>OX596151.1:5624686-10720980 GCA_951394285.1 Epirrhoe tristata
GAACGATGATCATTTGATTTCCTCATATTTTTTTTTTTTTTCTGATTTACCAGGTGGTGTTGCTTTATAATAAAACAGCATTTGTGGCTGAATGTATTGCATATTTTTCAAGAAATATCAATTATTAAGTTTTTCACTGTTCCAAGGAACGATGATCATTTGATTTCTTTTATTTTAATATTTTCTGATGTACCAGGTGGTGTTGCTTTATAATAAAACAGCATTTGTGGCTGAATGTATTGCATATTTTTCAAGAAATATCAATTATTGAGTTTTTCATTGTTCCAAGGAACGATGAAAAAGTTAATAATTTTTATTTCTTGAAAACTAGTATGCAGTAAAAATTCAGCCACAAATGCTGTTTACTGATAAATTAACACCTCCTTATTATGTACCTTAATAAAGTTAAGTCAAGTTCAGTTCGAAAAAAATTAAAAAATGTGTATATATTTTTTTTTATTATTTTTCTGCATTCCCACTGAATGTTACACAAGGGAGCAAGTTATTGTTATATTATTACTTATTTATTATTTGAATGTATATATATTTTTTTCTATTAAATGAGAAAATTTGACAAAATACTAATTTATTTTTGCTTTCTTTTCAGGTATGTGTTCACTTTCATACAAAGTCTGCTGATACCGGTGTGTCCTTAGGGACAATGCAACTGTAAGTTTTTTTTTTTTTTTCATTTCTTTTTATTATAATGTGCTGGTTAATCATCTGATCCGTGTTAATGCTAATTTTAATCAGCTCAGGAAAAATATTTTTGAAGTGAAAACTTCTTTAGGCGCGTTAGCGACATAGAGGAAATATGAGTAAAAACCTTTGGATTCAACTAAGACGCTGTCACTTGACCTAAGATGCTTTAATGTCAAAACGCTAAGACGCTTTAATGTCAAAACGGTAAGACGCTTTACTGTCAAAACGGTAAGACGCTTTACTGTCAAAACGGTAAGACGCTTTACTGTCAAGACCATAGATTTAGCATGGTACCTTTTTATGGTCAAGACGCTAATAGTGTTGAATAGGACATGAGTGAAGCACTTCAAATGTACCACTCATTCGCTCAAAAATGTTCCGGTCCTCATTTTCATTCTTTGTAACACCTTAGAATTTTTGTCCCGTTCAATATCTCTATGTGACGACGTCACGTACGATTTACGAGCGGGACAAATGAAGATTTGCTTTCATTCTGAAGAGTGAGTGAGCTGATGTACTTGTGTGACCGAATCAATCAAAGATCGAAATGAGAGCTAGAATATGTGACGTCGAAATGAAATGAATGACACACACACGTATGACGGAACCTAGTAATTGACGTATCGAAAAATTGATTGAGTGCTTGGTAAGTGTTGATTGATGGAACATTATAAAGTTTTGTGTGTTGACCCTTGACAGTTTTAGTCAACTAATTGATTTGATTTGAAGCGGGAAAAATAAAAAAAGTTACTTTTGTGTTGACTACTGCAACAAAAAAATACATACAATATTTAGATTCATACAGTTTGTGATTTGATTGAAATTGATGAAATTGATAACCTACCTAGTATCAATAGGTACAGTGCTATAGAAACCTACCTATTCTATAATAGGTATTTCTCTTTCTAACCTAATCCTACGTACTACCACAGAATACAGATAGGAACAGCTACTACTTAGGTGACCTATGAATTCTAGTAGCCAAAGCCTTAGACGCAGAAGGCTGGCAACTTTCTGCGTTTTTACAACGGGTTTGATTCCCTGGTGGCGCGGGCGGCTGCGATAATTTTATTTAGGTACCTAGTAAAAAATTTACATTTGTATTTTGTCCCGGCGCTAGCACATTTATTTATTTGACCTTATCTAGATAAACCATCCTATCTGATACCTACATGCTAATATTAGTAGGTACCTATTAGCATTTTTTCAGAAGTAAGTATTTTTACTTGTGGCTTGAAGAAAACCAGAGAGGAGCCGGAACATTCCCAAAGCTATTTCTATCCAACTAGATATGTAGGTACAAAACCTTCCTAATCCAAAAATCCGTTTGATCTAGCTTTTGTCTTACTTTCAGTTCGCCCAACGGATCTAGGCATTCGTGAAGTTAGCAGATTGTCTGCGCAGTGACCACTTTTTCATACAAAATTGTGTTCTGCGCAGACAAATGGCTAACTTTACAAATGCCTAGATCCGTTGGGCGAACTGTACTCTTGAGTTGCATGAAGCTACTAATAACTATCAGTGATGGTGTTCATAGGGGTTGCGCAGACACTTTTCAAATCATTGATATGTCAAATTGTATATGTTGCGTTTACTATAAATTTAACTTTTAAATTATTACAATTGTTCAACAATAACACTTTATTTTATCTAAAACCTCTGCCTCTGTAGGTACATCTATACTAGATGATTTATACAGAATCAGGAGATTCAGGAGCGAACCTATGCCTACACTCAAGATGATGCTGTAGTGCCTGGGACATTGTATTTATTTACCTAGCTGCAGTATTATTTTGGTGCTGTACCTACTTTAGTAGTACAAGAATAGATACTGTAGTAGCGCTACCTGTTAGGTACAGTCGCCTGCAATGAGATGTATAAGTACAGTACAGACATTCTACAATTTTTGAATCACACTCACTCAATGAAAGTATCACACTATTTATATGCAATAACTTCAGAATACTATTGTTGCTACTAAGTACATACCTAGTTAAAATTAAATGTATGTTAGTACAATCACTTTTTAGTTTTGATACAAACCAAATATCTATTTTTGTAAGTTTGTACTTGTTATTTCAGGCAAATGTACACTGTGAAAGCACAAGCCTCAGCTTTTCAAGTACCAAAAAAAGTAAGTTCATATGAGTCTGTACGCAACTCAGGTGTTAATTTCTAGGCCGCGGTGTAAAGCCTCTGTCATTTCTTGTTGTCTGTCTGACAACCGCTGTCTTCATCTTTGTGGGTCATCATAAATGGGTTCTGCGCAGTAACTTTGGAGGGATAAAATTCATTGTGCGTAATGTACGTAATTGTTCAAGTTTTCACTTCTGTCGGCACTCCCGGAGTGCCACAATTTTTTTTTAACAAGCACATTTCTCTTTCAGAAATCCAAACAGATGATGCATCAGAAGCTTCTAGATGCAATAAAAGAAGGTGCATACAACAACAGCGCGGTTTGCGCTGTGATCAATATCGGTACAGTTGTGAACGACTTATTCAGTGTTTACATACAAATTGAACCGGACGCGTTGACGCATAGGGATGAACTGATGCCTCTGTTGGCGGATTTGGATAAAGGTAGCTAAGAGTTTAAGGGCTAGTTTCACCAAACTTTATCTAACAGAGCGTTAGTTAATTTGACATCAAATTTAGTAAGAGACATAACAACGGATTAAGTATTTAACAGACCTTTACAATTGCTTTGTGATCCATCATGCTCTAACAAAGGAATATCTTCATTAACAAGCCGCTAAATCTAATCGCTGGTCGGCGGCCGGTTAGCTAACTAGCAGTTGACATCGTTTAAAATTAAAAATATGTCAGAACAACCAAAAATCCGAGAGTGACAGAGAGCCGTTTGTCTGCGCAGAACACAATTTTGTATGAAAAAGCGTTCACTGCGCTGATAAACGGCTAACGGTCGATTTATTAACCAGCTGTTAAACTTGACTTTGGTGAAACTGGCCCTAAATAGCGATTTTTTTAATACTCGTAACGAGTCGAGTTGTCTGATTCGAATAACTCGAATCTAACGAGTTGATTCGAATCGAGTTCATTTGCAACTCGAATCAACTTGCATCGATACATAACTCTATGATTCATTACCTACCTATCTTATAAATACTGCCTATTCCTACTCAGCAGCAGCGAGTTAATGTAGGCAGGCAGATTAGATACTTACATAGATCTTAAAAGTACTAAAATACTTAAACAGGCGCTATACACTTCGCCCTCAACAGATCTAGGCATTCGTGAAGTTAGCCGTTTGTCTGCGCAGTGAACGCTTGTTGGTACAAAATTGTGTTCAGCGCAGACAAACGGCTAACTTCACGAATGCCTAGATCCGTTGGGCGAAGTGTACCTACCTACCTAGACCTACCCTACAGCAGAATAATGATACAGAATTTAATTGAATTTATTTTTTTATTTGTTCACAGTCCAGTCAGAATGCAAGATTGTTTCCAACTTACTATGCTCTATCGGCGATTTCATCTACGACATCAAAATGCCCTCAAACAAAACAGTCTCCTTAGACCAACTTTACAAACGATTGAAACTTCTCTACACTCTACTCGGCAGAATAAACACACTACTACAACCAAATGAAAACGACCAACTGTTTGACGATGAAGAAACTAAGAACGCAACGCGAACAATCGCTAAAAACGGTGTTACATACATAAACTCACCAAGAAAGAATATCTCGCGCAGTATGTTCGCGCGAACTAATATTCGTTCCTCAACAAGAAACATCCCTCTATCAAAACTGACAAAACATCTTCGAGTGAAATGCACCGAGCTGAATTTCTCAGTGCAATTGGATGAAATGTTCAATCTGTCCAATGAAAACGCTGCTTTTGTTAATAAGAAGTTGGACAAAGTGAGAGAGTCGTCGGTTTTGTATAACTTTTCTCCGATTAAGAATAGATCATCTTTGAGGAAAGTGGTGCTGAATAGACATCTTCAAAGCACGAACAAAGAAAGGGAAAGTTGTGTTCCAGCGAAGGAAAGCCTTCTCGATGAGAATGAAAGCTTGCAGCTTACAGGTATATTTAAAATTTTAATATAGAAAAGTATTTCTTATAATTAAATAATATAGTATCTTAAAACCACTAAGGTTTGTCCTGACACTATTACAAGTTTACGCTAGTAGATAAGTAGAAAAAGTAGGTACTACATCAATTTTAAAAAGTTAGCTAACTGGTTTACAATTTAACGTAGTAGTGGAAACTACAACATTTACCTATGTTTTCACTCAAGAAGACGGGTAGTTCTAGTAAGTTTTGGTCAACTTAGATTAGGGAGCAATTTTTTTTGGAATACACAGTATCTTAGTATTTAACATTTAATTCCGTAACTAAAAATAATAGGTACCTACGACTAAAATTAATAAAAAAAGCGCTTTATTTCAGCGGTCCTTAATGAAATCAACGATATGACAAGCATTATCTCCACACCAAGATCTCGGAAAGCATTGCGCGTGAACCCTCGCGACAAAACCAACGTGCTTACTTTAAACATAAACCAACATACAACACCTAAACGGATCTGGAATATACCTGTCAACTCAATGGAAGAGATGACGTTAGATGACTCGTTGCCGAACTCGTCCAATCTCACTCAACCCTCGAATGTGACGACTTTGGAGAGAATTACTGATTTAGATTTTGTTGAAGATAAGTTGAACAACTTGAAGTCGCAGATAGAAACTAGCTTGTAGGATCTATCATGGATCTATGATAGATATGTAACTTAACATACAGTCAGCACAGCCGATCTGTCTCTCTGAAGTTAGGTGCACTAAAGGATTGCGCAGGTTTGCGCGAGTAGGCGAGATAGGACAGTGCAACAAACTAAGCGAGTGAGCGAGGCAGCTATACAACGCTGTCTTCGTCTTTTAGGCGTAATCAAAAAACGGTTATGCGCAGCTACTTCAGAGAGACAAAGATCGGTTGTGCGTATTGTACCTACATTATAAGCAGAGAAGAAATACTCTATTATTGTGAATTTTTCGTGTGCCAACTACGAAGTTTCTCTTTACAATGAATGGATTCTGTAATTTCTAAGAGGTAACTTAAATACTAGTTTTTAAAGTTTTGCCATTATTCTAATTAGGTTTAAGATAAATCCGTCCATTTTGTGATACTTGAATTTTATTTTTATTATTGTGGGTACACGATTTTTTGGGAATATATTTTGAAGTAGCTACATTATTTTTTTATTCTTTAAACCTAAATTCCTAAATGTCTCTATAAACTTCGCACTAAAACATCTCGGAAGTTTGGATTGACGGAGTTAATAAAGTACTAAATTTCTAACTCGAAAGTAATTAAAGTCTACGCGATGCGTTTTATATGATCATGAATAATTTAATTATAACAATTAATGTTGAAAAAAGTGATGTATCAATTAGGTAGCGTTTTGTGGTATTCTCTTTGATGATCATAGTAATTATGATCCCATAATTATTATTATTGTTACCAGGAAAAGGATTTATTTACTTACTAAAAAGTGTGCCAGTTATTCTATTCAAACCTATTTGAAAATATAGCTATTTTTAGCCTCACATTTTATCCGTCTATTTTACAATAACAACATTACATCCCAACCCAACGAATATGCTTGGTCAATGTAAAAAAAAATAAAAAAATTGTGGCACTCCGGGAGTGCCGACAGAAGTGAAAACTTGAACAATTACGTACATTACGCACAATGAATTTTATCCCTCCAAAGTTACTGCGCAGAACCCATTTATGATGACCCACAAAGATGAAGACAGCGGTTGTCAGACAGATAACAAGAAATGACAGAGGCTTTACACCGCTGCCTAGAAATTAACACCTGAGTTGCGTACAGACTCATATGAACTTACTTTTTTTGGTACTTGAAAAGCTGAGGCTTGTGCCTTCACAAAGTACATTTGCCTGAAATAACAAGTACAAACTTACAAAAATAGATATTTGATTTGTATCAAAACTAAAAAGTGATTGTACTAACATATTTTATTTAATTTTAACTATGTACTTAGTAGCAACAATAGTATTCTGAAGTTATTGCATATAAATAGTGATACTTTCATTGAGTGAGTGTGATTCAAAAATTGTAGAATGTCTGTACGTATACATCTCATTGCAGGCGACTGTACCTAACAGGTAGCGCTACTACAGTATCTATTCTTGTACTACTAAAGTAGGTACAGCAGCTAAATTAATACTACAGCAGCTAGGTAAATAAATACAATGTCCCAGGCACTACAGCATCGTCTTGAGTGTAGGCATAGGTTCGCTCCTGACTCTCCTGATTCTGTATAAATCATCTAGTATAGATGTACCTACAGAGGTTTTAGATAAAATAAAGTGTTATTGTTGAACAATTGTAATAATTTAAAAGTTAAATTTATAGTAAACGCAACATATACAATTTGACAAATCAATGATTTGAAAAGTGTCTGCGCAACCCCTATGAACACCATCACTGATAGTTATTAGTAGCTTCATGCAACTCAAGAGTACAGTTCGCCCAACGGATCTAGGCATTTGTAAAGTTAGCCATTTGTCTGCGCAGAACACAATTTTGTATGAAAAAGTGGTCACTGCGCAGACAATCTGCTAACTTCACGAATGCCTAGATCCGTTGGGCAAACTGAAAGTAAGACAAAAGCTAGATCAAACGGATTTTTGGATTAGGAAGGTTTTGTACCTACATATCTAGTTGGATAGAAATAGCTTTGGGAATGTTCCGGCTCCTCTCTGGTTTTCTTCAAGCCACAAGTAAAAATACTTACTTCTGAAAAAATGCTGCTAGGAAAAATTATCATACATATTTGTCATAGGATAAGTTATAATCAAAAAGTGAGAAATCAGCTGTGTGTGAGTCATGTACCAATGCACTGTACTAAAAAATCCGAAATAATCACACATCACTCGGTAAGTTTGTATGTAATGTAACACAATTAGATAGTAGGTACTTTTCTCTATGCACAGCACTGACAATATTCTAGAATACATAAAAATGCTCGATCTGGGACCTTTTTATAGTTTCTTCAATTAATTTAGCTTATTCTAATGTAATTATTTATTAAATTATTATATCTAATCTAAATGTAAACAAAAGCTCTATTCCTAAACTTTATGCAGTGTAGAACAGTTACTGAAAGTAGTTCTGAAATTTATAACTAGATGGCGCGACTAAAATAGGTCGTTTTCTAGATCGCGCTGACGAAAACACGCGGCCGCATTTAAAGTCGAACGAACATTTTTGTTATTATGTGCTAGTTGATATGTGTGGTCTTAGTTCACGTGACAGCGTTTTGACATTAAAGCGTCTTTGCGTCTTGACCATAAAAAGGTACCATGCTAAATCTATGGTCTTGACAGTAAAGCGTCTTACCGTTTTGACAGTAAAGCGTCTTACCGTTTTGACATTAAAGCGTCTTAGCGTTTTGACATTAAAGCATCTTAGGTCTCATGACTTTCCCAGTCGAATCTAAAGTTTTATACTCAATTCAAAACTATTTCCTCTATGTCGCTAACGCGCCTAAAGAAGTTTTCACTTCAAAAACTAAGCTGGCATTACCTATAACTATAGTAAAAAAGTTTATATGTCAGTGCCAATATAATGCATAATTTCAGTCGCATAATTGCAAACACATAATGTGAATGTCACATTAGCATATTTAATATTCCGCGGTATATAAACGCAGTACTTTTACTATTTCCCCCAAACTTTCCCTGTTGTAGGAACAAATAGCATGTATCAGTGAAAATTACTTGCCAAAATGGTAACACGCGTAGTAATTTCTGCATTCATTTTTTTGGTAAGTTCCGTATCTTTTAATGAAATGATTGCTATATCAAGACTGAATTAGCCATTTTAAAAGAATAGTAGAATATTTTTTTATATTTTGTTTCAGGCAACCTTCAACTTAAGTCTATCAAGTAAAGATACTGGTAAGTAATTTATTTATGAATAGGTAAGTAATTTATATTTCGTCATATTATAGTGTTATAATATAATTATTAGTTATAGGTAATTATAATCCTTGAATTTTGTACATAAAATTTTTAAAATCCATTTTTTCAGATGTTCAATACCACAATGAAAAAGAGGTCAGGGTAGTGGGAAGAGCCTATTCATTGACTGGATGTGACTATGGAAATCAGGTAAACTTAATATCTACAGCTTGTTGGATCCTACCACTGGGTAAAGACGTGTGCGTTACCCTAGCTGGAAAGTGTCTCCTAGAGAGATTTTAGAATGAGGAAAAATTAGTGCCTAGTGAGCTATAAATGTGCGCGAAATTAAAAATTTGTGCATATTGTAGTTTTTGAAATAAAGGGAAAAAACGTTTCCAGCTAGGGTAACGTTGCTCCAGCTGGAAAATTCTAAACCAATGGACGGAGAGAGATGAATTGTATATCGGCAGATAGCTTATATTTGTGCATATTTGTGCGCCAAAAATAAAATTTGTGCGACTTAAGGTTTTCGAGATATTGCGTTTTCTAGATTTTCCAGCTAGGGTAACGTTTTGAAAAATCGTGTTTCTCAAAAACTACTGTATGTACGCCTGTAGAAAATATATACACGAGTAGCTCTTAATTTGTGCTAATTTGTGACGGAATCAGATTTAAGAAAATATTTATAGTTTTTGAGTTATCGCGTTTTTTTTAAAAACCTTAAAATGATCGTAGCGTCTCAATTTGACCATGCACAAGGTCGCTGAAAACTGCATTCGGTCCGTCTCGACGCCTATAATAAACACACAAAATTTCAAAAGTGTACATACTTGCATTATTGAATAATTTAACTAAAAGTAAAAAAAATTGTGTAAAAATGTGTCATAACTTTGAAGTCAACCTACATGAAAACGGCGCAACCCACGATTTGTGCGTTAGACCAAAAATTAGTGCTTCTTATCAAAAAGCATTGTGTAAAGTTTCAGCTTCCTATGTTTCGTATTTATCTCGTTATTTAGCAAAAACCAAAATAGTAAACCCATGTTGGTTAACCGAACAATTTCGAAAGGCTACTAAAAAGCGACGGTTTCATACATAGCGATGACCTTACTTTCAATCTTAACTTGTCTTGATTGACACAGAAAATTAGTTTTCATTCAGAATCAGCAAGATTAAAAAAAAAATTACTTTGTCCATAGCACAAATTCATATATATCTACAATAATTCGCGCATCGTTGAAGTAATTTGGAAAATTAGTTCCGTTGCGACTAGGTAAACAATTCTACTAGGTAGGCAGTTACTATTTGTAAAAGGATTTAGTTGCACTCATCTCTACAAACACTATGGAATTTATTATGTTACGCGTCGTGGCCATGCATAATTGTATGTAAAACAAAATAGATTGCTCTTGTTGAAGTAAGTTCGGACAAGCTAGTATTTTAGTCGAGTAGCGAGTGTTTATTTTTTTTATTTTAGTATGGCCTTTGCCCTGCAGTGGGACAATACAGGCTAAAATAAAATAAATAAAATAAAATAATAAATATGGATTCGTGTATTTTTATATTTATTCTTCCTAAAAATTATTTTATTTTTAGTGTGTAAATTTTAATTAAACTTGTAATTACGCATGTAACTATGGACTAAGTTGTCCAAAATAAAGTTTAATTGATTTGATTTGATTCAAACGTTAATCTGATTTGGAACTTGGCAGTATTAACATCATCAAATTCACATTCAGATTTCAGAAAAATCTTATTTCAATTACTTTGTTGTATGTCTGTCAGACTATCCAACTCCATCAAGACCGTAGGTATACGCTGGTCGTCTATGAGTTTTTCTGGAGAACAATGTAATATATATGTATAATAAACTAGGTATTATAATAGGTAGTTTAGCCAGTATTAGTTATTTTTTTTTATAGTACTTAGTAGAAACCTAAAAAGTTCGAAAACATGTGTCATATGTATGAAAAGGAGCCTCTTAGCACATAAAATCCTGACCAACCTGCCAAGTCCCATTGCACATTTTTATTAATAATGGTTTGTTTTTGTTTTATTTTAAATTATTTAAGGAGTGCAAAAAAGTATTTTCATTCATTCACACTAGTTCAAAAGAGCTAGTAACACGATAAGAAGAAGACTGATTAAAAGTTTTCAACGTTACAGGCTGGTTATACCTGCGTATCCTGCCACAGAGCCCTCCACTGTTACTTCGGTGGTGCCGCCATCATGGTAGACTGTTACGGCCTCTTCCGCTACTGCCGCGACGGCCATTGTTCCCGCAAGCAAGGGGCCAAGTGCTTCGAGGATGCCAAACTTACCACTTCGCCTACAGAACTGTTGAATGGTAGTCATGTCGCTGAAGATAATGTTATAAATGGATTATCTTTGACGGGGACGTCCAATGTTCCGAATGTAGGTTCTAGGTAGGTATACTAATGCGAAATAAAAGTATCTAAGTTCCTAATTAGTTTTTTTATTTCCGAGGCTTGGGTGTGATACGAGCTCAACAGAAATATATTCTACTTTAGTTATCGAAATCATACTATGTAGGAGACAGAAATGTACCTACCTATCGAAAATAAGAGATAGGTAGGTAGGTACCTACTTACTAGATGTTTTGAAAGTTCAACCGTATATTGCATTTATCAAGTTAGACTGCTAGTTTATTTAAAATATATTTTAAAAGGAAAGTCTACTCCTCTCTAGAGATTCCGTATCGTAAGACTCGGGTAGCGGTCCCATGGCGGCCAATCAGCGCTGATTTGTATCAATGACGTGCCGAGGGAGTGGATGGTATCCTTGATTGATAGCAAATGTAGGTATGAGCAAAGAATGCATTCCAAATTTTTATTACTCATAGCTTGAGCACACATGAACCTACTGAGTTGGTGGGCGAGACAGCATGGACATTGGACATAAGGTAGGTAGAGTAATAATATAGCACCGACCATTTTTAACCTCAAGACAAGAATTAATTATCAAAATATTTATATTTTTTCTACTGAGCATTAAAAAGTTTTAAGATTACCTAGAAGTTTAATTGAATCAAAATCCAATGCAATAGCAAGCTATGGTTATTGCTATTGTCTGTGTTGTAGGTTACAAATAATTATATCTTTGCACATTATCAGTGGATTTCTTTTAATAACATGTCACGTGACGTACAAAGTGAAAGGTGTGGTTGCGGCCAGTTTGATAATTTTAGCAATTATCTCAGTCGGCTCGTTGGTCTAGGGGTATGATTTTCGCTTAGGGTGCGAGAGGTCCCGGGTTCAAATCCCGGACGAGCCCAATTTTTTGCAGCTCTTTTTTTGTAAGTACCTATGTTATTTTATTTCATTTTGTTGATAAAATACTAAAATAAAAAAGATTTTACATTTTATAAAATGGTCCCATTGTTGGGTTGTGGAATGCAAACAAATACAAAATACAAATACAAATACATTTATTGCCAAGAAAGAGCACACATCATAATAATATGTATTAATACAAAGTTAATAAAAATAACTAGTGAATGAAAATGGTCAAACGTAGGTACTTTGAACTTTCTCTGTTCTCTATCTGAAGGTTGGTCCTAAATCCCGGGGGAAACCTAACTTATTCACTATCCACACATGACAATACAGAAAAAAAATATGTTTGTATCTCCTAGTCTCGATAAGTACCTACCTACCCAAAGTTTCTTTATGCATAAAACAATTTGCTTTAATAGTTGATCCAGTGCTATTGAGAGTTACTTCGTATCTGTATCGCACCGCACTTAAGCTTGCTTGTTACTCCCACGCTTACTTCCGACCGACTCGTAAATCTGAGTGCATTTGACACAAATTGACGCTTTTAATACTCCCTCATGGTACCTTTTAACCTTTTCGCTCAAAATAAAGTGCATGCCGAATAGGTCCCTCCCTATTGGTAAGTTTCTTGGGGCGCATGCGCGGTCCTAGCTGGTATAAAAGCTGCTGTTGGCAAAATTTTGCCATCATTCCCGCCAAGATACAAGAACAAGCGGGAAGCAGGAATAAAAAAAGTTTGTAGTTTCTAAAGTTTTAAAAAAGTGGAAATCTGGCTGGAACTGAAACGTATTAACGTAAGTTTTTGAACTTGTTGTTTGTTGTATTCTAAAAAACCTTTTTAAATTGTTTTTCATGCTAGACAAGACATTTTAAATAAAAACACACTTTTAGTTAACTAAGGATATTTAAGACAAGTATTACTTTTCACTTGCTTACAATAGGTACAACACAGGTGGCTACAAGTCCTTAATCTTTTAAGTACTTACTTACCTAAGTACTTAATAATCAAAATTAAGAGTATTAATTATACCTAAGTACCTATTCCTCCTCCTCCCAGAACGCATCTGATTATGGCTGACGATAGCCGATGGCAGATAGAGAAGAAAAAAAAGTACCTATTTGTGTGCATAGTAAGGGTTTATTTTTCTGCGAAAATTTTCGAGTAATTTTAATCTCAGTAGGACCTCTTAACTTAAGGGTTGGCAGACACCACGGACTTCTTAAGGTCCTGTACTTACCTACAGTCAGAGATTTTTTTTTGAAATGAATTACAAGAAAAAAAATAAAGTGCAAAAAGAGGCATTCACCCATCCCAAAAATGACCGCGCCCAACGTTGGTTTACCTACATACACAAATACCTGAACTTTCCAACCTTTATAATTTTTATTACTTACCTAGGTTTATTTAAAAAAAAAAAGTATCTCCCATTCCTACATCATTTTGCAAATTACATTCTTTTTAACCGACTTCAAAAAAAGGAGGAGGTTATATGTTCGGCTGTATGTATGTTTTTTTTTTTTTTTTTTTATGTATGTTCACCGATATTTCCGTCAGTTGTGGACCGATTTCCAAAGTTTTTTTTTTGTTTGAAAGGGTATACTCTTATAGTGGTCCCATATAAATTTTATTCCTGAGGGATTAATAGTTTTCCCGTAAAACTAAAACAATCACTGAACTTTAAGAAAATTGTGGCCCGATTTCCAAAATTTTTTTTTTGTTAGTAAGAGGTATACTCTCAACGTCGCGCCACATAATTTTTTTTCCTGAGGGATTAATAGTTTTCCCGTAAAACTAAAACAATCACTGAACTTTAAGAAAACGATATTTCCGTCAGTTGTGGACCGATTTCCAAAGTTTTTTTTTTGTTTGAAAGGGTATACTCTTATAGTGGTCCCATATAAATTTTATTCCTGAGGGATTAATAGTTTTCCCGTAAAACTAAAACAATCATTGAACTTTAAGAAAATTGTGGCCCGATTTCCAAAATTTTTTTTTTGTTAGAAAGAGGTATACTCTCAAGGTGGCGCCACATATTTTTTTTTCCTGAGGGATTAATAGTTTTCCCGTAAAACTAAAACAATCACTGAACTTTAAGAAAATTGTGGACCGATTTCCAAAATTTTTTTTTTGTTAAAAAGAGGTATACTCTCAAGGTGGCGCCATATATTTTTTTTTCCTGAGGGATTGACAGTTTTCCCGTAACATTAAAAAAACCTCATTCTCACTACACAACACACCCTGACTCACAATCTGAGTCAAACATTAAATAGTTTGAAAGGGTATTACACCCGAGGTAGTACAAAATATTTCTTTTCCTTATGGATTGATAGTTTTCCCCCTTGCTGAACTCCGGTCTGTCCTTTAGTAGGTCTGCCCATGACTTCTCTTATCCTTTCCTACTTAAGCTACGATAAGCAAAGTCTTAATGTACTCGTAGCTTACTATATTATTTACACATACACTTTTATTTACACAGTATTTATTTACTTACACTAAAAAGTGAAAAATAAAAATTTTTGAAAAAAAAAAATTGAACCGACTTCACAGAACACAAACAGAAGAACCTTATACACATAAAAAGAGAAAAATAAGAATATAATTTGAAGTCGGTGCCAAGTGAATACGATTAGGTACCTATCAAAAAAAGAAATCGAGCGATAGCGTACCAGGATACAATTTTGCACCCAAGTTCTTTTGAATTTCTTAGATGTAAATGAATAGTTGGCACCGACTTCAAATTATATTCTTATTTTTCTCTTTTTATGTGTATAAGGTTCTTCTGTTTGTGTTCTGTGAAGTCGGTTCAATTTTTTTTTTTCAAAAATTTTTATCCTTGGATGCAATATCCTTGCGTTTTAGCGTAGGAAGATATAGATACCTAATCTGTTCGGTCAGCAGTTCACTTATATAATAAGCTATAAGTAGCTATACACTATAATAGCTACGACAGAGTTTTTTTTCACCAATATTTGGTAAATGTTAGATAGGCTTTTAATGTTTCTAGGATAGAAAAACTTTAGGTTTTAATTAAGTATTACTTAATTCGGAGCTCTCAGAATTTGCATTTTCATTTTATAATTTTTATAGAAAACTTAGGTTCAGCCTACCTTCAGCCTATCTATCCCTACGGTAGAATATAGTAGGTATTTCTAAATAAATTAGGTAGGCATAGATTACACAGAAGCATATTTTCGAATAACCGAAATAATACTAAAAATCGTCTAACTTAGAGGTTAATGAAACAATATCAAACTCTACTTACGTAGGCAGGTACCTTACATTACAAAAAAAGTTGATAAACATTTCCAGTACCTACCTACCTAAGTATTTCAATTTCAAATCAAACTTAAACTTACAAAAATATGTCCGATATCGAACATAAATTGGATTTCATTGTAAAATATTTCGGCCGTTCGAAGAACTTTCAATTGATTTCTGATTTCAACTTTTGGAAACCCTATTAAAAGTGTTGGCAGGTGGTTAATAAGTTTTTGTAGAGGTTGCTGAGGTTGTTTAGCTGAAATACTATGAAGAGGTTCTTAATATAAAAATTTTTGAAAAAAAAAATTGAACCGACTTCACAGAACACAAACAGAAGAACCTTCTACACACTAAAAAGAGAAAAATAAGAATATAATTTGAAGTCGGTGCCAACTATTCATTTACATCTAAGAAATTCAAAAGAACTTGGGTGCAAAATTGTATCCTGGTACGCTATCGCTCGATTTCTTTTTTTGATAGGTACCTAATCGTATTCACTTGGCACCGACTTCAAATTATATTCTTATTTTTCTCTTTTTAGTGTGTAGAAGGTTCTTCTGTTTGTGTTCTGTGAAGTCGGTTCAATTTTTTTTTTCAAAAATTTTTATTTTTCACTTTTTAGTGTAAGTAAATAAATACTGTGTAAATAAAAGTGTATGTGTAAATAATATAGTAAGCTACGAGTACATTAAGACTTTGCTTATCGTAGCTTAAGTAGGAAAGGATAAGAGAAGTCATGGGCAGACCTACTAAAGGACAGACCGGAGTTCAGCAAGGGGGAAAACTATCAATCCATAAGGAAAAGAAATATTTTGTACTACCTCGGGTGTAATACCCTTTCAAACTATTTAATGTTTGACTCAGATTGTGAGTCAGGGTGTGTTGTGTAGTGAGAATGAGGTTTTTTTAATGTTACGGGAAAACTGTCAATCCCTCAGGAAAAAAAAATATATGGCGCCACCTTGAGAGTATACCTCTTTTTAACAAAAAAAAAATTTTGGAAATCGGTCCACAATTTTCTTAAAGTTCAGTGATTGTTTTAGTTTTACGGGAAAACTATTAATCCCTCAGGAAAAAAAAATATGTGGCGCCATTGAGAGTATACCTCTTTCTAACAAAAAAAAAATTTTGGAAATCGGGCCACAATTTTCTTAAAGTTCAGTGATTGTTTTAGTTTTACGGGAAAACTATTAATCCCTCAGGAATAAAATTTATATGGGACCACTATAAGAGTATACCCTTTCAAACAAAAAAAAAATTTTGGAAATCGGTCCACAACTGACGGAAATATCGTTTTCTTAAAGTTCAGTGATTGTTTTAGTTTTACGGGAAAACTATTAATCCCTCCGGAAAAAAAAATATGTGGCGCCACGTTGAGAGTATACCTCTTTCTAACAAAAAAAAAATTTTGGAAATCGGGCCACAATTTTCTTAAAGTTCAGTGATTGTTTTAGTTTTACGGGAAAACTATTAATCCCTCAGGAATACAATTTATATGGGACCACTATAAGAGTATACCCTTTCAAACAAAAAAAAAAATTTGGAAATCGGTCCACAACTGACGGAAATATCGGTGAACATACATAAAAAAAAAAAATAAAAAAAAATAAAAAAAAAAAAAAAAAAAAAACATACATACAGCCGAACATATAACCTCCTCCTTTTTTTGAAGTCGGTTAAAAAATAATATACTTACCTACTTATTGTATTTTTGAACAGTGGCCTCGATTCTGTTGTTCACTGACTAAACCACAGAACTAGATATAGTTCTGTGGACTAAACTAAGTACCTAAACTCAAATGCGACGTTCTTATTTGGTTTACGCTGTTTAGTGTACCTACCTACCTCGATAAAATTTTAGTGTAGTTTATTATTGGAAGAAAGTTCCTATTCGGACGAATTTCGTTCTAACCGAATAGTGTAATAATAATTCTAATACCTACGTGTTCCACAGAGGTTCCACGACACACATACTTTTTTAATTATTTATTTTAAGACGGTTGCTTCGATTAGTTCTAGCTAAAGGGACCATTCAATAGATTTCAGATTATTCAATATTTTTTCAGTTCCGAATTCGCGCTATCCTTTTCTAATTGGAAAGTAAAAATAGAGTAGTATAGAGTAGGTATCGTTCAAAACTCGGGGTGGTTTCGTGACTCATTTTTGTCTCTGACTGTATAAGGAAGCTTCTGTTAAAATCTCAGGTGCACGGGAGCACGGCAAGCACGCTCCACGTAATTGAATCTGTCAACTTTATGCCCTGACAAGTCTATTATCTAGACCGAGGACCGCAACGTGGAATAAATAAATGATATTCAGAACGTTCAACATGAATAACCTATTCGATTACGTGTTCATCGGGAAATTGAATTTGTTATGGAACACTTGCAACCGGCGGAGGGTGGGACGCAGCGAATTGCCTTTAGTGTTTTGTTTAACTTACACGGTTGCAAGTGTGTTATTGCACTGTCTCAATTATGTAACGTAGGTAGGTACCGATGTAGGTACCTAACTATGCTGACATTCTTAGTTATAATGATATAATTAATTTACATAAGCCTAAGTCTGTAAGTTTCAAAATTATATAAGGCTAGTGATCACTGGTCAGGCCGTGACATTTATGTGGTCAAGCGATGGTGTTTTACTACCATCTCTTGAAATAGGTTGTCGGGACTAGCTTTCTACCCGTATGATATACACCTAGAAAGCTACAAACATTACTTGTTTGTAATATTTGTATCCCTATGATGATGAAGATAAGATGGTCAAAATATTGAAACTAGTTTTATTTTTAGATGAAGGGCACTATGGGAAGAAGTTTTCGTGGCCACTTCTTACTGGTTGCAGTATTAGCAGTGGCATTCTCAAACTACATTGAACAGGTATCCACTTTACAACCTAAAAATATCTAATTAATAACAAACGAGTTCATTTATTTTCACTGGAATGTGCTCAGCCAGCATCAAGTTTTATTTGCTCGTGCAGTAAATTTACGCCAACACTAAAGCTCGCACAAAATTAAATTCCACATTTTAAAGCTTACATGTAGGCATTTCTCTACTTAATTTACTGAACGTGAAGCAACAGTATTTTTCAGAACTTAGTTGAAACAATTTTATTTTGTTAGGTTGCCAGCCTGCCTGTCGAGACAATAAATCAATGGCCAACTTTTCCGAGGCGAAACATAGCCGCTCTGGCCAGGGCGGGCTATTTGAAGGCTTCATCGCTTGGCTATAAAAGAAGCATCTCAACATTAGCAAAAAATGGTCAGCTTCCAACGTTCAGGTCGCCATACACAGATGGAGATAAGCAGGAGAATGACGATGAAGAATCTTCTCAAGAGAAAAGGAACATGGCTTCTATCGCTCGACTTCGAAGCTATACGGCTATGAAGAGGAACATCCAAGCTCTGGCTCGAGATGGGTACCGCGTGGGCCGTGGACAATACAACCAACAGAGCGAGAAACGAAACATTGCTGCTATGGCCCGCAACGGAATGTTCGGCAAGCGAGATGTAGAAGTTAATGGGGACGAATACTACTATCCGTTTTATCAAAATCCAATTCCACCGCTTTCGGAAATCGACGGACCCTTCGATTACAATGAATTGTACGATTTACAGCAGTCAGTTAATCCCGATATGTTTCCACCGCTCTCCCAAGTGTACAAGCGCAGCGGTTTCGCTCAAATCCAAGATATGAACGATGGACCAAGGCTGGTTGATAACTGGTCTTCAAAACGAGCGTCTGTAGGTATGCCGGTTCATGGCTTGTACCGGCCAAACTACATAGACCCAACGGTCAGAACCAAGCGCTACATCATGTCGATGCCAGATAATATCGAAGGAAACGATATTGAAAAAACTGAGGAGAATGAAGACAAGAGATCGGTCGGTAAGTAGGCGGTAAAGTAAAAGTGAGGTTTTGGTTTGATGGGGTTGACAGCGGGTAAAATTGTTTGCTTTCTTGCGTCTGTTGCAGATGAAGAAGCTCGGGAAAATTTTGAAAAGCGCCACATTGGCTCCCTGGCGCGTTTAGGGTTGCTCCCTTCATTTAGGTTCTCGGGCGGACGATACAGTAGATCTGGAAGGGCTAGATTGTTATGGCCCAGCCAAGATTTGTACAGGTCGCCTAGATTTCGTCAAATATGTGTTTTGTAGACAAAAATGTCGTGTGCTTTAGTGCTTCGAGAGATGATGAAGATAGACGCATGATACATGTTAGTGCATCCACGATCGATGGTAGAATGTGCCGTTGGTTTTCATCTAAAAGATGAATATTTTGTGAAGGGTAGATTTGCTTTTATGAAGGGTTTTTTGAACCAGCGATGTTTAATCGCATGTTTTAGCGGTCCGTCCTAGATTTTGCTACATAGTAAAATAAATTTCCGTTCCTTTGTAACGATTGTACTTACCTAAACAAAAATATTAAACAATGAGTGTGTAGGAAATTATATGTGTTGTAAACATGTGCTTTTCCATGTGTTCTGTGCTGTGGTGAGCGCTTATAGGGTATTAATGTACTTTATTGTTTTCAGGAAGTATTCCAATGACCAGGATTTCGGAATTAGGTGAGTTTATTATATAATGAACTATACATATATACGAGTATAAGTATAAGCAATTTAAAATGGTGTAAAAAATTAGTTACTAACGCGTTTTCAGAATTTGGTCTGATAACTTATGTTACAGGGAAACTTAAAACAATTAATTATCCCAATAACAGACTTTTCATTAGGTAGCTCTCTCTTTGAGAAATGAAACTCTTTCTGTTATAAGTATTCTCTCTACATTTAAATCTATGATGCAATAAGTATTGTAGAATGAAATAAAGCTTACGTACCTACGTATTTCCCCAGCTTCGCATCATGTGGTCTACATTCCCGGTACGTACTCCGGACACTGCTGTGTCACGGAATACAAATGTAAAGTTTGTTTTGTTACGTAGTCTGAAACAGAGTTACTCTGAATTTCCCTTGCATATACTTGTAGTTATTCGTACCTACATATTGTAATAATTCATTGTAGGTATTGTTGTAACAGTAGGTTGCCTATTTATTCTATTTAGGTGCCCTTGTTGAAAACTTATGTGGGTAGTGTGTATTGTATCTAAGTATCACTAGATACAATAAGTACTTAATTTTTTCATTCAGAACTTTCTTTCCTTTGTTACTTACTTGCTTCAAATTGCATGATCGTTCCCAGTTATACCTACAATCTTGTAAGAACCATTCGAAATTTTGCTACAATTAAATTTTGACAATTAGTCGATGCTTAGCTAAGAATTGTGCAATTAATAGAGGGTTCCTTACAGTCCCCTTTACGACCTTTACCTTTGACTGCTAAATTGGCACATCTATCTTCTAAATAAGGGAATTGGTGATTATAAAATCGATATTTCTGTTTACGGACTGTTCTTGGAATCATAATCTTTGTTTATTCCTGTTATGTATCTGTAGCCAAGATACGTATTCAGTGGAACTTCGACATACTATCATTAAAAGTCAGGTCGTTTAAGGAACAGGCACGAGAAGCTATAGGATTTAGATGTTTCATTCAAATCATCATTATTTTCTTACCCTAGCCACTAGCCAAACGTTTTTTATTTGTCACCAGGGAATATATCTCTAGTCCCGAAGCTGAGCCAGCCATCGATTCAGACGACGCCGACCTACCGCCGCCGACAGTACTTGCTCACTCGCACCCAACAGGGAGGCTCCTCCGCCGACCGCTAAACAACGACATCCCCAACTCTAGCTCTCCACCGAACTTCGCAGACGCTCTCCGACCGAACTGGCAGCAAAACCACAAAGACTCCCCCAAGTTCTATTACTTCAGGTCACTCAAGGTTCCATACGTGCCGTACCACACGTCCGGGAAACGTTACCTGATCCAACCGGCCGTCGATAATATCCTCCTCAGGAAAGGCTACCGTAACGGCAGTCTTCCGAGCCGGATGAAGAATCAATAGCTGTGTGGGTGCTCGCTCGAAGGGGCGAGGCCGCGGTTCAGCAAAACCGGACTTTGAGTTTTACCGTCGCTGGTTACAATTTAGCTCTTCGCAGGCGTCTAGGCACAACGGACTCCGGCTAACTAATAGACAATAATCTAACCGATAATAATATTGATGTTAAATGTTGTGATTTACTAGCTCTAGATTATTCTAAGGGGTCTCATTTATAAAAACGACTTTGGCCGGCCTCCAGACATTGAACGCTGTTGTAGATTTTAAGATGTCAATCGCAAGTATGAGAATTTTAGTAGACTGTTCAGATATATCGTTATTTCAAATTTTACTAGATCTATAAGAACTTCATTACTTCTTCATAAGGCTACGTTATGAGAATATTTCATGTCGTAGTTTTTTCTTACATTCTCATAATCTCTCTTTGCCTATTGACTAGAATTAGCTGTGTCTGACAAATAATTAATTTGGCCTTCGAGTCTTATAAATGTTTACGATTTTAGCTTTAAAGGAAACTTAATTTTAATTCAAATAGGGCAAGGAACAACTGACCCAAAATGATACAAGTCAATTTATGACTTAAAAGAATCGAAAGAGAACTTTAATCATCTGTCGATATTCTGACAATAAAATATAAAGTGATGAGACCATTCTTGATAAAAATTTTGAATATTATCTGTACTGTATAACTATATTTACTACTCCTTTGTAATCTCTATATCTACATAATGTTTTGAAAATATAACAGATAGCATACGTATCATTGTCAAACTTATTGTAAATAAAGATTAAAAAATAAATAAACTGTGCCACAATGGTGTTTCATTTAAATAAGTTAAATAGTTATTATACCTAAGTAGGTACAGTTAGGTAAGTAGTAGTAAGTATAAGTAGTACTATGTTAATTTCATATGATCTCGATAATATATAATCTGAATAACCAAATAACTTTACTCTGTTTAATAAACCACTTTGTACTTTTATTGCATTTCAAATTAAACTGACTAAAGATTGTCGTTGATCAGGTATATGATAGGGTTGCGTAGGTATAGGGTTATCTGTAACAAAAAAAATTAATATATGACATTGTAGCTATTTATATGATTATATATGTATGTATGATCCCGAACGCAAGGACTAACCTCCTCAGCAAAGCACCATTCACGCGAGCCCTAAGTGCTATCAATAGCTTATGTACTTCGGATGATATAGATGTTTTTAACGCTACATTGGCGAAATTCACAGTCGCTGCTACTAAGTATTTGTGTTGTTTGTAATCTATGTTGTTTGTAATTCCATTGTCGCTTTGGTGTCCCTACTGTAATGTACAATGACAATGTAATTGTTATAAAAAAAAACACACACACAAACTAGACGAAACGGACTGACAATTTTTTTTGTATTTTATGTATTTTTGTATAAATTGAATATTTCATATCTTACCTATTTGCCCGTGGCCGGAGTAGTAGTGGAAGTAGTGCTGGTGCTAGTGCTAGTGCTAGTGCTAGTGCTAGTGGAAGTGGACGACGTGGAGGTGGTCGCGGTGCAAGCCGCACCAGGGAACAGGGAGCACCGTCCGTTGTTGCAGTAGGGGAACAGGCCGCGACAGTTTCGGAGGAAGCCTACATTGCTGGGCAAGCAGGTCAGGGCTTGGGTGCATCTGAGGCACCTTAATCCAGGCTGGGGATAAAAGAAAGGCAACTTCTGCAAAATGTGGTTCGCCAAAAATATATAGGTATTTATTTATATTTATTTTTAACCGACTTCAAAAAAAGGAGGAGGTTATATGTTCGGCTGTATGTATGTTTTTTTTTTTTTTTTTTTATGTATGTTCACCGATATTTCCGTCAGTTGTGGACCGATTTCCAAAATTTTTTTTTTGTTTGAAAGGGTATACTCTTATAGTGGTCCCATATAAATTTTATTCCTGAGGGATTAATAGTTTTCCCGTAAAACTAAAACAATCACTGAACTTTAAGAAAATTGTGGCCCGATTTCCAAAATTTTTTTTTTGTTAGAAAGAGGAATACTCTTAAGGTGGCGCCATATATTTTTTTTTCCTGAGGGATTAATAGTTTTCCCGTAAAACTAAAACAATCACTGAACTTTAAGAAAACGATATTTCCGTCAGTTGTGGACCGATTTCCAAAATTTTTTTTTAGTTTGAAAGGGTATACTCTTATAGTGGTCCCATATAAATTTTATTCCTGAGGGATTAATAGTTTTCCCGTAAAACTAAAACAATCACTGAACTTTAAGAAAATTGTGGCCCGATTTCCAAAATTTTTTTTTGTTTGAAAGGGTATACTCTCATAGTGGTCCCATATAAATTTTATTCCTGAGGGATTAATAGTTTTCCCGTAAAACTAAAACAAACACTGAACTTTAAGAAAATTGTGGCCCGATTTCCAAAATTTTTTTTTTGTTAGAAAGAGGTATACTCTCAAGGTGGCGCCATATATTTTTTTTCCTGAGGGATTGACAGTTTTCCCGTAACATTCAAAAAACCTCATTCTCACTACACAACACATCCTGACTCACAATCTGAGTCAAACATTAAATAGTTTGAAAGGGTATTACACCCGAGGTAGTCCAAAATATTTTCTTTTCCTTATGGATTGATAGTTTTCCCCCTTGCTGAACTCCGGTCTGTCCTTTAGTAGGTCTGCCCATGACTTCTCTTATCCTTTCCTACTTAAGCTACGATAAGCAAAGTCTTAATGTACTCGTAGCTTACTATATTATTTACACATACACTTTTATTTACACAGTATTTATTTACTTACACTAAAAAGTGAAAAATAAAAATTTTTGAAAAAAAAAATTGAACCGACTTCACAGAACACAAACAGAAGAACCTTCTACACACTAAAAAGAGAAAAATAAGAATATAATTTGAAGTCGGTGCCAAGTGAATACGATAAGGTACCTATCAAAAAAAGAAATCGAGCGATAGCGTACCAGGATACAATTTTGCACCCAAGTTCTTTTGAATGAATAGTTGGCACCGACTTCAAATTATATTCTTATTTTTCTCTTTTTAGTGTGTAGAAGGTTCTTCTGTTTGTGTTCTGTGAAGTCGGTTCAATTTTTTTTTTCAAAAATTTTTATTATTTACTACCGGTAGTAAACATCTTCAAAGGATCTGAAATACACAAAAATATAAAATGTAGCTACCTACCTACGCGAACCCGTTCCGTCATTTTGTTTATTATTTATTACCTTGTAGTTTCAAGCTTCTTATAATGGTAGAGAAAAGTGTTAATCAAGTCTAAGTGTATAGGTACATACATTAGCAGTATAATTGCAGGCGGTCAAAGTGGGGAAAAAGGTGAAGAAAAGTCGATCTTCATGTTCATGAGCAGGGTTGTGGGCGTTCTCTGGAGTAGAAGATTCTTCGTCTTCATCAGCTTGCCGGCGTGTTCTCAAGCCGCCTGAGAAAAAAGGGAAATTGGACATACCAGGGAGACTGGGCATATTAGGGATACTGGGAAAACCAGAACTGAAGTTTGGTAGCCCTGGGATGCTTGGGAAGCTAGGATTCGGTAAACCGGGAATACCCATGAAGCCGGAAGAGCGTGATGTAGTTGTCGCGTCTTCTGCTAGAACCACGCAGAGTGTGAACTGTGGGGAAATGAAAAGTGGTGTTACAAAGATTTGTAGAGTACCTATATGTATACATTAAGTATAAATACTTACCAGCATAGCGAGGATGATGGATTTCATGGCTGCCATTTTCAAGGGAAAATCTGCACTTTTAGATATAGCTGGTGCTCGATGAAAGATTAAAATGAATGTTGGATATTAGATCCGTCTCATGAGTTTATATACTAATAATCAATCATTAATATGGTAATTTCTTTGGTTCTCGTAATAGGGTTGTGCAGTTGTGCAGCAACTCAGTTCTTATAAGTAATACCTATTGGCGAATAAGCCGTAGAGAATTAAGTAGGTACTTACCTATAATCTTAATAATAATTCTAGATACTACCTATTTGGTCCTAGTCAGATATTAGTACGGCCAGCGACAGAAGTTCATGAACATTTATAGACAAAATATATAAAATTGTAAAATGCAAAACAAAATTTGCTCAAAAACATTTCCACTTTTTAGGAGCTTATCTTTGTAACAGAATAAATAAAACTCTATCAATCCATCAATCAACACAAATCGAATTAAAACAATACTTCTCCTAGACTACACACAAACGGAGACATTAATAAACATCGTTTCTTGACAACGTACACAAGTATAAGACAAAAACAAAAAAAAAATGGACGTATACAAACCTACACACACACACGCACACACACACACACACACACGCACGCACATGCCCACACACACTTGCCCACACACACACGCACACTCATACACACACACACATACTCATTATCCTGAAATCTTTGTAAATAAATTGTTATCACACTCCCTTTCACAACTCAAAAATATAACACAATTACATCACTCTACACAACCAACTACGAGAAATAGAGTCAGAAAACTATTATATTATCAAGTATAAACTCTTAATTGAATTAAAGGTAGGAAATCAATCTATACCAGTAACATACCTATCAGTATATAACCTATTCAGTATATAATATGAGCCGAAGCAGAGACCCTTGTGTCTAAATACAACTTTTAAACTTAGTTAGAGCAAGGTTTAACGTTTGGAATTGTATAATACAGACTCAGGTTAGCTAATTACAGGAATATAGGATATAAATATCAACTATTTAAACACCTTAGTTTATCCACATCATGTGGATGGTTGGCAGTCCACAACTGTGCGGTTTTCACGCCAATTCCTGCCTCGCACAACAGACTTATGGAATCAGCTGTCGCCAGCGGTATTTCCAGACCGATACGACTTAGGCACCTTCAAGAAAAGAGCCTATTCCTACCTCAAAGGCCGGCAATGCATCTGCAGTGCTTCTTGATGCTGCAGTTGTCTGTGGGCGGTGGTAATCACTTACCATCAGGTGTGCCACATGCTCGTTTGCCCCCTCTTCCATAAAAAAAAAAATAACCTACTGTATTGTAATCTTTTTGAAAATAAATACTTTGAATTGAATTGAATTGAATTTGATGTATTTGAATCTTCAATATCTTCGAAGTTCGTAGGGTTTTAGATAAAACTTCACATTACATTGGATGTTTTGCCTGCACCATTACTATTATGAAAAAAAATAGGCAATTTTCCCACAAATAATGATGAAAATGAAGCTTTAAAATCTCCAATGGTTCATGAACTTCTGTCGCTGACTGTACCTAGTGGTCTCAAAGAGTTAATAATTACAGACATACATACCTTATGCAAACTGGTGAGATCATTGACCCTTTGGGGGAAAATGATACATATAAGTATTTAGGATATCACCAGTCGAAGCAAATTCATCATAAAGAATCAAAAACAAAACTTACTCAGAGCTTTAAACATCGTCTCAATTCAATCTTGAAATCCCAACTCTATTCAAAATACACAATTAAAGCAATAAATGCCTACGCCATCCCGATCATGACCTACTCTTTCGGTATAATCAACTGGAACAAATCAGAGCTCAAAAACCTTCAACGCCTTATAAATGTCACTATGACTAAACACCGCAAACACCATCCGCGAGCCTGTATACAGAGGCAACTCCTACCAAGAATAGAAGGTGGAAGGGGCATTATCAACATTCACAACCTACATAACCGTCAAATCACGACACTAAGGACATACTTTCACAACAAAGCTGAAACATCAATTCTTCATAAGTCTATAGTAGATCTAGACAGGAATCTCACACCACTTAACTTACAGAACCGTAACAAGCAGAAGAACGAGGAACTCACGGACACGCAAACCCTAATTTCTGAATGGACCCTTAAGTCTCTTAATGGAAGACATCGCCACGACTTGAGCCAACCCAACGTCGACATGCAGGCGTCGAACGAGTGGCTCACTCGGGGCGAACTCTTCCCTGAGACTGAGGGGTTTATGATAGCAATTCAGGATCAAGTAGTGGAAACCCGGAACTACCAAAAATATATTATCAAAACACGCAATTTAACTACAGATATGTGCCGACGGTGCAACAGTTCATCCGAAACTATCCAGCATATAACCGGGGCCTGTAAATCGATCGCTCAAACGGATTATAAATTTAGGCATGACCAGGTAGCCAATATTATACACCAACGACTAGCGGCAAAATACAGCTTAATAGAAACACACCCTACTAGACTAACTCCGTACTATAAATACACCCCCGACACTGTGCTAGAAAACCAAACCCATAAACTTTATTTCGATCGCGCCATCCTCACAGACAAGACCACTCACTACAATAGACCAGACATCACACTCATCGACAAAGCCAATAAGACAGCACTCCTCATAGATATTGCCATTCCCAACACACACAATCTACAAAACACAATTTCAGAAAAACTTTCAAAGTACATAGACTTAAAAAACGAAATTTCACGGATGTGGAGACTAGAAAAGGTCTCCATCATACCAGTAGTATTATCCTCAACAGGCGTTATCCCTAATCAACTCTTCCAGTCACTTGCTCTGCTCGATCTACCTAGGCACACTTTTGCATTACTTCAAAAAGCAGTCGTTCTGAACACGTGTAGGATTGTACGCAAATTTTTGCAAAGCGACCTCTCCGGTGATGTGCAGACATCGAACCCCGGAATCCGTCATCAGTTAGGTGAATCAAATGGTGTGCACTTGGCTTAGGCCCGTGCTCATCATTCAATTACCGACTCCATTGAGTCGAGTAGATGAAAATCTAAAAACGATAATAATAAAATAATAAATAATGCTGGACTTTTCACACAGCATCATCTAGCCCCAAAGTAAGCAGAGCTTGTGTTATGGGTACTAGATGACTGATATACTACTTATATACTTTTTGTTTGTAAATACATACATATTATACATAGAAACACCCAGACCCGAGACAAATATCTGTAGATCATACAAACATTTGTCCCGCAACGGGGATCGAACCCGCAACCTAAGTGCATAAGTGATTGATTTAATTAGATGAAGAAGAATCAAGTTTTATTTTTTCCACACCATATACAACAGTTACAATAGGTACTTAAATCTACATAATTTTATGTGGGTGAAAATACGACTACCCCTCAGCATTTGCTCCAACAGCTCGAGAGTGTTGGAGCGCTGGTTTTCAGTGGCGCCATACCCGTTGTGGCCAGCACTTGCTACTGTGTGAAATCAAGACCTTCTAAACAACAATTAAAGTTTTTAGAAAATCTGTCTTTCCTAATAATTCTCACGAGATAGTTTTCGAACAGCCCTACTAGACGTAAGTCGAAAGCAGACAATGAAGAGATTTCCTGTAAACAGCACCTGGCTAGAGCCTTTCAACACTATTCTTTGTACACAATATGACAATGGAAAAGTTTGTTTTCCGAGTCGTGACACATGCGATAGTGGAAACAAACGTGATCATACAAGGGTTTACCTCGGACATTCGAAACCTACATACAAACGCTGCGGAATATTTACACAGACACTACACAGTGTAATTTTTAGGAGGAGCATTTATGAAAAAAAAAATGGATGGTGAGAAAAATAACGTTAGCAGAATAATGTTGGTGAACTTAGCAGATCATTGTCCAGCAGATCAAATTTTTTTGTGAGTTCTTATCGCATGCAGATGAGTTCTATATATATATATAATAGGAGTGAGTCTAGGAGTATCGAGGAAGATGGAATAATAATAAATAATGCTGGACTTTCCACACAGCATCATCTAGCCCCAAAGTAAGCTTGAGCTTGTGTTATGAGTACTAGATGACTGATAAACTACTTATATGCTTTTTGTTTGTAAATACATACATATTATACATAGAAACACCCAGACCCGAGACAAATATCTGTAGGTCATACAAACATTTGTCCCGTGGCGGGGATCGAACCCGCAACCTTCTTCATCGCAGGCGTACCATCGCCCACTGCGCCACAGAGGTCGTCAAATATTTCAATTCATTTGTTGCTAGTGAACCTTACAGGTTTAGGTTACAGAGTAGTAAAGTTAGTTGAGCTTAAAACTAAAAATCTCTAGATCCTGCTAATGAGCATTTTAAACAGAAAGAAATAGATGTCAAATTATCAATAACTAGCTGACCCGCGCAACTTCGTCTGCGCATTATTAGGATTCAAGTGCAGGAGTGTTACCTAAAGTTTATTTACACTGTGTTTGAAGTGAATAAAAAGGATTCAAATTCAAATTCCATACTTACTTTAACACCCTGTAAAACATCCATATGGGTTGGTTTTTTTTAATTAGATAAGCATATATTCAAGTAAAAAAGCTAAAGCATCTACCTACGTTCCAAATTTCATTACAATCGGTTAAGTCGTCACGTCTATGAAACTGCCTATTTTAATTTCCAAAACGCTAAATGATCTGTATTCTTGATCTCGCAACGCTACCTAGTTGTGAAAATGAAAAATATAGATGGCGTTGCTAGCGTTGCTAATCAACGCCAAGGAAAAATATTTTATTTTCTAGCTGGTACCCGCGATTTCGTCAGTAAAATAACATAAGTTGAAAATCTATAAAAATTATCGAAAAGTCTAAGCTAAAATCTCCAATAGCTTTCAAAACTCAAAATGATCGTATCTCGACCTCCGCTATAGTAGAAACGCCACCTAGGAGAAAAAAAGTAAAAAGCAGTTTTGACCTCGGTGATATAGATGGCGTTCGAACCAAAGCCTAAGAAAAAGTATTTTAATATACCAAAAAAATCTTAATTTCGTATGTATTGATGAGTGGAAATATACATGTTACATGTTTTTAATTAAGTTAAAAATCATTTATCATGCAAAATGAGAAAAAAAAACAAAAAAATCTGCAATGCAAAAACAGAGCAAAAAGTGGCGGTCACCCATCATCTTTATGACCTCGCCCAGGGTCGCTCAACTTTTTTCCCCATACAAACTTGCAACCCTTATTTTCACGCCCCCTTATAAATATTTAAAGAAAAAAGTAGCCTATGTCCGTCCCTGGGGTATAATCTTTATCCATGCCAAATTTCAGCTTAATCTGTTTAGCGGTTTGGGCGTGAAAGCGTAACAAACCGACAGACAGACAGACAGACAGAGCTACTTTCAGATTTATAATATTAGTATGATAATAACATAATAATAACATATATAATAATAACATGGCGGTCCCGGAGCGGGATGTATGATCCTTTAAAGTTTAGAGGTTAATATGTAGGTAAGGTCTAAGGTAGGTAGGGGAGTATTGGGCAGTAAGGCAGGTTTGGACACCACCGGCAAACTCCCGTGTTATGCCGGCCATACACCATCATGTCAATCCACCCCCAAAAATGGTCGATTCTAACTGATCAAATTCCGATTTGACGATAGGCATGATGGTTTCTGGCCGACATGACACGGGGGTGTCCAAACCTCCCTACTGCCCAATGCTCCCCTACCTCCCATATATATTTCATTGATATATTACCACTCCCCTCTCTCATTCCATAGTTCCCAGACACTTTTTAAACTATCATGGTTTTCAACATTTTTAACACAGTTAACGGGATATTTACCATGATTTAATGTTTTTTGAGTTTCCCGATATTTCGGCGCAGTTGCATACGCCATGATCAATAGTATCTATGGTATTAATCATGGTTAATATCCCGTTACCTGTGTTAAAAATCCCAGACACTTGTCCTACCGTACTAACTGATATTTATTCTGTGGTCGCGATGTATCTTACATTTTTAAACTCATGATAACTTTTAAATAAAATGTCCGATTTCAATCATTCAAAAAGTAATCGACGGGTACTGAAACAGCCTTTACTACGAAGGAATTTATTTGGATAAGAATTAATACCAAAATAAGAATAACGTGGTCTGCTTTTGGTCGGCATTTTTATTCTCTTTTTAAATTATAAATGTTGTTATTCTGACACAACCACAATAGTTGGACATATGCTATCGCTGACTTTTTTGTAGATATTGATACGTTCTTTAATATTGTAGAACATTTTTTTGTTCTATCATCAATAGTTTTCGCAGCGCACGCGATATGAAGAATTTTATGTTCAAATTTTTTACACCTTTGGTTACATTATTGCAATTTTCATAAGGATCTCTAATTTTTTTGAAAATAATTTATAGCCTATGTTCATCACAGATAATGTAGGATTCTAATGGTGAAAGAATTTTTCAAATCGGTCCAGTAGTTTCGGAGCCTATTCAATTCAAACAAACAAACAAACAAACAAACAAACAAACAAACAAACAAACAAATGTTTCCTCTTTATAATATTAGTGTAGAAAAGTAAATTTAATAAGAATAATTATATGGTCAAGTTATTAGTAAGTATTAAAAGTAAATTTACTATGAGTAGGTACCTACTTTAGACAATCAAATAATATTACGGTCGAATATTAATGTATTGTATACTGTTCCCATATAAAGTGAAGTGTGTAAACTATGGACTGAAAGCTGATGGTATGAGTAAAATTAAGGGTTTTTGGTACGTTAAAGAAAAACAAAACAATCTCTTTATTTTAATTTATTACTTAACAATGATTTACGTACCTACGTTACGTAGGTATTGTTTCTAAATAAGTAAATCAATATGAGATACTCGTATGCAGATTTCCGCAGCTACCAATAGACCTCGATATGAAAGCATCGGATCAGGCTGGCATAAGACAACAAAAAGTTATTCAAATGGCTCCCCACTGAAGCTTGGCTATTTAAATTTAAAAGTAAGTATGGAAAGCTATGTTTCTAGTCTCTGATTAAAAACAGATTCCTTGGATTCAGTAATGTTTTAACTTGCTATGTCAAGGTGAACTTATCCCTCATGCTCGTGGTCATGCTCGTGATCGTGGTCATGCTCGTGGTCATGATCGTGGTCATGGTCGTGGTCATGTTCGTGGTCATGCTCGTGGTCATGCTCGTGGTCATGGTCATGTTCGTGCTGCTCAAGCTCGGGCGTATGGTCGTGGTCATGATCGTGGTCATGATCGTGGTCATGGTCTTGGTCATGATCGTGGTCATGGTCTTGGCCTTGGTCATGATCGTGGTCGTGGTCGTGGTCATGATCGTGGTCGTGGTTATGGTCTTGGTGCTTACGCTCGTGATCATGCTCGTGGTCATGCTCGTGATCGTGGTCATGCTCGTGATCGTGGTCATGCTCGTGGTCGTGATCATGATCATGGTCGTGCTCATGCTCGTGATCGTGGTCATGATCGTGGTCATGGTCGTGGTCATGATCATGGTCATGACCGTGGTCATCGTCATGATTGTGGTCATGCTCGTGGTCATGGTCATGCTCGATATCCTGTTCATGATCGTGATCGTGCTCTTGCTCGTGGTCATGGTCTTGGTCATGATCGTGCTGCTCATGGTTGTGCTCGTGGTCATGTTCTTGCCCGTGGTCGTGGTCGTGGTGGTGACTATGGTCATGGTTTTGGTCGTGGTCAAGGCTGTGATCATGGTGCTTTACATGGTTATGCTTAAGGCCGTGGGCTTCATCACGTTCGTGATCCTGATGGTGGTCGTGATCATGATCATGGTCGTGTTGGTGATCATGCTCGTGCTCGTGGTTATCATTATGCTCATGGTCTAGATCATATTTTTTATCTCCGTCGTTCTGTTTGTTGTCACGATCATATTCATTTGTAAGGTCATGTTTGGAAGGTATTTTGGCCGACTCCGTAACAGCGACTAACTGTAAAAAAAAACCTAAGTATGTGTAAATTATTTACCTATTTAATACACCTAATACCATACAACCATAAAATAAAAACCAGATAATAATGAAAACTTTATAGTCAAGTTGTAAGTTGGTACGGGGCGAGACAAAACCGAGAACTGCAGCTAGTTTTACATTAAGCGGGAATGAATGGGACTACGCTATCGTTCGGGTTTATCTTTATTTTATTCCTAGCACGATTCTCTCAACTTATCATTTTATATCGCAAATATTCAAAAGAAATACCGCGACCCTACTTTTAGGTCACACAAACATAAATACTTCATATGTATAAAAATATACGTACCAGCAGAGCCAATAAAATTATTCTCCCCGCGGACGCCATCCCAGTATATTTTCTCTTACTGATAAAGTTCACTGCGTTCAATAGGGTTTTATATTGTGTGTTATCGATTAGATAACGTTCATCTATAATTCTAAAACTAAAGAGGGCGTGAATCTTGCTGGATTTGCAATGACAGCCACTTCAAGTGGATTATCTAAGATATCTTCTTTATATAAACAAGTGATGAAATCAAGTTTTGTGCTTAGCAACACATTTCATCAGCATCGGATCGATGCATGATTTTATTTCAAATTCACGGCAAAACTCAGCAATTGTGAGAAATCCCACTGTTTACTCAGTACACGCATTAATCATGGCTCTCGTATGGATAAAGCGGCCTAAGCTGAGAGGATTATACATTTGATATGATTGCCAAATCTAATCTATCTAAACTCAGTCTTAGGCTCAGCATCCACTTGAGTGTAGCTGCCATATCCTCATATAAAGGCTTTTTCCATCTACTCGTAATGTGAATGCCAGGAGGCACGCAGTATAATGGTTCTATTCTATATCACGAAGGCAGTATGGTCTTAATTTGTGTGTGTAGATGTACATGCACGTTGTTTATGTGTGCGTAAGCTTGGGGACGCTCCATGGACGAATGAGCGTTCAGTATCGCTTACACACACAGAAACAAATCTACGCACACAATTAAGAACAACCACCTTCGTAAGATGGCACAGCCAACTCATCTGGGATGTAGGTAGGATTTAGTATGAGTATTCCTGCTTAGCACCATAATCTCTCAGGGTAATGGCCATTTGTTTTCAAAATTAAATCATCATCATCTTTCTAGTAAGTCGAGTCGGTAAACAAACATAGATACTTGCACATCTATTTCCATTCTCTTACTTACGCTGAGGAATTCTTCCAAAGTGATCCGTATTGTATAATAGAAGTCATGATTTAAAATCATTTAAAATCAATCAACAATTTTTATTAACCTATAGGTAGTAGGCATACCTATAGGTAGGCAAGTTGAAGTGGTAGTGGGTGGGGCACATAGCTCGTAGAACTGACGGCCCTTGGGGCAGAAAAGTTATCGAGTGGATACCACGCACCGGAAAGCAGCAGAGAACGGCCCCCCACTAGATGGAAAAACGATTTGATGAAGTTTGCTGGGAGCCGTTAGGTGCAGGCTGCACAAGATCGATCGCTGTGGAAATCGATGGGGGAGGCCTATGTTCAGCAGTGGATGTCTCTAGGCTGAGCTGATGATGATGATGAGAGGTAATGTGATTGAACAATGTGGTAGGTTAGGCATCACGGCTCAGATGAATGTTAGCAAATAGATAAGATATCTGATAGGCAGAAGAGATGTTGAGATTGGCTGTAAACTTACGATATGATTCTAATTTTAATAAAGTAGAGATCAAAATTAGATTTTATTGTTCAGACTGTTCAGAGTAATCTGATAAAATAAACCTTCTAGGATGCAGGTATGTACTTAATAGGATTTATTTTTAAGTGACTATCGATCCTGGCATCGGCTAAGTCAACAGTTTCAAAGATTATAGTACTTATCTTTGAAACTGTGAATTTTCAATCGTTGTACAAAAGTTTTATTTCTTTAACAGCCGGGAAATACCTTAATAAATAATGTGGTAAGTATTAAATAAAACAGAATAGCTACAACATAGGTAATTTTATTGATTTATGATTTATGTGACTCTTAGTCCTTTTCACATAGGAACGGTTCCATGACAAGGCTCTTTTATGTTAATTTCGAAAGGAAATAGACAAAATCCTTTTGACGTGACAACGTCTTATAATTCGATAGAGCCGGCTGCACGCACGAAAAAACATGTCGTCATGCGGCGTTACCTCGCTCTGAGGCGTTCCATGTAAGGCTTAAAGTGCAAGCGAGAGCGCGGAACGAGCGACAAAGAAGCACAATCGGCCTTTGCGTTTGGCAGCGTTCGACATCCGTCTCTCTCCTACTTGAGTGAGCGATGCGTAGACGTTGTCACGTTCAACTATCGTCAGTAAACCGACTTTATTATCACTCACTAGATTTCATTTATTTCAAAATTTGCATTGTTGTACAGCGTAAAACTAGTTCTATGAGTCAGGGATACGTTCCTACGTGAAAAATACTATAAGTAGTAAAACATTGCCGCAAAGTATTATTTACTTATTGTTTCGTTGTCCACATTCAGTCATCTTCAACTAGGTCAGTATCGTATCGGCGTCAATTGTGAGATATTTCTGTTCTATCGATAGAAGTTTCGGACTCCTTTTCATTTTCAGTCGGGTGTGGTTTGTGGACAAGGGGATGATGAAAGTGAGGATGTAACAATAATGGTTTGATTGGTTTGAAAAGCTTTCTGTCTGCATTTACATTTGATTTATCAGAATCGTAGTTTTCAATGTCTTCATCCTGGGAATGTTTGTATTTTGATTCTGAAGCTATAGCCACTGCACACTGTAAAATAAATTATAATAATTTTTGCATCACTTTTTTCTAATACCTAATGTGGTTTAGTTTGATACAACTAGACCAATGAACGCATCAAAGTTACATTAAATATTTAATTTCTTAGACCATTCAAAAGTGTAACTCACTGGACGTGCCCGACGCGACTATTCTATCTGTAGGTACTTGTAATATGTCCATTGTCATTGTACTTACAATAATAAGTAACTATACAACAATTATAATAAGTATTGTAGTAAAAACACGCAACACAAGTTTACAAGTATATCATTTTTACCAGATGTGCTGAAGTCACCGTGGAGATTTTATTATCTTGAATTTTTAGGTACCCATACCCTCTGTGTTCCCTATTGAACGTTGTCAATAGGATTTAAAATCACTCTGAAAACCGATTCACATAAACAATAATTGAAAATAAATCTATGCTCTTACCAGCATCAGCAGCACTAGAAAAGTCGCGATTTTATGACAAAACATTGTTTACTCCTGAATCAATACTAAACAATACTGTTGGCGGAAAGTATTTTCATATTTATCATCATATCGTTAAAAGAAAACAGAGACATAGGTTGTCTCGGATTTTCCTCAAAACCTCCTACAAAAATGAACTATAAAGTAAAATATGCTAAAGATTAAACGATTTTGAATCGGAAAATTTGCTTTCGCCTCATCTGCAATGAGGTGTTATCTTATCTATCGGCAAGCCTGTGGCTTCTCTTATCATTTTATTTGAACAAAGGATTGATCTTTGCACATGACTGCAGATGACTGCTTAGAATTTACATTAGAAACTAGGGCGTTTATCAGTGCGCATCTATAAAAATAAGTATTCACAGCGATTTAATTATATTTGCGATTTTCAAGTCACAAAATCGTAATGCTCTTCCAGCTTAAAGCCAAGGTTACTCTCAAGGAATATGAGACGTTTGAGGAAAACATCTTGCGTGTAAATAGTAGAAGGCAGAACCTTAAAAATAGAATACACCCTACCCTTAATATAACGATGCACGCCACTAGATACCAAGCTGTAGAAATATTTAATGTACTGCCACAACATATAAAGTCAGTTATCCACAAGAGAACGACAATAAAGCGTAAATTCCTTCTAGAGAAGTGTCTCTATTCACTTGATGAACTCTAACATATCTTGGACTTGATCACTTCAAAATCTCATCTACTTACCTAGTTTAGTCTCGATGTTATCTTGATTACTTATTTTATTTTATTTGTGATTAGCTTTGTTATATTTAGTGTTTGTATTTTGACTACTTAAATTTTTATTTGTATTTCCGCAAGCAATGTATTTTGTTTTAAGGAATAAATGAACTATGAACTCTGTATGTACAGTCAGCAACGAAAGTCGATTAACAGCTTGATTTTATAAACCCGATTTCTCTTAATATGTTAAGACCAAAAAAAATGTTTCCTCAGAAACTAATATGGACCAAATTTTCAGAATTGGACTTTCCTCGTGATAGTACCGATTTTTGAAATTTTTTTTGCTGACTGTACCGTGACCTCGAAATGCGCGAGCTTAAACATCGGAATTGTTATTGTAAGTGAAGGTCTGACACGGGTCGAGGAACTATGCCTGTTTCGGGAAGAATTTCATTTGAAATGGGCTCTTCTTCATTTTGGCAAAGCTATGAGGTTTTATAACAAGCGGTTATATTTTATAGCAACAGATTTTTTTTTCATTTTTCATTTATTTATTTACATCATCAACTCTATCTTTACAGGATAACCGATAAAAAACGATAGAGAGAGTAGGTATATAATTTAACATTCCTTAAAATAAAATAATAACGTACATCTACAAATGTACTCAAAAAAGTAGGCACTTCTGTTTTTGAGCAAATTTTACATCCAACAAGGTGGTAATACTTTTAGTTCCTTTGTTGCGATAATATTTTGATGAGGTGATGAGTGATAGAGTAGAAAATTTTCTATAAGTAACCATGAAAAGCTAGATAGATTGTTCTCTCATAATATTTGAACTTGATCGCACGGATCGTAGGCGCCATTAAATTCACTTCCACCAGACTTGATTTCTGGAACATGCTTAAACGGTCGACGTTGTATAGAAACGGACTTATACGCGTTTTAGGATACAAGTTCTAGCAATAAGACCAAACCAAGCGGTATTTTTTCATACTGAAAGTGACATTTTTTAGGAAGATAAATGAGCAAAAATACTGCAGAAATTAAGGATTATTGGGATGTAGGATGACTTAAACATCTTGCCTGTAACAGAAAATCACATTAAAAATACAATTTGTTTTAGACCCAATATTTAATTAATTAAAACAAAACTTATAACATTTTAAAAATAATCCACATTCCTACGGCCTTACTTATAAACGTGGTATAAAGTTATTCCTGACTGTAAACTGTCAAAATGTATAGTTATTCCTATTTTATTCCGAGGAATAACTTTATACCACGTTTATTAGTAAGGCGCTAAGAATTTAGATAATATGACAAAAAACTGTAGGTACCACAATACAATGAAATATCAATTACTTAGGCAAATTAGTATTGAAGTAACTGTAAGAACTGTAAGAACGAGTTGGCATTGAACATTTTAAACAGAAGACCTGGTTACACTCTAGGCGCATTCAGGGCTGGGAATAGGCGAGCAGACACCATTGGCACAATAAGGCCTGTACTTATTGCCGCATGTGACCAGCAGTCCACCTATCGGCTTGCAGATCAAACGGGTGTTGCAGTCATGGCAGGACAGGATGGGCGATGAGGTGATGTCGCAAGACGTCCAGTTGGCACTCAGTAGGGAGATGTCGTCTTGGTCCACTGCAGCGGAGTGAACTTGCTGGACGAACGCCACAGCGAGAACTGCGACCTGGTAAAGTGGATTGTTTAAAATTCAGGTAATGGAGTCTAGATGATACCAACCTGATTGCCAGTACCATCCTCTCTACAGTATAATTACGTTTTTATACTAAAAAGAAAACCGACTTCAATGTTTGACTCGAAACGCGGTGTGACTCAGGGCGTCAAGCTGTCGATTCGATTTATATTTGTGACATGGCTAGGAGGGAAGGTGTTTAGAGTTTTACGGGGAAACTATCAATCCCTCAGGAATAAAATTTATATGGGACCACCTCTGGAGTATACCCTTTCAAACATGAAAATAATTTTGCAAATCGGTCAACAAATGGCGGAACAATCGCGTAACAAGATAAAAAAAAAAAAAAACATACAGACGAATTGAGAACCTCCTCCTTTTTTGAAGTCGGTTGAAAATAGATTAAAATTACATTTTAGTTTAGACAAAAACATAAGTAGATAAGTAGGTACATTTTTGGAAGTGGATTTTCTGCAACTGCAATGAAACTTAAAACTGATTTCAATCTCTTCTAGTATAAGCATAGGATGGTCATGGTAGCAGAAAATAATTCTTCTTCTTCTGCCACTATGACCACCTATGTGATTTCATTACTCAATTAATTCAATTTTTAAATGATTTTGAGTTCTATCTGTCAACCGTTGGGTAAGATGATTCAACACTTAATTTATGTCAATGACACCAATGCTCTCCTAATTTTAAAATCCATTAGATCGAATGAACTAGATTTCGGAAAATATAATAAGTATAACAATAACAAAATGAATAAAATAACAGTGACAGTAAAATACCGATAAAGGGTTGGTTTTGATCACTTCGTTGTCCCCATTTCACAAGAACAATAATTATTTAATTTCAATGGCTTATTACAATAGGGTCGTGATACTCACCAGAGCGATGAAGACGATGTTCTTGTAGGAAGCCATTTTGAAGTGGATTTGTATAATGCACTCAGGCGCATCGCTTTTATAGCATTGTCTATCCTTATCTTATTTGCTTGCATAGGAAAGGCAAATAGGGAAATAGGATTTTCCATGGGTAAGTCGAATAATATTTTGATTACTGGGAAATTATGTTATGATGACAGGCTTAGTGCACGTAGGAACATAGGTACATAAATTATATAATACGTAGTGTTTATAACTAAGGCCTACATCTACAAATACTCGTACTTAAAACTACATGATTTATTTGCACAGCGTCATGAGGCGGGTGCAGTAACAGCGTTAGGGTAGAGCGCTTGGGCGACCGCTCAGGGCGCCCTTTCGTCAGGCATAAGATTTGGTAGTAAGCCAGGCTCCCCTTTACATCCGGCGGCCTCAGGCACCCCTTGAGCAGGTAAAGGAAATGGTAGTAAACTGGGCGCCCTTTTACATCCGGCGGCCTCAGGCGCCCCTTTAGCAGGCATAGGTCCCTTTTAACATTCAGGGGCAATATTTTTTGAACATGAACACAGTCTGTAGCTAATACTATCGGCAAGAAAAAGACGTATCGTGTCGATTTCTTCTAAAAAAATTTGCATCGCTCGCATTGTTTACCAAAACCATCAAACACTTTTGTAGTTAGGAGTAGCCATGTGCAAAACATATCTCCTAATTGAAAAGATATATACATATCTTTTCACCGCTGGGAAGTATATCTATCTTTTAGTTCAGTAGTTCAGTCTTTCGGCCGTAGCCTTCAGCACACACCAAAGTCCAGTAAAGCTGACCGAGGCCCCTAAGGCCATCAGCATCTAGGCCGACCCTAGTGTCACATCTCTCATTTTACAGAGTGTGCCCAAAAAATACATTAATTAAAACATACATAATTTTTTTTCTTTAACTTTTGTTATTTCTACAACAATAAACACATTTCATAAATATAATGGACAGTTCGATGTTAACATCGATTTTTTCTAATATCGATCATCCTTAATTCGTTCGACTCGCTCGCTGAACTACGGAACTAGATTGATAAGAATACTTCTATCGTTCTCGCTCAGACTGAACTACTGAACTATAAGATTGATAAGATTGGAATAATATCATCTTGTCTCTTGTCTGTGTCTGCTTCTTTCTATCAATCTCGCTCTGAACGACGGATAAGAAGACGGATTGATAAGATTGGAATATATCACATATCACCTATCTTGTCTCTTGTCTGTGTCTGCTTCTTTCTATCAATCTCGCTCTGAACTACGGATAAGAAGATATGATTGGATTTAAATTGAACTAGAGATAGATGAACTATACGCAAAAGAAGTAGTCCAATTGAACTAATCACTCCGGATATACACATCGCTAGTTAGGAGGCGCCGCACTTTCGCCCAGGGCGCTGATAGGGCTAAAACCGGCCCTGGGCGGGAGGTAAATCATCCTCTCAGCTTAATCGGCCTTGTCCACAGGAAAGACAACGTCAATACGTGAGAAGCTGACTCAGCAAACTGCCGTGTTAGTGCGCATACTTTTACGAAACGCAAAATCCATTAGCAGCATTCGATTGAATGTCTAGGGTACACACATTAGGCCATTCTTCTGAACACGTGTCCCATATTCTGCTCAACATTTTAAACTTTGAACAAAGCTCTATCGGATTTTCCGCTCTATTGTATTGGAAAGTAAATTAATAATATTGTTTCTGTTGAATGTATTGTGGGCAAGTCAACAACTTACGATTCCTATAACACAGCCTATAGGTAGGTATAACGGTTAGTTGGAAGAGTTGCGTAGGTACTGCCATATTATTCATTATTTATTTCATTGACAAGCATACACGTACACTAGTATAAATTAAGTGCATTTTCTTAATAATAATGGCTTGTGGCACTTAGGCCTTTACATCTATATTAGATGATTTATATAGCGTCAGGAGGCAACCTATGCCTACACTTAGCTTGACGCTGTAATGCCTGGGACGTTGTTTGAGATGGAATAGGCTTGCCCAGCACCTAAACCATCCTCTCAGCTTAATCAGCCTGGCCCACAGGAAAGACGACGTCGATACGGGTGGAGCTGACTAAGCTGCGGGTTTCCTCATGATGTTTTCGTTCACCGTTAAGAGCTCGTGTTATCGCGCATATACATTTTTACGAAACGAAAAATCCATTGATGCACGGCCATGATTTGAATTTTTAATTATTTTGTGGCACAATAAGCTAATTACTAGCAGATCCCACACTAAACTTTTACGCTTGTATTGCAGATCCTACTTTCCTTCCTTCTTGCTGATAACAGTAGCCATGTTATATTAATGTAAATCTAATATAATTTCTAATGACTTATACTTTTTAATATTATAACATAGTTTTGATGACGTCAAAAAAGACGTAAGTAAGTATACAATAAATTCTTGTAAATATTCGTATTTTTACTCCCATGCGTAGAGACGCAATAATTGTACAGGTACTTACAATCTTTTCATATTCTCGTTATCTATTACTCGACGTTATTGAGTTGTATTGAATAGTAATAGCATTGATCACTAATGAGTCATTGGTTAAAGTTACTACTAATTATATCTTTATCTTAAACTCTTGAACCTCTTTAAGTGTTTTATTTAACTATACAGGATGTAAAAAGACTACTACCGAAAACTGAGGGGTTGCAATCAGACCATGATTCTGAACATATTTAGCGAAAAAAAAAATTATTTTTTAGTTATTTACTACCAGTACACCATAATAAGACTATACCTACCTAATAATTTAATTTATAAAAGAAAAAATCAATTAAAACTCAAAATCCAGCAATCTACGGATAAAAACACGCCCAGTACATACGCAAACAGTAATCTTCAAACGTTGTTTTCTCCGGATGTAATGATTTTTTCGGAAAATCCTTTTGGATTTAGTTGTGTGTTGGGATGCTGTACCTACCCCTTTCGGCTTCGGTAGACGTCTTTTTACACCCTGTATAAATAGCTTTCTCAGTTCAAGGTTTTTTGTATCAGCAGGTCACATGCCTAGTTTCGTAAGTAGCTTGTCGCAGAATTTTCTGCTACCATAAATTAGCATTATATAAGGTTTTAATTAGTAATAAAATAAGGGAATAGAGACCTATGAGGTTCTTTGACGCTCATTCCTATAAATTCGTAGCAGCTACGACATTCTACGCCGTAGCACATAATTTCTTTTATAGTCATAGAAACCACGTTCGTAGCTCTTTATACCCTGTAAGGGATTGTATACAGACTTGGTAACAGCAAATACTCATATTTGAGTCATAATAAGAACCTTTGAGTGTTTGTTTATAATAGTTTGATAATAGGTACACAATAATCTACCGTATCAGCAATTAAAGATAATTACTGTACTCTGAACCTACTGAGGGCGTAACTTCTATCACTTTTGATGAATCAGACTTATCTACTTCAAAATTGATCAATGAAGTTATTGGGTTATAAAAGGAAGAGGAAAGGAAGATCATTGCCCTGCAGTAAAATAAATAACCAACTAACAAGAATTAATATACACATTATTCAAACAGTAAAATAAATTTGAACTCGATTTATTCCATAAAACAATTATGAATGTTCAATACAATAAGTACAATTTTATTGGTTTTAAGCTGATCGCACATTTATCCGCGTTGTACGCGCCGCAGTAATTTTTCTATACAAATAATACTGATGACGTCAGAAAATGCGGTTGGCTTCTGACGTCTCAGCATCGTAGGATAAGTCTGCGACCACCCTTATAGGTATTGAGACAATGTCAAAAGAAAACAGGAGACAAAAAACAAACAATCCAAAATATAATACTTACAACATTTTAAATTTAGAATACTTTTTAACCGACTTCAAAAAAAGAAGGAGGTTCTATGTTCGGCTGTATGTATGTTTTTTTTTTTTTTTTTTTTTTTTAATGTATGTACAGCGATATTTCCGTCAGTTGTCAACCGATTTCCAAAATTTTTTTTTTGTTTGAAAGGGTATACTCTCAAGGTGGTCCCATATAAATTTTATTCCTGTGGGTTTGATACTTTTCCCGTAAAACTAAAAAAAGCACTGAACTTTAAGAAAATTGTGGACCGATTTCCAAAATTTTTTTTTTGTTAGAAAGAGGTATACTCTCAAGGTGGCGCCATATAATTTTTTTTCCTGAGGGATTGACAGTTGTCCCGTAACATTCAAAAAACCTCATTCTCACTACACAACACACCCTGACTCACAATCAGAGTCAAACATTAAATAGTTTGAAAGGGTAACACCAGAGGTAGTCCAAAATATTTTCTTTTCCTGAGGGATTGATAGTTTTCCCCCTTGCTGAACTCCGGTGTGTCCTTTAGTAGGCCTGCCCATGACTTCTCTTATCCTTTCCTACTTAAACTACGATAAGCAGGGTCTTAATGTAGCTTACTAAGTATATTATTTACACTCACACTTTTATTTACACAGTATTTATTTACTTACACTAAAAAGTGAAAAATAAAAATTTTTGTAAAAAAAAATTGAACCGACTTCACAGAACACAAACAGACGAACCTTCTACACACTAAAAAGAGAAAAATAAGAATATAATTTGAAGTCGGTGCCAAGTGAATACGATTAGGTACCTATAAAAAAAAGAAATCGAGCGATAGCGTACCAGGATACAATTTTGCACCCAAGTTCTTTTGAATTTCTTAGATGTAAATGAATAGTTGGCACCGACTTCAAATTATATTCTTATTTTTCTCTTTTTAGTGTGTAGAAGGTTCGTCTGTTTGTGTTCTGTGAAGTCGGTTCAATTTTTTTTTACAAAAATTTTTATTAAAAAGATTTTCAAACTCTATAGACTTTCACTGCTTAGAGCGGTTTGGTTTGTACCTACTCGTAGATGTTTTGTATTGTACCTGGGGGGTTATTCGCGTTCGTTTTTTCATTCGTTCGATGAATATTCGGATGCTTCTTACTACAAGCCACACTGTATTCAGTCGATAAGATCAACGATAAAACACGGTCCTAACCTAGGACCAAATATTCCAAACCGAAAAATTGGCCCTTGAAGTCGGAAATCACAGTAAGAAACATCCGAATATTCATCAAACGAACGAAAATAAGAACGCGAATACCCTGTTCGATATTTGAAAGTTCTAGGACTTAAAATTAGGCAGTGGAAGCAGGTACGGCGGGAACAGCGCATTCTGCAGACGGAGTAGCGGAGCACTCTCCCAAGTTGCAGAAAGGCAGGGTGGGGTCGGAACAGGCTCTCTGGAGACCACCAACTTTAGTACACACCATCTTGGTATTACAGTCTATGCAGGTGCTTCCGATCGTGGTGCATGGACCCCATTGTGGGAACCATGGGGCGGAGGAGATCCATGGGGGGATCCATGGGTTGGCTGCGTTTGGTGCAGCGTTGGGGCCCCATGCGGCTGCAGCGTTTGTCCCCCATCCAGCACCGCCCCATGCACCTGGAGCAACTGCAGCAGCTACTGCCAGCTGGAAGGTAATAGTATATTATTAACCTAGGAGATAAAGTAGTGAATTAGGTTACGGGCGCCATATTGAATCTATCAATATTGAACACCAAAAAGGGTTGAAATTGATAAAAGAACCGTATCCTTTGGAGGATAGGGTGGTATTTCGTGATTGAACTTGTATTTTATTAAGGTCTTTACAGTATTTGACAAAAATAGACATCGTAGTTCAAAGCAGTTCAAGCAAACTCACCATAGCACTAAGAGCCAAAACAATTTTGGAAACCATGATTGAAATTTAAGTTTGTATTTCGTTCGTAATTGCTATCGTTTGTGAAAATTATTTGAGATGAAAAGCTTTTATACGAAATGCTGTTTATCATCAGATTAGAAGTGTAAATGCCGAGTTGCAAACAAGGGTTTTCCCGAAGATACAAACAGATTCTAAAACAGATAACGAATGCTACTAGTACATTTGGCTACAAAAATATGTAACTATTAGCGTGTAACAAGGCAATACTTAAAAAAAAACTTAGGCCTTTACATCTATATTAGATGATTTATACAGCGTCAGATGATTTATACCTATGCCTACACTTAACGGGACGCTGTAGTGTCGTAGATATCGATTCAGTAAATAAATTCTAGATACATACTCGTATAGCAAATATACAATTATCTATCATTTAGTTACCATCGAATAACCTAAACTCAGTACACGGGTCATTCAAGTGGATGGGTGACCGCCAGTGGCTTTTTCATCTGAGCGCTTCCGTGCTTCGGAGGGCACGTTAAATTGTCGGTCCCGGCTATTTAAGTCGTTAAGCCAGGACGAAGGCCTTTAAGGCGGCGTAAAAACTCCGTCACCAGAGTTGGCCACTGACTCATACGACTTACTTAGTACACGGGTGTATACAGTATGTTACTTATCTATTCCAACTTTAATTTATTTTTTAATTTGTTAATATAATTTATAATTTCTACTTGGTTATAATCTACCTAACATACAGGTTACTTAACAAGTAGGTTAAACCGAGAATAACAATATTCTAAAATATGTTTTTGACTGTACTCGTATTTCATAAACTTGTTTATAACTCATATTTTGTATTTTCATAGGAAAATTTCTTTGCCTATGTTTAATCAGTGCGCTGGGGGTATTTCTTAAAAACTTGATAAAAGTATCTGCGTACTTGTTTAGGATTAGCTCCGTGTTCCTACTTTATTATGTTCACATTTCTGCTTCAACTTTCCCATTCGATCGAGTCTGTTTCATTTTGTTAAGAAAGTGTAAAGGAAAATTATCTTTGAAAACCCAAAAACCCTTTTCATTTTATGAAAAGCAATGGAGTGAAACAAGAGGGTTTCAGTTCGTGCTCGTTATGGCTAATTTGATGGTACCCACAAGCTTTGAAGAACCATAAGGCTGCCCTGGACTAGATCCACTACGCTGATCAAAACTAAAAACATCTCTATTTTGTATTTTTATAGAGAAAATAATTTGGAAATAGTGGAACTAAAGCAATGTATTCTTAACATGTTTCAGATACAAAGTTTCTGAAACAAAACGTAGATGCTTACAGAAACAAATGTTACGGGGACTTGGCCGTCCACACCTCAATAGTTTCATAACGAGCGCAAGTTGTCCTATAAAATCGGCTTCATTTCAAAAAATTCTAAATTTAAAATGCTGTTGTCGTTCCAAACAACCGCCATTTATTTGTTTTACCAATATTTCGAATGATTTGGACTTTTAGGATGAACATAGGCCATTAGGAGGAAAAAATCCAAGATGAGTGAAACTGCGGGCGGGCCACTAGTTTCAAATAAACGTAAACATTCATATAATAAACAAACCTTGTGAAACGCTCAAGTTCCCCAAGGATGTTTCAGGGACATGCGAAGGCTTAGCTCGTCTCTACGGCAATAACGTTTCCTTGGAAAGCAATTAAGTGCTTATTTCCACAGCTGTGCTAGCACTTCTAACGTAATAGAATAGTAATCAATAAAACAAGTCCACGACCATAATATTGGTATCACATAAGCGACCAGTGAGTAAGTACTTCCTTGATAAGCAAGACACACTTTAACTGCTCTCTTTCAAATCTCTTTCTCATCCAAAGGTTGCCTGGAAGAGATAGCCCATTGTACATGTCATTATTTATACTTAATTATTATGTTTAAGGTGTACAATAAAGAGCTTTCATTCATTCAAACTTTAGAAAGCAGTTAACTGTCAGTTCTGAAAATAAACTCGTTCAGCCATGAGCTTACCGCGCCTCAGGGATACAGTCACAATCCTATTTGTTTGTTTAGCCATGAGCCACTAACGAAAAGCAGAATAAGCATGATGACAATTTTTCATGATCATAATATCATGTTATGCTAATGTAAAATGAAATTAATGTTTATTGTAATACTTTTTAACCCTCCTTATTTATCGCTCACTGTATTTAAAATGTGTAAATACTTTGTAGTATGATATTGAGGTGTCTCAGTAAGTGATTTATTTTGTAAATCTTATGAGAAATAAATAATCTTTAATCGTAATCGTACCTTTTAAAATAGGTAAGTATTTGAAATTGTCCTTTGATACGGATTTCTCGAACGTAAATTACCGCCTGATAGAACCATTCAAGTGTGAATTTAATAAGCTGATATTGCGTTGTGATCGTCTTCTTTGGATGCTTCAACGCCTGTTAGAATTATACGAGCAGAACGTGCCGCTTTAGAAAACGGAAAACGATTATTGAGCAGGGGGCTTTCTAAGATAGCATTTTTAATATACCTACTTCCTCAAATTGTACCTACATTAACCTTCATAGTTTTTATCTATTCTATTTTAACCATTGATCATGGTCTGGAGTATCTTTGTGACGTAATATTTTTTTTCCATCAAAAACATTTCACTGTAAAAAAGTTATGAGATCTCTACTCCAATCAAGCCCCTAGCTGAGCTCCAGTTTGTGCTGCGTGTCCGTATCCCAAGCCATGATTCATTGTATAAACCCATGATTCATTGTATTGTACGTATTCTAAGCATTTTTTCGAAATTGCTACTGCAAATCTCTATTATTTGTTAAGGCACATCATAATTACTACAACATCAGTAACCAAGACAATTTTGTAATATTAATAAATGCGTAAAACTAATTGACGTCACACACAATCTACAAACTAAACGAGCGTAGTTTGTTGAGTTGTGAATCGCGTAATTTACGCTGCGTCACGTGATTTGACTGAAAGCCTAATAAAAACAGGTGTCAACTGGTTACCCGAGGCGCTGTAGACATTCTCTCAGATCTTTTTTATGTATTCAGTTGAAGATGTCTAGGGAGTAGTCAGAGGTATGTCCAAATTCTATTGGGTACATGCCTACATTTTCGCAAAATCCATTGATGCACGGCTGTGATAGGACCACATTCCAACCAGCACGGCTCTAAAGCCCAATATTTTTATATACATAATCTTACTATCCTACTATTCTAATAAAGCCGAATGTTTGTGTTTCAATCACGCCTAAAGCTGATCGCACAATTTTATTGTCCGCGCCGTACTCGCCGCAGTCATTTTTCTATACAAAAAATACTGATGACGTCAGAAAATGCGGCTCGCTTCTGACGTCTCAGCATTTCTTCTATTGAATAGCCGGTTCCACACCGAACGATCCAACGCGCTCCGAAAATACTGATGAAGTCAGAAAATGCGGCTCGCTTCTGACGTCTCAGCATTTCTTCTATTGAATAGCCGGATCCACACCGAACGATCCAACGCGCTCCGATCGCGCGATAGATTCCTGCCGCGCGCGATCGGAGCGCGTTGGATCGTTCGGTGTGGATCCGGCTATTTGAAAGTTCGGCGCGTTCGGCTCGGCTGGATCGTGCGACCACCTTTAACCAGAGAAGCGATTCGGATAAAACTTGGAATAGGTGACCTGAAATAGCTAGCATATATGCTATTCAAAATGTTGGTAACACGCGGGCGAAGCTTTTTTATGAGAAACCTCAATCCATCTTAGTGAACGCAAATACATTTGGTTCATTTGACGCTAAAGCTTCATAATTTCCTCGAGCTTTGTATAAGTAACTAATGTAAGGTATTGCATTTTCGCTGCGTTCTTATTTCTATTTGGTGACTGTGCTATCATATCACATTCCAAAACCCATTTTGGTATTTATACGATTTCCGTTGAACAATAGACAAAGAATGCAAACAAAGTAATCTCGCAGATAAGTTTGGGAACAAAACACGTGATGATTGCGTAATTTTGGCTCCGGCCCTGACTTTGGGTTTAGTATCGTTAAACCATGTTTTAATATTGATTTTAAAGCATCAACAGATTCTGCGCGAAAAATGTACCTAGATTAGATAGATATAGAATTTCGAGTTTTAATCTGAAGGACGTGGTTTCAATTCACGCCAGATATGGCCTGGCATTCTTTCAACATAATGGGTTCGATGTAAATTATTTAATAATTGTAATTTTATGTAATATGGTTTTATGAATAAATTGAATTGAATGAATGAATTAAAACTCTTTATTGCACACCATTAATAAAATTAAAACATACAAAAACAAAAGAAAAACCAGATAAAAATGTACAATGGGCGGCCTTATCGCTAAGAAGCGATCTCTTCCAGGCAACCTTTGGATGGAGAGGAACATCAGTGAAAAGAAGATTGGTATTGAAATAGTATTTTAAAGGAAAACTTTGTGAGAGAAACTAGTTTTACCTGAGACTGCGTTGGGCTTGTGAAATCTGACTTTGATATTATACATTTTTAACCGACTTCAAAAAAGAAGGAGGTTCTATGTTCGGCTGTATGTGTTTTTTTTTTTTTTTTTTTTTTTTTTTTTTAATGTATGTACAGCGATATTTCCGTCAGTTGTGGACCGATTTCTAAAATTTTTTTTTTGTTTGAAAGGGTATACTCTCAAGGTGGTCCCATATAAATTTTATTCCTGAGGGTTTGATACTTTTCCCGTAAAACTAAAAAAAGCACTGAACTTTAAGAAAATTGTGGACCGATTTCCAAATTTTTTTTTTTGTTAGAAAGAGGTATACTCTCAATGTGGCGCCATATAATTTTTTTTCCTGAGGGATTGACAGTTTTCCCGTAACATTCAAAAAACCTCATTCTCACTACACAACACATCCTGACTCACAATCTGAGTCAAACATTAAATAGTTTGAAAGGGTATTACACCCGAGGTGGTCCAAAATATTTTCTTTTCCTGAGGGATTGATAGTTTTCCCCCTTGCTGAACTCCGGTGTGTCCTTTAGTAGGCCTGCCCATGACTTCTCTTATCCTTTCCTACTTAAACTACGATAAGCAGGGTCTTAATGTAGCTAACTATATTATTTACACTCACACTTTTATTTACACAGTATTTATTTACTTACACTAAAAAGTTAAAAATAAAAATTTTTGAAAAAAAAATTGAACCGACTTCACAGAACACAAACAGACAAACCTTCTACACACTAAAAAGAGAAAAATAAGAATATAATTTGAAGTCGGTGCCAAGTGAATACGATTAGGTACCTACAAAAAAAAGAAATCGAGCGATAGCGTACCAGGGTACAATTTTGCACCCAAGTTCTTTTGAATTTCTTAGATGTAAATGAATAGTTGGCACCGACTTCAAATTATATTCTTATTTTTCTCTTTTTAGTGTGTAGAAGGTTTGTCTGTTTGTGTTCTGTGAAGTCGGTTCAATTTTTTTTTCAAAAATTTTTATAATAAATATTATCATTATTGTACTTGTTTGGGATGAGACTCCTCCGGACGAAGTCATCCACGCATGGAACATTGTGATCAATTATCACATCTCACGCAACTTAGGTTTCCTCGTCATCTCACTCGTGCGAAGAACATTAACTTATATAATAAGTGGACATGTGACTAAATATTTTTGGCAAATTTTCTTTCGCTAGACTTGATCTGAGTGAAGAATGTTCAGAGAAGTATAGTCGTGATATTTCATCATTGAACCATTTGGTTATTCATTTACATAATTAAAAAGCTACACGGTTTGGCCTAGCTTATTTTTTTTTTACAAAAAAGTGTTCGTTTATGAAGTAGAATAAGTAACTTTGTACCTTTATGTGAGTACCACGTGAGTGAAGCCGTAGGAAGGTAGCATACGAAGCTACCTACAATATTTTCAACCTCGTTAATTACCATAGTACCTGATCTTTGTGTAGATTAGCTGATAATGAAGTCATTATCTGAGTACAAATACTTACCCTTATTATGTAAAACCCCAGTTAGTCTAACTTGCTTGAATAGTTAATCCTTTATTATTGAGAGTAGCGGTACAGTCAGGCACAAACATGTTTATAAAAAGTTGACGTATAATTTATATTTCACAAACTGAAACCTTGCTCAATTTTGCACGGATAGTGTCTTGGAAGACAAACAATGAATTTTGCTTTAGTAGAATGTTGACTTGCCTTTCAAATACAATAAATTGAATGATATAATTTCCAAATAAGGATATGCCTAGATTCCCCCTAGACATCTTCTAAAAGAAGTCCCTGAATCTTATATCGAATGTCTACGATGTCTACGCAGTCGTGAGACTTCTCGTTTTACGTTTTAGAATAAATCAATATTGATATTTACACACCATGACATAGGCTCTATTTTTGCGCCAACATAAGTCTACTGTCAAGATAAGCCAACACGTTGATTACGAACCCTAACATCTAGGTAAACCATAAACAAATCTATTTTTTGGGTTCTGTAGGTCTGTTGATCTGACCGCTTAGTACAAATCAAAGACTTTTTTTTTGTAGGTACATATAAAGAAATGCGATCACTGCTATATGTCCATGTGAGTATGAGCATACTACCGTGCAATCCGTGCATGGGCATGCACGGTAGTATCTCAGATCAAGTCACTCAGGATTTTGTTGTTTTTTTTTTTTTTTTTTTTTTAATTTATTTATCATTACATCACTATCATTACAGGGTACCCCCAATGCAATAGCGTAGTCGTATCATACAATCTTATTTCTATAAGTCATAACATAAAAATTATATTCGTAAACAGTAGATAACACAATAATTTTTGTTTGTAAATGTCTGAGGGGGTAGTCAGGGTACCTAGTAGTGGAGTGTTACTTAGTATTTATTGGTCTGGTTGAAATCTGTAATCTGGCATAGGTTAATATATTAATTGTGCTGAGATATTAAAATAAATGTTATTATTCGAGCAACTTTATAGAGAAGTTCTGTACAAACACTGAAAATTACTTAGATGAAGTTGTTAAGTGGTGTAAAACATACTAAGTTATAAAAACTAAGTTTATGAACGGAATACGGAACCCTACACTGTGAAGAGAATGACATGTTATTGTTCTGTTTATTTTAAAAACGTGATACAAATTCAAAATACACGTGTGGGTATGGAATTAAAAGAAAATAATTTTCTATATTCACTGTTTTTTCATAATACAAAAGTACTTCAGTAAAAATCCAATAATGAAGAAAATATATCCCTGACAGAAGAGAAGAGAAGAAAAGATGGCAGCCACAGAAAATATAGCCTAAGGTCTTAAAACGCCATTTTCGGTTTTTTGGGAAATGACACAATGAGAAGTACGAGTACGTGTATACCTTAGTAGTATCTACTTAATGTCCCATTGGTGCCCATTGGGAACGGAACTTAGGACTTGGACACAAAATCCGTTATAAAGAGGCGGAAGCTAAAAATTAATTATACATTTTGCGTAACACGTTTTGGTTTCTAAGAATAGCAAATTTTCTTTATGAACTCAACCTTGTGACAAGGCAAGACGAAATGTATGGAATTTTGATTTGCTATACTTATTGTCACGACTCTCGTAAGAGTTCAGTCTCTAGGAGCCCCGATTGTCGAGACTTTATTTAAAGGAGAATAGACAATGTCGACCAGAGATAAAATAAACGTAGAGTAAGGTTAAATGCTAATCCATTTAATAAAAAAATTGCAGAGCTTATACATAATGCACTTGATAGCACTCATACATTTTAGTCTATGGCAGTTAAAATGTCCATTCTGACCGAAAGTCAAAAGTCAAAAGTCAAAAAGCATTTATTCAGTAGGACCGCTGGGATCACTTTGAATCTTGGTAAAAGTTAAAAATTTAACTCAAGTTACGAGATTTGCATAATAAATGAGATTTTTTGGACAACCCAAGAAAAAATAGTTTTTAAAACTCTTTCAAATAAATAATGCAGTATGGCATTTTAGTTTTGGACAGAGCTTCAAACACTATAGTCCTTTTCATATAGGAACGGTTCCGTGACAAGGCTCTTGTATGTTAATTTCTCAAATTATTAAAAAGGAAATAGACAAATCCTTTTTTAATGAAGTTAAGTTATATCTTTTAGTATTATTATTAGATTTCATTTCTTTCACAATTTTTCATTGTTGTACAGCGTAAAACGTACAAAATCTATGTCTCAGGGATACGTTCCTACGTGAAAAATACTATAGGTAATGCCTGTTTTCATTTATCGCTACGGTATTCAGAATGTTGTTTTTTTACCTTGGTCAGAGATCCATACCATAGTGCCCAATCTCCTCTTCGTGACACTATGGGCTATCGATTTTTGTTTGTTGGATATGCATGTTTGAGCGTAGATAAGTTTGAAATCAATGCTTCAATTGTAACTAAAGATACTTAGGTAAGGGATTTCTACTGATTAACAAGGTTTTCGCACTACGTCCGATTTGACTCCATTGATTGATTACAGATTACTGACATGTTTTCAGTTTGGGTTTTGATTGTTTAATGATGTTTTACTTAATGTATTTTGGTTAATTTTGTTAGCTATATTATTAACATCTTCGAAAGACATAAACCTTCTGACGCATATAGTAAATATGTCTAAGGAAAGGTCTCTTTGTCTCAGCAAATGACTATTTTGTCTTTTAGTCCTGATTTAGATTGTTCTCATTCATTAAACTTGAATGAATTGCTTATCTCTGTAGAATGTTATTAACACCGGCAATATAGAAGTATTTTTATGTCAATAGCAAACAAACCATCAACAGTAAGCCCATTTCCGTTGCAGTGCCTAGATTTGAAGTAAATATCCGGCCATATCTTCAGGTTTTCACGTAGTATTGTGATCATTATAGGTTTGTAAACATTGAGTCAGACGCGAAAACAGCATGTTTGGCGAAGACTTTACCTATTTTATCTCGTCAGAAGCCATTATCTAATGTTATCTTCGTTAATTACCGGAGCAGGTATAAATACGTACCGACCTTCTTATTTCAAATATTACTACGAACGAGCTCTAACGAAACACAAGTGTAAATGTTCATTTGAGGTTTTTTTACGAACGAATTTCCCTTTCAATGAGAACAAACTGAATTCAGGATGAAGATTGCTTATCTACTTCTGATTGTAAGTTGTAATTTTTTTAGTTATTTTGTGATTGTGTTTGTGTTGTTGTATAAGGCTCGATAAACTATTTTGGGCTTGTGTGAAAGGACATTAATTAAGAAAGTGGATAAATAAGTGTTCTAGTTTCATTTCAGGCTTAGCATTCGTGAAAATCTTGATTAGCTGATTTTAAACATTTTGGCTTAAGTAATGCTATTATGTCGATTTTTTAAATAGGTTTGCCATTTATTCCAATCGAAACTGAGACTGAATAAACTGAAAACAAAAACCAGGCTCGCAAATATGAGTTGAGTGTATAAAGGTTTAGATTTTGATAAGATAATTAAGATTATATCATAATCTGATTTAAATTAAAAGGGTCCTTGTATGTTCCTGTCTTAATTTAACTTGTTAACCTTACTTATTTTCTTTTCAGGTTTGCATAGGTCTAGCGACTGCAAAATACTTACCTGATGATGGTGCATCAAGAGCGCTAACACACAGGCATCTCAGGCACGCCAGAGATGTTTCATCAGAAGCCTCGTATGAAAGTGGGGATGACAGTGATGATGATGATGATGATAACAATGACTCAGCCGATAGGAAAGAATCGGAAAAAACTGAGAAGGATAGAAGGAAACAAGAAGAGGCGGAACGAAAACAAACTGAAAAGAGAGAAAAGGAAGAGCGTAAGAAGCATGAAAAGGAATTGAAGGAGCAACAGAAACAAGAAGAGGAAGAACGTAAGCATGCCGAACATCTCGCAAAAGAAGAGCGAAAACGCCAAGAGAAACTACAAAAGGAGGAACAGAAACGTGCCAAGAAGGAACAAAAGCGTCTAGAAAAATTGGCAGAGGATACGTTGGTAAGCACTGAATCCGTAGATTCTATTGAAAGTGACAGTAATGTAGACCTCGAAGATATTTGGAAAAGTTATGTTTATGCCAATTACGGACTAAATGTAAACAGTACAAGCCTCGAAAAGAAAACAGCACTGTTCAGATTCGTACAAGAAGAGTTAGGTTTGAACGTATCAAGCACAAAGACCCAGCGCCGCCTAGCTGTTCAAAACTTATTCCTGTCCAAGTTAGCTAGTAACAGCACCGACTCCTTCAAGACCTACATTCAAAGCCAAACTACAGCAGCTGACATCCAAGCACTTCAAGCGGAATTGGAAAGAAAAATTGCAAAGTTGGACAACGATTCAGTACTGTTAGAAAATGTCACTCTCCCCTGGGTACCGATCGCCAAACAGAATGTTGAGGAACAGAAATCTCTACTTCAAACTATTGGTCAGTACTTGTCCAGCTTACTTCCTAACTGGGTGACCGGAGAACAGTCGGCTAATAGTGGAGCTACATCTGGTGCTACCGGCGCTCCTGGTTCATCTGCCCCTGGTGCGGGCGCACCAGGTTCATCTGCCCCTGGTGCCACTGGTGCTGACGGTTCTGCTGCTGGCGCACCTGGTTCGTCTGCCCCGGGTGTGGATGTCGCTGCGGCTGGCGCACCTGGTTCATCTGCCCCTGGTACTGACGCCACTACTGCTGGCGCACCTGGTTCATCTGCCCCTGGTACTGACGCCGCTGCGGCTGGCGCACCTGGTTCATCTGCCCCTGGTACTGATGCCCCTGCGGCTGGCGCACCTGGTTCATCCGCCCCTGGTGCTGGCACTCCTGGTTCATCTGCCACTGGTGCTGACGCCTCCGCTGCTGGCACACCTGGTTCATCTGCCCCTGGTGTTGATGTCGCTGCTGCTGGCGCACCTGGTTCATCTGCACCTGGTGCTGATGTCACTGCGCCTGGCGCACCTGGTTCATCTGCCCCTGGTACTGATGCCCCTGCGGCTGGCGCACCTGGTTCATCTGCCCCTGCGGCTGGCGCACCTGGTTCATCTGTCCCTAGTGCTGACGCCGCTGCTGCTGGCGCACCTGGTTCACCTGCCCCTGGTACTGACGCCGCTGTGGCTGGCGCACCTAGTTCATCTGCCCCTGGTACTGACGCTGCTGCACCTGGCGCACCTGGTTCATCTGCCTCTGGTACTGACGCCGCTGCTACAGGCGCACCTGGTTCATCTGCACCTGGTGCTGATGTCACTGCGCCTGGCGCACCTGGTTCATCTGCCCCTGGTACTGATGCCCCTGCGGCTGGCGCTCCTGGTTCATCTGCCCCTGGTGCTGGCACTCCTGGTTCATCTGCCACTGGTGCTGACGCCTCCGCTGCTGGCACACCTGGTTCATCTGCCCCTGGTGTTGATGTCGCTGCTGCTGGCGCACCTGGTTCATCTGCACCTGGTGCTGATGTCACTGCGCCTGGCGCACCTGGTTCATCTGCCTCTGGTGCTGACGCCGCTGCTACAGGCGCACCTGGTTCATCTGCCCCTGGTGTTGACGCTGGCACTGCTGGTGCACCTGGTACATCTGCCCCTGGTACTGACGCCGCTGCTGCTGGCGCACCTGGTTCATCTGCCGCTGGTGCTGACGCCTCCGCTGCAGGCACACCTGGTTCATCTGCCCCTGGTGTTGATGTCACTGCTGCTGGCGCATCTGGTTCATTTGCCCCTGGTACTGATGCCGCTGCGGCTGGCGCACCTGGTTCATCTGTTCCTAGTGCTGACGCCGCTGCTGCTGGCGCACCTGGTTCACCTGCCCCTGGTACTGACGCCGCTGTGGCTGGCGCACCTAGTTCATCTGCCCCTGGTACTGACGCCGCTACGGCTGGCGCACCTGGTTCATCTGCCCCTGGTGCTGATATCGCTGCTGCTGGCGCACCTGGTTCATCTGCCCCTAGTACTGACGCTGCTGCGGCTGGCGCACCTGGTTCATCTGCCCCTGGTGCTGATATCGCTGCTGCTGGCGCACCTGGTTCATCTGCCCCTGGTACTGACGCTGCTGCTGCTGGCGCACCTGGTTCATCTGCCCCTGGTGCTGACGCCGCTGCTGCTGGCACACCTGGTTCATCTGCCCCTGGTGCTGACGCCTCCACTGCAGGCACTCCTGGTTCATCTGCCCCTGGTGTTGATGTCGCTGCTGCTGGCGCACCTGGTTCATCTGCGCCTGAAACACCAGTCACAGGAGTTGAAGTTGCCGTACCCGCCACCGAAGAATCAGCCACTGGAGCAGAGGTTGCTGCCCCTGCCACTGAAACACCAGTCTCTGGAGCTGAGGTTGCCGCTCCAGCCACTGAAACACCAGTCTCTGGACCTGAGGTTGCTGCCCCTGTCCCAGAAACATCAGCTACTGGAGTTGAGATTGTCGCACCTGCCACTGAAGCACCAGTCTCTGGAGCTGAGGTTGCCGCCACTGTTACTGACACACCAGTCTCTGGAGTTGAGGTTGCTGCCCCTGTCCCAGAAACATCAGCCACTGGAGTTGAAGTTGTCGCACCTGCCACTGAGGCACCAATCTCTGGAGTCTCTGGAGTTGAGGTTGCTGCCCCCGCCACTGAAACATCAGTCTCTGGAGCTGAAGTTGCCGCCCCTGCCACTGAAACACCAGTCTCTGGAGCTGAAGTTGCTGCCCCTGTCCCTGAAACACCAGTCTCAGGAGCTGAAGTTGCTGCCCCTGCCAGTGAAACACCAGTCTCTGGAGCTGACGTTGCCACCCCTGTGACTGAAACACCAGTTTCTGGAGCTGAGGTTGCCGCTCCTGCCACTGAAACACCAGTCTCTGGAGCTGAAGTTGCTGCTCCTGTCCCTGAAACACCAGTCTCAGGAGCTGAGGTTGCTGCCCCTGCCACTGAAACACCAGTCTCAGGAGCTGACGTTGCCACCCCTGTCACTGAAACACCAGTTTCTGGAGCTGAGGTTGTCGCACCGGCTACTGAAGCACCAGTCTCTGGAGCTGATACTGCTATCCCTGTCCCAGAAACACCAGTCACAGGAGTTGAGGTTGCTGCACCAGCCACTGAAGCACCAGTCTCTGGAGTCTCCGGAGCTGAGGTTGCCGCCCCTGCCACTGAAGCACCAGCCACTGGAGTTGAGGTTGCCGTACCTGCCACTGAAGCCTCTATCTCTGGAGCTGAGGTTTCCGCACCAGCCCCTGAAGTATCTGTCCCAGAGATTCCAGCCACTGCAGCTGAGGTTGCCATACCTGCCACTGAAGCATCAGTTTCTGGAGCTGAAGCTGCTGCTCCTGTCCCAGAAACACCAGCCACTGGAGTTGAGGTTGTTCCTACTGACGCACCTATTGTTGCTTCCACTGACGCTTCCATTGATGTTGTTACACAGTGGGCTGAAGCTGATACACCAATACCTGCCAATAGTGCTTCTCCGGATGTTGCGACCTCTGTCAGCGGAACTGAACAGCCTACAGCTTCTACTGATGCTCCTGCTGTCGCTGTGGAGGTGCCTGCCACGAACGCGGCTATCACCAGCTCTTCGTCAGCAAGCCCAGTGGACGTTGCCACAACTGAAGCACCTATTGTGATTTCGACTGATAGTATAGTATCAACAGACATTGTTACGGCTGCCCAGGAAGTTCCTGTGGTTGTCACGCCCAATCCTGAAGCAGTCATAGTTGTGGTGCCAGCTATTCAATCAAACATAAATTCGACAGAGACACCGGTAGCTTCCACTGATGCAACGCCCGTAGAAGTAGCACCAAGCACAGAAAGCGCTAGTTCAGTTGTCGCCCCTATCACTACTGACGCAACGCCTGTTGAATATGTCCCTGTAGAAACTGTGGCAAACACGGAGAGTGTGCCAGTCGACGTAGTCACAGTCACTGAAAGTGCGCCGGTGGTAAGCACTGACTTTGTTGCATCCAGTGAACCTACTGCCACCGATGCACCAGTTATCGTCTTACCAGCTGAACCCGGTGCGTCCGTAGTTGAAGTAACCCCACAGTGATTAAATACCAGCTACAGTATTAGTTAGGATTTAAATAATATGTATAAATTAGTAGAATGTATATAATTAGAGATATAAATAGAGAGCAGTAAAAGTGAATTTAGTTTGACTTTTTTTACATAATTTTCCCTTTCACTCCATACTTTGGGATTGCTAGATAGATAAGATAGATAAATAAGTATTCAATGATCCAAGTCCACACTGAATGCATACCCATTGTAGTCTAACTTGAATACCTAGTATGAGTATGTATGTATACAGTCAGAAAGTCTATTCAATTAAAAGGTCCAATAAGAAGTCCTTACTACCCTCGTTTTATACAATGGTAGTTACATTTTCTTTTAAAATGCTATAATTATGATAATTGGGTAAGAAATGAATAAGGCTTTTTCATCAATAATTTATTCTAATGACTGTCTTAGTAACTTTTTACATTTGTTTGGTAAAGTTAAATGGAATGCTGGGTAGAGGTAATTTCTCACAATCAACTTCAGTAGGTAAATACATTTAAAATTAAATATAAATAATACATAGACCAAAAAAATATTATAATTTACACTAAATTTTGCTAAAACTAAATATTCCTGTCAAATCCAGTATTTATTGGATGCATTGGGAGGGTTAGGGTAGTTGTGCTGCGTCAAAGGGTCGGGCACATTCGGGAAAGCATAAGGATCGTTCATATACTTGTATTCGCTGGAGATTCCAGCCAGGCTCATGTTCAATGAGTTGTGAGATGGACTCCAATTAGAAGTAACTGATGGGTCAGCAGAAATTTTTGAATAATCAGCAGGAACTTTAGGATAGTCATTATCTGTAACTGGTAACGCTTTTGGATAGTCATCAGACGGTTTCACGAAAGCATCGTCTCTAGGGTCAATAGCCTCATCGCTTGCTACTTTGTCTTCTCCCTCCGTTTCTTTGGGCAGATAGCTGAGAGGTTTGCTGTAGATGTCGTTGCTCGGATATCTGTAGTCATTCCTTGGGATGCTCGGGTCCATCAGACTGTGGGTGCCGTTAGATCCAGGTACAAGATGTCCGAAGGTAGCTGCTGAGGTGCTGGGGAAGGAGTTTTGGAAGGCCTGGTTAAGATGTTGCGATTGAGCCATTAGTTGGTTGTAATTGGCGTATTTTTGATGATGCCACGCGTCGGGGTGTTGCGGATGGTGCTGAGGTAATGGTATCTCTCCTCCTGGGTACGGGCACGGGATTTGGGGCATCGGCAGCGCGGAGTAGCTAGCTAGACCTGGGCTGGGATTGGAACCGGTCTGCTTGCGTAAGCGGGCTCGACGATTGGAGAACCATACCTGAAATCAATGAAAAAATCTTATAAGACTTGTTATAAGCTATTTTTGCCTTTAATTTATTACTTATGCATACTTGGCTTACTTATAAATATCTAAACATTTCCATTGAGGTTCAACTAATGATAATTTTAAATGAACTACATCATTGGGTACAACTATCATTCAACACATAATTATTTTACATTTACAATAAAATCTAGGTTTGATATTTTAATTCATTATCTTTGAAGTTAAACAATATGACAATGTTGACATAACAAATTGAATTAAGATTCGTACTATGTCAACTGTTTTCAGTTTCATGAAGTGCGTTACAATTTGCTATAATTTTGATAAGATGGCGGCTTTCTAGATAGAAAATGATGAAAGACGTAGTAAAATATACCTTTAAAATAAACAATATTTTGCAGTAACTAAAAAGATGAGTGGCTGCTAGTGGCAAAAGCAACTGAGCGCTCAAGTGCTTCGGACGGCACATTTAGCTATGAGTTCTGGCTATAAACTAAAGAAGAAAGAAAAACACAGCATCACGTTGAATATACCCAAGCAAGATACAATCAATAGGAACTGATTCCTAAACGATTCCTAGAAGATCATATTTGATAAAGAATCTAGAAACCAATTTTGTGCAGCTATCGAAACCGGTTCATACATGATTGATTTTAAATTGTTACTTTTTAATTTTCTTTTGATAACAAACTGGAAAGTTGACGTCCACGGCATGTTGAGCGAGTGTTTTTTCAGTAAGAGTTGTAGGTTTGTTTCTCGCGGCAGGACCAAAATTTATGCAGTTTTTACAGACATAGTTTGTCTAGGTGATTGTTATTGTTTATTAAAAATGTTGATAACAGGCGAGTACCTAAATGTGAAAATCATAAATCCTTTGTTGAAAAAGAGGTTAAAAGCCCTACCCTAAACCAACGAGTTTCTATGATGAATGAATGAGATTAAAAATGTGTATCAACGTCGAAGCAAATAGGAAATCTGACTTTGCCTACTTTGCCCTTTCGGAAACATTTTGTAAACGTGGTATAAAGTGATGTATCATTCTGGATCTCTCATTACACCAACTTTATTAGAAATGCCTTAAGTATAAAGTTAGGATTACCTGAATTCTGGCCTCAGTAAGTCCAGTCTGCAAGGCAAGCTCCTCTCTAGTGTATACATCAGGGTACTGGGTTCTGTGGAAGGCCCGTTCTAGTGCATCCAGCTGTTCACCCGTGAAGGTTGTCCTGGATCGTCGCTGCTTCCTCTTCAGGGTTAGACCTGGCTCAGATTCAATGTCCGAGGAGTCTGAACCGCGACCTGGAAAAAGCAAATGAATACTTGTAAAGAAAATTTTTAATAACAATATAAATAAATAAATCCGAGTTTTTGTATTACTTTGTCGATTTTTCAAACTTCAATGTAACCTACACCGTCAAAATTGTGTTCAGATTCTGGAGTGAAAAACACAATGTAATGGATTTTACCACAAAATATTGAATACTTAATGCTCTTAAGAAAAAAACCTACGAGAATATCAACATCATATCGGTCGTTGTATTGCTCTATTAAAAATTTATTGCTATGAGATTTTCTTCTAAAAGAGCGTTGTTTTATTTCGCTTTTATTACAGTTTAAATAAAACGATGTTCTAATAAAATTTCGAAGTGGATCCGTGATTCTATTAAGCCCTAAAATATGTAGGTTTTAATATAAAAATATCTGATCGAAAAAACTAGCCTTATACACATCCCTGTAGGCATTGTATTTATATACGTTCGTAGGTATACTTGATCGAAGTAGGTATTGATATATAAGTATTGCAAGAGAATCAGGCGGCTTAAGAACAAGGTAGAGTCCTAAGCAAAACACATTAATTATAAAATTCTAATCTCCCAAGGTGGTATCCGAACTGTCTTTCTTGATGGCAAGAATTATAATTTATTTGACATTATATTACTACAATTTGTCTTCATCTCTTTTTTGTAACACGCGTTATTTATTAACCGATGTTTTTTGTGAAAACCCACATCATGTTTTAATTCGGCTCATGGGCTAAATCAAGATCCGTCTGGTCCGATTCCATTTATAAATCGGTAGCGGTATCCTACGGAAACAGATTAAAAAACTGCCTCAACAATGCCTGACTTTGCCTTATACTGATTTTAAAAAATGTGGCTTATATTAATAGCCTTTTGAAAGAAGTCAAAATTGAATGAGATGAAAAAATGGGGGCTCAGCGTGGAGTAGAATAAGAACACCCAGCGCGGCGGTTCCTTTGTCGGCCTCTTTGCTGTTCGGGTGACATTTTGGCACCATTCAATATTTTGGTGTCGCGATCTGGATTTATGACATGTAAAACGAAAGCGCGAGTCAAATGTGGCTTGGGCTCGCTTAATTTGTGACCAACTCGTTACCTGACTCTTGTCATTTTTGTTTGCAAAAGCCGACTTCTCTTCGATCAAGATTGCTTGGCCCTCATGCAGAAAATAGCAAACTCGAATGACCATGTCAGGATTGCTCATTGTGAAATGTTTTATTTTTGCAATAGTCTGCTCCAGTTAAGTTTAAATATTTAAAGCTATAAATAAATACGGAAATAGTATATCACACAGCTTAAGAATCATTAAACCACAACACATTCCACAACAAAGGCAGCGACAAATAAAAAACAAGGTATTGTAATAAAATGATTTACATTGCTCAAATTCCGGCTGAGACAAGGATAGATTTATATACCTCTTTTTATTCCAATAACGTATGTCCGATACAAAATGTAAAAATAAGCTTTAAAACGTGCTCGTAAAGTTCATTACGGAAAGCGAATTTTATGTTCTGAGAGTTTACGGAGAGGCTTGTAGAGCTGTCTGAATTTAGTCGGACGATGCTTCCTCTTTTTCTAATTACTGGTCGGACAAATCATATTTTGATTTAAATATTTGGTTAAACAGATAGAGTTTTGTGTTTAAGAACGTAATTTTGTAGCGAAAATTTATGAAAATGCTTCTTAGGCTTCTCTATATTTAAATTAAAGAGCGCGAACCAAACGTCACATTTCCTCGATTGATGAAACGAAAAGTGCAAAAACTGCAAAAGTGGAAAAGTGACGCTTTGTTCGCCTACTCTTCATTCTTAATATATAAAATTCTCGTGTCACAGTTTTCGTTGCCATACTCCTCCGAAACGGCTTGACCGATTTTGGTGAAATTTTTTGTGCTTATCCGGTATCTATGAGAATCGGCCAACATCTATTTTTCATCCCCCTAAATGTTAGGGGTAGTCCACCCCTAAATTTTTTTTTATTTTTTAGACAAAATTTTTAATTTCTATTTTTTTATGATACAACATACAAAAATACATACAATCCTCAATTTTCACCCTTCTACGATCAACCCTTATTTTTTAATAGCGATATAATGGAAAAACAACGTTTGCCGCGGGTCAGCTAGTTTATTATAGTTTTCCGTCCTTTTGCCAAACTTAACCGACTAATATATTCCTGTCAGCTCTATGTTTAGCAAAAGAAAAGGACGCAAGACTTTGGCGATTGCCGAAATGTGACTCCGTGAAGCCTGCGGCGTAATAATTTGGGAGTTGAAAGCGGCGGTGTGGCTTAACACCTTCATAATCTTGGCTCATTAAAACGGCGGGCTGGCCTTTGTTTCAGCAGTTCGTTGCGACGGTAACATATGGCCGGATTAGCACGTCTGGGCGTTTTTGGAGATTTTGCGTGTGCTTTTTGCAAGCTTTGATGCGTCTGCCTAGTAAATAGTTTGAGATGTATTTGTTGAAAGGTTGTCTATTGCTCTAATCTAAACGGTTACAAAATGTTTTGAAGCATCGTGGTTCAATCAGCTCTGTTTGACTTTGTTTATTGTATAAAATCCATATTTAAATAGATGACACTATTGTTCTGATTCTCTGATATTTTTGGAACATAGTGAATTTTTCTACAGGCTACAAAACCGACACCGCCTATTAGTATACCGTCACGTCAGATTAGCTGGTTGATAAAATCGATACGACGCATGCAAATTACAGGAAACGTGTGCCAGCCTGATATCTGCCAATGTTGCATAGGTCCCTTTTTTTCCACTTTGACCAGCTTGGATTGGATAGCTCACTCGGCCATATTGCTTTTTCCAGATATTATTCTAGGCAGGACAAATTTTGCTTGTATTTTATATAAAGGGTTCTGAAAGTGGGTGTCGTGTTGTACCAAGTTACAAAGAGTCCTAGTGCGGGGTTGGGACTATGTATTTGACTCGAAGGCTGATCTTGCAAAATATTTTTAGGCATAACCCGCACCCATTCAATGGAAAAACGCCCTTATTAGCATCAACTAAAAGATTATCAATTAACATTTGGATGAGTGGATTGGCCAGTTAGCTAGTGGCTACATTGACTTACAGCCATTAGTAAGGATTAAAGATTCACAGAATTGATGTTTTGTTTATGTAATAGGAGAAAGTAGAGATCCCTATTTTTTTTCTCTTCACATAGTGTGGATGGGAATATACCTAAATTCATATATGTATTTCAATTTGCTTCTTTTTCTTGTCGTACCATGAGTTCTTTCAAACCAGGAGAGACCAGAACCAGAGAACAGGAGAACCAGAGAGTTAATAGGCACCTTCTGGGTAAGCTCGTTCCATCGTAGACCTCACTCTTGCCTGTGTAAGTCTGAGGTCAAGAGCCGACCCATTCATCAAAAAAAAAAGGCAGTGTAGAGAGTTATTTTCTTGTAGTTACTTTTGATGACACGTTTTTCGACTCTTGAAAATACTTTTTTGTTGTTCATTCTTTATTTAAAAAACTCATTTGACAAAAACAGCAAACAAGTTTTTGTCAGGTATAAATAGAATTCTAGCTTCTGCAAAAATCTGCCAAAAAACTAACTAATCTTCAAATCGAGAAATGAAAAGTCGACAAAATACCTAAATGTGATTAAACACTATAAAAAAAACCTTAAAATCATCTAGAATACCTTAATATAAAAGAATGTCTACTGTGCCTAAGAGAATCAGTCCTGACCTTGTTTTGTTTATACAGGGTGAAAAAAGACCACTACCGAAAACTGAGGAGTTGCAATGAGACCATGATTCTAGACATATTTAGCGAAAAAAATAATTGACTTAGCTACGTCATTTCATGTTATTTTCGGTTATTTACCACTAGGACAATATAATAAGACCTACCTGATAATTTCATTAATAAAATAAAAAAATTAAAACTCAAAATCCAGCAATCTACGTAAAACAACGCGCCCAGTACATACGCAAACAGTAATCTTCAAACGCTGTTTTCTCCAGATATAATGTTTTTTTCGGAAAATCCTTTTGGATTTAGTTGTGTGTTGGGATGCTGTACCCTTTCGGCTTCGGTAGACGTCTTTTTACACCCTGTATAACTTTGTTAAAAACTATCTAAGTTGATATGAATTCGTGGCACGACGAAAGTTTATTCACTTATTTTATCGTTCCATGTTTAATCTCCCTCGTAGTAATAAATTGGTATAATTCCTATACGCGGAGCTCGGCAAACAATTGCGTAGGCGAGTCATAAGCGCTCGATTTGGTTTAAGTGAATCAAGTGAATCTCTATATTTGCCCTGAAAGCTTTTTGGTTTCAGCGAATTAAGATAATCTCTTTCCGGTGAAAATAGACGTGGATTAGCGGATTTATTATCTGGATTAGTTGATCTTATATACTCGTTTAAAACGATCTGTAGAAGGCTAGTGTTTTTCAGAACTGTTCAAATCATGTAACATTACATTATTCCATTTACAGGCCTCCGTCGTGACGAAATTACTTTGGAGCCGGGACCAACCATGTAACGTGGCCTTCGAAGCACGAAAGCGCTAAGTTATAATTGCTACTAGCCTATCACCAGTCACCTATCCATTTTGCTACGGAAAGGTAGCCTAACTTTAACGATACACCAAGAGCGACTAAGCAGCGCTTCGCTTACATTAGCATCCAGAAGATTTATAATCTAGGCAAAAGACCAAAAATTTTAAATGTCTTGGAATGTCTTAAGAACATATTTGAAATTATTTATTACGTGCTTTAAAACATTCAACCTAGTTACTGTCTATTCATTCGTCACTCCGCCCCCCTCTTTGTCGGCACTCTTCAATGTTTTGGACGGTCAACAACATAAATTGGGGACGATTTAGCTCTATGACTTGACTTTTCATCTATGGGTCGTGGGTCCCGAGGTACAAATTGTTCTGCGAGAACTATTTATACAATGCTACAACTTGAATTAATAGGGTTTTCATTAATTATTATGATAGTAATATCATAATAATGATAATCATAATTAATTATGAATATTATAATATTTAATTATTATAATTATAATAGTCATATCATAATAATTAATGACAAACCTATTTACGATGAGTTTTCACTTATTGAAAATATAGTTTACCTACTGTGCCAATGAGCAACAATGGTACGCAAGATAATTTAGCATTTTAGTACTTAGAAAAAAAAAAAAAAAAATTCAAAAAAATTCACACTAAACAATAAAATTGTATCCCTATATTAGGATACACGAAGTCGAAGTTTGAATTATTTTTGTGTCTAGCTGTACTTCCGACCCGCTTGGGAGGGCTTATTGAATAATGCGATGGGACAAAATTGTCTTCAATGCGACCATAATAATGCCCACTAAACACTTTGGAGGTTTTGTGCGCGTTGGTTTATATGGAGTTGATCACAAACTGAACTTGGGATAAAGGTTGATGCGTGGTTGCAATTATAATTTTATTTATTTCAATGTTATTGCTTGAATGTAGGTATGTGTAGGTTATGTTTTTTAACAAGAATATGGTCATTTTTAAAATATTTTATATTATCTCCTCATAAACAAATAAGTTAACTTGAACCTTAGTATAGTTACTAAATGTGTTTGCGTTGATGATTTAAAGTTAATGTTCCATCTCCATGTAAACCTTGCATCTCACGTCACCTCACACGATTGCTACATCTGTAATCACCTCAGCCCACCAAGGTACATTAGTTGATTCTAACGACAGATGTTATTAAACAAATGTAAGATTTTATCGTCCATGCTTTGTTTTGCTTCACTGCGAAGTATGTGTGAAAGTACATTACGAGTAATAGCTTTTGAAGCTTGAGAAATTGTCGTTTACTACTGTGTTGTGAACAGTTTTTTTGCTGGCATCAATTGTCTGTTGGGAGCATACCTAACCCGTAGAACCCGTAGAAGCTGACAGAGTTTCTACGATATTTTGAACTACTAGAACATTCAAAGCACTATCATTCCTTATACCATATTTTTTTGATAATAAACGCTCAAAGGGACCTGCGCAAATTCATACCAATGAAGCCGACAGGTACCGACAAAGGACAATTAAACTTAGTGACAAAATACATGAAAGTAACAATGAGAACAACCAAAACATGTTTACATCGATTGTGACGATTTCAGCACTATCGAAACATCTCCGCGGGTTGCCATCTCTGACTTTGTCGGTGACCATTTGCGCCCATATACTATCAACCGCCAAAGATACCCGCCAAAGAGTACCGGCCTTTTAAAAGCCGCAGGGTTTTCAAATGCCAACAATGACGATGTAAGATTTGTGTGCGGAAATTGATTTTTTGACTCTCGTGAGAAAGCTTTGACAGGTTGCAAAAGCTTTGAGTGTTATTGTGCAATGTTTTGGTCGGAAGTAAGGTTTGAACTTTTGTTGATTGCCGCGCACGGTAAATGGGATGTTCGTTCCTAGTTTTAATTGATTTATTGTTTTTCCGGGGGAGTTTTGTTAGATTGTTTAAAAAAACATTGTTGATTCTTTCCACAGATTCTTTTACTACATTTTATCAAACTCTAATAAGCTGAGTTTTTAGTCTGAGTACCTTAACTTTGGATAAAGATATGGGCCGCAAACACAAAAAAAAAACAGCATTACAACCGTATCTCCAGGGCACGGTAGACATTCTCTCAAATCTTTAGGTATCCAAAATATTCAGATATCTAAGAAGGTAACCAAAAGCACGTCTAAATACATATTTGTCACCTAACGCCTGCTTCACGTACCTCCGAGAATTCCATCGATGCTGTAGTCCTTCTTCCCGTCAAGGTCTCTGGAGCCGCCCCGCAGCAGCCGTGAGATGGATGAGATGCTGGGCGGGTCCGATACGCCCTCCTGTAACCACGCGTCCGATTCAATAACAAAGGTGCAAATCACTTACGGGGTCAGTGTGGCTGACTTTCTTAATTTCATTCTCATCAATGGCGAGGATCAACGAAACGAGTAATGTTTATTTTTAGTTATAATTTAATTTACGGAATAGATATGAATATATGTTTAGGCACGTTTATAGCGACAACTATTCATGTTTTTGCAAATATTTACGATCGATGCTTGAGATTTGAGATTAGGTATAGGTACTCAAGTTTCAATATAGGCAGAGAATGGATTTATCCTGAAAAGAGTTTAATAGTTTACAAAAACATACATTATTATTTTAATACTTATACTCGTAAGTTGTATGAATTTTGAGAAACTCGCTAAAATAAATAAGCAATCCCAATAAGCAAGGATTTGTAGTTATTTTTTAATGGGTTTTATGATATCAGAACCTGTTCATCATGCATCCCTAGTGGCACTGCATTTACAGCAGTCAAAGTGCTCTACAATATGTCTACATACTACGTTCATGATTTTGTTTTCATTGTTCAGCCAAAATTGTTTTACTATTTTAATCTTACATGTAAATAAACTATCGACTTTTGTTTGAATTACATAAAATGTCAAACAAAGGCTTCTTCTTCTTCTTCTTCTTGTCGTATCACCAACTCTTTCGAACCAGAGTGGGGAAATGATTATAAGTGCGCTTCAAAGATGCTTCTTTCGTGCACTTGACACATATTTTCGAACACATGCCGGTTTCCTCACGGCTTATACGCTTTTATAAAGCTTTGAGTAAGTAATTTTAATATAAACATTTTGGGATTTTTAAATATAATGTACTACTTGGAACCTAAAATCTTTGTCATGTGAACTTATTATGTAGGCGACAAATGTGACACAGACAACATCCAAAGGTTTTATTCCAGAAAAAAATTCAGCAACTCACTTTTGTAAGGCAAAATTTCATCGCAATAAAAAATAAGTGCACATTCCATAAGCAACATTTTAAATGTAAAAAAGATTTTCTTTTACAACCCCGTTCTAAAGTTTTTATGTGAGAAGAGAATTCCTTAGATTTCATTGTCAGCTTAGAATTCTTATCTCAAAATTGCTTTACTGGGAATTGAATTAGTTTTATATGTCCTACTTAATCATTAACAGTCCCGACAAAACGTTTAAGGTAAAGTTAATATCAAATAAACATATAATTATGTTTACATTGATGCATTTGGTAAACAAAGTTCATAATATTTTAGAAAATGTTTAAATTTTTGTGGTAAGGGCCGGTTAAAATTTTTAAAAAACTTTTTAAACTCCTGATTTGGTGACGTCGGAAAAATAAAATAGTAGGTACGAGTACGTGATAAATACGGTTTCAATAGTTTGTGTAAAGAATCATGGCAAGATCGGACCTCAAATTTTCCACAGATAAAAACTATACCAAATTCGGTACATTTTAGGGGTAAATATATACAGTAATTATTATTTTTCGGCTTGATATAAACAAATTACGAATTGTAAACGGTAAGTGGCTTTGTAAGCAAGAAATCAGGCTGTAGATCAATTCTGAAAACGATTTTTATGGCTGAGTTTGAAATAGCGCTATTATTGCAATTTTTAAGTTTCAGAAGATTCTTGCACTTTTCAGTTCTACTTAGAGGTTTTCATTTTGCTGACGAAGTCGTGGGTACCAGCTAGTAACAATATATAAATTGGTCAAGTCGCTGAAAATAATTAGGGAGCATCGGGATTTCAAATATTGATCACATAGAATTTTTGTTTTTTGGACATACCTTAATGAGTTTCTCTCTGATCTCCCATGAGAAAATGCCAGGGTTTTGTCGTTTAAGCTCCTCGATCCTAGCTTCTACCTCAGGAGTCGCGACCCTGGGCTTCGAACCGCCTATCACTCCAGGCCTGATCGATCCCGTCTCCTGGGCAAAAAATAATTTAGATAAGTACAGGGTTTTAAGAAATAAATGATTTGATTAAACGGTTAAAAGCTTAGGTCCTAGAGGAAGGTAAATTTTTAGAACAAAATGAAGTCAGCTTGAAAATAAATTTAGATTTACGAAAATTTGGACTTAACAACATGTAGGTAGGTTAACTAAATAAAAATTTTTGATCTTTTCTTGAAATAAATTTTGAATTGTCTAAAAATCTGAGCGAATATCTACCACCGCGCATCGCGGCTATAGACATTATCCTGGTTATAAAAATCTTAATATTATTTATCTCCAACAACTAAGTATATATAATAAATTTAGTAGGTATACTTTATTTATGTCTAACTTAGTATTTTTCCCATATTATGTAGTCTCAAAAATTGCCTATTAATAAAAGTATTTTATTAGGCAGTTTCCCAAATCCTGTTTGTATTGTGATATTAAGTCTAAATTAAACCTGTAGGGCTATAAAGCTTTACGGATTTATTGTTCAGACTTGGACGGCCCAAAACTTACTTTTAGATTCTTTTAGACGTAGGTATTCAATTTTAAAATATTTTGAGCCAGCTCGATACTTTAATAACAAGCTATACGAGCAAGATGGTACCAATACTTAAGAAACAAGTACCTAAGTTCGTATGAGTCAGTAGCCAACTCTGGTGTCGAAGTTTTTAGGCCGCCTTAAGGCCTCCGTCATGGCTTAACGACTTAAATAACCAGGAAAAAGAAACAAGTTAAATGTTTTGATTCCAAAAAAAGAAATCTCAGCGTCCGTATTTTTTCATGAAGATTTTTTCATGATGATATATGACTGAATTTAATAAAATAAATATCCTCTTTTTCTTCTGCTTCTTCTTCTTTTTCCTGCCTTTATTCCACGTAAGTGGGGTCCGCACAACATGTTTCTCTCTTCCATTTCCCTCTATCACTCGTCATATCAGAACTCACTCCTTTCACAAACATATCCGCATTCACACAATCCATCCATATTTTCTTAGGCCCAGTGGCGTAGCTACCGAATGGCTAGGCGGTGCAGTGCTGCACCGGGACCCCCAAGCTCAAGGGGCCCTCGGACTCTGAGTCCCGAGAGTCTGGAAGGTTTTGTTCTTAGGAAACTATAGGTATTTTGAAAATAAAAACAACTGCATTATTCGATTTTTAAAATAGTTACCCAAAAAATGACGAATCAAATCTTAAAGTTTTACAAAAAAAATAAAATTACATTTACACACCCTACATAGTTTGACTTGATAAAACCTAAACAGTTCAGTTAGGGCCCCAGTTTATTTTGCACCAGGGCCCTTGGCTACCTAGCTACGCGACTGCTTAGGCCTACCCCTACCGGTATATCCATCCACATTCATATACTAATCACTCGTCGAATATGTATACTATATTCGGTAAGTTTCAGTTAAAAGTACATTTAAGTTTATTTTCATTTATTCGATCGAAACTCCATACAATGAGGTTTTAAAAGGTTATTCCTGTCTATGTACCGTGGAGAAACGCTTCCTATGCAAGACAATCGCTATTATTGTGCTGTGTGGTGAAAATGGGCCTTCAGGCCTCGCTGGCCCGTGTCAATGGTGATTGTGACCGTAGGCGTCATACACGAAGTTATTGATGGGATAAAAATAGCTTTAATACTGAATTATGTTTGCAGAAGTGAATGCATAAGCCAGAAAGTGGTTTTGAAAAGTTTATAAGTTTGTACAAATCATCAGTACTTTTTAATAGAAATAAAAGTGTAGGTAAAGCTGTAATAACTGGGTGAAATTGTTCAAATATTATGTCAGAGTAAAAGTACGAAATTAATTTATATGATTACATTTTCGGATTTGTTATATCGCAGACTTAATTTGCTCTGGTATTTTAAAAGACGATGGACGCCATATTATGTCAACTATGACCATATTATGTCAGCTAAGTGATCAACATTGAAAATATTGAATATAAAGTGTTTTTAATATTAAGTATTTTTAAAAGCGGACATGTTAGTTTACATTGATTCAATTCAAGACTCGATTATCCTTAAACATTCTTGAGTAACATCAACCGTCATCATTTCATCCGTTTTCTTAAAAACTGACTGAAATTAAGTAGATAATCGAAATACCTGTATGATATAATTGAATTTACAGTTAACAACATGATGTTAGCAACTTTTTGAAAATGACTTAACTTAACTTAATTTAATTTCCCGGCAAAATAAATATGTTGACTCTGAAATTATTCAGGGGCAAATTAAATATTTTTAGCGTTTGGACCTTTGTTTTTAGCGAGGCAGACTTTCAAGTAGATAATAAAAATTAAACCTCCATTTTGGTGTAAGTTGGTGAACTGTATTCTGTCAATCAATACCTGTTGAGGATAAGACGCATCTATGGAAGACTAATCTGGACCACATCTCCATTTGACTTGTTAGCTGATATGACCAGTTCGCTATAGGACCAAATCTCGACTACATCGCAAGGTATTAAATCACTTTGGCTGTGTTTTCACAATCCCTTTCTTCCGATTTTTTGGCTCACACAAAGTAAGAGCAAGTTCGTTATACGCGGGCCAAAGTTAGCATGATCTGAGCTAAGCTGTGTGTTGTTTCCATGTAGCTGGTAGATTCTGATGCTAACGATATAAGTAGATAATCCTTGAGTGGTGGACTATGTGGGTATGTTCCGTGTTCATAATTTTCCTGTCCTTATCCTAAGGGTGTTAGCATTTATTTATCCTAAGCTATAAATGACTGGCATGAACTTTTAAACTCACTTCATATTTGATGAGATCTTAGAGTAAGCGTAGGGTCAGAATAAATGTGGCTTTTGGTTCATAATTTTCCTGCTAATGGCTGCTATTTGTTTTTATCGTGATAGTAAAGAGGCCCTTTTTCACTAGCAGTCAGTGTTACCGGCTAAATAAGTAGATACAAGCTAAAAGTGCATAAGAAAACGTTTATACAATACCTTTCTGGCATACATTCTTGCCTCTTGCTTTCTCAAACTCATCGAAGCAAGAGCTATTGTGTGGCAAGCGACAAGAATGGTATGCAAGAATGGTACTAATCGTGTAAACTCTTTTTTAACTCACTTGATATCTATTGAGGATCTTCGAGACGCATCCGTGAGAGACTCTAAGTTGGCGCGATATGACGCAAGGTCTGACTCCCGCTGCCGCCATCTCCACTATCTTCAATCTGATGTGGCTGGGCAGGGGGCGGCCGTTGATGAAGAGACCTCCTAGCTGATTCACGCGGCCTTGACCTGAAGATAGGAGAAGAGATAGTTTCAGCAACGATTTTTGTATATTAGTTGTAGAGAAGAGTAAATCAAAGATCATAGGTACAGTCAGCAAGAATAGAATAGAATAGAATAGAATTCATTTATTTAAGGAAAGTCGATTAACATTTGATGTTTCCAAAATTCGTAACATGATGGCTAAAACTTTGTTAAATTATATAGATTAGGACTCAGTCCAAAAAAAATAATTAAAAATTAAAGTAATGGCGTTTTAAAAAGTCATGCAGTTAATTGACTTTCGTTGCTGACTGTACTTGTCTTCTGAAGATATGGGTACTCATAGTAAAAACTATACTGATTCGTCTTACGAACAGTTCAATCTATATTTTGGGTTTGGTCTCTTTCATTTTTTAACCTTCCTGATCTATAACTAGATTACGCCAAGCAATAAACGTTTTGAATTGAATTGAATTGAATAGGATAGTTTTCCAACTAACTATTATTTTAAGCTGATTTCTTATATCCCCGCTACAAAGCCACGAAAAAGTTAATTAATTTATGAAGTAGAAAATATTATTGTTTGTTAAAACTGATATTTTCCTTCGGTACCTATTAATTATCTAAATTGTTGGTTTACCTGCTTTTCCTATATTTTTTTATGTCAAAATGCGTTTTAATGATCATAAAATTTTCTTTTTGTATTAATTGCATGTGGCTTACATGCTAACGCTACACAAAACCAGGCTTTAAGCTTTATAATCATACGGGAAATACAAATTTATCAAACAACACTTACAGGTTTCAAGTATTAAACAATTAAAAGAAATATTATAAATATTTTTTTATTCAAAATGATCTCAAAAGCGAAAATGTCACCTAAATCTGTTAGGACATTATTAATCTAAGCTAATATAATAGATAAGGACGGATGCTGTCGTTGCTTATAAATTATAAAAAAAAACTTATATACCCTTACCTACCCACACATCCATACCATTTTGGTGACGTTCCATAATGGTATGAGTCAATGCACAGATCCCATCAAAGCCAAACCGCACTTAGCAGTTCAGTCAAAGTCCAAAAAACACAACCGGCCGACATAAAAACATTGCGCCTAGCTTTATCACACCATAAAAACGACACAGTAATGATTAATATCTGTTTACATTAAATTAACCGAACGAGATCGAAACACAAATTGATTATCACCCATTTGTATTTACATAATTAATATGACATGTTAAATTAATTACGGTGTCATAAATTGTTGAAGTAAATGTCTATGTGCCAGCGACGCGTTCGGCAGACATTGCGTCTATCCGACTATGTAACGTTTTTTGAATTTAAAAAAAGATCGATAGATCGCGTTTTTTTACTGCGCGTGAGTGCAGTAGAGGAGGTTGTGTTGTGGACTGAGAGTGCCATTGTGTTCGTACAGACAGGGTTGACTTTGCTTGTGTGCGTGATGAAGCGAGGAGGCTGTGTTGAGTGCTCGCTGTCTCTGTGTTGGTGAGTGCATGGTACACTCCCACTGTGCAAGTGTGAGACTTGGTAGGGGAGCCATGGACCTACGTTATTTTTAATTCTATGTCACTTGATATAAAGAAAAATTATATTTATGTTTTTGTGAGATACTTCAGAATCAGGATGGACTTTGTTACAAAGCATTGTAGTGTAGAGTTATTACAATTGTAGTTAGTACGCTTCATTAAGTTAAATAAATAGTGAGGAAAAAAAATAGTACACAAAATTTGATTAAGCGGCTTTATTACTTTTATGAAAATACTTGTCACCCGAGTGATATACCGAAACAGCGGCGCTCGCGCACACGAAGAGTGAAGCTCGGCCCACTGTAAGCTGCGATGACTGAAATATAGCTGTCTTTTTCTCACACTCCGGTATTTTGCCTGGCTGTTTTTGTCGATTTTCGATAGTTTTATAAATGTATATTTCTTTGATATTTATTAATTTGTTGTTTCAATATTTTGCAGTCGTGAGTTTAATTTTATATATTTTTTATTATGCAAAGTATTCCAAAATAAATGTGCATTTGCTTTTTGGAAATAAAAAAGCAATTGTTCTTAATATTTACAAAATCTATAAAAAGCACAAAGTTAATACATATTTAAAAATATTTTGAATCGTTGCAAACGATCTACAGATAGCTCAACCAGTCCAGATTATTACCAGAAATAGAAGTGTACCTACTTTTTGCGTTGGCCTGCTAAATGTTAGGAACTAACTTATCCATTCGTCGCATTGAAAAAATGCACAAAAAATTAAAAAAAAAAGTTTTGTACCTCCCAGATTCCTAAAGCATACTTTAAAAAATCATAATTATTATTTCAATTGAATTTTCTTAGTTACTCTTGGAAAGTTGAAAAGCCAGTGAAATGCAGAGTAATAGCAACAAATCGTAATTTAAACGGTCTCAGTGACTAATGGAAAATCGACTTAGATTCAATAATTAATTTATTCCAAACAGAATCGGTTGGAGTGCCATCAAAGCATTCAATTTTGCATTGAATCTGTAATTTACACGGCACAATAATTAGTAACTGTACCTCATCGTATTTTTTCACAGATCTGTTGAAAATCCCACGCTTCTGAGCAAAAACCTAGTCCAACTTTCCATTTTGAAGTCTAGGAAAGCCTAATTGAACGCTAAGTTTTTACAAAAACACAAAAAATGACTATTTTGGTAGTCCGTGGAAAATATCTATCTAGGCAAGTTTTTATTGAAAATCTAACAGCGTACTAGATACTCAGGTTTAAGTGATTCGTCATGGATAAAAGTTGCGAAGGATCACGTAGATGGCACAAAATTATTTTCTTCTTAGTTCTAGAATAGACGAACGATCAGTGTGACTTAAAAACTCCACTCAAGAGTTGATCGCTAACTGAGGACTAAAAACAAATTTCAAAAAAAATATTAGTCACTGTATATTATTCTACTTAGTTCGATACAGGTAGAAAGACATGATGACTAATGATACCCATACGAGGAAGCTTGTCTAAGATATACCTAAAAAGTTACATAATTTCAAGGAACAATCACACATTCATTAATTTTTTGTGAGTGATTTTATAAATAAATAATAAATAAATAATGCTGGACTTTTCACACAGCATCATCTAGCCCCAAAGTAAGCAGAGCTTGTGTTATGGGTACTACATGATTTATATACTACTTACTTATATAGTTTTTGTTTGTAAATTATACATACATAGAAACACCCAGACCTGAGACAAATATTTGTAGATCATACAAACATTGGTCCCATCGCGGGAATCGAACCCGCAACCTTTTGCGTTTTGTTAACCTCACAACACTTGTAAAAAGTTTCATGCAAATACATATTGGTTTATTGGTTTTTGTACGTCCTAGATTATTTGGTTGGATACGTAAAAAATTGTGTTAGTACCTAAAATAACCAATCATTATTGGTTCTTCCATTTGAGTTCTTATTACAGAATCCCTCATTTTTTACCTTTTCAAGCCACGTATCTGTACCGCAGTTCCAGTTTCAAACACATTTGTTCCACGTATCCCAAAACAAGTAAAAAATTCGGCGCTAAAAAGATCAACCGAGTCTATTACTCGTATAGCATGTCATCGACGGTTCATTAAAATGCGATGACTTAACACAAACACCATAGTCATTCATTGATAGCTTGGACGTAGGTTTTATCACGAGAACCGTACGGAATTGAACCTTATCGTGATGCACGATGGGTGGTTTGCATCAGATCGTTTACAATAGCATTTTATTCCATGGGATCCATTGATAAGTCGGCTACCAGTGTTACAAGCGGCTCTCACGAGCGTACTTCCGAATGATGATCTGGTCAAGGGTTTGAAGAATGTTAATGGAAAATCCTTGAGCAAGTTTTTATGCAGTGTCTATGGGCGGCTATTTATAAAAGTTAATTAACATGGGTTAAAAAACTTATTCAATTAACGCAATAAAATGCCCAAGGTACTTTACGTAATGAAAGATAAGTATGTTAGCAGTTGCCATTAATTATAATAAGTAAAGTAAGGGCTTACTTACTTACTAATTATAATAAAAAAAGTACTTTTCGTAGGTAAACGGCTTGCGGTGAGGGAAACAAGGGGGACAGTTCAGAATGAATAATTAATAGTTAAATTAACTTGATCAGTTTAATTTGGATCTAATCTCCAGTAATCCTTTTTGTTACTAGACTGATTGCAATCAAAATGTCCAATGTTCAGAAATTATCAGAGAAATACGACTGAATTCCCAATTCGACTAATCTTGTTACTGAAAATCGGATTGCAAACTTCATGATACAGACTAAACAACACGCTCTTGGTAATTCCAACTCTATTTGTGAGTAATAGAGTTTGAAGTTCTGAAGCAGTCAGTTTTAAACTTATCAGAGCAGGTGTTCCTATGAGAGTGTCCTCCGGAAACCACAACCTCAGCTGTAGTCAACCTTTAACCCTTTGATATAAAGTTTAGTTTATTTGACAGACAAATTGAAAGCTTAACTCAACTTTTGCTCTATCAGATTTTTAAAACGAAGTAGATGGAAACTGTGCATGCTCAGTGGAATATTCATGACTTTTATTCGGAGGGCTAGATTGAATTCCGAGACTTTACTATACAATTTTCGGATAAAAGCCGGGGCCGTATTCGCGTTTCTTTTATCAAACGAATGATGAATATTCGAACGGTCCTAACCTAGGACCAAATATTTCAAACCGAAAAATTGGCTCTTGAAGTCAGGAATCGTAGCAAGAAGCATCCAAATATTCATCAAACGAACGAAAAAATAATGCGAATACGGCCCCAGGAATTTTTACGTTGAAGAAAAACTTAGTAGGAAGCCAGAAAAATCTGTCACCTACAATGCTAACTGCTTGTAAAGTTAGTCGTTTGCCAATCATGTTCTCACTATTAAATTCTGATCTATCCATCTATGGTTGGGCACTTCTGAACTGGGTACTCCATGTCCAGTAGAGCGTCACGAGTCATTCCTGACTCATTTCCTCGATTTTTACGATCGAATACCGAAACCCATTAAAAATAGGACCCCATGTTGTTCTCACAGAAAAATGGTAAGTCTCACTAAGCATTGTAATAGACCGGATCTGACGGATATAATGTAACAAAACCTTTTTAATGTAAATCTGTTGATTTCAAATGATGTTGACTCTATATCTGAAAATCCACAAAATTAAGTCTGTTAGATTGTTCGTGGGTCAATAAAAGCATTTTGTATTTTTTTTATACGAAAAACGTAAGTTCTTGATATACTTAACTTACGATCTATTAAGTATATACTTAGTGTATATAAAAATTTAAAACTGTATTGTGAGCGTAGCAAGATCGGAAATACAAAGTTATAAAAAAATATATATTAGGTAAGTATCTATTTGTTTTTTTACTGTGAATGAAACATGAAATAGTCGCAACGGAAAAAACCTAAGAATAGACAAGAAATAATTTAATGTGGTTCTGATTTGATGTTCATTTACCACAGTAAATTCATTTCTATATATAACGGTATAAAAAGCCACAGAGTTTAATGATTTAGTCCTTTTAATTAGTTTTAAGGAGGTGTAAAAAGTGGTTTGCGGTTTACAATCATCTTTATTACAGGTATTTTTAATTTCCGCTCCTAGCCTTTTGTGCGGTTCTTAGAAGTGGCGCTACCAGCATTGGAGTTGTGATTTTTGCCTCAATCTTCAAAAAAATAAATAAAGAATGTCTTAAAACATTGGAGGATATTCTCAAATTTCTCATTTCAATTTAATCGTGAGCTTTCTTTTAGGAAATCTCATAAGGAAATAATCTTTTCACCTCACTAGCTCGAAGAGGGCGCTTTTGCCGCGTAAAAACAGTGAGCAAAACTCTACTTTGCTCACACTATGTGGAAAAGTGATTTGAATTTAGAATGCTGCAAGCAATGAGAATCGAATAGCATTAGTAGGCCAAGATGGTCTGGTTTTTGGACTTTAGCCACTTGCAGGGCAAAAAAATAATAGCGAGAATTGGTTTTCCTTACATCTTGTATCTTTTCGTTAGTAAGGTGAAAAGTTGTGTGTATCACACGAGAGCAAAATAATTTATTGCTTGTGCTTTTAAATCCCTCACTACACTCAGAATTCTAACGTAGAATAGAATCAATAATAGAATTCTTCGCTTGTTGGGGATTCAAACTCAGCACTCGCAACAAAAACTGATTTTGCTCTCTTGCGGTACAATGTACTATTTTCCGGAAGATATTAAATTGAAAAATCATTTTGACAAAGTTCTAGAGACAAAGAGTTACAGATATAGAAGTTTCGCAAGAAAACAAAAATGATAATAGATGCTGTAAAAATATGTAACTCAAGTCACACTACCGTGTATTCAGCGACCACGTCCTCCCAAACGAATAATATATTTGTATACGCATAAAAACTTCTCTATCCGTCTGTCCGTCCTTTGTTAAATAAATTAGCTTCGGTCTACCAAATTACGCCTCCAACCATCTATACGTACTTCTTTTTGGATCTCGCTACAAAAATATTCTCAACCTATTATACAAGCTGAATATATTAACATACTTGAGGCTAGAGACAAAACTGAACTAGAAACAAAAGGAGATCATACATACATCATTGAAAAAGCTTTAAGAACAGTAGTAGCCGAATACTATTTGTTTTCATTGATTTATTCATGGTCACACATAAGATGGAAGGCGCCGCCAACACTCCTTTTAACATCTTATTCGAATTGGTAATGAGAATATGAAGAACGTTACGTACTTGTTCTAAGTGAAACAGTGAAACTGAATGATTTCTACGGGGTTAGGAATGCAAAAAACAAATAGGCTTTGGAAAACTACGAAATGTAGGTACCCGAAAATGCGTGTGTAATTTTTTTTTTAATTTGTCCCACCAGTCAGCCCGGAATGCATCGAGATCGTCACGCCATCATCTTCGAGTCCTGTTTGTTATTTATCTTATAAAATTATTATAATGGTTTGGGCATGTAGAGAGGATGGATGACAGTCGTTTGACAAAGCAAGTGTATAAGGCAAGTGTGTATGGGACAGCTGGAAGGGGAAGGCCTAGGCGAACCTTCTTGGATCAAATTGGTGACATTTTGGAGAAGGGTTAGGTCAAAAGTACCCTAAACCGGCGAGCATGTATGAAGAATGTAATGAGAGTGAATGAGGCAAAAGTTGTGTTTCAGGATCGTAGCAAGTGGAGAACTGTGGTCTCTGCCTACCCCTTCGGGAAAGAGGCGTGATTTTATGTATGTATGTATGTAATTATTATCCTACCGCAAATTATGTTCAAATCGTTCTGTGGTTTGTTTGTCTGTTACTTCCCTTAAACACCTTTAATTCATTAAACAGATTTCAATAATAATATTATTGAAGATAACAATAAAAAATACGAATCAGGCTCACGACTGATCTCCAAGGAGAAACTGAATCTAACACATTTATAAGCATTCAATTTTATGGATTTTCATACATACATTTTCGACTGACTAGCAAGCACTGCAGGTGAAGCTTCGTGTTGAATTCATTATGAACGAAATCCAAAAATAGACGAGAAATTCAAAGTTCCTTCTCAAAATTAAATTAACTTTCAGCAAAGGTCGCGCGGCTAAACTGTTCTTTGAGGTAAATTAAGACTAAGCTATGAACAACTCTGTTGGCTGAAAAGCTTATCTTTCCAAAGCAGTCGCTACTGGCTATATTTTAAGAAGATTAAGTTTTTCAATATAATTTACAGGTTTTGTTTAGGAATTTTCAATTTAGAACCCTTTTCAGTGCCTATTTGTCCATGTCTCAATAGAAATAAAACCCTCGAAAAAGTGAGACGATACCTAATAGAGTTTAATTTTAAACCATTATCGGATTACCTATTTCTTTTCAGTTCAAACGTTTTTGATAAAAATGTTTTAATGTCAAGATATTTTGATAACAAGTTGTAGCGCAAAATGTTTAAACTCGTTATCAAGCAATTTAGCAGTTGTCAAATTTTTGTAGAAAAATTTAAAAATGTTTGTTTGGCGTTTCACTTAGAAATCTTAAACTAAGCTTAACTAAGTCTGACGCATAATGAAACCAATAATTGAAAAAAAATCTTCGCTACACGATAAACATGTCTGTTAAAAGTGTCATGTTAAAAGCTTGCATTCCAGTTTTTAAAACAGGTTAGATCTGAATTGCGTAAAAATATCCATACTTCCATACTAATATTATAAATGTGAAAGTAACTCTGTCTGTCTGTCTATCTGTCTGTCTGTCTGTTTGTTACGCTTTCACGCCCAAACCGCTGAACAGATTAAGCTGAAATTTGGCATAGTTAAAGGTTATATCCCAGGGAAGGACATAGGCTACTTTTTATCCCGAAAAAATGAAAAAATCCCGAGGGACCGCGGGTCACACCGCGGGAGCGCAGCTAGTTAAATAATATATGAAAATATTTACTGCTATTTAGTCCGTATAAAATAAATAGTTATTGGTCGCGTAATAGCTATTGTTTAAGTTTCTTTTCATATAAAATTTATCAGCGATAAGGGATTCAAATATTGCCTGGTTTTTAAGTGATGTTCGGATTATAAAAAATTCTAATAAAAAAAAAAATATATATTTATTCAGAATCTATCTAGAAAATCAATGTACACAGAAAAACTGATTACAAAAGAACGATGAGAAATGCAAAAGTTTAAAAATCTTTCGGGTAGTTTCGACCTTAATGCAATCATCGGCTAAGTATGTATTTGGTGTTATTGTTATTGAATCTCAAAGTAAACGTTACTTGACGGTATACAAATACAAAAATATTACTGTCTTCACTCAAAAATTTTCAACAAAATAAATTTTAGTTGCTTGTCTTTGCACTCCAGTCAAGCCGAATATAAGCCGAAATTCGGCTTTAGCCCATACTGACCTTCGGGCACTAGTGATAAGGACTCATGTCATAAATTGCCTGTTTCATAAGGCATTCATTAGGAGCGTGCAAAATGCGCTCCGTTGCGCTGCGATAAACCTGACCGATAACGGTTTTATTGCTTTAGATATTACCTATTTCTGGAACCAAATGTTTTCTGTTGAAAATATTAAAAGGACTATCAATATTTTATATAAATCAAATCAAACTTATAAATTCTAATATACCGGGGAACTAACACATCAATCTGATTCATTGTCATGTTACCTAAATTGTTCGAAAACATGTGGCAAGTGCATGCAAGGAGCCTCTTGTAGGCGCAGGTAATCTTTTCACCACACTGGTTCGAAAGAACTAGTGACACGAAAAGAAAAAGAAGATCGTTCTGTAACAGTAGAGGTATTTTATGCCATGTCAAATTATGCCCTATTTTTATAAAAAATATGCTAGCCTAAATGTCTGAAATAAAGAATTTTTATTTTTATTTTTTATTTGCTAGCTGCCTATTTTTCTCTAAAAATCTAAAATGTCGGCATTATTTCGTGTTGTCCCTGAAATGCAGATTCATCCTCTTAGGAACTTCATCGCCATATATATATTAGGAGGGTATTATCAGCTCTAGAGACTTCTACAGTCACGACGAAGATTGCACCTGACTTGCATTACCGCATGTTATTCAGTTCTTTAATTAACTATCAAACCGGAGGCACTCTCGATTATAAGAAGGCTACCCGGCTTTGTCCCATACTTACCGATAGACCTAAACAAATCAGGCGAAAGTAAGCTCTATTGTAATACCACAAGGCTCAAAAGTTAAAAGGCACTGTTGGCGACGGCTTGTCTCTCTGATATAGTTTTTTGTATGAGGATATTAGGAGTTTGTTGTATGAGCGTGATCATTAAAGTCAGATTTGAATGTTGTGTAAAATGCTGGTGTGTTCGACGTGTAACTAACAATTTCCTTTTGATGTTTTTGTGATTTGCAAATTATTATTGTAACACCTACCCACCTATTTTTCGGAAATGAGGTGTTCGTTTTCATGTATTGTTTGTCAAATATATCTTGATAATTTGACGGAAACAACATTTCTACGAAGGTAAACGCTCTATATTTCTGATATTGTGTACAAATATAAAATTAACCAAAAAAATAAATAAAATAAATAAATAATGCTGGAGTTTTCACACGGCATCATCTAGCCCCAAAGTAAGCAGAGCTTGTGTTATGGTACTAGATGATTGATATACTACTTATACTCGTATACTTATTATATATACACCCAGACCCGAGACCAATACTTGTAGATCATATAAACACTTGTCCCGCGTGGGGGATCAAACCCGCAAACTTCTGTCAAATGTCAAATGTCACTTGAGCCTATAACATTCAACTGTATTTATTTGTTCAACAGTAAAGCGATTTATGCCCAATTTTATGAAGAGGTGGTATAATTGGTGTATTTTTTTGAGAGTTCTATGTTTAGTTTATATGGCCCTTATTAATAAACGTGGTGTAAAGTTACTCCGGGTGTAGCTTAGTAACCAGACAATTTTTGGAGTTTAAGCCTGGCGTAACTTTGCACCACGTTTATTAATAAGGGCCTAGGTGTTAAAAACAAAAAAGAAACTGTGACTTGTTGAGAAGTTTTGTTTACCTTCTCAAACATGCGAATCTGATCCTGTGTCGATGTCTCAACAATTTCAAGTATTAGAAAAATGACGGAATTTCTATATCAATAGCAATATAAATAACTTTCTAGGCATAATATTGCAATCATATTCACCAGCCTACCATAATAACGCACGTACAACAAAAAGGATTTATAATGGTTGTAAAAGTCTACTCTCGAAAATTTAATTTGTTAATTCACTTTGTTTTGTAATTTGTTTAAGTGCATCAATTCTAAAAACATATAATAACACATTTAAAGAAGTGCCAACATTAGTTAATACTATAAGTTTTTCGTTTAGGTATTTGTATTTCATGACAAACGAAAATCCGAAAAAAAATGTGGGTTAAAAAATAAAGTGTGGATCGCTGTTTTTGGTTATAAAGTCGTTAGGCTATTTCAAAAGTCATTTGAGTTTTTTGAACTTGTTATTCCTTTAAACTTTAATTTAACTTTATTTTTAATTTAACTACAATTACCTAAATGAAGGCATAATATCTCATTTGCCAACTTTATGCAGATGTTTATTCGCGAATAGCTTTACACCCAGTATATCAAAGGCGACAAATCGAAATAAACAAGATACGCATTCCCGGGATACAAGAAGCCCTAATGTATATTAAATATGTGGGATGGCATTCAAGTGAAAAACATAACAAAAACCGAGCGGTGTTGCTATTATAGCTTATAACTCAATCAGTTCAATCAGAGTGGCTGTGCGATAGGAATTTTATACTTTTTCACCCATTAGGTCTGTACTGTTGAGGAAAATACGCATTTACTATGTAATTTTCACTTTTACTCGACACATTCTTTGTCAAAACCAAAATTTGCCTATACTCTTGCTACACTCATTATTATTGGTCCCATCGAGTATATAGGCAAAAATGTACAGGCCAGACGTGGTCGATACGTTTGGATCATGCCAAGTTTTTTTCAGAAATAATGATAATGATAAAATTACTTTATAAAAAGGTACAGCCTATACACGATAGAAAAGTGTATCGCTGTATTTAGTGTTTCGCGTTGTTTGCCCCGAGCGTACATTCATGGTGTGACAAATTCCGATGTAGTCGGATGGCTTGTCAGTCCGCCACAGAGACGGCATGAGGTCGTATATTTTTTATTTTCTCCACCGGCGCATGTTTCATAAAGCCTAGACACAATTGCTATGAATGAAGAAGCCCTGACTTCCTAAGAACTTTGTAAAAGTATTTAATTTTATTTTTTATTTTATTTTGTTTGGGAAACAAACAGTACATGATGACAATTTTAAATAAGGCATATTAAAACACATAAACTAATCAAGTTTCCACCGTTAAGTAGATCATATTATGCAAGTGAACAGAAATATCAAACAATAAAGAGAAAAAACAAAAAGAAAAATTACGAAACGAAGTTACAAAAATAATTCTTAAAACATCGTTCTTAAAAGACAGTTAAGTACTTAAATCTATGGCAAAGGCAAACATTACTAAAACTTAAATGTATGGCCTTTAGCTTCATTCTAGTAGGACACATTTTTGAAATAAGTGCAGTTATTCTGATAGAGGGTTTTGTATGTTAGTTTAAAAGAAGGGTTCTTTTAAACTAACATACAAAACCCTCTCTCATATATCTTTCAGAGTTGGAGTTTAGGTGTATGTCAACCATGGTTAAACGTATAATTAGATTTGTCTAAAACGTGTTTGAAGCAAAATCTATGATCTGGAATGGAATACAGGTAAAGTAGCATTAAGTTACCCAGCTGTAATGATTGTTTAGACGTAATCGTCTTGAATATATTGTAGTGTTCCAAATTTAAATTGACGCTGACGCATCTAAAGTTGCTCTATGGATAGACAATCCATTTTCCATAGAATTTTGTATTAGTTTGTCAATTCTCTGCCTTTTTCATTCTTATTACATACCTGTATGAGAGTTTATGGTAGGATAGCGAAGATAGGAGATTCCTAACATACTTTTTTTGTTTTAAGAGCTGTTATTTTTATTTTTGTTTGTTTTTTGTACCACTTGTGCCTCTCTATAGTTAGGTTAAGTTTAAGTTTTAAAGATCTCACTAGGTTAACGCCTTAGATAAGAAAATATCTGTAATGTTAGCTTAAGTTGTAAATAAATAAATAAATAAATAAATGCGATACAAAGTAGATTTACATTGTTAAGAATTTTGTTCAAGAGCCAATATTTTAAACGGAATCATATACTTATTGTATGACAATGTTTTCTATACAATAGCTCCAAATTTAAAATAATAAATTCATGCTTGATTAAAAATGGAAAGATGATATAAAATTTTCTGGAAGTTTTTTTTAATACACAATTGTGTTGCTTGATAGTTATTTAATTGTTTTGTAGTCAGTACACCTTAAACTTAAGTAGGTAACAAGTCTTATGAGAGAAGTTGTTAAAGGCAATCCTCAGGCATACTTAGAAGTTGTTAGAATGTCAGACAGTTTCTATGGAATTCATTTAGGTAAAGCCAGTACACATGTTTCATTTGCTCGAACCGATCATGGTATCCGATAACCAACGCAACGCGTAAAGCGATCACGGTATTCGTATTTGTTGACCTGTCATTGACGTAAGTTCATGAACAATCGTAGATTGTAAAGCTTCATTTTCATCATGTTGTGGGAAAGCTGTGTATTTTTTAACAAATAGGCGATGAGTTATAAATAAATAAATATTAAATAATGCTGGACATTTTCACACAGCATCATCTAGCCCCAAACTAAGCAAAGCTTGTACTATGGGAACCAGATAACTGATATACTACATATATACTTTTTGTTTGTAAATACATACATATTATACATAGAAACACCTTAACATATAAGCTTGCTTATGATACGGCAGAACAATACGTGATATGGATACCGCGATCGAATCGGCCAACTGATATGTGGACTGGGCTTTAGTTTACTTAGATTGGCTTTTCATAATTGTCCAGTAGTCCCTTTCAAAACTCAGTAGACGGGCGCACAATACAAATACTTTAGATGTAGGTACATTGGGTCTATTATATTTTATAGGAAGTTTACCAATTTATTGCAAATAAAAATATCATTATACCTTAATATTTTATTATCATTATACTTAAATACCTCTACATGCGATCGTCAGTTGATCTTTCAAGAGTAATTGGGTGTATTTCACTTTCAGTAGCTATAAATATGTATTGCTTCTTGGCTAATTTCATATCTAGTAATGTTTTTGGAACGAAGTTCTTTTTCGGACGGTATCGAGGATGGGGGCTAGAAGAAAAAAAGCGTTCGATTTTACCGTCACGACACATACATAGGTCAAAACGTCACAGTGCGAAGTGCGCAGACGCGAAACAGTCCATAGATTGTTACATTGTTAGTACCTACGGAGGAGCGTTTCTAGGATTTTAATATTTGACTTGTATTTGACAAATTCTAAATGTTGTTCCGACCGAGTGTTCTACGGAGGTTCCACGACACTCACGTACTTTTTAAACTAGAAAAAGATATTGATTTACTAGCGCGTCAAAATGTTCTACAAAATGGCCGTACATACTTTTTACCCGTACTGCCAAAGGAAGGGTTATTTTATATTATATTTTATTCACTGCAAGCTGAATTTTAATTTAGGAAATCAAGGGATTGTTAGATCTTATTATACATACAGACAACCAATTACTACTAATGTACGATGGAGGACTTGGAACACAATGATTCTGTACGTAAAGAAGTAGCGAGCGGTCCTTTGAAGGAATCAGTCAACGGAACGGCGTGTAATTAATCATACCACACCTCCTGGGTGAACAACTTTATAATCCGTTTTTCGATTTTTCGAAGTAAATTTAAAATATAGTCACATTTCAAACAAACGAACATAAAATCGACAACCGTTTGGAAGTTACTGTGCCATACACAGTGATAAATATCGTACCACGCCTAACACACATAAGGTCACACTCCACATTCACACATTCGTACACACGTAAGGTCTGGAAAGTATATTTTCCATTGAAATGACTGTGTGCGATTGTTTTGTTTCTTTTGTTTTTTTTTCCACAATTTTGTCTCTTTTAAATAGGAATTGCCCCTTTCGTTACGTTAAATCAGTGGTCCTTTTTGCCTGATTCAAAATAATGGTCATGGTGTCCAAAGTGACAACGTTTTTAGGTAAGTGCTTGGATGTAAATTTTCATAGTTATGAATATGAATTGATGTGCGAGTTTATTAGTACCAAAGATTTTTTTGTCTTGAAAGTTAAAATTATTGACTTACAGCGTGTTGCATCGTGCGTCTTGCATATCTTGATTATTCTCGACTGATGAACGAACCGATTTAATTTTCGAATACAATTGCTATCTTATTTTACTCTTGTACTCTCATTATTTCATAATGAATGCCGCGATTTAATGGGAGGAACATGATGGTACTGTTTTGTTGGGAATAGATTGCTACTGTGCGAGATTGTGATGGGAACAGTGAACTTATTGTCATCTAACGTAAACAAAATAGAGATAAGACTGGATCAAGTATCTTATTTAATTTGGGGAACTACTGATTCGTGTCTTCTTCTCTTTCTGTGGAGTCTCCATGCGCACGATTGGGGTTCAAATTCACAACTTTCAGATTGTATGTCGAAGCACTACTGCCGCGATACAGGCTTAGCCTAGTGCGGGGTTCGATGTATATTATTTATAATTATTGTAATTTTATGTGAATGTTTTTATGAATAAATTGAATTTGAATTTGACTATCGCACTCAGATGATGATGATGATGATGATCACACGCATGATGGCTTTTGTCATGGCTTTACAAGTTTGTAGGCGGTGTTTAAAACGCTATTTACACGATACCATTCTGGCATACCATTCCTGCCTCTTGCTTTCTCAAACTCAACGGAGCAAGAGCTAAAATTCTGTGGCAAGAGGCAAGAATGGTATGCCAGAATGGTATCGTGTAAATGACGTTTTAAACACCGCCTACAAACTTGTGAAACCATGACAAAGCCATCATGCGGCTTAAGAACAGCATCATCTGTTAGCATTATTAAACTTTTTACCGTGCAAGGAAGAAACAAAACAAATTAGCTATTCAAAATAGGTCGAAGGATTCACAATTGAACTCCAAGTCGTTATCTGAACGTCTCATTATTCGTTCTTATTTTCCTCCACACATCATTGTGAATTTTATCAGATGTCGCAAAAAGTATTTGAAGACGGAATAGTTCGGGAGCTAATGTAATTTTTTTTACGAATGATGCAGTTGGGCACGACGATATTTTAACCCCGTTCTATTGAGTAGAATAAACTGTATTTATTAGCTTGAATCCTTATAAATTGTATATTAATTATTTACTTATGCTCAGATTTGTTTACGTTAAAATTATCATAACTGCTATCCCAAATTATGTACTGAAATCTATAAACATAAAAACCTCTTTAAAACATTTAAAACTATGGGCTTTTATTTATAGCTGAGTATATATTATTGTAACACATGTCATGAGGATTAAATGCCTTTAAAGTTTTACCTTTGATACTTCGACATAAAATTTTAATTACTGTCTCTCACTGTATAAGGGCTCAGTGGATACTCATTTAAAACGAAGTTGCGAAAGTGATGGATGATGTGTGAGCATGTTGACAACGGATGCTTCCGTTTTTTTCAGACACATCGTGAATGTAATTGACGTTACTTTTGTTTGCAATTAAATATTACGCAAAATAACAAAAAAAACTTTAGTTAATTTATATTTACATTTCAATAATATTCCTATCTTAAAAAGGGAATAGGAAATCACGTGGGAAAATGTAAATGACAATAATAATGTATAGATTGACGGTCTAGAAAAATATTTTTGATGAACGAACTCTCCTATTAATCTACGCACAAATTATATTAATCTAAGAAAAATTATGTACGAAGATATAAATATGAAGTATGATCAACATGCTTACTTTATTAGATACGAGTATCTATTGTACAGATAATTTGCTGGAGGCCTCGTGAAGTTTATAGTTACCGTAGCTATTTCAAAGCAAATCACAGGGTCGTTTATTCATAGGTGTCCAGAACTCTACAATGGAGCCATAATTGAACTGTTGTACTTCGTTATTACAGATTCCATCAACTAATCTACATTTCGAATGTTGGATTCGTCCAATTTCGGATCGGTTACTCGGCTTTGCTGCATCATCGGCGATCTAATCATGTATGGGACGAGATTAAAACAGGTCCGTCGGAACCCATCAAAGGCAGTATCATACTGTTATTTTGACTGATTGATCTCCTCCAACAAAAAAGCCTGCATCGCTACCGAGATCGACAGTAGCTGAGAAAAAACAAATTAGCTGACTAAACCTTTTCATAAAGTATTGTTATTATCGCCACCTACCCCGTGTTATAAAACTCGACAAACTTCGTGTCGGTAATCGAAAAACGTGGTCTTCCGTTAATCATTCGGTATAAGGTTTAAAATAAAGCTCATTTGTGTGCTGTGGTTTTGCCAGCAATCGCGCTTGTCGAAAGGCGAAAATCATGCTGCGTCTGCGACCTTGCGTGAACAAAAAGCACGATTTATTTTTTGGAGAAATGTTTTTCTGTTTTTCGGTGTCAGATGTAGCGGCTCGCGCTTTGATTGTCGATATTCTCATATTTAGTTTTAATTGGTGGCTTTATCGAGTTTACATTTTACGGTCGAATTCGATGAGAGGTTAATAAGCGGCACTTTGAAAGGTAACTTTTTTTTAGAGATCCGCGTTAATAGATACCTAATAGGAATATGACTGTGGTTTCGTTGTTGTGATTTTATTAGGGTTGCACGTGGTCAGTGATTGCCGTGATCATGAGATGATTTTACTATCAATATCGTACCGTTTATTTCTTTGATATTTTATTCAACAAAGTTTTTACGATAGCCTCGAGCAAGGATAACAAGCTCAAGATAATCCTTCTATTTATTGCAGAAGATTATTGTAAAAAGCTAATGCTGTTTTTATGTTACGATGAAGTCTTCGGACTTTGTCCATTTTGGCATCGGAATGCCATAACTATTCTTTACGGAACCGTCCACGGCCTATAAACGTAATGCACTATGCCCAATTTTTTATTGTTTAGGCAATAGCCGATATTGATTTCGGTTCTTTGATTCCGACGCATTATTGCTTGTTTTATTGGTATCTGGGAACAGCGTAATTAACCATATCGGGTATTTTTCTCATCTCTCTGATCCTTTCGTGTCTATCGCCCATAACCTGGGACTCACCTTGAAAGGCGTATGCGCCGAAAATTGGTCTCATATTGTTCATGGAAGACGTAGTTCCTGTTGAGTAATCCATTTTATGTTTTTAATTAACCGGAGATTCACTGCACAATCATGTTCACATGAAGCTTCACATTTATTACTTTGGTTTATCACTTTACATTGTTTTTATGTATAGCATGTTGATCACTATTGGAGTATCACGAGAACTTTTATGTTTTAACTTTTGCAACACAACCAGGACGAACACGGTCGCGTCAGGACGGATAAGGGCCTCATGCGAGGACATAAGTGAATCAATTACAAAGTAGCTGCCGTTGCCGCGTGTAACATAATTTTTCGGACCCTACTCTTATCGTATAATACAATAGCTTGTCGCCCCACCTCCCTTCCCCTACCACTTTTTATTTACCAGTAATAATACTAAATCACTGGGAACATTCGTATGTGCTCACGTCAAAGGCTCACTTATAAAAAGGGTGTAAATTTATGTACTATTTTACTGCAGCTTTGAAACTTATACGACCGTCTGCATGAAATAATCGTTAAAGAGACGTATCTTTTTGGTCGTGTGATGGATTCGGTGCCAGTCGAGCAAAACTTTGTGCCATTTTATTTGAGTTTTATCTCCAATCATTAAAACCATAGTCTTAATTAGTCTTACTGTAATTAAAGTTAAAGGTTTTAAATACGAACAGTATTTTATAGCAATTTCAGTGATATAGGGAAGGTTCTATAATAATGAGATATCAGTTTTGTAAAACTTAGTCAAAATTGCAGATGGTAATTTAATCAATATTAGGAATTTCAAAGCCGGAACAATGGTGGGTATTTTCGCACGTAGAAGTTGCTAACCTAAATAATGTAGGTATGTTTGGTATTTATGTAAATAATTTTAACATATTTTGACACATACCTGACATCTTGTCTGACCAGTAGCGCCACCGTTTTGACACCACTGGTAGCTGTCACTTGAATGTCAGCTTCATAGAAATTGGTAGGTGCGTGACTAAAAGCATGACATTTGACAAGATACCTCGCGTTCCAACGGCTTGTACAAACTAAAAGTAAAATATTCTAGTCACATAGACTTCTAGGGGAAGAAAGTTGAAGAAAATTTTCTGTGATAAGAACTTTCATTTTAGAAAATGTATGCAAATATACAAGGTTTTCTTCTTCTAATTTTATAAAAACATTTTAGCTACAATAGGATAACTAGAAAACTTTTCCCACAGTTCACCTTGCAAGTCCCCAATCGAAAATCACTGAGTAACTTTATCTTTTAGTCATCGTCTAGTCGTATCTCTTCGTCAATCTTGTTCTCTTCCGCAACACTTGACTAGTTTGTGATGCGTAAGCATCTATTATAATAAGAGATTTGGGGTATTTTTAATATTCCTTATTTTCTATTAAACGATTGATGGTGATTTTTATATGAATCAAAATTACACAAGATATTTGTTATTCCAGAGACTACTGTAAACTTTTGCTATTTCCTTGATTGATCCTTATCAACAACAAAACCTATTAACTCATAGTTTACGCTCAATAATACAGGGTGTCTTTCCTTCTGAAAAATTATTCATATTAAATATTAATAGATTTAAAAAACTAAATATGCAGTTATTGTTTGATTTATATTATCAAGTCATGACTCTCACAACTTTTCTCTAACTCTCGTAGTTTCGGACTTGGCCATCACCGCCAATCTCAAAAAACCATCTGTATTTCTCCAAATGTGACCCCTACGCCGCCTTGAGTACCTACCTACACTTCACTCTACCTACACTCTAGTTCCTTTACGATATTTTCCTCCACCTAAGATCGAGAGTACGATACCTACATACCAGGCCAACACGGCTCTTTTTATAGTTATGACAAAAATATAAAAATATATATCGCATTACTGTCATCCATCGTTACTAGCAGCTGCCGGTTCGCGCCTACAAAGCGTCAGTAAAAAGTCGTCATGCTAATTACTACGTTTTGTGTTCAGTGTATCGCTGTATTGTTGACCTGATCGACTGTCCTATACGGGAGATGTGCCAGCTGGCTGTGACGTCATGTCATACTTTATTAAAAGATAAGCTGCTCCAAAATATCGATGATAATAAGATACGAAAGATACTTCAAATATACTTACATGAGTTGCTTTCGATGATACGTTCTATACAGTCCAATGCTTTTTAGCAGTGGACCTTACCTTAACTGATTCGAAACAGGAATCCATAGGTAAAATATCGCCTTTTGGCAAACATAAATAACATGCCTAAAAAAAATCCCATTTAGGCTAAAAATAATTGGTTTCATCTGCAAGTATTTTTATATGTCACTTATTCTAAAGTTCAAAAACAGTTTGAAAATGAAATAATAAAAATTGTTTCAATAATTCCACCAAAACATATTATCAATCATCATCCTTTTTAATCCAGCTCGATATTCTATATTTAAAAAAGGAAATCGCTGAGTCATCAAGTTATTATATTTATCTTATTCACGCTCCAAACTTGAATGAATAAAAAAAATGTTTTCAGAATGTCCAGTGGCAGTGTAAAAGTGACGTGTGTCATGTGTCAAAACAAAATCGAGTGGTGTCTTGGGATTAGTACAATCAAGTCAAGTGGGATACCAACTGTGTTGCAGACAATAACGAAAGTACTCTTGAGTTTTTATGACAATTCTTTCGGAGTATTTCTCGGTATTTGATCAACGAATAGAGTAATTGTTATGGGAAAATAAACGGGTGTATATGGATGTTTATGAATGTAATTGTAAATTTTGAAGTACCTACTTGACTGGTAATTTATTAGTTGGGCACGTGGGCTGTCAACCCATTTGAAATGAAATCTCTTAGGTCGGTTAATGCCATAAGTATACATATTGCTAATGTTTTCACTTGGAATAAAATATTTAAATGAGTAGGTACTTACCTAATACGAGTAATATCAATGTCGTATAAGAGCAAACTTAAAAAAACTTTTGCAAAATGAAAAATACAAAGAAACATAAAAAAAATGGATTAAGAGAATACCCATCGCACCCAGAGGGTCCCAGTCATGATCGCCTATTGCATTATTTTGACTTGTTTGAAAATCATATCAAAAATCTCAAGTCTCAAAGAATGTTTCACTAACGAATTCCCCTAAAAGCAAATATCTAAAGCCTACTGTCTCGACAAGAACTGAAAGCATCTGCAAACATTAATTTTCTCCGCTTTCACATTTCCTGAGCTATAAATAGAACGTTTACGAGCTTCGTTGGCAACCCCACGTAGCCTGCCATAAGTCGCGTTACTTGAACATTTTTGTTCAAGTAGTATGTACCTCTGTAAGTTTTTACTTACAGGGTACTACTTGAGCCAAAACGTTCAAGGTATTCTACTGACAGTACGCAAACAGGCTTATTACAAGAAAATGAGCCGAGTTTAGACCAAGTCTAACTTAAAAACTGTCCCTAGAAAAACGATCTTTAAAAACTCGTTCATAGAACGCTTTTTTGTGGTAACAGTTTTGTTTTGACATGTGTCAACATGGGGTTCAACCTAGGTTTTACGTTTTTATAATAAGCAGCAAATGGTTTTCCATTTGAGTACTGTCAGTCATAGAATTTGATGAGCTGAATAACAGTGTGTGAGAATGTGCCCATGTGTGTATAAAACTGTTTAATTAGGTACTAGATTTTTCACCCGCGGTTTTCTTCCCATGCTACCAAATAAGTATTAGGATTATAATTCTATTCGAGACCAATTCAAAAATCATTCCGATGGCTGGGTCAATGATTTAAACACAAACATCCAATCATACTTACTCACAAACGTTCCGATTTAAAGCATGTGCAGGAAGTATGATAATTATGATAGTAACTTCTTCTTCAAGATCAGGACTTAAGCACTAAGTATACTCTACTCGTAGAGGCTACACAAACAGCCTTTGTTCCTACGTCCTCACTTCTCAGTGCACTTGGACTTTCTCCGATCTCATGCAGATTAGGGGACATGATATGTGACGTGCGCTTTACAGCGTACTGTATTTTCATTTCGCAACATCAATTGTTACTCTGTTTATTTGCAGAAACTTATTTCCTAATACCTACAGGGCGAGCTCTCTTAATTTTGACGAAATGAGAAATGCACTTAGAAATAAAAAATAATAATTTTCAAAATAAATCAACTAAGTATATTAATGTAGTTTCTGCAATAAATTTTATGTCTGCATTTACATAATATATTAAATCTGTAGAGTCATCTTATGATTGTTGAATTTAATAAGAATTTGATTTTACTTTTTATTTTTAACAAGCAATTGTGGAGACAAGCTGCCTGCTGAAAAAAAAACCAGAATATTTGTCTTTTAAGATTTACTTGTTGTACCTATGTCTCTTCTCGTCCATGACTTAACTTAGGCATAATCAAAAACGGTTTTCGGTCTGTTATTTATAATTTTGAAATATTATTTTAATTAGTAAAATACAACTAATTAAAATAATATTTTCTTATCCCTGCGGTAGGTGAGAACAATTATCATCATGTTTAATTACCATCATCTTCTTTTATCCATCATACTCCACAAATTGACTGCTCATTCTATCGACGTCAAAACAATTTAATTGTATCCTTTCAACCGACGAGAGTTCGAACGAAATATGGGAATGTTAATTTCTGTCATTAGCCAAGACACAAGTTAAAGATGCCGACAGAGAAAAAAAGAAAAAAGTTGACATAAAAAAAAAAGAAAAAACCTATGTGATCGCGCCGCTAGAGACCACGCCTCGCGCGTGTTTGTGAAAACAAGTCAAATGTGTTAAATATGGGACATGGTGAATAGACATACAGATCACTAGAACGGACCACTTAAATAAATGACGAAATTAAACAGGATTACAACGATCCGTAAGGTGGACTAGACATTCTTTTAGATCAAGAAATCATGATCCTTTGAAAATTACTTAAATGTGCCAGCAACTCTAACCAGCTCGTGCTAATGCGCATACCAAAATAATGTATAAATGCACGGCCGAGATTCAAACCCGCGATCTTCGTATTGAAAGCCCAGGCAGCACTATCTCACTCGACCCACACGTCTGTTTCAGTGAATCAAACTGCAACCTATCGTTGAAAGTTGTGGTACCTACCTCTATTCATAATCACGAACAATCTAAGAAAGTTTTAGAACGAATCGTATTTTATAAAAAAATTATTTCGCTTTACAAAACAAACCACGAAGACTTTTATTATTAGTCTTTTAGCTCAAAAAGTTACTGCGTACTTTAAAAACTGTACCTAAGCTCAAACCCACTTACCCGAATTTTTACAGCTACTGCGGCAATGCAGCGTAGCTTTCTCTGAAGTATGTAACAAATTATATTGCATCTAACTACTGGTTTCTAATTTTAAATTCGACGTTGTAAAAGGAGTTATTGTATGCCTATCGACTGCAAATCGCAAATTTGACAACCAGCACATCTAGCATAGATGATATAATAGTAGTCGCAATTATTCGCGTCCGCTAATTGAAAACTGGTAAGAATAATTAAAATTAGCATTTTGATGTCGCTTCCATCGTTCTTTATCTGTGTGTGTCCCATTATCTTATTCAATTTACAAAGCTGTGAGTGAATTGGGTTTTCCTTCGTATTATAGAATTAGGCTTCTCCACACAGAATGCGGTTAAAACGGGTCAGTTACGGCTTACAGGAAACTTTGTAGGTACTTCTAACTCAATTTGAACCTAATAATGTTTTTAAAACCAAAATCATTAAAGTCAAGATAAGGAATTCAATAAAGTCTGCAAATATCGAATAATGCGATAATGTTTTGTAAGTTCTCTTTAAAACTAATGTAAAATTAAAGCTGTATTGCATTGTAAAATTCTAATGATATTACGACATTTATGTCTTTGATAGAAATTTAGACATTTTGGACATCAACACACTGCGCTTCAGTGAACAAACAGGCATAATCAAGACTGTTTATTGTATAAAATTTGAGGGTATATTGAGAATATCATAAAATCGCATCTAACCCGCACCGCTCTCCTGGCCGGGGCTTAAGCCCTCGTCACACATGCCGCGGGGGCGGTCTAATACCACTCTTGCATGACCCGCCATTACGTATTTTCGTAACGGATCATTACAATATCTCATAGTGACATAGAAAAATTTTACATGTCATTTGGACACATTTTTACGAGTGTGCTTTTTATTTTGTTAGTTTGTTTTTCACACAGGGCGGTCCCCTTTCACACGGCGCGTTATGAATCCATTCTGAACGTTTCAGTACATTTACTATTTGGTTGATTTAATCTTTGCTAATAGGCTGGAGGTTAATTTGAAATGCTTTTTGTAAGATATTTGTAGGAACAATTAAGAACACACACAAAATCGTTTTTGTGTTGCTATTGGGTTTTGGCCTTTTGGCGTGTTCTGTTATTTTCGAGTAGGTTTTTTAGTTTGTGAGAACGCATACCGATCATCGAAAATTTCATTATACTGATTGAGATTTGATATATTCCTTTCGAGATTTTAAAGTAGGTAATCAATAGTATACCCTATTATTTTATTTACTTCTATGTTTCTTCTATTTTACATATTTGAATTATTGTTTTGCATTGATAATCAAAAGAAACAGTTACTTAAAATAAATTACATTAGAATTCATCTTCCCACATTAATTGATGTCCCACAGGTTGGCTACAAATTACAGGAAGGGGGGGCGAAGCGAATGCGACTAATTGCCGGACACAACCTGTGACACGTCGCGTAGAATACTGAATGGTTTATGGTATTATGAATTTTACTGACCTAGATAGAATTTATACGTTGTGCATTTATACGTTATGCCTATATTTATAAAACATGTAGGTACTACCAACTTATATAAATAAGTACAAATACTTAGTCAAATAATCAATGTTCATCTGATCGAAATACCTAAGTAATAAAAAAGTACGTAAGTGTCGTGGAACACTCGGTGGGAACGAAGTAAAGAGTAATTTCTATACTGGGAAATTCAAATTCAAACTACTATTTCGTGACGGTAAACATTTTTCTCCCAGCCCCCCAGTTTGTTTTTCTTCGATGCCGTCCGAAAAGAACTTCATTCCAAAGTGTATGTAAAATAAAATCATAATAATTATCTTTAATTTATTATATAAAAGTCACTTAAAATCGTAATGATTGAGCAACAATGTTCTGTTCAAAAACCTGAATTCATATTATTTAAAGGGTATTTGTAGATATAAAAATACAAGTTATATATTGTACTCAATATAATATTTTACCTAATTAATAGTTTTGTTTTTCATGTATCTAGTAACTACAACACAATATTTTACTTCATGTAGGTTCAGTAAACAAGATTTTTTCTCTATTGCTCAGATTTATTATCATCTTAACATTCATTTTATTCAGAAAACCTCTAGCACCTGACTTACCATAATTAGTAGCAATTCTCACCTAATTTGTATAAGATTGCACCTCATCTTATGTTGTTATTTTTTAAACTCACCCGTCGCTTTTTGTCTGGCAATTAGCACATAGTCGCGTGGCCAGCAACGCATCCGTGTTATTTATCGCCCAGGCTCGAGGTGTGACCGATTTCGGAGTGAACAGTTGGACTTCAAAGGATTCGGACTGCTATTTTAAGAAAGTAAAAAATAAATAAAATGTATGCTAAAATATTGACCAAGCCTAAGTTTGTATCTAATAAAATTTGACGATTGGTAAATGAGCATCAATCCAATGCAAAGATCACATAAATGCTCAAGATCCAATGTAACCTATTCTAGTGAACAATTAATAAAACAATTAACTACAATATTATATTTTGACCTATTTAAGGCATAAAACAAAACAAACATATTTTAATTCAAAATAATGGGTAAATACTTACTTACCTAATTCACCGTTGTTCGGAGTCCTCACATGATTTCAGCAACATTGCATCTCTAGAGACCACCACTCGTCCTCATTAGTGGGCAAAAACGCCGCGAGCGCTTTATTTTCGCACTATGACTCATTTCGATAATTTGGAATGACGTTGATTGAGTCTAGACCGGTTGTGTATGAACTTCATTAGGTTCGATTTTTGAAAAATAGAGTACTGGGTTAAGTTGCACTATGTCCTTGAATTTTATACCCATTATTTTTATTCACACATGACAGATTTTTTATATTGGACACATTTTGTGTAAACATTTTGCAGTGCCAGTTCAAATGAGATTACAATTACTTAAATATCTTTAGGTTTTCATGTGACAGGTAAAAAACATAAAAACATAATGAATGAATGAATGAATGTAAATTCTTTATTGCACACCATTAATAAAATAACATAAGTGTTTTTATATTGATTGAGCTAGTTTAAAATAATGTGCCTGCCTAGTTTCTAACGTTTATTAAAAATTAGATTTTGTACCTACCTACACAGGTTAACTCTATAAGTTACGTTTATATACTTACCTGCCTACTTTATTACTCTTATATGGTTACCACTTTTATATATTTACCTACTTACTTATGTATTTTCTGTACATAGACCTACCTACCTACCTGAAGTCGTATAAGTACTGACGTAGACGTAATTTTAGCATTAGTTCAGACATCTGTGGTTTTAAGATGCTAAGTAACCTATCTTGTGTAAGTTTTAATGTGATAAAAAAAAAGAAAATAGTGTTGGTAATATTGAATTGGTATTTTATCACAAAAATAACTAACCTAATTTGTCATAAGTGTTAATACCATGTAGAGTCTTAGAAGATTTTGTGGACGTTTGGAAACAACGTATTTGACTCACAGACTGTTTTGAATCTTTTTGGATATAAACAATAAAATAAAAATTACTTTAAATAATTATTATTTAGATTTAGGTTTTTTTTCAAGTCGGCTCTCATGTCAATGAAATGAGATGGCAAAATATTTAGCAGCCACGTAAGCATTAGGGAGCACATACATAGGTATGCACAATTGCACATGTCGGTACAGAACTTGTCAGAACAGAAGCAATGTCTTAACCGACACTTCGAAGAGAACGAGTTAAAAATAACTCATCTGGTACTGTTCGCCAAGTAAACACAAATAAACAAACCAGGCGTCGTGTGCGGCCCATCATCTCATATTTTCAGCGACGCGTCGCACGCGCAATGGTCCCTGAAGTTGCGATTTCAGCGTTTCACGCCTTTTTTGTGCGGCGCGCGGCGGCTGTGTGAAGAGAGCTTAATGCGTGAAGTGTCATGGACTTAATCGCAGATGTGTGACTTTTTGTTTGCGGAAGAGTATACGCACAAAATATATATTCAAATTATAGTATTTTTCAAAACCGTTTGACGTGTTCTAAACTCAACAGATCGTCTTGCAGTTATGCACGATGTGCAGAAAGTTTTAAGAGCATTTTACCCTGATTTTTTTTTACATAGCTCACATAATCTACGTAATCTACGCTTGAGGATAGACGCCTTCGAGGAGATCTTTTTGAAACTTACAAGATTATGACCAACCAGTACAATCTGCCTGACATTCGAGACATCTTAAGAAGAAAGGACGAACAGAGACCTTCACGTGGCCATCAGCTTAAACTCATTCGTGACCCCGCCCGCTTACTTACCGCCTATCACTTCTTCGGCAACAGAGTGGTTCACAATTGGAATGCACTACCAAATGACGTTGTTACGGCTACTTCGGTCAATTCGTTTAAGAACAAGCTCGACAACTGGCTACGAACTAATAAATCAGTGCTCAAAAAGATTAACCAATCATGAACAATCGGACTATTTCAGCACTGAGATATAGACATATCAGCAACAGCTGCTCGTCTATCATCGATAAATAAATAAATAAATAAATAAAATTGAGTAAAACCGCGGACAAAAGCTGTAAAAATACTTTAATAAGAGGTAGAGTTTCAAACTAGTAAATACAACTAGCAATCAACTCTCTACTGACCTTGTTGCCAAGCCATTCAAACCGCCCTTAGCCAGCGAGACAAGAAACAATGAAATATCGACATCCAACAGAAATCACTCATTACGGACAACCTTGAATCGAGTTACCAATTTTAATTAAAAACTCCTCGGTCCGCGTTTACAAAACCCCTTAAAACTATAGAGAGGGTAGTGTGAAACTGCAGTTATATGTTTCGAATCGTTTTTCGCTCCAGCGGTGTGACCCGCGGTCCTTCGGGATAACTTTATTTTTCGGTATAAAAAGTAGCTTGTCTTTCTCTTGTATACAACCTTTATCCATGCCAAATGTCAGCTTAATCTGTTCAGCGGTTAGGGCGTGAAAAGGCAACTAACAGATAGACAGAGTTACTTTCGCATTTATAATATTATATATTATATTATAGTAGGGATAAGAGAAACGGTAATTCCCAAAACTATTTTAAGGATTAGAAGTGGCCAAAACCGGTGTTTAGGTACCAGTTTATTATTTATTTATTTGGTTTAAATTTTGACACTAATACCCATATCTTTAGTCATAACCTCGACCTCAATTCAACTTCCACCCAACGTTCAAGTGCATTTCGGTATGCTTGGTCGTAAATAAAATCCTTCACTCATTCTTGCTTACTATTTTCTTAGACAAGTACACAAATTAACTGTCAATCGGTTGGTCGCGACGTACCTTGAGATAACAGTTGAGTGGAGGATGAGTCGAGATGGGTGTAAGACAGCGACACAAATTAATAATTGTCAAAACGTAGATATATTTATTAGATGATAGTAAAAACTTTAATCTGCCTACGTTTCAAAATATACAAGTAAGTAATTAAAATAAAACTTGTTCAAACAAAACGTTTCGGGGTACCCCCTCTTTACCTAATGTCTTAACCGCTAGCAAAACTTCTACTGCGAATCTCAGGGACTTTGTTAAGGTTGAGTACAATTAATTACCAGCTTGATACTAAATAGCTAATTAAACTTCGTGTCCTAGATACCTTTCAATGGTGATGTTGAAACTTGGAAGTTGATCGTTCTTGATTGACGACGCAATGGGATAAATATTTTCAAAATAAAGCTAGCAGTAAATATCAACTGAGCGCTTTTGTGCTACAAATGGCATGATAAATTATCAGTTGTGGTTTACTATAAAGTACCTTAGGCATGATGGAGGCTTGCAATATCACCAGTGTTGGCTAACAAATAACTAACTTAGCATAGAAAAGGTCTTTTACAAATGTTTCATATTCTTATTCATATTCATTTTCTCATTTTCTTTCTCAGGAACAGTTTCTTTTTGCAAATATAGAAGGGTACAAATATTTGATTTAATTTTTCTGGATGATACATAAGTAGGACACACAGACCACGGATTTAACAAAATGTACAGAACATACCTACTATGAGAGCAAAGCCGCTGGAAAATAAAACAATAGATTAGGATTGGGTTAGTGGAATAAGCCTAAATTTTTTACAGCTGAACCAAACGGGAGCCTAAATAGTTTAACCGCCACAAGTGCGAACGTTACAAACGTTACTACAATAATTGAACGATTATAAGATTGTACTAAGTGTTGATTACTTACAATTTTTTTTGTCGAGTTTGAGATTATAAAACTTCTATGCGTATAACATTGGTATACCGTAGGTACACCTATTCTATAATGTAAAGTTCGCTTATAAATTAGGAACAAAAAATAAAATAAGAAAAAAAAAACAATAATTTATATTAGTAAGTATTAATTTTGGTATTTTTATCAGATTTTTTTAAACTAATGCATCTGAAATAAAATAAGAAAAAAGCGTGGCACGAAAAATTTTGCACAACAAAGTATCCATATTCCACAATTTGAAAAAATATTTTACATTCGATATTGCCGATGGTACACGAACACAGAGCGACATTGCAATTAACACACACAAACATAGTGCTTGACTTTCTTAGTGTGCTCATAAGCTCCGCCCCAAACAAATTATAACCAATCACAGAGCTTTATAGCTATAGATCGTTGTGGCAGCACGCCTCATATTTTTCGTCACGGAACAGCGACTCAGGCGCGACTCACACATCGCTAAAGCCAGCGCTCCTTGCTTTGAAGATACCGGATCCAAGCTTTCGTGCTGTCTCGTTCCCACGCCGGATTAACTTGAACATGACCGCCTGAACATTATTGCAAAATGACTAGTAAATATGCATATTTTTTTAAATCGAAGACATAACATTTCAAAATTACCTATGAAGGAGTAGAAGTATAGCAGAAAGCAGTACCTTGTGATTCATATGATAATTTTGAAGCCGGGAAAGCGATAGGCGATGACAACAACCGCTCGGCAGAAAGAGACGGAAGATCAGGTGGAACGGTTTTGAAGGCTGTGGAGGCGGCCAGTTTGACCATTTTTTGTTGGACCGCTGATTGTGAAAGATTACACTTGAGAGTCGAAATACATCTTTACATCACACGTCAGTGGGCACTGAGCTGTCTTCAAAGTAACACGGATTAGACACACGCAGTTTCTTCTACGTCATTATGTCTGCGCTCATGCTGTGATAGTGAAAGACTGAAATTGTGATCTCTCGGGACGTTTGTATGTGTTTGAACTGATTTGGTGGTTGCAGAGACTTTTCCATCGTCAGTTGTTTTGATATCTTCGATGGCAGTATCTACCCTGAACATGACGCCGTACTTTACAGGATACTCTTTCCAAGGTATGTTGGTAACTTCATTTTCTGAACTTTGTTTCATAGCTGCATTATGCTTAGTTTTTGTATTAGAATATATTTCATTTGCATTTTTTCTCTTTGTATTTGTTTATTTATTGTTTTTCTTACAAAATTTTGGATAAATAGTGTAAACATTGTACTGGGAAGAACACTGTTTATCTGTAATACAGTTTATGCTTAAACTAAAACAGAAAACAAAGTGACAACTCTACTTCTAAGCATATTTTATTTGAATTATACGTTTTGTATGATGTCTCCTTTGATCAACGGATTTTTATGATCACATGATTTTAGGGTTCATAATGTTAGCTGCCTATAAACAGAAAAGTTAAATAACTTTTTTATTTGCCTTGTTTTCTTTGATATAACTATTTTATCATGGTATCTTTGTTTGCTCATTAAATTCAAAATATCTGTTAAAATGTTCCAAAGATAGCAATAATAATAATAATTGCAATCGATATTAAGTGATAGTCGTAGGGTGTTTTGGTATGGTATTTTACATTGCTTATTTATTAATGACCTTAAGTGTTATTATATGTCTTCTTGCATCACGTGTCCTCATATTATAGCCCTCAACAGGTTGCTATAAATTCGTTTCATCAAGAAACATGTTTATAACACCGTTAATTAGGTATTTAGCAGCTGATTAAAGATCAATCATTGGATTTTTTCCTAAATGACATAATAAAGTCTAATGGTCGCTTTTCGGAATCAAAGGGCCAGAGACGATCATAAAACTATAAACTCGCGATGGATTACAAAGTGCATTTTACAGCTACCAATAAAACAATATTTCATCCTCGCGCGTCGGGACCAAAATAAGAAAGAATTATTGAAACCTTACTTTTTTCGTTTATAACTGAACCTTGTTTATGCCACACTTTCTGGAATGGTCAAGGACCGAAAGCTATAGAAAGCGATCCGTCTGTGTTTCAATAACATTTTCTGTCACGACTCTCTATTGTCACCTCAGTCGTTGCCTGAACGATCTTGATCTTAATTGGAGAAGAATGGAAATGATTATTGCGTTTTAAATGTAGACGCATTTGTAGCAGAACCTTGATCAACTCTTCATAGACTCGTAGAAGCAAAAGTAGAAAGAAAAAGAAAGAAGGAAAAGAATGTGTACAAATAAAAATGTCAGTCAAAATCGTATATTTTTTCATATCAAGGCAAGATTACTTCAATCCCAAGTTTGAATTGCAAAAGACATGAACACCACCATTTAATTTTCAAGTTGAATTCATTGTCGTTTTAAGTTGTTTTCGATACTAAATTGCCAACAAAGTCCGACCGTTCTCTTCCAAAAAGATTACATTTTTAGTTTATAGTCACTATTGAAGCCATCATAAACTTACTGACTATAACCATTGTTTTAAATCTCTTGTTACTTTGTTTACTTTATAGGCAGGCGACGTTTTTTTTGTCCCTATGTTTTCATGGACAACCGTTTTATATAGAACTACTACTATGTTGTTTGCGTTCATTTGTATCTTGTTTCTTTTAAAAAAAAGTAGTTATGTTGTATATCAGTTATCTGGTTCCCATAGTACAAGCTTTGCTTAGTTTGGGGCTAGATGACGCTGTGTGAAATGTCCAGCATTATTTATTTATTTTATTGATTTAGTTTTCAAAACTTAAGAAATGCTTTATGCTATCTTTTGATATTTCTATAAGTTTTCATTTTTGGGACACAAAATTATACTTTGCACTTCTATTAATAATTGATAAATTTTATATGATGTGTAAAACTCTGATGCGCATAAAATTCTGATGCGCAATACAATCTTATGGTTTTCAAAATGATGCACTTCATGCAAAAATATTTGTTTTTACGCAAGCGTCTATCAGGTCAATCAGTGCAATCCGGTATTAATCAAAGTCGAACCAGTTATCCTTATGACCAATGTTAGACACCCAAAAGTTTATCCATTTAGTTTAAAAACTGCCGTGAAAAAATAATTAAATAACAGATGTGCGATTCCTCTTCCTACGGACTAATTTTATTGTTTCCCCGCGGCTACCATCTTCAAAGCCTCGGTATAAATAACAACGGATGTTCCAAAACCTCTCACTGACAATTTTACACATAAATCATTACCATACGAAAACATTTCGAAGGTATTGTTGAAAATGTCACTTCGACTTACGACCTGCTTCGTCTAAACTAAATTAAAAGGAATATATTAAAAGGGTTCAGTGAGAATGAGAGCAAGATATTAAAGAATGCCGACGCAGTTTCAACTCCGACTTTTTTTTCTATTGGAAAGTAATTTATATCTGGAACAATACTGATTGCGTATAAAGGAAATATAACTTCAAAAATTTTTATGCGACACTGAACAAAAACTTTAAGTTTTTTATGTCTGTCGATAATAATTTTATTAAATAAAAAAACATTTTCTTTAATACGTCATGTTAGAGAGAAAATATAAAAAAAAGCACATAATGAAGTTTATAATAATTATAGTTGGAATTAGATAAAAAACAGACATGACGTAAATAAATGCTATTGTTTGTTGTCTTAAATAGGAACAATTGATAAACAAACAATAAATAATGTAATAAGGATGGCACTAAACATTTTATAGTTATTACCTATATGTAAATTAAACAAATTAAACCTGAGTTTATCCTGAGTGAGTCACGTCATGAACAATCCCGTAAGACATGTCTTTTTGCATTTTTGTTGTTGAAAGTCTTGATTTTAATTCGAGTCCAAATTATACGACTTTCTGTATCATAAGTCGAGCTTAGTGTCATAACCCAAACTGATGCGCCTGATCACAAAACATTTGTTTAATTCGATAAGATGAACGAAGATTATTTTATGCAAAGTATTAACGATTTGTTAAAATTCTTTAATAAAACTACACATTGCACGATTGGCATGGATAATTGATACGAATTTAATGTTGACAACAGTTAAAAACAAATTAGATTTGCTTTAGATGAATATAATAATGTTATTCTAATTTCGCGATAAGCAGAAGATGGTAACATAAAAGCCTTTATGGAAGTAAATGTCGGTATTAGTTCGCATAATGCGGTCGATGATAGCCGCCGTGATCAGATGCGCCCGCGGCTGTGTGACGGCTGCGCCTGCGCAGATACCATCGCCCGTGCACCTTGTAATTACCTCTCGAACGAGAATTTCATCGAATCAAAGGATAAATCCAAATCAGCCAAAATCAAACTTGCGCAGCAATTTTTAATAACTCCAGTCGTAAATTCCTGCCTCAATTAGGCTTTATTCGATGAAGGCAATTACTAAAATGATACTACCTACATTGGTTTTCTGACCTTTATAAGGAGTTCAGTACCATAATCAAGGTTTAGTCACATTCATATCACGGGCCGACAAGCGGTGCACATCTCACGCACACCGCGGCGCGAGGCTGCGCGGGCGCAGATCAAAGGCACCGACAGGCTCTTTTAGCCGCATAATATGACGCGCCCCCCCGCCCCCGCCCGCGGCCAGCGAAATGCCTCGATCAACCTCCAGGGCGCTTACTTGCTATTACTTATACCGATCTATTAATAAACAAATTTGATGTAATGGATATTCTATGCGGATACTTTTGCAAATTAAAATATTTGAGAGATATATTTGGTAGAAATCTTTGTTATATATATAACATTTATAATTATTAACAAAAATAGACAAAGGTATTTGCTGACATATGCAAATATTTTTTTCTACTTAGCAGACTATTTATGTAATGGCAATGACATGGTCAAGCTAACCGCCTCGCTGCCACTTTTGTGGCACGAGGCAGTTTAAAAAACAAAGTCATCACCTAATGAAGCCGATAGAAAGTACAATTGATTCAGTCACTTATTCATAGGTGCGATGATTCGAATCTTATCCGATTAAGCGAAAGGTCATCGATAAAAGGGGTATAAATTGCGCGTTGAAATCTTTTACAAAGAAGAAAAAACCTTTGAAGAGATTATCAGATTTATGTGAAGTCGAAGATCGAAATCTAAATAACCGCGGGCTTGCAGCGTTTTGCGACAATAGCCGAAGGCGTGCTGATAATGCATTTTACAAAATCTTAATCTCTTAGGTGCAATAGGCTTGCAACCTGTCACATGGAATTCTATTTAACAAACATGGTACATAGCTTTCCTTTTTTGTAAATTTTCAGAGAGGAATGTAAATTATCATGTAAGTACTACATAATTAAAAAAAAATTAACTTACAAAGTGTACGTGTATTTGCATATTTTGATTAAAAAAGTACGTGAGTGTCGTGGAACACTCGGTTGGAACGAAGTTTCAACTTTGAAATTTGGCATTTGTCAAATAGATTATTGTCTAGAAACGCTCTTCCGTACTAAGAATATAACAATCTATGGACTGGTTCGCGACTGCGCACTTCGCACTGTGACGTTTTGACCTATGAATGTGTCGTGACGCTAAAATCAAACGCTTTTTTTCTTCTAGCCCTTATTCTCGATACCGTCCGAAAAGGAACTTCGTTCCAAAAATGGTTAAATTAATAGTATTTTAGCCCGAAGCTTTCAAAAGCAAATGTTACTTGAACTATAGTTTTCTTTGATTAATAATGTAGTACTCTAAACACTTTCACATTCAAATAACTCACTGAATTCCTTCGTCCATTGTTCGTTGTCGGCATTTCGACGTCAAAGACTCCATTTCGTGAAAAGAGTTCGTCAAATTAGTACATAACGCGTTATGAATACGGAATGAGGTCAAATAGGGCACTCTATTATTTGAAATAAAATATTCAGGTCCATTCATTAGGTAACGCTAACCCACGTTTACGTAGAAAACAGGTTGTTCAGCTCTTCTTTATATATATGGATGGATATCCATCCATCCAATCAGCCCACATCCACCCACTGCTGAGTATAGGCCTCCTCATTTTCACGCTACTGCTTCCGGTCTAGTGCCAGTCGAACACAATGTTTTCCCTTTATAAAACCTTCAAAATTCGAACGTGACATTAAAAAAAGTTGTTGACAGATTTTCCCGATTTTAAAATTAATTAGTTTTACTTCGCTATTTTTTATGTTTTTCGGAATATAAATGAGTTTCTTTCATCAGATTTAATAGCCCAATCTTGTAATATTTGGCATTGCGCTTAAAAGGGCTAATTTTTATATGAAGGTAACTTAAGGGGTAGGTAAATTTACATTTACATTTATAACTTAAGGGGTAGGTAAATTTACATTTACCTACCCCTTAAGTTACCTTCCTACGTAAGTAAAATGGTTTATTTCGCCTTAAATTTATAGAAGTTACAGTACTACAACTTAGCGCAAACGCCAGTAAGCAGAAAGCCGACTGAATCGGATTTCTTTGTGAAAATAGTCTTGTTGACAAGCCGAAAAGAGTTGCTTAAGTTTGTACAGTTGTTACTATACTCTTCTAATAATTTTCTTTCTTTCTCTCGCAGCTTTTCTACACATGTTACAGCTTTACACAGCATTTGTTGAAACATTTAATATTCAAAGTGTGATGTGGCTTCCGTAAGACCAGTAAATACATACGGTTTGCCATCAGTTGTTTTGTAAATCTATTGAAGTGAAAACTTCTTTAGGCGCGTTAGCGACATAGAGGAAATATGAGTAAAAACCTTTGGATTCAACTAAGACGCTGTCACTTGACCTAAGATGCTTTACTGTCAAAACGGTAAGACGCTTTACTGTCAAAACGGTAAGACGCTTTACTGTCAAAACGGTAAGACGCTTTACTGTCAAAACGGTAAGACGCTTTACTGTCAAGACCATAGATTTAGCATGGTACCTTTTTATGGTCAAGAAGCGCGATCTAGAAAACGACCAATTTTAGTCGCGCCATCTAGTTATAAATTTCAGAACTACTTTCAGTAACTGTTCTACACTGCATAAAGTTTAGGAATAGAGCTTTTGTTTACATTTAGATTAGATAGGTATAATAATTTAATAAATAATTACATTAGAATAAGCTAAATTAATTGGAGAAACTATAAAAAGGTCCCAGATCGAGCATTTTTATGTATTCTGGAATATTGTCAGTGCTGTGCATAGAGAAAAGTACCTACTATCTAATTGTGTTACATTACATACAAACTTACCGAGTGATGTGTGATTATTTCGGATTTTTTAGTACAGTGCATTGGTACATGACTCACACACAGCTGATTTCTCACTTTTTGATTAAAACTTATCCTATGACAAATATGTATGATAATTTTTCCTAGCAGCATTTTTTCAGAAGTAAGTATTTTTACTTGTGGCTTGAAGAAAACCAGAGAGGAGCCGGAACATTCCCAAAGCTATGTCTATCCAACTAGATATGTAGGTACAAAACCTTCCTAATCCAAAAATCCGTTTGATCTAGCTTTTGTCTTACTTTCAGTTTGCCCAACGGATCTAGGCATTCGTGAAGTTAGCAGATTGTCTGCGCAGTGACCACTTTTTCATACAAAATTGTGTTCTGCGCAGACAAATGGCTAACTTTACAAATGCCTAGATCCGTTGGGCGAACTGTACTCTTGAGTTGCATGAAGCTACTAATAACTATCAGTGATGGTGTTCATAGGGGTTGCGCAGACACTTTTCAAATCATTGATTTGTCAAATTGTATATGTTGCGTTTACTATAAATTTAACTTTTAAATTATTACAATTGTTCAACAATAACACTTTATTTTATCTAAAACCTCTGCCTCTGTAGGTACATCTATACTAGATGATTTATACAGAATCAGGAGATTCAGGAGCGAACCTATGCCCACACTCAAGACGATGCTGTAGTGCCTGGGACATTGTATTTATTTACCTAGCTGCTGTAGTATTAATTTAGCTGCTGTACCTACTTTAGTAGTACAAGAATAGATACTGTAGTAGCGCTACCTGTTAGGTACAGTCGCCTGCAATGAGATGTATACGTACAGACATTCTACAATTTTTGAATCACACTCACTCAATCATCACAAAAGTATCACACTATTTATATGCAATAACTTCAGAATACTATTGTTGCTACATAGTTAAAATTAAATGTATGTTAGTACAATCACTTTTTAGTTTTGATACAAACCAAATACTTATCTATTTTTGTAAGTTTGTACTTGTATCAGGCAAATGTACACTGTGAAGGCACAAGCCTCAGCTTTTCAAGTACCAAAAAAAGTAAGTTCATATGAGTCTGTACGCAACTCAGGTGTTAATTTCTAGGCCGCGGTGTAAAGCCTCTGTCATTTCTTGTTGTCTGTCTGACAACCGCTGTCTTCATCTTTGTGGGTCATCATAAATGGGTTCTGCGCAGTAACTTTGGAGGGATAAAATTCATTGTGCGTAATGTACGTAATTGTTCAAGTTTTCACTTCTGTCGGCACTCCCGGAGTGCCATTTTTTTTTTTTTTTCTGTATCGGATATTTCACAATGAACTAAAAATACTGATAAGCTAGATATCAATAGAAAATTTAGTACCTGTTTATAAATGTATCAAAAAGTACCATTCAAGTATTTGTAATGTATTATAATTTTATTAATAATGCGCTATGATGAAAGCTTACCGCCATCAAGTTCAAAGCCAGCACTCTAAATTAATATTTCAGTTCGGATAAAGCATTTATTAAACGAACATTGAATTTTAGTAACAAAATCCAAAGCTATTACTCGTATGAGCTTTATCCATCGGAAAGTATAATAGGATTGATTTGATACCCGATTGCGTACGCCACGCGACTACAACCACAGAACACTGAATAGTTTCTATGCAACTACCACAAGATACGTAATAGTAACTATGCAGACACGACCACAGTTTATGGAGTAGTTTTTACGCACACGACCACACGTAGTCGGGTCGAATGTGAAGGAGGCTTAATCGAATGACATCGCCTTTGTGAACGCCGCCCAATTCTAATGCCTATTGAGATGGAATTTCACTTCTTTGTTGCTTGATTTCTGATAGTAATAGTTTTATTAGAAATCTAAAGAAATCTTGAACCTGACAACTCATTGTTATAATCAGAGAAAGGATAAACGATAGAGTGCTTGTGTCAAGTGTAAGCAATACACTGCATTTACAAGGAAAGAAGTAAATTATACGTATTTTACGTATAATTTACTTCTTTCCTTGTAAATGCACCTATATTACGTATCATGGTTCATAGTTTTAGTATATTTGCTCTATGATATCGCATTTTTTGTAATTTTATAAGTAAGTAAGTAAGTAGGTATGTACTAGCTTTTAAATCGATTGTGATTATGTAGGGTCTTTTGTTCCAATAACCATTGTCGAAACAATGATTGATTCTTGTTTTCCAAAATTACTCTAGCTTCTACAAATCGAGAACAAAATTCAATTTCATGAAATCGTATAATATGCATCGTCGAAATAAAAAAAAACTTACTTTATCTATATTAGATGATTTATATAGCGTCAGGAGGCAACCTATGCCTACACTTAACGGGACGCTATAGTGCCTGGGGCATTGTTTTTGAGATGGAATAGGCTTGCCCAGCACCTAAACCATCCTCTCAGCTTAATCAGCCTTGGCCCACAGGAAAGACGACGTCAATACGTGTGGAGCTGACTAAGCTGCGGGTTTCCTCACGATGTTTTCCTTAAATAGCTATCAAAATTTTGCCTTGTAAGCTGTCGTGTTTTGTTAGTCATCATCACTTACCTATTTGAGAAACTTCTAAATTAAATCTAAATCGACATCAAAATCGAAATATGTATTTAAAAATGGAATGTTTTTTTTCCAAAATTAATGCCATTCCTTTTTTTTTTAATTTTAAAATGGAAACCTTTTGTTCCATTTTTAAATGCCTCTATTGTTTTTTACTTCTGTATTTCTAATCTAATCTGTACTCGGACATAAAATCAAGTACGAGTACATTGAGAATTTATCATGCCCAGACTAGCGAAGATATTTTATCATATCGTAAGTCATTTTACGCACGTGTATCTAAAATGAAATTTAACATTAATTACAGAATTGAACTCTGACCGCGTTTCTCAGAAACGTCCAACAGTTATCGTTTGCAGTGTGCACTGCAAGGAAAGCGGTACCAACAGTGTAGAACAAACATCTGGTTCAATCTAGCTGCCTCTGTCGTTTTATTAATAGGTACCTAGAGTATAGGACTACGAGGAACTATTTGAAAAAATGTGCTAAAATTATAATAATATTTTTTTTCTAATGTCTTCAAAAATTAATTTTATCAAATCATCAGGCGTTTATGATCCTTTGAAGATGATTAGAATGTTATTTGAACATAAAGCCAAGTTAGCAAAAGTAATAATATTTGAATGCTGTTGAAAAATAGGAAATCATGTAGGTACTTAATACGGCACCACAGAAAACCAGCGCTGCAGCACCTTCAAACTGCTGAGTGGTGGCCAATTTTGTGTCTAATTGTAATTGGTATACTCAGTTCTTAAAAATGTACGTTTTTGTACCACAAAATAAACGTTTTTCTATTTCTATTTAATTTATTTAAGTAGTCCTTGTTTTATAGGCGACCACTTGCAACAAATCTAGGAAAACATTAGCTAGGACGTAATTTGAGCTGTTGACGGATTTTAAAGCAAGTATTACAATGATGAAAGTAACCAAGTGTGTACCAGCGGTTCTCTTTATAAGCAAAGCCGTGACGTAAATCCTCATATAAATTTTACTATAGGCACATTAATGTCGCGTCGCGAAATTGATTTGCAGCCAGAAACATATTATGATTGTGAAAACTAGGTTTACGATTTATTTGTTCAATGCGATATCGACTTCGAACATTCACACTATCACTGAGGCGAAACATTTTTCTTTGAGTGATACTTCTTATTCTGTGTAAGTGTAAGTACTCGTATTACTTCGCGCGGCAAAACAAAACAGGATCACGAATGTATCCTTAAAGCTCGGTAAAGATTTCAGATCAAAACACTTAAGATCCTTTGCTGAAAAATGTTCTTGAACGCATACAACTTTATCATAATCATAGTTAGATCTAATACAAGTTTTGAATATCAAAAACATGCAAATATCTTCGATATGTTGATCCGCATAACATCAAATCGTTCGTGTGGTTTTGCTCCGCTATCTTCACGGCTATTGCGCTCAGTGCTTTTATGAGCTGCCATTCCTTTGTCGCAGATAAACTGTACGCAACGGTAAAACTAACAACGCAAAACGTTCAATATGCAGAAAATGAGAAACTGTCGAAGCGGACCAACAGATTAACATGAAACAAAAGAGCAATTGCCTCGATCGAAGCCGAAGTTACGAAAGCTGATGCAAAGAGGGTTAAGAAATCCAATCACAGTCCGACAATGGCAGATAACTGAAAAGTACAAAGGTTGATGGAAAAATCTGATTGCTAATTAAAGTTGACACAGAAATGCGAAATCAAAAATCTTCATTTATACGGTCACGGTCCGTACGTTTAGCATTAAATGATCGACCATGTTTCAATTTAGCTTAACACGAATGCGACGGTTGAACGAATCGGTACACGATTAGTGATTGTGAGAGAAAAATAGTTATAGTGCATTCTGTGCTTGTCTGAGTTTAGTGTGTGATTATGATTCGCGGAGTCTTGAAGTTGTAACTGCCATGAATAAGACGCGTAAGTTTCAAATGCTATTATGCTGTTGAAAATGCAATTCAGAATGAGCTTATTGAGTTTTTTTATCAGCTACCGTACCACCCGGGTGGTTCCTATTGAAAGTAAGTTGTGCATGATCAGAAAGTGCTTCCGGACGATTAGTCACAAATAGCTGTTTGAATTTGTTGTTAAGTTCGCCTCCTTTTGCGTTAATAGTGTTACAATGTTTGCGAATTCTATTACGCATTGTTAGGCCGAAGTCGATGGTGCCCTTTATCGATTGTGCGACTGACTGATCCTGTTTGTGTATGAAAATGTTGAATATAGATTGAATTGCTCGAGGATTTACTATGAATTGTGAGCTCCTTGAATTGATCTTTTATTATATTTTCTTCGCTGAATATGAAGATCAAATTAAAGATTGATATTTTTGATTGATATTGTTATTTTTGACCGATGTATTTGCAAAAAATATAGGTTGGTTAAAAATAGAGAATAGAAGGCACAGGTAATGAAGTGATACGTTACCACAAAGCCACCCACATTTGTATAGCCAGGTTATTATGGACACGTTATGCGTCATAAATATTTCGGGAACATAAAATTAACACTCAAAAACATGGCCTTTGGAGGCACCGCAACGTCTACGGGCTCCGACAAAAAATATGAGGATCGCTTGCAGAAACCACCACATAACCACACGCAGTGAAAAATACCTTATATCCTTGCTTTAAGGTTTCAAATCCTTTAGCAGGTTTCATTGTCCTGTTTCTTTCAATTCACATTCTCGTGTTGACCACAAAATATCCATATGTTGTTTGTGTTACGGTTTAGTTTCGATTGTCTGAATACCGCATCGGTTTCCCGCATTATCAAAGGACATACTTGTTGACATGTTGTCTAATTGATTGGTGTTTCCCAGCGGGGTCCCAGACTCTACATGTGTCGGGACCTTTGTGGAATTATTCGAAATTGATAAACTATAAATGACTCCACAAGTGGTAGATGCCACTGTTAATTTTTTTGGGAAATTAAATAGTGTCAATCATGGGCTGAGATTTGGGTTTATATCAAACTATCTTAAATAAAATCTATGATTCATGTTTTAGAGTAGATTAAATGAATGAAGTATGATTTTTTGACCTTTAAATTACTTAATTTAATACTTATCATTCTTCACACACATAAGATACTTATATGCATTTATTTTGAAAATCATACGAATAAACGTAATTTTATTGAATTTATTCTTCGTCTCTTCTCTATCGAATTTCATGTTAGCATTCAACACATTGTTATCCATAACGTATCATAAACTCATTTCAAAGTATACACTTACGAAAACAGTAGGTAACACCATTATGGAATAAAAACACCTAACAAAACGTTCATTCCCGTCAAATATTTAGTCTAATAAACCCTCAAGTTTAGAGCCATTTTATTATCAATAGAAGTTAAAATGCATCTCAGTCAGTGCAAAAATACGTCTACAGCGGCGTCCTTTGACGTTAGGTGGTCCACACTTCGAATGATGTGATTATAATAGGGAGAACTACATACACATCAGAAAATCTCATCTTCTCCTGAGAGCAATATTGGCCGCTCCAAATTAATTACCGCGCGCGATGATAAAACTTTAATTAAACTTTTGATGACTTTCTTTCAACCTTTTGCAACAGAAGTATAAGTTGGGGCAACAAAGGCCGTACACATTTCAACTATTATCGTTTCTGCTCGACCGCATTCGTGTTAAAGAAATTGGATACTCTTGGTTGAGAACACTGCCAATGGGACGTAAAACGAGGTGATCGAGGTCTACCGATGACGTAATGTGCTCTATGCAGTCCTATTCATCTCTTTCGCTTTGTTTATTTTTAAGGCTCCCAGTTGCCCACTCGTTACTACTCAGTTCAGTTGATACCCGATCACGCGTATGCATTGCTTTATAAAACCACCAAGATCATGAAAACTTTTAAAAATAATAGATACTTTTTGTGTTTTTATACAAGATATGCACTCCTCCACTAGAGCTCTGCTACTGATACAGGATGGTGTAACAATGCATTTAGCCTCTTCCGTAGAATAGCTGAACTGGCGATTAAGTAATTTATGCTTACAAGCATTACTTTGTAAAAGCTTATACTGCGAGCTCTAAGGGGATCCTTATTAGCATTTGCCTAAAGCAGTGTTTTGTTTACAGGTCAAGGTCGCATGAATCAACTAGGAGGGGTGTTCATCAATGGCCGGCCTTTGCCGAACCACATCAGGTTGAAGATCGTGGAGATGGCGGCAGCGGGAGTGCGCCCATGCGTCATCTCGCGTCAGCTCCGCGTCTCGCATGGATGCGTCTCCAAGATCCTCAACAGATATCAGGTAAAGGAACAGCATATGCATAGCTCTTATAGAAATGGATTTGATTTGAGAAAATGCCTGATGTGTCATGTTATTTTTGATGAGAGACGTTTACATTTTTTTTTAAGTTTAAGTCTTCTTAAGAAGTATCTATGAAAACTATCCCTGGCTCCTAGAATGTTTTCTATTCTAAAAATAAGTTTTGTTCTAGCTTTTGTTTTTGTTGTTCAGGAGACTGGATCAATCCGGCCTGGTGTGATCGGTGGGTCGAAGCCGAGAGTTGCGACACCTGAAGTAGAGAACAGGATAGAAGAACTGAAGAGACACAACCCAGGTATATTCTCCTGGGAGATTAGAGATAAACTTATAAAAGAAGGCATATGTGATAAAAACACCGCGCCCTCAGTCAGTTCTATATCGAGACTTATAAGAGGAGGGAAAAGAGACGAATCAGACCCTAGAAGAAATCACAGCATTGATGGCATTCTAGGTAAGTCAATACTTACCTCAGTTATGCGAAATAAAAAATATTAATGTAGGTACTTGGCTAGTTTAGAATAGAAAGTTCATTCTGAAATGCTCATTGCTCATGCTCGCTGGAGCACTTTACCGCTTGAAGAGAAATCTGTAAAGTGTTTGCATAAAACTTTATATTACCCTACTTTATTGTTGTTCATGCTTGATAAAAGGTTTATGTTAGGTTTGTGACCCATTCTATGGCATTAAAACGTAATATTTTTACCTCGAGCTCCAGTTGTAACTGTCTGCTGGAGTAGTCTAGAATTCAATACTTTGCTGGAACCTTCGTCATAATGATACGTAAAACTGACCGTGTCATCTCAGACTCATAATCACTTAATTTAGTTCAAAAGGGACTATTATAATTTCATTGTCGTAATGAGACTGTCGGAACGTTTGCAAACTTTACAAAATGGCGTATAAAGTTAATAATCCACGTAAGCGCAGAGCGCGCACGCCACTGCAGCGCCCCTTGTGTCGGCTTCAAAATTGTAGGTTATAAAAATGAAATTAGTATCCAAAGGTGTTATTATCCCATCGCGTTTGGCCGCGGGCCTTGCATTACGACAATCTGTCCGTACTGCACGTCTTGTGCTGTATAGCTATCCAATATAAAATGGCGCTCCTAATATCCCGGTTCAGCGACGGAGCGAGATTCTGCACACCGATAAGATTATGCATATTAAGTTGTGTGCGGCTAAATAATGTCTACACTGGAAAAGCTTTGCAGTCGGCGTCGCATTGGAAATTTGCGTTCGTGCCTGTCCTACGACCTAACGGGTTCCGGCCGCGTGTTTTTCCGCGAAATATTTTGCATATGCTTCGGAGAAATTCATGCGTCTTATAAATTGCTCACACTCTATAATCAACTTCACTGAAAACTTGTGAATTAATGAAGGAATGGGAGATATTAAAAAAATGTTTGCTAATAAAATGCCCGTAAGATGGCTTCTATCAAACCCATGAGTTAATAATCAACTAGCGTAAAGTAATATTTATTGAGGCCCCAAATTCATTTAAAGTCACTACCACATAACGTAATGTGGTTTAATTTAATCGAGGCCGCGTGTGGTCCGCGGTAGTCCGACAGTAATCGACGGGAAACAAAATAAACGACTTGCTAGAAAGTTGCTTTAAAGATTACGATGACAAAAATTTTATTATGCTACTATTCGCACCCACGACTCTAATGGTCATAATTCGTCACGTAATTTTATGAGTTATTGCTGTAGTCTTTCAACTGTTCCCCATCATTGCAAGCTCACCAAATAATAAAACTGAATCATGTCCTTCATTTATCAACAAAGTCTTATTTGTGTACAGGTCCATCGTCATGTGAAGATTCAGACACTGAATCAGAACCTGGAATAACCTTGAAGAGAAAACAGCGCAGATCCAGAACTACCTTTTCTGGTGATCAACTAGAAGCTTTAGAACGCGCCTTCACTAGAACTCAGTACCCGGACGTATACACAAGAGAAGAACTCGCCCAGAAGACCAAACTGACTGAAGCTAGAGTTCAGGTAAGCATCTGTTTAGTTTGAACGAGTCAAGCGTGTCCATGATGGATAGCGCAATCAAACAACCCATTGTAATATCAGTTCAACTTCCCGCCCCTGCAAGCTGGGCGTGAAAAAACACTTCAAAATACCTCTGTAATTAATTATAACAGTACTAAGTAAGCTACCATATGCCGCTACTGTTGTCTTACTTATTTTTTGTACAATTAATTTGCCCATAAATTTTGAAGTGTAATCGAGATAACCCATTATTAGTGACGTTCACATCAGTATAATGAAACGGAATGCTTCGCAATGTCGCAGTAAATCAATTATGTATTTGGAATACATTTGAATGTATAAGTAACACGAGAATTGGCTGGGGAGAGGACTAGAAACTGTTAGTTGATTGGGTTATATTTCAAGGTTAGTTTTCACTCAAGAACACATTTTCGCACGCTTTTGTTTATAGACTATATTTATTTTAGGTTTGGTTTTCGAACCGAAGAGCCCGTCTCCGCAAGCAGCTCAACTCGCAGCAATTGAGTGCTTTCAACACAATGTCCTTGCAGTCAGCCTTTCCATCCGTCCACCAACAATACGAGCCTCCCTCAACCTTTAACGCTCAGTGCGCATCTTGGCAGCAATCTTACTCCTCAGCGCTTGGTTCGAGCTCGGTGCTAAACTCGGCTCTTGCGCCATCGCTCCACCAATCAGCGTTAACCGCTCCATCCGTTTGTCAATCCGCACTGGCCTCTTCACTACATCCTCCTACTTCAACTGCCTTCACATCTGGGAACCTGACACCGCTATCGCACTCTTCAGAGCTACCTACTCCTTTGCAAGCTCCAACAGACACGCCACCCAGTTCGAGTCCTGTCACATCAAGTCCTTCAGTCCATCAGACGAGTGCTCTTACTTACCAACACCCGACTTATGCAACTGCCGGTGACCCTGTCTCCCATCCCTATGGCTACGGAGATTACGCGAAGCAAGACCACGCCATGTCTGCCCATAACCACTGGACCTCGCGGCAGCTGAGTGGTCATCAGAACAAACTGGCCGAAGTCAGCGCGTGGCCGGAAAATTATAGGTAAGGCACATTCAATTTATCTCTCGATTTAATGCAGAACAAACAGTCATAACATCTCAATAATCCCTGACGGCGACTAAGTAGTCTCATGAATTATTGATGATCCGCTACTCATACCCTGACTTGGATTGAACAGTGAATATGCAATCACAATAAACTGACCTTTGCCGGCGGCAATTTAAATAACTATCAATTAAGCGAATACTGCGTGTACCCAGCTGTTTCACTAATAGTACGTTTAGGTTCTTTGTGTGCAATGACATCATTTTGTGTTACTCATATTCATGATGTCAATATCTAGGATGATGTAGTGGGTAAAGGGTCTATGGATCAATGGAGTAATAGCGTCCGGTGGCGGAGCAGGCGTGGGCATCGATCGCAAATCTGTGCTCGTACGTTTTATTTCTTTTCACCTTCCTTTATCATTAGCCGAAGCGGCCGCTAATCAATTAAGAGTGTAAGAAGTTGGCCATTATACGGCGCATGGGTGGTTATTACAGCGCTTCGTAATACGCGATCCGATCGTGAACGCAATAGGGCTGCCAATTTTATGCCAGATTCGATCATTTTTCAATTAATTTTTTTGTTATTTTTCAATTCTCATGCTTTATTGAATTTATTAGGTCCTAAGGAGAGAAAAATGTGTAAGTTATACAGTAAATTTGTAGAGCAATGGTGACAAAATACATTGTCGCATTGTGCTGTATACGGCGACGACATTTATCCGTGTTATCGAGACAAAGCACGTCTATAAACTGCGATGGACCACACAAGCACATACAATATAGCCTGACAATGGCGGGCAAACTAATAATATATGGGTTAGCCGCGTTCGAGTGTCGGTCTGTCTTATCTAGTCCTTCACTTGATTGACGTGCCCGCTCGCGACTTGTTTGTCCGCTAAAACATTTGATGAATACTGTACCTTGTCTGACTTTTATTTTGAACACTCCAGATTCAAATATGGAATAGAACATTCTGTTTCTTTGCAATGATATTGATACCCCGAAGAAATAATCAGCCTTCATTACAAAATATCGTCAATCATTACAAAGTTTAAACGTAACTTGAAGTACACAAGTTTACCTTTAATTAAAACTGACAGTTATTGGCGATAAATACCGACGCCGTAATCTAATCTTACTAATTTATTAATGTGAGAGTTTGACGTTGATTTGTCTGGTATAAATCGAGAGGTACTGATACGTACTATGACGACCAGAATTTTGCTCATCGATTCAATTATCGCGAAAACTTATTTCATTCACAACTAAATAATATTGATGGATGGAAAGGCGTAATAGTAAACAGAAGTTATGCAAAATTAGGCTGTTTCATTTCTGTAAAAGACGTCTGACTGTTCATCGCACCGAAAACTCAGTTTGTTATTTTTCATTTCTGTCTATGCTTAAAGTAAACCATAACTGGTATTTTCCATACTTGGATCTCATTTTGCATTAACAAAATAAAAATATTTTACTTGAAAATACTCTCAGTATCAGTCCGAGTTATGAACCCTGTATATTTCCATCTGTCTTCGTAAATTGGCCTCAAATTATGTACACCATTAATTCCGGCTATCGTTCGAAAGCTTTTATCAAGCAAATAATACGCCGATACTGTAATTTGTACATGGTTTCGTTAACTGTTTATACAACAAATTAAACTGTATGCAGGTTTACGTAATCAAACTTCCTTTAAAAGAAGTATAGAAAAAACATCAGGGTAAAGCTTCGAAATGGTTAGGAAGAAAGAAGGAAATTTCCGCCTTTTTAACACGCAACATTGTATTCGATTGAAATCATCACAAATCTATAGCATCTAAGTAGACAGCTTACGTCACGAACCAGTGTGCAATTAATGAAAGGCCGAACGTGACATTAGTACAGTGAACTCGGGCATTACTGCCTCGAACGGTGGTATTAAAACTTATCTTGCATACTTACTTCCTCGGCTAGATTGTTGGCACTAGTTTCTGATTCAGCCGAGTTGAAAGCGAGCCGTTCCTTATTATTACCATCGTATCAGACCTGTATCGCTCGAATTACTCCTTTGGTATCTAATAGGGATTTTAACTTTTTTTGCTTTTATAGTAATTATTGATTTATTTGCATTATAGGTAATACTAATAAGTAGGTACTGCAGCTAAATAGTATGTATTATCGAATCCGGCCTAATAGCTGTGTTTCGATGGATTTGCTACCAGCGAAGTAAAACAATATTTAAATAATAATAAAATAATAAATAAATACTGCTGAACTTTCCACACAGCATCATCTAGCCCCAATGTAAGCAGAGCTTGTGTTATGGTTACTACATGACTGTTATACTACTTATATACTTTTTGTTTGTAAATACATACAATATCTGTAGATCATACAAACATTGATCCCGCCGCGGGGATCGAACCCGCAACCATTTGCGTCGCAGGCGGGCCTTCGTCCACTGCGCTACAGAGGTTATCCTATATTAACGTGTTTAGAAACTGGTGTTCAATGTTCTGGTAATAATAATGGTGAATAATGGCTGAAATAGGAACTGGCTTCGTTTGTTTTCGACCTACTTTTTGTTGATTTCAATTGAGAACTTTCCACTTTAATAGTTTGATCATAAATATACTTTAAAACATTTCAGAGAATTATTTGGAAGCCTGAAGGCATATCAGACAATTATATTTAGGTAGGTACTTTATCTAGTTATTTATTTATTTATTTATCTTGTTTTCTTACAGAATAATCAGATCGTTTAAAAGAAAATATGAATAAATATATATCAGTTAATAAACATTACGTAGGTTCTACCATCGAGGCGATAGTCACACATTTAGATAAGCTCGTAACAAACGGCCATAATATGTTAGATGTGGTATTATTCTTGGGCCTTTGATTTAAACACTTGTTATATCCAAGCATTTATGAAGATTCAGATATTATGGATTCTATAGTACATTCTACCTGCCTACTGTGTGTTCAACCCTACAAAAATTGATTGCATATTATAGAACAAAAGTTTCGGAATACAGACAATACATAACTGATTCGCAGATATATATCTTACCATAAAGATGAAAGCATTCAGCTGTTTTGGCTATTTGAATTTGTAATATTTGATTTGTTTTTTAAGTTCCGTCGCTTCCGTAGCGTGTTTCATCCAATTTCTGTAATAACCCGTAATTAATTACAATTTTAACGAGTGAAACATCTGTCCTAATACTCAGTTATTGTTTTAATAACAAATTGTGTATAAAAGTTATAACCCTTTCGAGTTTCAAGTGTATTAAACTCAACAAAATATTGTTGAGTTTTGATTGGATATTGGATTCATTTATTGTTTCTCTCATCTGTAATGTAACCGAGAGTGTCTTTTTACTCTTCATACAATAGTTTGAATATTAGATCGATATAGATTTCGTTTTGCGTTTTCGAAAACTGAACAACTTGAATGTTCTAGAATGCCTGTAAAGAAAAGGCTGTGGGTGATGATGAATATTATGTCAGAAAATATAGAGAAAGCGTAAAAATGGCGAGTTTGTTGTCATCCATTTTATGACGGCCGTCGATATGTAGGAAATTCTAAATTCTAACAAAAAAAAAAAAAAGTTGGTAAATATATACCTACTACAATTTCGTGAATTGAACTTTACTGGCAATAATTTTGACCTTATGCTCCACAAATGTGGTCTAATGATGTATTAGCCACTGGATTTAATGATTATGGTTTTAATGTGGATTTGGTCACGATGCGCTTCCGTATGTGTTACTAGTTTTTTGTTTGACCTTTGAGGAAATTATACTATAGCCCAATGGCTTAGTAGGGATGAATTAGTCTAATTTGCTTATTGAGGTCATATTTTAGCAAATATCGCGTTTCCTGTTGCACGGCGTCCGTCATCAGGTGTGTCATCTGACTACCTATAAGCAGTGACGTGGTTGCATGAAAAATGATTTCTAGATCGTTAGATTTTTATTGTTATTACAGAGTAGGTAACAATCAGAGGCACTACAGAGATTACTGCCTTTTGATTTAGAAAGATTGGAGAAACTACGCGTCAGCTTCGCATACTTTTACAGCGTTTTGGATGTGTGTGTTACAAAATAATTAATTATGTCTAAAACAGTTTGTAATGTTTGGTTTAGTACAAACTTCAACAACATTTTTGTCTACTTCTATTCCAATTTTTTCTTTCGAAAACTAACCTTATGTTTCTTTTGTTACAGTTCATTTTTCGGTACCAACGCAGCACACTATACATCCCACGCTCACTCACCCAGTGAAGCTAAATCTGGCTACCCTTACTTAGGCCAACTTGGTGGTATGGACATGGGAAGAGTCCATTAATATAACTAAGTTGCAGGTACAAGAGGATTAATTATTATATTGTATGTGCGTACAGCAACTTGACTTGTATAGTTTTGATTTTCATGAAGTGTTTGATATTTTGTGTATTTATTTTGGTTTTTAATAAAAAGAGGCCTTAAAATTAAAAATATTCATGATCACGATGTTTTCCGGAAGATATATCTTTAAAAACTTTTTAGTGTAATTAAGATTCTATCAATCATGGCTACAACGGAGATTGAATATTTTTCAAATGTTTGATAAAATATATATAATTTTACTTATACTTAATATTCTTTTGTAATTAAACATGAAATTTTGTATAAAAGTCACTGTAGATAATCAATTATTTATCATAAGACCTTCACTTCTGTTGTATAGCTTTATTTAATTCATCTATTATTATTATAATAATGATTATGATTGGTTCCTAAAACAAATTACACTTGCACTTACATACTTATATGTAAGGTATTTTACTACTTTTAATATCATTTTATGTGAAAACCATTTTGTTGTTCTGTTTTAAGTATCAAACAATTTTATGTAGTTGCAATCAAAATTAATAACTTCAAAATTGATTGTATTATCATTTATCACTGTTCTGCCTTTAGTATTTCAACACGAATTGCCTTACGATGTGATAGAATAGTTTATATTTATTTTAAGTAAGTATTTTATAGAAACTATAATAGATACTAAGCACTTTGTAAGTTTTACCCAAAATAAATGAATATGCTAATTGAAAAATATTTGTTTCTTTTTTATTACATTGAAACCCTTTTTTAAATATAAAATATTACCTACTGCTTGCAATTAATGATCTTATAGCAAACTAGCTGCGCTCCCGCGGTCTGACCCGCGATCCCTCGGGATTTTTTTCATTTTTTCGAGATAAAAAGTAGCCTATGTCCTTCCCCGGGATACAACCTTTAACTATGCCAAATTTCAGCTTAATCTGTTCAGCGGTTTGGGCGTGAAAGCGTAAAAAACAGACAGACAGACAGACAGACCGAGTTACTTTCACATTTATAATATTAGTATGGATTGTGATTCATTCAGACCACCCATTTTTTTATTTAAAAAAAAACAGTTTTTCTTAAACTGGCATAAAAAGACTGGGTTTGCTTAAACACATTGCGAAGTCTAGCATAAAACTGCACTTAAACCAGTAGCTTATTTCTCTAATACCAAAAGCTCATATCTCTAGCGATGACGATAAAGCCTAAATACCCCAGTCAATGTCAGGAACAGTGCACTGATTTGAGGTAATCAGCTTAGTTCACATCGGAGGCATTCTGTTTATCTAAACGTCAAGACCAGACAAACAGACGGATCGAGTGCTTCTTGTTTCATCCCAAGATTTTTCATCCCAATAGGTATTTATCTTGATTCATCCCAAAACATATTCTTGTTTCATCCCAATCCATAAAGGTGAGCCACAGTGTAATTTAAGCAGTTGGTACAGAAACTTTACCTAGAGTATTTGTTGAAATTTATTAATACCAAATTAATGATTTCTTACTAATTAAATTAAATCCATTCGTTCTTGTATTTTAGAGGTCAATATACCTAGGCACTTAGGCACGCCATTTTGTTTTTATTTAGTACAAGTTTACGGGAACACATAAAGCATATCTTTTTAAAACGGAATGCACGTGTTTGATTTTAACATGTTTATTTGATTAGGTACTTATAAGTATTAGAATAATATATTTTAAAAGTAGATTTTTAGACAAATTATGTTGTACCTTGTTTACCTCCCCAGATATAGACTGTTTTTGAGTAATTTTTAAATAAAAATGTGAATACTGAGTACCTAGTTGTTTTTATTTGATGACCCTGCTGCTTTAGTGTTACACTGTGTCATTTATTTTTATTTATTTTTATTTTTATTTATTGAAAAGACCAACAGCTACAAAGAATTACATAGTTAAACTTAATTAGTATAAGGTATAAACAGCCAATTATAGGTCTCTCTTGCTAGTACAGAATTTATAACAGTCCTACACATTATCATACTATAATAACTCATGCATGACTTATACAAGTAGGTACCTACTTATAAAATATTTTAAAGTAATCTGTATTCTGTTATACCTACTAGTGTACTAATGTAATTTAAAATAAGGATAATTACAGATTACCTACATAAGTTTGTTGTATGAAGATATAAATGAATTTATTTGTATTTAAACAATAGAAATTAGGCATAAGTAGGTTTGGGATGAAATAAGAACTAAAAATCGCAAGCGGACGAATCAAGAAAAATATTCATTGGGATGAAAAATCTTGGGATGAAACAAGAAGCACTCGACGGATCGTATCTGAACGGAATTTCCCAATGCAGGGCAAAGACTTTTTTTATAAATTATGCTCTGGCAAACGAAATGAAACATACGTAAAACGTAAAAACGTAAACAGGTTCACGACTGTATCCCCAAGGTGCGGTAGACATTATTTCAGATCTTTTTATGTTACTTATTACAGATCCTTTGAAGATGTTAAGGGGGGTAGTCAGAGGCATGTCCAAATATTCATATTCATATTCATTTATTCATTGCTTGTATGTACATAGGTATAGCTTAGGTCTAGTTAGGCTTAGTGTGTAAGGTACATACACCCTGTTGGGCACTGCAACGTCAGTTTTGTAGGTATATAAAATTATTTGGTCAATTAAATTAAGGTAAAATAATGAGAAAGTAAGTATATGATATTATGTAAGCAATTGGTAAATTAAATTAAGTTAAATAATACATATTATTATTTGATACATGCCCACATCTTGCAGAAGTTAGTATTCCATACGTGACAGGTTTCAAGCACCTCGTCGCCTGTAAGAACACTAACTGGTTTCCTCACGATGTTTTCCTTCACCGTTTAGAGCACGTGTTAAAGCGCATATAAATTTTACGAAATGCAAAATCCATTGATGCACGGCCGGGATTGAAACCCACAACCTTCGGATTGAAAGTTGAGGTACAACCCCATTTGGCCAACACGGCTCGTATGAAATCGTTATCGTCGTCACTATCTTCAGCAGTTGTCTTTATTTTTAGTTTCTTCTTTTTCGCATTTCATAAGTATTCATTTTAGTAGGTATTTATGTATTATAATTATATATTAGTATATTGTTTTTTATATTATTAATGGCATGTATTAGGATTATTTAAATACTTTTTCCAGCTTTGTTTCCCTCTAAATGAAACTTCTGTGCCGTCCTTTTTGTATGCTTCTTTGGTTTATTTTCCATCCAAAGGTTGCCTGGAAGAAATAGCTTGCAGCGATAAGGCCGCCCATTGTACTAATTTTGAACTTGTTTTATATACTTATGTGTTGTTTTGTTATTAATTGGTGTACAATAAAGTGTTCATTCATTCATTCATTCATATGCATCATCACACATGAAACATACACATTTTAATATATACCTGAAAAAACTTTATATGTACTAAGTTTATTTTTAATGCCGTTAAAAACGAACTACACTATCCTACATCCTTCCTACTAGTATAAAAAATCTGAAAGTAATGTGGCCTTACTAATAAACGTGGTTTAAAGTTATTCCTCGGAATAAAATAGGAATAACCATACATTTTGTCAGTTTACATTCAGGAATAACTTTATACCACGTTTATTAGTAAGACCGTTAGAGTATATATGGATGTTTGCGCCTCAAACCGATCTTTTGACGACCTCTGTAGCGCAGTGGGTGAAGGCCCGCCTGCGACGCAAAAGGTTGCGGGTTCGATCCCCGCAGCGGGACCAATGTTTGTATGATCTACAAATATTTGTCTCGGGTCTGGGTGTTTATAATAATTGTATGTATTTACAAACAAAAAGTATATAAGTAGTATATAAGTCATGTAGTACAAGAAAAAGTCCAGCATTATTTAAAAAAAAAACCAGTGAACCGATTTCGATGAAACTTAGAATAGTTGTAGATAACCTGGAATAGCAGATTATAGTCTATTCAAATTGTCGGTACCTAGCGAGTGAAGCCGCGCGCAGAAGCTAGTTATGTATGACGATGGCATGTCATCTAAATATGCCCTTAGACAACACACGAGGTGCATTTAGCCAGTTAAACGCAAGCTCTACATTCCGTATTGTGCGCACTATTTTGCAGATAAATACCCACTTTAGAGCAAAATGTGGGCGGCTTTTCCGTACACACTGTTATGATATTCGCTTGGATTATGTTCCGTGATATACAGTTGTTTCATTATAAATAAGAATGGAGTTAAAGTTTTAGATTGGTACTGTTATTGGCATTGAATATGGCTTTATAAAACACACCGATAGATACATAATTAGGCGTTTATTTATAGAGTATGCTTTCGCCATTTTTGAAGGAGCTATAGTGGCTCTGCTATTTTATTTAGTTTTCTCGTGTTTTACTAGGTTTTATTATGTAATTTCGGTGGCATTTTACTAATGAAGCTTTGGATACGTAACAGGAGATTTGGCAAATGGAATGGGGGAGTATTCAAGAAGTTTTCTCATTTGACGAAAGATTCCGTTGGAGTTTTGAAATTACAAGCCACCATGTTTTTTCAATTGACTCAAATTGACGTGACATATTTGAAGAAAGATTTGAAGTGAAAAGAAGAAGAAGGAATAAAAAGAAGAAACCAAGAAGTTAAGTGAAACCATGAAGAATATGAAGACCTATATGATGAAGACTAAGCTAAGATGTTACTGATTGGGCGATATAGTCGCTCAGCGACAAAGCCCTTTTCTTTTTTTGTAAAAAAAAAAAAACATCCATGGAACAAAATTAATCATCTAGTTCTGTTTTAGCGTCAAAATAGGCTACATTAGCCATACAAGGGTTTTCGACTAAGCCAAGACACTGTAGCCGAAAACGACTAGGTAAGTTGATTATTAACATAAATTCATAAGTTCAGCTGTACGTTTATATCCATACTAATATTATAATTGTGAAAGTAACTCTGTCTGTGTGTCTGTTAGTTTGTTACGCTTTCACGCCCAAACCGCTGAACAGATTAAGCTAAAATTTGGCATAGTTAAAGTTTGTATCCCAGGGAAGGACATAGGCTACTTTTTATCCCGAAAAAATGAGAAAATCCCGAGGGATCGCGGGTCACACCGCGGGAGCGCAGCTAGTATATAATAAACCCAAGGGCCCTTATTAATAAACGTGGTGTAAAGTTACGCCAGGTTTAAACTTCAAAAATTGTATGGTTACTCCTAAGTTACATCCTGCGTAACTTTACACCACGTTTATTAATAAGGGCCTAGGTGGTTGTTCAAATTAAATGCTAATGAAACCTAACAAAATATCAATTTAAATATAACCGCACCCACGTAATGCTTTATTCCAAAATATCAAACAATTTAGAACAATGAGACCATTGTTGGCTTTGTACCAAAATAATTAAACTTATTTAATTTGATGCGTTCAGAAATTTCTGTAACGCGATTTATAGGTATTAGGGTCGGTTCACATCTGACGGATGATGCGTCGCGTATTATCGGACGAACGCCAGAACAGACAATTATATGAGAAAACATTCAACCTTTCTCACTTGACAATACGCGATTATAATAACGAAGACCGCTGAATACGCTCGACGCATCTTCCGTCAGATGTGAATCGACCCTAAAGTTACCTAAATTACAAGAAAAAGTAGAAACCTAGTTTTTATGCAATTAATTCCTCTCAGAATTAAAAAAATTATGCCAAAAAAAAAATTAGGCACAGATCGTTTACGTGGTTGTTGTGTTTTTTTATAAATTTGTTATAACATGAACAAAAAACATATTTGCTAACCAAAAATGGAATACTTCAAATAATTTTAATAAGGTAGGTATATAAAAATATAATTGAAAAGATAGTTAGCGAGACCCCGTCGATTATAAAATAAATTATCTTTAATAACTAAATCTTTTATTCAAAATTGATATAGGTATATTAGTCCTTACACAATACTTAGGTACCTGAAGTAAATAAAAGTTAAGTAATAAATAAATAAACTTTATTACATAAAAACCATTTAAATGCCATCACATCCAATCGTCGACGGCGTATCCGTACATTGGTTGAATGGAAAACGTGATTAAAGTCCGGTTTTTTCCGTAAAAACGGATTCTTGGCACAAAAAGTGTTCGGTAAGGCACACGCGTGGGAACGATAGCTTGATTGTCGACTTGGAGACAGTCGATACTTAAACCAGTGGATTGGAACTGCTCAGAATAATAATCGCAACTACATATTTTGTAAGTTCCATCATCATCATCCTCAGCCAAAAATATCCCACCGCTGGGTATAGGCCTCCCTCTGTTTACGCCATTCAATCCAGTCCTGTGCCTCACGCATCCAAAATCTATGGTGCCTCTTGATGTCATATACCCATCGCATATATTTGTAATCGTAATATATTTGTATGTTTGCCAAGGAAAAATTACAGAATGAGTGTTTCACGCAGTAAATCATATTTATTTATTTATTTTTCACAAGGTACAAAGTAATATATAGGTTGGTTAGTAGTGCTTAAAAACTTAGAATAAGTTTGCCTAAGCACTAGGTTCTCGCACTTATTGTAACACAAAAATTATAACTAGTAAGTAAACACATCCAGCGATAGGCGCACATATCGTCAGTTTTGTCCTGTAGAAAACTAGATGTTGTATGCAGATGTTATTACGTCAAACCATAAGGATCGGTAAGTACTCATACTCAATAAGATTTTCATACAGGTAATGCTTAAAAAAAGGTTTGTAAAATTAGTAAGTATACATTTTTGAATAATAGCGGATCCAAAAGTAGATACAAAAAAAGTCGTGCATCTGTTTTAATTGGACATGACGAATCAAGTTCGCTGGAAAACTAGGCGGGACTGTGGAGGCGGGCGTGTAGTCTTGTTGCTTTCGGCACATAAGGCTGGCAAACTGAAGAAACTTTATGTTAATATGAGATCTTTGTGATTCAGCTTCTGTAAAAAAAATGGGTGCAACTCGAACAATTTTCGGACGACCTCTGTAGCGCAGTGGGCGAAGGTCCGCCTGCGATGCAGAAGGTTGCGGGTTCGATCCCCGCCGCGGGACAAATGTTTGTATGACCTACAGATATTTGTCTCGGGTCTGGGTGTTTCTATGTATAATATGTATGTATTTACAAACAAAAAGTATATAAAAGTAGTTTATCAGTCATCTAGTACCCATACCACAAGCTCAAGCTTACTTTGGGGCTAGATGATGCTGTGTGAAAAGTCCAGCATTATTTATTTATTTTATTATTTATTTTATTATTTTGAGTACGTCTCATTATTTCACACATTCAAGCAGAATTTTAAAATCTTAAATCGTTCTAATCATTAAAATAAGTAATCTTTGACTGCCTAAAACAAATTAAAATTGTGAAATAATATTTATTAAATAAATAATCTAGTAACTTAGAGTTTTATTATTCTTCAACCTTAATAGACTATTAGTAGTTTATTCCCCATATAAACGAACCAATGTAACAAGTTCTTCAAAAACTATTAATAACAATAAATTGTAATGCCTCAAAACTCGTATCAGACAGTCCGACGCCTTGAACCATTAAGTTAATAAGACTCACAGTATTAATTGCACCAAATCTATAGGTATTTGCGTATCGGTGATCGTGTCTAACAACTACTAAAACATGTAAAACTCTCTCGTCGATTGTTCTCACAGAACGCGTGAGAACGACAGTCATAGATTGAAAAAAAAAAACGAAATTGAACAGTTAACTGTTTTGTTATTAAACATTTAAATATGGCAGCGACAATACGGCTCTTTCACATGAGGACTACGTGGTATGTGGTTTGGCGTTTTTGTTATTAGTCAACTCTAGTGAAGAAGTTTATAGATCGCTTGTAGGTCGCGTTATGAGCAATATGCAGATGGGAATCAAATTTTAAGAGAACGACCGTTTTAATCTTAATTTAACAAATTAAAAATTTCTGAGATTTAGAAACAGTAATGTTACGATTATAAGTATGTCATCAATTTAAATCTTAAACATAGCACAATGTTCTCCAACGCAGTTTTTTTTTAATAAACGATAAGTTAATAAAAGTGGAGACAAGTAACAATAAACATCAATTTTAATATTACTTAATAAAAAAAAATGCCATGCTATTGAAGTGTGTAAGAGCAATCAAGAACAGCAACAATGATTATCATAGCGGGACGAAGCGCAAGCGCAGGTGTCATGGCGGAGAATTTTCGGACTCTCTCTCTCTCTACTTTAACTGAAAACTGCCTTTATTGAAAGACTTTAGAACTGAAAAATATTAACAGAAAAAAGAAAGTATTTGAAACATAAACTCAGATTATGGACTTTTATTGAGATGATCTATGGCTGATCCGATTTTCGTACGAGATCATCCATTTGGCACCATTTATTTGATTATTTTTCATCCATAAATAGTTGAATTAATCATCTTTATTACTATACTACTATCTTTAATATACTAAAGTAAGATACAAACCACGGGCTACTTTCTTGATCGGTCGACGACTTCAGTTTTTCGGGAAAATCGATGTCGGAGATCGATTTTCACAGCAAATAGTTCACGCACGTGTCCCGATCCGACGCAACGGATTCGATACTGTCCACTTGACTCGATTGAGTGATTAGGACAGTTTGTTTAGGAAGACAAGGCATTCACTAATTTAAATTAAGGGGTACTACAAGTTTGAATTGAGATTCTGGAACAATGTTTGCAAGATCTGCAGATATTCCAGGTCTGGTTGGTCTTTGAGTGATTCCCACGTCACAGGGAACTCAAGACAAGTGTGGGATCAGGACAATTTTGAGTTTTAGTTTAGGAATAACGTGCTGGTATTATGGTTAAAGACAAAATACTTTTGAAATAAAATTGCTAGATGTTTTCAGTATTGTTTTTATACTTATTGATTAGTAGAGTAGATGCATGGTTTGTACAAATTTTGTTTAAAGGTTTTTTTCATGCAAAGAAAAAAAAAACAGTGTACGAAATTTTTGGAGCATTTAATAACAAAAAACCTAATGATGAACGGATCAAAGTACTGACACGATTCACAAGACCTATGTAAAATCCGAGACGACATTTATTAACACCAGTAGACATTCCGATTGCTGGAATTGCTTCTCAAGAAAGCTTTCTGAGTGGCGTAACGAAAGCATTTGCTTAGCGAAAATTCACAATCACCCTACAATATTTGAGTACGGCACTTGTCTGTACCCTTTCTAAAGTTCTCACGAGAATTTAATCGGCAGCATTCCTATGAAATGTCCACAAAATTCTCGTACAAACGCGAAAGTCGTGCATGTCGATTGATCATTCGACCAAAAAAGTCAACACCTTTACCTTCTTTTTATCAATCAGGAGCTGCTGTATAGATCAACAGATAATGCAGTGATGTTGGTTGGATATTAGATAAATAGATACATCAGTAGGTTTTTCTAATACTTAAGTAAAATAATCATTTGCAAAAATAACATTAGTAGCCAGCCCTAGGTTCTAGGATCTAGACTTTGCAATCATGGTGCAAAAGTGACAGCGTTGAAAGGCGGCGACAAGCCATTTCAGCATTAGCTTTGGATGCAAAACAGTCTAATAAAGCTATTGTTTGCAAGTTTTTCGTCAGTCTGGCTCGTGCTTTACATTAGAGTTGAAAAGGAAACATTTATTTCTTGAAGCGCTTATTGTTATTTTGTATACATGTAAGTTATATAAAAATAACGGCGTTCATTATCAGCACATGACAAAGCGCCTGTCCTTCGTTCAATTGCTTTGTTTCACATTTCGTCAGAGAAATAGATCGTATAAAAGAAGCGAGGGTGTCGACACGGGCTTTGTCTTCTAATCGACAATAGGACAAACTTGGAGTCAGGACGTCACACTGTGACCCTTTAAGCAGCAGCGTGCCTTGTTTTCAACAAATTATTACTCTGGTTTAGCATAGAAGGGAGAACAAGGGCTCCTGATTCCTGTTAGAGAGTTGAATAACAATGATTTATTTATAGTATGTGAGTCATCGGTAGCATTAGCTGGATACATTGTCTTTTAGTAGTTATTTGAGGCTCTCAGCTGGAAGGCTTTGCGTGTTTACAAACATTTTATAGAGGTGTTATGTTTAATGGCTTCTTTAGAAGGTGGAATTTATTGTTCGTTTGACAATTATTGAGCATTGGAGCTGATTGGGATGAGACAATGGAGCTCGCTACATTTTAAGTCGAATATTCAAGATCGTATTGGATGCTGGGAGGAGGAGTTGTAATTTCATAATGTCCATCGGACCAAAAAACAAAATAATTACCTACTTATTATCTATTAGGACGAACCTCTGACTACTCTTTAGACATTATATCTGAGTGTCTGTCATACTTTGAGGATACATTCGTGAATCTATGGTTTACAATATCTTTAATAGATTTTAAGATAGATACAGTTACTTACACGATACACTTTATTGTTGGTAACTACACGATATTAGTAATACAAAATAGTGTAAACAAGGCAACACTCTACTGAAACATTACTTTTGTAAAGTAATGTAATTATACCTACTCACTTTTATGTTTTCAATTTTTAAAAAACGATTTCTAAGTACAGTTCAGCTAGGTACGAGTACTTACACATTTCGAAGTGTATTGTTTTGAATCCAAACGACATAAACAACAAAGAACTATTATTACATCGAAAACTTACCATTTTTTTACTCTTCAACAAAACTTTTTCATATCTGTATTTCCAATCAATAATATTTCAGAAATAATCGAATCCCTTTACAGCTTCAATAAAACAGCAATTATCATCATAAATATCCCACTTTTCTCCATATAAAAGTCTTTATAATTTCACTGCAGCGACAAAAGTTCCGATCATCACGAATTCGTCATGAGAAAAAACAAACGACATCCTCGTTTTAAACTTTCTGGGAAAGTCATAAACGGTTGTAAATCTATTTAATTGCTCAGTGTTTTTGTATTTCTGTAGTATTCATATTCCGTATTTCTGGATGCCTCCTGCGGCTACAGAAGCTGAGGAGTGAAGACAGTAAAACAATAAAAATGTCCTGTTATGTTACACCCTTTTGTCTTGCGTGACAATCGACGACATTGGCCCTAACTGCCGGCTCATTGTTTCCGAGTGATAAATGAAGTTGGGTAACTTGGAATTTTCGGACTCTAGGTCGTTTTAAGCACCAATATTTGGTAGCGCAGACAGTTTATAAAATTACAAATGCTTTCTTATTCTTAATTCTTTATTGTACAAATAGACACACACAGGACAATAACATAAAAAAGGACATGTACAAAGGCGACCTTAACCTACAAACCCTACAAAGAGTTTTCTAATGCATTCAAGCAATGATATACATTTATACTTATTAGTGCAAAGCTCGAATTATTAAGACATAGAATGCTACGAGTATAAGAGAATACTACAACATGAATGCTTTAAATTTTTCTTAATTTATAAATAAACCCATTTCCTAATGTTTCTGGGGCCTTTATTTTTATGCCTTTTTGTGGTGTGTAAGTCTAACCCTTCGACCTTCGACCGTTCGGACTTCGCAGTCTCTAAAACATTGCGTCAAATCATCTGCCTGGTGGTCTGCTTGGTGTTCTGTGACATTTACGTGGCTGCCACCCAGTTACTGTCTTTATCCACCTACTATCTCCCCGCTTTGCCGTGTATTTTCCATCTCTCAACTGATTTATCCATCCACGAATGTTCTCATACTCGTACTAACTTAATTGTTCACAGTGTAAAAGCCACTAAATGTTCAGAACTTGTGAACACTGAAAACTTGGCAACTATTTCGGGGCAAGCATAATTCAAGCTCACCAAAGTGTAAAATGTTGGTCCAAAACTTCTACGTATTTACTTAAAACTCTTTCGTATCATTGAAATAATTTATTATGTAATCTGAAAAGTGGAGTAATTTACTGCATAGCTACACAATTCTGCGGTAAATAAGCCTACCACAGAGCTCCCACAAAACCACCCGTTACTACTTTTAATTTTTTCAACCACAACATTTAGTTTTCACCGAACTCCGGTAGCCATTAACTTTTTTCAAATTCCTCAGTTCTTTCCAGACAACTCAATTATCTACGCGACCAAATCCCTATAAGTATGGATTGTATGGCCAACCGCACTATTAGGACCTCATGTCGCCTTTAGAACAAAAGGTTTACGACTACTGTTCAGAAGCAACCCCGTGATGCTGTTCAATCAAAAACCACAAACAAGAGTATTCAAGCCAAAAATGTTGGTCACTCCTTTGTCTCGTGTAAGTTGAGTATTGTTGGAAACCAAACTATGATGGTGTCAGTGGGTGGTGGACGCTTACCTGACGACAGGTTTATTGATAGCTTCCTGAATAATGCATGTTTGATGCATAAGAAACTGCAATCTTCTTTGTAAATAAAGATGGATTGGCTATCTCTTGAATTATCTTATCCGTAGAAAGATCATTCTTTATTAGTTTATGTCCACCCACAGTTGGGCATATCTATACCCAAAAATAGATTAGTGTAGTGAAGTCAAAAAGTCAGTACGTACCTCTCCAACTCTTTTAGACATAGCTATACTAAAAAATACAGAACAAAGAAAAAAACCTTAGAGTATATCATTGGTGTTTCAATTATTAGCAGGTAACATAATTAACGTTAGGTATACCTATCCATGGGACTACAGTCATTATAGATGACAAAGGCATGACTAAGACTCATGACCTGATTCTGATAAGCAATTAAATACGAGTATTTAGATTAATACTTGTAGTACCTTGTAACTATTAATATGCAGGTTACCTACGTATAAAATAAACCATTGAGTTGAAGATCAGAGCATCCTGAAAAATATCTTCTGACCGAAAAGATAAGTTAAGTTCTCTCACAATTTCATAGTAGGAATCTGGGATGACGCGTAAAGCATTTTTAAAATACACATTCTTTTGGTAACTGTGGTTTTGTTTGCAATGTTACGGTTGACATTTATTTTGGATATTACTGTAAAAGTTCAGTTGGTACAAAATGTAGCAAAATGTAATGTGAATTCAGCAAATGTAGCTGAGTTCTAAAATGTTGAAATACCACTAGGAAGGTTTCATTTACCGAGTTCCTTTTGTTAAAGACTTAGCTCATTTCAACCGTGTTCACGGAGTATTTTGTAAAAGTCATGAATTGTGTTGGGTATTTTTTGTACTTACCTAAAATTAATTAGAAACCGTGTCCTTCTATCCTTATGAGTGCGACTTTCAACGATGTTGTAAGTTCAAAACTCGCCCGTGAAACAATTAAAAAAAAATTACGTCTGCAAATTATTAGTATGATATACACAATATTTGAATCGAAATCCTAGAAAATCTAGGGGGTAATCAGAGGCAAGTAAAGCATATTTTTCAAAACCTTTTTAATAAGTTACGATGGTCTTCAAACTGTAGTATGAAATGCTCATATTATATTTTCTAATCAAAGTCTTAAATATTCGAAGATATAGATAGTTTCACAGCTTGGAGTTCACTGGTCCCAAATTTATATTCTCTCATATAAGTCGTGGAAATGGGTTAGTGTTTCAGATGATATACATTGGACACAGATGGAGGTGGTATCAGTAATTTCCTGTTGGTTCAAGAATAACCGGCGTGATAGATGATGACAAAGCGTCGCTAAAGCAAATTAGTTTAGTTACCTACTTACTGGATGAAAATACGTAACTTTCTTCGGAAATAATAGGAAAATTATTTTCTTATTGATATAAAAAGAAAAAGACATTACTGCTATTATTATTGTCACTTGTAAAAGTAATGTTAGTAAGTTTTATGCCAATAAACAGAATGTCAACAAAAGTGTTTCCGAATAAGAAGCATTTATTTTGTTACAATGAAATACGAGTACAGCTATTTAAGTATTTAATTAAACTTCAAAATTGTATACTTCTAAGATAATTATTTAAGTTATGAGAAGAACCTTGAACTCGAGTTTAAATAACTCGAGAACATTCCAACTTTAAGTTAAAAACCACGTTCTGTAGGAAATTACAATTTGATATTGCTTTGTATACGTGTCACGACGTTCATCCGAAGGACAGCTTTTAGCGACTGTTGACATCGATAACACAATAATGAGAGGAACGGAAATTTCGTGAAAAATATTTCAGAAAAGTAGGTATACTTAATAATTGTGAAGACGCTTTTTTAAACAACGAATTCTTATAACATTTCTAAAAAGCAATGTTGAACAAAATGCTTTTGTTTTTTGTAAAAGGTTTTTATATCTACAACGTTTTTGGATTTTTTATGTATTTATTTTTTTAGATTCTTTATTGTGCATTTATTTTAATGTAAGTTTTGTTTGTGAGAGAAAATAAATAAATATAAATACATATGATACTTTGTAAAGAACAATTATGTAGTATTAAACTTATTGAAATATCAAGCGTACCTGTGTGGCTGGTTCACAAGTCAGGATCTACTTTGTAATTTTGAATAAAAAAAGTACTTATTTATAAATAAGTACTTTTTTTATTCAACATTATTTTAGGGCGTGTCTGCACGCTTACTACTAGCAGTGACCTGCAGCCTTATTGTCTTATTTGAAATCCATTCCCAGTTGTCATCCCAATAGAGCTCAACCAATCACATTATAGGAAAATGACAATTGAAGTCCAGAATGGGTTTCAAAAGTCAAAATGAAGCCCATGTCCATTCCCAGTTGAGTTAGACAATAAGGCTACTGGACCAGTTGAGCTTTCTATGGATCGTTTTCCGTCTAAAAAGATTCTAGTGTATTTTATAGTTACAATACGTATTTTTCCTGTTATTTTTTTTTTTAATAAAATTGTACTCATGAATTCGATGAAAATGATGCATAAGTATGTGTGTGGCATCTGCATTTACCGTTAGCGAAACTATAAAATGCACATTCTCATCCCCATAATTCATGCACTCATACCTACCTGAAGGCCACAATAGAAAAACACTTCACACCTATTAGGACACACCTCCATTCATCTTTGACGCCACACACAATGATCAGTCTAACACAAACGTCAATATCGTCCTGCCGGCTTTTCCAAAATGGAGCAGACAATTCACACTTTGATGTATGAGACACGAATTAGTCGGTTTGTCCTTTCATTGGGCACATGATTCTTTTATACATTTGCTTCCTTTTGCTCTTTCATGATGTGACAAAGTTACGCCCAGAGTTTGTGTGTGGCAGTCTTGGGTGGTTCATTGAAGGGAACATTTATATCTGAAATCTTTGCGTTGGAGTTTTCATTTGCCAAAAAACAACAAAAAACTGTGGTATTATACCTACTTGGTATCTTACGTCAAAGAAGGGGGCTTCTTAAATTTTCCTTTCTATTCCGTTCCGTTTTGTGAGAATCATTAGATTAAGTAGTTACTTTAAAATGTTACTGAGAGTTCAAAAAAGGTAAAACGGACTTGCTCCCAAAATGACGAAAACTGTATCTTTGTTTTGCAGTGTATCGATTAACGCGTCAATGAGTACTTACAGAATGTTTACTGCAGTCTTCGTTTCCTATAAGTACTGAGCTAGTAATTACACTTACCTACGCTTCCCTTGTTTACAGATCGCTCGATACTCGCTACATTACTTTTTATTCGCCCTCAATTGAGTACTTAGGGCTTGCAAATTGAATTTGGTGCAGGCACGTAACTATTTTACCTTTTATCATTATTACGTTGCGGCGTACGAAAGTAACTATCCCTTTACTCGAATATTCAGCTTTCAAAATAGGACATTATGTTTAATAATATTTGTTTCAAATAAGCAAGCACTTTATTAAAGAACGAACACCAGATGTGAAAATAGGTCTATCGCTAATAGTTTTGGCGAATAACAATCAAAACTTTGATTTCGATTGTTATGAATCCGCTAGCGGCTTTTCTTACGAAGTATCATCATTAGACTATGTAAGTACTATTCAATGCCTATAAAACCTTCCTCTGGATCACAAAAATATTATTTTTAGGAGTATCTCCATCACCAGGCAACCCTGCCATTTTTGCTCGATCTATTTTTTGCCTTTCGATATTTTCACTGACCGGATATAACTAGACTTGCTTGGGACCAAAATGGCGTGATAAATAAAATATCTATATAGGGTATTGAACATGCATAAGGCTAAGTTATGATAAGGATTTAGTTAGATGAAGTCTCATTGAGCGTAGGTTTAGATTGTCTCCTGAACGTTGTTTAAAACAGCTCATCATCATTGGCCTTTTTTTCCATTTACTATAGAGGTGATTTAACAATAGATGGAAAGACGATCTGGTAAAGGTTGCTGGAAGCCGTTGGGTGCAGGCTGCACTAGATCGAACGCTGTGGAAATCGATGGGGGAGGCCTATGTTCAGCAGTGGACACTAGATGGCTGACATGATGATGATGATGAGAGGTGATTTAAGTGACGTCTGTCATGTAGGTATTTAAAATATCTACTGGCTTACTACTTACAAAAAAACATTTATGTCAATAAACAATTTGTATTGTTATTCATTATATACATGTCATAACTTTATACAGTTTTATTAGTAAGGATGAAATCATTTTTCCAATTTTTAATACTATTATTATTGTCCTATACATATTGAATAAAAATCAAAATGGCGGCTCTGTAGTTCAGGGGTTGAAATAATCAGGGCATTAATGGTCGCCGTTTATTTACTTTTCACGATTTATATTTAACGTGGGGTGAATTTATTCGCTAGGGTTGTGTGTCGCTTTTGTCATGCCTCGTTGGCAAGGGTGCATTATAGTTTAGGAATACCCTACTTTTGATATCGCAGTGGGGTAGTAGTGTACATTGTACAATCCAAAAGTTATAAATTGAAAAGTGCATTCATGAAGTTTCATTGAAAAAGTTGTCGATCAGTTTTGAATTCAATGTGTGAATTTGAATTTATGTTTTTTATTCAATTAATATTATTTTATAATTTTAACTAAAGGGAAGATTAGTCATTCAAAGAGTACAGAGTTCATTTCAAAGATTCTCTACTGTATCAAAAAAAGTCAACTAATAAAAAAAACCGTAATGTTAGTCAGCGTTTTTTTGCGCAGCAAAAGTACTTATGACATAAAAACACAATCCCATATCATTAAAGTAAATAAATAAATAAATAAGAACTTTATTGAGGACACAGTGTTACATGAAGTAGTTACATGCTAAGTTTCGACAGTATTGTCCTACAATCGGCGGTCTTATCGCTCAAGGCGATTTCTTCCAGACAACCTTATACTTATACTAAGTAATACTAAAGCTAGGTAAATGTAAGACAACAGACTACGAAGTTCCACACTTTAGGTATTCACCTAAAGTGTAAGTCCTAAGTAAAGTCCTAAGTGTCCTAAGTAAAAGTAGGTACCTATTTTAATAGTCGTTTATTGGAATAATCTACTTAAATAATTTGTAAAAAAATGCTTTAGATAACTCCAAACTAAACCATTCCATGATTAAATAGCGAATCAATTATGCGAAAAGTCAATGCATCATCCATATTCATAAATGGAATCCATCGATGTTAAACATCGTTATTTTTTTATGACTGCAAGACTGAATTGAATTTGCTCCTGAAATGAGGTGGGTTACTGATTATAAAAATAACACCATAGACTATGATGGACTAATAGATGGAATCTATCGCGACTGGGTAAATAACTAGGTATGGACTAATAGTCTACTTACCATGTCCACCCTATCTCTACCGAAGAATAGAGTAAAATATCATTTGAGTTTAGGTAAAAGCATCACCTCGGATTAGAGAAGGTCTATAAATATATACAGGTTCTTTAATTTTAAACAACACAAACTGACAGGGCCTTATTTTTGGGTTGTAAATAGACGTTTGACCGTATCAATATAATTCCTAAGCCCATTTAAGTTTTCACTTCGTTTATACTTAATTGTTTTTTTTTAATTGTTGCATAATGATTTTCAAGGAGAACAGACGTTCCACCAATAGCAGCGTTCACGAATGGGCTAAGTTATACAAGAAGCAACAATCAATTGAAAGGATAGTCATTATAGATGTTCTCGGGATTTTCATAATAAAACAAAAAAACATTACATAAATATTTTTTTGAACCCAATTCCTGAATGAAGTTAGTATAAAAGGAAAGACCCTATAGAAATCACTATCTTTATGTACAGGAGCTTGTTTGTTCAATCTTCCAAATTACTTCTTAAGTGTCGTGTACCCATACAAGTAACGCCGTGGGCGGAAGCTAGTTATAAAAGGAAGTGTTCCCACAATCACACCAAGCTATTAGGTATGCCAATAAAATATTTTTTATTAGTGATTGCTGATAAAAATTGACATTAACGACTCATACATAACTGAGGAATATTCATGAGAAAGTTCATGCTTTGTATCCATGAAATCATTGAAACTTGAATGGAAAGAGGAGAGAGGTGTGTTAAAAACAGTGGAATGTCATGGTAAATAAAATATGAATTATTTTTCTCGTATGAGTTATGGAATAGTCAAATATTCTATCTATTACTTGCTTAAACCCGTGGCTTCGCGTGGGACTAGCGTTTAACATAACCTATGATATGCCATTCTACATATATTCCTTTGTAAAAACGTGTATAACTTGTATAGGTAGTACATAGAAAAAACATAAGTAGATCCGAGAAAAATCAATCTCATATTTGTCCCGAGCTGGAATTATGCCCACAACCTGCATTCTTTGCCCACTGCGCTAAAGAGGCTTAATATTTAGAGAGAAAATCTTGGGAATTTTCCTGTTTTGTTAGCCTTGCTTTTGTATTTCCCATCCTGACCTATTTATGTCGATGTGGATTAATGAACCGGCACCGATACAGTTAATTTAGGAAATCTGTTCGATCTTGATTGATCAAACTACTTAATGATACCTACTTACAATTTAAATCTTTGATTATTTTCAATGTCATGTCTTAATTTATGAGTTCAAAAATAAATGTAAGTTTGCTTCTATAATATATATTGTAAAAGCATTCTCATTGACGGGTATTGTATTTCCCGAAAAGTACAATATAATGGTCTTCAAATCAAGAGTAAATAGGTTTCTTCTAGGAAAGCATGCTCCATCTTAGACCCCACTACTGCTTAACATTAGGCAGAGGGAGGTCAAATGCTGTAATTTAAAAAAAAACATTTCTTGGCAATGTTTTTTGGTGTTTGAAGGTAAATTTTTTTAAAACTTCCAGTTAATTGAAACTTGAAATAAACAACCCTGTAAAATACTGTGTTTTCAAAATGTTTAATTGCCTTGATTTTCTTTTCAAGAAACTTTATCGGGCTTCTTTTGCCTGTTTAGACACGTGATTGGCTTATATTTTGTTTATTTGGAAATTATTGTATGAATATAATATATTGTAAATAATATATTGGAGCCCTTCAGGTTTTCAAAATTCTTTCAGGGCGTCTGGTCGAAGCGACTCGTGATCCGAGAGCTGCTCAAAGGATCAGCATTGCCATCTAGCGTGGTAATGCCGCAAGTGTTTTGGGCAAAATTCCGACTAACAGTGACCTGGATCAGTTCAGCTATCTATAGATTGTTTCTAACGATCCTTAGATAACTTGACTAATCCTGTTGTATTTTGTAAATATATGTAGATATGTAGTAGCTTAGTTTCTGTAAATAAACTGTTTAACTCAAAAAAAATATACATATAAGTACTTAATAAATACGTCAGCCAGGCAGAATCCTACTTATAGCATGTTAGAATCCAAAAGAAAACTTTGCAATTTTAAGTACTTATTACCAAAAACCACCCATCCATACCTATTATAAATTATTTTCTTAGAGCAATACTATACATGATTATGCTATTAAATTAGGCTAGATCATTAGGTACGGAGGCATGATACACATAATTACTAGAACTAAACCGTATCACTGAGCACGCGTAAAATCATAATGTACTCGGTAAGATACGTGTAAAATGAACTGTTCAAAATAAGTGTAGAAATGCTGATTAGATCCAGGTATTTAGCCCGGTGCCCGATTGAGCGGTCACATTTCTCCTAGACCGTGTCTGATCACCGTCATATCACGATGCTATGCTTCGTTTATTCCTTTGTAGTAACCGTTTCATTCATGTCATATGCCTAATTAAAGCGCACCTAATTTTGACAGTGCAATCAATGTGGGATTCTGGTGCTGGTATCAACAGCACCTGTTTGATACCAGCTGGAAGTAAAAGACCGTATGGAAACCCGTTTGTATAGCAATTTTCCGAGGGACATTGTGGGTTGGATTGGAAATAGATATGTGCCAAATGGTCAAAGGATCTTGAGTGCCTGAAGATTTGAGATAATACCCGTGTCTGTGTTCCAGTTGCTTTTTGTATTTTAAGTTAAATATTTTCTTGGAACAGAAAGTTAAATCATTGAAGAATATTTATTATTACTGTTACAAGATAAACTATAATTTATAATCATGTTTTTAAGATACAATTATGTAGGTATGGGTGTCGTGGGAATGACAGAACATTCGCAGAACTGCAATCGGAATAAGTTGTCACAAAAGTGAAAATATGAAACCATACAGAATCATTCGAGACAAAATGAATTTGAAAAAAACTGAAGTAACGAAGAGACAATTTAACTTACCGGAAGGATTAACATGCGACCTCTAACAAAAGTATTTATACCCGTAAATAACGTTGTAATTCGTCAAATTACTAGGAATCCATGACGTTTGTCTTCTCAGCCTTGTCCGAACAAAAAGTCCGTCACAATTGAACACAATTGAAATCTTCAAGTTCACTACTGTATTACACATGGGAATCACCAATCAGACGTTTCTGCGGATTTCTGACAAGCAATCCGTCTTCCACAGGAGTCATTATAAACTACAGACATCAATATATGGGCGATCGTTCATCATTTTATAGAGAATATTTTTCAACATTTGAATATTGAAGTTGATTTAAATTCTTTTGGCTTTGTAAGTTGTTTTTGAGGTTAAATGAGTTTTGTTAATAGCAGTCATTTATAAAAAATCTACAAAATAGTTAGCATCATTTCTGTGCCCTAAGTCAAGCATCAAAACTATTGAAACATTACTTACATTCCTCATGTTACTTACAACTTGTAAACTTAGCATAATAATTGCATTCTTAGTGAAATAATTATAAAGCATCACATCAGAATCAGAATCATCAACATGATGCAATAAAAATTGAAAGTAAAAATTAATTATTTGGCATCGGCACGCTATTCTAATACCTAATCATAAATAAGCTCCAATCGGATCAAACGCGGTGGGTCCGCGAACAATGTGCGAAACATTAAAAATATCAACAAAGGACTTTTGACTTTCATAGTACATATTCCGATGCCAAATTAGCTCTACACTTCAATGTTCAAATATCTATCAAATATAAACCTTATCTCGAAGACATAAAGTGTATAGTTTTGTGAGCGGTTGTTAGTGCTATGTGTGGTTGGTAGTTGTCGCAGCGACAGCTGGCGTACCGTGGAAAATCGATTTTCACGTGGGACCGACGGATGTGGCATCTGCGCGACTGTACCGCTCGCTTGCACCCAAAATACGCGGCGATCTGTGAAGGAAAACCTTGTGAAGTTTGTCGTTAATATTACATAGAATTTCAGTTACTTACATCCATTCTTCAACAATACTACCTACCTACATTATAATAAATGGTTTTGTTGTCCATAACTAATTATTGAAGTGAAAACTTCTTTAGGCGCGTTAGCGACATAGAGGAATTAGTTTTGAAATGGATAAAAATCTTTGGATTCAACTAAGACGCTGTCACTTGACCTAAGATGCTTTAATGTCAAAACGCTAAGACGCTTTAATGTCAAAACGGTAAGACGCTTTACTGTCAAAACGGTAAGACGCTTTACTGTCAAGACCATAGATTTAGCATGGTACCTTTTTATGGTCAAGAAGCGCGATCTAGAAAACGACCAATTTTAGTCGCGCCATCTAGTTATAAATTTCAGAACTACTTTCAGTAACTGTTCTACACTGCATAAAGTTTAGGAATAGAGCTTTTGTTTACATTTAGATTAGATATAATAATTTAATAAATAATTACATTAGAATAAGCTAAATTAATTGGAGAAACTATAAAAAGGTCCCAGATCGAGCATTTTTATGTATTCTGGAATATTGTCAGTGCTGTGCATAGAGAAAAGTACCTACTATCTAATTGTGTTACATTACATACAAACTTACCGAGTGATGTGTGATTATTTCGGATTTTTTAGTACAGTGCATTGGTACATGACTCACACACAGCTGATTTCTCACTTTTTGATTAAAACTTATCCTATGACAAATATGTATGATAATTTTTCCTAGCAGCATTTTTTCAGAAGTAAGTATTTTTACTTGTTGCTTGAAGAAAACCAGAGAGGAGCCGGAACATTCCCAAAGCTATTTCTATCCAACTAGATATGTAGGTACAAAACCTTCCTAATCCAAAAATCCGTTTGATCTAGCTTTTGTCTTACTTTCAGTTCGCCCAACGAATCTAGGCATTCGTGAAGTTAGCAGATTGTCTGCGCAGTGACCACTTTTTCATACAAAATTGTGTTCTGCGCAGACAAATGGCTAACTTTACAAATGCCTAGATCCGTTGGGCGAACTGTACTCTTGAGTCGCATGAAGCTACTAATAACTATCAGTGATGGTGTTCATAGGGGTTGCGCAGACACTTTTCAAATCATTGATTTGTCAAATTGTATATGTTGCGTTTACTATAAATTTAACTTTTAAATTATTACAATTGTTCAACAATAACACTTTATTTTATCTAAAACCTCTGCCTCTGTAGGTACATCTATACTAGATGATTTATACAGAATCAGGAGATTCAGGAGCGAACCTATGCCTACACTCAAGGGGATGCTGTAGTGCCTGGGACATTGTATTTATTTACCTAGCTGCTGTAGTATTAATTTATCTGCTGTACCTACTTTAGTAGTACAAGAATAGATACTGTAGTAGCGCTACCTGACAGGTACAGTCGCCTGCAATGAGATGTATACGTACAGACATTCTACAATTTTTGAATCACACTCACTCAATGAAAGTATCACACTATTTATATGCAATAACTTCAGAATACTATTGTTGCTACTAAGTACATAGTTAAAATTAAATGTATGTTAGTACAATCACTTTTGAGTTTTGATACAAACCAAATATCTATTTTTGTAAGTTTGTACTTGTTATTTCAGGCAAATGTACACTGTGAAGGCACAAGCCTCAGCTTTTCAAGTACCAAAAAAAGTAAGTTCATATGAGTCTGTACGCAACTCAGGTGTTAATTTCTAGGCCGCGGTGTAAAGCCTCTGTCATTTCTTGTTGTCTGTCTGACAACCGCTGTCTTCATCTTTGTGGGTCATCATAAATGGGTTCTGCGCAGTAACTTTGGAGGGATAAAATTCATTGTGCGTAATGTACGTAATTGTTCAAGTTTTCACTTCTGTCGGCACTCCCGGAGTGCCACAATTTTTTTTTTTTTTTTCATGTTCATTGCTCAAGACTAACGTAGAAAAAATAAAATTAAAGCTTATAACTTATTATTAATGTGCTAATAGAGCCGTGTTGGTCGAATGGGGTTGTGCCTCGACTTTCAATCCGAAGATCGTGGGTTCGATTCCCGGCCGTCACTGGAAGCTTAGTCAGTTCCACGACGTCGTCTTTCCTGTGGGCCAGGCTGATTAAGCTGAGAGGATGGTTTAGGTGCTGGGTAAGCCTATTCCATCTCAAAAAATGTCCCAGGCACTACAGCGTAACGTTAAGTGTAGGCATAGGTTGCCTCCTGACGCTGTATAAATAATGTAATATATAATCATCTAATATAGTAAAGGCCTAAGTTTTTAATGTACTAATACCAACAACGGAAAAATCTATCAAAAAAATATTCCACACGAACAAAAATTAATAAAAAGAAGTACTTACTAACATTCTATTTACGTCACATTCACAAAAAAACATTGTATTCGTACCTACGAGTTTACGATATTACCGTCCAGCCTTCGAATGATGTGATAAAATTCGTCACCTCAAAAACAAAAAGTTCTCATGATAGCGTCACAACATACAAACAAAAACAATCGTCACATTAAAAATGGAACAAAATGTCATTTCGTAGACCACACAGGGGCAATACGAAAGCTATCACCGGATCGAATCGTTTTAGTGCAGACGTGTAATCGGTCGACGCATTCTATTTGTTTTAACTTGGCCGTAACATTTGTTAAAACATCAAAGAGGGAGTGAACCTTAGTAATTATGATTTGTCGCGGTTTACCGGAAATAGTTGTCGTTAATTGTGTGTTCCTGGAACGGGAGTGTTCTGAAATTTAATTAAGTTTAGTAAATATATCCTTTCTATCTTTTGTCTACCTCTCTTTCTTTATTTCTATGTTCTTTTCTTTTCTTTCTTGTTTACGTAGTCAGTTGAAGAAGAAAACAAAATGTCGACACCAATGAAACGGGAATTCTTAACCCTTTGGGTTATGTTGACATTTTGAAGAAATATTTGAAATAAGACCTAGTCGGTTTATTCAATACCAACCAACTTTTTAAAATAATATGAAAGTACTAAGGTGCATTTACACGATGCGATTTTTCATACGATTTGCTAAGCCCCGCCCAATGACCGTGCCGACGAGTTGAGATCGAATCGTGTAATTTCACCTTAAAACTGTACAATATCAAAGCTTTTGCATGACTTATGCTATAGAGCACACTAAACTAGCGCAGTAGTGTGACTGAATAATTATCACGCATCTATTTTCTATGAAAGTAAACTAGATTCGTTTATTATTGCTAATTAGATGGTCTAATTTGTTTAGTCTCAGTTAAATAAATTCAGGTGGAAATGAACGGGTTTCGAAGACTTAACCTAATTCATTTTTATGCGTAAGCCTAGTATTCCCGCGCTTGTGTGTACTGTACATTAGCGTCTTTTGCTTCATTAAAACTTTAACCGTTGTCATCCAATACGTTGGTCATTTGGCTTTTATATTACCTTTATTACACTACTAATACAAGCTTGCATAAAGTTTTTCACGGTGTGCTCGGCCCTAATGTACGTACGACATCAGGGGCCTTAAAATGACCTCCTAGTTCCAGGCTTTTGGTGTCCGAAAATTAACCCTCCAGTGCAAATAGCTTTGATGATCATCCTTTGCCCTATAAACTGCAATCGTCTAATGTGTAAATTTGGCCAACCTTTTGTACTAGTATAAGCCGACGTGAGCCCCTGCGCTATATAGAGCGAGAGCTCGGCTGCCGGCCCGGTGCGTGGATCACCGTGACGTATCGCGATTTCCACGCATCCATCCCGGCCTCAGTCGCCTTTGTCACAAAGGAAATTAACTAGTTATATACTGTGTATGTGTGGAGTACTGAACGCAGAAGAAGCTTAAGTAATTGCTTTATTTTTTGGACTGTCAGAGTTCAAAAAATATTTTGAAAACTATGATATTAGACCTAAAATCACCCAGAAATGGTTAACATTATTATCAAATTAAGATATAATATTCGTATGCATTTAAGGTATTATAAAAAAATTGTGCATGCTGTTTTATTCGATATTTTTCTTTTTTAAATTTTACAAATTCTTAGGCTTCCGGGCTATGTACATATCTTTCACCTATATATAACCCTTTATGTTATAAACATTTTATAAAAATATTATTATTGACCTTAGCTAGTCTTTTTTGCTGACTGTCCATAAGCAGTAATCAACCGACAGTGTGCCAATGAAGGAAGGTCTATTGTTATAAAACTGAATGAAAACTTCTATTTAAGTAGACATGGGTGTTATTTTTTTATATTTTTAAAATTATTTTCAGCAGATGTTCTTTTTGATTGATCAGGTTTAACAAAAATTGTATTATTTTTGTTGGAGCATGAAATTACATTTTTATTGGGGGTGCTTTCTTTCACTACTTTTTCTAGACGTGATTAACGCATCTAGTCAGTTAGCCCCAAGTAATTGACCGTATCTTTTCTTAAGAAAAATTTTACTAGGCTAGCACAAGTGCATCCTCGGTAAGGTAAGGATATACCCTAGGTACTTTATACCAAGGCTAGACGACTCTAAAAAAAACTCTTGAAAAACTTAAAAGACTTTTAAAAGACTCTTAAAAAGTGATTAGACGACTATAGAAACGTAGTTTGTCATCAAAATATTAATAGTTAATTTAGTGGTAGCCCACCAATTGTTTGGCCGTATGGTTTGAAATGAAACCTCTCAATGCTTCTAAGATGTAGGTAAGCCGCTTCACTCAACTGTGGGATTTTTTGGACTATTTAAGTTGAAAAAGTGATTCGAAAAAAAATAATCGTTGTTTAGAAACAACCAAAATAACAAAATAAAATAATAACCAAAAAATATCAGTCCAATCACCATAATTTTCAAGGTTTATCTTAATTTGCAAACGACTAGGTTCATGTATTTTAACTTTGAATCTAAGCTAGGACCATAGCTACCGTGGGAAAGATGCGACTTTTATTTACTTTTGCGATTCACAGGTGTTTTTTTGCGAATCTTCAAATGATTATTTGCAAATGACGGCTTCGAATGACGGAGCAATCGGTTCTGCGATTCACGATTGCTAATAAAAATAGGATAAAATACAATCGCTGTTCAAAACAGACAAAAACTATCGATAATAAAATAGGCACAAAAACAATTATAGGATGTTACTGTGAGATTTCGTATCGCGAGTTAGTAGTGCATAACATTTTGCAAATCTGTCTGTAGACATCATGCAAAAATCTAAATACAATTACTTTATTCTTTCGTAGTCCAACGATGTTGAGTGTTGGTTCAAGATATAAGCGAAATGGAAAACTAATTTCATATTATATTGAAAAAAGATCCACAAAGTTCCATTTTAATTGAAATTGATTTGCGACTGAAGCGAAGGACATCAACGAACCCTTGAAAATTCCTATGTTTCTCAATATAAGGCCCATCAGACTTTGAACCAATATAGTAGGTACTTAAATGTTTTAGAAATAAAGTTATTCTTATAAATATTTCTACGAAACAATAATCATAAAAGTACAAAGGTAGATACATTATTTAATTAAACTAAAGATAAAAAGAGTGTTCAAATCACCGACCGCTGGTAATGTGCCCAAAAGGCTGGCGGCATTACCTCGTTGGATGGCTATACTTATCCTCTGTCCGAGGTAAGCATCAGCCCTTTGGTCATTGGTCTTGTCAATCAACCTCTTGGATAATTAATTACGTTATTCTGACTTATCGTTTTTTATATTATTCCATTGCGTTGTTCCCAACTTATACCGAACAATCTTGTACCAAGTGGTACCAGTTGGGAAATTTAAAGATAACACTATTTTTGTTTCGGTTATCAATGTGATTGTAAGGAAGGATGAATAATATCAAATTAGAAGATACAACAGGAAAACCTTGGGCAGTATTGCGCTAAATAGCATTAGTATCTATTTATTAGTTAGACTCACAAACTCAATAACAAATATCAATGCTTGAGAAAAATGTTTGAGAAACGTGGTCTACGATACCATAAATCCAATATGCCATGTTTCCCTTACCCTCTCATTCTGGTCCAATACAAATAAGTATTGGGTACTTCGGTAATATTACAAAATATGAACATTCTCATCATATCTCATCATTTTCAATACTCTTTACTTAGTGGAATATGTTTAGTCAATCTAGAACTTTATAGTGAGTACATACGTTTTTATGAGAGACCGCATGAAGGCTTTTAAAACTGAGATTATGAAGTGTATGCAAAGAAGTTCATAACGCCACTATCGGCCACCCATCCATTTTTTGACTGCTCCGATATCGTGGCTTAGCTTTCATGATACGTCAAAAAAGCCTAAACAAACAAACACATTAGTGTTCATGAACTCTCGTATCTGAGCGTAGGTAATTTTGATTCTCGGGTTTTTTGGTTATGTCAATATCAGTGTTATTTGTGGAAAAGTATAAATTCCATTTCATTTATCGCCCGAGCAAAGGCACTGGTAAATATTCCATTCATTTTTCCAGGCGGTAAGTTGAAACATCCAAATACCAACAATGTAGGCGTGAATTTCAACGCAGTTCTTCAATATTATTGACCTCTGTTCTTTGCAGGTCTGTTACCAACAATACCTCAATAAAAATTATCGTTTCTGACTCGTTTGAATGACCGGGAATTTATGTAGAGTTGACCTTAAGCACAAGTTTTTCGCTTTCTAAGCGATTGTTCAAATCAAATGTGGCTACTGTGTCGCTGCTTGGATTTTTTTTATTTTTTTGTCTTTTTTATCAAACTTATATAAAATGAATGGATTAGGCAAGATGACAGTAATCAAGAATCGCCAAAATATTTAACTGATCTAATAAAATAGGATTCAAGGATTGAGAAAAATGCTTTTATTGTCCTAATAATGTCAAGATTATTCAATTATTTTATTTGATAAAATAAATTTACAAAATACAACAATCCGCCATGTTAGCTGTACACCAATCTTCATAGAAATCACCATCTTCTAGTACAGACCTTAGATTATCCACCGCCTTTTGTCTCCGATATTTCACGTAGTATTTGCTGTTGACATGTGAGCCGTGACGTCATAACAGCCGCCATGACAACGACGAGCGTTTTTAAATTTGACTTTATGATATTTTTTTCACATACAAATCAGAACAAAATAGATCAGATTTTGAAAAATTGACATCAAAAAAGCTTACCTAGAACTACAGTAAAACTTGGCTGTACTTAGACCAAAAGAAATACTTAAATAAAACTAACCTAAGTCTTTGTTTAGGCCACCTTATCACTGAAAGCAATATATTCCAACAGCCATTTTGCAAGCAAACTATGACATGTGAGATAAAATATAACATCCACTAAACTAATGCTTTACTCGTATTAGTTGATATGTCTAACATGAAACGTGACAAAGATTTCCAGGAAAAAATCACGATAATGTAAAGATATAAGAAAGGCAATGAATATAATATTTATGGACAATCTATACTTGACTTTTCTAAATAAATAACTCTGTGAATCATATTGTCGATGTTTCTTTGGTTGACTGATTTTATTATTATCGTTATTTGAGTTTCAATTATGTTTCAAAAAGATTCTAGTTAGAGCTCAGGTAACTTAATAATCTTATAAGATTTTAATATCTTTTGAACACATAAAAGTGGCTTGAGGTATGACAGTCATTTTATGTGAATTGTTAGACAAAAAAAAATATTTGCACCTATGGCCTTATTACAAAAAAGTTAAACCTTAGTTGAACACCATGTTGACACAGATCGTTTTTCTAGAGATTGTTTTTTAGTCAGTGTTTCGCTAAAATCGGTTTATATTTTTATAATAAGACGGCTTCTTACGTTTTCTGACCTTTCAATAAAGAAAATACTTATAACTTACTTTAAAATGAAACCATAGTAAGGGATTAAAGTAGAAAGGTTACTTGTGGGTAGAAAATCGTTTTGTAAGCTTTTTAGCCTTCGGCTTGGGTATTTTATTATAAAATCCAGGGCCCTTATTAAAATGAATAATGGAGCTTTTCTTTGAGCTTACAGCTTATTGCTTCTGCTCTAAGACGACACAGACTTATAGCGATGCCCATGGTTAATCTACAGATAATGTCTATTTTCCGAGATTAAAATATATTTTAGCATTTTATAATGGAGAGGCTGTAATCGACAAATAAATATACAATTTAACAACATTAACGTTTCGCTTTAAATTAAGCTACTTTGTTTTATAGAAGACAGATTAAAAAACCCGTATTAACATGAATGAATACTTTTATTGAAAAAAAAAAAAAAAAGAATAATGTAGTTTATTATCACAGACTTTAGGTAGAGAAGGCTGGGGTAGAGTTATACCCTTATTGCTAAAATCAGAATGAATCTTGAATCTTGAATCTTGAACCTAATTCATGATGCCCATAATAAGATGTCACTCGCAACATAATAATCATATTACCTAGTCAGCAACTTAACATAAACGGGGTCGTATGAATATTTTGCAAACATTTTCTAATCGTGATGTCTCAGGACACTTAGCACGAGTTTTTAGATTATTATAATTCACAGTGAATTGGAATAACTAGTTTTTTATTATTAGAAGTAGCCCCGCTTTTCCGCTTTGACTAATGCAACTCAAACGGTGAAGGAAAATATTATGAAAAAACTGGCATTTTGTATAACGTTCAGACTATGTCAAGTAAACGAAAGAGCCTCATTGAACCACACTTAAAATACTTTCACCGCACTGGTTCGAAAGAACTAGTGAGACGACAAGAAGAAGAATACTGCGATCATGTTTTCCTGGCAAATATCACTGTACTGTGCTTTGTCTCAGGCTGCTATGTCGTTCTAGCTAGATAAATTGACAAAGTTCGACGCGGTCACCGAAGGCAATTTAAGTTTTTGATCAACTCTAGTAACTCAAACTACAAGATTCTTCTCTAAATTAACATTGAGGTTTTTTATTGTAATATCTGCAAAATCTGTTACTCTTTTTCTTGTCAGGTAAATGTTCCTTATTAAAAAAACACTATACATAGAGCCTTATTTAATTCACAAAAAAATATGAATCATAGTATCGGTGAGCTAGAAGTGAGCTATTTAGACAGTTCAAGGCCATTTCTATTATTAGAGTTGGTCTTACTGGATTTAGCCATGCTTTACTTTCCTTTTAGACACTCGCACTAGTGCTAACGTTTTAATTCTAATCTGCGGATCGTGTCATCAGGCTCGTGACGACTAAATCTACGGCTAAAGTGAATATAATAATATAATCGGCATATTAAACTGATATTCAGCCCACGCCTCTACGTGACGTCCTGTACCCTTAAGGCTGTGTCCCCAGTAGGCAAACTGTTAGCGGCCGACTGAAAAAATAGCAAGAAAAAAAGAAGCGGCAAACTGCGTACAGTGAGCGCAAAACTAGAAAACTGTGGACACTCCATTTCAAATATATGGAAGGGCGTACTAAATCGATACGCCGCAAACTCAGTCGGCCGCTAACAGTTCGCCTACTGGGGACACAGCCTTAAACGGAGTTGCCCACATGTGAAAACGCAGTTATCTCAAGATTTCATTGAACGAAAATTGACTTCAACACCACTTTTGCTCCGTCAGTGTACAGTTTTGTGTTGTAGACAAGTTATTTAATTCCATATTGTAAGTATTACTATTTTAAAAACTGAGAATAGCGTTGCATTTCTCATGTTCTCGATGTGAACTTAATATTAAAATAGAACCTTTATACGAGATAATTATCTGAGTTTATATACACTATAAATTACAGTGGTAAAATATGTAGGAGAACCTCCGAAAACGATTCATCCGATAAAAAATAATAATGGGAAGTCTAGAACCTGTAGGTTGCTTAGGCAATGTTAGTGCTACGTGAGCGAGCTATTTAATATCTAGCAAATTGAGTTAGGGAATGGTGTAGTTGCTAGGCTAATTTATCTCAATCATAATCCAGGCACTCAGGCGTGGTCGCAGCCTCAAATTTTGGGGTAGTCACAATATCTTCTTTATTAAAACGACTTTTTCATATTTTGTAAATATTTCGATTTTGGGGGGGGGTCATGTCCTCTGTGACCCCCCCACCCTCTTCGGACCGAGCCTGCTGGCACTACAGCCGTATTAGGGCATAGATTGCCTTGTGACTCAGTATTGTCATCATAGTCATAGTAAAGACATAAAGGCCTATGTTATAATGCCTAACAACTAATTACTTAAAAGCATTTGATACTATCAAAGTAACAACAGATGCTGATCGTATAATGAAGTCATCAGTATGGCATTTTAACTAAAGATTAATTACTAATAACAAATGCATGAGCAGGTAAGGCAAGGCTTTCTGAGAAGTAAACAATTAACTATTGAAACCTAACATTCTTTGCATAATATTTAAGACTCTGGATTGCTAAAGAGCATTTGGTACTCGGAGGACTAGACTGATTACTTTACTAAATTGCAATACTAGATTTTTGTAATAAATGGAAAAAAATGTATCTAGTGTATTTGGATTAAGCTCTTCCAGTGACGCCTCAACAAGTGGATCAATTTGGACGAAGCTTAGGATTATAAAATTTTATAGTATGTATGTACCTAGGTGTATTTTTTAAATCTATTTATTTTGCTAAGATTGCCCTAAATTAGAATTATTATGCACCTAATTAGAAAGTTTATTTACACGAAACAATAATCATAAAAATACATAAATAGGTATATAATTAATTATTATTATTTTGTTTGTCAAAGTTTAACATCACAGAACTATATAGAGTCCCGGACCTTTGATAGGCATGCATGGGGCCGGAGCCAACACACAGAGGCCTTTTTAGACAATTTTGATCTTGTGTGAGGGAGACACATACCGGCTACTATCCCTATTATTATTATTTTAACCTAGATTAAATCCGCAGTAAGTACAACGTTCTTGTGAAAAGGCCAAAAAAGTTCCATTTAACTGGCAGTCGTGTGCTTGTATCAGGGCATCAAACGCCCGCGTTGGTGACTTGCAATCCTTATATTAGGGTACTAAGGTTAACACACTTAATGACAGCTTATTACTTGCGGTTAGGCAAACGATACCTAACGAACCGTCGCCGAAACGCATCCGATACGCTGCGTTTACGGACTGACGTCATTTAGCTATGCTTACACTAAAAACAGGTCTTCATTAGATGAAGACATTGTAAGGAAGAATATATTTTTCGAATGTAAAAAACAGCCTTTGTTCATATACACGTCTTTAATGTGAAGCATAGTAGAAGTAAAGATTATACATTTTACCTACAAGCTCGATGGCTTAGTATTAGGTACTTTCGTTTCGACTAAGCCCTTATCCATATGAAAATATATTTTTGAATTACATTTTAATTAATTCATTGATTTTACTGGTAGAAGTAGTTTCTACCAAAACCAGCCTCTGGTTTACACAGGTTACGCTGGTTTCAGTGTAAATGCGGCCTAGCTGGGATAAGTTACATTGTCATTAGTGTATTTTGTTGTCATTTATCCTAAAGCGATGATACCAGGTTACAGTGTATGATCAATGAATGGAAATTGACGTTGCGAATCTAGGAACTGCATTCTACATTTGGAAGGTCCGCCTGCGACGCAGAAGGTTGCGGGTTCGATCCCCGCCGCGGGACAAATGTTTGTATGACCTACAGATATTTTTCTCGGGTCTGGGTGTTTCTATGTTGTTGTTGTTGTTGTTTTTAGCCCCCACTATCCCACTGCTGGGCAAAGGCGTCCCCTCGATGTTTCTATGTAATGTAAATTACTAACAAAAAAGTATTTATAGTTTATCAGTCATCTAATACCTATAACACAAGCTCTGCTTACTTTAGGGCTAGATAATGCTGTGTGAAAAGTCCAGCGTTATTTATTTATTTATTTTATTATGTCAAACTTCTTACATGTGACAGAACTCGGGTAAGATTGTCTGGACTTTCGCTCTGGAGTTCGTTACGGGTAGGCATAGTTCAGCTTTTTTAATTTATTTCGCTTCGGTTTTACACGTATTAATCACAGCTTTAAACGAAATGAAGAAAAACATACTTGGAAAACAGTTAGTTCCTCATAGCAGCGATGGGCTTGGAACGACTGTACCTCTGATTTTCGAATTTCACTTCTAAAATTTACCATGTTTTATAATATTATAGTATACTTATGTTGGACGGCCCCCCACTAGATGGAAAAACGATCTGGTAAAGGTTGCTGGGAGCCGTTGGGTGCAGGCTGCACAAGATCGATCGCTGTGGAAATCGATGGGGGAGGCCTATGTTCAGCAGTGGACACTAGATGGCTGACATGATGATGATACTTATGTTTGCCATCCAGCGTGGTAATGCCTCCAGTGTTTTGGGCACGCTTCCGTCTGACAGTGACCTGGATCAGTTGAGCTACCTATAGATCGTTTCTAACGTTACTTAGATAGCTTAACCAATCTTGAAACTTGAACGTGAACGTCTCGTTACATATGTACGAGTATTTAGCTTCCTTAATAATTCCTGTATTTTTCCACAAAGTATACTGGTAGTCGAGTGTTCATGTACCTCATTCCTCATTAGCCGTTCAGCCCTTCATAACATCCCAACTAATTAATTTACCCGACTTCACTCGACGTGTTCATATCTCATACAGCTGACAAATGCGGCCGCTCCATCACTCAGATAAAATATTATTAAAACAAACAAATCAACAAAAAATATTGCTTTTCGAAAGAGCCGAAATCAATGCGAGTACACTATTCCTAATTCAAAAGAAGGTCATATTCCTTTATCCTTTAAATACGAAAACTACACCTTATCGTTGTTGTGTTAAGGTTTTAAATAGGTTGGACGATGTTGAGATAATAGGTACTAAAGGTCGATCTGTTCTGTGGCAGTAATTTAATGTAACAGTTAATATGACAGGGGCTTGAGGATGCCAGCGGGTCGCCTGCGCTTTATATTTATGCACTCACACCTGGAGGTCTGAAGAGTGTTTTATTTTATGACACAGACTAAACAGTGTTAGCTAGACTTCTTTACAAAAGCGTGGCAATAAAGTTTTACGTACAAGCCTATGTGCAGGGCTCGTACCATAGTATAGTTTTATAAAACCGTAATAGGTTTTATAATGATAAGTAGGGAATGAAAATAAATAATATCTACCTACTTTACAATTGAACATCTTAATAAAACTCATATATTCTCACTCTTGATTGTGAAAACACTATTACAGATAAACTAGTAAAATAAAAAAAAACTTATTTTACTCTTGTATAAATAAATATTTATTTTTACAAACTATCATTGGTAATGGAAAATAAATAGTTTATAGTTTTTCTGTGCCAAGCAAAGAACCATTAAACAAAAAGAGTGATCCAGCTGTAACCTATTATTCACCTGTGCCACATCCGTTGTTGTCTTGATAGGTACGTTACAGAACACGATTGTGATATTAATGCTGAGCACGTTAAATATGAACTATTAATTACTAATTGTGCGGTTTTGTTAATTTATTGTGATTAATGTGTGTCGGATGAGCGTGTGATTGTCAATTGGAATTCATTTGTCTTCTGTATTTGATAGCATGCGCAGTGCGCACGCGTCTTTTCAATCTATATTATTGGGCCTGTCTAAATAGTTAGAGACGACATAAAGTCCTGATTTTGTACTGTCAGGACATTATGTTTATTCTAAGATTTTATGAGATAAGCACCTAGGTACACCATAAACATAAAATCTAGCTTTCATGTAGGTACCTAGGATAAATGTAATTAATTATTTCCTAAAGAAAACTTAAAATAATACTTACGTGCCTATTGAAAGTGAAGTTTAGCCTGTATTGTTGTATTTCGTTAGTGATTCACAATAGATGAAAGTTTTATCACTTCCATTCTATCTTCTAATATGCTTCGTAATTGTGGTTTCAAGTCAAAATAGAAAGAATCCATGGGTTTGTTCGCCTCTTGATTATATAACTTTCTTTCACTTGTAGAAATACAATATTAGAAACATTACGAATTAAAACGAGTTTACAAAGAAACTGTAGACAACATGTCGTCCGTTGTTTTGAGTTTGGACGTGCTTCTGGCTGAGTAGCCAGATATCTTCAAAGGATCATAAATGCCTAAAGTTATGAGTTGATGTCTATTGTTTGATATCTATTGTCCTAAGAAATACAGACGAGAGAATCAGATGACTCTTCATAATTTTAACTTCTAAATGGTTCTATTACTCACTTCGTTTTACTACTTACAACAATGAATATTTTTAATTTTTTTTTTGTTCATGCTCATGCATTCATATGCATGGTCATAATTTTATACCAGTACCTTTTGTGAAGGAGCTCTCACACCAAAAAACATTAATATAATACTTAAACAACATTTCCGAAATCAAGATTAATTTTTAACAACTCATACAATTACTGGAAAAAATGGAGCATCCTATACATAGTCTTTCTAGTAAGCGTACGCACACAAGCGTAGTAAAATATGCAAACTCTTTTGGATGTGTTCGTGCAACCATTATCATTCTATGCGTCTGCTTATGATTACGTTTTTTACTTATTTTTACCTACCTTAATTATTATTCGATGTCTCAAACTTTGTACCTACAAAACATGTTGTTGTCAACGAGAACGTAGTGTTTAGACAAACCTAATATAGGCTTAGAAACACTACTAAATGAAGAATGTTAATTTTTTCTGTGAAATAAAGATATCTATCTATCTATCTATCTATATATCCATTTTCTATACTTAATTATATATTTTATATAATATATAATGTTTATTAGTATATATTTATATATTTTAGTTCGAAATATGTTTTTTTGTATAATTAATAGTATCTCCGTTTTAATAGATCACCGTTTTTTAGAAAACCTTAAAGTTCAGTTAGTATCAAATCTACCAGCCTAATCTCATTTAGGCTTCAACAATAAATCTATCAGTAAACACAATCGAAAAGTAATTTACATCAAATAGATGTAGTGAAACTCAATACAGAAGTCAATAGTGAAAGTAAAAGAAACGAATTATCCGAGCATAATTAAAATCGGTATGCAATTTCTGTGACAAAGAGATTTTGGTAAATACAAACGGATATAAATCTTTTCGGTAACATAATTGAAATCTCGATTGATTCGAGAGAACAGCGCTTTGATGTTAGTAATTGAATAAATCTGAATTCATGTAACAAATTGAAAACCGAAATTCAATAGCATCAAAATACAGAAGAAAGTTATGTTGGTACTTAAAGATTTTCTAGTTTGCAGTCTTGTCAAGGTCAATCGTTGTTTGAATGTGAAAAATTCTAGTTCAGGGAGGTTATTCCCGTTCGTTTATTCGTTCGTTTGATGAACATTCGGATGTTTCTTACTACGATTTCTGACTTCTAGAGCCAATTTCTCAAACGTTTAAACACGGTCCTAACCTAGGATCAAATATTCCAAACCGAAAAATTGGCCCTTGAAGTCAGAAATCGTAGTTAGAAACATCCGAATGTTCATCAAACGAACGAAAAAAAGAACGCGAATACGGACCCAGTACAGTTTATTAAAGTTTGCAAGAAAGTGCTATTTCGTTTTTAGTGCATAAATAACCACTAAGAAGACAATACAATGAAAATAATTAAAAACTCAAGCCGGAGGAACAAAAACATGCCCTAGTTTCGGTTCAACTAATATGCAGATTATAATTATGCACCTTTATTCTTAATGGACTTAATGTTATTGGCCTGTAAACTCAAACACCTGCTGAATTTTTGTTATTTTTCATTTTTGCCTCAAAGGATCAGCATTGCCATCCAACGTGGTAATGCCGCCAGTGTTTTGGGCTCGCTTCCGACTGACCAGTTGAGCTATCTATAGATCGTTTCTAACGATCCTTAGATAGCTCGACTAATCCTTTTGTATTTTGTAAATATATTTCAATTGTAGTAGCTTAGGGTTTCTGTATAAACATTAAGAAAAAATATTATACAGGTGGATTTTTGAGATGTACCACGGAGGGCAGGTACCTTAACCGTTGTAGCTACAGGAAAACGCTCTTAGGAGACCTTCGGTAACTTTTGAGATATTTTGAACTGCATTCACAGATTTTGAAAAAAATTTACTGTCAGCGACAAAAATTACAATCTCAAAAAGATAGGGAAGGTCTCCTAAGAGCGTTTTCCTGAAGCTACAACGGTTAAGGTACCTGCCTTCCGTGGTCCATCTCAAAAATCCACCATGTATAACGAGATACATACTTCCCGCGGTGTTATCCACGCATCTTCTACGTGTCTTCACTTCACTTTCCCGGGATCAAAAGTAGCTTAAAATTAGCTTACAAAAAAGGAACTTTCATAGCATTTTTCCAAAGCTTTTCAGTTGTTGCTACGTAGAAATAGTAACAAATATCCATCCATCTATCCAAACTGTGGCATTTATATAAGAGCCACAATAGTGAATGAAAAGATGAGGAGCAACAGGCTAGCATGGTATGGGCATGTAATGAGAAGGGAAGAAGGTCATCTAACTAGGAGAGTACTTGGTATGAATGTTGATGGATTTACGAGTAGAGGTAAGCCAAAGAAAAGATGGATGGATTGTGTAAAGGATGACACGAGTAAGAAAGGAGTGAGTGTTAAGATGACGGCTGATAGAGGAGAATGGAAGAAGAACAAATGTTGTGCCGACCCCACATAATGTGGAAAAAGGGCAGGAAGATGATGAAGAGCCACAACAAAATATCGAATATAAATAGTAGGGTTCGTTTCGTTGAAATGACTTCTAGTGGCACGACACGTCCGTATTCTGTTAATCCCGCCATTCGCCTTGCTACAGTTTTCGAAACCATGAGGAAAACTACAGAAAACGGTAAAGCACCTGACGCTTGACCTTACAGAAATGCTTGAATAATCGCTTGTCTACGGCACCGGTAGCAGGGATCAAAGTGTTAATCTCCGTGGACAGTCGTGAGAGGCTTTTCAGCTTTAAAAATAAACCCTCGTTATCTTAACCATCGGTTAAAATATATATATTTTTTTTCCACACACTGCTGAGCAATACTTGTAAATGGAAGGGATCTTAAAGATTTTGAAATACTTTCATTAGTTTCTGCTCACACGTCATCAAAACCCTCCTTCAGGATCTATTCTATATTGTGTCACTTGGTAATACTAATCATATTTTGGTTTTTTAAAACCATATTCTTCAAAACATTTGGAGTTTCGGGTACACAAGAACATAGCTACAATAAACTACATTGTGAGCAAACATCGCTTGGTGTTAAACGGCTGGTTAATTGTTGATGCCAATGAGCTAGACCATTCACAAAAAGAAAGTTTAATCTACCAACAAGCTGTGAAATGATTATTTCCTAGTAAATGTAGGCAATGCTTACATGTTTCTGACAAATAAATGAAACCAGTGTTTGAAAAAGCGATGTAAATCATTTATCTTCTTCTGCAGTTATTGATTGTTATCCTACACTTGAATTGGATTCGGTCTTACGCTGAAACAGCAACAAGTAAAAGAACGGTTAAGGAAGAGATTGTATTAAATTGTAATAAAAGTCGAGGTTTCGTTTTTTACAATTTCATTCCGTGGAAAATACCGACGAATCCTATTTAACAATTTCGTCTTTATTTTTATGGTGCTAACCTCACGCTTATGGTGTTAAGTTTGTAGCCTATGTAACTTCACTCTAGATCCCTTTGGCATACTCGAAGCAAAACGAAAGCTAAAGATTCAGCAACAAGAGTTTTAAAATTGAAGTGGAAATGGGCTGGACACGTACAAAGAGGAAGAGAGACATAACAAAAAGCGCAGACCAGGAAGACCATACAAAAATGGAGCGACGATCTTGCAAAACTTGCTAGAAAGACATGGAGCAGAACAGCTAGAGACAGGGAAAAGTGGAAGCAATTGGAGGAAGCTTTTACCGCAGAACGCGGTTCTTACACCGATCCTTAGAAATAAGTAGAATATTTATTATTTACATCAAAAATAGGTACTTATAGTTGAACGGTTAGTTTGTAGAAAACATTGTAAGTGTAACAAAATAAATGTAAGTTTAAAATAAAGCTTCAATTAATAGTAAATAAATGAACCTCACACTAATTTAATATGCATTCCAAATTTACTTCTCAATCATTTTACTTTACACAATTTAGCTTTCGCGATTTGATTACCAAAGACTTTCTTGCTGAATGTACAACAAACATAATACAGAAATCAAGTTATTTCTTCGCCTAAAGTAATGAATGAAGTCATCAAAAGTGAAGCGTTTTACGATATATTTCACAAAATATTTTAGTATTATAGCAATAGCCGAAGGCGAAGTTCGGCGAACACAAAAATCTAAATTTACTTGAACTTGAATGTGTTAAGTAGAGGTCTAACCTAAAGACGAACATCCATTCTACAGACACTAGGAATATCTCAATGAAAATTATTACAGGCATTTACCAGGCAGGTTCTATCGTCCTTCCGTATCCTGGTGCCCATATTTATTGAGCCTACTACCTCCAATGACTGGCATGCCGTAGCTCATGTGGTACCAAAAAATCAATGACATCAAGTACCTAATTAATTCCAAATTATCTACCCACCATACGCAACTTAAACTCACAAAATTATATGCACAATATTTGAGTATATTTTTTGTAACAATACAAAGAAGTGATGAAATCATTCAGATGTTACGCCTCAGTCAGACTGCTCCTTAGCACTCCAAAAGCGTGCATTATGAGTGCTCGTGCGATTTGAGATGAAATGTGATCCGATTGATGTCTTTGTTCAGTTCGCCTTGTTTACGGCGCGCCTTGGGGTTACTAGCAACATTGTCGAGCTCAGTGTAAGAAACTTGGCCTTTATTTTCTTTGGTATGAATTATACAGGGTTATTTGTAAAACACCGGTAACCTCTCAGGACTGTATTACTATCATCATAAACAGCAACTTTTGTTCTATGACCTTTACAAATTTATCATATTTTCGTTCATCAGATTTTCATCATCATCATCATCATCATCATCATCATGTCAGCCATCTAGTGTCCACTGCTGAACATAGGCCTCCCCCATCGATTTCCACAGCGATCGATCTTGTGCAGCCTGATTTCATCAGATTTTCATACAAAAATAAAAATGTTTAAATTGAACGCTCTAAATGTTACGAAGTCTATGCGTAGCAAAAGTGTATACTCGTAGTTTCACATGGGCAAAACCGTAGGACGAACACTAGTACGTAAACTAGTAGTTTTTTTAATGCCAATTTTGGTTTAATCGGTTGAAAAATGGGACATAGTAGGTGAGAACAGACAAACGGACAAAATCATCTTTGCCCAATCTCGAAACTGAGACGCTTCGCTCGCTCGCTCGGTCAATTAAGGTTGTGGGCATGCCCATAGTGCCCACTATAGTGGATCCGCGCCTGCTAATATACAATGTTAAGTAATGACCATTGACCAGGTTCATACAATTTTCAAACTGCTTTACTTTGTAAGTAACGTTTATTATGAAGTGACTAGACTGCCGTATCGTATGATAAACCAATCATCACATCATCTTACATTTAGTTCCGTCAAGTTAAAAAGTACGTCATCTCCAAATAACGCCATAAATAAAAAATAGCTTTCTCACGTTCAAACTAACAATAGGATTCCCACAGGACTTAATTAGGTGCCAAAACGAGACTCGAACACGCGTGAACACCATCAAAAACTACATAGCCGATTAATTGCTATATAAGCGTCGAGGTAACGTCGGGCTATAAAGAAATCAATCAATGAATTAGGTATTTCAAATCAATAAAAATCAGAAAAGCTCGTAATATTGGTGGTAACAAAGATATAAATTCACTGGATGTGATAAAGCTTTTTGTGTTTGCTATTTGATGTGCAAAATGTTGACTTTGAAAGCTCTGAAGCTTTCGGTGTAGCGGTGTAAAAGAATTGTTATGCAGCCAAATAAAGGCTTCCATCATGGGACCGACAGTATAACGAGCCCTCCGAAGTGCTTGTGGTGCACTTCAATTCAACTAAGTAATAAAAAACACACCCATACCACATCTAGTAAGACTAGGTTAGCGTAGTCATATAGTTCTCAAGAGGCGGCTCGTGTGAAGTAGGAGTTGTCGGCACGTTTGATAGCACAGGTGCTGACTGCAGGCTAGTTTATATTCTTCAATGTCACTATGAGCTAACAAGGAATCTGAAATAAAAGTTTTTAAAACAATTAAAACAAAAAAAAAAACAAACATAAGCTTCACGACTATATCCCCAATGCACGGTAGACATAGATCTTTTTATGATGTCAGAGGCATGTGTACATAACACATAGGTAGCTAACTGATTTTCTCAAATGTTGTATGTGATGTTGAGGATTTTCTTGCATCGTTTAGAGCTCGTGTACATACATACATATACATTTTTCAAAACGAAATCAAATCACGAAATAGAATACACACTAGCGGTCGAACCGTGGAGCGGCTAGCCACGCGGCAAAAATTTAAAACAATTTTGTGGCGGTTTGGTGCGTACAAGCGGTTGCATATTAAAACTGGAAAAGCGGCTAGCCGCCCCGCGGTTCAACCGCTAGTGCGTAAGAGGGATAACTCCAAGACGCGGTAGTAGGCCATAAACTTTGTTGTTGTAATCCATACTAATTAGGATTAGCGAGTTTATATGTTACGTTCCCCAAAACGCAACCATAGCGCGATCTATTTTTTCCTGTGGCGCCATCTATTATGTAGTAAAATGTGTCTGTCTGTCTATCTGTTTGTTACCTTTTCACGCCTAAACCACTGAACAGATGATGCTGAAATATGACATGGATAAAGATTATGTCCCAGGGACGGACATAGGCAACTTTTTTTTTTCAAAACTAATCACGAAGGGCGTGAAATAAGGGTTGAAATTTTGTATGGGGACTTAAAGTGAAGTTCCAGTTGAAGGCCACTAGATGGCGTTGCTGTCATAGGACAGCAACGCCATCTAGTGGCCTTCTCGACCTCAGCCATAGGGCTGAGGTCGAGATGGCGCTATTATTGCATTTTTATTTTTAAAAGTATCAGAAGAGAATCTTCTGAACAGCAGTTTTCAGTTCTGTTTTTATTAAGTATGTTATTTTCGAAGTCGCGGGTACCAGCTAGTAAATAATGAAAATAAATATTGCTGGACATTTTCACACAGCATCATCTAGCCCCAAATTAAGCAAAGCTTGTATTATGGGAACCAGATAACTGATATACCTACTTACGACTTATATACTTTTTGTTTGTAAATACGTACATATTATACATAGAAACACCCAAACCCGAGACAAATCTGTATGTCATACAAACATTTGTCCCGCGGCGGGGATTGAACCCGCAACCTTCTGCGTCGCAGGCGGACCTTCGCCCACTGTCCACAGAGGTCGTCATAATCCTATCGTAATACTTTGGTAGGTATAAAAATCGGCTTGAATTATTGTTACAAATGCTTCGATTGCACTTTTTTGGTATCAAACAAAATAAATCGTTGTAATTGTAATCAATGATAATGGTCAAAGTCTAGCAACAAAGTTCATCATGCTAAGCCAATTTTATCTATGAAAACCACCAAAAAAGTCTTTGGGGTCAACTCTAGGTGGTGCCCGGTGGCGATAAGATGTAAATCCGTCAAAACAAAGATAACTACTTTGATAACAAGTAAATAGGTTCACTAATACCTTAATGTATCGTAAAAAGTAAGTTCGTGTGAGTCAGTGGCCAACTTTAGTGACGGAGATTTTAGGCTGCCATAAGGCATCTGACGTGGCTTAACAACACCGACAATTTGACGTGCCCAAAGCACGGAAGCGCTCAGATGAAAAATATGAAAATGCCACTACGATCTGTTCTTGATAGAACGTTCGTCTTGCTTAGTCGAGCAAGCACGACTACGAGCAATGATATAATGCTTATAGCAGCCACCCATCCATTCGTTGATCTCGCAGAAAGTTGCTTCGATCTATAAAGGTACTGAGGTCAGCGAGGTTCTCTAGTATGATCGTATGACATTTTGATTCGATTCTCAATGTGACCCAAACTTCAATACAATTCGGATAAGGATAAGAAAAGGTGACCCAGCGACACAACGTGTCAAGTAATATTATGAATTTTATCTTAATACTGGTAGCTGGTAGTGAAGCGCTCGTGATCGTGCTTGCTCGGTCGTTCTTAATAGATTCTCGAAGTTAATCAACGTTTGAAACGGTCTGTAAGTGGATGGGTGACCGCCAGTGGCATTTTCATCTGAGCGCTTCCGTGCTTCGGAGGGCACGTTAAATTGTTGGTCCCGGCTATTTAAGTCGTCAAGCCATGACGGAGGCCTTAAGGCGGCCTAAAAACTCCGTCACCAGAGTTGGCCACTGTAAAGGATAATGGGCTAATCTGGATCTATGAACAAGGTTAAATACAAATGCCCGCTGGATTCACATATTAAAACTACATGACCTTATGGTTGAAAGTATGAAGTACTAAAAAAAGTCTATGAGGTAAATTCAATAATACTACAAAATTAAAAAAAAAGGACTGAATGTCACATCTGTATTTTATAAAGAACTAAATAGAACGGTGAATTAATAAGGCAATATAATTTGGTAAACTGTAAACCTATTATTGATCGGGAAACAAAATATGCAATGTCTTCATTAGAATTCAAAAATTTTACGAGCTTGCAATTTTATGGTTCCCTCGCACGAAACAAATCCGGAATGACTATAATTTTGCTGTTCCCGTTAATTGAATGGGATGGTTTTATTCGTAGTTTACACGAATTTCTTCAAAAACTAAATAATATTCAAAAAAGATGCTAAGATGCCGACTACTCCCAGGCACAAGATACGGTAGACAGTAAAAATTGTTGACATACTAAACAATCAGTTAAAATTATTGTTACGCAACTTCGTTACTCTTTTTGTAAAAGTTAAACAAAAGTTTATACTCGTAACTTGCGAAAAACAATCAGAACATTTTTCTTTCGTCTTTCTTTTGTAATTTTATTATGAAATACTTTGTATAAGTACCAAAAAAGCAGAGTTTGATACGAAGACCGTATTTATGATTTAATCAATGATATTTTGTAATTAAATTTTTACTAACCATTACCCTTATTAACCCTTTAGCCTCATCAAAAGCTACGATCATGTAATGAGAGTGTCATTACGATCGTAGCTTTTAACAAAACTTTACAAAACTTTTTTTTTTGTAACTACAATTTACGCACAATACACTTATTACAACAGGACCACGGAGTAAATAATAGTACCTACACATAACACAGAAATTTTCTATGCTATACTTTCCGCTATTCTTTATCCGGTGCCTCTTTTCTGAAGTTTAGCCACACGACATTACCGTCTATTTACACAACACAACAATGGACCAGTGACTTACAAACATGACCAATCGAGTGAAAGTGTCGCTTTCAACAACAAAACATCCCTATTGTCCTTTATCAGATTAAGCACATCTAAGTGTCATGTTGACAAACCAATTTACAGCTTTCAATCCTTTTCCGTGCCACCCTCATAGTCTTTTGAAAAAGAAAGTAGACGGATAAGCCGACGATAGACCACCAGTTGTGACAAAAATTGGCAAAATATTGTTATAATCTGCTTATTTTTGAGAGGATTACGGCCTTTGTTGATTCGATTGAAGTGAGTTACCTGGAAGTGTGAAGTGGTTAAAATAATAATCGAAAATATAGCGGATGAAGTGACTTGTTGCTTTAACTTTGTTAATACTCGTAAGACGAAATTATATGTTTTTTTTATATAAGATAACTCTCTTCATAGACCAAATTGGAGACGAGGATCATTTTGGAGATGAGGTCAACAAAACCTACTCTATAGACCGAGGAGTTAGTATGAATAATGTAATGAGATTAAATGAGGCGAAAAGTTTCAGAGTCGTGTAATCTCTAGTCTCTATCTTTTTTTTTTTTAATTAAATAGGTCAGCATTTGACCTCCCTCTGCCTGATGTTAAGCAGTAGTGAGAATCTGTACCCGGGAAAAAAACGTTGGTATTTGTGACCGTGAGCACAGCTCTGATCTTGACCGCTAAAGATATTACTTGATTGACTTCTTAGATTGAAGTTTATACGCGTGCCAATAGACACTGAAAAGATTTGAACCCACGTAATGCTAAAATGAATGTGCCGTGTTGGCGGAATAGGGTTGTACCTCAACTTTCAATCCGAAGGTTGTGGGTTCGAATCCCGGCCGTGCATCAATGGATTTTGCGTTTCGTAAAATTTATACGTTATTATAAATTTATACGTCACGTATGGAATACTAACTTCTGCAAGATGTGGGCATGTATCAAATATGTGTTTGGACATGCCTCTGACCACCCCCCTTAGACATCTTCATAGGATCTGGAATAAGTAACATAAAAAGATCTGAGAGAATGTCTACCGCACCTTGGGGATACAGTCGTGAGCCTGTTCTGTTTTTTTTAATGCTAAAATTAAAAATTTAGATACCACGTCTAACAAGGCACTAAGTTATATGACGGTCATAATAAACGACTGTTAGGCCCTTATTAATAAACGTGGTGTAAAGTTACGCCGGATGAAATTTAGGAGTAACCATACAATTTTTGGAGTTTAAGCCTGGCGTAACTTTACACCACGTTTATTAATAAGGGCCTTAGGGTTTAGGTCTATAATTAATAGACCCATCGCTCACAATGGAGCTTAACTCATAAATATGCGTTGTCACGTAGATTATGAAAGAAATCGATAAACCGTCAAGCCAATTGCTACAGCAAACATATGAATAAACACTGACATAATAGAGTATTGTTTTCATTGACATTTGTTGTGATAATACACAGTGCATGATAATTGTTGGTAACCGATATTGCAAAGGTTATTGAGTGCATAAAGTTAACTTATATTTTAAGCAGATCCGTTTGCCCATATTATTTGTTTTGAAACCTAGATAATTGACAGAAATACAATCTTTTGTGATGTCTTTATGAATTAATATTATATTTATGAATGAATATTATGAATACTTAATAATAATGACATGTCTTTGTGGCGACTTGCAGTTTGGAGGCACGAGAAAGTTAGATGCAGCGCTAGTTTAACTACACAATTTCACTTTAGAATAATGCTTGCGCATTCAACTATTTTGAAGGAATTTTCAGCCTTGGTTATGTAATTAAATTTTAGATTAAATACCTACTATACCGTTTCCCTAGTGGGATGTACGTACTTTGGACATTTCTCTATTTAAATCCTTTCTACTTACAACAATATTTTTTTAAATACGGTTTAGATGTTTTATGGATGTTTGGTTAAGTGCCTATATATTTATATTTATTTACAGAAACTAAGCTACTACATATTTACATATATTTACAAAATACAACAGGATTAGTCAAGCTATCTAAGGATCGTTAGAAACGATCTATAGATAGCTCAACTGATCCAGGTCACTGTCAGTCGGAAGCGTGCCCAAAACACTGGCGGCATTACCACATGATGTTTGGTTACTCAATATCGCTGAATGGATTTTAATAAATGAATAAATGAAAATTTGGAATAGCACATAGGTACACTTTATCCCGGAAAAATGAAGTAGACTAGTTATACCCGTAGAACACCGCGGAGCGCAGCTAGTCATTTAATAAATATTTTGCCCAAGCTAGGAAGAGATTTTGTAACTTTTTTTACCAAACCTAACCTTCTGGTGTTCAAACAAATTGCCTAAACTATTAGTTATTTCACTGTAAGTAGCGCATTATTGCCCCGCCTCGAGCTATGATCATTTTTTGCGCACGCGCACCCGAATCAAGCACCTTGACTCCAAACGTGTGGGCACTCTGTAATTTATTTTTTATTCTTTTTCACCCAATAAATTACTCATATGTCAAAACTTTGGATGCAGTGGGCTTTCTGCTTTCGGCGTCTCAGAGGTGATGTATTGGTCTTGTCACAGCAACTTTTTTCCTATAATTTTGATCGGATAAATAATTGCTCGTTTTAATGAACCGTTTACTAATGAGTCGGACTTTTTAAATAGGTGATACGTAGGTTAGGAATTTGGATTCAATAATTGAATTTAATCTATAACAAGATTACAAATGTATCGGATTAGAGAAATTTTCTATATAAAATTATTGTAAAAAATAGGTAAGTGTTTCATGTTCAGACAATCATCAGTAAAAACGCACATTCAGCTGCAAGATCGTTCTTCGGGGTTAATGGTTTGATGCGATGACCTGACATAGGGGCGCTATCTCTTTGTGCTTCGACCCTCATGCACTTTGACTATCATGTCAGAACGCATATCTAGTATTTCAAGAGATCGCAAACTTATTTATAGATTAATCAGGGTTAATCAGCATCCCTAAGATCAAGCAATAGCCGTATTAGCCGGGTGAGCTTGAATTCTTTTTTTCAAACCGAAGTTCTTAGGTTCAAATCCCAGCCGTGCATCAATGGATTTTCCGTTAACTCGTGCTCAAAACGGTAAGTGAAAACAAAGTGAGAAAACAGACGAAACGTTGACAAAATTATTGCCTGCACTAGATATAGAACATAAGCGTACTCAAAAAATTATCTTTTAAGATTTTTATAACTAACTCGCTCAACACGCGCTATGCCCTAGACCAGACGGTGCGCAATCCTGTAAGATCAGTTAGAGAACCGAAGTTTCAGCTTCCCAGCTTAAACTAAAATAAACTAACTTTGTGCCGAACGAGTTGTGGTACATAAGTGCGCCAAACGACTTTGTAATGAAGAGCTGGTATGGAGTTGTTAACTTCCAAGTGCTGACTGTGAAACTCTGTTGTGCAAGCATTTCAATAGACTGGGATCACGTAGAATATATTTAAGTATAAGCAAATATACCGGCAACTGGCGAGAAACAAAAAAAAATGCTGAGTGGACGAGATCGCATAAAGGGTTTCGGACAATTTGGCACTATGAACATTTTATTAGTGGGGTCAGTCTTTTCTCTTATAAAATTTAAGTAATTAATTATTTTTCCTTCGAACTTAAAGCTTTGATCAATTTTGAATAGGAATGACTAAATTACGTCTAACCAGATATTTAGTTGATTTTGATGGAGTTTCTTCTATCAAAATCAAAATCAATTTTGATGTCTAGTGCCTGTTATGAATTTTGAACTTATGAACTTATGATATCTATTAAAGACCAAGGCTTTTGAAACGATTTCTAGATTCTAAAACGGAGTAAATTTATGACAAAGAACGGAGGACGGAGATATAATTTATGATATACTTACATGATCCTCGAAAACAGTACTAAGACCAACCTTCGTGCTCAATACCTAAAACCTTTCTGATGATACCAGTAAACAAAACGCTGTTCATGAGAGTCCGATAACTTTCATGAATGACACTTACTTTTACCTAAGTGACCTTATATTATATGATAAGGTATTTTTGTTGCAGTAGGGATGCTTATCTCAAATCGCTAGTATAAAAAGGCAGGGCTCGGGATAGATGGGCACTGGCAAACATGGCTCGTCTTGTGCTGTGTGTGTTAGCCTTGTGCGCCTTTGGCGCTTACGCCGATCCTACCTACAAAGTTGATAAATGTAAGTGCCTATACCTCTGCTAGGAAATATTAAAGGCATTCGATCAAAAATGTATAGGGTACATTTCTCTAATTGTCTTTGTTATGGTTTTTTTTAGTGGAGCGTGATGTACTTCTGGCACGCCAGGAGGAGCTCATGACTCTCTTTTACCACATCCATGAGCCCAACTACAGCCAAAAAACCCAGGACCTCATCAAGTCCTGGACCCTCGAAGAGAACACCAGCCACTTCCGTGTAAGTAAATTACAACTATTTAAACTGTGGTGTCTATAATACAATGATAATTGGCATATAAACTCAACTTCTTTTTTCAACAGAATGTGTCTGCTGTGAAGACTTACGTTGGTATGCTCAAGAACAAATGGCACTTACCTCGTGCTGTGCCTTTCGCTGTCAACGAGCCCAACCACAAGTTCGAGGTCGTCACCCTCTTCAACATTCTCTACACTGCTAAGGACTACGAAACTTTCTACAAGACCGCAGTCTACTTGAGAAATATTGTCAACGAGGGTCTCTATGTGTACGTCCTCAGTGTTGCCATTCTGTATCGTCCGGACACCCAAGGCATCACTCTCCCCCCGATTTACGAAATCTTCCCTTCGTACTTCAACAATGGTGAAATCATGACCACTGCTCAGAGGATCAACACACACGGCCAGAAGCACGTCGAGTACTTCCCATCAACTTATCTTTGGGACAACAACGTTGTCATCAGGTGGAACGCTACCACTTGGCCTTACTACGACAAGAACTTCCCAGTCACCTACTTCACCCACGATTATGGACTAAACTCTGCCTACTACTACTACAACCTCATGTACCCCTACTGGCTTGGAAGCGATATCGTCGCTGGTATTTCACACGATAGGCGTGGAGAGTTCTGGTGGTACATGCACAAGCAACTGCTTGCCCGCTACTACATGGAGAGACTGTCCAACGGTCTTGGCGAAATCCCTGACCTGACCAACTACGTTAAGGATGGATTCTTCTCCGGACTCGTGTATCCCAATGGCGTTCCTTACCCATCAAGGCCTAACAACTTCCATTTGGAACAACCCGAGTTCACCAATCACGTTGAGGCTGCTCTTGAATACGAGCGTCGTATCTGGCAATCCATTGACCAAGGTTACATCGTCAACGTAAGTCAACTACTTCGTTCTATTAAAACGAAACCAGTCATAAATAGTCTGAATTATTATTAATATTCCATTATAATTTTTAGAGCGCCGGTGACCACATTAACATTTTGACCAACGAAGGTCTTGACATCCTTGGAAACCTGATCCAGTCCAACGCTGACTCTGTGAACCCTCATTTCTACAAAGACTTCATCAAGCTATGGAAGGCAGTCCTTGGAAACTCTGTTGTTAAAGGACACCAGTATGCAAACCAGTAAGTAGTTTAAAAAAATAAGAACTTTTGATTTGAAATGGTTTTTTTGAGAGGTTAAGAAAATTTTTTTACGGTTTTAATTTCTTTCAGCTACTCGCCCCTGGTTCTTCCTTCTGCGCTTGAGAACTACCAGACCGCTCTCCGTGACCCCGCTTTCTACATGCTTTGGAAGCGCATCTTGACCCTGTCCCAGGCCTGGCAGAAGAGGATGCCCCTGTACACACAAGAGCAGCTTTCCTTCTCCGCCGTTACCATTGAGAAGGTCGAGGTCGACAAACTGGTCACTTACTTCGAGCAGACTTACATGAACGTCACTAGCTACTTGTGGATGAACGATGCTGAGGGTAAGATCTAAAAAATATTTATGGGTAATGACTTTTTAACGTCAGTTTAGAGCGATTATAAAAAGTTTTTACTTTTCAGCCAAGGAATATGAGGACCACGTAAGCGTTGTTGTCCAACACCCACGCCTCAACCACAAGCCTTTCAGCTTCAAGGTCCAAGTCAAGAGCGACGTCGCCAAGACTGTTGTGGTGAAGTTCTTCCTTGCCCCGAAATACGACAGCCAAGGCTACGAAATCCCTCTGCACTTGAACACCGAGAACTTCTGGCAGCTTGACGAGTTCACATACGACAGTAAGTATTATTATCTTTTCCATAAATAAGCCAGTTTACATCATACAGAGTTTGTTTACATGACGATCTTCAAAAGCGTTATACTTTACAGGAAAAATATTTAAAATTTTACTGCATTTAAGATTTATCTAGTGCTATATGTCATTAACTTATTTATTTATTCTCAGTGACTGTTGGTGAGAACATGATTGTCCGGGAAGCCACCCCAAATGAGTGGTGGGCCAAGGACTGGACTAGCTCGTTCGACATGTACGAGAAGGTTATGGAGAAGAAGTGGACTCCCGACATGCACCAATTCATCGACAAATTCCCCGCTCGTCTTGTCCTGCCTAAAGGTATCACTTAGATTTTTATGTCCAACCAATGACTCTCGTCTTTAAATGAAATTGATGTTCAAATTGTGATTAGGGTTAAAATGTAAAAAAAAAATGTAACAGTTCTTCTAACTTTCATGTCTATTTATTTACTGCGTTTGAATAACCTATATCCAATGATTTTTTTCAATCATTAATTGTATCTAATTGGACTGTCTTTTTTCAGGACGTGTCGGTGGTATGCCTTTCGTCTTGATGACTTACATCGAGGAGTACCGCGCGCCCAAGGTTCCCTTCGGAACTGGCTACGATCACACCGTCTCCCTTGGTCTCGGATCTGGAGCTCGCTGGGCTCTCGACGAGCCTTTGGGCTTCCCTATCGACCGTCCTCTCTACGAGTACCAAGTCAAGGGCCTCAAGAACATGTGGTTCGAAGATGTTCTCATCTACCACAAACACACCCCCGAAATCGACATCCCCCATACCGAATAAGCTTATAAAATAATAATGCTTTGGTAAATGTTATTATTGCCTTTATGTATTTGTAATAATGTATGTATCAATTGTTTTATATGTATTGTAGTATTGTTAATATGTATTGTAGTATAATGACTGTTTAAATATATATAATTTTTTAAATGTGAACAAGTTTATTGATTGAAACTACCTTTTCCTCAAACTAAAAGAATTGAACAAGCTAGGAATTTGTTTACCAAATATTGCCAATTCTTAAAAATATGGTACAATTTGTAGCATATTTGTTTTTCTTTGGTTTCAAAAACGGCTTAAAGAAAATTGTTTTTGTAGCCTGCAAAAACAATTTTATTCTTGCCCTTTTCGGTCAATTCCATTAAATTAAATGACATAATCATACCGTATCAATCACCTATATCTAAAATAGATAATTTAAATATACTGTGGTTTTTGTAAAACACCAGTAACCTCTCAGGACTATATTACTATCATCATAAACAACAACTTTTGTTCTATGACTAGGTACCTAATAGTTGAGTCAACTACAGGCTGATTGCATTATACCTACTTAATTACAAGTAATTAGGTTATGTTTTTAAATGTTTATTAATATTAAACAGTTTTAGAACTCTCTAAATAGCTGTTTCAACTCTCACTTGCGCCATCTGTGTAGGGCAAGGTACAACAATCAGCGCCATCTACTCTTGCTTTGAACCGGAACAAGTTTCTATTCATGTAAAGCTTTCGTTTAAGAGCTTTTGTAGAAGTATTCCAACTTCACGCTAGATGGCGCTGTGACCATAAATTAAGCTTTCTCATAAACATACAGCACAGCTGTAGGTACCCTCAGTAAAAAATGTGAACTACCACCCTACTACGGTTGAGGTTCATTTGAACGTCTTGAAACAACAAGGTTTTTTTACTATTATGACAGTTATAAAAGTAAATCTTAGCGATAGTTCAAAACTATGCTACACACTAACCCCTAGGATAAAACGTATTATTAGGCATCGCATAAGTACCTAATAAGATTCAGAAGTTATTCTTATTAGTCGCATTAACTCATCTGTGCATAGAGGAACTTGGGTGTGAGTTGAAAAGCTGATACCTAGGTTTAATTTTAATTAAAATTACATAATAGTCAGATCGCAACTCTTGGAAATTAATGAGGGAGTCACCTTTCCTTACTTTTTAACCTACATTCTCCCAGCAGTGAACAACATACCTAATAAAAAAAATCTTTTCGAAGTTAGCGACATGTCGAAACAAATAACTGTCGAAGTTCAGAGGTACACTCAAAAAAATAATATATTCGAAAAAAATACTTAAAAGATAAGTAGAGAACAGCCCATAAGTGGGTGTACCCAAATTTTGTTACTGTAGTGGTTATTGAAAGTTCTTGAGCGAATTACTACGTCATACACCTACTACTTAAGTTTGAAGCTAATCGTACCACTCCTACAAAATATCCCAAAGAAGGGTGAAGGACGAAGAGCAAAGGGCACAGAAACAAACAGGGGCTAAATGGTACCACTGGGGCAAAATGGCACAAGAACAAAAAGGCATTGAGTAAAATAAATACTTATACTTAATAATAATAGTAGGTAGATAATCAGAATCGTACGCGCAACATTTAATCATACACTTATTATGAAAGCTCGCACATTACACCTGCACCGTAATTACGTCGTATAGTATGCGGCGCGTACGATGTTGACAAATGTGTCTTCACCTTTATGGTACCATAAGAAAAAAGTTTAATTATAATGATATTTTTTAACATCAACAGTCACTTTATTATTATGATGTCTAACTAAGATATACGTACTGTGCCTTGCTTACCCGCTGTCTCTTATGTAGGCCATACGTTACCATTTACTGGAGAAACCTCTCCGGTAGACGATACTTTACTTTTTTGGGATAAAGTATGTGACTGGCCATATCTACCGAAGAACCAATAACCATTGGGTTAAACGAGTTATAGAGTGGAGACCGCAGCTCGGCAAACGTAGTGAAGGACGCCCTCCGGCAAGGTGGATTGACGATCTGCAAAAGGCTGCTGTTAGAAGCTGGGTGCGTCGAGCTGAGGACAGGGCGCAATAGCGTTTATTAGGCCTATGTCCAGCAGTGAACTGCTATATAGGTAAGCTGGGGCTAGGTGGGATAAAGTATCAGCTCTAACACATTTCATCAAAACTAGTTTATTATTTTTAGCGAAAAAGAGTAACAAACATACACATAACATGCCGACAAGCTACCACGTGAAATTACCGATGCAAGAAAAACCGCAGCATAAAGCTAGTCTTGAATTTCTTATATTGAGTTAAGTCATCTTTGTATGTCGGACGATGGGTGAAAAGTTATCGCAATAGAACGAAAGTGATAATACGATAATACTGCAATAAGATGATAATTTTAAATGCATCTTAATTAGCAAATAATTTAAGTACAACGGAGCTTTCAATCTGATGGTTGTGAGTTCAAATCTCGGCGCTTTAATGAACTTTTCTATTTTGAGATATTTACATGCGCATGAGCAAATGGTCAAGTCATATGTGACAAAACCGCCAGGAGTGGCGTGATAGAGAGGATGCCTTTACCCAACCGTTTCACCTTCTTAAAAGTACAAGTCTTTCATTTTAAACTACAAACTGAAAAGGCCTCATTTTTGGGTTGTAAATAGACGTTTGACCGTATCAATTTAATTCCTAAGCCGATTTAAGTTTTCACTTAAAAAATTATCATTTATTGATTTTTTTGAAATGTTGCATAATGATTTTCAAAGACTACATCAGCTACATCACGAATGGACTAAGTTATACAAGAAGCAACAATCAATTGAACAGATAGTCTTTATAAATTTTCATAATAAAACAAAAAAACATCATTACATAAATATTTTTTTCATTTATTTGTTGCACCCAATTCCTGAATTAAGTTAGTTTAAAATGAAATACCCTATAGATAAATGAACGATATGAGCTTTAAAAGATAAGGGAAAATATTTAGGTACAGTCAGCATCAAAAGTTGATTAACCTTTTAAGTTTCCCAAATCGTTCCCAAATTCCACAGTATATTAAGAGCACAGTTGACGAATAATAGGAGAGCTATTATTCGTCAACTGTGCTCTTAATATCCTAACATTAACACTGATACTGAAAAGGGTATCCGCAGTCACGTTTACCTATTCCTTGTACTACTCTACCTTGTCCAAATCTCCAGGCCAACCAATAAATATCTCATAACGACTACTCACCTCCAAATAAAAAGATCAGAAGGTCATCTCTCTCGATAGTAAAAACAAACAAAGTTATTCCATCTGAATTTGATAAGGTTGGTATAAAATAGGGAGATGGTGGAGGAAAGTTACAGTTGTGCACTCAGCTGGCAGCGATGAAGACTGTCGTGGTATTAGCAGCCCTCGTGGCAGTAGCTCTGGCAGGAGCCGTGCCTCATCAATGGCACGAGCACATCAAAACTAAGCCTGGTAAGCATCTCCTTTTCCTAAATTCTTAAATAACTTAAATTTTTTGCGTTATCATGATTTCAGCTCTCAGCTCTAACTCTTTTTCTTCTTACTTCTTTTTTTCTTGCTTTGAGGTCTTGTACCAAAAATGTATTTAAGATGTACCTCTGACAGCCCCCCTAACCCATCATTTTTCAATAAGATATAAAAAATAATAAGCATCAAATAAAACCCGTTTCTAAAGATGTCTAAATTAACGGTTTGTTTTTATATTTTCAGTTGACAAGGCTTTTGTTGAAAAGCAGAAGAAAATTTTGTCTCTCTTCTACAATGTAGAGCAGGTTGACACTAAGGCCGAGTACTACCAGGTCGGCTCCAAGTACGACATTGAGGCTAACATGGATAACTACACCGTAAGATAAATTTTACGTTTCTTTACCATGTTCATAAGTTCTATTTTTATACTGTTCTAATTTGCTTTTGTTATTTCAGAACAAAAAAGCTGTTGAGGAGTTCCTCTACATGTGGAGATCTGGTGTTCTTCCCAAATACCACACTTTCTCTATCTTCTACGACAACCTCAGAGTAGAGGCTATTGCTCTTTACAAATTGTTCTACTTTGCCAAGGACTTTGAGACTTTCTACAAGTCCGCTGCCTGGGCTAGAGTTTACTTCAACGAAGGAGTGTTCCTGTACTCTTACTACATTGCTGTTATCCAGCGCGAAGATTGCTCTGGTTACGTCCTTCCCGCTCCTTACGAGGTCTACCCTGAGATGTTCACTAACATGGGTCAGGTGTACGAAATTTGGCGTACAAAGCAACAGGGTGGCATCAACTTCCCCGAGATCGCGGCTCAATACGGAATCGTCAAGGAAAACCAGGACTTCATCTTCTACGCTAACTACTCCAACTCTTTGACTTACCCCAACGACGAACAGAGAATTGCATACTTCACTGAAGACATCGGTTTCAACGCTTTCTACTACTACTTCCACGCTGAGTTGCCTTTCTGGATGAACGCCAACAAGTTCGGTTCATTCAAGGAACGTCGTGGTGATGCTTACTTCTTCTTCTACCAGCAGCTCTTGGCTCGTTACTACCTTGAACGTCTCAGCAACGGTCTTGGTGAAATTCCCTCATTTTCCTGGTTCTCGCCCATCAAGAATGGATACTACCCAATGATAGCCACATGGAAATATCCTTTCGCGCAAAGGAGCAACCACTACACCGTCCATAACGAACAAAATTTCGAGGCGGTCCGATTCTTGGACATCTTCGAGAAAACTTTCTTCCAATATCTGCAAAAGGGCCACTTCAAGGCTGTAAGTAAAATAATTTACATTGCGTTTTTCACTTGGGTTTTGTTGAGAGTTAATAAAAACTTTTACTTGCAGTTCGACCAGGAAATCGACTTCCACAGCCACAAAGCCATGAACTTCGTCGGTAACTACTGGCAGACCAACGCTGACTTGTTCGGAGAAGAGTACACAGAAACATACCAGCGCTCATACGAAGTCACCGCTCGTCGTGTTCTCGGCGCTGCCCCTGCACCATTCGACAAGTAAGTTTTTTCATTTTGTAAATAGCTAACTCATTCAGGGTTATAGAAAACTAGCGTAATTCTCTGGTAATTTTCAGCCACCTTTTTTAACCCTTAAATGCGCAGAGTTATTTTAAAACGACACTTCCTCTCACTTCCTCTGCAATCTTCGAAATATTTCTTCTTTGAAATATACTTATTTTTACTGGTCACTAACATTTTTGGTTTTCAGGTACAACTTCATGCCCAGCGCTCTCGACTTCTACCAGACCTCACTGCGTGACCCAGCGTTCTACCAGCTGTACAACAAGATCTTTGACTACATGGTCCAATACAAAGAGTACCTGAAGCCTTACACGCAAGAGGATTTACACTTCGTTGGAGTTAAGATCAGCGATGTCACGGTCGACAAAATGGTCACCTACTTCGATCTCTACGACTTCGATGCCCTCAACATGGTCATCAAGGACAACCAAAAGGAATTCACCCAGGACTTCAAGATCCGTCAACCCCGTCTGAACCACAAAGACTTCAAGATCACCATTGACGTTAAGTCTGACATGGCCACCGATGCCGCCTTCAAGATCTGGATCGGACCCAAGTACGACAGCAAGGGATTCCCCATCAGCATTGAAAACAACTGGCAGAACTTCTTCGAGCTCGACTGGTTCACACAGACACTCGCCCCAGGAATGAACAAGATTGAGCGCAGCTCTGACGATTTCTTCTGGTTCAAGGAGGACTCTCTGCCGATCTCTGATATCCAGCACCTATTGGACGAAGGTAAACTGCCAGTCGACATGTCTGAAGACTACGGATCCATGCCGGAGAGGCTCATGCTCCCCAAGGGTGCCAAGGGAGGTATGCCTTACCAGATCTTCGTGTACGTGTACAAGCACAACTCGGTCTCGAAGGAGGTAACTGACAAGTACGAGTTCCTGAGCAAGATGATGGACGGCAAATCTTTCGGTTTTCCGTTTGACCGCCCAGCCCACTCCAACTACTTCAAGCAGCCGAATATGTTCTTCGAAGATGTCTTGGTCTACCACGAGGGAGAGGAGCACACCTACAAATTCACCAAGCCGACTTACAAAAAAGAGTGAACAGCTTTTGACTTTAGATAGATAAAGTAGTAGATGTTAGCAAACTGTTATTATTGATTGAGATATAAACTCAAACACACACTGACCTTTTTTAATTTTTTCTCTATCCTGACTCTACCCTGACTTTTTGGAGGCTAGCTGAAATTTAAAACAAAGTTTCATAGGTCCATTTTGCTTGATTTTTCATGAGATGTAATATTATGAGCCCTGCAATGCTCGATTGGCACTCCAATCTTAACTAGACTATGCGATCTTAAAAAATGAAATTACAAAATAAAATCAGGGTTCAAATGTAACGTATTACATACAGTAGAAAGTACAATAAATAGGCTTACAATGTACATAATCTACATTAGGTACCTATGCAAAGAGAATTTTCGAAAAAATAGCTAAAATAAAAAACTAAGAAATAGTAAGGACGAAAGAAGATGAAATTGGTTTGTACACTAAAATCTGACTCTGTATAAAATAGTGAAAGAAATATAGTCATGTCATAACATAGAAATAGATGTTTAATCAAAAAGATTAGATCCTATCTGAAAGTTTACAAAAAAAGTTTTCAGTAACTATTGAACTTAATGTTCTGTCTTTAAATCTGCCTACAGTTTTTCTTCCCTTAGAACCCTTATAAAATTAAAAAAAAACCTTATAAAATTTAAGCCTTTACACTTTACGTGCAAACTAGATGATTATAAATTGATAGGAAGCTATTCATGTCTACACTCAACGGGACCCCGTAGTAGTTCCTAGGACATTTTTGAAATGGAATAGACTTGCCCAGCTTAGAGCTTAACTTAATCAGCCTTATCCACAAAAAAGACTGAGCAGTGGAACTGACTAAGCTGCGGGTTTCCTCATCTTACAAAACCTTACCTGGGATCCCGTTAGGGCCGGGCGCTGTGTTACGAGCTTACGGCTCGGTCCTACTCCTCGTCGAATACCCCCATTTCGTCGACCCAGATGGTCGGGTCCGACGAAGACACGGGGGTATGGGGACTGCCCTGGACCCTAGGGAAGAGCGTATCAACCACTCCCCCTACGAACACAGGGTCCAGTTTCCGTCAACGGAGGGACCCATGGTCGGAGCTTGCCCAGTACTACCTTGTACGGCCCCAGGGGTCCCTCTCCAGTTCCTCGAGAATGCAAACTATACCTACATACCACAAATATAGTTCTGTGTCTACCACAAGCTACCTTCTTAGATATTAAACAATGGAAAGACTTCAGATTCAGATTCATACGACTACGAGTAGGTACATCAAATATGGTCTATCAAAGATTGGAATAAGTATTGGTGTGTCTTAGAAAAAGTTAAAGTAGACAATTATTTATTTATTAACCGACTTCAAAAAAAGGAGGTTCTATGTTCGGCTGTATGTACCTATGTTTTTTTTTAATGTATGTACAGCGATGTTTCCGTCAATTGTGGACCGATTTCCAAAATTTTTTTTTTTGTTTGAAAGGGTATACTCTCCAGGTGGTCCCATATAATTTTTTTTCCTGAGAGTTTGATAGTTTTCCCGTAAAACTAAAAAAATCACTGATCTTTAAGAAAATTGTGGACGATTTCCAAAATTTTTTTTTTGTTAGAAAGAGGTATACTCTCAAGGTGGCACCATATAATTTTTTTCCTGAGGGATTGACAGTTTTCCCGTAACATTCTAAAAACCTCATTCTCACTACACAACACACCCTGACTCACAATCTGAGTCAAACATTAAATAGTTTGAAAGGGTATTACACCCGAGGTGGTCCAAAATATTTTCTTTTCCTGAGGGATTGATAGTTTTCTCCCTTGCTGAACTCCGGTGTGTCCTTTAGTAGGCCTGCCCATGACTTCTCTTATCCTTTCCTACTTAAGCCACACACATACACTTTTATTTACATAGTATTTATTTACTTACACTAAAAAGTGAAAAATAAAAATTTTTGAAAAAAAAATTGAACCGACTTCACAGAACACAAACTTCTTTTCAATCAATTTTTTTCTCTTTTTAGTGTGTAGAAGGTTCGTCTGTTTGTGTTCTGTGAAGTCGGTTCAATATTTTAAAAAATTTTTTTTTATTAATATTTTAACAGTACATAGGTATTTTTTTAACTTAAAAACATGAATAAAAACTACTTAAAAATACTTTCACCACACTGGTATGAATAAAGCTAGTGGCACGATAAGAAGTTTAACGTAAAACTTTTACTTACTTTGATTTTTTTTTAAAAATGCATCCCGAGAATCTTACTGATTGTGTAAAATTATTGGGATGCATTTCCGAACATTATCCATTGCTTTTATCCTACTTTGCGTTTCGTGTTCAAAAAACAATCGAAACGATCTGACTGGAGTACCTTTTTATGATTGGGTTAAAAAAATATTATTGTAATTCATGAAAAAATATTTATAATTTTGAGTTAGGAAAACATTGTGCGGAAACGAATTAATATTCTTCTAAGCGGCAATGGGCTTGCAACATGTCACATTATGGAATGCTAATTTCTTCAAACATAGACGTATCAAAATACTTATTTGGACATGCCTCTTACTACCGCTTTTAGACAATATCTTCATAAAAGATCTGATCCAATTGAGTTATTTTAACGTATAGCCATCCAACGAGGTAATGCCGCCAGCCTTTTGGGCACATTACCTGCGGTTGGTGATTTGAATACTGTTTTTTAACCGACTTCAAAAAAAGGAGGAGGTTATATGTTCGGCTGTATGTATGTTTTTTTTTTTTTTTTATTTTTTTTTTTTTTATTTTTTTTTTTTTTATGTATGTTCACCGATATTTCCGTCAGTTGTGGACCGATTTCCAAAGTTTTTTTTTTGTTTGAAAGGGTATACTCTTATAGTGGTCCCATATAAATTTTATTCCTGAGGGATTAATAGTTTTCCCGTAAAACTAAAACAATCATTGAACTTTAAGAAAATTGTGGCCCGATTTCCAAAATTTTTTTTTTGTTAGAAAGAGGCATACTCTCAAGGTGGCGCCACATATTTTTTTTTCCTGAGGGATTGATAGTTTTCCCGTAAAACTAAAACAATCACTGAACTTTAAGAAAATTGTGGACCGATTTCCAAAATTTTTTTTTTGTTAAAAAGAGATATACTCTCAAGGTGGCGCCATATATTTTTTTTTCCTGAGGGATTGACAGTTTTCCCGTAACATTAAAAAAACCTCATTCTCACTACACAACACACCCTGACTCACAATCTGAGTCAAACATTAAATAGTTTGAAAGGGTATTACACCCGAGGTAGTACAAAATATTTCTTTTCCTTATGGATTGATAGTTTTCCCCCTTGCTGAACTCCGGTCTGTCCTTTAGTAGGTCTGCCCATGACTTCTCTTATCCTTTCCTACTTAAGCTACGATAAGCAAAGTCTTAATGTACTCGTAGCTTACTATATTATTTACACATACACTTTTATTTACACAGTATTTATTTACTTACACTAAAAAGTGAAAAATAAAAATTTTTGAAAAAAAAAATTGAACCGACTTCACAGAACACAAACAGGAGAACCTTCTACACACTAAAAAGAGAAAAATAAGAATATAATTTGAAGTCGGTGCCAAGTGAATACGATTAGGTACCTATCAAAAAAAGAAATCGAGCGATAGCGTACCAGGATACAATTTTGCACCCAAGTTCTTTTGAATTTCTTAGATGTAAATGAATAGTTGGCACCGACTTCAAATTATATTCTTATTTTTCTCTTTTTAGTGTGTAGAAGGTTCTCCTGTTTGTGTTCTGTGAAGTCGGTTCAATTTTTTTTTTCAAAAATTTTTATTATCTTTAGTTTAGTTAAATTATGTACCTACTTATGTATTTTTATGATTATTGTTTCGTGTAAATAAATGAGATTAGGTACTTTTACAAAATTTCAACCTTAAAGTTTACAACCAGATATGACTTAAAATTCTGCTATCTACCTATTGCTATCCAATCAACGGTCAATAAGGTCTGTAGGTATAGTGAGTTGTTGCTTGTGTGCTGTGCGCAAACTGCACACTGGCGTCACGGAAGACCAGCGTTATAGTAGCTTAGTTACTTAAACTACTATAACAATAAGCTGAGTGGCGGCCAATTTTGCTGTCATTTATATTTTAAGTACCTACGCAAATATTACTTGCCTATAAATTAAGCTTTTTGTTACTCCATTCTATGTATTTATTGTTTTTGTTGTGGCACAAAATAAACTATTTTTATCTTTATCTAATAATATCAACCCAAAAAAAACATAATACGAAAAAAAAAACAACCCAAACTATTTTTTTCCCGACATTGAATTCCATTGGATTCTAAGCCTTGACTTTGCATCATTGTAGGTCATAGAGATGAGGAGAGGCTTATTAAAAAGCTAGATGACTATACTTCAACCACAATGCTCAAAAAGAATAGGTTGGATTCTTAAAAACAGTGGAAAAATACTACAATAATTAATCATTATAATAAGATCTAGAAAACATGACCATTGTTGTGATAGTGATAACTTTTTCATATCAATGTTTATAGTTTTTGTAATCTATGAAAGTTCTATATATAAGGTAGATAAAACTGAACTTTCACCTCAGATGGATAAGTTTATCAAGTATCCTAGGTAAAAAGTTGATAAGGTAAGGTATAAAATTTGGTAGCAAAGTTGGCTTGTTACAGTTGGTGGGCTGACGGCACAGGATGAAGACTGTCGTTGTTTTAGCAGGGCTTCTTGCCCTTACCCTCGCGGAATCGGCTGCTCCTGTTCAGGACATCAAGACTAAGAAAGGTAAGATTTTATCTAGCACCTTCTTCTTGTATCAGTAGTTTTTTTCGGACTCTTGCACTGGTCTGAAAGAACTTGAAAAATGTCTGCCATAAACATTAGATTATGGCAAATTTTTCACATCGTAATACCGTTCTTCGTTCACGAGATAGCTATGCCGACGACGACATAGTTCTCTGTCATGGTGCGCATGTTAGCCAAAACATAAAAAATGCCGTCACAACAAATTTTCTCATCTCGCGCCGTGACAATTTCACGTTGCGCATGTTAGCCCAACAGTGAAAGAATTTTAAGGGCACTATAAGCTCACAGACAGGTTTAAAATGTATAAATTTTAATTTCTATTTAAAACATTCACCAGTTTTTTTTGTAAAAAAGGATTTCTTATCAATATAATACGCAATAAACAATTTATATTACATATTTCTTTTTATTACTTAACAAAGTCTTTTGTTACTACTTATTTTGATTATATAAACAATAATTAATATTAGTTAGTAAGTTAAAACTTCTCTAAGGTATGATTTGTAGCTATAGTTAAGTACTCAAGACTAAACCTGAATAAATAAATTATAATTATTATGAAGCAGACAGACATACTGACAACAAAATGAATATCGTTTTCATTTTGCTAGAACACCATTTAGTTTGTGAAAAATGCATTGATTCATGATTTCTTAAAATTTCAGTTGATACTGAGTTCATCGTCAAGCAGAAGAAACTGCTCGGTCTCCTTGAAAATGTTTACCAAGTAAACCAAGATGCGGAGTACTACAAAATCGGCATGGAATGGCACCTGGAAGAGAACCTTGAGCACTTCACTGTAAGTTGATTATATTTCACAACGTTTCTTTTTTTGTTAGGCGGTTAAGCTCAAAACAATAACTTAACTAGGTATATAATTTGAATTTATAGCTTTAATATAAGTACTAGTTTTATGATATACAACTTTTTCTTTATTTTAGAAACCTGAAGTCGTCCATGAGTTCATGACCTTCTGGAACAATGGATTCTTGCCTAAAGAAAAGGTGTTCTCAATCTTCTACGAGCATATTAGGGAAGAAACTATCGCTCTCTTCAACGTCTTCTACTATGCCAAGGACTTTGACACTTTCTACAAGACCGCCGCTTGTGGCCGCGTCTTCCTCAACCCTGGTCAATTCCTGTACGTTTTCTACATCGCTGTTCTGCAGAGGCCAGACACTCAAGGGTTGGTTCTCCCAGCTCCCTATGAAATGTACCCGGAACTGTTCCTTAACATTGACGTCATGAACAAACTCTACTACGTTAAGGAACAAGAAGGAATTACACTCCCTACTCAGGCTATGGATTACGGTATGGTCAAAGAAGATGGCAAATACGTCTTCTACTCAAACTACTCCAGCTCATTTGTTTTCAACAATGAAGAGCAGAGGCTAGCTTACTACACCGAGGACGTTGGCTTGAACTCTTACTACTACTGGTTCCACGCTCAACTGCCTTTCTGGTGGAACGGTGACAAATTCGGACCTTTCAAAGAACGTCGCGGTGAAATCTACTACTTCTTCTACAAGCAGCTTCTGAACCGCTACTACTTAGAGCGTTTGACTAACGGCCTGGGACCAATCAAAGAGTTCTCCTGGTTCTCTCCCATCACTACTGGTTACTATCCTCTGCTTTCCAACAAATACTATCCGTTCGTGCAGAGGCCCGACTTTTACAACATGAATGTTGAAGAAAACTATGAAAACGTTCTGTTCGTTGATGGATTTGAGAAATCCTTCCTTCAGTTCCTCGAAAACGGACGTTTCAAGGCGGTAAGTTTTTTTAAGAACGCTTTATCAATTTAATTTAAATTGTTGGTTGATAATTTAATATTTTATTAAAAACTTTTATATTTTTTTGCAGTTTGACCAAGAAATTGACTTCCATGACCCTAAGACCCTCAACTTCGTTGGCAACTTCTGGCAGTACAACGCTGATCTGTTCAAGGAGAACTTCACTAAGTCTTACCAGAAATCATACGAAACTACCGCGCGTCACCTGCTTAGTGGTGCTCCTCAGCCAATGGACAAGTAAGTATATTGTAGTAATACTTACTCGTACTTTGTTATCCAAATTTACTCCTTTAAAAGCAACGAAAGTTGAATATTTAATTTATTAATTAAAATTTAACAATATTTTCATGTTTCAGAAATATTCAGATTTGTGAAACATCATGATAAACTTCCGTTGCTGACTGTTCAAAATAAAAATGTTAATATGTTTTTTAAACATATGTTTTATTGATCAGGTACACGTTCCTGCCAAGTGCTCTGGACTTCTACCAGACTTCAATGCGCGACCCAGCTTTCTACCAAATGTACAACAGAATCATCAACTACATCATTCAATTCAAAAAGCACCTGTCTCCCTACAAACCCGAAAAACTTGCCTTCAAAGGAGTCGAAATCAAGGACGTCAAAGTTGACAAACTAGTGACATTCTTCGATCTGTTTGAATTTAACGTTACGAACGGTGTCTACTTCAGTCAACCGGAACTAAGCTCTTACCCGTACTCCTACGTGGTTCGCCAACCACGTCTGAACCACAAGGACTTCTCTGTGAAAATTGACTTGAAGTCTGAGGTTGAAACCGAAGCCGTCTTCAGGGTTTTCATGGGACCCAAATACGACAGCAAGGGATACCCCATCTCAATGGAAAACAACTGGAACCACTTCTTACTTCTCGACTGGTTCACCCACAAAATCGTGGCTGGCGAGAATGAGATTACTCGCAACTCCAACGAATTTTTCTTCTTCAGAGAGGATTCTTTGTCCACTGATGCTATCATCAAGATGATGGAAGGAGGCTATGTTCCCCAAGACATGTCTGAGGAGTTCGACCACCTGCCAGAGAGGATGATGCTACCTAAAGGTACCAAGGATGGATTCCCCTTCCAGTTCTTCGTTATCGCTTACCCGTACACCACTATTTCGAAGGAGTTCGAACCTTTCAAGAAGTACGTGCTTGACAACAAACCTTTCAGCTATCCGTTCGACCGTCCCGTGTACAACGAATACTACTTCAAACAGCCTAACATGTTCTTCAAGGATGTGTCTATCTACCACGAGGGTGAAATGTACCCTTACAAGCTAAACACCCCATCCTACTTCGTACACCACCACACCAACGAAGTGCCTAAGTAAGCTGAGGAGAGAGAAACGCTAAAAATAATCAAAGCAACCTGTCGTTATTACAAGACGTTAGAGTGTAATAATTAATAAACAAATCATAAAAATTTAAAGTTTCTTTAATTTTTTTTGTAAGACCTAATTTGAAATACAGTACGCACAACCAATCTTTAGCTCTCTGAAGTAGCTGCGCAGAACCCATTTTTGATGACGCCTAAAAAACGAAGACAGCGTTAGTAAAGCTGCATCGCTCACTCGCTTAGTTTGTTGCATCGTCCTATCTCGCCTACTCTCGTTTAGTGCACCTAACTTCAGAGAGCTAAAGATCGGTTGTGCGTACTGTAAGTAGGTAGGTATTTTGTCTAAAAAGTTATGAACATAATAAAGTAACTACTTGCTACGTTAAGTGAACTATTCATGATCTGTGACTAAGAGTTTAAAACTTAGTAGTTACTAAGTTTTAAACTTTTAGTCACAAATCACAAAAATGGCTGGTCTTAGGATAGTTTTATTTTTTTAATACAAATTAGGGGAGAAAAATGAATTAGGAGCTTCATCAGGTTGATGCTTGTGGTAAACAGTAATGTTATAAAATCTATAATTACTTGCTCTTTCCTTAAACCCAGTTGCTGGTCTATGGAATGGAAAACCTAAAGCTTTAGAATCAAATAATTTTACCGCTCTTTTATAGTTGGGGTTGTTGACTGGCTGAACCCAATCTTCATCAGCAGGTGTAACCATTACAAACAAAGTTAAATTCAAACCATTTTTCAGACCTCTGGGGATCAACAAATTATCTGGAAATCTAAATATACTAAACAAATTAGATTTACGTGCAAGTTCGGACTTCAATAATACTGAATCAAATATGGAATCAACTGAATGTTTTCGAGAAAACTTAGAACTCATTACATTAGGATTAAAACCATCTTTCAACTCAAACAAGTAGGTGTCTAGTTCAAAAAATTTGGAATACTCCTCCCAGCAATTATTACCGCATCGAGGGCCTATGTAAATTCTTACTACTGCCATCATTCTATCTGATGCTTCTAAAGCCAGTTTTATTCTAAACGGCTCATGTTTCAACCTCTTTTGCCTTACTGATAATGTATAGTGATTGTCTTTTTCTCTAAAGCTACCACTCCTAGCGTAGTCCAAAGTAAACTTGTAAGAATCAAAGTATGTTGTAAAGTTAAGTTGTGCCATGCCTTCATCTATGATTTTTATGTCATCAGTTTCATACTGAGTTAAGTCGTAGGGTTCCATATTTTTTTTGTAATCTGTAAAGTATTGAAGCATGTATTGGATCAGGTACCAGTACACCGGATCTCGCAGTGATGTTTCAGGATGATGGAGAAGTGATGGAGCTGAGTTGTACCTGAAAGCATATTTAATTTAGTAAGTGTAAATAACCTTTATTTTTTACTTGGAGCCAGGACGTTCTATTACCCTCTGATATTGACTGTCTGAATTGATAAACCTAATAAACTTGGATTACGTGATCTAATGAAGGGGTCCGGTTCGTTGTCCCCCAGTTTTGTTTTCACCCAGTACGTACTCACGAAGTTAAGATGTTAGTCGAGTTGGCAAGCCGTTTGATGCTTTCAAGAGATTTGACCAGATTTGACCAATGATTAGTTTAATTTTGAAGATGTTTACGTTCGAAAAACTGGTCTTCTATTCAGATAAGATGGTTTGCTATTACTCAGTCACGTATTAACGGTAAACCGATCCTGGTTCGGTGAAGCATGTTCCTGATGTGACATTATTAGGGTTTTAAAATAATGCTACGGTTAAAGTTAAGCGAAAAAGCTGCGGTTAAAGCAAGTAACTTATATTACTTACTCATCAACAGGAAATCTATTACTGCCATAGCCGAAAACCGATCTCACAACTTTAGCAGTTCTCACTCCATCTATGTTAGCACGGATAAGTCTTGAAAGTTCTTCAATGTGACTGTCATCGGTCATATTGATTGTTGTACCATTCTCCTGAAATTGGTGCACTTTTAGGTTAAACCTTTGAAGTATTTTTAAACAATTTTAATGTATTCCATTCAAGCGAAGAGGATGATTCCTCTTACTACATCAATGAATTAGGAGTTTAATACGCTCAAAATTAGACGCATAACTACTTTTTCAGTTAATATAATGTTACTATTAAAATTATATTATCACGCAATAGGTACCTACATGTTTATATCACAAACGTAGAACCAATTGTCTTATAAAAATATAAAACTTACCATAATAATAAGTCCTCTATCAATGCATTCTTTAATGGCAATATCAATACTTTTAATCAAAGCTTTCTCACTATCCCAATTTCCTCTAACACAGGACCTTGTCGGAAAAGGCAGTCCGTTTCTATAACTTAAATAAGGTACATAGTCACTCTCATCTAGGTCACTCTTGGGTTGTTTTTTCGGAGCATGCTCCTTTTCTAATAGATATCTTGCCATTAGTTGTTGATGTGCATAGTAATAATGTTCTGCATGCCTTGGAAAACTCTGATCCAGTTCATCGTTTGACATCCAAAACGGGTGTAACAAATGCAATCCCAAATAATAGCTGTTCAGTCCAACGTCTTCTCTGAAGTAGTTTATTTCATCATCTATTCCATTCATTGGCCTGTTCCATCCGGAATAATTGCTGTTTATTGTAATGAGCTCCCGAGGATGTTTGTTAGAAGAAAAAATATAATCAAACTGGTCCACTTCTGCTATATCCGAATTCACTTGGTTTTGCTCATTTAATTCATCCAGGATCGTAAAAACTTTGGAGATTGTTTCAGAGTTCACAAAATACCTCGGATTTAGAATAAAAGGTGGTAAAATATGGTTCTCTTGTATGTTTGTACCATATAATGATGCTAACCGTAATGCATACAAATACATTTCACTGTTTACGTTTTGTTCTGCCCATTTTTTTAGATTCTTATAGTTTTCGTCTTTTACAACTTGAAACAGCCTGAATAACGCCACCGCTGCTTCTCTCATGTCATCATTGTAGATAGTAAACGTCAATCCTTTCTTCGTAACCCCTTTTTCTACCCAAATGCTAAAACTTTTCACAATTTCGCTTTCCTGCAAAAAATAACGCAGTCAGAAACATATTTTTATTTATACTACTGTAATAAAACATTTTTGAAAAAAAAAATTGAACCGACTTAGCAGAACACAAACAGAAGAACCTTTAACCTTTTAACACACTAAAAAAAGAAAAATAAGAATATAATAATTTGAAGTCGGTGCCAACTATTCATTTACATCTAAGAAATTCAAAAGAACTTGGGTGCAAAATTGTATCCTGGTACGCTATCGCTCGATTTCTTTTTTTGATAGGTACTTAATCGTATTCACTTGGCACCGACTTCAAATTATATTCTTATTTTTCTCTTTTTAGTGTGTAGAAGGTTCTTCTGTTTGTGTTCTGTGAAGTCGGTTCAATTTTTTTTTTCAAAAATGTTTTATTTTTCACTTTTTAGTGTAAGTAAATAAATACTGTGTAATTAAAAGTGTATGTGTAAATAATATAGTAAGCTACGAGTACATTAAGACTTTGCTTATCGTAGCTTAAGTGGGAAAGGATAAGAGAAGTCATGGGCAGACCTACTAAAGGACACACCGGAGTTCAGCAAGGGGGAAAACTATCAATCCATAAGGAAAAGAAAATATTTTGGACTACCTCGGGTGTTATACCCTTTCAAACTATTTAATGTTTGACTCAGATTGTGAGTCAGGGTGTGTTGTGTAGTGAGAATGAGGTTTTTTGAATGTTACGGGAAAACTGTCAATCCCTCAGGAAAAAAAAATATATGGCGCCAGCTTGAGAGTGTGTCCTTTACACTTTCTAACAAAAAAAATTTTGGAAATCGGTCCACAATTTTCTTAAAGTTCAGTGATTGTTTTAGTTTTACGGGAAAACTATTAATCCCTCAGGAAAAAAAAATATATGTCGCCACCTTGAGAGTATACCTCTTTCTAACAAAAAAACAATTTTGGAAATCGGGCCACAATTTTCTTAAAGTTCAGTGATTGTTTTAGTTTTACGGGAAAACCATTAATCCCTCAGGAATAAAATTTATATGGGACCACTATGAGAGTATACCCTTTCAAATAAAAAAAAAAATTTGGAAATCGGTCCACAACTGACGGAAATATCGGTGAACATACATAAAAAAAAAAAAAAAAAAAAACATACATACAGTCGAACATATAACCTCCTCCTTTTTTTGAAGTCGGTTAAAAATAATAAAAGTCAAAATAGCTTTGTGCCATAAAAAGTTAACTTGCCTTATCAATCCCATCCAAATCTAGATCAAATACTTTCCTGAAATCGGCATTTCTAAAAATGGACGAAGCATATCCAGGTACGATGTTCATTAGAAGTTTGTCTTCATTTGGTAGAATATCTGAAAGTGGAAAACATCTCACAATTATTAATCCAAATAAAATGCTCAAAATGTAAACAAAAACAGGAAGTATTCAAGGTCTTTCAAGATGAGATAAGTACCTACTTATATTATTACGGATAGGCACAATGCTCCAATTCAACAATTGGCTGGCGACATTGAATTGAGTCGTTCAAAGATACAAAAGAATAAAAGATGATACACTACATAACAGTATCCACGTAAATAGTGCATCTTTCATCCAATTTTTCTTGGTAGCAGAGATATTGTTGTGGACTCACCTCCTTCTGCAATTCTGGTGAACTCCCCAAACTCATCAGTAGGCACACCCAACACATGACTCAGAAACATTAACCACAAAAACATGATGACTTGAAGTCGTATCATGACTATGACGGACTTTCGACTACCGTTTGTAAATAGTAAATACGGCCTTATATGTACGAGGGTCGGCATAACTATGTTTCTGCTGATCCAATTGAGATCCTCGCGTTGGGTTATTAGGAACAATTTTTCAAAGTACAGTCAGGTACACATAATTCGCGGCTATGCACTTTTGCAATAATTTTTTAATATGATTTTGTTACATGAAAGATTGATCTTATAAAGGCAGAGGTGAGAAATCTCGAGGGCAAGAGATGGTTGGAGATACATGGGGAAACCTTTGCCCAGCAAGGGGACGAAATATTCTATAAAAAAATGGTTTTATTCCATAAAAGACTGATCTTATAAAGTGGCTTTTAGTCGATCCGATAATAATCTGTCTTCCAAAACTGTCACTGCCAGGTGGTCATCCATGCTATACGCAAAAAGATTTTTTACTTTAGGATCGAGAAGTAAATAAGCTACACCACGAACGCTTTTATGTTTTCCTTGTAAGACAGTTGTCGTCACGACTCTACAATATTCACAGGAAACAAAATGCAATTGGACAATCTTCCAATTGCGTCTCTGGATAAGCTAATTTTGGTCAGGAGCTCACCACTTTCAATGTGTAGGAATATAGCACTTGTGGAAATATTTAGATAACTACTGCTCACGTAACGACTGACCACTCAGGATGTATAAATCAGAAGTCAGCGTCTATTTGTGTATCTTTGATCACAATGCACCGCCGTGTCTTCTCGTTTTAGATGCTGACTGTTCAATATTATTTCGGTGAACTTAATAGTTTAGACAGTATTTCATAGAATAAACAAGCCATGTGTAGAACAATTTGGAGAGTTCTGTACTGGGTAAAATAGACTTAATAGAGTCAATAAAACATTTTTGAAAAAAAAAATTGAACCGACTTCACAGAACACAAACAGAAGAATCTTCTACACACTAAAAAGAGAAAAATAAGAATATAATTTGAAGTCGGTGCCAACTATTCATTTACATCTAAGAAATTCAAAAGAACTTGGGTGCAAAATTGTATCCTGGTACGCTATCGCTCGATTTCTTTTTTTGATAGGTACTTAATCGTATTCACTTGGCACCGACTTCAAATTATATTCTTATTTTTCTCTTTTTAGTGTGTAGAAGATTCTTCTGTTTGTGTTCTGTGAAGTCGGTTCAATTTTTTTTTTCAAAAATGTTTTATTTTTCACTTTTTAGTGTAAGTAAATAAATACTGTGTAAATAAAAGTGTATGTGTAAATAATATAGTAAGCTACGAGTACATTAAGACTTTGCTTATCGTAGCTTAAGTAGGAAAGGATAAGAGAAGTCATGGGCAGACCTACTAAAGGACACACCGGAGTTCAGCAAGGGGGAAAACTATCAATCCATAAGGAAAAGAAAATATTTTGGACTACCTCGGGTGTAATACCCTTTCAAACTATTTAATGTTTGACTCAGATTGTGAGTCAGGGTGTGTTGTGTAGTGAGAATGAGGTTTTTTGAATGTTACGGGAAAACTGTCAATCCCTCAGGAAAAAAAATATATGGCGCCACCTTGAGAGTATACCTCTTTCTAACAAAAAAAATTTTGGAAATCGGTCCACAATTTTCTTAAAGTTCAGTGATTGTTTTAGTTTTACGGGAAAACTATTAATCCCTCAGGAAAAAAAAATATATGGCGCCACCTTGAGAGTATACCTCTTTCTAACAAAAAAAAAAATTTGGAAATCGGGCCACAATTTTCTTAAAGTTCAGTGATTGTTTTAGTTTTACGGGAAAACTATTAATCCCTCAGGAATAAAATTTATATGGGACCACTATAAGAGTATACCCTTTCAAACAAAAAAAAAATTTTGGAAATCGGTCCACAACTGACGGAAATATCGGTGAACATACATAAAAAAAAAACATACATACAGCCGAACATATAACCTCCTCCTTTTTTTGAAGTCGGTTAAAAATATCGAAACCATTTAGATTTAAGACAAAATAAAAAAAAAATGATTCATGGCCCAAGCCACGGTTGATATTTTCTCCGACATAACGTGTGTTCAAAATCATTTGATAGAGGTCTAGTCAGGACACGTCCAAATATAATTTGGACACAAGACTACCGTTTGCCAAAGTAAGCATTCTACCTATATCTATATTGAGATCATGCATGTGTGTAAAAAAACAACAAGCTATGTAAACTTTTTCATATTATATTTTTCATTTATACCAAATGTAGTGTGCAATGCGTTATAAATATTAGCATACAATTGCAAGAACTCGTTCTGGTGAATTATTCCGGAAATAAGACTTAGGAACGAATTCAAAGACCCTGACCTACTTAGAGTATCAATACTTTTTAGAATGCCTATCTATAAGATAGATTAACTGTGCATTAAAACAACTATGCTAATACCGCATTTGGATTTGTACTAGTCAATAAACTTTATTATAAAATATCTAATAATTAAAAATAGGTGGACGATACGCTTAGTCTCCAGTCATCATCTCCATGAATTCTGAAACAACAAAAAAATATATTAGCCTTAAAAAAACAAAACATTGCATGAGATAATATAAGAAAAATATGCATGCAAAAAAAAAGGAATGGTAAATGAATTGTAAAAGAATTCAAACAATTCTAGCATTGGTAAACGTCCAGATGTAATTCATCATGTTTAGTTTGTTTGATCTTAACTATGAATGAGGAGTTTTTTTTAAGACATACGATACAATCGTAAATAACATGTCGAGTCATACGCTGCGGTATGCCTTGTCGGTAATATAAAGTTTGTGTATGAGTCTCTTTAGTGTTTTCGATAGATTTACGAGGTATTTTATCTTTGAAAGAAATAACAGCTGCGTCTGTAATCCACTGGATTTTCAAATAGATTTTGTAAATTCATATCGATTTATTTTTGTTTGTGATGATTCTGATAATAATGCAATAAACATTATAAGTAATTTCTTCTTTCGTTACTCATTATAATGATTTGTGAAAACTCAACTGAATCATTTCTTTTCATTTCTTCTTTTTCAGGATTTAGGAAAAATTCTATGGTTTTACTTCATTTATTCTACGCCACACTAACATTCTCTTTTTAACCGAACGCATTACAAATTAAACATTCGAGGATAATCTTATAAAATTTTGATGAGTGACATTTATAAATCAGGGCATAACGTGCATGCGTGATCTAATGATGCACGTAGCCTTAAAGTACTAAAATAATTTGGTCATCCGGAACTTTAAGATACTTACCATCGAAGTCAACAGTACCGGAACCGTCTGTGTCAATCTCAGCGATGATGCCATCAAGGTCGGAGTTGCTAAGTTTATCGTCAAGGGCGGCCAGGATCTCCTTCAGGGTAGAAGTGGTGATGTACCCGTTGCCTTCACGGTCGTATAATCTGAAAGAGACAGATACATTACAAATACTTCACGTTTCTTTCGTTAGGGCAATTTTAAACAACTAAGAATATGATGTTCATGTTCAGAGTTGTTTAAAATTGCCCTAACGAAAAAAACCTGCCCTACAAAAAAAAAATCATTGTTGATAGGAAAAAAAAATATAGAAAGAATGCCAATAAAATCTTTGCTGAAAAAATCCTATTTTTTTAACTAGTCATTTACATTGCAGTTTAGTTGGAACGATTTAAAAACAAATACCTAATAGTAAGTAGTGTTGTAATTTAAGATGTTTTATAGCTATCTTTTTTAAAAGTACCTGAAAGCTTCTTTCAGTTCCTGTTGCATAGCTTCCGCGTCTTCTTCTTCTAAGAAGTGAGATGCGATATTGCAGAAACCATCAAAGTTGATCTTGCCCAAGCCTGAAACAAATATGTCAATCATGGGTAAAAACATACTAATGACGAATGATGATGGATCGACGTCGAAAAAAAAGAAAAAAAGAAGAAACTATTCTAGATAATTAGTTACTTCTACAAAGTCAGTTTTGAAAATGCAGTTAGTTTGGCTTCCGACTTTGCTTCCTTGATATTATCTTTTATAAACAGCTTATGTTACTTAAGGATACAGTCGCAATCCTGTCTGTGGTGTCTGTCTTTGCCCATAACCACTTAGTCTAACTTAGATTAAAATATAGTTTTGTTTTGGTCTGTTTTGTGGAACACAAACGTCTAAATACTCAAAAACTTTTATGTAAATAGGAAACATCACATATAAGTAGGAGTAGCATGACTAACCAGTATCATCAAAACCTAAGATAATTTGGGACGAAAGAGTTCAAAGATCCTTTAAAAATAAGTTCAAAGGTATATGTTGTATCAATATTGGAATTTATTTTTACTATTCTGGAATTAACCAACGGCTCCCGCGTGAAAATATTCCGTTATTTTCGAAAATATGTTACGACATATTTTCGAAAATAACGTAGCCTCGCAACGTGTGAACGTATAATGATGATTGATCGCTCTGTAGCTGTTTGCTGTTCGGTTTTAACGTTCGTTATCTCGAAACTAGCAGTTTTGTATCATTGAATTAGATATATTTATACATCATTGTTTGTCTTATTTTTAATGTCTCGATTTTGGCAGGTTTTCCTTTGTTGATTTTTAGCTAAATTTCTTCACCCATTCAATGTTTCAAAACAAATGTTAGTGCCTTGCCAACAAGGTAATTAACTTATCTGACGTAGATTTGAGATCCGCTTGTTCGATCTTACTAAAAAAGTTACTTTGGCTTTGTATAAAGGAACATACCGTGCGTTGTTCAAATCCGTCAATGTTTTTTTCGGAATAGATTTAGATAAGAGTAAACTACCTACTTACTAATATTTCTCAGTATTTTGTCAAAATAGGTTGACATTTCGTTTATTTTTGTTATTAATCCTAAAGTTTTTGTAAACAACAATTTATCAAAAACTCCAATAACTTTGAAACTTGCTGATCTTATCAACTATTTGGAAACAGAAACTTCAATTATGTTTTGAAATGACGTCACAAAAGAGCTTATCACTAAGCTGTTATGTTTTTGTCTGTAGCTGTACTGCATAATAAACAAATATAATACATACTTTCTGGGTCATTTTCAGCGATGAGTGCCTGAAGTTCAGAGTCATCGAAAAGCTGACCCATGGTGTTCAAGATGGTGGAAACCTTCAGGACATCAATGTAGCCAGACTTGGTGGTGTCAAACATCTGGAATGCCTTGCGGAGCATGGCCATCTTCTGGTCATCGTCTGTGTCCTTTAAGAAACAAAAATACAAATTGAATATTGAACTGGAGCTTGACTATACCTGAAAAAAAATGAACCAAAAAAAAAAGTTAGGCTCAAACCAAGTTGGTTGCCCTTGTTCATGGTCGCAAAGGAAAAGGAGTAGAATCGCTTTTAAAACTATTGGTAAGGACTAGAAAAACTTTGGCTTTCTGACTTTTTTTTTACAGACTATTTTTTTATAGTTACTTTTGTACTTGCTAAGCAACCCCAAAAATATTTTCATACATCCGGAAAAACAATTGACAGTTTGGCAAACAGCCAGCGATGGATAATAAAATCTGGAGATTCGTCTCGTAAGAATTGACGTTGCAACATTCCTAACTTTAATATACGCATTTTGTCATGAGCTAATTAATTAGCAGTTCCAGTTCTTAAAAAAACCATCACAGATAAAACATACAATTTTAAGATAATTCATTAATTTTGAAACAATAACGCTTGATATGCATAACTAACGGTTTAAGGCAAGTAGAAGTATAAAAAAGTACGTGAGTGTCGTGGAACACTCGGTTGGATTGGAACGAAGCAAAGAGTACTTTTCTATACTGGGAATATAATAAATTAATTGTTAATTAGGTATCCTAGAAACGCTGTTCTAATAATGTAACAATCTATGGACTGTATCGCGGCTGCGCATTTCGCCCTTTGACGATTTGACATATACGTGTCGTGACGGTAAAATAGAACAAATTTTTTTTCGAGGCTCAGTCTTTTTTTTCTTCGATATCGTCCGAAAAGGATCTTCGTTCCAAAATCTACTTAGATAAGCGCGTGTTAGGTAGGTACTTCTTACTTGAACCTTACCTGAAGATGATGGAACAAACCTCAACATATTTTTTGTACTTTAGATAATTTATCATTGAAATGTCTTCACGCACAAGCTAAACTAGTAAAATCGTTATCATTCTAATAAGTAAAACAACAATGTTATTAAGTACATTTCAATAAAAGCTACGCCCAATAAATGGTTTTATTTGGTAGGCAACTTCCTAAACTTTGGTAATAATATTTTTCCGTTTCAAAAAGACACGAGAATGCAAGATTGCATTTTTCACAACCTTATTTTTAAGAGTTTTTGGTTGTTTATTATAATTTAAAATTATAATTAATAACCGGTTGCATTTTTTCACAAAAATCACTTTCACTAATCACTTTCACAGATCCTCACCATGGTGTTTGTGTGGGTTGACAGTTGTAACAAGAACCGAATCCGAGTGCGAGTGTTGTTACACTAAACTTCACGTCTACGTGCCACCCTTATTTATAGGATTCCCGATAGAATGGGGAATACGAAAATAAGTGAAAAGCTGCCTGTTTCGCTCACTGTGGAGCGCGTCGAGTTGTGACGTGGAATTCGTCAGTGACAGAGCAGACAAGTACGGATTACGTTTTTCACGCAAACAATTTGATGACTACACTATAAACAACAGGTTAGAAAAGCATCCGCTAGCCCACGGCTTCGCTCCCGTGGAACTATCGGATTTTGTTCATAATCTTGTACTTAGTTACAACTACTTACTTAGTTTGAATGGCCACTGACTCATACGAATACGAAGACGACGAACGGCAGCATCAAGACTAAAAGTTACTAAAGTTATCGATAGAATGAGTTTATATAATACCTAAGCTTGTCCAATCTTATGTCATCATTATGCCTTCAAGACAACTTTGAGACGAGGTTCATTCTACATGTTACCTATACAACAAAAGATCAAAGAGATGTCCGGTGAAAAGAGGAACTTACAAATTTATGAATCTTCAATGTTCAACACGCACAATCGTTCTTTAGGTCTCTGAAGTAGCTGCGCAGAAACCATTTTTGATGACGCCTAAAATCGTGCTATCTCGCTTACTCTACCAAACCTCCGCAATCGTCTATTGCACATAACTTCAGAGAGCTAAAGATTCGTTGTGCGTGTTATACTTATACTGAGCACAGTGATCGTTATGGAAATTAAAATAAATGTGGGTGAATTTCATTTATAATTTATGAGTACCTAAGTACTTTGTATTTTATTCGAATAACAAGCTGTAAATACAAATAAAGATTGTAAACGAATTTGCTAATAAAGTTTTACTCGCTCTAAAAGTCGAAATATCATAATAGGACATAATTACAATCCATAAATGTCACATTTCTCACCTACAATCATACCATTATCAATGACGTAATTATTACTGCGAAACATCATGTCTTTCTCACAGGTATTTTTAAAACAGTGTCGTATATTTACGTGTTTTGATTGGAAGTTGGAATGCGTGTAATGGGCGTGGTACGTAAAATATTTCATCACCTTTTTGATCTATCAGCTTTATAGTGTTTGTAAAATTTGAGAGCCAGTTTGAACGTAACTTTTTTAAATTTGACAATCTGTTGACAGTTCAATTACCTGGTAATCACCAAGATGAGGCCAATCCTAACACAGGTACCTGGTAAATAACGTTTCAGAATCGCTGTAGGTATTAAACATATTCATGTTTTAGAAAAAACAGAATCGGCTAAATCATGGAAGAACTATCCCATAGTTCCGCAATTTTCGATCCAAAAGTCGGTCGTAGGTTTGAAATCTAGCCGTGCATGAACGCATTATTCGTTCCGAAAAATAATAAATAATATACGCATCACACGATATCTTTAGTAAAGGAAAACGTGATTAGAAAACAAGGTGATGATGGACTTGCTACCAGTCACGCTTACTTCTGTTACTATAGAGTCATTATAGCCGTCACTCTACTCTCAATAAGAAGATTTGTTTAAATACCTGCTGGCACTTATAAAATTCCAAATAATTAAAATGCTTGTTCATTTTGTTTTGTTACAACTATTTAATTTTGTTAAAATTTTATAATACGTTCATTCATACCAACAAAGATCATTGATAAATTCACAGTTAAATATTTTTAACAGTTTGTAAGTATTATCCCAGGGAGTCCCCGGCGTCTAATGCTGCTAAATATTTGACATCAAACGTTATGTCGAAATCGTAGACGCAGGAGTCCCTAGCATCACACAAGCAGATTGTGGCAGCGGAGTTAGTATGCACTTTATTAATAACCTGCATCAGTTTATCGAACACCAAAAGGGAATAATTATAGCTTACAAATAGTCCGAATTCCTGATTGCAACAGGTGAAACTGAACAGTGCGTGGTTCAGGGCAAAACAGGCACTTAAGCTTATAAAGTGGCCCAGTGGAGCAGGAAATTCCTTTGATGCTGTTGATTCACAAACAATTTGAAGGAGAATATAACGGCGACGTCACCTTCAGATGTCGTCAACATTTGTTCGTCAAATCTGGTGTTCCTTTGATCTTTTGATGGCGAGAGGTTGGCACGGAAAACATCTCAATTTAGTGGTTTATTGTGACAAGGAATTTGCATTAAGACGATTATAGAAATTACCGGATAACCTACTGTGCACATAACATGACGTAAATGGAGAGATAATATTATGAAGCCAAAAAACAAAATATTCCGATGAAAAACAGTTTGAAATGTACCTAGCAGTGCTACGAGAGCTACAAAAATTACATAAAAGAGTACATAAATAATTAGCCTCAATGATGCCAAATTTAGAACTCGCAAATACAAGTTGTTCGACGTTGCGATTTGCCAAGATAAGACAAAAAAGTAACCGAAATACTAATCACCACGACAAAGACAACTTGAATTGAAAAAATTAAGAAACGTCAATTATTCAGAAAAAAATTCACCCTTCAAGTGTTGGCAACCACTGGCGCGTGAAACGGGTTATACTCGCGCTCGTTTGCCGGTGATCGGCTATAATTTTTGTGTTCCACTCACACCACAATGAAACGTCCGGAGTAAGCTTCGAACACGTGTCATGCTTTTCAATGGAGATAGGATTACGGTTCTGAAATAAACGATGACTATTGTTGAAAAATAGGTAAAAAAAAAGTAGTGTGTCGAGGAACACTCGTTGGAACGAAGTTTCAACTTTGACATTTGTAAAATATTAAAATCCTATAACGTTTTGATACATGTATGTATTGTGACGGTAAAATCGAATGCTTTTTTTCTTTTATTCTTTACAGAGCGCGCATTATATTTTTTTCAAAACGAGATATTCAGTTATCTTTGTATGTTAAAAATGTTAAATTTAGTTTTTTTTAAAATTTTTTAATTATTTACAAAATACAACAATCCGCAATGATAGCTGTACACCTATCAGAGCGCGTGACGTATCAGTATAATAGACCAAAACTGTGCCTTTTGTTTCCTTTGAGCTTTAATCATTAGTGTATTAAGGTCACAGCTCATTAGAGCCACCCGGCACCCACTCCGCACCGCCTCGCCTCTTGCGGTTAGTATTCTTGATATGGACTTGTATGGGTATGCGCTCACTACATCAACTCCGTAGCGTCACCGGATCGCCTCTATCGTAAGCCGTCCGGTGCGGAGTGGGTGCCGGGTGGCTCTAATGAGTTGTGACCTTAAGCACGTAATATTTGCTATTGACGTATGTGACGTCATAACAGCCGCCATGACACCCACGAGCGTTTTGGCTTGAATTTCAAAATTAAATTTTATTTTCTACTGATATATATATATGATATTTTTTTCACGTAACAAATAATTCTTAACAACATTGATTTTTTTTTGAAAAATTGACATTATGCCTATTGTCACATAACAGTACTTACTCATTAATTTAAGTTCAAAGTTGTAGTGGCCTAAATGTGCATCTGTGAGTTTTTTTTATAGCTTTTTAAAATGAAGGAGCTTTTGTTAAACTACCTATACCGGTAACACTGAGATTCCAAAAATGACGTTTGCGTTAAAATATAGCTATTATATGCAATTTTCTTTGTTTGTGTTTTATCTAGATGCAATAGGTATTCATTAAATGAACGTTTTTGGATAAAGGCCAGATATATCTCTATTTCCGCGGTAGATTGTATTTGTTTTGGTAAACGAGCCAAATTGATTTGTGCCGATGATTGAAGGCTCCGTAAACCTAAAATAAATCAAATTAAATTAAACAATGTCAGAGCCCCATAATCTACTCTATAGACATGAGAATTTTGTTGCTTTACTTTTGATTTACTCCGATAAAACGTATTCATAATTTAAAGGTAACATATTACAGTATCACAACTGTATCCCAAGCGCGGTAGTCATTTTCTCAAATCTTTGTATATTCTAGATTACCTCCTTAGACATTTTCAAAATATTCTCTTTCTGTCCAAAAACATAATGCCCACACATTGCAGAAGTTATTATTCCATACGTTGTTGCAAGCCCATAGCCGCCTATAAGAATGTTAGCTGGTTTCCTCACGATAATTTCCTCCACCGTTCAGAGCACGTGTTGCATACAAATATATCATATTATTGTTTTAAAAATATAATAATAATGATATGTATAGTTATAGACGAGAAAAATCTAATAGAAGCGCGCTACAAGCCTATTATCTTGCCAGGTTCTATGTATATCACTCCCTATGAACTAATAAAAGCACTTCCCGTAATAGGCGTGCTCCGTCGTCTCCATTATCTAAAAATAAATGTGAGAAGCATCCTTATAGCGCCAAGTAAATATCTCAATCTGGAGGGGTTTTAATTTGTACGCAAAGCCGGCGTTATCGGAAAGTACCTATCCAACGAACGTCCGGCGGCAGTTTCCAATAACGACTCCGATGGGCATTTCAACTACTAAAATTGGCCGTGTTATTCCCGATATTGAATTTAAACTATTAATGTATGTATCGAAAAACTAAAAAAAATAGGTAGAAATAGCACCCAACTATGATAGCGTTCATTGTCGATATTCTACTAAAAGAAAAGAGGTTTAAAAGACGATTTTTTTAGTTATTGGCGTATAAGAAATTACTACACAGATAATTTTGAGAAAAAGTAAGATGCCCTTTTTATTTCTGAAGATGCTAAATCCTATAATATTTTTTTCAACTTTGAAAAAAACATTTTACTTTATTGTATACAAAAAATAATGCCAACTGTATAAAAACCGGCGCCTCTATCTCCGGAAGTCATAAAGAAAAAAACGCATAACTAACTAGCAGGTAAATTATTACAAAGTAAACAAATATAAATCATAAAGCTAATAACGATATGATATCAAGAACTTTTGAGCCGAATCTCCGGGATCTAGTTAAATTTATTAGGCGATCCGTAACCGACATACGCGAAATTTATAAGCTAACATTCCTATGAAAATAATTGGGTTTCACAGCCAAGCGCAATGTTTTCGCAGTTCCTGATTCATACGAATCTTTGGTGTCAATGGTGGAATATGATAATTTTGGCAGAGAATACATAATTTTAGAGTCTATAACAGGTGACGCTTCAGCTTCAATAGAAAGGAAATCCTACTCCTACTGATTAGCTAAAGTTAGAAACTAAAATGGCTTCATTCATATTCATATTACGTGACTCAGTACATTCATTTTATTAAATCGTTAATTTGTGGTACACAATAAACTTATTTAATTAAAATATATCGCCTATCTAAAAAGGCGCCTAATACTAAACAAAATAATTTGTTCAAGGAGTCTGAACAAGATACGAATAACTATAAAGGTAAATCATAACTTTTTTGATATTCAAGCATGATAAATATCTAAAAAAATACATAGTTATCATATATATCAGTCAAGTAATAAAATATAAAAACACCTATAAATAAATAAATAATGCTGGACTTTTCACACAGCATCATCTAGCCCCTATCTAGCACCTTATGTACAATAAATACAAAATGTATAATCTAAAAGCTTTATTTTGAAATGATTTCTCCATTGATAGCGACCTACAAATCTATGGAATTAGTGCTGGAATTCACATCTGGATAACGTTGGCATAAGCCTACCTTACAAGCAACTATTTTGGGTGTCTATTATTCAAAACTTTATGCAAAACTATTCAATCTTTAGGTTGCCTAAAAATATATTAATTTTTTTTTAAAAGACTTGGAGAATACTCCAAACCTTTATTACTAATTAGAATTTCCGTATGCGTACTTTGCGTACCTACGTTCCTTATTTTGATTTGAAGATGTTCAGCCAATTATTGATATTTCGTTCTTATGGATCTTCGGTTATTAAGGAACAGGAGTAGAATCACCTAGTTTTAAGACGTTTCAAAGTGATCCCAGCGGTCCTACTGAATAAATGCTTTTTGACTTTGACTTTGATTTCTGTTTTTTTTTATAATAGTTTTGTATAAAAAATGATTTATAGCAAGTAGTACATGCTTGGAAAACACATGTATCTGCCGACTATTTTAACGATGTGTCATAAAGTTTGAAAATACTTAAAAAAAACTAGCCGCGGGTACAATAAATCAACATTTATGATTTATAATCTCATTCATTAAATAGAATTGCAAAACCTATTTATTTTATGCCATTTTTTAACCCCTTTCCTAGGAGGGGAGGATTATTTTTATACTTTGTTCCCCTATTTCCTACTTTCTGTCTTGGCTCACAAAATGAATAATCCATCAAAACCTTATGTTACCAGCTATGAGTGTTATGTACCTATATCATCTTTATGACACAAAATAATAATCAGATCAACCGCTCCACTAACAATGACAGATGAAATATAGAACACATTACAAAGCTCTTTCAATTTATAACAACTGAAAGACAATAAATAAGGACAATAAGAAATTTTGCTTAAAACCTTGTAAACGACTGTAAAAATATTTTCTATTTGTGTTCTAGCTGTTGTCACACTAGTGACCGATGGTTTTTAAATTTTCCACGATGAAAATAGGGAAAGCGTAAAGCCGTTGTAAAACTTCTGGATCTTGTCCAAAAATAATGATAGAAAATTTAGTGAAAAAGCAATATTGTGCATCGGTGATACGTGTTACATTTGCGCTATTCATATCCAGAGAGCTACACATACAATAAACAACTTAAATTAACATGACTTTACAAAATATACCTGAATCAGTTGGGCCATCTAAAGATAGATAGAGATAGTGGATAGAGATATTTTATCTATAATGCACCTACCTAAAGCTTTATATTCTGTATTTTGAGACCAGCATGTAACTAGATGCAGGTCTCAAAATATAGAATAAACACTGACAATCAATGAACTTTATATTTTATAATACCTATTTAACTTTGGAAAAAGTTTTCCTATTGTCAACGTTTATGATGATGAGGTTCATCCAATGATAATATATTTAGACGAGTGTGGTAGTAAAAAGTAAATAGAAGTAATTAGGAATAAAACTAATATTAAATATTTAATTATTTTATTACTATTCAACAAAATATACAACCCTCAGATTATTGTAAAATCTGTACCTACACCTTTCAGATTTCTACAACAAGTTTTAGTCTTAGCGACGAGCTGGATGGCAATAACAATTACTTTTACCCATACTTTTACCACCTAAGAACGTAATATTCCTTATTCAGGTATGTGAACGTAGGAAATGTCATTAGTATCACCTTTTGTTTTTTTCTTCTCCTTATCTACTTCTTCTTGGCTGTCTGTTTTATCATCGTCACCCAAAGAGTTAATGATGTAGTCATAAATTGAAAATTTTTGCTTTGGTACCGAAAACCTAAGCATTGGGACCACTCTTAGTTTGTGGTTATCTCTATCTACCTGTAATATTTTAAAAACTTCCATGCTGTCAATGTCTCTTACCTCTTCGGTGTCATCAGTTTTAATTTCGTCAACTTTCATGTAGTCTTTTGGAACTCTCACTTCGGGTGTTTTCACAACTTCAATATCTATATGCTTTACTGTAGGCCCACCGATAGGAATTTTTGTAGATACTTCCATGGGTTTATCTTTGGATTTGACCATTTTATCTTTGCTAATAGTCTTGTAATCGATCTTTTTGTATGAGAAATCCGATGTTTGATATGGTCGTTTTGATTTGTCTACAGTAATCTTAGAAGCGTACTGTATAGGTCGATTTGATTCTACCGGAGCATCATTTTGCATTCCATAATATGGAATGTACTCTAAATCAAAATCTTCATGATGTTCGTTTTCTGTCTCTGGTATAGTGATTATTTCCATATCATCTGGAATTAGTGTTGTTGGTGTCTCTATTGGTGCTTCTGTTGGTACATCAGTGGGTGTATCCGTCACATCTTTCTTGATATTTTTGTAATCAAACTTTTTGTAGGATGAATAATCAGATTTTTGGTAAGGACTTTTACTTAAACCACTGTCTTTCTTAACTTTAAGCTTCGTACTTTTCTGAACAGGGCCGTCATTCTGGACCATTCCATATGTATCAAAGCTATCCGTTGGCATCATACCATCTTGTCCAAATTGGCCTGCCCACGCGTTGGGCTGATTAGGACGGACGTAACCACTAGATGGTAAAGAACCTCCACTACCAGCGCCCTTAAAGGTAACCGTTGTATCTTTGAACATAAGGTTCGGTAAGCTAAGCAACATATTATCATCAATAGGTAAATCTAATGGATACAGTTTTGACATTATTGCCTCATTGAATTCCAAATTGGCGGCCGAGTACATGCCAGTGAGAGATGTTTTCATGTATGGTGCAACAAAAACGAGCAGTTGAAGAGGTAATCCTTCAGGTGTTCCTTTAGGCAAAACTATTCTTGAAGGATATTGGACTTGTGAGTTCATATTGTTAAGAGGTAATGCATCCAACCCGAATTGAGCATCTTCTACCTTTTTACGTAGAGTTCGAAGAGACACAAAGTCAGGTGAGAAACGCGTCATGTCTTCAGAAGATCTTGTCACTATATTTGACCCTCTCTTTAAGTTTATATCAAAGCAATCCAGTAAAACGAATAAGTTTTTATTCTTGGCAAACTCTCCAGGCATGACTTTTGGTCCAAGGTATATTTTTACCATACCTTTCTGTGCCACAAGAGAAGAAATACTGGTTTTAATTGTGAAAGGTTTGTGGCTTAGTCTAGGTAGTCCTATTTTCACTTGGAATGTCGTATCACCATTGCCTATTTTGAGAGCATCTGTAATGTCAAATTCAAAGTAGTCAAAACTGGTCATCATTTTCTTGACTTCGACGTTAACAACTTCCACTCCTGGGAAATATAGTTCGTTCTTTGCATATGGAGGCAAAACTTTAAGTGAATTGTCTATAAGGTCCACAATTTTTTTGTTAAGTTTCCAGAACATTGGATCTCTGAGTGACGTCATGTAGTGCTCCAACACAGAGGGGCTTCTGTAATAAACATAACGGTAAATATACACGAAGTCAATGTAAGTATCATAATGATGAAAACAATTCAATTAAATTACCCGTTGTTGCTAAGAGCTTTGCCAAGGAGTCGTCGTGTCAAAGTTTCATAACTCTTCTCGCCAGTAACTAGGATCTCCATCAAGTGGTTCAGTATCTGAGTCTTATTATAACCACCGTCCCTCTGAAAATACCGCAACTTGTAAAAAATAATCATTCAACCGTCTTAAAGGTATTACAAAACTTGCAGAACGTAAAAATAACTTACCATGTGACTGACTACTGTTGCAAGGTTATTTTCAATAGTTTGCAATAGTGCTTTATCTTCGTTTTCTTCAACAGTGAGAGGTGATGTTCTGTGTATGAACTCATTTCCGTTCGAGTAAACTAACATGGGGTCATACGGGATATCAGAAATGAGATCCCAGTTCATGCCATCTATTTCAGCTAGGCCGTTTGAATATCTCTCTAAGTTATACCTGGACGACCATTGCTTCATCCACAAGTACATTTCATCACCGTATCGGCTGTTAATGTCTACTTCCACATTACGCCATGGACCACACCTCAGCATGTTTAAAAAATAGTAGGAATTAAGCCCTACATCTTCCCGATAATATGCTAGTTTCAATTCATCATCGCTGTCATAAATATTGGACGTGTAGTTGGCATCTAGCGTGTATGCATTACCTTCATCTCGCACACCTGCGGATGGTGCTATATCTTGACCAGCGAGTAATGATGAACCTTGAATGATGATATCCTTACGGATGAAGTAGTTTGGCAGCAGTTCGTATGGTGGAGGCAAGGTCAGTTTTTCTGTGTCTCTCCTATTTACTAGAGCTAAGTAAATAGCGTCAACATAAAGCCCGCAGTTTAAGTTCTGTCTAGCCCAAGAAGCGGCTCTGTAGAACGTGTCGAATGTTTTGGCGTTTTTCAAAACATTGAATATAATTCTAAGCTCAGCGATGTGCTCGGGGTTGTATTCTGTAAAGATCTCCCCTCTCGCCAACAAACTGTTACTTGCTTTCAGTTCCTTCAGCTTTGTAAAGCATTCCGCGTCCTGAAAAGAGGAATAGAATTACGTATTTTTATAAAACTGCCTATCTTATAAAAGCTATTGGTTGGAAGAATTGATGATTGTTGAATACATCTAGCTATGGGTGCTTGTTGTTTTACATTTTCAATTTTTAAATGCGTGTGTATGTTGAATATACAGCAACACAAGTGCCCTTTTAATATTCTAGTACCCACATTGTGTATTTAACTTACCCAAAACTCTGCAGTAGTGGTTGTAGTCAGGAACTCCTGAGATAATCTTACAATCGTTGGTTCACCGCTTATTTCACATACGTTCTCGAATAGAGGCATCATCATCTTCTGAATGTGGACCCATCCTGCTGGAGCTGAAAGGGATTAACAAACTTTATTATGGCTGAACTGTTTTTGATCGAGCTCGACTTCATCATCATCATCATCATGTCAGCCATTTAGTGTCCACTGCTGAACATAGGCCTCCCCCATCGATTTCCACAGCGATCGATCTTGTGCAGCCTGCACCCAACGGCTCCCAGCAACCTTTACCAGATCGTCTTTCCATCTAGTGGGTTTGTTGGTTCCACTCGAGAACTTTTCTGCCCCGACGGCCGTCAGTTCTACGAGCTATGTGCCCCGCCCATTGCCACTTCAACTTGCTAATCTTGTTGAGCTCGACTTAATTTGACTAAAATCTTGCAATGGACGGACCTTTGTGAAATGCATGTGGCTCTGATTAACTCTCTGGACATCTTCAAAATAGCTTTTTAAAGGTTGAGATTTGAGCAGATGTCCTCGGACGGAACTAAATATTTACTACGGCAGACGGCTGGCTCCTTATAAAAACTTACATAATCTAAAACCAGTCTTAACAATAAATCAATAGATTTCCTATAGCTCTGACGACTACTAAGTTTTTTTTTAAAGTTTATTGGTTAATAAGCTTTCATTTACTTGACCATGCATGCAAGTGAAAAACATTCCATAAAGCCTTGCTTATTGACAGTATAAAAAATGGTTCAGTCAATTGAAGGGCCCTAAAAATCATAGTGAATAAGTGCATTCAATAAGATCTTAAAAGTCTTTCTCTCTTTCTCTGAGGAGATAAGTACTTATGTTTCACGATGTTTAATTTTAAAATCTGGTCAACAAAAACGGTTTGAATTCACAAAAATGCAATATGAATATGGGAATCTCTAGGTAAATTTTTTTTGGCCAAACCTTTAGTTACACCTACTTACACCTACCTACTGTTTAGTGCCTACCCTTTGCGCCGTTTATATTTATTCTGAATGTTTTCTAGTTTGTTTTTACGCATGCACCTACCTATCTATTTTGTTATTTGTTTTTGCTTTTGTGTCGGTGTTGTAATGCTGTGTGTCAAATAAATAATTTATCTATCTATCTACTTATTTCTATTTACTCACCCAAAGTTGGTTCAATAGACGCCACTGGTACATTAATGAGGTACCCTGATACACTCACCAGAGTAGCCACCAAAGCTACTAACGTCTTCATCTTGCTAACACAACTGTAACATCTCCAAAACAAACACACTAATTTATACCCAATACTAGTTCAAAGTACTGATAAATTAGTTCAATGGACTAAAGTTACGAATGAAAGTTACTTTTGTAATGATAGGAGCTGTTGTGCAAGAGTCATCGGCCTAACTTCTAGTAAACAATCAAGGGTCACATAATACGAAGGTCTGATAGAGAGTTCCTCAAAACTTGAACTAAGAATCTCAAAGTTGAGTCACGTCACGCTAGATCAGAAAAATTAGAAAGGTACTCTTTATGTGAACATTTGTAAACCCCTTTCAAAAAGTAAAGTATATTCTAGTTTGAATTCTGAGTGCCTTTTTGTTGTTGATTGACACACACTTGTCCCCGAAAATTCAACGCAAAATTCAATCATAATTATTTTGAACTGTTTAGCGATAAAAAAAAATGGACAAGGGTTGTCGCACCAGGGACGGGTGCGATGTAAGACATATTTGACGAGTGATAGGAGTGAATGGAGGAAAAATACATGTTGTGCCGACCCTACTTAGCGTGGGATAAGGGCAAGGGAATGATGATGATTAACTGTTTTGCGATGAAAACGAACACAATTTTTGACAACTATAGAACCTGGAAATCTTGTACGATACAACACTCTGATACATCCTACTATCCTATCCTAATAAGTATAATAAAGCTGAAAGTTTGTGAGTATCAATCACGCATAAATCAATAGGTAAAACCACAGGTAAACCGAATTAGATGAAACTTTGAATTAGGTATAGATAGTGTCCTAGAATAGCATGTAAGCTATTAAAATGTTGGTACCACGCGAGCGAAGCTATGCGCAGAAGCTAGTCTATTATAATGACGTCATCACCATACAGTCACAATTTTTTTAAAACATTATGAAGGGCAAAATATTATGAGACAGTGTCAAGGTTGAATCTTTATCTTGAAACAATAACTCTACAAGTATTAGGTATGTGGGTTCTCATAATGACTCAATTGAGACTACTAGGTGTAGGTACAATATTATTAATTAGGTACATGATAAAGTATATTATGAAGCGTTGAACTTATCAGGCCATAGCTGCAAAGAACATTAATTAAATAAGTAATTACCTATAATCATCCCACTAATATTAAAAAAGCGACAATTTATGAGTGCGTATGGATTATGGAATAGGCTTGCTCAGCACCCAAACCATCCTATCAGCTTTATCAGGAAGGAAAGACTGGCCCACAGGAAAGACGACGTCAATATGACACGTGTAGAAAAAAGTCTTTGTAGATAAAATTATTCAAAAATACGCAGAAGCTCATGAAAAAACTTAATCAGCATGTGAACGTCGAGGCTATCCAGCTAAGTACTCGATAACACGGACTTTGTGAGAAGGCTCAAACCAAGAACCAAACCGTTTGAGTTAGTGTAGTGTAAATTAAAGTGATAAGTGTATTTAAAGAACACATGAACAAAGTGTCTTCCCCTTAACTAGAGACAGTAAGAAAAGTGCCATTGGACACATTCTTAGTTATATTTTCTTTATAAAACTATGTCAAAGACAAATAGCTCATTGGCCTACTTGGCCAGATTGTGATATTATTAGGGTTTACACTACGTTACACTAAGTAAATTAAAAAAAAACGTATGAAGCAGACTAAGCTGCAGGTTTCCTCACGATGTTCCAAACAATGTCCCAGGCACTACAGCGTCCCGTTAAGTGTAGGCATGGTTTGCCTCCTGACGCTGTATAAATTTTATTACATACAGATGTAAAGGTTTTTGGATTTAAAACTATAATTCTTAACTTAATTTTACCAAATCTCATAAACATCTACAACAAGCTGCTGCCTGTCCTTTACTTACATAACTAGGTACAGTCAGCAACGAAAGTCGATTAACACTTGATGTTTCACAAATCTGAATATTTCCGAAATCCGTACCATAATTACCAAAATATTGACTAATATTTGAAGATAAAGTCTTGGTTAGTAATAATTTCCCAAGAAGAGTTTATTTTTTCTTAGTTATCGAAAAAATACCATTTTAAAAAGTCCAACTGTTAATATACTTTCGTTGCTGACTGAACCTACTCGTATAAGTACTTTTATACTAACCTGCTCATGTAAACAGTGGGGTAAAAGATAGGTAAGGTTTGCAAACTATGATAAGTATGAGGTAATTTCCAAAAAGATTTTAGTATCGAAAAAGACCGATACTCGTAGGTATTTAGATAACTTTAATTCAAATGTAAATATTGTTTATGTCAGTGAGTTATCGGTTTTTAAAACAAGAAGGCTTATGTTATTGTAATAATAGTGATGTCGCCACCCTTTTGGGCACATTACCTGCGGTCGGTGATTTGAACACTGTTTTTTGTTTAGTTTAATTATGTACCTACTTATGTTTACTTATTATTTTTTCGTGTAAATAAATTTTACTTAAATAGCATAGTGATAAAATAAAATAATTGCTTAGGTTACTCGCTATCTGCTCGCCATCTAGAGAACGAGTTGAAGACTAACAGATATCGCACGTTCCTTGTGAAAACGTTTCACTAAGCTTTAGTCGTGGTTTACCTTATCAGAAATTTACTGTGCATCCACTAGGGGTCGCTAGGAATAACCTTTCTAAAATATTGCCTTTATGAAGAGATTTTCTGTTTTACGTAGGTATGGTACCCACCTAAAGGTCGTTTCACTATGCGGTTTTGACTGTAATTTTTTGCCTCATTCACTTATTAAGGTTCTGATGTTAACCATTTTTTGTCTTATTTATTCAACTGTTATTTCTATTGTTTCAGGAATTTAATCAAATACAAAAATATTTAGATTTTTTTTTATTAAAAGACATTTTATTTAATGCAGCCTAAAATAATACCATACTTTTACTAAATCCTAAACGTGGCTTTATAGAAGTAGTTTGTCTACCTAACTAAACTACCTACTTATTCGAAAACCAACCTAGAAATATTAGTAAGTCTTACTTAGGTACCTAAAATAAAGTAAGTTCTGAAATACAAGTTTTTTTTTGCTGTTGGTTAAAATCGCTATACAAGTATAATACGCACAACCGATCTTTGTCTCTTTGAAGTTAGGTGCACTTAACGATTGCACAGGTTTGGTAGAATAAGCGAGATAGTACGATGCTACAAACTAAGCGAGTGAGTGGAGCAGCTATACAACGCTGTCTTCGTTTTTTAGGCGCAATTAAAAATGGGCTCTGCGCAGCTACTTCAGAGAGACAAAGATTGGTTGTGCGTATTAAAATAAACACAAAAATAATGCTGATCATTTATTCATGTTGACGAAAATACAGTCGGTAGGTGCCTACTTATACATATAGATTCTAATCAGTTTAGTATACACTGTTAACATTTAAGTTTGTGTTGGTGTCAACAAGGTAGGTGTCAGAGATGACTGATCTGTCGTAGAAGAGGTTGTAGTCTCTCAGGACGTACTTGTTCCACCTGGTCTTCATGTCACAGACCTGTTGCTTGTGGAAGATGGTCACATCAACAAACTTCATGTTGGGGGTGAAAAATTTGGCTACATTGATGTACCTGTCCAGAGGGAAACCAAGAGGCATCTTGTCTAGGAGAACGGTCGACCTGAAGTCAACAACGAAGTCCTTGCGGTTCATATCAAGAATATTGTAGTCAACATTCTCAACCAGCCTCAACGGGTACACAACCACGTACAGCATCATGTCTAAACCACCAATGAGACCCTTAGGCAGCAGCAGCCTGGTCGGGAAACCAGTGTTTACGTTCCTCAGGTCCTTAACAAGCAGATCCTTGATGTCAGTGATAGTTTCAAACTTCTTGATCAGATCACGAGTCATGACGCGGTCGCCTACCAGGTTGTGCATGTCATAGGAGTTCCGCATAATGGTATTCTTGCCTGTCACGAGTTTGTAAATGAAGGAATCTATTTCAACGAAGTTGAAACGGTTCATGTTGATGTCGATCAGACGGTGGAGGTGGTCATATTTAGGTCCCAAGAAAATCTTGACCACGCAGTCCACAGTCTTGTCAGAAAGAACATCAAGGGTGACCTTGAAAGGCTGGTGGTTCAGGCGGCGTTTGCGGACGAGGATTGTCATGTCAGAAACGGATTTCTTAATTTCGTCCTCAGTCAAAACAATACCGTTGGTGATGTCCATCAGGTAGTCATCGAAGTAAGTGATCAGTTTGTCGACTACGACATTTTCTATTTTGACTCCTGGGAAATAGAGATCCTCATGAGTGTAGCAAGGCAGGCGTTTCTTGAACAAAATAACTAGGTCGACTAGGCGCTTCTGCAGTTGGTAGAACACAGGGTCACGAAGGGCAGTCTGGTAGCTGTCCAGGATGGAAGGCACGACGAAGTATCTGTTATAAAAGAAATATCGGTTAAAATACTGTACACAAGTTTAAAAATAATAATTACGTTACAAGAAAACAATCTCACTTGTCAGATGTCATAGTGTTGAGGCCAAGAACCGACTTCATGATAATGAGCAGGTAGCGGTAAGCAGTCACGCAGTTTACGTCCAGGTGAGTCTTGTTAATTTTGCCGAAGATCAGTTTTCCGAGTTTCTCGATGTCTTCAGCCTTGGTAAGCTCCAGTCTGAGACCATTGATCTAAAAATAAAAAATAAATTGTTACAAAAGTTTTAAGTTGAAGAATAATTTAAATAATAAGGAATACATTTTCTGCTTACTTCGATGTAGCCCTTGATGATAGCTTCCCTGATGATGTGCTCATAAGTTTCAACAAGGTTGATGGTATTAACGTCCTTATCCTTGACAATGTATTGGTTGTTGTACCTAACGGGGAACTGCACTCCGTTGTGCAATAACATCCAAGGCCAGTATCCCTTCCTGATGGGTTTGTTCCATGATAACTCGACAATGGGCCCGAGACCGTTCGACAGACGCTCCAAGTAGTACCTGGCAAGGATCTGTTGGTAGACGTACAGTGTCATCTCGAATCGCCTGTTCACGTTCAATTTATTCATGGTCATGTCCTTCATCCAGAATGGATAGTCGATGTGGAAGTAGTAGTAGTAGGTGTTGAGATCAATGTCTTCAGTGAAGTATCTGAGCCTATCTTCATCGTTCAAATAGACACGCTTGTCGTAAACATTTTCGTCAATGATAAACAGTCCTTTGTCAGTTTTCCTGATTCCGTAGAAGTCACACAGCTTCAAGTCAAGCAAACCCCTCTTCATCTTAATCAAGTAAGCCTTCTGGATGACATCGGCGCGGACGTAATAATAGGGGTAGACTTCGTACGGAGCAGGGAGGATGATTCCTTTGCAGTCCTCACGGTGACGGCAGGCCACGGTGAGAGCGTAGACGAACATACCTTCGTTCAAGTGCACGCGCATCCAGCATGCAGTCTCAATGAACGAAGTAAAGTCCTTGGCGTAGTACAGCATGTGGAACATGGTAACCACTTCCTTCAGTTGGCGGTCGACGTTAAGGGTGAAAATCTCTCCGCGAGGAAGAGTTCCAACCTTTAGGATGTTGACCATATCTTTAACAACATCAACTTTCTGAAAGAGAAAACAGCTTTAGATTATATTTTCGAGATTGTTTTAATACTGTAGTGTTTTATAAAGTGACTTACAGTGAAGCAGTGCACTTTCTCGTCAATATTGAAGTTTAAGCCAACTTCTTCGATGTCCTTGTCGATGACTGGGTCCAGAACATGGTTCATCAACTTCAATATGACCAACTGTCTGCCTTTTAGGTCTGAAATAAATTTCAATTCAATAAAATTAAAATATACTGAAGGTAATCAGTAATCTTTAGACATGTAGACATTTCTGGTTTAGAAGAAGAAGTCCTTTTTCTAGAATATTTGAAAGAAACTAAACTTACCAAGGTTGACTAGGTTGTCTACGAGAGCGGTCCTGGCCATGGCCATGGAGGCCAGGCCTAATACCACAAGGATGATAGCTCTCATCGTGCAGCCAGTGAGAGTTCGACTGGTGCTTATACCAACACTATCTTCCCTTTTTATACTTATTTCTTCGAATGACTTTGTGATAGTACAAACAATATTTCACCTGAAAGGGTCAATAAAGCGATTTTACTTAAACTTACATTGTATTGCGATAAGCTATCATTTTTATAGGAAAGAATATTCTAGGGTTAAAAAAATGTTCAAGAGTTTTAAACAGAAACGAAAAAGGGTTAAACGAAAAACAGGATAATTTTACACACGCAAAGGCCAGCGAAATAAAGACTCCAATGTTCTTCAAATAGGGTGTATGTATAATTATTTGCAATTAGTAAGAATTCAATTCGGCTGTTAACTGGCAAGCTAAGTTTAAATTTGGGTACCATACCTACTAAATAAAATAAATAATACTGGACATTTCACATTCACGGCATCATCTGGCCCTAAAGTAAGCAGAGCTTGTGTTATGGGTACCTGTCTGTTAAACTACTTACTTATATTATAAACTTATGCATAGGAAACATCCATACCCGAGACATTTCTTAATTATGGAATTTATTAAAAAAAAAAAAAAAATTGTGGCACTCCGGGAGTGCCGACAGAAGTGAAAACTTGAACAATTACGTACATTACGCACAATGAATTTTATCCCTTCAAAGTTACTGCGCAGAACCCATTTATGATGACCCACAAAGATGAAGACAGCGGTTGTCAGACAGACAACAAGAAATGACAGAGGCTTTACACCGCGGCCTAGAAATTAACACCTGAGTTGCGTACAGACTCATATGAACTTACTTTTTTTGGTACTTGAAAAGCTGAGGCTTGTGCCTTCACAGTGTACATTTGCCTGATACAAGTACAAACTTACAAAAATAGATAAGTATTTGGTTTGTATCAAAACTAAAAAGTGATTGTACTAACATACATTTAATTTTAACTATGTAGCAACAATAGTATTCTGAAGTTATTGCATATAAATAGTGTGATACTTTTGTGATGATTGAGTGAGTGTGATTCAAAAATTGTAGAATGTCTGTACGTATACATCTCATTGCAGGCGACTGTACCTAACAGGTAGCGCTGCTACAGTATCTATTCTTGTACTACTAAAGTAGGTACAGCAGCTAAATTAATACTACAGCAGCTAGGTAAATAAATACAATGTCCCAGGCACTACAGCATCGTCTTGAGTGTGGGCATAGGTTCGCTCCTGAATCTCCTGATTCTGTATAAATCATCTAGTATAGATGTACCTACAGAGGCAGAGGTTTTAGATAAAATAAAGTGTTATTGTTGAACAATTGTAATAATTTAAAAGTTAAATTTATAGTAAACGCAACATATACAATTTGACAAATCAATGATTTGAAAAGTGTCTGCGCAACCCCTATGAACACCATCACTGATAGTTATTAGTAGCTTCATGCAACTCAAGAGTACAGTTCGCCCAACGGATCTAGGCATTTGTAAAGTTAGCCATTTGTCTGCGCAGAACACAATTTTGTATGAAAAAGTGGTCACTGCGCAGACAATCTGCTAACTTCACGAATGCCTAGATCCGTTGGGCGAACTGAAAGTAAGACAAAAGCTAGATCAAACGGATTTTTGGATTAGGAAGGTTTTGTACCTACATATCTAGTTGGATAGAAATAGCTTTGGGAATGTTCCGGCTCCTCTCTGGTTTTCTTCAAGCCACAAGTAAAAATACTTACTTCTGAAAAAATGCTGCTAGGAAAAATTATCATACATATTTGTCATAGGATAAGTTTTAATCAAAAAGTGAGAAATCAGCTGTGTGTGAGTCATGTACCAATGCACTGTACTAAAAAATCCGAAATAATCACACATCACTCGGTAAGTTTGTATGTAATGTAACACAATTAGATAGTAGGTACTTTTCTCTATGCACAGCACTGACAATATTCTAGAATACATAAAAATGCTCGATCTGGGACCTTTTTATAGTTTCTCCAATTAATTTAGCTTATTCTAATGTTATTATTTATTAAATTATTATATCTAATCTAAATGTAAACAAAAGCTCTATTCCTAAACTTTATGCAGTGTAGAACAGTTACTGAAAGTAGTTCTGAAATTTATAACTAGATGGCGCGACTAAATTAAACGGCCGCCTTTAAAGTCGAACGAACATTTTTGTTATGATGTGCTAGTTGATATGTGTGGTCTTAGTTCACGTGACAGCGTCTTGACATTAGAGCGTCTTAGCGTCTTGACCATAAAAAGGTACCATGCTAAATCTATGGTCTTGACAGTAAAGCGTCTTACCGTTTTGACAGTAAAGCGTCTTACCGTTTTGACAGTAAAGCGTCTTACCGTTTTGACAGTAAAGCGTCTTACCGTTTTGACAGTAAAGCGTCTTACCGTTTTGACAGTAAAGCATCTTAGGTCAAGTGACAGCGTCTTAGTTGAATCCAAAGGTTTTTACTCATATTTCCTCTATGTCGCTAACGCGCCTAAAGAAGTTTTCACTTCAAAAATTCAATAATTTTTGCAATTTTAAAATTATTATTTTAGTTGGCGAAGAACCGAATTACTGCAACTTTTTTTACTAATAAATGGTCTGTTTAGATGTTTTACTAGCTCGGTCACCAAAGTTAGTCAGTACGTTTGAACTTACATCAGTGGCAGATTTACATATTTGCCGCCTGCAGTCTATTTTGACACTCCAATCTTCACAGTTTTTCTCCTTTTTACCCAACTGTGTTTTCTTACCCAACATTGTATAATAGGCTTTTTCTCGGTCGTGATAACGTGATGGGGACTTAATTGGAACCAAAAGCTTGAATCAGCAAGTTGAGGCAACCGATGACATGTTTGTTCACACAACGGAACACGGCGGAAAAAGAAGAGGGAAAAGTCATCGGAAGGATGTCTTGTCGACTTTTATAGAGATTACAATATTAGAAAATCAAAGATTTTTGTATGACGGCAAAAAAAATATCGGTTCTACCTAAAATCTACCGCCCTAGGCTCCTAATCCTACTTATAAGTCTGCTGGTAAATCTGCTACTGACTTACATATAAAATATACGGAACCAACATTTAGCATTTTTATACTTAAAGTTACTACTTAGTATTGTTCGATAAAAAAAATCAACAGTCATAAAATATCATAATAAATAAGTACCCATTTCATTAACGCTTTTTGCGTAGTCTGGGCGATGAACCATGATACGAGTTGTTCCTAGTTTCTGGTACCTACGACACAAAGGAATCCTAATTTGGAGTGTGTACGTAACTTGTACGGGCTAAGCGTTCCAATTTACGCGTATTCAGTTACTCGTTAGTGCACAGGAACGCCTAGTTCATACCTGTAGCAATTGCAAAAACTGCAGGTACGAACTGGCGTTCTTGTGTACGCGTACATTGGAACGCCTAGTCCGCACAAGGCTTTAGACACAGAGGCGTGCTTAAATTATATTCCAGATAATTATTGGTTGCTTCGATCAAAAATACTATTAGATATAGCATGACGTACAAACTCATAGCTAAATTCTGTCCGCGTGACAAAAAAGTTTCAAGTTAAACCGAATTACACCCTTTGCTGCTAGTAATAAAGTCACAAATCCTCAAAACATTATCATATACCTACGATCATTCATCACGAATAACGTCAAATGCTAATAATACAGAGTTATTTGTTACTTTTGTTCTATGACGCATATTTAAAAAAAAAAAAACCATTATTGGCCAGGATTCGAACCCAGATTCGGTTGATTGCAACACGGCTTGTTAATTTGATATGAGTAAATAAAAAAATTTAAAAAAATATATTCATAGATCAACTATTACACGTTCAAGGTAATTTTTATATACCTACACAATAGCTAAATATAACATAGGAGCCTGAAATATGTAGTCCCGTGTTCCATTCAGGCGAAAAGAACACAAAACATAAAATAATCAAAATGAATCACCAATTCAACTTTTTTTTTAGGCAGTAATGTAACATTTTTAATTAGGGTTACCTACTAAATAGTTATATTACCTACTAAAACTATATAATAAAAACATTAAATAAAAATTACTTTGAAATAAAGTAAAAGTAAAGTAAAAAAGCCTTTATTCTCTGACTATCTTGCATAATGTAACTTAATCTAATGTTAATCTAGTTTACAAAATAAATCACTATCTTCAGCAACCGGTTTTTTGGTCAGGTTGTCTTTCGACATAGGCCTCCCCTAATTTTTTCCACTCCTCTCTGTTTCGAGCTGATCTTCTCCACCCTTTTGGTAGATCATCTTCCCATCTCTTGATATGTCTTCCTTTTTGTCTTTTTCGTTTCTAGGGTACCATTCCATTACTTCTTTTATCTTTACTTTGAAATACTTATACTTTTAAAATTCAATCTAATATAACTAACCAATTCTCTGTATCATCGTAGGACATACTAACAAATATTTTCCTGTAAAAACCCAATAAAGCCGTAATTTTTAACCGACTTCAAAAAAAGGGGGAGGTTATATGTTCGGCTGTATAAATGTTTTTTTTAATGTCCAAAATACATCAATACGCTACTTGGAAATATCCTTAAGCATCCTTAATGTCCTTTGTGTCCAAAAACACTGAAATTAAAACTAGCTATATAAGTAAAACAATTAGCGTCTTCTCTTATAGCTTGAGAACTTTCGTCATTAATCTGAAAAGCAAAGCCCAGAGAGAATTGTTACAGGTTATCTGTGCGTTGTTGGCATCGTATCGTACCTTCCCGTGTCAGATTCCATACACATCACCGGCAAAAACGCAGTTTCAAGTATTTCAACCGCTTGAAGCAAATACAAAACTAAAGATAAATATCGTTATCATCAGTGGCGTAGCTACCGGAGGGCTAGGCGGTGCTGTGCACCGGGGCCCCCAAGCTCATAGGGCCCTCCGGACTCTGAGTCAGAGCCCGAGAGTCCGGAAGGTTTTGTTCTTGTGAAACTATACGTATTATTAAAAAAAAACTGCATTTTTAGATTTTTGAAGAAATGTCAGCCCAGAAAAAGACATTTGTCAAAAAAAGCTAGTTGGTCTCAATCGACGCTATTTCCCATTTTTCCAAAGTAGTAAATAAAATCGTAGGTTTTTACAAAAAAAAAACAAAATACGTTTACATTTTGCCACATCCTGCATATTTTGACTTGATAAAACCAAAACCGTTCAGTTAGGGCCCCAGTTTTTTTTTTGCACCAGGACCCTCGACTACCTAGCTACGCCACTGGTTATCATCATCAGCATGTAGCAGTCAACCTCCCGCAAATCATTACTTTACCTGTTTAGGGCATCCTACATTACGCTTATTATTGATAGACAGACCGACACTTTAATATTACAGGATATTACATTACAAACGACCCTTTCACAATATAATATCAGTATGGACCAATCTTATAAAACGGAAGCAATGTTGGCAAAACTAAACTAGCAAAACTAACTAGTACCAAAACTAAGACGACTTTCTGAATCAATTATTCTGTTGGTTCGCTGGGAAGCTCGATCACTCCCTTAAGATTTGCGATTGGTCAAACGCCACAGAAAATAGTTCTTCTTGTCGTGTCACCAGTTCTTTCAAACCAGTGTGGTGAGAGGATTATAAGTGCGCCTCTAAGAGGCTCCTTTCCTTTTTTTTTAAAGAGGTAAATAGTATATCTATAGTTAGGAAGTCCAAGATTCGAATATCAGTTTAAATTAAACTCAGTCTTTATAATTTATCTGAGTGAGTCCAGAGTCTAGTCTAGTGTGCCAAATAAATATTTTATCTATCCATCTATCTAGTCTAGACTATGCTTTTGTGTAACTAATTTTTATTATTATACTAATTTTTTATTATTATTAATTTATTTATTTTATATTATTTTCCAGCCGTTCTGGAACCGAGCGGTCTGATGCTTGACGATGGCAAGCGCCCCGACGGTATGACTCTTGTCCCTTGGGAGAGGGGAAGGCCTTTGGTGTGGGACGCTACTTGCGTAGACACCCTTGCGCTTTCACATCTACCGGGGACATCCGTTAGGCCTGGCGCGGCGGCTATAAATCTTGATAGGGTTTATATATTTGAACCATTTGGGGTTAAGACCCTAGGTCCGTGGGGTTCTGGAGCCCTTCGGGTTTTCAAAATTCTTTCAGGGCGTCTGGTCGAAGCGACGCGTGACCCGAGAGCTGGCACATTTTTGGCTCAAAGGATCAGCATTGCCATGCAGCGTGGTAATGCCGCCAGTGTTTTGGGCTAGCTTCCGACTGACAGTGAGCTGGATCAGTTGAACTATCTATAGATCGTTTCTAACGATCCTTAGATAGCTTGACTAATCCTGTTGTATTTTGTAAATATATGTAAATATGTAGTAGCTTAGTTTCTGTAAATAAAGTTAACTTTGTGTAAGACTAAAAAAAATATTTTTTTAATATACCTAATCAACCTCAAAACTTAAAAAAAATAATTGCTGAAGTGAAGTTTACTAGAAGCCACTAATATATTGAAATGTTACACCACCTTCAACAAGCTACTCCTCAAAGTTAGTGTACTAAGCTCCTAAGTGTTATTTGAAAACGAGTGACACAATGTGCCACTTAGGCACTTAGTTCGTTTGAATATTGTATTGGATTACTGACTGTCATAAAGCTATTTTAGTGATCTTATTTTGAAAATAACTGGAACTTCGAATAAAAAATGCAGCCTTGCATTTCTATAAAACTTAACAAAAATATTATTGATTGTATTTCATTTGTGTGTATGAATCTTTGTTCTGTGAAAGTTTAAGAAAGACTATTTATGGACGAAAACAATGACCAACAAAAACAAGTAATAAATTGAAAATTGTTTATTGCAGTTTCTATGAAATCATTGGAAATTATTAACACCAGGGTTATTATGCTAAGCTTAAACATCCATGATATGTTCGTCGTAGGTGTTCATGCCCATATGGACATTGCTGTCTACAAAGAAGGTTCCTCCGGTCATGGTTTGGCCAACCATGTTGTAGTCCTTAAGGACGTACCTGTTCCACCTGGTCAACATGTCGCAAGTCTGCTGCTTGTGGAAGATGGTGACATCGACAAACTTCATGTTGGGAGTGAAGAACTGGCCAACATTGATGTGCCTGTCAAGAGGGAAACCAAGAGGCATCTTGTCGAGGAGAACTGTTGACCTGAAGTCAACGAAGAAGTCCTTGCGGTTCTGGTCAAGAATGGCCATGTCGACGTTGTCAACCAACTTCAAGGGGCAGACGATGACGTAAAGCATCATGTCCATACCACCAATGTGACCACGGGGCAGAAGCAGCCTGGTGGGGAAGCCAGTGTTCATGTTTCTCATATCTTTCCTGAGCAGATCCTTAATGTCGGTGATGGTCTCAAGTTTCTTCATCCAGTCGCGGGTCATGATACGGTCACGGACAAGGTTGTGCATGTCATATGAGTTCCTCACAATTGTGTTCTTTCCGTTCATAAGTTTGTAGATGAAGGTGTCAAGCTCGACGAAGTTAAGGCGGTTGATGTTAATGTCGATGAGGCGGTTGAGATGGTCCTTCTTGGGTCCAAGGAAGATCCTTACAACACAGTCGACTGCCTTGTCGGACATAACGTCAAGGGTGACCTGGAAGGGTTGGTGGTTCAGACGGCGCTTGCGGGCAAGTATAGTCATGTCCGAAACAGACTTCTTGATTTCGTCCTCAGTTAAAACAACACTGTTGGTAATGTCCATCAGGTAGTCATCGAAGTAAGTGACCAGTTTGTCAACAACGACATTGTCGATTTTAACTCCGGGGAAGTAGAGGTCCTCCTTAGTGTAGCAAGGCAGACGCTTCTTGAACAGAATCACGAAGTTAACGAGGCGCTTCTGGAGCTGGTAGAACACAGGGTCACGCAGGGCGGTCTGGTAACTGTCCAAGATAGAAGGAACGACGAAATATCTGCAGACAAGAAAAAACAATAAGAACCTTAACTATTTGTCCGCAAAATACAACAGTTTATTTGGAAAATTATATATATTTCAATTAATTAAAATCCTGTTAGAGTTGATAACTCCGACAATGGGTAAAACAGTGTTGGTATAACGGCGTAAGAAAAATTAAAGAAGAACTTACTTGTCGCTGTGCCAAGTGTTAAGTCCGAGCACCGATTTCATGATGATGAGCAAGTAGCGGTAGGCAGTGTAGCAGTTAGTGCATTCCATATCAGATTTTTCAATCTTGCCGTAGATGAGTTTTCCAAGAGTTTCGATGTCATCGGTCTTGGTGAGTTCCAGCCTCATTCCGTTGATCTGAATCAAAATGTTTTTATTAGCCTTTGTTTTAACTTTTGATAACTATAACTATTGACATAATACTGTGACTGATCTGATATAAACTTACCTCAATGTAGCCCTTGATGATAGCCTCCCTGATGATTTGTTCGTAGCTTTCAACCAGATTAATAGTGGCAATGTCTCTCTCCTGTACAATCATCTGGTTGTCGAGTCTCATGGGGATTTGAACACCGTTGTGCAACAACATCCAGGGCCAGTATCCCTTCCTGATGGGTTTGTGCCATGACAGCTCAGGAATGGTTCCAAGGCCGTTTGACAGACGCTCCAAGTAGTATCTGGCCAGGATCTGTTGGTAGACGTACAGTGTCATCTCGAAACGCCTGTTCACGTTCAACTTGTTCATGGTCATGTCCTTCATCCAGAAAGGATAGTCGATGTGGAAGTAGTAGTAGTAGGTGTTGAGATCAATGTCTTCGGTAAAGTACCTGAGTCTGTCTTCGTTGTTCAGGTAAGTGCGCTTATCAAAAACGTTCTCGTCGATGATGTAAACACCCTTGTCAGTCTTCTTGATACCGTAGAAGTCGCAGAGTTTCATGTCTAAGAGACCCTTCTTCATCTTAATCAAGTACGCCTTTTGGATAACATCAGCGCGTACGTAGTAGTAAGGGTAGACTTCATAAGGAGCCGGGAGGATGATTCCCTTGCAGTCCTCACGGTGACGGCAAGCAACAGTCAAAGCGTAGACGAACATGCCTTCGTTCATGTGAACACGCATCCAACAGGCAGTCTGGATGAAGGAAGCGAAGTCCTTGGCGTAGTACAGAAGATGGAACATGCTGACAACTTCCTTCATTTGACGGTCGACGTGGAGGGTGAAGATTTCTCCGCGGGGCAGAGTACCGAACTTCATAAGGTTGACCACATTCTTGACGACGTCGGTTTTCTAAAACAAAAGATCTAACATTAGTTCAAGTAGATCAAGCAGTCATGGTGTAGCTCACTATTAATTTTTTAAGGAGTGAAGTTCCTTATAAATGGATTTCTTCAATCTGTAACATGTTTGGTAATAAGTTGTATTTTATGTCAGAAAGAGCAATTTTACTTACGGTGAACATCTTAACGTTTTCTTCAAGCTTGAAGTTGTTGCCCATTTCTACGATGTCCTTATCCATGACGGGATCCATAACATGGTTCAGCAGCTTCAAGACAAAGATTTGTCTCTGCTTCAGATCTGAAAAAAATAGAAACATTTTTATTTTAAAACTCGTGCAAGTTCATTTCAAGAGTGAATCTAGCTAAAGTCAACAAACTAGCTAAAGTCAACAACAAAAGGGCTAATGTAGTAATAGTATTGATGTGAAAATATCAAATAATAAAAAATTCAGCTAAAAAGACATGCACAACATTTTGTCAAGATTTCGTTTATAGAAAAAAAACTTACCCATGCCAAGTAGATCCTCCACAGATGGGCGGGCCATGGCCATAGAGGCCAGGCCTAGGACGACCAGTAAGAAAGCCTTCATCGTGCAGCAAACCCGGTGTGAGTTTGACTGTGCTCCTACCAGCTACTCTCTAGCTTTTTATACTCAACAGAGACGATAAGAACTTACGAATCACCTGCAAGAATGTAAGGGCAAGTATACAGATAAGCTGTTGCTTGCAAGAGGTCAATACTGGCAAATAGTTTGTTATTTTTTATAACACAAATCATTTAGTAATAAGATTTTAAGCATGAGCTTTCTGTGTGAAAGTTCATTGTTAAAGTGATGTAAAGGTTTAATTAGGTAAGAATCCTAGGCTAATTTTCCCCACTTAACAGTTGCTTTACAAATACTTAGGCCTTCACATCTATACTAGATGATTTATACAGCGTTAGGAGGCAACCTACACTCAACGGGACGCTGTAGTGCCTGGGACATTAGGCTTTCCTAGCACTCAAACCGACCTCTAGATCTGCATCCACAGGAAAGACAACATAGTTCTTAATCTAGTTATTTGTTATAAATTAAAGGGTGTCATAGGGTCAACTTTATCTCTTTTAGACGGAAATTTACTGAAGAAATTTAGTGTAACTTTATTTCATTTTGTCACTATAAACTTGGGTCCAGGGTAGCCTTTACTCGATCAGTCCAAATCGCTGATGTTTTTTTTTATCGATATTTCCTTTATCGAATTATCACATTAAAATCAAATAATGTCGTAGAAACATTGCTTAGAATTTCATGTTTTGCAGAGTCAGTTTCTGATTCACGATGTCAGGAATTCTAGTGTATCATGATCATTATTGTGACTGCTTTAAAAAAAGTTGATTGTTGGATTTTGCGATAAGAAAGTTGTTTTTCTGTTTTTCTCGCTTTATGGACGCATTAATTTATTTATCTGTTTACAACAAATCTAATAAAAAGGACAATGCTCGGTAATTAAAAATGTTTTCAATGTTAGTTCATACTAGTCTTAATAGGAATTTAATTATAATTTAGACAATAACGTGGTATAACGATATGACAGGTATTAACCTAAGAATAACCATACTAACTTATGGTTTACAATAGTTTTTATCACGTTAGTTATTACAACCCCAAGATAAAATATACTATACGTATACTATCATTCTTAGTACCTACTACGAGTATATCCAACTTTCAGTTATTTAGTTAAGACGTAAGTACATATACATGCCCACTCGTATTTAGTTCTGAATGTCCATTCCACTCGACCTATTTCCATAGTGCCAAGGTGTTCATGCGTGAAGTTGTTTGAGTGCTTGAGCACTGTGTGTAACTAAGATCTGAAACAGATCCATTGTAGAGTTTACACAGCCAGTCGTAAGTAAATAAATAATGCTGGACTTGCGGAGCTTGAGAGTATATGCTTTGGGAACCACATGATGAACCTAATAGGTAGGTATGGTGGAGATAAGAAAGCTCATTTTCCTCTGCAGATTTTAGCGTCGGATCCTAGAAAGAGAAAGCATTGTTCCTGCGCGCCGCAGTTGCGAATTTCACCCTAAAGATGAGTGATCATCATCATTCCCTTGTTTTTATTCCATGTTTATCGATACTGTATCTTCAGGGCACTGTTTTTTTTCTCATTATATTTAGACACAAGCAAGATCGCTGCTACTATGATCACTATGGTCACTATTTCCTTCACCATTTAGGTACCTACCTACATTTTATTTGAAGAAAAAATCACCTGCGACGCAGAAGGTTGCGGGTTCGATCCCCGCCGCGGGACAAATGTTTGTATGACCTACAGATGTTTGTCTCGGGTCTGGGAGTTTCTATGTATAATATGTATGTATTTACAAACAAAAAGTATATAAGTAGTTCCCATAGTACAAGCTTTGCTTAGTTAGGGTCCAGATGATGCTGTGTGAAATGTCCAGCATTATTTATTATTTATTTTATTTTATTCACATACACTTGGCTAACAGAGCTTTTAACACGTTCACTGCGCCATCATTTTCAAAAAACTTTCAGCTGGTGCTTTGGAGACCTAAAAGATCTCGAAACTAACCTACTCTTTGGTGCGTTTGAGACCTAATCAGTCTCCTAAAAATACAGTTTTGAAAATAATTTATATTTTCCAAAAAACCAATGACATAATATTTTTAAGTTTTTTTGGGTAAAGAGAGGCTATTGCTCTACATTTTGCTAGGTTCGCACGCAGTTATGACATTCGAATAAACTACAAATACCAAAAAAAAATTAGGTATCGATTGTATCTCTTACCGCAACCGAAGATAGTTCAATATGTGTAGTAAAGTAGTGATGGGAATAAAATAATATCTCGTCGATTGAAAAAGTTTTATTAAAAGTGTTTTTCATTAAAAAATTGGTAAGCACATTGATTGTTTGCATTGCGCGCAAATGGTAATAATTCTTTTGGCTTTTTTAGAACCGTCAGTGCTGTTGAATGTACGTCGTAATTTTTCGTAACAACCCACACAACGTCACATCTTAGGCTGTTGTTGCTTTAAAAAAATATATGGTGGTATTAAATTGATGACCTTTTTTGAAATGGGAAGTTCAGAAGCAATAACTGATCACGTTCTGAATATTTAAAAGTCAAAATGGAAAGTTTTTTCAACTTTTGTATGGCGGCATAGGGCAGAATAACAGCAACAAACACAATTTTTAATATATTATTTTATTTTGAATTTAAATATTCAGAATGTAAGTATTCAGTTATCGCTTCTGTACTTCCTCTTTCAAAAAATGACGTGAATTTAATTCCATCCTATATGTATATTGCAATGGGACGTCGATGCTAGGACAACACTAAATCGAGTCACGCGGCGCCCGCGCCGCCCACCCTCCCTCTCTTGCGTCTACGAGGCGTACGACTTCACGAGTACCGACAGGTCTCCTAACGCAAGGAATGGAAATAATTATACTACTGTGCGTTAGGGACCTAATCCATCTCTATATATTTTTTTTATGTCCTTGAATTCACCTTTAAATAGGAAGCAAATATGTATATTTGTCTTACTCATACTTAAAGAACTTTACACGTTAGAGCATCCCGCAAGGAGTGAAACAACACGATTATAGTCAACGCACAATACAAAAGTCCTGCAAGAGATCTGATAGATCTCGTAATGCAACGAACGTGTTAAGTCTCTTCTGCTAATAATATTACTTACTTTATTTGTATTTGAAAACCCGTTCACCATAGCTGCGTAAAAATATTGTTACGGTTGGACATTTTTATGGCAGGACGACAACCTGTCTCATGTAAATGACAGCTATAAAATCGTGGAAAAAATGGAAATGTCATATTGAATCGTTTTATTTTCAACGCCTTTTGTTGATAGGTATGAACTGTTCCTAGATGATCAAAATAATCAATCGAACTTACTGGGAACAAACCTGTAACTCATTTGAATATTTGAAAAAAAATGCTATCAAAATAGAATAATCCATTTAAAGAGAAAAACTTCACCTACCTATCCTAAAAGTATCATGACATAATTTATCTTTCAAGTTCGGTTCTATGCATGCCCCAACTGGTAGGTACCATTCAGCGATCAACAATACTAATTGTATTGTTGATTTGTACTCTTATCTGATACCTACGCCATCTGTGTCGTGACGTCCTTCCTTAGAATCCTAGTGTGGGGTCAAAGCTTTGTATGTGACAGATGGGGTGCTATTTATTTTACAACAAGGCCGTAGAAAACATGTTTTTGTCATTTTCTTATGGATAAAAAAATATTTTAATATCGTGTAAAGTCTTGGGATGGCTTCATCTTTTATATTGGTTACTATTTATGCAGTTTAGTAGATTACAACCTTAAAGCCAGCAGTAAGAAATAACGAGAGCCTCCTCCGCAATTTGAAAAGGAAACGAGAGGACAGCAAATTACCTGCAGGGAACATCAATTAGTCCCTCCTCAACACAAATTATCTCCATGCAACAACACATTGCTGTTTTTGTTCTCAAGATACAAGAAACAACGGTAGTGAAAGCAGCAATGGAAAGCAAGTTTAGCCTTTTGGTGGGATGTTCCTTGGGTTTGCAGAAAGGTCACTTCATGGTAAAGGGTGATGGGTAGTCGGGAGACTTGAAATGCCTTTCAACAACGGTTTAATTCTGTTTGTCCCTTGATCATACGGACACAGCATCTTAAATGTGTTGCGTGTTTAGATCGTTGAGAAGCTGTTAGACCCTTTACATGTGAGCTCCCCCAATACTGTGTATGTAACAAATACACTCACTGTGTCTGTATCAAATGCGCTTCTCGTTTGTAAGAACGCAATCCAAAACTGATATTAATTGATATCATTATGCCGAGAGTAGTAATTGCAATATGACTAGCGGTCTAGCCCGACTTTGTCGTGGGTCTTAGATCCAAAAATATATACAGAAGAAATACGGAATCCTAAAAACATCATATATCATCAAGGTTTTCTGCAAGAGTGGAAACGAATAGTTTTATTAGTTTTATTGAATGGGAAATTTCCGCAAATGAAACACAACTAAAGGCCGGATTACACGCACCGAGAAGATGGATGAGACAGCAATACTAAGAAGCCTCGTTGCCATAACGGTGACAGACGGGGATATTGTGATATGTAATGAAGTAACCCCACGGAGCGTTGTTTTGGCTGAGCGATTTGTACTGAATTTATACATTATGGCGTTGTAGATTGGCGTTTTTAGAGAAATTAAAAACGCCACACGCGACGCGAACCGCCCTATTTCTCCTAGGCGTTTGTTTTGCGTTCAGTCAGCGAACGGCTTAGCACTCGTTGACGTGTCTAATGTACTGAGCACTCGTCAGAGATTACTGTCTGTCGCCTATCTACTCGGTTCGTGTAATCTCGCCGTAAAACTCGCCCACATTCAACAGGCGGGGGATGAGAGCTACAAAACTGGTACTAAACGAGCAGTCAAACAGTTTGGTATTTATGAAAAAACTTTTAGCATCGTCATGTCCCGTCGTTTTTCAATGTTATAAAATTTTTGTTTTCAATGTTTCCTAAAAATTTCTGTCCTGGACTTTTGGTATAAGGTTGATTTAACGTTAAGTTTTGTTTTATGATTTTTTAAATGAATTAATATTCAAAGTTCGATAGCAAGACAAAAATATAGTCAAGAAAAATGCATTCACCACCTATCGTAATGAATCACCCCTAATCTCATCAGATATCCTATACAAACATACATACACAGATTGCTAAAATCATAGCCCTTCTTTGAAGTCGGGTAAAAGGATACGATGTTTGTTTTCCTTTTACATTGAAATATTGAGAACTGCTTGGGGGGTTATAAAATTCATAATTATCTTTTACAGCTCACAAAAGTTTTATAAGTAAAAAAAAAACATTTTTCATTAACAGTCGACTTGCAATGAAGACTGTTGTATATCCACACCGTAAATTGCCAGCATACAGCACACGACAAAAAAGCGCAATGTTGTGTGAAAATACGGTCCGACTTTATCACCCATAACAATTCGGAGATAACAAATTATCTTATACGCCTTGCGGTTTTTGGTTAATGTCTCTATGAGCCTCCATTTTAATTTATTACAATGTGAAATTGGATTACGTAATAGCCCTGACCTATTTTGTATTTTATGAGAAACAATAAAATGCTAATAGCTGTGTTGGCCAAGAGGAACAGTTGCGGCTTTTGATCCGAGTGTCGTGGGTTAGATTCCCAGATGTTATTGAAATGTATATGTGCATTCAAACTATCTCATAGCGGTGAAGGAAAACGTATGAAGGAAACCAGTTGATTCTAATTTCCTAAGTAAAATCAAATGAGTAGGGCAACCTGATGACGGAGTGCTGAGGCTACCTGAGTTCATCCGTCATGGCTTAGCCACTATACGGCCAGGACACTTACAATTTAACTGTGGTGCCCTCTGAAGTATATAATATTTTTTTATAAGTAAATAATTTAAAAGTATTGTAAGTGACCTGATTCCTTGATGTCATCTTTAATTGTTTATTAACTAATAAGATAATTATGCGATGAGACGCGTGTCGCAGCAAGTGCTGCGGCACAACGGGTATGGCGCCACTGAAAACCAGCGCTCCACTCTCACGCAACGCAACACTCTCGAGCTGTTGGAGCAAATGCTGAGGGGTAGCCGTATTTTCACCCACATAAAATTATGTAGATTTAAGTACCTATTGTAACTGTTTTATTTTCTCAGAATCGCTCAGCGCAAAATTCAAAATTCATAAGTAGGTACCTAAACGACAACAATGTTAATATCGCAAACAAATTATCGGACCCACCTCACCCGAAAAGTTCACTTTGCTATCAATGTTTATTGTTTATGCGATTGACATAGGTCAGTGTGAGTTTTGGTCAATCAGTGGTTTTGGTTGACCTGTGTAATCTTGACTTTCTAAAGGTCTTTTTTGATACATAGCAACAGGTTTGTCATTTGCGCACTGAACTCATCTGTGTTTTTGCACCTATCTCTAGTATCAGACCGAATTTGGTCAGATACTAGAGACTTGAGTCTAATGCAATAATTTCTAATGCCATTAAGTAACGCATATTGTACTCAGCGTCCCGTTAAAGTGTAGGCATAGATTGCCTCCTGACGCTATATGAATCATCTAATATAGATGTAAAGGCCTAAGTTTTTCTTTATTGTAGTCAAATATATTCGCTGATTTGCGGCATTAGAAGCAGATGAGTTCCTGGAAATAAGAACTGCGATATTTTTTTGTTATATGGTACTAATCTGAAAGACTTGCTATTGTGGTTATGTATCAAACGACATGCTTAGATATGACTCGTACCTCCAAGTATATACGAAGTTTTGATACCTTGGTGGTACATTCCAAGTAAAGCTTAAAACTTCTGCGGCATTTCAACTTAGATTTTATGTTGCTAGGCTTTGGCACTTCAAGTAATTACTTAAATCCCAAGTTACGAGACACTCGTAAAGAATACATCCACTTGATGAGCTTCCATATGTACTGCTAGCCATGTAAATTAAAATTCGATTACGATTGTTTTAGTTACAATAATTCATGATAATAGACTGACTGCGGCGCGTACGAGAAATATGCGATCAGCTTTTATCAGAAGAGTAATAGACCTCTTAAAAGGGATAAATGAAATTCGTGTCAACTACTGTAGATCTACTTCTGTCGCTTATCATTAATAAGCAGTTCAGAACATTCATCAGGAAACGTACCAGCTGAAAGATCAGTACATACATACCATAAAACGAGTTCAACTCTAACTAGCAATGGAGAATGATCGCTATGATATTTTTATACTCTAAAGTAAGAACAAAAAAAAGTACGTGAGTGTCGTAGAACACTCGGTTGGAACTAAGCAAAGAGTTCTTTTCTATAATTTTGGAATATAATAAATTAATTGTCAATTAGGTATCCTAGAAACGCTCTTCCGTGCTAACAATGTAACATCTATGGCCTGTGTCACGGCTGCACATTTCGCACTCTGACGATTTGACATATACATGTGTCGTGACGGTATTTTTTTTTCCAGCCTGTCTTTTTTTTTTTCGATACCGTCCGAAAAGGAACTTCGTTCCAGAAGACAATTTACTTCGTAAAGTGTGGAAGGTGTGAGTAATTTACTTAAGTAAAATATTTTAAGTATATCTTTTGTGAATCACGTAAAGTTCAAATCAAAACAAATGCGATCTTTGAAAGCTTTTCTAGAAAAAAAAACAAAATAGACAGAATAACAAGATTCATCATTTTACAAGGAGATGAAGGATTTCAAATGAGTAATGATAGCAGTTTTTTAACTAAGTTTAAAACTTCGCCTGGGTAAGAAGCAATCTACTACTTTACCTACTAGGATAATTTTGCTGGATAGTAGAATTTTTAAGCAACTGATTTTATTATTTGACTCATTTCCTTCTTATAAAATACAAATGAAATACATTTAAAAACGCATAATCACATTTTCACATCCAACATTAAGTTTCTTATTCAATTTGAGCCGTTCTTAGGCTCCAGGGTAAAATTGATTCTAAGAGCACTCAATTTCTCATTCATTTATTAAAATTTTAATAGCTTTACAAGTCTTGATGACTTGCTGACAGCATATCTCTAATTTGTCGAACCTTAATCATGGGAAAAGTGTGAACATGAAGCGCAGATATTTCAATTTTGCGGAACTTTTTTACTTACAGAAAGTTTGTGTGTATGTTTGAATTTCAATGACGCCTTAACCAGCAGACCGATTCGGACGAAGCTTGAAATATACTTCCTACTTTTTCTTCCCACTTCAATTCTTTTCTTTTTAGGGTATGAAGGCAATATCTCATAATAAACCTTCAACGCATGTTGTATAAATCAAAACTTATCAAATAAATCTTTACGAGCTATATGGAATACAACAATATAGCAATATTTGGTAATGTTTACATAAAAAAAACTATTTTGAAACTAGTCTTTGCAAAGTTAACAAAGATTTCAGAGTGAGATCGGGCTACAGAAGCTCAAAATATAAATACAAGTTCTTTTAAAGTGTAGGCATGTTCTGGCTCTGAAAAAATAATGAAATATTGAGTAAGTTTGTAAACACTAAGCGAGAATGAAGGAAATAAATTGTGTGTGGGTTAAAGTGACAAAGAAACATTCTACGAACTTGCTACGCACTACACAAAATACTGGTATGCTACGAAGGGCTACGTCATTCGTAGCGCAACAGCCTTTTGTAGCAAAATCAATACTATTTTACTCAATGGTGTTGTTTTTGAGTGTTAGAAATATTATTTTCCGAAAAATTCAATACGCGTTGTCACGAGCTCCAAACGATGATAAAAACGTTGTGAAGAAACCAGTGCATGCAAATAATTCTTGGATCAAAGAATATTATATGCTTAAATAAATAAAAGATGTGAAAAATCTATCGCGCTGGAAAAGTACCATTTCCCTTTTTATTCACCTAAAAGTACAGGGTTACGTTGTTACGGTCTTATTGTTAAAAGTATCGATTATTCATTACCCAGCTGAAAATTGGCAAAAATGAACTTTACGATACAAATAAAATCTTTACGAGAAGTACTCATTGTTATTCAATGATATGAATTTTATCGCTGTTTTGTGTTAGACATAAAACCTAAGCATTTTAAGACTCTGGCCTCCAAAGAAAAGTTTTAATCAAATAACCACAATAGAAGTCTGTACGCTTCATTTGAGGGAAACCTTCAAACTTTTGTCTCTTTCTATTGAAACCTCACAAATGAGAAGGAGATAATGAATAAAGTTTCCGTTCCTTCGGTCTGTTTAGACGGACATAAAAATAATTGCGTATAGATAAATATTTTATAAATAAGTGTGTAGTTCAATATAACTGTTGTCCACTGCTTACTAGCGGATAATTTCCAGAATTAAATCAATAGTTTTAGAGATCTAGTACAAAAAAAATGTACGTGAGTGTCGGTTGGAGTAAAGTTTGTACATTTGACATTTTGCGCATCTTTTTTTGCGCACAACTATGCGCACCATTTTGCACAATTTGTGAAGTTATCAACGAAAACATGTTTATTACTTCTCCTGTAAAGTTGTGTTTTTGCAGTTATCCTTTTATTCCCCGGAGACAACGATATTTCGTGACGGTAAAATCGATCGCTTTTTTTTTCATCATTCAATCACTGACTTTTGAAACCATACGAGTAGTGCGATGAAAGGGTTTTTAATTGCGCCCAAAGAGACTATTTTATCACTCTTCATTATTTTAAATTAATTGTGCGAATGCTTGATACACTTTTTAGTTACTTAAAATAACATGCTATTCATTATCTCTGAAAGCAAAGTCACATTATGCTGAGACACTGGACGCTGTCAGTCACGTATCTACACAAAACAATATCTACATTTTCAGACTTATAATTATTATTCTCGTCTTTTATAATTATCTTATTTTACAAAATACAATGGAAATTTTATAAAGAGCAAAGTTAAGAGAAAACTACACACGAAAATATAATAGCAGTTTTCGATTATATAATAAAAGATTTTTGCTAAAACATTCACATCATTTTTACCTTGTTAAGATATGTAACATAGTTCCCACGTTTGCGTGTAAAAGGGTCACGTACGAACTCAACCGAAAAATCCTTTTGTCGGGAAAATCTAGAATATTCCGAACCAATAGCGATGCACGATGTCAGAACTATGAACTAAGTAGCCTTAGGGAATTGTGTACTGCGACACAAAGCATCACAGACCATGTTGGTTAAAAAAATGTACTCATCTTATTTCTCATAAGAACAAAAATACAGTTCACTTATAATGAGAATTAAAATTTAAGTTAAGAAATACTTATAATAATAGTTAGTAAATTTATCGTAGCTTAACGATACTAACCAAATATTAAAATGTTTGCAACTAAATCCACAGGTTCATTTAACTTATATTTATTTAATATCTGAAACTAGTAATAAGCAATTTCAGTATCCCGATAAAACATTTCATCGCAGCCTCCAACTGTCAGCGCTCATTTGCAAGTGATTACCGGGAAGCCTACACAGCCCGGACTCTAGCCGAAACTATACAAACGCCACGATGTACTCATTTTTATCGCATACACTCTTCTTGCTACTTGCTTTAAAATGCTAGTGGTATAACATGCTGTCATTCTTGATAAAAAGTCGAAGTAATGCTCTGTGCGACCACAAAATGTAATAGGCAACCTTCGGTCGGTTATCCGGGTGGTCTATAAGAAGGAGAAGCATATAAATTAAACAAGGATATTGTGGTTTCTTTGATCAGTCCTTGACCCACTAAGCAAAGGAAATCCCTTTAAAGCTTTAATGGCACTTAGACCACACATTAACGTACCCTTACGACTTCTATTTTTATGAATACTCTAAACTAACATTCAAAATGTTGCATATTTCTTGGGAGACAATGTATTTTTGTATTTATTTTCGAGTGTACAAAAGGGTCTATGTATCTTCGTCTTAATTTTTTCGGCCAGATGTGGTCGAAAATTAGCAACCCAGATGTTTCATAGCTCTCTGAAAATTAGAAAACTTGGGAATTTTTAGAATTAGAATTTAATACTATTAGAATGGACGTATCGTACGAAACGTTGTTTTGTTAAAATAAATGAATGGAATTCTATGGGGATACAGTTAACCTAGTTTCTCGTAGGTACATGGTGCTACAATACTACAAACACCATGGAATTTTCAACATCAATCATAAAAATATTGTGTGTTATCATTATAAGTAAGTACTTTATTAAGTTATAAGTAATACCTAATAATAAAGCACATTTTTCGTTATGGTTAATAAAGTAAGTACTTCTAGTATCAAGCTGCAATCACAAATTTTGCCAACATTGTTTCGTGTGCATTTTGATAAATTTAACTTTAATAACCACAACGATAAATAGGTACACTCAAAAGCTATTAAAAGTTTTAATTAGTTATGAAATTAAGGTTAATCTGTTTACACGGCAACAACTGAATAACGGACAAATCTAGTGGACACCCAGGGTCTTAAGTATCATAATTTAGGGTTCCGCAGTAAACAAAGAGTTCACTAATTTGAAATGAAGCTTGACTGAATTCGCCATGTTCGTCCCGTCCGTCCGTCTGTCTGTTTGTTTATCGGCGTGCCTATAACGTGCTTCAACTTCTAACAAACGTATGCCTACACTAATAACTTGACTTTTACCTCTAGATACTCAGGTCAGGTTTCAAATACGACGACGACCTCTGTGTAGTGCAGTGGGCGAAGGCCCGCCGACGCAGAAGGTTGCGGGTTCGATCCCCGCGGCGGGACCAATGTTTGTATTATCTACAAATATTTGTCTGGGTGTTTTCTATTTAATATGTATGTATTTACGAACAAAAAGTATATAAGTAGTAATATCAGTCATCCAGTACCCATAACACAAGCTCTGCTTACTTTGAGGCTAGATGATGCTGTGTGAAAAAAGGCCAGCAATTTAAATAAAGGATAAAATTGTATAATACCTTACGCTAATTTTAATCTTATAAGGTAACTAGCGACCCGCCCCGGCTTCGCACGGGTGCAATGCTGATACTAAATTAAATACACTACAGAAAAACTATGAACGTTGTATATAAAAACATAGCGGCCCGCTCCGACTTTGCACGGGCATAAATAAGCCCAAAAAAATAGGTTAATTTACGACATCACGTTAGAAACCTCTAAAATTAGAAATGTTGCCTTAGTATATGATGCATGTATTATACATATAAACCTTCCTCTTGAATCACTCTATCTATTGGAAAAAACCGCATCAAAATCCGTTGCGTAGTTTTAAAGATTTAAGCGCACATAGGGATATAGGGACAGAAAAGGCGACTTTGTTTTATACTATGTAGTGATAGTGATAGTGATAGTGATATTAAAAGCTTCATGTAAATACTCATTACTTCTATTACAAATATTAGCTTTACAAAATATTGTATCAACATAATTTCGCTGCTTTGAACTTAGCATTTCGTTTATTGCCAACCTTTGTGACTTACCGAACTACAATGCAATTTAGCAGTAGTTAGCTACTGCTAAATTGTAGTTCGGACCTTTAGACATTTTCACCGCAGTGTTTAATTAAACACAAAGGATGCACCTATTTACATTTCTAAAGCGAAAGCTGTTCGTGTAAAGTCTGCTTTACTTGTGCAAGTAGGTTTTAAAAGCTTTAGGGACTTTAGCTACTTTACGCGGGATGTGTTGCAGATTCATGCCTCAACAGGCATAAAGGAACTATTCACATGGCGTTATTTAACTATTTTCAACCGACTTCAAAAAAGGAGGAGGTTCTCAATTCGTCTTTATGTTTTTTTTTTCTTTTTTTTTTTTTTCTTTTTTTTTTTGTATCTTGTTACGCGATTGTTCCGCCATTTGTTGACCGATTTGCAAAATTCTTTTCATGTTTGAAAAGAGGTGGTCCCATATAAATTTTATTCCTGAGGGATAGATAGTTTCCCCGTAAAACTCTAAACACCTTCCCTCCTAGCCATGTCACAAATAGAAATCGAATCGACAGCTTGACGCCCTGAGTCACACCGCGTTTCGAGTCAAACATTGAAGTCGGTTTTCTTTTTAGTATAAAAACGTAATTATTTACTTAAGAATTAGTGTAAAACAAAAAACCACCTATAGACAGTTTTGCAGTATGATTTTTTCAATATGACGTTGCTCTTAATAACTATGGAGAATTAAATAAAACAAGAAAATGAAATAATTATCATTTATTATTTCAGTTGCACAACTTGGAAATATTATTATATTATTATATAAGTGTATATTTGGATAAATTTATATTAACATTAGTTATTATTATTAGAGATCAACTACATTATACTGATTATACCTACTTTGTGTTACTGACAAAAATATTATGTTGATAATACATTTTATTTTGTAAGATTTCTTACTGAGCAATATAAATAGTGATTTATCGGATATAGTACTGAAAATATAATTTTTAATACACGATTATGTAAACATTTAATAAGCCTAATCTAACTTATACTAGCCTTATACAATATTTCAAAAACTTTCTTGTTTTTTTCTCATTTTCATTTGCGAATCTAGTTATAAATTTAATAAATAATGATGTCAGTAGATTTGATAACGTGGAATGTGCATTAATATATTTACTACTACTTTTATGAATATAAATATAACCCTGAATCGAGTAGGAAATAACACAATATTTATTTTTTTCAAAAAGACACTGAGTTTTATGATATTGAAAATGATATTTTTTTAATTTTTCTTATTTTTATAAGTAAGTACATCATAATTGTGATTCAATGGTAAAAAAAATATATCATAAAAATACATTTAGATCTAATATTCATTTTTTGGTAGACTACATAATATACAACTATATGATTAATATACATTAATCAGATAAGGGAATAAAATCATGACGCCCAATTCGAATCTGAATAGGATGTTTTATGTAGGAAAGCGAACCAAACTAAAAATGTATTGTATATTTAGGTATACGAGTACATTTCCAGTATCTGATAAAATTATCAGATTTAGATTTACATACAAGCACTCCTAAACATATAAAATTGATCTATTAAAAAATTGGCCATTTTTACGTTTTGTTGATATGTGCTTAGGAAGTTGATTTTATCGTTTTCATTCCTTTAAAAATTATAAAAACTATAGTTAGTATCAGAACCCTGTGGCCAAGCACGTAGAGACCTGGATGCTATCCTAATGTTTAGTGACTCGCAGGTGACGCAGCTAGGTGTGCTTCTTTTTATTTGTTTCGGTCTAGTTGCAGAGATATTCACTAAAATATATGGTCACAAGCAAAAAAGTATTTGCTAATTACTCGGTAACGAGTACACCAAAACGGATGAATCTTTTTTATTTGGTAATAGCATGTCTGTCACTAAAGAAAAACTGAATAATTAGCGCTCCAGACCCATTTATTGTAAAGTCGATTAAAATATTTTAATGATTTTGATCTCTGCAACTAGACCGTCACAAATAATAGAAGCACAACAGGCTGCGTCACCTACGAGTCACTAAACATTAGGATAGCATCCAGGTCTCTACGTACTTGGCCACAGGGTTCTAATGTTAACAAACTATAATAGTGGACGTTTGAAGCTTAAGACGAAGGTCAAACAATGTTACATACGATGTGAAAATGTAGATACCGATGATAAAATGATATCTATTTCCGTAAGCTCTATAACTTTGGTGTGACCTTAAAAACTTTTTGTCTAGGGTTCTGTATCCTTTGCATTTGGACTGAAAGTGATTTTCGTGGCTTTTAATGTTATGAATATTGTCTGGTGATACGGAACCCTTCGTGTGTGAGTGTAAGTCCAAGTTTTTATTTAAACTAACAATTTTTTACAAAACTTCCGGTGTGTGTCGCTTTTTTTTTGTTTGCTTATTATTTTGACGATCAAAAAGTCAAAATTTGGATGAGTTTTTCTTTGTTAATCAAAATAATTATTAAAACGACATGCAAACAATCTAAGAACAATTATTTATTAAACAGATAAGTATAGAAAAGTTTCATAAAGACTTACAGGTATGCAGTAAAGGGGGTATTCTACGTGTGAATATAATATTGAATACAAGAATACTGTAAGATGAATATAATGTATCGTCGACTATCAGTAGTGTTGTTCAGTTAGTAAGGGGATGCCATTGTTGAACCTGTTCCATTGGCGAAGCGAGCGCTGCGTTCCAATGCTGCAGCGCTCGGCCGCGGGCGAACATGTACGAACCGAGCACGAACTTACCGACAAGGCGATCTGAAACAAAATAATTGTTTGAATACCTAATTTAATAGTAATCTGTCTATCCTAGTATCATGAAGCTGACTCGTCTACTCGGTACGCGCAATAAAGCCATAACGCAGTTATTATCCATCGATCGGTATCTCCTTGCAAAATAATCACCGTCAAAACGGCACCATGTTTTGCCTCGTTAGGAAAATGGAGCGTTGGTCTTGGTGTGTAACAAGGAAATATTATGGGCGCGTGGTGAATGCGAAAATGGAAATATAACGCTGACGTCCAAATTTTGTTATAAAAAGTGGGTATTTTCGTAAAGAATTATGCTATTTTTACATTAACCCTAATGAGATGCCGTGACATTCACGATTTATTAACGAGGATTCTTTTGGTTGATTATAAAACCTAGTGTGAGGACTGACTATAATTTGTTTTTAAAGTTATTTGATACAAATTGAAATTTCGAGTCGTAGACATTTCTGAAGTACGTATGTATTTGAACGAGCCTCTGGCCTCCTCAGTCTGAGTGGTTTATTCTGACTGAATGTCTACCGTGTCTTGGGTACAACTACTTGATAGTGAGCAGTTATCCTATTCCATTTAAGTAAATCTGAGAGGAACATTATTGTCATGAAATAAAGCTATTGAGATGGGTGAATGACTGTTAATGGAGTTTTAGGTTTTTGCATTGTTAGCTATAGTAATAGCTAACAATATATAAAACTTACACAAAATATTATTGTTTATAAAGTGGATATTTTGTGTAAGATTGATAGCCAATTAGACTTGGTTACCTAGACCAAGTAAGTGCGTCAAGGTAACTAAGCATTAGTCTTCATCCATCACCGCTTAAACATAAACAGTTCATTGCACTAAAGCTATATTCTGATGTATAAATATTTTAATAGACATCTAGCTATATCCAAACCAAAATAGACTCTATGGTAAATGGCTCGAATGTTTACATTTCATTACTCTACTCAGAGCAAATATTTATCTGTATCATCATATAAACTCGAAAACAGAGCAATCAGCTCTGTTTTCGAGTGATGAAAAATGAGCTAAATATCTGTCAAAAAATTCAGGTTATCATTTATAATGCGGTTATAAAGCATTGGTGGCCTAATGGATGAAGTCCCGCTTTTGGATCCTATGGTCATGGATTCGAATCTGGAAATGTACATTGAGTTTTCCGTTCAAAAATGAACGTGCACTATGCCAGTACTCTCAAACGGTAAAGGAAAACATTGTAAGGAAACCAGCATTCGTAGAACGTTACCATTAACAAAACATCGTTATTAAATAGTTCATGTAAGGAACATCTTTAGGGCGATCTTAAAATACTTTCACCACACTGGTTGGAACTAGCGACACGACAAGAAAGAATAAAAGAACTGCGTTGTTTTAATGTGTAGGTACTACCAGGCTACTACATAGTATCAATAAGTACTTATTACAGGCGAAGGTATGCAAAAAGGTTTTATACGTAGAACTACATAGTTTGAAATAGTAGTGTTATTTACTTGTGCTAAGAGCACCAGGTTCAAATGAGGCATATTTTTCTTCAAAAGAGCCTTCATAAATTGTGGGTAAATATCTCACCCTAATGCTTCTATTGCGTTCAGCCTTTGTGAGACTTGTGGCCATATTTACACGGTCTTAGGTCATTAAACTTTTACATCACTTGAATATTTTGTTAGGATTATTGGGTATGAAATAAGCTGTATATTATCCCAAGTTGGTGTACACTGTAGACGTTCTCAGAGCTTTCGAAATCTTTGAAGAGTAAATAAGTCCACGAATATTTCTAGTATTCAAACGTAATGCTATGTTGTTCTAAGTGATTAGTTCTATGAGTCAAAGGTCAACTCAGGAGATGTAATGTTTTGTAATCTAAAACGGAAAAGCATCACCAAGGTAATATTATTGAAGGTACAGTTGCCTGCAGTAAATGTGTACATTCCACAATTTATACTTATGTCACAGTAAACCCCTATTTTCATAATTGATTTTGAAACTCGATATTGAAAACATTTTTACTGTGAATTTATTTTATAATTCGAGAACCTTATTGTAGGCGACTGCTCATTATCACCCATAACGCATGTTTAAAGGAGGTTTTCATCATTAGTCTTGAGTCTCGGTTTGAGTTTACCACTCAAACCGAGACTCAAGACGCTTTTGACCAACAATAAATAATTTAACTTTATGCACTACACAAAAAAGTTCTCATTTGTAATTAAATACCTACTTATGTCAATGTCTATAACTTTTGAAGAGAACTGAAATAGTTCCATTAAAAACTACAGAAGAGAAGGCTATGTCACTATAACAAGGCAAATGACTAATATCGTCAAGGGACCGTTTTGAAACTGTGTGTGGAAGGTACCTAAATCATGAGAACTGCTATGAAACACTGGGCATAAACTGAAATAATTAGATTTTTTTATTGCTTGCAGAAGAAGCACAGTTTTACCATGGATTTTATGTTTAAAAGTAAAACAAAATATGAACTGTAGTAAAAGTATAATGCGCAAGCCACCGTATTTACAACTTTCCAATCGAAGGAAGATAAATAAATAAATAAATAATAATAAATAATGCTGGACACAGCATCATCTAGCCCCAAAGTAAGCTGAGCTTGTGTTATGGGTACTAGATGACTGATAAACTACTTATATACTTTTTTGTTTGTAAATACATACATATTATACATAAAAACACCCAGACCCGAGACAAATATCTGTAGGTCATACAAACATTTGTCCCGCGGCGGGGATCGAACCCGCAAACAGGAGTTCGATTTTATAATAATATGAACAAAGTGTTTTCTTAATAATTTATTTTACATATGAAAAATAAAGCATTTAGATCAATAACATTCAAGGAAATAGGTAGATATCTATACGAGTATAATCATAACCAACGCATTTCATATTTATGAATTAGTTTCTTCAGCAACTTTATTAAACTCGAAGAACTTAATCTGGTACTATAATACAAGGTCTTGCAAATTGCGAAACTATCTTGATGGAAGTTTGCGACGCCGACATTTCGTTTGCACTATCTTGACCTCGCACTGATTCTGTATAAATGTCGTTTGAATTTTTTTAATACTTACTTTACTCGTAACTTCATCTACTTTCTTACACGTCCCAGATTCTGAGATATGAGTAGGTACCTAATTGTAAAATATGATCTATCTAAGTAAGTATTATCTACCGCGAAATGTTTATTCAAAATTGTATTAGGTATACTCCCAGTAATTACCCAAGTTTAAAGTAAATTGCTACACGAGCTGAAAAGTTCCTAAACCAAATTTGATCTCTTGTTTTATTTAACTTCGTATTGCCATTAATAGAAGCAAAATTCTAGATTTCACTTGTAGTTTCAACGGTTTGGGCGCGGCGATGATGAATGGTGCACACCTACTCTACGCGATATTCCTTCAAATTAATTAAGTTAAGTTTGTAACTATAAAGAAAGGCCTGAACGTTTAATGCCTTTTGTCATGACAGAAGTCAAAGTAAAAAATCATTAATTCAGTATCGCTGGGATCACTTAGAATAGTCTTAAAACTAGTTGATTCTACTCATGTTCCTTCGCGACCAATACCGTGAAGAACCAGGGCAACAAACAGGGTGGGGCCTAGGTAACTTTCTTTTAGGTGATCCATCTTAAAACTCAATAGTCAAGCTCCCGTGTCAAAAAAAAGTGAGGCACGTCAAAGTTAGACATGGCTTAAACCGGTTCATAATGGTACTAGTAAGTACATAAAATAAAACCCTTTTCCGCTTTATATTGTAGAGAAATGACGAAGTAAAAATTAATTCACTGAGGTGGCGGAACTCGGAACAGCTGAAATTTAGTCACGTTTGTGTTGTATACAGAACGTGACTGTGCTACTTATGAAACCGTCTGTCTGTCAAACTTGTTGGCAACACAAAGCTGAACTTCGGAAACTCCTACCTGTAGCAAAGGTACAAAGGCTTGACAGTCCTAATTCGGTCCGAAATGTTCAGTAGCCCATTTGTTACGAGAAAAAAAAAATCTTTAAAATAACTGACTTTGTGGTTTTCAAAAAATTTAATTCTAGAAAATATGCATGTAATATTTTTTTATTTTATTTTATAATCATAAAAAAATGCCCACATTAACGTTACATGGCTAGGAAAATAAAGCATGAAGGAAGTTTGAAATGCACATTTAGCGCCTTACTAATAAACGTGGTGTAAAGTTATTCCTTGGAGTAAAATAGGAATAACCATAAATGACAGTTTACACTCAGGAATAACTTTATACCACGTTTATTAGTAAGGCCATTAGAGTTTATTGTTTTGAGGAAGTTCGACTTCATGGAGGACTTTTCGCATTAAGTACATGTCAGTTTATGAACACTGGCATGTAACCCGAGTTTAGATTGACCTAGAATTGCAGTGAATCTTACCTTTGGCATAAACGGAGTGTGGCTGCAGAGCCTGTACGGTGACACTGGTCGTGTGCAGCTCATCGGCCCTCAGTCTGAAGTGGAAGCATTCGGAGACCAGCGCGCTACCGTCTTCTGTGACTTCAACAGCGGCGGTGCGGCGCGCGCGCACGCCGCGGCACGCGCGCTCCTGAGTCACTCTGACCACCATCTCGCGTCGACTTGATGATGGATCCAGCTGGTAAATATCGGTCTAGTGAATGTATCAGTCATGTCAAGCAGAGAAGAGCTTGCAACCTGTCGCGTATGGAATGATAATTCCTAAGACTCTTTGAATGCCTCTTAAAACTTTCTCTAGATGTGAGATAATGTGATCCTAATTGTATTTCGTCAGTCAGCATCCTCTCTTTTTTGATACCATTACGGTGTTGGCTTTCAAATGGGCGAAAAAATCATACATACTTTGTGACGTATTTACAGGCAAGATTTTGTAACACGTGCAAATTGAGAGTTGATTTTTCATCACAGAATATTAAGGATTCTTGATGTACTGAACTTGGTTTACGCTCATTTCTTGTTAAGACGAACATTCCAAAGATTCAAATCTTTAGAATATTGGTACTCTCTTAACAAGAAGCTAAAGTTATAAGCGATGGTTACTTGAGCTTATCTTGGCGAATATATGAGGAGAATAGATGTATGGGTTCTCTCTACGTATACTAAGAATTAGACATTCGTTAAATACGCTCGTTGCTTTGTCTTCCACTAGTAAAATCAAGCGTTGCAAATCCAGCAGCTAAGCGCTTTTTGAGCTTAGTGGCTTATCCTTGTCGCATGTCATATTACAATATAGAAATAATAAAATATATAAATTATGATCATAAACTTGCGAGATGGTCTGCTTTTAACATTTTCTTTGCTGGCATTCACTTTGTGACTTCAAAGAACAAGTAGCGAGAAACATAATTCACAATTGAAATAAAGAAAAGGAAATGAACGAACCGCGAGGTTTACCCACTTATATGAATAAATGTCTATTAAACTCTAAGTAAACGAAATTGTTAATGTAAACTTTGACTGTCATAATTTTACCCATCTCCATAACCAATCAACTTTTCTATAGAGTTTAGAAGTTAGATAAGTAGACTTAAATTTCAGCTTGTGTTATCTTGCTGCCTTTAGTTATTTGACAGTCTTTAAAACTTCAAAGTATCTAGGTTGATAAACGCCTAAGTACAGGCAGCAACGAAAGTAGATTAACAATTTGGGTTTTTAAACCGCCATTTCTTTTAGATTTCTTGTTAAGACGAACATTCCAAAGATTCAAATCTTTAGAATATTTTAGATTTACCTAGGAAGATTTTTATTATGACGTTACGGATTTGTAAAGTTATGTGTAACATCAAATATAAATCGATTTTCATTGCTGACTGTACCTACAGATAAGGTATAGAAGGAGATAAGAAATAATATATTAAAAGTAGAATTAGTTTATGTAGTACCCAAAGATATTCAACAATAAAAAATATATAAGTAATAGATATTTTACCAAAGCGTAGTAGGTTTACCTTTAAATTCCTAGCTTCTATGACGGTCACAGTGAGACGATGCAGGTTCTCATTGTAGAGCAGCGAAACCAGTAGCTCGCCTAGATCTGAAGTCGGCTCTTGACAGTCCTATAGGAATACCTCATTAGTATTCAAATTCAGAGAAAGATGAAATTTACGTTCTATGAATTTTCTATTCGAAGAAGGTTTTTTTTGTATTGTTCTTTAGTCACAGTTGCAAGGTGTTGTCTACTTATTTCGTGTTCAACTATTCAACTCTGACAGCCTGGAGTTCTTTCGCAATTTTTGAAGGAGCTTGTGGCTCTGCTATTTTATTTACTTTTCTCGTGTTTTACTAGGTTTTATTATGTAATTTCGGTGGCATTTTACTAATGAAGCCTTGGATTACGTAACAGGAGATTTGGTAAATGGAATGGGGGAGTATTCAAGTAAATTTCTCATTTGACGAAAGATTTTCGTTGGAGTTTTGAAATAACAAGTCGCCATGTTTTTTCAAAACCAAATTGACGTGACATAATACATATTTGAGAGGTGAAGATACTTGACATTTGCAAAATATACTGTTAATACAGTTTACAGTTAGTTGCCATTAATAAAAAGATGAAGAGGAAGAAGGAATAAAGAGAAGAAGAAGCCGGGGAGTGAAGTAAAACCAGAAGAAACCAAGAAGTGAAGTGATAGAGAAGATGAAGAAAGAAGACTGACCTAAGATGTTACCGATTGGGCGGTATAGTCGCTCAGCGACAAAGCCCTTTTCTTTTATGTTTAGATAAATAAATAAATAAATAAATAAATAATTAACTCTGACAGTTTTTTTTATTCTACCATAGACAAAAAAAAAGTTATACAGATGATAAAATTAAAAATAATTTAATATTGTTGTTGCAGTCTAACAAAAATATTACTTATATACGTTTTTGCTCTTAATATTGATTTGAATATTCTCATAATAGAATGAAAGTAAGGATGTGGAGGCTCTGCAGTGCAATTGTTAATCGACTTTCGTTGCTGACTGTACCACTGCACTTTCAGTCCACACACAGCCTCCACTTTCCTTACTTTCACTCTATTATGAGAATATAAAATAATAAAATAGTATAAATAATAATAAAATTGTAATAAAAGTAACTATAATGTGCTCTTGTTTGTTTTATTTACACACACATCTATTCTGAAGTTTTTTAATTGAAACTTCACAAATCTTTTAGCTTGGCAACATAATATAAATATAAAATCATGAATAAGTAGGTAATCAGTCTTCATACAAAGGACGAAGGCTCACAATATTTGCTGTACTGTACACTATGACAAAAATACTGACCTTCTCAACATCAAGCTTGTAGAGCTGAGGTTCTTCATCAGGAGCCACACCCTCCAACTCAGTCAGCGGTAGTATAATGTGCCCAATCAGCTGTTTTCCTTTACCAACACGCCCAATATCAATCACTGATAGCTTCAGGGTGATTCCTTCGATCTTGCCAGGTGGTATCTATAAACAAAGATCTTATCAAAATACAGTAACGAAAAAACATTCAAAACCAAACTTTACCCTCTCGAAGTTACGGTCTATATTCATTATTTGCGCTCAAACAAGCCTTGAAGTTTCTTCAAGATTACCCAACGCGTTATGGTCGAGTGTACCTATGGAATTGATCTTTCCTTTTAGTGCAGCCATGATTGTCACAGGAAAATGCACTTTATTTATTAGCTAGTAAAAGCGAAATAGAGAGATGTGGCTGTGTGGACGTGGGAATGTATCACGTAGGCAAACCCCTAGAGAGAATGTTCTAAACTTACCTTTCTAACAGAAAATTGTTCAGGTTGAGTAATACAAAAAATAATGTTTCGTTTTTTTTTTCTTTGAATAGATAAACGTGTTTTTTTTCTATCTAGATATATTATAAAAGATCGTTGATCAGTTTCCTGGTAACTATCTAGTTACTAGACGATCATAGCATCAGTCTGTTACCAAAATTTAATCCTAGTCCACCAATTTGTTCATCGCTCTATATACCCGAGCATGATATACATTGAACCACTTAATCATTGGAAACCGATAAACCAATGACAGGTTGAAGCTGCGTTGACACGATCAGAGTGCGTTTTAGCAAGTAAAACATAAACGGACTCAATGCATACCCAAAGATCGTACAAGCTCTTAGAATTTATAAGAAGAGCCTGTTTTGGCCTAATGGGATGTCCCTTCGACTTTCACGACTTTCGCTTCTTAATATGTATGTAGGCATGGTTATACAGATCATGCGGAAACCAGTAAGTATTTTAGTAGGCGGCTTCTAATTTGGCTAAAGCGGCTTCTAATTTTTTATTCGTTGTTGAATGAAAGCTCGGACGGTTGGATAGTGCGATCAGCTAAAAGAGCTGGCCACGCTCATACGAACGAGCTACCGGCTAGTGCACTTGCTCATGTCAACAAAGCTTTATATCCACGCATGTCAATATCGCAATTGGATCGGTGTCTCGCTTAATAACAGTAATTAAATCGGTGCACATAATTGAAACTGTCAGTATATGATCGTGACTTTGAGAATGTAGTATCAGCATCACCAACTGGTAACATCCCTGCAGTACAAACTGCCTTACTTAGGGGGTTACCAATAGTTGTACGAGTATTATTATCCTCAATGAGTTAAAGCTAATATAGTTATCGACATTATCGTATTAAACTTTTGACTCCACAACAACTTACAGCAAAAAAATAGAGACGACCTCTGTAGCGCAGTGGGTGAAGGCCCGCCTGCGACGCATAAGGTTGCGGGTTCGATCCCCGCGGCGGGATCAATATTTGTATGATCTACAAATATTTGTCTCGGGTCTGAGTGTTTCTATGTATAATATGTAAGTATGTATTTACAAACAAAAAGTATATAAGTAGTATATCAGTCATCTAGTACCCATAACACAAGCTCTGCTTACTTTGGGGCTAGATGATGCTGTGTGATGAATCAAGCATTAAAAAAAAATGTATTCTTGTTGTAGTGATGCATTTTTCGTCAATTCCTGGTTTCCTTTTTATCCTGACTATTTATGTAAAGCCTGCAAGATTGACAAAATCTCATCAAAATCTGTTTCACGTAAGCTTAATTATATTTACTACCAGGTCAATGTCCTTTGCATCTCTTCACGTCTACATGGGATGTAAATATTGAATGAACAGTCTCGTCAAATAGTCATCAACTCATCACTTACCACGTAATTGCGATCTAGATTGTCATCATTACGAATAGTATCTACGAAATAGTACCTAGTACTACTTTATATTCATAAGGCTTTCAGAATGAAAATCAGCGTTACTGTGTGCATGGAGTAACAATAAGCTGAGACTGGACCTTTTTGGCTCACTACAGCACACAGACTACTGTTGCACCCACCTATGTAGGTGCCAGACTACTAGTATTAGGTGTATTTCTTTTTTTTTTTCTAGTTTGTTTTTACCTGTGCGCCTACCTACTTACTTGTTACTTGTCTTTTATTTATTTTTTTATTTGTTTTTGTGTCTGTGTTGAAATGTTATGTGTGCCAAATAAATATTTTATCTATCTTACTATCTAATGATTAACAAATAGGTTGGACGTATTGTGAAGGTATTCAGATGAAATAGATGAGTATTTTTAACTTCCAAAATCAAGATGAATCTAACGAGTAAATTATGCTGAAATCGATTAATGTCTCTGAACTCAGAGTCACACGTCTACTTAGTAACGGTTTTATATGAAAAAACTTTAATAAACTTCATCGATATATCCGTCAATTTTGGTTCCTAATATGGAGCGTTCAGATTTAAAATAATAATAAATAAATAATGTTGGACTTTTCACATAACATCTAGCCCCAAATTAAGCAGAGCTTGTGTTATGGGTATTAGATGACTGATAAACTACTTATATACTTTTTTGTTTGTAAATACATACTATACATAGAAACACCTAGACCCTTGACAAATATTTGTAAATCATACAAACATTGGTCCCGCCGCGGGGATCGAACCCGCAAACTTTGACATCGCAGGCGGGCCTTTGCCCACTGCGCCACAGAGGTCGTCGTCATATGAATGTGCCAGGTGCCGTATCATGACCTACAATTCAGTTTGGGTGCTATCCAGTTTAGGTTTCTAATCTGAATCGCAAAGTTTTCGTATCGTGACGTTTTAAGCAGTAAATTGTTTTACTTATACTAAGTAGGTACATAAGTATTTTAATGCAACGATTCAGTTTTTACAAGTCTAGTAAATTTTATAATTAGTAACTTTACTATCATACGTCATGGTACGTTAAAGCGGAGCAGTTTAGTTTAGGACCTAAACTAGATCGCTATAAGAGCTCATAGTAGGGCCCCCTGTTTGAAAAAGATTCGCAAGATGCATGCATGTTCTAAACGTAAAATCGTGCATCAATAGCAACTTTATTACTGGGAGTGTACACCACACTATACAGCTAATTCATAGTACTCACATTACTGTGTGTGTGTGTAAATTACCCTAACGGCGCCGCGATATCCTGTTCACAGCGCAACCTCCACTCCTCATGACGTGTCGCATTTATTTACCGACTTCAAAAAAAAGGAAAAGGTTCTAATTTTGGCTGTGTATATGTTTTTTATGTTATGTTCGGTTTCTTTCACCGATATCTCCTTCAAATTGTAGACCGGTTTTTTGTTTGAAAGGGAAAACTCTCGAGGTGGTCCCATATAAATTTAATTCCTGGGATATTGATATTTTTTCCGTAAAAAAACACCTCATCCCTGCTTGTAATTTTAAAGTTAGAGGCGAATTGTTTTGCAGCCATGGAATGCTATCATAATCGAGAAACTTTAAGAGAAATAATATCTCAGTCAACCCAAAATGTAATTCACGAAAAACCGAAAAACAAAAAAGTGATCAACGCGCCCACCCGTCGCGTTAATCAAAATTTATTCCCCAACCTTGTGTCTACGTGGACCTAAATCAATACAATTTACTAACACTGAATACGTATTCACAAGGGTGTAAACTGCTAGTCGAATACTGAAAAGTTTCGACTATTTTTGATTGGTGATCATCAAAAGTTTAATAAAATAGTCGAATAAAACATTTTCATCGTACCTACCTTAAAATGTAATATGATACAGGGTGAAATAAGTCATGAAAGTTTGTACAGGGAACCGACATAACAGCATTCAATGCTGACGAAGTCGCGGGCAACAACTATGTAGTGTAAAATATTTCAGTCAAAACACGCCGTCAAGGTGCTATAACGAGTTATCAAACTTATACTTACTAAAAAGCTTTTCAGATGTGTTTCAACTGTGCAAATAAAATTTAAATGAATATTTTTGGTATTTATTTCTCTTATTTTTATAGGGCTTTTCATCCTGTATAGATTTGAAAACCACAAGCCTGCGGCTTTGCTATAATTTTCGGTAAATTGAGAAAAACGTAGCCTTTTGTGCCTTTTAGCGGTACAAAGTTTTCGTTTTATTGTGGATCTACTGTTTGATGTTTTGTTCCAGCTTGTAACGTAAAAGTTTTTGAGCGATTTGATTTACTGAAAATTGAGTTACTAATATACCTAATACTACTAATTAAACTAATATGCTTAATGCGGAATGTCCATGGCGCAGGTTCATATTTATGTAGACCTACTCGAGTATATAGGGTCTTTCATTTTATACTAACTTAATTCAGGAATTGGGTTCAAAAAATAAATTAAAAAATATTTATGTAATGATTTTTTTTTTGTTTGGTTATGAAATTCCCGAAAAAATCTATAAAGACTATTCTTTTAAATTTTTGCTTCTTGTATAACTTAGCCCATTCGTGATGTAGCTGCGCTGTGATTGGTGGAACGTTTGTTCTTCTTGAAAATCATTATGCAACAATTCTAAAAAATCAAAAAATTATAAATTTTGAAGTGAAAACTTAAATGGGCTTAGGAATTAAATTGATACGGTCAAACGTCTATTTACAACCCAAAAATGAGGCACTGTCTGTTTGTGTAGTTTTAAATGAAAGACCCTATATAAATAACAGTCATGTTTTGGCATCAAAGCTTATGATTTGAACAAGTGTAAAAAACTACCACTAACCATGTAGGTACCTACTTCCACTCATTCTATAGCGCTGCCCAGGTTGTCTTCAGTACTAAGGACTTTGCTCGCTGGCACGAAACAGTTATGTATGTTTCGACGAATAGAGGTGGTCGCACGATCCAGCCGAGCCGAAGAAATGCTGGGGGCCTAAGGTGGCCACTTTGGGTGAATCATCGCATTTTCCGACGTCATTAGTATTTTTGTATAAAAAAATGACTGCGGTGAATACGGCGCGGACAAATGTACGATCAGCTTAAGTGATTAAAACGCCAGCAGGAATAAATAGGGTGCTTATTTAGATATAACGACAGATTTGCATTTCAACGTGTCTATTAATTATGTAACTTGTAAAGTTGTGGCCATACTATTAATTTTGTACGTTGTCTTCATTGCAATATAATCTAAATTATCAAAAGGGTAAGCTATGTGTGTGATCGATACAGTACCATTCGTGCTGAAAAGTACGAGAGTCCATAGTCCTGTGGTGTTGATGTTGTCAGACATAAATAATAATACATTTATTTTAGGTTGATAAAAGTTGTAATATTTTACTTAACACGTTCAGTGTCAGCGACGCTTTACAGCATGGAGCCAATTAAGGCATTAGCCTTCTCGTTCATTAGAACGAGTTGATTTAATCTATGACCCATCAAATTTTAAATCAATCTTTGCATTTGAAGCTTACTGAATGTTAATGATTGATGGAGTCATAATCCATTTCTTATCGGGCTTTTGCAAAACTTTTGGCTCCATTGGACCGAAGAAATTACAAAGTTTCTTCCAAAGACGTAGGTGGAAAGCACACCTCACCCTGCTATATGTGTGAGTAGATACCTTCACATTAAACAACCATAATTGTGCGTACAAGATTATAATCGATTTCTAGGGTTTTGTATCCAAAAAGTGCCGACGACGGGACCATTTACTAACTCTCTGCTGCTCGTCATCCTAGAATAAAAAATGGTCCTCATAAAATGAACGTGTATTTTTAAATGTTTGTGTTTAGAAATGTATATTTACGGTGGTACGGAACCCTTCTTTGCGAGTTGATTCGCACTTGGCCGGTTTTTCTCACATAAATTGTATGAGAAAGCTAAAACTAAAAGTCTGCCTTAGATCTCGATGTTGCTTGCTTTGGTTACGACACCTCTATTACATCCAACATGTGGTTTCTTTGGAAGTGACAATGTTCACCACAACGTCAACCTTCACCTTTGTGAACGACGTCCACCACAATGTTGTGGCAACCTTCACCGTTGTAGAGCTAGCTGGTTTGTTTACATAAATTGTAAATAGCCGGATCCACACCGAACGATCCAACGCGCTCCGATCGCGCGCGGCATGAACTTAATACAGATAGATAATGTTCGCGCGCGATCGGAGCGCGTTGGATCGTTCGCTGTGGATCCGGCTATTGATCAACAAGTAAAAGCTTAGGCTGTATGTTTGTAGTGATACGGTTTTCATACCTACATATCACTTCGTGACGCGAATGGACAGGATAAGGAATGAGTATACCTAAATGTTAGGAATAGTGAAAATGGATCCAGTAAATGAAAATATAAGGAGGAATAGAGAGAGACTGGCATGGTACGGGCATGTTATGAGAAGGGGAGAATGTCAAGTAACCACTCCTGGTTACTGGTTACTCTCCAGTTTTCGATATTGCATGTATAGTTGTACAGGCGGCTGGATCTTCATTGTGTGTAGATTTTCTGATCCGTAAGCGGTTCTGAGCGCTCATTAATCCATTGAGCGTTTCAACGCTTGAGTACACAAAAACAACGTGCATCTGCATCTAAACACACAATAAGACCAGCCTGCCTTCGTGAGATGGAAAACTATAATTGGATTATGGAGTAGAAGAAGACCAAAGAAAATATTGATGGATAGTGTGAGAGATGACAGGAGTAAGAGAAGATGGAAGAAATATAAAAGGAAGACTATAGTGAGGTAGGATGGAAGACTTACTTGGTAAACGAATGTTTCATCGTAGAATGGATTGCAAGTTTTCTTCTTTTGCTTCGTTTGTAGAGCTCTTCTTTCGTCTGGCATGAGCTGAATCCTGTGAAAAATAATAAGTTAAATACTAGGAATGGTGAATTGGAGAATCGTTAGATACAAGAAAAACTCTGTCACACCGACAAAATGTCCACGTACTTGTGTCAATATGCTCCGTTGTCAAAAGGTACAATAATGTCGTGGTCATCACTTTTCATATAAAATCTGTTACAATTATTAGAACGAAGTTCCATTTCGGACGGTATCAAAGAAAAAAAAGACTGAGACTGGATTTTTTTTTCCATTTTACCGTCACGACAATGTATAATTAATTAATTGTGTCAAATCGTCACATAGATTGTTACATTGTTAGTACGGAAGAGCGTTTCTAAGGATGCCTAATTGACTATTAATTTATTATATTCCCAGTACGGAAAAGTACTCTTTGCTTCGTTCACACCGAGTGTTCCACGACACTCACGTACTTTTTTTATAGAAACAGATCATATTTGATATTACAAATTCTAACATACCAAAACTCGTCCTCTTTATTCCAGGACACAACAATATTTTGCATTTTGTGGCCGTCGCCTTATATCTGACGACGTAGAATAATCTTGTGGACTTACGAGCGGGTATAATGTTTCCCCCTGAGACTATGAGATCTGATACTGGGATCCAATGGATGCATATTTGCAAGATTATGTAAGTACTCTAAAGACCTGGATCAGTTGAGCTATCTATAGATTATTTCTAACGATCCTTAGATAGCTTGACTAATCCTGTTGTATTTTGTAAATATATGTAAATATGTAGTAGCTTAGTTTTTGTAAATAAACATACTCTAAAGTTTTACAGTTCATAATATAATTATTATTTTAACATGAATGTTATTGAAAGGAATTTGAATAGAAATGTTTGTCTACAATCTCGCTAAAGTAATGAAAGTTGAATACTAAATTTATCCATCTCAGTGCTCCTGAATAAAGGGAATGTTTAAATAATGCTTTAATTTGTGAACCAGATTTTTAGTCGTTAATTTTTTATTTTTCAGTATTACGAGTATACCTAATATTACCTAGTTAATATTTTTTTGGGTACTGCAAATATTACTAACACTTAGGTCTGTCTGTCCGTCCATTCGTCTATCACAGATCTGTATCTTTTAAACGTGATAATAAGAAATAATGCATAGAAAGACACTTGAAATGTTCAATGTGTAAAACATGAATATTTGCAAGATTATGTAAGTAATAAAAATAATTTGAATAGAAATGTCTTATCCACCATAATCTCGCTAAAGTAATGAAATATAACAATGACTGAAATCTTATTTTGAACGACGAGCAAATCCGGAGGAAAATGTTATAGGATCATAACGGTAATTGAAGATGTTTATCCAAAATGTTGTGATAAAGATTAAGGAATATAGGGACGCCTTGGGAATTTCACTGTTCCAGACAGGTGTAGGGCACTTCAACGTAACAGGTGGATTTATAGGGATGATAAAGTAAATAGCTGTTTTGAAAAGTTTTATTCGGAATAAGTTTAGTCAGACGTACTGTTGGGTAGTATTATTTATTATTAACACTAAGCTTATATTAAAAACAATAATAAAACTGAATGGGTAAGTAATAGGTAAACTAATAATAGAAATAATTATACGTAAGTAAAAAAATACAAACCTGTAATGGTTTTCAGGCACAACATTATGCTAAATCTGTAGTAAATAAAATAAAGGATCAGCATTGCCATCCAGTGTGGTAATGCCGCCAGTAGTTTGGGCACGCTTCCGACTGATAGTGACCTGGATCAGTTGAGCTATCTATAGATCGTTTCTGACGATCCTTATATAGCTTGACTAATTCTGTTGTATTTTGTAAATATATGTAAATATGTAGTAGCTTAGTTTCAGTAATTAAAAATTTTAGTAAATTAAAAAACGACAAACATACGTCGAGTAGTAAGAAAATGAAATTGATCACATTGATTTAACATAATTACGTTTTAATACTAAAAAGAAAACCGACTTCAATGTTTGACTCGAAACGCGGTGTGACGTGTGTGGGATAGTACAGGCTAAAAACAACAACAACAGTCAATAAGCACCATAGGTATATAGGGTAGGTTCGCTCCATCGTAGACCTCATTCTTGCCTGTGTAAGTTTCAAGATCAAGAGCCGACCCATTTTTCATAAAAAAAAAACTATTTGTTGGTGTAAAGAAGTAAAGAGTAGCAGAAAACGTGTTTTATATTTTCTAGCTAGTCGCTGGCAGTGGGGCAAGTGCAAGCTGAACAAGCTTTCAGCTGTTGAAATGTAGGTTTCCAGTTATCGAATAGAGCTGTCATCAACTGATGGGTGTCTGAATAGAACTATTCAGTGTGTGCTGAAAGTGTGTCAATATTAGGTACTCTCTTCGAAGTGCTCGAAGTAAAGTTTACTTTGTCATTGATTATTAAGTGACCTTCTGCACGGTTTCACAAAATATTACTTCTAAAATTTGCCTAAACTAATGTAATCTTATCACTTACGGTTGTTACAATAGATATTACAATATTCAAGATTATTTAGAAGACAATAAGAGATTCAAACAGTAAACTCAGGTTCCTAAATATATATTTAATTGTACCTAAACCTTAAACCAAAAATGATTTTTAGATTAAGTTTAGAAAAGGGCTGTGCGAATTTATTACTTACCTACTTAAGTTAGATTGTAAGTTAGAAATACCTAAGCTAGCGGGGTTGATGTTATGAAACACTATTATTATATTAACATGAAGCAATGAACGTTTTGAATTGAATTGAATTGTGCTAAGGATAGATAATATGCACACACACACACACACACACACACACTATAGTGTATAAAATAAAGAGTGACTCAATATATTTCCTGGCAAATAAATTGAATGAATGATCACTTACTTGATGTAGGGATCGCATGCATTTGCGAGTGCGGGTGTGCGCGAGGGTAGATGCTTCGCCTTCAAAATGTGTACTTGTAACCTTTCTGTTTTCGCTTCGTACTTCAGCGTGAACCAAACTCGACCCTAAGAACAGATGGATAAGAATTAAAATAACAAGATTATGTCCTTTATTAAATTATATTTCAGCTTTGACCAAACCATTCGAATATTAAATTAAAGCAAACATGTGCATATAGAATTCGTCTGATAAAAGAGAATTAACATTAGTTCAATATGCATTAAATATGAAAGAGATTTTCAATAAATTCCACGCAAAAAACGAACTACGTTGAATCTAATATAAGCTCTCTCGGAATGTCAAACAAGAGAGCAACTGGTTGAGCTTACAAAGCTTTAGCGAACGCATTATATTTGTTGTCAACCCTGCGGGCATCTAGTTTCAAATCAAGGACAAAATTGACCAATCTCATTTAAAAAAGTCGTGGTAAAGGAAACTTGATCTAAGACAGAAGATATAGTTTACATACGACAACCACAATTTCCGCTATCACTTCGGTAACGTAATCTAGAAAGAATAGGATTAAAAATCAAACTAAACTTTACCACTACAATATGATTTTAAATGAAAGTGCTCACAGGTAAAGTCAACACTACCTCAATTATTCAATTCAATTTGGCTCTTGGAAAATTCACTGAATGGAAAGACAAGAACTACGTGGCATCATTAATTTGTATTCCTTTTCACTACCCAAACGTGTTAACTCGTTTGGTTCAATTTGAAATTTTCGTTCAATTTTATTATTAAAAAAAAAGTTTGTAGACAATGTAAAAATTGTTTAAACAGGCTCACGATTCAAACTAAACAGAACCAATACAGATGTCAATATTTTGCTTTCAACCTATTAATAAGTAAATATCATCCCGCGGTGCGAAAGCGTAATGCCAGAAATACACTTCCGGCAAACTGATGTGCGCAAACTCCTTTTCCAGTTAGACGTCCATAAGTCGAGCGGGCCTGATGGAATTCCTCCAATTGTGCTCAAGACGTGTGCTCCAGAGTTGGCTCCGGTTTTAACGCGTCTCTTCCGACACTCCTACTCATTAGGTGTAGTCCCAAACTCCTGGAAGACAGCTTTAGTGCACCCGATCCCGAAAAAAGGCGACCGCTCGGACCCATCCAACTACAGGCCCATCGCTGTTACCTCCCTTTTCTCTAAAATAATGGAATCCATTATCAACCGCCAGCTCTTGGGGTATCTAGAGGAGCACCAGCTGATAAGTGACCGTCAGTACGGTTTTCGTCGGGGTCGCTCAGCTGGTGATCTTCTAGCTTTTCTAACCCACCGCTGGGCGGAGGCGGTTGAGAAAAAGGGAGAGGCGCTGGCTGTCAGTTTGGATATAGCGAAGGCCTTTGATCGGGTTTGGCACCAAGCACTTCTATCAAAGCTTTCTTCGTTCGGGCTTCCTGAGAAATTATGTGATTGGGTCAACAGCTTTCTTGCGGATCGGAGAATTAAGGTTGTAGTAGACGGGTTTTGCTCCGAACCTAAGTCTGTGAATGCTGGTGTACCTCAAGGCTGTGTGCTATCTCCAACCCCTTTCTTCTGCACATCAATGATATGTTTTCCAAAAGTGATAACATTCATTGCTATGCGGATGACAGCACAGGAGATGCCTTATACGCCGGCCGTGCTAATATTTCTCGGGAACACGTTGCCCAGTGCCGGAATGAACTTGTGTCTGAAGTCGAATCCCTGCTAAACAAGGTTTCGGTCTGGGGTCGACTTAACTTAGTTGAATTCAATCCTAAGAAGACACAAGTCTGCGCGTTCACCGCAAAAAAAACTCCTTTTGTCGTAGCTCCTAGTTTTGAGAATACTCCCCTCTGCACCTCAGCAAAAATCGGAATCCTTGGGGTTGACATCACGAGCGATGTTCAATTTCGTGGTCATCTGGAAGGAAAAGCTAAATTAGCCTCCCAAAAGCTTGGAGTACTTAACCGGGCTAAAAAGTATTTCATGTCGGCTCATCGATTGCAACTGTATAAGGCGCAAGTACGGCCGCACATGGAATACTGTTCTCATCTTTGGGCTGGGGCACCCCAGTACCAGCTTCTTCCTTTTGATCGTATACAACGAAGAGCCGCTCGTGTTGTCAACGACCAAGTCCTTTCCGATAGGCTTGATCCATTGGCTTTACGTAGAGATGTTGCATCTCTATGCATCATGTACCGCATATACAATGGGGAGTGCTCAGAAGAATTGTTTGGACTGATACCAGCCGCTGAATTCCGCCATCGTATGCAACGATAGCAATACTCATACCATCCACATCATGTGGATGGTTGGCAGTCCACAACTGTGCGGTTTTCACGCCAATTCAGGAATTCCTTCAGGAAAACCTCGCACAACAGACTTATGGAATCAGCTGTCGCCAGCGGTATTTCCAGACCGATACGACTTAGGCACCTTCAAGAAAAGAGCCTATTCCTACCTCAAAGGCCGGCAACGCATCTGCAGTGCTTCTTGATGCTGCAGTTGTCTGTGGGCGGTGGTAATCACTTACCATCAGGTGTGCCACTGGCTCGTTTGCCCCCTCTTCCATAAAAAATAATAATAATAATGCTGGACTTTTCACACAGCATCATCTAGCCCCAAGGTAAGCTTGAGCTTGTGTTATGGCTGTACTTGTGTTATGACTGATAAACTACTTATATACTTTTCGTTTGTAAATACATACATATTATACATAAAAACACCCAGACTCGAGACAAATGTCTGTAGGTCATACAAACATTTGACCCGCGGCGGGGATCGAACCCGCAACCTTCTGCATCGCAGGCAGACCTTCGCCCATTGCGCCTATTGCTCAGTGGAAGCATAAAATTAAGAACCATTATTTTCTACCAAAAACCAAATGATAAAAGACATACAGGCTGTCCATTGTCACCTCATTTCAAAGAATTACTCTCCGGGGAAATCATTCTAAAAGCTAAGTCATTAGTACGATTTTTTGAATAAATTTTACATCCAATTTATAATGAATTTTGTGATGATTCAGTGATGGGTGTGTTAATAAATCTCTTGCTAGGTTAATTAAGCAAGAAGCTTTGACATTATACATGCGTAAACTGAAAGGTTAAATTTATATCTAATGAGTATTATGGTTTATAATTCAATCGGCCGGTTTCTCGAAATCATCTTCAAAATGAACAAATCATTGCTCAAATCTGTCATTCGACCAATGAGGACAAAGTATTTCAAGTTTAATTAATCAGCTTGGCAGTTAGAAAAGTATTCGAGAAACGGACCGAATAAGTATTATTTAAATATAGGGTCTTTTATTTTAAACTAACTTAATTCAGGAATTGGGTTCAACAAATAAATTAAAAAATATTTATGTAATTATTTTTTTTTGTTTTGTTATGAAAATCCCGAGAAAATCAATAAAGGATATTTCAATTGATTGTTTCTTCTTGTATAACTTAATCCATTCGTGATGTAGCTGCGCTGCGATTGGTGGAACGTCTGAACTCCTTGAAAATCATTATGCAACATTTCTAAAAGAACAATAAATTATACATTTTTAAGTGAAATTTTATTTCGGCTTAGGAATTAAATTGATACGGTCAAACGTCTATATACAACCCAAAAATGAGGCCTTGTTAGTTTGTGTAGTTGAAAATGAAAGATCCTATATATGTTTTTTAATATCTAAGAAAATAAGGCTGGTTCTTTACATAAATAGTAAAAAACAAATAGACCATCTGTCTTATACATATACTATAAGAGAGACATAACATTGAACTTGTATGTGTGAGTACCTATGCTATAAAATATGACCGTATATCTTTGTAACCCATCCAAAGGGTCGTAAAAACAAGTCATTTTGACGCGAAATTAAAATGTGTAGGCGGATAATCATCACCTCAGGATCTAATTAAATCTTGGATGACACGTTTGGGGATGACCCTTAAAAAGCCTGTGTTTGCTATGACAAAAATTGAGTACGGCGTGGGTTCATATTTTTTGCATTAAACAGATTTTAGTACTTATTTTTGTCAAACTCGATAGGCTATTAGTGAGCAACAATGATATAATAATATGTCAATTAACAATAATCATTGCGGCTTGGAAAGAAGGCCCAGAGACCAACAAGCAAATTAAGGCAGGTTGTCAATTCAACATAAAAATTAGTAAATTAGGCTATCTTTAAAATAATTAGTCCGTTTTCGTAGTCACTACGTCGGTCAAGTTTCATCTACTATTTTAATATGTGATGACTGCGAGCTGATCTGATGATGGAGAACGAAACACTTCAGAAAATAGGTTGATTGAAAAGAAATTTTGTACTTACATTGGAGAAGCCCCTCACGGTAACCCATTGAAAGCTTATACTTGTTGATTTAAAAAAAAAACTTATTGTTTGTATAAACGTGAGTCGCTCAAATGGCTACTCTGCCGTCATCTTTTTTATTGAGTTGACAAGGAAAATTTATAAAGCCTAGCTAAATTGACAGCCGAATATGAGTAGGGACCAATGATATTTTTTTTTAACATCATTGGGCTACTGAGCAATAGCGTGACACTTTGTACAAAGGTTTTAACTGTCATAGTGAGCTAGCTGTTCTCAAAAATTGAAGCACATACACCTTTTCAAGAATGAGATCTTACGTGATGTGATTCAACCGCGAAATTGAATTAAGAGCGGACGAGACCTAATTAGGGTATGCTTTAACGCTGCTTGATGAGTTTAATTTGTTCCTGTGATATTTGGAGAAACGCTTGACATTCGCACGGGGTTCTGTTTTGTTTGAAGTCCTGTATTCTCTTGTGTAGGTATATGAAATACTAGCTGCGCAATCCCGAGGGAATACTTCACTTTTCCGGGCTATATCGGAATCCTTTTATTGAAAATCCGGCGGTGCCTGTTTTAAAATATGAAAATGTTGGGTATAGCGGTAACAAAAAGATACGGTAGATAAAGATAAAGATCACTTATTTGCATAAACATGTATAGGTAAGTAAGAGGTTTACATTTTAGGTAAGAGTAAGCAACAAAATGTTTTACCGATTTCGGTGTGCAAACCGAGAGAATGCTTTATCAAATAAAAATTTTAGTTTAGCGATAAGTATACCTTTCCCGTTTTTGTTTAGAACCATTTTTTTTTTCTTCTTCAAGAAGTACATATCTTGTATAACAGCAAATGTGTCCTATATCTAAGATATAAGAAAATACGTCGAATCGGCTCCAGCGTAACTAGCTCTCTTGTCGCGAACGAAGAAGAGGAAATGGGCTCAATCTGTATAGAAGGTGGGCCTGATGGTATTTAGCAGTAAGGAAAGATCGTTGTTGTTGGTTACATGATTGTAGAAATACTTACGACATGTCCTTCTGGCCACATAAGGTCTTCGTCAAGGCAGTCTGTTTTATAGAGTGCTGGGTCCAGTACTCCGAGATCAGCGGTGTTGGCTGCAAAGAAAAGAGACGCTATAGCTTTTCTGCCTCATATAAAGATTATAAAAGATGCTACTTTTTCCCTACCTTCTTTTGGAAAAAAATAATGTTAATGTTTTTATGACTTCTACTTCTTATCGTGTCGCCAGTTCTTTCGAACCAGAGTGGTGAAAGGATTCTATGTGCGCCTCAAAGAGGCTCCTTTCGCGCACTGACTAAAAAAAAAACATTCACGCAATAAACCATTTCCATTAATAATTTTACATCAATACAGCTATTTAGATAAAGAGTTAATTAATTATGCTTCATTATCGAAATAATGTAGCGTTGTGATGTTTATCCTTTAATTAATATTTACCTGTCTGGAGCTCAAATATAATTCACGTCTCAATAAGCTTCAATAGCGTAGCAAAATTGGATGTCTTAGTAGTGAGATTAACAAGATGTGACTTTAATCTTCAGGGTGCGTTTCTGAGGCAGAACTGAGCGAGCGGAGCTTAGCGGATGGGCTGACCAATCGCAAAGATCGAGTGAAGAAATCATCTCAATTTTTGTTGAAGTGTTGTGATTGGTCAATAATTTGTTGCGCTAAGCTTCGCTCCGCTAAGGTTCACCTCAATGAATACCCAAACAATGATCGAAGCCAAACACACGTAAAGTGAAGGCGCTGTTTTGATAGCTGTTTACTTGGTATAGCAAGTGTGAAGGATGTGTACAGGGACCTAGTCTACGTGTGATCGCTTTTGATAAAACAGAGTATTTGTTTGAATTAAGGAATGAAAATTCTTTATTTTACAAATCATTATTAAATTACTATACAGGGTGTAAAGAGACGTCTACCGAAGCCGAAAGGGGTAGGTACACCATCCCAACACACAACCAAATCCAAAAGGATTTTCCGAAAAAATCATTATATCCGGAGAAAACAGCGTTTGAAGATTACTGTTTGCGTATGTACTGGGCGCGTTTTTATACGTAGATTGCTGGATTTTGAGTTTTAATAGTTTTTTTCTTTTGTAAATGCAATTATTAGGTAGGTATGGTCTTATTATGTTTTACTAGTAGTAAATAACTAGAAAATAAAATAAAATGACGTAGATAAGTAAAAATTTTTTTGCGTGTTTTTTTTTCGCTAAATTTGTTCAGAATCTTAGTCTGATTGAAACCCCTCAGTTTTCGGTAGCAGTCTTTTTACAACCTGTATTAAGTCCAAATATACCTATAAAGATTTACTTAACATAATTATAATTTTTTTTTATAAACTCTCTTCACTGACCGTACCTGATATCAGGCTTAGTGTTGTGAATTTTATTTTTGCCAATAAAACAGAATCTTCACTTTGCTCGAGGTCATAAGGATTCCTTTGATGTAAAGGCACGTAAAGGTAAGAAATGTGACTGTACGCCCAAAGATAAGGGATTTATCGTAGCCAGTATTGAATATTGAATGCCTTAGGCTGATACCTAAGCAGCTTCTGTTAAAAGACTAAACTGTATTGGCTTTTTATCACGCTAATATTAAAATGCGAAAATCGGTAAGTATATTGTGTGTACTGTTACTTCTTCATTCTGAAACTGGATACGTGAACGAAAATGACGAAACTGACGACCTCTGTGGCGCAGTGGGCGAATGTCCGCCTGCGACGCAGAAGGTTGCGGGTTCGATCCCCGCCGCGGGACAAATGTTTGTATGACCTACAGATATTTATCTCGGGTCTGGGTGTTTCTATGTATAATATGTATGTATTTACAAACAAAAAGTATATTATGTAGTATATCAGTTATCTGGTTCCCATAGTACAAGCTTTGCTTAGTTTGGGGCTTGATGATGCTGTGTGAAAATGTCCAGCATTATTAAAAAAATGGGATTATCACAGGTTGCTTTTTAACCCAAAAAGTTGACATCGCGGAGCGCAGCTAGCTCGAACTCGAAAATATGTAAAGAAATCCTTGTCCGATCAGGGAATGTAACACATTTTTCTCAAAGAATAATATTATTCATGAGTGAAAGATAAGAGAGAATGGGCAATCTCAACCCACGTTGAAAATAAATTGAATAAGTGCCCACATGATATAGAAAAATATTGAAGTGTACGACTGTATTTTTTAAATTTACCAGAACAATGATTGAGCGATGGCCTGTATCAACCATTGCTAAAATAGGCCTAATTTTGCTCTTGTCAAACTGTTTTTGTCCACGACCACCACACCACAATATGTATTTTCTGTGCAAAAGCCACAAGAATGTAAGTGTAAAAGTTCCATCTAATGAATGTCATAGATACCACTACAACGTTCCGATAAGTATTCGCTCAGACTCGTGACGGTCTTCGATAGCTAAAGATATATATTTTTTTATAAGAACAGCAAATATGTATTAAGACACAGAGATAATATAATATAGTAATATTTTTGTCTGAATATAATTGCCACAGCCTTCATCTCGTAATCTTTTATGCGCGCTTTTGCGTTCGAGCGAGAATTAAAGAGGAATTAATCATCTATCATTATTAATCGTCCTTCATCCCAAGCATCTTTCAGCATTATTTCGAAACATCGGATTATCTGCAAGGAGAGTTATAAAGCTTCGATGCCTTTAAAAGGAATCTTTCATTCATTCTCATTCATTCATTCATTCATTCATTCTTTCCAGACCAATCCTATATTGAAGTGTCGTAGAATTTTTTTGTACAGTGGACGCAAATAGAACTTAGAAGTTCATCCAAGGCAATAGACGCGCATTTTAATGGGATCACATATCGGAAACCACACATATTCATATTATGCTAACATTTATGTTATTGGTCGACAAAACATCGATTGTAGGTCAAAATGTTTTAAGCTTCGATCAACAATGATCGAAGGTTTTAGCATGTGTACAGAAACCAAACGGTTTGACTACTAACTGCTGGTAATAATAAAAAAATACACTTACGCCAATAAAAGAGGAATGGGACAAAACAATTCAAAGTATAAAACTCAAAACAAAACATCCTACCGATAACGTCCCAGGAAGACAATGGTATTGGATTCCTATAGCTATATATGTCGCTCTGTTGAGTTCCCATTATTCAATATCACGTATTATAATATTGCGCTGAATGGTATTTCACGCTTGCAAGGTCTTATTGAAGTATGTATTGCCATTTCAGTGATAGACAATGGGATACGTATTTTTGTAATCAATTACGCTAGTAATTTTGATTTTGATGATAGAGACAAGAGCTGATCAACGGAACACTAGAGAACAACGGTGAAATATCCAAGCGAAGACTCAAATCGACGCAAAAAAACTCGCGGTTATACTTTCTAAGTGATCCCAGCGGTCCTACTAAATGCTTTTTGACTTTACTAAAAGGTTGTCTTAAAGACATTTTTTTAAGAAAAAGCTTTTTTTCGTGATCGACCTCTGTGGCGCAGTGGGCGAAGGCCCGCCTGCGACGCAAAAGGTTGCGGGTTCGATCCCCGCGGCGGGACCAATGTTTGTATGATCTACAAATATTTGTCTCGGGTCTGGGTGTTTCTATGTATAATATGTATGTATTTACCAAACAAAAAAGTATATAAGTAGTATATCAGTCATGTAGTACCCATAACACAAGCTCTGCTTACTTTGGGGCTAGATGATGCTGTGTGGAAAGTCCAACATTATTTATTTATTTATTTAATTTATTTATCTGTAAAGTAGATATTATTTATCAAAATACATTAGAGCCATTACAAAACAACGAGACTAATAGTTAGTCGTACGTAGGTGAAAATCTTTTCACCTACTTTCTAAAACCTCAATAACCCGAGGGAATGTACGTTATTTTAATTAAGTATTCAGAGCTCCTGAGCCACTTAATTAAACGGGAACCTTTGCTTTATAAAGATTTATCTATCGGGAGCATGCAATCCAGGGATTATCTAAAGTTATACGGGTTTAAAAGTGTACGAGCTTAAATTGATGTTTAATTTCATCAGTGCACCTGGATTCACTTGTGGTCTAGTAGTACCTTTCGATCCTAAGGTCGTAAATTCAAATCCAGTCATGCTCCAATGAGTTTTTCTACAGAAAAATGCCTGTACCTAGAAGAAGGTGAAGGTAAGTCTCAGAAGGTGAAGGAAAGGGGAACCGGCTGGCATGTCGCAGAACCTTATTCAAGTTTACAAAAATGGTAATGCCGCCAGTGTTTTAGGCACGCTTCCGACTGACAGTGTTGTCCTGGATCAGTTGAGCTATCTATAGATCGTTTCTAACGATCCTTAGATAGCTTGACTAAACCTGTTTTATTTTGTAAAAGCTTAGTTTCTGTAAATAAACATTATTTACATAAGTTCGAAAGCATTTGTCAAGTGCAAGATAGGAGCCTCTATGGGGCGCATTTATTTGCACTGTTTTTAAAGAACTTATTACACGATAAAAAGAACCTCATTTCACTATGGTTCATAGATTTGTTCATACACTACACGCTATAACTTATGCTAATTATAGCAAGAATTTCCTTTAGAGATATATTTTATAACAGGATTTTATCGCGTATTACCTTTATTATTTCCCGACGTTTCGGCTGAATTGCAACAACCGTGGTCGCGGAAGAATTTCCTTTAAAAAATAAAACTCCTTGGTTGTTTTAGTATGTTTCTTTAGATCTTTGGATTTTCGTATGAACTTGAATCGCCTATATTCGTACAAGATGACTGTAGGTCAGTAGGTCAATAAAACTCATACTTGGTTCTCGGAATGCGATACTAAAAATAACCAAGTATTAATAAATAAGATGGAATAGCATTAAGTACAAGCTGAGACCATGCGCGTCTCATACATTTTACATGAGCCTGTGTTTTCTCTGAAGGCTTCATAAAATATAGCTTCGACCAACATGGTTGTAAATTCCATTCGTTTAGTACATGTGATATGATTATTGTAGACATTTCAACACATAAACTGAAATAGGACAGAATTAAACAATCGAACATGGACGAAAAACAGTAAATAAAACATAGAAGCATTTTCTCGTGATACTTTCCTTCACCGCTTAGATCTGGATGGGGTTTCAGCGAAACTTATAATCTCCTGTATAATGACAACGGTTTATAAAAAATTATAACTAACTGATGAAAACCAAGCTTAACCTGAATGCAAGTCCCACTAATTAATAAAGACCGAAACAGGCCCGTCATGAAAGGTGTGACGGTCAGTGAACCCTAATGGAATAATTGCTTCTATGTAGGAAATAATACTGAAATATTTCAAAGCCTGGGGCTTATTGCATTGTAGTAAATTAAACTCATTTAATAGTTTCAAATTACTATTTATAGCAAAGCTTAAAATACCGGTAAAGCAGTAGCGTTTCCAACAGTTAACTAAACTCAGCTAGCTGTTTTTAAACAGTTTTTACTGGGTTAAAGTTTTTTAATTAATTTTCACCATTAAATTGAATAAATACTTTTATTTGGAACTTTAATGCTAAATGATTTTGTGTTCTTAAAATCCTGATGCCCATCTTTCGCCTTATTCAATGTAATCTTCTTACTAGCTCTTAAGATTATAATTTGACTGGATGATGCAACTCAAGATAGAAGATCATATCTTCTATCTAAATCTGCCTAAAAAGACATCATCAATTTTAGTCAAAGTGCTAGCCAAAAAAAAGTGCTGTATTCTGAAGCCATATTAACAAATGCTAAGGCCGACGTGTTCTATCAGAATTCAGCACTTTTTTTTTTGGCCGAAACTTTTGGGTTTTGGACCAAAAATGTATGAAACGTGGATGATATCCTTTAAACCTTTGAACCAATATTTGGTCTCTACAACCTTCATAAAACTTATTAATTGTGTTATTCTATTTTTGAATCGAGTTCAAATTTCCTTACCCCTACGCAAGTAATTTTCACATTTAATTACGCACGTTAACTTAACCCGAAAACTTTTAAGGGTAATTTTACCTAACTTTGCTCTTAAGGTAGTTTTACCCCAGCGACGGGGGTGTGTTCAGTGATGTGTGTTAATGATTGTTAGGTAAAATCTCGGATGATTTCACATTTGATTAAAGGTGAACTTTTTTAAAAATATTAAGAGTCTATTTTTATCATTTTCTTCACAGAACTGGTGCTAGTGGTAGTGGCCCCACCTTCCGATCTTTAGGTCGTGTGTCGGTCCGGTCATGCACCCATTAGTTTTTCAGTCGAAAAAAATATGTGCACTATGCCAGTACTGTCAAACGTTAAAGGAAAATATCGTGAGGAAACCGGGGCACGTCGTTAGATCGTAACAAAAAATTATTGTGTCAAGTGCACGAAAGGAGCCTTTGAGGCGCACTGAAAAACCTGTCACCACACTGGTTCGAATGAACTGGTGACACGACAAGAAGAAGATCATCGCTGTCGATTCGATAACCAGCCTTGTCAAATAATTTTACACATAAAGGCCCCTTTCATTTAATACTAGCTGCGTTCCGTGGTGTCACCCTCGTGTACTACGAGCATATAAATCTTCCGGGATGTTTAAAAGTGTATTTTATGTGTTATTGTGCACTTATGTACACTCTTTCATCTCTATGCCAAATATCCAAATCTATTCAATAGTTTTGCGTGAAATAGTGACAATCATTCAAACATCCTCTCAAACTTTCACATTTATAATATTTGTAGGATTTAATCCAATATGTTCACACCTCGTAGCTTTTCACTCGAACAAGGCTTTTCTCGATAAGCCCCTGTCATAATTATTGGTGGGTGTAGATGAGGTAGGTTAAGCCCCTTCAACCGTTGTTTTTATTGGAACGTACACTCCAATAGAAGGGTTTTACTGCAATTTTGTTACCCATAATATACCTATGGAATTCTCAATTTAAAAAATAATTACAGCTAGTACAAATGAAATGTAATAATACTAGACCCCGCGGTGTTACCCGCACTTTTCCGGGATAAAAAGTAATTATCAAACATTCAAATCCATCCATTCAGACGTTTGAAAGTGAAATTTCAACCAAACATCCATCCATATTTTAGTAGTATGATTTACTCAATGACACAGGGACCTCTTAGGTAGAAATAAATATTTAAATAGCCCTCGTAGTTGGCATCAAAGGGTTTTGAATGGCGTTTGAAGATCGGAAGGAAAGTTCATTCTAGGCGATAAAGTCGTTTGATATGATTCAACATTCGCCAAAACTTAAACTAACCCTATAATTGCATGGAACCGCTTTTAAGTGATAAGGCTCATTATTATAAGTTTAAAGCTGGTTGCTATCTTCTACTATCTTCACTTAATACCTAGTAGTGTTAAGTTTCTTCAGTAAGAGGAAAATTCACTGCTCATCCGATTTCAAAACATCTTTACCAAGTTACTTTCATGTGTATACTTAGATATAAATTATCCCGTTAAAATATAAGGCTTTTTTTTAGAACTATAAAATTTGGCAAGTAATATCGTCTTTTACTACAAATACATGGAAAAATCTGAAAACTGTATATTTTACTAAAATCACAAAAAAACAAAGCCTAATGAAAGGAAGGAGGGGGTCCAAATTTTGAAAGGAATTAACCGTGTCATGTGGGGTATCGTATGAAAAGGCTTCATTGGCGCAAGCTAAAACAGATTAATTATTTTTAAAATGTATAGTTTTCGAAATTGAAATAATTACGTTTTTATTTTATACTAAAAAGAAAACCGACTTCAATGTTTGACTCGAAACGCGGTGTGACTCAGGGCGTCAAGCTGTCGATTCGATTTCTATTTGTGACATGGCTAGGAGGGAAGGTGTTTAGAGTTTTACGGGGAAACTATCAATCCCTCAGGAATAAAATTTATATGGGACCACCTCTGGAGTATACCCTTTCAAACATGAAAAGAATTTTGCAAATCGGTCAACAAATGGCGGAGCAATCGCGTAACAAGATACAAAAAAAAAAAAAAAAATCATACAGACGAATTGAGAACCTCCTCCTTTTTTGAAGTCGGTTGAAAAATAGGTTTCCCTTCTCATGTACGAGTACATGAGTACATACCTTCCTAATAACTTTGGTTATGTATGTAGTACCTCACAGTTTGCACTGTTACCGGAACCCTCGGTGGGCGAGCCCGACTCGCACTTGTTTAACTTACGGCCAGTATAGAAAACAAAAGCTTTACATAAATCTAGTGACGTATACCTATCACCGATTGAAATACGCATCTATTCAAGCATTCTGACGTCACTGAACAGGTGGTGTACGTGTACGTGCTTTGCCCTCATTTGAATTTTAATTGTAACATAATATGTTCCGTAGATAATTGTTCCGTAGAATAATCAACTTAGGTGAATTTGGGGCTGATCTGTTTAGTTTAAAACTTAGAATAAACTTTAAGACAAATAATTATTCAATGAGGAAGGAATTAATGATAAGTGTTATTACGTTATGTGGAGTTTTTTAATACGAGTATGTTCAAATTGGCATTCTCTAGTGATACAGAGAGATGTACTACAGATAAAAAAAATAGAGAAATTTTCAACTAAAATAAATAAATAATGCTGGACTTTTCACACAGCATCATCTAACCCCAAAGTAAGCTTGAGCTTGTGTTATGTGTACTAGATGACTGATAAACTAATACATAGAAACACCCAGACCCGAGACAAATATCTGTAGGTCATACAAACATTTGTCCCGCGGCAGGGATCGAAACGGCAATCTTCTGCATCGCAGGCGGATCTTCGCCCACTGCACCACAGAGGTTAGGTAAAATAAATTCGTTTTTGTTTGGTTTCATACATTTTCAACCGTCAAAGAAAATAGCACAGATGCTGGTGTGAGATACGAGTAGGATACAAAAACGTCAATTTTGAAAAGCTTTTTTTCCCGTATAGGTATTTTTCCAATATCCTATTTTCTAGCATTTGTGTGTGATCCATTTGAACCTACATGGATCTGATGCTTCACTGGCTTTTAAAGTTTCGTATCGAATTTAAAAGGTTTATTGGTTTCACCTTTAAAAAATCCTTTACACTGCATCGGCTAACAGGATTTGGGTGAATTTTGCTATGGAGGTAGCTTATTCAAGCGCTTTTTATCTTGATGAAGTTCTTCCCGAGAAATCATGGGTAAAACTGGGATATACCTTGCTAGTTTTTTAATTTCATAAAATAACGAAGCCAGAGCAGGCCGAGAAAACGTTGGCGTGACGACTTTTATGCCTTTGAAGAGGACTGGTGGGACGTGGCAGAAGACCGTGACAGAAGGAAGCAAATGGGGGAGACCTTTGCCCAGCTGTGGGATAGGTTAATAAAAAAAAACATAACGACATTCAAAAGAATAACACATTGTAATAGTTTCAGCAATGTCACCTATGAAAATGATTAGGTATGCGAATAAATTACTGTAGCTTTGTATAAATTGGAGTCTCATTAGTATGGAAAACGTAATTTAATGATAAACAGGTACGTAATTAAAAGCTTGTTATTCTATGTAAAGCAGTTTGCATTTTAAGTACGTAGAGCAGGAAAAAGTGGAATAATTTAGATTTTTTTAACAAAAAAATACTTTTATCAGTTCAATTGGTAGGTATTTGGTCAAGTTCACAAGAAGCAAAATCTTCAAGTCTCCGTTGCACATTCAATAAAAGTTCAAAGAAAATTGAACTTTGTTAGTCAAACACAAAGTTAGAAGTTGGATGGCAGTAGTGAAGTTCCAATTACGTGTTCTTTGTGAACTGTGTAAACGAAATCGGAATGTTACTTTCATTTCCAAAAAGTGTTCGTGTGTGTACTGTACAATCATCCAGAAATAAAGTTGGAGTTGGGTAAAGAGTCAGGATATGAGACATGCTTTCTAAAGCATTTTCTATTCTTCTTCCAGTCACTAATTATAATGGTGCTCAATTTTTTAGTAATGCTCCGCTTAAAAAGTGTCGTGACGTTTGCTCTTGTTTTTTCACAGAAGGTCGTTTCACTTCGATCTATCAAGAACAACAAAACAAGGTAGACACAGTGCTTCTTTCGCTCCATCCCTTAAAACTTACAAAGAAATACTTATACTTACCTAAAACTTTCGCTCAGTGTATAGTAAGAATAAGTTCTTGCCTCCATGAAGCCCAAGGATGTTTGCATTTGATTCGCTTTGCTACTTCCGATGTTATTTCGACAGATTCTAGAGTCAGTACATTAAATAAAAAAATAGTACGTGAGTGTCGTGGAACCTCCGTGGAACACTCGGTTGGAACGAAGTTTAAACTTTGACATTTGGCATTTTGTCAAATACATTATTGTCAAATATTGAAATCCTACAAACGCTCTTCTGTACTAACAATTTTACAATCTTACTGTTTCGCGACTGCGCATTCACACTGTAACGATTTGACATATACATGCGTCGTGACAGTAAAATCTAACGATTTTTTTCGTCTAGCGCCCATCCGATACCGTCCGAAAAGGAACTTAATTCCAAAAATAAATGTATTGGTACGTACACAGAGAAGGAACTACAGATCTTTGAAATTGGATGAGTAGTTTCAGAGGTTACCTCCTACTCTACATACAAACGAGTAGGCGTCATGTAGTCAATGTTCCTACGTATTCCATTCACTGAACTTTAAGCAGTCAGTCAACCTAAATTAGGTCAGGACGGTCTGTCTCAACTCCAAATAGAGCCAACGTCACTTGCATCTAGATATACCATCACCTACGTAACGCCTTTTACGGACTAGGCGTTCCAATGTATAATACGACAGTCGTTCTTTAGCTCTCTGAAGTAGCTGCGCAGAACCCATTTTCGATGACGCCTAAAAGACGAAGACAGCGTTATATAGCTGCCTCGCTCACTCGCTTAGTTTGTTGCATCGCGCTATCTCGCCTGCTCTACCAAACCTGCGCAATCGTCTATTGCACCTAACTTCTGAGAGCTAATGATCCGTTGTGCTTATTATGCGCGTGTTGGTTACGCGTACGCGCGTACTCGCTTATATTACGCGTATTTCATTGCAGCCCCTGCTTCGCCGCGCTACTCCTGCAACCCTAAGCACCTCAGGTTTGGAAGGCTGGCGGACGGGATAGCTTCCTAGGGGAGTGCGGTATTTTCGAACTAAACCGTTATTTGTGAAATTTGACCCGGCTAGACCTACGACCCTTTTGTACTTAATAAAACTAGCTGTTCTAAACTCTTGTTTTATTACTTATCTCCTCATTGCTCACTATCCTCACTAGGGTAGGTGACAAGGAACGCTAGTCCATCCGTACCTACAGGAACGGTAGACTGTACCTGCAGAAACTGTCATTGGAACGCCTGTCCGTACAAAGCCCTACGTCTGTGACGGCTATACAAGGCTTGATGCTTGAACTATGTATACTTATAGGGTGAGGCAAAATTTTACTTCATAGCAGCTACCGTATTTTTTCGGGTGAGTTTGAGCATCATGTGACGCATTTTTCTATTCTGCCCCTTAAAAGTAAAGGTCAACTCCTCCCTCCGTCTCTTTGATTAAGAAGAAGCCATTACTTACTCAATTTGCCGCCAAACTAGGCTCCGAAAGAAATCTAGGTGTAATCATCGCTAATACAAGTATTTTATTACTGAGCCTACCAGTGATAGAAGGGTATTTTTTAACAAAAACGTAAAAATTATGTAATCGTATTCCTGCGTCTGAAGTTAGTCAGAAGCACGTCCGAATACATAGTATTTGGTATATGGTACGAAGGCTCTGAGATATTGGTTGTGATGCTGTTTTTTTACTTTTCTGTCTCACACGTTTGAATTACTATGATTTGATAGAGATTGGAGTAGCAACGAACTCGAGCCTTTAAAGATATACTGTTTCAAAAAACTTTTCAGTTCAATTTTAGACAACCCTTGCTTTCTTTTTTCTGCTATGCTCCTAGGAAACTAGGTAACCGTGTTTTTACTGTTTCATGAGAATGTGGTTTACCATTTTTCGCGTGGATACTCGGACTAACGATGTCTACGTCGTAAACCACTGGACCTATAAAGCTACCCACGAGTGTGTCTATCGTCATAAAGTTCTAGATACGAAACATTGCCACGTCCCACATACTACAAGCTATGGTAACCATAGTATGGTTACCTTGGCCTATAAGATACCCACCAGAACAGATAGCATTCGTCATCTACAGAAAGCTGTTTTAAGCAAATAAAATTTGATATCTATGTTTGCCGCCTAAACAATAAGTGAAAGTACTTTTACGTATGTCTACATTGTTATGTGAGTTATTTTTCACATGTTTATTTTTGATCGATCAAAAACTTACTGAAATTATATTTAATCACCTAATTCTTCTTATGTAAACAAATTATTAATCTAAAGTAAAATTAAAAAAGAAAGTATTTCCTTTTTAAGTGTTATGGTTTTTTTTAGTAGAAACAGCGACTATAACTATAATGACTATAACAAAAACCAACCAATCACAAATCCCTACGGACTAAACCCTAAAATTTACTGAATGATTGGAATATTTGCGTGGGCATAAACGAGCTTATCGTGTCATGACTCACTATAAAGACGTCAAACACGTAGCTGAACGAAGATGGGCGTAGAATATTGAATTGTTATTGCCGAATAAACGGACGAACGATCAAAGTTTACAGATCAATCAAAAAAATTACAATAGGATTTTTCCCGGTCCAGTGTGATTGTAGCCAATCCTAAATACGAGTAGTACCTATATCCATAAATAGGTACTATTTAGGATTGGCTTCATTTTCAAGACAACAAGAAGGCAACATTTTATCAGGATCGCACCTAGAACCGCATTGGACTATTCGCATGCTGACAAATGTGGCTTCCCACTTTTATGTGGGGGCGGCATAAGAGGTTTTTCTCTTCCAGAAAGCTTTCTGCATTTTATGTGATGAAAATTGTTGTAGTGAAAACTTACTGAATGAATTGGAGCGTAATTGCGCGGGCATCGGCGGGCTCAGCACATCACTGGCGAGGCTGCTCACGCTGACGACATCACGTAACTCGCCGAGCGACGACGAGCGTAGCGACGGCAACGAGAAGTTCACCTCCTTTGTCCTGCAAGATTTGTATTGGTTAATACAATCGGGCCAGAGTTGTGACTGGTTTAGTTCCGGTGTGTGGCAGGCCTAGAAAATGCTAAAGTGAGTAGAGATGACCTGGACGAATAAGTTAATAAGTTAATCGTGAATAAGTTACAATACAATTTTACACAACACGACTTTATCTACGTCTATAGGATTGGGAAATAACTACAGAAAATCGCGAAGCTAGGCTAAAATAAGAACCACGGGAGAGTCACAGAAACGCCTGCCATCCACTAATTCAAGGGGTTGACAATAATGTTAAGAATCGCTGGACGTAAATCAGGAGAGAGAAATTTTGCGTAATCCTAGAAGCTAACGTGCAGCAGTAAAATTAAACAGACTGACTGCACGTGATGATGAAAAGAATATTTTTTTGAAGACTAAATTCAATACGAGGCCTGCTTGTATGTTTAAGGGTCAGTATCAACACTTCTGATAGTCTCAACAATTTATCCGACAGAGTGTTCAAAATATTTCAAAAGTTAAACTCTCTGATTCTGCTTTTGAATTAATCGCTTTTGTATGTATGCTAGCGAAGTGTATTGACGTCGTCTTTCCTGTGGGCCAGGCTGATTAAGCTGAGAGGATTGTTTAGGTGCTGGGCAAGCCTATTCCATTTCAAAACAATGTCCCAGGTATTACAGCGTCCCGTTAAGTGCAGGCATAGGTTGCCTCCTGACGCTGTATAAATCATCTAATATAGATGTAAAAGCATAAGTTTTTTTTTAGCGAAGTTGTAGCCTTAGAAAATCAACATTGTGTACCCGATGCAATTTTACCTAGTGTTTGTTTGCTAGCTCCCGATTTATAACAGAACATAATTTATGATCCAATTTTAAAATGGAATATTGCAAAAGGTGGATGCACATCAATTTTAATCAAGAAGCATTCCCTACTTTACTCTCTATAGAGATGTATACTTTGGAAATTCACTTTTGCAAGTAAAAATATTATGTAACATTGACTAGCTACTAGTTATTGAAGATAGTTTGTATTAAGGTAATAGAAGCTGCTAGTCGCATTTCATGCTGTTAGTTGAATTTGTAAGTAAAAACTTATATAAAAAACACGATTTTGTTGTGTCTCAGTTGTTTGTCTGCTAATCAGTTCCCATAATGCAAGCTTTTCTAAGTTATGGGCTAGACGGCTATACGCTAAGCTAAAGCTAGGTACTACTGGTTCTACGAATGAGGTACATGATATCCATCAAAAAACATTACCCACCTCTTCACTCAAATAACTTTTGACTTGAAATCTCAGACCAACTAGAACTGAACGAGTTATTGACAGAATTCCTCTTTCTACATTTTCCGCCAGTTTTCGCTGGGGACGACGATTTTACACACACCTAAGCATAAAAAATGACATTATACCCTCATTTTTACGCACACTCTTGCAAATTTCGAAATACACCTTCCTGGTACTAACAAATTTGTCAAGTACCTACCTACTCCTACGGTCAAAGTTAGGTTAACGTGAATGTTGTTGAATTGTATTTCGTAGGCTGTATGTATACTGTTCGTCATAACTGAACTTTGCTATCTGAGCAACATTTAATAATGGCAACATTGTTATAAAAGTCTGTTGCAACTTGTCAGCGTAAAAGAGATTGAAATGGCTTTGTTTTTATTTACAGAGGCAGGTAATCGTTTGTTCCTGGGTGCTTTATTACCTGCGCAAAAACTCATAAAAACTGCTAAAGACTAGATAGAGTTGCTAGAAAAGCTATTTAAAGTTAGTCGATGACAACTCTCATTTAGTGCCTCTCTCTAGTGTTAATGTGCACCTACAAAACCTCTGGTGCGAAAACTTTTCTAAGTGGTGCGCTAGAGCGAAGGCCTCCGAATCGAAAGCTGTTGTTTCTTACAACCAACAATAGATAATGGGGTGTCTCATTCTACAGAGTTTAGAATGAGACACCCCATTATCTATTGTTCTAATTTTAAATCTTTGCATCCAACAGTCACACAAAGTCCTGACCCCACACATGCACTATCGCTATCTCTATCATGAATGTCGTGCAAACTACAACTACAAGTACAACACCCATACACGAAACAAATGTTGCACAAAAACATTTCTTTTACACGCATTATGATTCTCAAAAATAAAAGATTTTGTTAAGTACTTACAAACATTTTTACATGATAGGTAGAGATTCTACATGTCATGATTTATACTACATGCTTAGGCAACCTATGACCTTTGCAGGGAAAGAACATCCAAATCAAGTACATCCCACCTTGCCCACACAAGATTCCTAGTTTTTCAAGGTAAAATGAGAGAAAAAGAAAAGTTTTCCAGCAACTGTATCTATTTGTCTTACGATTGATTGCGTCCATCGGGGCTGGAACAAAAATAGGACTCTCTGATGTTTGAATACATATTTTCAAGGATATGCTCATTTTTACTCTTTGTATTTCTTCGATGACAAATCAATGGTGCGAGATTTTAATCGAAAAAAAGTTATATAAAATGGTTATTTAGACAAAAATAAACAAAAAAAGATATATAATTATAATACCAAAATAAAATGTAGGGTTCCACAAATAAGGCTTTATATCAAGGATAACAATTTGCGGGTAAAATGTAAGGTTTGGGAATTAGTTCAGCCAAATTAATAGTAACCGCAGATCCATTAGTTGAACCCACTTCATGGGCTGTAGTTTAGTGAAGCAAATAAACCAATTTGCTGCGACGGAAGGAAAAATAAAATGAGTTTGTAGATTTCGGTAGGACTCACAGAGAAACAAATAGAACATCTTAGCAGCAATTGAAAGATGCAACTTGTGTATTATTTCAATTACTTGACTTATTTTTTTTTTTATAATCATGTGTATAATTCCTCGTCGTCATCATCCACAGCTTGACTTTACCTTACACACTGCCTAATTATAATAATTCCTAATTCGATTAAATTCCTACATTTATTTTACTTAATTCGGTTCAGACTTTTTGAATCAGAGCGTGTGTAATCTTAAAATGTTTGATCCTTTTAAAAATGCAATAAATCCTAGGAAATAACAAAAGATTGGATTGCTTTCATAAATGGATTAACAAAAGAAAAATCGCTACAATGACCTTATCGTGGTTTTAAGGTATTACAATGTCCGCCCACAACCCTCTTCCATCTTTTATTTATTGCTTACCTTTTACGCGACCTCTTATTTTCAGAACGCTAAAAATAGACTAATTTTTACTGCTAATATCTAGTTAGTACGTTAATGATAGTGATCCGAGAGCTGGCACATTTTTGGCTCAAAGGATCAGCATTGCCATCCAGCGTGGAAATGCCGCCAGTGTTTTGGGGACGCTTCCGACTGACAGTGACCTGGATCAGTTGAGCTATCTATAGATCGTTTCTAACGATCCTTAGATAGCTTGACTAATCCTGTTGTATTTTGTAAATATATGTAAATATGTAGTAGCTTAGTACGTAGTAAGTTCGTATGAGTCAGTGGCTAGGCTCTGGTGACGGAGTATGGATTTTTCAAACTTCTAAGTTTAGGTACGCTATAAACTTTTCGCATTCATGAATTACCATTTCTCTGACATTTTTCTTGAATAAATAGTACGTAGGTTAAATAAATATTAAACTTTCTTTGCTTAGAACTTGTTTCAATTTATTATTCACTTAGAAGAAACTAATAAAAAGTTCAAATATAGTAGTCAAAAGAAATTTTAAATTAAATTCATTTTAAAATAAATGGATTGCGTTGCGTTTGAAGGCCATACAAAACAAAACACCGTAAAATGAGCATCTTTTTGGCTCAACAGACGGTAAAATGAAAAAAAATTTAACAAATAAAATAAACTATTTGTCTGAAGCATCACAACCATAAATATTTTTATGGATCAGAATTTAAATTTAATTTTACTTTAAACACAGCTCAATGCAGTGGGTGGCACTTTTTTGACCTTAGAAAACCTATAAATGAAAATACGAGTTTAATAAATAAATATAACATGCCAAGAAGAGTAGACTCAAAGCCTAAAAGTAGTTCACTATTTATTTAGCTGATGGCAACTTGTAGTTTAACAACTTGTGTTTGTGTTGTAACAATTTAACGGTTTTTTTGTTCTCAACATTTTTTTTTCAACTTTGCTCATTATAATTCAACTAAACTTTGGTTTTTTTAAACTTAAAATTTTAATTTTACTTTTCTTTAGGGCTCGGTCACATCATAATGACTCAACTTTGACTTTTCTTCAAAAATTCAATTTAGTAGATTGCTTTTTATTAAACTACCCATTGCACGTATTTAAAACTATTTGTCTTTATTTTTAATCGACTTCAAAAAATGAAACAACTTAATGGCTTCTCGTTCTCAACATTTTTTATTTTCTTTGATCATTATATTCTACTAAACTTTGGTCTTTAAACAAATAATTTTAATTTTACTTTCATCACGTATTTAATAAAGTTTTCTTGTTGCCACAATAAACCTTTGGCTAAGGGTTAAGGCTCGATCACATCATATTGACTCAACTTTGACTTATCTGCAAAAATTAAATGGATTGATTGCTTTTTATTAAACTAAACATACATACATACTTATTGCACGTATTTAAAACTATTTGTCTTGCATTATGTTTTTTTAATTGACTTTTGTATTTATATATATTTTTTTTTTTTGCTTTATTTTTTTATATTATTGATTTTTTTTTTTTATGAGATTGGCTGTATGTATATTTTTTTTATATTTTCACTGTCAAATTTTGGACCGACCGATTTCCAAAATTATAATTTTTTGTTTGAAAGGGTGTATACCTACTCTCGAGGTCCCTCAGAAAAAAAATTATATGGGACCACCCATAAAAAAATATAGGTGTGGGTGGTCTCATAAATTAATTCCTGAGTGGTTGATAGATTTCCCGTAAAAATCCAAAAGCCTCAAAGCATGTGTCACGCCCTGAGTCAAACATTGAAGTTGTTTTTTTTTTATTTTTAAAACGTATTTATCTTTGTTAATTTCTTTTCACTTTTGATAGAGTAGCTTTGATTGTCCGTTAGCTCAGTTTGATAAAGGATGTCCAAATTGTCCAAGGATTGGCCATGCAAGGTCAGGAAAAAAATCATAGTTTCACTTCGAGTGTTGATGTTGAATTGGTATGGTGAACGGTGGCCTTAAGTCCTACCAGCTTTGCATAAAATTAAAATTAATTGTATCTTTTTAACTATGGAAACTGTACATTTTATACCGCCTTGGCTGGACTTCATAATGAGGTATTTCAGAAATATAGTCAAGAAATGCGATACATTTTTACAAACAAAATATTATTTCTAGTACCTTGGTAATTTATTACCAAACTGTAGTACATTTTTAAAAAACGTTTACCACATAATTCATTATTCGTGTCAGCTTAGGAAGGCTTTAATAATACTCATTCTTAAAAAATAGATAAATCATTTACTTCTCGAACTATGAACTCCTCTTCTTCACAGAAATGAAAATATTTTACCTACTTTTATAAACAGATGAAATCTTCTTAAAGAATTGTTTTCCTAATTGTTACCCTGGTTTCTTTAGGAAAAGCGGAAAGATATTTAATGAATTAATTCAGTGGTGTCCCAGGATAAGGCTTTAAAGGAAAGGAATAACTTTGTTTGTCGTAGAAAAAAGGAGGTAAGTACCTACCTACTATTGTTTTTCTCACGTATTTTGAAAACAACTTTGCTAATTTCAGATTTAGTTGACAAAGTTTTTGTTTTGTGTCTGAGCTTTGAACCTTTTTGTTTAATAAATAAGTTCTATATTTTATTGCTATATTTAAAGACCCGCCGATGTCTTGGTGTGAGCTAACCCTTCTTTTCGTGTCACTAGTTCAGAGTGTGGTAAAAAAATTATGTGCCCTTCAAAGAGTTTCTTTTGTGAACTTGACACACGTTGCAAGCTAATAATACACTAGTAGTACCACAGATCTAAAAAAAAATTTTAGTACAAAGTACTCACATGTAGCACGGTCCAGAGATATCATGCGGGGGGTAGACGAGTATCGGCGGAGAGGGGACAGGGGAAGGGCTGTTCTTGCGACGGCGAGCCACAAACACTCCGGCCATCACGATCAGGAGAACTATTGCTGCGCTTGCGCCGCCCAATGCTACCAACACCGCTTCTGCAAAAAAACTTCTGCCTTTACATCTTTACAAACGTAACCTATGCTTATATTCATAAAGACAAATCTGCTACCTAGTATCGGCAACGTCTTCCGAAGGTCAGATTGCAGCAGGGAACGTTTGCAACGGAGCATTGTGCGTCGATGGCTCTAAGTAAACCTAAACATGGAATAAAAGCCTACTCTATCAAAACTATACTTAGTTCTAATCTCTCCTCTCAGCTATATCGGCATCCACAGTAAAGACATAGTACAAAGTGGAGCTGACTAAACTGCTAGTTTCTGCTAGTTAATAGGTATACGAACCTTCAGCTTATTAAAGCTCTATTTAAAGCTCAAAAAAGTCGTAGTACTAAGCGTGAGAATAAGTACTAATAGAGTGAAATTGGACATAAAAACTGTTGTGATAAGAAAATAATCATCTAGTTATCAATCCTGAACATAATAGATTCCTATGGGAGTGTCCTTGCGGTCAAATACCGGTCACAGCTTGTATCATAAATCTAGAGACATCTACCCTAAGGATTAAAATAAGGTCAACTAATTACTTGAGGGCATGAACGGGTCGCAATCGATATCCCCTAAGCAATGATAAAATCGACTTGAAAGGTCCTGAAAGTGCCGATGTTTTTTAAGATAACAAAGTTTTCCGTGGTTGAAGTGTAAAAAGTGCAAACATTATCAATTTCCCATCCGTTTTTACTTTGTTAATTTACCTATTTCGCGCATATTAGAAATTTCAAATGCTTGGAATTAGTGCTTCATAATGTTGGAAAAAATACATACATTATTAATAGAACAACAAAACAATGCCCATAGTACAATAATAATCTTAATTAACAGACTTTTTTTTTTTTTTAAGTATGTTCACCGATATTTCCGTCAGTTGTGCACCGATTTCCAAAATTTTTTTTTTGTTTGAAAGGGTATACTCTCGTTGTGGTCCCATATAAATTTTATTCCTGAGGGATTAATAGTTTTCCCGTAAAACTAAAACAATCATTGAACTTTAAGAAAATTGTGGACCGATTTCCAAATTTTTTTTTTGTTAGAAAGAGGTATACCTACTCTCGAGGTGGCGCCATATAGTTTTTTTTCCTGAGGGATTGACAGTTTTCCCGTAACATTCAAAAAACCTCATTCTCACTACACAACACACCCTGACTCACAATCTTATCTGAGTCAAACATTAAATAGTTTGAAAGGATAGTTTGAAACCCGAGGTAGTCCAAAATATTTTCATTTCCTTATGGATTGATAGTTTTCCCCCTTGCTGAACTCCGGTGTGTCCTTTAGTAGGTCTGCCCATGACTTCTCTTATCCTTTCCTACTTAAGCTACGATAAGCAAAGTCTTAATGTACTCGTAGCTTACTATATTATTTACACATACACTTTTATTTACACAGTATTTATTTACTTACACTAGTGAAAAATAAAAACACTTAAAGTGAAAAATAAAAATTTTTGAAAAAAAAAAATTGAACCGACTTCACAGAACACAAACAGAAGAACCTTCTACACACTAAAAAGAGAAAAATAAGAATATAATTTGAAGTCGGTGCCAAGTGAATACGATTAGGTACCAATAAAAAAAAGAAATCGAGCGATAGCGTACAAGGATACAATTTTGCACCCCAGTTCTTTTGAATTTCTTAGATGTAAATGAATAGTTGGCACCGACTTCAAATTATATTCTTATTTTTCTCTTTTTAGTGTGTAGAAGGTTCTTCTGTTTGTGTTCTGTGAAGTCGGTTCAATTTTTTTTTTTCAAAAATTTTTATTTAAAAATAGTTGAAAGTTGAGTTTTAATTTTGGAACGTTGCTCATACGTTTAAGGGTCACTCAAAACTGATTTTTATTTCAACTAAACTAGTTTGAATGGACAGATTGAATGGCGTAAACAGAGGGAGGACTTTACCAGTAAGATATTCTTGGCTGCGGATGATGATGATGAAACTAGTTTGATCAAAGTAAAGTCTAATAAGTACATAAAATACAAAAGCTGGAGACTACATAAGAAGCTCAAGCAAAGCTTATTGATTAGAGTCTTGCTCCTATTTTTACATTAATCTAAGCCTTATTTACACATCAAAGGGAAGGGGCCGAAGTTGAACACTGACTAGAACTAAGGTTATTTTTACCATATTTTGAGCGTAGTGCAAATTGCAATGCATAAATTTAACTCACCAAAGGCTAATAACGGAAGAATAATTTCCATGGCAAGTGTATAACAATTTATTACGAGTGCTATCTACCTTTGAAGCTATTCTAAAGAGGTAATAAGCAGGAAGTGACCCTTTTTGAATAGTAACTAGTACTCCGCTTGCGGTTTCACTCAAGTGGTACGAAGTCCAAATAGCTCGAATACTCGGTCAAACTGAAGCTTTTCACCCGTTTAAGAAGTAGTAATTTTTTTTTAATTAGTATAACTTGGAAGAATATTGTCTAAACTTCCGAAAAAACAAAAAATATTTCTAAAAAAACACCTAATCTATATTAGTGTAGATTTGTTTACATATGACGACCTCGGTGGCGCAGTGGGCGAAGGCCAGCCTGGGACGCAAAAGGTTGCGGTAACGATCCCCGTGGTGGGACCAATATTTGTATGATCTACAAATATTTGTTTCGGGTCTGGGTGTTTCTATGTATAATACGTATGTATTAACAAACAAAAAGTATATAAGTAGTATATCAGGCATCTAGTACCCATAACACAAGCACTGTCAAATAAATGAAATGTCTGCGCAAATTAATAAATTCTATTCTATTCTATTCTATTCTATTCTGCTTACTTTGGGGCTAGATGATGCTGTGTGAAAAAGTCCAGCATTATTATATTATAGTATATTATATTATATTATATTATTGCGATTGTTTCTAATAATACCTTAGAGTTTTAAAAAGATAATTGAAAAAGAACATTAAACTAGAGAGTACGAGGCAGCAATTTAGCAAAGCTTCTCATCGCAGTTGTGGATGCTCAGATAACGACATAAGGTAATGGTGTCTGGAATATGAAACCAACCATCAACTTTTTATGGTTCATTAAACGTGACATGCCTGTGAGGAACAAACATATTTAATTTTATTTGCTCATAACTTCTGATCTGCGAAAATTCAATTTACAATGGCACAATTAGTTAAATATGATTTGAGTAAAACTACGCCACCCTCACTCCTTCGTCATCTGCCGTAGGGTTCTCTAGGCAGGGGTTGGGTACACAATCAGGTGGGTGTGACATCGTTTGGATAGGGACCTCGCAGTAACGCAATGGCTTTCGATGGGATCGCGATAACCCCCTTGCACGGTGATGTTCACAGATAATATGTGTCACTCAAAACTTTTCTCATGAGCATTTAGAAGAATTACAGCCGATATGATTTAGTATCGCACTGCAATTTTTTATATCAACGGACGCTAACGGTCCTACTAAAAAAATATATTTGTTGAACACATATTTAAAAAAACTATTATTACAAAAAAGCGTTTTACAAGTGTAAGACCAGTGTCAAGACAATTTTTTGTAGTACGATTAAAATTCCAGTAATTGCGACGCTCACTGAGACGCTATATGGCATCGGCTTGGCAAAACGAGCCGCAAATTCACCGTATAAATGCTCTTTGACTACTTACAGTCCATCTGATATAAGTAAAAAGTATACAATTGCTTAATCCCCGTACCTCGCAAATTCACAGCATTCGCGATAGAAAACTCCGATACAGAGCTAGAAGTAGGCGGCTGGAAGCGTCGCGTACTGTCCAGCTGGCCAAGCTCGTGTCGTGAAGTCACAGGCTCCTCGTAGTCCCTCTCATAGTAGTCCACTGGCTTATGCTGTTCTTCTGTCCCAGCGTACTCCGAGTCGTAATCTAGGGAAGAATGGATAAGGTGGGTTTGTTTGCTTTTATTGAACAAGAGCTAAAAGAGAAGATCATATAATAAGGGGATAAGGCAAATTGCCAAAATCAACTCTAAAAATAAAATAAATAACACTGGATCTGGACTCAAACCAAAGCATGAGTTATGGCAAATTATTGACTAAATTATTCCAAACTGAAAAATTGATCCTTGAAGTCAGAAATTGTAGAAGGAAACATCCGACAACATTAAGACCATGTCATATTGTACATTTTTACGACGGAGCATATTAACCCAAGTACAATTAGACTTCTACTCATTGTCCTACGCGGAATATTCAGATAAATTTTGGATTCATCGCTTAAGAGCAAGTTCCCAGAGGTCGTTGGAAATAATACCATAGCAGAACTATAGTCGCAAAAATAAATTTAAGAGAAAACTCAATCTTTACAATGCATTCAGCGGCGATGCTTCCCACAGGAAATATAGTATGCATTGAAAATAGCTCCCAATACGAAATATATTCAGTATTTTCAAGTAAAATATATTTCATAGCCCTGTTTGTACGCTGAAAGATATTGAGTGACATCAATTCGATACTAGAGCATACTAATGTAATGCATTTACCTTGAGAGTAAGCTTCTATTGAAATTCGTGAGCGTAGCTTTCCCAGTACCACTATGCTATCACGCTTTTAGAAATAATATAATTATCAAGAGGCTAGGAAGCCTCAGTAGAGCTGTGAGCGAAAGCTCTAAAAAGATCTTGAAAAATGCCTCAAGCTTAGGAGATAAGAGCTTTTTTTGAGATTTATCTACTTACAAATGTGACACCGATACCATGTTTAATTTTTTCTGGTCATTAAAAAATAGGGGTGTATAAGAGAGCCATAACTTCCTTTCAAAAGTAGGTTTTTATCAAGTACCTGTATTAGAAGTTTCCTGTTCTCTAAGTATCTCCACGGGGTCTATCGGAGGCGCATACCAGGGCCTCCTGGAGTACACCTTCTTTGTGTTCACTACCCTCTCGCCGACATCAACGTTGCGATAACTTGACGGTGACAGGTTTAACATCTCTAAACATCGAGTGAAACCTGAGAAAAAAGAAAATATCATAGAAAATAAAAGAAAATACTTGTCATTGATACGTGGCGAGGGCCTTGCAACCTACCACGAATACTACTAACTTCTAAGTATAAGAAGTGACTAACTTCTAGGTCGAAGGACATTGAACTCCCTATACCTACATCTTGGAATTAGGTACCTAAGGATCGTTTTGAAACGTGCCTATTTTTTTTATCACAAACCGAAATTCGAGATCACAATTTGGCCAACACAGTTCAAAATTGATAAAAGTGTGAATAAGTCGGCAAAAGACGAAGACGAAGCGAAGACGAGCTTATTATACTACCTTCTTTCTTTGTCTGTTTCTTTGTTTGGTTGTCTGGAAGAAATCGCTCACAGCGATAAAACCACTTATTGTACTGCGCTTTTATATTTTGTTTGTTTATTATATCTTGTATCTTTGTTTGTATTTTGTAATGTCCATGTAGTGTTCAATCAAGTATAAAATGTTCTATCTATCTAACTTATTTACGTTTCACGTTCTTTTTTCTATTCATTCTTTATTCTACGTAATTACTACTTCCTTATCCCAACATGAGACGTAAATTAACATTTCACGCACTTTATTTATTAAGGCCCAATAAGGCGGTTCTCGTGTCGTTCTCGGGAAAAAACGCCTTGAGGAAACTATTTACTTGAATTCCCTGAATAAAAATGACAGAATAGCCAAGAGTGAGTAAAGAAGACTTTTGTGAGTTTATGTTCGTGGTGTTATAAACACAAATTGAAATCTGTCCACTTGACCCGCAATCCAACAATCAAGACATACCTCGAAAGTTCAAAACACGATTGATAAAAAAAAAATCTGCTAGTAGTATGAAACCTATTCCTACATTTTATCACCATTAGGTTCTTGCAGTTATGAACAAAGAACGCTAAATGTTTATATTTAGGTACATGTAGCATACATCATGTGTGGTATGAACGGGTAAACAGTTACGACATACTCGTAGCGCGTGTGTTTCTTTTGTTTAATTTCATGTATTTGAGAACTAAAGTAAAGGAGTTTATGTTTGAGAGCTGAAAGTAAAAATCCATTATTCTGAAATTGATCTGATTCCAATCAAAGATTCCAATATATATCTACTTACATCTGTTTGAAACAGCGAGTGCCCTAGGGCAAATGATATTTTCTTGATGTTTGCTGAAATGGCAAGTAGTTTAAAACTTATCAACATTTTGATTGACAGCTTCAGTGGATGCAGTCTATCGAATCAAGTACGTAAGTAAAAAATGTAAGTACTTATGTGAATTTGAAAAAAAAGTCTTTGTTTTTCGTTCCACCAACTTATTCTTGAACCCCCAAAAAGGCCCCTTTGTGTCTATTTACCGTCCAACAACAAATACACCGGTTTAATTTAAATCTTAATATTTTTTCAGCGAAATGCTGTGGTAAGGGAAGTAAAAGATAAAGCTCTCTCGGGTATTTCTTGGAAAAACAGGCATTTTGAGTTCTAATAGTCGCGGAATTTCTGAATTTCTTACGACTGATATAAACTTTTAATTTAGGTATTTATTGTAACTACTGCTTCTGCGTCTAGCTTCGCTCGTATTGTAGCACTAGTTTAATTAAACTTTATGCTATTCCAGGCTATCATCTACATCTATTCGAAGCTTCATCCAAATCGGTCAACTGCCTAAACTCCGTCACCAGAGTTGGCCACTGACTCATACGAACTAAACGAAAAAGAACGAAAAAGTATTTTTACTTAGTAGAAGTTGGATTAGAACTCGTAGAGAATATTTAAGATCTATATTGATGATACTTGCAAAATATCACCAACTGTATTCATAGCCATCACTAAAAGAAAATTTTAGTTTAAATAGCCCTATTCCACTCTGATCCACTAATAAAATCCATTAAGGGATTAGTTTCCACTTTTTCTTCCACTTTATTCCATCAATGGTTTTATTTCCACTTTGAGTTCCACTCTGATGTACTTACTCTTCTTACTACTTCTTACTTCTTACTCTTAACTCTTTATCTATTCACTTGACATATTCTGAAGCCAAACAGCCATAAATCAGATAACAAAAAGCGCTGCTATTTTCATTGCGTAGGTCGTAGATTGCCTTACAGAGCTTTACAGTAATCTCAATAATGATCTAGGTATGAACGGTTGATGCTGATGCCATGCTGTGTAAGGAAATTGCAAACACAATGTTCTGTCTATGACAGCTTGATTAAAAATAGCACCAAGAGGAAGAAAAATTGTGATTACAAGGCAATTCCATCTGACACGTAGTTCAATGTCCGGAAATCCCTTTGGTTAGGACAGGTTGCATAAATACAAATTGCTATTTCATCTACACAATAGGTAAAGTTCAGGGACAAGTGCTTTTTGTGACGTCCTGCGGACTCCATTTACTGATACTTATTATTATTTATTTCGGGTTTTCAAAATTCTTTCAGGGCGTCTGGTCGAAGCAACGCGTGATCCGAGAGCTGGTACATTTTTGGCTCAAAGGATCAGCATTGCCATCCAGGGTGGTAATGCCGCCAGTGTTTTAGGCACGCTTCCGATTGACAGTGACCTGGATCAGTTGAGCTATCTATAGATCCTTTCTAACGATCCTTAGATAGCTTGACTAATCCTGTTGTATTTTGTAAATATGTAGTAGCTTAGTTAGTACGTAGTAAGTTTGTAGTACGTAGGTAGGTACTATCTCCGCATCTCACCCCTAGACCAATTAAATACTAATACTTGAGCTATTTCTCCTCCTCCATTTTTGACGACCTCTGTGGCGCAGTGGGCGTAGGTCCGCCTGCGATGCAGAAGGTTGCGGGTTCGATCCCCGCCGCGGGACAAGTGTTTGTATGACCTACAGATATTTGTCTCGGGTCTGGGTATTTCTATGTATAATATATATGTATTTACAAACAAAAAGTATATAAGTAGTATATCAGTCATCTAGTACTCATAACACAAGCTCTGCTTACTTTGGGGCTAGATGATGCTGTGTGAAAAGTCCAGCGTTATTTATTTATTTATTTATTTCACGTGCCGTTCTGTTTATTGAAGGACAAAAGGCACAAGTAGTGAAAAAAACATCATGTAACAGGGAACTTTAAAGTCGGTTTTGTATTATATATAACGGTTCACTGCTTCAGTACTCCTGTTATAGTACTCTATTAGTTCCCTATTACTCTGCTAGCTTTTCTTTCCCCAGGAGGCGTTATAGCATTAGTCACAAGGAAGCAGCAAGAGATTTTTTATCATTATGAAGACTTAAGTTACCGGCTCCATGGACGCTTCGCTTAATACATATTTTTCCTAGACTTTCTGCTGTGTATTTTTATGTGCTACATTGTGTTATGGAATGGTTTGTTGTACCTATATCGTTGCTGTACCTAACAGAAAAGTAGCATAATATGTTGGTGAGAGTCCCCGTGCTTAGACAAACCTACCATAGGATTTAAGGCACTGTTAACCAAGTTATGTAACGTACTTTGTATGAATAAATGATCTATTTGGTTAGATAGATAGATAGATTGAATAAAATGATCTATCTATCTATCTATCTTACCAAATAAAGAAAAAATATAAAATAAATCTAAACAAAACAATAAAACCAATAATAAAAATATTTTACGATCACGGTTTCATATAAACTTAATGGTCCTACGAAAAATAGGCGTAACTCGAGAGACGACTCATAATGAACTTTTAGGAGTTATTTTATTAGGAATCCCATTACAGGATTTTGTCTTTTGGGACGGCCATTATTGCTTTAGAAATACAAAGAAGTTCCTAATGTCAAGCTTGAATTTAAATATTTTAAGGGATTTTTTAACTTGATGTATGTTAGTCGTTAAACAATCACCGAGGCTTTTAGGCGGTCGAATAACTTCGTCACCGGAGTCGGTCACGAACTATAGAATCCCGGACCTTTGATAGGCATGCATGGGGCCGAAGCCAACACACAGAGGCCTTTTTGACAATTTTGATCTTTTGTGATGGAGACATACCGGCTATTATCCCTTCAAGACTATAAAAATACATTCAGGAACAGTCTCCGGTTTGTGCAGAACTATTGAGGATATGGAAAACTAATTACCGGGCTATGGGGTGGGATGGTAGTGGACTGGGTACTGGGGAAACTATGGGAACTATGACACCCGCCGAAACAATGTTAACGAACATGTAAAAATGGCGGGTAGAGACTCGCCAACTCACTACTGAAACTACCACCCTAAAAAAGTCGCTCGTGCGACAAGGGGGCAACATGACGTGAGCGACTAGAAGGTGGTAAGGTGCTACCGGACTTTAAACGACGATCACGAGAGGTTATTATTATTACAGGATAAGTCCTCACTGCTCAACTTTGCAGTCACTGTGGGGGTCCCAGTGTGCTTATTTGCAAATTTAGTTGTAGCCTAGTTTAAAAGGTTGTCTGGAAGATATCGCTATCCAGCGATAAGACCGCCAATTACACACAATGGTATCTATGTATGAAAATGATGATGTTGTGTGAAAATGTCTAGCATTATTTATTTATTTATTTATTTATTTATTTATTTATGTAATAATCTATATTTAAGTACTTAGGTATCTACATTGTATTGTAATAAAGTTTTTTTTCATTTCATTTCATTTCATTTCATTATTAGGAGCCTGTAGTGTCCCACTGCAGGGTTCGGCCTCCCTTCCCTCTCTCCACTCATCCCTGTTCTGAACTAGTGTGGACCACTCCTTAATGTGGGCATCCAACTTATAGGTACGAACTTACTGTAATTTTCCTCCGTAAAAGATATTTAAAATAGTAATGTCGAGATTCCTACATACAAACTTCACCTCCTAGAAATAATATTCGTAGTACATACCTATAAATTAATATTTCAACGGTGCACAGATTTGACAATCTGCAATCAGAGAGTGCTAGCTAATTCTCAAACTAGCAGTTCATATGTAAATCTCTCTTGAACACAATTTGAACCAAAATCAGCTCTGTAAAGAGCTTGCACTGCGTTTTCAAATTTGACACTAGATTGTTGCAAAATATGCAGCTTTACTAATAAATGAGATAGTGTAATAGCTAAGTTGTTTAATTGTGAAAATGTAAATGGGTTTATGACTGTTTCAGTAACCCAAGTCTGCACTAAATCTTAGAATCTTACAAGATTTTCTTTAAGACAGCTAGAGACATGGACTTGAGTCGTCTCACATCGACTACGAGTAGATGTTTTTCACTCAAAACTGACAAGTCAAACATATGTCAAGTGCACGAAAGGAGAATATTTGAGGCGCACTTAAAATCCTTTCACCACACTGGTTCGAAAGAACAGGTGACACGATAAGAAGAAGTCTCAACACTGCTCATTGCTTGGATGGGACAATAAAAAGATGGATAGAATATTAATCAATAAATCAATTTCAAATGATTTTATAATACCTATTATGTGCCACCCACGGCTAATTAGATAAAATTTTAGTTAAACCTTGAACTTCTGGGCTTATCGCTTTATTTTTTAATTTCCTAACAGGGTTCTAGGTTGATAATTTCCTTAATAGACAATATCCTGTCCCTGAGTTGTTCAAAGACAGCAGAGGAATTACCTTACACTACAAAACGTTATTACTATCTTGGTTCACGCAAAACAATTACGTTCTAGCCAAGACAATACCTCATCCCTGGAGACCACAGTCAACCTCGTACTTGATTATCGAATAAAGCATTATTTTTAGTCAAAGTCATTGAACTAGTATGTTCTTACGTTCTATTAATTCAATGGAAAACTAATCTCAACAATTCAGAAAGCCTACATTACTAAAGGCATGTAATGACTAATGGGATAAAATTATTATTGTGCTCTTCAAAGGAAAAGGCCTTTTTCCTGTTCATTTCAGAATGTAATTAGTTCTAGTAATTTGTAAGACATACACACACGAGGCTTACTGTAAGCGGTGCGCGAAAAATATCCTATCCTGCTTGCTTACAATAGCAGCCTTCACACGCACATTCTATTGCGATTGATACAGCCAATCGCGCGCAAAAGAACGTGTAGCTTCAAGCTTCAAAAAAGTTATCACTCGCGATTGCGCGTACAGGCTTTCCCGCACGATTGCGTTTTGATAAGAACTAACGAGTAATCGCGCGAGAAAGAACGCGTAGCATCAAAATTATCACTCGCGATTGCGTGAACAAACTTTCCCGCGCGCAATGTGTACGCTCAATCACTCACGAAAGATTGTGCGTGTGAGTGAAGGCCGCTATGACATACATAGCTAGAGAGTATAAATAAATAATTAATGCTGGACTTTTCACACAGCTTCATCTAGCCCCAAAGTAAGCAGAGCTTGTGTTATGTTTACTAGATGACTGATAAACTACTTATATACTTTTTGTTTGTAAATATATACAAACATGTCTCTACAGTAGGTTAGAGTAAAATTACTTTTGAGTGTCGGCAATAAGCATCTAGAAAATTTCTACGACCACGATACTCAAAATCGTCTGCACTTAAAAGCATTACTTGAAAATGTATACTTAATCCATTGATTCCATTCGATATTATAATAGTCAGCAAGTAAGTTCGTATGAGTCAGTGGCCAACACAAAGGTGACGGAATTTATGGTGCTACCTGATGATGTGTGAAAAGTTTATCAACATTGTAGGTCTCCAAACTCAGACGTCTACCCAATCAGACAAAAGTTAATCCCTAAAGTGTATAAACAAATCTAAAACAATTACCCAATTACTTGAGCCCTCGGCCAATTAGGGATTCAAATTCGATAATGGAGGAAAATTAACAAATTAGGTAGATGTAGAGACGTTTGGGTTTTTCACTTGTAAATTAACGTATTAAGCTGATCGCACATATGTCCGTGCCGTACGCGCCGTAGTATTTTTTCTATACCTCAGTAGAAAAAATACGGATGACATCAGAAAATGCGGCTCGCTTCTGACATCTCAGCATTTCCTCTATTGAATTGACAGTTCGGCGCGGATGGATCGGGCGATCAGCTTTAGTGCATTATTTCGAATGTGTCCTTAAATTGGTTTGTAGAAGGTCAAAACTATAATATTTCCAAAGTTTGTATGTGTGTATGTTTGTTACTCCTTCACGCCAATGCTACTGAATGGATGTGCCTTCACCTTCAGTATAATACTATGAACCTATGAATAAGCATACGAGTATTAGTGCCATTAATAATAATTGTAATATTTATGTATTTATTTATTCTTTATTGAACAAAGAAATTACATAATACATAAAATCTTAAAATAGAGAGGTAATGGCAAAGGCGAGCATGAATAGCATGAATGCATTGCATTAAGTTTTATGAATAAATTGAATTGAATTGAACTTTTTATACTTATCAAAAAATCGTGAGCTTATTTCAAGTCAACGAAAGTACTGATCGTTGCTGATCGTATCAAAAATAGCTGAACCTACTTTCCTAGGTTTGAAATGACTTTCTTTGTAAAGAAGTTGGCAGATATTTTTTTGGATAGGCTCTGTGTACGCGTAGACTAAACAAAATTCAGTAAGCAATAAAAACATTTAGAGACTGTATTGTGAATGTTGGTTACAAAGGCTAAAAATACAAAGCCTTTGAACTTAAATTTCTTCAAGCAAAATTTGTAGTTACCTGCTTGATAAATTAAATTTACCTTTTTGTAAAATATACGCATTTTTAGCCTCAAAGGACCGCTTCAGGCTTGATTTTGATCTCTATTGTGAAACTGAAAATAAACATAGATTCACTATTTTTTTCCATTATGTTAAGTAAAAATCTATTAATTATGAATGTAATTTAGGTCTTGATAATTTAGTAAATTTAGTGAAACTGAAAATAAAAATAGATTCACTATTTTTTTCCATGTTATTGAGTAAATCTAATAAAATATATGCCTACCTAATTAGGTCTTGATAATTAGGTTTATTTCATTTAGGATCAGAAGGTTTTGGAAGCTTGTTCTTAAGTGCACATCGACTGTAATTCAAAATGCTCTGACAGCAAAATGAGATGAATTATTAAATTTATTACACCGAATCAAATGAAATAATAAAAATTTGCTAAAACTAATAATTATAAATCATATGAATGTATGTGTTTACATTCATAATTATTACATCGAATAATTATGAATGTATCAATAATTATGTAATGGTCAATCAAATCAATAATATCTAATTTTTATTTTTATATAGTTATCAAGTATACCTACTGCGGAAAAGCAATACGAGTCTGTTCAAAGCATTTATCCTGGAATTGTAAGCTATAATAATATGCTATAGGTACTTTCAAAGTTGGAATGGCCAAGCAATACAATCGACCTACGCGGTACGTGATGTGACTCTACATCGATTGCTTTCCTCGGCTAATTGATACACATACCTAGCCGTACGCGAAATTAATAGTTCAGCTCTCGACACGTACCAATATAACCTACTGATTAGGTCAATTGATTTAAGATAGGTATAAAATAACCAGTGCCTAGATTTTGAGACAAAAGATCCAAAGCGGTACATTGAAAATGTCTATGGTGGTCAGAGCTATTACTAGGAAATATCTTTCAAGAAAATAACATTTCAAAGGAGTATAAGCATTCCACGCGAGTGCTTTCACAATATTTCTAGCGGAGCTTCAAAGTGCAGTCGATATGATTTTATCTTATTTTGAACCGGGAAGTTAAGCGATACGTTAATGCATTTTTAAGAGCTACCTACAGAAGAAATAAGATGCACTGATTCCCACGCTTTTTAAACGGTCCATTTTAAACCATCTAAAAGGTCAGACACGATGACAAGAATAAATAAATGACACCCAACATTAATTTACATACTCTGAACCCATACTAGGATTATCTGCGTCGCCGCCGTCGTGGGGGTACCTATCAGAAACGTACTTTTATTTGATAAAAAAAAATGAATTACAACACCAGAAGAAGAAATGGCAGAAATTAGGCTATGTCAACACTTTCGTCTCGCCTCTCTGTTTGGATCGAACTTGCTTCTCTTGCGTGTCAGTCAAGGACCACCACTCAACCAAGGTCATCGAGGTTGGGAATATACGAGCTGATACATTCTTATGAACGTTAAGAAAATTAAGTGTTGTCTATTTGTACAATAAAGAATTAAGAAGGTCAGATTTGCTTGACGTCAAATTTAATAAAAAATCAAGTAAGTTCGTATGAGTTCGTAGCCAATTCTGGATACGAGTCGAAACTTTTGAAAACAACGAAGTGGGTTGAAATCGTTTTTTTTTAGTTTCAAAACAATCATTATTTTCAAGGTGCCTCAAACGGGGTAAGGATCTTCGGACCAATGATAACTATGCTATTCTTTCTATGAACAGTTTTTTTTATATTTTGTGATTTATGTGAATCGGCAACTGAATTGCTCAGCAACCACTTAAGCCACAACCTATCTATACTATTATACAGAAACATGCGTACACATTCCCCATGCAAACAGACTCACCCAGGATTAAAATTGGTTAGGGCGAACCGCGGTCCACATTCGTGACCAGTGACTGTCTGACAAATTGACCTAGATTGATACCAAAAATGAAACAGAATTGGCGCAGGTATTCATAAATATCGACGACGGATTTAGTATGACATTTGAATTGGCGGCTTTTATTTGAACTCTGTATTATCTCATCTGTGATATTATTTTTTAATTGACGTTGTGTGTGTCTTTGTCATCAAAATACCTACGGTCAAATGTTTTGGCTTCATACCAAGTTGTAGGTAGCTTTGACTAGTCCCACAGCTGGTCCATTTTGGCAAACGTCAAAACAAGAAAGGGCTATAAAATCATAACATTTTTTTCTAGGTCTTATATATAACCATAATAGAAACAATAATGTCCAAAACAATGATGCTAAAAATATAGATACGTTACAAGCGCGTGGAAATTGAAGAATCGAAACAGTCTTATTAGCACAGATTGTGTGTTCGTTTGCATTGTTTGCGTGTTCCTAGCTCGAAGTTTAAACTTCGATACTATGAACATAACGTAAATATCATTGGTCCAAAATTAATGATACACCACATATTAAATCTTTATCTGTCTTAGCAAAACTTTTTTAACCTTGTTTTTTTTTGTCCGACTAAAAGTCCATATTAATAACTACTTATTTTGTTTACCTTTTTGCGCTCGAATTAAAAACCAGACCATACCTATATACTTTGTAACTTTCAAATGCTTTTGAAGAAACCTAAGAACAACACTCAAATTACAATGAAACGTATTTTCTGGGTAAACATTTTGTTCAGTAATGAAACGACCGAGACGCGGATAAGATTGGATTTCGAAGATTTCATTATATCCACACATGTCACGAATCTATCGATCCTAATGATGGATTTCGTTATTTCGACGCACAATCATGTAAGAAAACACGATGACAAATCAAATTCTAACGTATTAAGTTCTATTTAAAATATAAGTAGGATAAATAAGCATGTTTGCTAATCCTTGGTAAATGTCTGTAGTCTAGAATAGGATTTAGAGCAGATTTTAGGATTCGAAGAAAGGGGATTAGGATTCAAAGAGATAAAAAACATAGGCCTTTACGTCTATATTAGATTATTTATACAGCGTCAGGAGGCAACCTATGCCTACACTTTACGGGACGCTGCTGTGCCTGGGACATTGTTTGAGATAGAATAGGCTTGCCTAGCACCTAAACCATCCTCTCAGCTTAATAGGCCTTGTCCACAGGAAAGACAACGTCAATACGTGTGGTGCTGACTAAGCTGCGGGTTTCCTCACGATGTTTTCCTTCACCGTTAAGAGCTCGTGTTAAATTGCATATACATTTTACCCCCCTTAGACATCTTCAAAAGATCTGGAATAAGTAACATAAAAAGATCTGAGAGAATGTCTACCGCACCTTGGGGATACAGTCGTGAACCTGTTTACGTTTTACATTTTACGAAACGAAAAATCCTATGATGCACGGCCGGGATTCAAACCCGCGACCTTAGCATTGAAAGTCGAGGCCCCATTCGGCCAACACGGCTCTTGAGAGAGATAAGATCTTCAGATATGAAAATCAAATAGCTACGTAATCATATATTTACCAAATTGGTTATTTTATTACAAATAAAATTAATCTATTTTCCAAAAAGGCTGCATAAGTCCATGATTGAAATGTCTTATACATGCGATCCGAAAAATCATTAAAGAATCTTCAAGGCTCAAAACTTTGTGTCTACCATGCTTGTGAGATGAAATGTTTTCAATCTGATTGGATGTATGAAGATTAATGATTCCAAAGGACGTTTAATCGGCCGGAGAACATGACGCTCAGCTGTCAATTTGCTGAACAAAATCTAGGGCTGCCTCATAAAATTTCAAGAAAATAAATATCAAATTAGGCTAAATTCCCCAAACATTTTTATAGGCAATTTATAAGAATATTATTCTCATGCCGAAACTAATTTCTAGGCCAAGCTTTTGTATGGAGCTTTACTTATCTTATCTACAGCGAAGAATTACTTTGTAACTTTTTATGAACAGATATTTCAGCTAATAAATTGGCTTATTCTTTAGCAAATAGAGAAGTTTCTTCCTATTTTTTTATGATATTCGTGTAACTTTACACACACACAAACCTACACACGCTTTTGCATTTATAATTATTAGTTACTCGTATTAGGATAAGCAATCTGGATTATTATGTTTACTATCACCACTAATACAATAAAGCTGAAAGTTTGCGAATTTGTTTAGATGTTTGGATGTTTGTATGTTTGTGTTTCAATCACGCCTAAACCGGTGGACCGATTTGGATGAAACTTGGGATAGGCGTAGATAGTGACCTGGAATAGCATTAGGCTATTCAAAATGTCGGTACCACGCGGGCGAAGTAGCGCGCAGTAGCTAGTGTAATCTATTTGCATTGGTAAAATTGTCGTAATAAGTATGTACTTACTGTGAAGGAAAACATATTAATAAGATGAGCTTGGATCTTGTCTAGCTTCCTTTTAAACAATATCCCTGGTCCTATTATGATTAAAGTTTATATCTACATTTTCTGTATCAGTACTTGAAAACTTAATTTGAAGAGAAGATAAGTGAATGTTTTATTCATAAATCATAGTTTCAAGCGCTGATAAAGGTTGGTTGAAATAAGTCATGGCCGCAAAGCTTATTCGCTATCAATTTTAAATTAGACGCTCATCACGAACAAAATCTACAAAAATGAATTATGTATATGGACGAAGACTTATCTTGTTCGTAACTCTAGTCATTTAATAAATAGGTTATTTTTTTTCTGTTTTATTTGTTGTAATTATTAGGTTCCTATAACCAAAACGAAGTACCTAATCAGAGCTTAATTGTTTTTAATAACGGAACGAGATCGCGCAAAGGTTTTTGAATAATATTCGCAATGAATGCCTATCAACATAATTAATTTAAAACAAAGGGTCATATTTGAACTCAAACCAATTTAATAATTTATTTAAAAGGTAAAGGGTAAAATTAGCGTGAAGTGTGATTTTAACCTTTTTAGGTTTTCGTAAGATACGTAAGACTACCTGCTAGGGACTAATTAGATTAGAGTTACCTAAGCTCAATCACGTTCGAAAATAGAAAACTCTTATCGAATCTGCCATCGACTGTACAATTTCTGCCTTAGAGCGAATCTGTCCTAAGGCTAATCTGGCCTAATGCTAATCTGCCATAAAGCGAATCTGTCATAAAGCGAACAAGGCCAATCATGTTTGTCACTGTCCATTTTGCTAGTACCTACCTACACTATACAAACTCAAACTCAAACTCAAACTTGGGCCCCTCCCCCCAAATTTCACTAATCTTTTTTTTAATAAAACAATTTTATTTTATAAATTAGAAGATTTTTCGATTTGGGGGGGGGGGGGGTCATATCCATTGTGACCCCCCCCCCCCACCCCCTGGGACAGCGTCTGCTCTGAAGTAGCGCAGAACCCATTTTTGATGACGCCTAAAATTGTGCTATCTCGCTTACTCTACCAAACCTGCGCAATCGTCTATTCCACCTAGCTTCAGAGAGCTAAAGATCCGTTGTGCTTAGTAAAGCTGTATCTCTTATTAAACAATAATAATTAAGTACCTACATATCTAAGTCCTCATAATAATACTTACAGAAAACAATTCAATGTTTCACATAAACACGATCGAAAAGGTTCATTTAAAAACTTTTACTCACCTTCATCATTAATATAAATGTGACTTGTAATTCAATAATCTAAGGTTTGATAAAAATGTTTTATGCGCATATAGAAGAGGTATCGACTGATCCGATGTGACATATTGCTGAGTGTCGGAGGTATGATGTTCAGCCAGTCGCTTTATAACCTGCACAAAATGATTGTGGAAACCTTTTATAATATTACACAGCTATTACGTGAATATGCTGAGAAAATTGTGAAACCATTTGTGATGGATGATGTAAAGTGTTGGAATCAAATAAAATACCGGATAGAGAAAAATAACTGTGTACTGTATTCGTTGCAAAAGCTCAATACTATTATAACCTGACATTAGACCATAGATACTAGAACAGATTCATATTTCATAGATAAAATCACTCAACGAGTTGTTTATGTTTATTTCAACATAGAGCCACACCTACTATGAGGTTATAAAAATAATAGGAGTTAGGTAAATAACCTGTCGAGCAATTGAGCAAAATATGAATACTATTCCAAAAATCTCGAAAGAAACCTCTAAAAATCAAGGAAATCCCAAATTAAAACATTCATTACTGAAAAAATAGCATCATGTAATAAAACAAGAGAAGTAAGTAGGTAATGATTTCGTCTCGTTTTAATAAAGGTGAGTACTAAAAGTACCTAAATCTTTAAAAGGGCACTTAACAAAGGCCGAAGAAACAAAGACATTTCAATCATGCTCTTATTTTGTAGACTAATAATTAAATGTTATGTCAATTTGGACTTTAATTTAAACGAAATAAGAGCTGTCGTATTTGACGAAATTTCCGTAATTTGGAGAACAATTGCCACCATTGTCAAGAATCAAAGGGACAGTCGTAAATCTATTTATTTACGCCATGAATGTTTAGTCTAAAACTAGGTAGGTAGGTACTACCTACTAGTAGCTAGTAATTATAAAGGTTCCTAAAAATACTACGGTGAGTGTGCCCAAGAGCTACACGACCTTATTACACCTTCACCGTTCTTTTACAGGGACTTCAGACGCACAGCTGACTATCATCCACACTTGGTTGATATTCTATCTATTAGAACTAAGCGCTTTCAAAGTTCTTTTATGATGCGCACTGCAATAATAATAAATAAATTGGAATCAGCTTCCAGCGTCTGTATTTCCACTGAGCTACGACCCTGATGTTTTTAAGAAGAGAGTTAATTGGCACCTTCTAGGTAGGCTCTAGGTCAAGAGCCGATCCATTCAGCATAAAAAACTGATAATAATCAATTCAAGCTAATGCTTAAGTCACATTTTTTTTAACTCGATGGAATAGTCCGCGGTAGGACTTCGCAGACACTTGTCAAATCATAAGTGGATTGCGGGATGTTTTGTTTTTGTGGTTAGGAAAATATGCTATTATGTAGTACTCTTGTAGGTACCTCAATGTAGAAAAATAAAATATTTATAAAAATACATTCTGTTACGATACGCTGTTTCTAGTTTCGTCATGTCCGTCTTCTGTTCATATCTGCTCAGCAGTCACAAAATTGTAGAGGTGTTCGGTAGAGATTGTTTGTGGCTGAAGATATAATCGAAGAAACTGATGAAGCCGAAGATATAATCATAAGACGTTTTTTCTCTTCTTGTTCTCTAACTTGTTTAATCGCGTGCTCTCATACGTGACGCTTAATTGCGACTGGGAATACTCAACAACGTTGATATTACGCAATACGCAAATGACGATATACTATAGAGTGGAGTGGGACACCTATAAACAAAATAAATATATAAGGACTGGACGCACGCCAGCCATGAATAAAATGCTATCTTAGAAACATTTTTTTCATATTTCGTGTCGGGACAAGCTGAATTTGCATCCACGAGTACACGGGGCAATTAGAACTGGGGACAGAAGGTCCAAAAAAAGTTAGGGAAGCTTTTTGGGTTGAGATTTGATCCGAAGAGTTTGAAACCCTATATTGTGCTTTTCAATAAAGCAATGTTTCTTTTGTAGAAACAGAATTTACAGGAAAACAGTACCTACCTTACCAATTAGTGCTACATATGCACGAGTAGCTTATCTGTCAGAACGGGTACATTGTCCTGTTATTTCTAGTTTAGTAAGAAAATTCCAAAGAGCTTTTTCCATTTTATTTTCCTTTGCAACAAATTGGGACTAAAACGCACATTCATTATAAAAAGCAAATCGGAGCCGTTCTCAGCTTTAACTTTTGTTCTCTGAAAGATATAAAGCCTTGATAACTTCAGAATAGGGAATATTAATTAGTGAGCATCATTAAAAGCTCCTACGCTTCTCTTAAAATCATAATTCAATGCGTAATTCGATCATACTAGTATACTTTAGGGTCCCCAACGACTAGTACCTTATCAGGCAGAATACAACACACTACCCACACGTTTAGATCGAAAATCGACAGGGTAGAATTATATTAAAAGTCAACTAGTTTATTCCTTTTGAAACTAAAAACTATATGCCGTGTCAAATTGTCATATGTTAGTTAATAGCTTTACTTACTCGTATATTTTCAACAACGTAGGTAAGCATCAATGGATTTTTCGTTTCGTAAAATTTATATGCGCTTTAACACGAGCTGTTAACGGTGAAGGAAAACATCGTCAGCTCCACACGTATTGAAATCGTCTTTCCTGTGGGCCAGACTATTTAAGCTGAGTGGATGGCTTAGGTGCTGGGCAAGCCTATTCCATCTCAAACAATGTCCCAGGCACTGCAGCGTCCCGTTAAGTGTAGGCATAGGGAGCCCTGACGCTGTATAAATCAACTATTAAAGATGTAAAGGCCTTAGACAGGTAAGCTGAACCACAAATGGCTCATAAAAATGAAACCCTAGGAGAAATAATAGGTACTCACATAATCAAAGGAAAATTTGCAACTGTAAAAGCGGCTACTGACTCGCCTTCGAAATTCCGTCTGACCAATAAATAATTTTCCCTTTGGTAGAAAGAAAAGGGTAATATCCGCCTTTTTAACCGACTTCAAAAAAAAGGAGGAGGTTCTATGTTTGGCTGTATGTGTTTTTTATGTATGTTAAGCGATTTTTCCGTTAACATACATAAAAAAATCATACATACAGCCGAAAATTCCTCTCCCTTATTTTGAATTCGGTTAAAAATGGCCATGGCTTGTTTGCCTAGCCAAAACCTGGCAAGGTATTTGGCTAGGCTATTTTTTTTTTTTTTTTTTCAAGTATTTTGCCTCATTACGAACTACAATAAACGCAAAACTATAATATAATTTTCAACCTGGTTATATACTTAATTGGTTAAATTAAATAAATTAGCATAAATACCACTTTTACATAAAACAAACTTACCACGTATTTCATCCACACCATACATTTCAGAAAAGCACGGAAAGTCTAAACATTTACTTAGGATCACTTAAATCTAGGGTTTCAGGGTTCAACTCCACTGGGATCATGCATTCAGTCATACAACTAAACACTCACCTTCGAAATAAATTCACAGCTTGTTATCAACTTTCTAAACATATACATGCGAAAAAGCTGGATCTGCTTACATAGGAAACCGCGCTACGAAAGTTGATCGCGGTTTTTTTTACCGCTCAAAAGACGGGTGAAAGGGAGTGTAACCGCCAAGCGACTGAACAACCAAAGGAAGGACTTCCACTGCGCATGATCTCTATGTTGACGACATACGTCGTGTACACACAAAGCTGCTAAAGTTTAGAGAAAAGAGCCTATTGTATGAACGCACATTTTGAATAAACTTTAGTAACACAAGGATTATTTCGCGCACTGTGTGTGACCTTGTACGCAAAAAATGTTCGAATTTTCGAAGTTAGAAGATTAAACAACATTAAATGCTTATCAACTCTCGTTGCTGACCGTACCTGTCTTTCACATTATCCGATCCGATATCGGATATCGGAGCCATCGTATCGGCGTCCGATACCGTACTTACACCTGTAAATATAACTTCACAATTATACGGGATATTTACCATGATTTGCTGGTTTTTGACAAAAATCATGGTAAATCGATATTTTTTTTATTCATTGTAATAAATATAATATTGTTCGTCGTCCTTTACAATAAATAAATAAATAAATAATGTTGGACTTTTTCACACAGCATCATCTAGCCCCAATGTAAGCAGAGCTTGTGGGTACTAGATGACTGATATACTACTTATATACTTTTTGTTTGTAAATACATACATACTATACATAGAAAACACCCAGACCCGAGACAAATATCTGTAGATCATACAAACATTTGTCCCGCGGCGGGGATCGAACCTAAAATAATAAATAATCGAAATAAAATGAAACACGATCCTAGGTAAGAATAATGGACCTATCTATTCAGCCCGGTTACACCCACTGCTGAGTATAGGCCTCCTCTCTATTACGCCACTCTTCTCGGTCCTCACCTCCTGTCCTAAAAAATATAATCAGTAGGTACGTAATCCAAAATAATATAATTAATCATTTTTTACAAGGGTTAGGTTAAAATATAATCAGTGTAGGTACCTACCAAAACAATTTGTCCATTCTCGTTCACTTGCCTTCTGAAAGCTTTCGCAAATAAAGCGTGACTTGTAATGTTGAAGTTTTGACGTGATGACGATGCGTCAAAAATATATTAAACTAAAAGTTTTTATCAATTGAATTCGTTTGTTCGACCTACTGAAAACTCTGTCGATTTAGTTTCTGTGCTTTTCATACTCTAGCAATCTGCCTGCACCTACCTGGATACTCGAATGTACTTCTTACTCTGGAAGTTTCCTGTATAATTGAATCAACGAAACGACTGATGTTCGCTTTGAGGTTTACACTCCAACCATATACTCACTATGCTGACTTTGGCTAACGTATCGCGACGAGAAATCTAATTTCAAAACATACTCTATTTATACTTAAGTATGACATCATCATCATCTCCCTACCATAATTATTATTATCCTATTTATGTGGAGTCGGTACAACATGTTTTTCCACTCAGTTCTATCAGTTACCTACCTCGTTGGTTTTTTTTACCCATACCACTAGGTAAGAGAGATGACACTAAAATTATTACTTACCTAAAAAAGTAAAAATATATTTTTCTCAAGTTCATGTGTATGGTGTCTATAAATAAAACAAGTTTATTTAGTTATAACTATTCATATATTTCAATAGTATCTCTTATAATTATCTATTTCTCTAACGCTCCGCGCTCATATTTGGTTTGTCTAATTTAAGACGAATTATCAGTTAGTCAACTTAAATCAACAGGCGAAGGGTTACAATTAAACGGGCGAAAATTAGAAGGCTATTTTAGTCACAATTTCAGAAAACAATTTAAATAAGTAGGAATATTGATACCACACGCCTCTAGCTTTCGACGAAGTGTTGTCGCGAATGAGAAGCGAATGAGTGAGTTCACTCATTGAAGAGACAGTGCCATTTGTAAACTGTAAATATGTCACATAAAAAAAAAACGTAAACGTAAAACGTAAACAGGCTTACGACTGTATCCCCAAGGTGTGGTAGACATTCTCTCAGATCTTTTTATGTTACTTATTCCAGATCCTTTGAAGATGTCTAAGGGGGGTAGTCCGAGGCATGTCCAAACACATAATATTTGATACATTCCCACATTTTGCAGAAGTTAGTATTCCATACGTGACAGGTTGCAAGTCCATCGCCACAAAAAAACAATGGGCGTATTTATCCATGTTTTATAAATAGTTCGATATTTTAAAGTGTAGAACGCATTATATAATGTAGGTTCTTCAGAGATTCTTTTTATCAGAAGTTGGGAGTAAAACAGCCTTGCCCCTAAAAATGCAAGTTAAGAAGTGTACCAAACAAAACCTTCATTAGGTTATTGATATAAAACTATACTATTAGTTGGGAATGTTAACTTTGGTATAAAATATTAATTATAAACAACAAAAACATATTTAACTCAAAGACACTCGTGAACAACTTAAATAGAGGCATAAATTATGAAAATACTGTTTTAATATAGCCTAGTTCCAGTTAAAATATATTTACAACACCGGAGGATTAACTTAATCGTAAAATTATGACATATTCGCGTTCTAACAACATTACAACCAAGTTATTTAAATGACAGCTGACATGAATTGTTATGAAACGAACTACACATGTCATTTTCATTACAACTTTGCTGTAATATTATTAGAAAATTTAAATAATTCGTGACGTGTCGCAAAATCGAGCAAGGAAAAGTTAACAGAAAAGCATTTGAGTACTGGGACTTTTAAACTATTAGGTATAATTTTCTAACGCACCATTATTTCTGTAGGCTCTACTAAATACCAAGGCTTAATTTAAATAGGTACCGTTCATTCTAAATTCTAGTACTAAATAAACTTTGAAGTTTTACTACTTACGAATTGGGACATTATGATAAACAACGCTTTATTTTGTAGTCGTCGCAATATCTCCCTGCGTATGGCAGTATCAGTTTACCATTGTACGTAGATTTGGGCATGTCAAGCACGCAATATCGTGCCCACATTACACAAGGAAGTTTTGTGTAATAAGTATCTATAGAAAATCTTTGACTACCCCGTTGCCCTAAGACACAAGCGCGAAAGAGCACGCACTATGTTTTGCTATACTCACACGTTTTAGTTAAACTGCATTGGAATATTGCAACGACTATGACCACAAGTTCTGAATTTGTAAGGATATATTATTTGGAACTATAGTCCAGAAAATGTATATCTTTTTCTAAGCCAATAAGTAATCATTAAAATATTTTATATTTAAAAGTTTTCGGTAAACTTTAAGATACAGAAGTATCTAAATTCAATTATCTATACACATTTCCCTAAGATATCTAAAGAATTTGTTTTCCAGTTACTTAAGTACTTACCTACTTCATACAATTTTGACAGGTCGAAGGTAAAGGGTTCCAAAATATGTAAAAATGTCAAAACATTTTTTGATGATTCATTTAAGACATGATAATCATACACTGAGTTGAGAACTAGAGTCATTTTGTGATATTTCTTATTATTATTGGGAGACAAATATTGTAAAAAGTTCTTTATTTTAAAAATTTAGAAGATAATGCTCTTAACATATCCATTATAATCTACTAAAGGCATATTTATACATAAGCGTTATTCGCTACTGCTGTTAGTGGCGAAAACGTTCAGATTAATTAACCTTTCACTTGCTTTTGTGAAACGTTTCGCAAGAAGGCGCACAAAATTTCACTAAAGGCAGTAGCGATATTCTCTTACATATTGTGTACCTATAAATTCTGGGTTTTCGCTAACCATGAAGCAATTGCGAATAACGCTTTAAATAGGCTTTATACTTTAAATCAAGATAGTCTAAATAACAATTTTAGTTTTGGTATAACAACATATAAAACATTCGAATTATATTCTCTATAATTATCTAATAGAAATCGTTATAGATTTATGCTTTCAGTAATCAGTCAAGCCACGACCTAAGAAATTATAATCGTACAATTATTATAAATAACTACACTACCGTTATCAGGGATAAACTATTTACATAAATAGGGCATCTATATTGCAGTTTAGCCATTAAAAACAATTAAATTATGGAAAAATAGACTATGACCATAAAATAACGTTTTCAAAACAGCTGAAGGTATATTGCACGTAGTACTATAAGAGCTATAGTTTTAGAGCAAAACAATGAAATCTGTCAGTACAATGTACCCAACGTCCCTGATAAATAATACTCTTGAATTTTTACAACAGTTAGAAAAGCTTAAGCCGCGTTGACACGATCAGAGTATACGACAGAGTGGACTCTGATGCCTACTAGGGCGCTACTTGGATCGTGGCAACCCTAATGCGAGTGCACTCTGATCTTACTCTGATGGCAGCGGCCAATCAGAGCATCTTAATAGGCATCAGAGTATACTCTGATCGTGTCAACGTGGCTTTAAGCTTCCCTTAATTGTGTGTGTAGATTTGTTTCTGTGTGCGAAGGCAATACTGAGCGCTCATTCCATATCTACACACGTGTGCGTAGGAAATACTGAGCGCTCATTCGTCTATATCTACACACTATTAAGACCAAACCGCTTTCGTTAGATAGAACTGTAATCAGTTCACATTATAGGTACATAAATTTACTGCATGTTTGTATAAAGTTCTTGATCAGATCTCTACCTTCCATTCTCAGAATAAATTGCAAGCAAACTAAATTACTTCAATCAAAAAGCAGAAGAATAATTTAAGATTCTAACATTTACTAATTATACGCACTACCACTTAAGACGGTGTGAAAGAGATTAATGCTCACTCACTCCAACTTTAGTCCATCTCCTTTTGGTATGATAGATTAATTGAATTGTATATTATTCAAGGGTCCCTTATATAAAACGTCAACGAAGATTGACAAAAGTTTTGCAGTGATAGTGCTTGAATACTTGACAAGACTTGTGTGTACTTGACTACTTGACTTGACAAGTTGCATTATAAAATAAAAGTTTCGATCATAATTTAGCGTTTCTCCATACGAATCACTAGCATTATGATGATTATTAATATTTTATAATACAATTCTGTTATCGCTTTAACAAGAGATTCAGATTCAATCAAGATGTGGGCAGATAAATTTCAACAACACTAAAATTTCCTATTCGTTAGATAAAGAACGTAAATTTTAATAGGTAGGTACAGATTTCCATCAAAGCCCGTAAAGTTGTACAATTTTCGATGAAATTATGCAGTAGAATCATGTGAGGAAGGATTAGGAATACTAGTTCCCGTTACTTGTTGGTCCCGCAACCGTCTCATTTCTTTGGCGGCAGCGGCGAGTTCCGATTGCAGCGCCATCTCTCGTTCGCGCAGGCATTTTATCTCGTGTTGCCATGTCTGTAACAAAGATGGCGCTTTAGTAAAGTTCAAAGAAAACAAAGTAGATGGCGTTAGTTAGAGGCACGTTGAGAAAGATGTATGAATCTTTGAACCTTTAAAATTAGTTCTAACTAGCTTGATAGATGGCATTGTCTGTAAATCAAATTTTATAAAGATGAAGATAAAATTTTAATAGATATAAAACCTATCTCCCATCTCAGCTATGAAATTGATATTTTCAAATTATAATGTACACCTCCTCCTGGCTATATTTACCTTCCTACGGTTTTTTTTTTAATCAAATCGATTAAGTATTTCTGCATGTTTTACAGCAAGTACATGTAAAGGTCTTAAAGTTACAATTTTTCTTTAACATGAACCAACATTTTTGTGTACCTACAATAAAAAGATTTCTCATTCATTCATCAGTTTGTTTACCACGATGAACAACTTTCTTTAGAGTTATTGCATAAACCATAAGATAGGTATAGGAACTTACAATATTCTGTTTTAACAGATCCAATTTGTCGTTTTTCAGTCGGCAGACCTCTTGTCGTAGTTGATCAGCATCAGTCCTAGGAGCTCCCATATTCTCTCGCGTGGCTGCTTCGGCCGAAGACATGGATTCTAAGCCAGTATCGCTGTCTACGTACACTACTCCTGTGAAAATGAGTTTTATAAGTATTCTGCAGTGTAGGAATAGTGTTATGTAAGTGTCAGGTGTAACCAAGTTTTTGACATTTACAAATAAACAAATCGATTCGAATAAACTATAGTAAGCCTAAGGCTTACTGAATCCAATTAACCAATAAGTATATTTCAGACTTTAAATAAGTATAGTTCGTTTCTTAGACAGGTATTACATAAATAAATATATAATGCTGGACATTTTTCACACAGCATCATCTAGCCCCAAACTAAGCAAAGCTACTATGGGAACCAGATAACTGATATACTACTTATAAACTTTTTGTTTGTAAATACATACATATCCAGACCGGAGACAAATATCTATAGGTCATACAAACATTTGTCCCGCGGCGGGGATCGAACCCGCAACCTTCTGCGTCACAGGTGCACCTTCGCCCACTGCGCCACAGAGGTCGTCAAACATACTTATGCTTGAAATGGTTTTTATTCGGCAACAATTCATTGGTAATAGCTTATTAAGCTATATGAAGAGACGGGACTTAGATCAAAATGCAGAGGAGTAGAATCACCTAGTTTTAAGACGTTTCAAAGTGATCCCAGCGGTCCTACTGAATAAATGATTTTTGACTTTAACTTTGACGTAGATTATTTCATTTTAAATTGGCAAAAAGTTGGTTATGCCTATACTACTTAAAGAATTTTGATAATTACTGGTTTGGTAAGGTTCTGGGGTTGGCAGGCACAGACATGTGGTAAAAATACATAATTTAGCGTATTGACGACAATAATGATATTTAGTGAGAACATGCTTCTACGTGGAGAAATTCTAGCTGGCAACTAGTAGGGTAACACAAACTAAAGAGGAAATAACTTAAAATTACATGCAATTTGGAAAAATGATTTTTATTTTAAAACAATTTGTCATGCGGACAATTCTTTGTTGAAAGGACTTAAGTATTTTGTTTTTTTTTACTATTGGTCGTAAAGTAGGTGTATCTACTCTATAAAAAATTTGATCGAAGAGTAAAATACCCTATTGCCAAACTCAACTAGTAGAAATTACTACATACACGCAGAGTGGTGTCCATTTTTGTGTATAGTATTAAGTGTTAGTATAGTTCCTAATTGTATTTTATGCTTTATGAAACACGGAATAAATGTTTTTCTATTCTATTCTATTCTAGATAAATTTCTACAACATACAAAAACTACTCTCACAGGACTAACCTGTAACACTTTTTCCACAACTCAACCAATCCTTGTCGTCTATTGGAAAAAATGGGGCCAATGGATCAAACATTCTACCTATAATACGCACAACCGATCTTTGTCTCTCTGAAGTTAGGTGCACTAAACGATTGCGCAGGTAGAGTTAACGAGATAGCACGATGCAACAAACCAAGCGAGTGAGCGAGGCAGCTATACAACGCTGTCTTAATTTTTGAGAGTCTCTATGAAGAGACAAAGATTAGTTGTGCGTACTGTACATCGTTGTATCTTTCAGTGGATTTACCGATCAGTGTGTTATCACAGGATAAGGAGGAATTTCATGATCTTCTGACCTTTTGTAATTATTGTTCTGTGATGATTATGTTCAAGTATAAAACTTGCTATTACTCAAATGGTGAAGGAAAACATACTACTAGCAGAACGTAGAATCTATAAAGCTCGAAAAATGAAAGGACACTCATGGAGGATTTTTTTATCTCCTGATACCGGGATCAGATTTAATTCAGGCGCACTTAAAAATCCTCTTACCACACTGGTTCGAACCAGTGAAACGACAAGTGCAGATTATAGCCTCATTACCCTTTGAAGCGCATTTAAAAACCTTTCACCGCATTGCGTGGTACAGTGACACTTAATCTATAAAATTGCAGTAAGAAGTAAAGTGCAGATTTAAACTCACCAAGTGGGTCCAAATCAACCGAGTTGAGACTAGAGTCGTCACTATGGTCGTTAAGGGGAGGTCGGGGAGGGGCGGCGCGTGACGTCACATCGGGGCTAGACTCGCCCGAACCCCCAGCGGAACGGACTGACACGGCTGATGCTGATGATGATGCTATCGATGATTTTGATCTACCGCTCTGGAAGGATAATAATTATTAAACAGGGCATAAACACGTGATCAGCCATACATAATCTGTGTTCTTTGATAACGTGATCACAAGATTTCATTCGCGCCAGAGCAAGTAAATACTCAGTACGACCGCTGGGATTACTTCGCTTTCAGCGATAAGGCCGCCAGTTGTCTACCCATAAGTTAAGTGTCTTTTTTTTTCTTGTATGTTTTTTACGTGTTGTATGCAATAAAGAATTATCTATCTATCTATTACTAAAAAATCAAAATATTATTATTTTGTCTTTTGTTCCTTCGCGGCCAACACAGTGAAAAACAACACGGTTTGGGGCCTAGCTTTCTTTTAGGTGATCACGATTAGACAGATTAGATGTGATTCCGGTATTACAGAAGTGATGCCGGAATCACAGATGACAAGATTGTGATCACGGCTTCTGTTTATGCTGCTATGATATGAATATAAAATGGTAGAATAAATACGTTGTTTTACTCACGTTTGGAGTGTGTGTTTCGTTTGGAGTGAACTTATTCTTATTGAAATGGTTTTTGCTGCTGTCACCAGACAGGTTCGTGTCTACGCTTGGTGATCTGAAAACGTCAAGAAAAACACATTATTGGGATATTTCACCGAAGATTTCTTACATGATTGTATTAATTCAAAGCGTGACACAATCCGATCCACAAACGCAAAAACTAAAAAAACGTAAAACGTAAACAGGTTCACGACTGTATCCCTAAGGTGCGGTAGACATTCTCTCAGATCTTTTTATGTTACTTATTCCAGATCCTTTGAAGATGTCTAAGGGGGGTAGTCAGAGGCATATCCAAACACATAATATTTGATACATGCCCACATCTTGCAGAAGTTAGTATCCCATACGTGCCGGGTTGCAAGCCCATCGCCGCTAAAAAGAACACTAACTGGTTTCCTCGCGATATTTTCCTTCACCGTTTAGAGCACGTGTTAAAGCGCGCAAAATCCATTTATGTACGGCCGGGATTCGAACCCACAACCGGATTGAAAGTTGAGGTACAACCCCATTCTGCCAACGCGGCTTTTTGCAAAAACGATTTAGTACATAAATCAAAAATACTAACCTGACTTTATAAATAAGCGCCTTCTTCACAGTATCAATGAACCTAGCCCCTGGACCATCTTGTTTAGGCGTCCCCTCAGGTTGCGGCGAAACCGCTCCAGCATCAATCCTCAACCCAGTGCCAAGAAACTCTGTCGTTTTACTCTTCAAATCATCCGCTAGATTCTGTAGGAGTGATGACCGAGTTCTAAGCTCCAATTGGGCGAACTTATCCGCTTTGTAGCAAGCGTTTTCAGCGTTGATAAGCTTGGTGAGAAGGAATTCTTTGAATTCGCGCCCTTTTCGGAAGATCGATGGCTGAGGGAGAGTCGGACCGAAGAATGGTACGTCTCCACGTGCTGTGACGGCCACTTTGTACCTGGAAAATGAAGATGTTTAAAATCCGATTGATATTAATTGACGTAAGTATGTACTTATAGAATATTCCTGTGTCTGGAACTACAGAGATGGTCGATTTAAGTTGATTAATATCTCTTCTTCACCATATTTTCTCTACTATTAATGTTGACAAACGTAATAATAGATAAAATAAAATTTTGTCATTTTGAGAGTCTTCCAGCCAAAGTCCAATCTTCAATTAATATTAGCCAATCAAATGACAAAACTTTCACATAAACCACTGCTTTTTAAATTATGTTTTACAATTTAAAAAGTTAAAATCGCAATGAAAATATTTTACAAAGAAACAAACAGAGTAACTTCGCATTTCTTCTAAACAGTGAAATGAGTTGTTTAACTTTCAAATGCATATTTACATAGTCAAGAGAATGGTTCGGAAAGTAGAATGGTTGTAATTTATATGCAAACGAATCCCCGCTGTGTAATTATGATGATTTTTATGGGGACAAACTCTGAAAAGGTGCTACTGTCTTGGAATTTACGGGGGATTGGGGAATTATTGACGTTTAGAATTTAAAAGGATTTTTTTTACACTACGAGAGAGTAGAGAGTGCTAGAGTACTTAATTATTAATTTTATTCGTAATATTTAATTATAAATAAATAATAAAAAACTTAAATAAATAATGCTGGACATTTCACACAGCATCATCTAGCCCCAAACTTAGCAAAGGGGCATTCATCCACTGCGCCACAGAGGTCGTCAGAACAAGTACTTATGACTTATACTGCAACTAACTATAGTTTGCCATGTCGGAATCTTTAGCCCAAAAACTCTGTTGGCACTTGAGTTGGCCACTAACTCATACGAACTACTTACTGGTCCTTTTGAGCTGAAGGAAATCTAAAGTCCAAAAACGTATTTACCTGGTCTCCCCACCATCCGGTTCTAAAGGCGTGATCACAACGAACGCGTGAAGGAAGTGCGATGCGATCATATCTGGTGTGAAAGGGGTTGCTTTCTCCTGGAAATTATAAAGAATTTTATAAACAGAAGAGTAATTTAAAAGTGTTAGATATAGCATTACATATTTTTATTATAATTACGCATAAGCCACTTAACCACGCATTATCTTTGTCAAAGACAGTAAAAGGTTCGATTGAGTTTTGATTCTCGGACTGGTTTTACCAGCACGCGCTATAAACATCAAAAGTCAAAGTCAAACTCAAAACAGTAGGACCGCTGGGATCACTTTCAATCGTGAGGAAGCCCGCAGCTTAGCTTTATCCACACGTATTGACGTCGTCTTTCCTGTGGACCAGGCTGATTCAGCTGAGAGGATAGTTTAGGTGCTGGGCAAGCCTATTCCATCTCAATGTCCCAGCGACTACAGCGTCCCGTTAAGTATAGGCATGGATTACCTCCTGAGATTCTACCAGCACGGTTACTAAATGCCAGCACGCATTAGCGATCAACTAAGCCATTTATGTAGCGTGATAACGTATCAAGTAGACGGACGAGACAGTGTTCTTAACCATATACTCGGTACTTGTAATCCAGCTTAGTTACAGCTCTCAAGCTAACAAATCAAGTAATATCATTGATCTACTTGTCATTTAATGTATGTCGTATGTGTATTGTATCGGTTCCATTGACATACCTGGAAAACTATAGCCACAATATCGTTCCCAACATGGCGTTTCCTCTGCAGTTGCTGAGCGTCACCTGCCGTGTGGGGCAGCAAGGGAGCCACGTGGAACATTATCTCCCGGTTGTAGAACTTCTCGTAAACCGCTTCGGAGCCTGTGTGGCCGTTCATTATATCGAGACCGCCTCGGTATCCTGAAACGATAAATATATATAACACTCGACAATGTCATAAATCCCACACTAAGATCTCCTGTGTAATTGGTGTCAAACTTGCACCTCTAGCGTCTCAGCCGAGAAAAATGGTTGCAATATATGGCTCATGAAATTACATAGTTTTGAAATCAGATAGAATAGAAGGTAAATAATACCTAATATAAATCATATTAGGTACCGAGATCCCCCCTTGAACTTCTTTCAGCTCCTCTCTTTTAGACTAAGAGCCACTTGTCTTACTGAGATTCTGACGCACCTCATTTATTATCATATTATATTCTCCAAGTCTCCATAATGTGATTCAACGTTTCAGTGTTACAACGTTTTAACACATCAAAATGACAATAAAATCTTATTTTACGCATTAATAACAACCAAAATAGAAGCGGTATGAGCACAAAAATAAACTCATACAAACTGGAATTACCTACGAGTACGTTTGTACAATTTGTACAGTAACCATTCCACTAACTGGTCTCATCTATCAGCATAAGATAGACAGATGTGTCCAGTTAGCACATGGTGTTCAGGCTTGGCAGTGACGGTTGGCACGGTGCCTGCTTGTCAACCCTCACGGAATGTGAAGTGCGAACGTTGGAATAAATGGGATTGGATCAATAAGTGACGTGCGTGATTTGTGAGATCTGCTATCATCTTGCTTTACTGCTTTTAATCGCGTGTTTGCTCGCATTGGACAAACCTTTAAATAGCGAGTATTATCGAAGTAATTGCTTGAAGCCCTAAGAAAAAAAACATCCCAAAGCCTCCTGTCTGAGTCATCATCATCACCTCTCTCATCCCATTCCCGGCAAAGGCCTCTTCTTATCTGTCATTCGCCTCTATTCTTTACAAAGTTATTAAAATATTATAAGGCGCACCTTTATGATCCTTCAGCTTAATCTTCTGTCCCAGCATCTCCAAGAATTCGTCAAAGACCGGCGAAGTCTCATTGTTCCCGAAAAGCTGTTCCTCAGTGGTCTGCCCATACTTCTGATACAGAACTCCAAACTTGAAGCTGTTCACGAGCACGTGCTCGTCATAGGCAGATATCAGAGACGACATGTTCATACACATGACAGCCATGAAGTTGTCGACGTTCACCTGCTCGTTCAGCATTTTGGCCATCTTAAGAGGGGATGGCATGATGCCTGATCCTGGAAAAAAAACAACTGTTTTTATAAAGCCATTACACATTTCAAAGAATTAGGAGTGACTTGATCGGAGTGTCTACTATGCCTCAGGGATAAAGTCATGATCATATTTTGGTTTTGCATCGAACAAACAGGATTTGGTCTTACCACATATTAATTTGGTATAAGGTGGGTAGTACTTAGTATTAGTCCATGCTGGTTAAGTGACAAATTTTTATTTGAAATTGTTTCCGAATTAGACATCTTCATAGAATCTTAAGCGACTCGATCGGAGTCTGCCGGATAGGTTGGTCGAACTAACATGGTTTGATCTTGCAACAAAATACTTACTAATGGTGGGTATAAGCCCATGCATGGTTTCCGTGCGGAGTCGAAGCAATATCCTGGTGTGATCCTGTCCAGCCATGTGCTCGTTCTTCAAAGACATCACGACAGGCCCCAGGCTCTCATCGTAGCCGACCAGGTTGATGTGCTCCTATTGACAAACCACTGATTAGTAAGAGGATAATAATGATCTAAAAAAAGTACGTGTGCGTCCTTCGTGGAACACTCGGTTGGAACGAAGTTTGAACTTTGACATTTGGCATTTGTCAAATAAATTATTGTCATATTAGTATGACCTAATCCTAGAAACGCTCTTTCGTACTAACAATGTAACAATCTAAGGACTGTTTTACGACTGCGCACTTCGCACTGTGACGATTTGATATATACATGTGTCGTGACGCAAAAACGAACATGTTTTTTCGTCTAGCCCTCATCCGATACCCTCCGAAAAGGAACTTCGTTCCAAGAACTTAACCCTTAACATCCATAATATAATTATGAGCCTGACGGCATAGGCATAGGTTGCCTCCTGACGCTGTTTACATCAGCGTCAGGATGTCTCCTGACAGCATCCCGTTGAATGTAGGCATAGGTTGCTACCTATGCCTACACTCAACGGGATGCTTTAGTGCCTGGGACATTGTTTGAGATGGAATACTTAGGCTTGCCCAGTACCTAAACTATCCTCTCAGGTTAATCGGCCTGATCCACCGGGAAAGACAACGTCAATACGGGTTAGGAGCGTTTGGACCACATCTCAATTTGACTAGTTAGCTGATTATGACTACTTTGCTATAAGACCAAATCTCGATACGACTACATTTGGTCTAAATCGCGTTTGGTCCAGATCGCAATATGGCCAGATAGCATTAAGGTGAAGCAGACAAAACTGCTCGTTTCCTCATAGGGGCTTCTTACAAGAAAATGAGCCGAGTTTAGGCCAAGTCTAACTAAAAAACTGTCCCTAGGAAAACGACCTTTAAATACTCGTACATAGAACGCTTTTTTGTGGTAACAGTTTTGTTTTGACATGTGTCAACATGGGGTTCCACCAAGGTTTAACGTTTATGTAATAAGCAGCATTGTGTTTAATGTTATAAAACTACGTTGTAGAATTGACATAAGTACTTACTAAACCTTTTACAGGATAACTGACATATAAACAGAACGAGATAACAGGATTAAATACTTATTATGAATAAAGCCTTGCGATAACCTAAATAAAATCAGTCCTAGTTAACCTAAATAAAATCAATACGCTCATTAACACAATAAACAATGCCTACATACTGTTATGATAAGTAAATAACAGGAAAAACTAACTAATTAGAAATAAAACGTCCAATGTTAGTCATCAAAACAACGGTAAAATACCGTCCCACCCAGTTGCTATAAACACGGAATTTTTAGTCAAGGAGACAGTGGTAGCTGTTTACCATCATGCTTTCTTACCTTCTTAGATACTGCTGAAAAGTTAAGACTGAGATTGAGAGATTATAATCGAATAACAACAGAAATCGCAATGTACGAGCATAGCTAATTTAGTTTTGCCGCAAGACATGATCTGTCTTTGTTAAAAGAGTCTGTTTATTTCTTTTTTTTTTTTTGCACAGAACAGCTAAAAATTCAGACATGAAAAACAAACCGTCAGTTAGCTGCATGACGTAAGATAATCAGCGCTGTCCCTCAAGCTATGGAATATGATAGGAAAGCAATATCATGGTTAAGGTTATTTTTGAGGGTAATGATGGTGCCGTTAATGTGCTTTTTATGGCTGATGGGTCAGTTGGAGTTTTGGTGCGCAGTAAAACATTGTAAACGGAAGGCTTATTAGTTGGGCATGCGGAAAATGGTTTTTATGTACGAAAAAACTGTGGCGTGTAAAATAATTAAACTAGCATTATAAGGTTTACATATGTAGTACTTAATACTAACCATAAGTTACCTATGATTCTCATCAACCTCATATGATTCTCATGACCCTCATCAAATCGTCTTTCCATCTAGTGGGGGGCCGTCCTGCTGCGATTTCCGGTGATTTTTTGCAATTCAGTCAGTTCAGTATAAGAAAATACGAGTGTTGCTACCCAGATACAAAACAAATCCATCCCGAGACATCATCGTGAGTCAGAGCAGCTTTGATTCGTACTTAAAAATCTTTTCACAACACTCAAATTCGAACGAAATAAAGAGCGACACCACAACAAGAAGAGTCAGTTTACGGAGTAGGAAAACCATTCAATAACATTAAGCATGGCCAAAGTATATTATATCAATACAAAAAGATTAGGTATGTCAGTCCTTCTAGTACCTAAGTATCAATGCCATGGGAATAGTAACAAAAGCAAATGAATAAAGTTCAACTAATAAAGGTTATCAATATTTACAATACAATCGAGACCTTCTTTGTACAAGAATTCCCACGTGAACCTGATGCCCGGAGTCATTAGCACTAGTTCCTGATGCTATAAATGCAAGCGATTCTGCTAATATCACATCTTCAGTAGGTTTTTATTTCTTGTGCTAAAGTAACTCTGTCTGACGACCACTGTAACGCAGTGGTTGAAGGTCCACCTGCGCAAAAGATTTCGGTTTAGATTACCTCCGCGGAACAAATTCTTGTATCATTTGCAAATTATTGTATCATGTGTCTGGGTATTTCTATGTATTGTATTCTTCGATCATATACATAATGATCGAAGATTTGTATGTAAGTATTTTTGGAACGAAGTTCCCGTAATAAAAAAAACTTTATTCTATTCTATTCTACGCTATTCCTTTCGGACGGTATCGAAGAAAAATAAGACTGAGGCTGGAAAAAAAAATTGTTCCATTTTACCGTCACGACACATGTAATCGTCACAGTGCGAAATGCGCAGCCGCGACACAGTCCATAGATTGTTACATTGTTAGTACGGAAGAGCGTTTCTAGGATACCTAATTGATAATCAATTTATTATATTCCCAGTATAAAAAAGTACTATTTGCTTCGTTCCAACCAAGTGTTTCACGACACTCACTTACTTTTTTTTATATTTATGTATGGTTAACAAAAAAATCTTCCGAAACAATGGTCTCGACGATCACGACCATTCAAAAATGTATGGAGCGTTTACCTTAACGTTTGCATGTCAACATCAATGACCAAAGTCTTTACATTTTTATTTTTTTTTTATTTGAACATATTGAACCACGAACGGCAGGTTACTAGATAGCGTCAGATACCGGTGCCTATTGCTATGCTATATATATACGTAGATAGCTTCATAGATACTAGATCTTTATAATTGGAGTTTTTATCTGTAGTTATTAAAAGATGAATCAGAGCAGTAACCCATGACATCATGTGTATTCACTTACCTTAATACCTATAAGATGTTTTTCTTTATTATTTACGTCATCTTGAGTCAGATAAGATATTTAGGTAGGCACACTATTTTCTAGATAGCATATTATTCAAATATTTATGTAATCTTTCTTCTCAGTTGACCGCGCATCGATGAACCTATCATACGATAGGTTTTTGCTAAGTATGTTGTGATAGCGAAAATTTACAAAAGATTCATAAGTACCGCTTTTCTAAACGCATTCCCTGCCGAAGTGGCCCGCAGCGTGCTTGACGCCCACTATGTGTGTTGGCACTGAACATGTTAACATATTCAAACATCTAGCAGAGCGTTACTCAAGATAGTGATAAGAGGCCTATTCAAAATCCCTATTCCCAGCTAACTGAAGCATTGCCGATGTAATCTACATGTTCCTGACAAGGCAGGTCGTAAATGCCGTGTTAATGTTAATTAGCCACTAGCATTGTTACGTCAACCTTGTCCGTTTTGTCCTGGTTTCCCATCGTAGACCTTTCCGAAGGATGAACATTGTTTATTTAACTTGTTTATCAGTATTTTCAACGGATGACTAGGTACCTATTCGTGGCCTTCTGAATCCAGCTGTATTTTGATGGATTTGCTGTATTTTTTTGTTGTACCTAGTTGGGCTGGTTCTGATCTGATAGTCACTAACATGTAGAAAGCAAATGAAATGATCAGAAGTAGGAATGTAATAAAATGGAAAATTAAAATAAAATATTATATTGTTGAAGAGAATGCTCCATATAGTTAAGTAAGTATTTTAACATTTTTAACTAAACACAGACTCGTCAATAAGAGATGCACGAACCCTACCCAAAAATAAAACAAATAAGTAACATTAATAAAGCGAAAGTCAGCAGGTAGTGGGGTCTTGAGAATACCTATCTCTGGTTTTGCAGCAAATGATAATTCTGTATTTGTAACTTTTTTGTCTAGTTTTGCAATACTTCAAAATATGTCAACTAGCTTATCATCATCAATATGCAATACGGAACACGTTTTGCCAAGGCAAGCTAGATGAACTAGGTTTCTTGCGTTTGTTGCTAGTAGGCGTTTTGTTTCAAAATGTCAAAAGTTCATGAATTAAGTTATTAAAAACATACGAAGTTTTTATTTAAAATAATATGTTTTTAACTAACTTAACGTGTGTAATAATAATTATATTAAACCATAATAATATTACAAGTAGGCTATGAGCAATTTGTCTGTGACATAGTTTTATAAAGAAAATATAACTAAGATTGTGTCCAATGGCACTTTTTTTACTGGGGAAGACACTTTGTTTTTTTTAAATACGAGTACTCTTATCACTTTATTAATTTACACTACACTAACTCAAACGGTTTGGATCGTTTGACTTTTCACTAAGTCCGTGTTATCGAGGAGCTGGATAGCCTCAACGTTCACATGGTGATGAAGAAAATAAGATTTATGAGAAGATTACGAAAATATCCGGTAGTTTTTGAAGTAGGTTTAAAAGATCCTATGCCATCATCAACGTAGAATTAAACCAATCCATCTTCCAACATTGTTGTATTGCCGAGGTTCAAAATATCAGAAATTTATTACATGCTTTTTTAAGACGCCACAAAAACGCAAATTGAAAGCTAAAGATGGTAATTGAAAGGACGACGGGTTGATGCCCCCTCAACTCCCTGATGGATCACGTCATTTGAGATGAAATCTTACATTTTTCTCCCTGATAGGAAATGGCCCACCGATGCGCATTTAGGTTGATGTAAAGTAGGTCAGATGAAAACATTGATGCGTATGAATTGATTCCCTTTGATGTGATATAGGAAGTGAAAACACAGAATTGTCAGTATGAATTGAGAAAACTGAAGACCGGCTAAACGGCATCATCATCATCAATATGCAATCACGAGCAGACCCTTTTTTCCGTGGGAAAATAATATTACTTATAACTCAACGAGTGCAATTTTGTCGAGCTCTCTCAATTTCTATTGATAAACGTTAGAAGCCAATCGCATACCGGCTGGATAGCTTATTGATACTACTCACTTCTGTACCGAATTACCGATGCATTGTCCAAGGGTCTTGAATGTCTAGTTCTAAGAGAAATTCTACTGTGAATTGGAGATAGAGTCGTGACCCTGTTTCCTGTTTCAGTTTGACAATTATATTGATGGACACCCGGGTTGTACGGTTATTCTACCAAACAGAAGATTAACTTTTTGTGAAGGATACCCAAGGAAGTAAATCTTCCATTTGTGACCGTATCTTACAATCTTCCCACAAATGAATAACCTTAGTTACCTCAGAGTCTCAAAGGTCTTGAACACTCTATTCATTTAAAATAATCTCGCAGAAAGCTTGAAGAATGGTTATTCATAAAACTCATTTCCACGTAGCTGGTTTTATTCGGATGATTTCTGAGGGCATCAGTCCCGGAGCGAATTGTCCCCGAACCAATTTTGCGTTATGAAAGAAGGCATTTTGCTTATTGCTCCCACTTTTCTTTGTCGGGAGCATCCGTCATCATCGCTGATTTGAATTAATGGATTGGATAGTCATTTATTTGGAGTTTTCTGATCGAGCTTTTGGACCAATTTTTAAATGATTGGACATGGCGAAAGTTATATAACAAAACAAAAAATGTATGATACATTTTGCATAAGCACATGAATGAAAGCTAAGGTAGGGTTTTGGAATGTGATTAACTTGGGCAAGGAAATATGGAACATTCGATATCATTTGTATCTCACATGTTATAATTAAAAAAAACTTTCTAGAATCATCGAAGTGACTCCATATGTGCAATCCATTTAGAAGAAGAATAGCCAGCGCACGTGAACCGGTATTTTATATTTGTTTTTACCTTTTTCAAGGTAAATAAATAATGGCTATTATCTAACGCTACCAAAATTTGCATGTGTCAGCATATCACGCTATCGGCTCAGGCATCGCATCGCATTCATCTAGCCTAACCCTTGTGGTCCGCAATGCCCCATTCAGCTTTCCACGACTGACGAGTAGCGACTGCAATATGTTATGCAAACGCTTATGCTGTACCCAGGGGATTTGGATAAGGGGCAAAGGATTAGGGGACTTACATAATTAATTATTATCACGTAAAAGGATAGAGACAGGGACATCTCAATTAATCGATACCACTACTCTTCATCAACCTTTTATAGTGGTCTGGTCACGGAGTTTTAAGGCACCTGAAGGCATCTATCATGGCTTAAGGACTTTATAGACAGGACCAACAATTAAGCGCGCCCAAAACTCGGAAACTCTCAGTTGACTCATCGTTTATTGGCTACGATAACCCTTTTGCGAAGTCCTGAGTTAGATCTCTGTAAAACGGCGGAGGTAACAAGCGTTTAGCCAAAATTTGTGATACAGCGGTTTTATCCAGCTAAAGCAAAACTTAGAAGATATATTTTACGATGTTGCTACAAGATTCTGTGAATGGGCTTGTAGATTTTGATAAAGGATTAAATATGGTTAGTTGTAACATGAATGTTTCAAAGGAGGTTGAGACAAAACCGAACCAAAAATGTTTTATTCATTTGAAACAGACACACAAGCGTACTTTAAATTGTGTGTTTATTTTGTTTATAAAGGGTTTAGCGACATCAAACCTTTGTGAAATGCAATACCCACTCGAGTACTCCATTTTATTTCGTTACATGTTTTGCCACTTTATGGGAACTAACAAAGATAATGTGTTTGGCAAAGCGATTAGTTGAATAACCTTTGCCTACATTTTGTGGGAGAAAAACGAGAAAAATGGTATTGCGTGAGAGACGGCAATTTGCATTTACGAAACGAGTGATTAGATTACTTCAGAATAACAACGTTACGGAGTTCATGTAAGAAAATGCTTAATGAGCTAAAACAATTTAAACCCTATATTGTTTGACAAGCCTTTGGGCACTACAAAGCGTCCTGATAAATGAACTTGATGACCTCTGTGGCGCAGTGGGTGAAAGCCCGCTTGGGACGCAGAAGGTTGCGGGTTCGATCCCCGCCGCGGGATAAATGTTTGTATGATCTGCAAATATTTATCTCGGGTCTGGGTGTTTCTATGTATAATATGTATGTATTTACGGACAAAAAAGTATGTAAGTAGTATATCAGTTACTGGTTCCCATAGTACAAGCTTTGCTTAGTTTGGGGCTAGTGATGCTGTGTGAAATGTCCAGCTTTATTTATTTATAGAATGTAGAGATAAGTTAAGTTTTTTCTACAAACCATTGCGAATCCTTCCTTTCACTACTCTTGTTTCATAATAATATAAAGACACGTATACAACTAGTTTTTGAGGGCAAAAGTAAATCACGCGAACAATTATTGTAATTGTTTTATTACTTAATCGATTGAGTTTGTACGAAAGTAGTAGACTAATACTACACCTATTGCAAAATACATTATTTCAAATTGAGTGTTATTGGCACTTTTGGAGTTTATCTACTAGATGTTCAATCAAATTTGCATAAAGCGATGCACAAAATGTAAATGTATAGAAATAAAATATTCATCTGTGTTCACACGAATGGAGAAACTTGTATCTACTTATCTAGTCAATGTATTTTAAGTACATCCTTGATGTGACGAGAAATCTTAGTAACAAGACTTGAATACTTAGATCACTTGCTTTCCTTTAGATTTTTCCCAGTTTGTTTTTTGAAAGCATGTTTTTTGAGTTACACAACACAAGTAATCACGCTTAAAAATCTGTTTTATTTTCAAGTCACAACTAAAAAACCTCAAAAGAAAAAACACAGCAAAGCTTATATTAAATTTAAATTAAGTACTACACGAATAACTTTATACGTGAATAAACTAAATTTTTGCGTAATTTACAAACAAGACGTCCGAGAGATCGGGAGGTTTGATAAGCGTACTGGGAGTTCAAATTGCTCTTCCACAGTCCTACAAAGAGTATATGCGTTATGACCGAGTTACTCTTACCAAGTAGATAGAATCCTGGTCAAATTCTATGTACTTACAGACATAATATCACTGAATATCAGAGAATGTTCGACAGAGCACTAAACCTAACGCTCTCGGCCTAGTATAATTTTACTATCTCGGCCATCGACTCGGTATGTGCAATGCAGCCTTAAGCCACAGTGTAGTGAATAGTTAATTTGGAACCACAGAATAACACACGGTTAGTGCAGTAATCGCAGCAATCTACATGGTGAGAAGTCGGTCCAACGGGCGTGAAGTTACGCATTGGTGAGCCCAGACTTTTCCCACTATGGTTTGAATTTTTTTCTTACATAAGTGTAGGCCCTTCGTTCGACTTTAATTGGTGGCCGCAATTTTTATTTCAGATTTTATTTCTCCGTCATTACTGACTCATATTTTTGTGTTACAGTTCAGAGAATATTTACGGACTGGACGTGAATTTATTTGCATTATAAGTAACGTGATTACATGGAATACGTTAACTTTTTATGAAAATACTTAAATCACGGATATTTGAGTTTTATAACGAGTCGTTAATAAAGATTTTTGTTGTTTGTTAGAGAGAAGAGAGAGAAGAATAAAAGAAGAATCAAGAATCGAAAAATAGCATGTAGAAACAATACCATCAAGCAAAATTTTGATGCATTCTTTCTTAGTACCTAAACACTAAGGCCCTTATTAATAAACGTGGTTTGAAGCTACGCCAGGTTTAAACTTTAAAAATTGTTTGGTTACTTCTCAGTTACACCCGGCGTAACTTTACGCCACGTTTATTAAAAATGGCCTAATAGTATGAATGAATTAGAACAATGCGGTTTTTATGACACAAATATGTTTTCACTATGTTTATAGACGTGATTTCTAGATAGTAATACATAAGTTTCAGTTATTGTCTGGGCTCAATGGCACCAATAAGAGTTAGCATAACCAGGGTTCGTGCATTTGTAGGCAAATGTTCGGTTAACTGAGAGATTGTTAACCCTGCTAAGTTTCAGTTGGCCTGGGAGCCTTTAGGCGTATCGGTTGCGGGTAACTTTAGTAACTAACATTATGCTATGCACTCGACAAGTTACACAGAACTATCAAACCCGCTTGCAATATTGCTACTTAAAATTTTACACATGTGTGAATCTATGCATGTGTGTATCTCGTTCGTGTGATTTATGAAACTTCGTGTAATATTCACGTATGTTAATGCAAGAGGCTTTACATGAAATGAAAACAATGCATCACTTTCGGCGGAGTTTTGTTTTGTGAAACCAGCTTTATTTTCGGTACAAAATTGTACAAATCTGTTGTACACTCTCTATCAAAACAATACGATATATCAGATGTCGCACGTTTAGAGACGATTATGAAGATTCAAATGTAAAAAGAAAAAGACGTACGCGTGGGTATGGGAATGTTCACACGTGATGGTTAACCGTACTTCGTAGTAGATGGGGAGGGGATACAGGGTCGAAAGGAGCGGGTATACAAGCGGAACGGGTGGACTGGACAAGCAGAGCGATTGGAACTAGACTAGTACCAGTTTTACACATCTCAAAACTACTTCAAAATGCGAAATAATGTATTTTTTTAGAGATTGATATGAATGAGCTTTATAATGGTTTTGGGTAATGCTGTTTTTCTTTTATTTACATTGAAATTTTATGCGCTATTTTTACCGATAACTACGCTCGAAATATACATAATGTAAATTTTTACTCGATAAAATGTATGCTTGTGCGCTAATCTTAAAACTGTAAGTACCTAGTTTTCATAGAGATTAAATTCTCAAGGTTAACCCCATTGACCGTAGAAAATTATATCAGATGTTTACCGGCATACCGTTAAAACGAATCCAAATCGAATTTTGAAACGAAGCTTACGATCGTAAGAGGTCTTGGATTTGAAACTGTATTTTCAAAATTATTACGACGAGGCGAAAGTTTTTTTAATACTTGTCTTGTAAACAGTCTTATTTACAAACAAATTCTTATGTAGCTCACATGGTAACTGATTCATAATTCGAAGCTTTCTATTACACAGAAAAAGTGCAGGCAGTTAAAGAATATAATCTTTGTTTTGTAAAAATCGCTAAAGCTCATGTTTACTCGCAGCTTAACGACTATGGTGTAACTGGCATTGTACCTCCATTGGAGGAATATAGAGTACAAGCTCTATATTCCTTTGAATATTAATGACTTAGATGATTACAAACGTTTACAGTGCAATTAAGGGACGATTTACCATAGATGTAAAATTAAGGACAATTTGATAGATTTTGCAAACGAGTACTTACTTACAGCAAACAAATAAAAAAATCAAAGAAAAATAGCTTTCCAATTACTACAACGACAAACTGCATTTAATCGTTTAGATACATTACATAAGTTAACAGTTTACTCAATTTGACTCCTAACTGTGTTATTGTATTATGATTCGTGGCAAATCTATCGATATTTGAAATCACTTTGACCAATCGAATGGTAAATGTTTTGTAGAAATTACGTTAGAAATACTGATTTGTGATTGAGTACTGTCAAGTAATTAGTGCTTTACGATGTGTAGAGTTCTGACAAGCGAGCTTAATATCATTGAATACCCAGGCTATTAACTCTTCAAATATATATTTTATTTTTGTGGTGGCCTTGTTCCTTAGTATTTTATAGACGTACTTCTTTAGACATGGTCAATAGATCTTCAATCGCTAAACATCGGAAATAACGTCCACCGTGCTATGGAGATCATCCAGTTAAAATTGAGTCTACAATAATTACTACTCTTCACTTTCTTAGTCGTAAAAGTTACTTCTGAGACATGAAACTTGATAGCTCTGACTTTGAGAGAGAAAAAACAATTTCTTTTACAAATGAGAGGCCTAAAGACCGCAATTATCAACGAAAAATCTCAGAGACAGTTCAAGTACCATCTGCAATTGATCGCTGTAATTACACTTCTGTAATTGATTTTAGTACAGTCGGCTCCAAAAACAAAAGCTGATTTAAGCTTTAAATATTTCGATTCTAATATTTTTTAATAAATCAGACCAAGATTTGAGTTGTCTACGTTGTCAGAACTAATTGTGGAGTGGTGAGATCTCCGGAATCTAGATGCTGTTTGCCTCTATTTGAAAAATTCTATCACTATTTTTATGGTCCATCATAGTATGTATTATAAAAACCTTGTCCTCTCCAAGTTATCAAGTTCTATAAAAATGACACTAAAACGGTTAGAAACTGAAAAATCTATTTTGTTGGTAACTGTACTAGTTCGAGTAAGGTCAAGGCGTGAAAGGACATCGACTTTGACGTGACATATCCATGTGTCAAGGGAAACGTGATCAAGTGGTCATGACTGTACCACGAATATTTTTACAAGTGTCCTTGTCAGAATTTCGTGAAAATTTTCAACTTGAAACAAGTGGAAGTGTTGAAATACGCATCCTACGGATATTTTTACAGTGTACGCTAATAAAAAAAAGAGTTGAAAATGAGAACATTACAAGCACGGGTTTGTTTTCAAATTAAAATTACTTATAAATCTGCAAATTTGGGAGTGTGAGTGTTGGTTAAGTGAATGTACCCTAAAGTTTTTCATGCAGAAGTTTTCGGAATGATTCGGCTGCATCGATTTAGAAGAAACTTGAAAATGAGAATTGTCATAGAGCACACTATCATTGTCACGATAAGGTCTTATACTCGTAAAACCTAACCTAAAAACTCCGTCTTTTTTTTAACTAGACAAGCAAAGCTAGTCGAAACTACAGGAAAATAGCATGTGTGTTGTCCTGTTCAAACATCCTAGAAATGATTAAACCGGAAAAAATTATAAGTCACATGGGCCTATTACAAGAAAATGAGCCGAGTTTAGACCAAGTCTAACTAAAAAACTGTCCCAAGAAAAACGATCTTTAAATACTCGTTCATAGAACGCTTTTTTGTGGTAACAGTTTTGTTTTGACATGTGTCAACATGAGGTTCAACCAAGGTTTTACGTTTTTATAATCAGCAGCACAATGTCTTGGAAGCTACAAAGTTATAGCATTGTATGTAAAAAATATTGCTAATGATAAGTGAAGTCACTCGTATTACCACACTGCTGGACTGGTTTTATTTGTGCCTCGCAGACAGTTTGGCGCGCGAATCGAATGCACGCGTTTAAACTTTTATTTCTCTCTCGTTCTCACTTCAAGAAAGTGTACCACGGAAGCAATTTAATCGTGTTGTGTACTTTTTCAGATTACATGTTCTCCGAGCTGAGCAAACGTGACTTACGCCATTGTCATACTTTCTGGAACGTTCCATGCAATATCTTTTAGAATCGTGTATTAAATTGCAGGTATTTTCAAACAAATCAAACATGCAATTATTTATTTTATCCAATGATTCAGAGGTCAGAAACCCGAAGCCTTGACTGGTTTTCCTCGTCTGGTGCAGATACTAATTGCTGTTTGTCTTATGAACATATTTTTATCACAAATAAAAAACTGATCTATTTCTAACCTTTCAAGTACTTCTGCCTAGAAAATTTATACAGTCAGTCTACCCTGAGATAATCTAAAAACCGACGCTTTATAAGTACCTACAACTCATCACATCATGATTCGCATAGACTTGGGAACACGCAGTGAAGCATATAGATTCAAAATCTGTAAAGAAAAATGCACATTCACCGTCCATGCATTAAGGTGAAATTTACCTTGCCAAGGAAGAACCGTCGGTAGTATTTCGCGGTGTCGTCTGTATCGATGTTGTGTCGCCTGGAGGCCTGTCTAGGGGTTCCGGGCTGAGCTCTAGACTCGCCTTCCTCTCCATCAGGAGGGGAATCATCCACCCCGTCGAGCCAGTAGCCGCCATTCGGAGGCTGGACGATCGTCGGTGGGGCTCCTAGAACAAACATTGGAACTCATTGGAGGCGCCTATAGAACATTCAGTGTCCTGGCTGTTGGCAAAATCATGCTGAATAAAATAGCTAGATGTAATGCAATAGATTGCAATGCTAGGGATTCACCGTCTGATGCTATTATTTGCGTGATTTTGTACATACAGGTGAGAGCAACAATTAATTGGCAATCACATGAATTCCCTTTTACATTTCATGTTTTCATCGAGTTCTACGTGTGTTAAAAATAAAGGTGCTTCCAAACCAAAGGGACAACTATTCTTTGGGTTACATAAACGTTTCAAATACAATTTATTTATCATATTGATCGAATCCTATCGGTACTTAAGCGTGTATGAATAATGTATGGTTGTAAATATAAACTGCACATGGTTAACGGAAGAGGATATCATAACATGAAGTATTCGTACCTTAATAGCATTATTTTGAATACAATTATCTCATATAGGGGGATGGTTGTTGACAATGCATTGAACAATAACAAAATATTTACATGAAATACTGATCGAACTAGCCTGCACTCTATTATACAATATACCTACAACTTACACATACATTACAGCTGTAATACTCGTATATCTTATAAGTACTTATTTTTTTTTAAGTAAAATGACAAAGTATTGCTTCCTGAGCATAATATAGAGCATTATGATCCTGATATATGAAATGCCTTAAAGTTAAAATAATGTAACTCGCTTTTTGTCGTATTCCTATCTCGTTTATTGCAACCTCGAATAATTAGTGTTATTTTCTAGCCCTATGTTTCCAAGAATTTTCAACTTATAGCCCGTGACATTTTGATGCGTCTTTCTCAAATGCCATTACGATGTTCGTTCCCAACTCTCCTGTCCTCCTGTCTCTAAAATCGTTCAGGGGTTATGTCAGACTTCGTTGAGAATTCTGACTGTCTGATTTATCCTAGGCGTAGAAACCTAAGTAAGTACTTATTTTTTGTATTTATATTTTTTGACGGTTGTGATACCCAACATTTGTTCAACGTCCAAAATCAAGTTTTTATTTTTGGAACCAAGACTTTTGGTCTTGAACAAAATAGTTATTTAGGTATATTGGAATCAAATATACTTACCTACTCTCAAAAATGTAAAATATTCTCATAAATTTTAAGGTAAGTATTTCAAATAGATTTGATGAAGAAACATAGACTCGTAGAATCTGAAGCAATAGTTCCCTTTGCCTTTGTTTCAATCATTCTCGATCCATTGAGGAAGTCACGATGTTGACTTTATGCTCTAAGAAACCTTCAAGTTAAGTTACATCATGGTTTAACTTTAAGATTTTTTAAGGTTTATGGGGCGTGAAATCATTTGTTACGATAGTGGAGTTATTGTAATACATTAATATATTGCAATGTATTTCGCTTACGCTTGAAACTGAAAATATTTACGCTGAGGCTGTCATTTTATTTGGCTCTGAAAAATATGGCAGTTCGATTTTAAAATAAGCATAAAAAAAAATTAAGTTCAGACCTACTTGTACATCAAACATTTCACTTCTTTCAAATTAACTGTAAACTAAAACTCCCATTTTCCACCTACGATAAAATAAGTAGATAGAAAAACTAGCCATCCCACAATGATTAAAGAATCAGCAAACAAGGAGTCCCCCGGGAGCGCATCTAATTTCAAACAGGCACGTCCTACAGTCTTTGTCCAGGCATTTTTACATAGCTTTCAACAGTCTAGTCCTGTGGGTTTCATTGTTCAAAGGCCTTTTATACTGAGGTTCTATTAGCTAGAGTGAGATCTGGAACGGGATGGACCTGACGGACTGAAGGATCTTTATTGTGTCCTACGGTTTATATTCTTAGCCTTGGGTATCGAATTCAGGGAATTATTCATCTTTGATATGATGATTATTCTTTTATATTATTATGATGATTTCTGGTGTTGTGCAGATATTAGTTCTACGTTTCATAATAATGCAGACTAAGTTCCATGTACCGCTATTTTGTCCCTACCAAAAAAAAACTAATAACAATTGCAGCAGATGCAGAAAATGATAATGGCAAGGTCAGTTTTTTTTTTAATTTAACTATCACAAAGTTATCGAGGATCGTAGTCAACTAAAACTAAATTTTATGAAAACTGTACAAATAAGTATTACAGACAAAAAACGCGTACGGACTCTCATTCAAACTATGCTCTCGCATCATCCCCAGTCAGTAAAACCGCAGTAGCTATCATAAATTCATGTCTGACTCATCGTCTCCTTTTGAGGTTATAATTTTTTTTCATTATTTTTGAGTTTTAACTACATATGTGAACAGTAACATCACCGAGACGAGTATGAGTAAGTACCTACACATCCAGTAAAGTAAATAAATCTCGGATGTAATTTAAAATAAAAAATCTATTTAAACTTTTCCACTCCGCTTCGGTAAACTAAATGAAACGCGTCAAAAAACGAGCCAAAGCTCTATTCACACAAAAACATTACGAATTCCTGCTAGCAAAAGTTTTAAATTCCTCTAGCAAACAGCTATCACAGAAACTATCGGTTAATCTGTGGACTACCGTGATTTCCCAAGATCCTGGCTAAGTAATTTAATTAATGCTTTAATCAGCTAACTAGCGTAGCAGGGAATGTTTTTTGCCTTCCATCTGTCGCTATATTTGTGGGAATTTGCGGAGGTTTAATTCATTAGCGTGAAATGATCGTAGAGACCTGATAGAACATCTACCATACATCTAAATTACACTTGAAAGCTTATTATGATTGTATCTTACACCACATACATCAGATCCCACATTAGGATTCCCTATTTCGTTGGGTATCAGGAAATACAACTGTCGGCCAAACACACTCAGCATTTTTTTTCTAGATTAAACACTGTCCCACGGTCACAATCTAAACCAGCATCTCACCAATGAGATCACGAGTGATAGGGACGAAATATTTTGAAAAACGTGAAATATTTACTACTCTTACTCTTTGCTGTTAAAATTTGTCTTGTTGAGAGTGTTGGGTACAGTGACAGTCAGCAGAACTCATATGAACCGAAACGCATTGGTTTTTGCCGGATTATAAGTGTCAGTATCGTTCGTAATCCCCATATTCTACTTTGACGCAGTAAACATCCTTAAAGTTTCATTATTTGTGGCCAGCGGTTGAGCTCGTGATCGCCTTAACTCTAAATAATGGAGTCGTTACGAACCCGGTACTTTCACACCTCTGTTCTCAACAATTCCATTACTTTCACTAACAAATGGCTTGCCACAAAGAGTTCAGTATTAATAGATCTCTGATTTCCAAATTATTCATTGTTGTTTCTGTTTTTTCTTCTTTTGCGTGACAAAAATGGGAAAGGAAAAAAAAACAATGTCTGGAAATTTCTATTCCATCAAGTGTGATGATGGGTTTTCTTAGGTGGTCAACAACCTATGAAAGCTGATAATGTGTTGTGAGATGAATAAAAAGTAGTCGGTAGAAGTCAGATTCGAAGATGAGTGAACCGTCTACTGAGAACGGGATACGATGCCGCATATTGGGAATATCATGAAGAAGGATTTCTGATGTCTGTGAAATGGACATATCTTACAATGGAATGCTTCAGGCTGACGATGACTATTCAACTTCAACCATTTCTTTTTAATATTTAACCAAATTCGATTGTGGTCATGAAGGCTTAATTTTGGTCAACACATATATATCGTTTCACAGCTATCAATGATATGATGATCGCAATAAATATAACCTGTGGGCCTAAAGCGGCCACCTTGGGTGAATCATATTATGAAGCAGAAACTGCTACAAAACTGCTCATATGTTTCATCAAAATTTAAAGTAGCCGCTTCAGGCCCCCTGGTCCATTTGAGGATCTTCTGTATATATGTCTATACAAAGTCACGGTAAACATAGTTATAGATCCTTAGTAATTTCATGACAAGCGTATAAAAAAACTATAAAATGTTCATACAACGCATGTAAACTCATAATTATACTCGTTATGCAACTTGTGTCTTCTAATTTTGATTCTTTCGTTTCGAAATCATGTATGAATATTTTCCATTGTAGATGTAATTAGAATTTTAGCAGATCTAAATTTTGTAATGTTCCCAAAATATTTCGGAACACGGCTTGTGCAATAAAAGCAATTTGTGTGGAATGGCATTCAAGTCGGGTAAGTAGCTAATTGTGTTATATCAATATGTATGTCAATACTCTCATGACGTTACTCAAATAGTGTAAAATTCGCATGCATAGTCGATTCAGCTAAATTGCGTTTGTTATCTTTTTATCACACGATGTCATTTTTGGTTCGTGTATCGAGCAAGTACGTAGGAAAAATTTCAAACAACTATGATTGAAATTGTTCCTACGTACTTGCTCTTTTAAAGATGGATATCTCATAACATGAGTCAGTAGTCTTTTTCAATGCATAAGCAGCTTCTGTTTAGTAATTTTTCAGCTGCAAAAGTAATGCGATTTATTCGTCTACTCCTAAAATTGCAGCATTCTGTATTCAATTCTCATCAAGTCCAATTTAATATTTACAGAACGCGCGCAGGCAGAATTTGCCGTTGCATGTGAATGGCATTATCTTTTCAATTTTTAGAACTAGCTGAAATTATTTTGTTGTTGAAATTGTTTTGTTTTGTTGTAAAAAAGTTGTTTACGATTGACTTTCAGTTTACAAAATAATTTTACGGTTCATGTAATGATTTGGATTTTCTATTTATCGTTAAAAATAACTGATCCCAAATATAAAACATAATACAATAAAAATAATAAATTTTACGAGTATGTTTGAGTTAAATTAATTTCCACTGTGAGTACCAACCTAGATAAACGATTCTTCCCCCTTTGATTTCTTTTCCACAATCAATAGATAAATTTTGTTTTGCATATCACATCGGCCGCCCTTGCCGCGGGGTGGCAAAAGAGGATATTGAGAAATAAAATGACTTACCAGGCTTCGCTAAAGTTTCCTCCAGCAGTTTCTGGCTAGCCTGGCAAGTAGCCGCCGCCTTCCTCTGGGCGGAGGTGAACCCTGGAGAGGAAGGTGGGCCATGAGGAGCAGGCACTCGACCCTCGGCGTACGAATGCCGGTCGGCGACGGTCACAGGCGCTCCTACGGACGTCGCTCTTCTCTCTGCACCCGTTCTTGACACCTGGAAATAAGGTTTAGATTAGCACAACAGTTTTTAATATTTCACTATAAGATGAATAGGCACATAGTGGGTATTTCAAGGCACTTCTGACTCTTCTCAGTCCATGTCTCAAATTATTATGACTACTTACTCCTTGTATCTATGAAGGTTAAAGAGAGTTATGACATTCCCTTGGGTATTAAGCGTGATTCAGATACATTTATATTAATTTACATTTTTTTATTTATTTATTTATTTATTTTGCGTGATATAGCGTTTTTACAAGTACACGTCATTTTTTTTTTTTTCGGAAAAGCATTATCAGTAGGTAGTTGATCTAGCGTTTATTACATGATAAGCTTCATCATCATCATCATCATCAGCCTATGACAGTCCACTGCTGGACATAGGCCTCTTCTAGTGCGCGCCATTGCGCCCTGTCCTCAGCTCGACGCATCCAGCTTCTGCCGGCAGCCTTTCGCAGATGGTCACTCCACCTGGCCGGAGGGCGTCCTACACTACGTTTGCTGAGTCGCGGTCTCCACTCAAGAACTCATGATGATAAGCTTGTTTTACACGAATAGCCTTAAAGTTTTAGCTAGTTACTGATAAGTAGGTATGCCTAACAAAGGCACCTAAAAAAGTAATTGCCTACAAAAGTAGGTCGTTTTTGCTATCTTAAATCAAGGATTTGGTTTGTGCAAAAAGTAATTACGCGAAAATAGGCATGGGTAAATCGCGTTTTGAGTAAAATATATAAGTGCTTTTAATACTACAGGCACTTCATAAAAGGCTAACAGAAAGTGGCCTTTTTAACAGTAATATGGCTTAAAGATTACGTGTCGCCATGCAACAGCTAATGGTTTCTGAACTCCTGAACTCCTGCCACACACGATGTTGCCAACATAATAAGGATAGAATAGCGAGTAAATTCAAACGGTCTAATTCGGAAGATTCAATTGATCATAGGATAAGTACCAAACATTGACTACACTAAGCGAGCACAAGGTTCTTTTTTTATAGTTGTATACATTATGCAGTTAATATAATGGACTATTTACGCTCGTTGAGTTGACCTACTTCTGGATAGATATTTAAGAAACACGTAAATGTAGTTAAATTCAGTCGTGCAGGTATTGCAAAAACAGAAACATTAGTCTGAATGTTAATTTTGAGACACATTGGACCATTCAACAAAAAATTGTCTTTTAAGATGCACTTTTTAATTACACTTGTTCGAAAGAACTGACTCGACAAGAAAAATACAACATAATTTAAGTAGAATAGGTATAATTTCGCTAGATTTAACCACATTATGAAAGTTGGCGACACAAGTTAATGCTTTAGTTTCCAAGAGGCTTATGCAAAGCTCTCTTGAAAAGCTTGACCTGCATTGACGTCACAAACATACTACGTGACTATGGTGATACAGAACAATGAAAATTAAAAACAAATATGTTTTATTTGGATTAAATGTCACTACGTGAAATAAAACTGAATATTGGATGCTCAAAACGGTGAAGGAAAACATCGTGAGGAAACCAGTTAGTGTTCTTATAGGCGGCGATGGGCTTGCAACCTGTCACGTATGAAATACTATCATCTGCAAGATGTGGGCATGTATCAAATATGTGTTTGGACATGCCTCTGACATCCCCCCTTAGACATCTTCATAGGCTCTGGAATAAGTAACATAAAAGATCTGAGAGAATGTCTACCGCACGTTGGGGATACAGTCGTGAACCTGTTTTGTTTTTTATTGGATGTTTATTTGTGTTTCAATCTCACAGTAACCAGTTCTTATATCTATAGAGTGATCTAGATGATATTTTAAATAGATAAAATGTTTACCTACGACGCAAAAAAAATCAACAAAGACACGAGCGAAAGCTAATAATTCTGAAAATACTATAAAATAAAATATAGAAAAAGGTTTTTAAGCTACAAGTATACTTTTTCAGATTTACAGTAAGTATTAGAATGGATTAGTCACGGTTTTAGTTAGAAAAGGAATTTAAAGAAGCAATTTACAAGGTACAAAAAATAAATAAAGTTTCAGACCACTCTTTTGTAATACTTGATTGCGTTGTATAGTGTAGCTGATAATGCCTGAAGTAATTCTATGAAATACATTATTAGCCTGCTTTTAGAGATAAGATTTTTCAGCTTTCGCTTATATAAATAGTAGTAAAAAAAATTGCTGTATTTTAGATCGAAGTGTAGTACTATGCTAGTACTGTTAATATGAAATTGATATTAGGTAGGTACCTACCTAATATCAATTTCATTTGGATGGATTTTTCGTTTTGTAAAATTTATATGCGCTTTAAAACAAACTCTTAACGGTGAAGGAAAACATCGTAAGAAAACCCGCAGCTTAGTCAGCTCCACACGTATTGACGTTGTCTTTCCTGTGGGCCAGGCTGATTAAGCTGAGATGATGGTTTAGGTGCTGGGCAAGCCTATTCCATCTCAAACAATGTCCCAGGCATTGCAGCGTCCCGTTAAGTTTAGGCATAGGTTGCCTCCTGACGCTGTATAAATCTATTAAAGATGTAAAGGCCTAAGTTACCCAATATCATTGGTGGTACCTAATACTCGTCGAAATCACTGAATGGTAGAATCAAGTAATCTAAGTACAGTCGAAGTCAATGAGCGTAACGCATCGACCATTGAACTTGCACCGTGGGATTCCGTCATTGTCGATTTTCACTGTAACTGTACAGTACAAATTGCCCTGCGGTGAATTCGAACAAAGTCTAATCACAAGTAAGTCACAATGTGAGAAACGATACGCTCTAAAAAATCCACAAAATCGATTTAAAAATCGAATGCCCGATAAATTTTAAAACGATAAACACCATCAGCAGTTTAAAATTGGAAGCCAAAGCCAACGGAAGCATTAGTGGACTCGTTGACAGCAACTCGAAACAAGTAGCGTGAAAACTTGCGCCATTTCCACTTTGATCAAATTAATCTGACGTCACTGACGTCATGAGTTTTAACACGGAACTGGGGTCGTATTCGCGTTCCTTTTTTCATTCGTTCGATGAATATTCGGATGCTTCTTACTACGAGCGACATTGTATTCAGTCGATAAAATAAACGATAAAACACGGTCCTAGCCTAGGACCAAATATTCCAAACCGAAAAATTGGCCCTTGAAGTCAGAAATCATAGTAAGAATCATCCGAATATTCATCAAACGAACGAAAATAAGAACGGGAATACGGCCCAATCGAACGCGGTCACCATTTCAAATCGCTGAAAGAAATATCGATAAGCATAATCGACAATTTACTAATATAAATGTTTAGTGTAATTCCGGATATCATTTAGCTATTTTGTACATTTATTAAAGTAACGCTCATTTCCCATGTAAATTACTGTCAGACATTTTGAAACGGAACTTAAAACTAATGAAATCGTGCAAAAACTAGAATAATTATGTGGGTAAGTGGCAAGCAATGTAATGTAATTGTGGATTTAAGCCTCGTCCACACCTAGGAACATTACTGCAAATATTCACATAACAAACCGTTACAGAACACACAAGCGTTTTGTCGATAGACATTGAATTCGAAGCGTGAATTCGAAATTCGAACGTTTACTTTCTTCAAACAAAACAAATGTTTTTCGTTAATGACGTGTTTGTTGACGTCAGTGTGTGTAGAACAGGCACTAGATCCATTATCTATTTACTTATTTTCAGCTACTAATAGCCGGTTAGCACTAATCTAATGTCTTTTAGTCACGACAATGTTCCTACGGTTAAAATTTCAATGTCTACATAGCAATTCTATATGAATCAGAGAGCTATTAAGTGCCACGGTATACTATTGAAAAGGTCAGAGGTCGATTGTCGATGATCGATTCAACCAAATAATAAATTGAAATCTCTAAAAATACTTCATCCAATATCAACTTCTAATTAGGGATGTTTTCTTTGAATAAATCCATCGAAAAACTAGATGACTCCAATTTCGAACAAATGACACGAATAATTTTCTCCCTTCGGCTCATTAACTTAAAACCGAACTATTTTAGAACCGCACTATTTTAGGAGAAAACTAAATTAGGCAGAATTAAAAAAATGGGGCATCAATTTTAAGCGTTGAAAATGTTTTGAAGTTGTCTCGAAGTTTCTTTTAAGTTTTTATGACTGACAGCAGAACTTTGACCTAAAGTAATAACAGTAGATTGAGGATTTAAGAGGAATGCAGATTTTGAACAATAACTTTACTTATTTATTTATTTTTTCATAAAAGTTGGTGATCATTTTTTTGGAACGAAGTTCCTTTTCGGACGGTATCGTATGGGGCAGCATTTAAAAAAAAAAAACGTATACGGTATCGTATACGTTTTTTTAAAAACTTTTTTTTTTTAAAAAAGGCTAGACAAAAAAAGTGTTTTTGTAAAAATTTTTGCGTCACGACACATGAATATGTCAAAACGTCACAGTGCGAAGTGCACAGTCGCGAAGCAGTCCATAGATTATTAAGTACGTTGTTAGTACGTTAGAGCGTTATTTATTTGATAAATGCCAAATGTCTAATTTGAAACTTCGTTCCAACCGAGTGTTCCACGACACGTACTTTTTTTGTTTTTTTAATAAGATTTAAAGTTGGCCTATTTTTTTTAAGAAATTTAATGACTCGTCATACAAAATTACAAATTACATGTAGGTATCATTAGTTCAAGCTACAAAGTCGAGCAGAAGACAAATGGAGCGAGTAAATGTGGTGCTTCATTGCAGCCACATTACTCTCGCGAGATCATAAACCAACTGAAATGTTTTCACACCTGGGTGTAATTACTAAAGCATTTGTAACTTGAACTTTATTTCAATGGTAATAAGAGCTGCGAAGATTAATAAGAATGTAAAGACTTTTAGTAACTGCTGCTAATGCTAGAGCAAGTCGAATAGAGGTAGACAGGCTTACTACATTTTAACGCTGTTAATTATATAGCAAAGGGGTAGGTACAGCATCCCAACACAACTAAATCCAAAAGGATTTTCCGACAAAAATCTTTATACCCGGAGAAAACAGCGTTTGAAGATTACTGTTTGCGTATGTACTGGGCGCGTTTTTTTACGTGGATTGCTGGATTTTGACGTAGTAAATTTTTTTTTTGCGTTTTTTTTAATGTTTAGAATCATGGTCTGATTGCAACCCCTCAGTTTTCGGTAGTAGTCCTTTTACATCCTGTATAACTCACAAAACTGAAATTTATGCTTACTACATGAATTCACCTATCAAACACAAACAGTGATAAAATTTCAAGCGTGGTCTACGAGTCAATCTCATTCATTATCAATCTGGCGAGAAAAAGTTCAACCAAAGAATAGTTTCTGATTTTTTAATTCTTACGTTCCAAATTTAAAACTCGGCTAAACCTTCTTTTAATTATCGCTAAAGAGTCTATCTGTGATACGCTTAAACGTTTGAATTCATTGAAATGTTAACTTACCTACAATCAAAATCAATAATCCAGTGAATTGTCTCTGAGTCTGAGTCTAAAATAGAAACTATTTGATTCCAAAATTAGTTCTAAACAGTCGGTCCCTGCACCGAGTTAAACTTGCCAACTTCTAGTTAATCTCTGGCTCTTGGACGATTCGGTAAAATATATATTTAGAAGTTCCATAGTTTATTTATGAAAATGACTAGGTTTATGAAAACGGCTTGTACTTATTAAAAATGAATTGCCACGAACTTTTAGATGGGTTAATGCTAAACAAAAAAACGAACGGGAATAACCTCCTGAACTAGTTTTACTAAGAGTATCAAACACAATTCCTTTTACTTGGAACTGTAAAATAAAAATTTTTGAAAAAAAAAATTGAACCGACTTCACAGAACACAAACAGAAGAACCTTCTACACACTAAAAAGAGAAAAATAAGAATATAATTTGAAGTCGGTGCCAACTATTCATTTACATCTAAGAAATTCAAAAGAACTTGGGTGCAAAATTGTATCCTGGTACGCTATCGCTCGATTTCTTTTTTTGATAGGTACCTAATCGTATTCACTTGGCACCGACTTCAAATTATATTCTTATTTTTCTCTTTTTAGTGTGTAGAAGGTTCTTCTGTTTGTGTTCTGTGAAGTCGGTTCAATTTTTTTTTTCAAAAATTTTTATTTTTCACTTTTTAGTGTAAGTAAATAAATACTGTGTAAATAAAAGTGTATGTGTAAATAATATAGTAAGCTACGAGTACATTAAGACTTTGCTTATCGTAGCTTACGAGTAAGTAGGAAAGGATAAGAGAAGTCATGGGCAGACCTACTAAAGGACAGACCGGAGTTCAGCAAGGGGGAAAACTATCAATCCATAAGGAAAAGAAATATTTTGTACTACCTCGGGTGTAATACCCTTTCAAACTATTTAATGTTTGACTCAGATTGTGAGTCAGGGTGTGTTGTGTAGTGAGAATGAGGTTTTTTTAATGTTACGGGAAAACTGTCAATCCCTCAGGAAAAAAAAATATATGGCGCCACCTTGAGAGTATACCTCTTTTTAACAAAAAAAAAATTTTGGAAATCGGTCCACAATTTTCTTAAAGTTCAGTGATTGTTTTAGTTTTACGGGAAAACTATTAATCCCTCAGGAAAAAAAAATATGTGGCGCCACCTTGAGAGTATACCTCTTTCTAACAAAAAAAAAAATTGGAAATCGGGCCACAATTTTCTTAAAGTTCAGTGATTGTTTTAGTTTTACGGGAAAACTATTAATCCCTCAGGAATAAAATTTATATGGGACCACTATAAGAGTATACCCTTTCAAACAAAAAAAAAATTTTGGAAATCGGTCCACAAGTGATGGAAATATCGTTTTCTTAAAGTTCAGTGATTGTTTTAGTTTTACGGGAAAACTATTAATCCCTCAGGAAAAAAAAATATGTGGCGCCACGTTGAGAGTATACCTCTTTCTAACAAAAAAAAAATTTTGGAAATCGGGCCACAATTTTCTTAAAGTTCAGTGATTGTTTTAGTTTTACGGGAAAACTATTAATCCCTCAGGAATAAAATTTATATGGGACCACTATAAGAGTATACCCTTTCAAACAAAAAAAAAATTTTGGAAATCGGTCCACAACTGACGGAAATATCGGTGAACATACATAAAAAAAAAAAAAAAAAAAAAAAAAAAAAAAAAAAAACATACATACAGCCGAACATATAACCTCCTCCTTTTTATGAAGTCGGTTAATAAAACATACTAAGCTTAGAAAGAGCTCCAAGAAGAAAAATAGCACGTTCCTCAGCTAAGTTAATAAAGTGTGGTAATCCGAAATTGCTAATCGCATTAACACGCCCCAGAATACAAGTCAAGGACACCAGACTTTTACCACTTGTTTATAGACTAGTGATTGCCTGCGGTATTATCTGAAGAAGTTACTTCTAATGGTTGGGAGCTAAATAAACTATTTTTTATAAATAAAATATAAATTGGCGTGTGCACAGTGAAGTTATTACAATAATGAATGAACTAAATAAAGCCACAGATAAAAACAGATAGAAAAGAATGATTACATCATTCAACTTAATGTTTCCAACATTATCTGCTTCAAGATTTGTATAAAATATACATAATAAAATGTGGCACAGACTGGATGACGAAAGCCATAGAAAGGTGTCTATGGAGTGAATTGGGGGAGGACTTCGCCACAGAAGGCGACTACTAATTAAGTGTGTATTTAAACGAAGATTAATTTTGAAAGTGTTTTATATAAATTAAAAACAGGATTTTATGATCAAATTTTAAAAGTATTCCGTGTCGTGTAACTTAAGAACCCATTTTGTTAATTAAATTAGTAGAATAAAGGCTATTTTTATTTTAGTAGAATATCGATTTTATTTTAGTAGATTTACTGGAACATGTTTTTTTAATAAAAACTTCACTACATAAAATATGTCCTCCAAACATCGCTATTTATAAATATATATATAAAGTAAGTACATAAAATCATCGATGAAATATGAATCGAAACAGTGCAAGCTATTTGAGTATATGAAGCTAAGCAAACACACGTTGACCCGACCACATAGTAAAACAAGAAACAGCAAACAATGTCACTGTATTCCATTCCGCAGATGGTTCCCATTTTGTGTTATTGAAAAAGTTGAAATTGAGGTATCGTAAAATGTTTAATGTTTTTGTTGCTTATTGAGGTCCAAAAACTCAAACAGAAGTAAAACGAAATGGTGGTTTAAACAACAAAACTCGAATAAACTCTATTCAAACTTAAAGTTCAGACAATTGAATGTGGCATTGCATATGCAAACTGGTTTTGACATGTGTACTATCCACGGAAACAACAGCAACTTTACTAGTAGATACGTCTAGATCGTATGAGTAAACATGAAGATTTTCAATAAGATTTTAGAAACAGATAGGATGGGTTGGGATTCCAAGATTTTAGGAAGATACGATACAACTATGAGGACAAAAGTTTGAAATTTAAACGAGCTATAACAGAAAATTGGATAAGCTAGAGAATACAATCTGAACGGTCTGCTAAACAGCCATAAAACCAACTCAGGCTCGAATTACAAAAGGCGCTTACTCAACAATCTTCTATATCACCTACCCAGACATAAAAATCGACAAGCTTGCACCTTCGTTTCTGCCGATCAAGCGACATTTCGGGTAAACACGATACCTGATACTGGCCGGGTGCCGGCACCGCCAATGATTGGTTTGCGATCGACAGTAAATTGCAACAACTCCTAAATTGTATAGATTGAGGTATGAACATGACTATTTAGAAATGTCAATACCAAGTGGCCAGTAATGTAAATCGAATAGTTTGAAACTGTGGTTGGCGGAAATGTAAAATTGATTTTATGTTATGGCGAAACCAAGTCGACTTATTTGCGATGGTAAATTTGAGCAGATTTCCTACACAGAAGGTTAAATTTTGTTCATTTTTCTGGATGAGGTGATAAATATATGATTGAAAATTTATGAATGAACCTAGTGAAAAAGGAAACTCATTACTTACTTCGAATGAAACGAAAAAGTTATGAAAATTTAGTTTTACACGTCACAATAATAAATGCGTGTGAATTTTATTCGGAACCAAGATCAATTTTATCTCTATTTTCGATTTGTCTATAAGTAAATAAAAAATTATAAATATTTACGTGTAGTGCTGTGACGTACTTCAATAATGAAAGAACCGTGTAGTAGACAATAGACGTGTCAACGTATAATCTAACTACAAACATTGTTAATAATATAAGATAAGCGCTAAGCACATTGCACTTTACAAGGTTGGCAACTGTTGATTATAATATCAGAACTTACGTGAACTTAATGCATTTCCGAACATATCAATTATTATTTATAGGCAAAAACTTGAGACGATGAATGCTTCCAGTTTATAACAATGTTGTTTAATGAATATTCATTTTAATTACATAAAATTGACGGGCAACACGTAACTAATGGCAATAAATTAAAATTACACAACGCAAAAAAGTTTGTATTGTAAAAATTCTACGAAAGAGGACATGGCCAAAGAGACTTGAATTCAGAAAGAAGAAAACACAAAATGCAAAGTGCTATTTAAATTTTCGAATATATTCTAGAAGGGTTCGATGTCATCATAAAGTTTCAAATTCGAAAATGGAAAACGAAATTTCAGCCAGCAATGTCATAATTTAGTTTATTTTTGCACCGGAAAGCGTTGCATGCCCCAACATTTTCTACAAAATAGAATTTTCATCACTCGTAGTGTTATCATAGCTAGATGTGCCGTAACTGAGCTTTCTCGTGTTCATTACAGCGAGGGGATGTCTACCATTGTTCGCAGTCAGATACTAACGATATTGCTCTACCATTTACTCACAGATAAAGGGTGCTTCACACGGTTTCAACTGTATCAAGATGAAAGTGTTATTTTACCGTAAAGTTACTCTGACTGACGGCTGGAAAGACTTAGGATTGTTCCCTCCCGAAATGTATAAGTTTATTGTGTAACATACGAAAGTTTCGCTCGAGTTACTCTGGAATCGAGCCGAATGGCCTTTTATCTTGTCTTGTAAAGCGTAACCGGACCGCCTTATTCACAAGAAGCAAAGAACTTTGAAAGCTAAAATGTTTGGAGTATTACCGTTGCTTACCGTTAACGCCAAAGCTAGGATAAGGTACACATTGACGAGATAAAATAACGCTTTTTATGAATAAGGCTCTGAGTCACAGAAACAACAGACCCTTATCAAATAAGAGATAACCATTCAATGGGGACCCTTTTTGTGTAGATATTTTTCAGATAAGTTCATGACTATACAGGGTGTAAAAGACGTCTACCGAAGCCGAAAGGAGTAGGTACAGCATCCCAACACACAAACAAATCCAAAAGGATTTTCCGAAAAAATCATTATATCCGGAGAAAACAGCGTTTGGAGATTACTGTTTGCGTATGTACTATGTACTGGGCGCGTTGTTTTACATAGTTTGCTTGATTTTGAGTTTTAACTGTTTTTTTTTATATAAATGAAATTATTAGGTAGGTATGGTGTTATTATGTTGTACTAGTAGTAAATAGCCGGAAATAACATAAAATGATGTAGCTAAGTCAATTTTTTTTTAGTTTTTTTTTTCGCTTTGTTTAAAATCATGGTCTGATTGCAACCCCTCAGTTTTCGGTAGTAGTCTTTTTACACCCTGTATTTTTGTATCGATTTTATCTTCAAACTGGAGCTACTTTACTCCAACAGCGTTTGGGCAATTCTATTTCAGCTAGATTTATTGACGCCATGAAAACATTTAAATACCGAACTAGTAATTAGGTTGTTTTTTTTTTAATTGGATAATAAACTAGCGCAAGAACATAATTCTACCAACAATGAGCCGGATTAAAGTTTCGTGGCACGGAAAAGGAATTTCAACGTTCCGATTTACGTTTTAATTTAAGACAGAAGCAGGGTTATCAAAAGTTAAGACTGTTTTAGAACCTAGAGCAAATTGAAAGAATGAATTTAAGTTGCCTTTTCGAAAATACATTAATTCAGCAATTATCATTGTTCTTTTTATCGGAACGAGATCGCGTAACAGTTTTAGACAATAATTGAACTATTACCTTTCCTCGCGGCACTTTTTTCCTTCGAAGAAATTCAAGTTGACGTTAAAAGCAACAATGAGTTTTAAAAAAAAATAACACTAGTGAAAAATGTTTGTTGAACAGGCAACTACAGCTATTTGCCTAGATCCAGGGATCTGGGGGGTTATTCGCGTTCGTTTGATGAATATTCGATAATACTTCATCGTGTGAGTTTAAAAAGTGGTTATCTAAAATCAACCAAATAAATTCATACTTATTCAATTTTTGACAAGTACACGTATTTGAATTAATTTCAATAATTCAAAAGAAAATTAGGACTTTGAATTTTAGACCTAATTTTCGTGAGTACTAGGTTTAGTTTTTGAATTTAATTAATAAATAAATAATGCTGGACTTTTTCACACAGCATCATCTAGCCCCAAAGTAAGCAGAGCTTGTGTTATGGGTACTAACTACATGACTGATATACTACTTATATACTTTTTGTTTGTAAATACATACATATTATGCATAGAAAACACCCAGACCCGAGACAAATATATGTAGAACTAGCTGCGCTCCCGCGGGCTGACCCGCGGTCCTAGGGATTTTTTCATTTTTTCGGGATAAAAAGTAGCCTATGTCCTTCCCTGGGATACAACCTTTAACTATGCCAAATTTCAGCTTAATCTGTTCAGCGGTTTGGGCATGAAAGCGTAACAAACAGACAGACAGACAGAGTTACTTTCACATTTATATAATATTATATAGTATATAGCATTTATAATCTATCTATCTATAATATAAAAATGAAACGCAAAATGTGTTGGTAAGCGCATAACTCAACAACGCCTGGACCGATTTCATTAAATTTTTTTTTGTTGTGTTCGTTATTGTCAGGAGAAGGTTCTTATGACAGAAAAAATCTATATATTAATCATGGAGGGCGTGAAATAAGGGTTGAAAGTTTGTATGGGGAGTTGGTAGTTCCAGTTAAATGCAATAGATGGCGTTGCTAATAAGTATGTTATTTCGCTGACGAAGTCGCGGGTACCAGCTAGTAGTATATATAATTATATATATAGTATAGTATAGAATATAGTATGGATGAATGAATGAAGTGGAAGGGCTCAAATTCGGATTTCCCGCAGCCCTAGCCAAAGAGAACTCTTCCTAGATCCCTGTTGAGTAATTGCGTTTATCGGACCGTTAAATGAGCGTTGCAACTTAATCAGGTTGTTTTTGTTTTATTCAATTCCGCAGGTTGTTTATTTACTCATTATTTGTCTTTTATTATTGCCTTTGATTGCGAATTCTTTATTCGAAATGTAGGTCATTATTTGAATACGGAATTGGAATTCAAATTTCCGTTGATTGATTTAACGTCTTTCATTTATCGTTTCTAAACAGAAAAACAAGAATTCGTTTTACTTCTATATGTTCGAAACGGTCTGAAGGATGGGTGACCGCCAGTGGCATTTTCATCTGAGCGCTTCCGTGCTTCGGAGGGCACGTTAATTTGTCGGTCCCGGCTATTAAGTCGTTAAGCCATGACGGAGGCCTTAAGGCGGCCTAAAAACTCCGTCACCAGAGTTGGCCACTGACTCATACGAACTTATATAGCGTGATTCAAAACTACTTGATATCAATCTACTTTTACATAGAAATTATACGAAACAAATCGCATTGTGTTGAATCCAGGCTAATAACGCGTTGCAAGATTAGCGATTGTTTTACACTTGACAGGCCAAGAAATATACTCCATTCTATAAGACAAAGTGTGTAAATCGCCTCTTTCAATAGCATCAAGATCTATCGACCTGTATTCTATTAAATGCAAAGCAATTCAAGCTGTTCCTTGTTAACCGACTTCAAAAAAAGGAGGAGGAATATAATTTGAAGTCGGTGCCAAGTGAATACGATTAGGTACCTATAAAAAAAAGAAATCGAGCGATAGCGTACCAGGATACAATTTTGCACCCAAGTTCTTTTGAATTACTTAGATGTAAATGAATAGTTGGCACCGACTTCAAAATAAATTCTTATTTTTCTCTTTTTAGTGTGTAGAAGGTTCTTCTGTTTGTGTTCTGTGAAGTCGGTTCAATTTTTTTTTTTCAAAAATTTTTATTTTTCACTTTTTATTGATATACATTCGGATGGCATAAAGGAATCGCATAATATGAATCGGGCCGTGGATGATGATGAATTTGACGCATTGATAGCAGAAAGGAATGGTGCCTCGACTTTCAAACCGCATATTATGAATGCGAATCCCGGCCGTTCATTAATTTAATTTACAAAAAACTGATGTTAGGGATTGGGATTCTTCCTTCAATAATATAATACCAGGAACTTCAAATGACTAACAAGTTTAATGAAAAATTGTACAGTGATTGCACAAATGATAAACGGGTGCGAGTTTTTCACGGCTTCAGAAAATGATGTGATGTGTAATGGCGTCGCCGGATGCGCACCATAGATGTGATAGTGTCCGCGTAGGGATGTCCATCGTGTGCAAACACAGAAAGATAAAGATTTTTGTTCAGCACAAACGCGTATATTTTCACTTTTTTTATTTTCTATATTAGACTACTAGATGGGCTCCACACGGCCACAGATAATATACTTCTGGAGCTTTAATTCTCTACAGATAAAATATTAAATCTTTTGTTTGTATTAAACATGAACACATCGACCACAGATAATGCACTCCACTTTGTTTGTTCACATACACAGATAAATTTGTTTCCTAAACACTGTCCTAAGTCGTTTTTTTTCCGGAGTAGCATAGATTTTTGTGTCATGAAATAACGTAGCTTGTTCATGCTTGTTATCTAGACCTAGGCTTTAAGCCCATAATGGCATTCATGAGAAGCGCGGTGCATTCGAAATTAGCACTGCAGCATTTTTGTTCGCACAATGATGCAATCCGAGAGCTCAGCAGTCGCTTTGTGAGCCCGTGATTGTGAACTTCTGAAAGCCCCGATCCGCTTTAGACGTAGGAAGTGGTTTATAACGAACCGTGCTGTAATGACATGCGTCAAATCACAAGCAAAAAAATATACGAAAACAGGGGCCTTACTTTGAAGCGTTGAATCCGAAGTTTCGATGAATATTCGGATGTTTTCTACTACGATTTCTGACTTCAAGGACCGATTTTTCGGTTCGGAATATTTGGTCCTAGGTTAAGACAGAGTTTATAGGTTGATCTTATCGACCAAATACAATGTTGCTCGTAGTAGGAAGCATCTAAATATTCATCGAAGTTTCGGATTCAACGCTTCAGGGCCCATATTCGCGTTCCTTTTTTCGTTCGTTTGATGAATATTCGGATGCTTCCCACCACGATATCTGATTTCAAGTGCCAATTTTTCAAACGGTCCTAACCTAGGACCAAATATTCCAAACCGAGAAATTGGCCTTTGAAATCAGATATCGTGGAAGCATCCAAAGATTCATCAAACGAACGAAAAAAGGAACGCGAATACGGCCCCAGGTTAGTATGGGTATTTCCATATAAGTAATATTTTGTTTCATTATCGCTATACAGTAATTGTTTAACTCTTCTTACTATTTACAACACAAGATGCTAGCTTAGATGTTTTTGTCAGTGGCAAATAAAAATAATAATTTATAAGCGATTTATGGTTTTTTCAATGTGAATAAACTTACTCCCATGTTTTTGTCTAGTATGTTACTAGGAAATGTATGTGTGTGAAATGTTTCACAAATCTCAATATTTCCAAAATCTGTAACACTATGACCAATATTTTGTCAAATATTTGAAGAATAAGCATCAGCCCAAGTTAATTTCCCAGGCAAAGTTTATTTTTTCTTAAAAAAAACAACTGGCGTTTTAAGAAATCAGACTGTTCATCTACTTTCGTTGCTGACTGTAGTGTACATACCTACAGGTACACACCTTATTACATAATAAGGTTATAATAAGAACGATTATGTTGTTGGAATCTTCAAAATCGATTCGCAAAGACTGATCATTTTGATTTCAGTAATTTTCGCAAGATTTGTTCTTGGGTGGTGTGTCATCTTGCGCGGGTCAAGGTTATCAATGACAGCTAAGTGTTAAGTCAATTAAAATATACCGAAGGTCGTATATCAATCGTGAATTGCTATTAAGAGTTGATTCATAGAGACGTTATGCGACGATCTTCAGAAGTTACACAATGCAAACAATCAGGTTCGCGGTACCTACTTGACGTGTCAATGTAAGGAGAGAACAGATAACATCTATAGCCACGTTCGGAATTTAAAATGAATGTCAGTTTATATTATTTTAATTTGAAATTAGAATCGAACTATTTTCGTTTTTAGGCACGAGTTATATGTTTTTTAACAAAAAGAAACACACACACATTTTGACAGTTTACACTCAGGTATAACTTTATAGGTACTAGTAAGGCCGTGAATCTTTACTTTCCATAAAATTACGGCCAGTGACCCAGAATGTAGTTCAAACTCCTTTGTTTTTAAACTGCTTAGATGTGTTGACGAAATGGAAAGTTAGAGGCCATTTGTAACCGAACCTCATTTAACATGCTTGCTACCGAAACGTGGTAACAGGTTGTCCACGATAGATACTGTTAGTTGACACACTTTGTTGTCCCAAAATACTCCGTTGAGATTATAATAGGCATTTTTGCCAGTTTTATAATGTATCCGGTTTTGTGATTAAATTAGCAAAACAAAGATGTTACTTTGCGTCATTTTAGGCGAAAAATAATAAAACTCAGTACAATCACTATGACAGTTATGTGGTTAAAATACATTAAAAAAAAGTGTGTATATTAAAAATGTATCATTTAAAGTAAATTACGTACTTAGTTACGGCAATGTATAAATAATTTTGTTTACTGACATGACAAAACGGAACAGGATACGACAAGAGAAAGCGTGGAAGAAGTGATGCGGCAAAATTCTACGAAGGAACACGGTAGCACACAATATTAACGCATAATTAAAACATAATGCTGGCAACTCTGGAGTCTGGCGGATTGTTTGCGCCATATTGTTGTAGCGTCCAAAGTGACATGCGTGAACATTCAGAATTTGAAACTCACGACTTGAGCTTTATTATCAACAGAGAGGTTGTAGGGCGTGCAAATTCTAAATTTGAAAACGCACGATCTGAAACTTATTTCAAAGGCAATTATTATTTTTTAACAAAAGAGGTTTACAGGCTTTGATTCAGACTTCTGCGGAAAGCGTTCGGGTCGGAATCGGTCAGCTGTTCAACCGACAGCAACCAATCATAGTGCAGGAATTGATCCAAAACTTACGTTTCTTGCACTGTGATTGGTTGCGGTCGGTTGAACAGCTGACCTATTCCGACCCGGATGCATTCAGCTGAAGTCTGAATCAAGGGCCAGGGCGTGCAAATTCCAAATCTAAGCTGAATGAATTTATTAAAATGAGTCTTAAAACTTACTAGAAACCGTCACACAAAATAGTCAGAGGCATGTCCAAATTCATATACTTACTTTTGGGAGAAACTGCGATAAAGCACATTTATCTAACAAAAATAGGTGTTCTGGCCCTGGCTCAAAAACGAGAGGGTTCCGTAGACAAAAAGGGGTTACACTAAAAAACTGAGTTCAATCCCGCAAAACCCGACGGCCTGTGAAACAGCCGAACGTAGTTCTACCAATCTAACCGTGAATTGTCTAAATCCAATCGTCCTGCGGTGGGAGCGACAAAAAATAACCGATTGTCGAACAGTTTTCGAAACATTCGACACATTAAATAACAGTTTCATTGAGATTGGCGTGTACTACGAGGATTTTGTTTTGCAGTTTTTCTCTATGTTTTAGTATAACTATGTCCGTACTCAGAGACGCTAATGGTCTAGTCAGTAGTCACTAGACTATTTTGTTTTGCGGTCTTTCTAAATTTTTATACTCCGTACCTCCTCACGAGACGCTAATCGTCTAGTCACTGGTAACGATAAACCGACATACTTAAACAAACCACATTCAAAGTAATAATAGAAAAAGTTACGCCTTTTACATACATACAAAAATAACGTAAACCGCATAGATTGTTAACGTAAATATACCGTAAAAATCCAACGACTTTCGTGAATGAACAAGTGTGAAAATTGCTACCATTTATTAAATTATTTAAATTCTATATTAATAGTTTCTCGTTTGCTACGGTACTTTCTTTGAATTATTTGTATTTGTAGGAAATTTTACAAATTTTGCTTACGAATAAAACCTGCGGACCCGCGGTCTTAGAAAAAAGTTTGATTCCGAAATAGTGGTGGAATATTTTCTCCTTTCTGTTTTTTTTTTCCTACTCGCGTTCACAGGCTTTTATTGATTAAATGCTCAGAAGAAAGAATGTAGAAAACCCACTTTGAAAAGTAGTTAATTTCAAACTGAAGCAGATACAAGCAAAAGGGGTCATTGCATTCTTCGACAGAAATGTAATTTTATTTTGTAAAAGTACTACTTCGTAAATGCTTATTGCGGATAGTAGAGCTTCTAGTTTTGTTTGAAAGAAGTGAACCAAAGTACAGTCACGATTAAAATCACCAGCGTTCGTTTTGCGATACAGTCGTGACCCTTTTTCCGATTGTATACGTTTTTAAATTTATGAAACGTTGCGCAAATTCATGATATCCATGATTAAACAAGGTAAAAATAAGTGTTAACTGCCACTTATAGGCAACCCAGCCTGCTGCAACCTCACTTGACTTTTAGCAGCCGATGATCGTTTACACGTAAAAAAATTAAATGCTTCCGTGTAAATGCACTTAAAGAGACCAGTGTACGTACATTTTAAGGTAAGACCTTTGCTTAGTAGGACGCAATAGGTTAAAAAATATTCATCTTTCAATGATTGTCTTTTGAGCAGAACAGTACTGTCAGTAATCTGCATCTGCACGCCCCAAGCGGGTGGTATTGGGAATCGTATTGCATCGTATCTAGGTCGTGAGAATAAACTAGCGGCCCCACCCAGAGTACTCAATCACGGTTAACTGTTTCATTAAACACACTCACTCAAAAATTTAATAAAGAAATTTTAATAATTACGAACATCCAATAGATAGTTATACCTACTGAGTTCTGATGGTAAACAGCTTATGGAAGTAAGAGTACTTACCTAAGGATTTTTGTTACACTTTACTTTTTTTCTCTCAGATCATCATAAGAGAACTCAAGAATTTAAAAAAAAAAACTGAAAAAATTGCAGATAAAGTATTGAATGAGTGAATGCGTTAAGCAAAACAATATAAATGTATACTGAAGTGGCTCTGAGCATTGAATAATAAATTGTGATTGACATCTCTGAGTGAGGCGTAAGTCTCCGATAGACAATGCGTTCAATCAGCTCGTCTGTTCATTATTGCGGTTCAGATTCAAACGTCAGTATTGTTTACTGTTAAGGAAACTATCGGTTTCTAGCAATGCCTTGATTTACTCCATATTTTCTTCCAAAAAAATATAGGCCCTTTACATCTATATTACATGATTTATATGCGTCAGGAAGCAACCTATACCTATACTTACATGGCACGCTGTAGTGCCTGGGACATTGTTTGATATGGAATAGGCTTGCCCAGCACCTTTAGGTGCATTCTCTCAGCTTAATCGAGAAATTTTCTTTGTGATAATAATAATAGGGGTAATTTAAAACCAGGTAAAATCTGGTACAGAGCCTCAAATTTGGATTGATTTAAGGAATTCCAGAAGATATTGAAAAATTTAAGATGATATCTAGTAGGTACTATGAAAAACTGACGTAACAGGATTCGATTGGGAGGATAAGTAAGTTCGTATGCATTAGTGACTAAGTTGTAAGACCGCTTTAAAGCATCCGTCATAACTTAGCGGTTTAATAGCTGGATCGACAATTTAACGTGCCTCCGAAGCACAGAAGCGCTCAGTTGAAGTGTCAGGAAACATTAGAAAAAAATACGAAAGTCTAAGGTTCAATGTCAATGCCCTTAAAAGCCTTACGAACCTAAACGACTTCTTTGAGTAAAGCCTGAACTTAGTCATCAGCACTAGTCTAACGACCGTTCGCAGGTAAACGGAAGTTATTAGCGGGGTCGTTGAACTGACGGCGCCGCCCGCCCGAACAACGAAGGCTTTTTGTAATTCAGTTTTTTATTGGATTTTTATAGTGTGATAAAATGTATGGCGTGAATAGAACCCTTATTTAGACGTTAAAATTGATATTTTTTAAGCCAGCGATGAAATAGCTACTTCAGTTTTAGTTTTTCGGGTATATGGTTATTTTATTTTTATGTTTACATATAAATATTATAGGCAATATTGTAAAAAATCTACTTTTATGACCGGTTCACAATAAGCTTCAGATAGCATCGAATAGCTATTTAAATGGTACCACGCGAAACCACAGGCTGAAGCAAGTTAGCCATTAAACTGCACATTATAGCTTAAGTTGGATCCTGCTTATCCTAACTGTAACCCCCACGCAACTTAACCTCGAACGCAAGTCTAAGCTACGGAAATTAGACAACTTTGTAGACTATTCGTCTTAGTCTGAAGGATCGCTATAATTACCGATGCAAGCCTACTTGTGACTGTGGAGTACACTTTATACTTGCTTAGAAGTAGCTTAGTTTCTGTAAATAAATGTAAGCGAAGCAAAATTTTGGATAATGTTCGAGTTACAAATAAATCATATCATACACAATAATAAAATATATTTTTTACGAACTGTAGGCATTTGATGTTAAACTCAACCTTGGAATTGACTATGATAACAGTAAAATTATTCAATAATAATAACCTTATCATTTATCAATACAGATGATAAGGGTTTTTGAACTGATCCTTTACACTTTTAGGGGACGTTCAAAACAGCGGCTTTGAAAATTTGTGAAGCTAAGACTTAGGCCTTCAAGTTTGACTACAGCTTACAATAAATTTAAGAGCGCCGAACGCAATTTGTGAAAACCTTAAAATTGAAGTTTGAAAAATTTACCAAGTTATACTCTATGGCCTCTTGCCACAGATTACATATCACTCGCCAGCTGCCTCATTTCAAAGTAGACTACCATTTAGCCAGCATAGTGCTCGAACTAAATCTTAGTAATTTGTATGTCAGGATTGTTCTACGTTTCCTTGTGGATGGATTTTGTTAAATGGTAGATAGAACTTTGCATGGTCTCTTATGTTTATTTCTTGGGCGATTGAAAGGGTTGTGCTTATGCAATTTTTCAATTTTTTTGTGTAAAAAAGCTATATGAAAATATAAGCTATATAACAATATGCTGAGTGGCGGCCAATTTTGTTGCCATTTATATTATTACTTCATTCTATGTATTTTATTGTTTTTGTTGTGGCACAAAATAAACTATTTTTATCCTTTTTCTTTATTTCAAATCAAATCAAGTTTATCTTTATTTAGTAAATACATTACTATTTTAAAGTACCTACTTACATGGTTTTTTTTTTATAGAAGGAAGTGGTTGATCAAATTTTGAAAATGCTTCGGTTCTAAAATAGATTTTCTAGATATTTCTCGCCATTTTTTGAAAATTTACCGGTACAGGCGAAGTATTTGGATTTAGTCCAAGTTGTTTTGGCACAACACTAAGCCGATAATGCTATCTTGGTTTACTTAGCTCCACTATTCAAATCATCTGGGAACTTATGTATTCACATAGTCTTCTAACCACCTCAAGTCTAACTAATTGACGACATTAATTAACACCAGCTAGACGAGATGTCACCTTGAAGCAGCTTGTATACGAAAATAAGCTCTATCGTAGTAAGTTTAAATCCAATATTGATAAGCAATTGCTTCAAAAATCCAATTTTGTTAAATATTAGCTGATGAACACAGAGATGGCTAACTTCAAAGATACATCAGCTAGCTATACTTTAAGCGCTTCTATGTCAAATAAAAAGCAGTCGTCAAAAATGTACACTTTTGTCGTACTTGCCAAAAGCATCTTAAAGCATTTCATGGCATTTGCCCGTTTTACTCTCATTTTGCTTGAGTGAGTCTCCTTCCTAATAAGTGCTACCCATTCTGTGGTTAGACTTAACTTCTCAAACTTTAGGTTTTCAAACTCCCATTTAAAACTAGAAATGAGCACGTCTTAAAGTTTTACAATAACCTGAGTTATGAAGTTCTATAGCTTTACTAAAGAGGAATATTTTGAAGGAACAATTTGAACTGTTATCATATTTTTAGGATAGGTACTATAGGTTTTTTTAATGAGCTAAAGGAGTATGGAAGCGCTTCAGTAAGTGTCGTTCTCATTCACGTACAATCGTGTTTATTTTTACCTGGAAAGATATCCAGGAGTTAAGAAAATTTGAAAAGATTTTGAAGTGCTCTTTCTGAATTAAAACTTTGCCACTGTATATCACTGCCGTTGTGAGATACGAAGGGGTGACCGCTGGTAGCAGTAACAACTGAGCTTTTTCATACGAGTCTGTTGTATTATTGGCGAATCATTCGATAAACGAGCACAAAATAAACAAGGTACAAAAACGATCATAAATAATGGACTTTACCCAACCTGACCTTTCTAAGCTCTTCTTTATTAGAAGCCCCTAGAGAAGTGGTCAACAATAACCCGACAAAATGCGATACGACGAAGTAACAACGGTATTTATGGTACCAAACTATAGGGTCTTTCATTTTATACTAACTTAATTCAGGAATCGGGTTCAAAAAACAAATTAAAAATATTTATGGAATGATTTTTTTGTTTCGTTATGAAAATCCCGAGAAAATCGATAAAGACTATCCTTTTAATTGATTGTTGCTTCTTGTATAACTTAGCCCATTCGTGATGTAGCTGCGCTGTGATTGGTGGAACGTCTTTTCTCCTTGAAAATCATTATGCAACAATTCTAAAAAAACAAGAAATGATAAATGAAGTGAAAACTTAAATGGGCTTAGGAATTAAATTGATACGGTCAAACGTCTATTTACAACCCAGAAATGAGGCCCTGTCAGTTTGTGTAGTTTAAAATAAAATACAAACGAGCTAAGTTTATAATACAGCGTTTGTTTTATTGAATGGTATAAATTGTCTATCGAGAGATATAAAGAGAAACTAGTATATTTTCCTACTTTAAACAAAATAAACTTCAACAACAGTATAATTACAAAACCACGGATTTGCATCAAATAGGTTAATCCATTTCGTAAAAGGGTACAGCTTAAATAATGTTTTAAATTAAAACAAAGGTAAACTTGGTTGCGCAATGATTCCCTTCACAGTTAAACTAAAGACAGGCAATACGAGTATACATTCATTAGTCCAACCTTTTAAGTACCGAGCAATTCACTCAGATGTTCACAGTGAGCTAGATTTAGCCATTCTCACTACTCTTTAGTTACTCCAGTGACCTGTGACATTAGGCTTTTGGAAGGGAGCTCTAAATATCGAGGCTAGTGGAACGAGCACTACTGGGAAATGTATAAGTGCTAGAAAATGGCGTGACATTAATGAGTTGTTGGAAATGTTAAAAGTAAGGAGTTCCTGAAAAAAGCTTTCTAATGTACAGTCAGCGACAGAAGTTTGGAGATTTTAAAGCTTCATTTTCATCATTATTTTTGGGTATATATTTTTTCATAATAGTAATGGTGAAAGGCAAAACATCCAATGTAAGGTGAAGTTTTATCTAAAACCCTACGAACTTCGAAGATATTGAAGTCTTCAATTTGAAGATTCAAATACACCAAATGTTCATGAACTTCTGTCGCTGTCCGTACGGACATATAATAATCACAATAATAATCACAAACAAGTACTTGTTTGTGATTATTGAACGCTGAAAACGTGTTGAATAATAAAATATTGTGCTTTTTGTACCCGACTGCCAAGCAGGGTTATGATGTGTAGTAAGACTGATGACGTGAGACTCCATAAAACAGGATAGAGTGACGCTACAGATAGTAGGCCTATAATTCTCCAATAAACATTGATTTAGACCTAACATACGTCTGACTTGAGCGTTTCGTAGTTTCTGTAGCCCACAGGGAATACTAGTGTGAGATCAAGAGTGCAACTGTTAGGGTGTTTATGTTCACAAAAATAAACCTACCAGATACCAAACTATCAACGTTAACACCAAACGAGATTGATCATCAAAATTAAATGCATGCTCGAAACGGATTGCTATTTCCCATTCCATTTCACGCGACACCTGCATGTTGCGGCAAAAAGTAAATTTGACCGCATTCAATTTGAGAAATAGCGTTCTGATTCCTCAACATGATAATAGAGTATTGACTCGTCCAGCTTGATGACAGTTTTTGGTTTACGAGTAGGTAAGTATAAATTGTATTATCGGAGAGGCATCAATCAACACCAAAAACCATGAAAATATTCCGTGTTTTATTTAAACAAAAATATTTTAAAGCTTCTGTATTAAAAACGACGTGTTTATAGTTTGTTGTGTACAAAACTAAACTAGAGATTTCAGGTTCGAAATGAAAAATGCAACGGAGAGCGACCAACACATTCAATAGAGGCCTCGCAAAGTGAAAAAAATGTACGCCCGGCTGACAAAAAAGCGGTAGCCGAAGAAATAAACGTTTTATACAAAACCGGGCGTTTTATACAATAGTTTCCGGAACATGCACCAGACACCTTTTAATAAAATATTACGTTCAAATGTCGCAACCAAGTGTTACTGCACCTTAGCAGCAGGAGCAAAGGTTATCAGCTCGTTTATCAACTCCTTTCTCTCAATACATGATCGGTCGAGTGCACGGATAGTCCCAGTTTGTCAACGGAAATACCAACTGCAGAGCTATTTCAAGCGCAATATTTTGATTGCCTATTTCCTACCTCATGACGCTTGAAATTCAGTATAAAATCACCCAATTTCCCTCAAAAACATTCAACTGCTGTGAAAATTTTTATGTCTTAGTTTTAGCTAACTTTTAGCCAATATTGGCAGATCCCAAGCTGACAATTCCATCCAGGTTTGTCAACTATTTGAATTTCCAAAGCCTGTTTGAAATTCAATGAGACTTTTATGTTAATTCGACGTTTTGAGTTTCCCTCGCTCTAGCTTACCGGTATCGGACAGTCCCAAAATACCTGTAACAGAAAAGAATACATTATAAGCAACATGTTCAAATAGTTTTCAACATATTTCACAAAACAATAAGGCAATTAGCAGTAGAAAACTATTACACAATCGTATGGGACTTTTCTTAATAAAAACTTAACGTAGGTACTAAAACAAGTAAACATACATAAATTAACGAACCATTCACTTATAAAGGTAATTTAGTAACAATATCTAATTGACATTCATTTGATATATTTATCGGTAATTGTAATTCTTGTCATTTCAAATAAAATATTCAAAGATAGCTCCCTAAAATAAAACCAAACTCTATCTAGCTCATACATTTCACTACTAAGCAAATTTCTCAAGCATTGCAGCTACGAGACGCGCATATCTCAGTATCTTATCGGCAATATTTATGCGGGAGCATGAATAAATCGAAGAAATAAAGGTAAGGAAGCTTATCTGAAGCTGTATTGGTGCTATAAAACATCTAAAGTGCGAACGCTCCTGTTTGCTTAAGCAGGCATTTGTATATATTGCAGCAAATAAGAAGAAAGATGATGCAGGTTAAAAGACTACGACTTCTTTAACAAGTTTTTGTCCAACAAACTTCATGTGTCATATCTACAGTCTACTAATACCTAAGATTTTGTCGGTATAGGTTATGGTTAAATAACAACACTCATTCATATATTTGGCACCAACCAAAGTTCACAATATCCAAAAATTTTAAACCTTTACTTCGTACTTACCACGTTTGAAAGCAATATAAAGAAAATATACTGGTTATGCAAGTATAAATGGGACAATAAATATCTGAAATAGAATGGGGTGTATTTGGAACTCGTTCAAAAGCTGTCTATATGGGAAAATAGATTTTAACTGGAGGTCGGGAGAAAATTCTCAGGTGCCCCTGCAAGTTTTATGAGCCAATTTTCTACTGCCATATACATTTTTATCCTGTCATTGAACAGCCAAATTGATTTCTAACAGTATAAATAAACAAATACCGTCTTATTACAAGAAAATGAACCGAGTTTAGACTAAGACTAACTAAAAAACTGTCTCTAGAAAAACGATCTTTAAATACTCGTGTATAGAACGCTATTTTGTTTTGACATGTGTCAACATGGGGTTCAACTAATGTTTAACGTTTATGTAATAAGCAGTATGTTTAAAAACTGAGCAAAAATCTAAAATGTTTGTTGTTAAACACCCCAATATAAAACTCTTCAGCTTTAGCCATTCTCTTAAATAACGGCATTCTAGAATTTAGAAAACGTGTAAGTTAAAGGAACAAACGTACTACACATACATAAATATACAATAGTAAAAGTTCTATTATCATAATATATAAAAAATAAATACATCCGCTAGTGCCAACATACCTACGTCAAATTTAAACCTAGTGCAGAGTCAAAATAGTACTACTACCTACACACAATCAATACGACATTATCTAATTTGTTTTCGCTTCTCAGTAATGATACAAACATGGCATCAATATACTATATTTGAGTATTCTAGTACGTTTCTGTTTTGTTCTGTGATAATAGTTGGACTCCATTATTATGTTATCTTTGGATATAGAATTTCACAAGTTGCCGTCACTGAGCCAGGGACATTGGTACTGTTCAAATAACACATTTTTGAAGAGACACATTTAAAGAATGCAAAATATTTTCGGATAGAGTTGATCGGTTTAAAAGCAAATCGTTTACCTTTCGGAATTCGTAAAAGGGAACACCAATTACAAAGATAACATCTAAGGACCTTCTAATGTTAATGGAGGGGAAAGATTGTGATTTTGCCTACGACACTGGATTCTTATCTCTGGATCAAACCATTAGAGTTGAACGATATCGCAAAAAGCCAACTGAACGACGTGTGAAATGTGTAAACTAAGCTCGACAAATCGAAAATAGCCATTGAAAATGCTGACATTAGTATCAAATAAGTATCTGAATATACATTGTACGTAGGCATAGCAAAATAAGTGACAATAACAATAAAAGTGAAACCAAATAAAATGTCGAAAGTGGTTAGACTGTATTACGACACCAATAATACAGTGTAATGTATAGTCACCTAATAAGGTACAATGGCAGGCGTAGTGGCAATGGAAGCCAAATACGATGACAATAACTTTAGATTGAATTTGCTTGCAATAAACAGTAGGATGCATGAGCACTCCGTAGACGTAAAATTGACTGTCTGATTGGTCAGCCTTTGGGCTGCAGCGACGAGATTGTAGTATTTATAAAGGGTCGATGTCAGTTAACAGCTTATTTTTGATATCAGCAAAAACTACATATTTGAGCCATGCCGCTAATCCCTTTAACCTTAGATCGTCCGAAAACTTACTCCTCAAAACACCTGTCCACAGCACGTCCTTCTATGATAAATCTTTCACTGTGCATGCTGTCCATCTGTGGAATGCGCTTCCTGTGGATATTAGGAAAGCTCCTTCAATCCACTCTTTTAAATTGAAATTGAAGCAACACTATCTTCAGCAGTTGTCTTAATTTTTAGTTTCTTCTTTCTAGCATTTAATAAGTACTCATTTTAGTAGGTATTTATATATTATAATTATATATTAAAAAAAAAAATAGTATATTGTTTTTATATTATTAATGGCATGTATTAGGATTATTTAAATACTTTTTACAGCTTTGTTTCCCTCAAAATGAAACTTCTGTGCACTACCGTCCTTTTTGTATGCTTCTTTAGTTTATTTTCCATCCAAAGGCTGCCTGGAAGAAATCGCTTTAAGCGATAAGGCCGCCCATTGTACTAATTTTGAACTTGTTTTATTTATGTGTTGTTTTTTTTATTAATTGGTGTACAATAAAGTGTTCATTCATTCATTCATTCATAAATCAAAAGTTGTACCGGAATATTCATATTTATATTCATATAACCATTTTCTATTAAGGTAAAAAATAATAATAAAGATGTAAGTGAACTATGAAATAAAAGACAAAGTTAATGGAAATGCTTCGTTTTGCAACTCCAGCCATAACTCATAGTCAAAGCAGTCGCATGAAAATGAAATGTTCATATTTTGTCGCTGTTCCCACACCTGGCCGAGATGGGGAAACTCCGCCGATTTTACAATAAGTCGTTTTACACCCGACTCGTACTATAAGGAGTTTACTGCGAACCAAAAGGATTTGCCAAAATCCTCTTATATTTGTATTTCTAAATAATCAGCTCATAAACTTTCATGCTTTGTGTGCTTAGTTTAGTTCTATATGGATTTAGCATTAGGATGGTTTAATGAAAAGATGATCAAACGTGGAAGGAAACCCACTTAAACAGACATGAGGCATACATTTCATCCCTAATGTATTAACGAGTGGCACACGCGTATTGCAATTAGGCCATGCTGAGGCAACATGGAAACACACGACTGAAAATTTTCCACAACCTTCTACTGAACTTGGAAGTAACTTTTCATTGTCTCTGAATTCAACCTTTTTTTCTCAATACATAGACACCACACAACATTACTTTATTTTTCAAAAGCGGTGCATGTCCCATGCAGTTACTGTAAAGCTAGCCTTGTTAGCCAAGGTAATTAAGATAGGGTCGCGCAATACACCTCCGTGAGTTTTCTCTTAAGAGGGCGGTAAGCGTTCGAGGCTCATGGTAGAACCAACTCACAAGAGCAATCATTAAGGCCGCTATAATACAAACATTTAGTTGAAAAAACTACAGGGAAAATAAACCATAATTTATTTTTGCACTTTTCCGACGGGCTGAATGTAAAAATGTTAACCGAGCAAAGAATTTTCTGTAAAACTTAAGCAACTTCTGTTTTCACGTTTGACTCGCAAGACTTGCAACTCGCAGATACGACATTTTTAGTTCAATTTCATTCTGTGAATGTTGGTGACCTGACTCATTTCACGGGACAAAATAAAACATTCTAGTTTTATAATTCAACATGTTCTATGAATACCTATGCTTATGTGCTTAATGATACGGAGCTATTTATTATTGTAAACAAGCATATCAACACTAGTGATAAGGCTATTGAGTGTGAGTTACGACATCGATTCGTCCCGTGAAGTGGGTCTCAAAGCTTCTAATGAAATGACGCATATATCTCATTTACAAATCATTACCTTCAAACATATGAATGGAGGCACTAACAAAGAAACTAACCAAATTGCTAATGTGTCACAAAGCAAAAGGACATTTGAAAAAGTAATTTTATCAATATTGTTCGTAATAGAATATGCAAGCATACTCGTACCTCAAGTGTAATTTCTGTTGAATGATAGAAACATTCAGTAAACAAAAACGTCGGATTACGGCAATGCGATTGTTTTTGTTGAGTTACATGCTTTAAACCAAGCTGTTACTGAAAGACATAAAACGCTTATAGCAGAAGTCAATATGGCTATACTAAAGCATATTGAGAAGATAAATAATTGCAAAGAACACAAAAACCATGATTCTAAGGAAACTCGCTTAAAAAGGGCCAATAATAAATTGTAGGCATTTACCGAACATAAAATTCCCACTCAACATACAAGTACTTCTACCTTGTTCAGGAAATCGCAAACTGGCTTAAAGCAAAGAGGGAATTCAATCGGACAAATTGTTCTATTCTAGTGGATTTGAATGGCACATTTAGTATTGAACTTTAAATAACTTATTGGGATCGGATTGAAGCCATGACGTCATTCGTGCGCATTCAACCATTACTGGTTTATAACAAGTTAGTCGTATTATATCTTATGTCAGTTACGATGAATAGAAATCCTGATTGGTAACTCAATGTATAAAATGAATACAAATTAAAATTTTGTGATGAGAGCTTAGCGACTGGACGTGTCTGAGACAAGACTATACAAACCACACAGACCGGAGTACTATATCTGGGTGTCGTTTGGTTGTAAATGATGATAACGATGATTGCCTACATCGTGTTTTTAATCGTTTCTGCAATTATACAATCATGCTGCTTGACTGATTTCAGATTGCATGATGCCAATCTGTACATTGACCGTTGTCATAATAGTCCAAAGACTTCTATCTTCTGTAAAGAAAATTCAGTCAAGTAGAACGTTCAATAGCTTCACTCGATTTCGACTGGAGTTTTTACTCTCTTTATTTTTACTAATCACACGGTTCGGTCTAAGGCCTAAGGAAACTGTATTTCTCCTTTAACTTGCTTCATAAATCACCTTGGTGTGACTAATTTACAATGTTCTGCACACAACGAATGCAGTGGAAAGTTTTATGGGTACGGAGGAAAGTTGGTTTCTCGCAGTACACATAAAAAAGTCTCACTGGTTGACAGCTGAAGTGAACATACCCAAAAAAAAATTATGACTCGACGTCTTCATAATTTCTGAATCCAATATAACAGCAGGGGGTTCAGCCTAAAAAGTCTAGAAATACCAGTGTATAATATTTATACACTGGTATAAATATTATACACTGTAATGTATAATATTTATACTATAAATATTATACATTGGTATTTCTAGGCTTAATAAATTTTATAGTTGAAGTTCTTTTTCGCCCCAAGAAAAGTTAGAAACTCTTTACTGGGTCACAGTTTTATTCACGGAAGACGTCAGATCGATCGCCCGTCTAAATGCAGTTTCCAAAAATATATTTGATGTTGCACAGGAAACAACATTCTCAAACGCTTGAAAAAGCGAACTTGGTACCAAAATGACGCAACCATTAAGCTTTTAGTTTTATTTAATCGTAAGCGATTCTGATGTTCACATACTTACGTTGACCAACAGCACTTCTTGATGATCCATTTCAAAAATCAAACACATAACAAAATACACGTTCGAACATTTTAAAAAGATTCAGTAACTGGTTAGATTATAAGGAAACGCCGAAATCCATGGAGCGTGGTAAGCAGCCTTTCAATAACCAACTTATAACGTCACACATACGAACAGGGTAATCGCTACGCGCACACAACTGCAACTGCTAGCCAATGATTATTTGCACAGTTAAAATATGAGGTTGCGATGGCACTGGCAAGAGTGGCAAGCGTATAGCATTGAACATAATAACATATGCTTAAGAATGTATTATTTTTGCGGTTTTGTTAACCGTGTCTTGAAGATCTAAGTTGAGTTGGTGTACGCTAGTGGCAAGCTGGTGCCAAGTTTTTCGAAGTCTTGCAGCCGCTGCCATGTCTTAACTTGAGATCTTAATGAGGATTACCCGTCGTTTTTCTTATTTTTTTCAGCTTTATAAAAGGTTTAAAATAAATCAAAAAGTGTATACCAAGAAGTGAAATCCTTGATTTGCTTGGTTTTACTTATCTGTTACTGTAGCTGTCAATCTTTATATTCCTATACAGGGTGTAAAAAGACGTCTACCTAAGCCGAAAGGGCCGAAAGGTAGGTAAAGCATCCCAACACACAACAAAATCCAAAAGAATTTTCCGAAAAAAACATTTTATTCGGAGAAAACCGACCTCGCACAGATGGTCGAGCGTATGTACTGGGCGCGTTTTTATACGTAGATCGCTGGATTTTGAGTTTTAATTGTTTTTTTCTTTTATAAATGAAATTATTAGGTAGGTATGGTCTTATTATGTTGAACTAGTAGTGAATAACTAGAAAATTAAATAAAATGACGTAGCTAAGACAATTTTTTTTTTTGCGTTTTTTTTGCTAAATATGTTCAGAATCGTGGTCTGATTGAAATTCTCAGTTTTCGGTAGCAGTCTTTTTACACCCTGTATATAAATTACATTACTTACCTTGTTTTCTATTAATGTGAGAGTATTATTTAAGTCAAGGTTCAGTCAATGTCTCTATACACTATATAGTCCTGAGTAAGCTGGTTGTGGTTCGACCTGAAAAACCGCACGTCTTTGAACATCATGTTCTCCGTAGAGTTTGTTTAGATGTCTGTGCCCATGAAGGAACATTGACCAGATGCTAAGATCATTTCAATGGCAAACACTATGTAGTTAACAGACCACAAATACACTTGAAATGTAAAATAAATTTGAAAGAAGATACTAATACACAATTAAACAAAGTTCACCGTAACGATGCGTCTGAACAAACCGCTTTCGAAAACTATCTATCGTAAACAAAATAAGACGACGTTTGTGATAGGGTGACACATGTGTGCCACTTCCCTTCTAAGAAGAGTGACTTTGATAATGAAAATGAAAACATAGCTTCCACGAATACAGTCTTTAAAACCCGACAAAACAGTCTAGACAAATAGTATAAAAGGATGCAATAAAGACATATAATGTGTGAATGAGATTGCAAATTTACATACAATTGTAGCTGTTTAAAATTGAATATAATGGTAGTATTGAATACTGAACAGATTCAAAAAGGAGTGTGTCACCAGTTTAATATCAGTAAAATTCATATTTTACATCAGTTTTTCTCATAAAAATTACTTACCTAGTCCTAGTAACCATGGAAAGACGTCATTTTAAATTTAAAAACTATTAAATACCTATAATCATATCATAAATATAAAACTAGCATTATCTAATGAAAAAATACAAACCATTAGCTAATGAATTCATCAAGCTTACATTGTTGTTTTGGCTAATGGAAATTTAATTTATTTTGTTGCACATTTCAATGCATATTCTATTTGCAAACAAAGTTACGGCAGCGCCTATTATTCAAGCTACAAGACGATTACGTGCTCTATAGAGGTTAGATCACTTACTGACATTTCAATTCGAACCTTATCTTTATAAAAATAAGGTTGAAATGTTGAGTTTCAAAGGGAGAGGCACATTGTCTGGTTCGAATACTATGATAGGCACCTATGAGTCAGATAGTGAGGCAAACTTTATGCCTGTCTCTAGACAGAATATCGAATGATACTTCGTACAGAATGGACACTCTTTGTCTTGCACCCATCAAGACAACCGAGTTCTAATCGAGAATCGTTACAACACAGGTGCACGCGTACAAAATGCATGTGTATTGTATGTAGTCAAGACTTTTAACACACATAACAGGATATTTACCATGATTTACTGTTTTTTGAGTATCCCGATATTTCGGCGCATCAGCTGCATACGCCATGCATGATTAAGGATTTGTGTTGTGTGTTGAGCGCTCGTGGTCGTGCTTGCGTCATTCTTGATAGATCGTCAAAGTTAAGCAATGGTTCGAAACGGTCTGTAAGTGGATGGGTGCCTCCAGTGGCATTTTCATCTGAGAGCTTCCGTGCGGAGGGCACGTTAAATTGTCGGTCCCGGCTATTTAAGTCGTTAAGCCATGACGGAGGCCTTAAGGCGGCCTAAAAACTCCGTCACCAGAGTTGGCCACTTAATCATATGAACTTACTTATGGATTTGTGTTATTATCCATTGTAGTTTATAAGTTAATAATTGAGTTTTAACAAGTATCCGAGATAAGTTTTAAAGGCCCTACTATAAGCTCTAATTGACGACCTCTGTGGCGCAGTGGGCGAAGGTCCGCCTGCGACGCAGAAAGTTGCAGTTTCGATCCCCGCCGCGGGACAAATGTTTGTATGACCTACAGATATTTGTCTCGGGTCTGGGTGTTTCTATCTATAACATATATGTATTTACAAACAAAAAGTATATAAGCATCAGTCATCTAGTACCCAACCCATAACACAAGCTCTGCTTACTTTAGGGCTAGATGATGCTGTGTGAAAAGTCCAGCATTATTTATTTATTTATCTTATAGCGATCCACTTTAGATTCTAAACTGAACTGCTTCGCTATAGCGTACCATGACGTATGATAATAAAATTTACTAGACGTGTCGTAAAAACTGAATCGTTTTGCAATATAATACCTAAGTAATACAAGTAAAACAAACGTCACGTTGATCACGGTACGAAAACATTGCGATTCAGTTTAGGAACCTAAACTGGATAACACAAGTATGCAAGTAGTGTAGGTTGTTTAGTTTTCGTTTTCTTTAAGTGGTTGTGTTATTATTCGTTTTTTCTTTTTGTATTTCTCTGTTGTATGTACCTATTCCAAATTTTAGTTAACTTTCATTCTGTTCCTACCTTTCTTTCGCTAAGCTACCTCTAAACGTGAGAACCTATAATTGGCTTTCTGTTTATATAAATTCACCTAATTAAGTTAATTTAGCTGTTGGTTTTCCTAATAATAATAAATAAATAAATAAACACCCAAACTGAATTGTAGGTCATGGTACGGCACCTGGTTTTATTTTTTATATTATTGTATGTTTACCGGAAGGTAATCAGATAATCATAAAGTCAAGTATAGCAACATGGGGGCTTAAAGGGTATAAAAGTTTAGTAGAATTAGAATGGGTTTATTTAACTTTGAGCCGTATTTAATGTGTGTCGTTTGTAAAATTTACTGCGATAAAGGCATAATTTATGTTTGAGGGTACTCCTGTTTTTAAAATAAAATGTTTTATGCGTGTAGGTAAGTATGTAACTACAAAGGAGGCCATTCACACTCCATACAAGGCTGGGCCCAAAAGTCGAAAGTGCCGGCCAATGAAAATAAAGGCTGACCACTATTGGGAATGTCAATCCGAGTATTTTTCAGTATGAAATAAAAGCTTCACCTGACCTCACTGAAAAATACTCCGATTGACTTCCCCAATAGTGGTGACACCTTTATTTTCGTTTACTTTTGGGCCCAAAATGATGTCCTCTTTATGTTAAGTACTTACCATAAATATAAATGTGAAAACTGTTTAATGGTCAGTAGATATTTAACGTGATTTTTAATTAGTTACTAAGTACTGTTTGTTTTCCTATGAAATAAAAAAAAAAAAAAAAAAAAAAATATGTACTGAACAATGAGTATCTAGTCTCAGTGATGTAACAATCTACGAATGAATCACGAATCAGAAAGATAAATGAGATCTCGCAAACCGCAAGGATCACTTAGTTAACATCAGAACTGGATTTCAAAAACGAAACATCGTGAGTCACCGAACTGACTCATTTACTTATCTTGTATCATTTGGGGTGATAAGGAAGGGTTGACATGCGGTGAACGCATCAAATGTCAGAAGGTTACTTTTGAAGGGGTTGGTACATAACATAGTGGTATGGTACGTAGTATAACCAGTATACCCAGATAATATCTCGTAATATTACGTATACAATGGACACTCTTTGCCTCGTCAATCGATACTCGAGTCAAGTTCTCGATTGCATTTTAAGATGCACAAAGATGACACTGTAGCAAATTGGTGATACCTACTCGTAATAGTAGTCCGGGGTAATGGAATGAAGTAGAAAGAGCAGATTTCAGATGTGACGAAACTCCAATGAACGGAACGTAAGATTAAACGAAAAGCTGATAGTTAATATCTAAAAAGTTGAAGCATAATTTGAATCGTGAATAAGTAGACATGCTGTGTGAAAAAGTGCGCATTATTTATTGGAACGAAGTTCCTTTTCTAACGGTATCGGATGAAGCCTGAATGAAAAAAAGTGTAAGATATTTGCATAAAAATCGTCACAATGCGAAATGCGAAGCCGCGAAAGTCCATAGATTGTTACATTGTTAGTACGGAAAAGCGTTTCTAGGATACCTAATTGACAATAATTTAATACCTAGTATAGAAAAGTACTCTTTGCTTCGTTCAAACCGAGTCCACGACACTAACGTACGTTTTTTATTTATTTAAGTTGTTTAAAAAACTAACTTAAACTTAATATAATAAACTGACCATAATAATTTGATAATACAAGCACTAAATTAAATAGCAACTAGATGCATCACTATTAAAAAGCAAAACAATTATTTCGGTGTCAACGAACTAATCGCAACTGCCAATCAGTGTGATTCTATAATAACAGCTCTTTGCTTGTTATGGCACCCTGGTAATGAGCGTCGAGTGGTCGTTGCCTCTTTGAATAATTAGAAACTCTACATTTTACAACGAAAAGATTAAGTATCTGATAGATAAATGTAAATTAAATTATACAGAAACTAGTTATATAGTCCGACTTCACCCGAGTTGATACAATCATTATCACGGCTGTATCCTCAAGAACAATTTATTAATTAGATACTTGTGAAGCTATTGCATAGCTTCTATCGCGGGCCTTGAGCGTGGAAACCGAATACAGAAATTCCGTAACGAAAATAACCTAACACCCCCCACTCCGACCGGCAGTAAAATGCTATGCAATAGCTTTACCGCGGCAGTCTCCGAGTGCCACACGTCTTTTTTTGATATTAATTAGGTACGAGTACACAAGGAAAAATAACTTTTGAATAGTAAGTACAAGAATTAATGAATATAAATGTTTGAAAAATATATTCAATTTGTCCCATAAAACGAAAGATTCATAAGTACCTTTATAAATTACACCATCGTAATCACATTGCTATCTATTCTTCACAACACATATGAAATGTATAAGAAATAACTTTTATGCATATGGATTTGAAACTGAAGCAAAAGTTCACTACGCCAATTCGGAAGCCGCAAATTAAATGTTTTAATTAGTTTTAAAACACTCGCGAGGCAGAAGTATAGTGCAGGCTAACCGCGCGATTAATTCCCTTTGAACATAATGAACCGTATGTATTTAGACATAAGATGCAAAATGATTATCATACACTTGTGTCAAGTGCGGAATTTGGCCTTCTCGACTGCTGAGCAAATAGAGACCGGAGAGTAAACTGTTTATAAAGTCAGTGCATTTCGTGAAAAAGCCAGGAGATTTTTGTCATTATGAGAACAAAACTGAATGGCGTGACTAGGAATTATTGTACATTTTGAGGAAGAATTGAACACAGCTTGAGATTTACGACATGTCCAATAATAAACCCATGACCGATGCACATTAGTTAATAAATAAATAAATAAATAATGCTGGATACTTCACACATCATCATCTAGCCTTAAACTAAGCAAAGCTTGTATGTACTATGGGAACCAGATAACTGATATACTTACTACTTATGTACTTTTTGTTGTTGTTGTATAATATGTATGTAACATATTATACAACAACAACACAAGTTGTTTTAAAATATTAAGAACTCCATCAAAACTACATCCATCTACTGCCATAAAGTACAAGGATGGAGTTTCGATTTAAAATAAAAACAAACTAAAAAATAGCACTACTATCCGAAGCATTACTCCTAATACACGGAAATCCTTTTATAGATATCCAGGCTCCTAGCAGACATTCACGAAGAACATACGTTAGGCATGTAATATATCCATATACTAGATATATTCCTGGATACTTGAAATCAAATGCATCCAGAAATATTGTAAATAAAATCGTCTCTACATCTTCGAGCTTAGATTTATGCCAGTTCATAAAATGCTGAAAACTGGTTCATGAAAATGTAGTTTACGTTAACCGAATTCATACAATTAATTTACAGAAACTAATCTACTACTTTACATGACTTTACAACACTATAACCTACACGTAGGTATTACTTAGGGATATAAATGAGATGGGACATCATTACATTAGTGGCCTTTGTTTCTGAAGTAATATAATAAGTATACAATACAAATAACCTGTGTTTTTATGTAGAAATAGCCATTCTATGAAATCAATCCAAATAACAATAAATTGAACAATGAATCTTAATGGAATTAAATAAACCATAAAAAACCACTTTTCCGGTATTAATTTGATTGGTTTAGTGTTTATTAGAAGGGGAAAATCATTTAAAAGTAATTATATGCACATGAAACTATGCATATTTTTGATAACGTCATCAGTTGAATTTGAAAACCACAAATCGGCTTTAACGCAAGCTGGTACAGCTCCCCATACAAAAATGGGCATTGTCCTTTATGTTTGTTGTTTTGTTTTAATAATATTATTTCCACCAAACCTATTTAACATACGTTTTTTATGTTTGTACCACTGTTTTTTTTACCCTCTAATAACACCCTAGATGTGTGCGTAATCCTAACAGGATTGTTCTGGCTAGGACAGCTAAGCCAACCCTTTATGGAAACAGCTGTTATGCCATGTATGGTTCTATATTCAATAAAATCCCTAATGACATCAAAAACTTACCTTTAAGATTATTTATAAAAAAGTTAAAATTATGGCTTATTGAAAAGGCTTTTTATAATGTGAATGAGCTCTTGGACATTAAGTAGGTACTAAGGATATATTAATCAACGTTTCATGTCTGGTCACGTATGCATTTACCAATTTACTCAAAATGAAAAGTGAATCACCTGGATCAGTTGAGCTATCTATAGATCGTTTCTAACGATCCTTAGATAGCTTGACTAATCCTGTTGTATTTTGTAAATATGTGTAAATATGTAGTAGCTTAGTTTCTGTAAATAAATTCAGTATTCAATGTTTGAAATACATTGCTGTATGTATATTTGTATAGTTATAATATGGTTCGCATTAGTTGGGTAATTATGTTAGTGTGAATTGGTCGATTATCCAGTAATAACGCTGCGTTCAGTGTGTGTTGCGCGAGTGGGGAAAATCTGGAGTCATCGTGTTTCATATGATTAATATCAAATAGCCAGTCTTTCTATGTCTGTGACATTACCATTCGAAATACCGATTAAATTGCTAATTGAAACTAATTAATTATTATCAACACGGACATCGTCTTGTCAGTTATTAGGTCGGTGTCAACAATGTATTGTTTAGTGTAGGCGTCACGAATGCACTTACAATTATCAAACCTGTGTCCAGTGTTTCAAGGTAGCTTATCCCTTGCATGTTCAAGTAATCATAGCTCATAACAAAATGGAGGAGAAATCTGCGCTACTCTAGCTATGTTGTCCCTGCATATTATAGGTTTTGAAACATCACAAAAGAAAAAACATGCGAAAAACCTGAAAAGCATTTTAATGAACTCTTTGCGTCACCAAAGTTCCTATTCAGTATCCTAATCGAACCGGAGAGAATGTAGGTATATTTGTAAAACTGTGTATCACCAGTTATTAATAACTTATCAGTTATTAATAAGTACATAATTTAGGTACGTGACAATGCAGTGCATAGTTTTTTTTTCCCGAGTATGTTGATTTACGTCAATCACTTTGATTTTCCTGCCAGGATATTGTTTATACTTAATATAATAATTTATCAAAATTTAGGTATTAACTTTGTACCTTTTATCATCCGTAGTTTAGTTAGAAGCTGCAAATAATTAGATTTCATTTAATGAAATCCGAGGACAAGGAAAAACCGCTCTGAAATTAAAATAGATACGTAGTATTTTAAACATTTATATTAAAAAGAGAATTTATGTTATATTTACGGGTTCTTAAACTTTTCTACTCAGTTTCAAAATGTAAATTTTTTTGGTCCCAAATTTTGTGAATGCCAATAACAGCTGTCGAAACACCTGCTCTCGCGCAACTGTCGTTATAGCAACCGCACAAAACTTTAAACATATGGCTGGTTGGTTATCGAACACAAAGAAATAACCGTCACAGATATAATGTAAAATTTAAAAACAAGGTTTTCTACTTACAAAGTCGTATTAATCGTCTAGGTTAGGTACCAAAAGTTCGAATTAGTTACTATCCGATTTGGTCAAGTTTTAATAGCTACAAATTTTACATTACAAAATTTGAAATCTCTTGATACTTGAGCCTATTTATTATCCATTTTATTGAACATGCAAAGCAAACATCCGATCGGTGAATAAATACGTTTTTTTATTTTCATTGTATAGTTTTGAACAAAAAATTCCTTGGCAACGCAATTATCACGCAATGAAAACATGTCTATAGCTATTACGAGTAGGTACAAGCCATGACAGTAACTCAGGGGAAACGGTAATTGGCTTTATGTCATTGTTTACGCCATGACCTTTGATAAATTGTTTTTTTTTTTATTATTTTTATAATCAAGAAACAGTATATCAATCAATGTAGCTCACATGAAAATTACTACAATTAGATATTTTTCAATAGGTTCAAATATATTTTATCCTCAATAGCACAAAGAAGGTATTTCTAAACATATAGGTCAGCGTAAACATAAAATATTCCATAATTCCACACTAGCATGTCTTGGAAAATTTACAGAGCGTTGTTTCATTCATACCAGAACATGAAGTAAACGGAAATAATGCAGGAATAGAGTAAATAGTTATACTTAAATATTTTTGACACCTAAGTTTGTACAAATAGCGGTGAATTCTATCCACTTTGATTGACAGCTCGACGAAATTTTTTGAAAGATTCAAAAACTCTTATACAAAATTTAAAATTTTACAACAGTCTATGGCGTATTATCACCAAGGTGAGACTTAATGTTGACAATACCAATAGTCGTGCAAGCGATTAGGGACTTACGCGAAGGTTGTCCGACCTTGTAATACATGTTCGGCAGTGCCGATGAACTATCGATCGCACTTTTAGGAATTACGTGTACCTACTATCAGTGATGTGAATGTACCAGTTATTATAGAAATAGTGAATGAATGTGAATTTGCCACTAAAATACTAAATACTAAGGACCATGAACAAAATTAACTACAGAACGAAAGTGAAATGAACACCAAAAGGCTAAGGACCAGCTCGGCTTGTAGTCATTGTAGCTGACTCAATAACTCGGTAGAGGTTGAAGCGTCCAGTTTAACAAACCTAAAAGAAAAAAATCTTGACACTAGCAATCGGAAAAGATACAAGCAATAATTCTAAAACGCGGAATCAATAAATAAGAAGAATAAGCGTCAGCGCACATTGAGATGAGGAATCGCAAAATGGCGTCCCGAAGCGTCTCGGTAAATAATAAAATAAAACATGTCTATAAATTTCAAGATGACGAATCAATTAAGAAGCGTCATGTCACACCGAGACGAGAAATCCTAAAATCGCATGAGGCGACGCGATTTTGCGATTACTCGTCTTGGTGTGACGCTTATTCATTGATTCAGCTTACTCTGACCCTATAGTCTACTAAATACCTAAATGTTTCTAAAGTTTCACTCTACGGTTTATTAGTAAAGCAACTATTACGCTACACTCAAGTTCGCTCGAAGGTGCATTTTTACGTTGCTATTTAGGACACGATAAGCGCCGGAAGACGACCAGTTTTCGCAAGATACTCCTTATGTGTATGTAAATATCCGGTGATTATTGGCATGTCAGTTTTTTATCCAGATAGTGTACATACAAGGACATACTTCAGTTATTATGCTTTCATATTTTCACAAAATTTGACAACTTATAAAACTAATTGGCAAATCATAGACTTGCGTAGGAAGGTTTTTTTATATTTGTTTGTATAGTGGCCATAGTAACACACATTTTGAGAAAACGCTTCGAGTCTAACTCATCATTGGCCTTTTGCATCTATTACAGATGATATAGGGCATCTCAGTCAGGTTACACAACAATTAGAACATGAACATTTTCGGTCATGGCTAAGAAGATCGGGAGTGTCTGTGAATCCAAAACTCGTCAAGATTACTTCTGCTGAGTCTGGAGAGATACATTTGAACGTATTACTTCCGATTTCAAAGTTAAATATATTAAGATACAGCTAGGCCACAAGGGAGGGCAGGTAGCCAATGATGCACAAACGTCTGCCAAGGCGAGCTATTAGTAAACAAACGTACTTTGATGACTCAATCAAATGTAGAAAAAATGTGTGGTTTTTAACGACCGTCAGTGTAACGTATTCTCACTGCGATTTCGATACTTCCCTATTGTAATTTGAGCCTGTTTTGTATGTACGATAAATTCTGATTTAAGTTGTAAATAATTCAATTTTTTTTTTATAAAATGTTGGCGATTGATGTTATACGGGCAATCATAGGTTACATTACAAATTACATTTATTAATTAGGCTTAGTTAATTTATCAACATATTGGTGTAAATTGTATTTTTTTGTAAATATGTAGAGACAATATTCATAACTCTTCCAACTTAGCGCATTCAAGTTATCTCATCAAAATCATGAATTCGGGAGAATTATCATACTCACCAAAATCATTTTTTATCAGTAACCGATAACGCTGACAAATTCAAGGGCAGCTACGACGCTTTTACGCATTATTTCAAATAAAAAAAAGAAATCAAACAGCAAAAATAAATACACATTTAAATTATTTAACAAATTGCAATTGTGTTTGGGCGTTGAATATTGCCAAAACCAGAAACAGACATTGATAATTTGAGAATGCGAATTAAAATCAATAACTATTCCGGTTTTATCATAAAATAGCAAAAACAAGGCAACTCAATTTAGTTCTGATCTATAAATAAATATATGTATATCAAAATTATTTACCTCATCGGAAATAGGGGACCCAACTGGTGATGCATCTTTGGAATTCCTTCTCCTAAGCACTTTTTCCACCCATATATTGAGTGACCTTCGCCTGTATGGATTATAGTTAGACATAATCACTTATTTTTCACTTTTAACCAACACTTTATGTCTCATGTTCACTCAAAAGCGTTCAAAGTCACAAAAAAGTTCAACAGTAATAAGTTTCAGAAATAACGATACGTTTGTTCGTAGTGAAGTGTCAGAGGAAAATGGTCGCATGAAAAGTTTATTGCTGTGATGTTATGTACTCGACCGATATCAGGAGGTGTCTACCAGGAAAATAGGTGTGATAGTGGGATCATTTGCATAGTGTGCCAATTACTGTAGTAGTTTTCAGTGATATGTGCCTTGTCGTGACATGATAGACCGCCGATGTTTCGCGTATAACATGGTTATAATGGTTAATCTCCACTGGGGTTACAGTTGCGATCTTTAAAAAATTGTCTTCTTTAGCGAATATGGGGAATTTTTTTTACCAATTGAGGTCTTTTGACTCAAAATAAATAAGAATATTGCTTCGGAGGGCACTTTAGACGTCGGCGTCGCTAAGCCATGTTCTTATTTTGGTTCAACGTTTTATTGCAAATAGAAATGTAGATTTTTATTAAAAAGCACGATATGAAAATTCTAAATTCTGAACTGTGTTCCTAACCTAACTAAGTATAAAAAGCTTAGCGCAGGGGAATAACAGCAAATAACTAAAGCAATCTGAACCAACTTTTCTAATACCTCGTAAAAAGAAGCTAGCACTCATTATCGCCCCAATCTAAACAATCTAGCTATCATTGAAAAATAAATACAGGCAATATTAAACCTTACACAAACGAAATAACGTTGGAAATGTTGTGTAGTTGCTCAGGAGTGTAAACTACAGGCTACACACGGATTTCCACTCGTCGGCGGAAGAAAAGTTAATGAATGAACGAGAGTCCAATTGCAAACCCTGGGAACCTTATACGAGAAAAATAAAATAAAAATATATGGTTTATTGAACTTGGAGAATAACATAAAGATAAAAATCGCAAGCGCGATATTTTTTAATGGATAAGTGTCTAGAAAATCTACATGAAGTAATAGTACCTTGAGAGTATAATATGAAGTGTCTTAGATAAGGCAGAAACCATTCTTTTCTAAATGTCTCACAGTTTTCTACGAGTATAAATATGTATACGATCCACCACTTGTAAATTCAGCACTATACATAAACTGACCCGTGTCACCAAATGGACCCAATCGACGAATAGATGGCGCTGTACTAATTTCCACGACTCAAACCTGTATAAATTTAACCCCTCATACATCTTGGACGTGTGGTGAACAGCGGGCACCATTAATATTTATAAAAGAGGTAAAAAAGACAAAGGAGGAGGGTTATTTAATAAACTGCCTTGAAAGGGATTCAGTCATCAGCCCTTGACGAAGGGTCTTCAACTCGAGGGATTGTTATTTAAGCTGGGAATGAATGATAGATTGATCAAGCACATACCTACATTTTGAAAATATACTGAAGTATATTTTTGATAACAGGATAACTTTTATTAGATCAACGGGATGAATAATGGTTTACCCCGTTATTCATTACTTTGTCTAATTTTAAATTTAAAAATGCACAATAAACTAAACAAAAAGTTATTTTTAATCCAGAAACGCTACTTTAAAAATTGTATCTCCGAAACACTATTTTATTCGCAAATAAATTTAAAAACTTCCAACTTTGCTAGGCTTTGTTCACAAAGAATCTCAAAATTAATAAACTTAGCCTCCATCCATTCTCAATACAAAGTTAAGCTACAGGGTGTAAGCTAAATAACATAAAAATACAAAACGACACAGTTTTTAAATTTAAATTTAACTATTTAAACACGAGTTTAAATAGTTGAGTAAAGCGTATTTTTAAGTTACGTTTTCGCTACGGAAACTTTTCAATCGGGCCACTTTGCTACGGGCAAGTTTATCCTTTGAGACTTTGTCCCTATTTTGGTTACCAAATCGAACTAAAGAACGGGAAACAAAGCGAGTACCTAAGTGGTGAGAATAATGCACTGAAAATTGAGAACTTTGTTTTTAGTAGTCGTATTTTACATTTATTAAGGTTGCTCTTCCGGGTGGTATAATGTTGGAGTTTATACGAAGATAATGCTAACCCATTATTTTGAACATGTACATTTGCACCTCGTAAATTAACCTTGTAATGTGATTGTCCGTTTGTCCACAGTAAATGATTATTGGGATCCTGAGTGAAGATATTACGATTATAACTGGAATCATATTATTGTTCTATTTTTCAGAAGTTAAAACGCATCGGTCGAAATGGCATCCTATATTAATAGAAGCGCCGTCGAAGTTAAGACTGTTCTAAACAGTCAGTAAGTGGGTGACTGCTACTGGCATTTTCAACTGAGCGCTTCCGTGCTTCGGAGGGCACGTTAAATTGTAGGGAAGAAAAACTCCGTCACCATAGTTGGCCTCATACGAACATACTTAGCTGTTCTCAAACTGCAAGCTATCATGATAAGTAATGATAGTGTATGTTACAGATTACTGTTAATGTATCTCAAATCAACATTGACTGCTACAATATTTGTTTACTTTCTAATAGTAATTTCACTTTCGCTTACTTTTGCTTGAGAGAAATGTTAGAAAACTAAATTATCACTTGTTTGAGTGACCGCAAATTGTGTGGTTTATTTAATTTGGTCTAAGTGTGATACTATGGAACATAGTTTGAGAGAAAATAACAATTACCCCGTAGCTTTCAATCTCTGGTTCATTTGCGGTCACTCTAGACAAGGTCAATGACTTAGATCCTTTGGGCCAACCAGCCTAATAAGGGCTATGCATGAGGTATCCGTATGTTGTTAAGGGTAGTCTGACCTTCAACATTTTGAAGCTACTAGAAGAAAAAGTCAGTGAACTTTAGTTCATTCGTTTAGAAGTCAAATTACAATAATATGGAGTCTGATTTCCAATTTCAAGAGTTTAATTCGAGATACCCCGTTGCTTCAGCAATCTCAAAGGAATATTGCATCGAAATGATTTATTAGTTTTATACTTGATTTATAGGTAAGATAAAACCAATTATTTTCTTGGAACTCTGCAGTAAATATTATTTGCATATACATATTTATATAATGCGAAAAGTAAGGATTTGTGAGTACCTATGTCAAGGAATATCACAGGGGCCGTATTCCCGTTCCTTTTTTCGTTCGTTTGATGAAATTCTAATGTTTCTTACTACGATTTCTGACTTCAAGGACCAATTTTTCGGTTAGGAATATTTGGTCCCAGGTTGGACCGTGTTTTAACGTAGATCTTATCGACTTAATACAATGTAGTTCGTAGTAAAAACCATCCGAATATTCATAAAACGATCGAAAAAACTAACACGAATTACCCCCCCGGAACCACTGCAACTATTTGAAAAAAATCATACACTATTTGAAAGGATGGATACAGGGCTAGTAATATACAAATGATAAACAATATACAACACAAGTAAGACAACATAGTACCTACTCCTCGTACATTTTAAACATTATCATAGACCGGTATCTATGGTACCGGAAAACCTTTCTATAGTGACACGGTGAAGACGATGATAAAGCTGGATGAAGTCACAGTTTTCACTTTCTATAATGCCGGTGCCAGACTTGCTTCAAATGTTTGTTCCAATATTTGAACAAATGTTTGAACACATGTGTGGCACGGTACTTTGATTATGTGTGCAAAGTTTGAACAAACATTTGCACTTTGCCATGCGGTGTCGGTATTTTAGCGCACATTTTAAGGGTTCAAAGTTATGTTCAAACATTTGTTCAAATGTTTGCGAAGCCTGCCATACTTGCGCAAGCGGAACGGTTGTACGTGCTTGTTTATGTTATTTTGTGGCAAATGTTAAAATAATTGCATGCACATAAATATTATTTATTATTTTGTTGCAAATGTAAAAAATAATTGCATACACTATAGGCATATTGTGTCCACGTTTTCGTCCATTTTATTTTCTGTCTACTAGCGTACTGTGCAGAAAAGTGTTTGCGACACATGTCTGGCAGGTGCGCAAATATGTGTGCAAATGTTTGCGCACATGTCTGGCGCCGGGGTAACATAGACATAAGTAGAAAAGCAAGCTGACTTTCGCTAATCATATACATCATCTATCTATCTTAATTATCTATCTATCTATCTATCTATCATCGATTGCTTTCAAAGTGACTTTTCTTGGTTCGTCCGTTGTTCAAGTTGAAAGTAATTGTTTATTTCTCAAAGTATTTTCTCTTCTATAACAATGATGTGGAAATATAAAATTGGTGCGGGGAAAAGGAATTCTCCCAGAGATTTATATCCAGTCATTAAAGCCTAAATTGCTATAGCAGTCAACAACTATTCTAACGATTGTTTGGTGGTTAAACTAAGACATAAACCGAATCTGGATGACGTAACGACCTTGCGAGCAACATCACGGAAATAATTGCATGGACGTGACTTTACTGTTCTCAAGTTGTGTACCCTATATGAATAAGTATCTTATGAGTATGAGCCAGTATTTTTCAGACTTTATAAAATGCAGAATCACTAGCTATGTTCTTTAGGCTTGTTTCTTGTTGAAAACTTTGAGCGTTCACTAAATTTAAAAGTCGTCCTACACTAGGGTTTCCTCATAAAAGTTTAGCTTGCAGTAGTAACCCTTTTTGGGGAAACTGGGTGTAAGAGGCAGTTGATAAGATTATAACATAAGCTTTCAAAATGAAACACTGGATATGATTGAATACTGATACGTTAATAACAGACCGAAAAAAATGGATGAAGGAAAAAGAACAACAAACACGGTTTGAAACCTAGCTATTTTAATGGATCACCAATTCACCATCCTCTTAAATCTAAATAGTGAAACTCTAGTGTAGAGTAGAGCCTATCAAATTAAGCAATGTAGTGAGGTGAATACTGACTGAATGTCAAGCATTCATTCATTTATTCATAATTATTGGAGTTGGTATTTTTCTAAACCTGGGTTAGAACCTGGTTCCAAAATACCAACTCCAAAATAAGATGATGATGATACCGCGCCAAATAAGTAAATTGATTTCTATATTATTACCAAAGCGATTTTATGTAACTGTACCGCGTTTCGTACGATATCGTAATAAAATTTTATTTCTAAATAAATATCGAATGCGATGTTTTGATAGGTATCTATCGAGATATTAAATACTTTTCTATTTTTAAAAGTAGCTATACAGTAGTAACAAATTGTTTGTATGTATAAATAAATAATGCTGGACTTTTCACACAACATCATCTAGCCCCAAAGTTTGCAGAGCTTGTGTTATGGGTTCTAGATGACTGATATACTACTTATATACTTTTTGTACATACATATTATACATATAAACACCCGGACCCGAGACAAATATTTGTAGATCATACAAACATTGGTCCCGCCGCAGGGATCGAACCCGCAACCATCATATAGGTAGATAGGTAGGTACTCACAACTTTTGTCTGATACCTGTGTCATGCGTGTCGTTTCGTTGGGATGATAAATCTTACCTGAAAATAAAAAAAAAACTTGATAAGTTTCATAGACAATAACCAACGGAGAATAAATTAAGTATCACATATTTTTTTCTGATCCCAGTTCAAGGTTGTTTTTTTAGACTTTTTTTTTTAATTAAGTAGGTCAGCATTTGAGCCTCTGCCTGATGTTAAGCAGTAGTGAGGTCTAAGATGGAGCATGCTTTCCTAGAAGGAACCTATTTACTCTTGATTTGAAGACTACCCAATATTGTACTTTCGGGAAATACAGTACCCGGCAATGAGTTCTACATTTGGCAGTGCGTATGAAAAATGTAGACTCAAAACGCTTTGTACGAGCTCTGGGAACCTCTTTATTAATAAGATCAATTGATTAAAGCAAGCTACAGGCAAAATATCAAAAGTGTGATACTATTTCTCTTGAAACTTGCTAGAATAAACATGAATATGAAAATATCAAAACAAAATTAGGGTAAAGTTGGGCAGATAGAAATAAAGTGCCTACCGTTGTGGCAATGCGGACCCATTCTCGAATGAAACACTAAAAACAACAGTAAAGAGACATTATGGTTATATTCTGCGGTTTCCCTAAATTTTTGGCACATGTTTTCCGTTAACATAGTTATTATAGTGAATGAAGGTAATCTGAATAAGACTGTCCTGGAAACACAAGTATCATAGATTTGTAAAATACAAATACCTACCCATTTACTTTTAATTTTTAATTATTCAATGAGCTAAGCTAAGCTAATAAGCTAAGCTTCTACAAATGGAGGACTCAGAACCAAAACTTAAGCATAGAGAGAAGTTCACCATTTTAATTCAATTTGTATGTTATTCGTTTTAATTCTATTGACAAAGTATATAATTATAACTTTTACAACACATCCTAGGTAATAACTAACATCAATCGTAATTTTTTTTTATAAGTATAAAAACTTTAAAGAATATTTTCCACTGAAAAGACATATGTTTTCCGCTGAGACGGTTCCCATCATAAAGCTAACAGCTTTACATAACCCATAATCTCCCGCGGCCCACTTTCGACATAAAAACAAACACGCATAAACTTTACCATAAACAATATGGGACAGTATGTAAAACGAGATCCTACCACGAGTTCACGAAAAAAACAAGATACAGCCATGACATTCGAGATCTTTTCTTTTCTTAGAGTGTATCAGAGACTATCATTCAGGCAATAGCTCGAGGTGCCAAAAAAATAAGGTACCAAACTGTATTCTGTCTTCACTTGCCCTTTTTCCCAATAATAGGACCTAAGTCGCACATTGAATTTAGCCTCCCGCCCAGACTTATCCCGGGGTTAAGATATAGCCCGTCAATCTAGTTTTGAAAGAATATTTCAAGAAACCACCCTTCACGTATAAATAAACAAACAAAAATTATGGTCATAAAAATCGACGATTTCAACCAATGCGCGGTAATCGTAGATTCATTTGTATCAAGTGCGCTCATAGTAGGGGCTATTGCGAAAGTGGTTCGAACAATGAGATCTCGATGCTTGAAGATGCATGACGAAAGTAGCCACATCTGTACCGTATGTTTACGCCTGACACTAAACAAACTAATATGAAACGTTTATAGTCGCATTAAGAGCAAACTAATACTCGTATATGGACAAATTGACGGTAGTTTATGTCATAAGAAAATAAAGCTATTTTAAAAATGCTTCCAAGAAACATCTAATGTTATGAAACTCGTAGTAGCAGTTTTTCATTTTGTAAAGTTTCAAAATGTTTGACTAAAATGTTATTATGAAACTATTTTCACAAAGAACTCGCTTTTAAATACAAATAGTTTATTTTGCCAAAAACACTTAAGTATATTAAAAATATGTAACACTTAAGTATATTACTGGTGGCCCCCGCACTAGGGCTAGCCTGTATCGCGGGTAGCCGCTTAACAGAAAATAAATTAACAAAAAATACAGAAGTATAATGAACAGGGTAGAAAAAGAGTATTAATATACACAAATACAAAATAGTGCTCCATAACACAGCGTTTCAATTTATTTTGGTTGGTAGTTCTATACTTTTCCAAAAAATAACTATGAGCAGCTGATTAATTTTCAATAAAAAAAAACTTGTCATCACTTAACACGTAGGTACAGTCAGCGTCACCAACTGGTAACCCCCTCGTACGAGGCTCGCATGAACAAACTGCGTATGAGGGAGGTTACCAGTTGGTGAAGCTGACCGTACCTAAGTAAGTATATTTATTGGAACGAAGTTCCTTTTCGGACGGTATCAAAGAAAAAAAAGACTGAGGCTCCATTTTACCGTCACGACACATGTATATGTCAAATCGTCACAGTGCGAAATGCGCAGCCGCGACACAGTCCATAGATTGTTACATTGTTAGTACGGAAGGGCGTTTCTAGGATACCTAATTGACAATTAATTTATTATATTCCCGGTATAGAAAAGTACACATTGCTTCATTCCAACCGAGTGTTCCACGACACTCACGTACTTTTTTATGTTTTATTTCACTCTAGATAAATAAATTTTAAGATTTTTAAGGTAACACGTAAGCCATCATCACAACAGACCGTGCTATTAGTAGGTACCTCTGTCGTGATCTATTATGCATCGCTCAATCTTCAATACCACTCAAGGCATGATTCCTTCTCAAATATTTCGTACCATTTACCGTCGGATCCAATCTTGTTGATACCCCTTTATTCCCACACCACAGAGTGCTGAGTGTGAGTTTCTTAGCATACTCGATCGCGTAACGTAAACGAAGATTTGTATTGGTTTTGTTATAAAAAAATAAATAATTATGGACTTTTCACACAGCATCATCTAGCCTCAAAGTAGTTAGAGCTTGTGTTATGGGTACTAGATGACTGATATACTGCTTACATACTTTTTTGTTCGTAAATACATATTATACATAGAAAACACCCAGACCCGAGACAAATATCTGTAGATCATACAATAATTTGTCCCGCGGCGGGGATCGAACTCGCAACCTTCTGCCACGCAAGCGGACCTTCGCCCACTGCGCTAAAGAGGTCGTCAATTATGAACGAGATGGTTGGTCTTTACTCATACAGGTAAAAAAAACCATTAGAACTCTGTAATCGCTTCGGTGCGGTCATTCACTGACTTGCCGAAACACCACGATTCCGAGAATTCAATAAATGTGTCACCTCACCATACAAATCTATGTTCAATGATAAAATACTAACTCAAACACTGAGAAAAGAAAACTAATAAACTGATCTTCAGACAAATACAAACAGTCAATAACCTACCTAGAAAAGTTCCATTGTATTTTATTTAATAAAAGTTGTAGAAATTTTAGTTTTTCGTCTCTTTTTGCTATAAAAGATTAATAATAATATGATTGTCATGAAGCAATTGAATTTTTTTAATTAAAAATTTAATCATACAATAATGCGAGGTATGTTAGTACTTAACAATTTTAACATTACAAACAAAACTGAAATTTGATCATATTTACTAAAAACAAGGTAAAATAACTTATATAACCGGGGGTGGTTTGACAACAGCAAAAACACAGTCCACAGTCACATAGAAAGTTTATTAACACGAAAAAAAGACAACAAGAAAGAAAAACATATAAATAACAAAAGTTCGGACTTGGGAGACTAGACAATATTTTTTCCCGCCGTTATGCCTGACGTCTATCTGACACAATCAAAGTGTCAAAGTATCTTCTGTCTCTCTCTGACATCTCTCTTTCCCGCCTAATCTTTTATTACAACCATAGACGAGAGATGTCAGAGACCACAGACTAAAACAATAATTATTATAAACAATATTTAAGGGATGCCATACACCATCCCTTACAACCTCCCCCTGCTAGGCTAGCCAACATCAGGGGCTAGGCTAGCACTAACTCTATCCCAATTCTTACGCGGTCTACCTCTCCTACGCTTCGGTCGCATCGGTGCTTGAATGTGGCCAACCAACGGTGTGAACTTAGAACTATGGTACTCACTTAGTTCTTCCGTGCTCGGCTCAACCGGCACAAAGCTCACCGGTCTGCAGGCCTCGTGCACTCGGTACGGCCTGTCGCGGTGCGGGTTGAGTATGGGCGTCTGCCCCGGCGCCGACGTGCTGTTCTGTACTTTCAGTAGACCCAGGTCTACAATATCGTACGGAGGAGCGTCGCAACGACTCTCCTCAACGTACTGCGGCATCTGCGTCTTCTCACGCGCATCTCTCGCCGGGCCAACAGTCTCTGACGGCGGCCGCGGGCGCGGCGCGCAACTCGCGCAGGGCACGCGCGCGCTCGTGCGTCGGCACCACCAGGTGCGGCGTCTCGGCTGCGACGACGTCCACTGGTCCCTCAGATTCTCATGCGGCGGCGAGATCGCGACGGCGCTGACCTTCCGCGGGTCGACCTGCAGGTTCTCCTTCACCTTGATGCAATGCAGATCAAAATTATTAGCAGGCCCATTCGCTGCGAGAACATCTCCATGCTTCTCAAGCAAGCGGTTAAGCCTCCCTTTTCTCACTGCATCCAACTTCGAACCTCCTTTATCCCGCAAGGCCCCTTCAATTTTATCATAATGCATCGACTCAGCATCACATTCCAAAGCATACTCCAAGACAAACGTATAGGAAATGTCTGGAGTATCAGAAAAACTCCATGAAGCTCGTGCAACATCAATAATAATTCCGGCTCTTTTCATAAAATCATTGCCCAGTAAAGTTTTATTATTTGCATCGGGCAGAGTTGCAAATGTCACAGGTAGCTCTCTTCCTCCGAGCTCTATGTATGTATTACAGCATAAAACTTTACTCACATGAGTAGATCCATCAGCGAGGCCAAATGTGTACTGTGACTCGGTGAACTGCACACCGGAGTCTCGAAGAACCTTACATAGGCCTGCACTGGCAAGGCTGTGGGTGGCACCTGTATCAAGCACGGCAACTCCACGACGTCCCGCGGCGCCGACGTTTACAATGGCTCGCGTCGTGTCGGAGTGCTCCGCTTTGTACATCTCTACACCCTGAAATTGAACTTTGTTAGTACCACAGTTACAAGTTGAGCATTTGCTTTTCGTTACACCGGGTTGGCCACACCCATAACACCGTACACCTGTAAAATTGGATTTGGGAATCGTTGACTCCTCAGAATCTTTTGGGTTCGAGTTAGTGAGCCTACCCCCTGTGTCGCTAGCTTTGCTAACAATCTGATTCTTAGCTTTAGGGACAACAATATCGCGAGATTTCTCTATCAAATCACTCATAGTCGCGCAGTCCTTACGAGGTAAACGTTCCCTAATACTAGAGTTCATCAAACTGTATACAATGTCTACTTGAGCTTCTTCTTCAAGTCTGTAAGGTAACTTAGCTAAAGACGCCCGAACACGATTGATAAACACATCACTTTTCTCACTATCACTTTGTTCACTGGAGAAAATGTCCCGAAATATTTTGTGTGCCGGTCGCGGCACACCAAACATAGATCGCAGACCTTCAATCGCGTCCTTCCACGACGCCGTCGTAGCTTTCACGCCCTGCCACCAGACAGCCGCGTCGCCCTCAAGCAGCATAGGTAGGCCGCGAAGTGCGTGCTCGTCGGTGATGTTGGTGCACTCCCTGTACACCTCTACGGAGTCGATGAACGCCTCCAAAACGTCGTCGTCGTTCGCGGCTCCTCCACGGAAACGCGCAGAACACTTCGAGAAGTTTCCATGTCGCGCATGCGCAGTGACGGACTCGTCGTTTGGCGCCATCGCCGCACCCGCAGCGTTTGGCAAAGGCGGCGTCGCTCTCCCACTAATGATGAGGTTCTCCACGAGCTGGCGATTCATCTCCGCCTGCGATCGTGAGATGCTCTCCACTAGGGCAGCGAGCTGCGCCTCCGTCATGACGACCTGCGTCGATGTCGTTCTAGAGTCTTCCTCGTCGCTGGCGGCGCAAGTTTCTGCCGCCGTCGCAGATCGAGTCTTCGTCGGCGATCGGATGACCTTAGGCGGCATCTCGATCGACTTTGGGGTCTTTTAATCTCACACCAAGTCCAGTTGGAATGTTTTTCTTCCTTACAAGATTGCGTTTGGGAGAACTCCGCTCAACCAAAACGCCGGATTCTTGTAATGCCACTAAGTTGAGCGCCACTATAACCGGGGGTGGTTTGGCAACCAGCAAAAAACACAGTCCACAGTCACATAGAGTTTATTCACACGAAAAAGAATACAACAAGAAAGAAAAACATATAAATAACAATGAAATAACAAAGGTTCGGACTTGGGAGACTAGACAATATTTTTCCCCCGTTATGCCTGACGTCTATCTGACACAATCAAAGTGTCAAAGTATCTTCTGTCTCTCTCTGACATCTCTCTTTCCCGCCTAATCTTTTATTACAACCATAGACGAGAGATGTCAGAGACCACAGACTAAAACAATAATTATTATAAACAATATTTAAGGGATGCCATACACCATCCCTTACAGTTGTAAGGGATGGTGTATGGCATCCCTTAAATATTGTATGGCATCCCTTAAATATTGTTTATAATAATTATTGTTTTAGTCTGTGGTCTCTGACATCTCTCGTCTATGGTTGTAATAAAAGATTAGGCGGGAAAGAGAGATGTCAGAGAGAGACAGAAGATACTTTGACACTTTGATTGTGTCAGATAGACGTCAGGCATAACGGCGGGAAAAAATATTGTCTAGTCTCCCAAGTCCGAACTTTTGTTATTTATATGTTTTTCTTTCTTGTTGTCTTTTTTTCGTGTTAATAAACTTTCTATGTGACTGTGGACTGTGTTTTTGCTGTTGTCAAACCACCCCCGGTTATAGTGGCGCTCAACTTAGTGGCATTACAAGAATCCGGCGTTTTGGTTGAGCGGAGTTCTCCCAAACGCAATCTTGTAAGGAAGAAAAACATTCCAACTGGACTTGGTGTGAGATTAAAAGACCCCAAAGTCGATCGAGATGCCGCCTAAGGTCATCCGATCGCCGACGAAGACTCGATCTGCGACGGCGGCAGAAACTTGCGCCGCCAGCGACGAGGAAGACTCTAGAACGACATCGACGCAGGTCGTCATGACGGAGGCGCAGCTCGCTGCCCTAGTGGAGAGCATCTCACGATCGCAGGCGGAGATGAATCGCCAGCTCGTGGAGAACCTCATCATTAGTGGGAGAGCGACGCCGCCTTTGCCAAACGCTGCGGGTGCGGCGATGGCGCCAAACGACGAGTCCGTCACTGCGCATGCGCGACATGGAAACTTCTCGAAGTGTTCTGCGCGTTTCCGTGGAGGAGCCGCGAACGACGACGACCTTTTGGAGGCGTTCATTGACTCTGTAGAGGTGTACAGGGAGTGCACCAACATCACCGACGAGCACGCACTTCGCGGCCTACCTATGCTGCTTGAGGGCGACGCGGCTGTCTGGTGGCAGGGCGTGAAAGCTACGACGGCGTCGTGGAAGGACGCGATTGAAGGTGTGCGATCTATGTTTGGTGTGCCGCGACCGGCACACAAAATATTTCGGGACATTTTCTCCAGTGAACAAAGTGATAGTGACAAAAGTGATGTGTTTATCAATCGTGTTCGGGCGTCTTTAGCTAAGTTACCTTACAGACTTGAAGAAGAAGCTCAAGTAGACATTGTATACAGTTTGATGAACTCTAGTATTAGGGAACGTTTACCTCGTAAGGACTGCGCGACTATGAGTGATTTGATAGAGAAATCTCGCGATATTGTTGTCCCTAAAGCTAAGAATCAGATTTTTAGCAAAGCTAGCGACACAGGGGGTAGGCTCACTAACTCGAACCCAAAAGATTCTGGGGAGTCAACGATTCCCAAATCCAATTTTACAGGTGTACGGTGTTATGGGTGTGGCCAACCCGGTGTAACGAAAAGCAAATGCTCAACTTGTAACTGTGGTACTAACAAAGTTCAATTTCAGGGTGTAGAGATGTACAAAGCGGAGCACTCCGACACGACGCGAGCTATTGTAAACGTCGGCGCCGCGGGACGTCGTGGAGTTGCCGTGCTTGATACAGGTGCCACCCACAGCCTTGCCAGTGCAGACCTATGTAAGGTTCTTCGAGACTCCGGTGTGCAGTTCACCGAGTCACAGTACACATTTGGCCTCGCTGATGGATCTACTCATGTGAGTAAAGTTTTATGCTGTAATACATACATAGAGCTCGGAGGAAGAGAGCTACCTGTGACATTTGCAACTCTGCCCGATGCAAATAATAAAACTTTACTGGGCAATGATTTTATGAAAAGAGCCGGAATTATTATTGATGTTGCACGAGCTTCATGGAGTTTTTCTGATACTCCAGACATTTCCTATACGTTTGTCTTGGAGTATGCTTTGGAATGTGATGCTGAGTCGATGCATTATGATAAAATTGAAGGGGCCTTGCGGGATAAAGGAGGTTCGAAGTTGGATGCAGTGAGAAAAGGGAGGCTTAACCGCTTGCTTGAGAAGCATGGAGATGTTCTCGCAGCGAATGGGCCTGCTAATAATTTTGATCTGCATTGCATCAAGGTGAAGGAGAACCTGCAGGTCGGCCCGCGGAAGGTCAGCGCCGTCGCGATCTCGCCGCCGCATGAGAATCTGAGGGACCAGTGGACGTCGTCGCAGCCGAGACGCCGCACCTGGTGGTGCCGACGCACGAGCGCGCGCGTGCCCTGCGCGAGTTGCGCGCCGCGCCCGCGGCCGCCGTCAGAGACTGTTGGCCCGGCGAGAGATGCGCGTGAGAAGGCGCAGATGCCGCAGTACGTTGAGGAGAGTCGTTGCGACGCTCCTCCGTACGATATTGTAGACCTGGGTCTACTGAAAGTTAAAGTGCAGAACAGCACGGCGGCGCCGGGGCAGACGTCCATGCTCAGCCCGCACCGCGACAGGCCGTACCAAGTGCACGAGGTCTGCAGTCCGGTGAGCTTTGTGCCAGTTGAGCCGAGCACGGAAGAACTGAGTGAGTACCATAGTTCTAAGTTCACACCGTTGGTTGGCCACGTTCAAGCACCGATGCGACCGAAGCGTAGGAGAGGTAGACCGCGTAAGAATTGGGATAGAGTTAGTGCTAGCCTAGCCCCTGATGTTGGCTAGCCTAGCAGGGGGAGGTTGTAAGGGATGGTGTATGGCATCCCTTAAATATTGTTTATAATAATTATTGTTTTAGTCTGTGGTCTCTGACATCTCTCGTCTATGGTTGTAATAAAAGATTAGGCGGGAAAGAGAGATGTCAGAGAGAGACAGAAGATACTTTGACACTTTGATTGTGTCAGATAGACGTCAGGCATAACGGGGGAAAAATATTGTCTAGTCTCCCAAGTCCGAACCTTTGTTATTTCATTGTTATTTATATGTTTTTCTTTCTTGTTGTCTTCTTTTTCGTGTGAATAAACTCTATGTGACTGTGGACTGTGTTTTTTGCTGGTTGCCAAACCACCCCCGGTTATACTTATAATTTATATTCTATAATATTTCTTGAAAGAACTATGACCTCGACCTATTAAGAACAATATGCAGTTAAATTAAATTAATTACTGTCTGGAATCTAAATAGTTTAAATACACGAGAGATATTTATCGTATTTCGTGTAAAAGCAGGTGACGGACGAATTTATTAGTAAGTTTAGTTTCTTACTACACTTAGGTCACTAATTTGTCCAAATTTCTAAATTTGCTGCCTATGCCTTCCCCATCGAGCTGTCTCATACATTATGCGTCATGCAACGAAAAAAAAGCACATTAAATATATAAAAAAAATCTAAATAGATACTTCAGTTATCAATTTTATTACAATCGGTACAAAAGGTTCAATGTAAGTTCAATGCGCTATCTTGAGAGTTCGTAGTCCTTTAAAGGACGAAGATATTTATTATTTAAATAAATCTCAACATGTTTGGAATCGGTAAAAGACAGACGAAAAAATATTCGTGATTTCTATATTAGTAATTTATGTTTTTACATGAAAAAATACTCAGCCCTTGTTCAAACAATAGACAATAAATCTTGTTAAATTCATAAAAAAATCGTGGACGACTCAATCTCCTTGTTCTCCTCAGCCAGAATTTCAATAAATTTTCAATCAACAGGGAACAATTTTTTAGGATTCGTTTCATTTGGTGACCGAATATATTTGATCGAAGGCGACTAAAAATAGATTACCAGATAGGTACTCATATTTGTTTTAGACACTTTAGTTACTGATTGGCAAATTGTGTAAGACAATAAGAATAGTTAAAAGCGATAGAACAACAAAATATTTTTATAACACATTGCGATTAGAGATTACGAAAACACAGAGCAAAACCTAAATTCATTAACAAATGAAGATCCCATTGTTCACACAAAAGAAAAAGTCGTGTGAGAAAATTGAATCCCACGACTTTTTTCATTGAACTTAAGGGTGTTTTAGCGAAGCGAGCATTCGCTCAAACATTTGTAAAAATATTGAACAATCAACGAAACGTTTTGTTGTGTCTGTAGTTCTTATGGGTCAACAGTGTGCCTAGTATCGGTTTTTTACGTTTTCGGTATCGAGGCCGTAAACGCAGAATTGTATGGGAAAATAGCAGCGCCATCTTTTGGTACTCACTCATAACTAATGAAAATCAGTACAAATCTACGTTTACGGCGTCGATATCGAATGGTGAATAAAATTCATACTTAGCTTACATACCTAGAACGCCAAAGTTGGTCACTGACTCATACGAACTAACTAGTGCGCCATGGGAAAAACGAAACAAAAATAGAATTTAGGTAGTACCTATAGAATTATGTTGACTATCATTTCAAGTAATTTTTTGTTGCAAACTTGTATCGAATATTCAATTTACTTGTAGTTTTAAAACATCAGTTTTTGACTGCAACTATAAAGCAATATCAAGGTCAAAAACAAACGTTTGGAGAAGCGCCAAGAATTATAAAATACGTCAAACTATTTTTTGCTTTCAAAACAAATCGAACACGGAAACTCGAAGCCGAAGTTACAGAGTCATTATCTTATAGACCCCGCCTTAATAACAGTTGACTAATTAGTTTTGCATGACTACGGGGGAGAAAAACGACGTTTTCACAAAAGAAAGCGTTGCCATACCGCGCCGACCATTATGTAAAGATAATGTTTAATTGGATATTTTATGCATACTCGACTTAGAAAAACGTGTAGATCAATCTATTGCAGACAATAGATGCAACGGTTTTATAAGAATCTATTGGTTTTTATTGTCCTCAACATAAAAAATGTAACAAGCAATGTACCTATAGTCACCATTTCTAATAATTCTTTGAAGGTACACGTATGAAACTTAACTTAGATACTTGACTTTCAGACAGTACAAATCCATTAGTAAAGCGCTTCGGTTGGTTTCGTATTTCTCTCTATTTCCGAATACATCAAGGACTTCAAGGTGGTAATTATCTAAAAAATTCTATACTAGGATAGGTAAAGGGATATAATTAATACCTTGAAGTCGATCGGATTTATTCGGAAATAGAGAGAAATACGAAGCCAACCGAAAGGCTTTATTAATGTAGTTGTACTGTACCCGTGTACTGTAGTGTACTGTAGCCGTGTTGGTCGAATGGCGTTGTGCCTCGACTTTCAATCCGAAGGTCGTGAGTTCGAACCCGGCCTATGCGTTTTAACACGAGCTTCTTAACGGTGAAGTAAAACATCGTGAGGAAACCCGCAGCTTAGTCAGCTAATCACGTATCGACGTCGTCTTTCCTGTGGGCCAGGCTGATTAGGCTGAGAGGATGGTGTAGGTGCTGGGCAAGCCTATTCCATCTCAAACAATGTCCCAGGCACTACAGCGTCCCGTTAAGTGTAGGTATGGATTGCCTCCTGACGCTGTATAAATCATCTAATATATGTAGATGTAAAGGCCTAAGTTAGTTTTTTTTGTACTGTACCAGCCGATGAGAAAAATTTAAAATGAATAGGTAACATAATTTTCCCGAACCCACATATTTGCATGAAAAGAACATGATAATGATTCAAGTAACTATAATGATAATGATAATGATAATGAAAGCCTTTATTAACAATCTTATATCAGTAGTAAAGTTACATTTCCTCTTCTACTTAATATTATGTACCTACTTCTAGTAACTATAATAGGACTTTAATTCAAGACCTCGAAAGAAAAATGTGATTATGGATAAGTAGTAAAAGTTGATGAAAAAGAAAATAAATTATAGCCACGAAAGAATTCAATTAGGGACATGAAACAAGCAAGCCTTTACACGCCGCTTTCAAAATATCAGATCTTGAAACTAATACAAGTAATCTTGATCGGAATATATTTGAATATACTGAATGAATAACCGGGTTTAAATAAAGAGAGATGATAGATAATTCTTTATGGCTTACCAAACTTAAAAGACATACAAGAAAAAAAGACACTTAACTTATAGGTAGACAACTGGCGGATAAAAGATAAGATAAAGATAAAAATTGTTTATTTTGTGCCACAACAAAAACAATGAAATACATAGAATGATGTAACAAAAAACTTAATTTATAGGCAAGTAATATTTTCGTAGGTACTTATAATATTTTAACTAGTTCAGGGGTTGGTGAATACCTAAAGTGCGGAACTTCGTAGTCTGTTGTCTTACATTTACCTAGCTTTAGTATTACTTAGTATAAGTATGAGGTTGTCTGGAAGAAATCGCCTTGAGCTATAAGACCGCTGATTGTAGGACAATACTATCGAAACTTATCATATAATTATATAATCACACGTATTGACGTCGTGTTTCCTGTGGGCCAGGCTGATTAAGCTGAGAGGATGGTTTAGGTGCTGGGCAAGCCTATTCCATTTCAAACAATGTCCTAGGCATTACAGCGTCCCGTTAAGTGTAGGCATGGATTGCCTCCTGACGCTGTATAAATCATCTAATATAGATGTAAAGGCCTATGTTTTTTTTATCATATAATTATTTCATGTAACACTGTGTCCTCAACAAAGTTCTTATTTATTTTACTTGACGACCTCTGTGGCGCAGTGGGCGAAAGTCCGCCTGCGACGCAGAAGGTTGCGGGTTCGATCCCCGCCGCGGGACAAATGTTTGTATGACCTACAGATATTTGTCTCAGGTCTGGGTGTTTCTATGTATAATATGTATGTATTTACAAACAAAAAGTATATAAGTAGTGTATCAGTTATCTGGTTCCCGTAGTACAAGCTTTGCTTAGTGTGAAAATGTCCAGCATTATTTATTTATTTCATTTATTTTAATATAAATGGCAACAAAATTGGCCGCCACTCAGCATATTGTTATAGTAGTTTATGTAACTAAGCTACTATAACGCTGGTCTTCCGTGACGCCAGTATGCAGTGTGCGCACAAAGCAGCAACAAAAAATCAAAATTTATACGTATTACTACCGTTGATAATTGATCAAGAATTTTCATGCCAAGTTAAGATAAGAATGTTTTTCTATAATATTACAAACTAGAGATTATAACGTAAGACGACGAGAACGAATTCAAAATAATTTTAATTCAAAATGTTTGTATGTAATCATGTTTTTGATCCACAAATGGTAATGTCGTTTAGTTCGTTATTATTTTGTTTCTTTCTAAGTAACCCTCTATGTAGCTACTTTTAAATCGTACATCCTTTTGAATGACGTTCACGCAAAAGTCACAGCAGAAATCAAATAAGTCTATTGAAATCACTTTTATTTATACCCGCGACTTCGTCAGCAAAATAACATAAGTAGGTACTTGAAAACCTATAAAAAGAATCGGAAAGTCTAAGCAAAATACTCCATTTTTTTTTTTTTAATAATTATTTATCATGCAAAATAAATAAAAAAACAAAAAAATCTGGATTGCAAAAAGTGGTGGTCAGGGTCACCCATCATCTTTATGACCGCGCCTAGCGTTGCTTAACTTTGTTTCCCATACAAACTTGCAGCCCTTATTTTCTCGCCCCCTTGTGATTATTTACAAAAAAAAGTAGCCTATGTCCGTCCCTGGCGTATAATCTTTACCCATGCCAAATTTCAGCTTAATCTGTTCAGCGGTTTGGCCGTGAAAAGGTAACAAACAGACAGACAGACAGACAGAGTTACTTTCACATTTATAATATTAGTATGGATAAATGTACTTGATTTCATTTTGGTCAAGCTCTCTAGCATTACCTGCATCAATATAATATTAATTAGCTTCTTGTCATTCAAGTATGATGATAGCAAGGAATAGCAATTATCATGTAACTGCATCGTCTGGTAATAGCATGACAGGTGAATTGGACTGCTATTCAAATGATTAGTCGAAACTGCTATTATAACGGTGGATAAACTAGTCATTCAAATAAATATATAAAAAGTCAACAAATTAAATTTTTAATGTGAATTAAAGATAAGTTTAAAAAATAAGTATGAAAGGATTGTAGCAAGTGTAACTCAGTGGTCATTTCTCACTGTCATTCCCTACGGAAACGGGAAAGGGAGTGATTGTACTTAGGCCTTTACATCTTTAATCGATGAATTAAACAGCGTCAGGAGGCAACCTATGCCTACACTTAACGGGACGCTGCAGTGCCTGGGACATTGTTTGAGATGGAATAGGCTTGCCCAGCACCTAAACCATCCTCTCAGCTTAATTAGCCTGGCCCACAGGAAAGACAACGTCAATACGTGTGGAGCTGACTAAGCTGCGGGTTTCCTCACGATGTTTTCCTTCACCGTTAAGAGTTCGTGTTAAAGTACGAAACGTAAAATTCATTGATGCACGGCTGGGATTCGAACCCACGACCTTCGGATTGGTCGAGGTACAACCCCATTCGACCAACACGGCTCTAGTGATTAAGTACCTATATAAATTCAAGGTCTTTTTTAAAATATTTAGAGACGTTGGTTTACCAAAACTTAGCAGATAAAAATAATTGCCAATAACAACCACAGAACAGAATTTGAAAACAAAAGTATCAAAGCAGTTGTACCAATTACTGTAACAAAATTTCACCAAAAGACTCGAACAAATCAGAACTTTCAGCAATCACGGCCGTCAAAAGTTCTCTAATGCCCGCTTTGTGACGTCACAAAGGAGTTCATTCACAATAACTTGTATTACTCACAGTTTAAAGTTTCATCGGACGCTTTGATAAGAGCTTCGACTCTTAAGAGTTTGGAAATCTTGTTTTAGATTTTAAGTTGTTCAAGAAGCTGAACTGTCGTCTCAGGCCCCAAGCAAAGTGCTCTCAAATGGGACTTGATTTTATATTCAAGCATACAAACGAAATTCAACTTTATTTTCTATATTTTCGACTAAAATATATGTACTTGTACTAAGATATTGTTTAATTACAGTCCAGCGGAATCAATGTTTTCAGTTCCTCTATAAAAAGGGAAATTTAGGCATTTCTGGTTTCTTAACCGGCTACAGAATTTCTCGTATCAGAGCCGCTTAAGTATGTGCATAATTCATCGAACGGTCTCAACTGATTCCTGCATTACATTGCAGCAAACACGAAATTCGTGACGACCAATATTGCTTGGAGTAGAGCATACCGCACCATCGGTTATGGTCCACTTCTCTGCCGTGTAGATAGATCAAGTAACGGATAATATTACCGTGGAAAATTTAAATGAAAATGAGTCGTAAAAAATATAATTTTACTGTTTCATATATTTCAGGTCACAAGTTTTCCAAGTACGTGATGAATTTATTCAAGTGCTGTGGACTCAGGTGGTTCATCAAACTGTTGGTATAATGCAACGAGCTACGTTTATCGTTCTAATAAATAGTAAATAGTGGTATTCTAGTATAATATTCTATACAGATACTGGCAGGCGGCTAAAGCAGGCAGCTGAGAATGAGAAAGCTACATTCGAATTTTAAAATTTCGAACATATTTTATAAAAATTCCGTTGGAGTTTTGAAATGACAAGCCGCCATGTTTTTTCAAAATCAAATTGACGTGACATGAATACATATTTAAGAAGGAATAAAAAGAAGAAGAAGATACCAAGAAGTAAAGTGAAACCAAGAAGAAGAAGAAGACTAAGCTAAGATGTTACTTATTGGGCGGTGTAGTCGCTCAGCGTTTGTCACTGAGCCTACACCCTTTTCTTTTTTTTGTTCATGTAAATAAAAAAAAGAGAGCAATTCCTCTCAAATAGAACTAAGTAGGTTTTACGTTTTTCATATCTTACAATAATCAAATTATAGCGTTTTATATTACGATCATATATTATTACCGAATAAGTAGAAAGGCTCAATTTTACCAGCAATATTGCAAACTGCATCGTCAACCCGAGCCCATTCATCATCTGTCTGTCAATGCTATCTAAGTTTTTACGTTGACGGCAGAACGTTAACCTTTTTGCAGGATAAGTTCGTGATACGCATGACTGGCCACACGTGAGGAGAAATACTTTCTGAGACTCCATTACCAAGTTTTATAAAGACTTGACGAAAATTCTTCGAAGTGGGATGTCAGGGCGTCAGCCACGTAATCGAAGCTGTCTGGTAGAATCTAGAAATTTCTCCTTAAGAATAAAAGTGATCATGCGTATAGTCACTATAAGGAACTATAGTGAATTACTTACTATAATTTTAAACATTAGGTAAAGTATTCCAAGAAATGCAGTATTTTGTCAAAATGGAGTAAACTCATGTAGAATCTCACTCTATTTATAATCCGAGAATGAAATGCTTCCTGAAGTCCCAATTACAGTGTTATTGAGGAAACATAAACCATTCGGATTTCCAGACACTAATCTTTGAACTTTCTAACATGTTAACTGATATTTCGTCACGTAAATTATCTGTAACATTGTCTTTTTAAAAAAAGAAAATGTGACTTTAAAAAGTAAATATTTTTGGAATTGGAACTTTAATGCTGGTTTGAATTCTATAATAGTTGTCACATTTCAAAATGCAGCTCATTTCAAACAAGGAACTTACAATTTCTTGCGAAATCTTTCGAAGTAAGCAGACAGGAAGGAAAGAGCTTTGGCGCATTTCTTTCAGTTCAGTGCCATTCGTCGTTTATTTATCCCTTGCATAGAATAAAAATAATAGTCCGTAAAATCTGTTTACTATTTTGTGAAATATCCAATAGTAAAAAGTTTTTTATTTTCATTTATTATTTATTCGTTTTATTTGGGTTTTTTTATCATGAAAGGGTCGGCTCTTGACCTCGAAACATACACTGGCAAGAGTGAGGTCTACGATGGAGCGAGCTTACCCAGAAGATGCCAATTAACTCTCTTCTCTAAAAACAACAGGGACTTATTTATGTCCATACAAAAGCTTATCGTGTTTTCAATTAATCAACCATTTACGTGTAAGATTATTAAAAAAAATATTACTTACTCTCCTCTCTTAGGACTCATTGAAAATATTAGAAACACGTAGTGAACTATGCAATTTATTGGTTACCATTACTACGGTCTGCTTATTCTAATCACTCTGCCCTAGAAACCGATTTCTTACTAACGCGCGAAAATTATACAAAGCGTAAGGTTTATTCAGACGAGCAGAGCATTATGCGCCAGTAAGCATATAAAAAACTGATAAGTCTTCACTGCAGCTCAATTCGAAAGGAAAATGTCTAGAATCCAAAGTGACAAGCAAGACTTTATTGGTCTGGAACCGAGCCAAGTCTTCAGGATTGCTAACCAGTTTGCTACTCTAGTACCAGTCAATAATTACAGTTGAAGTTCTGATCGAACCGTAAATTTAGCGTAAAATTGGAAAGTTTTATATTTATAATACTACTGTCATGTAATTCGTATACTTATAAGTGGCGAATTTTTAGTTTTAGTCCTTCGATGCTTAGTTAAAAATAATGAAGGGCCACTTATTTGCTATCATCGTCTAAAACCAGCCTATAGCAAGTCACTGACCGGGTTGACAACACCGGACAAATGCCGTGAAATACTTGTCAATGTGCCAAGTCCCGTCCAAACTTTAGAACGTTGGAACGAAAGTGGCTGACCGTATTACCGAATTGCAGTTGTCATAATGCAGTATACACGTAATAGTGGAAGTAGGGCATAGAAACATTGAGACCACGAAAGGTAATAAAAAGTTTGAAGTATGACGCTTTGAACATAAGTTGGTGGTAACAGGGAAACGCTTGGCCATTAAAAGGTTGATTGACTTAAGAACAACCTGAGGGTTGACATATTTGTGGTAGCCCGTCTCGGCACGCACGCTTATAAACTTTCATAACTTAGGGGAATATTACAATAAATAATTCATACCAGAATACATAAGTCTTGATATGAACCAAACGAATAACACAAAAAAAAAACTTAGGCCTTTAAATCTATATTAGATGATTTATACAGCGTCAGGAGGCAATCCATGTCTACACTTAACGGGACGCTGTAGTGCCTGGGACATTTTTTGAGATGGAATAGGCTTGCCCAGCACCTAAACCATCCTCTCAGCTTAATCAGCCTGGCCCACAGGAAAGACGACGTCAATATGTGTGAAGCTGACTAAGCTGCGGGTTTCCTCACGATGTTTTTCTTCGCCGTTAAAAGCTCGTGTTAAATCGCATATAAATTTTACGAAACGAAAAATCCATTGATGCACGGCCGGGATTTGAACCCACGACCTTCGGATTGAAAGTCGAGGCTCAACCATGAACCAAACGAATAACACTAAATAACAATATTGTACATAATTAATTAAATCATTATTTATTAAGTATTTAATTATTATTGTATCGATACACATGTATAATGAGGTTGTTTTGAGCCTAAGTGATTAAAATAATTGTTGAACTTGCTTGAAATTGAAAATTGTTTTGCCTGGATGTATGATGCTATTTGCAAAATATTTGTCAATTTATAATAGAATAACATTTGTCTGCCAGACCTACCGATTGTTTAACTAAATCTAGACTATCAATATTTAAACGTAAGCACTTCATCTGTAAAACAAAATTTTTTCAAAAAAGAACAAGCGAATTCTCAAACAAACAATTAATTGCATACGAAAACATCATAAGACAAAGCGCTCTAATAATAAATGTTAAGATGGTCGAAAGGATCAAGAAAATACAATTTCGTCTCAAATGTGTCTGCCCATATCGCATCTATGGTAATGAGATTAGACTGACTCGTGATTTGTCACACATGACGTAACACATTGTATCACAATCAAAAGAAAGCGAGCTGACGTTATCAATGTTATCGTTTCCTTTATATGAGTGTCATTCACTTGTTTTATTATACTTAAGATTTTGTGAGTTCATTGATAAAATAGTTTATTCACCTAGATTCGATTCGCAACGGTACCGAAACGTGTTTGATTGGTTACAGACCTTTAGCAACATTTCGGAATTAGAGCTATTGAGCAAAATATGCGGGTCTGTCTGCAATTGCCTATCCACTACCCACCTATTACGGAAGTGACACATCACACATCAAATCAAAATATTTTCCAGATGTCTAGAAATTATATTATGTGTTTAGATTCTTTCGACATAGGTTTTGACATAGGTAAGGTAGGTACTTATTTTTGTCTCACTACATTCTTGTTGCATGCCATCGACTTGAGTCTCTAAATAATCGATCTCATCTCGACTGACGACCTCTGTGGCGCAGTGGGCGAAGGTCCGCCTGCGACGCAGAAGGTTGCGGGTTCGATCCCCGCCGCGGGACATATGTTTTTATGACCTACAGATATTTGTTTCTGGTCTGGATGTTTCTATCTATAATAGGTATGTATTAACAAACAAAAATTATAAAAGTAGTATATCAGTTATCTAGTACCTACCCATAACACAAGCTTAGCTTACTTTGGGGCTAGATGATGCTGTGTGAAAAGTCCAGCATTATTTATTATTTATTTATTCATACATATGAATTTTATTTTATTTTAGTTGCTTACAAATATATTCTATTTATAAAATACTAGCTGTCCGTCGCGTTGTTACTCGCGGAAAACATCACTTTCCCGGGATAAAATATAGCCTATGTTCATCAGGGATAATGTAGGATTCTAATGATGAAAGAATTTTTTAAATCGGTCCAGTAGTTTCGGAGCCTATTCAATTCAAACAAACAAACAAACAAATCTTTCCTCTTTATAATATTAGTGTAGATTTTGTTGTAAGGAGTATGGGACAGCCCTAACAAAATCCTTTAAGAAAATAATTGGAAGTAGAAATATTTCTATGATATACGCTAAGCTGTCCCACAAATTTTGTCACAACTTATTCGTGTATAGAGTGCCTTATTTTGTTTCAAAGCTTCATAAAAACGAATGATACAGGGAAATAAATTACAGTGAAAGAAATAAAACTATTAAGAGAAAATAAACAAGACCTTTCTAAATAACTTTTTAAATCAGATGCCTATTAAAAATAGAATTAAGTACTGTTAGTTTTTTTCTCTTTATCAATTTCTAACCTAGTTCTAAATACTTACCTACTTATTTTAATTAGTTACTAAGCTAAGATGTTACTGATTGGGCGGTAAAGTCGCTCGGGGACAAAGCCCTTTCCTAATTTGTTCATGTAAATAATTAAAAAAAAACATGACAAGTAGCGTCCTTGTATAATGTTGACATTGTTTTACCCACAAGACAACAGCAAAGTTCTAGATAGAGTTACGAACTAAAAGAAGAGGCTTAAGAACTTATAGCGCAGCTAAGACAAAATTATACAAACTGTAACCCACTTTTAAGCGAGTTAGCGAAATAAGAATTTCTATGTATTTTTGCCATTAAGTAAAAGTACGTTAATTGAAAAATACATAGTGTTGTAATAAAGGATTGTTTCAAAACATTTTGTAGGTATAGAATGGTAGCTAGCAACATAAACATGACATAAAATAATACTTTTTTTCTAGTTTTTTTTTTACATATGCACCTACCTACTTGTTACTTGTCTTTGTTTTTGTGTCTGCGTTGAAATGTTATGTGTGTCAAATAAATCATTTATCTATCTATCTATCTATTTATTAAGCATGTTTGTCTTTTAGTAAAAATCAGCAAAATTTAAACTTTACTCACGAACAATACTGTATGTAAATAAAAACAGTAAGGCGAGTACGAATATATAGGATAAAAAATAAATAGTTTCTGTAGTATTATCTCAGCAACATTCCATAAAATTGAAATTCAGAAGTGAGAAATCAAAATTACGGACATGATATATTATGACATTTTATATTCTCATCTGTTTTTATTAGAAAAAAAGTATTTTGTAGAAAATAGCATAAAACATTTTCCTTTTAGTATTTTTTGTTTTAAATGCGGAATATAAATAAATAATACTTATTTAATAAGTATAAACTGCCCCTTCAACTGCAGCAAGTAGATGTAAAACATATAAACAGGTAAACATGAACTAATTATACTTAGTGGAAAATATTTGTATAATCAATTAATTAAAAAAAATCAATATACAATTACAGAAGTAAAACCTATAGACACAGCGTTCCATGTAATCAACGCCAACTGGTAAGTACATAACATAATTTTGGTACATAAGCGAATATGGAAAAATATTATCGTGCGGGACGAATAGTCTTAAATGGCGTGGGCCGAACATTCGGAACGAATATAGCATAAATCAACACGGAACCAGGATTAACAGGATCAAAAAATAATCCTAAGAAATAATAATACCAAGAAGAGGTAGCTACAGATTTACTAACAATACGCTAATTATAAAGAAAAATATCAAACTATTAACTTGAAAGAAGTTTAATTAGGTGATCGTACAACGAACAGTAGGAAAACGAATTGGCAGATCCGTTGGCCTAGCTAGACAAGTGATTTTCTCTATTCGTCACATATTTACATAATACGTGACTCATGAACTGGTTTGAACAAGTGTCAAGTTAAATTGACGTAATGGTTAAATTGACCATATATTGGAAGATAAAAATATATGGAAATAATAATAAGTACTTATAAAATAATATAAAAATGTTGAATTATAAAATTAAATGTTCCTATACTAATGTTATTTTTTAGAAGATATAAATATCATAAAAAAATAGCAATGGATGTATTTTATGGCACATCTGTACATTATTTAATGAAATAAATAATAAACAAATAGATACTTAGTCAGTGTATCCTTTGAAGTTGAACAAGAATTAAGAGTATAAAATCCAACAAAAATTTAGCGAAATTAGTTTTCGAAGATAAGAACAATAAAATAGAAGAATTATGGAAACAAAGCATTAGTCAAGTATTACAAACTATTTTACCTAGACTATATCTAAGATTAAACTTAAAGCTATATTTACTTACAACATACTACTAACTAAAAGTCTTACGATGTTTTTATAATTATCTAAGAAACGAAGCGTAAGCGTAAGCTTATGTACTCAATTGCTTCAGAGGGTAATTTTTTTTATTTTGTTATACCTATAAATGTATACTTAACTTCTTTCTTTTTACAATATTGCATGTTAGCTAGTGTGTTGGCTCCTATTATAAAAAAAGTGGTGACGCTTTCTATATATATTTTATATCTAAAACCACGTTATTCGCTTCTTGAGAAGTGTGTCATCGTGATTGTCACCGAAAAAACAAAATTAGTATTATGAATAAATGATGTTTACTACGATTAAGGTGTAAACAAAATCTTGTTAATCATCCTCAGAAAATCAGCAAGTAGATGCTCATGACATGAACGACGAAACGATATACTACGATAGAATCACGTAAAAGTGAGGAATGGAACGAATTAAAAAAAAACAAAACGTTTTTAGGTTTTTGCTAAGAAATGGAATATAAAAATGAGTTTATAAAAACTGTAGTTAAAATAACTATAATATATGTTTGACACATATTTACAACATACAACAGGATTAGTCAAGCTATCTAAGGATCGTTAGAAACGATCTATAGATAGCTCAACTGATCCAGGTCACTGTCAGTCGGAAGCGTGCCCAAAACACTGGCGGCATTACCACGCTGGATGGCAATGCTGATCCTTTGAGCCAAAAATGTGCCAGCTCTCTGACACAAACAAAAAATTCAGAAATTATATATTATGTATATTGTATTGTAATAGACGTGTATTTATGTCCAAGAACATAGGACCATTTAATAAAACCATAAACTCCATTTCACAAACAAAGCCCTAAAGAAGATTCAAGCAAATTGACAGATTTACGAGAAGACCTAAATTACCATTATTAAAGTGGTCTAGCCTACTCAGCTGATATCATCATCAATGACGCAATGGTACCGGTTGATTTACGCTCATTATCTTACCTTTCAATGGTTGTATTCGAAGTGATTGACGTCTTTTGATTGCGAGAATAGGTAAGTTTAACTGTTTATTATTCTGCTATTCTCGGATGTAATCCTTGTGCCAGTGTTTATGAACTTGTGTATACGATGGAACTTTAATTTAGAAAATTGTGTAATGCTAGTGTAGATACGGAAGGCCTATTTTTCATCAAAACATTACTGGCAGAATATTTTGGATAAAAAGATTAAACAAATTTTTACGCGTCTCTTTTATGATAACGGTATCGTTTTCTGCGCATCTATCAAGATGGTCAAGCGGTTATAACAGCGATCTTACCTCTTTCTGATCAGTAGGCGTACTGGTCCTGACTCCAGTCAGGTCCTTCCACCGCAACACCCCCATGACGGCGTGTCGCACCCACGACCCTCGTCTCCCAGTCCTGCCGTTGGACAACTCATCCACCACACCACATAGAACAGAGTTCACGCCCAACTTCCCAGTTCCATCCTTATCACCTTTGAGCGCCACTTCGCTGCTGATGGGGAAAGACCTTCGCTCCCTCATGTAGCCAAGAATTCCAGCCAGCTTGCTCAGCGATCCCCGAACATCGCGACACACGCATCAATCATGATAGCCAACTTCAAAAGCGAATTCCATAAATCTTTTATTTCTATTACAGTTTTCGGGTCACAGCTGCGATCTTTCCCATAAAACGGGCCAAAACTTTTTCAATTAGATAGAGGTATTTTTCCGGAATTGTCCAAACAACGATACAAGTAATCGGTGTTTAAACTTTCACTTGGACGCGTCCTCGATGTGGGTGAGTAAAACTTTTTTCGCTGATTTATTCACAAAAACGTAGACACTGTTCACTTAAAATATTCAACTTAAACTTTCTGCGAAGATCCAGAGTCATAAGTTCATGCAAACGTTTAGAATACGATGAGTTATATGAGCTGTCAAAAGACGATCGAATCGTAACTATTCGCTTTCGTGGAGACGACTGCACGTCCGCGCGGGTTGCGTTCCAAAACCGAATGGAGCGGCGCGTGCCACATGCTTTCAAACGAGCCTTGCTGAGAAAACCCTGTCTCTTTCTTCGAGGCGATAAATCTGAACATTAGATAAGGACAAAGAGAGTACGACACCTCAGGAGACAGGTGAATGTAACAGCCGGGGAAGACAACAAAAAACTTTTCAAGCGTTTCTAGTGGCATTTTCTATTGTGTGCGAAACTCAGCCTATACTCGTAGAAATGGAACTTGAGTCAAGATCGATCATTGCGAGAAAAACTATTTTAAAACCTTGACTGGAACTTTTTCATTTTGACCTAAATTAAAATTACAATACTTACCTATTAATTCCTTAGAATAGAATATTTTATACGTTAGATTGAAATTTACCCATATGCCGATAAAAAGATGATGATATCGTTTACTAACCTAGGTAAGAAAACGGTTTTTAATACTTACTTCTATGTTTTATAACAAAATAATTATTATGACTTAATTTTATTAAAAAAGACGTTAAACTTTCCCCAATTCGGAATTTTTATGTGTCGATTGCGTGGGAACTTCCGGTAACCACCCTTATATCGAAACCACCCTCAAACTGTACTAACTAGCACATTATCTATGTTCAAGTGCGCTCTTATGAACTTTGAGTAGAATTTTGTAACAACAACAAACAGAACTACAGCTGCGGTACCTCTGTCTGTCAGTACAGTCAAGCTTCTGAAAAATCTTTGAAAGTAGGTACCTAGTTAGCACAATAAGTACTTAAAAATTTTTAAAAAGATAAGGAACTCAATCCCGAATCCGGGACGAATCGATTAGAAGAAAAACCCATACTAACTCCAATCTGTGCCGTGCAGCTACTCGTGTTCAATTATTGAGAAGTTCCATACAAACTATCACATTCTCTATGGCTTCGGAACTGTGCAGTAATCTATGGTAAGGAACAAAAGGATCCGATGAGGCAGCTGCTTCCGAAGCCTGAGAACCACGATGCCTTATAGAGGAAGGATGTGGTACAGGATAGCGAACGGCGAAAAATAAGCACGTATTGCTTTGGGAGAAAGCTCAAAATTAACTGGCAATTTTGATGGGAGCGGACGTGAGTATATTGGATAGTTTGCACATTTTTATCCGAAATGTGTCGGATGTGCCAACAAATACCTGCCAATATTATATATATTTAATCATCATTGTATCCCGACTTCTGTGGCGCAGTGGGTGAAAGCCCGCTTGGGACGCAGAAGGTTGCGGGTTCGATCCCAGCCACGGGATAAATGTTTGTCTGATCTGATGATCAGATTTTGAAGAAGTTAGTGTTCACCCGATGTCGGCGCCCGCTATAGGCGGAAGTTCGTGTTCACCCCCAGACGGCCAAGAAACGTTCTTGGCGATCCAGATGACGCTATCACTCTCGCCAATGGTGAAGTGATACCGTCATCTAGTGATGATAGATAGGTAGGTAAATTCTCTCCAGCAACAGTCCAAGCCTAGGTTCGTACCTATTAGAGGTGCCTTTGCGCATGTTGTCGTAGCTTCTCTCTAGGCGTCTCGGCACCTTCAGTGCCCGCCATAGTCCGGTAACACTAAAACGGCCTCATAGGCTATTAGTATTAGGCCCTCCGAAAATAAAAAAAAAGTTAGTGTTCCATACGTGATAGGTTGCTAGCCAATCGTACTATACTAATACATTTAATTAAAAAAAAGTTATCCACATAAATGGTGATGTAGTCACATTTCTATTCGTAGGTCACCATCTAGTAGTTTATATCAAATGTGTATCAATATGTTGCAAGCATTACCTTAAACTAATTAAATGCATAGCAACTAGCAACTAAATCCACGTGTATCAGTCAGTAATTAATTAAAATAATAATTAGTTATATTGATAATAAAACAGCATCGCTTTACAGCTGCTACATCTACACAATATACAAAACAAACTATTTTCATGAGCATACACGCCAAACAAATAAATATTTAATTTTCTTAAAGACGCATCAAAACACAAAATAGTAGTTTTAACATGGCAACGACTCTACCACTAGTCAATAAGAGTGCTAATGAATAAATATAAATATACTAAGTAAGAACTGGTAGACTTTACAATGCCCGCCCGCGGCTTCACTCACTTGGAACCTTTTCCCCCCCTTAAGACTAGAATTTCCAAAATACATTTTTTAAGAGTTCTCCAACAGCATAAAATAAGTACCCTGATCCAAGTATTATGTTCGACATGGTTTAAGCCATAGAACTATATTATCAGTTCTGTAGTTTAGGCTGATAGATGATATTTAATCCCATTTAGTATAGAGCAACTAATGTAGGTATCCAGCCTCAAATATTTTACACCGAACACCATTTTCGCTCGACAAAACACATTACCCGGAATAAATATTTGGTTAACCACAAAACACCGACATTGCATTTATGCAAACGATGCAATTATCAAATATAGGTACCATGGGGTACCATTCAACTTTTTTGCGAAATATCCTAGGCCTATGGCCGAGTGGGATGAATGTAAACAATGCGACTTTCATTTAATATACATTTAGCATTTTTGTTATTTTGCATTTCTATGGTAATTGTGTTTTTGTATATTGTGCTTGATGGAATAATGTTTTGGTCGAATGGACAAAATCAAACACGGCACTATTTCCACGATCAGACATAGATCATTAAAAAAGGTTAAATTTAAGTGTGGCTGGAGAGTATGCAAGTAGAGGAAGGCCGAAACAGAAGTGGTTGGATTGTGTGAGAGATGATATTATGAATGCGAAAGGAGTGGATGCACAGTTGACGAGTGTTAGTAGTGAATGCAATGGCAGAAAAATACATGTTGTGCCGACCCCACTTAGCGTGGGATAAGGGCAAGGGAATGATGAATTCAGCCGTCCCAGGCGTGAAGTTGTAGTTAGTAAGACTACAAAATTGTGAAGTCACATAAACCAGAAGTAGAAATCATCAGTTGTTTTTATGAGAAGAAAAGTAGTGATTGTCATGAATCGCATTGATCTTGATACTTGAATGTCTTTGATACTTTTAATTGGTTCTTTCCCACATTAGAAACATTTTTGCTTCTTTTATTATCTCATTTAGATTACTCAATGAACATTGATTGCTAAACAAAGTTCATAAAAAAGGAATACTCTCTAGTCTCTTCTCTATAGGTAAGTACTGTTTCATAAATATGTAACTGAAGGCATGTTGCCTTGATATTATTCATTCAAGGTACGATAACCATAATGTCTAATCAGACGAAATAGGTAACGAATATGTCTAGAATACATAATAATCGTACGATTTAGACGTGACTGATTGGACCTAGGAGTGCTAGGAGGCTAGGGGTGTAGTTTTGCATACGCAAGATCACGTGCTCGATAGTGATGACTGTGATATCGTATCGATATAATTTAGACATATCGATAAAAAAAATCAAGATAAAAATCTGACAGAATTACCTAGCATGTCGTGGCACTGTATTTTTTATCGATACCTAACATTTTTCATGTTATTTTGACTCGAAATAAAAGATACTGACCGGCTAAAATTATTTTATAATTGCGTTCATCAGCCATGCGAGTTTGTTTGATTAAACTTTCTCGATCAACTGTCGTAATTTAACAAAAACTACACAATAATTCCCGTGTAATTACAGTATTCGTTACTGTTTTGATTGTGTAGCACTGATTCGAAACAGTTTTTATTTAATAAAATTTAGCCATAGAAAAACGCGAACAAATTAAACCATCGAGGAAAGAAAGCGCCCGTACGAACAATGGAGATTCAATATAATATCACAAGTCATAACATTCATTCTTTTAGAAAACTAAGAGATGGTTTTAAAAAGTAATAAAGTAGAGTAGAGACTGCGATGTCGATTTGATTCATTTTACTTTAAATATTTGTTTCACATTATAAAATTGTCACATTCAAACGATTATTATGAATTAGAAAGTTATAATGTTTGTTGCTCATTCAAACTGAAATAGCCGAACGGATTTGTATGAAATATTTTTTTATAATACAGCCTTACCATTAAGTTTTGAAAGCTCTATTTTCAATCTATCGATACGCATGAATACGAAGCGCCATTTTATAAAAGGAATTGTAAACACATTACCAAAGTTTTGAATGTTCTAAATTCTAATTTTAAAACTATCGATAAGCGCACGACAGCCATCTCTGACCAATGGGTGATTATGTAAGCAATGCATCACTTATGCGAGTGCATGCGCCTCATTTGGCGGTCGTTAGAGCAGGTACTGCTTTCCTGCCATCAGGATACGTGGCTTCTACTGGGATTGGAGAAATAGCAAGGTTTTTATTTTTAGTACTTCAGCATAACATGAGTTCCGTATATAAACTACGATAACATACAGATATAAGAGATATGAATTTAGGCAAAGGCAATTTTTTTAGCATTGTCCTATCCTTTGTACATACTCCATTTTTATATACTTTTGTACTTCTTTATTTACGGTGCGTCTTAAACTTAGCCTTGTTTTTAAATAAAAGGATTATGAAACAGATCGTAGCATAAGCCATATTTTCTAGTTTATATAAACAGCGAAAGCTGAAAAATAAATTGTTCTTATAAAAATAGGTCTGCGATAAATCTCAGTCTTGTCTAGATTATAAGTCTTAAAGCTTCGCAGTCCCGGTGTCCGTTCCTACATACATAAGTAATTGTCTTCAACGTACGGTTTGAAGTAACAAGAAGCAAACTATAGAGTAATTTTAAGCATGAACAACGGAACGAATAAAATGTATGTGGTCTCCACATTAAAAAAAACATATCAATGATAATTAAATAAAAAATTTGGCCTTTACATCTGTATTAGATGATTTATACAGCGTCAGGAGGCGATCTATGCCTACACTTAACGGGACGCTGTAGTGCCTGGAACATTGTTTGTGATGGAATAGGCTTGCCCAGCACCTAAGCCATCCTCTCAGCTTAATCAGCCTGGCCCACAGGAAAGACAACGTCAATACGTGTAGAGCTGACTAAGCTGCGGGTTTCCTCACGATGTTTTCCTTCACCGTTAAGAGCTCGTGTCATAGCGCATATAAAGCACGGTCGGGATTCGAACCCACGACCTTCAGATTGAAAGTCGAGGCACAAACCTATTCGACCAACACGGTTCTTATAATAATAACTATTAAAAAAATTACAATGAAGAAATTACTTTCGCCCCATAGTGATTGAATTACCTGTGACTATGGTTATTCAATCTACGGAGAATTTTTAATAGTAGGTAATGAAAATGATGCTGATGCCCATAATGAGACGATTCAAACGTGAACTGCACTTCAAGTTTCAGTTTAAAGAAACCATTCTTTCTGCTTTTAGTACGATTTATAATGCTCAAACAAAAGTTAATAATGAACCTACGTGAAAATGAACGTGCTTTTTTTTTAATATAGCTAAGGTTTAATTTTTTTTTAATCTACAGTCAGTAATAACTACTTTGAGGTTAGCCCCTTCAAGAAATGCAATGGTCATTTATTTTTCAGGAGCATGTCTGGCTAGTCTCATTCTGTTAAGTAGGTACTTAAATATTTCCTAGCACTTCAGAAAAGTATTATTTTCTCGTTGTAACATAGCATTTAAATTATTTTAAAAGAGGAAGCGCTGGAGATATGACCTCGACTCCTTCGATAGTGGGTGGTGGAACCTATCAAAGAAGAGCTTTTTTGCCCAGCAGTAGGACAGTAAAGGTTAAATAAATAATAATAATAATAATAACGATAATTGTTGTTTTACTTACATACGTTAGATTCACTATTGGGACGCGCTGCAGTGCCTGGGACATAGTTGTAATGTCGGTATTATTTATCCAGCACATACACTTTCTCATGGCTAATGCGGATGACTATCCTACTACTAACATCTGCCTATATCTAAAAAAAATATTCCTTAAGTAGTTTCGCTTATAGATTCTTCAGTTACAACATGAACGCTTGGGCATTCGCGTAGGCAGATGCGCTTTTTCATACATTTATCACACTTGAGCCGTGTTGGTCGAATGGGGTTGTGCCTCGACTTTCAATCCGTGGGTTCAAATCCCGGCAGTGCATCAATGGATTTTTCGTTTCGTAAAATTTATATGCGCTTTAACACGAGCTCTTAACGGTGAAGGAAAACATCGTGAGGAAACCCGCAGCTTAGTCAGCTCCACACGTATCGACATCGTCTTTCCTGTGGGCCAGGCTGATTAAGCTGAGAGGATGGTTTAGGTGCAGGGCAAGCCTATTTCATCTCAAACAATGTCTCAGGCACTACAGCGTCCCGTTAAGTGTAGGCATGGATTGCCTCTTGACGCTGTATAAATCATCTAATATAGATGTAAAGGCCTAAGTTTTTTATTCGGCTAATTTCACGAATCGACCGTAGTGTTAATATCATTATTTCTATTCTGTTCTCTTTAGTCACGGTCAACAAGAACACCTAACAATAATAACAGATTTGTAAAGAGACATTACAACACAAATTCACGAGTCTCCCATTAACACGCTGTGAAGCCATAAGCTGGCCCGACCCAATCGTGAAGGTCGATCATTGTTTGAAGAGCACAGATCCAGCATAACATTGGATGTGGTACCCTACTATCGTACTTCTTCATAAAGCATTGTGAATATTAAAATGTACGGATATTTGGATGTAAACCTAGCTATGCACACATTTTTCTTGAAATGTTTTTCATTCAACCCAGATAGTAGGTATAGAATATAAATGATCTCAGACTTAGTTTGTACAATTAGAAGTACTTACATATTACTTTTATCATGTTATCTATGTGTTGGACTACCGCCTCCAATATTCTTCTAAGTTTATTATTTCAAGTTCAATGTACGAACTGAACAGTATTCTGTGGAATAGCCTCGCTGAATAGGATTGAAAAATGCATTCACTATTAGATTTGGATTTGAACCTCGCATCGGTTCAAGTCTGAAAAATGTGAATGATTCAGTCCAGTATATGAATAATAATAATATTATATATTATAATAATAATTATTATTATTAACTCATTTATTTCAGATTAAAATCCATATAAAAAACACATTAAAAATTCACAGTCAAATTAAAAATATAAATAAAATACAATCATTATAATAATATCTAATACATATCAAATTAAAAAATTAAAAACAATAAAATTATTCCTAACTTAACCTAACTTAACCTACCTACGAGGAGCCCAACAGAATCTGCATCCATTTATGCTGGATGGGACAGTCCATACGCGCAGCAATCATCTGTAGGATGGTGTTGCCGCTGCCTCGCACACGCTGGAGTAAGGACGCGACTTTCTTGCGAATGATCGCCTGAAAGCCGTCCGTGCGCGCCTCCGCGAACATTCCGGATGCGCTGCAGAAGCGAGGCAGCTGCATCATCATCCTAAAGATGTTGTTGTATTGGACTCGCAGGGAGCTAGCTGCACGCTGGGTGTAATTTAACCAGAGGCTGCCCGAGTAGAAGGACTGGCAGTAGGCCCTAAATAGCGTGTTTTTAACTTCTCCCGAGCAGCGAGCAAACCTACGTATTATCATATTTCCACGAACAGCCAGCACCCTGCGCTCCCTTTCCATGTCCTCGTCATCATGCAGCTTCTCGTTGATGATATGCCCCAGATATTTAAAACTCCGTACCACCTGTAGAGCATCACCGTTAATCATAATTGGTGGAACACTCTTGCCAATATTTACTCTCCCACTTTTAAAGACAAGCACTTCGCTTTTCTTGGGGTTATATTTCAGCCCGTGATCCACCGCATACGCCTCACAGATCGACACCAGTTTGCGAATCGAACCCACTGTCGGTCCCAGCAGCACCATATCATCCGCATAACTAATATTATTAACCGAAAATAATAACCGAAGACTTTTCCTGAATGATTTTTTATAGTCTTGAAAGGATAGTAGCCTAAAAGACCTCTGTGTGTTGGCTTCGGCCCCATGCATGCCTATCAAAGGTCCGGGACTCTATAGTTCCGTGATGTTAAACTTTGACAAACAAAATAATAATAATCGGAGACCCTCTTTTATGTGATGTAGTCGTTCGGTATCCTTCCTGGCGATCGCTAAAGGAAAGTAGTACAAAGGCTACTAAAAAACTATCTCATCACTACATACATTATAGCGTTTGAGATATGATCTAAACCACTTTACATAAATTGATTAGCACAATTATATTGACCTCATAACTGTTTCAATTTCCCAATGGCCATTGAAATTGTGATATCACATAGGGCAGAGTTAGTTTTATGATTAGCTCAATAGTTTCATTCAAGCAATATAAATTCCCTAGAAACATATACTGACTAATGTCTTAGTTTAGTCTTAGTCCTTGCCCTGTTATCCTCGATATTGTCTAATCTACACTAATATTGTAAAGAGGAAACATTTGTTTGTTTGTTTGTTTGTTTGTTTGTTTGTTTGAATTGAATAGGCTCCGAAACTACTGGACCGATTTGAAAAATTCTTTCACCATTAGAATCCTACATTATCTGTGATGAACATAGGCTATAAATTATTTTCAAAAAAATTAGAGATCCTTATGAAAATTGCAATAATGTAACCAAAGGTGTAAAAATTTTGAACATAAAATTCTTCATATCGCGTGCGCTGCGAAAACTATTGATGATAGAACAAAAAAATGTTCTACAATATTAAAGAACGTATCAATATCTACAAAAAAGTCAGCGATAGCATATGTCCAACTATTGTGGTTGTGTCAGAATAACAACTTTTATAATTTAAAAAGTGAATAAAAATGCCGACCAAAAGCAGACCACGTTATTCTTATTTTGGTATTTATTCTTATCCAAATAAATTCCTTCGTAGTAAAGGCTGTTTCAGTACCCGTCGATTACTTTTTGAATGATTGAAATCGGACAGTTTATTCAAAAGTTATCATGAGTTTAAAAATGTAAGATACATCGCGACCACAGAATAAACATCAGTTAGTACGGTAGGACAAGGTGTCTGGGATTTTTAACACAGGTAACGGGATATTAACCATGATTAATACCATATATACTATTGATCATGGCGTATGCAACATTAAATCATGGTAAATATCCCGTTAACTGTGTTAAAAATGTTGAAAACCATGATAGTTTAAAAAGTGTCTGGGAACTATGGAATGGGAGAGGGGAGTGGTAATATATCAATCCATACTTACTAATATTATAAATCTGAAAGTAACTCTGTCTGTCTGTCTGTCTGTCTGTCTGTCTGTCTGTCTGTCTGTTTGTTACGCTTTCACGCCCAAACCGCTGAACAGATTGAGCTGAAATTTGGCATGGATAAAGATTATACCCCAGGGACGGACATAGGCTACTTTTTTCTTTAAGTATTTATAAGGGGGCGTGAAAATAAGGGTTGCAAGTTTGTATGGGGAAAAAAGTTCAGCGACCCTGGGCGAGGTCATAAAGATGATGGGTGACCGCCTCTTTTTTCTATGTTCTTGCATTGCAGATTTTTTTGTTTTTTTCTCATTTTGCATGGTAAATGATTTTTAAATTAATGATAAACATGTAACATGTATATTTCCACTCATCAATATATCCGAAATAAAGATTTTTTTAATATTAAAATACTTTTTCCTTGGCTTTGGTTAGAACGCCATCTGTATCACCCGAGGTCAAAACTGCTTTTTACTTTTTTCTCCTAGGTGGCGTTTGTACTATAGCGGAGGTCGAGATACGATCATTTTGAGTTTTGAAAGCTATTGGAGATTTTTGCTTAGACTTTTCGATAATTTTTATAGGTTTTAAAGTACCCTACCTACTTATGTTATTTTACTGACAAAGTAGCGGGTACAAACCAGCTAGAAAATAAAATATTTTTCCTTGGCGTTGGTTAGCAACGCCATCTATGTTTTTCATTTTCACAACCAGGTAGCGTTGTGAGGTCAAGAATGCAGATCATTTAGCGTTTTGGAAATTTAAATTTGAAGTACCTACCTACTTAATGATTTTAAAATTAATGATGAGCATGAAGGTAATCATTTATAAATCTACTCATCAATACATCCGAAGTTTCAATTATTAATATTAAAATTATTAACGCAACTAGATGGCGCTGCTAATTTTGACCGTTTTCTAGATCGCGCTATCGTTGCGTTTTGTCAAGTTTACTTTAGCCTGTGCTTTAGCTTATACTTATTTCTCTGATCTTATTCCTTAAATAATCCTATCCCACTAAAATTATTAATTAATCGAAGATTATTAATTAAAGTTTATTAAATAAAGACCGTATTTTTATCAAAGAGAATATAAATAGTTTTTTATTTTTTCAAAACAACTTCTATGGGTGGTGCAAGGCAGTTTCAACGTCGTAAGATTCGAAAAGAAAGTCCGTGTTAGTGAATGTTTGTTTTGTTGCTCCGTGATGACTTAACCGATTGTGATGTAATTTGGAACGTAGATGCTTTAAGTACTTGAATATAGGCTTATTTAATTTAAAAAAATCAACCCATATGGATGTTTTACAGGGTGTTAAAGTTAGTATGGAAAATTTGATTCCTTGGTCTGATTCACTTCAAACACAGTGTAAATAAATAAATTTTAGGTAACACTCCTGCACTTGAATCCTAATAATGCGCAGACGAAGTTGCGCGGGTCAGCTAGTGCTACAATATGTCCCGAGTCCCTTTTCAGTTAGGTGGTACTTACTAAAAAAAAATAACTTAGTTTTAGCTACTTAAGTACTAGTATATTTTGTTTGTAAAACACAGGTTCACGACTGTATCCCCAACGTGCGGTAGACATTCTCTCAGATCTTACTTATTCCAGATCCTTTGAAGATGTCTAAGGGGGGTAGTCAGAGGCATGTCCAAACACATATTTGATACATGCCCACATCTTGTAGAAGTTAGTATTCCATACGTGACAGGTTGCAAGCCCATCGCCGCCTAGTGAAACATGTAGATGGCGTTACTGGTGCTATAACCGATAAAATATGAGCTTATCAAAAATGTCGATTGTGTCGACATGGATTCCGTGGCCGAATGGTAACGCACTCCAGCTTTAGGAGGATCGTCTGATCGTTGTGGGTTTGAATACCGTCGGAATCGATAATTTTAGTAAAATTTTTCATTTCTCAATGAAAAACCTAAGTGTGGTTTAACACTATAAAAATATAAATTATTCTAGGCTACTCCAAGTTCGATAGGTATCTCTAGTACAGTTCGCCTAACGAATCTAGGCATTCGTTAAGTTAGCCGTTTGTCTGCGCACACAATTTTGTATGAAAAAACAAAAACGTTCACTGCGCAGACAAACGGCTAACTTCACGTATGCCTAGATCCGTTGGGCGAACTGTACCTAGCTGTATTCTTTGCCAGTATTGTAGGTAATAATGTAATTGTATAATAATGCTACAGCTTGTATTTTCGTTTGGTTCTCGTTATATTTTGTAAGAAATCACTCTTATTACAAGAAATGAGTACCATATTTTATCCAACGAAACCCATTGCTTATAAATATTCATTAGATGCTAATCGACGAATATTAAAATTAAAAAGAAACCGTTGGTTTTGATATCGTGAAATGTAAGTAAATAAATAATCCTGCGAAGGGAAATTATGCTGATAAGAAAATGGTTTTGTATTTTCAGAACTTACATTTTTTTTTATACTGGACTTTTCACACAGCATTATCTAGCCCCAAAGTAAGCAGAGCTTGTGTTATGGGTACTAGTTACTAGATGACAAATATACTACTTATATACTTTTTGTTTGTAAATACATACATATTATACATAGAAACACCTAGACCCGAGACAAATATTTGTAGATCACACAAACATTGGTCCCGCGCGGGGATCGAACCCGCAATCTTTTGCGTCGCAGGCGGGCCTACGCCCACTGCGCTACAGAGGTCGTCATTAGACTAACTTATTGAGCCATCGGGAATAAATACACAAGTTTCTAGATAATTTAGAAGTTACTAAATGAATAAAGGCATCTTATACTCAGAGGCGCTCTGTAGTGCGACAGCTTTTTTTTTTGATACTTAAGTACTTATCAAATATTTTATTTGGAACAAAAACACATGCGAGTAAAGATAAAATAATACATACGTACACAGTGCATCCAGATTTGTTAATGTCTTCTCCCTAGACTCAAAGGTTTGCTGGTAGAAAACTCTTTTAGGGTTAAGCTCGCCTTTGTACATGTAATTTCTAATTATTGTTTTGTAAAAATTGTCTTGTGTACAATAAAGAATTACAGAAATAATAGGTGCCAAGCTAGGATATGGATTGCTGAGAACCTATAGGTCCCATCAACCCTATAGCCATATCCACGAGAAAGAACTGACAAAGCTGTGGGGTTTGCTGGTAGCTGGCGCCTACGGCTTCTATGAAGCAAAATAGAGTCATCAAGAATCAACAAACCAATTCAGGTGGTAGATAAGGCAAGTGCGTCACGCATTGATCCAGTTCTTTCTTCGACATGGTCCGCTGACCACCCCCGCATCCGGACGTGGTTTCCGTCAATTATTTTCAGTGTAACGAACTTGCTGCTTGCTGACCCTTGAAGACTTGACTTGCATAGCGAATTCTATGACTTGACCGAGGCGCTTGAAACGCACGCAAATACAATTTAGAGAAAATAACAATTAGGTACAGTCAGTAGTAAATGCCAAAAAAAATGTAGTTAAAACTCTGGATCTTGAGCCAAAACTGTGCCATGTTATGACTATGAATGTCAAGATCGTCACCGTGCTTAGGTACCTACTTACATAATACTTTTTCGGAATGTTATCTCAATGATCACACAATATTATCTTTTTTATATCTACGAAAACTTTTCACGGATAAAAATTAAAAAACCCTTCAGACAGATTGAAGACAGTGAATTGCTATGAATAATATATGCACCGCGCCATCTAGTGTGATATCAAAGAACTAATTCGTTGAGTTACGTTGTGCGCTCGTGCCACTAAACAGATGTTAAGACACAAGTTAGTCCGGGTCGGAAATAACAGGTGGCGCTAACTTAACCAAAAACTCATCATAAATTGTCGTTCAGCGTTATTAAAAATACTAAAAATGTTAAACCCAGGTCTCCATACCGCTTTCATTCGCATTCTCCTTCTTGCTAGTTTGGGTAGGAATTGAATGTTGTTTGGTTCTATGACATCATCTACCTGCCTACCTACCTAAAACAGTGATACCTAATTAAAAAGGTAGGTACAACTTTCCGAAGGTAACTAGGCACCTCGCTGTAAGGGATTTTCCTTCCACGCAGGTGCCAAGTTGAGTACCTGAGAAAAGTACGGCGGAAGCACCGCCCTCTGGTCATCCAGTCTCGAGCACTGCACTCGTTCCAGAAGTTCGAAGAGTTCGTGTTGGGCACGAGCGCCAGTCGTCGCCGAAGTCCATGGCGCGGGCACGTGCTGCCGCCTGTCGGAGAGATACGGAACTAATTAGTACGGTGGGATGATGAAACCATTGTGAAAGTATTACAAAATACTACACAGATGACGCTACAGGTAAGAGTGGCTTATTTGTATTTTTTTATTTTTGAAAACTTGAAAAATGCTGCATCTTTTACACCATATTTTTTTTCGGACCTTGTTTGAACTTGGAATTTGTTTGAACAATTTCAAAGCTACCTAATAAAATATGACTCGATGTTATTCCCACAAGAGTTATGAGGAAAAAGAACATTAAAAATTCATGTCCTAGCAACAAAGTCCTTAGCAAGCTTCATTAGGTACCAGGTACCAGCCCATCTTCGAAGTTCCAATCCATCAGTCGTATCAATCAACGTCTCCTTACGCCTTCTTTTTAGACCTTTTAAGGTGCATTTACACGATGCGATTTCAACCCATACGATATTGTATCGCACGGCAATTTTTCACGAGTAAACGCTCATCGTATGCGATTTGCCATTGTAAGCGCGACGCTCGTCGGCACGTTCAGTGGGCGGGGCTTAGCAAATCGTACGAAAAATCGCATCGTGTAAATGCACCTTTATACTAGTCTATGGACCTTAGTTTGGACAATAGACTTCGTTACTGGCTTTCAACATCCTTTTTTGTTCTTTTTTCAAAAGTTAGTTCTGATTTGAAAAGAGAAAGATTTCTTTTTTTTTTTTCAACTGAATGTCTGAGACGTTGTTTGCGTTATTCTGCAATGCTATTTTTTTTTAATATCATTACTATGTTATTGTAGAGGTTTTTCGTTTCAGGTGATTCTCTAGCATTATTACCTATAGTATTAGGTACTTACCTAGAAGATAAAGTTATTATCATCCGTCAACAATATCCAGAGAGTAAGTAGAGGGAGTAGGTAATATTTTTTTTTTTCTGTAGAGTGCCACAAGGCAGAGGCCTACCTTTCCTTATTCAGTTCATAGTAAAATTATTACGTTTTTTTTGTCTTCTCATACCTAGTTCCTTCAATCCAGTGTGGTTTTCACCACAATTTTTTTAATTTTTTTTAATCTCCTTGCTCCCTAAATTTTTTTGACGAGCTATTTAGGGTGTTGTAGAGTAACGATTTTATGTAGATTTTGATGATTCCTTTAACAACCCATTAGAGGTTTCTATAAAATCGATGGGTGGTTTGTCAAGGAGATGAAAAAACCAGGCATTAGCAGGTGAAGCTTGCTTTACTACCGAATAGGATAATCTCCACCTGACCCAAATTTATTGTACCCTTGCAGCTTTAAATCGGGTTTACCTTAATTAATTTAAGTAGGTAAGTACAGTTCGCCCAACGGATCTAGGCATTCGTGAAGTTAGCCGTTTGTCTGCGCAGTGAACGCTTCTTCATATCAAATTTTGTTCTGTGCAGACAAACGGCTAACTTCACGAATGCCTAGATCCGTTGGGCGAACTATTACACGAAAGTAAAATATTTTTAAATAACAATCTATCTAATGGTTAAATAACAATCTATTTAATGGTTGGATCCCGGTGGATGGCAGGCGACTCCGAGGCAGGCCTAAAAAGCGCTGGCGCGATGACCTGGATGCCTTTAGGAAGGATTGGGGGAAAATCGCGGAAAACCGCGAGGTGTGGAAGGTGACGGGGGAGGCCTTTGCCCAGCAGTGGGACAGTATATGCTAACAAAAAAAAAAAAACAATATCTATAATACATACCTATAAGTAATAAATGTGTAAGTTCCGGTTAAAGTCAATCAATTCGTGCATTTATCTGACGAACACAACATTGGTTGGTTTATAATTTACCATACATCATTCCTGTTTCCTGTTATAGTTTACGTATGTTTTATTAAGTTAACTGGAATCTAGGAGGATAGGTAGGTACCTAGTTCTACTGAATATTAATCATCATCATCAGCCTGTTGTTTCTCCATTGTGTGATAATCAATTTCAATTCATAAAAATCATACTACATAAAATTACTATTATTATAAATAACTAGCTGCTACCCGCGACTTCTTCAGCAAAATAACATACTTGAAAACCTCTAAATAGAACTGAAAACTGCAAAAATCTTCTGAAACTTTTAAAAATGCAATAATAGCGCCATAGGTTAGCAACGCCATCTAGTTGCCTTCCAACTCCCCATACAAACTTTCAACCCTTATTTCACGCCCTCCATGATTATTAAAAAAAAAGTAGCCTATGTCTGTCCCTGGTACATAGTCTTTATCCATGGCATGTCATATTTCAGCATAATCTGTTCAGTGGTTTATTTATTTTATTATTAAATAAACATATTTATAATAAATAACGTATTATGTGCCATTTCTATTATACTTAGACCTTTCCTAAGACAAAAACAATCATTACTCCTAAGGCTATTTTTTCGAAGCACTATTTAGGTTAGGTATTTTATTACGAAAGCGTGGAAGAGGGTTGCAAAAGCCAGTTTGATAAATTATAGCTCGAATTTAATATAATATCGGAAAGGAATGAGAGCAGATGCTATTTATACCCTTAAAATAAACAAACAAACTGATTACGGCAATTTAACAGACAAAACCAGAGACAATTTAAATTTTCAATGGTTGTAATAAACGATGACGTCATATTTCACATTTTGAACCGGTTTAAATTGTTTAGTCAAATCATTTAGTTAGAGAATGAGCACGCGCTGACCCCATCTGTTGGCCGAGAGAGGAAACTATCAATGGTTCGAGTCTGTGATTTATTGAGCAATTAACTGACCATTCATGGCACCCCTCTGAGACTGGAAGGGCGGTTGTTCGTCCGGCTATTCATGAACCGGTAAGAACCTAAAGCCGGTAAAATTAAGACTCTGTTAGTAATATGTAAATATAAAGAAAATGTATAAGTAGGTACTCGTACTTAAGTCGCAAAATTGTATTTATCTACAAAAATTATATTTAATAAATGCAAAAGAGCATCAAGATTAACGACCAATAACAAAAAACTGATGTGAACTTTTATAACAACCCAAAACATTGTTTATCCGAGCACAACCCAAATAAATGAGTGATATTTTAATAACAATCCCAATCACATAACCAATTGTTTATAATATATAAATTCAGAACATAAATGAAGAAGAGGGTATTTGCGTTTATCATGCCTCAACGACTGAAGTTTTGAATACTTAATCTAGAAAATCTGGCCGGACAATAACACCCTACCTAGAATGTCCGGCCAATTCCTGCACGCGTCTCCCTTGGACATTGCAATTCGAACCCTTCGGGCGATGATAGCCCTAACCGGTATTCAGCAACTCAATCAAGCCATGTTTGTTTTTCGGCTTTGCTTAATTTCTGTGATGAAGGGCACCATTGTGTCCTAAATCTGTAAAATTGATTGGCAGATGTTCTGTTTGTTGTCTTTTAATTTGCGGAGTTTTGAAATTGGAATGTAATCGAAATTTTAATTAACGTAAAGAAAAAAGGTTTGTATAAAGAGATTTAATCCCAGTCTGTATCCACGGCACGGGGTGTAGGGATGTCTAAAATATCCGTGACTTGACGACTTTAAAGTAGATTTAGCTTTGTTGTGGCCACAGTTGCGGCAATCCGGAAAATGCCAAGCCGATTGTCCATCGCCAACTAAACTTAAGTTAGTTTAGCTTAGTTTACATAGTTTTTCATACATGTAGGTACACCGCGGTAGACTCACATGTATGAAAAACTGGCTCGACTTTGTGAGCTAACTTAGTTTAGTTGGCGGTGGACGATCGGCTTCAATGTAAGACGTTAAATTGCGATATTACTTCATACTTATTATTTTACAGTTTTTGGTTATTAAAATTGTTCTCGGAGATTTCTATTATTCTACTTTTAGCGACTGACTGTCCAAATTGAAAAAAAAATATTAAAAAATATTTATTTAAAAGCGAAGCAAGATTTTACACAAACGAAAGTTTCGGACTACTTAAAATGAATTTGTTATTAAAAATAATAATAAAGAGCTTCAGAGAAATAAAAAAGGCATTTAAAAAAATTAAGCTAAATCAAACGTGCAAAAAAAAAGAGGAAAATATCCAGATATTTGTTTATAATAAAAAGTGCGTAATTCATGATTGAATGAACGATGAATTGACCCTTACCTGTAAAAAAAGTTATATTCTGTTGTATAATTATATCAGCCTACAATCTACCTACTACGAGTATAAGTATTTATTTGTGTTTTTTTTTAATTTTTACATCCATTCATAATACTCTAACCTAACCACACTTCAACTAACAAAAACTGACACGTTTATTTTGCGTGCCCAATTGAATACGTACTACAATTTTTTGCATGTAAGTAGTCCTATTTAAACATAGCTATGCTAATTTGCGGTGACTTGTGCCAACAAAAGATGTTATTCTGAGCCGCATTGAGGGAGCTTATTTACATTAAAATGGATACTTGTATGAACAGGGACTCGGTGCAGTAAAAAGGGTTTAGTTTACATTTCGACCTAGTTCTATTTTAAGAATCTCTGAACTCCTTGAATAGACAAACGTTTGTCCGAAAGCAATATGAATAAAAATAGAAATAGAATAGTTTTTTTTTTATTTTTATCAACAATAGATGAGCTTTACAATTATGTAAGTACTTAAAACTACTTATCAGTATTTAAGTGGGTGAAAATATGGCTACCCCTCAGTATTTGGTCGAACAGCTCGAGAGTTTGTTGGAGCGCTGGTTCTTTTTTTTTTTTTTTTTTTGCTTTTTTTTTTTTTGCTGCGACACGCGTCTTAGGTATCGCTTAAAAGTAACAGTAGGTAGCTAATACATAAAAAAAGTACGTGAGTGTCGTGGAACACTCGGTGAGCAAATAGTACTTTTCTATACTGGGAATTTCAACTTAATATAATAAACTAATTGTCAATTAGGTATCCTAGAAGCGCGAATCTATGGACTGAGTCTGCGGCTGCGCATTTCGCACGGTGACGATTTGACATACATGTGTCGTGACGCAAAATAGAACACTTTATTTCGTCCAGCCCCCATCCGATACCGTCCCAAAAGGAACTTCGATCCAATATGGATTTATGACAGCTATACAGGGTGTAAAAAGACGTCTACCGAAGCCGAAAGGGGTAGGTACAGCGTCCCAAAACACAACCAAATCCAAAAGGATTTTCCGAAAAGATCATTATATCCGGGGAAAACAGCGTTTGAAGATCACTGTTTGCGTATGTACTGGGCGCGTTTTTATACGTAGATTGCTGGATTTTGAGTTTTAATTGTTTTTTTCTTTTATAAATGAAATGATTAGGTAGGTATGGTCTGATTATGTTGTACTAGTAGCAAAAAACTAGAAAATAAAATAAAATGACGTAGCTAAGTCAAAAATTTTTTTGAGTTTTTTTTTCGATAAATATGTTCAAAATCATGGTCTGATTGCAATCCCTCAGTTTTCGGTAGCAGTCTTTTTACACCCTGTATTCTAGCTTCAAAACATTTCATTCAGTAGGAGGGCCGCTGGGATCACTTGGAATAGTCGTAAGGACTTGGTGCTTGTAATTCAACTCCTGATCCTTAGCCAATACCGTGAACCAGGGTAACAAACTCAGTTTCTTTTGAAACATAGAACTCAATTCTTTTAAGAATGTTAATCTAAATGAGGTGCCAGAACTTATGAGAACCAAAAGAGCCCAAAGCAAAACATTGTACTTACACTAAAAAATACGACCAATTCACACGTCCCGGACCACATGCAGCAATTAACTTGATTTATACTCAGATAAGGCTTTATTTCACGGTCTTGGTCGCTTATTGTTTGTTTCTTTTTAATGAGATGTGATAAGTGATTTCCTGAACACGCCCAATAATACGAGCTTGACAGAGTAACAGGCGTAAAGCAAGTTGACGTACCAACTACCAATTGACAGACTTAAGGCCTTACTAAACGTGGTATAAAGTTATTCCTGAGTGTAAACTGTCAAAATGTATTGGTTATTCCTATTTCATTCCAAGGAATAACTTTATACCACGTTTATAAGTAAGGCCCTGTTTTTATGAGCTCGTGGCCAACTCTGGTGACGGAGCTTAACGACTTAATCCGCAACCGACGATTTAACGTGCCCTCCGAAGCACGGAAGCGCTCAGTTGATAATGCCAATAGCGGTCACCCATCCGTTTAGAACGATGCTTAACATCGACGAACAAGAACGACTAAGCAAGTTACACCAGCGCTTCGAAATATGGATAAAAAAGAACAATGCTAACTTAGAAGGAATTTGTTTATTTTGCCTAAACAATCGAAATAAGTAACAGTACAAACAAATCTAAACTTTAGCCAATTAGCTGAGTTCGGAACTTTGCTCCGATCGAACTTCAACTTCAAGTTAAACCCAATCTTCGTAATGCTTTTTGTTTGTCTTTTCGAAAACACGTGTTTGACAGTTTTTGGAGACGGATGGGACTAAAGTTACATAAAATGTGGGACTTATGAATACTTATTATCATTTTACTCGTATGAGCACAATTTATTACTTACGTATTTATAATACTTATTTTCCTCATGCAGTTTTACAGGATACAATATTACGTTGTCTTTTAAGATGTATTAAGCAGAAAGTGATCTTAGAAACTTAAGTTTAGTAACTAAAGACTTTGGTTAAATAAACCTTCCTTTGACAGTCGGGTAAGTAATAAGTAAGTAATAAGTTACCTCATCCAAAAAACCCAATTAAAAACTATACTACGTTATTTTGTTTCGTCTTTAAAACGTTCCCATAACGCTTCGTCTCCCAAGATCAAATGACATATCGATGTCAGTCACATGCGCTTGCGCATGACAGACACTTGACACTGATGTCCTTATATCGATCTTACGTGCTTCTGATGCATAACAATGAACTTTGATAGCTTTATATGATCTTGTCGCTTATATCTATGAAAAGATTAGAGATGGGCTTGCAACCTGTCACGTAAGGAAGGACTTATTTGTAAAATATGAGCATGTGGTTTAGAAAAGCGTGCCTTTGATTAATGAATACTACTGCAGTTGTTCTATCAAACAAATATGGATTGGTTTTAAATTTAAGACCAACCCGTCAAATTCAAAGGTACGCTTTTCAAAACCACACGAGCATTTGGATCAAAACGTTTGATCCTCATGCACGTTGTTTCGGTGTGCGTTAGCGTCAGACTCTACATGGACGAATGAGCGCTCAGTATCGCTTACGCACACAGAATTAAATCTACATACACACAAAGACCAACCCGCCTTCGTGAGATAAGTAAGTTCGTATGAGTCAGTGGCCAACTCTGGTGACGAAGTTTTTAGGCCGCCTCAAGGCCTCCGTCATGGCTTAACGACTCAAAAAGTACGTGAGTATCGTGGAACATTCGGTTGAAACGACGGTTGACATTTGTCAATTAAATTATTGTCAAATATTAAAATCCTAGAAACGCTCTTCCATCCGTACTAACAATGTAACAATCTATGGACTGTTTTGCAGCTGCGCACTTCGCACTGTGACGTTTGTTTGTATGCGTCGTGACGGTAAAATCGAACGCTTTTTCTCTTCTAGCCCCCATTCTCGATACCGTCCGAAAAGGAACTTCGTTCCAACAGCCGGGACCGAGGATTTAACGTGCCCTCCGAAGCACGGAAGCGATCAGATAAAAATGCCACTGGCGTTCACCCATTACCACACTTATACCGTTTCGAACGGTATTGGTCGCGATGGAACAGGAGTAGAATCACCTAGTTTTAAGACGTTTCAAAGTGATCCCAGCGGTCTTACTGAATAAATCCTTTTTTACTTTGACTTTGACTTTGAACGGTGCTTAACTTCGACGATCTATTAAGAACGTCTAAGCAAGCACGACGTACGAATTAAGAACAACTGATACTAATAGTCATACCTACGTCCTACAGCTCAGTATGCAGACTATGCAGGTGTTACAGTACAGGTGTATAGACCATTCTTCCCCTAAACAGAAAGCCGCACTTGAAAATGATTCACATCACACGTCCCTAGACAGTTTTAAAAGGCTTTTGTGCACGAGTGCGTCGCGTATACCATGCGTGTTTATTTTTAAAGCGGAAAAAGTTAAGAGGGTGACGAACAGATTCATTGAAAAACGAAACAGGATCACGAGTCACGACTATTCCCGAGGAACAATAGATATTTTCTAAGATTACTCAGAGTCCTTTGAAGATGTCCACGATGCCCTTAGACAGCCCAAACGTAAGTCACGTCCAAAACACAGTCCACATCTAGTAGAAAGAAGTACCATAGTTACAGGAAACCGGTTCTAAGACATAGAAACTCTATTATGTACCAAATTATTTAAAAAAGCAAAGCTCCTCTAAATATCACCATGCTTTAATTGGAACGAAGTTCCTTTTCGGACGGTATCGAAGAAAAAAAAGACTGAGGCTGGAAAAAAAAATGTTTTTCCATTTTACCGTCACGGCACATGTAATGTCAAATCGTCACAATGTGAAATGCGCAGCCGCGACACAGTCCATAGATTGTTACATTGTTAGTACGGAAGAGCGTTTCTAGGATACCTAATTGACAATTAATTTATTATATACCCAGTATAGAAAAGTACCTACTCTTTGCTTCGTTCCAACCGAGTGTTCCAAGACACTCGCGTACTTTTTTAGATTAAGTGAGGGTTTAACTAGGTTTCTATCGCAGCACATCTAGGTGTGAGATGATCCTTAGTTTTTTTTTAAAGTCACTTATTTTCAAAGATCAAGATCTATATCTATATCGTGGCCTTGATTCACGGTGATGCAAATTTTATTTTAGTCTAAGTATGATGTTTGATGACACGTATGACCTTTAGACGTATCTCATCAGAACATTTGTGGGCCATATGCAACAGCAGGGACATTTATTATGAATTAAACATAAAGATATACAAATTAAAATCACAAAATAACCAGCTAAGTAAATGTTTGCATTTGAAACTCGAAAACTAGAGAGCACTGGTTGTATTTTGGTAGTGGCCCCGCCTTCCGATCGAAATGTCGTGGGTTCAATCCCGGTCGTGCACCAATGAGTTTTTCTGTCGAAAAATGTATGTGCACTATGTCAGTACTCTCAAACGGTAAAGGAAAACATCGTGAGGAAACTGGCATGTCGTAGAACCTAAAAAATTCTAAAACATGTGTCAAATGCACAAAATGAGCCTCTTTAGAGGCGCACTTATAATTATTTCACCACACTGGTTCGAAAGAACTGGTGACACGATAAGCAAGCAAGCAATAGAAAACTCAGATGATTTTAACTTATATTTCTTTCACCACACTGGTTCGAAAGAACTAGTGACACGACAAGAAGAAGAATATGATTTTGCCCAAGATCAAAACATCGCTGTAGATGTCTACCATTTTCATAGAAGTAATCAAACGTAACGCACGTAGAGGACGGCCCCCCACTAGATGGAAAGACGATCTGGTAAAGGTTGCTGGGAGCCGTTGGGTGCAGGCTGCACAAGATCGATCGCTGTGGAAATCGATGGGGGAGGCCTATGTTCAGCAGTGGACACTAGATGGCTGACATGATGAAGATGATGAATCAAACGTAACAGAACTTAATAACCAGCTCTGTCTATCCAAAAACTGTTATTAACTATTCATAGGTACTATAATACAATCGGTTTCATGAAACTAGCTGCATTTCAAATTAATTGAACTTTTGAACTTTTCATCGAAACTTCTGGAAACTATATAACAAAATGCCGACGGCTCCTGTCGAAGTTAGCCACTGCCAACTACAAATTTTATTTCAAAACGACGATTTATTTTTGATATAAATTCACTCGATGCGCCAATTGCGTTGAAATTTGTGCAAGAGTGAGCACGGAAAAAGAAGAGGACACTGTTTTGTATACCTACCTACAGTCACACACAATACGATAAAAGGTGAGTGTCGTGGAACACTCGGTTGGAACGAAGTTTCAATTTTGACTTGGCATTTGTCATATAAATTATTGTCATACTAATTCTAGAAACGCTTTTCCGTACTGACAATGTAACAATCTATGGACTATTTTGCGACTATGCATTTCGCACTGTGACGATATGACATATACATGTGTCGTGACGCAAAAATCGAACACTTTTTTTCGTCCATCGAATGGGGGATTCGATACCGACCGAAAAGGAACTTCGTTCCAAAAACAATAAGACGGGTACTACGTAAGTCAAGCATAAGGGTGCATTATTAATTTGATAATATTAATGGAATTTCCATAAAATCTACAGAAGTAAACATGACCAGTGGTAACAACAGCATAAATTCCATACACACTACAAAAAACTTTTCGCAATCATTTTGTAACCATCTGCACTGCGTCAAAGTTTGCAGACGTTTGCCAGTTTTGACCAAACAATTTATTATTTAACAGGAATCGCATTTTACAACGGAATACCCAAACCACTCAACAATATGCTTACAGCTAACTACTTCAGATAGCTAAAGAAAGATTGGTTGTGCGTATTGTACCTACCTCTTCAGCTTTACAAATTATATTAGGTAATACTCGTATTGATCACAAAATTAACTTCGATTAACAATACCAACTGTTGATCAAAGCAAAATCAAGTTTAAAATTTCGAATTCAGTGAAATTGTGGCACGTGAATTTATTTCTCTAAACCAGCAAACCATTTAAACTTGGAAATACAGATCAATCAAACCGGCCAGTATTGTGTTCGGCCAGATACAAATTCCAATTTCAAATATCAAACGTCCGTCGTTCGATCAACGTTTGACCAATTTTTCAAAATAATCAGTTTCATAGTCTACGCTTACTAAGAGCATTCATGTACATTCATCATCATCATCAGCCTATGGCAGTCCACTGCTGGACATAGGCCTCCCCTAGTGCGCGCCATTGCGCCCTGTCCTCAGCTCGACGCATCTAGCTTCTGCCGGCAGCCTTTCGCAGATCGTCACTCCACCTGGCTGGAGGGCGTCCTACACTACGTTTGCCGAGTCACGGTCTCCACTCGAGAACTCGTTTACCCCAACGGTTATCGGTTCTTCGGCAGATATGGCCAGCCCACTGCCACTTCAGCTTGCTGATTCTCTGAGCTATGTCGACAACTTTCGTTCTATGTCGGATAGTCTCGTTGCGGATTCTATCCTTCAGAGAAACTCCGAGCATAGCTCGTTCCATAGCTCGCTGAGCGACTTTAAACTGGTGGACTAGCCGTACTGTGAGTGTCCACGTTTCGGCTCCGTATGTCATGACAGGTAGGACGCACTGAATGAAAACTTTTATTTTCTAGAAAACACTGTGGCATGTACATTCGTGTGAACAAAACAATAACAAGAAAGTATACTTTTAATTATTATTTTATTCCATGGGCGTAGCTGTAAGCAACGGGTCAAAGGTGAGTGTGAACAAACGGATAGGTTCCGTAGCCACAATTCATTTGTACCCATAAATAACCATACAACATGCTTATTCGATACGCGAATTAATTGGCATTCTGTTAATTGATTGATGAGTTCGTAGCGGCTCGCGATTTCAACACTTTCCAGGGAAATTACAAGTAAAACGGAAATCATAATTTTATGTTATTTTATTGCTTCTATCGCAATTGTGTATTTCCAAATTAAGATGCAGTAAGTACACGGATTTATGAACTTCTGAAGGACTGTAATAATTAGGATTAAGTACAGTCAGCAACAAAAGTCGGTTAACAGTTGGACTTTTTAAAATGACTTTTGTTTTCGATAACCAAGAAAAAAGAAACTTTTCTTGCGAAATTATTATGAACCAAGACCTTATCCATAGTATATACTTATACTATATATACTATCTATCATTTATTTACAGAAACTAAGCTACTACATATTTACATATATTTAAAATAAAACAATTTTTTATCTATTTACAGAAACTAAGCTACTACATATTTACATATATTCACAAAATACAACAGGATTAGTCAAGCTATCTAAGGATCGTTAGAAACGATCTATAGATTGCTCAACTGATATATACTTACTATAATATTATAAATCTGAAAGTAACTCCGTCTGTCTGTCTGTTTGTTACGATTTCACGCCCAAACCGCTGAACAGATTAAGCTGAAATTTGGCATAGTTAAAGGTTGTATCCCAGGGAAGGACATAGGCTACCTTTTATCCCGAAAAAATAGAAAAAAACCGAGGGACCGCGGGTCACACCGCGAGAGCGCAGCTAGTCTTCAAATATAAGTAAAAATGTTGGTCATGATGTTACGGATTTCGGAAATATTCAGATTTGTGAAACAACAAAAAATGTTAATCGACTTTCGTTGCTGACTGTACCTACTTTGAGAATTTATAACTTTACCTATCCTAGTTGGTTTTGACTGCAGGCTTTGACTACGTTCACAAAACCTTTCCCATAAGGCAAACACGAAAGTCACAAAGCCTATTCATTAATTATTCATTAAGTTACGAACTAAGCCGTATCGTGTGTTACTAACTTAAAGTTAGTTAGTTTGATATCACTAACACGGAGTTTCAGGTCACTTAAGCTTATTGGATTTTAGAAGCTTCTTGGCGCTGTTAAAACTCGGCTGAATTCGGGATCGATTCCTTTAGCAGGACACAATTTTTTCGTGATTTTCCAATAGTATTTTTTAAAGTCATTTTCTTCAATAAGACCTGGCATCATCAAGAGCCATCCTGAAAAATACTTTTGCTAGTAAAGGCGTATCAGGGCCTTGATTCATAATCTAGCGGAATGCATTCGGTTCTGAATCGACCGACAGCAACCAATCACAGTGCAAGAAACGTCAAATTCGGATCAATTCCTGCACTGTGATTGGTTGCTGTCGTTCGATACCGAACCGAATGCATTCCGCTGTATTATGAATCAAGGGCCAGGGCAATATTATACTACTTACTAATATTTTTTATGTATCGTTTGATAAAATTATAGTTAAATAGGTACTTAAAGCAGGATAAAACCTATTAGTGTGGAGCCTTGAATTTATATAAGAACGATCGCAACTTTTTCAAGACAAAATTGCGTACAATCATAACACAATTACAATTCTGTCAATCATAAAGCGAAGATAAAAGAAAGTCCCGTTAAATAAATTACAAAAAAGTAATGAGATTTTGTCCTCTAGACAGGAACGTAGCAAGAGGTACCTACTAATTTTTTACTTTTTCTTAGTATGCGACATCATAGTCCGGACCAGCATAGTCCGGTAGACATACCGGAATCAACAAGAACTGCTTATACATTTAATCTATGTCCGTCTTATTACAAGAAAATAAACCGAGTTTAGACTAAGACTAACTAAAAAAACTGTGCCTAGAAAAACGATCTTTAAATACTCGTACATAGAACGCTTTTTTGTGGTACTTAACAGTTTTGTTTTGACATCTGTCAACATGGGGTTCAACTAAGGTTTAACGTTTATGTAATAAGCAGCTGTAGGTTCATAAAACAAAAGTCATTTATTCGTTTTCCGTCCATTGAAATTTGATCTCAGTGTTCCTTGTTAATTCTTATTGAGTATGAGCATGTATGAGCAATAATTAGAGTCTTTTTCTTTAAAATCAGAGAGTAAACCAAACGAGAACTCGAGTCAGAAATCACAACCAAACTTAACGAACGTTCAGTTTATACTTTATAGCCGCCTGACTTGAGCGAGCAGCCTCAGGCATTTGCCTCAGGCGTTTGTCTCGCAACGTTCACCGCAAGACAAAGCGTGCGCGTTTGCAGCGGGCGAGACCGTCCTGCTGGTCTGTGGTCCTGACCAACCGAGGATTTGCAGCGCACGCACGGCTGCCTCGCGCGTTTGCTCGCTCATTCAGTATGCGGCTTATGATGAACTATTATTTTCCCATGAGAGTAGAACAATAAGTTAAAGTTGGCCTTAATACATCTCTGAGTAGAGACATAATGAATCTCAGCCGATGAAAGCAGACACAGCAATGTTTATTGTTTGGTCGTAAACCTCGTAAACTTGGACTTGATATTTCAGCTAATCTTAAGAGCGTCTGTGGAGAAGCACGACTTGTCTAGACAGTGTTGAATGCCATAATTTACAAAGAATGCGCACTTCTCGGACTCTTTAAACATTTGAAACAAGCGCGAATTTCTAGAATCTAGGCAATGTTGTTGAGTATGCAATAATTTCCAAAAAAAAAGGTATGTTGTATGGTATGTTTTGCCTACCAAAGAACAGATTTGGATGAAACAAGAAAAAGATGTAGATTATGGACTGGAACAACGAAGGCGAACAAAAATTCTAGTCAAATATGATTCACAAAAACATTCATAATGCAAACGAAACTGAGCTGTTATGTCGCGTGCTGCATAATTTTAAATGCAAATCTAATATGCATTTATAGCCATAATTATGCCTAATAACGGATCTGTGTGTCATAAAAAACTATAATAGATTTTGTATTTAAATGCTCATAGAAAAATAATTGATCTCTAAATATTGGGGGTGCGAATACCAAAATATCGGTATTTAGAAAGGTGTGATTATGGTCTGCAACGTTAGAATTATAAGTACAGTCAACTGCAAGCAGATCTATCAAATAATAATAAACCAATAATTTTTAATTTTTTTTAGTTAACCTGTTGTGTCCTACTGCTGGGCAAAGGTCTCCCCCAAAATTTTCCACTGGCCTCTATCTTTGGCGATCTCCCACCAATCCTTCGCAAACCCGTCGAGATCGTCCCGCCAACGCCTTCTCGGCCGGCCTCGTCGTCGCCTTCCGTTCTCGGGCACCCAAGGAGTGACAGTGTTTGCCCACTTCTCGGATTGCATCCGGCTAACGTGACCAGCCCAATAATATAACCAGCAAAAAATTAAATATTCTTCAATATTATTTATTGAAGAATATTTCAAACAGTCATCTAGCCCCAAAAAGTATGCAAAGTTTAATACAATCTTTGCTATAGTTGCTGTGAGCCAAATTCATTTATCAAACAAATACATCATTTCCACACCTAAGACACAAAACAAAACTCCATGTTTCAAGCATAAATATTTGTCCTGGATGCGAAGGCTGAGTTTGAACGTCGTTTGAACGACACGCTTTTATTCTAGATAGCTTTAGTCTAGGTTAATTACCTAGACTAAATAATTGTAACCACGAAATTCCTTTTCCTTACATCTCACTCCTTAGAAAGAAAACAACAAGAAGAAGATCAGGGTTGACTGTACCCAGTACCACTGTGGTTGAAGTGAAATCAATTTGGGATAATCTGCTATTAAGGGCGAAGGGCAGCTCAGCAGATGTTTCGGGTTAGAATCGCTACTATTGTTTTACGAAGTCGAACGAAACTCACGCTGGGCATAAAAACCATAGTACTTGAGATTAGAACTATTTCGAAAAGGTGCGAAATTTAGAGTAGTTAGATTTTTTTTTCCAGATTTAGTTACAACTAGTGGGAACTTTATTTTTATCAGATCATTCTCATTCTTAAAGACTACAAATCTACGCAAGTTGAAGTTGGTAAGTACAGCCTTGCTGATTTGTAGGCTACTTCCGTCTCTTTTTAATGACATAATAGTGACAAGAAACACTATCAAAAATTAATATGGTACTTCTTCGTTCTTAGCCATAATAATGTCTCATGTTATGACACATAATGTGATTCATTTCATGACATGTCCTAAATAAATAATTGATTAATAAATAAAAATAACATGATTTAGGTATATCAATATATTTTCTAATTGGAGTAGGGCATAACTAAAGGTGTTTTTTTTTAATTCGCGATGACTATAAAGGGGATAACTATCAATTATATTTATGTATTTTATTATTAAATTATATTTATGTGTTTTATTTTATTTATGTATCTTTGCTCATATTGTAATGTTGTTCCAAATAAAGCATTATTATATTATTATTATTAATTGTTGTATTATTGATTGTAGGGTGTTGATGTTTGGGTGCAACACAAATTACATGTTCTTGTTTTTCAATTAATTATTTGTTTAGTAAATAACAATAAATTCCTAGTATTCATAATTATTTATTACTCATTTGAGGATGTACCTCACTCGACCAATACGGTTATAAATACTGTATTTTTATACCCGGTTTGGTCGAGTGGGGTAGTCCTAACTTTCAATCCGGAGGTCGTGGGTTCGAATCCAGGCTGTGCATCAAAACTTTTTTCTTTCGTAAATGAACAATATATGTTGAAATCGTGACTACATTAATAAGAATTAAGTACTTAAACAATGCATTTTTTGCAAGATAGGGAGGGGCACTTCTTTTATAGAGATGGCGGGCGTATCTTGCAAAAATTTGCATTCCATACGTGACAGGTTGCAAACTCATCGCCGCCTGTACCTATACCATAATACTAATAACTAATTTACCCACGATTTTTGACTGCAAAGTTAATTGAAAAACTGTAATAAGTCAGTACTTGTTTACCTATACTTTTTAAAAAAAAAAAAAAAATTTGCTGCAACTATGACAACATTAAGTAAAAAAATATGAAAAAAAAAAACAGGTTCACGACTGTATCCTCAAGGTGCGGTAGACATTCTCTTAGATCTTTTTATGTTAATTATTCCAGATCCTTTGAAGATGTCTAAGGGGGGTAGTCAGAGGCATGTCCAAACACATGTTTGATACATGCCCACATCTTGCAGTAGTTAGGATTCCATACGTGACAGGTTGCAAGCCCATCGCCGCCTGTAAGAACACTAACTGGTTTCCTCACGATGTTTTCCTTCACCGTTTAGAGCACGTGTTAAAAAATATGATGTGGATCAATATGATTAGGTAATGGGAAACTTCAATATTCCTGTTTTATTTAAAGTTGAAATATACTCGCTTAAATAAACAGAATAGCTTTGGGAAACCCATTCAGCGAATCATAACACATTGTGATGGCATGACAATGGAATGTAATTCAATTAAGATAATATAAACATAATGTTTGTTCAGAAAAATTAAATAAATGTAGAATACTGCTTTGATTTTAGTGGTTGCAATTTTTTTTGCAACTTTGATGTTGCAATGGACCACGGTGACTGAAGGGAGCGGGGAGCCTTTGCCCAGCAGTGGAACACTACCGGTTGATAAAAATACTTTTGGTTCCAATTAATTATTAAAAGTAAATGGTATCCTTTAGATACATGGGCACACATGGGTAAGTACCGGCAGAAATAAATAAATAAATAAATAAAGCTGGACACTTCACACAGCATCATTTAGCCCCAAAAAAAGCAAAGCTTGTACTATACTATACAGGGTGTAAAAAGACTACTACCGAAAACTGAAGGGTTGCAATCAGACCATGATTCTAAACATAAATCTAAAAAAACAAAATATCCGGAGAAAAGATATATCAGTTTGAAGATTACTGTTTGCGTATGTAGGTACTGGGCGCGTTGTTTTACGTAGATTGCTGGATTTTAAGTTTTAATTGTTTTTTTCTTTTATTAATGAAATTATCAGGTCTTATCATGTTCCTCTAGTAGTAAATAACCGAAAATAACATAAAATGACGTAGCTGAGCCAAATTTTTTTTGCGTTTTTTTTTTCACTAAAATGTTTAGTATCATCGTCTGATTGCAACCCTGAGGGGTTTTCGATAGTATTCTTTTTACACTGTATACAAAAAACACATTTCTTGCAATGTTATGTGTATGAGTATGAGATTGTCATGAATAAGTACTGAAAATTACCTTATTTTGATTAGAAAATATCAAATTTTGAACAAAGTAATTTTTGAAAAATTACAATCTATTACAATTAATTTACTTATTTGTAATACGTACATTATTTTCTTCATGTATCTCCGTCTCGCTGAGAGCAATGTATACGATTCCTTCTGCCCGCCCGTGGGCAAATATTTCATTTTTAACTTCGACTTCATTCGGCGAGACTATTACACTATCTAAATCAGCTAACTAGTTCTTCGTTTCACCTCCTATAAGAAAAAGATAGAGTTTTTACAGAAGCGAGTGGAACTAGTGAGTTATTTGTGCGAAATGATGTTGAATCATGCTAAGAATACAAGGAAAAGGTTACGCTAGTCTGAAATGGGGTCGACAAATACTGGTTGTAATAAAACTACTCTATAATATCAAACCGGAACTACTCGTAGGACGATGCAACGATAAGTTAACGTTGAAAATAGAACCAAACAAAATCTTATATATATTTTTTTTTATGTAGTTTTATTACCTTCAGTATAATTTTAGGTAGAAAAATGAATGTTCAAAGATTTACAATTGTAGTTTTCAATAAAGCATGAACCTACAGCATGAGGAAGCAATGAAAGGAAAACAATTTAGAGTCCACGCAACGAAGGAAGTCATTTCTGGGCGCTAGTGTTCGTCGTACATTTTTAAAGCTTTTTCAGTTCCGCAAGACTTCTATCGTGACGCGGACTCAATGCTACCTACGAGTATACCACGCAAAGCAATCAGTTCTAACGATTCAAGCCCAATGAATCAAGCGATGACATGGCAAAGAGAAAGAAGACTATGTAATACAAAGCGCCCATAAAAACATGCCAATAAGGAAATTGGAAATGCAAATAAATAACACTTTCACCGTCACTATCTAGTATGTAACATAGCATAATTTAAGAAAAGGAAAATAGGCCTAATAAACGTACAATAAATTCTACTTCATTATTTTATGGGGCACAAGGAAAAAAACTAGGTGGAAAATACGCTTATGTATTATTTTTAAAGTCAGATAAAGTGTGGTATTATAAAATAAAAATCCGTGAGTGTCGTGGAACACTCAGTTGGAACGAAGTTTCAACAAAGTTTGCGCACATTGTGCACCTCATTTCGCACTCTGCTCATCCTATTTTTTGCGCACCATTTTACACAACTTTTGTGAAGTTATTAACGAAAACATATTTTTTGCTTCTCCTGTAAAGTTGTGTTTTTGCAGTTATCCTTTTATTCCCCGGAGACAGCGATATGTCGTGACGGTGAAAAATTTCTTCTAGTCCTCATCCTCGATACTGTCCGAAAAGGAACTTCGTTCCAAAATTGCGCGCTAAATAAGAGTAAAACATAACTGAGTTCAAAATCCTGAATCATACAACAGTAGTACATGACAAATACCTGTTCTATCTTATAATGATGATAGCCAATATAACTGAATAACGTGCTTATCTTCAGTAATAATAAGCTATCATTACAATACAAGTACAAGCCATTTGAACCATATCTGAAGCAATTCTATTTAATATGGCTAGTGGATGAAATATAACTTCGTGAGATGGAACAACTATACTGTATGTCATAATGGTGTACTAGAATACTCTCTGGTGCGCCCTCTATTGTTTTTTAAAACGAGGATCATGAATGTTCTTAACTAAGTTATATCCTAGCTAAACCATTTGTTGCTTTCAGGGCTATCCTTTTCGTGACTGTCCCAACCACACAAACCAGATAAGGTGAGAAAGCCTGCAAGAATAAACGGTCGCAATTTCAAGCCGACGTTCCTGAAAACTCTTTACCGCACTTAGTAAATGTTTGAGTGTAATTTGCATCCACTAATTTAAACTTCCACAGCCCAAACGCAAAATGCGCTTATGAAATATGCAGTATTCCAATGACAGGCTTTAATTACTTTGAAGTAAATCTTAAATTATGCACATTTTAATTTGAATTAAGGCCTACGGTTTTCGGCGCAGCTTAAAACCCATTTCCCCAAACCTTTGGTCAAAAATTTACATGGAAAATGAAATTTGTTTACTTCGTAATCTGTTTTGTAATTTTATCTTTGTTTGTTGTATTGATGGTATTCTTCCACAAAGACTTGTCTACGGACTGTTTACAATGTAGTACAATTACTCGTTAGCTAATAGTAATGTTATCCTCTGTTCTTGAGACATTTGTGTCCGTGACAAAGTCCTACGCACCTATTGTTCTCTGAACTTGACAACTTTATTAGCATAAGGTACTGATTCTGATCCTGTTTTACTGCGAAAGAGTTGCATGGGAATACTACAGCATATGATTTGTAGTCCCGCTACAGTCCAAATTCATTGGTAGCACAAATTTAACTCATAGCCGTAGTATGCTAGCTAATACCACACTAATCACTAATACTAGCGCTTCTGTGATTGTGAAATCTTAGTATGATAATTTACTAATTTAAATTAATATCATACTCAGTATGGAGGCCTCGGGAAGGATAAAGCGTCAGTCTTAGACCAGCTAGATGGGTTGATCTCTTCAAAATTGGAGGTCGTAAATGGATTAGCGCAGGATCCCAACGTTCCCTAGAATGGCATCGAATGTAGAGAGCCAAGAATATAGATAAGACAAGCTATACATGATAAAATGATGTACAGCCTGACCTATATACCTGCTACTATTTTTTGAACAGTCTCACGAACATAAATACAGTTATTTTAAAGTATTCTATCTCCGCCTTGCTTTAAATTTCTTAACCAACCGCGTGTTTAGTTAGAAATCTGGTACCAATAATCTCTTTTACGATCCGGTGTGGGAGTTATTGAAATGGATACAATAGAATAGACTATTTATACAATATCTTGATTGAGAGCTTGTGACGCAAATCAAGTATTGAGAGGCATTTTATCCATTTCAAAATTCGATTCAGAATCTATTCAGAAGCGATTGCAAATCAACCATTATCTGAAGTGAAACATGTTGAGTGGCTAATTCATGGATAGCTAGAACTTCAGCTAATAGCTCAACAAAAAACACGTTTTCTACACTAATATAAAGATTTGTTTGTTTGTTTGAATTGAACAGGCGCCGAAACTACTGGACCGATTTGAAAAATGCTTTCACCATTAGAATTCTACATTATCCCTGATGAACATAGGCTATATTTTATTCCGGGAAAGTGAAGGACCCGCGGGTAACACCGCGACGGACACCTAGTCGTTGATAACATCACAAATTGTGCAAAATGGTGCGCATAGTACCTAGTGCGCAAAATGTCAAATGTACGAACTTCGTTGCAACCGAGTGTTCCACGACATTCACGTACTTTTTTTTGTTAAATTCAATATTATAAACAAAACAACTCATTACAGAGAGACCTTTGCAGTTACAGAAAAAGAAGCTCATTAAAGAATACATAATTAAAAGAGATTTAATACAATACAAAACATTTATTCAAACTTTGTAGACATTTCATAGAAAATTTCTCCATTGTTTTTAAAATTAATGCTAAGGTCAACGTAAAATTTTTTCTAGGTCTTCTCACTCACATTACTTTGTTCAAATTTTACTGGATTTAAGCGACCATTCTTTCATTAGAAAATGAGCTTTATTTCGGTCATTATTACTACTTTAACTCATTGTTACCCTTTAATGACCCTAATTATCATTCTAAATTGTGTGAGACTTTTGTGAAACATGTAACGAGATAACAATATATTTTAAATACATACATTATTGACCTTCGTTTGTTGCATTATCGTAACACAGATATCACCGAAATTCGTCCTAGCAGATACGCCTTCGAACATCCTATGTTGATAATCTATCAATACTAGCTGATCATAGTTCAAATCATCGGGTCCTGTTATGAAATGGTCATGATATCCTAGAATATATATAGCAGAAATCATCAACTTATCTATCGTTAGCGGCCTGTGGCAATTTAGATGTCTATGCGACACGCGACACGATATAGGAACATATCCTTCTTTTCTTGCCACTTGCTTCACTAGAAAATCAAATCGACAAAACGTAAAAACTTGATTTTGACAAAAGTTTTGTTTGATCTTGATTCTGCTGAGTTTGATGATGATTTGTTGACCCTTTTCGAAAAGCATAGATCTATAACGATAATGGTTTCTGCGAGATGTATACATTCCACTATTAAATTACAAATCAACCCAATATACTATTCAATGTATTGAATGTGCTACTGTCGCGTGTCGCTATCGCCATTAAGGCTATCGATGCAGTAAATAAACACAGCAAAGGCATGTGAAAGAAAATTTATATATAATCTGTTTGAGAAATGGCAACGAATATGCATACATTTTGATAGCAAAGTGCTGAGTGCATCATACTTCACTAAGCCATCTTTGTGATTTATGTGACCAAATCTGAAACTTTAGCACATCATACTATTTATTACGAGTATACACGTATCCTTATTCTATAAATGTGAAAGTTTGTGAGTATGTTTAAATATTTGGGAATGGAATTTCAATAAAACAAACAAAAAGATTATACATAAAATTTGATGATACATAAAACCGTAGGTGCAGCATCATCATCAGCCTTTCTCATTCTAGGCTGGGTTTTTTTTTTCTATCTCTTATTTTGCCTCTATTCTGCCTGAGCTAATCTGAATGCATTATTTCAATCAAAAACGTGAATCTTAGGTGCCCCTAACTTGAGAGTTGCGAGAAGTTTACAAACTACATAATAATACGTTTTTTTTTTATACTAAAAAGAAAACCGACTTCAATGTTTGACTCGAAACGCGGTGTGACTCAGGGCGTCAAGCTGTCGATTCGATTTCTATTTGTGACATGGCTAGGAGGGAAGGTGTTTAGAGTTTTATGGGAAAACTATCAATCCCTCAGGAATAAAATTTATATGGGACCACCTCTGGAGTATACCCTTTCAAACATGAAAAGAATTTTGGAAATCGGTCAACAAATGGCGGAGCAATCGCGTAACAAGATACAAAAAAAAAAACAACATACAGACGAGTTGAGAACCTCCTCCTTTTTTGAAGTCGGTTGAAAATGCTACAGTGCAGCAATGTAATCTGTCTGTGTAGTCTGAAACATTGTTTATTTTTAACACCCGTCACAAAGAAAAATCTATAGTTTGAGTTTTGAGAGACTTCTTAGCTCCCTTTTTTAAGATGACTTGATCAAGAATGTTCTAAGCTATTCATTCAATAATTCTGTTCATTGTTTGAATGCTTTTTTTTTCTTTAAAATGGAGACTTATCTTTCAGTTTTGTATAAAATCTTCATCAAAATACAAATTTGCGAGTAATAACGAGTATGTAAGCAATTAAGCAGGTTACGATGCAGTAAATACAAGGTATGTAGCGAGTATGGGAGCTTATTATGTTTAATTTAGACAGATAAGATTTATAGTTCTACTTTCGTTTTCAGTAAATAGCGAATTTTGCATTTCTGCTGAGATTTTTATGTAAATTTACTCAAATTAAATCCATTTTGAAATGACAGAAATGGCACTATAGTAAAATTTTATTAATGAAAATCTATAATAAATGTTATAAATATTTTATTTACAATCATTAAATAAGCAAATCTCAACCCGCGACGATCAGACGATCCTCCTAAAGCCGGAGTGCCTCACCACTCGGCCACGGAATCCCTGACATCGCAATCGAAATCCTTGATAAGCTCATATTTATCGGTTAGAACACCGAGCAAATTTTGATAAGACTTTTCATTAAGCAATAGAAATACCTAAGTGTGGTTTAACACTTTAAAAGTTAAAAATTATCATTAAAAATAGTAGAAATACGAACTATCATCAAGTAAAGATCGTTTGTCAAACGTGACACGTCTCAGAGTTATAGCCTAGGTGGGATTCGTACTGGTACAAGGTAAACCGCTCCTACGCGAGACGTCCACCGTAAATCTAGACCAGAGGCTTCCAAACTTGACGACTCCTTTTTAGTCCTAGCCAAATTGGACAATGCTGATAACATTCGATTTCGAAACATTAGAACTTAGCTAGCTTAGTAGTTTATGATCGATCGTCTAAGTTATGCGAAGTTCTGCGTGATCATTGCTAGGGTAGGGATGCCCGATCTGAAGATCGATTCACGGCAATACGATCTTCCGATTTTTTTTATCGATTAAACGGCCATGCGATTCACCCAGATCAAATCGTATTGATCAAAATATCGTATTGAAACAATCGTATCATTAAAAATCCTACCAAATTCTGGCCGGACTTAACTGTTTGGCCTTAATATGCTCCGATGTCCGTAATAGAACGTTTATCCAAATTATTACCTAATTTTAAAAAGTTTAAATGTAGACAGTCAGTAGTTACTTAACACTTACCTAAGTATCTTACTATCAGCGTACATATACTGCAAGCATTTCCATATAACATTTTGCACAAACGAAACCGCTAGTGGAATCTAGCATTTTTTTTAATTACGATACGATCTTCCGAGATCGAAAAGATCGATTCAATGCCATACGATTTAGATCGTGGATCGATTCACGGGGTTACGATCTATTACAATCCAAAAGATCGATTCAAATCAAAAGATCGGGCATCCCTAATCATTGCTACTTAGTACCTATGCCACAAGCGAATTGAACTTACGAGTTTAAATTGATGATGATGAATTTTTACTCAATAACCAATAAGTACTCGTAGTTGCAGATGCAGAATTTTTGTTCCTAACGATGTTTATCTAAATGACGCAAAATTTCATACATAAATCAGAAATCTTGTAAAGTAGATATACTAGATTCCAAATGCTTAGTGATAGTTGGTATTTCGTAATCGTATAATCTAAACAGAAACTTCACCACTCCAACCCCTAGCATTCGATATCAAGTTTGGGCATCATTGGTCCAGACAAAGCTAGAACTTGGACAACGAAATTCAAGTGCCAAATATTACTCGTGGGTGCACAGGCGATGTTGCGAAATGTTTTATCTAAAATCTTGAGGCAAAACTACCTCTTGAAACTTACGACCGACTGACGAATTTCCGTGGGTTATCTTAGGTGATAGTATGTTCATAGCTTATTCCATAACAATGTCTCAGACTCTAAAGCGTCCGCTTGACTGTAGTGTTAAAGTTTTCATATAGTGCGAGTATTATAAGATAAGATAAGATATAAGATATATTTATTTAGACACAAGAAAAATACAAGCTTATAAGTAAACTTACAGACACTTAAATCTAGATAAAATAAACTTAGGAATGATTATTCTACTTATGCTTGCGTAAACAATAATAATGTGCGCTAAGAGCCGGACTAGATTTTCTGTATCCCGGTTCCCAGCGCCCCCTTTCGGATTATAGTAAGTATATAAGATGTGTTTGTTTGTTTGTTTGTTTGGTGTTTTGTAGCTAGTTTTTGTTTCGTAAATATAGTGTATAGTAGCATAGTTTCTGCAAGTAGTGTTTATTTTATATAGAAGCTTAATTAGGTAGGTAGTTTATATTATACCTCATTATCACTTGTGTACTTGTGCAGCAAATAATAAGTATTAGGTTTAGATATACAATATGATTAGCGTTAGATTAGAAATTTAACTATTATATACTATTATACTCAATCGTTAAATAAATAAATAATACTGGACTTTCCACACAGCATCATCAAGCTCCAAAGTAAGCAGAGCTTGTGTTATGGGTACTACATGACTGATATACTACTTATATACTTTTTGTTTGTAAATACATACACATTATACATAGAAACACCCAGACCTTAGACAATTTTTTGTAGATCATAGAAACATTTGTCCCGCCGCGGGGATCGAACCCGCAACCTTTTGCGTCGCAGGCGGGCCTTCGCCCACTGCGCTACAGAGGTCGTTCTATGGTCCTTGCACAATATATTGCCGCACTGTACGCGCCATACGCATTTTCTATAGAATAATTACGTTTTAATACTAAAAAGAAAACCGACTTCAATGTTTGACTCGAAACGCGGTGTGACTCAGGGCGTCAAGCTGTCGATTCGATTTCTATTTGTGACATGGCTAGGAGGGAAGGTGTTTAGAGTTTTACGGGGAAACTATCAATCCCTCAGGAATAAACATTATATGGGACCACCTCTGGAGTATACCCTTTCAAACATAAAAAGAATTTTGCAAATCGGTCAACAAATGGCGGAACAATCGCGTAACAAGATACAAAAAAAAAAAAAAAACAAACAGACGACTTGAGAACCTCCTCCTTTTATGAAGTCGGTTGAAAATACTGCTGTTACAATTGAGAACTAAAATAAAAAGTATAATTATTTTTAATTTTTTAAAGTGTAAAAGTCTTATCAAAAATCGAAAATTTTGATAAGACTTCATTTCTCAAAATAAAGTCTCTTTCAATTTTTCATTTCCTTAGTACGAGTATAATCATAAACTTACTTGAGCTTTTAGAACAAAAACTTTACTTTTCTCTATGACTGTAACAAATGCATCTTTCCCTATACGTCTTTCTATTCTCAAGAACAAATCGAAGGTATTAATTTTCTCTTAGAAGCATTCCGTTATTTTCCTCGCTGATAAATCTCGCTAAGCACCGACGTCTAATCTATTGCTAGCAGAGAATAAAGGTATTACCTACCTACCCACTAGATAATAAAAATATTCCATACTTACATATAGGGTCTTTCATTTTAAACTAACTTAATTCAGGAATTGGGTTCAACAAATAAATTAAAAAATATTTATGTAATGATTTTTTTTTTGGTTTTGTTATGAAAATCCCGAGAAAATCGATAAGAACTATTCTTTAAATTGATTGTTGCTTCTTGTATAACTTAGTCCATTCGTGATGTAGCTGCGCTGCGATTGGTGGAACGTCTGATCTCCTTGAAAATAATTATGCAACAATTCAAAAAAATCAATATATGATAAGTTTTGAAGTGAAAACTTAAATGGGCTTAGGAATTAAATTGATACGGTCAAACGTCTATTTACAACCCAAAAATGAGGTCCTGTCAGTTTGTGTAGTTTAAAATGAAAGACCCTGTATAGTTCTTCCAACGGATCTAGGCATTCGTGAAGTTAGCCGTTGTTTGCGCAGAACACAATTTTGTATGAAAAAGCGGTCACTGCGCAGACAAACGGCTACGAATGCCTAGATCTGTTGGGCGAACTTTACTACCACTCGACCGCGCCGCATGGAGTCAGTAGCATTTTTCTATTAAATTCAAATTCTACAGTTGGATCAGCTCTAAGCTTACTTTGGGCACAGCTTTGGGGCAAGAAAGTGAGACACATGGTTTTGAGCTTTCTTTTATGTTTTAAGTAAGTACATTGCACATCCTCTTAAATCTTTATACTAAGTAGACAAGCTCCTGTAAGGATCCAATTGAAAATAATTATAAAAAAAAAAATTGTATATCTCTGATTCTTTGCCTAAAATGCCTTCAGCATTATGCTCGCTAATTATACATTTATTAAGTAATTTGTGTGCATTAAAGAATTTAAATAATAAAAAAAAAACACGTGAGTGTCGTGGAAAACTCGGTTGGAACGAAGCAAATGGGACACATTTTTTTTCCAGCCTCAGTCTATTTTTTCTTCGATACCGTCCGAAAAGGAACTTCGTTCCAATAAACACCTTCCCGGAATCTCTTAAATTATTTATTCTAAAGTTACAAGACCTGTAGGTACTTTTCCGAAGGGTTAGCCAATTACCTCTCGGTTCAACTAAATTAATTACCATTACATAAGTGTTTGTCGTTTAAAAGCAATTAGGTAGTGCTGATGTATGTAGGTACTACAAAACTTCGTATAAATGAGCTTTTACGCAACTGGGGAAATAGACTCTATGTGTCAAGTGGCAAAGTCCAGTTTCCCGTAAAGTGATACCAATGAGCTGGATGGCAATTCAAATGTTTAAATTGCAATTGTGCATTCGCAATATTTAGAACAAATATCAAATTGCTGTTATATTTCAGTGTTTAAAGTGGCAAACAAAACCACATCCTCTAAATTAGGAATTTGGGGTTACCTATAGGATAACTTATATATTTGCCTACATTCACTAATTAGGTTACGAGTAATATTAATAGTCGTCGCAATACCTCTGTGAAGGCGGGGTCGTAAATCATGCTTAGCAGCGCTTCTTTCCAACTAGATTGTTCAACTAGTTGAGCCGTTTAGCAGTAGGACAGGTGTGCCCGTTATACATGTTTCTTGCTCCTTCACGCTTATTGTGGCTGAACAGATTTGTATAAAATTTATTATGGTGGTAGCTTCAAACTTGGATCCAATACTACAATAACCTCTAATCATACTTCAAATAAATAGGTGTTAACCAATCCGTACTAACTAATGTATAATTTACTTTCAACATCAACATGATGTCATAGAATTTCAACACCACTTTTTGCTGTAATAAAAGTAAATCCAAATAAAGGTATCAGTATCATAGATCAGGAAGTTCATTAGATCATTTATCTCTGGACAAACAATTAAGTTGGCTCTTGGATAATAATGGCCGCCTCTATAAGGAGTTCAAACCTGTTATCCAAAGTTCCGCCTCAATGATCTGAAATATTAGCATTATAATGTTATATATCGATTGAAAGTGGGCGTCTGTACGTATTGTTATGTATGATCGAGTGCTTGAAAACATAACCCTATTAATAAAATTAAAATAAATACCCAGTAGCTCAATAAGTGTGATGAAAATTAATTAATTAATATCGGTTGATTGTTGAACACTGGCGACCGCTAGAATTAATTTGGTAGGTACTATGTAGGTACTACGAGTACCTAGTACCTACCAAAATAACACCTTATCATTGAATACATCTTATTTGTGTTTGTGACTAATCACATTTTCTATCGATTGACAGAAATGTGATCGATGTGTAAAAAATTGGGCAGCCAGTGGCATCACTGGCTGCCCAATTTTTTTCTGCTACTTGAAGATTCAATTAAACCATTACTGTTAGTCGATAGACTCGACTATGTCGATACGAACTGTCTCTGGGTAAGTGGGGTTGCAAGAGCTATTCTTGTCCTCAGGTAAATGTTTGCACTCCCGAGCACCTGGGCAAAGATCCGAGTGTTTGTTGAATAGTCCTCGTGTCTCCTTTTCTACTTGTTCTAAAAATAAACTGATTTTTGCAAAATACAAAGTTGTAAGCCTTTGTTATTACTAACATGAATGTGATATCTATTGTGTGTGTAAATAAATAAATAGTAAAAACAATAAATCGCAAAGTAGTGCACATGTAAGCGTTTTTTGTGTTTATAAACACGAAAATATTTAGAGCAGACGATGTTTACGTTTGAGCTGTTTATTTGCTCAACAAACCGCATCGCTGGTGGTTAGTCCCTAACCCATCACCAACATACAAACAAACTGATCCTTACATAAACAGAACATCCATAAAATCGATTGAAATCGATGCGTGAATCGATTAATCCCATGACTCAGAATTAGAAGCGTAGGCACAGCCTTTGCAAACTAAACTCCGTAACTAATCACTAGTTTTAAGCCGTGGTTTATGGGCATCGTAATCGGCAGTTAAAGTTACTTGCAGCTAGAAAGCTTTTGTTGTAAATACATAGCTTTCTTTGAAATAAATAAATGTTAACATAGTACATAGTACCCTCAACGAATCTAGGCTTTCGTAGACGTTTCGATGCGCAGAAGACGCTTTTTCATACACAATTCGCATAAAAACTAATACTTTATTTTCTTTGCATAGGTACTTCACGAATGCCTAGATCCGATCCGTTGAGCTTACTATAGGTAGGTACAGTCAGCAACGAAAGTCGATTAACATTTTATGTTTCACAAATCTGATTATTTCTGAAATCTGTAACAGCATGCCCCACATCCATATCCATACTAATATTATAAATGTAAAAGTAACTGTCTGTCTGTCTGTTTGTTACGCTTTCACGCCCAAACCGCTGAACAGATTAAGCTGAAATTTGGCATAGTTAAAGGTTGTATCCCAGGGAAGGACATATGCTACTTTTTATCCCGAAAAAATTAAAAAATCCCGAGGGACCGCAGCTAGTTTTTACATATTTGAAGATCTTGGTTCAAAATAATTTCCCAAATTTTTTTTTCTTGGTTATCAAAACAAAAGCCATTATAAAAGTCCCACTGTTAGGTAATCGACTTTCGTTGCTGACTGTACGTGTGGAGATATTGCATTTACTCAGTCGTTTTTCACATACTGTGAATATTTTAAAACATCGCAATAGTTTTCTAGCTGTCAAGGATACGATCGTCTGTAGAAAACAATGAAACTAGTATTGTGTTCTTAAAGGATAGTCAGAATACCTGACGTGCCAAGTCCAACTGAAGACAATGGCTGATGCCTTGCTGAGAATTCTTCGAATGGTATTCAAATATCCTGTGGATTTCCTAGGGTTATTTCTAGTGCCATTATTATTTTTTACGCTAGAATCGAGCAGCTAGATAAATATTTGTTACGTCGTCTATGTAGTTTGAGACTAGCTAGCTCCTACGTTCATTGTACAAAGAGCAAAACCATTTTTAATTTGGTAACTAGGCTAGGTAAGTATTAGATTTTTTTATTTGGGGGTTGATAAGTTTCATAAAAATATTGAATTCATCGATTTTATCAACGAAAATTAAAACGAAAAATTTGTCAAAAAGCTTAGTTTTTATCATTATGGATCAAGGATGTCGCTTTATAAAAAGCATTTTATTTATTTTCTAAAAAAAACTGTTAGTGACTCAATTCGTCTTATTACAAGAAAATGAACCGAGTTTAGACTAAGACTAACTTAAAAGTTCGTTTACGTAACCGCCATTGGTCCATTTGGTTCATCTGAGTGTAGTGATGTAATATGAAGTCTGTCGAATATTCGGCTCCCTAGACTTTTACCGAATAGTCGACACAAATCTACTAATAATATGTGAATTTGTTCCATTAATAAAATCATTGTAATGTATACTTATACTGTATATCCAGGCGTGGATATCATCTGACAAAATTAATAGGTAAAATGGTTGGTGAACTTCGCATGTCCATGATTGAGTGTAGATTTACATATCGCATGAACAATTAGCTCTCATTCATTGGAAATTATTCATTTCGTTTGTTACGTTTCAACGACTAGACTAGGTAGTGCTTTTGTAATTTGAGCAAGACTATTATGAGTATTTAAGTACCTAATTATTCCCATCATTTCTAAATATTTAACCAGTGCAACAATGGTCGGGATAAAAAGGACAAAAAGGATCGGAAAAAGTTGATGGTGTTTGAGATGTGGTGTTGGCGTAGAATGGAAAAAATCTGCTGGACGGAGAAGATAACCAATATGGAAGTTCTGCGTAGAGACGACGAAGAGAGATCGCTATTGCAAGTTGTCGAGAACAGAAGGGAAAAGATGGTCGGCCATCTTATACGATATGATAGTTTCATTAAGAACATTATAGAAGGGAAAGAGGAAGGGGAAGACCGAGGATAAGCTACATGAGCCAAGTGAAGGAAAAGGTAGCTGTCATGTCGTATAAAGAGGTCAAGGAAGCAGCCCTGGAAAGAGATACATGGAGAGGGATTCATCAGTTGTGCCGACAAGGAGTAAATTCTTAAATAAGAAGAAGCAACAATGGTAATTTCAAACAGTTACAGCTCTAACTGGATGAGGGCAGCTGCTTCTGGTATAAGTTGCGCACTCTACTTTACGCAGACTCGTCCAAAAAGACGTAAACGTAAACAGGTTCACGACTGTATCCCCAAGGTGCGGTAGACGTACTCTCAATCTTTTTATGTTACTTATTCCAGATCCTTTGAAGGTGTCTAAGGAGGGTAGTCAGAGGCATGTCCAAACACATATTTGATACATGCCCACATCTTGCAGATGTTAGTATTCCATACGTGAGGTTGCAAGCCCATCACCGCCTATAAGAACACTAACTGGTTTCCTCACGATGTTTTCCTTCACCGTTTAGAGCACGTGTTAAAGTACATATAAATTTTACGAAACGCAAAATCCATTGATGTACGGCCGGGATTCGAACCCTCAACCTTCGGATTGAAAGTCGAGGTACAACCCCATTCGGCCAACACGGCTTTAGACTCGTCCAATTTGTTGGCAAATGTACATATGCACATTGCGGATATACCTATGTACTCGTAGTACTAACTAACATACGCTTTATGTTCCTAATACACAAACATATTGACCACCACCCTTGTCCACAGGAAAGAAAGACAACTTGATACGTATCTATGTCCTATCACTCCTATTCACGGATAAAATATGTCTGTGGTCCTATCCATTCTAAACGTACGATACTCTCTGACTGCACATCAACTTCCCGGTTCGTCTGGTCATGAGGCGTTCCTGCGGATAGGAACAGTGCATTATGTTCAGCTTGACCTTGGCACTTGAACCGATAATGTTCAAGTTAATTAAATGATGGAACGTTTGAGTCAGACACGAAGAGATGCGATTATTATTTGAAAAGGAGCATTCACACGTTGCAATTTTTGGCCCATTTGTCTAAGCCATTTAGTGACCGCGAGAGCGTCGGAGCAGATGACTGTTCACACGTGAAAAAATGCAGTGCGAGTGCGATACTAAATCGTATCGGTTAAAATTCTTCCGTGTAAAACCCTTTACCTACCATTTTCCAGATAGCATGAAAAGGAATTTTAATTTCTCAAATTGCTAATGGACTTGTGTCAGATAGGTAGATGGTAGTTATGCCTAATTTATGCCGTATTTCGTATAACAAGTTTTATATAAGTAAGAAAGTTTGACCAACACAAGTTGCATCAAATCATTGTTCGGAAGCTTGACCACTATTCGACCTTTCCGTTTTGATAAGATAAAATTAAACTTTATTATTGGTCACATTACAAGAAACGTACGATGCAGTTTACCTAGAACAAATAAAACACGGAAGTGGTGCTTGAAATGTAAAGCATTATACCTTTAAAAATGACTGGGTATACTTAAGCATAAACTTACTTTTGTTTTATTTTATTTTTTTAATCTCCCAAAAATCGTAAAATCGCATAATTAATCGATTTCTATCGTCCATTCGAATTAAACCAACCGTAAATTAATTACAATGCGAATTCTAAACAAACCACAATGCGATTACGAATTAGCTGGCTCGAATCGAATCGGGCAAAAAAAAAATCGATTTGTAACAACTCGATAACATCGATGAACTACCGTTAGGGTACCGCAAGCTTGGATTCCGATTTGTTGACAATAAGGGCTGGCGCATAGCGAGATTATGGTTTAGTAACTCTTCTAAAACACTTTAAATTCTGACTAAATCCTAAACAGAAATAAGTATAACAGACTGGCACTCAAAATGAACAGATTTTCTCAAATCATCATAGATTTTGGCTTTTGGTCCAGTAATACCTATCTATGTATTACTTGTTCGCTATAAAACCAAATATGAATACATTGCGTTTGGACTAGACGGGGCAATGACAGGAACTCCATCAACTAAGGTATGTATTATTTCCAATAAAAGTAAAATGAAAGTAACCGGTTCATCTTATTTATCCGTTTCTGAGCTACGATAACAAGCTAACGAGTGCAACTTATAAAACCATAAGTTAGGTGTCGGGCTAAAAAAAATGTTTAAGTGACAGCTGTCAGCCCTATAAAACATTAGAACTAACCAGAGCACAATAATATAATCAATATAAGAAGGTTGAGTGAAAAAGATTCATCGTTTTTTCCACTATTTTAGGGACAGTTATCTTTATTGCGCTCTTGAAAAAACTTCAATCGAGCTAACTTCAAAAAGGAGGAAGTTTTTAATTCGATTACAGGTACTTAGGTACTTTGGATGTGCTTTTGTTCAGTATCGAAATAGATTTTTGTTTTATAAATAAATAAATAATAAATGTACATACATATACGAGTATGTACATTTATTTCGAGCAAAGACTGTTTTGATATAGCTCGGACTTTTACACTAGGTACATACTTAACAATTTTTTTATAATTTACTAAATTATATAAGTGGGTAGGTCGGTAGGTACCCCGGCGGGTTCTCTTCCGGACTGTGGTAGGCGCAGACAACACGCAACGGGACCAGTAAGGTTAGGTTGTACAGTTTACCTACTTTAGAATTGTCAAAAAAATATAAAAAGAGTTAAATTTAATTATAATAACGGTGATATCCAGAACATTGATTCGAATGCCATTCGAAAATACTTACATCAGTTAAGTTTTGAGTCACAAAAACTTTATATTCGAAATATTCGAATGATCTTTTCCACACAGACTCCGCCTTTACCCGATGACCGAATTGATCTTACCCGGCCCTAACAATGTCCATTCATAGCCAAATAGCGGATAAACCGTAAAATATTCATTTCTGGACACAATAGCCAAGTTGTATTAAAAACGGACTCCCTACAACTAGTTTTGTTCGCAACAATAACCCCTGAATGATTACATCGTATTTATTTGAATATAATATTTATGGCTGCAGATTTTTGATGAAGTTATCCATGTGAAATGGGTACTTAGTTGAACAAAAAAACCAACAGGGAATCGAGAGTGCCTCTGCGGGTTCCATTATAAGTTTAAAGAGACCGCAAACGTGTAGACACGTCCCTATTTCATATTAATTTCAAAATTGACTCCACTTCTTCCTGAGAATAAGAATAGATTAATCTTAAAGATGGATTGAACCATCTACTTAAGAGGTTGGTAAAAACATCACCTATCAATCATTGTAAAGTTAGGTAGTCTCAATTCACAACTTATCATAGTTATTCAAATCACGTAGGTATTGCACTCTACTGCTAGTAGGTGCTGGTTTCACAAGTCAGCTAGTGATTTCATTATACCATAATACTAAAATAATATTCAAGGGATATTATAATAATGAAACATTAAAGAGCTTACCGACGGACCTAATGAGCAAAAACCCAACTAATAAGCTTTAATATCTATAGCCCTAAACCTAATGAAGGATGTGGTTTTACTGTAGTTTATTACTAAACATTGCATAATTCGGATTCCATTGGATTAATTGCATTGGAAAATAATGCTGCACAAGTTTTTATAATGAGGTTGAAAATGAGCTAAAGGATTGAGTCATTCAAATTGGGAACTAGAAAGATGAGTGAGTGATTCATATAAAGATTGATTTAGTTGATCGTGCAAAATGTATCTTGATTTTTAGCAACTACGGGAATAAGATGAACAATTTTTTGAATAAGATAAATCTTCTTAATGTAAGTGGAAAGGCAAAGCACATCTGTCTAAACATATTTCAACATAAATTGGTGTTTCATGAGTCGTAAAAATCAAGCAGACCACATGACAGTGCACATGCCTTCCATCCAACTATAGATAAGACAATTTAATTTAGTTCACCAAACAGAAACCAATAAACTTCGATAATTTCAAACTATCGGCAGCTAAGATTAACGATAAAACTAATAAAGGAGACATTGACTGACAACCCGGACAGACCCCCTCTCAACAACAAAACAAACTTCAGTCGTAAACTCGTACCCGTTTTAGCTCTACTAATAAATAAACTTATCGGATTGTGGGGAGAATCAATGGCAAAAAATCTGCAGAGGATCCAATAACTATATTACTTTCACGCGTGCGCAAAAATACTATTTATCGACTCTTTCTAATAATAATAGGTAGGTTTTGCACAATACGTAGTAATACGTACGAAGCTTACCTACTATAACCGCGTTATTGAATCCATCAATGACAGATGGTCCGACAATGCATGGTATTGTTGAGCCAATTTCCGATCGATCCGATCATAGTTTTAGGGGCATTTTTGCGTATTCATGCCGCTCAAAAACTCTATATGTCATCCGATAACGATGACAGTTCTGGATTACTTTCAATGCTTTTATAATCATCAATCAACAAACAAAACGTACCACTTACATTTCAATCAGTGCTGCCAAGGTACAAATAACAAACATACTATACTATAGTAATATGTGGTTTTCATTTAAACAAAAACAAAGTGAAGAATTCTAGAGCGTGATTCATTAAAATAAAAGCGTTTGCCTAATTGTAGGGTTGGCTGTGGTTATTAATTATATTCTCACTTTTACTACAGTGATCGTTCGATTTTCGCTAAGAACAGTTGTGCTACTCGCGACCGCGCGTATCAACAGTGCAAAGTGCTTACGCATCACAACAAAGCCGTCGCGCGCGACACGGTTTGACCGCGATGATGACCTAGTTGTAATCATTGCGCAAGGCATGTCTGCGAACGGCAAATCATTTTGTTAAGGCGACGCTATTACTTGCCTCAACAATGAATACCCCAACTAAAGACGGCAAAATAACGCTGCAAACAGAAACGGAGCATTTACTGTACAGTCGGTATAAAGAAGAACGTGACCGACGTTTTGAAGAAAGACAAGAACGAGAAAAGCTGGAGAGCCTCGTAAATGACCTAAAAAGTCAAATCGAAATTCTTCAGCAACAGCTAAAATGTGTTATGAGCACTAACTCTAACCCTCCATCAAAAATAAACATCGAAAGTTCTTCATCTCATGTTGAATACGCCACGGACGATGAGGAACTTGCTAAAGAAACTGAGTGGATAAGAACCAAGACAAGAAAGAAAAGAAAACTGAACACCTCACCCTCCCTCTCACCACAGGAAGCTAGTAAAACTCCAGCCGCACCAGAAAAAATAAAGAAAGTTCCACCACCCCCTCCTATTGTTGTCGACGGGGTGAACAACTACCAAAACTTTTATGACTTTCTGTCAAAAGCCCAGCCATGCGCCACCTTCACAGTCAAGATGATGGGTGGTGAGTGCGTCAAAATTAACCCTTGCAACGAGGAAGCCTACAGATGCCTAACAAAAACACTGTCAGACAATAACTGTCTCTGGCATTCCTATGAGAACAAGCAAGAAAGACCAATACGAGTCATGGTCAAAAAATTGCCTTCTACTTGTACACCAGCGAGAATCATCGAGGACCTCGTTAACCAAGGGTACAAGATAGATGATGCTGTTAATAAATTAAGCTGGAAAACAAAAGAACCACTTAATATGTTCATGCTTACCTTCAGCAACCAAGAAGATATCAATAGAATTTATACTATTAAATATATATTGGGGTGTGTGGTCGAAATTCAACCACTTCGATCTACAAAGCTGATTCCTCAATGTAAACGATGCCAGGCGTACGGGCATACGCATAAATACTGCGCCAAAGAACCCAGATGTGTAAAATGCACAAGTAAACATCTAACCAAAGACTGCAAAAAACCAGCAGGAGACAAGCCTAAATGCGTCCATTGTGGAGAAGCACATCCGGCTAACTACAGAGGTTGCACTATAGCCAAAGAAATTCAAAAAATTAAGAATAAGACCGTCAAGAAACCATTGGTAAGCCAACAACAGCTGACAACTGGAATGCCGGTAAGTGATAAATTACCAAAACCAAACCAGCCTCATACTAATTTAAAGCTAACAGGCATTGCCAGCAAAAATGTTTCTTATGCCCAAGCAGCAGCAAAGAACATCTCAAACCAACCAACCAACCTTTCAAATGGCAACAAATTGGATGAAATTTTAAAACTCATGACAACATTCGATGAGCGGCTAAAGAAAATAGAAAATAGCACTAAAACTGCTATACCTAAGGCTAAAAAATGATTAGCTCAATTAAAATAATGGCATGGAATTGTAATGGGCTACTACAACACCAGAACGAATTGCAAGTAGTCCTAGATATGCAAAACATTGACGTGTGCCTCATATCAGAAACACACTTTACAAAGCAATGTCATATTAAATTCAAAGGCTATAAAGTTTACCATGCACTCCATCCAGCTAACAAAGGAAGGGGGGGCAGTGCTGTTATTGTAAAGGAATGTATCAAACACTACCAAGAAAGCAAATATGAAGAGCAGGATATTCAATCAGTTTCAATTCATATTGATACTAAGCGGTATCCACTTACAGTAGCAGCTATATATTGCCCACCAAGATATACCATTAGAACAGACACCTACTCGAGTCTCCTACAACAATTAGGTGAGAGGTTCATTCTTGGAGGTGACTTCAACGCCAAGAACACATACTGGGGTTCAAGGCTAACAAATACTAAAGGGAAAGAACTTTTGAGAGCTATTAAAGGAACAAACTCTGAAGTTATATCAACGAGATCGCCAACTTACTGGCCAACTGATCCGCTTAAAATACCTGACTTGATTGATTTCTTCGTTTATAAAAACATTTCGTCTAACTATCTTAAAATAGATCAGAGCTACGACATGAACTCGGACCATTCTGCAATACACCTAGAAATTAATGATCAAATCTCACTCAAAGACAGCACTCCGGCCTTAGTGAATAAATACACAGACTGGCAGAGTTTCAAACTAGAGCTGGATATGAACATAAACCTAAAAGTTCCACTTAAAACACCAGAGGAACTGAATATAGAAGTAGAACAATTTATAACCCTTGTTCAACAAATCGCCTGGAAAAACACGCCGGAAATAAAAAAAAAGATCACTAAAAACAACTATCCCAAAGTTATCAAAACACTAATATATGAAAAAAGAAGACAAAGAAATCGATGGCATCTATCTAGATGCCCACAGGACAAAGCCAAATTGAACAAACTCACCAAACAAGTGAAAAGAGAAATAGAATCTTTCAACGAAAACAAAACCACCTCTTACCTTCAAAAACTTACCAATGATCGCAAAACGGACTACTCGCTCTGGAAAGCTACAAAAAACATGAAACGGCCAATGGCTCAAATTCCTCCATTAAAAGAGGAAAATGGGAAATGGGCCGTCAGTAATGAACAGAAAGCTAAAAGATTTGCAGAGCATTTAGCAAAAATATTTACACCAAACGAAGGGCCAGCACCAGCCAACAACCCAGAAGACAGGGCGTATGATATTTTAAACGAAGAGCTTTATATACCACCGGTTTCCCCTAGGGAGGTCCGAAGTGAAATCTATAGAAACATAAACCCACAGAAATCGCCAGGATTTGATCTTATCTCTGGCGAAGTTCTACATAACCTACCAAAAAAAGCCCTAGTTAAGCTAACTAATATCATCAATGCTGCGCTAAGGCTGAAATATGTGCCTGACTTATGGAAAGTAGCAGAGGTCATAATGATACCAAAACCAGGAAAGTCGCCTCATGACGTAAAATCATACAGACCGATTTCTCTACTCCCCATTATATCAAAGTTGTTTGAAAAGCTACTTCTCAAAAGACTAAAACCTATCATAGATGAGAAAAATCTCGTTCCAGAGCACCAGTTTGGGTTCAGAGAAAAACACTCTACAATAGACCAGGTCCATCGAATAACAAATATTATTGAGAAAACGCTAGAGAGTAAGCACATCTGCTCAACAATATTCCTAGATGTAGCACAGGCCTTTGATAAAGTGTGGCATGAAGGCCTTATACTTAAACTAAAAAAAACTCTTCCGAAGCCCTATGTAGATATCCTAGAATCATACATATCGGATAGAGTTTTTCGAATACGGCAAGAAGATGCCTATTCTGAAATTAAAGAAATAAAAGCTGGGGTGCCACAAGGAAGCGTATTAGGCCCGGTCCTTTATCTTCTATATACCAGTGACATTCCCGATCTGAAAAATACTACTATTGCTACTTTTGCTGACGACACCGCTATTATGGCCGTTGGCAGAACTCATGCAGAAGCGGCAGAAAAAGTTCAAAAGTCAGTTAACCAAGTATATGACTGGACAAAAAAATGGAGAATCAACCTCAACGAATCGAAGTCGATCCATATAAACTTCACGAATAAAAAGGAAGACTATCATCCTATATTCATAAATCACAATCTTATACCATACGAAAATACAGCCAAGTACTTGGGTATGACGCTTGACGCAAAGCTACGCTGGAAAGCTCACGTCAAGAAAAAAAGAGAAGAGTTGGAGCTACGCTACAGACAGTTGTACTGGCTCCTCGGAAGGCAATCTGCCCTCTCAGTACATAACAAGATAATTCTGTACAAACAAGTCCTGATGCCAGTATGGACCTATGGTATACAGCTGTGGGGCTGTACCAAAAAAAGTAACATCCTAATCATACAACGATTCCAAAATAGAGTACTTAGAGACATTGTAAATGCTCCCTGGTACGTAAGAAACGAAGATCTTCACCGGGACCTTAACATAGACTTTGTAAATAAAATTATTAAAAAATATGCAGAAGCTCATGAAAACAGACTTCATCACCATGTGAACGTCGAGGCTATCCAGCTCCTCGACAACACGGACTTAGTGAGAAGACTCAAACGAATCAAACCGTTTGAGTTAGTGTAGTGTACAATAATAAAGTGATAGTGTACGGTATTTAAAGAACACATGAACAAAGTGTCTTCCCCTTAATTAGAGACAGTAAGAAAAGTGCCATTGGACACATTCTTAGTTATATTTTTCTTTATAAAACTATGTCAGAGACAAATTGCTCATTGGCCTACTTGGCCAGATTGTAATATTATTAGGGTTTAATAATAATAGTTAGACACTAATTTAAATAAAAAAAAAAAAAAAAAAAAAACTTTTACTACAATGTGACTGAGGTAGAAAGCATAACTATCTATTCACCGGGTGAAATCAATGTGAACGGGTAGCATGCGCCATTTAAATATTAAAACGGGTAATATTGCGTGATGTTCATCAAATAGTGAGATTAGATAGATGCTTAGTAATTTTATAATCTTGAATTTTTTACATTACAAACTAATAATTTCATACGGCCATCTTAATATTTTATGATAAATATGTAAAAGTAATCTAAGTCCGTGTATTATTTTAAAACTGGATTTGAAAGATTACTTAAATCGAACAATTAAATTTTAGTGAGATTTGAGACTAAAGTTTTGTTTATAAGGTCTACAACCAAGAAAGCAAATTCTATCTGAAAAAAGAGCTGAGAGAAGGAAACAATTCAGAAGTCATTCCCCTTCAATAAAAAAAACGAAGCGGTCACGCTCAATGCAGCTCTTTCAAGACAAATAATATCATTAGCCATTTTATAGCGTGACACCAACTCTTCAATACAATAAAGCATGATTTGAAGTAGCACCTACAAGTGCAGAAAGAAATATGCAGCGGACAATTTAACAAGGTGTTTAAGTACCTAGGTAAAGTAGGTAGTTGTTGTTGTTTTTAGCCCCCACTATCCCACTGCTGGACAAAGGCCTCCGCTCAACTTTTCCAAGCTTTCCGGTCTAAGTAGTTAGTTACTTATCTTTAATTTTATATTTATTTTATCTTTTTTATTTCTTATTAGTCGTAGAAAGAAAGTATATAAAAATAGCAAAGCAACTTTAATTGGGTTAATTTGGTCCTAACGACTGTTTAATGTTCTGTTTTTAATCTGTTCTCAAGAACAGGAAGTATATAATAATATACGATTGCGTTGAAACTAAATGATCGATCAATACAATACAATGGCGTGTCAATATTCAAATGAGGCTGCATTTCAAACAGGCCCAGGTTATAAAATATATTGAACAGTTAGAATCTCGCAACATTAACGATATTCCTGAATTCAACACGCAAAGCCGAGAAAATTGCATGAATAAGGATTCATTTTGACCTCGTTAAAAGCCGTTCTGTTCAATGTTTAGTACTCAGGACTTGCGTGCGGCCCGTCCGTAGATTTGCTCACGTGGTTCCAATTCCAACATAGCTATAATATTAATAAAGCTTCCGAATAGTGAATTTTGTAGAAAAATGGTTTTATTTTTGTATTTATTTTCTGAGAATTTTACGGTGAGTTATTGAAAGTGAAAGGTAGCAGGTATCATCAATAACAAGCGTGGTTATCTAGGAATGTTTGACCTTAATCCACTGTAGAATGCATTTCCATAGCTTGTTTAGGATGGAATCTAGTGCTATTAACAAAACAAAATTAATCAATTTTTTAAATTTAATCAATTTATATACAGAAACCATACAAGCAATATGAAAAGGGAGCGTGTCTATTATCTATTTAACAATGTAAGCACATAGGTCAAATTTACAGAGCGAACTAAATTTAATTGATGGATCGTGGTCAATCTTGCTCAGAATACAGTCACGATTATGACCAAGACAATTTAGAAAGTAGTGTAGCTTTTCTGCAACACCCTATGGATATGGACAAACATGTAGGTAGGTATGTAGGTATTATACTAGTCGCGTTGCTGTACTTGGGCCGTTTGTCTAGTTAGTGGGTCATGGCATGGGTCCCCTGACATTTCATCTAGTGGGTCTGATATTTTTTAACCGACTTCAAAAAAAGGAGGAGGTTATATGTTCGGCTGTATGTATGTTTTTTTTTTTTTTTTTTTTTTATGTATGTTCACCGATATTTCCGTCAGTTGTGGACCGATTTCCAAAATTTTTTTTTTGTTTGAAAGGGTATACTCTTATAGTGGTCCCATATAAATTTTATTCCTGAGGGATTAATAGTTTCCCGTAAAACTAAAACAATCACTGAAATTTAAGAAAATTGTGGCCCGATTTCCAAAATTTTTTTTTTGTTAGAAAGAGGTAGGTATACTCTCAAGGTGGCGCCATATTTTTTTTTTCCTGAGGGATTAATAGTTTTCCCGTAAAACTAAAACAATCACTGAACTTTAAGAAAATTGTGGACCGATTTCCAAAATTTTTTTTGTTAGAAAGTGTAAAGGACACACTCTCAAGGTGGCGCCATATATTTTTTTTCCTGAGGGATTGACAGTTTTCCCGTAACATTCAAAAAACCTCATTCTCACTACACAACACACCCTGACTCACAATCTGAGTCAAACATTAAATAGTTTGAAAGGGTATTACACCCGAGGTAGTCCAAAATATTTTCTTTTCCTTATGGATTGATAGTTTTCCCCCTTGCTGAACTCCGGTGTGTCCTTTAGTAGGTCTGCCCATGACTTCTCTTATCCTTTCCTACTTAAGCTACGATAAGCAAAGTATTAATGTACTCGTAGCTTACTATATTATTTACACATACTCTTTTATAAACAGTATTTATTTACTTACACTAAAAAGTGAAAAATAAAACATTTTTGAAAAAAAATTGAACCGACTTCACAGAACACAAACAGAAGAACCTTCTACACACTAAAAAGAGAAAAATAAGAATATAATTTGAAGTCGGTGCCAAGTGAATACGATTAAGTACCTATCAAAAAAAGAAATCGAGCGATAGCGTACCAGGATACAATTTTGCACCCAAGTTCTTTTGAATTTCTTAGATGTAAATGAATAGTTGGCACCGACTTCAAATTATATTCTTATTTTTCTCTTTTTAGTGTGTAGAAGGTTCTTCTGTTTGTGTTCTGTGAAGTCGGTTCAATTTTTTTTCAAAAATGTTTTATTCGAATTGAAATTCGGCAGATATTAAAGTTTCTATTTTAATTTAATTTATTGCATTCTGATGTCAAGCCTAACTTTTCGTGGCAGTTGTAAGACTTGTAAGAGTACAATTGGTAGAAAACGTTTTTTGTGACTTACTTTCAGCAAACCATGGAAGCTTCTTTTCATCATACCATGCAACTGTATGTGCACGTGCAGGTAGAAACTGTTATTCAATATGCATTGCACCCCGCAGGTGAGTCCATTATTCTAATGCGACCCAATTTTCTAATTCAAATCAAACCGGTATTCCCCATCGTTCCAGTAAAACCTGTTGCATAAAAACGGTATCATCTCTATAATCTCTTTGATAACACTGGCAGTGAAAGTATTATGAAGCTTAAACATCCACAGTTAAGTAAGGAATCTTAATCGCCGTAGTCGGAACTCAGATTTGATTCTTTGAAATTTTACGCAAAGGAGTAGGTGCAGTGAATGACCTCGAGGTTCCTCAAGTTAATAACCCTTATGCTGTTGGAATAAAGGCTATATTTCTGTCTAACGAGAGACACTAAGCGAGGCAAATAATATGTGGGCGAGTATGTGATCTATTACTCACACAGACGACCTATTATAGAAACTGAGTATGATTGAAATGTAAAACTTAATAAGTACTTAGGCATCTCAAATGATTGGTTAAGTACCAGTTCTTCCAACGGATCTAGGCATTTGTGAAGTTAGCCGTTTGTCTGCGCAGACAAATGGCTAACTTCACGAATGCCTAGATCCGTTGGGCGAACTGTAACTGTAGCAGATACCCAATTACTAACAAGCGAGCCTTTAAATAGGTAAGACCATTGAACATATCCATACTATCCATACTAATATTATAAATGTGAAAGTAACTGTCTGTCTGTTTGTTTGTTACGCTTTCACGCCCAAACTGCTGAACAGATTAAGCTGAAATTTGGCATTAAAAAAAAGGTTAAAGGTTGTATCCCAGGGAAGGACAAAGGCTACTTTTTATCCCGTAAAAATGCAAAAATCCCGAGGGACCGCGGGTCACACCGCGGGAGCGCAGCTAGTATAATACATAAATTAAAGTCATTATTGCATCGATACAGGAAAATAGGAATACTCAGTATATTTCGCCCAACGGATCACAAAAGAAACATATGAAAATTTGAATTTACATTGCACTTGTTGGTACCTAAGTACTCAAAATATACATATTTTAGCAAAGCGCTTTAATTACATGTGTTGAATAACATTAAAATTAATGGAGCATATGAGAAATCTCTCAAAAGTAAGATTTATTTGCAGAATAAAAATGAAACGCGATGTTTAATGCCTTTTTTTCAGGTTAATGCTTTAAGAGCTTGAGACGGTTCTAATGGACGTTTATGAAACTTATCTCAAATCTTGTTTAATTTAATGTTCAAATGAATTTTCTACAGAAGACGTTAAGACGAATTTAAAAAGAAGATACCTCTTATATTTATATACGTTATCTTATCTCTATCTCTATACATATATAAAAATGAATCCCTTTTTCCCTTGGTCACGGCATCACGCGTGAACGGCTGGACCGATTTCACTAATTTTTTTTTGTTGTGTTTGTTATTATCAGGAGAAGGTTCTTATGACAGAAAAAATCTATATATTAATCATGGAGGGCGTGAAATATAGGTTCAAAGTTTGTATGGGGAGTTGGTAGTTCCAGTTAAAGGCAAGAGATGGCGTTGCTAACCTATGGCTGAGGCCGAGATGGCTCTACTATTGCATTTTTCAGTTCTATTTAGATGCGGGTACCAGCTAGTATAATATACGATCAAGATAAGAAACAAGGATCTCGTGTTGGGTTACGTAGAGTTATTGTATTGTTCCCTAATTACGAAACAGTTGTCGAGCACCTAATCAATAATTGAGTAGGTAATATTTGTTTATACGATGTAAATGACCGATATCTATGTCAACGATACGAATACGATACATCGAACGAAAGACAAATACCTACCTACCCAACAGCAAACCATTAGAGTAATTCCCAATTCGTACCACAAAAACTTGTACCAGGTGGTACGAGTTGGGAAATTAAAAAATATGATTATTTTCATTCCCAACTCGTACCACTTTCAAAAACTGGTGTTTAGTACAGTCAACGACAAATAATGCAACTAATAAAGTAATAAAAGTAAAAATAGTAGGCGGTAATCCATTGAAATTATCTTCTTCTTATTTAAGGATTTACTCCTTGTCGGCACAACTGATGAATCCCTCTCCATGTATCTCTTTCCAGGGCTGCTTCCTTGACCTCTTTATACGACATGACAGCTACCTTCTCCTTCACTTGGCTCATGTAGCTTATCCTCGGTCTTCCTCCTCTTCCTTCCACTTTCCCTTCTATAATGTTCTTAATGAAACTGTCATGTCGTATAAGATGGCAGATCATCTTCCCCTTCTGTTCTCGACAACTTGCAATAGCAATCTCTCTTCGTCGACTCTACGCAGAACATTAATGTTGGTTATCTTCTCCGTCCAGCTGATTTTTTTCCATTCTACGCCAACACCACATCTCAAACGCCTCCGACTTTTCCCGATCCTTCTTTGTTATTGTCCACGTCTCACACCCATATAGAGCTATGCTCCAGACATATGTTTTTATAAATTTCTTTTTAACTTTCTTAGATATTTTTGATGTGAAAATGCTTCTTTTATTGTAAAATGCTTGTTTAGCTATTTATGAAATTATCCAATGTTGTTAAAAACATTGTGTATTTTAAATTTTTACATTTTAGCGTCATCACTCTTATTATTTAGATGTCAAGCCAATGGGATAAATAATAATTTAAGCAGAAGGGTTGTAAATAATATGTTTGACATGCCACCTACTAAGTTACTAAGTTAAAAGCAAACCCTATTGTTAACAGTTGTCTTAGATTTTACCGAAAAAACATAATAGGACTAAGACTAATTATTAAGTTGAGTGTACTTTACGAATGAATTTAATAAAAATTGAAAAGTGGTACGAGTTGGGAACAAAAATAATCATATTTTTCAATTTCCCAACTGGTACCACCTGGTACAAGTTTTGGTGGTACGAATTGGGAATTACTCAACCATTAGTACGCGAAGTGCAGCTGGTAATGAACCATCCATACATATTCAAAGATCATTTTCCATTTAGCATGCGTAATCGGAAACGCATCGGAACTGCGATAAAACTATCAATCCATTTCAAACTTTAAAGTCAAACGCACAACTGCCAAAATTGTTTGAGCAGCTCAGATAATGACTTATTCATTTCTTAATTACTCAAGGAAGCGCGAATGAAGGGAGGAAATTAAAAAAATACGCGGAGTCATATTGCACGCGTTAGGCATGACATGGTTATGTGTTTTACACGGAAGCTTGTTTTGCTACGAAGAAATTGACAGGTGCAGCTAAATATTTGTGATTGAGCTAGCGTGTCAAATTGAGGAACATTAAAAGCTCAATACTTTATTTGGGTAACAACTGTGGGAATCGCGGCCCTGTCATTATGACATGTCATGTGTAGGAAACAAGTAGGTACTTATCTACATTTTTTTCTAATCGATTATGTGACTTGAATACCTCTATAATAGAGCTTATGAAATAATTCTTGCTCCTTGACTAGTAGACCTTACGATTACACAAATGTGTATCTTGTTTATCTACATATTTACACAGATTAAACAACAATTAATTTTGATAATATTATGCAGTGTCTAGTAGGTATAGGAGCAACCTATACCTACTAACATAAATTACTTAGGTACACCTACCGATTTCTTTAAGATGCTAAGTGTTAAAAAAGTCGACTAGTCTATAGTTATCTAAGTTTATATTTTGTAAAATTTCGTTCGATAAAGAAAAAAAAAAGTTAGTAAGTAGGTAGTATTATTGTAAGGCTTAGATGCAGCTAAATAGTCCGGGCTTAGTGAAATAAATTAATTTAATATAAAATTATAAGAACCTAGCTAAGTAATTAAAAACTAAAATATTTCGAGTTCAATTTTGTTTCACCAAAACTCACTCAAAACAAGTCATAATGAATCAGTGATCTGACTCACAACTTCGATTCTTTCCCATCACTAGTGAAACCGATCTCCCGCAACGACTCAATGGATGAATTTTATTGATGTCGTGAAAATCCGTAGGTATGTTTTCTGTTTATTTGCCAGTAATTGTGGGTATTAAATTCTACATTATTACCTAGGTACCTACCTCTAGTCCTAAACCTGATCTAGAATTGCAAAGCTTAGCAGGACCATCGCATCGGCAAGGTAGGTACCTAGGTACCTACCTACCTATAACATTTTTGTACATGCCTACAATACCTATGACATCATAATAATAATTTGCCCTTCTAGTAGGTAGGTACCTACGTACCTAGTTACCTACCTACAATGGTATTCTACTAGGCTTTCGTGAAGTTAGCCATTTCGATGCGTAGCAAACATTTTAGTAGGTAAGTATGTACCTAACGTACTAGGTAAGTATGTATTTCTGTGTGCCCTACCTGTTGGCATCAATGCCTAGGCTCAAGTTGAAAGTTCTATGCCTGTAGATAGGTACCTAGATCCGTTGACTGGGTTGTACGTAGGTACCTAGGTACTTATTATAATCTACGGTTAGCTATTCGAACCTGAGAACCTATGTTCATAATAATTAAATTGAAGCATAACAATAGAAACCAATAAAATTTTACGTTCAAAAACACAACACAATACATGCAAATGCAACCAAATCACTGTTAAAAATGCACTGACCTGTTAAAAACGCTGACAATCACCATAATAAACAATCCAGTAAAAATGTTTTACAGAATACGCCAAAATCCATCAGCACTCAAAGAGAAACCAAGCACATTTCCACTAAAATGCACATTTTCCCGAAGTCAACAAACGAAAGAATGTTCGATATTTGAAATTGCCATGACCGCGACACACAAGTTCAGACGACCACACGCGACGGCGGTCGGCGAGCAACTGAACTGAGGCGCTGATTGGCTGAATTCGTGTGTCGGTCGCTTGTCGGAGATCAACGCGTGCGCATCCGTTTCTTTTTGTGACCGATTCAACCCTTTGAATTTTGATAAATGCAATCGTGCAACAGCTTTTTGTTATCAATAAGTGGGTAACTTAAATTGAATAAGTTATCAATATAGATTGTTTAGCTTCACGAAAATCTAATTCAATAGTAGGTAGGTAGGTACCTACTTACCCTATTAATTGGCTGAATTAGGTCCCTACCTACCTACGTATAGGTATCGTTAAACAGGTTTTTAGGTGCATGCAATGCATATCGAGAAGGCACTGGATCATGATGTTCATTGATTTCCCTCGTTTTCATAGGCTTTAAATTGGATACTTAAACCGACAAGATAAAATAATAATACCTATCCTATCTAGATCTACCTAGATAAGGTAGGCAGATACCAACTTCCTCTCCGTACGTAGATTAGGTAGGTAAGTAATTATGTAGGTAGGTAGTATCGGTACAGGTAGGTACTTACCTACTTGATATAAACACAAACGAAGTAATGGCAAGTAAAACCTATCTAGGTAGGTACTTACATAGAAGTTACTTCAGTTCAGTCACCTAAGTAGGTAGTAGGTACTTACCTACTTAGCAGGGAACCTACCTACCTGCTTATAATAAGCAGGTTGTTTTTAGGTAGTATCACAGACAATAGGTAGAATGTACCTATCTACTTACCTACACAGCAAAAACCTGCAGGTTCCCTAACTTCACACCAGTTATTACATTATATAGGTATACCATACCTACCTACCTGGGTAGGTAGTAAAAGCTAATGTTTGCAGGTTGGCAACTTCCCGTGAGTCAGCCTGTCACTCAATCAGCTACATCTTCCGAATGCACCATGTCGCTGCACTCCCCCGTCGCATACTAATGTCTCACTGCATACAACGGTGACAACGGGCCACAACTATCTAGGTACGCTGCCTATAAGTAGATACCACCTACCTTCGATCTTAACAGAATAACAGAATAAAATTTTATTTCTAAAGTTTCTTTTTTTACTTCTTCATGTGCATCTTATGTGTAAATGAGAAGTTACAGCACTGGCGGTTTTGGTAGCGAGCCTTTTGGTTCGATTCCGACGTGCACCAATGAGATTTCTGTTAAAAATGTTGCACTACTCCAGACACTCCAGTTTCTCAAACGGTGAAAGAAAGCATCGTAAAGAAACCATGTCGTAAAACCTGAAAAGTTCGAAACATGGTGTCAAGTGAGCATCTTTGATGCGTACCTAGGTACTTGCAGTTCTTCCAACGGAACTAGGCATTTGTGAAGTTAGCCGTTTGTCTGCGCAATGACCGCTGTTTTTATACAAAATTGTGTTCTGCGCAGACAAACGGCTAACTTCACAAATGCCTAGTTCCGTTGGAAGAACTGTACTTAAGTACCTACCTATGATCCTTTCACCACATTGGTTCGAAAGAAACTAGTGAACGAAAAGAAGAAGAGGTCGCTTGTTGTAAACGGTGGGTAGAGCTAGTATCAGAACAGAATACAGAGAGCTGGCTTTGTTATGTCCTCATGTAGGTAGGTACCTACCTACGAGTTTAACAAACCGAAAACTTATTTATAAACCAACAGGACCAGATGAAAGCCTAGCCTGAATAAAAGTTAGCTGTAGTTTGTAGACAGTTTGAATCCTTGTTATATCTCACTCAACACCAATGTTGCTGTTTGCATGGTGCATGTATTTTACAAACTTTCCTAAAATTTAGTAGCCATGCATGACAGAGGATATCTTGTGGGTCTATTTTGTATTGTGTCTATCTACATGTACACTAATAATATAATATTATAAGAGCCGTGTTGGTCGAAACATCGTGAGGAAACCCGCAGCTTCGTCAGCTCCACACGTATCGACGTCGTCTTTCCTGTGGGCCAGGTTGATTAAGCTGAGAGGATGGTTTAGGTGCTGGGCTAAGCCTATTCCATCTCAAACAATATCCCAGGCACTAAAAGTCCCGTGTAGGCATGGATTGCCTCCTGACGCTAAATCACCTAATATAGATGTAAAGGCCTAAGTTTTTATAAAGAGGAAATATTTGTTTGTTTGTATTGAAAAGGCTTCGAAACTACTAGACCGATTTGAAAAATTATTTTGCCATTAGTATCCTACATTATCCCTGATGAACATAGGCTATATTTTATCCCGCGAAAGTGCAGTTTTCCCGAGGGACCGCGGGTAACACCGCGACGGACAGCTAGTAGAATAGAAAGTAACAAACCCATAGGTAGGAATCTGAATAAATTCAGGACCACCGCAGGAGTAGACGACATGTAAACAAAGTAGGTAAACACTTTATAGAAGTAAATTTCAAACAGTTTATAGAAGTCGGCGAAGCAAAATATATAAAATAAATAAATACGAAGTAAGTCGAGAATTTAGGACCTCCTCCGTTATTAGAGACAGTTTAAACTAGGCAGTAAAGTTGTCACAAAAAACACTATAAATTCAAATTGAGTAATTCCAACCCTTTTGGCTCATAAAATCCTATTCCGAGCATTTCCCGATCTTCGATTCCGAAAATTCCACATTTGAGCCCCTATTCACAACTTTACTTCTCTATCTGGCGTAATTCAAGATCACTAGATATTGATACTTACCTACGGTTTGGGTCACTGTTCTAGGGTTGTAGATTAGGCTTTTTACAACATTTTCGAGTAATTTCTCGATGCTAACTCTGCCAACTATATATAGAGCTACAACGCTATAAACTCCGTCACCAGAGTGACTACTAACTCTTATACGAACAAATTTTTCCACCATGATAGTCACACATCATAGTAGGTTACCTACCTACTTACAGCAAGCGACTCTGCTAGGACTTATCCTGGCAATAGTAGCAATACCTTAGAGAGTCGTTCAACCACTACAAGCTTCTTCACAACATTGAGTTTTCTGTTCGGTAGGTCCGTATGAGGGCCAAAGGACTAATAAAAGACTTGGAAATCTAGGGCGTGTTTAGATTTAATGTAATGAAAGTCAGGATTAGTCGAATTTAGGGTATGGCATGGCGAGTTTTAGCATTATTTTGCTTTTCTTTCAGATGTTTCAAAAAGTAAGAAAAAAAATATAGAATAGAATAGAATAAACACTTATCTGGCACAAGAAAGCACCAAAGGAAAAAGAAAACAAACTAAAATATGTAGAAAATCACACAATAGAAAAAAGTAGGTAGGAAACATCAGACAATATCTGTTGATGGGAGACTAGCATGTTAATAAATAAACTGCACTGCACCTGACCCTAAACAATGCACATTGCGATGCGATTATGCAAACTAATTATCGCATCAATTATACGGGTAAGGTATACCTACTATTATAAATACTTTTTAAGATTCTATTTTGTTTTTATACGGTTGGTATCCAACCTATCGCATTCGAAAGGTTTGATTTGAAGTTATAATTTTGGTGATGCATAGGTACTTCTAGAGATTCAATTACACAACATGGACAATCCAGGGAGAACCATGTTGGCCTAATTAGTTAGATAACATGACTTTCAATGAAATTCGAATTCCGATAGTGCATCAAAGATGCAGAAAAGACATGATCAATTAATGAACTCACCACACATAGGTTTACCTACACTACACCTACGTCTATTCAAGATAATTTTATACATCCCGTTGCCATAAGTTGAACCTATGCCTACAACACTGGTATTGTGTGTCTACACTAAACCACTCAACGGGACGGTCAATACCTATGGAGCTGAGCTAATTAGTAGGTCAATAAACTCAAAATCAAAATGTCGTTGATCAATGAGGTACTAGAAGCAAAACATTTCTTCCCACAATTTCCTCGACAAAGTTCAAAGTCCCCGTCTCTTTGAGGTCTTTGTCGCAACTTCCAAAGGGTCATTCTGACCTATAATTAACTCCGTATGGTTACTCCATTCGTTTTTCAAACAAGTTGAAGTGTTAGCTTTTGTGCTAACTGTTTAACGATTTTGACCTTTTCGGGACTAATTACTGGACTGAACTTGGAGACTTTTTCGAATCTTTTCCCATACTTAATGACACAGTCAGCAAAATTCTTACTTTCTAATTTTATTGTTCTAGAAATACTCGTACCTTACCTAAGAAATAAATCCTAATGTTTAGTTTGCTCAATTCAACCTGAAATGCCAGGTCAGTTCAGTTGACACAACTATCATTCTGAAGCGAAAGTATAAGAAAGATTATAAAAACATTCAGTCTTGCTTGACGGAAATCCTCACGTCGAATTATTCAACACGTTCTTACCAAATGGTAGCAGCATCACACACACAGATCTCCATAAACTTTGTAATTACCTGCAAAGAAAAAGTTTGACGTTAGAAAGTATTAATGTGGTATTAACAAGAGAAATGGACGAAGGAAGTGGAGCAAGACATTATTGTTTAAATTGAGACTCGCACTGACCTGTAGGTATTTTGATTTTTTTTATGAATCCGTAATTCTGTCATAGGATTCCCTGACTAATTCCAGACTACTCCAGGGACTTTTGGATGATAGATAAAAAAACTTGATACGGATAAAACCTACATACCTATACCTACTAGTAGTATAGGTATAATAATTATAGAGTCGTTAAGCAAGGCCACAGAGATGATGATGATAATGATAATGAATTTACATGAGAAAAATAACATAGCTTCTACATTATTTCAATGGTATTCAGAAGCAGTTTGGCAACTTTTTAAATCGCTCATCCGAAAAATGCTAAAATCAAAAAACAGGTCTGCAAATCCACATTTCAGAATGAGTTCACAGGGTCATCCAAATTATGCAATATTAATAAATCTTGGATCCACCCCGATATAGTGATCTGGTTTCAGCAACTGGATTGCGTCACCTGTGATCTTTAATTGTTGGAAACTCGTTTGGAACCAGTTAGTGGTTCTGATGAGAGCAATATCAGGTTCCATCTGAGATTTGCATGACATGACATTATAGAAGATACCTACTAGCTAGAGTGCAAACAGCGTTTCTGTTGGTAAATATTGAAACTCCAATAAGGGTTCAAGTTAAATTGGCTAGTAGGCCAGTCGATGTGATGATAGGTTGAAGAGAGTTCTGTGCTAATAGTAGATATCCTTGAGAGATATTGGTAAAAGCGCCTGTTGTTCAACGAATAGGTAGTTGGGTCAGTAACGTTAAAGGCATGGCTTTGAAAGATTTTTTTGGCAATGAAAAGAGATGGCTACAAATACTAAATCCGCATCAATAGGTAGGTTCATGAATAACAGTGTTAGTATGTAAATAAGACTCTTAGCCAGAAAAAACTAAATGTATGGAGTCATGATCGTGAATGTGTTCTACCGCAATCACGCCAACGCCTTAATTAAAAGTTAAAACGTTCCAAAAACAGCTAGAATTGCCTCCTATACGTTACTACTGTTATTCCACACCCACTCGGTTCACAGGTTCGATTATTCTGCCTAAGGAACAATGGTGAATAGGGTTGCTAGACGTTCCGATTTACTGGGCTTTTCACCATGATTCCATAAAACCCAAGTTATCATGAAAAATATACTTATCTCAACTTTCGTATAAGTACTTAGTTATATTTATACTGGAATGATAACTATTAATCTCTTCATCACCAAGCTGTTGATATCAAAAACTGTTGTCGTTTCCATCTTTCGGTAAAACCAAGTTATAAATTTAAATTTTCTAATAGAGATAATTTATAAGAGCTTTCAATGTCCTAGTTCCTTGATTCTGTTCCCCGTCCTTGACTTTGAACTATGTTTTGAGACGTAGGTACAGTCTTGCCAGCCCTATACAAATCGCTTTCTCCAACCAATTTACCAGCTATGTTACGTGATTTCGGTGCTATAAGCCCTAGAGCGAGATTTTGTCTATAATTGGAGCTCCCCTCCAATGAACTCGTAAAGGCAGTAATTATGTAGCTATGAAACTATAATGAGCAATATGTGGTCGTTCTGCGTATTGAATGATTATCATTTATACGGTATAAATGATAGTCATTCATTACGCAGAAAACAAAAGTAGGTATAAATTTTACTTTTGTTTTATACAAGTAAGTATTTAGATTGGCACAGATAAAGTAAATAATGAAATAAAACAATAGCCACCACGGACATTTAAGAAAACTCCAACCATAACCAAACAAATGCTGCGGTCTACCTACTTACACACATATACACATTACAAAAGAACGGGAATCTAGATCTTAAAGGAGACTCCATTGGTGAGGAGAAAGAGTCCATTTTAGACGAAGTAAGTACCTATAATTAGACATAGTAAGATAAGATGTAAGTATTAAACATTCTGGTTGGTTTTAGAGTCTGCGCTGATAAGAGAGTGATCTTTATTACATGCTTCTATCAGCGCTGACGGTCAGCGTGACTCTAAAACCAGCCTCACAGGGACCGCTCTCCGTCTGACAGGTCCCTTAGAAGTAAGATAAGACTCCCCTTGGTCAACTGACGTCTAATAAAAAGGGTGACATATTTGGCTGCACTAATGCTAATACAGACAATAAGACCACAATGAACCTGTTTATACACTGACCCGTTGGCACCAAGAAAATGTTCTCACAAAACTACAATAGGATAACAAAAGGATGCTGTTATTCACACAGTTAACTCTTATTTAAACATAACAGATCAAAAGAATGGAAAGTGGGATATGTATATTAACATGTGCATAAGAGTTGAAATAGATTATAATGAGATCCTTTTTGTACAAGCTTATAAGTTCTTGAAAATGTTCTTTCTATAGTTTCACTGACCTGAACTAATACCTACTGATAATTTGATCTAAAATGATTTAAGGACACTGAAATACTCGCAGCCTTGTACGGACTAGGCGTTCCAATGAACGCGTAGACGCGTTGGTTACGCGTAGGTACACAGGAACGCCTAGTCCGTACCTGAAGCAACTGCAAAAACTGCAGGTGCGTACTAGCGTTCTTGTATACGTGTAACCGTCTACGCGTACGTAGTTTCAAGCAAATCGCTCGACGCATTTAAAAGTTTAATATGAGTACAAACGTTTTCACCCCTTTTCAACCCTTTGGGGGTTAAATTTCCCGCCGAAAAATCCCGCCTTAGTTACTCTCCAAATTTCAGCTTTCTAGCTTCAGCGGTTTCGGCTCATTGGAACGCCAAGTCCGTACAAGGCTTTAGATTCTCTTAAAACTTTAAAAATTCCTTTTCCATATTGGAACACTGTCTCCTCATTGAAAACTCTATATAGAAATGAGCCATTAAATAATGTACCTTTTTTTGAAGTGAAAACTTCTTTAGGCGCGTTAGCGACATAGAGGAAATATGAGTAAAAACCTTTGGATTCAACTAAGACGCTGTCACTTGACCTAAGATGCTTTAATGTCAAAACGCTAAGACGCTTTAATGTCAAAACGGTAAGACGCTTTACTGTCAAAACGGTAAGACGCTTTACTGTCAAAACGGTAAGACGCTTTACTGTCAAGACCATAGATTTAGCATGGTACCTTTTTATGGTCAAGACGCTAAGACGCTCTAATGTCAAGACGCTGTCACGTGAACTAAGACCACACATATCAACTAGCACATCATAACAAAAATGTTCGTTCGACTTTAAAGGCGGCCGTTTAATTTAGTCGCGCCATCTAGCTATAAATTTCAGAACTACTTTCAGTAACTGTTCTACACTGCATAAAGTTTAGGAATAGAGCTTTTGTTTACATTTAGATTAGATATAATAATTTAATAAATAATAACATTAGAATAAGCTAAATTAATTGGAGAAACTATAAAAAGGTCCCAGATCGAGCATTTTTATGTATTCTAGAATATTGTCAGTGCTGTGCATAGAGAAAAGTACCTACTATCTAATTGTGTTACATTACATACAAACTTACCGAGTGATGTGTGATTATTTCGGATTTTTTAGTACAGTGCATTGGTACATGACTCACACACAGCTGATTTCTCACTTTTTGATTAAAACTTATCCTATGACAAATATGTATGATAATTTTTCCTAGCAGCATTTTTTCAGAAGTAAGTATTTTTACTTGTGGCTTGAAGAAAACCAGAGAGGAGCCGGAACATTCCCAAAGCTATTTCTATCCAACTAGATATGTAGGTACAAAACCTTCCTAATCCAAAAATCCGTTTGATCTAGCTTTTGTCTTACTTTCAGTTCGCTCAACGGATCTAGGCATTCGTGAAGTTAGCAGATTGTCTGCGCAGTGACCACTTTTTCATACAAAATTGTGTTCTGCGCAGACAAATGGCTAACTTTACAAATGCCTAGATCCGTTGGGCGAACTGTACTCTTGAGTTGCATGAAGCTACTAATAACTATCAGTGATGGTGTTCATAGGGGTTGCGCAGACACTTTTCAAATCATTGATTTGTCAAATTGTATATGTTGCGTTTGTTGAAATAAACATACACAACTCGTTGAGTGACATTGGAACGTTATTTATTATCTATGTATGAATCTGTTCTAGTATCTATGGTCTAATGTCATGTTCTAATTGTACTGAGTTTTTACAACGAATATAGTAGACAGTTATTTTTCTATCCGGTATTTTATTTAATTCCAACAGGTTATGGGCCCAGATCCGTATACCTAGTTAGTTGTAAAAGAGAGCTCAGTATTTTCGATATCAGTAATCGTAATTCGGCAGTATTTCACCGCACATATCGTATTGTCTCAAAGATGGCTACGTCAAATTCAAATCTTCAAATTGAGAAGCTAGCCGGTCGGGAGAATTATTCGACATGGAAGTTTGCAGTAAAATCCTATCTGGAACATGAGGATTTGTGGGAATGTATTGATCCCGGAACCGAAGTTGACCGCAAGAAAGATATAAAAGCTAAGTCCAAAATCATATTGCTTGTTGAACCGATAAACTACGTTCACATCGAAAACGCAACGTCATCCAAAGAAGTTTGGACAAATTTGAAAAATGCATTTGAGGACTCAGGGCTATCTCGAAAGGTCGGCTTATTGCGAGATCTGATAAATACATCGCTAGATAACTGCTCTAGTGTCGAAGAATATGTGAATAAAATAATGAGCACTGCATACAAATTACGAAATATCGGTTTTGAAGTCGGCGACGAATGGCTGGGAACACTCATGTTGGCGGGTTTACCGGATGTATATAAACCAATGATCATGGGTCTGGAAAGTTCCGGCATGAAAATTTCATCAGACTTCATCAAGACAAAACTTTTACAAGAAGTTAAAGTTTCAGAGTCTTCTGCATTTTTCACAAAGCATAGAAACAAATCTAACTCTAACAGTAACACAAAGCCAAAAGGGAAGAGTGGCCCGCGTTGCTATAAATGCAATAAATATGGTCATTTCAAGAGTCAATGTAAAAGTGAGAAGAAAGAGAATGATGATCAAAAACAAGTTGGTTTTGCAGCCGTTTTTTCAGCCTGCAGCGCAATGAATGAAGACGATTGGTATGTTGATTCAGGTGCAACAATGCACATGACCAGGAAGGCAGATTGGATGTATGATGTACAAGCACCTCCGATTCATAAAATAATGGTGGCTAACAATGATGCTGTCTCCGTACAAAATATGGGTAAAGTAAACATTCAAACCGAATTTTGTAAAGATGAACATCCAATCCAGGTAAGAAATGTTTTATACATTCCTAAACTGAGTGCAAACCTGTTATCGGTTAGTCAGCTAACAAAAAATGGCTGTAAAGTAGAATTCACTGATTCAGGCTGTAATATCTATAATACCAACAATATTCTTATAGCAACTGCAAGACTAACCAATAACATGTACAAACTGAACACTGTTAGTGGTAATGCTTATGCCATTTCATGTGAAAGTAAGACAGACATTACTACATGGCATAAGAGAATGGCTCACTTAAATATGGCTGATGTAAAGAGTTTAGAATTGTGTGCCGAGGGTATAACTATAACCAACAAAGATGTTGATACTGTGTGTATACCATGTTGTGAAGCGAAACAAACAAGACTTCCGTTTCCACATTCTGGTTCAAGAGCTAATGCATTGCTAGAAATAGTTCATACTGATCTATGCGGTCCGATGGAGACACCATCTTTAGGTGGCGCAAAGTATTTCATAACCTTCATAGATGACTATTCTCGTAAAGTTTATGTATATCTTCTCAAGAACAAATTGGATATAAAGTCAGTGTTTAAAACATTTAAAGAAAATGTTGAAAATGAATTGGACAAGAAAATTAAAATAATGAGAAGTGATAATGGTTCAGAATATTGTAACAAAACATTATCTGATTTTCTAGAAGCTTCCGGCATCAAACATCAAACCAGCACTCCCTACACTCCTGAGCAGAATGGGCTAGCGGAGCGAATGAACAGGACACTGGTTGAACATGCTAAATGCATGTTATTTGAAGCAAAGCTTAACAAGCATTTTTGGGCAGAAGCAATCATGACTGCGGCCTACATTATCAACAGATCACCATCAAGAGTTTTGGATGGGATAACGCCACATGAAAAATGGACTGGTAAGAAACCAAACATTTCAAATTTAAAGATCTTTGGTTCTAAGTCCCTGGTACATATTCCAAAACAAAATCGACTCAAATGGGACCGTAAATCAAGAGATATGATTTTTGTTGGATACTGCGACAACACAAAAGGCTATAGATTGTATGATTCAACAAATAAAAGGGTTGTAATCAGTAGGGATGTAGTGTTTATTGAGAAAACAGATGATAAAACCACACTACAACAACCTGTAGATCGACCGCAGCTTATATCCATTCCTCTCATTGGTAATGGTGATGAAAATGGTGAGAATGTACCTCTTGATGAAAGCTCAGAAAATACCACTCTGACCCCCTCGAGTGCTGATGCATCTTTTGACAGTTGTGAGACAGATAGAAATGATGATGAAACTTATTATCCTAGCGCAAGTGAGACTGATAATGACAATGAAAGTTTTAGTAGAAATATCACTTTAAGGTCTCATACAAGAAGAAATATGCAGGTGAATAATTTCATGTGTGTTCAAAAGATTTCAGATCCACAGACTGTCAAAGAAGCCTTATCAGGCGCTGATGCTGGACATTGGAAGATAGCAATGGATGAGGAGTATCAATCCCTCTTGGAAAATAAGACATGGGAAACCACAACTCTTCCAGTCAATAAATGTCCAATACCATGTAAATGGGTATTTAAAACGAAAATAAATGAAAATGGAGAAGTAGATAAATATAAAGCAAGACTAGTGATAAAAGGTTGTTCACAGAAACCTGGAATAGACTACACTGAAGTCTTTTCACCAGTTGTAAGGTATGCTTCATTGAGATATTTGTTTGCCTTGGCAGTGAAATATGACCTAGATATTTGTCAAATGGATGCTGTATCAGCTTTTCTGCAAGGTGATATAGAAGAGGAAATTTATATGAAGCAACCACCTCTTTATGGCTACGGTAAAAAAGTATGTAGACTTAAAAAATCCTTATATGGATTAAAACAAGCGAGCAGACAGTGGAACAAAAAGTTAAGTTCTACATTGAAAGAAATGGGACTATTACAGAATAAGTTAGATCCCTGTATTTATTTTAAAATTGTGGACAGAAGTAACATGGTTTTTCTAGCTATATATGTTGATGATATAGTCTTATTCACAAATAATAAGGACTCACAAAGCTATATAAAGAAAGAACTAATCAAACAATTTAAAATAAAAGATTTGGGAGATATCAAGTATTTCCTTGGTATACATGTAGAAAGAGACAGGAAGAATGGAGTATTATAATTGGACCAAAGAAGATATATACAGGAAGTTCTACATAAGTATGGAATGTCTGATTGCAAAAGTGTGAAAACTCCAATAGAAGCCAATACAAAATTACAAGATAAATCTGAGAAAGAGAGTATATTGCATAATATTCCTTATCAAGAGATAGTTGGGTGTCTATTGTATATCTCGCAGATAACTAGGCCAGACATAAGTTTTGCTATAAACCTGTTGAGCAAATACAATAACAAGCCTGAAATGTCACATTGGATAGCCCTGAAGAGAGTCATGCGTTATCTAAAAGGCACTGAACAGTGCAGACTGCGCTTTATACAAAACACAGAAGAGAAAATGACTCATGGTTACTGCGATGCAGATTGGGCTAGTTCGGAAGATGACCGGCGTTCCTGCACTGGCTACACATTTTTGTTTCAGGGAGGAACAGTCAGCTGGAACTCTAGACGCCAGCCTACTGTTGCTCTGTCTACAACCGAGGCAGAGTACATGTCTTTGTCGGCTTGTGTTCAAGAAGCTATGTGGCTAAAACAGTTTCAAGAAAGTTTTTGGCCGGATTTGAAAAATGAATCAATGATCATTTACAGCGATAATCAAAGTTCTATAAAACTTTCAGGTTCAGAGGGTTATCATTCCAGGACTAAGCATATAGATGTGAGACACCACTTCCTACGTGATAAAATTGCTGGAGGAGCCATTGAAGTTAAATACTTACAGACCGATGTAATGGTAGCGGATGCTCTTACCAAAGCAACGCCTCACTCGAAGCTGGCTTACTGTTCGTCCAAGATGGGTTTAATGTATGCTTAAGGGAGGATGTTGAAATAAACATACACAACTCGTTGAGTGACATTGGAACGTTATTTATTATCTATGTATGAATCTGTTCTAGTATCTATGGTCTAATGTCATGTTCTAATTGTACTGAGTTTTTACAACGAATATAGTAGACAGTTATTTTTTTATCCGGTATTTTATTTAATTCCAACAGCGTTTACTATAAATTTAACTTTTAAATTATTACAATTGTTCAACAATAACACTTTATTTTATCTAAAACCTCTGCCTCTGTAGGTACATCTATACTAGATGATTTATACAGAATCAGGAGATTCAGGAGCGAACCTATGCCCACACTCAAGACGATGCTGTAGTGCCTGGGACATTGTATTTATTTACCTAGCTGCTGTAGTATTAATTTAGCTGCTGTACCTATACTTTAGTAGTACAAGAATAGATACTGTAGTAGCGCTACCTGTTAGGTACAGTCGCCTGCAATGAGATGTATACGTACAGACATTCTACAATTTTTGAATCACACTCACTCAATCATCACAAAAGTATCACACTATTTATATGCAATAACTTCAGAATACTATTGTTGCTACATAGTTAAAATTAAATGTATGTTAGTACAATCACTTTTTAGTTTTGATACAAACCAAATATCTATTTTTGTAAGTTTGTACTTGTATCAGGCAAATGTACACTGTGAAGGCACAAGCCTCAGCTTTTCAAGTACCAAAAAAAGTAAGTTCATATGAGTCTGTACGCAACTCAGGTGTTAATTTCTAGGCCGCGGTGTAAAGCCTCTGTCATTTCTTGTTGTCTGTCTGACAACCGCTGTCTTCATCTTTGTGGGTCATCATAAATGGGTTCTGCGCAGTAACTTTGGAGGGATAAAATTCATTGTGCGTAATGTACGTAATTGTTCAAGTTTTCACTTCTGTCGGCACTCCCGGAGTGCCACAATTTTTTTTTTTTTCCTAACCTATGTTGTCCCACTGCTGGGCAAAAACAAAATGTACCTACTTAGGTTAATTTTTGCTAAGCACTTGATAAAGAAAATATGATCTCAAGGAACACCAGATCTAGTTTACATAGTAAGGTGTAGCGAGACAAGTGTGGAACAATTTCTCGAGGCCCTAGGGGCTTCAATAAAGCGGTCGACGTCATAAAACAATCAGAATAATAGTTAGGAGAATTAAGTGTAGGTATCCAGCAGTTGAAAATCTATAAATTTATAAGAGCTTTACCTAAATGACTCATCATCGCCGAGCCGAAACCGCTGAAGCTAGAAAGCTGAAATTTGGAGAGTAACTAAGGCGGGATTTTTCGGCGGGAAATTTAACCCCCAAAGGGTTGAAAAGGGGTGAAAACTTTTGTACTCATATTAAACTTTTAAATGCGTCGAGCGATTTGCTTGAAACTCAGTTTGAATACTAACAACTACAAATAAATGGACACATGTTTCAGGGTTTTTAAAAAACAACCCTCAAAAAGGGCATAAATGGAGTTTCAAAGTTTTATCATTTTTAATAGCGATATAGGCAAAACAGCGTTTGCAGCTAGTCCAATAAATAACCACAACATAACTAACGAATAAGAACCCGAGTAGTTTCATTCAACGAAGAAAGAACAGTACCTACCTAAAACCATTGATTTCAAAGTGATTCCAGCGGTCCTACTGAATAAATGCTTTTTGACTTTGACTTTGATTTACTTGCGATAGAAGTCAAATAAAATTAAATGCCGCTAGTATTCTTTAGTTTTGCCTGCGAGCCATTGATGCCGTCTTTGTAAGGTTACATTACGTTTGCTTTCTTTTAAGAAAACGAAAAAGCCTAAGGGTACTCGTATAAAGTCACAATGAGACCGAAACAACGACTCACAACCCCCTTTTATCTCAGAAACCCTTATGAAGGTCGGTGACCTTTCATTTTACCCATTTAGCCGGTTTGGGGTATTGTGCTATGAATATTGATGTGAGAGCAAGATTGTTTGTGATTTAAAGGAAGGATTTGGTAAAGTAGGATTTGTTTAAATTGCAGATAAAGAAAATTATATGAATAAGTTACGGTCACTTGAAATCGGAGAGAAATGAAATTCACCAGAGGTCTAAATTACAAACGTAAATATTTGAGTGAGGGAAATCAAATAATGAATACTGAAAATGATGAGAACTGACTGTTAAGAAACAAAAGTTAAAAAAGAGAGAGGAAATAAAAACAGGAACTCTCAGGATAAGCATTGACGATGTTGATCACAAAACCTCTATAGATACTATTACAGAAGCTATGGAACTGAAAGACATTCCGTTCAAAGGTGAAATTGAAGGCATCTGACAATGGCACTTCACTCTTTGTCTGGTAAGCGGTCTCAATGCCTTTGAATGCTGAGATCCCAGAGTTCTTGTGGTCTACGCCTTATTTGAATACCTGTCGCATTCTGATCTTTGTATGCACTTACAAGTATTTTGTGTGATACATTTACCCGTCAGCCGTCCCAGATATAGGTGGAAGGATGAAGTGGAGAAAAACCTTCGCTCACTTCAAATCCTCGCACCGGACTGGGTGGAACCGGACGGCGACAGACAGAGACCGATGGCGTTCTATTGTGTTGGAGGCCAGAACCCACTTTGGGGTCGATGCGCCAGGATAGTAAGTAAGTACTTACATTTAGTGGTGTCTATGTAAAATTTGACTTTGCGAAGAGATTGCGTGAAAGATGACATGAGTAAGAAGGGATTGAGTGCTATGATGACGACTATCTATGATGATGGAGAGAAATGGAAGAGGCAAACATGTTATGCCACATAAAGTGGGACAAATGCAGGAATGATGGTGGCGATTGCTAAAAAGCTGAAACTTATAGTGTAGGTGCTACCTATTATGAAAACGATATCAACTGTTGTTACACTACACTAATATAACTATAAAGAATCTTCAACAATCTATCAAGAGGAACTAAGAATGAACACCAAGAGTATTTCATCTAAGCAATACAAACTTGACCAACATTTCCAAAATGTAGGTCAATATCCTGAACAAATCGGCAACTTTTAATATCAGCCTGAAATTAAAATTGAAAATCGCCAAATCACCGCGCCTAGAAATTCAATTACCTACTAACTTTCAATTTTTAGATGAAACTTTATTAATTACGTTTTAAGACTCGAGAATTTATTGGGTTTTAACAAATCAATATTATTTCTGATATTCTTTTAGGAAAGTAATTTCTTGTTGTCTTTCATCATCTAGAACAATCAAGTTTATATTATAAGTGCTTACCTACTTAGCTATTATAATTACTATGGATTAATGGAACGAATAAATACATAACAATATTAAATAAATAATAGGTAAGTAAGTAGTTAAGTAATAATAATAGGTAGATATAACATAGGAGCCTGAAGTAGGTAGTCCTGTGTTTCAGCCGAAAAGAACACAAAAATATTAATATAATCAAAATAAATAAAAATTTTTTTGGCAGGCAATTTCAATTTCCAATGGCAAATTTCAATGGGTTATCATTATTGGTTGTTCAAATAAGCCTACTCGATATATTTTTCTAATTAGGCTTCGCTGGGATACCTACTACCTAACATTCCTTCCTTAGCAGCCTTTTGCTATTGTTATTAAAACTTTTCTCCATAGCAATTATACTGAGGAGTTTTACTAGATACTTACCTACTTCATAATCTTCATCATCAGTGCTATAATAATTGAAAAAAAATATGAATTTTCATACGCACTACCAAATTGTGGAACTTATTGCCTGGCTCTGATTTTCCGATAAGTAGGTACAACATAGGGGTCTTTAAATCAAGAGTAAATAGGTTTCTTCTAGGAAAGCATGCCTCATCTTAGACCTCACTGAGGCCAAATGCTGAAAATATATTGTTTGACGCAAATGCAGCAGTCTGAAATTCAAAACTCCGCTTCATTCAACACTGACCAATATTCTTTTGACAAAAAAGTCATTATTTTTATATCACACCAAATAATCAAAAGTTCTGAACATGATTTCACACAATGCCGTGTTCAAAGTGAAGTATTGAATTACATTGACCACCGCTGCTTAAAAGCCCTTCAAAAAACGTTAGAAAAGGTTCAACCCTTTTCTAACGCTTAGAGCAATGCAAGATAACCAGTAATTTGAGTAGGTATGAACTATCGTTATTTTGTATGAACACATTATCGCCTCGCCTGGCAGACAGCAATTACATCGTAGAGCTTACCGCTTCTAAGAAAAAAAGTTGTTGAGAAATCTTGAACTTTCAAAGACAATACTCTACGTAGTCATAGCCCCATGTTACGTGAATTAGCTCAACGTTAATTTAAAAATATTGTATGGAACCTTTAAATCCGTGGTAGGAACAGTCAGCGTCACCAACTTAACCCCCCCCCTCCCGCTCCACCATTGAAAATCCCAACAGTCGCTGACACATAGATATAGTATGGTACCTCCTATATATATGCGCTGACATGATGGGTGACAGGATGTCAAAATCCCCTTCAGTCTGAGCTTCAAGCTTCAAAGGGGATTTTCATACTTACTAAAACTCATAAAGTCCCCTTTAGAGGGGATTTTGAGACTAACCCCCGTAAAGCAACGCTAGGCAAAATTATATAATAGCACAGATAATATATACGTATATGTGCTGAGTTCAGTAAGCGAAGTGTTGTTTTACTGCTCTGAGATTTACCCCTCACGTACAATACAGGTAACAATAGTGCTGATAAAACCGGGCTTACATGAATTTAGCTCAGAAAGATATCGACACAGACGTAATGAGATTACAGAGGTGTTCCTAATTTATTCAAATCCTGCTTTTTGTAAAGAAATTGTCATAATGTTTTTTGATGTTCGGAACTTTGGGGTTTCTAAATTAAAATATCGTATTTGGATCTGTGATATTTGACGCGGAAGCTTTCGGTAGAGATCGGGTTTTGAATTTGTTTATTTGACACAAAATATGCAGAGAAAACAAATTACTAAACGTTATATTTTAGAACAATTATATTTTTGTTACAAACGATTCTATCCAAAATATTATGTAAGAAAAGATCCAACTTTGGATTGGATTTGAGGAAGCATATGCGGAGGTATGCTTCGATCGCTCCACTGACTTCAGTCAGTAGGCTATTCCTTAGGGTAATTCCTGCTTCCGGTCGAGAGTGATAGGTACTGTTTTTCTGTAGTGTTTGGTCTATGAATTTCGCTAAATATAGTCTCCACTGTTAAGCATCTGTGATCTTCGGAAATAATGTTTTGAATAATGTAATATCTATCTACATACTGCTGAAATAGGCATGTTACCTGGATTAGGTGAAATAACGTTTTAGACTGTCAATTGGTGGCTCAACTGATTAATTTAGGTACTTAGGTATTTATCTGAAGCTTTGTTGTAGACTAGTTTTAGATTCGTACTAGGTATAGACATACTTTTTAGTTATTAGTGTGTAGAATTTTTTCTTTCTTTTAAGTATTTAATTGAAATAAATATTACGTAACTTTCTTTTTAAGCTCTGACTGAAAAGTCATTTTATTTTATGGTTAAAGATTAGAGCTTTTTTAACAATAGAAGCTTTATTTCATTGTCCGACGAGGGCACGTTTGTTAATTTGATATGTTATTACAAGTATTTGCATAATCTGTGCACTCGCGCGTAAGAACATTTGTAAGGATAAGGGTTCAAAGCGAATGTGGTAATGCAAATCGCACGAATATCAACCTTATTGCTTCATAAATAAGTATGATAGTTGGGATTATTTTTGTTTAGTTTGAATTTTTTTTCGTGTTTTGAACTTAAAATATATTGAAATAGGGTTCTTAATTTCAGTGTTTTTTTTTCTATAGGTCGATGACTCGATTGGAGATTGCGATAAAATTTTGAGGTGTTAATTTGATGTAAGTAATAGATTTTATCGTTTAAACGGTTGAAACAGAATAGAAAACGAAATCTAGTAAATAACAGGTTATTTATTTTACGTACCTATTTAAATTTTAATGCGAGCTCCTTTAGATACATGCAGCTATGACGTCATAGTATCTTGGAGAACCCAGGTCTTAAGCAAAACGTTACTTTGGTTAAAGGAGCTTCAGCGGTTTCTCGTCTAACGAGCTCTTTGTAAACTAAAGCGCTCAAATATCGTTCTGACTTTGAACGCGATTATCATAAACCCCAGATTAAGTCTACAAACACATAAATTCATTTTAATATGGAAGCAAACGCAGAATTTGTTAAATTTTTTTACGCTATGTTTGGCTTAAGTATAAAATTAAACCAAGAAGTGAATTGCATATAAAATTTGGCTTTGGCTGTAACAGAATAGTACCTACCTAAATGAAAAAAATTCACTGCAAGTGCCAATCCTACTAATCCCAATGTAAATGGAACCACAACCGCTCAACTTAACACTTCCAGGGACTTCATAGAGGATGGTAACATTGGCAACAAAATTACACTAAAATATTCCCTATTAACTAGCTATTAAGTGCTAAAATCAAAGAACTAGTTGGATAAAGTAGTTGTGCAAAAACTCGCAATAAATAATGTCCGGTCCGAGCCGTGCCCGTGCGTGCTCTAGTCGTAAAAATGGCAATAATTTCTGTACATAATGAAATGGCAACAATTGCGAGAAGCGACACATTTATTGGGCGATAAAATATGAACGTCATTTTGAAGTGTACCTTCACCTTGTCAATATGTCTATGGATTAGGGACTCTAGGGTAACTTTATCACCGGCTTATATAAATGACAAAATGTTTATTGGAGAAATTGCGAAATTTTCTCAAGCACCCTTTTAAACAATTACCTATTTATGAGAATTATTTTCACAAAAATGAATAATAACTACACAAAATAATTTACAAATCATTAAAAATTATTTTGTAAACATACTTTTTACCCGACTGTCAAAGGAAGGATTATATTTTTCTATTTATAAGACTGATCTTACATAGTTAAATTAGCAGCTACGCTACCTTCTGCTCGACGGTTCTTTTATGCTTTAGTCAATATCCTAAGATAAAACTACCTACCCACTAGGTCATACCTACGACAATTTCCTTCGCAGGGGATTTTTAGACTTTTAAAAATCCCCTGCGTAGGGGCTTGTAGAAGCGAATTTCTATACCAAGCCCACAATCTACCTACACCAATTTTAATTTAGATTATTATTATGGGAAGGCGTGATTGAAACATCTAAACACACAAACTATTAGATATTTATTAATAGTGAGTAGGACTGTTTATCACCAACCACGGTCACCACCTAATGTTTGAGACGTATATGAATCTTCATTTTCAGCTTTTGTTAAATTTTTTTACCAGGCAATATAGTACGCAATGAAAAATATTAATCAAGAATCAATCGAAGGCATTGATTACTCGAACCTACTTCGCCAAAAACAATTCTCACGATTTGGTTTCCTGCGATCGCCAGTTTCCTGTGGTTTAACCGACGAAAGCATCAAACTCAAGATTTATGGCGAGTAAAAATTGTAAGTGGATATCGAAGACCACTTAAAACTGGGTTAGCTGACCCAGAAAGTGCCAGAAGGATAACTTAAATGTGGTATAAATATTAAATAGATAAAAAAATACAATATTTAAAACACTTTAGGTATATTTCAATTTTACATATTTTTATAAGTACTTTAAAAAAATCGGATTCAATTCTGTCCGGGTCCTAATTCTCATCTAAAATTTAATCAACATAGTCCCAACATCTTCTCGACCATACTTTTTTTACCCAAGATTTTTAAAATTTAATGTGAGTTTGTAAAGTATCCTAAAATTGTAAAGTATCCATCCAAATTTTCTAATACAGAGAATTTATATGAGACAACACAAGTAAGTAATTTAACACAGTCGGTACAAAGTAGGTATGTTTAATTTGTCTGATGGTGAAGTTGCCAATAAAGAAGTGCCAAAAGGCAATGGAGTGTTCGTAAATATATCATTCATTCATTCATTCATTCATTCATTCAGTCTGCACTTTGTGCCCAACCAGCTGCACTCAGGAAGACCTTGTTACGGCTTCAGATAGGGCCGTAGCGGTGGCTTCATATTGGAGCAAGCAAATTTAATATTGAGAACATATGAGCTCATTGACTCGATGAATGAATGAATGAATGTCTGATAGAGAAGTCGCCAAAGAAGTGCCAAAAGGCAACGGAGTGTGCGTAAAAATATCATAACTTACTAACAAGGGTGCCGTAACTTGAGTACCCCACTTCAAATCAACACCCATTGTCACCTTGGCCTTTGTATTTCTGTCATTTTTTGCTAGAAAAACAAACTTTTTGTTTGTACCTACTGATACAATTCCAACGATGGGTGACATTAGATCACTGTTACCCAATTTCAGACTTTGTTACATCATCATTAAGGTCTAAAGTTGTAAACAGTTGTAACTCGTTAGTAACTCAATACTTACAAAAAAGTTTGAATACCAGCTGGCTGCACCAAAGAGGTTTATCTTATCGTTGGTGATATATTGATGAATATTAGTGCTAATTGACGTCGATGATGACCGTTTCGTGTGACCAGATGGTTCTGTTCATTAGTTTTTTAGTTTTCTTTATCGGCTTTTTAGTTTTATTACCATATATTTGAAATATATTTAAGTATACATATATAGCTTCACTTGTTTTAGATGTTATGGCTGATTTACATTTGTTAGGTGATTAATTATCGTTAACTAAATTTTTAACTACTCAAATAATTTAATTAGTTATACGAGTTATACGACGTATAAACCAGCATTCAATAAACCGGTTTAGTTTTCAACTTGCTTTTTTTCAGTCGTGTGACTTTGACGTGGAGAGATTTGTGTTTGTGCTAACCCTAATATTTTTTTATGGTTTCGTACCACATACAGCTATTTCCTGTAAAAGTAACTAAATACAGTCTGAGTTCTTTATTGTGTAAACCAGATATACCGGATAGGTTTTGAATTAAAACGATCAATGGTCAAAGTGACCGGAAATCTATTTTGTGTTGCATTTGAATATTTGAAATTATATTTAAAATATTTGTACGAATTATAAGTTACATGCAAGGGTTCGACATCTTAGTAAAAAACGATTGAAAATCTTATGTTATGAACACCACTGCTCAGAAGGGTAGAGTAACAAAAAATTACCTACACCTTGTGAAAAGTATGACGTTTATTTAGAAAGAACAAAATGTGTTAAAATAAATAAAAGTGTCAACTCTTGAAAAATATTTTTAAATAACTAAATTAACCCTCACTTCTAAGCCGTAAACAACTCATAATGTTCATAAAGTCAAGTCCCTGTTTTCTTAAGACAAATAGGACGCGAACCTATTTTTATAAGGGTTCTTTGAAGGGGTTAGAAAAAACAAAATTGGGTTACGCACAATTCAGTGGCGTCGTAAAGTAATAAAAAAGTTCTAAAATCAAACGACAGGGTTCCGCAAAATTTACATTTTCGGCCTTAATTAGTGGCATTTTGTACGAAATTTAATTGGAGCGATAAATTTTGCGAGGACACGATGTGACGCGTCGTCAGTCGGTCCACTAATGGACAACGCGTGGTTTATGTTTTTTAACCGACTTCAAAAAAAGAAGGAGGTTCTATGTTCGGCTGTATGTATGTTTTTTTTTTTTTTTTTTTTTTTTAATGTATGTACAGCGATATTTCCGTCAGTTGTGGACCGATTTCCAAATTTTTTTTTTTGTTTGAAAGGGTATACTCTCAAGGTGGTCCCATATAAATTTTATTCCTGTGGGTTGGATACTTTTCCCGTAAAACTAAAAAAAGCACTGAACTTTAAGAAAATTGTGGACCGATTTCCAAAATTTTTTTTTTGTTAGGAAGAGGTATACTCTCAAGGTGGCGCCATATAATTTTTTTTCCTGAGGGATTGACAGTTTTCCCGTAACATTCAAAAAACCTGACACACCCTGACTCACAATCAGAGTCAAACATTAAATAGTTTGAAAGGGTATTACACCCGAGGTGGTCCAAAATATTTTCTTTTCCTGAGGGATTGATAGTTTTCCCCCTTGCTGAACTCCGGTGTGTCCTTTAGTAGGCCTGCCCATGACTTCTCTTATCCTTTCCTACTTAAACTACGATAAGCAGGGTCTTAATGTAGCTTACTATATTATTTACACTCACACTTTTATTTACACAGTATTTATTTACTTACACTAAAAAGTGAAAAATAAAAATTTTTGAAAAAAAAAATTGAACCGACTTCACAGAACACAAACAGACGACCCTTCTACACACTAAAAAGAGAAAAATAAGAATATAATTTGAAGTCGGTGCCAAGTGAATACGATTAGGTACCTATAAAAAAAAAGAAATCGAGCGATAGCGTACCAGGATACAATTTTGCACCCAAGTTCTTTTGAATTTCTTAGATTTCTTAGTAAATGAATAGTTGGCACCGACTTCAAATTATATTCTTATTTTTCTTTTTTTAGTGTGTAGAAGGGTCGTCTGTTTGTGTTCTGTGAAGTCGGTTCAATTTTTTTTTTCAAAAATTTTTATTGTTTATGATGGAACCTAAAATATATTATATGGTGCCAATTCTGGTGTCTTTTTGCATTAGGACGAAAAACCTGTTGTACTTATTAGGAACAAGGGAACAAGACAAATTAAGAAAATACATCATGACTACCTCAACATCTTCGAAGATTTTATCTGGGATAGGTATGTACTTACCTACTACTAAAATTAAACTAAAAGCCAATTAAATATTTTATCAATCGTCAACAAGTACATAGCTTATCCTGCTGTTATGTTGTCAATCCATGCCTCATAAAACTCCTAGTAACAGGATTCCAGGAGACAGTTTTTCCGTCGGAAATAATTAAGATATTTAGTAAAAGTCGTTACATAGTGTTTAATTAAATCAGAACAAGAGAGTAACGAAGCGGACAGTCACGCCTGCCGAACAAACGAACTTACTTTTGACGCTTTATGTCAAACCAAATGTGCTCACAATGTAAAATGAACTTTATCTTAACTATCTAAAGTTTAAAATAGCTCGGATGTTGAAAGTTTATGTCCCGAAAAATTCTACGAGATTATTATATCAATTTACGCTCTATAGCCAAGTAAATTAAGGTTTAAATTCGTATGTGTGCTTTTTAATTCAGTATTCATGACGTCAGAGTTGGAATTCTGGGTCTCAATTCTCAATGTTAATTATTCTGTTAGCTCATATCGTCTGCGGCGACGTGATTTTTAATTAGTACTTAGATTTTTACCGGACGTTCTAATTATGTAAGAATTTTTATCTGATAACGTTGACAGACACATGCAAAACCCATCAATAGTATTCTAAAGGCCCTTTTTAATTAAAAGCAGTCTACATCCTGATAATTATTTAAACTCTCAATTTAAAATGAAACAACTCCAGGTTACAAATTAAAGTCGTGATTAAATTTTGATGATCAGAACCTATAATACTTAATTGTGAACACTTAATCAGAGTTTAAAAACGACTAATAATTAATATACAGGGTGTAAAAAGACGTCTACCGAAGCCGAAAGGGGTAGGTACAGCATCCCAAAACACAGCCAAATCCAAAAGGATTTTCCGAAAAAATCATTATATCCTTAGAAAACAGCGTTTGAAGATTACTGTTTGCGTATGTACTGGGCGTATTGTTTTACGTAGATTGCTGGATTTTGAGTTAATAATTTCATTTATAAAAGAAAAAAACAGTTCAGTTTTTTCTTTTATAAATGAAATTATTAGGTAGGTATGGTCTTTTTATGTTGTACTAGTAGTAAATAACCGGAAATAACATAAAATGACGTAGCTAAGTCAAAAAGTAGTTGTTTTTTTTTGCTAAATATTTTTAGAATCATGGTCTGATGCAACCCCTCAGTTTTCGGTAGTAGTCTTTTTACACCCTGTTTATAATTATTGAAACATTAGCTGATGTAGATTTCAAAAAGTACTTACCTACTTATCTAATAATAAATAAAATATTAGTACCTATCTACCTATTAATCGAAATGCGTATAATGTACCTATCACAAAAAAATTTGAGGGAAATTAGAAGCGCTCGTGGTCGTGCTTGCTTAGTCGTTCTAGATAGATTGTCGAAGTTAAGCAACGTTCGAAACGGTCTGTAAGTGGATGGGTGACCGCCAGTGGCATTTTCATCTGAGCGCTTCCGTGCTTCGGAGGGCACGTTAAATTGTCGGTCCCGGCTACTTAAGTCGTTAAGCCATGACGGAGGCCTTAAGGCGGCCTAAAAACTCCGTCACTAGAGTTGGCCACTGACTCATACGAACTTACAAAAAAATTACAAAGCAATTTTCTTCATCCACGCACTCTTTTCGTCTTATATAAATGAGCCAATTATTAAACTCGTTGACATTTACCTTCAAGCACATTACTAAAGCTAATACGCAGTCAAAGAAAGCGCACAAACGGTTGGAATAAAGCCGCATTCACACCTACACTAAAAATAGGTGTGTGCTTTCATCCACTAGCTTTGAAGATCAAAGTCAAGGTAATGGCGGTGTTTTGGTAGCTTGTACCGGCATAATGTTGCACATTTTGTAAAATGTGGAACAGTTTTATGAAGATTTATATTTTCATAAAATTGTTATTAGGTAGGTACATAAGTACAGTCAGTATCGAAAGTCGCTTAACATTTATTGATGTTTCACAAATCTCAATATTTCCTAAATCTGTAACATTTTGACCAATTTTTTGTCAAATATTTGAAGAATAAGCGTCAGCCCATGTTAATTTCCCAGGAAAAGTTTTTTTTTCTTAGAAATCGAAAACAAATGTCATTTTAAGAAATCAGACTGTTAATCTACTTTCGTTGCTAACTGTACCTAAATCAATAATTAGTAAGAGCTCGGTGAATCAGAGCAATAATACAAATTTCTCCATTTATCTCTTACCAATGCGGTTTTCTTATTCATATTTTAATTATATTTTTGTTCATTAGTAAGTACCTACCTATACTATACTTAGTTTAAAAAAAAGAAAATGTTTTTTTCTTGACGCTTTGTCATTGAACAGAATTGGCAAAAGATTGAAGAGTTGTCTTAGAGCTTCAGGAACGGTATAATTATTGTAACACGCCTGTGTTTAGGAACTAAGTAGGTACCTACCTACCTACTTTATTGGTGTGAAGTCGGTAATTCTTGTAAACTATGCCTGACGCATATATAGGTCACGAATGGGTATCTTAAAAATAAATTATTTATCTTGTTGCAGCAAATAATTGGCAAGGCATAAATAATGTCATAAATTGCAATTGCCGCGCGTAACAGAATTGACACAGTTTTATAACTTCATTTATCTTGTAGCAAGTTGACAGAGTCACAAAGCAACGTTGTTTTCTCGCAAAATAGAGTAATATTTCAGTTTTGCCGGCGATGTGTGTCTTTTCTCAGAGTGTGATATACTGCTGTGAAAATATTAGAAAAAGGCCTTGTATTAAGAAAACATAACGTACTTTTGCAATGAATCTTTCAAGGACTTAAGTAATACACTTTCGGATTTGTTTTTGAATAGTTGTTAGGAGTATACCTACCTAGATGATGATGCAGAGAGATGCGAATTCGATTCTAGCAGGACAGTTTGCATGATAATTATGTAAGTATATTTCACAACACTTGTATTCACTGAGAAACATTTTTCAGATACAAAATTTCTGAAACAAAACGTAGATGTATACAGAAACAAATGTTTTGGGGACTTGGCCGTCCACCCACACCTCAGTTGTTTCACAGTGATCGCGAGTTGCGCAATCCCATAACATGCTGTTGTCATTCCAAACAACCGCCATGTTGTTTATAAACAACTGAAACATACGTCCACACCTTGTATACAGCTGTTGCGAAACAGATTTGTTTCGGTGCTCTCCACCTCCATCGGGGAGCACAGAAACATTCTAGAAACACGTAGTGTTTCTGTGTTTACCACAACAATTTAAAATGTTTCTGAAACTAAAAAAAGCCAGTAGAGTTAGGAAATGAACTGAACAAATGTCACAAGCACAATAAAAAGCGCAGTCCTTTGTCAAATGTCAACAATAGCAATGCAATTTTTAATTTAGAAATTCAAGTATCCGAACTCATTGAACACGCGTACGACAAAATTAATTAGTTACATCAATCACAACCTTGAATGGTGTCAGTTCGGCACCGGCCCACTGGTTTTGAAAGACAACTATCCCAAAAAACTCAAAACTGTAACGTGATTCGACTATTGTGTGACAACCCTTTCGTTTTTCGAATTTTTAAAGTTGTGACTTTTCTGAGGCGTGGTGTCGCTTGGGCGTTGAATTGAGGGGATAATATTTTGAATATTCTGGTTCGGGATTGATAGCAGATTAATGGGGTAGCGAAGAGTATAGGTCATTCACCTTTCTGATGTAAATATGTTTTTTGGTGTGTTTTGAGGTAAAGAAATATCTCATCGAGCCATACATTTATTCATCCCAACTTCATACAAACAACAAGCTTATAAGCTCTATATTTTGTTTTTAAGTTTTTAACCGACTTCAAAAAAAGGAGGAGGTTATATGTTCGGCTGTATGTATGTGTTTTTTTTTTTTTTTTTATGTATGTTCACCGATATTTCCGTCAGTTGTGGACCGATTTCCTAAATTATTTTTTTGTTTGAATGGTTATACTCTTATAGTGGTCCCATATAAATTTTATTCCTGAGGGATTAATAGTTTTCCCGTAAAACTAAAACAATCACTGAACTTTAAGAAAATTGTGGACCGATTTCCAAAATTTTTTTTGTTAGAAAGAGTATACTCTCAAGGTGGCGCCATATATTTTTTTTTTCCTGAGGGATTGACAGTTTTCCCGTAACATTCAAAAAACCTCATTCTCACTACACAACACAGCCTGACTCACAATCTGAGTCAAACATTAAATAGTTTGAAAGGGTATTACACCCGAGGTAGTCCAAAATATTTTATTTTCCTTATGGATTGATAGTTTTCCCCCTTGCTGAACTCCGGTGTGTCCTTTAGTAGGTCTGCCCATGACTTCTCTTATCCTTTCCTACTTAAGCTACGATAAGCAAAGTCTTAATGTACTCGTAGCTTACTATATTATTTACACATACATTTTATTTACACAGTATTTATTTACTTACACTAAAAAGTGAAAAATAAAAATTTTTGAAAAAAATAATTGAACCGACTTCATAGAACACAAACAGAAGAACCTTCTACACACTAAAAAGAGGAAAATAAGAATATAATTTGAAGTCGGTGCCAAGTGAATACGATTAGGTACCTATCAAAAAAAGAAATCGAGCGATAGCGTACCAGTATACAATTTTGCACCCAAGTTCTTTTGAATTTCTTAGATGTAAATGAATAGTTGGCACCGACTTCAAATTATATTCTTATTTTTCTCTTTTTAGTGTGTAGAAGGTTCTTCTGTTTGTGTTCTGTGAAGTCGGTTCAATTTTTTTTTCAAAAATTTTTATATAATACCTAATACTACTTTTTCTTGTTACATAGTAAGTACGTACCTAATGTATTCGATTCTCAACCACTTTTTTAGATTTTTTGCATAACATAAAAATTTGTAACATAGACAAATTACAGTATTTTGTTATAAAAAATATCTTATTTCTGATATTTCATTATAATTTATCAGTACCCTTCAAATTTCGAGGATAATACTTAGGTTGATACATTTGTAGAAACATTCATCATCGAAATATTTACATTTGTATAGGCGTCAGTCATCTATCATTCGGTGACAATGTGCGCGCGCCCTTAGTTCACCTTTTGCTAACTTTTTTATAAATTCAATTGGTGCGCAGACTAGGGGACAATAAAAAAATAGGGGACATACAACTCACGATTGATTGATCATCAAAAATGAATTTCTTCAAATTAAATTGCCCAATAAGTACCTAGGTAGGTAATACCTATATTTTATGATAGATCGCCGGATTATGAGACGCGCGGAAATTAAAAGCAGTAAAAATATATTTGCTTTCAATAAAATAATTTAAAAAAATATTTTCATTCATAAATTTTCTGAAAACACATTAGGCCTTTCTATAAAATTTACTAAAAGATCTCTAATTCTGGTTCATCCAGGATTAATTCACTTCTACATTTGTTTATGACGAACCCGATGTTTCATAAATTTAAAAAGGCAGCTGCTAAATGAAATGTGATATTCCTTTTCAAATCAATTAAATACGAATATTTTTCGGTGTTGTTAATATTTTCACCATAAAATACATAAACATAGGCGTGCATGGCATCAATGAGCACCTAATTGTAATAACAATGTGCGTGTGCGCATCTTTTTTGAATAAGTAATCAAAACTCATTTACATTTTGACATTTTATTGTTGTGAGTGACATTGTGTGACAGAATGTATCTTAAAAATTGTGATAAGTACCTACTAACAAATTTTTTTTTTTTTTTTATGTTTCAATACATTTGCTATCATATTAAAGTTTGACCAATAATAGGTAAGGTAGGTACATTTAGAATTGATTTATATTTTCAACCAACTTCAAAAAAGGAGTTCGCGAGTCCGCGTGGTTAGGCGATTGTTCCGCCATTTGTTGACCGATTTGCAAAATTATTTTTATGTTTGAAAGGGTATACTCCAGAGGTGGTCCCATATAAATTTTATTCCTGAGGGATTCATAGTTTCCCCGTAAAAGTCTAAAAAGCTTCCCTCCTAGTCATGTTACAAATAGAAAGCTAAGGCTATAACTCCACCTGCATATTGGCATTATTTGCTAAAATTACAGAAAGTTACATACATTTTATGTCAAGTACCGCAAGTGTATTCTTTGCATTACTTATGTCAAATTGACGATGTTTAGGGTGTTTTATATTTAGTTCATAGATTTGATAAGAGAAAACAGTAGTAAATTCGTACCACATCCTACATCTCGCTATTGAAGTGTATTTTATGTAAGTAAATACGTACGTCTTCCTATTTTATAATGGTTTTTATTTACTTGATTACAACATCTACAAACAGACAATTTACTAATGACAGGACCTCACGTGCCGCGATTCTTGTTATTAAATGTACCTACCTACCTACCAGTGGCGTAGCTACCGAATGGCTAGGCGGTGCAGTGCACCGGGGCCCCCAAGCACAAGGGGCCCTCGGACTCTGAGTCCCGAGAGTCCGGAAGGTTTTGTTCTTAGGAAACTATAGGTATGCTTATTTTGAAAATAAAAACAATTGCATTATTAGATTTTTGAAATAGTTACCCAGAAAATGACGAATCAAATCTTAAGTTTTAACAAAAAAAAATACGTTTACATTTTGCCACACCCTGCATATTTTGACTTGATAAAACCTAAACCGTTCAGTTAGGGCCCCGGTTTATTTTGCACCAGGGCCCTTGGCTACCTAGCCACTGACCTACCTATGCAGTTTTGGTTATTATAATTTATAATGCCCTTAGACGCATGTGGAGTCTAAGCGAGTCTATCGATTTGATTTATATGGTGGGCTTATCCTCAATTGACGCCCTGAGTCACACCGCGTTTCGAGTCAAACATTGAAGTCTGTTTTCTTTTTAGTTTTAAAACGTAATAATTATCAAGATAACAGAAGTACATTACATACATTTTATGTTTTTAAATTATTCCAACAAACTTTTTACGCAAATTACTAGTTCATTGTTCTTGACAGGCAAAGTAAATTTCTGATATTCAGATCAAAGCATTATTAAAACCACTTGCTTTGTTCAAAGTCATTTCTTTTGAATCAAACAATAAGGATTAATAATTTTTAGAACAGAAACAGTTAAAAACAATGACTGCCCTTTAAAAGAGTTTTAACTTTTGTTTAGATTGTGCAAAACATTTATTGTTACACGCTATAAAATTGGCAATAACTTAGGAAAAATGTATTCATAGATATATTTTGGCTCAATCCAAGCCCAAACAGATTCTGAGACAGTTAAATTTATTTGATGTGAGAGTGTTAAAAAATGATCCAATATGATGTAATAATTAAGAGACTTAATTTTAATAAAATATTATAATATGTATAGTATTGGTTAGTATAGTTAGTATTGGTCGACTTAATTTTAATAAAATATTATAATATGAAAGTATAAACCTTAAAACTGTATTGACCAAATCCTACAGATTTGGTCAATAAAATTCAGAGCAAATTTTGCGTAGTCTCTTGATGCTAAATATTTACAAAAATTAATTGTAACAGTAAGTGGATATCAGAAGTACATTACATACATTTTATGTTTTTAAATTATTCCAACAAACTTTTTACGCAAATTACTAGTTCATTGTTCTTGACAGGCAAAGTAAATTTCTGATATTCAGATCAAAGCATTATTAAAACCACTTGCTTTGTTCAAAGTCATTTCTTTTGAATCAAACAATAAGGATTAATAATTTTTAGAACAGAAACAGTTAAAAACAATGACTGCCCTTTAAAAGAGTTTTAACTTTTGTTTAGATTGTGAGAAAAAATAACCCTAAATTATCGAATCTTTTTTAATTCACACTCATTAGTTGTGGCATTTCTTTCACATGCAAAATTGCATAATAGTGTTTTAAGATATCATTTGAATTTAAATAAATATACTACGGCGCGTTTGTGGAGTACGTATGTACGAAGGAGAAGAAAGACCTGACCAAATTACAACATAGTACAAGCTTTGCTTAGTTCGGGGCTAGATAATGCTGTGTGAAATGTCCAGCATTATTTATTATTATTAATTTGAAGCACAAATCCCTATTCTGTAAATAATAATTAGGTAGAAATTTTGTAAATTTTTAAAGCAAATTCCAAATGGTTTTTTTGTGAATAGGATGAAATAGCATCCTATTCACAAAAAAACCATTTGGAGGCATGTCCGAAGTCTGAACACATTAATTATTAATGCAGCATTCTAATAACATACCTAGTATGTAAATGAGGTACCTATCTATGTAGATGTATAACGTAAGTATTAGATTTGCAGCTAAACAATTTTTTTTGTTTATTTAATGATTTTGTTCATCGGCACAGGTAGAGCATTTTTAAAACATTTTTTCGACTAACGAATACAATCAAACAATCCATTGGATAAAGCCACAAAACCGTCGGCTTTGGTTTTTCACAGTAATAAATCTATTGACAGAAACAGTGTATTTTTTCACTAGCCCCTTTTGAATATAACGTGTTCTAGCAACTCAAACAGAGATTTGCAAGGATTACAGTTTTTTATCCACTTTTTGAAGGGTCATTGGCAAAGTTTAGTGCTTAGCTCAAATTTACTGTAAAAATTCGGTCTAAAACCTCACCACTTATAAACAGGGGAGGTCAAAAAGTTGCTAAAAAAATATCACGTGATTAATGGTCGACCCCTTTAGGTAGTAGGTACCTTCCTCAAATAAAAATATAAAAAATATTGTTTGTAAGTACTTAAGTCTCTTATAAATCTTATTCCTTTTAACAAAATCAAATTCATAGTTTTATTATGAAACATGAATCTTCTCTTGTTTCGCAATATTGCAATTTTGTTTGCCTCTTGTTTGGGGGTAAGCGGTGCATGTAATAAATAAATTAAACATAGGCCGTTTGAATCTCATTATTTGTTGCAAAACATTTATTGTTACACGCTATAAAATTGGCAATAACTTAGGAAAAATGTATTCATAGATATATTTTGGCTCAATCCAAGCCCAAACAGATTCTGAGACAGTTAAATTTATTTGATGTGAGAGTGTTAAAAAATGATCCAATATGATGTAATAATTAAGAGACTTAATTTTAATAAAATATTATAATATGTATAGTATTGGTTAGTATAGTTAGTATTGGTCGACTTAATTTTAATAAAATATTATAATATGAAAGTATAAACCTTAAAACTGTATTGACCAAATCCTACAGATTTGGTCAATAAAATTCAGAGCAAATTTTGCGTAGTCTCTTGATGCTAAATATTTACAAAAATTAATTGTAACAGTAAGTGGATATCAGAACACATTAACGACGTAATCGTAAATTTTGTAAACTAGAACATTACATCCCCTAAACTATTTCATACCATTCTCTTAAAATCATCCAAACCGTAGTTAAAAAAGTAAATGTTCCGTGAAAATTGTACATTATCGTAAATAATACGGTTCAACAGTATCAACAAAGCGGCACTTTACTTAACAATACTTGGCGTGTTCAAACCCTTTGCTCTTCACCGCTCTGAATTAAATGTCATAAATTTTGCGCCAAATCTGACGTTTACTATGGTCGCGCTCAATCGTGTTAGGGAAGAATAAAATTATTGGTCCTGACTTGTAGTAGTATGAAATTTTGGTAAGTGCCAAACCAAATTGTGGTTTGGCACTTACCAAAATTCCATACTACTTTCAAATGCAATTCAATTTTTATACTGAAAATGTCGCTGTACGAAGGTACTACCCTAGACAGACACTGTAATTTTTATACACGTGCATCTATGTAACGCGCTTGCGAAGTAAAAAGTGCCCATTCTGCAAGTATACGCACTTTGTAGAGGTTTTATTCTAGTCTCGATAAAAATGCTAAACAATTGAAAATCCAATTCTCTAATAATGTCCACTAGGCAAATTATACATAACTCACAAGCCGTACGAAAGAACAACAAAACGGGTCACGGACACTAAGCAACGACAATTGGACATCCGACACACGCGCCTTATTAAATTATAAAGAAAATAAACCGGTAAGCTTGTTGTTATATCCGGACATTTAGTTAGGATACCACTCCGGTTAAAAAACTTTTTTGTACTTACCGACTTTTTTCGGAGCGCGACACGCTATTAGCGCGACAATTTGCTTTACATCAACAAGTTTTTATATTCAGTAGATACTTGCATTTTATAAACGAACTTACATAATTTAATTATTGTGTATATGTCGTAGGCAGATTGATGAATTAGCCATTTCATGATATGCCTAACTTACACCCACCATATCGTTCAATGCTTAACGTTAAGCAACAAAGATCGAAATTAGTTGGTTAGGTTATGTTAGGTTAGTCAAAATACGCGCGAGGTGAGCGAGCAAAGCGAGCGTGCCGCGTCAGCGGCCGCCGAAGCGCCAGAAATGTAATATTCCGGTATAAATTTGTCCTATTTCTCGATCTGCCTAGGCATATCATGAAATGGCTAATTCATCGATCTCTTGTTAGATTTGTGTACATCATGAATTTTTCGTTTTGTTAAATTGATTTACGCTTCAACATGAGTAGGTAGTTCATATAAGTTTTTTTTTCTTACAGCTTAAACACACAGATCCACTTGTTTTAAAATCTAGGTCATATCTGGTTTTTGCAGATTTTTACCGACTTTTTCATATGCCTACACTACAAGCAACACTAGTGTTCTAGTCTTTAAACCATTTCATCGTCAATATCACGTTTCCTTTTCATAATAGGAACTTATTGCATTTAATAAATTATGGAGTCTAGAGAAATAGTCAGTATAATAAAGTACAAATTTGTCTCTATTTTAGTAAAGGAGTTACGTCGTTTTTGACCCAAGCAGATATGTTATTGCAAGGGGAAGACAGCGGAAAGAGATGCCACGTGCCTATCCAGGTGAGATATTTTTTTGTAAAGGAAATTACTTTTTGAACCAGTTAAGGCGCCACATTTACCTAACAAAAAAACAGAACCACGACTGTGTCCCCATACAGCACTTTTATCAATAATACCTAACAGCCGGTTTCTCGAACGGTTTTCAAATTGACATACCGATTAAACTTGGAATACTTGGTCCTCATTGGTCGAATGAAGACTAGAAGAGATAACATCCACCCCCAAAAAAAATGGCACACAGTATTTTGGCAGTTGTCCACATCTAGTAGAAGTTAGCATTCCATACGTAACAGGCAAGCCTATAGTTTATTAGAAAACCAAATGCTTTCCTAAAAACCATTATCTTGAGAAAACCAGTACACACAAGAGCATTCAAGAATCTAATAAAAGTTTCATTGCGTTTTAGCTGAACAATATAGGTAAGTAATTATGTTTTTATGTTCATTCTCAAGTTTTTATTGCGTAGAACCATCCTAGCTGTATTCTGTGGTAGAACAAGCAATGTAGATATCCCCTGATCGTTAGTTTTTGTAATATATGTTCTGGGGTAATATGAAATCGATATGCCTCATTTACTTATAAGAAAATTGTCTCAAGTTATGACGTAAATAAATTATAGTAAATCGACATCTGGTTTTGGTCGTTAGTTTGTATCGTCATGGTCTTAGTCAATATAATAAAGTAAAATAGTTGTACGTAAGTAAGTAAAAATAAAATTAGCAAAGATGTAGCAGGTGGTAGCGATAGAACCAGACCAAAGGAGGTGATAGACTGTGTGAATAGGTTTTTGGTGATTATTTTTTATTTTGGTTGTGGTTAGGTAAGTGTCGGAACATAATTATCACAGATAATGTAGGTCTGTACATTTTCCTCAATAAAATAATAGTACATTATGGTACGCAGTACACATACCTTGGGCAGATTTTGCAGTTAGGTAGAAGCAACTTTGAGAAGGAGGCCAAGAGGAGGATTCAGCTGGGCTGGGCAGCATTCGGAAAACTACGTCGAGTTTTCTCGTCACCCATACCACAGTGTTTGAAAACGAAAGTTTTCAATCAGTGCGTCCTACCTGTCATGACATACGGAGCCGAAACGTGGACACTCACAGTACGGCTAGTCCACCAGTTTAAAGTCGCTCAGCGAGCTATGGAACGAGCTATGCTCGGAGTTTCTCTGAAGGATAGAATCCGCAACGAGACTATCCGACATAGAACCAAAGTTGTCGACATAGCTCAGAGAATCAGCAAGCTGAAGTGGCAGTGGGCTGGCCATATCTGCCGAAGAACCGATAACCGTTGGGGTAAACGAGTTCTTGAGTGGAGACCGCGACTCGGCAAACGTAGTGTAGGACGCCCTCCGGCCAGGTGGAGTGACGATCTGCGAAAGGCTGCCGGCAGAAGCTGGATGCGTCGAGCTGAGGACAGGGCGCAATGGCGCGCACTAGGGGAGGCCTATGTCCAGCAGTGGACTGCCATAGGCTGATGATGATGACATTATGGTACTAGTGTGTAATATTGGTGATTACCGCCGAGGCAAATAATTGAGACCCGAGCCATCGGCGAGGGTCTTAATATAGCCGAGGAAGGTAATCATCAATACACACGTATATCATACGACGTTTTTCAACACACTTGTGAATAAAATAACAATAAAAACTAATTTCAAACAGTGAAAACGAGTTGTGAAAAATGTTTCGCTATTGCGGGAAAAATGAATCAGTTTTCCTATGCGCGCGCATTGCGATCGGCCACAGACTATATTTCCGCGCCGCGCACAGGGTTTGCCCCTATTCTGCCACGTACAAAATGGGGAATTTAAAGTTTTCTTTTATTACAGAGAAAACAAAAGTTATATTTGAGTGAAAGTTTTATTTATTAAACACGTACGACTTAATATTATCTATTTAAATAAGAAGTTGCATAAAATGAGCAAGCAATAGGAACATTAATTTATTTGTTCTGTTGAACACGATCTTTTTTCTGAATAAAAACTTTTTTAAGAACAAAGCAACTCAATCAATAAAATTAAAAAAAAAATCTATTACTCACTAGTGAGTTATAGTAATGAAAAGTCACAGTTTGATTATGGGTGTCATTATGTGCCTAATTGCGGTGACCATAAAGCCACTTTATGAGCAAGTGTGTTGAAAATAATAATTACGTTTTTATACTAAAAAGAAAACCGACTTTAATGTTTGACTCGAAACGCGGTGTGACTCAGGGGGTCAAGCTGTCGATTCGATGTCTTGTTTGTTTGTTTGTTTGTCTATTTGTGACATGGCTAGGAGGGAAGGTGTTTAGAGTTTTACGGGGAAACTATCAATCCCTCAGGAATAAAATTTATATGGGACCACCTCTGGAGTATACCCTTTCAAACATGAAAAGAATTTTGCAAATCGGTCAACAAATGGCGGAACAATCGCGTAACAAGATACAAAAAAAAAACATACAGACGAATTGAGAACCTCCTCCTTTTTTGAAGTCGGTTGAAAAAGAAATACGTTCCTAATGGACTGCAATTTTTTTTCCTACATTGTGTGAATTCGTATGATCGAGCATGACCTATCTCGGATACCAGGGATTAACTGGAGATGCGGAGTGCAGAGCGAATTGTGGAAGCCTATTAAAAGCCAGCATTGACCTACTTCCTCCGAACTATCAGTTTGATCAAACGTATGGAACAAATATATAATTTTAATCATTTTAGGTATAATTTGGTAAGAAATCAAGGGGGCAAGTTAGAGCCGTGACTTTCAATCTGAAGGTCATGGGCTCGAATTCAAATCGTGCATCATGAATTTTTCGTATTGTAAAATTGATTTACGCTCAGCTCAGCAGAGTAAGTGGGTAATAATTAGACACTGATTTAGAATATACGGGTAGCTACCTATTTGCCTATTTTTTTATATCCTTTCATATAGAGCCTTCTAGGCAATGAAGCAGAAATGTGGGCTAAAGTGGCTCAAAAAGGACCATCACAGGTATGTAGATTGTAGGTACCTTGATAGAATAAGAATAAGAATATATTTATTTGACACACAACACGATACAATGAAATTAAGAACATCAAACATTTAGACAACACGAGTAGGTACAAAGTAACAGAATTAAAAATAAACAATAAATTGATAGGTAGGTACCTACTTCTTCAAATTCAAGGTCCTACATCGTAAACATTTTCCAATTTATGAAACGATAGCTGGTTTGCTAATTACCTTAGTTTTGTAATTGATGCCCTAAGGCATTCTGAACTGGATATTGTTAGGTCCTAAGTGAATTATGTTATGCTCAGAATAGCTTAGTCGGTTTGTGGATGTCTAGGAACTACCTGCCGTGTTGGCTTTATTAGATAACGAGACTAAAAATAGTTTGGTTTAAATGGTTTAAAACTAGAGGTTTCAAGTCGTCCCAGTGCTAAACTTTTAACCCTTTTCTTAATTAAAAGGGCAATTTCTATTAAAATAATAATCAACAGATTTAATGATAGCGCCATCTGTGATGAACTAGCTGAACTAATTGCTAAGCCGTTAGCGGCTATGAGGGTTATGATCAATACGTGCACAAAAACTACGTAGTCTATTCGGTAGGTGTCGCTTTAGGATTGTTTTTGTTTTATAGGGGTGGATTTATTTAACTGGCTTTTCTCCCAATGTGACCGCTCTGAAAGTCGCTTATCTTCAACAATAAGCCAAGATTTTAATATCGTTAAGAACAACTAACTAAACTCTTTATTTATAGAAAAGCTACCCTAACTTTACCAAAATATAATTTGTCGTAATTCAATTTTACGACAGCTTATCGAAATCTTGCACAAATGGCGTAACTTATCTTCTGTTAGCGAATAGATAGTCAAACTTACTTTGATAATAGGACCAGTATAGTTTGCTCTCGTACAGTTAAACAGGTCTAAAAGCTCGCGGGTCTTGTTCAGCTGGTCGATTAGGGATATTTTCTTGTAAGAGATATTTCTTCGGCCTTTAGGGATATAGGGGAGAGCGGGGTTGGAAGTGCCGGGGGTAAGTAGTGCCGGCGAACATAACTCGAAGACGAAAAGAGATACCTCCATTTCTATTTTACATCTCAGAACGTCTAACGCGCGTGCATCGCCGGCAGCCACTTTAGTAGCGGCTGCGACGCGTATCGAGTGGTGGCATGCAGTGTGATGCTCTGACTACACGTTAGTAAATATTTTTTGTTTTAAACTTTTTGGTCAATCGCCTTGCTTTTTAAAGCTACTTATACCAGTGTTTCACTAGGTCAGTGGTTATTTATTCATACATCGCTTTTCGGTTTGTTTTGTAGGTTCTGATAAGCAAAACATTTTAAATTTGACAGAAAGTGCGTGTACTAGTAACGGGGCTGAAAGTGCCTCTCATTGGGGGCTAGTTGTGCCGCGGCACAACCGACCCTAAGCGATCCATTGTTATAGTCTACGTTTTTGTCTTATAGTATTCTATATATAATATGTATGTATTTAGAAAAAAAAAGTATATAATTAGTTTATCAGTCATTCTAGTACACATAACACAAGTTCTGCTTGCTTTGGGGCTAGATGATCCTGTGTGAAAAGTCCACCGTTATTTTTTATTATTATTATTATAGGATGAGGACAGACAAACGAAAGACCAAGAGAGGGATTACTTCGAAGGAGCTTTTACAAAGAGCTGCTGATGCCATAAATTGAAAACTGTAGCTGGGAAGGAAAAAAAGACATGCAGCGCATTAAGAAAATCAACAAATGTATAATATAATAAATATACTTATTAAAAAAAAAAATGTATAATTATAATAACACTTAAAAATGAAAATTGATCTCTCTGATAGTGCAAATTATAAGTTATGTTGAGTTTTTTAGTTAAGAAAGAAGAAAAATGTTGATTGTTTTTGTTGTTATCTATGTCAGTTACTTTAGTAAGAGTTTAATTAGAAAAAACATTGTGAATGTAAGGAGTATTTTTTTTTATATAAAGAAATAGCTTAAATAAAACAATTTTTGTCTTATTTTTTATTTAAACACCATTATTTTTTATATAACATATCCACTTTTAGAACGGCACAACCAACCTCAGCATTGGCACAACCCGCCCCACGACGGGGTCAATTGTGCCTCAAGGTCTCGTTGCACTAATTTCAATGTCACAAAAAAACTATTGCAAAATACCCAATTATTAATTTAAATTCAAAAACTACAATAAATTTAACATAAGTGTTAAAGAAATTGAGAATGCATGATTTCATTTCAATAGTTTTTTTAAGTGATTTATCAAAATTGGCACTTTCAGCCCCGCTCTCCCCTAGTAACAAGGTTGTCTTTGACAGGTTATACCTTTGTAACAGGTGACGGTGGGATATTCGTGAAATCATTATCTGATGATACAACAAAAAATATTGATGAGCATGACCCAACAATATTATTTAAGGTGAAGAAAACTGACAGAGTCAGAAACTCTACTCTTCGGGCAAAGACCGGGATCGCAGACTTTGGAGAAAAAACTGCAAAATTAAAATGGTGCTGGGCGGGACACGTGTGTCGTATGGATAGCGATAGGTGGGCAGGGATTGTCACGCCATGGGTGCCTGCAGATGGGTGACAAAGCCGGGGCAGGCTGAGAAAACTCTGGCGTGACGATCGATGCCTTTGAAGAGGACTGGTGGGACGTGGCAGAAGACCGTGAGAGATGGAAGCAATTGGGGGAGACCTTTGCCCAGCAGTGGGATAGTATAGGTTAATGAAAAAAAAATAGGTCTAAAAACATTCCCATTTTTTTTAAACAAGTATGGTTTAAATAAGTATGGCCAGTACCTACTAGGTAGGTAGTAATTTTATGCTTAGCGAATATTACGGAAATAAAATAGACAGAATAAAAAAAAAACTACCTACATATTGATTACCTATTAATAAACACTTAGCACACACTTCGCAATAGCAGGAGCACTGGTGGTCTAGTGATAGTGGCCTCGCCTTCCGATCGTATGATCGTGGGTTCAAACCCAGTCGTGCACCAATGAGTTTTTCTGTTGAAAAATTTATGTGTACTATGCCAGTACTCTCAAACGGTGAAAGAAAACATCGTGAGGAAACTGGCATGTCGTAGGACCTAACACTTAAAATCCTTTCACCACACTAGTCACCAAGAACTGGTGACACGACAAGAAGAAGAAATAAACCTACCCCAATGAAATACCTCCTTCATAAAGTTACAAAACCTTCATAAAAGACAATGAGGTCCGATAGAATTTCATCATAAAAAGCACTATATTATTTTTACAGACCACAAAACCGAATCGCCATATAAATTAAGTAAATTTATGCTTGTTTTTCGTGACCTAGAAGCTAAGAACCTATTTGATCGAAGGTACCTTGAAACTCTGCCCCTTATTTAGCGTTAGGGTTACCCCTCAGTTATTTCATGGTCTATCAATACGCAACTTTCACTATTAGCTCTTCCTCCGAATAGTTTTCCTGACAGCTGTGCTGTACGGTACATGTGAACACTTGTATTTGCTTTTAAAACCGATAATCCAATTTCAACCGATGAACTAATTCAAGCGAAGCGCGGAAGCGCTTTGTTGATAATGGAACTGGCGGTCACCCATCAACTTACTGACCGTTTAGAACGATCTATCAAGAACGAACTACGGCCGGTTTCTCGAACGAAAATCATGCTCAAAACTAACTAATCATTGGTCAAATCTGTCATACGACAAATAAGGACCAAGTATTCCAAGTTTAATCGGATTGTCAATTTGAAAAACGTTCGAGAAACCGGCTGTTAGCAAGAAAAACCACGAGCGCTTCAGCTTAGCTTATGAATAAGGGGTTACCAGTATACAGTGTCGGTAATATCTTAGTTCCCCAAATGGCACAGATAAAATCGAACGACCTATAAAACAGTCCTGCCTGACCGGGATCCCCTCTATTATGTAAAGGTGAACCACAGACACAGTTACCTAACAGTTGAAACAGCAATTTTTCAAGTTACCTATTTGCTTGGATGAGCTTGAAATAAAATTGGTTTAAGGAATTCTCGATCTTATTTTTGTTAGTAAAAATTTGGACGTTTACAGAAGGAAGGTGTTTGATCGATTTTTATTTTAACCGACTGTGAAGAAGGGAATAGGTTCTCGATTGGTCGGGTTTTTTTAATATGTTCTCCGATGACTAAAATGCGCCTTTGGACCGATTCGGAAAATTTAATATGATCCCATATTTTATGAAAAACTCTAAAACATTTTGTAATCTTTGGCCCGAGTCGAACATTGATGTCAGTTTTATTTTTAACCGACTTCAAAAAAAGGAGGAGGTTATATGTTCGGCTGTATGTATGTTTTTTTTTTATGTATGTTCACCGATATTTCCGTCAGTTGTGGACCGATTTCCAAAATTTTTTTTTTGTTTGAAAGGGTATACTCTTATAGTGGTCCCATATAAATTTTATTCCTGAGGGATTAATAGTTTTCCCGTAAAACTAAAACAATCACTGAACTTTAAGAAAATTGTGGCCCGATTTCCAAAATTTTTTTTTTGTTAGAAAGAGGTATACTCTCAACGTGGCGCCACATATTTTTTTTTCCTGAGGGATTAATAGTTTTCCCGTAAAACTAAAACAATCACTGAACTTTAAGAAAACGATATTTCCGTCAGTTGTGGACCGATTTCCAAAATTTTTTTTTTGTTTGAAAGGGTATACTCTTATAGTGGTCCCATATAAATTTTATTCCTGAGGGATTAATAGTTTTCCCGTAAAACTAAAACAATCACTGAACTTTAAGAAAATTGTGGCCCGATTTCCAAATTTTTTTTTTTGTTAGAAAGAGGTATACTCTCAACGTGGCGCCACATATTTTTTTTTCCTGAGGGATTAATAGTTTTCCCGTAAAACTAAAACAATCACTGAACTTTAAGAAAACGATATTTCCGTCAGTTGTGGACCGATTTCCAAAATTTTTTTTTTGTTTGAAAGGGTATACTCTTATAGTGGTCCCATATAAATTTTATTCCTGAGGGATTAATAGTTTTCCCGTAAAACTAAAACAATCACTGAACTTTAAGAAAATTGTGGCCCGATTTCCAAAATTTTTTTTTTGTTAGAAAGAGGTATACTCTCAAAGTGGCGCCACATATTTTTTTTTCCTGAGGGATTAATAGTTTTCCCGTAAAACTAAAACAATCACTGAACTTTAAGAAAATTGTGGACCGATTTCCAAAATTTTTTTTTGTTAAAAAGAGGTATACTCTCAAGGTGGCGCCATATATTTTTTTTTCTGAGGGATTGACAGTTTTCCCGTAACATTAAAAAAACCTCATTCTCACTACACAACACACCCTGACTCACAATCTGAGTCAAACATTAAATAGTTTGAAAGGGTATTACACCCGAGGTAGTACAAAATATTTCTTTTCCTTATGGATTGATAGTTTTCCCCCTTGCTGAACTCCGGTCTGTCCTTTAGTAGGTCTGCCCATGACTTCTCTTATCCTTTCCTACTTAAGCTACGATAAGCAAAGTCTTAATGTACTCGTAGCTTACTATATTACTTACACATACCCTTTTATTTACACAGTATTTATTTACTTACACTAAAAAGTGAAAAATAAAAATTTTTGAAAAAAAAAATTGAACCGACTTCACAGAACACAAACAGAAGAACCTTCTACACACTAAAAAGAGAAAAATAAGAATATAATTTGAAGTCGGTGCCAAGTGAATACGATTAGGTACCTATCAAAAAAAGAAATCGAGCGATAGCGTACCAGGATACAATTTTGCACCCAAGTTCTTTTGAATTTCTTAGATGTAAATGAATAGTTGGCACCGACTTCAAATTATATTCTTATTTTTCTCTTTTTAGTGTGTAGAAGGTTCTTCTGTTTGTGTTCTGTGAAGTCGGTTCAATTTTTTTTTTCAAAAATTTTTTAATTTAATGTTTGTTTTTTCAAATCATTATTATTATGCACCTTGGCTCGTGTGTGGTAGTTTCATAAAACTACCATTCATTTCCCGAGCTCCATACATGACTGATGGTTAATAAATCAGTTTTTCTAACAGAATTTCACGGGTGGTTGGCTTGCGAACGGTGGATCTGTGGCGGCCCGTTGTTGTGTAACATACAAGTAACTGTACACTAGAACAGGCATGAACTAAGGGAGGGAAGCAAAACAAAAAGGTTTTTGTTCCACTGCTGGGCAAAGGCATCGAGTTTTCCAGGTTGTATGGTCTAATGCCATTGCCTGCCACTAAGTAAGTTCGTATGAGTCAGTGGCCAACTCTAGTGACGGAGTTTTTAGGCCGCCTTAAGGCCTCCGTCATGGCTTAACGACTTAAGTAGCCGGGACCGATATTTTAACGGACCCTCCGAAGCACGGAAGCGCTCAGATGAAAATGCCACTGGCGGTCACCCATCCACTTACAGACCGTTTCGAACGTTGCTTAACTTCGACAATCTATCAAGAACGACTATGCAAGCACGACCACGAGCGCTTCGAGTCGATAGTCGCTGAAGGTAGCTCATGTCGATCTCTCGCTCAGCTGTACGTAAGTTGAAAATATGTTTCAGAAACAAATAGAAAACAGACTTCAATTGTATTTCCGTGGTATTACGTAGCTAAGCGAGGATAAGTTTAACAGGAAAAGTATTAATCCCTTGGGTATTAAATTTATGTTACCTTGAGAGTCCCTAAGAAGCCCATTTAAATTGGTAAAACATACATAGAAAACATACGACATTAAAAATTCCAGTTGAAAAAAACAGTCTTTTTTTGCCTAGTACCAACTTTGCCATATCAAAGGTTCTGCCTTGAGTTGTCAACTGTCAATTTGTCAGAGTCCAATAGTCAAATAGCATTTATTCAGTACCACTACGTATTTATCATCTATCCCAGCGGTGGATGATTCCGAGCTGAAATGATGATGATTAAATGAAATTAAAATACTTTATTGCACACTATTAATAAAATTAAAACAAAAAAGAAATGATGATGATATTGTTCCCTAAATCCGGCCCAGTATTTATTCATCTACCTTGATTAAATGATTACAGGTACTATTTATTGTCGAATGGCTCAATTTTAACCACAGGCTTAGATGAACAAGCGCCCCATTTATTACGACTGATCACTTTGGCTTGTTAAAAATTATTACTCGACATTGCTTCATCTTAATTGCTTTATTAAGTATCCACACCACAAATGATCTTGTGCAAAAATAATGACGTTTTTATAATTTTTAAGAACTTACTACAATTTGAATAATTAAGATAATTATATAAATTATATTGTAATTGTAATTGGCTAATAGTATGTATGAATTAGCTTACAAAAGATACCAACGCGTGTTATTTTTATTACGACTGCGGGCTCAGAGGTGCCAGTTCGATTCTCGCGACAAAATGTTCCGGGTTGTTGTGTATTATGGTGCTTGTAGGTATTGGTACTGATAGAGAAACTGTCCTTGACACAATCCTAGTGTAGGATAAATAAATAACGCTGGACATTTCACGCAGCATCATCTAGCTCCAAACTAAGCAAAGCTTGTAATGTAACTATGGGAACCAGATAACTGATATACTACTTTTATACTTTTTGTTTGTAAATACATACATATTATTATACATAGAAAGCACCCAGACTCGAGACAAATATTTGAAGATCATACAAACATTGTTCCCGCCGCGAGGATTGAACCCGCAATCTTTAGCGTCGCAATCGGGCCCTCGCCCACAGCGCCACAGAGGTCATCAAACGATAACGATTATGTAAGTAAGTATTAGACTGTTGGAGGTGCAGAAGACAAGGGGAAACCACTGCACTATGATTCCAAGAAATCCTAGGAAAGCTAACGTAAATAAAGCGACAAGGTTATGAAAGCCTTTCAAGGACCCGACCTTCAGCAATGAAGAATACAACTAGGAAGAAGAAGACTCATCATCCACCGATGATGACTGTTCTTGATGAATGTTTTTTGTCAACATAAAGTTTGTAAAATTTCACATTCTATAACTTTCGTACAAAAAAGATAAAACAACCTCTCTATACCATAAGCCTTGTTGTTTTGTCGAGAGGCGACGGCAAGTCGCCATACTCCTATTTTTCATTCGCATTTTACGATGTCAATGTTCGCTTAGCTCCTTGCTGTGTGTTAGATTGAAAATGTGTGTATGACCTTATTATTAAATGGAAAATAAACTTTGCTATCCTGTTAGCAATAAAAGCTTTTAAAAGTTTAAGGAGCTTTATCTAATACAACATCTGTGTATTTACGATATAACTGCGAACAAGGATGAAAACTTTTAAGCTTAGGATGATCTATTTAAACTTAGGATAATGTATCCTTAAAGTTAAATTTTATAAAGACAAGCTTGGCCAATTTGCTGGATGCAGTCGTCATTCCATTTGTTTCTAGGTCATTTTTTGCCAGATATTCTTTTATTCCGAACGCGCAATTTTTCTAAACCAAACATTTTCCTAGATAATGTTAACGAATTCTTCTTTTGCTTCATTCACAGGAACGGGGAATCTGTTTGTGCAAATGTTTCCGAACTTCATGCCCGAATTGTGTCCGGGACAAACAAATGTGATGTCCCAATAAAAAGTTATTTGCGAAATTATGCCGGCTCCGTGGCGTCGGATTTGGATTTACTCACGTCATACAACCCATGCCACTAAATAAATCTGAATGTTTGTATGTGTTTGTGTTACAATGATTTGAGGTATTCGTTTAAATTCCCGAATGACTTGCAGTGGCGTAGCTAAGTAGCCAAGGGCCCTGCCTAACTGAACGGCTTAGGTTTTATCAAGTCAAAATATGCAGGGTGTGGCAAAATGTAAATGTATTTTTTTGTAAAAACTTAAGATTTGATTCGTCATTTTCTGGGTAACTATTTCAAAAATCTAATAATGCAGTTGTTTTTATTTAAAAAATAATCATACCTATAGTTTTCTAAGAACAAAACCTTCCGGACTCTCGGGACTGAGAGTCCGAGGGCCCCTTGAGCTTGAGGGCCCTGGTGCACTGCACCGCCTAGCCATTCGGTAGCTACGCCACTGATGACTTACACAACTAAAGGAACCGCCTGCTTACCAGCTTTTTCACATTTTATTTTCGACTATTATGAGTTCAATCGCGGCTGTAGACATGATTACAATGTTTCTCTATGCATGATTATTTTGCCTAAACTCAAATGAAATTTCACTCTATTCTACCATAGAAAGGTTGAAAGAAGGCTTCGAGCAGGTCATTGAGATCCTTTTCACCATGCCTACGCCGTGAAACGACTTAGTCGCAAAATAAGTCACATTAAAAACACTAATAAAGCAAAATGCCTCAAATCAAAACGACTTATAATTATACTTACCTAATGCAAACGGATTTTGTAGTAAAATTTCTAAACATCAGAATGGATACCAATACAATGTGACTTTAACGTAAAACCTCTCAGTTTTTATTATGAGTTTTATCGCGGTTACAGAAAGTATATTTTTGAATAAACTCTTTATGATAATGATAAGTTACTTACCCATTTTGCTGCTGTTCCTGGTTTTCATCAGCATCATTGCTGTGGAGTGACTCCAACATCTGAATCTTCAACATTGTGGATCACATGACAGATGAAGTCACACACAATCACTCACTTAACTAGCACTTAATCTGACGTTGGTTGACCTGAAACAAAAAAAAATATTAAATAAGTAGGTACTTCTCTAGAACCAGCTTTTAACAGCTATTTTCAGGGTGTCGGGAAAGAAAAGTCCAGCAGAAGATGCAGCAGCCGTTGGGTCTACCTGAATCATCCCCATGTAATGTTAGATCACGTATTATTTTATTCCTGTTGTGACCTGTTGAGAATTCTGGTGGGGACAACGAGAAAACCCGCTCGCGCATAAGTAATACTCGTAGTAGTAGATAAGTAGCTGTTTTGACAGAAATTGAGTTGTCATAGACTGTGACAGCCCTCTAGACGCGTTTAATTTTATTACTTCTGAATCGATCATAGAATCAGCTTTCTGTCTTCATTGTTACATTAGCAGCCTTTATACGCAGAATCTATCGCGACGGATACAGCCAATCGCGCGTGATAGAACGCGTAGCTTCAAGCTTTAAAAAAATTATCACTCGCGATTGCGCGTACAGGCTTTCCCGAGCGCAATCCTGTACGCTCAATCACTCGCGAATGATGTGCGTGTGAAGATGCGTGAAGGCCGCTAATGTCGTCAAAAAACAGGGCAACATCTATTCTATTCTAAAGAGTGAATCCATCGTGAGACCAGCCAGCTTGATATAAAATTAGACAAATCATTGAAGATCAAAATACAGATCTTGAATCAATATCGACATTTATTATACCTACCTAAAGAGTCGGGATATTTTCTAACTTTTCCAATAATATCTTTAAAAGATAATAAAGTATTAAGCTGTGACCATACTGACGCAAGAAGTGGCTAAAGAACAGCGATACGTTAGCGGTAGTCGCTCGATAAACGCTGATACCATCGTGACGTGAACAGTGTGAGGTAATGTTTAAAAGTTTTTTGATAGTATTGATTCTGCTGATCAGTGTTTTATTATGAGAGTGCAGAGTAAACGTGTATGCAAAGATAAAACTGTCCCTGTAAGACAGAATTTACAATTATTTACTTACAATTTTTTACATACTAATAGTTATATTTCTGTATCATCAGACCATTCTTTTCAGTATCCTCCTGTTCCTACCACATTTCCTCTACGTGTACCAGCGTCGGTTTGAACGCTGCTTTATTTTACAATTCCGAAGAATTTCTCATAACAGCCTTGGAAGTTGTTTGATTGTCGTGTTGATTAATTGAAATAGTTAACGTAATTATACAGAAAATAATAAGTAATTTACGCTCAAAATCCGCACGGAGTTTTCATACAATTGTTCTTGTATCATACAAAGTTGGATTTTAATGGAATTACAATTTGAGTTAGGAGCGCCCTCTAGATAGCAATTTGAATAATTAATAATGAAGCTTTTGTGTTTTATTTGTTTGTTTATTCTTTGATTCTGCGGCCACACTATCGGGAAATGCCGTTGATTGTTGGTGTGACCACTATCAACGGGAAATGGCATTTACAATGCCGTTGAACGCCGTTGACAATGCTGTTTCCCGGCGAGTGGCGTTACATCAAAGAGAATTTTTGCGAAAAAAGTCCTACACACCCTTGGCCCAGTAATTATTGCGTTGATGGGCGTTGATGGGATTACATGGCATTGACGTTGCCGTTGACGTTGGTGTGGCCGTAACATGACTGCTGTTACCCGTAGGTTTTTGTAAGAACAGTGTTGGCCGATCACCACATTATTTCTGACATTAAATGCTATAAATTAATGGAATAGCTAAACCACCCTTTCATTCCAGAATACAATAAAAACGGTGAGTAAACCCGTTGCTAAATATGGATTTGCAAATGGGCTCGACTTTGACGACCGACGTGCCTTGTGGATACAGTCGTTGGAGTTTAAGCTGACATAGTTCACAACTATCTTCGGATCGAGTGCAGTGCAGTGGGGTAAATTCGATTACAGTTGAATTGCAAATAGAAAACAATGATAGATAAATATTACTAGCGTCACGAATCGGCTCTGGCTGTAACAATAACAAACTGAGAAGCGTGCGACGCGTGCGTTCGTAGATCATTGTGCACCCCCACCCGTGCGGTATCTCAGGTAGAAAAATACCCAAAATGCATCCCCAAAGGGTCGTATTTTTTCAATATCGATCCTAGATCGCGCAAACGATATTTTTCTGGCTTTAAAGCTTATAGACAACATTTTCGGTGACGTTCCCGGGGAGTCCGTTTCTACGGGGTAAGTGTGACCTTGTAAAACGTAAAGTAAGGCACATAAACATTGGTTGGACGTGAAGTACTGGGTGTATGGAGCGTATCATTGCTGGCTTTGTGCTGGAATGTTGGAAAGTGTAGTGCTTAGCACTCAACCCCACCGTCGTAGAAGTTTTGACTTCCTTTTGACTATGAAACTGAATATTGCGACTTAGCAAAATCTATGATGAATGAAAAACGTAAGCACGCCAGTTCGAATCCATTCAGTGGCTACTTTTTGTTAAAGTTCCGAGGTTGTTTCGCCAGAGCGTCATACTTGTACTTAGATGATATCGATGTATTTATAAAACTAGGAAAATATTTTGAAATAATAAAATTATTGAATTTTGGTTACGTAAGAAAAACATCTGCCTTCATAGCCTAGCAGAGGAGTTTTTGATTTTGGCTAAATGCTTCTAAATATCGTTTTGTCATAAGTTGGATACAGAAAAATGAATTTTAATCAAATGAGTTTAAAAGTGAAGTAGTATTTGGCTTTTGTTGAATTAAATTAATGAAATAGCTATCTATAAGACTTGAGAATCCCATCACAGTTGGTAGGCTTTTATTATCTAGGCTTTATAAAAAACAAAAACATTATAACGGTTTCACCTCATTGGGTACAATTTAGATTTTTTAAGCTAATAGATTTCTGTCTCACTGATTGAAGTGAGACTTGATAAAAGCAAAACAAAACGAAAACATTACCTAATGACCTCCATCCAATTTCTCCCAACAACAATAATCTTCAGCGCTTTAATGTTTGAAGCGCCAATAAATTTCCTACGTTTGTTTGGCTCAGGTGCTTGCAAGCGTCTGAATAATACACGCGCTCCTACTGCCAAATGTACAAGTACAAACAGCTTAGATAAGTTCAGCTGGTTGTTTTAATCAGGCGTTTGTTGTGATAAGCTTTGGATGTTGAAAGCGCAGATTTTCATTTCGAAAAATCGCACAATGCAATGTGATCCCATTTCATTACTCCCAATGAATCTTCTTAGACGAACGGCGCAGTGGGTGAAAGCCCGCTTGGGAAGCAGAAGGTTGTGGGTTCGATCCCCGCCGCGGGATTAATGTTTGTAATATGATCTGCAAATATTTATCGGGGTCTGGGTGTTTCTATGTATAATATTACAAACAAAAAAGTTCCTAGATATTATGCAGTAGGCATATCATTTACCTGGTTCCTATAGTACAAGTTTTGCTTAGTTTGGGACTAGATGACGCTGTGTAAAATGTCCAGCATATTTTATTTTTTATTTTTTTTATTTTAGGTTTATTTTATTTTATTTTAGGTAGATTATGGACTATAAAAACAAATATTTGATGAACCGTAAAGGGGATGTGTGGGTAAATTGTAGTTTCAAATGAGTTTCAAATATAATGTCAATCAAAATATCACTGACCATGTTAAATGCGTCAATGCAACGTCACGGAGGGTGTATGTGACTTAATTAAAAATAGCAATTAATAATGTGAACTTGCGTCATTGGTATCCTATTGAGCCCACACATGGCTTAGATAATAATATATCAAGACATTTATTATGGATGTATTTACTTAAACCTAAGAACTTTTACCAACTATTGGTTTTTTTATTGGTTAAGAAAGGTTTTTTATAAGTATTCCGATTATTTTTTGGTTCTACTATTGATATAACACTGCATTATTGGTGGTAAAACTATGGTAATTCCCAAACGTTTTGCGAATTTTTGTTCCTATAAATATGCTATTTCTTATCTAAAGATTGTAAAACAAGCATCAAGTCAACAAGAACAATTTGATTAATTTTTGAATAATGATAATGAGCCAGCTATTTAGCTTCTTCTCTGAACTGTATCATAATCCAAAAAAGTACAAGAGATAAGAAATAGCATTTTACTTGTAAACGTGAGTGGGATAAAGCAAATGTTTGCATACAAATGAAAACTTTAAAACGGGGTTATTACAACTTCCTTTGTTGAAACTATAACGCTGTGGCACAGTAACTGTTGTGATAAAGTTTTTGCTTTAGGTTCTTGGAATCGTTATATTTATGCGATACTTTATGTTGCTTACGCCTTACGCCACGTCGTTACAATTGAATTTCAAAATCTCTAGCTAATCAATACGACTGAATCTCATAATGTCTGAAATTCAAATGACGTAGGAAAGCATGCTCCATCTTAGACCTCACTACTGCTTAACATCAGGCAGATAGAGGTCAAATGCTGACCTATTTAATTTAAAAAAAAAATGTTCTTTACATAACAACTGAGGTCGATGTGGCTTTTTCCTCAAATCTTCTAGTATCAAAATATCCGAATCCCAAAATGTCTGAAATTGTTCACTACAACTTAATCTCAAAATGCTTGCTACTTTTTAATTTATTAACATATCTTTTTATTTTCTATAAAAATATGTGTACCTACTACCTACTAAAATTTGCAAGTTAATAAAAAATTAGGAAGATGTTTATAGATTTTATAAAAAAAAATCAAAAAAAGATCGGTGCTTTGAGCCAAAATGGGATGTCAAACTCACTCTTCTTCGGTGGTTGAGAGAACAGTATACTGAACTCTGAACAAGAGAGCTGGGGAGATAGCCCGGCACTAGCCTCTCCCCAGTCTCCCCTCTTAAAACGTGCCAAGCACTCAAGTCAGGAAAATTTGGAACTGCGATGCACAGTTGTGGCTCAGATTTTTTTAAACATAGTCTCAGTGTTGCATCTTACGAAAACAACTTACCGAGAAGAGCTGGACACCCCCAAATAACTATATTTACAACTCATATTTAAGCTACACTCTAGAGAAATACTATAAGCGCGATTCAGAACTTTAGACTTGAATTTGAGAATGACACACTTTTCACATCACTATTTAGACTATAGACTTGTGAAGTTTGATAAAAACTTGTGTTTATTTTACAGAAACTTACAACTTTTTCTACTATAAAAGTTACACAACAAAATGCTATGAATACATGTTATAACTGAAGCTGCTGACATCTATGAACTCATAACGCAAAATTTCTAAAAAAATAAGATTAATGTGGGTAGTTTGAGATAGTGTTAGATTGAATAAACCGTCAATATTTTTTTCGTTGGTAGTATCGTTGTAAATTGTCATATACCCACATATCAAATTAGTTGTTTTAGAAAACAAATAAATAACATATTTTTACCATTATTCATGTACTTTTTTTTCATTGAATAGGAAAATATTAAGTAAAAAGTAAAATATTTTAAACTTTATCTTGTGCACAAGAATATTCAGAACGAATTTCAATTTTGTTCAAGCTAAGTTTGAAAACGACGCTACATGCCGGATTCTTGTCTGTAGGACATTCAACATTGGCTCACTCAAGATGCAGCCTCAATAAATAAAAAAAAGTTTTGCTGAAAATCAAAATGAAGAAATACAAAGTCATGGTACTTGGGTTGGTACATACAATATATTGGCTACCAACTCCCGTATATTCCTTTTCAGCCATGAAGGAAGTGTAACTTGTCGTAAGTATCCCGGGGACAGACATTAGTTATGTCTGGGATACCTATTTTTTTTCTGAATATACCTAAACTAAATGAATGTTTGAATTTAATAATGATAAGAGTGAATTTTGTAGGTAAAAAAATGCTTAGCAGAGTAGCTGTGATAAGGTAATGATAAGGTAACAACAGAGAGTTACTTTCAAAAACTTTCACATTTATTATGAGTATAGATTTACTTACCTAACTATTTATTCTAGAATGAAAAACTAGTAACTAATTAATTATGGTCAATATGAAACAGTATAAACCTTGATCTCAATTAATTGTTTGCCTGAGCACACGATATTCCTGCTTAGTTTTAGTTAGACAAAGCAATATTAATTAAGATTATTGAAATAAATGTATTGGCTTTTAAAATAATAATAGTATAAGTAGTGCTCGGGGATTGTTAATAAGAATATCTTTAGTACAGATACCAATCCAGTTTAGACACAGATTGAGAAATTTTATCCATGTATTTATTACCAAACGCGAGATCTTACCTATCTACTCGATCATATTGGCGTAAGGTAAACTATTAGGTATACACCGGTATTCACAAACATTACTATGAGGTCTCACTCTACCAAAATGAGTAGGTTTTTGGGACCCTGTGCGTCCGCGCGCACTGATAAACGTCATAGTAATGTTTATGTTTATAAAACAAAACCCCAAACTAAAAAAGGACACTCATTAAATTACAAAAGTGTATAAAAAGTCCTATACTTAAAGATTAGTGTAACATTTCATAAAAAATATCGATAGGTAGTACTAGGTATCAAAAGGACATCAATACGCCTTCGGCGCTGGGGTTGAGGTAAATGAACTGCACTTTGTGCCAACTGCTCATAGGCCATCAAAGAGGTAGTTCACTGGTTTCTAGGTCAAGGTCACAGGATCTTGATACAAGATATGACCTTTTAGAACATCAGGATCTTGATACAAGACCTGAACCTTTCGTCATCAGGGATTCAGACCAGCTCCCATTGGCTGGCTTAGCGCGAAGACACGGACGCCCCATCATGAACAAAACTAAGTTCTATTTAAGAAAACTATCCAAAATATATCGTTTGCGCGATCCAGAATTTTACTACCTGCTTCTATTATCTAGGATTCGGGACAAAAGACAAAATTTGGGATAGCTATTGTTGCCGCGATATCGGACCATTTTTTTTGCAATGGACTTTTAGGTTGGTGCAACGTTACGCGAGCTCGAATCCTGGTAAGGTAAACTTTTTGGATGTTTTTCGAATATATTTTGTCTGAAAGACCATTCACAATTACTCATCTGATAACTGGAAATAACATGCAATAATATTCATTACAATGATATAATCAATTAATTTAGGAATGCGGATATTAAAGCAGAATGAACCAGGCACCTACTCATCTTACAATTGAATCACCTCTCCCACACCGTATCATCTAGCTAAAAAATTAATACAAGTTGGTTTCTATGTGGTTCCTTCCTTCACATTTTACTATTGTGGCTTATTTGTTGTAGACTGAGAGAAAGGCTTGGACATTTTGGAAAAGAGCCCAATTACTTGACATTTCTAAGTATTGCATCTAAATGATGGTTGATCCACAAGATGAAACGATAGGAGGTATACTGACTAAGCTTACTCATCTTAATCATCTCAACACGCATAAAAAGAACCCCTTCCATGAGGCCCCATACTAATGCGAAAGAACTAGTAAGTAAGTTCGTATGAGTCAGTGGCCAACTCTGTTGACGAAGTTTTTAGGACTTTAGAACTAGTTCTTATGGCTTAAGCCGGGACTGACAATTTAACGTGCCCTCCGAAATACGGAAGCGCTTAGATGAAATTGCCACTGGCGGTCACCCATCCACTTCCATACCGAACGTTGCTTAACCTCGACGAACGACTAAGCAAGACGAAGCACGAGCGCTTCTTAAAGAACTAGTTCCTAGGCATAGACTGTGATGTGAAATAAACTAATAGAAGAATATAACATTTCCAATCAACCAATAAGATTACTCAGCCAACTAGCCAAACTGTAATCAAATCCCACAAGATCCCAACTAGCATTACCGTCATAATTCCAAGTGGGCAATCGATCAGCGAAGCGAGACGGTATTAATGTCTACTACTCGACATAGTTGATATATCATATACGGTGATATATCACCTGTGAGACACCTGCTTATTCCTCGCAGTTTTCGATAAATTAGATTCTGGTAGGCTAACATTATGTAATCTATAATGGTTGCTATTCAAATGAATCTGAATGTTTTCGAGTATTAAGATGGTTTTAAACACGCTTTAAACATCTCGACCAATTTAGATGAAACTTGGAATAGATGTAGATCGTAGTCTAGTTGAATGTCTGCAGACTTGAGTGCTCAGTAGTTTTCACCCAATTCGATTGCGTAAAATGTAAACGCAGATTCTTTTGGTTTTCGTTTGTGATAAACGAATACCTAAGATGGCGCTGCTATTTTCCCATACAAATCTGAGCTTACATACGCGATCGAGTCAGTGAAAAACTCGTACTGTGCACTCTGGACGTTAACCAGGGATATATTCGTGAGCCTGTTTCTTTTTTTTTCTTTAGCTTCAATAAAGTTAAGTATTCACATTCGAAGTTAGACCCTACCTAAGTATATCGCAAACTTTTCTTTACTACGCAACTTTTTGCTGACAGTACTCGTCACGGTCGACTGGTCGCTGATTAAAAATGAAAACTCGATGCATCGATGTGTGGCCGGACGGAACGACAAGGCCAGGTCTTCGATATATGACTTAGCAAGTATGACGTATAGACTAATATAATTAGTCCAAGCGGTATTGTGGGCTAAATAAGCACCCGTAACGCAAAACACAGGTGTTAGATGTTCCATTTGAAAACCGTTAGAGCTACGATGTTACCTCGGACACTCGACAAAATCCATTCAAATGTCGCAGTATAAAATAAATAAATAATGCTGAACATTTTCACACAGCGTTATCTAGCCCCAAACTAAGCAATGCTTGTATAAAACAGAAATAAATAATAATAATAATAATAATAAATAAACAGAAGCTGGATGCGTCGAGCTGAGGACAGGGCGCAATGGCGCGCACTAGGGGAGGCCTATGTCCAGCAGTGGACTGCCATAGGCTGATGATGATGATGATGATGATGTATAAAACATGATAATATAGTAAATAATTTAATATCCAATTTTTGTTAAGCAAAGTTTTTGGTGTTTTATCTAATGCAAGTTAGGTACTAAGTAAATTATAAACTTATCTTGCAGGAAACTTGTCAATGCTTTTCAAATTTGTATCAAGTTCAAGTTGTTTTTAGGTTTGAAGGTAGTAGGCACTAGTATTGTTATCCTTCTACACTACAATAGAAAGCAAACGAGAACTCGAAAGGCAATCTCGATTGGTGCGGACCAAGGAGTGCTTCCAATAGAAATATCCTTATAAACTCTGAATCAATAAGTATTATACTCGTACAAAGTAACATAAAAAAAAAACTTAGGCCTTCACATCTATATTATATGATTTATACAGCGTCAGGAGGCAATCCATGCCTACACTTAACGGGACGCTGTAGTGCCTGGGGCATTGTTTGAGATGGAATAGGCTTGCCCAGCACCTAAACCATCCTCTTAGCTTAATCGGCCTGGCCCACAGGAAAGACGACGTTAATACGTGTGGAGCTGACTAAGCTTCGGGTTTCCTCACGATATTTTCCTTCACCGTTAAGAGCTCGTGTTAAAGCGCATATAAATTTCACGAAACGAAAAAACCATTGATGCACGGCCGGGATTTGAACCCACGACCTTCGGATTGAAAGTCGAGGCACAACTTCATTCGACCAACACGGCTCTCAAAGTAACATAAAACTCCAACATAATGCGTCGACATTGAATAATGCGAAACACGATTTTATCGACTTAAAAAGTTTTTTATCTTTTATGTTCTTTTTATGAGAAAATGTATTAGGTTTAGTACGATATCAGACGATATTGTTAAAAGTTTTTTAAATAAGGATTATAGAACTTTTTGCATTATGATTTCGTAATATTAGTATCCGTTTTATAAAAGAATTGCTCGTGGTATGTACCTAAAATAATTCTCCATGACAGTAAAAACGTAAACAGGTTCACGACTGTATCCCCAAGGTGCGGTTGACATTCTCTCAGATCTTTTTATGTCACTTATTCCAGATCCTTTGAAGATGTCTAAGGGTAGTCAGAGGCATGTCCAAACACATATTTGATACATTCCCACATCTTGCAGAAGTTAGTATTCCATACGTGACAGGTTGCAAGCCCATCGCCGCAATTGTCCATGATAAGCAACAAATTGCGTGGTAGCCACTGGCAAGTCTAACTGATGAGCGCTTCTGTGCTTCGGAGTGCACGTTACATTATCAGTTCCGGATTATAAAGTCATTTAGCCTTCAGATGGCCATAAATTTCCGTCATTAGTTTTTTCCACTAACTCATACGAACTCACTGGTATAAGAAATTTTTTTTTGCCGGGGGCCTCGTCAGCATTGTTCTGTGTAGTGTTTCCTCATTATAAGCCCCGAATGTGGGTAGTTAAATATGAAAATGTGCATGTACCGTCAAGTAGATAATAAACCAGTTTTCAATTGTGTCACGATCCATGAGTTTTATTGTCCTTACAAATATCCTAATAAATACCGTATAAACCACTGGCGACGAGGATGGGACCCATCTAGGAGACGTAAACTCCAAAACCAAACCTGAGGAGATGGAAGAGCTCCGAAAAAATAAAAAAATCTCTTCCCTGCTTCGGCGTAGTCAGCGGGCACCGTCGATAGGCAACCACTACCGGTGACTACGGCGACTACGGTTTAAGGTTAATGTATTGTATTATAATAGAAAGATAACTGTGATTTTTACTTAAGAAAAATAGTTATATTTACTTACCTCTATTTTCATATTGTATTATTTTTAAGCTACATGATAATTATATATATTTATTTATTAAGATATATGTTTGTTTTATTTAGATATTAATGTTAAACATCATTATTTTATGTTGAAAACGTATTTATCTTGTCTTTATATTAGGTACGTACTACTAAGTATTTTAAAACTGCAATTTTAATAATGATGTTATTTGATTTAACTTTTTTTAAACAAGTCTCACGCTTTTAGTTTGACTGTACCTAGAGGTACCTACCTTGCCATACTTTGTTTAGTTAGGTTCTTTTGCTTCTATGTGGGTCGAAACAGAAATCAAAAAATACGGCGGGACCAAACGCAAAAAAATATTATTATTTTCGACTTTTGCTATGAACCTGTGGGTCGAAAAAGAAATACACCGATGCAAAAGGTGATGTGATGTGCCTACCAGGTTTTCACGGTTATCCACTGCATCCTTTCTACCACCGGTCGTACTAGGTATCTGGTCCATCAGGTCATGGTAGTATAATAATAAATAATAAATAATGTTGGATTTTTCACACAGCATCATCTAGCCCCAAAGTAAGCAGAGCTTGTGTTATGGGTACTAGATGACTGATAAACTACTTATATACTTTTAGTATGGGACGAGAGAGTGAGTTTGCACCAGCGCAACCGCTTACTCCCTATAAAATATTCACGAGCAGATGAACCTTGGCTTGATAGTAATTTTATTTCAAGCCTGGTTCGCCATTGTCGGATCCGACAAGGAGGACTATATTATAAGACAAAATAAGGCCCAAACATAAGACCCTTTCTACTATGTCGTAAGCGTACTCTACTATGTCGTAAGCGTACTGTACTATGTCGTAAGCGTACTGAAAGTACGTTTATTGTGGCTAGGGAGTTAATTATTAATTATTTTCTTGCTCTTAAACATGAATTTAATGCGACATTTAAGCATTTTTATGAGCCTTAAAAAATGAACTTCAAACATTTTTTATAATTTAGTTCGTAAATTGTAAATTATTGCGACATTATTTTAGCTGTTAAAATCGCTAGTGGCTCGTAAAGTATTATAGGATGAAACTTTTTAGAGTAACGATAATCGTCATAGTCTAGTCCTGGATGAAATAGATACACGAAAGTCCAGTTGCTAGCTAGTTGCCAACTCTAGTAAGTTTTAATTAAATACTAATAATAATATAAAATTAAAAACAAAAGATACATACAGGATTAAAATAATAACGAAGGACGTGTACGTAATTTTGTATTCATATATTTGGTGTGGATTGAAATGAATGACGTAAACAGGAAGGCTTACATCAGTGGGCAGTCAGAAATGAGGATTGTGTTCACACCAGCTCATAGTTATCTTGTTTAATTTTACTCTCACTTCAAAAATAAAACTTTTTTATTGCATGAGACTTCATCAAAAATGTTTGTTTCGAAAATGTTTTGTGACGAATTTTAGCTTTAATCTTGTTTAAAACATATTTTCTCCAGAAATTAGAAATTCAGGAATAAGTAGGCCTGTAATCTCTATATATAAAAATGAATCCCTATATCCCTTGGTCACGCCATCACGCGTGAACGGCTGGACCGATTTCGCTATTTTTTATTTTTGTTATTGTCAGGAGAAGGTTCTTATGACAGAAAAAAAAAAAAAAATTGCGCGGAAAAAATGAATCCCTATCCCTTGGTCACGTCATCACGCGTGAACGGCTGTCGTGCGGGTCAGCTAGTATATTGTAATAAATAAAATATTTTGAGGTAATGTTTGCCAATAATTCTATAAAAGGTATAAAATTAACTCTTGTTTGGGGCTTGGGTATTTGGTTACAATATTAATTGTATACATATCCCATTTAAACTTGAATGCCATACAAGATTAATTTGCGCAGCAACGGTATTCTGGCACTTAAATTAAGCCTGAAAAAATATATTTAAAAAGCTACAAGGGCTAATTAAGGTGCCTCTTAATCTATTTAGGTTTTATAAGCTTTGACCTTTGACCCGTGTGCTTGGTGACCTTTTAGAGGTCCTTCAAAATGTTTTTTTTTACAATCTCAGGTCAAAGACACTTTAGAAAAAAACTTGTATGTTATTAGTAGGTACCTTTTTCTATTTCATTAAAATCATCAACTAAGTCCTTGGGATTACTTTAAGACCCCTCGCAGACTACAGACTTTCTGTTGGCCGATAGTTTAGTCGGGCTCGCATGAGTATGGAGAAGTACGTGAGTGCGCACGCACACTGAAACGTTTCTGATCGGCCGACAAAAAAGTAGGATGGGCCTTTCAACTAAACTATCGGCAAACTATCGGCCGATAGTTTAGTCTGTAGTCTGCGAGGGGTCTAAAAGTAACTTATGTCAGAAAAAATTGCTACGATGCGGTGACATTAAGAACCATTTTCAACCGACTTCAAAAAAGTAGGTTCTCAATTCGCCTGTAAGTTGTTTTTTTTTGTATCTTGTTACGCGATTGTTCTTTTTGTGTGACTACAGTAATTCTTGTCTTAAATTATAATTGACACCCTCAAAGGATCTGGAATACGTTGTATGATCTGAGATAATACCTACCGCGCCTTGATTGTTACAGTTACAGTTGTGATCCTGTTTTTTTGCTAGATGAATAGATGGAGAATATTAAGAATCACATAAATAAAATCCACAACGAAAAAATAATTTTACTCTTGCACACACTTGTAACGCTGTGAATTACTTGCAGGTATTATTACTTATCTCTATATATGTCTATATCTCTACGCAAATGAGATTTTAAAGGGTTGAGTTGGGATTGGAAAACTTGACCCGAACTTTGTATTAGCGCGTGTTAGTTTACTCAATTTGCAAACGTAACGAGCTTACTTTGGTTGAAGAGTGAAACAACCAGGTTAAGGTTTAAGCATGAACCATGAACGAACACACAGAGTGTACCTGCAAGTAAAGCAGTAGGTATTTACAGCGTTACAAGTGTGTGCAAAAGTAAAATTATTGGAACGAAGTTCCTTTTCGGACGGTATCGAGGATGGAGGCTAGGCTAGAAAAACAAAAGCGCTCCATTTTACCGTCACGACATATCAATGTCTCAGGGAAATAAAAGAATAACTGCAAAACCACAACTTTACAGGAGAAACAAAAAACATGTTTTCGTTGATAACTTCACAAATTGTGGAAATTGGTGCGCATAGTACCTAGTGCGCAAAAAAAGATGCGCAGAGTGCGAAAAGTGGTGCACAAGGTGCACAAAATGTAAAATGTACAAACTTCGTTCCGACCGAGTGTTCCAAGACACATAACTTTTTTGTTGTAGATTTTATATATGTGATTATTATTAAGTATTCTCTTTTATCATCCATTCAAAACAGCAAAAAAAAAAAAAACAGGATCACAACTGTATCTCCAAGGCGCGGTAGACATTATTTCAGATCATACTGTAACCAGATCATACTGTTCTGTATTCCAGATCCTTTGAAGGTGTCTAAATATTTCAAGACAAGAATTACTGTACCTAGTCCCAAAAATGGTTCACAAAACTGATCGCACATTTGGCCGCGCCGCACGCGCCGCAGTCATTTTTCTATACAAAAAATGCTGATGACGTCAGAAAATGCGGCTGGCTTCCGACGTCTCAGCATTTCTTCTGAGTTGACAGTTCGGCGCGGATAGGTCTGCGACCACCCTAATGTGTCAGTTTTTGCTACGATGCGCTTATACTTTTATACCAATCAATGAGGCTTTCTACTGGTTTATTACTCTGAGCTTTGAGGTTTTATACAGCTATCACAAAGTAAGGCAACAGAAACCTTTGAATTTAGCAATATTTACCTTTACCTGTTATATGTATTTTATTTCTTTACTTTGAACTTTGAATGTTTAATGGGTTTTCTGTGCTCGCATTTGATTGAAAATAATTGTACCCTCGGGAATAAAGCTATGTTTTAACTAATTTTATGGAGGCTATTTTCAGTGTCATACCATATTATTGCCGGGTACCGTATTTCCCGAAAAGTACAATATAGGGGTCTTTAAATCAAGAGTAAATAGGTCCATCTCCATCTTAGACCCTACTGCTTAACATCAGGCAGAGGGAGGTCAAATGCTGACCTATTTAATAAAAATATATATATATAAATACCAACCTGGGCACTAAGTTGATCCAGCCCGACTGCCGTGCATTCCTGACTCCACCTTTTCCCCCATATTACTCGACTCCGGTTGCATAGATCTTGCCTTAAATAAATTTAAGAAAATGTTTAGGCATAGTTCCTCTAGCACTTCTTCACGTAGGTATCTTTGATAATATTTCGGTGGATAACTCTCACTCGTGCCTTTACAGTTAGGTAGGTCTATCCCATGCTTTAGTTTGCCTCTTTCGTTACATTCGCTACACCATTGTTTTTGCTACGAAATACTCCATGTTTTGCAATCGATTCTTGCAATATCTAGACTCCGAGGAGCCACTACGATGGTCTGATACAATTATCGTCACGGTGCAACACGTGCCAATTTTCGTCACCAAATTAATTGAAGGTGAGACATTTCCACTCCAATGCGTCCCTTGAGGACTATAGAGTGCTTTGATCCTAGCAACTACCTTCCATTCTAATATACACCTTATCGCCCTCAGATAGAGGTGATAACAGGAATTTAGAAAACCAGAGCTGTTTTATATTCGCAACCTTCCAAGCAACTTTATATTTTATAGCTACACACTATAAGGTTCAAAGTGGATAGTTAAGGCAATAATGTGAGGTTAAAAGGGAATACGGTCGTAATGGGAGGATGTTGATAGTTTATGGGCTATAAAATAGATGCTTAGGTTCATTGTAGGTTTTACTTGAAGACAATGAGATGTTTTTACTGTAGGAGCTAGATAAAATAGATTCGCTAGTTTACTTCTTCGTAGCGATGAGGCAGCGATTAAGTTTTTTCCGAAGCCATTTTCCTGAAGTAGGGTTTTATGACTTAGTGGCCAAGTTTACTGTTGGAGGTTTAAGTCAGTTTTTTCGAAAAATAATTTTTTTTTTGGCTCGACCAAAGTGTAGTTCAATTACTCGTAGTAAGGATCCTATCAAATGTAAATGTGGGGTTTCTCCCTATGGTGTAGTGGTTTGATTAATGTATTAATACGTACCTATGTTTAAAGTGATCTAGTTGTATTGTAGATAATCAACGAGCTAGGTCGTATTAAAATATTTCTCGCAATCAATGTCTTGTTTATTGTGCGATATAATTTCCACTCATGCAATGTATATTATTGCTTCTCAGGCTTTCAATGTAGTTATTGTGGCAAGTTGTGGTTATTATACACGCCTATTTTTTATCTTTATCTATTTTTTAATTACCAAAAAAATTAAAACATGATCTCGGTGTCTGTTACTGATCACATTTATGTAATTAAAACTCAAAAAAAAGAGAAAAAATATTATAACCTAAAAAGGAGACGAGACGAGTCAAACATGGATTTATAGTAGCTACTGGGGTTTCACTGACTCGGGATGATGCAGAGCATAGTTTAGGTGAGAATCCGTACGCGATTGTTGTCTGTAGTACCTGATTTGTACAATTTTTAATTAACCGACTTCAAAAAAAGGAGGAGGTTATATGTTCGGCTGTATGTATTTTTTTTTTTTTTTTTTTTTTTTTTTTTTTTTATGTATGTTCACCGATATTTCCGTCAGTTGTGGACCGATTTCCAAAGTTTTTTTTTTGTTTGAAAGGGTATACTCTTATAGTGGTCCCATATAAATTTTATTCCTGAGGGATTAATAGTTTTCCCGTAAAACTAAAACAATCACTGAACTTTAAGAAAATTGTGGCCCGATTTCCAAAATTTTTTTTTTGTTAGAAAGAGGTATACTCTCAACGTGGCGCCACATATTTTTTTTTCCTGAGGGATTAATAGTTTTCCCGTAAAACTAAAACAATCACTGAACTTTAAGAAAACGATATTTCCGTCAGTTGTGGACCGATTTCCAAAATTTTTTTTTTGTTTGAAAGGGTATACTCTTATAGTGGTCCCATATAAATTTGATTCCTGAGGGATTAATAGTTTTCCCGTAAAACTAAAACAATCATTGAACTTTAAGAAAATTGTGGCCCGATTTCCAAAATTTTTTTTTTGTTAGAAAGAGGTATACTCTCAAGGTGGCGCCACATATTTTTTTTTCCTGAGGGATTAATAGTTTTCCCGTAAAACTAAAACAATCACTGAACTTTAAGAAAATTGTGGACCGATTTCCAAAATTTTTTTTTTGTTAAAAAGAGGTATACTCTCAAGGTGGCGCCATATATTTTTTTTTCCTGAGGGATTGACAGTTTTCCCGTAACATTAAAAAAACCTCATTCTCACTACACAACACACCCTGACTCACAATCTGAGTCAAACATTAAATAGTTTGAAAGGGTATTACACCCGAGGTAGTACAAAATATTTCTTTTCCTTATGGATTGATAGTTTTCCCCCTTGCTGAACTCCGGTCTGTCCTTTAGTAGGTCTGCCCATGACTTCTCTTATCCTTTCCTACTTAAGCTACGATAAGCAAAGTCTTAATGTACTCGTAGCTTACTATATTATTTACACATACACTTTTATTTACACAGTATTTATTTACTTACACTAAAAAGTGAAAAATAAAAATTTTTGAAAAAAAAAATTGAACCGACTTCACAGAACACAAACAGGAGAACCTTCTACACACTAAAAAGAGAAAAATAAGAATATAATTTGAAGTCGGTGCCAAGTGAATACGATTAGGTACCTATCAAAAAAAGAAATCGAGCGATAGCGTACCAGGATACAATTTTGCACCCAAGTTCTTTTGAATTTCTTAGATGTAAATGAATAGTTGGCACCGACTTCAAATTATATTCTTATTTTTCTCTTTTTAGTGTGTAGAAGGTTCTCCTGTTTGTGTTCTGTGAAGTCGGTTCAATTTTTTTTTTCAAAAATTTTTATTTTCATAAAATTATGTTCGGTTTTGGTAAAAACAAATCTGACCATGCCATTATCATTTTCTGCATCTACTGCAATCCTTAAATTTTTTTTGGTAGTCATAAAATAGCGGTGTGTGTATATACAGTGTGTAAAAAGACGTCTACCGAAGCCGAAAGGGATAGGTACAGCATCCCAACACACAACCAAATCCAAAAGGATTTTCCGAAAAAAACATTACATCCGGAGAAAACCGACCTTGTACATGTGGTAGAGCGTATGTACTGGGCGCATTTTAATACGTAGATTGCTGGATTTTCTGTTTGAATTTTTGTTTTCTTTTATAAATGGAATTATTAGGTAGGTATGACCTTATTATGTTGTACTAGTAGTAAATAACTAGAAAATAAAATAAAACGACGTAGCTAAGTCGCTAAAGATGTTCAGAATCATGGTCTGATTGCAACCCGTCAGTTTTCGGTAGCAGTCTTTTTACACCCTGTATATATTTTTATTTTCGACTAGAATCATCCGCCCCCACTGACTCTCTATCCTGTTATAATTTACGTTACTTCGAGAGAATAAAATTCTCGATCAATAGGTACGGTCAGCGTCACCAACTGTTAACCTCCTTGTAAAGGGGTTACCAATTGGTGACGCTGCAAGTACCTAATATAATAAAGCTAGAATCAGCAGCTAATATTAACTTATTAGGAATTATGCAAAAATGTTTTCACACTTCGAGAATTGAACTCGGAACTTGGGTCTCAGTGGAACAATCGCCCAGAGGATTACACATAGGCGTAGAAACGGTACAAAAAAATTATTCTCTCAAAATGAAATAATATCAAACGTTTTATTTCATATACCCACTTCTCGGAATCTGATTCAATCTCATATCCATCTTGCTGGCAGTACTTGAAAGTGAGGTAACCTCAAGTGTATAGGTACTCGTACAATACAATATTATTACAGTGTAATATGAATACTATGTTGATTTTATCCATTTGCTGATTACCAGTGAGGTTTCTGTAGACTACTAGAAGATCCATCTTTTTAAAAGATATAAACGTATGCGACCATACAAAACTAAAGTACCAACCATGATATATATAAGTATACAGGGCGTCCCACGGCTATGCCACATGGAGGGAAAGTACCTTAAATATTGTAGATGGAACATTTTACTGAAAGAAGACATTATTTTTATTTAAAAAATAACTTAAACTGCATTCACAGATATTTAAATAATTACATGGTTGAACCGGAAATCGAACCCGTTACATGAGAAAAATAGTCACCTGTAGCTTTATCATACCGATCGAAAGGCTTCATCATAAGGATTATTTTTTGCTAAATAACATAGTGTCACACATAAAAGGAAGGCCATTCAAAGTGAAATATTTGGGGTTTCATTGGCACTCAGGATACGAACCCATACAATATCGTGGTTGTTGCCGAAAGTGTCGATGTCTATTATCAAAAATATTCGGCACAGAATTCTAAATATCTAATTTCCATTTGAAAGTCTGTTTCATCTTTATTGACTCATTCGGGAACATGATTTTATTGTAGGAAGTCCCTATTAAATGATCATTGTTCAATTTATTTCAAGGTGAGTTAAGGTGAAGGTTACATCATTAATTTATCTGCCAATAATTGGAGTAGGTAAATAGTAGCGTAGGAGTATACTTGGCGATACTATTTCCTCTTGGTAAATCCTTCGATTTTGAATGATGTAGGTACCTACTTACCGCAGCTGTAATTGAATGGGAGCTTTTTTTGTAATTTTTTTATGATTGATTTTCCTTCTGAAAGTTGTTAGAGAGTTCTGCAATTCGTAGTAAAATATATTTCTTGCAAGGTGTCAAATAAACGGCTGTTTTTGGTTTATAGCGATTTATTTTGACGACCTCTGTGGCGCAGTGGGCGAAGGTCCGCCTGCGACGCAGAAGGTTGCGGGTTCGATCCCCGCCGCGGGACAAATGTTTGTATGACCTACAGATCTTTGTCTCGGGTCTGGTTGTTTTTATGTATAATATGTATGTATTTACAAACAAAAAGTATATAAGTAGTTTATCAGTCATTCTAGTACCCATAACACAAGCTCTGCTTACTTTGGAGCTAGATGATGCTGTGTGAAAAGTCCAGCGTTATTTATTATTATTTATTTATTTTACTTAAATAATCAAAGCCAGTTTTCACGAGTGCTTTCATTACAGCCTATACTGGTAAATTGTTCACCCTACATACTATAATATATTCTGTGCCTACAATTTCAGCTAAGTCTAGAGAATCACATCAAACAAATGGAGCGGAAAAGTCGTGAAAAAATATTGCATGAAATTGAGGAAAAGTACATTTTCAGCGCGAGACAAAGTACCATTATTACACGCCGAATTGAAACAGTCTTCGCAAATTGGTGAGTGAAGAACGGAATCAAATCATGTCTGCTGGTTACATTACTCTGAGAATACAGTATTCGTTTTATGGGTGTGAGGAATATAATTTTGTATCAAACTAGGCCAATATCATTCTTATAATATTCAAAGAGCATTTTGCGAAAATTTCAACCGATACGATATCGTATCGCACTGCAATATTTTACGTGTAAACAGTAGTGAGACGCTGGACTGGCCGCTAAAGAGCATCGGCTTAGCAAAACGGGACAAAAATTGCATCGTGTATGCTCTTTCACTCCTTCTACGAGTAGATGATTCATACAGCGTCATGAGGCAACCTATGTCTATACTCTAGGTAGTGCTTGGGACATCGTTTGAGATGGAATACGCTTGCCCAGCACGTGAACCATTCTCTCAGCTTAATCAATCTTATCCACAAGAAATGTGTTTGTCCACTCTCCAGTCTATTATAATCTAATATAGCTCTAAAACATGCAAACTTATAGAGATGAATTCCATAGCAATTCTTAGAAACATTCTTCAAGAGTTCTTGAAATTCCGCATTTTCAACGAACTCTTTACTTAATGAATGTAATTCACTAATGCAATGAATTTTTCAGGAGATTTTCTAGTTTATGCATATAAATTCACAGAATTTTTAAATTGCGCAGTGTCCTACAATTTAACGATAGAAGAGAACGAAAAGAGCCCCCTTGAGGTGCACTTAAAGTCCTTTCACCACACTGGTTCAAAAGAACTAGCTTGATAAGATAAGTGTTTTAAATCTTGTTATTGTATTATGGTCAAAACTCAAAAAAAAAACGGATAGATATCGAGATGTTTTGCTTACGTAATTGTCTATAAAACAATACAGCAAGACTTGTTCAGATCGAAACGAAATAATGAAACACACAATACGAACTCAACAGGTATGTTTACAAGAAAAATGTTTTTAATTTTCGTCCTGACCACTTACACTTTTCAAAACAATAATAAAACGAATAAAAGCATCAAGTCTATTAGTATTCAATATACATCAACAATAACAATACTCCACCATTCTGTCTGTCTGCCCTAAAATTATAGCGAAGCCATTGTTGTCCTATCTTTATTCCGCTCGCGCACATTAGGTCGCTGTAAACAGCAAGCTATATAAACGTATAGCTCGCACATGTAACATGAAAAAGTATTGAACAACGACAATTAGCTCGTGAAGGCGAACGACAATCATCGAACATATGTCTGATACTCACGACTCCGGGTATCTCATTGTGGGTTCAGAACGTTGTGTGTGACTGAATAGTTTTATTCCATCAGCATATTTTCAAATTAAACCAAAGGTGTTTTAAATCATTTATTCCTTTTCACTTGGCCAAAATGTGGAAAAAACGAAGCTTGAACATTTCTTTAACTTCATAACTTCGTTTTATCTCGTTAATTTCATATCTTGTTGTTTGAAGACAACTTAATCACGCACGTGTGAAATAGATAGAACGTGCCCGTGTAAAATGTTTCGTTAGAAAGTCTCAAGAGATTTGTAATTGTCTCACGTTGTAGGGGATAGTGACATTGATTTTGGTAAAGGTGAGAGTTGTGGTACACGGTTGTACGCGATTGAATGCTAAACTAAAACACCATTGTTCTTTGCTTGTTTTAATATAAACCTGCCTTTACAACTTGCTAGGATGATTTATAGCGTTGGCAGACAGCTTGTGCTGATATTCAACGGAATGGTTTTCTTCTTATCGTGTCACTAGTTCTTGTTTGAAACAGTGTGGTGAAAGGATTTTAAGTGCGCCTCAAGTAATATAGTTTTATATGATCACTGAGATTTTTAGCCTAGGGAAACTCCTATCACACGTATGTGATAGGAGAGCATACACCTACTGAGCATATCTTACCAGAGACTAACTCATATTAACTTACTGAGAGCACTGGTGGTTTAGTGGAATGATAGTAAGGTAGTGAGCTCAGATCCGGTCGTACACCAATGAGTTTTGTGTTCAAATGTAAAACTGCAAGTACTCCCGAAAGGTGAAGGAAAACCTCGTGAAGCCTGTGTCGGTATGTCGTAGAAAAAGTCCGAAAACTTGAGTCAAGCGTTCAAAGGACCCTCATTTCAAGGCTTAAATCCTTTCACCACACTTGGAAAGAACTAGTGAAACAATAAGAAGAAGAAGACTGATACAATATGAGTTACATTCCCTGCATTGCACAACGCCAATCATCCGGCGATACAATAACAGTAACATTACCAACAAAACACGTTTTTCACCATTCTTCACATTGTTTGTTCTTTGAAATCGTTCCCACGTTCTACTAGCTGTCTGGATGTCACGGAGCCAGGGTTGGCTGATTGCTTTACTTATAGTTAACCGGCTAGAGAGAGTTGGATACTCGTGGTGAAGTTGAAGAAGGTGAACCTATTCAGTATCACGAAAAAATATGTTCTCAGAGTCCTAAGTGTAAATGTCCCATGCTCCATGAATAGCGTCTTTCACGTTGCATAACACACTTTTCTGAAAACATTTCGGGCCCGAGCGAGTCTGCTCCACAAAATGGATATGTCATGAGCAGGAATGTAATTTGGCTAACGTAACACAGGTTTAGATTAGGTACCAGTTATTTTAAAGTTGATAAGTGACTTGATAGGATTCTTCTTATCCGCAAAGTCAATTTGAAGGGTTATAATTTTTTGTAAATGATGATTATAACAATGTTAATTTGGTCACTGTGTCCACCACAACATTTTCTTCCACACGTCACCAAAAATCCGAAGGGGACCTCTGTGTTTTTTGTGACCAAATAAAAAAAACGAAAGTTCAAATTCCGAAAAGCTCTTATCGTCTCTGCGTTTACTTCTCGAAAATAAAAAGAAGTGACACCTAGAGTACCTAAGGTCATATATCGTAACACATCCTTCGCTGACCTACAAAATAATTTACAACCATACAGAAACTATAAATAAATCAGGGCACTGATTGAAGCTACATGTGATTCGCTGGTCGAGTACATCGCCCCACTTCCGACCGTACGTGTTGTGAATACCAATTTGTTGCGCCTCCGTCAAATATTGTACCAACAGTAGGTACAAATACTACTTAGACTAGATGATTTATACAGCATCAGGACAACCTATGCCTACACACTCGGACGCTGTAGTGCCGGGACATTGTTTGAGATCGAATAGGCTTGCTCAGCATATAAACTATCTTCTCAAGCAACAGTTGAGTAGAGAGACTACATACCAAGGTGTCAGCAATACCCAGTATAATGGATGAAACAAATGTCTACAAAAAATGTTTTTGTGAAAAAGATATGCCTTCACCTTGCCTTCACCTTATTTAGCTTCTAGGTATGTACTCTTTTCACATTTTTCCAGATAAATCATTTTGTCTTAGCATCAGATTTTTTTTACAGAGAAAATCCTTTTAGTTAGTAACACATATTAGACAGACATAATGTATTCGTGTGTGTGCTTTTATAAAAAAAGTACGTGTGTGTCGTAGAACATTCGGTTGGAACGAAGCAAAGAGTACTTTTCTATACTGGGAATCAATTAGGTATCCTATAAACGCTATTTCGTACTAACAATGTAATAATCTATGGACTGTGTCGCGGCTGCATTTCGCACTGTGACGATTTGACATTATACATGTGTCGTGACGCAAAAAAATAACACTTTTTTTCGTCCAGCCCCATCTGATACCGTCCGACAAGGAACTTCGTTCCAAAAACTGAACAGGATTACTACCTTATATTTTATCTAAGCTAAGGTACGGTAGACGAGTGTCTATCGTATCTGTGAGAGTTCACAGATCTAAGATATTGCATTTATTACAATATCTAAAGAGCGTAGTCCAAAAGATAAGTATAGGAAAGAAAAGTAAGATAAGTCCAAATAATATGGCACATTTTTAAGACGATCTTGGTGAAGGGGTGGGAAAAAGCTCAACTGAAACGCAAGAGTTGCACGTTCAATTCTCGCGGCATGAATGTTTTCATGATCTCTGTTCAGTACCTACAGAGTATAGTAAATACCCACATGCATAGTATTAGGAGATTCTGATAACTGGGGCAGAAGGAATCCTATCGTGCCTGTGTGACAATGTGACTGTTGGCTTATTCTTATTTTTTTTAAAAGTTTAACTTCAAAACAATTTCATGTTTCTTTTTAACCGACTTCAAAAAAAGGAGGAGGTTATATGTTCGGCTGTATGTATGTTTTTTTTTTTTTATGTATGTTCACCGATATTTCCGTCAGTTGTGGACCGATTTCCAAAATTTTTTTTTTGTTTGAAAGGGTATACTCTTATAGTGGTCCCATATAAATTTTATTCCTGAGGGATTAATAGTTTTCCCGTAAAACTAAAACAATCACTGAACTTTAAGAAAATTGTGGCCCGATTTCCAAAATTTTTTTTTTGTTAGAAAGAGGTATACTCTCAAGGTGGCGCCATATATTTTTTTTTCCTGAGGGATTAATAGTTTTCCCGTAAAACTAAAACAATCACTGAACTTAAAGAAAATTGTGGACCGATTTCCAAAATTTTTTTTGTTAGAAAGTGTAAAGGACACACTCTCAAGGTGGCGCCATATATTTTTTTTTCCTGAGGGATTGACAGTTTTCCCGTAACATTCAAAGAACCTCATTCTCACTACACAACACACCCTGACTCACAATCTGAGTCAAACATTAAATAGTTTGAAAGGGTATTACACCCGAGGTAGTCCAAAATATTTTCTTTTCCTTATGGATTGATAGTTTTCCCCCTTGCTGAACTCCGGTGTGTCCTTTAGTAGGTCTGCCCATGACTTCTCTTATCCTTTCCTACTTAAGCTACGATAAGCAAAGTCTTAATGTACTCGTAGCTTACTATATTATTTACACATACACTTTTATTTACACAGTATTTATTTACTTACACTAAAAAGTGAAAAAAAAAACATTTTTGAAAAAAAAAATTGAACCGACTTCACAGAACACAAACAGAAGAACCTTCTACACACTAAAAAGAGAAAAATAAGAATATAATTTGAAGTCGGTGCCAAGTGAATACGATTAGGTACCTATCAAAAAAAGAAATCGAGCGATAGCGTACCAGGATACAATTTTGCACCCAAGTTCTTTTGAATTTCTTAGATGTAAATGAATAGTTGGCACCGACTTCAAATTATATTCTTATTTTTCTCTTTTTAGTGTGTAGAAGGTTCTTCTGTTTGTGTTCTGTGAAGTCGGTTCAATTTTTTTTTTCAAAAATGTTTTATTGAAAGTAGGCACCTTTCTATAGCCCATTTCATTTCTTTGATATCTTTTGTACGATGAATGAATTCGCTAAAATATGAAACGCGAATCAAAGGTGGCTTTCAAAAACTTTTCACGTTTTCGTATTCATGAAAATATTTCCACCTTGCCTGATTTTAACTGAGTTAAATGAAAGAAAATATATTTTTATAGGAATATAAACTGGATCGATGCATGAAATACATTCTCCCAGATCAATTCACTGAAGATCCTCTGGAGTAAAGGTATTCCTTTACACAATAGTCAAAGATATGATATTTTCAGTTCGCGTTCAATACGCGTCAGGTTACAAGTCCAGCGCTGCCTGTTACAAGCCCGTAGACCTCGCTACGAAAAAACTCCTGCCACTTCTAGATAAATTAGACATAAGGAAGTTAGTCAGATCCCCTCATCAACAAGAAAAGAGCTGAAGATCTTCAAACGGCTGAACAGATTTTCATGAAACATAGCTAAGAACACTCGGGATTAGATTATCTATGACACAAAAAAACTAAACGAAAATCGGTTCATCTGTTTGGGAGCTACGATACCTCATACAGATACGTAATTTAGTATGAGTATGTGGCCAACTCTCGTACAATATTAACTGGTTTAGTTTACTCATGACGTTTTCTATGAGCTCGTTAAAATGCACTTGTAAATTTTCTAATTATCTAGTATGCACCATACACAAAAAAGTTAGTTTTTACTTTTTTACTACGCATAAAATCATAAAATTAAAATGACATGATTTTATAGTAAGCACAAGCCTCATAGAGCAACTTATCCAGGTTCATCTTCCAATCTTACGCAACTAATTTTTATTGCAACAAGTGAAAGGCTCAATCACCTCACCCTTCCCAAACGCGTCCTGAAATATCACGCTAAGACAACCTTCCCGCCAGCTGACGTATTCGTAATAGCAGTAAATTGGCAGTAAACCACTCACTTGAGAGCACTGCTTTTCAAGTGGATTCAAATCCCGTCGAGCACCTAAGTCCAAAAATTATAATATGCACTGTTGGGGTAAATGGCATGTTGTAGAACCTCAAAAGTTAAAAAAATGTGTTGAGTGCACGACAGAAGCCTCTTTGAGGCGCACTTAAATTTTTTTTTACCAACTTGACACGACACGAAGAAGTAAAGCACGCGTTTCATTATTTTATCAAAAGTTCTTATAATAAGCACTTATAATCCTTTCACCACACTGGTTCGAAAGAACTGGTGACACGATAAGAAGAAGAATCAAAAGTTTAAACCTCAAAGCAGCGTAAGAACCAAAGCGGAATAGTGAAATAATGCGTATATCTAATGTGGTAGAGGGACGAGGTCTTTACGGAAAAAAAAACAGTTTCATTTCTATTAAGAAACGAATAAGTGACTCGTGTCTTCGCCACGTGCCTACCAGAATGATAAAGCAGGGCTCGGCTCGCTACACCGCGTGTTGAAGACATACTAAATTACTTCTACGTCAGCTTTGAGATTAAATTCTTTGCATAGTAATACGAAGTGAGCAACGCGTGACGTGATAATGTAATCGGCTAGACGTCGGGTTAGACTTTTTAATGTTGTGAGGCTTATTTAATTTTGTATGCATAATAAGTTTGTATTATAAGGTCACCTTGAGTTAGCAACAAAACGGTAACCGTGCCAAAACTGTTTAAGAACATGACGATCGTGTACTTTATAAAAAAGTACGTGAGTGTCGTGGAACACTCGGTTGGAACGAAGCAAAGAGTACTTTACTATACTGGGAATATAATAAATTAATTGTCAATTAGGTATCCTAGAAACGCTCTTCCGTACTAACAATGTAACTATGTCGCGGCTGCGCATTTCGCACTGTGACGATTTGACATATACATGTGTCGTGACGGTAAAATAGTACAAATTATTTTTTCTTGCCAAAGTCAAATTAAAAGGAGATTACATAAATATATAAAAGTCATATCATTCAACTTAGTTTTAAATAACAAATTGGCAAATTAATGCATGCAAATGGTTATATTCATAGTTTAGATACTTGCAAAATCTCTAAAGTTGACTTTTTTTTTTTTTTTTTTTATTAAATAGGTCAGCATTTGACCTCCCTCTGCCTGATGTTAAGCAGTAGTGAGGTCTAAGATAGAGCATGCTTTCCTAGAAGGAACCTATTTACTCTTGATTTAAAGACCCCTATATTGTACTTTTCGGGAAATACGGTGCCCGGCAATGAGTTCCACAGTTTGGCAGTGCGTATGAAAAAAGTGGACTCAAAACGCTTTGTACGAACTCTGGGAATATCAACCATGTACAAGTGGCGTCTTTTGGGGAACCTGTTGGTCCGATAAAAGAATGGGGATGGCGGAACTAAATTATGGAGCTCTTGTGCACACTCTCCGAAATACCACTACTATACTTTCTTGCAGTCGTGTTTTTTTTTAAATTATAATACTTGTTATATCTGTTATAATTTAAGAACTTTATTTTTTCATTTAGAATTACAATAATTCACTTACTGAGAACTTAACTTATGTATATAAATTTAACTTAGCGTAGGTACATTACTTAGTTAAACTACGTTGGGAGTTATAATTATACTAACAAACATGATTTTTTATAAAACAATAGTGGGTTGTAGGAAAATATTGGTTCACTACCAAGCGAACACGGATACAAAGTGCATACGACCAATGAGTAACTAGATGTGGCATCAATGGCAGCGCAATTCTAATATTTTATTATTAGGGAGTTGGTATTATTTCTATGTTTTTATTGCTTGTGTTTAGATTTTAAGGTTATATACTCGTATACCACCTAAAAGGAAATTATTGTACAAACAATAGCTGACATGTTCTAAGCAAACAAAATAGTAATTATGTAACAAAATTGCGTGTTACTTTCTGTTCGTGACGAATGGAAACAGTTAACATAATTATATTTCCGTTCTTGTGCGGAAAATAATACGTGCGAGTACTAATGGGTGTAATGATGGTGGCTTTTGTACGTACCCCAACATTCTAATTTACCCATGTTGAGATTTGAGATGGTACAACAAACATCGTGTTTCAGAAATGTTATAAATAAACAAATAACGCTGGACTTTTCACACAGCATCATCTAGCCCCAAAGTAAGCAGAGCTTGTATTATGGGTACTAGATCATTTTATCAGTCATCTGATAAACTACTTATATACCTACTTTTTGTTTGTAAATACATACATATTATACATAGAAACACCCAGACCCGGGACAAATGTCTGTAGGTCATACAAACATTTGTCCCGCGGCGGGGATCGAACCCGTAACCTTCTGCGTCGCAGGCGGACCTTCGCCCACTGCGCCACAGAGGTCGTCAAAAGACTTCTCCTCCTTCTTTTGAAGTCGGTTAAAAAACTGATGACAATCTTTACAAAAGACTCCAAATAGGACTTTTGATGTTATAAGACGAAAGAGACTCGTCTTTATTATTATACACTAGACCCATTGTCGTGTGCCAATGTCAAGATCGTAAACTTTAGGTATACAAACAACGGTTCTAGTGTCCTTGGCATTTGGGGGACTAGACGTCTAACAAGGCCCAATCAATCCGGGTGGGTGGTTGAAGGTTTTTGGCTACTAATAAGGTCCGTTATGACTGTTAGCTCATATAGGCCCAATCTCACTGACAAAGTGGATAATACATATCTAGCAGTCATACGTATCAACATCTGCTTATAAAGTGATAAGTAATTAGAAACAGTGAATTTAACTCAGATAATTTTTCGTAATTTCTCTTCTCTATGGTAGAGTCAGATTCTATAGTCTAACAAACTTTTATATAATCAGAGAGCTATTTCTAAATCTATTTAATTACTCGTAATTAAAATTAAATGTTATGGATAAAAAAATAAATTAACTTACACTATCAGGATAGAAAGAAGTTTCCCAAAACCATACCTATCTTACCTAAAAAAAAAAGATTAGTGTGTATTGTCGCAGAAAAAATAAACCCGATCGAAAAATAAATTTAACATTAAATTAGCACCCATTTTACAACTTCTTTGATTTACTAAAATGTGTGGATCATTCCCTTAAAGGAATGCTTGCATGTTTTATGGTTATCTGGCCACGATTATGTTTTAGTTACGCAGTCAAATCTCAAAACAATAAAATGAGGAATATTTGAGAATACCCGAAACGTCCCCGATATTCCAATAGTAGACAAAGCTGAGGGAATCTTTCGATATTTCAATCGAGCGTTTAATAACAAATACCATTCGCTTCGGTATGTGACCTTTGATTTTACCCCAGACTGAAGGAAATATAAGGCAAAATATGTGAGATTCTAAGGATCAGTTTTGACCGAAACGCGAAACGACAAAACGTGGTAGATATTCGTACTTTTAAAGTTACATTAAAACTAGACTCTGGTGTCCATTCAAATATTCACTGACTAGGCCAGGCCCTTAATTCATAATACAGCGGAATGCATTCGGTTCGGAATCGACTGACATCAACCAATCACAGTGCAGGAATTGATCCGAATGACTTTTCTTGCACTGTGATTGGTTGCTGTCGGTCGATTCCGAACTGAATGCATTCCGTTGTATTATGAATCAAGGCCCGGAACTGTCTTTGGTCTTACTTTTAAGATAAAACAGAGGCTTTAAAATCTCAATATTATAAACTCGATCTACTTTATACCGAGCATAACACTTAAACTAAATTAGCGTAAGTGTTACGTACGGACCAATTACCGAAAATTACTTGCAAACTTGTCGAATTCCTTAGATAACATATTTTTTATATAAGCTTTTATACGTGGAGTAGTTTTACTATTTTAACGATTGAACTGTATTAATTACAAAAAGCAGATAACGATTGTATCACCAATGCAAGAAAATCTTTTTTGATATTTGGGTACTCAGCTCCAGTGCACTTCCAATAGTCTATTTAGCGCATGCCCAAACACATTCCAAAACATTTCAGAAGATAGCATTCCATACGTGACATCTTGCACGCCCATCGCCTACTTGAAAATGTACCTAGTATCCAAATATAGAAACCATTTAGCATATTAGTTGAATTACCTAGCTTCCTAGCGTTCTCAATCAACATTGAATCAATCACAATACGGTAAGCAAGCCGACCCTGATTGAATACGAAGCCCTAATAATCCTACTCCAGATAGGGAACAATGAACTGGTATGCCAGGACTACTTGAGCTTGAATCGTGTTTCAAGTCGGTACTCAGTTTCCAACGAGAACTGTAAAACGCTTTTGAAATTCAAGTTTTATTGATAGTCAATCAACAACGTATAAGGACAGAGAACAGAGATTACAGATTCTCTTACAAGTTTCTGATATAAAGCTATCTAGCCTTACTCTTAATCGAATTAATCAGCCAGTAGTTTTTAACAGCTACGTAGGTATATTTATCAGCCACTTTTTCAGCAAGTGCTGAAATTGACACCAAAATTAAGAAAAAAAGTATGTGAGTGTCGTGGAACACTCGGTTGGAACGAAGTTGGTACATTTGACATTTTTCGCATCTTGTGCACCACTTTTCGCACTTTGCGCATCTTTTTTGCGCACTTATATGCGCACAATTTTGCACAATTTTTCAAGTTAAAACAGTCATGTTTTTTACTTCTCCTGTAAAGTTGTGTTTTTGCTATCCTTTTATTCCCAGGAGACAACGATATGTCGTGACGGTAAAATCGATCGCTTTTTTTTCTAGCCTCCATCCTCGATACCGTCCAAAAATAATAATAAATATAATAATAATAATGCTGGACATTTTCACACAGCATCATCTAGCCCCAAACTAAGCAAAGCTTGTACTATGGGAACCAGATAACTGATATACTACTTATATACTTTTCGTTTGTAAATACATATATTATACATAGAAACACCCAGACCCGAGACAAATACCTGTAGGTCATACAAACATTTGTCCCGCGGCGGGGATTGAACCCGCAACCTTCTGCGTCGCAGGCAGACCTTCGCCCGCTGCGCCACAGAGGTCGTCAACATAAAAAGGAACTTCGTTCCAAAAATATGTAGTCTACTTCACCCGAACTATAACGAAACGAATGTTTTTTTCATGAAAGATAAGTACTTTGGACGCAACGATAAAACGTATGTACTGTACAGTATACTTAATCAATATGTTAAACACAATCAACATACCGCCAAGACTTGGAGAACTCACGGAAAACAATTTTTCACTTATTTTACAATTTGTATTCTCTTATCCGACATGAAATTCAAAATTTTATGAATAAGGGAAAGGAAAAAGCTGCGGAAACTTTTTCTATCTCGGTTAAAATACCCATTTCTCGTTTGTGAGAGGCGGGCCTTGTAGACCAAGAGATAGAGAAAAATAATTATCACTTGTATTTAAAAATGAAGAACCAAACTGGATCACAACTGCATCCTTATAGCGCCGCCAGCACCGTATACATTTTACCTGATCATGACAGGATCAAGACTAGGTAGCGTTTTGATCATAGATAACTGTTACCTACCTGCTTAAGAAGATTTTTTCATCTTCATCTCTCAATGCCTACACTTAATACTATGTAGGTACTTTAATATCTCAGCAGGTTTAAAACATGCGTCGTTCACCAGTCATCCCCATTTCCTTGTGGAAAGATTAATTGGGCATCCAATTAATCATTGCATCTATGAGGTTGTACACTAACTCCACATCCATTATAGCATACAACCTCACGGTATTGCGTCTAATGTGAGGTTGTATATTATAATAATGTTCACTGGCTCCTAGACTATTAGGATTGGAGGTAAATAATTTATTTAGAAGTTAGAAGTTATATATCTGCTGACTGCAAACTCGATGGGGTGAATTATGTAAATAAGAGTTTTATGACTCATTTTTGTCAAGGCCGAAGACAGTCGCGTTTCGGAGACAGATTTAAATAAAGTTTCTAATCTTTTAGGTTGAGCTTTGGAGTCTCACGCAATGTTTTGACTTGCAGTTGGTTCTCAATCATCTGATTTATAAAGATTTAGTTGCAGGGCTTACAGACTACCTTCAGCTAAACCCACCTAAACCTGATCGCACTTTTGGCCGCGCCGTACGCGCCGCAGTCATTTTTTTATACAAAAAATGCGGCTGGCTTCTGACGTCTCAGCATTTCTTCTATTGAATTGACAGTTCGGCACGGATAGATCTGCGACCACCCTAAGACGCCATTTATAGGATATAATTCTGGCATACCATTCTTACTTCTTGCCACGGAATATTAGCTCTTGCTCCGTTAAGTTTGAGAAAGCAAGAGGCAAGAATGGTATGCCAGAATGGCATCCAAAACCAGATATCCATTGATACAATGGAATTAAATAAATAATGTTGGACATTTCACACATCATCTAGCCCCAAACTAAGCATAGCTTGTACTATGAGAACCAGATAACTGATAAACTACTTATACACTTTTTTGTTTGTAAATACATACATATAATACATAGAAACACTCTGACCCGAGATAAATATTTGCAGATCATACAAACATTTATCCCGCGGCGGGGATCGAGCCCGCGCTTCTGCGTCCCAAGCGAGCTTTCACCCACTGCGCCACAGAGGTCGTCAATAAATAAATCAAGTCTATAACTGACAGTCACTTTCCCAACTGACCAAGCTCTTTTTACTTTTTTCACTAAACAAATAAAACGTAATCTAAATAACAAACAAATTCCTTATAACTTAGTCGGATTAGCCGACCCTCTCGGCACCGGTCTGTCTGACACGCTTGCGGAATCAGAAGACAGGAATTCAGAAAATGAGAAGTTTATGTACCTACTTACCCATAAATGTTTACTTAAGAAAAAAACGTAAACAGGTTCACGACTGTATCCCCAAGGTGCGGTAGACATTCTCTCAGATCTTTTATGTTACTTATTCCAGATCCTTTGAAGATGTCTAAGGGGGGTAGTCAGAGGCATGTCCAAACACATAATATTTGATACATGCCGACATCTTGCAGAAGTTAGTATTCCATACGTGACAGGTTGCAAGCCCATCGCCGCCTATAAGAACACTAACTGGTTTCCTCACGATGTTTTCCTTCACCGTTTAGAGCTCGTGTTAAAGTGCATATAAATTTTACGAAACGAAAAATCCATTGATGCACGGCTGGGATTGAAACCCGCGACCTTCGTATTGAAAGTCGAGGCACAACCCCATTCAGCCAACACGGCTTTTCGTTTACTTAAGAATACTTCTAAAATGGCTGAGAACAGTAAGGCGTACATTTTTACTATGCAGTTTACAAATACGAGTAGGTGAACCTAATTTTTTTTTCGTTTCTAATACTTACACCGGCACCGTCTGTTAAAGTCGTTAAGCCATGACGGAGGTCTTAAGGCGGCCAAAAAACTCCATCACTAGAGTTGGCCACTGACTCATACGAACTTACTTTTACTATCATAATACTTACCAGCATAAAAAAAATACTTATTCAGAAGAACTGCTTTACCGTAATAGGTACTTCATTACTTTATGAAGGTTATAATAATACAGCCAACTTTAAAATGTTTATTCATTTCAAAAGTCCCAATTAACTTTGATGAAGCCGCTACAAATCTTAACACATCATTAGGATGCAAACAAACAATAAAAAGTTTACGCAACGTGCAGATTAGTTACTGAAAGGTTGTTGACCCCTCTCGAGTCGGATGTCAGAGCTGAAGTGCTGCACCCTTTCGACACTGCGGCACCGGGTAGAGATGGGACTGGTGTTTTATCGATAGTCCTGGGCAACTATCGATAGTTTGTTAGTGACTTAATTTTCATACCAAAACAATACTGTGGGGTGGCAGCTGAGGTTTCTATTTTTTTTGTTTGCATGCATAAAAATACGCCTCTTTACCGCAGGAGTAGACAGAGTAGACTAGAGATAAAATAGACAATGTTAGGTACATAGGTACTAGAGATTTATGAATGTAGTTGATATAAACTTTTTAAAAGTTTCAATATAATTAAGACTGCAAAACTTATCAACCAAATAAAGCAGAGAAAACATAATTTTTTATTGAGTGTAACAGCAAATACTTAACCTATTTTTTCTTTAATTCCTTGATATCGATATAGTTGCACATCTATCTCGATAATTTCCCAGCACAACACCATTGCGCCTTGTTTCATCTCCCGCTATAAATGACCAGATAGTAGCTGAATAGCCGCTTTGTAAGAGATATTGCCTACTTTATGGATTACACAGACGTTATAAAAGCACTTTACGATGACGTAGATATTAAACATTCCTATTTAAGTACTATGAAAACTTAAATAAACTTTAAACTTTATGATAGACAGCCAAATTAACAGAAAGAGCCGTTAGACTGCCAAATAACGAAATTGTAGAAGCATGAAAGCCTGCCTTTGAACTTATAAGCTTTCTATAGCTCAAACGGCTGATATCCTTTCATTAACGGCTCGTCTTACGTGGGCAGTTTGACGCGAACGCGAAGCGGCGCGGTGCGGCGCGGAAAAAAATAAACAGTCCATTTACTATTGAAGTGTCCTACGTCACCGGTGCGCAGCGGCGCGGTGCAGTTTGAAGCGAACGCGAACAGTTTGTTTGACATTTACGCGCGAACTAGTATACTCAATCTGAAATCTGTTGCAAGATTCGCGCGCACGTAGGACAGCCGCGCCGCGCCGCGCTTCGCCGCATCGAATCGCGTCGCTTCGCGTCGCAAAAGCGGTCGCGTCAAACTGCCCACGTAAGACGGGGGGTAAGAGTGACAAGAAGAAAACAAAAAATTGCCTTGAGGAGTCATGAGAAAGACGTAGAGCGAAGATAAAATTATATTATTTAATTATTCTACGTATAAAATTGACCTCTCGCCATGCACCGCCATGTTTAAATATTGCTCAAGTGCGTAAGAAAACAGCTAGGTATACAAAAATACAACTTTCTTTTTCGCAGGAACAATGCTTCCTGGAAACAATGAGGTGTTGTGTTGAATTTTATTATTCAAAGGGATCAAGAAATAGACTTAACTGTCACAACACACAACTTAGTCTACAACACGGTTATTCTGGATATCAGGAGACGACAAGTTTTTCAGTAGGTACAGCCGGCGACACAAGCTTTTGAAATCTAGGAATAGTAGAATGCTTTGGAGTCTTTTCAATTTAGCATGGCATTCATGGCAATTTTATTGACTTAATAGCCAGCTCTCTGTGGATACGAACAGATTTAATATCAGTCTGTTAGCTCAAGGAAGCGTGTAAGAATTATGAGATGGATTGAATGGAACATGGAAGTAATATATTAATTGGTTTGTTGTTTGTTTTAGTAGGTAGGTAGGTTGTACCTCCGATCTTTAAATGATTCTATTTGTTTTTGATCTGGCATACTTTGTGTAGGTATACCTACACACCTTAGTGGTACAATCGTGATTCTGTTAATTTTACAATGAGTGTAATTGATTCCTTTTATCTTGGTCTGTAGGCTAGGTTCGGTATGCATATTTTCCACTAAGTCAAAAAATAAATAGTTATGTGATTTGTGAACGACTGTACAGAATACCCGAACGAGAAGTAGGCGTGAAACACTTGCCTACATTTCCAAGGTAAGAATTGAGCTCACAGGTACTGAAGAGAACCCCTATTTACATAATGTAATTTACTGAGTGTACCATTGTTTTTTGGTATTCTACAGCCTTCTTTTGCATTGGAGTTACGTGAAATGAACGAGAGAATTCTAGTGGTTTTAGCATTTTCTAACGTGATGTTTATTGGTGTATAAATAGCAAGCTAGTGTATTGTGGTGTTTTTTCTAAGGAATGCTATTTATAAACCGCTATTTTATGACTACCAAAAAAAATTTGAGGAAGGCTGCAGTAGATGCAGAAAATGATAATGACATGACAGATTTTTTTTTATTTAACTATCACAGAGATATCGAGGATTGGTAGTCAACCAAAATTTTATGAAAACTGTACAAATAAGTACTGAAGACAACAAACGCGTACGGATTCTCTTTTAAACTATGCTCTCGTATCATTCCCAGTCAGTAAAACGTGGTAAAGCCCCAGTAACTATCATAAATCTATGACTCGTCTCGTCTCCTTTTTAGGCTATAATTTTTTTCTCTTTTTTTGAGTTTTAACTACTTAAATCTGATCAGTAACAGACACCGAGACCATGTTTAAAATGTTTTTGGTACTTAATTAAATAAGTACTTAATACAATAAAAAAGATGCTGCTGTTTGAAAATGTCCAGCATTATTTATTTATTTATTGCTAACGATAAATCTTGTTTATAATTATTTGGTAAAGCTTTGCTACTTGAACAGCTCCAACCTTCGAACTTTCCTAATTGTTATTTAACACTCCTGAAAAAGTAATAAGGTCTTGGCTTGGCTTATTCTAATGAACTTAGTGAACGTAAATAAATTAAGCATCAATATAGCTAATTACGAGTACCTTACTAAGCCTCTGTGGGTGCGGGTGCGGGAATTACCGTAAGTCTCAGGAAATAAGATCGATTATTGAACGGCACGTAACATTTGTCATAAAGACTTCAATGTTGGCTTAATTATAACTGAGTTTCAATATATGCGTTTGTTTGATTTGTTTAATTAGTGACGAAAGTTCTTGGACAGTCCGATGATTTAAATTGAAGTTGTGAACCTATTTACGATTACGTGAAACGAAATTATTAATGCAAACGGTACTGGCGTTTTGGCTTTGTCTGTCAAAACGTCTAAATATTTGATGACTGGGGTTGGGTTGGGCTTGGGACAATATCCTGTTGAATCGCTTGGAGATCTAAAAGTCGTCTACCACAGAATATATATTTTTACTAAAATTATAATTGAAATACGAACGACTCTTTTAGTAAAGAAGTAACAAGAATATAATTTCTGACCAATGGGAATGGGATTACTAAAGCTCAACTACATAGAGCCTATGTTTAAAATAGGGAAGACATCTTTTTCATTAGGCCCGTAATCAAGTCGATTTTAACCTTATTATAATACGTTTAGAGTTCATATTCTTCATATTTGCCGTTATTTGAGCTACGCAAGCATGCCCTGATGTACCGCAACTTCAGTCAGCGCCTTACCTTTTCTAACATTAATAGTGAATTTCGTGTGCCTATGATTGACAACCAGACCGTAGGCGCATCTTTTATTCATGGTAAAGTTGTAAAGAGGGTTTTATCAACGCTCACTCATCGCCAAGATCCGTTTTGGCAGAGAGCCTTTGGTAGTGCGTAAGGATTGTATGATTGCAGGTTCAGATTCTGACATCAATGGATGGCGATGATCAAACAAATGCGATATACTCACGAGCTTCGTATACTCATACATTTTGAAGGACTTTAAACTTTCTATCAATCTGTGAAAGTTCATTCTCTGAACGTTCATTTAATTTCAGGTTAGCCATGTGTGTCCGTACGTCTCGTGGGAAATCACCATAAAAGTTCAGGTTTCAATCCAAGCCAAGGAAAAAGAATCATAGCTTACTATTATAAAGTGATTCGTACTATAAGTACTTATTATAGGTGCAGTTTTTTGTAGTTTACATCAACAAGATCGAGTAAGGATAATAAATCGCACTCCAGTATACTGAGTCACAGAAACTTTTACTAAGTTAAGAGTAATTTAATAAAAAAAAAATTGTGACTCAGTGTACGAGTATAAGGATTCCAAACAGCAAGTAAAAAAAAAAACGTAAACAGGGTCACGACTGTATCCCCAAGGTGCGGTAGACATTCTCTCAGATCTTTTTATGTTACCTTTTCCAGATCCTTTGAAGATGTCTAAGGGGGGTAGTCGGAGGCATGTCCAAACACATAATATTTGATACATGCCCACATCTTGCAGAAGTTAGTATTCCACACGTGACAGGTTGCAAGCCCATCGCCGCCTATAAGAACACTAACTGGTTTCCTCAAGATGTTTTCCTTCACCGTTTAGAGCTCATATAAATTTTACAGCAAGTAAATTAACAAAATCATTTTAATAACTAATTATAACACCCGATAATTGAATAGGTATAACGCTCAACATCCTTCCAAAACTCGACACGCCAGAATCTGACAAATTATAATATAATATATATAATATATCGCGTAGCTGTCTTAGTTGTTCTTGATAGAATAGAATAGAATATACTTACATAGATCGTTGAAGTAGGTGATCAACTGAGTGCTTCCGTGCTTCGGAGGGCTCGTTAAATTGTCGGTCCTGGCTATATTAGGTCGTTAAGCCATGACGGAGGACTTAAGGCTGCCTTAAAACTCCGTCACCAGAGTTGGCCACCGACTCATACGAACTTACATTTTCAATCGTGGAAATACAACGCTAAACCAAAATGTTGAAGAAAACTTAAGGAGTTGGCAAGCAATTAAGATTTTCTTCCTCTTTTAAAAATCCACAAAATGCTAAAAACTATCCCAAATATCAAATAACATCAAAATCGGTAAAGCCGTTTTGGCGGAAGAGAATTACGAACACACGCATACCGAAACTTAAGATAAGATGAACTCGTATTATGAGATAAATACGTTTAAAATATATGTAGAGAAATAATAAACGGTTGATTCCTCTTGGAAACAAAGTGATGAGTTTAAAATTAAATTTTACAACATTTTCTCTGTGGGAACGACTGGAATGAGGGCGCTGTAATTGAACTGTTTCTCGTCAAGGAATTCATCAGTCTTCCTAGCTACCTACTCTAAACATGGCTTAATATTTGCTAAGTAATAACTCTAGGCTAAAAAAAAATATTTATTTATTATTAATTTTAAATGTGGATTCTAAATGTTATGTAAATCTTATTCTATGGATCAAATGGGTCTGAAATAAATGATTTTTATTTTTATTTTTATTAATTTTTTTAAAGAAAGCATAAAATAAATGATCACGATTGAATCCTCAAGGCGCGGTAGACATTAATTTTCTTGATCCTTTGAATCTTCAAAGGATTAATTGCCATCTGGCAAGGCGAAGATGGGCTTGCGACCTAAACTCATTGAATGATAACCCCTACCAAATGCGGGCATGTGCCAAAAATGTATTTGGACATACCTCTGAGTACCTCCAAGAGTACTGAAGTGTCTAGATTCAAATTCTAGGTTTCTTTTTCTACTCAACGTGTAAGTAAGGTGGTCTGGAAGAGATCGCTCTTAGCGATAAGGCCGCCCATTGTACCTACTTACTTGTTTTCGTGTATTTCCTGTAATGTGTTTTTGTGTACAATAAAGTGTTTTTCTATTCTATTCTATTCTAAGTAAATAAAAACGCTTACAAAACAAAACATAGTTTATGCAAGGCAGCTGTGCAGCTCACTACAACGAAAACTTTTTAAACTTTGTCGTCTAATTGTAGAGCGTTCACCTCGTCTCTATGGAGGAATAATTCGTCCTTTACAAGCGCAGCATAATAAAAGCTACACCCATGTTTATTTAATTATTGTATTGTGCACGTACGCTGTCGCGTGAAAGAGTGGCTTGTTTAGTTTAATGAATAGCAATTCATAAAAACAAAAAAATAATATGAAATAGAACGTTGCGGATTTTACAAACACACGGCGAATTAGCAGCGGAGCGTATAACTCGAATGTGTTTTCAGAATTCCAAAAAGGAATTTGGAATAGGCTCTAAAAGTGGTCGCAGACATATCCGCGCCGAACTGTCAATTCAATAGTAGAAATGCTGAGACGTCAGAAGCCAGCCGCATTTTCTGACGTCATCATCATTTTTTGTATAAAAAAATGACTGCGGCGCGAACGGCTCGGCCAAATGTGCGATCAGGTTAAGGCCGCATAAACAGAAAACATCCATTATCTATAATATTATGGTTAAAAAACTAGAGGCAGGAGGCAAAAAAGCGATCCTTTGAAGTTTCAGTGACAGTTAATCGATCTAAGTATTGCGTACCTGCATATCTCCATTTCTACTTAAAACGTAGTAAGCACTGAACAGGCTTTTCTCATTAGTCTGTGAAGGAAGACTCTCTCCATGTTCCTTTATTCGTAACGAAACGCCGGACACTAATTAATTTGGACCGGACGCGAAATTGACCTATGTCAGTATTGTTCCCCTTTGCAAAAACGCGCTCACGAGCTCAAAGAATTCTCGCTCTTTTGCTTTGAAAATAGGGATGAAATTACCGTGGTTGTGTTTAGTGTGTAGCTGTGTGAACCATAATACAGAGAGTAGAGTCACCACGTCCAGTGTCAATTAGTAGAACGAGATAGCTTTATCCGATGTCAGAAAGTTTAAATAGAAGTAATGTATGATAGAAAATATCAGCTATCAGCTAAAATATCAAAAAAAAAAAATCTCTCAAATCTTAGCTAGGCTTTATCCCTAGTTAAGACAACAATGGGAATAGTAATAAACAAGTGGAAAAAAATGGGGGAGACCTTTGTCCAGCAGTGGGACAACATAGGTTAGAAGAAAAAAAAGACTACATCAACTCGTGAATGGCTAGCCATCGTGTAGATCATGTACTAATGTAATTATCCAGAGATGCACAGGATTCAAACCTTCGGACTGAAAATTGAGGTAACTATCCTACACGGACAATACGATTCTCTATACGAATTCCACCGCTAAAATCAAGGTTGGAGGAACTTACCTACAACATGACTCATCAGATACCTCTGACCTTTGTCTTCCAGCTCGCCTTTTCGGATATGTACGTCGTAAAGAGCCTTGATTTATATCAGATAATAAATCTTTTCACCTATTTAGTTGGTCTATGTCACTTCAATAAGTCGCGTGATATAGTAACATACAATTTCCAATACAGATCATGGAGAAGGCGGGAAATGGGGATAAGTATTTTTTTTACAACAAAAGAAGCCCTATATAAGCTAGTCTGTCTATCTCTGTATCAAATTTCATTCAAATTGATTCAGTTTTTGCGTGAAAAAGTAACAAACATCTTCATCACCTTTCATATTTATTATAATTATAATTAGTATTTTGGCTTACGAATGAGCATTCCAATATAATCGAATAACAGTGTTCTAATCTTTATAATGTAGAGACGGTTCTAAGCATTTATTCTATGGCAATGGCAAATAAAGGTTGTTTTTCGTAAACTTTTCTGGCAATCCTCAATGGAATGATAACATCTTAACTGCCTGTTTTCGATAGCATCATAAACTTCAATAAAGACTTGGGATTTCTTTTGATAAACAAAACGTAAATTCTTAATTCTTTATTGTACAAATAGACACACACAGGATAATAACATAAAAAACAACATGCGTAAACATGCGAGAACTTTGAGAATAAAGCATGAATTTAAAAAATAGTTTGTCATCAACTAAAACATCTTGTAAGGAAAAAGAAATTTACCCGAGTAGAGCTCGTGGTGTAACTTGCATGTCGTCCTTGATAGATCGTCGAAGCTAAGCAATGTTCTGAGCGGGTGACTGCTTGTGGCATTATCAACTGAGCGCTTCCGTGCTTCAGAGGGCACGTTAATTGTCGGTCCCAGGTATTAAGTCGTCAAGTCAAGACGCAGGCCCGCCAGCCTAAAAACTTCGTCACCAGAGTTGGCCACTATTAACTCATACGAACTTAGAATAGTTTTAAATTTTGAGGGTCGTGATCCCCTAAACATGGCGTAATACTTTTCTTAACTATGTCGCGCCACCTGTTTCTGTCTTTGGCAGCGTGGAGCGCATCATGAAGCTTGGCATTCAGCGTAGAGCGTTCCGGACTATAAAAGTTTTGGAGCTATTCCGTACTATAAAAGCCAATTAGTCAAGTCGATTTTCCTTAATCGATTGTATCTTAAACTTACTCTAGAACTAAAATTGCGTTTGCAAAGAGATGTCGAATGAAATTCTATAAAAAGTCAATGGAAAACAGATTGGACCGAGACGACAGCGACTTTTATTAAAAAGCTCGATGACGTTTCCTGAATTAGGTGTGCTACGCTTGGCCCTGAAGATATTTTAAATAAGATTTTTTATAGATCTTTCAACTTCGAATAGCCGTCTTATGCAACTGAAAATGATTTGATGTTTTGTAAAGGAACTTTTTCAATAGATATTTATTCCTCACCTAAAACCTAAAAGACCTCATTAAAAAAAATATACGAGGAACTGAAAAGTTAGTTTCATTTGCGGAATTAATTTGTTAGTTTGAACAAAATTCACAAAGCAAATTGAATAGGTTTGATACAGTTCTATCTTTGTGTTATCTGTGCATTTAGGTGAAATTATCCAACTCTCAACTTCAGAGTCGAAGTTTGCAAATTAGCTTAGTTTTGCTCTGTATTTCTGAGACGAAAATTGAAGTAGCTTGTGTTCCCCGCGCGACGTTAAAACTTAATTTTCCTAAACTTGTTCAGCACTCCTTTTATAAATAAGAATTTTTTTATGCATAAATGCATACTTAAACCATTCTGATTTATAATTTGTATCAACTATTGTTTTGGATCTATTCCAATTTGAATTCGAAACATTACAATGTTACAATAATTAGATGGTAAATTTATGTACCATTGACATGAAATAAACTTATATTGGATGGTAGGTACAAATGGTGCCAAGGGGAATAATCCTTACTCCTAAAGCGACATAGAGTTGAGACGGGATCTTAACTGGAAGTATTAACCACCACACTTAACTACCACAATTTTTACAGCAATGGTAATGAAATTATAATATTATGAAATGAGTAGTACTCTGTTCACATTAAGATTTTAATAGCTAAGATGACTGACCTACTACTTTTAGTCGCTCTACTAATTTGTAATAAGTTTTCTCTCACGGGAGAAAATCTAAATAAACTGTAGTTCACAAGCTTTATGCTATTATTTTAAGTTTTATGTTTGTGTCTGATTTTTTTTTATTTCTATTCACTCATCCAATGCCTACATTACCTACACAGAAACATTCTGTTTTCCTAGAATTTTACCCAAAACTACGAATTTCAGTAAATCCTAGGTACACTGGAAAATCCTAGGCTTACAGTGCTGGATTTTTCTTGTTTTAGCTAGGTTCGCAATTGCCTAGCTTACGGGAGCTCACCGTTTATTTTATTTGATAAAAAAGTACATAGTAGAATAAAAGAATTTGTTTATGATTGTAAAGTGATTTTGCTGTTCTCCAACTTTTTAACAAAACTTTTCTAACCCAGACTCGTACATAAACTAAAGTAAATAAGGCAATGGACTTAGAACTTTGTTCTGATGGATTGACTTAGGATGAAGTCTGGTCTGGTTTAAAAAGTTGTGTAATGGGTTTCGATGGAGTTTAGAAAATAAAATTAGGCAGTTTTGCCAATAAAAATCTCGTTGAAAAAAGTAAAAAACAAACAAAAGTCAAGAGTCGAGGCGCGGGTGAGGCAGCGGGGCGGGGGCGCGGCGCGCTTCCGCGACTCCTAATCTCCTATCTCTACTCATCTTTTGAAGATGACAATGTTGAATGGATGAAATAAGATATACACGCCGCCGCATCGACGCTTAGCACACGTCAATTTCACACAATCAAATATTCCTTTGATTTAGTACATTATATATCTGAGATTATGTGTGCAAAATTTCAATTGATTATATTGAAAACCAAGAAAGTTATCGATTTTCAGCACGCCACGCACCGTTTGGTCCCATAGTGCGACGCCGCCCCGACTTTGCTGTTAGCGACCTGACTTAGGGTTTTACTTAGCTTGAAGTCTGAGCTAATGCTCAATTGTTACTTTTTAAAATCAAAGTTTATCAATTTAAATACATAGTTTGAATAGAGATACGAGTGTAGTTTTTTATATGTATGAAAAAACCTGCATCAGCACCACACGCATTTGCATTGTCTGTTGGATAAAGCCGAGTTGAAAGGATGATTAAGTTATAAACCATAAATTGAAATAAAGCTTAAAATGAAGATTTATATCTCACAGACATAACATCAACATTTTACATAAGGAAACTCTATCTTGATCTAGTTTAATCAAAAAATACTATGAAGAGTAGGTGAACATTTTTATCCACTCACCTTTACCCGGACACTCGATATACCTAAATCTAACAAAAGTGGTTTCATTACCCTACGTTCACACCAACAAACAAGTTATCATCATCATCCACAACCTGACTTTGCCCACTGCTGGGTATAGACCTCTCTTTTTTTATGCCTCGTTAAACAAGTTATAGCTTGGAATATCCAAACACCATATTTTACTTTCGTACAAGTCAATAAATACAAGTTTCCTGCAAGATTAGTAAGTACAAAACCTTTTCCCACAAAATATTCCTCAATACTTAGGCACCTATTTGCTTCAGATGTGGACAATGAACGAAAGAAGTGTATAACTAAATGTAGAATACATGTAGTTGTAGCTTCCTTTGGGGGGTTACACAGACACTACAATCATTTTTATATATGTATGCGCATCTGTAACGCGGTCCTCGTTCGAAGAATTTAATCGCGAACTCGAGGGGCAGGGAGTCTCGATTGGTGCGGGGAGAGTGTCCATTCAATACGTAGTATTATTAGATTCTCTGTCTAAGTTACGCAACCCTCTTGTATATCTTATGCGTACGAAATAGCATTCCGTCCGTCACGGTTTGTTCGCACGTCGTAGCTCAAGTTTAGTAGATCAATCTTATTACTGAATATGATTCAGCTTGGCTTAAATAAATGTAAAAAGTCGGTTGTAAACAATTCAAATATTCAGTGAATTAATTAATTTTGCCTTTGTCATTGCGCCAAATGTTTGACATAGTCAGTGGCATGTTCAAATATAAGGTCGTAGGTACCTCCACTAAATACAACTGCTATGTACCTAGTTGATATTACACAACGATACTTAGGTTAAATAAAAATGTTGGGTAAGTAAATTGTTTTGTTTTTATTTTGTCAAAAAAGGTTTCCTGTAGAAATGTGAATGAGAGAAACGTAGAGTCCTACGTTACGAAAGTCCAGCGGAACTTAGCGGAACTTACTAAAAAGCTTTTTAAATGTGTCTTTTGATGGAGAGAACCAGCGCCGTTCCAAATCGACTTCAACTACTGACTTTAGAAACAAGATAACCGTAAATTACTCACTAAATAGCCTTCACTGTAATATGTGTTGCACACGTCGTATTAAGTGAAATCTACACTCAATAATTAATTATACAAACTGACTCATAGCACCTAATCATCTTTGTGTTGCAGTTTGATTATTAGTCTACATTACAATAGATTATAACTCATTTAAATAAACAATTTTGACAATTTTGACATTATAGGCATACTTGAGTTACTTGAGCTACAAGAATGAATCAATATGTTTATGTCATAAGCCTTTATTTTAAATGTTGGCTTGAGATTATATTTTTGTGTTGTGGCAGTCGTTCTATAAAAATCTATTTCTATCTTAAAAAAAAATATACAATCGAAACAGATAGAATGATAGACAGACAGCCACAGGCAATACCGTGCCGACAATACCGTCCTACCGGTATATAGGTACCGTCGGGTGCCATACCGTTGGCACGCTTTTGGTACAAAAACATAATTATATTGAAATGGATTGCATATAGATTCACACGTCATTTACACACATTACAATATATTATTCAAGCAAATTATGACGTTCACTCTAGTTTATCATTTCTCTGCGTTCACTTTCATCACCATTGAAATATTTACTTATTCAAGAACGCGGAACACAGCGTTTTTTATTATCATTTTCATACAATTGTGTGAATAGCATTATTGATTTAAAAAAAAAATCTTTCAAAAACAAAAAGAGAATTAGGTTTTTTATGTTTGTCGAAATCAGTTTTTTTTATCAAATTCAAAATACATTCATCCCACGACCTTACGATCGAAAAGCGGCGTTGCTTCCACTAAGACCTGTGCTCTTTTTAGTTAATTATCGATAATAAGCTAGCCTATTGGCAAATTAATACAAGTATGAGCATGACCGCAATAAGCACTTGTTAGCCTATACTGACCAATGACATGACACAAAATGCAAGTGTCCGTTCCATTCAACGTTGAGTGCGGTCAATAGGGTATAGGGTTGTCAGAGATAAATGACTCTTCAGTGTAGATTGAGCTTTCTTGACATTGTTTGAGATACTTAAATGGCGTCGATTCTTTGTTGTTGCCGCGACATTTTTGACTAACTTTCGTCCGCAGTTTCGTTTGCGTGGTTCTTCTTATGGCGTCACCAGTTCTATCGAACCAGTGTGGTGAAAGGATTTTAAGTGCGCATAATTTTAAACATTTCATTTTTAAACATAGTGCACATAACACTCATTGGTGCACGACAAACGGTTTTGTAGAAATATGTCATCAAGACGCGAAAGTTTAAAATGTATAAGTACCTAAATTTTATTGGACCATAAAATTAAGATTACAGAAAACAACGTAACAGTACGTGCAGCTGCACTGCTTTATTATTCTAAAGCTATCCTTGCAACATTATATTTTTAGGAGGCAACCCTATTTGGCTGTTTCGTTGTGCGCCATTTCCACGTTCAACAGATGGCATTTGTTAGCATTTATGCGCTCAGTTGTACGAATATCAAATGCACAACACTCTAGTGTATGATATAATATGCATTTGATACTATGGTATACGAGATATGATAGGTTTTTAATAAAATAGAAATCAGTAAGTTAACCATGTGTTTTCTAAATTATTTAGTTGTCTAGCTAGAGCCAGAGCCGAGTTCCAATGAATGTCGGACTCAAACACAGTGTGAGTGAGATCACTACTAGCTTGTAGGGCCAGTTTTGTCACTTCTTCTTTTCGTGCTAGTTCTTTTGAACCAGAGTGTGGTGATTTAGAAATGTGCCTCAAAGAGGCTTCTTTCGTGCACTGAAATTATTTACCTTTTGCTTATTTACCGCTTTGATACCATTTAATTAAACTAATCTACAAGTTCGTTTGAGGGCCGTTCTCGAAACCCCAAAATACTGGCAACAAAGCCTCGCCTAACATTGTTTGTTATTCATATCACCCACAACTTTGTTAATAAAGTCGCCGAATTCAGGTGACCCGAAGTAACTCGTTAGTAGTGAAGCAACCGTTAGTTTGAATAGAAGCCGGATAATTAAGTATCCGGCATAGGTTTTGTCAGATTAGTCGCCGAACAGCCGCTTTCGGGATATTCAACGCTAAAGCCTAGCAAAAATTGTATCGAAAAGATAGAATAAACGAAACTGTAACGTTAGAGTAAGTTTGTAATAAATAAAAACGAACTGTGATTTTGGAATACTTATCACATGGCCAAAGTCTTTTTTATAGCATCTTCAGATAGCTATAAAAAAAATAGCATTTCTATTGCTTTGAAGATGGTAACAATGCAATGTTTACAATAATTGAATAAATCTGTAATATTATTCTATTACCAGACATACAAATAAAAAAATAAAAAATAAGATTTTAATTTTTGCTCTATTTAAACTACCTGACAAAAATGGCTGGAAAGGCCAAAAGACGGGTAAGTACCGGATATCTTTCATATCACTACACTACACCTCACCTACATAATCATTGCGGGACGTAAGCCTAAAGGGTCTTGGTCAAACGAAATTAATAAATACGGGCATAGAATGATAAATTCTGTGTTTAAATTAAATTTTCATTTGGTTTGCTTTAACATCCGCAAATATGCATATGAAACTTTCAATTATAAAAGTGAATTAGATATTAAAAATGTATAATAATGTGCTTAGTGCCTTTAGTGCCTACGGTTCTCTGGGAATACTTAACTTTTCCGGGTTAAGAAATAAATAAATAAATAAATAATGCTGGACTTTTCACACAGCATCATCTAGCCCCAAAGTAAGCTGAGCTTGTGTTATGGGTACTAGAATGACTGATAAACTACTTATATACTTTTTGTTTGTAAATACATACATATTATACATAGAAACACCCAAAATAGCCTGTGGGAAGTGTGGGATAATCCAGGGTAAGAAGGTATCTCTTTAAAAAACTGGCACTAGGAATAAGACATTTTTGTATGCATAGAAACAGAAAATATAAAAGAATGGTTTCCTTATTTGAGAGATTTGAGCTTTTAATACTTGTTTCCTGAAAGCAACCAAGTTCTTATTAAACTTCATGATTTTCCCCAAAATGAAGTGAAGAAAAATATAATATAAATAGAAACGTATATTAATTGTAATAAAACAAACAACAAAATATTTTTTTGCTAAAGTATTAAGTTACGAGGATATAGTAGGCAAAATTGATCTAACCTTCTGTTTCTGTAAAAACTACGCTTTCAAATCATAATTGTAAAAAATAAGGTATTTTTTATACTCGTATTCCATGATCCTCAAACTAAAAAAAAAAACTATGAAAAACATATCCTTGTTCTATATTTCCTAGAAATTTCATCATATTGACAATGGGGTCGTGAGAAAAAGGTAACAAAGTCACTTAGCCAAGGTATACAGGGTGTAAAAAGACGTCTACCGAAGCCGAAAGGGGTAGGTACAGCATCCCAAAAAACAACCAAATCCAAAAGGATTTTCCGAAAAAATAATTATATCCGGAGAAAACAGCGTTTGAAGATCACTGTTTGCGTATGTACTGGGCGCGTTTTTATACGTAGATTGCTGGATTTTGAGTTTTAATTGTTTTTTTCTTTTATAAATGAAATGATTAGGTAGGTATGGTCTTATTATGTTGTACTAGTAGCAAAAAACTAGAAAATAAAATAAAATGACGTAGCTAAGTCAAAAATTTTTTTGAGTTTTTTTTTCAATAAATATGTTCAGAATCATGGTCTGATTGCAATCCCTCAGTTTTCGGTAGCAGTCTTTTTACACCCTGTATACTTCGAGGAAAACTAATCATCCCACTCTGAAACGCAATTTCATGTCAATTTCTAGAAATTGCAAATTGAAACTACTTTTTATTTTTTGTTCGTTAATAAGTTTCAGGAAATAAATTATGTTATTGTTAGCGGTCTCTGTATCCACTGTATCTACATTCACTTGAACATACACAGATGCATGCCTTAATATATTTACTTACATTAAGTACTTACATACATTTGCCAACAAAATTTTAAAGAGTACGGGCAATGAGCAATGAGCAATGAGCATTGCAGTTTTAAATGGCATTCCTATTGTCACATTACTAAGTACATATTTTAATTTAATATTTTTTTTTTAACATGTAAACGTTTTTGTCATTTTATTTTATTGTATAATGCTCATAAAATAACGCTTCATTTCAGTGGAAATCTTTAGTTTCTGCCTACCCCTTGGCAAGGCATAAGAAAGCTCCCCTCCGATTTCACTTTGCCATATATCAAGCGACCCACACACAACACCACCATACAACCTTAATCAAAGGATTAGACAAGAATTTATGGGACCGCATATCGAATTTAGTTCAAGCTAATATGTTTTTAAAACGACTAAGTTAACATCGATAACTACAAGGAATATTGAACACAACATGAAAATAAAACAACGCGAAATTTAGTTAGTACGTGTTGAATTGAATTACATTTTTAATGTTCTATATACCGTTTTTGCCATTTTTTTTTTTGCATATTTTATCCACTAAAAAGTGCATCTCATATCCTAGGAAAGCAAAGAGGCGAGTTACTTCCCCTTTCTATTCATACAAAAATCTAAGTGCCTACATCCTGAAGTATTCAGTAATCCACAATCAAGGATCCCTTGAGAGTCCTTAAATTGGCAATGCGTGCCTTATCACGAGCTCAGGCGTGATATTACAAAAAACTTGGGTTCAGAGCATGCTATAGGTACAATGGTAGCTTGCAGGGGGTAAAGTGGTTGAGTTTTTGGTTTGGCTTCCGTTTCCTCTCGCGGGGATGAATATAATTGTTATGCAATCAAGCGATTACCTACCTACCTATTTCTCTTGACGAAAGTAAATCATTTAGTAAAGATATAAAGACCTAAGTTAATATTTCTTTGTAACTAATCGAATTGCAGTCGGCTTACTACTAATCTCCTTACTTACATTACATCTATTTTAGATAATGTTTTATACAGCGCGCAGCGTCAGGAGGCAATCTATGCTACACTCATCAGGACGCTGTAGTGCCTGGGACATTGTTTTAGATGGAATGGTGTTTTCCGAACACAATGATTGCGTCCTAGGTTTCAACCGATCTATGAGAGCATCGTACGTGATCATTCATACCACGTCGGCAGGCGATCTAAATTTCATGAGGCTCCACGCTATGTTTATTCTTTTAGATAAGTATCTAATATTGCTATTGTAGTTATATAAGTTTCAAGAAATAATGTCGCAGATAATTTAGAATCGTATTTTTGTGTGATAATTTGCTAGAGTAAGCGAGATAGCACAATTTTAGACGTCATTAAAAATGGGTTCACGCAGCTACTTCAGAGAGCTAAAGAACGATTGTGCGTATTAAACTGTATTAGGGAAAAAATGCTCCTTATTCTTATTCATCAAGAATGTTACTAGTTAGGCTTACAGGATTTCTAAAACTGAGTAGCAAAAAGTACGTGATTGTCGTGGAACACTCGGTTGGAACGAAGTTTGTACATTTGACAATTGGCGCACCTTGTCCACCACTTTTCGCACTCTGCGCATCTTTTTTTTGCGCACTAGGTACTACTATGCGCACTATTTTGCACAATTTGTGAAGTTATCGACGAAAACATGTTTTCTCCTATAAAGTTGTGTTTTTGCAGTTATCCCTTTATTCCACGGAGACATCGAGATGTCGTGACGGTAAAATGGAACGCTTTCTTTTGTTTTTCTAGCCTAGCCTCCATCCTCGATACCGTCCAAAAAGGAACTTCGTTCCAATATGTGGTGCAACAATGATAAAAAATACGATGTAGCGGCAACTTTAATAACAAACTACAGCAAACAACTAAATACATTGTTTTAACACGACAGTGTATTTCGAACAGCTTTTAAAATAATTTATTCTCAATCTGTGGACTGACTAGTTTAATTTCAAAGTTTGAAATAGAAATGAGGGCAGCTGATCTATCACCCGATAAGATGACAATCGGATTTACTGTCAATTTGAATTAATCTGTTTAAATCCAATGCGAGCTGTGTTTTTTCTTCATCAACTCTGCTTTTCTCACTTTTCTTTGCATAAAGTTTTGAAGAATTCTGTGATAAAGTTATTTTCCATTGTGATGATTATCTAAAAGTCACTTGAAAATTGCGTCATTCTGTTTATTTGTTTTCCACTTGAGCTTGACTGTATTCCATCTTAAGAGGATGGATCACCTGAACTTTACAACATCAGGAAGCAATCTATTGTTTGAGATAGAAATAGGCTTGCCCAGCACCTAAACATCCTCTCAGCTTAGTCAGCGCCACTAGTATTGGATGTGACCTAAGTCATGTTTATGTGATTCTTCGTGACGTTGCGTAGAAGGAGTGAGATTCACGTAGCACTTGATTTTTTATGAGGCTCTACTGAATTTTGCTGAACTCACAGCTCTAGTAGCCTATGTAATTTAAAGCAACTTTGACAACAAGACAAATGTTATTTTTTTTAATATATTCTTATATTTTGAAATAAGTAGGTAAGTAAATGATTTTCTATATTTTGGAATATTAGCGAATCAAGGTTCCATCAATACATAATTATTATTTAAATTGTCAATTAATATAAACCTTTATTGAGTAATCTATAAATTCATTTATAAATCCACCTTTACTATTTGATTGACAGATAACGGCGACACAAACCAAATAACGACCCGTAAGAGATTAATGGCCTCTTTCCATAGAAACTGTTCCTATTCGCTTTGAGTACTCATCTAATACGGACGTAATTCGAATTAATGGTCCCTTGGTTAATTCTAGGAGTGAATTGCGTATGCTGGTAGATAATACTTCGAAGAGATATTCATATGAATCAAAGATACATTGGACATAATTACCGAAATGAAAAACGAGATCATCACGTCACTTACTATACAATAAATTCAAATTCAAATAAAAAAAGAATATTCATATTCATTCATACCTAATTGTAAGGTGCTTTCTGGTAAGATCGGACTATTTTTGAGAAAACCTAAAGAGTCTTAGAAAATATTTTATTGTATCGCCTCTAGTGACTCTTTTACAACGCCATAGCAACCAAACTGTTGCAAAAATACAGAGGTTTCATTTCTTATTTGTAATGTTTAGATAAATACAACGGTTGATGTTTTATGAATGATCAAACATAGCAAAATTTTTCAGAATGGCAAGTAAAAGATCGGACCGTGTTAAGGTAAGACCGGACTACCTTATAAAATCACCTCTGTAACAGCTAGAATAAGCTCTATCACAGGAAAATATTCGGACTTACCTACTAAAAAACATAGTACAAATTGTTATTGAATTGGTTTTCAAATTTAAGTTTTAGCGAAGATTTAATACATTTTTTTACTCCAAATGTCAGATCTTACCCCGCATGCTTCAAACATAGATTTTTGTGTATCTCAAACTTTTACATCTAAAGGCTCATTAGACTCATAACTACAGCAGGCAGACAATTAACAAAATAGAAGTCAGTTTTCTGAGTTGAAACTTGCATTTTCAAGCTCTAATAATAACAAAAAAAAATATTATCAATCAACTTTATTCATTATAAGCTTAAATTTGAATCTACAAACAAATAAGCAAAAAATCAAAAAACTTTATGTAAAGTTGAACATAACTAAATACCTACTGTTTAATAGGACGAACATTTCAGTCTGTAGGTGGGCACTTTATTCTTAAATTTTTTTTTATTTAACCTATACTGTCCCACTGCTGGGCAAAGGTCTCCCCCAATTATTTCCAACCATCTCTCTCCTTTGATAGGTTCCACCACCCACTATCGAAGGAGTCGAGGTCGTCTCTCCAGCGTTTCCTTGGCCGTCCGTGGCGTTGTCTCCAGGGTGTTAAGATGTTTGCCCATTTTTCGCTGTGCATCCGGCTCACGTGCCCTGCCCAGTCCTACTTCAACTTGACTGTTTTGCGCCCTACGTCGACAATACCAGTCGTTGAACGCAGCGTGGTATTCAAAACTCGGTCAATCCACTTAAATTATTATTAAGTAATATAAATATGCAGTATTATAGCACGTTCTGTCAACAAATCTTAATACTTACGTATTTTATACAATCCAGAACAAACAAGAAATCAATAACAATCAACAACTAAACATAACAAATACTTCTTTAAGTAAAAACAAAAAAGTAAGTACTTTTACAACATTATTAGTAAAACAAGTTACATTTTAAACATCATAAATTTAGGTAACTTTGATAACTTACTTACTTGTAGGCGAAAACAGCCAAGACATCCGTACAAAAGCTTGCGAAAGTGAGACGTTTGATACAGACAAATCGAATATTGAAAGTAAAATAAAAAGCATGTAAAGTAAAAAGTTTGAGAAACACTTTAAAGTGAAAGACCGGCGGATTATGTCCGATCTTAACCTACGAGGTTAAAGATCGGATCTTTGTCTACAAACGTCGTAGACATGATTGTATAGTACTAATCAATTAGTCTTACATCGAAAATGGTAATAAAACAGCAAAACTTCAAAAATAAACAAAAATTACCTACCAAATTGCTCACAGAACGTTTCAGGTGGAAGATCGGATCATGTCTTTTTCCACTTTTGGTACATCCTTTTTTTGAACGACAATAGCACACGTTCTGCTGGGCATAGCGTAAAAAGCAGACTGTAGGGAGGGGCACAACAAAATGGCGCGTACGGTGATGTTGCCATCATTTAAAAATATTGCTGAATTTAGTAGTTACATGACTTATCCGGACTTACTACTTGTCCGGTCTTACCAGAAAGCACCTTATTAAAAACGTAAATTCGTATGAATTTATCTATTATTATTATCTAATTGTATTGATCAAGTATCAATACAGTTAATAGAATTTCGGTCTCAGTAACAAGCCTCGCATCATACCTGACATAAGTTAATAATGGAGCAATTGAAGCAGGAAGGGATACGAGGGGACGAAAGTAGGTTAAAGATTGTCCCATTTATTAAGGCAAATACAACCAAGTAGATACAGTAGTACCTTCCTTAACAGCGAAGGGATAAAATATTATAAGTAGTTGATTTTGGGGGAGACTTTTGTGTCCACAATAGGTTGATAAAAAAAAAGTTGATTTAAGCTTAGTGGAATAAATATAATATTGGATGCCATTTCACAGCGCCGTCTAGCCCCATATTAAGTAAACCTTGTATTATGGAACCGAGTTGATCGAATATATCGATATATTTTGACGACCTCCTGTGGCGCAGTGGGCGAAGGTCCGCCTGCGACTCAGAAGATTGCGGGTTCGATCCCCGCCGCGGGACAAATGTTTGTATGACCTACAGATATTTGTCTCGGGTCTGGGTGTTTCTATGTATGATACGAGATGTATGTATTTACAAACAAAAAGTATACATATAGTTTATCAGTTACTAGTACCCATAACACAAGCTCTGCTTACTTTGGGGCTAGATGATGCTGTGTGAAAATGTCCAGCATTATTTATTTATTTATTATGTAAATACGTCATGGACCTCCTCGAGTTTAGTTCGTGGGTTATAGATATTAGACCAATTGGAACTCGCAACCTTTTGTTTGAAAGCCATGAGTACATCCACTAGACCAACCCAGCTCAGAACAAAACCTACATTATGTTCTTCAGCTGATATATTGATAATGATCCCTTGAACTCAGTCCTAAGCAAATCTACTTAGTCTTAGAGGAGAAATATAGTATACATCGTAAAGATAAGAATCTGAACATGGTATGAACTAAAAAGGTGTGATTTAAAACCGATAAACATCCAGATATACAGACTGAAATTATTAATTGCTTGTAAGTAAGTGGATTAGGTACAAAGAGTAAAAAGCATTTATTCAGTTGGACTAGCTTTTTGTATACTGTTATTCCTTAGGGTTCCATAGTCAATACAAATTATAGACAACATTTTAAAGACTTTCTAAGAGGAATGAGATTTTTACTCGTATTATACAGGGTGTAAAAAGACGTCTACCGAAGCCGAAAGGGGTAGGTACAGCATCCCAACGCACTACCAAATCCAAAAGGGTTTTCCGAAAAAATCATTATATCCGGAGAAAACAGCGTTTGAAGATTACTGTTTGTGTATGTACTGGGCGCGTTTTTATACGTAGATTGCTCGATTTTGAGTTTTAATAGTTTTTTTCTTTTATAAATGCAATTATTAGGTAGGAATGGCCTTATTATGTTGTACTAGTAGTAAATAACTAGAAAATAACATAAAATGACGTAGCTAAGTCAAATTTTTTTTTGTGTTTTTTTTCGCTAAATATGTTCAGAATCATGGTCTGATTGAAACCCCTCAGTTTTCGGTAGCAGTCTTTTTACACCCTGTATTATTACCTGTACCTACATTTTGTACAGAAATACAAATAGTTCGTAACTAGTTTCAAAGACGACGTCTGAATATTCACGATAGTCTCTGATGTTCGGTTTCCTTTGAAGATATATCCTAGAGTTACGGTTCCGAGAAATTGAATAACTGAAAATCGTACTGTGCAATGGTAGACCGAAACCTTGTCAATAAGGCACAACATTGAAATTGTATTCTACACAAATATTAACTACTGACGGTGAAAGAAAATAGGATGCCACACTTGAAAATAAATAATTACGTTTTAATACTAAAAAGAAAACCGACTTCAATGTTTGACTCGAAACGCGGTGTGACTCAGGGCGTCAAGCTGTCGATTCGATTTCTATTTGTGACATGGCTAGGAGGGAAGGTGTTTAGAGTTTTACGGGGAAACTATCAATCCCTCAGGAATAAAATTTATATGGGACCACCTCTGGAGTATACCCTTACAAACAAAAAAATAATTTTGCAAATCGGTCAACAAATGGCGGAACAATCGCGTAAAAAGATACAAAAAAAAACGTACAGACGAATTGAGAACCTCCTTTTTTGAAGTCGGTTGAAAATAATAGGACTTAGGCGATTGGTGCCGAACTGGGTGCAGTCCGGATATCACACTGCTGCATCAGGCTCACGAACAGCTATGGTTTTCTCCAGATAATATTATATGTAATACAAAAGGACTCGACGCCAGATCGTCCAATACCCGGACTGCAGCAACCCGGCACCAATCTACTTATTTGAAAGTTCCCAAAACAACAAAACAATAGGTACACCGCTAAGCAAAAAAAAAATAAAGACAGGTGCTTTTTTTTATTTAACTATCACAAAGTTATCGAGGATTGCGGTCAACCAAAACCTAACAACGGCTCTCAGCAGCCTTTACCAGATCGTCTTTCCATCTAGTGGGGGGCCGTCCTCTACTGCGGTTTCCGGTGCGTGGCCTCCACTCGAGAACCTTTCTGCCCCAACGGCCGTCAGTTCTACGAGCTATGTGCCCCGCCCACTGCCACTTCAACTGCAACCAACTGCCGTTGGGTGCAGGCTGCACAAGATTGATCGCTGTGGAAATCGATGGGGGAGGCCTATGTTCAGCAGTGGACACTAGATGGCTGACATGATGATGATGATGATGATGAAAACCTAACAAAATTTTATGAAAATTGTACAAATAAGTACTACAGACATCTATTGCGTAAGGACTCTCATTCAAACTAATAAAAACTTCTTGAATCTGAGTTGCACATTTATATTCAAAACCAAAACCTCCATCTTGAACAACCTCTTTTTCCTTGTGTCCGGCTGTTTTTTTTTTAAAACAGCTACCAACCACTTCCGCCTGTCAACGTCAACATATTTGTCAATGCATGAATGTTAATTTCATTTTATCAAACGGGTTCTCAAAACATGAACCAGCTAACAAAACTATGTTCCCGCATTATCCCCAGTCAGTAAAACCGCAGTATCTATCTTAAATCCATGTCTGACTCGTCTTGTCTCATTTTAGGTTATAATTTTTTTTTATATTTTTTTAGTTTTAACTACATAAATGTGATCAGTAACAGACACCAAGACCACTTTTAAATTTTTTTTAGGCAAGTAATTAAAATATAGGGTTGTATAAGAAAAATTGACATCTATTTGTTATAACAAAACCCTTCGTAAAACTTACTCCAAGAGCCGAAACCGGCCATATATTCAGTATGTGGGTCGTGTTTACATTTCGAAGTAATGGCCCTTGTATCGGATATTTCGGTCACTTGTTGCTGGGCTTTGTTCTCGAATTTATGTTTCTTCCGATATTCTATAACATTTAACGGTTAGCAGTTGATTGAGTGGTACTGTTTCTGGGCAAACCTACTCTATATGTCGGTCCTCAGCATGACAGATATCGGCCTCGCCGTCCGATCCTCAGGTGGGTTTGAATCCAGTCGTGTTCCACGTTTGAGGCCAACTATAAGATGTTTAGTGTTAAATGATGCTTTCGTCAAGTTGGTTAACGGTTCTTCCTTATTTGCAAAATTTTATAATCTCGTTAGTACATTAATTCTTTATTGCAAATTTTATAAGGAATATCCACTTTCCATAAATGATTTTAAAGCGTATATGATCACTAGATGTTTGTCTCGCATCTATATTTTCACAGTGCTAGTAGAAAGTGACATATTTCGTACTTACGGGTAGCCGATCGCAAGACTCAGCTGTATGAATATTTTTTTTAACATATTACTTTTGCTAAGGATGAAACTTGGATCAATACAATTGTAATTGGAATGGAATTGCATATTAAAAAGGTTGAGACCACGCAAGCAAACTACGGGCCAAAGCTAGTCTTAAATAAAAATGTTTGTATGACCCAGATATTTGTCTCGGGTCTGGGTGTTTCTATGTATACTTAATATGTTTGTATTTACAAACAAAAAGTATATAAGTAGTTTATCAGTCATCTAGTACCCTTACCACAAGCTCAAGCTTACTTTGGGGCTAGATGATGCTGTGTGAAAAGTCCAGCATTATTTATTTATTTATTTATTTAATAAGAGGATAACCAAAGTCAAAGTCAAAGTCAAAAAGCATTTATTCAGTAGGACCGCTGGGATCACTTTGAAACGTCTTAAAACTAGGTGATTCTACTCCTGTTCCTTCGCGACCAATACCGTGAAGAACCAGGGCAATAAACACGGTTTGGGGCCTAGCTTTTTTTAGGTGATCCATCTTAGACCATAATACACTCTGATTTATTTAGAAATCGGGACACAAATACAAAATGATACTGATCATTATAATTTTCCCAAACATTGGTCTTTATTATGTTCCAATTCTTGTGACGTTTTTGTGTTTTCTTTTCTTTTTATTGAAATATTTCCCTATTTCCTTCGAAAACTGTGTCAAACCGTTCAAGCAAACGATAGGAAACATCCTTGATTTAACTTCTTTTGTACGATTAAATAAAGAAATAAGTATTTATTTAGTGAAAGTAAAATTTATAGAAACTAAGCTACTACATATTTACATATATTTACAAAATACAACATATATAAAAGTAATTTAGTTACTTTTATCTATGTGATGGGTCGCTAATAGATAAAATGAAAACAAAATTTTTCAGTTTTAGTGTGAACGTTGTGTATGTGACTCAACAGCACAACATCCCCGAGTGAATTTTATTATTACATCAAAACTTTTCTATTGTAAATACCTAGAACACCTATCGCGCTGTCTTTTTCTCTCATTAGTAAAACATGAATTCTCTATCCCACTTTGATTTCGAATCGGCGCCTGGTGCTCTTAATATTGAAAATCACGGGACAAGGACGTTTTACGTTAAGTGGGGCGTGATGGCCTCACTTCACGATCTGCGAACTATTAAAAGAGATATAATCCAGTAGTTCTAACGAACTGAGGAAATAAATGGAGATGGGCTAATATTGAAGACTACTTGCGCATTTAATAAAGAAAGCAGGTGTAGTCAGACTAAAAAACTGAAAACTTAGGCCTTTACATCTTTTATATATGATTTACTAGCTGCGCTCCCGCGGTGTAACCCGCGGTCCCTCGGGATTTTTTCATTTTTTCGGCATTAAAAAGTAGCCTATGTCCTTCCCTGGGATACAACATTTAACTATGCCAAATTTCAGCTTAATCTGTTCAGCGGTTTGGGCGTGAAAGCGTAACAAACAGACAGACAGACAAACAGACAGACAGACAGACAGATAGACAGACAGAGTTACTAGTTACTAGTTCACATTTATAATATTAGTATGGAAGTATGGATACAGCGTCAAGAGGCAACCTATGCCTACACTTAACGGGACGCTGCAGTGCCTGGGACATTTTTGAGATGGAATAGGCTTGCCCAGCACCTAAATCCTCTCAGCTTAATCACCCTGGCCCACAGTTAAGACAACGTCAATACGTGTGGAGCTGACTAAGCTGCGGGTTTCCTCACGATGTTTTCCTGAAAAATCCATTGGTGCAAGGCCGGGATTCGAACCCACGACCTTCGGATTGAAAGTCGAGGTTCAACCCCATTCGACCAACACGGTTCGACTAGTCTACTAGACTAGTCAGACTAAACCTGCCAATAATTAACAATTTATTCATAAAATGGTGAATTAGGTTCACATTTTTGTTACTTAGGTATACTTGATCGTTTGCAATTTTTACTTTGTGTGATTACCATTAAAAACTAATCAAATAATTAAGATTTCATCTCTTTCTCTATGACAGCCGTTTGGAGAGGTAGTGCCTTGAATTTCAATGGAATTTGAATGTGGTACATTTAGTATAGGTATATTAACTACACATTCAACACTGCAACACGGTCAACAGATAGACATTCATGAAGTTTGACATGCGTTGGCACATTTCATACAAAATTGTCAAATGTGCAACTTCACGAATGCCTAGATCTATCGACCGTAGTACTTGCAACTAACAAATATATAGCTACATCCATACTGACACACAAGTTATTGAATTTATAAAATCATTGTTAGAAGGTATTTCAAATATCAACTACCTGTTTTCTGAGTGACTGTTTTTCAGTGAAAAACTGGACCGCTTCTTCTCGATAACGAGGCAGCCGATACAAAGCTCTCGGTTGATTTTCCGCTTTCACAGAAATATAATTTGAAGAATTTATAGCTGTTATATTTCTGGCTATTATTGAGATGTCAAATGTCATGATTTATTGAGTGAAATATTATTCATGATTCTTAAATTTTATGTTGCATCGGCTTTGCTCGCATGTAGAGAGCTTATGCTGTCCTATGTGTGTCGTGTGTCCACATGTACTAATATTGTAAATCAGAAAACTTGTAAATAAAACTTATACAACTATTGCGCGATCTAATTTGATATGCGTCGCATTCTAGTAGGTGAGAAATGTAAGTAAGGAGCTCCTTTGAGGCGCACTTAAAATCTTTTCACCACACTTGTTCGAAAAAACTAGTGACATGATAAAAAGAAGATCTAGTAGAACGAGTCATAAGTTTACAGTATTTAATAATCCTGCTACATATTTTACGTAATCATCCATATTCTGCAGTTCGTGTATTTTCAAAAAAAATTTGGACTGCTACAGAAGTTTTCACTTTTCAAAAGATTCAATGGGCATATGCTCAGAATTCATCACAGCATCGGGCGCTTCCGTTTCAACTAGTTCGCAATTTCCGCTCAGAACTATAACTTTAAGAGTATCAAGAAGCCGAAATCTTGTTTTCTCCTGGCTTTTGCCAGAGCCTTCGCTCGTACACCAACAGAAAAACAAATAAATAATAAATAAATAATGCTGGACATTTCACACATCATCATCTAGCCCAGAACCTATCAAAACTTGTAAGTACCATGGGAACCAGATAACTGATATGCTACTTAAATAAGAATTAGCCATAACAAGAGAATTGTTACGTGGACTTCCACTCAGATAAAACTAAGTTTTTGGCTTGGAGTTCATGATCATAGATAGTTTTTGCGTGAATGTTTAAGATGTATTTATTTCTCATAAGAATTTACAAATTCACTTACATGAGATTATATTTAAACAAATTAAAAATTTTTAGGGCTAATCGTACATTAAAAACAATTCAATAGTAGGTAGGTAGGTACTATACTAATGTATGACTTACGTGGTATGCCATGCGTAGGTAGGTAACTAATACCTATTATCTTAACTTCTTAAGTTAGGTATGTACCTACTTAATTACAATTTGTAGTACATAAATAAGTATAAAAGTTGCCAAGTAAAGTGAACAATTTTAAAGACGAGAAGAAAGTGCAGGTAGTTTTAGATAACATACAATGAATACAATGGGGCCGGTCGTCCGGCTACAAGGAGTGAGCGTAACTGGAAGAGACAAATTCGTATTATGAGCGAGAGCTTTTTGTTTTTCTTTTTTAATCTAATTTTTTGACTTTGTTTGTACCTATAAGTCTCCTAATTGTGTTTAATTTATTTTATGTTTACCTTTTATGATGTATAATATTTTATTTCTAGATGTATGATCTCTATATAAATCCTTCCCATCAAAGTTTCACGCGGCTTTTCAAAGCTAGGGGCGCTTTCTAGTGTTCTACCAATAGATGTATTATATGCAACTTATACCCGGTGAGTTTACGATATTCGTATACCTACCTACATATATGCAGTTTGGTTTTATGTTCCCTGGATAAAGCTCAGTGCATCCCGAAACTGAAACTTTTATTAAACCGTTTTCACCTGCACTCGTAATGAAAATAGTTTCCAGAATGGATTTATTCAGTTTAAGTATTTTTTGCACGTTTTAAATTGATGAATAGTTTTTGTGAGAAATGGAACGTATTTGTTTTTGAGAGCAAACCTGGAGAAGCCTGAAAAATATAATAATGTAAAAAACTTAGGCCATTACATTTATATTAGATGATGTATACAGCGTCAGGAGGCAAACTATGCCTACACTTAACGGGACGCTGTAATGCCTGGGACATTGTTTGTGATGGAATAGGTTTGCCCAGCACCTAAATCATCCTCTCAGCTTAATCAACCTGGCACAGAAAAGACGATGTCAATACGTGTGGAGCTGACGAAGCTGCGGGATTCCTCAAGATGTTTTACCTACGTATACCATGTAAGATTAATTTATATTAAATACATATTATGTATGAGTAGGTAAACAGTAATTTACTATGTACCTATGCCACTTGCCGTAAGGCCTAGTCGCACAGCTTGGTAACCCTTCATGTCGCTAACCCAGTCACCCACTCGTTTGGCAAAGTTGAATCTACTTACTCGTTATCGGAAACTAAATTTCAATGAATATGGTATTTTGTGATTATGGCAAGGCATCGATCAATGAAGCGCAATTGACCTCTGTGGCGCAGTGGGCGAAGACCGCCTGCGACGAAGAAGGTTGCGCGTTCGATCCCCGCCGCGGGACAAATATTGTATGACCTACACCTTTAGGACCGAGACAAATACCTATTTGTCTCTGGTCTGGGTGTTTCTATGTTATAATATGTATGTATTTACAAACAAAAAGTATATTAGTAGTTTATTAGTCATGTAGTAACCATAACACAAGCTCTGCTTACTTTGGGGCTAGATGATGCTGTGTGAAAAGTCCAGCATAATTTATTTATTATTTATTTATTAATGGTACCTATTCATTGAATATCAAATCGATGAACTATCTAAGTATCGGTAAAATATGGAGATCCCAGTAATCATGATAATATAATGCCGTTGAATTTTATCTGTGATTCTAAATAAAAATAAAATACAGTATTTTTTTCAATTTCCGCTTTATCGACATCGTAAAATAAACTTATCATAAAATATCCAAGATTCAATTTCCGTTGCTATTTATTTCAGGTTTAGAGTAGGTGTTGACGCAGGTTACCTATTGCTTACTAAAACCTGACAAGCGACATGATTTTGGACTTAACTATTGATTTAAGTCCTAGGTTTAGCAAAATGGACGTTTCGAAAGATTGATTTGACATTATTTTGTTGGAAAAGAAATACTTCCAATATTATGATTTAAGACTTCCAGTGATGACATATTAACCCTATCCATACAAAACTGGGGGGCTATTCGCGTTCGTTTTTTCGTTCGCATGATGAATATTCGGATGCTTCATACTACGAGCAACATTGTATTCAGTCGATAAAATCAACGTTAAAACACGCAATCTTATTGTCTACCTTGAAATCCATATCCAGTTGTCATCCCGATAGAGCTCAACCAATCAGATAATAGGAAAATGACAATTGAAGTCCAGATTGGGTTTCAAAAGTCAAAATGAAGCCCGTGTCCATTACCATTTGAACTACACAATAAGGCCCACGGTCCTAACCTAGGACCAAATATTCCAAACCGAAAATTTGGCCCTTGAAGTCAGAAATCATAGTAAGAAACATCCGATTATTCATCAAACGAATGAAAATAAGAACGGGAATTCGGCCCTTGTACTTGTACTGTGAATATTTTTACTTTTTGTCCGCACATCAAAACAAAATTCCCAGTCCATCCCGGATCAATTCCGTATGATATAGGTTTGCGTGTTTATATTGGTAAACCCTTATCGGAAGGAAAAGTATTTCATTTCGGAGGCTTATCCGAGATATTGAATATTCGGAAGTTTATTTTTAGAGTACTTGGCTTAGTAGTGAATCTTTTGACTTGGTTTGCAAGTTCCACAGGGTATCGAAAGTGTCGAACTGATGTGAACACTCAGAATTTCTTAAAAAGCTAGGTGACTCTACTCATGTTCCTTCAAGTTCGAGACTTATTAGACTTTCAATACCTTGAAGAATCAATACAACAAACACTTACCTAAGTTACAGAATAAATATCGATACATTGTGAAACATACGCATAGTCAAATGTTGTCATCTCTGAATATCTCTTTAGATATATAGATTACTAGCTGGTACCCGCGACTTCGTCAGCAAAATAACATAGGTACTTAATAAAAACAGAACTGAAAACTGCTGTTCAGAAGATTCTCTTCTGATACTTTTAAAAATAAAAATGCAATAATAGCGCCATCTCGACCTCAGCCATAGGACAGCAACGCCATCTAGTGGCCTTCAACTGGAACTTCACTTTAAGTCCCCATACAAAATTCTGTATGGTTTCATACACTTGCAGTTGAGTGTGGAGAGAAAAGATCCCAATCACTGTAGATAAGTTTATTGATTGCACTAAGTTCGTACAGGTAAACAATGTTGATGATTCCTTTCTCGTTAGTAACAACACACTGAATATTAAAATGTGTGAAATATGAATAAATACCTAATTACAATGACGCGCGCTCGTGCCAATAGCGGCGTCAGCAAAAATGTACAGTTGAAGACTGTACATCTTGGCAACCCCAAAAGAACAGTTGTCTACGAGAGAAGGAAAGACCATTACAAAATAAATCAATTAATTAAGATCGAAAGCAATGTTCCTAATTCCGTTGCTGCAGCTTTGATGGGATGTCCTAGCTCCAGACTCCGTGCTGCTGGCCTTGCTCGGTGATGGCGTTTCGGGTGCTACCTTCCTCTCGATGACTTGAAGCTCAATCTCCTCATGGTGACGCTGGCGCTGTTGTGTTGTAGTTGAGTTTTTGAAACAGCGACGACAGCGCTTCCTCCCAACCACCAAAAATGCAGTTATAATGGCGGCGGCCAATAGGAAGTAACTGATGACATATTGATGAATGTCATGTATCGTTACTGTAGTTTGTAGCGCTTCGTTCTCCTTCTGGGATTTTATGTTCTCCTCAATCTTGGCAATTTCGATGTTTGTCGCTGAGAAATGATGTGTACTTGCAGAGTAGTTGTATGTTAAGTTCACAATGTTGTTTATTGACGAGTCCAAAGAAGGAACTGCCCACTCGTAGTCCATCTTCATGTGGGTGTTGTACTGGCGATGAGCGTAGATTGTTAAATCTTTGGACTGTAGTACACACTCTTGTGATAACGTCACTAGGCTCGATGACGTCATGGTATGCGTTGCAATGTCATTACTACATATTGTACGTAATGAACACTTATCACAGCATATTGCTAACCAGCTGTTCGGCGCGTGTAACTCGATCCATTCATCCTTGCATATAGTAGTCGCTAGGTCACACGGCGCGTTGTTTTGATGCGACAGCAGTTTGGCCTCACACGGCGCGTTGCTACTGTGTAGATCATATGACGGTAAAGTATTCTTGCAAAGAAAGTTGAGTGACCTTTGTAGTACACATTGTTTGAAGTTTTCTTCGGTCAGCAAAACATAGGCGCTCTTCTTTAGATTGACAGCTATGTACTTGGATGTTATCTGAACATACATAGATTTCGATGTAGTTTCTTCTGTTCTTGTAAACGGCAATGGTATAACTTGATAGATGACGTAATCTTCGTTAGACACGAGTGGTATATGCACTTCGAAAATAAAGTAGCTGTCTGTGACTCGTGCCTTTACGTTTATTAGCTTGTAAACTTCCTTGATGTTTTCGCTGTAGTTTTCGATCGGCAATGACACAGTTTTTGGAAGATTTTTTGTTATTTCACCCAGTTGTTGAATCAAATGTGCCGGTGTGATCATATGCACATCTACGTGTCCTTGATACACGTTGGTGAGCGTATTAAACAGCATTTCTTGAAACGTCCTCAAGCTGTTTATTAGAAGATATGCATTCAAGGAGGCTGAGTTAATATAGGTAGTTGCTGAAAGTATTTTCATTTCCGTTTCGATGGATGCAAAGTTCATGTTGGTCTGGTTGACGAAGCTCTCAATGATATTAAATTGACGCTGAATGTTGGCTTCACTTTTCTTCAATACTTGATTCTCAAGTTCTACTATAGTTGTTTGGTTCTTAATCAGAGTTAGCAAGTAGTTTTCATTGGTTTGGAGTGATTTAATATCGTTTTGATATTTTTCAGCAAATCGTTGATCCAGTATTCCAAACAAACTGTTAGCTACGTAGCCGATTCCATCCACTAAACCTCGTTTCTTTCTGTTGCTAAGATGTTTATGTGGATTTATCAGTACAGAGTTGTAGTAATCAAGTAGTTCCACTTCATGACTAAGTTGTTCCATAGTAGTTCGGCAGTGTTGAAGTTTAGCTTGGAAGCACATGTTCTTCAGATTTTCATAAAAAGTTTTTGTTCGTTGAACTCCATCCCAGTAGTTAGTTAAGTTGTAGTACATGATTAAGATCCATTCATCATGCACTACTTGCATTTTGCCGACAGTGTCATAGTAAACAGGCCGCTCAGGTTTCAAGTTGGTGATACGAGCGCCGGTAATTGTACGCTCGGTGTCACTGACCCCATAAGCTCCTGATATAAAGGTAAACAATGTCAACATTGTTAAGAGTAATGTTGCAATGAGTTTGTTTCCTTTCGTTTGCTGTTTTGTTTTCTTGATTGTTTCCTTTTCTTCATCTTCAGCTTCAATTTCAGTATCCAAGGGCAATGGTGATAATTTGACTACTGGTCGTTTCATGGTTCCCGTTTGAGTTTTTATGGTCGTGACTCGAACATAGCCATCGGATCCAGGGTGAGTTTCCATGACACGTCCCAAAGCCCATTTTCCCGGCGGCAGATTATCATCCTTCACCTATGTCACCTTCCTTGATATTTTTGTTGGGCTTGTTCCACTTACTGCGTGTTTGTAACGTAGTAAGGTACTCGTTTGACCAATTTTTCCAGTATTGGTGAAACATTTTTTCGCAAAGTTGCCATCTGCGGCGTAAGTCAATGTTTAAATCGCTATAATCTGATAGCGGCAATGACAGAATCGGGCTTCCTGTGAGGAAATGTCCGGGAGTTAAACAGTTGTTGAATTCTTCTGGATCTTCTGTCAGAGGACACAGTGGCCTAGAATTCAAGCAGGCTTCTATCTTGGCCAACAATGTGGAGAACTCCTCATAGGTAAGTTTCTGAGTGCCCAATACTCTTCGCAGATGATGCTTCATTGACTTCACCGCAGCTTCCCAAAGGCCGCCTGCGCTGGGCCAAGCTGGCGCGTTAAAATGCCACTCGACCTCTAGTTTAGCTATGTCACTTAAGACTTCGGGTTTTAGTATTTGTTTGAAGAGTTCAAATTCTTCACGTAGCACTCTTGCAGCTCCGACAAAGTTTGTACCACAGTCCGAGTACATATGCTTCGGAGTGCCGCGCCTCGCGCACAGCCTCTGGAAGGCCGCTATAAAGGTCTCCGTGCTAAGGTCCGACACTAGCTCAATATGAACGGCTTTGGTTGCCATACATATGAATATCGAGATGTATCCTTTCGATGTTTTGACGCCTCTGCCCTTGTTGTGCTTGACGTCCATGGGTCCGGCGAAGTCCACTCCTGTATGCGTGAACGGCCGACACGGAGTTATCCTTTGGCGCGGTAGATCTCCCATCAGTTGGTGGCTGTCCGTTTTGTTGAAGCGGTGACAGCGGACACAGTTTCGAAGTAAAGTTTTGACTGCTCTGTTCCCGCCGACAATCCAGTATCTCTGCCTCAGATACATCAAAGTAAGCCGGGCTCCACCGTGTAGCGTGATGGAATGTGCTTGTTCAATCAAAAGTTGAGTAAGTCGCCCTTTATGTGGTATGATGACCGGATTCTTCATCTGAGGAGACATATTAGAGTTCTTCAGTCGCCCTCCAACGCGAATAATCCCTTCTTCATCCAAATAGGGATTCAGTTTGAACATAGCGCTTTTCTTCGTTATATCTTCCTTGCGATGAAGTTGTTTATACTCTGGATTGAACTCTCTTCTTTGTACATATTTTATAATAATTGTTTTCGCTGATGTTAGTTCCCTTGTAGTTAGGTAGGTGGCTTCGGATTTCATTTTGTTTTGCGTATTTAAAATAAATCGTTGTATCCATGCGACGACTCGAGTAATAAGTGTCATTGAACTGTAATTGTTCAATAAACAACTTATAAAATTTTGCTGATCTTGAGTTAATTGTTTCGCTTCCACATGATGTATACAGTCGACGATGGTTTCAAATGAGCATGGAGTATTTTCAGAATTTTCTTGTTTAGTTAGGAACTCTGGACCTTGCCACCACAAGTTGTAGCTCATAAGTTTGCTTGGCAGTAATCCTCTCGAAGCACAATCAGCTGGATTCTCTTCGGACCTCACGTAGTTCCACTGAGCTGCGGGGATGATGTGTTTGATCTTAGTAACTCTGTTCGCTACATAAGTTTCCCACTTCGAAGAATCGCCTTGAATCCAGGCTAACGCCACTTGAGAGTCAGACCATGCCCGTATGGTTATATCTAATCCAGATAGTGCTGATATGGTTTTTTCCATCAGGTTAGCTAGTAGTACTGCGCCGCATAGTTCAAGTCTGGGCAGCGTAGTTTTCTGTGTCAATGGTGCCACCCTGGTTTTTGCGACGAGTAGCGTTATAATTGGTTGGCCTTTTTTTGTGTTCGACTGTACCCGACTGTATATAACGCAAGCGTAAGCTTTTTCGCTTGCGTCACAAAAGCCAAGTAATTCTACTCGTTGTTGTGTATCGCTGATCCATCTTTTTAATTTCATGTTTTTGATGTAGGTCAAATCCGCATTCAGTTTAAGCCATTCTGTTTCAATATTGCTGGGTACTTCATCATCCCAGCCTAGTTTGCTAATCCAGAGTTTCTGAAATAGTAGTTTGGCTTTGACCGTCACTGGGGAAAGCCATCCCAGGGGATCGTAGAATTTCGAAATCTCTGAGAGTAAGGATCTCTTTGTCAGCCGAATTATTTGTTTTACAGGCCAGTTGAAGTGGAAGGTATCGCTTGAAGGATTCCAACCAAGTCCCAATGTTTTTGAAGTTTCTTCTGATTTGAAGTCAAAGTTATTCTGGTTTGAGATTTGATCTTGGTTTAAGTTTTCAAGTATGGCGTGATGATTGCTTGACCATTTGCGCAGGTTCATTCCCCCTCCTTTTAAAAGCTGAATAAGGGAATGTTGTAGCTTTTTAGCTTCGTGTATGCAGTTATGGCCACTTATGACGTCGTCAACGTAGCATTCCGTTTGAATGATTTTGGCAGCTTCGGGATGCTTGTGTTCGTCATCAATAGCAAGTTGTTTTAACGTGCGCATGGCCAGCCAAGGTGCGCTTTTAGTTCCGTACGTTATTGTGCACAGTCGCCAATCTTGTAAGGGTTGATCAGGTGATTCTCGCCAGATGATTCTTTGAAGATCTTGTTGTTCTTCAGACATCCAGATGCAGCGATACATCTTCTCGATGTCTGCAGTAAAAACGTATTTATACGTTCGCCACTTAAGGATGAGTGCCTGTATATCTTGTTGAAGATTGACACCTTTCTCCATGAGGCTGTTCAGGCTGTAGCCACTAGAAGTTTTTTGAGATGCATTAAATACAACTCTCAGCTTTGTTGTTATTGAACTTTCCCTCAACACTCCATGATGTGGTAGGTAACAGCTGATAGGTGAAACTTGAGTTGCCGGCTTCATATGACCAAGTTGAATGTATTCGTCAATGAATGATTTATACATCATTGACAGTTTTTGTTGCCTTTCAAGGCGTTTCTCTAATTGAAGAAATTGTGAGACGGCCACTGATTTAGATTTTCCCAACCTTTCCTCAAAGTTCGAAGAAAGTGGCATTTTCACGGTGTATGTTCCATCTTGAGAGCGTTTGACGGTTTCTGTGTAGAATTTTTCACATAGGTCGTCCTTGGAAATGTCCTTAGAGAGTTGAATATCTTCAGTTTCCCAAAATTTAGTCAGTTCTTCCAAGTTGATTAGAGCTACGTTGCAGCTTAATGTGGTTTTAGTTTTCCCGCATAAAATCCACCCTATTTGCGTTTGCTGTGCAACGGGGGATTGGTTGTTTCCTTTCAGGACTCCATCCAAAATTATCTCTGAGTATACTTCCGCTCCTAATAAGAGATCAATTTGGCTGGAAATGTTGTAGTCCGGATCGGCAAGTTTCAAGTTCATTAAATGTGGCCATTCAATTTTACCTACAGTTTTCGTAGGTATGTTGTTCGTTAGCTTCTTCATAATAAGCGCTTGAGTTGCAAAACAGTAATCGGAGTGAATCGATTTGCATGTAAAGTTCAGTTGTCCTTTACAATCTCCAGATACAGTTCCAATTCCGGTTACGCAAGCGTTAACGTTTGATCGTGGAAGCCGAAGGAGTTGAGCTGCGTTTTCGGTGATTAGATTCACTTGCGAACCTTGGTCGAGAAGAGCTCGGAGTTTCACATAAGTCCCATCTAGAGACTTGACCTTAAGCTGCACCGTAGTTAATAAGACTTCTACATCCATCGTATTTACATGATTCGACGTATGTTGTTGAGATGCCGAAGATGATGATGATGCCTTATCTTTGTTGGTTTTATTCCATGTCATCGTATTTTTCTGACCTGGGTTATGCAATAAGGTGTGGTGTTTTGAATTACATTCTCGACAAGTTTTTGTAGATTTGCATTCTTCGTTTCCGTGGCTAAATAAACAGTTTTTGCAGAGCTGCAGTTTTGACACGGTGTTATTTCGTTTAGCCAAATCCATTTCTAGGAACTTGTCACATTGCATCAACACGTGACCTCCATTGCAATGTGGGCAATTTTGATGTTTGGCGAAAAAGTTGCAAGTTTTGTAAGTGAAGTTAGACTTTTTCACGCGGTTTTGGTTGCTAGATTTCCAGTTTGAAGATTTTTCAGTTGATGTTGTAGGAGTTGTTTTCTTGGCAGACTTCATTGTTTCGTATGCCATGAATTGAGTTTCGAGGAAATACAGGAAATCTTTTAAGTTTTGGATCTCACGATGATCTTGATTTTCTTTCATGTAGTCACTTAATGTGGTAGCGTCCAGTTTAAGTGACATGATGTGCACGATCATTGGACCCCATGTTGATGTTTCAACGCCGATGTTAGATATTCCGTTCATGCATTCAGTGATTACATCGTGCATCTTTTTCAAGTTAAAAGAGTCCGGGTTCTGTATGTTCGGAAGATCAAGCATGCTATTCATAAATGATGAAAATTGCAGACGGCGATTATCGTAACGCTGATTTAGAATTTCCCAACAGGAGTTGTAGTTATCAGCGCTTATGGTCAGATGTTGTACCAAACGCTCCGCTTCACCTCGCAGCTTCGTTTTGAGATGTTGCATTTTCTGCGCGCTATTGATCATCGGATTCTTGTGAATAGCCTCCAGGAAGAGATCTTTGAACGAAATCCATTGACTGTAGTTTCCCGAAAATTCCGGAAGTTCGATTTTGGGTGCCGATTTCGAGAAATGAACTGTCGACCAAAGCTTTGAGTTCAGACGTTTTTTCAATTCGTCGTATTTTTGTTCGACGTCGGAATAGATCTCGTAGTAGCGTTCGTTTGATCCCTTCACTAGGAAATCAATTTCCCAGTGGAGTTTATCGATGGATTCCCATTTCGAGTTAAGGGTGTGAAGATGGTCATCTAGTTCCCATTTTTCTACGATTGTAGCATTGTTAATCTTCTCTATGGCTCGGTATATGGCGTTGAAGTTACATTGTTGTTTGTTGAGTAGACTTTGGACTCTGTCCCCATCATCACCTTGAGCGGCAGAGCCTCCTGACGTCCCAGCTAGGTCAAACTTCACGTTCTGTTTTTTCGTCAAGTCCGACAGTTTGTTGACGATGTCCTGTTTAGTTGTCAGGTACATCTCCTTAGTTTTTCCGTAGATGTCATCCACGAAGTAGTTAAGAGTTTTATCTTCTAGTTCCAGCACTAGAAGAGCGTTTCTGCTATCAAAGTCCTCCCATTGGCTTTCTAGCGAGGACAAGCGTTTGTTCAAATAGTCCGCAGTTTTGCGGGCCGAAGAGTCCTTGCGATAGTTGACACACAAGGTCTTGATGTTTTGAAAACATGTTGACTGAAGCTCCAGTTTATCCATGTTGTTGATAGTTGGTTTGCTTGAAGTCACTTAGTTGACGGCGACTGATAAAGCGTTGAGTTGAGACAGCCAGAAGCTTACCGTAGTGTAGGTACAGGTATCTTCTAACCGCTAGTTTGGATAGCTCGTAGTCACGTAGTTAACAGCGACCGAAGAGCGTAGTGTTTCTGCTTTCAAGTATCCAAGGATCCGTTCTTGTGGTCTCCGTAATCCTCAGCAACTTGAATAGTCGTTGGTTTTTCTTACTGCGTTTCGCACTCCACATACGATATTATGCGCCTTCTCAATTCATCCGGGGCGACCCGCTTGTGGGAGACCGGCTGAACCGATTCGCTATCGTAAATAGAGATGCTTCACGCAATAAATCTCGAAGGACCAAAAAATGTATGGTTTCATACACTTGCAGTTGAGTGTGGAGAGAAAAGATCCCAATCACTGTAGATAAGTTTATTGATTGCACTAAGTTCGTACAGGTAAACAATGTTGATGATTCCTTTCTCGTTAGTAACAACACACTGAATATTAAAATGTGTGAAATATGAATAAATACCTAATTACAATGACGCGCGCTCGTGCCAATAGCGGCGTCAGCAAAAATGTACAGTTGAAGACTGTACAAATTCCAACCCTTATTTCACGCCCTTCATGATTAGTTTTGAAAAAAAAAGTAGCCTATGTCCGTCCCTGGGACATAATCTTTATCCATGTCATATTTCAGCATCATCTGTTCAGTGGTTTAGGCGTGAAAAGGTAACAAACAGACAGACAGACAGACACATTTTACTACATAATAGATGGCGCCACAGGAAAAATTAGATCGTGCTATCGTTGCGTTTTGGGGAACGTAACATATAAACTCGCTAATCCTCTACTTTTCAGCTTTATAATATTAGTATGGATGTGAGAGATTGTCTATTTTGTCTATCGGACTTGACGTAATCTCAAGCTTACACATCAACAGTAAAATTTGTCATAGTTACTTATGAAATTCGAAATATTTTTTACCGAATGATTAATAAAACAATGCTTAAATAACACAGAATACGCTATTTACGGTACAATGTAATAAATTCTCAATTAAAAAAACTCAATGTTTGATCTTAGGTAATTGAATTATTACTGAAAAAATCTTCAAAGTAATTATGAATTAACAATACATAAGTGGATAAAAACAATAGTCATTTAGTTAAAAATTTAGCGATACCGACTAACATAGGAAATCAAACGTCGGCAGAATTTAATTGCTGACGAAAAACCAACACGTTTTCACAAGTGCGTTACATAAATTACATACACTAATTAATCAATTTACTTACCTGAAATTTTGAAGTCAATAAACTGCGCCAATTTCCAATCCCATTCACTCACACTCACACCCACAGCACTCTTGTTTTTATAGATTTCGAGTCTAGGATCACTATTTACGTTGCCAATCGGTATCGGAATAAATTTTTCGCGACGCGACGAAGCGTGCTCCCTCCTCGCTGCTCATACCGTACTGAGCTCAAGCAGAACCACGGAGTCCACAGATAGAGCAACAGTTGTAAAGAAAATGATGTGTGCTTTACCGTGGAAAACGATTTCGTCACACGTCGCTGTTTACATAGAAACTGTTTCAGTATCTGTGGTAATGTGCGTAGCACATAGACTGTGACAATTTACTTTTACAATGGGATGTAAGCTTAGTAACCCGTGTTTTGCAATGTTGTGATGTAATAAAATGCGTAGATATCATTAACGGGTCTGAGACGTTCTTTGTACTGTTACATTTGATTGCTTTTTCATGACCACACGCAGGATTTTGTCGTAGATCCCATAGAAAATTAATTTCGTTTCGTTACATTGCAAATAAATAATATGGAATGAGTAACTTATAAAAAGTAAAACCGTCGCGCGGATATTCTCGATTATAGCCTTAGTAGAAATTTTATTTTCATACGGAAAAAATTATAAGATTAACCGTAGGTACTTATCTCCAAGTCAACATCCCGAAAGGGTTTAAGGGATTCATTACAATATCAAACGGGAAAACTGAATCTTCCAAGAACTCAGTTTTATCCCGATGGAAAAATAACAATCCATTGAAATGGGCTCATATTCATAGGGCTTCAAAAATCACGGTATTGAAGCGTGACAGACTTTGTGGCGACTTACCCCGGAAAACTTCCAGACGTTCTTCGTTAAATTGATTTTACTGGTGTGAAAGCTGTGTAGGTCGACTGCTGTCTCTACGAGTACTTATTTAGTAGACAAACCCAACCTTATCTAGGTAACATCGTCAACGAACAAAATTTAACACGTCCAAAGATACACGTAGTTATGACGTATCATGGTAAGGTTTGTTTCACATTGGAACCGATTACAGAACTTGTTCAAAGTGCGAATTGCCACAAAACTCGGATATTTATTAATAAGTAGTCTGTAATTTTTCTACTGGTCCAATGATATAATGCTTCTTTTGCGTGTATTAAAACCTACTTTGCATTGGTAGGAACGTATGTTTTTTTTGAAAGCAAATAATTTTGCTATTTGTTTATAAAAATGTTTTCTTAATTCAGTTAAGTATTTCTTTAATTGCTTAAAAACAACTCTGATAAAAAACACAAATATTAGCTGGATTTCATCAGAAAATAATAAAAAGTAGAATTTGAATCTTTATAAACTTAACGAATTGAAAAATACCTTTCAGTTTTCTTTGCAACATAAATGATCCCAATTCTAACTGAAACTCACTTCTATGTGCATAGAATGTCCCTCGACAAATGTCATGAAAAATGTACGAGTGAGTTCTCCTTCGACCTTGGAATTTTATTATACACAGCAAACCTTGGAAATATTATCAGAAGAAAGCAACAAAGTCTAATGGCCTAAGAGCCAGCGACCGGCATACCTTCGTCATTTTATAAAGGCTAACGCTCAGTTTCACAAAAATGCTATTGAACGTCATAGGTATTGTTCAGCTATTGTCTCGTTATTGCACTATTATGAACGGTCCTGCGCTGATCCCTGTCAAATTAGAATAAAGTTCATATAATCAACCAAAAAAGTGCCTGTCAAGATTAGCAAGCCATAATCTAGTCCTAACTTATTTATAAAACCGATGGTGAGTTTTCTGTGTATAGCGCCAGTATAACATGTCACCAAAACATTTTTTTTTAATTGAAACACGTCAGCATTTGACCTCATTCTGTCTAATGTTATGCAATACATGCAGACACTATGATACTTTAGTGAATTTGAGATGCTGTAAGATGCATCTTTGCTACCTCATAATTATCTCCCAAAGCCACTATGATCCAAACTTCATTCGGGGATCGTTCGTTCATACCTTTAAAATGAAGAAGGTCCGCCTGTCGCAGGCTCTTACCGTATAAGTTCTGAAGTGCTCGTATCCAAAAAGAATTCAATTCCTATTCAACTTTAGCAGAAAAGTTTTACGTCAAAATGTTAAGATCTTTAAAGTGTGTAAGTATCTTTTATTGATAAAGGTCAGCTCCATAGAATTTTATATAGGTATTCTCTAGTCAGCTCACAGAGAGACGCGACTTGTTGCACACTTTTCAAAATAGTAGTCAAATTTGTTTTTTCATTGAAATCTGTGGATTGACCAATACGTAACCTACTTATCTTCATACCAACCTTTTTAAAACGCTGCTGGCGTGACGCGCGAATGCAGCTCGGCTGAGACGCAACACAAAATGCTGATATTTATTCCGGTTCTAGTATCTGTACCCTGATATGCTTAATTCTCGACACCCTCAGGGAATAATAAAGTGGGATTAGCATATTACGAGTCACGTACTCCTGCATTCTTGATTGTAAATAAATATACCTACACGTGTCGCGACAGTTCAGCCAGAGGGAACACAAAATACTAAACACAACGAATATATATGTAAAGAAAGTCAAAACAGAATTACAAAATACAAAAAAAGGGCTCTAGATTGTGTTGATATTAAAAAGTGCGAGTCGCGTCGCCTGTCGGTCTGAGTTTACGTCTACGCGTGGGTGACAGGTTTAACACAGGCTGATTGGGTAATAATTTATTACACACAAGAATGTTCACACCGGGAGTGTAATAAGTTTTCAAATAGGGTATTTGACATCATTAAAAATAAACTACAAATTGTGGTCATCCTTTTAGAAAATAGTCTAAATAAGCATATTTCTTTCCATTTACGTCTAAAATATGTTTACTTTTGGTAAAAAAACCTTTAAAAATTACAAAAAAAATTAAAAAATTTTCGTCTACAAAAACGCACTGTGATTGGTTGTGACTCTGATGACGTCAAACGCTAGTAAACGTCAACGAACTGATTGTCTGTCACTATGGACTTGTACTGTCTGTTTACTATGGAGTGACGTCACGGGTACCACGTGATCAGCGCCATGACACAAGATATCGTTTTTCGCGCGATTTTGTATGTTTAAACTTTAAACATGGTTTTTATCAAAATTATGTTAAATCTAAAGGAAATTTAATGACCAGTGTGCATATAATATATCAAAGAACACTTTGAAATGGTTTTCTGAAAAGAGTCAAATACCCTATTATATAGACACCATATGTGTCAACGGAGCAAACTGTCGCTGAACAGTGTAACTTCATTCCACAACAACAGTTCTGTGACCTGTACTGTATTGTTTTGGTACATACTCGTAATATTAAGTGCACTTCTGTGACCTGTACTGTATTGTTTTGGTACATACTCGTAATATTAAGTGCACTTCTGTGACCTGTACTGTATTGTTTTGGTACATACTCGTAATATAAAGTGCACGCCGCGTCGCTTCGCAATGCACTTTATTGTGAACAGGGCCAGTATTCCCGTTCTTATTTTCGTTCGTTTGATTAATATTCGGATGCTTCTTAATACGAACTATATTGAATTCAGTGGATAAGATCAACGTTAAAACACGGTCCTAGTCTAAGACCAACTATTCTAAACCGAAAAATTGGCCCTTGAAGTCATAAATCGTACTAAGAAGCATCCGAATATTCATCAAACGAACGAAAATAAGAACGGAAATACGGCCCCTGACTTTATACATTATATTAGCAGGCCTGCAGGGTACCTAGGTACCCGTTGCCCTTCGGGAATACCTAGGTACTTATTCACACTGTACACTGATTTGAAAGAACTTAAATTGTATAACACGACAAAAGAAAGACATGAAAGTAGCCTGGGTAACGCCTATGTATTAATTCAGGGTAATCTTCATAGCATTTCATCCAAATTCAGCCCTTTTAGTGACAGTCATACCTACACCAGTACCGACAAATGTTATGAATAATTTTAGTGTGATTTAAGTTTTTTTAAGCACGTTTTTAGCAGAAACGGCTTCAAGTGAAAAGTCATTAGCGCTTTTCGGGACCTTTTCGATTTGATTATTCTAAAAGGGGTTCCTTTGAGAATCTGAAATAAATTTATAAAGACCTGCATACCTCTGTAATTGCAAAGATCTTAATTACGACCCGGGGTAAAGTTGGTGAGAGATAAAGAAAGGTACCAACAAAATATGAATGCGCAGAATGGGGCCTGTCCCGACTATCTATAATTTATAGGTACTGACGGACTGACGGACATTCAAATGTTCTTTTTATCATCACTTCGGTTTATTCTGGGCTTGAAACATACCAGATCAGTTTTTATTTTCTTCTGGAGAAAATAACTCTTTTTTGCTTGTGTTGAAACGTTATGTTTTACCGATTATGCTTAGAGATCAGGACACCAACTAAGTACTCTTGAGTAGGGTAGCATCACCATCTTTACATTCTGCACATCCGTGAAAGTCACCTAATACATTTTTAATTTTTACTTACCTACGCTGAACAACAATCCATCACAGCCCTAAAGAAAATTATACCCTTTTCAACGTACAGTTTAGACTTTAGAATATTTTATTCTACACAAGTCTTTAAATAAACATTATTCAAAGGAACTTTACCTAGAGAAAACTAAGGTTGGGAAACTCAGAGTATAAAAATTCGTACGTAGTCTGTTTTTAGTTGCGGTGCTTAAGAATACCTAGGTACTAAACCAAGTTGATACAAGATACATTCCACATTGTCCAACTTAAATATTTAACCATCCCTAATGCCTAGTTCGGACTAGGCTTGAATTTTAGTCGAGTAGCGGTATTTGTGTTAGTATCAGAAATATGAAACATCTCGTTCTTACGTTCATATTTTATTGATTCTATAAAACTCTGGCGAGCAGAATTTCCCCGGGGGGCCTCGACCATTCAGTATTGTTAACTAAATGGCCACTTTTATATGAATGGTCTCATAAACTGAAATTACTGAATACATTTCAAAGTGGATGAAAACAGAAGTAATAAACTGCAAATGCAAATGTGAATTCAAATTGACAATAGCAAAGGTTGATTAAATCATTCATATAATTGGAATCGACAATTACGATAGTGTTAGTCTGGATAATTTACTCTCGAATTTCATTTGCCAGTCGAATGCCATTAATCAAAATATTTTGAATTTCGTTAGACTTATTTGCGCATCAGCTCACATGATGAAACCCGCAGCTTCAACCTTTGACCATGTTTTCCTGTGGGCAAGGCCGATTCCTGAGATGGTTTCTGGTGCTTGGCAAGCCATCCCAAATAATTCCATTACAGGCAAGGTATTATAGCAATCTTTTGATTGTAGACACAGGTTACCTTCTGACGCTGTAGAAATCATCTAAAAGTTGTTATGGGCAAAATTTCCATTTAGTTCCATTTTAATTTCATCGTGAAAATGGACGAATATTCAATCAATCAATCAACTGTGTACATTATGCCGTGCGACTGAATAATTCAGATACTGAATATTGCCGAATATGAGTGTTAGAATTAAGGCAGATTAACATTGAGTCAGTAACTGACGTCAGTCCACTGCCGAGTCAGTGCTGACCTGGCACTGCCATCGTGTAAATTGATTTACTGACGTAAATTGACTACTGACTTGCTACTGACGAAATACTGACTGCGTGTAAATAGTATGAGTCAGTTTTCGGCGCCGTTTTTGTTAAGTGTCCGGGGTATGATCGTGAGTTGAGGAAGCACATCGTATTCGCGCGATCGCAGTTCCTGTGGCTAATTCAATGAATCGGTTCCGGGGGGTCCGACCCTCACATGATCAAGTTTATAGAAAATCAGATATTTATGGACGCAGGACAGAAAATAGCAATTTCATTGACAGTCCTATAAAAATACAACATTATTCTAGGCAGTTTTTACTGAAAAACATTGACTGATTGTGTCTATGATGTAGGTACCTATTCTTGAAAACGAGCAGAAAGGAAGCTGTGCTTGTAGGTAACTTACCTTTGTCGCTTGACATCCCGCATGACTATATTTTTTAACCGACTTCAAAAAAAGGAGGAGGTTATATGTTCGGCTGTATGTATGTTTTTCTTTTTTTTTTGAAAAATATTTTTAAATAATTATCACAATTTAATCATCTTCATTTTAATACTTCCTGTTATCTAATCGTAAATGACATAGGTAGGTTGTGAACGAAACTCGCGCTCGGCTCGTCATGTTTTCTTTGAACGATATTACGGTAAAAAAAATGTGATTTACAAAAACAGCATGACATGACTCTAGACTGCTTTAACATTTAAAGTTTGCCTATACCTATTTACCACAGACCCGTGATTCAAGTAAACTTATTTAAACCATCCACTCAAACCGGCACTTGAGTGCTAGAATTTCTCTAACTTTCCACGCAAACACGGTTGTTTCCATAAAGAAAGTGTGATCTGACAGGTATATTTTTATCCCGTTTTATCGGTACTACAATACTCTATCTACAATAATCTACAACTATGTCCCAGGCACTGCAGCATCCCGCGCTGTATAAATCATCTAATATAGATGTAAACTACTTAGCTAGAACATTTATTTTGAAGAGCATAATTTGTTTTATGATTTGCAGGTTTAATGGTATGAGTAATGCTTTTTATACTGCGAGTAGTACGAGTTAAGAGACAAGACAAATTCAATTAAAATACATCGAATACAATGGAGACGCTATTAGTTTCCTGTAAGGGTAGGCAGAGATCTCAGAGTTCCACTTTCTACGATCCTAAAAATCTTACGCTATACTTACTTATTCACTTTCATTGATGTTTGACCTGCGGACTGAAAAAATCAGGGGCACCTTAAGATGTCAGCACTAGGTCGAACACGGCTCGCTTCTCTCGCTCGCTACTGAGCTATTTATAGACGGTAGCATCCGGCTCGAAGTGTAACTGTGTCGCGGTGCGCTAACTTTGCAGGTAGGATGGCAGGACAACTTGCCGATAGCGGGCTGTAGCGGAATTCCGGATCGGAGTTCAGTAGCTGTGGGTCATGGGATAGGTTCGAGGTATTGCTTAAAGCGATTGAGGTGTAGCTTGCTTTTTGTGGTTGCTTACGCTTAGTTTACGTTCCAAAAGGTCGTCGTCAGGCTGTTGCACAAAAGCTTCGTCACAAGTTTACTCTCAGAAAACTAATGTCACTGTCATAAACTAGAGTCGGTCTAAACTAGAGCAGTCACTGGAGCACAGAGCCTGACAACGCTGTTCACTATTATAAGTATTAGAGCCATACTACAAGGGCGGTTCTCGCGCCGCGGGAATCCGCTTCGGAACCGCACTAGACACAATTTAATATAGAAGTTGTATGTGGCGGGAGAACCGCCCGTGTAGTATGGCCCTACAATTTCCATATTAAATTGTGTTTAGTGCGGTTCAGAAACTGATTCCCGCGGCGGGAGAACCGCCCGTGTAGAGCTCTAAGATGAGCATGGCCATCAAAGGTTAACGTTATTAATGTAATTAAGTATAACATAATTAATTTCAAACATCGAAACAATTAACCATTCAATTACAATTGTATTGAGTCAGCAGAACGACCAAAATCTCCTGACTTGGACCATCCCAAAACACTGGGAACCATTTGGAATTTCACTCCTGGCTAGATTGAATGTTACTTGAAATACTATTTAGTTTATTAACTTGAATAAAATGAAATGAAAGTTTGTTTGCCATCTAACTGTGATGTGGCTATTTGCTTGACGTGTTATCTTTAACTTCCTTGGAACTACAACCACTAATCAGAAAAAAAAATCCAGTAGTTCTGTCAACAGAACTACTCAACAGAACAGGTGAGAGTAAACGGGACTAATTACTGTTTGTCTATGCTACAACTATGCTCTTCATCATAATGCGGCCATTGGGGCAGAAAAGATCTCGAGTGGAGGCCACGCACCGGAAACCGCAGTAGAAGACGGCCCCCACTAGACGATCTGGTAAAGGTTGCTGGGAGCCGTTGGGTGCAGACTGCACAAGATCGATCGCTATGGAAATCGATGGGGGAAGCCTATGTTCAGCAGTGGACACTAACATGATGATGATGATAACGCGGCCAATTGTTTAGCATTTTTGTTTTTCTGGAAGCTACAATCAATATTGTTATTTTTACAATTCGTAAGTACTTATTGTAACCTAGTAGATATATTTCAAAATTCCAAGTGATCGCTAAAATTATTTCATTATCTTAAAGAATTCTGAGGCAGGAATAAAAATACATTGCATAGTTTAAAATAAAATATATTTTCATTTTTAAAATCATTAATCTTAAAGATTACAAAAATAAATGTTTTTAATATAAAGTTAAAACTATAACTTCTAGAATCATACACTGTATTCATTGCCCAATCTACACTTTTATACATTCAATTAAAATTATATTATAAGAAGCTAATATTTAAATTATTTACAAATAATGTTTTAAACAGAAGTAGAAATGGAAGACTTAAATTATAATTGACTACATGTAGGGATAACAAAAACGAATTTATGAATAACCTTTAGACATAAAGAACCTGGTTATTATAATGAATTTTAAATTCAATTAACTTGATAACTAATGACGACCTCTGTGGCGCAGTGGGCGAAGGTCCGCCTGCGACGCAGAAGGTTGCGGGTTCGATCCCCGCCGCGGGACAAATGTTTGTATGACCTACAGATATTTGTCTCGGGTCTGGGTGTTTCTATGTATAATATGTATATATTTACAAACAAAAAGTATATAAGTAGTTTATCATATATAAGTAGTTTGTCATTCTAGTACCCATAACACAAGCTCAGCTTACTTTGGGGCTAGATGATGCTGTGTGAAAAGTCCAGCATTATTTATTTTATTTATTTAATGAATTGCAAAATTAAAAAGTACCTACATATTTTTATGTCACATATTTCTGCTTTGGATGTTAAATTCCAAATAGCATTAGATTTAAATGAACTTTTTGTAACGAAATTAATTATTTTCAATTAAATAAATTAAAAAATAATAGATTAGATACCATTGCGCAATCAATAAACTAAAGGACATTTTAAAAATTAATTTTGAGCTATTTACAAATCTATCTAACCGTGTCACAATTAATCTTTATCAGCTTTAAATAGGATGAGACATCGTTTTATACAGTTGCAAGACAACTGGCAAGAATAATTAAAAACTAAGATAATGGCATTTTAAAATCTTCTCTAGCCAATTTCTTAACTGAGCTATATTATTCTCCGTGAAAGCTAAAATCTGTTTTCGTATTTATCTATGTTTGTTCCACCTGCCTCATGACCATTGATTATGTAACTATTCATCAGATTTTGATGAAGTTTGTCAGTTAATTTGTCATTATAGTACGAGTCACCTAATCCTAAGCCATCTTTTATTTTCGTAATGAGCCCTACTAAGCCCGGTTTTAATATTGTTGTATATTCCCGTGGTTTATGACTCTATAGGGACTTTCATTTTATTCTAACTTAATTTAGGAATTGGGTTCAAAAATAAATTAAAAAATATTTATATGTTTTTTTTTTGTTTTGTTATGAAAATCCCGAGAAAATCGATAAAGACTATCCTTTGAATTGATTGTTGCTTTTTGTATCTTAGCTCATTCGTGATGCAGCTGCGCTGTGATTAGTGGAACGTCTGTTCTTCTTGAAAATCATTATGCAACAATAAAAAAAATCAATAAATGCTAAATTTTTAAGTGAAAACTTAAATGAGCTTAGGAATTAAATGGATACGGTCAAACGTCTATTTACAACCCAAAAATGAGGCCCTGTCAGTTTATGTAGTTTAAAATGAAAGACTCTATATAAGCAATCTTAGGTAATACAAATGCAGGTAATGTCACAGTGATATAAATTGGCTAGAGCAGAAGCACCGAATTCAGATATATTAATAGTCCTATCTACATGAGAACGCCTCTTAAATTATGTTAGATTAAAATCAAAGTCGTACAGTGGTCTCCGATGATATAAGACTACAAGGTCTTAGAAAAGACCAAGACTTGGATATGTCTATTTTCACCAACAGGTTATTGTCAAAGGAATCCTATGATTTATAATTTTGCAATGATTAGGTCTATAATCTTGTTCGTCAATGTCCAGTGTATAATGTTTACTTGTAAGACCATGAATGAATCATTTGTCAAAGATTTGTGTTGGTGAAATAAGGCAAAAGGTTAAAACTTAGCAATCACCGCTTCGCTTCGTTGACGTGGACGCTGACAGAAGTATATCTGTCTCGTTCCCTCTTATTCTCGTCGCAGCCAAAGACAGATGCTGTCTCGTTCTAGAATGTTGAATCCCAGCCGGAGAGGTCGTCTGGTGGCGGTTCCTCTGCATCTGCTGGATACTGGTCGAAGTTGTGTGTGTCGATAGGTGATTTGACGGTCGGAGTTATTGGGGGCTCAAGAGAACGGGTAGCCAAACCTTCCCAGTTGAAGCCATCGAACCATCTGGAAATAAGATGAGAATCTTAGAGAGAGCCGTGCTGATTGAATGGTATTATAAGGATACAAATGTTAAATTGAAATGCATATTGCATAGCACGCTTGAAATGGTAATGGAAAACATCATAAGGAAACTTGCGTTTAGTCTGCGATCCGCTTATTATATAAAATAAGTTCAATCGTACTGAGAAAATGATTGAGGTGCTTAGCAAACTATCTCAACAATACTTACTTTTACTTTTAGGTATTACTTTACTTCCAGGCATCAGCGTCATGTAAAGTAAAGGCATAGACGGCCACATGATGCCAATAATTATCAAGTAAATGTGAAGCTAGGATGATACTTATGCCTTTACATCTATATTAGATGATTTATACAGCGACAGGAGGCAATCCATGTCTACACTTAACGGGACGCTGCGCGCTGTAGTGCCTGGGACATTGTTTGAGATGGAATAGGCTTGCCCAGCACCTAAACCATCCTCTCAGCTTAATCAGCCTGGTCCACAGGAAAGACGACGTCAATACGTCTGGAGCTGACTAAGCTGCGGGTTTCCTCACGATGTTTTCCTTCATCGTTAAGATGATATACTAGTTATTCCATCTCATGGTGGCGGGTTGGTCTTGATTGTGTGTGCACATGCACGTTGTTTCTGTTACCGAGCTTAAGCAAGCTCAGGAGCAGTAGATGGACAATTTGCAGCTGCTGCTGCACATGAACTCACCGGTGCCACAGAATACCAGTGCTTCAGCACCTCTAAGTTGCTGCAGCATACGCTGCGTGGTGTCCATTTTTGTGTCTAGTATTAAGTGTTAGTATAGTTCTGTATTTATGCTCTACGAAACACAAAAAAATGTTTTTCTATTTCTATTTCTATTTGGTCAACTTACTTGTGCTTTTGAATCTCAGTGATCCCTCCTCTCTGATACCCCAGTCTTTCAGCCGGGTTGTCTCGACACAGTTTCTTGATGAGATTAGCTGCGTTCCTGGTGATGCATCGAGGGAACTCCACTGCGTCAATGCCTTTAAGTATCTTGTTGTATGTCTTCATTGGGTCAGTGCCCGTGAAGGGTGGCGAGCCAGTCAGCAGTTCGAACATGAGAACTCCTGGAATTATAAGGAACAGCTTTGTAGACTTTTTTAAAGATATTGTTTGAAAGCATTTGCCGAATTTTTAAGTCCATAAAACGTGAGTGAGACAGAAAAACTTGAACTTGTAGGGAAATGCTCGCCAAGCAATGATTTTGTCTAATTCAGATTATGCAATTTTTATTTCACATTATAATAAAAAAAAACAGAATTGTAGGTACTTACTGTACTTCCCTATTGCAATCTGATCCATATAAATAATTGTATTATTGAGTTATATAGGGTTATTTGTAAAACACCGATAACCTCTCAGACTGTATTTCTATCATTATATGAAGTATAGTAACAACTACCGCTAGGTAGTAGCTTTCAGAGTAATAAAGTCAGAATGAATGTGGGTCTGGGTACTCGTACGAATTTATGAAGAACGGGTCAATACTGTGTGTGTAATGAGTATGTATGAGATCTTACCTAAAGACCAATAGTCAGCACTGATGTCATGACCTCGGTTCATGATGACTTCAGGAGCGACGTACTCGGGAGTGCCGCAGAAGGTCCAAGTTTTGCGGCTCGCTTGAAGCTTCTTCGAAAAACCGAAGTCAACCAGTTTCACGTAACCTTTGCCGTCAAGCAGTAAATTCTCTGGTTTGAGATCCCTGAAAAAACAAGATTTTGTTGATAAATGTATCTCAGGTCTATTTTACCTAACTTCAAAGTCAAAGTCAACTTCATAATGGTTTCTTGTGTATTTCGCTTACCTATAAATAATATTCCTAGAATGTAGGTAATGGAAAGCTTCTACAACGCAAGCAGTGTAGAACCTCGTTGTGGCATCATCGAATTGTCCTGAAATATTGGAATAATAAAACTGTTTGAGTTATCACTCTACATCATCTTTTGAAATAGGTACAGTCGGTAACGAAAGTCGATTAACAGCATGACATGTGAAAACATCAAAATGTTAATCGACTTTCGTTGCTGACTATAACAACTGATTAAAATTTTATTTATTTATTAGAAACTTAACTATGACATTACAGACATTCCAGATCATCACAGTTAATAAATATAAGTACACATAATAAAAACATCCGAAAATCACACAGAAAAAAAAACATAAAATTGTAAAAAATTTGACAAATAAACAATTTCAAAAAAAAAAAAAAAAAACAATTTCAAAAGAAAAAAAAAAAAATTAACGTTGCAAACTTTCACAGAATTATAGTGATTAAAGTTTGTTCCACTGGTTATGTAACTAAAACCAATAAAACCTCATCTCCTTTCTTTTTATCTTGCTTTATCCAACTACGTAGGGTCGGTACAACATGTTTCTCTCTTTCATTTCCCTCTATCACTCGTCAAATTCATAGAGTGCATCCATTATTTCTAAGGCCTACTCTTTCCGGTATATTCATCCAAACTAAAACTCACCTCTATCTCTTAAAATAGTCCACAACTCCCCTCCAAGGCAAGTCTCCATCAGCATGTACAAATACTTCCTATCCTTGAAGGTCTTGTACAACTTGACTATGAACTCGCAGTTCATCTCAGACATAATTTCCTTCTCTGACATGATATGCTGTTGCTGCCTCGTCTCAACGATCTGGGCTTTCTTCATTTGCTTCAATGCAAAGGACCTTGTCGGGTCTCCTTGGATTTGGACTAGTTCCACACGACCGAAGCCACCGATACCTAGGGTGGCTATGATGCGAAGATCTGAGAGGCGAAGGTTGGCAAACTCTTCGTTAAGTCTGGAATTGAAAAAAAAATATTTAAAATTTAAGAACATGAAGGTATTGAATGAGACAATGCAAAATAGACGAAAAACGTGAATCGTCCAAAATAAAAAATCTAATTTGCTTTATGGCGGATATGTCTACACAAATAGAGACGAAGAAATGCCGACATTCTTTATCCTGAATTTGCTTTATTCATGATTAAGATCAAAAATATTCTTACACAAGCCATTGAAAAGTTCGTTTGTTTGCGATTATCATCTTACAACTAATTAGCAAAATTATATAGTTTTAATTAGTGTCACTATTTCTTTCATCTACATTTTAATTAGCACCGTTTTTGCATTTGGATCTATTAACTGCTCAGTCGGTTGTCCATTGTTTTATATTCGAACCGACAATCGCAAAAACGCGGGAAAACATAATTGTAACGCAATCAATCAATTATCTAGAAGACATTTCTATGCTGCAAATGAAAGTTAGTTTACTTACACATATCGATATAATAACATGTCTTGGGATAAATATATAGCTTTTCTTCAGTGAAAATGGCTTACTAAAGTGTGTTGTCTTTTTTGACAAATATTACTTAAGTGGGATCGACTTTTTAGTTCTGCCATTTCATTCTCTAAAGTAAGTTCGTATGAGTCAGCGGCCAACTCTGGTGACGGAGTTTTTAGGCCGCCTTAAGGCCTCCGTCATGGCTCAACGACTTAAATACCCGGGACCAACAATTCAACGTACCCTCCGAAGCACGGAAGCGCTCAGATGAAAATACCACTGGCGGTCACCCATCCACTTACTGAACTTAGACGATCTATCAAGAAGCACGACAACGAGCACTTCAATCCATTATCCTTATTTAGTGCGAGTTGCAACCGATGTGATATTAATGAAATTCAAAAAGGCTACCAGATTGAATGGAGTAAGTATTCAAAAAATGTTTCGTAAATTCGTATCTTTTGTTGAAGTACTTACCAAGCTTAATGTCCCGTGTGTTAGCAGAGCAGAAATAGAAAATGTTAGTAAAATAAAGATACAAACATCATTATTAATTGTTCGTCATAAACCTACTATTGTTTTGGACTAAGAGATAAGTTAACAATAGGTGTTGAATTTCTAATTGCATAAGGCTATTGTGATCTTGACATATGAAATAAGAATGGGGAAACAATCAGAACGAATTGAATATTAATGAACTTGTTCTTGATATGCATCTATGCTAGTTTTTTTTTAAATTTATTATTATGCTACCAGAATGGAAAATAAAACATTTTCTGAAACTATATTTATAAGAAAATGAGAACAGTATTGATAGTCAATTTTACTATTTTATACTGTTGAAAACAAACCTAATGTAGCCGAAGACTAAGTACAACTGACTGCAAACTATAATGAATCATAATTAATTTTAAAACCTAATAAAGATTCATAGACTAATAGTCTACTAAGTTGCTTAATTTTTTTTAAAGATTTTCATGTTATAACATTTTATTAAAAGCTATTAACTTTATCGATAGTAGCATATTGGAGAGCCACATCTTCGAACGTTCATTTTATAGTAAGATTTCAAATGTTCGATTACTATGGGCACTACATTTCAGAATAGTCATAGAAATCATGACTATTCTGAAAAGTAGTGTCACAAAAGTAGGTAGGTATACATACAGACTAGTAAACAAACTACAATTTTCTGAATTGAAAATAAAAGTATTAATGAGTAATAAGATGACTGAGATATTGATGAGTCACTGCTTACTGTCGCCCTTGAAATGTAAATGATTATGAATACGTTGCTTGTTTTTGCTCAACGTTTCAATGTCAATATGAATGACAATGAAAATTATTGTACACATAGAGAAAATTCAGGGCTTTGAACTTACAAACTGTTGTTGAAAACAAAATTCAAGGCAAATATGATTATAATGAGAAGCTTACCGCGCTCTGCTTTCTCCTTCATCCTTGTATTTAGTGCGGATCTCATCAAGGGTAGATATCAGTTGGTTGAACGTTTCCCTGTCGATGACCAGACAAGTGGTTCCTTCTGGGGAATCGCAAATGATGCTCGCCGTTCGAAGATCATCGCTGAAATTGCAAAATTTGGTATTAGAAACTTCAAGGTTTCAATTGTGAAAATCGATGAATATTCATATTTATAAATTTAAAGGTTCATTCAAGGTCGTATTGAAATATTCTCAATTTTGTTGTTCTATCCCAATTTCTAACAAACATGAATCAGGTAATTTTCTGTAGAGATTCATAGATTTATAAGTATAGTTACCCTTGTAACGCCTTTTCTCCGAAGAAATCTCCTTTGGTGAGCGTCCTGATGAATTTCTCTTCATTGTTTGTCGGAAGTTTCTGGGTGACTTTGACCTTCAATTAAAAGAAAAACATTTGTTAGCCTTATGCTATTCTGTCTTTGTATTCAACAAACATTAAAAACTGGTTTGATTACGAATGACCTTGTACCTACCATTACGAAATATAAAAAAAACCTAAAATGTCACGTTCTTTATCATGGTACTAACACAGATATGCAACGTTCTTCCAAGTGCCAAGGACTTTTTAACCTGATCGCACATTTGGCCGCGCCGTACGCGCCGCAGTCATTTTTTTGTCTGACGTCTCAGCATTTCTTCTATTGAATTGACAGTTCGGCGCGGATAAGTCTTATTTGTTCCACCGTACATCAATGAATTCAATAAAACAAAATGCAACAACAAGAGGAAACCCGAACAAAATAGCCACCGCATAATTCTCCTCACTTAAGCAGATAAAACCAGTTAAAACTGGTAATGTTGGGTCATTACTGTTGCCATAAAAATGTGAAACGTTTAGACAACATTGAAAGTTGTTATGGTGGTGGTATATTGCATTGTGTATTTAGAAACGTACGGACAGAATAAAGGAATCTCAACAAAATCATCATCTCAGATTATATCGCAACACATTTGAAAGAAGCTTTCCAACTTTGAAAATGTTTCGTTTTCGAAAACATCGATATTTCAAATACAGAATCTGTTGCGGTAAAGTTTCTACGTACCTATGTGTAGGTATCTAATGTTCTACATGTCTATACATTCTTTGTTAAGCGCATAAAACCCACTGACATCAATAATGCACTTCAAGTAGTAATTATAATGGGCAATAGAATGCAAAAACTGGTTCCGTTAATGCAAATTACTAATTAGATGGACGATGAACAGGCAATAGCTACTTTGTGTTTCTGGGCAATGCAAGCAAAAAAATATGGGACAGTCTCTATCAAGATAGCAATAATAGCCATCGACATAGAACTAAGTTATTTAAATGTAATTTATTCAGAGTATGGTTGTCATTAATTTAGACTGTTTTTAAAGTAATATTAATGACAAAACGGTAATACAACTTGTTTGCATGATTTTAGCCTTACCTATTGCTACATGTATCAAGGTCTAACAATTACCAATGGAATGAACCATTACTGGTTCCTGGTCACATGCATAAATCTAGTGACCAAGGACTGATTAAGATATTAAAAAATTGCAGGAACAAAATAATATCTACCATAGTGCAATGTTAAGCGTAATAACAAAGTTGAAAAAATAAAACGCCTTTAAAGAAACGCAAATAAGAAAGGTATACTCGTAGTAAGAAACAATTATCTAAGTATTTTTATCGTTCAAACAAAGTCAAATAAAAAACCCGTGTAAAATTTTCGGTTAACATGTCGTGACCAATTGAAATTGTTAACATCACCTTTGTTATATATGAGAACCATGAAAAAGGTTTTTAATATTTTATTTTAACTTTATGGTGTTGTAAAAAAATGTTGATTTTAATATAAACTTTCGAGGCACTAAAGTCATAGATGAAAGTCCCAGTTTTGTTGTATTCAGTTTTTGATGCTACTTTAATTATAATTTACATAAAGCGCCAATAACAAAAATATATGTTAATATTATTTGAATATAAATTTTACAACAAATTAAATAACAGAACGGCGGAAATAAAAAGCGGTAAAGGTTACTCAAAGTATTAGCAAATATTAGTGAGCTAACAACGGAAATGGATGAGATAATGCACCTTCAAGAAAAAGAAACAAGAGACGACAAAACAATTCTCGGTACACAATTTTACAACTGAATGAACTCGAGTCATGGTAGATAAATTTTGTTTGACCAATTCAAAGAAAGACAGTGAATTAATCAGGCGGGAAGACAATAAAACTGAAAAATTTGTAGGTAATTGAATTTTTCAAATTGTTATTCAATAGATCAATAAATAAGATTTATATGCTAATCTTTTACAAATAATTTATTTCTAGTTAATTATCTCAAAGGTCAATAAGATGTTTAGTATTGTATATTATTAAAAAAAAATTAAAGTGCATTTGCATTAAGTATCTATTTGTCACATTTTGAATATCAGAATATATATTTATCATAAAAAATCAATAAAGCATAATCAAGAAACGTATTTTTTGAGATATATATTTTCTTATTATTAAATCTTTCAAAGATCATAGTTTACTGTCTAGACTTTCCAAAAATATTCATAAAAAACCTGTTACTGAATAAATATTCTGCAAACATGTTAAAAGTTTTGCAATAGACGAAATAGACATTGCTCAACTCCATACTTAGGATCTTAAGAGCTCTTCAAGTCCGACCTCACTTATGCGCTCGCGCACTGCGCTTGGTACGCTGACCTTGTACAATGGCTGTCTCATTTGTTTGTGCTACCTCCGTCATGTATTCAAATATTACTCATAAGTAGGTACTGGAAAATCCTTTCCTTAATAGTCATCTATGTAGATCAATGACAGTCATGGATCAATCAAACAAACCTACAATCACTATCTGCCGAAAATTCTATGCCATAATCCTCTCACACATACAAATTTATAGCTGTATCTTTACAGCTATTGTTGTTTAATTGTGATTTTGCAATGTGCATAACTGATCAAAACTACTTATAAACATAATTCAAATAACAAAGGTGGCCTAAGAATAAAAATTATCAATTAAAAAATTCTCTAATAACAGATTAGTACTGGTCACAGTAACAATCGCAGATCAGAAAGTCAAAGATAAATGTCAAGGTAAGCCCACACAGTCACTACACTACAAGCCAGTGAACATACCACTATAATGTCAAGAATTAAGTTTATATACCTACAAAACTAAAACGCTCAAAAGCATTCCAAACACGAAGATCCGTGAGACGAAACATTAAATCACAACTATTTTGAAATCAAAATGGTAATTACACAGTTGGATAACAGACGCATTGTGTTTACAAAACAGACGTGGTCAAAAGTAAAGTCAGAGTGGTTGTCGAAAGTTAAAACGAAAGTGAAAACTGACCATCTTCTCAAAGCGTCATAAATATCAGCAAATATTCAACTCTAGTACACGGTAGTAAGAACTATTATTGTGAACACGTCAACACTTTTGTAGTGAGAATAAAAGTCATCAAAATAAACAAGATCTCAAATGTGTTTATTAATAGAGAAGTTCTAGGTGTTCCTAATGGGGCCATTATGATATTTTGACCATTAAAATTTATGGCTCTCAAATCAGATAGTCGTTAACATGCTTTATCTAACGATAATAAAAACTGTTATTGATGTTAGTGGTTACTAAACTATCTTAGTTATTTTTTTATTTTTTTTATCTTTTGTTCTACGAGTACTCACATCCCAGAAACGATTTACATAATATCCAATTTTGAATAGATCATTGGCATCACATTATGTACTTTGAAATCGAGCCTAAATGGATTTTATGCCAATATTTTCTCAAATTTTTAATGTACCACAATACTAGTACAAGAGTTTGTAATTTAATATGCATGAGGCTTTATTATTTCCATTCCTTTATAAGTCACATGAGAAGAGAGGGCCTTATTTGAGACAACAAGCTCTTCTAAATAAAAATGATATAAAACTGGAACAACTCACCTGTCCTTTAGAAATGATGAAGAACGTGTCACCCCGCGCTCCTTGTCTAATGATGTAGTCGCCATTCTGGTAGTGTGTCTCTTCAAGAACATCGGAGATTTTGATAAGCGTGTCTTCTGGTAGATCTTTGAAGATGGGCACACTGTGAACAAATATTATACTCAAATTAGTATTAGCATTCAATATACAACTGATACTCTTGTTTATTTCATTCTTCAGTAAGACCATTGGGATCAAATTACCCCTTCCCCTAATAGTATTCTAAATATCTAAGCGATTCTACTCTCCGAATACTACTAATGTGATTTGTAAATAGAGAAGTGTATGGTTAGTAGATCGGCAATGTAGGTATTGTTTAAGAGTAAGATTTCCTAAGGTCGCGTTTCGACAAACTATCGAATACTTCGGTACTTCTCGTCCAAACGTGACGTTTTTTTATATGTACTTATTATTTGTTTTTAAGTTTTTTTTTACTCGGTTTATAACTTATAAACCGGGGTCTCTTATTATTAATAGTCCGTGATTTCCCACTGCAGGACAAAGGCCTTCCTTCGTTTCTTCCACTCCACTCTATTGTGAGCTAATGTGGTCCAATCAGGAGAGTGAGAGTCAAGTTCGTCTCTCCACCGTCGCCGGGATCTGCCTCGTGATCGTTTCCTGTCCCGTGGGACTCTCTGTGGTGGTTCGTGCCCACAACTCATCCGACATGCGGTAGACGTGGCCCGCCCAATCCCATTTAAGTTTGCCAAGACGTTTTCTTATACTTATGTGCGAGAAGTAGGCTGAAACTACGGTTAACCTTTTTAACATTTTACTTTTTAGATGATAATAAGGAAACGCTTTTGAACTAGTGTAAGTTACATGAATGAGAGCAAATTACTAATTTTAAGAGCAGTAGGCCAAACATAGCGATATTTTAATGTGAGTAGGTAGTAACGTTATAGTAACTTACATAAAATTACTTAAGGAGGTACTGGTAGTCATTTTGGAAAGGTTTATTGCAACCAAACTTGAATAAAATCAGGAAGCTAGCAAGGTCTTAATATTGTCGCTTAATATATTTTTATTGCTTATTAACGAATGTCGACCTTCATCGTCGTGTGAATTTTATGAAAATTGCAATGAACATGAGATATCTTTGTTATATTTATTCAACTTACATCCATCCAATTCTTACGTTACAGCATCAAAAAAAAAAATTATTAAAAAAAACCACCAACACATTCAAAGAGCTGAATCATTCTTTAAAATCACAGCTAAACGAGGATCTAATCAACTTTCTAACAAATACGAAATCTATATAGGCACTTAGATAAAAAACAACTTTTCAAGACTTATTTTTTTCATCCCGCCACATAATATGACCTATTTATGTTTATGAGACTGCGTGGTTTGACAAAAACGATTCCAAAGCTAGGCCGCAAAAAAATATTTTAACACATTTCCTAAGAAAGAACCAGAAACTTATCAGTCAATTTAACCGACATAAAGGAGAGAGCCATCAAAACAGTACAATATTGTACCTAACTGTTCGTTACACTGTATGCGAAAGAAAATTGCAGCAATCATAATGTTATTTCAGAAAAAAAATTGCCGTGATAACGTTAAATCTGATTTACAAACACGATCTTGGGAACAAGGGAGAAAAGATAAGTTTGAAGTGATTTTATTTATTTATTTGATACTAAAAATTCAGCATTTATTATAGTTTAGCATGAATTAAAATCACTGATCTACGAGTACATTATTGGTCCCATGCAACACGACCTCTGTGGCGCAGTGGGCGAAGATCCGCCTGCGACGCAGAAGGTTGCGGGTCGCCGCGGGACAAATGTTTGTATGACCTACAGATATTTGTCTCGGGTCTGGGTGTTTTAATGTATAATATGTATGTATTTACAAACAAAAAGTATATAAGTAGTATATCAGTTATCTGGTTCCCATAGTACAAGCCTTGCTTAGTTTGGGGCTAGATGATGCTGTGTGCAAAAGTCCAGCATAATATCTCGTCCTAGTCTTGTCAAATAAGGGGATGATAGATAGATTATATTTCTTTGTATATAATAAACTAAACAATGGTAAAGAAACAGTCATGATGTCATTCCGTCATCAGAGTTAACAAGTAGCTCATACGAACTTACAAAAAAATTCTCTAACAAGATAGTATAAAATATACAATTAGGTACCTATCTATCAATTTCAATGAAATCAATAATAACATAAAACTATTACAGGTACACAGAAGCAATCAACAAGTATTTGTGAAGTAAGGGGTAAATGAATTAAGTAATTTAACATCAAATCATGTAACCGGTTGCATGTAATACGATGCTAATGGTACACAAAACAATTATTTAAAGTGTGTCGAGGTAGTAACCAAAGTTTGATCTCGAGTATATATCGTGGTTGAGGTAAACTGCTGTTTCTTTGAATCAGGTAACTATACTTCTCAAACATAACTTTATAAAAATGTTAGTTGTAGGTATTCATTAAAATATAATATGAGGAGTTTTTAACCGACTTAAAAAAAGAGGAGGTTATATGTTCGGCTATATGTATATTTTTTTAATCAAAGTTAAATTGGAATTTCAACCATTCATAATGGTTTAGGCTTATCAGCTTGGGAATAGCAAAAATGAGTCATGACAGATCTGGGATTTCCTTACTTTTTTTTCATCGTGCATGAAAGCTCTGAATTAAAAAAATATTTTAATGGAGAATCCAAACATTATTTTGATCGAAATGAGATAACGGTTGAAATACGTATAGGTAAAGCAAATATAGAATATAAAGAGATCGTGTAATTATAAAATGAATAACATTTTAGGTACCACAAGATGCCTATAAAATCTAAATAAGTAAGTACCTATAAATTAAATATGACATTTAAATTTCAGATTAAATAAACTGGCGGTGGATGGGCTGATACCAATTCCTGTATAGGCCTGTGGCCAGTGAAAGGATTACGATCTTAAAGTGTCATGAGCCTCACAAACGTGACAGCTAACTTAATAATGTTTCGCAAAGTGCTCACGAATGTTTAAGCAACGACATTGCTTACATTCAGTTTATTGTTTAAGAAATAGATTTGAAAATAATCGGAGCGGGTGATAGAGGAGCACTTGAAGTTGTAAATATTTGGGTGAGCGTCGATCGTAATAGTAAGCTGCTCTCGTGTTTCATCTTGTAGTCGAAAAAACAAAAGATTTTATTTCAACATACCCGTACCTCATATTATTTTTATAGAATTCACTTTCGTTGTCAACACATTAAATCTTAGAAATGTATTCTGAATAAATTCAAGTCCTAAAAATTATCCAGTGACCTAAAATTATCTATTCAATGAACATGTAGGTAACCTTTTATTTTATTTAGAGCAACAACAAGACGCAATCCCACTAACTGAAAGTTTGTGAGTTTGTTTAGATGTTTGGATGTTTGTGTTTCAATCACGCCTAAACCAGTGAACCGATTTGGATGAAACTTGGAATAGGCGTAGTTTTTTTTTAGAAACAGAAGACTTAAAAAACTAGAATTAAAAAAAAATAAGACATAGGGGCATGGTCATGGTAGTAAAAATATTTGCTCTATTATCACTACGTTTGTATGGAAGTCTCTGAAGAACTGCAAGCAGAATACACTGTTTTAAAAATATAACAAACAGCTAAAGAGATTTGCAAATGTTTGGTTGTAGATAATGGTTGACAATATCACACTTATCAAAATTATATAATACCTTCATAATACAATAATGTTATATTACAATTTTTCATATCATTTAATCTAGCACACAAAACACATTGCATCACAGAGATGCTAAAGTTGAATTTTTTTTAATTTATGATGTTTTGTTCTTATTAAATGTTTATTTTAATAGATTAATCTAATGTAAGGTTACATTGAAAGCTTAATCTTTGTTATTGACTTTAACTTATTAAAATCAATAAAAAAAATTATGCGATTACTAAAACTAATAATAAATGCATTTATGATTGGTAATTTAGACAGTAGTTTACTTTTTCTTTGAAATAATAAAATAGCAATCTTAATTTTTGATTTAGATAATACATAAATGATGCTAAAAGACGATAAAGGCAATGTGCTTTTTGTGTTGTCAAAACAAACTCAGCCGAGGATTGAGGTTACTGCCCTCAATATCGTAAACATCGTCTCTTATTAGGGGGGAAACGTAAAAATAGCTTGTTCCAAAAAGGCATCTAAATACATCTAATAGTACCAACTTTTAAATAAATCTCACGTTTAAGTACTTTGCGGAGTCCAATAGTAATTTCACAATCAATGTTTCATTGCAAATTATTTGAAATAGCTATTGATATCGCTATAAAACAAGAATCATCGTAATTTTATTGCAATTTGCAGAATCATGACTGTAAGTAGGTTTCCTCCGAATTAGTCTTGGAAAGTCTAACAGAACAGTCTACATACCGGATGATACACGCAACTACTGCTGAAAGTAACTTCAGAACAACGTAAAATCGTGGATGTATAGCAGATTAAGAATTGGCCTTTATTCGTTTTCGTAACACGATACGAATGCAATGAATACTTTTGAGTAGGTTCATTGAATTTACATGCATGTATCATCGTTTCAAGATCGTTTACTTTATTCTTGTGAAGATCATCACTGCAAATACTCTAACAAAAACGTATGATGACCAGTTTCTTATACACGTAGTTAATTCTAATATTGTCCTTATTGACGATAATGTTTGCAAAGTCATCAACGAACTTATGGTCAGAGCTAACTATGATAATAACGAAAGCCTTATCAACCTTGATAAGGTCATGCTTATCCAGATAAAATTTTAAGGTCAAAGGAACGAGAGTGTTCATTCACATAGTTCTTGAGTGTATCCGGCCAAAAAGCTAATTGTGAGATTAGTAAGTATTGAAAGTTGAAAATAAACCGAAAACATTAAAATTCTCGATGTTCAAAATACCAGAAATAATGTAGCAAAGTTCTCATGGGAATGAAACGAACGTCAAAAACATTTTGTAATACACACGTTGGACAATAATTGACGAAAGAATTTACCGCAAACTTTCCTAAAAACGTATGTATGCAACAACATTAAGATTTGTATCTTATAAAAGCCTTGCATATTATTTCTAAACATCTCATCATAAGATTAGATATTTTCACATTGGTCTGCAAAGGCCGAGAATGAAAATTCGGTCACTGTCACCTTGGTGCAAAATTTTCACTCTCACTATTCAAATCAAGATCAACTAAGAGTAGTCTCGCAAAAATTTTTGTACTTTGAATTCTTACCTTTTCAAGAAATCGGTGTATTCGGCCTGTCTTATCAGTCCAGTTCTCATCATGATAGTCTGGAAGCACTGCCGCTCGATCGCCCAGAGCCTGCAGTCGGTAGCTGCCTTGATGGTGGCCGTTCTCTTGCAGTTGTAAAGGATGGCCAGCTCGCCGAACACCTTGCCTGGTGCCATTGTGCTGAGGTATTTGTTCTCTCTGGAGACTTCCACTCGACCCTCTGTGGAACAAAAACTTCGGTTACGACAAACCAAACACGGTTTTACAGAACAAAGTAATCATTTCATAAAATAACTAATGGGAATGCAAAAGATACTTTTTCTCAAAAAATATTTACTTGTAAAATTTACGGACAATAAATTACATTTTGTACAATATCATAGTCCACAACACGATTGAGATAATAAAAGTTCAGAAATTACTTAAGAATGATTTATAGCAAAAAATAACAAAGTTGCCATCAAGTTGTTAATTAAAGCCCCATATAGATAGCCAATCAAATTATTAACAGATTGCTATATTCAAGGCCACGAAACCTTAAAACGATGAGTCATCGCGGTGAATGGTAATATAAAATCATTTGCTAGATCAAAAAACGTTTCGTCTAATTATGATCTTTAAGTTGTAGGTGTTAAAGATCATTTTACAGACAATGATGACCATGGACATGTGCGAATAAACAGAGGACCGTGTGAACAATCCTATTCTTTGTATGTTTATCTACGATCAGACTTTGGCTAAGGCTGTTTTAGTAACACAGTCTGTCTGCAGAATTACATGAATTGAAATTGAGAGTAACTTATGTATTACAGCTACAAAATATAGAATATTAAAGCCTTCTACGCCTTCTTTCACAATTTTCAAAAATAAGATTTTCAGCTGGTTTTGTGCTAAGCGTTATTTGTAGTATTATATTATTTCTTTTGGGGACTAATTATTTAGTGTTCGAATTATAATTCATTTAATGTTTATCATCGCTTAAAATAATTGATGCTTGACCTAATTATGTTGATACTTAAAATATTCGTGTCAAAAACTGATAATCTGATTGTTACTGAAGTTTCCACTTCACACACCTTTAACCTTTTACAAAAGCACATTTGTATTATCATTGAATGGTCTTATAAGCCCGGATATGTGCCACAATTTGTGTCATTGTCCTGTCACACCTATTGTGTTTTTTAACGTTCCGTTATTAACATACTGTATTTTGTTTAGCGTTTAATCACGTTCGCGCTTTTAATACCTGTTCTACTCTGTTCCAATGAACATCTGGTCTATATTTTGATATACCTGTATATTTAGAAATATTTTTACTGACTTGATTTACTGCTTAATAAGAACTTAGAATGTTGAACAAATGCACATCTCTATGTCATTTATGTCAATTTGAAAAATTATGTTTAAAAATATTTTAAATACTATGCCCAGCATGTTTGGTTTCATATCTAAAGGTTTACTAGAGACAAATTCACATAAATAAAATGTCCGGTCCATAAAGTGCGATTTCTAATAATTTTCTACTTAGACCTTTTTAGTTCCCACATTTTCTACATTAGAAATTATTTATAAATCTAGTACAGTATTGTTCTTGTTGTCTCAATAAATAAGAACTATTGAAACGACACGGTATTTAAAAAAAAAAAAGAAGTCGAGCATCAAACTCTTTCTATTAGAGAAACACTTAGAACAAATAACTTTAATTAGCGCTCAGTTTAGCATAGCGCCGACGTTTAGCAACTTTCCTTGTGTCAATATTAGCTCTGTTTTAAGAATACTCTTGTAATAATCAAACAGAAAACCTCAGAGTGGAAGTTTACTTAAATTTTTATGAATATCTACTACAAACTTTAATAATTATTATTTTGAATAGCTTCAAAAGTAAGGGTAAACAAAGTAAGTGTAATAATTTGAAATAAGGGTAAGACTATTCAAAAATAATAATGATAGACAAGCTTAGAGAACAAAACATTTCAAATTTAAAGACTTGAGTTGGCAATATTTGGCAACCAACGTTTCCTCTGTATGTCGAAACTTCAAATCCTAAAACCAGTCTCGAGGATATGGAGGATAAATTCACTCAGACAGAGCTAAGTTATCGCGAAACGGACGCAAATGACTGCAATGAAAGTGTTTCAAGGCAACTGAGAAATAGAATTATATAATCTGTGGCGAGGTTAAAAGTTCACGCGCGTGCTCGATTCTTAGGGAGTAAGATAGACGTTGAACAAGTGCCTATTGAACACATCTATACAATTTCAAAGGCTTGTGTGTTACTCTGGAGATAGATGTTACTTATAAAAACGTTGGCATGAAGGCAATGTAATGTTTTACTATCTCTTATACAATGGATAAGTAATAAGAAACAAGATACAAAATGGGAAAAAAACACAGTTATCATTATAAATATACAATGGGAGGCCTTAATGCTAGGATTGATCTGACCTAAGCATCATTTGGATGAAGACCTAGACCCACGTCAGTGACTTAATACATAATAATAATTTTATGTTGAAATTAATTTGATAACGGTGATGTGATAGGGTAATTATATTTCTTGATGGTTCTGTGTTAAATGAAGAAAATGATGATCGTGATATTCAAAAGGACATGAAAATAAAAAGGCAATTTTTGGCTCAAAGGATCAGCATTGCCATCCAGTGTGGTAATGCCGCCAGTGTTTTTGGGCACGCTTCCGACTGGATCGACCTGGATCAGTTGAGCTATCTATAGTTCGTTTCTAACGATCCTTAGATAGCTTGACTAATCCTGTTGTATTTTGTAAATATATGTAAATATGTAGTAAAAAAAATGCAATTAATTTGGTAAATTAAAAATAAACGATAAATCAAATAGACCGTAACGATGTATTTTTTTCATTATCGATATCTGCAATAACTATTAATATTCATGCTAAACTAAAGTAGGGCAAAATGAAGCCTTTAATTGATATGCTGGACTCGTGTTTAGCAACCTCGTAAGTGGCTCGATACGTATGCCAAGGCATTTGGCGCTTCGCTAAATGGATTGTGCGTGTCGCAACTGTTATGCGCCAATAAACTAAACCTGGAAACATATTACTCGTATGTTCCCTTTTGAAAGACATAATTTATATCACTAGAAGCAACTTTAAGATTTCTATTCTAAAGGACTTAAACGCGCAATTCAAACTTTTTCCTGCTCGCTCGACATGAAATTAAGTTAAATTTTTAGAATGTGTTCAAGTCGCCGAAGATTCAAATGTGAAAAACCGTATACCTACAGCCAAGCCGGATTGGGGCCTTTTTAAATGAATTTTGCGTTATTGGTAAAATGGACTTGCGAAAGCGCTAGTTAAAAATATCAAAATAATTGTTATGGTCGTATTGTATGTCAATCATATTAAAAATGTATCATAAAAGTTTGAAAGTAAAAGTGTGCAACGTAAGCCGAACGGAAATAATTCTTCTGGGTATCATCAAAACTAACAACGGAAAATTGCATTTGCAATAATGATAAACTACGCAATAGTGACAAAACGTGAGGCAGCGCATTTATTTTAAAACAAACGTTACATAATAGATACAAAGTCTATACATAAATGGCAATGGACGTTTGTACAATTTTGTGTAGCTTGGATTTTCTTACAGCTTTCACTCTCATGTACTGCATACTGATATGTTTGAAAAATAATCCTAAATTCGTGCCAAAAATGCACCACTATTAATGTTTGCTCTGGACATATTTAAAGCTTGGCTGATGTAGACACCACGTTCATTACGTCATCTAAATTGCCATCCGCTGAGGCCTCGAAATTGCCTCGTTAGCTACAACCTACATCGATCATCATCTGTGCCTACACACACAATATCAAAATAGCATCAAGATAACAACGGAGAGTGACATACATAACCTTCTGTTGCATATCAAAGAACTAATATAGTAATATAGAATCTAGCATTACCTGAATAGCCATTTCGAGGTTTTTCAGAAGTCTTAGTTGGATCTTCCAAGCGGTTCACATCCAGCACTACACCAGCGTCAAGAGAAGCCTCTGTCGCGGTACTGTCACGCTGACAGAGATTTCCTGTCCTTCTCTTTCTCATACCATACGTATGAACAGGCACTATCAACTTGGGTCGGGGTATGGAGAAGTCAGAGTCAGAACCACTAGATGAACTTTTAGCACTACGCGCGTAAACACCTTTGTCATTCGTCACCGGCACACGTTCTTCACTGATACGGTTTTGCCCAAATGACATTATGTCATTGTACCTGTTATACCTATCATCACTTTTCACTCTCACTGTATTGTACATCTTTCCATATTTATCACGTTTGATTTGTTTAATAACACCGTTAGTAGTCCGATGGTCACTTTCTTTACCCAGATCATTGGAGTGTAACCCATTGTTAATTGATGCCGCGGGTTTACTTTGGCTTCCGTTATACATTTCATATTGCATTAAAGTCAGCTGTTCACTCGGTGATATGTTTCTTTTTGGTTGCGTGACGGTAACTTCATTGTATGGAGCATTTTGCATCGAGTCGAAGTATGCTCGAAGAGGCGCCCGTCCTTCGCTTTTGACTCTCAGAGATTTAGACCGAAAACTTGGTTTAGCATCTTCGATACGTCCGTTTCGTGCGTCCGCCAAGTGCGTAGTGTGTTTCGGAAGTTGATCGCATGCAGATAACGACTGAATAGGCTTCATGTGAATACCTGAATCTTCCGCTTCACAGTCAATATCGGGGTTCTTTTTACCGTTCCTGGATCTCATAGGCGTTAGATCTAAAGTTGCCATCGAGTTTATCAATTGATACATAGTGTTACCACTAGATTTAGATACAGATTGATTGTTATTTAGAGATTTGTCTTTTTTTGTTTCTTTTTGAATTTGTTTGATCTTGTCGCTGTCTGTGTCATTGTTTTGTTGGCTCACTCTTGAATAATATTCGTAATATGATTCTGATGATGGGTCCGTCGGAACGGGGCCGGGGTCAGGTAATGGTTGGTAATTTTTCTTGGTGTCAGCTTTTCTCTGTCGATGTGCATATTTCAGGGAATCCTTACGCTGCGGTGGTACAGGTGGCTGCTTGCTATTCGATCCAAATGATTCGATATCCCACTCAGTGAAATTTCTTCGTTTTACCCTCCTTAATGTAGAAGGTTTGTAGCCATTTGGCATATCTTTAAAACTAAAACTGTGTTTCAGTTTATTTTGACTAATAAGATCATTGTTAGCTCTCGCTTTTTCTTCAATGTCTTGTTGGTATTTAGCTAGCTGTGATATGTTTTCATTATGAATGTCATTAGGATAAGCATATCCATTGTCTTCGTGTGAATATGTTTTGTTTTCATACTCTTTGTCATTAGTGCGGCCGACGTCTCTACATGACTTGCTTCTCGATATGGAGTTGAATTTGACCTTATCGGACTGATTATCTTGTTCGTTGTAAAGTCTGAGATTGCTTGCTCCGACCCAGTTGGCTGCATAGACAAGGTCCATGGTCCGGTCGTTGATGGAAAGCCACGGGTCCTCCATGACCGCTTTTCCAGGATAGTGTTTTATTTTCATATTGTCACCATCTTCGTTGTTTCATTCACGTAAATAACTGACAGTCTTGTCTGTTGAAATTTCATGTCTATAACCATTTGTCTCATTTTTTTTCTCCAACCGTTTTTTATTTAAAATAAATGTTCATTGTCATCTATCAATGACTGAAGTTCTTGTTTTAAAGTGAATTATTGATTGTTTATCTATATGAAATAAATAGAAATAAGTTCATATTTCCACATCAACAATTTGAACTTCTTTTCCTGGTTTTTACTAAATTATCTCAAGAAATGATTGCGTCAAGAGTTCGATTGATTAACGAACAATGGAATGGTTTTGCAAGAAACATTGTAACCTCACGTCTGGAAACTCGATTAATTATATACGAGACACGAGCTTGCTTTGTGCTTGCCCTCATTGAAAATAGCATACAAACCGGTTGTAAAATTAAGCTCTAAAAATAATAAGATAGATAAGTATTGCGATCGTGGAAAACGTATTCGATGCAGTCGTATATCATTATAAGTTCCAACATTTGCATCCTAAATAGTCTAGTCATAAAAAATGAGCGTACGTACTAAAAGTTATATCGTAGCAAATATAATATGAAACAAATTCTTATGTAACAGAGTGATTATGAAGCATTTCATAACTTATATAATTTTACAAACAAATTCAAGATATAATCAGCTATGTACTTGATAATAAGTAGTCAAGCCTCTGAAGGCAATATGCAAATATAATTATCTAAATGCATATTTGTAAATCATTATAACGAGAAACTTGACGAGTGCCTTGAAATCACAGCACTTATGTTTTTGATTTCATTCAATCAATTTAAAAGCAATGTACCTAACATTTTATTCACTGCGCTATAAAACACGTTTATTGTTTTTGATAGGCCATTGTTGTAAATTCTTAAAACATTATTAGAAATAGAAAAATAAATAGATTTATAATCACTTCAAAGATTAGTTACACTGTACTTGATTTCAAAGATGATTATCATAAAGTAGCCTCAGGTATTAATGGCTGAAGTAGAAGGTACTGCGCAAGTAAGCGGATGCGTCACGGGATCTAAGCACATTGCACAACCCAAGCAATTGATGAGGAAGTGGGTACAAACCACCGAGGTACAGAACCACCCAAGGGAATGTAAAGCGGTTGTGTAATAAATTACTTATTAGATAACACTAGCCTGGCGCCAAATACGGCGACAGTGACACTAATGTTATCAATACTTTCACTGACATTAGCTACGAACTGACTCAGCGATTGAATTGAATGTTGTGAGATAAAAATGCATAGACTTGCTTTGTGAGGAGTGAGATAAAACACATCGATTATTCCTCTAATTGTTTGAAACATAGTAAGTAGATTTGATTCACATAGGACTATATGAAACTACCTTTTAGTTTCATCTAATCTGATGTGTACTGTTCATTAAAATATTTCACCAAGATTTATTTAAGTATGTATAATAAATCAAATAAATTACGACCAAGGAGAACTAACATTTTATGATTGTCAGTTTCTATCCACTCGTAGGTTGATGCGTACATTTTGTAGCATTTCTCTGTTGTTTACGATAAAATCTGCATTCATATGGAGAAATCACAAAACGCAAGAAAAGAACTTGCAAAGCGACGATGACCAATTAGTAGCTATCATTAAATGCATGATTGAGTTAATAGGAAAGATTTCTAAGGCACGATGCACGGGTGAAACCAGTTCAACGGTCCACATACCCAGCCAGCTGGACAGCAGTGACATGAGAAACTTATCCGGGAACTAGAAAACAGAGTTTAATCAATCTTAGAACGGAGAAAACAATCGCCACACGATACAGAGAGAAGCACTGAGTTATAAATGTTATATTATACCTGCTTGTAATATTAACCCAGTGGCAAAACGACATGATTATAAGTGACAACCTGTGTAGCGCAGTGGGCGAAAGCCCGGCTGCGACGCACAAGGTTGCGGGTTCGATCCCCGCCGCGGGACCAATGTGTGTATGATCTACAAGTATTTTTCTCGGGTCTGGGTGTTTCTATGTATAATATGTATGTACATATTTACGAACAAAAACAATGTATAAGTAGTATATCAGTCATCTAGTACCCATAACACAAGCTCTGCTTACTTTAGGGCTAGATGATGCTGTGTGAAAAGTCCAGCATTATTTATTTATAAGTACTACTAAGATATTGAAGAATGGTGAAATTAGCAGACCATATTTTTTTTTAAGTTTTTCACTAGTCGCAAAATCATCACGAATTTGATTTGTCACTTTTAGTTTAAGTTTAAGGAGTTTAGTCGAGATGAAGAGCCAATGTCCTCAAGAAAACAAACTTGCGATGTTTGAAACGATGATGACAAAAACTGAGATTTTCTGAGAAAAAATAAATAAAAAAAAAACAGTTAAAAAGTGACTTCAATAACTCTCCGTTCCAGAATTTCATTCCATTCCAGATTGGCTTCCTATTTTGACACAGTTTGGGTTCAGATAATTTAAACTTTTATTCGATAGGTTTGATAATACGAGTACAACTACGTTCTAGATAACAACTGACGCAAATTTAGATTCTTACCAGGTTATAGTTTATCAGCTCTTGTAAATAAATAAATAAATGCTGGACATTTTCACATTTCCAAACTAAGCAAAGCTTGTACTATGGGAACCAGATAACTGATATACTACTTATATACTTTTTGTTTGTAAATACATACATATTATACATAGAAACACCCAGACCCGAGACAAATATCTGTAGGTCATACAAACATTTGTCCCGCGGCGGGGATCGAACCCGCAACCTTCTGCGTCGCAGGCGGACCTTCGCCCACTGCGCCACAGAGGTCGTCAAAGTCGTTGTAATTAACATAAATAAAATAAGATAATAGTTAGGGCTCCTTTTTATAATGGAATAATTTTAATATGTAGAATAAAAATAGCAGTTTGGCATAGTTTCTATACGACCTTTTTTTTTCTGTCCCACTATCCTACTAATAAAATAAATCTGAAAGTTTGATGTTATTTTATCTGTATTGGTAGTTCTGTATTAGTATTCTAGAATAGTAATTTAAAAAAATATCATTAAAAATTCATCATTATTTAGAAAGATTCATTGATTTCGAACCAGCTTCTAATGAATTATACATAGTCTGTTCTTAGACACTATGGATATCGCATTGCACGAGACTTTCTCGAACAGCTTCGCTAAAGGGATCAAGTTTATAGAATGCAATTCAGTAGCAGCCATATTTACCACGTCAATGACACTAGCTGATTGAACATGAAGTACTATGGGACAATCAAAACAGCTAAAATGGGTTCTGACAGTGTGTTGTTTGAAAGAGCATTGGCTCGTTTTGCTAAGCCACAAATGACGTTTCACCCATAAAAAAATGTAGTGTGATACGATATCGTATTGGTTGAAATTCTTCAATATAAATACCTACTCTTTGAATTCAATGACTTTATATGAATAGGAGTTCAAGACGTGTAAATCAAAATCATACATCTGGCATAAATACATATGAAATTAACAACGTTTTCCGGTAGTACCAATGATTACTGTAATGACTCCGATTATTACGAGTTCTACGCTATTGTTTTTGTGAACTTTGTGTTAGAAAAGCAAACCAAGGTTATCGTACTGAGACAATTAGATTTGTTCTTATGTAAGGTGGTAATCGTACTAATTTTAAATATTTTAGTTGAATTGCTTACTCCGTAAATATCGTCCTTTACTATTTTTAAATAAATACTTATACTCTTTTTTCTTCGTTTTTTTGCTCATGGCTGAGGGTCATGTTTTTTTTCGGAAGCATCGTTTATGTTTTGTTTATTTTAGACTACGAATTTTATATAGGACAATACAATTGTGTGACTACTGGTAATGAATCATCTCTTCTCAGATTTCAATACTAAGAAATTCTACGCCATGCAAGTATAAATGTCTACTTAAGTGGATCTTGGAATTAACGTTTAGATCAACATCAATAATAGCAATAATTTAAACAAGAACAATAATATTTGTATGCATTGGATGATGATAAAATACATTAAAATTGTCTGGAACACTATCCAGTTCAACAATGTTTAAGATAGATCATACTGAACTATCCTAGAGCGACAACATAATGGTCTCAGTAGTTGTGTCTATTTATAATTTAATGTTCTAGTAGGCAGTTCAAAGCTCTTCATATAAAACAATAGTATTGGGAACGCATCGCATAGTACTCTCACACACGCAATCGGATTTATTTTGGAAATAACGGTAAGCGAGATTGTAAACAATCGTTTGTTGTGTTGAATGGTAGTAAAAGTATATCGGTCATAAGTATTTAGTTTACAGTCTAATAGACTTAGTTAAGACATTTATGATTTCTTAAAGAAAGATCAACCGTAGGTTATAATTTATATGAAATCTTTGATGAAATAGGTAACTGGACAAGTCTTTGCAATACTCGTTGTAATACTCGTATGGCATTACATTATCCCAAACACAAATTCTATGTAAGTGTGTGATATTACAAGTTTTGAAATAATGTGGCAAAAAATTATAGTCTATTGTAAAGCGTCAAGGTTAAATATCGTAACATTCAAGTAATTCTATAGACTGTATTCAATAATATTTCATAAAAATGTAAGTAGGTATAGCTTAGCTGAAAAACCACTGGCCGATTACTTAACTCAGTGACTCGGATAGGTATAATTTATATTGCTACACCGAGTTATGACAATACATATTCAAACGCCAACTTTCCATGGTCTGACGGCCCTTATAATAGTTTGAATAGTTACTGATAACATCATAATAACACACGCTATGTGCTATACTGAAATGACGGTGACGACCAAACCATAACATACAGTAGCTGTGAAAAATCGTACTTTCTAATCTTTGAGAAACGTGACAACCCAGTAAGATGTACGACGTGGCTGATAAAGGTAATCATGTATGTAATGGTGGTAATGGTAATATTGATTTCGGTAATGCAATCAATTGTTGAGATTGCAACAAACAAATTATGAAACTGGCGCGTGGTTTGCTCCAGTACGTGTCGGTTTGCTAATTAGAAAACCAGTTTTATATACAGGAGTCTTTTTATCGACAATAACTTCGATTCGTATGCTTTCTGGACTAGTTTCTAGGTCAACGTTTTCTATTAGATCAATATTGCCTTTGTGCTTCTTAGGAGACGCAATATTGCATTGATTTGCAACTTGCATTAGATTAAACAAATGTTATAATTTGGATTACCGTCAACTATAATCTCGCAACTAAAGATAGTTAGGTACTATGAATGATTTATCATTCATAGTACAAAGTAGTAGTTCTATAAATGATAAAAATCATTTCTAGTATAAAAATCGTTACAAACAAAATAAAAAGACAGCAATCAAGCAGTACCTACACAGACTACGAATTATACAACAGAATACCATGATAAACGATGCTATCGCTTATAACTTTAGTGATGGCATCTCGAAACCCGATACGGTAAACGCTCAACAATTCAGTGCAGACATGAAACTCTAAACGCAAAGTACCTACAGTAACATTAAAGAAACGAAGCAAACATCAAAACATGAGTGATGTCACTCGACCAAAGGTAGACATAGAAAGCTCGAGTCTCGTACATTATTATGCTAAAATAATCTTCGTAAAGGCAGCGCTCCAAAATACTTTCACGAGACTGGTAGTGCACGCGAGCAGACTTGCAAGTCTTGCAACCTTGTGCCTATGCTTTTGGCACTTTCAATTTGACTATGTTACTGAAGGACATTTTAAACAAGTTTGTTAGTCATCGAGTCTAAATATCACCTAAATGTCAATAAACGCAAACCAGTATGTCTAGCTCGTAAAATAATAAATCTAAAAGAAGTTCAAACGTTGATATGAGAGGTAAAAATTCCGAAATCCAGGTGCAAGATAGTTAATTAAGTTGAATCCAGAGACAGCTGCTCCTTAAAACGCACTGCACTACACAAACACTATTTACTATAGGTACCATAGTATGTAGAAAAAATCGTAAAGACTGTTTGTCCAAAACAAAGGAGAAACATAAAACACGCTACAACAGTCGATCGCGACTATTTTATATTCAAACCACGACGCACGAGACAGCGGCCAATCACGACAGCGTCGCTCCGCTTACTGTCTGTTCTCCGAGTGACTCCTGCACAGCGCAGCTGTTGATGTCAGAGTGGGACGAGCTTATACAACAGAACGAGATAAGGCATACCTACCTGAATAATAAAAGCTCCAAGTTCATATTATCACAAAACGTGGACCAGACAGTGAATTTGATCCTAGGGGGAGTCGAGGAACGGTAAAGCTTGAGACAAAAGAGTGAAAGGAGAAATAATCTGCAAGTAATGTTAGTTGTCTAGCAATAAAATATATATATTTATATATAATTGTGCATAATATTTGAACAACTGAACTGAGTCAATAGGCTCACAGTATGAATGGCATAAGTAATTGATTTTAGGTATAATTCAAACATGCATGTGCATGTTAAAGTTCATTGAATGATCGATTGAATAGCTAAGAGTAAAATTTTGATTCTTTAACATACCTTTAAAAAAAATCGATATACATAAATAATGTATTTTAGAGTGCAATAAATTAGTGAAGGTAAGCAAAATAAATAAAGCAAAACGATACAAGGTAACGCCCGTGGCTGCTGAAGCTGTCAGAATGTAGAACATAGAAGGTCAAAGTCATAATACATTTTAGGAATAGATAAACTTAACTTAATTAATTTTAAAATTTATCTAAATAATTAAATCTTGCCTGACCCGGGACTCGAACTCGAGAAATTAGAAAATACCTTCTGTATCGGTGGTACCGATCGGAAGCGTTCTCCATTTCATACTTAGCAAAATTAACTAATTTATTTTAGAAAATATTATGGACCTATACTATGTAAGCAAATAATAGGTACCTATAATAAGCATGTCGCTAGAGTAAAGTGGTCCATTAACTCATACGAACTTATTGTTAAAACCGTGATTATAACAAATAAAAATGTTCGTAATTTCTGCTGGACTATGTTGCTTGTTTTACAAAGCAACAAACTTTTTGTTGATGACCAAAACTTCCATTACGATGAAGAACATAAACGAGGCGAGCTCAAATTGTACGCTGGGTAAGACACAATCAGACGTGCGTCACCCATTGAAAGTACAAGCTGTATTTATAAGGGGAGAATGCCCGCATACCAGTGCATTGTTCATTTAGGAAAGAATAGACGCTAGTTGTGATGTTTTTGTTCAATGAAATGTCTCAATGCAATCTAGCGTGGATTTCCTCTGACGTATTTCTCTTTCTTATCGTTAATGTTTTAGATGCCTCTCATGTGTCATTAAATGCTTCAATAGTATTTGCACGTTCCTATATGATATTTTAGATCTTGGAAGCAAAAAAAAAACCTGAGAGAATGTACTACAAAAATTGGGTGAGACAAAAGCAAAACAGGGTTCTACTTACTACTATCAACATACTTATTAAATTATTCAGTTTAAAAAACAATCATCTCATTTCATCATCTCAGTAGAATCAAAAACGTTACAAGTTGTTGCTTCTAGTTCAATATTTCCATACCATTTGAATTCAGATTTCGTCTCATAAACCACCAAAGCGAAGTTGCGTCATCAGAGACCACATCCGCTCAATTTTCATCATTCTCACTTTTACTTTCGTACCAACTATCATCTCATCTGCGTTTTACAAAAAAACTTTCGTTTCTGATTATAATTACAAGGTGCTTTACTGGCCTATGAGCTTGAAATTGCTTGGCTATGGGAAATCACTATAATTTGCCTACTTTGTGATATAATCGTAATGACTCTATTAGAAACCGAGTTATTTTGTTTCATCGACAAACGGACGCATCTTTTTAAATTTGTCTTTGGTTCTTTCTGTAATTTTTATTTTTGTCAAGTGCACTAAAAGAGCCTCTTTGAAGCGCATTTATACTTCTTTCACCACACTGGTTCGAAATAGCTGGTGGTACGATAAGCAAAAGACTATATTTTTAAAACAAACTAAACTCTATAGCCTACCAGTAGCCTCACCTAAGCAACTATGCAAATCAATACCTTGATAAATTCGTAAACTATGTAAGTTCGATTCGGTGCCGAGACATGGACGCTCACGAAGGAGACTGTGCACAGGATGAGAGTAGCACAGAGAGCCATGGAGCGTGCCATGCTCGGCATCACACTTTTAGACCATATCCCCAATACCGAAATTCGCAAGCAGACTAAAGTAAGCGATGTCAGCGAGCGTATATTGGGGCTCAAGTGGAGCTGGGCAGGACACTTGGCCAGACTCGGTGATGTCCGGTGGAGCAGAGTGATTACCGAGTGATTGCCGAGAGGGCTACAGAAGAGTAGGTCGTTCGGCGGCTAGATGGGTCGACGACATTATAAAAACAGCAGGTCGTACATGGGTCAGACTGGCGCAGGATAGGGAAGGTTGACACAAGCGAAGAGAGGCCTATGCCCAGCACTGGGATGAAAAAGGCTGCGGATGATGATGATGATGATGATGATGATGTAAGTTCGAATATGTAATTTTAACCTATGTTGTTATTTTTTGGCTAAGATACAGTTGTGAAAGAATTATCTAATAATTTATGCAATATAGTCTCGGATATTTATCTAAACTGCTATTTTACGCACCAATTATTAACTTCCTTTCTAGGTATCTTATTTATTATCATGTTTTTTATAATAAACTAGCTGGTACCCGCGACTTCGTCAGCGAAATAACATACTTATTAGCAACGCCATCTATTGCATTTAACTGGAACTACCACCAAAAAAAACACAAATAAAAAAAAAACACAAATACATACAAACTTTCAACCCTTATTTCACGCCCTTCATGATTAATATATAGATTTTTTCTGTCATAAGAAACTTCTCCTGACAATAACAAACACAACAAAAAAAAAGTTATGAAATCGGTCCAGCCGTTCACGCGTGATGCCGTGACCAAGGGAAATAGGGATTCATTTTTATATATAGAGATTATGGTGCTGTCTTTAAAACTACTAAGATACTACGCTAAAATATAACCGTTCCCAATTATTTGGGCGTAAAGTTTTGGGATTGAATTTCAGAAAACTAGAAACGAAAGGGGAAAATAATGATAGCAATTAGCAAATAGTATCAAAAACCAAAAGCTCTTGAATTTCATTGAGGGACAATCTAGTGTCTTCAAAATCATGCAAAAACATCACTTTTAGTCGTTTCATTACGTATTACGTAACATTTTTTGTTTGAACACAATGGCGTGGAGAATCAGTCAATTGCCTTTGCGTCTAATAAAGCCAATCTACGGAATTAGGTTGCACACAACTGATGCAGTTCCACAGAACAAGAGAGTTATTTAGAAAGAAATCGTTACGGACCGACAAACAGGCAGAATGTGTCGAGACGTACAAGATTATACCTACACGCATACTTTTTAGAATCATGCTTTGTTTGTTGCAAAAAATTTTCGCTACGCTCAATAAGTTAATGAAATTAACATTACATATCTATAAAATATTATGAGTAAACCATTATTTTATAAAAGTAAGTAAATTAAAAAAAAGTAAAATATTATTGTAGACCTATAATAAAGTCAGAGGTGCATGGTACCAATAAAGTGGTTGTGATTATTTTATCTTCAACATTTTTATGTATGTATGTATTTTTATAGCATAACAATGCTTTTGTTCTATACATTCAGGAAAAATTTCAACACAACAGAGACATTATTGAAGTTAACATTAGATATGAATTGAACAATTTGCCCAACGAAGTAATGCTTTATACTGGCGATGCCCACTTTAGAATTTTGTATTGCGGCAAATGTGAATTGACGTGATGTTGAAATTGTAGGTATGTGAGGCAGCTAGAAAATCTGATTGATGACAATTTAGTATCAGGATCATCTCTGTGGTAGAGCTAAGACGTAGGTTTACTCGTTATATTGGCACGTTGAAAGTGTCGGCCTTTGTTATGAAGTCCGAGGCATATGTGGCCTAAAAACTCCGTCGCCATAGATGGCAATTCATAGGCACTTAATGACTCCTATATTTGCTTATTTTAATATTTTACTGCATTCATTAGCATCGACTAACTTTCACTACGTGACGATGGAAGTTAACAAAAACAAAAATTATCACAAAATCGTTTAAATATTCATGTCTGAAACTGTATTAGCATCGCGTGCAGCTGAGCGATTATTATTACGACGAAACATAGTAGGTAAATCAACTTCGGAGATAAGAGTTTAGCTGTATAGAAGCGCCTTGTAATGGATCGGTGACTTTCAGCTGTAGCAACTTCAAGACCCCTAAAACAGTGTTCAGCTAACGGTTACCTACTCTATAGAGCTTACTTTTGTCAGGACTTTCTAGTTCTAACAAAAATAAGCGAGAATTGGAACCTTCTAAAGCTTAGCTTTTCGGAAATGTTTTTCATTCGTTTTCAGATAGAAAACTACAACAACTTCTATTTTAACACCTCCCAATTTAAACTAGAAACAATTCACTATAGGTCTCTCGACTATCGGAAGACTCCAACTCGCTCCGCTAATAGCTCCTCCTTCAAAAAGGTGACAAAGATCTCAATTCCCAATGTCCGCTTCTCAAGGTTGATCACGCATTGTAAGAAAAAATTATTTGTCAGCAACAAAGTGATTGTCCGGTTGGCTCCGCTCTTTATTCAACTATTTTGAGATTTGGTTTAGTTGAACAAGTTATGATCGTGACTGATCTCTTTAGATTGAGCTACTTGTCTGGATAGGCAAATGTATTTAGGTAGATATTTCCGAGATCTTATACATGTAAACTCTCAGAGGCACGTGTAGGTTCAATACTATTTGGTAAAAACACTCATTTGCAGAAGTAACAATTCCATTAGGTAGGTAACACTTATGATTTAGATTTCACATACCTAAATGACGTCTCTTTTTTCGGACAGTTTTCTAGATTAATCCAGACAGTGACCAATAGACAGCAATCTTAGTTCAAACGGTTGATCTCTGACAAAAAAAAACTATTTTCTAATTCGACTAATGAATTATGATTACCTACCACCTAATGTGTGTAAATAACGTAGACCTAACAACGCTAAACCACAGATTAAAAAGGTTATGCTCGTGAAACTTCAGTACAAACTAGAAACTTAATGCTAAGGCAATGTATTTGTAGAAAACACTTATAAGTGCATACTTTCATAGATTTGTCACGACATACCATTAGTTTACTTGTAAGAAGTGTGATTATTGTAACACGAGAGAAATTTGTTTCCCTTAAAGGAATCTTATTCGAATACTTGCATAAGGTTTTTCTCCATTTAAATTACTAAATTATCATCCGTGTTTAGAGATACTTTCCCTAGACGTTCAATTGGAAATTATCACTTGTGTCGCCACAGCTGACATCTAAAAAGCAGGGTTAAGTACAACAACACGGTCAATGGTGGTCATGGTGAGGGAGCGGAGAGCTCTGGTGGTGAGTAGCACCTTCGTCCGCCTTGAGGGCGGAGACTGCCGTAGGGGGGCTGGATGAAAAGGCTCTGCCGGTTTCCGAGACCCCCTCCATTCCAGGCGATGCCGGAATGCTGCTGGGTCGTTTAGTGAGCACCTATACCGGGAGCTTTGTCTCCAGGGAGTCTCACATACCCCTCTCGCCCCCCGGCGGATGAGTAACTCATTTTTCCCAGCGATAAAAAAAGGTGCAAGGGCAATTTCATCTCACACAATTCCAGGTACCATAGAGCGTTCCATCGAATCAGGCTTCTGACGCTGTATAAGGGTGTAAAAAGACTACTACCGAAAACTGAGGGGTTGCAATCAGACCATGATTCAAAACATATTTACTTACCGAAAAAAAAAGAACAGTTAAAACTCAAAATCCAGCAATCTACATAAAACAACGCGCTCAGTACATACGCAAACAGTAATCTTCAAACGCTGTTTTCTCCTGATATAATGATCCTTTTGGATTTGGTTGTGTGTTGCTGTACCTACCCCTTTCGGCTTCGGTAGACGTCTTTTTACACCCTGAATATTTATTTATTATTTATTCGAACTGATGGAACTGTTATCTCAAGGCTGTGGTTGAGACAAGAAAGCGGAAAACCGTCTTACTAGCGTGATATTCAAAACTTTCTTATAGCTCTAGAGTACCTACCTAGGTAATATAGGGTAGGTAGGTATTGAAAAAGGGAGAATATTCTAATAATTATGAACGTTGATTGATTTTGTTCCAGCGAGATTTTTATAAAACCCTATAAAACGAAGACATTTAAACCTAAAAACCGCCAACAATAGTGAATATTGATGTAAGTAGGTAGGTACTGACTAACACAGATAAAATAATATAGAAGCATGCACGGATAGTAGTTGAAGCGTAACAAGTAAATTTAACTATAATTATAATTAATTATTACTCGAATTTCCCGCGCAATGTAATCAAAACATCGGTCCCACACTAGCGCCACTTCCTCACTAGGAACTAAAAGTAATACCACTCACCGAGAGATGTCGCTACTCAATCAACAACGCCATCTATAGCATTTTAGCTAAAACTTTACGCACGCCATCTGTTTATTTTATTTAGAACTAAATATCGCGGTACGTGTCGCTAGATAGCGATTGTAAAACTACTCACACACAGATGGCGTAAGTAGTAGCTAAAAAAGTAAACAGAAAATTGAGTTCACTGACCTTCCATGACGTAAACTATGCTGCCTACATCTCCTTCCTTGATGATGAGGCTGCCCGCTGCGTACTCTACAGGGTACATGCAGTCCACAATTTCACGGATCTGCGTCATTTCTAGATTCTTCATGAAGTCGTTGTCCAAGATTGCACCTTTGATGAGTTCCCGTGATCTGAAAAAGGAAAAATTTAAAATCAATAAAATATAATTACATAGATTGTAAAAATATGAATGTTCACTGTTTGGTCAATAACATAACTTTTGGTCATGCTGATTTCTAATTTATGAAAAACGTAAGACCTACAAAATTAAATCAGAAGTTAAAATATCAACTTGTAGTACCTACTACTAACTACGGAAAATACCTAGGTTAGTTAGGTACCTTAAGCAGCAGATGTACCTACCTGAGTTATTTTCTTTTCAATACAATATCCTTATGAATAGGTAAGAAGGTAACTTGTAATTCCAGCAAATTATGCTTATAAGGAAATCATGGACGAAGGTCCATGATTCATGAAGTATCATTATATTGACAATAACCTCAAAATTACCGACACTTAGCAGTAAATACGTGTCGTAAACAAAGACCTAAGTGTACCTATCATAAACCTATCGCGTTCATAAAGTGTAATGCATATTCTTAAAAGGACTAAGTAGGTTCCTATTATTTTCTTGCTAGATCTCAAAATCGACGTTGATACAATACTTAGGTATGTATAAAACTGGTAGGTATGGTATAAAAATAACTCATTAGAACAAGATGTGATTCTTTTCTAACATATTAAGACGCAGTAAGCTGCTGATCTCATCCACAATCGTAGTTTTTTGGGTGCCCACTCTACCCACGCAAAAAGTTTTTCAACTTGTGAACACCGTTGCCTTTCAAAACGTTTTTTTGTTTTTTGCTACACGTCATGGCTTAAATTTCCATTGGATAGAAATAATGTTACCAAGCAGCTTTATGTCTAGGTACGGTCAGCAAAGAAAGTGATCTACCACTTTTGACAATCGTTTTTGTGTAAGGTTTACTTAACTCAACAATCCGCTTATTGCTGAGTTAGGCTCCATTTTGCAGCAACCTAGAATATAAGTTATTCTCGTGTCTGTCGTGGTAAGTACCTACTTATCGTTGCAAATAAAACATTTTCTATTCTATTCTATTCTACTTTTCTGTCATAATAAACCTTGTTGTTTCATAACGTTCAATAAACCTCAACCGTAGGGTGGTAGACCATATTTTTTGCTGAGTATACAGGAAATACGTAGGAATTTTGCTAAAAGTTAAACAAAAACTGATAAAATCTCAATTTTCTACAATGTTTGTAAATATCCGACCTAAAATACACCACCCTAAACTAAAAGTTATTCTACAAAACAATCGATTTAAACATAATCATCCTCATTCCTCAATCACGGTTACAGGTTACGGCAAAATTATTTCGATGAATTAGGTTCAATGATTAATACGTTCGATGAAATGAGTTAGTCGCTTTGTTGAGTAAAGTACGACATTTTCCTACTCCAAGACAATCATGACTATTTGTTAGAAAATATTTTTGACGTGACTACGTCTTATAATTCGATAGAGCCGGCTGCACGCACGAAAAACATGACGTCATGAGGCGTTACCTCGCTCTGGGGCGTTCCATGTAAGGCTTGCGCAAGTGCAAGCGAGAGCGCGGAACGAGCGACAAAGAAGCACAATCGGCCTTTGCGTTGTCACATTCAACTATTGTCAGTAAACCGTCTTTACAGACAACCATTTTTCGTTAGATATTTATTTGCTGATTCGGAAATCAGTGAAAGGATTCTAAAGAAAAGCATGCGGAAGACAACAATATTTTTTGTTACTGCTATCATACAGTTTAATGTTTTTTTTTTTTTTTTTTTATTTAAATAGGTCAGCATTTGACCTCCCTCAGTCTGATGTTAAGCAGTAGTGAGGTCTAAGATGGAGCATGCTTTCCTAGAAGGAACCTATTTACTCTTGATTTAAAGACCCCTATATTGTACTTTAAAAATATTTTTTGTTACTGCTATCATACAGTTTAATGTTTTTTTTTTTTATTTGATTACTTAAGAGAATTCAAGAGAGTCGAGATCTCATTCCGCTTAAAAATTAAGACCTTCCGTACGAAGGAAACGGGTTAAAACGACATGAGTAATGTAGCTGCATTCTCCACCCCACATAGCCTATGGCAAGGGCACACACAACATAAAGTTCGATCTTAATTATACCAAATGTGTGCATGAAGGCACACAAGCCACCACCGGGCGGCCTCGCCGCTGCTTAGAAGAAATTCAATCGCATTGATTGATGTTTTTATCCTAGTTTGATTCAGATGAACTACTGAATAGTTCATCTTCAGACATTGAAAAAATAACATTATAGTACTTACTCTAATAATTCTTAAAAAAAAATCCCTATCTTGTCTGGTCTAGACAAAGTCTAAATATAATCTAATCTAAGCCAGGATGAACTACAGACAACAAAATCAAGATTGGCACTAAACCGTGGACCATCATAGTTTAAAGCTTATCTAAATTTTCGTACTAATATTACCTTTATTTTTGAATAACTAATTCCGTTTTTCATTTATATTGTACGAGTAGATGATTGAAAGAAATTCAGGCCAATGATTGATGACGTTTGTGTCTTGAGTTGGCACTGTGGTATAACTTAGTCATACTTCTTGGTAGAACATGATGTAAGCTAAGCAGCAAATAATTAGATGTTTCTTCAACTCTGATGATGGTTTCATAAGCTTTTTCAGAGGCCCTTAAATTGTCATTTTCAAATCAATTTTTCTCTGTTTGTTTAAGCCTGTATCAACAGTAGCATCCGTTCTTGACTTTGAGTGATACCAAACATTCTCATTTAATACAGTTTTTGACCTGTAAGAGGTTTTTATCGGTAGTTTCAAAATTACCTTAGACTTCCAAACTCATAATCTCTTTCTAGTAGTGTAGATTAGCCCTATGATATTTAATATATATTAATTATTTAATCTCTTTTACGTATTGGCATTAATTTAATAGTAACTAGTAACATAAAAATATAATGTAAGTGAAGTACTCGTATGTACTGTTTTTTTGAGAAATAAATTCTTTAAACCCAAACCTAAACTTAATATAAATTAAATATATATATAGTTATAAGTTTGGAAGTCTTAGGTAATTTTGAAACTACTGAACCGATAAAAACCTCTTTATTGATAAAGTTAATGCGTTTAATGGTCAGCCAGACTCTACTATTCACTCATAAGATAGCATAGAGGTAAACAAATCATTGATCTACATGCTTATCCCTAAGCTTGGCAGCGATCCCATTCATCGTTGCCGGTGGCATGGCCACTTCTGATGAGAGTACCTACGATTCAGAGCACGCGCCATTCTTCGACATATTTTATTCATCGTTCGATGTGACAAGGGCTACAGATGTTAGTCAACTTGATCTAGTTGAACGTTATCTAGTAAAGTACGGTCAATGATCTGCTGGTATTCGTGAAATTAGCCGCTTCGATGCTTGTAGGTAATATTGTATGAAAAGTATCTACTACGCAGAGAAACTTCACGAATGCCTATATTTAATTGGGTACTGTAGGTACAAGAACCCCTTTCGTGTAAAAACCTTAGTCACGGTATGACATCTGAAAAATGATTGATCAAAGATGTTGAGTATGCTAAACATTGAGTAATTTTGATTGAAGAATCAATTGATCACAATTGATTGATACTAACAAATGATTGAGTGGTTGAGCCTATTCAGAAAAATGAGTTACTCTGATCACTGAGTTTGGTAAATCTTTAAACAATAAAAATATGTTCTATTTTTTTAGAAAATTGATATTATATTTCTTAAACAACCGGACATACGAGAAATCTACTTTTATTCAAATATTCAGACAAGAATAACAGCCAATCGTAACTTTATTTCAACAAAATGCCAAAATGCTTGTTTAAAATTTTTTAATGCAAATTCGCACGTGGTTTGTTTCGGTAAGTAGTTTAAAACAATAGAAGCTACTTACGATTCGGGGAACAATGAACGTAAATAAAGTATGTAATGTATAAAATTTAAATAAGGTCGTTTAGGCAAAAAACATATTATAACATCACATGTTTGCTGAGTTCATAATAATAATAATAACACATATTAAAATGTTTCTTAAGACCGAACACTGAAATGAAAACTTTTAGTAATTATTCGAAACCAGTCAAAAAAAACGTACTTAATTAAAAACTGGAACTGTATCTTTCATCCAAAACTTTTAAGTGCCTTGCATGAATGACAACAGTTAAAAATGCTATTACTGTTTTATGTTTTCAAAAACATTTTGATTCTCCGACGTCTTTTGAAATGACTCGTGCAAAACCAGTAAAAGATATTTTTAAATCAAAATTACTTACTTTTGACTTTTAGGTATCCTCACCAGCTTCATTTCATGGCCTGAGTTAAGAGCTGCTAGAGGCTCAGCAGATATAGCTGTCCGTTTCAATCTTGGCTCACCGAGTCGATAAACTCTTGTATTTTCAACTCCTGGAGCTTTCATCACGAAACCTTCTTCATCCTCTAATCCATTCTTATGGCTATCTATTATTTGTCTAGTCAGAGGTTTAACTACCTGTCTGTATTTATCAATTTCATTTTTCAAATATCGTATCTGTGCATCCTTGTCGTCCATTTCATTTTCTAGCAACGCTATTATTTTGTCCCTTCTTTTTAGTTCTTCTGTCTTCTCAAGCACCAAACGTTTCATCTCCAGGTATTTCTTCTCCATTTTGTATGTGTGGTCCATTTGGCACTGTTTTGTGTGTGTTTGCGACATGTTGATTTATATTGCAAACACTTAATGTTTTATTATCATTATCACTCAATTTCTATACATTTCAAACACGTTTACCGAAACTAGTCGTATAACCTGGTGTAAACTTGATGTTATCAGCAAATCTAAGGTATGTGATCACATTGAAGTTTATGCTCTCGAACTGGTTATCGAAGATAGTGAAATTATCGGCTATTTAAAATGTAGGAAGAATGATTTTAGTGGGCCAGTGAACACAATAGTAACATTACTATTTATTACTTCGCTAATATCTTATTGTAAACAAATATGTTTCAACGCCTAAACTCCGCCTTATTCAGCTGACAGTGAGTGACTCAAGTGTAAAGGAATTGCTTCACATTTAAATAATCTTTTATAATGTACGAGTATGTGCCTGTTCAGTTTAGTTTTAATTGGGTTTCATTAAGCTTGATGAATGAAGCAGATTAATAAAGAAACTGTTGACATTAATTTGTTTTGGATATACGAGACTTCAAATGCGCGTGAAATATACTCCAATTTTATTGCGTAAAAATAGATAACTTTTTATAGATATCAATAAAAACTAGTCAGGTAGCATATAATTAAATTATCTAGTTAAATTTGTGTCATCAATAACAACATTTTTGTTATCTTATCTTGATCGTGATCACAATATATTTTATTGGTTTAAATTTATGCTAAAATGTAAGCGCCCCTTGAAGATAGCATCTTTAGCGCAAAGTTTTCATCTCATTTTACAATCATTTATATTGATTTTATCGTGTTTTAGAGGCGTTAAGTTGTAAATGTTTCCACGCTGTCTGCGTCTATCTTCTATTATCGATTACCGACATTTATTATTCATTTGCTATTCACCGAGCTTATAACACTTGGATAGACAGACAAGTGCTCAATGGATTTATCTGGAAACTGGTTGAACCTGTTGTGTAGGTGAAATTATTTCGGTAAAGGTTAGTGATACCTTTCTAAGTATTGTAAGGTCAGATGGAAGATTGATGGTTGCAGCAGGAAATGTAAGTCATGGTCACGAGGGCCATGTGTCAGGGCGTGAACAATTTGACTTGAATACCAAAAGAGTTGATAAATTGCTATTAGGTACCTACATCAATATAATGTAAAGACATTTTAAAGCCCTGCTATAGAGATAAGCAAGTAATAGTACTTTGTTTTTTTGTTATTTATAGAAAAGTATTTTTTTTATAGATTCTACTTTTACCAGGGAAGTCTTGAATATACGGAGCCTGCAAATTTTTGTGTTTGTTCATTTATATTGTGACTTGACATTAAATGAGTCAAGGATATTACATTATTTAAAATTAAATTCAGCTATCGTGACCATCTAAAGTATTGCTTAAGTTTTAATTATAAGTTATTCCGTGTTTATATGAGTGACGTTGACACGTGAATTATTAATATGCACTTTATTTTGGTACTTAATAGACTGCTTATTGGATTAAGTAGATACTATTCCTACTGCGATACTAGTTTTATAAGAACCAATTGGTAGTTTGAACTAGTTTCATGCACACGCGCTTATATTTATTAAAAGATTAGATATATTAGATATCGCTATCAACGATTACTTTACCGGCCATCAATGATATCACGAGATAACTCGCGGGGCAACTGTCACACAATAGGTATACATTAGAGCCATTAAAACGTTGACCTAGACCTGATTTCATCGATTTTTGGATGAAAGCCCAAAACGCTCTATCTCATTAGGAATAATCTTGTAAACATTGTTAATATAGGAACATTGCGCTTATCAAATTATATTGTTGTATGTTTATGAATGTATTATTAGCGCATGAGCATAACATCTTAATGGATTCTTCACGCCCACATTGCGTTCCAAAATAGAGACTATAGCCTAGTGTACTTTCAAGAGTAAAAAAACAATGGAACGTGGAAGAAAAAAAAAACCAAAACGGTAGTAATTCTCTCAGAATTTTATGACTTTAACGTAATTGGGGTGGCCCAATACATTTTAATATTTTGTAAAATCCAAACATGACAAGCTTGCCCAATGTCTTGTAAGTCTAGTAGCTATGTAATAAATATTAAAAAAAATCAATTTTTGACTTATAGAAAAGTCTGGAAAATGGAGAGAGGCCTTGCTGTTTGTCAATGAATGTGAAATGCCATATCAACATTATTGGTATTACTTTGACCAAACTTGAGATTGCAGTCATTGAAATCAATTTTCTACAAGATACCTGCAAGGAAAATAACAGACTCATGATAATTGATTATCAGCTAGTACTACATAGAGTTGACATAATTTTTGTATCCTTTTAAGTGGACTCTAGTTTAATCATAATAAATTGAAACAATTTACCGTCTGTTTGTAATTGCTGTGCGTGTAGTAATGGATACTACTTACTCTACACGTTTGATTGATTGAAATTGTTTTTGTGATATGTTTTTAATAACATGCAATAAAACAAATTAATTTATTTATCTAGTACATTTAAATAAATATAATTTGCCTTTTAGTTTTGAGATTACAATCATAATTGATTTTAAAAATAAAAGTGCAACTTATCCTTGGAAGTTTTAAATGGTTTTTTTTTGTGTTTTTTCTGTGTTTTTTCTTTAAAGAAAATCTTCTTCAAACACGAAGCTCAAATAGTTTACCTATCTGTTAGTTGATGTCACTCAAGTAGTTGCGAGTGCAAACATTGACTCTATTTAAAACTGAAAGCAGGATAATCTTCCTATGACGTCACTGAGCCTTTCAGGCAAAGTTGACAGACTACAGACTGCTATTTATGTACTTGACGTTATCGCAGAAACTACCGAAACCATTAGCGTAACTGCTCATGATGGCGTAATGACAGCGCTATTTATAGCAACTGATATAGTGCTAAAAGATAATCGATCGAATTACATTATTTTGCTACTTTCCTATTCAAAAATATACTAAGAAAAACTTCATTTGGTTAAAATTTTTTACGTTTGACGTTGAAATAGAAAAGCTTATTTAATTTTGATAGATTAATATTATAATGTTCCGAAAAAAATAAAGACCAGGAAGAAATTAAGAGAGATAACGATATTATGATGAGATAATAAGAAATTGGATAAAGTTAAATATAGTGTGAAGAAGCTTCACTTCATAAACTTTGACTTAAATTTTCCATAAAATGACAATAATATTATGCTACTGCGCCTGCCAATCTGAAAGGACTGACGCAAAAGTGACGCAGACCAAATTTGTTTTATCATTCAAGAAGATTTTTGCTGAAATGCCTTAAAGTAAACCTCAACTGACTTTATATTTCTGGCAATATACATCTAAAGGACGAAAATAACATTAATCAAAGCGAAACACAGACTAATAGAAACTTCTTTTGATCTTAACTATTCTGCGCAAATTTCTAAAGTAAATAAGCATCTGCGATGTTTCTTATATTCGTCTTAAGCAAACATTTCCCGAGAAAATGTAGCGAATCCAACCGTTTTCATAACACTTCTGTTTCTTCCAAGCTCTCAATGAAAGATCATAAAATATATCGTAAAATTTTTACATTGCAGATTTCGAGGATTTTAGTGGGCACGTATAGCTCTAATTAGCCTCCTAAATAGCAATTATGGAACCTTGACACCGATACAAAGAAATGTACAACTGCTTAGAAAAACTCTCACGAAATTTTTGTTAATGTCACAGGAGAAAATAGCTTGGTTGTATAATTTGTAGGATGTTTATTTCTGTTCCCTTCGTGACTTTGAAAATGACAGGCGTCAAAAATTCTGCTACTTTTTTAATTTATAATAGTTTTATTTTTGACTAATATTTATAATAACTGGTTTTAAACTTGACGTTACTATACGAATAGTTAGCGTAGTAGGAATGAGATGGAAAGCTAAACCAGCTAAACAAAGACTTTTTTACAATGAGTCTGTAGTTTTAATTGGAGATCGACGTATCAGTTTATGCGCACTTAATGACAGTTACAGCATCTATTCAATGCAAATCAACCGGAAACGCAGATCAATGCATTTAGTTCAGTAGTTTTTGCTACGTTTTTGGACGAAAATAATTATGTCTTTTCACAGATTGAAACAGATTTGAAAATCTATACTACTACATAGGGTACTGTTTGGATAATTCTCCACAGAAACCATCCAAACAGTATACAGGGTGTAAAAAGACAACTACCGAAAACTGAGGGGTTGCAATCAGACCATGATTCTAAACTCATTTAGCGAAAAAAATATGCAAAAAAAATTTTTCACTTAGCTTAGTCATTTTATGTTATTATCAGTTATTGACTACTAGTATAACATAATAAGACCATACCTACCTAATTATTTCATTTTTAAAAGAAATAAACAATTTAAACTCAAAATCCAGCAATCTACGTAAAAAAACGCGCCAAGTACATACGCAAACAGTAATCTTCAAACGCCGTTTTCTCCGGATATAATGATTTTTAAGGAAAATCCTTTTGGATTTGGTTGTGTCTTGGGATGCTGTACCTACCCCTTTCGGCTTCGGTAGACGTCTTTTTACACCCTGTATTTTTTCAAATGAGTCCAAATAACACAATATCATTTTCCCTGCCTCTCTAACAGCATGTAAGTACGTCATGTGCTCTTCGGAAAAAACTTCCTACTTACAATTACAACCTTTCCTAGTAAATTTGCAGTCTTTTTAGACGCTAGTAATAAAATAGCTCTAGCACATAATGACAACAATAAGGATAAAAACTATCCGGAAGCCATTGAAGGCTTTATAAAGCAGAAAAGTACTGATGTAGAACCACCAAATGTCTAAGCCTTTATCAATGTATGTAACGATCATAGTTTAACTTACTTAAAGTTAATAGATAGATTTATTTCTGATTCTAGTCAAACTTTATGGTTAGCTTTAATAACTGTTATAATCGTACCTAAGCTTGTGAACGCCTTGGGAATAAATGAAGCAAATGGCGTCAGGTAGAAATTTGGCTCTACGGGATTTAATATAAAGATTTTAATGATAATGAGTCTGTCTTTAGTTCGGTTGAGTATAAGTGTTTGTTTGTTCCATTTACCGTGATATTTCCAGAACAGTCTATATACGAAATACCAACATAATGCCAAAAGTGTATGAGCCAACGCTGGTAACAAATCATTAATCTTCAGAAAAACCACTGGATTGGTTGGTAAATGCTTTGACATTTTTGAATATGGACCGAATTTAAGCAACGCCAATTCCGTGTGCTCTTTGCCATCTGGTAGTGTGGATTTGCGAATATTCTATAAAAATACTTTGATAGCTTTTTTACGACTCCATTTTCTAGGTTGAAAAAATACTTGGGCCTTTATTTCTGTAATTGATGATTTATGCAGCATCAGGAGGCAATCTGCGCCTACGCTCAACGGGACCCTATAGGTTTTTAATTCCACCTCAACAGTGCCTTTTTCTTCGTTTGTCAAGCACCTCATTTATCCTCCCAGCCTAATCAGCCTTATCTACAGGTAAGACAAAGACTACGTCAGTACCTAGCTGTTGGTTTGCAGGTTTCTTCACGATGTTTTTCATCACCGTTTCGAGGTGGACATGTTCCAAGTGCAAGCCTAACATAACTGGATCAAGTCAATTTTCAATACTGACTCAGTTCATGAACGAGTTAATCTTGCAAATGTCATGGCAAACGAACAGCACATTAATGACATGAATTCGTATGTTTGCCAATTGCCAGTCATAAATGGAGTCAATTAAATGGACGATTAGAATATTTTAATAGGCAATTATATTATCATATTGCTGTAGTAAAATCGAACAGTAAAATTCACAGTAGCAAAACATTGTAGTGAACAAAACTCAGACCTTTAATATTTTGGTTAATGGGATAAATTATTTTCAAAAATATATTTTTAGAGGTTGTCAATACAAATAATTAAATATTGAAAGTTGTAGTATAAGTAATTATTAGAGCGTACCATAACGCAGGAATGGTATGAAGTCAGTATCATTACCATATAGTAGGTACCTAAAGATTAATTAATAAAAAAATCTAAAGGTACAGACAGTGTTAAGGTTTGTAAAGTTGTAGCATTTAAAAATTGTTTTTTGCTATACAAAATATACAAACTTGTTCAAAATTCAAGAATATGCTGCCAATAAATCAATATTGTGACAACTCTCATGCAAAGTGTTTGTTTATTCTATTTGTCAGTTTACAAGGTCAATCAAATTCTACCTAGTACTTGCACGTTTTTCGTTTGCTTTTTATCAGATTTTTTCATTGTCAAGTAGCGACTTTAAAAACTTTACGTGACCTAAAAACGGAAAGCTAAAATGGCCTTCGTACACAATGCAGTATTTATAAAAGAGCTTTTTGTTTTCCTTTGGCTGGATAACATACAGTAGGCTATATTTGTATTTTTTTTTCATTATTAATTTTTTTTGGTAACCTTTGCCCAGTGGGAGAACATAGGTAAGGAAAAAAAATATTTTTTTACAGTTTGATATTAGCTTACCTTAAAGTCTAATAACTTGTCTTTAATATAAAAAAAGTTTACCTACATGTTCACGATTCGGTAGAAGAATGTTTAGTAAAACAATTGATGTCATATGCAAAATAAGTACATAAAAATAGAAAAGCATTATAATAAAGAAACGTTTAGGTTGCCCTGGCTAAAAAAATAAAAAAAAAATACTAGTTTTCATTATGATACCAGATTTGTAACAAGTCATCGTACTCATAGCCCTGGCAATAATAATAATCTGGTCCGAGCAAATCAATCGAAAGATTTTAGAACAGAAACTGGGAACAGGCACCATCATTCAATCATAAAAAAAACGCGCTACAAAAATCACTACTATTTATACGTGGTTAGTACTTCAAAAATAGTCTCACTGGTTCCTAATTCAAATAATATCAAATCACTCTTCCAAATTTGAAAATTTGAATAGCTTCGGTAAACCTTTCAGCGTTCGAAATTTGAAATCTAAATTCGCGAACGGAATGTCCAGTAACGTTTTACCGGCGCGAACGCGGCGTACACACTAGAGCAGAACTGATTCGCTCGACAAAGTTGTACCTAAAGATACGATGACAATCCTATGGTGGATGGTGGTACAGTACAAATCTTCATAGGTCGCTCACTACACTTATGGACATTGTAAATAACTTGATTGCTGTTGATAGATTCAATGACATAGAAATTGACCAGCTGCTGGAAACAATTGACGTAGGTCTGTAACTAAAGGCGCATTTATTTTTTTATGTGCGTGTTTTATGTGTTCTATTCGAGTTTATGAGAGGAAATTCAATGACTGGAAAATATATTTTTTAATGAATGAATGAATGAAAATTCTTTATTGCACACCATTAATACAATTAAAACAAACAAAAACAAAAGGAAAACTAGATAAAAATGTACAACGGGCGGCCTTATCGCTAAGAAGCGATCTCTTCCAGGCTTTTGGATGGAGAGGAACATCAGTGAAAAGAAGATTACTTATTTTTCGATGAGATTAAATAGGTGAGTATTTAAATTTCCTATTTATTTAATATATTTTTATTAAAGATTATTGTGCCTGATTTTAGATTTTTTACCTATTTATAATTATTTTTTTTGTAAAATTGAAATAGTTTTTTTACTAGCTACTACCTTAATTTTTTACGTTCACAAAAAATATAAAATCCAATAGGAGCGGCTCCGTTTGGTCAACAAAAAGTTGCCCTTGGTAGGCTAATAGGTTACTAACCCGTATTTTTTACCTTACATTTTCTATACCTACTGTTCAATTCAGCTCTAATGTCATCTATTTTCATCTGACTTTTCGACCTTCACGTCGTTCGCCATAAACACCTTCGACTGGAAAGCTACGGAATTTCTTACCTACCTAATAAAATACATACTTATTTTAAAAGTTAAAAAAGTTTTTTTTTTTTTTTTCAAATTTTTAATTTTTTTAATTCTTTTTTTATTAGGTATAGAGACGAAACAAAAGTTACTTATACGAAGTAGGCCAGTAAATATCTTTCAGATAAACAAGTGCTCAAATGCCTAGGTATTATACTTAGGTTATAGGTAGTCTAGTCTTGTACCTAATATTTTTAATCTACTGTGATTTTTGATCCGAATCCCAGTCGTTCATGAATAGATTTTTGCTGCGATGGCAAATAGTTGACTTGATATGACAAGCTTACTTCTGCATAATGTTTACATTGGTCAAAAGCCATATTCATGAGATCTTGCTTGGAAACTTAAAATTTGCATGCATTCGTTAGGGAGGGTTTGTTCGGATTTACATTTCGTTTTTAAATTGAGCTTTTCGTTTGTAAGTACCTATTAGATAATTAAGGCTTTATGAGGCTATGTTTATTTCACAGATGAGATTTAAAGTAATGCCACAGAAAACAGATACGAAGTATTGCGTTTACCGTGTAGTCGCGACATCTGCCACACTTCCATACCCAACTACTTGGTGCGTAATGTAATTGCTACTCATCCATAGATGGCGCTCATCACTCAGTATACTTAAAAGATAGATGGCGCTGCCATAAGCCGCCATTAGAGGCGATAAACTATAGAAAATAAAATAAATCAAAGCCTTGTTAATAAATAACGATTTAAATAAGTAAATTTATTTTACCAACTCGAATACATGGTAAATAGCACCCCACGATTTATAGAAAACATATGCAATTTATCTTTGTTAGGTCACGATTCTCAAGAATTTAGTAAACTGGCTGCAACTGTTGCAATTTTGCATTGTAGTTAATTTGATACAATCATAAAAAAACTAGTCAAGTGCGAGTCGGTCAAGCTGCATACGAAAGGTTCCTCCAAAATTTTAAAATTGTAAAAGAGCGCCGAACAATAATCACGTTTTTTGTAGGTACTTACTTATAATTCAAGTGACTACTGAGTAGGTAGGTAGGTAGGTACTAGTTGTATGAAGCCCTGTGACAGATTGATCAACGTAGGTGTATGGACCGAGCATTTTATATTACAGTCGATGTGCACCCAAGAGCATTTCGCTTCCAAAACTTCCTGATCCAAAATTATTTTTTCTTCAGTTTTCCCTTCGAAAAAGTTTTTTTTATCCCTACTTTGAACCATAAACACGAGTTGCCGTCTTCAATAAGCGGAATGTATTAAATTCATTGCGTGGTCGTAGATGGAGTCTTGTTGACTAAAAATAGAACATCCACTCAAATGACAATTTATTGTACTTTGTCTGATCATTGGTCGAGGTTTCAATGTACCAGATGTACAGTCAGCGTCACCAATTTGATAACCCTCTTAGTGAGGCGGTTTGTAGGTACTGCAGGGGAGTCACCAGTTGATGACTCTGACCGTACCTACTTACCTACTTGTATTGATAAAACACGTGGAAAACCAGAGCAACAAATTAAAATAGAATGTTTATAAGTGCATTTGGCAATCGTGTCGTTTCTCACGTTCAAATAACTTTGATCTCCGAGGAAGAAATGATGGAGTTTGGGAAATGACTAGGTAAGTCGAAGAAAAGATGAATGGAGTGTACAGAATTAGTCAGAAAGGTGTGAGTTTTGAAAAGACTGATAGAATCTTAAAGAGCGAATTGGAAACATTATGTGACTTTGAACTTTTGAAGACAGCAAAATACCGATACCTACCCCAGATAAAATATAAGTATTAAATATAAGTCTAGTACATTAGTAGAATGATAGATGATAGATATATACAGGGTGTAAAAAGACGTCTACCAAAGCCGAAAGGGGTAGCTACAGCATCCCAACACACAACCAAATCCAAAAGGATTTTCCGAAAAAAACATTATATCCGGAGAAAACACAGTTGAAGATTGCTGTATGCGTTTCCTGGGCGAGTTGTTTTACGTAGATTGCTGGTTTTTTTTTTTTTTTTTTTCTTTTATAAAAAAAATTATTAGGTCGGTATGGTCTTTATGTTGTACTAGTAGCAAAAAACTAGAAAATAAAATAAAATGACATAGCTAAGTCAAAATTTTTTTGCGTTTTTTTTTCGATAAATATGTTCAGAATTATGGTCTGATTGCAATCCCTCAGTTTTCGGTAGCAGTCTTTTTACACCCTATATAGTAGAAGTTATGTACTAGTACTAGTTCTTACATACCTAAGGTATTTATCGCTACAGATTTTATTTTATCAGGGCTTTAAAGAAAATACTAGATTCTGATCTAGATCTAGGTAATGATGATAGTTTACACATGCTAGACCTAGAATCGTTCAAGGGTGCTGCCTTTTTCGGTTGTAGTTCAAAAGGAACTGTTAATTAACAATTAGATAAATCACTTTGTAACAATCCTTACATACGTTGCTTTTGACAGGGCATCACTTAAGTGCAAAATTTTGTTTTTTTTATACATAGAACAATATGTTAAAAAAATATTTAAAATATCTTTAACTTTGAATTAATTCTTCATCAATGTGATAACTTACATTTGAAAATTGAATTTTTGATTTGACTCATTTTTTTCTATTAGAGTTTCTATTTTTATTATTTTCCCTCTGACATTCTATTTGATGTTATAAAAAACCTTCTAAACTACGCGTCTTTTTATTGTAATTAGGTACCTACAGTTTTTTCTTTAAGCATGTCACACGGTGTCTTTTTTGCAAATACAATATACATACATTACTAATAAACTCGTAGAAAACACCTTAGATAGATACATAAATGATATATTTGACATAACAACATTACACAGACAAAAGCAAAAAACAAGAATATAAGTAGTTGGTAAATAATACAAAATAAACAAAAATAAAAAATACTCATCATCATCATCATCTCAGCCTGGTAACACACACTGCTGGGTATAGGCCTCCCTTCTTTTATACCAGTCTCAACTCAGAAAAAAACTTAGCCCCTCTCCCCTTATCATTGTCATATAAATCCACCTCTGGCTGCTCGACTTTAGCAAAGCAATTAAGGCTGTTATCATAAACTTACTGATTGATATTGTTAATGGCCCTGTTTTCTATATATAACTTCGGTCAGATAATTAAATACTCATAGACATTAACTTATCTTATTTCTAAGAATTTTAATAGATAAAAGCTTTATCCAGACTAATATTATAAATGTGAAAGTAACTCTGTCTGTCTGCCTGTCTGTCTGTTTGTTGTTACGCTTTTTTTTTTAATTTGGCATAGTTAAAGGTTGTATCCCAGGGAAGGACATAAGCTACCTTTTATCCCGAAAAAATGAACAAATCCCGAGGGACCGCGGGTCACGCCGCGGGAGCGCAGCTAGTAGTATTTAATAAAAAAAAAGCTTGTGGTTTTGAAACACTTTGAAATGAATTTCTTAGCCTCTCATAATTTAACATTTTAGGGAGAAACTGATAATAATACAATAATCATCTGATTTAAGATAACGATAGTGGAGCAAAACATCTGGCAACCAAAATGACAATGACATTTTCAAAACAGCAACCTGCTGCACTTTTTGATTTATCAAAAATGTAATTACCGCAGAACAATTTTTAAATGTGTATGACAAATTAAAACTTTCTTTCATTAATACAAGGATTTGATACAGTAAATTGAGCTTTAGTTAATGAACATAGAGTTTATTGTTCCATAAATGTTTACAGATTAACCGACTACCGATAACCCCAGGTATACAAATAAATCAGTTTCTGACAAACTCGTACAACTTTATACGTGATAATATATCCAAAACAGGCATTCCAATGCGTTTTGTATTTCATAAATCACACGACTCTCACCTTTATTGCTGAGAACATAACGCTCGTTTTGGTTTTTATGATTAAAAAAGAAGTTGGCAGAGAAATGTCGTGAAATTACAGACCACCAAACAAGTTTCACGTGTCACTGTTCTGCAAGCATAAATAAAATTATACTCAATTATCGAAAACGCGCCTGAGGTTTATTATTGTTTTGAATTATCGACTCAAGCTCTTGGAGATTGCATTACTGGACTCAAAAATAAAAAAAACTGAATGCTGTTGCCTCATTAATCATTGTAGTCATAACAAGACTACAAAGAATATTTGTCTGTTATAAAACTATGAAGTTTTCAGTCAAAACATTGTTCTTGTAATAACCATGTAAGTTTATAGATGTTGTGATGTTGGCCGATAGATGTTTACCTAAATGCAGAATCTATTTCAAAACTTCAAAGTTATTTTAATTCAGAAACCCAGCAATTTCGCACAAAACTTGAATTCAATTCAATTTATTCATAATAAAAACATAGTACTTACACAAATATCACAATTATTATAAATAATTAACTAAGTACCCCGCACTAGGCTAAGCCTGTAGGTACCTATATCGCGGCAGTTCGAGTTATATAGTCTTTTATTTTAAACAACTGACATGGCCTCATTTTTGGGTTGTAAATAGACGTTTGACAGTATCAATGTAATTCCTAAACCCATTTAAGTTTTCACTTCAAAATTTTTTATATATTGATTTTTTAGAATTGTTGCATAAAGATTTTCAAGGAAAACAGACGTTCCACCAATCGCAGCGCAGCTACATCACGAATGGGCTAAGTTATACGAGAAGCAACAATCAATTGAAAGGATAGTCTTTATCGATTTTCTCGGGATTTTCATAACAAAACAAAAAAAATCATTACATAAATATTTATTTGTATATTTTTTGAACCCAATCCCTGAATTAAGTTAGTATAAAATGAAAGACCCTATATTACTGATTATGGTCGTTTTTGGACTAAAGTAAAGTAAGTGAATATCGATAAAAGTTTTGCCTCCTGTGTAACATTCTCAAAGATTAAACCTATAATTTTGAGATTCAGCTTATTGAATTCCTTAATTATGTGATACTGCCAAAATTGGTTTATACTGGCTGATATTTAACAGAAAATAAAAAACTCTTAAGAAGGTTATCACGCCGGATGCGGTTGTTAAATTGCTGTAACGTCGAGCTTTTTTGTATGACACTAAAACGCCCCTATTTCATTAAAATTTAGCTGTTTTTTGATAATTAATTAATAATTTATTGACATAATTCATTAAATTTTTAAAAGAACCAGTTAAATGAACCAAACTTTTTTATCGCAATTATTTTAAATTTTGCTCAGTTAAGTAATAAACCACGATATCTTTTAACGGCCTTTTATAAAACCTTTTAACAAGTTGGTATTAATCATTCGCTTTTCGTAATCATTATCGTATATCGTGTTTATTTGTGGTCATTTCGTTTCGTTTATCTTGCCGTTTTGAACGTAGTCAGTGTCACCAATTGGTAGCCCCTTTATAGTCCTTTTCACATAGAAAAGGCCCGTGACAAGGCTATTTTATGTTTATTTAAGAATAAGAATAATAAAGTTTCATTTTCTCCACATCATATACAGTTACAATAGGTACTTATTAAATCTACATAATTTTATGTGGGTGAAAATACGGCTACCCCTCAGCATTTGCTCCAACAGCTCGAGAGTGTTGGAGCGCTGGTTTTCAGTGGCGCCATACCCGTTGTGGCGCAGCACTTGCTGCGACACGCGTTTCATCGCATAATTATCTTATTATTTAATAAACAATTCAAGAAGACATCAAGGATTCAGAAATGTCTAAAATGTTATAAAAGGAAATAGATAAATCCATTTTTTTTAAAGTTGTATCTTTCAATGCTAGGTATCACTAGATTTCATTTATTTTTAAAATGTTCATTGTTGTACCGCTAAAGTTTTACGCTTAAAACGTTAAAGTTCTATGTGTCAGGAATACGTTCCTACGTGAAAAATACTATAGTAAGGTTTGACGGTTTGTACTACATGGGGCTTACCAGTTAGTGACGCTGACCATACCTACTTAACCTGTTAACGTTTATTATCCATTTTTTCCAGTTGTGTCAGTAAAAAAAAAAACAAAAAAGGGGGACGGACCCGTGCTCTAGTAATGTATCTAGCACTGGTTTAATCAGCCGTTCGTAGGAACCGGGAAAACTAATGAGTCCACGCAATAGAATTCGCGGGCACAGCTAGTACTAGTTAGTAGCTAGGGCTAGCTAGTAGTAGTTAGTAGTAGTAGTAATACTAATCGGAGTCAAATTAGTTGTTTAAAATGTTGAAATAAAAACCATTGCAAAAAAAAAAGAAGATGAACAAGGTAGCAAAACAAGGTACGTATCGCGAATTATAAGCAATTTGAACAAGATATACCATTTACAAGGCAGTGTAATATATAAAAACACATGTTATTGTCATTAAAATAATATCATAGCGATACGGAAGCCACTAAGGCAATTAGTTTAATAATTCCCAAAGTATGGTTGTACTTGAAAAACATTTTTTCTCATCATATCATCCTCTCGTTTTTGTTGTCAAAAGTTTTGACTACAAAAATGAGAGAATTTAGCTCTATTCTCAATATTCACTATCTTCTTAAATACACCTATGAATATATAAAAATATATACATATTTTTAATTAGCCTTTACTGTCCCACTGCTGGGTAAAGGCCTCCCCCGTCACCTTCCACACCTCGCGGTCTTCTGCGATTTTTCCCCAATCCTTCCCAAAGGCGTCCAGGTCATCGCGCCAGCGCTTTTTAAGCCTGCCATTAAAATATATATGCTATATAAAATATTTATCTCGGGTCTGGGTGTTTCTATGTATAATATGTATGTATTTACTAACAAAAAGTATATAAGTAGTATATCAGTTACCTAGTTCTCATAGTGCTTTGCTTAGTTTGGGGCTAGATGACGCTGTGTGAAATGTCCAGCATTATTTATTTTTATTAACGCCCTTTTCTCAATTTTAAAAGCTTCTTTATCTCTGGTTTGTGGTTGACAACATTTGGCTTTACAAACTACTATTACATCTACTGTGGCATATTTTCCAAGTTTGGATTTGAGCATACCTTTTTGAGATTTTATAGTAATCCAGCATTTCATTGGTCAATGTCCTAAACTCAAATAAGGCAGTATGAATTCTTACTCTCCTATATACAACAACCAGTTTTCTTAATCCAACAGTAATTAGTACCCATGCATTCTAAATCAGACCATAAAGTTAGTAATTAGATCATACTATTCATATAGAAGCTATAAAAAGGGACATGAACGTAAAAGGTCAGAGGCGTAACCCGAACAATTTGCTAAGAGACTAAGAGTTGCATAAATGGATAAACCCTAGTTTATATTTTTTTCCCTAGAAAAGCTTTAGTATTAAACGAATCATAGAACATAGTAAGTTGTATTCAAGCCTATGAAATACAAACTTTCTAAATGATTTCGTAGATAAGTCGGCGATTATTAATACCTTTATAGTTAGTGTCCAAGGGATAATAGAAGAAGCAGAGGCAGACAGCCAAAGAAATGGGAGGATGATATCAAGCAAATAGCCGGCCCAATGTGGTCCCGCATAGCTAAGGACAGAACAAAGTGGAAATCTTTAGAGGAGGCTTTTGTCGAAAGACAAGCTGTTGCAGAAGGTCCAATTACCTGATAGAAATATTAAGTCATAGAAGAACCGTAGTTGTAATAGCTGAAAGGCTTATTTTATTTATTTATTTTTAGTTGAGAAAACTTAAATTTCCTTACCAGAAATGATTGATTTAAAAAAAAAAATTATTAAAATTATTAAATTAAAATTATTAAAATTTATTTTTTTTAACATAAACTGAAATAAATGAAAGATTGAAGGATAGAACATAGTTGCGGAAGAGATCAGACCGACACAAAGTATTTTCAAAACATACAAAATATTCTCACCTAATTATCTTAAATGTATTTTGTGTGATAAATTAATAATCCATTTGCATTAATTCCTAACGCAATATGCATTAAAACCATTTAAATATTCATAATATTACAGTTTGTATTCATTTGATCCAATTGGCTCTTGAAATGCTCGTTAGCTTTGAATGCGTAACTTGATCTTACACTTATTTATTACCTAAACGTAAGCCTTAATAATAAACGTTATATATATATTTGTGTTAGGTACTCATTTTATCTCTTTTCGCTTAGTTGTTTCGGTCTACAACCTACTAAAAACGTAAACAGGTTCACGACTGTATCCCCAAGGTGCGGTAGACATTCTCTCAGATCTTACTTATTCCAGATCCTTTGAAAATGTCTAAGGGGGGTAGTCAGAGGCATGCCCAAACACATATTTGATACATACATTATCTTGCAGAAGTTAGTATTCCATACGTGACAGGTTGCAAGCGCATCGCCGCCTATAAGAACACTAACTGGTTTCCTCACGATGTTTTCCTTCACCGTTTAGAGCACGTGTTAAAGCACATATAAATTTTACGAAACGCAAAATCCATTGATGCACGGCCGGGATTCGAACCCACAACAACAACACGGCTTCAACAACCTAATCAACAACCTTTACAACATACTAAACACAGGAAAAATAAAATAACTACTGTATTCTGATGATCAGTTTCATAAAAAATGTTTTGAACGTCATTAGGTGTTGTTCAACTATTATCTCGTTATCGCACCATTATGAACTACACTTAAATCCTTATAATACTTTCACCACACAGGTTTGAAAGAACTGGTGACACAAGAAGAAGAAGACCATTATGAACGGTCCTGCGATGATCCTGCGTACTCTATTGGCGCGATAACTTATAGTCATAAAGGTGCATTTACACGATGCTATTTGTCGTACGATTTGGTAAGCCCCGCCCTTTGAACGTGCCGACGAGGGTCGCGCTTACTATGACAAATCGCATACGATGAGCGTTTACACGTGAAAAATTACCGAGCGATACGATATCGTATGGGTTGAAATCGCATCGTGTAAATGCACCTTTATTGTATGCTCTAACATGTATTATAACATATGTATATTTTATGAAACCGAGGGCGACTCTTTTTCTATTTCATTAGGAAGTACCAAAACATGCTACATATATTAATGTCTACATTAACATTATTTTTAACTGACACAAGATCTAAATTATGTGTAATTTTTGTGTGAAAAATTTCTTCATTTCACATTAGATCTTCATTTTAAACATACTTTGCTTTACTATTTACATAATGTTATGTAGCATAATATTATTCAACACAAATTGAAATTCCATGTTACATTTTATTGATAAATTTTTGAATCTTCTTTTCAATAATTGTGGAGGCAGCCTAATACCTGATTAATGCATAATTATGCTACTTTATGTACGGAAAAAGTGAAGTGTTCCCGAGGAAACACATCTAGTATCCAGTTCTAGTTGGACGTTTCTCTTAACTTCATACCAAACATACTCGTAAATGCTTCAAACGCACACCTGTTCTCTACACTAAACTCATTATAAATCTTTAGTATCTCGAACGACAATCAGTCAAGAACTGGATAATAAATATGATTTTTTATCCCTTTGCTAACTGTGAGGCAAGTATTACGGTGTAATATAGTTACATGTATGATTACTGGCTTCCGTCTGCAGCTTTCATGGATAACAAGTCTAAATTCAAAAGTTTTAAGACCCGATAAATTCAAGGACAAAATCACGATTCAAAAGATTTTTCTTGACTTCAAAATCTAACAAAAAAACTGAATTCAAAATCGGTTCATCAGTTTGATATTTACGATGCCACAGACAAGATTACACACGACAAAATTATTTATGAATCGAGCGTAAAATTTTTAATAGTGACTGAGAACGAGGCGGTTGAGTTGTCCACACTTGCTCTGTTTGAGTTTCATCTTACAATTTTTTTTTCCAACAAAGACTTAAATTATTGAATACAGACCGTTTTTAAATAAACTATCGTTAAAATTAATTCTTATTAATTCAAAAAACGGTCACGGACTTTTTTGAATTTTTCTATTTGGATTTTGAAATTTGAATCTAAAGATTATGTTAATTTAAATATTTTTCATCAAAAATATTTAAATATAAAAATATGATGAAATATGAATTCGTATTAATTTACATTCAGTTTTTTTATTGCAACATGTTTTTTTGAGTTTGTGAACTTTCTTTTGATTTTAAATATTTAACTTAAATTAATTAAACGTACGATCATAATCTTCAATAAAATTTAAAAAAATAAAAAACTAGACCAACCACTCAAACGCTAGCTAGCAGCAAGATACAAATTAGTTAAGACAAATAGCGATTGAAATATTTAGAATACATTATTAAAGGATTCGTCAAAAAAGGTTAAAAAATGATGCTAAAGAATTTCAATGGAATTAAAGAACACGTACATGGTAAGAACCAGGCCTATGGTTTAGCCAGTTTTCTTTATAAAGCTCAATCTGGTTTGGGAGTATCAGAAAATAATAAAATACTAGAAATCACAAGAAAAATTAATGTTAATAAAATAGACAAAATTTCATTGACATACATTTTGTAAATGAATTATTTATGTAAGCCAGAAATTAAAAAGGCTGCATTTTTAAAGTAATATGGATTCAGATATAACGTTTTCGCCACTCTGATAGCGAAAGTAGAGATGATTAATGCAGTTTTCATTGTCTTCAAGCTGACCAAACTGACACCAGAGCACTGGTGGTCTAGTGGTAGTGGATTTCGATCCAATTTTATGTGCACTATGCCAGTACTCTCAAACGGTGAAGGAAAACATCGTGAGGTAACCGGCATTTCGTAGAACCTAAAAATTTCGAAAACATGTCTCAAGTGCACGAAAGGAGTCTCTTTGAGGCGCACTTCTAATCTTTTTATCACACTGGTTCGGAAGAACTGGTGACACGATAAAAAGATTATACTAAAAAGAAAACCGACTTCAATGTTTGACTCGAAACGCGGTGTGACTCAGGGCGTCAAGCTGTCGATTCGATTTCTATTTGTGACATGGCTAGGAGGGAAAGTGTTTAGAGTTTTACGGGGAAACTATCAATCCCTCAGGAATAAAATTTATAAGGGACCACCTCTGGAGTATACCCTTTCAAACATAAAAAGAATTTTGCAAATCGGTCAACAAATGGCGGAACAATCGCGTAACAAGATACAAAAAAAAAAAAAAAAAAAACATACAGACGACTTGAGAACCTCCTCCTTTTTTGAAGTCGGTTGAAAAAGAATTGTCTTTAAATACAATTACTTACATGTACGTTTAGGGCTTGCTGAAACAGAACCTAATAACCGTTAAACAATGTAAGCGAAAAGCAACCTACCTACAAAGCTCAGTATTTTTTTTCAAGCTACAGGAATTTTATACCCATTTTCGCTTTTTAAAGCGTTAAGAATAACGCTTCTATTTTAATAGGCCTTTATATCTTGTTTGCAATATGAGGTCCTTGACATTTGAATTAATAGAAAATTGTTATTCCGAAATTTGCCAAAACATTTTGATTTTATTTTAAATTCTGAAAGACAAAATTACCAATTCAAATAAATTTCTGAACACTGCATATACATTAAAGCTTGGATTAACCGGACTTTAATACTAGTTTACAAAATTTTATACCTGGACTGCAAAATAATATTTTTTAATTTGTACCTTAAATAACGTAATATTAGGCATATTATGTTATTTGAGGCACAAAAAAAATTGCAACTAGACACGTTGGTCTAGTAAGTATAAAGTTGGTGGCTGGTGGGTCACTTTCTAAAGCCTCTCCTTCACTTGAGAAAATCAAAGGAGATTTTTGCCCTTGTCATATGTAACTACAGGCTCACAAAACCATTTTTTTGAGTAGGTGAGCATCTACTTTTCCAAGCTTCTATTTATCGATATTATTATGTATTGTGTGTTTTTCCCTTGATTTCTAATTGTCAATTTAGTCTTGCTTCATCTCCTACATTCAGAATCTACAGACATCAGTTTTACCCTTTTCATATTTACTATTCACAAAATTCTCGGAACAATTTAAACAGCTCGTTAAATAGGCGGAGTTCACAAAACTTTATTCAGATTTAATATCAATTCGAAGTAAAAAGACCTGTTACTCTTGACACGTCAAAGTTACGAGAAAATTATGTGGGGTTAATGATACGAGTGGCTTACTTTGTGATTATTGTTTAATGCACTGCGGGCCGACATTGTGTTACTTACGTCATGACTCATGGGGATCACGATTTCGACTCTTGATATTAAGATGGCAGGTAGTTGAATCTTTTTATTTTTTTCGTATTACTATTTCTTTCGAACAAGTGTGGTGAAATTTTAAGAGGCTCCTTTCATGTACGAAGTTTATAGATTCAACGTCATTGTAGCCAGCAAGTATACCTATTTTGTTATTAAATGTGTTCAGAGGTGAATTATCATAAAGAGTAGTCACTTTTTTCTTTTTAAATGGAATACGCCATGTTATGTTCAACCATTACGCTGTTGACGACATAATACAAAGCCATGAACAGAATGTTCCATTCACAGCGCCAATTTGCTGTGAATAATTGGTGCATAAGTGCGTAAAAAGCGAACTACTGTCATTACAGTTTCAGTTGTAAAGAGCTTAGTCACTTCACCAGTTTTAAATACCTGACACCTGACTCGTGGTATATAAAAGCAAGATATTTTATAAAATCAATTTCCATCTTATTCTATTACATAATATGTATGTATAGCTTTGGTGACTGACGTATCAACCTACATCCTAAACCATAAAGTCCTAGAAACATGAAACTTGGAGGGTACATTTATTTTATGATGTAGAGGAGCAATAAGAAAGGAATTTCGTAAATTCTATTCATAAGGAGGTGAAAATGGGTAAAAACGTCGATACCAACCACGTGAGCAAAGCCCCGGGCCTGCCGCTAGTCTAGTATAAAACTAGATTTCTGACCTTCTTGTATTTATCAACTTCAGTGTGACTGAAGCGTTTTCTATCGATAAAATCTTAGCTATCTCTTGAGTATTGATAATAAGTACCTACACATTTATTTTTAGTCTAGGTTATCTTACTTGTCTAGTTGTTTTGATAACGATTGGGTTTGGGTCAAATCTCAACTGATTTAGATGATACTTTAGGATATAGGAAACAGAGCTATAGAGTAGAACCAGGTACTTTATGCCCCGCTCCGATAGGACTTCTTTCGTTGCGTGAGTTCTACGTTGAATCAGCTGCTACTATCACGGACTGTGTCCGTCGGCATTTCGTCGAACCGTATCGCAAACATTATCAGCTTGCGTGCATATAAATTTCATTTATTTTTGGATAATTTTTCACTGACAATATGATGAAGCAATTAAAAGTCGAACACGTTTCTTTTATTATTGCAGGAAAAGGCAATTAACTAAGTACCTTTGCAAAAGGTTCTAATTTAACTCCGTTTTTCTTCTATCTGATTTAGATAAAAATGTCCTATAGTTTATTTCTCCAGTGCTTAGTGAGTATTGAGATTGATGACTACATAATAGCCAGCTGCCTCGAGCATCAAAACAGTACCTGTTTTTGTTGTTTAAATATCCCACAAGCTTTCGTCTTATTTCAATTTTTTTTACATTCCAGACAAAAATCACGGCGGTAAAGCGGATGCACTTTCTAACTTACTTCTGTAATTTGCTTTCTTTTTCCTTCACCCTTCATCGATTTCATTTCCTCCAATAATCGATACACAATTTTATCAGACAATTCATGAATCCATGTTTTTCAATTAATGTATGATCAGACTGGCGTTTGCTCTATCTATGTACTTGAAATACAATCAAGTAGGTTGTAAACAAAACCATTCAGTTAGTACAGTCATCATCAGAAATCTAGAAAAGATAAATAGGTACGAAACGAAAATCAATTACACTTCCTTAAACTCGCATTATTCGAATTGAGAGTCAAGACGAGTAGGTACCCACTAGACCAACATGGTTATGTAGGTTCCGAAAAAAGGAGTTTTCTCAATTCTATTAACGTAAAAATCCACCTGAGTCTGGTGGAATTAGTTTCCAAAATGGTATACATTTATGTCAAGTATCGTGACACGTGAGTTCCTGGCATTAGTAAATCTAATGCAGAGTAGACTAACTCACTTAAGTAGGTAGTATCTTGTACGAACTGGGGAGTTGGTATGAACTTTTATTTTCACGCAGTAAAATAGCCTCAAGTATTCACATAGTGGTACACACTTACTTTATCCACAAATGCCGTGTAATAAAATTATCAAGTGAGTCAGAAATGTTTCACTTCAAGTACTGACAAATAAAATACATATTGAACTAATTTTATTGTTGTCTGGGGCGACATCCTTTGTATTTAGCGGATTCAGTTTATCTCGCATCTTGAAAATCAGGATTTGTACTCATCTGTCAACATCAAACTTGTTTTTGACTGAGATAAAATTGCAAACAATCTGAAAATAGATACTGAATTCGCAAATAAAACAGAAAAACGAATCCTATACGAGTAGGTACCGTCAACTGGTGCCGTACAAACCACCTTGTTCGTTCAACCTACATACCTACTTTCAAAAATGCACTACAATCAGTTCAGCCATCTAATGATCGTCACAAAATAAATGATCTAGGTATAGATATCTCAACTTTATTCAACAGCGTGTTTGATGGTTTTTTCCAAAATGTATGTCAAGTGATTCGAGCTACATCGGTTCTTTTATTCGAGCAAGTAAGGACATCACGGTTATAACTTTAAACAAAACTTTAAGGATATCAACATGCTTACGAATTTATCGCAGATGCTTTATTATTGCTAATTGTGACTAAATTGGGCCGGTTTTAAATGAATTTGAGTTTTAAGTCGTGGTAATTGGTTTCATTTTTTCGGTATTTTTTGAAGCATTTTAGAGTTATTTTATTGACTGGTAAGAATTTATTTACATCGTGTAGGTATTTGGTTTACCAATGAATTCGCTATATTGTATCTGTATTCCTTCAGACTATAAATAATACCTAGTGATTACGTATACTATATATATTATGTACGTATCAGACGTGGATGTAGAGAGACCACAACCAGTAAGAAGAATATACAACAAACATTTTTTGATCTACTTAGGTATAGTTTTATGTATTCGACTAGATATATCTAATAAAAACAAAGTGTGTGGCATTACCTTATTTTGTAAGATACTGCGTTTTAGAAAAGATCAAAGATTATTACCGGCAATTTATTCGACACCTTTAGTTTATTTATATCTACTGAACCTCGTAAATCGACTTGATTTAATAACCTGCGTATCATATAAATAAACTTTATCTACTGAGTGTACGGCTTATTATAATTTTGCGAGTTTTTTTTAAAGCAGTTTTTAAATGCCTATAAACAGCTTCTCTGAGTGCTAATAAAAATATAAATAGTTAATATTATCATCACTTATATTATATAAAGAATAGACATGAATTTAAATTGATAGTTTGACGAAAATTCATTTAATTTAATACCTATATAAGAGAACGCTTGTATCACAGTATTGATTACATAAAGAATACGAGTAGTACCTACCTATAATTTATGGTTGCCTGGAAGAGATCGCTTTCAGCGATAAGGCCGCCAGTTGTCTACCTATAAGTTAAGTGTCTTTTTTTTTCTTGTGTGTCTTTTACGTGTGGTATGCAATAAAGAATTATCTATCTATCTAATTTACGTTTGAATTATGTTAGTTGTAGGTATGTTCGAGAACTGCATAATGAATGTTTAATTCATACGGAGTATGTACCCTGTATCTAAGTACATTATAGTACACAATATCGATGCTATACTTATTCATATTATTACTGCATTTTTTCTACATTCATTTCAATAATATAAGAGCTACAATAAAACAAACACTGAGACTGATACTGAATCAATAAATCAGAGATCTAATTTAAGTTATAGCATTGTTTTGAAAGAAACAATGTTTATAATCTACCATATGATTAATGGCAGCTTTGATAAACCATATAAACTTAATCAGAATTACCTACTTTCTAGGCAAAAGAAGGATTTCGTAAAAAAAACGCACCTAACTTACAAAAACTTAAATAAGTAAGAAGGTAATATAAAACTTTTTTTTTTGTAAGTGTGTTTTTAGGATAATTTTTAAAAACAACATAATTTTTATATACAGAAACTAAGCTACTACATAAATAAATAATGCTGGATAACGTATTTACATATATTTACAAAATACGACAGGATTAGTCAAGCTATCTAAGGATCGTTAGAAACGATCTATAGATAGCTCAATTTATCCAAAACCAACAATCAATTTTTAAAAACTAAATAAAACTACATAGGTTACAATTCCAGATTGACTTTTTGTGTTGTGTGACAAGTTTTGAAATTCGAATCACATGTTTATCTTTAGATATTGATTGAACATTTAACTATTGAAGTAATGATGTACTATTATTTTCTTTTATATTTCATAAATATTTGGTGAAGAAGTCCAACACTGTCAAGGTGATGAAACTGTTCAAAGCATTTAAAAGATTCGTAACTCGCCTCGGTATCGAATGACAAAAAGGCTGGCGAAAAAATGAATTCTGTCATATGATTTCACACTTGTGCAAGTGCGTGATCGTAACGAAAAGGGTCAATTTTAAAAACAAGATTTCATTCATTGCCATTTTCGGTTTCGACAAGTGCACGATTCAACTCAGTGGTTTAAGTCTCCTTTGTCATTACATCTGCTTCTTTAGTCCGGACAAACGTTTAATCCTAAAAATTACTGTTTTTATCTTTGATAAACGACGCGGCATCGGCAAAAGAAGTTTAATTGGACTGTTCAGTATTAATCATTTAAACGCATCGTTTATGATGACTTCTGAAATTATTGCCATTTGTTTTCTCCAAATTGTATGTTTCATCTTTACGTTCTCCATACTTGAGCAGTCATATTTTTAACCGACTTAAAAAAAAGGAGGAGGTTATATGTTCGGCTGTATGTATGTTTTTTTTTTTTATGTATGTTCACCGATATTTCCGTCAGTTGTAGACCGATTTCCATAACTTTTTTTTTTTGTTTGAAAGGGTGGTCTCATAGTGGTCCCATATAAATTTGATTCCTGAGGGATTAATAGTTTTCCCGTAAAACTAAAACAATCACTGAACTTTAAGAAAATTGTGGCCCGATTTCCAAAATTTTTTTTTTGTTAGAAAGAGGTATACTCTCAAGGTGGCGCCATATATTTTTTTCCTGAGGGATTAATAGTTTTCCCGTAAAACTAAAACAATCACTGAACTTTAAGAAAATTGTGGCCCGATTTCCAAAATTTTTTTTTGTTAGAAAGAGGTATACTCTCAAGGTGGCGCCATATATATATTTTTCCTAAGGGATTAATAGTTTCCCCGTAAAACAAAAACAATCACTGAGCTTTAAGAAAATTGTGGACCGATTTCCAAAATTTTTTTTTGTTAGAAAGAGGTATACTTTCAAGGTGGCGCCATATATTTTTTTCCTGAGGGATTGACAGTTTTCCCGTAACATTCAAAAAACCTCATTCTCACTACACAACACATCCTGACTCACAATCTGAGTCAAACATTAAATAGTTTGAAAGGGTATTACACCCGAGGTAGTCCAAAATATTTTCTTTTCCTTATGGATTGATAGTTTTCCCCCTTGCTGAACTCCGGTGTGTCCTTTAGTAGGTCTGCCCATGACTTCTCTTATCCTTTCCTACTTAAGCTACGATAAGCAAAGTCTTAATGTACTCGTAGCTTACTATATTATTTACACATACACTTTTATTTACACAGTATTTATTTACTTACACTAAAAAGTGAAAAATAAAAAATTTTGAAAAAAAAATTGAACCGACTTCACAGAACACAAACAGAAGAACCTTCTACACACTAAAAAGAGGAAAATAAGAATATAATTTGAAGTCGGTGCCAAGTGAATACGATTAGGTACCTATCAAAACAAGAAATCGAGCGATAGTGTACCAGGATACAATTATGCACCCAAGTTCTTTTGAATTTCTTAGATGTAAATGAATAGTTGGCACCGACTTCAAATTATATTCTTATTTTTCTCTTTTTAGTGTGTAGAAGGTTCTTCTGTTTGTGTTCTGTGAAGTCGGTTCAATTTTTTTTTTCAAAATTTTTTATTATAAAATCATTTAAAATTTGGGAAACTCTAAACTATTAAACCGGCTCCTAATAGTGTTTTTATTCTTAAAAGCGATTGTCTAACTCAATTCTTCAAACAGTCAAAATTCTTTATAGATTGCTTTCTCAACACAAATGAAAAAAAACAAGGATAATTTATGTAGGTAAATCATATTTTATCGTACATGCCAACTCTCCATTAGTATCATACATGTCATGCAGGAACGTAGATTTCTGCATAGACATTTTGAAATGGACTGACACAACTAGGCGCTCACATATTTTAACGTCCAGTTTCTGATAAGAATGCAAATGACAGATAAAATACATTGGTACCATTAAGGCAAATAAACGCTCTTTGAGAAGATTAATCGATATGTCTGCAGGGAATTCCGTGAATTAAGTTATCTGCTGGCTCAGAGACTGCTAATGTTCTTACGTCAAGCTACTGGGATGCCCTTTGACATTGCAAATATTGCAATGGAGAATTGCAGTGCATGTATACTTTATTTTATTTTAATAGCTTGTTTATTCATGACGTTCTTTACCTAATACTGTCCCTCTACTGAGCGCAGATTTCCCATCGTGTTTTCAGTTTTTTTTCTGTCTAGCGCCAACTTTTTCATAGTACCTATTTAATTTATTTTGTATTTGAACTAGTTACAACCATCATAGTAGCCTCACTTCACCCACTGCTGGGTAAAGGCCAACCGAAGACGTCTATCAAAAGATCTTAATCTCTATGAAATAAAGTCGTTAATTTTTCTTACGTTTAGTCAATCATCGCGCAACAATAAACATCATCCGGTGTTCAACATTTACCTACTGGTTTCAAAGTTAAGAAGCGGCCTAGCAAGTTTATGTCGGAAATACTCAGTAATGTAATAAATAATTCTTAACTTGTTTTGGAGACTGCTGTACACGTATAACATTCCTAAATAAAATATTCAAATGGAAAAACTAGTTTGTTCATTGACAAAGTTTTAAATTGTCTTCTTTAAGCTATCTTTACTCTAGTGTCAATACCACCTGATTTACTTAAAGGTTTTTTGAACCTCACGATGCTTGATTTATCTATATTGATTCATACTTTGTCAATGAAGATCTTATCATGTAAGTCGTCATACATTACCATAAAACTAATAGCATAGACATGAATGAAAACAGGTAACAAAAGGTGATGACAGAGAATTAAGTGTATCAATGCCCCTCATTATGTTTAAACCACGATTACTACATTAGGCCGACAGTGATGTATTAATTGAGGACAAAATAGAGCAATAAAGCTTAATACCTACGTTTTTATGTTCGCAGAATGCAAATTGAGGATGGTGATTTACACAAAAGAGGTTTTACATACAACTTAGAGCGAATATATGGATGGAATGAATGTGCAATGTTACGTCGAACACTACACGAAAAGGCAATTTGTTAAAGATAGTTCAGTGATGATTAAATTACTGGTAATTTAGAGCAAATAGCCTGTTTATTTTTTGATCAATTTAACGGGTCCATTTTTTAGCTTAGTGGGTTACATGCAAAACAGTAACTGGATTCAGACCGCATACTTTTCCGCTTCATCAAACATCAAGTTTACTTACCGAGGCCGTACAAAAATTGAGGATGGTAATATACACCATAAAGCAAATCCTATGAATCCTAATTTCAATGATGACATTGCTGAAGAACGTTTGGAGCATAAATGCGTGATGTTATACAACGATAAGGACAATCATTGAGGTTATCTAATCGCCTTGAACCGCCACTTTTTGACTTTATTTTTGAGCTGAAAAAGAATTGTAATGAGGAACCCGTAGGGTTTTATCTAGATAGTATCAGAAGTAGGTACTTCTCAGGGCGAATGACAAGTGGCACTGTTCTTTGTTTTTAACTAAAAATAGATCCGGGACATTGAATATCGGGAACATTTAAAACTGTTGGTATTGGCAATCCAACTCAATAGTTAGACGACTGGTAATATTATTGTAGGTAGATAATTATATATGTATGTAGCGATAATACTGCTATCAAATCAACAAAAATTGCACTTGACTTATATAAATGAAAGATAATAACAGTGACGAATCAAGAGAATGTGAAACAAGGGTTCACAAAAAAGTCAAGAATATGTTGAGTGTTAAACTTATTATATTAATTGTTGAGAATTTCTAGAACGGACTTAAATTAATATCAAAAATAAATAAGGTTAAACTTAATATTATGCGTCATTTAGGTACCAGTGGACCATTTTGATAAACAAGTAATTTTTTATAATCTTGATGAGGCTTTGTCTATTTTCCAGTTTTTATATATTTCCTTTTTTTCAAACTATTGTCATTATTGAACTGCATAAATTAAATTAAATACAACTAAAGAACAAGTTGATTCACGTTAAATATTATGTTTGCATGCAACTGATAAACATCTTACTCTTAATATTTTTCATAGTTTTAGTGAGGATAAAGTAGGCACTCAAATAACATATTTGTGTTTTGAGACCTTGCGCGATTCTTATCAATGATGAAAGCGTAATAAGCGCCTAGATTAAAAATCGCAAGTAAGGATCATGATGTGTCAACAATGTTCTATTTTTAGACAAATCCATATCAGATACGAAATCGTTTATGTTATACAATGTTACATAATCAGGTTTGTTATAATCGCTATTTTATATACCTAGGTACTCACAATTTTAAAGTTATATAACACTGTATTCGATTTCTCATAGGTGTAGGAAGAGCCACATCTTTCCCACTTGCTATGATCCTGTCACATGTTTTCTTCACTCCCATTACGTTTTTCATACTTATTCTTACAAGCTCGCCGCATTATTTTTGCATATTTAGGCCTTTTAAGTTTATATTAGAGGAATCTATTCTACTTCGTTATTTTGCATTTTCCTTTTAGTATTATTCCTTAAATTTTATGTTGAGCAGGATTTATCACTTCCTCGATGAACAAATATTTTAATTAAATCGTAATCTTAGGAATCATTTTCTCGACTATTAAATTTTTGGTAGTTCTTGCTAAAAATGCTTCTTGATTAAACCGGAAAACAGACAATTTTTATTTTAATAATGAGAATAACTTTCAAAATTTCTAATTTGAGAGATCCTTAACTAATTAAAAGGTTTGAATAGCCCATTACGGATTTAAACTAAGATGCAGTTTCCAGAAGGTAACGAATGAATAAGGACGCACAAGTTTTTATATTGACAAAGATTTTTACCATATTTGAGTCAACATTACTGAATTTGTTGATCACGAGTTTTTTATTACCAAGAATTTTGCTGTCAATGATCCTTACCATTATTGTAATCAGGTATTTTGTGTGTAGACGTGAAATGTATAACCAATTTATGTACACAAGGCATATCACAATCGGTGTGACGAAAAGTCAATCTGATGTTTGAATCATACTTGATCATCGAAGCTCAGCGATGTTCTGTCAGGTCACGACATAGAAGAATGAATGTTCATTAGGTATTAGTATAGTGTACAATAATAAAGTGATAGTGTACGAGTATTTAAAGAACACATGAACAAAGTGTGTTCCCCTTAATTAGAGACAGTAAGAAAAGTGCCATTGGACACATTCTTAGTTATATTTTTCTTTATAAAACTATGTCAGAGACAAATTGCTCATTGGCCTACTTGGCCAGATTGTAATATTATTAGGGTTTAATAAGAATAGTTAGACACAAATTTAAATAAAAAAAATCTTCGAGATTTACGTGAAATTGTTAAATAGAACCGTGTTGGCAAATATAATAAACATGAATTTACAGTTCGATCACAACACAAAAAGGTTTCCCCAAATGAGATAACAGTGACGCGCAAAATTCAAATTCAAAGAGATTCGCTCTGTCGGTTTGTAACCAAACCCTGAAAAAAAAATCTAAGCGTTTAATAAATACATAGCATCATTCAGGTATGGGTACTTGGAAACCTATGAATGTAACACTCTGTAGATCTCTGTTATCTTTCACAAGAAATAAAACGCGAAGTATAAACAAGTCGTTTATGCTCATCACTTTTATATCAAGCTAGCGTCAAATCCTACAATATTCTTGTAATCAATGAAACATCATCATCATAATGCCTACGGAATTATTACATTCGCCGTTATCTTTACCAACTTATTATAATCATCAAATGTTTCTTCCTTGTCATTATTTTAGCTCTCATAATTTTACAGTAGATAGCTTTCTGACGTATGTAGCACTAGATGTTTCTCGCGAATTCGCCCGCATTGAATGTTATCTCGTTTATACTCATTATAGCCCCACTAAGATTATTTATGAAAAAATGTAGCCTAGTCTAGAATTTTATCAAAATTTATTTAGCTATTTATGTGTGAAAAGGTAATATACAGACAGATATAAAGTCAGAGTTACTTTCACATTTATAATATTAGCATGGAAACTGTTCGCAGCAGGTGCACTTATAGCCCATTAATTTGCCGGCTGTCCGTCTTATACCGTCATTAGTTTGGCATCTTGTTTCCTAGCAGCAGTAGCCAAACGTCTGAAGGATTTGTTTACACGGGTTTCGAAGCCAACCTATTGTTGTATCGCTAAAATGCCAAGAACCTCTTAACACCTCTGAACACACAATAAAGTAGGGCAATGTTTACAAATAAACTAGTACTCACGTTTCGTTTTTGTCGTACACAGGGAAGGTTTGGTGCGCCAAGTCTTGGAGGGACGAGCTCGTCTGCGGCTCCGCAGAGATACCCTGGGCCCTTTGTTTGCGAGGGGCCCGGGAAGCTCTCGCGTACTGCTGATATGGAAACACGCTCTGCAGCTTGTCTAGCTGCGAGCGCAGTTCCAGCATCTCCTGGTCACGTTGCTTCAGCAACGCCTCCAGCTCCCTGATCCTCTCGATCAGCGGCTGCATATCGTTTGCCATCGTCGCGTTCGCAACACAATTTTCCGAATCCGCGTTCATAGCACTAGGAGTCCCCATTGTACCGTTCAACTCTGTCTCTCTATACGTTTCGTCTAGCGCACGTCTGTCACCGTTGACAGTGGGCGCCACGGTAAGTGCACCTCCACCTGTATTCACTAAGGCCCTCGGCTCATCGTCACCAGCTGTGCGCTGTGACGATCCAAAGCAGAGGGTGTCGAAACACACGCGCATTCACCTAGTTAGGTTGCACTGAATGGAATCACTTGGGATTTCACTGAAGTTTTGTGGGTTCACTTGTTTAGTTGTCCAGTGGCGGGTGCGTGGGGAAGCGTGCAGGAAGTGCGTGGGTGCGTGGAGCGTGCGGCGCGGGCGCAGACGAGCCGAGTTCTGTAGTCGCGCGCGCCTTGCTGCCGGTGGCTTAGTCCCACGTGCGTCGACGCCTCCCTGTAATTTTTTAATTTCCTCTTTATCTTCATGTTTTTCTAGCAAAAGGTCCTGTTTATTTAAAAAAAATTATGCAAATTAATCTTAATTGGTAGTCAATGTAAATTGATAATGAATATTAATAAATAGCAACCAGTCATAACGTAGTCTTGACAATTAAATATGCGGCGCTAATATTTTGAACCCGTTTAATGAATCTGCAATATTCACAAGATTTATTGAGGATAAAACTTAACCAAGCACTTAATAAAAGTAAGGTGATGAATTAATATTTCATTATTTTAGCATACCATAGCAATTATTTGGATAAAGTATTTTAGTGATCTTATAAGTGGAAAATGGCAATATGCTTGCAGTCTATCACAAGAACGCATCAACTTAAAATCGCATGTGTATTATTATTACTATATATTTAAGGCTGATAAAATAACAAATAATAAAATACGGGGTCCTTCGTATAACATTTGCAATTGCCTAAATTTAATATATTTATTCTAATATAGCTTTTATAATCCTGCAAACTGAGATTATCTCAAAGATCATTGATCACCTGATTCGTAATGATAAAAGCCACATGACTTTAGTATCTAATCTTATTTGCGTGACAAAGAACGAGACAATACCAAATGCATGAAACAAAAAATAAACAATAAGTACCATAGCCTACTTTATAAAACTTGAAATGTTACGATGTACTTGTATTGAATAGCTTCAGTTAATTATTGATAATAATGCAGAATGTTGTAGACGGTATTGGCCTCAAAACAACGATGTTCACGTGACACGGGTAAATTTTCCGTTCAATAGATTTGACGCTAGAACAGTTGGCTACTAATTTCGCGTAAACATGTTTATAGATGTAGTATAATCGACCTCTGTGGCGCAGCGGGCGAAGGTCTGCCTGCGACGCAGAAGGTTGCGGGTTCGATCCCCGCCGCGGGACAAATGTTTGTATGACCTACAGATATTTGTCTCGGGTCTGGGTGTTTCTATGTATAATATGTATGTATTTATAAACAAAAAGTATTATAAGTAGTATATCAGTTATCTGGTTTCCATAGTACAAGCTTTGCTTAGTTTGGGGCTAGATGATGCTGTGTGAAAATGTCCAGCATTATTATTATTATTAATCACATTCATAATTATACTTGGCAGAATAACACTAACATTATTATCAAGAAAATATTTCATATATGCCGCCCTGCACAATAGATGAATAAAACACAGTTTAATATACTGTATATAAAACTTGACTTAATCATCAAAATAGTACCAACAAAACATTTCAAAGTGAAACATAGAACGGTTTTAACAATATTGTACGAGAAAACAGAGATACTTTATTTAGGCAGAGTTCGTTTGGGGCCAAAATAAACGAATACAGATTTAGCATGACCAAAATGTATGGACTGAAAATAGGTATTTATAACATTGAAACAGACAGACAGACGGACGGACAACAAAGTGATCTTATAAGAGTTCCGTTTTTTTTTCTTCTTGAGGTACGGAACCCTAAAAACAACAATGTACAATACTAAAATGATCATAATACAACAGGATTAGTCAAGCTATCTAAGGATCGTTAGAAACGATCTATATCTAAAGATGTACCTAGTAGCTTAGTTTCTGTAAATAAATAAATATTTGCCCATTGTAAAAAAAAAAAATAATCATTGTTACTTATTTATACATTTAATTAAAATATTTTAAACCAACAGAAGCTTTTGCAAAAAAACACAGGCTTTTGATAACTTATTTGTTTTATTAACCTATGAAATACAATTACAGCCCAAAATTTGAAAAATATATGAACTATAAATTGCAAACCAGCTCCACTCAGCTATTACTCAAAAAGAGGAGAAACTTTCTCTTGCCAGGACAATGTCACACTGTAATGGAATGTTAATGTCAAACAACCTTACTGCTTCAGTTAGTGGGTGTTCTTGTTCAATAATAATTGTCTTGTTCCGGTAGGTACCTACATACAGTACCTCATAGATACACGTAAACATGTAGTATTATAATTATAAGTAATGTAAAGTGCAGGCTACATGTACACAATCATGTAAGTCACGGTTGAAGGCCCACGTCTAGATATTTTAGGTTACCCGATGTCTTGTCTCATTTACCGACAATAATTCCATACCTGCTCCAAAAATATTACCTTATACAGAGTTTATTTACTCTCTTGACGTTGAAATTGCTTTTTAAAAGGGCCGTTGACCAAATCAGTAATCATTTATTGTTTTTATAATAAAATGTAAAATTATTCCAGCAAAAAATATCGACAGGCTGACAGCTGAAACCTCGCGATGAAGCATGAATCTGAGTATGTCCTTGAAATATTTGTAAATCAGTAACTGATAAAGTCTCGATTTAGATTTGTTTTATCTGACAAATCAGTTATTTTTAACACTTTTTGCCACTATCTAGTAGACACTTGTACTAAGATGACAGAACTAGATAAATCAAACCTAGTATAGATTTACATCAGTCAAATGTAACGTTTGAAATGCTGAGCTTGTTATACAAGTCTTGACAGCTGTCAATACAGCTCACACTTGCGAGTGCATTTGCATCGAGATTGTATTTGACGTGTATAACTCCTACAATGTGGAAGTCGATGTGCTGGCTTTTGTTTTTAATGCATTCATTAGCATTCATCTTTGTTAAACCTACTTTGTTGATTAGAGTCTGCTTATTGTAAGACTTTTAACTTTTAACTCGTATTTTGTGTACGTCTTTGCATTTCACCTCCTCTATCAACCAGCCCATAAACACGCATTGCAAACTTTACCACGTTTAAAATTTAAATGTACACACATAAATCATTTTCTTAGTGCATTTAATTACAGCAGGCTGGACTTTCTGAGTAATTTTTCATGTGGCATTTGAAAGTGTTTCTGACATAATACTCGTAGCTTTGGCTTTTAGCTTTCCGAAGTTAACGTTCACCATAGCAACTACCAGAAAAAAACAATAATGTTCCCGTAAGTACGTATTACTATTTTGTTTTTTTTAATGTTTTGCATGATTGTTGTTCTGTTTATCAAAGAAATACGTAGAATTATATGGACTGGCGCCAAGTATCGTGAGAGCGCAATCTAATTAGTTATTTCATCGGTTTAAGACTTCCAGTCAAATACTCGTATTAATACCTTACTCAACGACGACATAAAAGAATGCGAAAATATAAACTTATTTAAATCTAAACTAAAAACACACGTTTGTACCTACAACATGTTTCAAGTAACTTTCCATACCTACCTACAGAAGTGACAGCTCCAGAGTGTGATAAATACCTACACTTAAATTAATATTAAGCTAATCTTAATCTCATTATAAAAGAACTATTATTGTTTGTATGAGAAAATAAAAATGTCTTTAAACCTACTCACCCACGTTGATTCTCGGTTTGATCAGAGGAAGCTTGTTTAAAACTTAACCCTATAAAAAACATAAAGGCAGATTTACATTGAGTCAGTAACTGACGTCAGTGCTGGCGCCGAAACTGACTCATACTATTTACACGCAGTCAGTATTTCGTCAGTAGCAAGTCAGTAGTCAATTTACGTCAGTAAATCAATTTACACGATGGCAGTGCCGGGGCAGCACTGACTGGACTGACGTCAGTTACTGACTCAATGTAATGCCTTTACTTCACATTATTAGCCGTCATCGCTAGATCTCATGAAGCTCTCTTTTGTGATTAAAGAGATTTTTTTCAGCTATAGACATATATGAGTATAATATATACAAAGAAATCAGTTATAGTATTAGATATATTTAATATAAGTACTTAATCAAATTTAAATGTGTGACTTAATAAACTTTTTTACCATAATGAATGTAGTGCCTCGTCTGACAGTCAGTTTGATTTGTTTACTATGTAGACAACTGCAAGCTTCGTGGATTTTCTACGTAAGACAATTCCAAAAACGTACGACACAAGATGTCTTGATAAGCTAAAGAAACATTTTTTCTCTTTAAACGGTGATTTAAAACGCCAACTTGGGTTTTATCAAACTAAATGTACTGTTTAAGAGACGACTGCACATTTATTATGCTACTTTTTTTTTGTTTAGTAGATTTAGGAATTTTGCTGATCTAGATTAGATCAGAACAGCAATCATGATTTTTACGGGGCTTTCATTTCATTTAAGTTTTTTTGATAGGTAATTTGACTTGGATAATTTGCGAGGGAGTGGTGGGAAATCGCCAAAGATAGAGGCCAGTGGAAAATTTTGGGGGAGACCTTTGCCCAGCAGTGGGACACAACAGGTTTAAAAAAAAAACAATTCTTTTTTTTGCGTTAATACGGCTACTAACCAGTTGCATGATATTAAGATTAAGTTGGTATCTTTGCTAGTTTTTCGCTAGTTTACGATTTTAAAAATAGAACATTAAAACTGTTTCCTTTTCCGCATCGTACAATTAAATTATAACAGTGATCAAGCAAAACGGTGCTTCACTACTGATTGTGATCTTGAGCTATATTGCTTTGAATATTAAGTAGAATATTAACATGGTCTTAATTTGCTTATGTTTTTTTTTATAATATCACTAACAACCCGCCCGCAGCTTGGCGTACCTTATTCTTAGGCGCCGTTTACACGATTCCATTCTGGTTTATTCTTGCTTCTTGCTTTCTCAAACTCAACCTTTCTGTATTCTGTGACTCAACGGAGCTAGAGTTACCTTATGTTCTGTGGCAAGAGGCAAGAATGGTACATATGCCCGAATAGCATCGTGTAAACGGTGTCTTACTGTTAAAATCTACAAATCATTTAAATTAGTTCACAAATCATCAAAATCAGACACATTTTTGTTTCTCTCCATAAACAATGTAATCAAATTGTCATCATCTTATAAATTAAAGTTAATATCAACACCAATTTTCTTAATGTTTTAGATAATTAATGACCACAATATAAAGATCTTTAAATAGTTTCTGTTTATGACCTATTTATGTCAAAATGAAATTATTTAGTAACCCCACCTGATGAAGTTCGTTATAACCACATAATATTATCACAAAAAAATATTATTACAAAATAAGTTATAATATATTAATTATATAATTCTTATTAAAGTTTTTTACTGATTAATATAATGGATGATTTTTCATTGTGATTCATTTTGTTTTTAGCTAAAAATCAGATGAACACAGACGCTTTTATTACTGTGTCATGGAACTATAAATAGAATCGCCTCAATTAAATTCAATTCCACTGGTTAAGGTTGTCACATTCCCAATTATCTGATTTACTAGAACGGGCTTAGTTCTGCCCACTGAAGCATCAGTAGCTTCAAATTCTAGTTATTTATTCATTTCAACATCTTCTTTGATAGATGTGGTATTTAAGAATACAGGGTGTAAAAAGACTACTACCGAAAACTGAGGGGTTGCAATCAGACTATGATTCTAAACTCATTTAGCGAAAAAAAAAAATATTTTGTCTTAGCTTAGTCATTTTATGTTATTTTCAGTATTGACTACTAGTATAACATAATAAGCCGATACCTACCTAATTATTTCATTTTTAAAAGAAAAAAAATATTTAAACTCAAAATCCAGCCATCTACGTAAAGAAACGCGCCCACTACCCACGCAAACAGTAATCTTCAAACGCTGTTTTCTCCGGATATAATGATTTTTTCGAAAAATCCTTTTGGATTTGGTTGTGTGTTGGGATGCTGTACCTACCCCTTTCGGCTTCGGTAAACGTCTTTTTACACCCTGTATATAACCGTGCAAAAAATTGTATATAAACTGGCTCTGAATCATGACATACATGGCCACCCACATGGCCACCTCATAGCATGCTTTGGAAGACAAGACACTTAACATTAGGCACTTAGTAAAATCGCGTATATTGATAATTAAAGACTATTGTACTTCATTGTTCAGCTTGTAAACCAAATTGTTTAGTGGCATGGTTTCATTATTCTCTTGCCGAAATTTTATTAGCTCATTAAGGCTTTATTTAATACAATCATAATGCTTTAAAATGCTATGTATATTTTTTGTGTTAAAATTATTAGTATCACAAAGCCACAGGTACAGTTTGCTTTGTCAGTTATTGACAATAATTGTATGCTGTTTAATTTTTTATTTTGACGACCTCTGTGGCGCAGTGGGCGAAGGTCCGTCTGCGACGCAGAAGGTTGCGGGTTCGATCGGGACAAATGTTTGTATGACCTACAATATTTGTCTCGGGTCTGGGTGTTTCTATGTATAATGTATGTATTTACAAACAAAAAGTATATAAGTAGTATATCAGTTATCTGGTTCCCATAGTACAAGCTTTGCTTAGTTTGGGGCTAGATGATGCTGTGTGAAAATGTCCAGCATTATTATTATTATTATTTATTTTATAATGTTTTTACATTATTTTATTAGAAGTAGTTTATTTAATGTAACGCACTCTTTGAAGCAAACCAGTGTGGTGTTTCCTCTAGTAAAAGTATTTGCCCTAATAATCATCATTTTAACGGACAATATTTCTGTCCAGTACCGAAGGTACACTGTCGTGAATAACCCACTTCCGCAGAGACATCATTATATAATTGAAGGCAGGTTTTAGGTGTGCAACTAGACTAGAATTCAAGCCGTAGCTATTCAAAAGGTGGTAAATTTAACTTGTGTGAAATATTTATACTGGGATTTTTTATGACTTGACTATGGTGTAGGTACAGTCAGCAACGAAAATCGATTTACATTTCATTCACAAATCTGAATATTTTCGAAATCCGTAACATCATGACCAACATTTTGACTAATATTTGAAGATTAAGTCTTATCGACTTTCGTTGCTGACTGTACTATTTTTTTTGTAATTACTTACATACTTAGTAAATAAGTTAATATAATTGATTTTGACTAAACAGGAAAAAATATTAATTTTTATAATTCTTGTTCTTAGTACCTTTTGTATTGACGGTCAATAGGTCACAGGATCAGTAACTTCAAATTCTTGAAATTCAATAAAGATTGATAAATCCGAGAAACAAAATTAAACTAGTTATAATAGTTTATGTTGGTTTTTACAAAGCTAAGTGACGAAGTCAATTGGACTTGCGTGAACCATCATGTGTTGGCAAGTAGAAAATATAAATGTCTTATTATAGATATACATTCTGAACGTAGGTATATATTAATGTGACGCGGAGACGTAGAAGACCCAGGATGAGATGGCGAGACGAGCTAGACTCTCACCTGAGAACATAGCCTGTTACAGCGTTATATCGCGAAGAGTAGAAGAATTTCTCTTTTTCTTTTCTTTGCCCTGCAATGGGACGAGAATGTCTAAATAATAATAATATATTGATGTTTATATATAAAAGACAATGAAAAAGCAAATAAGTTAGCTATATTTAGTGGACAACCGGTCTTAGCATAGTAATATTTCATTGTTATTAAGGGCAAACGTCAATACAACAAGAGATAATAACAATAGCTATTCAGAATTATATGTGCGTGACTAATCCTGTTATGTAATCAATGTTGCAATACATTTTAAGACGTAACAGGTGACAGGTCAAAGTTATTGTTATAAAATTAAATGTATTGCCTACTTAAGGGCATTTCAAAGATGAAATACTTGAATTCGATGGAACGTTGGTAAACTGTTTTACCAGAGACTTTAAAATTGTATATCATTGATTTTTTGTGCAGTATGAAACCTACCTACGGTCTAGAAGGGCACACCAATTAAGAGGTCATTCTCACTTCGGCAAGCTTAGTACAAAAAATAAGTAAGTACCTACTAACCAAAATTTAAAGGAACAGGCATTGAACACCGACATAATAATGAAAATAAAACAAATTGTATAAGCCAAATATTCATTATTCCTAAAATTTCAACCAAACATATTTTGAGTTTATTTTTGACTAGCGTATAGAGTGTGGTATGGCTAAAAAGTCATACCTATTAGGTAAGTATTTTAAATCTCCAGTCTATAACAATAAGTACCTATTCATATTATGCTATAATCATACTCGTATTTATCATGGTAAGTTGTCAAAATCTGGTTCGTGTGAGGAAAGGTCAGAGTGAAGTGTTGATTGACAGCGTTATACATTGAAGTGTCAGCTGGGTTATAGGACGTGTTGAATTAATTATGCACTTTCAGTCCAATACTGAGGATGGAAGAACCAAAGAAGAGGCTACATCGACAAAAGTTAAAAAGTAGCCGTTTGAAAGAAAGTGCTAGTCTAGTTATTCTCGGATGTATTTGGCCGTGATATCCAGCAACAAACTTATATATATCTATAGGCTCATATCCAACCAACATGTAACCGAAGAGATGTTTTATAACCAGTCAGATGAGCCCTGATAGGCGTCGTGGTAGACCCAAAAAGCGATGGTGAGACAAGAAACAAGCACCTTCAACATAATTATGGCACAATCTTATGGGGACTTGAGATATAAAATTTATATCATATAAAAAAAAATCAGACATAATGTCATGAAATCATGACTGACATGTTATGTCAGTCCCTAGTCGTAATCCTGTCTCAAGCAGTGTATTTAAATTGTGTTAAGCTCTCCCTAAATTACCTACTTGACGTAGGTACTTACTTACTATTGACCAACCTTTCTGAACCACAAAGTACTACATTTAATAAGTATGTAGTTCTGAACTTCTGAATAAACTAAAAAAACCGTAGACCTTAGACTGGATGACGCATGTCTTGTTTAGCGTGTTGTCTGTAAATTGAAACCGCGTGATATCGATACTTGGGTCGTGCTATACAATGAACATACTCGTACTATACTAAACAATGAGTTTTGTTGTTTGTATGCGCTTCAATTTGCAACGGAAAACTGTTTTACGAGCCAACGATCTCGATTTTTTCGGTAAATAAGTTTTTAAATACATTCTGTTTCTGTCTGTATCTTCTATACACTTCACAACTTCACAATCTTATATATAGACATTTCTTAGTAAATTAACTACACCAAGCATCATGTATTTTGTGACCAAGCGAGTAAATTCATGGATGCAAGAGTTTATTTCATACTAAGTGCTGTTGTCCTTATGTTCTCTCTGAGCTGTCCTTTATTTTTTAAGAGGCCAACACGTTTTTAAACCAATTTTGAATTAGGTAGGTTTAATTATGCTAATAAGAAAGCATATAAAACAACATGACAAATTAACTTTATGACATAATATTGATCTAAACGGTTCTGCAAAATATTTATAATTTGTCATATAAATTGCTAAATTTATTAAAAAATATGCTAAATGTAGTAGCTGCGACTTAAAATATAATATAGTCAAACGTATTACAGCTTATAAAATATTAAGTCGTAAGAAAATGCTTCGGGCGTATGCAATAAACCTTGTTTGAGTTAGTTGTGGCCCGAGGGGTAACCTGATATGACTATATCCTAGTGGAAAACTACATTAATATGCATCTATTAATTATAAATAGTGGAACGATATACTTATTAAAAACGTGAACAAATAGGTCCTACAACAATCTGTTTTATCTATTATCACATCAATAATAGATCACAAGATTGTGATCTGCGAAAACTTTTATAAATGTAAGTAAACTAAAAAAAAGTTCTTGAGCAATTTTTTTTACATTTACTTAGTATTTTTTAACCTACTCGTATTTAACCATCATTAACAACTTAGCAATGAAGTTACAAAATTCTGGCTTTTTTTAAATAGTTTTGGTCCCATTTGCCGTCATAGTGAATATAATACATTGAAATCATGAAATGAAATACTATAAATAAGATTGAATACAACGAAAAAAGTATAAGGACGCGTCGAAATCTTCGCTAAATTGCCAGACAATATAAACATTGGACTCAAAGATGAGTGATTAGCGATTACCCAAATTAAGATAAGATACAGAATAAGTATAAGCTAGCCTAAATTCATTACAAAAATCCTTAAGGTGCATTTACACGATGCAATTCGTACAATTTGCTAAGCCGTGCCGACGAGCGTCGCGCTATCTATGACAAATCGCATACGATGAGCGTTTACACGTTAAAAATTGGCAAGCGATGCTAAATCGTACGTGCTCAGACCGTGTCGTGTAAATGCCCTATTAAAACTACGAAATGGCGTCCAACTCAGCAAATTGTCGTAAACCTCTTTCTTCAAATTTGTCATCAAATAAGACATTATTGCTGGATTTCGTTAAAGCGATTACACAATAATCTTTGTGTCAACAAACACGAACTATGCTTTAGCTGTTTCTATGATGGCTTTATGCGAGGTTACAAGCCATGCAATAAAATCACTAAATGGAGTTACTTAGAACTAGCTACAGAGTGCGGTTTCTCATAAGCTTTTGTATAAAAAACTTAAGCTGGATGGATATTGTAGCTTAGTGAGCTTTCGTCATGTATTTGGATTTGCTTCTGACTACTCTATAAGGCATAAAAGGATTTTGACGTGATAAATCTTATAGAGTAGGTATCTTAGGCGCTTAGGGAAATACGTTGTATTCATGATCTTGCGTATCTGTTGATTAAATTTATTTATTTATTTATTATTTATTATATTTTGGGCACGCTTCCGACTGACAGTGACCTGGATCGGTTGAGCTATCGATAGATCCTTTCTAACGATCCTTAGATAGCTTGACTAATCCTGTTGTCATCATCATCTCCCTGACTATATATATATATATCCCACGCTAAGTGGGGTCGGCACAACATGTGTTCTTCTTCCACTCACTCCTATCACTCGTCAATTGTGCATCCACTCCTTTTACATTCATATCCTTAATCTTGACTAATCCTGTTGTATTTTGTAAATATATGTAAATATGTAGTAGCTTAGTTTCTGTAAATAAAGTTATAATTATATGTATACTGGAATAAGCATTTTTTATTTTACAATTCTTACGCTTCATTTCTTTACCAACCTATAATTTTTCACCAAGAGTAAAACAAATCAAACTAACCACCGTAAGTATGAGATCATTTTGAACTAGTGCTATTATGACGTTAAACGCACTGTTTTATAATGTGCTTCCGCTCTCATTCCGATACCATTGATAAAAATAACTGCTTATAATCGGCCTAGGCGTCTAGGACATTTCAACTAACACACAATAGGCCTGTTAGGTATCATATGCCAGTATAGTTTTTTCGATATATTTCTGAGACTTGCTTTTCATTTGTATAAAATAAAGGCTCGATATTTCTTTTTGCATCCAGATTTTTTCTTACCAAATTATTTTTGTTAACAACATAAGTAATGTTCTTAAGTCAATTTTACCCTTCATTTGAATTTCAGCTCTTGCTGATTGCAAACATCTAAATAATCTAAAAAAAAATAAGATTAATATGAAAATTATATTGCTTCTGATAACGGGAGCTCGAAAAGATTTCAACTCCGTTTCATCCGTTTTAAAGAGGCTTTAAATTTATAATTGGTACTTTTATGCAGATATATCGTCAAGATACGATATAAAGTACTTACTTAAAATAACATTCAATCCTTAGTCAACTGTGCTCCCACTGAATTCCAACAGTGTCGATGCTATCACGACAATCGTTATCAGCCACTTACTAAAGTTAATGGGACACAGAGCACTTTAAATATCACACCAAAGCAAAATGATTTTAAAATCTTCGCAAATCACTTATCTGAGAAACTTTCCGAACACAGAAACTGTTTTTCTCTCGATTATCGAGAAACAAATACTTAACTCAAAAGTCTCAAATCAAAATAACACGTAAAAACAAAAAAGTTTTTTGAATGTAAATCGTATTATCGCTCAGAGAAAAAATACTGAAATGCTATCTTTAGGGAAGAGAAAGATACACTTTTTGATGATTTTCGAGATTATCTAAGTAACACGGGCGTACTTGATAGTGGCGGTTGGACAATAAATTCATATTGAGGCAGCGAACAAGTGCAGTCAGATTTACTGGTTATAACCACTCGAGGCACGGGACAAGTGTTGAGAGATAAGCGACACGAAATCTACGATCGAACCAATATCACAACGACGGGATCACGACTGTATCGCTGAAAATAAAATTTTAGTCTATAATAGATACCCATCGAAGATAAGATGGAGATAATATACTCGTATATGATAATATATAATGATAATATAATTTTGTAAAAGCAGTGCCGCTCTCCTTACGATGCATTCTTCATCATTATTAAGCGTCTGCTGTGCATTATTTTTTTTACACGACTATTAAACGAAAAACAGGGTCACGGCTGTATCCCCAAGTCGCCTCAACTATCTATTAATCGGATCGGAAGCCGGCATTATTGAACTAGGCTTACACAGCCGGCTGTATCCCCAAAGCTACTGTTGATATTCCATCAGATCAAAGTTCTATTGACGACCTGTGTCCCTGTGACCCTGTGTCTTTAATGCATTGCAAGAAGTGCAAGTTTTTCTGGGGGGGGGGGGGGGGGGGTTCAAATGTATGTATATGAACTGAAATTATTTGTATAGTTTTCTATATATTGATGATGTACTTATTTAAAAAAAGATTAAGATGTACTTATTTAAAAAAAGAATAATAATGGTATAATACGTAGTAATATCACTCATATATGCCATAACAAATGGAAGATACCTTTGAGACCTGAGCAGCGGGACAAGACAGTCATAAAAAATACTTTATCATTAGTTTCTTTGTTTTTGCGGGAAACCAAAATAGGCATAGCTTTTCCCTATAGGTAGATTTTATGCCATGTGGCGATAAGGCCATTGTTTATAAATATGTTTTGTATGCACTGTGCAATAAAGTATTTATCTACCTACCTTTCATTTTTATTTTTAGGTACCTTGTTATCTGTGTTTATTTTTTTGTACAAGTCGCAGCTATTGTCCTTTTTTTGTGTTAGTGCCGTATAATAATATTTTTATCTATATTTTCTTTCTTTCTTTTCTATTATTATAGATTGTTTTCCATATCTCTTCCGCTCATGGCACACCGCGCGGGCATCTTTCAGGCGATCTCGTACACTTGTGCTGGTATCACTCAATGCGTTTGCGCAATGAGGTCGTACCTACGCTCGGACAAATTACTCCTATTGTAGTGCTTGCACGAAAAAACTAAGGAAATATATTGGCCCGCAGCTTTACTTAGATACCTTGAACCATAAAACTCCTTCTTGTCGTGTCACTGTTCTTTCGAACCAGGAATATGAGCTTGAATTTTTTTTATTTTATCGGAGTAGTTTTTAAACCTAGTTTTTGTAATTACTTACTTGATGAAATTCTACTGATAAAATTCTAATAAAATAAAAATCGCACTGGATCGTTTGAAGATGACTAATAATCTACTAATAATAATCCTCAAACCACGGTAGGGGAATGTCTATAGTTTGGGGCAATATTTTTGATTATGAGATTCAGACCAAGTCACAAGATCCCTTCCAGAGGTCTAAGGGGGTAGTCAAAGGCACGTCCTAATAAATATTTTGATCGATGCCCACATTTTGCAGATGTTCGACCATAAGTACCTCACTGTTTATCCTTTATAAAGATACATAAATTAGACGCAGGACACTAAAAGAGATGATCTGCATAATAATGTAAAATCCAGTTTCAAATATATTTTAAACTAGAATATAAAATTTTATTGCGATTAGCTTAGAGCAGACATAGTGGGACACCAGCAAAAACGGGTGATTTAGATTTGTCAATGGAAAATATAAAAAAAAACATTTTAATAAAATACGACTGAATCAACCAGTGGCCAACGTCTTTTTGAATAAATTGTTCTATATCATAAATAAGTGCTCAATCCACATCCGGTCTACCAATTATGCAAAAGTGGACAAAAAAAAACTAATAGAATTCATGGCGCCTTTAAATTAATGAGACTTCTCTAGGCTAGACCATTTTACGGCATTTTGGAAAAAAAACAACTGATTAGGTTTTTAGTTTTGAATTTCATATGATATCGTGAGAACCTCGTGACAATAATGCAGATTTCAATTTAGAATGCCGGGGTCAATCAACTCAAATTATTTGGCATTGTTGGTACGAAGTACCTAGATTTCTAATTCCTGAAGTATTCCCAAATCTGACATAGGTAGGTGGTAAATAGGTACAGTCAGCGTCACCAATTGGTAACCCCCTTAGTAAGGTTTGTACCTACTGCAGAGGGGTTACCACTTTACCAGTGAGTGACGCGGTCCGTACATAATTGAATATGCATCAAAAATTAAAACTATAATTCGTCTGAGAAATGCATCATTGAAATACGAAAGAAAAAATTCAAGTTTCACCAAAAATTTAAAGTGTCACAAAGAAAAAGATTAAATTGACCTGCTAAAGCACGTTACTACTTAATTTTTTACTATGACACCGAACCCGTAAAACCAAAGGGTTGTTACTAATTTTGGTAACAAAAAAAAAACTTGAAAAATCAGTTGTCTGTTATTGTTATTATGACAATAATACCTATAGTACATAAAATTAGATTTATTTACAGAAACTAAGCTACTACATATTTATACAGGGTGTAAAAAGACGTCTACCGAAGCCGAAAGGGGTAGGTACAGCATCCCAACACACAACTAAATCCAAAAGGATTTTCCGAAAAAGTCATTATATCCGGAGAAAACCGACCTCGCACAGCTGGTCGAACGTATACATGTACTGGACGCGTTTTTATACGTAGATTGCTGGATTTTAAGTTTTAGTTGTTTTTTTCTTTTATAAATGAAATGATTAGGTAGGTATGGTCTTACTATGTTGTACTAGTAGCAAAAAACTAGAAAATAAAATAAAATGACGTAGCTAAGTCAACATTTTTTTTGCGTTTTTTTTCGATAAATATGTTCAGAATCATGGTCTGATTGCAATCCCTCAGTTTTCGGTAGCAGTCTTTTTACACCCTGTATATATTTACAAAATACAACAGGATTAGTCAAGCTATCTATGGATCGTTAAAAACGATCTATAGATAGCTCAACTGATATAATTCTTATATGTATTATAATTGTACATAATTGTTGAATAAATATGGAAAATAACCTTAATTAAACAATAGCACTCTTATTTCCGTAAACATGTTCACCGCTCTCCTAGTAAATAACTCATAAATAACGATTTACCTGCACGTCCAACGGGACGTGCAGGTTGGCTCACATGGAAAAAGATATTGGTAACACATTCTAACATAAAATAACATTATTTTTTTCTGGCCGGCACTTTTTAATTTTTGGTGCAGAAATGTATGCAGACAGAATGATTTCCTTTCAGATTAACAACCATATACTAACTTCAAACAGTACTTACTCATTACATTACAGATTTGTTGGCAGCGCCATCCAGTGTCAAGTAGCAAAACCAAAAAGTTGTCTATGTACATGATAGAGGGCGCTATTATTCAATGAAGCATGGTTTTCAGATAAATTCGCAAAATTTTCCGGAGTATTTTAGTGTCACAAAAATAAGATAACATTTGGACATTTATGTCGATAGTTTTATCTTTAGGCTGAGCGTTGGTTTTATTTTGTGTCGTAGATATCAGCAAAATTGATTGAATTGATACTACTAGGTACATAAATAACAAGTGTTTAGATAATAATGGTACCTACTTGGGTACCTACTAACATGTGTATAGGAAAAAAATCCTTAGAAATTAGTATGGACTACATAGATATAAATTTATGTAATGTTGGTAATAATGTTACGGTTTTCGGAAATATTCAGATTTTGAAACATCAAAAGCTAATCGACTTTCGTTGCTGACTGTACTACTTAAGTTTATTTTTGATTATCACCATGAATGAACAAATACCTAAGATTATAATTGCTACCAAAACTAGGTACCTATCAATCATTTTATCTTCGTCATATCTTTTTTGTAATCTATCTTAAAATTATAAAAATAGATATACTCGTACAATTGTGTTTTCAAAAAGAAGAAATCAAAGATAAATTGTTTAGTTTAATTTGCGATAACTTTGTTACTGTGAACGTAAACAGTAACAAACAAGACAAAATAAGATTATTTAAAGACTTTTTTTTAATTTCAAAGATTTTTCACGTAGGAACGTAGGTATCGTAGAACTTTTAGGTTTCACGCTGTACAACTAAGACAAATTTTGAAATAAATAAAATCTAATGAAAATACTAAAAGATACATCAAACTGTTTTTGTCTATTTCTTTTTAAATAATTTTATAAACTAACATAAAAAAGCCTTTTCACGGAACCGTTCTTATGTGAAAACGACTATAGTACCTATCAAATTATCAATGCAATGTATAAATAAAATGTACTACTTATCTTACGTTGATAAGGTGTCAATAGCAAAAAAATTGGATGTCTGATAAAAATCATTGTTTTATTCTCGTAAGACTTTTATCTGCCATTGTACAGACACAAAATATACACTGAATGCTAATATATTGAAAATATATTTATTATAATCTTAGGTATTTGTTCATTCATGGCGATAATACATCCAAAAATCCAACTTAAAACTTCAGAACGACAGCTATACGAGTGGGTTTTTGTTTGTGTAGGTAACCTAAGTAAGTATATGTTATTGTTTACTAACCTGCTAGTAGAAAGCTTGTCCTTTCTACTAGCAGGTTAGTAAACAAAAAAATATTAAGTAAGTACTTATAGGATACCTAAAACTGTATTCCAAGGCGAAGTAATCTATTATCTCAAACGCAAAATACGCATCCAACAAAATGTAGGTATAAAATTTGTGCCGGTTTGTAAAACTCTAAAGTCCAATGAAAAAAATGCCTACGTAGGTATTATTGTTTTTAAAATTTTTGAAAACACTATATTTGCAAAAGTTCCTTAAGTTCATGGTTCGTTTTCCAAAACCATCATCGACTCAGTGGCGTAGCTACCAAATGGCTAGGCGGTGCAGTGCACCGGGGCCCCCAAGCTTAAGGGGCCCTCGGACTCTGAGTCCCGAGAGTCCGGAAGGTTTTGTTCTTAGCAAACTACAGGTAAGTATGATTATTTTGAAAATAAAAACAACTGCATTCGATTTTTGAAATAGCTACCCAGAAAATGACGAATCAAAACGTAAGTTTTTACAAAAAAATAAAATATTTTAACATTATTATTATTTAACATTTTGCCACACTTGCATATTTTGACTTGATAAAACCTAAACCGTTCAGTTAGGGCCCCGGTTTATTTTGCACCAGGGCCCTTGGCTACCTAGCTACGCCACTGCATCGACTAATACTTATCTACACCAATAGGTACCTATCTATAAAATGTAGTCTTAATTTTTCCTCAATTCTCCATTTTTCCTCTCCCCGCACCAATCAAGACTCCCTGCCCCTTGAGTTCTCGATTGCGTTCTCCAAATGCATGTATGTTTCACTATGTTAGTGTCTGTGTAGTTTTTAACTTATACAGTGGCGTATGTGTGGAGTTTTGTCGAGTGTCCGGGATGGTAGCACTCAAACAGTATTGACAATAGATCGGCCAAAGTAGGAATGTCCTCCTAACATACTTAAGAGTCCACGTCAGGACCTGTTAAACCGGTCTCCGGCTCGTTTTAATAATGATAGAGTACAGCACCAAGCCCCTAAATTATCTACATTGAAACTAGTAGGTATACTATACCTATACTTATATTCGATAAAGATGCATGTGCCAAATCACTACATCACTTCACTATCACTATCACTACATAGTATAAAACAAAGTCGCCTTTTCTGTCCCTATATCCCTATGTGCGCTTAAATCTTTAAAACTACGCAACGGATTTTGATGCGGTTTTTTCCAATAGATAGAGTGATTCAAGAGGAAGGTTTATATGTATAATACATGCATCATATACTAAGGCAACATTGCTAATTTTAGAGGTTTCTAACGTGATGTCGTAAATTAACCTATTTTTTTGGGCTTATTTATGCCCGTGCAAAGTCGGAGCGGGCCGCTATGTTTTTATACAGGGTGTAAAAAGACTGCTACCGAAAACTGAGGGATTGCAATCAGACCATGATTCTGAGCATATTTATCGAAAAAAAACTCAAAAAAATTTTTGACTTAGCTACGTCATTTTATTTTATTTTCTAGTTTTTTGCTACTAGTACAACATAATAAGACCATACCTACCTAATCATTTCATTTATAAAAGAAAAAAACAATTAAAACTCAAAATCCAGCAATCTACGTATAAAAACGTGCCCAGTACATACGCAAACAGTGATCTTCAAACGCTGCTTTCTCCGGATATAATGTTTTTTTCGGAAAATCCTTTTGGATTTGGTTGTGTTTTGGGATGCTGTACCTACCCCTTTCGGCTTCGGTAGACGTCTTTTTACACCCTGTATACAACGTTCATAGTTTTTCTGTAGTGTATTTAATTTAGTATCAGCATTGCACCCGTGCGAAGCCGGGGCGGGTCGCTAGTATAATCTAAAATAAGAAACATCGAAAAGTTTCGAAAATAAGTTAGTTTCATAAGAAGAGAAGAAACATAGGTAGTCTCCGATAAGATGACATAGGTGCATTTCATAACGGAGCTGTTCAATCAGTCAACTCTAACATTTTAAGATGTTTAGTATACGTACATAATAGAAAGGTCTTGGCTGTTAGCATAAAAATATATTTTGATCTTTAATGAATAACCCAGAAAATTCAGAACCTTTTTTATCATAAGGTCAAAACTTTTAAAAATTCAATTAAAGTGCCTCTGCTAAAATAAAGTTCTACATTGCGTGTGTGAAAAGGCAAAATACTTATGAAATAACCTCAGAATATTACCTTAAATGTATATGAGTAATTATACAAAAACACGTTGAATTAAAATTGTATTTCATTGTGTCATCTTTTTTATGAGATAAAAAAATAAAAAAATCAAACAATATGCTCCAAAAGATTGGCCTTATTACCTATACCTTCAAGTTAAGAACCTACTAAAAAGAATGTTATTGGACTGTGACTGTGTGTTTGCGAAGGTGACTGATGCTGTCGATGAGGATAACAGTAACTGTGCAGACTGACTGACTGTTACTGCTGAGATGGCTAATTCAAGAGGTTCAACACAATATAATAGTCGCGTCTGCAAGCAAAACCGACCGTTTTGCAGAAAATCTCCGTCCATTTTGCAGTTTAGAGCCGAGTTGGACGATTGAAAGAGTACTTTGACTTTTTCCGACGGTCATGAAGTAAACATCAGAATCGACATCATAGAAATACAATAAAAAAAGTAGTCATATCAATCATAGCATTGTGACACGAGGCAGACAGCTAGGCAGAAAGTATGAAACAAAAACAATGATTTGCATTCTAACAACACACCTACACTAAACAGCATAAATTGGCACCTAATATAACTGTAATTATTCAGGTGTCACAAATGTCTTTCATTGACAAATGAGTAGAAGTAATGAGTTATACAGTTATAGCAAAAAAAAGGCTATAAAATATTTTATATTTTCAAAATCATGGAATGTTAAATTATAAAAATGTTCTATCATTATCTACTATTAATAATCAAAACAGTTCAAAACTATTATTTATTTATTTATAGAAACTAAGCAACTACATATTTACATATATTTTCAAAATACAACAGCATTAGTCAAGCTATCTAAGGATCGTTAGAAGCGATCTATGTTCATAAGTATTTTATGACTCCTAGTTAATTAAAAAATGTGAACGTATATATATATAACCCTGCTTAATTATAGGGTTAAACGACGTTTTTGTGGGACATATTTCAAAATTTTACAATCTAAGAAAATACCATGAGTTAATTTTTTTGTGGGGGCAGACGGTAATAATTTATTTTGAGTTCATGGAAACTCCAAAGCAAAATAAATAAATTAGGGATATACCTGATCGTGAGCCGGTTCGTCTTATATCACATCGATGCAACTTCAATGCTGTAAAAAACTGTGCTATCATCTTATAGTGGTCACCATCAGACTTTTCCTGGTAAAATGACGGTGCTGGAACCGGTTGCGGTAAAATGCAACTCGCAGAATATCTTTACAGTTTTAAAGCACACATAATTTTATATTGAACAAACATAAAATGACGCCTCTTTCCCGCAGGTATATGTTGAGACCGCAAATTTTCCATATTCTATCATTCGCTGTCATACATTAAAACATCTCGCCAGTTAAAGGATATTTTGACCGGCTCCTTCTCTATATCATACCTACATGTAAAAATAGCGATATGTACATAATATACCAACAATGATATTGAACTTATATAGGCAAGGCATTAGGCACAGATGACTAATGCATAAGTATTTTTAAACCAGGAAGGAAAAAAATCGACTAAACATCAATTGTGTGAAAAACGCCATAATTAAACGTAGATTGAAATAGATGACCTCAAACAATAAACTACGGCACTTATTAATGATATTGTAATTACCGCAACAGACAACATTGCATTGGACAAAGTCCAACATTGAGAAGCATTTGTCATTCCAATTTCACTCTTATTACAATTCAATAGGGTTAGAGTATTCTCTCATTATGATGGAGTCTTCTCTTGACCTGCCGACAGCTGGTTTAAATTATCAAGTTAAGTATTCCTCGGAGTAACGATGGAGTCGCCATTTTCACGCTTCTTGGTCGCTTGCAATACTATCCAATTTGATAATGTTTGATCTTGTATATTTAGTATTTACCCTAGATAGATAAAACTATTCTAAATCATACAAAATGAAGAGGGATGTACGGATGTCTGTTACAAACTATTTGGCGCAGAGATAGATTACCTATACCAAAGACAATATATGCTAGGTAGTCTTATATGTATAGCACATAGGCTACTTCATAGTAATAACTTCATAGCTGTGAGGATGGTTTAGGTGCTGGGCAAGCCTATTCCATCTCAAACAATGTCCCAGGCAGTGCAGCGTCCCGTTAAGTGTAGGCATAGGTTGCCTCCTGACGCTGTATAAATCATCTAAAGATGTAAAGGCCTAAGACTTCATAGTACCCTAGAAAAGTAAAGTATTTCCGAGAAATTGCGGGGACATAGCGAAGCGCAAAAAGTTAGAAAATAATCTGCACTTGAGTATTACATTTTTCATTAGCTGTTCTAAAATAAGAACTGATTGTGCGAGTTGCACGACCAAATATGTAAGACCCATGTGTCATTGTATAACAGTTGCTACTTCAAAGACATGACACCAGAGCTCGCAGTCAAATTGAACGTAGAAGTGCCTTTGTAAATGGTCTGAATGACTAAACAGATCTAAAAATAGATTCCCTCCAGGGATGGGCATAGCGATAACTGGTCAAACTCGAACCAACTGGGTACGTTTGTGATCCAAATATAGGAATGGAAATCGGTGTTGGATTAATCAGACGATGGATAAAAAAATTAGAATATGATAATTGGATATAGAATAATTTTTACATTATGATTGAGAATGTTAAATTGAATCAAGGTCAAGATCAAGACATTTATAACATTTGCAGATATCACCAGTTTATACGCACAATTTATGAAGGTGCTTGTTTATTTTGATATCATCAATCATCATCTCCTTCTTAATATCTGAAGTCGGCGTAACATGTTTATCTTTTCCGTTTTCCTCGCTTTTTGGATTTACTTCACACGTATTATTATTATCATTAAATTGTGGTGCTGGAGGCGCATAATGTTACGTATCCCTTGGACCGCGCGCCGCACCTATGTTTCAATTCTCCAAAAACTCTGAATAAAGACAGGGTTGTCCACTATATGCTTCCAGCGGATCCTAAGCTACTTTGGACACATTGCTCGCAGAAACCCGGATAACCTGGAAAAGCTGATGGTATTAAATTTATTAAATGATTCACACGTGCATTAGAAAAAGTTACAAGATCTTTGAAGAAATCTACGGCCTATACATTTCATGATCTATTTCTCATCATATGCAATCCATGTATATTTTTTTCTTTTTATGTATTTTGTAGATTGCTATTGATCTTGTTAATTGTTTCAATCTTGCCTCAATCTAAATCGATTTCTTGTTCAAAATGGATGATTGTGTGTCCTCCTGTGATGATTGTCTTGACGTTTTGAATTATTTTGTAAAAATCAATAAATATTCTGACTTTCATATTCTGCTCATTTCTATTCGATATATTTCTACACGATTTCTATACTACTCAATTATTTTTTCCGACCGTATTCTTTATACCTTCAAAATTGTCTTTACGACTTATAAAGAATATTTCTTAATTTAGGTGTTATGGCATCAATTATCAAGTAATTCAGTTGCGAAAGGCTTTACTGTCTCTTTATTGGCGGTGATAAACCTGATTTCAATGTGGATGCTAAAATATACCTTAAAAATCTTCATATCTGAGACGTTTCAGTTTTGGCACATTTTAATTGACGTTATCTTTTTGATTTCGACTTGTTTTACCGACATGTTTTTCACTTCGAGTAAACATCGGCATCATAAAATATGTACTTAGAGCTACCAGTGGATCTGTTTTGGTAAAATTGGCGTACCCTTTTATGGAAAAGCTAAAAAGAAGGGTAACGATTTTAATAAATATAAAAATTATACGGTACGGTCATTCTTTGCAGGTGTATGTCTCACATCGTTTATTAAGTACAACTAAAACTAAAGTGAAGGTTTTTACATCCTAGATAAATTTTGTGCAGTGTCTGCCTTTGTCTGCAGTCAATGGAATGCTGTATAGGTATTTCTACCTTTGATTCAACAATAAATAATCTACACTAATATTATAAAGAGGAAACATTTGTTTGTTTGTTTGTTTGTTTGTTTGTTTGTTTGTTTGTTTGTTTGTTTGTTTGAATTGAATAGGCTCCGAAACTACTGGACCGATTTGAAAAATTCTTTCACCATTAGAATCCTACATTATCTGTGATGAACATAGGCTATACATTATTTTCAATAAAATTAGAGATCCTTATGAAAATTGCAATAATGTAACCAAAGGTGTAAAAATTTTGAACATAAAATTCTTCATATCGCGTGCGCTGCGAAAACTATTGATGATAGAACAAAAAAATGTTCTACAATATTAAAGAACGTATCAATATCTACAAAAAAGTCAGCGATAGCATATGTCCAACTATTGTGGTTGTGTCAGAATATCAACTTTTATAATTTAAAAAATGAATAAAAATGCCGACCAAAAGCAGACTACGTTATTCTTATTTTGGTATTTATTCTTATCCAAATAAATTCCTTCGTAGTAATGGCTGTTTCAGTACCCGTCGATTACTTTTTGAATGATTGAAATCGGACGTTTTATTCAAAAGTTATCATGAGTTTAAAAATGTAAGATACATCGCGACCACAGAATAAATATCAGTTAGTACGGTAGGACAAGTGTCTGGGATTTTTAACACAGGTAACGGGATATTAACCATGATTAATACCATAGATACTATTGATCATGGCGTATGCAACTGCGCCGAAATATCGGGAAACTCAAAAAACATTAAATAATGGTAAATATCCCGTTAACTGTGTTAAAAATGTTGAAAACCATGATAGTTTAAAAAGTGTCTGGGAACTATGGAATGAATGGAAGGGAGTGGTAAATATCAATTAAATATATATGGGAGGTAGGGGAGCATTGGGCAGTAGGGAGGTTTGGACACCCCCGTGTCATGTCGGCCAGAAACCATCATGCCTATCGTCAAATCGGAATTTGATCAGTTAGAATTGACAATTTTTGGGGGTGGATTGACATGATGGTGTATGGCCGGCATAACACGGGAGTTTGCCGGTGGTGTCCAAACCTGCCTTACTGCCCAATACTCCCCTACCTACCTTAGACCTTACCTACATATTAACCTCTAAACTTTAAAGGATCATACATCCCGCCCCGGGACCGCCATGTTATTATTAAATATTTGTTAAATCCATACTTCCATACTAATATTATAAATCTGAAAGTAACTCTGTCTGTCTGTCTGTCTGTTTGTTACGCTTTCACGCCCAAACCGCTAAACAGATTAAGCTGAAATTTGGCATGGATAAAGATTATACCCCAGGGACGGACATAGGCTACTTTTTTCTTTAAATATTTATAAGGGGGCGTGAAAATAAGGGTTGCAAGTTTGTATGGGGAAAAAAGTTGAGCGACGCTGGGCGAGGTCATAAAGATGATGGGTGACCGCCACTTTTTGCTCTGTTTTTGCATTGCAGATTTTTTTGTTTTTTTTCTCATTTTGCATGATAAATGATTTTTAAATTAATTAAAAACATGTAACATGTATATTTCCACTCATCAATACATACGAAATTAAGATTTTTTTGGTATATTAAAATACTTTTTCTTAGGCTTTGGTTCGAACGCCATCTATATCACCGAGGTCAAAACTGCTTTTTACTTTTTTTCTCCTAGGTGGCGTTTCTACTATAGCGGAGGTAGAGATACGATCATTTTGAGTTTTGAAAGCTATTGGAGATTTTTGCTTAGACTTTTCGATAATTTTTATAGGTTTTCAACTTATGTTATTTTACTGACGAAATCGCGGGTACCAGCTAGAAAATAAAATATTTTTCCTTGGCGTTGATTAGCAACGCTAGCAACGCCATCTATATTTTTCATTTTCACAAGTAGGTAGGTAGCGTTGCGAGATCAAGAATACAGATCATTTAGCGTTTTGGAAATTAAAATAGGCAGTTTCATAGACGTGACTTAACCGATTGTAATGAAATTTGGAACGTAGATGCTTTAGCTTTTTTACTTGAATATATGCTTATCTAATTAAAAAAAATCAACCCATATGGATGTTTTACAGGGTGTTAAAGTTAGTATGGAAAATTTGATTCCTTTTTATTCACTTCAAACACAGTGTAAATAAACTTTAGGTAACACTCCTGCACTTGAATCCTAATAATGCGCAGACGAAGTTGCGCGGGTCAGCTAGTAATAAATAAATAGAGATAAATCTAAATTTATAAATCAAATGTTCATTGATGTCGCCAGCTCAGAAACTGTAGGTTGAAAACTATTTGCATCGGAATAGCTGAGATAAGCCGAGAGGGTCACCGGTATGCAGTTACATTACGCATGCTCAATGCATAAAGTAAACATCTTGATATTTCTTACCTACTTAGATTTAACAGGCTGGATTTCAATAAATAAATATAAAATATCACTCTACAGACACATGATCACACACACTATTATATTAATTTTTTATCCCGCACAAACACTTCTTCTTCTCCATAGTGTGCGCATTTGTCATTTAATAAATCTATCTCAGGATCAATCGACAATCAAAGAATCAGGACTGATCGAATGTAAACTGAAAATAAATATCCTGAAAAATCATTGGAGTATGACAAGTACATTCTTGGATCCTATTTGTTTGGTATGCTTTAAAATACCGGGTAAGTTGAACGCAAAATGTTAAAGGAATGATACGTATTTGCATTGCAATCGCGAAACTAATAGTGTTACGAATATATAGGCTATACTATACCTGTATAATTGTAATTATGACACAAGTCTGTAAAAAGAATTTGTAAAACAAGAGAAACAACAGGAGTACAACTTATGAAAAGCTTTGACAATGATAAATGAAAAACAATCATAAGAAAAACAATAAAACTATCTACTATAGAGGCTATAAATAGCTTTTGTTTAAGAATCCTTTAATGGTATTCCTTTGGCATAAATAAAGCTTCAACCGTAAATAAAGCCGTTACAGACATCGTTTTTTTAAAACAAAAACAAGTCACGTTCAATGTCTCCATATGACACGATCACGAAGTCTTTAACATCTTTTGTAGTCCTTTTCCGTCTAGTTGCATAATAAACCAAATTTTGTGCACGTCTAGTAATTCATGTACTTGCCTAAGTTGTTCTTGCATTGAATTTGTCACAGGCTTTTCATTTACATTCAATGGCTGTCATTGGAGTATAGTTCAATGAAATATCGTGACTAAAGAACGAATAGATCATCCTCCATTTTGACTCTGACATGAAAAAGTAATTTTTATTTTTTACTATCAAGTAACCACACTTTCAAAATAAAAATTACTTTTTCATCAAAATCACTTTCCCTTTTCAAAACAAATGGCTATATTGTTATTTCTTTTAATTTATTTATATAATGTATGGATTTTTTTACGTTTTGAGTTTCTATTAGAAATCTGATCGAAATTGTAAATTAGAATTCACTGCCAAAAAAAATATTTATCTATGAAATTTTGTGATTATAAGATGCGATCCTTTATGGAAACCGTAAAAGGATTTTGAACATCAATAGATTTGAGAGACTTGGAATATATACGTAATCCAGTGGATTTCATTCTTAGTCAAGTTTTTCTATTTCTTATCAGCACATCTTCTAAATAGCAAATGGCACTTTGCCAATAATGACATAGTATTCAAGCACTTAAATTTATTTTACCTGTTGCTTTTGGCTTTCTGACAGATTATCTTCCTGTATATCTATAAATTTCTATCGCGTTCCAGTTTAGAAATAAATGGACGCACTTGATTTATCTTCATCGTTATTTTCTCTCTTTGCGCCGTTTCCGACATCTTAAACAGATTATGAAATATTACCTCTTATGTATCAGATTCTAAGGTGTTTTTAACACTAGATACAGCATCTTCCTTAACCTATGTTATATCTATCGACAACTAGTAATCTGCCGACCATCGCAATTACTTTATTTACGACATAAAAGAGTGACAATTTACATCGTTGAAATCTGCCGAATAAGCACACTGCGCCGCGTCACCGGAGCCAGCCCCGCGAGCCGCGCCGCACCAGCACTTCCGTTCTTGCATCGAACTTGTCAATACCTAGTTTATAATTAGATTATAAAATCAATGTAATAATTTTGATTAAATTCCTGTTAAGTAAATCGGTTTTTTTTGGGAACCCCTGGCGTCGTTCCTTTAATTGGCGCAGGCGGTAGGATAATTCGGGTCATTCCGGGAAATCCAGAAGTAAATTCCGGGAGTGATAGACTTTTCAAGGTCGAACCGGGTTATTCACACATAGGCGTTCGCCGGGAATCAAGAAATCGATTACCTCCCAAGGAGTACCGAGCTGCAGCATATATGTAAGTCCACTGAATTTTTTCCAGTACTTGCTTCCTTCCCTAAAATTTAAGTCCTTGAACTCATAAATTTTTCATTCAAGAAAATTACAGAGTCTTATGATTAAAAGTAGAAATAACTTAATTGATAGTAATAGAGATTTAGACGATTTAGATAATAGTTTAAATAGTAGTCATTCCAGTAATAGTAGTTTTACTGAAGATATTACAATGGCCGTCAGCCTAGATAATATTGTGAAAGCCTTGAGATTGGTCCCCGATTTCGATGGGAATCCAAATGTGTTAGTTAGGTTCGTGAATTTGTGTGATCAGTTAGTGGCAACTTACGGACAAGATGGGAATCAGTTAAATAATTCGGGATTATTGAACGGTATCCTTAATAAGGTTGTAGGTGCAGCAGCACGACAAATTAATGCGAATGGCATCCCGAATGATTGGACTAGTATCCGTAATTCTCTTATTAACAACTTTGCCGACCAAAGGGATGAAACCGCCCTCTATAACGATTTGGCGATCCTAACACAAGGCTCTAGCACCCCCCAAGAATTTTATGAGAGGTGCCAGAATCTTTTTAGCACAATCATGACTTATGTGTCCTTGCATGAATCCTTGCCTACTACCATAGATGCTAAGCGGGAATTGTATAAAAAACTAACCCTCCAAGCCTTTTTACGCGGGTTAAAGGACCCTCTAGGATCACGCATTAGATGTATGCGTCCTGAAACCATTGAAAAAGCTCTGGAATATGTGCATGACGAAATGAATACTATGTATATTCAGAGCAGGAATGTGTATTTGCCCGACAGGAAAATAGGTGATAGTCAGAAGAATCGATTTGACTTAAAAGTGCCATTTCAGGCGCTTCAGCCCTTCAGGCCCACAAATTTTAACATGCCAGGGCCTAGTTCGTACCCTTTCAGACCTCAGTTTTCACAGAGGCAGCCTCAGTCGCCTCAACAGCAGTTTAGAATGCCTTTTAACCAACCTCGAATGCAATCACGCACTCAACAAATGTTCAGTGCACCACCACCTAATCATCAGCGTGGTTTTCAAATGGCCCCTAGGCCGCAGCCCTCATTCCAAGGCCCTAAGCCTATGAGTGGCGTATCCCACTTCACGACTAGGGAACGACCGACACCAGCGGGACCCAGTGGTTGGAATTGGGCTAAGCAAGGCAATCCACCCCCGTCTAATTATTTTAAGACTAGGGATGTTAACGTGAATGAGTGTTCGAGCTATGATTGTGAAGGTTACGAGTATTTTGATTATGGTGACTATGACTGTTATGATAGTTATTACAATGACTATTATACCTACCCCGCCGAGTACGACTACCCATGTGAAGCTGACAGTGGCGTCAGAGTACAAGAGGTAGATGACGAACAGACAGACCTGAAGTCTTCAACTGAGGATTTTCCCAAGGACTCGACTATAAAAAAATCAAAATAGAGTTAAACATACAGACTCAGCGACAATTGCCCTATATTCGTATAGCGAACCCTCCTTTGAACCTTCTTATTGATACAGGCGCGAATCAGTCTTTTATCAGCCCAGAGGCAGTGGAAAATTATTTCCCTCATGTTCCACTTAACTACGATCCATTCGAAGTTACTAACGTTCACGCTACAAGTAGGAACGAATACTCTATAACTCTTCCGTGTTTTTCAGAGTTTAGAGATTCGGAGGATATTAAGTTATTCGTGTATAGGTTTCACGATCATTTTGATGGGTTAATAGGTATGGATTTATTGACTAAATGGGAAGCTAAACTCGATCTTAAAGATTTAGCGCTTATTACTAAAGCCGCAGTGAACCCTATTCGCGTTTATAACTCGCGAAACTTAAATCTTTACGAAGATATGATACCAGCTGAGACGTCAAAATTAATCAGGCTACCCATTAACGCCCCGGATGGCGAAGTTTTAATTCCAGAACAGGTCATCTGTAACTGTGTGATTAGCGAGTGCATAACCACAGTTAGTAAAAACCGCGGTATAGTAGAAGTCACTAATAACACCCAAAATGATATAATTTTATCATTAGACCGCGCGACGCAAGCGTCCCTATTCACTATGCAGTGCAAGAATGTAGAGCCGATGACATCACGCGCTAGGGATGTCACCTCGCGATTACGAACCGATCATTTAAACGCCGAGGAAAAAGCTAACTTACTCGCGCTTTGTTCTAACTACGCCGATATATTTTATATTGAAGGTGAAGCGTTAACGTTCACGAATAAAATCAAACACAAGATTCGAACCCACGACGAAATTCCCGTCTACACGAAAAGTTATCGTTACCCTTACATACATCGTGAGGAAGTCCAGAGTCAAATATCTAAAATGTTAGACCAAGGTATTATCAGACCATCCGAGTCTGCGTGGAGTTCGCCTATTTGGGTTGTCCCGAAAAAGATGGACGCTTCGGGAAGACAAAAATGGAGACTTGTGATAGATTTTCGTAAGCTCAATGAAAAAACTATTGACGATAAATACCCTATTCCCAACATAAACGATGTACTCGATAAGTTAGGGAAATGTCAGTATTTCACGACACTAGACTTAGCATCCGGATTTCATCAAGTTGAGATGGATCCCTCCGACATACATAAGACATCATTTTCAGTTGAAAATGGTAGGTTTGAGTTCCTCAGGATGCCAATGGGGCTGAAAAATAGTCCTTCCACTTTCCAACGTGTCATGGACAATGTTCTAAGAGGCCTAAATAACGTCATATGCCTCGTATACTTAGATGACATCATAGTATTTTCCACGTCACTACAGGAACATATGGTCAACCTTGAGAAGGTATTCCAAAGGCTAAGAGAATCCAATTTCAAAATACAACTCGATAAATCAGAGTTTCTCAAACTTGAAACCGCATACCTAGGACATGTCATCACTAGAGAGGGAATAAAACCTAACCCCGACAAAATTTCTGCAATACAGAAATACCCAATACCGAAGACCCCCAAAGAAATAAAATCATTTTTAGGTCTTCTCGGTTACTACCGAAAATTTATCCCCGACTTTGCCAGGATAACTAAACCCATGACACAGTGTCTCAAAAAAGGAAGAAAGATTACATTTGACTCAGACTATGTCAATAGCTTTGAGAAATGTAAAACTCTTCTTACGAACGATCCCATATTGAGATACCCTGACTTTGACCGTGACTTTGTTCTGACGACCGATGCATCTAATTTTGCTATAGGTGCAATACTTTCGCAAGGTCCTTCGGGCTCAGATAAGCCCATAGCGTACGCTTCACGTACATTGAATGAGAGCGAGATAAACTATAGTACAATAGAGAAAGAACTACTTGCTATTGTGTGGGCGACAAAGTACTTTCGTCCTTATCTCTATGGCCGTAAGTTCAAAATTTATACGGACCATAAACCATTACAGTGGGTTATGAGTTTAAAAGAGCCTAACTCTAAGCTAACTAGATGGCGACTAAAGCTAAGTGAATACGACTTCACTACCGAACACAAGCCTGGTAAAAAGAATACCAACGCTGATGCTCTCTCTCGCATTGAGATCTGTAATGAAGAGACTAGCTCTATGGCCGGTAATACATCTGAAGTACCACCATCTATAGCAAACAACCCTGACACACGTACGGAGACTGTACATACTTCCGACGAAAACCCTATCCTTGAAATTCCCATAACTGACGAGCCCTTGAATAAATTCAATCGACAGCTGATCATGACGATAGTTGGTGACGTAAAGAAACGCGCGTCAGCAACTAAGCCGTTCGACACTCACACACGTACGTCCGTACAGTTATCGGAATCTAACCTTGAAGAGGATTTAATTAACGCTATTAAGGAATATGTTAACCCTAAAATTAGGACAGGTATCCTTATTAACCCTCCTCTAGGTATGTACAAAATTGTCCCAATTTTACAGGAAAAATTCAAAAGCTCATGTATGAAGTTGGTACTTGCTAAAAAGGAACTAGAAAATGTCAAAGAATATCTCAGACAACAGGAGATCATTCGTAACTACCACGAAGGTAAAACTAACCATCGCGGCATTAACGAATGTTATCTAGCCTTATCAGTTCGTTACTACTGGCCGCGAATGAAAGATCATGTGACCAAATTCATAAATGACTGTACTATTTGCGGACAAGCCAAGTATGACAGAAATCCCATCAGGCCCAAGCTCAACATTGTGCCACCAGCCACAAGGCCCTTCGAGATTGTACACATGGACAGCTTCACTGCCCAAAATGAGAAATACGTTACTCTAATAGACGTTTTCTCAAAGTACGGTCAAGCGTACCTACTTAGAGATGGCACTGCGCTTAGTGTAATACAAGCTTTATTAACGTTTAGCACGCATCATGGCTTACCGCTCACCATTATAACAGATCAAGGTACGGAATTTACTAATCAGATGTTTTCAGAGTTCTGTAAGGTGCATAAAATCACGCATCATCAAACCTTAGCACATTCACCTAACGCTAACGGAAATATAGAACGTTTTCACTCGACTTTACTTGAACATCTCCGCATTTTGAAGTTAAAGCAAAAAGATCAGCCCGTTATCAACTTAATGCCTTACGCTTTGATTGCATATAATAGTTCAATCCATAGCTTCACTAAGTGTAAACCTTATGACCTCATATTAGGACATACTGACCCACGTGATCCGACTGACATCGATATTACAGGACACTTATTACAGCAATACTCACAGTCCCATAGAGAGCAGATGAAACAAGTTTATGATATTATAAATGAGACATCTCTTGCTAACAGGACCGCGATTATTGAGAATCGAAATAAGTCTCGCGAATCGGAAGTAGAGTACCAACCCGACCAACAGATTTTTATCAGTAATCCTTGCGCTAGTAGATCCAAGCTCGCACCAAGATACACACAGGATACTGTTTTAGCGGACTTGCCCATTCACATCTATACGTCTAAGAAAAAAGGGCCTATCGCGAAAAATAGGTTAAAACGCGTCCCTAAGACCGCGAAATTGTTACAGAGTGCTGACCTTGTTGCTGACACTCCTGTGTCTAAAACAGACCCACGGACACGAGATAAAACTTGAAGGACTTAGAGACGGACCATCACTTTTACCTTTTAAGTTAGGCCCCATGCGACTAACAACTCATTATCATACGTTTTTACAATTAAAAAACCTTAGAGCCAACTCGTTTTAGAAGAGGTTTAGTAGATAGTCTTGGATCAGTTATTAAGAGCATTACAGGGAATCTAGACTATACAGATTTTGTAAAGTACAATGATGCCCTCTCGATTCTAAGAAAAAAATCAAGATAAAATAGTTTCAGAGCAAAATCATCATATCAGTCTTAAAAAAGATTGGATGGATGAAAAATAAAATAAAAAAATTAAAAAAAAAATATTGCTAAAATCGTAGATAATCATGTTGAAATAAATAAGACATTGGTAATGTTAGCTGACCCCGATTCATTTCCGCGACACGAGTTTCTAGATAAATTTGCGAAATTCGCACAATAAATATTGGCAATAACAAGAAACAACATAGGTAGCTTAGTAAGTGAAATAAGTAGGTTAGAAACTATGCTTGCGTTTTGCCGTACTTCGCAAACGCATCATTCTATGATAGGTATAGTTGTAATGAAAAAATATGTTAGGTAAATTGCAATCTTTTTATAATAAAGATATATTATTAGACTTAGAAGTTAGAGAATACTACGACGTTATAAAACCAGCATCGTTTTATAACGGAGATCAATTAGTTTTCGCTTTTAAGTTTCCCGTGGTATCCCCACTGGTTTATACTTTTTATAGATTAGTTATAGTTCCGAATAGGAATAGGCAGGCTGTCATCCCACCTTTCCCATTCCTCGCAATCACTGGGAATATTCACGTGTACATTGAGGCTGAATGCCCGAAGATAGGTACGAGGTACATCTGCGAAGAACATCTCAATCACCAACTCAAATCTCAACCCGATTACATCTGCAACATCATTCAAGGAGAAATAAGCAAAGGAAAACCCTGTGAGATGACCACTATCGACCTGATGAAGCCGCCATGGAAAAACTGGACGACCGCCACCCTCACATCAAAGTCAATTCAATCAACCTGAGGAAGCTGCATGACATTTAAGATAAAATTCCTACAAGAGCCAGTATATCATCACCATTGTACTAGGCCGAAAACTTATTCTACGTCGAACCAAGAAAATCTCGAAGACCGAGAAAGAGCTAACTCAAATGGCGCCGACTTACGCCGTACCAGATTCATCTCAACATCAGATGAAGCTGCCAACGACATTTTTTCCCAATCTTCAAAAATAGTCGTTGATCTCAAGGGGGAGATGTTATATCTATCGACAACTAGTAATCTGCCGACCATCGCAATTACTTTATTTACGACATAAAAGAGTGACAATTTACATCGTTGAAATCTGCCGAATAAGCACACTGCGCCGCGTCACCGGAGCCAGCCCCGCGAGCCGCGCCGCACCAGCACTTCCGTTCTTGCATCGAACTTGTCAATACCTAGTTTATAATTAGATTATAAAATCAATGTAATAATTTTGATTAAATTCCTGTTAAGTAAATCGGTTTTTTTTGGGAACCCCTGGCGTCGTTCCTTTAATTCCTAAGATAGAATACGAAGGTTATTTTATTTTGTTTAGAATGATTCTAATGAATTGTGAATGAAACTTGTAATGGCGGCGATGGCGGCTTGCAACTTGTCACGTATCGAATGCTTAGTTTTAAGTACGTAACTTTTCAAAATTCAATAGAATCAGCTGATCCATCTAAGGATCGTTACAAACGATCCTCGTTAACGATCGTTATAGTGTCTGTAACTTATAAGGAACACAGGTGGTATTCTACTCGTTTCAACTTCTTTTTTTCTAAGTTAATTAATTTATTTATTAGTTTATTTATATTCTAGAGCTTGTTAAAATACATTTCATTCCCACGCTTTAAAAAATCCAGGTCTAATAAAATGTCTTACTAATACATTGCAAACCATAAATTTAGCATTTCGTATTGAATTTTCAACATCTGCTAAAAGCAACCAATATTTATAAACATCATCATAACGAGTCCATTAGCTAGATTTGCTGAAGTGGTCATAAACCGCTCGAGCTAAGTTTATTTTCATTTCATTATAAACAACATAGATGTGTTTACGTATTGGTCAATAATTTCAATTTACTGGCTGAAGATATTAAAGTCATGACTATTAAAGGAAATTTATTAGCTTTTGAGATTTAAATCGCAGAATTTTCTATCAGTGTTCGCAGAAACATCGATATGGCACCTATAAATACACTTAAAAAGCCACGATGGAGTAATGATATGATTGCTGGTTAAGTAGGCTAAACCAGCACTTTTATCATTAAGTACGAATTTAATTTTCGTTTTTTGGTTTCTTTAAGAACCTACGTTTTATAATCACCTCTAACGTTTATTTTTAACCGACATCAAAAAAGGAGGAGGTTCTCAACTCTTTGTTACACATTTACCGCCAATTATTATGAATGGATTATGATGATTACTCGTTTACTCATTTTTGTATCTGAAATCTTTACGCGATCTCGTTCCGTCATAAATACAAAAAAAACTCTTTTTGTTTGAAGGGTATACTCCCGAGGTGGTCTCATATAAATTGTATTCCTGAGGGATTGATATTTTTCCCGTCAAACTCAAAAAACCTCATACCTTGCTTAATTTTCGACCTGAATCCAACATTGAAGTCGGTTTTCTTTTTAGTTTTTAAAACGCATTATTGTTCAATCAGTAGCTTAAGTGAGGTTCTGTTCTTAGGTGAGAATTTTGTAATAAGTTTCAAATTCAGTGCTTCATGTTTTAAATCGCAAATCGCAGTATCCTTAATTATCTACTCTCTATCTGAGTTGGTTCTCGTTGCGGAAAACTAGTTCCGCATTCATAATTTTTACTGTGAAATGATGAACCAATATGAGTATTGAAGCGTGCTCCTATGATTTGCCAGTTAGCTTTGAGAATATTTTCTTTATTAACTACTAAAGTATTCGCAGACTAATGAAGAGTTAAATTAAAATAGCGTAATAAATAAGTGTCTGAATAAATTCAAGTTTTAAGCAATTAGTAGAAATCAGTTTAATTTGAATACTAATATTCGTTTTATTTAGTGCCGTTCGATGGTTTAAAAAACTTTACCATTCTTAGCACGGCTGTACCCAGGTCACGTGTCCTGACGAAGTACTACATTTATGTAATTTTGCATAGTTGCATTATTCATAGCAACAAATTGCGACGTATGGTACTATTCGAAAGAAATATTAGATTGTTTTATAGCTGACGAAGACAGAATAAGAAAATTAAATCGTTACGAAACAAGAACATCCAAAAATTTGAATTCACACATTCAAAAGCTTAGCGGTTTTATGTTTGCAATAAATTGTATTTTTCGAAATGCTAGACTAGAATTAAATACGAATGAGGTCTGATTATTAAATGCTTGCACAATGTCTGTGAGAAGTTAAAGATTAGTGGAGAGTAGGTATATTAGACATCAAGAAATATTTTCAACAAAAAAAAATGTACGGAAGAATAAATACAAACTGAACCAAAGAACACAAATGCGACTAATCGTGAGTCCTTCAGTTGGAAAAGCTATTTTTAAATCCAATATAGAGGTTAAAAGTAATGGAGATGACCTTATCGCATCAACGGATTCACAACAAACGTTAACCGCAGCCAAGCGATCTGAAATCTTATCAAACTTTTCCATTATACTTATCTATTAACATGATGGGTAATGACAAAAAACATTGGCTCATTCTTTTAAATACCCTTAGCTCAAAATTTTATCCAAGTGTCCGCACTGTGAGTACTCACTACTCACATCACTTATCAATTTAATTACTATGCATCACAGAATAGAATGGAATTCCTTAGCGGATGGGCCCGCGTGTTTACCCTACTCGTAAAGTCACGTACGAACAGGACCTTTTGAGGCATCAGCACGTTGTCACCAATAGGATGGTAAATAGGCGAAGGACATCAGTGAACATCTATGAGAAGTCAACACGAAGCTTTCAAACAAGATACAATATTGGGTATGGTTGTTTAAGTATAATGAAGACGGGAAGTGGTGATGAAACGATATCACTTTTACCCAAGTAATAGTGATTGAAGTCGATCTATACCTAAATTGCTCCAGTTAGAAGTGGATGCCCAAAACACATTTTTTTTTGCAAAATTTTGTATATAATAATGTTCAGAATCATGGTCTGATTGCAACACCTCAGTTTTCGGTGGTAGTCTTATTGTCAAAATTAATAAAGTTCCGGGTTGAAACAAGTCACCTAATAACAAGTCAAAAATGTTATTTTGATTAATTGCCTATAATTTATCATCAAAATAAAATTATAGGGAAAACCGTAGTCAGGTACAACACGTAATCTGACCATCACTTTCCTGTGGATAAGGATAATATTCCAAACAAAAAACTATCCCGGACAATACCTAACAGTTGTCAGTACGTGTATCAAGATGCTTTTAAAATTGATGTATTATTGGTTTAGCGTGAGTAGCTAACTCTATACCACTCGTAGTTTATTAGCAGTTGTACCTTTTGTTTCTTGTTTTTCTTTTCTTATTAGGTATGTACATATTTTTTTACGCTCTTGTTTTTTCTTACTAATGTGATTGTGTATCAAACATATGTTTTTCGTTCTAAGAATAAATAATCTTCAATGCGACTTCAATGCACTGAGACTGTCATAGACAAAGTTCTCAAAATGCGTTAAGCAGTAAGTACAGTTCGCCTAACGGATCTAGGCATTCGTGAAGTTAGCCGTTTGTCCGCGAAGAACACAATTTTGTATGAAAAATCGGTCACTGCGCAGACAAACGTCTAACTTCACGAATGCCTAGATCCGTGGAGCGAACTGGAACTAAGTTATTCGCATCTTAGTTACAATTGCAACACGATCGATTCGGTTCGGTCAAGCGGCCTTGCTTTCAAGCTATCGGCTAACAACTGAAATTGAGACTCACGCTAAACACGTGGTTATATTTGATTCAATAGTTGAAGGTATAGATGCAGAAGAAAGATTTAGTATTGCACTAGTTGGAATATAAACTCAAACTCTATGCACGACAATCAAATGCAACTAGGTTGAAGAAAGATGATCAAAAATATATCCATAGGTAGTAGGTACTACTCGTAGTAGTATACTACCGAAGTGAAGCTCAACAATTTAATTGTTTTTGCTAATCTCTAGGGCTGTCATTAATAAACACGAACTAGGGTGGTATTAGCGCTAATCCAAAGCATAAGGCTGTAGTAGGTCAATTCAGTATTAATAAACAAAGACCAAGGAGGAACTAAGCTAATTCGACTCTACTCTCGGAGTAAGAGTTACTCCTAGGCGCCACCTAGTATAGAGATGGAGTAGGCAGACGTATCATGAATTTTGTCATTCTTACGTCACAAAAAAAGGTTGTGCAAATAAGATGGATTATGTTGATGATTTGAGGAAGAATTGAATGAGGATGGATACCAGTTTCAAAAATGTGGCGAGTGAAAATTTACAAGAATCTATTGGACGATCTCGAAAAACTGAACTTAAAATCCAAGTAACACTGCATAGATTTTGTGGTGAAAAACCATTCGGATTAGCAAGAAACAATAAACAGTTAAAATGACTAAATACTTCTTTATGATTAAACATTTTTTGGTCTACAATGAACACCAAAAAGTTTTAGAAGAATAAAACCTCTTTGAATAAAACAGATTGTCAAATACAAATTATTGTCTATCTCTGTCATTCATATAATTAATGACAGAGATAGACAATATTTTTGAATGATAATATCATTCGTTTATTCACTCTTTTTCTACTAATCCCGATGTAAGGAATGTATTACTGATTCGAGGCTACTACCAGTTTATTAATAACATCAAAATATTCAAGTTGCTCCTTCGTTACTAAAGAAGTAACAAGTCTGAGAGTAGTCTCGTATTAAGCTAGAATTAGGGTAATCTAATTAATAAGGCCGTAGGAATACAATAATAGAATGAACTTTATATGAAAACGGAGTAATAGCGCGATAGTAAAAACCTACTTCTGGAAATCTAACACCTATAAATAGCTGCCGTAAACTGAAATAGTGTATTCAGTTCATGATTGTTTCAATGGAATTCGTTCTATTCCTCACGTACCTACCTAATTTGTGGCCGTTTCCATTGTAATACCCGTAAACAGTTTTGAATGAGATTGAGCACGTAAAATAAAAAATGAAACAGGATCAAGATTGCATCCCCAGGGCGCGTAAAATATTGTTTAAAATTTTTAAAAACGATGAAGCGAGCAAAGGGGTGAATTTTAGTGACTACGATAGGTATGATACAAATTGATTCAGAGATTTTATAATACTTACTGTAGTCTCTACTTTTAAGGGAAATTCTTGTACGTTTGTTTCTTTTGAGGAAAAATTCAACAGCTATACCTACAAGAACTAGGTTCAAGTGTATCAAAACAATCAGTAGCGTCAATGATTTATACGTATTTTCTTTGAATAAATTTTATTTAGGCATATTTTGCTAAAAGCCTCGAATCCTGTTGCGTCTTTATTTTAATAGCTATAATAAATTATTTCTTATCAGAACATGGTTTTTAATTTGACGTCTCATATATTTGCTTTCACGTTTCTTCAGTATTAAAATGTCCACCGTTATTAACTTAAATATTCATTGAAATATATTATACTGTATAAAAATTTACCAAATATATCCAACATTCTTTGGTAGGCATATGGGTATCAAAATAATCATATTATTGAGCCTATGACGTTTAAAGCCTGCCCAAAGAAGTCAGTCCAAGCCAACAAAGTCTCAAAAACTGATTTGCAAACTAGCTACTCAACAACCTATACTAAAATATTAAAGGAATTTAGGAACATCTTAGAAACCTGATCCTTAATGTCTAGCCACGGTCTAGCTAAGATCAAATTTAGGTTTGAGTTATTTCATATCGAGTTTTTCAGTGCCTAAGCATTGTAGTGTTTTAAGGAAACACATCAGGTAAGGTTTGGTAATTATTATAATTTAAATAGAAATAAAACCAATATGTTCCTAAAATGGGATGTCTTATCTCTAAAGGCACTACAGCGTCCCGTTAAGTGTAGGTATAGGTTGCCTTCTGACGCTGTATAAATCATCTAATATAGATGTAAAGGCCTAAGTTTTATCTATAAAAGCAGTATTTTCTTTATTATAGCCATTTTTTTATAATAACAATAAGTGTTTATTTTCAAAAGAGGTTTTATACTTAGTAACAGAGCTTACGATTTCTACCTTAAATAATGCGTAGTTAAAATAAACCTATTTCCTTTGACTAAGCTAAATAATATCATTTTTAATTTATCTTTGGCCTGATTTTGCGTTATCAGAGGAGAATGCATAAATTAGACCGTACAACTTTATTCTCCATAAAATATTCTAGTAGCTTACAATAATGATAGTATGTTTTCAAACTCTCTCAGATTCATTTAATTAAATCTGGATATTGAGTAAGTAATCCTTATTTTTTTAAAGTGAGCAATGGTAGTTATAATGTAGATACCTAATTCTCGCTTTCTATCGAGTTTTATAGCACCGAGTTCTAAACTAACATCTCTGTCATCGTGTGTAGGTATTACAGCAGTCAGTACATACTTATATTTTAAATTTGTTTTTAACAAAACTGTTTGTTTAATATTAAGTAATAACAATTCTTGAATAATTACAGTTTAGGTAGAAAACCTTTATACTAATTGAATAGAAAACACAGCAAGAAGCTGTGGCAGATAAAGTCTTAATTGAACGAGTAAACAAGCTGCATAGGCCCATAATCTGTTTACTTATCAACGTTTGTTTACGCGTTTGTGGGCATATCGCCCCCACGAAATCCACACATGATTGTAGTATGAAGGAAGGCACAAGACCCGGTACGGAGCAATAGGGCTTGAACCAACATCTACCTATAAACTGCTGATTAGGTACATATACCCGCCATTACAGAACGTTCTATTTATAGAATCCGCACAGAGATCATGTCTTTGTCTGCTGTAATGTAAACGCTATCATTCCGTGTCTCTGCGACGATACGCCGATCAAAACATTACATAACCTAAAAAATAACTCACCGGAACGAAATAGAAGTGACGGGGCCATCTCTTTAGCACTATAGTTTATTTTCACTTTGATAGGTTAGGACGTCACGTCATTTTGACAGGTGACGCGGTGCCACCTCGGCGGGGAGGTTTCCCGGTGCAATGGCGGTTGTTACCGGAATGGCATAGTTTGGAGGTTTGAGTCGGGTTCCCGCGGCCAATGAACGGCACAGGCCGAGGTTCCAAGGTCAGCCGGCAGAGGGCAGCACTGAGCGGACGCGAGCGGCGACTCCGCTGCCCGTATGGCAACTAACCACAGCGCGACTTGCCTGCCGTGATGATGCGTCGATAAGCAGTATTATGGAATAAATAAAAATGAGATGTGAATATCAATGAATGCAGGTTACGCTCTGCCACTGTGTTTGGCGTTTTAGCTCATCAACTGACCTCCGCAATCTGTAATTAACATAATGTTTGGTATAAATGAAATTATATTTACAGAAACTAAGCTACTACATATTTACAAAATACAACAGGATTAGTCAAGCTATCTAAGGATCGTTAGAAACGATCTATAGATAGCTCAACTGATCCAGGTCACTGTCAGTCGGAAGCGTGCCCAAAACACTGGCGGCATTACCACGCTGGATGGCAATGCTGATCTTTGAGCCAAAAATGTGCCAGCTCTCGGGTCACGTTAAATCTGTTAGTTAGAAATTAGTTAATTATTATTTAGTTAAACTGTTTAGTTACAACAATTATAGTGTCTTATGTAGGTTCTAATCCAATGGCGATGCTACTTCGCTACATATTATTGGAGTCCCATGTGTAGTGAAGTAACTACGAGTTCTTTTAGATGAACCAGTTTCAAAGTTTGTGCACAATTTTATTGGTGTGGCTACAGAATTCCCAAAAATTGTACGTTCCGATAGATAATTTAAGACTGTCACTGACTAGCCTCATATATACAATTAGAAACTAGATTTTTTTGGTGTTAGGTAAAATCTGGATGCTGCTGCATTTTTGTGCAAAAAGATTAGAAATAGAAACTCTTCATTCTGTGACTCTACCTACAAATGGGTGTGCATTTATCTATACGCAGGTATGGGCTATTAAACTACAATACTTGGTATTATTTTTAAATGATAGCTTGTGCTTTTTAGGTTAAACTGGATAAATACCTAGTTCAAAGGGATTATTTATTTACCTCGTACTTATATTTAAATAGTAACTAATTGCATAAAATTTGATAAAATATCAAGTACTTACTCGCTTATTTTCTTATTAATCTATGTTAGAACTAGATCATTGTTTTGATTGTTAATTCGCATTTCATTTAGATGAAAATGTAAACTACCTAACATACCTACAATAGTTTTTGTTTCTTTCTTTCACTATAAAATAGGTATTAAGTTACAAATATTAATATGGATATGCAAGAGCGGAACAATCTGGCACAAGTACTTTGTACTTAAAAGAAGGTTCCAACCCTGGTTGAAATTGTAACCCTTGGTTAATGAAATAAACTATTTTGATTTTTTTTGAATGCATTCTCTTTCAAAAACTGTGATTCAAAGCAGCCTAATTCCTAATTTATTGACCTAGATTAATTGTGGAGATAGTTTTTATTAGCTTCAAAACAGGTGTTTGTGATAAATTTTACAAAACAGCTGTTATTTTTAACACAAAAACGGTTGTTAATTTGGTTCTGCTACTCACCGCTAGATGTCGCTACGTTTTGTGTGTAGTTAATTTAATAAATTATAGATAATATTTTTATTAATAATTATTATTTTTTATATTGATAGGCGGCGATGGACTTGCAACCTGTCACGAATGGTACTAGATTCTGCAAACACAACATGCCTCGAACTAACCCCTTGGACATCTTCAAAGGATCTAGAATATTTATAAGCCATCTGAGAGAATGTCTACTGCGCCTTGGGGACACAGTCGTGATCTTGTTTTTTACGTTTAGTAGATTAGTTTCTATGAATAAAGTCCATTCTATTCTAATTCTATTCTATACCTATTGATAGGCGACAAGTGCTTTTGTCTAACTTAATTTAGGTACCTACTTGTTTACATCTTAATCGTGAATAGGTATCTACTCTTTGTCACCGTAATAAAGTTTTAAGTGGGTGCTTTTAAAGAAGCAAAATCTACATTAAAAGCTTTCAAAAAGCTCTTAAATTTTAAGGTCAACATATTAAAAAAAGCATAAAAAAAAATGATACGAAGTCCTAATTTGAAAGTAATTAAAATACTTACTAAATGTTTTTGCGTCTCCATTCGCTTAATTAAGATGTAGGCCCAGATTTAACGTCATATCTAGGTATATGCATTTTAATATTCGGCATAATAATTTTTTTATTAAAATAAATATAATAATGAGCCCGTAAATTATTGAAGGAACATAAAAATGGAATCAATTTCGTAAAAATATATGATTAAAATTAAACCTCATTTTCATATTTATATGAATTGCTTAGGACCAGTTAGAGCTGTTTTAACGCCCATCATCTAATTAATTATCTACATTTATTTTTTATATTTCATTACAATATTGATACAAGTCTATGCGAATTTTCGTGCGGTCCTCCAGCAGTGCCAAAATAAATGTAAGAGTCAGAGTGTCATCAAAACTACTAAGCACAAAGCACGTCTTTGATTTGGCATTCTAAATTGTTGATCAAGTACCTATAATAGAGTCATTCTATAGACCTAAAAACTCTGCCATTGAAGTTGGCCAATGCTCACACGAATTTATTTCAACCACAGAATTCTAGGGACTACCATACATACATATATACCTACACATAAATACATAGAATTGTTTATACACAACACATATACCTACACATATAAAATTCTATAATTTCAACTCAATTTGATTTTTATTATATTGAAAAAAAAAACATCTTTTGGTTTTTATGTTGACATTATAATTTAGTAAGGTTAAAACAAAAACGTATTTTGTAGGCAATAACTTCTGAGATATATAAAGATAAAGATAAAGATAAAGATTATTTATTTGCATAAACATGTGTAGGTAAAAAAGATGATTACATAGGAAGGTCTTGGAAGCAACATGTTTTACCGATTTCGGTGTGCAAACCGAGAGAGTGGCATGCTTTAAGTGACATAAATCAAAGTTAAGTTAAAATATTAGTAATAATGTCAAAAAAAAAAAATAATATCATGTTCGTCAAAGTAGGTAAATAATTCATTTAACCATAGAAAAATAATAGGTAAGTAAGTAATAATATCATTTCAATTAAAATTTATCATTTAAGAAATCATCAATCTTATAGTAGCATTTTTCAATTAATAGTTTTTTAAATTTATTTTTAAATTCATTATCATTAAGTTGCTGGTAGCTCTTTGGAATTTTATTGTAAATTATTGGTGCCATGCATACTATACTTTTACTTAGTAGCGCAGTTTTGGATTCAAAAAGACAAAGCCTATCATTACGTCTGTTCCTTGGCGCATTGTCAGACAGACGTGGGAACAGGTGAAGATTATTTCTCACAAATAATGCTACTTCAATAATATAAAGGGACGGAAGTGTAAGAATTTTATGTGTCAGGAATAGTGGTTTACAGCTATCTGTCATATGAGTTTTGCCCCAAATCACTTCCAAGTGAAGGTTTGTGAATCATGGCTGACTCATGTTTTATGTTAACTCATAAAGACTTTCGTTCGTGGAAAAGGGCTTGACAAACAGTGGGTGTGTCCATTTTGTTCTGGAGTGTTATGTCACCAAACCACGAGTTTAAAAAGTGATGGTATTCGTGACGAGCCTAAAACCTTTTGCGAACTAATACCTAAGTAACAAAATTGTAAAAACAGATTACATGGTACTATCTAATGGTACCACGGTAAACATACGAACTTTATTGCCGGAATGGCAATGCTTTATTTCTACATTATTCAAGTTTCTCGCATTAGCCTTACCCTAATTCTCGCACCTTAGAGTCGTTTGTTTGTTCGTTTGTTTTTAGCCCCCACTATCCCACTGGTGGGCAAAGGCCTCCCCTCGAGTTTTCCAAGCTTTCCGGTCCAACGCTACCTTAGAGTCAATTATCAAAAATCTAAAATAAAAAACTATAAGTATATAAAATATATATACAAGGTGTAAAAAGACGTCTAGAAGAAGCCAAAAGGGGTAGGTACAGCATCCCAACACAACCAAATCCAAAAGGAATTTTTGAAAAAATCATTATATCTGGAAAATACAGCGTTTGAAGATTACTGTTTGCGTATGTACTGGGCCCGTTTTTTTACGTAGATTGCTGAATTTTAACTGTTTGTTTCTTTTATAAATGAAATTATTAGGTCGGTATGGTCTTATTATGTTTTACTAGTAGTAAATATCCGGAAATAACATAAAATGATAGTTAAGTAAAAAAAAAAATTGCGTATTTTTTTTCGCTAAATATGTTCAGTCAGAATCATGATTGAATCTGATTGCAACCCCTCAGTTTTCGGTAGTAGTCTTTTTACACCCTGTATATACAGGGTGTCCCACGGCTATGCCACATGGAGGGAAAGTACCTTAAATATTGTAGATGGAACATTTTACTGAAAGAAGACATTATTTTTATTTAAAAAACAACTTAAACTGCATTCACAGATATTTAAATAATTACATGTTTGAACCGGAAATCGAACCCGTTACATGAGAAAAATAATCATCCTGTAGCTTTATCATACCGATCGAAAGGCTTCATCATAAGGATTATTTTTTGCTGAATAACATAGTGTCACAAATAAAAGGAAGGCCATGAACTTTAACATTTTTAATACAAAATTTATCAATTTATCAAATGCTCAAAATGATTCCCTTCCTGTTGAATACAAAGTCGAACTCTTTTGATTATTTCGCTCCCTGTCGACTTTTTGATCTTGTTGTGGTGGATATTTCGAATAACACGTCTAAGTTCTGCTTGTAGCTCGTGGACACTTTCACACTGGTTATACTTCTCAAGTGGGTACATTTACTAGTGATACGTACTTATGATAATGTCAGTTGTATGTGCTTACGGCAATGTCAGCTAAGTATTTATTTTTCTGAACACAAATGTTAAAGTTCATGTCCTTCCTTTTATTTGTGACACTATGTTATTTAGCAAAAAATAATCCTTATGATGAAGCCTTTCGATCGGTATGATAAAGCTACAGGATGATTATTTTTCTCATGTAACGGGTTCGATTTCCGGTTCAACCATCTAATTATTTAAATATCTGTGAATGCAGTTTAAATTGTTTTTTAAATAAAAATAATGTCTTCTTTCAGTAAAATGTTCCATCTACAATATTTAAGGTACTTTCCCTCCATGTGGCATAGCCGTGGGACGCCCTGTATATATGTATATATAACATATATGTATTTGCGAATACTGCTAGTGATATACAAGTAGTCTGGTCATTATTATTATGTTTATGGTTATTATACTTGTGGTTGCGTGTGGCACGATATCGAAAATCTAGCCTCAAAATGCCTTTAATTGGCCACCAGCGGCTATGATTTAAATTTATCTAGCAACAATAATTGACAGACATTATCAGTATTTTATATGCTGTCTCAACTAGTTTTCTGGCAAAATTATTCTCCAAGTAGCGACCGTGTTGGCTAAACTTGGATAAACTAAGTTGGGTTACGAGTACATAAGGCTGGGTGGATTTATAGATCTGCGGATGTTTAGAATCCTAGATGACCAGTGAACCGAAAGGTGTTTGAATACCAACTTCTTCCCTTATTTGAAAACGATATGTTATCCCAACATTAAGACGCACTATTTTATGGTTTTTGTTATAATTTTCTTTTTTATTTTACTTTTTTCCTTATTTTTCTATACTAAGCGCCTTACTAATGAACGTGGTGTAAAGTTATTCTTCGGAATAAAATAGAAATAACTATACATTTTGACAGTTTACACTCAGGAATAACTTTATACCACGTTTATTAGTAAGGCCGTTAATCTTTAAAGATATCCTGTAACGGAAGAGCGAGACATCCTAATACAGGTATTTTCATACTTAAAAGGAGGTCTCAAACCCATGTAACTAAAGTAGATTAAGTTACTGAAATAAATATATTTGATTTGATTTGAACATTACGGTGGTGTCGTTAACAAACGCTTAGTGTCAACGATACCCCGGGGGCGTCGTTTTGGGGATGTCGTTAACAATGAACGGCCGTCACCAGTGTGGAAGCGAGAGAACATGTTAATAGATTTTACCAGCAGGGTTTGACGAGCGTGTAAACGCACCTTAATAGTGGGTTGTTTTCACCGCCGACTTCTCACTTATTTACTGGTATAACTTACATTTTGATCAGGCAAATTCTATAAAATTGCAAATAAAAATACAGCAGTATTTTTTAGATTTTTATTTAAAAATAAATTATCGTAGTACAAATTGCACCAATAACAACAAAATTTTGGTTTAAACAACATGAAACCTTAACTTTCGCTCAAAGCAACTTATTCTGCATTACATTTAAGATTATAAAATTAAATACTACGGTGCGATAGGACCTAGGTTAACGTCACTTTATGCATTACTTTATCCTATTTCATTTCAAAATCGCAAAACTCACAACATTCTGAATAATGGAGATTCACTGAGGCTAAATTAAACCAACAAATAATCAAACACACGATACGAGAAACATAAGATTAGGTATAGTCTTTACAAGTCGATAGGTATGTCGGGCAATTTTAGTACCTAAAGTTCAGCTTCTGTTGGTTTAATCTGAGCAATATTAATCAATAGAAGCTGGACGTACGATTAGAATGAAGGATTAATCGTTTTTGTCAGATAGTTGTATGATGCAAATAAATCCGATTACATGAAGTATTTGTTGGTTTATTAGTCAAAACGGAATTGAATTCCGAACACATCAAACTCAATCTACACTATTTCATAAATACCATCTTAATAATAAGATGAAGCTTATGCGTTAGAAAACAAAAACAAGAGAAAAGCGTGATTATGTTTGGAAAGAGTAATAATATAACTAAAGATTATCTAATTGTTTGTCAGATTCAAAGGCACAGTGTCAACTTAGCCTACAGATTTCTGTTTAACTCGGTTTTATTTCCTTTGGTGTATTTTAATCCAAATCTCTGGAATTATATCTCAAAATCGTCATTATACTATGAATTTCGGAAATATTAAAGACTATTACATAATTATCTTGGTTTTTTGGTTAAAATAAACTTGATATTATTTTAACTTCACTTGCAAAAATAAGACTGATATTTCTAAACTAGAAATATTAAAAAAAATACAATTTGATCCAAAAATCTGACTGCATGTAAACTGAGCCTATCTACATTTTCTTCTCTCGCAAGTATTTTGTCACACCAATGTTAAAAACGTGAGCTATTACCTAATAATTCTACGTTTTATCTTCTAATTTTCCCTTTAGAGTAGGTAAAATTTGCTACAAATAAAATTGCTCTAGCCAATTCCATTGCTACAAGTTACTTACAAGTTTCTTCTTATTATAGGTACCTTCGTGATCAATGAAAAAAACATTTTTTGGTATTACCACAAACAATCAAAAATTTATTGCTCTCTGAAATTGACTGAAACAAAAAAATGTACTTAACTTAAAAAAATACTTGAAAAGGCAGTTAAAGGTAAGACTGTACCTACATGATAAAAATTTTGGATCAGAAAAAGACTGCTTATCTAAATTATTTTATAAATAAGAATGCAAAATGCGACTTCGGAAAAATTTCTAATTATAATTGACTGCACGAAACATAGTTTCCTCGTTTTATTGCCATCGTTTATGAATGAATTAATCTACTTATTAAAACTATTAGCTCCTTTCTCATCTAGCGATGATAAGTCACCGATACCTTAACCAGAGTTGGCTTCGGCCAAACTCGCGCGACCAAAGAGACTCGAAGCGGGAGCGTCAGCCGCGCGGCGGACTCTCCCCATTCTTTATCTATGGCGCTTTGCACACCTACGCGACAAAACGCGGGAATATTTTCATACATTCGTTCCGCTTTGCAGACGCTCCCGCATCGCATCCCGCTTCCCGCGTTACTGACGCGCAGGTTTGGCCGAAGATTAAGGTATCTAAGAAGAGATTATCTTAACAATAGGATAGGATATCCGCCACTTACCAATGTAATTAAGTTGAGAAAGACGAACCAAAGTCCACCAACACGATAAACAGGCGTTTATCTTTGCGTTTGTAGAGGTTCTAGCGTAGGCACCTATTTACAAATTCAATTCTAAACTGTTAGCGTACAAATTAGCCGATAGATTTCATTGGTCTTTAAACCTAGCAGTGGTTTAGCGGAGTTTTATTTTTAGCATAGTATAGGAGTGAATTTGAAAGAACATCTTACTCTAATGCTCTATATTAAGGTAATAAAAATAGCACTTTCCTCTATTTATCTAGTTCCGGTGTTCTGTGCAAACTATTTGCTCAAAATTTCTAAGAGCCAACAAGTTAAACTAAACGCCTTCGGAAATTGTAGTAGCAAGACACGTGAACTACACTTAGTCTTGCTACTCCGAAACGTAAAATGCAGAGAATCTTGCAGTTTTACATTATAAAACTAAAAAAAAATGAATATTATGTTTGTGGAAAGGGCGTCACACGATACTTAATCGAACTACATTCGCACTTTCATACATTTGCAAAAACGGCTATTCACAGCAATAGTTACCTGGTAATACTTTAACCAAATCTAACTTAGCCAATTAATTCATTGGTCCATTGATAAACCATGTCAAGGCATGAAATATTAACTGGCTAGGCTAGCATTGGTTTTGAGTAAAAAACAGAGCAATTATGCTAGACACGTGTAGATAGTACAATATAGAAGTTAATACTATTTGGACAGCTAAATTTGAAACTTTCTGTCATATTAAAATTATGTTAAGTAAACTTTTAAGATGGCAGAAAATTATCCATGGCTGTATGACAAATTGCATTTTCGATGCAACACTGCATTGCTTCAAAGCATAACACAATGATAGACCAGTTCAAATTCATTAAGAGAGATTAACACCTATTGAAGCCAAACGTTGCACGTTATTCAAGTTGTTTGTACATGTCTTCTATCTGTGGTTTGAAGTAGTTGCGGATTTCTGGTCGTTTTGCCTTCAGCGTGGGGGTTAGAAGGCCGTTTTGCACTGAGAACGGATCTGGGTGGAGATAGATGTCTTTCACCTGTAAAGATACATCCAGAATCAGAAGTATAACAATATTATTACAAATATAGATCACGAAAGAAAATCAAAAGTGACTTAGTTAAAAATAAATGTATAAGTATAGAGAACATCTATTAAGTCTCGTTAAAATATGCTGCATAAAGATATTCTCAGTCAATTATTTAGAGATTGGCATTTACAAAAACGCCCGGACTGACCTTGACTAAGATAATCAAACTTGACTAAGGTATTTTCCTACATCATTTAAGCAAACCATTAATTTCATTATCAGCTATTAGAAGTAAACCGAATGTATCGATTTTGTACTGCCACCTCTGCTAAACAAAATAAAGACTTCATAAGTTTACTTCCTTGTTCTATTTTCGTGTTGCCCTACCCGGAAACCTTAACTCCTTAGACACTCTTTGTAGTAAACCGAATACTTCGATTTTGTACTGAAATTTCCGCTTTACCTACAATTAAATAAACAGTTTACAAGTAAGCTTACTTGTGAACTGTTTGTTGTTTTGTTTGTTTGTTGAAATTTGTCCTCAATTCGCGTTGCCCGACCGGTTGAATTTTCCTCCTTAGACATTCCGCTTTATCTTATCTCTTACCTGTTCAAAGGTCTTGAGTCCAGCAGTCTTGCCGAACTGCAGCATATCATCGATTATCATCTTCTTGACCTGATCGTTCTCGCAGAGCGCGGAGAACGTTCCCTTGATGCCTTTTTCTAGAGCCCAGCATTTAATCACATCCACGTCAGGCACAACTACTGCCACTATGCACGACTGGAAAGGATATTTTACCATGATAAATTAATATCTGAAAATACGGCGAACAGCTGTAAAGTATGTCATCCACCATCAGCATTTTTCAACCCACTGCTGGGTATAGTCTCTCTTAGCTTCTGCCATTAGCTATTTGTGCCAATCTTGCTCAGTGTGACCTGCTCACTTTACCTACATGTTGTCGATCCATCTTTTTTTTTTATTTATTCTAATAATACTTACCTAGTCTATTGTAATATCTGAAAATCACTTTTGTCCAGAGAGATCACAAATGCGTAGGTTCCTCTTGAGTTATTTATTATTTTTTTATTACATACAGTATTTTGTTGTGTTTGAAGTATTCGTTTCTTAAAATAATGAATGAAATCACTTACCTTGAGAGACTCTCCGTGCACGAACACCTGTTCCACATACTGACTCCTGATGTAAATGTTTTCGATTTTCTCTGGCACGATATACTCGCCCTGAGACAGCTTGAAGATATGTTTTCTTCTGTCGATAATCTTCAGTGTGCCGTTCTGAAAAATATACACAATTTTATATTAATTTTTATATGGACTTTTACGTAATTTTTCTTTTTAAATCAGAACCATGGGTATTCAGGTAAAAATAACATCTATATCTGGCCTACAAGACTTACTAGTCAAATTTTAAACATAAAGGAGATTTAGGGTAAATTTCCGTTTGTGCAAATGCTTACGATCTATCAAATTATTTCACTCACCGGTAACCACTTGCCGACGTCACCAGTGTGGTGCCAGCCATCACAATCTATAACCTCGCGAGTCTTTTCAGGCTCCTTGAAGTATCCCTTGAAAACATTGGCTCCTTGCACGCACACCTCGCCCTGACCTTGCACCGCGTAGTACTCCATTTCTGGCACATCCACAAGCTGTGAGGACAAAAAACAGCCTTTCTAATGTTGTTTTTATCAGACGATGCTATCCTACAGGTAGGTAAAGGCTTTCTCTCATTCCTTCAAGACATCGCAATCTAGTGCTCTCCTAGTCTAATCTCAAGGTTATTTTATTATTTATTTTTGTTTATTTTATTTATCTTCATTTAATTTTTTTGTCATAAGAATGTCATTAATCAGCAAGAACCGAACAAGATTCAAGTAAATATTGGTAGTAAGTAAATATTTAGTTATAGTAGGTCTCTATATCTTAACTTTGGGTAAATCCACAGACTTATTTAAGCAAGTGATGATAAAATGCTTTGATGCATCTAATCGTGAATTTATCGACAGTTGCCAAAACATTGCGTCAGCAGTTGATAAACAGAATGGAATCCCTGAAGTGGGTTCAAAACAGAAACCATTTATTTGTGCAACTTTTATATTTAGACTGAAAGTTTGCAGTGGTAATGGAATTTAATAGGTTCGTCGCAAGGATGTTGTTTGTGTGTTCGCAACGGAAGTGATTTTTGGAGATAGTTGGAATACCAAAACAATATAACTCTTATTTAAAGCTGAAAAAACGAAACAACGCAAAATACAAACTAAACACAATCATGACTATGAGACATATTCTCAGATCTTTAAACCCTAAAGTATAATGCATTCATGATCCCGTAAACTTGTAATATATTAGAGATTTATTTATTTATTTATTTATTTATCATTACAGATATATTACAACATTACAGATTATATAGATAGTTAGAAGCATATTCATTCAGCAATTGCCCCTATTTCGCAAATAATAGCATTCCATACATGACAGATTGTCTCCTTTAAAGTACTAACCTTCACTTTGCAACAAGCAACGGGAGGGCCAACATGTTCCGGGACATGGTCCCCTTGAACTGTCAGAGTAACCGGCGCGGTGCACTCCGTCTGACCGTACCCTTCAACGATCTGTAATGAAAAGTTGTGTAAATTTTGAAATTTATATTAACCTACTGGATTATTTCGATGATTGATGTGTTGATGATAGGGAATAGCTCTGTAATATTCATTTGACAGGGTGCTATAAGTGGTACAGTACCTCCAAAAAAAGCCCAAATTCTTTAAGATTTTGCAAAAAAAAAATTCTGTTGTAATAATCGGAGCCTACAAATCCAGATTTATGATATTGATTGATGAAAAGCTGCTCACATTTTAAAACCACGGCAAATATCTTTAATGAAGTGATCATAAAATTAAGACCAACGGCATTTCGCAAAGTCATATAATATGTGACGTTTTTTAATGTCATTGACTGTTGGTGGGCGCTTGTTTTATCCAAAAGAGGGCTACCGTTATACCAGTGGGTAGAACTGAAACAATGGGCAGTTGTTTGGATAATGTAGTATGTGCAGACCTTTCAAAAGCTTTTATTGATAAGCATGTTTGGTACCTTAATTTTATCAAATGCAAGGTCTTCGGAAATTTATATATACTTATACCGTAAGATCTTTGAACTAATGAGACTAATAAATAAAATCCATCTGTAATATCAATTAGGTACCTTAAAAAGCTTTGATTATCTACTGACTTTGCAATGTCCCATCTGATCCTGATTTTCAAAATTCTACTATTAGAACATTTATTATACATACTATGTTATTTTAACCTACTCGCTACAGTACTTATAAAGCCGTACTGACAAACTTTCGTATTTTTCACTATTGACGTTGATAGTTTCAACGTGACCTCGAGTGGCATAGGTATCTTACATTCATAAAATAGCTCTCAATTTCTGTAGCAACAATCTTAAAATATCGATGAGAGATTTTGGCGGTTCTCCACGTGAACTGGTCTTCAGAGTAATAATGATAGTTAGAGCGCTTTTGGAACAAAAGCACTAGCGTATAAAGCAGAAACAAACTGTTCAAAAATACGACCGCATTGAGATACTCCTTTTTTAGAGTTGAATGAAAAAGACAACAGAACAGAGTAACTAACACTACATCATTATTCTGATGTTAATACTATAGTATAACACTATACTAGTAGTAGTAGACACACGAGTGAAGCCTCAAGCATGACAGTAAAAGCAGATGGTGGATCTTCAAAATTCCACTCGAACTTAGGTATTTAATAAATACAAGTATTACAACTCTACTACACAACCAACCGAAACAAAGAGCAGAGCAGAACCTAAGAACCGTTGTAGTGTGAACAATAATAACTACATAAGTAGCTAGATGAATCACTGTGTATGAACAGTTGAACAATACATAAAGTTAAGAGATGTTTATTGCTCGGATCGAAGTAGGATGACTATAAAAATATTACGCTGATATGACACTATGTTGTGGAACTTTTACGATGTTATAGGTAATTTAATAGGGCGGTTCGTATAATAAACAAGTAAACTAATTTCATTAGAGTGCGTTATAAATTAATTTACTGCTGAGAGGATCTTAAGGTGGATTGGGCAGCATAGTTTAATGTTTTTTATTTGTTTTTAAGAAGTTATTTTTACGTAGAAGAACATTTTATAATGGGTTTCTAGGGATGTCTTAATGCGACTAGCATTAAACATTTAAAGGACCCTTTTAAGTGTTTATAGTTCTTATATCGTTATAACCGTAAGTATTTTACTTGGCAAGTAGATTCGATTCCTTAGGAATTATAATGTCGCTAAGAACCGTAAAGAGACTATGGAGATTCAGCTCGTTGGTATACTTAGGGCTTAGTTATAAATAAAATATTAGCTGGAAGAGACCGATTAAGCCGAAATAATGGTTTAGGTCAAGCCTATTCCATCTCAAACTATGTTCACACTACAGCGTCCCTTTGAGTGCCTAGGCATAGATTGCCTCCAGACGCTGTATAAATAATCTAGTCATAGATGTAAAGGCCCAAGTTTTTAGAGTATCTAGGTACTGACCAGACAGCCGAGGGCGCAGCGTGCAAAAGTCAGCACATTCCCAGCCAAAGGCGCGGATCCGACCACCATGATGCGCAGGCGACCACCCATGCCTTCGCGCACCTTGCGGAACACCAGCTTATCCCAGATAGAGTCTCCACGGATTATACCCCTGTAACAAACATACCTTGTTATTCTTTAGCAAGTTTTCCATTATTGTTCCTAATTGCATTCTTATTTTCTTTACTTCGTGTCAGTGGTTTCTTTGTAGTGCCTTTAAATTTTACGAACCCAGGGACCACGGAGTCCAACTTTGACTTGGACTCCGTGGCTTTGGATAGGTCAGGGACCGTATTCCGGTTCTTATTTTCGTTCGTTTAATAAATATTCGGATGTTTCTTACTACGATTTCTGACTTTCAAGGGACAATTTTTCGGTTCGGAATATTTGGTCCTAGGTTAGGACCGTGTTTTAACGTTGATCTTATCGACTGAATACAATGTAGCTCGTAGTAAATAACATCCGAATATTCATCGAACGAGCGAAAAAAGAAACGCGAATAACCCCCCAGGTAAGTTCTGGTGCATGCTGAGAAAATTAACGATTTTGTTTAGAATTCATAATAGTACCGAACAGTAGATACAGTTTTGTACACAAGCCGCCCATTTAGACTTAAGCTACTTTTAGTTTTTAATTTTGTAATTTAGGATAAATATACGAGTATAGGTGTAAAAATAAAGAATTACCTATCTATCTTTATTTAATGATTCATAGTTTTATGGCAAGCGGTTGAGTAGATAAAACGCGAAAGCGTAACAAACTTACATTATTACAATCATAATTTGAGAAAGATAATATACAATATACAATTCCTACATCTGAAGCAGCTGTTAAATTATTATTAGCTATCTATTCGTTTATTCATCGACTCTTTTAATGAAGGCAAAGAATCATCGAATTCCTTTCGAAATGATATCATGGAAACTTTACATGACACTGGGTCTAAATGTCTCTTGGGTAGCTTCCATTTTCATTTCCTGCCGTAGCCACAAATATTGTCGGCTCATTAAATGGTTTGAGGCCATCCTACGCGGTCTTCCGGTGTATCAAAATACGTACACAAGAATACAGATTTTTCTCGTACTTTACACAAAAATATAGGTAATCAACGCATAACTTTTACTTGAATTGAACTTCTTTTTTTTTTAATTAGGTCCGCTATTTTGAAATCTCCTTTACAATGGCTTAAGGTGAGTTTTCTTCATCAGATTTGTTGTTTTCTGCCCCACAGCTTCCATCAAATTTTTATCTGAAGAGTGCTTTTAAGGTCTTACCTCTTCAACTCAGATTCTTTTGCTGACAACGCCATATTGAAAAGTAACTTCTTGATCTTCGAGTTGGAGATCTCCGACTGAGCTCTGTCATAGAGTCGGTTTAGCAAACGTGGTACAGCCGGCATCATGGTGGGCTTGAGGGCACTGAGGTCGTCAGCCAGTCGTCTGATATCGCCGCTGTAGAAGCCAACGGCACCTCCTACCATGTATAGAGCGTTCTGGAAGGAATGGTGCAAAGTGAGTACAGGTGTTGTCTTTGAACAGCGATTCCTGATGCTGAAAAACTATGCTTCGACAATGGTTTGTTTAGGTTAGTTCTAGTTATTAGGTATTTAACTGTATATTAGTTTTTTACTCCGTCTTAATTGATCGTATAGATTCGATAAGGATCAGTAATGATGTATTTCCAAGGACAAAATTGTTCACTGCCAAGTACAGTAAGAAAACTTTTTCTCTTAAACACGTTTTTAATAATGACGTATTATATCCTGCCTCGAGTGATCTAGCCCGTGAGTTGTTGAATGTTGCGGATGAACAAGAATGCAGTCTTGTTTCAATCTCCTATTCATGCGAAAACCGCACGGCTATGATGCAAATGAAACGACCTAGTAACCAGTAATAAAATATACTTACAAGAATCTTGAAAGACACAACAAAAATTAAAAAACATAGCCCTTTCATCTAGCTTGGTCCGCCCATATCGTAAAATTTTTGTTGAATAATTCACACTCGTATTTTATATCTAAAGTGACTCGAGTGGCTAGAAGTGTTATTACTGTCCAGTGTCCATTCACGAGTTGCCTCGCAAAATGAGAAGTCATTATCATCAAAGAGTATTACAGTCTCTGTCATCTGCACCAACATTATAAAGAGGTAAATTTGTTTCATCTTTGTAGGAAAATAGCCTCTGATCAAATTTCAAACATTCTTCCACAGATAGCTACAATGAGTGTCACAAGATTTGATATGGTGTGCATATAAAACAACTTGAGAAATTAAATGTCTTTGCAATGTTCATACAGACATAGTAGAAATATGCTCTCAAAAGGGAAATCTAGAAATTATGAATCACGTTATTTCATATTAACTCAACAGTGACGCACGTAAAGGTATTGCAAATAGGAATATTAATAATGATAGCGCTAATATAGTTGAAAATGGCAAAGAGAATGACAAAGATGATAATAATAATAAACAATAAATAATGATGGACATTTCACACAGCATCATCTGGCCCCAAACTAAGCAAAGCTTTTACTATGGGAACCAGATAACTGATATACTACTATGAAATCGCAACATTTGTGCATTCAGATGTTTCGGGTATCGTTTTTATTGTTGGGGATAGAAGGATTGTACTTCAGTTCAATAATGTTGAGTTAGAAATCGATCTTATCTCTTGCAGTTAAAGTTCAATAGGTAACTCTGGCTATGTTTGCATTGGTTGTATACTTTTTGTTTGTAAATACATACATATTTATTATACATAGAAACACCCAGACCCGAGATAAATACATAATGATGGTAGTACAGATGATACAAACCTCGCAACACCGCTCAAGCATATGCGCAAGAGGTAGGAAGGATATCATGACGTCATTCTTCATAGGCCGATGTTCGCCGAGCTGCATCGTGACGCTGCACATTGATGCGACAACGTTTTCGTGCGTTAGCATCACTCCTTTAGGCATGCCTGTTGTGCCTGATGTGTAGCAGATTGTGCAAAGACTTTCTGGTCTAGGCGGCTGCAAAGGAAATAGTAGTTTTAAATTATGCTCCTAGTTAAATTTATTTGGCTTTAATTTAATCAAGTAGTGTAGCGGAAAAATTGAAACAAATAAAAATATTTGGCTAAGATCTCTACATTATTCTTAGTAGAAATGGACGCAAATTTAACCTCTCCTCATTTTACCAATAAAAGAATAATAGTAGGTGAAATTTATTTCGTAAATTTAAAAAAGCCTTCAAGATAAGTGAAAGCAATCAAGTAGTTAACATTATGCTTATTGTACTGTCATTATTCATAATTGTAAAATGATAAAAATAAACGAATACCACGATCAATCATAATAATTATCAATGAGGGAACTAGCAATAATGTAAAGTGGTTTAATTTAAACTCGCTTTTATTATTTCGGACCAGTAGCCGTATTGTTTAACTCAAATGGGAATGGACATGGGCTTCATTTTGACTTTTGAAACCCATTTTGGACTTTAATTGTCATTTTCCTATTATGTGATTGGTTGAGCTCTATTAGGATGACAACTGGGAATGGATTTCAAGTTCTCGGTTTGATCTTACAATTTAAAACTTGTTTCTGCCCACGGAATTGGTTGCAAAAAAATGATAGGTAGTTTAGATTGCAAACTAAATTCGTTAAAAGCTACGTTTTATGTCAGGATTTTTTGACCGTTGAAACCATTTATACTCGTACTACGCACACTACGCATACTACCTACAGTTATGAACCATCCTAATCTATTTCTAAATGAGTGCTTCACAACTCAAACTACCATCACGTCAATACAAAGCTAGCAAGTTTAACAAAAGCAATTTTAGATCATGTCACTTACAACACAAGGGTGATCTTTGTGTGCACCCTGAACTTCAACATCAGTAAACTTGAGGATCTCCACTCCTCGGCTTTTCGCCCTCTGGTGTGTAGAAGGTGAGACTTCCTTGATAGTGATAAGCTTCCTCAAACATCTCGGAGATTGGTCGAGTAGAAGATTGGCTTTTTTATCATCTTCACAAATTACAACAGACATTTCAGCTGTAACAACGGAAATGGTTATTTAAAGATCAAAAACTGAGATTTTGTTTTGTTCGAATATTAGATTACCCAAAAAATTCTACTGAAAATTACCAGTCGATGTTTTAAAATTGTTGATTGTCAGAACAGCCTGAACATCAATCAGATATCCAAAGAAGATAATTACAAAACAAAATGTTCATGGACATATCCATTAAAGTTTTACTGTTAACAAAGGTTGTCAATCAAACAAAGAGCCTTAAACTTTAGCAATCAAAAACTCCTGTTCCTTATAATTACCAGATTCATTTGATTGCAATCTGATCGCACGGTAACATATGTAAAGCGTATTTAAAAGAAAAACGAGAATACAGGCACAGACAATAAATTAAAGAGCGGAAAGGATATACATACTTTGATTTACAATGAAGGCACATGCGTTGGCTCCTAGTGTGTCATACAAAGGCACGATGACCATTGAATAGCAGTAGGCAGCTTGTTCTGTCATTATCCATTCAGGACAATTCTGTGAATAGATTCCTGCAAACAAATAATAAATAAAAATCTACTCAGTCAGACTAAACGATGAATAAATTAAAGCCCGCTGAGAATATAAGAGGGTTTGAGTATATTATCCTCCTTTTTATATGCAATACTTTTTGTTACAAAACGATCCACAACATGTAACGCGGAGACGTGGAAGACCCAGGATGAGATGGCGAGACGAGCTAGACTCTCATCTAAGACCTGGCCTGTTACAGCGTTAAATCGCGAAGAGTGGAAGAAGGGAAGGGGGACCTTTGCATTGCAGTGTGACGAGAATGGCTAAATAATAAATAAATAATATTTTTTGATAGATTAAACTGGTACTTGAGTAAATTGACTTTTAGAAATTAAAGCAACATTGCAAGTAACTTACCCACAAACGTGTTCTGTCCAGGTGTCAAGCCTTGACATATAAGACCAGACCCAAAGTTCTTAGCCCGCAGGAGGGTTTCATTGTATGTCTGCCACACGTACGGTTTATTTGGTCCATCACGCCAGCCAAGACAGTTCCCATTATCTGAAAGTCAAGACGCTGTCATTCTCACATTGAAATGATTATCTTACCCATTAATCAGACCTATCCAGGCTTTCTCGGTGCTGCATAAAATTGTGAAATGTCCTACCCAAAACCCGTTTCAATTTCATTGTTTTGTTTAGATTGCGGCACTAATAACTAGTCCTAGTGAACTGAGAGCAAAAAATCAGCCGCATTGACTACTCTAGTGGCACAAATTATGTTTAACTGTATCCTGAGAACCGGTTTGTGAATGATGGCTACATTTTGTAATACCTTGTCATTATCGTGTTTATCTTTAACGAGCGGAAATGTAGGGAAATGAGGTGCGCCTAGAATTGTACCTTGAGGCGCTCCTCTACAGAGAGTTGTGTGAACAATTCGTAATTATGGCCTGTCGGCAATAACTGATGCAAATAATAAATCTCGCAAGATGGTGCAAAGTCTTAACGATCTTGTTTGCCATAAATCTTTTGAAAAGAGCTGCAATCAACCGATGGAGTGGCGAGTCAGTAAAATGAATTTATAGATTGCCTTGCGTTTGCTGCGTAAGCGTGACCCAAATCAACACACTCGAAGTAGACAGAAAGTGCACCACAATAGCTTCTAGATGGTCAGACTATCCTCAAAAAGTAACATGATTAAGGACCAAAAAACCAAAGGAATTGAAGCAAGAAATGAGCTGCTTTATGATATATTACTGCCCTTTCACTCTCGTACGCAAACAAGACTACCGTTAATCAATGAACCTATCTACCTACTACTGTGATAATAGTCATTCCATAAAAACTTACTTGATTCTCTGACACCTCTTCTGAAGGTCTCATAAAGTGTGCGTGTATCTTCATGGAGGTAGCGTAGATATCTGCCATTTTTTGCTTCTTTGTAGAATTTGGAAACGCGTACCATTTCAGGTCCCTGCAACAAGCATACAGATAGGCTATTTGTTATTCTGAGTACTTAACATATTTTGAAGAGTATCATCATTGGCAAGTAAGATAGAAGTGCTAAATTCTATTTCATAACCCGATTCTAAAATGTATTTTACATTTATAATTTACCATTCATTTTCACACGAATAAGGTGCTTTCATTTTCCTATTCTAAGCTTCAGTAGTTTTGCCATGTTTACATCATGAACAAGACTTTGAAACGATAATATTATCAACACTATTATGTACCTACATACAGAGGTCGTTGAACTGAATCCTCGCAACTGGCGGGGAACTAATCAGTCATAATCTAATTAACCAACTACTGGCGACAGAATCATTAACTTACATACCAATATGGCCGATAAAATAAATTAATTTATGAACATCAGATAAAATACTATAAATTTTTATGCCAAATGATAAGTCTCAAAACATTGATCTATGAAATAAAACGTTTTTGAAAAGCAGGCTCATAATTATCATTCAGTACTTGAAGTCAATCACATCTCAGTTCATGGCAAGGATATGCTTAAGTATATTTATTTATTTATTCAAAAACAAATGGATAATCTAGTGTTTATTGGTGTTTCAAAAGTGTGTCCACCTACAATTACCAAATTCTCTTAATTTCAGGACACCAGGTTACGACAGGTTACAGATTCTGTAAAGTCTCTCCGTGTCTCTCCGTTAACCTAATGACATAGTTGGCCCACTTCGAATCTTGGCTTCAAGCATGGCACTCTTACATTACGGTATATTATTACAGTTTGCACAACGGATGAAAACGGAACGATGTCCGGGTCAAAGTCACCGGTAGTAAAGATGAAAAAATACAAGTTACGCTACACGGAATGCAGAGACTGTCGCACTCACGCGTATGTTTTGTCAAAATTAGACCCCAATTTTCAAGACCACCTAAAAGTTACTACTGATAAAATACTCCGATGTTTAGATAAATTATATGCTAAGTAAGAATCAAAATCATGGTCCTACAACTCGGTCAAACTAAGTATAGTGGCAATCATCCAATCAAGTTATACGAGTAAGTATAACTTTAACAAACTAATTTTTATTTCGGTCGTGGGCTAGAAACTAGACTAATAAGGTAAATTCAGTTCATAAATTATCTTATCATATTTATGACATGAGACACGACCCATTCAGAAATCATAAATTTATTAGAAGAACAAGTATTAAAATAAGACAGTATTTTTATCCTGCTTTTAAAATTTGACACAAACCTAATGGGAGTAATAAAAATGAGCAAAATGTGTGAACCATCAAAATGATCTTGAATTCAGACACTGTGCAAGGTCAGAAAGATTCGGTCACATGTCACGTCGCGCCGCGAAAAAACTTCAGTTTCTTGACCGAGTATTTATAACAAAGCATCGAGAATCGCGACTGTCCGAGCTAATTTCAGTCACAAACACAGTTTTAGAACGATTGGTGTAAACTTGACTTTCATCGTTTCAGTTTAAAATACTACGCATCCATTCAGCAACTTTTATGTTCCTTTCATTGTAGTTTTCAGATGAATCATTAGATTTTTTAGTATGTGCTTTTGCGTACTGAGGCTTTTCATGAGATTTCCATGATAATTGTGTTGGCTTATTTATGTTCAACAGTGCAGAAATATTTACATCTGGAACTGATTCTACGAGTAAATTAAATGGCAACGTTCCTAACAGACAGGTAATCAAACCTGCAGCCAAAATAGTAACTGTTATATCTGCTCATGCTTTAATTTAGTTCTCCTTGCTGACCTTTTGATTTAGATCAATTAATTAGATGCATACCTATCAAAGTATATTTGGTTCTTAAAAAACCCGACATGTTATTCTGAATTACAGCACATATTAAACAACGTTTCAGGGGGTAAGAAAATACCATCAAACATGGTTCATTTCATAGTTCATGAATACCTAAACAAACAGGTACAAATTAAGGAGTTATTTTCATAGTAGGTACTACTTAAATTATTAAATGTGAGACCAACACCGTTTACCACGGTTTACATTTGATAAGAGAAGAATTTGGGAAGAATTATTAAACTATAAACTGCTCCAACAATAACAGCTTTCAAAGTGGTAAAAGCCATTTCAACTATAAATATTTCAGGAAAGCCCTGAGGGCGCGTTCTGGAAGCGAGACAGCTCTTGGCAGATACACAGAGTCTCCGAAATAGCCGACATTGTCCTCCCGTTTAGCTGGCAACTATTTCCGCGTAAACTGTTGATGAGTAGTGTAAAACTAATGTCAGGGATATATTTTTTTATTGTGTGTTGCAACATTACAAATGTGGGTTCCTTAGTGTGTCGGGCTAGGCAGGCTATGTGACTTGAATGCAACCAGAACGCCCGCGCCGGCGCCGGGCACAAAATGCCATCTTCTAGTTGAATTTGAATAATTAAGGCTAGCTGTAGCAGGATATTGGATAAGGCGCTAGGGCCGCGAGCGGTTAAAATGTTTTACAGTCAGATTAGTAAATAATAGGCACAGTTATAAAAGCGAATTAGAGACTCATATCATAAACTAGATTTATCTTCACTATGAACATGCTTATATAAAGGAAACTTGATGAGAAAGTATTATGAGATTAGTGTCTTCTAGATCTTTCATAAGAAAATTCTAGATTTCTTGATCTTGATACCGTATTTACAGCACTTGAAGAACACAAGAAACTGCTAAGTACTTCTCAAGTGTTATCAACAATACCTATTATGTGTATTGTGAAGGTACGTCCAATTAAATCCATTCTGAAGAGGTATGGGAAGTAGGTTAGAGTTATTTTCACAACCAAGTTTATTTGGCTCTACTTGTCTGTTGTCAAATAAATCGCAATGTTCGCAAAGTGTCTGTCAAAGTGAGCTTCATCATGCGTTTTTTCATCTTCATGGGGACACTTGGAAACAAATACAAATTCTATTGTAAATAGTACAGAGTGACGTATATTGTCACATGTGAGTATGAGCCTTATGAGCTAATAATTTGGCCTACAGTCAAATATGTCACGGGACAATGGCTTCAGCAGGTGACTTTGTTGATAACAGGTTGACCATTAGTAAATATTTACAAACACATTCTTTAATAAAAAAACTTTACCATATTTGGGTAATTCTTCACCTGAAAAAATGTTTTTACTAAAATCAGTAGTTTATACAAAAAGGGTTGGTACCATTTTTCATCTTACATCATTTTTATCGTCACTTAAAAAGTTGCAAATTCAAACAAAACGATGTTAATAAGTAAGTTCAATGTGTAAAATAAATTCTAAAATTTGATTTTATTACTATCTTCGTCCCGGCAGTGTTTGTTTTAACAGTAGTGTTTTTATCAATATTTGCAGTCATAAAAGTATCTTCGATTCTTATCAAAATTAACAATAAAATTATGTCAGAAGAATCATTATTCAATTAATCATTGCTGGCAGAGTGTATCATGCATCAGTACTGTCTCATTTCACTTTCGTTTTACTAAAATTATATCAACAACTATGTAGTTGTTGATTGACTATTATTCATGTGAATAATAGCCTAATACTCATTATATTTTAGGACGGCGATTTTGTAGGTATGTAATATTTTTCTGGGAACCATAGATCCAATTACTTTTATTCAATTAGCACGGACGTACTCTGCATACTTTGTTCCTCCTTCCGTACTTTGACAATAAAAATGAAGAAAAACTACTAGAGAAGTATGAATATTGAATGCCGAAACACCCTATTGTCATTATTTTTGCGTTGGCGATTACTAAGTGTAATTTTAGCGCGTGACTATTTATTCAAAAATGTAACGAAATAGGATCACGACTGTAGTCCCCAGTACCAGGCATGGTAGACATTCTCAGATCTTTTAAATATTATAATATGTTTACGGCTATAAAAAATTAAAGTAAAAAAAAGCACAAATTTTAAAATGTGTTTGAAACAAAGACTTGTTAGAAATAAACTGAGATTTGAAATACCATATTAGACAAATTATGATTTTATACGTGCTTGTCAGTACAGTAACAAGTTGATTAAATAGGTGAACACCCCAATGTGTTCGTTCACCCATTTAATCGATGTGTTTGTCGACTAGAACAAATAAGTACTTAAACTATTTAAAAATAGCCGGTATCTTACTAAAACCTTCTAGAACTTATTGAGATTCTATTTCTACTCATTTGAATCTTACTAATAGGTCTATTGCATGATCTGTTTGTGTACCATGTAGATCATTGCCAAGTATGAATGCATGAGTAACCATGTTTCAAACTCTAAAAGCAATAACATTTTAAGCCATGAATAATGAGCCCGAGTGACAGAATCGTAAGGATTTTGAATAGGCTTCCCCCTTTTAAGAGCATTCTAGATTATTCTAAATAAACAATCAGCCCTTGATCGAAGAGTTTTCCGGCTCTCTAATATTCAAGGTGTATATGACAAGTAAGATCTGTTTAAATTTAATTTCGTTCTTGACCTGGATAATCATTATCATTGTTTTTGCCAACTGCGACCATCATTCAATTCTTATCTTCATCAGATAACATTTTAAGTTGTGTAATTAATTTTAAAACACTCACTCTGAGAGCTTCGGATTGTTCATTTAGACTAATCGGAGGTCTCACAGGAGACACTCCGATACAGCAATTGCAACACGACATTTTCACTTCCTTCACAGCACAAGTCACAAAATAACACTGTTACTTTTAAAAGTTATCTAAACGTTGCGCAATCATTATCACCGGGGAATGTAAAACAAAGTTCATAAAGCGCTTGATCGATTGCCTTTGGTCTTGAATGAAATTTTGGCCGAGTTTTCAAGTGTCTCGTCACTTTCGCTAGATTTTCGGTTACTGACAGGAGAGCAACGAGCAGGGCAGCCCGAGGTATAGTGAGTTAAAAATATCGCTCAAAGATGCGCTCTGCCAACTCTAGATCGTTGGCAGTTCGGGATTAGGACATCTCGAACTTTGATACCGCAATAAAAAGGAGTTTACTTTCAGCAAATTACATTTTTATGAAATTTTAATGACAGCTTCATAAAAATCATTCGTCATATTTTGATAATGACAACACAAGTACCTACGTACTTATGTTAAACATCTAAAATATACTAAACGCTTTATCGTCTATCGTGTGCTCAAGTGAGTTCGTGATTGTTCTACACGGTTTCACTTACTTTGATCAAGTTTAATTATTATTATAGGTAGGTATAGGTCCTTATGAATAAATTGATTTGATTTGATTTGACTTATGTAAAAGTTAAATCCTGGAGATGGCGTTGGTGTTTATAGTCCAGATTTTTTGGTTGTTTGGTTCCGCTTATTAAAAGTGCTTTAGAATCATTTAACATAGAGATTCAAAGTAAACTTGGCCAAGTATCATAATCGGGTGATTGATAAATTCGTAGTAATGAAATTGACTTATTAATCGATCATCGACCCTAAACATTATATCAAGAAAGACAAAGGATTTCATTATCATTATGGGTTGACGACATTTTTCCGTTACTCAAGGTTGGTATTTATTAAGAACTACAAAGATAATTGTTACCTACCTACTCATGTATTTATTATGTTTGTGGCTGTAGCACTGGCACACATGGTGCACTGGCTGTAGTGAGTTTTTGTCTAAAATACATAGTGTTATGATAATCTATTCTTTTTCAAGAAAATACTGGAAGCACTATTTAATTTAAAGAGTTCAGCAAGTCCGCAATACATACTAAAACGCAATACATCGAAAATTTCAAGAGAAGATTTAATGAATATGTGATCATCGTGTGGTCATGGCGAGCTGGTTTTTGGATAAGACGCAAGAGGTGCTAGTTCAATTCTTTCTACTTGAACTTGACTTGAGATCTATTCATTTGACTATTGGGTATTGTGGTATGGTAATCTTACCGATTCCAGCAGGCTCTGCTCGTGTAGTGTGACCAGGGGTTTCTCTGGCTTCGGTCTCGTGCTGAGGTAGAACGCCGAAGCAGCCGCCACGCCAGTCAGGGCGAGAGCGCCCGCCGATCCTCCCACCATCCATAGGTACTGGTCGATCTCACTCACTGTGGGCAAACGCATTCTCTTAGCTATGTCACGTTACACGTTACAAAATCATCGACGTATCGATAAAAATAAGGTCACCAGTGTCATTAATATTGACGAATTGACACCTGTTTTCTAACCGTTAATGCGTGAACTGAGTGGCTCCGACTATTTGATAGGAACAAACTGGCGACCGGCCAGATGCCAATGCAGTAACCCTGCTCATTATACGTTTATGCCACCTAGGATAAAATTATACTTGCACTAAAATTAAATAAAGCGCATCAGGTTTTTTTCGCTAGTCTCTTTAATTTCATTTGACGACCTCAGTGGCGTGGCGGGCAAGTGCTCAGCTGAGGTAAAACCCTGCTATGGATATTACAAATAACTAGTTAATCCTTCTTAAGTTTACATATTTTGTAAATAGTAGTTTATAATAACGTATTTTTGTAAGGGAAAAAATATATTGCTCACAACACTTTCCTATTTAAGATATGTTTCACCAAGCAAAAGTGGTTATACCCTCATGAAAAATAATGGTTCCAGTCAGACCTATACGTCCAAATACGGTGAAGTTTTATTGATTAACCCATAAAACTTCGACAAAAGAGTGATCATCGAGTCTCGATAATGACGGGTTGGAACGACCTCCTCCGTCAATCTGAACGGCTAATGATGATTGACGATTTGTTTCGTGGAGAACACCATTTCCTTCTTTCTCTCAATTGAACTTCGAGGACATTTGTAAGATGGCGTGTTTAGCATATGTGATTGATTTTAATATTTTTTTTGTGAGCAATCGTTTGAAAAGTATCTTTTTAAATATATTTTATGAAGCAATCTACACATATTAGACGAAGGAAATATGTTAATACCTGTGATTTTCACACATTTTATTAGGAAAAAAAATAACTGCGCATCTTGTTTTGTAAAACGATTTAAAACCTATTGCTCTACTACCTAGTACTCGTTTAATAAATAGTGTAGATAAAAGTAGTAACAGGTAGGTACCTACTTAATAAAAATCGTGAAAATACAACAGTTGTTGGGATTAAAACCAATAATTTAAGAACACTGCAACAATATTGCCACTAGGTCGTTTTCATGCATTGGCACACCCCTGAATAAGGAAATGTCAATAAGACAACTTTCATGCAACCTAGCTAGTTCCTGAACTATAAACAGCGGTCTGGCCAGTTTAGAAAGTGGAAACTCGGGTGCGCTTAGACAGACATTAGCGCATAGATTTCTCGGGATTCTCTCGCGCTTTCCACTGACATACTTTTACATTACATACCACTATTATGCTGTTGGGTAGAATTGTGCTAGTTTATCACAACCGATAAATCTCTTCAGAGTATCAGTTGAATCCAATTCTTAGATCTATTTGAGGAGTAATATTTAAAAAGATCGATAACTTAGAAGATTGAATAGTAAATGCTGATTGAAGAGTGCCAAGGGCAAACTCTCAAACTAAATTAGGGACAGGGTTAAACATCGCAAAAGTCACTGTCGTAATCGACATTTGATCATTAGAAGGGCTTCGTACAATTTGAAGGCGATGTTTAAGGTCGCATTGTAGGCCCCTATAGTAGTACCAAGGTACTAGTTGATTTCAAAAGTTGGAACCTTGGCGATCTAATTTCCCCTGATTGTGCATTCAAAAGGCGTAACGAGCATGACGGCCCTTAAAGGGCCTCCGATTCATGTTGAATAGTAACTTTTTTACTCGTATTTTTACTTGCACTGCAAGTGTCTAATGCTTCACACTTCACTAAGCTTGCTAAATTTAATGGTTCTAAGTATCATTTGAAATAATGGTAAAAGTTTTATTGAACATTGTTTAAAAATAAACTTACAGCTGTTACACTGGTTCCACCAGATAGTCTTCTCCTGTGTGTCTTCAGTCTTTTTTTTCTCAGTCTTCTTCAATTTCTTTTGTATTTTATGATACTTTTCCTTAACACTAAATTCAGTCTTGGCAGCTCCATTGTCGATCACTTTGTCCTTTTTAGTATTAAAACCAAACTTTCCACTCCCCATTTTGTTAGTTTTATTATTATTCACTGTATTATCATTTTCTTATGCCTTATGTCATGGCTCTGCAGCCTCGCCTCATGTATTGCTGTTTATTGACAAAGGTATAAGTGCACGTTCGTCGCTTGCCGTAAAGATATTTGATATCGAAGAATTTTGTCGCGCAATGAATCGAAATCTATAAAACTAAAAGGTTTTATTGAGTTATCGTTTTAAGGTTTTGGCCTTGTGGGGTTCGTTAACACTGAACTCTTTGATAGCTAAAACGTAATCAATGATTCCGTAATGTTATCTGTCTTTTTTAAGTATATCATAGAAATTATTATGATTAGTCAGCGTTAATCCTAATCTATCAGACGAACTGTCTGTCAAATCTTTAGATTGATTTTATATATAATTAGCTTAACTCATAATCTTCTAATGCCAAATCTTCGAAACCACAGTCGACTTGAATGCTACATTATTTCAGATACCAGCCACTTAACCCGAGCAAAGTCAGAGTGGACTCTGCTAGTGTGCAATAAGGAGAAACTGGGAGAAACCAATATAAAGATCAAGTTATAAAAAATGCAAGCCATTTTTTCATGCAAAACTCATGAAGTAGGCGTATAAGCTACCGTCTGCTCTACCTTAATATTTATCACCTACTCCTTTGACTGTAGAATGTTGAAAGCAACCAAACGAGACGTAATTAATTGACGTGTTGTACCACCTCCATGCAATAATTCATGTAAAGCAGAAACCAAAGCAACACCAATAATAGAAACTATTGTTTGTTTTGTGTATTAGTCATCGATTTGAGAACAGGGTGCGCTGAGTTATTCCTAGTTGCCACTATACTATTACAACCCTATAGACGGTTGACAAATGTCTATAATCATCATCATCTTCCTGGATTTGTCTCACTTTTAGTTCTTCAAAGGATCGCTAATGCCAAAAAGATCTCTACCGTGCTATATGAAATACAGACGTATGTTAACGGGATTCGGGAATCGACTCTTCATGCACTGATAGAACTCATCAATCTGCTATGGTTCTGATGCAGAACAGTTACTATGGAAACAACGGGCTTGAAAATAAACGATCCACAGTTTGATGAACTGCAGCGGTTTTTAGCTTAAATGCTCGTAAAAATCCGGAGAGGCACAATATAGAAACACGTCCGGTTTGTCATATCACTTTCCATTAACGGTGTTTTTTTACTACAACTACGCGGTAAAGTAATTAAAACGGTTTTGCTATTGGCCGCGTAGCTTTTTTAACTGTACACGCGAAATATGCTAAAATAAAAAAAGATGGAAAAAATATTGGTCGAGCTGACGAACTTATCAAAACACGCCGCGCGAGAGTTCATCGACTTGCGTTTTGTTATTGCTCTAATACCCTACAAAGCGCGGAGTCAGAAGTTTTGCGTTTAGGTATTACTCACACAGTACCAACTCTATACGTAAAAAAAAACCATGTTGAGTTACGACTCAACATGGGTTTATTATCGCAATATATTTTCTTCAAATTGCCATGTTCTGATCAAATTAAACTAAAATGTGTAAATTACTATTATACCTACATAAAGTTAGAAAAATTATATTTTTGATATTAGAAATATTATTGATTAACTACCTTCAACATAGATGTTCTGGATTGAACGCATGACGTTCATTTAAATTCATTTAAATGAACTACGATCATTTAAATTTTGACCATTTTAAAAATTATAATTGTTTTCAAACATTCATGAAACAAATTAATCTACAATCAAAATTTAAATCAACATCAGGTTTATAAAAAGAAAGAAAAAAGAAGAAAAACTGCTTTTAAAATCATAAAATTGTCCCGCTGTTCCAAAAGGTTAATATGAGGTCATTTACGAGTACTTATAAGTCAACAAAATAGCGCCTATCGTTCTATCTCAATTGCCTAAAGACTCGATGCAATTGTATGCAAGTGCAGTAACAATCTACAATGCAATGCGGTTCGATCAAAATGCGATTACATTTCATTGGCTAACAGCCTAGTTATATGTAGCCTGTATGATACAAAAGTATTCTTCTGTAAATTTACTTCTTCAAAAAGTATTAAATTAGTATCAATTAATTATTAATAATTAAGTAATATCAATGATTTTACCTACTATGAGCCCCTTTTAAGCGTTCTTTAATGAACAAGAAATTGTTTAGTAACATTCAAATTTTCTTTTTATTTACAGTTTTCTGTTTTGTGACAATTTAGAAACTAGGTACCACATGAATGCATTTGCTCTAAATACTGAGTGATCAATTAAAGACGAAATATGCGTAAAGAGTGATTCATGTGACTAGAAAATAGCCAAAGTGCTCAAGGGAAGTTCAACGACCGCTCTGATTGAATTTGTAGTGATCACACTGCACATCGACTAGGGGCCAATAAAGTACGACTTTTATTTCCGCTATCGGAACGTTTACAGCTAACGGTAGGAACGTTACGATCTGGTTCATGGAGACAATGAATTTACCCATGCCTTTATACTACAATTCCTATACTACTATGTTAGTTGTGTGTCAGTATCGTAGTAAGTGGAAATCCGTGGTCTCTACCTAAACATTCGGAAAAGAGCCGTGATTTATATATGTATGCATGCATACTACGCTACGCACAGAAATGCAGCTTTGGCTATCTCCTTTTCATCAAAATAAAATACAAAATCTGGCACTGTTCCTCAAACAAGTTAGTATCTTAAGATTATAGATGTCATAGATTGTGTTTCAATGTTTTTATAGTGTTTCAATATCGCCTTTAACACTGGAATATTTGAGAAGTTGATATTTTAAGTGTTAATTCTTAAATATAAAAGTAAGTTTTTTTCTGATTATCCAATGGACATCATACTTTGATGAAACATTAAGTTATTAACCTATTAATTATTTAAATTCGGCGGAATTTAATGTTTGTGGCTTTCTGACTGTTAATATTATTGCTCATAGCAGAGCTAAATTGTAGGTGAAAACTTGAAAACTAAACTATTATGCGCAAGCGCATGCGTGCAATAAAATGCATTCACTTCCTATGCGATAAGGTAGGTAGGTAATGATGAGTCACATTCGCCTACTGCAAATGAAACACGGTAGTCTCTATAAACTAGCTTTGCCTTTTCTATACTTAAACTAGCCTACAACATATTCGGGTATAAAATAACCTTTGAAATGCAAATACTTTTATTTTAATGTTCTGTTCAAATCTGTTCAATCGTTACGTCTATAGTAGCAATACAGAATTGTGTTGTTGATATAACAAAGATGTCTTTGTGTGAATGACCCACAAACAACTATCAAATATCACAGATCAGCAGAAGGCAGCCCTGATTGCTAACAAACTCTTTATCTTCAATTCAGGCAAACTAACTTTTTCATAAACTATGGTTCTGAAACTAACCGTTGACTAAGCTAAATTTATACCCTACTACGGTTCACACTATACTAACTATTAGATAAACTTTGGTTCGCGATTGCTTGCGTTTTAGTGCACGGTCTGCTATTATAATAATGACGCCCTTTAGGGCAAGCATTGAAGCAGTAAACTTATATTAATGGACTCTACAGCTTTGAGGAAAGTTCGCCATTATAATCATACAGACTTTACTCGAGTATACTGTGATCCTCAATAAAACAATAAGTACGTGAGTGTCGTGGAACATTCGTTTGGAACGAAGCAAATAGTAGGTACTTTTATATACTGGGTATCCTAGAAACGCTCCATGGACTGTGTCGCGGCTGCGCATTTTGCACTGTGACGATTTGACATTATACATGTGTCGTGACGGTAAAATGGAACAATATTTTTTTCCAGCCTGTCTTTTTTTTCTTCGATACCGTCCGCAAAGGAACTTCGTTCCAATACCTAACTAACAAATAATTACTGAACAAAAACGATCGTTTCTATGTAGGGTATGAGTTTTTTACAAATTAAAAGTTTTTAGTTTGACCGCATTTACAATACAAACAATAGATTTCGATCGCGACGCAAACTCAAACATGACACAAGCTTACACAGGAAGCACCATCAAAACAAAGCGACGAAACGTGCACACGCGATACGATAATACGATTTGATCAACACGTGTGTATCGATTAGTATGACAGTTGCGCGCGCGCTCGATTCCGCGCGGCCGTTGGGTTGGCCGTACGTTGCGACAATGCGGCTGACTTCATCCTCCCCCTATTTCTCGAGCCTAGCCTCTCTCTTTTGACGGGCCACGGGCAACGGTGAACAATCCAGCAATACAAGCCGGTTACTACATGTACGAGATTGTGGATTATGGCGTGAAGTTTTGACATTTGCGAATGTTTTGTTGATGCTGTTCTTAGGTCAGTAACGCCTACACTGGGCAAGCTTGAAGGGATTACAAAATTAATATTTTGAAATGTTTATGTGGAGTCCTTTCGATCAAAATAGACGTTTACACTTTCTTCTAAAACTTCCTCGAATCCCTTACATCAATTGAGTTGGATAAGATTTGCACAATATTTCAATTTCCACGGTTATTATGGTTCTTTAAAACTTTATAAGTAATAGAGGCTGAATGATTCAAATACATGAAAAACATATTATGTAATAGGTTTAAGCTAGTTACAAGAAATAAATAAATAATCCATTGTCCCATACTCCATACTTACTTACTAATATTATAAGTGTGAAAGTAACTCTGTCTGTCTGTCTGTTTGTTACGCTTTCACGCCCAAACCGCTGAACAGATTAAGCTGAAATTTGGCATAGTTAAAAGTTGTATCCCAGGGAAGGACTACTTTTTATCCCGAAAAAATTAAAAAATCCCGAGGGACCGCGGGTCACACCGCGGGAGCGCAGCTACTACCAAATAAATTGCCTACGCCAGCTAATAGATTGGTGACTAACTTATTGGTGCACGATCGGGTTTGAACCCACGACCTTACGATCGGAAGGCCGGGCCACTACCGTTAAACCACCATGATTATTCGCGTTTTTATTTTTGTTTGATGAATATTCGGATACTTCTTACTTCGAGTTACATTATATTCAGTCGTTAAGATCGCATTAAAACACGGTATTAACCTAGGACCAAATATTGCAAACCGAAAAATTGGCCCTTGAAGTCAGAAATCGTAGTAAGAAACATCCGAATATTCATCAAACGAACAAAAATAAGAACCACCGTACTTATTTTTGTTCGTAGTACTTACGAAAAACAAATCACAAGGATCTCAGCTACGAGTACCTTTAGTTTTATCTGCCGTCTCATCTATAGATTTATGGCATCAAAGGCATTATTTATTCGATTAGCATGTCTAAGAATTTGAAACCCATTAATAAGTCAATAACCTTATTAATAAGTAAAATTTTAAAAAATCCTACACGCCACATAACAACCACTTTTGATTCTTTTCAATCAAGCCAACGAGCATAATTTTTTTTTTTTTTAATCTATTTGAAATCAACAATGTAATTTAGATAAAAACTTCCTTTTGTTATCAATTTCATCTCCTCCTTTTCCCTTTATTAGTCACCTATACCTTTTACTCGTTTAAGTATTTGTTTAGATACGAATATGCTCATTCTAAGTAACAAGCTAAGCTATGTCTCAGCTAGCATTTTACTTGAGTTAACTTGATAGCCTACAAGATGGCAGCTGCAATTATGGACTTATCATTATAATGTTGATACAGGGTGGTCCTGCCTACGTCGGATTAGTATCAATTACATAAATCCATAATTATTTAGAATTAATATTTTATATTACTTAGTACCTTTATTGAAAAACTTCAAATATGGGCATGTGCTTATACTTGAGCATAACTCTAACTACACCCTTTGTTATTATATCAGATCTATAATTTTCATAATGAGTATTGAGTCGTCTCATGAAACTATAAGCAGAGCTTGCAAATCATGTAAAGTGACAGCTCAGTTTTGTCCACGATTGACGATCATTGTTAAGTTTACGATATGAACAGTAAAACCCACTCAGATAAAAAGATCAATGCTCTCAGTAGTGTAAATCAAACTTACGTTAAAAACCGTGTTTGTTGCCCTGGTTCTTCACGGTATTGGTTGCGAAGGAACAGGAGTAAAATCACCTAGTTTTATGACGTTTCAATCCCAGTAGTCCTACTGAATAAATGCATTTTGACTTTGACTTGAAGTCAGTACAGAAAAGACAAAACGAAATCTAGGTAACAGCGCAGTTTACGACAGTTTGTGGAAACGTTCAATATAATATCTATCGGCAGAATCCTCAGAGAGGAGATTATTGAACAAACCAAAATCAAACTATGAACATTTCCTCATTACTTTTATTTACTCCTTTGAAAATGTAATAATTTATGTAAGTACCTAAGTATTTTTTAAATATAAGTTTTCAAACATTGTATCAATGAACATACTATTTGCTACAAGTAATCTATTTACTGATTGATTTTAAACGAATACTTAGGTACAATCACTGACTGATAATCCTTTCTGCTTACAAAAAGAAAACCCTAAGAACTACACACTTTTTTTAGATTTGACTGAATTTACTTGCGACGAAAGACAACAGTTAAAACGTAAACCAACAAGTTTTAGAACGAAAAAGTAAGTAAAAAATGATTAGTAGGTACTCTAATTTTGAGGCTTAATATTTTTTTTTTATTAATAATTAATAAATTAATAATAATTAAATATTTTTTTCCGTAGTAGGATGAAAATGCTTTATGTGTCTCCACATGACTCTACCTGAACAGATTGCTTATAAAATTGTGATAAACAAGTTGCCTACAACATTTAATGAGCGACCATCAGCTTCAATTATTTCCTTATTTTTATAAGCATCTGACTGAAAGCTATGTACAATCGGCAAAAACAGTTGATGATGTGTGTTTCTGATAAAAAAATTAATAGCATACAGACAACCCTAGTGTGGGGCCAGGACAAGATCTGGGGTGGTATTTTAATAATTATTCGGAAAGCGGCTGAATTCGATATCGGGTATTACCCTACCAATTTTAACAGTGGGAGAGGTCAATGGAGTCCATGTTGGAAACTATCGCCGCAAATTGGGTAGTCTCTGATAACGAATCCACCTTTAAGTTACCCGAATATAGCTAAACTCTTAAATTTTATTAGTATACTAAGAGTAGTTCAATATAGCAAAGTCAACTAACCGACACGCAATCCTTGCGAAACCACTATGTATTGACATACAGATCACATGTAATAACGCGTACACAAAGTTCATCGAACTGCACAACATAAACTTTAATTGCAAGATTGCATTAAAGGTAAGGTCATGTCGCATAGCGCGTGTCGGATCAAGTATTACTCGTAACCACGATTTCTACGAAACGAGACATTAAATTGTTTCAATTTTGCTCTTAGCAGGTATTGATTAAATTTTCCGTTTTTAAATAGGTTTCATTCCATTAATTTTAGTGTTACTTTGTAAATACTAATTTAATTTAATCTTCCGTAACAGGATGAATTTGTGTATTACTATATGACTCGTTTTGTATGTCAGTATACAAAGTATTGAGTCAATGGTGTTTGACTAAAATAGAAATACATTCATGAAACTTTGCAGGGCTGTCACAGGTAGCATTAAAAATATGGTTATGAAATAGAATATAGTGCTTTACTATTTTTTTGAAATATAAAATTGCGTAAGGGCATGTGACTTATCTTGAACTTAAAACACGAAAGAAGTGAGTGAGTGATTTGACGAGTGACAGAGGAAAATAGAGAAGACATGTTGTGCCGACCCCACTAAGTGGGATAAGGGCAGGAAGAAGAAGGGAGAAGTAACTTAGTTTTTTAAACACTTGTAAAATTATTTCTTACTTCAATATCGATATACCTTCTTGGCTTAGTTGTGGCATTATACTCTCCTTTTTTCTAGCCAAAAAGCATTTATTCAGTAGGTCCACTGGGATCACTTCGAATAGTTTTGAGCTAGGTCTCCACTCCTGTTCCTTTACGAACAACCCTAGCCCGGGGTCACAGCGAGTAAATACAGTACAAAATGTACTGCGAAAACTGTTTGGCAGACTAGCATGCAAGGTCAGAGTGAACGGCGGTTTTCAAACGAATTCAATTGTATGCATTTACTCAGATGTAAAGACACCGTTTCACAAATCAATTGCTGCTGGAAAATCCAATCATACCTACTACGAAGCAACAAGAAAGAGCAAAGATCAAATAAGAACTGGCCATCCAATCTCAATGTTTAGCAAAAGCTGAAAGGGGTTTTGTCTAAAATTACATGCTCGGTCTTACGATTCGTCCCTACGATCTGAGCAATAAATGCCCGCAGGTGGTTGCATAAAAATGAAAGACGAAAATGCACGCACACCCACAATAGTGTCATTAATCCTTTATGAGTTCTCTGACCCCGCCGCTAGGAGATACGCAGTGTATGTGCCTAGTGTATAGAAATCCTCTGTGAGGCTTCAAGACTTTCTTCCAGGCAAATTGAAAAGACATTAGGTACTCAAAAGCAATTGAATTGAAAATACAATTAGGTAAAGCCAATTTTACTAATCGTAGGTAAAGATACTGATGGTCAAAGCTTCACCACTGTTTGATTACCTACATGCCCTAACAAAATATTGACATCAAATAGTAATCATAGCTTTTGCAAATATCGTATAGCTCTGTGATCTATCCGTAGAACTATAGACTGACTGTTGAGTGTCACAACAGCTAGATCACGAATTGTTCTATCGACCCAGTTCAGATGAGGTTTGCCTGTCTCGCTCTCTGTGAACAGACCTCTCTACCTTAGAAGGAAACTTAAAAAGAGACTGTCTGTCCACAGACAGAAAGATTGTGATCAATCATTTTTCATTCTCCAGTTATACCTGTAACTTCATGTTCCGTAGATCTAGGAAAGATCCTAGGAGGGTTTTATTAAACAAATTCCTTTTGATTTTCCTGCTGAAATGCATTTCTGCGATTCCTACTCTATGCTGCAATAGTGATAGACAATGGTGGTGGTTTGTGAGCTGCATTAATGCGCACACATGCAATGGGAAGTGGAAACTGACCAGCCTTGAACTTGCTGCGCGTGTGAATGCGAGTTAATACGATCGCCCGTTTCTAGTCGCAGTGCGTTCGTACAATATGGATAGCAAATGCAGGATGAAAACCTTTTTAGCTTAGGAATAACTTAGGGGAACTAGCTTCCGTCTGTAACTTTGCTCGTGTACCAACGTTTTAAATAACCTGTGATTCCAGACTGCAAGCAACATCTGTTCCTAGTTACACACTAACGGCCTTACTAATAAACGTAGTATAAAGTTATTCCTGAGGGTAAATTGTCAAAATGTATGGTTATTTCTATTTTATTCCGAGGAATAACTTAACACCACGTTTATTAGTAAGGGCCATAAGGTCTGGGTGTTTCTATGTATAATATGTATATACTTACAAACAAAAAGTATATAAGTAGTTTATCAGTCATCTAGTACCCATAACACAAGCTCTGCTTACTTTGGGGCTAGATGATGCTGTGTGGAAAGTCCAGCATTATTTAGTTATTTATTTATATATACTCTAGCATCAGAACGTAGCAGATGGCATTTATAAGCCACCTAAAGCAATCTCAAAAAGACATCAAGAGCAGAATATAATATTTGATATAGAGCTTTAGTGATATCTGCTATGCCTTGCATAAATTAACATGCATCAACGTCTAAATATGAAAAATAAAATTAAAAGCAATCATAATCTAGCCGACTGAGGATGCAATTTACGCCGTATTTGTAAGTACAGAAGTTTACCAAGGCTCGCGCGGCCTGTTGAAACACGTAACATTTTTACGATGCGTAGACAGAAATTTTAAAGTTTCATTCAACATTTTATCCTAAACTTTACTGTTATTTACTGTAAATAAGGTGCTATAGGGAAAAACTAGATGAAAGAGGCACAAGACTAAGTGAAGTGGCATTTGAGCGGGGAGGCTTATGCCCAGCAGGTGACAACAAGCTTAATTATGTTGATGATGATGAAGGTGCTATAATTTACTAAACAGTTTGAAGGTTTATTCCTCTAACTGTTATTGTAGGTAGGTACCTAAGTAAATTGAACCATAAAATAAAACTAATCATCATAAATAAACTAACGGCCTACGTGACTTAAAGCAAGTAGCATACCTACCAATACTTTAGTGAACGAAAGGCTTGATTATTTTTTCAATTTATTTACATCCCGTTAGTTGGGGTTGTACAGGTAAATTTTTTTAATATTTTCTTTACGTTGACGATTGCTGCTTCCTTTTCGTGTCATTCCATTTCGGCTTAGAACAAGTGTAATGAAAGGATTTAAGTGTGCCTCAAAGGGGCTTCTTTTAAAGACACTAAATATACTAAGCAGTTGGTAGATGTGAGCTGATTAGATAGATAGATAGAATTAAGAGACTATTACCGAAGGACATTTACAATTGATCAAATAGAGGGGGTGAATCGCTATCTTTTCCCGCAAAAAGCTATACTATATATATTTATATATACTATACGTCACCTATGACGTCACGACCTAACGTGACCACACATAACATGGCAGATGATAGGTTAGTTTTAGAGATATTTAAATGAATTCTTTGCCAGCTTCACTAATGTGAATTTGTTTGTCCTTACAACCGGCGCGGTCTAAGATCGATCTATCGAAGCATCCATGATCCACATAAATATCTGATAATTAGAGTTGTGTTACTATAACAAACATTAAGTTTTTACATTGTAACAAACTATCATGAGATATCAAAACAAAATCAGTCTTATCAGCTTTTACTAAGTATAAAGCTCAAATATTGGGTGTTAAGGTGTTGACTTCGGATATTATGTATATTGCTTGGAACTTTAGTAAGATGTGCTAAATGCTGATGTCATTTTACGGAGCATACCATTCGCGAACCCAAGTATTATGGACTTAGTAAATAGATATGGTTGAAAATACTGGATATTGGAATGTTAGCAAATTTTAAGAGACTTGTACATAAACTTAGTTTGACGAGCCTCACTTTGTTGTTCCACTTCACTGAAGTGATTCGATAAAGTGTTCATGGTATTAGACGCACCCTGTATACCTAGGCATAGTCGTTTAGTCGAGAAGAGCCGTGTTGGTCGAATGTTTCAGTCGTGGGTTCAAATCTCGGCCGTACATCAGTGGATTTTTCGTTTCGTAAAATTTATATGTGCTTTAACACGAGCTCTTAACGGTGAAGGAAAACATCGTGAGGAAACCCGCAGCTTAGTCAGCTCCACACGTATTGACTTCATCTTTCCTGTGGGCCAGGCTGATTAAGCTGAGAGGATGGTTTAGGTGCTGGGCAAGCCTATTGAATTTCAAACAATGTCCCAGGCACTACAGCGTCCCGCATGGATTGCCTCCTGACGCTGTATAAATCATCTTATATATGTAGATGTAAAGGCCTAAGTTTTTAGTCGTTTAGATAGATCACGCCATCACAGTATTGGTTGCGAAAGACGGGGGTAAAATCACCTAGTTTTAAGATTATTCTAAGTGATTCCAGTGGTCCATATGAATAAACTAATGCTTTTTGTATTTCGACTTTGATCGTGCGACGTTTTGCGCGGTAAAGTAGAAGAAAGACATGGTGCCTAAACCATGGTAAGGTATCAGACATTTGAAAGTTTGCATCAATGTATGTCGACGAGCCCACGTGTCCACTTGTCCACGTGCCGCCGTAAAACATATTCAAAATGTCTTCTCCTAGGATCTGGTCTACCGTGCCTTGAGATACAGTCATCTGTTTTGAACTGTGGATCATTGACTACAAGACTCTTTAGCGAATATTGTAAAATATCTCGCGGAGTCGGGGTAGCAGAGTAGGTTGCGAGTTCAACGACCGACCGACCGGTCGAGCTTAAAGCACCGCAGAACGAACATAGTGGGAAACTTGGCCCACTTATAATGCTTTTCGACTATAAAATAATTAGGTACTTACGTGAAATTAGTATGGACGTGTCCCTAAATACCCTCTTAAAATCAGAAAATAAAGAATTTCAGTTCAGTCTGATTTGAGAGGATGTACCCTATTTGAAATCTATGGTCAGTGATCACATGCAAGAGTGGGTATTTTAAACTTGTACATCTACCTCATCTTATATGAAAAGGTGAGTAAAAAAAACAAAGGGTCTGTCCATTCAAGAACTCTTTTACTGTAATAAGTAGACACATGAGTGACACAGTGTAAATGCTATGGCTGCTTTACTTGAAATAAAAATCACAGAATCCTACGTTTGCAGGTCCAACACATCATTGCCGATTAATTTTATTCAACAACGTAATAATTTACAGTAATAATTTATTCAGCAGATAGTGTCTAATTAATGTTTGTATGACCTACAGATATTTGTCTCGGGTCTGGGTGTTTCTATGTATAATGTGTATGTATTTACAAACAAAAAAGTATATAAAGTAGTTTATCAGTCATCTAGTACCCATACCACAAGCTCAAACTTACTTTGGGGCTAGATGATGCTGTGTGAAAAGTCCAGCATTATTTATTATTATTTATTTATTTAATGTTCAACACAAGGAAATTATTTTCGTATAAACAACATTGTAAATAAGCCTACATGTAATTACGAAAATAAATGATGCCCACAGATTTTTCAACCTACGTATTAAAATATCGTTAAAAACTGTTTTGACCGCTTTATCAAATTCATCTAATCCTCAAAGAAAAACATTTTACGGAATTAAATCATAAATTTATTAATGTCATAACGACCTTGATTTCTTCCGTAAGAAATAGTCACCACCATCATCAGAGTCATAAATAATGAGGACAACTGACATCCTATTTCCGCGTTTCCAACGATGTCACTACTCCACCGTTAGCATTGAAACGATTCCAACTTTTTGTGCATTTTTTTCTTTCGAGGATTTCAAATGCGCTTTTTTATTATTCATGTATAAAAAACAGACTAGCTAAATCCTACAGAAAAGTCTGTAGGATTTCTGTAGGTCTCATAATTAAAAAAATCAAGCGGGCCATGTTTGCCGCATGTCGACCAGTGGGCTAAACGGACCACGGAGTGGTGCCCAGATACGTTCCGACAACGCCGACGCCGCGGCAGACCGCGAACGAGATGGATGGACGAGCTCGCCAAATTCAACGCCAACTGGGCCTCACTAGCACAGGATAGGAATGAATGGAAAGAGGCCTTTGCCCAGCAGTGGGACAATGAGGGCTCTTAAATATATATAAATAAAATGCATGTTACATCAGACTACAAAGCATAAGTAGTTATTATACATGCACATTATAGAATTTTAGTTCTTTTTTACACCACAAGTCGTTGTATCTTGCAGAAAACTTGTCAAAAACGTTTGCTAAGTATCCAATAATACTTTGAAGTTCCAAGTTTACTTGTATGTCGGTACGAAGTCATGAACGTGGGGTTAGAAGACATGGTCAATACATTGAAGCGCCTTAGGTTAGGTCCATCTATCTTGGAGCGTGACGTTAGAAGTATCGATATCCGGAGCTTGCGCTGGACCAACCATTAATCTGGTCGCGGTTACTGTGTCGAGTAACGGTGCAGAGGCAGATGTAGTCAGCCTACACTGTCAAAGAGCATTGCAAATGGCACACAGATGTACCACTGCATTCTCAGCACATTCATGTACCATAGCATAAGCAATAGTATATAAGAATCAATGTAAAGAGACTTCACACTCAGACACCGAGCAATAAACACGTATCATAATCATGAAGATCTTTCAATACATTCGTCCACCAGAAGTACAATCATAGATAGATAACCCAAACATTAAAAAGTTAATATATTTCATGGCGACCCTGCCGAAAACGAGGCCGATGGAATATGCAGCAGTCATTTTTTCCCCAAAAATATAGAGGAAAAACTGATGAAAAACTGAATTATGAAGAATTGAAGTTTGAAGATATTACCAAGAAAAACTGAAGATTGAAAACATAGAACAAAATGAAACTATGAAGAAAATACTTATTAAGAAGAAATAAGAATGATGAGTTAAATGTAGAAAATAATAGAGAAATTAATCAAGGTCATGAAAATTTAAATTCAAATGAAAGGAATGTAAGAAAGAGACACAGCATTAAAAATCAAGAATTGTGTATCATGCCTCCACCTGACATGGTTATCTCACAGAGTCAGCGAAATTCTATCGCTGATGTACCGAGTGTTCGCCGCACTTCGATACCTAAATGCGCTCTTGTAAGAACCAAAGTAATGAAATGTGATAGCGACATGGATAATGACATAGTAGGGAACTGTATCACTAATTTATGTTTTGTAAGACAAAGGTTGAATTTAAGAAAAGATAATAATGAATGTAACACGACAAAAATAAATATTGACAAGGAAATGGAGTTGTTGAGGAGAAAATCTTGTAGATTTAAGGGTTGATTTGTTTAGTTAAAATCGTAGAAAAACTATGTATTAGAATAAGATAATAAAATTAAGTGGTAAATATAAAGTTTAATATTTAGTATTGACTTGACTACATAGACGCGATGCATTCAGGACTGATCAACCTGTAGTGTTATTAATGACTTTATGACTATTTTCTAGTATGTATGATGCTAGATTAACCAATAAAAAAAAAAAAAAAAATAGTATGTATGAATAAGAGACATTTATCAGAAATAATGTAAAAGTTAACGTTTTAAACAAATAAAGATAAAAGTTAAATTTCAAGTGAACTATGCCGATAAAAAAAAAAATTAAAAGTAATAAGAGTATGAAATAACTTAATACATTTTTTGTATTTTTGTTTTGTGAACTGTATTAAATTATGTTTATAATAATGTGTTTTTGAAAAATAATTAAAATTCATAAGTATTCGTAAGTCGATGTATAAAAATTAAAAATAAAAAATGCTATGTAATAGAGATAGTAACATGAAATAGAATATACATAAATAATATGTTATGTTTATAGGAAGAATATTAAGTTTTGGTAATTAGAAAGAGAATTTTAAGTATTTTAAATGTTTTGGGAAATACCTAACTGAATAAAAATTGTATCAGAATCAATTGTAACAAATATAGATGTAGTGTGAGCAATTGAATAGTAATGTTTAAAGGTTATAAATAATTTTAACACGATGTATTAAAATTATTTATCCCCAAAAATATAGATGTAGTGTGAGCGCGCAAGCTCAGCACATTCATGTACCATAGCATAAGCAATAGTATATAAGAATCAATGTAAAGAGACTTCACACTCAGACACCGAGCAATAAACACGTATCATAATCATGAAGATCTTTCAATACATTCGTCCACCAGAAGTACAATCATAGATAGATAACCCAAACATTAAAAAGTTTATATATTTCAGTCAGCCAGAGTCATGGAGAGCTAGGGGTTGTATAACATTATGCCATACTTTCTGGCAGACATTATAATGTTTGTATGTAGGAATAATAATGAAATAATGGTTTGACATCAAAATAACAGACAAAAATTCACTATAAAGGTTTGTAGTGGTGTTTGTTTTTTTTGTAAGACTACTCGTAAAACATTGTCATTGGTCTGATAGATAGGTAAGAGGCGTGTAACAAAAAAAAACAATATGGCTGCCAGTGTAAATAATGGGCTACATATAATGTTACATTTCCTATCGGCATGATACATGTGCTTGGAAAATCCTTAGACTATATTTTAGTCATCTTCAAAGAATCTTACCTGTTCAATATTTTTCTACAAGTCATGTAGGAGTTACATTACCCCATCTTTTATTCATAAAGAACATGTGCTTAGCGTGAACGTATTTTACCTCAAATTACTTTTACCTGATTTCATATCGAGTTAAGGATAATATTTTTCTATTTTCCTCGATAGATAAGTCCTTCTTGCTTATGACGGAAAAAATACCTTTTACGAATATTTATATCTCAGTTATGTCAAATGAAGAGTCTGCTCCACGATAACATGGGAGGAAAATGTTTTTGACATTTACGTCTCTGGTTTAAGTTGTCTAAGGTTTTATATTTTAAGACTCACGATAAGTACTGACTCGCATAGAAAGAGCTCTTGTTACGAGTAGAGCTTGCTTAGTTGTTCTCGATTGTTGACGCAAAATTCTACCGCGGTCACAAGATGGATGGGTAACTGGTAGTGGCAATATCAACTAAAGCGCTTCCATGTTTTGGCGTTTAATTGTCCAAGCTGTAAAGTCGATAAGTCATGACATGACGACGGTGATTACGCCAGGAACTTAAAAAAATACTGGAGAATCCCAAAAAGTTCTGATGACATAAAACCTATTTTACATTTGAAATACCGAACTGATTTGTAAGTACATCGCGCATCGCCGTTATTAATCGTGTTTTTTCCTTCATAAAAGCAAAAAAAAAAATGTTTATACTGGCGCTGATGGATTTTTTAGAGTATTCGATCATGAATTCTATTTTCATAGTTGCATTCCGTACTTATGACGTCCGCCATATTCAAAGCTTATCTACAATTAATGCAAATGAATTCAAATGCATATCTAAGCTGACTCAATGCACGCTCAAAGCGACAGATACTAATGAGCTTTCTGTATGATCCACTTAATTAATGCTATGTTGCAAACGGCTTGAGTATAATGAAACAACTGAGATGCTCTAAATTGAACCTACTGAATAAAGCTTATTTTACTGATACGATATTTTATTCTATCGCCGTTTAGAGCTTGTGTCGATGCCCATATTTTTTCCAAACAAAAAATCCTTTGATACACAGTCTAAATTAGAACCGACGATGTATGACCCCATTGGCCAACACGGTTTTATTTTTGTTGTATTTTTTATTTATTTTATTGGTCCTGTATTCATACATAATTCATAATCATTTGCCTGCCCTTATCCCGCTTATGCGGGGTCGGCACAACATGTTCTCTTCTTCCACTCTCCCCTATCACTCGTCATCTCTGTATCCACTTTCCCCATATCTTCTTTCACACAATCCATCCATCTTTTCTTAGCTCTGCCTCTACTCACATATCCATCCACATCCATTTCCATCACCCTTTTAGTTACGTGACTATCATTCCTCCGCATTACATGCCCATACCACGCTAAACTATTGCTCCTCAACTTTTCAGTCACCGGCGCTACTTTCAGACTTCCCCTAATATATTCATTCCTCACTTTACCCATTCGCGTCACATTCATTATTCATACATAATTCATACATCTAAAACCTGAATTAAAACAAGTATGATGTTACAATCAAACTCACAGAAACATAAAAGCATCTTGCTTTCTTTCAAGTCCAAATATTTAGGAATAATGTTCGAACTTGAAGTACCTTCTGCACAATTTTAATTGCGTGTTTCATCTTTGCCAGTACCAAAGTACTGCGCTTGAGTTGTATTGTGTCATGAGCAGTTATGTGATGCCTGTGACCGACATTTTGGTAATTGAACAAAAAATGTATTATCCATTGTTCAATCTTCAATAACAGCGTTATTACACGCACAATCTGTGGTTTATTTAAAACTGGAAATTTCTTAAATCTTCTAGCTGGAGCCTACTATTTATGTTAAGAAACACCATCTTGTATCCCTAAAGCACGGAAGAGATTTTATTCGATTTACAAAATAAGAAGTTCATTTGATGATATCTCAGGAAACTTGCTACGAAAAAAGACGATGTACCTAAGCATCTGCCCCTGGCATATGAATATCATTTTCAACTGTCAATTTTGCAAAGCTTTTAAAAAATAAATTTCTGTCACTCACAAAAGAATATGAAGACTCTTAAATAACTGTGAACAAGATAATTATATAAAGAATTAAAAAAGAGTAAAACAATGAAAACGTGAAAACGGATTAATGTGTTTTCAGAAAGAGCGTTAGGTAAGTGGTAAAATAAATAACGGCATTTAGTTTCGCTTGCTACCGAACTAATCACGAAATCACAAAAATAGGTGTTTTATCCTTTTTAACTTACTTACTGTAAAAGTTTAGAATATAGCTGACATTATTTTCCGGATAATTGATTAGGCGCGTTGATTTGAATCAAAATTTATATAAAAAAAAATAGTTCTGTATTAATTAAATAATTTCAAGACGAGTGCACTTCATTATACTCTGATGCAAAAAAATATCAAGGTGTGCATAATACTGACTATAAAACCCGACCGTTAAAAACTGGATAGCAACCAGTGAACGCAAATTTGCCATCACATAGCAACACCATTTTTCAAAAAAGCCTTCTCATGCCCTCTCGGTTTGTACCAAAAGAACCTACCTATTATATCTATACAGTTATCTATCGAATCATAACTAGTGTGGGGCAGGACCGGCCCGAGATCAACGCCCGCTGCATTTTTTTTTATTTGGCGCTTTTATAGATCTAGAAAAACTTGAAGCGGCAAGTAAATTAAGAATAAATTGCCGAAAAGAATGCTTAAATTAGTTTCGAGTAACTCGTTTTATCTGCCAAATTGCTTACATAATTAACCTGAAGTTATGCCTATTTAACTGTATTGTATTGTTAAATGTCTAATTATAAACGAAAGCTCTGAGCATCATGAGTAGATAATTTAATTTTGATGTGTTTTAATGAGTGCCGTAGAGATAATACCCACTGAAACAATTTGTTTCACAAGATATATAGATAGATAATACTTTATTGCATACCACACGTAAAAGGCATACAAGGTAAAAAAAATACACTTAACTTACATAGGTAGACAACTGGCGGCCTTATCGCTGAAAGTGATCTCTTCCAGGCAACCATTTAAGTGAGAAAAAGCATGGAAGGCAGTTTGCATTGTATAAATAAGGTACAAATTACGATTAGCAACATCGCGTAAACATAATTACTTAGATAATAATAGGAAGCAGGTGAGTGAACAAGGAATGAAAATATACCTTGGTAATTTTCAGAATAGAATGAGCTTTTTAAAAGACTTTTAACGCACCTCAATAGGCGCATTCAAAATCCTTTCACACTGGGAAAAAACTAGTGACAAAGAGGAATAAGCAGACGAGCAATTTACGTCGAAAAATGGCTCTTCCTGTAAAATATTCGCAGTTTCACTTAGAACATTAGACCCTGAAATACACCTTGGATACTCTTATAATTACTTACACAGACGAAAGTGTAATTTTTGTGTTACGCACTTTGTTCCTAAGACCGCAATTTACCTTCATCTAATCTTATCTTACATATTTCTCAGTTGAGTGCAAGTACGGTTCATCTGACTATGATTTGTTATCTGACACACAAATCCTGCTCTCACTCTAATCGCATCGACACGCAGAATACGCAACAATTACTATACCTACATCAACAATGCCTTTTAATCGACAGAGTGAACAATACTTACTTATGGGCTTGTTACACCAACTCTCAACTCTGATGAGTCACTCGACTAATAAAAGTACCTAAGAAGTCAGAAAATGCTCCAGCGTTATTTCAGTAATAATGAAAATGGGCGCGGTACTTCTCCCTATCCGACTCTTAGCGAACTTAGAATGCTACTCGATGGTAAAACAAGCCCTATGTCCTAGAATGAATGTTAAGCGAAACAGAAACTGACCGAGAGTGCAATGACCTGAAATCTGCTCTGTTCATCGCGGAAAGAAACAATGACATTCCTAGGACGGCGAAAGACCCAAAGGGTCTTTTTGCTTGGTTGATAGATGGGGAATTTTGGCTGCCTTTGTCTAGACAAAAAAAACATTCGGAAGACAAAATTCGAATGAAAATGTTGATTGCAAAACAAATGGTATATTTTTAGATAATCTTGATATACAACCGTATCCCCAGACGGCAGTCCTCGAATTCAGTGCCAGTGATTAAAAAATGTTTTGAAGCTGTTTAATGACACTAGAACGAAGGAAAACATCGTGAGGAAACCAGTTAGTGTTCTTATAGGCGGTGATGGGCTTGCAACCGTAACGGATACTAACTTCTGCAAGATGTGGGCATGTATCAAATATGTGTTTGGACATGCCTCTGACTACCCCCCTTAGACATCTTCAAAGGATCTGGAATAAGTAACATAAAAAGATCTGAGAGAATGTCTACCGCACCTTGGGATACAGTCGTGAACCTGTTTACGTTTTTTTAATGAGACTAGAAATTTCTTAAAATTTTAATAATAGCATTACAGTTGCAAGCCTAATATCGCAGCCTAAAATACCTAATTATGACCTAGCTTAAAAAAAAGTGAATAGAAAAGGACCATGAAATAAGTCAATAATGATAATGGGAGTACGAGTACTATACACCGCTGTTTTATAACTACCAAAAAAAAATTAAGTACACTTGCAGTAGATGCAGAAAATGATAATGGCATGTTCAGATTTTTTTTATTTAACTATCACAAAGTTATCGAGGATTGTAGTCAACCAAAACCAAACAAAATTATTTGTTAACAAAACCAAACCAAAACCAAACTGTACAAATAAGTATTACAGACCACAATCGCGTACAGACTCTCATTCAAACTATGCTCTCGCACCATCCCCCATTAAAACCGCAGTAGCTATCATAAATCCATGTTTGACTCGTTTCGTCTCCTTTTTAGGTTATAATTTTTTTTATCTTTTTTTGAATTTTAACTACATAAATGTTATCAGTAACAGACTTAAAACCGCAGTAGCTATCATAAATCCATGTTTGACTCGTTTCGTCTCCTTTTTAGGTTATAATTTTTTTTATCTTTTTTTGAATTTTAACTACATAAATGTTATCAGTAACAGACACCGAGACCTCGTTTAAAATTTTACAGAAGATTTATTTTTATACATATAACTGACAGTTACAAAGCCACTCATCGCACAAGGACGAAATAAATCGAAGTCTCCTCCTAACTAATGTATGATAGGTGGACGTCGTACGTTCCATTCAAGAGCTGATGGATCGATAGAGCCAGGGCTGGCGACAGAGCAATGGACTCAGGTTGTCTTGGACTCATTTACCATTAATCTACTGCAATTTAGTAGGTAATTTGAAGACTAACTTGCAGACTGGTCAACTATAGCTAAAGACAGCAAAGACTCTAAAATGAGGAGGGAGGCCTTTCTCCTACAGTGGGATATATACAGGGTGTAAAAAGACGTCTACCGAAGCCGAAAAGGGTAGGTACAGCATCCCAAAATACAGCCAAATCCAAAAGGATTTTCCAAAAAAATCATTATATCCGGAGAAAACCGACCTCGCACAGCTGTTCGAGCGTATGTACTGGTCGCGTTTTTATCTGTAGATTGCTGGATTTTGAGTTTTAATTGTTTTTTTCTTTTATAAATGAAATGATTAGGTAGGTATGGGCTAATTATGTTGTACTAGTAGAAAAAAACTAGAAAATAAAATAAAATGACGTAGCAAAGTCAAAATTTTTTTTGCGTTTTTTTTTCGATAAATATGTTCAGAATCATGGTCTGATTGCAATCTCTCAGTTTTCGGTAGCAGTCTTTTTACACCCTGTATATGGGCTAAAAATTAAATATATAATTTAGTAATGCAGATAGTCTAGTAAAGATTTCATCCAGGGTATCCGCTTTGTACGTTTAAATGGATGTAGTCCAATACGTTCAACTATAAATGCTCAAATTTTGAGTGCAGTAAAAGCTGGTGCAACAGTTTGAGTACCAACCTACCTGCAAAAAAGAAAACTCTGATTTTTTCGTGTAAAAATCTCTCAGAATGTTTTTAATATCAGCTAAAAATTTTCCCCCAATCATGAGTTCTCGCTACGATTCTGGTAGAGGTCCCCTCCGCACCTTTGTATTAGGTAAATTGGTGTCGATAAACTTCACAAAATGGGCAATACCGTGACTAACAAAGCTATTGTGAGCAGATATTAACTGACCGCCTGTCTAAACCAAACCAGCGTGTCGATCGATCTAAAGTTACCGCATACCTATTGCGGATTTTATATTGATGGCATACGTTTTTGGAGGTTAAACGTAAACGTATTTTTCACGGTATTGGTCGCGAAATCACCTAGTTTTAAGACGTTTATTGGTCGCGAAGGAACAGGAGTAGAATCACCTAGTTTTAAGACGTTTCAAAGTGATCCCAGCGGTCCTACTGAATAAATGCTTTTTGACTTTGACTTTGAAACATGTCATTTTGATTCGCAATTCTATATCAATACGACAAATAGTTGGATTGAAAGTATCGTTCAGGTCTGATTTGAAAAATTTGCTGTAAATGTAAAGCTGGTTAAAGTCTGATTAAGATTGCTCAGTGTTTTAGGTAGGTAATTGTTTTTCGGCTTATAAAACTGTCTTTAATTTCAAAGTTTCTTTTACGTTTCTGTAAAGTCTTTAAATAACTAAGTTAAGGCTAATATAATCTAAATCCTATCAGTGGTTTACGAAGCGCCTGCAAGAAAAAGTTTTGCAACGCTTCGTGTTCAAAGAGTCTTTGTTTTTAACAGACAGGCGAGGCGGTCGATTGGCTAATTGATTAAATAGAATCTCAATCATTGTTTTTTCTTTTAGTTTAGAGAATATTTTCCAGGAAAAAAAGGCATTGTTTACGTTCTCACGTAGGTAGGTTATTTAACCAGAGCATCTTGCATATAGATGATAAGCTTTGTCTACATAAGTAAAACCTAGCCATTTTTAGTTTCAACATTTGAATAGAAACTTGTAAGTATTTAAATTTATTTGAAAATAATAGTGGTACGTATCATTTTTTATAAGATGTTTATCAAAAATAATAGCTGATCAGGATATATCAGATAAGGGTAGGCATAATAACAATGATAGCTCATGCATGAGCTATCATAGAGATTACACACTCACATCACAGGCACAATTATTAACCGCCACTTTAATTTTTACGTGTTTAAGGGTTTGATGGCTGTTTCAATACCTACTAGTTTGATATGTAAATATTTTAAAATGAAACAAAAGGCATTTTTTTATTATTGTTACGTTTTTGTTATAACCTCTTTATTGTCCCGCCGCGAGAATCGAACTCACGCCTCTCTCAGCAGTTAGTTTACAAATACCTACATAATTTGTATAAACGTTTGTTTCACTGACAGTTCCTACTTCAGTTTACCTACCTACAGGTTAGTAGGTATTATAATTTACTATAATAGCCCAGTGATACTGTCCTTGATAAAATAACAAAGCTATCGATTCTGAACGTGGACGAATACTGGAAACCATTATAATAGACCACCGTGTCAGCTGAAACATTGGATCCATACAGGTGTTGGTATAAAATACGGTATAAAATAATTTGTAACCTAGCAAATTTTATAGCAACATCCTGTATGGATCCAATATTTCAGATGACATGGTCTCCAGTATTAGTCCACGTCCAAGGTATAGACTACCTTTACCATCTTTACATTGATCTGTTTCTAACTAAAAACATCTTGTTAACAATTACAAATAAACTAAATCACTACTGACTGTAACAAGAGAAGTAGTCACAGGCATGTCTGAATGTACGCCTGGCATTCGCTGACTTATTGGAAGTACCTAGTACCTAATATTCCAATACCGCTTTTTTAATATCAGTAAAATATATACTTAATTACTTACATAGAATATATCTTTAAAAAAATATTCAAATATTACCCACCCTGTAGATCTTCTCTTTCAAAAACAAAAGACAGTCAAGCTAGAAGATCTACATACTTAACCAACCTTTGTCATTGACTTTTCGTTGAAAGAACACACAATAAGCAAAAAATTTACATCAACGGATATACTTGGACAAGTGGGTTAGTAGTCTGTAGATCTTCTCTTTCAAAAACAAAAGACAGTCAAGCTAGAAGATCTACATACTTACTTAACCAACCTTTGTCATTGACTTTTCGTTGAAAGAACACACAATAAGCAAAAAATTTACATCAACGGATATACTTGGACAAGTGGGTTAGTAGTCTAAGGCCGACTCAATCGTACACTTACTAACAAAAGGAAATAATAAATAAATCATATTTTTAAAGTCTCAGCTAGACTGATCGTCTAGTTAGACGTTCTGTAGGTCATTTCCAGGCAATCATTATTGCTAAGCCATTATGGCCATGCCTTTAGTGGCCTAGATACTCCGTAACCAGATTTGGTCACTAGCTTAAAGCTATCATAATATCATAAAAATGGTCAAAAAGGTTCAAAACGAATCTTCTAATCTTGGTTATAGTAAAAATCTAGATTTCAAATAATGTTACATAAACCTAAGTTTTAGTTGTTAATGTCAATAAATGAATGACTCTTTGAAAGACTTACTTACAAAAAAAACTACCTTAATTTTCTAGGGTTTTTGAATTTAAACCAGTTCTCAAAGCTGAAATTATAAAAAGGTAACTCATAGTTTTTTGTGTAAATTAAAAGAAGTAACAAAGTTAGTAAACCAGTGTATTTTTCGAATGTTTCCATATACCTAAATGGATGGGTGATTACCCACCGTCCACCTCGCTGAGACCACCTCGACGGTCGAATCACGGCTCTACCAAGCTCTACCGTCTGCACTCAATAATCTGCAGTGCGGTATGATTTTGTCATCATTCATCCCCTGCTCTTATCCTACGCCAAGGGGCCGTATCCACGAGCAAGAGAATCGTGGCAATTGTTGGTGGACTGTATTTTGGTGCTGGTGATGATTGTGAATTGAATATTGGAAAGACGTGGAGCGAGTTCACGGAGTTAATTTGTATTTTAGTTACAGTTGCAAGCAAGGTGATCTTTACATAGTTCGTTTCGAATTCAACCATTCAACTGACATTTGGTTTCATTCTACCATTGACAAAAAAATTTTTTTCACAAATGATAAAATTAAAAATAAACAGCGATATTATCGTCGTGCCACGTATTTCAAAATCTCTTTGAACGTACACACAGCGATGTTATCGCGGCGTGAGATTGTTTAAACGTGGCACGACGATAAAATCGCCGCGATTTTTTTGCTCGTGGATATGGTCCCTCCCTACGTGGAGTCTGCACTGCACTCTTCTTCCTCCACTCACTCCTATCACTCATCAACTGTGAATCTTTCATATCAAATAAAAACCTTTTGAATAAATGCGCCATAAATATTGTAGAATCAAGACAAGTGTAGATAGCAGAGAAATATCGGTTAGGCAATAGTTTCCACAGTTGTGTTGATAAAACTTATCAAACTGCTCTATTTGCCTAGTTTACATTTTTTGCGACCAATTTTGTCCATCTGAGGTGTAAGTATTTTGATATTTTATAATATAAGTACCTAAATACCATGCCATTTTTAAATTTTTTGATTATTGTCAATACACAGGTTTTCTGGTAGAGATCGCTGTTTACCAATAAGAACTCCGATCGTATTTAGTAGTTAGGTTTCTTAGTTAATTTTATGATATGGTTAGGTTGCAGGTCTTTAAGTATATCTATTTATATAATATGTCATAGGTGTTACTGATATTAACCTATGTTAAATTATTATCTTAAATTAGGTTCTTTTACAGGGACTTCGGACACACAGCTAATTATCATCCTCACCTGGTTGATATTCCACTTATTAGAACTAAGCGCTTCGAAAATTCTTTTATTATGCGCACTGCAAAAATTTGGAATCAGCTTCCAGCGTCCGTATTTCCGCTGAGCTACGACCCTATTGTTTTAAGAAGAGAGTTAATAGGCACCTTCTGGGTAAGCTCGCTCCATCGTAGACCTCACTCTTACCTGTGTAAGTTTGAGGTCAAGAGCCGACCCATTCATCATAAAAAAAAAAAAAAAAAAAGGTAAGTACTTACATTTTGATGCCGACATCTTCGCTTTGTCTCAATGCTGTGATCAGGACCTTGAGTTGAAACAGAAAATATTTTTTTACTACACAAAATTTACAATTTAAATTGTTTTTAGGTACTAGATACACACGACCGTATCAGACAATGAATTTCGCATGTGTGATTATTGTAATATTTGACTAATATTTACATAGCAAAACAGAAGATACCTCTGTTTTGTTTTTAATTGTGTTCAAATATTTTATGTTTTAAAAATAAATATTTGAGTAGGTAGGTACTTATTTAGTTCTTATCGGTGTAATGATGCAATTTTCTATATATAACTCTCTCAAATACAATCTGTTTTAAGTAGGATTCTGTAGTAAATAAGGAAACAAAGAACCCTAATAGTTTCGCCATTGACTCTGCTAAGGTCAAAAGCCCATTTGTACAGTCAGCAACGAAGGTCGATTAACATTTTTATGTTTCACAAATCAGAATGTTTCCGAAATCCGCAACATCATAGCCAAAATTTTGTCAAATTCTGAAAATTAGGGCTCAGTCCAAAAACATTTTCCATGAGTTTATCGTTTTCTTAAAAATCTAAAAAGATTGGCTTTTTAAAAAGTCATGCTGTTAATCGATTTTCGTTGCTGACTGTACTTACCACTCAGTATTGAAATCCCTTCAATGGTCGAGATATTTATATGCCACAACGTAAAAACTACCACTGCAGCTCCATTTAACATTTCACCTATACGGAAGAGCAAATAATAGTACATTATGGTACTAGTGTGTAACATTGGTGTTTACCGCCGAGGTGTTTTTATGAGCCGAGCTGTTAGGCGAGGCTCATAACAGAACAGAGGACGGTAATCATCAATACACACGTGTATCATACGACGTTTTTCAACACACTTGTGAATAAAATAACAATAAAAACTCATTTTCAACAGTGAAAACGAGTTGTGAAAAATGTTTCGCTATTGCGGGAAAAATTAATCAGTTTTCCTATGCGCGCGCATTGCGATCGGCCACAGACTATATTTCCGCGCCGCGCATAGGGTTTGCGGCCTATTCTGCCACGGACAAAATGGGGAATTTAAAGTTTTCTTTTATTATAGAGAAAACAAAAGTTATATTTGAGTGAAAGTTTTATTTATTAAACACGTACGAGTTAAAATTATCTATTTAAATTAGAAGTTGCATGAAATGAGCAAGCAATAGGAACATTAATTTATTTGTTCTATTGAACACGATCTTTTTTCTGAATAAAAAACTTTTTAAAGAACAAAGCAACTCATCCAATAAAATTAAAAAAAAATTCTATTACTCACTAGTGAGTTATAGTAATGAAAAAGTCACAGTTTGATTATGGGTGTCATTATGTGCCTAATTGCGGTGACCATAGAGCCACTTTATGAGCAAGTGTGTTGAAAAAATACTTAAGTACCTACTTGTTTTAATTATTATCACCACCACTCTGGTTTGGGTGGTGGAGGTGGTGGGAGATCGCCAGAGATAGGGACGTGTGGAATATTTTGGGGGAGACCTTTGCCCAGCAGTGGGACAAAGTAGGTTGATTAAAAAAAAAAAATTGCCCTCAATGTCCCACAGCTGGGCAAAGGTCTCCCCCCACTCCCTCCTTATACTATTTTAATACCTACTTTTTTCACCCAGGGAATATAATATTATAAGAAGCAAAAGGCGACATTTATTTTTGTCCATATCGGTACAATAAATCAGTAAAATCCAATAATATTATCAATAATTGCAATAATAACAATATCTACCGCAAGTGTATAGGTAGGTACCTAACCTTTGATCTCTTTGCGTCTTTGAACTCTATCCTCCACTTCTTCTTCTTGTCGTGTTACTAGTTCATTCCAACCTGTGTGGTGGAAGGATTATAAAGTGCGCCTCTTAAGAGGCTCCTTTCGTTCGCACTTTACACCATGTTTTCGAACTTTTAATTCAATTCAATTCAATTCAAAACGTTTATTGCTTCATGTTATTAGATAGATCTTAAAATATAATAGTGTTTCATAACAGGTTCTACGGCATGCCGGTTACCTCCAGAGAGGTTTCGTCGCTGCGGATGGCATATAAAATACCTATACCCACGTGTGCCTATGAAAAATTGGCCATAAGAACGCTAGATCTCAGGTATATATGTTTATCAAAAAAATATATAACGATGGGCCTTAAGCCCTTAATTAGGTATGATGAGGAGCAAAATTTTTCAATCAAAGTAATATTTTGAAACAACTACGAATTTGTTCTAGATTGCCTATTAGGCTTACCTTTGCATAAACTTGTATCGTTATGAACTTTGTATATTAAAACTCTCACAGCATTATTAAATGAGGATAATTATTGTTTTATTTATGCGTAAAACTAACTTGAAAATAACCGCGAGGAAAAAAATAACTTAACTGAAAGGTGACATTGAATTTTTCATTACCCGCCATTTGATGAGAATTTATTTTTGTAAGATGTCAAAAAAGTTTACAAACAAAAGAGATTCTAATTTATAAAAATAAAAAGAGGTTTCTACCTCCTGGGCTATGGGGCTAGGGAGGCGGGTTGCTATGATTGTAAAACATACCTAAACCCTAGTTCAGAATTTTAGATGGACTTCTTTCGCCATTTTTGAAGGATCTATAGTGGCTCTGCTATTTTATTTAGTTTTCTCGTGTTTTACTAGGTTTTATTATGTAATTTCGGTGGCATTTTACTAATGAAGCTTTGGATACTTAACAGGAGATTTGGCAAATGGAATGGGGGAGTATTCAAGGAGTGTTCTCATTTGACGAAAGATTTCCGTTGGAGTTTTGAAATTACAAGCCACCATGTTTTTTCAATTGACTCAAATTGACGTGACATATTTGAAGAAAGATTTGAAGTGAAAAGAAGAAGAAGGAATAAAAAGAAGTAGAAGAGAAACCAAGAAGTTAAGAAACCATGAAGAATGAAGACCTTTATGATGAAGACTAAGCTAAGATGTTACTGATTGGGCGATATAGTCTCGGTCAGCGACAAAGCCCTTTTCTTTTTTTTTTGTAAATAAAAAAAAAAAAAATATTTTCTGCTATTATTCTTTCATCATTTTATAACTGTTAATTTTTTTTTATAAAATATAATTTATAGCACAAAACCATTGCTATTTTCCATTCTATAGATATTGATTTAAAAATAAACCTTACTACAGCAATTTTTAGAAATACATCAGTGTTTAAAAAATTTAATAAAGTACCATTTCACAATATTTTTTTTATATGGTTACACCTTTGTTTACAATAATTATACGAGTATAAGATATTTTTTATGAGATTCTGAACTAACCTATATACCTATCTAATCGCACCCGATGTGTGTCGGAATACAGTTTTTCCACAAATCGATTTATGCAAAGAGATACCTACTATTTTTGTCAGTTTTTATTTTATAATAATTTATGGTGTTGCTTAAAATGGCTGAAATTAATGAAATGAACAATTTAAGTCTCTGGTTACTGAAGAAAAGTTGAAACATTACTTACCTACTAGTTATTACCTACTTAGTACCATCTAGGTACAACAATTTTAAAACTTTGCAAACCGAATCAATTTGAACCCTCTTACGCATGTTATCAGGACTCACACTTGACGATTTTGTTTTTAATGAAGGACATGTGAACTAAATGTTGTAATGTAGAGTACAAGCTGATCTAAGTACCTTACCTACCTGTTTAGGTAACCTTGATCGAGCGAAATCGAAACAAAACACGTGGCTCAATACAAAATGCAAATATTTACACAAAATAAATAAAAGTGGGCCATGCTTGGGTTCTCTTTAGACTTAATTGCCTACTGCAAAAAAGGATTTTGTGTTAAACTAGGCATAACCTAGGGCCAAATCACAGGTAAGGTAGAATTTGTCTAAAATGTTCCTAGTTAGGTGACTTGAATCGCTTTTAACTTCGATCAAATATTTGATCGACACTTAACATCCATCTAAGAGGTAGGTATTTACAAAAGAAGGTAACAAGACTGTGTCTAATGTCATTTCATTTTTAGATACTTCGAGTAGATTTGGCCACTATTACCTATAATTGATAGGTTCCCTTAGTTTTGCGTTATCTTGTTCTTTATCTTTCTGAATTTAATAATGTGTTATAAATATTATTAGGTAAGTAAGTAAAGAAGCCCAGCCATGCAAGGTAACACATGATTTTTTTGTTATTTTTACTCACCTCGAAGAAATTCAAGACTTTTTTGATACAGCAGAAATACACTGATTCACACAATATTCTATGATGTATGTATGTATTCAATTGAATTTTAAAATCAGGTAATTTATTTATCACAACGCACAAGTCCAATCACTAGGCTAGAATTATCTAATTATAATAAATTATTTTCTAATCTATCCCTAATTATTGCTACTGGTGATTTGTACATTTATCCTAAAATAATTAACTATATCACTTTGGTAAGGTTAAAATAAATGCACAATAATTTTTTGGTCACCGCATTTCGCTGATACACGTAGCGGCTTTTCCGCATGATTCTCTACACGCATGCGTACAAAATAGAGCTTGTTTTCGCGCATGCGTGGGATATTACTTACTGATGCGTTGTCCTTTTCAATTTGGAGGGCGTAGAGTGAGATAGAGGTTGCCAGAGGTCGCAAACCCACATGCGCAGTGTTATTGATGTGAATGTTGGCGGGAGCTTCGGATAGGGTGCCTGCCAAGCAACCCCATGAAACCATAACAGCTGACTGTCCTGCACCATGCGTCATTAGACCACGCTAATGTTATCAGTAAGTTATGTTTAAAGTTCGATAACGTAACGTATTGAAACCCAGAAGAGCTTGATATAATTTGAGATATTTATGTGTATTTATACTATCTAGGGACTCTACTTAGGTACTGTACCTACATACCTATATTAAAAAATACATAAATAAGTAGTTACTTACTTATTTACCTAGTTAGGCAAGTATTAGGTTGGTACCTCAAATTCATTCCTAATTATCCATTGTCTTGAAAGACATAATTGAATTGACACCAGGCGGAAAATTACGAAACTATAAGTACCTAGGTAAGAGAAGAAAAGTCGTGCTACAATTAATATTTTTTATAATTATTTTAAAAGAAACAGGTAACCTAACAAATAAATAAATCTAAAACCTTACATTAACCATGACGACTATAAAACTTATGTATATAACCACAGATAAAATAATGGAATTAATAAAATTACACACATCCATTTCATTTTACGTTACAACGCCATCTATTAATTGGCAATGCACTTTGTCGGGCCGGGTGGTTCGGAAGACTTGTAGTGTGGTGGATCCGGAGCGGGGCCCACTCTAGTTCTTAAAGTTCTCATCAAACGCCAACAACGCCCGAACTGCGGCTTCTGTTTCAGAGAACTATCTCCCATTCTCCACCCATACTCCCAATTGCTACACTCCGTGAAGTAGAATTTCTTCTCAGGCCAGGTTTTGCCTCTCTTTGTTACATATTGAACTCTACCGAACTCTGGTTTCGGCTTGTAGATTATTTCAGTCATTTTCGGATCGATTGGTCGCATGACGGGATCGGTAGCCATGTCCTTTTCTGGACGCGCCAGTCTTGGGTCGTCTTTGGGGTCGCCTAGGCCGATATCGACTATAGAATGCCCGTGGCGCAAATGGTCTATACCAGGTATGAATGTACCATCGCGGATAGGGACTTTTTTTCTATTGTAGCCTGCTACAACATGGTCTCTGGTTATAGTAGCCATGCCTTCTTTCATGTTGTGTGCGATAACGTCTAGTTCGAAGTAGTTTGTAGGTTCTCTGTTTAGAGTAGCAGCTTGTTGGATCTTAGAGCGGTGGTTGTTGATCCAGTTGAGACGGAGACGGTTCTCTTTGGCGTAGGTTTCGTTGAGGAAGATTATGATCGCGGGGTTATTTATGTCCATAAGCGGCATTTCGAAGCGTTTACTTTTTAACGGTTTTAAAATGAAACGGAATTATGCTGAACGGAGCTGAACTATTAAGCTCTTGGCTCTATTTTGTGACATTTATATTTGACAGAATATTCGTCTTACTTTTTTCTCTAAATAGTAAGAGGTTTTTTAGTTGGGTTTACACCACAAAGATCTATGATATTTTCAAATAAGTACCTAATGCAAAACTTATAATTTTAAGATTTGAAATATTATAAGTACCAAAAATACTGTCGAATAAAATTTATTTACAGAAACTAAGCTACTACGAGTATATATTTACAAAATACAACAGGATTAGTCAAGCTATAAGGATCGTTAGGAACGATCTATAGATATTATAAGTACCTAAGTATTTTAAATTAATCGCTTACATATCTAATTAATTTGAATGAATTAGGTACCTACATGCAGATTCAGATAGGTAGGTAAGTATTAAAAATCTTGGTACCAGGATCTTGAACCGGTTTAAATAGAGATGGGCTCGCAACCTATCACAGATACATGGTATGCTAGCTCCTGAAAATGTATGTGGGCATCTTTCTAAATGTATATTTGTACCTGCTCCTGACTACCTCTTTAAGAAAACGATTCAATGGATCCTGATGACGAAATATCTCTTAGGTGCCTTTTTGTCATAGGTATAGGTACTGTTTCATAGCGGAACAGATTTTGTACCTATTATTTCGTTTGAAAATTCTTGTTTCATTTTTTATTTTCTTATGTGGGTGGAATAACGCAGAAAACACAATCTTGAGGGTAGATCAAACTAAACCTTTACTAATTCTATTGGCTGTTTTGGAGTGACGCCTACTTCAGTGTCTTTCGCAGGCAGCCAGACTGATTCTACGGGCTATACGCGCGCGAATAATGTTTCGTGTCTTCGCTCCCAAGCTCTTAAGATCTCTTGTAAACGTTCCACTCAGACTCACAATCTGCAATCATAGAACCAGCAGTGCCCAATACCCTATGTATTTATAGTGCGGTGATTTTATTGGGACAACCATGAGGCGTCATTTGGACCCGCTAGATTGACGAGAAAAAGGTTAGTCGCCGTACAGGTACTCAGAGAAACCAGCAAAATATTTCAAAATTGGTTTAATCATAAATAAATAACATTTTTGTTTGGAACAAAACAACCTCCATATTATTCACACATCCAGCTCGTCATTTAATGAATTACAATTAATAATTTTCTAATTAATTTCTAGTAATACTTACAGCAATCTTAGAAGTAATGTTGTACATATTTTACCACAAGTAATTTGAGATTTTTTATTCATGTAAACTAACGCTTATAGAGAGAATTATTCCAATCATTTAGTGAAGTTTTCATTGGTCATTTTTATATGAAAGAGGACATAAAATTTTAAAAATTTGACATAAATACATAAAAAAGATCAAGCAAACATGGACGTTGATTAAAAATTATCTTATGTACAAAAAAAAAATCTTCGATATCTTTTTATAGCGATGTTTTAAAATACAAATTCATCGAGACTTGAAAATTTTTAATTACTGTAATAAGTTTAGTTCATTTCAATATTTTTATTCGATATCGGAAGGTAAAGAAGGAAAATCGTAAAAATTATTATTCGTCTAAACGAACAAATTCGCACAAATTCAAAACTTCTAGAATCTACTTACACTTTGGCCGATGGATGAAGACATTCGTGAAGTTTCGTTGCGCAGTAGAAAATTTAGTATTAAAAACGCCACTGCGCATCAAAAGGCTCCACGAAAATCCGTTGACCGTTTTACTCTAACAAGTAAATTTAATATTGAAAAAGTATTCCTCTTGCGTGAAGGCTGGTTCCATCAGCGCTGATAGAAGCATGATCTTTATTACAATGAAGCAAGGATGTTTATTGCTAAGCAGAATAGTCATCGCTGATTTCTCATCGGCTGAACAATCAGTGACCTTACTGCATTGTAATAAGGATCACTATCAGCGCTCACGGCCAGTGATAGGAAAACCAGTCTTAAAATATACTCTATAAGGTGAACAATATACAATGTTTTGGCGATTTTTACAAGTCAAAGCATTTACAATAATGTAATTGACATTTTATGGACAGCACAATAGTATAATTAGGGTTTATTTTCTTTTTCTGATAAGAAATCTAGCTATCGAGTAAAGAAAGAACATGAATAATTCATAGTTTGTGCTTAAAGCTTGTCCAATTGTTATTTTGAATACAAACTATTATTACATTGTATATCCAAGCAACTGCAGTTCATGCCAATATAAACCTTATATTAGCGTTCAAAAGCTCAATACAAGTTAACTTGTCTTGCTAGTGTGTCTAGTAGTACTGTAATCCTTTAACAGGAGAAAGTAGACACTAATACATGTATCTTTAAGGTTGATAATGGCACTGATAGGGTTAGTTTTACAATATGGAATGGGTCTGATGACGCCTTAACTGTCTGATAAACAAACACTATTGCGAGGCAGAAGCTCCTTTTCAACCGACTTCAAAAAATGGAGGAGGTTATAATGATTGCTATCAAAAAACGTAATAAGTACGCCTTATAAAAATAACATACAATTCAAATCATGTTAGTACTGTACCGTTTGATACACAAATTGATATTTTAATATAATAAATAAATAAATAAATAATGCTGGACTTTTTCACACAGCATCATCTAGCCTCAAAGTAAGCAGAGCTTGGTTATGGGTACTAGAATGACTGATAAACTACTTGTATACTTTTTGTTTGTAAATACATACATATAATGTTGATAAGTTAATAAGTTAACGGTTTCAACCATTTCAAACTTTTTAAAAATTATGTTTTACAATCAATTTGTGTACCTGACAGTACTGAATTATTTACAATGCATTATAGCGAAAGAATTTACGATGTTTCAAAAATCATTTCGAAAAATATAGAATAAAATTTATTCTAAGCAGCCAATTATTACTTTAAATTACATTAAAAAACATAATATTTGGTATTTTGTCGTCTCGCGAGTACGAACTCGACAGATAGGCCCTATGTGCTCATAAAGTACCTAAGTAATTTCAAACTAGAACATACAATTTCCAAGCTAGAAAAATAACGTATCATAATGATACTGAAACTAGCGACACACGAAAATATTTCATGTTATAAGTAGGAATAGACGAATGAGGTATAATTAAGATACATATCCACTAGAATTCCTAAATTTACCTTAATTATGTAAAGCTAATTTCATGAATTGTACAAAAATAGTGCAGGGTTGATGGTTATGAATGATATCGATATTCACGCTATGCGTTCCATTCACATAAGTATCCAAATTCGACTAAAATCATCTACTATATTGAATATCACACTCTCAATAGCGCACGCAATACAATACATCGTAATTTTCAAAGAGTAAGTAATTACAACATTTCGCATCTCTTTTCAATATCTCACGAACGAAAGAGATGCAAGACAACGGTGTTTTACTCTTATTTGAAACTCGAATCCCCCACGATTACAATAATGTCATACATTTCGTGCAGACCAATAGGAACAATGATATGAAATATCAGTGCTGATGATAATGTAATAATATTGACAATGATAATAAGGTACTAAAATGCAACACAACTACAAAATAACGTATGACAGAAAATAATTATTTCAAAATAATTAACGGAAAATCAAGATTATCAATGCTTTATTCACAATGCAATATAGAGACGAAAAGAACTGAAAACTTTAAAGGATCAATCATTCGATAAAATGTCGATTAAACTTTATCGACAAAGTACAACACTATTTTCTGTCACAGATTATAAATCAAAGTACGTAGATTCTCTACCTTGACACCCTAGATACACAATTTGGCTTTTATTTGCCAATAATAACGTCCATTTTCAATATCGACCCCCACTTTTAAGTTGAACAGTAAAATCAATTATTTGATTTTTTATGTTTTATAAGTATTTTTCGATATTTTACATGATTAGACAAAGTTTTTATTTATTTCTCAGTGTATGTAATCTTGACCAAGTTAATTAGTCTTGATTTTCTTATAATCAAGTCATTTTAACATAGTAATTCACAGGTTTTGGAATTCTTGAAATTCAAATTCTTTGATATTTCAAAATAATTTCATGAAAGTGTGTTCAATAGAAAAAAAAAAAACATTAATCGCTGACATCAAACTTATTAGGCGGAAGCATAGCCAGAGCGTTATTCGTGAGTAATCCAACAACAGGATTCTCCAAGTTCTCATACTTCGAGTTAGTTTCAGAAGAGAGGCTGACAGCACCACTGCTATCTCCCTCATACGTATTGGATTCGTCGTCGACGTGTGAGCTAGTGCTAGATTTGTCGTTTCGGTCGAGGTTTTCTTTGTCATAATTATCGTTATTGGATAGGTCTATCCAGTGGGCCCGGTTACTTTTAACTCGGTCCAACATTGGCTGTAACGCCGATGAAAGGACTGCAAATGCCTGGAAATAGAGAAAAATAATTTTTCACAGTTTTGATTCGTGAAGTTAGTTTTACATGCGTATTAACTCTTTTTCATACGAAATTTACTTCTGCGCATCGGGCTAACTTAACGAATGCTTAGATCCAATTCTCTTTCTTCTTCCAATCCAATTCTTCAATGCTTAATCCAATTCTACACTTCGCCAAACGGATCTAGGCGTTCGTGAAGTTAGCCATTTATCTGTGCAGAACAACACTTTGTATGAAAAAGCGTGCACTGCGCAGACAAACGGCTAACTTCACAAATGCCTAGATCCATCGGTCTTAGTGTACAGAGTTATTGTTAGATTATGTGTACCTTTGTAGATTAAGGGTTCGTTTGAAAGTCTTTATGGGTGTGGAAGTTGCGAAGTTGATTTAGACAATATACAATTAAATCATGGAAGAAGATTTGATACAAAAAGATGGCAGAATCCGGCGAAGGAAACTTCGGTCTTAAGAACCTAAGAAAATGTCTACCATGCCTAATATACAGTGGATCCTGTATCGTAAAGTATTTATTCTAAGACCATAACTTACCTCATAGATAGGCATGCAGATAGTATCGATGAACTTGACTTGCATAGCTGGTAACTCGTCTTCCTTGTCTCGGTTCATTATGTCCTGAAACAAATTATTTTTGGTTAGTTTAAGATTTGCTGCGGTCTCGCGATAATTTAATTATTTCGGGATAAAAAGTACCCTATCTCCTTCTCTGGGATACAATCTATATCCATGCAAAATATAAGCCTAATCTTTTCAGCGGTTAGGGCGTGAAAAGGTTACAAACAGACAGATATTTTACTACTAATAGATGGCACCAATCAAATTAGATCAGATCGCGCTTGTCGGAAGAATTCACCAGCGACTAAGGCGACTCGTCAAGGCTTCATGATAACCGCTATGTCATAAAATATTAAACCTTATTCTACTTACAATAGGTTTCAAATTCAAGTTCTGCCTCTCTAAGTCCCCTTGTTGGAAGAATTCACCAGCGACTAAGGCGACTCGTCTTTCCATTGGCCAAGGTTTAATAATAACCACTTTTATAACAGCTAAACATAACATTGAACCTTATTCCACTTACAATAGGTGTCAAATTCAAGTTCTGCCTCTCTAAGTCCCCTTGTTGGAAGAATTCACCAGCGACTAAGGCGACTCGTCGTTCCATTGGCCAAGGTTTAATAATAACCACTTTTATAACAGCCAAACATAATATTGCACCTTATTCCACTTACAATAGGTGTCAAATTCAAGTTCTGCCTCTCTAAGTCCCCTTGTTGGAAGAATTCACCAGCGACTAAGGCGACTCGTCGTTCGTCGTAATCGTCGTTCCATTGGCCAAGGTTTAACAATAACCACTTTTATAACAGCTAAACATAATATTAAACCTTATTCCACTTACAATAGGTGTCAAATTTAAGTTCTGCCTCTCTAAGTCCCCTTGTCGGAAGAATTCGCCGGCAACCAAGGCCGCTACTCGTCGCTCCACCGGCCATGGTTTGGTGATGGCCGCTAAATCACAGGCTGTCATCAACATTGCCCGTAGAAGACCACGACGTTCCTCACATTCCCCCCAAAGGGGGGTGACAACACGGTCTGTGCTGACTAGGTCGATGAAGGCGTTTCTTTTGCTAAAAGTAAAGATACCGTCCTGATCAGAAAGTCTAATTTTTAAGTTTGCCTAAGAAGTAAAATGCCTAAATCATCATCATCTCCCTGACCTTATCCCACGCTAATTGGGGTCGGCACAACATGTCTTCTTCTTCCACTCACTCCTATCACTCGTCAATTGTGCATCCACTCCTTTTACATTCATATCATCTCTCACACAGTCCAACCATTTCTTCTTCGTCCTAAATGTTATGTAAAAAGCAAAATGCCTAAGATCGTATTACTTCGTTCGGTTGTCTGAAGGCCTTTATTGTTGCCTAAGTTTTACCGCTAAAAATCTTAGAACCACTGGTGGTTTAAGAAACATGACCCACGAACTTTCGATCAAAAAAAAGATTAGTATGTACTCCCAATAAATTTCAACTCGTCGCGCGTCGGACCCAATGACACAACAAGAAGTGGTAGAAAGAATTTACCTGAAGTAAACAGCCAGATCTGTGGATAGGATAGCGTCTTCTAGCACTTTCACGACCTTTTCATAATCGTCAGACGATAAGTTCAAAAGGATCTGATTTCCAGGAGAGTTTAGGATCATCAGGCATTGGTCGAAGTGATGATGTTCCATCGTTGATGTGGAGTATAGCTGGGCTAGAGGTGATGATGCCCTGGAAATGATAAATAATTAATTGAATATGAATGAACATAAACACGTCAAAATGTAAGTAACTAAGAAACAAAATGATTTTCAATTTTTTGGGATCAATTGGAACATCATGTTACAAGGATTATGTTACATTGGTTACTAATGTTACCATGATATAATTTTATTAAAAAATATGGAAACAAAATGACCCGACACCTCATGGAATGGCACGTTAAATGTTTAAACTAATATTTCCAATCACATTAACATTATCAATTGAAACAAACAACTTGTTACTATTTTGTTGCATGTTACATTTGTAAGTAACAGATTTGTCCCGAGTTCCTCAAATTAAAAATGTTCTTACTTGATCTGAAACGAGTTGTTGGTCCCCCGATGGTCCAGATCGTGGCAAAGACAGCCAATGATCAGCGCCAAACATTCAAGCTCGCCAAATATCTTCCACCATTGCGTCTCCTGAAAGAACAAAAACAGTTTAAAATTAATAAGTTCCTTTGATTGTTGTTACCTTTGTTACTTACCAAGTGTAACAACTTGCAAAAGGTTAGCATAATTATTGGACAAACTATTGACTGCCTGATAACGTCAATATTAGGAGATAGTAAATATGACGACCTCTGTGGCGCAGTGGGCGGAGGTCCGCCTGCGACGCAAAAGGTTGCGGGTTCAATCCCCGCGGCGGGACCAATGTTTGTATGATCTACAAATATTTGTCTCGGGTCTGGGTGTTTCTATGTATAATATGTATGTATTTACATTTTTTTTCTGATGCGTGAGACTAAACAAGGTAAACTTTTGAGACAAGGCAGTATATTCAATATATTTTGAAAATGGGTACATGCCATATTCCTGTTCCCGTATAACTTAAAACCGCCATTAAAATTAGGCTTTTCTAGAAATTGCCTTTAAATTATTTCTGAACAGTATCAAACTAGTGATTTAAAACTTACAGTCAGAATAGCAAACATCATCTGAGCGACGTTGAAGGCGTGCCTCCAGTTGTGGTAGGTCACGTTACGGTAGTTCTTCTTTACACTGAGCAGCCAACGGCATAGCACTGCGTAGTCGATGTGAAACCTGAAATTAGCATTAAATTAATGAATGGAAGCGATCATTTTCAAACACTATGTTTTCAAATTATATAATTTGACTCAGCATTTGGACTAAATATGGGCATAAAAACAAAATGTAACAAACACAAGAATAAATTGTTGCATCGATTGACGTCTTGTAACATAGGTACTAATAACAAGAAGTAACATATTGGTCACTCTAGTAACAAATCGATTACTAGTGTTTCGTATTTAATTTTTTTTTTCATCCAAATTTTACTTAAATTGTTACTGTTAATATTCTTTAAAAAAAATACTAGTATAAGAAAGATATCACCCACCTAACTTCAGGTAAAAGCCTTTCTTTACCTTTGCATGACTATGTACAAAAACAGGCAGTCGAAAACTGTCCATTCATAAAAAAAAAATTGTGGCACTCCGGGAGTGCCGACAGAAGTGAAAACTTGAACAATTACGTACATTACGCACAATGAATTTTATCCCTCCAAAGTTACTGCGCAGAACCCATTTATGATGACCCACAAAGATGAAGACAGCGGTTGTCAGACAGACAACAAGAAATGACAGAGGCTTTACACCGCGGCCTAGAAATTAACACCTGAGTTGCGTACAGACTCATATGAACTTACTTTTTTTGGTACTTGAAAAGCTGAGGCTTGTGCCTTCACAGTGTACATTTGCCTGAAATAACAAGTACAAACTTACAAAAATAGATATTTGGTTTGTATCAAAACTCAAAAGTGATTGTACTAACATACATTTAATTTTAACTATGTACTTAGTAGCAACAATAGTATTCTGAAGTTATTGCATATAAATAGTGTGATACTTTCATTGAGTGAGTGTGATTCAAAAATTGTAGAATGTCTGTACGTATACCTCTCATTGCAGGCGACTGTACCTAACAGGTAGCGCTACTACAGTATCTATTCTTGTACTACTAAAGTAGGTACAGCAGCTAAATTAATACTACAGCAGCTAGGTAAATAAATACAATGTCCCAGGCACTACAGCATCGTCTTGAGTGTAGGCATAGGTTCGCTCCTGAATCTCCTGATTCTGTATAAATCATCTAGTATAAATGTACAAGCAGAGTTTTAGATAAAATAAAGTGTTATTGTTGAACAATTGTAATAATTTAAAAGTTAAATTTATAGTAAACGCAACATATACAATTTGACAAATCAATGATTTGAAAAGTGTCTGCGCAACCCCTATGATGGTAGTTATTACTGATAGTTATTAGTAGCTTCATGCAACTCAAGAGTACAGTTCGCCCAACGGATCTAGGCATTTGTAAAGTTAGCCATTTGTCTGCGCAGAACACAATTTTGTATGAAAAAGTGGTCACTGCGCAGACAATCTGCTAACTTCACGAATGCCTAGATCCGTTGGGCAAACTGAAAGTAAGACAAAAGCTAGATCAAACGGATTTTTGGATTAGGAAGGTTTTGTACCTACATATCTAGTTGGATAGACATAGCTTTGGGAATGTTCCGGCTCCTCTCTGGTTTTCTTCAAGCCACAAGTAAAAATACTTACTTCTGAAAAAATGCTGCTAGGAAAAATTATCATACATATTTGTCATAGGATAAGTTTTAATCAAAAAGTGAGAAATCAGCTGTGTGTGAGTCATGTACCAATGCACTGTACTAAAAAATCCGAAATAATCACACATCACTCGGTAAGTTTGTATGTAATGTAACACAATTAGATAGTAGGTACTTTTCTCTATGCACAGCACTGACAATATTCCAGAATACATAAAAATGCTCGATCTGGGACCTTTTTATAGTTTCTCCAATTAATTTAGCTTATTCTAATGTAATTATTTATTAAATCATTATACCTATCTAATCTAAATGTAAACAAAAGCTCTATTCCTAAACTTTATGCAGTGTAGAACAGTTACTGAAAGTAGTTCTGAAATTTATAACTAGATGGCGCGACTAAAATTGGTCGTTTTCTAGATCGCGCTTCTTGACCATAAAAAGGTACCATGCTAAATCTATGGTCTTGACAGTAAAGCGTCTTACCGTTTTGACAGTAAAGCGTCTTACCGTTTTGACATTAAAGCGTCTTAGCGTTTTGACATTAAAGCATCTTAGGTCAAGTGACAGCGTTTTAGTTGAATCCAAAGATTTTTATCCATTTCAAAACTAATTCCTCTATGTCGCTAACGCGCCTAAAGAAGTTTTCACTTCAATAAATAAATGACATTTCAGACACAAGTTCCATAGATAACAAAAAAAAAACATACATAAACATAAACAAACGATGAACGAAAAATGTCCAATCATAATAATGTCTATTCATTATGTATATTACAATACCACTAAACCAGAATGAATGAATGAATTAACCCATATATTATGCCCAAGACTTACCGTTCAACAAAATCGAGGTCCAAAAACATCCTCAGGCAAGCCCTAAGAGTGTCATCATCGTTCATCTCAATGTCATCGAACTCAAGCTCGTGCAGACAATAGTGGACGGAGGATGGAATCCGCAGCGTCTGCGAAATGGATGCCTTCATCAAAGTCTAGCGGCATTCTCAGAAAACAATAAGTATTAAACAAAAGATATAGAAAACAACGGAAAACTGTATAGTAGTCCTACTTTAGTAAAAGTAGATCAGGGCCTTGATTCATAATACAGCGGAATGCATTCAGTTCGGAAACTACCGACAGAAACTAATCACAGTGCAAGAAACGTCAAATTCGGATCAATGCTTGCACTGTGATTGGATGCTGTCGGTTGATTCCGAACCGAATACATTCCGCTGTATTATGAATCAAGGGCCTGGGTTGATGAACTATTTTTTCCAGGCAATTTACGGCTTAAAGTGTCTGGGAATAAGAGTTCCTATTAACCCCCAGATCAAAGATAAGGTCGCTGTCATATATTATAAAAAAGCAAAGCACATTGAAATGAGATAAATGGAGGAAATTAACAGTGATCCGGAAATCTAATCAAAAAGTTATTATTAGAAAATTTATTTATTTTATTTATCCCGCGGTGTGACCCGCGGTCCCTCGGGATTTTTTTCATTTTTTCGGGATAAAAGGTAGCCTATGTCCTTCCCTGGGATACAACCTTTAACTATGCCAAATTTCAGCTTAATCTGTTCAGCGGTTTGGGCGTGAAAGCGTAACAAACAGACAGACCAATGTTTGTATGATCTGCAAATATTTGTCTCGGGTCTGGGTGTTTCTATGTATAATATGTATGTATTTAAAAACAAAAAGTATTTAAGTAGTATATCAATCATCTAGTACCCATAACACAAGCTCTGCTTAGTTTGGGGCTAGATGATGCTGTGTGAAGAAGTCCAGACAGACAGAGTTACTTTCAGATTTATAATATTAGTATGGATGGATAGTATGGATTTATTTTTAGCCCGCATTGTCCCACTGAAGGGCAAAGGCCATTATTAGAGAAGACATTCTAAAATTAAAATAAATTTAAAAATATTCGCTAAAAAGCTAAGGGTTTTCAATAATTTGAAAGTTTTAAAAAAAACTTGTACAAAATAGTGTTTTTGTAAACTTACCCGTAATCTCTGAGCGTCATCCAACGACGCTGATGCGTGGTAACTTAATACCTGTAAAAAAAATTAACAAATAAATAAATATTGGTGGTCATTTCATACACCGCTATCTAGCACGCAAATGTCAATATTTTAACTTATAATTTAACTACCCAGACAAAGAACACACATACATTTTCATCACAAAAATATTTGTTCTAGATGGAAATCGAACCCGCAACATAAGACAGAGCTCCATCACTGATCTAGATTATCATGCATACGAAGCACATAATCTAGTTTGATTAGTTTACCTACTTACAACCCTTCCAATCACATATCCCATAAAAATAAATAAATAAACTTTTTTTTTAATTTTCATTAAATCGACCAAACATTTTCATACCTATACATTTATTTTACTTCTTCTTCTTGTCGTGTCACTAGTTCTTTCGAACCAGTGTGGTGAAAGGTAAGTGTGCCTCTAAGAGGCTCCTTTCGTGCACTTGACACATGTTTTCGAACTTTGTTGGTTCTACGACATGCCGGTTTTCTCACAATGTTTTCCTTCACCCGTTGAGAGTACTGGCATAGTGCACATAATTTTTTCGGCAGAAAAACTCATTGGAGCACGACCGGGATTGAACCCACGACCTTACGATCGGAAGGCGGGGCCACCTATTTTGCTATATGAGATAGTATATACCTATACTTACATCTAAAGTGACGCTCTGCTTGGCCATCGCCGTGATAGCCTTCTCATACATATGCGTGTTGTGTATCCCCATCCCACAGAATATCGCGAATGCCTCCACAAAGTTTTCGTCGTTCTTCGTGAAGAGTAGACCGTCGAATTTGTTTATCAACTGTAAAAGAACGATACATTTTGTTAAGAAATTACAAAAACTCGAGGATTTGCTTGGCTCTTACAAAACTTACGGCGGCGATACAGACGGTGAAGACTTACATCACTATGAGGCATCACACACGGTTAATATAATATTTGTTGTCTTCACCGTCTGTATCACCTTTTTCCAATAAACGTGGTATAAAGTTATGACAGGTATACATTTTTTAAGGTTATCCGTAGGTTAATTGTAATAACTTTACACCACGTTTAATAGTAAGGCCGTTAAGCTTTATCTGCATCTACACTATCTCGGTTAGTCTTCGTCAAACAGATGGCGATAAATTATAAAAAACTGTCGATCAAAATGTTCTCTTCATGTTTTAGATCTCGTGACAATCAAAACAAACAAATATTCTTCCATAATGAGAATAGGTATACTTTTGCATAGTTTAAATTGAACCCTAGACTTTTCGTAACCCACTCAAAAGGCAGAGCTACCTACCTAGACAGTACTGCAGTGGTGCAAAACTAGTGAACAGTAAATATAATAACTTCGAACTCCTCTCAACAGTAAGTATTACCGCCGAGAAAAAAATATGTCGCATTGCGCAATTATTTAAATGAGTTGTTAATTATTTAGCACCGTTCTTGGCTCCGGTAAATTAAATATACTTTATTTTTAAAGAGACCCTTGCAAAAAGATACTTGACAAGGGTACGATTTTTAAAATAAACTCTGTCTTTTTATTTATCTTCCATAAGGCTCTTTTTATTAAAAAGTGAAAAGAGCATAAGCCATAGATTAAAATCTACATCAATGAATACAAGTCAAACCTAACTTTTCCATTAGTGAATAACTTTGTAGTTTCATATACTATTCAAGAACAAAAGCTCTTAATGAAATGAAAATGAACTCAAAGTTGATAATTAGTGAAACATCCACACCGGAATGCGTAATTTTCATTAAATTTCCCGCCAACTGCCTAATGTAGTGCCTTTACGTTCTGTGGTATAATTGGCTCGAAAAAGGTTTTTAACTCTAAACTTCTACGTAAACAGGATCACGACTGTATCCTCAAAGCGCGGTATACATTCATTAAACTTCTTTGGTTATTCAATTATGCTTATCAACTAGCAACAAAAAATATTTGTCAATATAAGCATTACATTCTACTAGCTGCACCCCGCTCCTTGGAAAATACTTTACTTTTTCCGGGATAAAAATCAAATACATGCAGAAAAAAATATATATTAAATTCACATCTATAAATAGAAGATATTATTAGCATTATTCCTCTAAACCAATTCAAATAGAATACTACGAATGAAGCAAACCACTGAAAACGCGTGGGTTGACATCACAGTAAAATTTTGCTCGGAGCTACACATTTCCCAGCTCCATTCACATAATATTATTATGAGCAGACTTACATTCCACGAATGTTTTTATTTCGGATGAAAAAACTTCGCAAAGGCATTTGCAAATCATCCTACAAACATTCATTGCTCATACTTACACATTTACCGAAAATTCACGACTTTGGATAGTCAATACCAGTAGTCTCTCCTACTCTCAAACTTTATTATTCCTAATCTAGATATTCCGAGAATATTTCGGTATAAGAGCTAGGAACTAGTTTCTGTAGGAGATTGTACTGTCGCATGGTACCCGCACTGCGCCGTTTCAACCAACACTGGTTCTGTTTGAATTTTTCATTAATTCGCAACTGAACCCAGGCTATACAGTCAGGCATAATAGAGAAGTTGCTTTCGCAAAGTTCGCAGGATTAACTACTGCTGAAATGTGAGCAAATAATCGCCATTTGTCAAAACAAACTGATATCCGTCAAACGATATAGATCTCCATGTAATTATTTCACGAATCAGGGTGCTAAGTATGAATTTTATTCACCATTCAGTATCGACGCCGTAAACATGGATTTGTACTGGTTTTCATTAGTTATGAGTGAGTACCAAAAGATGGCGCTGCTATTTTCCCATACAATTCTGCGTTTACGGCCTCGATACCGAACGCGTAAAAAATTATACTAGGCACACAGATTACATTCTTTTAAAACGAAACTACTCTAAGAAACGTTCAAATGCATCATCATGCAATTTTAAGTTGAGAAGTGCGAATGACGCCTGTCATTGGTTGTTCGGTCGTATCCGTGTTCGTATCGCTGTAACTTCTATCGTGTGCTGCATCTACGTTCGCGGCATAATGTGATAATTTTATAAATCTATTCCATTTTCATGGGTTACGGTTCAATATTTTCTGTTTCCTATCTGCGTAAGCTCCGAATAAATTTTATCGAGAATGACAATAGCATGTTCTAAGAATTCACGGCTTTGAGTGTATGCTTCTGAAACACAGCTTCTTTTTCTGATGAAATTCAGGTCGTGTTTTAGAGTAAAGTTAATTTGAAGCTGGATTAACGATTTGTGAGTTTTCAAATGCTTTGAGCATCTTTGCAGAACTACTCAGGAACTTTCCTAAACTACGGCATAATACGTAGACGAGAAGTACCTAACTCATACGATGAAGAATGTCTAATAATAACACATTCCTTACCTGAATAACTCCAATGATCCTGCCTTCAGAGTTCTTGATCGCCATGCATAGTATCGTGTTGTGTTTGAAGCCGGTGCCCTCGTCGACTGACGGGTCGAACCGCGGGTCTAAATACGCATCTGCTATTGTCACCGTCTGGAACGAGAAAATGATCAATAGTTTCATAGATAAACTTTAACGGCCTTACTAATAAACGTGGTATAAAGTTATTCCTAAGTGTAAACTGTCAAAATGTATGGTTATTCCTACTTTATTCCGAGGAATTACTTTATACCGCTTTTATTAGTAAGGCCCTAATAGGTTTACGCTTTCTATCAGGTCGTCGAGGAATCCATTTTAGTAAATAAGATGCGTATTTTGCTTTTAAAATATGAAAAGCTGATTCTGTTAAATTTATCACATTTCCGTGAGGTTGTAAATTCAGAAATATTGACTGATTGAATACGTAAAAAAAGTTACGTGAGTGCATAGATTTAGCATGGTACCTTTTTGGTACATCCTATATATATGCGTGAGTGTCGTTGAACACTCGGCTGAAACAAAGTTTCAACTTTGACATTTAGCATTTGTCAAATAAATTATATACTTAATAAAAACCTAGAAGCGCTATTCCTTACTAAGAATGAACAATCTATGAACTGTTTTGCGACTGCGTGTCATGCCGGTAAAATCGAACGCTTTTTATCTTCTAGCCCCCATCCTGGATACCGTCCGAAAAAGGACTTCGTTCTAAAAACAACATTTGGAGCCAAAGTAACACGTTGCGATTGAATTATTAAAAAAAGATAAAACCACCAACAAAGCCTTCTTACTTAAGGTAGGTAACAATGGCACAAGGGATTTGGCAAACAGAGATGAAGTTTAGGATACTCCCAAGGGCCGCCGAAGAAAGGCTCGTTGTTTATTAAAATGATACATGATCGCAAGATGAAAGGCGAAAATATTACGTTTATTTAGCCAAAGCAAAATTTAGCTTGGTTTTCACGCAGCTTAACTACTTACTTATTTACGAGAAAGGTGATATACGAATCAACGAAAAAACAGAAAGTTTCTGAAGCCTTAGCGCCTGACTAATAAACGTGGTGTAATGTTACTCCTCGGAATAAAATAGGAATAACCATACATTTTGACAGTTTACACTCAGGAATAACTTTATACCACGTTTATTGGTAAGAGCCTTTTAGTTTATAAGCATGAGCGTAAAATCTTTGACATGGCGCCATCTTAAACCAAGCTTTGGGAACCACATAACTGTTAGATACATAGATATAATTGTATAAATACTTACATAGCGCCTAGACGAATTAAACTATGTTTATGTTAAAAAAGTATATAAGTAGTATATCAGATACCTGGTTTCTATAGATAGTACAAGTTTTGCTTAATTTGGGGCTAGCCCCATACTGATGACGCTGTGTGAAATGTCCAGCATTATTTATTATTATTACTTATTATTTTTATCAAAGAAAATAATGTTTGTTCTGGATGAGAATCAAACTCACAGCCTACTGTGCAAGACTGATCTGAGAACAGTTAAAATAAAATAACAAAAGATATTGAATAATTAAAACAGTTAACAATGGCTTACTAAATTAATAAATTCATGAAAGTAAAATAAATAAACTTTCTGAAACATAGAAGCGAAATTGAACTCGACACGTCACAAAAACTTTTTTAATGTAAAAGACGGCATAATGAGTCTCTGTGATGAATTAGCTGTTCAAAACAATTTGAAACTTCCAAATTGCTACATGTCTGGGGTGATTAAACTTCACGAACTTATGTGACGTTGATACAATGTTCGTAGTTTAATAGGATTTATCAGCAGACGATAACTATTAATGTCAGTAAGTGATAGATTTTAGAACTGTTTTCGAACATTTTTTTCAGCAAAAAATATAATAGACGCGTCAGCGATTTGGCAAGTTTAATTCTAAACTCTTATTTTTAAAGTTTTTTCAGAATATATAATGGTAGGGCCAATGTCCTGCAGAGGACTTCTAAAGGCCATGAATGCATACTCAACAACAATACATATTGATGCAAAAAAGATTGACAGTGAAGGTGTTTTCTAATGACAATGTAATACCGCAAAAACATGACACCATGGCAAGACATTTTGTAATGTAAATGCAATCATAATAACAATAATTATTGTTTCGTGATGACTGACTGACATGACATGACATTGCCATTTTAACAGTGTTCGTGTCAGATTGTGTCAGATGTTCGGTTCGGCCATGGTTCGGATCATGGTTCGGATCCACAGAATTCTGAAATTATTATAATAAAATAATATATTGCAATTAGAAAACTAGTAAACTGACAATAATTTTTAAGACCCAAAGCAAAAAAAGTTTGTTCTAAGTTTGACACGTGTCTGTTTGTGGCCTTATACTTATAGCTTTTAAACAGACGAATGAAAAAAAAAACCAACCTCGCCAGTAGTAGCCACGTAGCCAGTAATGCCAATGTTGATGGGAAACCGACTCTCATAAGGTGACGTCCGGGGCGTTCCCAGATCAGTGTCGTCTCCGGCCTCCAGGTCGAACACCCGCGAGAAGCTGCCTTTTGACGCTTCGTGGACTAGAAGCACCTGGAAATAAGGTTCAAATTACAAATGCAGCTCTACAGATCTCAGAAACTCAGTACCTACAATTGATGGGAGCAAAGATGACTGGTGAACGAAGAAATGACAGTATAGTGGACTTTCTCAGCGTAGCAGATGAGGATGGCACGGGACCGAGAATAGTAAAGTCATAGAGAGGAGGCCTAGATTATGAGTCAACTACTTATATCAAACTTCTTTTCAAGTAATACTGTTTTTGAAATTTTCATTTGAATAATGACATTATTTCCAAAATAAAACCCTTTTAGTCAGTAATTTAGTCAAGGTTTAGGAAGTAGCCTACCAACCCGAGTCTTTGTAGTTCAGATTACTTCGTAATTGGACGTCGGAGAGAATCAGGAGCACGATTTTAATCTTGCCCAATAATTTTCCAAAACAAAATTACTCGGGGATCACATCACAAAGCGTCTCTCGTTCCAAAAAAACAGTCTTCGCGTCAACAGCGAAAAATTTTAATTAACATCCGTCAACAGAAGCTTCAAGTAACCAAAGCGAAATTAAACTTCAATATTGTCTTACAAACAGTGGTAATTGGCCAACCCGTAACAAAACACGCTTTGTAAACAAGTTTCTGATACAGTAAGTTAACTTCCACCACTCATTTATACAAAGAACTTACTTTTGGTAAACTATGACTTGAACGTAAGTAACATTGCGGTATTTTTTTCTTCAAAATGTCAAGTAAAAACTTCTATTCCATAAGACTAACTTCATCAATGATTATTGTATACCGATACTAATTGGTGACATAGTGGTGCGCTCGTAAACATACTTTTCATCTTATATTTTACATATGTTTTTACAATAAATGACATTCATTTATTCAATTTTTCGGGTTAAAAGTAATGCTTTCTACATTCATCAATATTTTACATAATATTAAAAACACAACCACAGAGTGGAGCTGGACTACTTGTTGCTTTTACTTTACTGTGTCACCGTTTGTCAACACGAAAATTAAATTTTTAACTGATTTTGCGAATAGGTACTGTATACCAATTTAAGCGTTCTTTATATTGAGTGGGACGATTGATCCATCAAATGTGTAAAAACACCTGCGTAAAAGGTTTAAAGGATCGAGTTTCAATTTGGTAGAATCCTAAAACAGACAATAGGTATAGACAGTTGATTGAATTTATCTCTTTTGGCGCAGTTACAAAAGCACTAGCAGAGAAACTTGCCAAATTTAAGCTGAGTGTATTCAATGGTCCGGGAAAAGGATCTAAGCTGATATAAACAAAACAAAGTGGGAACAAGCTAGATTTGTCAGAAACATTTCGTAAAGTGTAATTTGACTTTAGGTTCGTTTACTTTAATTGCAGACAGTTTATACATGAGTATACCGAGGTTTTTTTATAGCGCTTTGTTGTATCTCGCAGACAGGCAAATAATGTAATCGTAGATCGAGAAGGTATGAAAATTTCAACTATGTATATAAATAATATTTGATGTAGGTAGCTACCGAAACCGATTACACGCGTTTCTAAACTGACATGACATAGATTTAAATTGTTCAGCAGAAGTCAAGTGTTACTAGACATTTGATATTGGCTTCGCTTACTCCATGTTCCGAAAAATATTTTACTTTTTCACGTTTTAATAAAACAAAATTGAATAATTGTTCGTTCTAGCGAGCCAGAATATTTAATTCACAATTTGTTATTGTAAACTGTTTTCTAGGCGAACTTGTTTACAAAAACAAATATTTTATTAGTAAACCAGCAAAATTGCTAACAACAAATAATTTTCGAACATTGAAACTAATCACTAAACAAACCACTTCAGTAAGCTCTTATGGTAAAACAAAAACAAATCTGGCAACAATTCGTAATATTGGTTTGGCAATGTGGTCGCTCATCGAGTTAGAAAACTATGTAATAACTATAATATGGAAGTGAAATTCTTATGAGTATTCGCTGAATGAAAAGATGACAAGCTATTGCTTTACCAACGTATTCGTTGGTTTTGTTATGATATGGAAATGTTATAAAGGAAGAACATTTTGAATAGCCTATAAGCTATTCCAGAGCCTATAGACAATGTAACAATCGATTGTCGAAAGCGAAGGTAGATAGATAGATAATATGCATGGTAGACAAAATAAAATATGAATGCGTGACAACACGAGTAAGAAAGAAGATAGTGTTATAATGTCGACTGATAGATGAAAGAAAATTATGTTGTAAGTAAGTTCGTATGACTCAGTGACAAACTCTGGTGACGGAGTTTTTAGGCCGCCTTAAGGCCTCTGTCATGGCTTGACGACTTAAATAGCCGGGACCAACAATTTAACGTGCCCTCCGAAGCACGGAAGCGCTCAGATGAAAATGTCACTGGCGGTCACTTATCCACTTACAGACCGTTTCGAACGTTGCTTAACTTCGACGATCTATCAAGAACGACTAAGCAAGCCACGACCACGAGCGCTAAAAAAATATGTTGTGAATGAGAGACATGTAGGAATGTAGGTACTGATTCTACATAATAATATTGGAATTGGAACTAGAGCAGGAAAAGAATGGGAAATTGAAATACTTTTACACTTGGAACACAATACAATAAATAACGAGTACCTACTTCCTGAAGATAATTAAGAAAAACAGTGATGAGTGTCTATTGGTATACTAGTAATTTCACTTCTACTCTAAGTTACTTACTTCATATTTCAACGAGTAAGCATTTATATTATTTCCCAAGAGGTGGGCTCCAAATTCAACGTACTGAAGAGCGTTTCTAAACACGTGTTGAGATAAACATAACGAAGGTATTCTCAGGTGTCCAGTGTAAAACTTAGGCATTTACATCTATACTAGATGATTTATGCAGCGTCAGGCGCAACCTATGGCTACACTCAACGGGACGCTATAGTGGGACATTTTTGAGATGGTATAGGCTTGCCCAGCACCTAATTCATTCGCTCAGCTTGATCAGCCTTGTCCACAGGAAAGACAACGTCAATACGTGTGGAGCTGACTAAGCTGCGGGTTTCCTCACGATGTTTTCTTTCACCGATAGGAGCTCGTGTTAAAGTGCATATTTTACGAAACAAAAAATCCATTTATGCACGGCCGGGATTCTAGCCACGACCTTCGAACTGAAAGTCGAGGCATAACCCCATTCGGCTAACACGGCTCGTGTGCAGTGTAGGACATCCCTTACGTTTTCAATAGACGAATAATATTTTAAATTTCGAATTCGTAACATTTTCCATGCCAAAACATTATTTTGATTCCTGAAAAAAAAAGGATTACGACTGTGAAAGGCGCGATAAATAATCTCTCAAATTTTTATTTAGTCGGAGATATAATATCCATTTACATACCCCCTGAGTTTGAAGCACGAAAAAGCATAACTGCTAACGCCACTAGCTGTCACTCATCCAATTCGTGACGATCTATCAAAAACTAAGCAAACATAAGCGTTAAATAAAACATAAAAGACTATTTCAATTATAATTTTGTTTAATTGCACATAAACGCGTGGATAAGAACGCGGGCGCGGCTAGACAATAATAAATATTTAACATATATATTTATAATAAATATTTCTCTCGATAAAGTCCCAAAAGAAATGCGAGAAACTTATTCATAACATGTACGCCTAAAGTTAGAATAACAGACGGCATCAAGGGAATATAATATATCAAATCCCGGCCCTTATATTTGACTGATGAGAACCATCCATCACACGCAGTGATGACCGAATCGAGATTCCTTATTATATTTCGATATTTGACGAATGACCATGCAATGCCCCGTATGATAGGACATCGTATTCTCGATATTACAAAAATGATAAAACGGTCCACGATATCTCCATTTATCACGATTTGGGTGTACAATTGATAGGTGGAAATATTAGGGTGTGGACGTAGGAACCACAGAGCAAGAACAAGCTTCTTAGCATCATGATTTCATAAAGTGCACGTATTGTATGTAATGTGATTATTAACATTATAGTTGTTTTATCACACGAAGGTGGGTTTCTCTTGATTGTGTGTGTAGATTTGATTCTGTGTGCGTATGCGTAAGCGATGCTGAGCACTCTTTCGTCCATGGTGCGTTCTCGAGCTTAACGCACACAGAAACAACGTGCATGTCACACACACAATTAAAACCAACCAGATTTTGTGAGATGGAAAAAGTATACCAACTGAGGCCCTCAATGTTTCATCTTTGAACTTAGTGAACTCACAAAACCATTTCTGGTTCAAAAATGGTTTCAAAACGTAACTGTAAAACAATACTTAATTGTGAAAAGTAAGTGCGTATACAGTCGCATCTTTTACATACAAAAAGTACAATACTTTATGCCGTTTGATAGTGCCAACTCAGTTTCATTCTAAGCTTAGCTGATTCTCTTTCAAGCGAAGATAGAAATAGTTCTGCTATAGTGAATAAGCGAAAGCGGGAAGTACAGTCAGCAACGAAAGTCGATCAAAATTTGACTTTTTAAAATGGCTTTTGTTTTCGATAACCAAGAAAAAATAAAGTTTTCTTGGGAAATGATCATGAACCAAGACTCTTATCTATATTATATCTATCTTCAAATATTAGTAAAAATGTTGTTCATGATGTTACGGATTTCAGAAATATTCAGATTTGTGAAATATAAAATGTTAATCGACTTTCGTTGCTGACTGTACTTCCTATTTATGGCACTAACATAGAACCATGTCTTGTAAAATATTTCCAAACTCAAACCTCAACTAACGATTTCAGCATGACTATTCACACATCATTCGGATCCATCGAGCTATTGCACTATTAAAACAATACATGGTATCACTACACCCGCTTCCTTTCATGTTGGCACAAATCCAGCGAGCGGATGCTACACAACACAGACTGCGGAACACAGAAACAAATGTCATTTGACAACAGTAACTGCTTCTAAGTGCCAAAAGCACTTCGCTGATATAAATGTTATATATGCTTATTTATTGCAAGGTTACCCCTTCTTATGGTAAGCACCGACAGAATATTGTCAAATTTTATGGGCTTGACCTAATAATGTTTACCATTAGCATTATGGTACGCCAGCCACTATCTTAAATTTAATATACTTCCATACTAAGTTAATCAGTCATAATGAAATACTAATGGACATTGACAGTCATTTAACTATACATAGTTGATCACCAAGATAAAGAATATTCGGAAAAATATCCAGAAAAACATGAGTTATTAATCCGAGCAAAGACGTGGCGATACGCTAGTACTTCAGAAATGCTCTTCAATTATTGCTTAGCCCAAGTTCTTTATTGGTTATGTTATGACAACAATATTTTTATCCACGGATTTCCTATCGTAAATCATTGTATGGCTACTTGAGGAAAAAACAATACATCATTTAGTTGAGTACAAGAAACGAAGTAATCTCTTTCGGAAAACCTTGAAGCGGTTAAACCTCTTAAGTGGTCGTCCGCACTGCGAGCGGGCGCGGAAGCGGGTGCGAAGTATCAAACTTTCCTGTCCGCGCGTTCTGGCCACTCTACGGGCCTAAGGCGGAAACCTAGCGTTTCATAATATGAAACGCTAAGTTTCCGCCTAAGGATTACATATTATGTATCCGCGAATTGTCAATACCTATTATGTATTGACACTTCGCACGTGCACCCGCTCGCAGTGTGGACGACCACTTAGCGTTCTCTGTGGAAATAGATATAGAAACAAAGAACATTCATTTTATAGTAAGTAAGGAGTAAGAAATGTGGCTGTTTAAATCAAAACATCAAGGTAGAATCATACAAGCATCCACAGAGGTGGCAAGGATGCGTTATTTACTTGACTTCTAAGCAGGCTACACCACGAACGAAATATGAAATAGAGGTGGGCCGCTAGTTACTATAAAAGACGATATTTCTTAAAATACCAGCTCCATGCAACCAACATATCGCAATAAAACTTAGAACTCAGAAAACATTCCGCTCGCAGTGAAAAACGCAGTAAGAAGTAACAAAATCTCAATTAGCATTCCGATGTTAGAGCAATAGATGGTTGAGATAAGCACGCCTGGCGCCTATCTGAGACACAGTACACTCCTCACCTACCAGTAAGTAAACTACACATTATTTCTACACTGTTTATCTCAGGATGTTTTCAACGAAAAAAAACGTAAAATACAAATCTAGAAGAATAAAAATAGAAGATAGAAATATCTCAATGTTGTTACTACTATGTTTGGAACGATCGACAACGATTGATCCAATTTGTAGAACACTTGAGATACCTACATTGCTCGCAACGTATAAAACACCGATTTTCTATCACGTTGAAAAAGTGAAAGCAATACTAGAGTCATATGAAAGATATACTACTGTTTATCAATCATTTGATGTGTACCTACCTACATTCAATCATCATTAGATGGCGTCAATTAAACACAGCTCAACTGGCGTCACCGAGACGATGAACTAGACTAGCAGTAACAGCCAACAATATAGCTAATAGCTAGCACAGCCGTTCTAAACTTTAAACCTATTGGGGCTTATTACAAGAGAATGAGCCGAGTTTAGACCAAGTCTTACTAAAAAACTGTCCCTAGAAAAACGATCTTTAAATACTCGTACATAGAACACTTTTTGTGGTAACAGTTTTATTTTGACATATGTCAACATGGGGTTCAACTAAGGTTTAACGTTTATGTAATAAGCAGCATTACCTATTAACATAGTCTGCTGATAGTGAGAAATTACACGGGATATTGTTGAAGCACTGGCTTTACAAGGCTCTAGTAGTTAAGACTTGGCGTCATTTGCCGCCTTAGAATATAAAAAATTACAAATGAGATTCCAGTAGTCCTGAACAAAGCTGTCGAGCAGGTATTGTTTTTAAGAAGAGAGTTAATAGTAACTATACAGGGTGTATAAAGACGTCTACCGAAGCCGAAAGGGGTAGGTACAACATCCCAACACACAACCAAATCCAAAAGGATTTTCCGAAAAAATAATTATATCCAGAGAAAACAGCGTTTAAAGATAGATGCGTATGTACTGGGCGCGTTGTTTTACGTAGATTGCTGGATTTTGAGTTTTAATTGTTTTTTTCTTTTATAAATTCAATTATTAGGTAGGTATAGTCTTATTATGCTGTACTAGTAGTAAATAACCGGAAAATAACATAAAATGACGTAGATAAGTCAAAGTTTTTTTTGCGTTTTTTTTTTCGCTAAAGATGTTCAGAATCACGGTCGGATTACAACCCCTCAGTTTTCGGTAGCAGTCTTTTTACACCCTGTATAGTACTGAGCGGAGCGAGTGTAATCAGAAGGTGCCTATGCACCTTCTGGGTAGGCTCGCTCCATCGTAGACCTCATTCTTGCCTGTGTAAGTTTCGAGGTCATCATAAAAAAATCCTGAAAAAAAAACTATTAATAGACAATTGGTTACAATTGTCTATTATGATTCGGGCTCACACTGGAATCAAAATTTAACCGAAGTTACTGCGGATCTAGGTTACTTATACTAGTTACTGCTATAAAGGTGATTTGATGGACTAGAATTAATTCTAAGTGTAGTAATGTTTGCAACCAATAACGTAAGGGTTGTGCCATCGATTAGTGAATTGTTATGAATCAGCAATCGACTTATGGTAAATATGCCCTTCAAAGGATCCATTTTGGCTTTAGTTATAACGAACTCGCGACGATTTCCCTAAATTACACAGAGGATATTATTATTATTAAATTATATTCGTATTCAAATTGATAGGCTGCTTCATTCTTTGAAGATTAAGTTCAACCTGTACTGAGGCGGAAAAATGTTTCAGGTTAGGTATTTTTTCAAAAATAGTAGCAAATCCCGTTGATTCCAGATATTTTTTTACAAAAAACTAAAAATCTACTTTTAGAGCCTTTACAATCAGTTCCTGATTTCGTGGAATGAAACCACTCTCAAATACGTACGGAGTATTCAGTTAGTTATTCCAAAACTTTTTATAGTAGTAACGATATGATCCAAAAAAGCTTTCGCACTTTCATACCTGACGACCTCTGTAGTGCGGTGGGCGAAGGCCCGCCTGCGACGCAAAAGGTTGCGGGTTCGATCCCCGCGGCGGGACCAATGTTTGTATGATCTACAAATATTTGTCTCGGGTCTGGGTGTTTCTATGTATAATATGTATGTATTTACAAACAAAAAGTATATAAGTAGTATATCAGTCATCTAGTACCCATAACACAAGCTCTGCTTACTTTGGGGCTAGTTGATGCTGTGTGAAAAGTCCAGCATTATTATTTATTATTATTATACCTATAAGTAGGATGAATGTACTCTACTATCTACTATTAATGAATATCTGACACATTCAAATGATTTTAATAATTAACCTAACATTGACATAAATTATTTTATTGTAAGACTACCTATCTAATTCTAATGATTTGACTATTATATAAATGCTAATCTTATGTCCAAAATTTTTTGCACCATCTGGTTGGTAGAATATAAGGCACAAAATGTATCAATAACAACCGAACACAAGTTCGGTCACAAATACCTACCTATATTCTGGCAAATAAAATTCTGATTCTGATTCTGATACTCGTAAATGCTAGTTTAACAAGGTAAAAACGTGAAAAAAATGCTTCTGCCTAAACTATTCCAATCAATATTGTACTTTGTTCCAATCAATAGTTACTTAAAAGTTCTAAGAAAAGCACTACTTACAAAACTAAGCGAGTTGACCGCAAAAAAAGAAACAAAAAGGTAACAAACGTCACACAACCGTACTTGCCTGAATTATATAATGTTATGTAATATAAATGACATCATTTGGATTTTCCAACACGGTAATCAACTATTTTTAAACATAAATGTTTTGACTTTGTTGGGGTAGAAATTCCATTAAGTAGGTACTTATAAAACTCCATTACCTATCGGGTTCCAAAGATATCATCATCATCAGATTTCAGAGCTCAGCTCTTGTCGGTGCAATGATGCAACTTCCTCCACCTCTCCCTTTCCAATGCGGTCTCCTTTACTTCTTTATACGACATGACAGCGATCTTCTCCTTTATCTGACTCATGAAGTTATTCTAGGCCTTCCTCTTCTTCGTCTTCCTTCGACTTTTCCTTCTATGATGTTCTTGATAAAGCTGTCATGTCGTATAAGATGTCCAATCATTTTTCCTCTTGTATTTTGAATGGTGTAAAAAAAAAAGTTCCAAAGATATAGAAGATTAAAAAAACAATTTTAATGAACTCTCGTTTCCAAACGCTATGTTCTATCATCGGAACATCGATTCCAACAAAACAATATCGGAACATCGAACAAAGACAATACTGCTGCCAATAATATCTTGCGTTCAGTGGCAATAGCGACCATGTGTGACGTTCATCATGATCACGTTCATCTTTGGTTTAGGACGCCGCTAACGAACGGCCGTCAACAAGAATCCTAGAACGCTTTATCCAAAATGTTACACAAAATAGCGGACGGTATACAGGAGGCGTTCAACCATATTGACATGCCAAAGTTATGAAATGTGACATAATGGTTAAATAAATTAATATCTGAATATCCATATTAATTTAAAATCATCAAAATCAATCAAACCGTTTAGGAAAGAAGAAGAAGAAGAATAATAAATTTATTTGACACACACAACACAATACAATGAAATTAAGAACAATAAACATTTAGACGAGTAGGTACAAAGAAACATAATAAAAAAAAAAAAAACAAAAATAAGAAACAAACTATCCATTGTGTGGTGCCAAAAAGGTCCAGTCTCAGCTTTAGTGCTGCTCCCAGGACAGGGAGACAGCGCTGATTTTCAGACTGGGCCTTACAGGGTGACATCACGCGCGGTTAACATAAACAATAACAAGAAATAGATACTTAAATAAAATAAAACAATTGAACAGAGAAGTCAGAAAGGATTTACGAAAATGAAAACAACCATGATGTTTTTAAGAAGAGAGTTAATAAGCATCTTCTGGGTAGGCTCGCTCCATCGTAGACCTCATTCTTGCCTGTACTTACAAGTTCAAGAGCCAAACCATAACATAAAAAAACAAAGAAAAAAGATCTGTCCACCGAGCCTTGTGGATACAGTCGTGGTCCTGTATACGTTTTTTACGAAACAAAGAAAGAATTGCGAATGTATCAATCTCACGTTACTTCTCTCACATCAATGAAACAAAGAAATATTCTACACTGAAATGTACCCCTCAGACCTTACTAAACTGTCTTCATTAAGAGCTGGGCTTTTCCGTATTTGAGAGGGCACGTTATTGTCGGTCTTGGCTTTAAAGTCATTAAGCCATGATGGAGGACAGGCAGCCTAAGAACTCCGTTAACAGAGCTGGGCACATTAAAACTAAATTTTGCGCCTCAATGAAACAATGACGGCCGCTTTACTACGGTGCGTTATTATCTCTGAACCGTTACTAAGCACGAAATTGATAACAGTATTCATTTAGCTTAGGTATGAATAGGCTCGTAATTCGTGGAATTAACATAGCTAGATTTGATTGATTTGATTGATCCATAAATTATATCATTACGTGTTAATCAATCGCGATTGATTGTAGCTACATGTTGGACAGATAGTAACACAAATACCTAGTAGTATTGATGTAATTACATACCTACACGCTTCCCATGAAATAAATCTTTTGTTCTGTATCACTAAAAAATAACTCTAGAACTGATTTGCCAATTGTCTTTGACACGTAGATCAAACATCGATCTCATGCCTTGGAATATAAGTTCCCCGCTCAATTGGTGAGCCCCTACTCAACGCGGCTCAGTTTGCAGCCGTTTCTAGCAATAAAGATGGTTTCATATTCTTTTTGCTTTCACAGGTTTCCTTACAATATTATATTATATTTAAAATCAAATCGAATGAAGCATAAATAAACTTTTAGCATAATACAAATTACTGTTTTTGTTCGAAAACCATTGAATCCGAAGATTTATATCAGCTTTCACATAAAGCAAACATAAATTAATTATCTTTATTCTATAATGTTTGAATAGGACGTCAAATCAATAAAGCGTGTGTGCGCAAAATTATGCGCGTATAAGTAAACATTGTGACTACGAACTTAAGCAAATATAACGCAAATGTTTGTAAACCGCCACTTTCAATTTGAACTGAATAAACCGAATTAGATGAGTGCTTTTTTGAATTCGCTTCAAAACAGAATTACGACAGAGTCCCACAGATTATTTGTTCCACCTCTTCAAATTATGTCTTCGTATTATATTTTTGGTAGCATCTTAAGATAAGTCTAATAATAAGTGTCGAGCTCAAGTGCGGGTTATTCCGGATTCACATTTCTTACAGCTTAAGGGGACGTGAAAATTACACTCTGATATGTGTCACCTGCGTGACAGAAATTCTATAATCATAACGTCTGAATATCTTTAAAGACTGCTTCAATTTTTAACCGACTTCAAAAAAAGGAGGAGGTTATATATAGGTTCGGCTGTGTGTATGTTTTTTTTTATATTTTATGTTAATTTAAAAATATAATTTTGTTGTTGTTGGATCTAATAAAACATTTTAAAGAAAGCTTAGTGAAACAGTAATGTTTCTTTTCTTTTAAAAAAATGTATACATAAGGCTGCCTCTTCGTATATCGTACAAATGTTTTTCATTTCCATTATTAAAACTTGGACTTAGTAAATATAGGTACTGTTTCTGGCAAGTCGGGAAGTACTCGAAAATAAAGCTGATTGAATGAGGCTAAGTAACTCGACTTCCACCGGAGAAAATGGACAAATACTTTGTGAGATCACGCTAGATTCAAGTCTTTCAGAAACCAATCAGAAACCTTTGAATAAATCGTTTTGCAATGTAAATTTACAATTTATTTTGATATAGGTATTTATTCCATAACAAACTGTGCTCCAGTTGTGGGACAAAGGACTCCCTTTCCTACTCCACTGGATTTGATTCTGAGCAAATGATTGCAAATCTTCCAGATGAGATTATCTCATCTCACCTGCATTTCAAATGTGTCCAAAATATTTAATCACTTTTCGCGATACACACAGCTATGACTAGGTCAAATCATTAGCAATATGTAATTCAAAGCAAATTTTGACGTTCACTTCGGTCCGGGTTTTATACGATCCGCAGCGAGGTTTATTGCACGCATTGAAAATTAAATTAATTACACGTAGACTCTCGTACGGATTTTGTAAAGAGATTACTTTGACACAGAGTTTCAAAGCTATCGTGTATCAATTATCTCTTTGGTATATTGGATTTAATTTGTGTGAGTGTCGTTTGTGTTTCAGAGCACGCTCGCCGGTTTTACTTACTCCAATTACTTACTAACACAAACATAAATGGATACGTACACTTGAGTGCGTACATAACCAGATAACTTAAACACTTCTAAAGTTATGTTACCGGTTGGTTGAGTTGATGTGAGGTTATACAGGTGGAGTTTGGTTGCAATATCTAGTATTGATAATATAAAAAATTCAAAGATTCTACTCGGAATCTTGAGTCTTCAATATCATTGAATATGGCTGTACATTAACTAGTTGAGCTACTCAGCAGTGACTTCATAAGTGAAATTCGACGGCATAAGAATCGCTAGGAATTTGGTTCAGGTGTGGATAGCGGACTCTATATGCATGTAGGCTATTCAAAGAGTGAATCACTTTTTGAATATCTGATACTATTTATGTGAAGAGTAATATCTTCTCACGGAGATGGCGAACCCAAACCGTCAGGGCACCAAGAACCTTTCAATATTCTTCAAAAACATCTTCTTACCTGTACCCGCTGACACCGGATGAGGCTCTGCGTGTGCGTTAGTATCCTGAGGACCATGTGCTCTATCGTGCTCTGCTCCTCGAAGACCATCCTCGCGAGGTCCAGTAGCACCTTTGAACAACCATTAATTTAAGAAAGAGCTGAGAGAGAAAGAGAAAAACATTACGCAGAGGTCGGGCTATGTAACGAACATAATGCTACATATAGAATGGGCACTAATCTCCCCTCAGAGGGATAGGAAAACACTGGTCATAAAGAATCTGTATGTTTGCCATGCATGATATATCTACGAAAGAATAGAGTAAAATTACATTTGATTTAAAACTATTTTGAGTATTAATGTGGTTGCAGATAATATGATTTTGTCTAAACTCAAGTGTAATTTTACTTATTCCACCGTAGATGTATACATGGTAAACAGGCTGATGGCATTGGTCATGGCTTTAGAGCTATGCAGCTGATGACGATTATTTCTGATAGTTTTCGCAAAACAGTCGACGCAACATTTACGAAATTATCCTTGAAGAAAATTTCAATGAGTCAAGTTTACTGAGTGAAGTGGAAACCATGACGAAGTTGTAGATTGCTGTCCGCAGCTTTTACAAGTTAGTGTATTTACCTGGTTTCTCTTGACTTCCAACTGGGATCTCTCATAAAGCTGCGCGTTCCGCAGGCCGATGCCGCAGAACTGGAGGTAGGCGGAGAACACTTTCTCGTCGTACGACGTGAACGGGCCGTCGTTCTGTTTGTTTATCACCTACAATAAACAAACGTATACTATTCTATTCACACAATAGCAATACTTATGATATGTTACGACTATTTTAGATCGATCACATAAATTTGGGATGGCATAGGACCAGAATGAATGGCGTAAACGGAGAAGGCTTACACCCAGCAATGGGATATTATTGGCTGTGGATGATGATGAAGACTAATCTAAGATTGAATTGATCGATCCAGGCGGAAGGAGAGATTTATCAATGAGAAGATTAGTCCAAGTTTCAAACAATCATAAGTGGTAGTTAGTAGAACCATTGGTGATGACACCTTTTTCATCGTCGTGTTTATGATGATTTCCAGTATTCTCATCATCATTTGCCTGCCCTTATCTCTTGCCATGTTGTGCCCTTGCCTCTTGCAGGGTCGGCACAACATGTTCTCCTCTTCCACTCTCCCCTATCACTCGTCATCTCTGTATCCACTCCGTTCTTTACCATATCTTCTTTCACACAATCCATACATCTTTTCTTAGGTCTACTTCTACTCACATTCATTTCCATCATCCTTCATTCATTTCCAGTATTCTAGCGTTAATAAATTCTAGTGTAGAATATCCGTCTACACCTGCACTTGGTCAAATATTTATCAATCAAACTGTATAAAGTTCTCTGCGCAAAAATTTCATTTTTCCAGAAAATAACGCAAAATAAATATTGGCCGAATAAGCCTGACTGGCATGACCTTATTTGTTTTTTGGCGTAAAAATGGATGACCGTACTATTTCAACGGTGACGGAATAAATTGTAGCATATTTTTACAAAACCATCATGGAAAGGCGAAATTCAATAGACATTTAGGTAAGTCGTTATTCATCCCTGACTTTTAAAATTAATTCTAAAAGTCAGTTCCCTTTGGGGCCATTGCCAAGGCAAATGTCAGGAGATAATTTCAAGTTCCACTAACATTTCACAAAGTTAATATCTTTTATGATTTTTTCGTTTTAGTAAATTTCAATTTTTGGTACATTCGCCAAATAAAGAAATAGCAACTTGCCACCATTAATTTAATTAATTTATCTTTTGCAATAAATAAAGAAGTGCATTATTTCTTGTCAATTACGAAGACAAGAGCCACTCAACATTTTTGCAATAGGTAAGTACCTACATTTAGTACAAATAAGAAGTCAACATAGAGGTCTTCAAATCAAGAGTAAATAGGTTCCTTTTAGGAAAGCATGCTCCATCTTAGACCTCGCTATGGCTTAACATCAGGCAGAGTGAGGTCAAATGCTGACATTTTCCTATATTTTTAATTAAACAAAGAAAAAGATACCTATAGTTGTCAAAACAGCCATAACGAAAATGATAATTATAATTTCTAGTTTTAGCAATGATTGTACTAAGTAAATCTTCTTAGGCCTGTATTTAATCAGAATTCGCAATCAGGCGCGAATTGTATTCTCTTGCGATGCGACATTCTCTAGAAATTCTCCCAACAACCATTAAAATATTGTCTAATCGGAGCTTGGACTTATATGTATGCGAATTCTAGATACTTTTTTCATACCTGTGCAACACCAATGACCTCTCCATTGATATCCTTTATAGGCATGCAAAGCAGAGACCTCGTCTTGTATCCTGTTTGTTGGTCAATGTCATGATTGAACCGCTCATCCTGAAACAAAACCATACTTTATAGGGCTGAACATTCGTTTCCCATTCAGAACGAATAGCACTATAAGCTATAATGAAGTCGCATTATAGTGACCGGAAGGGTGTTTACGTAAAGTTTGCGATTGCTGATCGCTCGTTGACTGCTGGACTAAGGTTTGACCAGCGCGATTGTGATCGAGTAGCAATCACTGGACCTAAAGTATGTGAAATCACGGAAGTTATAATCTTACTACGTAGATTACAGGTTTGATTGTCTTGTAGAGACAGCATCTATCGTTTTGCTATCGCTTTGCTATTGTTATTACGTACGGGAGTAATCTATACCCAGAATGGACCTCTCAAATTTATTACCTACCTCAACACACTCAGAAACCAGATACTAGCTTCCGAGATTTCATTTCGACTTTAATACTTTCTGATATACGATGTAACAAAACAAAGTTTCCGTGCAACTGTAGAGTTTATTTGAAAAAGTTGTTGCAGCACGTTGGAACACTACAAATATCTTCTGCCGCCTAATTGTAATGTTAGATTAAATAACGTAAAAGAATGCGGAGAATCATATAAGTTTTTCCGTGTTTTCATAATTACACTCTCTAGCTCGTAGAACTGACGGCCGTTGGGGCAGAAAAGTTCTCGAGTGGTGACCACGCACCGGAAATCACAGTTGAGGACGGCCCCCCACTAGATGGAAAGACGATTTGATGAAGGTTGCTGGGAGCCGCCTACGTTCAGCAGTGGACGTCTCTAGGCTGAAATGATGATGATGGCACTCTCCAATAGAACTCGCGTTAAGGCCAATATCGTACTTATCTCATAAAATATGATGAATTTGCAAAACTGAAACTCTATTTCTTTACATCACTCACAATAAAAAACGTATTAATTTTAGCAAACAAGCGAACAGTCACGGTTTTCACCTACGTTTAATTTGTGTGTGATTTTTATGAAAGTCATGCTTGGAAATTGGATTATATTCATGAACGCTTTTGAGAAATTGGCAACGTGAACGCAAGAAAAACTCTTGTTAATACATGCCTACCCAATTGCCCTCAACTTGAGAAGAAGAACTTGAGGGCCTCAAGACTTTTCTCGTATCATTATTGGCATTTTGCATCTACTTCTAATACTGAAAAAAATTGGATGAGGTAATGCAATTCAATACTAATGTTATAAAATAACGGTAAAGAAGACATTCTGGAGTTTATTTAGCACTCCAGAGCAATTTCGTACCTCTATCTGAAAAAGCAGACAATAAAAACTCAACACTGATTTATGCAAACTAGTTTAAGAACTCATCTTCTTATGGAATGTTTGGCACAAAGACAAAAGCTACCGCATAATGCTATCCGAGTAAAATACTAACGTAAAGGGAACCGTTGAAATAATAAAACATTTTTGAAAAAAAAAATTGAACCGACTTCACAGAACACAAACAGAAGAACCTTCTACACACTAAAAAGAGAAAAATAAGAATATAATTTGAAGTCGGTGCCAACTATTCATTTACATCTAAGAAATTCAAAAGAACTTGGGTGCAAAATTGTATCCTGGTACGCTATCGCTCGATTTCTTTTTTTGATAGGTACTTAATCGTATTCACTTGGCACCGACTTCAAATTATATTCTTATTTTTCTCTTTTTAGTGTGTAGAAGGTTCTTCTGTTTGTGTTCTGTGAAGTCGGTTCAATTTTTTTTTTCAAAAATGTTTTATTTTTCACTTTTTAGTGTAAGTAAATAAATACTGTGTAAATAAAAGTGTATGTGTAAATAATATAGTAAGCTACGAGTACATTAAGACTTTGCTTATCGTAGCTTAAGTAGGAAAGGATAAGAGAAGTCATGGGCAGACCTACTAAAGGACACACTGGAGTTCAGCAAGGGGGAAAACTATCAATCCATAAGGAAAAGAAAATATTTTGGACTACCTCGGGTGTAATACCCTTTCAAACTATTTAATGTTTGACTCAGATTGTGAGTCAGGGTGTGTTGTGTAGTGAGAATGAGGTTTTTTGAATGTTACGGGAAAACTGTCAATCCCTCAGGAAAAAAAATATATGGCGCCACCTTGAGAGTGTGTCCTTTACACTTTCTAACAAAAAAAAATTTGGAAATCGGTCCACAATTTTCTTAAAGTTCAGTGATTGTTTTAGTTTTACGGGAAAACTATTAATCCCTCGGGAAAAAAAAATATATGGCGCCACCTTGAGAGTATACCTCTTTCGAACAAAAAAAAAATTTTGGAAATTGGGCCACAATTTTCTTAAAGTTCAGTGATTGTTTTAGTTTTACGGGAAAACTATTAATCCCTCAGGAATAAAATTTATATGGGACCACTATAAGAGTATACCCTTTCAAACAAAAAAAAAATTTTGGAAATCGGTCCGCAACTGACGGAAATATCGGTGAACATACATAAAAAAAAAAAAAAAAAAAAAAAAAAAAAAAAAAAAAAAAAAAACATACATACAGCCGAACATATAACCTCCTCCTTTTTTTGAAGTCGGTTAAAAATAAAGAGTTGCAAAGTCAGTTGGAAACCGCTGCATGAAATTCGATTCGTGGTACAAGTTTCCCGGTGGAGTAATTTTATTTCTTGCGAGGAAGTGAAGTATCTCCAAGGAAACAAGTTTCAGTTTTCTGGATCAGAGATTTGAAATCAAAACTCACAGGATGACCCAGTTCGGAAATTGCCGTTCACCTGGCTGTTGACTTATACAACTCAATCGATGCATCAGTATTTAATTAAATTTATTTCAGAGCCTCTAAGTAAGACGCCGCGAAACGCAGCAATTTTTTACATAAATATCCGTTCAGGCTTAAACCAAAATCGTTGAAAAAAACGTTCATTTTAAAAATTACATCGTTGAATGACGACAAGACACGTAGAGGCTTTTCAACAAGCGTACGTGCTGACTCTTCTCAACTCATTTACACCAATAAAACTCTTATAATGTGTACCTACATTGAAATGCCAGCGATTTCTAACGCCGCAAATAATTTTCCTCACATTACTTGACATGAAAAAAAAAAAAATTATTTCCTTGACACGTTAAAGGTCTTCCTGTAACCTTCTTGTTTCAATATTGTTATTATAATTCCTTTGCCTACCTCAATAGTATTAGCATAATAGATAAGTATCGATGAGTAGAAGCGTTTGAATGTTTTATGAGATCACTGCTGGATGTCAATGAATAATTCAGTAAACGGTTCAGTGAAACAGGATTTTCTGGTTCCAACGAATAATTGTGACGAATTTAATCAGACGAGATAAGGCTGAATTCCGCATTCAATACTTGCCTACGAAATAATTACTTAATCAATTGAATATTCGTGGACCTTTCAAACAGATCTAGCCCTATACTATTCTGTGCCTATACTAAGCAAATCTTCTGCAAGTACCTACTGTTGGAGACAAAACACAACTGTTTATCCAGAAAATTAAACCTACAACCGGCAAGGCCAAAAGACCAAAAGAGAGGCCAGTAAACAAAATATGAAACCAGTTTTCCTATTGCAAATTCTGTTATGCTAACTTTTCTTACTATTAACGGGATATTTACCATGTAATCATGGCGTGTGCAACTGCGCCGAAATATTGGGAAACTCCAAACACATTGAATCATGATAAATATCCCGTTTATAGTGTTAATAGTGTTGATAACCATGATAGTTTTCAAATAGATAACTTTTCAAATAATCAAATAAATTATCGCTTAAATATTCACATTTCTCACTCCATATCAATTAATCATGTCCGACAGATTAAGCATATGAAAGTCATGAATATTTAAAGTTTGTGAAACGTAATTTTGGCTGAACGGATGTGTGTGAAATGTAATCGTTAACGACGTGGGACAGTATTATTTTTTAGGCTGTAAAACGAAACAGGATCATGATAACTACTTGGTAAAAATTCAATGAACCAAAAAGTCAACAGAAATACGAAATTGCAGGGTAGGTATCAATTGCTGAATATGGTGCGAGCTAGAAAATGTCGTAAGGAATCAAATGTTAATTTTCCAGTCAAGCTGGTAAATATATTTGTATGTCATCGTCGTGAACAAAGCGAGACAATAATTAGTCAAACAAGAAACCTCTATGAGGTAGTATCAATTTTAGGTACTCTTAGTATTTGTATCTTGTTATGTAGCTGCCCGCACGCGGCTTCGAAAGGCCTTACACTTCAATCATCAAAGGATAGCTTTATGATTTTTTTTATATCTCACTTGTAGTTTATGAAGCAACATAATAAACCAGACACATATTCATAGAGGAGCAAATGGGATTGCTGTACTGTAGGTTTATTGTCATAGACCTTTATGTAACAGCTACTACAGCATTTTGAGTACGAGTATTCCCATGGTAATACGAGTGTTCGCCATTTGTCCATTTTGTCAATGTCGCCAGTCTTATTCATTTTGTCAATGTTGAATTTTGTTCAAAGTAGTAGACCTTTTAAAATATACCTACGACGTAGTAGTTGCATGCAGTTGGTAGACATATTTCGCAATATCCAAAACACTAGGTACGCTTCGAAGGAAAATCCGCCATAACGAAGACCTTCAGGCGGCCTGAGTGGTTGGACCACAAACATCCTGTGGGTTGGACACTGGACACACTGCGAGCGGGCGCGGTTGCGAAGTATCAAACGTTCCTGTTCGCGCCTTCTGGCCACACTACGGGCGGAAGCCTAGCATTTCATATGTTTGACACTTCGCGCCCACGCCCGCACCCTTGACCAGTGTGGACGACCACTAAAACTAATCAATCAAACTAATCCATAATCAAAGCTGACGAGTATGAGTTAGAAGAACTCATACAAACTAACTTTAGTAAGTATTAGGTGCCCACTCGAATACAATGCCATCTTTAAAGCAATTTTAGGCATCCACCAATTGACGTGACCACCTAATCTGTTCCACGCAGGTGTGTTTTGGGCACGTTTAATGTTAGACCAATTACAGGCAGTCGATAAAATCTGCAATAAAATTTACATTCAAATAGAGTTCCGAATTCGGTTAAATTATGCTTAGTCTGAAAGGGCAGGATAAACACAATTCGAATTTTCAATATCATATGATAGGTTTCTCAAAATAACGTGATCGATAGTCGTGCGACAGTCTTGAACCAGGCACTATCCCTAACTCGGTTTCCGCTCAGTTTTTCTGGTTGTCTTGATTTCCTAGATAATTATTGTCAAAAACAAGTCTAAAGCTTTGCTTTTGGCATCTGCCCAATTCGCCACTTAGGATACAAACTTATCCAAGTTTTCTTTCCACATTTTTTACAAGTCTCAACCTATACCACTTCTGAATAACCTGCATTATCTTATCCGCAACCAAATTATAGCAATCTCAAGAAATAATCTTGCTATTTTCAATAAACTGTGGTCATTTCTGCAGTATCTGTTCAGTGAGATCTCACATGCGCATTTGTATGCAAATTGTTTTCATAAATGTTAGTACGTGAGCACGCATGACAAGGTCATGAATCTGGATTCCGGCCAGGATGAGACATCATATCGGGGTTACCATCAAACATTATTGAATGGATGCCCTTGAACCTGACATAATGGGAATGAAAATGTTTTATGGCTAAGAAATATAATTTTGTATTTCTTTTGCTATTCATATCGGCCGTCGCGACGGTTTTATTTGGAAAAAACTTGCCAAACTTGAGAAAAATGACAAGTTTCTATGAATTTATTAATTCATACTGCCGCATATCGCTTACTTATAAAAAAATATTGGAAATATTGGACTGAAAACTTTTCAAACAAACGTAAAACCTGTTCAGGCAACCTCAAAGGTCTTTGAGTCAAATATAAAATGTTTATGGATTATTAAGGCAAGACCGGGTTACGACTTCCAGATAGCCGAGTCTTGCCTAAGCGCCCGCGCTTTTTGAATAAAACAACAGGTAATCCGCACCAGAAGTGCTCCTTCAGGTCATAGACCTGTAAAAATCATGCAGCAACTACGACCCAATTCACAAGGCACAAAGTATTAGAATGTCAAATTGAAATGAAACTTTGATGCAATGCTATCTCACCCACAGGAAAATAAATCTTTTTATCTGCAGTCTAAGAAACAATTTCCAAAGTTACCTTTTGGTGTGGAGAGTCAACGTGCTCTCTGAAGTGTAAAAATCTACGTGAAACATTTACAATGTGTAGAGATAATGAAATTCCAGTGATTTCGTACGCGCAGCCGGCGGAATAGGAGGTTTATTCGATAACCTACATGAATGAAAATGAAATCATACTCCAAAAATATGATTTTATACAGAATTTGTTTGACCTATTTATTATTTTTCAGTTATTGGCTTGCTCTTTATCAACTTCGAATCGAATCAAATTGGTTAGGTATAGAAGTGTCGACGATACAGTGGCAGTAGGTGGAAAATAAACCATAAAAAAGAAGCAGGTTCAGCATTGCATATCTATAGATGATGAACTTAAAACTCACATAGCTGGCTGCCTGCCCAAACTTACCAAAGAGGTCACCGTAATAACCAACTTCAAGACCCAAATAAAACATACAAGCGATATTTAGCACAGACTGTTACACAAGTTAAATACGACACGCACGATACATTTAAGCATATAAAATATGATCCCCATTTCACGTCAGCATTTCCGAACCCAAGTACTTTTATTGTAATACAGCGATATATCAAACTCAGTACATTACTCTTTTTCATACAAAACGAAGTGGAGCAATAAATGTAGAGTCGTCGCCTGCTCTTGTGGGGAAAGTTATAAGCTAGTGTTGAGCTAATGCCGAAGGCTGTAAATTAACACATAGGCTTTGCTTAATCCTGCCTTCACACGCAAACTATTAACGTGTTCACTTTCTAATTACTTACTAATAAATAACTAATATAGAAATTAAAATTCAAAATAAAAAACATCAATGGAATGACAATAAATAATATATTAGAAATAGAAGCTTCGATCAAGTCTTGATCGAAGAGTAAAAGTTATTCTTTTTGATTTACGACTTTTGAAAGTAATCACCATTAATTTCAGATCATGCACACTATTTTTCGTCTTGACATCGTCAAAAATTATGAGCTTTTATGACGTAAAAAAAATTGGTTTTTAAATCACTCTGCCAAGGACGAAAAATTAAGTATGTAGGTACTTATTATGTAGAAAATGCTTTAAATTTTGAGACCTGATTCGCAATTCATTTCTTGTCCTATACATACAGCTATGATTCATTATGTAGAGACTTCGTAAAATTTTGTGACCGCAGTTAATTCGCTATTGATTTGCCTAATACCTTTGTTCAATTTCTCAGTGTGAATGTTTGAATTTATATAAGGGACAGCACAAGATTTATTGTAAGGAAAATTCAGAGAACGGTGTTGAATTGTAAGTTGGCCTAGCAATGGACAGTGGTTGTATGTAGGCACCATATGTAAATTATAACTACAGAAGACCAAAAATGAAAAAAAAATCGTTCAATTGAAACATATAATTCTAGACATATAAACAACTACCATAGTTTTCAACGCAGAATATTGCCGTAGTAGATTGAAGGGAAATTGTTATTTTTTAATTTTTTTCATATTTTTGTACACAACAATCGTTTAAAAAACGTATTTTTATTATTCCTCATAACCTGTAAGTACCTACTTTTCCATATATTTTGCGTATTATAAGCGTACACTGTAATTCTAAATATCACAACATTATTTAATTTGGAACAAACAAATATTCGCAATTAAGCTAAGACGCTCGCCGAGGTCCTCGGACATTCGCCCGAAAAATTGAATAATGACAAACACAAAATAAATAAGAAAACTCAAAATAGCCAAAGAATAACAAAGAACCACGATCTACAACTTTCTGAGTAAGTCCACAAGGTTCCATCTGCTCAAAGTTACGTTATTCGTTCGACCGAGACTTTTATTCATCGATGTGAATTTTTCATTCGGTCCCGAAGAGATCAGAAACATTTCCTATTCATCAATTGATGCGGAATCTTGGCTGGGAAATTCAAATTCTGTGTGCATTCAGAAGTGAGAACAATTTTACATTCGAAGCGAAACGCATTGCCAAAAGATAGCAAACTTCCGCGAGTTGTGTACGCATTACTCAATGTAACCCGATAGTAGGAAAATACGTTGCTTATAATAGGAACAAACCAGAAGCTTTAAAAATAGTACAATTGCAAATTCTTACAAAACTTTGACAAATGAAAACAACTCAACGAAAAATAATCTGAAAAAAAATAGTGCGTATTCTGTGCGTTAGGTTAGAAAAGTAACAAATGACATGAGAAGTACCCCAAAGAGATTTCCCAGAATAAGGGTACAATAAATTCACAGCCCAACCCAAATCTTAGACAATACCTACACATTAATCCACTTCACAACTACAGAATACAGAGTAAGGCAAAGCTAAATAAAAGGCTATCCTTTCTTATCCACATGAATTTTCTATGACAAACTCGTTGGAGTGGTGCGAGACAAATGTTTGTATGACCTACAGATATTTGTTCCGGGTCTGGAGTCTTATTGTGTAATTCACCTGGCAATGGACATGGGCTTCATTTTGACATTTGAAACCCATTCTGGACTTCAATTGTCATTTTCCTATTATGTGATTGGTTGAGCTCTATTGGAATGACAAATGGAAATGGATTTCAAATTAGACAATAAGGTTGCAGGCTGTAGTACGAATAAGATAGACAGAAAAATGATAAGATGCATGATATTTATAGTTTTTGAAATCAGACACGAAGTAAGGAAATTATAGTCATAACACGATATGGGGCTTGATTCTGTGCTAGACTTCAATTTCTTGAGAATAAATTTAAATACATTTACATTTCATTTTTGGTTCTCTAGTGGAGGCCACGCACCGGAAACCGCAGTAGAGGACGACCCTCCACTAGATGGAAAGACGATCTGGTAAAGGTTGCTGGGGGCCGTTGGGTGCAGGCTGCACAAGATCGATCGCTGTGAAAATCGATGGGGGAGGCCTATGTTCAGCAGTGGACACTAGATGGCTGACATGATGATGATGATGACATTTCATTTTTACCTTGTCTTTGACAGCGACCCTAATGATATTCAAAAGTATAAATATACTCGTACATTATTTTTAATGTCTGTCGATCTGGGTAAATTACCAGAAAACATACATAAAAATAATGTAAATTCTATAACGACTTCCGATTCTATGGTTGTAACTTAATACTGAGACAACAACATAAAATTCGTTCGGCCAATAAAATTATTTGTTTATGACATATTAGATATCAAGCCTAATGAATTCTAAATTAAGTGATAATAATCTAAGATACCAATTTTGCCTGATTTATGGGCAGCTGATTGAAAGATTTTGTGTTCTAAATGTCTATTTATTAAATGGTGCGTTATTTAAATGTTTGCGTGTGTTCGTTATTCTTCGTCTATACTACTTGACCGATTTTAATGTTTTTTTTTGTTATTGGTTTCACTAGATTAGATGATTCTTAGCTATCGTCGGAAACGGGAGGTTCCTTTGTTGTAGATATCTATATAATAATACCTATGTACCAACCTTTAGATAGAACAATGACTGTCTACCAGATCCACTGGTACCTACTTACCTACTTTTATATTAATATACGACTATTTAGGTATTTAACAGACTTATAACAACAACAACACAGCATTTTCGGCCAGCATTGATGATGTTAAGGGAATGGACAAAAAGGGTGGAAATTTGCTTGTCTCATGCGCACTTATATAAAATATAACCTGATTTTCTATATTTGTACCGTTGCATAATTTAATATTTTTTCCGAACGAATAATTTAGAAAGTTCCTCTTATAATTCTAAATCTAATTTCTATAACAACCATTTAGATTAGGTTTCAATATATATTGGCTATAAAGTTAACCTGATCGCACATTTGGCCGCGCCGTACGCGCCGCAGTCATTTTTCTATAAAAAATGCTGATGACGTCAGAAAATGCGGCTGGCTACTGACGTCTCAGCATTTCTTCTATTGAATTGACAGTTTGGCGCAGATAAGTCTGCGACCACCATTATCAGTCTTAGGTTTCACAACCCATGTTGCTTTAAATTAAATAAAAACATTTCCCTTTCTTATGAATATGGACATTTGGCATAGTTCCCAAAGCCGATATGTAATCATCACATTTCTAGTCCATCAGATAAAATATGAAAGGTTTATTTCTATTTTATCCTAATTGCCTTAGGTATTTCTCAATAGCCTAGTAAAGTCAAAGAAGGCTCTCTTTACATTCGACCTAAAAATGTCAGAAAATTGAATCAATCGTGAAAGTAGGGCTGTCGAAGGCTTGACCTTAATATCAGCGACATTTTTCGCCTTCTGTGGATCACGACCCTTATCAAAAAAACATGGTATCAGACAGCCATTCAATGATGCCGCATTTGTTGTTTATCTTTGACATCGTCAATTTCCAGAACAAAATACAGCTTTTCTAGAAATAAATGGTATTGACACTTTCCAATATAGGTGCGGGTGCTTCCAAAATGAACGGCATTGTACCACCTGCCTCTACAGATCATACGCGAGCTATTTCATGCATGTTTGTGCGATACTTGGACTTCCTGCATTTTAAATTTATCCGACTACTTATTACTTTTATGTTGAAATCTTTTGTGTTCTATATGACGAAGAAATGATGGATAGATTGTATGAAAGATGATAGATAGAAGTGATAAGATGACAACCGATCCGATCCGACGCCATGCCGCCGACTACTATGTAGACACTATGTAGACTATGTAGTCACTATGTAGACAAAACTATGTGGAAAAGAGCAGGATGATGATGATTGAACTCCTTGGTGAACCTCATCATGACATTAAATAATTTATGCTTAAAAAAGTATGTACTTTTGCTTGTTTCGAAACGTATGTTCAATGTCGAACTATAACTAATCTACGCATAATAAATCTCTCTAGTACGAAAGTTAGGATTCTCGCGGCTTGGTGGTGTGAATGAGATGTGGGTCGGACGGATTCAAAAAATCCTTGTGACCTCATGACTGACAGATGATGGAGGTTTTCGTGCCTCGCAAGGACGAACTAAATGTGTCAATGTTTTACAGTTTTGCTTGTATCGTTTATAAATACGCAGAGGTCTAGTTCTTTTTGATTTTACACTACTGAATAATAAATTTCACTTTTTACTTGTCATTGAACTTATAGACCCTTAGATATTTTCAAAAGATCAGGAATAAGTAAGATCTGAGAGAATGTCTACCGCACCTTGGGGATACAGTTGTGAACCTGTTTTTTTTTTACTTAGATCGTACCAGAAAATGTATCTCTTGCAAAATGTTTTCATGATTTAAATATAATTTCATCGTAACTCTTTCTACCCCGTTGTAACGGGGTACCTACAGGATCACTACTGTACCCCGTTGTGTACAGTAGTGATCCTGATGCGTTTTTTTTAAATTGTTATCAATATTTAACAGACTATATACTATACATTCTGCTGAACTAGTGTGGAAAGGATTTTTATGTACGCCTGAAAGAAGCTTTTTACGTGCGTGTACTCCACTAGAAGAACTTAGTAGACAAATCAGGCAAACTGTTACGAAAAGCTCCGCAAAAATCACAAAACCGAGTCAAAAATTACGACAGAGAAAGACCCAAAGACACAATATTACGGTTAAGAAAGCATGCCTGGGATGTTTACGATATGAGCCGTAAACATATACTTGGAATAAAGCCTAAGCCGCACCGGGTTACGTGGTCTGAATAAACGACCCACTCAATCGAGCTTCTGAGAAAAGTAAGCCAATATTTGGTACACAAGACATTCTGACAGTCTGTTATGAATATGCTGCTCCGTTTACAAACTTTGCGAATATCGAAAATTCTTCGAGTTCTTTCGGAGAGAAATAGACACAGTTTATGATTTCATACTCGTCGCCACGAATGGTGCAAGTTAACCGGTTCAGACTAGATTTCCAAACTTAAAATCAAATGACATTTTTTTCTGTCTGCTAGGTATTACAAATCAATTAGAGATGGGCCACAATGTTTTTTTTTTCATATTCGATATTTGGCATGAACGGAATATTCCGAATATTCAGTATAATGACGGACATACCTACTATCCAAAAACGTTCATGGTTTACGGTAAACATTAATACTTACATAAAAAAATATTACAATATTTTACAACGTTGTTTACGTTTTAGTGAGCATAAATAATACAACCCCCCTTTAGCATTACAATGGAATACCGTAATTCTTAACATTCAGTATTTCTCATAATAAGACCATTGACTGGACTCATTAAACATCGAGCAATCCGACCAATGTAAAAATATTTTCACAGCGTATTGACCAACGCAATTGGTTTTGTATATCAATTTCTAAGCCGGTGTGTAGGCACTAAGCAGGTTAAATCATTGTTTAATGTAATTACCATTGCCCAAAGCTAAAGGGTTAGTTTATATTTTGCTCGCTAGAAACTTCGTAACAGTGGAATATTTCGCACTGGAAAGTTATCACCTCATGACTAAAAATATTCGATTAATTTAAATTTTATTTAAATCTTAATATAAATTTTGGTTATCTATTCTCAAAAATCCGTTAGAACACTAAAATTTCTATTTTGAAAAAAAATTATAATAAAATTTTGAATAAAGAAGTGGCTTTCACTGTAAATTTTATAAATTTACAAAGGTAAGCTACAAATCGACTGATTTATTCATCAATAATAGAATCATAAAAGTGATAAGCGCTGATAGTCGAACTATTTATAAATAAATGCCTTGTATCACATCTGATCCTAATACACGTAACGTGTATGTAGTACAAAATACCCTAATTTTATTGTAATGCTATCAACTACTGAGCCCACGCTTAAGAGGTTCTAAAGATAGGTCCAACATCTTCATCTTCAAAGACTACATTACCTACCCAGGTGCGGATTGCCTCTCCACTTTGTATTTTACGACCTTATTTGACCATCAAGAGTATCATCGTATTTACCGGTCACAAATTCACATTTATGTTGTCTGTCTAACCCTTGAAAATATTGGTATACAGATCGAAGCGATGTCCAATCAAGCTCACCTTATAAGCGTCAGGCAGGTATCACTAGGGATTTACAGACTTGACAAAAGTTACCTTTTGCTTTAGTAGTTTATTATGTATATGTAGTCGCACTAACGAAGCAATTGCAAACTATCGTCAGTGCTCCCTCTACGGGACAATCAAACCTACGTAGAGTAGAACTTCCTTGAGTTCACATCACCACTTGTACTACCAACTTCCTGTGATTGCTACTGTATCGATGTGGCGCTAGTCCGAACAATCAACGAGCGATCAGCAACTGATCGCAAATACATAATCAGGCGTATCAAAGTCTACCTTATAGGCATCAGGTATGTTGACCGGCTCGCCGCTCTCAGCGACGTAGCCGACGATGCCGCTGCCCCAAGGTATCCGAATTTCTTCTAGCTGCTCCATTTGTTCCGGCGTCGACTTGGAGCACACGTCGAACAGCTTCGATACTAAACATCTGTGGACAATGAAAAAGACCTTTAGCACGAATTAAACCAACAGTACTTTTACAACATTTTCGCAATCGCAACTCTATAAATTACAAAATCTAATTTAGAAAAACATAGATAAAGGAATCGATCCAAAAAACTCTGTGAAATCGGGTACTTATTTAAAATTTAAATTTAAAACCATTTTGGCTTACTGAATTATCTTCATTAACATAAATAATACAATAAAATCAGTGAAGCCAACTGAATATATCTGTAGATAGCTCAATTGATCCAGGTCTAAATGTAACAAAATGAATGATTTTAATAGGATACCGATTAATATTAGTGATAATATAATTATGTTATCGCCACAATCGCTCGTACATTATGACAAAAAAACGTAACAACTTATTTTGAAGGAAGGAAATACTCTGAAAGGAATAAACTAAATGTGATAACGATTAGGAGAGCAATGATAAAACGTTTAGACGGTGAACTTAAACGCAATTTAAGGAGCAATAAATCTTTCCAAAGTCAGCGAGAATTTATAAAACGGATTGATCTGTTTTTGATAACACCATTCCAAAGTGGGTATTTACTGCTATCCGATCAACTGAATTATATAACAGCTCTAGAAAAGTCAAATCATATAGGTAATATAAAATCAATTTGTTTTTATTACCCTATTCCTTATTCAAGTTTGGGTAGTAAAAAAGACTAATATATTACTATTAATTAAATGTTGTCACCCAGTAGAACATTTGCCCGTAATTCATTGATTAATTTGACTCTGATAGAATCATTATAATTTTACCTATATTCCACTCCGAATAGTTTTCTTTATTTAATGAAATGTTAGAAATTACCTAGACTCTACAGCGTCCCGTTGCTGTAGGCATCGGTTGCCTCCAGATGCTGTTGAAATCATCTAGTACCTAGGTATTATATGTATGTAATGGCAAACTATTTGTAAATCATTGTTTTAGTGTGCGTAAGCTGAGTAGCTAATGCCTTAAAAACCATTTTACGGCACATTAATTTAAGAAACGACTTCGAAGAAACATGAAATCTATGATAAAAATCCGAAGCAAGACGAATCTTTCAGTAAATCATTCTTTCTATCATCTATTATCATAACAATGTAGCTGAAAATAGCTCAAGAATGAAAACCACTAAGGATTATTTCGGAAAGGGCGTGGAATAACAAGATGTGAAAGAGTCCAAATGGACCCTTAGATCGCAGCATTTATTATTCAAATCTTCGGTACATGCGTACCTGAAACTGACAGATCCAGGTCGTTTATATTTTAGTCTGCTGTTTGAAAATATGACGTGTTTCGAAAATAAATCTCCATAAATGCGCGAGTGGTGTCAAATAAAACTTACGTACCTCACCTCAAGCAAGATCCTGCTTGGGGATAACAATATTTCATTCACGCCCTATAGCAATTGCTAAAACTGAAATCAAGTGCTCACTTTATTTAAAATAGGTTCCGTTTTTCTACTATTTTCGCCCTAACACACATTCAACTAATTATTATTATAGCAACAACATCACAACATCTGAATCAAGTGTCAAACTCTATAAAGTTCAGAGCAGGGATGACAAGATTTCCCATCGCCGTCGCAAATTAGTGACCGATAAATCCGACATTAGCAAGAACTGATAGGCATTAGTAAGAGCGAGGTTTCAGAACCCCTTATCTTAAGAGCTACTCACGTTCAATAAAATCCTAGTGGCGTGATGCCGAAGTGCCGGCTCCACTCACTCCATTTCCGTTCAATGAATTCGAACAACTGAATGCTAAGGGTGATTTCACACGATCAAACGATAGACTGAAGCAAATGAATCTGATTGAAATGATCAAAATCGCAACGCGTTATTTTCCGTTCAGTTACACATAATTTTCCAATCAGTTTCACGGCCTGGGGAGTATATTATGTTGTGTACCCCATGGTAAAGCAAACAGCAAATTTGGAATTACATGGTCTCGCTATTTTGATGGCTATTTCAAGAATAGTATCAAAATACTGAGACAATTTTAATTAACTATCAGAAAAAACAAAATATAAGTACAAACGTAAAAAAATTACAGTATTCTGCATAAGATATTCTTAAATTTCGCTGAAAAACCTTCAAGCCCTGAGTGGCTAAGTAAACTTTTACTTAAACAATGTTTTGCTATTCTAACAAGATGGTTCAGTCCACATTGAATTGGCAGCGACGAGACGATCATTTTTAATAACAAGACATTATAAACCTTAAGAATAATGTGATAAGATATAGAAACGCTCTTGCCGCGGTGCCGGCTCGCGACTGCCAGCGCCGACGCGCGTCAACTCGCGACCGCGCGAGACTGCTCGCGAGGCTGCTCGACATTATCTTATTACATTGTTCTTAAGGTTTATAATGTCTTGTCATTAAAAATGATAGTCGCGTCGCTGCCAATTCAATGTGGATTGAGCCGATAAGTAGTTTACAAAATGCCTGCATTGAATATGACGTTGTTGACTGAACGCTTACTGCATCAATATGGTCAAATTTGAGATACTGTGCTTGACCGTTTTCCCGTGCCTTCTAAATAGGTAAATCAACCTAAATGAACAGCTAAATATTGACATAGAACATCTCGCCAATTCGTCATTCGATTATTGGAGTACAAATTGAATTAGCACTTTTATTTCCATCATTGCTCGAGTTTAATCTATTTCTAGATATTTGCGTTTTAATATGTCATGTTATCACGGTACAATACACGTGAAAGAGGAGTAGCAATTTATCACCTCTTTATCATTGATGACCTTTCATTTCCACAAGACGAATAAAACATTTTTCTTCTTCGACTCCATTTATTGCAATTAATATGCTAGCTTACCACTATACATGCTCGTGTGAAACCAGATAAAGTAAGCGTACATCAGGGCACAAAGTATGTTTTATCTTACATAAATCGGTGGTTTTCGCGCCCATTCATTATCCTCAAGACATATCCCATTTCCACAGCATCACGCTTTTCCATCTGCATTTCATTCCGATACCCAGCAGTACTATCAAATTTTTTAATTCATTATTGTTCTTAAAATTTGATAACGCGAAAATTATTGCAACGAATGCCAATAAAATTTGAGTAATCCTTGAGTATTTTATGTTGGTGTTCCATATAGCTTGTTCCCATCGGCCGCGACCTTGATCCCAACCCTTGGCAACCAGACCATGGAATGGCCTTGCGTCACATCTAATCGACTTTCAGGTCAAAATGAGTTTTATTGCGCTGATATAAAATTCAACACAGCTTGAGTGGGCCTGAGCGTATCAGGCTCAAACCGGTTTTTTGAGACCTACCCTCAGTTTTATAAACTACCATTTTATCTGTGAATTAAGAGCTTCAAGATATAAATTCACACGATTCACAGATAGGGACGAAGTTTCAAGTGTCGATCCTCATTTACGATTTGATCGAGCTCGGTATTAGGCGTTTGAGTAACTGCCAATTTTACTCTTCTTATGGGTTTGATAAGAGTTTTACGAACCGCACGATTCTGCAATGATTACTCAATGGTAAAAGTAGAGATTTTAAGAGAAGCTTGTCGCTCGAGGGACCACTTTTATCGTTGTTTTTTTTAGTAACATTTCGAAAGCGATAGTTTAAGTTTTTTATGACGACACAAACACACGTTTGTGTTTAATTCAACGCCTGAACTGCTTGAAGAATCAGTTCAAAACTAGCAAAGTTAGCATTAGGTAAACTTTCAACATTATAGCAAAACCGAAAAAGTTAAAGTAAAAAAGTAAGTACATGAAAGAAATGGCTGCCTGAAATCACCGTCTAAAAAGTAAGGTTCATAGATCCTCTGGCATTGCTAATGCCCCAGAATGGGGGCAATCTCAACACTTACACAAATGGAAAATCCCGACTACAAATCTCCCGTATTGTTTAACCTAAACCCTTGACCTTGCCAAGCCGTAGTCATTTATATTGTGTCAGAGCGTTTTGCGAACTGTTACAATTTAGCATTCCAGAGGTCATTCGAGCAATAAATAATGGACGTCATCCAGGCATAACCCGGACACTTAACAAAACCTTACTACATAGATAAAAACGCTTGTAGGTACCAAACAGATGATACAGTGTAATTTTTATATTAAAGCGTATGTGTATTGTGTATGTATCGCCTCGTAGAACGCAATCGAGAACTCGAGGGGCAGGAATACCGATTGGTGCAGATCTAAGGGTCCATTCTTCTATACATAGTGGTAATAAATATTCTCTAATTCAGGGTTAAACACAGCATGGATTTAATATTGCGGTTGCAAAATTCGAGTGATTTAACAGCTTTCATGCGATTATTTTGGATAGATATAATTTATAATGAACGGAATAATTAACATGATTAACTGGAGCTAAACCGTTTTAATTAAGCTATAATGTATTATGAATAATTCAATTGTATAGAAATGACTACCTACTCCGATAAACGATTACCATCAATCTGAGGAGAATAAGTAGGAAATTGGATAACTGAATTTATTTACCTAAGTAGATAGGTAGGTACCTAAGTATTTTTAAATACGAACACGGGGGGTTGATAGATTGATGCACTTTCAGGATTCAAAACCACGATAGGATTCTTCATGACAATCGTCATACCTACTACCCAATCAATCCGGATTTGATTTTCAAATAGATAATATATTGATAAAAACCTATGCAACGTGTAATTGTTCGTGTGGTAATAATTTTGAGGACTATAATTCGAGCTTGTGGTCGCATCAGAGCGGAACGACGAACTCAAACAATAGTGACTGCAAATTGGCGTTCATCTGATTTATCACACACGCTTGACCGCGGCGTTTTGTCATAATAACAGTGAAACCAACTGTGAAATCAAAGACAGATTGCACCTCCCTTATATCTTAACGCCCCCATCCCAAAGGCCAAACAGATATACTATGCCAGACACGTTATGTGACTTGGCTATCCGCCAAAACTTGAATATGAACCGAAATATGTATCAGATATCTAAAACCTTTATTATAAATCTTTTCACACACAAAATGTAATCTAAACAAAATTCTCTTACACTTTTAAACCTCAAACTTAATTACAACTTTGAGGTCTATAAATTGTGTTTTATAACGCTCCGCGAAATAAAATTACTTATGGAAGTTTAAAGAAAAAATAATCAAGTCTACAGGGATATATTATTTATTTCATGTAAATAGAGTTCTCGAATAAATAATATGAGAGGGCCCCGTGGAGTTGTTTATTAACGAATGCATTATCTACAGTTCTACAAAATAAATACTTAAGTTTTTAATCAAAAAAATTTGTTAAGTTTATATAAAGAGACTGTACCCCTAAATCACGGTAAACATTCTCCCATAAGAGCGTTTTCACATTATACAATCCGATATCGGTATCGGACGCCGGCGCCGATACGATGGCGGGGCAAGTAAAATGTATGAAATTGATAGCTTCGATATCGTATCGGAGTCCGATACCGATATCGGATCGGATAATGTGAAAACGCTCTAAAGAGTTCAAGTCACACATTTGGATAAACGATGTGATAATATGATTGAAATAATCTGAATAGGTATAGTACCTTAAAAATGATTTTTGGAATACGAAAAAATAACACTAAACTCACTTAAACTATTCATACTCCAACAATATAAATAAAACTATCTTACATCCGATGGAACATGAAAGTTTTCAAGAGTGATAGAAATAAAAGCCATTGAGGAACTTGTCAGCAATCGTGGAAACGTTCCTACATAGTGTCATTTTGTACCCTTCACCCCGAGGGAGGGATAACGAATCCGCAACAATGTATTGTGTAGGACGAAATACCGAGCGAAACAAGAAACCCGCATTATAAGCGAATATGCCATGACTTCCGTTTTCCATATTCGTATTTCGTTCCGTATCGTCTACAATTTTTTTATACGTTAGCTTATAATTAACCATTAGTTCAGTAAGTTCATCTTCAAGTCTTCAATAAATTGTTTATTTTCATACTTTAGGTTCAGATTATTATATCTTCGGAACTAATGCAAATTGTTAAAAACTTTCATCATTTGAAAGTTGCATATTTAAAAAAAAATATTAATATTATTTCATACGTTTTATCTTTTTATTGCAAATCTATCTTAATGTGAAATTTATAAAGGAAATAGCAAAATATTTGAAACCACTCAAATTAATTCGTACATAAGGCTCATAAATAACCCACCCACGTTCCTTCAGGGCTCAGGCACATTACTTCTATCAATGATCAATGTAGCCTTGATTTATGAATTTACTGGATAATGAGAAGCAAAGTGGATTACGTTCAGTGACTAAGCCCATGTTGCGTCAACATGAGTTTAATAAATTTTAACAAGAGATAAACCGAATCGACTTCTACATGATTCTCGATCAATATTAATCCTCATAGACTACAAAATTAAAGTTATTGAACTGGTTTGAATTATACACAACTAGCGACCCGCCTCGGCTTCGCACGGGTGTAATGCTGATACTGAAAATTAGGGTTCAGCCAGCGTTTGCAATGTAAGCGCAAAAAATGTGTTTATTTAATTTTACTTTATCACATTAGAAACCTCTAAAATTATCAGTGTTTATCTACTGCATTATGCATGCATTATACAAATAAACCTTCCTCTTGAATCACTCTGTCTATTAAAAAAACCGCATCAAAATCCGTTGCGTAGTTTTAAAGATCTAAGCATACATAGGGACAGACAGACAGACAGCGGGAAGCGACTTTGTTTTATACTATGTAGTGATAAGCGCTACTGCGTAGTAACTTCAATGGTTTTTTCTTATGTAGGTAGATACTTACTCTTGTTTGGTTAAGTTAAGCTATAAGTGAAAGTAAGTCTGAATTCTTCCGAATTCATCCAAAAATAACTCGTCAAAAGAACTTCTGGAAATCACAAATTGGTTTGATTAACTTCTTATTCATTTTCTTCCGAACGCTAAGGCGATTTATTAACGAATTTCATCATTTCAGCGAAACCCTGAGATACCATACCAACATTACTCGATAAATAAAAACATTTTTAACCAGCAACAATTTTAAAATTAGCAGTAATAATTTTTTAAAACGAAGTTTACTTTTCATTAGTTCAAGCCAAGCGTTTATTATACACAAAAAATAAACAGAGACAGGGATAACACAATCTTGTTTTTTCATTTAAAACTAAGCGAAGCAAATTATAAACACCATTTTCTTAGGGTAGCGTGTGCTACACTTAACTGTCACCCAAACTAAAATGGGGGTTTTGTTTGGGACCATAAAGGCACAACTGGGTGAATATCATTATTTTAGTAAAGGGACGACACGACACACCAAGTGTTTCATACACTCTAAAGTTCACAACTGTATACCTAAGGCGCGGATATTATATGAATTCCAGATCCTTTGAAGATGTCTAAAAGTGTAGTCTGAAGGAAGTACAAATACATATTCGGCACATGTCCTAGTTTTTTTTATAAATCTCTGTAATAGCTTGTCATCGTGTCGATGTGAGAACCATAATTAGCTCAAGCCGCAGCGTTGTAAAGCTGAAAACCACCATCTTTAATTAAAACTTCACAGCTTACACAATTATGCCCTGTGTACCGTTTTACTAAGTAACCAGATAGTTTTGGCTAGGGCAACACAAAGTAAAGGTGAGCTTGAGTAGATGGAGATTTTACGAGCATTTTAGTACACCCGTCACTTAAGCTTAACAGGTTAGATAGCTGCTGTCCGCGGCTTCGTTCACGTTGTACCTGGATAGTAGCCGCAGGGATATGAAAATTTTGAATTAGACAAGTGCTTTCAGAGAATACTCATTTCAATTTTTATCTCTTATTGTATTTCTTAGATTTTGCTCGCGGCTTCGTTCGCGTTAATATAGATTTGCTCAAAAGAATTCACAATTTTCATTAAAATTATGTTCGTGTAAGCTAGTGGAGGACGGCCCCCCACTAGATGGAAAGACGATCTGGTAAAGGCTGCTGGGAGCCGTTGGGTGCAGGCTGCACAAGATCGATCGCTATGGAAATCGATGGGGGAGGCCTATGTTCAGCAGTGGACACTAGATGGTTGACATGATGATGATGATGATGATGAAGCTAGTGGACTCTACTGCAATTCTAATGAAAGAGAAGTAGAATTCTCTAGCTAGAAAAAAACAATCAACTACGCGTAGAAGTTAAAAAAAAAAATAAGGTTGTTGATTCATTTACGGGCTGCGAGCCCACAATCATTTTTATAAAATCTCATCATAAGTTTAAAAATAATGATTTCTTAAATTGGTCTCTAGAAGCAATCGCAGTGTACACGAGAAATTTAAATAACTGTAGGAATGTAATCATCATAAAATACGTTTATTACTAATCAGGAAACATCGGATGCAATATAAACAGCATAATAATAGTATTATTCTGCAGTAGACGGATATATTTCATAACTTGTCTTTAATGCATATAAGAGATATATACGAAAATTTAGAAATCCGTGTGAAAATAGTCATTATTTAATTTAGAAACCGGTTGAGGTAAAGAAAGCCTTTATTATGAGTAAGTTAGTTTCTACTGCATTGCACTTTATAAAAAATACGAACTGAATTGAAATTAGTTGGATAACAAGTAGTTTGGCAACAATTGAATTGATCTTATGCAAGTGTTTTCAAGACAAAAGCACGTAGTTGTATTCTGTTTCACAAAGCTAGACTATAATGTTAGTGCAAACGTAATTTACTCACACAATACTCACAGTTCTCAATTCAGATCTTCAGCTTTTTAGTCGAAAAGAGCAAAAGAATGTTTTTAATTTAAAAACTCACATCTTATTTCATGTCTGAAAAAACAATACGTAATAAGCCGACTTTACTTTAGGGCCCTATTTAGTGCTATCCTGACACTCGGGTTCTGATGTTGGCTGTTCATAGCTATCGCCATGAAATCCATGCGTGCCCTCACGCATGGTTTTCTGGTGCTGCTCATGGACATCATTAGAGGAACGTAACAAAATTGTAGAAATATCTTAAAGTAATTAAGATTTGTAATAAAAGTTTTCTAGATAATGTTACTCCACAAAATCCACGTAAAAATTATAAATAAATATATATTTATACATTATTATTTATATATTTATAGACTTAGCTCACTAATAAAACACACAAAAAAATAAATAAGTAATATAATTTAATACGTTCCTCTAAATCAGTCCCTGAGTGTACAAACAAAAACTCGCAATACTACTACACACTGACCGTCAGGATAGCACTAAATAGGGCCTACTAAGGTTTTGTATGTTTCAGCATTACATTGTTATATTATACAGCTATTTTCGGAAGTAATCTTAACACCCTGTATAATTCCTATAAACCATTAATCTAGTCATAATGAATCAAGTCGTAGATCTGGCCGTACCAGCCCAATTCGGGTAAGTGAATCAATTAGCAAGTCAAATTGGTGGTCCAATTAAATCGATGCAAAAGCAATCACAGTTACCGAACCACACAGTTGGGATCTGATTCACAATGGAGTTCTGTTTTTATGCATTTGGTAAATCTTCTCATGTTTTAAAGTAAGAATTTTCACGTAATTACGATTTAGTAGGAAAGAGCTGGTGGTAAATGGGCCGGGACAGAGATGGTTGGAAGAATATGGGAAGAGACCTTTGCCCAGCAGTGAGAAAATATAGGTAAAAAAAAGACATTTTCAACACAACACATCTACTTGTTAAATAAATAGTGTATATAAACGGTTTGCTTTATTACCGTCCTAATTCAAACTACGTAATAATACAGACCGTGTAAGAAACAAGAGTAATTTCCCAGGAAATGAATAAACGAAATTGTATATCCTAAGGCAACTTCAGAGTCTGAATATGACATAATTTATTACTGCGAAAAAGCAAAAACAAATTGTTGCCGCAAACTCAAAGCAAGTACATAAAAACAGTGCAGTAAATAACAGCGACATTTTTTAAATTTATACAAAACACACACGGCGTATTTAAATCAAAATATATCTACATATTTGAGTTGACAATCGTAGCCAGATCTAATACATACTATCAGATATAGAGAAAACGGTAGTAGTTACGAGAAGATGTTATCAACTCATCATCTTCATTAAAAGAAGCACCAACCGCTGTCTCGTGTTTTGAGCCATTGTCCACCAAAACTTTTAGCTCTTTATTTTTCATTATTTTTCGTATATTATTCATCAACATTTCTTCTATGAAGAATGTAAATGGTGATAACGAGAAATCTGTTGTCTTAACCTACCTCAACGAGAAAGAGGCGTGATTTCATGTATCTATAAGAATTTCTACTCGCGCACATTTTTGAGTAGGAACTTTCATTACGTCACGTTTCCGGTCTCTTGTGAGTTGTGACTCAAGTGATTTCCGGCTACTCATGTTGGGAATACGTCCGGCTAAATTCCTAAAGAAATCTTGTAAAAGGTCATGTAATACTACCAGAAACTCGTTATTAACCTTTGCAGTAACGTCTACCCAGAGTATCCCCAGAGACTTGAATTGATCGTGACTGTGACGTCTTTGGACTTGGTGTACACATGCCAATTGATGCTAATGATTACATTATTTTATTGATAAGATAAATAATACACGATATTTATTTGGTTTATAACCTGTTTCTTGGAGAGCTTCTATATTGTTTGTAAATACATTTTGTGCTCTATTCACAGTAAACTCAGTCCTAAGGCATAATTGACAGACCCAAATTTCGTACAAAACGTCGAAATATGGTAAGCCATTAAGCGATCATACTGGTCCAACTAAATAAATCTTTTGACTGGACTTAGTGCAAGCTTATCTTAAACAACATCAATTTTAGTGACAGTGAAGGTACAAAAGCTCCCTCAATTAATGAAAATTTGCAAAATGTAAAGCAACAACGATGCGCGACGCACTAAATCCTACATGGATGGCACATTAATGTGGCAAGCGAGAGCGGTAGATCACATTAAAGCCTACATCGTTATTTGAGACGCGACTAGCGACACAAAATTAAGTGCAGATGCTGTATTCCTAAGGCCCGTAAAAGTAATAAGTAAGATATGTGACGATCATTGCAAATTGCAATTATTAAATCGTCCGAAAGCTCGTATTATTTTATCAACAGTAATGGCAACTAGCGGTTATATGTATAATTTTTATTTCTGTTCTTATTATTATTACATTTTGACGACCTCTGTGGCGCAGTGGGCGAAGGTCCGCCTGCGACGCAGAAGGTTGCGGGTTCGATCCCCGCCGCGGGACGAATGTTTGTATGACCTACAGGTATTTGTCCCGGGTCTGGGTGTGTCTATGTATAATGTGTATGTATTTACAAACAAAAAGTATATAAGTAGTTTATCAGTCATTCTAGTATCCATAACACAAGCTCTGCTTACTTTGGGGCTAGATGATGCTGTGTGAAAAAGTCCAGCATTATTTATTTATTTATTTATTTAGATAATTTTATTTTTATTTAATTTTACAAGTTTTGGTTAAACTTACAGCTAGGTATGAACATTTTAGTGTATAACTTATAAATAGTATGCAGTAGGAGGCTACATACTATAGGAAGGCCAATTATAAGTTTCCGCGAATAAATATCAACGAACTATGTATAGCATGAAACGAACAGTACTAACAGGTGGCGACAAGAACCAATATTAAGTTTAAAAAGTACAAAACAACAATTTCAACCTAAAAATAAATACAAAAAGCATCTATACGCACTAAGAATATTGCTATTGGGTGCTTAATCTAAACGTCAAAGAAATTGTCGCTAAGCAAGCGTTTCAGCTAACTTTTGCTGGTATTAAATAAATCTACGTCACAGTTTGCCTTAACTAATTCATTGAAAGAGCTAGAAGCTCTATAAACAAATGCATTCTACCTATAATTTGAGCCTGCATGGCGAATCTGCCTACATACCACATTCTACACTGCTGAACAGTAGCGCGAGAAAATCAGATTGGCAGCTGATCGTTACTCAAAGCTCAAACTGATAATACCTAAAAGCATAAGCAATAACTTAGCTTCACTTAGTCGCGTCCGAGCTGCAGCAGCCTCCTAGGGGACAGGATTTATCTTGCAGCTCCCAGGGCTCAGCAGCCTTTGTGTGACGACCATTTCGACCAAGCGTGCACCAGAGCTAACAGCTTTTGGTAACTAATCATCGGTGTGAACTAGGTTAATTGCTGTGTGCTTATACGTAGCATCCACAGCTAGCAACACATTCCAGCTTGCAACTCAGATTTTACGTGCAATTTTATACGGTAATGAACATTACAGTGTTTTCACTTACAAAACTCTCCTAAATTTTAATTAGTTACTCAACAAAGGATTAGTCTTCTTGTTATCGTGTCACGAGTTCTTTCGAACCACTGTGGTGAAAGGATTTTATATGCGCCTCAAAGAGGAGATTAACCCAAGACCTTACGATCGGAAGGCGGGGCAACTGCCATTAGACTACCAATGCTCTATAGGATTAGTAAAATTCTAACATATAAACCTGAGCGTTTGGAGTAGCAAAATTCGGAGTAAAACAGTAAGTTGCGGACAAACATATCGAAATCATTTCGAGAGTTTTGTTGTGGTTTCTGCCGAATTCAGCAAAATATTTGGTGAGAAAACTCACACTGCCAAAACAGCGGTTTTGCCAAGACAAAGGCGCAAATGAAAGTTCACCGTGCATTGTGTACGTTTCTGTCTGTCACGGTCTGCCGGCGAAACCTTAGGTCGTCGGCCTAGATGGAACGTACCAGACATTACCAATTGTATACATTGTGAATCACCGTTTCGGTAAGAGGTCATATTTACAGAACTGTACGAAAGATCCGAAGCTTGCGTCTTCCACTATTTTTATTATTAATCTCGAAAATTTGATTCTAATCTAATAACCTAAGGGATATTATGAAAACCTGACATTTTAATTGGATACATAACTCGATTGGTGTTATTCCAGCAACTTGTCACGTATGTGTAATAAAGAGAAACAGGTGGATACATCCGTCATTACGTTTCTGTACTTCCAAACTATCAGTTGCTGCAAAATTAAAATAGACACTGCTTATATCCAACAGAAAAAAGTTAATTAAAAATAAAAGTGCGACCACGACCATCCTATTTCCTCCTAAAAAAGATTAATGATTAACTTCCGTACACTAGAAACACAATCTCCGGATATCCAAAAGAAAATTTGCCTTTCCCCAACTTATAACATTATTTATACAAAAAATAAAGTAGCGAGAGTAAGGAACTTGGCGTTTCCTGGCCATTAATTTTTGTTTTTATTCCTTTAATGGACTGCGATTGTGGTGTAAGTGGTTTTATATGAAGTTATTCGCTTGACTGGGTGTGCGTTTATCATCTGAATAGATTTGCGGGTCCTTCTTGTATGAGATAACACATAGGCAGGCACTTTATAGAGATGAGTGAGTTTGCAGATAATGTGGTACAATAAAATGAAAAGATGTTCATCCAAAATATAACGTAATGAAAGCAAATTACATCAACGAAGTTTTGATACAACATCTAGAGTGTGTCGTGGGTATTTAAAAAATATTACAAACTAAGAAAGTCCAAAGTAATATTTCTTTCCCAGAAAGGAAACTACAAAAACAGAGAGAAGTTTTCTACTAAGAAACTTATCATAATGCATTTTCTTTTAAGCATAGATGCTTTAAAATTGATTTGTTGGGTGTTTGAGTGTTTCTGATTATTTTGGCTATTGATGTCATTCACAAAGACTTATTAATATACTTTATTAAATATTGCATCTGTTTCCGTTTACTTGGAAATATTATTTGGCAGTGAAAACGGATAATATTCATGATACCGAGAACTCGTAAAGATACATAGTACATTATATTTTATGAACTTAACTAGCTATTCGTATGAATAAGCATTATTATTATCATAGAATTTATGCTATTGGAAAACGTAAATTAATACTGTAAAAAAAAACTATTGGAAGGAATCCAGAAGTTGGAGCTCAAAAAAAATGCTAAAGTAAATCATGTTGCGACATGAGCTATGCTATATGTTTTCATGAACTCTTTCATTTCTTTGTGTACCTACAATATAACCCAACATCAAACATGGTTGGCGATAGTAAGCACGTTTCCAATTCGCATCCCAAAATGAGCGTTACGAAACTCCATATGAGTAAACCTCAAAGGGTTGAGTTGTGGAACTCTAGAAAAACACGTACGGTAAGGCTAATGGCGAAAAATATTTTATGAGTGCTTTTAATATCCACCTCGAGGGCTGTAACTACGAAATGGTTTTAATAAGCCTGAATTATAAAAGTAGATTTTAAAACAAATAATAAAACTATGGTTCTGCTCGCTCAGAGCTGAATTAAAATAACATACAAGGTGGATTTTTGAGATGGGCCACGGAGCGCAGGTACCTTAACTGTTGTAGCTAAAGGAAAAGGCTCTTAGGAGACTTTCCCTAATTTTTTGAGATATTTTGAACTGCATTCACAGATTTTGAAAAAAATGTACAGTCAGTGACAAAAATGGCAAAAAGTTAGGGAAGGTGTCCTAAGAGCGTTTTCCTGTATCTACAACGGTTATGGTACCTGCCCTCCGTGGCCCATCTCAAAAATCCAGGATAAGCAGAATTTAAGTGAATGCATGTCAAGTTTGACAATGTTATGTCAAATCTCTCTCTATATGAAAATAGAACGACGGACTCGTGGTCACAACAGATTGTCACATTGGTGTGACAAACAGGAACTTATTTTACTAGTGGTCACACTACATTGCAAGGGATCACTTGACCGAATTAATTATAGTAATGGTAAGTACAGTAGGAACTTTTTTTTTTCTCAGTAGTACCTACTTTAGAATCCTTTCACCATACTTCTATAAAGGAAACGTTTATAATTTCAAATCAGATAACCCCATCTCTACAGCGTATGAGGTTCTTACTCTGTTATGATAAAACGAACGTAAATGTGGAGGTAAACAGAGGGAAAAGGGAATTGCAAAAAGCACCTCGGGAGTAATGAAGTCAAATATTATGAGAGAATAATAAAAAAGTCATGAGTTGCATATGTTGTAATAATGGATTTAAGGTCTATGGTTACATTCTTTGTACTGCTTAGGATGTTACACTGGAGTGAAGGACAATGCTGTACAGAATGAAATGTAACCTACTTTGTATAAAATTACGAACTGAGTTGCCATAAAGTAAAACGCGGCAATGTTGTCAGGGTCTTATTTTATATGGGTGACTAATGTGGTTCAACATATTTTAACTATACTACTAAATTTAGTACTTACACTAACAAATCGTAATAATAAAATATTATTTCAATATAAAGAAATCGAATTTTGTTAGCAAGTGAAAAATCTATAGTTTCTTGTCTCTGTTAAAAGTCCGTGAAATTGGCTTTACTGTTATGTAAAAGATTATTTAAAAAGAATGACTAAAAGGTCTTATCGCTTCGTGAAATCAGTGACTCAATCTACACTTTTTACACGTGCCGTTTTACAAAACATTCAATATAGAATGACAGTGTGCAGCCGGCAAAACTACAAAGGCGCCTACACACATGGACAGTTTGGCACGTGGTCTAAGTGTACCATTTTATTTGTCGACACACGTGCGATTCCATACAAATTTACGATTGAATTGAAATTTGTTACCTACCACCAAATTTCTGGTCAACCTGGCCAAAGTAATTATTGTCAAAGATGTATTTATACATCTTATTGCAGGCGAATATGTGAATAGCTTAGGCTTATATAAGCCTAAACTTGGTTACACCAGGTTATGTCTGCAGCAGTTATATTTTTAAAACCTCTTCATCATTCATTCATTCATCTCTCTCATTCATTTTTGTTTAAAATGTCATAAAATTTTTACTATCTTCCCACACAGTACTGAATTTAAACATTTATTTACAGAAACTACATTATTTACATAAATGTACATAAATAAAGACTAAAATCAGTTGAGCCATCTAAGGATCGTAAGAAGCGATCTAACTGAATAACCTTAACCTAACTCAATATATTAGGAATAGTCTAGAAACATAAGCTTCTGGTATAAAAGTTTTCCCGCTTTATTACAGCAATGTTCAACATAACAGGCAGACAAATATTTTCCAGTTGAGCATGATTCATAACCTCACTTTCGCATCCAAGCATGCGTAACAACGCAGACAAACATTACTCTTAAGATTGCAGGCGATTTTTCATTTATTTTATTTCCGTAGTAGAAATTATTTTTTGTAATGAGTAGAAAATAAGATATATTTTTTTTTTACATTAGGCTATTCTTATATGAAAAAAATTCTTATTTTCTACTTACTGCCTATGCATACAACAAACCATAGGCCATCTCTTCGCATGTGCCATCCTCCCTATCCTGCGCCAAGATGTAGGTACGACCTGAAGAGAAGAGAGGCCTATGCCCATAAGTGGGATGAAAATGGCTGCAGATGATGATGGCAACAAACCAATGATTAAATAAGTCGCAATTGCACGCATTTTTATTAGGTTTAGGTAATTTAATACAAACGTGATCAAGTAATGTGAAACGATCTAGCACTTCGATACCGATTCACGAATATGTTAACATTTTCGATTACCCGTATTCTCAAACACATCGACTGAACTTTACGACACAAAGACACAGACTTTTTTATAAATGTATAGTATTTTCTGCTAACTTAATAAAAGGCCATTGACTAACAAAATCGTAAATATCCTAAATTCTCAAACCTCGGATAGAATAGAAGTCTAGACATTCTAGTCACGGCTCGATACACACCACAAAATAAATGATGGGTACTTACGAGCAGAACGCGACAGAAACGCTGACAATTTGTAAGAGTCTGTACCATAGAAAGAGACAATGGTTTGAGACTACAAGTAAATAATTTAGCACCAGTAAAATATATTAAATAAGCATTTATTCAACGATCAAAAGAATTGGAGAATTTGACGTATCAAAAGAAGTTTCAAGAGCAAAAATCTTTTTTGTTTCCACTCACACCATAAAGAAAATCCATGCCAGATTCGAAATTTAAAGTAAGGTGGTTACAGAAACGATTCCAGTTAGCAGTCACTAGTTCTGACATTGAAACGCGTGCAGAATCGAAAGATTACGAACAATATTGGATCTAAATAGATTTACATAAGTACAGAGATTTACGGACATATTTTACCAAGAACATACGATGTAATAAGTATAGCCTTCGCAGAGTACAAATCGAGGAACCTGTATAAATGCAAATCCAAATGCAACTAAGACGCATGCCGTTCTGGCATACCATTCTTGTCTCTTGCTTTCTCAAGCTCAACGGAGCAAGAGGTATTCTGTGGCAAGAGGCAAGAATGGTATGCCAGAATGGTATCGTGTAAACGGCGTTTAAAATGCTTGAAATATGAACATAACATAGAAACCAAAAGGTAATAAAATTGCATAACGTATACCGCAAATAAAGTGCTCGACGAAGAACGATAAACAATTCTTATGTTTCGAGTTTATATAGCATTAAGTAAGGAAAATGTTGGTGAAGAATTAAAACGTTTTAAATTCCCTCTTGCGGCTGCAAAAATTATGAACAGGAAAAGCTTTAGGGAATTTTCGATGAAATCTCAGTTGCTTTTTCAAAATCTTAAAGGTTTTGAATGAAGTGTGGTTATCACCGTAAACAATATATACGTATTACATTTTGCGCTATAATTAAGTATGAAACACACCCTCCGTCGATTTCCACAATTGATAAATCATGCTCAAAGAATTGAAATACCCATCGGTGCGGAGAGGCTAAATAGTTTGAATCTCAGCAGATTTGAATTACACAAAGCTTGCGCGGTCTACCGCAAAAGCTATAAATTCTGATTACAAACAACGAGTCGACTGCACTCAAGTGCAAATTCTCATTTCGATTTATTGGAAAAGCTGTTCTGTTTTTTTTTGTTCTGTTCTTGGTTTAGCTTTTAATTGCAGCATTTTGCGGTGAAAATGCTGCATTATCTTTTGGTGCAATATTTTAGATGTGCTACAGCAAAAGTTCAGACTAAAACGAACAAGCAACAGAGTACCGCAATGCAAAAAAGGACGTGAACATAATTGTAGGTATATTTATTGAATAAAAAATCTGGTAAGTATGCGGTATGCGCTCTGAAATGAATAGATTGATTTTGATGATTTTGTTTATATATTCATATAGGACTTCCTGTCTGCCTATCAGATCCGTTTAATCAGGTACCTATCAAGTAAGCGAAGCCAGACAGCAGCTATTCCTTAATAAACATTTATTAAATTATCCAAATGCCTAGCATTCAGAAACCCTAGAGAAAATAGAACGTACACAAAAATATTCAGCATGATTGCTTTACACATCTCTCACAAAATCATGTTTGAAAAACACAAAAGGGGCCTCAAACGAAAGGGTGCGTTTTATACACTATATGGAAAAAAAACAATAGTCGACCTCATTTCTCTTTCATCTCCTGGCAGGAAATTACCATCCTGCCGCACAATCTTTGCCACAGAGTACGTACATATATCAGGAATAAATATAAGTTGACCTAAGCAAATATAGCTTACTACATTTTAATTTTAAGTATGATAACAACAAAGGACATGCCTATGATCCATTTGGAAATTTTCTGAGTATCTGAAGTACATTACAATAGAATTCATCCAACTGCTGAAAGTTTGTGAGTTTGTTTAGATGTTTGTATGTTTGTGTTTCAATCACGCCTAAACCAGTGAACCGATTTGGATGAAACTTGGAATAGGCGTAGATAGGACCTGGAATAGCATATAAGCTATTCAAAGTGTCGGTACCATACTCGCGAAGCCGCGCGCAGTAGCTTGTAAAATATGAAATATAATTGATAAATGCCTTGGGGATACAGTCGTGATAATGTTTGTTTTTCGTTTTCTTTAATTACCTACAATAATTGAGCAACATCGTCTAGTAAAGATAAAGGTCTAAAAGTTTTTTTATACTTATAAATAATTTTCATCCAACATCTAACTTCAGACCGAGAAAGTTTCAAAAGAATATCTTACATAAAGACAAAACTTGTAATCATAACAATTTTATCCGCACCACTGACCAATGTTCAAAAGTTTCGATGTCAAAAAGACTTTTACCTTACCACAAGACACTATCTAAAATAATTTTGTTTAAACAGCCCGCAGAGTCCCTTTTAAACTTAACTGTGAGGAAAATACAGAAACAATAATAAGAGGTTTTACGCTAAACCATTTCCTGTTGCGAGGTCAAATTATAAGGAACTTCGTAATTAAGGCTACAGTGATAGATAAGTTAAAAGCCGCCAAAAGTTCTTCAAAGATTGATGTAAAGAAAGATTGAATGACAAAGGAAAGCCTAGTAATCAGAGGATGCTGAGTCAAAGCGGACAGACTTGGAATTTGAGTTGTAGACAGACCTTTACATCTCTGTTATTAGTATTAGATTGATTAGTATTTAGGGGATTCACTCGTAAATACCGATTTCAGATACTCTTAAAATTCGTTTTGCTTTTCGCGAAATTGAAAATAGGAACAGTTTTTTTCGGAATTTGATCTAATTCTACACTACTTAATAATAATGCGGTCATGGTCGACATACCCAGAGTTCGTACAAAGCGTTTCAAGTCTACATTTCTTATACGCACTGCTAAATTGTGGAACTCATTGCCGGGTTCTGTATTTCCCTAAAAGTACAATATAGGGGTCTTCAAATCAAGATTAAATAGGTTCCTTCTAGGAAAGCATGCTTCATTTTAGACCTCACTGTTGCTTAACATCAGGCAGAGTGAGGTCAAATGTCGACCTATTTCATTTAAAAAAAAAATGAAGAAATTTTTGTTCGTTATTTTTTATGCTATAGAAGAATTCTGAAAGGATATTAAGAACCGACTTAAATAATCATAAGTAAAATAAAGTAAAATAATAAAAATTAAGTTTTAATCCACAATCCAGAAGTAACATAAGACTATTGGTAGCACGTTTGCGTATTATTTCCAAAATTAAAGTACTTTTAAATCAGCATTCTTATCAGTTTGTAAAAGCCATAAAAGAGATGTCGAGCTGAAAATACTCTTATTTACTTTTACATGAAGACATGGAAGACCCAACTACGTCAGACTACTTCGTGAGCTATTTAATTTACAAAGCCAGGACATCTATAGATTTAAATTCCATCTAGACTTCAATCGAATTTATTGACAGTGAACCAGATGCAGTTGTGTAAGGCAGAACAGCTGGAAGGGAAAGACTAAGACGAACATAATATTCGACTTTATAGTGTTCACTTAGACTTAGGTATTTATATGAATATAACCAAAAATTGCACCCATACGGAATTCGAACCCACGACCTTACCGAACTCTTCCAACTTAGCTAATGAGTTGAAATTTTGTGGGCATACTTTACATGCGACATCTATGTATGACTCGTTATATCTTCGATCGTATGGAAAAGTAGTTAAGACTATAAGGTGCTTTCTGGTAAGATCGGACTATTTTTGAGAAAACCTAAAGAGTCTTAGAAAATATTTTATTGTATCGCCTCTGGTGACTCTTTTACAACGCCATAGCAACCAAACTGTTGCAAAAATACAGAGGTTTCATTCCTTATTTGTAATGTTTAGATAAACACAACGGTTGATGTTTTATGAATGATCAAACAGAGCAAAATTTTTCAGAATGGCAAGTAAAAGATCGGACCGTGTTAAGGTAAGACCGGACTACCTTATAAAATCACCTCTGTAACAGCTAGAATAAGCTCTATCACAGGAAAATATTCGGACTTACCTAATAAAAAACATAGTACAAATTGTGATTGAATTGGTTTTCAAATTTAAGTTTTAGCGAAGATTTAATACATTTTTTTACTCCAAATGTCCGATCTTACCCCGCATGCTTCAAACATAGATTTTTGTGTATCTCAAACTTTTACATCTATAGGCTCATTAGACTCATAATTACAGCAGGAAGACCATTAACAAAATAGAAGTCAGCTTTCTGAGTTGAAACTTGCATTTTCAAGCTCTAATAATAACAAAAAAATTATTATCAATCAACTTTATTCATTATAAGCTTAAATTTTAATCTACAAACAAATAAGCAAAAAATCAAAAAACTTTATGTAAAGTTGAACATAACTAAATACCTACTGTTTAATAGGACGAACATTTCAGTCTGTAGGTGGGCACTTTACTCTTAAATTATTATTTTTATTTAACCTATACTGTCCCACTGCTGGGCAAAGGTCTCCCCCAATTATTTCCAACCATCTCTCTCCTTTGATAGGTTCCACCACCCACTATCGAAGGAGTCGAGGTCGTCTCTCCAGCGTTTCCTTGGCCGTCCGTGGCGTTGTCTCCAGGGTGTTAAGATGTTATCCCATTTTACACATTTGGCTCACGTGCCCTGCCCAGTCCCACTTCAACTTGACTGTTTTGCGCCCTACGTCGACAATACCAGTCGTTGAACGCAGCGTGGTATTCCAAACTCGGTCAATCCACTTAAATTATTATTAAGTAATATAAATATGCAGTATTATAGCACGTTCTGTCAACAAATCTTAATACTTACGTATTTTATACAATCCAGAACAAACAAGAAATCAATAACAATCAACAACTAATCATAACAAATACTTCTTTAAGTAAAAACAAAAAAGTAAGTACTTTTACAACATTATTAGTAAAACAAGTTACATTTTAAACATCATAAATTTAGGTAACTTTGATAACTTACTTACTTGTAGGCGAAAACAGCCAAGACATCCGTACAAAAGCTTGCGAAAGTGAGACGTATGATACAGACAAATCGAATATTGAAAGTAAAATAAAAAGCATGTAAAGTAAAAAGTTTGAGAAACACTTTAAAGTGAAAGACCGGCGGATTATGTCCGATCTTAACCTACGAGGTTAAAGATCGGATCTTTGTCTACAAACGTCGTAGACATGATTGTATAGTACTAATCAATTAGTCTTACATCGCAAATGGTAATAAAACAGCAAAACTTCAAAAATAAACAAAAATTACCTACCAAATTGCTCACAGAACGTTTCAGGTGGAAGATCGGATCATGTCATTTTCCACTTTTGGTACATCCTTTTTTTGAACGACAATAGCACACGTTCTGCTGGGCATAGCGTAAAAAGCAGACTGAAGGGAGGGGCACAACAAAATGACGCGTACGGTGATGTTGCCATCATTTAAAAATATTGCTGAATTTAGTAGTTACATGACTTATCCGGACTTACTACTTGTCCGGTCTTACCAGAAAGCACCTTAATTAGAGTGCAAGAGGCCTAAAAAGTTCTTGAAGATACCAACACCCGGGACATAGTTGGGATGAATGAATCATCGATTATTTAGAAGCTAAATAATATTCTTCACCAACCTGCCGTTTTGTGGATGAGGAGACGCAGCCCGTTCTCCCTGCACCAGGAACAGGGACCCTCGGTCCGCGTCGAGTAGTATCGACACATTTTGCAGTATCTTGTGGCATAGAACCCGAACTTCTAGCTCGTTGCATATGTCCTTCACCTGTAACAATACATGCATGTTGAATAGATTTTAAACATGATACACGTATCAAAACTAGTAAGTATCTCGTGAGTAACTTATTTGATTTTCGAACTTTAATAATGCAAAAAGATAATGTGTAGTGCACTAAAATAGCTTGTTCAAGGCGCACTAAAATATTTTCTTCATTATGAATCAAAAGAAGTGACACGAAAAGAACACACACGAAAAATATCTAAAAAAAATAGGCAAATCATTGTGCCTTATGAATTAGAAGAATAGTTTATTTCGTAATTTTTGTTTAAATTTTTTTAACGCGAAGCAAAATAGGACAATTGAGCTTTTGAAAGCTAACAACTCTATTATGAATCTGTTGCTTAGCCTTAGGACTCCATTTTGAATAACATGCTTGAAAATTTAATATTAAGACCCATTGCTAGTTGTTTGTCCCATATTGTAAACAACATTCAAACTCCTAACAATCCGAAGTACTCATAATTCAAGTGTTGTTGCCCCAATTTGTTCCTCAAGACAATGCGAATGTGATCGTTCAACACCATTAATACACTTGGACCAATATACAAAAATCAAATTTACACTTATCTTTGATAAAATTTATAAACATTCAGAATTAATTAGGGCGATAAAAAAATCAACGGGCACGTTTCGATAAAATTTACAGCGCTGACGTCCATCATACCAGAGGGTGCTGGCCATTCAAATTCGCAACAGCGAACTTTTGAAATGTGCAAATACACTACAGTAACTTCAAAAAGATATCTACCATGTGCAATAAAATTTGCATATCCAAGCGTAGGTATTCTGAGATGCAGTCGCGACTGTCAACAAACTTGGAATCGCTCTGTCCACCCACGACCAGCCAGACTTGGGAGTTCACACAATACGAGTGGGGTTAGATCCAGTAAATGGCACGAGCTGAGTATTTCCATTACCATCTAATATTGGCTACTTATTTATGTTCCATACTCATCGCTCTTTCGTTACTCTCAATGTCAATACACTTGCCCCTGATTAGTCACAAATCTGTTCACGTTATTTTTTTTATTCAGTGCAAATCTACTGATTCTGATATGGTTATGGGATATTATTATGATAGATTAGGTATGAATTAGGTTTACAATATTCATCATTTCACTATTAAACAAGCCAGTAACATAACCAACAAAGAATCCGACTATCTGACTTATTAGTCAGATAGTCGGAGACTTAATAAATAATAAAGCTAAAAGTTTGTGAGTTTGTTTAGATGTTTGTATGTTTGTGTTTCAATCACGTACAAACCAGTGAACTGATTTGGATGAAACTCGGAATAGGCGTTACCTGGAATAGCACATAGGCTATTCAAAATGTTGGTATCACTTCGTAGTAGCTAGTTTAAAGTATCTGGTGGTAAGCCATTGGTAAAGTTTGTAGGTTGAATAACCTTTGAAAAGATAGTGCAAGCAAGGCTTAAAGCGATATTGAAAACGTACGCTTAGTACATATGTATAATATATGATTCCGAGTTAATTTCCTGTACGTCATATCTTTCAGAGTCCAATAAACGTCAAAGCTAAAGGGTAGACTTCGAAAACACGGTTCGGTTTACTTGATGCTTAAAATATGAATAGCATTGCTATACGAGTATAAGACTATATTTTATTATTATTGTTATGTACACTCCATTATGTACGCTTGCAATAATTATTATAATTATATTAACATAATACGATAATAACATAATACTCTTTTAGGGTTAAGCTCGCCTTTGTACATGTACTTTCTAATTATTGTTGTGTAACCATTTTCTTGTGTACAATAAAGAATTACAGAATTACAGATAATACGAATATTCATTTCATCGATCAACAAATTAATCGAGGCTTCTCCTCGCAGCATTAAACAGATTGGGGCAGGGATTATCGTCCGATCGCTTCGATAAGATTATTACACGATCGATTTTCTTGTTTACACTATGACATTGTTCGTTATTACAGTAATACCAACAGCCAACACTACGAGATTAATTATTATCAACGAAATACGAGGGATACGCTGAAGTATGTGAAACTTTAGCATTTAGGTTGCTCTATGTTGAGTGAATCGATATTGCCTGAAGATAAAACAAACTACTGATTATGACATACATCTAAGTTGTATAATGTGCGACTGTTACAAGTTCAACATTTTCTGAGGGTCATAACTGGGAATGAAATCCGCTCAGAATTTTCCAGTTTCTTAGATGCAAGGAATTTCCAAAATTTTTATCGCGTCGTTTGTACGAACTAAACAGACCATTAAGTTGTTACAGGGCAAATAGTCTTCAGCAACAGCTGTTGCTTCAAAGCCACATGTTTGCTAGTTTTCGGATGAAAGCACAGCGAGGAAAATTAACACTATGAAAGTCTTGTAAATAGAAGTAGGTATGATTTTACGGTTTCTGGTCTACATCTATACAAAAATTATCTTATCGTCCACAAATGTAGTACGAGTACACGTGTTACAGGAGGAGTATTTTATTATTATTACTCGTTTGTAAAAAATCCATTTTGTAAAAAGTTGCGCTCAAATTATACACATAGGCTGTCATTAATAAACACGAACTAGGGTGGTATTAGCGCTAATCCAAAGCATAAGGCTGTAGTAGGTCAATTCAGTATTAATAAACAAAGACCAAGGAAGAACTAAGCTAATTCGACTCTACTCTCGGAGTAAGAGTTACTCCTAGGCGCCACCTAGTATAGAGATGGAGTAGGCAGACAACACCAAAAAGTTTTAGAAGAATAAAACCTCTTTGAATAAAACAGATTGTCAAATACAAATTATTGTCTATCTCTGTCATTCATATAATTAATGTCAGAGATAGTCAATATTTTGAATGATAATATCATTCGTTCATTCACTCTTTTTCTACTAATCCCGATGTAAGGAATGTATTACTCATTCGAGGCTACTACCAGTTTATTAATAACATCAAAATATTCAAGTTGCTCCTTCGCTACTAAAGAAGTAACAAGTCTGAGAGTAGTCTCGTATTAAGCTAGAATTAGGGTAATCTAATTAATAAGGCCGATAAACAATGGTTTAGGTGTCGTAGTGATACAAAAGATATTTGATTACTTCGCTACATTCTCTCATTGCCGGGCTCTGTATTTCCTGAAAAGTACGAGTACAATATAGGGGTCTTCAAATCAAGAGTAAATAAGTTCCTTCTAGGAAAGCATGCTCCATTTTAGACATCACTACTGCTTAACAAATGCCGACATATTTAATAAAAAAAAAACAATAATCAAATCCATAGATAGGATATTGAAACTGGCCGTAACAGTACTTTCCCGTATTGATTCCTACATAAATTGAGTCGCGGGGGATCCAGTTACTCATAAAACTCAAATAACAATTAAATGCACGATGGCGCCCGTTTATCAAGCTGGTCGACAAGCGGTAGCTATCAACAGAGAGTTATATTACTAGATGCGTTATATAGATAAAAGTGCTATACAGTTTAGAACAATAGTTTACTTCATTAGAATTAATAATTATAATGAGATCAGATCAGAACCCTTTCTGATTCATTTTACTTAATTAATCTTCTAGCTAGATAATGCGTAAGAAGAACACAATATTTAATTTTAGTCATTTTGTTTTAAAATTGAGTTGTTATTATACTAGTGAGCAATTTAAATTATTCATTGTTTATGATATTTTAAAATTTATGTTTATCTAAATATTTCGGACTGATTATATTATTACAATATCAATATAAATTACTATTATAGGATTGAATATTCCTCAAAGAACTATCAAACAATACATACACACAACGAGGGAAGTTGAACAAGAATAATAAATACAAAATGCTGACATGACAACGAAACTTTGTTGTAAATGCATCTTTAGTACAGAACACAACGTATTTTCTCACAGAGGACAGTAGCCAATAAACTTTCAGCATCTCCTAGTAACTTATCCAATAACGTACTCCAGACAGACATTTGGTTATTCATAACAGATCAGATAGGTCATATTATACGTTTCGAAGAACCGAATAGAATACGCGATTCCCTATGGGAACATGCTGAACTTTGACTAAACCTAACTCGTCACGAGTTACTCGTGAACTGATTACCTGATGTAACTATATTTATACTGAGATCATGTAAGGATAATCAATGAGATAAATTCAAACCTATCAAACGAGGTTGTGTTGAGGTGAGTTTGTAATGCAATACTGCACGTGATCATGTGGATGCACCTGCGCGTAATAATGGAAGCAGCCACATTGATCAAGAAATATAATAGACCGTATGAAATGGTATGAAAATACTACCGTTTACCGACAAAATATAAAAAAGTATTTCAGCCTAACATTTAGTTTTTACTTTTAAAAACAAACAAGATCATATACTGAAACTCAATTTTAAAATATTAAGCAAGTTTAATCTCTATTAAACTAACTTGTTGTAATACAAATTCTCGATATATTCCATTTTCCGTTTTAATTAGTCACCAATTTCCCATCAAATTCCATGGATATTCAATTCCGTCCTACGTTGCAAGCTCTGCTACTATATAGACTAATTTTGAGTTATAAACTATCCACCCAATATAAGTTGCAAACTATGTGGAACTATTCACCAAATCTAATATAGAACGATGTATTTGGGAGTTGGAATACGGTTTTGAATTTCACAGTTATGATAAAGTTTATGTAACCACTTGGCATGTTGCTAAATCAGGTTGAGAAGATCGTTATTTTGGTTAGTTTTCATATAAAAGTGCATAAGAAGATACCTACGATCATTGCCTGAAGTGATTTTGTCTACCAATAGCATTGATTATGCCAATAGAAACGGATTTCATATGATTTGTTTTTTCAGTTCGAATTTTAAATATAATATTGATAACCACGTCGTCTTGGAGTAAGGAAAAACCATTTCCAAAATTATTCCCAGCGCTGCCGCACTACAAATAATGAAAGCAATATTGTTCATACGTGGTACAAACTAGTTACTTGAATAGAATGCGTTTCGGTCTCGATTTTGCTCCACTTCTAGAACACCAGGGAGCACGCCGCAAACTGCGAGGCGGGACCCATTTGTAACAATATAAAGGACAAGCTTTATTCGTTTGCCCTCGACGAGAGCAATATCACTTGGTTAAGTAATATAAGCGATTTGGGTCTGCGATTCATGCATAATCTAATAAAAACGAGGGTGCCGTGGTTAGAGCATGCGAGAGTTTAATTAATAGCATACCTGTTTACCGGCGCAGGTTGCCTCAAAACCACTTTTATGCACTGCGGGTATAAATTTTCATTACTTTTCCAACAGACCAACAGTATTTCAGGTATAAGTAGTCTAGTAAAAACTACTGAGCGCTTCCGTGATTTAGAGGATACTCAAACTGTTGGTCCGTCTTTAAAGCGTTCACCATGAGAGACTTTTAAGAACTCATACGAACTTACTTTTTACAAGGAAAAAAAGTCAGTACTTTAAATTCACTGAATTTTCATCAAACTCTATCACATGCAGCCCAACGGTTAATTTTTCATTTAGTTTTTTCCTTCACCTTCTGCTGTAATCCAAGAAAGTACATGTGTTTTTCAGGGGTGTTAAAAACACTTGTTGCAAAAGAACTTCCAGTGAACCATACTTGCGTGTCAGAACACATGTTTACATTTAGTATCAATCGTTATCAGCAACCTCTGCCGCAGACCGACACAGGCCTAATTTAGATGACTGTGGAAATTGACACACAATTTTTTCAATAATTGTCTTTTTTGTCATTGTCGCAGTTTATTAAAACAGCTAGATCAGTACACAAGAAGTATTTTTTATCGTCGTAGATTTTTTTTAGTTTAAAGCAGATGGTGGTTTCCTTTAACTTTTGAGTGGTATAAATTACATTCGCAAGCATTTTTGCCTACTTAAGAACATAATTTTATCCTTCTGAACAATCTTCACTATTTGCTTAACAACAACCATCTATTACGTGTAAGCGTTCCGAATGCAACCATAAATTCTCTTATCTTTACCTATAAAGTTTAGTTCGATAGACACGATGCGACAACTACTCTACTCAAAGTTTGAACTCAAACTTTGAACACTACCGGATTTTAGGCATTGAACTTACCTATATCTGACTAAATGAAATACTCATAGACTTGAAGTTTAGTTAATCAGATGAACTATTGCAAAGTGCCTACTGGTAACAGATTTTTGCAGTATGATGCCCCCATCGTTTTTCCTTATAGCCTGGATTAATATTTGCTTTTGCAGTCATCCATACATTTATCGGCCTCGCAAATGAGCACTGGGTGTCAATCAAGGTTGTAGGTTTGATTACGGATGTGCACCAATCAAATTTGTTCTGATCACTTTTTAACGATGACACAAAAAAGAAAATATATAAAAAATCGATTTACTTTGTCAATCTATGCAGAATAACAAGCGCACGAGCTATTTCCAATAAGAAATGCAATACCTGGATGAGTAGCCCCAAAGGCCTTACCTTTGAGGCCTGTCGTCGGCCGAGTATGCCCTACCATCATCTAGCGACATGTTGAGAATGACAAGCAAACCAGCTCTTATCCAATGCCTGGATGAGTAGCCCCAAAGGCCTTAACTTTAAGGCCTGTTGTCGGCTGAGTATGCCCTACCATCATCTAGCGACATGTTGAGAATGACAACCAAACCAGCTCTTATCTCCACACTGTATCATTACGCATAATGGAAGTTTGATCGTCTGTACAGAATAATAAATAGGGCAGTTCACGTCTGGCGCCTACTCGTACTGACCCCGTTACGTCTGATTAATTAATATTGATTATGCATTCCCAAGGCGATATGGATTCCTTGGAAAGGGATATGGAAATAGTTCCGCTTTATTTTAAGGACTGTAATTCTAGCTAGGGGTAGGTTAGGTCATACTATTAGCATTGAGCACTAGGCATCGGGTAGCGCTTTTATGTTAATAGACTTTTTAGGGATAAATTGGAAGTGTTTGAATCAGGAATGCGTCCAACTGTTCACATTTCATTCCCTTCAGATTTCATGACTGCTTGGAACTGTGAAATCTGACCAAAATATTTGAGCTGACAAAAAAAAAACTTAAGCCTTTATATCTATATTAGATGATTTATACAGCGTCAGGAGGCAACCTATGCCTACACTTAACGGGACGCTGTAGTGCCTGGGAAATTGTTTGAGATGGAATAGGGTTCAGCACCTACACCATCCTCAGCTTAATCAGCCTGGCCCACAGGAAAGACGACGTCAATGCGTGTGAAGCTGACTAAGCTGCGGGTTTCCTCATGATGTTTTCCTTCACCGTTTTGAGCTCGTGCTAAAGCGCATATAAATTTTTCGAAACGAAAAATCCAGTGATGCACGGCCGGGATTCGAACCCACCACCTTCGGATTGAAAGTCGTGGCACTCTTATATTTTTCCTAGTCATACAGACAAATGAAAAAAGTTAAAAAGATTTAAGTTACTCATGCTATGTATTTCACTTTCAGCGGTCACTTTCATTTGAAACTTCATTTTAAAATTACTTTATCAATGTAGCTTAATATTTAGGATCAACAACTGTTGATTGAAGCTTAATATGCTAGAAGTAAAACTATTACAGTTATTTACAGTTCGGTTTATTAAGTCGTCCGTCCACAATATGTTTACCCTTCACAATAAAATTAACGATTTAGGCGTAGGAATTTCCAAGAAATAAATCAATTCGAATAAAGCTTAATTTCGAATCTATTAAAATTACTTCAAAGCGGAACGTAATATTACGATTTTTCTGTTATTTAATAAGAAACCAAACAGTTCATTGAACTTGTATGTAGTTACTTCCATGGATTACTTTAATAGTTATGTTACCTTAAATAATACCATGCTACTAGATCTTGGCATTCGGGAGTTTGGGGATATCTGGACTGCTTTCAGATTCCAAGTTCAGACCAGATTGTTCTATGAACAACATACTTTCTTCTACCGAGCCACTACAAATTGACTCTGTTGTAAAATAGGTATAAGGCATATGGACAAGCTTTATTGTAAATGAACTGGCTGTTCTTTATACCACTCTTTTCCATCTGTATCAGGACTCAGAATTAATTTAGTGGAAGGCCTAAAAGACTTTCCATTAATTAGAAATGCGAAATTATTTCAAGAAATATGGTAAATGGAGGTCGCTTATTCAGACTCAATGCCATAAATTCTAATTATAAAATGAAATCATTCAAGGAATTCTGTAAAGAAAACACTTCTAGTCATTACTATTCATTAACTTGGTTATTAGCTGATTGAATAATGATAAGGATTTTACTAATTGAATTATAATAAGTTGTGTTTTTAAAAACGGTAATGGAAAACATCGTGAGGAAACCAATTTACATTTTAATAGGCGGCAATGAGCTTGCAACCTGTTTTGTACTAACGCTAACTTCTGCATGTATAGGCAATTGGGAATGTGCAAAAATGTGTACCTATATGGACGTGCCTCTGACTGCCGCGAATGTGAATGCTTAAAAGATGTGAGAGAATGCATACCGCGCCAAATTACTGTCTCCATATTTACGATACGAATAGGATCATACCCTGAAAGCACGATACGAACTCGTAAGTTCTACAAAAGCTATATCTATTAAAATACAACATCACCTCACAAAGCATGTTTACAATTTCGATTCCGAGATCAATAGTGTTCATTGAATGGGTACTAGATAAAAGCACCACTGTTCATCAAATCAGTCAACATGACAAGTGTAGTTTGATAACACAATTATTCATGAACTAGCTGCGCTCCGTGGTGTTTGCCGCAGTCCTTTGGAACTAGTTCTCATTCTCGAGATAAAAAGCCCAGTTATTCCAGCCTGTAATCTATCTCTGTGCCTCATTCTCATCTAAATCAATTCAGTAGTTTGAGAGTAACAAAACATCTACACATTCATATATCAAACCTCACACTTCACATTAATAATGGTTTATTCACAGGCGATTGTCGAACTAGTGATTTTTTTTCCCAGTAGTTCGGCCGTTGAACTAGAGTGAACTCTTTTTAACGAGTGTTTACCACGTAAGCAATTTTTTTTTATTTTTGCTACGATTTGCACGCATAAATGTCGAAAAAATAAAAAGCAAAAGGCATATCATAAACCCGTTATCCACACTATAATATTATAAAGCTGAAAGTTAGAAGATTAGCGATTTTTTATGTTACACAGTACAAAACGCAACGATAGCGCGATCTAATTTTTTATGTGTCGCCATCTATTATGTAGTAAAATGTCTCTGTCTGTCTGTCTGTTTGTTACCTTTTCACGCCTAAACCACTGAACGGATTATGCTGAAATATGACATAGCTAAAGATTATGTCCCAGAGCTAGGCTACTTTTTTTCTTCAAAAATAATCATGGAGGGCGTGAAATGAGGGTTGAAAGTTTGTATGGGGAGTTGGAAGTTCCAGTTAAAGGCAACTAGATGGAGTTGCTAACCTATGGCTGTAGTCTTTTTAAATGTTCAGAAGATTCTTGCAGTTTTTAGTTCTATTTAGAGGTTTTCAATTAAGTATGTTATTTTGCTGACGAAGTCGCGGGTACCAGCTATTCAATTGATAATTATTACAAGCGTATCGCAGTACCATTATGCTGCACCATTCAGAAGCAGATAGAGCGTTATGAATTGCAGTAAGGTTGCAAGTACACTACCAACAACTTAGTTGCCAAGAACAAAAGCTTTTACAAAAGTTGCAAAATTTGCGTTTGCAAAATATTTCAGTCGATGTTTTTGATGGAGTAGCAAATTTTTTATTGTATCTCTTAATCGGTCGTCTTTACAAGTTTAATACATGTAGACCTAACAGGCTGTGGGTTTCTATCACCGTTGTAACTCGAGTTAATGCGCCATTTACATCCATACTATCCATACTATAATATTATAAATGTGAAAGTAACTCTGTCTGTCTGTCTGTCTGTCTATCTGTCTGTCTGTCTGTCTGTCTGTCTGTCTGTCTGTTTGTTACGCTTTCACGCCTAAACCGCTGAACAGATTAAGCTGAAATTTGGCATAGTTAAAGGTTGTATCTCAGGGAAGGACATAGGCTACTTTTTATCCCGAAAAAATGAAAAAATCCCGAAGGACCGCGGGTCACACCGCGGGAGCGCAGCTAGTTTCTAAAATAAAATACCGATACACGCATTGCGCTGCGCCGGCGCTTATAAACTACAGGATAACGACTGTATCCCCAAGACACGGTAGACATTTTACAAATTCTAAATCACACAACAGTGTGCTTCGAAAATAAGTAGGTAAACATGCGAATGCCAAACGTCAGCTCAACAAATATACCATCGTTCAACAATAGCTCATTGTGCGTTCAGCCTAAACTGTAGTGAACATGCTCAGAGCGATGCTCCACCGACTTAATTGAAACCTGCTGGCTCGGGTTTAATTGTCATCTTCACAGTTCACCACTGCCAATATCAACTATGTAGCGACTGCACAAAGTGTACGGAAAATCAAGGTATTGTTAAGTACTAGTATTTATGTGAGATTTTAGATAAATGGTAGAAAAGTATAAAAAAAAAAATTACAGATTTAAAATTATCGGCCCAGAGCAGCATACTATAGAATGGGCAGGGGGAAACCTGTTGCGCTAACCCCACATAACGAACGAAAAGGGCAGGAAAAATTATGCCCATGAGACGTTGACCAGCTTCTATATAACAATAAATGAAGAGGAAAACCAAGTTCATTGTTGTACTCAGGCCAAAAATTACAAAAAACATATATTTATCAAAACGAACGTCGAATCAAAGTCGTACTTTGAACTTTTTTGAGTTAAAATTAGTAAGTACTCACAAGCTCGAATATAAGCTCCTTCTCGTCAAGTTGCCGTAGCTCATGCCTTGACCGTCGCTGCGGTCGCGAAGGTGTAGCATACGGCTGGTCGCCGAGGAAGGTGGGCGTGCCGTCCACGGTGGTCACCAGCGGTTTTAGCAGACCGCCGCGCTCAAACTCGTGCGCTGAGATCTTCCTGGAGGATAAGGGTAATATTGCATTTTTTTCCCTTTGTGATCTTTTTCTTCTTATTACTAAATTAGAAATTAGTTCTTTCGAACCAGTGTGGTTAAAGGATTATAAGTGTGCCTCAAAGAGGCTCCTTTTATCCACTTGACACATGTTTTCGATTTTTCTAGGATCAACGAATTGCCGGTTTTCTCACGATTACGTGGCAGTAGGTACTCCCAAAGGAGGTTGTAGACGCTTGTACTATGCAGTGCACGTATCGTATATGCGTCAGAAGCACTAGTCGTTAAGTACCTACTTATTTTGGAGTAGCCATAGGATCCTGAAATACAGAACTATTTGATTTGAATTGAAATAGTTTTTTTTTTAATAAGTGTACACATACGGCTATGTGTACACTTATTAAAAAAAAACTATATTTTTATCTACCACATAAAAACAGAGTTTTTAAGCCGCCTGATGTCCTCGGTCATGGCTTAACAATAATAGCCAGTCCCGACAATATATTTGCAACTGATTTTAAGCCAACAAAAGAGCTCAACTTAAACCCATATAAATGACAATCCATTTTCGTACAAAATGCATTTCGCTTTAAACTGTTCAGGTCCACATGAGCGCTTTTTAAAGCTCAACATTGTACTGGGAGTAATAAATTCGCATTACTTTTAACATGGAAGCCGCAGCTTTAGAACTATCATCAATCTCTTGTCGGTACATCTTGGTATTAGCTTCCTTTCACATGTGGCTTTTATTAAATGATAAATGAAATTTATTTGCACGAACACATGATACAATACGGTCTTAAAATTAGATTTGTCCATTCTATGTCCTGCCAAAATTTTTTATCGAATTGAACGCGGAATTTGATGCATTAGCAATAATTGTTTTATCTATTCTACGAGTATATTATGATAATTTATATTAATGAAATAATGAAGCTCTATATCGATATCTGTTATTAGAAGATATATAATAAGAAGTCACTGATTCATTTAATACTCTACAAATCTGAATCTGAATCAAAAGGTCAACGAACTTAACCAAAAACGCCCGGAAATACCAAGCACCTCAATCTTAAATGTTCCTTCCATGTTAAAAAATTACAAAACTGAACAACGTAACAATTTCATCTCCTAAACGAATAATGAAAAGCGGAGTCTACATTAATTAAACATTTCCTCGAGAGCCCGTAAAACAGGCTGTTAAACACTTTGGGAAGTTAACTTTACTGGGTCAGATACGGCGGTTGCCTGTAAGGAGCCTGTAAATTAGTAATAACTAGTGTACAGAAGCGAAACACGAGTATTAAATTACTTTTCGTATCATTAATTCATTAATGATACATGATAATAACACAACAAGCTGCTGCTTTGTCCTAAAAATTTTAAAAACCTGAGTTTTCCCGTTTTTCTTGTATGTCTCAAAAGACACAAAGCTATTTTATCGACCGAAATTGGAATCGACATAAGTTTCTTGAATAAGAAGGATGATCTTGAATGCGATAGAATCAGCATCGGTCCCATTCCAGTTATGTAGAAACTAATATCGATACTTTTTTTAATAAGGTACCTAATAGTAGGTGTCCAAAAATTAGAATGACCATAGGTTTCGTGATTAAGTTATTGATATGAAAACATACATCACGATATTTCCCTAGTTTTACTTCTATCTTCTAAAATTAATATTTAATTACTGTTGGGCTTGGGTGTAGAAAAAAGTAGACAAGGAAACTTAAACCTCCGTTCATTAACTTGGGAAAGTTTCAGGTCGGAATTTCCAAGCAAGAAAAGCTCACTTCGGTTGATAAAAGGAAATTTTATGCCAACACAAAGCTATTATAAATTGGCGGCTTTTTTGGCGGCATTGATTTTTTTACTTTAATTTCTAGGAATGTTTTTCGGGTTAAAATATAGCCTATGTTCGTTAAACATTCAGATACTGATAAAATACATTGTTATCGTCACAAAACATTATCAGAAAATGCGTAGAAGTACAAAATTAGCAGTTTGCGAATACGCATCCATTGTCAAACATTTAGATAGCTGGGTAAGGGTCCAGTGGTTCCTAAATACACAGATCCGATGCCCTTACACATGTTGACAGTCTATTTGTTCGGGATGTGCTCGCTAAGTAGCAGCTGCGATGTCTAAACAGTTTCCACTCTAAGCCCTTCACCGTATTCAAACTTGTGACTAAGGTTATGCGTATTTTTTGGATCTCTGTGGAAATTGAGTAATAATTCATTGATTGTGACAATTCACGATAGAATGTGGACTCTGAATAATCTGGGGTTCGATCCCCGCCGCGGGATAAATGTTTGTATGTTCTGCAGATATTTATCTCGGTTCTGGGTGTTTCTATGTATAATATGTATGTATTAACAAACAAAAAAAGTATAAGTAGTATATCAGTTTTCTGGTTCCCATAGTACAAGCTTTGCTTAGTTTGGGGCTAGATGATGCTGTATTATTATTAGTAACTGCTTTATTTGACAAATTTTATTCTTTTTTCTCTCCTTTTCAACTCGATTAGGACAATTAATGCAATAAAGACTAAAGGAGTTTTCAAAACCCATCCAATTTTAAAAGCGGTGCCTTTCTTGTCGAAAAAACATCGTTAGATAGTGACGGATTAGTCAAGTTCTCACAAATTGTTTCGCATTATCCATAATTTCTGTGTTCATAAGTTAGAAACAAATATTCTTTGCTGGTTTCAATGCCTACCGATTTCTTTAGTACATACTACTTTTTTTTTTTTAATTAAATAGGTCAGCATTTGACCTCCCTTTGCCTGATGTTAAGCAGTAGTGAGGTCTAAGATGGAGCATGCTTTCCTAGAAGGAACCTATTTACTCTTGATTTTAAGACCCCTATATTACTAATATACTAATATATAATATAATATATACTAATCTCCGTATGTAAATTGTACTGTAAAAGTCAACAGGATAAGTACACGAATCCGTAATTATAATGATGATTTGGGAAAACATTTTATAATTAGAAAAGACCGCTACTGTTTTCAGAGATAAGTTTACAAAGTGAAAATCGACCCACGCTCTGTTTGTTATCATAATTTAACCCCCATTTGGTACAAAAGGAAAGTCTTTGTGTGCGTGTCGTTTGTTCATTGAACGACATTTTTTGTGAAAGTTTGAGAAATTTCGTTCATTGTGAAGTTGCTCATTACTTAGTACCTTGCTTTGCTTATATCAGTTTTGTAATTAACACGTTCAATGCCACCAACTCGCATCGCGAGTCCTCGTCAATTTCAATGATCAATGATGTGTGCATTACCTGACAGGAGTGGTAGCTCCCGACCCTGAGCCGGCTCTCGAAGGAGACGCGAGCTCAGCACTGGGTGGCGTCGCATGGGAGACCAGCCACGCATCCACCACTTGCCTTGTTGCCTTCCTGTTCACAAACAATATGGTTAAAGCGTAAATCTTTAGATAATCCTGTCAGGGTTATAGGCTATGAGTACAATCAGACTGAAATGATGGTGATGTTGAAAAAAAATCTTTGGAAATTCAGTCCTTGATCGTTTAAACAAGAGGCCTAGATGAGTCTTCAAGGTTTTTGTTGTTAAACACAAGTAGATATATCTAGCATTTAAAACGTTTGAAAGTGATTCTAAATGATCTAATAGTTTGATTTTGACTAAAAAGGTATTTTGTCGTCGCCAACTAGATGAATCGGTAACGTAAGTCAGACTGGCGTATGGTTCAAACAAGGTGATGACAATGATGGATACATATTTCATTTGGGTGCCCATTTTCATCACCCATTTCATTGGAGTACTTATTTTTCAAATTATTTTCTTCAATATTTTCCTATTTCGGAACGGAATAATTTTTGTTACGACTATTGAACACATAGATAACTTACAAATGAAACACGCCTTACATCTAGGTAAGTATGTCAAGACAGCCTACTTAATAGTATTCAATTAGACATGTCTTTGTTGCTTGCATGAAGTGTCTGGGTAATTATGATAATGGTGAATTTATATTCCAACCTATCTGTTACACTTACACTGTCGACTGTAAGTAAGTATCTATACCTACAGGTATACATTTTAGTGCATTCCACAATTTTTTAAACTTATTTAATAGCCAACATTTCATATTTTTGCTAATTTGAAAAAAAAAAAACTTCTACTGATTACGGCATCACTAAGCGGTAATCTTCCTAGTTTTATCAAAAGTGCATCTAGCAGGAGAAACGGAAAAGGCATCCAATAAAAAGCTAAGCTAATATGAATGAGGCAAAACAGCAAAGCGATGTAATATCCAGGGGACGGCCGTCACCAGACGTCTCTTATCTGTACATAATTATTGCAAAAAATATTAAAACATACTAATAATATAAAATTATATGACGAGCATAATAAAATGCTGTAATATACAGCATAGTACTGTTCATAGTACTGTTACTGCACTAATTGAAATTACCGATGACATTCGCTTCGGTATGGAAAATGGAAAAGTTACTTTACTAGCACTCCTTGACTTCAGTAGCGCTTTCAGCAATGTTGATTTTGAGCTACTTTTGGGGGTGCTGAGCTCCTTGAACCTATCGCCGTCGGCAGTTGACTGGTTCCGCAGTTACTTATTCGGGCGTCGGCAACGCATCCGCGTTGAAGATACCGTCTCTTCATGGTGCAATCTCACTGCTGGTGTACCTCAAGGCGGCGTCCTCTCCCCTCTTCTCTTCTCTATTTTCATCAATTCCATTACGTCTAATCTAACTTCGTCCTACCACCTGTACGCCGACGATCTACAAATTTATTGCCAATCAACTACTGATAATATCAATGGTGCCATTAATTTGTTAAATGTGGACCTAAACCGTATTTGTGACTGGAGCAAAACTCACGGACTTACAGTTAACCCTAGCAAAACCCAAGTCATAATTATTGGTAGTAGGGGACAAATGGTTAAAGTCGACTATTCTCAGCTCCTACCCGTTATATTTGATGGCTCACAAATACAAATCAGTCAGACTGTCAAAAATCTAGGGGTAATTCTGGACTCTAACCTATCTTGGCAGCCGTGGGTTCAAGAAATCAGTCGCAAAATATTTGCTTCATGTGCGTCCTTACGAAGACTTCGTAATTTTTTACCAACTGCTACCAAAGCTGGCACAATCCCTTCTTCTTCCTATTTTAGACTATGCAGATGCCAGCTATCCTGACTTATCTGAAGTCCTGCTAGACAAACTTGAGCGCCTCCAAAATGTCTGCATACGATTCGTATTTGGCTTGCGCAAATACGACCATGTCTCCGAATTTCGTGCAAAGCTCAAGTGGCTCCCAATACGTCTTCGCCGGAATGTTCATATCCTGTCCTTACTATATAATATTCTTTTTCTATCTTCCTCTCCCCGCTATTTAAAAGAACGCTTTGTTTTCCTCCATCAGGTAAATGACCGGAATCTACGGTCCTCAAATTCTCTCCAGCTTGCAACTCCTGTCCATAGCACCACTATGTATGGTGACTCTTTCACTGTACAAGCTGTGCAGCTATGGAACTCTTTACCCGTTTCCATTCGAATATCTAAATCTATACATATTTTTAAAGCCAGTGTCTGTGAATATTATCTTTCCATGGCTGGTTACTGCTAACTGATTTTATTGCTCTTTGTGTAATTTGCTCTATGTGTAATTTGTGTGTGTTGTATTGTGTGTGTAGTGTAAGTATAGTTAGGTAGGTACTTAGTTTGTTACTATTCTTTACTTTTGTACACCGCTGTTTTTTCTGTATTCGACTATCCTGTCCATACAAATGGTTGCCAGGAAGAGATCGCTCTTAGCGATATGGCCGCCCATTGTACAATTTGTTTATTTGTTATATTATCTGTATTATGTTCTTGTGTACAATAAAGAGTTAATCTATCTATCTATCTATCTACAGCGGATAAAAATTCGCGCGTCCGTTCATTAAAATCACATAAATTTAGTTATGTTAATCGAGAGGCGCCGGCGCCATCGTAATATTTGACATGCAGTAGCCCGTAAATATATATTTAAATATGAGAAAAATCTAATAACCATAACTGATTTATGGTATCAGCAGGATATCAACTGAAATATTATATCTATTTTAAAATTTTCTGAAAGCAGTCAGCATTGTACGTTTCACGATATATTAAAACTAGCTGAACCCCGGGGTGTTTCTAGACCCTATAGTTTAATTTTTAATTTTCCGCTATAAACACGCTGAAACAAAGTTTCTCAATTTACTATCTCCTTAATCTAGTAAATAAATTAAAATATCAATTATACCTAAGTACCAATTTTCAATTATTTAACAACTTGAACATAATAATTGAATATTAGTAAGATCATTTTACATAATATTTAGTAAATTTCATTGCGGTTAAATATAAAAATAAATAAATATTGCCGCACCGTACGCGCAGTACGTACCTAATGATTAATTGTTAATCAATCTTTCCAGTATTTTACGAACGGTGATTTGAAAGTTCTTAACTACAGTTAAATTATATCGAAAACACAGCTAGATTTTGATTTATTTGAGTACAAGTATAAGTAGAAAGTTGCGTGGAAAATATATTGTATTAAGAATACGTAAGCTGGATTGTAAAGTTCAAAGATCTCGAACAACACTACGAGTATATTGTAGTACCTACACTATAGTTATATTGCTTTGTTTTCATCGCGTCAGTGCAAACGAAAGACGTCACGACACAACATAACCTTTCAGAGCTCGCGTGTATCGCTAATGAACTGTTCATTCATAAAAATAAATGAAAACATGACGGTATTTTCTTTATTGTTGGTTTATAAAGTGAGTGGAAATTGTTGCGAGCTTGTACGCTTATTTGTTTCTATAAAAATACATTTTAATGCAATATTTGACGATAATAATAAATAAAAGACGACCTCTGTGGCGCAGTGGGCGAAGGCCCGCCTGCGAATCCCCGCGACGGGACCAATATTTGTATGATCTACAAATATTTGTCTCGGGTCTGGGTGTTTCTAAGTATAATATGTATGTATTTACAAACAAAAAGTATATAAGTTGTATATCAGTCATGTAGTACCCATAACACAAGCTCTGCTTACTTTGGGGCTAGATGATGCTGTGAGAAAAAGTCCAGCATTATTTATTTAAATCTTAGTGCAATATTACCCGCAGCATAGCTCCACACGTTGTATTTTCTGTGGATAAGGTCGATTAAGCTAAGACGATGCTAGGTGATAGGCAAGCCTAATATTCCGTCTCAAAACATGTCCCAGGCACTACAGCGTCTTGTTGAATTTAGGCATAGGTCGTCTTTCCTGTGGGCCAGGCTGATTAAGCTGAGAGGATGGATAAGGTGTTGGGCAAGCTTATTCCATCTCAAACAATGTCCCAGGCAGCGTTCCATTAAGTGTAGGCATAGGTTGCCTCCTGACGCTGTATAAATCATCTTGTATAGATGTAAAGGCCTACTTCTATGCTAAAACTTCAGATAAGCAAACAGATATATAAGTAGACAAGTGACTAAATGACTTATTATACTAGTAAGTATTAAGATTTTGTGACCACGCACAACCTACGACGATTCTCGTTTAGAATAATCTAGTTTATATCTGGTTATTCGGACACCTTCTGTATGTTTTCGGTTTAAATTGCCTTATGCCAGAATATAGAATACATTTGCAACTTTATTAGCTTTATTTAGTGCTTTTACAAGTTTAGGATTCTTTTATTGTGAATTATTTGGTTTAGATAGAAACCGGTTTGTTCTAGGTAAATCCCAATGTGAGTAGTATCGATATAATGGATTTATACTCCGTTCATCGCCTAGCGTGAACGAATGAAGTATTTTATTGGAACGAAGTTCCTTTTCAGACGGTATCGAAGAAAATAAAAGACTCGAGGCTGGAAAAAAAATTTTGTTCCATTTAACGCCACGACATACATGTCAAATCGTCAAAGTGCGAAATGCGCAGCCCCGACACAGTCCATAGATTGTTACATTGTTAGTACGGAAGAGCGTTTCTAGGATACCTAATTGTCAATTAATTTATTATATCCCCAGTATAGAAAAGTACTCGTTGCTTCGTTCCAACCGAGTGTTCCACGAAACTCACGTACTTTTTTCATTAAATTATGTTATAATTGTCGTCTTCTTTTTCTTGGTGCAACTCCATAATGTACTTAGATATACTCGTATTTATAGAACTTGAAAATCGAAACAGCGGATGTCTATCAGTCTTGGGGTCGTAAGACTTTTTATATCGGCTCATTTATGAAGTCATGTTAAGTAATTTATATGATCCAATCCTGCATGTTTTAATATTATACGCAATTCAATTTTATACAGCGCCCCATACGTTACGATCGGTAAATTCCACGTTTCCTTATTGTTTATGCTATAAACATGATGACTGAATTCTCGTGACTTCACAAACTTTAAGACCTTCACACTTATGGCCTTGTTATGAACAGCTAAGTACTTCTAAATAAATTTGGAACTTACATTATTGGAACGAAGTACCTTTTCGGACGGTACCGGATGGGGGCTAGACGAAAACAAGTCTTAGATTTTTGCGTCACGACTCATGTACTCGTAATATGTCAAACCGTTACAATGCGAAGTGCACAGTCGCGAAACAGTCCATAGATTATTACATTGTTAGTACGGAAGAGCGTTTCCAAGATTTTATATTATTATTTAACAAATGCCAAAAGTTAAAGTTGAAACTTCGTTCCAACCAAGTGTTCCACGACACTCGCGTACTTTTTTGTTATTATTTTTAGCTATTGCTATCCCACTGATGGGCAAAGGCCTCCCCTAGATTCTCAGCCGTCGGAATTTTGGCTTTACCAATCGGCGTTAAAATTAAAACTCTTACACTAATTCAAAAAATCATGTTTCTATGAAGGATTGACGCACAGAACTGGGTTGACGATTAAAATGTTTATGCTAACTTATTAAATCTGACTAATTAGGAAACTCAAGTTTAAAGTCATTTATTTGCACAATAACCCATAGAATTTATAGCACAACACTTCACCTTTAATACAGCGGAGCTCTAAAAAGTTTTGTAATTAAACTAGGGATTATTACAACGATCGAACGTACAATAATAGATTAAAACATAGTACAAAACTATCCCACTATTATTTAAAGTAGCTTTGTGGTTGCTAAATTGTTCGTTTATTAAGTTTAACACGTTCCCTGTCTATCGATGCCTTCCAAAAGAGTCGGCGCCAGCTCATGAACATAACATACAAACAAAACAGGTTCACCACTGTATCCCCAAGGTGCGGTAGATATTCTCTCAGATCTTACTTATTCCAGATCCTTTGAAAATGTCTAAGGGGGGTAGTCAGAGGCATGTCCAATCACATATTTGATACATGCCCACATCTTGCAGAAGTTAGTATTCCATACGTGACAGGTTGCAAGCCCATCGCCGCCTATAAGAACACTAACTGGTTTCCTCAGGATGTTTTCCTTCACCGTTTATAGCACGTGTTAAAGCACATATAAATTTTACGGAACGCAAAACCCATTGATGCACGGCCGGGATTTGAACCCACACCTTCGGATTGAAAGTCGAAGTAAAACCCCATTCGGCCAACACGGCTCTACAAACATTGCAAGTTAATTAAAAGCTCTTAAAAAATATTTAGGCACAGGAAATATTTTTTACCATGTTTGGTATGGATATTACGAGGGACTAATGTTATACAACGAGAAGAATGAAAAGGTTTAGTGTGGAAGGATTTGGTAGTATAAGGCGGTATGAGGAAGCAGGGATTGAATATTGGATGAAGGCTGATAGAACGAAATGGAAGAAGAAAACCTGTTGGGCCGACACAGTGGGATAAAGATATATTGATTCAGGTCATCCTTAAGAGAATTTTATTACTTTCTTGTTTTTTTCGTTGTGTAACTTGATAGTCAGGCGCAGCGGGTTGCTACACTTAACGAAATAATGGACGAGAATGGAATAGCAATCAATACAGAACCATGTACCTAGTCCAACTTCCAATGCCCTGAGATAATGGATAACCAAGGACATGTTTATACATAGCAAAATGATTATTTTATAACGGGTATATATAACGTAGCTAATGTTTGTTTTATTTTTTTGACGTTTCGGACGCATTGCAGCACCCGCGGTCACGGATAAACTGATGCAAGCATTGTGTCACCAAATCACGAAAGTTTAAAAAGTTTAATATACATAACAATCTGACAACTCTGTTGCTCATAATATAGGTTTGTGTGTGGCATATAATGGCTACTCAAATAGTTCCTTGGTAAAATTGTCCATATTTGACTGCGGCCATTTTAGTTTGATTTTAAATTACGATGTTGAATCAACAAATGAGCATTCCCTCAGCTCTAAAGCAAAGAATGTGACCCATTTTACGTTTCTTACACAAGGCCCGCATAGCCGCTGCCCTCGCTAAGCGTTTACGTTCCATTCCTTCAGACAAACTGCATACTCTTGATTTATTAAGTCTAGAGCGACGTTTTTAATTAGTATTTTCTGCGAAAGGGTAAAACAAAAGTCGTGCAATGTACATTTTTTTTGCATCAATTAAGACTCATCAAGGGTCTCAAGGAAATTAACTTAATATAAAATTATGCCTTTGTTGAAGTAAAAATACAGATTTAATAACTCTAGCTCTTTAAGGAAGAATAATAAGAATAAGAATATATTTATTTGACACACACAACACGATACAATAAAATTAAGAACATCAAACATACAACACGAGTAGGTACAATACAAGGTAACAGAATTAAAAATAAACAAAAATAAAAACAAACTACCTATGTCCTACCTATTTTTATGTGGTGCAAGAAGGAAGAAATTTTCTTTGAGAGACACACAAACATCAATCAAAATTATTTCAAGATGTCTGAGTAAATTTACTTACATATAGCAGAGAAAGTAATTCATATAACTGTATTACAATGGCAACTGTATAACATAACTTTAGTTAGCAGGTCGAAAATGCCTTCGGCATTATGCTATTACCATCAGGTGTGCCACATGCTCGTTTGCGCCCTCTTCCATAAAAAAAAAAAAAAAAAAAAAAAAAATGCTCGCAAAATTGTGCATTACTTTTGTAATTTGTATGCAATAAAGTACATAGGTAGGTACATAATAATTATAACGTTTGAATTCGGTTTGTATGTAATGTTGATTACGTTGTCGAAACGTAGCAAGATGCGCGTGCCAAGACATATTTTCACTCCAAAATAAAAAGATTATTACATTAGAAAAATAGAATTATCATTACACGAGAGGATAATCTTCTGGATCCAGACACGTCTAGGATGCCAAATATACGAGAATAGATATGCGATCCTCCGAAAGTATCCGAATCAAGGTCTCACAAAAATGTTTTCATAGGTAAACCTTGTCCTTCGACAGCCTACTCATCAGTTATTATCATGTGACGTTATCGTACAGCCTTGATAACAATTTTGCCGCTGATTTATAACAAAAACAAGCCGTACGTAAAAATTCGATAGTAAAGGGGAATTTTATATAATAAATTGTTGCTCCACGCGGCTTTGCTCAAGCAGTTGGAGCAGAATCTCATCACAAATGAATGACAATTAGGTACATGGATATAATATTTTTGCGTAGAATGGGTACAGCTGTTTCAAAAATAAGCCGGAACAAATAAAAAGACAGATGCACAAATATTTTTTTTTGTTATACACATTATGTATTTGATGTACACATTTATATTCATAGGCCCTTACTAATAAACGTGGTATAAAGTTATTCCTGAGTGTAACCTGTCAAAATGTAAAGTTATTCCTATTTTATTCCGAGGAATAACTTTACACCACGTTTATTAGTAAGGGCCTTAGAGTTTTTTATATAGATATTCATTCACAGCTGTTAATTTTACATTACAAACAGACATAAAATTAATGTATGTATGGACTTTGGTTTATTTACCGTGTGACGCGCGTGAAATATGAGGGTATAAACCTATTTATGTCACCTGCCTCGATCTCGCTTCAATCGGCAAAGTGATAAAGGAATACAGGAAATAAGCAGGTTTGCTACCAAAAGAAGAGCTATGTAGTTCAATATTGGAACGAAGTTCCTTTCGGAAGGTATCGAGGATGGAGGCTAGAAAAAAAGCGATAAATTTTACCGTCACGACATATCGTTGTCTCCGGGGAATAAAAGGAAAACTGCAAAAACACAACGTTACAAGAGAAGCAAATAACATGTTTTTGTTGATAACTTCACAAATCGTGCAAAATGGTGCGCATAGTAGTGCGCAAAAAAGATGCGCAGAGTGTGAAAAGTGGTGCACAAGGTGCACAAGGTGCGCAAAATGTAAAAAAATTACAAATGTACAAACTTTGTTCCAACCGAGTGTGCCACGACACTCACGTACTTTTTGATTACAAAGAAGTTCAGCGAGCTAGTGCAGTGTGAAACGCGTTCCATGCCGCCTTTTGCCTCCTTGGGAGCGCACCATCTTGTCCTTTATACCGACCGTGCGTTGGCACGGTACGTGCTAAACGATGAAGGAAGACATTGCAGCGTTCAGATAGTGTTGCCTTGCTTGTTACGTTTGGAACTTTAACTTCTGCAAAATGAAGGCATGTGCCAAATATGTACGTATTTGGACGTGCTGACTAATTTTAGACGTTCTTTCTTGAAGGTCTAAAGATCTGTATCAATGTCTACCGCGCTTTGGAAGTTCTTTTGTTTTCAGCTCAGAAGGTATAAGTATTCCCTCGTATGTTGTAATGGAAAACTTGCACAAAAAAGAATCAAATAAATGTATGCCTCGTATCATCTACATATGTTAACCGTGTTAATGTTACACGAAGTAACAAGTGCGCAGCGCAAGATGTTTCACATGTTTTTGCAACAGACTAAACAAACAGTATTTTATATTCAGCAACGGCGTAACTCACAAAAGTCTCAAAGTGCGGATGCGATTGATGTTTGGAGCGAAATAGGATTAAAGAGTTGTTTTTTATTAAAGATGTGCAAGTCGCACTCACACCCGAAAGGCTCCGTACTCCGTACCACATAACAATAAATAACACCAAACAGTTAAGTAAAAAAACACTAGAAAATACGTTTTCAATATGAACTTTATTTTAAATTTATATTTTATCGTTATAGCAACTACTATAAGAAAAAATTTTAAGTGTTAAACCTATGGACAGACTGCGGAGGTTAAGTAGGGTCACTGTTGGCACGCATTACGTACGAAACCCTAAGAAGCAGACTACGTAACAAAACTTCTTATTTGAGTCACAAAAACTTCGCAGACAAACAACTGTATGTCGCAATTATTCGTACAATAACTTCGTTAACTTGTTAATTTTCTTTGTTAGCGAGAGTGTCGGTCACTGCGCTACTAACTTATAGTGGTTGGTTGGACGCACTGCAAGCGGGCGCGGGCGCGATGTATCAAACGTTCTGACCACACAAGGCGGAAAGAAGCCTAGCGTTTCTTATGCTTGTCGCGTCCGCGCCCGCTCGCAGTGTGGACGACCACTTATATTCGTGGTGATCGACGTAGTTACCGATCTTCGCAATGTCGTCGACCTAGTTGGCAGTCACTAATGTTTCGTGTCTCGGCACCCTACTGTTTTACGAGTGTCAAACCGTCCCTCCACTCCCATCTGTCATCTCAGCAAAAAATAGATCTTGTATATTTTTGTTGAAACTATTTTTTGTGTAAATATTTTATGTAGTTTCAGTTATAAAAGATTGGTGCAAAGCTTTCATCTCGATCAGTAAAGGTTGCTACGCCTTGTTACTCGTAGACGTGCTACGCGTCGTAGCAAATTACCATTCATTTTCTGCCTTCGAGCACAAACTACGCATTGATCGCACTTTTCAAAGGGAAAAGCATATTGCGGAGTAATATTTTGTGAAATAGTCGCATGTTTTGTTTTTTTATTTACTGCTCAATCCACAGAGTAGATAGAAGTAGTTGTAGTAAGAAGCGTAACTTGCGTAGCAAATAGCTACGCTATTCCAAACTTAGAAGTTCGATCAACTTTGAGCTTTTGGTAGGTATGTTTAATTTTGAAACGTTTGAAACATTTTAGTACATAATTTAGCTATTATGTAACTTAGTGGGAATTAAATTATTAAGTATTTTCTTATTTTTGTAGTCTGTTTTGCGGTTGAATATCATATCCTCCTGTATTTGATGGGTGGCTGTAAACACAAAGCCAAAGCCTAAAAGCCTTTATCTCTTGAATGTCGCCCCGCAACACAATAAAACGAAAACACCATTAAAATAATATTTAACGTGAGATATAAAATCATTTGTCGTCATTATGCCTCCAGTGGGATACGAAATGAGGGCACATTATCCGTGAAAATGTTTTTGTGTGGAACAACATGAATTCATATTTTGTGGTATTATAATATTTAATATGCATTGTAATGTTTCTTTTAATTCAAACAAAGCAAATCTGTTTTATCCGTGTACTGTAGTTTTATACTTTCGACTTTCCTGCTGTTTCTTCGTGTCATGTCACTCAAAGTCAAAAAACATTTATTCAGTAGGACCGCTGGGATCACTTTGTAACGTCTTAAAACTAGGTGATTCTACTCCTGTTACTAGTTCTTTCGAACCAATCAATGCGGTGAAAATATTTTAATGGGCCTCAAAAGCTTCTTTCCCTGCACTTTTAACATCAAGAATTGAATATTTACCATGATTCAATGTGTTTGGAGATTCCCGATATTTCGGCGGCATACGCCATGATTACGAATATTGAACGAACATTGAACCATGCTAAATATTCCGTTATTAATGTTAAATGCGTTGATAGCCTTAATATAATAGTCTTTTATTTCTTGCAGCTGAAAAAAATTAAAAGATGTAAATTAGACTTGCCTTAAAAAGTAGTCATGAACGAACTCCTGGTTCTCATCCAGCCAGGCCTCCGTGCGGGCGCACTCCGCGTCGTAGCAGGTGGACGCGGGCACGCCCCCCGCGCCCCCTGCCGGCTCCTCTATACTCCGCAACTGAAGACCTGCGCCAATCGAGAACAAGTTCAGAAATAGTTATTAGTTATATCAAAATTTAGTCTTAGCTAAGGAACAGGAGTAGAACCACCTAGTTTTAAGACTATTGTATGTGATCCCAGCGGTTCTACTGAATAGGTATGCTTTTATAATGCTAGAGTTCCCAGGTCTCCAGTCCGTCATCCAGCCCTCAAAAAAGGTTGTGGGCACACCCGAAAACCGGTCAAGTGCGAGTCGGATCATGAACTCGCTCATGATCTAGGTATATGTAGTGCATTCCTACAAATGAGATGTAAATTACAAATAGATGACGCCCTGGCCAACATTTTGTACAGTGTACCTATACGTACCTACTCGTACTTTCAAGTGGGCAAAACCGTGGGGTGAACACTAGTATTTTTGTGCCAATTTTGGTTAAATCGGTTGAAAAATGGGATCTGTAGGCGAGAACAGACAGATGGACAAAAGCATTTTTTGGCCAATTTAGAAACTGAGACGCTTCGCTCGCTCGGTCAATCAAGGTTGTGGGCATGCCCATAGTGCCTACTATAGTGGATCTGCGCCTGAGAGTTACACTTGGGGCCCGTTAATTTTTAATCAAAAATAATTACGCGGCACTTTAGTCTCCCACCAATCACAGCATCCATTGAACACACTGAAAGACATCTGAATCAATAACTTTTATGCAAGAAGTATATTAAATAACCACAGAATAATATACAAATATGAAATTTCTTTGGAAATAACAACAAACGTATAAACTCTAACACAAAATCAACAAATCGTAGTCCTAACAGTCCGAATGTCAAAATTGTATTGCCAAATATTATAAAAAGGTTGCGTTGCCTATTACATCAGTATGCTGAGGTCGTAAAAGAGAATTCAAATAAATAGGTTCACTGGGCCGCACTCATCGTATTAAAACAGTTAAATATATTATACATTATATCCCCGACTTTCTTTCATCACGTCATTTAATCAGCCCACTACTGAGCACGCCTTCTAATTTTCCTGATTCCACAAATACATCGTTAATGTTAAGAGTAGTAGGTGCAACAGACTATTCGGCCTTAGGTACTAATAAACAGATTTGATTTTGTGTGTGTTCTCCATTCGTTCATGGAGCGTGCAAGTGCATTGTGCATCTACACACAAAAATATAAGACTAAACAAAAAACTATGATATTCAATCGGCGGTCTTATCGCTAAAAAGCGATCTCTAACAGACAACCTGTGGATCAATAAATGGACAAATCGAAAAACATACAGGATGTAAAAAGAAGTCTACCGAAGCCGAAAGGGGTAGGTACAGCATCCAAACACACAACTAAATCCAAAAGGATTTTCCGAAAAAATCATTATATCCGGAGAAAACAGCGTTTGAAGATTACTGTTTCCGTATTTACAGGGCGCGTTCTTTTACGTAGATTGCTGGATTTTGAGTTTTAATAGTTTTTTTCTTTTATGATGATAATGAAATTATCAGGTAGGTATGGTCTTATGATGTTGTCCTAGTAGTAAATAACAGAATATAACATAAAATGACGTAGGTAAGTCAATTTTTTTTTTTTTTTTGCGTTTTTTTTTTTCGCTAAATATGTTTAGAATCATGGTCTGATTGCAACCCCTCAGTTTTCGGTAGTAGTCTTTTTACACCACTGTATATGGACATGACTAAAGAAATAATAGGTAGTAGCATAGTTTAGGTTCAGGTGGTACAGGTAAATTGCAAGTACTAACACTTGTTGATTGTTTACATGTTCCTAGAAACTTCGGATTGTTCGTGCGGAATCCTTACACAAACAATATTATGTGAAGACAATAAACCTCACATTTCAAGTATTATCTATATCAAAATCAGAGCAAGTTTTCTAGATCTGGGGGGTTATTTGCGTTCGTTTTTTCATTCGTACGATGAATATACTTAGCGAGGATAAGCTATAGCTTATCCTCGGTCTTCCTCTTCTTCCTTCCATTATAGAAGGGAAAGTGGAAGGAAGAAGAGGAAGAGGAAGACCGAGGATAAGCTACATGAGCCAAGTTAAGGAGAAGGTAGCTGTCATGTCGAGGTCAAGGAAGCAGCCCTGGAAAGAGATACATGGAGAGGGATTCATCAGTTGTGCCGACAAGGAGTAAATCCTTAAATAAGAAGAGAGAGAGATGAATATACGGATGTTTCTTACTACATGCTACATTGTATTCAGTCGATAAGATCAACGATAAAACACTAGGACCAAATATTCCAAACCGAAAAATTGACCCTCGAAGTCGGAAATCGTAGTAAGAAACATCCGAATATTCATTAAACGAACGAAAATAAGAACGCCAATACGGACCCTGTTTCTATAGGACACTTGTAGAGAATAGGCAACTTTCACCACAGCCGGCTGTCTTTCAAATTATCTTATGGCAAATAAATGTTAATGCGAGTAATTTTGGAAGATAATCATACTTTAACTATGAAATTATGTGAATCATACTGAAACTCCTATAAGAAAATGTGCATCTATATTCGTACGTCATTTATAAGAGTAAAATACATCTGCTGAATCATTGTGCTGAATCATTTGAAAGATGTACCATAATTTAAATAATATGAAAGCTTTCAAAAGCATCAAATCAGAAAATTGTTATGCATAACATAAAACAACTGGAATCCCGAAATAAAATGAACTTTATTCCCTCGGTACAACTTTATGAAGACATAAGAGGCAAAATACGCTACACTGCCGATGCATATGAACATTAAACATACGATACAAGAAGATGACGTGCACAAAAAGAATCGTAATCTGAGAAACGTCCAAGAACGCAAATCAAATGAAACGACTAGGTAAACAATTTCTATAGACATAATCTCTTAATACGAGTTATTTTTAAACATCCCAGCCCGGTATTATCCACTGCTGGGACAACATGGCCTCGGACGACCTTGATAATACAAGTACGAGAAACACTAAATTCTAGACTTTCAGCTGTCAAAAGTATGTTAACCACATCAAGCAACCAACGGTTCCAGCAAGCCATGACAGAGGTCTTGAAGCTTCCTTACCATATAACATGGTTCTATACAAAGTTTTCGAACGGCAATTGGTAAAATAGTATGTGCCACTCTTCTGGATTCCTCTCGGGAATGGGGACCTTCAAGCTGAACCTTCGCTCCGGGATAATAACTTGAGGACGGGTTTCCAGTGATTTCAGTGGTTTTATCGTTCTTGTCCGAACAAGCAATATGTTTGAATTAACTTTACAGATTTGAGTCAAGGCAGCCACAAGCCACAACACAAAGAAACTTTAAGTGCAGGAAAAAGAGATATCTAGATACTCAGGTAAAAATTGTGTACTTATGCTAAATTGAGTTAATAACAATTATCAACATAATATAATGGTCAATGATGACTTGAAATTAGTTGAAAGCTTAGCAGGGCTCCGCGCGCAATGTTTTGAATAGATAGATGTGGAATTGAAACAAAAAAAAAACCAGTAACATCATAAATGCGTATTTTCTGTCAAATAATTGTCTTACTGGGAAGCTCTAAGTAACCGGCAAATTAACCATTACCTACTTCACAGATGCAGACCGTAAATCCCACATCAATGGCAATAAGATATATGTGCAACGACCACACTAACCTCCCCACTAGTGGGGTAGTTGGGAATAAAAAGTCCCAACGACCCCACTGCTCGTGTCAATGGGGTCTTTGGGATTGATCCGCACTATTAATGTTGGGAACATTAATAGTGCGGATCCAGTTGATAGATATACCCTAGTACTTCTTAATTGGAACTTGTATCTTATCATCAGCAAATAACTACTCACTATTCTGTGGCGTTATCACGTGATGTTAATTAATAAAACGACTTGTACATTTGCTTTTGCCTAATTGAAATAGACACTGGGGTATAAGTCTGCTAATTGAATGTTATATTATTTAGTACTAATATTTAGTGTCGCCGCACACGGGCCACCGGCGGTTTATTATTGCAGCGTGTAGCGGCCACCGGCGTCAACCGTGTGCGGCGAGTCCATATAAAATGTATGGAAAATACAGGAAATATGACAGTGGCGGCGTTTAGTGGCTGTGGCCGGTGGCCCGTGTGCGGCGACACTTAAAATTACTGGTGTGCGTTCGGATACATAATTGCTGACAAATTGGAGTCACAAACGTATTTTCAATTCCTATACTTGCCGAAACATAGCTCAAAAGATTTTCATACTATTATTACCTACTGCGAGAAGTAGGTTTAGAGCTTCATTGCATAGCTCACATTCAAATGGCATTTGCGTCACAGATTGTATATGACCAAAGAAATTTAATACTAATTACCAGCACGTGTTGGAAAACTCTTAGTTTTCCTGACTCAATCCCTATTTATTTCAATCGACCATTGGGAAAACCTGATGACGCTAGTCTATGTTGTATTTATAATATGTATCACAAACAGACATCATCCTTCGCCCGCCCTTATCCCACGCTATACTTAGCGTGTGATAAGGGCAGGCTAAGAGGGTCGGCAAACAGAAAATGTCTTCTACCTTTAATCACTCCTAGCAGGAGTAGGAGTTAGTGGACTTCATTCGTATTCATATCATCTCTCACACAGCCCAACCATTTCTTCGCCCATCCTTTATTTGCATACCACAAAGATTTTTAAAGTATGTAGTGGTTTTATTTAAGTGTGAAAATGTATAATGCCAATTCGAATGCCTAATATTAAACTAAGCGTAGGATGCTTCATAGCTTGTCCACGTTCGCAAGTCAAAATAGAAAATAAACCCGCATTTTGATATGTTATGAAGCTGAATCCCGAAGGCTTGGTTGGTTTCATATTAACTTAATTTACATATTCAACACTATTTTCCGACACTTTATCAGCTCAGTATTTGCATGGAAATGATTTATTTAAAATAGTGAATGTTGATTAAAGTTTTATCGCGAATCGATTTAATGAGTGCGCACTCTCAGATTAAATAGGACCGTGTTTCGTGCTTTTTCAGTTTCAATACCTATACAAAACTGATAGAGCAGATTGGAAGAAGAAAACCTGTTCGTCAACCCTACTTACAAGTGGAAAAGGACAGGGAAAAATAATGATGGTGAAATAGCGTCTTAAACCTATAAGTGGGTACTTGTTGAGACATATATAAAGCCACAGCCAGTTATTAAATTTTATGAGAATGATATTATTGGAGCATAACAGTTTTAATTCATAAAAAAAACTCCTAATCCTTCTTTCAAAATCACCATTCTGCAGTATGAGTAAAAAATATAGTAAAACTCTGATCAAACTTACGTTTCAACCGTGATGAATTCAGAATAAAGTTATATTCTCAAACACAATGTACAATTGTTCATTTATACTTTTGTATAAATGAACAATAGGTATAAATCAAGTTACAAAAATGAAGCTACCTCAGAATTTGCAGAATTAATTTGCAGCACAATGGCTATTTGAGACAAAAGGTCTTTACTAGGAAATTATTTCAAAACTACCAAAAGCAGAGCAGACAGCAAAGCACTTTATTTACTGGACTGAACATGAACATGTCGAGTTTCAAAAACGAAAAACGAAACCATCCACATAGAAACTGACGTAAGGCGCATACAGACGAAGCGTGTATGCTGTTTGTCTTGTCGCCTAAGGTAGAATTGAGTCGTATTAAATATAAATTATTATTCTAAAGTTTAATATAAGTGCACCACAACTTCGCTCGGTGATTTGAATGTGTGAAAAAACTTTGATAAGAAATTGAGTGTTATTGAAAGTATGGGAATTTTAATGCAGTGAGTCATTGATTGTGTTGGCAATCTTAAAAAGGCGACGAAGAGACATGCAGATGCATACTCTTTGGAAGGGACGGATATCAGTGAGCAGCTGATGACATTGACATAAGCAGAATGATGCAGTGCGCATTGTTGTCATGACACCATGAGTAGAAAAAATTGAAGGGCTAGAATTGGAATAGCGGGAATGAAAAATTGTATTGGCTGGGGAAAATGTTCGTAATTATAAAGAAAATAAACATTATGAACTAATAAAAGTTGTAATAGTTTATAATTGTGATAATTCACCAAATCTATTGTTATACGTGTGTGTCATTTAACGTTGCGTATCGTACTGGTGTCGAAGTTCTACAGACATGTATCCGTCTACATTCGATCCTCATGGTCATGAAAATTTACCCGTTGTAGAGTGTCGTTTACGGAGAACACGCAACGCAGTAAATGAGGCAGTATTGTTCAATGCAACCAAAGACAAATAGATAAAATACAATAGTTAGAAGAGTAAAAAACAAGCTTCGTCTACAAGTGCACTAACGCAAGCATTTCACCAACAAACCGCTAGCTATCAGAATCCCCGGGGCAATGATGCCCCCGATGTCCATTCACCGGTCGGAGCTTTGCTTCGTTGCATATTGTTGAACAAAGTTTTGATTTGTTTTTGCATAGATATTGATACAGTGAAAATACTGTTTTTAAAATCTTGTGAAGAAATAAAAATGAAAAAGTATTATGAATGGTTTGCAGGAGTAAGCTGTTTTACCTACTGTTCTATTATTTATAGTCTGGGTACGATTATAAGAAATTAAATAATATTAAAAATGTAATCTATGACTAATTAATACTCGTATCAGGAAAATTGAGAAATAAATAAATAATGCTGGACATTTCACACAGCGTCATCTAGCCCCAAACTAAGCAAAGCTTGTACTATGGGAACCAGATAACTGATATACTACTTATATACTTTTTGTTTGTAAATACATACATATTATACATAGAAACACCCAGACCCGAGATAAATATTTGCAGATCATATCCCGCGGCGGGGATCGAACCCGCAACCTTCTGCGTCCCAAGCGGGCTTTCACCCGGCTTTCAAAAGAATGAATGAATGAGAATGTGTTCTATGTTTTTATTTTAGTTTTGGACTCTGTACGAAATGAATTAATAAAACGATTTATTTATTAAATAAAAAAATAATGCTGGACATTTCATAATGCTGGGCATTGATCTGCTTCATCTATAAAGATAGATAAAAAGCTTTCGTGTTTTGGGAACGATCTTAAAAGAAAACAATTGGTTATCTAAGATAGAACTAATACTAATACTAGTAATAACACTTTCTTTTAAATCTTATCATTTATCTAGGATAATGATATTATATCCTTATCTTCGTCATTATATTTTTACAAAAATATTAATAATTCAACAAACTGACGTAAGCAAAGTATAGTATAAAATCCAAAAGCTAATGAAGCCATTTACGATATCCAAAAAATAGTTTTTTTTTATAATTGGCTGCATTTACATTTAAATAGTAAGATTTTCTATGACACTACCAATGATATTAGGTTTTTAGTTATATCAAATGTTTTTATTTTGGAAAGCAAAAGAACACAAGCTGAAATAATTAATCAATAACAATGCAAATTGAAAAAATGTTAACTTCCGCGATGATGCATAGATAAAAGTGTTACCGAACGACCACGCCAACGACGTAAATGCTCATAAGTACAGTAGAAATGTGAGTGTGTGTTCACACCTTTGCACTAGGACTAAGTAAGAACAGAATTGGATAACAAATGCCTTACAATATCATTTTGTTTAAAGCTTGTTACGACGCGACGTCAGCGTAACCTACTTTAGCCATGTTATTTCTCTGTTGTCTTTGTATTTCTGTAATATATTTGTTTACTTTTATTTGTTGCATTTCTCTCCTAAAACTCATACTGTCCTTATGCAGTGCACGGCTAGGGCAATTGAAGTAGTATTGGAAAAACACTATCTGAAATAATTGTGGATCAGCGATCGTCACGAAAGAAGAAGACTCGCATAAAATTGAGTATTTAGTTTAATTTGATACAATCAAATCAAAGTGTCGAAAATATAAAGGTTTAAGTCGTATCGACAGGAGCAAGGTTTGACTAATATTTGACAAAGGAATAAAACGATCCAGCTACACACTTATACCTGCCATGCGTCATACGCACTGATCACAGGCACTGATAGTGTAAAGTATCAATAACCCCATAGCAGCTTAAAAAGATTAGATACAAGATAAGTCTATAGAGTATAGACCAAAACTGCCAACTGCAAGCAGGTCCAATACTAATTTGCTGTCACAAAAAGCCGAGCTGAATTTCGTGGTCTTAAGCATTCGCTATTCAGAACGAATGTGAATTGGATTTTCATCGGGATAATTGTTCTATTGCATTGAACATATTGAACTGCTTGCTTACGCCTCAAAGGCAAAGATATTGTAAGACGTCATCTTCGGCCTATACGTCTTTTACAGACGGTTTAAACAGTGTCTGTTTAAGATACACACTTCTTTTGATGTTAAGGCTGCTTTGTGACATGTTTGTCCAAAATGTAAGCCGTAGCCGTAGTATTTCCAATCAGCACTGAATAAGTTGAGATTATAGTAACCATAAGTATTATGAAGGTTGTATTTGGTTAATCAATCAGGTCTCAGTTTGCAAACTCCTAGTTTCAAAGTTTTAATTCTCTCCTCATTCTGCAGTTTCGTGATACAAAAGCGAGGCTGATGCTGGCACAACACTTTAATTGCTGTCACAAAAAGCGGGCTTCGTGTTCTGTGTTCAGTATTCAGGACAGACTAGCTGGATTTCATTTCGGCATTTTATAAGGCTGTATTATCTTGTACTATTTGCGGATCCGACATTCGGGTAATCCATTAAAATAATGTACTTCTTTGGTTGGTATGCACAGACAACGTGTTGGTTCACTTCTGGGTTCATTGGAACAGCTTGCCTTTACTAAATAAAAGTTAGATATTTTTCAAATAAATATTTTTTTTATGGAAGAAAAGCATTTATTTGAAAAAATAGTGGCACAACTAAAAGTAAGAGATTGTCACTGCCCCCCGAGCAACTGCAGCATCAAGATTTATGGTCCCAAAGCGAAGAAAAATGTATTATTAGTTAAGCGATTGAACTCCTTTTTATTATATCTTTTTTTATTGTTTTTAAAGCATATTACGACTTACCACTATATCATCGATGCTCATAGCCCCGATAACCCGCCAAATATATGGCATCGTAAAGTAAAGCTTTATTTTATTCATCATAAAAAACCCATCCAATATAGGAAATTAACTTAACAATAAAAGATATTGGGTGGGTGCAAGTAACTCTACGACAAGAGACAATTTTTTATTAGCAGCTTATTTTACAAAGTAATTACTTCAGGTACTAATTTGCACAGGCAGTGTAGGTTAGGGGGCGTCCATAAATTACGTGAGGTAAATGTGGCGACATTTTTCCCCCCCTCGAAAGATTTACTTAAACTACTTAACTTAAATATTTTACGCTTTGCGTTTCATATTTCTCGCCAACTACTTGTCTAGGACTCTATTGCATTGCCGATACTTTAACAGGAAACGGGTACATTAATGCCTCGTAAATTGTGAAATACAAATTAAATAGTTAGCATTTAATTATCTGATCAGAAAAATAATTTTCCATACATATTTAGCGCGTTTCAAACTATTTTCCATTGTGCGTGTTTTATTTAGTTTAATTTCTATTTAATATTACGTATCTTGTTTATTTATCAAGATTCAAAATGATGGCAGAACTCAAAATGTTAAAAACGCTTTCATAGCAAAAGATCGCAACAGGTTTATCAGCTTAATCTATCAAACGAAAGCCTTTTAGTCCGTTATTTCATTTAAAAAAATAAGGCGAAAATAATCGTTATTCAAATTATAAGTAAGTAGTTTAGAATCGCTAATTTCTCCATTAAAAACGATTTATTTCATTAATAAAGTGCCAATATAATAAAAACTACCACAGCCTGATAGCCACATTAACATCGAATAATTATATGATAAATATATTATGGCCTGGCACAGTTATATGAAGGCCTACGGATGCATAATTACAATATTGATAAAATCTACATCCATAAACGTATAAAGTTCGTGCGAGTTGTTCACATAATTGGTTCCTTATACACGTTCTTTTATATTTAAATTACTATATTACACCGATCTCCGTATTTCACGACATTTTTTCTCAATTCTTCCGTAGATTGTTGTCATAATTTAGGCTATGATTGCAATTCCATTCGGATTATAAACTTTTGTCATATTAATTTGACAAAACAGCTTTCTGACTGGGCACCGGGTGGCTTTCGTCACGAATGCTTTAAGTCTTATATCGGCTACGCGTACATAACATAAATGCAACGAACATTGTAAGTACAAGACTATTTATTTTAGATTTAGAAGTTCGGAATCGCCATGCTGATTCTAAACAAAACTCCAGGGAAGGGCTTTGTTCCAGAACAATTTGTACAAGTGGAATAGGTGTTAGAGAACTTTGGTACCTTCAAAAACGCGAGATTTCAGCTGTTTTTAATAGTTTTAATTTAAATCCTATTTCTCAAAACTATTTTGCGACCTCTCAGAACATAGCTAACGAATAATTTTCAAATTTAAAACCGAGCTACACCATAATAACTGCTTTGTGATTCAGTAAGTCAGGCACTCAATCTGACAAATATGTAGATTATACCGTTTACCCGCTATCTCAATCATCGGTAGATCGACGAATGGTTTAAATGGTGATAATATTCGATTGGAGCTTAGTGTCGAATCTGCTTCGATCATTGATGTGAATCTGACAGTAATCGCTGGATTTGCAATGTTATACGAAAGGCGAATGGGGTTGTACCTCAACTTTCAATCCGAAGGTTGTGGGTTCGAATCCCGGCCGTGCATCAATGGATCGTTTCGTAAAATTTATATGCTCTTTAACACGTGCTCTAAACGGTCAAGGAAAACATCGCGAGGAAACCAGTTAGTGTTCTTATTGGCGGCGATGGGCTTGCAACCTTGCAACCGTATGGAATACTAACTTCTGCAAGATCAAATATTTGGACATGCCTCTGACTACCCCATTAGACATCTTCAAAGGATCTGGAATAAGTAAAATAAAAAAAAGATCTGAGAGAATGTCTACCGCGCCTTGGGGATACAGTCGTGAACCAGTTTTTTACGAAAGGCTCTAATATCACGACGACGCAAAAAACAGTACAGATACATATTACGAGTATGTGGCAAAATATGAAAATATACGAATATTTGCAGTTTGAATAATTACGTTTTAATACTAAAAAGAAAACCGACTTCAATGTTTGACTCGAAACGCGGTGTGACTCAGGGCGTCAATCTGTCGATTCGATTTCTATTTGTGACATGGAGGGAAGGTGTTTAGAGTATAACGGGGAAACTATCAATCCCTCAGGAATAAAATTTATATGGGACCACCCTTTCAAACATAAAAAAATTTTGCAAATCGGTCAACAAATGGCGGAGGTTCAGAGCAGGCTTGAAAAATGGCGGGAGAGACTGGAAAAAGTGGGCTTAAAAATAAGCAGAACCAAAACTGAACAACTGTTTTGTAATTTCGGAGGTTCTTCCAGCTTCTCTCCCATCGCCTTAGATGGTGTATCCCTTCCAGTCTGCTCCGATTTTCGATACCTCGGGTCACTGATCCAAGATGATGGAGGAATAGACCGAGACGTCAAAAATAGAATGAATGCGGGATGGATGAAGTGGCGACAGGTCTCAGGAACAACTTGCGACCCTTGTATGCCCCTTAAACTTAAAGGGAAAATCTACAAGACGGTCATTAGACCTGTCGTGCTGTATGGATCTGAGTGCTGGGCTACGAAAGCGACGGATGAAAGAAGAGTGCATGCGACAGAGATGCGAATGTTGAGATGGATGTGCGGTGTGACGCGAATGGATAAGGAGAGGAATGAATATATTAGGGGAAGTCTGAAAGTAGCGCCGGTGACTGAAAAGTTGAAGAGCAATAGGTTAGCGTGGTATGGGCATGTAATGCGGAGGGATGAAAGTCACGTAACTAAAAGGGTGATGGATATGAATGTGGATGGATATAAGAGTAGAGGTAGACCAAAGAAAAGATGGATGGATTGTGTGAAAGAAGATATGGGTAAGAAAGGAGTGGATACGGAGATGACGAGTGATGGGGGAGAGTGGAAGAAGAGAACATGTTGTGCCGACCCCGCATAAGCGGGATAAGGGCAGGAAAATGATGACTCAAAGGATTTAACTGGTGCCTATATGCATCACTTATAGGCTTACGATTTACTTTTCTTTAATTGCTTATTTAATATCCTTATACTCGTCGCCTTTGAGCCACGGACACCCTAACATTGGCAATTATTCAGAAACAACAAGTCGAGCTATACAATATGCAAGTCCTTTCTGGGAAATTCAATGGTTAATCAACAAATGTCTCTACAACCCTACAACCAGACAATTTGCGTACGAAGTTGCAATTGATTTGTGGAAGCCTTTGGCAGGTGCTCTATCGATCCTCAAACAAGTCTGCCATCATAATCGATTACGCTAATGAGTACACACATTCTATTGGTATATCAAGATTAATTTTTAATAACTCATACAATTACTGGAAAAAATGGAGCATCCTATACATAGTCTTTCTAGTAAGCGTACGCACACAAGCGTAATAAAATATGCAAACTCTTTTGGATGTGTTCGTGCAACCATTATCATTCTATGCGTCTGCTTATAATTACGTTTTTTACTTATTTTTACCTACCTTAATTATTATTCGATGTCTCAAACTTTGTACCTACTAAACATGTTGTTGTCAACGAGAACGTAGTGTTTAGACAAACCTAATATAGGCTTAGAAACACTACTAAATGACGAATGTTACATTTTTCTGTGAAATAAAGATATCTATCTATCTATCTATCTATCTATTCAGGCACAAAGTGAGTACATGAATAGATCGAATAGTAAGATAACTGTATAGTATTCCGTTAATAAATAAGTTCGAATTTAAAGTAAAGAAAGCTATGATATTCGTACACTATTTTAAAACCCGTTTTCCAATGCCCTAGGGTAAAGAAAACAATCAAAGTTTCTTGCACTTATACCCTGGGACCTAAGTTTCAATGCGGCGTATAAATGACTTCAATAATAGGATAATAGGTCTGTCATTACACCATCGTTTAAGCAAAGTAATTCCCGTGACGTCTTACATTACGTGGCCATTAATACGGGAAGCGGAAAATTTTCGGAAAATTGACAGTTTCACTTCAATGGAAAAGAGCGAACACTTTGAATACAAATGGAATAAGGTAGACAAGTGACTAAACGAATCGTTAATCTTTTAGAAATGTTTCAATGAGTCATTATAATGATGTGGGCTGATTCAAGCTGGTCTGTTATAGCTACGATGGATTTTAATTGTTCAGTGCGTATTTTATTAAAAACAAAAATAAGCACCGAAATCCTCGCAATACATTTGTCTAGAAGTATAAAATTAGGTGTGCAAAGTGCGTTACTTGTGAAATTATCACTTATAATACCACAAGAGCTTCAAAATTATCGGGTATTTCCCGATAGGTTCGTTGCAAACAAATGAAGGAGTCAAGTTTGAAAAACTTGACGATTTTATTTGTTTGCAGGGAACCTTGAGGGAAATGCCAGATAATTTTGAAGCTCGTGTGGTATTCGGGGGATTATTTTTCCGTCCCAAATGTCGGCCAATAGAATTGCACCATGAGACGAAATGATGAAATGAATGAAATGGCAACTACCAGAGAAAATTTTCAAAAAATTATCAGTATAATACCATGTAGGTTGTACCACGTGACGTCGAATGGTGCAATTCTATTGGTCGATATTTGGGTCGGAAAAATAATCTTATAAAACCACAAAATAGATTCTTAAAAGACAATAGAAAAAACATCTAGGACGGAACTAAAATAACATAGACAGGTCGTCAATAATATGAGTATTTTTTAACACCAAATTATTCTATTGGCATATTTTAATAAAATTGAATTAGCCTGAACTCTATAAATGAGCATTATCCGCCTCGATTCATCGAAGCTTGTAAACTGGCCAACGACCGACCAGAGTATACTGTGATCCAATTTAAACTGCCGTAGACCAAACTATAGCCTATAAATTCTCGATATGGGAAGCGATATCGGTATAACGGCCAATAAATTTTTCCGATATGTTTTACAACTTAGTTAACAACCAAACCTAACATTGACGCAGGTGTAGTAGGCACAAGCGTTCCTTAGCTCTCTGAGGTAAAACTGCTGCGCGAAAACTATTTTTAATGACGCTTAAAATCGTACTATCTCGCTTACTCTACCAAACCTGCGCAATCGTCTATTGCATTTAACTTCAGAGAGCTAACGATCTGTTGTGCGTATTATACAGCCCTATTCACGAACAGTTACAAAAATATACTTATTTTAAGCTCATAACACACTACAACTCCTCAACTCATCTCAAATTAGGCTCAAACTTTGAAAGTTAAACTTAATTTGAGATGCGTCAGTCAGTTCAGGCGATCGATCCTTCTATTTTTGAACTGGGCTTATTATTTGTCATTCATAATGAACTTCTAAGCTCCGACTAGAAAGTAGCTGTTAAAATTCACTAAAAAACGAAACAAATGAAAGTTTAAAAGGTAGAAAAAAAACCATGTAAAATAAAAACATTTTTACATTCTCTTTTTTTTCATGTCTTGTTGTCTTAAGAGCTTTTAGCATTCGCTCCCACTAGTTTATAGTGGGACATTAAAAGAAAGGCTGAGGCTAGTGTTCCAAATAGCATCGTAGAACTATAATTAAGTTTCACCGAGTCTAGTATCGCACAGCTCTTTCATTTTAGACGCACTTAGGATTTTATGACTTGCTGGGTGAAATGAGTTTTTAATATGACTCTACGAATAAGTTCGTATGAGCTATTGCATAAAGCAGTGACGTAGGTGTGTGTCAATAAACTACACTCCTACGTGCTCAACTTCATTATTTTGGAATAAACTGTGACGAGGACAGGGCAATATGAACAAAAAATCGTTGTTATTCAAATTACTTACATAAATTTTCGTAGTCAAGACAAACAAGTATACTACTTTAATGTAAAAGTAATTTGGAATACATACTTTTCTTGTGGTGAAGACATGATCCGTGAAGGCGACACATGCTCGCCGCTTGCCCCATACGGGCGCTACCCTTCTCTAGTCTCCATTAGGGCCGGGCGCACTCGACTTACATACATCGATACATATTTATCGATACATTTTGACACTTCACTGAGTACAACACTATTAGCACGAAATGCACTGTTAGTTAGCACAGATGAGTTACTAGATTCACTGAGTTTTGACATTGGTTGATTTACAGTACTGGCATCTGGAGATTCGAAAAGTTTCTTACATTAATCTAGAAGTAGGTATTTGGCTTGAGGTGGCCTAAAAATCCGACACTAGAGTTGGCCACAACTTGTACGCACTAATTTACTTATTTGTTGAGCCAACTTAAATATACTAATCCATGGAATTGACTTTCAACAGTCATTTATCTTCGTAATTTTAATTCAAGACAAAATAATTTCCATGCAACTTAGTAGCCTACACACGAACCCGCGTAAAGCTCCCATAAAAACTGAACAACAAAACATTGCGAGCATCAGTTATGCAGATTTTAATCTTCTTAAAAGCGGGAGCGAGAAATGAACGGCATGTAGGGATTTAGCACCAGTTCCCCAGGAATCGAAGATCTCGTACAATTAGTATGTTCTTTGAGTATGTTTTGATGTATTTTAATAAGAGGATTTATTGATTTAGTTTGCCGATACGCATTTCTTTATAAGCTCGCTATTGTTATGTCCTTTCTTTATGTAATTATTCTGTGTTTTTATTTCTACTTACAATAAATAATTATAAAGTATATTTTTTATTATATTTTATTATACGCGCCTATTATTATCCGTATAATTCCCTATAAGATTTGTTTATTCCTAAATAAAAATGCATGATTTTATTACTATAATATATATTCATTGAAAACTACAGCAGAGTCAAAAACCCAAATGGAATCAAATCAATAACGAAAAAAATCAAAGCAATGTTGTATCATCGCATATTAAAAATAACAAAAAACAAAATATACGATAACAGAAATAGAAAAACAAATGACAACGAAAAACGAATAGTCATTGATAAATCGTACGAAACCGTTCATGAATGGAGCGTGTAGTTTGGAAGTAAATCATTGTGCACCTCCCCCCTTACCTCCTCTATGACGTAGACCACAATAGGTAGAATTTAGTGATGTAACATTTATGGAGCATATTTCTTATAACAATTTTCGATTTATGAATGTACCAAGTAGCAATTGAAGTCAAGTACAGCGTACTATCAATATTCTTGGCAATCGTTTTTAAAAGACTAGCGAATTATACGTGTTCTGGAAATTGTTTTCTTTCGCCGTTCAGAAAAGTCATAATCAGTCAATCATAAAAATATGATTTTTCACGGCCAGGATTCGAACGCGCAGCCTTCGGATTGAAAGTCGAGAGACATCCCACGAGGCCAACTCGGCTCTGATAACTAAATTCATAGTTGTTGCAACAATGACTTAGGGTGTATAATTCAATATGAAAATGCACAGAACTAGTTCTGTGTGAAAATGTTTATCAATGTAACCTATAAATTTCGTGTATTCTGTTTGTCGATCCAAATAAATTATTTTAAATAATAAACTTCTTTTCGTGATTTGGTGACATAATTATTATTTTTTACGGTTATTTATCACGCACCTACCGTTTTTATTTTCCGAAGTTTCGGACGCACTGCAGCGTCCGTGAGCACGGATGAACTGACACAGTAAGATACTGAAACAGTAGGTACGTGATAAATATCCGTTATAAAATAATAATTAGTCCCTCAGTTAAAAACTTAGGCATCATTTTGGACTCCAAACTCTCCTGGGTTCCTTGGATCAGTGAAATTAGTCGCAAAATGTTTGCATCATCTGCGTCTCTTCGGAGACTACGTAATTTCCTGCTCACCGCTACCAAGGTTACGCTGGCCCAATCTCTTCTCCTACCTATACTAGACTATGCCGATGCCAGCTATCTGGATCTTACAGAACTGCAGCTTAACAAACTTGAGCGCCTTCAAAACCTTTGCATCAGGTTTATATTTGGCTTACGTAAGTTTGACCATGTGTCTGAATTCCGTGCAAAACTCAAAAGGCTTCCCATCCGTCTGCGCCGTAATGCTCATATCTTGGCCCTCCTTTATAACATTATTTTTCTCTCTACCTCTCCTCTCTATCTTAAAGAGCGTTTTGAGTACCTGCACCAGGCAAATGATCGTAATCTGCGATCCTCTGATACTCTGCAGCTGGCTACCCCTGTACATACTACCACCATGTATGGCGAGTCCTTCACGGTACAAGCTGTAGCTCTTTGGAACTCATTGCCTTCTTCTATTCGTTCATCTAAATCCATTCACATCTTTAAATCTAAAGTCTATGAACACTTTTTGTCCATGTCAGCTACAATGCTAAAATGACCATGTGCTTATTTTATGTTTATGTTGAGGTTTATTTATGTAGGTATATGTATTTATTAGTATGTGTAAGTACTATATTCTTATTATTTTATTTAACGTACTTATTGTGCACCGCCGTTTTTTCTGTGTAACTTTTCCAGTCCATCCAAAGGTTGTCTGGAAGAGATCGCTTTTAGCGATAAGGCCGCCCATTGTACCTACTTACTTATTTTCGTGTATTTCCTGTAATGTGTTTTTGTGTACAATAAAGTGTTTTTCTATTCTATTCTATTCTAATTTTAAATAATATTCGTAAAATCAAACCATTGTTTAGACTGTGCCCAGCTATTCAGTATCGTGAAAGTTTTATTATTTTAAAAGTTTGTATAAAGCACAACTGAATTTCAAAGAAACCCTTTTTCTTGAGACAGAAAAGATAGATGGGTTCTTAAAAAGATTAGGCCCCAAACTTTTTTATCAGTCACACGAGACGTTACATAAATCCTTTTCAAAGTTTTGTTTATTTATAAATAGTCAAGATTTATAAAAAAATGTCTTGAAACTTTTTTTTTTTATTCAATTCATACTAGGCTTCAAATTATTATTTAAGTTTTTTTAAACATATGTTAGTTACCTATTGAATAAGCATCTCTTTGATGGATTAGGGACTACTAAACTAAAGGCGTTGTGACAAACTAAACAACACTTAACTTCCCGAAGGCAAACTTATCGACTCCGTGACAAATCGAATGGAGATAAGAACCTTCGGTACAGCCCACGTACTGCGAAGTCATTTTACAAAGACAGTCCAACTATCAAACGTAATGGATAATAGAATTTGTAAAGTTATTTCACTTGGATAACCCCGAGACAATTATTGATTGGAAACGTTTATTGGGTTTTGTTAGAATAAAATATATTATAATAGGTATACAAAATTAAGTAGATCTTGAATTTTTATGTACATTTTTTTCATAACTTTTTCATAAAAAGAAACATTAAGTAATTATTTTTATTAATTAATCCAAGGAGAGTCTATTGGTATTGCCGTTATCAATATAAGTACTACATATTTCCTAATTGAAACCCTGCTAGACTTACATTTGAAGAAAAACGTACTCCAGCAAATCGTAAAGTTTTCAGACATTCTTGGCATAGTTTGTACTAAATGAGTTAGCCAAATCAGTATGCGCTGGGGTTTTCCTTAGCGCGACACTTAGAAAAGTTTTAACTATTTCTGACTTCATAGAGAACCGTGGGTGCTTTCAATTTGTTAGAACAGTAGTATAACGCAAACTACTGAAGTTACTTTATGAGTGAAGAGCAATTTTAATATCATTTGTGAAGAGCAATTAAAATTCATAGCTACGGGACTACGAGTAATAAAATTGCAATGCATTTGTAGGAGCAAGTTTAATTTGAAATAACTTAACTTCTTTGATTTTTATTAGTTTAACTTTAGTTTTAACTGTTTTTTTCTTTTATCAATGAAATTATTAGGTATGGTCTTTTTATGTTGTACTAGTAGTAAATAACCGGTATTAACATTAAATGACGTAGCTAAGCCAAAGTGCGTTTTTTTCCGCTAAATATGTTTAGAATCATGGTCTAATTGCAACCCCTCAGTTTTCGGAAGTAATCTTTTTACACCCTGTATAGGTTACGTTAATATAATAATAAGTTATTTTGAAATACGTGTTATTTTTATCTGATTTAGCGAAAGCAATATTAAAATATTCAAAACGTTTTGGGTAATCCAAAATTCAAAATTTCGTAAGAAGCTCGGTCAAGAACTATTAACCAATCACTTACATGAATAAGCGCAAAATTAAATATTTCTATTGGTGTGCTTCGCTCAAAATGTGTAAATTCATTCCAATTACATTTAAATAGCTGCTAAGATATTTGTGTTTTTCAATTTGTCAGGGTTTTTGAATGAAGCAATAAAAAAATCTGGTTTTAATTTGTAACTTGAAAATTGAAAGATCTACGTAGTAAATCTTTGCAATTATAAAAAAATATCCTAACACTAATTGCTCAGGCTTGACGCAAATTGTTATCTCAGTTGATTTATTGCTTGTAACCCGAGTAGCACTGATGCCTATAGGCTGGATCGGGCCTTTGATAGACTGCGCCACGACAGAACTCCTGCGGAATTTAGCAGAACTTACGAAAAAGCTTCATCTTCTACGAAATATTTCAATATAAAAAAAAAACAAAACCACGACTGGTAATGTATATTTTAACAAGTTTGTAAAAAACCAACATGTTTATGCTATTAATTTTTTGCATTGAGTTTTTAAAAACTGATTGCAAATAAACATAATAATCTAACTTCTTAGTTTTTTTTTTTAATTGAACTTTATTCCATTCTATAAGGGTCCACAAGTAACCCAAGCCTGCGACTTCAGTTCGACAAAAACCAGTATTGTTTGAGCCGAAAACATTTGTTCATCTCTTTGTTTAAGGAATTCCAACTCTTTTTGCTTTCATTAATTTCCTTTTTTGGTCGAGCAAAGTTTTGTGAAACGAAAATTTTGCGCTGTGGTTTTACGCCTTGTTGTTTTATATTTTTACTCAGTAATCAGTTCTCCTTTGTGAGCAACTGAAACTCTTTTCCAACTTGAAATTATAGTCTCTTTGTAATGTACTTTTTAATAGCAGACAAATATTTAAAACCTAGATAGGTTTGTTGTACCCCAGTCAAATGGTTATCAAATGAGCAAAAAGATAAGAGTGATTTATGTAATGCATCTTGTATCTACTAATCAAAGAAAAAAACGTGTCCATGGCCTGCATTAGCCCCGGCGGTTCTAAAGAAAGAGTACCTAAGTACAGTTATGTTTATAAAATTTACGTTAGTAATAATATAGACATATCACTAATGCGATGTTGTCAAACAATTTCAATCTAAACTGTTCACTTTCACTTGAACTGTACATTTAGGTCAGTAACATACCAGGGCATGCGTGGGTTTGAGTGTTATTATGACTGTCTGCGTGTCTGCAAGGTAAATTGCAATTAATGACTTTATAAGATACAGACTCTGCCTACGCTATGTTGCTTCGGCAGTTTAGTTAATAAGTAGAAGAAAATTAAGCATTTCAAATAAAAGCCGTATTTGAAATGCTTAAAAATTTTCTTCTACTATCATTATCTGACTCTCTATAAAATAGTGAGATGTATTGTATAAGTAGAAATTCCACCATGTGAGATGTAAATTGTTGATTTAAGTTTGACTTTTTTTGTCTTTTTATAAATATGTACTAGTTTTTAATAACGATTCCTAAAAAAAGACAAAAAGCTAAGCTTAGATGAATCCAACTGAAACAAAGACTAATTATAAAGTCAAATAAGTACCGTAATATTTGAATAGGTAGAGGCCAGCAAACATATCCTATGTTTGCTGCTAACATCGTTGATCTATCAAATACAGTGCTGCACGAAATAATTATGTGTGTATCAAACACATTAAAGCGTACTCTTTTTACTTTACTGATTTGATAGAACTAGTGACACGTCAAGAATATAAAAAACTATTAGAATTAACTAATAAATACCTATTGCCTCTGACCAAAAACATTGCAAAAGTATAAAAAAACATTAGATAACTTCAAATTATATTCTAGGTGTTGAGTGACGGTCGGTCATGGCACAATAATTTTATACATTCAGATTAGATAGCGGATTAATTAGTAATAAAAAAAAACCTGTTCGAGTATTTTATATAATTTTTGAAAGTTTGAGTTTTGAAAAATAATGCTCTTAGCTTAAAAAAATAAAAAGGCGAGACCTTGAATAACATTTTGTGTGCAGAAATATTGTTTCTATACATTCTCATTTCATTTTATGCGACGAAAAAGTAAGCTAAGTCTTCTGCTACGAAAGTATTGTTTTTTACTTTTTAATATTCAATTCATCTAAAAGCGTTTTAAACTATGTTGTTTCGTTCCCTGTAAACAGTGGCCAAGAATTTCATAGTCTCTCTGTAGAACGAAAGCCAAAGGGAAATCCATAAACACAATTACTTAAGTAAAACCAAATAGTTAAACGTATCTTGAGTGCCATATACCCAATTGACTTAAAACCATAACGTGGGTAAAGACGCAGATAATATTAGTATCAAAATTAATTACCATTAGGAGAATCTTAGTGAAATTGCAAATATTTTTAACTGAATGATAGTTTAACAAAGTTTTGCCCAAGAAAATAAAGTTATAACTAATTTAAAGTCGATGCTGATGGATTAGTTTTCACATAATTTGTAGCAGTTGGATTTTCTAATAGGTCTCATCTAAAAAACAATATTGCTTTCGGAACGTTTCGTTTACATAATTGCATACGCTGGCGCCTGCACCACTCATCAATCACCAGCTATTGGAATTAGTTCTCGGGTTGTTCTTTTCTGGCATGACTCATGAGCATAGATAAGTAGGTATCTAACGACCTTGTTGGCACATACAGCACTAGCAGAAACTACAGACTATTATGATAAAATAACACCGAAGACACAAGAATGTAATATGCATTATCAAGATATATTAGATTTTAGAAAATGTAAGTTACGCATAGCTTTATATTGCTTTTCTGACATTTCGATAATAATGTTAACACTCCATCCAATCATATTTGTAGTCTGTTTTAACAAGAGGTAAAATGCAAATAAAATAGCATTAAAAAAAACTACTAAGCAACTACTAAACGTACAGCTAAAAAATGGCTTAGATATTTAAATTCATTAAAATTAAGGTATTCTCTGCACGATGAAACTGGTGACTAACAGCTGAACTCCTACAACAAAGCAGCCAGCATCAACATTCTATAAGGAGTTTATAATATACCTGCGGGCGATGCAATATGCAACGTGCCCCTCAAGGCGACAAGGTAAAGCAATCTGGCATACTCTCATAGAATACTAAACAAATTTAATGTATTCGAATGGGGAAAATCGTCAGTAGCCCATCAAAATATCGAAAATTGACACGTAGGCATTGTTCATCGTTGTTGCTCTTTAGGACCTTCTAGGACGTTCCAAAAAGGAAGGATGGGATTTCGAAACGAAGGTTCATGAAATCAGAAGACGTGACATCATTAATTCTTTGTTACGATTTGTTGGGACAAATAATGAATGGTATCGCTTACATTCATTATTTCATCCTAACAAAATCATATTTTCAAAAATCAATTCACAATATCGACAAATCTATATTTGTCCTGTAATCTCCGAACAAAATCTAATCAGACCCGAATAATAATATCTCGTAATGTCAATAATAGGTACATGTAATCTGATGGGAGTCGAGAAAGAACCAATTTCCGACCCTGTTTGCTATGTCGACCGGAGGAAAACTCATTTGTTGTACAAATAGTCAGGCTTTTGCCGAGACGCAAACGACAAAAAATATTGTCCTTATGTGAAAGCCCCTTATAAAGGAGGTTAGTAAAAAATATTACATTTGCGTTTTATTTTGCTGTTCTTAGATCTGAACAAACATTTTTCCTCTCCTACAAATTTTGCGCCTCTAATCTTACTTTGTTGCTCGTCTTTTTTTTTATTTACTCTCAAAATGACTTCCTCCCGATTTCCAGTTTCATAATCATAGCCAATCAGCCAAACAAACGCCTGCAATTTTCATGTTAAAACACACAGTCGCGTTTTCTAAGTAAAACCTTTAAAGATAGATGGCTAGGTCATTTTATTAACCGACTTCAAAAAAAGGAGGAGGTTATATGTTCGGCTGTATGTATGTTTTTTTTTTTTTTTTTTTTATTTTTTTTTTTTTTATTTTTTTATGTATGTTCACCGATATTTCCGTCAGTTGTGGACCGATTTCCAAAATTTTTTTTTTGTTTGAAAGGGTATACTCTTATAGTGGTCCCATATAAATTTTATTCCTGAGGGATTAATAGTTTTCCCGTAAAACTAAAACAATCACTGAACTTTAAGAAAATTGTGGCCCGATTTCCAAAATTTTTTTTTTGTTAGAAAGAGGTATACTCTCAAGGTGGCGCCACATATTTTTTTTTCCTGAGGGATTAATAGTTTTCCCGTAAAACTAAAACAATCACTGAACTTTAAGAAAATTGTGGACCGATTTCCAAAATTTTTTTTTGTTAAAAAGAGGTATACTCTTAAGGTGGCGCCATATATTTTTTTTTCCTGAGGGATTGACAGTTTTCCCGTAACATTAAAAAAACCTCATTCTCACTACACAACACACCCTGACTCACAATCTGAGTCAAACATTAAATAGTTTGAAAGGGTATTACACCCGAGGTAGTACAAAATATTTCTTTTCCTTATGGATTGATAGTTTTCCCCCTTGCTGAACTCCGGTGTGTCCTTTAGTAGGTCTGCCCATGACTTCTCTTATCCTTTCCTACTTAACTACGCTAAGCAAAGTCTTAATGTACTCGTAGCTTACAATATTATTTACACATACACTTTTATTTACACAGTATTTATTTACTTACACTAAAAAGTGAAAAATAAAACATTTTTGAAAAAAAAAATTGAACCGACTTCACAGAACACAAACAGAAGAACCTTCTACACACTAAAAAGAGAAAAATAAGAATATAATTTGAAGTCGGTGCCAAGTGCATACGATTAAGTACCTATCAAAAAAAGAAATCGAGCGATAGCGTACCAGGATACAATTTTGCACCCAAGTTCTTTTGAATTTCTTAGATGTAAATGAATAGTTGGCACCGACTTCAAATTATATTCTTATTTTTCTCTTTTTAGTGTGTAGAAGGTTCTTCTGTTTGTGTTCTGTGAAGTCGGTTCAATTTTTTTTTTCAAAAATGTTTTATCAAGAAAACATTAAAACATTCCCGCTGCTGGTGTTGAGAACCTAGAGTCATACAAGAAGTTTAGTGATAATTCACTTGAAGGATAACGAGGAAATTAGATGATTCCTCATGATTTGGCTCCTTCATTGGGTAAATGCAGCCGGTCTGTTGCTTTGAGAAGTCCGAAACTCATTAATTCGTGGGCATTACATGATTTGTTGCGTTCTAGAAAATCGAAAAAAGCTAAAACAGAGACTAAACCAAATGTATAAGGACTCTGATTTATAACCTGGCTTCATCAAAAGTGAATTTAAATTTTAATTAAAATACGAGCCATCAATCATTCCACAAACATCAAATAAATCGGCACAAGATATCAAAGAAAAATGTGATTACAATCGAGGTGGATAGGAACGTTGCCTGAAGTAACAAGTGATCCCACACAATTATCGAAAGCCTTAAACTGAATAGAAATTTTGAGTAACCTTCAAATTTAATTTGTAAGAAAACAATAATCATTAGACATTACAATTTTCAAAAAAAAATACTAGAAAGGTAGGCCAAAGAAAAAATGGATAAATTGTTAGAAGGATGATATGATTAAGAAAGGAGTGTGTGTTGAGATGACGGCTGATAGAGGAAAATGGAAGAACGTGTGTTGTACCGACTACACGATAATGTGGGACAAGGGCAAAATGATGATAATTCGAGTATTAAATTTAACTTGAGCTGGAAACAGGAGATGAATCTGATTACTTTGTACATCTATATTCAAGTATATGCTCTATTTACGTATGTTATAAGCATACAATAGACCTAAACAATGACAGCGACAATTTTGGGTACGATGTCATAAAGGAAAATGATGGGTCTGAACAATAACAATCTATAAGGAAAACCAAATGACCATGACTTGTATTTGCTTTATCATCCATGGGCAGTATTATTGTGAAGCTAAAATCATTGAGTTGTTTTCCACGGAGATGCCGTTGTATGTTTTTGACAAGATCTTTGCACAGCTGGGCACACAAGGCATCGCAAATATCAAAGGCAATTATTAATACTAGTATCAGAATGGAACTCGTTGGTTCGTGCCTGTGTCACTTCCTTTGGTCATCTAAACTGAGCATTGCGCCTGCGCTCATTTTATCTCTCAAACTAAAATAATTCCTCGGTAGTTGCATTTAGGTCTCAAAATCCTGTTAGCGTGAGTTTACTTTGGCGTAATGTTGAAATGAAGCAGCAGTACGATAGCACTGTAACATCTTCTGTGCCGTTAGTGCGATCGGTCAGCGAAGGCATGCCAGCAAGGTCGTGTACGTTCAACGCCCGAGCGACTAAGCGCCGGAGATTTATACTAAAACATTAGTCAGTATGAGGTAATGTGAAAAATGCATGTTTCGTGAGTTACGAAATGATTGTATGAGAAAGAATGTTGAAAAGTAATTATATAGATTTTCATAGGTTATATTTTTTACTAAGTCAAAACAAAACAAATGCATGACAATCTTCTGAGAAATGGATTTAGCATAAACAGACAGAAACTTGTTATTTTTAGTCTCTATTCGCTTCGTGGCATAGAAAATGTATTAATTGACTACAAGGTCGTTGATGACGATGATGAACCCCACTTCTAATTGCTACAGATGTTCAAATTAATAATGCTCAGTTACGAGCGAAGACAAACCTACATAAACAATATACTACACATTTAAAGTCACATGATTTATAAAATAATTTTCATATTTTTTTTTACATCTGGGTTATGATGCAATCGCGGAAAAATGTAATTGTTAAACTAAATCGTTTAGAGAAACTGTTTCAATTTTCTAGATTCCAATAAATAACAAAATAATAATGTTGTAACAGATAATTTGATAACGGCAGTTGATCTAATTTCCTTATTTAAGGCTCCGACGTTTCGATATGCCAAATATGGGAATTATCCCAAGCTTATCAAAGCTAGAGACAAGAATTTTACAATAAAACACAATATTCCACGACAACAAATCTGAAACTAGTATTTCTTCGTTTAACCTTGAGGCATTGCGGTGGTCAAGAATGGCTTGACCGATAACGAACCCATTAACAGATGGATAATAATTATATTCACACGATTTATTCGCACCTCAACTTACTGCGATGGTACTACCTAAACTACAAATTTCGGTCACCCTGATTCCTGATAGGTCAGATGCTTGAAAACACTGATTCTAATAATATATGTGTATAAATAAATAAATCATATCGGACTAACGATAAAATAAAAATAATTTCTTAACTTATGATCCATAGACACATGATAATACAGACATTCTTAGGATAACATCTAAACATTCTCTGATTTGAGGCATTCGAAAAGGTAAAGGTACGCCCAAAATGGCAAATGCCCATCGACAACTCCATTTGTATCGTTACTCTATCTAACTTTGCCCACGTTTTCCAAACATCATAGCAAAACGACACACGTGTAGTTAAAAGCCTTGAAAAGAGTCTGTCATTCCCTTCCCTGGTGACCGTGCTTGTATAATAAGGGAAGACCATGATTAGTAAAGAGAATTCATAAATTTAAATATGAATCCTTACATTTTTGCTCATGGGAAAAATATTAATTCGAAACTTCTCTAAGTAGGCATAAGTCATTAATTTCGTTGTTAATGACATTTTTCATTCCGCCTATGATTCCGCTAAGTACATACAATAACTCAAGAATTGATTGAAGCAAGCTCACGTGTTAGCAAATAGTTATAAACAACTATAATTTATTCAGCGGAAGTATAATGTCGTTATCAACCTAATAAAATATTAGTCATGACTTTCCTGGCTGTTATGTACCTACGCCTAGTGTAATTTAATCAGCTGTTTTTGCTGCTCCAATCTGGTTGCCGTTCATATTTACATAAAACGACATTTTATTGATCACGTTTTTATAACTAGACCCAGATCCACAACCAAAAAATAAAACATACCAATCCAAACAATTTAAGGGCCATCTTCATTTGTATATAAAATCAAATGTACAGAAATTAACCATTATCATAATAATGGTAACTATCCATAGATAGTGATTTCATCTTGCACTGGTTCTAGTTTTCATTTGTTTAAAAAAGTTGTATGCAAAAGGAAGAACTGGATTGAGCAAAGGATTGAATTACACTACGTATACAAAGTGCAACAATGTTATATTTAAAAACAGTTGCAATTGCAGTCGTGTATATGCAGCAAAATGTACATGTAAACAGCAAGAGGCCCCTATCTTATTTCGAGTAGTACAAAAATAAAAATACTATACCAAAACATTTTCTAACGAGTGGGCAATTCATCAAGTACTTCCACGGCGTGTGGGGTGCTTGTTTTTTCTTCTTACACCGCCTATGGGACGGGTGTGTGCACCGCTCGGCGGGCTGCCTGTACTTTGTAAACATGCCGAGCAAACCCAGGCATCCATACACTCACATCACTGGCGGCAACACTAACTACACTGACACTGCCCACGAGCACTGATCACGAGATCATTAAACAAAACTCAGCCGTAGCCATCACCGAACACTACATGGGCGTCGTAAACTGAAAAGAAAAAAAAAGAAAAATTGTAGTTTAAGCCCCGTGCTACTGAGGCAACAAAAAAAAACTTGTAAATCGACTGTTATTATGTTGGCTCTGAAACTACTCCGAAGATAATAATTTTCGAGACCAAATATTATTCCTTTTAACAAAGTAGAGTAGGAGAAATGACAAAAAAAATATTTAGAGGCAGCTGCTGAATGAATCAAAGCTTATTAACAAGTTCTATTCATTAACATACTTGTGATCACAAAAAAAAATTGTACCAGTTTTTAATCTTCACAATCTTTATTACTAAATGGTACAGGTTGACACACAGATCGAGTCGAACTGTCCGAACGGGTTAAACGTGATTATTTGACTCATTTCTGGGTACAGTAATAATTCGTGAGAGGATCGAAACGACGAAAGGGCAAATGCTCCAGAAAAGAAACCGGTTAGCCAAATACTTCTTTGTCCGCAGTTGAATAGCATGTATCATCTTGCTGCATTCTTTTAAAGTTTAATTACAAGGAAATATTGGATTAAATACCAGAAAGCAGACTTTACTGAGCTTGAACACTTGACTGTAAAATCTGATAATGAAATGGACGACACAATTTTGTTGGCTAAACTCGTACCAAGGTCTCTCCAACGGTCCTCACGGGATGATTTGGCTCATTTGAGTTTATTCGGCTTAAAGCGGTCACAGACCGGGTGCGGAAGGTCATGGCGCTCACACATACACAATGTGCACATACATAAATCTATACACACAGGCACGTAACTAAACAAGGACAACCTTATCGCTCTTCCGTTTACTTTACGAAAGCGTGTGTTGCTAATATGAGACCATTGAAAGGTAGCTACCGATGTGTGCGTGTCAAGCTATGAGAATTTATTTATTGGTACTCTAGTGCATTCGTTTATCTATAGTGCAAGTGTACATACTTAGCTATTTTCGAGTACCAAGTCTATGAACTTCAATTAGCCTCTTTGTCTGCTCTATAAATACCAAACGCATCTGACTGATATTCTGTATACCTAATACTAATGTTTTGATAATACGAGTATATTTTACGTTGATATCTGAATATTAGCTATAATTCGAAGCTTAAAGATGTCTAATGGAGAAACAACTTATTTTTGGAGGATAGAATGAGCATTTGATAGTTTGGTCTAAAGCTATCGAAACTTTTCTCAATTTAGGTTTAGGTTTTATTTGAAGACATTTATTCTCATACAAACAATACAGTTATTTTTTAATGAGATACTTTGAGTAAAAGAATGGAACTGTTTAATAGGTAAAACTTTATTTACAGAAACTAAGCTACTACATATTTACATATATTTACAAAATACAACAGGATCAGTCATGCTACGAGTATCTAAGGATCGTTAGAAACGATCTATTAATTTCTTATTAATTAACTTTTTAATTAAAATAACCGCAAAAAACCTTCAAAGATCCGCTTGGTATAACGAGTATATGTATATTAAATTGAGTGCAAAAACCGAAGTAAGCGTGTTTCTGCGAAGCCTTTGCCGTTTTAGGGAGCCTCCACGTCATAATGCCCTGTAGGGTTCGTGAGCAACGTTTTTTGCTGCTTGTTTAGTTAAGGCAAAGTCTGCAGTGAAAAGGGTTTGTATAATACGATGTGACATGATGACTCATGGCGTTAGAATATTTGAGTTGTCTTAGTTTTAACGAACTGTTCCAACTGAGTGAAGAATTGATTTCCCTGAAAACCAGGCTATGATACACTCTGATACTAAGATACCTCACAAAACATTTACCACTTTACTTCAACGCAAATTCTTCGAACTAACGAAAAAAGTCATACGATCGAAACGGGTAGGGGGTCATCAACCTATTTAATTTGGTTTTTAGGGAAAAACAAATTTTGTTATTTTTAAGTTATACATTTTTAAAGCGGATCTCGTATATCATTCTTGTTACTTCCTATGTACATTTCTCCTTAAGCCGGTCTCTATATGGCAGCAGTTAGCTTCGATCCTTGTGTGCACACTGCGCGGATGACTCACTGCTAACCAAATAGGGAACTTGACCAAGACCTCTGCTGATGCATTTACCTGTGTATCTTTCACTCCTCCATACGCTATTTAACTTCCAACACTGATTAAGGTTACCCTTGCCCGTTATTATTGTTCCTTTTTTGGATAAAAAAAAATCAAAAAAAAGTTATCAAACTTTGACTGAGAAATGTCCTCAACAAGCATGTTGTGCTATTTTCGGTTGATCATTAATAGGTTGTCATCTCATGTTCGACTTCAGGTTGACCATTAGATGCGAGTTCTGTCTCATATAACGAGCATAAATCATGTTATTACTTGTACATCGTCTTCGAAACCAGAATGTAGACTTAAAAAACTAATGATGCCTACTCACTATGAAAGTTCAAGTTGCCCTAGAGACTGAAATTCTTATGAAGATCTATATCAGGTTTGACGTCATATTCAATAGATGGTAGTGCAATTATGTGATAGCTCCCTTAAGGCCCTAACCGACCCTTGAACTGGGTCGGTTATTACAGGCACGCAAATTGAGTTGGCTTTTGGATCGAGTGGATTATTTCGCAATTAATGACATTGGGTTTAGACGGCCATACTTTCAAGGGTCATTTAGTTTTGTAGCTCTGTATTTTACTGCCAGGCGTTTTAGGAATTTTGATCTAATATTCCATCTACCAAATGGAATGGATGTGCTGTGGCATAAAGTTTTAGGCATATCAAAACTCTCTCTAACAATTACCACTGACTTTTGTTGAATAAAAAAAGTTAAATCCTAAGGTATGTATTTGCAGGGAGTTCTTTGAAGATGCACTACGATGTTCACTAAAAGTAAAATTTCGTTCCGAATTTTCAGGGCCAAACGTCCCCAAACATGTGGCATTGCGAAAAGTCCATTCGACATAACGACAGCTGTTTTGGCTGAGTTATGGGCGCTCATCGTTCGTGTAAAACTGACCAGGGGGTTCCAGGGGGTGTTGGGAGGTGATGGGAGGTGACAGGGCAGGGGTCAGAGGGGGATGTTCATTCATCTGAGGCGTGACGTCACGTGCGAGGTCGTGCCCTCCCGTTGCCGAGAGAATGAGCGACAAAAACGCGAAACAACCTGACCTTTCGCACAAGGCTCTCCAAAATCCATTTGCGGCTTCAGTTGATTACTTTCTCGAGACGATTCGTTTTGTAAATCACTTTCTGCAATATCAATTGCTATAATTCTGTTTCAGTTTTTTCCATCTTTTTCTAGGCCATCCTCTTTTACATCATTAACTCTATAAACATAACCTTCCTTGGCTGACAGCGAAAGTTTCGATTAGTAAGACTTCAGTATTCTGAACTTCGCCGTTTTTTAGGAAACTATTCTAATGGTTAGACTGTAACCCATCGGCGATTCACCACGTCACTTTCGGTTTTGCCCCCATTTATGATCGCTTTTCCAATACCTCATGCCACAGAAGCAACTTCAGTAAAGGTTCGAGGATACGAGTATTATTAGTATTCCCGAATCGTCGATCGACAAAAAACGGCACGGATCAGAGAGTTTTCAAGGTTCAGTCGTTATTTTTTGGTTATAATATTGGAAGAAACTAACAATCTAACGAGGAAATGTCGCCAAACTCTTGGCCACTTTGCTTTCCTTTGCCGAATCGATGTTGTCGCATACTATGTAAATTATTTTTTTTATGCATGCAGCAATCAGCTGTACTGCACGTTTATTTTAATATTTATAATTTGATCATAAAAGTCTAAAAGTTTCCCATAAGGTAGTTTTCACAAGGTACTCTGCGTATAACCCTAAAAAGCCATGAATCATAAGTCGCGACGCGAGTAAATCTGGAATTTATCAGGCTAATGCATTTATAATGTTCTTTAAATGCAGCCAACGGATGTTACGAGTCAGCTGTTTCAGCCAATTTACAGCATAAAAATTATCTGAAGAAATAAGCTTTCTAGGATAAATAAAGATGAAAAAGACGAAAATGCCTGAAAACTATTTCGATTGGTGGTTTTTACTCATGCCTGTGCTCATGGATCAAACGATTACCTTAAGCATCTGCTCTGATTGTCTAGATTCTAGATTTGTTCTGGATAGTTCTAGATTTGAGAGTATTTCAACTTTACCTTGTGGATCTGGTCGTGATCCTGTTTCGTTTCGTTGTCTACAACTTTTTCAGGAAAAACTTACTTTTTGGAACAAAATAACTTAGAACCATATAAAAAAAGTACGTGAGTGGCGTGGCACACTCGGTTGGAACGAGGTTTCAACTTAGACATTTGATTATTTTATAACGGATATTTATCACGTAAATAAAATAAAAAACAGTAGGTACGTATAAAATACTAATTAGACATTTGGCATTTGTCAAATAAATTATTTATTAAAATCTTAGAAACGCTCTTCCGTAACAATGTAACAATCTATGGACTGCTCGGCGACTGCGCTCCTCGCACTGTGACGTTTGTTTTGACATACGAGTATACATGTGTCGTGACGCAAAAATCTAACACTTTTTTTTGTCTAGACCCCATCCAATACCATCCGAAAAGGAACTTCGTTCCAAAAACTGTTTGTCATAGAGTCATGTTAGGTTCAGTACAAACCCAGAAAGCCTACAATAGGCTTAACCCAAGCGCCCCGGTTTCACAACACATTGTACAGATACAAATCTAAACCCAACCGGTCCGCAAAGCAATAAAGTAATGCTGCGCGTTCGTAACGTTTCGAGGGCGTATCGATTGCATTAATGAGATGTGGGCACACGTGTGGTCCGGGCGAATAGTGCCAGTTATAAGGACTTTATGGGCCATTTATGATTTAGACAATGGTGGTCTGATCTTTTGTAACACGTTATTGGAGCGTGAACGCGAATTGCGCAGCTTTGTATGCTTAATGGGAAATTCGGGAATCGATTAAGAAAGAATGTGGGTTTGATTCCCATCTAGCACAAATATTAGACTTGATGAGTAGGATGCTTATTCTGTTTATGGGTATTTCATGTGTTTACGAACCTATTCTATCAGTAATTTGGTTACTTTATAAGCAATATAGCTGACCCGCGCAACTTCGTCTGCGCATTATTAGGATTCAAGTGCAGGAGTGTTATTATTAATTATTATTAATAGCCCGTGATGTCCCACTGCAGGGCAAAGAGCTCCCTTCGTTTCTTCCACTCCTCTCTATTGTGAGCTAATGTGGTCCAATCAGGAGAGTGAGAGTCAAGTTCGTCTCTCCACCGTCGCCGGGGTCTGCCGCGTGGTCATTTCCTGTCCCGTGGGATCCACTCTGTAGTGTACCTAAAGTTACCTAAAGTTTATTTACACTGTGTTTGAAGTGAATAAAAAGGAATCAAATTTTCCATACTAACTTAACACCCTGTAAAACATCCATATGGGTTGATTTTTTTTAATTAGATAAGCATATATTCAAGTAAAAAAGCTAAAGCATCTACGTTCCAAATTTCACTACAATCGGAGATACGTGGCAACAAAACAAACGTTCACTAACACAACATTTCTTTTCGAATCTTACGTCTATGAAACTGCCTATTTTAATTTCCAAAACGCTAAATGATCTGTATTCTTGATCTCGCAACGCTACCTAGTTGTGAAAATGAAAAATATAGATGGCGTTGCTAATCAACGCCAAGGAAAAACATTTTATTTTCTAGCTGGTATGTATCCGCGCTTTCGTCAGTAAAATAACATAAGTTGAAAACCTATAAAAATTATCGAAAAGTCTAAGCAAAAATCTCCAATAGCTTTCAAAACTCAAAATGAAAGTATTTTAATATATCAAAAAAATCTTAATTTCGTATGTATTGATGAGTGGAAATATACATTTTAAATGTTTTTAATTAATTTAAAAATCATTTATCATGCAAAATGAGAAAAAAAAACAAAAAAATCTGCAATGCAAAAACAGAGCAAAAAGTGGCGGTCACCCATCATCTTTATGACCTCGCCCAGCGTCGCTCAACTTTTTTCCCCATACAAACTTGCAACCCTTATTTTCACGCCCCCTTATAAATATTTAAAGAAAAAAGTAGCCTATGTCCGTCCCTGGGGTATAATCTTTATCCATGCCAAATTTCAGCTTAATCTGTTTAGCGGTTTGGGCGTGAAAGCGTAACAAACAGACAGACAGACAGACAGAGTTACTTTCAGATTTATAATATTAAGTATGGAAGTATGGATTTAACAAATATTTAATAATAACATGGCGGTCCCGGAGCGGGATGTATGATACTTTAAAGTTTAGAGATTAATATGTAGGTAAGGTCTAAGGTAGGTAGGGGAGTATTGGGCAGTAAGGCAGGTTTGGACACCACCGACAAACTCCCGTGTTATGCCGGCCATACACCATCATGTCAATCCACCCCCATACATGGTCAATTCTAACTGATCAAATTCCGATTTGACGATAGGCATGATGGTTTATGGCCGACATGAACACGGGGGTGTCCAAACCTCCCTACTGCCCAATGCTCCCCTACCTCCCATTTATATTTCATTGATATATTACCACTCCCCTCTCCCATTCCATAGTTCCCAGACACTTTTTAAACTATCATGGTTTTCAACATTTTTAACACAGTTAACGGGATATTTACCATGATTTAATGTTTTTTGAGTTTCCCGATATTTCGGCGCAGTTGCATACGCCATGATCAATAGTATCTATGGTATTAATCATGGTTAATATCCCGTTACCTGTGTTAAAAATCCCAGACACTTGTCCTACCGTACTAACTGATATTTATTCTGTGGTCGCGATGTATCTTACATTTTTAAACTCATGATAACTTTTGAATAAAATGTCCGATTTCAACCATTCAAAAAGTAATCGACAGGTACTGAAACAGCCTTTACTACGAAGGAATTTATTTGGATAAGAATAAATACCAAAATAAGAATAACGTGGTCTGCTTTTGGTCGGCATTTTTATTCACTTTTTAAATTATAAAAGTTGTTATTCTGACACAACCACAATAGTTGGACATATGCTATCGCTGACTTTTTTGTAGATATTGATACGTTCTTTAATATTGTAGAACATTTTTTTGTTCTATCATCAATAGTTTTCGCAGCGCACGCGATATGAAGAATTTTATGTTCAAAATTTTTACACCTTTGGTTACATTATTGCAATTTTCATAAGGATCTCTAATTTTTTTTAAAATAATTTATAGCCTATGTTCATCACAGATAATGTAGGATTCTAATGGTGAAAGAATTTTTCAAATCGGTCCAGTAGTTTCGGAGCCTATTCAATTCAAACAAACAAACAAACAAACAAACAAACAAACAAACAAACAAATGTTTCCTCTTTATAATATTATAAGCAATACAAGCGCTTAGTTTAGGCTAGATGGCTGACGCTGTGTAAAAAGTCCTCCAATGTTATTATTTATTCATTAATATTTATTTTTATTAATTTTATAAAAATAATAGGTTCATTTTCTGGAATTACCTATAGCTGAGTACAGGTCATTCGCTTGCTTCGAATTGCTTCCCTGATTATAGTGAATAGGGGTTAAGCTAGATAATTACGTAAGTACCGCTTAGTTTTAACTGCGAAACTGTAGTATCCTTAGGGCCAGTTTCACCAAAGTCAAGTTTAACAGCTGGTTAATAAATCGACCGTTAGCCGTTTATCAGCGCAGTGAACGCTTTTTCATACAAAATTGTGTTCTGCGCAGACAAACGGCTCTTTGTCACTCTCGGATTTTTGGTTGTTCTGACATATTTTAATTTTTAACGATGTCAACTGCTATAGTTAGCTAACCGGCCGCCGACCAGCGATTAGATTTAGCGGCTTGTTAATGAAGATATTCCTTTGTTAGAGCATGATGGAGCACAAAGCAATTGTAAAGGTCTGTTAAATACTTAATCCGTTGTTATTTCTCTTACTAAATTTGATGTCAAATTAACTAACGCTCTGTTAGATAAAGTTTGGTGAAACTAGCCCTTAGACTTAATGTTAATGATATCTCGATTATACTAAGCTAACCCGAGCCGCTATTAATAAAGTCAAAATTAATAAATTACACCCAATAATTACACATCGGCTTGATCTACTTAGACTCTATTTTTGCGTCACGACACAGATGTCAAAACGTCACAGTGCGAAGTGCGCAGCCGCGAAACAGTCCATAGATTGTTATATTGTTAGTACGGAAGAGCGTTTCTAGGAGTCTAATAAATAATTAATTTTGACAAATGCCAAATGTCTAAGTTGAAACTTCGTACCAACCGAGTGTTCCACGACACTCACGTGCTTTTTGTATTACAAACAAGGTAAAATCTACAGCTCGACAGATTACCTACGTTTGAAACATTTTATATGCATTATTATTCAGATGGAAGTACAAAAACGACCCACTAATACCCAAGAGAACAAATACCACGCAAATGGACCTGTCACGAAAAATCCTCTTGGAAAACGGGGATAAAGCCATCCGGACTGGATTTATGAGGGATTTTCACACCTTTAGGATCTTGTTCTTAGTTATACGAGTTTGTTTAATCTTGGGATGGCTTTGGTTTTTAACCTCATTTCAGAGATTTCAGGTTCCACGGGATCGCAGACCAAACTTCGTGTAGAACTAGACGTTGCTGTAATTCCGTTGAAAATTAACAGTATGTATTTTTTTTTAATTTGGAGAATTTTTTATTAACATTTTATTTTATTCTGTAGTGAATAATTAGTAACGAAACAATGTTATCATATCATTAAATTTTATTACTAGGGTTGAAATAATTACTCACAGTTTGTACCTTGAGACATTATGGACCAAAACCCGAATACAAATACGCGTATAATGTATATTTTCCACTTTAAAATTCAAATTTAAATGGGTAGTTTAACATAACAAGGTCAGAGAATCGTCCACGGCTATAAAAATTATAATAACCATCGTTTATCTTAGAAATAAATAGGGTAACAATAAGATTGTTTGTGTATTTATCCATACTAATATTATAATGCTGAAAATTAGAAGATTAGCGAGTTTTTATGTTACGCAGCCTAAAACGCAACGATAGCTCGATCTAATTTGTTCTGTGTCGCCATCTATTATGTAGTAAAATGTCTGTCTGTTTGTTACCTTTTCACGCATAAACGACTGAACAGATTAGGCTGAAATATGACATGGATAAAGATTATGTTTAAGAGACGGACATAGGCTACTTTTTTTTTCAAAAATAATCATGGAAGGCGTGAAATAAGGGTTGAAAGTTTGTATGGGGACTTGAAGTTCCAGTTAAAGGCAACTAGATGGCGTTGCCTATAACCTCTGGCTGAGGTCGAGATGGCGCTGTTATTGCACTTTTAAAAAAATCAGAAGATTCTTGCTATTTAAGTTCTATTTAGAGTTTTCAAGTATGTTATTTTGCTGACGAAGTCGCGGGTACCAAATAACTATACGATATAAGTAAGAATTTACTTTTTTATACAGCAACAATTCAAAAATTAGACCTTTACATCTTTACTAGACTAATAATAAAAAATAATTTAAACAATAAAAAAAAACAGTAAATCGAAATGTCAAAGCCTAGTAAATCGTCATTAAATAATTACATAATATATGCGCCATAGTAGGTATTATTACACATAGAAATACCTTTCCAGTCATATAGAAATTATTGCTATTGGAGCGGGTACCAGCTTCCATACTTAAATGCGGATAAGTATACTTACTAAAGATATCCATTTCTATAAACTCATTTATTTTGTTATTGTAAACGTTTGTCAAATCAACAGTAACAGTTAATGACGCGTCATTACGATAACAGATGACGGGAGGCTTGTCATGATAGCGGGGTCAAACATAATACAGACATAATATAAATAAATATACTTACCTACACATGTTACAACGTAGAAGCCAAATTTATGTTGGCTGTAAAGTTGGCGTTCATTTTCCGCCATTTTCATTTATCGAGTCGCGAAATGTGAAATATTGTTGTTGTTGTTTTTATCCTGAACTGTCCCACTGCTGGGCAAAGGCCTCCCCTCGAGTTTTCCAGGCTTTCCGATCTAATGCCATTGCCTGACATCGCTATTCTAATAGTGAAATGTTAAATTTAGAAAATTTACTTTGAAGTCATTAGACAATATCGGAGACGAGGTTTTCAGGAATCATCTAAGTTTCAATTGTTGATATTCTATTACAAAAAATAAACTGGTCACTGACCGAACATTACCTGTTATTGTCTGAACGAGATTGTGGTCTGTGTATCATTCAACTCCTATTTCTATAATCTAGAATTCTTAACAAAAAACAGCTTTTGTAGCTGGAAATCCTTTGAATTTCTGTAAACGGAAAACTATAAATTTTGATTTTCCCATAGCATATTTTTTTACAATAGCGATCCGTTTGGTCATTGACATAGCAGGGGAGTACATTAATTACTATTCCAGACAAGTTCTCAAGTCCTAAGGTTGTTCACCCGATGAAGAATTAATGGTACGTCTAGCTTTAGTGCTAATCTATGCTCCATCAAGGGACATCGCGTAAACAAAGTCAGACCCTAGTTCCACTCTCACGTAAACGAACGATTCGATCGGTTCAGATTTCGTTCTTTTCCGGCTATAATTTTGCATAATTTTACTCAAAGTGATACAACTGTCTCTACACATTCGCCGAACTATTCGCCGGACTATTCGAACTATTATTTGGATAGACAATGATTGACAAATACAGGCGAATATACCCTCTACACGTTCGAGTATTCGTGAAAGTTCGGCGAATATGTAGAGATAAGTAAATTAGAGTACATAGCATTACAATTAAATGCTCTTTGAGGATAGATAGACATGAGATCTCAGTACTTTTTAATATGCTTAGTTTTTGATGAGTTTTTTCCTGATTTCAGACTAGGAATCCCTGTGTTGTGGACCTGTGTGAACCTGGAACCCGACTTGAAGAAATCGAATTTTTTTTTTATGCATTCGTTTGTACTATGTATGTACTTGTTTGTACCAACTTTTTTTTCGTTTGTACCTCAAGGGGTTCGGACATATCGAAGATTTTAAAATACTCAGAACCCGACTTGAAGGAATCAAAAATTTTTTTAATGCATTCGTTTGTACTCAGTATGTACTTGTTTGTACCACCAAGCGTTTCGTTTGTACCTCAAGGGGTTCGAACATAGCAAGTTTTCAAAAATTTTGAATGAGGTAAATCGGCCAGTTTTCGAGATAATCAAAATCTGCGAGCGGGTTATGATTAACCATCGTTTGTACCTGTTTGTACCACCAAGCATTTCGTTTGTACCTCAAGGGGTTCGAACATAGCAAGTTTTCAAAAATTTCGATCGACGTAAATCGGCCAGTTTTCGAGATAATCAAAATCTGCGAGGGGGTTATGATTAACCATCGTTTGTACCCGTTTGTACCACCAAGTGTTTCGTTTGTACCTCAAGGGGTTCGAACATAGCAGGTTTTCAAAAATTTCTGCTATGTTCGAACCCCTTGAGGTACAAACGAAATGCTTGGTGGTACAAACGGGTACAAACGATGGTTAATCATAACCCGCTCGCAGATTTTGATTATCTCGAAAACTGGCCGATTTACCTCATTCGAAATTTTTGAAAACCTGCTATGTTCGTTTCGTTTGAGGTACAAACGAAACGCTTGGTGGTACAAACGGGTACAAACGATGGTTTATCATAACCCGCTCGCAGATTTTGATTATCTCAAAAACTGGTTGATTTACCTCATTCGAATTTTTTGAAAACCTGCTATGTTCGTTTCGTTTGAGGTACAAACAAAACGCTTGGTGGTACAAACGGGTACAAACGATGGGTAATCATAACCCGCTCGCAGATTTTGATTATCTCGAAAACTGTCCGATTTACCTCATTCGAAATTTTTGAAAACTTGCTATGTCAAACCCCTTGAGGTACAAACGAAACACTTGGTGGTACAAACGGGTACAAACGATGGTTAATCATAACCCGCTCGCAGATTTTGATTATCTCGAAAACTGGCCGATTTACGTCAATCGAAATTTTTGAAAACCTGCTATGTTCGTTTCGTTTGAGGTACAAACGAAACACTTGGTGGTACAAACGGGTACAAACGATGGTTAATCAGAACCCGCTCGCAGATTTTGATTATCTCGAAAACTGTCCGATTTACCTCATTCGAAATTTTTGAAAACTTGCTATGTTCGAAACCCTTGAGGTACAAACGAAATGCTTGGTGGTACAAACGGGTACAAACGATGGTTAATCATAACCCGCTCGCAGATTTTGATTATCTCGAAAACTGGCCGATTTACCTCATTCGAAATTTTTGAAAACTTGCTATGTTCGTTTCGTTTGAGGTACAAACGAAATGCTTGGTGGTACAAACGGGTACAAACGATGGTTAATCATAACCCGCTCGCAGATTTTGATTATCTCGAAAACTGGCCGATTTACGTCAATCGAAATTTTTGAAAACTTGCTATGTTCGAACCCCTTGAGGTACAAACGAAATGCTTGGTGGTACAAACGGGTACAAACGATGGTTAATCATAACCCGCTCGCAGATTTTGATTATCTCGAAAACTGGCCGATTTACCTCATTCGAAATTTTTGGAAACCTGCTATGTTCGTTTCGTTTGAGGTACAAACGAAACGCTTGGTGGTACAAACGGGTACAAACGATGGTTTATCATAACCCGCTCGCAGATTTTGATTATCTCAAAAACTGGTTGATTTACCTCATTCGAATTTTTTGAAAACCTGCTATGTTCGTTTCGTTTGAGGTACAAACAAAACGCTTGGTGGTACAAACGGGTACAAACGATGGGTAATCATAACCCGCTCGCAGATTTTGATTATCTCGAAAACTGTCCGATTTACCTCATTCGAAATTTTTGAAAACTTGCTATGTCAAACCCCTTGAGGTACAAACGAAACACTTGGTGGTACAAACGGGTACAAACGATGGTTAATCATAACCCGCTCGCAGATTTTTATTATCTCGAAAACTGGCCGATTTACGTCATTCGAAATTTTTGAAAACTTGCTATGTTCGAACCCCTTGAGGTACAAACGAAATGCTTGGTGGTACAAACGGGTACAAACGATGGTTAATCATAACCCGCTCGCAGATTTTGATTATCTCGAAAACTGGCCGATTTACCTCATTCGAAATTTTTGAAAACTTGCTATGTTCGAACCCCTTGAGGTACAAACGAAATGCTTGGTGGTACAAACAAGTACATACTGAGTACAAACGAATGCATAAAAAAAATTTTTGATTCCTTCAAGTCGGGTTCTGAGTATTTTAAAATCTTCGATATGTCCGAACCCCTTGAGGTACAAACGAAAAAAAAGTTGGTACAAACAAGTACATACATAGTACAAACGAATGCATAAAAAAAAATTCGATTTCTTCAAGTCGGGTTCCAGGTTCACACAGGTGTGTTGTGGTTGTCAGAACCAAGCTATAGATCTTTTTTTTTTTCGGAGGGCCTAATACTAATGGCCTATGAGGCCGTTTTAGTATTACCGGACTACTGAAAACATATTTATAAGTAACAATTACCTCGTACCGAGAAACCAACGAGCACTTCTCTTGTCACACCACAAATTGGTTGTATCGACGTTGGTGTAGTCAAGGTAAGTATTCTAATTGTTTTAACCTCAGGATACCTAACTACAATTGTTTTTGTTGATTGCCAAATAACGTCAACATTTGGCTTTTGCGAGGATTACTTTGCATGTAATTAGTGACACATTGTCAATTTGTTCAAAGGTCGAACAGCTGTTGAGTCAACGTTTTATGTAAACGTACTACTTTTTAATTGTTTTGGTGAAACACGTGCAATAAAAGCACGCGCTAGATAAATTATTATCTAAAACCTAAAAAAAAAATATATTTTATAAAATAGAATAGAACGTTTTTTAAAGGTTTGGCGCAAGCGATGTAGAGACAGAAACAATGGAGGTCCATTTGTTCACTTCAGAAAATAAAATCTCGCAAATTAAAATTTATATTCACAGGCTTCCTCGAAATTAAATTTTTCCAATGCGTTTCAAGGTTACACGTGCAACTTTTTTAAATAACCAAGGTTATGCACGAGGATAATACATTTCATGGTAAAATTGTCAAGTGATGCTTTATGCATAAACAATACTTCAAACACCTCGCCTCGTCACATATATTTTTAAGGTTTTTTTTAAGGATTATCCTTCAGTTACATCAAAGTAACTTTCGAACTATATTTCTAGATATTTATGCCAAGGAAGGATCCTAGACATCGAGCTTAACTCAATGATAAATTATGCACCATTATGTCTGACAAATTGAATATAGAAACTCGAGCATTTCCGAAAATGTATATCTAGAAGAAAATGCAGCGAAACTCAGCTGCGTATTCAAGAAGCCGAGGGGAGGCGGGGTAGCGCACGCTAGTTCATAATTATAGCCGTTCAGCAGCTATTAAGAGGCGCCAGATATACGCCACGGATAGGCACCAGTCAGACACAGTATCTTGATACACGGTTCGTTATCTCTGTACTTTCCACTACCATGCCTTGCGCACACTAGCACATTTACATACGCGAAGCTTACGCACACGAACGTAATGTCCAAGAGTCTCGTAAAGTTATGTGTTGAAGTACTTAGTTCTGCTTTTACTATGGTACAAGGCCGAGCCATCTCGACACAGTTTAAAAGATAGATATCATCACGGCCTTTCGTTAGCGTCCGGGAGATAAATGAATTTTACAATTTCAATTCTTTTTGCAAAACTCCATGGCGGTGGGCATTTCAACGAAAACTTCGAAAGTCCTATCCAGTCCTATCTATTTTTATCTTTAAACAGTTTTATAACACGACAGAAAAGTTTCAAAGGGACCTATCAGCGGCCTCATAAAGATAAAACTTCGATGCACGAGTTGATCTAAGTCTTGCAACATAAAATTTTCCACGGGATCTTCAAATTTCATTACTCAGAGTGCCAGCAAACATTCTGTGGAAAACTACGAACAATACTCGTATAACAGTTGTATGGATTTGCGTGACTTAGTATAATTTACTTGCGTCTGAGCAGTGCTGTATGATTAAATAGAAAACGTTGACATTCATGCTCACGCATATAGGACACGGATAATGTTGCTTATTATAAAACAGAAACAAAACTTCGAGGAACCGCGTCGATCGTTGAATTGCAATTTCTCGTGACTCTAAATACAATCCGCAAGGATTTATCGTGTCACATGCTTTCACCAATGGAGTAATGAAAAAAATGTTTCCGTGTGTTTACGATTCGATATTGTAATCTCGAGACGGGTGTCCATTACCGAGATAGAAGACGCTTCGGTGTTGTGTTTGTCTGTGGCATTCGAACCATAGCGACCACACCGGGATGCGTCAAAACAAAAGTTGCAAACATCATATTCGCCGTCAATTTAGAAAGGATGGATGTTTTTTCTTGTCGCTCAATGAAAACAGATAGAAACAAAAATAATTTAAAGTTAAATAATATAAATCTTAGCGTTATCTTTTCGCAGTATTATAGTTAGAAATGTGTCGACGCAACTGTAAGCGCCATCTCTACGCGGCTGAGGAGAAACAGCGCTTTGACGTCTTCCATCAATTTTGACGTTTCGGTCTGGAATGTCAGAGATGTCAGAGCGGGTGCTGTCATTACATCATCACTTTATCATCTGCTTTCTATGAAACACGATTGTTGTAATTTATATTCAAATTTTAAAATAAACGTTTTTACTGGGAACAATACAAATATTCATTGGAGAAGGCAAACCCGAAGATCCCCGTAGCTAAACATTGGCCCTACGACCCGGATTTGCTGCTTATGCTGGGAGAAGAATCCATTGATGTCCGTTATTGCAAGTCATCAAGAATTCAAGACATACAAAGGCAGCCCGCAACCAGCACTTCAGTTAACGGTCAGGTCTTCGATCCTGTCTACTCCTATCCTGGTTATCATTTGTGCTAAAATCGTGTCGTTTTCATTACTTTCAGAAAGAAATCAGTTCATTATCGCGTAGTGACCGTTACAATTACCAGTGCATCTAAACCGTGAGTACCTTATCTTATTCTTTGACATAGGCCTTTAGAATGGGTGTTGAAGATAAATTAGGCGTTCCTTCAAGAACTCCGCAAGTTTCCCCTAGTAAAAAGCTCGCCGATGATGATGAGTTGACTGTTCTGAGGCGGAAGCGTGGCAATTTGAAAGGTAGATTAACACAGTTTCAAAAATATCTGGACTCTTTTCAAGATTCCTGTCCTTCTAAACTACAAGTTAGAGAAATAAATTTTAGATTACAGGCAGCACAAGATCATTTTAAAACATTTAACGAAATTCAAACTAAAATTGAATTAGTGAGTTCAGATTCAGATATTGATTCTAACAATGAATACGTCGAGTCATATGAAAACTTATATTTTTCTGTATTAGCAATTGCTCAAGATTTAGTCGAAAGTGAAGAAACTGAAAATAAAGGTTCAAATAACTCAAAATCCAACAGTTTTCGTTCTTTACCTAAAATCAAGCTTCCAACTTTCAGTGGAAAGTTTGATGATTGGCTCGAGTTCAAACATGCGTATGTAACAATGATCCATAACTGTTCAGATATAGACGAAATTCAGAAATTCCATTACTTGCGTTCCTCGTTGACAGGTACAGCTTTAGAGGTAATTAGTTCTTTTGAATTTACGCCTGAGAACTATACTCATGCATGGGAGTTATTGGAGAATAGGTTTCACAATACTAGGCTTTTGGTACAGAATCATATAAAGGCATTGTTTAATATTACGTTATTAAAACAGGAATCATCTTCACAAATTAGGAAGCTAATAGATACCGTTTTGCGAAATATTCGCTCACTTACATCACTAGGCGAACCGACCCAATCATGGGATACATTGATTATCTATCTAGTTCAATCAAAGCTCGATTCTACTACTGAGCGTGAGTGGGAGATCGAAAAGGGAACTATTCATTCTGATTCTGAGAGAAAGTTAAAATTAGACGATATTCTTTCATTTCTTAAGAAAAGGGCAGACATGTTAGATTCAATTAGTTCAAATCAAAATAAGCCACAAAATAAATCGCAATATTCATCTGCAATTGCTACTGAATCAAAAGGTACTTCACAAAAGCGCAACGCCGCACACTGCTACGCGTCGACTAGTAGTTCTGTAGCTAAACATATACCTAGAAATAAAGTCGATAAGTGTTATCTTTGTAACGGTGCACATGCAATTTATGCGTGTTTTAAATTTTTAAATCTGTCTATTCAAGATAGAATCAAAATCGTAGACGAGAAACAGTTATGTAGAAATTGTTTACGTTTCGGTCATTCACTTGCCGATTGCATTTTCGGTCCGTGTAAACAATGTCAACAAAAACATAACTCTTTGCTTCACCTAGCGTCAGGTAACACTGATGAGCCGTCAGCTGATCGGAGCACGTCTCAGGCTGAGTCATTATCGGCCGCGTTGCATTCCGTATCTATAGGTACCTATCATGGTAGTGTAGATGAATGTGCCGGCACATTACAGCCGGTGTTATTAAGTACGGCGTTAGTAGAAGTAGCCGATAATTATACTAAACGTTTTCATACAGCCCGAGCGCTGTTGGACAGTGGTAGTCAACACTGTTTCATTTCGGATAAGTTACAAAAACGAATCAATGCGCCATTGATACAGTCCACTATACGAATTTCAGGTGTTGCACAATCAGTGACACAAACAAATCATTCATGCGAATTACTTATGCGTTCTAAATTAAACGATTATTCTTCAAAGGTTAAATGTTTTGTCTTGCAGCGTATAACATCCAGTTTACCCACGACATACATAGATACCGAACATATACGTATTCCGGATAGTGTAAACCTAGCAGATCCTACCTTCAATATTCCTTCGGAAATCGATTTATTGATAGGCGCGGACTTGTTCTGGGAATTACTAGACGGTAATAGAATCCGATTGGTAAACGGACCATTTCTTCAAAATTCGAAGTTAGGATGGTTGCTTTCGGGTCCTATAAACTCACAAAAGAATTTTGATGGCAACGGTCATCATATTCACTGCAATTTTAATCAAACCTTAGGGTTAGACGATCAACTTAAACGTTTTTGGGAGATAGAGAATGTCCCTCAGGTAGATAACATTCTAACGAAAGACCAGCAATTTTGTGAGGATATATTTACTTCTACAACTAAACGCGAGTCGGAGGGTAGATTTTCTGTTCGCATCCCGCTAAAAGAATCACCTGATGTTTTGGGTGATTCATACAATTCAGCAAAAAATAGGTTTCTTTCTTTGGAACGTAAACTAGAACGTCTGCCAGACTATAAACGTATGTACTCTGACTTTATGAATGAGTACTTGGCCTTAGGCCATATGAGTCGGATTGACAAAGTAAATGAACCTAATTATTTTCTTCCACATCATGGTGTGTTTAGGGAAAATAGTTCCACTACGAAATTACGCGTTGTTTTTGATGCCAGTGCTGTGACAACCTCTAATAAATCACTTAATGATATTCAGTGTCCGGGTCCAGCACTGCAAAATGACATCTTTTCTATTCTGTTGAGGTTTAGACAGTACAAGTACGTGGCTTGTGCTGATGTAGAAAAAATGTTCAGGCAGATTTTAATTCAACCAGATCAGCGACCGTTGCAACTTGTACTATGGCGCGAAAAACCTGTAGATCCTTTAGACATATATCAGCTTAACACTGTAACGTACGGAACAGCATCAGCCCCATACCTAAGTATGCGCTGTATACGACAGTTAGCGTTGGAGTGTGAAGATGACGTCATAGCCAGAATAATTAAACAGGATTTTTTCGTTGATGATTTGTGTACCGGGCATGATGATTATCAGGAGCTACTAGCTATATGCGAAAAGACATCTCAAGTCTTACAGTCAGGATGCTTTCCGCTTCGTAAATGGACGTTCAACGTGGACGTCACAAAAGCTGCTTCTGTTCATACATTTAACGGCGAACATACGCAAAATAAAACGCTAGGGATAGGTTGGCAGAGCGATTGTGACGAATTATACTTCACCACAAAAATAGATTGCATTAGCGGTAGTACTACGAAACTAACTAAACGAGTTATGTTGTCAATCATTTCGCAGATTTATGACCCATTAGGTCTACTCTCACCCTCAGTTATAATTGCAAAGATATTAATACAAAAATTATGGCTTGACAAAATGGGATGGGATTCACCTGTGTCGCAAGATCTAGCGGTGACTTGGAATAGCTTTATTGATTCTTTAGGTTGTTTGCAAAAAATACGCATTCCTCGTCATGTTATAGGCAAAAACGTTCAACACAAAGAACTTCATATTTTCACCGACGCATCACAAAACGCGTACGGTAGTTGTGCATATATACGATCCTACAATGATATATCTACGGTCACTGTTAGGCTGTTGTGCGCGAAAAGTAAAGTAGCACCACTTAAATCTCTTAGTATACCTAGGTTGGAATTGTGCGGTGCGCTGGTAGGAGCGAGACTTTATAAAAAGATAATGGATTCATTGCGATTGAAATTTAATCGCGTATTTTTCTGGACTGACTCGACGATCGTCATGGGATGGCTGCGTATGTCTCCACATTTATTAAAAACTTTCGTTCAAAATCGAGTAGCTGAAATTAATGAACTTACTAACGACGCGGAATGGTTACATGTTAGTGGCACAAATAACCCAGCCGATCTGTTGTCCAGAGGTCTACCTCTCGATTCATTAATCGACAGTAATTTATGGTGGAACGGACCATCTTATTTACAAGAAAATATTCGTGATTTTTCAAATAATGAACTTCGTAATGAATCAATTAATCTCAATAATTTACCCGAATTAAAATCACAATCAATCAATTTAACCAGTACTTGTTCCAACGACGTAATTCAATTTGATAAATATTCCTCATTCACTAAACTCAAGCGTATAGTTGCTTATGTATTACGTTTCATTTCAAGGTTGCGCCCGAGGCGATCAAAACAAGAAACCGGTCCCTTATCTGCAGTGGAGCTGAGCGCTTCGCAAGTGACGCTCGTTAGACTGGCGCAGGCGCAATCTTTTCCTGACGTGTACAGTAAACTTTTGAATAATATTCAAATTAACACGAATAGTAAATATACAAATTGCATTTCCGGTCTAAATATACTTCTCGATCAAGATAAGCTAATTAGAGTCGGTGGTAGATTATCAAACTCGTCTGATTTTAGCTATGAAAAGAAACACCCAATATTGTTGTGTAGTAAACATCATTTAACAACGCTTATAGTGCGGAGCGAACATAAACGCTTGCTTCACTGTGGCCCTCAACTACTTTTGTCTACATTGCGTGAATGCTGGTGGCCACTGAGCGCTAGAAATTTAGTTCGTAAAATAGTGCGTGAATGTGTTACTTGCGCGCGGATAAAGGGTAAAACTTTAAAGCCAATTATGGGCAATCTGCCAGCCGAAAGATTGGATTCTGGATTTCCGTTTGTTCGAACAGGTATGGATTTGGGAGGCCCGTTTTATATTCTAAATAAAAAGGGAAGAGGAGCACGTCTGACAAAATCGTACATATGTCTGTTCGTTTGTTTCCTTACTCGCGCTGTTCATTTGGAACTTGTTTCCAGTTTATCCACTGAAGACTTTATATTGGCTTTGAAACGTTTCATTGGTAGAAGAGGTAAACCTGAATCTATTTATTCTGACAATGGTAAAAACTTTGTTGGAGCTGAAAAGGAGTTCTATACGATTTTAAATACAAATTCACAACAAATAATTGATTATGCTACTAATAATGGAATTAAATTTAACTTTATTCCGCCATATTCACCCCATTTTGGAGGTCTGTGGGAAAGTGGGATAAGGTCATGTAAATATCATTTACGACGTGTAGTAGGTAACGCGAATCTTACTTATGAGGAATTGAGCACGGTTTTAGCACAAATTGAATCCGTCCTCAATTCCCGCCCCATGTCCCCTCTGTCCACAGATCCTGATGACTATAATCCATTGACTCCTGGTCATTTCCTTATTGGCCGGCCGTTGACTGCTCCTGCACACGATGACCTCACTGATGTCCCAATGTCCCGACTGAGCCGTTATCATCGCATCGAGCAGCTGCGTCAACATTTTTGGCAGCGATGGTCAAGGGAATATGTTTCAGAATTGCAACAAAGGACGAAATGGAAGTCACATCAAAATGACATCAAGCTCGAGAGCCTAGTCCTGATCAAGGAGGACAACCTGCCACCTCTGAAATGGCGGCTGGGACGTGTCATGAAGACATTCCCTGGCACGGATGGTGTTTCACGCGTTGCCGAGATTCGTACTGCAACCGGGACCATACGGAGGGCATTCTCAAAAATATGCCCTCTACCCCTGGAGCCTACACAGCGAGGAAATGTGAAACAAGATACTTCTTTCATTGGAAGCGGTGCTTCCAAGGCGGGCGGTATGTCGACGCAACTGTAAGCGCCATCTCTACGCGGCTGAGGAGAAACAGCGCTTTGACGTCTTCCATCAATTTTGACGTTTCGGTCTGGAATGTCAGAGATGTCAGAGCGGGTGCTGTCATTACATCATCACTTTATCATCTGCTTTCTATGAAACACGATTGTTGTAATTTATATTCAAATTTTAAAATAAACGTTTTTACTGGGAACAATACAAATATTCATTGGAGAAGGCAAACCCGAAGATCCCCGTAGCTAAACAAAATGTTTTCTTACAAGCAACATTACTCGTAGTAGCGATCCGTACAACCGTTCCCAAAGCAATGATTCGCCGAACATGAAAGAAGCCATCAAAAATCGCTTAGGAGTATACCTAGATCATCAACGCAATATTTAGCCAGAAAATGTGCCGTATCAATATTTACAGTGTTGTTGATAGTAAAAGTTAATCGTTGTGACAATTATGCCAGAGCTAAATTGTCTATTATCATTTGCTACATTGTACCGTGCCCTTAGCACAAGTTCTGTAGTTTCTAAGTACTAATAATTTTGATGCCATCATCTTTTCTTTCCGCAAAAATATCAATAGCACAAATAAAATATTCTTAGTGTGAGTTTTCCTTTCGGCGTTGTTACTTTCAAGCCGACAATTGTCAAGAAACTGCATTGGACAGGAAAAAGTGGCGAGTTGTCGTATCGGAGGCAAGACTCACTTTGGGTCGCTGTGCCAAAGGAGTAAGTAAATAGGTAAGTACTTTCAGGAGACTAGTAACTCGTGCTAGGATACGGGATAGTTTGAAGACGTCATCGACCGTAATTGGACTGAACCACTAGAATTCCTTAACTAATGTAGTTTTCTTATAACCCCTGAAATAATAGCATAATACTGAGTATTACTTTTGCTTGGATAAACATAGAAATGGCTTTCGTAATTAGAAACTGTTTTCTTTGAACAAAACAAAGTAAAAATTAAAATGGTTCTACAATTATAAAAACAGGGTCACGACTGTATTCCCAGAGCGCGGTAGACATTCTCTCAGATCTTTTATGTATTCTAGATCCTTTGCGGATGTCTAAGGGGGTAGTCAGAGGCATGTCCAAATACATATTTGATACATGCCCACATCTTGCAGAAGCTAGTAATCCATACTTGACAGGTTACAAGCCCATCGCCGCCTATGAGAATACTAACTGTTTTCCTTCACCGTTTAGAGTACCTACGTGTTTCAGAATATGCATTCTACAATTATAAGCTAACATATTTTTTTTACTATATATTTATAACTGAAGCTCTCTTGCGTGTTTTACTGATAACACAAACATCCTAAAATAATGAAGCTATTCTACGTATGACAGACATGATCTAAAATCGGTTTAATCGTCAGCGTCATAAAATCTCTAACTATTGCAAATATTCAGGAAGTAGGATTAGCACAAGACATTTATTATTCTACGCATTCCGTGAATCATCACATTTTCACAACTAATACCAATGAAAACATATTGTCCCATCATGTTTCAAGCGATATGCAAATATAATGGGTTTTATCTAATTGGATTTCCGCGTAAATGGACTACATAAAACGACTATTTACGTGACAGAAAGTTTTACGAGTAGAAGACCACTGCTAGACATAAATCAATGCTTTTATACACTAGGGCGCTAACACACTATTAGGTATTTGAATAATGACGCTAGATTTCAAATATCACAAAGAAATTCCGATCAATGAGCTTGCCATATTCATGACGCTGAAAATGTCGTCGACCCGTCACGTTGCTTCGGAACGCGCTCTAAAAGCTCACCGAACATAGCTAGCTCATCTGTCATGTGCCAGATTAATGGCCGTTAGATGTACGATCAATTTAGGAACACAATTGTACATGAAAAGGCTCATTGTAATCCAAAATTCATCATTCGAAGGCTCATACAAACAATTCGAGGTTTGCTAGGGTTTATCCACATTTGTGACACTTAATTTGTGCCTGTCAGAAGTATCTGTCATGGTAGTGGAAATATTTAGTCTCGGCACACCCCTACGGGGAATCAGGTATATTGCATATCATTTGAGTCAGGATTCGTGTTGCAATAGTTGATACGTCAAATAAACAACACAGTTGACATTGCAATAAATGAAACAAGTTTAATTTGTGTCGTAGAACTTCAATGTACTTATTAGTGTGTCCTTACAAATACAGCAATTGACTTGTGTTGTGAATTTGCTATGTGTATCTGACACGGTCACAGTGTCACGGTGCGTCACAAATTCACAATGTCACAAATGTGGACGCACCCTTAACCATTCTGTATTCTGTGATGCGTGACAAAGCGAACTCTAATGGGTTTGGGAACAAAACAAACTGTTTCAATGATCGTTTTGGAATAATTCGGTTTGACGGTACTTAGGTGATTCCGTTACACTACACTATCTACAATCCATCGGTAATACGGAACGGATGAATATAAAGATGAGTTAGGAGTAAGACTCAATACACATTGAATTGGCAGCGACGCGACGATCAGTTGTAAAAACAAGACATTAGAAACCTTAAGCACAATGTTATAAGATATAGGCTCGAGGAGCCTCGCGACGGACGGCTCGAGCAGTCTCGCGCGGTCGCGAGCCGGCGCAAGCGTTTCTATATCTTATCGTTTTATGTCTTGTTATTAAAAATGATCGTCGCGTCGCTGCCAATTCAATGTGCATTGAGCCTAAGGTGTCTCTTCCATCAATCTACTACACACACACTCTTTTCCTTTTGAACTTTGTTTTGTAACAAAATAATTCTCATTCATTGTCAATTTAACAAGACTCAGATAATGTTCTTCTTAGCACTCTCATGCACATAATTTCATTATAATCGAAAAGTTCTCTTCATGACAATAAAAAGGGATGGCAATAGCTTTATCAGAAGTTATGTATACAAAGCTATAGTAATATTATATAAGCTACAGTCACCACCACCAGTCATCCCCTGTCACGTATGGAATACTAACTTCTACAAGATGTGGGAATTTATCAAATATGTATTTTGACAAGCCTCTGACTACCCCCCTTAGATATATTCAAAAAGGCTATGGAATAAGTAACATAAAAAGATCTGGGTGTTTTTATGTATAATATGTATGTATTTACAAACAAAAAATATATAAGTATGTATATCAGTCATGTCACCCATAACACAAGCTCTGCTTCTTTTGGGGCTAGATGATGCTGTGTGAAAAGTCCAGCATTATTTATTTTATTTATTTATTATTAGGTCAGTGAATCATTTGTTTAAACCAAATCTATTAGATTAACATAAATAATTATACAGCGTCAGGCAACCTGATTCATCTAGTGCTCGGTATTTTCTAAGACTACGTTAATTAGTTATGCTCTATCTACCCAATCGGTAAAACCCATTGTTGAGTTAAGAGCCCTTGTGTAACGCCCTGTCAGAACCCGAATACAAGAGTATGGACTGTCTAAGTGCCTCAACCGAATACTTGCTATCACTTAAATTTGTAAAATAACAAAAATAAAAAAAAATATTTAGAGCGAACTTATACGATTTTGATGATCCATACTAATATTATAAAGCTGAAAAGTAGAGGATTAGCGAGTTTATATGTTACGTTCCCCAAAACGCACCGATAGCGCGATCTAATTTTTCCTGTGGCGCCATCTATTATCTAGTAAAATGTGTCTGTCTGTCTGTTTGTTACCTTTTCACGCCTAAACCACTGAACAGATGATGCTGAAATATGACATGGATAAAGATTATGTCCCAGGGACGGACATAGGCTACTTTTTTTTTTCCAAACTAATCATGAAGGGCGTGAAATAAGGGTTGAAAATTTGTATGGGGACTTCAACTGAAGTTGCAGTTGAAGGTCACTAGATAGCGTTGCTGTCCTATGGCTGAGGTCGAGATGGCGCTATTATTGCATTTTTTATTTTTAAAAGTATCAGAAGAGAATCTTCTGAACAGCAGTTTTTAGTTTTGTTTTTATTAAGTATGTTATTTTGCTGACGAAGTCGCGGGTACCAGCTAGTGACTTATATATTAGAATGAAAAATAAAACATGCAAAAATGTACGTGAGTGTCGTGGAACACTCGGTTGGAACGAAGTTTGTACCTTTGACATTTTTTACATTTTGCGCACCTTGTGCACCACTTTTCACAATCTGCGCATCATTTTTTGCGCACTAGTATGCGCACCATTTTGCACAATTTCTGAAGTTATCAACCAAAACATGTTTTTTGCTTCTCCTGTAAAGTTTTGTTTTTGCAGTTATCCTTTTATTCCCCGGAGATAGCGATATGTCGTGACGGTAAAATAGATCGCTTTTTTTTTTCTAGCCTCGATCCTCGATACCGTCCGAAATGGAACTTTGTTCCAAAAACAATTATAAAAAACTACAACACTAAGTACAAGAACCTATATTTAAACCACGACGAGTTTCTTACGAAATCGGATGAAAAGTTAAACGACACATGGGTGGATCAACTTTTTAGTGTAAAACCTTGTCCCCGACGTAAAAAAAATCGTAAAAGGTGCTGAGTTAGATTAATTGTTGGTTTTAACATTAATTAATAAAATCAGATCCTTTACCATTACGCTTGTTTATCAATATTTTCAAAATATTTAGTCAATTATATATAAAATTATCGTGACCCAGTGGACGAAAATTGGTTTTCATACAAATTTCACTTGTCCCCAGCGCAAATCACGCACATATGCAACGCTGCTGTGTAAAATTTTTCCTTGACTTGTCTTTATATTTTTTATCTTCATTGTTCCTTGATGTACCAGCACTCTAAAATACTGATTTGCGAAACAAAATATTGCATTTTTCAATGAAAAAACACGGTTTGAAATGTTGTCCCCGACATTTACCCAAATCGCGTTGTCAACTGGGTAACGACAAAAAAGTTCAACAAAGTGTAAGTAATATAGATAGTTATTGGCTAGGCTAATAGAAAACTCATCTGCATGTCGTAAAATAAAGATTGCTGACCCTTGGCCATTATGTGGACTCTGCCATTACGTGTGTAGTTCGCAGCGGGACTGGGTGTCATTGTTTTTTATCCGCTGACTCACGCCGAAATTTCCTACAAGTAAACTACTCTTTAAAGTAATTTGGTTATTATGTTTTGACATTTGATTCTGAAATGCTTTGCATCCATGTATTTTTTTACTTTCATCAAATTCGTTGAAGAAAAAGAGTTAAAAACCTTAGTTTGTATCCTGAGTCACCGTTCCACTGGCTCACAAAAACTGTGACCCAAGAGACAATTTTTAGTGAGCCAAGAGACATTCTGCATAAAAATTACCATAATTTATACAATAAACAATCTGGTGAGTGATAGACGGGTTTAATACATAAAGATTCATTGCACATTTTTAGTTTCTAATAGAAAACACTCAGATTTATGTTTAAAATTGCTTTAAGTATGAACTAAGAATACAAGTCGTTTGTGAGGTCGATACAATACACCATAATTCATTCGATTCTGCTTTTACGCATTCTATTTATCTTTTCTTTAGTCTATTTTTACCCACACTCGATGTCAACGACCGAGAAGAGTCAAGAGGTCAACTGGCTTGAATATGCATGGCCTTCGTAGATTACGAAAAAAAACCTTTGAAGCAAGAAATCTCTCTCCATCGCTGTCAGATCCATTTTAACTATATGGATATACTGCGGATGATGTATACCACCATAAAAGTGCGGCTACATAGCAAAATTCTCCAAATCCTCGTTTAAAGAGGAAAACTATTAGTATGTTGACAGGGAGACATCTTATCACCCAAGCTTTTTACGGCTGTCCTAGGAGACGTCGTAAAAACTCTTGAATTAGACAGCTCGGGAATAAAAGTCTGCCTGTAGGTAGGTGTCTTCCTGTAGCACCTTAGGTTTGTAGACGACCTCAACCTCATCCTTTTCCGGTGGTTTTTAGAGATGCGTGATCCTGATCACTCATCTTAAAGTAGTTTACTTTTTATCTTAAAGTAGGCCTGGCCACCATGGTCACCTAAACTTATAACGAATATCTCCAGGTCCTCGGTTCCAAACATTGCCATTGGAAATAAGATCTGCCAATGTGTTCTGCCAACTGCCATCCCATGTGGCAGTTTATGCTAACTACCATCATGGTGCATTGACGCTCACGAAGGAGACTGTGCTCAAGATCAGAGTTGCACTGAGAGCTATAAAGCAAGCTCGGTATCAAACTTATAAGATTGTCGAAATTCCCGAATGAACATTATGAACAAACCAAAATTTCAAGATGAACAAGCGGTAATTGGGGCTCAAATGGTATTGGTTGGGAAGGACTAGCCAGGCGCGGTGATGACAGCAGTAGCAAAGTAGTAATTGAGTCCACTAACTATGAAATTATTGTGCCGAGACATGGGCGCTCACGAAGGAGACTGCACAAGATCAGAGTCCCACAGGGAGCCATGGAATAAGCAATGCTCGGTATTACACTTTTAAATCTACCCAGTCCTCGATGCTGAAACACACACAAGTGGTTATTGGAGCTCAAATGGAGTTGTTTGGGCAGGACAAGTGGCCAGGTGTGGTGATGACAGGATCAAAGTTGTAAATGAGTAGTGGTCGTCATCACAGAACGAATGGATCGATGGAATGGTAAAATAAGTCTGTAGAATATAATACAAGGGCAAGATTACCATACCACAGGACAGAGACGAATGACAGAAGTAAAGAAAGGCCTTACCCCCAGGCATGGCTGGCCAGAATGACCACAGCTGGCCCAGCCTTTCTCATCCCATGGGATGAAAGGCTGATTATTTTGATGAATGTACAGGTAGTAAAATTATTTTTTGTGGCCATTTGTTCCGAAAGATATCTTCAGTCGGTAACTTAATGAGAAAAGAATTTATATTTCATCCACAAAAAGCTTTTTTGGTCTTCTTCATTAAGCGAGATTTATGTTATTTTGTGAAAAAATGCGATAGGGGACTGGTTTACTACGCAGATGACTTTAAATAAACTAAAACCCCCATTTTCATAAAATGTTATCTCTAATTTTAGAGAAAAATTTGATATTTGTTAGGTTAGGGTTTATTTTCTCCCCCCCGATGGATTCCAATCTTGACGCGATGGGGGGGCTTAGTAACCGTGGTTTGGAGGCCCACGGTGAAGCGAAAAGGAATCCCAGGCGGGGACGCCCTGGTGGCGTCTGGCGGGTAGGGTCGCGGGTGAAGAGGCGTGTCGGTGTTTCGTTGCCGCTCGCCCTATCTCCCGCGACCCAACGGTGGCGCACCGTAAGATGCGTCGGCGGCGGGGCCGCAGTGGAAGAGGAGTGTCGGTGTTACGTTGCCGCTCTCCCTGTCCTCTGCGGCCGTTTTTGGAGGCTTCTCCACGCGCACCTCTTTAATTAGAGTGCGCAGTGGACGAAGGGAGCGGAGAGCTCTGGTGGTGAGTAGCGGACGCAAGGTGTGGGGGCACCTTCGTCCGCCTTGCACTACTCACCACTATGCGGGGCCGCCTTAAGGGCGGGGATCGCCAGAGGGGGACTGGATGTAAAGGCTGTGCCGGTTTCCCAGACCCCCTCCATTCCAGGCGACGCCGGAATGACGCTGGGTCGTTTAGTGGGTATACCGGGAGTCCCCGGGGAGTCCCACATACCCCTCTCGCCCCCCGGCGGAGGGGATGCGTATTGCATTTTTCCCAGCGAGAAAAAAAAAAAAAAAAAAAAAAGGGTTTATTTTCTGTGTTAACTATAAAAAGTAAACTGGTTGTCACATTTAAAATATTTTTTTGTACCTTGTATGGTTTTTTGTACTGTGACTTGCCTATGGCATAGTACCGTATATGTCTCTAGAGTCACCATTATGTCTCCGGGCTCACGTAGTTGTCCCCAAAAATTTGGACACTGATAGCAGGATTATTAAAAAAGTAAAGGTTATTTTACAAAATGTTGTATGACCAAAGTTTGAAGAATAACCAACAATAGTCATGTAAAAAGTGCATCTTTCTGGCGCTTCTAGAAACAGAATTACAAGAAAAGTAAATAAAATTTCTTTCATTTAGTGACCCCAGAGACACAATGAGGTATATTTTCAAAAAAATTAGACACTTTATTTAAATTTTGATTATTCCAGATTGATTTAATTGAGTAATAGTTCACATTGAAACAGATTTACTTTTTAAAATATTGTTTTTTATGAACTTTTTACCATAATACGTCATTGTTAGTTAGGTGACATTTTTGGGAGCCACTTTTGGAATAAAGGCATAAAAATCCATGAAAACGGCAAAATTTTTTGGTGCTCGTAGTAGATTTGTAAACTGCAGAAATTTATTTAACAATATTAGGTGAAATTATAGCAAAATTTCAACATTTATTTTTTTACACGAAAAGTTGATTCATGACAGAAAAAAGTTGATCCGCCCACATACACACAAACATAAGACTAGATCATCATCATCGTCAAATTTAAGAGCTCAGCTCGTGTCGGTGCAATGGTGCAACTTCCTCCACCTCTCCCTTTCCAATGCGGTCTCCTTCACTCTTCTCTTTTATCTGACTCATGAAATTTATTCTAGGCCTTCCTCTTTCTCGTCTTCCTTCCACTTTTCCTTCTATGATGTTCTTGATAAAGCTGTCATGTCGTATAAGATGTCCAATCATTTTTCCTCTTCGATTTTGAATGGTGTTCATCAAAACCCTTTCTCCTCTACTCTTCTCAGCACTTCCTCGTTGGTAACCTTCTCCGTCCAGCTAATCCTCTCCATTCTTCTCCAGCACCACATTTCAAAAGCCTCCAAATTCTCTCTATCCCGCTGTGTCAGAGTCCAAGTTTCGCAAGACTTAGAGTTTCACAGACTAATTTTATTAAATTTTTGCGACCATTCATAACATACAACCATTTCTATATGTCCTCCGAAAGGCCAGAAATGAATGAACACATCATGTAGCTCATTAGAATAAAATTTGTCACCCGGTTTAGATGTGTTTTTAGATATGGATCGGACTTTCTGATCTGTATATTAATTATGTAGATGAGGTCGTTAAGGAATTCCGTGGTATAACATGAACATTGATGTTTTTGGAACGAAATTCCTTTTCGTACGATATCGGATGGGGGAAGAGCGTAGTCGCAAAACCGTCCATAGATTGTTACATTGTTAGTACGGAAGAGCGTTTCTAGGATTAGATTATTACTTAGATTATCTAGCTAGAGTAAAATAACATAGTTTACAATAATTTATTTGACAAATGCCAAAGTTGAAACTTCGTTCCAAAGTTCAAACCGAGTGTTCCACACAGGTTAACCCGCGGTTCCTCGGGATTTTTTCGGGATAAAAAGTAGCCTATGTCCTTCCCTAGGATACAACCTTTATCCATGCCAATTTTCAGGAATCTGTTCAGTGGTTTGGGCGTGAATAGGTAACAAACAGACAGACAGACAGACAGAGTTACTTTCACATTTATAATATATTATATATATAGTATATAGTGTATATATATATAGTATGGATTACTGCCCGGTTTTGGAGGATATTCAATAGTCTTTTTGACTTTTAGTTATCCTAGTGCGTTATGTATTTACTAATTCGAACGCAATGTCGTAAACTATGATTATAATAAACAGCGTCACTATTCATTGTCATTGAAATCACCATAACTTAAGACAAAAAAACTCGTAGGTACTAATAATTAAATAAACATCCATGTTTTATTTACTTGAAGGGAACATGTTTTATAGAAACCTGTTTTTTACCTTCTTTGGGAATAAGAATACTCATTGACGAAACTGTACAAAACTGTAAGTCCCTGCTATGTTAGAGCTCACAGATGGATAGTAGGTTACGTCTAGTTTGCTATTTCGCAAAACACGAAGCAAAAACCACAATCATCACATCATAACTACCGTAAATAAGTGTAATATTTGTTTTTTTTTCTCTAAAACTGTACCTCTCACACTGTTTTATCTGATAACAATAACTACTGACGGATATTACAGACACACCCTTTGATATCAAAAGTCATATAACTAGAATATAAAAAACTAGAGACGCCAATAAAAACTTTATCAAGACCCATTCATACAAATCCTAAACAGTAGCCAACATATCAGTGACACATGACCTCCAAGGGAGGCAGGTCCAATCATTACTACACACATTCGTGTCATGTATGCATGTGAACCGTATAACTCAAGAAATAGGGTCGAGAATGATAACTCGCTTGTGTGTGTGCGTTGTATGATTGATAAAGCGCGAAACGCGGTGGAATTGTTTTGGTTTAGAACAATCTTCATGTTGTAAAAGGGGTAAAAGGTCGAACATCATCTACCCAAGCATATGGAATGACCAAACCTTATGAGAGATCTCTTTATGCAGATCATGTTCCGGCTTGGAAGTTATGACATACGTTTTTTTGTGATCAAAAATATTGTTTATAGTAAAATACGTTTGTCGCCAAATAAGGTTAAACATGTGTTATTCATAATGCTCTTAATGTATCTTATAGCTTCCAGCAACCGTTTAGGTTGCTGAAAAGTATGTTATCTGACTTTGGATTGGAAGTAACGAAGAAAAACATTCGCGAAAGCCGGGTAATTATGATATTCTATGCCATAGGCTTTTATTTTCTTCCGCATAATTACGGTTAAAGGTGTAAAGAGTGAAAATTTGGATTTACTTGAATGTAAAATATAATTTTCACGAACGATTATGGGAACGGAAAAAAAGGTCGCTAATCGTGATCTTCTTTATCGCGACAAGGGTGTAACTAGGGATAACAGGACAATTTGCATTTTACTCGGTGCTCGAATAAATTCGGTCAAGTGTGAGGCATACTTAACACGAACACTTTATTGTTGTTATTTGTTAATAATGCTTCAAATTCAACAGCAAAAAAACTTAAAAAAAAAAGATTGATTTTACAAAATAATGGTCCATTAGCCAAATCAAACAACCCCTCGATCTTTTAAAATCTAAGCAATTTATTTTTAAAAATCGTCTCGATCGAGTCGTTCGATCCAAAACTGGCAGTCTTCCCTTATTTGTTTTAAAACCCTGCCAGTAATGCAAATAAATAACAATTTATGAGGTTCAATGTACACACTTGAGATCCACATTATCATCTAACGAGAACAAGCATCGGTGTTAGTTCAGTAAACATCAAATACTTAAACATAATGCTTGTAACGCGGAAGAGAAATGAACTACAAAAACAATAGAATATTACTACTACAAAACTAATGAGCTGTTGATAATGCAAGTAGTTCAATCAGCGGTTAGTAGTAGGTATGTTGTAAACTGACAAACATTGTCCTATGAAAAATTCTAAGCGGCTCAATGTTCGGACACAGGATGGTGTTATGCAGAATACTCAATGCAATATGCTTATAGGTTCATGTAATAAATGCTTGGTTGTATAGACGCAGAACAGACCACAACTACATACACTGCCATACAAATACGCACTGGTACATGTATGATAATGTACGTTTGTGTGCATAAAATATACGTTGTCTCACTCAACACACGTTTGTTTCACGACACGATGCGAAGAACGTAGAGTTTTGTTGTTTGCAAATATCTGCCTATTCAAGTTCATAATCTCCATAAGTATCCATTTTATATGAATGCATTGCTAATGCGTAACGTTCTGCACGGTCTCGGTTTAAATAATGACACTTGGAAGATTGGGAACGAAAGAAGCCAGTATCGTAAATCAACCGGGGTCATACTTACAGATAACGTTCCTCGGGCACTAACGTAGAGGTTAACAACAAAAATCCGTCAACAAAAACACAAGAGACGTGGTGCAGGCGTGCTGCACACCGCGGCCGTTCACCCGGCACCGGCGGCGGACTGCGTTTCGAAAACTTCACGTCGAAGCGTTTAGAGAATATTCAAAAATAGACCGACCGATCTGATCAAACGCGCAACATTAGACGCTTGCACGTCTTACTTCGATACGCAACTCGAAATTCGAAACGAAAACGATACGCGCCTGTCGGAACCGTCCTGAATTGCTTTGAAAAGTTTCCAGTGCACAAAGTTAGTGGTGATCGCGAGTGAGGGCTCTACGCGGCGGAACGCGGCAGCCCCGTGGCGCTCAGAAGTGAACTGGCGCCGACCGCTCCGCCGGCCGTCACACAGGAACACCCACACCGACGCAGAACGCACACGCGCGCCTTCGCCGTACGCCGTACGTACACACTCACGCCGCCCGCACTCCTACACATTCAATCCAAAACTGATAAACACCACCAAACAAAACATCGCTCTGCAACTGCACATAATAAACATACGAAGTTTTACCATTATTCAACACCATTGATCTCATCAGCCACTGTCGCTGTTTTGCACGAGTGCACGAGATGATGTAGATAGAAAACAAAATACGAAACTGCAAAAACAGGTTTCGTACGAGGATCGTAATGGGCACTCGACGACAGAAATGTCGTAGGTCGGACACAACGTGTAATGGCATATTGAACACAGACAAAGCAGGAAAACAAGAGTAATAAACAGAGAGGTCGAGACAAGAGTACAAAGCGCTGTACGCATTCGCTCCTACACATAAAGGTAGAACTGAGATAACTAATGCGCAGATATTTCATAGAATCAAAACTCTGAGCAGTAGGTAATAAATTACAGTTGGGTAATAAAAAGTAGATTGAGAGATACAAAAACCTAAACAGCAAGTTTATTGCACAAAACAATTCAATACAAAAACATTAATGGAAGTCATCTAGAATGTTCTTATTTGGTAAAAATATCAATGAACTTGATTAATCAATTGATGATACTCGTACTAATTGAACTGTTTGCAATGAATGTTATGAATAGTAAAACGATAAACCATGATACGGTAATGGTTTAAAGAGGAGTGTGATTTACACAGGATTTACCAGAAGATCCATCTAGACTTCGAGTGCAGTAATATCAAATGTAACGTTCCTATTAATAATTTAATTACTTACTTATAGAAATATTAATAAAAAGATACTCACGCATGTACAGTCCGCATTGTTGATTGGTAATTATATTACCTGAAATCAAAAACAAAATATCTGAGGATAACAACTTATATAGATAAACAATAGAACCTACAGTGGTAAATAAATACAAGGCTTGTAGATTGCTCCGTATTCGCTGAGCCAAAAGGAATAAATTATTAAAAAAAGGCGTGAAGATAGTATTATTATTGTTACTCAATTGGCCTCTGAAGAACAGACACCTGGTAATAATTTAGGTAAACGCAGTGAAAACCTGTTTGAAATGAATGAAAATTCAAAACATGAATACATAATTAAAAAATATATTAACTTAAATTTTGAATTTTTAATAGTTTACCAAATTGACAATTCTAAGACCTTGAAAACATCCGAGTTGAAAACTAAATGAGGATGAGTGGCTAAAGTTATCGTAAAGTATTGCTCAGGGTTATAAAAATGAAAAGCCTTGCATATTGCATCAGAATACTGACTGATGAGGGGATAAAATGGAACAATTCATCAACCAGTACCGATTCTGATAAATCAACTTCAAGGATTCCTGCGCCTCTATATTATTTACAGAAAAGGTCTCACGACGAAACGTTTCAATTTACTTTGTCGCTTTCAGAAATTCAATTTGAGCTTTCGTAAAATCTATTTGTGTTTCGACACGAGTACGAGTCGGGAGATAAAAATGGTCCACGTAAATTGATTTATCTCAAGGGAACTTTTCACCTGGAACTGGGAGGATAGGTGTCGTGAGATCAACTTGAACCACCGTCTTAATACTTTGTAGAATGAAGGCCGAAATAAATAAACAAGCAATCAACCAAGTCTAAATCAAAAATTCAGATTGAGCGAGAAGGCCTTTCATTAACATGCTCAATATTCTATTCCTGGATGTTTTAAAAGAAAAAAGAACTTAAAATTTGTAAGAATAGGCCTAAGGTTTCGCAAATTTAACTCATTCACTATTCAATTGACGTATCCGCGGTGTTACAAAAACGTGACCGGCGAAAAGGGAAAGTTGGTCGATGGATTGGGACAAAAAAACCACGTTGATTTGCTAAATCTCTTTGAAAACGGTGACGGTGAGGTGGACGTAATATACGCGGCAAAGGATGGAATGAACGCAAACGAATTAAGAAATTCGAAATGAAAGGTAACGCGCCATACAAAATAATATAATTTCCGCTGTCCCGTAAGCTAGCTTTTTGAAATTCAAAGTAAAAGTAATATGCACAATCGGTCTTTAGGTCTCTGAAGTACCGCAGAACCCATTTTTGATGACTCCTAAAATCGTGCTATCTCGCTTACTCTACCAAACCTGCGCAATCGTCTATTGCACCTAACTTCAGAAAGATAAAGATCCGTTGTGCTTAGTATAAAGACATTGAATAGAATGACGGTCGTCGCTTCGTAGCAAGCCGAAGCACATAGCATCGATCAATTTGCTGAAGACTTGGAGTACCATCAATCTTGATTAATGAATGCCGGTAATGAAACTGCTGGCCATTGGTAGGTCAAATATACCAATTTATATGAAGGGAAGTAGTTAGCGTCTCTTTATGGATTTTTATCAGTAAACCAGTCACGTACTCCAATTAAGATTAGGTACATGTAGATATTTATAGTGAATAATCTGAGTAAAAAATGTTATTTGATACTCTTCATTCTCTCACACATCGATTTAATTCGGAATTGATGATTTAATTTTGATGTACCTACTTAACTGCGTTGCTAAAAAAAAGGTACCATGGTACACGTACATTTTCAGGAAACATAGAAATATATGTTACATTTTCCCGTTTAATCACACATTCATGTCATTCAATCAAAATATGAGTTATCAAAACTAATGAGTGTCGCAACCTTCTAGCTATTTTACAGTTCACAGTGTATTTTATGGTTTCGGAATTTCTAAATACAATAAGGTTTTTTGGAACGAAGTTCTTTTTCGGACGGTATCGGCTGGGGCTGGGAGATTTTTATTTATTTTTTTGTCACGAAATCGTCACAGTGCGAAGTGCGTAGCCGCGAACAGTCCATAGATTGTTACATTGTTAGTACGGAAGAGCGTTTGATTTGAATTTGAAGTTCCCAGTATAGAAAAGTACTCTTTGCTCGTTCCAACCGAGTGTTCCACGACACTCACGTACTTTTTTTTATTCCTTTTGACCTTCATAAACCATTAAAAGGGAGATCAAATAAAACTTAAATCTATAACCTGTTCTTTATTTAAATGTCTACAATTAATAAATAAAAAATAGGCACTGTTTATTCATTCATACATTCAGTACTTATTTATTTAACATATTTCGCGGCAGAACACGTTTAATTATTTTTAAGTAGATAGTTTTAGTAGTATTAACTGGTCGAGTGTATATTACTCGTACATTAATCGTTGTCCCACAACGACTAATATCGACATCAACGACGTATGACATATTGTAATTGAAAAGGTTACCCCCCATAGACACAAAGTTTACCCTATTCTTGATGTGCGTTGTGTAATAATAATGTATTGTTTTTCTTTTCCTGTTCAAAATGCAAGAAATACTTTGTCGGTCAACAGTTTTGGTTTTTTTTTTCGCGCAATAAATACCATTACAAAAGTCGATTTTAATTCAATGATAGATCGAGATAAACGGCATTCAAAATAGCGTCAAACAGCGATTTTGAATGCCAATCCTCCTAGACGATGCATAATAAATAAGTAATAATCCAAGCAAAATGTCAAGATTTTGGCTCCGATATAAAGATGATCCATCTTTTATGGGTCTTTATTTGGGTCAACCTATGTAGGAATTTTCACTTTTTTATACGGACATTTATGCCAAGAACTGAACAGGCACACAGGCAATGGCATTGGCTAAGTTATTTATTATGCAAGTGTCTAATTTGAGCCAAGTAATGCATCTTCCTTTTGCATCAACGTGAAACTAAGCTATCGCAATAACGTAATGAAAATTGTTTCACGATCCGGCACCGTTTAGAGATCGTGTAACAACGCATTAATTTTTACGTAATTAAAAATCCATTGATAACCTACTTCGGATTGAAAATTAGAGCATTATAAGCGTAGACTAACGACGACATAAAGTCTAAACCTCAAGATAAAGGAAACTCAAGAAAGCGGTCACAATAGCGATCGCATAATGAAGATCCTTTGAAAATAATATCCTTCTAAATAAATTAGAGTCATTTACAGAGAGTCTTAGGAACAATAAATTATCCTCGAAGATATTTCTCAAGTAACATTGTGGTCATTTTGATTGACTGCGAAAAATGGTACTAGTTTAGTATCTTATCTACTTTTCTTCATAACTCTTTGGCTAGATTTGGGGTAATCTATAATGTTAACGTTGTGGGATATTTAAAACTTTTTCTTATGTATTTTTCTATGGAAAACTTTTTTCGCGAAATAGTAGTTTTTTTATAAGACTTGCGGCCGTATTTGAACTGTATTGCGCGTGTCGTATAAACGATTATGTTAATACCTTGATCATGAGCCTTTACAAACTCTATACTACTGATTATCCAAACAGATGAGGTTTGGATCTGAGTCCTGCTGGACAAAATACGTTCGAAAAATATTAAGCAACTCTCAAAGTGCCATTAGTTGAGTTCAAATGATTTTGTAATAGATTTTTGGAATACCTCATCAGGTCACAACTTAAATTAATTCAATTCTAGACCTAGTTCGTGAGTGACCTCGTAAATTTCAAAAAATAATGATAATTATAATAAAGTAAATTTAAATAGTTTAGTTTATTATTTATTTTTTGACCTTGCTCAAAGAATAAATAATAAATCAATCATCTTTAAAATCAAAGTATTGTAGATTGCTATTTTGTTTTCCAATTGCGAAATCGAATACCCAAACATTCTGCGTTTTTTCGTTTATATTCACACCTTTATCCCATTCGATGTCAAAGCAAAGATATTCCTTCCCTCCATTCATGCTATAAGAATCTCGGTCCTCGAGAGATAGAAATAGAGGTTTGTTTCGTTTCGAAATTGAGACCGGATGTGAAATTTTCCACCGGGCTTAGGATTGTTCCGAATCGGCGGGATTCGTTCATTCACGAATGTATTTTTGCGCGCCACAGATTAAATAACGCATTACATGTAGAGTTTCACTTAGAAAGTTAAAACTTTGAATGAATGTATCTGAATCACGGATGAAAATTATCCTATTCTGAGAGAAAATTTCGAAAGGAGAGTTCCGAAAAGGTAAACGCGAAAATAAATCGAAATCAATGAAGCTACAAGCACACTTCTTCAGCTTTCGTTTTTCTAAGTGTTTGGTGTGGAATGGTTTCATAGCGATGTCCAGGTTGCCGACCTTAGTGGGCAATGCAAACAAACAGCTGATCGATAGTTGCGACCTTTGTTTTGTCACTGGCTTATCAACTCAATGATAAGTCTTGAGTCCAAAAAAGATATATTGGTAATAGTTGTGGTTCAACTTACTTTGGCGAACGCTGTAAACTAAGTTGAACACGATATTATAAACTTAGGCCTTTTACATCTATATTAGATGATTTATACAGCGTCAGGAGGCAACCTATGCCTACACCTAACGGGACGCTGTAGTGCCTGGGACATTGTTTGAGATGGAATAGGCTTGCCCAGCACCTAAACCATCATCTCAGCTTATTCAGTTAATTAATTGTATTGACACGATATTATAAGATGAACGATACTAACAAATATCCGTTGGTCGCTTACTAGAGCTGCTAAGTAACTGAAAAAATAAGAGTAAGTGGTATCTAAATAATATTTCAGAGTTATGAACTAGACAAATTAATAACATGTCAGGACTAAGCAATGATGAATTAAAGAGCAAACAACTGTTATAGTTTAGACGACCTCTGTGGCGCAGTGGGCGAAGGTCTGCCTGCGACGCAGAAGGTTGCGGGTTCGATCCCCGCCGCGGGACAAATGTTTGTATAACCTACAAATATTTGTTCGGGTATGGGTGTTTCTATGTATAATATGTATGTATTTACAAACGAAAAGTATATAAGTAGTATATCAGTTATCTGGTTCCCATAGTACAAGCTTTGCTTAGTTTGGGGCTAGATGATGCTGTGTGAAAGCATTATTTAGTTTTTCCTGTATGATCTGAATCAGAGTCTTATTTATTTTCCTCTAAAACTACCCATGATAATAATGAATCTACACAACATAAACACAGATGGTTACAGAAGCCCCGAACTATCCGTTATTTGCTAGTATAAAAATTTTTGAAAAAAATAAATAGAACCGACTTCACAGAACACACACAGGCGAACCTTCTACACACTAAAAAGAGAAAAATAAGACATAAAGGGAATATATATATAATTTGAAGTCGGTGCCAACTATTCATTTACATCTAAGAAATTAAAAAGAACTTGGGTGCAAAATTGTATCCTATCGCTCGATTTCTTTTTTTTATAGGTACCTAATCGTATTCACTTGGCACCGACTTCAAATTATATTCTTATTTTTCTCTTTTTAGTGTGTAGAAGGTTCGTCTGTTTGTGTTCTGTGAAGTCAGTTCAATCTTTTTTTTCAAAAATTTTTATTTTTTACTTTTTAGTGTAAGTAAATAAATACTGTGTAAATAAAAGTGTATGTGTAAATAATATAGTAAGCTACATTAAGACCCTGCTTATCGTAGCTTATGTAGGAAAGGATAAGAGAAGTCATGGGCAGGCCTACTAAAGGACACACCGGAGTTCAGCAAGGGGGAAAACTATCAATCCCTCAGGAAAAGAAAATATTTTGGACCACCTCGGGTGTAACCTTTCAAACTATTTAATGTTTGACTCAGATTGTGAGTCAGGGTGTGTTGTGTAGTGAGAATGAGGTTTTTTGAATGTTACGGGGAAAACTGTCAATCCCTCAGGAAAAAATTATATGGCGCCACCTCGAGAGTATACCTCTTTCTAACAAAAAAAATTTTGGAAATCGGTCGACAACTGACGGAAATATCGGTGAACATACATAAAAAAAAAAACATACATACAGCCGAACATATAACCTCCTCCTTTTTTTGAAGTCGGTTAATTAAAAAGTGGCCTTAATTGTACAACGTAAGGTAATATCTTCGACCGTTGACCCGAGTGAGATCTTATTGACCTCAAGATGCATCAGATGAACTTATTTTTGACTTACAAGAAGATCTTGCGTACACACTTAAATTCAATTTTATAACGCAGGAAGCTACATATCAATACAGTCAGGGTCGAAAATCAATGTAGTATAGAGTTGAGAATACTTATAAGCTACTACATTTGCGTTGTGGAGACGCAAGAGGTGCATTTTATAGATGGGTGGATCAACTTTTTAGTGTCAAACCTTGTCCCCAAAGGTTAAATTACAGTAAAAAGTGTTGAGCTCGTTTAATTGCTGGTTTTATAATTATTTAATCAAATCAGATCCTTTGCCGTTACAACTGTTCACAATAATTTAAAAAAAAATCGAATAAATATATTAAAATTTTTCGTGACCCAGTTGACGAAAATTGGCTTCCATACAAATTTCACTTGTCCCCAGAGCACTTTACCCACATATACAACGCTGTTGTGAAAAATATTTCCATGACTTGCCTTTATATTTTTTATCTACAATACTCCTTGATACATCAGCATTCTAAAACATTGATTTGCAAAAAAAAATATTTAAATTTTCAACGAAAAAACTCGGTTTGAATAGTTGTCCCCAACATTATCGCTCATCGCGTTGTCAACTGACTAACGACAAAGAAAGTACTACAATGTGTGAGTGAAACAGAAGGTCAATGGCTCGACCAATAGTAAACTGATCTGCAAGTCGTATGATTGAGTCAAACCACTCATGATCGTTTTATGTACTCGGCCATTTCGTCCGTAGCCGGCATCGGGACCGGGTGTCTTTGTTTTGCATCCGCTGACTCACGACGGAATTTCGGTAAGTAAAAACTTTTTACGAGTAATTTTGATTGTATGTTATGACATTTAGTTCTGTAATTCTTTAAAAACATGTGTTTTGTTAATTTTCTAAAATACGTAGAAGAAAAGAAGCTCATAACCGCAGATTTTATCCTGAGTCACAGTTCCACTGGCTCACAAAAACTGTGACCCAAGAGACAATTTTTAGTGACCCAAGAGACATTCTGCATAAAAGTTATCATAATTTATACAATAAACAATTTGGTGAGTGATAAACGGATTAAATACATAAAGATTCATTGCACATTTTTAGTTTCTAATAGAAAACACTCAGATTTAAGTTTAAAATAGCTTTAAGTATGAATTAAGAATACAAGTCAGTTGTGAGGTCGATACAATACACCACACTTCATTCGATTCTGCTTTTACACATTCCATTTATCTTTTCTTTGATCTATTTTTACCCACACTCATTGTCGGCGACGGAGAAGAGTCAAGAGGTCAACTGGCTCGAATATGCATGGCCTTCGTAGATTACGAAAAAAAACCTTTGAAAGCAAGAAATCTCTCTCCATCGCTGTAAGATCCATTTTAACTATATGGATTTACTGCGGATGATGTATACCACCATAAATGTGCGGTAAAGAGGAAAACCTTATCACCCAAGCTTTTTACGGGTGTCCTAGAAGACGTCGTAAAAACTCTTGAATAAGACAGCTCGGGAATAAAAGTCTGCCTGTAGGTAGGTGTATTCCTGTAGCACCTTAGGTTTGTAGACGATTTGTAGACGACCTCAACCTCATCCTTTTCTGGTGGAACAAAAAAAAAGATGCTTCGAAAGCTTTGGGCCTACTTTTAGAGATGCGTGATCCTGATCACTCATCTTTAAGTAGTTTACTTTTTACCTCAAAAGTAGGCCTGAAGATGATGAAGATGGTTCTAAACATTGCATTGGAAACAAGCTCTGCCAATGTGTTCTGCCAACTGCCATCATGGTGCTAACTACCATCATGGTGCATTGATGCTCACGAAGGAGACTGTGCTCTCTTGAGAGTCGCACTGAGAGCTATAAAGCGAGCAATGCTCGGTATCACTTATAAGATTGTCCCCAATACCGAAATTCCCGAATGAACAAGCTAAAATTGTAAGATGCACAAGCGGTTATTGGGGCTCAAATAATATTGGTTGGGCAGGACTAGCCAGGCGGCTGTAGTAAAGTAGCAATTCAGTCCACTAACTATGAAATTATGGTGCCGAGACATGGGCGCTCACGAAGGAGACTGCGCAAGATCAGAGTCGCACCCCTGTGTGACTCTGACTTGTGCCGTCTCCTTCGCATGGAATAAGCAATGCTCGGTATTACACTAGAAATTTATTATTAGATCTACCCAGTCCTCGATGCCGAAACACACACACAAGTGGTTAGTGGGGCTCAAATGGAGTTGGTTGGGCAGGACAAGTGGTCAGGTGCGGTGATGACAGGATCAAAGTTGTAAATGAGTGGTGTCCCAGAGGTGGTAAATAGAGTGATGGTCGTCATCACAGAAAAAAAGGATCGACGGCATCGTAAAGTCTGTAGAATATAATACAAGGGCAAGATTACCATACCACAGGACAAAGACGAATGACAAAAGTGAAGAAAGGCCTGTACCCCCCGGCATAGCTGGCCAGACTGACCACAGCTGGCCCAGCCTTTCTCATCCCACGGAATAAAATTTTGATGATTATTTTGATGAATCTACAGGTAGTAAAATTTTTTTTTTTTGGCCATATGTTGAAAGATATCTTGAGTCGGTAAGTTAGTGAAAAAACTACGCTCAAGGCGAGCCGCGGTCCAATGCGCTAGAGCCTAGAAAATAGATTTCATCTACAAAAAGCTTTTTAGGTCTTCTATTAAGCGAGATTTATGTTATTAGAGATATAGGACTGGTTTGCTACGCAGATGACTGTTTAAATAACCGAAAACCCTCATTTTCATAGAATGTTATCATTAATTTTAGAGAAATATGTAATAATTGTTAAGTTAGGGTTTATTTTCTATGATAACTTTAAAAAGTAAACTGGTTGTCACATTTAGGAGATATTTTTGTACCTTGTATAGTTTTTTATAATGTAATTTGCCTATGGAATAGTACCATATATGTCTCTGGAGTCACCATTATGTCTCCGGGCTCACGTAGTTGTCCCCAAAAATTTGGACACTGATAGCAGGATTATTAAAAAAGTAAAGGTTATTATACAAAATGTTGTATGACAAATGTTTGAAGAATAACCTACAATAGTCATGTAAAAAGTGCATCTTTCTGGCGTTTCTAGAAACAGAATTACAAGAAAAGTAAATAAAATTTCTTTCATTTAGTGACCCCAGAGACACAATGAGGTATATTTTCAAAAAATTGAGACACTTTATTTAAACTTTGATTATGCCAGATTGATTTAATTGAATAATAGTTCACATTGAAACAGATTTACTTATTAAAATATAGTTTTTTATGAACTTTTTACCATAATACGTCATTGTGAGTTAGGTGACATTTTTGGGAGCCACTTTTGGAATAAAGGTATAAAAATCCATGAAAACGACAAAATTTTTTGGTGCTCGTAGTAGATTTATAAACTACAGAAATTTATTTAACAATATTAGGTGAAATTATAGCAATATTTCAACATTTATATTTTTACACAAAAAGTTGATTCATGACAGAAAAAAGTTGATCCGCCCAGATACGTTTCTCGCGGCGCGGCGGGACAAAAAAAAATTATAATATGAATAGAAAGACGGATTCGCCACGTGCTACCTCATTAAAGATTGCTGTTTTTTCGCATGCAATGAAAAAAACAAGAAGTCGCTTTTAAATTCACACGGAAGATAAGACAGCAAAAAAAATCGAATTTAATAAATAAAGAGCATTACTTTTACCCCCTTCGCTTTGCTGTATTTCATGAACGCAGCTTCGCAAAATAAACATAGATCTGGGAACTTTAGCTCGTAAAACTGAAGATTGGCTGCAGTAACTGTTACACAGTTATACACTGTGCAAGTTCTACTTTATCCGAGATATTTGCAAGGTCATCAACCTAAACTCCTTAATTTGTCACAATTTGATATTCGAAAACATACAGTTTCTACTCAAACATTTATCTACGTCCTGGTCCATTTAAACTTTAATGCGAATTTATTTTAGACAGTAGATACCACGAAATTCAATTAACAAGCTGATTATATATTTTTTTAAATTTATGGGTTACGACTTGCATAAGTTTTGTTTCACAAACAAGTTCGAAATTTTAAAATTTAGTCAAAAATTTACGTGAATTCGTATGGAAATTTTATTTTGGAATATGCTAAGAGTTGGTAATAAAATTCATCAAAAAATTTAGTGCTGCGAGCTCATAACTTAAACTACGGGACGTCGAAAGTCAGCCTTAATGCGACTGTTTTTTGAAAAAATTACAAACAGAAAATGTACTTACTCATAGCAAGATGATTTAATTTATTTGATTTGATTTGATTTAAAAGATTTGCTTGCATAGTCTGAACAAACAACCTTCGCTTAATTCATAAAATTGAATTTTGAAGGTGTTTGCAACTTAGCACGCAGGATGTTTTTTTTTTTTTTATTATCAAATACAAAAAAAACTCAATATTTCTGAATAACTTAACGATGGTTAATTCATTAACGAATTTATAGCACGACAAGCTTTAAGTAATTTACGTTTCAGTTTGCTACTAGATTCACCATTTCTCTCGATTTTGACTTCTTGAAGACGGAGACTTTTGGCTTGAAAACTGTAATCAGAGCTCGCTACGCACTCCGGATCACGTAATCTTTATACTTAAATAAAAAGATAACCGTAAAAGACCACGTATTGGTGTTGCCATAAATCAATTCTCAGTAAAGCTCAACATTTGCAGTGCTCACTGCAGACGTAGAACCCTAATTAAAACGTATTGTGTCGTAAATCGCACAGCAACAACTAGAAACTGCTTTAAGTCTAGTTTACACTACACGGTCGAGTACTCGAGGCGATACTACACGTATGCAAGTAAGAAAAGAGAAGAGAGCCTATTCCTACCTCAAAGGCCGGCAACGCATCTGCAGTGCTTCTTGATGCTGCAGTTGTCTGTGGGCGGGTGGTATCACTTACCATCAGGTGTGTCACTTGAAGGCCTCCGTCATAATTTACCGACTTTGTAGTAGTCAACAATTTTACATCCCAGTACCTTAAACACTACAAACTACGAAGCATTTAATTCCCAAGGCAGATCGGTGTAAGCTTGGCTTCGAGTCGTGTACGAAGCGCGGCATAATAAATGTCAGTTACCCATTTCATGTTAAGTTCTAGGATAGAAATTAGTTTGAAAATCTCATAGCTTTTTGCATTAGTCGAACATAATCGTATAAAGTGTGAGGGATGGAAAAAAAAGAAAATAAGGATCCTGATAATTCTGAAATGTGTGAATGCTGATAATTTTTGTACTATAAAAATTACAGGGATGAAAAGTCACAATTAATTTTTGAATAAACGGGTTTTTTGTTTAATTAATTATGTCGTCAAATCACGAAAGCTTAATAAGTTTGAAAATTCACAATTTTATATAAAAAAAATGTATTTTTTATCTATGTCTATGACTAGACCAATTCAAAATTAATAGATGGTCGCATGTCAGGCTTTTCAACAAAAATTCAAAAATCCAATAACACAGGCCTGATGTTTATATGTATATTTAGTAACACAAATTAAATGTCTTTTGAATAATTTACATGCAAAATCACTTAAGTAAATGGAAAAAGCCTAATGAAATTGAATGAATATTTTAGGGTACCGCTAAACTCACGAGGATAAATGAATTGAATTGAAAATAGTAGGTAAGTATACCTAATACGGGCTGAATTATTTTTTTGTAAGTATATACTTACTAGCTGCGCTCCCTCGGGATTTTTTAATTTTTTCGGGATAAAAAGTAGCCTATGTCCTTCCCTGGGATACAACCTTTAACTATGCCAAATTTCAGCTTAATCTGTTCAGCGATTTGGGCGTGAAAACGTAACAAACAGACAGATAGACAGACAGATAGAGTTACTTTCACATTTATAATATTAGTATGGATAGTATGGATAGTATGGATTAGACCTGTGATATTTGTTTAGGAATTAGGATGTGTTTTATTAACTCCATTTAGTTCATCAGCGTAATTCATATTTTCGCGGGGTTATTACATGGTACGGTCAGCGACAGAAGTTCATGAACATTTGTCGCGTTTGAATCTTCTGTAACTTCGAAACTAGTAGTTGTAACTAAAACTTGAACATATATTGAATGTATTGCCTCACACCATTACTATTAGTGTTATTACTAAATGAAAATGAAGCTTTACAATCTCTAATTGTTCATGAGCTTAAGGTTGTACCAAAAGGTATACTAAATACAAATACAAAGTTGATCACTACTGCTGCACTATAGCTGCAGCATCGCCTCGCTGAAGTTCAAAACATGCGTCAATAACATAAAACATTCACATTCAAAGAGTAATTCTACCAGCAGCTTTTGTTGGATACAAAGCCAGGTGCACACTGTCATTTCGAGTACTAAGACAGCCTATAAATTACAACGCAAAAGCAATTCCTGGAGATCACAAGAGTTGTAAGCGCGCGCTTATAAATTATCTTCTAGTGAACAGCTTTGCCCGTCACTTATGTTATGACATGACCTAAGTGTATATAGGTACTCAATAGAACTGATACTCCTCACCGCAAGTATTGTACGTATGTACCTACTTCTCATCACATTTCGGCGGGTTGGAATGGCGGCCGTGCGGTCATTAATTCTATTATAATTCGTGATTTAATTCTCGTATCTCAAGTCAGTATTTCCTTAATATTCACATGAATTAATAATAAAAAATATTATGTAAAATCTGTGCTAGGTACGAGTAGGTATAATATCTTATTTTTTGAAAATTTATTTTTTATTTTTCAGTAAGTACGATAGTTGTTTATTTTCGCTTCTGTGCTTCTTGTGTGTTGTGTTTTGTTGCTTGTGTGTTTTTGTTTGTTGTTTTCTGTACTTTTATTGATTTAGAAAGCCCGTATTTTATATTCAAAGCACCAACAATGAAAGTAAAGCTTAAGGAACTGCTCTGTAGATGTGGTTCGAGACTTATCCTTACAAATACCGTTTTTTTTTTTAATGAATTCTATCCTTAATTTCTTGTTTTTTCAGGCATATTTATACTCTAATAAAGAGTTTTCTACGGTCAACCTCAACCGTCAACAGTCAACCCACTGCATTTGCAGAAAGCATGTAGCCTGAGCCTGACTTCAACCGCTACATTACACACGTCTAAGCCTAGCCCAATTCTTAAGAAACCGTAGCTTAGGAGTAATATACGAGTAACACAACAAAACGCTCCAAGACTGTAAATTAGCTATTCTGCATTACACCAGCTGGGAATATAGCAGTTCCTGAAATTAAGCGTTTGTGTTTCCCGGGTCGAGGTATAATTTACTGAGATTGCCATATAAAACGGTCTAGATGAAGATTGAGCTCTGGATGTTTCTAGACATAAGGTCAAAAAATGTCAAAGCCTTGTAGTTTGAGTTTGATTATTCATGAGTGTCTTGTTTTTGTATTTTTTTTCATACATTTCGTGCCTTTGTATTTAGATATTAGCATTTTTGAATTTATAATACATCTGGTTTTTTTTTTTTCGAAATAATTAATCGGTGTAACTTCGTGTGGAATCTGTTTGACTTGAATTGTGACATAATTATTGACTGTATTATGCTGGTACTTGGAGACATTTTGGAATAGGTCCAGGTTAAAAGCACCCTAAACGAAAAATGCTATTAGAAGAAATAAAAGCAAAAAAAATGTGTGCCAGGTAAGAAATTAAGAATTCAGGGCTTCTTCTAAACTCTATGGAAAAGAGGCGTGACTTCAAGTATCTAATAGATAGATAGATAGGAATATAGATATTTTTATTCAGTAAAAAATAAAGTAGATAGGCATAGGTACAGAAAGATGACATAAGTTAACACAATGATTTGAGTATGACACAAAAACAATAACAGAGTAGGTACACGCATACAAACACAAGGCATGCTACGGCGCCGAGCATTATGAATGCGTTTTGACTATAGTCGTACCTACGAGTATGTGTGCAACCAGAGCACTTCGTCTGTGAGTGACTGCTTTAACGACATTTTTATTTTAGTTTCCTTTTCACAGGTATTGACGGGACGCTGTAGTGCCTGGGACATTGTTTGAGATGGAATAGGCTTGCCCAGCATCTAGATCATCCTCTCAGCTTAATCAACCTGGCCCACAGGAAAGACGACGTCTATACGTGTGGAGCTGACGAAGCTGTGGGTTTCCTCACGATGTTTTCCTTCACCGTTAAGAGTTCGTGTTATAGCGCATATAAATTTTACGAAAAATCGTCGTTCTTAACTAAAGAATGAAGTACGTTATTCAATAGGAAGACTTGGAATCTAATTCAATCTTTGGTTGATCATATTGATACGATTTCTATTCCACCAATAAGCAGGCGGTTGCAGGATGTTTGGGGCAGGTTAGTTATATTATTTAAATTAAGTGATTTATTGATGTCCTATGGCTATTTGGAACGCCAGAACAAGGCAGTTTTAACGTACCTACAAGTATAGACAATTTTAGCGCCAAAATCGTACCTCTACGAATCCGGTGGGGTATTTAGTCAGGGACAAGTTCTTCGTTCGTTTGAAGAGGACTACATATTCCAAAATATTTCGTGGTTATTAAAAAAAATTCACAGTTCAAATTTAAAGTTTCGCTCTGAAATATGGTCCCGATGCCGTGTTTGGTTTGGATGAGTTGAGCGTGACGTCATCGAACCTGAAACCGTACCGTGACAGAAGCAACAAACATGACCATGTGGCCGGCGCGGCGCGTGCTCATTCATAAATACGATACACACTATGTAGATTTAAACTAAGGAATCAGCAGGAATACTAAATTACTTACCTGAGTCTTTTTCCCAAAAACAGTGATCTGTTTTCATTCCCCTCATCTCGTCTAGTTTTCTCGTTTAGACCAGGTATCGAGACTCTTTATGACGATTGTCATCAAAATTATTTGCAGCTTTGTTAACAGAGTAGACAGTGTTTCTCAACATCTTGACAAAGTATAAATTACATACAGGCCTACATTCTTATCTAAGTTTCCAATGAATAAATATGGCAAGGACACGTCCTTGGTTGGAAGGTAATTACAAAAAAACATTTATTAATAATTTGCAGTGAGAGAAAGACTGCTTTACTAAAATTTAAAATAAAAACTGTTGTGCTATACGGTCGCCTTATTAAATGTATCCGCTTGCTCATATAACTAACTTTGAGCCCCGCCTTCCGATCGTAAGGTCGTGGGTTCGATCCCGGTCTTGCATCAATGAGTTTTTCTGCCGAAAAAATTATGTGCACAATGCCAGTACCTACTCTCAAACGGTAAAGGAAAACACCTAAAACCTAAAAAGTTCGAAAGTATGTGTCAAGTGCACGAAAGGAGCCTCTTTGAGGCGCACTTATAATCTGTTCACCACACTGGTTCGAAAGAACTGGAGACACGATAAGAAGAAGAAGAATATAACTAACCCGTAAAGAAATCCAAGCTAAGTAATTAACTCTTAGGAAATAAGGCAATGAAGCGAGGGTATAAAGTTAGTTCTGCGTAGGCGACTGGACGAAGTCGTGGACGGTTCGGATTTAACTACGAGTAAAAATATGGCCGGATGTGAATACACCTATGTTTGTTCTAAGTAATTTTCCTCTTGAAAGTTTTCCTCAAAGATTGATTCAGAGAACGTAATAATAATGTGGAAAACGTAACACTTTCAGAAACGTAATGCAGTTCTTGAGCGGCGCCTAGCCAGTAGGCTAGGCGCCTTATAGTAAGTATACTATAAGGTGATAAATCCGATATTTCGGACGTTTCCTTCTACGAGCTACATTGTATTCGGTCGATATAATGAATCTGGGACCTCGGACCGAACATAGTATTATTTTATCTGATATAAGACAAATTACTACCACTAATCTTGGAAATTGGCCTTTGAACGACCAGATATAACTGAGGAAAGCCAATTTTCTCTTGAAAGTTTTCCTCAAAAGTTAATGAACTATAGGTAACTATAGGATACGTAATTATAATTAAAATATAACTCCAACCAAAGTCTATTGACTGAATATTTATTATATTACGTTTTAAAAACTAAAATGAAAGCCGACTTCAATGTTAGACTTAGGTCGAAAGTTCCTGAGTAAGTTTTGAGTTTTACGGAAAAAGTATATTCCTCAGGTATCAAATTTATATGGGACATATCATCCATCCATCCATATTTTCTTTGACACTTTTGTATATCCACTACAGAGCATGATTGCTATACAAATATTTTGTGTCTTGGAAACATTGGCGTGATCCTATCGTTGAAACTTCATAGTATTTTATACTAATAACAACGGTGATGATATTTACTTTCAATAAGGTAAAGTATATTTCGAAATTAGGTATTACTCCAGGTAAAGTGATTAATGAGAATGACAGCTGTACAGCCACAAAGTAAATGAACATTTCTAGTTTTATAAATTTAAATAAGTTTGTAACTAGAAGAAGGCGAACAGTTCGACTATCGAACTAATGGTAGGACTGGATGGAATAAACCGTTTCACCATGAAACAATTATCAAATTTTGAAAATTTGCTTTTATCTCTTATCAGTTTTATCATTTGAAAAGCAAATACCATCTCTCTTACTTAATCAGTTGTTGCTGTTGATTGTACGAAACGAAGGGCTTGATAATCTATTTTCTATTTTCCCGTGACCCAGGTACGTACACTGCGTGCTTAGTACTACTAGGCACGCAATAATTAATCATCGGGAACTCAAACAAGCAGAATCAATTACAGCAGCACAAAACAGAAGGTGGATTACAGCAATCCGTCAGTTTCTGGAAACTAAATTATAATGGCACTATCATTAGTGTGACTGCCGGAATAATTATGACGGAGTGAAACCATGTTTTAATAAAGAAAAGCTCTCGCGTATTATTTTAAAAAGTCCGCCGCAATGGAATAAACCAACAAGTCAAAGCTGAATAATATTTTAAAGCTATTTGCTAAATACTGAAATCATATGACGCCGCGTCAGACCTTTTTTGGAGAATAGCAACTTAGTGACACCTGTTTTCTGTTCAAAGAAACAAGTAGCACAGTCAGTTCCCAATTATGCGTTCAAAGGAACAAAGCATAACGCTCCACCCAAATTAACTGTCCTACCGAATTTACAGTCTATATTACCTGGGGAGACAATTAGACGGGGACCTGAATGAAATTCCCAACCTGCCAACAGAAACTCAATTACATATATCCTGACTTAAAGTTATGGTTTTTAATAAATTTAGAAAGACACGTTACACAAATGAATTTTTAAGTTACGTTTTGTTTTCTTCGTGTATGAATATATATTATAACATGTGAACAGAAGGATTTCTGGTCTGATATTCTGGCTATCATAAGAATATGTCTCAAAAATCGTTGCATATTCTTAGCCAGTTTTAAAGCAAATGTTACGTTCAAAAGTAATTGCAAAGCGTATGTATGCCTACCTTTACCAGAAACCCTCACAAGTGAAAGCCTAAAGCCAAATGTCTATCGCTTTAAGAAATATGTTCTATTTTTTCTCCAAGGCTAAAGCTAAGACTAAACCTTCAGTAACATTTTCAGAATTTTGTCGAAACTAGAAGTACGTTTTGCACACATCTGTACACGGATTTGAAATTAGACAATCGATTTTTTGTTCAAATTAGTAATGGGCCCAGTCGACTAAAGAAAAGTAATAAATTAAATGCATTAGGTCAACTGGTCCAGTAGGGCCAGTTTTTTCCGGGGCCAGTCGACTAAAGAGCCTTACCGTCAACGGTTGACGTTGGACATATAAAATATCTTGGTAAGCTTTTTGCTGCACTTTTCGCTCGTAGGGACTTAACTCGAGAGCATCTTTTATAATACCTAGCAGAGTTTAGCACAAGTATTAAAGAACTACACTCTCGAGAATGAAATAGATAAGATTGTTATTCCGTAAAACTAAAGGGTCCTGCTTGCAAGGGCTCATGCTTCAAAGATAGTTTCTAAGTGGGCTTATTAAATTTCACGGTCAATCGTACCTCGGTGAAAATAGATACAGACCTTTTATATTCCCAATCGTCCCCAAACTACAGACACTCGGGTCGATACTCAGTGACACTATCAAGCGATTCGAAGCTTCTTTTCTTTCTAGCCTAACGTTATTCATGTTTCGAGTTGCTATTATGACCAGTGCATCGATAACCTCAGTAGATTGTGCTGACCTCGTTTCTACGAGGACTGAGTCACCGTTCGCGAGATACTTTATAAGTGGGATTATCCACCAAGGGATTCGGAACTTGCGTCACTGCAATATTTTGTTGCATCAAACAAGCAAAGGTTAAGTGCCCTAGTTTCAAGAGTAGCATAAACAGAGAGCACAAAAACTAACTAGATATTCACAAAATCTCAAAGAAAATTTTAAGCATACTCAGCTCACAGAATATTTAGGTTACTTCGTTATTTTCCAGGAAGTAGTGAAATAACGAAGCTAAAAATTTTGAAAAAACTTCATGTAGTAAGCGTTGATTTTCAAAACCTTGTTGGGTTCAATAAATCAGTTTGATCAATCATCAAATTATACAACATCTGGTTAATTATTAGTTGTTGACAACGCAAGACCTTCGTTGAGGTGGAACTCAATCAAAACATTTGTTATGAAGTGAGTGTCAAGAACAGAAAGCAATTGGGTCAAAACTCTACAGGAATTGATTGGATTGCTTAGACACTTTGTAAGTGCTCCTGAGTTTTCTCAGGACATGTTTGCAGTATTTTTTTTAAAGTTTTTGTGATCTCGTTCTATTTCCTAGATCTACATCTACACTAATATTATAAAGAGGAAACATTTGTTTGTTTAATTGTTTGTTTGTTTGAATTGAATATGCTCCGAAACTACTGAACCGAGTTGAAAAATTCTTTAATCCTACATTATCTCTGATGAACATAGGCTATAAATTATTTTCAAAAAAATTAGAGATCCTTATGAAAATTGCAATAATGTAACCAAAGGTGTAAAAATTTTAAACATAAAATTCTTCATATCGCGTGCGCTGCGAAAACTATTGATGATAGAACAAAAAAATGTTCTACAATATTAAAGAACGTATCAATTTCTACAAAAAAGTCAGCGATAGCATATGTCCAAGTATTGTGGTTGTGTCAGAATAACAACTTTTATAATTTAAAAAGTGAATAAAAATGCCGACCAAAAGCAGACCACGTTATTCTTATTTTGGTATTTATTCTTATCCTAATAAATTTCTTCGTAGTAAAGGCTGTTTTAGTACCCGTCGATTACTTTTTAAATGATTGAAATCGGACATTTTATTCAAAAGTTATCATGAGTTCCTTACTGCCCAATACTCCCCTACCTACCTTAGACCTTACCTACATATTAACCTCTAAACTTTAAAGGATCATACATCCCGTTCCGGGACCGCCATGTTGTTATTAAATTTTTGTTAACTACCTATAATAAACCCGTGCGAAGCCGGGGCGGACAGCTACTCAATTATATAACTAGGGACAGTTTCAATTTGGCAATGTAAGGCCTGTAATCATTCATAGTTCAAACGAGCCTTTTCGCATTGGAGCAGATAAACTACTAGACGTGGCCTACTCTTCAAAGAAATACGATAATCGTTAATATTATCGTGGTACAACATAGTTCACCGATATAAGCTGAGTCATATTAACTTTCCAGATTAATAGTTTTTTCACTTTTGGATTATACCATGAAAATATTATTAAGTAAGTACCTATGTTGCAAAATAAATTGTACTGTTGGACGATTCAGTTTACTTTATGGATGCTACATCGAGTGGCAATCTTTCTTCAATTTTCGAAGAACGCTCTTTAACTGGGAAACATTTTATAACTATCTAGAATTCTCTCGTAGCATTTTTAAACTTTAAGACTATTTGAGTGTGTTAGAAGGGACCTGGTTATCTACTGCTAATTTGCAAAATATAGCCAGAAGCAAAGCAATAATCTACCTAAATGAAATTTAAAATACCAACTACTAAATAACAAGGTAGTTTTATATTTTCCTATTTGAGAATGCAAACTAAATATTAATATTATATTATGCAAGAAAAACACAGTAGATTATTTCAAATAGTGGGTATATTTCATTTTTATGTATGTCAAAATCAGAGTCAAAAAGCATTTATTCAGTAGGATCACTATCCATTTTAAAACTAAATATCAAGCTTTAGTGCGAAGCCAGTAAAGCTATAATTGAGGCTAGTTGAAGTAAATTTAGATGCTTCTTATGGACAAGGAATAAACGCCTCAACATAGACATAAGTAATTATTAATCATGAAGATTAACAACATTTACCACAATACTACTAAAGAATACACATATACACATCATGAATAAAATACAGAACACAGAAATTATATAAGTACCTAAATGAAACATAATTTCATATTTCACATATTATACAAGCACAGTCACAATTGAATAGAAGCATTTTATAAGTAAAGTTACAAAGTGGGTACTTAGCTTTGGTATCGATCTGCTGCTGCACACTGATCCACATAATCACAATCGTATTCGTTTTATACCCACAAGATTTCAAAATGTCTGCCAGGTTTCTGACCAATCCGAAACCACCAAACATTGAGATTGAACATCTTTGATTATCAGTTAAATTAACAATACATGATATAGTTATATTGTTTTGAATATCTAAACAATGATTATAACAACATTTATGATTAGTAGATTGTGTTCCTTTTACCGATATTTACATAAATTCAAACGACCAATCACAAGGACTTTGGAATTATCTTACAACTCAGGACATTATAACGATACGTAGATTAGCGAGAGTATTTTAAAAGGTGATAGAGGATTTATACAATTTTTGTTATTATCTAATCGTATCCTTAATTACTGATATCCTTAATTAATTCGTTAACAAAACAACAGTTCATTCAATTGTCTACCTCTTATAGCAAAACTATAAGGTAACTATGATTTAAAGCTTAATGACTACAGTAACAAATCATGTTCTCATTAATATACTACTATAATAACTTAATATAGGTACTATTTAACCTATATCGATAAACTATATCACAATAACAAACATTTTATTGAAGTTTCGTTCAGAAACTGATTAGACTTCACTTTACTTCTTGGTTTATAGCTTCTGTGACTTGTTTAACTGATTGACAAGATTTCGTTCACTTCGTATTATTGTTTGACTTTGACATCTTCAATCAACGTGTCGTTTCGAAATTAATATCTGTCAAGTGCATTTCATTGGCTCAGTATATTTACAGTTTTTACAGTGAACGAACGAGGTCCGGGTGAGATGGCAGTATTTTACGAGTTTATTTTATCATCGTTTCACACAGGTCGTAAAATGAATCTTTACAGCTGAGTCTTGTTAAACATATTTTCTTACGTAGTATCTACGTAGGTAAGTTTTTGACGCGAATCGTTGTCCATTTTATTTGTACCAGGCCTGATTAGTCAGATTTCTATCATGAAGAACACCGTAATAGTTTTATTTTACATCTAGATTAGATTAGGATGCAGTTCGTATAATCTTCCTCAATTCCACATCAATATTATGATTCCATCGAGCTGAGCTGATGATAGAGTTAGGAGTTGTTTACCAGAAAACACCCTGATTGCATCGCGACTTTCCATCCAGGTCAAAATCCGATATTAAGGTAGAATTATGAGAACAGACTGCTTATCTGAAAATTGAGTCAGAAGCTCCACCCCGTGTTTAGACTAGAGATGATAGACGTGTATTAATTAGGCACATGTCCACATTTCGTTAATTTTATGCGTATTGTGTGCGTGATAGTTTTCAAATCCATCACCGCTTTGTTTCGCTTAGTAATCTCACCTGGTTTTCTCCGCATCCGCCACTGCACCGGCGGAGGCGCCGGGCTACCTGAGCCCGACGAAGCCAGCTTGAAGCCGTCACCTATAAAAAAAACAAAATACATTATCACACAGGCGATCACATACGCGAATTAAATGATGCAAAAGATATGATTGAAAAAAAAACCAATAAGTATTTAGTAGTACCTACTTACAATTAGTTAGCACTATACATTCTCTCTCTACCCTTATGTAGAGAACTACATGTGCTTAGTCTATGTCCAAAATAGTTTAATTTTTTGTAATTAAGTACAAGTAGCCGGGCCATGCTAGGTATCCAACTCGTGAACCGTATACCAAACGTCGAGATTCGACGCCGCACTAAGGTCGAGGATGTAGGTACGGATACCGATGGACCAAAGCGGTTACCGAGTGGTGGCCAAGAGATATGCGGCGGCCTCGGGGCTGACCACCTGCCCGATGGTCAAATGACATTGTGGAGGCGGTGGGAGAACAGTGGATCCGGCTGGCACAAGACCGCCAGGAGCGGCGTGAAAGAGAAGAGGCCTATACCCAACAGTGGGTGCAAATATAGTTCTGTGGTGCTACCGGCTGGATAGATAGATAGATAGATAGAAGTACAAGTAGGCAGGTAGGTATCTTTTACTTGCATAACATGCAAGGATTGATTTTTATTATATCTAAGTTATTAGTTTACTGAACAAAAGTTGTTGTTTATGATGATAGTAATACATTCCTGAGAGGTTACCGGTGTTTTACAAATAACCCTGAATACAATTTTAACTGTTTCAGTGTCACGTCAAAGCGACATCTATCGACAACAGATCGTACTATGATACAAGGCAAGCGAATATAACTGGAAGCTTTGGCGCTTCATAGCCACCGTTTTGTGCGAGATAGTGCAGCTTTGAGCCGCAAGGTGGCGCATGGGTAAATGTTTGTGAAAATTTCATGTTTACCCATAGACGGTAGGATAATTTTCCATGTGTTTACTGAACTTATATGAAAAAAAATATATATATTTATAGATAAAATGTTCTCTAACCGTATTAAAATTGTAGACCGAAGAACACACTTAAATCTATTTTTTTTTCCAAAAATTAACCCATAACTTTTCCAGAAATAACTAGATACTTACTGTAAGATCAATGTATCCTGTTACATGTGTAAGGCCGGCCTTACACATGTAAGTCTTACGTAAATTTTACTCACGTAAGTAACTTACGTAACGTACGTAACGTACTTGCGATACAATTTGCAAAAGTAAGCCGCTTTTACACTCGTAAGTATTACTTACGTAAGCAACTTACGTGAGTAAAACTTATAAGTGTAAGGCCGGCCTAAAACACATACTTACATATTCAATGCCTCGTATCATTTTTGCTTTGATCCCAGAAAAATATTTATAGACGAACATGTTCAAAAAAGCACCCTTTCTACGTAGGTAGACACAGGACTCGTTTGTGAACTTTGTACTTCACGAAGAGTAAATCTTTATCCCGGCCAAAGGTACACTTCAATTTAGCTACTATTTAATCCAACTAAAAGCTTCCCACTTTTAATTGGATTAAGTCTCGACTAATGAAGGTCTACGATAAGTTGGTTAACTTAGTTTCGATACTGGTCTTAAAGAGGATTTTGCAATAGAGCTTGGAACTACGTACCTACCTAATATTCCGTGGAACTATCTAGTCCAACCAAACGCGCTAAAGTCATATCATACATTAATCCTATAGCGATCGTCAAACCTGCTAACTAAATTTGATCTGGATGTGCCTTTGTTCTCTCATAGGTTGTCAATAAGAGGTTTGAGTGCCCTAAGATAAAGCCTACCGCGACTTAAAGATACAGTTGTATTGTATGAAATCCTGTTTCGTTTACTGATGTTCTTAATACCTAACAGAAAGTCCTAGGAGGATCTTAAAAAATATGTAAACATTCTAATACACGATCAAAATCGAAGAACACAGCACTTCAAAAGTGTAGGGGAGCACTCCCGTAATGTAACAGTGGGTGGGCATGTTTCTAAGTCTGTATTGAGACAGTATTTTGTACAGGAGCATATCCAATCCAGTCTATTCAGTACAATGGCTATTCCGGTTCTATTCAATGCCATAAACGGGAAATTGAACAGGGTCCGAATACACCAAAATTAATTGTGAGTTAATTGAATGTATTCTGTTCAGCAGTTTACGGTTTTCCGTTTTCAGGTAACGCTTAGATGGAAAACTTGACGGTCTAGCCAACACTGTTTTTAATGTAAAAGCCAAACTGCTCATTGCTCAACGCGGTTTGATCACGAACTTAGTTACAGAGAGAAAAACGATCATAGGTAAGTATAAGTTTTTTGTTAAAAAATATTTAAAAAAAAAACTTTGCCTTAGAAAATGCGGGCCCCGATTTAAATAAAAAATCACTAAAACGTAACTTCGTGGCCAACTCTGGTGACGGAGTTTTTAGTTTTTTTTACTCAATAATCATTGTATTTCCCTAGAAGAATTCCGTCGAACAGCTCCAACTCTTTAGATTAGCTCGCTTTGACAAATAGTCATCGGAGAAAACATGATTTCATAAAAAATACTCGTAAGTTTAGTTTTCAGAAAATCATCAAATATTTTTAATTTGTTTCAAATTGGTCCGAAAGCTCCCGTGTGTTATCCTATACGTTTCCTTATGTAGGGTATAAATGTCATGATATTGAACGCAACATTTGCTTTGGAACCAATTGTTTGTTTTGCACTCGATGTGCGAAGGCCGCTCTATTTTGATTGGATTGGAGTTTCATCTTAGTTTCAGGGCTACCGTATCACAGTCCCAAGGATGTCCCTAGCAAGTGAGTGATTTATAGTATGAGGTAAGTATCAGAATCTTTGCAGTAAGTCGATATTCGCTACCTTGCGAAAGAATACGATACTTACGTTATTTTTATGTCAAGCGCATCCTTCACTGGTGTGAAAACCACTTTTTAACCGACTTCAAAAAAAGGAGGAGGTTATATGTTCGGCTGTATGTATGTTTTTTTTTTTTTTTTTTTTTTTTTTTTATGTATGTTCACCGATATTTCCGTCAGTTGTCGACCGATTTCCAAAGTTTTTTTTTTGTTTGAAAGGGTATACTCTTATAGTGGTCCCATATAAATTTTATTCCTGAGGGATTAATAGTTTTCCCGTAAAACTAAAACAATCACTGAACTTTAAGAAAATTGTGGCCCGATTTCCAAAATTTTTTTTTTGTTAGAAAGAGGTATACTCTCAACGTGGCGCCACATATTTTTTTTCCTGAGGGATTAATAGTTTTCCCGTAAAACTAAAACAATCACTGAACTTTAAGAAAACGATATTTCCGTCAGTTGTGGACCGATTTCCAAAATTTTTTTTTTGTTTGAAAGGGTATACTCTTATAGTGGTCCCATATAAATTTTATTCCTGAGGGATTAATAGTTTTCCCGTAAAACTAAAACAATCATTGAACTTTAAGAAAATTGTGGCCCGATTTCCAAATTTTTTTTTTTGTTAGAAAGAGGTATACTCTCAAGGTGGCGCCACATATTTTTTTTTCCTGAGGGATTAATAGTTTTCCCGTAAAACTAAAACAATCACTGAACTTTAAGAAAATTGTGGACCGATTTCCAAAATTTTTTTTTTGTTAAAAAGAGATATACTCTCAAGGTGGCGCCATATATTTTTTTTTCCTGAGGGATTGACAGTTTTCCCGTAACATTAAAAAAAACCTCATTCTCACTACACAACACACCCTGACTCACAATCTGAGTCAAACATTAAATAGTTTGAAAGGGTATTACACCCGAGGTAGTACAAAATATTTCTTTTCCTTATGGATTGATAGTTTTCCCCCTTGCTGAACTCCGGTCTGTCCTTTAGTAGGTCTGCCCATGACTTCTCTTATCCTTTCCTACTTAAGCTACGATAAGCAAAGTCTTAATGTACTCGTAGCTTACTATATTATTTACACATACACTTTTATTTACACAGTATTTATTTACTTACACTAAAAAGTGAAAAATAAAAATTTTTGAAAAAAAAATTGAACCGACTTCACAGAACACAAACAGGAGAACCTTCTACACACTAAAAAGAGAAAAATAAGAATATAATTTGAAGTCGGTGCCAAGTGAATACGATTAGGTACCTATCAAAAAAAGAAATCGAGCGATAGCGTACCAGGATACAATTTTGCACCCAAGTTCTTTTGAATTTCTTAGATGTAAATGAATAGTTGGCACCGACTTCAAATTATATTCTTATTTTTCTCTTTTTAGTGTGTAGAAGGTTCTCCTGTTTGTGTTCTGTGAAGTCGGTTCAATTTTTTTTTTCAAAAATTTTTATTAAACTCATTTTTGTATTGCCCTATTCCACTCTGATCCACAAACCAAATCCATGAAAAATTAAATTAAATGTATTTTAAATACAAAAATAAAAAGAACAATTTAACAAAATGTCTACCATATTTTTTTTTTAACCTACACTATCCCACTGCTGGGCAAAGGTATCCCCCATATCTTTCCAATCATCTCTGTCTGCCATATAAGTAAGTTAAAAATTCTGGTTGTTTAAACTTTACTTTACTAATTATTAAGCTAAAATACGCCTGGTCTATAAAGTTCTAGTTCTAGCAGCTAAATTGTATTTTATCAACACCGCTAGCCGTCTAAACTTTGCCGGCTCTAATTGGGTTAGTTAGCTACGTGCAGTTTCGTGAGCTTACTGCAGTTTGGAGTTTCGTATTCTGTGTCTTCTCTGGGCTAACTTTAACAATTGTTCTATATTTTTTGTTGGATTTATTCAACAGCCTTGGATTATTGTAACAGAAACTCTCACTGATTTTTGAAAGAAAATGTAGCAAAATCTGGCGACTGCTCTAGTCGTGTTACGCTTGTAGTATTTACCTAATGAAGATTTATAATTTACTAATTACTAGCTGTGCCCGCGATAAAAAACTACATAAATAAATGGCGGAGTTTACAAAATAACAGACAGACAAAAAATCTTTCTACGTTTCCATAAGCCTTCAGAGTAGTGATTCTCAAATATATTAAATGTTAACAGATATTTTATCTACTGTTTAGTAAGAATAGGTAGAGATAAGTCTTCATTTTTTAAAAGCTAAAATCTCCAAACCTTATCTCCATATTCCTCATTATGAGTTCTTAGCAAAACTTAGTAACAGACTCATTGCGAAAGTACGTAGTTCTTAACTTCTCACACAATGTTAGCTCAGTGGTTTTACCCACCCACCCCAACCACCGATAATTTGAGCACCTGCATCCAAGAAGCAAAGTTCCAAGTGCTTTTCACTTGTTGTTGGAGGTAATTTCAGGTGATTTACAAGCTTTGTAACTTAAGGTACTCTCCTCGTGGTGATTAAAACGCTAAAGTTCATCTAAATAATGATAATGACAATATTGGTTAGGACTATTATGAGTGTGACGTACGGATGACGGAAATTTGATGTCTGTGGTGTGTATGTGATCCTCTTCCCCAAGCAGTCAAGCGAATTTCTAATAGAAGAGGTCACATAAGTGCTTCCAAGTTGGCTTGCGAGTTAAACCAACAAGTCCCGGTGGCATCCGAGATCCCTTGGCGACCGGTCCCTTGATCCGATGCCAAATGCGGAGCATCGAAGTCACATGATCACATTTCCATTGAAAAAAAATAAACTACATCGTGTGTATCGTGAGGGAACGTTTGTAATGTACGTTAGTGATTTACTACTAGCTTTTACTAGAGTCCCGAGCAGTATTGCTTCAGGAAACTTCTGATGTGATTTAAAATAACTAACTTAGATAGAATTTTTCTCTATTCTACCTTAAATAGGGAGGGTGGTGATGGTAAGCAGACTTGGACTGAATAAACTTTGAAAATGTGATCCAAAAAGGAAAATAACGCCCTCGCTTTTGTGGTGTTGGTCAAGGGGTCCATTGTTGTAGGTTCTGTTCAAAGACTGGTGAGTGGTCGATAGAGAAACTCATACACAACTTTAGTACGTAGTTTCAAGTTATGAAACAAACTCTCACGGGTATGGATCACGCCCGAGCGAGTTTAATTAGTTCAGAAGTTGAAACAAACATACGAGTACTACCTACGCAGTTAGATAGACCTTTTTATTACTGTTAATTGTGTGAATGTGTATGCAAATATTTATTATATATATTAATGAATGCTAATTGACTGACTGACATAATTCCTTCAAACTAGGTCCAAGTTCGAATTATCTACTTATTAACCGACTTCAAAAAAAGAAGGAGGTTATATGTTGGGCTGTAAAATAAGATTATCTACTTATTTTATCTTTTCTTTCGAACTTGGACGAAGTTTGAAAGAATATCTACTGGCTTTAAAAATGATCATCTCACTTTTTGACAGATTTCATAATCTTTATTTTAATAGACAGAGTTCAGTTTCAACTGAAGACAGTTTTGATCTTCTCGAAGAATGTATACTCGAGCAACGTCATAAAATTAAACCTCAAGTTATACCAAAAACTTAGAACTACTTATATCAAAACTAAGAACAATGTCGTATAACAAAATGGAATACGAACCTCACCTCATTTTCATTTATATTGTGGACAAAATGAAAAGCATTGATACGATACGGGTTTCATATAAGTCGAGTTAGATAACAAAGGCACACAAAACAGAATAGCCATAGGAACATCATTCAACTAAATAATCTCGCCCTGATCCTAGGATTACGGCTGTCTTACATTGCGGTCTAGGTTGCCAATCTCAGTATCGTAATCCTATAAAAGCCAGACTTGTAACAAATTGCCGCATTATTGAGATTACGTAGATGCAATAAACGGGACCTGTTGCCTTTACAATGCCAGGATCCGTTCTGCAAGGTGTTTACTTTTTCAGTACAGGTGGGTAAGCGCTCTTCTTACTGAGCTGTAGGTAGTTTTCGTAGACCATCCTGTACATTATAGCCATATATCTACATTCAACTAGGTTCAGCGTTTGAATCTAGATTTTTCATACGCACTGCCAAATTCTCTCTGTATTTCCCGAAAAGTACAATATGTAGTCTTCAACTAAATTACAAATATTAATAAAAAAAAACTACATATGTCTAATATGGTTCCATAAGGTAAAAAACATAAACAACCACGTGGTTACGCGTGTGTATTGTTTGTTTTTCAGTTGCAATTTACATACGTTCTAGTCTTCACCAGCGAAGACAAACACGGAATCACATGTTCATGATATCATAATGGGCGTGACAGCTGTGCACACTTTAGAAGTAACGGCTATAATAACTTACACACTACACTAGATATGTAGTGTGTAAAATCTTTCATATCTAAGTAGGTACTTACCAGGCCGCGGATGTTTGTAGTTCGGTCACGAAATAACGGTGAACTGTTATAATTTATGGCAACTTTTTATTTAGTTACAAAGCGAGCGCACTTCGCAGGTTGAAGTGGTATATTAAAGATGCTAATTTTTGTTTTTTAAAGTCACAACTTAAAAGTTGAAAAATATTTTTACTTTAAAAAATGTTACTTATCTGTAAAAACCAAGTTACTTTCGCGCAAGCAATATCTTCGCACACAAACGTCGGATATAAGAAGAAATTTGGGCTCCCAAAGTTAGAAATAACAAAATCATAGAAGTACGTAACTGCCACAAAAATAATACCAATGAAATGTGATCATAGTCATCCCTAATTGCATTGCCTCAAACTTTCTTATTTTTTTTCCAAGGTAGACAAATCTGAATAATTCGATAGTATTCTAAAAATATAGTCTGGCTCAAGATTAGCCCGTTCCAGTGGAGCGGCATTGTTAATTAATGTGAATTTGTGACAACTTTATGAGATTCGTGAATTTTTTTATTCCACAAATGTTGTCAGCCTGGCTATTCTTCTTTACTGACAACCAACACAACACACAACTGTGTTGGATGGCAATAAGTGACGCGACACGAAATGTCTTTTACAGTTTCGTAATTATTATTTGTAACTTTGTCGTCTGTATGAGATGCTGAGAAGATTTAGGTAATACAATCATAAAACTATTCCAGAAAACTTAAAATGAAAGTAATCATAATGTTGTAAATCATCTAGTTAGACTCGAGTACTAGGACAAACAAATCTTATTGAACTCGAGCTGTCCAGCGCACTAAAAGTAAGTAAGATCGTATGAGTTACTGGCGAAATCTAGTGAACGAGCGCATTAAATATAGCGGTAGATATGCGGTTGCGATTACAGGTACTGCATTCAAGTCGACGTGTGTGTACCTTATTTACCAAAATATTGTTCTACCAGAAAATGTATGCCGAGCACACACGATGAGTCATACAAAACTGGGGCGTTGTCAGTCACGAGTCGTAAAGCACAGGCGGCTGGATCGAGATGGCAAGAGCTCGTAAAATATCCGATAAACCTTGTATTGTTTTTTCAGTTATCATCTTCACCCATACTATTGTTTGCAGGTCCAACGCAAAGATTGAGGTCATTGATTTACGTTAAACTCGGACGATATTTACTGATCACGTTTTAGGGATAATTGATTACAAAAAAGTGGAATATTGTAAATGTGAATTTTGTCAACTACTTAAACACTTTATTTTCAAAGACGACATGATTTTAATTTCAAAGAATCACGTTACTTTTTTGGATGATTCAATTTGAGCCGACCTACACAAACCTGACTTCCAAAGTAAATAAAATTAAAATTCGAAGGTCCATAGTAGGAGTCAAAACGGAAGCATTGCCTTTATAGCTTTTCAATACGCATGTCCGTCGGTATTCGGAATATTCAACATGTGACCATAAAATACAATGACGCGTCCAAACCACCGTTGAAGTGGAAGAATGGTCCGATTTTATGGATAACATTTTTGGAATCATACGCCAACGTGCTATCAACAGCCCTTGCGGAATTTCAAATGACGTAAGTACATTAAAATGCAGGATTGTGCTTACTGTACTTTACTTTTTACCTACCAATACACGCTATGATATAACATGTTAGACGCTAACATTATTATTATTATATTAGCCCTCAATGTCCCACTGCTGGGCAAAGGCTTCCCCGCACTCCCTCCATTCATCCCTCTCCTGTGCTAATAAGGTCCAGTCGGCACGGAATTTGGCGAGCTCGTCCCTCCATCTCGTTCGCGGTCTGCCGCGACGTCGTCGCAACGTATCAGGGCACCACTCCGTGGTCAATTTGGCCCAATGGTCTCCTTACATGCGGCAAACATGGCCGCCCAGTCCCATTTAAGCTTGGCGGCTTTTGTGGCTACATCGGCGATCTGTGTTCTTGAGCGCAGCTCGGTATTGCGATTGCGAATACGGTCGATCCGCTTTACTCCGAGTATGCTGCGCTCCATCGCACGTTGGCAAACCTTGAGATTATGGCTCCAAAAGTCACTAACATATTACAAAAATTTAATACTAAGATGTTTAATAAGAGAAATAAAATGAGCTCACGAATTTACGACCCTCTAAAATCTATGTCAAAGTGTTGTTCATTGCCAATAAAGTTCAGTAGTAAATACAAAATAGAAACACATGGAAAAGTCTGTTGACCCTGTGACGTCAACAATTTGTCCACCCGTATTATTGGATTAGGGGTATCTGGAGATAGTGCTTTTATTAGAGCCTTTTCAAGCACTGATAGGGTTCAATAGTATCGTAAAGAAAAGATTTTTATTGAGGAACCCTCAGACAATTCACCCCAAGATAAGAGATTATTAGAAGAAACCGATAGGATCGTGTCAAGGAGAAAGATAAGAAACTTTTAGAACGGTCCCCAAATTGAGACCACCTAACGCATTAACTAAGAGCTTTGATGTAGGAATGATAGTGGTCTCGCCTATCAGTAGATTTTCAAGTCCTAATCCCATGATTAGGACTTGAAAAGAGCTTAAGGCCTTATGGCTCCATAGCCATAAGGCCTCAAACTCTTCGAGAAATCTGCTTGGTAATTCTTAGCAGCTGAAATTGATATTAGTTTACCTCTGTTTTGCTTCAGTCAGGCGTGATATTTCTTCATCATCATCAGGAAACTACTAAAACCCTTTTTATATTTTTCTATAAAACATTTTACGGTTAGTGAAAAAAAAAAACGATAATATGATAAAGAGTACTCATACAGGGTGTAAAAAGACGTCTACCGAAGCCGAAAGGGGTAGGTACAGCATCCCAACACACAACCAAATCCAAAAGGATTTTCCGAAAAAATAATAATTTTCCGAGAAAACAGCGTTTGAAGATTTTCATTTATTTCGTCAGCCAGCAATGTACGCTACGCATTCCGAACCCCACGCGATAACTTCGGCAGTGCCTACCTACTATGTGCGTAGCGTAGAAATTTGATTATTGAGAGGTAAGTAGGTACTTAGACTTACCTAATTCCACTGTAACCTCAAACTGAGCATCTGCTCAACAAGCACAGCTGAGCCTGCCTGGCTGTAGGTACCCAAGCGTTTCTCCCAAAAAGAATCAAGACCTGCTCTTCTACTTGCAGATCAGAGCCTCCAGATCAGTGTTGGTTCGGGTAACTTAACTATCGATCAACCCTACCTATTTTGTCTACTATCGCTACTACTATCGCTATCTATCGCTAACTATCGCATTACGCGCTAGGCCCATAACACAACACATTTTCACACACGATCACAACAAGCACTTTTGACCGAACACACTCGCACTAAACAGACACTCACTGTTCTCTTCTTAACAAATGTAGGCAGGTACGATAATTAACTACCTAAGTAGGTATTAAATTATCCTCTAATAAAACCATAAAACTCATTCGCGACAGTAGTACCGGTAATGCAATTTGTATGCGCTGCGCGAGTGTCCAATACGTACGAATATTGAACTTCAACTAATTAATAAATAATAAAATCAAACAAAACGAGTCGAGAAATTACAAAGAAAATGTAGCGAAATAGAAATTTGAACCTTATTTCAATAGTATTAGAAGACAATTTCTTAATATCTTTGACAAAAGCCGCCAGTGTCAACTGAAAAATTCCTAGCAAGGCATGTTTCACACTACTCAAGAGTTGAAAACTGATGATTTATTCACTGATCATTTACTACATTGTTGTACCTAGTGATATTTGATAGAATAAACTGATAATCTTATCAACCATTAATCTTATTATTTGTTTACTTAGGCAGGTACTTACTTACTTATTATTTGTTTATGTAGTGAACAGTTGATCTAGTGCTGCTGTTAGTATAAACTTTGACATAATGAATGTGTATCCCAATCGAGGTTAAAGATAAAGTACTGGTGTAAGAACACCAGCGATAACTAGTCAAACACTTCGAGAACTCGGTCTTAGACGAATTCTTCGTCAAGCATAAAATTCGCAAACACTGTAGACGCAGCTTTATACCGACCGGCTTTTACAAAGGATTCAGTCTTAGTCTTAGCGAAATAGAAATCTGAACCTTATTTCAATCAAGTTAGAAGATTTTGATAGAACCCTTTGACTCTGCCGCCGACACGTGCAGCGTTCAATCTTAATAGTTTTCTAATACCATTGAAATACGGTTGAGTTTTGAATTTCAGTATTTTTTTTTTTAAATGAAGCTTAATTTCGCTGCTCTCAGTAAACTCATGATAGCCGAGCTAAAACAGTCTAGGATTTGAGTGCATGAGCCCAGTGTTCAAATCCTAGAGTCGGAGAATAACTTATTTAAATTTTTTTGTACTATTATTTTTTGTTTATAACCGTTACTGAAACTTCGTTCAAGTTTTCCTTACTTACGATTTTATGAACTCAATAGTGAAACATTTTATTTATGTAACTAATAATAGCTGAAAAAAGGCCAAGTTAGGTACTTATGTTTAATTTTTCTAGTTTACGTAACTAAGATTTTGTTTATTGCACTGGTGGAACTGCATAGGTGCAGTAGACACGCGACGCGAGAGCGGGGCGGGTGCGATGCCCGGCCGGCCGCGGCGGTCGTCGGCCGCGCGCGCGTGCGCTGACCTCGCTCAGCTGCTCGCGCGCTCGTACTAGTCGCGATATTTTACGTAGATTGCAAGATTTTGATTTTTAATTGTTTTTTTCTTTTATAAATGAAATTATTAGGTAGGTATGGTCTTACTATGTTGTACTAGTAGTAAATAATCGGAAAATAACGTAAAATTATGCAGCAAATTCATTTTTTTTTTGCGTTTTTTTTTTCGCTAAATATGTTTAGAATCATGGTCTGATTGCAACCCCTCAGTTTTCGGTAGTAGTCTTTTTACACCCTGTATACTTGAAAGGAAAGCTCTAACCTTATAACTACACTAGCTGACCCGCGCAACTTCGTCTGCGCATTATTAGGATTCAAGTGCAGGAGTGTTACCTAAAGTTTATTTACACTGTGTTTGAAGTGAATAAAAAGGAATCAAATTTTCCATACTAACTTTAACACCCTGTAAAACATCCATATGGGTTGATTTTTTTTAATTAGATAAGCATATATTCAAGTAAAAAAGCTAAAGCATCTACGTTCCAAATTTCATTACAATCGGTTAAGTCGTCACGTCTATGAAACTGCCTATTTTAATTTCCAAAACGCTAAATGATCTGTATTCTTGATCTCGCAACGCTACCTAGTTGTGAAAATGAAAAATATAGATGGCGTTGCTAGCGTTGCTAATCAACGCCAAGGAAAAATATTTTATTTTCTGGCTGGTACCCGCGATTTCGTCAGTAAAATAACATAAGTTGAAAACCTATAAAAATTATCGAAAAGTCTAAGCAAAAATCTCCAATAGCTTTCAAAACTCAAAAATGATCGTATCTCGACCTCCGCTATAGTAAAACGCCACCTAGGAGAAAAAAAGTAAAAAGCAGTTTTGACCTCGGTGATATAGATGGCGTTCGAACCAAAGCCTAAGAAAAAGTATTTTAATATACCAAAAAAATCTTAATTTCGTATGTATTGATGAGTGGAAATATACATGTTACATGTTTTTAATTAATTTAAAAATCATTTATCATGCAAAATGAGAAAAAAAACAAAAAAATCTGCAATGCAACAACAGAGCAAAAAGTGGCGGTCACCCATCATCTTTATGACCTCGCCCAGCGTCGCTCAACTTTTTTCCCCATACAAACTTGCAACCCTTATTTTCACGCCCCCTTATAAATATTTAAAGAAAAAAGTAGCCTATGTCCATCCCTGGGGTACAATCTTTATCCATGCCAAATTTCAGCTTAATCTGTTTAGCGGTTTGGGCGTGAAAGCGTAACAAACAGACAGACAGACAGACAGACAGAGTTACTTTCAGATTTGACGCAGAAGGTTGCGGGTTCGATCCCCGCCGCGGGACAAATGTTTGTATGACCTACAGAAATTTGTCTCGGGTCTGGGTGTTTCTATGTATAATATGTATGTATTTACAAACAAAAAGTATATAAGTAGTTTATCAGTCATTCTAGTACCCATAACACAAGCTCTACTTACTTTGGGGCTAGATGATGCTGTGTGAAAAGTCCAGCATTATTTATTTATTTTATTTATTTATTTATAATATTAAGTATGGAAGTATGGATTTAACAAATATTTAATAATAACATGGCGGTCCCGGAGCGGGATGTATGATCCTTTAAAGTTTAGAGGTTAATATGTAGGTAAGGTCTAAGGTAGGTAAGGGAGTATTGGGCAGTAAGGCAGGTTTGGACACCACCGGCAAATCCCCGTGTTATGCCGGCCATACACCATCATGCCAATCCACCCCCATACATGGTCAATTCTAACTGATCAAATACCGATTTGACGATAGGCATGCTGGTTTATGGCCGACATGACACGGGGGTGTCCAAAACTCTACTGCCCACTGCTCCCCTACCTCCCATATATATTTCATTGATATATTACCACTCCCTTCCATTCATTCCATAGCTCCCAGACACTTTTTAAACTATCATGGTTTTCAACATTTTTAACACAGTTAACGGGATATTTACCATGATTTAATGTTTTTTGAGTTTCCCGATATTTCGGCACATTTGCATACGCCATGATCATCTATGGTATTAATCATGGTTAATATCCCGTTACCTGTGTTAAAAATCCCAGACACTTGTCCTACCGTACTAACTGATATTTATTCTGTGGTCGCGATGTATCTTACATTTTTAAACTCATGATAACTTTTGAATAAAATGTCCGATTTCAATCATTCAAAAAGTAATCGACGGGTACTGAAACAGCCTTTACTACGAAGGAATTTATTTGGATAAGAATAAATACCAAAATAAGAATAACGTGGTCTGCTTTTGGTCGGCATTTTTATTCTCTTTTTAAATTATAAATGTTGTTATTCTGACACAACCACAATAGTTGGACATATGCTATCGCTGACTTTTTTGTAGATATTGATACGTTCTTTAATATTGTAGAACATTTTTTTGTTCTATCATCAATAGTTTTCGCAGCGCACGCGATATGAAGAATTTTATGTTCAAAATTTTTACACCTTTGGTTACATTATTGCAATTTTCATAAGGATCTCTAATTTTTTTGAAAATAATTTATAGCCTATGTTCATCACAGATAATGTAGGATTCTAATGGTGAAAGAATTTTTCAAATCGGTCCAGTAGTTTCGGAGCCTATTCAATTCAAACAAACAAACAAACAAACAAACAAACAAACAAACAAACAAACAAACAAACAAATGTTTCCTCTTTATAATATTAGTGTAGATAACTTTTACTATTGATCCGTGACTACTACCGAGTAGTTAAACTATTCCCCGTAGGCAACATTTAATTTATTCATGTAACGCACCACATGAGTGAAGGGTCCTAGTGGCTAGTTATAAAAAAATAAATTAGTCAAACTATTAAACATCATCGGTCCAGAAGTAATTCCTTCTCCCGTCCAATGAAATTAATGTTACCGACCAGCTTAAACGTTTTATTACTGTTCAGATTAGTTTCTGAACTACCGCTCTGAGGGACTTTTAACGTAATAATACCCACGGTTTTGTTTGAAGTTGCGGCCAAAGCATTACGCACAATCGTTCTTTAGCTCTCTGAAGTAGCTCCGCAGAACCCATTTTTGATGACGCCTAAAATCGTGTTATCTCACTTACTCTACCAAACCTGCGCAATCGTCTATTGCATGTGACAGATATTAATTTCGAAACGACACGTTGATTGAAGATGTCAAAGTCAAACAATAATACGAAGTGAACGAAATCTTGTCAATCAGTTAAACAAGTCACAGAAGCCATAAACCAAGAAGTAAAGTGAAGTCGAATCAGTTTCTGAACGAAACTTCAATAAAATGTTTGTTATTGTGATATAGTTTATCGATATAGGTTAAATAGTACCTATATTAAGTTATTATAGTAGTATATTAATGAGAACATGATTTGTTACTGTAGTCATTAAGCTTTAAATCATAGTTACCTTATAGTTTTGCTATAAGAGGTAGACAATTGAATGAACTGTTGTTTTGTTAACGAATTAATTAAGGATATCAGTAATTAAGGATACGATTAGATAATAACAAAAATTGTATAAATCCTCTATCACCTTTTAAAATACTCTCGCTAATCTACGTATCGTTATAATGTCCTGAGTAGTAAGATAATTCCAAAGTCTTTCTGATTGGTCGTTTGAATTTATGTAAATATCGGTAAAAGGAACACAATCTACTAATCATAAATGTTGTAATAATCATTGTTTAGATATTCAAAACAATATAACTATATCATGTATTGTTAATTTAACTGATAATCAAAGATGTTCAATCTCAATGTTTGGTGGTTTCGGATTGGTCAGAAACCTGGCAGACATTTTGAAATCTTGTGAGTATAAAAGGAATACGATTGTGATTATGTGGATCAGTGTGCAGCAGCAGATCGATACCAAAGCTAAGTACCCACTTTGTAACTTTACTTATAAAATGCTTCTATTCAATTGTGACTGTGCTTATATAATATGTGAAATATGAAATTATGTTTCATTTAGGTACCTACTTATATAATTTCTGTGTTCTGTATTTTATTCATGATGTGTATATGTGTATTCTTTAGTAGTATTGTGGTAAATGTTGTTAATCTTCATGATTAATAATTACTTATGTCTATGTTGAGGCGTTTATTCCTTGTACATAAGAAGCATCTAAATTTACTTCAACGAGCCTCAATTATAGCTTTTCTGGCTTCGCACTAAAGCTTGATATTTAGTTTTAAAATGGATAACCTAAAATAATGCGAGGCCCCAATCCGCGTTTGTTGCCCTGATTCTTCACGGTATTGGTCGCGAAAGAACAGGAGTAAACTTAGTTTTAGACGATTCTATGTGATCCTACTGAATAAATGCTTTTTGACTCTGATTTTGACATTATACATAAAAATGAAATATACCCACTATTTGAAATAATCTACTGTGTTTTTCTTGCATAATATAATATAAATATTTAGTTTGCATTCTCAAATAGGAAAATATAAAACTACCTTGCTATTTAGTAGTTGGTATTTTAAATTTCATTTAGGTAGATTATTGCTTTGCTTCTGGCTATATTTTGCAAATTAGCAGTAGATAACCAGGTCCCTTCTAACATCAGAAGTGGGATACGATTAAGAAAAATCAATTAAATTCCTTTTCAAATTTCAGAATGATGTCATCTGTTCATTTGAAGGATGATTCCGTGCTGCTTTGCTTCTTCAATCCTGACAAGAATGGCTGTAACGCAATAAGTTTGTGTAACATCACCGAGGCGCTTGCTCTAGAATTAAAATGGAGCTGCATCATAACAGCAGCTAAAGCCAACAAAGGAAGCGACTACTAGAAACCCCCGAAAATACTATATGTAAGTAGTTTTTAAGCCAAATTGTAAATAAGTGTTTGTAGATGCAGTTATTAATATTTCGAAACATAGTTATTTATATTTCGAAAGTAGTACAATAAGTCTATTCAGAAAATATTTCGAAAGAAGTACAAAAGTCGATGCAGAAAATAATATTTCGAAAATGCTATTTATTATTAACGAACAAAATAATAATCAAAGATAATAATATTTTTAAACTCTGAATAATTCGATCCAGTTATTAATATTTATAAAATACTAGCTGACCCGCGGCAAACGTTGTTTTTCCATTATATCGCTATTAAAAAATAAGGGTTGATCGTAGAAGGGTGAAAATTGAGGATTGTATGTATTTTTGTATGTTGTATCATAAAAAATAGAAATTAAAAATTTTGTCTAAAAAATAAAAAAATTTAGGGGTGGACCCCTAACATTTAGGGGGATGAAAAATAGATGTTGGCCGATTCTCATAGATACCGGATAAGCAAAAAAAATTTCATCAAAATCGTTCAAGCCGTTTCGGAGGAGTATGGCAACGAAAACTGTGACACGAGAATTTTATATAAAATATAATATGTGTATAATATTTATGTATTTATTATATAAACTAGCAAAAAGTATACAAGTAGTGTATCTGTAGTACCCTTAACACACTTGCTTACCATTTTGGGGCTGGATGATGCTGTGTGAACAGTCTGGCATTATTAAATTATTATGTCGATATGAATATTTGGAAAATCAAATGATTTGATGCAGTTTTAATACTTCGAAAATCAGCTTTAGACTTGAGCAGTTATTCTAAAGATCTCTTCACAATCGCATTTGATAAAGCTGAAAGTTTGAGTTTGTGTCAGGCCCAAACGACGAAACAGTTTACAATGACATTTGGTAAGGTGAATGGTATAACTCCAGAATAGCATATAGGCTACTTTTATCTCGAAACACGTTCCAGAAAAAAAAATATGTAAAGGTACAACGGGAATATTGCATAGGAACTTTGGCAGTACTCTGTTTGAGCACAGCTCTAAGGTTGCCATGACAACCAATAACTCTTGACTTTTCAAAATGGCGATGTCACTTCGTTCTATTATGCTTTGAACAATTTTTATTACTTAAATTATAAGACTATTTGTGATGCCTAAATATTTTTTTTAATAGCGAAACGCGTATTTATGTTTTCAAACTACTCAACCCCTTACATGGGTACTTTTATTTTATTTATTTATAACAATTTTATTAAGGTTGGAGATATTTATTTCTCAAAGAAATTTACATTTCACTTACAGAGAAACTTATTCTAATATGCTAATTATGCTTCGAACAATCTAAAAATAGAAATAGCAATATTAGTAGTTAATGTAGGTAGATAGTTATTTTAAACAGAATATTCAAACAAAAGTACCCTCAAACCCGTACAAAATTCTAGAGAGTGAACGGTGCAGGTTCGCTCGGTGCGTCACAGTATAATTTATATGAGTAGGACAGTTACTGTTTTAGTAGTGTGAAGTCGTTTACAACATATTGTAATGGTTTTTAATCCAAGATTAGTTCGTACTCTGGGAAGTAATATGTGATCTTTTCTACGACTGCTAAGAGTACATTGTCTTAACAGTAAGGACACCAAAGCGACAATGGAATTACAAACAACATAAATTACAAACAACACAAATTATTAGATTACAAACAATACTTATTTATAATTATCAAAGACGGCAAATCCAAAATGAATTCAGTTTTTTTTAATGGGTTGGATTGGAACAAGGTGATTCTATCTCTAAAGTTTATATGACGAAACAATGCGCAGACGAGGCGTCGTCGCGCCTGGGTCCTTTAGTTTTATATAAAACAAAACAAAGTTTATTTCACAAGAGAAACATCTTAGCGTTGACCGTTGCTGGATTTGATATAAAAAAATGAAAAATTATAATAATAATAATAACACCACATTATTGAATAATGACGCCTGTAGAATTGTTGTAAGACCCTTTTCCTTCTTGTAGATTGTTGGTTGGTTTTACTTTTAAATAAATTTGGTGAAATCGTACCTAACCTACAAACCGTTTGAGAGGCAAACTTTAAATGATTCTAAGATGAACGGTTGTGTAGTATTTAGTACTTAAATTCATAACTAGATGGTGCGACTAAAACTGACACTTTCTAGATCGCACTGACGAAAACACAAGGTGATAAATTTTAATGTCTGCAAGTAACCATTATATTTTTATCAGACCTCGATAAGAATCATTGTCCCAACTACCTTACTGATCAAGTGATCACCCAACCTACGCACTTCATTTTTAGTTCATTGGGCTAATGGGGCTATAATGATCCAGATAGTTGTAATTTTCTGGTGAACTTTTTTTAAATGAGGACTTCCATTTATTTATTTAAAAGTATGGATTTTTTTAACTTCCATAAAAGGTAGAACAGCAATCGTGTGTCTTCCTCTTCTGTTTTGAATTGTGGTCATCAGAGTTATTTTCTCGTTAACTCTTCTCGGAACTTCCTCTTTAGTAACCTTTTACATCCAGCTAATTCTTTCTTCAGCACAACACTTTGTTTTACAGCAAAAATTATTAAAAAGCAATATTTCATGATGATAAAGTACATCCAATATCTAGACTTCTAAATTATTTCACATGGTTATAAATGTAATTTAAATACATTCATATATATTTATATTAATAATATATATATTATTATTTTATTATTTATATTTGTAATTTAAGGACTTACCTCCATAAGTTCTTTAGTTAAGCTTTATAATGTAGCTGTTTGTTATTGCGTTAAAAAAAAAACTTGTACTTGCAATCCCTAATACTATTACGTATTTCGTACTCCTGATAAATAAATATTAGGTAAGTTCAGATCAAGTTTTGTGCTAAAGGGCTAGTACGAGTAGAACGTTAAGTTACTACAGTTTCAACTTATAATATACGTCAGACTGGCCGAGCGGTTTAAATAAACACAAACAATCACGTATCTAAGAGGTAGATATTTCAAAACACAATATAATACATAGATGAGTCTGATGGTAAAATAAGTAAACATCGTTTACGTGTACGGGCAAATGAATTTGAAAGTCGTTTATACTAATCAAAACGTAACACTAAAGATTTGAAAACTATAATGCTGTGTATATAAATTATTAGGACCAAAGGCTGTATTGAGCCAGAGGTTAAAATTGCTTGTGTGATGTATTTGCTCAAATGAACTGCGAATCTAAAAGACAAATGGCTTGGATAGAGATGTGGATATAGATGTGACTGTGACTTGAATTTTGACTTTGACTCTATGGATAAGGCTGTGAATAGGCCTGTGGATAGGGCTGTGGATAGGGATGTGGATATGGCTGTGGATAGGGATGTGGATATGGCTGTGGATAGGGATGTGGATAGGGCTATGGATAGGGATGTGGATAGGGCTGTGGATAGGGACGAGAATAGGGCTGTGGCCGATAAAAAAAAAAAGTATACCTACGTATGTAAAATAACCTAAATTTGTAGGTACTTCGAGGACGAAGTACATGTCAGTATGGCCGTGACAGATATTAATTTCGAAACGACACGTTGATTGAAGATGTCAAAGTCAAACAATAATACGAAGTGAACGAAATCTTGTCAATCAGTTAAACAAGTCACAGAAGCCATAAACCAAGAAGTAAAGTGAAGTCGAATCAGTTTCTGAACGAAACTTCAATAAAATGTTTGTTATTGTGATATAGTTTATCGATATAGGTTAAATAGTACCTATATTAAGTTATTATAGTAGTATATTAATGAGAACATGATTTGTTACTGTAGTCATTAAGCTTTAAATCATAGTTACCTTATAGTTTTGCTATAAGAGGTAGACAATTGAATGAACTGTTATTTTGTTAACGAATTAATTAAGGATATCAGTAATTAAGGATACGATTAGATAATAACAAAAATTGTATAAATCCTCTATCACCTTTTAAAATACTCTCGCTAATCTACGTATCGTTATAATGTCCTGAGTAGTAAGATAATTCCAAAGTCTTTCTGATTGGTCGTTTGAATTTATGTAAATATCGGTAAAAGGAACACAATCTACTAATCATAAATGTTGTAATAATCATTGTTTAGATATTCAAAACAATATAACTATATCATGTATTGTTAATTTAACTGATAATCAAAGATGTTCAATCTCAATGTTTGGTGGTTTCGGATTGGTCAGAAACCTGGCAGACATTTTGAAATCTTGTGAGTATAAAAGGAATACGATTGTGATTATGTGGATCAGTGTGCAGCAGCAGATCGATACCAAAGCTAAGTACCCACTTTGTAACTTTACTTATAAAATGCTTCTATTCAATTGTGACTGTGCTTATATAATATGTGAAATATGAAATTATGTTTCATTTAGGTACCTACTTATATAATTTCTGTGTTCTGTATTTTATTCATGATGTGTATATGTGTATTCTTTAGTAGTATTGTGGTAAATGTTGTTAATCTTCATGATTAATAATTACTTATGTCTATGTTGAGGCGTTTATTCCTTGTACATAAGAAGCATCTAAATTTACTTCAACGAGCCTCAATTATAGCTTTTCTGGCTTCGCACTAAAGCTTGATATTTAGTTTTAAAATGGATAACCTAAAATAATGCGAGGCCCCAATCCGCGTTTGTTGCCCTGATTCTTCACGGTATTGGTCGCGAAAGAACAGGAGTAAACTTAGTTTTAGACGATTCTATGTGATCCTACTGAATAAATGCTTTTTGACTCTGATTTTGACATTATACATAAAAATGAAATATACCCACTATTTGAAATAATCTACTGTGTTTTTCTTGCATAATATAATATAAATATTTAGTTTGCATTCTCAAATAGGAAAATATAAAACTACCTTGCTATTTAGTAGTTGGTATTTTAAATTTCATTTAGGTAGATTATTGCTTTGCTTCTGGCTATATTTTGCAAATTAGCAGTAGATAACCAGGTCCCTTCTAACACATGCACCTAACTTCAGAAAGCTAAAGATCCGTTGTGCTTAGTATAATACTTTGATCGTCAGAAACCCGATGATTCAGGTGCATTTCCGCCCACTTCAGGTCCCGAGCATACTCGTATGAAGATGTCTTCATATGCTCAGGACCTGAATTTCTGGAAAATACAATTAGTAGCGGATTAGAGAGGAGGCCTACGCCCAGCAGTGGGTATTAATAGGTTATTGATGATGATGATGATGACAATTATTTTAAAATAGGTCATAATACCAGCGCAGAGTCTAAAAAATAAAGCTACGGAAGTTTCAGCTTCAGTTATGTGAGGTATTATAATAGTTTGGTGGCTCGGAATAGAAAAAGCAATGTGAAAATATGATTGGAAAAGTTCCTGATTGTTTATTTTTTACTAGGAGTAAAAAATGAACTACTCCTACTTTTTTTAGTTAAAAAAGGCGTTCTAGGCTGTTAAATAGATAGATAGCGTTTTTTGTTGAGAAGACCACATTGTTTGCGGTTAGTAAATCCTAAATTAGGTTTAACTAGACACTAAAGTTCTCTAATATAATTTATGCACACGCTTAATACCAGATACGCACACACAGGCACAGCGGTGTCACCGTCTTGTGTTCTAGCTATGTGGTTAGATTTATATTACAAAAATTATAAGTATTTATTTTTAGTGTGAACATAACATTTGGATTCTACCAACATATACGAAAATAAAAGTTGATACCTGGTCATTCGCCTGCTTTGACTATAATAAACAGTAACACGAAGTAATCTTGTATCTCGTATCTCGGAATGTGGGAAACGCTCTGCTCGAGATTGATAAAATGCAGAATTGCGCGCTGCACTTCGCATTCCTGTATTAACCGCTTCAGCTCAGTTTTATATACAAACTCTACGGTACACTGTGATCCTTGTTATGTATTTTGATTATGTTATACCTACAGTAGATACTAGATACATACTGGTACAAAATATCTAGCGGATTATTGGAGATTTGTTGCGTTTGTACCGTTTGACTTAGTAGGACGATATTCGTTTATCAGTCCCGGCTCTGCAAAAGGATTTTATACGTGTACGGACAGCGACCAAATTTCATGAACATTTGTTGTTTTTAAATCTTCTACATTCATTCTTCTGGGACTGGGCGGGCCATGTCTTCCGTATGTCGGATGAGTTGTGGGCACGAACCCCCACAGATTGGATCCCACGGGACAGGAAACGAGCACGCGGCAGACCGCGGCGACAGTGGAGAGACGAACTTGACTCTTACTCCCCTATTGGACAACATTAGCTTACAATAGAGTTGAGTGGAAGAAAGGAAGGGAGGCCTTTGCCCTGCAGTGGGACATCACGGGCTCATAATAAATAAACATCTTCTACAACTTGAAAGGTTGTAGGTTTGTATTTCCTTGTCTAAAGAATTATTACAATGAAAGAATCGCGCGCAGCTGACGTATTTCAGTCACGCTTCTATTGGTCGATTTCCCATTTATCCGTCGAATAAGTCACGGTTATTGGTTCAAGATGTTGTGCTATGAAAACAATGGGAATAACAGATTATTTACACATGGAAAATAAAAGTTCAGTCTGTTATTTCTTGGTGACGTGAGTATACTACGTCATCTGTACTAAGAAAATAACTATTTCCATAGCCACTTTAATTAGAACAAAAATAAATATTAGCCATTTTAGGAGGAACTAAAGAGTTGAATTCTCATGAATAACACAAATACGAGTATATTTCAATTAATTAGAAAAATTTCATGAGGCGAGTGGTGAAACATAATACGTTTATCATATATTTATATGATATATCATATATATGTTTATCATATATTTAGTTATCGTCTCTATAATAAGTACCTAAGGTCCCTTACCCGTTTCACTTTCATATAACTAATTCATAACTAAACATAATTTGTATACTTGTATTGTAGTATACAAATTCCTTGGGTCCACACCACACCGTCGGTAATCAATCATCCCCTTCCATTAGCTTTTCCGATAATATCAGCAAATTAGAGTATCACGATATTACTTATTAGCACAACTAGTTTTAGTGCGTAGTGCGTACACGCGTTATCATCGGATTAATACATCTAGGTGACTTCAGGCTTATCATCTATCACGCAGTTGATAACCCTAACATGAGAGTTGTGGAGCGAATTAGCATGGTTTTCTTAGTGACAACTCAACGAAGCCGGATTTATAAAAAAATCTATCATTGACGATTCAGTCATTCAACATCATCAGAAAAAAATGTATTTACAAAAACTTTCATACGCAGTAACTTTGTACTTAGCAATGCCGAAGAACAACAGTGTTTTTGTTCACCGAGTACTAAGTAACAAAATTATTAAAGTAGGAACGTACGGATGGATGAAGTTCGAAACTTAGGGGATCAACTGGGAAGACTCAAGTTGGATTACTTGAACATGACTTGATACTTGGTTGAAATTGAATGTATAAGAACTCTGGGAACTACGGACGTCCACGATAGGCGGGCTCTCGGTGCGGTGATGATATTAAAAAAAAATATTAAGTATAAGGGCAAAAAAAAAACAATAAAATCCAAAACGGGCTCGTACTCTCTCATTACACAGCGTTGAAACTATAATTTAGATTGAGCGGCTACAGTCGCACGTATTACTTGATGATTGCTACGTAGCTAAAATACGACGTAGATAGGTGAGACGTCGCCCGCGCCTTGTGCGACGACGATGGGCGACCACACACAGCGATTTTACGTGATACAGCACCTGCTCAGTACGAATATTATCAGTGACATCTGTTTACAAATTAATCATAATACATACTGCACCAATAGTTAATTTCCAAAGTTTGATATAATCAATTTCGATACAAACGGCAGAAAACTGCGAAATACGCGAAAATAATGGTGCTTACTTAAATAATAAAGTCCAACATAAAAGTCTATTTTGAAAAGTAATTGCCCAATAATTATTTGGCAATAATAATTTTGACGGTACTTCACAAACCCATTTAATTTTACGACACAACATTTCATCATCATTTGACGGGCCTTTTAGTAAAATTGGTTTTAACGCAGTCAACAGCGAGTATGTATGCTCAACGTTATACTATTAAATTTTACAGTGAGAGTAGAGTTTTAGCTACCCCGTCTCAAAATATCACCTTTATTTTTAATTAAAGAACTATCCGCCAATTCCAATTCTTAACGATTTTAAACAAGTTTTAATGACTCTCATGTAACTTAAAAGAGGTTACAGACTTGGCAGTGGAAACCTTCCGATAGCTCCAAAACGAAAGGTACAAAAAGCCTGCGAATTAGTTCAAGAGCTACAAAGGTAACACTGATCGAGATAAATGAGCCGGCATCTAGGGCATGCGGCGCACGTAGCGATAGTAGTTTTGTTCACCCCCTGACTATTGTGACCTTATTTTTACCCGACCACTAAACGGAGGTTACAGTGGCTACTTTAGCTACTTTGTGCTTTTATTTCATTCAAAACTTTTGACTGTCCTTGACCTTTTTGGAAATTGTATGAATTCTAAGTTAATCTTTATCATATTACCATTTTATAAATTTTGACTATATAAAGTATTTTTCTTGTCGCTGTAACAAGAGAGGACAACAGATTATGCATAAGAGTTCGAGATATAAGAAGTTTATAAATTAATTTTAAACAACTTGCTCTGTTTAATACTTGTGGATCATAATCTGTTAACACTAAATGGTATCAAATACGGATACAGACTCCAAGAAGCTACATAGTAGCATTGGTGGCAAAAACATATAGGTAAGTAACCATAATTATATTTCAAAGTTTTGAAGTTTTAATTACGTTTTATCGATTCGCCATTTGTATGTTTATGCTCAAACAACAAAGGAGCGGCTGATTATTTGTGACAAACAAACAGAAGCACAATTTGTTCAACCCGTTCGTTTGAACTTCGCAATTTGATGTCTTTATTTGCCGTCAAATTATATTAGCTGTACCTAGCTTATTTCGTAGTGCTACTAGATCTCTAACCGAGTAAATTCTACTTCATGCAGTATACTACATTCTATGCGAGGCACAGGAATAGGTCAATTGGCGTTCGCAAAGGGAAGTTTACACCTAGGGTGGTACTTAGTTTGTATACAGGGTGCAAAAGACGTCTACCGAAGCCGAAAGGGGTAAGTACAGCATCCCAACACACAACTGACGACCTCTGTGGCGCAGTGGGTGAAAGCCCGCTTGGGACGCAGAAGGTTGCGGGTTCGATCCCCGCCGCGGGATAAATATTTGTATGATCTGCAAATAATTATCTCGGGTTTGGGTGTTTCTATGTATAATATGTATGTATTTACAAACAAAAAGTATATAAGTAGTATATCAGTTATCTGGTTCCCATAGTACAAGCTTTGCTTAGTTTGGGGCTAGATAATGCTGTGTGAAAAATGTCCAGCATTATTTATTTATTTAACTAAATCCAAAAGGATTTTCCGAAAAAAACATTATATCCGGAGAAAACAGCGTTTGAAGATTACTGTTTGCGTATGTACTGGGCGCGTTGTTTTATGTAGATTGCTGGATTTTGAGTTTTAAGTGTTTATTCTTTTATTAATGAAATTATTAGGTATGTATGGTCTTATTATTTTGTACTAGTAGTAAATAACCCGAAATAACATAAAATGACGTAGCTAAGTAAAAAAATTTTGTGTTTTTTTTTTCGCTAAATATGTTTAGAATCATGCTCTGATTGCAGCCTCAGTTTTCGGTAGTAGTCTTTTTACACCCTGTATTGTTATAAGTACTAGCTACCGGACGCGGCTTCGTTTGCGTAGTCCCAGCACTTTACAGTACTTTACACTTCCTGTTTTTCAGACCCCAATCTACAGCTATTCGCAGTTTCATCCAAATCAGATCACAGTGACGTGATTGAAACAAACATCCAAACAAATATACCTACTCACAAACTTTCTGATCGATAATATAAGTAAGAAGTTCATAGTTTGTATGATGAAGATTAAATTAGTGGTAAAATGTCTAACGAAAAATTGTATCCCAAGTCCTAATTTAGTACCAACGGTTGACCTGTCCGAGGTGTAAGATGTACGACTATAATAAGGATTAAAAGCAAATTCTTTCGTTAAACAAATTGCTTCCTACGCCACCATTACCGTCCACCCACTACCAAAGAAATTACTTGTATCCACGGAATTCAGTTTACTTAGAGGAAATTGTGTCTGAAGGTAGTAATGTATAAATAAGTTTCTAAGTATTTCTAAATACATAGTTACAAATGACGGATCGATTAATAAATAAAAAAAACTACAACAGCTGAACATAGAACCCTCCTTTTTTTGAAGTCGGTTAAAAATGTTCTTCAATAATTGTTCGCTTCTTTTAATTAACTAGACTAGTGACCTGCATTGTACAAATTCATAATGTTCTCATTCATTTTTCACATCAGTCGACTTCAATAAATACTCTCGTCCTAGGTCACGTGGTAAGTACCAACATAGCCTTTCTCAAAAGCTTTCCTCATTTTTTCACGCATGTTGATTTTCTTGAAATGGAACGAGTGCTTATTAAAATTTTCGCATTGCTTTACAAACTTATAAAAATTACCTCTTTAAGTCTTGACGAATTCGTAAATTTTGTCGTCTCTATAGTAGAGCTAGAGAATATACTTACCTACATTTGAAACTGAATTAAAAACATTGATATATTAAATATCCATTTTGCAGCAACCTTTATAATTTAAGTTATTCTAGTGTCTGTTGTGTTTTGTAAACTTATTGATGCAAATAAAACATTTTCTATTTCTATTTTCAAATAGGGACAAATTTTGTGCCGGTTCTAACCTAACATAATTGAAACGGCTGCAAGTGAATTTCCTACGGTGCCAAGGCTTCTTGACATTTGAGTAACTTCACACTTCAAATCCCTATTATCCATGTCTTGACCGCCCATCTATTGACCTACTTCAATTGTTTTTTTTTAACAGCACACTACCATCTAATCGGTGTCCCACCTGGATGCTACTGAACAGTGTTGCAGTAACAAATACCTACTTCATTTCAGTCATACCTGTTTCTTGATAAGGTAGTCGTATTTCGAGTTTTCGAAACCTCAAGGCGACTTCGAATTCCAACGATAATAATTTCGAGACGGCAGTTTTTACCTGTGAACAAAACATGAGATTTTAGTTCCAATCCAAGAAGTTTGAAAGTTGAATTAAAACAATAGGCAGCCTTTGCGTGGGTTGAAAAGGACCTGTTAACTTTGGGAATCAGAAAAATTGCTATTAATTGAAGAAAAAACCCGGTCTCAAATTGAAATCCCAAACTCTAGCATGAATTTATTAATTAATCTATTCGGAATTCAAGGATCCTAAGGTCATCTGTAGATCTGGGTTATGCAACCAAAGTAATTATTACTCACATAGTGTTTGTTTCTCAAGACAGAAGCAACGAACTAAGGAATCATAATCATGAGTTACTTGTGTCGTAAAAAAGACTGAGGCTAGAAAAAAAAATTATTCCATATTACCGTCACGACACATGTCAAATCGTCACAGTGCGAAATGCGTAGCCGCGACACAGTCCATAGATTGTTACATTGTTAGTACGGAAGAGCGTTTCTAGGATACCTAATTGTCAATTAATTTATTATATTCACAGTATAGAAAGGTACTCTTTGCTTCGTCCCAACGGAGTGTTCGACGACACGTACTTTTTTTGGTATTTATTTATATTTTCGTATGTAAGTACAGTACTGTTTTATTATGTCGCAAGCTTAGGCCTATACCCAGCAGTGGGTGAAGTTTGTGTATGATGATGTCTGTTACGTAGTACTTGTCTTTTTTATTTTCAAATACTTAGATATAATTATTTCGGATGAATCATATCTCATCTATGTAGGTCGTTGTGTAATGATTCTAAATAAACAATGCGGTTTATGTCATTTAACACGAGTCGCTATTTTCCGCATTGTGGTTGCATGCAATTTATAGCGCGGGCATCCATTACCTTATTAGATATTTCTAGCTTCTAGATAATGTTCAGTTCTTTCTTACTCATCATCATTTCATCATCTACTCCTTTCTTACTCATATTATCTTCTTTCACACAATCCATCCATCTTTTTAGTTACGTGACTATATTATTTTAATGTTCAGTTTTTTCTTACTTTTTTTTTTTTTTTTTGTTAGCCTATACTGTCCCACTGCTGGGCAAAGGCCTCCCCCGTCACCTTCCACACCTCGCGGTTTTCCGCGATTTTCCCCCAATCCTTCCTAAAGGCATCCAGGTCATCTCGCCAGCGCTTTTTAGGCCTGCCTCGGAGTCGCCTGCCATCCACCGGGATCCAACAGTCATCACTCTGGCCCACCTGTCTGGGTGCATGCGGGTGACATGACCTGTCCACTCCCATTTTAACTTTTTTTTATTTTCTTACTATCATAACTAAATAATTAAATACAAGATCTTTTTTTTTTTAATTATGTTTTACCCGTCCTTTTTTTTCCATACGTTTGCAGTTATATACCATCAATATGTAAATCTAGCCTAGATTTCAACGAACCTGCTTTTGTTTTTGTGTTATGGTGTGTTTGATCAGCTAAAAAAGAAATCAGTGTAAAATCATCTTTATGTTAATTTTTGAGCTACACGTGGATCCATCCGTGTAGGTAAGGTTTGTCTACGAAGCACTGTTCAACAATCAATCAGTTTTAGTCATTGTTTTGAATAACTAAGTCTCAATTTCGAAGGGTGTTTTGTTCAGACGGTCCCGTGGGCGCCTGCGAGACACCCCGTTAGTGTGTACAGTTTGGACGTGGTAATAATTTTAGTTTATTATAAATATGTTTATTTAATAATTTAATAAATCACTCGAACCGCCGCGATACAGGCTTAGTCTAGTGCGGGGTTCGATGTAAATTATTTATAATTATTGCAATTTTATGATGTGTTTTTTTTACGAATAAATAAAAAAAAATGGAAAATTGAAAAAATTACACCTTACATGCATTTTTTCAAGGTTTTTTTGAATATCGGTGCGGATTTAAGTAATCGATACTTATCGTTCGATACTTTCATTTATTACATCATCACAATACTGATCAACCGTAATCATGCAATTCAATCAGTGATTAAGATATAAGCAATATTTGAACGACTTATCAAACAAACAAGGTATGTATTCCTACAGAAAAAAATACTGGTTGGTATTCCTAAAGCTGAGCAATACAAGTACTTATTTTCTTAATAGCAAACATTACCAAATTGTTGTTCGAAGCCATGACACTCTCATTGATACGACTTGCGAAGAGGTTCAGAACTTTGAAATACCTACCGTGACAAATCTGCGTTCGTCAAGAAAAGCCACAAGCGCAATAGTAATATGTACCACAAAGAGCTCGGGGAAACAAGTACTAAAGTAAGATTAGGAAAATGTAAAATTACACAAGAACAAAAGCTTTTGAACAGCATAATTAGGAAGAAAAACATCCAAAACAAAAAGGAGTTCGTTGTTTTGTCCCACATTATATCTAAGGGTGGAGCTTATTTAAATAACGCTTGTATTTTGCTTATTCAATTTACTAGACCGGGCCGTTAGGAATATGGGCAAAGATCAAACATCAAAAATATTTCATCATGTCCTTACCGACCCTTGCGACCCTAGGTAAAACTGTCCCATGATAACCCTGAAACCAAATCGAGTTGATTGAAAAGGATTCCGCACAAAACGTATTCAACTGTCTACGTCAGAGATTGATTATGCCCGAATAACTCTGTGAGGGTACAGCCCTGTATCTTCAAAGCCTCCATCCCCCATTATGGTAGTCGAGTCGTCTGTAATTAAGAACAGATTGTCCCGTCATGGAGTCAACAAGCGACTTAATGGTCTCATGTAATTAATGGCAAATTGATTTTCTCGAGTACCATCGAGCGTACAGCCTGATTTGAACGTTGAGAAAACAATTTTGATATGATCAAGTGTGGTTTTTAATTTACGGTCCATTACAGGTATTTTATAGATGTTTATGTCAGGATAATTTTGGGGCAGCCTTTAATCGAGATATATGATCGAAGGGGACAGCTTACATTTTAGCCTAGATTAATTGAGGTGTCAAAGTCAAAGTCAAAGTCAAAAAGCATTTATTCAGTAGGACCGCTGGGATCACTTTGAAACTACTGACTACTCTTATTGGGTTGTTTACGCTGTGGCCCACGAGCTTGTGGCCCGAATTCTTGGTTTCACGTTGTGGCCCATTCTAAAATCGAATTCACGTTGTGGCCCGGCTTATATACTTGAGGCATACACAGATTGGACAATAGTTTAAAATTAAGTGAACCATTATTTATATTTGAATAAAAACGTTTTTAAGGGGTTTTTAATGTTTTATTAAAAACTCAATCAAAAACTAAAAATTTAACATATACTTAGGAAAAAACAGTCACTTATGTCAATAATATATATAATATAAGTATAAATTATCTCAATAATGTATAAATTGACATGCCTAAATTAAAATTATTTAAAATACTTAACTAACATCTAATATATAAAATTCTCGTGTCACAGTTTTCGTTGCCATACTCCTCCGAAACGGCTTGACCGATTTTGATGAATTTTTTTGTGCTTATCCGGTATCTATGAGGTTATGGGTAGTCCACCCCTAAATTTTATTTTTTATTTTTTAGACAAAATTTTTAATTTCTATTTTTTTATGATACAACATACAAAAATACATACAATCCTCAATTTTCACCCTTCTACAATCAACCCTTATTTTTTAATAGCGATATAATGGAAAAACAACGTTTGCCGCGGGTCAGCTAGTAATTATATATACATAACGTTTAGCATGCAAAATCGACTAGACTCAGGTACCAAATTATATGTGCGTAGCATCCTTTGGTTTCTATGTCCGGGAAAAATTTCTTCGCTGCTTTCATTACGGCTTTTTCGAAATCCGTCTTAAGCTTTCTTGGTATCCATTCTGGATATTTTGATTTAATTAGACTAAATAAGACTTTCTATGTCTTATAGTCCATTCTGTTTGTGAAGGCGTAAATTAGTGGCACAATTTCTGGTGTGTTCAGCGTCGCTTCCAAGTTCGCCGTGAATCGTGTATAGTTGTTTGAAAGGCGCCGGGCAACTTGGGAATGTTTCATCGCCAAAGAAGTGATCGACGCTTTTCATGTAGTCTGAGTAAAGACTAAAGTCAAGACTAAAGTAATGCATAACTAATTAGGCTTACTAATCAAGGGGACAGACTTTTTAACCTGAACCAGGTAAAAAAATGGCACAGGTATGACCCTTTCTTTTATAACACGCATTTCTACGATATTTTGCTGTATTAGGTACTATTATCTATACTGAGCTGAACTGATAAGGATTCTGAGAATGAGTATTTATTGTCCCTAATCTTGTTGTACCTAATGTTTTACGGCAAGTACATAACACCTTTGTTGACGAAAAATCTATCGAGCCACAACGTGAAGCCAAAATATTAAATTTTTACTAATTTATTTGTGGCCCGAAGTTTTGGGACACAACGACAATGAAAATAAATCAAAATAGGCCACAACGTGAACGAGCCACAAAATTCGGGCCACAGCGTAAACAACCCCTCTTATTTACCAGGTATATCAAGTGTTTTATTGGCCTCATTATGCCATTGCTTGGCAAGTAATGTTTTCATTTTGAGTCATTGTAGTTCAAACGCATCTAGATAGTTTTTTGGTATGACTTGCTCAGTCCTATTGTAAGCGGACAAGGAGTCATCTAGACTAATCTAGATTATTCTAGAGCATCGTAAAATACAATAATAAAGGTATGAATGGCAAATATGATAAGTTTCATTAAGAACATTATAGAAGGGAAAGTGGAAGGAAGAAGAGGAAGGGGAAGACCGAGGATAAGCTACATGAGCCAAGTGAAGGAGAAGGTAGCTGTCATGTCGTATTAAGAGGTCAAGGAAGCAGCCCTGGAAAGAGATACATGGAGAGGGATTCATCAGTTGTGCCGACAAGGAGTAAATCCTTAAATAAGAAGAAGAAGATGATAAGTTTAAGCCACAACCACACGTTGCAAGCGAGTATGAGGCTAACTCTAGTAAAACAGTATTTGGACAGCCTAAAGGACTTCATCGTAGCTTAGCATAAATCAATATTTTGGAGCCTTTTAGAACCCACCAAATTCCTCGTTGGCAAACGTTATTTTCATACAAAACGTGCAATATTAATCCATTACGTATTCCTGTCAACGCATGTCCATGTGTGCACAGCACATGTTTTAGAAGATTTATGGTTTGCAATAACTGTCTGTTCTCTGTAGACTGTAATGCGTTTACAACTAGGTTTAATATAGCCACCGTATGACAGGGAAACCCATTTTCGTTCCAAGTAGGTATAAACTAAAATCTATTGTTTCTTAGAAAATCACCGGGTAAACATTGCCGTGACGACCGTGACGACCTCTGTGGCGTAGTGGGAGAAAGCCTGCTTTGTAAAAAAAAAGGTAAGGAGGTAAAGGTACAGGAGAATAATCACCTAGTCTGGTGATCCAACTGGTCCTACTTACTAATAGCGAAGAGCTGATCAAATTCAAAGTCAAAAAGCATTTATTCAGTAGGACCGCTGAGATTACTTTGAATCGTCTTAAATGTAGGTGATTTTACTCCTGTTCTTTCGCGACCAATACCGTGAAAAACCAGACCAACAAACACGGTTCGGGGCCTAGCTTTTTTTAGATGATCCATTTTAAATCTAGACTTAGGGTGACTTCTGATCATCTACCAAATCTGGAGAACACATACAGGCGAAACAATTAAACGTTTGCACTCCATCATTTGCATATGATTTAGGATAGGACTTCCGCAAAGTGCCGCAAACTACGACAATGGCGCCATTACGATGCTCCGGACGGAACGGTAAATCTTAACCATTCCCTCGGGCTTTTTATCATTTATTGTCATGCTTTTATTTAGCTAGAATTTGTTATTAAATTAATTTGAGTTACAGTTAAACTAAAAATAGTCGCTTTGAACAAATTCGTAACGGGAACTTGACGATGAGTAATAATATATGTAGTTCTTTTTAGTGCTACACCATAATTTACCTTATCGTGACTGTTCAGTTGTGTTCCGCTGAAATTGTACGTCTTCTCCTACACAACACATGGAAGGAAACATAAACGGTAGAATAATTCAACAACAAAGCCTGTCTTAAAATTGTCGAGGAAAACCAAAGGGTATTTGAAAAGAGATCGGCAGTCACCTACGTGAACGAAATTAATGAAAAGAAAGGGGCCTGGGAGACCTATAAGAAACTAGTAATCCATCCACGAAGTGTTCACGTAGGTAGTAATCCATCACGTACTTCTGGAGTTTTCGGAAATTCGATGTATCCCAATGGATTTACTTACTGTTGAAATATAATACGAAATAGCTAACAAATAATAACAATGTATTACGAGTACAACGCACGCATTTACTAGAAAAAAAACCTTGACTACCATTTAGTATGTTCTTTAACGGAAGGACCTTAACTACAAAAGAAAAATAAACAAAAAATAATTATGCAAACAGCCTGGTTTAGAACCTCTTCAAGCAAATTGTAAACTGAGCCGCGGTGGCGTGGCTTTAACCATTGCAAGCAATGAACCTTAAATGAACCAGTCAACTCGATGGTCAAGCAAGGTTTAGAACAAACTTCGTTCTTCATTTTCCATGTCTTTCACGTATCCATAAAATACCGATCGATATTAAATTAGATGTATATTCATATAATAACAAAGTTAGATAAGTTATATTCATTTAGATAAGATAAATCTGTGGATTAAGTATCAGATTCTCAAAATTGATTGTCAGCGCCATTTATCTAAATGCCTATCTAGATTATGGATGATGGACGTTCTAGCAAATTAATTAACGTAATCTGATTTTTTTGATTTTGTATTTCTTTATTAACCAAAACTTATTCGAATCTTATTTCTACGACACTTTAATTAAACCATCATCATCATCATCATCATCCACAGCCAGACTTCACCTACTGCTGGGTATAGGCTAAGCTTGTATTCAACCATACAAGGTCAAAGCATGTATGAATGGATTTATGTTTTCGGAAATTTTTCAATACACATTAGTACAAGCTCTAACCGTAAATATAGAAAATTTTACTCGCTTTGTTCCGGCGATGTCCTTTATGTAAAACACGTTTTAGGGATATTATGTCCAAAATTAGATTTCTGTCGACATTTAAATTTAATTTATTTAGCACGTGCCATCGCCACATAATATTATGTAGATTTTTCCAATAATGTATTCGTATTTTTTGAAATGCTGAGAAGACCAGCGTTTCACAAACAATTGTTCGGGGTCGTAGTTTGTTGATCCGAGCACCTATATCAACAGTAATACCAATCGTTTGAAAAAAACAACATCGGTTATTGTTTTTTTTAACACGATGTCAAGGTTTGTTATTCCACTCGTCATTTCTTTGTTTGATAAAAATAAGTAAATGGATATGTTTCTGGAAGAATTAAAAGCAAAAAAAAATTGTGGTACATAAATATCTCATATTGGACAAATATGAGATATTTATACTAATTTTTTTTTTCACCAATCTTGAATACCTACTAAACTACTTAATAATACAGTAATGTACATGTACAGTACAGTCTAGGGTTAGCTTTGCTAAGAAGTAAGGAAGACGTCTTGCTTGAACAATATATAAATCAGTTTTCATATGGTTCATCCATTTGCATATTTTGAGAAACACTGGACATGTCCTTCCTTATTTTTGACTCAAACAAGTTACAAAAGTGAATGCATTTTTGAATTGCAAAGCGTTTCGTTCCAATCTGTTTTTGTTTCAATTTGAGTTTTTTATTTATCAAAAATCACACAGTAGGTCGAAGCACTGGCGACAGAAATACTAATTTTATATACTAGCCATCATTATGTAAGATGTGTATCTACCTAAAATTTATGATTATTTAATTAAGGTCTCTATACGGGCTTATGCTTCACATGGTAAATCATAAGCAAATAAACGAATAACGAGGTAAGTTGTAAGCTCAACTTCTCTCGGGAATACTTCACTTTTTGGGTAAAAAGTAACCAATTATGTGTTAGTGCCATAGTACGCGAGCTACCTTCATTTTCATTCAATTCGTTCTGCTATTTCAGCAAGCATTTTAAAATTATATATTGGTACAAAAAAGTGAAGCAGAGCACACTTGCAAGTGCAGTATTGATGACTCTACCAAATATCCGCCTTTATTCCATCCACATTACTATTCTCCACAAATACTAGTCCTGTCTACAAAACAACCAACATACTGCGATGAATTTCAATGTATTTAGGCACACCTCACAATAACATTAGCAATGGGGTTTCCTCTTTAATTTCCTCAATGAAAATGGTGACCGGATGGGATCGCTACAAATGGTAGAACACTGTTTAGTTAACTGTAACTATGGAAAATGGTTTCGTAATAACCGTAATTTATTTTACTTTGATGGGTCGAAGCTGGGTTCTTTTTTCACAATAAATAACACCGTAAAGTTGTAAAATGTTTTCAAACAGTTACATCTTCTAGCGACAAAAACTCACCTCTACATATTAATAGATAGTTTCTGAAACATTAATAAATTCATATGATCACATTATTTAAGTCTTTATGCAAGTTTCTTTGTTTTGAGTCGTAAGGTAAATCAAATAACGTTTAAACGTTATTTGCCGTTCAATTTACCGTTATAATAAGAATGAAACTTCATTCAATTCTAGACGGTGCGACACAACACAACACTAATGAAAAGCTGGCTTTATGACCATCACACGACACGAAGGACTAAAATTTTATTTTCTTGAACTTATCAGCCTTTTCAAGAACTCGCTAGAAATTTAATTAACATAATTTTCTGCGTATTAATGAAGGTTGCTTTTTTGCCATCTGCTTCATGCATTTTTGCTCGGTTCGACATTGAGTAATGCATCACTGATATCCTTGAACAATAGAGTTACGTCATTCTATGTCTGAAACAGAATAAATAATAGTTACGCTGAAGTAAGCACTTACGGTTTAAAGTTAAAGTTAAAAGTTTAAAAAAAATGCCCTGGGAATACATTATTATTTTTATCTTTATATCAAATATTGACCATACGACTACGTTGATGCCCTTGGGTAGTCAACTGGTGCTGAATATATCATCATTCATAATGATTGCACTCGTCTATGAATGAATGAATGAATGAATGAATGAATGAACACTTTATTGTACACCAAGAAAATATTAAAAACAAAAAACATTTAAAACAAGATCTTAGTACAATGGGCGGACTTATCGCTGAAAGCGATCTATTCATATCAATACAAAATATAATCATTACTAAGTTCATTTTCTGTATCTAAATCAGTTTAGAAGCCGGAATAAACGTTTGTTTAACATAAGGAGCCTGACGCGTATTCTTTGTTAAATTCTTCGGAGCCTTTCGGAAAAATAAAAGGCGCGTGGTCGCGTAATACACGTGTCGCACTGTTTGTGTAGTTAATGTGTGTGTGTGTGTGGCAACTATTTGTTAGCTTTCTTTATTCTATATAGATGTCTTGACTAAGATATCGATGTTCCCTTGGTGACACCGCGCAAGCAAATTGAGACATAGTAAATGTAAAATATTCTGTGGTTTTGCTCCACTTTTTGCCGGGCTTGGAAAATGTCAGAGGTGAGAAAAAACGGACTTCCGCGTTCCATCTTTTAGTGTAACAAATTAAATAATCTTCTAGTGGTTTTTGTGCAACAATGGAACAGTTATGTTAGTTTATGTCTCTTAATACTTAGCTATGATAAACAAATAAATAAGTAGGTAAATAACTACTTTACTTACCATTTCTACGGACTCGAGTTTGTAGAAAGGGAACTCAGCGTACTGTACCTACACAGTACGCTTAATTTTACAAAAACCTCTTGCCTTATGACTATTTATGTTCAATGTTCATCAATATCATAAAACTCCTTGAATTTGAAAAGCCACATGACCGCAAATTGAAACAAACACAAAAGCAGTCTTGTTATGGGCCGGTGGAAGGACGGCCTTGTTTGACAATTTTACCCACACACGCGAGTGAAGAATACACTGTTTTACTACACTTTGTCATGCCTTTGCATAATTATACTTCCCTTTATTGATACGCTAAATAAAAGCATTTGATGACTACAAAAATTGTGTATAGGTACGTACACGTAGAAAATGAACAAAATTATAGCAGCAGACACTAATACAATTTGTGGTATGCAGGAGGAACAAAAACACATAAATAGAGCCAGTGATAAGACAGAGTTTAAATCTAAGTGCTCACAGAAGAACGAAAATGCTTTCCGAAGCACGGCAGTACTTAGGTTCTGATACTAGTCCATGAGGTTATATCGCGAACATCACTTAATTCGGTTAGGAAATTACACAAGCGCTTCATATTTCACTGGCTGGCGTAAATGAGTTTCGTATTGAGACCGCAACCTAAAAGGTTAAGTACATACAAGCAAGTAATTCAAACATCCTACAGAGATATCTAATTAAAAAACAGAAGGTATTACCATAATTCTAAAGCAAAACGTTGGGTACCACGAGTTTTGCATTCCAATGAGAACAAAATCCATTCATTTTGAGGACTCTGAACTTTGAACGTTGTGGGAATCTTGAAATCCTTGTTTTTTCTTGTCTGATTTTCTTTCGTTTTCTTCTTACCTTGTATTATTATTACGTTTAGAAGATCTTTGTTCATTCTAGCGTAAATAAAGGGATCCTACTAAATTTTTTGATGAAATCATTCCTTTTCTAATGTAAGGCATTATTATTGAATTAATACTCAAACGCCACGAAAAAACTCGATATAAACCAAAAGATTTTCAAACAATGTTTAGTCTACTAATAGAAACACCGAAACTAATAAACTATTAATTTTTTTTGTATTTAATCCTGCTGCCTTAAATTACAATTAAAATAATTTCTAATTAAAATTTCAGTTTAATAGCTAACTTATCAAAGAGGGTTAAATATTTTTTGGATTTTTATTTTGCGTAATTAGTTTAATCCTGCTACCATAAATTACAATTATAATAATTTTTAATTAATATTTAGTTATTATTATATATATTATAATGATTAAAGTAATAATTATTATTATATTTTATAAAAACTTCTTTAGTTGAGCAGTTTTGGGTGAATAAAAAAATTTGGATTCGCCTTGCGCGAGTCACGTGACCGTCACCAGATTTACAAAGGATTTATGTGATGACACATGACACCGGCTTACTACACATAACTTGCAATCAATTGTCATCCCTCAAACAAAATTATAACAATTCGAAGTATAATCGTTCGTATGAGATAACGGTTCACTATTATTTCAAGACAAGTGAAGCCTGAAAGTGCCTGGAAATAAGAGTTAATATAACCCCATGAACCCTCTCATTTGCATCCGCCAAGATAGACATAGATAGTCAGAACGTGTGGATCTGGCTAGGCCATGGGTCCTCGCGTTTCCTTTCACCCCGTAAAGAGCTCAAAGAAAGATCGAAGTACAAAGACTAGTTTGTAAAGATATATTACAGTTAGACAAAATTTATTAATATGTACTATATTTGTTTCATGAGTTTAGAATACAGTTAGTTTTACAAATAGTGTCTATTGTTATATAAACTACATTGACTGTATTCCCTAGCGCGGAAAACATTCCAATACCTATCTCAAATATATTAAGGGGGTTGTTAGATCAAAATTCAAATAGACCTTTGGTACGGAACACATGCAGTAGTAATTGAATAAGTGCTAGGTTGTATTGTACCCATCGTCGAAGAACTGGTTTTCTCACATTTTCCAGCTCGTCCAATCATTTTCCTTATTGTTTAGTAATTTTCCGAAACGAAAAATTCACAGACTGGATCAATCTAACGATCTTATATCGGATATCGAGGTACTTACTCTTGTTGAAAGTCATAATTATGAGCAAAAAACTACGATAATTGTCAGCTCCCATTTCTTAGGAACAGGCAATAAGCATAAACTCCCTCAAATATCAACACAACACAGTTATTTCAACAAACACTGATGGTATCTGTGAAAACATTATCAGCGTAGGTACTTGGTATACAATAGACAGTACAGTCTCGTATCCATTTGAAAGCTAATCCAATCTAAATTATTACTCAAGCAAGATAATATCAAGGAGATTGATTCATCAGATTGACGGTAAATGGAACAAACAATTTTCTTTATAACTTGTGGGCGACGCTGACAGACCATGATGGCATATTACTAGGTACAATATTATCATTGATAGCATACCCACTAGCTTCAGAGGATGTTATGTTTTTACCATACCATGACTTTGAAAAGGAATGATTGGAAAAAGGAGACTTGTTGTGCCGACTCCATTTAGCGCGGCATAAGGGCAGGAGAATGATGATGATATGGCCATTGAAATAGTTTTAAACTCTTACGACCGCGCAAAACCATGTTAGGATAATGTTAGGTTTTGGACTGTTTTTCGACATACTGATTTAATATTATTTTTGTACACGACCGAGACGAGAAGTGTTTTTATTTTAAGGTTTATTCCCAACGACCCCACTAGCCCCCTTACTAGTGGGGTAGTATTATACGAAAGAATTGGAGCGTAGAATGATTGAGTTTTGATTATTATCTCTTGTCGGCTTCTCGGCCGTTTTTATTTAGATTTTAGGTGATAAAATAAGATAAAACTTTCAAACAACTTGTAGATTAGTCGTTGTTTAATATACTATGGCCTGTGACAGTCGTGAGTCTAATGCATGCACCAGTATTTGACCCAAATTACCCGGTTTATTACAGTCACATCAAATAAAACCATTTATAGCTAACGTAGTTAACGTTAAGCTATAAATGGTTTTATTTGAGACTAATTTACTCAATTGGCACGGGGTAAGATAGGTATCTGTTAATTGGAAAATGCAATAAGGAAAACTGTTTTGAAGATATTATGATACTAGCTGGTACCCGCGACTTCGTCAGCAAAATAACATACTTAATAAAAACAGAACTGAAAACTGCCGTTCAGAAGATTCTCTTCTGATACTTTTAAAAATAAAAATGCAATAATAGCGCCATCTCGACCTCAGCCATAGGACAGCAACGCCATCTAGTGGCCTTCAACTGTAACTTTACACTACTTTTTTAAAGTATTAAGTCCCCATACAAAATTCCAACCCTTATTTCACGCCCTTCATGATTAGTTTTGAAAAAAAAGTAGCCTATGTCTCCTACGTCCCTGGGACATAATCTTTATCCTGTCATATTTCAGCATCATCTGTTCAGTGGTTTAGGCGTGAAAAGGTAACAAACAGACAGACAGACAGACACATTTTACTACATAATAGATGGCGCCACAGGAAAAATTAGATCGCGCGTTTTGGAGAACGTAACATATAAACTCGCTAATCCTCTACTTTTCAGCTTTATAATATTAGTATGGATAGTTGTTCTTACTTCATTGTGAGTGTAGATTTGTTTCTGTGTGCGCAAGCGATACTGAGCACTCATTAAACTATACTACGTAGTAGACGGAGTAGTTTGTTCAGGGGGCTAATTCATAATACGTGTTAATTTTTCAAGGCTTCAATAACAAGTTTCACACAAAGCTTTGTATGATGTACTACTTTAAAAGTAGCCTATTCAAGGTCACGTTTTAAATATACTTTATTCCAAGTTTTTTTTAACATACTACTTTCAGATGTCCTGTTAAACATTTGCAGTTACTAGAAAACGTTTTCTTAATTTTTTGCAAAATCTTACGATTTGGTTTGGGTAAAGATTTCCATATGGGAAATAGCGTTGATGAGACCAACTTGTTTCTTTTGGAAAATGGCATATTATTCTAGGCTGTCAGTGCGGTTGATTTTTTAAGAATGGAAGCTTCCTTCAATGTGGTTAAATTTTGCTCTATAAAAATACCGAAGTAATTATTTCATTAGATAATACTCATCATAATCCAATTAGTAGCCAAAACATGCCGAATTCAATTATACCAAGTTCACTTGTAGTATCTTTTTAGTAAGTGGGGTAATAGGGTAAGCTCAGTGGGGTAAAGGAGGTACACCCCAATCTATTACCCCAGTTATGACGACAACGCAATAAACAGTAACACTTCCGGAGCGCCTAGTCAGCTGTTGACATTCCGAAAATAACTCGCACGCAAGAACAAAAGTGTTTTTCCAGTAAAATAATAATGTTGGAGGTTGGAGGACAGAATGTAGTAGCTGATCTCGTGCACTTTCTATCAACTGCGGTCAAAAAAACTGATACATACTCGCTGTTACATTTTTGGATATTTTCCATGACGTCTACTTGAAAATTATATTAGCATATTTTTTTAAATGAATAAGTAATATTATAATAAGTATCAACCTTACCTCAAAAAACTTGTATAACCAAGGTCTGAGCTACTCAAAATTTATAATTTTCTGAGAATGTTTAAAAAAAAAACAAATTAAATAGTATACTACGGTACCAGTAATCATCTCTGTATATTAAATTATAGGAAGAGAACAAAACTCTTGAGGCATTCACATGTGTTTGAAGAACGAGTATTTTTAAGTATTTTATTTTGCGATAGTTATTGTTTTATACATATAGATATATATAGACATATATATCTATATGAATTCATATATTTTATACATATAGATTATTTTATATAGATTTATCGCAACGTTTTATCGCTACTGATACGTAGAAAACGTACTAAAATTCTTTAATTAAACTTCAAAAACGTATTGTTTTTTATGGATTTGTGTGCGAGTACGTACGTAGTACTATTTTAGCTTGATAAGTAAATGAAACCTACAATTTAAAGATGAACAAAAAACAAACACTAATAAGGCCTAATAAGAATGGTGGATAAATATAATAAGGTCCAAGTGATTAAGTCAGTAATATTAGCCTTGAAACCACTGAACCCGACATCTGTCAGTTTAATTTGTAATACATGTCCCTTGTAATGTTCGCCAAATGTTTATTGATTTAGAAATTGGAGTCATTCCAAATTTCCAAGTCCAAAGGTTTGCGAAACATGGGCTTTGGCACTTCATACATTCTGTGGAGTCTGGCTTTGAATTCCAAACAAATGCAAATTTACAAACTGACATCACCATAACCAGACACTAAACCAATAAACAGCCCTCGGTAGTATCAAATGCGAGTGTCGTTACGTCATGAAATATAACAAAACTAAATTGCTCTACGTTGGTTTTTGTTGGCAGTAGCTCTGCCATCCACGCTAGGTATATGGGTGGATAAACTTTTTAGTGTAAAATCTTGTCCCCGACGTAAAAAATATCGTAAAAGGTGCTGAGTTAGATTAATTGTCGGTTTTAACATTAATTAATAAAATCAGATCCTTTACCATTACGCTTGTTCATCAATATTTTAAAAATATTTAGTCGATTATATTTAAAATTATCGTGACCCAGTGGACGAAAATTGGTTTTCATACAAATTTCACTTGTCCCCAGCGCAAATCACGCACATATGCAACGCTGCTGTGTAAAATTTTTCCTTGACTTGTCTTTATATTTTCTATCTACATTGTTCCTTGATGTAACAGCATTCTAAAATACTGATTTGCGAAACAAAATATTGCATTTTTCAATGAAAAAACACGGTTTGAAATGTTGTCCCCGACTTTTACCCATTTCGCGTTGTCAACTGGGTAACGACAAAAAAGTATTACAAAGTGTAAGTAATATAGACAGTTATTGGCTAGGCTAATAGAAAACTCATCTGCATGTCGTAAAATAAAGATTGCTGACCCTTGGCCATTATGTGGACTCTGCCATTACGTCTGTAGTTCGCAGCGGGACTGGGTGTCATTGGTTTTTATCCGCTGACTCACGACGAAATTTCTTACAAGTAAACTGCTTCTCAAAGTAATTTTGTTATTATGTTTTGACATTTGATTCTGAAATGCTTTGCATCCACGTATTTTTTTACTTTCATCAAATTCGTTGAAGAAAAAGAGTTAAAAACCTTAGTTTGTATCCTGAGTCACCGTTCCACTGGCTCACAAAAACTGTGACCCAAGAGACATTCTGCATAAAAGTTATCATAATTTATACAATAAACAATTTGGTGAGTGATAAACGGATTAAATACATAAAGATTCATTGCACATTTTTAGTTTCTAATAGAAAACACTCAGATTTAAGTTTAAAATAGCTTTAAGTATGAATTAAGAATACAAGTCAGTTGTGAGGTCGATACAATACACCACACTTCATTCGATTCTGCTTTTACACATTCCATTTATCTTTTCTTTGATCTATTTTTACCCACACTCAATGTCGGCGACGGAGAAGAGTCAAGAGGTCAACTGGCTCGAATATGCATGGCCTTTGTAGATTACGAAAAAAAACCTTTGAAAGCAAGAAATCTCTCTCCATCGCTGTAAGATCCATTTTAACTATATGGATTTACTGCGGATGATGTATACCACCATAAATGTGCGGTAAAGAGGAAAACTATTAGTATTGAGACACCTTATCACCCAAGCTTTTTACGGGTGTCCTAGAAGACGTCGTAAAAACTCTTGAATTAGACAGCTCGGGAATAAAAGTCTGCCTGTAGGTAGGTGTATTCCTGTAGCACCTTAGGTTTGTAGACGATTTTTAGACGACCACAACCTCATCCTTTTCTGGTGGAACAAAAAAAAAGATGCTTCGAAAGCTTCGGGCCTACTTTTAGAGATGCGTGATCCTGATCACTCATCTTTAAGTAGTTTACTTTTTACCTCAAAAGTAGGCCTGAAGATGATGAAGATGGTTCCAAACATTGCATTGGAAACAAGCTCTGCCAATGTGTTCTACCAACTGCCATCATGGTGCTAACTACCATCATGGTGCATTGATGCTCACGAAGGAGAGAGACTGTGCTCTCTTGAGAGTCGCACTGAGAGCTATAAAGCGAGCAATGCTCGGTATCACTTATAAGATTGTCCCCAATACCGAAATTCCCGAATGAACAAGCTAAAATTGTAAGATGCACAAGCGGTTATTCATTCATTCAATACATTTATTTCAGATATCATGATCCATATCACACACATTTTAAATGAAAAGCTCACAAATAAAATCAATAATAGTAATAATAATTAGCAAATACGTCCTTACTTACCTATAAACTGTGCATGTACCATACTACAATGGTTAATGTACTCACAGTCAAAACGGCTTGATAACGCATTCAGTATGCTGTTGGAGCTGGCCCGAACCCTGCACCCCAGGGATGTGCACCGCTTGCGCATGGTGGTGTAGAAACAGTCCACACGCGCAGCGGCGAACATCCCTGACGCGCTACAGAAACGGGGCAGCCCCACCACCACCCTGAACGCGTTATTGTATTGGACCCGTAGGGCGCTGTACTGTCGCCGCGAATGACTCACCCACAGGCTGCTCGTGTAGAAACTAGTACAGTACGCTCTGAATAGAGAGATTTTAACCTCTGTTGAGCAACGAGCAAACCTGCGGGCAATCATGTTCGCCCTTACAGACAACGCCCTCCGCTCCCTTTCCATGTCAACATCGTCTCTCAGGTCAGAGGTCAACCAGTGTCCGAGGTACTTAAATTGATTGACTCGCTGTAGCGGTGAACCATACAATTTAATTGTAGGTATTCGCTCCGGACATTGGAGACCTCTGGCCTGAAAGACCATGCATTCCGACTTCTTCACGTTATATTGAAGGCCATATAAGCGAGCATAATTTTCACAAATTTCCAGCATTTTTAACAGACCGCAGACAGAGGCGCTCAGCAACGCCATGTCATCCGCATAGCTAATGTTGTTTACTGCTACTCCGTCAATATGGCAACCGACACGCGCCTTGCTGAGCTCCTCTATCAGCGAGTTGACATACAGGTTGAAGAGCGTGGCTGAGGTTTTCCCACCCTGCCTCACCCCGCACTCCAACCTGTAAGGCTCTGAGTATGCCCCCGACCACCTAACGACATTGACCTGATGCTGGTACCAAAATTTAAAAATGTCTCTTACGTCCTTCGGTAACTGCATAGCTTCCAATTTCTGCCACAAGAGGTCGTAATTGACCAGGTCAAATGCCTTCGAGAGGTCGGTTATTGGGGCTCAAATAATATTTGTTGGGCAGGACTAGCCAGGCGGCTGTAGCAAAGTAGTAATTCAGTCCACTAACTATGAAATTATGGTGCCGAGACATGGGCGCTCACGAAGGAGACTGCGCAAGATCAGAGTCGCACCCCTGTGTGACTCTGATCTTGTGCCGTCTCCTTCGCATGGAATAAGCAATGCTCGGTATTACACTAGAAATTTATTATTAGATCTACCCAGTCCTCGATGCCGAAACACACACACAAGTGGTTAGTGGGGCTCAAATGGAGTTGGTTGGACAAGGCATCCCACGGAATAAAATTTTGATGATTATTTTGATGAATCTACAGGTAGTAAAATTTTTTTTTTGGCCATATGTTGAAAGATATCTTCAGTCGGTAAGTTAGTGAAAAAACTACGCTCAAGGCGAGCCGCGGTTAAATGCGCTAGAGCCTAGAAAATAGATTTCATCTACAAAAAGCTTTTTAGGTCTTCTATTAAGCGAGATTTATGTTATTAGAGATATAGGACTGGTTTGCTACGCAGATGACTGTTTAAATAAACGAAAACCCTCATTTTCTTAGAATGTTATCATTAATTTTAGAGAAATATGTAATAATTGTTAGGTTAGGGGTTATTTTCTATGATGACTTTAAAAAGTAAACTGGTTGTCACATTTAAGAGATATTTTTGTACCTTGTATAGTTTTTTATAATGTAATTTGCCTATGGCATAGTACCATATATGTCTCTGGAGTCACCATTATGTCTCCGGGCTCACGTAGTTGTCCCCAAAAATTTGGACACTGATAGCAGGATTATTAAAAAAGTAAAGGTTATTATACAAAATGTTGTATGACAAATGTTTGAAGAATAACCTACAATAGTCATGTAAAAAGTGCATCTTTCTGGCGTTTCTAGAAACAGAATTACAAGAAAAGTAAATAAAATTTCTTTCATTTAGTGACCCCAGAGACACAATGAGGTATATTTTCAAAAAATTGAGACACTTTATTTAAATTTTGATTATGCCAGATTGATTTAATTGAATAATAGTTCACATTGAAACAGATTTACTTATTAAAATATAGTTTTTTATGAACTTTTTACCATAATACGTCATTGTGAGTTAGGTGAAATTTTTGGGAGCCACTTTTGGAATAAAGGTATAAAAATCCATGAAAACGACAAAATTTTTTGGTGCTCGTAGTAGATTTATAAACTACATAAATTTCTTTAACAGTATTAGGTGAAATTATAGCAATATTTCAACATTTATTTTTTACACAAAAAGTTGATTCATGACAGAAAAAAGTTGATCCGCCCATATATTTTTTTTTGGATTCCCATTCAAAGAAAATATTTGTGTCGACAAGTATCTTCTTTCCTGGGCTGTGGCCATTTATGCACTGCATAGTTCCAATGCGCTGTTTGGAATGTTCAACGATTTACCACCATTACCTGATAAGAGCTTACTACTGTGTAATTATTTCACGACATATCAACGCAAGTTGACGTGAAGATAAAAATACCAAACACGAAAAATTTATGGAATAAACCTACGGTTACCGTTTACAAGGCAATCAAATGTCTAGTTTTACAGAACAGTGGGATTCAAATTCACAATAACGTTCCTGTTTGCGATTGTACCGATTCGAAATAGGACGTTTGAAATTCATGATGTCAGTCGCTGTTAATAAGAAATTGGCGGACTAGAACGTGTTAAAGTTAGCAGTTCAAGCTCAAGTTCAAGTTCAAGTAACTTTTAGCACTTTATTTTTTTTACATTTTTTTTGTTTGATTTTTAAGTCTAAAACCGTTACCGACACACCTCGTTCAAGTTTTCACTTCTGTCGGCACTCCCGGAGTACCACTGTTTTTTTATCTAAATGGCTGTGTGTGAGATAAACCGAGGATCGAGCAGCATAATGTGGCATTAGCCCTTTCGGCAATCAAGTCTTAGTTGTACCTCCTAGCACATTTATGAGATCATAACAAAACCTACCTACAGCTAATTAATTACGGTTCTTTGTGTTTGGCTCTCTATATTCTTGAGACTCAAGCTCAACACACAATACAAACAATAAGTCACATTCGTCAAATTGATAGCTCACACCTGTCGGACTTGTTTTAACCCGGTCCCACACATACGAATGTGTTGTGTACCGCAAGTCGCAAATGCTTGGAGACTTTTTCTTTGAAAACCTTCGAAGTTGAGGGGTGGTGGTTTTGTGATGAACCGTTTTATTCTCATCAGATATTTGTAGAGTGTTCTTAGCTTAGTAAAGTATTTTCAGTTTAGTTATTATTATTATTATTTATTTTTATTTTAGTTGTTTAGTTGTTGGGTTAACCATATAGGTTTATTTAGGAATTCTTTACATCATTCAGTTTTTAAACATCCAACCACGGCGAAGCCATCGGGATTGGTGGAAAACGTGGCGATAGAGGCCGATGGAAGAGTTTGGAGTGGAAACCTTTGCCCAGTAGTTGGACGCGATTAAAAAACACATCAATCAGCGAATGTTCGAATGTTTGCGAGAGTGGAATCGGCTTAGAATCGCGTTAAGCTAAGTAGTACTCACTCGATCGAACAAACATTGTAGAGGACCACGGCGAGAAAACACGTTCAAGTTGTGACTGAGTTTTGCGGTTCGGTCCACATGTTGATTTTTAGGGTTCCGTACTCGAAGAGTGAAAACGGAACCGAGTCGTTGCCTCGCACTTTACGGTTTTTTCTTTACTCGTTTTGGAGTAAAACTATCGAATACCGAATGTGAGTACGGAGCATTAGACTTACGAGTTCTGCGGCTTACCTTGTTCGTGAACTCACAATGTCACCCTGATCTCGGCCCTTACAAGATCAGGTTGGAGCACAGTTTATTGGAGTGGCAGTTTGTTCACCTTTTGAGTTTTAGAATGCCAAAAGCATGCCGAAATCGCACGAGAATGTATATTTTCGAATCAATTATGCTTTTTTGTTAAAGGTACCTTGTAGGTACCTAGTACCTACGCTGCTCCGTAAGGATTTTCTCTAGTCTGTGAGATACCAGGTAGTGAGAATTCGATGTGATGAGAAATGAGAAAAGGCATTCTTATAAACTACAAGAGGATTTCATGTTCCTACCTACCAATGCTATGGCGACCTTAGTTCTGGTAGGTACCTGCTTACGAAAAGCTAGAACACAGTAGGTACCTAGGTAATACATTTCAGTTGTATGAAGAACATGACAAGAGCAAGATTTCGGTTCTAAATTCGAGTAGGTATCTACATACCTACCTATCGAAATATGATTGAGACGAGAACATTAGACGCTTCTAATTGGATAAAAAGAATATGTAGATCAATAAGTGGTCAGCTGTATTTTAATACAGCTAAGAACGGTTAAGCATGAGGTTAGGTACCTACCTGCCTAGGTAGGTAGGTACATAGCCTACTTACTCAATTTTATTTTAACCACCACGAACAAATCAACAGGTGGCAAGCAGATTTATGAAACGCTGGGTATAAAATGTCCTTTTTAGAAATATTTCGTTATGTGTGGTAATGACAGTCTTCTGCTTTTTCTTACAAGCACGTACCTACGATGTGTGCGAAGTAGTACCTACCTACCGTAGTAGTCCTGAATTTTAATAGGTATAACGTGGGTATAACTGCAGTCTGAAAGTAGGTACCTACCTACCTACATCTTATGTAGGTTATAGTGTACCTATATGTGCCATCAGGCAAGGTAGGTACCTACCTACCATGTACTTCCTAACGTCAATAATATTTAGTAACCATATCCAGCAGTTCTACTAGCATCTAACAGTAAGTGGGTAGGTTTTCAGCGTGTAGGTAGGTTCCTAACCTAATCTCCTAAGATTCATATCAGAACGATTTTCACTTGGACTGTTTAGGTAAGTCTTACTAGTAAGTCGGTACAGTCAGCAATGATAGTCGGTCGATTAACAGTTACTGTTGTGCTTTCTAAAATGGCTTATGTTTTCGATAACCAAGAAAAAATAAACTTGGAAAATTATTATGAACAGACTTTATCTTCAAATATTAATAATAATGTTGGTCATGATGTTACGGATTTCGGAAATATTCAGAATTGTGAAACATAAAATGTTAATCGACTTTCGTTGCTGACTGTACAAACAATAATGTAAATAAAGCAAAGTGAATCAGGAAATTTTGACTGTATTACATTCTAAAAGCTACAACAAAGATAAAGTTTATCTGCGAAGATAACCAAATAAATATACCGCCACGACTTATCATGTTGAACAATAGGCTTACCTCAGACGTAGTACAGAGCAACAAGTTCACGGTGAAACGAGCACACGCAAAAAAACTAAAACCGATCAGCACTTTGAGAAACACAAAATAAAACACACGCGACACAAAACGAATAACAAGTAAAGGGATAGGTAAACTACACTCACGTTTCCACTGTTGTCCAAAGTGCGGAAACTTTAATATTTTGAAAGGACAAGTCACTAGCAAGTGAAAGTTTTTGTGATAACCGACTGTAGAGGTTATGTTTTTGTTGTGAATTGTGATAGACAATCGAACCGTTATCACGCGAGCGTCAACACCGTCAACACGAAGCTAACTCCGCGCGTTTACTGCGCGATTTTGATTTTTGTTTGCTTTTGCTTTGCAAGCAAGCGGAACGAGAATGAATGAATGAATGATTGCGGAATGTGGTTCGTCGTTCTTCGGTCACATTCGCCGGGCGCGTGGTGTCGCGGAAAAAAAATACTTCGTTATTACCACGTGATTACCCTGTTGTATAGGTTGTAGTTGTAGCCAATGATATTCACATTTTTGGAACGAAGTTTCTTTTCAGACGGTATAGAAGAAAAAAAAAGACTGAGGCTAGAAAAAAATTATGTTCCATTTTACCGCCACGATACATTTGTATATTATGTCAAATCGTCACAGTGTGAAATGCGCAGCCGCGACACAGTCCATAGATTGTTGAAGAGCGTTTCTAGGATACCTTAATTTATTATATTCCCAGTACTATAGAAATGTAGGTACTCTTTGCTTCGTTCCAACCGAGTGTTCCACGTACTTTTTTAAACATCATTGGTTGTAGCTAAATTTTACCACACTTAGGGCAACTACCTACCTATGCTTAATTATAATTATTATTATTGCTAGTTTTAATGTTTAGTTTGATGACGAAAAATGCGCAGACGAAGTCGCGCCCGGGTCCACTAGTAAATGATAAAGAGAGGAATTTTTCAAAAAAAATGGTGTTGAGGAGAGGTTCCAATGTCAGGAAAAGAAATTAAGAACTTCATGCAGCATTCTCGATCATTGTCTATCTAACTATAGGACGCACAGGAAACAATTTTGCACACCAATTTGGAATCCTGTGTGATATTCACACGGATTTAAAGAAATGAGGATATTCATCTTCATGAGTAGGTACACTGTGATTGTGTAGGTACTCATGAACTGTGAAAGTGAAGAAGAACGGCAAAAAGACTAGATTTCAAAAAAAAAATCGGACTTCTTTCGCCATTTTTGAAGGAGCTAGTGGCTCTGCTATTTTATTTAGTTTTCTCGTGTTTTATTAGGTTTTATTATGTAATTTCGGTGGCATTTTACTAATGAAGCTTTGGATATCTTCTTCTTTTCACTTCAAATCTTTCTTCAAAATATGTATTACGTCACGTCAATTTGAGTCAATTGAAAAAACATGGCGGCTTGTCTTTTCAAAACTCCAACGGAAATTTTTCGTCAAATGAGAAAACTTTTTGAATACTTCCCCATTCCATTTGCCAAATCTCCTGTTACGTATCCAAAGCTTCATTAGTAAAATGCCACCGAAATTACATAATAAAACCTAGTTAAACACGAGAAGGGCCGAGAAAACTAAATAAAAATAGCAGAGCCACTAGTTCCTTCAAAAATGGCGAAAGAAGTCCGACCTATATGATGAAGACTAAGCTAAGATGTTACTGATTGGGCGATTTAGTCGCTCAGCGACAAAGCCCTTTTCTTTTTTTTGTAAATATAAAAAAAAAATATCATTCATTCTTTTCACAATGACAAAGACAGATATGATGTAAGTCTTTGTCATTGTCAGAGACAGACAGACGTCATACGCAATTCAAAAAGGTAACGAACGTCGTCCTTCCAATTGGTTTTTGTTTGTGTAATTTGTTTGGCAATATTTTATTTTACAATCCAAAGTGTTTTCTTCAGTAGAAGTTTTTACTTTTGCGATATGATAAAAACAAAGCCTTGGAGCGGCGGCACAGACGAGGAATATGAAACCCAGCATTTCGGCTTCGGTACTCAGCGTCTTAAAATCGCTGTCCGACAGATGGTGGAGCAGAAAATTACGAATGGAGTCAAAGATATGGAGTCTTATTTGCAGGATTCTTTAGACCTCAACGAGACAGATAAGACAACTCTAACAAAGTCATGTGATAAATTAGTCCGCTTGTATTGTGAACGAGCAGGATCATCGCTAGATGTTATAGACAGTGAAATTGAGAGGATCCTAAAAGTTCCATCGAATGTTTTACTTCCTGGTGATGAGTGTCAGTTGGAGCAAATATCCGATTCAGAATACGAAAAACTCAAGGAAGAGGTTGCTGACCTAAGGAAGCGGGTTGAAAGAGGAGCGCTCATGGAGGCCTTACTCACATCAGAGGAGGAAGAGCTATCAACAGTAGATAATGTTTGTGAAGTAGCTAAAAAAGATATGGAAGTGTTTGATTTAGTAAGTAAGAACAGTGAGAATAGTTGCAAGGCAGCATTAAATGATGCTATGTTCTTGTGTGCAAGTGTTAATTATATGAGCAAGACCGATTTTGATGTCTTTAAAAATTAATGTAGTAATTGTCGAATTGAAATGCTGGTCATTATTCAAATTCACTTTCATTCAGTGGTTCATCATAATTATTGGGGGTTAGTTGCAAGCCCAAACTGTTGTAGAAGCACCTCTGCAAAATTGAAGAATCACAACTGTGAAACTTGTGTAAAAAATATCCTAACTATCCTTAATAAGAACTATTTTATTTGTAAATAAATAAAACAAAATCAACAGTCATTTTTATATTTACTGTAAAATCAACTTTTACAGATCTTATCTTTAACCAATTATCAGAGAATAACAATACTTATTACACCAATTCTATGTTACAATATCAATAACACCATAAAAAAATGTAACACCAATTTGTACAGCATCTTGGCTGCCCTGAATTTTGCCATTCAGTTAGACAATTTCATCCCTAATAATCTATTGCCTTGCCAAGCAAAAGGCCCAGCATGACCAATATACATGGGCAGCATAGTATTTTTGTTATGGAAATGTTAAGATTTTCTTCACAATAATAATGTAAAACACGATCAAAATCTATATTTTTAATATAACAAGAAATAGGTTGGCACAAAAATAGGTATACACTATAAAGTAGTTTCGAAATCTATATAAGTTTAAGCAATACCTTAAAGAGTATTCAGAATAGATTATAACAAACTTAAAATGTTATGAATTTTATGAAGCAAAACATTCTAATCTTTATAAACTGCATTCAGTATTTTTCTGATGCTTGCAATATTTCTAGCTACAACATCCTAACCTAACATTTAAAAATTATAAAAAATATTTGGAATGACGGCACAGTCCACATAATAAATTATTCTGAATGCATGATAATAATAATAATCCTCAATAATTCTGCACAAACCGGAGACTGTTCCTGAATGCATTTTTATAGTGTTGAAAGGATAGTAGCCGGTATGTGTCTCCATCACACAAGGTCAAAATTGTCAAAAATGCCTGTGTTGGCTTCGGCCCCATGCATGCCTATCAAAGGTCCGGGACTCTATAGTTCCGTGATGTTAAACTTTGACAAACAAAATAATTATAGTGGATATTTCACACAGCATCATCTAGCCCTAAACTAGATAGATAGATGGGTCAAAATAGCTTTGGATAGGTTGTGATCAAAAATGTTCAGAATTAGATTGAAAATGTAGCTTGAGCACACTAGTTTTATCTTATTTTGTATAATATTATTACATTGCAACAACTTAACACACCTACACTGGATGATTCTTACATTAGTAACGAAAATAAATAGAATGGAAAACAAAACATCCCAGTAAAATACTAAATTTTAAAAATAACATCAAATCTCTTAAAAGTTCTATAAAAAAGATTTTTAAAGAATACTACTTACTATGTGCTTCTGGCTGTTTTAACAAACATTTAAAACGGCAGCTATTATGTTATATTGAGTTCTTTCAACGGATCTAGGCATTAGTGAAGTTAGCTGTTTCAATGCGCAGAACACAATTTTGTATGAAAAAGCAGTCACTGAACAGACAAACAGCTAACTTTACATTTGTGCCTAGATCCGTTGAACGAGGTGTAATTTTGTCACTGGCTCAGTAGGTATAGGTAGTAATGAAGTTACCTAATAATTATGATAACATTTTCTGAATACGTAATATTTATTTTTTCAGTATTGCAATAATAAATATCCATTTCCAACTTTTGTTGTCTGAATAATCAAGTCAGGAAAATTAATGATAGAAAACTGTGTGTTATTAAATCTGCTAACCACTTTGGTTAAGATTGATGTACCAGCTGTCACCATTTACAAGGTTATTAAGAACTATTTTCTTTTCAAGAACCTCGCTCATTTACTAAAATAAAGTTTCACAAAGTGATTAATATCAACATTATCACAGATAAAAAAAAAACAAAATATAATAATTACTTTCTAGTGAGTTTATGTACAACATTTTAGAATTTATGCTTCATTTGATTCATATTTACAATTTTTTTAACCTAACTAAACTAACAATTGGAAATATGATCTATGATTGAAATCAATTTCACATTTTAAAACATGCCTATGCACACTAAGCCATACATCAAACTTGTAAGTAGTGTAAACTTCACTCTTTGTAGCCCACATATGCATAATTAAGTGGCACTTTATTCAACAATACAATGCAGATTACAACGTTATTGTCTGCCCTATAACAAGAACACCATGTGTTCGCGAAATTTATTAAAACACTGACAAAAATTATGATTATAAAATTACACCTAATGGCTGACTAGCATAATCAATGGTAACATTATGTTACAACAACACATCTTATACTATTTTACATCTAGAATAATCTCTTCTAAGCACAGTACAGTTTGGAATGTAGCCTATTACGAACACAGATCTGATAGGGACGTTTTAGTCTAGAGCTTGCAAAGCTCTAGACTCTAGTACAAAGAACTACAAGTTTAGTAAGTCTTGTTTATCAAGCCAACCTGAGCCACAGTTTTCTAGTCTCTTAAAAGGCTCGGTAGCAAGATTTCTTTTATAACGTTAAAAAACAAGCGAGAGAATAAAGCTAGGTCATGATTTATTAAAATATACATTTTTGTGAAAACGTAAATAATCATGGTAATTTATAGATTATCCCGTTGATAACAGTGTTTAAGCGTAAATAAGTTTTTGTATCATGACTTAGTGAAAAGGGAGATTTGTGATAATACAATACAAGACTTTACAATATTCATTTCTTCTACAAAATATCATATAAATTTAGTGTCTAAACACAAATCTTGGCCTGCAAGAAGCATTTCCATTTCCGCTATTTTTCAACAAATACTAACTAATAGCTAATAGTTAGAAACTAAACTGCCCAGCAGAATTAATTATAATTATTACAGAAGTTTACAACAACTTAACTTAAACAGCGACAACAGATAAGCAACTACCGAGATACACCGGCGTGTGATGATTAGATTGAAACAAATACTGGCTGTTTTTTCTTATTTTCAAAAAACAAAAATACTACCTAATTCGAGAACATCAAAAGTAGCGGTGCTATTTCTAAAATAATAACAAACATTCTTTTAGAATCAAGTATTCATGAAAGTGAATGATTATTAATGCAAAATATGTAAATAAAATCAATATTTGTGATAATTTTAAACATCTAGTCCTAAAGTCCAAACGAAGCAGATCTTGTCTAGGTAATGGTACTTTTTTTTAAATAACAAAGAACACTCGGACAAACCATCAATAGATGGTGCTGCTCTTTTCCAATACAATAGTTTTAGTTAGTTTATATTCGGGATCACACCGGAAACCGCAGTAGAGGACGGCCCCCCACTAGATGGAAAGACGATCTGGTAAAGGCTGCTGGGAGCCGTTGGGTGCAGGCTGCACAAGATCAATCGCTGTGGAAATCGATGGGGAGGCCTATGTTCAGCAGTGGACACTAGATGGCTGACATGATGATGATATTCGGGATCAAACAAAAAAATAATAATTTGCTGTGTCAATATCCAGACGCTTTCATACAAAATTGTCTATCACAAATGCCTAGATCTGTTTACATTACGGCCCTTGGATAGAGACCTCATGATTTATGAAGTTAACCGTGTCAATGAGCAGAAAATCTTGTATGGGTCCTGACTTAAATGAAGAATAAACGGCCAGTTTGTGGTGCAACATATCAGACGAAAGCCGGCAGGCGCGGATCTACAGCGGTGACCACCGACTTAGCAGCTGGGCCTGGCCACGACCATCCGTTGTCGCTGAGGGCCACCAGTCACACCGGCCCGCTCCATTCTGAGCTATCCTGAAATATACAACAAAACTTTAGAAACAATCTAAATAAATAATGCTGGACATTTTCACACAGCATCATCTAGCCCCAAACTAAGCAAAGCTTGTACTATGGGAACCAGATAACTGATATACTGCTTATATACTTTTTGTTTGTAAATACATACATATTATACATAGAAACACCCAGACCCGAGACAAATATCTGTTGATTATACAAACATTTGTCCCGCGGCGGGGATCGAACCCGCAACCTTCTGCGTCGCAGGCGGACCTTGGTTGTCTGTAAAGTCGGTTTACTGACGATAGTTGAACGTGACAACGTCTACGCATCGCTCACTCAAGTAGGAGAGAGACGGATGTCGAACGCTGCCGAACGCAAAGGCCGATTGTGCTTCTTTGTCGCTCGTTCCGCGCTCTCGCTTGCACTTCAAGCCTTACATGGAACGCCTCAGAGCGAAGTAACGCCGCATGACGTCATGTTTTTTCGTGCGTGCAGCCGGCTCTATCGAATTATAAGACGTTGTCACGTCAAAAAGCGTTCACTTCGCAGACAAACGGCTAACTTCACGAATACTTAATACTTACTTGTGATACATTAACGGTGTGTGTGGGAGGACTTGTGGGGTTGATAGTGAAGTACCCGCCCGGTCGTGGCCGTAAGTGACGATTGTGCATCTCCATTTGCACTATCTTCATAAACTCTATCTGAGCTGCTAGCTTTTGAACTTCCTCCTGTAAAATAAAGATGCGTCAAAATTCTGCTGATATATGAATATTTGTATGTTTTTGGCGTACAACAGTTTCGCATCTGCTTCAAAATAGAAATGTTTACAGGTTGCAATTATGTTACATTCAGATGTTTCACTGCGTCAACATTCCATTCATCGTCAACACACGACGCGTGCTAAATAACAATCTACTCAACTCCACTTTATTCTAGCGTAGATATAGGAAGCAGGCTAGCTAGCTAAGCTAATACCTAAGTTTACTATTCAGACAGTCTATACCAAATCTTCAATGATCCCCATATTACAGTTCGCCCTACGGATCTTGGCAGGCGTGAAGATCCGCCTCCGTTTGTCTGCGCAAAACACAATTTTGTATGAAAAAGCGTTCACTGCGCAGACAAACGGCAACCTTCACGAATGCCTAGATCCGTTGGGCAAAGTGTACCTCACATTTTATCATCATTATCATCATCATCATCATCAGCCTATATCAGTCCACTGCTGGACATAGGCCTCCCCTAGTGTGCGCCATTGCGCCCTGTCCTCAGCTCGACGCATCCAGCTTCTGCCGGCAGCCTTTCGCAGATCGTCACTCCACCTGGCCGGGGGGCGTCCTACACTACGTTTGCCGAGTCGCGGTCTCCACTCAAGAACTCGTTTACCCCAACGGTTATCGGTTCTTCGGCAGATATGGCCAGCCTACTGCCACTTCAGCTTGCTGATTCTCTGAGCTATGTCGACAACTTTGGTTCTATGTCGGATAGTCTCGTTGCGGATTCTATCCTTCAGAGAAACTCCGAGCATAGCTCGTTCCATAGCCCGCTGAGCGACTTTAAACTGGTGGTTAACCTCACATTTGAGGATCATTAAAGATTTGTAAAATAAATATAATCTACAGGGCGTCTCACGGCTATGCCACATGGAGGGAAAGTACCTTAAATATTGTAGATGGAACATTTTACTGAAAGAAGACATTATTTTTATTTAAAAAACAATTTAAACTGCATTCACAGATATTTAAATAATTACATTGTTGAACCGGAAATCGAACCCGTTACATGAGAAAAATAGTCATCCTGTAGCTTTATCATACCGATCGAAAGGCTTCATCATAAGGATTATTTTTTGCTAAATAACATAGTGTCACACATAAAAGGAAGGCCATGAATTTTAACATTTGTGTTCAGAAAAATAAATACTTAGCTGACACTGTCGTAAGCACATACGACTGACATTATCATAAGTACGTATTACTAGTAAATGTACCCACTTGAGAAGTATAACCAGTGTGAAAGTGTCCACGAGCTACAAGCAGACTTAGACATGTTATTCGAAATATCCACCACAACAAGATCAAAAAATCGACAGGGAGCGAAATAATCAAAAGAGTTCGACTTTGTATTCAACAGGAAGGGAATCATTTTGAGCATTTGATAAATTGATAAATTTTGTATTAAAAATGTTAAAGTTCATGGCCTTCCTTTTATTTGTGACACTATGTTATTTAGCAAAAAATAATCCTTATGATGAAGCCTTTCGATCGGTATGATAAAGCTACAGGTGACTATTTTTCTCATGTAACGGGTTCGATTTCCGGTTCAACCATGTAATTATTTAAATATCTGTGAATGCAGTTTAAGGTGTTTTTTAAATAAAAATAATGTCTTCTTTCAGTAAAATGAAAATATAAATATCTACAATATTTAAGGTACTTTCCCTCCATGTGGCATAGCCGTGGGACACCCTGTATAGTCCATACCTTCAGCTCCTCATTTTCCTGGTACAAATCGGGTGCTTCATCAGGCACTAAGCCAATCCCGTTGAGTGAGGACGAAGCAGGAACTCCTCGGGCGCGCGCGCGGCTGTCCCAAGTATCGCCGGTTCCACGAACTACGCGAAGGACCTGGGAAATCATAGTTCGGCATAGTCAACTGCACATGTATTGAATACTAGCTACTGCACGCGGCTTCGCCCGCGTAGTACCAACATTTTGGATAGCCTATATGCTATTCCAGGTCACTATCTACGCCTATTCCAAGTTTCATCTAAATCGGTTTACTGGTTTGGGCGTGAAACACAAACATACAAACTTTCAGCTTTATTATATTAAAGTGGGAAGTATTGGAGGATGGAAGATCTAAAAATAATGTCCCAGGCACTATAGCGTCCGTTGAGTGTAGGCATAGGTTGCCTTGATGCTGTATGATCTACTATAGATGTAAAGGCAAAAAAATTTGATTTGTCTGACGAAAAAATAATACTGAGTATTTTACCTTTGGTCCAAACACAAGTAGCACCGTGGTTGTAGTTGACAACTGGGTTCTTATAAACCCTAGTAAGTATTTCATATCCGGTCCAGCTCTAGGCAGTATCAGTAAACTAGAAAGAAAATAATTTCCTTATATAACCCTGTTTTGTGAAGGACTATTCCATGAGTTTAGTTATATTGCACTCGATTCTGCATTGCTAACGATGTTTTTGTAAATTGGTTCACTGATTATGCGTGATTGATACAAAAACATCCAAATATAACGCTTCCATACCGGTGGGCACGTTAAATTGTCACTCCTGGCTTAAAGTTGTTAAGCCATGACGGAGGCCTTAAGGCGGCCTATAAACTCCAACACTAGAGTTGGCTACTATCTGCTACGAACTTACGAAGTTACGTTACATTGCATAGGTACTAGATTTCTGCTGCATCTCGCGAAATTACTTTTTCTATCTAAATATACTCACTAATGTTACGGCCACACCAACGGCAACTTCAAAGCCATGTGAATGTCCATCAACGCAATAATTATTGGACAAGGGTGTGTAGGACTTTTTTGAAAAAAAAAAAAAAAAAAAAAAATTAACGATAATCTCTTTGATGTACCGCCACTCGCCGAGGAACGGCATTGTAAATGCCGTTTCTCGTTGATAGTGGTCACACCAACGTTCAACGTCCTTAAACGCGAGAATCAACTGCATTTCCCGTTAGTTAAGAGCCATGTTGGTCAAATGGGGTTGTGCCTCGACTTTTAATCCGAAGGTCGTAGGTTCGAATCCATGCATCACTAGATTTTTCGTTTCGAAAATTTTTATGCACTTTAACACGTGCTCATAACGGTGAAGGAAAACATCGTGAGGAAACCAGCAGCTTAGTCAGCTCCACGCGTATTGACGTCGTCTTTCCTGTGGGCGGCTGATTAAGCTGAGAGAATGGTTTAGGTACTGGGCAAGCCTATTCCATCTCAAACAATGTCCCAGGCACTGCAGCGTCCCGTTAAGTGTAGGCATAGGTTGCCTTCTGACGCTGTATAAATCTAATATAGATGTAAAGGGCCTAAGTTCCCGTTAATGTGTCCTCAGCATAACTTATAAACTACAATATTGAGCTTGTTCTAATAAATACTTACTGAAAGGCAATCATAACGGAGTTAACAGTGAATATGTTGTAGATAGCATAGGATATAAGCCTCGCCTCATTGTAAAGGCTTTCAGCGTGACGTACGCGGTAACACACTCGGACGCCCCACAGTAAGAACAGAATTTCACCTGATGAATACAAATTAGTTACTAAAGGATTTTGAATAGGATAATAAATAAATAATTCTGGACATTTTCACACAGCACCATCTAGCCCCAAACTAAGCAAAGCTTGTACTATGGGAACTAGATAACTGATATACTTTTTGTTTGTAAATACATACATAATTGTTATACATAGAAACACAGAGATAAATATTTGCAGATCATACAAACATTTATACCACGGCGGGGATCAAACCTTCTGCGTCTCAAGCGGGCTTTCACCCATTGCGCCACAGATAAATTAATGTAGACAAAAACATCATCACAACTGTATCCTCAAAGTGCGGTAGACAGTCTCTCAAATCTTTTTGTATTCCTTTGATGTCTAAGAGGGTAGTCAGAGGCAATGTATGTTTATAATCTTTCTGATTTGATGATCTGTCTACATGTTTACAAAATTATAAAACTGAAAAAAATAATATTGATCATACCTATTGCTAAACTGTGATCCCACCAATTGTATGTGCATTGTTTGAACTTCAGTCCTAAATTGTCAGTTATCTGGAAAAAATATTCAATTTATTTCCTAGAACACTGGAATTATTATGAGCTCTAAATAAATCTCTATATATAAAAATGAATCCCTATATCCCTTGGTCACGCCATCACGCGTGAACGGCTGGACCGATTTCACTATATTTTTTTTTGTTGTGTTTGTTATTGTCAGGAGAAGGTTCGTATGACAGAAAAAAATTAAAAAATTGCGCGGAAAAAAGGAATCCCTATATCCCTTGGTCACGCCATCACGCGTGAACGGCTGGACCGAATAATGGGCAGACGAAGTCACGCGCGTCAGCTAGTAAATAAATAAATAATGCTGGACATTTCACACAGCATCATCTAGCCCCAAACTAAGCAAAGCTTGTACTATGGGAACCAGATAACTGATAGACTACGTATATATTTTTTTTATTTGTAAATACATACATATCATACATAGAAACACCCAGACCCGAGATAATTATTTGCAGAGATCACAAACATTTATCCCGCGGCGGGGATCGAACCCGCAACCTCCTGCGTGCAAAGCGGGCTCTCAGCCACTGCGCCACAGAGGTCGTCAAATATAAATAAATATAATAGTGTCTATTGTTATGTTGAAATATGGCAAAGGTATCCCTGTGCCATATTATGGTTTTATGGTTAGAGCTTTGATATCTCAAAGCTCTAACCATAAAACCATGAATAATTGGGAGTAGTCACATGGCCTTACTTAAATATGATCTCAAGCTATCACAGGTACCTAGGTATTAACAAAAAATGGTATGTTTATTTTTAAATTAAACCTGTCATAACTTTATACCACATTTATTAGTAAGGCCGACGGAGTTTATCTCCAAATTAATGTAAATTACTAATTTAGTTGATCCTTACAATTTCAGCATCAGGTGGTGCAGAGAGAGTCCATGTACCAAGGTACACTAGCATTATGAGAAGAATTGGCGCCATCCATTGCAGTAGCTGTTTATCGGTAAGCTTCAGCTTATGAGCTGATTTCACACGGTATGTAAGTGACACCCTGCAATGAAATAAGATAATAAGTAAGTAAGTAATGAGTAAATAAATACTTAAATAAATAGATTATTGTTTATTTCAGAATACAAAGTTCCATATCATTAGGTACGGTCAGTGACAGAAGTTCATGAACATTTGATGTATTTGAATCTTCAATATCTTCGAAGTACGTAGGGTATAAAACTTCAACTTACATTCGATGTTTTGCCTGCACCATTACTATTTATGAACAAAATAGGCAATTTTCCCACAAATAATGATGAAAATGAAGCTTTAAAATCTCCAATTGTTCATGAACTTCTGTCGCTGACTGTACAATACAAGTAGACAAGTAGATAATTTTTTTTTTGTTACAAGTTTTATCTGCAATCAGTTTTCCAACTATGAGCAAATTTGCGGGTGTAATGTCAGGCAGACTTCGCTCCAGTAGGCACTTTTCATTGATTTAGTCACACATTTAGCTGCATGACATCTTTCCTTTTAAGTCGTCTCCTATAAGTAGGTTTTGTGAGATAATAGCTAGGTTATAATAAATGAATAACACAGATTTTGTATGTCAGTAGATAAGACTAAATCGATAGTAAAATTTAAGTAGAATGAGCACAGTAAAGCTAATGGATCTAGGCATTTGTTAAATTAACTGTTTTGATGCTAAGGTAGACAACTTTGCCACTATCAGCATACTTCATTTGTGTTTTGTGTTTCTTTACTAAACAAAAACTCATTTTAATCTTACTTTTACGACACTATAAACCATACAACGTCTTATTACAAGAAAATTAACCAAGTTTAGACTAAGACTAACTAAAAAACTGTCCCTAGAAAAACGATCTTTAAATAATCATACATAGAACGCTTTTTTGTGGTAACAGTTTTGTTTTGACATGTGTCAACATGGGGTTCAACTAAGGTTTTTATGTAATAAGCACTTCACTGGTCTTCACGATACAGGCTTGCCTAGTGTGAAGACCGCTGAAATAGAACTGTCTAATAAATAAGCTACGGCAACACCAAACCTTGTGCCTAAAATTGTTGTGATTCTGTAAACCGTGTTTGCTGAAATAAATATTTTCATTTTTAATTTTTTCAAGCAGCACAAGGTTTGTCTTGTGTCGACAGTTGCAGCGTGTTGCCACACATTTAGCATAAAGTTATAAGTGAACGCATCAATCTGATAAGCATACTGTACGTATAACATACCTCCAAGTTTTCATAAGTAGAGCAGTGTAAGTGACACAGAAGCCCATATGCCTAGTCCATTTTGTGGCTATGCAGAAATATCTGTCAAGTACAGGAAAAATAGCTGCCATCTGCAACGGAATACCATTTAGTTGAGTACATGAAACCGAATAAAAATAAACAACAGGTAACATTTTTATTGTAAGTATGTATTGTAAGCCGGGTTGGTCGAATGGGGTTGTGCCTCGACTTTCAATCCAAAGGTCGTGGGTTCAGCCAGTGCAGCCAGCCGTGCATCAATGGAATTTTCGTTTCGTAAAATTTATATGCGCTTTAACACCAGCTCTTAACGGCTAAGGAAAACATCGTGAGGAAACCCGCAGCTTAGTCAGCTCCACACGTATTGACGTCGTCTTTCCTGTGGGCCAGGCTGATTAGCTGAGAGGATGGTTTAGGTGCTAGGCAAGCCTATTCCATCTCAAAAACAATGTCCCAGTCACTACAGCGTCCCGTTAAGTGTAGGCATGGATTGCCTCCTAACGCTGTATAAATCATCTAATATAGATGTAAAGTATGCTTGAAAGCAAAATAAATAATGATCTGTGGTATACATTAGTAATATTGGACTTACTTCCATGTACATAATAACACAGCCACATAATGTGATGGATAAGAACACGGGGCTTGCCACTCTGAATACTTTGACTCGTCGGTGATGTCTTGTGTAGAAGGTTAAACATAGTGTCAATACTGCACAGGTGGAGGATATAACCAGGAGTGTTATCCTGAAATAAAAAATTACATTGTAAGATTTGGTTGGTGCATCGATTAATATAAAATTATTTCTATTGACAAGGCTACATTGCAAGGCAACATCGACTTGTTGCTATCACAAAATAACAATACAAAATTGAAAGGGGCTTACCGAAAGGGCCAGTTGTATGTGGCAAGACAGGGCTCTGGGCCACGGCAGGTCTCACAGCCCGGCTGACACTTGAGACACTCGTAAGGCTCGTTCCAGTTGTCCAAGCCATTCTCCTCGTATTCTTGGTATGCGACTGTAAAACGATTTTTCAATTATCAGTAAATATGCTAAAATGTACGAGCTATCAGACTAAAATGATACTAACACTCGTAATTATGTTACGTTATTCACCACGGAGAATTACAATAATGTTAGAGATTTGCGAAGATGAGAAAATGAAAACAAAATTTAAAATTCGCATTCATTTCGAAAATTCTCTTTTCAAACAAACAAAATAAACAATGAATGAAGAATCGTGAAGAACGAATGAATGAGATATAATCACAGATAAAAAAGTTAAAGCAGTGTTGCTGTTATTTAAATATTGATTTACTTTCGCTTCCGATTGATGGAAAATGTATCGTATTTTGTCTATGCCTAAAACATATTTAAAGGTTTCCGTTTCCGGAGCGCGGAAAGTTTTAAAAAACAAAAGAAAATCGTGTTTTTAGACGGAAAATTATTAAAATACACTTGTGTCGTGTGTACCGCCGCGACAATACATACTTTCAACAAGTGATCCGTTAAAGCCCTCGGGGTGATGAAGTGAGTAGTAGCCAAGCCGGCATCTACAGATGTAGGAGCCTCGAGCCCAACCTGATAAACGTGCACCCATCTCGCGGTTTGGTTTGTAATCGCACTGCAAAAATTAGAAAAGGTTAACCAAGTACCAATGACACAGGTAAAAAGCGTAAGTAGATATTTTTTCGTAGGATAATTTTGTAGATTTATATATTATTATACAGCCTTATTCTAGACCTGACCTAACTCAACACTCAGATTTTTCGTAAGATAGGTAGGTAGGTACTTACAAAGGTAGTTTCATTGGGGCATTTATGAGTTCCATGGAAAGAGAAGATTTGATTTTCGTTGTCATCAAATCGTTCTACATCAACTTCGCACTGGTTTATCTCCAAATTCGATATGTCTATGTCCAGTGAGACGATGCCCTTTAATCTGCAAAGAAGGAATAATATAAAATAAAATGAAACCCAAGTAGGTAGGTAATTAATAATGTAAGTAGGTAAGGTATGGGCTCACCGAGACAAATGTGCTATCCTCGTTATAAATCCCTTGTAATGATAGGAAATACTTACAAAATAGTTACCAATACTACCCCTGTCTCTATTATTATCATATCTTTGCACATAGAATGGAGGTAAGACGTGTGACAGACGAAGGTCATAGAAAATATCGTAGCTACGAGGCGCAAGGTTACGATGCTACGAAGCTACGGGCCGTTGTAGCACATTAAAACTTTGAATTCTCGTAGAGTAGGTAGATTCCGTAAGGATTTTAAAATGCATTCCTAAAATTGAAAATTGAATTCTCGTAGAGTTGGATTCAACTGGCCCAGTATTTGAAAATTAGCGAGGAGGCCTAATATCTACTTTACCACGTACAGTCAGCAACGAAAGTCGATTAACATTTTATGTTTCACATATCTGAATATTTCCGAAATCCGATCCGATTATCACCAACATTTTTACTTATATTTGAAGATCTTAGTTTTCGAAAACAAAATCCATTTTAAAAAGTTCAACTGTTAATCGACTTTCGTTGCTGATTGTACTAGCTGCTTTGCCCACGTAGTATCAACATTGCCTAAACTAAACTTACGTAGCTAACTATTTGGGAATAAGTAGGTAGGATGAATCGTGGAGATGACCTCCATACTAAAAATCTATACTATAATAAAACTCTAAATTGCGCGTTGTCTGTAAGTCTGAAAGATATTTGAAAAATAATAATTTTAGGGGTATCTATGAAGGCAACAGAACCCAAATCCATGTTTAACTTTTTGTTTGTTTGTCTGTGCGTTTGTGCACATTATCTCAGAAACATGTACCGCTTTATCTCAGTGTAGATTAGCGGCCCTCCCGGCTTCACCCATTACTATGACTGCGAGTAGGTAATATCGCAGCTAAGTATTTAGTAAAGATGACAATGTGAGGCATAAAAGAGCATTTTAGGTTACACGATACTAAGCCGATGCCATTTAGTGGCCGAGCGAGAGTGTCGCACTTAGACTACTAGCAGCCGATGACCGTTTACACGTAAACAATTATAATACGATATCGTATCGGTTGAAATTCTTCATCGTAAAATATCCTTACCCTCGAATAGTCGTAACTGGTACAGTATAAGACAGTAGCCAACGCTGAGCCTCACAGCTGTAGTAGGGATACGTCCACCAGCCATCCATGGTGGCTCCTGGAGGCGATGACATGAACTTGGGTGAACGGAGGGTGTCACTCTCATGTGCTGATACGTACCTGGAATAGTCATTGATGGCGTTTATTCTTTAAATTGACAAAAGGCATAAAAAAGTTTCAAATACTTACTAAAAAAATACAATTTTATTTATTTCGGAAATTGGTCTTATTCAATACCCACTGAATTTTTGTGATCAGGTAAAAAGTTTTTATGATTATGTACCTACTACCTATTTCTTACCATGATCCTACCAACAAACTTATATTACCACTTTAAAACATACTTCGGTACTATTCAGATTTTAATTTGACGATTGGGAAACCCACCTAGTATCAGGGCAACCTAGGACCAATGACTTGGGAATCTGGAATTTTCTTTCATAACCATTTCAAGTTTTCATCTGCTTACCAAGGGTACTCAGGATCAGGTGGTTTATCCAGCTGGGGAGAAACAACAGCCACTGGCTCGCCGGTACCGTACCGCTCCCAAGCCACCGCGCTGTTCACTACGCCACCGTCAGATCGGAGTGCCAGCGCCCTGGCGCCCACCGCGCGCTCAGATGGTGTGGCTCCCATGACCAGCCCATGAGAAACTGCCATGAGGACATCTAGAAGACCAAGATGATGTTAGGTGAGTGGTCACTTAGGATAAAGATTGGGCTGAAGCTGGCAAGAAGAAGGTGAGGACTTCTAATCAGATGCAAATTTTCATAAGTGTACATACGTGGACGTATATGTTTGGTTGTTTGTCTATTATAAGTTTGTTATTGTGTGTTTTTATATTTGTCCGTGAATTTTATGAAACTTTTTTTTTAAATTAAAATACGTTTATTCAGAACGAATTACATTTGAACAAAACTAAGCAGAATTGTTGTTTTTTTACTTGATTATAGGTATAGGTACCTAAATAAATATATTACACCATACCACACACAACACCATAACGCAAGTTGCAACCATAAGTAGATACCTACCTATTTATGTTACGTATGAAAAACGAACATAGACAAACATTTATTATCTGATTAATAATTAAATATATTCCGCCATGCGGGTTCAACGACAAAGCTTCATCATAACGGATAAAACCACAACTTTCATATTTACTTAGGTACCTAATAGTATAATACTTAGTAGGTATAAGTAGGGAAGGATTACAGAAATGGGCTTCAAATAGAAAGGGATATTCGTATTAAATGCGCCGTGAAAATATCAGAAAGGATTCTCTTTCAAAATGTTATTCTTCTTCTGTTCCGGTACATAAGATGAAACCAAAAAAGTTTTATAATATCGAAGCTTGTAGAGCGTGACGCCAATTCCAATATTGAAACGGCAGCTCTCCTTACGTTCAGCGTTTTATAACTACCCGCATAAAATAAAACTCAGCTCGTGTCGTATGTCAAATCAGCCAAGTTTAAAATTTAATCCAAGAGCTGATACGGCTATAAAATTTGTGATGCGCTTAAGGGTTTTGATGCACGCGACTTAAACTGCTTTATTACTTCGAGTAGAGTTTTTGAAGCACAAGACAGATAACGCGGCACGTGGAGATAGCCCCCAAAAACTCATCACATTTTGACCATGTCTCCCGGACACGAAACAACTGATGTTTTGTTACGAAATCAACTTCAAGCTGACTGTGGCAGTTTAATTATATTAAAGTGTCTAAGCTTACTATCATCACTATGAGTATTTGCTCAGTGTAGGTACTTGTTACTTGCCACTGTCCTTGACCAATATAAACCACCCAATAAAGCGTCATGAAAGTCATTGTAAGAGCCTCAACTTATCTCTACTAATTAGTCGTTAAAGTTGAGATAAAGTCTAAAAGTTGAGGTAGATACTACAGTTCCCCTCGAACAATTAAAAACTTATAAAAGTATCGTACCTAATTTATTAATAACTACGTGGCTTCTGAAATTAAAAACTATAAAAAGTGTCGTTATATTCGCGTAATTTAAGGAATGAAATAGGAGGAAGAAAGTTCTTGTCTCACACGATTTCTTTTTTACCCGACATTTTTTTATACTGTCTCATTTCTGGGCAGATGCCTCTCCATCACCTCTACATCGCTAGCTCCTGCGGTTTTTTTTTTGAAGTTATATCTTTTAAATCTTATGAAGCTGGTCTTACCATCATTTTCTAACCCTAGCTGATGAAGGAAGTTGGCTGCGAGATCAGCCTGCGCCCTGGCGGTATCCCACCGCTCTGTGTACAGCGGAGCCCTGAGTCTGCCATACCGATGTGTCACGCATAGCGCTCCGGTCGCGCCAGACGCAACTGCGTGTACCAAACGCAGTGATGACTCTATTTCTTCCTGAAAAAAAAAAACACCCTACTATGAGAATCACCTATATTGAAATGTCTTAAAATATTTTCAGTTCAGTTCAGTTCAGTTAATTTATTCATAACAATTTTTTTACAAATCGTGTTTGAATTTTGTACATGCAAATCTTAAAACTAACATAATCTAAATAATAGTATGGGTAAATATTTAATATTAGTCTCAATAATTAAAAAAAAATTATTAAAAATTATTAATAAAAAAATAAAAAATAAAAATCACACGCTTGCACAGAACTCCTCGACTGAATAAAAACAGCCTTCCAACAAAATCATTTTTAGCTTATTGACAAAGATATTCGGGCTCTCAATACATTTTAGCTCGACCGGTAGAGCATTAAATAGCCTTACCGCTTGATAGCGACAGCAATGCTTAGCAATGTTGAGTGTTGGAGTGTATGGCACTTCGAGATCCTTCCTCCTCGTCAACAGTCTTGTGGTCCTCTGATTTGCGGTTTCGTATTTGTACGGGTGTTTTATTACATCCGTAAGAGTAACAAGAATGTAAAGACATGGTAAGGTGAGAATACTTAATTTAATGAAATGCTCTTTGCATGATTCCCATTGTGGTATGCGAACTAGTGTACGAATTGCTCTTTTTTGAATGATGAAGGCCTTTTTCATGTTGTAGTCATAACTATTTCCCCAAAATTTTACGCTGTACCTTAGTTTTGCCTCAACCAGAGCATAGTAGACCACTTTCAATTGCTTAAGACTCACCTCATCCCTCAGACTTCTTATGGCGTAGCATGCAGAACTGATATAGTTCTCAATAGAGTTTAATTCTGTTTTCCAATTTAGGACCTGGTCAATATGTACACCCAGAAACTTAACATTGTTTACTACGCTAACGTTTTCTCCCTCACTGCTAGTATGCATGGTGTCTTTATTTTTAATGGTTGACTTAAACAACACTGCATTTGTCTTTTTAATATTTAATTTTAGATTGTTTACCTTAAACCAAGTATTAAACGCTACGAGAGCAGAATGTACCCTGTGTTCTAGATTGCACATGTCCATGGCAGGAATGATTGCATTTGTGTCGTCAGCGTAAACTGCCACTCACCACGCTGGTTAGAGAAAAATATAACACGAAGAAAGAAGTAAGTAGAAATAGAATCCCGATAAAATTAAATAGCAGCCTAGGTACTAACCATGACCGCTATCTATCCGGTAAAGTAGAATTAAAAAAAAAGTAGAATAATGCTATTTCAGTTCATTACAGTTACGGGAGAAGTAAATTACTTAAAATCAATATTCTAATGATAAGAAACATTTATGCTTTTGAATATTTATAATTATCATTAATAGCAGTCATAATAGAACGAATTTATTGTTAATACTTAGTTCTACAACTATCAGATCTATATTGCTCGTTTTCGGTCCATTAGCTACAATTTAATGGCCGTTATTTGTTCATCATCATTGAACAAAAGGTTGTTCAAAATACCTGAAGCACGTAAAACTTCAAAAGCAGACAAAGGAAGAATGCAATCTGCTTTCAATAAAGGGATTCAGGAAAATTTAATAGTATCCTATTTCTTTTGTGACAAGCTAGAGTTGTTTAATTTGCCTTGCGCTCAGTGAATACTAAGTATCAAAGAAAAAAATAAATAAACTTTTCTGGACTAAATAAAAGCACCTACCTTAAAAGAAAAACGAGTTCAACACCTGTTTATTCAAATTATTGTTTTTACCGGACTTTGAAGTACATTTTTCCATTTTCGTATTGGACACTTGAAAGAGCACTTACCGATGCTCATTCAAACAAAACTTCTACGATTACCTTTTGCCTACTGTGTTTTTCTTAACAAATGTTAGTACATAATGAAGTTCTACAATATAATTTCGAAAACAACGTAATATCTTATTTCAAGTTTTTCTTAGTGAATAGGAAGAGACTAAAAAAAAGAAGAGAAAAAAAATTAGAATCGTGGAAAACTCGGAATTCATAAATGGATCTTGCTACAGGTACAATGTTTTAATTTACAGAAAATAAGAATAATTGTTCCGTATCCGTATTCCCGTTCTTATTTACGTTCGTTTAATGAATATTCGGATGTTTCTTACTACGAATTCTGTCTTCAACAGTTTTTCGGTTTGATTTTATCGACCGAATACCTACTATCTATCTCGTAGTAAGAAACATCCGAACATTCATCAAACGAACGAAAAAATTTACGCGAATAGCCTCCCAGACTCGTTACACACATGATCAGTCGCAGCTTAATAAATTCATAAATGGATTCTGTTTAAATCGCATACAAAATTGCATAGGCAGTCACCAACTGCTCACTAATTTACCTGTGAAGATTTAAATTATTCAAAGGCGGATTATTTTAATAGCTTTGACGAAGTCACTGTGAATAGTGCGTCCACTTATTACTGAAAAAAATTATGAAATTACGCAAATTCGATTTGGTATAAAAAATATAATACCGCATCGAGAATAAGAATAAGAATAAGAATTACTTTATTCGCAGTTTTTCAAAAAATAATACAATAACGTTGGTACCTAAGGATAAGTACTACATATTAAAACTATTGATATCTTAAAACTACGAAATGGCGTCCAACTCAGCATAATTGTTATACTCGTAATAGCCATTGACTACTACTCGTACAACGCTGGTCAACGAGAGTCATGGAAGTTTTGAAGCATAAGGTGAATGGGTACTGTAACGTACCTAACAGGCAATTATTTAAGCTTGGAGTGAAACATAAACAGTAATTAAGTACCTAAACGCTATTGGTTAGTAATTTAGTTTAGTATAGAAACAAACAATATAAAAGTTGGTTTTCAAGTCTTAGTAAGTGCGAACGTTTGGTCACTCTACCCGGGACTACCGCTCCTCTGGCATCTAATTAAACTGAGGCCGCTTCCAAAATTTATGAACGTCGAAACGTTTACGGTGGTGGTAATTTAGGCAATAAATGCTACGAGTACCTTCTTAGATACCAATATGCATAGATCCAAATTATAAAAGATGACCACCAATGTCTATCTAGGGCAGTGGCGTAGCTACCGGAGGGCTAGGCGGTGCAGTGCACCGGGGCCCCCAAGCTCAAGGGGCCCTCGGACTCTGAGTCAGAGCCCGAGAGTCCGGAAGGTTTTGTTCTTAAGAAACTGTAGGTATGATTATTTTGAAAAAAAAGAAGATTCACAGCCCAGAAAATACATTTGTCAAAAAAATAGTTGGTGTCAATCGACGCAATCTCCCATGGAACACTTTTCCCAAAGTTACATGCCAAATCAAATCGTAGTGTCTACAAAAATTCAAAATATTTAGGTACGTTTACATTTTGCCACACCCTGCATATTTTGACTTAATAAAACCTAAACCGTTCAGTTAGGGCCCCAGTTTTTTTTGCACAAGGGCCCTTGGCTACCTAGCTACACCACTGACTAGGGTGTTGCAAGTGGTGTTAATGGAATAATGATGGTGAATCAGGTGAATATACCTAGAACGCTTAATACCTACCATTCTGGCATACCATTCTTGTCTTACTTTCTCAAACTCAACGAAGAAAGAGCTAATATTCTGTGGCACGAAGCAAGAATGGTATGCCAGTATCGTGTAAATGGAGTTTTATACAAACAAACTACCAGCAATAACAGAAATATTATCTTCAATTAACTGAGAAATAATACGAGCGAAACTCAACGCAGAACTAATTTCTGTTGAAGTCAATTCAATACCAATTAGTGCTTAATTATGAAGCATGTGTTTGTTAATTAAGTTAGTTAGAAGGCGAATTCATCATGTGGGTGGAATGAGTTTCTAACTGCCCCGCTGTCATCGAAGTCCAAGAGCTATCCTAATTGTGTTTTGAGAATAGCGATCAATACTCGTAGCTGGGGCCGTATTCCCGTTCTTATTTTCGTTCGTTTCATAAATATTCGGATGTTTCTTACTACGATATTTCGTCCTAGGTTAGGACCGTGTTTTAACGTTGATCTTATCGACTGAATACAATCTAAGTCGCAGTAAGAAGCATTCGAATATTCATCAAACGAACGCGAATAGCCCCCCTGATCGGGTCTAAAACGAACGCAAATAGATCATGGAATGGAAGCAATCTTACAAAGGACGAGTTTTTTGGTACCAATTCTAAGAAATTCATTAATCACAACTTTGTACTGATTTTCCAACATCTTTCATTGGCGGCTTTTGACCGCTTTTGAAAGATTTGAAACTCAAAAGACTCTGTTCTTTATTTCTATGTGTGAATTTCTAGTAGGAGATGTCACTCTTGCAGCTTTTAGGGCAAGCCTACTTTTAAATCAGTATTTACCAACAAGGTTAATTATTTTAGTCCAAATTTACATAAACAACAAAACTTATTTATTACTTCCCGGCAGTTATTCAAAATAAAATAAGTACATATTTGAGAAATTTGCCATTTGGAAATTCCACCGTTTGCTAAAAGTACACAGCAATTGAATGGACCTATTATTGAATTGAAGAAACCTAACATTTTACATTTAAAATTGCAGTGCTAATATGGCTTCAATTCAATTTGTACTGAAGCTTAGAATTTTCAAACCATATGAGGTTTTCTGCCTCGCTGCATATTTGTAAAATCCAACGTCCTTTTTCACATACAGTCAGCCACACATGTTTTTGAACATTACCTACTACTATTTTTTATTGGAACGAAGTTCCTTTTCGGACGGTATCAAAAAAAAAGACTGCGGCTGGACAAATATGGTTCCATTTTACCGTCACGACACATGTATAATGTCAAATCGTCGCAGTGCGAAATGCGCAGCCGCGACACAGTCCATAGTTGTTAGTACGGAAGAGCGTTTCTAGGATAACTACCTAATTGACAATTGATTTATTATATTCCCAGTATAGAAAAAGTACTCTATGCTCGATAAAAGTTGCACCTATAATTTAATCTCAAAAGGTCAACTAATACTTAATTCTTCCATTTTATAGAATCAGAATAAATACCTTTTGTTGCATGTACCAATGGGAAGTGTAGGTTAAAATTTTCGTTAATCTTGTGGCGGATGATACCACCCTGGTATACTTACTCATATCTTTGGGTTCACTCAAGATCTAAAGGATTCATATTTCAATGCGGGTCTGAGAGATTAGGCCGGAAAAGGTTTTCGTATAAAGGAATTTAATAGGTATCTCTTCTCGGTAATAATGAACGTTGCTATAGGCGCTTATCTAGGTTTATACAGGCCATTTATTGATATGAAGTAAGGGTTTTGTACTGGAAACAATGACTTTTCTATAAAAAAAACTAAAAAAAAAATGGGCATGAAGCTAAGCGTAGTTTTTAAGTTGTGCATCTGCTTTCAGTTTCAAACAAAAGATCTGTTTATGCCACACAGGGACGATTTGTTTTTTGTTGCTGTTCATATTAAATTATGCGACTCAACAACTCACGTTTGGCCTAACCATAATAAATCCGTTTGGATGTCTGAGGTTTTTGCGTTATTATTATGACATCATGTTTCTTCACCTAAAAAAGAAAAGCTAATCAACTCAACAGCCATTAGGTACGTGTGTTGACAAAGAAACATGAGACTTCATCGACCTGGCCTCTACCTTTTGAATCCCTTATTCAGCAACTAATAACCTTGTTTTATTCATGTTGCGTAATGTATTTGTTCATCATGGTTATAGAGGCGTTAACATCAATAACAAATCAAAAATTGCACGAGTTGAGACTAGGGTCCCTCCTGCCTACTCTCCATGACCAGTGACCACCGACTACCCATCTCTACAGAAGACGAAGAAAGTAAAATGACATTTGTTTGAAAATGTCTTGGACGCAATACATTAATATTATGATTTTTATGTCCAACATATCACATGCCCAAATTCAGGAGAAACTAGCACTCCATACCTTGAGAGGCTAAACAAGTACTGTAGGTACAGAACACAATTTTGTATGAAAAGGCGCTTACTGCGCAGACAAACGCCTAACTTTACGAATGCCTAGATCTGTTGGGCGAACCTTACTTAACTCGTCATAGCTGTTGCAAGCATATCGCGCGACTTATCAATTATTTATATTCGCAGAAGAAATTATGTGCAAAACGCAAGAAGTAGGCACATAGGTAGACCTAGTATTGCACCTAGACTACCTAGGCAGTGTGCGGCTTATGCAATTATTGACATTCGATGAGGCGTCGAAGGCTATATAGCTAAAGTGTACACGCGATAGGTTCTGCGCTGTTTGAAGAAGTAAGCGAACGTCAATATTGTATGATCCAATTGAAAATATGAAGTTCAATCAGTCTTGACTTTGAGTTGAAGGAGAAAGAAAATTAATATGATGTGCTTTTGAAGATGTAGCTGATGTAAAATTTTGCCGCACAATGCTTATTTTAATAAGTCCTTTCTTAAAAATAAAGAATCTTGCTTGACAGACAGACGGAGACCACAAAGTGATCCTATACGGGTTCCGTTTTTTTCCTTTTGAGGTACGAAACCCAAAAAACAAAAGAGTTAACGTAAATCAATTAGGTATGATGACAAAACATGAAAAGATTAAGGCACTTTCCTTTGTAGCCACACGTAACATAAAACAAGTAAGAAATAGCTCATCCCGGATTCCCAGTCACTCATCCCTTTTTGCAGTTTGACCCTTTTAGATTACAGTACCTACTGATAGTAGGATGGATAGGATTATTCCCTGTGCCGCTCGTTAGAATATTCTCTGGTTTCCTTTTGATGTTTTAATTCAGCTTTATACACGTTTCGCGCTTGGGTCAAAATCTGAATGGCATATACTGCTTTTTTTATGTTAGAGAAAGGTTGTATTTACAGAGCATTTTCTGCTATAACAAATTAAAGTCAATTTAAGTTGTGTAGTGACCAACTCTGGTGATGGAGTTTGTAGGCCATCTGAAGCTCCCGTGTTGGCTAGAATGTAATCCAGCTTGCAGATCTTGTTTTTCGCTACGTGTCTAACCATGAACGTATACTTTCCGCTCTATCTAACTAATCAGTCTGATTGCACCCACTGCTGGGTATAGTCCTCCTAATGCCTATTCGGTCTATGGTGTGTTTTTACCCGATATGTGGTGGTGTTGGCGTGTGACGGAGGCAGCGAGAGCAGCGCGATGGGTAGCAGCAGCGCACTGGACATGCGCCGCGGCCCCCCCATCACTGCGCACCATTCGCGTTGGCACCGCCCTCTCTGGGGACAAAACAAACATGTCATAAAAGAGTTTAAGAGTTTCGCAAGGACGATGCGCAAAAGTGATGAAAGCTGGTACCTGCTCCAATAAAAACTTAGGCTTTTACATCTTTTCTAGACGATTTATCAGCGTCAGGACTCGGGACACTCAACGGGGCGCTGCAGTGCCTGGGAAATAGTTTGATAGAATAAGCCAGGCTAGCACCTAAACCATCCTCTCAGCTTAACCGGCCTTGAAAGCCAACTTGGCCAACAACTTGGACAACGTCAATACGTGTGGAACTGGATCCTGAAACCTGGATCAGGGATGCTAAGGACCGAAAAGTTTGGCAGAAGCGAAAGGAGGCTTATACAGGCCTAAAATGATGATGATGATGATAATATATTACTATTAGAGAGAAATAGCCATGGGAGAAGTCAGGCTGTGGATGATGATGATGATGATAATATATTACTATTAGAGAGAAATAACCATGGGAGAAGTCAGGCTGTGGATTATGATGATGATGATAATATATTACTATTAGAGAGAAATAACCATGTGAGAAGTCAGGCTGTGGATGATGATGATGATGATGATGAAACAAGCTTTAAACGGTAAGTTACATCGGCGAAATTGTAACTTCGGCTTATTAACGACCAACAATAAATATTTCTTTTATCGCAAAACCCTCTTATAAAAATTATGAAGACATTACAGAAAGGTCGCGAACTTGCCAACTCGCAAATATCATTACGGATCATCATAAAAGTATTTTTGCGACTTTCTTAGAAAGAAAAATAGTAGAATTCTACGAAAGTTCTACGACGTAGCATCGAATGTGCTACGAGTTGCCATTAACTGATCCATTTTCCGAATACCTTTGATTCTGCTCATAAAAGTCTTACTTTTTCTCACTCAGAGAAAGGAATAAATATTAAAAAATTCTGCGAAGTCTATAGTTATTTTCTATGATTTTTAGGGTTCCGTACCTCAAAAGGAAAAACGGAACCCTTATAGGATCACTTTGTTGTCTGTCTATCTGTCTGTCTATCTGTCTGTCTATTTACTCTTAATATGGTGTCACTATTTGCACCTATTCTTAAATACTTAAAAGATCTGATCATCACATAAGTGATAATAATATGTTTGTCACTTAATACAGACTTGTACTTCTTGTAAGATACTACCTACGTGTTTTTTTTTCAGAAAGGTCTACACTATCTCACATAAGTAAGTACTTATACTTATTCAATTCGTTTGTAAAATAATTTATCTATGATTCTTCTGTAAGAACATAGGATAAGCTTATGTTATCAAAGCTGTTGAAAATCGAACGAAAGGAATCCTTTCGAAGGATGAAATTCTCTCTCAAATACACCCTTTATTTTCCGGTCTTGAAACACAGTCGAGCCTTTTCATATGCAAATGAGCTCCGTATAAACGTTTGATCTAGTTATAAAATTAATAACTTTGTTTCAGACAACAAAGAAAGTCTTTCCTCTTTACTTCACGTTTATTCGTTTATGCAATTTCTCATAGTTCGTGCCAGACTCGTTCATGGGTAGGTGGGTAAGTTTTAAATGTTTCATTACAATAAAATTATTTAAATAATTGCTACGATTATCCTGAGGATCGATTTAATATCAGATAAAAAATTTTGACAAGATTTAGAACTACACGGTATTACAATTTAAAAAAACTGTGTATATATACTCGTATATGCCTACAATCGTGCCTCCCCTAGTGCGCGCCATTGCGCCCTGTCCTCAGCTCGACGCATCCAGCTTCTGCCGGCAGCCTTTCGCAGATCGTCACTCCACCTGGCCGGAGGGCGTCCTAAACTACGTTTGCCGAGTCGCGGTCTCCACTCAAGAACTACTTTACCCCAACGGTTATCGGTTCTTCGACAGATTTTTTTATATTTACATCTTATAATTTTTAAAAATACCGTCTATTCTGTTATGTAGGACCGCAGTTGAGTAGCTCGGTTAGACAAGGCAATAAATTAAAAACGGTAAAATAGCTGCAGATTATAAGCTCGGCTGGGTTTTCAGGTCAGAGGTAGTGTTGTGAAATACCTACTCTTTTATTTAGATCGTACGATTTGACCTCGTGGCTGGCATTATCCGGACATACGAGCCAGTTTTTCATAAAGGGTGTTTTAATAGCGTAAATAAATAAATACTAGATTTCGCTCACCAACATTTTGAGCCTATATGCTATTCTAAGGATGAACATACAAAAATTCAAACATCCAAACATTGTCTGTGAGTCCTTAGCTTTAGGAATATGTGTACTTATGTAGCGTTTTCGACATAGATTCGCCTGATAGCTCTCAATACAAAGGCTGGGGGCTGATTGGACGTCTCGAATGCAATTCCGTCCCGTCTTGACCATCAATAACCAATTGCCTCTAGCATACCTGCTAGTCCACCCTTAAATGCATGCATAGGCAAGCAGGTAATTTTATTATCTTCACAAGGCACTCCAACAGCCTCCAACAGGTACCTACAATGTTCTAACGTAGCTTTTTGAAAGTTCATCGAATCGATGCATCTGTATGAAATGTAAATCGCCATGCAGCAGGCCAATTCGTACTTTTTTTGAAATATAATAATTCGCAAAGAAAGAAATTCTCTGAATCGGCATGATTTTTTGACGATTTAGTGTACTTACCTACCTAAAAGTACCTAATGTTTTTCGGACAGTTTTCCGTATGATGAGTTGTCACCGGATGCTTTCAATGATCTGCTGAAGCGCATGTTGAATGATTTTGAAAGATGCAAATGAGAGAACTTCTTTCGCCATTTCTGAAGGAGCTAGTGGCTCTGCTATTTAATTTGGTTTTCTCGTGTTTTACTAGGTTTTATTATGTAATTTCGGTTGCATTTTACTAATGAAGCCTTTGATACGTAACAGGAGATTTGGCAAATGGAATGGGGGAGTATTCAAGACGATTTCTCATTTGACGAAAGATTTCCGTTGGAGTTTTGAAATGAAAAGCCGCCATGTTTTTTCAAAACTTGACTTGACATGACATGAATATGTATTCATGTCATGTCAAGTCAAGTGAAGAAGATTTAAAACTTGACATTGGCATACTTATACTGTTAATACAGTTAGTTTCCATTAATAAAAAGAAGAAGAAGATGCGAATGTTGTGGTCTATTATTATAGGTTTTAGTCTGTGTGATTGCTGTGTGGTTTTGCGGTAGGTACTTGAGTGTATATCTATGCAAAAGGACTATGAGTGTATATCTAAGTATAGAAAAACTAGTATCGGGAGTGGATCAGTCTTGCACAGGAATAAGGGCAAAAACAAAGGGGGCCTATCCCTTTGCTTTGCCTTTATTAGCAGTCGGTTATATCGAGCTGCGAATGATAATGCCTCATCATTATCATTCGCAGTAAAATATTTTGATGACTGAATGGATGTTTAAGACTCCTTCACGTTGTTGTGCTAACTTAAATGCTACCTTAGCATTTAAGTAATTACGTAGAAATGTAAATGTATGTGCTCTATTCCATCTAAAACGGTGAAGGAAACCACCGTGAAGAAATGGCATGTCGTAGAACCTCAAAAATTCGAACATTCCTTCAAAAGCCTCTTTGAGGCTTCCTTTTTGAAATGGGTTTAAATCTTTACAGTCATTGTTTAAAATGTCTTTGAATTCATCGGTCGATTTTTTTATATTTTTTTATTATTAACCTATACTATCCCACTGCTGAGCCAAGGTCTCCCCCAATTGCTTTCATCTGTCACGGTCTTACAGTCTTCTTCAAAGGCATCCAGGTCGTAACGCCAACGTTTTCGGTCGGAATTTTCAATTGTTAAAATAATTAAATGAACATAGAGAGTGGCGTTGCTTTTCCGGGCAGGACTACGTCTGCCGGGTCCGCTAGTAGAGATATACATAGAATAGTAAGATGACGTCATTCCTTGCGTCGGTAAGTTTAAGATTGCTTCTGATATTTGTTTCGATGTGTCAACACCCGGAGCCGAGCACGTAATCAAGTTGCGGTACATACAATGTTAGTTTACTACGATTGAGTGAAGATTACGCTACGTGTTATATTTAGCTTCCGCCCACAGCTTCACTATTGATGCTACGTCGTAGCAAGAGCGTAGCCAAAACGTAGCAGCTTTGTTTTAATAATCCTACTGATATTTAAATCTGAAAGTTTGTGATGGAGGTATATAATACCTAAAATAAAGCTTTATAACTATGGAACAAGAAAAAATGAATCTTGTCCCAAAACAAAGGCTTTACAATCCTGGAAACAAACAAAACTTTTTTGGAATCGGCAACACATTCTAAGTTAATTTAAGTTGTTTCATTAAGATTGGGGCCGCTAGCAAAGTGAGATAAAACACATTTTCTGTTTCTATTTCACTGTCCCAATTTTCATGCAAATTTATCTTGAAACGGCTGCATTTCATTTGGGTTTAAAATGTAATTGTTGCTGAATTTCCATATATTTCCGAGATATAATTGTTAGTGACATTTTTTTAATCAGATTAACTGCTTTAATCATCTAAGTAAAGTTGTGGTAGGTAATCTAAAATCATATTTTATACTAATTTGATTCTTCTTCTTTTTCTTGTCGTGTCGCTAGTTCTTTCGAACCAGTGTGGTGAATGGATAATTGCGCCTCAAAGAGGCCTTTTTCGCGCATTTTCATTTTATAATTTATTTATTGCAGGAAACACACGAAATATGATGTAGGTAAGTATATTATGTGAAAACAAATCCATCATAGCTCACAATAAAGAAACTCAAGGGACGCCCTATTGGAATGAAAACTACGATATCATTATATAACGTGTCATCCCATCTCGACGGATACAGCGCGTCTCGAGATCACTATCAGAACGACCCTTTTGCTACAGCCTTTAAGGTATCAGCCTGTTAACTCTATTTCTTTGCCCACCCTGTGTTTAATACTGTCCTATATGCATATATGTGCTGTGGATGATGATCTACACTAATATTATAAAGAGGAAACATTTGTTTGTTTGTTTGTTTGTTTGTTTGTTTGAATTGAATAGGCTCCGAAACTACTGGACCGATTTGAAAAATTCTTTCACCATTAGAATCCTACATTATCTGTGATGAACATAGGCTATAAATTATTTTCAAAAAAATTAGAGATCCTTATGAAAATTGCAATAATGTAACCAAAGGTGTAAAAATTTTGAACATAAAATTCTTCATATCGCGTGCGCTGCGAAAACTATTGGTGATAGAACAAAAAAATGTTCTACAATATTAAAGAACGTATCAACATCTACAAAAAAGTCAGCGATAGCATATGTCCAACTATTGTGGTTGTGTCAGAATAACAACTTTTATAATTTAAAAAGTGAATAAAAATTACGACCAAAAGCAGACCACGTTATTCTTATTTTGGTATTTATTCTTATCCAAATAAATTCCTTTGTAGTAAAGGTTGTTTCAGTATCCGTCGATTACCTTTTGAATGATTGAAATTGGACATTTTATTCAAAAGTTATCATGAGTTTAAAAATGTAAGATACATCGCGACCACAGAATAAATATCAGTTAGTACGGTAGGACAAGTGTCTGGGATTTTTAACACAGGTAACGGGATATTAACCATGATTAATACCATAGATACTATTGATCATGGCGTATGCAACTGCGCCGAAATATCGGGAAACTCAAAAAACATTAAATCATGGTAAATGAAAAAAAAGTGTCTGGGAACTATGGAATGAATGGAAGGGAGTGGTAATGTGTAATAGTGGAAGTATGGATAGTATGGATATGGATGGATTGATATAATCCAAATACTAATATTATAAATGTGAAAGTAACTCTGTCTGTCTGTCTGTCTGTTTGTTACGCTTTCACGCCCAAACTGCTGAACAGATTGAGCTGAAATTTGGCATGGATATAGATTATACCCCAGGGACGGACATAGGCTACTTTTTTCTTTAAATATTTATAAGGGGGCGTGAAAATAAGGGTTGCAAGTTTGTATGGGGAAAAAAGTTCAGCGACCCTGGGCGAGGTCATAAAGATGATGGGTGACCGCCACTTTTTGCTATGTTCTTGCATTGCAGATTTTTTTTGTTTTTTCTCATTTTGCATGGTAAATGATTTTTAAATTAATGATAAACATGTAACTAATTTCCACTCATCAATACATCCGAAATTAAGATTTTTTTGATATTAAAATACTTTTTCCTTGGCTTTGGTTAGAACGCCATCTGTATCACCCGAGGTCAAAACTGCTTTTTACTTTTTTTCTCCTAGGTGGCGTTTCTACTATAGCGGAGGTCGAGATACGATCATTTTGAGTTTTGAAAGCTATTGGAGATTTTTGCTTAGACTTTTCGATAATTTTTATAGGTTTTCAAGTACCCTACCTACTTATGTTATTTTACTGACAGAGTCCCGGGTACCAACCAGCTAGAAAATAAAATAATTTTCCTTGGCGTTGGCGTTGGTTAGCAACGCCATCTATGTTTTCATTTTCACAACCAGGTAGCGTTGCGAGGTCAAAAATGCAGATCATTTAGCGTTTGGAAATTAAAATTTGAAGTACCTACCTACTTAATGATTTTTAAATTAATGATGAGCATGTAGGTAATCATTTATAAATCTACTCATCAATACATCCGAAGTTTCAATTTTAATATTAATTCAATTTTAATTATTAACGCAACTAGATGGCGCTGCTAATTTTGACCGTTTTCTAGATCGCGCTATCGTTGCGTTTTGTCAAGTTTACCTTAGCCTGTGCTTTAACTTATATTTATTTCTCTGATCATATTCCTAAAATAATCCTATCCCACTAAAATTATTAATTGATCGAAGATTATTAATTAAAGTTTATTAAATAAAGACCGTATTTTTATCAAAAAGAATATAAATAGTTTTTTATTTTTTCAAAACAACTTCTATGGGTGGTGCAAGGCAGTTTCAAAGTCGTAAGATTCGAAAAGAAAGTCTGTGTTAGTGAATGTTTGTTTTGTTGCTCCGTGACGACTTAACCGATTGTGATGAAAGGAACGTAGATGCTTTAAGTACTTGAATATAGGCTTATCTAATTAAAAAAAATCAACCTTTATGGATGTTTTACAGGGTGTTAAAGTTAGTATGGAAAATTTGATTCCTTGGTCTGATTCACTTCAAACACAGTGTAAATAAACTTTAGGTAGGTAACACTCCTGCACTTGAATCCTAATAATGCGCAGACGAAGTTGCGCGGGTCAGCTAGTAATAAATAAAATAAATGAATCATTTCGGACTTTTCACACAGCATCATCTAGCCCCAAAGTAAGCAGAGCTTGTGTTATGGGTACAAGATGACTGATATACTGCTTACATACTTTTTGTTTGATGGATTTACGAGTAAAGGTAGGCCAAAGAAAAGATGGATGGATTGTGTAAAGGATGACATGAGTAAGAAAGGAGTGAGTGTTGAGATGACGGCTGATAGAGGAGAATGGAAGAAGAACACATGTTGTGCCGACCCCACATAATGTGGGAAAAGGGCAGGAAGATGATGATAGTTTTTGTTTGTAAATACATATATATTATACATAGAAACAACCAGACAAGAGACAAATATTTGTAGATCATACAAACATTGGTCCTGCGGCGGGGATCGAACCCGCAACCTTCTGCGTCGCAGGTGGGCCTTCGCCCACTGCACCACAGAGGTCGTCAAAATGATAATGAACGCATGTTCATTATCATCATCCACAGCCTGACTTAACTCGATGATAAAGGCCTCCTTAAGCTAACAATATCGTCGGCCCATCTCGCCGGACGACCTACGTTTTACTGCGTTAGTAGAAAATTGCTTAGTCCAGATGACAGGACACAATTATTTTTTTGTGTTTCCTAATGGGAATCAATCTAAAGTGCATGTACGATTAAAAAACATCCAAGGTGTCCTGCTGGTTGCCACTAGTCAGCCAATTCAACACACCTTCCCGACTAATACAGGGTCTTTTATTTTAAACTTCACAAACTGACTAGCCCTCATTTTTGGGTTGAAAATAAACGTTTGAGTGTATCAATCTTAAGCCGATTTAAGTTTTCACTTCGAAATTAAACTTTTATTGTTTTTTTAGGACATGTTGCATAATTATTGTCGATTAGAACCAATCGCAGTGCAGCTACATCACGAATGGACTAGGTTATACAAGAAGTAACAATCAATTGAAAGGAAAGTCTTTATCGATTTTCTCGGGATTTTCATAACAAAACAAAAAAAAACATTACATAAATATGTTTTAATTAATTTTTGAACCCAATTCCTGAATTAAGTTAGTTTAAAATGAAAGACCCTATATATGCCCTAACGGCCTTATTAATTAAATTACCCTAATTCTAGCTTAATACGAGACTACTCTCAGACTTGTTACTTCTTTAGTAACGAAGGAGCAACTTGAATATTTTGATGTTATTAATAAACTGGTAGTAGCCTCGAATGAGTAATACATTCCTTACATCGGGATTAGTAGAAAAAGAGTGAATGAACGAATGATATTATCATTCAAAAGATAGACAATAATTTGTATTTGACAATCTGTTTTATTCAAAGAGGTTTTATTCTTTTAAAACTTTTTGGTTTTCATTGTTGACCAAAAAATGTTTAATAATAAAAAAGTATTTAGTCATTTTAACTGTTTTATTGTTTCTTGCTAATCCGAATGGTTTTTCACCACAAAATCTATACCTATGCAGTGTTACTTGGATTTTAAGTTCAGTTTTTCGAGATCGTCCAATAGATTCTTGTAAATTTTCACTCGCCACATTTTTGAAACTGGTATCCATCCTCATTCAATTCTTCTTCAAATCATCAACATAATCCATCCTATTTGCACAACCTTTTTTTGTGACGTAAAAATGACAAAATTCATGATACGTCTGCCTACTCCATCTCTATACTAGGTGGCGCCTAGGAGTAACTCTTACTCCGAGAGTAGAGTCGAATTAGCTTAGTTCTTCCTTGGTCTTTGTTTATTAATACTGAGTTGACCTACTACAGCCTTATGCTTTGGATTAGCGCTAATACCACCCTAGTTCGTGTTTATTAATGACAGCCTAAGAAAACAAGCTAGAGTTACATAGCTCTATTCTTGCACTGTAATCTATGTATTCCGCCAGGCCCAGAACCTCACGGTCACACGAGAGTAGGGTTGTGTACCTGACAATGCGTTGCCACCTGCGTGTGTGCGTAAACAGTAAATTCTGTTTTAGGCCGACTTTAGGTATGACTAAGGATAATTAACGTACTCTCTAAAGCTTGAATGCACTCTATTTATGCCACTAGAAAGTGCCCAATCCTTTTCAGAACGTCGAGTATCTTCGACTTCAACAATCAATCGAACCGACTATGCAAGCTACACCACGAGCAAGCGCTCGTGGTGTAGCTTGCTCGCTCGCTATCGAATCATAAAAAATAAAAATGAGAGGAGGATATAAAAGAAGACAAATCAAAAAAATGTTGTGTCTTGTATGGTAGTAATAAAAATATTTCGAAGTAATAAATAAGGGAGAAGTTGTATAAAAGAGAATTGTATTTTATTATCACGAAGTTGACCCTGGCTACGGAAAAACCGTTCGCTTGAATTTGAACTTTACATCAAGGTTTTTAAAGGCTATGTTTAGAAGATGTTCGATGTAAGGCTGCGTTTTCACCATCAATTTCACATCCGCGAGAAATGGCCGACATATCAGATTGCCTACTTGCAGTAGTGTCGCGACGGTTCTCTTGCAAGCTGCTGTCGGACAGTCGGACATTTCTCCCGGTAACTTGTATTGCAGGTAGAAACGCGGCTTTAGCGAATAACTAGACATCATGAGTTGCGCTGCTAAAGAAAAATCAAGATAACTTCTATAGTGCTCATTACTATGACGTTTTTGAATAAACGTATAATATACGAACACCATTGTTAAACCTTGCTAAGAACTCGTGTCAAATTGCCTGTGCTACAACAGATATCGTACCAACTACCTTACCTACCGACGGCCATTAACTTATCTATCACTAACCGTATTAAGTAACCACTCGTTAACGAGTTGGTAAACTGCTGCAAAAGGTAAAATGATTGGCGTTTGTCTGAGATCTGTATCTTGCTTCCAAGGGTTGTGTAATTTAAGAGCATTCAGAAGTTAGGCAGTTGTATGTAGGCCTGAGAACAATGCTCTATTTCTGTAGCACAGCAGGACTACGGGTGTCTTGTTGAAGTTTACAGTTTGAAGAGTAAAAGTTGGAGTGCTTGCGGTCGGAGATGGGATAATCTACCGACTTCGTTGTAAAGACAGGAACAATGTTAGGTAATCCCACATATTTATGAGGGTTTGAAGCTCAGTCGTTCTCGTTGGTAATAAAAATAAGTGAAGCGACTTTAGTTATTGAGGCAAAGTATCTCCAATCCATTAAATAGGCGTTCCACCATATACCTACGTGATTTTTTACTCTAGATGGATATTGGATATTTAGTAAAAGGTCTTTAGATTTCGAAGCGAGTCTCCAAGAATTCCATCCAATAAATCCAGAACTGACTTCCGCAACTCAAATAATAATCAAGGGAACAGGTCTTTCGACGCAAACTTCCTGATTGGATTTTCGTCACCGCGCGAAAATTTCATTTACGTGCGTTTATTAGATTTATGGGTGCAATTTGGTTAAAAGGTCATTGCTGGAAGAATTTAGGGGTTTATTAGCCAATTGAACAGCATGATTAGCTGATAAAGGTAAAATGAGCCTTGGCGAGTGCCAAGCAAAATTCTTAAGAACGAGGGTTCTTACGAATTTTGCTCGTACCTAACCTACTCGTAGCAGAGTTAGTAAAAATCTCGTTGGTACTTAAAATGACACGCTAACGCTAATGCAAACGCCCTTAGCTAAACGTTGCTTAGGTACTCATAAGGGTAGGCAGAGCTCATTGAATCCCATAGCTTACAGAGAGAGCACTGGGGGTCTAGTGGTAGTGGCCCCGCCTTCCGATCGTAAGATCGTGGGTTCAATCCCGGTCGTGCACCAATGAGTTTTTCTGCCGAAAAAAATATGTGCACTATGCCAGCCCTCTCTAACGATTAAGGAAAACATCGTGAGGAAACCGGCATGTCGTAGAACCTAAAAATTTGGAAAACATGTGCCAAGTGCATGAAAGGAGCCTCTTGAGTCGCACTTATAATCCTTTCGCCACACTGGTTCGAAAGAACATGGTGACCCTAGGCACCATAAAATACCTACTAACTCGATTTCCCTGAAACCAAAGTAAAAGCATTTGTTCAAAAGGACAATGCAGTTTGATCACAAATCTATGATTCTGCTCCTTTTCCTTTTTTTTAACATTTAAGTAAAAAAAAAAAAAAAATGCTCGACATTTTTCCCACAGCATCATCTAGCCCCAAACTAAGCAAAGCTTGTACTATGGGAACCAGATAAGTGATATACTACTTATATACTTTTTGTTTGTAAATACTTACATATTATACATAGAAACACCCAGACCCGGGATAAATATTTGCAGATCATACAAACATGTATACCGCGGCGGGAATCGAACCCGCAACCTTCTGCGTCCCAAGCGGGCTTTCACCCACTGCGCCACAGAGGTCGTCGAAAGTTAAAGATCACCCATCCTTGGGAATACAATGGAGTTGACATTATACTGGTCCGAATCTGAAACATCCCGGCTATGTGCGAATGACCTACTTTGCAATATCCAAGCGTTGCAATTCGGTATGGAAATAAACAGCATGATTCACAGATCTCCTCGCATATAATAGGATAATAGTACATTATGGTACTAGTGTGTAATATTGGTGATTACCGCCGAGGCAAATTATTGAGACCCGAGCCATCGGCGAGGGTCTTAATATAACCGAGGCAGGTAATCATCAATACACACGTGTATCATACGACGTTTTTCAACACACTTGTGAATAAAATGACAATAAAAACTAATTTTAAACAGTGAAAACGAGTTGTGAAAAATGTTTCGCTATTGCGGGAAAAATTAATCAGTTTTCCTATGCGCGCGCATTGCGATCGGCCACAGACTATATTTCCGCGCCGCGCACAGGTTTGCGCCTATTCTGCCACATACAAAAAGGGGAATTTAAAGTTTTCTTTTATTACAGAGAAAACAAAAGTTATATTTGAGTGAAAGTTTTATTTATTAAACACGTACGAGTTAAAATTATCTATTCAAATAAGAAGTTGCATGAAATGAGCAAGCAATAGGTACATTAATTTATTTGTTCTATTGAACACGATCTTTTTTTTGAATAAAAACTTTTTTAAGAACAAGTAACTCAACCAATAAAATTTAAAAAAAAAATCTATTACTCACTAGTAAGTTATAGTAATGAAAAAGTCACAGTTTGATTATGGGTGTCATTATGTGCCTAATTGCGGTGACCATAGAGCCACTTTATGAGCAAGTGTGTTGAAAAGCAAGTTATTTATTGAACTGTGTGGCGTAAAACATGGTTTGTATAGTTATAGTGGACCCTCAAAGTATAAAAAACTTACCTTTTAAACAATATAAAATAACTGTCCACAATTGAAGGTACCGAAAGATACTTACATAAAAACAGACGGAGAAAGACAGAACCTCCTCCATTTGAAGTGGCTAAAAACTATAACGTCCATTTTTATTTAGAACCTGATACGAAGCTTAAAATACTGAAACACTGCTATTTATTTCCCAACGTAGCACCTATCAACATAGAAATGGGATGAATACTGAGTATGAAGATAACACAAATACCTACATGGCACAAACAGTTATTTACGTATCTACGAGTGGACCAGGAGATAGCAGTAAACTGCAATTGCATACATTTTGGCTCCACACTTGGCCTAAATGTGCAATTATGTTATTTGGGCCGTATCAGCGTCCTTAATTACTCAATTCCACAACATCACTGGTGATTTTGTAAATGCCAACACTTGCATTTGTAAAACTTGTTCAGATGTGAGCTCTATTGCACTGTATTAAGGTATGAATTCCTTGAGGTGTTTTGTAGTAAGCGAAAAGTTTGCCAGCTGGCGTACAACTTCGCCTAGAAACAAGCATTTGTTAGATAAATGTAATCACAATCATTTGTTAGATAATAGTACATTATGGTACTAGTGTGTAACATTGGTGATTACCGCCGAGGTGTTTTTAAGAGAACTCTTAACAGAACCGAGGACGGTAATCATCAATACACACGTGTATCATACGACGTTTTTCAACACACTTGTGAAAAAATAACAATAAAAACTCATTTTCAACAGTGAAAACGAGTTGTGAAAAATGTTTCGCTATTGCGGGAAAAATTAATCAGTTTTCCTATGCGCGCGCATTGCGATCGGCCACAGACTATATTTCCGCGCCGCGCATAGGGTTTGCGGCCTATTCTGCCACGTACAAAATGAGGAATTTAAAGTTTTCTTTTATTATAGAGAAAACAAAAGTTATATTTGAGTGAAAGTTTTATTTATGAAACACGTACGAGTTAAAATTATCTATTTAAATTAGAAGTTGCATGAAATGAGCAAGCAATAGGAACATTAATTTATTTGTTCTATTGAACACGATCTTTTTTCTGAATAAAAACTTTTTAAAGAACAAAGCAACTCAACCAATAAAATTAAAAAAAAATCTATTACTCACTAGTGAGTTATAGTAATGAAAAAGTCACAGTTTGATTATGGGTCTCATTATGTGCCTAATTGCGGTGACCATAGAGCCACTTTATGAGCAAGTGTGTTGAAAATGTTTATTATTATATAACTGTTTATTTTGTTTTTCAATTTAAGTCCTGAAAGAATTATTAGCTCTTAGAGAGAAAAGTAATAGGCCCCTGTAACAGGGGCCTATTACTGAAGTGGGGCACCTACAGAGGCCTTGTGGGTACCACACGTCAGGGTTTTAACCACAAGTAGTTCAAACTTTTTTGTGACATTAAAATAAAATTATAGTTTTGCTATAAGTATCCCTACTCGTATTTGGTGCAAAGCATTATTAAGTAAGTGAATAAGAACGTCTAGGCAAGCTACACTTTGAGCGTTTTTAATACTTACTAGCGGAACGCCCGCGACTTCGTTCACGTGGTACATATCAACATAGCCCTTATCACTTGAGTAGGTAAGCTTAAGCTTTTCATCACATTGACTAAACTGAGTGACTGTGACTGCAAGTTCAACTTTGATGACTGAGTCTGAGCCCGAGTCTCACTCTAAATCTGACCCTCAATCTAACCCTTATCTCGCTCTCACTCTTAATGTGACTCACAATCTCACTCTCACATTTTAATCTGACGCCCCCATAAACTCACAAATCCACAAATCCATCAATCCCACTACCATTCTCACTCCATCCACAAATCCATAAATGAATTAACCCCACTTCCAATCTCACTCCCACTTAAGAAATTCCACACATACTTAATCACAACCAACACCCTGTTTCAGGAATTATTTACAGCCCTCCCTTTCAACCCAGCCCCTAAATACAAAAGTTCACCCCACCCCTACGAAATCCTAAAAATGCAGCAGAAGAAGAATGTACCCTCCAAGTTTCAAGTTTTTAGAACTTATGGTTCTCTTAGCAACTGTTACTCCCTCTTTCACCCCCTTTATAGTGGAGTTTATAAAAAAATATATAAAAATGTTACTCAGTACTCACTCATAGCGAGTTTCAAGCGAATCGGACCACGCATTCAAAAAACCCCATACAAACATTAACACCCCCTTCTAGGGGTAGTTTTGAGTTTTTTTGAATGCATACATTTTGTAATTACACTAATTAATACTCATACCGAGTTTCAAGCGAATCGGACAACGCATTCAATAAACCCCATACAAACATCAACACTGGGGGTAGCTTTTTGAATGCAGACTTTCATTAAAACTGTTGAACTATCATAATTCAAAATTTCATGTCTCTTAAGTGCCAGGAATATGATTTTATGATTTTTTCCCGTTATTTCCCCGCTTTTTCCCACTTATCCCACATTATCCCATTTCCCCAAACTTTATCCCACATCATTCCATTTTTCTCGCTTGATCCCGTTTTTTCCTGCTTTTCCCCCGCTTTATCCCGAATTATCCCGCTTTATCCCACATTATCTCGTTTTTTTTCGCTTTATCCCGGTTTATCCCACCTTTCCCCCACTTTATCCTGTTTTATCCCAGTTTATCCCACTTTGTCCCCACTTTATCCCGCTTTTCCCCCGCTTTATCCCGGTTTATCCCACCTTTTCCCCACTTTATCCTGCTTTATCCCAGTTTATCCCACTTTGTCCCTACTTTATCCCGCATTATCCTGCTTTTCCCCAGTTTATCCCGCTTTTCCCCCGCTTTTCCCCAGTTTATCCCGCTTTATCCCACTTTATCCTGCTTTTCCCCAGTTTATCCCGCTTTTCCCCAGCTTTATCCCGCTTTTTCCCGGTTTATCCCCCTTTTCTCCCGCATTTTCTTGGTTTATCCCGCTTTTTCCCCGCTTTATCCTACTTTTTACCCACTTTATCCCGCATTATCCTGCTTTTTCCTAGTTTAACCTGCTTTACTCCCGCTTTATCCCGCATTATCCTGCTTTTTCCCGCTTTTCCCCCGCTTTTTCCCGGTTTATTCCGCATTATCCAGCTTTTTCCCTGTTTATTATTTTTTTTCCCGCATTATTCCGCTTTTTCCCGCTTTTCCTCCGCATTATCCCGGTTTATCCCGCTTCATTCCACTTTTTCCCGCTTATCCCTTATACGTTATCCCTTCCCCAAATACCCCACTTCCACTCCCAATGGACTTATGGCTCCCATAGAATCTGTACTGTACTTCCCCTTTTTCACCCCCATTGAAGGGTAGATTTAAAAAAAAAAAAACATGCAGATATTATTTATTACACTACTACTAAATACTCATACCGAGTTTTGACCAAATTGAACCACGTATTAAAAAATCCCACGCAAACTTTAACACCCCTCTCACCCCGGTTTAGGGGTAGTTATTAAATTATTGGAGTTCGGACATTTTTTATTTAAATTTTTAAATAATCATACCGAGTTTCAAGCAAATCGGACCACGCATTCAAAAAACCCCATACAAACATTAACACCCCCTACATCCCCTTCTATGGGTAGTTTTGAATTTTTTTTAATGTAGAATTTCATTAAAAGCGTTGAACTATCATAATTCTAAATTTCATGTCTCCAAGTGCCAGGAATACGATTTTTCATACAATCGTTTTTACCCCTTTTCACCCCTTTAGGGGTTGAATTTCAAAAAATCCCTTCTTAGTACACCCCTACGCACCAAGACGGACATACCCTCAAAATTTCAAGTCTCTACGACCAGCGGTTTAGGCTGTACGTTGTCTATCAGTCAGTCAGTCAGGACAAAGATTCTTATAATAATAGATTTCAAGTTTTAAAAACGCCTAGTCTGTAAATCTCCCAGTACTACTTCTTCTATACATTCTCCCGGCACAATTCCAAGTTAGTTTCAAAGTGTCGCCTATCAGGAATGCTACGCGAGTGAATGCTACTTGCACTGAGAGTTTCAGATTTTCAAGGCTTGTGGTAAAGGACGGGATTTGAGAATTTCCTGGGTTTGGTAATATATTGTTAGTGGAGCTAAAATGGTTTGATTTACATTGAGAAAGGTGTCTATGGCAGAATGTAAGTAGGTACAGTCGCACGATAAAAGCCAACAACAAATCCATACTAATATTATAAATGTGAAAGTAACTCTGTCTGTCTGTCTGTCTGTCTGTCTGTCTGTTTGTTACGCTTTCACGCCCAAACCGCTGAACAGATTAAACTGAAATTTGGCATAGTTAAAGGTTGTATGCCAGGGAAGGACATAGGCTACCTTTTATCCCGAAAAAAATTAAAAAATCCCGAGGGACCGCGGGTCGCACCGCGGGAGCGCAGCTAGTTATTTATATTATCAGAACAAAGTAACAGGCGTAGCCTTAACTGCTTTAACACCTATTCATTTACTAAAAGGCCTTACAATTTTTGTCGCGATTGTATCAAGGCACGGTAGAAATTCATTAAAATTAGACCCTTTGAAAACGAAAAAGAAATTTTAATTAGGGATTTTAAAAGTGAGTACCTAGGTAAGTATATATTTCTGATAAGAATTTGTAATTGGTTTCCTCCCGATTAGCCTTAGCCGAGTAGTGCTCGTATTAATATCTTCTAAATTACTAAGCTTCAAGAAGGTTGATCAACCTGTAATGTCCCAAGTATGTTTTGTGACTTTGTTACCCTAAAAGATACGATCGATCCTTAGATAGCTTGACTAATCCTGTTGCATTTTCTTAATATATGTAAATATGTACCTAGTAGCTTAGTTTCTGTAAATAAAATCATTATTCAATTGCCCTAAAAGTATAACATAATATAAAAGCAGTGTATAGGTAAGTACTTATTTCATAAAGGTCAGTTTCCTTCTGGAAAATTACCTAATTGCGCAATTAAATCGGTAACTGCTTTTAATTTGTTTGCGACAAACAAAATAACACCTAATAACAGAACATTGTAATGGAACCAAATGGAACCGTTATTGCCACAATAAAAAACAGTGTCACAGTCAAATGTAAACAACTAAATCACTTTGCAGAAATCAGAAGAGTCGTGGTAGATTAGTCAAGCGTAGCGTGTAATTCTTTGTAATTCACTATATAGCTACAGCCTAATCCTACGTTGACGAGCCTCACTTTTGTTCGACTGGCTCCCTACTAGAGTTAGGCTATTTAGTTTTAAGATGGATCACCTAAAAGAAAGCTAGGCCGCAAACCGTGTCTATTGCTCTGGTTCTTCACGGTATTTGTCGCGAATTAACAGGGGGGTCGCGAGTCACCTAGCTTTAAGAATATTCTAAGTGATCCTAGCGGTTCTAATTTATTTATAATTTTTGACTTTGATCCAGCTATTCTGCTTGTACCTGTATTTAAGCTTTAGTAGCATTTACGAGAAACCAACGACTCCACAGATTATAGAGTAGTAACTTCGTTATAGAAGTGCCTACGTTCGTAGTTGTATTTTTTTCTGTATGTTGTGTATGTTGTACATTGCTACGGAATCCTTTGTGTACAAGTCAAACTCGCACATCTATAAAAAAAAAACCTTAGATACATTATTTTTGCCGTAAGTACCTAAACATCATCTTTGTGAATTGTGTGGCATTCTGAATTGTTTTTATTGGTTGCTGTAGATTTTTACTTATAGTAGGTAAACGTAAGTCCGTCTTAATAATTGCTTTTCATTTCATTCAGGTACAAAGCAAATATTTGGACACAGGGTTTATTGAAATATAGTATTACCTAATTTCGATTTTTGTCCGAGTAGAATTTGGCCAGTTAGCATTAAAACATTTGAAAGATCATTGTATTGAATTACGAAAAATGTATGTGCACTATGCCAGTACTCTCGAACAGTGAAGGAAAGCATCGTGAGGAAACTGGCATGTCGTAGAACCTAAAAAGTTCGAAATCATGTGTCAAGTGCACAGTAGCAGTACCCATAACACTTAAGCTCTGCTTACTTTGGGGCTAGATGATGCTGTGTGAAAAATCCAGCGTTATTTATTTTATTTTATTTATTTAGTATATTTAATACTACATTGTACAAAATATAAGCTTTTAAAAACCTGGTAAAATATACCTGAATATTCATATCATGGTACAAGAGGCTGCAATTCCGTCGAAACATGCTATAATTATAAAACACAAAGGCCGCTTTACACAAAACTGTAATGTAGGTATACAATTTATGCAAATAACAGTAATTTATCATGTGCAGTGGCATAATTAGCGATATAGGTAATTAATAGGCACATTTATCCGCTTCATTTAACTCTACCATGACAAATTTAGTTTAGTCATGGATCAAATGTATAGGACTCTTCGTCCTTCGAGGTCGTAGGTTGTTATCCCGGCCGTGCATCAATGGCCTTTTTTTGGAAAGCGTATACTTATGCTTTTACAAAATCGTGAAAGAATACTTATATCGCGAGAAAATATGTTTGACTGCCTGAACTGAGCTTGCAACTTGTCACGTATGAAAACTAATATTAGTAAACTAATATTGCTTACAAATATTAGTTTTTGTAAAATATGTAAGTATTTGGTTGGACGTGTCTCTGGAGGGGGTGAGTTTAAAGTTGAAAGTTAGGAGAGTTCCCCATATTCCCTGTTCTAAGCAACGGGCGCGGTCATTGCTCGTAAATACATAAATATTTATTTACGAGCAATGACTGAGATTTATTTGATGTGTGACATTTAGCAAATTTTGCAAAGTGTGAGTCTTCAATCCCTAAGGACTTGAAACTTTTGTGTAAAACCTTTGTTAAGAAATTATTTCCCTAGAGGGTTGCATAAAATATTACTAGACTACAAAATAATATTTGTAAGGAATGGAAATTAATTTAATACATAAGGCCGTGCGAAAAGGTTTCCGGATTTAGTTTTAGCCAAGCGTGGGCGAGATTTTTCGCCCACGCTTGGCTAAAACTAAATCCGGTCTCTGGTGGTCATCTGGTTGTAGACAAAAGTTCCTTAGTTCAAAGGCATGAAACGCTGAGAGAACGCAAGTGATGTTTACTTTGTCGTTCAATATTGGTTCATTCTATTCCTGCGCTCCACGGTGATACTCGCGTTACCTCGGTAATACTCACTTTCTCGGGATAAATAGCCTATATTATGCTATACTATCCCTGTGCCAAATTTTATCCAATCCATCAGGTACTTTTTGCGTCTTCTTATCGTGTCACCAGTTCTTTCGAACCAGTGTAGCGAAAGGATTATAAATAAGTGCGCCTCAAAAAGGCTCCTTTCGTGCACTTGACACATGCTTTTCGAACTTGTTAGGTTCTACGACATGCCGGTTTCCTCACGATGTTTTCCTTCACCGTTCGTTTAAGAATACTGGCATAGTGCACATAAGTTTTCCGGCAGAATAACTCATTGGTGCACGACCGGGATTGAACCCACGACCTTACGATCGGAAGGCGGGGCCACTACCAATAGACCACCAGTGCTCTTTTCGCGTGAAAAAGTAAGAAACAGGTACATAGGTAATTAACAGTAGGAAGTAGGATTTCAAATTGAAATAGAAACAAGATCACCACTATATCCTCATAAGACACGGTAGACTCTCAGATCAAATCATTCAAAGATTTCTAGGGGAAGTTAGCAAACCATACGTGACAGATTGCACGCCCATCTCCGCGATATATCAAGGACTAAAGCTACACCACGAGCGCTTCAATAAATAAGTTATTGATGAAAAAATATTTTTTCATAAGCGAGCAATAAGTCCGAATACTGATATTTTACTGATATTTACTGAAGAGTTCAGTTGTTCCATCATCAGTTCAGCTCACTGTCACCTTTAAAAACATAAATATTGTAAGTTAAATAAAAGATTGTAAAATAAAAGTTGAGGTAAGTAAAGTATTGTTTTTGTCTTAATGAAATTCATTTCTCCTCTAAAAGCACAATAAGCGACGTCGTTGTGATCAATTCCCGAACCTTTTAGATGAGGCAGGTTATTGGAAATGACAAGGTAGCGAGGATGCCTCATTTCCTGCGGTTCTGGTACAGATTAAAGCATTTATAGCTGGTACAATTTACCAGTGAAGACATTTACAGCTTTACGATCTGATAATGTCACCTGTCACCTAGTAATGCCAAAAATTGCAGCCATGCGGGATAATTTTTTTTATACGATTTCTCTAATGCAGTGTGGCTCGCCTGCTTTACTTTATCTCGCGCGGACGGATCTGTTTATTTTACTAAATAATGTAAGTATGTATTTACAAAAAAAAACTATACAAGTACTATAAGTTATCAGTCTAGGCTAGGCGTATCAAGCATTTGGTTCCCATAACACAAGCTCTTATGCCAGATAATGTAATGAGAGATTCATTATCATTTTAATATATTTTAATTATATTTTAATTACTATACTGCGTCAGGACGCCTATGCTTTTCCAATATGTCAGCGTAAACGCCAGGATCACGGAACATCCATCGAAGACCTCATTCTTGCCTATGTAAGTTTCAAGGTCAAGAGCCGAGCCATCCATTATAAAAAAAACAACTCAAAAAACAAAATTATGGCAAATAGCTTCTGTTTCTATTTCAGCGCATAAAAGTAAGCTAGCTGTTCAGTTCATCTGAGAGAGCTATTTCAAACTATTTATCGAAGGAGAGACGTCCGGAGTTGAGATAGTTCTCTCGACTGAGATTAGACTTTACTTTAACTTAGTTAAGCTTTCATATCCTGTGATGAGAAGAGCGTAGTTTTTTATCGTTGTGAACTTAACAAGATAACTTCACAGCTTACCTTTTCATCTTCATTTGTTGACTAAGATGGATCGTGCTAGGTCAGTCATTCTTTTACTTCTAAGTAGGTAAGTACTTAATACTGATTAGATCTTTGGAATTTAGTTAAGGTTATTAACCATAGGTAAAAAAATAAGATTAGTCTTACAACACAGATTTCCACATGCTACGATCCTGTTATACCTACATTTATTTTTCATCTCATTCAAATCAGCTTAGGCCCTATTTAGTGCTATCCTGACGATCAGTAGGTACCTACTGACTTCGATCGTCCGTAGCTTCCAGAAAAGCACTGACCGCGTCTGTATCAAACTAAAATAAAAAAAAATACGTGAGTGTCGTGGAACACTTGGTTGGAACGCAGCAAAGAGTACTTTTCTATACCGGGAACCTAGAAACGCTCTTCAAAAAACAATCTATGGACTGTGTCGCTGCTGCGCATTTCGCACTGTGACGATTTGACATATACATACATGTATCGTGACGCAAAAATAGAATACTTTTTTCATCCAGCCCCCATCCGATACCGACCGAAAAGGAACTTCGTTCTAAAACTCACTTGCACTGACCGTCAAGATAGCACTAAGGGACGATTTAATCGATCAATATTTCGCAATAATGTTGTAAGTAGGTACTAAAGTCTGTAAATGTTATGAAGAGCATATACCCAGACTACAATATCCGGAGTAGTGAGGCACTGACCACACCTAAAAGTGGCCAAATTCCCTGAAACGTAATTTCCGTCGTGATTGACAAAGTTAGCCGGCAAAACGTGCCTAAAATAGTAGACGGGTTGGATTTGGCCCTGTCCCAAAAATTTGCGATAGGTGTTAAAATCTTAAAAAGAACGCTGCAGAATAACGTGGAGTTTGGAGTAGGTAGTGTAGGGCTTCCACTTTCCAGTCTCGCTTTTAGAAGTCTCGGTACCTATCATCATCATAATTCCCTTGCCATTATCCCACGCTAAGTGGGGTACGGCACAACATGTATTTTTCCTCCATTCACTCCTATCACTCGTCAAATATGTCCATTTCCCACAGGCGCCGGGTGCTGCACCTGCGTATACACCTGTTACCTATATGCAAGATTAAATAATAAAACCAGGAATTAATTTCCGATAAAAATCACCGACTAGATTTTGCCTCCTTTGATCGATTTTTTCAAAATATTTTAATTCAGGATGATAATTCACTTGGCAAATGTTTCTTTAGGGCCAGTTTCACCAAAATCAAGTTTAACAGCTGGTTAATAAATCGGCCGTTAGCCGAGCAGAACACAATTTTGTATGAAAAAGCGTTCACTGCGCTGACAAAAGGCTCTTTGTCAGTCATGCTCGGATTTTTGGTTGTTGTGACATATTTTTAATTTTCTATGATGTCAACTGCTAGTTAGCTAACGGGCCGCCGACCAGCGAATAGATTTACCGGCTTGTTAATGAAAATATTCCTTTGTTAGAGCATGATGGAGCACAAAGCAATCGTAGCGGTCTGTTAAATATTTAATCCGTTGTTATTTCTCTTACTAAATTAACTAACGCTCTGTTAGATAAAGTTTGGTGAAACTAGCCCTAAGCTCTCAGCTAATGATTTGCAAATAGCACCAAAACAGAAACACAAAGATAATTTTACGCAGCGATCGACTCAGCTTACAAAGGAATTAAGTAGGTATTTACCTAAATATTAAATTCTTAACAAACTGAAATGCCTTTGGAGTTTTACTCTAGAAAACTAGATGAGATATCATAGGTTTTAGCCTATGATATCTCAAAATGTTTTTTCAAGATAAGAACAGCATAACTTTGTATACTTACTGTTATTTCATATCGCTTCTTTACACAACGTTCGTGGCTGCGCAATTTCAACTGTACTTCCAGTACAAATATTTTCTTGACAAGCAGAGCGAGCACCAACGTTTTGTTCGTAATTTTCAGTTTATTTACGTACAATTTCTTGGGTATTATGGCAATAATAACTACACACATCTCGTATTGTTATGCAAAACAACTAGACTGTTTCGTGATTATTGCATGTGTTAAGTTTTACGTTGGTCGAGTGGGATAAAGCATTTGAGAATCGTGGGTTTGAATTCTGGTTTTAACACGTTCAATGCCTCTGACGCATGTGGTTGTAAATGGATGCTTTCTTGGAGACTGTAAAGAATACTTTACCAAGTTGCTCTTAGCAATGAAGGAAACCCACGTTTATCAGAATGTAAGTACCTTGTAACTAATTACAGCGTCATGTTTTAAATTGCTTAACGCTGGTGTCTATTTTTTTTTTAATGTTGATTTAATGCTATATTGTAATTATCTTTAACTGACATGTACCAATAGTATGCAATAAATGAATCTGAATCTGAATCTAGAAGGATTAATTTATTCTTAGGCTAAAATATTATAAGTACCTACCTACCTTTTGAATTCCTTTCGGTAATAAACTTTATGCAGACCACATAAAGTCTACAAAAGTAGCTCGTTTGTAATCGCTGATATGTGAAAATTCATTCCTCATATGCAAAGTAATGCAGATAATGTTATTCTTGCATTTAAATTGGAGCCTTGGGGTGTCCTCGCTTAGAGCTAGGTCGTGACGGACATTGGAAATGTTAATATTCCAGCAATATGATCGATAATGGAAAATGCGACTGTGTGAGCAAATTCGAAGTCCTGAATTTTATCCGAAGGTTTGTGTTTAAATGCTGGCATGTGTTTTTTTAATGCATTTTATAATTTATATTGGCCACACTGGGGTGATTCGCCAGGCACAGTGTGGAGTAAATGCTACTGGTGATCCTAAGCTACTTTCGACACATTGCTCGCAGAAACCCGGACAACCTGGAAAAGTTGGTATTAGGTCAGGTCGACGGCAAAAGACCCCGCGGTCGCTCACCTACCCGTTGGACAGACACAATCAAGAAACTCACCGGCCTACCAATACCTAAAGCTCTAAAGGCTGCCGAAGACAGGGAGAAATGGAAAAGCATGATGCATAGAGTAATCAACCAGTCCAGACTATACACGGCCTTCAGCAATATATATAATATACAAAAAAATAATTTATATTATATATAATTATTAAAATTGGTTAAATAGGTACTAGCATGTGAAGTGACTTCATACCTACATGTTAGATGACGAAAGAAAGGAAATTTCGCACCAGCTTTAAAAAAGTTCCCATCCCATTGTATTCCTTTGTAGGATCTTACTTATTTAGTGTACAACAAACTATATTAACCACTATATCATTATTTGTCCAACGCGAGTTGCAAGCAAAGCTCCGCTCGTAAAGTTTTAATACAAACTTGAAGACCCCTTACCCCTTCAGGGTTTAAATCTTGAGAATGACCGCGTTAGTGGGGTTATCTTAAAAGGAAGCTTCCTATCTTTAATATGTTGTCCTATCTTTTATATGCTATACCTACTTTAGTTGGACATTGAAAATAAAAAATTAAATTATTTTAATATAACTTGGTAACGTAACCAAGCCTTCCGGACACTAAGATATTTTGTACAGAAATTCTCTTTTGCTCCAAATATAGGTCACGTGTACTCGGTGACCTAGGTAGTTTACCTTAGAGTCGCCCATTTTAACTAAAATCAAGTATGATCGACGAAAAGGTTCTAGATCATATTCCTTAAGATATATCTTAGCCAACATCTTTAAAGATACCTGATAGTATTGTGGTTGGAGATAGGATAACTTTCAGAAATTGAAAACCTACTTGCTTTTGGTTTAATTCATAAAAAGTTATAGCTGACTGTCTTGTTATCAGTGCAAAATCGAAGCTGAAGTGGCAGTGGGCTGGCCATATCTTCCGAAGAACCGTTGGGAAACCGCAGAAACGTGTTCTTGAGCGGAGATCGCGACTCGGCAAATTTACTGTAGGACGCCCTCCGGCCAGGTAGAGTGACGATCTGCGAAAGGCTGCCGGCAGGAGCTGGATGCGTCGTCCTGAGGACGGCGCAATGGCGCGCGCTAGGGGAGGCCTATGTCAAGCAGTAGACTGCCATAGGCTGATGATGATGATGATGAACCTTTTATTAGAAAATCTTTTTTCTTTTTAACCAATCTATCGCTGCTTTGTACTTAAATCGTTTCTTGTTTTGTGAAATCTCGTGTTTCGAGATAACGTTCCTAAAAATCACATGTAACTGTCCTAGGATGATGCTTACAAAACTTTTATGCTGTAGGTACTTGCTTTACAATTGCATAGACTGACTGATAGTTAATTCGAGAGCACCAAACCAATCTAGAGACAAGTTTAAAAACAGCTAGAGTTAGTTCATCGATCTACCTGTTGAATACCACCCACTGCACCTCATCATAACTACGTGGGGCAAGACTGACAGCCATTATTCTGCTATCAGATCCCGAACTGTCAACTAAATGGATACTCGAGCAGGAGTTTTGTTATCAGATATTGCTGGTGCGATTCACTGTTCACTAAATCAAACTAAAATTCTATCGTTCTTATTTCGTTCACTCTAAAGACGAAAACGGCAAGATATTTGAAACAGACATTTTATACTTACCTACATCAAAATAGAATCTATTCTGGTAGGTAGTGTTAGACGGCAAAAATAAAATTTTTCCTAAAGTTTTAGGAATACTTTGCAAAATTAATTATAATGTGGTCTTTACCGCGAATGAAATAGTTGCTCAGAAAAATAGCTAAAAATTTCCGGTGTGCTTTTCAAATAGGAATTTCGCTGTACAACAATGATTGCAAAGAATATTTTACTCTGATCAACAGATCCATACCAGTACGGAATACAATGCAGCACTTCGTCGAATTAAAACTTTCTTTGGGCCGCTAGTGGATTAATGCCGACATGTATTTTATTTGCACCGTTGAATTTCATGGATTTTTTAAAAATAAAGTACCTTTTTGAGTAATACATTTTGGAGTTTCGAAACACAGGGTGTCATCGCTCCAATTTTATAAAATTTTCTCCAAAAAATAATCTCTAAAAAAAAAATAGGTATTGTCACTAGCTGTGCTCCGCACTGCACCCGCTGTCCCTTGGGAATATGTACTTCACTTATGTGCTATTCCAGACTATAGGTAATCTATCTCTGTGCCAGACATGCAAATTCATTCGGAATTTGCATGAAAGAGTACATTTCAACTATCTAGGTGTGAAACATCCATACATCCTGTATTTTGTGTGTGCTTGAGTGGCAAATAAATAAATGTCTATGTCTATGTCTATGTCTATGTCTATGTCTATGTCTATGTCTATGTCTATGTCTATGTCTATGTCTATGTCTATGTCTATGTCTATGTCTATGTCTATGTCTATGTCTATGTCTATGTCTATGTCTATGTCTACATCTACTAGTAAGTAGTAGCAAATGGCACGATGATTTTTCGGTTTCTATAAAAACTCCGTTGAAAGTAATTCATCATCTCCCGCTGTCCTTATCGCATTTTTATTTAGGTTCGGCACAACAGGTTTTTTTTCTCTGTGCCTACCAAGTTGGCATTATACCACATAAATAGGTATTTGTATTTACTTTTTAATCTTCTAAGTACCTATAACAATAAAATGAAAATGCGTGTTTTAGAGGCATTGGTTCCAGGTCAAATTTTTTGGGTGAAGTCTTAATGAGATTTTCGACCTTTCGAAAAACACAGCGAGGTAGTAAATAAGGCTCTAGCTCGACAGCCGGCTCTGGTAAAAACATTGTTGGCAGTTTCTTCAGAAAATGGGAATACTTTGCGACATATTCATATTATTATTTCGCGTTTTCCCTAAGCGTTACTGCTGAAAGATGAATCATAAAGCTGCAATAAACTAAGTTAGCTGAGAAAAATGGATTCGTTTATTTATTTTGATGTTTTTATTTCCAATGAAGTTTGTTGTCTTGCTGAGAACATGAGTTGGAATGGTAACGGAAAATATTATATGGGTAACTTATTTCCAACTTTACAGTAGGTACAATCCTGATTTTCTTTCCTATCACAGATAGCGTTACACACAGACGAGACTCCTAGCTGATCAGTTATATTGCGCAATATTACGAATAGTAAGATTGCGCAACGATTGAACAACTGCTTGAGCTGGTTTAATTTTATTGCACCATATTTTTTATCATGTAGGATCAGTATTGCGCAATATTTATATAGCACACGGGATCACTACTATTCTCCGACTGGACACGAAACATTGCGCATTTCGTATTGTTGTGCAATAAAATGTATTGTAGGTAGTACAACAACAATCGAACTGATGCCTACTTATTTATTTATTTATATGAAATATGGCCGTCTACTTTTGCAAAATAAATTATTTAAGTCAGTTATAGTAATGCCGAGAAAGCGAAGACAGGCGGAGGAAATGAGGTTATCTCGACCTCCGCGCGGCGCAAACGCGAATAATAAAAATACGTAAAAGCGCAAGCTAGTTAAACTCGAAAGGTCCCGTCGGAGGAAATTAGATTATCTCATGAAATTGTGCCACATTATTGCATGGAATACATACTAAGTTAGGTGTAAAATTGTGTAAATATGGGGGCTTTTATTCTCAAAATTGTCGAGAATGTAACTGAATCTGGCTTAGTAAAGAGGTGGTTGATAACCGAGAAATTTATACTAATTGCCTACGTAGAAGGTTTGCCATTTTCTTGTTGATAACTTAGGGCTGTGATGCCACCTGCAAGAAAACTTACGCGAGAAATGTCCGACAGTTTGTCCGACAGGCTGTCATAACAATTTTGTGACGCACTTGTTACGAAGCTCAACTTGCAAACTGAGAGACTGTCGGACATTTCTTGCAGGTGCAAATACTGCCTTACCTACACATCATCAGGTTTAGCCCAAGATTATTAACACACCCTTTAAAATAAAGCGTGTATATTGTTGTGTTATTGTGGCAATGTGTAAATTCGAATCCCTCGATAATAAAAGTTTAGCTCCGAGATTGTTCCCAAACATAAACATTACGCAAAGGGTTTTGAAAACAATCCAGTTTCCACAAACTACACCAAATTTCTAGTCGTAAGCACTTTTCGATACGTACCGTACAAAGGCGATTGGTTTGTGAGCAAAGTGATTTTGGTTCAAGTACTTGAAGAACTTTACAAGGGTCAACATAATAGAGCCGGTATCAGGGTTTGCAAGTGGTTATAGTTCGGACATAGCAAAGCAAAAAAGAACAATCCATTGGTATTTTGTTCTATTGCCTTTAAACTGAGATGCGTCCTTACGGCTCGTCTTAGGTGGGCTTTTTGACGCGAACGCGAAGCGGCGCGAAATAAATTAAACAGTCCATTTACTATTGAAGTGTCCTACGTCACCGGTGCGCAGCGGCGCGGTGCGGTTTTAAGCGAACGCGATCAGTTTGTTTGACATTTACGCGCGAACTAGTATACTCAATCTGAAATCTGTAGGAAGATTCGCGCGCACGTAGGACAGCCGCGCCGCGCCGCATCGAATCGCGTCGCTTCGCGTCGCAAACGCGGTCGCGTCAAAATGCCCACGTAAGACGGGGGGTTAGTGTTTTCTAGTACGGCCAGCAACAATCATGATCATTTTAAGTTTTTTAATCTTCTCTGTCATCATCAAACCCTACAGACTTAGAACCAAAGTTTTGAGATGTTTTTGCCTTGCACTATTATTTCAAAACAAAACAAAATAACATAACCCTGTGGCTAAAAAGGAGCTTCTATATTCTCTTGTTCATGATATTCTCTCGATGACTTTGACTACGCCAGTGAATGTAGTATTATTTTATCGGTGCCTGTGATTTTGTATCCAAAATAATAAAATAAAATAGTCCCGAAGCGGCATTTGTACTACGCATTTTGTGGAATTGCTTTTTGTGGTGATTCTACAATGAATAGCGTTAATAAAGACACGCTTAAACGACTGTTCATACATAACTCGGAAAGATTTTCGACCTACTAAAATTCCCTTTTGAAAATCCATATTTTTCCAAGGTTTGAGCTGCCAATGATGATGATAAGAATCAATCTCATCATCATTATTCTCCTTAAACGCCACTCTAATCGGTCATGACAGCCTGTTCACATCCAAGTTGTCCCCTCTATGGCCTCTGTATCATCCATCCACCTGGCTAGTGTGTTTTGCCCTCGTGTTTATGCGTACCACTCCTCTAGTGCTTGTGGTTAAATATAACAAGTTTCATACACCTCACAGATGTGTCCAAAGGTAATTTAGAAAAGAACCAAAGTTATTCCGAATTCCGCTGCCAAATAGCAGCCAAATTAAAAATTAACTTCAGTGGACGTAAAAATAACTGAGGCCTTTTTTCCCCCATCTCATTATTATGCAATACGAATCGTTATCAGCCTCGAGGTAGTCGAGGTTGGAAAACTTTTAAAGTTGGGGTTTATGCAACACTTGGATTTCAGGTGTGCGGTCCTCTACAAATAAGAATAGAATAAGAATAATAAAGTTTTATTTTCTCCACATCATATACAACAGTTACAATAGGTACTTAAATCTACATAATTGTATGTGGGTGAAAATACGGCTACCCCTCAGCATTTGCTCCAACATCTCGAGAGTATTGGAGCTCTGGTTTTCAGTGGCGCCATAAGCAAGTGTAAAAAATCTGGCGGATAATTGTAAACACCTGGTATAAAAAGTCAATTTTGTATGAAGCGTCTACTGAGCATCAAAAAGTCATTATCAGTCATTCATTGGCAGTAGTGTACCTCATATCTGTCATCCAAGAACTAGAATCCAAGGAACCCGTGTGGGGTCATGATTACCTATGTACACTACTCAAAAAAGTCTAGGGAACAAGGGTATTTTAGTGTATATTTTTATTTCAACTTATTTTTGTCCTAGATGTTATACATCAATAGAAGCCTAATTTATTCTTGATATCAATTATGTAATTAAATATAAAGCGTGCAAGTAAAAAAATTAAGATTTAATAAGAAAAACAAAAATAGTGCCTAAACCAAAAAATAAAAATTCTGTAAATAACAAAAACAACTGACGCGCAAGTGAAAATTAAATAAAAAAACATTCTTTGAAGATGTTTAATAATTTGTCGGACCTCCCAAGGCATTAGCCACGGCTCTAAATCGGCGTGGCATGCTGAGTATCATGTTATCAATTGTTGCCTGTGGAATTGCACTCCATACTCTGGATAGATGCGAAAAGAGTTCTTCTCCTGTGTTCAAATTTTGTGGAAGATCACTAAAAGATTTTCTCCCGAGCAAATCCCATGCATGCTCAATCGGATTGAGATCTGCAGACTGATCAGGCCACTCTAATAACGTGATATTGTGCGTACAGAACACATTCACCACCTGCCTGGCGGTGTGTGCGCGTGTATTGTCCTGCATGAATATGAAATCCTGGCCGAACTGCTGATGGTGAGGGATCACCATGGGGCGCACGACCTGCTCGAGGTATTTTTCTGTATTTAAATTGCCTCGTATCCAAACGAGATCAGTTCTTCTACCTAGGCAAATTCTCGCCCACACGATGATCGTTCCGCCTTGGTGAGGATGAACTTCCTGAGGATTTCGAAGTCGACTTTGGTGACTAGGGACTCGCCAAACACGCACTCTCCTAGAATCAGGATGAAATCCGAAGCGAGACTCATCGGAAAACAGAACACGTGCCCACTGATTGTCGGTCCATTGCAAATGTGCGTTAGCCCACAATAAACGAAGCCCTCGATTTCCACGTCTTAGAGCTGGAACTCTTAATGGTCTACGAGCATGAAGATTGACTTCATGTAATCTGTTCCTGGCAGTTTGGTCACTGATAACAACTTGGTGCTGGAACTGGGGCCTTCCTACCAACTGGCGAGCTGTAATCTGGGGCTGCTTTCTTGCAGCATTTTGCAGAAATCGATCTTGCCTCTGGGTAGTCACCCTGTATCTTCCTCGGTGACATTCGGCTACATCTCTTGTTGCTCTGTAGCGTGCCCATAATCGGCAAATTACGCTTGGCTGTGTGTTAACAGCGTCCGCAATATCGCGTTGACTGCGTCCAGTTTCCAACATTCCCACAGCCCTAAGCATCTCTTCCCGCGTTAAATGACGACGTAACATAACACCTCGAGTGTCCAAAATCTCGAAAAAGTAGCCGGTATTGGCTATTTACAAGAAAAAAAATCGATACTTGACAATAATTGGTCAACAATCTAAGCAAACAAACCTCTTACTCTGCGACCAAGTTAGGTTTTCCCTCCATAGTTTGAAAAGCTTTTGCTATTTTTTTATTTTTTCTTTATTTGGAACAAATTAATTTATTCCTTATTCAGCCTACATTTATAAATTTTAGTGGCCAGTACATTTTTTTGCGTATTTTCACAAATCAATTGGAGTAGTTTGCTTGTTCCCTAGACTCTTTTGAGTAGTGTATTTGTTGGGTATTATTTTGAAAATATATACCAACATTGATTAACCTACAGCGGTAGCCTTAGGATTATGAAAAGCTTATGCAAATCTACCAACCAGTACCTACATAATGACGGTTAAGTATTTAATCCCATAGCTGATAAATGTTGAGTGGTCTCTTATACTTAATCTCTTATCAACGACCTAGAATTAATAACACTTACTTACTTCTTTTATATGGAACGATCTTAGTAATACTAGTAAGTACTCAGAAACATTTAATGCGGAGGCATTAAATGTTTCTGAGTACGCCAGATTAAAATCGGTTTCCCTGGTCTACGTGTTTGCTCATATAATGGAAAATTTACTGTTATTATTATTTCGCAATGGTGCGCACTAGGGGAGGCCTATGTCCAGCAGTGGACTGCCATAGGCTGATGATGATGCTGATGATTATTTCAGCCCTCAATGTCCCACTGCTGGGCAAAGGCCTCCCTCCACTCCCTCCATTCATCTCTCTCCTGTGCTAATAAGGTCCAGTCGGCACGGAATTTGGCGAGCTCGTCCCTCCATCTTGTTCGCGGTCTGCCGCGTCGTAATTTGCCTGGGTCATTTGACGGGGGATCGATCTCGCCCGGGGATTCTTCGCACCCCTGGCCCCGGGATGGTGCTGCCTTGAATCTTGTATCGTGTAAATGCTAACGCCATTTTGTATATAACAATAAACAAATTATTTAATGTTTAACATGAAAAAGCCTTCGAATGCTCGAGGCGTTTCAATTTCGCTCGAAACAGAATTTCTAACTTTTGTGCTCTAAACTGCTGGATACGGCGAACGTTTTATGATGTCAGTAATAAAAAGAATTGTATAAGTAAGTTATTTGAAGTTTAAACTGACTGATTTAGTAGGTATGTTTAAATTTCAACATACCTACTAAATCAGTCAGTTTCGGTTTAAGTAAAGTTATCTATTATCATCAATGATATATTTTTTAATATATTTGATTATCATGGTTTCAAATACGGCGAACACATTCAATAGACGTGCTATTTTATTCATACGAGCCTAATTTATATAATGAGTTTTCTCAAGAACATTTTCTTGAACGATGTAGGTACTGAACTTGCTTTCAACCCAACCCAAGTCACGTATAAAGTGTACTTAATCACCCTCCTTTATTAACATGAGATGATTTAAATTAAGCGAGAGGGTAGGATGAGTACACAATGTTTGTTTTTTATTACTCCGGAAAGACTCATATTTTTGTTTTTCCTGAAGTTTATGGAGTTGATTAAGTATACAGGAATATAATAAGTACATACTCTCGCTGTGAGACTCAAATAAAACTAAGTGGCTTTGCACATACTTTCTCGCTGTCACTGAACTATGGACCTTTTTCTGTAGAAGCTAAGATATAATTTTATTGTTATCTTAAAAAATTCAGTGAGTTGATCCTGCGAGCATGGTGAAACTTTACACTCGAGCAAAGGTGTTAATCTTATGATAGCCACTGCCTTTTATTCAAATGGAACGTCATAACGTAACAGCTATAGGACGAGTTAACATAAAACCATATACACTATACATACACTAATATTATAAAGAGGAAACATTTGTTTGTTTGTTTGTTTGTTTGTTTGTTTGAATTGAATAGGCTCCGAAACTACTGGACCGATTTGAAAAATTCTTTCACCATTAGATTCCTACATTATCTGTGATGAACATAGGCTATAAATTATTTTCAAAAAAATTAGAGATCCTTATGAAAATTGCAATAATGTAACCAAAGGTGTAAAAATTTTGAACATAAAATTCTTCATATCGCGTGCGCTGCGAAAACTATTGATGATAGAACAAAAAAAATGTTCTACAATATTAAAGAACGTATCAATATCTACAAAAAAGTCAGCGATAGCATATGTCCAACTATTGTGGATGTGTCAGAATAACAACTTTTATAATTTAAAAAGTGAATAAAAATGACGACCAAAAGCAGACCACGTTATTCTTATTTTGGTATTTATTCTTATCCAAATAAATTCCTTCGTAGTAAAGGCTGTTTCAGTACCCGTCGATTACTTTTTAAATGATTGAAATCGGACATTTTATTCAAAAGTTATCATGAGTTTAAAAATGTAAGATACATCGCGACCACAGAATAAATATCAGTTAGTACGGTAGGACAAGTGTCTGGGATTTTTAACACAGGTAACGGGATATTAACCATGATTAATACCATAGATACTATTGATCATGGCGTATGCAACTGCGCCGAAATATCGGGAAACTCAAAAAACATTAAATCATGGTAAATATCCCGTTAACTGTGTTAAAATGTTGAAAACCATGATAGTTTAAAAAGTGTCTGGGAACTATGGAATTAATGGAAGGGAGTGGTAATATATATGGGAGGTAGGGGAGCATTGGGCAGTAGAGAGGTTTGGACACCCCCGTGTCATGTCGGCCATAAACCATCATGCCTATCGTCAAATCGGAATTTGATCAGTTAGAATTGACCATGTATGGGGGTGGATTGGCATGATGGTGTATGGCCGGCATAACACGGGGATTTGACGGTGGTGTCCAAACCTGCCTTACTGCCCAATACTCCCTTACCTACCTTAGACCTTACCTACATATTAACCTCTAAACTTTAAAGGATCATACATCCCGCTCCGGGATCGCCATGTTGTTATTAAATTTTTGTTAAATACCTATAATAAACCCGTGCGAAGCCGGGGCGGACAGCTAGTATTAAATAAAAAAATAACGCTGGACTTTTCACACAGCATCATCTAGCCCCAAAGTAAGCGAGCTTGTGTTATGGGTACTAGGTGACTGAAAAACTACTTATGTACTTTTAGTTTGTAAATACACATATTATACATAGAAACACCCAGACCCGAGACAAATATCTGTAGGTAATACAACGGCGGGGATCGAACTCGCAACCTTCTGCGTCGCAGGCGGACCTTCGCCCACTGCGCCAGAGGTGTGTTAGCTATCAATTACTGTGGCGAATTAGGGCAACAAAAGTGTGGCTTAGCTTTATCATTATCAGATGTACTCATAATCAAACGGTAGCGAGATGAAGGACAGTTTTATCTTGCCATAATATACATTTTGTAGCATACGCAGGCCGGCGTAGCACTTCGTAGCTGTAGCGTAGCAAGTTAATACGCATTACACGAATCATGGAGAGTTCCACAGACTAACTAAAAGTACATTCATTATGAACTAGACTTTGTCGGAGTTTTTAGGCCGCCTAAGAAGTCCATCATGGTTAAAAAAAGTTATATTAACTACTAATTAAAATAATTTACTTTTAGGTACAGTCAGCAACGAAAGTCAATTAAGAGTTTGATTGTTTAATTAAAACGCTTTTGCCTTTCGATTTCTTAGAAGAAAATAAACTAAGCTTTAGAAATTATTATGGACTGAGCCCTAATCTTCAGAAATTGACAAAATTTTGGTCATGTTATGGATTTTGGAAATATTCTGATTTTTTAAACATCAAATATTAATCGACTTTCGTTGCTGACTGTACTTTACTCAGCTTATGCCAGCAGTCACCAATAGGTTTTGTAATAGCGCAGAATAACGCTTAACGTATCAAGAACGACTAAGCTAGCTGCACTAGGAGCAATAGTATTAACATATTTAAGGTATCTCTTTATCTCTAAATTCAGGAGCAATCTCTGTTTTGATTTCTAAACCCATAATCATAACCTTCCGGGAAAATAATCTACCCTTAAATAACAAAGGTACAGTCGTGGAATGAAAAGGTTGACCAGATTTCAAATAAATTCGTTAACGCGTTGCAAGCACATGTTACTTTTTTAAACTGCGTACTAGACGAGAGAGTATTGAAAAATTATGTTTAACTGTTTGACAATAAAGTTTAAATTCACTTAGACATACATTATGACAGAATGTGTCATACTCAGTCGATAAAGCAGATAGCTATCAAATGGTTATCAAACTAATACCTACTGAGGTAGCAATAACTAAATAATGTAATAACTTTTCACACAGCATCATCTAGCCCCAAAGTAAGCTTGAGCTTGTGTTATGGGTACTAGATGACTGATAAACTACTTATATACTTTTTGTTTGTAAATACATACATATTATACATAGAAACACCCAGACCCGAGACAAATATCTATAGGTCATACAGACATTTGTCCCGCAGCGGGGATCGAACCCACAACCTTCGGTATCGCAGGCAGACCTTCGCCCACTGCGCCACAGAGGTCAACCTTTCATTACGCGACTATACTTACCAACTCTCTCTACCTTTCAGATTTTGTACGCTGTTATTCACGAGTTTACGTAATGTTATTCTTTTGCCTTGTTTTAAATGGCAAGTTAAACTTTTTAAATCAATTTATGTAAAAGAATTTTAGCGGAAAATGGAGAGGGTTTGTTACCTGCATTGTTTTTGGAAGAAATGAGAAATTGAGCCCAGAGGCGGTCGTTCATTTTGAACTAATGCTAGAAACATTGTTGGAATAGCTATTTTGGATACTCACCCAAATATTTCAAATCATTCTTGAATCTGAAACAGAAAAAGTTAAGGTGAATCATCCATAGAATGTTCGCAAAACGACGTTTCATTCCCGGTATTCCGACAAACAACTTTCCGATATAAGGTGGAGGTTTTCACACTAGACCACACCTATATTTTAATGTACCTAATTTGCACAATAATGGTTTCTCTTTTCATATCTAAATCGCTTTAGTCATTAGGGAAGCGTAGGTATTCAACTTTTACTAGGTATGTATATGTCCAAGTATGGTAATATTATGTGTTCGGCTGAAGTATGACTGTTTACACAATATTATGGTGGTTGAACACTGTGATCGTTGCCTATGTAGAATGATGGGTGAATTCTTTACTACAAAGCAATAAATTACGGTTTGATAAAGGTATTAATTAACTTAGTTAATTTTAAACAAAGAAAGAATCTCTCCTATTACACCATTGTGTATAGGTATTTTTAACAATCGTAAGTGTAATAGCATTCTATCATACTTACGACTGTTATAAATGAAATTAATAAGTGAGTCATTCCAGTTTTTGGACGCAAAAAAGTGTTAAATTTTTTCGTCACAATACATGTATGTCAAATCATCACAGTGCGAAATGCGCAGCCGCGAAACAGTTCATAGATTGACATTGTTCGTATGGAAGAGTGTTTCTAGTTTCTAGGATACCAAATTTAATTAACAATAATTTATTTGATTAGACAAATGCCAAATCTCAAAGTTGAAATTCCCAGTATGGAAAATTACTCTTTGCTTCGTTCCAACCGAGTGTTCCAGGTCACTCTACTTTTTTATTTCAATTTTGTAAGTAGGTTAATTTTGTCGTATGATCTATAAGTACTTACCTATAGAGACGTAAAAGAAGTCTAAAGATAGTCATTCTGTTTAGATTCTGCTTTACAAAAGGTGTAAAAAAACAACTCACGAAAACTCAAACGGAAACTTCAGACCCTTCCGAATAAATAAATACCCAAAGAAAAACAAAAATTATTTGGTAATTTTGAAGTTTTTCTTGTACGCATTTTTTGTCAATTTATTCATAGGTGTTTTCAGACCCTGTAGGCCTCTATATAGAGTTGTTTATGATGATAGTAATACAGTCCTGAGAGGTTACCGGTGTTTTACAAATAACCCTGTATAGGGACTATATAATTTAAGGTAGCTTAACTATTGAGAAGTTCATAAAGCAATTTCAAACACAACATGTTGCGCAGCCGGGCCCACAATTAAAAAGTCATAAACTGAACTTACTTCGGAGTAAAATGATTTTGTCTCGGTATTTAGGTAAGCATACTCCGGCACTATTCCATTATAGAGGAGTCGCCATTATGGTTATAAATATTTATAGCTGGCGCTATTTACTATTTAGTTTATTGTTTAGGCTACACCTCAGATTTTTTATTTTAATATAAAATAAATTTTAATTAATTACTGACCCTTAATAATGTATTTATTATAAATCCATACAAATATTATAAAGCTGAAGATTGGAAGATTAGCGAGTTTATATGTCACACAGCCCAAAACGCAACAATAGCGCGATCTAATATTTCCTGTGTCGCCATCTATTATGTAGTAAAATGTCTCTGTCTGTCTGTTTGTTACCTTTTCTCGCCTAAACCACTGAACAGATTATGCTGAAATATGACATGGATAAAGATTATGTCCCATAGGCTACTTTTTTTTTATAATTATGGAGGGCGTGAAATAAGGGTTGAAAGTTTGTATGGGGAGTTGGAAGTTCCAGTTAAAGGCAACTAGATGGCGTTGCTAACCTGGTCGAAATGGCGCTATTATTGCATTTTTAAAAGTTTTAGAAAATTCTTGCAGTTTTCAGTTCTATTTATAGGTTTTCAAGTATGTTATTTTGTTGACGAAGTCGCGGGTACCAGCTAGTATTATACATTCATTAAACTAAGCAGAAAATATATCGCCGTAGCCGAAATCGGCCAGGATGATCATCAAGTAGGTATAACAAATTTCATCGACACTCAATCACAAATACCTGTAGTACTTAGAACGTACATAAACATTAGTATTTGATATTAGTGAGAAGTAGGATGTTATGAAAATGGCGGGTTATAAAACTCCGCTTAAATAATAACAATGAAGGGTTTTTCATCAATCAATGGCCATAATAACATTTATGTAGGTATATATTTGTGCATCAATTTGTTACATGAGACAAATTACACTTCAACCCTTGCTAACCCTTGTCGTGATTTGAAATAAGGGAGCGAGCGTCAACCGGAAACAACACTGGACAAAATAATAACAGGGGCTATTATTTTGTCCAGTGTTTTTTCCAGTTATAAAACTCAAAATGGGAGACTTTTATTTTAAATACTAGCCACGCTGTAGTGTTAGATACCGCGATCCCTCGGGAATAATTGTCTTAACCTTTTTGGTATAAGTTACATATTAAGGTCATGTTTGTAAAGACTTTGTTTGGAAATAAATATATTTTATTATTATTTATTATTTTCGGGATAAAAAGCCTTTGTGCTTTATCGGGTTAGGTGGGAGCAGAGCAGAGAATCAGCAAACTGAAGTGGCAGTGGGCTGGCCATATCTGCCGAAGAACCGATAACCGTTGGGGTAAACGAGTTCTTGAGTGGAGACCGCGACTCGGCAAACGTAGTGTAGGACGCCCTCCGGCCAGGTGGAGTGACGATCTGCGAAAGGCTGCCGGCAGAAACTGGATGCGTCGAGCTGAGGACAGGGCGCAATGGCGCGTACTAGGGGAGGCCTATGTCCAGCAGTGGACTGCCATAGGCTGATGATGATGATGATGATGGGTTAGGTGGGTATGAGCTACCTTCATAATTAATTTCATCATAAGGCAATTCAGTCGTTTTTCCATGAAGCAGTAAAAAAACATCCCCATTCATTCAACCAAACTTTTGTAGGTACCTACCTAGGTTATTTAAATAGTAGTAATTAGAGCAATAAAGAGATGAGCTTGATGTAATAACGGCTGTGCAACACAGTCGAAACTACTGGAAATAATTATATATTGAAAAAAACCGGCCAAGTGCGAGAGAGAAACGGACTCACGCACGAAAATCATGTTTGTTAGTATGTGAGCCCCCTTAAATATGTATTTATTTTATTCTGTTTTTTAATAATTATTTGTTGTTATAGCGTCAACATCATGAAAATGTGAACTGTCTAACTATCACGGTTCAATAAAGCCTAGTGACAGACGGACGGACAGCGTCTGTCACCAGTCGAAGTCTCAGTAATAGGATCCCCGTTTTACCCTTTGGGTACGGAACCCATAAAAACGAGCTAAAATCCTTTATTATTTTATTATAAGCCCGATGTTTCCCACTGTAGGGCAAAGGCCTCCCTTCCGTCCCTCCACGTCTTCCGGTCCTGGGCCATAACAGGCCAATCTTTTTTGTAGGAGTCCAGCTCCTCCCGCCATCGTCGCTTGGGCCTTCCACGAGGTCGCCGCATCATCGGATTCCATAAAGTGGTTGCTTTAGCCCAGTATTCTTCGGGCATGCGGCTATGGTGTCCGGCCCAGTCCCACTATAGGTTTCCCGCTTTGAGAGCTACATCGGCTATTGGCAATTTTTTTGTTTTTTAAAATCCTGTATTAATGTTTTTTGTGACTGGAAGACTTTCGTAGTATCATCTTCAGATTCAAACACAGCTTAAGCATCAATTTCTTTAAAAACAGCTGTAAATCCAAAGACAGAAAGTAAATATCGCCAGCGATCCGCTTCTTTACCCAACGAAAGGGTATGGAGTTTAGCTATTTACATTGGACTTAGATTGCTTTCTACAATTGGAAACTGTTTGCGATGGATTCTTGAAATTTCATCTTGCAGAACGAATTCGTAGACTTCCAAATATCTACAATCCTTGCTATACCTACCCGAACAAAATTATTATCACCTACCTAATATATCTTTACTAGCTGCGCTCCCGCGGTGTTACCCGCGGCCCCTCGGGATTTTTGAATTTTTTCGGGATAAAAAGTAGCCTATATCCTCTCCTGGGATAAAACCATTAACTATGCCAAATTTCAGCTTAATCTGTTCAGCTGTTTGGGCGTGAAAGCGTAACAGACAGACAGACAGACAGATATACAGACAGACAGAGTTACTTTCACATTTATAATATTAGTATGGATAGTATGGGTCCCTACTTACCATAAAATAAAGGCTCTACAGCCTCACAGGCCCTTATTAATAAATGTGGTGTAAAGTTACGCTAGTTTAAACTCCAAAAATGGTATGCTTACACCACGTTAGTGTTTTACTACACCTATTAGATCGTTAGCTTTACCAAAAATTGTTCTTCTTTTAATCGTCACTATTTATTTCAAACCAGTGTGGTGAAAGGATTTAAAGAGCACCTCAAAGAGGCTCTACGCGACTCTAGCTATAAACTCGCCACCTTTTTTTACAGTTAGAAACTCTACGTAAATATAATTACAACGCCCCTCTTCGGTTGTTTTGCGAAGCCTTACGAACCTATCGAACCCATATTTTCCTTCCAAGTTGTGATTGTCAAACTTCTCTTTATTCAAAGTGTCCTTAAAACTTCGAAGGTTGAACAATGAATTTGAAAGAGGACTGGTAGAGCAAATAAGATTGCTTTTTCAGTCTGCTACTGGAGCATGTACTTTACATAATAACTGTCTGCATTATGCATACAACTTTTGAATGGTTGATGCTTGTACCGCAGTTTTAGTTACCTCATCAATAATTTCTTAGCACACGGTTTACGATATTGGAAACGAGCAATAAATCAAAGTTGAGTAGATTATAACGACGTAGAGATGGCCGGTGGGAGGAAAGTGGTATCCAAAGTCTGAATTTAAATAAATCGAAGACGTCCGAAGCCATGTTGGCACCCATAAGATTGTACTAAAGGCTTCACAGTTGGAATATATAACACGAATTAAGTGTGTTATATATAGAGTGGTGGGATATCGCCAAAGATAGAGGCCAGTGGACAATTTTGGTGGAGAACTTTGCCCAGCAGTGGGACACAACAGGTTAACTAAAAAAAAAAGATTAAAGAAATCTGCTCCGTGAGCTTCTCAGTCGAGCACTCACCCACAATTGAGGTCAATAAAAACATACAAAAAAAGTGGGTCGATAATTTATTTTTACACCCACAATGGGCCAACTGTTGATACTCTACATAATTTATCATATTTGTGCAACACAGTTTAACAATATTTTTTTCTTATATCCCATTGGTAGGTACCTAACTACCTGAAAGTTGCGCTACTTCTGGCAATCAATCGAGCAACCGGGACGGAAAAAGTAACCAGAAATTGACTTGGAATCGCATTTTCCATGACGTCCCAATAACTGGGACAGCAGATAGCAGGCACGTTGCCAAGGGAGGGGGCTAACAGATCGCGAGCTGAAATTTAGTAAGTTCCTATTACCTAGGAACTTACTAAATTTCAGCAGGTACATATAATCTACTTGCCTTCTGCTTGATAATAAAATTATACTGTTGCATTACAATTTTGGACGCACTCGATCATGCAAGATCGAATGGCGCACGGAGCGAGCCGCGCCGGCCGCCCGTCGGCCCCGGCCGCGTAAATGAATACGTCGTGCGCTCAACTTGGCGGGGGCAGGGGTAACGCGAAGCCTAAAGAGCTCGGATATCCTCGCCTTAAAAATGCATGAATAGAGTAGCATCCACATTCCACAACCACTCTTAATTCTTTATTGTACAAATAGACACACACAGGATAATAACATAAAAAAGGACATGTACAAAGGCGAGCTTAACCCTGCAAAGAGTTTTCTTCCAGCAAACCTAAACCACCTAACGTAATACTATTTCATTCAACTATTCTACTACCTCCTTATTTACTTCTTCACTTTTTTATAATCTGGTTCCTTTAGAGACTTTACGTAGTTTGGGGCTAGGATATAAAATATTTGATTTGTTTAATTCTTTGTGGGTTCCAAAGCAACCAATTGGTGTGATAAAACGGATACATTATAAATAGAGGTTTAAATATCAACATTCTTCCAAAAATTAAAATGATTAGCGTACACAGCTTCAGTTCGGCACAGTACCTACCTATTCTTGTAAAAATACAAAATTATTTTCCTGATGACATCTCTGGCATTAGATAGGCTGAATTGGTTACCCGTGCAATTCCGGCGTAGGTAAATTGATTCGGAGTTGCGTTCTACATTATTTTGATTTTAATTTAGATTATGGAACGCAGAAAAGATAAAAGTTGCAATACTACAGATAAATTGATCAATCAAAGCAGCGTTTATGGCTAGATGAAAATAATTTGTATTCGGTAGGGACTATGGACAACATTTTATTTTGCAGAAAATTAACAGCTAACGGGTACCTCCTATTGATTGGTAGAAAAAAAGAACGACCTAGCTAAAGGCATTCTATGTTTCCATCAGATTTATGAAATGCACATTTATCGATCTGAGAGCTCTCATTCGGACGATGACTTTACCTGTTGATCTCTGACAGCTTACGATTTTTTAAAAACAAGAATCCAGGAGTTACAAAGTTTGTAAAAAATAAAAAAAATGTCATTTAGGAGCAGTAATAATATTAACTGTTATATGTCAGATAATAATAATTTCCCCAGTACTCAGTCCACTACCATCCCACCCCATAGCCCGGTAATTAGTTTTCCATATCCTCAATAGTTCTGCACAAACCGGAGACTGTTCTTGAATGCATTTTTATAGTGTTGAAGGGATAGTAGCCGGTATGTGTCTCCATCACACAAGATCAAAAGTGTCAAAAAGGCCTCTGTGTGTTGGCTTCGGCCCCATGCATGCCTATCAAAGGTCCGGGACTCTATAGTTCCGTGATGTTAAACTTTGACAAACAAAATAATAATTAATAATAATATTCTGGTTTGCGACAGAAGTTCATGAACATTTGATGTATTTGAATCTTCAATATCTTCGAAGTTCGTAGGGTTTTAGATAGAACTTCACCTTTCATTCGACTTTTTGCCTTACATACCTACTATTTAGGAAAAAAATAGGCAATTTTTGATGAAAATTAACCTTTAAAATCTTCAATTGTTCACGAACTTCTGTCGCTGACTGTACATACCTACCGCGTTTTACGTGCAATAAAACGAGGCAAACATAATATCGCACAAATACCCGGGAGTACCTATACAATACAATTACAATAGGAGATAGCAAGTTTCGAGGCGAAGCATCTCGAAAATGTTATCAAGTTAAGTGCACTTTGAATACAGCTTGCCCGTATCACTTTTCCTTCTAAAGTAGGTATATACTTTATCTTCATAAACAAGCTAGCAAGCATACTAGAACAGTTACAATATCCATCATCCGTTAGTTTGCATCCTTATAAATCCTAAATAAATAGCTGTAAAGATAGGAAGCGCACTAGTAGCGTAACTTGTAGATAACTACTGAGTATTTCACTTGGCTGCGTGTGGTTGGTTTGGTATGCGACTCTTATCAAGTAATCACCTTACAATATACACATTACACATACTTACGCCAAGATAAGTGTCTAAATTATCAGTGAAAAATATAGATACCTAATTACCTACTTATAATAAAAAATCTGTCGATATAAGTAATTCATTCGTCAAAAAGGTTAGCGGCATGAGTCTCGTGGATAAAGTGGCTTTAGTGACGGGAGCCAGCTCTGGTATCGGAGCGGCAATAGCCGTAAAGCTGACAGAAGAAGGAGCCAAAGTTGCTATTGTTGGAAGAAACAGAACCAAACTCAACAATGTGTCTGAAATCTGTGAAAAACGCGGCCACAAACCACTTATCATCACTGCAGACGTTTCAGATGTTGACGATGCAAAGAAAATAATTTCTGCAACGCTTAATTGCTTCATGAAAATTGACATTTTGATCAACAATGCCGGTATCGGTGGTTCTTGCAGTATCCTTTACGAAAATGCCATGGAAATTTACGACAAAGTACTAGCTACTAATCTTCGTGCACCGGTTTACTTGACACATTTGGCTGGAAAGCATCTTATTAAAACGAAGGGAAATGTTGTTAATATTTCGAGCATTGCTAGTCAAGGATTTTTTGCGGGGACAGCTTTTTACAGCACTTCGAAAGCAGGATTAGATCATTTTACAAGATGCGTTGCATACGAGCTTGGGCCACAAGGGGTTCGCGTCAATGCTGTAAACCCAGGCCCAGTGAGGACAGATATTATAGAGAACATGGGCGTAAGCAAAATTGAAGCAGATAATCTTTGGGAATCAATGGAGAAGGTTTCTTTACTGGACAGAATATCTGAACCTGAAGAAATTGCTGACTTGGTAGCTTTTCTAGTAAGTGAAAAAGGAAGAAGCATTTCAGGATCTGCAATTGTTTCGGATAATGGTGCTTTATTGAAAGGACTTACGCCATAAATGTTTTGTGTTAAAGCAAGCATGAAAGGAATGTTTCGATCAATAAAATATTATAGAACATTGGTGTTTTATTTATTTGCGACAGTTGTCATAAAAGTATTATTACCAAAAATTACCTATTTTTAATTCCTCAATAATATTCCTGATTAAAAGGCACAAATAGTGATTAGTTAAAACAAAAAATATATATTGGTTAACAGAGGCAGGCAGGAGGTTCACCCGATTACTTTTTTGCAATATTCATCTGTGCATCCCAAGGTCCGAGAGCACTTGAACCGTTATCTGATGTAATTGTTGAACCTGTGATACTTTTAGCTTTATCGCTAGCTAAAAATGCGACTAAATCTGCTATTTCTTCAGCATCTGCAATCCTCCCAAGCGTTGTTGAGTTCTTCATTACTTCCCAAGTACGTTTCGCAGTTTTTGAATCTACTCCATTATTTTCTATAATATCAGTTTTGACAGGCCCTGGGTTGACTGCATTTACTCTAACACCTTTAGGACCAAGTTCGTAGGCAATGCATCTAGTAAAATGATCCAAACCAGCTTTAGAAGTACAATAGGAAAAACTAGCCCTCGAAAGTATTGTATAGGCCGCGATACTGGATATATTCACAATATTGCCTTTAGTTTCGATGAGATGCTTCGCTGTTAGATGCGTAAGGTACACAGCCGCACGCAGATTAGTGGACAGCACTTTGTCATACACTGAAATTGCTTTCTCATCGAGGATGCTTGATGAAAGCCCGATCCCAGCATTGTTGACTAAAATATCAAGTTTTTTGAAGGAGCTTAGAGTCTCGGAGACTATTTTCCTTACGTCTTCATCGTTGGTGACGTCAGCGACAACGAGCAAAGGTTTGGGGCCGCTTTTGCTGCACGCTTCGTAAACCTTCTTGAGTTTTATTTCGTTTCTTCCGACGATGACCACTTGAGCCCCTTCCGCGGAGAACTTTTCGGCTATGGCTGCACCGATGCCAGAACTAGCTCCCGTCACAATAGCTACTTTATTTGCGAGACTCATTTCGATGTGAACTATCCAGCGACTTGTTATGGAATGTTTTAAATGTACCTAATCGTAAATCTTTATCGTTTGAAACATTACTTTAGGTAGGTATTGTAGGTACTATCACGGATTGCGATAATGCGATGTGTGGTGGTACTTACGAGTAGATAGAATTATTACTACTTATTCCAGTACATTCGGCAGATTAGCTCATTTTGATATCGATCGTATGTTTTTACAATGGGCTAGAGGCTACAGCAAACAAAAATTCTGGCCACATCGAGAACAACACTGATTGTGTTGTTCACGAGCTCAAAATTGTCTAAAACTAGACCGTAGAGAGAGAAATGGTGATCATGGTAAGCAGGTACATGGTGGATGTAGATTGTTAATAAAGATAGATTATCTAAGTACCTACCTATCCTCATTCAGTATCAGTAGGTACCTACCCATTATTTCAATGAGTCCCTACGGTCCTGAAATGGTTCCTGAACTCGCTTTCCACGTGTGTCAAGTCCGATTGTATCTCTTGATTAATGTTTTAAGCTTAATTGAATAACGTTTATTCCGAGGGAACAGTTGGTAATGGGTTTTGTTATCTATATGAATAAATAAATAAACAGACACCTACGTACAATCGTACACCGTGTGGTGTACCACAAGGAAACTTCTATGTTCGATTGTAATAACTTTGACAATTGAAGCAAAGAGTAGTAATAAGTACCTATGTTTTTGTTGTCCCAAGGTCAATGATATTAAATAAGGTTGTCCAATGTTTGATCTATTTATTTTGATTAAGTACTTTGAACTGATCTTTAAACGATAAATATTACGATTCTTAGTTTCATAGTATTGGTCAAGGTCTTGAAAATAGCAAGCTTTAAAAGGTTTTATTTAATACTAGTGGACCCGGGCGTGACTTCGTCTGCGCATTGTTTCGTCATACAAACTTTAGAGATAGAACTACTTTGTTCCAATCCAACCCATGAAAACCATAGATTTAGCATGGTACCTTTTTGGTACAAACACTGAATTCATTTTTGGATTTGCTGTCTTTGATAAATATAAATAAGTACCTACGGGGTTGGGTACTTTAAATTTTTTTAATAAATACGTGTTTCGCTATTAATTAACAAAAACTTATTTAGGCGGCACAACCCCACAAATAGTATTTTTAAAGCATAGAAGAACGAAAAGACATCGCCATTTTGAAAAGTCAAAAGTTATTGGTTGTCATGGCGACCTTAGAGCAGTGCTCTTTGTGTCAAACAGAGTAGGTACCTAGGTACCTACCTACTGCTAAAGTTTTTAAGCAATATTCCCGATGTCCTTTTACATATTTTTTGGTTTTCAGGAACGGTTTTCGGGATAAAAAGCCTATACTTATGCTATTCTGGAGTTATACCTTTCACCATACTAAAATTCATTGTAAACTGTTTTGTCGTTCGAGCCTGATCTTTATACAAACATCCAAACATTGAAACAAACTCGCAAACTTTCAACTTTAATAAATGAGTGGGATTGCATGGCAGATAATAGGTACATTTTAATATAGGTACTACGAGGTAGTACTTAATAGAATGCGCGAGATGACCAACCCTACCTACCTACATTTCAGAATTTCGTAGAACTTTCCTTTGATATAATTTTCCGGAATTGTTCAGTAACAATTCCGAGAATTAATCTAATAGTCTTGTATCTTGCTCAGCTTCATGTCATCTACCTTCTCGGCTCTGGTGTTCGGCAGAGCGGCAAACATTTAATTAGTAGCTTGGTTAGCTGTTTGCCGCACTGAAACTTTAGCCACGGGAGCGTGCCTTGGGTCCTATTTGTGTATGGTTATTTTTAATTTGTTTGCTTATCAAGTTTTTAATCACTTTATACTAATATTTTGAGCTCTAGACGCATACGACTTTTTTCAACAACCTTAGTTTGTCCCATTGCTGGGCGAAGGTCCACCCCATTTTCAACTGGTCTTAGAAGATCTCCCATCACTCTTCGTCCCAATTTACTTCCTACTAAACTAAATCCCCGATATCTTTTGCAGCCTGCTATCTGGTTCCATTTCTATCCTGATATCTGGTAACTATACTTATTCAGCAGTCAGGTTTTTAAGGGGTGGCCTGGTCTATCCCATTAGGACATCAAGTAATATATGTGTTCACCGTGTTTATTCTGCATTTTTATCCCTGCTATAGGTACCCAAAACTATGTCACGGCTTTCATTAAAATCAACGAATTATTCTTAATAGTGCTTTTGTTATTGTGTTCTTCAGGTTCAATAAATACATTTCATTTCTTACCCTCCTAACTACCTGCCTAATCCGAAATATATCGGGCAATCTTTGTGAATAGGTAACTCAATATTCAATATTCAAGCTCCCCAGTTTTTTCAGGGTCCGTCAATACAGTTCTCGCGATATCTGCTCCACATAAATGCAAATGCTATTCAATTTTGTCTCAGCGATGTGTGTATTTCAGACGTTTTCCTCACGAGTGTATTACTTTATGCCTAGCATAGAAATGAAACATTAGACATGTAGGTACCTTACCTACTCTCCTGTCGCAGTCGGGCAAAAACCCGTAAATCACACGTAAGTTTAAATAACCATCGCTGTTAGTCAAAAGTCATCTTACGCTATGCTATTAAGTAGTAAAATAAGCACCTAAGTACCTAATTCTAAATTAAAATATGAATTTCATAACTATTTGTAATACCTACCTAATATAGTGAGTGATGTATTATGTATCTAGGCTCATAGAATACATGGTACTGTCTAAGATTATCGCTTTTGATTACGTACGATAGTAAAAAGAACCTAGGTGGTACCTCCCTACTGAGGTGAGAGTGAGAGGTGTACTGTATGTACCTACCTAACTCTATAGGTAGGATATAGAGTTACACTTCTACGCGCCTTGGTAAATGTGTTAGGTATCAATTTTATGGTATATTCAAATATCTTTCCTAAGGCCCAGAGGCACTTATTGTGTTACCAAGGCATGTTTTACATCTTGCATAAGTAGGTATTTCAAGTAAACGGATAATACCTTTTTTAGCACGTTTCTTTTATAGGTCCTCGTTTTTATTGAAAGCAATCACTACCTAATACGAAATGCCCATGACCTATCCTATGCCACTCAAACAACGTGCACGACTCACGTAGTGGTTAGCAGTAAGCAAATAATGCCTCTCGCGCCTAAAGAGAATATAACCACTCGTGTTTGGCGACTCGCGCCAAACACGAGTCGTCATTCCTATTTATTCTGGCGACACAAGGCACAGTCACAAAATACGCACAGTGTAGAAAATCAGGTCTGCGCAAACTGGAACGAAGCCGTTCGATGCGTAACTGTCATGCCTCTCTCTCTTTCGCCCGTCAGTCTTGACTGCGCAGTTTTGTCGAGCGCTTGTGATACGTGGACGTTTCTCGTCAGTTGTAAAAAATTGCACCATTTTCTTCTCAAAACTGTACATTAATAAAACTGTGCGTGTAAGAATGTGAGTTAATAAACTAACTAGAGTAAATATCGAGTAAACCTAACCTAGATAAGTTATAAGAGTGAACATAGCTGCAGGCCGTGACGTAACTTCAAACTGTACGCGAACTTGAGCAAACAAAGCGAACAAAACTCAGCGCAAAATGACCCAGCAGCAGGAGCTGTTTTGCTACAGAAAAAACAAATATTTAACGGATTTCATACTTCTATATAAAAGCTTGCCGTGTCTATGGAAAGTTAAATCTAAGGAATATCATAACAGAGAGTTACGAACGAAGGCTTATAATGAATTAATTAAGAAACTTAAGGAGATCGACCCTACAGCGGATCGAACATCAGTTGTGAAGAAGATCAATAGTTTGAGATCTAATTTGAGGAAGGAGCAGAGGAAGGTGGCCGATTTAGCGAAACAAGGGGTGTTGTATGAGCCGAGGCTTTGGTACTACTCGCTGTTTGATTTCCTTAACGGCCAAGAGCGAAGCAGTCATGAGAGTTCGCACGACAATGACTCAGAGGTATGCAAGTCTCATCAGAATTATTTTTACCTATGATTGAGTAGGATAGGAAAAGTAGAGATAGGGTCTTGGTAAGCAGGCTGGCTTCTGCAGCCTGCTGGTCAGACGATTATGAGTTTTATCACTGTTATAAAAAATATGTTTTGTTCAAATACCATTTCAAAACATGCTGTGCCGACCCCACTTAGCGTGGGATAAGGTCAGGGAGATGATGATGATGACCATTTTAAAACACCGTAGTGTAGTCTTTGGCAACAAAGCTGCGAGCGATAGCTTTGTTTTTCATTACAAGAGCTGTTAACTACTCACCTGGAAAAACAGACGAGTTGGAGGCCGTCTTATTTGGGATATTGTTTGTTTTTTTTTTAGGAGGAGAGCGCAGAATCTAATGTTAAACTCGAAGGAATGCAATATGAAGTTGAATACGAAGGTGATGCATACGATGAGGATGACCCACTGGACTCTTTCGAGAAATCATTTAAAGATGAATCATCGCGGGATATCCCATCGCCATTGTCGAAAAGAGCCAAGAAAACTAAAACTGAGTTTGCACAGGCGAGCTCGTCTAAAGTTTATCCGGAACGGGTGAGCTGCTGTTTTTCACAAACAACACAAAGTCAAAATTCTTCGGCGATCTCACAGCACTCATTCCTACGTCGATGGCACCTAAAGTTTAGTTTTAAATTCAATAAGCCGTGACGGAGCGCTTAATACAGAATTATAGAACCCCATTTATATATTATAGAATACAAACTTAAATCTGTGTATAAAAAGACCTCTAAAAAAAACATAGGTCATCTATATTAGATGATTTATACAGCATCATGCCTACACTTAACGGGACGCTGTAGTGCCTGGGACATTGTTTGAAATGGAATAGGCTTGCCCAGCACCTAAACCATCCTCTCAGCTAAATCAGCCTGGCCTACAGGAAAGACGGCGTCAATACGTGTGGAGCTGACTAAGCTGCGGGTTTCCTCTAGATGTTTTCCTTCACCGTTAAGAGCTCGTGTTATAGTGCATATAAATTTTACGAAACGAAAAATCCATTGATGCACGGCCGGGATTCGAACCCACGACCTTCGGATTGAAAGTCGAGGCACAACCCCATTCGACCAACACGGCTCTAAGACCACTAAGGATAAGCACGTTATCACGAACTTTATTTCTCTTTTCAGACAAGCACTATTCTGCATTACGATGATAACCCCAGCATCAATCGCGAGGACCAATACGATGTGTTCGGCAAAAACGTTGCGGCAAAACTAAGGGATATCGCATCTAAGGACAACACACAACGCTTGATGGCAGAGAAGATTATCAACGATGCATTGTTTATTGCTGAACTGGGAAAACTTGAAATGGCACATTGCAGTAAACTGCGGGCTGAGTAGATCTTTCTAGATCTATCAAGTTTATTTTATAATGCGAGCTCTAGGGGCCGATTAGAGACAGTGATCCCGCAAAAATGGAGTCGGAATGACAAGAACCAATCCAATAAAATATATTAGCTAATTGACGGAGGCTTTTAGAAGCAAAGCAAAGGTCTTCCATGCCACTCTGTATTCTGTGCCCATATCTTGAATATGACAGTTTTATAACGGACACCGATAAATTAAAGGTGCTCTCCGAAGCACAGAGAATTTGATTCTTCCTGTGATTAGATAGGAACCAAATAAAGACAGCTCCCTCTTTGAAAGTAGGTAGGTATTTTTAGGACGAATTTCCTTTTCGGACGGTATCGAGGATGAAGGCTAGAAGAAAAAAGCGATCGATTTTACCGGCACGACATATCGCTGTCTCCTGGGAATAAAAAGATAACTGCAAAAACACTTTTTTATTTACTCTATTGTGAAGCTAAAGTTATAATTAGGTAAGTATCATGATATTATTTTAAGCCTGACGGTTTTCGAAAAGCAATTTTGCATGGTTAGGTATTCATTTAAATTTTGCTCGATGGTCTAAAACTGCTTTAAAGAAAACCTTAATAAATCTGTTTCAAGCACTGAATTGTTTTGTTTTCACAATTATACCTACATGTAATCTACATCTAGATTACAGCGATCTAGATGGCACAACTGCACCATTTTACTCTCCGTCAGAAGCGTGCCCAAAACTGTCAAAACGCCTAGTTTTTCTTTGTCGCTCCTAAGTCGATGAAAAGAGATGGCAAAAAATTTTGCATGAAGAGTTCTATTGGTCCTTCAATGGGAAATAGGAATTTTCAGATACTTCCGGTGTTTTAAAACAAGTTTTTATGAAACGCACCGTATAAGCGATACTCAGACAGAATACTCGTAGTAATTTATAACAATAGGCAAGTTATTATTAGTTTTATCTAACATATTTTTATGACAAACCTTCTATGATCGAGGGAATTTAATCAATGATGATTATCAAAGATGAATATCATCAAAACCCATCGAGATCGTCCCACCAACGCTTTTCGACCGGCCTCGTCATCGCCTTCCATTCTTGGACACAGAATGAGTTACAAAATAAATAAGTATGATTATGTAGGTAGAGTAAGTAAGTACCTACTTATTTTCTTAAGATCATTAAATCTTCTCGCGTCTGTTCCCTTAGCACTTTCGATCTAGTCTAGATGATATTCTAGAAATATAAAAGTTTTGTATTGATATGTTGCATACTTTTTTCGGCACAGCAATTGAGTCACGTTTGAACAACAAACATCGGAACAAACTCGTATTTATTGAATGCTCTTGCCCATGAGCTAGGTTCAAAAGTCAACAGTCAGTGGACTCAAGTCAGTCGTCCACTAACAATGATTCATTTCATTCAGTGGGACACATCAATTGATTTGAACTTGGCAATAATAAACGTGATGTGATGATGCACTTGTTACCAATTGATTCTATTGCAGTAATAAAACGGTTATTTATCTAGGGACCTGTTGTTTACGTTGATTTTAAAATAGTAAGTACCTACATAATATATTCATTTGGAATCAATGGTATAGTTATCCCACTTCTGATATTAGTAAATTATCTATCACTTACCTGCAGGCACCTGTCAGCTATATAAGAGAGATAAATATTTAAAGTAACTTATTTCTTTTAATAGCAGAGACTTATTATTATAACATTTATAACCGAACTTAGCTTTTATTTAAATTCCCAGGTGAGAGTGTTTCAGTAAGTACCTGCCTAGGCGGTAAGTACCTACCTCTATATTTTTCTAGGGGTAAGTAGGTAGTTAGATAACGTCACGGGTCCCCTCCCTCCAGCCTCCACGCAGGGGTCGTAACCTTTAGCCACCACTGACAAACGTCCTTCGTCAAAACAAATCAAACCAATCAATATTTAATCAGCAACATTAAAATGAATCTCTCACCTAAACGTATTAATAATATCTCTTCTCTCCAGGTGACTAACGGCACAACGGGTACAACTGCTGGTCAATAAAAAAAATCCTGGAAGTGTTTTCTGACAGAAAACACCGATTCCCACTAAAATATCACTTTATTCATCACTATGAATCGCGCTCCCAAATGGTTACTTAACCATTCCACACAGTCGATTGTAGAGTCCTGCGCGCGTGTGGCTCCCTCCACGGGTTTCAGAGGACTGAAAGCCTACGGGAAAATATCAAGCTTCGGGCCTGCCTCGACCGGGATTTCGTTGTGATGAAAATACACGCGGGAGGTGGGTGGTGCGCTCTCTCGCTCGGCCGCCTGACTCACGGCTGAGTCAGAACGAGTTAACCGGATCTTGCAAATTGCTGACTCCTAACGACCGGCGAGGTTTCCCGATCCCGGCGACACGATGAAAACTGCCGCCGAAAGCTCAATGAGCAACGATAATTCATTATGAAAATTGAAAGGACATTTTTCCACAAGGCAGACCTATCGCCCTTTTTGGAACTTCATAAATATTTTGAATTGATTCAGCTTTCGCTCTAATAATAACTGTAGGTACGTTTGGCGAATGACTTGAAACGATGTAATCTTTGATTCGATTTCGAGAGATAGGTAAGCGGCAGGTTCCTATAGCGAATAGTACCTAATGTCTCCCATCTAGGGCACAAAAATAAGATATCTACTAAAGTTCAAAATCGTTTATTCCCAGGCATTGGGCACATAAAAATATAATTACAATTCTTTAATCATATTTAAATTTCAAAGTATCCGAAGGTCCTTTAAACATTACACCATTGTCAGACACAACAGTTGATCCAGTAATGCTCCTTGCTTTATCACTGACTAGGAACGCAACTAAATCCGCGATCTCTTCAGGGTCTCCGATCCTGCCGAGTATTGTAGCATCTTTCAAGTCCTCCCAAATTTTCTCCACTAAAGCTGAAGGTACTCCAATATTGGCCATTATGTCAGTCTTCACAGGGCCAGGGCTAACAACGTTAACTCTTACACCTTTTGACGCGAGCTCGTAAGCGATGCATCTGCTGAAGTGGTCTAAAGCTGCTTTCGAAGTGCAATAAGAGAAACCTGTTGTTGAAAGAACTTTCACAGCGGCTACACTCGATATGTTAATGATATTTCCTTTAGTTTCCACCAAGTACTTCGCAGCTAGGTGGGTTAAGAGCACGGGCGCGTGTAAATTCGTGGTCATAATTTTTTCAAACACATCCATGGCATTTTCTGCGAGAATACTAGCAGGAGGCGCGATTCCAGCATTATTAACAAGAATATCGAGCTTTCCGTAGCTACTGATAGTATCAGAGATTATTTTCTTAGCGTCTTCTTGTTTTGAGACGTCAGCGATAAGGGTTAGAGGTTTGTGTCCGAGTTTCTCACAGGTTTCAGAGACATTCTTGAGTTTTGCTTCGTTTCTCCCGATTATGACCACTTTTGCCCCCTCTTCCGTCAGTTTCACAGCTATGGCTGCTCCGATGCCAGAGCTGGCTCCTGTCACTACTGCCACTTTTCCAACCAGACTCATCTTTAAACGATCGCTGCGTAAAATGGACTAGTACAGCTTGCTAGTCTTATATTGTCTTGGTGAATTCGTTATCTAATCACAATTTGATTACACAAACGATTATAGCCTTGCGTGTTTATGTACCTACTTGTATAACGTATAAATTTTGTTGGACTTACATAAGAGTAAAAAGTTACTTACCTAATTCTTCTTTTCAGATTGCATTTTACCTGATGTTTTACACAAATATAATACACTTACTAGATTGCTTGCATACTAGGACATAAATAATACTAATCTTTGGGTACTGGCAAAGTATAATTTTATTTCATTAATATTTGAACACATTAGATAAATTGAAATACATAAATAAGAATTTATATACTTTTAATTATATTTATTGCAAGAAAAATATGAGAAAATGATATTGTTAATGTAGTTCATATACCTAAACATTTGTTTTAAATCTATACCTAACTAACAAATTGGTATAAAATTATATACAATAAATAAATTTTGTTTTAAATTAGGTACTTATATAAATCGTGATGTATAAAATAATAAATATCTTTCTAATATTAGGTCATTCTTTTCAAAGTTCAAAGTTATGTTTGCTTATTAGATAAGTACACATTATAATTAACTCATTAATCTTACTTTAGGTACTAATTGGCTCGGAATAACACTATGCTACGATATTGTTAAAATCCCTTGTTCGTCAATTATAATTATTGACAATGAACAAGGTGATTAGATCATCAAGTTGTTGAGATTCATATTAATCAAAGTTCTGTAATGTTTGGAAGAATTTATGGTAGTTTCTCTAAAATCAACAAATGTCACGAATGAGGAAGAAGAACTACGCTTATCACTCTGTCTCACTCCAACCGTGCACTAGCTCATCGTGCACGTGATTTTGTTCTCCTACGGATGCCAGCGTAAAAAGTGACGGGAAATGCGGTATTATATTACGTAAATTTCTAAACAAAATATATTTTTTTATCAAAGATATTACAGCTACCCCCATTTCAATTTAATGTTGACTATCAAAAGTTTAGTCATTGTCATGGTTTTTTAATACTTTTATTTCAATTATTTTATTTATTATGCGCATCAAAATTGAAGTCTTTACTGTTCCTAAAAGGAATGTCTTTAAGATAGGCCACGACATAACAGTCTACTAGATTAGTGTGAATAAGTTTCAGGTCAAGGGTTGATTTTAATACTATTTTAATCACGATTCTGATTCGTTTTTGTTTTCATAATTTATTTTTTAACAAGAAGCCTAAGCTGCCGGGCGCTGTTTACCAGAGAACCTGCCCCGATTATGATGGTGATTATAAAAATGGTTAAGTAATACCATTGTAATGCCTAATTATAAAATTGTATAAGAGATACTTAATTGGACGGATTAAATGCTGAACAAAATAAGAGTTAAGAAACAAAACATACTTCATATATAAAATTATGTCTGTAAAATTATTCAAATCTGAATAATTTTGATACCATAAATTTTGGTATGGTTAACTTAACTCTCAAGTTGTCTTAAACAATACAATCTACTTATAATATAAGGCACTCCTTTTCCGTGGATATTTCCACTGGACATGTTAAAAGGCTTCATTAATATTGAAGCCATATAAAAGTATCTTTAACTTTCAATCTTTCAATGCGCTCGTGGTCGTGCTTGTTTATTGATAGGTTGTCGAAGTTAAACGGTCCATAAGTGGATGGGTGACCGCCAGTGGCATTTTCATCTAAGCGCTTCGGTGCTTCAGAGGGCTTATTGAATTGTCGGTCCCGCTATTTAAGTCGCTTAAGGCTGCCGAAAAACTCCGTCACCAGAGTTGGCCACTGACTCATACACACTAACTTACTTAAAACTAAAAATCCCATAGTAAATGCATACAATAATCTGCACACCAAAAAGGGATGCGCTTTAGATCATCAGACATTTAAGTTGGGGATTATCATTGTCTGCCTTCATTTGAAGCACTATCATGGTATCCTGTTATGTGTTCAAGGTTTTAAGTTATCTTCATAATGTGTATATGCCTTTAAATTAATTAGAGTGAATCATGTCCAGGGATAAAACCTTACCATACAAATCTTAGAAACAATGATGTACCGATCATCATACACATAACCATTATTGACGATGTGGCATGAGTGGAACCATTACACTCATCAGATGAGCAGTAGCATTCTTCCCAGTACACTCCATTCTCGTAAACCCCCCAGTTGCAAACTCCAGTCACACCTGTCTCAGCTACCGAGGCACAGCGTCTTATAACTTGTCGCCACCTACCATCCCCTGGAAAAAAGTGTCAAATTCTTGATCATTCGAGATAGCACTTTATCAAGTTACATTAGTCCTACTATCCTACTTACTAATCCTAAAATAATCCCACTATAATGAAGCTGAATGTTTGTGAGTGAGCATGTTTGACATGTTTCAATCACACCTAAACCAGCGAACCAATTTGGATGAAACTTGGCATAGGTGTATATAGTGATCTGGAATAGCATATAGGCTATTCAAAATGTTGGTACTACGCGAGCGAAGCCGCGTACAGTAGCTAGTAGGTAATTTAGATAAATTCATAGCTGTGGATCTATTTTTTGAAAAAAAATCATCTAGATCCGAATCCCAGCGATCTAAATACAAATTTGATGTCTGTATTCCGCAAATTAATAATACCATGTACTCAAATGGTACTTTTATTTCTGCTGCACGCATATTTAACAAGTTACCCTTTGATCTTAAAATTCTTGAAGGAAATAAACTTAGAAGTTGGTTAACTAGCAGTACATTTTATAGTTTAGATGAGTATTATGATAGGTAAAATGTTGAATTCAATTGTAAGGTATTTGTAAGTATTTCTTTTTTAGTTCAAGGTTTAAAGGAGGTATAAGTTACTACCTACCTACTTATGTTTTTTATGTTTAGGTTATTAAAACTAGACAATAATGTTGCACATCCGAATTGGATAACTGTTTAAAACTGTACTTACCATTTACAATAAGACCTTATCATGTACAACAGTATGCAATATTTTTTTTCTGATTCTGATTCTGAAATGAATCCATTGATGCATGGCCGGGAAAGGCAATATTTTTCTGGGCAATCACGTCTGTATGTACTTACAGATAAAACCTCGAGGTCCTTGTTGAGTCAGCTTCATACAGAAAGAGCCTGGCATATGAGATTCATCACTTCCACACTCCACAGCTATATGACTTTCTCTATCAAACTTCTTGTAGGCACCGCAAGTATCATCTCCTTTACTGTCCTGTGACGAAGCGCATTGGTAGCATCTCACACAGAAAACTGTAAGTTTATAAGTTTTTGAAAAGTTAAAGTTCGTTTTTGTTACAAAGTAGCTGGAAGTTTAGGAGGGCAGAATCTTACCGGTAGGTAGAGAAAACAATGTTATAAGTATCAGAGATTTAGTTATCATTTTGAGAGTTTGAGGTTTTGGGAACGGTAACAAAACAAAAATAAATCAAAATAACAATCAATTTTTATTTTACTGAACACGAACGAAACGAACACACCCAAAATTAAAGTTTCTAAACCAAACCACAAACAAAACAATGAATGAAATGAATGAATGAATATCCGTCTTCGCTCTGACAGTGACAACGACATGACGCTTGGGCGAGATATACAAATCTCTCTATGAGACAAATACAGTTTGCCCAACGGATCTAGGCATTCATGAAGTTAGCCGTTTGTCTGCGCAGTTAACGCTTTTTCATACAAAGTTGTGTTCTGCGCAGACAAACGGCTAACTTCATGAATGCCTAGATCCGTTGGGCGAACGAACTGTACAGCACAGCCAATCGCGTCACATTGCAACTTAGATATCTAAGCATTGCAATTTGCAACAACCCATAGAGATATTATAGTATTCATTCATTCATACTCATTCCATAGAGAAATATATAGCCTCATTCATACTATTCTTTCTCTATCATTCATTCTAAAGTAAGTATCTAATCTAGCTAGCTATCTCTACCTAATCTGTGGCTCGTTCGTCGAGTCGAGTAGTTCGGCGGGCGAGTTTAGTTTGTGTTTTGTTTGTGCGTATTTTTTTTAAAACTTGACACTGGAATTTCTCTAAATCAAAATGCAATTTTATACGAAATTAGTAGTCTGTGCGGCTATAATTCTTTCAGTAATTCCGTACGGTTCGTGTTATTTCGTTGTTTAAATCTTTCGAGGTCACGCCCAAAGGTCTCGTGGTTTGCTCATGTGTGGTCTAAACTGTTGCAGGATTGTGTATAAAATGTTGGAACTGTCGCTCCAACAACGACCCGAAGTGCGCCGATCCTTTCGACAACAGCACTGTGCCGATTACCGACTGCAACCAAGAGAGAGGGCTATCTCATTTGCCCGGGACACGACCTAGCATGTGTAGAAAAATCAGACAAAAAGGTATAAGTTCTTATTCTTTACTTGCGCAACAGGTAGATCTTAGCTTATCTTGTTGCTTCGAAGAATAATGTACAGTAGTGGAATGAAAAGGTTGACCACCTTAAGATCTGTTATTGCTTGCTCAGTAGGTATTAGTTTGATAACCATTCGATAACTATCTGCTTTATCGACCGAGTATGACACATTCTGTCATAATGAACGTCTAAGTGAAATTAAACTTTGTTGTCAAACAGTTAAACATAATTTTCAGTACAGCGCTCTCGTCTAGTACGCAGTTTAAAAAGGTAACATGTGCTTGCAACGCGTAAACGGATTTATTTAAAAACTGGTCAACCTTTTCATTCCGCGACTGTACATCGGTGACACAAGGGAACCGCTCTATGGTCCTCATTATTATCACGCATTCAATCATACGGAACTCGACTGAAATCTGCTACTATCATGACTTACCTACTTATCAAGCCATGAGTATTATAAAGACCTTTAGAAGAAGAATTCAATCTGTTGAGGTGTGTTCTGTTTTTATTTAATTATAAATTAATAAATTGACAATTGTCTTATCTCCTTTCAGTGAACGGAGAATGGCGATACTTTAGAGACTGTGCCTATTTAGGAGAAGTGGGGATCCAAGGAGACGAGAGATTCTGTCTGATGAGAACTGGAACTTACAACATATTCATAGAGTACTGCACTTGCAACAGCAAGGATGGATGTAACTCGTCATATACATTCACTCCTAAACCGGTCTTGTTGGTAATGGCAGCTCTGACTACTTTGATGAAGTTTGTGAGGGCCAATTGATATTCAAATTGATAAGAACCACAACTTTTTTGTTTGTCCCCATTTTGGGGATCTAAAAAGATTTTTAATGCATTCCATAAACTTCGCACTAAAGAGCTTTAAAAATATCTTCTCTCAGAATATCAACTAAACCATTGATTGCATAGTAGGACACTTCATGAAACAAATAGCATTATGCTGAGCAATCAAGATGCAATCCAATACTAGAGTGGTTGTCCAGTGTTTTTTATGTTGTAAAACTTTTCCGCCCATATAAGCCGCATTTAAATGTAGTCTACATGTAGTTAGTATATTTTTAAGATGAAATCATACTGCCCTTAAAGAATTCCATTTAAATACTTAGTACAGATCTAGGCATTTGTGAAGTTAGCCATGTTGATAAGTTGATGCTTTTCAGACATGATTTTTTATAACGATTGACTTAATTAATGATACTTATGTTATAATTGTACCTGGTATATGTATATTTTATTTTGATTACTACTATGTTCATATTACATACTCAATGTTAAATCACTTATGGTTAATTAGTCTAGGGGTAGTCACAGGAATGTCCAAATACATATTTGACACATGCAGCACAATAGTCAGAAGTTAGCATACAATGTTTTTGCATTTAAATAATCATAGATACCATGATCTTAATCAAATTAGAGCAATGCACAAACAATTGAACTTTTAGCCTTCCGTCTAATTACAAGAAAATGAACCGAGTTTAGACTAAGACAAACAATCTTTAAATACTCGTACATAGAATGTTTTTTTGTGGTAATAGTTTTGTTTTGACATGTGTCAACAAGGAGTTCAACTAAGGTTTAACGTTTATGTAATAAGCAGCAGTGTGTTTTTCACTTTATGTATTTTATGATATTAAAATTAGGTATATTTTTACTCCTTTCATCTTTTCTATTTTGTTCAATACTTATGTGCCTATAATTATATCTTGTGAAGATGTACATAAGACTGAGTGAAAAGCCGTCCATAATCTATTATAATACAATTATTAAGTATATTTATAAGTATTTGACTGTAAGAACATTAATTTTGAATATAATTTTTATAAAATAAAGCTTTGCTGTTTCAAACACTTTACATGTTTTTAGTTGATTGCTTATCCTAAAGTTATGGTAGATCACACACAGATGAAATTAATTATGACTAGCTTTCTATCGCGGTTACCCGCAGTCCCTCGGGAAAACTTCACTTTCCCGGGATCAAATATAGCCTATGTTCATCAGGGATAATGTTGAAGGAATTTTTCAAATCGGTCTTGTAGTTTCAGAGCCTATTCAATACAAACAATCAAACTTCCTCTATAAATGACTAGCTGGTACCCGCGACTTCGTCAGCGGAATAACATACTTATTAGCAACGCCATCTATTGCATTTAATTGGAACTACCAACTCCCCATACAAACTTTCAACCCTTATTTCACGCCCTCCATGATTAATATATCGATTTTTTCTGTCATAAGAACCTTCTCCTGACAATAACAAACACAACAAAAAATTTTTTAATGAAATCGGTCCAGCCGTTCACGCGTGATGCCGTGACCAAGGGAAATGGGGATTTCATTTTTATATATAGAGATATGATAGCAGGCGAAACTCATCTCTTCTAATAAGGTCACAAAGAACTCAAAAGGTTCTTTGTGACCTTATAAAGGAACTAAAAAATAAAACGATATCTCTTGTGAAATATTTATTTGGAAACTCAACATTAAATCCAGAAATAAGCTTGGTTACATTGAGATTCTTTGTGATCGTAATAAAATGCGTAAATTATATTTTTGTACAAAAGCACTTTTCCTAAGGCACATTGGTAAACCGTCAAGAATCAGTTTTAAAGCTATTTTAGCTACGTCAATAAAAACATTATTTACAAATAAAATATTCCTTAGCCAGCAAGTACCTAATATTAAAAACGTACTCTCAAAAGAAAGGTAGAGCAGATTAAAAGTGAAGTAAAAGATGGTGCTTAGAACAAGTTTAAGAAAATGTTAGTTTGTTTAATATTAATTAGGTGCTATTCAAATATTAGCAGCATTTACAAATCCTTGAATTTATTATAAGTTATTTAGTTCATCGAAATAAAGTGCCTGAAACTTAGTGTCTACTTGGGTTCTATATTCATCTGTCTGTGGCTTCGCTTCCTGTGGATAGATATTTGACATTACCTAGGTACTTCTATTTAATGGGAATCTCAAATATCTACCAAAGAAATGCAAAACCACACAAGAATCATGAAACTGACCGTACAGCGCATACATTTTAGGCATGTATCTTATCATATAACATACAAATTAATCCTTATTACGATGACCTATGAAACTTGGTAAACTGTCTCGCGGTGGGTACTCCGGGATAAACCTAGTCCCACATTCGTAACTTTTGTACTTATGGACGTATTGAAGAAACGAAAACCTATGATAGACTCAAAAGGAATTTTGCTTTGTCACTGGGAGTTACGTTGGAACCTGTGTTCTACAATAGCTATATCACTGCATTTACGAGTGAAGGATCAACCAACACATGGGTATTGTGTGTTGTGTTGTAAGGCGAGTATTCGCTTATCGCCGATATAAACCTACTTCAAGGCATTATCGCTGGAGAAAAATGTAGGTATGTATGTACCTTTATAAACATTGAAATTATCGCTTGGGAAAACCCGCGTATATCCAGAAATTCCTACCCAAAGAGTAGTCGCTTTCTTAGACTTTCTAGACTTTAATTATTTATTGCAGACGATTTATTTAACACATGTACCTACACATGCATTGCTCAGAAGAAAGTAGCACACTTGTGTCGTAATTTCGTAGAACGCGGTTATGTAAGCGGAAATGTCGCTTTCCAATAAGCCAAGGCTTTTTCAATCTTATCTCTTTCTAATTGAGTCTAAAATGGAAGTTTCGTTTCTCCTTACTTATCTAACTTAAAACTAGAACTCTTAAAAATATAAGGCATAGAAATCGTTTGCTCAAAAGTTGAGATACATTAGGTTGGTATACCTACTTGTACATTATGTAAATAGAGTTGTTCTATTAACTGGAAGTGTGATATCGTCTTAGTTGTTTAAATATTTTTATGTGAAAGAAACTAGTGACTATGAAAGTGACTCTCATCTGACAAACACAAAACATTCAAGCACTATGTGGGTAATCTGTAAGAAATCATCCTATTTGAGGTTCTTGAACTCATTTAGAAACTCAACTACAATTCCTTTTTATATTAAATCCTGCTGTTTGTCTGTGAAAGACTGTTGGCAAACAACTGTAGAAGGTGGTAGACATGCTTTCAAATCAAAGTGTTCAAGTCCTTTGAAGATGGTCATAGTAGGACATGCAATAAGTAAGAGTTAAGTTGTTCTGAAAATCTATGCCATATAATCTAATCTACTTAAAAAGCAATAGGGCCAAAGGTGCTAAGATGATTGCTAGAGTCTTCCCAACGGTAGCGGCACCATTGCACGCATCGTGATCGCAGGTCTCGCAGAATGACGTCACTTCATTGGCGCCATTGTTCGAAGGTGGGCAGGTTGTGCTGTAGTCGTCTTGACGCTTCCACGTGCATCCTCGTGTGATCACCTGCTGGCCATTGACTGAAAGACAAAAAATTATGTTAGATAATTATTATCAAATGTATACCTACGTAAGTAGATAAGTCTGGTTGATGATATAATACGAGATGAAAACTGTTGTACCGAAATATTACAGCGTCTCCACTTCGGGGTTGTATCAAATCGTAAATGCATTGGTGTTCTTTCGTATTATGTTCAGTTGAAGGTAGATAAATTCTCTCAGGAGTCAAGCTAATTAGCCATGATCGTGCGCATAACCCACGACCACTGGAGGGTCAGCTCTCGCTAGATGAATGTGTCATCATAAAATTAAGGTAGGTACCTACAGTTGCTCTATTTTGAAATCGGGTTGGTTTTAGTTGTATGTGCGTAGATGCACATGCACGTTGTTTCTATGTGTAACCTCGGAACGCTCCATGGACGAATGAGCGCTCAGTATCGCTTACGCACACGGAAACTAATCTATACACACAATAGACCAATGCGCCTTCTCGAGATAGAACAACTGTAGTATAGGTAAGTGATGTAGTTCCAAACTTGGTAAGACAAGACACATAATCTCATTTTTCGAAGTTGATGGCTACAAGCGTAAACCGGAGCAAGAGGTAGGTAATCATAATTAGCGCTGATTCTAGAACAATGGAGGTAGAAGGACATCTATCTTCACATAATTACTATTTTGACATTGAAACAGAGTAGGTACCTAGTTTAGGTAGGTACTAGGTACCTAGTTACCTAGGAGGAAGGTGTTTTAAATGCGCATGAGATCTTTTGTTATGCTTACCTACTTATCACAGCTATTTATTTACCTACTACCTATAAGTATGCAGTACCTACCTACTAACTCTAACTTGCTTATAATATGTCATATCACCATTAGCTCTTTTTAATAATACAGCTGTCTGGAAGCCATACGTTAAGCCACAAAGCGGATCTGGTATACCTAAACGACTCTACCTAGAGACAAGTAACTTTTGCCTGCCCCTTTGTTCATATGGTTTTATTGAAATAATTTCGGGTTTCGCATCAATAGTTTCAAATATTATGTACCTACCTACCTACACCTAACCCATATCCTTTCCCAACCCTGCCTTTACGCCTCTCAAATTGAAGCAATACTAACTTATACAAAACCCTATGCTATGCTAGGAACGTAGAAATAACTAGATCCTATTGAAAACCCTGTTAGCTAAGTACTTACAGTACCTATGGTGAAACCATGGCTTTAATTGCAATGAAAGCAACAGGATTCACGGTGAAATGGTACGTTTTGTCCAGGCAACGATTTGCGCAGCCGACCAGTGTAAAATGTATAATTTTGCATCAATCAACTGGTACTTTACCACTAGTTTACTCCAACTTGCAATTATGAAATCGATACGTATGTAGCATTATGTAGACTAATGATTGATTGATAGGTGAACCACACAGGTTAAAGTTAAATAAGGCAAGATCTTCACATTCAAACAACTGCCTACACTACACTATATATTACGAAAATTCTTAGCAACAATCCCACCGCGGTTCTTTATCTTTTTTCTGGTTTCCTCATGACATCCCTTCCATACCTAATCTCTCCTACCACTCACTTCTATTTCGCTTCTAGCTGAAGCCTTTTTGTCTCATGCTTGTCAGTCTTGAGCCAGGCCGAACCTTCATTAAATTCGTAGCCCGACTGCACCCACTGCTGGGTGTCTGCCTTTGCTTTTGTCATTTTTTCCAGTCTCGCTAACGATTCCCGGCCACTTCAGACGCTTCTCTTGCCGATCTTTTACACCATTATTATGTCACCACTCCTAGCCAGCTATCCCTTGGCAACTCTTCGCTAATGCTCTAGCCATCTCTTTTCATTTCAATATTCCCAAAAAGCTTGTAAAACTCTACTTTCACTAAACTATATCAACTTACTGTATTTCTTCTGCTTCTTGCATGCGGATTTGGAAGACGTCAGGTAAGGGTACGTAGCGCCAGTGTTCGCGTCGCAGTTCTCCAACCGGTAAGCATAGGAGTTGTCGTAGGCATCAGCGCGGAAGGGATCATTGCACAGCGGGTTCAGGTCTGAGGAGCAGGTCCAGCAGCGAACTGGTTCACCTGGAAAGAAAAGAGCATAAAGGAATCCTGTAGTGGCTTCTTATCGTGGCAAGAGATAAGTTTGATGCCTATCTAAAGCACCTACAACGTGTTGTTCTAGCAACCCTGAATAAAATTTTTGTATTCTTAGTACCTATAGTTTTATGCGAGCAAAATCAATAGGACTTTTTTATCGTTCTAAGGTCTGATGGCCTTCTCTATTGAACCATGAACTAACGTGCTCGGTTACAATCGCTGCATCACAAAGAGTTGTCATAACCTTCAAATTATTCCGGCACACTTAAATCCAATTTTCGAGGCTGTAAAAACTTAATATCATCTCTGTATTCTTGGACAAATCTTTAGAATTTTTATATGGTGTGCCTACACCTACTTAATCATAATTTTCAGCTTGTTCACATCTTCAAATTTCAGCTTGTTCTTTCCTTATAAGGTCACTATTATCCACCTAGTTTATGTATACCAAAGTAACAAGTAAAGTCATAAGTAGGTATAATGAATCGCCACTGTAGGACTGCAGGTTTCAGATGTCTAAATTATTTCAGATCCTAGGCAGATTCATTTGGAAATACAAATTACTTGAAGTCATTATTCATAATCACATTTTAATGCATGGGATTGTGAGACATCGCAAGCTCATTGACGCAATTTTCTGCTGGTTTTCTCCCAGGAGTAGGTAATAATTCATTTGACTTTTTTGAGTGCCAGCCAATGATATTAAGCTATATTTTTTCTAACTTAGGTACCTACCTACCTACATATTATTTCAGAATAACTGATACGGTTGGTGACCATTTACAAAGAAGCTTTTTCTAATGGCTTCATTTGTGTGTTAGAGTCACGCGTAGTGACGATCTATGAATAATGAATCAAGTGAATCAAGTTTTTTTTTTAAAGTACCGGTTTGCTTTGGTACCTACCTACCATTGTAAAATTTTCTTAAATAGGCAGCAGACTTCATAGAGATAGGAATTTATGCTGTAACCGACCATGAGAAGGTAGGTACCTACTTACTCAGCGATGCGCGATTGTAAATACAGAGAATCATGATTATAAGTAAGTAGGTACGTACAAGGAGGAGCCGTGTTGACTGAGATTCAGATTCAGATTCAGATTCAGATTCAGATTCAGATTTATTTATTTTCAGAGAGTAGGCATACCTACCTAGTTGTGGTTTTTATCTGGGGGTAGAGTTCTGTTGAATAGCCTCAACCTTATTCCATCATTCATTAGGTAGATCACCTTGATCACCACATTATTGCATCGTCACTTTTCAGTTCAATGTATGGTGGCTTGAAATTTTAAAAATGATTTTTCTTGAAGTATTTGAAAAATAACCGTCGGTCGTTGTTAGGCCCCGTGTTTTAGGAGTAGGAACTAGGTCTTTAAAACAGTCAACTATAACTAACTTTTTGATTCACTTGTACACGAATGAGGTAAACCTGCTCCATCTTAGGTAATTGAGAGAACGAAGGCCATACAAATACAAACACTGTTTTATTTATAGGTACTTATCTAAGGTCGTGGGTACAGTTTAGCGGCTTTGTGATAATGAAAGCAAGAGCAGATAGATACCTACCATTCTTTGTAATCGAAGATGATTTCATACGTACAACACGCAGAACCTCGCTGTAAAGAAAGTACATTCCACGCAAATGCAACGTTGATTTCTGCGTGTTGTATTGATTATTTCAATTTGAAATACCTAGTGATTTAACCTAAGCGGAGCGGAGCTTAGCATCGCATTAATTGACCAATCACAGCTCGGGCGGAGATTTTCTAGCTTTGTGATTGGTCAATTCATGCACCTTTAAGCTCCACATCGCTCAACTTCCAGTGGAAACTCACCCAGGTACTTTATCTTTCAGAAAATTACTGTGTAATTTATGATTCAGTTCGCAAAATGATGTGTCATTTTGTTATGAACAAGACAAGTATGCACCTTGCATGAGTAACGAAGTACACTCAGGTACAATATAAGCATTGTTTAGTTGATACCTAGTAGGTACCACCTACTTACTGATCTAGTAGTGAGTGACCAGCTCTATCATGTCACAGTTTTTTTACCGACTTCAAAAAAGGAGGGTAAATACCTAGCTACTTTATGTTTTTCTAAGTCCCTATGAACCTATTTTCACAAGTATTTTTTTTTCAAAATGTCTTTCTCTCGAGATGGTTGTAGGTACTTTCCTAAGTTTTATGCCTGCGGGACTGATACATTTTAAAGCATAAAAATATCATCCTTGCATGTAATTTTCTTATATTTGAAGACGTCATTATTTTTATCCAGTGCATGCTTAGATAGTTACCACAGATAAATTAACAAATAGGTACTGTAGTACAATAGGATTTATAGATAGATGGTCTTAGTTATCTTTCCATTATTCAGCGTTTTTATGTGAAAATGCGATGGTACAGACAGACAGACATATTAACTTGATTGTTGCGATAACCTTCGCCAGCTTGACACGCAGAAGCAAAGACCGTGAGATCATTTTAATAAAAAAAACAAAATGAGTACCTAAGTACCTCCCTACCTACCAAGTGCCTTTTTAATTTCCGATTCTCCGACCTCGTTTGAATGTCGTTGTTATAAAATTTTCTTTTTACATTGATTCCTTGAATATTTTATTTACTCTAACATTTTCATCTATATTATCGTGATCTTGATTTAATGTTAGTAGGTTATTAACTTATTCGATTCTTCATTATAAATAGGTACACATAAGGTAAGGTAGGTAATAAGTATTAGGTAGTACCTACCTAGCTACTTATTACACCACGAGAGTGAGATCATGCGCTATAATGTTTTTGTGCTACATTGAAGATTATTTACAAGCAATCGATTAAAGTTATTGGTAGTTTCAAATAACAATGTTTTATATAAAGTTTCGTTGTTTCCGTATTCGTGAGGTTCATAATTATTGCTACACTCTAAACCATATTAATCGTAATGTTTGCAAATTATTTTTCTTGCTATCATTTAAAAAAAATACTTTCAAACACATCTTAGATTAAACACAAAACATTCTCAGCTCATATAAATTAACCAAAACAAGTTTGGAAGCCTCTCGAAGGTCGTGCCTGCCCTTATGGTGCCCTTCTAATACCATACCTTGCGAAACCCATGATGTTGCAACCGAGAAGCCTTACAATGCGGTCTCTGTCACTCTTATACGAAAGCCTAATTTATTTTTGGAAAGTGTGTTTCGTCTCATTCTGCGACTTAGTTTCGGGCATGGGGATAATGGTAACATTTTACTTTCATTGTTTTGTTTTGGATAGGGTGTAGGAAGTAGAATAGCTTAAATTCAAAAGGTCATAGATCAATCTCGTTTTTAAGTCATGTTAGAATAGACTTTGTTTTGAAAATACATGAGTCAGTTTGTGAACCATAGGTATTAAGGTAAGCTTGAGCGCATGCATAGGTATATGCATGTATGTAATATATACTTTAACGAATTCTTGTCTATGCTGCTTGAACGTCGGATGATAAAGAAAGTGACTGAGACACGTCTTTTTAGTTTTACTATCAAAAACTTAGGCCACTAATACGAGTATTAGATGATATATACAGCGTTAGGAAGCAATCCACGCTGGCCTCAGAAGCGTAGCTACCGGAGGGCTAGGCGGTGCAGTGCACCGGGGCCCCCAAGCTCAAGGGGCCCTCGGACTCTGAGTCCCAAGAGTCCGGAAGATTTTGTTCTTAGGAAACTAGGAAAATAAAAACAACTGCATTATTAGATTTTTGAAATAGTTACCCAGAAAATGACGAATCCCTACATATTTTGACTTGATAAAACCTAAGCCGTTCAGTTAGGGCCACGGTTTATTTTGCACCAGGGCCCTTGGCTACCTACCTGGCCTGGGACATTGTTTGAGATGGAATAGGCTTGCCCAGTACCCATCCTCTTAGCTTAATCAGCCTGACCCAAAGGAGAGACTCTTCTGAGTTTCCTGTAGGTATATTAAACTGACTAGGTATCACACTTACGGGCGTAATTAAGCACTTAAGTACCCACTTGATTCATTTTATGGATCTACACACGCATCGTCATATCAGCGAGGGTTAGTAGGTCAAGTCCTAATAAGGGTGCTTCATTTTTACTCGTGTCTTGTGACCAACTGCCGCATGTAGGTACATAGCTCTGCCCGAGTACCCGCGGCTTCACTTGTGGTTCCTATTCTCATATAAACGAAAACAAGTTCAACAAGTCAAAGTTACGACTGTATTCTCAATACTCTAGGTCTTTGCAAAAATGCTACCACTGGTGGTCTTTTATTTAATAGATCAAAAATCAGAACACACAATACTTAGATTATTTTGTAGATAGTTGGTTAATTTAAGAAAAAAAAAATTTTACCTACTTACCTTTCCTAAATTTTACCTTTAGGAAAACTTACCTACGTAATTTGTTTAGTAGCATACTGCAAATGTGACCTTATTGTCCAGTACATTTCATATTTGTTCACTGTGACATACATTTAGTTGCATTATAAAAACAGATCTTATTGCAGAGGAATAAGGTTCAATATGCATTTATGGTTTGGAGATGTGATGTCATAGTTTTGGCATTGGGATGCCAATACCACGTTCACGGGTCATCGTTTCCTTCGAATTTTGGTGATATGCCAGCTGTTCTAGGAAGGGACTTCATTAGTGTTTTAATAGTAAACAGAAACATTTCCTAAATTTTGGGCTTTTGACATCATAGTTCTAAAACTAGAGGCTGTTTAATAACTAGCCTATTATTACGTTCCTATATGTAACTACTAGATATATGTACTTAGGTACTTACTAGAGGTGTGCGCCGATTCCATTTTGATCGGCGGCGTGCGCCGGCGTCAAATCAGTCGGCGGCGGCGGCGTAATCGGCGTAATCGGCGTGGGCAGTATAATTAAGGGAAAACTCCAAAGACGTGGAACGAGAGCTTGGTGGTTCTGTTTTTTAAGAAGAGTCCAGACTCTTCTTAAAAACTCAGACCCATCTCGCTCCTTAGCCACGTTTATTAGCTTTTCTCTCGGGTTATTACGAATCGTCGAGTTCTTGAGAAGACTTGACGAGTTCCAGCCATTTCGCGGGGGATATGGCACCACACCATATACCTTATTCACACAGCATATACCAGTTCAAACTCTACAGAAGTCCGAAGAGTATAATTAGCCCCTGTATCTAGCTTTTGTAGACTATGAGAAGGCCTTTGACTCTGTCGAAACCTGGGCTGTCCTGGAATCCTTGCAGCGATGCCAAGTAGTCTATCGTTATATCGAAGTTTTGAGATGTCTGTATGAAGCCGCCACCAGGAGTGTCCGAGTATAGGACCAGCAGTCTTAAGTCCATCAGACTGAGCAGAGGAGTGAGACAGGGAGATGTCATATCTCCGAAACTGTTCACAAGCGGAAAGGTATGGGCATAAACATAAACGGCGAGCACATCTCACACTTACGATTCGTAGATGACATAGTTGTACTGGCGAAGTCGCTGGAGGAGCTACAACGGATGCTGGACAGTCTAGCATCAGCCTCGAGAGCAATTTTCGGCAAGAATTTGGATAAGACCAAAGTCATGGTCAATAACCGAATTGATCCGAGACCGGTCTCTGTAAATGGGCACCTTCTTGAAGTTTTTTCGCAGTACCGTACCGTACCTACACATAGGTACCTCGGGCAGATGTTCGTAGAGACAACTTTGAGAAGGAAGCCAAGAGGAGAATATAGGGTCAAATCAAAAGTAAATAGGTTCCTTCTAGGAAAGCATGCTCCATCTTAGACCTCACTACTGCTTAACATCAGGCAGAGGGAGATCAAATGCTGACTTATTTAATTAAAAAAAAAAAAAAATAACTACGTCGAGTTTTCTACTCTCACATACCGCAATGTCTTAATAAAACGAAAGTTTTCAATGACTGCGACCTACCTACCTGTCATGACATCGGAGCCGAAAAGTGGACACTCACAGTACTGCTAGTCGCTCAGTTAGCTATGGAACGAGCTATGCTTGGAGTTTCTCTGAAGGATAGAATCCGCAACGAGACTGTAGACATAACTAAGAGAAGTCTGAAGTGGCAGTAGGCTGGCCGTTGAACCAAATAAGCACGTAAAACTGTCATCGATTTTTTGTCAATAGATTTTTGCCCTATCATCTCTAAAAAACAACAAATGGCAAATATGTCATCAGCACCCATGCTATGTGGAATAGACTTTAAGGATTTTGTACATACTCAATATTGGCGCCGATTTTACGCCGATAAAATCGTCGGCGGCGGCGGCGTGACTAAAATCGTCGGCGGCGTGCGCCGCGCCGATCGGCGCACACCTCTAGTACTTACTTATGTAATCTGTGTTGGATAATTTAAAATCTAAATCGAAACCCGTATCTTTCATAGCAACTAAAACTGCATTAATTTTATATGCAGAAATAAATCTTAATTCGAAAATTGCATACTTAATTACTTACCTACCTAATTTACATTATTATTTTGTCTGTGACATTATATATATTTTATTTACATTAAGTACCTACTTAGCTAAACTTACTTACTTAGGTTCTTACCTACTTTCCGTTTTTAGATGAGACTGATATACATATTTTTTTATTTATTTATATCAATATGTATTTTATTTACCCTATTGGCCCTTAAACCTAGTTCTCGATGGCATTCAGCACTAGGTACGTGTTTATTTTTCTATTCAAATAGCGTCAAAGCCTTCCATTAATCACGTGCATTCAATTTGTACAACAATGAAACGGATAGTGGGTACTTATTGTACTTTGATACTACAAAGTAGTAACACAAAATTATCAGTGATTGTTCACTTTTGATCCGAATCCGAAAGAAAATATGCGGTCAGAGTGTGAATGGGTGGGTGGAGCATTACGTGAGATGCAAGGAGCATTCAATTTACACTTCCACAGATAAAATACTCAATAGGTTTTTTTTCGGTCTCGGATCAGGCTATGCACAAGACCTGATAAGCAAAATTGTAATAAAATAAAATACTTATAAAATATGTATAACTTTTATGAGTATTTTATTACAATTTTGCTCCAGGTAGCTTAGCTACATTGCAGTGCTGCTAGAAGTTTATCTGTTTACCTACAGGGTGTAAAAAGACGTCTACCGAAGCCGAAAGGGGTGGGTACAACATCCCAACACACAACCAAATCCAAAGGGATTTTCCGAAAAAATCATTATATCCGGAGAAAACAGCGTTTGAAGATTACTGTTTGCGTAGGTACGGGCGCGTTTTTTTACGTAGATGGCTGGATTTTGAGTTTAAATCGTTTTTTTTCTTTTAAAAATGAAATAATTAGGTAAGTATGGTCTTATTATGTATACTAGTAGTCAATAACTGAAAATAACATAAAATGACTAAGCTAAGTCAAAACATTTTTTGCGTTTTTTTTTTTCGCTAAATGAGTTTAGAATCATGGTCTGATTGCAACCCCTCAGTTTTCGGAAGTTGTCTTTTTACACCCTGTATAGACAGATACCTACATGAAAAAGGGTTTTCCAATGTCAATCTGCATAACTAGATATGAATAATGTAGGTATCAACAGATAAAGATCACCTTGCCTAAGAATAACAAAATTTATCTTGAACAAAACATCTCTACCTACCTACTTACCTAATCAATTTTTTCTCATCTCAGACCTATAAAAACCTACTTAACTTAGGTTTTATTTAAAGTCATTTTATTTTAACTCAAATTATAATTAGTTAGGTACCTACACATATTACCTACATACTTACTTAGAATTTTAAAAAGACTTAAAATTAATTGCCCAAAAACCAAAATTAATTACCTACCTACGAATACGAGGGGCTAACAATCAGATATAAAGTTGAAAAGGAACACTCTTCCGGGCCGTGCAAAAACGCAAACAACATAAAATTATATTACTTAGATCAATATGATGAAAATAAAAATAAACCCGAAAGTCGTCATACTACTTACATACTTATAATTACTTACATTTATTTTACTTTGAAAAGTTTAGATAAGAGCTAATCAGCGGTAGTATTAATTTTGAAAAAAATGGCAAACGGTCATTTTTGTCAGATTAGAGAATTTCTTTTTTCTAGGAACGTAATTTTTTTTCCGCGTAGGTAATTTTGTTTCAAAACAGCTTTTCAAAATGTAACATTTTTATATGCTCGTATCTAATAAAGATAAGTACCTAGTTTTGTTTTGACATGTGTCAACATGGGGGTTCTACTAAGGTTTAAAGTAATAAGCAGCGTTGAGTTTTATTAATACGAGTAAATTACTTACATAACTCAGTGACGGGAGACAACATGTGTTTTTGAAGAATGTGCCTACCTATCAGGAACATGTAATGACTGGGTCATCTGCACCATTGACCTCAGTTTACTCAGAGGTCAGGGTCTGGTAACGAGACCAAAAGCCATTTGGATCTATTACAGTCTAATGGGATTAGCTAACAGGCCACTCATTATTCATTGCAGTAATTGAATGATTTGCACCGACTGCACTGAATGCTTCGAATTGCAATATTTGCTTGTTGTTGTTTTTACTAGCCCTGTCCCACTGCTGGGCAAAGTCAAACGCCATTGCCTGCTACTGATAGTCGCTGAGCTCGTCGCGCCATCGTCGTTTGCGTGGTCTGCCATTACTTATTAGCATGAAACTTGTAAAAATACTTATTATATTACTAGTCTACTTCTAAATTCTATTCTTGAACGACCTCCATCGATTTTTGCACAAGTTGCATTTTAACATTTGGACTGAATAAATTAAGTAGGTACCTACCTGTTTTTAAAATCGCGCTTGTGCAATGACGACTTCTCGAGTTAAGTTTTGAAAATAGCTTAGTTCTCTAAGTAGGTACCTACTGTACCTAGTACTTAAAATGTGTACCTACATGCAACCAATTAACACCTAAATAAAAGATAAATTCATGGGTTAGGTATTCAAAGTAGATGAAAAAGTGTTATTGGCACACATTCCAATGTCAATTTTCAAGTTCATGTTTAGCTTTTCTGAAATTAGAATTTTGCTGTGCAAAATAATGAACGTACAATTTTGTAATGTCTAAAATCACCTAAAAGTCGCTGTTAGGAATACGGTAACATTGATTCGATATTTTCTCATGTTTTTAATCAGAATTGGGATCACCAGCCGAGTTCCGAAACTTAATTTTGTTAAGAGGTCATTCGTTAAACAGTCATTCTAATAGATGGAAAATACGTAAAGAATGGAACTAATACCGACTTAATAAATCAATGGTGTGATTTGCCATCATTGGTGGCACAATGGCCAGCGAGGGGTCATGGCGTTTTATTGAATACAATCCGAGATTATGCGGGCTTGGATCGAATAAAGGACTATAATTGTCTGATTAGGTATGTTTCTATCATTTTACGATCGTTTGGGGGTTTTTTTATTCCAAAGGTACTTAGTAATAGACACGTCGATCGATAGTTTTAAGTATGAGAAAATATTGTTTCACCAATTCCACCACCACGTATCAATTAATTTAATCATTGTTTAATACCGATTCTGTCCAAAATTACAAACACAATTAAGCACCCATTCATCATAAAAAAAACTAGGTAATAATTATAATAGGTGCAAAAAAATACCATGAGTTTTTAAAAGTCACACTAAACATAACGAACCAAAGGTATGGGCGGGCGCAAGAAGCTTAAATGGCGGGCGTCTTGACTTGACTGACACTCCATAGAAAAGAGCTTCAAAGTATGTCAGAGTGTACCTATTAAGTAAGTAAAAGTGAAAGCTGTAGGACTGATATGGTTATTCGAGCACGTAGGTACAACTCTTACTCTCAGTAGGAAAAGTAACAAAACTCAATAAGCAGGTACCTACCTACTTAAACAAAAAGTTTACATTTCGCATAATTTTTTTGCATAATGGCTAATTTACATTGTTTGTCTACTAATTACATTTATGCAGTTATTTTATTTTGGTTATATGCCTAACCTAATAGAAATAAAATTCTATAAGTACCTACGTACCTACCTAATACATTTATTAAAAATTCAATCTTTGACTTTACATCCTTATTCATGATCATGAGGAACATGATTTCGTGATCAACTTTTTCGGGATAAGGAAGTTTTCAAAAAATTGTTAAATTGAATAGGTAGTGCATCTCGTAAAACTGCAGCAAACAGGGAGATACAGCTTCCGCAAATCGTACAGTCAACTCCAAAAAAATCTAGTTTGAAAAAGTTTGGGAAGTTTGCGATCAATGGCGTCGATTCTGTTGTTCACTGATTTCACGAACGTTCTTATTTCGTTCTCACTAAACACGAAAACAGCATGACATTGAAAATGAAATTTTCAAAAGTAAGTTGGTGTAATATAAAATACCGTCTCTTGGTTTCTGGCAAGTAGGTAGTTTTACACATCAAGAAAAATGGATATTTTTTACAATAGGAATATCAATTTCAGTATTTATCGTAAACGAAGTGTAACAACGTCGCATTTAACTAAGTTTTAATAAAACTTAATTTCAGCGTAAGTTGTAGAGGTTTTTTTTTAAAAAAAAATAAACATTCTTAAAGCTTACTTTAACGCAAATAAAGGAAATAATAACATAAACTGATTGAAAAATTACAGTTTCCTTTATCGTAACTGTATACCATACAATTCTCGCGTGGGTAAAACGGTAGGTAATACGGGGTAATGTCGTAATGGCCCCTGATTCGAGCAAATTGATAAATTGTGACTGCAAATGTGCATTGATACTTTTTTTGTTCGATGCAGTTTGCAACGGCTTTTGATCGTCATTGTTTTTATCGTCACTCTAACTTTATTAGTATATTCTTCTACAATGAAAGCATTGTGACTGCAGTAGGTTCATAATATAATTGTGGACGTGTCTCTGACTAGTGACTACTTCACAATTTTTCATATTCAAAGGATTCTATGGGAATATTTACAGGGACGATCAATGTCAGAAGTAATCCTCTTTTTTTTAAGAAGTTAAGGTAGGTGGGACACTCGGTTTCTTTATATTAATATAATAGGTACCTAGCTACTTCCTAAGCCTGGTGAGAATTAAATAATGTAGGTATTTATTTAAAGAAATGTATAATAATAAAGTTCTATATTCTAGAAGTCTAAACCACTATACCTAGTTCTAAAGTTCTATAACTATATAATGTTTAAATAGAACTTTATAGTTAATTAAATTACCGATGGAATTCATTTCGTTTATTTATTTGCGACCACCCCTGTTACAAAAATGTCGTAAAACTAATTACTTAAGACTTCTTTACAAAGCCACAAAATATTAATGAAAGTTTTATAAAAATAAAATCTATCTATAAGCACTATAAGTTGTTTATTTCAAGACATCGTTTGCAAATACATACTTGATACCTACTTATGAAAAACTGGTAAAGCAGGTTTTGCTCGACACGCCTTTACCAGTCCACGCAACTAAAGTATAAAGAGGTACCTACCAGCTTCGTACAGTCAACTATTTTATACTTATTTTCATATTATCATCATAAGTGTCACAAGTTTTTTTGTAGTTAAGTAAATAATTAAAGTAAAACATTAAATTAGTTAAGTAATTACTGTGGAGAGCTTGCAATTCTTAACCACAGTAAGATAAATCTCTTATTTATTTTATAATACTTATGCATAAAAGGAAGGATTGGGGGAAAATCGCGAAAGACCGCGAGGTGTGGAAGGTGACGGGGGAGACCTTTGCCCAGCAGTGGGACAATTTAGGCTAACTAAAAAAAAATTGCATAAAAAATATTAAAAAAAAAAAACTATTAATTAAAACAATTTTTAAATTTGTATCAACTTCTGTGGTCAACTGTACAAATAGGTACCTACTGTGCTATTACTTAGTACATAGTTTGTTTACTCGATGACATAATCATAGATGTATGTAGTAGGTAGGTACCTATACTGTTCGAAGGTATGTTTATTGGTTGTAAAGATTTGCATCTGATCTACTATATATATATAGGTACCTAAATAGGTAGGTACCTTCATCATCAGGAAAACAGACGTAAACTACAAAATACAGATGGCAGAAACATCGAGATAATCTAGATTCCTGATCTAGATCTACCTACTTACTTGCCTAAATAAAAAAGAACTTGTTCAGTACCTAGGACCTATTCTATGGATGGTACCTAAGTGAGCCACGATTCCAAATTGAAAATTATAAATTAATAAAGTTTTAAGTTTTTAAAAATTAAAAGTAAACAGACTCATAATTTTGTAAATTAAATAGGTACTTAAATACTTTTTTTTAAGTCGGTTTAAAATATTAACGGTTATTAACCTACATAATTAAAAAAAACTTTCATATTCGAAAACTTCTCTAACCGGTTCACTTATTTTAAATGTCGTATCTATGCATTCAGTAGTAAAATTGACACACATAGCGCAGTTTTTCCCACAATAGAATTGCATGTTTCTAAGCAACTTAAAAAACATGCGTTTTTATATTAGTAAGCTAAAAGTTACTTACCGTCTTGTACGAAAAAAGCCAGTAGAAGCACGGGCACAATGAAGTATAGATTAGCCATCGTAGATTATGTAAATAAATAGAAAGCGCACTTCCACAGATTATACACGAATTTTCGTCAGCGCGTTCGTCTCGCAATGCACACGGGGAGCGAATGGCGCCGAAACGCACTACGTAACATGACTGTGTTCCAGTTTTTACATCGGCGGTTTAAAAACGCAGAAAAACGCGCGGTTATTTTTAATTTGAACCTACCTCTGTTTTAGAATTTAGGGTTATTAATAAATTTAGATTACCCGAATTAAATGTCATCATCATCAGCCTATGGCAGTCCACTGCTGGACATAGGCCTCCCCTAGTGCGCGCCATTGCGCCCTGTCTTCAGCTCGACGCATCCAGCTTCTGCCGGCAGCCTTTCGCAGATCGTCACTCCACCTGGCCGGAGGGCGTCCTACACTACGTTTGCCAAGTCGCGGTCTCCACTCAAGAACTCGTTTACCCCAACGGTTATCGGTTCTTCGGCAGATATGGCCAGCCCACTGCCACTTCAGCTTGCTGATTCTCTGAGCTATGTCGACAACTTTGGTTCTATGTCGGATAGTCTCGTTGCGGATTCTATCCTTCAGAGAAACTCCGAGCATAGCTCGTTCCATAGCTCGCTGAGCGACTTTAAACTGGTGGACTAGCCGTACTGTGAGTGTCCACGTTTCGGCTCCGTATGTCATGACAGGTAGGACGCACTGATTGAAAACTTTTGTTTTCAAACACTGTGGTATAGGTGACGAGAAAACTCGACGTAGTTTTCCGAATGCTGCCCAGCCCAGCTGAATCCTCCTCTTGGCCTCCTTCTCAAAGTTGCTTCTCCCTAACTGCAAAATCTGCCCAAGGTATGTGTACTGCGAAACAACTTCAAGAGGGTGACCATTAACAGCGACAGGTCTCGGATCAATTCGGTCATTGACCATGACTTTGGTCTTATCCAGATTCATGCCGAGACCTATCGCTCGCGAGGCTGATGCTAGGCCGTTCAGCATCCGTTGTAGCTCCTCAAGCGACTCCGCCAGTAAGACTATGTCATCTGCGAATCGTAAGTGTGAGATGTGCTCGCCGTTTATGTTTATGCCCATACCTTTCCAGTCCAGAGTCCTAAACATATCCTCCAACGCGCTTGTGAACAGTTTCGGAGATATGACATCTCCCTGTCTCACTCCTCTGCGCAGTTGGATGGGCTTAGACTGCTGGTCCTGTACTCGGACACTCATCGTGGCGGCTTCGTACAGACATCTCAACACTTCGATATAACGATAGTCTACTTGGCATCGCTGCAAGGATTCCAGAACAGCCCAGGTTTCAACAGAGTCAAAGGCCTTCTCATAGTCCACAAAAGCCAGACACAGGGGCTGATTATACTCCTCGGACTTCTGTATAATCTGCCTCATTGTGTGAATGTGGTCTATGGTGCCATATCCTCCGCGAAACCCGGCCTGCTCCGGTGGCTGGAACTCGTCGAGTCTTCTGGCGAGACGATTCGTAATAACCCGAGAGAACAGCTTATAAACGTGGCTCAGGAGTGAGATAGGTCTGTAATTTTTAAGAAGAGTCTTATCTCCCTTCTTAAAAAACAGAACCACCAAGCTCTCGTTCCACGCCTTTGGAGTTCTCCCACAGTGAAGAACGGAGTTGAAGAGGCTCTGCAGCTCCTGTATCACAGGGGCTCCTCCAGCCTTCAGAAGTTCTGAAGTAACTCCGTCCTCACCAGGGGCTTTTCCATTTTTAAGCTGTCTCAGGGCCAACACGATCTCGTCTTGGCTGATTTCCGGCAGGTCGTCTGTGTAGTGGCGGGTGAGGGTGGCTCTGAAATCGTGGCTGTGACGTTGGGGGCAAGGAGCATGTGCCGCGTACAGTCGGCCATAGAAGTCCTCGATCTCCGACAGTATCTCCGGCTTTGACAATACGGTTCGGCCGTCGTGTGTTCTTAACTTCGTCAGGTGGCTCCTGCCAAGCTGCTGAGTGAATACTTTTAATTAAATGTAAAATTAGAATAATAATATTCTTCTACAAAGATAGGTCAAAAAAATATAAATTGACACGTGCCCATATTTTGCAGAATAGTATTTTTTTTTAAGTAACTTATTAATTAAATGTTCAATGCAAATAGGTTTTTTTTTTCAATCTTATTTAAGGATTTCAATTTGACAACTTCATACTAACGTCCATTTCTTTTTAAGCGTTTTTTAGCAATAGTGTAATTATAAAGAATTTACTATTCTAATAGGCGCGGTTCTTGGCGCGAAATCAGAGTACCATGCGTTGTATGACAAGCATAACGTAGTAGGTAGGTATACCTATACCTACTATGGAAGTATGGGCATTACTACTTTCAATAATGGTACCAGAGGTATACTTGACTGGCAGGGAAGGGAAACAGTTTTTGTTGTGTGAAATACTTTGGTATCTAGAGGGAAATTAAACTTTCGATTCGATGGTAGTGGATCCCGCGACCGTCCATCACTTTTTCTAAAAGAAAAATCCTACATAGTAATAATAATACTCGACGACCTCTGGGCGAAGGCCCGCCTGCGATGCAGAAGGTTGCGGGTTTGATCCCCGCCACGGGACAAATGTTTGTATGACCTAATGATATTTGTCTCGGGTCTGGGTGTTTCTATGTATAATATGTATGTATTTACAAACAAAAAGTAAGTATATAAGTAGTATATCAGTTATCTGGTTTCCATAATACAAGCTTTGCTTAGTTTGGGGCTAGATGATGCGGTGTGAAAATGTCCAGCATTATTTAAAAAAATTATTTATATTATTTAAAGATTTCCAGGCGTCGGAATTTACCGTTAATGATGACGCATCTGTAGCGTAGCGTTGTTTAACTTACTCTTTGACAACGTATCTTATGAAATGATCGCATGGCCGTTTTCACTGGTGCAGAATTATTTTGATGACGTAACGAAACGGGTCATAAAACTTTCTATTTAGGGTGAGGCCAAACAAGCGTACTTTTTGGAGCTGTAATGTAAGTCGCGTTAAAAAAGTTCCAAAAACAATTGTTTTTACTTTTTTTGTATAAAAAAAGTTATGCGTTGTTATTTAAGATGATTAAAAAATACAGCGCAATCCGATCTTCATGTAGCTACACCTTAGGTAGGTACTTACACAGTCCAAAATATATTCTCCTGATCGGGAACCTCCTTTTTTAAGTCGGTTTAATATGTACTTAGGTATATAGTATACCTAACCTGGAAGTATTTATGGACAGTATCAAACGCTGATTAATATTAAATCTGGAAATATTTATTTTTATAGTGTCAATACCTACCACTGACAAGCAAATCCATACTAATATTATAAATGTGAAAGTAACTCTGTCTGTCTGTCTGTCTGTTTGTTACGCTTTCACGCCCAAACCGCTGAACAGATTAAGCTGAAATTTGGCATAGTTAAAGGTTGTATCCCAGGGAAGGACATAGGCTACTTTTTATCCCAAAAAAATTAAAAAATCCCGAGGGACCGCGGGTCACACCGCGGGAGCGCAGCTAGTGTACAATATTTCAGGGGACACTGCACACAAACTATTTGTCTATTTCGATACAAAAATGTTTGCTATCTTAATTCCTCCTCCGTCCTACGTTCACAAGACAAGAATAGCATTTAAATATCTCCACATTTCTTTTATTGTGCTGATTAGTGGTAGTATGGTGGACAAGGAAGGAGACAATTTGTCAACTTTATCATCCATAGTCAGATGAAAAAATACTTTAATTCAGACTGTTTAACCAACTCTAAGCCATGAGTATCTTCATGATGATTTCTTTACCCTTAGTTTTCTATAACACAGCACCTTTGTAATGAAATCTCATCCATTTGGCATGAGACAGCCAACAGGTTGGTACCTATTAATAGTCTTTGTGTCAAAGAATACTGAAGAATAGTTATAGAAGTCATCGTGATTACAATCCTAAATTTACCTATGCGGTCACTAAACGTGGTGACGTGCATTATACGATATTACTACGATTTCGGACTTCAAGGCCAATTTTTCGGTTTTGAATATTTGGTCCCAGGTTAGGACCGTGTTTTAACGTTGATCTTCTTATCGACCGAACGCATACTTACGCAATAGAGCTCGAAGTAAGAAACATCCGAATATTCATCAAACGAACGAAAAAACTAACGGGAATAGCACCTCTGGCATTACTAATGTCCAAACTAACGATTCACAATAGTAAATACCATGCACTAGTCTACGCGCCGTGCGACGAATCTACCCACAAGGAGCCGAAAAAATGTTAACATATATTTTTATAATTTGAACTCAATACGACATTACCTACATGCTACGCTAATTGGAAATTAATTTATAACTTTAAAAAAAGTTGTATTTTCTCTATAAGTGAATTTGTAAATTCTTTTGAGAAAATAAATGATTAAACCTAAACCTAAATCGTCAGTACAAAATATAGCATGCCTAGGAGCGAAGGTTTTTAGAGTTTTACGGTTTTACGTTTTGCAAATCAGCCAATAAATGGCGGAGCAATCGCGTAACAAGATAGAAAAAAAAAACTTACAGACGAATTGAGAACCTCCTTTTTTGAAGTCGGCTGAACAGCGACGCTCTTTGCGGTCACTTATTGTAGGTATGGGCATAGGCAATAAAATATTAGTAGTATGGGTGACTAATGGTAGTAACGACAGAATGCTACCGTGCTCCTTTTTAACCGACTTCAAAAAAAGAAGGAGGTTCTATGTTCGGCTGTATGTATGTTTTTTTTTTAATGTATGTACAGCGATATTTCCGTCAATTGTGGACCGATTTCCAAAATTTTTTTTTTGTTTGAAAGGGTATACTCTCGAGGTGGTCCCATATAAATTTTATTCCTGAGGGATTGATAGTTTTCCCGTAAACCTAAAAAAATCACTTATCTTTAAGAAAATTGTGGACCGATTTCCAAAATTTTTTTTTTGTTTGAAAGAGGTATACTCTCGAGGTGGCGCCATATATTTTTTTTCCTGAGGGATTGACAGTTTTCCCTTCACATTCAAAAAACCTCATTCTCACTACACAACACACCCTGACTCACAATCTGATTCAAACATTAAATAGTTTGAAAGGGTATATACACCCGAAGTGGTCCAAAATATTTTTTTCCTGAGGGTTTGATAGTTTTCCCCCTTGCTGAACTCTGGTGTGTCCTTTAGTAGGCCTGCCCATGACTTCTCTTATCCTTTCCTACTTAAGCTACGATAAGCAGGGTCAATGTAGCTTACTATATTATTTACACTTACGCTTTTATTTACACAGTATTTATTTACTTACACTAAAAAGTGAAAAATAAAAATTTTTGAAAAAAAAAATTTTACCGACTTCACAATGTTCTGTGAACACGGTTAAATTTTTCGGTCGGTGCCAAGTGAATACGATTAGGTACCTATAAAAAAAAGAAATCGAGCGATAGCGTACCAGGATACAATTTTGCACCCAAGTTCTTTTGAATTTCTTAAATATAAATGAATAGTTGGCACCGACTTCAAATTATATTCTTATTTTTCTCTTTTTAGTGTGTAGAATTCGTCTGTTTGTGTTCTGTGAAGTCGGTTAAATTTTTTTTTTAAAACAAAATCGAAATCGGTTCATCCTTTCGGGAGCTATTATGAGTACGGTGCCTCAGACAGACTCCTTGCTCTGCAAGTCAAGTACCTACCTAGTAAAATATAATTAAAAAATGAGACATTAAACAAATGTTTTTGTTCAATAATAAATTAATAAAGTTAATTTTGTTTTAATTTATTTCATATAATAAGGTATCGTTTAAGCAAGTTTCATTTTAGGATAGAGCAATTTTCGACAGGATCGGCACCACTATCAAAATTAGAATCGCCGCTGTGAGTGAGTGAGAGCCATTGCACTTGTCTCCCTCGCACTCGTTGCAGATGCTCAATGTTACGTCGCCCTCGTTATGAGTGAGACGTATTTCAGAGCAGTCACCTTTCTCTGAAGCGCAGCCTCTGATATACCACGACTTGTCCACAACTGAAAAACACGTTTTGATATGTAAGTAGTTTTGTCTAGCAGAGTCTCGGAAACCAGGTTAAAACACTCACTGGTGGTTTAATTCTACCGATCTGGGGTACTACTTACCACAAACAATATATATGTACCTACTAGTATCTAGGTACACTCAAACGGTGAAGGAAAACCGGCATGTCGTAGAACCTAATAGCATGTTGTCTATAGGTAAAGGTGCATTTACACGATGCAATTTTTCGTACGATTTGCTAAGCCCCGCCCATTGAACGTGCCGACGAGCGTCGCGCTATCTATGACAAACCGCATACGATGAGCGTTTACACGTGGAAAATTGCCATGCGATACGATATCGTATGGGTTGAAATCGCATCGTGTAAATGCACCTTAAGTATAATTAGTCCTTTTCACATAGGAACGGTTCCGGCTCTTTTACGTTAATATCTGAAATTATTAAAAAGAAAATAGACAAAACCCTTTTTTTTGAAGTTATACAGGGTGTAAAAAGACTACTACCGAAAACTGAGGGGTTGCAATCAGACCATGATTCTAAACATATCTAGCGAAAAAAAAACGCAAAAAAAAAAAATGAATTTGCTGCTTCATTTTACGTTATTTTCCGATTATTTACTACTAGTACAACATATTAAGACCATACCTACCTAATAATTTCATTTATAAAAGAAAAAAACAATTAAAAATCAAAATCTTGCAATCTACTTAAAACATCGCGACTAGTAGCTCGCGCGCGAGCAGCTGAGCGAGGTCAGCGCACGCGCGCGCGGCCGACGACCGCCGCGGCCGGCCGGGCATCGCACCCGCCCCGCTCTCGCGTCGCCTGTCTACTGCACCTATGCAGTTCCACCAGTGCTATAAACAAAATCTTAGTTACGTAAACTAGAAAAATTAAACATAAGTAGGTACCTAACTTGGCTTTATTTCAGCTATTATTAGTTACATAAATAAAATGTTTCACTATTGAGTTCATAAAATCGTAAGTAAGGAAAACTTGAACGAAGTTTCAGTAACGGTTATAAACAAAAAATAATAGTACAAAAAAAATTAAAATTTAAATAAGTTATTCTCCGACTCTAGGATTTGAACACTGGTCTCATGCACTCAAATCCTAGACTGTTCTAGCTCGGCTATCATGAGTTTACTGTGTGCAGCGAAATTAAGCTTCATTTCAAAAAAAAATTACTGAAATTCGATTGAACGCTGCACGTGTCGGCGGCAGAGTCAAAGGGTTCTATCAAAATCTTCTAACTTGATTGAAATAAGGTTCAGATTTCTATTTCGCTAAGACTAAGACTGAATCCTTTGTAAAAGCCGTCGGTATAAAGCTGCGTCTACAGTGTTTGCGAATTTTATGCTTGACGAAGAATTCGTCTAAGACCGAGTGATCGAAGTGTTTGACCAGCACTTTATCTTTAACCTCGATTGGGATACACATTCATTATGTCAAAGTTTATACTAACAGCAGCACTAGATCAACTGTTCACTACATAAACAAATAATAAGTAAGTAAGTACCTGCCTAAGTAAACAAATAATAAGATTAATGGTTGATAAGATTATCAGTTTATTCTATCAAATATCACTAGGTACAACAATGTAGTGAATGATCAGTGAATAAATCCATCAGTTTTCAACTCTTGAGTAGTGTGAAACATGCCTTGCTAGGCATTTTTCAGTTGACTCTTTGGCGGCTTTTGTCAAAGATATTAAGAAATTGTCTTCTAATACTATTGAAATAAGGTTCCAATTTCTATTTCGCTACATTTTCTTTCTAATTTCTCGACTCGTTTTGTTTGATTTTATTATTTATTAATTAGTTGAAGTTCAATATTCGTACGTATTGGACGCTCGCGCAGCGCATACAAATTGCATTACCGGTACTACTGTCGCGAATGAGTTTTATGGTTTTATTAGAGGATAATTTAGTACCTACTTAGGTAGTTAATTATCGTATCTACCTACCTAGTAGGTACCTGCCTACATTTGTTAAGAAGAGAACAGTGAGTGTCTGTTTAAGGTGCATTTAGACGATACGGTATGACGCACGTTTTGCTAAGCTAAGTCCATTCAGCGTACGGTCTCCAGTTAGAGTTAGCGCATTTACACGACACGGTATACCGTATGACTAGGTTACTTAGTCGCACGGTGAGCGCGCCGGGTGGCTAACACTGCGGCGAGTAGGGTTACCATACGGAAAATTTTAAACGCGGACAAAGACCAGAGAAAAAAATCTATTTCAATGGAAAAGTCGCGAGTGCGTGGGCGTTTTCGTGGGCGTGGGCGTGGGCGTGGGCGTGGGCGTACGCGTGGGCTCAGAATTTCACCTATGACAAGGTCTATGTTGGTAACACGTAAGTGAAGCCACGTGCGTTCCGCAAGCTCACATACCTAAATGTACGTATAGGTACACGTTGATATTTTTATCTTAATAATAATAATCGTCCTGTTGTAGGTGAATTTGATTATTTTTCTACTTAAAAAAAGAATCTTAAACATATTTTGTATCCTATTATCTTAGAAAAATCCTGATAATTCTAAAATAAAACGACATGTCTGGAGAAATTTTAACGTATGGTCACTGTAAAGTAGGCGGAACCTGGCCACAGATTACAGAGAGTACCAGTCATAGTTACCTAGTCATGCGTTTTAGCGTACGGTATAACGAGACTATACGATATGAGGTTGTATGAACCTTTTTAAAATTTTGGCGTGCAAATCAAGTACACTTTGGTGTAGTGGTCTTGTCCGCCGGTTCTCAATATGAGATATGCCGGTTCGATACCATTAGAAAATTATTTTAATTTTGCTTTTTTTTTGCTTTACTATTTTGTATTTTTTTATGTTGATTGCGAAAAAAGAAAATAAAATTAAAATTCAAGGTCCAAAAAGAGGTACCTACACTACTTGCCTAGAATAATTTTGTTTTATTTTTTCTTCACTAGTTTGTAATTATTTTATGTTAATGACGAAAATAGAAAATAAAATCAAATTTCAAGGTCCAAAAAGAGGTATTTAACTACTTACACTACTTTCTTGCTTAGATGGTAATTTTATCAATTTTAAGCTGACTATCATAGGACAACGTACCTACATACCTACGTATGTACATACCTACATGGTATGGATCCTATGACACCTACCTATCTAATGGTAGGTTTACCTAATGATACTCATACGTAACAGAAAAAAGTGAAGCAAAAACTAAAAGAAAGTGGTTCACGACTTCCAGTCCAGGGCACGGTAGACATTTTTTTCAGATCGTTTGAACACTTTAAAGATATCAAAGGGGTAGGTTAATCAGATGTGGTCAGCTATAGGCTTCCAAAATTAATATAAAAGTAGGTACTTACTTAGGCAAGTAAGTTCGTATAAGTACCTACTACATTGGTTGGTACCTACCTACTCGTACCCAGTAGATAGATAGATAGATAATAGATTTATTTGGCACACATAACATTTCAACACAGACACAAAAAACAAAGACAAGTAACAAGTAGGTAGGTGCACAGGTAAAAAACAAACTAGAACCCGTAGCTATGCTACTACCTATTTGGTTACATACTTATACTTATAGGCACATATCATATTATGCTGTTATAGGGAATAGGTTTTGCTGTGGATCTACCTACTTTACAGCACCCTACAGTTAAAACTGAGGAGTTGGCTACACTGGCTGTGGCTTTGTATCTAGCTCTAGAAGTCTAGAGAAACGACAGAGAGTTGCTTCATCAATGTGTTTCTAAATAGGTAGGTACTTACCTACTGGGACATTTTGTGAAATTGTTAATAAGTAGGTACCTACCTACTAGCTACTAGTATACTTACCTTACCTATAAATGTATAACCTACCTACCTAGAAGCCGTGTTGGTTGAATGGGGTTGTGCCTCGACTTTCAATCCGAAGGTCGTGGGTTCGAATCCCGGCCGTGCATCACTGGATTTTTCGTTTCGAAAAATTTATATGCGTTTATACCTGAGTACCTAGGTACCTACCAACAGGAATACTCTACGTAGGTACCTATTTTGGTACCATACTACCAATGTTGGTAGGTACCTAAATAAATACTTACACGTACCTAAGTAGGTAGATAGACGAGAATATGTACAGTCGCGGTATGAAAAGGTTCGTCATCTTAAAGTCGACTTTTGCTTGCACGAGTGCAAGAACCAGTACTGCCAACATTTTAATTAATAAATATTACGTTTTGTTATGTTTAGCGTTTACTATCGATTATAGGCAATGACATATCAAAAAGGTTTTGCATAATTTGTTTACTGTTTTACTCCATCCTGTCAATTTTACAAAAATAACAATTACCCATAACAACAAGATTTTGATATAGGTTATTTGTATTTAAACGTTATTTAGATTACTGTAATCTTTAATTATACTCTATTTTCCTGGACTGCCAAGATTTATTGACAGAGATATTACTGTCGGGGTAAACCGCTTTGTTGATAGGACCGAATATGAAAGAATAGTACGAATAAGTAATATAATAACTTTATTTTATTTAATAACGTATATAACCACCATTAGCATCAATCACACATTGTAACCTGTTTCTCATAGAACCAACAAGGCGAGAGCATAGGTCCGTCCCTCGTGTATCTTCCCAAATGATATGGCAGTGGTCTTCTATAGCCTTCTTGGTTCTTTCGTTTCTATTATCCCATCGCTGCACCATTAAACCCCATAGGTTCTCGATCGGGTTTAAATCTGCAGATCTTGCTGGCCACGGAATCACCGCTATATCACTGTGCCGATTGAACCATTCATTCACAATACGAGCAGTGTGCGTGCGAGCATTGTCTTGAACGTAGCTGACCTGAGGTAAGTCAGCAGCTGTATATACGGTACGGACACTTGGTAGCATACTGTCTTCCAGAACCGATAGATAGTGAGTTGCATTTGCCCTTGAAGGAAGAAGAACGAGCTCGCCCACTCCATCCGCTGACATCCACCCCCAAATATTGGCAGAGATACGTCCAGAACTAAAATTGGGCACTACATGGTCTTCTGTATATCTCGTGCCGTTATACCTCCACAAATGAAGCCTCCCATGTTGGCTTGACATAAAGGATTTTTCGTCGGTAAATATAGTGGTACTCCAATCAAAGTTCAAATAGGTCTCTGCAAATCTCAAGCGTGCTTCCTTATGGGTTGGTGTCAGAGCAACTTTTTTTGAGTGTCGTCTATAATGTAATCCCATTGAGTGTAATGCATTTCTTATTACTCTAGGACAAACTTCATACAGTTGAGCGAAATGATTGGTTGACACAAAGCCATTTTCTTCATATTGCCGTCTCATGTCGGCATTTTGTGCAGCACTAAGGATAGGACGGCGACCAGAATTGTTGTGACGATGATCTATGAGTTCACCTTCTTCACCATATCTCCGGATCCAAAATCTTACACTATCCCTGGTTACATTAAGACGACGCGATATCTCACTGATATTGTAGCCAGCTTCATGTTCAGCAATAATTGCTGCTCTTTCTACAACACTTAAAGGTCTCGGCATTTTATGTAAAATATAGAAACGTGAAAAAATAAAATTGCAATGTCAACAATGACAGACAACGAGATGTTGAAACCAATAAAAAGTTTTTACATTATATAATCTTCTTGGTCAAGACAGAAAATCAAACAAGTATAATCTGTAATTTTAAACTTTATTGTCAAACAGTTAAACATAATTTTCTGTGAACCAGTCTGTTCTGTGACTTAGTTTGAAAAGGTAATATGTGCTTGCGGAACGTTAAATGAATCAATTTGAAAACTGGCGAACCTTTTCATACCACTACTGTACTTAGGTATGCTACCCGGGTAGGTAGGTACCTGCATACTTCTAAGTAGAGTTGAGAACCGTGTTAGCCTAGTGAAACACATTAATGAAGCAACTCTCTGTCGTTTCTCTAGACTTCTATAGTTAGATACACAGCCACAGGCAGTGTGGCCAACTCCTCAGTTTTAACTGTAGGGTGCTGTAGGTAGATCCACAGCAAAACCTATTCCCTATAACAGCATAATATGATCTGTGCCTATACGTGTGTAAGTACAATATTATGTAACCAAATAGGTAGATGCTACCTACTTATTTAGTTACATACTTAGCCACGGAGGTACGAGTAGGTACCTACCTACCTATGTAGTACTCATACGAACTTACTTACCCAAGTATCTACCTACTTTTTATTAATTTTGGAAGCCTATCTGATTTACCTACCCCTTTGACAACTTTAAAGTGTTGAAAGGATCTTGAGTGACGATCTGAAAAAAATGTCTACCGTGCCTTGGAAGTCGTGAACCAGTTTCTTTTAGTTTTTGCTTCCCTTTTTTTGTTAGGTATGAGTATCATTAGGTAAACCTACCATTAGATAGGTAGGTGTCGTACATACCATGTAGGTATGTACGTAGGTATCATGGAATGGTAGGTATGTAGGTACGTTGTCCTATGATAGTCAGGTTAAAATTGATAAAATTACCATCTAGGCAAGTAGTGTAAGTACCTCTTTTTAGACCTTGAAATTTGATTTTATTTGCTTTTTTCGTCATTAACATAAAAATTACAAACTAGTGACGAAAAAAAAAGGAAAATTATTCTAGGCAAGTAGTGTAAGTAAGTACCTCTTTTTGGACCTTGAAATTTGATTTTATTTGCTTTTTTCGTCATTAACATAAAAAATTACAAACTAGTGAAGAAAAAAAAAAGGAAAATTATTCTAGGCAAGTAGTGTAAGTACCTCTTTTTGGACCTTGAAATTTGATTTTTTTTTCTATTTTCGTCATTAACATAAAATAATTACAAACTAGTGAAGAAAAAATAAAACAAAATTATTCTAGGCAAGTAGTGTAGGTACCTCTTTTTGGACCTTGAATTTTAATTTTATTTTCTTTTTTCGCAATCAACATAAAAAAATACAAAATAGTAAAGCAAAAAAAAAAGCAAAATTAAAATAATTTTCTAATGGTATCGAACCGGCATATCTCATATTGAGAACCGGCGGACAAGACCACTACACCAAATTGTACTTGATTTGCACGCCGAAATTTTAAAAAGGTTCATACAACCTTATATCGTATAGTCTCGTTATACCGTACGCTAAAACGCATGACTAGGTAACTATGACTGGTACTCTCTGTAATCTGTGGCCAGGTTCCGCCTACTTTACAGTGACCATACGTTAAAATTTCTCCAGACATGTCGTTTTATTTTAGAATTATCAGGATTTTTCTAAGATAATAAGATACAAAATATGTTTAAGATTCTTTTTTTAAGTAGAAAAATAATCAAATTCACCTACAACAGGACGATTATTATTATTAAGATAAAAATATCAACGTGTACCTATACGTACATTTAGGTATGTGAGCTTGCGGAACGCACGTGGCTTCACTTACGTGGTACCAACAACACACGCGACTTTTCCATTGAAATTGATTTTTTTCTCTGGTCTTTGTCCGCATTTCAAATTTTCCGTATGGTAACCCTACTCGCCGCAGACTTAGCCGCCGGCGCGCTCACCGTGCGACTAGGTAACTAAGTAACTTAGACCCGATGACCGTCGCACTTTTTAAGACATTTAGCGTGCGGTGAGCATTTACACGGGAAAATTGGCATACGATGCTAAATCGTACGTGCTCATACCGTGTCGTGTAAATGCACCTTTAGTGCGAGTGTGTTCGGTCAAAAGTGATTGTTGTGATCGTGTGTGAAAATGCGTTGTGTTATGGGCCTAGCGCGTAATGCGATAGGCCCACAAAATAGGTAGGGTTGATCGATAGTTAAGTTACCCGAACCAACACTGATCTGGAGGCTCTGATCTGCAAGTAGAAGAGCAGGTCTTGATTCTTTTTGGGAGAAACGCTTGGGTACCTACAGCCAGGCAGGCTCAGCTGTGCTTGTTGAGCAGATGCTCAGTTTGAGGTTACAGTGGAATTAGGTAAGTCTAAGTACCTACTTACCTCACAATAATCAAATTTCTACGCTACGCACATAGTAGGTAGGCACTGCCGAAGTTATCGCGTGGGGTTCGGAATGCGTAGCGTACATTGCTGGCTGACGAAATAAATGAAAATCTTCAAACGCTGTTTTCTCGGAAAATATTTATTTTTTCGGAAAATCCTTTTGGATTTGGTTGTGTGTTGGGATGCTGTACCTACCCCTTTCGGCTTCGGTAGACGTCTTTTTACACCCTGTATTTTATAGTAGGTACTTATCATCACTAGATTTCACTTATTTCAAAAAAAAACATCGTTGTACAGCGTGAAACGTAAAAGTTCTATGTGTCAGGTATATGTTCCTACGTGAACAATACTATAATGCATGACAAAAGCATCTTTGAGTGCACACTACCACACTGGTTGGAAAGAAAACGATAAGACGAAGAAGAACCAGGTTAACCAGGTAAAGTATGAGTAGGTATACAGTCAGCGTCACCAACTGGTAGCCCACCTGCACGTGGTACACCACAATTGAAAACGCCTTATTACGCCGTTACCAATTAGTGACGCTAACCCTTACCTTGTTTACTTTGATTGCAACTCACATTTATATTTCTCGACATAAGCAACACACTTAGGACTTTTCATGTCAGTGTATGGGCATTCTTTTACAGGAGTCTTGGAGCTGATCGTCTGGCAGTCAATACAGGAGTAGCACAGCACAGTTGGGAAACTTGCAGACTGTTGCAGCTCGGCTTTTTTTACTGGGAAAATGAGAGGCATTTTGGCCTTCAGCCTGCCATGTCCTCTCTACGAATAGAGTAGGTAAATGACATTAGAGTTTATACGACTTTGAGTTTTATTGCGGTTTTAGAAAAGATTATTTTACGATTTTTGACGTGACAACGTCTTATAATTCGATAGAGCCGGCTGCACGCACGAAAAAACATGACGTCATGCGGCGTTACCTCGCTCTGAGGCGTTCCATGTAAGGCTTGAAGTGCAAGCGAGAGCGCGGAACGAGCGACAAAGAAGCACAATCGGCCTTTGCGTTCGGCAGCGTTCGACATCCGTCTCTCTCCTACTTGAGTGACCGATGCGTAGACGTTGTCACGTTCAACTATCGTCAGTAAACCGACATTACAGACAACCAATTTTTTTTTGTCGACTACCGCGACACAAGCTTTGCTTAGTGTGGGATCCTGGGTCAATTTTTATGAAATAAATTATCTTATCTTATCCTAAACTCAACTGTTATTTTACTCTACAGGAGAGATTGGATAAAAAGCACCTTTCTTACCCCTTTTGCTACCAGAGAAGTCCAGGCTAATAAGCTACATACAAACATAGAAATCCGTTCAACTATTTCAGAGCGAAGGAATACCTACAGCGTTTCCGTTGAATGTAGGCATAGGTTGCTTTCTGACACCGTATAAATTGTCAATAAGGTAAGTGGGGTCGGTACGTTACAAGAATAGTCAATTTTTCCTCCACTCACTCATATCACTCGTCAATTGCTCATCCCTTCACATCACATTCATAGGTGTCTCACACAATCCACTTCTTCGGCCTTCCTCTATTGCATACCTACCTACCCCCCAGTCACATTCAAGTTTATAACTCTTTTGACGCCGTACTTAAATGTAAACAGGTTCACGACTGTATCCCCAAGGTGCGGTAGACATTCTCTTAAATCTTTTATGTTACTTATAAATCGTCTAGTAAAAATGTAAAGGTCTGAGGATAACTCACGTGGACCTCCTGTGTCAGACCTTACTGCGACTACGACCAGAGCAACCAACCAAAGAGCTTGGAACATTTTGAACGACTGCAAACCTGAGTTTATTGTCTTTTTTTATAACCGTGTCCAGCCCCCTTAGCATGGCGATTCTCTAGGCACCGGAGAATAGATAAAAATGACAGTAATGACATTAGATTGTGGATAAAACGGGTAGAATGTTGATAAAAGTTACTTATCCACACTCTAATGTCATTACTGTAATTTTTATCTATTCTCCGATTCCGATGCCTAGACAATCACCATGCTAAGGGGGCAGGTCATGCTTCTTTCAAGCTAGGTATTTCTAATACAAACCTTTTTGGATTCTCTTGATTAAGATCAACTGCTAAAATCATTATGCAATCGTCATTGAATTGTAAATAATTTGTCTTCTTTGTCGTCTATTTTAGACTAGTGTTTGTTTTATTTTGCTGGGGGCTTATTCGCGTTCGTTTTTTCATTCGTTCGATGAATATTCGGATGCTTCTTACTACGAGCTATATTGTATTCAGTCGATAAGATCAACGTTAAAACACGGTCCTAACCTAACCTAGGACCAAATATTCCAAACCGAAAAATTGGCCCTTGACGTCGGAAATCGTAGTAAGAAACATCCGAATATTCATCCAACGAATGAGAATAAGAACGCGAATACGGCCCCAGGAGTTTCCCTAAAATTTAATTTTAACTGGCCATTGGTTCTTTCTTTCAACTAGGTAGGTACCTACTAAGTGAGCCGTCCTGAGAAATATCAACAAACATACACAATATTTTATTATGATGTGCTTTATCGTTTCAATCAATAGATGCGAACGCTCCACCGAAGTGCACAGTTTTAAATAAAATAGCATAACGTTTTTCCATTATTGTGACTGTTTTGCTTCTTTTTTATCAGTAACAAAACTTGGATAGACTTTAGTTTCAGTTGTGTTACCTAGGTTTACTTACCTATGCCTACTCAGTTAAGTTTTAAGTTCTAATATTAGGTAATTCTTTGTTTCTGTTGTACCAGGGCGATGAGGTCGTTAAGCGTCAAAACCCTTAAATAAATTAAAAATATATATTCTTCAATTCATTGTCCGTAACTAAACTCTTTACTGTTGGAGTGAGGTAAAGCTATAGAGATAGATATCATAGTACCTAGGTACCTACTACACATTATAATAAAATTGCCAGCTTCACTTTGTCCGATTTGTCCCTTAAAAATTAAGTCCCCTCTAGAACTATTTAATATCCATTTTCATGAAACGGTTTTTCTGAAAACTGGTTGCAAAAAAATGGGAAGATTCTAGTGGTCCTACAATGCATTTTGTCATTATTATTATTAACCCTTCATTAGCCATGAAATGTTCATCAAAAAATCTCTTTGACCCAAATGGGCCTTTTGATCTAGAATACTTATCTACGCATGAAAATCGTTCAAAATAAACATGCCACCCTATTTTTTTAGTTAGAACATCTTTCTTTACTCGTCATAATCCTGTAAAACTGTAGCACAGAATACAGATAAGTACAGTCAGCAACGAAAGTCGATTAACAGTAGAACTTTTTAAAATGGCTTTGGTTTTCGATAACCCGGATAAAATAAACTTTTCTTTGAAAATGATTATGAACCAAGATTTTATCTTCAAATATTAGTAAAAATGTTGTTCATGGTTACGGATTTTGGAAATATTCAGATTTGTGACACATAAAATGTTAATCGACTTTCGTTGCTGACTGTACTTACCTACTGCACACGGTAACAACACCTACATAAAAAGACACTGCAATAAGCATCGAGTATAACTACTCCACAATCACTTCTATGTATACCTATAGGTACACATTTTTGGCAGGCGCTCTCTATCAATTATTAAAAAATGCGTTACATTACAATACCTACCTACATAATCAATTAACAGCACTTTATGATCATCATTTATCTTAGTGATTTATCTTGTGGATACCCAAATAATCTATAGTTTCTGAAATATCTACCAATTAAGTAATTATTTTTAGGAATTTCATAAATTATTGATAAAGACAAAAATCTTATCTCAATATGATCCTTGTCAATTAAAACATATTTAAGGAATGCGTATTATTATGATTAAAAAAATAAATAAAATAAAATTAGCCTTTATTACTGTTAAAATTAATGTTACATAACTATTTGGTCCTATTCGCTGACGGTTGAAACAACAGCTTGTCCTTCGACATAGGGCTCCTCTAAATTCTTCCAACTATCTCTGTTTTTTGCAGTTCTGGTCCATTCTGTGCCAGCTACTTTTTTGATGTCGTCTTCCCACCGCTTCGTTTGTCTGCCTTTACTTCTTTTGCCATCCCTGGGGTACCATTGTGATACTATGCTTGTCCATTTCTCGTTTTTGTCTCTTAACATATGACCTGCCCATCGCCACTTCAATGTTTTGCATACGGTACTCACATCCTTGAATTTGGTTACATTTTTTATTTTGTTTAATCTTATTTTGTCTCTTCTTTTTACTCCAATTACACTTCTCTCTATTCCATTTTGGCAAACCTTTACTTTGTTCAGTAACTTGTCTGTTAATGCCCATGTTTGACAACCATATGTTAAGCATGGCAGAATGCACATGTTGTATACTTTTCTTTTTTCCTTGATTGGCATGTCTTTGTTTTTCATCACTTCACTAAGTGACCAAAATCTTTTCCATGTGTTTGCAATCCTTCTGTCAATTTCTCTAGGCATAGTATTACTTGTGGCTATTAGTTGTCGAAGGCTTTATTGTAATCAACAAATCCAAGGTAGTAGGTTTTATTGTATTCTTTATATTTCTCTCTCTCTATTATTATGATTACCTAATTTTATATCCTAATTGTGAATTGTCCGTATTGAAAAGGCAGGGCCAAATAAAGATGGTAGGTTCTAAGTAGGTAAGGTAGGTAACTCTGTAATGAATAGGCCTAAATGGGGTGCACAGGCACTGCACTGTACTTTGTAGACACAGACGGTCTGTGTTTGTAGACGTGCTACGATTTCGTAGGTGCCCGCCCACCCATGGCTCTTTGGCGAGCCCGCATGTGGTTTTACTCATCCACGGATCCACCTCCTTATTAGCTAGGTACTGTACGACCTAATGGCTCATGCTAGCGTGTCTCTATTTAGTTAGATTTTAGTGAAGTGCTTATTCTGGGCTTGTCTTTAGTTTCCTGTGTAGATACTAGATAGGAAGTTTATGATATTCCTATGTTAATCTTGATACAACTCGTTTTGGTAAGTATGCAACCTACCTACGTATTATAAATGCTCTAAGTTGCGTTTGACTAGGTAGGTATCTACCTACTTGGTTGGACAACCATAAATCATTCAAATCTGCATTTGGTGGAAAACAAAACTTATATTTGGTATAAGTATTTTAATATTAAAAAAAACTATCATAAAAGTCTGTACCTAACCTACATCATCCAGGGTGTAAAAAGACTGCTACCGAAAACTGAGGGGTTTGGATCAGACCATGATTCTGAACATATTTAGCGAAAAAAAAACACGCAATAAAAATTTTTACTTAGCTACGTCATTTTATTTTATTTTCTAGTTATTTACTACTAGTACAACATAATAAGACCATACCTACCTTATAATTGCATTTATAAAAGAAAAAAAACGATTAAATCTCAAAATCCAGCAATCTACGTATAAAAACGCGCCCAGTACATACGCAAACAGTAATCTTCAAACGCTGTTTTCTCCGGATATAATGATTTTTTCGGAAAATCCTTTTTGATTTGGTTGTGTGTTGGGATGCTGTACCTACCCCTTTCGGCTTCGGTAGACGTCTTTTTACACCCTGTATACCTACTTACTTATAAAGAAACACAAGTTGACAAGATTAACTGCGAAATTCTATAATAGGTACCTAACTGTTTTCCTATCAGCAGGTATCAGGTATTCTGTCTCAGCAGTTACCTACAATAGGCAGTGGCTGTAGGTCACACTGACACACAACACACCTTGTTTTAGTTAATTATGTATGTATCTATGTAGGTAATACATTTCGAGCAAATTTTTAGATTTTCAGGCAGTGTAAAAATAAGGTTGTCTTCAACAAAAGATGCAACCTCGCTACATTCGTGTAAGTAGGCATTTTTTTGCCACAAGCTTAGTAGAGCAAATATTCTTGGGACATAAAAAAAACTACATACTCCAGAATGGGAATCAACATGGTATGGTAGCACTAATCTAGCGTGATGTATATCTAAAAAGTTTACGAATTGGCAAATCTTATCTTTGACAGTACATTTTAGAACACAGAACGAAAATTATTGGAATAAAAATAACCTGTGTAGTTGCTATGAATTAAATTTGTTTCAAGCGACCACAGGCCTAAAGTAATGTGCCAAGAGTGTTATAATAGTTGCAATTCCTGCCAAAGGCTTCCCGGACGAATTACAAAGGTCTCCGGTACAGAGTTTACAGTTCGTGACGTTGCCATTAAACTCGCCAATCACCTCCATGCATCTTTCCTGTGGTACTTCAGACGCGAAAGAACAACCACGTACTACGTTTGTTTCGCCATTTTCTGAAAACAGAAATAACAGAGGTGAAGATGGTGCAAACACTTTTCGGAGATCTTCGAATCGAACGAAGTCTTTGAATTTTTTTTAAGTATGTGTATAAAATTATAAATTATGAATCGGAGTGCACTGCAGATCTCCCGGGGAAACTTTGTTAGCGACCTAATGGCACCTACCGCCGCCTACAGTACCTACATCGCGGGTTGAGTTGAGACTTGCCAACTCAAAAAAAATAACCGAAAAAATTATAACTAACCTTCATAGGTGGTGACGACACATCTTGGTTCTGATACTGGATCTACTGCCATTACCGCTCTTCTAATTCTCTGCAAAAATCTGGCTGGAATGTTACTGTCTATGTCAGGAACAAATGAGGGAATTGTTGGTGCATCAATAGGGGAATCCGTCTGTGTTGGTGGATTCGTTGCTGGTTCGGTAGGAGGATTTGTTGGTGGTTCAGTAGAAGGACTGGTAGGTGGTGACGTTGGAGGATTGGTTTGTGGTGAGGTTTGCGGGGAGCTTGGTGGAGAGGTTGGTGGATTCGTTGGTGCTTCAGTAGGAGGATTTGTTGGTGTTTCCGTAGAAGGACTGGTAGGTGGTGAGGTTGGAGGTGGATTCGTTGGTGCTTCAGTAGGAGGATTTGTTGGCGGTTCAGTAGGAGGACTGGTGGGTGGTGAGGTTGGAGGATTGGTTGGTGGTGAGGTTTGCGAGGAGCTTGGTGGAGAGGTTGGTGGAATCGTTGGTGCTTCAGTAGGAGGATTTGTTGGTGGTTCCGTAGAAGGACTGGTAGGTGGTGAGGTTGGAGGAATGGTTGGTGGTGACGTTTGCGGGGAGCTTGGTGGAGAGGTTGGTGGAGGCGTTGGTGGATTCGTTGGTGCTTCAGTAGGAGGATTTGTTGGCGGTTCAGTAGGAGGACTGGTGGGTGGTGAGGTTGGAGGATTGGTTGGTGGTGAGGTTTGCGAGGAGCTTGGTAGCGAGGTTGGCGGATTTGTTGGTGCTTCAGTAGGAGGATTTGTTGGTGGTTCCGTAGAAGGACTTGTAGGTGGTGAGGTTGGAGGATTGGTTGGTGCTTCAGTAGGAGGATTTGTTGGCGGTTCAGTAGGAGGACTGGTGGGTGGTGAGGTTTGCGGGGAGCTTGGTGGCGAGGTTGGTGGAGGCGTTGGTGGATTTGTTGGTGCTTCAGTAGGAGGATTTGTTGGCGGTTCAGTAGGAGGACTGGTGGGTGGTGAGGTTTGCGGGGAGCTTGGTGGCGAGGTTGGTGGAGGCGTTGGTGGATTTGTTGGTGCTTCAGTAGGAGGATTTGTTGGCGGTTCAGTAGGAGGACTGGTGAGTGGTGAAGTTTGCGGGGAGCTTGGAGGCGAGGTTGGTGGAGGCGTTGATGGATTCGTTGGTGCTTCAGTAGGAGGATTTGTTGGCGGTTCAGTAGGAGGGCTGGTAGGTGGTGAGGTTGGAGGATTGGTTGGTGGTTGCGTAGGTGGTGAGGATTGCGGGGAGCTAGGTGGCGAGGTTGGTGGATTCGTTGGTGCTTCAGTAGGAGGATTTGTTGGTGGTTCCGTAGAAGGTCTGGTAGGTGGTGAGGTTGGAGGATTGGTTGGTGGTGAGGTTTGCGGGGAGCTTGGTGGAGAGGTTGGTGGAGGCGTTGGTGGATTCGTTGGTGCTTCAGTAGGAGGATTTGTTGGCGGTTCAGTAGGAGGACTAGTAGGTGGTGAGGTTGGAGGATTGGTTGGTGGTTGCGTAGGTGGTGTGGTTTGCGGGGAGCTTGGTGGCGAGGTTGGTGGATTTGTTGGTGCTTCAGTAGAAGGATTTGTAGGTTGTTCAGTTGGAGGATTGGTCGTGGGTGCTGTGGGTGGATTCGTTGGTGGTTCAGTGGGAGGATTAGTTGGTGGTTCAGTTGGAGGATTGGTAGGTGGAGTTGTTGGCGGATTTGTAGGTGGTTCAGTGGAAGGATCTATCGGTGGTGCTGTGGGTGGATTTGTTGGCGCGTCGGTCGGAGGATTTGTTGGCGGTCCTGTAGATGGATCCGTTGGTAGATCAGTCGAAGGATCTGTTGGTGGTTCAGTAGGAGGATTGGTAGGTTGCGCTGTGGGCAATGGCTCTGGTGGATTTATTGGAGTTTCCGTTGGCCGTTCAGTCGTTGCAGGTAGTGTGGGGCAAGTCTGGATTTGATCTTCCTTTAATTGTGAAGCGTCATTGCACCCACGACACACATAACATTTTAATGCATCGTTATCTGAAAAAAAGGCATTTATTTATTTAAATCATATTATCATGACCGTAAAATAAAAACTTACAGGTAAGAGTTTCGCGCGATGATGTAGATGACGTTTCTAGACGTGACAATGGCATCTTTAAAGGACCTTAGACTGCCCATGGATCCGAAATAATATCTACCGTGTCTTGGTGATACAGTGATCCTGTATTGTTGAATGAATATAGATTATTTTGTATTTTGTCATTATCACCGCTGCGCTGGTGGACCGAATCCAATCGGTATTATCACATACTGATAGGATGCCTAATATAGAACGCAACCTACTGAGCGTGACAACCTACTCATCATCATTATCATCAGACTGAACCGTGCTAGCCTAGTGGGATGTACCCTCGACTTACAAAACATCGTGAGGAAATCCGCCGCTTGTCAGTTTGTTGAGTAGGCAAAAGATGCCTCCGAACGATGTATCATCTAGTAGGCAGGTAATAGATGTAAAGGCCTACCTAAGTATAGAATTTATATAAGAAATAACGAAACTCAGATTTTTTTATTTACATGAACAAAAAAAAGGGCTTTGTCGCTGAGCGACTATACCGCCCAATTAGTAACATCCGTAACATCTTAGCTTAGTAAAGGGATCTTCTTGTTCTTCTTGGTTTCACTTCACTTCTTGGTTTCTTCTTCTTCTTTTCTCTTCTTCTTTTTCTTTATTTTTTTTTTTTTTTTTTTTTTTTTCATGAACATTCCACAATCCTTTGAAGATGTCTAACATTTTTCGGTCCCAAAATGGCCCTAACGGAAGACTAGCGCTGATTGTTCACACACAACCCAGCAGGCAGCATTATATTATGCTGAGTTAGGGCCACTTTAGCAACATTATCATTTTCTTTTTCTTTTACACCTACTCGTGTGTTGCGAAATAAATATTTTTCTTCTTTCTTTCTTTAATGGATTGTCATAGACCCTAGCCCTACCTTTTATTGGACCTCTGAAAGTATCCGAAATCTGTAACATGACCAAAGTTTAGACAAATATTAGAAGATTTGTCCTTGTCTGTCCATAATAATTATTTCTCTGGCTCGGTTAGATTTTTTTTTTGAATACGAAAGAAAATGGTGTTTTAAAAAAATCAACGTTGCTGACTGTACCTATGTTTTGTTTGTAGTATCTTATTGTTTGCATTTTCCTTTGATATTCCTTTAGTTATCGGCAATTGAAGAAAGTGTGATATTGAAGTGTAGTGTAGGTATTCCCGACCGTAGGTACACAGCGATGGAGTAAGTTAATCATGTAATTTGAAACTTCTTACGCTTCCGCTAAACAACGTAGGTACCTAATTAGGTACCGTACCTAACTTATATTGACATTTAGGAGTGATCAGTAATTGTGTATGCTATTCAGGAATTATAGAAAATAGAAAAAAAAGCCAGGCATATTTAAAAAAAAATTAAGAAAATTGAATTTTATCTTATAATTTTTTTGAAGTGAAAACTTCTTTAGCCGCTTTGGGAATATTTGAGATGAGAAAAAAAAACCAGTGAACATTATGGTCAATAATACTAGCTATTCACAGTACTGTGGGTTTTCTCGCGATGACTTATCTTTACCGGCTAGAGCTCGATTTTTGTGAGTTTATTTTTTCTGAAACCAAAAATATAGGTAGGTAAGTACAATGAAAGCCTAGAACTTGAACCCACGGCCTTCGGATTTAAAGGAAAATGCCCATACCCCGTACCTACCACGTTGCATCACAGATATACTAAACCAATAGAATTTTTATATTTTCATTTATAATTTACTGATAAAAATAGTATAATAAAGTATTTTCTGAACCGCACTTTAAAAAATATATATATACAGGGTGGATTTTTGAGTCGGAACATTATAGGCAGGTAACCATAACCGTAGTAGCTACAAAAAAACGTTCTTAGGAGTCCTTGCCTAGCTTTTGAGACATTTTGAACTGCATTTACAGATTTTGGAAAACAGGTAGGAACATACCTACATTCAGCGAAAAAATTCAATATTACAAAAAAAAAATTAAGCACCTCGAGGGTGCCGGGCGTGGCTGTGAGTGTCATTCCCGGGACAGCACTTTTAGCAAAATGCGAAAGGGGCAACGATGCGTTCCGTAAGAGATCCCGGAGCCCCTTGACATGCATGGAGGCTGGTCACGCGTCGGTTTTTAGGCGGTGAGAGTCCGACATAACCCTTCCGCTGACCCCACGGTACCTGGTAGGGTATCCATAATAGATTTCTACGGTATAAAAAAAGTACCTACAGAACGATAACAGATCAAATAAGTAGGTAAGTAAATATAAGATCCGTAAAAAATACCTATTCTGCTTATTTCTATTTTAGTTAATTACATCAGTTGTGCCGACAAGGAGTAAATCCTTAAATAAGAAGAAGACTTACACCTAAGTATGTTTGTTTTTGTTTTTTTTTAGCCTAGGTATACTCACAATGAAAATTACAGATTAACACCAAAACTACAAAACACTTCAAATAATCCCGAGACATTGTTGTAAACTCTTGTTGTGTAACGCAATTGTTTTAAAATTACAAAAAAACTTATAAAAAGTTTATTCCAATGTGTTGTCTAACAACATCGCAGTCTGAATCGCGACTATACAAAATTTCAGCGACAGCATTGATGATAATTATAAACGGTCAGATAATTTGTAAGAAATAGTGTTATCTACGAATTGCAGGCTTCATCAAAGATCGAGTATCTTTGGAACTTTTGTCCTTCTTCTCCTAGGTATAAAAGACAAAGAGGAAAACAGCTTTGGATTAGGTAGGTCCATTTTGTTTAAGTATGTTGTGGTTGGTATAAATAATTATTCTCCTAAAACTAGTAACAGCCTGCGATTTACTTTTTGCATTTATTTTTAAATTAAATTAAATTTTAGGATTGATTGTTTTTGCAATACATAGGTAAAGTAAACAGCCTTAGCTCATATATGTTAGTATTGGTGACCTTGCTCATGCCTTCGATCAAGTTACATTCATGTAACAATGTAACTCGAACTACGAAAAAACGCATTGAAAGCGTCATTGAAAAGTAGGCACTTTTATTTTATTTGAAATAATATTTATTGTATGTATATACTTATATAATAACCTACCTGTATACCTATTCTTCCATAAAAAGCAGCTTCGGAAGAACGTAAAATTAAAAAAAAACCTCGACACATTCGGATTCACTCAAATCCATTTTAGTAAAAAAAAGTATTTGTAGAATCAACTGGGACCGTATTCGCGTTCCTTATTTCGTTCGTTTGATGAATATTCGGATGTTATTTATTACTATTTCTGAGTTCAAGGTCCTTCTTTCTGTCAGAATTAAAATGTTATGAATAAGTAAGTATACACCAGGCAGACCACCAGCCAGATGGTCTGATGACATTATAAAGGTGGTGGGAAAACATTGGGTTCGACTGGCACAGGACCGGAAGCAGTGGCGTGAAAATGAGGAGGCCTATACTCAGCAGTAGGTGGATGTGGTGTGGGCTGATTAGATAGATAGATAGTCAATAAGTCTTAATAGATGAGACAAAATCTATAACCATTAGATATAAAAAAGATTGTCGCTACGCATCGTAGGATGAACCTTGTCGCTTCAATGAAATTGGAACTTGACCTACTATTTATTTATTAAGTTTTTAAACAAATAATTTTTTTATGAAGTTGTAGGTTGTAGGCAAAAAAACACTATACTGTAAGTTTTTTCTGAAAAAGGTACCTATTATTCAAGTAAAAGTTAAACAAATTATTTGGTACTTAGGTACCTAATAAAAAAATATAATCTGGCTTACCAACACACTTTCGAAATTAGGTACTTACTTAGTAACAATGGAACCTAGATTGGAATTGGAAGTAAGTAGGTATTTAATTCCATTCATGATTACCAAAAATAAAATCATGGAATTTATTGATAAGACTTCTTTTACTGGAATATTATCCTTTCTTTTGATCTGAATAATGATTGATAATTGTTTGGATACCTAATTTAGTTTATTATATTATGTAAGTAATAATATTTATATTAGCCTGAGTATTTCATTTAGGTACTTTACTTATTATTTAGGCAGGGTGTATAAAGACTACTACCGAAAACTGAGGGGTTGCAATCAGCATGATTCTAAACAGATTTATCGAAAAAAACGCATCGTCGTTTTATGTTATTTTCGGTTATTTACTACTAGGACAACATAAAAAGACCATACCTACCGGCGGGTCGGGCGTGCCTCGTGCAAGGGTTACTTAGTTCGTGACGCTGACTGTATCAAGCATAACCGGTTGCATACTCGACGACGTCCATACCAATTTCCAACCAAATCTGTTCAGCTGCTTCATTGCGAAGGACCAACCAACATTCATCCAAACTTTCGCATATACAGGGTATCGAATTTCGTTGCTGACTGTACATATAACAACAGGTAGATCGGTACTTGTGTGGAAAACTAGGCCTAGGTACCTACTCGTGCAATAACGGTAGATATGGCGTCAATTGTCATGGCTTCGCTTATACCGGTGTACTTTAGAAATTAAGCTGTGGCCATTATAAGCTGAACTGCATTAATATCACTTTCAAGTGTAGATAGTACCTACTTCAGCTTACTCGATTGACATCACGCGTGCTGGGGCGTCGTTGCCTGGTACATGTAGATCGATAATAATCTTTGAGATAATATAGGTAAAAATACTAATTTTAGTTCAACCCTAAAGGGGTTATTCGCGTTCTTTTTTTCGTTCGTTAGATGAATATTCGGATGCTCCTTACTTCGAGTTACATTGTATTCAGTCGATAAGATCAACGATAAAACATGGTCCTATCCTAAGCCAGGGCCAAATATTGCAAATCAAAAAATTGGCCCTTGAAGTCAGATCGTTGTAAGAAACATCCGAATATTCATCAAACGAACGAAAATAAGAACCGGAATACGGCCCCAGACCATGTATCTTTTTAGGTCCAAACTAAAACTTGGGCCTGCTGTTTCAAAAAAAAAAATCACCCTTCCCGTAACTTGGTCCGCATTGAATGTTATCTCGGTTCCCCTGTCTTTGCCTATAGGTACCTACTTACAAATAATCAATGGACTATTTTTCGCACTCACACAGAAGTAAATTATTATAATTCGGGTGCATTTTAGACTAATTGTATGCGAATTCTGTAACTAACGTTTTGGAAATGGATTGGAATACAATCATGATCTAGAATGTAAACAAAAGAAAATAAAAAAAATAAAAGTAAAAAAAGTAATAAAAAAATATAAAATATATATAGTATATAGTACTTACTCGTATTACAAATTAATTAAGTTACTTAAAAGTTCTATGTGTATATTATTATAATACTTAATAATAAGTCCCAGAGGCTAGTTAAGATAGATTTACTTTAAGTTATTTCTAATTATCTCATTGTAAATGAACCATTGTGTTTTTATGAGAATAAAGCTCTTTAAACCTAACGTTGTCCTTTATACAGAATAGTTACCTAATGTTTTTTTTGTTGCAAAATAAAATTAATTCTTCTTCTTTCGTATCAATGTTAAAACCATATTTCCTCTTGGGTGTAGGTTGTAGTAAATAATACTACTAATTAATCCAGAAATCTACAAAAAAAAGATCAAAATTTAAAAATACCTACACTCTGTATACCGTATGATTTTTGCGAGCGCCCTCTGTGGGGAAAATCAAAACGAAAAATATATTTTTTTAAATTGAATCATGGTAAATATCCCGTTATTAGTGTTGATAACCATGATAGTTTAAAAATGTAAAAAAAAACGTAAACAGGTTCACGACTGTATCCCCAAAGTGCGGTAGACATTCTCTCAGATCTTTTTATCTTACTCCAGATCCTTTGAAGATGTGTAAGGGGGGTAGTCAGAGGCATGTCCAAACACATATATGATACATGCCCACATCTTGCAGAAGTTAGTATTCCATACGTGACAGGTTGCAAGCCCATCGCCGCCTATAAGAACACTAACTGGTTTCCTCACGATGTTTTCCTTCACCGCTTAGAGCACGTGTTAAAGCGCATATAAATTTTACGAAACGCAAAATCCATTGATGCACGGCCGGGATTCGAACCCACAACCTTCGGATTGAAAGTTGAGGTACAACCCCATTCGGCCAAGACGGCTTTTTTAAAAATGTATATCAAATATTAATAAGTACTAGTGATTAGATGTATGGATCCATAAATAATAGTGATAAAAACCAAGGCAGGCATACCTACAAATTGCATTGGTTTGATATGTCATTGTTTAGAAAATAAGCTTTAATGGAATAACTTTGGAGTGTTATTCCCCGGTGCATAAATATTGATTTACACTTACTATTGATTAACACTTAAGCGATGATAAACGTAAAATACAAGATAGGTTTACCTAGGTACGTGAACCGCTAGAGCGTCACGTACACTACTATTAGCTCTCACTAATCTAATCCTTGGTAGGTTGATCGAGCGAGCGAAGCGACCAAAAGACCATTAATACGGAATAATTCCAACTACCTCCCTAGCCGTGTTACAATTTGTTACATAATATAGAAATCGAATCGACTAATAAAGCTCTCCTAGGTCTACTCTACCTAGGTCCTAGGCTCTAATGATTAAGTAGATAATTTATTTTATAATAAGACTAGCTGGTACCCGCGACTTCGTCAGCAAAATAACATAAGTTAGTACTTGAAAACCTATAAAAAGAATCGAAAAGTCTAAACAATGGGCTACATTAACTTTTCAAAACTCTAAATGATCGTATCTCGACCTCCGCTATAGTAGAAACGCCACCTAGGAGATTGAAAAAAAAGTAAAAAGCAGTTTTGACCTCGGCGATATAGATGGCGTTCTAACCAAAGCCAAGGAAAAATATTTTATTATCAAAAAAAATCGTAACTTCGGATGTATTAATGAGTGGAAATATACATGTTACATTTTATCTTTTATTTTATAATCATTTATCATGCAAAAAAAAAAAAAAAATATCTGGATTGCAAAAGGTGGCGGTCACCCATCATCTTTATGACCGCGCCCAGCGCTGCTTAACTTTGTTCCCCATACAAACTTGCAGCCCTTATTTTCTCGCCCCCTTATGACTATTTAAGTATTTAGCAAATTTCAGCTTAATCTGATCAGGGTTTGGGCGTGAAAAGGTAACAAACAGACAGACAGAGTTACTTTCACATTTATAATTATTAGTACCGATGGATTAGTATGGATAAGAAGGTAGGTAATTTAATAAATCTAATAAAATAAAAAAATAATTATTTTATTAGATATTTTAAAACTATGAAGATAAGATTGATAGGTACTATCGCCAAAATTAATAAAGTTTAATAACCAATTCAACCAATAAAGTTTAACGACTGCGGGCATAATCTAAATACTTATTGGATGTGCTTATATTTGCCAGAAAATCTGTGTAAAGAAGTACAGTCAGCATCAAAAGTTTATTAACATTTGAAATTTCCAAAATCAGAATATTACAAAAAAAATTTACAAAATAGTCGATGATTAGCTCTCAGTCCATAATAATTTCCCAAGCAAAGTATATTTTGTCTTAGCAATCTAAAAGAAATGGCGCTTTAAAAAAACAAAATGTTAATCTACTTTTGATGCTGACTGTACCTATCCTTCTAGAAAGTAAACGTAGGTACAGTCAGCGTCACCAACTGGTAAACCCCTCGTACGAGGCTCGCAGGAACAAACTGCCTATTAGCGGGGTTACCAGTTTCCCAGTTGGTGAATCTGACCGTAGTTAAAGGATCTAAGAGATTATTTAGGTACCTACCTACTGTGGACATAAAAATTATCCTGTTTCTTTATTATACATACATACATACATAAAATCACGCCTCTTTCCCGAAGGGGTAGGCAGAGACAACGGATCTCCATTTGCTACGATCCTGACACACAACTTTTGCCTCATTCACTCTCATTACATTCTTCATACATGGTCCGGTTGAGGTAACGTTTGACCTGGCCCTTCTCCAAAATGTTGCCAATTTGATCCAAGAAGGTTCGCCTAGGCCTTCCCCTTCCAGCTGTCCCATACACACTTGCCTCATACACTTGACTGTCGTCTTTTTTGACGTGACTACGTCTTATAATTCGATAGAGCCGGCTGCACGCACGAAAAAACATGACGTCATGAGGCATTACCTCGCTCTGAGGCGTTCCATGTAAGGCTTGAAGTGCAAGCGAGAGCGCGGAACGAGCGACAAAGAAGCACAATCGGGCTTTGCGTTCGGCAGCGTTCGACATCCGTCTCTCTCCTACTTGAGTGAGCGATGCGTAGACGTTGTCACGTTCAACTATCGTCAGTAAACCGACTTTACAGACAACCAATTATTTAAGTCAAAGTCAAAGTCGATTTGATAATATTTTTTATTACTTAATCACAAGCTGAAGCTTCAAATTGAGGTGCTTCTTCCCATTTAGGGATCATTCATAAACTATGTCTCGTAAGATTTGTGTGACATTGTATGACCTGAGACACAAGGGGGTCTTGTTTTGTGAAGTCTTACTTATTTCATAAATATTTTTATGGAAGCTTGGGAATCAGAGTGGAAACAAAACCATTGATGGATTAGAGTGGAAAAAAAAGTGGAAACCATTAGTGGATCAGAGTGGTATAGAGTAAATTTAAGTGGTTTTATTTCAATTTTCAATATTTTTCCCTAATTTCTAGGGCCCTTATTAATAAACGTGGTGTAAAGTTACGCCAGGCTTAAACTAAAAAAAATGTATGGTAAGTTACACCTGGGGCCATATTCGCGTTCCTTTTTTTGTTCGTTTGATGAATATTCGGATGCTTCCCACCACTATTTCTGACTTCAAAGGCCAATTTTTCAAACGTTAAAACACGGTCCTAAGGACCAAATTTTCCAAGCCAGAAAATTTGCCCTTGAAGTCAGAAATCAGAAGCATCCGAATATTCATCAAACGAACAAAAAAGGAACGCGCATATGGGCCCTGGCGTAACTTAACACCACGTTAATAATAAGGGCCTAGATGGTTTCTAAAACATGTGACATGATAACACTAGGAAGAGTCTCATAAAATATGACATGGACGGAGGAGGGGGTCCAAAATCATGAAAGTGTGAAGTCATTTTTGGATGGCTCTTTATGTAGCTTAGGTAACAATGCTATTTCCTTACAGACAGGTAATTCCCTTGATTAACTGAATTAGTCAATTTGAGTCATAGCAATTACCTTAAGTATTTAGTTTATTGTACTCCAGATAACATTCTTATGAAACCTGATTATCACGACCAATAGTCCGCACCCAGTACCTACTTGTAGCTAGATACTTGCTTGCAGTTAGCTTATGTGCATGATGTGCATCCACGCGCTGTCGAACAACTTGGTTGGCATAGTTTTAGAAGCGATCACGAGAATATCTATACTTCATCTTTAGAGATATAGGCCCTTACTAATAAATTTGACATAAAGTTATGTCATGCCTATCCTATGAATAACCAATATAATGCTAAATCTATGGAATAACCGTACAAATTTGTAGTCTATGCATGACATAACTTTATGTCAAGTTTATTAGTAAGGGCCATATTTTATTACAGGATTTTATCGCGTATTACCTTTATTATTTCCCGACGTTTCGGCTGTATTGCAACAACCGTGGTCGCGGGCGAACTTAATATATCTCTAAAGATGAATTGTGATCGCGAAAGTTTAAGAAAGACTATCCATACTTCCATACTCTATCTACACTAATAATATTATAAAGAGGAAACATTTGTTTGTTTGTTTGTTTGTTTGTTTGAATTGAATAGGCTCCGAAACTACTGGACCGATTTGAAAAATTCTTTCACCATTAGAATCCTACATTATCTCTGATGAACATAGGCTATAAATTATTTTCAAAAAAATTAGAGATCCTTATGAAAATTGCAATAATATAACCAAAGGTGTAAAAATTTTGAACATAAAACTCTTCATATCGCGTGCGCTGCGAAAACTATTGATGATAGAACAAAAAAATGTTCTACAATATTAAAGAACGTATCAATATCTAAAGTCAGCGATAGCATATGTCCAACTATTGTGGTTGTGTCAGAATAACAACTTTTATAATTTAAAAAATGGATAAAAATGCCGACCAAAAGCAGACCACGTTATTCTTATTTTGGTATTTTTTCTTATCCAAATAAATTCCTTCGTAGTAAAGGCTGTTTCAGTACCCGTCGATTTCTTTTTGAATGTTTGAAATCGGACATTTTATTCAAAAGTTATCATGAGTTTAAAAATGTAAGATACATCGCGACCACAGAATAAATATCAGTTAGTACGGTAGGACAAGTGTCTGGAATTTTTAACACAGGTAACGGGATATTAATAATGATTAATACCATAGATAGGTACTATTGATCATGGCGTATGCAACTGCGCCGAAATATCGGGAAACTCAAAAAACATTAAATCATGGTAAAAATGTTGAAAACCATGATAGTTTAAAAAGTGTCTGGGAACTATGGAATGGGAGAGGAGAGTGGTAATATATTAATGAAATATATATGGGAGGTAGGGGAGCGTTGGGCAGTAGGGAGGTTTGAATGTGGCCGTAAACATGATGGTTTATGGCCGTGTCATGTCGGCCATAAACCATCATGCCTATCGTCAAATCGGAATTTGATCAGTTAGAATTGACCATGTATGGGGGTGGATTGGCATGATGGTGTATGGCCGGCATAACACGGGGATTTGCCGGTGGTGTCCAAACCTGCCTTACTGCCCAATACTCCCCTACCTACCTTAGACCTTACCTACATATTAACCTCTAAACTTTAAAGGATCATACATCCCGCTCCGGGACCCCCATGTTGTTATTAAATTTTTGATAAATACCTATAATAAACCCGTGCGAAGCCGGGGCGGACAGCTAGTACTACTATATACTTACTATATACGAGATACGATCATTTTGAGTTTTGAAAAGTTATTGGAGATTTTTGCTAAGAGTTATTTATTATTATTTATTTATTATTTATTTTATAGGTTTTCAAGTACCTACTTATGTTATTTTGCTGACGAAGTCGCGGGTACCAGCTAGTTACTATACAGGGCGTCCCACGGCTATGCCACATGGAGGGAAAGTACCTTAAATATTGTAGATGGAACATTTTACTGAAAGAAGACATTATTTTTATTTAAAAAACAATTTAAACTGCATTCACAGATATTTAAATAATTACATGGTTGAACCGGAAATCGAACCCGTTACATGAGAAAAATAGTCATCCTGTAGCTTTATCATACCGATCGAAAGGCTTCATCATAAGGATAATTTTTTGCTAAATAACATAGTGTCACACATAAAAGGAAGGCCATGAATTTTAACATTTGTGTTCAGAAAAATAAATACTTAGCTGACACTGTCGTAAGCACATACGACTGACATTATCATAAGTACGTATTACTAGTAAATGTACCCACTTGAGAAGTATAACCAGTGTGAAAGTGTCCACGAGCTACAAGCAGACTTAGACATGTTATTCGAAATATCCACCACAACAAGATCAAAAAATCGACAGGGAGCGAAATAATCAAAAGAGTTCGACTTTGTATTCAACAGGAAGGGAATCATTTTGAGCATTTGATAAATTGATAAATTTTGTATTAAAAATGTTAAAGTTCATGGCCTTCCTTTTATTTGTGACACTATGTTATTTAGCAAAAAATAATCCTTATGATGAAGCCTTTCGATCGGTATGATAAAGCTACAGGTGACAATTTTTCTCATGTAACGGGTTCGATTTCCGGTTCAACCATGTAATTATTTAAATATCTGTGAATGCAGTTTAAGGTGTTTTTTAAATAAAAATAATGTCTTCTTTCAGTTAAATGTTACATCTACAATATTTAAGGTACTTTCCCTCCATGTGGCATAGCCGTGGGACACCCTGTATATATTATACTAAGTCTGTCTGTTACCTTTTCATACCCAAACCGCTGAACAGATTAAGCTGAAATTTGTCATGGATAATAAATTATACGCCAGGGACGGACATAGGCTACATAGGCTTTTTTGTAAATAGTCATAAGGGGGCGAGAAAATGAGGGTTGCAAGTTTGTATGGGGAATAAAGTTAAGCAACGCTGGGCGCGGTCATAAAGATGATAAGTGACCGCCACATTTTGCAATCCAGATTTTTTTGTTTTTTTTTTTATTTTGCATGATAAATGATAAAATGTAACATGTATATTCCCACTCATCAATACATCCGAAGTTAAGTTTTTTTTAATATTAAAATACTTTTTCCTTGGCTTTAGTTAGAACGCCATCTATATCGCCGAGGTCAAAACTGCTTTTTACTTTTTTTCAATCTCCTAGGTGGCGTTTCTACTATAGCAGAGGTCGAGATACGATCATTTTGAGTTTTGAAAAGTTAATGTAGCCCATTGTTTAGACTTTTCGATTCTTTTTATAGGTTTTCAAGTACCTCACCTGGTTGGATATTCCACTAATTAGAACTAAGAGCTTTCAAAGATCTTTTATTATGCGCACTGCAAACATTTGGAATCAGCTTGCAGCGTCTGTATTTTCGGTGAGCTACGACCACAGACCAGAATCCGTGGCTACGACCCTGTTGTTTTTAAGAAGAGAGTTAATAGGCAACTTCTGGGTAGGCTCGCTCCATCGTAGACCTCATTCTTGCCTGTGTGAGTTTCGAGGTCAAGAGCCAACCCATTCATCATAAAAAAACACATTTAAATATATTAATTTATTAGATCACTTGAACAGCATAACAGAAACAACAGCTGCGAGCATATAAAGTGAAAACTGCGTCATAAAGCCACTATTACACTGGTCAGTATCACAAGTGCTACAGCTGTTCACGACAGCTATCACATCCTCCATCTCACACGGTGCTCTGCTGTCCAACATCGCTGGTGCACAGCCCCTCACGATGACGTCATCTTCTAAAATAAAAATAATGGTGATAATTGGGATTTTTGGCACGAGGTTTCTTTCCGGATGGGGGCTAGACGAAAAAGTGTTAGATTTTTGCGTCACGACTCATGTACATGTCAAAACGTCACAGTGCGAAGTCGCGAAGCAGTCCATAGATTGTTACATTGTTAGTACCTACGGAAAGCGTTTCTAGGATTTTAATAAATTATTTATTTGACAAATGCCAAATGTCTAAGTTGAAACTTCGTTCCAACCGAGTGTTCCACGACACTCACGTACTTTTTTTCTTATTTTCTTTATTTTTCATTGGTGGGAGCCATAGTCCCCAGCTTCCCCAGTACCAACTATCCCATCTAGGTGTAGCCAGATTTTGCCCCTCAAGTTTTCACGAAAATCTAAAAGCTAATTAGGTAGTGTACCTATTAGAGTAGAACAGGGCAAAAAAACTTACTTTTCAACACAGCTTTGAAGCACACATAGTCAGCATACGTGGAAATACGACTTGGGGTATCATCGCAATTACAGCTTGTTTTCTGAAAAAAAAAAAAACTTTAAAGCTTGGTATGTTTGTGTTTCTTTCCCAAGCCTAGGCGCCGATTGACCGATTTGGATGAAACTTGGAATAGGTTTGTGTAGATAAAATAATCAATATTATCATGTCCTGCGGCGATCCTTGGTCTCATGATGAGTACTTACATTTTTGCAATTGCATGCAGTCTTGGTGGAGTTTGCAAGTGACAAAACACTGCGTTTGAATCTTCTGGCAGAAGGATCTGTGTTCTCAAGAGGGACAGCCGTGGGTAGTACAGGGGTGGCCGTGGTTTGTGCAGGCGTAGCTGTAGTTTGTGCAGGGGCAGCTGTGGTTTGTGCAGGGGTAGCTGTGGTTTGTGCAGGGGCAGCCGTGGTTTGTGCAGGGGTAGCTGTGGTTTGTGCAGGGGCAGACGTGGTTTGTGCAGTGGCAGCCGTGGTTTGTGCAGGGGCAGCTGTGGTTTGTGTAGGGGCAGTTGTCACAGGATCATCGCATGATTTCAAATCTGCTTCGGTAGGAGACGCACAGTTTTCACAGACGTAGCATTGCAAACTGTCGACTGAAACAGAAAGCGGGAAGACATTAGCCAACTAAAACTTAGGTGGTTTTTCTTTGTTTGAAATTCTTTTTCGTTTCAAAGACTTTTATTTATACCTACTCTCGGGATGGCTCCTTATAAATTTGATTCCTGGGGGATTGATACTTTTCCCGTAAAACTTAAAAAACATCATCCGCACTTGTAATTTTCTACCACAATTGAAATCGGTTTCCTTTTTAGTTTTAAAAGCTAATGCTTTTAATTTAGTGACAGGACGAATTTAGTCAGTGTATAAGTTGAGAGTATGGCCGCAGATGTAGAAACTGGTTAGGAAGATGGCCACTAAACGCGTATGCGCATCGACCTTCAAATTCAATTCAATTCAATTCAAAACGTTTATTGCTTCATGTTAGTAGATAGATCTCATAACATGAACCCCACTGGGGCACCGCAACATTTGGTACATATTTAGCTTAGATATTTAAGTAGGTAATTATCGTATTTTTTTCGGCAGGAGACATTCACTCAGTTATAACAAACAAAAAAAAAACAATACAGTAGGTAGGTAGTTACTCACCTCCTACTATCCCATAAACCAATAACACGGGTAAGAGGCATATTATCTTGTTCATCGTGTCTCGCTGTTCACAAACTAAATTCATATTACGTTGAATAATAAATATATAGGCTACTAAAGCGTCATACTTCCACAGGGAGTTCATAAAAGATTATTTATTTTGAGTATCATGAGTGGCGTGGACATGGACAGTGTCAAACGTCAAAAATTTAGGTACCCGCCGCCGTTACTTAGTTTAGGAGGGTAGTGCAGAGTAGCAAGTGCGTTTTTCCATCTGCGATAAAGCTTGCAATAAAATAAAATCATAGTTTACATCCACAAAGTTAGCGCAGCCGTTTTCCCAGGCTGCGCCAATAACACAATTTTATAAAAAAATCGCTTTAACACGTTTGACGTCCCTGTCACTGCTCCCTGGGGGGCTCTCTGCCCCGCCCCGCCTACTACGGAGGTAGCGCGCTTCTTCTTTCGAGTCACGTGCGTCACGGGCACGGAACGTGTTAAGTAATTATTGCACACCATGTGTACGTAAACATAGAATCCAATACAAATCAATACTTGAGCTTTATCACATCATTAAGTACTTCACCTTTCTAAAGATAAATAAACCATGTAAGTACCTTAATTGCAAAAATCTATGCAGAAACATAAAGTAATAGGAAAACGGAACACTGATTGATTGGAGTACCTAGATAGGTATAAACGCCTACCTACTTGTTGGAGACATGAAGAAATTGAAATTGGCAATTTTTTATTCTGTGGTCCAGAATATTATTTGGTACAATACAAGTAGGTACCTATTACTACCTCTAGAATACATCTAGGTAAGTATAAGTAGGTATAGGTAGGTTTGCTGATTTCTTTTATCATCTTGTTTACGTTTTATTACAAGGAGATTAGCTTGTTTTGTCTACATTCTAGTTAAATGGAATCATTGGTTCTTCTAGTGACTAGATCCTACCTAGCAGATTGTTTTCACTGTAAAAAAGATATAAGATTTCCACTAGTAGAGCCAAGCCCGTTTGTGCTGCGTATTTTAGCCTAGTAGTTATAATATTAGTACAAATAATATTGTAAGTATCTAGTGAGTGGGGGCCAAAGGGAAATATAATTCCCATTTACCCCCATCGTAAGAGCATGGGGGGGGTAAACGGGAAAAAATCCCTTTCGCCCCCGATGATGGGTAGAGTGGGTGTCAGCTGGAATAACCCCATTGAGTAAGAGTTTTTTATTTCGTAAAACAAATATTTTATTTCGTAAATAAAGTGAGCTAACTACCAATGACCTACCTACATTTTTTGAATCCAATAGGGCCGGGCGGGATTGAAACTCTTTGAGATAGAAAATAAAGAATCATTATAAAAGAATTTATGAATAAGGAAATAATCAATATGGAAAACCAAGGAATAAAATGCAAAAATTTTGTACGTTATATTTATTGGTGCGTACATTTACCAATTCTATTATTTGGGCAACATTGTAAGTAGTAAGTAATTATTTTAACGGCTTAATTATAGGTTTCGTTTGAATAAGTAGGTAGGTACCTACTTACAATTATGCCTAGACCATTAATTCAATAATTTCAAGTACCTAGGAATTATAATTGTACTTATTTAATGAATACTTTTTCGTTTTAATTTAAGTAGGTAGGTAAGTACCGAATTTTGCGACAAAAATGGCGCAGTGTATTAAACCTAATTAAGTAGGTATATCGTATTTATTATGGTCTGGGGTATAAAACCCATTGGTTTTTTTTATGTTAAAACTGTTATATTCCTCAACTTAATAAGGTAAGTATTCATATTTATGTGTTCGTAAAGTTATAAGTAGGTATGTAAATATTATGTACTTAGTAGTAGCACGCAGTTGTTCAGTTTCTATAAATAGTGAATGAATATTATATTATAATACTTACTTAGCAATTTTTCTACAAATACTCTTCTTTTATAGTTACGAGAACAAGCTGTTTCAGATTTGCATTGACCACGTCTACGAGTAGGTTAGGTACAAAAGTTTCTGACATTCACTCATCACAAAATAATAATATCATTTAGTACCTTACCAACTAGTGGACATTTCACACATCGCAATCTAGTCCCAAGCTAATGCCCCATTTACACGGAAGGCCTTCGTGAAGTTAGCTATTTAAATGCACAGTACGTAGACAGTTTTATATGAAAAACATCTACTGCGGATTAAAACGGCAAACTTCACGAATGCCTAGATCCATTGAGCGTAGGTACTCGTAGGTATAGGTAGGTACTGTACTATATGTTTGTTTAATATATATATATGTTTATAAAAGCGTGTCTCTGCGACTAAAAATAACAAAACAAACTAACAAAACATATTTTCCGTCCGCCTCGGACAACACAACAGCCAAGCCCATATTTTTTAGATGTTTGATGTTAGGAGACACAAAAATAGAGTCGCAGGAGACTTGGCGGTGGACGATCGCTGCGTAGCATGATTTGTGTGTAGTAAAAAAATAACAACAGTATTGTGTCCAATATTAAATTAACACTCAACGAACTCTACGTAACTTAACTTATTAACTAGCCATTTTTGATACCTACAGCCACACAAAGTAGTAAGGAAATAATTAGTGTAACAATTGAATCACATAATTCTGTAGATTTTTATGACTGCTAGATAATGTATATCAAATATTATATATGTATATATAATGCAGCCAATGTATATCAAAAATGGTAACAAGATAACATTTACTGTTTGTACACTAAGTAAGAGACGATAACAGCTAACGCGGAGAGAGGAAGAGAGACAGACAAAGATCCAGCTCCGTTGCAGTTGTCTTTGTTGCACACCACGCAGGATTTGATTTTCTTGTCAGATGTGAGGTTTGCGGTCTCAGCAATCATGTTCTTGCAGGTCTGCTCGATGTCAGCTGCGGTTCCATCTAAGCAAGTACGGACGACAGCGTTCGTATCTGTAACAAATCAATTTAAGTTTAAGACTTCACATTGGTGGAATAAGGGCAGGCAAATAATGAGGTTGTATGGTAGGTTGAGTGGGGACAACGGGAATACAATTTTGAAATTGCGATAAAGTGGCGTTTGGCCCACCAGTAGGCTGAGCTCGTTTGGGACAGCGGGAATACTCCGTATGATAGGTAGACATAATATATCCGTAGAAAAAGTAAGGTCGATACTTGTAGAGCTTGAGTTTATCCTCAAATGTCAATGTTAGTATACGCATATTCTCAAAGTCGACCTTTGGGTCGGGCGGAAGTCAAGGCATCAATGAGATACGTGTTATGAATCAACACACACAGAATCAGCGAATGCAAAAGCAAAGTTAATAGTCTACCTCTTTTATTGGTTATAGATGGAACTACGAAAAGAAAACTCAACACCTTATCATATTGACGACCTCTGTGGCGAGTGGGTGAAAGCTTGGAACGCAGAAGGTTGCGGGTTCGATCCTCGCCGCGGGATAAATGTTTGTATGATCTGCAGATGTTTATCTCGGGTCTGGGAGTTTCTTTCTATGTATAATATGTATGTATTTACAAACAAAAAGTATATAAGTAGTTTATCAGTTATCTGGTTCCCATAGTATGTACCTATGTACAAGCTTTGCTTAGTTTGGGGCTAGATGATGCTGTGTGAAATGTCCAGCATTATTTATTTATTTATATTGCTTATTAATTACCTACCTACTTCATACCCCCCCAGAGGCCGTATTCTCGTTCTTATTTTCGTTCGTTTGATGAGTATTCGGATGTTTCTTACTATGTTTTCTGACTTCAAGGTCCAATTTTTCGGTTTGGGATATTTGGTCCTAGGTTAGGACCGTGTTTTAACGTTAATCTTATCAACTGAATACAATGTAGCTCGTAGTAATCAGCTTCCGAATATTCATCACGAACGAAAAAACGAACGTGAATAACCCCCCAGGGTATTCCCGTTCGTTCGATGAATATTCAGTTGTTTCTTACTACTAGCTACATTGTATTCTGTTGATAAGATCAACGTCAAAACACGGTTCTAATTCTAGGGCCAAATACCGAAAAATTGGCCCTTCCAAATCAAAAATAAGAAACATCCGAATATTCATCGAAATTTCGGAAAAACGAACATACCCCCACAGGTGACACTGACAGACGCTTTTTTTAGTCGAATCTGAACAAAATTTAGAAACATCATTATCTTCGGCCTCGTCTACAGGAAATACAAAACATCAATACGTGTAGAGCTGACTAAGCTGCGGGTTGATGGTATACTTTATGTAAAACATCACTCATATTTATTTTATCATACCTACAGAGCTTTTATGTGCTTTTATAGTACCGAAACGAAAATCCACTGATGCACGGCCGGGGGTTCCGTACCCTCGCGCGACCTTCGAATTAAAATTGAAGCTCTATATTCTGGTACCTACCTACCGATATCAGGCAACACTGTGATGATAGTGTTGGTTCCGGCAATAAAGTCGTGAAGCCATGGCGGATGCCTACAGACGGACTAAAAACTCCGTCACCAGAGTCCGTAACTATCCTCATCATCATCTCCCTGACCTTATCCCACGCTAAGTGGGGTCGGCACAACATGTCTTCTTCTTCCACTCACTCCTATCACTTGTCAACTGTGCATCCACTCCTTTTACATTCATATCATGTCTAACACAATTCAACTACTTCTTCGGCCTTCCTCTTCTTGCCAAGCCACACTCATATTCATAACTCTTTGGGTAACATGGTTTTCATCCCTCCTCATAACATGTCCATACCAAGATAGACTAGCACTCCTCACCTTTTCAGAAATAGGTGCCACTTTCAAACTTCCTCTGATATACTCATTCCTTATCTTATCTATCCGTGTTTCCCTACACTATATATTATTAGTTGGTAACTATCCTCATGGTACATAATTTACTAACCGAGCACGAGCTTGTGGCAGTACTTCGGGGCACCCTGGACTCCACCGAACACGTCTGTAGGCAGCACGCTGTACAGGTTCAGCTGGTTGAACTTCATGGAATCCTGGGACGCACACGACTGAAACATTGTAGGGTAAGAATTAATAACGGTAAGGGGAAATCTGAAACCGTTATGATAGCTTAGTTAGCACTTGGAAAAAAGTATCTTTGAAGGACATCTAAAAATTTATTCACAAATACAAATACAAATACAAATACATTTATTGCCAAGAAAGAGCACACATAGGTAATACAAAGTTAATAAAAATAACTAGTGAATGAAAATGGTCGGCAATGGGACTAAACTCAGCGCTAGTCTACGCACATTGTGCGTAGTGCTGGTTTTCAGTCAAGCCCCGTGTTCGAGCTAAGGTGTTTGTCGAACTATAAGAAGTAGTCAGAAGCAGGTTTACACAACTAGGTACAATAAACAGCATTGTGGCAATACCTAACCTATTAATTAAGACTTTGTAGGTATATTAAAAATATATATAGGTAACTACCGAAGACAAAAAAATAAGTATATAAAATTTATTATAACAACATAAAAGTGTTAACAATAATAATAATATCAACCAGGTTTGCGAGCGTATGACTGTGCAAAAGAAAAGGGGAACTGAATGTGTGTATGGTGAGTGTGTGTATGTGTGTGTATGTGTGTGTGTGTGTGTGTGTGTGTGTGTGTGTGTGTGTACACATGTATCTTGAGTAAGCTTTCATGTTCCTCCTAGTCTCGTAAGAGTCTAGTTATCACAGAGGAAAGCATACAAAAGTAGTTTGGTGTGTGTGTGTGTGTGTGTGTGTGTGTGTGTGGGTGCAAGTATCTTAGTAGGCTTTCATGTTCCTCCTAGTCTCTTAAGAGTCTAGTTATCACAGAGGAAAGCATACAAAAGTAGTTTGGTGTGTGTGTGTGTGTGTGTGTGTGTGTGTGTGTGTGTGTGGGTGCAAGTATCTTAGTAGGCTTTCATGTTCCTCCTAGTCTCTTAAGAGTCTAGTTATCACAGAGGAAAGCATACAAAAGTAGGTGCTTGAGAAGGACCGTTTTATAATTACTTAATCAATTTTTTTTTTTTTTTTTGTTTTTTTTTTGCTTTAGTTTTAAATGTTGCTTCAAATAACTGTCGTCAAATAACTTCACCACAATTCAAGACTGGTGTCGGTTCGAAAGAGCTAGTGCTACAAGAAGTAGCTCAGGCCCGTAGCACACCTCCGCTGCGAAAATAAAAGAGCGGCACCACAGTAATTTCGTGTTGTCCGTATGTAGGAGAAGCGGAAACCTATCGTCAGTTAAGTGGGTGATCGACGTACGAGTCTATGCTGCGATTTTACTCGCTCGTTGGTGCTGATCGACTAGCGAGTAAAACTGTCGTATTGTCTTGTTCGGAGTCTGAATCTGTAGAATTTTACAACGAATTACCTATTTTATTTTGTAACACCTAAGAAACAAAATGCAAAAGCAAATCTGGCTTGGCTTGCTGGCCGTGATCGTCACGCGGTTTTGAACGACGAGTAACGAGCCGGCACAAAACCGCGGTATTGCAATGATACACCGGCGAGCTTTACCGACGAGCAATAAAACCGCCGGTTTTCCTCGCCCGTCGATCAGGCCCTTTAGCCTGACTTCGATGTCTATGGGGCTTATTACAAGAAAATGAGCCGAGTTTAGACCAAGTCTAACTAAAAAACTGTCCCTAGGTAAACGATCTTTAAATACTCGTACGTATAACGCTTTTTTGTGGTACCTAACAGTTTTGTTTTGACTTGTCAACATGGGGTTCAACCAAGGTTTTACGTTTTTATCATAAGCAGCTATGAGTTTAGACTCAGTTGTTGAAAATAAATATGTTTTGCCTTAGGTATGCCTCTGGCCATGGAATTACCTACCATTGCTTTGGATGTCGAGGTGAAGGTTGTACCGCACTTCGGATCCATCTGGGAGGTGCAGTGGTAGCAATCCAAACATGACCCTGGAAAACAAAAGAAAGATAGATAGATGATAGAAAATACCTACTTTATTGTACACCACATGGAAATTACAAAAAGACAAGCAAAGATACAGGAGAATATTTAAAGCGAAGTACAATGGGCGGTCTTATACAACCTTAAGATTAACTGGATTAGAGGAAGGCAATAGAGCGGTGTAGTACAATATGTTTATAAAAACGAACGTTTATTACAAAAAAATCTGAAAGTGAGGGTAGTTAGAATTGCGATCTTATAGGGGCTAGATGATGCTGTGTGAAATGACCAGCATTTTTTTTTTAAATTTATATTTGCTAATATAAAGCGGTTTTTTCGTTTGATAGTTCAGTAGGGCCTGGTCAAGAGTGCCTAACTCTACTAATACCTACCTAAACGAGTCTGTATGAGAATGTCTTAAAAGTAAATGAGGCGAAAGTTGTTTATCAGACATTCAGAATCGTAGTGAATATATCTGTGGTTTCTGTTTACAGAAGCGTGATTTTATGTTTAAGGGCATAATAAAGTAGTAAATAAGTTACTTATTTTTGCACATAATACATTTCTGCCAAAAAAAGTTTGTTTATCTCCAAGATATTTTCGCAACATCTCCATTTCTCGGTCGCAAAAACAGAGCTATAAATTTGATCTGACTCGTAATGGTGTTTTGTTTGTTACGTAACGTTTCGACGTGGCCATTATAGTAGGGATTTCTAGGATACATAATAATATGAGATTGAATGTAATAGGTACATACTTATGGCTATAGTTATAAAACTTTTACGGAACTATGAAGAACACGTTGGAACCCAAATTTATAATTCAGCTAGTATCAATTTAGAACTGGCAAAGAGCAAATTAGCTCTTAGGCAATCTTCTAAACTTATGTTGGAAAGCATTGTCAAAAACAAGGACGTTTATTCGTCCTTGCGTAAAATCTAGGTAGGTTATACTTACTAATTTGAACTAAAATATAACAAGCATCGTTATTACATTCGGTAGAGATTCCCAAATTACAGTGTTGACTTTTCGAACCCGTTATCGCGCAAAATAATAGTAAAAACATCATCTAGTTTTATCTGAGAGCATTGAGTTTTTGTCGCTGTGTGACATAATTTGGTATTAATGTAAAACCATGCATTGTAACTACTCATAGCTCAGTACGAACATAATAAGTACTATGAAATTCGATGCCTCCTTGTATACGTAGACTGATATTGTACTTACAACAATGTTCCACGTCTGCGTAAAAGTTCTACAATGATCGTGGAACTTCTACAATGTAAAACAATGTCATTCCATATCTGCGTTACGCAGATATAGAACTTCTACGCAGACTGCGTAGAAGCTGTACAATGATCGTTGAACTTCTACAAGTCAATGTACAACAACGTCATTCCATATCTGCAAGTTCTACTATGATTGTAGAACTTCTACAATGTACAATGTCATTACATGTCTGCGTAGAAGTTCTACAATGATCGTAGCGTAGATCTTCTACAATGACGGCCTTACTAATAAACGTGGTATAAAGTTATTCCTGAGTGTAAACTGTCAAAATGTATGGTTATTCCTATTTTATTCCGAGGAATAACTTGACACCACGTTTATTAGTAAGGCGCTGATTGTATAACTTCTACCACAGCTACCTACTACACAAAAATGTACCTACACTGTTCAGGTTACCAGGTACAACATTACGGCTGCTTGACGCAGCATTTCAAGCGCTGACAAGTATACTTAGTACCTACCAGGTACAAAGATGTACCACTAAAACAATCGCAATAAATATTTTAGGCGTTTTTATCCTTTTTGATCACAATGCCTACGCCGCGAAACGACTTTGAAGGATTACTAACTCACATTTAAAACAACTACAATTAATCACAGTACCTATTGTACCTGTACTATTATGTATTCTGGGCCTGTACGCTGTATAATATCACAATGCTGTAATGATGTTAGAGCCGTGTTGGTCGAATGGGGTTGTGCCTGGACTTTCAATCCGAAGGTCGTGGGTTCGAATCCCGGCCGTGCATCAATGGATTTTTCGTTTCGTAAAATTTATATGCGCTATAATACGAGCTCTTAACGGTGAATTAAAAATCGTGAGGAAACCCGCAGCTTAGTCAGAAGCTATTTCTGTCTCTAATTCTCATCCACTCTCTTTCCCACTATCTATCTGTATTTTGTGCCATAATATCTCTATGGGGGCCATAATATCACTATGGTGCCACAACCACTACTAAGCCAACACACTTATCACGTACACGCTTGCAAACGATGATGTCATTTGGTTGACGTTTTCGAATTAAGGCCGTTATATGAGCTCATTCACCTTGGGTTTGCCTTGGGGCTACCATCGCTCGCTAGCCATCACTATATCGTAAGCAATTTCATAAACGTATCATGCCCTAGCTACGGTACCCTAGGCACAGAATAACTAACGTAGGACCAAAAAGTTTAGTTTCATAATAAGCTTAATGAATGAGGTTAATTCTTTAGCATTATGTATTAATATAATTGTTTTTGTCCTCTTAACTCTAGATTCCTTTTCCTTTAGTATACTGGTACGTAAATTATGTTGGTTTGGGTAGTACCTACCTATGTAAGTATTTTTTGTATTTAAATTACACAGAACTGTTTTGTATTTAGTTTATGCTGTGTACACCATGTTTTGGGATACAATCTAGTTCTAGCTTATACGAGTAGGTACCTATATTGCTTATCTGTGATTGTGTTCTGTTTTGTATGCAATAATAAGCTTAATGAAAGAATGCTTGTTAGTACCTACCTACCTACCTCGTTTACTAACACATACTAACACAACTTTTTGTATTAAGAGCTGTTATTTTTGTTTGTTTTTGTACCACTACACAGATATTTTCTTATCCTAGTGAGATCTGAGGCACACTCAGATCTCACTAGGATAAGAAAATATCTGTAATGTTAGCTTAAGTTGTAAATAAATAAATGACTAAATGACAACTAATACTACCTAGGTTCTAGAGTAAACATGACATCATCAACGTAAAAAAACGCAAGAAAGGCCAACGAGTAGTAGGTACAGTTCGCCCAACGGATCTAGGCATTCGTGAAGTTAACCATTTGTCTGCGCAGTGACCGATTTTTCATACAAAATTGTGTTCTGCGCAGACAAACGGCTAACTTCACGAATGCCTAGATCCGTTGGGCGAACTGTACCTAGGTGCTCGTGCACTCGTGAAGGCAGCAGATAAAACATTTTCGCAAAAAGTACAGAATTACAAATTAAATTTAAAAAACTTGTCTAAGACCATCCTTGAATATTAGCATAAGGAATTATACCTACCTAGAAACTTACCTAGTTTTGTTCTAGAATAGAAAATTACACTGAGAGTGTTTATTTTTTATTTTTTAATAACTTTTACCTCTCTAAGGTATATAAAAAAAAATATATAAAAACTGCTGCCCCTGCCCGTAACAGTGACAGCCCACATTACTAACTTTTCGTCCATGCTTTTACTTACTGATTACTGATTGGTGTAGGTAGGTCTAGGTACCACCTACTTTATACAAAAAAATAAACACTTACTTATAAACCTAGTAAACACTTATTCCTCAGTGTAAACTGTCAAAATGTATGGTTATTCCTATTTTATTCCGAGGAATAACTTTATACCACGTTTATTAGTAGGTAAAGCCATTAGTATGAAGGAAAATAGATACCTACCTATACCTAATACCTACCTTTACCAAGGTAACTACAAAACAATAATAACAAAAATGATTAATTAGAATTACCTATAATTCAAACAAAAGCAAATAAAACCTGATTGCTATCGTTAGTTCAGTAGGTATCTACTGAACCTATCGATTTTAAAAAGTAAACAAGTTTGGTACTAAGTAGGAGATACTTACCTACTTTTTAGGTTAACATTGAGCTTTACAATGTTAATTACATAGGTACTTACTTTACATATTATTCGGTATTCGTTCAGTAAGTACCTATTTTATTATTATTATTTAACCATTCTCGTCCCACTGCAGGGCAAATTTATTTGATTTATTATGAGTGGAAAAAGGGAAGGGAAGCCCCTTCCCTTTTTCTACTCATAATAAATAAATAATAAATAATAAATAATAAATAATGCAGTTACATTGTATTCAAACACGGTCCTAACCTAGGATCAAATATTCCAAACCGAAAAATTGGCCCTTGTTGAAGTCGGAAACCGTAGAAAGAAACATCCGAATATTCATCAAACGAACGAAAATAAGAACGGGAATACGGCCCCAGGCCAGTACATATTCGTTCAGGGTGCTAAGTATGAATTTTATTCACTTGGACTCAGTGGATGGTACTCAGTGGATTTGTACTGATTTTCATTAGTTATGAGTGAGTACCAAAAGATGGCGCTGCTATTTTACCATACCCCAGCAAGACTATACCATACAATCCTGTGTTTACGGCGCGGCGTCTCGATACCGAACGCGTAAAAACGAATACTAGGCAAGGCACCCAGTAGCAAGAGATCATTGATAGCAAGTGAATAAATTAAGTAGGTATAGGTACATACCTACCTAGGTACCCAACCCAGGTAAGTACCAAGTAGGATGCTTATGTAGGTACTTTGATCTTACATTGATTAAACACCTATAACCTAATTCCAGACAACTAAAAAACTTCTAAAAAATCAATAGTAAGTAGGTACTTACCTAGTACCTACCTACCATAATAATCACAAAACGACGATTTGTCATTGGTTGCCTCTGCATAGCGAATTTGAAATTGTCAAATTGAAATGACCTTCCAACACAATATTGCTAGTGTGGATTTATGATAGTATCTAGGTACCTACCTACTTAGGTAAAGTAGGTATGTACCTACATAACTTATAGTTGTTGCAGCCAACTGGTTAAATCCGCCGGTCAATTAAGATCAGATATCTATTAAATCTATCTAAAATTCCATAATAATTGAATAGCCTAGGCATCCAGTCCAGCCAGCCAGTTTATTATATGCTTTTAATTAACCAGACGGCTGAATATCATTCAGGCCGCTGCTAGTTGAACGGCGCCGTTTAATCATATGGCTAGGCGTTTAATCAGACGGCGGATTAAACCAGTTGGCTGCGACATAGATACAATACAGTATACCTACTAGCACATTTTAGGAGTTGGTAGGTAGGTACCTAGGTAGGACGACGGACTCGTACGTAGATAGGTATGCTATTAGTCAGGGTTGGTCGGTTCAGTAGATAGGTAGGTAAGTAAGGGCAAAGTCAACTTAGGTACCTACCTACCTATTAAAATGAGGTCATTTTCTAAGCCTACCTGTAATAAAAAAGATGGCTGTGCAAGCATTGTGGCTGTATGAATCATTGAGCTGTAGGTACCTAATTACCTACCTGTACCTACTACCTACCTACATTAGTTTGTACACTTCGCCCAACGGATCTAGCTAAAAATTCATGAAATTAGCCGTTTGTCTGCGCAGAACACAATTCTGTATGAAAAAGCGGTCACTGCGCAGGCAAACGGCTAACTTCACGATTCACGAATGCCTAGATCCGTTGGGCAGTACCTAGTACCTCTACCTAACCTACATAGCTCAAATGCTAGTAAGTAGTAGGTAACTTAATTAATTAGGTAGGTAGGTAGTTGATCCAACGTAGGTAAGTACGTTATTACACTTATGACTAGGAACGTACGTAGGTAGGTCTAGGTACCTTACCTACCTAGTCTACCTACCCACTTTTTCCGGGTAGGTAGGTAGGTACATACCTACTTTCAATTATTGAATTAGTAAAACGGGTAAAACATAAGTAAGTAATTAAGTATAGATGGGTACCTACCTACCTATTTAATTAATTCTGAATCTAATTACTTACTTAGATACATGATAACAAGTCTAAGTAGGTACCTACTTACCTACCTACCTACTACACTACTCAGTTGATGTACCTAGTAGGTAGGTATATACCTACATACCTATATTGTTTTGTGATTGTGAGTGAGCTGAATCAGTGCAAATAGGCCATCTGCGGTGCGTTGTTCGTGAGTAGATATTTATAACCAGTGAGGTCATAAAAAACAACTCATCATCTGCTAGGTATGAAGTAAACCACTAGTCGACCCCAGAATAAATTCGATAAAAGATAATAAAATAATGTACCTATTTACCTTCATACAGCCCTGCCCTATTATTCGAAATGGACAGGACAAGACCATAACCTCACTTGTAAAACAAATATACAGTTGCGTCGGTTAAAATCAGAATCAAGATGGTGATAGTGACTCAGACTCACAGTCACAGATTATAACGGCACTTGCAACGCATTGGCTCTTCAGTTAAGTACAGTTACGAAACAAAGTTTTAAACATACCTATTTCAATAAGCGCCATGAATAGAGCTAGGCAGGCAACACTTTTGCTGTACATTTTTGTTGTTTGTTTGTTTGTAACACAGACACAGACACAACTTGACGCGAGTTCGGTCGTGGACTGACTATGACTAAACGAACGAAACGGGCGGGCGACCGGGCCCCTCTCGCCACCACGACGACCAAGTGACGCCATTTTGTCTACTGTTGCTGAATCTGTGGCTAGTCTCTATAGATGCAAAATATAGGTAGGTACAGCAAGGTAAGTTGTATTATGTAGATCTAATATATTTTTGGTTTGGTAGGACCTAGCAACTCATTGGTGTTAGAGGAAAAATAGGAAAATAAAATAAGTAAGTAGTTAGGTAGGTAGGAATTGAATAATTTATCTAACAAACCTATTAAATAATAAACAGTAAAACAGTTTGGTTTTAGTTTCGCATCATCGAAACTAAAATCAAAACTGTCAATTGGGAGAAAGTAGCCAAATATTTTGTGTCCCAGTTGACAGCAACCTAGATTTATTCAGAAATCAAGGACTTTGGCAGTTTCTCTTTTCAAAATCAAAAACAAACGACAAAACTACCTACGTATGGCAAATGCCGCAGTGAGTGTTCTGTAAGCCTTGTTTCCACCAGGCAACATTTGACGCGCGACATGTTGCTGCTTAATATTGTTGCTTAAGGCATCACGGAACTTTGTTTGGCAATGTTGTCAGTCCACGCATCATCACGCATGACATTGCATGTCGCATGGCCGGACGTAGCTTCAAATGTTTGATAGAACACAAGTTTGGCGCCGGCATAATGTTGCGCGTTTTTGTGCAACGTCACTGATCTTGTTGTGCGTCACGGTGTGTTGCGTGTCAAATGTTGCCTAGGTAGGTAGCAGCTTAGGTACCACCACAGCAACTATAGTTAGGTACTTACTCATTTCTAAATACTCATTGGTGATGAGTAATTAAAATGGTTTTGACCACACCTAGTAGTGTCGTGCGTGACCACAGACCACAGACATCAGAAGTAGCCTATCCCCTCCTTTCCTTCATCCGTGCTCGTGCGTGAGTGAGCAATGAGTGAGTAACCTACTAACTATACCTACCTACAAAAACTCTGAGATACCTAGTTACTTACCTAGGTAGGTAAGTAAGTAGGTAGGTACCTGTGTAGATAATATGTAGCGAGCACAGTATCAAATCTGTTTGTTTGTGTACTGCACCAACAATGGCGTTATAAATTATAATATCCGCCCATCAATGAGCTACGTACTCGTAAGTAGGGATTATTACCGTCTGCCTCCACCATCTGTCCCCGCGCGGTGGCAGACGGTGACACTACCCGGGTGGATAGCCCATTATAAAATTAAAAATATTACTTACTAACTACCCCCGAAAATTTAAAAGTTATTTGGTATCATTATTTCGAAAATGGAAAATAATTATTTCCAATGCCTAGTAGGTAGGTATACTTTGTCAATTATTAGACAAAGGAGTTTAATAATTATTTTGGCTCCTACTAAAAAAGTAAGGTAAGTTCATATGAGTCAGGTGGCCAACTCTGGTGACGGAGTTTACTGAGGCTCCCTTGCCATGCCATGCTAAGGGGGGTAAGCCTTTGAGAATGCCTGGGGATAGTCAGAGGAACGTCAAACCAAATACATTTGACGCATTTCGAGCTTAAAAATACACTCGAAAACATTACCCTTCTTCTGACGCTGTCGGGTAAGAATCTACATTAAAATAAAATAAGACACTTTTGTCTACGATTTTACCTAGGTAGGTACTTGATTGTATTTCAACAAGTTTCTACCTCTGGGCTAATCCCTACCGTAATGATTCCATTGGACATGGTCTGTGATTGGACTAACTTACCTACCTAGTTTTCTAAGTTATTTGCCAATGATAAAATCTGACATTGGATACTGACAAAAACACACATCTGGAAATGCATCTGGATGATGAAGGAGGTACCTACCTACCTACCTAAATACGAATGCGAACATCTCTACCTAATCTGTGGTGGGTGATGAATTGGGATATTCTGCCGCCCAACCTTCACATGGCCAAAATGGCGTCACTCTGACGACGGGTACCGAACTCTGGACCATTGAGTTATAATGTACCTACCTACTAACATTATAACTCAATGCTCTGCAGTGAAGTAGGTAGGAAGGAACTAAGATAAGTACATAATTAATTTTGTATGACGTTGCCAATATGTTGTCCAAGTTATGTTCATGATGAATTCCATCATGACCAAAACTTGGATGATGATGTAATGGATGGAACCTACTTACGGATTTTGAAAATAGCACCTACTTAGGTTCATTGAGCACCCGCTCGGGAAGGGACTCTACAAGACCGAATGTTATGACCGTTATTATACAGGAGGCCTACCTATACGTAGGTACCTAGGTTCTTACCTAATTAGCAGGGATACATTAGGATATCCGTATCCGTAACCGAAACTACCGGATATCCGAAATAAAAATATATCCGAAACCGATAGTTTCGAAAAATTTCTGATAGGGCGATGTTTGATTGATATTAGGTATAGTAAACACAACGGAACGGATCTTTAGCTCTCTGAAGTTAGGTGCAATAGATGATTGCGCAGGTTTGGTAGAGTAAGCGAGATAGCACGATTTTAGCCTTCATCAAAAATGGGTTCTGCGCAGCTACTTCAGAGAGCTAAAGAACGATTGTGCGTATTGTAGATAGGTAGGTTACCTACCTAATATCAATCAAACAGTTGTGAGGTAGGTTAGGTACCTAACCAGTAGTCTGTAAGTACTGACCACCATTTCCTTCATCCATAGTCTACCACCTATGGATAGGTAGACTACCTACCTACCTACCTTAGTTACCTACGTAAAGTCGGTTGGAATGGCTTAATGGTTGGAAGTGGGTCAATGGATATTTTATTAAATCGCACCCTCATCCCCTCAATGGCCTTATTCCCCTCGTTCGCATGGCTGCTTTAATGGTAAAAGTTGTAGGTAAGTAGGTACCTACCTATCTTACTTGACGATGTTTACGCGGACAAAATAATAGGTACCTACCTTCCTAGCTTTTTTATAGTTTTTATAGACTTTAAGACTGAGTCTCGGTAAAACGGTATAACTACGTTACGTACCTAAGTAGGTACCTATATACCTACTTAGGTCCTGTCAATATAATATAAGGTTTTTAGAGTTTTACGGGACACTATCAATCCCTCAGGAAAAAAAATTATATGGGACCACCTCGAGAGTTTACCCGTTCAAACAAAAAAAAAATTTGGATATCGGTCCACAATTGACGGAAATATCGGTGAACTGAACATAGGTACTTACATAAAAAAAACATTAGTACAGCCGAACATACAACCTCCTCCTTTTTTTGAAGTCGGTTAAAAATGTAAGTTAGGTACCTACCTACCTACCTATCAAGCCTAACTAGGTAGCCTATCACCTACCAGCATGCTTATGATACAGGTAGGTAGGTACCTAAGTAAGGCCACGAGAGATTTATTGGTGCAGGTTTCACCATAGTAGGTAGGTTAGGTACCTAACCTAGGTAGGTAAAGTCAGCAGAGAAAATAGAAATCAGCTTCCAGCGTCTGTATTTCCACTGAGCTACGACTCTGTTGTTTTTAAGAAGAGAGTTAATAGGCACTTTCTGGGTAGGCTCCTAGGCTCGCTTCATCGTAGACCTCACTCTTACCTGTGTAAGTTTCGAGGCCAAGAGCCGACCCATTCATCAGAAAAATAAAACATTATTATAATTAAAATATTTATTGCACTAGGAAGGTGTTACTGTAACACCTACTCGCGCAAACCTGCGCAATCGTGTAGTGCACCTAACTTCAGACAGACAAAGATCGGTTGTGCGTATTGTATGTAGGCGTTACCTATTCTAACATTTATTTTGATGTTTCACAAATGGCTCAGTAGGTAGAGTCTGGCAAATGAAAGTAAACCCTGAAAAAGAGGCGGCAAATTCAAAAATATAAGCGTGTAACCTAAAGGGTTACACGCTTATATTTTTGAATTTTTTAATAACTCTAAATTAATAACTCTAAATAATATACTTAATATAATTATTATATTTGGTACTAGAAAATAATAACCAAGTATAAAGTTGTGTTCTTCCAAATGTCTTTATGGGGTTACACGCTTATATTTTTGAATTTGCCGCCTCTTTTTCAGGGTCTACTTTCATTTGCCAGACTCTAGTTAGGTATAGGTATCTAGCCTACCTACCTACCTACCTTTTATTTCTGTAACGCAGCACGCGCGTATTTAGCTGGTAGTTCATAATAACTTAAAATCGAAAATAAAATGGCGTTAAAATTAAACTTTTAATTAACTTGGCGTGTTAGGTAACCTACATCCTACCTTATAGGTAGGTATAGGTACTTACCTATATTTTATGAGCATCGGCAGCCTTGGACCGAAAGGCGAGGTCGATCGATACGAGCGAAATTAATTAGGAACTGTCTTCTCTCATGTCCATTAGTATTCAACACCATTAGATTAGGTGCCATTAGCCCCATTTGCAAAATAACAAACAGCAATAGCGATTCATATTTCAGCGGAACGCATCCGCGACGAAACGCGTTCCCAACCGCAGCCAATCGCAGTGCAGGAAACTTCACTTATGGACGAATTTTACGGAACAGGGGCCGTATTCGCGTTCTTATTTTCGTTCGGATATTCGGATGTTTCTTACTACGATTTCCGAGTTGAAGGGCCAATTTTTCGGTTTGGAATATTTGGTCCTAGGTTAGGACCGTGTTTTAACATTGATCGTATCGACTGAGTACAATGTAGCTCGTAGTAAGAAGCATCCGAACATTCGTCAAACGAACGAAAAAACTAACGCGAATAACCCCCAGTTTCGTTGCGAATCCGTTCCGTTGAAGTTGTATGAATCTCAGTGATGACGTCATAGAAAAGTTGTCATGCACTAGCGCAATCTGTTGATAAACATTTGAAGCTATCAGTACATAATTTCCTCGGTGTTCGATAACCCGCAGGCTACAGTTTGTCGCATTCCAACTCTGTCTGCATTGAGCCTTTAGTTTCACAACTGTCTAGTTCTAGACAAAAATACTAGATGGCGCACTGACCGTTTCCAAATTCAAAACTTAGCGCGCGTAGGTACCAACCACAGTGGTAGGTAGGTACCTACCTAATTCTAGTGAGGTGAAGGTTTTGAAACAGTGAATCGATCAATTCACTGCTTCCTGATTGTCGAAGACTAGGTACTTTTGAGGTTACTTATGTAAGTAGGTAATGTATGTAACCCGCCTAAACTAGGTACCTACCTAGCTTAGGGCTTAGTTTAGGTTAAGATATTATGTTTTAAAAAACGCATGAAGTGTCATTTTGTCTGAAGAAATTGCACTGTCCAAGAAGTAGGTAAGTAGGTACTTCGAATGCATTCGAATCGCCGAACTACATAAAATCGCCGATGAAATTATTAAGTATCAGTTATTTTTAAAGTACCTTCCTTAAGGAAGAGCTGAAGGTATTGAACCCACGATTCCTGGAAGCCCCAAAGTTCACGGTTAAGAATGTGCCGCGGCATTCAGTGACCTTTCGGAGGAACATTATTTAATCTGTGTTTTCGATTTCGAAACTGCGCGAAACGCGCTCGCTAATCTCAAATTACAGTTTAGAATACTTAGAAGCATTTACACGATATGGGTGTAATTTACACCCATATCTTTAGTAGTTTTCTTGGACTCTGGACTCAACCTTGAGATGACAGTTATTTTTTTGGAAAATGTCATGACGTAAGATTGAGTGGATTATTTTACGACCAAGCATACCAAAATGCACTTAGACGTTGAGTGGAAGGTGAGTTGAGGCATCTGTATCTGTAGTTGAGGTCGAGATTAGGACTAAAGATGGGTGAAGTGAACACAACTACAACTAAACAACAATACATCTTACGACGGTTCCATTTTGCAATGAGACTCTAACAGAATTATACCTACACCGCTATTTTGCAACTAGTGTACCAAAAAAATTTAAGTAAATAAAAAAAAACGAATGGTAGGTACTTATCCGGATAGAATCTAGTATTCTGCAGAATACGGCCCAATCTTCTATATTCGGCAGAATCTGTGGGCAGAATACAGACACAGACGTCATCCGGCCCTTTTCAGCTCCGTATTCCGAATAGCTTAAAAAGTCGGATATTATAACCTATAACCTGATAAACGGACATCCGTAGCATCTCTAGTTTACCATCAGCGTGTAAATAAATGCTTATCAACTTGTAATCGAGTTAATAATACCTACTCGATGATAATTGTACCAAGTGATAGAACATCTTCCGAGAAATTGATAGTGGTCGGACCGGTTAGGCCCATCATTGTTTTCAGAAGCCTTGTCACCTATTTTATGACTAAACAAACAGGGTGTTGATGCTCAGGGGGACATCAATGAAACTTCCAGAACTGATTTACTTTTGTATTACCTTGTCTTACATTAATTTTAGGAAATTAGGTTCGGGAACAATGTTAGCCGTAGCGCGTAGAGAAATGAAGTGAAAAATGTGACTTAATAATAGCGCCTATCCATCAGGATCGAGCACTCGCACAAGACGTTGCTCCCAGGTAAAGCGTAGGCGTAGACACAGGGTCTTCTTCTAACAAAACTCTGCAGCATGGATTGCAGTTGAAACGCTAGTTGCTTCACCGAGTTCTAAACTCGAATAATATATCAATTAGAAAATCGGAGAGATCATGTCCCCTGTGATCCCCCCCCCCCCTGGGACCGCGCCTGATTCTAAGTGATCAGACAGCTAACTTCACGAATGCCTAGATCCGTTGGGCGAACTGTATTTACTATATAGGGTGTAACAAGACTACCGAAGCCGAAAGGGGTAGGTACAGCATCCCAACACACAAATAAATCCAAAAGCATTTTCCGAAAATGTCATGATATCCGGAGAAAACAGCGTTTGAAGATTACTGTTTGCGTATGTACTGGGCGCGTTGTTTTACGTAGATTGCTGGAGTTTGAGTTTAACTGTTTTTTTCTTTCATAAATGAAATTATAAGGTAGGTATGGTCATATTATGTTGTACTAGTAGTAAATAACCCGAAATAACATAAAATGACGCGTTTTTTTGCGTTTTTTTTTCGCTAGATATGTTTAGAATCATGGTCTGATTGCAACCCCTCAGTTTTCGGTAGTAGTCTTTTTACACCCTGTATAATATGATCTGGGGTAGGTAGGTAGGTACTACTGAATAAATGACTTTAGAAATAAAAGAATACAAAAGAAAAGTGTTATTTCCAGCTGTTTGACAGGCCAAATCAAAGACATAATAATCGTGATCTAGAATAATGAGCTTGTAATTCATACTCCTTTGTCCACCATATGTCCACGTAACACAGGTGTTAGCATAAAATTTATAATGATATTTTATCAAGATTGGGTGAGTACAGAAGGAGTTTTATCTATTAGATTTTTCAAAGATTTTGTTCACGGAACCCTAAAAATAAGCATAAGACTATGTTAATTCCATAGATCTGGCAAATGAAAGTAGACCCTGAAAAATCGCGGCAAATTCAAAAAACTTAAATTAATTATAAGGACATTTCAACTTGATACTTGGTTATTATTTTAAACATAGTGCTAGAAAATTTACCCTGCAGAGTTTTTAAATATTCTTACATATTTTAGAAAATTAATGGGTCTACTTTCATTTGCCAGACTCTAACAACAGTGACTTTATTTTATTTTATTTTATTTTACTTTATTGGGGACAACAAACAGTTGATACATTAAATGTTACTTATGAATAATGTTAAGTTTTAATGGATGAGTAAATGTACAACCCACTACGTTATCCACGGCTTACTAAAAAAAATAATTTTGATGTTGATGTGTGATAAGTCAGTGAAAAGATATTAATAGTAGGTGATATGGCAATAAAAGTAAGAGAGAAGTTGTATTTAGGTTAGAGATTGTACGTTTATTCATTTGACAGAGTGTTTTTTAAAGTTATTTTAAACCTAAGTTCAGACAACGCAAAAATATCATATCATATGTGTCGACAATACGGCGCATATGATAGTAAATTTTTGACTTCTACTTATATCAGTCATAACTTAGACATTTTTAGTTATTTATCTGTTGATCGAAACTTAATTAAGCGTAGGTATCTAAATAAGACTGGACGAAGTCGAATGACATATTTATTGTTCATGATTGCGGCATTACGCATTTTAAACATATCACGAAAGCCTTAGGCACTGCCGCTACCTAAACCTTGGATTAAGCGGACATTGAACTGCCTTAGAATAGGCTTTTATATCTTAACTAGTGGACCAGGGCGCCACTTGTACATGGTCGACATTCCCAGAGTTCGTACAAAGCGTTTTGAGTCATTTTTCATACGCACTGCCAAATTGTGGAACTCATTGCCGGGCTCTGTATTTCCCTAAAAGTACAATATAGGGGTCTTCAAATCGAGAGTAAATAGGTTCCTTCTAGGAAAGCATGCTTCATCTTAGACCTGACAGAGTGAGGTCAAAATGATGCCCTATTTAATAAATAATAAAATGTGTGTCAAATGATCACTACACAGCCACGTCAAGAAAAAGAATGCGTCAGTATGACTATATAATAATTGGTCATTATTATAATGTTACCAGTTCTTTGAAAATAAATCAGTAATAGGTCACATCAAGCCACATGTGATCCAATTTTATGTCATTTGGTATTTACAACTGAATGACGAATGTTAGTTTATGGCCTAGTTTATCAACCGGATCCAATCATAGATTTAAAAAGTGTGATGCAGGTAGGTAATAGACTTTTCGTATCATTTCTTCATCGGGAAAAGGAAAACATTGTGAGCAAACCCGTTCCATAAGCAGCTAAAGGTGCACCATGTATTTGGTTAATTTTTGGCAAAAAGCTCTAAGCAATACAATCTGAGTGAAAACAATACACAGAAGTTAGGTACCTACATTCTTACTACATCTACTCCATCAATAGGATGTGTGTAAATAATTTGAGCTTAATAAATCAGAGTCAACAACCTGAAGGGAGACGACAGACGCCGACGCTGCGGACGGCCAAGGAAGCGCGGGAGAAACGACCTCGACACCTTCGTTAGTGGGTGGTGGGAGAGTATCAAAGGAGAGATGGTTGGAAAGAATTGGGGGAGACCTTTGCCCAGCAGTGTAACAGTGTAAGTTGTATAAAAAAAGTACGTGAGTGTCGTGGAAACTCGGTTGGAACGAAGTTTGTACATTTGACATTTTTTACATTATGCGCCACTTTTCGCACACTGCGTATTTTTTTTTTTTGCGCAGGACTATGCGCACTATTTTGCAAAACTTTTGAAGTTTCAACGAAAACATGTTATTTGTTTCTCCTGTAAAGTTGTATTTTTGCAGTTATCCTTTTTTTCCCAGGAGATGCGATATATCGTGACGGTAAAATCGATCTCTTTTTTTTCTAGCCTCCATACTTGATACCGTCCGAAAAGGAACTTCGTTCCAAAAAAAAAAACGACGCGCAACATGGTGACGCCCAACATGTTAGACACTCTTGCTTGCAAAATTGACCAAGACGTTGCCATAGAATGCCTTCAAAGTTCCAAGTCGTTCTTCAACATGAGGACTTGTCGAGCGATATGTTAGGCGACGACAACATGCCTTGTTGTAATAGGTAAGGTTACACCAGTGTGACAATCTGGTGTAACCACGTGTCCGTGGTCACCTACTCATACATAAAGCATGTTAGTTTATTGCTCTGTTTAAAGCAAATTTAATTTGCTTTGCAATACAAAAACAGCCTTTCTATAAGTAATGTCGCCTTTGTATCGGATAAATGCCTAGACATGTATCATTAATTATTTAAATGAGTTGGTTATTGATACCATTCTATTTCCTCATAAATAAAGGTCACTTAGTTCCTATATCTAAATAACTAAGTTAAGTAGGTCTCAAACAATTCAATACCTACTTACTATGTTACGCGTAGATAGGTTTATTTATATTTACCTACCTATCTCCACACCATTCATATATTTGGTGAAACAAAATACTATAAGTATTTATAAACATGAAACATTTTCTCATGAAAAACTAGACCAGCCAGAAACAGATTTTCTAACTTTTGTATGAGGCCAAGCCATACGCGCAAATAGTTTTTTGAGTTGTACCTAAGTCGCGTACGTAAAACCTATTTTGACACTAGACGATGCAAAATTATTTTTCTGTTAATGTTAAACGTAAATTACCCTGCTCATTTTACGAGACTCATAACTCAAGAAACACTTCACCCATAACTATAACTGACAGTGTACAGTTCACCCAATGGATCTAGGCATTCGTGAAGTTAGCCGTTTGTCTGCGCAGAACAGTTTTGTATCAAAAAAGCGGTCACTGCGCAGGCAAACGGCTCACTTCACGAATGCCTAGATCCGTTGGGCGAACTGTAGTAACTTGGGACCTTACTTGTTTGTAGACTTTTGAACAGTAGCAAGTCACGGCACGGAAACATGTTCTATAAATTCTCTGCAACCCTAAATAATACTTCCAAATTCCTCATTCCCGCCATGACGATCGAAATTCGAATTCCACGATATAACCACAGTTTAACCAACATTTATTAATCGCGCGGCAGTTACAGTACGCACAACCAATCTTTAGCTCTCTGAAGTAGCTGCGCAGAACCCATTTTTGATGACGCCTAAAAGACGAAGACAGAGCTGTATAGCTGCCTCGCTCACTCGCTTAGTTTGTTGCATCGTCCTATCTCGCCTACTCTACATACGCAATGTACATGCGCAAACCTGCGCAATCGTTTAGTGGTTTAGTGCACCTAACTTCAGAGAGCTAAAGATCGTTTATGCGTACTGTACAAGGCTTAGGCTGCTTCTTGAAAACCTACGCGGGAAAACGAGATGCAAAAAAACTGGCTTTCAGAACTTCAGGAAAACGAAGCCAGACAAAAACCTTACCTCGATAAATTCATACTATCTCGCCATTGGTATAAAGAAAGGCAACCTGATTTGTTTCTAATTATTAAAATAAAACAATAAAATCCTTCTACGTGCTTTGTCTAGCTGACATAGCAGGGTGACATACTCGTATTTGTGCGATTCTTCTTTGAAGAAAGAACGAGTACAACCTAGGTGTACTGGCGTAGGTTTGGCCGCAGCTTTAGAGTACATTCCTCGGCCACTCGGCGAATGTGAACGTTAGGCCCCGCCCTGACAATAAAAGAGCTACCGGTCTGTTAAGGCTCATGAACCATAATAATTGTCCTGAACAATATCCGTGTGTAATCTAAGTAAATAGATAGAACATTATGTGAGCTTCGAAAAGTAATGCTACTTAGAGGTCGGAATTAATGAAAGAGTCAAAAAAGATTTATTTAGTAGGACAAGCTGATCGCATAAGATCGTCTTAAAAACTTTTTTTTATCCTCGAGACCAAATACAGGGTTCAATCCCGGTCGTGCACCAATTTTCTGCCGAAAAATGTATGTGCATTATGCTAGTTCTCTCGAACGGTGAAGGAAAACATCGTGAGGAAACCGGCATGTCATAGAACCTAACATGTTCGAAAACATATTGTGTCAAGTGCACGAAAGGAGCACTTAAAATCCTTTCACCACACTGGTTCGAAAGAACTAGTGACACGATAAGAAGAAGTCGGTTAAAAATACAATAGAATCATCCATCATAGAAATAGAAGAGCCATCTAAGGATCGTTGCAAACGATCTACGAATACATTTAGTTTTTAGTTTTTATTACAGTTAGAGCAAGAAAAGTCATTTTTAACACGCTTTTATTGGCTCGGTATACATACCGATGTATCTATATTATTCAGTACTTGATAAATCAGTATTTTATTTCAGTTTTGTTATGCTCCATTTCGATTCCCCTTAACACTGACCAGTAGGTAGGTATTGTAATGTAAGCGACAACCATGACATATTGCTGTCGCTCAGTTTTATCACAGATAAATAATACTATAAGTTTTATTGAGCTCTTATTAAAAACCAATAATATTACCATAACAAGCCGGATGCTGTATTGTTGTGTTCCTAAAAACCCCTACTCATTGCCACTCAAAGTCAAAAAGTCTAATAAAAAAACATAAATCGAATTATAGAAAATAGTTTTCAATAATAATGAAGCTTTATAAAAATAGCGAGTGATATTAATGGAAATTGTCAAAGGCACAATTGTTTAATTTTTGATGACGTCTGGTTATGGATCTTAAGTTCCTGAAATAAACACACTACTGACTGTTACTTATTTTTCAACACACTTGCTCATAAAGTGGCTCTATGGTCACCGCAATTAGGCAAATAATGACACCCATAATCAAACTGTGACTTTTTCATTACTATAACTCACTTTTTTATTGTTATTTTATTCACAAGTGTGTTGAAAAACGTCGTATGATACACGTGTGTATTGATGATTACCTGCCTCGGCTCTGTTAAGAGCCTCGCCTAACGGCTCGGCTCTCAAATAACGCCTCGGCGGTAATCACCAATGTTACACACTAGTACCATAATGTACTATTATTTTTATTTGATTTATTTATTTAAATGATATAAAGCAGCAGTATTCCGAAGATCAGCTGTGTCCGAAGGTCATTTTTTATAACTCTAAACAATACGTACGCTTCTCAACTGTCACTACCAAAAGGAAGGTGTATAGGGTCTTTCGTTTGAAAACTTGGATAAAAAAATATTGATTATGTTCAATCAATGATAAAACAATAGTTTAATCGATACCGGAAGCCTAATAGATCTACTTATATCAATCAAATGTTGAGTGGTTAATGAGTGGCTGAAGAGACAACGCGACGTGTTAGTATTTAATTTTATTTCATACCTACTTTGAAAGAAGTCTGTCTGTAACGATAATTACGTTTTTATACTAAAAAGAAAACCGACTTCAATGTTTGACTCGAAACGCGGTGTGACTCAGGGCGTCAAGCTGTCGATTCGATTTCTATTTGTGACATGGCTAGGAGGGAAGGTGTTTAGAGTTTTACGGGGAAACTATCAATCCTTCAGGAATAAAATTTATATGGGACCACCTCTGGAGTACCCTTTCAAACATGAAAAGAATTTTGCAAATCGGTCAACAAATGGCGGAACAATCGCGTAACAAGATACAAAAAAAAAAAAAAACATACAGACGAATTGAGAATCTCCACCTTTTTGAAGTCGGTTGTAAATTATATTGCAATTTACATTCGACTTGCCTACCTACACTGCGGCCCATTGGCCGTAGTGTAGGCCTAGTACCTAGTAGTGCCTAGGCATTCGTGAAGTTAGCCGTTTCGATGAGCACTAGGCGCTTTTATAGAAAGATTGTGCGATTTTTGTTATCGCTGTTACAAAATAACCCGGCTGATTCGTCATTAAGCCATACTGAGGACTTAGCGGACCAATGCCCGGTTCCTATAAATGAAATGAAATGAAATTTATTTGCACGAACACATGTGATACAATAAGATCTTAAAATTATATTTGTCCATTCTGTGTCCTACCAAAATATTAGGCATGCAAATTTTAAATGTCAAGATAAATGATAATAAGTAAAAAATTATAATTGATGTCCCTAACTATTTAAGTATTCATTTACGGAGTAAAAACATTTGTCGATAAGCCATTTTTTTTATTTATTACTGAACAAATGGCCATTTAATTCTTTAAGATCAGTAGGTAGCTTGTTATAAATCATAATGCACATGTAAATAGGCTTGACGTTGTGTTAGTTTTAAATTATATTTAGGAATGTACAGTCTGTTATTGGACGTGTTTTTTAGGACCCGAAAATCTTGATTGGTTTTAAAGTAATTTGCGTGTTGTCTTACGAACTCAGATGCTTGTTTTATATATAGACAGGGTAGAGTCAAAATAAGGAATTTCCTAAATAGTGGCCTACATGGCTCTAGAAAATGAGCGCCACATAGTGAACGGATACATCTTTTTTGAGCTCTGAACGCTTTGTCTATATCTACACTGTTTCCCCACAGTATAAGGCCGTACTGAATAGCTGAGCTAAAAACAAAACGGTACGTTTTACCACAGACAATATGCTGCTTATTATAAAAACGTAAAACCTTGGTTTAACCCCATGCTGACACATGTCAAAACAAAAACCACAAAAAGCGTTCTATGTAGGTACTTACGAGTATTTCGTTTTTCTAGGGGCAGTTTTTTAGTTAGACTTAGTCTAAACTCGGCTCATTTTCTTGTAATAAGCCCCCGAGAAAACAATAGATGTATGTAGTTCTACTTTGATTGCCTAGAATCTAGAGTATGGAAGTGATATAACGCATAGTTGAATTGAATTAACATGCATTTGACACGCTACGGGAAATCCTGACATCCGTCACTGATGGGATTATCACCGCAGTGACGTCGTCATGCAGCCGGACATCATATTTTGTACTTACATGTTTTTTTGACTGTATCCCCAAGTGTGGGTAACGTTCTCTCATATGATGATATGAGAGTACGTGAAAATGCTTACCATGATCATCCTAGCTATACGGTAGTGTAGTAGAAAGATAACAAAAGAAAAAAGTTCGTGAGTGTCGTGAAACCTCCGTGGAACACGGTTGGAACGAAGTTTCAACTCTGAAATTTGGAATTTATCAAATAAATTGTCAAATATTAAAATCCTAGTACTAACAGTATTACAGTCTATGGACTGTTTCACGTCTGCGCACTTCGCACTGTAACGTTTTGACGTATGTATGTGTCGTGGCGGTAAATAGACCGCTTTTTTTTCTCCTCCATCCTCGATACCGTCCGAAAAGGAACTTCGTTCTAATAAATGTCACAATTACTCTTTTCTACTCTACATTCATGGTCATGGTCTACCATGACCATTTAGTTTTAATAATTTTTTTTAATTTTAAATTTTACCTACCTCTAGCCTAGATAGGTAAAATTTAAAACTCGAAAGGTGGGTCGACCTCATCATAAACAGCGGGTTGTACATGAGACAGGCTGGCGTAGGACCTATCCAAAAATGTATGAATTTGTGTGAGTCACACAAATTCATACATTTTTAGATTCAATCAATTTACGCTAATTTTCTATTTCCATTGTTTTCTTTTGGTAGTCATACAACGAGACCTCTTAGATATAAATTGATCTTATAATTAGGTCATTCTTCTTTTTATCGTGTCACCAGTGTGGTAAAAGGATTTTAAGTGCGCCTCTTAGAGGCTCCTTTCGTGCACTTGTCACTTGACACATGTTTACGAACTTTTTAGATTCTACGACATGCCGGTTTCCTCACGATGGTTTCATTCGGGAGAAAAACTCATTGGTGCACGACCAGGTTTGAACCCATCGACCTAACGATCGGAAGGCGGGGCAACTACTACTCCTGTGGAGTAGCCATAAGTTGCCTCGTGCTGTAAATCATCAATTAGAGTAGGTATTTTGTGAGTCACTACTAACGTATGTACTTGTCATGTCATTGTCAAATCGCCAGCTCTTTGAAAAGAAATCAAGCACCTTGAGCTATCCTATAAGGTCACATGTTTGGTGTATGATGCACTTCGTATTTGATGTCATGAAGTAGGAAGCTGGTTCATGCTTTTTTATTCGATTTGATCATCCGATAACATGATTTTAATTGATCAACAAATATTTTCATAAAGGTACTTATATTTTTTGATGTTTCTTAAGCTGTCAAATTAATGTCTCCGCTTGAGGCGTTAAGTTGAATAAAAATGAGATTTTAAGTATTGTAATAATTATGGAAGTGAAGCGCTCGTGGTCGTGCTTAGTCGTTCTTGATAGATCGTCGAAGTTAAGCAACGTTCTAAGCGGATGGGTGACCGCCAGTGGCATTTTCATCTGAGCGCTTCCGTGCTTCGGAGGGCACGTTATATTGTGTGTCCCGGCTATTTAAGTCGTTAAGCCAGGAGGCCTTAAGGCGGCCTAAAAACTCCGTCACCAGAGTTGGCCCCTGACTCATACGAACTAACTATTATGGAAGTTAAATTTTAACTAAAAATTATGTTATGGGCTAGCCATGGAAGCCGTCGAAAGCTGAAAAAAATCTCTTATGGCTTTCAATCCGAAGATTGTGGGTAGAATCCCAGCTGTGCATCAATGTTTTTTTTTTCTTTAAGAGTCCCGCGATAGCCTCAGGGTCCGTTGTTTATTTAACCTAATTTTATAATTTTTCTCCACTGTAATAGTTACTAAGTTTTTTAAATAGTTACTTATAAGCTGAATATCTTCAGAAATAAAAAAGTAGTTCGTTATACGAGTACATATACCTTTCATAAAAATTTCAATGAAATTACCGTACCAATTTATTTACTAAATTAATTAATACCTTGTAAGGTTCAATCCAGTTTTCATATCCGTAACAGAACAATTTTTTTTCAAAAGTGGTTTTCCCAACATACCGATACGATTGACAGGACTTCGTTAAAAATATATCTACGTACCTACTATATATAAGTGTGTGTTGCTTTCCTCCGAAAACTTAGATTTTTTATTTATCGCATTATGAAAATAAACTTACTCAAGATAGGTTTTTAAGATAGGTTACTTAACATCTAAAAACCACAGAGGTTTAAGCTGATGCCAAAATTACGTCTACGTCAGTACATATACGAAGTACGATGTAAGTTAATATCTTACCCAAGTTTTCGGGAGAAAGCAACATAGGTGAAAATAAATTCAAGTTTTATAAGAGAAAATGCTTTCTTCTTTAGGTTTTGGACACTACTTTTAAGATAAACATTAATTAGTCATTCAGCGTGTGTTGCAGGGGAAATAAAATTACAAACACTTATTTACATCCAAAAGTATAAGCTCAAGGTTTGCCAACGTGCGATGGAGCGCAGCATACTCGGAGTTAAGCGGATCGACCGTATTCGCAATACCGAGCTGCGCTCAAGAACACAGATCGCCGATGTAGCCACAAAAGCCGCCAAGCTTAAATGGGACTGGGCGGGCCATGTTTGCCGCATGTCGGGAGACCAGTGGGCCAAATTGACCACAGTGTGGTGCTCTGATACGTTGCGACGACGCCGCGGCAGACCGCGAACAAGGTGGAGGGACGAGCTCGCCAAATTCCGTGCCGACTGGACCTTATTAGCACAGGAGAGGGATGAATGGAGGGAGTGGGGGGAGGCCTTTGCCCAGCAGTGGGACATTGAGGGCTAATATAATGATAATAATTTGTTTAAATATAAATAATTCAAGAACAAATAAAAAAGTTACTTTTCAGCGGAGCGCGTTTATGTCGTTTGTATGACAAATGAGAACAATTAACGTTGAAATAGCTAAATTGAAATGCTGATCTCCAAAATTTTCCTTTATAAGTAACAAAAACTTTATTAATATACACAAAAAATCACTAACTTATTACAATGAAAATATCGACCTTGTAAACTACGCAAACACAAGCAATGTGTAATGAATGCAAAGCAGAACAAGGGTTCGCAAGAAGATTTAAATTAAGAACGTAATATTTTCAAATATGGAATCCGCTCTACATCCTTCTACGTAAACCATAAATTCCAACCGGAACACATGCATCATCGGAAGTTTTACTCCGGACTCTTTCGGCCAGTGACAACTTAAGGTCTTTAGTAAAAGGAACCGGTCATATTTACCACACTTTACTCTTAGTGCCCGCGTGATCGCGTGTGCAGACGCACGTGTCAAACCTTGGAACACAGCCCGCCAAAACAGCAATTCGAAGTGTTCGATTTTTAAACGTGACAGTTGACATTGTGATACTTCAGAGTTTTTAAAGGCAAAAGGACTTAAGGTAATTTTTTTTATACAAACAAAAACTAGTTAAAAGTGTTGAATGTTTGTTTGCTCTATTTTACGGTGGAGGTAAACAATATATTTTTTTAAAGTTTTTTTTTGTAATTGGATTAACAAGACAAAGAAAAGAATTAACTGCGCTTAGGTCTTTTTTGTGATAAATGTTTATTATTCATAAGGAATTTATTTTTAGTCAGGTCATTTTTTTTTGAACAGCCTTGGATGTGTCGCCAATATTTACGCAATCGTCATCGACGATCAAACTGAATCAATGACATAACATCTAATCTTACTTACCATCACTTACACTTAAAGACATGAAACTGGAAATACCACGTCAAACATTTTTTTTCGATGATATAAATAAACAAATAAATAATGCTGGACATTTCACACAGCATTATCTAGCCCCAAACTAAGCAAAGCTTGTACTATGGGAACCAGATAACTGATATAGGTACTACTATATACTTTTTGTTTGTAAAGATATACATAGAAACACCCAGACCCGAGATAAATATTTGCAAATCATACAAACATTTATCCCGCAGCGGGGATCGAACCCGCAACCTTCTGCGTCTCAAGCGAGCATTCACCCACTGCGCCACAGAGGTCGTCAGATATCGTGTACATATTCAATTTTGATCAATTTTAACACGTCACATGTCAAACATAATAATGTTTTTTAAATTTTGTATGATGATTGTGTAAAAATATGGATAGGTGCCAAGATTTTAGCAAATAGAACCATGTTTTGTTTTATTAGCCTATACTGTCCCACTGCTGGGAAAAGGCCTACATACCTAAAACTTAGGCCTTTACATCTATATTAGATGATTTATACAGCGTCAGGAGGCAATCCATGCCTACACTTAACGGGATGCTGTAGTGCCTGGGACATTGTTTGAGATGAAATAGGCTTGCCCAGCATCTAGACCATCCTCTCAGCTTAATCAGCCTGGCCAACAGGAAAGACGACGTCAATACGTGTGGAGCTGACTAAGCTGCGGGTTTCCTCACGATGTTTTCCTTCACCGTTAAGAGCTCGTGTTATAGCGTACCTGCATACCAATATTTTAACTATTAAAGAGCGTTCTTGAGCTTTCATTAAGTAAGTAATCGGTGTTCATAAACCTCTACAAATACAAAATCATTTTATTCCGAAGCATGTCTCGTTTACGACTAATGAAGGTTTAACAAAAGTCGATAACATTTACAATGCCAAGCACTAGGTTATACATGCATGTAGCTTGTTGAGTCGTTCATCAAAATATGTCAGTCAGTCAGTGGCGTAGCTACCTAAGGGCTAGGCGGTGCAGTGCACCGGGGCCCCCGAGCTCAAGGGGCCCTCGGACTTCCGAGCGTGGGGTCGAGAGTCCCGAGAGTCCGAAAGGTTTTGATTATTAATACTATAGGTATGATTATATCTTATAATATAAAAATGAATCGCAAAATGTGTTGGTAAGCGCATAACTCAACAACGCCTGAAACGATTTCATTAAATTTTTTTTTGTTGTGTTCGTTATTGTCAGGAGAAGGTTCTTATGACAGAAAAAATCTATATATTAATCATGGAGGGCGTGAAATAAGGGTTGAAAGTTTGTATGGGGAGTTGGTAGTTCCAGTTAAATGCAATAGATGGCGTTGCTAATAAGTATGTTATTTCGCTGACGAAGTCGCGGGTACCAGCTAGTTGAAAATAAAAACAACTGCATTATTAGATTTTTGAAATAGTTACCCAGAAAATGACGAATCAAATCGTAAGTTTTTACAAAAAAATGAAATACGTTTACATTTTGCGACACCCTGCATATTTTGACATGATAAAACCGAAACCGTTCAGTAAGGGCCCCGGTTTATTTTGCACCAGGGCCCTTGGCTACCTAGCTACGCCACTGCAGTCAGTAATTTAGTGAGTGACCCTACTTTTAAATACTTAGGTATGCTTAATTTATGACTTTAATAGATTTAAATTAATCTGCGTGTAGGTAATGTATATTTAATTTGAGATTAACGAAATCATTGTAATTTGAATCAAATTAGAAAATGTCTTCGGGCAATTCTATTATGTCATAACTTTTAACTTGTTTATAGTTACTTAACGCTGTTGAATTTTCGTGTTTACTGATAAATGAATAGAGTTCAATTATTTATCATACTAATACTATAAATCTGAAAGTTTGTGAGAGTTTGTAAACGTAAACGTGTTCACGACTGTATCCCCAAGGCGCGGTAGACATTCTCTCAGATCTTTTTATGTTTTTTATTCCAAATCTTTTGAAGATGTCTAAGGGGGGTAGTCAGAGGCATGTCCAAACACATAATATTTGATACATGCCCACATCTCGCAGAAGTTAGTATTCCATACGTGACAGGTTGCAAGCCCATCGCCGCCTATAAGAACCAGTAGAACGATTTGGATGACACTCGGAATAGACACCTATTCCATGTGGATAGTCTGCAAAACATTTAAGGTTTGTCCTATGCAAAGCAAAGTAAAGCCGCGGACAGAAACTATAGGTATAATATAAAACTAGATACCTATTTATAAGTAAGTTTATAAAGTGGACAATGGATCAAACCTACATAGGTAGCCACATGTCGTATCAGTTTTTGCGACCAACCAGGAAATCCTGCGTTTTTTCTGACCTTAAATCGAAAGTCCGTAATAATTAAAACAAGTTTAAGTAGAGAATAAACACATGTATACTATAGTACACATCATTATACTTTCCGGGTAGCCTTGTCAAGCCGTTGACATGTTACTGTCATTGTAGAAATTGTCTCGAAAGCACGAAGAGAACAATTGCGGGGGATATTTTCAACGTTTTAGGAAAAGCATTTTACTTTTATCGTGTTTGGTGCTTAGTTACGGTGACATTTTTATCTGTAGGCCCTTATTAATAACATGGTGTAAAGTTACGCCAGGCTTGTATGGTACCCCCCCGATGGATTCCAATCTTGACGCGATGGGGGGGCTTAGTAACCGTGGTTTGGAGGCCCACGGTGAAGCCAATAGGAATCCCAGGCGGGGACGACCTGGTGGCGTCTGGCGGGTAGGGTCGCGGGTGAAGAGGCGTGTCGGTGTTTCGTTGCCGCTCGCCCTATCTCCCGCGATCCAACGGTGGCGCACCGTAAGATGCGTCGGCGGTGGGGCCGCAGTGGAAGAGGAGTGTCGGTGTTACGTTGCCGCTCTCCCTATCCTCTGCGGCCGGTTTTGGAGGCTTCTCCACGCCCTCTTTCATTAGAGTGCGCAGTGGACGAAGGGAGCGCAGAGCTTTGGTGGTGAGTAGCGGACGCTAGGTGCGGGGGCACCTTCGTCCGCCTTGCACTACTCACCACGACGCGGGGCCGCCCTAAGGGCGGGGATCGCCAGAGGGGGACTGGACGTAAAGGCTGTGCCGGTTTCCCAGACCCCCTCCATTCCAGGCGACGCCGGAATGACGCTGGGTCGTTTAGTGGGTATACCGGGAGTCCCCGGGAGTCCCACATACCCCTCTCGCCCCCCGGCGGAGGGGATGCGTAATGCATTTTTCCCAGCGAGAAAAAAAAAAAAAGGCTTGTATGGTAACTCTTAAGTTACACCCGGCGTAACTTTACACCACGTTTATTAATAAAGGCCATAGAGCCTGCGTGAAATTACGAGTTGGTAAAGGGTATTTCTCATTCGTCGAATGATCGTAGCGTAATGTAGAAGAACCTCTATTTTTTGTATACTAAGATTAACAGTTTCAATTTGTTTAGTTATTTAAAAAAAAATTTTGGAAGTCCCTGTGTGAGCTGACCCTTAGGTATTAACTAGGTTGACCCAACCTTTATAACGACTTTTAATTTTAATTCCGCAAACAAAAAATAATTAGTGTGTTAAACTGACAATTTGAAGAGTTGTATACATTCTTCAGTAGTTCGCGCTCATATTGTAAGTAAGACCATTCACCTTCATCATTTGCCTTCATTATCACTTTTATGTGGGGTCGGCACAACAGGTTTTTCCCTTCCAGTCCGCTCTATCAGCCGTCATCTCAACACTCACTCCTTTCTTAAGGTAGCCTTCCGAGCCAAGCGTCTATTAGCGTCAGTGACGCCGCGTCTGCGTAGATGTTCTATGCAAATGTATGAAATTCTAGGGATTATCATACCTTTGCATACAATATCTACGCAAACGCGGCGTCACTGACGCTATAGACGCTTGGCTTGAAAAGCTACCTTTAGCCATATCATATTTTACACAGTCCATCTCTCTTTTCTAATTATTATTAAAAACATTTATTTATAAATACAAATATGTATGATGTTGACATGTTCAGTCTGTCTTATAAAAAACATTTATTTAAAAAAAACCGGCCAAGTGCGAGTCGGACTCACGCACGAAGGGTTCCGTACAATTATCTATAAATGGGAGCCCCCTTAAATATTTATTCTTTTCTGTTTTGGAACGAAGTTCCTTTTCGGACGGTATCGAAGAAAAAAAGACTGAGGCTTGAAAAAACATTTTGTTCCATTTTACCTTCACGACACATATGTATATGTATAATATGTATTTGTCAAATCGTCACAGTGCGAAATGTGCAGCCGCGACACAGTCCATAGATTGTTACATTGTTCGTACGGAAGAGCGTGTCTAGGATACCTAATTGACAATTAATTTATTATATTCCCAAAATAGAAAAGTACTCTTTGCTTCGTTTCAACAGAGTGTTCCACGACACTCACGTACTTTTTTGTATATATCTGTGAAAATTCCAACTGTCTAACTATCACGGTTCATGAGATACAGCCTGGTGACAGACGGACGGACAGCGGATTCGTAGTAGTTCAGATTCTTACTTCATAGGGTTCCCGTTTTACCCTATGGATACGAAACCCTAATAATTACGTTTTTATACTAAAAAGAAAACCGACTTCAATGTTGGACACGAAAGGCGGTGTGACTCAGGGCGTCAAGCTGTCGATTCGATTTCTATTTGTGACTGACTAGGAGGGAAGGTGTTTAGAGTTTTACGGGGAAACTATCAATCCCTCAGGAATAAAATTTATATGGGACCACCTCTGGAGTATACCCTTTCAAACATAAAAAGAATTTTGCAAATCGGTCAACAAATGGCGGAACAATCGCGTAACAAGATACAAAAAAAAAAAAAAACATACAGACGAATTGAGAACCTCCTCCTTTTTTGAAGTCGGTTGAAAAGAGCTTCATCGTTATCACAATGAGAAATCATTTTGCATTTTATTTACACTTGAGGTAAAATCATTGGTTTATTAAATCTCAATTTACGTCAAAGTAGTCAGTTAGTAGTTTTTATGGTAGGAACTGAGGCCATATTCAGTCGTGTATAAACACTTTATGCTTCATGAATTATTTAAAAACTTAAACAATAAAATAAATAGAGTGATTATTTTGCAATTCAGTTTTCTGACTTAATGTAGTAAAATAAACATTCTTATTTATGTATAGCTAAAGACCAAATTCGCATGACAACTTAGAGCGGTTTCACATTATTCGATCCGATATCTGTATCGGACTCCGATACGATGGCTGGGCAAGTAAAATGTATGAACTAGATAGCTCCGATATCCGATATCGGATCGGATAATGTGAAAACGCTCTTATGTGGAATTGTCATGTTTATGGGTAATTGTGGCAAAAAATATTGACGTATTTTATCCTATGCGCAAACTGTAATAATTAAATGCCATACTGAATTGATAAATTATATTAGTTAGGGTGAAAATTAACTAACTAATTTAAGGAATGCCTTTTATAATTAATTAAGATTTTAATGGAATTGAATAAATATTCGAATACCTGAAGTAGGTATTCGTATAAATAGCAAGATTCGGAAAACGACAATTATCTACTATTCGCAAACGAATAATGAAAAGATCTAAAGTTGACGCACTATCCCACTCAGCAAGGATCTCAACTTGTTAGATAAGATATTAATCATCATCATCATCATGTCATCCATCTAGTGTCCACTGCTGAACATATGCCTCCCCCATCGATTTCCACAAGATATTAGAAGCTTCATAATAATCAAAGCTACGTTCGTAAACTAGTATCCAAATAAAACTATTGTAGATCAAATGTTAGCATTGCGAAACATTATAAATATGGCCAATAAAAAATAAATGATCTATTTTATTGGCAGTTAAAATGTTCGTTCGATTGACCAATTGATTGCTACTAGGTATTCATTGGAACTAATGAAGGAATGAATTATGTGCATCCATAGGTTAAACTTAAGTATTTTGACCCAAAACCATCAATCACTGATTGCAACATGGCTTTTGCGATCTAATTTTTGGTTATCGAATGTGTAGCAGGTTTTTTTAAGCCTCGGTGGTATTCACGAGTTGGTCTAGTGGTAGGCACAAGGCATAATCGACTCTCTATCCGTAGGTCGATGGTTCAAATCCGAACCTATCATCAATGAAAATGTACGTAATTATTAAGTTTTCCCCAATAAAAGTGCGTCAAAAGATTTTTCGTTTGGGAAATGGGCATGAACTATACATATAAGCTAAAGTCAAGAAAAAAACAGTAAGTACCTAATTATACACGTATTCTATTAGGCAGTTATGGGCTTGCAGTTTTTCACGTGAAATAACACTTTTAAAAAGTGTAAGTGAGTATCTATCTATAATTTTAAATGTTTAAAGTGTTAAACCAAACTTAGGTATTTCATTGAGACATGAAAAGTCTGAAATGTTCGATTCCGACAGGATTGTGTGTGTTCGTGTGTTCACACGACGATTCTCCTAAAACCGGAGTGCCTTACCGCTCGGCCACGGAATCCCTGACATCGCAAAGGAAATCCTTGATAAACACATACTTATCGGTTAAGTAAGTTGTAAGTATCTATATTAGGATTATTAAGGACATGCCTTTGCCTTCGTTTCTAGACATCTTCAAAGAGACCTTAAAAAAGTAAGTATGTTCGTATGAGTCAGTGGCCAACTCTGGTGACGGAGTTTTTAGGCCGCTTTAAGCTCTCTGTCATGGCTTAACGACTTAAATAGCTGGGACCGACAACTTAACGTGCCCGAAGCGCAGAAGCGCTCAGATGAAAATGCCACTGGCGGTCACCCATTCACTTACAGACCGTTTCAAACGTTGCTTAACTTCGACGATCTATCAAGAACGACTATGCAAGTACGACCACAAGCGCTTCAAACAACAAAACACAACGGATGTCTTTTATTTTTGGGGTTATAGTCGTAGTAGCCTGTACTTTTATCACTATCAATCTCATTTATTCAAACAAGTATTAATTTGTACTTGTAACTCGAAGTATTTACCCTTTGCACGACTAATGTCCAAAATCAGAAATGTCGAACTAGAACTAATGACCAGCACGAATTTTGTCCAATTTACTATCAACCTATTTAACCTGATCGCACATTTGTCCGCGCCGTATGAGCCACAGACATTTTTCTATACAAAAAATGCCGATGACGTCAGAAAATGCGGCTGGCTTCTGACGTCTCAGCATTTCTTCTATTGAATTGACAGTTCGGCGCGGATAGGTCTGCGACCCTTAGGGACATTTTACTAAGTGCTTAATTAATGATCATGAATCCATTAAGGTTTTAACTAGTGCAGATCAGTTGCACCTGTTCTAAACAAGAGTAAATATAAGCCATGGGCTAAAATACACACGATAAAAATTTTTACTCGTTTTTCTATACCGATGCCAATTAGCAGCAGAGGGGATATTTTAATAAAAAAGCTGACAAAATTCAAACTATATTTGATTTTAAACATGAAAGGATATTTGTATTAGCCTAAAATATTATAATAATGTGCCAATAAATCTTAGTCTAACAAAGACACGATCGTAAAACACAATGCGTGGGTTTAACTACAATATTTTATTGACTATATTTTTGAATTTGTATCAAAATTAATATTTGAATCTATACAAGGCTGAATGTTAAATCAATGAAATAATGATGGTCATATAGACGAAAGATAGGCTCTACATTATTTATTTACACTACGCAGTATCATTATTAAGTAGTTAAGTATATCTGAAATGATATTACTAAAATGTTTAACGACACCAGGCTTTGTCCAGTGCGGGTTCAATTATATATATATTTTTTAATTTGTCTTATCATAATTATAACGTGCCACGACGCAACGCAGTACGCAATTTTTTTAAGATGCATCGAGTATTAACAAAAAAAAGTTAAACATTAGACGCCACTTGTAAATGGTTGATATTCCCAGAGTTCGTACAAAGCGTTTTGAGTCCACTTTTTTCATACGCACTGCCAAATTGTGGAACTCATTGCCGGGTACCGTATTTCCCGAAAAGTACAATATAGGGGTCTTTAAATCAAGAGTAAATAGGTTCCTTCTAGGAAAGCATGCTCCATCTTAGACCTCACTACTGCTTAACATCAGGCAGAGGGAGGTCAAATGCTGACCTATTTAATTAAAAAAAAATGCTAAAAACTGTAATGAAAAAAATAAAAACATTGTATTTTATTATATTTGTGGCAAAAAATATAATGGTAAAAAATTGTTTTTTTTTATTTGAGCAGTTATTTTAAAAATCATAAACAGTTTTATTAAATTTTCAGTGACTAATAAGTTGCACCACATCATTATAAAGTTAACTAAGAGTATTCTCAGAACAAAATTATGTCGTCGAATAACTAGGTATTTATAGTTAAAAAAATCTGACTAATTCATGGCCATTGTTGCATTCCATTGCTTTGCTCGAATTAATCTGCCAAGGTCGAACTCGCCAATCGAATCGTTATTAATAAGTATTTAAATATCGAAATTGAGGTGGAATATTTTTAATTTCACCATCTTTTATTTCAAAAACACTGAACGTCTAAATATTATGTTGAGTTTCAAATCTTTTTGCTGTAGATAAATAAGTATTTGTTGATTCAAATTTCAAATGACTGAAGTCTCAATTTTTTTCTTGTTCATTTGTATATCTACAGAATGTAATAACTGTACTGTACATAAGCAGTACAGTACTTTTTAACCGACTTCAAAAAAAGGAGGAGGTTATATGTTCGGCTGTATGTATGTTTTTTTTTTATGTATGTTCACCGATATTTCCGTCAGTTGTGGACCGATTTCCAAAATTTTTTTTTTGTTTGAAAGGGTATACTTTCATTGTGGTCCCATATAAATTTTATTCCTGAGGGATTAATAGTTTTCCCGTAAAACTAAAACAATCACTGAACTTTAAGAAAATTGTGACTTCAAATTATATTTTTATTTTTCTCTTTTTAGTGTTTAGAAGGTTCTTCTGTTTGTGTTCTGTGAAGTCGGTTCAATTTTTTTTTTTTAAATTTTTTAAAATTCTGACGACCTCTGTAGCACAGTGGGCGAAGCTCGCCTGCGACGCAAGAGGTTGCGGGTTCGATCCCCGCGGCGGGACCAATGTTTGTATGATCTACAAATTTTAATATTTGTCTCGGGTCTAGGTGTTTCTATGTATGTATTTACAGACAAAAAGATATTAGTAGTATATCAGTCATCTAGTACCCATAACAAGCTCTGCTTACTTTGGGGCTAGTTGATGCTGAGTGGAAAATTCTAGCATTATTTATTTATTATTTACATTTTGTGAATGATTAGATCATTTAATAATTTTTTAGGTTCAAGAATAATAATTAAAGAAATTATCGCAGTCTAAAAAACATGACAGTTGTGTCAACATTGTGCCAACAACAACAACGCCGTAAAATACCTTGAGCAATAATTATTTAAATCTGATTCATTATGTTGACAGTTTACACTGATATTTAAAACCTATAGATGGACTAGCGAACTTAATTTTCTTGTCACATTCGTTGGACTAAAAAATTACAAGGGCCTTGACTGTCGTGTCGATACGATAGTCGTAGGTTTCCGGGCTATCAATGGATAATTACGATTTTATTTTGAGCTCCAAACGGCGAAAGAAAATAGTATGAGGAAACTAGTTACAACTCTACTAGGTGACTTAAAATCTACGACGTATGGAATGCTCTGCGAAATAGAAAGTGTGGATTTAGATGTGCCTCTGACTCTGACCGTTCGGTTTTATTTGTTTATCTTAAGGCCAATTTGAGTGCTAAATAAGATGGAAATGGAAATAAGAAGACTTCCGAAAGTCTGTAAAATATTAATTTTAAAGACTTTCGGGGGTCTTCGTATCTGATGTTCTAAAGGAGCATTTAATTTTAGATGATGTGATTTTTGGCAGGTTTTGCTGAGCCGATGCCATTTGTATCCGTGCGAGCGTCGCACTTACCTACTAGGACTTTTAGCATCCGATGAGCGTTTACGCGTAAAAAGTTGCAGTGCGATACTAAATCGTATGGGTTGAAATTGTATTCTTCCCTGTGCTACTTCAGTGAAGTTTGAAGCCATTGTTGGGAATACGGTCGTGACATTTGTGTTCTGTAAAATAGATCGTTCCGAAAAACACAGGGTTAAGTACCCAAATGCCATTGAAAAAAATCATTGCTATGCTCTGACCCAAAAAAGCAGGCAATTCTGCACTAATTTTGGCAAAAACGCCCATCACGTTTCACATACCTTATCTCAAACATCTATTAGGTAAATGCACGATGTTTATATTTTGGCACATCTATCCGCAGCAAAATGTATTTTATCTTCTTAGGTACAAGGTTTATATTTAAATGAGGTTAGAGTCTAGAATTGTCAACTCGTGGGAAACTTTTGTGCTACATTCAATATGAGAATGGAAACGTATCTAGGAGTAAAAAGGTTTATGGCACTGTTATATAATTAAAGGTCTATCTAGTTTTTAGATTATGTACTTAGGTCTCAATTAGTTTCATTTATTTGCGTAAATCACATTAGTTTTATAAAATAGAAAGTTTGACTGTATGTATCTTTACTTCACGCTGTAACGGCCTGAGAATAATTGCCTCTTCTAGATTAAAAACTACTCCATAACACAACTGTAATTTTTTTATCACCACTAATGTCAATGAAAAGATAGCAACAGATTAGCCAGCCTTTTAATGGACATTATTATTATTAGACATTATTATGAATGGACAATACTATGGTTGGACATTATTATAAATGGTAACTTTTTATAATTGGACATTATCGTGCAAAGATAACAAAAACTATATTATTTATTCGATTTAGATTTGACAAAACCAATAAGCTTGCAGGAAAATAGGTCTCGCCTCAACTTATAAATTCTATTTATAATACCTAGGTGGTTACAGTCAACTCGTTTCGTGGAAATATGTAAAGTGAAGGGACAAATAACTAAATTATAACACTGATCTAAACAAATGCAGCCAACTAATTTATTCATTTGATTTCAATAAAATTATAAGTATATATTGTGCTCATAAATATCTAACGGTAACAATGACTAGGTACGCCATATTTTTTTCCTGAATTTTTTTTTTCGTACTGACTCCTGCGGATTTTAGTATGAGTTATAGGTAAAAAAATGCATTATATTATCAAAGTCAATACAGTGCCTATTTATTAGTAAAATCTACGAAATCTACTAACACCGCTACTACACGCTACAGCAAAGTCGTTTCGCGGCGTAGGCATTGTGATCAAAAAGGCAAAATTCAACTATTCCGAACATCGAAATAATTTAGTATCTTATCTGTGAACACCTAAACACTCTGGTACCAATAAACTGTCATGCAATTGGTAGGTAATTGAAAATTATGGGACTTGTGAATTGTTCACTTAACTGTATTCGTAACCAAATGTCATGCCATAAGAGAATCCAAATAAACCATGGAAGCATTCCTTATCCTTAAAGGGAAATGTTAATTTCACATCGGTACTCACTGATTTGCCAAACTAATCTAAACGAGGATTGTTCCGCGCAATTTAAAAACCATTATAGGTCTTGGGAGTATGAGTTCCTCGCTTTTCAGTGCTTAGGCACCGCGGCTCAGCTTGCATTGGGTAATTTTGTAGCCAAGCCATACATAGAGAGATGCTAAGTGATGTGTAAGTTTCGAGGTCAAGAGCCGACCCTCATCATTAAAAAAAAATAAAAAAATGCTCCTATAACTTACATATTTGCTTTAGATAAGTAGGTACTGTCACACCCGAAATATTTGTTTTTTCGGAGTTACAGCATTATCAGTAGGCTTTATATGTACTGAGAGCCGTGTTGGTCGAATGGGGTTGTGCCTTGACTTTCAATCCGAAGGTCGTGGGTTGGAATCCCGGCCGTGCATCAATGGATTTTTCGTTTCGTAAAATTTATATGCGCTATAATACGAGCTCTTAACGGTGAAGGAAAACATCGTGAAGAAACCCGCAGCTAAGTCAGCTCCACACGTATTGACTTTGTCTTTCTTGTGGGCCAGGCTGATTAAGCTGAGAGGATGGTTTAGGTGCTGGGCAAGCCTATTCCATCTCAAACAATGTCCCAGGCACTACAGCGTCCCGTTAAGTGTACTCCTGACGCTGTATAAATTGTCTAATATAGATGTAAAAGCCTAAGTTGTTATATGTACTACAGCTACAAAATACAAAACGGGCCGTGTGGGCCAGCACTAGTTAAACAAATAACCATTAAATTGACATTTTGTGTGTATCACGAAGACGCTCGGGTTTCCCCTGCCAGAGCCGAAACTGAAAGGATCACGACTCGCCTTTCAAATCGATGCCATTTGTAAGTGGCAAGGATATCACGAATGAGGGGAAAATCCAACTATAAAGTATAACTTAGACCTTCGGATGATCCAATTTTGGCATTCGATACTTTTAGGTTTTTTGAAGAAGGCTTAAGAAGTATTTCGATAAAAATCATCCGACAAAGACAGGGTTTTTTGTAACTCTTATATCATTGAAAGGAACAGGCAAAATATTTAATAGTAGTAAAAGCTATGATGCCTATAATTTCATTATCAGGGTTACATTAAAGATTCAGTTGTTTGGGATAGAAATGGTTTTTTCAGCTTATGGGTCAAGCCTCTCCGGCTTTTATTTCTTTTGGTTCTATGCCAATTGGCACGAAAGGGTTTCGTAATAGAAAAAAAAACGTAAACTTCAAAATAGGATAAAATGATAGGTATTACGAAGTGAAAGCACACTCAAATGATGAACACTAACTACCTTTTTTTTAGTTCTAGGTATACTACGAGTAATTAGTTATTCTTGCTGACATGTCATTAGTTCTGCTAATTAACTTATTACTTCTGGTTTATTACTCTACTAGGCCTCACAAATTATTTTTAACATTACAATTATTATTAAATAAATGTGTTTGTTGTTTCAGATTCACGAGTGCCGCAGTGTGAGTGTAAAATCTAAATCGTGTAGTGTTGTGCTATAATAATGAGAATACGTTCGGTGTGAATCTCACGCGCAATGTCGCAACGTCTTTAACGACGTAATATTGATTTAACAAGTTGACATTTCGCGGCAATGAAGTAGCAATGGCGTTAGCAAACTACACAATAGCAACTGTTGGAGTGGCGACGCCGGCGATTGCGGCCACATCCGCGACCCCTCTCAAAGTCAACCTCGACGATCTTCTGTACTCGCCAGACGACCACCAGCCAGATGCTCCCCAGCAGAGCAACGAGCCCTTCACTCCTCCGAACACGAGAAGGCCGAAACTACGGAAGCGAGCCGGCACCGCCTACCTGCCCCCGCTGAACCAATTCGCTCGCTACCCACAGACCAACATCCCACACAACCCCTACAATCTCCACACACAAGTGTACCAACAGAACACTCGGCTGGACATTCAGATAGAAAACCAGCGAGTGCACGAAGTTAACACACAGTATGATAACACCGGGCAGTACCACCACGATCCTACCGGAGACTACGATTACGAGCAGAGGAGACTGAACCAGAACCCACAAACAGTCGGTTACAGTCCGGGGTACGCGGATACACCGTACTCCCCTTTGACCACACCCAGTCCATCTAGTCGACCGTTTCCCAACCAAAATGTACCTAACTTCAACTTTGTGAATAGGGCCACTGCCCCTACCCCTCCTAGAACGAACCCTGAACCACCGAAGACCAGTAGCGGGCAAGGCGGTGGGCAAACGCAGACACCGCCAGACCGACCACGAGGGTTCACGAAAGTGGAGACAGGAGCTTCTGGTGGGAAGACACAGTTACACGCAGTCCTGGACTATGATGATCCCGATGACTACTATGATGATGTCCCCGGAACAAGTAAGTTTCATTTCTGTTCAACAAATAACTCATCTGTCCGACAAAAGGTGATTCGTAGTGACCTTACGCATTTGATGTACTCATACTCGGAAGTAAGGTCCTCAAACATCGAAGGTACATTCAAACAAAAAATTGTCTATGCGTAGACTATTTTTTTTGTCAACCGATTAAAAACCTTATCGAATCTATGCTTTTCCTAGTAAAAAACTGACAAAGCCTCCGATTAGCACGGTCCAAGGTGGTCAACAACAATTAAATCCTGTTAGCGCTCGTGTTGATTATGCCAGCAGCCAGACAATAGATCTTATCCGAATTTAATATCGGTTCATAGTTACATTGTACAGGCTTACTTTTAATGAACCTAAATCATAATAACTATCCAACTGAATAATATTATTATATTTCGCTAAAAGTAAAGATTTGCGCAAAAAAAATATCTGGCAGGAAATCCATACGAAAACCGAGAATTGATAAAACATATCATTGCTACAAAAATAATCGTAGTAAGGGAAAGAAAGGTGAAAAAACCCATAAAAATCGACCACCAAAATTGAACAAATTAAGCAACATGAAACTGGATACGTGAAGAAAATGTTGAATAGCTTTAGAAACCAGACAGATCTTATCCAAACATGCTTTATTCGTAGGTTTGAGACCAGACACGATCGGTCCAATTACTTCCACTATCAGTCGATAGCCACGTAGCCTTGGCGTCGGGCGGAATTTATAGAAATGGAGCGTTGTTTGCTTCGTAACTTGTTCTTGGAACAAGTTTCTCTGAGCAAACCCTTGGCCTTCTCTCCAGTTGCAAATGCCATATTCGCCAGAAGAACCTATATTCAATCAATAAAAATAAATGATTAAACGAAATACTCATTTCCGGCAACACTTCTTTCGTTTTTGTTATGATCCCACAAAAAAGCATTTTGAATGAAGCATTAGCAAACCTTTCAGGTTTGTATTTTTGAATTGGAGTAGGCAGCACCTAAAACGTCCCACCAGCTTAATCCGTCCAACACAAGTTAAGGCAACACTTTCTAGTTGCCTCTTACGACATCCATGGGTTGAAATGAAGGGGTCCATTCTTAAACCCGAACCACAACTAAGATAATAAAATAAGAAGAGTCAAATCAATAATGAAATAAGATCAAATCGCGTCAGCTCCGATCTTAAACACTTGCCTTCGATTGCTTTTGTGGCGACCGGTCGCCAATGCCACACAGACAATGGACAGTCTACCGCGGACGTTGATACATGAATACGAGTAGATTATTGTCTGTGGCCTAGAAATCTTGAGATCAAACTAGCCTAGAATAAGTCAAAATTAACCTTTGGATATAGTGAAAGCCTGGAAGATTGAGTAGTTGTTTCAAAGGGAAAGGGCAGTATGTAGGTAGCTCTGACCAATGAAGGTTAAAACGCGAATTCCATAACTTAAAATTTTATTATAATTATGACAGCTGAAAATTCCATCGTGCAGTAACCAATATAATTCCAATTAAATATCCCGTATTTTCTTTACTTTCATTTTATGTTCCCGAATACATACAACAAGTAATTTTTTTGCATTTAAAGCTTGGGCATTTGTTTGTTGGTTGTCGGGTTTCGATCTAGGGCGTAAAATGTGCAGTAAACAATAAAAATAAAAAATAAATAAAGCTGGACTTTTCACATCACACAGCATCATCTAGCCCCGAAGTAAGCAGAGCTTGTGTTATGGGTACTAAATGACTGATTTACTACTTATATACTTTTTGTTTTAATTACATAGGTACTTACATAATAATACTAGAAACATACCCAGACCCAAGACAAATATCTGTAGGTCATACAAACATTTGTCTTGCGGCGGGGATCGAACCCGCAACCTTCTGCGTCGCAGGCGGACCTTCGCCCACTGCGCCACAGAGGTCGTTTAGTATGAAAAAGCGCCACTGCTCATGTCAAACGGCTAACTTCACTAATGCCTAGATCACTTGATCCGATAACAAATACAAAAGAGTATCAAATATTATTTAATAAAAATAAATGATTCAGGGGATTTTTAGACCTTGTTTTGTATAAAAATCCCCTGAGCATCTCATCCGAGTGGAGGCAGGGGTCTGTCGAAGGGGATTTCTATACCTCCCCGTTGTAAAAGTGTTGGATGCCCATTTTTGTAAAATTGTGATCTTTTAGAGATATAAATCTTTACAATTATTTTGAATGTCAATTTCATTGTCAAGTTAACTACATAACCATAACAAATATGTAACGTAACTTACGTGTTTAATTGACCAAACGCGCAATGTTGGTCTATGTGCGTATAATTTAAGTCTATGTAGCTGTTTTGACATTGGCCTAGCAAGTTATTTATTGATCAAGTTTAGTAGAACATTGAGGTATGTTGAAATGGGCTTACGTGAGAAATTTTCCTTTGCTCGACTACTTGATATTGCGTAAGATCAGAGCCCTACTATGAGCTCTTATAGCGATGCAGTTTAGATGCAGTTTCCTAATCTAAACTGCTTCGCTATTTCGTACCATGACGTATGATAACAAAGTTAGTTGGTCTCAAACGACGCTTCCCATCAGGAACACTTTTCCCACAGTAAAATGTCAAATCAAATACGCCTCCATTCCTGCGTTGCTTAGAATGACAGTGACTGCGTAAATTGATGTATTTACGATCAGAATTTCAATTTCAAGAGAGTCAGACAAGTCCAACACATAATATGTAGGTATTTGGCATTCCAATCAGCCCGTTGGATCCCACTGCTGGGCAAAGGCCTCCCTTCTTTTCGTCCATTCCCCCCGGGCCAAAGCCTCGGTTTGCTAGTTTGCGCCTTCCCCATCGATTTCCACAGCGATCGATCTTGTGCAGCCTGCACCCAACGGCAGGTTCCTGGTTCCATTCCCAGGTTGCTGGGAAGCAACCTTTACCAGATAGTCTTTCCATCTAGTGGGGGGCCGTCCTCTACTGCGGTTTCCGGTGCGTGGCCTCCACTCGAGAACTTTTCTGCCCCAATCATTCCCACAGTTAAATATATTGCAAAACAAAATGTCAAAGGTAGAAGTTGCTAGATTAGAAGATAATCTGAAAGTTGGCAACGTTTGGATTGAGTTTCCTAACTAACGAGTGAGTCTAATGGTCATTAACACGGCTTAAAGGTTCTCGCGCATATTGCCGCGCCACACGCGCCAAATTTTTAATTCTTTGTATGAAATCGTATACGCGTATCGCGTACGGACTGCGTTCTAATGAACGCGTAGCCGGTTACGCGTACATCCGTACCTGCAGCAACGCGTATACATTTTACATCGACTCGCGCGAGTCAACCTGTACGCGGAACGCGTGAACGCATAGTTTGGAACGCGTAGTCCGATAAGGCTTTAGAAAGCACACACTATCCACCCGCGCCGACCGACATTTTATGACGTCGGCAGCACGTATTCTATTGATCTTTAGAGATATATTTTATAACAGGATTTTATCGCGTATTACCTTTATTATTTCCCGACGTTTCGGCTGTATTGCAACAACCGTGGTCGCGGGCGAACTGGAGGTAGGTCAGCGGAGCCGACGAAAAGTGGCGGTAGTTATATAGAACTACCCTCCACTAATCTTCAGAAATAAGATCGGCCGCACGTCCACCACGGCACACTACACTAACAGTATCTTCACACCGAAAAGTCACATTACGACGCGCCTTGCACCTACTAATCACGGGATTCCACGCAGTTGGGAGCTTGAAACCATCCTCACGATTGTTATAAAATATATCTCTAAAGATGCATTGTGATCGCGAAAGTTTAAGAAAGACTATCGTATTCTATTGAATTCAAATACTGCGCGTTCGGCGCTGGTGGATAGTGCGATTATCTTTAAACGATATGCATGGTATGGTCAGTTTGTATCTTTGAAGATTGCGTCTAGCCTTGGTCTAGAGCTTATAGAATCGTTGGTTCAACCTATAAACAAATGAGGGCTAAAGATACCTATCAGAAATATTTGTTTCAATTTGAAAAACTGATAGAAAATATATGCCCACAGAGAGTAGAATATTATATTTTGAAAAAAAAATCGTGTACGAACGTTTTCTTTACATCTTTTTATAGCACCGAAAAGATAGAACTAAAATTAGAACCGGTATAGATTTAGATTTAATTTAGATTTTTATAACAGTTTTATAGAAAAATTTTGAGTTTTAATTAGTATTTAATTAGAAGGTTTGGCCATATTATGTTGTCCTAGTAGTAAATACTCGTAACTAGATAATAAAATAAAATGACGTAGCTAAGTCAAATTTATTTTTGCGTTTTTTTTTCGCTAAAGATGTTCAGAATCATGGTCTCATTGCAACCCCTCAATTTTCGGTAGCAGTCTTTTTACACCCTGTATAGTATCTAATTTGTAAGGTTTTGAGTGAAGGTGCATTTAGACGATACGGTATGAGCACGTACGATTTAGCATCGCATGCCAATTTTCCCGTGTAAATGCTCACCGCACGCTAAATGTCTTAAAAAGTGCGACGGTCATCGCTAGCCATGTCCATCTACGCTGTGGTTTCACTTTCGATCTTTAGTTGAGTTGAGAGGTCGGAGTACCTACTCTACTTACTTTAGTGGCCCGGGTTTACTTAACTCTATGTATTTTGTTTCAAAACACCTAACTTTATTATCGAAAACAAAATATTATGGTACCTGTAGGTTCTGATCCAAATCTCAGAATGCTAGACAACACTAAAGTTTTATTGAAACGAAGTTTCTTTTCTGACGGTATCGACGATGGGGGCTAGAAGAATAAAAGCGTTCGATTTTACCGTCACGACACATACATAGGTCAAAACGTACGACGAAACGAAAGTCAGTGCGAAGTGCGTAGTCGCAAAACAGTCCATAGATTGTTAGTACGGAAGAGCGTTTCTAGGGTTTTAATATTTGACAGTAAATTATTATTTGACAAATATCAAAGTTGGAACTTCGTTCCAACCGAGTGTTCCACGACACTCACGTAGTTTTTTAAAATCCTATTTACTATACTTACGTGTGTTCAGTAAAAATCTACTTTGATAAAAATCTAGTTTACGTCATTGGGGATCTGAATGCAATACAAGTAATTTTAATGACAAGATCATAATAGAATTACTAAGAGGTATGTGCTCGTAACAAAAGTATTGTTATAGTTATGAGTCGTGATAAACCTCATGTTTCCGACGTCATAAATCAACTGACTAGTGTTGAGTAGGGCATGAGTGAGGTACTTTAAATGTCCCACTTATTCCCTCAAAAATGCCCCGGTATTCATTTTCAATCGTTGCTTCAAAATTTTTGTCACACTCACTGACACATTCGAGTGAGACAGAGCGAGACGAATGAGGAATCTTTCATTGAGGGGTGAGTGAGGTGAGGAATGAGCTGCTGTAGGATTGCGTGACCGAATGAAAGCTAGTATCAAATGAAGTGTTACATTCTCTTTGGTTCAATTACCGGAAGTGAGTAGGTAAATAATTGGATTAACAAATAATTTGATGTATTTTAGTAAATAAAGTGTTGACTTACAAACAATAAAAGTGAAAAAATGTAGTAGGTACGCATCAAGTAAGATGCCTTAGTGTAAGTTACAAAATGAAAATAAAACACTCATCAAGCTACCTCAACTCTTGTGACAAAATTTTCCAGTATGACAAATGTGTGAGCGGAGTGAGCGAACTATACTACATCGCAACATGACATTTCATAGTATATATATTTCATTCATGTCATGTCACATTGTCCCACCCATTTAGGATCAGGAGGTTTTGGAAGCTAAATGTTCTTCAGTGCACATCGACTATAATCCAAAATGCTCTGACAGCAAAACGTCCTCAATTTAAAATGGGTATCATTTAAGCTATCACCAATTTAATTAGTTTTGTGTTTCTTAAATAATAGGGTTTGTCCTCAAAATAGTAGATCTGTCACCAAAATGTAGTCACCAAACAATGCAAAATCAGTTCCACAATAAATCACCTAAAATCCTGAGATATAAGGTCTAGTACCAAATAAATGTTTTTGTATGTATTATAATAGGTGTGTCCTAATAAGTATTTAAGCAAACTAACAGGACAGTACAACAGGAGCAAGTCGGTTCTAGCACTCGCCGGCCGCTACCGCGGCACGCTTCGCTCGGCTTGTGTGTGGTTTTTCACCACACACCTAACCGCTCGTCGCTTCGCTCCTCGCAACCTATGCTATAGGTCTGTTAGCCTACTAGTAGGTAATACAAGAAGCACATTCGCATATACATACCTGGGAACAATTTTTGTTTATCTGAGAACGAAAATATTTCGTGGCGATAGATCTATTTATTAGGTGATACAGCTTGATGACAAATATAAATTTTGGTGATAGAAAATATAGTTCCCATTTAAAATGACTGCTAGTTTTCAGAGCAGAAAGTCGAGACGTAAAACGTCACGAGAGTTAAATGTCACAATTATTTAATGTTATAATTATAAAATTTAATGTACCTAAAACGTCATAAGAGTTAAATGTCCGCAATTTGAAATGTACCTAATCCACCTCACCAATGAAAATGAGGCCCTCATACGAACTCATTTTGAAACCGTGTCCTACCCAACACTACAACTGACATGAGGTATGCACTTCCGACGAAGGTCTCGATAAGCAAATACTTGTGTGTCAATAGCAAAGTTCAAATTGCTTTGTTTTAATTACCTATTATATTAGTATTTTGAGTCTACAGTTAGCCAAACTCGGCTTAGGAGCAAACTATTCGTAGATAATTCAAAATGGTATCAAATCCAGGACATTAATCATTTTGAAAAAATAATATTATACTTACACTATTCAAATTGTGTTCATTATACAATATGAACAATGTGACAGCGAAAATTCTACCGTTTATGAACTAAAAAAATTTGAAATTCTTTTGCATAAATAGAATTTTATCGCTTGGATATTTTGCTAGAGTCATAAAATCTTCATTTCCTCTACCATCATTTCCGTCTGTGGCTATATCGACTATTTATTTTAAGGGTCGGTTCACATCTGACGGAAGATGCGTCGCGTATTATCGGTTGCGTAAAACCAGAACAGACAATTATATTATGAGAAAACATTCAACCTTTCACACTTAACCGATGATGCGCGATGAATGCGATGATGATTAACGAAGACCGCTGAATACGCTTGACGCATTTTCCGTCAGATGTGAATCGACCCTAAACAACTATTTATCACATGCCATACGTTGACAGGGGTCTGTCGTTGACACTGTTGATGTAACCACACAGGTTGTGTTGTAATGAGTACATCTCGCAACGTCGCGAGAGGGGCGTGTAAGACGCCATCTTTTTGCACATTCGAATTTCGAACATCTTTTTTTGCTGGTTGATAGTGATTTATTGGATAATTTGAATATCGAATACGTGTGACGTAATAAAGTGGTCAGTGCCTGTCTGTGTCGTGAACTTAATTATTTATGTTTATTACGTAAGAAGTTTTTCTCTTGTTTTTACGAGTATAATAATATACATTGGGTAACTGCTGTAAGTATTCCAGCTTATTATTTAAGCTGCTCAATTCGTCAGTGTACTGATGAAGTACTTTTTACGAAATGCAAATCAGATGAATTATGTGCGTAATATAATACATTTTATCAAAGTCAATAGGTACTGTAGTATCGGTCATACCTGCGTAATTGTCACAATCACACCCTGCCCTTCCAAATACCAGACTTATTAGTCATTGTCCCCGAATTCCTGTAGGTCAAATTGTCGGAGAAATAAAATATTATTGCACTAGCTGAGTGTGACCCGCGGTCCCTCGGGATTTTTTTAATTTTTTCGGGAAAAAAGTAGCCTATGTCCTTCCCTGGGATACAACCTTTAACTACTTATGCCAAATTTCAGCTTAATCTGTTCAGCGGTTTGGGCGTGAAAGTGTAACAAACAGACATACAGACAGACAGACAGACAGAGTTACTTTCACTTTTATAATATTATAGTATGGATTTTGCGTGCTTATGAATTGGCATCATTGTATGAGCGTGCAATCGTGTCCAAATGGCATACTCTTAAACTAAAAAGTGCCTTCATCTGTCACAAAAGTTCAATGACGACCTCTGTGGCGCAGTGGGCGAAGGCCCGCCTGCGACGCAGTAGGTTGCAGGTTCGATCCCCGCCGCGGGACTAATATTTGTATGATCTACAAATATTTGTCTCGGGTCTGGGTGTTTCTATGTATAATATGTATGTATTTACAAACAAAAAGTGTATAAGTAGTATATCAGTCATCTAGTACCCATAACACAAGCTCTGCTTACTTTGGGGCTAGAATGATGCTGTGTGAAAAGTCCAGCATTATTAATGTTGTAAGTACTAAACAAAGCCTTTATTCTTAGGCTGTGTCCTCAGTAGGCAAACTGTTAGCGGCCGACTGAGTTTGCGGCGTATCGATTTAGTACGCCCTTCCATATATTTGAAATGGAGTGTCCACAGTTTTCTAGTTTTGCGCTCACTGTACGCAGTTTGCCGCTTCTTTTTTTCTTGCTCTTCTTTCAGTCGGCCGCTAACAGTTTGCCTACTGGGGACACGACACAGCCTTAAATGAACATCAAAACAGTATGTTTTGCCGGTTATTCCTATCGACGGACGGCTAGTAGCTTTGCGCTTAATTTCTACAAAAAACGTCCTTCACCAAATCTGTTTCTATGCAATAATCCACAAGATGAGCACATAACGGTTACGAAATTAATGATTAAAACATAGACATAAAGGCTAGAACATTAGTGGACCTGTTTCTGCCATATGTTCCGTTCTTGATGTATATCTTGACATTTCAATATTGATGCAACCAAAAATTGTAGTGTTTGTCTGTAAATAAGTCTTGGTTCTACTCCAAGGTCAGTTTAGTCGCTTTGACTAAGTACAGTCTCAGTAATAAATGTTACATATTACCACAGATTACAAATAAAAGTAAGTGAGTACTTATTTCGTTTTTAGTGTAAGTGGATTTTAGACAGACATTTATTCGAAAAAATCTATTATAATTTTAAAGATTTATTTATACATAACATACATCAAATCATGCCTCTTTCCCGAAGGGGCAGATTTGATAAATATGGATAACGCACTTTATACATGAAAACAAAAAACTAGCTTACCCGTGTACGCCCAAAATTTTCATCGCAAATCATGCAACAAAGGCATAAAATACAAACAGACAAGCACTCATTTCTATATAGTAAGTCTTCAAATAAAGTACTTGAACATAGAATAAGGTGTTTGTGAAATTAGATACACGATGACGGTGCCTTCCGGTTTGCCTTGAACTTCTCACACCAAAGTACAGTACGCACAACCAATCTTTAACTCTCGGAAGTAGCTGCGCATAACCCATTTTTGATGACGCCTAATAGACGAAGAAAGTGTTATATAGCTGCCTGGCTCACTCGTTTAAGTTTTTTGCATCGTCCTATCTCGCCTACGCGCGCAATCGTTTAGTGCGCCTAACTTCAGAGAGCTAAACATCGGTTGTGCGTAGCGTACTGTGTGTTGAAAGGTAGCATGGAGCTTCTTTGTTTCACTGGTTGTTTTTTCGTCACGATGATGTAGGTCAGTGACATAGAAAAACTAGTTCTTAGAAAGAAAAATATGTTATTTATTCGTTCGTATATTATTGTTGGTTTTACTCTTCAAATAATAACAAACAAATTGTACCTAAGTCTCGTAACTTTGTCATTGTCATTAACTGTTTCAATGAAGCGCTCGTGGTCGTTCATGATAGATCGTCGAAGTTAAGCAACGTTCGAAACGGTCTGTAAGTGGATGGGTGAACGCCAGTGTAAAATCTGCAAAAGCAATCTTGTTATTTTAATTACAAAACCAGAAGACAAAATTTGGGTTTAATGTACATGTATGAGTTCACTTTTAAATCGAGACTGATTCGTTTTCTTTCATGACCTTATTTGTATATTTAGCAGAAGATGTTATCATTCCATACAAATCAGGCTACACAACACAATGACATAGTCCCCTATTAGAATACTTACTATTTAAAAAAATGCAGCGTGAACAATAAATATTGTACCTTCAAGAAAAGAGCCTATTCCTACCTCAAAGGCCGGCAACGCATCTGCAGTGCTTCTTGATGCTGCAGTTGTCTGTGGGCGGTGGTATCACTTACCATCAGGTGTGTCACTGGCTCATTTGCCCCCTCTTCCATAAAAAAAAAACCTACCTATCTACGGTGCCGGTGGTACTCGATCGGTTAATTTATTAGTTTGTCAAATGAAATGCGAAACAGTGTGGAGAAATACGACTGTTAATTGGTTATAAAAGAAAAATTTAATATAAAAAGCTTTACTATAAAAATATATATTAAACTGATTAAAGATGCGGCATTGATCGATACCAAGGTTGCATTGTGCATGTTTATTGTTTTAATTAATCGTCTCATTTTTATGATCTCGGGAAGGAAAACCGCTATTCGTGTGGTGGGCGGATTGTATTCATAACTCTAATATTTTACGACTTCAAAGTTTCAATTTAGTATGGATTATATTACTCGATCTATACCAATAAAGGTTAAATATTTCAGAATACATTTTCTGAACTGGCACGAAGATTTATGAAGGGAACGACAGAATTTTTGGATTTCAAACAAGTATGATATTAGAAAAGTTTTTACAGATACAAATTTACAGAGAAAACACGCCCTCATTTAGTGCTTTGTAAATCTTAAAAAAAATAGATGTTCAACTCATGTGGAATTTATTCGACCATCACGTATCGCAAAAAATTGCGTATCGAAGAAATGTCAAGTGAGTTCATTACACTTTCGTCAAAAATATTATACTTCATTGGTAGTACGAATGAGCAGACACCGGCTTCATTTTTAAAAGACTTCAACGACACACATTCCACACGCTTCATTTAAACTCGGATAGTTCCTCCATCCTCAGAAGCAGGCCGTACCATGACCTTTTAGTAAACAATTCAGTTTGGGTGCTATCCAGTTTAGTTTAGTTTAGGTTCCTAATCGGAATCGTAAAGTGACAGTTTTCACAGAAAAGTAAACCAACTCAACGCGTAATAAACGGTCTTGGTACGAATTTGATTGAGATTGAACAAAACTTTTCCAGTTTAGGTTCTGAGTTTTTGTCAGCTTATCATACGTCATCATGATACGAATTAGCGAAGCATTTCAGTTTAGGACCTAAACTGGATCGCATTTAAAGCTCATGGTAAGGCCCCAGTATTGCCAGGTCAATAAAAAACAGAATATTTGTCTAACACCCTGTTTAATTACTTTTACCTACTTATTACATTTTTTAACTTTATGTAGCTCTTACCTAAAAAAAATTGACATTGTCGTTTACATTGACCGATAGGCAAAAGCAAGCTTATATTCATTACCATATTTATTAGATTAACCATGTCGTAAGTTGGCATGACGCACAGTTATGACGAAATGATAATTTACATGGATGAGTAGACGAGAAAGTTCGTCTATTGTTACTACTCTGACCTTGTGTCTGTCACAGTTAAATGACATGCCCAGACGAGGCCAGTATGTCATGTGACAATGTTTTCTGATAGTTTTTAGGGGTTCCTTATTAACCGATTAAAAAAAAAAGGAGGAGGTTATATAGAGCTATATGTGTGTTTTTTTTATAAGTAGGTAGGTACTTACTGTAAGGCGTAGGTATACCATAAGGATAATACTAATGGCTCAAAGTTTAGTTATATCTGTCCATTTCTGTGACTATTTATCTATCCGTGGCAATTATATTATTCGATCAGGATTATATTTTTATAGTGTTAACCGCACACTTAGGAATGCAATGCTGTATAGGTAATATGTACTCCCAATAAATTTCAACTCATGTGTCGGTTGCCCGTTAGCTCAGTTGGTCAGAGCGATGCCACGGATCGGCAAGGTCATGGGTTCAAATTCCGCATGGGTGCTAATTTTTGGGATACATTTAAAAATCTTTAATTATATTATTGGACAGACATTTCTCGCAAAAGTATTGTCACAGGTGGAAACGCGGCCTAATGAGTTTTCATTAAATAAATGCCTAATCATTTCCTGATAACATCATTTAAGTACCTCTTTCTTCATGTGTAGAAACATCAATTTTGTCAGCATCATTTGCCTGCTATCCAGCTCATATCACTCGTCATCTCCGTATCCACTCCTTTTTTACTCATATCTTCTTTCACACAATCCATCCATCATTTCTTAGGATATAACATCAATTCTGTATGGTTTCAGATTCAGGTCCCGCGGTAACTCCGCTCCAAGGGCCCATACTCCTGAGGAATGGCAGTGTCCCAGTCGTCCCCCTCACTTCCTACCGAACAGTCAACAACGGGTCCTTCTACCAAATACCTGTAAGTACATCCAACATGTTACGTGTCTCATGTATCTTTTACAGTCGACGCACCCTTACCATAGACCCCCTACTTACTTTAGGAAAAATCATATCTTACGCGGTAAATAAAACTCAAAAACTTCTAACTTTGTATTCTATTCTATTCTCTTTCTATTCTACGATATGTTCATGTGGTTGATATAATTAATAGTAGATTGTTAGCCTAGGATTGAAAAGAATCAATTCCCGAGGTAGTTAGTTTTTTACATAAAACTTTTCACAGCTGACAGCAGTTCTATTTTTAAAGTTCATTCCGGCCCGAGGGTCGGGATGAATTTGTATGAGTTTTTCCCTCCCTATGAAAGGAAATCAGCATCTTCCACCCAATAATCAAATCAAAACAACATTACTTTCAGAGTATGAGAAATGAAAAATATTTTGTCATTAGTATAATTGTTTTAAGCAAATGCTGGTTATCTTGCATTGGGTATCAAACTAATGTATTTTTGTCAATATTTCTTCGACTATCACTCTTCCAATATAATGTAATATCTAGTACATATCCTGTTAAGTCTTCTAAGCTACATAGTACAAGTTAAGCAATTGCTAGTAGGTAAAATGGTCACAGGAAGGTGTGAAGGCTCTGCCTTGTTTTCGCAGAATCAATGATTTGTGCAAATGAAAACTGTCTAAGCAGGTTAGGTAAACTTGCATTAGTTGTCTAAAAACTAAACAAACAGAAGTTAACACGTTTCAAAGATATTTAGAAAACTAGGTATCTACAATTTCCCAGGCACTGCAGCTTCCCGTAAGGGCCTTATATTACCTCTTGAAATCACTTAGGTACTAGTGTTTTAGTACTACTTATACATATTATACTTCTGTCCATCAGCAAACAAAAACAAAACACGTAACAATGCTCAGATAACTTTTTTTTGTGTCACTGGTCTCACTGGCGTTACTCAGGGAGAAACATTCATAGGTATACATTATTACATTATGCAGGCCGTGCTGGTAAGTGACCAAGTATATTAAGTCGGCAATCACAATTCTCATCGCGTCGCAGTGTGCCCACCACCTTGTTAAAGAAGTATAATTGTACGTAAAGTATACTTGAATTATAAGTCTGTTTTTGTGTACCTATGAAAACATATTTTCAAGTAAACAAAGCCTCGTAAAAATGGTGTTGTCAGCGTCCAAGTTTCTTCAAACTCTTTCCTTCTATGTCAAACGTACACACAGTCAAATGGTTCATAATATAGAGCTAGCGAAAACGATAGATATTTTTGACGACCTTTGTGGCGCAGTGGGTGAAAGCCCGCTTGGGACGCAGAAGGTTGCGGGTTCGAGCTTCGTCGCGGAATAAATATTTGTATAATCTGCAAATATTTATCTCGGGTCTGGGTGTTTCTATGTATAATATTATGTATATATTTACAAACAAAAAGTAGGAAGGGTAGTTATATCAGTTACCTGGTTCCCATAGTACAAGCTTTGCTTAGTTTGGGACTAGATGATGCTGTGTGAAATGTCCAGCATTACCTATTTATTTATTTTTATGCAAGCTTTATGATTTTATAATGCTTGTTAACCTACAATTATATAAAGTCATTGGAATGTCTATAAAAGTGTGCTTACTTAGACTCGTAAACGCTGGACTGTTTTTATGTCTAAATCACCGCTGTGCAACTAACGAGGTGATTACTAAATAACAACTTAATCAGACTAGCTTAATGATATAATCTAGCTTAGACATCAGCCCTCAAGACACTTCATATCTATCCTTCAGTCAGCCTCTTTGAGACGCACCAAATCCTTTCACCACTCTGGTTAGAAAGAACTAGAGACCAGAAAACGGAACCAGAAACTTACGCCTTCATATAGTAGATACTACTTGTAGGTTATTTACAGCGTCAGCAAGCAACCTATGCCTACACTCATCGAGATGCTGTAGTATCTGGGACATTGTTTGACAAGGAATAGGCTTACCTAGCATCCGCCATCCAGCATCTAAACCCCTCAGTTTATCTTTAGAGATATATTTTGTAACAGGATTTTACCGCGTATTACCTTTATTATTTCCCGACGTTTCGGCTGTATTGCAACAACCGTGGTCGCGGGCGAACTGGAGGTAGAAGATACTATTAGTGTAGTGTGCCGTGGTGGACGTGCGGCCGATCTTATTTCTGAAGATTAGTGGAGGGTAGTTCTAAATAACTACCGCCACTTTTCGTCGGCTCCGCTGACCTACCTCCAGTTCGCCCGCGACCACGGTTGTTGCAATACAGCCGAAACGTCGGGAAATAATAAAAGTAATACGCGGTAAAATCCTGTTACAAAATATATCCCCTCAGTTTATTCGGTTATCAACAAGAAAGACGTCAATAAGTGTGGAGCTGACTAAGCTGCGAGCTTCTTAGATCTTTCTTCTAAATTTGTTAGATTACGGAATTCAATTTATCGCAATAGTGGCAAAACCAAGAAAGCAGCAACTTTTTCCCAATCACGTTAATATAACTTTAAACATTGTAAGTACGCTAATTATTTTCAAAAACATTGCAAGAATGGAACGTGCGTTCTGTCCACACAAATTATCTCATATTAGATCCACACTTATTTTTACACCTCTCGAGTTGGTCACTCGTTCTACCGAATCAGAATCAGTGTGGTGAACAATGATGAAGATCATTGAGGCGTATTTTGAGGTGGTCTGCAAATGTATTGTTACATCAAATTTGTAATTTCTTAAGTAAAATTTGAACTTTTTTGAACAAAGCGCGGGGTCGCGCGTTTGAATCTTTTACATGAAAACATCGCTCGTTGTTTCTCTGAAAACAATCACTCAATATATATATATTTTTTTTATGATGAATGGCTCTTGACCTCAAACTTACACAGGCAAGAGTGAGGTCTACGATGTAGCGAGCTTACCCAGAAGGTGCCTATTAACTCTCTTCTTAAAAACAATAGGGTCGTAGCTCAGTACATTCTCAATTATTTTTCTCTGACACTGATCCAGATCAATCATTTAGATCAACATGAAGCCTTATTAGTACCCAGCGGTGTAGGCTCGCCGGAAACGTCCATGCCTGACTCATCGCGTGGGCAACCGTGCGATTTATAACTAGCTTATCTATTTATATGGCGATAATTTTAGTGACATGGCAACTGAGCTTTTTCTTTAGATGTAAGGAATAAGTGAAATGATGTACTTATCTTCGAAAATGGTGAAAGTTGCAGAATGTTGAAACAGTTTCTGAAAATTGAATTATTATTTTTGTCGTTTTAGTCCTCCTCACTCCTCTTGTTTTTTTTTGGAAATAAACATGCAGATGTTTACATTATAACCTGAGTATACAATAAGCAATCTTTCATGTGAATCATTCAATATTCTTATGCCAAATTATTGTAATTACGTATGCCCTTTCCGAACTCTGTTTATAATGTGACAACAAGGGTCAAAGATCGGCAAAGGTCGATCGATGTCAATGCTCCAAGTTCAACGTATCCAGTTTTCCTCAACTCTTACCATCCTTAGTCAACATTTCTATGAATCGCAACATCTAGGAATACTAAATTTCGAAATATAAAGTAAAGTATTGTGACTATTATATTATATTGTGACTCAGGCTACGTGTGATGTATATACAAAGGGTTGGTACGTGATGCATTGGAATTGACTTATTTAAGTGTGTGTGTGACTTACACAGCACTTCTGGCGCTGTCTAACTAGATCAACTAGCATTGGAAACGGCTGTAAAGATTTTGTTAAGAAGAAACTGGAGGAGTTTTATGCCTACTTGTTATTAGTTCAATGTATTTTAATAACAAGATATATTATCCTGTATTTGAAAACATTAAACATTGATCAAACCAGTGATATACTTAGTTATTTTATTACACTTAAAAAAACTTTATTGCGTCAATAAAGGCATCACTTATTCAAGACAAGTGTAGATAAAGAACTGTTTACATTAAGCTTATTCAGTGTATCGTACTTACAAGTAATTTAAAGTAAATTCATAAACTTACTTAGAAATTTACTTTAAGGATTGTTAGGATTTTCGTTCAGAGACTGCACTTTTATTTATACTTCAAAGTATCTATGTCGTATACAGTTATTTTGAAAGTGAAAAAGTGCTCATTTTAAGTATCAATGCAGTGAGCAGCTCTTTTCACTTTCAAAACCGACACCTGTCCATCGCTCTTCCTAGATGCATAGCGTAAATGCGTATTCCCCATCAGAATCGAAATAATGTCGGTATCTAACGATATTTTACGTGATTCCCGTGAGTTTTTTGGAACGAAGTTCCTTTTCGGACAGTATCGAGGATGGGGGGCTGGAAAAAAAAGCGTTCGATTTTACCGTCACGACACATACATAGGTCAAAACGTAACAGTGCGAAGTGCGCAGACGCGAAACAGTCCATAGATTGTTACATTGTTGGTACGGAAGAGCGTTTGTAGGATTTTAATAGTTGACAATAATTTATTTGACAAATGCCAAATGTCAAAGTTGAAACTTCGTTCCAACCGACTGTTCCACGGAGGTTCCACGACACTAACGTACTTTTTTAATTGAATACTTCCTCATTTAAAATACTGTCATTTATCTCATTCACTTAGGTACTTTACCAACTTTACAAAAAAATATATGTATACATACTTTACTTGGTGTCTCTTGGCAAAACTGAATTAGTCAAATGTAAAGCGACCTTAAACACTTGGATTTCCCAGAGTCGTTACATGATACCGTGTCATCCTTAGACAATAGCTGGTAGCTATAATCACCTACGCGATATCTTAATAAGGTAAATAAGTTGTTTTAAAGTCCGCTCCGTCACGTTTTAGTACTACTTTATTCACCAGCGGACTTTTCAACTATTATACTACTTAAATTTTTTTTTACATTTTTTGCTGCTTTATTTTAGCCGCTAGATACAACAAAGGCTCAGTGAAAGTTGGTCTAGTGTGGGTATTCACATTTTCATCATCAGCCTCCCCTAGTGCGCGCCATTGCGCCCTGTTCTCAGCTCGACGCATCCAGCTTCTGCCAGCAGCCTTTCGCAAATCGTCACTCGCGGTCATCTCACGTCGCGGTCTCCACTCAAGAACTCGTTTACCCCAACGGTTATCGGTTCTTCGGCAGATATGGCCAGCCTACTGCCACTTCAGCTTGCTGATTCTCTGAGCTATGTCGACAACTTTGGTTCTATGTCGGATAGTCTCGTTGCGGATTCTATCCTTCAGAGAAACTCCGAGCATATATAAAGTCGCTCAGCGAGCTATGGAACGAGCTATTCACATTTTATGTGGGCAGTATTATCATGTCATATGTGTCTTGCACGACAAGAAGGAACGACAATACAAGTTGTCGTTCCTTCTTGTCGAGTAAAATGCCGGGACCAACACCATTACAATATCAGTAAACACGGAAGAATTTCAACCGATACGATTTAGTATCGCACTGCTATGTTTCACGTGTAAACGGTCATGACAAAAATGACATCGTGTAATGCTTTTCCAGTCCGCTAGATGTGTTAACAAAAATACCTGATTTGAAAGGCTCAACGAAACGCACTATGTAAAGAACTTTGGATTGGACAAATTGAGATTTGCATTTTAATTTGTTATCATTTATGGACTACTCGTATTATTTTGACTCTACTAGACGCTGATATTTTACTTCATATTGAGTTTTTGGAAAATTTACAGCTCAAGATTAATCAAAATAGGTAGGGACCTACCAATAACTCAAAATTGTGTAAAAAGTGCATCTATTCGATGTAGCAACATGTTTGATCTCTAATGGCTTATTACTTACTATTCCGGTATTCTTATCAGAATATTGATCAATAGTTATACAAGATATATTATCATAAATAGAGCAGATTCGTAGATCTGGATGAGATAAATCAATTTGCGAAGTTAAGGCGCCAAAACTGGTTTTTTACTACTTTAGATATACTATGTAAATTTATTTTGTTCTAAGCAAGGTTATTGACATAGTTGCGTGTAACATACAGGGTGTTTTCGGGTACTAATTATATGATTACCTACAAAAATCTCTGAATAACTTATTAACTCAATTTTCAAGTATTTTCACAAATTATGATACCCACACTTAACGGTACAAAAACCTCAAAATAATATTGAAAAAAAAATCACTAACTGACAACACCCAACTGAATATTTATTTATCTTACCTATAATAGCTCCTCTCTTATACCTACTCATGGCATCTTTTACCTACACAACCCATGCGTATTTTATTTAGTCTACTTTATGGGCTTTATAAAATATGCATCTTCTTCCATATACTTACCTAACTCTTCTATAGGTACATACGAAGCCTAAATATTTTAAGCTACTAATTTTAGAAAGATTAGTGATGATTGAGATTTTACGGACACACTGTATAGTGTCTACCTTTGAATAGCCGAACAGCTTGCTAAACCAATGGTTGATTGAATTTTCGTTTACCTATATGACTTCATAAATCATAGTAGGTTTTAGTACCTATATTAGTTACATACACCAATGTTCAACATTATTATTATGATCTATGAATTGATTATTCTGATCTAGTACCTATTTTGTAGTGTTTCTGAATCTCAATGAGTATTATGTATGTAGGTTTCGCATTTTACATAAAAAAGCCATGAGAACGAAATGTTTAATGACCATTTTTATAGCCATAGGTACCTATGATATGGAATCTTGTCTGTTGTAAGTTTATGTTTGAATTCACAGATATCCAAAGTAAGTTGAATTCAATGCAATTCAATTCTTTTGTTGCATTATGATATCAATACAACCATAATTGCCACAATTTCTTAATTCAAGAGTCGCCTACTTTTTTATACCAATTCTTAGACCTACGATAAATGCATATTTTATCATATTTCAATGCATCTCTCTTTTCAATAGGTCTATATCTATATATATCTATAGGAGCTATTTCAATAGGTCATCATCAACCTGACTAGTTTAGAACAGACGTGACACAAGTAACATTTTTGCTTTTCTAATCAACTGAAAATGTTCTTGTATTTTTGTAGTTAATAAAATGTACTTGGGGAACTTATGACGATTAATTATAATGCACATAATTGTACAAACTTATTTGTATTCAACTAAGTAATTACAGCGTAGGATTATCTTGTTTTTTTTTATTAGGTAAGTACCTAGGTACTTTATGTGTGACTAACCTACCTGTACTTACCTATTGTCTATTCATGTTTTTTCATATTTTGGTTAAATCTTTTTGTATCGTTCGTTCAGTTAATTAAAGCGTTTTATAGCAGCAGGACGTGTTAATTGGCTAGTAGCGGATATGGATTCGTTCTGGCTATTTGTGAGTGTGACTGTACATACTAACTAGGAAAAATTTTCTATTGTTGAATTTAACGTTTTATCTATGGTTTGTTCGGTTGATTTGATGAAAGCTTCACGAGTTTGTACGTGACTGTATTTGTTTGTAGTCGTCCAATAAATCGGCTTACTTTTTAATCCCTTCTTTTATAGATTAGTTTATTTATTATCGTCCCTGACTTATCGCTTTAGGATATGTAGGTAGGTATCTTAATAATGCCTGAAGTTCCAAATGGATTTCTACTATAGTTAGGTACCTTATTGTATTTTACAGAAAACACTTACCTACTTAATGGAAAAAAATACTCAGCGCACCAGGCAATTAGATACGGTTATTTTAAGCTTTTGGTTTCTGGTCTGCATAATAAACTCACTCATTCGTTTTACATTACAGATTTTGTGGACCGCGTTGTCTTTGGCTCTGGGCTATGAGCTGCAAGGTCAAATAATTCGAGGTGTGCCATGTGTGAAGAAGAATTACCAGCTTTACTGTCCCACTGCTGGGAACACTTATCCTTTGTGAGTATTGATATCCACTATGGGCACTGCTTGCACGCTGTAACGGAATCACGAATCGGCTAGTTAAGAACAGAAGTGATCCAATCATCCAAGTAGCCTTTTTTTGATTTTTGAGATAAGAATTTTGTTTAAACATTTATCAGATACATTAACGCTTTATTTAAAGTACCTATACAAAAACATAATACAGAGAATACTTAAAAATTAAATGCCAAATAATACCACCCAATAGGTTAATTTTTTTTGCATTTCCAGAGATAAAATAGAAACGTTCATAGACGAGAACAAAGCTCTCATCAAGCGTATGTACGGTTCCTTCACAACGCCGGGAGGGAACCGAGTGCGTCGCGCGCCTGGCTCACCAGATATGCACGATGCCAACGGTGACTCTTACTTCAGACATGTTCGACAGGCTTCTAATGCGAATCTGCCTGATCCACAGGCTATTAATAGTACTGGCAGGTATGAAAAATTCTACAAGCTTATATTTATTAAGAACATCTCTGTAGTATCATCATCAGAAGATCCATTCCCTCTTGCACTCCTAAGTTTAAGACAAGTGGAATAGTGGAAGGACCTGGACCTCTACTATGACACATATTCAGGCCCGACGAAAACACAACTGAAGTTGGGTTATTGATCCCAATCCTTCATACTACCGATTTCCACCCAATAAAATAGCTTATTGAAAATACGAGACTTTGCATGTCAGAAAAATCAATACCTACTTATTAGATAATAATTTGAGCATACGAAATCTGATCTACGTAAGGCAATTATTCAAAAATAATCACGCTTTGGTATATGGTATTACGAAACCGAATCGAATTGAGTTTTCAGAGAAAGGATCGACATGATTCTATTGCATCACAATGGTCACTTAAAATTCTGATTCGAATTGTTGCATTCGGTTTTCCAAAATGCATTACTGCATCTCTTTCCTCCTCCAGGATCGACGCTTGCGAGAGTAAGACGGAGATAATGACTCCGTACTGGGCCCTAAATTCTGCGAGAAAGTTACGAGCGATTGTGAACACCATGCATTTTGAGCAGGCCATTCATCAGGAAGTATGCAGGTGAACTTTTGCTTAATTTGGACAGGTTTATGAGACTGGGTTTTCCGACATCGACCTAGATTGACGATTATTACGTGTTCATCAAGTCCGTTCATTATAATGTTGACATGGATGATAATCTAGCAAGATTTCAACCTTTCTGTGTAATAAGTTTTGAAATAAAATGCAACTCATCTCAAGGAAACATTATAGCGTTGGCATCAGTTGTAATTTCTTTCTTAGTAACAAAAAAAAAAATTAAATCAAATGGGCCGAGACAATCTCTTTCTCGGTTGGAGGATATGGAGGAGACCTTTGCCTAGCAGTGGGATAATATAGGTAAAAAACAATTTTTAATCAACCTATCTCGTCCCACTGCTGGGCAAAGGTCTCTCCCAAACACCTAAAAAACATTCATCATCATCATCCACTGCTGGGTATAGGCCTCCCTAAGCTAAAAAAACATTATCTAACTAAAATTATTAACTTTCCAAAAATATGAAATAAATTAAAGGAGAAAACTTTGCTTGTTGAAATTATAAGCCAAATAGATACGCACGACACAAAATACCTATCTACTAGATAATCCTACCTTATGTAAGATTTTTTATATGTTTTTTTACTAAAGCTATTATTTTATTTTTCAGTAAAAAGAGCACAAACCGCTGTACTAGAGACTGTGGCTGCGAGCAAAAGTACAAATGGCATAGACTTCTAGCATACGACCCAAGTGATGACTGTGCTGGTATATTTATGGATTGGTTCCTGTTTCCTTCGTGCTGTGTCTGTCGGTGTAACCCTTAGGTTTACTGACTTCAACTATCAACATCTTGGACGTATGATCCGAAGATAAAATGTTGAAACAAACAGAAAACATCATACTTGTAAACATGGAATAGAAGAGGACCAAGAAAAAGTCCTTGAAGAACACCTTATGAATAAGGTTACTTTCTTAGTCCTTTTAAGCATATCGTGATGTGCTAGATGAGATGTGAGATAACGGTTTAACCGTATCTTAAAACAAATCGTTCTTCTTTTAGAGCTTGATGATCATGAATGTGGTGTAAAAAGCTTTACTTAAGTCAAGGTAATAGGTAAATGAATTAACTTTCACGGAGTTTCAGAAAAGTCTTTCCATTGACTGAAGAAAAAAAAACTGTTACTCATTAATGTTTGCCAAGTGAATGTTTTCTCTACAATTGTAAGCAGTTTATTTAGCCATCAAGTTGCTTTTGATTTAAACATTTTTTTATATGTACCAATTAGTTTTTCTGGCTATTATTTTATATTTAGCTTTAATTTTGATACGTTTCATGCTTAGATAAATATCTAGTTATTTAATAATATTAGTAAAAATACGTAATAATTGTAGATGTTGAATAGAAATTTTAAACACTGCCATTCAAATTTGATTAGTAACTTCCCTTGCAAATGCATGGTTATCGATTTAATTGGTAAACTATAATAGTGCGACTTATAGATAATTACGCAAGCATAGATATATTTAATTTATAGAAATTTTGTAATTCTTTTGAAGTTTTAGGTAACCGTAGATTAATCTTATTTCGTTAGTATTATTTTAAGAGGCCTACACATACACTTCAAGACGATAATAAGCTCCATAACCTCAAAGCACAGTCCTTTAGCTATATCTTAAATAAGGTGAACAGAGGAACGTACCTACCTACTACAAACCTAATTAAGATTAGTATTTTGTTTTTTTACTGACTCGATTGCGTAGACGTAAAGTACGATTTGTTTAAGAAAATGACGGAGCCATCTATTGGTACTCGTAAATAACTAATGAATATCAATAAAAATCTGTGTTTACGTATTTAAATAAGCCCTAAGTGTGCCCTAAGATACTCAAATTTTGTCAAACTTAAGATCTTTTAATAATAATAAAAGATATGCAATAAGTCAATTTTGTTTTTATTAACACTAAGATGCTAGTCTTATCTAATTTTTGGCATTTAAAGTCTAATTTCAATTTGTCTAGATACTTTCAAGAAAAGGATCAAGTCATGTATCATCATTATAATTATTGGACAGAAATACAGTCCCTGTGACAGATACTTGAATTCAGATTTTTAGGGACTACTTAAATAAATAAATAATTCTGCAATAATGCTGGGCTAGATGATGCTGTGTAAAGACACACCATCATCTAGCCCCAAACTAAGCAAAGCTTGTACTATAGGAACCAGATAACTGATATACTACATACTTTTTGTTTGTAAATACATACATATTATACATAGAAACACCCAGACCCGAGATAAATATTTGCAGATCAAATAAATATTTATCCCGCGGCGATTATCGAACCCGCAACCTTCTGCGTCCCAAGCGGGCTTTTACCTACTGCGCCACAGAGGTCGTCACTTCTCCTATAATCTATCTTTTACCAATTATTCAAATGTATGTACCATGAATGTATATACATTTGAATTTTGTACATATGAAACATACCTAATGTATAAATATTAAAGAGCTGGGCAATATAAGTACATACATAATTAGAAATTTACTAGCGGCAAAAAATATGCTTAACAACCTTAACTCATTCAATGCCGAGCCCGCCCATCGGCTGAAGTTCTTGATTCACATGCCGGACCCGCCGATGGGCGGGCAATGTACTAATGTATGGCAGCATGGGCGGGAGGTAGTTACTTTCTAGGGCGGCGTTCAATAATTGGTTAAGGGTGAATTTTCTGTGAAGCGACTAGCAGTTACCTCCGCATTGCTAGCTTTTGAACGCCAATATCAGAGAAGTATTGCGGGGCTTTTTCAAATTTTTTTTATTTTACAATAGATATTTTATTACTATTAGCACAGCTATTAGCTAAATATACAACAAAAGATCAACAGCATTATATACAACCTATAATATCAACCAAATATAATATTAATCTTTTTCATTCTTTTTAATTTGTTCAAACTCTTGGAAAACTTTTTCACTTAGCTTGTCTCCTTCGTCATCAACTTGCTCAACAGCCAAAACTTCAGGGATATAAAATTGCATCATATTTTGAACCTGAAATAAAACAAAAAAAATTGTCCAAATTAATTGCCTCCTTCATAATGATGTGTATAAGCAATCAATATGGTGTGGTGTGGGTAGATACTGCCAAATATGTATTAGACATGCTTCAGACTACACCTTATACATCTTCAAAGGATCTGGGGCCTTATTGTGTAAATCATGCAATGGACATGAGCTTGATGTTGACATTTGAAACCTATTCTGGACTTCAAATGTCATTTTCCTATTATGTGATTGGTTGAGCTCTATGACAAATGCGAATGAATTTCAAGTTAGACTAAGGCTGTTGGACCCCAAAATAAGTTCTGAGAAAATGTCTAAAATGCCTCGATACAATCGATCCTGTTTTTACCCTAATGGAACAGAGCCGGGTAGTACCTATGTGTTTGGTTGGAGTGAAAGCTAGTGTGTTTTTTTTTCTGAGTATGCATCTAAGAAATTCCAACATACCCCATTCTTCAGAGTGACAATAGAGCTAGGGCATGATGAGCAGGATCCTTGCATTTTAAGGGTGAGTATTCCATCTTTGAAGTCTACAAACAGACAGTCACCTCCGTCTTCCTGTACTGTCGGTCTGATACGGGTGTCGAGAAGTTCTTTTATCATTTGTACTATCTCATCGTCGTCTTCATTGATTTCTAAAATAAACAGATTTAACATAAAGGTAGATTGCTTTATGTAGTTATTCCGTAAAAAAAGTAAGTGAGTGTCTTGGAACGAAGCAAAGAGTACTTTTCTATACTGGGAATATAATAAATTAATTGTCTATTAGGTATCCTAGAAACGCTCTTCCGTATTAACAATGTAACAATCTTTGGACTGTGTCACAGCTGCGCATTTCGCACTGTGACGATTTGACATATACATGTGTTGTGATGGTGAAATTGTTTTTTTTTTTCCAGACAGTCTTTTTTTTCTTCGATACCGTCCGAAAAGGAACTTTGTTCCAAAAATATTAACCGAGATTAGCGAAGCACTGACTACAAAAACTGTCTCTAGAAAAACGATCTTTAACTACTCGTACATAGAACACTTTTTTGTGGTAACAGTTTTGTTTTGACATGTGTCAACATTGTGTTCAACTAAGGATTAACTTTTTTGTAATAAGGCCAATTGAGTCTAGCCTCAGCAAATCCAATGTAGAGTGAATTTCAATAACCAAATCTTAGATCTCAACATTTAGATGTGAGACTTTGATTTTTGCCTGCTTTTTTTTAATAAAAAAACTTACGAGTATCTCCAGATGGTTTAGCATCAGTGACAACTGGCAATCCACTGGCAAAGAAGTCCATGATTGTAGCAAATATCTCGGGCTTCAACAACTTCCAATCAACATCTTCATCTTGTTTAGTGACTGTCACAAACTCAGGCCCGAAGAAGACAGCTTTGACACCTTCAATGCGGAAAATCATTTTTGCTGGAATACAAAACAATAATCATTGAATGATATACATTACTCTGTTGCAAGTATGGAGTTTTTGCAAATAATGTTGTGATTAGATTAGCTCGGAACTAAGTTAAGATGCTGGAGGTACTTGTATTACAACTTTTGAGCACTTACCCAAAGGGCTACATTGCGCAGCACCAATATTGGGAAAGTCCATAGTTTGGCCGGACTCTAGAACCTTAGTACCGGGCAGGAACTTCAAACTGTTCGGGTTTGGCGTATCCTGCGTTTGTATAAACATAGATCGGCAGGTACAGGCGTTGAGTAGTGGAACATTCCGGTCAAATCTTTTGATGATGGGCTGTGCAACGCCGCTGTAGCTCTTGCTATCATGTTGTCTGTAAGTTTAGGTTTTTTGGTTTGTAGCAGGTCGCTTATAAAACTGATTAAAAAGAAAATAAAATTCCAAATCTAAACAAAATAGTTACTTGCCTGAACGCAGCTGATGTACAGAGGCGTCCACATTTATTCCTGCATCCAAGAATTCTAAGGGAACTCCGCAACATTTTAGTGGCGTATTATTGATCAATTAAAGTAAATACGCAACAACGCATTGGAATTGAAAAGTAAACTTTTGTTGTGTGTGATTGTGATTTTTTGGGTGACTGACAGTGACATAGCTAAACATTTGACAATAACAGTAAAGACAGTGAGAATTATAAGAATTTGACAGATGCTAAAGGACTTCTTTCACAGAATACTAAGCATCGCGTCCACTAGGCGGGCTGGGCCGGGCCGCATCGCATCGGAAAAATCCGCCTCCTATACATTTTGTATGAAACTGCGTCCACTGCAGGCGGGGCGGGCCGGGCCGCATCGGAATCCGTCGGCGGATCGCTCGGCGAGCGTATTTTTCCGCCGATGCGGCCCGGTCCGCCCCGGCCCGCCTCTAGTGGACGCAATGCGCACCGCATTTTTTGTAGATCGTTGCTGCGAGCGGACGTATTTATTGAGGAAAAAACCGGAAAATGAACGAAAAACTACTAATATCGTTAATGCAACAATATTCTGAACTTTATGATAGGTACTGGAAATAGAAAATATCACGATGAGTTGAGGCGAAATAAGATTTGGACTGAAATTTTCTTGCAAATGGTGAACCCTGACTTTATGTTTGTGACGTTTATTATTTTTTTGCTCATCATCCAACAACATAAATAAAAATAACTTCATCAGAACCATCCATCGTCACACACAACCGCTTGCTAGCTTGTCTTACGTAGGACTGGCTGTAAAAATCCGCCGATGCGGCCCGGCCCGCCTCGTATAGTGGACGCAGTACGCAAAAATGCTCGCCGATGCGGCCCGGCCCGGCCCGTTTGCAATGGACGCCTAGCTTTACTCCTATCGGAGACTTCTTTCGCCATTTCTGAAAGAGCTAGTGGCTCTGCTATTTCATTTGGTTTTCTCGTGTTTTACAAGGTTTTATTTTATTATTATTATGTAATTTCGGTGGTATTTTACTAATGAAGCCTTGGATACGTAACAGGAGATTTGGCAAATGGAATGAGGGAGTATTCAAGAAGATTTCTCATTTGTTTGACGAAAGATATCCGTTGGAGTTTTGAAATGACAAGCCGCCATGTTTTTTCAATTGACTCAAATTGACGTGACATAAAGCTAGGCGTCCATTGCAGACGAGCATTTTTGCGTACTGCGTCCACTATACGAGGCGGGCCGGGCCGCATCGGCGGATTTTTACAGCCAGTCCTACGTAAGACAAGCTAGCAAGCGGTTGTATGTGACGATGGATGGTTCTGATGAAGTTAATTTTATTTATGTTGTTGGATGAGGAGCTAAAAAATAATAAACGTCACAAACATAAAGTCAGGGTGCACCATATGCAAGAAAATTTCAGTCCAAATCTTATTTCTCCTCAACGCATCGTGATATTTTCTATTTCCAGTACCTATCATAAAGTTCAGAATATTGTTGCATTAACGATATTAGTAGTTGTTCGTTCATTTTACGGTTTTTCCCTCAATAAATACGTTCGCTCGCAGCAACGATCTACAAAAAATGCGGCGCGCATTGCGTCCACTAGCGGCGGGGCGGGGCGGACCGGGCCGCATCGGCGGAAAAATACGCTCGCCGAGCGATCCGCCGACGGATTCCGATGCGGCCCGGCCCGCCCCGCCTGCAGTGGACGCTAGAGATGGGCGTTTTAGTTTTTTCCGGCAAACCGATATGTAACTGTTTTATAGTTTGCATATCGATATAGAAAACGGTTTTCAGATATCGATATCAGTCGTAGGAGTTGCAAAAACGTTAACATGATTTTTAGCTACGCAAACTAAACAAACAACAAGTTATAATTATTAGAATCCTTCTATACCAAATCCAAATTGTAACAATAGAAATTCAATCTTATTACTTTGCAATTTAGTTCTATTTTGTAAATAGCGAGCCAAGAAACCGTTATAAACAAACATGGACCAAAAAGAGTTTAGAAAGTAAACCATATTGCCAGCTACGTAAGATACATTTTTACGCACACCATTATCATATTCGCTTCATCTCTCTTTTACCCGTAAAACAATCCATAGTTAGAAAGAGAGGTAGCGAATATCAGTTGGTGTTTCGTTCGTTTCATATCGTTTGCGTTTGGTTTTTGAAGTTTTCATTCGTTCGTTATATCTATGGTAGGTAACAGTTGGTTGAGGTTTTGCGTTTTGATTTTATCGGATATGTTGATCGGAGATATCGATATGGTATGATATCTAACCCGTATCCGATATAAGTTACGTTTTGATATAAGGTGCTTTCTGGTAAGATCGGACTATTTTTGAGAAAACCTAAAGAATCTTAGAAAATATTTTATTGTATCGCCTCTAGTGACTCTTTTACAACGCCATAGCAACCAAACTGTTGCAAAAATACAGAGCTTTCATTTCTTATTTGTAATGTTTAGATAAACACAACGGTTGATGTTTTATGAATGATCAAACAGAGCAAAATTTTTCAGAATGGCAAGTAAAAGATCGGACCGTGTTAAGGTAAGACCGGACTACCTTATAAAATCACCTCTGTAACAGCTAGAATAAGCTCTATCACAGGAAAATATTCGGACTTACCTAATAAAAAACATAGTACAAATTGTTATTGAATTGGTTTTCAAATTTAAGTTTTAGCGAAGATTTAATACATTTTTTTACTCCAAATGTCCGATCTTACCCCGCATGCTTCAAACATAGATTTTTGTGTATCTCAAACTTTTACATCTAAAGGCTCATTAGACTCATAATTACAGCAGGCAGACAATTAACAAAATAGAAGTCAGTTTTCTGAGTTGAAACTTGCATTTTCAAGCTCTAATAATAACAAAAAATTATTATCAATCAGCTTTATTCATTATAAGCTTAAATTTTAATCTACAAACAAATAAGCAAAAAATCAAAAAAACTTTATGTAAAGTTGAACATAACTAAATACCTACTGTTTAATAGGACGAACATTTCAGTCTGTAGGTGGGCACTTTACTCTTAAATGATTTTTTTTTATTTAACCTATACTGTCCCACTGCTGGGCAAAGGTCTCCCCCAATTATTTCCAACCATCTCTCTCCTTTGATAGGTTCCACCACCCACTATCGAAGGAGTCGAGGTCGTCTCTCCAGCGTTTCCTTAGCGTTGTCCGCGGCGTTATCTCCAGGGTGTTAAGATGTTTGCCCATTTTTCGCTGTGCATCCGGCTCACGTGCCCTGCCCAGTCCCACTTCAACTTGACTGTTTTGCGCCCTACGTCGACAATACCAGTCGTTGAACGCAGCGTGGCATTCCAAACTCGGTCAATGCACTTAAATTATTATTAAGTAATATAAATATGCAGTATTATAGCACGTTCTGTCAACAAATCTTAATACTTACGTATTTTATACAATCCAGAACAAACAAGAAATCAATAACAATCAACAACTAAACATAACAAATACTTCTTTAAGAAAAAACAAAAAAGTAAGTACTTTTACAACATTATTAGTAAAACAAGTTACATTTTAAACATCATAAATTTAGGTAACTTTGATAACTTACTTACTTGTAGGCGAAAACAGCCAAGACATCCGTACAAAAGCTTGCGAAAGTGAGACGTTTGATACAGACAAATCGAATATTGAAAGTAAAATAAAAAGCATGTAAAGTAAAAAGTTTGAGAAACACTTTAAAGTGAAAGACCGGCGGATTATGTCCGATCTTAACCTACGAGGTTAAAGATCGTATCTTTGTCTACAAACGTCGTAGACATGATTGTATAGTACTAATCAATTAGTCTTACATCGCAAATGGAAATAAAACAGCAAAACTTCAAAAATAAACAAAAATTACCTACCAAATTGCTCACAGAACGTTTCAGGTGGAAGATCGGATCATGTCTTTTTCCACTTTTGGTACATCCTTTTTTTGAACGACAATAGCACACGTTCTGCTGGGCATAGCGTAAAAAGCAGACTGTAGGGAGGGGCACAACAAAATGGCGCGTACGGTGATGTTGCCATCATTTAAAAATATAGCTGAATTTAGTAGTTATATGACTTATCCGGACTTACTACTTGTCCGGTCTTACCAGAAAGCACCTTATCGAACTCATGCCTAGTGGACGCAGTTTCATACAAAATGTATAGGAGGCGGATTTTTCCGATGCGATGCGTCCGCCTAGTGGACGCGATGCTTTATTTGAAGAAAGATTTGAAGTGAAGTCAACGTGAAAAGAACACCTTTTTTTGCGAGAGGTTTTTTTGTCTACTTATTCTATTCTCTTTGGTTTGAGTTTGTTTGACTAATAACTTTTCCCTCTAGCTAGATTATTATTTATTATTTTTATTCTCTTTGTAACTCAGCGTTGCCAGATACACCGCTTTTCCGCTTTTTACACCGCTTTTTTGACCATGACCCCGCGCTCCGCTTTTAACCAACGCGGATCCGCTTTTTTCGAATCTAGTATTACAACCCTGACATTTTTTATACTTCTCTTCCCTTTTCAAAGAGCTCGACTCGAAGCCGCCAAGAAGAAAAAACAATTTTGTAATATAATTATCAATCCTTTTTCACAATTTTTTTTGGCGGTAGCACATGGTAACACAGACAGACCACAGACTAGATAGGTATTTTTAAATAAAGAGGCTAGCCACTACATAGATTTAGTATGGTACCTTTTAGCCACTACATTTCACTGGCCTCTTGTCTGTTGATGAACTTGATGATCGATGTCAAAATATACAACTTCCCAAAAGCGGAGGTTGGAGAATCTGGAAACGATGCTGAGGATGTATTTTCTTTTGCATGAGCATGGCTTAAAAATAAGTGTAGGTAAGTGCTCAGTATCGTTTATAGATTCTCCAACGTCCGATTTCACAAAAAAGAGGAGGTTATATGTTTGACTGCATTTATGTGTGTTTTCTATAATGTAGGTATATTTTACTTGTTATTTTCGAACATTGAAGTCAGTCTTTGTTTTAGTTTGTAATGTCAATCTCCTGCCTTAGACATTGTCAAGTTTGTTGCTATAGCTAATTAGAAGCCTATGTTTAGTTGTTTTACATGTAGTTACAACTGTACTTACATAATAATAATAAATATTTTAAAATTGCTGACATTTTATTTTACTAGCTAAGTCTCGAATTCCCTTGTCTTTGTGTGAAAAACAGTACGTAACAGTAGTAAAAGTAAGTGCACCGAATCGAGAGAGAAAAATTGTTTTTTATTATTTTAATGTCTAAACACCGCTTTTTTTTATAAAAATCCGCGTTTTTGTAGCTCAGCTACCGCTTTTTCAGTTAGTTCATCTGGCAACCCTGTTGTAACTTTTCTACTCGTGCGCGCATGTGCATGTGCATGATATTATTTTATGATTTTTGTTTTGCGGTCTTGACAATATTGGCACCAAACGGAATCTGCCTGCTATTTTTGCAATGCAAAAATGCTTGTTTTAGTCTAATTACCGCGTGTATTTGCTGAATAATTCTTCTGAAGGGCTGAATAGTGAAAAGAAAGGTAAGCTAAACTAGCGAGAAGCGAGACATTAGTGTTCCCGCGCTGAGAAAGAAACTTTTATGTTATATTTGTCAGGCATTCATTTCACCCACAACAAAATACAAACAAGGTACTAGTAAACCTGCTGACCCTCATTTTAGTTTATTTTTTACTATGCGCTGGTGTAGTAGTACCTACTAAAAATACATTTTATGTGTAGGAAAGGAAACTTGTTTACCACAGACTCTTTACCTATTCAACTTCGTTAGATTGGATTGGATGTTGGATAAATTAGATGTACATAAACTTTGATAATCTTCATTGACTGGCATCAAAATATTTCTAGAAAAGTTTGTAAGTACTTTGTTTCTGCTTCAGTTGCAATGGATCAAAGCAAGGGCCGAGGCCGGGGCTTAGCCCTGCTGCAACAGCTTCAGAGGAGAAGTTCTTCACAGTCTTCTCAAGAGAACACGCCGGGGGCTACTCCGGAGACCACACCAGGATCCAGTGCTGCTCCAAGTACTGTAAGTTAACTGGCAAAAGGCTTTACATAACTCAGTATACTGAGTTTTAACTCTAAATAGTTGTATAGCATTGTGCACAGTGGGGACCACTTAGGCTTAATGTAGACTGAATTGGCAGCGACGCGAAGAGCCTGATCGACTTTTCGCGTCTCGTTGCTGCCAATTTAATGTGCATTGAGCCTTACTCGTGATAAGTGCCCACTCAATGAATTCTTTCAATGGACTGCACAAATATTTAGAACACACTGATTGATGACTGATAAGGAATACATCCATCAGCTTGATACCTGACTGTTTATTGAAGGTTTATTATCCATACCATCCATATCCATACTAATATTAAATATGTGAAAGGAACTCTGTCTGTCTGTAAGGGTTGCAAGTTTGTATGGGGAACAAAGTTAAGCAACGCTGGGCGCAGTCATAAAGATGATGGGTGACCGCCACTTTTTGCAATCCAGATTTTTTTGGTTACTAAGTGTTACTGTAACGTGATTGGTCAATTTCATCTCAGTTGAAATACACCCTGTCCTTGTTTTCTTCACAGGTAAGCTCAATGAGTATGGCTTCGGGTGGGAGAGGTCGCGCCTCGGCGATCTTATCCAAACTCCAGGAACAGAGACCAGGTAAATTCATATCTTGCTAAACACAGAAGCAGGTTTAGGGTGTCTCATTTCTTATGAAAATAAAACGTAAACATTCTAGAAAACTCTTACAGTACCTTATGTTTATGAAAATACAGAGCGAGAAGCTTAGAAGTGCTCATTCTTGCTTGATTGATTTTCGAAATTCAACATTCTAAACGGTCCATAAGTGGACGGGTGAGCACTTTTGTATTGTAATCATGCGATCAGTATGATTAAACCATGTAACAACAACAAGCTTAATGAACTTTTATCTTGCTGAAGTGTATTAATAGAGTGTTCATTGAAACACTCCGTTAAAAACATGACTACATAATTAGATAATGATAATGTCTGCACTATAGTATTATGCTATTAACTCACTTGCGCCTAATGCTATTCAGCACAATTTTTGACATTTAATGCATCAATTTTGTGTCGCAAATTCAAATATCACGCATTATTTAACCAATTTGTTTGTATGAATAATAAATAAATAATGCTGGACTTTTCACACAGCATCATAAATACTTTTTGTTTGTCTACACTTCTACACTAATATTATAAAGAGGAAACGTTTGTTTGTTTGTTTGTTTGAATTGAATAGGCTCCGAAACTACTGGACCGATTTGAAAAATTCTTTCACCATTAGAATCCTACATTATCTCTGATGAACATAGGCTATAAATTATTTTCAAAAAAATTAGAGATCCTTATGAAAATTGCAATAATGTAACCAAAGGTGTAAAAATTTTGAACATAAAATTCTTTATATCGCGTGCGCTGCGAAAACTATTGATGATAGAACAAAAAAATGTTCTACAATATTAAAGAACGTATCAATATCTACAAAAAAGTCAGCGATAGCATATGTCCAACTATTGTGGTTGTGTCAGAATAACAACTTTTATAATTTAAAAAGTGAATAAAAATGCCGACCAAAAGCAGACCACGTTATTCTTATTTTGGTATTTATTCTTATCCAAATAAATTCTTTCGTAGTAATCGACGGGTACTGAAACACAGTACCCGTCGATTACTTTTTGAATGATTGAAATCGGACATTTTATTCAAAAGTTATCATGAGTTTAAAAATGTAAGATACATCGCGACCACAGAATAAATATCAGTTAGTACGGTAGGACAAGTGTCTGGGATTTTTAACACAGGTTACGGGATATTAACCATGATTAATACCATAGATACATCATACCATATACCATAGATCATGACGTATGCAACTGCGCCGAAATATCGGGAAACTCAAAAAACATTAAAGCATTCTAAATATCCCGTTAACTGTGTTAAAAATGTTGAAAACCATGATAGTTTAAAAAGTGTCTGGGAACTATGGAATGGGAGAGGAGAGTGGTAATATATCAATGAAATATATATGGGAGGTAGGGGAGCATTGGGCAGTCGGGAGGTTTGGACACCCCCGTGTCATGTCGGCCATAAACCATCATGCCTGCCTATCGTCAAATCAGAATTTGATCAGTTTGAATTGACCATGTATGGGGGTGGATTGGCATGACTAATGGTGGATTGGCATGATGGTGTATGGCCGGCGTAACACGGGGATTTGCCGGTGGTGTCCAAACCTGCCTTACTGCCCAATACTCCCCTACCTACCTTAGACCTTACCTACATATTAACCTCTAAACTTTAAAGGATCATACATCTCGCTCCGGGACCGCCATGTTGTTATTAAATTTTTGTTAAATACCTATAATAAACCCTTGCGAAGCCGGGGCGGACAGCTAGTAAATACATACATTAATACATAGAAAACACCCAGACCCGAAACAAATATTTGTAGATCATACAAACATTGGTCCCGCCGGCGACGCGGGGATTGAACCCGCAACCTTTTGCATCGCAGGCGGGCCATCGCCCACTGCGCTACAGAAGTCTTCAAATGGTTTTTTTCTAATTTTCATCCAAGGTTTACAACAGATTTTTTGGTGTGAGTGAACAGCGGTATTCACAAAGGTGAGCCTTTAACACTACTGAATATATTTTTACTTCATTCTATGTATTTTATTGTTTTTGTTGTGGCACAAAATAAACTATTTTTATCTTTATCTTTATATTATTTGTATTTGTTTTTAGGTCCTGTCTTCACTCCTGCATCTGATATTAGCCCGAGCGCTCCTTTGACTGCACCAAAGGGTGCTGGCCGTGGCTTAAAGCTTCTTCAAGCATTGTAAGTTGAACTTCCTACTAATATTTAGGCATTATAAATTAACTTCTGCCTACACTTAAATTAGATTAAATATGTCAATCAGTTATGCCTATTGCCTCTAGCAGTAGAACAACTTTTTCTTCTGAATGTAAGGTATCCTTCTTTTAAACAAGTCAAAGTTGAAACTTGGTTCCCACCGAGTGTTTCACGACACTCACGGGCTTTTGAATTTGTAGGCTAGCTTCAAAACCGCCATCCACACTGAGCGATCAAGGAGATGTCTCGGAGGTATCAACCAGCCTGTCTAAGATTAGCATATCAGGCACAGGAGTATCGTCTGTTGCGAAGAACAAAAGCTTTGTAAGTGGTTAAACATTCTTAAGGCTCTAGTCTCTAATCTACTGATTCTATTAATATTTCTATGATCTATTGATTTGATGAGATTAGAAATGTAGTTAGTTTTACATAAATGGGTAATAAAACAACCATCAATAGGTTTGAGCTGATTCAAAGGCGCAAACTCAATCACCCTATATGCTGGGGAGTTTTGAATAGCTCCTGTCTCCATCAGATCAGCTCAGTTACAATGACATTGGGAAGTGATTCAAATTTAGCTTTCAAATTCAGCTTGAATGCATTGACCCAGACAAACATACATCAATGTAATTGTAGGTTAAAATAATAGCATCTAAAATTACCCTAGTTTACAATGTACTTAACCCCTTTGGACCCTTTAAAATATTTAACTGGTGTTTGATTTTATTTGTACTCATCAAAAACGGCATTTGTCTCCAGAGTGAAGTAAAAGAGACGAAACCAGTTGTTATGCACGGTACACAAGGCACACCGATCGAAGTGACGGCTAACTTCATAAGACTACAGTTCAAAGAAAACAGCGTTTTTGAATACGAAGTGCGATACGATCCCGACCAGGATCACAAAAATTTGAGGTTCAAGCTATTGAATGGTAAGACTTAAGTTGTAAGCTAAAATTATAATAATCCATACTTATCCATACTTAATATTATAAATGTGAAAGTAACTCTGTCTGTCTGTCTGTCTGTCTGTCTGTTTGTTACGCTTTCACGCCCAAACCGCTGAACAGATTAAGCTGAAATTTGGCATAGTTAAAGGTTGTATCCCAGGGAAGGACATAGGCTACTTTTTATCCCGAAAAAATGAAAAAATCCCGAGGGACCGCGGGTAACACCGCGGAAGCGCAGCTAGTACTGTATAAATGTCCAGCCAACTGTTTTAATCCGCCGTCTGACGCCTAGCCATTTGATTAAACGGCGCCGTTCAACTAGCGGCCTGAATGATATTAGGCAAATGGCTTGGAGCTATTGTTATACTACTTGCCTAGCCAAGTCATTTCTAAGTATGTAATGTTGAACGGGTTTGTGTAGCAATTAGTATCCAATTTCACAACTAGATGGCGCGACTAAGAATGACCAATTCTTAGATTTTTCTTTATTTATTAATTCCTTTATTATTGTTTTAGAACACCACCACTTCTTCCCAACCAAGACGTTTGATGGAACAACGTTGTATGTGCCTCATCAATTGCCAGACGAAGCTCTCAACTTGGTTTCTACAAACCCATTTGATGAAAGCAAAGTCAACATCAGGGTATGTACCTTAGTACCTTATCATTTCTTCTCATCTTGACCATTATTTTTGATGAAGTTATTGATCATAATATTATGATTGATAGGGTGTTCCTATGTCTAATTAATTATGTACATCCAGACCCGAGATAAATATTTGGAGATCATACAAACATTTGTTGGCGGGGATGTAACTCGCAACCTTCTGCGTCCCAAGCGGGCTTTCACCCACTGCGCCAAAGAGGTCGTCAATTTGAGTACTAACTTCTAAAATCACCATTTTCCATTGCAGATTTTGTACCGGCGCCCGCGCAAATTGAGCGAAATGATCCATCTATACAATGTGCTGTTCAAGAATATTATGAAGGATCTTGAGATGGTGCGCTATGGTCGACAGAGTTTCAACCAGCGTGACGCCATACAGATACCGCAGTATAAACTAGAAGTTTGGCCGGGGTGAGGATCAAAGAATTTACCCTTGGGTATATGCCTTATATAACGAAGCTTAATTATAACTCTGCTCGTTTGCCATGAATCAGGCTTGTTTCAGGGTTTTAGTCAAATTAAAAATATGTAGACTTGATAAAACTAGAACTCTTGATTTATTATAATTATGAATACATAGGTACCTACTGAATTTTTTTTATAGTTTTTATTTTAACTTTTGATTTGAACCCACGACTTGGTCGGTGGCTTTGCTTTAGTTAAGGGGCAATCGGCGCTTTGATAAAAAATTTGGAGTTTTTCCGCTTTTCAATTACAGCTTCTCATTCTAACCGTCTATTTTAAGTGTAAATGTTGTTACTATAAAATTTTTAAAGTAACATTTCAATTAAATTCTATTATTATTCTAGCTACGTGACAGCAGTGGACGAATACGAAGGCGGTCTGATGCTAACATTAGACTCTACACATCGCGTGCTTAGAACCCAAACCGTGCTGTCCTTCATAAAGGACACCGTCAACTCAGAAGGCACTAACTGGAAGCGAGCCATCTCTGAGTCTCTGATTGGCTGCTCGGTTATGACAACTTACAATAAGAAATTGTTCAGGTACATTAAATTTTTCATTAAATTATTCTGTACTAGCTGGTACCCGCGACTTCGTCAGCAAAATAACATACTTAATAACTATAGAACTGAAAAGTGCTGTTTAGAAGAATCTCTTCTGAAAATTTTAAAATAAAAATGCAATAATAGCGTCATCTCGACTTATTTCACGCCCTCCATTAGTTTGAAAAAAAAAAAGTAGCCTATGTCCATCCCTGGGGCATAATCTTTATCCATGTCATATTTCAGCATAATCTGTTCAGTAGTTTGAGCGTGAAAGGTAACAAACAGACAGACAGACAGAAATTTTACTACGTAATAGATGGCGCCACAGAAAAAATTAGATTGCGCTACCGTTGCGTTTTGGGCAACGTAACATTATAATATTCAGCCATAATATTAGTATGAATGTATGATGAAATCACGTGGTTTCCATTGATACAAGCTCTGCTTACTTTGAGGTGTGGTTTGTAAAATGTCCAGCATTTTCTTCATATCTAATGTCGGTATTCAGAGTCCAAACGTCGACATATCCGTTGCTTAGTAATGGTTCTTAAAAACCGTTACTAAGCAACAGATATGGAAGGAACAATTTGAGTAGGCGTTAGTGACTCTAAGTGCGGCTGTTAGAGTATCAAGGTAAAGTATAAATGATACAAGGGATTAAAATTGTATTCAAAGTAAGATTACCTCCAAAAGTCTGCTTGCATATCACTATTTTGCAATGTGATTTACTAATTCAAGGATGTAGTCACAACTTATGTTTAGCTACCTAAAGTAACTGCGCAGAACCCATTTTTGATGGCGCATAAGCAGCGTTGTATAGCTGTCTCGTTCACTCGCTCATGTTTGTTGCATCGTTCTATCTCGCCTACTCTACATACGCAATGTAATAGATGCGCAATCGTTAAGTGCACCTTAGGCAAGCTAAAAGCAAAGTCGGGGCGGCGTCGAGGCGGGGTCGGGGCGCGGGTGAAATTGACGTGTGCTAAACGTCGAGGCGGCGGTGTGTATGTCTTGTTTAATTCATTCAACATGTCATCTTCAAAAGATGAGTAGATACAGGGGATAATGAGTCGCGGAAGTCCGCGACTTTCGTTTCTGTTAGCGACACGCCTAACTTCATAGAGCTAAAGATACGGTGTGATTACTGTACATTTATTTCAGGGTCGACAGTATTGATGACACGATGAACCCAAGATCGACCTTCGAGAAGAACGACAAAGGACAAATCGTCAAGATCAGTTACATTGACTACTACAAAAATAATTACGGGATCGATATCATGGATTGGGAACAGCCCATGCTTATATCCAGGTTAGAATCACTTGCCAAAACAACATAATCCTGCCAGTATCGCAGTATATTTTTTTCTACGTTATTTTACGATTGTTAACGTAGAAACTAATTTTCAGCCTAATCTGTACTGTGGTTTGGGCGTGAAAAGGTAACAAACAGATAGACAGAGTTACTTTCACATCTACATCTACACTAATATTAAAAAGAGGAAAGAAAATTATGTTTGTTTGTTTGTATTGAATAGGCTCCGAAACTACTGGACCGATTTGAATTTTTTTTTCAGCATTAGTATCCTACATTATCCCTGATGAACATAGGCTATATTTTATCCCGGGAAAGTGTAAGGGACCGTGGGTAACACCGCGACGGACAGCTAGTTTATAATATTAGTATGGAAGGATGGATATTGGATAGTATGGATTATTCAATATTTCAGAGACACAAAACTCATGTCAGGTTCTGACAAGCCAGTGGACTTCATGATATGCTTAGTACCAGAGCTATGTCAACTGACTGGACTGGATGATAAACAAAGAAAAGACTTCAGACTGATGAAGGATGTTGCTACATACACCAGAATAACACCCAATCAGCGTCATAAGGCGTTCAAACAAGTGAGTTTATTAAAGCTTATATTAAGTACTGCCCTGTGCATATAAGAATAAATTGCTGAAGTGTCTGTCACTGTTATTAAGTCGCGAAGCCGCCGCCGGAGGCGGCCTGAATACTTTGTAGTTGTAAGTTATTTGTTAGTTTAGTTGGCCACTAAACTAACAAATAACTTACTTGTATACCAGAAATCCCACTCATATAATAAAGCTGAATGTTTGTGAGTTTGTTTAGATGTTTGGATGTTTGTGTAAGGATCAGGCTCAAACGACCAAACAGTTTGCAATGAAATTTGGTAAGGTGAAAGGTACCAGAATACCATATAGGCTACTTTTTATCCGAAAAAAGTTCTAGAAAACCTAAAAATATGTAAAAGGACAACGGGAATATTGCATAAAAACTTTAGCAGTACTCTGTTTGACACAAAGAGCACTGCTCTAAGGTTGCCATGACAACCAATAGCTTTTGACTTTATGGCGATGTCATTTCGTTCTACTATGCTTTGAACGATTTTAAGGACAGCAAGTCCACTAGTTAGATATAAAAGTGTTTATCACGTAGTACTTAAATTATTATCAATGGAGTACAGTACAATTGAATTAATAAAGCGCTTCTGATCGACTTCAAGGTAGTGACTATACCCCTTCACCTATCCTAGTATAGTATTTCTTTAGATAATTATCACCTTAAAGTCCTTGATGTATTCGGAAATAGAGAGAAATACGAAACCGCCCGAAGCAATTTTTTTAATTCAGTTGTACTGTAATTATTATGATTTTTGCTTACCGATATTTCGGCACAGTTGCATGCGCCATGATCACGGATCACGGGACAAACTTACAGACAAACGTCGAATCATGAATATACTGTTGACGAAAATATTTATGTGCGTAACCATGATAGTTACAGTTGTATTGTAATCATTACAGTTCATCAAAAGCGTAATGAACAACGAGAAAGCGAAAAGCCGGTTAGATGGTTGGGGCCTAAGCATTGCGCCAGAAACCATCGATCTAACCGCCAGAACAATGCCCGCGGAGGCATTGTTATTCGGTAATAATGTAAAAATACCCGGCAAGCCTACAGCTGAGTGGAATAATGAGGCTACCAAGAACGCGGTCATGTCAGCTGTAGATATACTGCGCTGGGTTGTGATATACGTGGAGAGGGATGCTAATTGTACCAAGGTAAGTTTTATTTTGTCTATAACGTGAAGACAGCAAGCCTACAGCTGAGTGGAATAATGAGGCTACCAAGAACGCGGTCATGTCTGCTGTAGATATACTGCGCTGGGTTGTGATATACGTGGAGAGGGATGCTAATTGTACCAAGGTAAGTTTTATTTTGTCTATAACGTGAAGACAGCAAGCCTACAGCTGAGTGGAATAATGAGGCTACCAAGAACGCGGTCATGTCTGCTGTAGATATACTGCGCTGGGTTGTGATATACGTGGAGAGGGATGCTAATTGTACCAGGGTAAGTTTTATTTTGTCTATAACGTGAAGACAGCAAGCCTACAGCTGAGTGGAATAATGAGGCTACCAAGAACGCGGTCATGTCTGCTGTAGATATACTGCGCTGGGTTGTGATATACGTGGAGAGGGATGCTAATTGTACCAAGGTAAGTTTTATTTTGTCTATAACGTGAAGACAGCAAGCCTACAGCTGAGTGGAATAATGAGGCTACCAAGAACGCGGTCATGTCTGCTGTAGATATACTGCGCTGGGTTGTGATATACGTGGAGAGGGATGCTAATTGTACCAAGGTAAGTTTTATTTTGTCTATAACGTGAAGACAGCAAGCCTACAGCTGAGTGGAATAATGAGGCTACCAAGAACGCGGTCATGTCTGCTGTAGATATACTGCGCTGGGTTGTGATATACGTGGAGAGGGATGCTAATTGTACCAAGGTAAGTTTTATTTTGTCTATAACGTGAAGACAGCAAGCCTACAGCTGAGTGGAATAATGAGGCTACCAAGAACGCGGTCATGTCAGCTGTAGATATACTGCGCTGGGTTGTGATATACGTGGAGAGGGATGCTAATTGTACCAGGGTAAGTTTTATTTTGTCTATAACGTGAAGACAGCAAGCCTACAGCTGAGTGGAATAATGAGGCTACCAAGAACGCGGTCATGTCAGCTGTAGATATACTGCGCTGGGTTGTGATATACGTGGAGAGGGATGCTAATTGTACCAGGGTAAGTTTTATTTTGTCTATAACGTGAAGACATAGCAAGCCTACAGCTGAATGGAATAATGAGGCTACCAAGAACGCGGTCATGTCTGCTGTAGATATACTAGCAAGCTTAAAGATAGATTTGAGTTTCTCCATACCGCTAATCCATTTAACCTTAGATCGTCCGAAAACTTACTCCTCAAAACACCTGTCCACAGTCTTTCTATGATAAATCTTTCACTGCGCATGCTGTCCATCTGTGGAATGCGCTTCCTGTGAATATAAGGAAAGCTCCTTCAATACACTCTTAAATTGAAATTGAAGCAGCACTATCTTCAGCAGTTGTCTTAATTTTTAGTTTCTTCTTTTTAGCATTTCATAAGTATTCATTTTAGTAGGTAATTATTTTTATATATTACTCTAGCTGACCCGCGGCAAACGTTGTTTTTCCATTATATCGCTATTAAAAAATAAGGGTTGATCGTAGGAGGGTGAAAATTGAGGATTGTATGTATTTTTGTATGTTGTATCATAAAAAAATAGAAATAAAAATTTTTGTCTAAAAAATAAAAAATAAAATTTAGGGGTGGACTACCCCTAACATTTAGGGGGATGAAAAATAGATGTTGGCCGATTCTCATAGATACCGGATAAGCACAAAAAATTTCATCAAAATTGGTCAAGCCGTTTCGGAGGAGTATGGCAACGAAAACTGTGACACGAGAATTTTATATATTAGATAGATATGTATTGTTATTATATTATTAATGGCATGTATTAGTATTATTTAAATACTTTTTCCAGCTTTGTTTCCCTCTAAATGAAACTTCTGTGCACTACCGTCCTTTTTGTATGCTTCTTTGGTTTATTTTCCATCCAAAGGTTGCCTGGAAGAAATCGCTTTCAGCGATAAGGCCGCCCATTGTACTAATTTCGAACGGGTTTTATTTATGTGGTGTTTTGTTATTAATTGGTGTATAATAAAATGTTCATTAATTCATTAATTCATTATACTGCGCTGGGTCGTGATATACACGTAGAGGGATGCTAATTGTACCAGGGTAAGTTTATTTTAGAGATGTTTAAGAGGGTAGTCAAGAACACGTCCAAATACAGTATAACTGAATTAATAAGCGCTTCGGGTGGTTTCGTACTTCTCTATTTCCGAATTCATAGTATATAGTCCGAATACATATATAGGCACATGTTCCTATATTTTGCAGACGATAGCATTTTTTTATTTTTATGCGACAGCTTGCGAGCCTAACGCTGCCTATTAGAACACTACTGCTTTCCTCACGGTGATTTATTCTACAGGGTGTGGCAAAACTACTGTTTATCCCAAAAACCTTTTTTTGGGATAAACTTCATATTCGGATCTGAAAAATCTATTCATGCATGTCCGGATTTGAACCCACAACCGTACCACCTTACGACCAACCACTATTCATTTTGAAATAACGTAACAAATCTATTTCACAGGAATTCTTAGAAGTCCTGAAACGGAATTGCAAACCAATGGGCATCATGGTAAAGGACCCAGAGCTGATTAAACTGAAGAATGATCGCACTGATACATATATAACTAGCTTGAAGCAATGCATACGGGGCTCATTGCAGCTTGTTGTCGCGATATGTCCCACTGCAAGAGATGATAGATATGCGGCTATCAAGCGGATATGCTGCGCGGAAAATGCTGTCCCATCGCAGGTATTACTTACTCTACATACAGCTGGGGTGTTCGTTTGAAAGGCCGGCGGATTTTGGAACGAAGTTCCTTTTCGGACGGTATCGAGGATGGGGGCTAGAAAAAAAGCGTTCGATTTTACCGTCACGACACACACATAGGTCAAATCGTGCGTATTTTGCAAAGTTTTGAGAAATGTGTTGAGCTAAGTGCGCAAAGTGGTGCGCTAAATATTTCAAAATGTAAAAATTTCTAAAATATTAAACGTCTAAGTGCAAACTTCGTTCCAACCGAGTGTTCCACCGGTTCCACGACACTCACGTTATTTTTATCCGAAACTATTATGCGTAACATCGACTTCGATGGCCTTTCCAACTATTAATCAAATCTGACGGCTTTTTTCAAATTACCCTATGGTCAACTATGTAGATAGATACACTAAATTTCCCTCAACAATTTGACATTTTGTGTCTACTAATTCAATAATTTACTACATATTATTAGTATTGACGACCTCTGTGGCGCAGTGGGCGAAGGTCCGCCTGCGATGCAGAAGGTTGCGGGTTCGATCCCCGCCGCGGGACAAATGTTTGTATGACCTACAGATATTTGTCTTGGGTCTGGGTGTTTCTATGTATAATATGTATGTATTTACAAACAAAAAGTATATAAAAGTAGTTTATCAGTCATCTAGTACCCATACCACAAGCTCAAGCTTACTTTGGGGCTAGATGATGCTGTGTGAAAAGTCCAGCATATTTATATTTATATTTATATTTATTTATTAATATGTAGTGAATTATTTCGTAGTATCATAGTTCACCTCTGTTATGCGAACGGCCGGTTTCTCAAACGCAAATCATCTTTAAAATCAATGGTTAAATCTGTCATTCGACTTCTGTAATACTTGGTGTATTACAAGTTTAATCGGCTTGTCAACTTGAAAAGCGTTCGAGAAACCGGCCTGTCAATCCGCGCATTAGAATCTCGAAGAATGGCGGGATGAGGACAGCTGACTATTCATTTGACTGGCATTTTCCGACAAATTACTCACTAAAGCTGCATCGTGGGACAAGTACCAGCAAACCAAGAGAGCACATATTACCCAATCGCGTCGTACATAATTGGAACCGGTTACCAGAGTCAGTGATAAGTGCCCCCTCAGTGAACTCTTTCAAAAATAGACTGGGCAAATATTTAAAGCGCACTGACAAGGACTAAGATATATACGCATCAGCTCTGAGAGCTGCCTGTGTATTATAAAAAATAATAAATAATAATAATAATAAATTCCGTTTTCATATAAATGATGTTGGCCATTGCACCAAATCTGCGGTACTGTACAATTTTTAATTACTTTTCAGGTAATAAACGCGCGTACAATAATGAATCAGAACAAGATACGTGCGATAACTCAAAAGATACTTCTCCAAATTAACTGCAAACTCGGTGGCACGCTGTGGCATATCGTGATGCCATTGAAATCGGCCATGGTCATCGGCATCGATGCTTATCACGAGCTGGCCAAGAAAAACAACAGTGTCTGCTGTAAGTATTACTCATCCATACTAACTAATATTATAAATGTGAAAGTAACTCTGTCTGTCTGTCTGTCTGTTTGTTACGCTTTCACGCCCAAACCGCTGAACAGATTAAGCTGAAAGTTGGCTTAGTTAAAGGTTGTATCCCAGGGAAGGACATAGGCTACCTTTTATCCCGAAAAAATGAAAAAATCCCGAGGGACCGCGGGTCACACCGCGGGAGCGTAGCTAGTTTCTTATAATTTTTTTTAATTGCAGCCCTCGTGGTGAAGCTTGCTTTGTCATCCATACTAATATTATAATGCTGAAAATTAGAAGATTAGCGAATTATGTTACACAGCCCAAAACGCAACGATAGCGCGATCTAATTTTTCATGTGTCGCCATCTATGATGTAGTTAAATGTCTCTGTCTGTCTGTCTGTTTGTTACCTTTTCACGCCTAAACCACTAAACAGATTATGCTGAAATATGACATGGATAAAGATTATATCCCACGGACATAGCCTACTTTTTTTTTCAAAAATAATCATGGAGGGCGTGAAATAAGGGTTGAAAGTTTGTATAAGGAGTTGGAAGTTCCAGTTGAAGGCAACTAGATGGCGTTGCTAACATATGGCTGAGGTCGAGATGGCGCTATTATTGCATTTTTTAAAGTTTCTGAAGGTTTGCAGTTTTCAGTTCTATTTAGAGGTTTTCAAGTATGTTATTTTGCTGACGAAGTCGCGGGTACCAGCTAGTTCTTGATATTGTCAAAGTTAAGCAACATTCTTAACGGTCAGTAAGCGGTTAGGTGACCGCTAGTGGCATTATCAAATGAGCCCTTTCATGCTTCGGAGGGCACGTTAAATTGCTGTCCCTGCCAGGGCTTGGGAACCGAAAAAATTTTCGAACCGGTATCGGCCTAAGTACATGCGACCTTTATTTTCCGGTTACGTTCTAACGAAACCTCTATTTAGAGCTGTTAATGCGAACGAAAGTATTCAAAGGGTTTCGTTCGAAAAACCTGCTATTATGTTTAGCCATGACGGAGGCCTTAGGCGGCCTAAAAACTCCGTCACCAGAGTTAGCCACAAACTCATATGAACTTATTAGCCGTTTCGATCTTCTAAATCTTAGGTTACAGGTATGTAGCAGTAACTAATTAGCATAATAATATTATATGACAACTAGACCTCTGGTAGCGCAGTGGTCGAAAGCCGGCCTGCGCGCTGCGGCGCAAAAGGTTGCGAGTTCGATCCCTGCCGTGGGACAAATGTTTGTATGATCTACAAATATTTGTCTCGTGTCTGGGTGTTTTCTATGTAAAATATAAATCTTGATAGGGTTTATATATTTGAACCATTTGGGGTTGAGACCCTAGGTCCGTGGGGTTCTGGAGCCCTTCGGGTTTTCAAAATTCTTTCAGGGCGTCTGGTCGAAGCGACACGTGATCCGAGAGCTGGCACATTTTTGGCTCAAAGGATCAGCATTGCCATCCAGCGTGGTAATGCCGCCAGTGTTTTGGGCACGCTTCCGACTGACAGTGACCTGGATCAGTTGAGCTATCTATAGATCGTTTCTAACGATCCTTAGATAGCTTGACTAATCCTGTTGTATTTTGTAAATATATGTAAATATGTAGTAGCTTAGTTTCTGTAAATAAACATCTACACTATAATAATAATATTATAAAGAGGAAACATTTGTTTGTTTGTTTGTTTGTTTGTTTGTTTGTTTGTTTGAATTGAATAGGCTCCGAAACTACTGGACCGATTTGAAAAATTCTTTCACCATTAGAATCCTACATTATCTGTGATGAACATAGGCTATAAATTATTTTCAAAAAAAATAGAGATCCTTATGAAAATTGCAATAATGTAACCAAAGGTGTAAAAATTTTGAACATAAAATTCTTCATATCGCGTGCGCTGCGAAAACTATTGATGATAGAACAAAAAAATGTTCTACAATATTAAAGAACGTATCAATATCTACAAAAAAGTCAGCGATAGCATATGTCCAACTATTGTGGTTGTGTCAGAATAACAACTTTTATAATTTAAAAAGTGAATAAAAATGCCGACCAAAAGCAGACCATGTTATTCTTATTTTGGTATTTATTCTTATCCAAATAAATTCCTTCGTAGTAAAGGCTGTTTCAGTACCCGTCGATTACTTTTTGAATGATTGAAATTGGACATTTTATTCAAAAGTTATCATGAGTTTAAAAATGTAAGATACATCGCGACCACAGAATAAATATCAGTTAGTTCGGTAGGACAAGTGTCTGGGATTTTTAACACAGGTAACGGGATATTAACCATGATTAATACCATAGATACTATTGATCATGGCGTATGCAACTGCGCCGAAATATCGGGAAACTCAAAAAACATTAAATCATGGTAAATATCCCGTTAACTGTGTTAAAAATATTGAAAACCATGATAGTTTAAAAAGTGTCTGGGAACTATGGAATGAATGGAAGGGAGTGGTAATATATCAATCCATACTAATATTATAAATCTGAAAGTAACTCTGTCTGTCTGTCTGTCTGTTTGTTACGCTTTCACGCCCAAACCGCTGAACAGATTGAGCTGAAATTTGGCATGGATAAAGATTATACCCCAGGGACGGACATAGGCTACTTTTTTCTTTAAATATTTATAAGGGGGCGTGAAAATAAGGGTTGCAAGTTTGTATGAGGAAAAAGTTCAGCGACCCTGGGCGAGGTCATAAAGATGATGGGTGACCGCCACTATTTGCTATGTTCTTGCATTGCAGATTTTTTTGTTTTTTTCTCATTTGCATGGTAAATGATTTTGAAATTAATGATTAACATATAACATGTATATTTCCACTCATCAATACCTACATCCGAAATTAAGATTTTTTTGATATTGAAATACTTTTTCCTTGGCTTTGGTTAGAACGCCATCTATACCACCCGAGGTCAAAACTACTTTTTACTTTTTTCTCCTAGGTGGCGTTTCTACTATAGCGGAGGTCGAGATACGATTATTTTGAGTTTTGAAAGCTATTGGAGAATTTTGCTAAGACTTTTCGATAACTTTTATAGGTTTTCAAGTACCCTACCTACTTATGTTATTTTACTGACAAAGTACGCGGGTACCAACCAGCTAGAAAATAAAATATTTTTTCGTGGCGTTGGTTAGCAACGCCATCTATGTTTTTCATTTTCACAACCAGGTAGCGTTGCGAGGTCAAGAATGCATATCATTTAGCGTTTTGGAAATTAAAATTTGAAGTACCTACTTAATGATTTTAAAATTAATGATGAGCATGTAGGTAATCCATACTAATATTATAAATCTGAAAGTAACTCTGTCTGTCTGTTTGTTACGCTTTCACGCCCAAACCGCTGAACAGATTGAGCTGAAATTTGGCACGGATAAAAATTATATCCCAGGGACGGGGACATAGGCTACTTTTTTCTTTAAATATTTATAAGGGGGCGTGAAAATAAGGGTTGCAAGTTTGTATGGGGAAAAAAGTTCAGCGACTCTGGGCGAGGTCATAAAGATGATGGGTGACCGCCACTTTTTGCTATGTTCTTGCATTGCAGATTTTTTTGTTTTTTTCTCATTTTGCATGGTAAATGATTTTTAAATTAATGATAAATATGTAACATGTATATTTCCACTCATCAATACATCCGAAATTAAGATTTTTTTGATATTAAAATACTTTTTCCTTGGCTTTGGTTAGAACGCCATCTGTAACACCCGAGGTCAAAACTGCTTTTTACTTTTTTGTTCTAGGTGGCGTTTCTACTATAGCGGAGGTCGAGATTCGATCATTTTGAGTTTTGAAAGCTATTGGAGATTTTTGCTTAGACTTTTCGATAATTTTTATAGGTTTTCAAGTACCCTACCTACTTATGTTATTTTACTGACAAAGTCGCGGGTACCAACCAGCTAGAAAATAAAATAATTTTCCTTGGCGTTGGTTAGCAACGCCATCTGTGTTTTTCATTTTCACAACCAGGTAGCGTTGCGAGGTCAAGAATGCAGATCACAACTAGATTACTTAGACTTAACACAACTAGATGGCGCTGCTAATTTTGACCGTTTTCTAGATCGCGCTATCGTTGCGTTTTGTCAAGTTTACTTTAGCCTGTGCTTTAGCTTACACTTATTTCTCTGATCTTATTCCTAAAATAATCCTATCCCACTTAAATTATTAATTGATCGAAGATTAATTATTAAAGTTTATTAAATAAAGACCGTATTTTTATCAAAGAGAATATTAATAGTTTTTTATTTTTTCAAAACAACTTCTATGGGTGGCGCAAGGCAACTAAGCAATCAACCCATATATATGTTTTACAGGGTGTTAAAGTTAGTATGGAAAATTTGATTCCTTGGTCTGATTCACTTCAAACACAGTGTAAATAAACTTTAGGTAACACTCCTGCACTTGAATCCTAATAATGCGCAGACGAAGTTGCGCGGGTCAGCTAGTGTAAAATATGTATGTATTTACAAACAGAAAATATATAAGTAGTACATCAGTTATGTAGTACCCATAACACAACACACTTTGGGGCTAGATGATGCTGTGTGAAAAAGTCCAGCATTATTTATTTATTTATAACTAGACCATTACTGCCCACATGAAGTGAATAATATTTGAAATTATGAATTGAATTATTATTGAGAAAATGAAATGAAAAGGCTTATCAAAATTTTCAATGATACTATGATCCTCCTACAGCCGGAGGCGCCTTTTACCAATTCGGCTACGGAATCCTTGTTCGTCGCATTTTCTCGATGAAATAAGTGTGTAAAAATATACAAATAATAAAAAATATGAATATTGTTTCAGCATTCGTGGCTTCGTACAATCCGGCAATGACGCTTTGGTTTTCGCGAGTTATTATCCAACAAAAAGGACAAGAGATATCTGACAGTCTGAATGCATGCTTTAAAGACGCCCTGAAGCATTACTCTCACATAAACGGGAAATTCCCTGATAAGATCATTGTCTACCGGTAAGGCAACACTAGGAACTTTAAACTTCCTTAAACCTATGACAGCTCTATAAACCTATCAAAGAATAGAATAGAATATAATAGAATAGAATAGAATACAACTTTATTGTACACCATAAAAATAACACAAATAAAAAAAACAAACATGCAAAAATATAGAACAATGGGCGACCTTATCGCTAAAAGCGATCTCTTCTTTTTAAGAACTATACTATAGCCAAATTGGCCCTGGAATTTTTGTAAACATTGGACTGACAGTTCTTTCACTTGACAGCAGATATTAACTAATGAGGAACAAGACGTCAAAACGGAAATTCCTTAGGGTTGTCATCCATACTAATATTATAAATGTGAAAGTAACTCTATCTGTCTGTTTGTTACGCTTTCACGCCCAAACCGCTGAACAGATTAAGCTGAAATTTGGCATAGTTAAAGGTTGTATCCCAGCGCAGCTAGTATTTAAAAAAAAAGATGAAAACTCTGTGATTTATATTTTCGTTTTCGGTAATTTTGGTGAAGGTTTGTGAATTCCATTATTAAGAATCTTCATAGCAGTGACTTAAACATTTATATTGTAACAAATCTGGTAGAATTTATAAGTGAAACATTTTGGTTTTGTTTGGTGAGCACTGAACATTACGTGAGTGACAACCCTAGATAAACTCAGCAATCAGCTGATCTCCAATGTTTACAAAAATTCCATATCGAATTAACGAATAACATGGCTCAAGTATAGATCTACTACGGCCGATGGATCTAGGCTGTATCAGCTGTCGCCAGCGGTATTTCCAGACCGATACGACTTAGGCACCTTCAAGAAAAGAGCCTATTCCTACCTCAAAGGCCGGCAACGCATCTGCAGTGCTTCTTGATGCTGCAGTTGTCTGTGGGCGGGGGTAATCACTTACCATCAGGTGTGCCACATGCTCGTTTGCCCCCTCTTCCATAAAAAAAAAAAAAAAAAGGCATTCGTGAAGTTGAAGTAGAAAGTTTTTCATGAAAAACTGCGACTGCGCACGTCAAACGGCTAACTTCTCGAATACTAGCCGGGTACTTTCATATGGTCAAATTGAAATATGAAGAAATATTCCACTTCTAATGAGTCACTAGCGGACTTTATATCAGTTGCTAAAGAACGATTTAAGTAGCCGTTAGTGACTCTGAGTGCGGCTGTAATTCTGAAAAAACAAAGCATAAAACTTAAGCTGGAAGTTTCATACACGGCCGTTTCATACAAATTTTACAGAGATGGCGTTGGTGACGGGCAGCTGAAAGTAATTCGCGACTACGAAATACCACAAATTAAAAAAGCCATTAGCATGCTAGACGAAGGTTATACCTATGTGCCAATGATCACATACATTGTGGTACAGAAACGGATTAATTCGAGGATATTTATGAAACTGAATGGCAACTACGAAAACCCACCTCCCGGCACCGTTGTCGACTCGATGATAAATCGGAGAGATTGGTAAGTTATTGCATACAAATTATCATATTAAATAGATATAATGCTGACATAAAACTTTGTTCATACATTTACGGCCGGTTTTTTGATCGCAAATCATCTTCAAAATTAACTAATGGTCAAATATGTCATTCGACCAATGAGGACCAAGCATTCGTAAATTTAAAAAGCTTTCGAGAAACTGGCCGTTACAAACTCACATACAATTCACACACAGCACGTAAATACACGTCATACTATCTCTCTCTCTCTCTCACACACACACACACACTCACTCACTCAGACACATCCACACATATCCATATATTGTAGACGAGCCTATAATAATGACCGCGAGCCTATAATAATGACGGTTACACGGTGACGATAAATTATCATCATCATCATTGGCCTCTTTATCCATCTCTAACAGATGATGGTACTAACAATATATTCTGATAATAATGATCTCATGATAAGGTAAAAAAATCATTCTGTGATGTTAAAAAAATACTAGTGACTCTGTAATAATTCAGCATGTAATGACAAAAATTCAAGCGCTCGTGGTCGTGCTTGCTTAGTCGTTCTTGATAGATCGTCTAGGTCTTAACCTAGAGCCGTTCTAACCGGTCCGTAAGTGGATGGGCGACTGCCAGTGGCATTTTCATCTGAGCGCTTCCGTACTTCGGAGATCACGTCAAATTTTCGGTCCCGGCTATTAAAGTCGTTAAGCCACGAGGCCTTAAGGCGGCCTAAAACCTCCATCACCAGAGTTGGCCACTGATTCATTACTTACCATTCCAGGTACGATTTCCTGATCGTATCCCAAAAGGTGAACCAAGGCACTGTGACACCCACCCACTACGTAGTAGTTCACGATGACAACTCGTTCCTACCTGACCATTGCCAGCGATTGACATACAAACTCTGCCATTTGTACTACAACTGGCCAGGAACTGTCAGAGTGCCCGCGCCTTGCCAATATGCGCATAAACTGGCCTTCTTAATCGGTCAGAGTGTGAAAGCGAAACCGGCTGATGAGCTTTGTGATAAGCTGTTCTTCTTATAAAACTGATAAATAAAAGGTCAATTTGATGACAACGCAACTGATAATGACCAATAGAATAGGGTTCAAAACTCATCTGAACCCTGTTTGACAAAATTGTATGCCAAATATGACTTGTTAGTCCCTATTTAGTGCCTTATCAACCTCTATTTTAGTGTAGTAGATCAAATATTAAAACAATAGTAGATCAAAGGTTATACAGTAGTCACAACGAATCTTTGTCCCTCTGAACGAAATTAGATAATTTAACTTTTTAAACTATCATGGTTATAATTTACTTTAGTAAATAAGTATATTGTGTAACTATGTTTACTTTACCCAGAATAAACTATTTGTTTTTCAATTGAATTTGAAGTTAGGTGCAATAAACGATTGCGCATGTACATACACATTGCTTATGTAGAGCGAGATAAGTCGACGCAACAAACATAAGCGAGCGAGCGAGGCAGTTATACAAAGCTGTCTTCATCTTAAAAGGGTCATAGAAAATGATTTCTGCGCAGCTACTTGCAGCCAACTTCAGAGGGACAAATATTCGTTGTGACTACTGTACCTTCGTTGCTTTTTGATCCTTCGATGTTGGCATTTCCAATCACTCGTAAGCAAAATTAGCCAACCGTCTGTGGTTTTTAGACTTCTCTAATAGTCCTTTTCACATAGGAACATCCGTGACAGCTCTTTTATGTTAATTTCTGAAATTATTATAAAGCAAACAGACGAAATCTTTTTTTTTTTGAAGTTGTATCTTTTAGTATTATCACTTTCATTCATTTAAAAAAATTTCATTGTTATACTGCGTGAAACGTAAAAAATACTTTAATAAGATTTAATTTCGTTAATAAGCGTTAGCCAAAAGAATAGGTTAAATTTTACGTGAAAGTATATTGTTGATTAGACGATTAAAATGTTAAATTTAAATATAGATTTTTTTTCTGAATCTGAATTGAGCCGTGCAGACGCTGATTTTGACCCGAAATTACTTTTTGTTTTAATATTAGCATCTTAAAATAAATTTGTATTTTTCTATGATCAATTACTTTAAACTCATTTTAAGTAAAATGTTACTTTCGTGTAACGTATATTTTTGTACTTTATTTGTAGATAAGATCTGACTATTGATTAGCGTCCGATTTTAATACTTTGTGATCTGCATTTATAGTGTTATTAAAAATAGTGTTTAAAGACTACTCTTTAAATCTGGGACAGCACATTGTATGATCATGTATATAAAAAAATATATAAACAGATTATATGTTAATCCCTATATGAGAAACCTCTCATATAGGGATTTTAAGATTTATAAATGCATCCCTAATATTGCACCTAGGATTGGAGTAGTCTTTGGGCATCTTTCACCATTTCTGAGTAAGTTCCCAAAAAAATCCCTTATTTTGTAACTACCAGAAAAAAATGGAGCTATTTCTACTAGTTTTAATGTATGTTTTTTTTTCGATAAATTATGATTAAACTTGACGTAACTTGAGTCAAGAATGAAAGCAAGAAATAATATTGTCCCGCTAGATTGGTCATCTGGCACATAGTGCACCGGTTAAATACGTAACTTGAAATAAATTGTCAGTCATCCCAATGGTAATTTAAGTATTGTGAATTAAAGAAAATAATAGCAATACCTATTGGCAAACTTGGTAATGGTCATTATGATATCTGATCAGTCGCTTCGCGAGTTTCTAAAGCACAAGTCAAAACGCAACGATAGCGTTTCCTGAGCTTTGTTTACATTTATATTGAGTTAATATTAAATGTAGGTATGTAATTACAATCACTACTCAGTTTTGATACAAACCTAATATCTATTTTTATGTATTGTGTAAGTTTGTACTTGTTATTTCAGGCAAATGTACACTGTGAAGGCTCAAACCTATCAGCCTTTCAAGTAAAAAAGTAAGTTCATATGAGTCTGTACGCAACTCAGGTGACACTGACAGTTTCTAGGCCGCGGTGTAAAGCCTCTGTCATGGCTTGTTGTCATCATAAATGGGTTCTGCGCAGCAACTTTGGAGGGATAAAATTAATTGTGCGTAATGTACGTAATTGTTCATGTTTTCACTTCTGTTCGGCACTCCCGGAGTGCCACAATTTTTATTTATTTTAACATAAGTGATTAGTAACAGACACTGAGATCACGTTTAAAATTTTTCTGGTAATATAAAATAGCCCAGGGGCTGAAATCCAATCAGCCCGTTGGATCCTGGGAAAATGCCTCCCTTCTTTTCTTACTCAGATATGGTGATTGATTGTATCATGTCATTTTTTTATTAAGTTTTCGAGTCCGTTTTAGGGAAGTCCTTTCGGAGTGGCGCTGGTATCTTTGTGTGACGATAAATTGCCATAGATTTTTCTTTGGTTCTGCAAAATTCCGCGGGACTTTGAGTCGGACTCAAATTGTTTTTTTTTTATGGATTAAATCTACCTCACTTTGTTTGACTAACAGCCGGTTTCTCGAACGCATATCATCTTCAAAATCAACGAATTATTGGTTAAATGTCTTGACAGTGTCAAATCATCAGAGTTATGAGCGAAAAAGTGGTGAGTACTTTTTCTGTAATGTGCCTAGTTTCTTAGTTACAGGACCGACTCTTTCGTCCATAACAAGCTTATTTGATTCTCACAAAATCCGATATTTTCACAAAACTTTTAGAACATTCACTAAATCCTGAAAATATTTTCAGGCGTTTTCAGCAAAGTCTCTCAGTGCGCATGCACACTGCAACTTGACTCGATTTGACCAAATAAATTGGAGATTTGACAAGCGTTCGAGAAACCGGCCGTAAAACTTCTATACTTAATATTTTAATTGCTTTATGTTATTTTCTTTAGGCTTTCTACTAAGTTAGATTAGAGCTAGGTGTCTTGTACCTGTTTTGACTAATGTGTAACTTAAATATTTACATGGCCTTAACTAGATATACAGGGTGTAAAAAGACGTCTACCGAAGCCGAAAGGGGTTGGTACAGCATCCCAACACAACCAAATATAAAAGGATTTTCCGAAAAAATCATTATATCCGGAGAAAACAGCGATTTGAAGACTGTTTGCGTATATACTGGGCGCGTGGTTTTACGTAGATTGCTGGATTTTGAGTATTGGTCTGATTGCAACCCCTCAGTTTTCGGTAGTAATCTTTTTACACCCTGTATATTATTTTGATTACTTATATTTTGTTTGATTTGAAAAATGAAACTTTAAATAGGTACATAATTTTTTTTTTTATAAATCTGAAGTTTACTAAGTACAAAAAAATACAAGTAATATTAGAAGTAGAAGTATTTATTTTTAAAGGCTGCTTAAAATTTAAATAAGAATTAATTTCTGTCTAATTAGGAAGCAATAATTGGCTTTTACAACGCAAAACTTGACTGATTAGTAAATTAAAGGTCAACGCTCAATAACTAGGTATGTAACACCTAACTTAAGTAGTTAAGTACATAATCAGAACTTTATTCCACTATTAATAAGTTACATTTCTTAAATAAAAAGTATTCCTGTTAAAATAGTGTTTTCTTGTTTCTGTCCGACAGAATTATTCCCTTTTTTCCCAGTAGTACCACCGAACTGAAAAACATGGTAAGCCATGCTCACTCGAACAAGTTGAACTTCTAAACTCAATACATAAATAAATAATGCTGGACATTTTCACACAGCATCATCTAGCCCCAAAGTAAGCAGAGCTTGTGTTATGGGTTCTAGATGACTGATATACTACTTATATGCTTTTTGTACATACATTTATACATAGAAACACCCGGACTCGAGCCAAATCTGTATGGCATACAAACATTTGTCTCGCGGCGGGGATCGAACCAGCGACCTTCTGCGTCGCAGGCGGACCTTCACCCACTGCGCCACAGCACACATTTTTTAATAGAATTGAAATTGAATAGAATAAAGTTTTATTTTCTCCACATCATATACAACATATAATGTTGTTTGTAGAAGGTAACTTGATGATTGAAGACGCCATCACGGCCTAAAAAACTTCCATCGTCAAAATTAACTGAGTAGGTTATTAATTTCATTTATCCAATCGAATAATATGCAAAACTTTAGCTAGTCTGGTTTTTTTTTAATTTATTTATTGAACGAAATTTTACTAAATATAAACTTAGGTAACTATAACATCAAAAACCACTAAGGTTTGAAAGGGATGCTATAAATTGAGCCTATTTGAATATACATAGGTACTTATAATAATATAATAAAATAATTTAAAACACATTACTCGTTGAGGTAGGTCGCTTATTAGTTACGCGTATTGCATCTTAAGATGTTTCAGAGTTCTACGAGTTTATTCGTTATAAAGTTTGTTGACTACTAATTAGTAAGAGTATTTTTTGTCATAAAATTCTTTAGTCTTATCGCGCCCATCAGAAAATAATTATGCATATCTACGCTCCAATTTAGAATGTCTAAAATAATCACTGCGTTATAATTATCTAAAATCAAACCTTTGTAAATCATCCTTCAATCACTATCGAATTAGATCAAACCTAATTTTGTGATCCACGCGAATTCCACGCATAAATGCATGCTAATCCAAAATGATTTTAGAATTCACATTGGCTTTATCTGACAAGGAAATTACTGTGCCTTAATCGAGAATAGAGTTGATCGACTATTAAATTGTGCAGAATCTAACGGAATACCTATTTTTTGAGATTGCTTTGGAGATGTCTTGTTTTTTATCGTTTTTTTAAGTGTAGACTGAACGAACATTTTGTTGAAAATCTAAGTGTGCATCTAGATTGAGGGCCCACTTTTTTAAATCCTTCGAAACAAAATAATACTTAGAGGGAAATTAGTTAAAAATTTGTAAAACTTAAAGCAATGGGCCATACATTTCTGAAACGTGAATTAAAGCAGTTATGATCAAATAACTTGGGCCCTCAATCCAGCCGGTTGCATGAAATGTCATGACCTGAATCTCAGAAAGTGCTATCTCTGGGGTTAATAATTTTGATATAGGATTTAGTTAAGAATTTCTTAAATATTTTAAGAAATTTCCAAGTCTGTAGAATATGATATAACCGATTTATGGCGGTTTATAACTAGGTTGGTATACCTACGTCGGTAGGTAAGACATGAAAAGATTGCAAATTTTCCAGAACTTCGTTTGATATCTCGATTTGGATTCAAATCCAAACAAAGAGTCATCCTACCACCTATCAGCGTAACGTAGAATCATTTAGGTCTATCGTAGAATAGGTACCTAAATTCAAGTTTTTTCCAAACTAGCAAAGGAATAACTTAAAAGATAGAAGCCTCATTACATAGTAGGTAAAATATTGAAACCATTGATGAAGAGGAAAGCTAAGTGCGTCCATTTGCGTTTACGCAATAAAATCGCTCAACCGCTATCATTGTGAAACATGCCATCGCCGCCCACCAACAAGCTTCTAATCTACAACTTATCTGTGAAAACACTTGCATAGCGCAATAGCTGGCATAGTGGTGCATCGATCAGACTAGCTAACCTGTACCTACTCGCTGACGTAATGTATGCCAGTCTCTTCGGAACAATCTGAAATACCGACGCGGTGTGTGGGTGTGCTTCGTTTAACGATAGAGCGGCAGTCCATCAGGTGCGAGGAAGACAGCGCTATACGGAGTGAGGAGTGCGGCGGTATCTCCAGCCCGTGGGAAATGCACAGTAGTGGTCAGAGCAGACTGCGCGCGCGCCGGCCCAATGCACGTATTATTGTATTGGAATATTTGCCGGTCACAACATCTTATGGGATTCCGATGGATGCTACATTATCGTCTTTACCATGATGTAAATAAGGTTTACATTGATTAGGTTGATTGGAGTTTTGAGGGTATTTTTGTATGGTGAGTTATATAGACTGTCGGGTCTCAAGTATAACGCGGTGATTTTTTAGAGATCGATTGAGGTTTCGCAGACACGGTTGAGATGCAAATGTGGTGTTTACGGAGTCGGCCGGCACACGCCTATAATAAATGTTATGTTTCGTACCTTTAATAAACACGTTTCGACTGCGGTAATGTTAATACGCCAATTTACTCGGTTGCTTTACGCTTTTATGGCGAATTTGAATGAGTTGAGTATCATTAGCAGCAACGCTTGTAATTGCATTTCTGGCATTTACAATTATTATGAAACACGAACATAATTTTATGAAACTCTGAAGACCTATGAATCCTTTTGTTCGACCTGAAAATAAGTAATTGGGTATTGTCAAAGTTTCTACTGCCATCCAACTAGTGCAGAAAATAATCTAGAACCAACCATTAGCCTAAGCCTTCCTAAAATGTCTTCCGTTATTACCTACACCAATTGAGGGAGTGGACAGTCCATATTTTTCTTCTAAGAAATTAGAATCTTCTAGAAATTCTAAGAAAACTGGTCCAAAAACACGCCTTCCATTATTCATTCAAGGTCTCAATTACTGTCGCACCCAAACTAGGTATGCAAATGTAATATTATTATTGTTAAATTTACTGTCATCAATTCGAAAAGACATAATAAAGTATCTGAAGATACGAATATCTTTCGTCAATCAGTGGTCGTAACTCCGCCTACGCGAATACTTAACAGAACGGTATAATGTCTAAGCTTTCACGGTTATGACTAAAACTTGGAGGAACTGACAATTAAGCCCACTATTAGATTCTGTTTTGTGAATAAAATATGCGCAAGAACAAAATATACGAGTAATTTGACCTAGTGCATATTTTACAGAGCCCTAAATGAAGTTCTTTCCTGCAATGATTTTTTATTGCCTACCGAAAATAACAGATAGAATCGTCTTGTTTTGCGAAACAGTCATTCTGTACGACTTAAATTAACTAGGTACAGTAACCAACCAACGAATCTAACAGATTGAAATTATACCTTGTTTTTGTCTCGTACCTACACTGTCAAGTTACTTAAGTAGTTCTAAAAGTTTTACAACTGTTCATAAAGTTTTGTATTTGACTGCACCAAGCCGTGTGCGTAATCTAGTTTCAAGTTAAATAAAATGAAAACCATGTTCTATGATAAGACAAGCCTTATTGAATCCAAGCTTCTACACTTCAGTAATAAAACCGTAGACATATCGTAACAATACATTCGCAGGGGCACTTAACCACCGCTGGGTATCGCTATCGCACGATTTTCTAATACATAGTTACTTACAAATATGTTCTACAAAGCACACGTGTGTTAGTGTAGTTAGTTACATGATGCAAATTTTACCTCGTTTTTGTTAAGCCGAGCGGACGAGAGCGTCGCACACGCGCGGATCTAGCCCTCAAAAAAGGTTGTGGGCACACCCAAAAATCGGCCAAGTGCGAGTCGGAACATAAACTTGTTCATGATCTGTATGTAGGTAGGTACGTACTTTATAGTGCATTTCTAAAAATGAGCCAATTTTGGGTTGATCGGTTGAAAAATGTGACATAGTAGGCGAGAACAGACAGACGGACAAAAGCATTTTTGCCCAATCTCGAAACTGAGACGCTTCGCTTGCTCGCTCGGTCATTAAGGTTGTGGGCATGCCCATAGTGCCCTCTATAGTGGATCCGCGCCTGGCGTCGCACCTAACAGCCGATGACCGTTTACACGCAAAAAACTAGCATTTCTTTAACACTTTGTTATTAGGAAGAAGAAGAATAGTGCTGGCTAATTTAAATAGATACTTTTGTATGGCACTAGATTAAATTGTTCTTTATTTTTAGTTTCGTCGTTTCGCATGGCAAGAGGTATCTATTCATCATCATTCATCGTTTTCATTTCTTTCTTACCTTTCTTAGGTAGGTACCTACTTTTATTTTCTCTCTTCACTGTCAATTATTTACGATGTACGATGAAAAAGCTAGCAGTTATTTCACAAAAGATTTTCGCAACAGAATGCTAACTCAACTCATTATTTTCTTCTTAGTTTTATTCATCATAATTCAATTCATTCATTTCGTTCATAGGTCTCACCTACATTCACTTAAAAATAAATGAGTTTGTCAACTAGTAACACATCAATCCTTCGTGTTCCGAGGTTTTTTGTTGTAACAGAAAGTGTTAGTATAACTTATCTATTTAGTTGAGGTGAAAATTGTAACGAATTGCTGAAAACTGCTTAGCCAATTACATTTTCCAATTTTCAATTTCAATTTATTTATTGCTTGTGACCAATTGGTTAGACTATCATACCTTTTAGGAGCCTATTTCGAGCTCTTACTTTTATTGTTTCTAGTTTTTTTTTAATTATTGTGAAATTTAAACTACGACTATTTCTTATCTAGCCATTTATTTTAAATCTTATCTCAAGAATTTTACAATTTGCTGACGCTGATTGTCACCTAAATTTTCGGACTTTGATATTTTCCTGATGAGCTAGTGAAAGAGTCGAAAAACTTGTAGCTATCTACACTTTGGTAACTATATCAATGTGTCCCCGTGACGGCAAAGAAAAAACTTACGATCGTCCTGTGAGGGCTAATTAAGATATGTATCTGCCAGCCGACCCACCATTGTCCTAATCCCATGAATGGACAGGTAACACACGTGATTGGACTTTTTGTCGACGAATCGAAAAAAGTGTGGATTAAATTAGTATATCGAGAGGGAATATATCTGATCGGGGTGAGAGCTATTTTACGCTAGGTTTTATTGTTCCTAAGAACATAGGCAGGTAATAAGTAAATAATTTGCAAATATCACATTATTTCGGAGGGGTTAATAATAATATGAACTCATCTCGGGCACTGTCTACAGTGTTTAGAAAATGAGCTGATCCTACACTAGGATTCCCTTTGTCGTGGGTGTCATAATTTCTGGGTTTAAGTACTTACTCGTAGATGATGGGTACTCGTCCTGCAGAAAACCTACTTTTATATTTACTAATTCATCCCCTCGCTACGTCACACGTTTGAAGTCAAATCCCTTCAAAAATAAAAGTGCCTTACGATTAAATAGCTGTTCAGCAATTGCAATGTCGTGTCATTATATTTATAACACTTCTTACACTGTAGGTTGTCGTTTTCAATCCAGGCTTTCCGAGCTGTTTGTTCCCATAAGAGGCTAGTTACCATTCAATCACTCAATTCGACGTTGAACCACGGCTTACCTCCACATAATCCGTCGTTCCCACGGCGAAACGCCCCGGGCGCGAGCTACGTGCGACGATTAGGGGAGAGCGGGGTTGGAAGTGCCGGGGGTAAGTAGTGCCGGCGAACATAACTCGAAGACGAAAAGAGATAGCTCCATTTCTATTTTGCATCTCAGAACGTCTAACGCACGTGCATCGCCGGCAGCCACTTTAGTAGCGGCTGCGACGCGTATCGAGTGGTGGCATGCAGTGTGATGCTCTGACTACACGTTAGTAAATATTTTGTGTTTTAAACTTTTTGGTCAATCGCCTTGCTTTTTAAAGCTACTTATGCCAGTGTTTCACTAGGTCAGTGGTTATTTATTCATACATCGCTTTTCGGTTTGTTTTGTAGGTTCTGATAAGCAAAACATTTTAAATTTGACAGAAAGTGCGTGTACTAGTAACGGGGCTGAAAGTGCCTCTCATTGGGGGCTAGTTGTGCCGCGGCACAACCGACCCCAAGCGATCCATTGTTATAGTCTACGTTTTTGTCTTATAGTATTCTATGTATAATATGTATGTATTTACAAACAAAAAGTATATAATTAGTTTATCAGTCATTCTAGTACACATAACACAAGTTCTGCTTGCTTTGGGGCTAGATGATCCTGTGTGAAAAGTCCACCGTTATTTTTTATTATTATTATTATAGGATGAGGACAGACAAACGAAAGACCAAGAGAGGGATTACTTCGAAGGAGCTTCTACAAAGAGCTGCTGATGCCGTAAATTTAAAACTGTAGCTGGGAAGGAAAAAAAGACATCCAGTGCATTAAGAAAATCAACAAATGTATAATGTATAATATAATAAATATACATAATAAAAAATGTATAATTATTATAACACTTAAAAATGAAAATTAATCTCTCTGATAGTGCAAATTATAAGTTATGTTGAGTTTTTTAGTTAAGAAAGAAGAAAAATGTTGATTGTTTTTGTTGTTATTCTATGTCAGTTAGTTTAGTAAGAGTTTAATTAGAAAAAACATTGTGAATGTAAGGAGTATTTTTTTTTATATTAAGAAATAGCTTAAATATAACAATTTTTGTCTTATTTTTTATTTAAACACCATTATTTTTTATATAAAATATCCACTTTTAGAACGGCACAACCAACCTCAGCATTGGCACAACCCGCCCCACGACGGGGTCAATTGTGCCTCAAGGTCTCGTTGCACTAATTTCAATGTCACAAAAAAACTATTGCAAAATAGCCAATTATTAATTTAAATTCAAAAACTACGATAAATTTAACATAAGTGTTAAAGAAATTGAGAATGCACGATTTCATTTCAATAGTTTTTTTAAGTGATTTATCAAAATTGGCACTTTCAGCCCCGCTCTCCCCTACTGCCCAGCTAACTTACGAGATGACAGTATCGAGATTAGATGAGACCTTTTGTGGCTGTTGTGAGGCGTTTCAAGCTCGGTTACAGAAACTGGAGCAGCTGAAATGATCGCAACTTTTCTTTAGCAAACGTAAATAGAAGAAACATCAACAAACTCAAACTCAATATCAAAATTAGTTTATTCATTGAAATCACTTTGGATTGTTTAGAATCGTCACTTTTCAATATGTATATAATTATAATACATTTTTTTTTTATCTTAATTATGTTAAATCGAGTTGGAGCATATTCAGTCCCAAGCTTTTTTGTCATCCAACAACAACAATACATTGGAAAGCCAACATAAATTCGATTCCTTTGTAAACAGTTTGGACAATAAATTTTTCTTATTTCTTATTTCCCTTTCCAAAGAATCCTGCCTGCGATGCAGAAGGTTGCGGGTTCGATCCCCGCAGCGGGAAAAATGTTTGTATGACCTATAGATATTTGTCTTGGGTCTGGGTATTTCTATGTATAATATGTATGTATTTACAAACAAAAAGTATATAAGTAGTATATCAGTTATCTGGTTCCCAGCTTCGCTTAGTTTGGGGCTAGATGATGCTGTGTGAAAATGTCCAGCAGCATTATTTTAATCGAGTTTAAGAATTGAAAAAAAGGTATAATATATATATATATATAGGTATATTCATTTTTATAATGCGTTAATTTTGATTAAGTATATGAAAAAGCGTAAATCGGAAACCAATTGGAAAATAATAGAAATATTATTGCCGAACCAAAGAACCTCATAATTTAAAACCTTATTTGTTAGTGATTAACATGTTTATTTAGCACATTGTAAAACACTTAGCAAATGTAGAGTCAATGTAAGTTTACTTAAATAAATAGATATTGAAGGATAAGTAAGTACCAATACGATAAAACGCCACAGTTAGGTACTTGGGAAAATTACAAAAAGAAAAACATTTATTCAGTAGGCACATAGGCCTGAAGAGCAAGGTTATTCAGCTGCTGTTTCTTCGGGAAATCGGGACAAATACCGTGAAAAACTAGGGCAATATATTCGGTATTTTAATTTATTTTGATACTCATTATTATATTTCAGTAAATACCAAACCTACACCTACTAACTCCTTTTTATGATGTAGGTACTAAAAACCAAATTACTTTTAATTCTACATATCCATTTTTTTTACAGGTTTTGATTTTTTTGCTCATGCTATTTTCCATGTTGACCAACTACAAACTAAACAATCTCTTTAACTCAAAACCACGGAAACTCGGTTTCCTCCGGATGTCGTCTGAAGTGTCTATTTGACAATACCACACACGTCACCAAAACAGTTCTGAGAACACCACGGAAAACCGATAGGGCGCCTTTTATGACCCGAAACATTGCAACCAATTTTTCACTACGCTTTGCCACGCGAATTTATGTCTTACCATCTTGTGTTACGGTTCAGGAATTAGAGATTGCATGGGTAATTTTAAAAAGTTTAACACCAGGACATCTCGCAAATAATACAGACCACATCCAGAGACGGCCCTTTTGACGTGGAGATTCTGACGCCGCGTAATTGAATTGAATCTTGTAGAATGGAAAGCTACTATGGGGTGGTCTATACTACAACATAACATTTAAAAGTTATTTTAATAAGTAAAACTAATGCAAAGCTGTAACTAACTATACAGAATCTTTTACACACATGATAATTAATATTCGTTGTTCAAATTCATCTGAATTATCTAGCAAGGTTATAAACAAAATAATAAGCATAAATAATTCCAAATAGAAAGTAACTTATGGATGCATAATGCTAACCCAAAGCTTTGCAATGAGGATTAGTAGGTATTCACAACAGTATCGTTTGTCATACTCGAAGTTTAGCTCACTAGTTAGTCTTGAAAGAACGTGCAGTTGAAGCATATTCACTTATCTCAAATAATAGAAGAAGCTATGCGCTTTAAAATACTGCTATTTAGCTAAATGAGCGTCCACTCGTTTCGTTTTAAGAGTACTTGTTTTAAATAGTATTTAATAATTTAAAAGTATCAGTAAAAATCAGTCAGCAAATGTTTTCGTCGGCACAGCTCTGTGAGGGCATTACACTGAGATTCTTTGGCCTCATCGGCATGTTGAGATGAATGGTCCTGGGCCTATACAATATGACCGTATTTACGCAGAAAGCTGGAGTCTTCCTTCATCCACTTCAAGCACAAAGTACCAGTTATTTCGATTGGCATGAAAACATGTAACTTTGGTGAGTTTATGACAACGTGAAAGCTGTTTTCACGCGGTCCTTTGGGAATTCTTAAGTATATGTGCTATTCCAGACTATAATCTATCTCTGTGCCAAATTTCATTCGGATGGAATGATGGTTGTTACTCTTTCACGCAAAACTTCCATACGTCATCATCATACTCATAAACTTTAGAATAGACCCAGAGCTAAGTTAGTTTAGAATAGCTCGCATAGCTGACGCAGCTTTTTACTTGTGTGCAGACTGCAAACTATGCACACAAGTATGAAAAGCTGCGCAGCTATGATACAAGCTGTTATGCGCTGCGTCAGCTATGCGACTAAAGCTCTTGGTCTGCAGTCTGAAGCTTGTAGAAAGTCCAGCCCGCTTTGTCCACAAACGCAGACAGTGCCAAGGTACCAACACGCCGGCACAATGGTTCTGTCCTCCTATTATTACGGCGGCGGGCTTTATGCGCGTCACACGATAAAGCGGCATATAAATAAGCGTGCACATGTCATGTATCGCTAGTGTGGCCTGTGATTATCGATGAAAGCACCGCAAAGTAGTCACTTGGGTAAAATTTAGCCTCGTATTTTTAAGTACGCTCGGAAACTACTAAAAGTTCGTATGGGTTAGTGGCCGACTCTGGTGACGGAGTTTCTAGGCTGACTTACGGCCTCCGTCATGATAATGGCCGGGACCGACAATTTAACGTGCCCTCTGACATGGAATCGCTCAGTTGATAAAAAACTAGTGGTCACTCATCTACTTTGTGGTGTAGCGTTGCTATAAGTACCTACTTCGACAATCTATCAGGAACGACTACCTAAGCGGGCTACACCACGACCGCTTCTAGAACCGGAAACCACTAAGTTTATGCTTGAGCGCGGTTTTTAAAGTTCGTATTTGATCCATAGATAAAAATCTAAAAAATAGACGTATTCACATGTAACATTCCAAAGTATCGATGTTCTATAAATCGGTTCATCGACTATTTATAGTATCGACAAGTGATCCTCCCTAGATTGAGGAACTGCAATGTCAGTGAAGTCCGTTACCATCCACATTACAGATCGTTGTATATCAATAGTTATTTATATCGATGGCTGCGATCATCATGCGACATTCATCTGAACGTTGCTGAACATAATCAGAGCCTTATGGTCTGTTTATTGGCTAGTCGAAAATTGATTGATTGGCTCTTACTTTTATAGGCTAACTATTTATTGCGAATAGATTAACATACACTTGACTAAGTAATTGGGTAAAATGATTGAACACAAATGAAACAGGATGTATCAGTTCAAGGGAATAAGATGCGCAATGCGCATCTTGATACAAAACACTTTTCATATTTAAAAAGTAGGTAAACCAGGAAATACCAGTAACCAGTGCTGCCAACTCCAACCCAGTGAAAAACTGCAGACATGTGTAGGAAAAACTTTGAAAACTGTATAAATTGATTTAAAAACTGAAAATCTATAGAATATATTGGAATCAGACAAAGCAAAGGATTCCCGATTACCTATAAAAAACTGAAATTTGAATAAATGCTTAAACTAAAAACTGTGAACATTTCCAAAAAACTGTAGATCTACAGTTAAAACTGAAGGGTTGGCTACATTGCCAATAACTTATAATATTCCATTACCATATCTGACTCGAACGTTCTTATGGTGACTATGAGTCATTATGAGTCATACGATGATGAGCTTTTCTTGAAAGCTTAATCATATTGTGTAAATTATTCGTAGGTATTAAAATGTACCTAGAGAATTCTTAAGTAAATAACTGTCACTACCAAATCAGTCTAAGTCGTGTCTCAAACTAACGTTAGTTTTCATCAAAAGCTTTTAAAACTTGAGACTCAACTAAAAAAAACTTAGGCCTTTACATCTATATTAGATGATTTATCCAGCGTCAGGAGGCAATCCATGCCTACACTTAACGGGACGCTGTAGTGCCTGGGACACTGTTTGAAATGGAATAGGCTTGCCCAGCACCTAAACCATCCTCTCAGCTTAATCATCCTGGCCCACAGGAAAGACGACGTCAATACCTATTATGAAGCATTCCTATTTCTTTCTGATTTCGCATTCTTGTCTCCGATCCAAAATCTCTCTTCTACTAAGTTTTACGTAGAGAATAATCTGTTACAGTCACCATTTTTCACATGAAAAGTAGTAGGTATAGGTACTATAGGCGGTGATAAATTTTCAACCAGTCATAGTGGCACGCTTCGATCAAGGTGGCACGCTATATTATAATGTGCCAAAACGAATATGTGTAGGTATTTTTTACGTTTTCTTCCCTAGACATCTCGTTATGATGCAGGAGGATGTCTTCCGTGCATCATTACTATATTATTCGTGTTCAAAATGTCAAATATAAGTAATACAAAAAAAAAACTTGTGTAGGTACTCAATAAAATCAGGTAGATACACTTTTTGTAAGTATAAAGTAAACTTTATTAACTAGATTCTACCTAGGTAGTGGTATTCAGACAAACTTTTTGTGATAGCCTAAAAACATAATTTATTAGATTTTGCCTACCTGACTTGCAGTGAATAAAACAGTTTTTTCAATGCTAAACACGTCGATACATGTTTTGATAAAATAAAAAGAGCAAGGTATTTGCACAGATTAAATTGCAACAGCTAGTACATTCCAAAAAGATAAAATTTCACTCACTAATTACTCAGTTGGTAGTAGATCTGCTTTCTTTGCAGCAGCATGTATTATCATTCTGGTCAAATTTGGGAAGATACTTACTTAGGTACCTACTCACGGACGCTTTTTCTGTGTTAAGGTGTAATAAAACATTCAATGGGTGGATAAGTGAGCAGACAAAGCTTAAGAAAAGATGGAACGATTGAGTGGAAGACAATTACTAATCTAAAATAAATTAAAGTCAATAAGTGAAAGAGAAAAGTGGAAGACGACAACGTATCGTGTCCACCCCAACTTATAAAGTCAATGATGATGATTGCGGTCGAGAGTGAAGATACCAAGCTGTTATTATAGAAGCTGCGTCAAATTCGTGTCCTTACCAGCCCCAATGTTATGACTTATTTGTCTCGAGCTTAAGATTTATAGCTATTCATCGAATAAAACCAAATCTCCATATTATTGCATTGAATAATGCAAATTGATTTCTTGCTTTGAATTTATAGAAAAAACACCTGGTCAGTGAAAATTAACCTTGGAAATGAATAATTAATTTGATAATTTTCGGTATTTTGAGAATTTATAATAAGTTATCATTATTTTGGCCATTTGCAAATACAAGAGCTGATATTGTGACATGAATAACTGGATGACAGATAATATAGTGAGTAACTGCTACTACCTCTGTAGCAAATTTTAATATTGTTCATCATCAAGTTACTTAATGACCAATTTGGATTAAAAAAAATTTTATTTTTTTATTTTTATTTATTGATTTATAACAATTACATTGTCTTAACAGTAGGGACACCAAAGCAACAATGGAATTACAAACAACATAAATTACAAACAACACAAATACTTAGTAGCAGCGACTGTGAATTTCGCCAATGTAGTGTTAAAAACATCTATATCCTCCGAAGTACATAAGCTATTGATAGCACTAGTGCTCGCGTGAAAGGTGCTTTGCTGAGGAAATTAGTCCTTGCGTAAATGTAATAAATAACTGGGCTTTTTTTGCTTGATAAATTAAATTTTGTAGAGAATGGACAATCCATTCTATTTTTTATTTGCATGTGTTTTAAAAAGAAAAATAAAAAAATCCTGTAGAAAAATCCAAGAGAATGTTTACCGCGCTTGATACATTTGCGATCAGTTTTCTGTATATCATATTACAAATTAGTCATATGAGTAGGTATACGCTTAACATCTGTTCTCAATCATCTAGCTACACAAATATCGCTAAAGATTATTATGAATAAAATATACGTTTCAATAGTGTTAATTTGACAAAATGGCTGACACAATAGTTAATTTATTCTTTAAAACCCAATAAAATAGTAATAACGCCGAATGAACGTGGTAATTACTTTAAGCCACAGTTGGATAACTATTATCTATGCAAATCGTTGGACTGACTGTCAAACATTGTACTGCCTTAATATGGCGACTTAGGGCGATTTCAGAATAGCTTTTATAGCGCGTTTTTTAAAATTAGACTTTTTAATAGTTCATTATCTACCTTTATAAAATTTTCTACCTCTATTTTTTTACCGACCCCACTTAAGTGGGATAAGGGCAGGAAGAAGAAGAAGAAGAAGATAAATTTTTCGATAAAAGCAAAGCATACAATACAGTAGCTTAAATTTTGGTTTTAAATCTACTGGTTCAGACGATAAGGTCTTGCATTTCATATAAATTTGATGATTTTGAACTTCTACAATGTTTCGTCGCTGACGTAATTAAATCTCAAGCAAGTATGTATATCTACTTAAATACTTCCAAAGTATAAAATAAAGTAGTGTATTCCTAAATATATCTTCATTTGACGAACGACTTCATTTTGACGACCTCTGTGGCGCAGTGGGTGAAAGCCCGCTTGGGACGCAGAAGGTTGCGGGCTCAATCCCCGCCGCGGGATAAATGTTTGTATGATCTGCAAATTTTTACCTCGGGTCTGGGTGTTTCAATGTATTGATATGTATGTATTTAAAAACAAAAAAGTATATTATTTAGTATATCAGTTATCTGGTTCCCATAGTACATACAAGCTTTGCTTAGTTTGGGGCTAGATGATGCTGTGTGAAAGGTCCATCATTATTTATTTATTTTGTATGTTATATTCATGTTTCAATAGTATGAACAGACAAAAACTATAGCCAGCCCACACACAAAACAATAAAAATATCTAATAATCATTTGTAAATGTAGCTTTATGGTATTAAGCGTAAAACCGCACATTTTGACGAAAACGACGTGGTATTAATCTGTTTTATTTGAATTCCAATTTGTATGGCTAATTACGAATCTTTGACATAAAAGCTTTCGTAATGAAACCATTCACGCTGGCCATTAAATACGCCACACAAGTTTTCTGCGAATAAAAAATTAATACCTCGTATTTTTATACGGTTTTTTACAAAATAGTCTTAGATAATTAAAGAAAAACCACACAGAATCACATAACAAATAATTAAAAAGGAACTGTGATTTTTATTACTCTATTGCGTCGGAAGGATGTCTATGTTTACATTACTTTTTCTGTACGCTCTGTAGCCTAAATTACTTTAGATTTTAGAATAAATAAATAATGCTGGACATTTCACACAGCATCATCAAGCCCCAAACCAAGCAAAGCTTGTACTATGGGAACCAGATAACTGACATACTTTTTGTTTGTAAATACATACATATTATTATACATAGAAACACCCAGACCCAAGATAAATATCTGCAGAACATACAAACATTTATCCCGCGGCGGGAATCGAACCCGCAACCTTATGCGTCCCAAGCGGGCTTTCACCCACTGCGCTACAGAGGTCGTCGTAAATGATATCTTTTTTTCCTAACCCAAAGAAGATTAGCCCTTTTGTAAGTAATTATTTCAAACATCCATCAATAAATAAAATAAATAAATAAATAAATAAATAATGCTGGACTTTTTCACGTAGCATCATCTAGCTTCAAAGTAAGCAGAGCTTGTGTTATGGGTACTAGAATTACTGATAAACTACTTATATACTTTTTGTTTGTAAATACATACATATTATACATAGAAACACCCAGACCCGGGACAAATATCTGTAGGTCATACAAACATTTGTCCCGCGGCGGGGATCTAACCCGCAACCTTCTGCGTCGCAGGCGGACCTTCGCCCACTGCGCCACAGAGGTCGTCAATAAATCCATACCCTCGCGTTTTTAATATACCTAGATTTTAGGCTTAGTGTCAGTAGTACCATTGATGGTACAAGTGACACAACTTTGTATCCTTAGTACCATTAAAGAAAAATGTGGATATTCCCCCGTAATTATTAACCGATACCAATGGAACTACTGATAAAACTTTGTATCCAGTGGCGTAGCTACCGAATGGCTAGGCGGTGCAGTGCACCGGGGCCCTCAAGCTCATGGGGCCCTCGGACTCTGAGCCCCGACAGCCCGAAAGGTTTTGTTCTTAGGAAACTATAGATATTATTAGATTTTTGAATAGTTACCCAGAAAATGACGAATCAAATCTTAAGTTTTTACAAAAAAATAAATACATTTAAATTTTGCCACACCCTGCATATTTTGACTTGATAAAACCTAAACCGTTCAGTGAGGGCCCCGGTTTATTTTGCACCAGGGACCTTGGCTACCTAGCTACGCCACTGTTTGTATCACAAGTATCATTAAAGACAAGTAAAGATATTCCACGTAATTTCATTTTTGACATGCATACATTTTAGTTTTATTCGCTAGAGTAGTTATAACATCCTCAAATGTAGCGAAGTAGCGAAATGCTATAAAAGGACGCAGAAGGCAACCATCGGAGGTCTCGCTGTAAATTATAGCATCGTTGTTGAAATTTGCATTTTTATTGTCGCACACGGAATAACAAAGGTTGTAATTTAATCTCGGGACGAAATTGAATTTATAGTAGTTGTTTTAAATGCAATCTGCACGTATAAAGACTGACTGTCTTGACTGCACTGCAATGTTGTCAGGTGAAAGTTTGCAAGGATTTTTGTTTTTGTTTTATGAATGAATGAATGAATGAGAATACTTTATTGTACACCTTAAACTATGAAACAGAATAATTAAGTATAACAAATAATGACAATGTACAATGGGCGGCCTTATCACTAATGAGCGATCTCTTCCAGGCAGCCTTTGGATGGAGAGGAACTCATTTTATCGCTGAAATGATTGAAAATAATTACAATACTTACTCAAATAAAATAAAAGTAAAACCTACTTTTGTGTTTAAAGTAGAAAAGAGCCAATCTTAATCCCATATTTTGTCACCCTCAGTGGTGGTATTTTTATGAAGCGCTGGAAGACTATTTTTTGATGACTGTTTTTCTGCTTTTCAATCTCATTTCATTCACAATTTTAAAAACGAAGTCAGGGGCGACAGCATGCTTGCAAATACTTGAAAACCTCGGTGACTTTTTGACAAAATCAATTTAGATTTTAGCTGATAAGCGCTAACACATTAAAGCCACTATACACCTACACATTAGCTGCACATAAAGCGTTCGTTCACACTGGTTCTTTTGACAGCACTTTTGTTTTAATTTTAGTAGGTATATTGTCACAGGGTGACAGTACCACAGGTAACAAATTATTATAAAATTCTTATTAAAAAAGTAAGTACGTATGAGTTAGTGGCCAACTCTGATGACGGAGTTTTTAGGCCTCCGTCATGGCTTAACGACTTAATAGCTAGGACCGACAATTTAACGAGCCCTGATTAGGAAGCATTGTCATATTTGCTATTACTTTTCTACCTATGCATGCATAGTGTAGGTTTGCAAAAATCGTTTGAATAGAATAGAATAGAAAAACATTTATTTTGTGTTTTATAAAGCATAAAATACAATTAGGAACTATACTAATCTTTTAGTTTGCGCATTAGTATCTATAATTATTGTTTAAGCAGAATATTGAAAAGGCTCTATCTTAACGGCTGGCTAAAGTGTTGATAAACAATGGTGCAAGTCCTAATGGCTCTAGATTTTCTGAAATAGGCGCAACGGGGGGCTTTTAATTTGAAAAAGGTGGTGTTATGGTACTTAATGAGCTCATGAATTATTGGTAGCTGAGGTCTGAATCACTTAATTAGAATTAAATTCATATTTTGCAATAAAAATGGTAAAATATTCAGTTTTAAGAATACTAAAAGTATATTGTTGTACTTTAGTTTTTTTAATTTAACGAAATTGTTATTTTGGGAACCAAGTTCAAATAAAAAATGACTCAAATCTCAATGTTGATCTCATAGGTTTAAGTTTGATTCTTGTGGCGTAACTTGAGTACAAAATCGAAGGCCTAGGGCGGCCTCTAGGCGGCCTAAATAATACTACGTCTCCGTGCCTCATTTAAGATATTATTTGGTCGTGGTTAACGGGGCCCTAAAAAATCGTAGAGTCTATCGTGTATTAGAGAACGTCTACCGTGCTGCGTATATTCATGTTATTTTTAGGGTTCCGTATCCAAAGGGTAAAACGGAACCCTATTACTAAGACTTCGCTGTCTGTTTGTCCGTATCTCATGAACCGTGATAGTTAGACAGTTGACATTTTCACAAAATGATGATGTATTTCTATTGACGCTATAACCATAAATACTAATAAACAGAATAAAATAATTATTTAAGGGGGCTCCCATACATCAAACGTGTTTTTTTTTGCCGTTTTTATAGATAATGGTACGGAACCCTTCATGCGCGAGTTCGACTCGCACTTGGCCGGTTTTTTAACGCCAGTTTACTTTTTTATTTGTTCATTCAATACCTATACAAACAGCAATTTGAAATGTCAAAAATCTTAAGAATCCAGAAAGCAACGCGCCAAGATGGAGAAGATTATTAAAATCAAATAAATGAACTATGATTTAGCACCCCGTTTCGACTACCTGTGTATTTCTGGCAACCGGTGGCGAATTATTTACATTAATCATTTGAAATATTTGCATTGAAAATACCACAGATGAAATATAACTTGTCGATTGAGTTGATAGAGATTTTGGGAACCGAGACAGAGGGTAATTAATTATAGTAGCCTGACCATCAGTTTTTAGTGACCAACTGATAAAAGGTCAGTCTTGATTTAGAAATAAAAAAGAATAAAGTTTTATTTTCTCCACACCACATACAACAGTTACAATAGGTACTTAAATCTACATAATTCTATGTGGGTGAAAATACGGCTACCCCTCAGCATTTGCTCCAACAGCTCGAGAGCAAAATTATTAATCAGTTTAATAAAAAAAAAAGTAATACTAAACTACCATTCAGTGCATTATAAGGGTATAATTTTGAGTAACGTACGAAAAAGTTAAAATTATCTTTGAATGAATGAACGAAAAACGCATTTTTTTACACACAATAATTATTACACAGCAACTTATGAACTAATTAAATCTAATGATATAATGCACAATGGGCGGTCTTATCGTTTAGAAGCGATTTCTTCCAGAGATCTTTCATTATCATCAATCATCCGCAGCCGATAATATCGTCCCGTAGGCTCCCTCTGTTAACGCCATTCATTCCGGTCCTGTACATACATGAAGGCACATGAAGGAAATCGTATTAGTGCTTACCTTCGAAAGAAAATTCTTAGGTATTCCGTATCACAGACTCTATCATCGTAGACCAAACGATAAGAAATGACGTAACAAAATCTCAAAGAAACAACTCTGACCAATAACCAAAGTGTGGGTACTCCGAGAAGTTCACACAAAGCGCCATGAGAATGCATTACAATACAATCGAAATATGAAAAAAGAAGACTCGATGTCTCTGTTGTCAACGTTCTTTTGGAGATCAACAACACCGATTCACAATGCAATTTCAACCGTTTAACAACGGGGTAAAGTAGAAAATCCCAGAACGGTATTTCATTTGTTCCTTTTCGGCCCGAGTTGCGTCACCGACTAAAAAGACAAAGCATGAATCGCATTGAGTATTGATGAGCTAAAACATTATTTTTATATGTAGCCTTATTATATTATAAGACATGAATTGATAGAAGATAATTTTATAACCATTCTAAGCTTTTAAAAGATGGTAGGCACTTAGGTAAGCTCCGATAAGTATGCTTTTAGGCTTTATCACAAAATTATTTATTCAAATATTTAACCTTCTACATAGTCAATAGCACTTTTAATGAATGAATGAATGAATGAATGAATGAACACTTTATTGTACACCAATTAATAACAAAACAACACATAAATAAAACACGTTCAAAATTAGTACAATGGGCGGCCTTTTCGCTGAAAGCGATTTCTTCCTGGCAACCTAATTTTAATTCGCAGTTTCATAAATCATTAGAGATCATAGAGTTTGTTTTGTATGTAAGAGGTAATCTATAGACGACTATTCAATTCATGCATTTTAAAAATATTCTTCACTCATGGAAAGTTGCAATTGTTGCAACATCTTTGAGTACCTACAACATGAGCAAAGCTCAAAAGCAAAGCGCAAAAACGAATAAAGATAAATTATACCTAAACCTATTTACTTATCTAAGTTCTCATATAAAAGACTTAAACGCGCTTCCGATCTATGAGTTTTCAACATTACAAGAAAATAATCCATCCATCTATATCCATACTAATATTATAAATGTGAAAGTAACTCTGTCTGTCTATCTGTCTATCTGTCTGTTTGTTACGCTTTCACGCCCAAACCGCTGAACAGAATAAGCTGAAATTTGGCATAGTTAAAGGTTGTATCCCACGGAAGGACATAGGCTACCTTTTATCCCGAAAAAATTAAAAATCCTGAGGGATCGCGGGTCACACCGCGGGAGCGCAGCTAGTTATCAATAAGTATCAAATGCTGACCTAATTACGATATAAGACTAGCTGCGATCCACAGTGTTGTGGCTACATATTTTGAAACAAAGATTTTCGTAGCTTAAGTAGGTAATACCAATGCAAGATATATCGCAACTTTGTACCTGTACAATAATTTTATTCATACGTATCGTAAGAAACCTACAAAAGTGACTCATATCCAAATCGCAAGTTCAATTACAAAATAAATTGGAAAATTAGCAACGCATCTCATTGCACTTAGTGTGGTCCGTGACCATTCTATGGCCAACAAAGAGTAGTTTTGTCACACCTTTTCTTTCAAATCCCGTTTCAATTCTTCCTTTTCTTAGCTTATAAACTAACAGAGACTAGCCCCCGTCGATAGGCACAATGCTTGCCAATTTTGAAGACAATTACCTCCCTAATATGTTTTGATGCTCTGTACTATTGTCTGTCTGTTTGTCCCCTTGATTGGATGTTTACAACCATGACGGAATGTTTTGTTTATTGTAACTTTTGTTCTATTGAAGCGACGCGTGTCCGGGCCGTTACGATTCGGTTTTGTTGGAATTAAGTGTGGACAAACAGGGATTTAAATCAGCTGTCTGTGAAACTAATTGTACTGAGAAAATCACTAGTAAATATTAGAAAAAAAAAAGTTCTTTTAAAATGATAGGAATTATAATAATAAATAAATGAACGTATTCAGATTAAACTGATTTATTAAATATGCATCAAGGAAGAAAATGTAGAGCATGAAAGAAATGAGCCTCAAATATAGAAACGCAATGATAAAAAGCTTTGTAGGCGGTGCGTAAGTCAGTAGCTAAAAGTCTCGCGCAGAGAACATAAATAACCGCTACACCGCAAACAAGCATTTACCGCGTATTATTATGTACTTTATACAGTACACTCTAATACAACCTACATAATAACGAGAACGCGCGGAAGGCGTAACCCAGTAGCCATCTGCCCTCTCGCTCCCTCCCGCCTCAAGCGCGCGCCTAAGCGAGACCAACAACCACAAATTTATTGAAATAAAAAAAAATCTGCTACTGCACTCCGCGTTCGCCTCAACAGAACTAGATACATTTTTCCACATCTCCGCGTGCGAGCGAGCGGGATATGTGCCGCGGCAGGTGCGAGCGAGACGGGTAGAGTATGTGAGCCCCGCGCGCAGCTAAACGGCTGGTCATGTGGGCGCTGCCGGTGTTGCGCACGCGCTACCTCGCGGTCGAGTTCCACGCTCGCGCTGCGACGCTCGCCTCGCTTAGCCCGCGTGACCTTTACTCGGTGAACTTAAGAAGCGTCGTCGGCTGTGAAACTTCCATTAGACCCCCTCTCCCCCCCGCAACAGTGATTCTTCGGACCTCCGGAGCAGCAGCATCAGCGTTGGAGCGAAAGAGATGGCTGGCGGTCGCCGGTGCCGCGGCTAAAGGTATTCGTAGAATGCGTGATCTGTATCGGGCGGGCGGGGCGGTGAGGGGCGCGGGGTGCTTACGGAAGCGGTGGCAGCTCCCATCGACTCCTGGGGTTATTCTTCCTCAGGCCACTGCTAGCTACGTATCGAGCGAGCCAGTTTTTTCTGTCCACCGCACCGCACGCCACACACTCGTTAAGCCCGCGCCAACACGAGAAGTCGCCACTAATAAATTACTGTTTTTTACCGAAAAGCAACAGTCAGAGCCGCGCAGCCCAGTAATTTATACGTTAAAATAAACATTAATCATCAGTAATCGCCGTTAATATCGCCCGATACAGTAAGTACGCTCACATCTGTTCTCATTTTCTTGATTCAATCGTTGTTCTTCTTGTAATATCAATGCAAAGCAAAACCTTCTCGTATTACAAAATATTGAGATATTTTTTGAGAACTTCGAAGAGTATCGATTGAATCAGCTTTGTTGTTGTTATACTGTGTTACTAACATACTAAATTTAAATATCGTGTATTTTCTAGCATTAATCTATCATCACATTTGCATTTTCATCACATCGTTTTATTCATCAATATTCACACACTTCTGTTTTAAATGTCACATTATTGGAATGAAAAGGATAAAATGCATCAGTGGGTTTTCGATTTACCATAGTTTGTTGATAACTACTACCGAGAAGTATCAATATTTTAAATAAATAAGCGTATTCATAAAATACAAATGACATAAAAAGTACAGTCGTAAAGTTAAATCTTACGGATTCCAATAAAAATACTTAATTATTAAAAGTTCTCATCTTTTCACATCGGAATTATATGAATAATTTTATACATTATCATGTAAATTGTGCTTAGCGCCTCTCACGGCGCTACTCCCACAAAAGGAACCTACAAAAAGGACATAAAAATATTGTCCTTATTATAAGAAATTTTTTCATAAGAAATCGTGCGGCAGTCGATCCATTGAGCGACTGAGCATCCTATAGTGACCATTTTGTAACGATTTATGGTTTATTTAACAATAAAAGAAGAATGATCGTTGAAAAAAACATTTTGAGATTTAAGGTTACCCTTAATATGCTTTTGTGATCTCAAAAGTTTGGTATTGTACGGGTCATTAGACACGATTTTTGACACCTCTAACGTATGTTCCCATGAGATTTGTATAGACAGTGAATTTGCTTAATTGCAAAATAAACCCACGATCTGTTTTTATGACTATTCGCTTACAGCATTTAATAAATATGAATTCTGTCGTTTCTAAACCATTACCTTATTAATTTTATCAATGGTACGAGTATATTTTAATCGAATAATTTAAATTTTAATAAACCTCTCAATTTCTGTTAATAGACATTTAAAAACTAGGGAATAAAAACAAATATCATTATCTCAATGTGTAGGTGCAAATCTATTTTAAAGAGGGTTTCTTAGAAGAAACAAATTTAGTTAGTAGTTAGTACGAAATACCTAATATTGTTACCTACATGGTCGTTCGTAAAATCGGCCTAAAGAAAAAAATAAAAATACTGGAACATGACAACATGCTTTGATCTAAAAATTGTATATTTTTGTTACATTTCTCATCACAGTCATAAAACTATTATCATCATACGCAAAAACATTTTTGTTCTCTCTGTATAGCGTAAATATTAATAGCGTTAAAATACGAGTATTTCACAGCCCTATTACATTACCTATTACTATTCAGTCTTAATATTTAATTTCAAGTTAATCGTACACTTTTTCGCATTACGACTTTTATTAATTCAGAAATTGATAAAAAAACAAAATGGCCAGTACGTGTTGAATGTCAGGCAATCCTTGGCTTTATATAAAGTTGGCTACATTTACATGATTGCTCTTTTTAAAGCTTTATAGACCAGGAGCTGGCTGTCATAAAATTACTTTATATATTTTTTTCCTAATTACTAAAGTCAATATATATTGGTCGCGAAGGAACAGAGTAGAATCACCTAGTTTTAAGACGTTTTAGAGTGATCCCAGCGGTTCTACTAAATAAATGCTTTTTGACTTTGACTTTGACTCTCATTATCAAATGAGAAATAAAAAGAAAATATGTTAGTTTAAAAGTTCATGAGAAATAAAAAGGAAGTATTTTCCTTTGAAATTTAGAATCTAAATAGGAAACTAAAATAAGAAGACTTGTAGTTGAATATAAATGTTAAATAAATGTCACGCTTTAGATGTTACCAGACCGATTTACGTGTCAATTAAGTAGTGAAACAACCACTTGATTGCGTAATCCCAAACATTCAAGCTAAAGCTTGGAAATAATACCAAAAAAAAAACTTAGGCCTTTACATCTATATTTGATGATTTATACAGCGTCAGGAGGCAATCCATGCCTACACTTAACGGGACGCTGTTGTGCCTGGGACATTGTTTGAGATGGAATAAGCTTGCCCAGCACCTAAACGATCCTCTCAGCTTAATCAGCCTGGCCCACAGGAAAGACAACGTCAATACGTGTGGAGTTGACTGCGGGTTTCCTCACGATGTTTTCCTTTACCGTTAAGAGCTCGTATTATAGCGCGTATAAATTTTACGAAACGAAAAATCCATTGATGCACGGCCGGGATTCGAACCCACGACCTTCGGATTGAAAGTCGAGGCACAACCCCATTCGACCAACACGGCTCAATAATACCTATAGGAAAATAAAAAGAGGCTCCCGGACTATGAGTAACTCGGTGGCAAAAGCCTTTGGCCATCGCCACCTCCACAATTCGCCATCTGTGGATTTGCATTTTTTGTGAAATTGATGCATAATTTATTTAAATTGGTCTCCTTCTCGATCGTTCGACTTCTAGAATTGATTAAAGTACTTTATCTATTGACAAAAAAGGTAAAATACATTGATATTCAATAATTATTTAGATCCAAGAAGACATTAATAGTTTTACCCAAATGATAAAGTTTATTAAATATTTTAATAGCCGAACTTTACAAAGCTATACAAAACTTAAAACAAACATCAATTTTGCCGCTTAGTGCGGTCACAAACTATCGATAAATAATAAAATCGTATAAATTCGTTTAAAATATTTCAAATATCGAACACCATTTCGGCTACGCCGAGGACTCGCGGCGGGGCGTCCGCGGTCACTTTCTTTCAACTTTGCCGAAAGAATCAAAGCTTAGCTCAAAGTCATAGCGTTTTATTCTGCGATTTGCATACCAATATCGATATTTTTATGGCCAACATTAGTAACCTAATTATTAATTTGTTCTTAATAGTTTTTGAGTTAATTAGATCAGGATTTTTTGTTTTATGATTTAAAATTGTAATATCTATAAGTACTTAAAGTAATACGTTTGAACCAATTTCAAAAATACCTTGACAACCAATCGGTGTGTATAATCATACACAGTCTCTTCAAATAAAGTAGCCAAAACATTGTTTTATTTCTTGTTTAATTAAACAATGTTATTGGCTTCCTCACTATTTTAACACGTCATGATGTGCAATTGATAAAACAAGAATTTTTCTTCAAGAAAATGGTTAAAATTGATTATTGACATCTTCATAGAGTCTGTGAACAGGGGAAAATGAGTTTCGTAGTAGAGCCGTGTTGGTCGAATGGGGTTGTGCCTCGACTTTCAATCCGAAGGTCATGGGTTTGAATCCCGGTTCAATTTCCGTGCGTCATTGGATTTTACGTTTCGCAAAATTTATATGCGCTTTGACACGAGCTTGTAACGGTGAAGGAAAACATCGTGAGGAAACCCGCAGCTTAGTCAGCACGTATGGACGTTGTCTTTCCTGTGGGTTAGGCTGATTAAGCTGAGAGGATGATTTAGGTGCTGGGCAAGCCTATTCCATCTCAAACAATGTCCCAGGCACTACAGCGTCCCGTTAAGGGTAGGCCTGACGCTGTATAAATCATCTAATATATAGATGTAACGGCTTAGGAATAGGCGTGATTTTGTTTAGTTTACCAACTATTCTAAGATGGAGTTTTTCTTGTTTATATTTAACACATCCTTAAAAGAATTTTATCTATTGTAGCCGCGAGATTAACAGATAAGCTTAGCCGAAACTAAAAAAAAACTCCAAAACCTTTGTGTGTTATCTAGTTTAAACAAAAGTTTCCTGTTGCGTAGACATCAGTCAAAAAGAGCTTTACATTTTATATGAGCAAATCTGCTGAACTCATGTAGCAAAGCAGCTTAATAACTTGAATTGCTACTTTTGCCGCTTTGATAAAGCTAGTGAAGCATAGGTAAATGATAGGTAGGTATTACATTATTGCTAATGCAGCAATTACCTATATAAAATTAAGTTGTTCTCGATTAATTTAGAAAACACAAATAGATATAATACGTGTAGCAATTTGTCTAATATTCGAATTGGATGTCAATTTACTTATGATCTCGTTGCTTAGCGAATTATGGCCCTATTTTTACTAATGTGCGAAGATGTTATTACTTCACAACATTCAGTACCTACTGTAGTAAAAGTAAGGTCGTATGAGTCAGTGGCCAACTCTGGTGTCGGAGTTTTTAGGCCGCGTTAAGGCCTCCGTCATGGCTTAACGACTTAATTAGCCAGGACCAACAATATAACGTGCCTTCCGAAGCACGGAAGCGCTTAGATGATAATGCCACTGGCGGTCACCCATCCACTAACAGACCATTTCGAACGTTGCTTAACTTCGACGATCTATCGAGAACGACTAAGCACGACCACGAGCGCTTCAGTACTGTAGTATCGATATCAATTACCTAAACAGAGACAGCACTAGCCATACAATTTACAACATACTTTCTACTAGCAAAGAAACCTAGATGCAGTTTCTCACTGGTTACTCGTGGTTGGTACTGGTATTAACGTAGACAATATACATAGGTACTTCTATACAAACTTTTGAAAATCAAACGCTTCGCCGATTTTACTTACCTACTCTTTGTTATTTTTTTGCACAATAACATACCTTCTAGGTAAGTACCTATACCACTATTTTTATTGCAAAAACCTTGAGCAAGGATAATGGTAAACCCCACACACTTATCTTTTGTATATTGGAACAGTAAACTTTAAAAAAATCTATATTCATTCTATTGTATTTTAAAACTTTTACCTAAAAGTTGATAATATTTTACCGTCTTTATCTATTAAGTCAAGTCAAGTAACACACACACACACACACACACACAAACACACAGCTGCTACATACATACATACATAAAATCACGCCTCGTTCCCGAAGGGGTAGGCAGAGACCACGTTTCTCCACTTGCTACGATCCTGACACACAAATTTGCCTCATTCACTCTCATTACATTCTTCATTCATGCTCGCCGGTTTAGGGTACTTTTGACCTGGCCCTTCTCCAAAATGTTGCCAATTTGATATTTATTCAGCATTATTAGGTAAACACATTTAATCATCCGCGATAAGTCTAGTGAATCATCAAAATTGGTCAAGTCTTTTTAGGGAAGAAGAACACCTTTATAAAACACAGCCTATAACTCCGTCCAAACTTGACCACTAGTTGAGTTAGTGTGAACTAACTTACTTTTTTAGTGTGCGTGTGTAGGTAATTGAGCATAGGTACCTATTTTTTAAACATTTACTTAGAAACAACCATAAAACAATACGTATATTAATATTTACAATACCTTTGTTCGTTATCGGTAAGTTTTGAAGACGCACCTATACTATTGTAAAAAGATAAGATATTAATATTTGCACAAGAAGGTTCTTTGTCATCCTTTGAAGCCTCCGACTGATAAGGGCAAATCAGTGGTGATAAGAACGATGGGTTGGTCCTAGATAAATGGATACCTTCACCTATAAACGAATAGATTGTATTTAAATAAATACGTCTGTTTAAAAACAAGATTTTAGTAGGTCACCGTTTAAAGGTGACGACCTCTGTGGCGCAGTGGGCGAAGATTCGCTTGCGACGCAGAAGGTTGCGGGTTCGATCCCCGCCTTGAGACAATTGTTTGTATGATCTACATTATATTTGTCTCAGGTCTGGGTGTTTAATATACAGGGTGTAAAAAGACGTCTACCGAAGCCGAAAGGGGTAGGTACAGCATTCCAACACACAACCAAATCCAAAAGGATTTTCCGAAAAAATCATTATATCCGGAGAAAACAGCGTTTGAAGATTACTGTTTGCGTATGTACTGGGCGCGTTGTTTTACGTAGATTGCTGGATTTTGAGTTTTAACTGTTTTTTTTCTTTTATAAATGAAATTATTAGGTAGATATCGCTGCCTCCGGGGAATAAAAGGATAACTGCAAAAACACAACTTTTCAGGAGAAGCAAAAAACATGTTTTCGTTAATAACTTCACTAATACTGGACGTAGACGGATGGTTGATAGCTTTAAGCATAGCTGATTTTTTATGAAATCTGAATGTTATGCTGACACACGCGTAATTTATGCGTAAGGAGAGATATTTTGAAAACAAGAAGTTATCTTCTTGTTAGTCAAAATTAAACATCGTCCATGTTGCCTAATGTCGGTTATCATTTTATTCACCGTATTTTCTAGCGTAAACCTAATATTGTACCACGTGTACCACGGTCCTACCATTTTATTCAACGCTTTTTTAGGGTCGAAGTGTATATGATAATAGGTGATTATAATTCTAATCTCGTAAATATTGTGTCACTTCGTTTATGTTAAGCGCTTTTAAATAAAGTTAGGTAGAAGTTATAAGCTATTGTTTTATTATTTTCAAGATGTTTTTGAGTACTTTTTAACTAGCAAACCTCTTCAAAACTGTTCTAAAGTATTAGAACAAGGTTACCTTGCCTTGAAATAAAATTATGATGAGTAAGAAATAACCATAACTATTTCATAAGTCTTTTCAAGCCTTCAGCTATGTCAAGCATTAAAAACTTCTAGATTTTCTTTGATTTTTTTTTTATAATAACGATAAAAATCAGACATAAAATCACATAAAAATATTAGCAATTAGCATATTTCATCATCAACATTCCCCTGCCCTTATCTCATGATAAGATGGGTCGACACAGGGGGTAGTTCACGCTCTGGTCCATGACATAATGTTATTCCTCCACTCACTCTTATAATTCGTCAACAGCTGTGCATCCACTCCTTTTACATTCATAATATCATCTCTCACACATTGCAACCACTTCTTCTCTAGCCTTTTTATACTAGCATACCTCCAGCCACACTCATATTCCACCTCATAACTTGTCCTTACCATGCCAATTTATTTGGCAATAGGTGCCACTTTCAAACTTCCCTCCCCGTATATAGGTACTCATTCCTTATCTTACTTACCCGTTATCATGAGCTCTTAACGATGACGGAAAACATGGTGAAGAATTCTGTAGCTTAATCAGCTCTTAACTACGTAAATATAAGAAGAAGTTGTCTATACGTGCTAGGCAAGCCTCAAGCCATCTCAAACAATGTCCCGGGCATTACAGCGTCCCATTGAGCGTAGGCATAGGTAAGTTTCCTCATGGCGCTTTATAAATCATTTATTAAAGATGTAAAAGTTTTTCTTATCTAACCATGGGTGGGATACACAAGCATACATACATCCAACTCATTTGCATCGCGGTAACATGCACTTTCCTTTCATCCATCTTCTGCATTTCCTAATATCCATCTTTTCCTTGGTTTACATATCGTCCCTGAGACCTGGTGCAACTTTATTCATCACGTATTCATCCTCTTTAACGTCTTAGTCAATATTATCGTCGTTCTGGAGAACACATCAAGGAAATTACTTAAAATCGAAGTAGACTGGACATAGGGTTTCACAATCTAGTCTACAATTTAAAAGTATGGTGACAGTGAGCTTCTGATAATTTCGCTGTCACCATATTGATGGAGTGAGGAGTTGTGCAACAGAACTACTCAGAAAATAGTCCTATTGAGTTGGAACTTAAGACATCGTTCGAGTTTTAACTCTGATGTTTTAAAAATATGGTGACGATGAGCTGATCTGATGATTAAATCAGGAGCTGTTCAATGGAACTCCTCAGTGAGTAGCAGTAAACTACCCGAGTTTGGGCTCATATTAATCAGCCCACGGTAGTCCATTAATTGTATGTTAGTTGTTGACTACCATGATTGGTTTAATTTAAAATAGAACTAGGTACCTAACAAAATCTTATAACCATTGATCCATACCATTGATTTTTTTGCAAGTTGACGTCCTAGAATGTTCAAAATTGCGTTAGTCGCACTTAAATGTTGTCAACCTAACAAATACGGTTATTATACACCGCTTTAACAATCAAATCTTATGACGGTTCCCTTTCGCACAGACTCTAACAGCGGTATTATACGAAACGTATGGACATGTTTTCACGAGAATAAAATGATAACCTGCGTTTACCATTGTATAGACGAATATTTCTTACGTGAATATAATTGTATGACTCTTTGTCATATTAAAAGGTGTGGGTACATTTTGATAATATTATATTACAACTTTATTCTTGTAAGTTTAGGCATGTCTAGAAATATCGAAAAGTATTGTAATATTTTGTATCTCCGTGAATAATTGTATGAATGTTACGAAAAAAATTGAGCAGATGTATTAGCACCCAGAGATCCCAAATATGGCATAACACTAAAACTAAGATAATGGCAGTTATCCGTTTATTCCCCGGAGGCAGCGATATGGTCGTATTATGTAGTACTAGTAGCAAATAACCGGAAATAACATAAAATGACGTAGCTAAGTCAAAAACATTTTTGTGGTTTTTTTTTCGCTAAATATGTTTAGAATCATGGTCTGATTGCAACCCCTCAGTTTTCGGTAGTAGTCTTTTTACACCCTGTATATGTATTTACAAACAAAAAGTACCTACCTATATAGTACCCATAACACAAGCTCTGCTTACTGTCGGGCTAGATGATGCTGTGTGAAAAAGTCCAGCATCAAAGTGAGCGTGAACACGGTGCTGTGCCACAGAAATGGCTGATGACTTGCATTTCTAGATTAGTTCGCTGTCACCGTAATATTGCATTATCAACGAGAATACATAGGTGTGCTAAATTTCAGCTCAATAGGACATCAGATCCAATCTAGTTTTATAAAAAAGGCAGTAGGTACAGTCAGCAACAAAAGTCTATTAACTTTTGTTTTGGATCACCAAAAAAAAATAAACTTTTATTGGGAAATTATAATGAAACAAGACTTTATCTTCAAATAAATAAATAAATAAATAAATAATGCTGGACATTTCACACAGCATCATCTAGCCCCAAACTAAGCAAAGCTTGTACTATGGGAACCAGATAACTGATATACTACTTATATACTTTTTGTTTGTAAATACATACATATTATACATAGAAACACCCAGACCCGAGACAAATATCTGTAGGTCATACAAACATTTGTCCCGCGGCGGGGATCGAACCCGCAACCTTCTGCGTCGCAGGCGGACCTTCGCCCACTGCGCCACAGAGGTCGTCAAAATATTAGTAATTAACCGACTTTCGTTACTGACTGTACTTACCCATATCGCACTTTTTGTACACAGTCGGTTTTTGTTACAACTAGTTTTAGAGATTTAAGTTTATTCAGTGTCTAATTGTATAACAACACTTTTCAAACTTTTTCTATATAGTAGTAAGGATTTAAATGTACATAACTAAGCTAAATAGTGCATTCAAGAACAAAAGAGACTATCTTAGATTGTTACACATTTGGAAGTAGCAATGGCGGTCATTTTTTTTTTAAATGAATATTTTGAATTTGGTATTGCGATGTGCGAAAACTAAAGTTATTGCACGTTGCACACACCCACGCAAAACAACAGAGTGTAGATAGCATCAAACAGTTGAATGCCATCCAGTTGGTATTTAGATCTAAATGCCTCGTGTGTTGTAAATGTTAGCAATTTCGTTTGTTGAGTGTGTTTCACTGTCTTAAATGTTTAAGTGCCATTATTTTGACTTGACAACGTTTGTAAGTAAGCTACGATAATAATGTTTATAAATATTTTTCGTTATTAAAATGCAAGAAAATTATCTCTTTATACGCTGTGCAATTGATGTAAAGGTTGTATTGGATTTTGGAATCTGAAATGATAGTTTTCAACTGACGTAAAACAAAAAAAACTTATCTATCAGGATCACACTTAGCAAGTTTTCATTCACAAGATTTTTACGTCACAATGAATTGGGTGTTTGTTGAGGCAACTTGACCACAGGGCAAACATCCCGCTGTTTGCTGGCAAGCGCCACAGGTGTACCTGGCTTTTTGCACTGTTTGCTTAGGAAGTTATGAACGTTCAAAATTGACCGTGATAATCTGTCATAGGAAATGTTTTTTTTAAAACTAACATATCGTGTTTATTTGATCGTTCGTTCTTTTTTTCAAAATTTAAAATTAGTTAACTCGAGAAATAAACGGTTTGATTGCGCAGAAACAACAAAATCGCGCGCATACCAACTCGTAATAAATAAATTCCCACGACGGCATTCAGGAACGTATGGGCATCATCGCTTGCATCCCACATGAGAGTCGCCGCGGGCGATAGAAAGTCCCACCCACGCGGCGGCACCAACGCATAATGTGGTAAATACAAAAAGTGGTATTTTTACGTACGCATCCAGCTGCCGTGTTACGCCCCGCCTTCGTCTGTGATTGGCTGAGGCTGCACGGTAGCCGGATCTAATTCTTTTTTTCACGCGTGGTTCTATCGAATTGATTATGATAAGGATTATGTAGGGTGTGACAAATGAATTCGCTACAATCATGTAATGTAATCTAGGTTAGTTGTATTAACTGCTGAATTTGTTAATGTGTTGTGCACTCATATACAATGGATATTTATATTAAGATACTAAACACTAAAGTCCGTTCTCAATGCGATGTCCGAGTATTTACGGGTTATAATCGTGCTTCAAGCAAACTATAACATTATAAACAGGCGTTTTCTCAGCACTTATCGATTTATATCGCATAAAACCAGTCCAGTATTGTAATTTTCTAAAATAAAACCAAAATGTATTCAGACCTTAACATCTTAATTTAGTAATAAAGCCTTCGGGGCTAGCAAATCATTGACGGATTATGTTTAAAACATCACGACCCATGTTGCTAAATTGGCTCCTTAAAATTGATGACATACTGATTGATTTCAAATCATAAAGAAGCTGTATTTCATTGCCTCGACTTTGAAATCTATTGATTTACGATCCGATTTGAAAATTATAACCTTATTGTGTTGAATCGACTAATAAAATGTAAATTTAACGTTCGGAAAAGTTCACTAGCTTAATTTGCATACACAATAGGCACTGATCTTGGGAATCATTTATTTTAAACTAAATATCTCTAACGAGTGTCTTTCAGACACACCAAAATCCTTTCTGGTTCATAAAAACCCGTGACACGACAAGAAGAATAAAATATTAAGCTCATACTAACTACTAATACTACAATAACATTGAAAATAACTGAATCATTCAAAAATCCCAATGTGTTATTCACATTTTTGTAGCAGAAGTAAAAGTTTATTAAAATTTCCCTTATATGTCTCCAACAGCTACCGATTGGCCGCGTAAACCGGTAGCTCACTCCCACAGATGCATTATGTATGATCACAATCGGATGTGTGCGTGTATTTACTCAGCTACTGTTGGTCGGCCTCCTTGGCCCTCAGGGAATTTGGGTAAATGGGGAGAGGAACACGAAGCTATGTGGTTCAGTGGGTGGGAGTTTCAACCAGTGGTGGTGGTTTAATAATTTGTAACCACAAATTCGTAAATAGTTTAATAAATAGTGAAAAAGTAAAAAAATGTTCTTATACCGTTTTGGCATTAGCGGCGCGAGAAGCAGACTGGTGTTTTAATGAGAACCATCTTTGGAATTAAAAGAATAATGTTTTGATGAAATTTACCTGCCAGTGTTTTTGATCAATTCATTGATTTTTATTTGGTCAGTAAATAAGTTTCATATTTTTCAGTAATTTCCTCAAAACATTAGGTGAATATTATAGGCTTATTATTTTCGCTGCATTAGCAAAAGCGACTTATAATATTTTTTTATATCATATAAATAATAGTAGTTCACGAAACTTGACCCGCGTAATTGCTATTCGAAGGTATAGAGCTAAATAAAAGAAGCGCGCACGCAGCGCCGGGGGCTATTCGGCCCGAGCCCCAATATATCAGTCGGTGCTCGGTTACATGAGAACAGGAGAACTGTGGAGTGTGAAACGATTATACAAACTTAAGAAAAAAAAATAAGTGGTCAATTGCAAGTAGGAATTATACAAAAAAAGACAAGTAGGATGAAGTAATGAATGAAAATTCTTTAATATGGACCTGTAAGATAGATAAGTAGGTACTTAATATGAAACAGAATACAAAAAAGAAAACTGTTATTTTGCCTTAAAAAGTATAATTTGTTCTAATGTACGTTTGAAACTTTTATTTATATGCAGTGACGAACAACACAATAACCTTGTCATTGTGAAAATAAGTAACGAAAAAGATACAAAAAAATTTTAATGTAAGACTCTAATCAAATAAAAATCTAAAATTACTTAGACTACGAAAAATAACCTTTATTTTAATCGTTTATATTTAGAAATTGTAAAAAAGTGTTATTCGTTATTGCAGTCATTCAGTGTTAGGTAACCTACACTTAAAAATCTAAAACCTATTCTGATAAGACTACTTCACTCCTGTCTCTGTCCTGCGCAAGCGCATACCGATCCTGTGGGAACTCGCGGGACATAAACTTATTCGTTATTTCTGCTCACTCTCTCATTTGTATATTATAATTTGGCCGAAGCTTAAGATTTAAATTATTACGTTATTACATTGATTGTGTACTTTGTTATACAGCTGGGTTACTTGAATGAATGGTGATTAGTTTCTGTTGCGTGAGAACTATTTAACATATTTAAGTAATATAAGTATTTACGCACATTAGTAGTTGATGAGAATTGAGTTAATTATTTAATTAAATTAATTGAAAAGGTATTTATTTATTATTTCAAATCAACAAACAAATTTCCCAAATTTCGGGTAGTTTTCTTATTTATTTTAAATGTTTGGAAATTCTATTTAACAAAAGATTTTTTATAAAACAATTAAATTGAACCAGATACCTATTGAGAATCTTACCAACAAATATATATCATAAATTAATCAGCCCACATCTACGAGAAAGTGGTATGATTTATTGTATGTAAAAATTAAGCTACATGAACCATTAAGCTTTAAAAATATAAAAGCTTAAATACGTTGAACAAAGAGTTGAAATCAAAAACATCTGTCAATACAGAATATAATGAGATCGATATAAAAGTCACATTTATAAATAGCCACAATACCCAATCATAAATTAACCACCCTTTTAAATAAAACACCTACCTACCCATAAAAAGAAGTCATGATCACCCACATTTAAATAAAATTATTACCATTGCTTTGTTCGGCGCGTGCGCACCTCATGTATTTCAACACGAAATTTTATGTTTATCATTCTATTTGACATTTTTACGAACAATGACTATTTGCCTCTCACTCTTGCGTTTACTATACCCGTTGTGAGGAAAGGGATGAACGCTTATTGTTGGTTCATCGTTTAAAGAATGCGTGGTATGAGCTGAATCATGGTTATAATTACCGAGTTTGTGGTTTTATGAATATATCTAATTATTGTTATACTCTTTATAAGGTTTAGCCGAAGAATTTGGAATGACTGACAGATAAATATTGTTTAAATATATCGTGAAGTGCAAGTTGACTTGAACACGAAGGGTTCCGTTCCTTATTTTGTTAGAACGAAGTTCCTTTTCGGACTTTTTAGACTTTTCGAGGATGGAGGCAAGAAAAAAAAGCGGTCTATTTTACCGTCACAACACATACATCGGTCAAAACGTCACGGTGCCAAGTGCGCAGACGCGAAACAGTCCATAGATTGTTACACCTGTTAGTGCTAGAATTTTAATATTTGACAATCATTAATTTGACAAATGCCAAATTTCAAAGTTGAAACTTCGTTCCAACCGAGTGTTCTACGGAGGTTCCACGACACTCACGTCCTTTTTTTGGTAATAACAAAGGCCTTACTTGACAAAGCATACTACTTATTTAAAACATTTCATTTGTTTTTAAATTAAATTAAATTAAATAATGCTGGACATTTTCACACAGCATCATCTAGCCCCAAACTAAGCAAAGCTTGTACTATGGGAACCAGATAACTGATATACTACTTATATACTTTTTGTTTGTAAATACATACATATTATACATAGAAACACCCAGACCCGAAAAAAAATTTTGGCCTCAAAGATGCTGGGGCCGTATTCGCGTTCCTTTTTTCAGATGTTGTTTACTACCATTTCTGACTTCAGGGCAATTTTTCAAACGTTAAAACATGATCCTAACCTAGGACCAAATATTCTAAAACCAATAATTGGTCCTTGAACTCAGAAATCGTAGTAAACAACATCCGAATATTGCCAGGCCTGTGACAGACAAACTGATAAACAGCAGGGGGGTTATTCGCGTTCGTTTTTTCGTTCGTTTGATGAATATTTAGATGCTTCTTACAACGAGCTATATTTTTGTCAGTCGATAAGATCAACGTTAAAACATGGTTCTACTGTAACCTAGGACCAAATATTCCATAGCGAAAAATTGGACCTTGAAATCAGAAACCGTAGTAAGAAACATCCGAATATTCATCAAACGAACGAAAATAAGAACGGGAATAAGGCCCCAGAGCTTTAATAATAGATAAGGTTCCAATGAAACTCATTAACTACTATAAAAGGACCAATGAAATTAAATCAATACGTGAATACGTAAGTCTGGACCTGACAGGACTAATAAAAATGTTTTATGACTGACGACTGACGAGTAGCAAAAACGTACGAGTACATTTTTATTGATTTACACACAGATTTTGAATAGCAAAATTAACATTAACATATCCCTGTACTTTATAAGGCTGTGATAAATTTTAATTACGAACTAAGCATAAAACTGATCTTTATAACTGCCATTTGATCTTTCAGTTCACTAGTTTCCCGTTTGTTTATTTAGTTCAATAAACGTTGCTGGGTTTAAATTCCTTTTCAAAAAACGCATGATACGTAACGAGCAGTGGAAGTAAAAATCTTTATTATTCTCGATTTGTTTGCAACATTGTTGTGCACAATCGTCAGTGTTGCCAGTTTATTGTATCTGTTTGTGGAATTTTGCGTAATTAACTTCTTAGTGGCAGTTTTTGTGAATAATTATTAAGTTGCACAACTTTTATGTATGTGCGAGTTTTCATACAATGTTATTAATGAACTATGTATTGTAGAAATTGCGGCTTGTGTTTGCTAGTACCTACTGTCTATCATTAAATGTTGGACCATTGTTTCATTCTATGCCCAATTTATTTTTATTGAAATGCGCAAATGTTGTTCGTAGAAATTTTGCTATAAAACAGATCACGATTGTATTTTCAAGGCACGGTAAACATTATTTCAGATCTAGTCATTCAATATCCTAACGGGGTAGCGATAGTCTTCCGACTACTAATTCGGCACATGCTTTCTATGTTCGACTAGATTTGTCTAGAAATTTTGCTATAAAACAAATCATGATTGTATTTTCAAGGCACAGTAGACATTACTTCAGATCTAGTCATTCAATATCCTAACGGGGTAGCGATAGTCTTCCGACTACAAATTCGGCACATGCTTTCTATGTTCGACTAGATTTGTATATTACGTGTTTGTACAATAAGATCCTCGATATCTCTGTAAATTGTCAAACAATTTTAAAACCTATTTATTTATGTATTACGAGTACTTATACTCATTAAAAAAGAATAGTTATTTATAAAAACTTTGATTGTGTTTTTTAAGGTAGAACAATATTGAAGCCGGCTGTCTTTGTATTACTTTTTTCAATTATTATTTTACGTTTCTTTCCAAAAAGTCACATTAAACCGACAATCCTCATTAATAAATTACTCAGAGTTGAAACGTTGAAACAAATGCCAAAACCGCAAGCTCTTATGACGCATATAACAGCGTAGTTTATTCTGTAGATAAATCATCGTCGTCGTAAAGTAACTGTGTTACGTAAAGATGCTTGCGAAAGGTCCGCGTGTGTGGGAACGGGGCCTTACAATAGTGACCGAGTTCTGAATGCTAAGGGTTATGAATATGTCTTATAAAATAAACAGGCGAAATTTTATGTTTTTTTTTGATAGCGGTGCCCTACAGAAGTGACCGAAGTCTGACCTTATAAAAGCATGACTAAAATAATGGCGAAATAAGTTAGAAGAAAGACTAAACTAAAATAATCCTGGTTTAAACCATTTCATAAGCTGATAAAGTGCCAGGCGCATAGTCTAAGGTTAGGTATTTGCTCGTAATTTTTAAGTATCTGACCCTAAAGTAAACGGTGCTTGAGTTATATGAACTACATTGTTGATCTTATTTGGAAAACACCCAATTATACGTAGAAAAAAGCACGTGAGTTTCGTGGAACACTCGGTTGGAACGAAGTTTCAACTTTGACATTTGGCATTTTGTCAAATAAATTACGAAATCCTAGCAACGCTCTTCCGTACTAGCAATGTAAATCTTTGGACTGTTTTACGACTGCGCTCTTCGCACTGTGACGTTTTGACCTATGTAATTATGTGTCGTGACTCAAAACTCGAACACTTTTTTTAGTCTAGCCCCCACCCGATACCGTCCGAAAAGGAACTTCGTTCCAAAAACATAAGTATAATGAAACTTTAAATAAGTTAGTGATTCTTGAATGATGTTTGAACCTTGTTTGAACAGAATTTTAACTGGACACATCAAATCCCCTTTTCCCAACCACAGAGTTAGATGGAAACATTATAACGTCACACTCGCGTCACAGTGACAAATTTTCAAATGAACAATATGAGATTTCATTGTTTTTTAATTAGTATTTCAAAAGGTCATAGTTCATGGAACACATTCTCCATGATTCATCTTGGTTCAACGGTAAGGTCATATGATTCACCAGATCCGTTTGAACTAGATTCAATAAGATGTCACTTAATTCAAACCTAATGATATGTTTGACTACAGGACAGTGACTTATAGGATAGTGGATGAGAGTCGAAGGCAAGTGAATTGAAAGAAGTCTTGATAATGGCTCATTATTGTTCTCTTAAATCTCATTTCTATTTCTATTCTATCTCAATAGTGACTCAAAGTTCAATTGACTGTGTTCATTTTGCGTCCCAAAGCTAAATTAACTAGTGAAGTAACCAGATGAGCTATAGTTTCCTGATCAGGCTGATTAAGCTGAGAGCTGGAGCTGGCTGGTTTAGGTGCTGGGCAAGCCTTTCCATCTCAAACAATGTTCCAGGCACTACAGCGTTCCGTTAAGTGTAGGCATAGGTTGCCTCCTGAAGCTGTATAGATAATCGAATATAGATGTAAAGGCCTAAGTTTTATAGTTCAAAGACATTTTTATGACGCAGTACTAGCTCCCAAAGTAAGCAATGTGGAAACCGTGATGTACTCCTGTCTGACTGTATCTTTACGACTCAGATGAACCTTTGCCGTGACCAAAGATCTTATCTATCACTGGCGTGTGCATATGACTTTACTTGTGCCAGTTTTAATTGTTTTAATTTTTGCGTTTTGGGCTAGATCATAATGTGTGTAATATTTATCTATTATTTAAATATTAACTAAAATATAGAAAAAAATTAGATAAGCCGGCATTTGCGAGTCGAACGGACTAAGTAAACTCCTTACTAGATTTTAATAAAGTACTTATTTGATGTTACAGTACGTACCTACAAATCGCATAATAGAGCTAAGGTACACACACTCAGTGTAAATTCTAAATTTTTAACCCCGGTTCAAAACATTTTGAATTATTTTTTCTTTGAGTCGTTGGACACATCAAAGTTTTATTCCGAACTGGTCACAAGATGGCGAAATGGGAATAAACGATGGCTTCCTTATGACTGTAGTATACTTCGCATGACAATTACGTTTGTCATAATGAGAGTTTGAAAAGACTTGTGAACATCATGAAGCTTATGAAGGAAGAGTACCTGAATGTTGAGGCTACTCAGAGTAAAATAAAAACTAGGAAATGCCTGGGCTGTTTATTAAATTATTTTTTTTTGACATAATTATGATTATGTCAAAAATTATGAGTATGTCAAACAAAATCTGCGAAATTCGTCATAATTTTCAACCGACTTCAAAAAAGGAGGAGGTTCTCAAGTCGTCTGTATGTTTTTTTTTTTTTTTTTTGTATCTTGTTACGCGATTGTTCCGCCATTTGTTGACCGATTTGCAAAATTCTTTTTATGTTTGAAAGGGTATACTCCAGAGGTGGTCCCATATAAATTTTATTCCTGAGAGATTGATAGTTTCCCCGTAAAACTCTAAACACCTTTCCTCCATGGCACAAATAGAAATCGAATCGACAGCTTGACGCCCTGTCACACCGCGTTTCGAGTCAAACATTGAAGTCGGTTTTCTTTTTAGTATTAAAACGTAATTATTAAAAATACTTTTGAGTTTGAACAGCAAAAAAACTTTTTGTCTCCGAAAAACTATATACAGACACAGAGACTTTGTTTGACGGTAGTCTTTTGCTTACCATATTTGGTTCATACGACTAAATAAGAACTTGAAGATGTTCTGATTTTTTGCGAACTCGTCGGTATTGCCATTTCGTGAACACTGATGGGATCGACGGCAGTCTAAATTATTAGGTCTCTTTTTAGTTCCTAGATGCTAAGAGATTAAGCGATTAGGCGGTCAACGCTTTGTACGATGTGGAGAATATGGTACCTAAGGATCCCAGGCCTTTTTTACTCGCTTTATGTAATAAGGAAGGGCAGTTTTTTTTGCAGTTTGTAATACTGATGAATAGTTTAGATTGCACCGGCCGGCATTAAATCCGGATTTTGTGTGTCTAAGGGCCGTAAGATCAATCGTGGTTTAAACTATGGATTATATATCTACGATTAAATTTCATCGATGGTTTAAGCTATTGTCATAAGATCAAATCGAAAATATGGACAGATTAGATAAACTTCGATTAGCCATAAACACATGGCAACATTCGCCTATTTCGTTCATTCTTTCATGTAAATAACAGAACTGAAAACTTGGATGGCGTAAATTTCGCAACTTCGGTCGTGTTTTTGTCGGAGGCTAAACATTCAGACGTTGCATATTTCTGAAACTACTTTACCCGTCTTACGTGGGCGTTTTGACGCGACCGCGTTTGCGACGCGATTCGAAGCGGCGCGGCGCGGCGCGGCAGGTCTGTCCTACGTGCGCGCGAATCTTCCTACAGACTTCAGATTAAGTATACCGGTTCGCGCGTAAATGTCAAACAAACTGATCGCGTTCGCTTCAAATCGCACCGCGCCGCTGCGCACCGGTGACATAGGACACTTCAATAGTAAATCGACTGTTTATTTTTATCCGCGCCGCACCGCGCCGCTTCGCGTTCGCGTCAAACTGCCCACGTAAGACGAGCCGTTAATGAGACATCCGCTAGAGAGTTATGAATACAAGCCATAAAGTACTCTTTAATCTTTATCATTTCTATGTTCTTCTTATCGTGTCACCAGTTCTCGAACCAGTGTGGTGAAAGGATTTTAGGTGCGCCTCAAAGAGGCTCATAAACTAAACGTTGCTTCAACTAATTAGCCTTTACTTATGATCAGTCATACCTTTACCATGAAAACTCATTATTACACTAAGCACATGACGTTTGAAATTTGAATGGAGTTACGCGCCAATAAAATTCAAAGGGTCATAAGCGCCAAACCAGTCGTAAGTGCCTCTTCACGGTCGTTTCAGGCATTAAAATTTATTGCTTCTTTAACACGCAAAATTTGAATATCGTGAAAACATTGAAGATTTAGATTTGAATAAAAGTAGTTTTGAAAAAATAATAAATACGCATGTATTAAAAAACTTATAAAATCATCACAACCCCACAAATATTCTTTTAATTAAAAATTGTTCAAAGTATAGTAGAACGAAATGACATCGCCATTTTGAAAAGTCAAAAGTTATTGGTTGTCATGGCAACCTTAGAGCAGTGCTCTTTGTGTCAAACAGTAACTACTACAGTACTTACTGTAAGTTCGTATAAGCCAGTGGTCAACTCTGGTGACGGAGTTTTAAGGCCGCCTTAAGGCCTCCGTCATGGCTTAAATAGCTGGGACCGACAATTTAACGTGCCCTCCGTAGCACAGAAGCGCGAATGAAAAAAAACCTTTTTCGTTACAGATACACCTGGCAAGACTTAGTAGGTACTTAGGTAGGTAACCTACTCATTTTCAATCAACAGATTTGGTTGCAAAAAATGGTCTGTAAAATTTATTGATAAGAAAGATAATAACAGCAAATTAAAGCCATTATTGGTCAAAAGAAAACCGCGTCCTTCATTTACAAAAGTGAATAATTTGTTGAATAATATTTTCAAGAATTCGATCATAAAATCTATATTAATAAATGACATTTTGCAAGCAAAGTTCAGTCAGAATAAAATAACCATAATAAAATTAAATAACCACCGCATCTAATTACACGGAGCTATGTAATCTAGAAAGTACAACCCTTGGGGCGCGGTAATGACAGAAGCCGAAAATCATCAACAATTTACCGGTAAACAGTACCGGTGCCGAAATAAGTGGGGGTCATGTGAGTTTCGTGAGTGAAATCCACGGTAGCGCCGCGAGCCAACAGTCACTTGCTTGCTTTCCCACCGTACAAAAGTAGAAAGACAAACGCCTTGCACATTTTTTTTCCACTTTTTGTACTAAAATCGGTGTTAATCGTCACATCTGTAAAATATTAAGCTTCCATTTATGACTAATCTATTCATAATCTTAAATCGTTGTGACAAATCTGTTGAGATAAGTCTGTAGCTAAAATCTTCTTTCAAAAGTCATTATTTCGCGTAAAATAAGCAGTTTCACATGTGCAAGTTTTTCTCAGTGAGCGATCCGCGCTCCGTGGCTACCTGTTCAGTGTTCATTCACAGAACACGTGGTGGGGGCTAAGCGCGCCTTCCGCGTAACACTATCAGTAGTTTCCGCACCCTCTCGACAGCGCAGTTGCTAAACGCACCCGCTCTTGATCGCACGTTCAGTTGACATTGATACTTTCAAGTCGCTTTACATCTTTGACTAATTTTCAAATATCGAACGCAGTGTTCTGATTTTAAATTAGTTTTTTTTTAATTATTTAGTTTTGTTTTTGTGAAAGTGACACGGATTCAGAAGTTTGTTTCAAACTTCAATTGTTTATTCTTAACTGTTATTATAAAGGTGCGTATATTTAATTAGTAAAATTAGTAACTAATTAGTTGGGTAATTTTTATTAGAATAATTGTTACGGTTACACATTGTTATATTTTTTATCAATCAAAATAAAATGCTTGATACTAAACACAAACTAATAACCTGTGTAGGTTCTTAATTAACAAAATAAAAATAATTAATAAACCAAATAAATATGAAGCAAATACCGGGTTATCACAATTAAAATCAATTACTTTCAATTTAACCAAAACCGTATTTAACCATCTGTTTATAAACAAACACCACCTACGCTGTGCATCCTTTTCATTCCCAATCAAAATAACTCGCACTAACAAATGTGACAATAAACCTTATCACTAACCAATAGAGTCACATTTCGCATAACATTTGATAACTTCATTGTACAGGCGACGAAGCCCAAGCATCGCTTCTAGGCAAAATGTTCGCCGTGATGCAGATTGACGAGGACCACACCCGGGATTTCAGACGCAAACTGCGCCCAAAATGCGAGTTCGTCTGCAAGTACTGCCAGCGACGGTTCACGAAGTCTTACAACCTGATGATCCACGAAAGGACCCATAAGAGTCCGGAGCTATCCTTCAGCTGCGAGGTTTGCGGGAAGAGCTTTAAGAGGCAGGACAACCTGCGTCAGCACAGGTCAGTATACCTTTATTACTATGATCCAAATCTTCTATACAAACTTTTTTTGAAAGAACTCTTTGATCTATGAAACTGGCACTTTAGTAGCATTCGCTAATTTCAAAAATTTCGTCACTAGGATTGCCTAGTGACGAAATTTTTGAAATTAGAACGCTTGTGTTGGTGCATACTCTATGCGTTATTCTACAAGCAAATTAAATTTTTGATTTTGTACGCACTTAGATTAAAAAAAAAACTAGCTATAAAAATCTGAAAAAGGTAAAATAATTTGATAAAACAAAATTAGCACACTTCATTTTTTTCCACGTTGATAAAGTTTTTTTTATCAGTAAGTAAATACATTACTGTTGTCTATAACACAACATTTTAATGGGTAATAAAACATTTGAAGTTCAAAGCACCTACCAAAGATAATAATCTAGATAAAAACCATTAATTGATCTTACTCAGAAAAAAATAGGAACTGCTTTGAAGAGTAGATACGAATCAATATCATTTACAAACCATAATATTTTGAACACCCGTAATCTTATGGACTGTCTAGACAACCAATATAGATAGCTGACCATAGATTCTAGAAATAATTTAGGAAACTTTCTTTTTTTCTTTTTTTTTACTGGTAATGGACTGGATAAGTAAGACAACGCTTTTTCTGAGACAATTTTTGTTCTATTTTAAACTATGATAGATTTTTTTTATTAACCTACGTTTTCATAACTATGTAAAAGGTACACTATGTTTTTTTATTAATGATTTAAAAAAAAACTTGAATTGAACGACTTGAATTAATTAAATCTTTCAAGTGTTAACTGACAATTAACAATCTTAATTTATTCGCTCGAGCTGTTTGATTGGCCAATTCAGCCGCGAAGCTTCACTTCACTCAGCTCCGCCTCAGTGGAAACGCACCCTAAGGTCTAATCCCTATAATTCAAATTATATGGTGGCAGTAGTTGGATCCAAAATAACGAATTATCGACCATAATCTTTTGCCAAAACTCGTCGTGACCGAAGATATTTTAAATAAATTGTGTGTTTTAACCACCATTGAAAGCTCGAAAAAACTGAAAAGGCCTTAGGGCATTTTGTACTTACATCCGAAAAAAATACTCTTCGAGTACTTCACTAATAAACAGTGAAAGAGTACATTTTACACAATGCAATTTTGGGGTCGTTTTGCTACGCCGATGATGCCATTTAGCGACCTATTCCGTCTTATTACAAGAAAATGAACCGAGTTTATACTAAAACTAACTAAAAAACTGTCTCTAGAAAAACGATCTTTAAATATTCGTACATAAAACGCTTTTTTGTGGTAACAATTTTGTTTTGACATGTGTCAACTTCAACTAAAGTTTTAACGTTTAAGCAGCATTGATTCTCGATTTGAAGACTAGGTATACTTATCTTGATTGATAAACTTGGTTATTGATATCCACCGTACAATACCGACCCACATACCTCGTGGTTATGGTCAGCGATGGTCAGGTGACGTTGTGGTCACGCTGGTCAGCGCTTGTTAGCCTACCATCGATCAACAGTGCACTTTTGTAGGACAACTAGGTAGCTATGACCACAGTTATGAAATTAATATTGTAGGTACCTACCTACTTAACTTTAATCAGTGTTTAAGTTCGAAAAACGTGAGGTTCCTGACATGAGTCTCTTTGAAACACTTAATTGGTGTAATGACAAGAAAAAGAATAGGTTTTATAATGTTTACGAGAAAAAGAAACAGTTTTTTTCCGTATTCCTTATTTGACCTTAGGCTATTTTAGATCAGTCAATTTAATGTGCACCGCGAGCATCAGGAAATACGTAATGTAATTATTAAAAAAAAATCCTCAAAAAATTACTAATTTTACCGTTTATTCAAATATTCAAACAGTATGAAAAATAGTGATGGGACGCCATCTAAATCTCCGGATTTCCACATCAGCGCTACATACGGTAAAAACCGGTTTATTGCTTGTCTTAGTAAATAAAGTAATCATCCGAGCCATTGCTGTGACATTGAACGATTGAGTTATAAACAATAATCAACCGCGAAGAATAACTAAAGGCTTTTCTGTGATTAATTACTAATCTAGAACTGTTATCTGCATTGCAGTTTATTGCACTGATTATAAAGAAACTATAAAATTATAGAGGCTATGAAGAAACTCATTAAGGTTCCAAGTTATACATTTCACATAATAATATAGTGAGATGTGATATTTGCCTTGGTTTAAGTTACTGTAGATACCCTTAACACACCGAAGCATTTTTTTTTCAATACAACTACTGCAAAAGTTATAAAACTGAGTAGCAGAGTCATCGCTCTCCTCCAGACAAGAGAGGGACGGCGACGAATAGTATCTTACTATACACAGAGAACTAATAGTTCATATACACAGCAGTAGCGCTAATCCACTAGATATTATTGAAGTGAAAACTTCTTTAGGCGCGTTAGCGACATAGAGGAATTAGTTTTGAAATGGATAAAAATCTTTGGATTCAACTAAGACGCTGTCACTTGACCTAAGATGCTTTAATGTCAAAACGCTAAGACGCTTTAATGTCAAAACGGTAAGACGCTTTACTGTCAAAACGGTAAGACGCTTTACTGTCAAAACGTTAAGACGCTTTACTGTCAAGACCATAGATTTAGCATGGTACCTTTTTATGGTCAAGACTACGACCAATTTTAGTCGCGCCATCTAGTTATAAATTTCAGAACTACTTTCAGTAACTGTTCTACACTGCATAAAGTTTAGGAAGAGAGCTTTTGTTTACATTTAGATTAGATATAATAATTTAATAAATAATTACATTAGAATAAGCTAAATTAATTGGAGAAACTATAAAAAGGTCCCAGATCGAGCATTTTTATGTATTCTAGAATATTGTCAGTGCTGTGCATAGAGAAAAGTACCTACTACTAATTGTGTTACATTACATACAAAGTTACCGAGTGATGTGTGATTATTTCGGATTTTTTAGTACAGTGCATTGGTACATGACTCACACACAGCTGATTTCTCACTTTTTGATTAAAACTTATCCTATGACAAATATGTATGATAATTTTTCCTAGCAGCATTTTTTCAGAAGTAAGTATTTTTACCTGTGGCTTGAAGAAAACCAGAGAGGAGCCGGAACATTCCCAAAGCTATTTCTATCCAACTAGATATGTAGGTACAAAACCTTCCTAATCCAAAAATCCGTTTGATCTAGCTTTTGTCTTACTTTCAGTTCGCCCAACGAATCTAGGCATTCGTGAAGTTAGCAGATTGTCTGCGCAGTGACCACTTTTTCATACAAAATTGTGTTCTGCGCAGACAAATGGCTAACTTTACAAATGCCTAGATCCGTTGGGCAAACTGTAGCTACTAATAACTATCAGTGATGGTGTTCATAGGGGTTGCGCAGACACTTTTCAAATCATTGATTTGTCAAATTGTATATGTTATAAATTTAACTTTTAAATTATTACAATTGTTCAACAATAACACTTTATTTTATCTAAAACCTCTGCCTCTGTAGGTACATCTATACTAGATGATTTATACAGAATCAGGAGATTCAGGAGCGAACCTATGCCTACACTCAAGGGGATGCTGTAGTGCCTGGGACATTGTATTTATTTACCTAGCTGCTGTAGTATTAATTTATCTGCTGTACCTACTTTAGTAGTACAAGAATAGATACTGTAGTAGCGCTACCTGTCAGGTACAGTCGCCTGCAATGAGATGTATACGTACAGACATTCTACAATTTTTGAATCACACTCACTCAATGAAAGTATCACACTATTTATATGCAATAACTTCAGAATACTATTGTTGCTACTAAGTACATAGTTAAAATTAAATGTATGTTAGTACAATCACTTTTTAGTTTTGATACAAACCAAAAATCTATTTTTGTAAGTTTGTACTTGTTATTTCAGGCAAATGTACACTGTGAAGGCACAAGCCTCAGCTTTTCAAGTACCAAAAAAAGTAAGTTCATATGAGTCTGTACGCAACTCAGGTGTTAATTTCTAGGCCGCGGTGTAAAGCCTCTGTCATTTCTTGTTGTCTGTCTGACAACCGCTGTCTTCATCTTTGTGGGTCATCATAAATGGGTTCTGCGCAGTAACTTTGGAGGGATAAAATTCATTGTGCGTAATGTACGTAATTGTTCAAGTTTTCACTTCTGTCGGCACTCCCGGAGTGCCACAATTTTTTTTATTTACTGTAAAACTGGCAATATTGGACACGTTGAATACGGCCATAATAATATATTTTAGCTAATACTACTCATCTGCAACATTTCCGTAAAAATATTGTTTCGTCACTTACTAGATTCTATGATAATATTCAAGATGAGATTTGCATGAGATAGGTCGCGACCTCAGGAGTGCTACCAACACATTGTATGTTAATGACATTTGACACATTGTGACAACTGTCGTCGGAATGTCGATCCTCTCATCTGAGTGACATGCGAACCCACCTTTATGTTTTAAGAAGTTTAATGAACTTATGACGATGACAGCTAAGCCGCTTTAATTATTTAGACACGACTATTTTTCAACACGAAGCCTCAAGGTGATTCATTAGTTGCCAATTAAGATATGCGGACAATAAGTTGGCGTGACACCATAGCTTTTTATGACAACTAACTCTAATATTTTAGGTGTCTTCCAAAACTTAAATCAGTTTTGCATTTCATAAATGGATATGAGTCACAAGCTTGAGCCACGATCCGCTCTTGATAACGGTTTCTGAACGTCCTTTCATAGGTCCATAGGACTCGTTTACCGATCACAACCATGACTTCTTACTCAGTCCGAAAGACAAAGTAGTCTCATAGAAAAACTGAGACGGAAGTCCTGTAAAAGCTAACCTAAATCTTGAGACACGAAAACTCGTGTGCCATAAAAGTTTCCTAACCGCGAAAGCGTACGTACATTGTTCCGTGTGAAACGACAAGAGGCTGCGATTCCTGCTGGTGCTACCGAGATCGTCGATAGATCGCTCATGGTGCATGGGAGTCGTGAGCTCGTGACGTGGCCTGTGTGTTAACGGTGCTTAATGGGCCCTAATGCTTCCGAAACTGTGCGAACGTCGACGGTAGCCCGTAAGAACGAACCACACGTGACTACCTCAGTATAATTTGCAGTTTATGCGCCCACCGTACATGGTGCAATGATGTGAGCTACGTTTAACAGTAAGGAGACGAAATTGCGGCAATTTGTTGAAAGCCCTGCGCAGTTTTGAAGGCTCGGTAACGGGCACGGAACGCATTACTACTTGTAAAGTGAAGTTCGCAATTGTCTAACAAGAACCACCTGAAATGCTTCTTTAACCGAAAGAGAAAATGCCAAAGGTCTCTTTTCTTTAGAAACACAGAGATGATCATAAAAATATTTCATTAATGGAATCTCTTTTGAAGTTGCCAGACCAGAAAAGAGCATTTCTATCTCAGTCAGAATTGTTTTCAAAACTCATTTTGTCACACCATACTAGAAAATGTGATAGCAATTCTGTTATCGCTTGTCAAAATGATCGTCGATTCTGAACCCGGTACTGTATGAGGGCGATCGCGTGTGAAACATCGACCTGAAGACGTGAGCGCCATCGGCTATAAGTACCGCTACCGATTGTTTTGCTAAGTGTTATGACGATCATACAGTCATAATGTTGCGATGTGGAACTTTCTCGGTGCTTTACCTTACTTCCTACTTTGAGCAAACCCGTGTTTTTGAATTGGGTTCTGAAATTGTTTCAATTCAAGACAACAGAGTTCAATGTAAGTAATCAAAACTTTACTAAAATATTACGAGTAAAGATTACCGGTTTTTACTTTGAGTAAACTTTTAGCGGTTCAATCTATTTTCCGTCGCTTTCCATTACTTTCTCAGTTCACCCAATTCTAAGGCAAATGCTAAACAATACATTTAAACTAGCTTTAATTACGGCTCGGCAGAGTCAAGATGCTCCATTTAGTTAACGATTATCGGTTTTACATCTTACTCGATAGGTCAATCCCTAGCTGTCCTTATTGCGTCGGTTTTAATTGAATTTGTGAATAAAAATTCTGTCAATTTTGTCTACTACAATAACTCAAATGTGTGTGATTTAGATTTGAAATAATTGTTCGGAATTCACGAGTACCTAAACTTCCTGTACGACCCTTACTTTGTTCGATAGGCCACAAGACCTTGATCATTAAGATTAAAAAAAAAAAAATTAGGCCACAAACTGTTTGTTCCTCTGGCTTCTTGGTCCGGTTTTTTGGTCACTCAGGAACAGACTAGAATCACCTGTTTCCTAAACGATCAAAATTATACTTACTTTTTTTGGGACAACCTGTATAACCCTTGTGTGCTTATACAGTGTGTCCCGATTTAGAAGTTATTTCATAAAGATGTGCTATTTAGTTAGGTCAGGTCATCGGTTCAGCTATCGGTCTGATTCGGTGGGTTGGTATTTAAGTCGTGAATCGTGTCGACACATTGTATTGGTAGCAATGATATTTTATTTGTTGTTATTTATTTGAATTTAGAATACAATTTAGTAAACTCATTTTCTTATTTGTATAAAAATGTATAAAAAACAAAACAGGTCAAGACTAAAGGTAAGTACTATAATTTCTAAATGCCACTCCAAGTCGCGATCTACACCTGTTCTAAGTTTCATCGAAATCGGTAGAGGTAATAATGTAACGACACTCAGATTTCATAATTGAAAATCTTATATATCATATTTTATTATTATATTCATATAGTATATTCTCTATCAGAGCAAAATATTTTAGAAAATGCAAAACTAAGACCTGAAAATGCAAAAACAAAACGAAAACAAAATAAACGTTTAAATAATCGGCGTGAACAATTTAAATGCAAATAAAAAACAGATAAAATTGTAATCCCCATTAAGTGCTGTAACGAGGTGTAATTGCAGCTATCGACGGAGCATCGCCGGCGCATCCCGTTCGAGGTGGCAAATGCAGTTAATTAGGAATCTCTTGACTTTAATATAAGTACAGGGTGATTTCAACTCCTTAAAATCTGAATTAGTATACTATCGAGACTTTCGTGAGTTTGTGTATCCGGATCTGCACATGATCCATACTAATATTATAAATGTGAAAGTAACTATGTCTGTCTGTCTGTCTGTCTGTTTGTTACGCTTTCACGCCCAAACCGCTGGATAGATTAAGCTGAAATTTGGCATAGTTAAACGTTGTATCCCAGGGAAGGACATAGGCTACTTTTTATCCCCAAAAATTGAAAAAATCCCGAGGGTCCACGGGTCATATCGCGGGAGCGCAGCTAGTTGAAAATATTTCATCTTGTATTGTAAAACTTAAAAGTATTATATTTTTTTTGGCACAAAAATAATTTATAGATAAGAAGATATCTCAGATTTTTATAATTTTTAAATAAAAGAAAGTTTGATGTTATTTATTTTTAATAATCTATTGCGAAAAGAGTTTCTATGATATATGGGTAATAAAGAAGTCATCATTTCACAATCATCGAAAGAAATCAATAACATTATGTCATTTTGATTTAGTGTGCGCAAAATTTTTGTTGCAAATTCATAGTGTTTATATATTATTGTCTATATTAATATAATATTATGCGTTTCGTCAAACACTTCATTAGGCACGTGCCCACACTTTGGCATATTATTGATCATTTGGTATGTAAATAAACGAGTCTTCACCGTCAATATACTACCTGTCATTATGTTTTATTGGAGACACATAAAAATATTATTATGATTTGAAATTCCAATTACATTTTTTATTGTAAAAGAAAGCATATTGATGTTAGTCACTAATTGTGTTAAAATGTTTTTGAAGTTTTTTGATTATGACTATAAAATATGTTATGATATGAGTGCACAGTTGGGTGCTACTAATCATAAAACATTATAGTTTTATCCGTTGGCCCTGAATAACAAAAAGCTCACAAACAGGATCACGACCATATCTACAAGGCTCGAATCTCAGATCAAGTCAGAACAGATACAATTTTAAATAATAGATACTTCTTTAAGACTCTCATCAACAACTTTCACAGACGTAATTGTGATCAACCTGTATATTGGAACAAAGAGTTCAGTTCCCACAGTCGCGCGTACAGGGTGTGCTATCACGAAGTAACCCAGTCTCGCGCGGAAGTGTACAAATGTCACCTTAGGCCCAACACCATTTTAGAATCAGACTCTTAAACCAAATTGTTTAGAAAATTTTAGAAAGCTTGAGTTTTTCGTTTGCACCACGTGAAACTAGAATTTAGTTAGCTAGAAATGGCTCGACGAATTCAACCAGGGGGGTTATTTACGTTCGTTTTTTCATTCGTTCGATGAATATTCGGATGCTTCTTACAACGAGCTACATTGTATTCAGTCGATAAGATCAACGTTAAAACACGGTCCTAACCTAGGACCAAATATTCCAAACCGAAAAATTGGCCCTTGAAGTCGGAAATTGTAGTAAGAAACATCCGAATATTCATCGAATGAACGAGAATAAGAACGCGAATACGGATCAGTACTTTATGGATACCTAAAATCCAAAATGGCTGATGAGAAGAATGCATTTTTTGACATTGAAACACAGATTCGTTACAAAAAAGTTTGAATACTTATATATTTTCAAAAATCATTTTGTTTTAGTACGGGTTCTTTGATATCTAGTTCTAAAAACCAGATAATTGAAGCTAAGCGTTTAGTATATTTCAAACGAGATTATTGTTTAGTCTAACTTAACTTTTAAACTTTCGGATTTTTAACTTGCCGCCAAAATTAAGCAGCTTTTATTTGAGATCAATTTTTAATCGCTTTAAAATAAAGCTAAGCTTTGTTGGTAACTTTTAAAGAAACGGGGTTTTTAAACTTTGATTTTTAAGCTCAATTTTAATCCTGTTTTGGGATAACGGTGCTGTTTTTCTATGAAAAATACTTTTTTCTTAATGCATCAAAGTTTACTAACGGCATTCAATATTAAAAAAAATGCAGTTACATATTTTGTCACCGTAAAAAAAATAACTGCACTTCATGCGGGCTGGATTACTTAGTTCAATTCTTTTTTTTAACTTTTTTGGTTATAAAAATTGGCTGTGGTTATTCTAAATTTAAAAAGATTCTACTTGTAACCTTCTTAACACCACGCACATAAATTCGGGTGCACAAATTTTGTTTTTGTTTAATATTAACATTATTAACATGTTTTTTTCAATTGTTGTAGATGTAGTCAATGCTTGTGGCGGTGAAGGTGAAGGAAGCACGATCATCTACAGCGGTCTCTTCTTACATAAAACAGTAAGAATCGTTCACTCACTCAAATCATTCATTAAAAACCCATACATCGCACAGCATAACTGGGTTTTTATACCATATTTGGGGACCGCACTTAAAAAATGATCGTGCGTGTTTTAAAATGCCCACAAGCATATTTTTCATTAACACTCTTCATTTCTAAAGATTTCAATCTGAAATCTAATGAAAACTTTTATAATTATAGGAAATGTAATCGTATTTGTTTTTGCAGGGAAATGCACAACAACAAATCAAAGGAGACCACGTATATACGCTGGTGACATAAGCAACTTGCTTACACACGTCACCACAACGTCATCCAGAGCATTCCGTCCTTTACACAACAGTATTCGTGCTTCGTCCTAAACACCGCCAGAATGGGAATTTGCAATTTTTTTATTTTAACCTGAAAACCCCCGCAAAATCAAAACTAGGAAATCGCAGCTGAATTCTAAATTTAAAAATTTTGTTTGTTGTTTTTAAAAATACTTTCAAAAATGCAAAAACATTCTGGTGATTTGTAAATAGTATTTATTAGATTAAGTGATGGTAGCATTTAAAACAGCTTAATTGCTTATTTTAATGTAAAATAATATTTATATTTTATTTAATGATATTGTTATCATAAGCTTTTCTAATACGTAGAACGTATGTTGTTCTAAAATTACTTCTTCCGGTAAAAGTGAAATTAAAAAAAAAATTCGGTTATTATTTATTTTTAATTTTAGTTTATGACATTCCATTTATGCTTAAAGAGGGTGGTTCCTACAATTTAGAAGTATGGGTAGTAAATAGTGAGAAATCAGAATATCAATACTATTGTCAACGTATCGTTGCGTAGTGTGGATATTCCATTTTTTGGGGATGAGCCATACAAAAGAATATGGATATTTTTAGTTTGTATGTTTTAAAGCTTTTTTAATTATACGCAGTTTAAACATTATTTAGTACTTACATAATAATAAAAAGATTAGAAAAATGATGAGCTTTTCTTGTCGTTATGTCGTTATAAAACTCTGACATAATTTTTGGTTATGATAACTTACCTATTTTTATTTGAAATCTGCCAATCTCAGAATAAAAAATTATGTACAAACCTTTTTTGATATTTTTCAATAACTGAGCATATTTTGCTAAAAGTACCTACTTACCATACTTGTAAAATAATAACACTAGTATTTCATATATTAAGAAACTATAAAACTTTTATGTTTTTCTATTTTTCTCTACCTAATTGGACATCAACCTTACAATATTTCGACATTTTCGAAATAAATGTAAGGTTTGACAAAAGCTTTAGGAATAATCGTTGTCTTAACAAGATATATAAATCATATTTATATATTAACTGTCATATAAGACGCACGCTACTTAAAATAAATATTTGTTTGGAAAATTGTTAAAAATGCTAAGAGAAATGATACTTACAGTTTTTTTTTGTAATTAGTCAAATGTCAATCAAGCTTAGAAAATTAGTTTTGACGTACAATACGGATATGAGTATTCGTGAAGTTAGCCGTTGGATATGAGTAGTGGCACTTTTTGCGCATCGAAACGGATGACTTCGCGTGCCAAGGTCTGTAGCGTACCTCTATCATTTAAGATGTGTAAAAGGATATTGAATGTCTACCGTACTATCAGTTCCCGTTAACATCCCATGTGCCAATATAGGCAGATTATTCTGTCGTTAGCCATATTTTGATATAGTTTTAGATGTAAAAAATATATTTTGACCATTTATACGTATCATGTATGTATGTATCACTATCATTGTGTATCAATGGTAATTAAATGATTAATGAAAATTTATTAGTTTTATTGGTATCCTGATTAAAATATTTAATGGACGGTTTAGTCAAGGACAGTTGACAAGTAACAAGTACCTAGTAAGCAAGTACCTACAGTAGTAAGCCGATTTAACAGTCATAGTCATGAGAAACACAAACAAACTTGCAGACTTATAATATTAGTAAGATAGGAATTAGTAACATAAAAAGATCTGAGAGAATGTCTACCGCACCTTGGGGATACAGTTGTGAACCTGTTTACGTTTAGGAAGTATATCTAAATGTATATGTGTATGTGTGTAATAATATATCTAAATACCCTTTAAATGCTCCTAGCAGGTATTCAACAAGATTAACGAATTACTAAGTGGTCCTAATGAACATATTGATTTGATGTATTGTAAGCATTCAGTTGCGTAGAGGATGGGCAAGCCCAGTTTAGTCATAATGACTGTGACTATGTATAAGTTATTGAGAAAGATAGTTATCAAAGTTCTGAGAAGTGTGAGTCAATAGTGAAAGTTATACGAACGTAACTTTTTGAGATAAAAATACGAAATCTAGTAGGCAAGTAAAATAAAATAAATAATACTGGACATTTCACACAGCATCATCTAGCCCCAAATAGCAGCAAAGCTTGTACAGTCAGCATCAAAAGTTGATTAACATTTGAAGTTTCCAAAATCAGAGTATTGAACACCATGACAAAAATTTTGACAAATAGTTGATGATTAACTCTCAGTCCATAATAATTTCCCAAGCAAAGTTTATTTTTTCTTAGCAATCGAAGAGAAATGGCGCTTTTAAAAATCAAACTGTTAATCAACTTTTGATGCTGACTGTCTAATGGGAACCAGATAACTGATATACACCTTTTGTTTGTAAATACATACCTACATATTAAACACCCAGACCCGAGATAAATATTTGCAGATCATACAAACATTTATCCCGCGGTGGCGATCGAACCCGCAGCCTACTGCGTGCCAAGCGGGCTTACATCCACTGCGTCACAGAGATCGTCATGTTATGGACTATGGTCAGGAGTCGTACTAGGAGAGTGGGGTACATCGACTATTAGCCCAAAGGCTAATGAATTTTTGTTTCGAATTTATATGGACTTGAAGATTTCACTATGAGACCTTGGAAATCCTTATAAATTACCTAAGAGTTACTTTAACAAGATTTCAACTTACCTAAGAATTAGGTAGGTACAACCACAACTTACTAAAAAAATGCAGTTATAGGACTGCGATAAGTCAAAATCATTATTTAGAATCGATACCTAAGTGTTAGAAAAAATAACACTTATATTTTTTTTACACTTTTTTTTCACAAATATATGTAGTCTTTATACTCGTATAAAATCTAGTCAATTCTATGAATGAAGTTTCTCTGAATTCTTAATAGTCTGACGTCATGAGAGCGTAAGTTCTTGGTAGACCCCGGATGACCTCGACTGGGGAATACCGTCCTAAGATTCATCACCTCTTCATTATTGCAAGGTTTTTACATTTTTACTATTGATTCTGAATAGCTTAATCACACGTACCATCATTATCATCATCCGCAGCCCGACTTTACCCACGGCTGGCTTCCCCTTGCTTTTGTCATTCTTCCCGGTCCTGTGCCAGCCTGTTCCGCTGTCTGCCCACGTCATTGATCAAGACAACATTGTGCCTTCGATAAGCACTCGGCCGAACACTCGGTGATGTCTACTGTACCGAGCACTTGGTCGTGATCACTGTCTCATTCACTCGGTGTGTGTAATCTCGCCATAGGTATGTTGTTGTTGACGGAATGTTGTTGACGGAATTTTTAGGCATGAGATTTTTGAGCATTTTAAAGATACGTAAGGTGTGCGTTTGCAGCTTGATTTTTTTAAATTTTTTTTAAAGACTTTTTAGCATTTCTTCTATTCCTTGCACCATGTGTCAACTTTGTTTTAAAATGTAATACAGATTGCACCATTATTTTTCACCATCACCACTACCATCCAGCTGACTCTACCCACTGCTGGATATAGGCCTCTATAAGCTTGTGCCATCCAAGACAGTCCTGTGCATAAGCATTGTATATTATTCACAGGCCATTAAATAAAGATCGTTCTGCAAATTACTGCTATCAACAGAACTGGTTTGCGTAACGAAGTAGCAGCCACGGATGCCTAATAATCTGTAATTGTTTTACTTACCATAATTTGTTCTGTAGTAAATAGTAGTAGTGGTAGTATCGAAGGAATTTTAAGCCTTTGAGTGGTTTTAAATTTAAATTCAATTATCCAAAATCTGGTGCATTGGGCTCAACGGATCAGCATTGCTATTCAGCTTGGTGCTGCTAGTGTTTTTGGCACGCATGGGTTTGGCTGGATCAGATGAGCTAGCTACAGATCGATTTCAATCTTGAAACGGCTTAATTGATTCTTAATTCGGTAAGATTCTAATATACAATGTAGGTACCAATGTTTATATACCTACTATGCTTGGTTTCATTGAACAAAATCAGCCGGTCAGCTCGCATCATATTATTATTCGAGTATCTATGTATAATGGAGACTTTAGACTAGTAAAAGGAGTGAGCCTATGTTGTGTCAAAATAAAGTTTTGGGTGTAATAACAGCCAGCTAAGAAACGGGACATCCACCGACATTCCAAAGCTTTGTATTGACTCACATTTAAAGCTATCACAACTTAAGATGAGGCTACACATAGTACACATCCGTGTTTAGTACCGCAAAGAGTGACTCAGTACACCCTCATTTCGTTACGATTCTGAACTCTGTACTGTTGTAATAAGGGTGCTTTATCGTGGATCTAAGATGGTATCTCTACGGTAGCCCAGTTCAGCGAGAAAGCATAAAAATGCTTCGGTTCCCACGATGGGCGATGTGCGGAGTTTTGGACTGTCACGAAGTGTTGCAGTTTCTTTGTTAATATCAACAAGTTTATCTATTAATCTTTATATTATTCACATTTAACTGTCGATATTCAGTGGAACACTTGAATTAAGAACAGTGTGGTACTTTCGTCTTTCAATCCGAGGGTTGCGAGCTCAAATCCAGCGCATCAATTTCACGTTTGTAAAAATAATATATATAATATAAGAGACGCACATCGACCACGAGGCAGACCACCAGCCCGTTGGTCAGACGACATAGTCGGCGTGGTTGGACGGCAATGGATGAGGATAGCACGGAGCCGAGAGGAGTGGCGGGTTAGAGAGGAGGCCTACGCCCAGCAGTGGGTATTGATAGGTTATTGATGATGATAATGATGATAATATACATAAATGACAAATTGTGAAGAATACCCATGAATAAAATCGACGCCACTTGTCAAATATGAATTACGATATCCCTCTGACTACCTCCTCAGACGTCTTCAAAGGATCTTGGGTAACTGATCTGAGAGAATGTGAATGAAAATGAGAAATGAATACCGTGCCTTAGGGATGCAGTCGTGGTCCTGATTTTGGTTTCAAAATCATGACGTGATTTTAAACTTTGAATTACCTGTTCCGAGTGTCATGCATGATTTCATTATGTATGTGGTTTTCGTAATGACCACGACCAGACTCAAGATGTTTTGTATTGATGAAGGGTTTCTGAACCCACAGGTGGGAAATCTAAAAGTGTGTCACAGTGGACAATGATTTCATAAAGACAGGTGGTTTCTGACGGTGTCGGTTGTGACACTTTATGAGGTAATCTTGGGTTTTATGAGGTCAAAGTTCATACTTACCTACACGTAGCTAATCCTAATGACAAAGATCATACGTCATATTACCTACTACTTGGATTGTAGGTAAGTAACCTAATTTGAAAAATTGTAGCGCTTTCAAAGCCCTGTCTATTTATAGTATGTACCTACAGTGTGCCAAAAGAGTATTAACTTTTTTAAACCATGGCCAGAGATTCATGTATTGGTGTAGGTTTCATTCTCCTTATAAAATGTGTTAAATCACTTCGTAGTGATAGGTAGTAGTTTGTGTGACGATTTGGACTTGTGTCACGTTGTGGGGTAAATCTCAGGTCTTATATGAAGCAAAGTTCATATTTAATGTCACGTTCTTTTCATTTTATTTCACCCACTAAAGACTAACAGATTCTTTGGCGAATCAAATATTGTTAGGTGGTGTAAAAAAAGTGTTCTTACTTAAATTTGATGAAAACGAATTCAAAGGGGAACATTATACCTTTCACGGTGAAATACACAATCATTCATCTAAAATAAAAAATCCATAATACCCTTACCTAAGACTACACGCGTTGAAAACAAACAAACAGACAACACGATTTTGCAGTATCGCACGGGTTTCGCTCACGGCGCGAACTATTGTAGATGCCACACAATGCACGGAAGTGTATGTTTGCTTAAGATCTTGTCTCCTTCATGTAACAGCATTTATATAAATATACAGATACTTTGCTAAAATATTACCTAGGTATTTGAACTACTTACTTTAAAACATTGCAAGTGCAAGACACACAAACGAGGCACACTTCTCATGACAACCTTATGTCAATCGTCAGCATAAAATGACAAAAAAATATAGCTAATTGTTCTTTGTCTACAATTATCCACACGGCTGCGCTAACTTTATTTGAATGGAGTAGTAGAATCCTAGGATTCTACTAGCATCTAGATGGCACCTAGATAGCATCTAGATGGTCAATTGGGAAAAATTTAAAACTTACATTTAAAGATGAATCTTAGATTAGATTCTTAAAAACATGCATGTAAAAAAAGTTACTTTAATAATCTTATTTCTAGTCGTACTCTTCATTGCTGAAGGTCGGGTCCTTGAAAGGCTTTCGTAGCCTTGTGAATGAGCTGCTTCCACTTTATCCGGTTTACTATACTATAATAATAATGGTCATCAAAATACGGCCACCGCTTTTTACGGAACCAAAGACTTACCAAATTTCATTTATTCCTCGTAGAGTATTCTCCTCTTTGGCTCGGGGCAGTGAATATTAAAACATTTAAAGCTAGAATTTTCGAAGTAATAATTCATCGATCGGTCTTACATCTTGTCACATATAGAACGTTTTATTTCTATCGAACGTAATAAACCTCTGACTACCCCTTCGACATCTTTTTTTTTGGCTTCGCTTTTTGTGCATGCTCAGACATTGTTAATAGATCTTGAATCCTTATATTAGAAAATAAAGTTGTGACCCTGTTTCGGCTGTAGTTTCTCTTCGTCTTTAGTCCCGGTTTTCGTCTTTAGTTTAAGATAATAAAAAAAAAACTACATCTACACCACAAACTATGTAAACTTAAGGTTCAGGCTCACAACCGTTATGTAGATAATATATTTATCATCATGACTCATTTATTACGTAAACCAAACGTTCTTTCATCAAACTATGAATTAATAAGCTTTCAAAATTATATAGCCTATTGATTTACCACAAATCATTTAATTTATTGTTTCAATCTAGAAAACTCTAACATTATTAGGTAGGTGTCCCACTGAGATGGTTCGTAAAAGCTCATCATCATTACGAGATATATTGATTGTGCTATAAAATTGTTATGATTTGTATGGCCTTCATTATATAAAAAATGTTTTGAACAAATACGGTTTTACTTGATATTTGAATGTATAAAACTTGAACTCAAATCGACATTTCTCCATTTTTTTCGGATTTTAGTACTTAAACACTTTGATTGCGTTTGATCTTTCAAAGGATCTGCTCCTGCTAATACCACTGTTCTTACATTGCGAGCCTTTTATGAATCAGGTCCCTTAGCTTAACTACAAACAGGTTAAGTACATACTCAATTGCATCTTAATTAACTTCTCTACTTCAATAAAATTATTATCATCGTTTTATGGCGGCAATTAATGCAGAAAGAAAAAAAAAAAAAAAGAAAAAAAAAAACTAAAGAAAAACTTTATGATTTAATAATATTAATATACATATTATAGGAAGTTATAAGTAAACATGTTGTGAACATGTTTTAAGGACAAATATCCACTGAAATCATTTTGTTGTTATAGTAATAGGGAGAGATCGCGTAAAGGTTTTATATAATACTAGCGGAACGCCCGCGACTTCGTTCGCGTGCTACATATCAACATAGCCCTTGAGTAAGCTTAAGCTTTCATCACTTTAACTAAACTGAGTGACTGTGACTGCGAGTTCAACTTTGATGACTGAGTCTGAGTCCGAGTCTCACTCTAAATGTGTCTCACAATCTCACCCTCACATTTAATCTGACGCCCCCCCATAAATTCACAAATCAACAGCATAGATTCGAGCGTTGACGTTTCGAGTTTAAATCGTGTGAGTTTAAAAAATGATTTGAAATCTTTATATCATAATTTTTCTGCCCTTACTATGTGTCAGGTTGAGTGTAGACATAGGCTGCCTCCTAACGCTGTATATTTTTTTTACTATAGTATTTCATATTTATTCACACTTAGGTATTTCATTGAGAAATGAAAAGTCTTATCAAAATTTTCGATTCCGACGGGATTCGAACCCGCAACGATCAGACGATCCTCCTTCAGCCGGAGTGCCTTACCTTACTTATTACAGTAAAAAATGTGAAATGGAAAGTTTTGTTCTACGTGTGTCGGCATAACCATGATCTCTTTTTTCACTCTCCCTTCAGCCTCTTCATCATCGTATTCTCTCCTTTCATACCCATATCTTCTACACAATCCATCCTTTTTTTCTAAAGTCAATTTTATTTTACGGTTTAGTCTAATTGCTCATTATTAAGTCGCTATAAATAAATAAATAAATAATAAATAAATAATGCTGGACTTTTCACACAGCATCATCTAGCCCCAAAGTAAGCAGAGCTTGTGTTATGGGTACTACATGACTGATATACTACTTATATACTTTTTGTTCGTAAATACATACATATTATACATAGAAACACCCAGACCCGAGACAAATATTTGTAGATCATACAAACACTTGTCCCGCGGCGGGGATCGAACCCGCAACCTTCTGCGTCGCAGCCGGGCTTTCGCCCACTGCGCTACAGAGGTCGTCTATAACAGAGGCCTTCATGGGGCTCAACATTTTTGTCACCACTCTCCTGATATGATTGTTTTTAATAAACCCAGGTTTGATTTCTTCTTAAATACTTTGACAGATTTAACTGTCCTCTTAGAAATCGATTTACACGATGCCATTCTGGCATACCATTCTTGCCGCTTGCCGCAGAATATTAGCTCTTGCTTCGTTGAGTTTGAGAGGCAAGAATGGTATGCCAGAATGGCATCGTGTAACCGGTGTCTCTCATTTGATTGCAGAATACAATGTGTATCACCTTCATTATTGTTTTTATTGTGATTTATAATTTCAATAAATAATAATCAAGTCATCGAGTGCATTTAGTTTTCAAAAGTTATGAATCAATGTTATGATTCAAATTCAAACGATCAAGCGACACGCGAACCATTCTTATTAATGCATCGTTATTGGTTTGATCCTAGTTAATATGTTATGTTGATATAACTTAAATAGATTTAAGAAGGTTTGTAATTTAATTTATTCAAAGTTTCTTTTTTTATTTTATCCATTAAAAATGCCTCCATCATTGATTATGTTTTTATTTTACTAAGCTATGACGGAGGCCTTTTGATAACATAATTAAAAAATGATTAAATGTACTGTCTAGATCTAATTTTAATATGAGCCAAATAATATGTAAACCAGAAATTAAGCCAAATTATAATGGTAAAGGAAAAGTTAAAATTGATTTAACTTTGAGCTAAAACAGAAATAATGACAAGATTTATGTGTATTATAAATCACACATCTCAAACCTAGCCTAGTTAGGTTTAACGTTCCTAATTAAGTAATACCGTTATATTACGACCATAATATACATAATTATAATTCAATTAAGTAGATGGGTATTACGGCCTTAAAAAGTATCCAGGAAAGATTGAAAACCGCTTGGATTGGATCTTAGAACGCTCAATCAATTTAAGCTTCGCATATTTACTTTTCAGTCTTATCCATGTGACTTATTATAACAATTGACATTAGAAATTTTGGTTATTTTGCATTGTTACTCTTGATGGATTTCGATGTATATTGCATGTAACTAGGGTACCATGTTTCGATGTATTTACTTTGCGACTAAGTATTATTTGTTTATTATTTATTTATTCTATAATAAATTATTATTATTTATTCATAACATTGAAGAAGACTGTGCACAGGATGCGAGTAGCACAGAGAGCCATGGAGCGTGCCATGCTCGGCATCACACTTTTAGATCGAGTCCCCAATACCGAAATTCGCAAGCAGACAAAAGTCCAAGATGTCAGCAAGCGAATATTGGGGCTCAAATGGAGTTGGGCAGGACACGTGGCCAGGCGTGATGATGACAGGTGGAGCAAAGTGCTTACTGAGTGGTGGCCTAGAGATGGAAAAAGGAGTGTCGCTCGTCCACCTACAAGATGGATCGACGACATCGTGAAATCCGCAGGTCGTACATGGAAGACTGGCTCAGGATAGAGGCGAATGGCGAAAGCGAAGAGAGGCCTATACCCAGCAGTGGGATGCCAAAGGCTGATGATGATGATGATGATGATGATTTATTTATTAAACCGTCGTCAAATAACGGAGACAGTTTTCCAGGAAACCTGGGCTTATAAGTACTTTCACAAAGCTTGTGAGTTAGCCCCATCAGCCACAATCACCATCTGATTCCGTACACCTACGGAGCGCCTACGCGTCAATAACCTCTAAATTAGTTGAATTAGTGAGACTTATCACTATTGATCAGTATAAAAGCATTCATGATTTTAACTAATGTTTGATAAACGAAGACGAAAGAAAGTTCAATGTACAAAAAAATAATTTTCTTTACTGATTTTTAGCCATTAAGGGAACATATTCACATTTTCAGTAGATCTAGGTTTGGCTACCAACTCGCTTGAATGAATGAATGAACACTTTATTGTACACCAATTAATAACAAAACACCACATAGAAATAAGAAATAAGAAAAAATTATTGTCCAAACTGTGTTACAAAGATGGTATTAATCTAATTAGGTATCAACAGTTTACCCATCCTGGGCGTACATAAATAAAACACGTTGAAAATTAGTACAATGGACGACCTTATCGCTGAAAGCGATTTCTTCCAGGCAACCTTTGGATGGAAAATAAACCAAAGAAGCATACAAAAATGTTGCGCGATGTTTCGTCGATCTAGGAGAAATCTATTCAATCTAGCCGAGAAAACTTTGAAAAAATATATTAACTCTTTCAATTATTACTACTTTTTTATCAAATCTTTTGATAAGAAATATGAGTAAAAGCTTGTAACAGAGGACATAGGGTAAAGGGTTAGCAACCTACTTGGTACTCGTAGCAATGTTGCCAACATCGATACAGCTCCATAATTCTATGCACAGTAAATCAGTTCGTGAGCGATATGGGTCACACAACATGGAGTTATGAATGCGCGATGAAATCTACACTAACTATTATAAATGCTAAAGTAATTTTGTTTTAAAAGTAACTTTAATCACTGACTGATAACAGATACCGGTAAAGTGAAGCAGATATAAATCTTGGGGACGGAAATATTCTCAAAAATAAAAAAACTGACTCTACTCGTACACCAACGTGTGGACGCTCTTTATATCTGCATATTTTAATTAAAAGAAGAAAGTAGCTGGGCAGATATGATGGAGTTCTTAGGATGTTTAATAACTTCCGGCATGGCCTAACGACTTTATAGCTACGACAATACCTAATAGATCAGCATACCTAGTGCAAAACACGGAAGCGCTCAGTTGCCAATGCCACCTAGGACACTCCTTTTTTGACCTTGCTTTTAAAAACTTTTTTCTTTTCAGACTTTTCTTTACCAAGTTTTTTCTTAGCTTCATGTCGTGACATGGATGCGCCCGATATGCGGTCAATCATTGTGTCATGAGATCATAACACTTCACGTCGACACTGCGGTCGTCGGTAAAGCACCATGAAATTAACTTTCCCAGTTGATTTTGACACATTGTAAAGTATTGCAAACGTTAGCCCAGGTATTTTGTATGTCCCAGCGGGTTGCAAGGGCCTACCGCACGGTGGGTTTTGCGGCAGCGTGTGCTCTGGCGGGCACCCCTCCTTGGGAGCTCGAGGCGTGGGTGCTCGCCAGAGTGTACGAGTGGACGGCGGAGCGCAGGGCGCTCGGGGAGCGCCCGGCCCCGGAAGAGCGGGAGGCCGTCCGGCGACAGGCGAGGGAGGTCACCATCCAACATTGGGCGGACGACCTTGCCTCCGCCGTATTTGGTCGCTGGACGCTTGACGCTCTCGGGCCAGTACTGCAAGACTGGCTCGAGAGGCCGCATGGCTTCCTCTCCTTCCGCATGGTGCAGGTGCTGTCGGGGCACGGCTGCTTCGGCAAGTACCTGCACCGCATTGGAAGGGAGGAGGGACCGTCGTGCTATGACTGTGGCGCGGCGGTGGACACGGCGCAGCACACCCTCGAGGTGTGCTCGTCGTGGTCCGAACCGCGCCGCAGCTTGGTTGCGGCGGTCGGGCGGGACCTCTCGCTTCCCAGCGTAGTTAGAGGGATGCTGGGAAGCGAGGATGCCTGGGCGGCAGTCGCTTCCTTCTGCGAAGACGTTATATCGCAGAAGGAGGCGGCGGAGCGCGCGCGAGAGGTGGATCCTCTTGCGCCGCCGCACCGCAGGCAGCGTAGGGGTAGGAGAAGGCGGAGGTACGACCGCCTTCTCCCGCCCGGTGGTGAATAGCGGACGATAGGTGCGGGGGCGCCTTCGTCCGCCTCGCACTGTTCACCACCAAGCGGGGAGGGACGGTCGCGCACTCATGACCGTCCCCGAAGTCCCTCCTCAACTCGAGGAGGGACGTGAAAGGCCCGCCTTAAGGGCGGGGATCGCCGGAGGGGGACTGGACGAAAAGGCTCCGCCGGAGTGCCGCTGGGTTGTTTAGTGGGTATACCGGGAGCTTCACTCCCGGGGAGTCCCACATACCCCTCCCGCCCCCCCCGCGGGAGGGGATGCGTAAGGCATTTTTCCCAGCGTCAAAAAAAAAAAAAAAAAAAAAAAGGTATTTTGTATGTCGCGTAGGTGACGTTGACGTCCAGGTGGGGCCGTACCTCAAGTACTTGGCCTCACTCTGGACAGTCGCTGGGACTTCGGGGAGCACTTCAGCCGCTCCGTTCCCCGGATCCAGAGGGTAGTGGGTGCTCTGCACAGACTGCTGCCCAATCTCGGGGGACCCAGGGAGGGTGTTCGCTGCCTGTATGGCGGGGTCGTGCGATCGATGGCCCTCTACGGAGCGCCCGTCTGGTCGGGGAGACTGACGGGTGTTAGGCGCTATAGGCAGCTCTACAGCAGCCTACAGCGTCCTATGGCCATTCGTATCGCGCGAGGATACCGAACCATCTCGTTCGAGGCGGCGACCATCTTGGCGCGGTTCCCGCCCCTTGATATCTTGGCGGCGATGGACGCACGTGTGTACGTTCGTCTCCGTCAGGACAATGGGAGCGGAGCCGCGCCTGCTGAAGTGCGGGCGCAGGAGCGCCGGCGTGCGCTCGGGATGTGGCGCGAGCGGCTCGACGAGCCGCGGAGCTCGCGCCAACGCGTCGTCGGCGCTGTGGTGCCAAACTTCGAAGCCTGGCTGGGGAGGGAATATGGGAACGTCACCTATAGACTTACTCAGGTACTCACCGGACACGGTTGTTTCGGTGAGTTCCTGAGTAGGATCGGACGCGAACCGACACCACAATGTCACCACTGTGGGTCAGACCTCGACTCCGCTCAGCACACGTTGGAGCACTGCTCGGCGTGGTGCGCGGAGCGTAGAGTCTTGGTCAACAGGATCGGGCAGGATCTCAGTCTGCCAAGCGTAGTGGCAGCTATGCTGGCAGACGACACGGCCTGGAGGGCCGTGGCCTCTTTCTGTGAAGCCGTTCTGGTCCAGAAAGAGGCAGCTGAGCGGGATCGTGAGAGGGCCGATCCCGCTCGGAGAAGGAGGCGGAGGCGGGGCGCTAACGGCCGCCCCGCACCGCCTGCCCCCCCATGAGGGGGGCGGAGTGGTATCCCCTGCCAAACAGGGGACTTTCCGGGTTCGCGGGTGGCCGTAGTGGGGACTTCGGCTGTCCACGATGCGAACCCCGGGAGGGCGGCGGCGCTCCTGTGGCGAGCGCCGCCGTTAGCACCGCGAGGGTGCCGGGCGTGGCTGTGGGTGTCATTCCCGGGACAGTGCTTAGGCAAAATGCGAGAGGGGCACCGGCGTGTTCCGTAGGAGATCCCGGAGCCCCTTGACATGCATGGAGGCCGGCCACACGTCAGTTTTTAGTCGGTGAGAGTCCGACATAACCCTTCCGCCGTCCTCACGGCGGTTGGGTATCCATAATGGATTTTCTGACGAAAAAAAAAAAAAAAAGGTATTTTGTATGATCTTCGGAGACGAAAGATTATTTGAAGATGTTTTGTTGTAAGCGCCAAAAGTATTAAAAGTGAATAGGTTGAATTAAATGGAAATCTATTGCATCAGCAACTCGAAAAAAATAATACTTAAAAGCTGAGATTTTTTTCACCGAACTAAATGGATCAGACATGTAGTGCCTGTAATTGTAGTGAAACTATTTTGTTCTCATGTTTTAGACCGTCACTGGCCATTAAATTTTCAACACTGTTGATACCCACATAATTTACCGTATAAAACGCTTTGAAAACCATTTATTTATGATACCTTACATCAGAATAAATACCCGATTTCAAATTGAAAGTACCAGGGTCGCATAAATAACAAAGAGCAGTACAAGTCACCGATACATCTTGTTGAACACGCGTTGGAGAGCAAGTAGTTACTGATTGATTGTCTATGGTCAAGCGCCACTATTCCATTCAGAACAGATCGAGAAACTAGGAATGAGTAAATGTTTTATCCCTATAAATTCCATTTCAAAATGTTATTGTTTTATGAGAAGAATAAATCAGATTTTAAATAATATGTGTCTAGTAATGTTAATTATCATTATTATGTTCGAAAATACGAAATAACTCTAGTTTGATGTTTTTCTCTATGTTTACGTTTTTCTTTTGTTTAATATGAACTAGTTATTTGATATAGCAAACGAACGAATTCTTATTTTGAAATTCGTCGGTTGCTTCATTTTGCACGTCGAACAGAAAAGCGCAATAACTCTGAATTTCTTTATTTTCCGCTCAAATTACATTACCATTCTTAATGTCGAATGGGAAGTATAAACAGCCATCAATACCTGTGTAACCGGAGAGAGGCATTGAATAAATCGTTGAGGGGTGGGATGGTCGCGTGCCGTCGTCGTCTATATTTTTCCAACAAACTGCAGAAGTTGTCAACAGTTTACTTTTGCAAAACATTTTTATTTCTGACACTATATTTTTTTTATTTAGAACACTTTTTCGAAAAAAAATATATATTTTATACATGTTTGATTGTGTGATTGAAGTAATTTATGTTAAAGTCATCCGATATGGAAACAAAATGGGATCTATAGTGTGACCATGAATCCTTAACTAACAAACATTACGTTGTGTAAAGCATTTCTGATTCGCTACCAATTAACAGAAATAATTGAACAACGAAACGAAAGTCCATCAACAAACGAAACAAAACGCACGTGTCTAACAATTAAATATTTTTAAACAAATCATCTATCTTAACAATTAAAAACGGTCACGGATCTTCATATAACGGACAGATTCAAATTATAGTTTGGACACGGTGTTTTTGCACCCACACACTTCCGTCTTTAACTGCCTTAATGATCTGATATTATCTATATATTATATTACAATACTGTAAGTAAACGACGTCAACGCGAACAAAATATCATAGGTAACACATTAAAAGAATCAGGAAGTTTAAACATTTTTTCATAATAAATCATCAACCAATAATGGACATGTTTTAAGAATCGAAAATCACATACTTATGCATCATCTGTAATGTGATACATACCATATAACTAGATCATTATCTGGTGCACGAGTAAACTACTTATAGGTATTTTTGGTATACTTAGATATCTTCCTACTAAAAAAAAGAAAAATTTTACTTACTCACTTTTCCTACCCGGCGTCCGATGTCACGAATCAATATCGGATAATTTCCTAGCGCCTTGCTATAAACGTGGTGTAAAGTTATTCCTCGGAATAAAATAGGAATAACCATACGTTTTGACAGTTTACACTCAGGAATAACTTTATACCACGTTTATTAGAAAGGCCGACTTTTGTTCTCCAACTGCTATTTATTCTGCGGTTTAGCGTCAAAGTGTGTTGTTTGGGCTCTTTTGTTTTATGGCCAATTTAGAAGTGTTGATGTTTGATGAACTGGGTGTGCGACGTTTATAGCACCAAATTGGCTGTCGAGAAAACTTTTGAATGAATAATTTTCTTAATTAAATACCTAATATTGAAAAGCATGCTACATAGCTTTAGAAATAATGTTTTTTTGGAACAAAGTTCCTTTTCGGACGGTATCGAGGATGGAGGCTGGAAAAAAAAGCGTTCAATTTTACCGTCACGACACATACATAGGTCAAAACGTCTGTGCGAAGTGCGCAGACGCGAAACAGTCCATAGATTATGCATTGTTAGTACGAAAGAGCGTTTCTAGGATTTTAATATTTGACATTAATTTATTTAACAAATGCCAATGTCAAAGTTGAAACTTCGTTCCAACCGAGTGTTTCACGGAGGTTCCACGACACTCACGTACTTTTTTAAATAACCTAGGTTTAGAACAAAAATTACAGAAACCGTCTTGAATCTTTTCCTTATGATTTTTTTAAACCAGTCGTTGAAAGACATGGGTAGCTTAGAAATAGTTTAATATGTTTTCACCTTATAACATTTTTATTTGTAGAAGTTGTTTATCGAAGTAAATGATAAAAACAAAGATAGCTAATAGAATGAAGACTGCTTTTTTTGGGATAATATAGAAAGAAATCCAAAGGTTGATCCGCCAGGTTGCAAAAAGTATCGAACGATCCGCAATGTTATGTCACGAGCGCGCGAGTTGAACGCGACCTGCGTGGGCGGCGCACTAGAGATGTGATGTCGATGTAGAGATTTTTATCGACAGAATAATACATTTTGTCAGTTTCTTTATTCCAGCTGTAGTTTTGGTTTCTGCGTATTGTCATTTTCTAGTAACTATATTGATTTATTGACGAAACTTAAAGATAGTTGATTCACATTAGATAAAGGACATAGTAACGTATTAGAGAACTAGATTTATTTAAGGGTTACAACAGCAAAACTTCAGAAAACTAACGTCTCAGAAAGTGTCCTTACCGTATACAATAAAGTTATGTTTCAGGATACTTGGGAATAATGAATTATGTTCAATTTAACGTTACAACGTGTATTATTGGATAACAATTTTTTTGTCGTTTTAGTTAATGCATTTAATCAGCATAATTTTAATTTTAATCAGTTCATAAAAATCATACCTACACAATAAGAAATATAAAATACACAAAGAAATATGCTAGATGATGCTGTGTGAAAAGTCCAGCATTATTTATTTATTTATTTAAATAAAATCGATCATCGATAAAACATTGAAATTGATCCCATCTCTACCCCTGCGAAGGCGCAATCTTCGCCAAACCCGTAGCGGCTCTGGCGACAGTCAACATAAGGTCACGGTATGGTCCCATAAGGCAGGCCTTAAAATATATAGCCTTGTACGTTAATGTCTAATGTCATTTCATTTGCAGTACGCCATTACTATCGAAGGCGGGTTTATTCTTATTGTTCGCTTACGGACGGTGGATGAAGGTGATTCTGCTTTCGGAAATTGATTCTGACAGACAGACGTTACTTGTGCAATTATTTCTCAGATACATAAAACGTACAGTACCTACAGATATGTATTAATCAGATCTTAGGGATTATTAAAGATTTTAAAATTAACAAAAATGTTACCTATGCATGATTTGAATCTACGAACTTCACAGATCCGTAATGAAGATCGTGGGTTCAAATGTAGCATAGGTGCAATTTTTTTTTTTTTTTTTTTTTTAACATAATTATACAGGGTGTAAAAAGACTACTACCGAAAACTGAGGGGTTGCAATCAGATCATGATTCTAAACATATTTAGCGAAAAAAAAAACGCAAAAAAAATTTTACTTAGCTACGTCATTTTATGTTATTTAAAGTTATTTACTACTAGTACAACATAATAAGACCATACCTACCTAATAATTTCATTTATAAAAGAAAAAACAGTCAAAATCCAGCAATCTACGTAAAACAACGCGCCCAGTACATACGCAAACAGTAATCGGAGAAAACAGCGTTTTAAACGCTGTTTTCTCCGGATATAATGATTTTTTCGAAAAATCCTTTTGGATTTGATTGTGTTTTGGGATGCTGTACCTACCCCTTTCGGCTTCGGCAGACGTCTTTTTACACCTTGTATATTAGATAAGTATGTAATATAGAACAGTCCAACCTTTTTCAAGTCAGTTAAAAATAAAGGAGAGCGGTGGATTGTGTCCGACTTTTAAAAATTAAAAATGATCTTAATCGATAAAAAAATATAGCACGTCACTAGTACTTAATATGTCTATGACTCAAATTATCTGTTCATAATCTATATTATCGATGACCAATGAAGGATGTTCGGGAAATTCCAAGAATGTTGGTAAAACATTTTGTGTACCTACCAAGCATTTTTTATCTAGAGTCATGTTGAAGAAAAATGATTTCGTTGCGCAATTTTTTTGAAATGAAGTGAACCTAAATTGGTTTTTATCTTCGATACAACGATTCGAAGATATCCAAATGTTTGATTTTGAGAGAAAGTAAGTTCGTCTTTACGAATTTATAAGAGGTCGATAATTTAATTCGAATATAGACGATGATGCTCATACACTTTCGTGACCGTCGGCATTCGTCTATCATTGGCGAATATGTAGAGGAATGCCAAAAAATTGCAAATAGAATCAGGCATGCATGAAAAGTAAATTCGGACTTGCTTCAGACTACCTACATAAAAAAAAAATCAAATGCATCTAAATAAGAATGGATTATCTTACACTAGCTGCGCTCCCGCGGTGTGACCCGCGGTCCCACGGGATTTTTTCATTTTTTCGGGATAAAAAGTAGCCTATGTCCTTCCCTGGGATACAACCTTTAACTATGCCAAACTTCAGCTTAATCTGTTCAGCGGTTTGGGCGTGAAATCGTAACAAACAGACAGACAGACAGAAAGACAGACAGACAGAGTTACTTTCACATTTATAATATTAGTATGGATGAGGAGAAGGGATACAATCGTGAGACTTTTTTAAAACTTAAAGTAAGCACCTATTTCTTTATGTCGGAAAAATACCAAGCGTTGAATATTTGCATCTTCTTTGTACATGTAACCTTTTCAAATATTTTGTTACTCAAATAACATTTCCTTGATGTTACAGGAAGTGTCAGTTTGTTCCGTAGTATTTGTTCCGTACGATACCTTTTGTTTGAAGAGACGTGACTAATTGGACACAAAATGATACTAGCTTCCGCGCGCGGCTTCACTTACGTGGTACAGTTAGCGACAGAAGTTCATGAACACTTGGAGATTTATAAATATTTTCATTATGTATGTATAATGTGTGACAAAATAGTATGTTTTTTGTACAAATTGCAATAGAGACAAAGTATCTTTTAATGTACCAAAATTAATAAGTCGCTGAACGTACCAGCGATGACTTTTCATGTAAATGTACATTTTCATATCCCCAAGGCGCGGTAGACATTCTCTCAGATCTTTTTATGTTACTTATTCCAGACCCATTGAAAGATGTCTAAGGGGGGTAGTCAGAGGCATGTCCAAACACATAATATTTGAGACATGCCCACATTTTGCAAAGTTAGTATTCCATACGTGACTGGTTGCAAGCCCATCGCCGCCTATAAGAACACTAACTGGTTTTCTCACGATGTTTTCCTTCACCGTTTAGAGCACGTATTAAAGCGCATATAAATTTTACGTATCGCAAAATCCATTGATGCACGACCGGGTTTTGAACCCACAACCTTCGGAAGTTGAGGTACAACCCCATTCAGCCAACACGGCTTTTTTATCATATCTTTGAAATAGTGAAAAAACATTTTGTCTTATATTACTTTGCCTTGCAGAATTAAAAAAAAATGCAAGGAAACATGTAATTATTTTACAAACGCACGCATAGTGCAAAAGCTGCAGGAAACAATTACAAATTTTATGATTTGAAATAAAATTATCGTGAACGCACTTTTATAGTGTTATTATAATTAGTGTATAAAGAAATCGTAGGTTCGATGCCTAATCAATTTCGAAAATAATCAAAGATGATACTGTAAAACAGCTCGAAGCTCAAGCTATAATATAGGGTCTTTCATTTTAAACTACACAAACTGACAGGGCCTTATTTTTGGGTTATAAATAGAAGTTTGAGCGTATCAATTTAATTCTTAAGCCGATTTAAGTTTTCACTTCAAAATTTATTTTTTATTGATTGTTGAGGACATGTTGCATATCAAGGAGAAGAGACGTTCCACCAATCGCAGCGCAACTACATCACGAATGGGCTTAGTTATACAAGAAGCAACAATCAATTGAACGATTTTCTCAGGATTTTCATAAAAGAAAAAAAAATACATTACATAAATATTTTTTCATTAATTTGTTGAACCCAATTCCTGAATTAAGTTGAAAATGAAAGAACCTATATAGCTGGAAATAGCGTATTGGAGGACTTCCTTTCATGGTTCCTAAATCATCGGTTCATCAGTATGCAGTGGATGATGCACCGATACTATCGTTTTGTATTTCACAAAATAATACACCGGGATTCTAGGTCCGGGATTATTATACTCGTGGTCTTATTCTTATTGTAGTGAACCAAATTTGGCTAAAAATGGTTTCACTAATGATCCCCTTTCATAAAATCCAATAACTAGGCTCCTTATCTACCTACATCATATTATATATATTACATATTAACTGATTCCCTATATTCCTAATCTTTATATATTTTTATAATTAATTTTGCTAGATTTATTTTTTTTTGTTAATTCAACCTGTCGCAAGATTTGTAATTACCTACCTGATTGATTCGTACTGTAGCTTCCTCGATACAGGCGTCGCCTAGTGAGGAAACTATCAGATACCCCCACTTCTGTATCAGCTCTCAGCAAACTACAACATACTTAATTATAAGTCTTCTCTTTTTTATGTTATCTATCTTTAAGTTTTAGTTAAGAATTGATTGTATGTTTTGCTGTAATAAACATTTTTTGTATTTGTAGGCTCCTTTAGTTCTTCAGTAGGTAACTTACTTACTACTTAGTAGGTAACATGAATTAAAATCATGACATAACTTTGTAATCCAAGTTTTTTTTTTTGCTAAATCATTGTTTATATAAAAAAACAATTTCATAAAATCTTTTTATTAATTTCGAATTTTAAGACTGACATACAATAACCAGAACAAAACAACAAGAAGGAATAAAAAAAACAAAGCAAGAAAAATATACAAATGAATGCCTAATCTTCGAAAAAATACTAACTTCATATTCGATGTGATGAATAATCCCGGGATAGCATTATGATCCCGGGATATCCCCCTTCCTATAGAAGACCGCGGGCTATAGGGACGCGCCGGTCTGCCCGTCCCGCCCTCCATTGTCCCAGCGACTGATTATAATAATTTCCCGCCAAATCAAATGCATTCGGGAATCGAATGTTGATGTTATTAAATCAATGTTCGCGATTGTTCTATTTTGATACTTGGCCGTGAGAAAAACATTAACATAAAAAACATTACAATCTACAAATCGAGGAACTGCCCTTAAATTGTGTTTAGTTAAGGAAGTCTACGAAAGATTGAGATTAATGCTAGTTTAAAAAATATTTTTTTTTGTTAGTACTGAGAAATGAAAAGTCTTATCAAAATTTAATTTAAGTGTGGACACTATAAAAAAAAATCATATATAAATCATTCAATTCATGATTTTTCTATTGCTGAGAATTTATTAGGACGAAACACACAGTGTCATTTATGTTTGGGCACATACGTATAACGTGTAAAATAAGCTGCGTGATGTCACTCAATGAAGCCATAGCGCAATTAAAGATGAGATCAAAGTATCAAGATAATAAATTCACCTATTTCGTCAATTTACTTTGAAATGACAGCTTACATTGTGAACAAAGCCTAAACACTGTCTCAATTGCGTGAGCACGTGTAATCTTGAATAGGACTAATCGATTCATAAAACAGGCAAAACTGCACCTTCGACTGTTTATTTAGTGTTCAAATTCCTTTGATAGACATCATAGCGTAGCACGGTAGCCACTGTGCTACACTTTAGCGTTTTTGTATCACAAACCTGTGTAAAGAAGTTTGAGCCTAATCAATTAGCAATAGAGTAGGTTCTGGCTTGGAGTAGGTAGGATTTTAAGATGTTTTGACGTCAAAGTATAAAGACCGGTAGCTCGCGGACAATGAACGATCAGTCATGTTAGATAACAGATGATTATATACGTAGTAGCGCTTGAGGGGATTTGAATAAAGCTTGCGTTTATGGAAGGTTCATAATTGAGTTTAATGGTCGTGTGAAAAAGCTTGTTCGAATATAATTTATGGACTTCTAAAAGAAAATTAGGATATAAATAAAAACATGGATTCATTTAGTTATGTTACTTAAATTTTATTATGATGAAAAGCTTCAGATCGTATACAATGGCGTTTGTAGAGATATTGTGGATGTTATACAGGATCTTGGTTGGATTAGAATCATGGTCTGATTGCAACCCCTCAGTTTTCGGTAGTAGTCTTTTTACACCCTGTATATTTATATCTATAAAATGTCTTAACAGTAAATGTCATAATAACAGTACATACCTACCAGTTGAAACAATATCCGTTATTAAAAATCATTAAGCCCTTTGTAACTCTAGAATTGCTTTTGAGGAAAATACATGAAGATTAGGTATCGTATCGATACAAAAATCCCAATTTCATTTTCATCGAAAATAAATTCGGTAAAAATAGCGTGGGCGATAACAACAGTAAGAAATTCCGAATTCTTTGTTTTTGTGGCCGCCGATATTTGTCAAAGTTGCAAAAGTACGTTAACCGTTTCGAGGCACCGGGGTATCTTCGACACCACAACATTTCGGTCAACAGTAAATCACGCTAGGTTTGTTCTTAACCTCACCGATGTTTGAAGTCTTATTTTTGTCATGTTCGCCTGAGGCCTTACTTTGAAGCGTAAATCTAAAACTTCGATGAATATTCGGATGCTTCCTACTACGAGCTACATTGTATTTGGTCGATAAGATGAACCTATAAACTCTGTCTTAACCTAGGACTAAATATTCCGAACCAAAAAATTGGAATATTCATCGAAACTTCGAATTCAACGCTTCAAAGTAAGGCCCCAGGTCTCTGTTGGCCTTACTTAAAAAACATCCGGCATGTAGAACCTGAAATGTTCGGAAAAAAAAACCGCAAGTCGTGATCGAATCTTAATGAATTTTTGGGCTGCTCATAATGCATTTCTGGTTTTATAAACCTCTAAAATTCTAAATAATACTTTATGGTGGACGAAAACAACATGAGCAAATCTTATTATTTTTATAAAAGCCATTTACTCAATTTTTTGTAAAACACCACAGACACCAAAAAAAATCTTCGTGACTAGTTAAGTGATCTTTTCAACCGACTTCAAAAAAGGAGGAGGTTCTCAATTCGTCTGTATGTTTTTTTTTTTTTTTTTTTTGTATCTTGTTACGCGATTGCTCCGCCATTTGTTGACCGATTTGGAAAATTCTTTTCATGTTTGAAAGGGTATACTCCAGAGGTGGTCCCATATAAATTTTATTCCTGAGGGATTGATAGTTTCCCTGTAAAACTCTAAACACCTTCCCTCCTAGCCATGTTACAAATAGAAATCGAATCGACAGCTTGACGCCCTGAGTCACACCGCGTTTCGAGTCAAACATTGAAGTCGGTTTTCTTTTTAGTATAAAAACGTAATTATGAAAACAAATAATTAGAGCGCTTGAGAATAAGCCAATCACACTAATGTTATCTGCGCGTACGCTGTCCGTTTGATGCATTGCGCGCGCAGGTTTTGATTAACGAAATTAATTTGTCACACCGAATGCTTGTAATTAATTTGTAGTTTACAATAATATATTTCGTTGATTTGTTATCAGTGTCCAGTTTTGGAGATTTTGTTTTTATAGAAGCTAAGGAATGAAGACATCTGATTATGCTTAATTTATGTTCTTGATTGAAGACCATGATATTTTATTTTAATGGAAATATTAGATTTTAGTATATCAAGCAAACGTACAGTATAAACCATACAAAAAATGTGTCAATAGTGTTTTTTTTTTGGTTTTTGGATAGCATCTTTATCCGGTATCACAGCTTGAGAAGTCCCAAAGCTTCCAAACAGCTATTTAGATAAAAACATGTCCAGTTCCCGCATCGCGTAAATTAAACATGTCCAAACAACCTTATCTGACCACCTTGGAGTCAAAACTAATGGGGCCGATATGATTCAGTTGTAACAGGTAAAATGGCATCATCAGACGAAGACTTTTCGCTTGGAGAGGTCGTTATACCTGCTCTTCCTCAAAACTAGTTAATCATAACGATCAGTCAATAATGATTATTGAGCTTATAAAATTGTCAATAGCGCCGATGGGCAGAAAGGAACCGACACGGTTGGACGGTTGCCCAGAACGCAGAAAAAACAAAAGCAATTTTGTCTAATAAAGCATAATTAAAAAACAAATTTTATTGAAAGCATTCACGCGTTACCTTCCTGGATTTTAAATATTTTAATTAATCAAATGGGTTATTGAGAAGTTGTCGGTCCAAGTGATGGTATTAGACGAAATGTTTCTTTCATATTGTATGATTTTCCACGCCGGCGATTGAGGGGTAGGAAATGGAATCGGGTGCCATAAATGGTAGGTTTATGGTGCGTAGGCCGATGGGTTTTTGTATGGTTCATGATTGGGTCAATTTGCTTTCATTAACGATATTGATTTGAGCGCCACCTCACACGCTCGTTTGTCCGGACAATTTCCAATTAAAAGCATTTGGTTTTACTTACACGGAACTTTTATATTGTTTATTTTAACAAATCTTCAATCAAACAAAGAATTACCAAGTATTTTTGAACTTTTGTCTGAATCATTTATTTTAGGATTGAAAATCTCCTTTAAACTCATAGTTAAATATTTTGTACCAAAGAATATCACAAAAAAGTTAAGAGTGAAAGAAAATTAGTTAATTATTTTAAATTATCGGTTGGTTCCCTAAACTAGGTAGTTTTGGGCACGTGTTACCAACAAATATTCTAAGACTATAATTTGTGTAATAACGCAACGACCATATGCAATTAAAATTTGTCTGTCTGTCAAAACGTCCTTCAGTGGCAAGATGGGTCTCTGACAACCCCCGGATACTAGAGCCTATTATTACTGTTGATGTGAAATCTGATCGAATAATTTTGTAATAAGCTGTTTTGGTAACAGTTAGATCCAGTCGCATTTAACGTGTTACATTATTTTTCCTCAGATATTCGTGGTTTGTAAAAAAATTACTTTATTTTACTTCAAAATGTGGGCATATTATTATGTTTACTATGCAAAGAAATAGAGATTTCAAAAATCTGACGCAGAATTATTAGATCTCTGACGGTTTATAGACTTTTACTAACAAAAGATTTCAACGCGTTGACTCTATCTACATATATTCTTTATCAAGATTAGACATATTCTAATGGATTTTTTTGAGGAAAAGTGAGAGGGTTGTCCAAACGTATACTTTGCATATAAGTAAGTAATTCGATTTTCTATTGCCGAGCTCTGTATTTCCCGAAAGGTACAATATAGGGCTTCAAATCAAAAGTAAATAGGTTCCTTGTAGGAAAGCATGTTTCATCTTAGACCTCACTTTTGCATAACATCAGGCAGAGTGAGGTCAATATTATTAAATGAAAAAAAAAAAGAGCTACAACGGTTTTGAAAATATTATATCCCAAAAATTGCACCCAAGCGGGATTTGAACCAGTGTTCTTGCCAATCTCTAGCTACCCTCTTCTAATTGAGCCAATGGGCTAAATATTGTACTTCACGTATAAAATCTTTAATTTGGTACTGTTTGTGTAAATTAAAAATGTGACCTAAATTAATACGGGATTAAAAAATGCCAAAGTTCATGTGAACGTCTAGGTTGAACTTTATTTTTAAGATGTAGCGAGACAAAAGGCACATTCTCTGTCTGAACCCTTAGCACTAGTTTCAAAGTATTAGAAATTATATTTACTAGACGACAATTTTAGGTCGTCCGGCGGCTAGATGGGTCGACGACATTATAAAAACAGCAGGTCGTACATGGGTCAGACTGGCGCAGGATAGGGAAAGTTGGCACCAGCGAAGAGAGGCCTATGTCCAGCAGTGGAATGAAAAAGGCTGCGGATGATGATGATGATGATGAGACGACAATTTTATAGACGAAACGTCTCATTAAACGGAATTGGGCTGAGCACGTCTGCCGCATGCCAGGTGCCGTATTATATCTACAAATCAGTTTGGGTGCTATCCAGTTTAGGTTCCTGATCTGAATCGCAAAGTTTTCGAACCGTGACAACGTGCGTTTTAAGCAGAAAATTGTTTTACTTGTATTATTTAAGTTTTATTTTGCAAAACAATTAAATTTTTACGATAATTATTAGTAACTTTTCTTATCATAGTTCATGGTACGTTATAGAGAAGCAGTTCAATTTAGGACCTAAACTGGATCGCTATAAAAGCTCATAGTAGGGCCCCAAGTGAGCTGTGGGTAAAGGTAGCCACTGAGTTTCGCTCCGACCCTATGACGAAAGCGAAAAGAGAAGGCGACGCGGCAGACTAAAACGGAGATGCCGGGACGAGTTCGGTCAGTTTTTGACGGAATCGAGTCCGTGATGTCTAGAGACTTTTACTCAGGCATTGAACACTACCAACTACTAGGTATTTCTATGTATAATATGTATGTATTTACAAACAAAAAGTATATAAGTCATGTAGTATCCATAACACCAGATCTGCTTACTTTGGGGCTAGATGATGATGTGTGAAAAAGTCCAGCATTATTTAATTTATTTATTTATTTAACTGAAAATAAATAAATAAAACTTAATTAAAAACAATAAAAATACAAAATCAAGACTGTTGACTTTAACTTTTTAAGCAATACGTACATCAATTGACTGCTCGAAACCAGTGCTAGCCATTGCTTCGCTAATGCACTGTCTATCGGTGATAGTTGATAGCCAAAACTGGTAATTAACCCGTGATTAAACGCCGGTGCAATGCTGGCGTGCTCCCACGATCTATAATAGGGTGGCCATAATCAAAGAATAATTACTTATCTATATCTGCCGTTTTTCTGTGTTACTTTTCCAGTCCATCCAAAGGTTGTCTGGAAGAGATCGCTTTTAGCGATAAGGCCACCCATTGTACCTACTTGTTTTCATGTATTTCCTGTAATGTGTTTCTTTTGTGTACAATAAAGTGTTTTTCTATTCTATTCTATTCTAATAATTAATGAAAACCACGTTAAGAAACCAGTTTGTATTCCTAATTTATCTTTATTTAGATATTTATTGTATATCAAAGGATCTGGAACACATAAAAAATATGAGAGAATGTCTACCGTGACCTGTAGTAAATACTACGCATTGAACGGATTTTTTTACATGCAAAACATTAACCCCCTGGGTAACTATAGTTTCTCGAGTTTTGAGCCAAAGATCATAACTTAGACATATTCGCCTATTGCATTTATAGAATTCGTAGGGAAATGTCTATGTGCGCTTTGACACAAGCTTTAACCGTTTAAGTAGTAGCCCACCGCGATGTTTTCCGGTGGGCTACTACCTAAACACAATCCACGAAAGAAAGACTCGTATGTCCACAATACATTGATCATCATGGCTACCTTATCCGATACGCTTCTCAGAAGTCAATCCCCAGGTTTACACCTAAGAGGTTTTAGATTAGATAATTATACGTAATGGTGAATGCTCTTTTAATTTCAAAAGGACCATAAAAGGACCAATTGTTTTGTAGATGTATCCAATGATTATGCAGTAGCTTTGCGGCTTAGAATGGACGGGTAATTTTCCTGTCAATATTAAAAGATGGGCTGCATTCGTTTGAAAGTAACACTTTTATGACGATGCTATTTTGTTAAGCTATATGTTTTTATGTTAGGTTAAATAATGCTGGAAAAAAAATAAAACAATGCTGGACTTTTTTCACACAGCATCATCTAGCCCCAAAGTAAGCTGAGCTTGTGTTATGGGTACTACATGACTGATATACTATTTATATGCTTTTTTGTTTGTAAATACATATATATTGTAGATAGAAACACTCAGACCCGAGACAAATATCTGTAGGTCATACAAACATTTGTCCCGCGGCGGGGATCGAACCCGCAACCTTCTGCTTCGCAGGCGGACTTTCGCCCACTGCGCCACAGAGGTCGTCTAAATGCCTTAGTTTTGTTGTAAAGTGATCCATATATGTATATCTACGTTTGTTGAACGACTTACTAAAACAATTGCTAATCATAACAAATAGCATCACGATTGCGTACAAAGAGCACGGTAGACATTCTCCTAGAACAAGTCATTCCAGATCCTTCGAAGTGGACTAAGCGGGTAATCAGAACCACATCCAAAAAAAATCAATTTTTTCTTTCATGAAAATAGATTCATCACACCAATTGTAGTAAGTTTCCTAGACGGCCTGAAGGCGGTCGAAAATTCGTGTCACCAGTTCTTTCGAACCAGTGTGGTGAAAGGGTTTTAAGTGCGCCTCAAAGAGGTTCCTTTCGTGCACTTTGACATAATGTTTTCGAACTTTTTACGACATGCCCGGTTTCCTCACGATGTTTTCCTTCACCACTTGAGAGTACTGGCATAATGTACATACATTTTTCAGCAGAAAAATTCATTGGTGCACCTTATGATCGGAAGACGGGCTTCCACTAGACCACCAGTGCTCTACGAAACTGACCTATACTCATACAATATTTTTAAAATTTTTAAAGACACCTCGCTGCCGCTAAAGAAAGCAATTCATGCTAAAATACACAAAAACCAATTTCACCTCTCATGAGTCATAAATTAAAACAAATTAGCAATCAACGCAATGTGATGCCCGACAGTCGTTTTAAATTATAGTTAAGGGGCGGTCGTTAAGCGCAAGCCATTTGCGAAGGCTTCTGTTACGCCTTTTTGCAAAGCTCGATTACGGACGATAATGTATCGATACGCATCTGTATACAGGATGTTACTTTTAAAATAAAACGCAGTAACTTTAACAAAAATTTAAGTAAGTATATTATTATAATACATTTTTTTGAATGAATCTGATGGTGTTTTATCTGTAACTATCTGCGCTCCCGCGGTGTGACCCGCGGTCCCTCGGGATTTTTTAATTTTTTCGGGATAAAAAGTAGCCTATGTCCTGGGATACAACCTTTGACTATGCCCAATTTCAGCTTAATCTGTTCAGCGGTTTGGGCGTGAAAGCGTAACAAACAGACAGACAGACAGAGTTACTTTCACATTTATAATATTATATAGTATATATTATATAGTATATATAGTATGGATTAGAAGTATGGATTAGATATGAAATACAAGTAATAGATACATCAGTGATGCAGTTGCCTTCTACTGCCAGAAGAGTTTGTGTTATGGCTTTTAGGTAAATTGAAAAAAAAATAAGTCAATTAGTACCTTCTTTAGCGTTAGGTCGGTTACGTATTGACGTAGTCTTTCCTGTGGGCCAGGTTGATTAAGCTGAGAGGTCGCCCAGCAGGGCAAGCTTATTCCATCTCAAACAATGTCCCAGGCACTACAGCGTCCCGTTAAGTGTAGGCATGGATTGCCTCCTGACGCTGTATAAGGTCTATTTATAGATGTAAAGGCCTAAGTTTTTTTTTACAGGTAGCATTACCAACTTAGTATCTCCGTGCTTTATAGGGCAAGCTACAATTCCAGAACCGCTTTTGAATCAATAAGCCATGACGGATGACCATAAATTCCGTCACCAGAGTTGGCGACAAATTCATACAAAATTACTTACCTTACCAAATAGTTAAGTACCAACACAAAATTTACAAAACTCACAAATAAGTACCAGTAAAATAATAATAAGTAAGTTTTGCAACACCCTGTATCACAGGCTAGGAATAAAATACATCAAGCTTGTCAAAAAGACGTAGTGGCGACGTCAATCACTCTTACTGCAAAAAATAAAACTAAGGCCAATTATAGGCATGCACTCCCTTAATAGCTTTTACATGTACTGATTAGCGAAGCTATCTATTTCTGTAGGAATAATTCGTATTCTATCATTCTGGGTAGTTAAAGAAAAATATGTTTTTTTGCAAGGTTGATGCCTGGCCTTTTTTTATTAGTTACAACGTTACAACCCTTTACGGTTAAAGATTTGAGACGCCAATACTTTGTGCCACACATAACACCTAAATATGTTTCAAAATTATATTTGAAATTGACTTTGATTTTACCTTTTATGTGAGTTCGTAAGTATGAGTAAGTAGCCATGTTGACGGAGTTTTTAGCCGCTTTGGCATCCGTATGGCTTAACGTCTTGATAGCCTGGACCGACAATTTAACGTGCCTTTCGAAGTACAGGAGCGTTCAGTTGATAATACCACTAGCGGTCAACCATCTTACTGACCGCTCGGAACGTTGCCTAGCTTCGACGATCTATCAAGAACGACTAAGCAAGATACACAACCGAGCACTTCATTTCCAACTGATTTTACAGACATGTACAGACGATACGAAAACAATAGTTATTGAGTGACGGGTCATCACATTCATCCGCTAAGTAGTCAGCCAGTAATTACAGAGAGCTCGCCGACTCTATAACATTTTGACACCACACAGGCGTGTCTATTAAGCGTGAGAATAATGTCTAGGTTTCTTTTGCCGGAGGCTTTTTAGAGAAGAACAGTGGAAACAAAAATACATCTATAAATTCACTTCTAGCTATAGGTACAGCAAGCGTCATCAATTTGTAACCCTTCCTAAGAACCGAAACAACTTAAACGATCTAAAATAAATTATTTTTTCGTCTAATATTAAAATTTTATCCACCAACATAATTTTCTTTCCCCAAAGTAAAATCTTTTACATAAGTAATCTATTTTCTTAGGCGGATGTATTGTATATGCTTCATTAACTAACATGTCACATGTCATATCCATTTTACATTCCATTGTCATCATTCTTAGTTACAAACAATTACATCCCTCCGCATTAAATTCCATCATCTATGTCTAGACCACAGAGGGGGAGAGAGAAACCAGGGGGTTATTCCCGTCCGTTTTTTCGTTCGTTTGATAAATATTCGGATATTTCTTACTACGGTTCATGACTTCAAGGGCATAATTTTCAAATTTACACGTAAAACACGGTCCTAAGTTAAGACCGTGTTTTAAAGTTGATCTTGTCGACCGAATACAATGTAGCTCATAGTTAGAAACATCCGAATATTCATGAAACGAACGAACTGATACTGATTATAGGATATTCCACTTATTAGAACTAAGCGCTTGGAAAGTTCTTTTATTATGCGCACTGCAAAAAATGGAATCAGCTTCCAGCGTCTGTATTTCCGTTGAGCTACGTCCCTGTTATTTTTAAGAAGAGAGTTAATAGGCACCTTCTGGGTAGGCTCGCTCCATCGTAGACCTCCTCACTCTTGCCTGTGTAAGTTTCGAGGTCAAGAGCCGACCCATTCATCATAAAAATAAATAAATATATATATAGAACGGGAATACGGTCCCAGAAACAGTTCCCCGAACAGCAATAATAACGCTAATGCAAAAACTGACATCAACACCAATCCATAAACAATCCAAAAAGAGTTGTCCTATTCTGTTTACAATTTAATACTCCTTGCAATAATAAAGTCTCTTGACACGTTCTACAATGTTACCAAACAACGCAGACTATGCAATAGTTTGTATTAAACTGCCAAGGAATATGACACAGTTAGTATGGCGTATGTTCACAGAATGTGCAATAGTTACTATGGCGTATAGTCACAGAATATGTGGTAGTTTTTAGGCGGGTAAGGAAACATAATCTGTGTCATTCGCACTGTAATAAAACTGCCCCTTAGCAAAATCAATCATCAGCGTACTCGTGAGCGAAACAGCTTATGGACTACAAAATGTGAAGTAAGTTCGTATGCTAGGCTAACTCTGATGGTGGAGTTCTGAAGCCATAATTATGACATAATAACTACTCAGTGTGACTAAAAGGAGTACATTTTGAATCTGATAAAAAATGTTTCGTCAGTAAAATAATGTTCTCATACTATAATATTACTGAATGAACAAAATAAGTCACATGAGTATTTTAGCGAGTGATAATCCCACTAATATAATAAAGCTGAAAGTTTGTGAGTTTGTTTAGATCATTGGATGTTTGTATGTTTGTGTTTCAATCACGCCTAAACCAGTGAACGGATTTGGATGCAACTTGGAATAGGCGTAGATAGTGACCTGGAACAGCATATAGACTATTCAAAGCCGCGCGCAGTAGCTAGTGAAGAATAAAGCCTTAATGAGCCATAAAAAATGAACGCTTTGCACTATTGGCTTGGCCGTTCTTGATTTTTTTTAACGAAGTTATATTTTTTACCTAATTTTGTCTGCATTTAAATGCTGTTTGGCTTGGTCAGCTATTTTGAATTTTCGCTAACTGTACATACTATCGTTTTTTTTGTTCATAAACGCATTTTTTAGTCCAGCAGTTGATTACTCCATTGCAGCATTCTGTTAGTTTACAGCTCATGGGTTCGGTGACCAAGTTACACAATGCGATGTAACATTGTAAGCGTACCTTTGCTAATGAGGCGAAGTGATTACGATTGTAGAACATTCACATACCTTTGATTTTTTTTGCACAAGTTTTATCTTGCAGTCAAGCGTATACGCCGCTATTTTATTATAAAAAAAAATTAAGGACGGCTGCAGTAGATGCAGAAAATAATAATGGTCAGATTTTTTTTATTTAACTATCACAAAGTTATCGAGGATTGTAGTCAATCAAAACCGAAAAAAAAATTATACAAATAAGTACTTCAGACAACAATCGCGTAAGAACTCTCATTCAAGCTATGCTCTCATCCACAGTCAGTAAAACCGCAGTAGCTATCTTAAATCCATGTCTGACTCGTCTCGTCTCCTTTTTGGGTTATAATTTTTTTATTCTCTTTTTTTGAGTTTTAACTGCATAAATGTGATCAGTAACAGACACCGAGACCATGTTTAACATTTTTTTGGTAAAAAATTTCGGAAAATCATTTTGGATTTTGTTGTATGTTGGGATGCTGTACCTACCCCTTTCGGCTTTCGGTAGACGTCTTTTTACACCCTGTATATGCAAAAATAAAAATATATAAAATACAGGGTGTAAAAAGACGTCTACCTACCGAAGGCGAAAGGGGTAGGTACAGCATCCCAACACACAGCTTAATCCAAAAGGATTTTCTGAAAAAAACATTATATCCGGAGAAAACAGCATTTGAAGATTACTGTTTGCGTATGTACTGGGCGCGTTTTTATACGTAGATTGCTGGATTTTGAGTTTTAATTGTTTTTTTCTTTTATAAATGAAATTATTAGGTAGGTATGGTCTTATTATGTTGTATTAGTAGTAAATAACTAGAAAATCAAATAAAATGACGTAGCTAAGTAAAATTTTTTTTTGCGGTTTTTTTCCGCTAAATATGTTCAAAATCATGGTCTGATTGAAACCCCTCAGTTTTCGGTAGCAGTCTTTTTACACCCTGTATATATGTATATGCAATGCTAATGTAGGGGGAAAATCTGTTCTTCACGGTAAAGGTCGCGAAAAAACATAAAATATAATCACCCAGGTAATTATTTAAATATTTACGGGGTAGTTAGAGGTACGTGAATACCAACATACCTACTGATCATTGTTCTTTGTATTTCGCACTTACCAACATTTTATAGAAGTAAGCAATCCATACTTGAAAGGTCACCGCATTTTAAAATAAGATTTAACTAGTTTCTTTACTTAGTTTTCCTTCACCTTTTAAAGCTCGTGAGAACAATCGCGGAACAAGATTAAAAAAAAATCATACAGACGAATTGAAAACCTCCTTTTTTGAAGTCGGTTGAAAAGGAGATGAACAACTCTCCTTTTCAACCGACTTCAAAAAAGGTCATCAACAATTCAGTAAAATTACATTTGAGTTAAAAAGAAAGTTTTCTTTCACAAAATTGTCTGAACTGTGTTATTTCTATTCTATCGTAGATATATCGTTGTCAATCTACAGATGGTAAGGCTCGTCAATCTACAGTTTATGAATGGGAACCCTCCTCTAATAATTCATCATATTATTTGGTTGGTTTTAGTCAGACCCAATCGGTTTAACGATAATTTCATAATAACAGCACTCCCGGTAGGTTCTCGTTAAGCAGTTCATCTAATGAAACGAAATATTACATTATGGCTACATTGTTAGGGACTCCTAAATATGTCTGCTAAAGTCGGTGGTCGTCAAAAGACGTAGACTTTCAGAGCACCGATGGTTTAGTGGTAGTGGGCATGGTAGCGGGGCCTACTGATTAGGATCAGTTCCCCGCTACCATGCCCATGGGACGTGGGATAAAATTCGATCAAGCATTCAAAATGTAAGTATTCTATGCCGGTACTCTCAAACAGTGAAGGAAAACATCGTGATGACGAAAGGACTTCTAACAAGGAGCCTCTTCAAAGAGGCTAAAAAGTCTTTCTTAAACTTTCGCGATCACAATTCATCTTTAGAGATATATTTTATATAGGCGAACTGGAGAACACCTCCAGTTCGCCCGCGACCACGGTTGTTGCAATACAGCCGAAACGTCGGGAAATAATAAAGGTAATACGCGATAAAATCCTGTTATAAAATATATCTCTAAAGGCTAAAAAGTCCTTAAGTAAGCCTCAACTTAGGCTTATTTAAAAATCCTTTCACACTTTGACATGACAAGAATAAGAAGAACATAAGATGAAGCTTCAAACTATACTAAGCTTGACGATATGAACAATAATAATTAATCGTCTACCCATCAGGCCTCCAAAACTTCGTGTGAGTAATCTATCTACATGGCAAAATGACGGTGTTCCTTTTCGTGATAAGGTGAATAAAAATCTGACTCCAAATATATGCTGTGTATTATTGACTTGATATTTACAATACTGGTTTAATTTGCGCCCGAAACAATATATATAAAAATGCGGTTATAAAAATAGCACCTGTGCTGTTTGATGTAATTCTGTAATGGCGTAGTCTCTGTAGGGATGCGCGGGCGGCGGTGACATTTTGACAGTGACACATTCAGGCGCTCTAGTGAGGAGCCTGAACATTATCCGGGGCCTTGGAAGCCTTGGATTCCAAATTGCAGTCATCTGCAGGCTCTAGAAGAGGGCACAGGTACTTGACTCCTCGTCGATACGTGCCTGTGTTAGTTTTGACTTCGGCAACTCGAGTTATGCCATCCTTCCCTGGAAAGGTTGAAGTTATACGCCCAAGCTTCCATTGCATAGGGGGAGCGTTGTCATCCTTCAAAAGCACCAAGTCTCCTTCCAGTAGTGGCCTGTTGGGAGTGCGCCACTTGTGCTTCTGTTGCAGCTCAGCTATGTACTCTGTCTGCCACCGTTTCCAAAAATGTTGTCTCAGTTGTTCGAGCCGTTGGAATCGATTCAATCTGCTCGAACTCAAGTTATCTAGATCCGGTGAAGGAAGTGACATAAGAGGCCTTCCGATAAGGAAGTGCCCTGGGGTTAATGGATTTAGGTCGTTGGGGGAAGAGGATAGTGGACAAATGGGTCTGCTGTTGAGGACAGCTTCAATTTGACTAAAGAGGGTTGCCAGTTCCTCAAAGGTTAAATGAGTGTTACTAAAAATACGTTTTGCCACACTTTTAGCTGATTTGACAGCTGATTCCCAAAGACCCCCAAAATGTGGTGCATAAGCCGGTTGAAAATTAAATTTGATACCTTCTCCTGATGTGTAACCTACAATGTCATCAGCATGAGAAGCGAGAAACTCGCCTATCTCCTTTGAGGCGGCAACAAAATTACGTCCATTATCGCAGAAAATCTCAACCGGGCGGCCTCTGCGAGAGATAAAACGACGAAAAGATAAAATAAATGCATCCTTAGACAGTTCACTAACTGCCTCAAGATGAACACACTTGAATCTGAAGCAAACAAATATACATAAATAACATTTACTAATTTTACAGCCTCTGCCTTTTCTATCAGTGATGAGGAAAGGTCCGGCGAAGTCAACACCGGTAGTAGCAAATGGGAAACCTGGATTTACCCTTTCCTTAGGTAACATACCCATCATTGGAGCAGATGTGTTACCACTAGCCCTTCTACATACTACACACTGCCTAGCCGTGGTGCGAGCTAGATCTCTGCCACCGATTGGCCAAACCTTTTCTCTGATCGATGACAACAGAAGCTGAGGACCAGCGTGAAGAAGTCGAAGATGCTCCTGTTGAAACAACAACTTTGAAAGTTTATGTTTTGTATGTAGTAACATGGGGTGACGTTTATCATATGGATAATTTGAGTTTTCTAAACGCCCTCCAACTCGTATAATATTACTCTCGGATTCCAAGAATGGGCTTAGCGATAGAATATGACTCTTAGAATTGAGCGACTTATGTGAACGAAGAATGTTCAATTCCTTTTGAAAGGATTCCTCTTGTGACAATTTAACTAAATACCTAAAAGAATTCGAAAGTTCTTCAGGCTGTAAAATACCAGTGCGCTTGTTAGATGATTTTTTACAATTATTGATGAATCTAAGCATGTATGCTAATGTGCGTTGCAAAAAACTTAACTTTGAATACCTATTAAAATCTATTGTGGTTTGGTTTGTACCTACCTCGCTACTCATGTTTACATTTATCTTTATTTCGGGTAAATCATTTATACTGACAGAATGATTATTTTTGAATGAAGACGGCCATTCTGACTCAGGCTCTCTTAAAAATGTTGGTCCGTTCCACCACAAATCACATTCTTTTATTTTACTTGCATCTAGACCGCGTGTGGCCAGGTCCGCTGGGTTTAGATCGGTGGGAACGTGGCGCCAAACACTATGTTCTGTTAGCTCTAGAATTGCACTTACTCTATTTGCTACAAAAGTTTTTAATTTGTCATACCTCATACCTAGCCAGGATAACGCTATAGATGAGTCTGTCCAAAATACCTTGCGGTGAACGATACATCGCAGAGCGCGACATACGGCGGCCGAGAGTTGAGCTCCAAGTAAACATGCACAAAGTTCTAGCCGAGGTATCGTTGTTGGCTTCACGGAGGCTACTCTAGCTTTGGCGCATAGAAGACGAACAGTGACGTCACCTTGCTCGTTCACAGATTTTACGAAAACAGTGGTGGCCATTGCAGCAAGAGACGCGTCGCAAAATACGTGTAATTCTGTATAAACAGATGACTTACATAGCGCATGCCTAGGTATGCTAAGAGTACGAAGGTATTTCAAGTTATTTACAAAAGTGTTCCAATGTTCCCGTATTTGATCTGGCACTGGTTGGTCCCAGTCTAATTTTTCAAGCCATAGTTTTTGAATGAGAATTTTAGGTATAATTGTTAATAAGCTCAACAAACCAAATGGATCAAATATTTTACAGGAATCGGATAAGATGGTTCGTTTTGTTGGAATTTCCGTTCTATTTTTATAGTTGTACGGGAAATGAATGATATCAGCATTAGGGTTCCATCCAACACCTAATGTATGAGAAGATGAACTTATAGTCAAATTGCTTTGATTGTTTTGAGTATGGTTTTCTAGGACAGACGGTAGGTTAGACCTATACTTACGTAGATTGAAACAACATGCACGCAATGCAGTTTCTACTGATTGTTTAATAAACAATAATTCCTCACCGTCGTCACTTCCGGTCAAGAGGTCATCGACCAGGAAGTCTTTTTGGATGATTTCTTTTATTTTTGCGTCTGCGCACTCATCGCCTATCTGCCACAAGCAGCGTGTGCATAAAAAACTTGAACTAGTATAGCCATACGTGACCGTGTTTAACCTTAAAAGCCTTATTGGTTCTGATTCAGAATCGCGCCATAGTATGATTTGCAAGTTACGATGGTCATCTTGCATTTCCACCTGCCTGTACATTTTCTCTATGTCTCCTGAAATTACATACGCATACTGTCTGAATCTTAATAAAATGTTGAACAAATTATCTTGAATATGTGGGCCTACCATTTGTAAATCATTGATGGAATATGATGATGATGATTTTGCATTACCATTAAATACAACTCTTAAAGCTGTTGATTCGCTGTTTGGTTTGTATACTGCATGATGCGGTATAAAATATGACGGTTCTGGCACTTGGCTAATTTCTGATAAGTGTCCTAGTTCATGATATTCATTTATAAAGTTAGAATATAACTGTTTCAGCTCTGGATTTTTTGTGAGACGTTTCTCCGTAGCTAGAAATTGTCTCTTAGCTTGTTTCATTGAATCACCTAAGCAATCAGGTTCAGAAATGAGGGGTAATTGTACACAAAACCTGCCTGCTTCATTCCTGTATGTGTTTTTGATGAAATGAGCCTCACATAAAATTTCCTCATCAGTTTGTAAGCTATTTGGCGCAGGAATTTGCTCTAACTCCCAAAACTTTGTGAGATTTTCATCTAAAGATTCATTTGAAATGTAATCTTCATTGGATTCAATTGAGATATGATTACATCTTATAGTTTTATTTTTTAATTCGTCTATTGTAAAAATTGGGCCTGCCAATATCCAACCTAGCTTTGACTTACGAGCTACTGGCTGGTTGGGACCAAGCAAGATTTGTTCCGACTCAATGAGGTACCAGAACATGTCGGCGCCCAATAGTAAGTCTACTGGTGCGGTACGATGAAACGTGGGATCCGCCAGTTTGATATTCTGTGGCAAGTTTATTTGTGAAATATCTATGGACTTGTTGGGTAAATTGCCTGAGATTTCTGGCAGCACAAGACATGACAGTAAAGATTCGAAACTACTTGTCTTTGATTTTAACTTGACCTCACATCTATGTATTGCATTGGATGCATGAATATTGCCTACACCTACAATGTCGACCTGAGTTGGCTGAGAAGTCAGTTGTAATTTATTTTTCAACCTATCCGTTATTAGAGAAGACTGACTTCCGCTGTCTAGCAAGGCTCGAACTGTTAGGTGTTTATTTGTATTTGGATTGTATAAATCAACCAGCGCGGTTGATAGTAACACACTACTATTTGTATTATTTGAGACAGACATACTGACTACATTATCATCAGATATCTGTTTGCTCTCTGGATTATCTACCTGAGATGTTTGCACATTGGATATGTTTACAGCCTGAGAAGAAGTCTTATGCAACAAAGAATTATGCCTTTTCTTACATTTAGAACAAGGGCCCAACCTGCATTGGTAAGAAGGGTGTCCCTTTCGAAGACAGTTCATGCACAGTCTCAACCGCATGACCTCAGCTATCCTTTCTTCAACATTTTTTCCCAGGAACGAAGCACAATCGTAAATGCGATGACTTCCATTGCATAAGATGCAAATTGCACCATTTGCACTGGCAGCTGAAACCACACATGAGTTTTTGTTAGATTTTTCAAACTTTCGAGAGTATGAATGGGCTGGACTAACTTGTTTGTCAATCTTGTTGTTGCGAACTGATTCTAAAATGTTTGCTCGAGAATTCAGAAATTGAAAGAAATCTTTTAATGATGGGCTTTTAGGAAAAGTGTTTTTATGTTCTTCCCATTTGAAACTAGAACCTGCGTCGAGTTTGGCTGAAACCAAATGAATGACCAGAGAGTCCCAATGCTCAGTTGGTTCGCCTAGTGTGCTCAAAGCTCGCAAGTTTTTAGAGATATGATCAACTAAAGCTCTTAGATCTGTCGCTGAATCTCGAGACACAGACTGTATATTCAACAAAGAATTCAAGTGATTATTGATCAGCTGTTTTTCGTTGTTATACCTCTCGCAAAGAAGACGCCAAGCCTCCTCATAGTTTATAGCACTGACTTCTAAATTGCTGATGACATTGGAAGCTTCTTTCTCAAGATATGAATTTAGATAGTGAAACTTATGTATTGGTTCAATCTTGTTGTTGTCATGGATGAGTGAAGTAAAAGTATCCCTGAACTCAAGCCATTTAGAGTATGTTCCATTGAAAGGTGCGATTTTGATTATAGGCAATTTAAAACTTACATTGTTACCGTTCTGACAAGTGTGACTACAACTTGATTTTGTCGAATGGCTATCTTCATTTTTAGATTTTTCACTGTGGTTTTCAATAAACAACTTGCACTGTGCTATCAACGAAGAGAATTCCAATTCAAATTCTTCACGGATATCAATTTCATCGTCCAAATTACATGAATTTACTATTTCTATTTGAGTTTGCAACTCTTCAAAAGCTAAAGATAAGTCTCTGAACCTATCGTATCTCTGCGTCAACATGCACAGATCAGTTGCAGTTACTGAGTCAGCATTCAGAAAAGTATTCAAATAATTTTTGAACTTTGTAATTCGACCTTTAACTGAACTACGTTTTGTACTTAAATCCTTCAAATTACTAAGAGATGGAACATTTAAACTAATATTTCCCGTAGGCGACTTTGCCCTTGGTTCCATGATTGAAACAACAACAATAGAGAAAAATAAGAACTATACGTAACTTTTGTCCGGCCTATGCACCCCAATATGTTGTCGTTAGGCACTCAGCTGTTTGCCGCTCTGTATGAACAATGGATAGAGCGGTCAATGACCTCAGCCAATCAGCTGTTGGCTGATTTATAGTTTGCTGAAATGCAAAGAAATGAAAAAATATTAAAATGTGTTGCGTTATCTTTTCTTTATGACAGTGGGGTTGGAAAGCTAGGACTTGACATGCTAATCAATAGATTTGTTGGATTGAAAGGTAAAAACAAACTTGCAAAAAGAAGAAAATGGAAATGTGTAATCAATAGGCATTCGGGATGCTTTGTACTAGTTGTAGATGCTAGCTTTGCACTCAAAATAGGCAACGAAAGATGTTGCTCGTGATTATTTCACGATTTAGTAGTAATAAAGTTGCTAGTTGCAAAAGATGAATGTGTAAATTGCAGAAGTATGCAGTAAAATTGTTCAAAAATGCGTTTGAAGCTTGCGTGGCAAAGAAAATGTGCTGCACAATAAGCCTAACGTTGAAACAATGGATTGGATTGGATTGCAGAAAGACAGAAATTGGGCGAATTATAGAAAAGGGAGGATTAGGTTTTTGTAGGAAAGAATGGGCACTTCCCTTGTAAAACTGGCCTGAGGCGCTGAGCTGCGTTGTCGTAAAATGTCGTCTCGACACGGCTGGCTTTCCTGGCTGTTTGATACAAAGTGGCTTTTTGGCAATCTGTATCCTCTTCTTTTTTCTCCAATACGTAATGAATGCTCGCAAAACTTTTCGGTTCCTCGGCAACACGTTTGTAGCACCGTCCTGGGTGGATTTGTCAACCACGTTGCAAAGTCTTGTTCTTTGGGTCCAAAGGTCGATGCTTCAAAAATGGCGTGTCCGTTGTAACTGCGTAGAATTTTGCTGTATCACGTCGGTGTCACCATGTTCCTTTTCGTGATAAGGTGAATAAAAATCTGACTCCAAATATATGCTGTGTATTATTGACTTGATATTTACAATACTGGTTTAATTTGCGCCCGAAACAATATATATAAAAATGCGGTTATAAAAATAGCACCTGTGCTGTTTGATGTAATTCTGTAATGGCGTAGTCTCTGTAGGGATGCGCGGGCGGCGGTGACATTTTGACAGTGACACATTCAGGCGCTCTAGTGAGGAGCCTGAACAGACGGTAATAATATAACGTTCTTAAATGTACAGAAAACGTATATAACCGCTTATTATAAATGAGCTTAAATATTAGGTTTGCGAGCTGACCTATAATTTGGGCGCGGCTTATATTGCGAATATTAAAGCGTAGATAAATTATCAACGGTTCACATTTGGTGTCTTGCCACCGTCTTTTGACGTCATAAAACCTTGGGATATGTAGAAAGTGAATACTACATTATTTCAGACAAGAATCATACTACAGCGAGAGATACCAAAATGACAATCTCACTACTAACCTGCAAAGGACAAAATTCAATTCAGTTCCTACAAAATTGTCCGCTACCATTGTGGGGCTATAATAACTTACTTTTGATTAGGATTGCTTGATATACCTAGCCGTGTTGGACGCATGGGGCTGTGCCCCGACTTTCATTTCAAGGTTCGAATCCTGGCCGTGCATCAATGTATTTTACGTTCCGTAAAATTTATATGCGCTTAACCCGAGCTGTACAAGTTGAAGCAAAACATCGTGAGAAAACCCGCAGCTTGTCAGCTCAACACCTAATTGACGTTGTATTTCCTGTGGATAAGGCCGATTAAGCTGAGAGCATAGGTTAGATGCTGGGCAAGTCTATTCCATCCCAAACAATGTCCCAGGCACACTCCTCGTTAAGTGTAGGCATAGGTCCTCCTGATGAATAATCTAAGTATTGAGTAAAAACGTAAACAGGTTCACGACTGTATCCCCAAGGTGCGGTAGACATTTTCTCAGATCTTTGTATGTTACTTATTCCAGATACTATGAAGATGTCTAAGGGGGTAGTCAGAGGCATGTCCAAACACATATTTGATACATGCCCACATCTTGCAGAAATTAGTATTCCATAAGTGACAGGTTGCAAGCCCATCGCCGCCTATAAGAAGACTAAATGGTTTCCTCACGATGTTTTCCTTCACCGTATAGAGCACGTGTTAAAGCGCATATATAAATTTTACGAAACGCAAAATCCATTGATGCACAGCCGGGATTCGAACCCACAACCTTCGGATTGAGTATACTTTAAAAACTGAAATTTCGTTTCATCTTTTACTTATAATATCTCAGATCATGTGCTTACTAATAAGCGGTGGGATAGGATGCGACGTACCGATGCGGATGGTCGTCTGCGATTTGTCGCGCGATCATGTCGCGAGTCAACCGTGCAGCGTCAGCGGGATGCTTGGACGGGCTTATGCAACTTGCACCATGAAAGAGTATTTTATTGTAATGCTTCAGTATTGTCAAGTCAAGAAATGGTCAATGGCCGCGCACTGACTGAGCGAGTTGCCTCACGAGGCAACCCACCTCGGTCGGTCAGGAAGTGTCTCTCCCGCTGAAAAGTTGCGAGGCAAATGCCTGAGGTTGCTCGCTCAGTCAGTACGTGGCTAATCAAGAACTACCAAAATGCGAAAGTTTGAATGGATGTTTGTTTGAATGAAGTTTGTTATGGTGAAGGTAGCTTATTCGGACTTTTATCTAGCTGTAGCCATAATATGGCTCATCATATTATGATATGTGAATTCAAGGTATAAACCCTAGATAATCATCATTTGTTGTGTTATCACCACAAGTATAAGACAGTTATTATTATTATTAATTTTGGTTGTAGGTACTCGCTTAAAAAATAAGTTAGAGTTTTTAAAAAACGTGCGTAACTTAGTAAGTTAGTCTAAAAAAATGTACAGAGACAATAATTTCATAGTAACCTCTTGCATACTATTATGCATAATTCTTCGAACAAAAAGTACAGTCTGTCCCTTGTTAAGCCCTGTCCCATTGCGAAGGACTATCGAATACAAACTACTCGGATGTAATCGATTCGACGCATCGATACCCGTTCAATAATCGAAACCAGGGCCGGAGTGAGGGCTTAGACAAACTGGAGTGTTTACTGTACCAATTACGTATAAATATAGTGCAAATTCGCATTAACCACTTACGGACATAAAATACAACAATAATAATAGGTACATGGTAAATAAGAGACTTTTGATATTAATACTTGTTTAAGTAAGATTTGTAGTTCTAAAGAAATTGTAGATGCTGGTAGTGCTTGGGGCATTCTTAAAATGAAGTAGCGGCATTTTCAACACCATCTTCTCAGCGTAATATGTTAGTACTTAGAGACTAAGGAACTTTTTACTAAGAAACTGATTTAAGTAGCCGTTAATGTTTCTGAGTACGGACGTTAAGACACAAGAATGACATGATCATTCCGTGAGCAGCTGAACAGCCGCAGGTTTCCACAGAATATTTTGTTTACCGTTGACAGTTCTCAATGCTTGTGATATTGCCCCTATTGTCCCCTTACCACGACCCTGTTCAATGCATGTCCGTGTCGCTATTCTGCACTTATCTTTATGCTTGAAGCGTAATCTTATTAATTTATGAATGTGTATTTTAAATTACATTTTATGAAGCTGGAGTAACTGTTACGGCGAATCGGGCAAGTGTTAATCTCTTGTAATGGTAAATCCCAATCATATAATAAAGCTGAAAGTTTGTGAGTTTGTTTAGATGTTTGTATGTTTGTGTAAGGATCAGGCTCAAACGACGAAACAGTTTACAATGAAATTTGGTAAGGTGAAAGATATAACTCCAGCCATATAGGCTACTTTTTATCCCGAAACACGTTCCTGAAAACCAAAAAATATGTAAAAGGATAACGGGAATATTGCATAAAAACTTTAGCAGTACTCTGTTTGAAACAAAGAGCACTGTTCTAAGGTTGCCATGACAATCAATAACTTTTGACTTTTCAAAATGGCGATGTCATTTCGTTTCACTATGCTTTGAACAATTTGAATGACAGCAAATCCAATGAATTCTGTGTTTTCATGGGTTGGATTGGAACAAGGTAGTTCTAACTCTAAAGTTTGTATGATGAAACAATGCGCAGACGAAGTCGCGCCCGGGTCCACTAGTGCAATTATAAATCTTTTTATTTTCACTGATTTCTTTATCAAAGTACTCATTTCAACTTAAACGCTGTTTAAATTTAAGCCTCAACTGTCATTAGCTATCAGTATCCGACGAAGAAAGCATTAATTCCTACACTTGACGACCTCTGTGGCGCAGTGGGCGAAGGTCCGCCTGCGACGCAGAAGGTTGCGGGTTCGATCCCCGCCGCGGGACAAATGTTTGTATGACCTACAGATATTTGTCTCTCTAGGTGTTTCTATGTATAATATGTATGTATTTACAAACAAAAAGTATATAAGTAGTATATCAGTTATCTGGTTCCCATAGAACAAGCTTTGCTTAGTTTGGGGCCAGATGATGCTGTGTGAAATGTCCAGCGTTATTTATTTATTATTATTATTATTATTATTTACTTACACTTAGCTTATTCTCAATAAGCGTTATATTAATTAGGAGTTTTGTAAAGTCCACACGACTTGTGAGTCTCATGAGTGCTTACATTATCTCTCCATGTCTGGTTACTGTTATTAGTAGGTTTGCTATTCTTCAGTGCTCTATGTGTAATTTGTGTGTTGTGTTGTGTGTGTATAGGTAGGTACTTAGTTTGTTACTGTTCTCTACTTTTGTACACCGCTGTATTTCTGTATTCGACTATCCTGTCTATACAAATGGTTGCCAGGAAGAAATCGCTCTTAGCGATATGGCCACCCATTGTACAATTTGATTATTTTTATATATTCTCTGTATAAGGTTCTTGTGTACAATAAAGCGTTAATCTATCTATCGATCTTTTAACGCAAGTAATTCCGTGTTGTAACAATATTCATTACTAGCTACGTAGCGCGGCTTCACCCGCGTGGTACCTCATTACTAGCTACGGTACCAACATTTTGAATAGACTATACGCTATTCCAGGTTACTATCTACGCCTATTCAAAGTTTCATCTAAATCGGTTCCCTAGTTTAGGCATGATTGAAACACAAACATACAAACATCCAAATATCGAAACATCTAAACAAACTTACAAACTTTCAGCTTTATTATATTAGTAGGATATTATGTTATACAAGTGTTGCAATAATTACAATAAAATCAAATTATAAGCCAATAAATTCACCAACACAATCAATTAAGTCTCGTCCACAATAAAGTACGTAAGAATTTACATTACACAAAACCAAGTGACATAAAATCCCAACTAACGATATAAAGAAGCATTTGCGCTTCAATACTGCGAATGTGTTATTCAACCAGAAAACCCTGAGCTTGACCTTTTAGAGAATTCATAGAGGTCGGGGTCAGGTTAAGCTGGTGATTTGCACATAAGTGTTATTGAAGGCGTTATCGCTGCAGTACATTAGGAGAGTTGACACGGCCTGTTCCGTAGGCGCTTATGCATCGACCTTGATCCGAATCCGGAATATTACGCTCTAGATTATTGTTTAGTGTTATATCACAAAATGTTTATTTATTTATAAAAAAAACAACGAGCAAATAAGGCAACAGGTTATGTACTAATATTTAACATACGAATATTTTTTCCTAGTTAGAAGACATTACTTAGTTGGTTAATTTTGGTGTAAAAATAGGAAAGCTACTGGATGGAACAGACTTCGACTCTGTCCAAATCAAACTTTTTTTCTATTATCAAACAATGTTAATTAATATTCAAATTCTTAATTGAAAGTTCAAGTTGAAGTAACATTTACTTAGTACCTTCAACCTGTATGGATTCTGTGCTTTCAGCACGCATCTGCCATAATAAGTATAATATCTGATACCTACGATTAGAAATACATAACTAAAATCCAATTAATTATGACGTCATGACATAAATAAACAGTTCTGGAACGTCACGTCACATGTAAGACAAAAAATATATTTATAGACCATACCCGGATGAACAAATCAATAACCTTCAAATCTTAGTCCGAAGTTTCGGCTCGGATCAGCCTCTGTGCGCAAGCGCAGTAAAGGCGAGTCTTGTATTAGTGCTTCTAATTTATTGGGAATGATACGACGACGGACGCGGGCCACCCCGGCCACGGATCCATTCACACCAGTAGAGTTGACTGGGGTGTGTTGGACCACTTTAATAATAATGTAGTTTGAAAAAAATATATTTTTGAAATCAGAGTAAAACTAGATCAGCCCAAGCCAAGACACCTAATAGTATAGAAGTGTCTAAGATGTCAAAATGCTTTGGATGACATTGGATTGAATTACGCGAAATTATTTAGTTCCAAAACAGACCTATAGGAGAACGTACCTAACACCTACGTCAAAAATTTTCTGAATAGCAAGTACAAAAACTGCATCACGCTGATTTGATTTCACATAATACAATGCATTCAAAGTGCACGGGTAAAGGTCAAATATCAAAATTATCCTTATTTCAATTATCAATCAAGGTCTCATCAAATAATGGAACTGATTAATGTGGGGAATCTGTCTGTCAATCATTGGAATATTGATGATGCGAAATTGTGTTTTTACATGTTTAGTATTCAGGTAACAAATATTAAACACTACCGAAGAATGTTATTGTTCCTTATGCGTTTGAAACCAATCATATTTTTTGCCAGTATGAACGTTTTGATCTTTCAAATTACAATAAAACAATTACTATGTACCAGTAAGTTATCATAAATCAAACGTATTATATTGGCTATCATTTTTATCATTCGAAATTAAGCATATCCAAACAAAGATTAAAGAAATTTAAAAAAAAACAGAGGAGTAAATGACTAACACTGATCCATCATTTCCTATTCTCCTCTACATTTTTATTAACACCCCAAACCAGATAAACAGGATACGGGAAATATATTTATTTGTCCAATCATCGTATATAGGGAGTCTCGGGTTACACCGATGATTCTGTAAAGAACAGTTCCTGAAATCCTGTATCCTCATAATGACGGCCATAACTTAAAGACAGCCGTTTGAAAAATCAACAAATTGACTAATCAACTGAAAGCATGAAAAGAAGAATAATCACTATGAAACTTTTCTGTCTTTTTTCTTTAAATAATGTGTACAAATGTATACTGTTGTATAAATTGAAGAGGGTAAGTAACACAAAATATAAAAAATAATAAGTGTTCAATAAAACAAAAAAAGCACAAAGATTCCTTTTCTTGAATGCAAAATGCCTGAAAATCTACATATAAAAACATTTTTGAAAAAAAAAATTGAACCGACTTCACAGAACACAAACAGAAGAACCTTCTACACACTAAAAAGAGAAAAATAAGAATATAATTTGAAGTCGGTGCCAACTATTCATTAACATCTAAGAAATTCAAAAGAACTTGGGTGCAAAATTGTATCCTGGTACGCTATCGCTCGATTTCTTTTTTTGATAGGTACCTAATCGTATTCACTTGGCACCGACTTCAAATTATATTCTTATTTTTCTCTTTTTAGTGTGTAGAAGGTTCTTCTGTTTGTGTTCTGTGAAGTCGGTTCAATTTTTTTTTTCAAAAATGTTTTATTTTTCACTTTTTAGTGTAAGTAAATAAATACTGTGTAAATAAAAGTGTATGTGTAAATAATATAGTAAGCTACGAGTACATTAAGACTTTGCTTATCGTAGCTTAAGTAGGAAATGATAAGAGAAGTCATGGGCAGACCTACTAAAGGACACACCGGAGTTCAGCAAGGGGGAAAACTATCAATCCATAAGGAAAAGAAAATATTTTGGACTACCTCGGGTGTAATACCCTTTCAAACTATTTAATGTTTGACTCAGATTGTGAGTCAGGGTGTGTTGTGTAGTGAGAATGAGGTTTTTTGAATGTTACGGGAAAACTGTCAATCCCTCAGGAAAAAAAAATATATGGCGCCACCTTGAGAGTGTGTCCTTTACACTTTCTAACAAAAAAAATTTTGGAAATCGATCCACAATTTTCTTAAAGTTCAGTGATTGTTTTAGTTTTACGGGAAAACTATTAATCCCTCAGGAAAAAAAAATATATGGCGCCACCTTGAGAGTATACCTCTTTCTAACAAAAAAAAATTTTGGAAATCGGGCCACAATTTTCTTAAAGTTCAGTGATTGTTTTAGTTTTACGGGAAAACTATTAATCCCTCAGGAATAAAATTCATATGGAACCACTATAAGAGTATACCCTTTCAAACAAAAAAAAAATTTTGGAAATCGGTCCACAACTGACGGAAATATCGGTGAACATACATAAAAAAAAAAAAAAAACATACATACAGCCGAACATATAACCTCCTCCTTTTTTTGAAGTCGGTTAAAAATGAAATGCACGGTGATATAGTTGATATCTTTTGTATCTAATGTAATAAAACGGATGTCGTTTTTTGAGTTTCCTCAGCTATACAGCAATCGTCCTGTGATTTGTAGCGACAATCTCGAATAATAAATAACGCACTCAATTCGAGAACTGAGCAGCCTTCCTTGAGATACCAACATTCTTTAGTTTCTTACTTGATTTATCATACTCACTGATTTTTTGCATTAGTGCATGTTTGTCTGTAAATTAGAATTGTACGGTTAGCGTCACCAAGTGGTAACCCCCCTTAATAGGCAATTTATTCTACTAAGCTACTACTTATTTTTACATACGAAATACTTCTACGATAGAATCAGTCAAGCCATTTAAGATATTATTAAGCCATTTAAGATAGCTTATAATGTAAATAAATATATAGATTTATATATAGATATAGTGTAAATAAATAAATACTTAAATAAATAATGCTGGACTTTTCACACAGCATCATCTAGTCCCAAAGTAAGCAGAGCTTGTGTTATGGGTACTAGATGACTGATAAACTACTTATATACTTTTTGTTTGTAAATACATACATATTATACATAGAAAAACCCAGACCCGAGACAAATATCTGTAGGTCATACAAACATTTGTCCCACGGCGGGGATCGAACCCGCAACCTTCTGCTTTGCAGGGCAGACCATCGCCCACTGCGCCACAGAGGTCGTCGCAGAGGTATCAGTCGAAAGCGTGCAGAAAAAATGCTGAAAGCAATGGCTGAATGGCATTTATCTACCTACATGATAAAATTAATGCCAAAAGTTAAAAAAAAATACAAATATGCATGGATACCCCACGGGACCACCCCTTAAACCTAGAAATCTAAAGAGCTGGCTTAAAAAAATATAGATGATAAATATAATTTTGGTACTGTTTTAGATGTTCATGTCTATGTTATGTTTTAAATTATAAAAATTATTTGATTGAACCAAAACTTAGGGGCCTCAATTTTTGAGTCTTGACGTCATCAAAGTTCATTTACATTTTGTCAATCGGAGCTTGAATGAATCATTTAAGTTGCCGTGACTTCATCGAACGTCTACATTTTTTGGGGTTCCTTTTGACTTATGACAAAATAATACTTAGGTATATGAAATTATAAAACTTTTAAGATATAAAAAAGAAACTCAATAATTTTCTTGGTGTCGAAATGTAAGCAAATGTGAATGCCTATAATATTTTATCACGTAAAGAAAATGTTCACTCAATAAAATGTAACAAAAGATGTCTGTAACGACTTGATGATATTCCCACAACATTTTGCCAGAGTGTACCAAAAATTACCAGAATCGACGACCTCTGTGGCGCAGTGGGTGAAAGTCCGCTTGTGACGCAGAAGGTTGCGCGTTCCATCCGCGCCGCGGGATAAATGTTTGTATGATCTGCAAATATTTATCTCGGGTCTGGGCGTTTCTATGTATAATAATTATGTATGTATTTACAAACAAAATGTATATACGATGATTTATTTGGTTCCCATATTTATATATTTTATTAAGTACTTATCTATTTATGTATATATAACTATTTTGAATGCAAGAACGTTACTTCGTTCTTATTCTGTGTGAGACTGTTGGGTATTATTTATGAAAGGCAATCGCACAAAATATTATAGTGATTCCATAGTCAATGACCTTAGAACGGAACCCTCTATATCAAAATGTGTTCACACTTGCCTGTATTAGTTTAGTTTTCTTTAGATATTTTTTATCTGTATAGACAAAGGTGTGAAATAACTGGTTATTTTATGTAAATTGTGTAGAATATCTCTTGTTTTAAAATCATTGTTATTTTTGTTAATGAATGGACGGTGCTCTTAGCACTGGTTTTTGATGAATCAATTCTGTTAAAACTTATATTTTTGAATTCAATACTTTTTTATTTTGAAAAGATTTTCAAGTCGTCTTCCCGAGGATAAGCTACATGAGCCAAGTGAAGGTGAAGGTAGCTGTCATGTTGTATAAAGAGATCAAGGAAGCAGCCCTGGAAATAGAAAGAAATACATGGAGAGGGATTCATCAGTTGTGCCGACAAGGAGTAAATCCTTAAATAAGAAGAAGAAGAAAGAAGAAGTCTTCGCTTGGTGGCATTGTTTAGATCGTTCCATTTGCAGACGGTAGGGCACAAGGGATATCTTCGTCATCTATCTTTTCAAAAATAAAAATACTTTTGAACCTAAACTCGATGCCCTCTAACATTACTACAAAGTGCGAAAGCAATTCTTTAACCTAGCTGCAATAAAAAATCACTTTAGCGTAAACTAAAGACGGACCGCGAGCGAGAGAGCCAATTTCATCGATTTGCTCGTAAACCCATGGTCCGTGTAAAAAGGTGATAAAATTCAATTGACAACGGGTTGAGGTGGTGTGCAGCGTAAGGTAAGCGTGGAGCTGAGAACTTTTGACTCTTTTAACTACGTCGGCTTGTTTCTTTGGTTGTTTTGAAGACTTAGCGATGTTCCATTTTCCCGGATACTCTACAAAACTTCTTAAAAACGCTGCTTTAATTATTTGTGTAATACCTATATTGTGTAAATAAAATAAAATAAAAATAAAAAGCCTTTTTATTTCGTTGTAGATTACAAAAAAAGGAAGTAAAAATAGAAAGTAAAATTTTTATGTTAGTAAGTACTTAGGAACGAAAAAAAATTTTTGTAACTTTTTTATGATTACTTAAGTAGTTTTTAATTTTAGTTTTTAGCTTATATTTTTTAGGTGTTGATCATATCATGTGTAAGAAACTTTATATATATTATATATTGTGTAATAAAACACAAATACTAAGCAATGACACATAACATTATCCTGTGTGTATGCTATTGAAAACTCTGGAGTTGGGAGCATGATGCCGTGGTTTACCAACAAGTTGAGTTTTAGAGTCTGAGAAAAATATATTAGTACAGCGGATTATTACCGTCTGCCCCCACCAACTGTCCCAACGCGGTGGCAGACGGTAACACTTATGGCTATACCCCCGCGGGGGCTGTAAGCCCATAATAATTCCTGTCTGCCACTGCGATAAAGGGCTTCGGTTGGTTTCGTATTTCTCTCTCTTTCCGAATACATCAAGAACTTCAAGGTGGATACAATTAGTACCTTGAAGTCGATCGGATGCATTCGGAAATAGAGAGAAATACGAAACCAACCGAAGCGCTTTATTAATGTAGTTTTACTGCATGTACTCGTACAATATTTTTTACTTCATTGTTTAGTAGCTCGTTTCTTCAATGTCATTTACATTCTTCCAATTTACGTTAGTCCCACGTGAAGCCACAGAAAGCCGCGAGTCACTGGTAGTTTTACATATCCCCATTACATCTAACAGTAGATTTTGCCAATCGCTAAGTTCATCGCTCTGCTAGTGAAACATGAAGACCGAAGACAAAAGCGGCCACTTTACTCTGTTGGCATAAATTATCGGGACCTCTTCGGGACTAATGCGTGTTTTCTAACTTTAATACATGTTTTATGGCACAATTTTACTTGAGTGTACCTCGAGATACTCGAGGTTATGCTGTATAATTGGTAGGTCAGTTAAGAAACGGTGACTGTTAAAACGAAATGAATCTTTTTCCAATGTATGATCTTTAGGAGATTATAAGGAGTAGTCAGAGGCACCTCCAAATACGTTTTACTTGAATATAAAATTATATTTTATTTTATAAAGCAGGTATTAATAATTGATATATTCTACGTAATTTCAAAGCATGGCTTTCATGTATGACTTTCAAGCTGTCACATGAAATGCTATCTATTTTATTGTTGGACTTGCCTCTAGCTACCCCTACAGATTTTCGACAGGTACTTATTCTAAAGAAATTCTAGATCTGTGATGTATTTTGTAAGTGAGAGTCGTGAGCTCTGATACATTTTTCGAATTATTGAAATTCTTTATGAAGGTCGATGTCTTTTTTTAGCCAAAATAAAGTCTAAGATCTTATCGGCTACCAATGTTTGATCAAAAATTCAAACAAGGCATTAACACATTCCTCAAATATTTAATCACAAGAACAAAAATAAAACTCACAGCTTATTTATCTTAACACACTGAACCAAAATGTTTCGACAAATATATAATAGGTATAATAAACAATGTATTCACCTGGTTAAGAAGCTTGCTTGCTTTATTAATTTGTATAATACCACCAAAATTAAAAGACCTCATGTTAGAAACCAAAATTCTGAAGCTATAGTCCAATTTATGCTGGTGTGTGTGTGTATCGTCCTATCATATAGAAATCTTGGGCCCATGAACAGGTAGGTGAAGTATAAAAAAATTAAGTAATAATCCTACCACAAGCCTATAATCTGATGGTAACGCTATTTTGTCCTGTGTGGTTTTCGGAAAAAAATGTGTGACATGATTATCGACAACCCTAGAGAGAAAAATTGTAGATGGTTTACATAGTGCCGAGAAACAGACAATGCAGGCTAGAAGGAACTGTTTTGTTTTAGCCCATGTTTGCAGTGCTGATATTTGTTCCGGGTCTTGGTTTCAAATTCTGATAACCACGCACGAGACAGGAGAATCCTAGTGATCATGACTTTGTACGTAGGTATGTAATTAGGTGTCTAAATTTCTACGTGTGTATCTGTTAATCTTAAAAATAATTGTATCAAAGGTTAATTATAGCTAAAGACAGAAAAGACTGGAAAATGAAGAGGGAGGCCTTTGCCCTGCAGTGGGATAATACGGGCTAAAAATAAATATTAAATAAATAAATAATAAAGGTTTTTTTTTAGTTCTTTTTTATTTATACGTAACTTCGCGTATAAGCAGATTGCTCTACATCCACCTGCGTCACGTCAGCGTCAGACTCAACTTAAATGTTTTATTTTATTACTACAACACCATATAAACCAATCCTTCCCTAATTATAAGGGTTCGGTCACTCGAAAGCAGCAGTTTTCGATAAGGGATGAAAGTAATACACACGATAACATCAGGGTTCGCTCGTTAGCTGCAATAAAAAGCTTTTTGTGTAAATTGGAGCGAATTTTTTGCTGCTCCTGTCTCGCCGGCCGGCAATTTGTCGATAGGGAGATATTTTGACAAGTTTGAATGATCTTTTAATTTGCAGAGATAGATTTTTTAAAACGTTTGACGTGATTCTGGTTAATCTCCAATCAAAAATTGTTGATGGAAGCAGTTAAAAAATGCTCAAACATTTGATTAGTTATCATTGTTTTCCGTTTTGGACATGGCTCATATATATATATTTTTACAGAAAACATATTATTATTATAATTTATCTATTTATATAATTTGAAAGTTATAAAATGAAACGTTATTTTGTTTTAAAAGAACAACAAACTTTTTTTTCTATAATCTAAATAAAAATAAGAATCGATAGATAACAGCAAAACTAGTTTTATTGTGCCTATTTTTGGTTAGACGTAGTGTGGGGTCTATTCTCGTTATTTTCTATTAGTGTATATTTAATAGACATAAACTTCACAAACTATTGCCGGCAAGCTTGAAACTAATCTTAGCCACAACTTACTGCTTGTGCGACATTCAACTAGATATTGCATATTATTAATAGTTACATAAATATAGTTTTAGCTGACTGGTCGTTAATGGATTAAAATGGATATTTTAAGTGTTATTATTATGATAAGTAAATTAATTATTATGATTTCTACTGACATTATAATGGGTACTACTGAGGTTATAGAACATTATCAGGGGCAATATTATAATCAGTATGTTCATCACGGTTGTTAGATCGTAGTGGAAGCATCGAAAAAATACGAATACCTACTACTGCTACCTACAGAAGTATAAAGTCCGACCAATCAGAGCATCATTTCGATATTATTATGATAATGATAATGCCTATGTGCCCAAACTTTACTAAAGATCGACTGTCACCTCATTCAATTCAACAATATCCTCACTACCATATTTATTTATAACTAGCTGGTACCCGCGACTTCGTCAGCAAAATAACATACTTGAAAACATCTAAATAGAACTGAAATCTGCAAGAATCTTCTGAAACTTAAAAATGCAATAATAGCGCCATCTCGACCTCAGCTATAGGTTAGCAACGCCATCTAGCTGCCTTTAACTGGAACTTCCAACTCCCGATACAAACTTTCAACCCTTATTTCACGCCCTCCATGATTAATATAGATATTTTTTCTGTTTCAGAACCTTCGCCTTACAATAACAAACAACAAAATAAAAAATAGTGAAATCGGTCCAGCTGTTCACGCGTGATGGCGTGACCAAGGGATATAGGGATTCATTTTTATATAGAGATCAATGGCTGGAACATAAGGAAAACACAAATATACGTTTTGTTGTTCTCTGGTAAAAATAAGACAAGTAAGCCCGTTCATCAGCACTAGTGTATGTTAATTTAATCCGATATATAATGCCCTAAGCTTACGAAGCTACCTCAGTAAAGAAAATCAAAAGACATTGTAAATTGCAACTTGCATCGAATTGCATAAAACTGCTGTTTAAATATGTGCATATTATTGCAATCGTACTAACGTATAAAGACGTCAAAATGTAGTGGTGGCAGAACAAAATACAATAAAATAAAATAAAACTATAATAAGTAATAAAAATTGAATATGAATATTTGTGCTGGTTGGTAAGCGAATACCTAAATGGAAAGAGGATTGGAATGGAAAATTTCCATTATCACTTCAATCGCGTCTAAACACAAGTGAAAACTTAGTTAGAGCGAGGAGTCACTATTACTTTGTAAGGTTTAATACAAGTATGTTTACTTTTGTAAGCTAAGATACTTTTACAGTTAAACAAAACCACTTTGTAAACCTTTTTTGTGAATAAATACTTTTTTATTTTATTTAAAAAAAAAAAAACAATTGAACTGATAATGGAAATTTTATCTAGAATTTTAATTTATATTCTATTGTATTATTAACTAGCTACTGCGCGCGGCTTCACCTGCGTGGTACCAACATTTTGAATAGCCTATATGCTATTCCAGGTGCTATCTACGCCTATTCCAAGTTCCATCTAAATCGGTTCACTGGTTTAGGCGTGATTGAAACACAAACATACAAACATCCAAACATTCAAACATCTAAACAAACTCACAAACTTTCAGCTTTATTATATTAGTGGGATACTAAGACTGCCAGGTCAGTTGATGATTTAATTTATAGGTAGGGAAGGTCGATTGCTAAAGAGGGAGGCATCAGCGAAAAATGCATCAGCTGTGCCAGCAAGGGTCAAATATAGGGAATTTATCGAAACTTATTGGCATTGGAGACTCAAACCTTCGAATCGGAGGTCGAAGCATTATCACCTTGTGCCAAAACGGCGCCTTAGTAACTTGTATTTTTCATAATAGAACATGGATTTTTTTGGAATTTATAGGTTTTTTTGCATACAGTATGCATGTCCTTTGGAAAGACGTCAACGAGCAGGCGCAATCGCTTGTTCTCGTAGGCGTTCGGTTACTAGCTACATCAATATCTGCTCAAGGCACCTGTAATATGCACCGTTTCGGTTATCAACTGCGATGTGTTTACTTTAGAATTTCGTCAGTTTGATTGACGGTAAAATATAAATCTCATAATAATAAGTCTAGCTACACAAAGCTGTTTCTTGGCCGTGCATCGATGAAATTTTGTTAAATTAATTTCTATGCTTATTAACAAGAGCTTTTTGCTGAGTTTCTCGCCATGTTTTACATTCCCTGCTGAGCTGACTGCTGAGCAATTCCTGAAATCTCAAAGACACGAGCTTTGCGACGCGCGACGGGTAACTTCATAAGGAAAATAACTTACAATAAAATTATAGACATTAACCCTCGTACGCCTACCTGTGGTCTTCTAGGCAAAAAAATCCTACAAATATTTTCAAAAAAATCATAGTGAAAAACATTCAGGAAGTAAGCAATAGACCGACCACTAACGCCACTAAATTACCAAAAACCTAAATCAACAGAATCAACCGGAAAACAAAAGATCGTTCCCGATAACATTACCTAATCGATAATTGTATCTAAGACACTTCGACTCACACGTTCAATCGTAAAAAGGTGAGAAAGTAAGATGATAAAACTATACTAGGAACAAACTTATCCCTTACAAAATCCTAAAAGTTTACCTTCCAAAATAAACCTTAAGCCAACACACTAAGAGCTATCGGTGATTTTAAAGAAGGTAAGGGAAGTAGTACTGTGAAGTCGCGAAGAGCAGAGTAGTAAAAAAGGTGAAATGTCTCTTTAGAAGCGACGTTGGACGCGATGGCGATAAGGGACCACCTTGGTGGATGCTGGACCCATTTTTAGGATTGTTTTCCGGTTAAAGATTGTTTGGTTAGCTAATATTTTTGCTATGGATATGGGGATTTACGTCCAGCCAAAAACATAATCGTGTTAACTATAAATATTGACGAGGATTTGATAATTGTTTAAATGAAATGGTGCAATATTATTCAAATTTTATTAAAAATATATAATTTTTAATACTTAAGATAAGTAGATAGGTTATTTTAAGATATTGCTCTAGTTTAATAATATTATGATTTAAGATTGATGTAGGTTAAAGCTTAGCAACTACGCTGGTTGACAAGTATTACATTAACGATGTAAGTAGGTGAAGTACTAAGCATTATAATGAAATTGCAATTTTTAAAGAAGAAGGAAGGTTTTTTTTAACTATTTATATACTGGTGGGCAACCCACACGGTTAAACAGTATCATATTTAAAGTATCCCAAGAATACCTTCCTTTTTCGGGATAAAAAGTAGTCTGTGTTAATCCAGGATGGCCTGGTTAGAGTCTGAGCTAGCTTAACAACAATTTTATACAAAAAAAATTATCATAGTTTTAGCGTGAAGTAGTTACATACTATATACACCGATTATTATGTGTGTATATTGTATGTAACTCCTTCAATATAATTATAAAATAACAATAAAAAAATGAAGTTTATGAAAAAATCCAAAAAACTTGCATAAATATTTTTTTGGCTTTTGATAGTTGAAAAAATGAATCAGAATTAACAGAATGTTTAAATAATGACGAAACTATTGTACAATCATCAGCAAGTAACTTAATAACCAAAATCACAGCCAATAATTTAAGAAAACTTACGTCGTCACTCGATAGTATCTCACTGGATACCGGAAAGTTTTCATTACAAATTTATTTGTTTTTATAAATTGAGCGATAACTCGTAGTAAGGGACGGGACCCACTGGGCGCCGGGTAATAATGACGTTCGTTATATACGATTACATGATAGTGACGATGGGATGACAGTGACACACTGAGAGAAAAAAGTTTCATTGAGAATAAGGACACTGTTACACACATGAAAGTGAGATTGGTTTGTGTGGGTTATGGGAACTCCAGTGAGATGCATTTTACTTTTCTAAAGAATTTAATGTCATAAAGATTTGTAATTAAAAATAACTATTACAGAAAGATCAAACACATTAGACGACCTCTGTGGCGCAGTGGGCGAAGGTCCGCCTGCGACGCAGAAGGTTGCGGGTTCGATCCCCGCCGCGGGACAAATGTTTGTATGACCTACAGATATTTGTCTCGGGTCTGGGTGTATCTATGTATAATATGTATGTATTTACAAACAAAAAGTATATAAGTAGTATATCAGTTATCTGGTTCCCATAGTACAAGCTTTGCTTAGTTTGGGGCCAGATGATGCTGTGTGAAATGTCCAGCATTATTTATTATTTATTTATTTATTTATTAAGGCTTAGGTTATTGTTTTTTTTTTGGTAAGTTTTTTATAAGCTAGTTCCTTTTGTAAAGTAAACTAAAATAAGTGCATAAATTTATATATATGCAGGGTGTAAAAAGACTGCTACCGACCGCAAAAAATTTTTTTGACTTAGCTACGTCATTTTATTTTATTTTCTAGTTTTTTGCTACTACTACAACATAATAAGACCATACCTACCTAATAATTGCATTTATAAAAGAAAAAAACTATTAAAACTCAAAATCCAGCAATCTACGTATAAAAACGCGCCCAATACAAACGCAAACAGTAATCTTCAAACGCCGTTTGTTCCGGATATAATGATTTTTCCGGATATAATGATTTTTTCGGAAAATCCTTTTGGATTTAGTTGTGTGTTGCGATGCTGTATCTACCCTTTTCGGCTTCGGTAGACGTCTTTTTACATCCTGTATATATATACAGGGTGTAAAAAGACGTCTACCGAAAACTGAGGGGTTTCAATCAGACCATGATTCTGAACGCATTTTTTTTTTAACTTAGCCATGTCATTTTATTTTATTTTCTAGTTATTTACTACTAGTACAACATAATAGGACCATACCTACCTAATAATATCATTTATAAAAGGAAAAAAAAAATTTTTTAAATAAGTTTTGCCAAATATCTTTTTCAGATTAGGAGTTTCAACTCTTTGTAATCTACGCTATAGTATTACTATCACTTATTCTTTGTCGTCACAAAATTAAATTGCCAAGTTGACGATACACGACGACATCCCATTATAGTGACGAAATCAAACTGTTCCCAGTGATTGCTTTTGTTGCCGTTTGAATCGTATTTGGATATGTAGAGTTTTATGACGCTATTACGATAATCATAATCGTCAACGGTATCAAAATAAACTGCCATGGAGAAATGTTTTTGGTTTTAAACAAATTAGGAAAGTGTAAACGACTAAACAAAGTACATAAAAAAAATGTTAAATAAAAAGAACCATGGTGTATATTGTTAGAAAACAGGTAGAACAAGTTAGTGTTATTAAATAAATAGAAATCAGTTCTCTTTTTGAAAAACAACGGCAATGTTTCAAATTCTGTGATCGTGGAAGGTTATTTTGAGGGAAAAGGTCATTCTAAGTATTGTACTGCTCTTTTTTTTTTAATAAATAAAAACTTTATTGGGCAAAACATTGTTACAAAGGTATACCTACTTACTTTACTACCTTCGAACTTACTATCTAAAATCTAAGCTTTATTATAACATTCTGTTGGCACAACTTACCTAATAATAACTACAAAAAATAACTTTGACAACAATAATAATAATACTTTGTAATCACTATGTAAGAAGAAAATGTATTTGCTGTCTTTATCACTCGTTTTAACCCGACCGATTTTTTAGAGTGGTTTTTTCGGGTTAAAATTTGTGGTACGGTACTATTTCCTAATCCCATTTGCTAACAAAACGCGTCAGTTTTGGATACGGCAAACCTCAGGATAAATCCTGGATAATGCTCGGATAAGTCATAGGATACAAAGTTATCCGTGACCACAACAAACATCAATTTGGGTTCCTTTTGAATTTGAAATTCTTTTGCTGCCGCCCATTGTACATTTTTATCTGGTTTTTCTTTTGTTATTGTTTGTTGTAGTTTAATTAATGGTGTGCAATAAAGAATTTTCATTCATTCATTCATTCATTCTTCTGCGTCAAGATTTCATCGCATTAAAGAGTTGATCACTTAGCTCTTGAGATAGCTCAGCGCGATCCAATTATACATTTAAGAGCTTAGCTTTTGTCGGTGCATTGATGCAATTTCCTTTATTTAATTCTTCAATGCGGTCTCTTTACCTACGACAAAAAGGTGCATTTGATTTTGACTACGACTCGAAGTATTTTTATAAGAAAACTGAAACAAGTTTGTTTGACCTGAAAAATGATGGGAACAATTAAAATTTACGATTTTTATCATGAAAGAACCCTCAAGATCGAATCCATACTCAAACTTAACCAAATCCTAATAAGATCCCACGACAACGATATTTAAACTATTGTCTTCGATCACAGAAAGATCAGTCAAGTAAACGAAAGTTAATCGGATTATATTTGTAAAGATATTGTCCTAATATTAATCCCGGGATTAGGACATGACAATGTTCCATCATTGATTTATAACTTGGTTTTGTGGAACAAAAAATGACAAACCTTTTAATGCATTTTGGAATATTCGCTTGATTTATGGTTTGAAGCGTGCTACTGTATTGTGTATAAGATTTTACGCGTATTTTAACAAAAAATGTTTTAAGGTTTTTAAGCTTATCTCTTTGACCGTTAGGTATATTCAAAATGTATCTTTTGTGGTTGTTTTTATTTTGATTTTTTAAGATTATCTCGGTGAAAATTGACCGTTATGTTAGTACTAATTAAGGTTTTTAACCTTTTAGTTTTTTTTATGGTTTTCAAATCTATGCGGGTTATTTTTGGTAGATTTAAATAACTAATTCACTAAAAAGAAACAGTTACCAGAGCATTTCAGAATGTATGGTTTGTGAATTATCGAGTCCATCTTGAGTTTCAATCGAACATAGGATTATACTTTACAATACTTTATTAAACTTATGAGGATATCAAACGAAAACGATTTTTTTCCTATTAAGTCAGTGATATTAAAAAAAATATTAATGCGAATAGAAAAGTTCGTTCGTATGAGTACCTACCTAGTAATTGGCCAAGGTAACTCTTTGTTAATTCAAGGTTCACTGTCATCGAAATCAAAGAAACGCATAACTGTTTTGACTCAAGTACCCAAATCCTTTCGGACATTTGAATAAATAACGTATTTTCACATCTTCTCCTAATCCATTATGGGCTTCACAACTTCAGCTGACTACGACTAAGTTAATTTCAATAACAAATATTTGCCAAAATATTTATTTCCAAAGCTCAGTAGGAGAAGGATTAACTTTTTCTCACTTTTACTTTGACATTTATTTTATCCCGTGGGACTTGGGAGAAAGTCTTTCATACATTTTGTTTAGCTGTGAAAAGGATTTGTTTTAGTCAGGTACAAGTTTCATAGTTTTTGGGTAGTATTTGATCAGCTGGAAATTTTACTTGTAAATTATTTGTTTCGTGGTAACAATTTTTTATTTCGACATTACTTTCAACTGTTTCTGAAAAAAAAAAAGAGTTATAATCAAAAAATATTTGCATTTTATTAGTGTCATTTTAAAGAAAAACCAGTTCAAAATGTGGCAAAATATTCATACCACGTAATATGACGTGGTCTCTGCCTACCCCTACAATTTTATCATCTTACGAAAGTCTATTTCTTTCGTGTATTTAGAATATTTCATACAGTAACAAAGCTACCGTACTTAGGGCAAGTAATTCTACCTGATTACTGACTCATCTAAGTGACTAAGAAAAGCCCAGTGACAGACGTAGCAGGTTCGAAACTCGATATCTTCTCAATCGATAACGCGAGGCGCCGGAGATGAGGCGCCGGCAATGCTGTCATGCAGAAAGTTACCCCACAGATTATGAAACGAACAGCAGGTTAACTTAATATTTCTGTATATCACAGACTAGCCAGATAGTCTTCTGATATTGTGACAGCGGCGGGGAAGCGTTTGACTGAACAAGAATGGAAAATGTGGCGTAAAAATGAGGAAGAATGTACTCAGCAGTGGATAGATGTAGGCTGATTAGATCACAGAATATTAATAAGAGAGAAAAATGGCCACTGAATAATACGAACTTACTTAATAAGAGAAATATACTTATGGGACATTAGTTGATTATAATTACGAGAGCATTCAGGAAATAAACAAATTTTTGAAACGTGGATCTACTAGTAGGTAGGTAGTACATAATTGAATACCTTATGTGTGAGTATGTTTATAATAAGACTAGATTTGATGGCTATTATCTAATCGAAGAGATCTAGGCTGTATCAAATGTTGATAATCCGAAACCTGTAGCTCAAAGTGACACAGCTATTTTCCCCCTCGACTGTGACAACTGATGAAACGAATGCCTAACACGCAGTGACGCTCATCACAAAACCTAATTAAGGTTCTTTCATAACCAGTATATCTTTATCCTCATATATGTATAGAGTTCAAAGTAAGTTGTTTCGTTGCAAGGGATCAAGTAATCTGGCTTCAAATAGTGATGTCTCTTTGAGGCTTTATCTCTTGTATTGATTTCGTGATAAGAAAACCTGTGCGGTTTCGATGCGAAGGTATTGGACATTGTATCTTCTAAATTGAGGATTTGAAGATAACGATAGAAAGTATTAGCTTGCGAGGGAGTTGGAGTGGAAACTTTTGGCATTAGTAGATAGATACCTATTAAACTATAAAAATGTTTATGTTCAGAGTTGTTTTTAATTTTGAACTCAAAATTTCTTTAAGCGCGTTGGGCATTTTTGATGAGATGAGAATACATTCTTGGATTCGCCTCGACAAGGTCACATGCGAGTCACGTGACTGCTCACAATAATGCTGGACTTTTCACACAGCATCATCTAGCCCCAAAGTAAGCATAGCTTGTGTTATGGGTACTGTATATGACTGATATACTACTTATATACTTTTTTTTTGTAAATACATACATATTATACATAGAAACACCTAGACCCGCGACAAATATCTATAGATTGTATGATCTTTGTCCCGCGGCGGGGATCGAACCTGCAACCTACTGCGTCGCAAGCGGAACTTCGCTCACTGCGCTACAGAAGTCGTCGAGTTACAAACCCATCACAGCTTATTAGAATACTAACTGATTTCCTCACGACTTCGTTCAAAAACTTGACCTTTGTATAATATCAGTGTGACGATAACTTAAAGCCATTAGAACTAAGTGTTAACATGAAAGATAAAAGTCGCAGATAGATTACGAAGATTTGCGTGCACTATGTAAAAGATTTGAATACGAGAGTTCAAGAGAGTGCAGGATGGTCGCGACACGACACGACAGTCGAACTAATGTCAAGGCAAGCGCAATCAGGGTGCGTGGGCGCAGCGCTAGCTTGGTATGGACATGCCGTTTCACTTCTTGGTTTATGGCTTCTGCGACTTGTTTGTCACAATTCCGCCAGTGTCCGTTTCACGCTAGTGTCATAAGACATGACGTTTAAATAATAATTAATAATAATAATATAATAAATAACGCTAGACATTTTTCACACAGCATCATCTAGCCCCAAACTAAGCAAAGCTTGTACTATGGGAACCAGATAACTGATAATACTACTTATATACTTTTTATTTGTAAATACATACATACATATTATAAATCGTTCAAATGAGTTACTAGTTTTGATAACAATTATTATTTTGATTTTGATAACATAAGGCTATTTTCAAACATAACTAAGTACTTATTAAATGTCACTGATACTAAAAGCAGGTTCATATAGCGTGAAGCGTACACAATAGTTATCCATGTCATTGTTACGAACAACAAAATATAAATCAGTACACGTTTATTATAAGTATAAAAACAGAAATTCTCAAGGCCTTATCCATAGCTACTTGCTGCCCGCCACACTCACGCTTCAGTAATTGAACGCCGATGTAAAAGGTATCTACGAACCAAACAAAGAGAAAAAAATCGCAACGATAATCGCGGGTCGCGTCCCGCCCCGATTCGTGTTCGCTCTACTGCCACAGACTATACAATATTAATTGAATTTGGAACTGTCACTTTGACGTTTAAAAATACTGTAAAATTATTCAAAATAAAGTGATTTCGTGTAGAAGTCGAATGCGAATATACATAATAAATGTTTTTGATTATCTTATCTCTATGCTATTCGTAACTTGCCTCAAGTTTATTGCTTAGTCAATCTGCTAAGTAGGTAAGTATCTATTAACCTGAAATCAATAGCGTGTTGACCAAGCAATAAAAGTAAAATATAAAAAAAGTCCTTTGACTTTTTCAACCCACACTATGTTGAGCCTAAATAAGTAGTTTTAAAGGTCATTTGACATCGACAGTGATTTACAGTGAAAGTTTTTGCTATGTATATTGTGTTGAATTAAAAATGTGGCCCATTCAATGGGCCGGCCAGTCAATGGCGCATTTTGATTTGAAAGCGTAGGTTGTAGGGTTTATTAGTGTTGTCGATTTTTAAATGATCGTTATTTTGTTCTGGTGATTTGGCGGTACAATATGAGCATGAATTTTTGACGTCTGTGGGGCCGTATTCGCGTTCCTTTTTTCGTTCGTTTCATGTGTTTTAGGATGCTTACCACCACTATTTCTGACTTCAAGGGCCACTTTTTCAAACGTTAAAACACGGTCCTAACCTAGGACCAAATAATTCAAACTGAAAATAGGCCCTTGAAGTCAGAAATAGTGGTGGGAAGCATCCAAATATTCATCAAACGAACGAAAAAAGGAACGCGAATACGCGAATACCTGACCGTAACCACGGTCATGTTTGTGTAAAAACTGACAAATAATTTGGGACTTGTATGTATGTGGGCTCATCCTTATAATAATTACATTAAAAATATATTTTTTAATTTCTTGAATAGTTTCTGAGTTTATTTCATAAAATTATTGTTAGCAATCATACTAACCACATGGCTTCAATGTCACTCACGTGCTATCTAACCAATTTAGGTAAGTTTAAGTAAGTTTTAGTAGGAATAATAGTTAGCTAAGCCAAAGTAAAGTTTATCCCTGAGTGAACCAGTCAGGGACAAAGTTGAGATTTAAACGTGCGATGACATTAACAAAAACTGCTTCTCTTCTGTTTTATTAAATTCCTGGACCTGTAATGTTCTCATAAATATAAAACAGAGGCATTCCATGCGCATAAAGTGGGGGACATAATATTGCAGACAGGAAACAAGTGTGGCGCCCATGAAGACCCGCCTTTATGTCTTGACATTTGTCATTCGCGGCCTTTATTTTTTAAAGCTCATTTTAAGGATGCAATGGTGTGCACGCGTCTTTATTAAAACAAAATTTTGCACAGTTATAGTGTAAAATAATCTTAAAGTTTGGATGGATGGTTGTTAAAGTGAGTAAGTAAGTCTTAGTCTTCCTTCACACTGAAACGGCTGAACCGATTTACGTGAGTCTATATAGGTAGCTACCCTAGATTAACACATAGGAAACTATTCGCTTTAACCCGGAACAGTAGGTATAGAACTCCTGAGAGACCACGGTATTATTTTGTGGATTATTTACCAATTAAACTGTGCCAAAAAAAAACTCATTTTTTTCCTATGTTCTGCAGAAAGTGATCTTGTTTAGCGTACCTAATTGTTTGTAGGTTTGATAAACAATAATTAATGAAATTACTTAAATACTATGCAACAAAACCATCATAGTACTTAGTTGTAATAGAACATTTAAACCCTTCGTCTGTCTGTAAATAAAATTGATAGCTATTCAAAAACAATGTTACCCAAATCGATTAAAACTTGGATCTTTCTACCATTCACTCTTTATCTCAGCATAACCATCTTAGATACACGAAAATACATTGTTAACACTTTAACACGGATCTTAGTCGAAGATATAATATTATTTGAATATAATTTTATTCCATGTCCTACTGCGTTATGGATTTTGATTGTCTTTGATCTCATTTTTTTATTTTATCTCATTCCTTGATCGGACTGTTTACAAATAGCTTTTTATTTTTTATTTGATTTTTTAAGACTTTTTAATAGTGGTTACGTAATAGTCCCACGTTTTGTTTATAATTTGACCAAAAACAGTTGATCTAAGTTAAATTATAAAAATATGTATACAGGGTGTTAAAAGACTAATACCGAGAACTGAGGGGTTGCAATCAGACCATGATTCTAGAATAGAATAGAATAGAATAGAATAGAATAGAATAGAATAAAAAATATGTAGCGAAAAAAGCAATTATTTTTTTTGACTTAGCTACGTCATTTTATGTTATTTCCGGTTATTTACTACTAGTACAACATAATAAGACCATCTACCTAATAATTTCATTTATAAAAGAAAAAAAAACAGTTAGAACTCAAAATCCAGCAATCTACGTAAAATAACGCGCCCAGTACATACGCAAACAGTAATCTACAAACGCTGTTTTCTCCAGATATAATGATTTTTTCGGAAATCCTTTTGGATTTGGTTGTGTGTTGGGATGCTGTACCTTTCGGCTTCGGTAGTCGTAGTAGTAGGTCGTCTTTTTACACCCTGTATAAACTAGTATTAAATAAACAGAACCAAAACAGGATCCAAAGCCACGAAAGACATTATCTAAGACCAAGTCACTTATGATCCTTAAAAATTTCTGAGGCATGTCTTTACATTTTAGCACGGTACCTTATTATGCTGAAATAAGTACTTATTCTATACATTCTATCAGAATATATTTTCTGCATTTGAAGCTTGTATTAATGCGCATATAAATACGAAAGAACAATCCATACATCGGTCTAGATTGAAACCAACCTTGAGACGAAGCATGGACTTCAGGATGTAAAAAATCCTACCGTCTAAATGATCAAGAGTATGCCACTAGGCTAAAACAGCTCTCCCTACGTTTATACGTAATAACAATAATTCACTGAATCATAAATTTTACAATCGTATTCCACGGAACTACGAACAACCTGACTAAGTAGAAACGTGTGTTTATTTTTTGATAGGACTGTGTAACCGCGTGTGCTTTTTCTCTCAAATACATTTACTTTTTTCTCTCAGCTTTTTATTTGGGATACTAAAAGTGGTGGCCTTTTTAAATCAAGATATTGTTTCATGGAAATTGAGATGTTGGTCAAACAGTCTATCTGGATAAGATTTTGTTGGTGTTGACTTATTTTAAGATTTATATAGAACTAGCTGCGCTCCCGCGGTGTGACCCGCGATCCCTCGGGATTCTTTTCATTTTTTCTGGATAAAAAGTAGCCTATGTCCTTCCCTGGGATACAACCTTTAACTATGCCAAATTTCAGCTTTATCTGTTCAGCGGTTTGGGCGTGAAAGCGTAACAAACAGACAGACAGACAGACAGAGTTACTTTCACATTTATAATATTATAGTATGGATATGATATATATAATAAGATAATATTATTCTGATCTTGTCATATCACCTTTTTTATCCTTTTTATCTCATATTCTTCTTCTTGTGGCTCTCCGACTAGCGAAGGTTGGCAGTCAATATGGCATATTGTTCTCTATCTTTAGCGAGTCGAAATAATTCGGCCAACACGCCTCTTGCCTGCGACTTTACCCATCATAATCAGTTGAAGAAGGTCATATCTGTCGTGTCTTATGACATCTAAGTAACTGATCTCCTAACTGTCGCAAAAGAGAGGGTTTCAATGGGTTATGTTATTTTTTTACACTTTCTTAGATAGCTTATGTCTCGGGCAGATAAAATAAGATCTATCTATTTACTTTTTCATTTTTAAAATCTTGTATTGCTTTGTAATATAGCTTTGTTGACTTAAAGTATTTGATCGGTTTGTTATTAACGTTTAATTTTGGTAAAAATACCTACAGTAGATAAAAATAAGTTCGTATAAGTTAATGGACAACACTGGTGATGGAGTTTAGCCCTCTTACGCACAAGCGGTAAACGAAGAGAACGAACGAACGCGAGGCGGCAAGCCGCATGGCGGGCCGCTTGCTTGTCATTGTAGGTACGCCCTTGTAATAAAAACACAAAATTGTACTTAAATTTTAGCCGCGGTTACACAGCAGATTATGTAGCCCCACAGTTACCTTTGTCACACAAAAAACACCGAAGCTCACATCTAACGTAACCTACAATTACGTCTTTACAAAAATGGCCGGCGCATTTACGGTGTTTTACACTGATTATACATTTAGACAACAAATTACTTTGCTAATGAAAACCACACTGAAAAAAAGAGTACAAACTATAATCATGAGATTATAGAAGCTGTTGTGATATTATAAAACCATTATAAATGCATTTACCCCTTATGGGGTACATCTGTTAAGATGCGGTACAATGTTAATAGTTATTTTATTTTCTACTCCTATTATTAGGGACTTTATTTCACTGGTTTTAAGTCTACCTTTTTAGGGGTTTGATTTTAAATGGGTTGCAATTAATAACCCATTTTACTTCTGTTAATACACAAGTGATTTTTGTTGTTTTCTTATTTTTCTCTAAGCAGTTCACACACAATAGAGAAGAGTGGTAGAAAGAGAATTGGCTTTGCCCTACAAAATGAGATGTTTTATTGTAGGCTACAATGGAACATCTAAAGCTCGTTATAATAATTGTAAAGAGTTATTAGTTTGATTTAGAAATAAAGAAAAAAAATCTGGAACAAATTTTACCTAGTTGCTGTTCTGTGAAAACTTTCTTGTTTCAAGATTGCTCCTTTAGACATAGTTAAATTATCCACCAAAATACAATAAGTTAGCAAAATATCAGATCGATTGGGGTAAATTGATTTAAAATTCGATATTGTAACAAGTAAAGAACAAAAGTTTGTAATAAAAAGGTTAAAATGACGATTTCAATGTGTCATTTCTTGAAATTATGCACAATATCATTGCATTTGCATTCCGATCGCGACCGCATAAATTATCGAATACCATCCGCTGTGGACAATCGTTCATTGAGGTACTTATTTATTTTAAATGCAATCATCAGGGGGCCTGCTGCCCGTCGCTGTCGCAGGCCCCCTACCTGGGCCCGCTTTCGGCCCCTTTTAATCAACTGTCATATGGTACCAACGATTACAATACCAAATTACACAACTCTTCTTCATCCTCCTTATTATCTGAAAAATAAGGTCTATTTTCCGATGTTTTTAATTGTGTAGGGTTGAAAAACGTTGTATGATTACGGAGCTATAAGAAATCTAGGGCAGGGTTAGATGACATTTGGGTTGGGCAATGAGTTGAATAGTTTATAGACTTTTTGGTAATCTGTGGGTTAATGTTGAGTAAAGAAAGAGGCTTGTTATTGCTTCTTATTTTATTTGTAGTACTGACAGTTATTACGAGTTTAAGATGTCTGTTGTTTGATCTTTTACAGTTATTATAAATATAAAAGATATAGGTACTAAGAATTATGTACCGGCGATGGGACACGACATAAGTGAGAAGCATTTTGAAGCAATATTATCCTTTTAATCCTATGTTTGTAGTGACGTTTAAAAAATGGTAAATAAGATGAATACTTTTTTGACGTGACTACGTCTTATAATTCGATAGAGCCGGCTGCACGCACGAAAAAACAGTACGTCATGAGGCGTTACCTCGCTCTGAGGCGTTCCATGTAAGGCTTGAAGTGCAAGCGAGAGCGCGGAACGAGCGACAAAGAAGCACAATCGGCCTTTGCGTTGTCACGTTCAACTATTGTCAGTAAACCGACTTTACAGACAACCATTTTTTTTTTTTAACTTTAATATACAAAATAATAAATGCAGTACCTACTCGTTTTAAGCTATGTTTTGTCCTTAATAATGTATATTCACATACAAAAACTCAGTACCCGAGCCAAGCGAAAGAGTATTAAAAACGATGACTAATTTCCCAAAATAAAAGCTGTGATTTGACCACATACAATGACCCACAATATGAGGCAACCATCACAATATTCATACATACAGGACGTCAAGCGAGCCGCGTTGATCTGACGAATTTGTTATGGTCAGAAATAACGCACGGACACACGGGCCTACAAAATAGAACACATTACTTAACTGAAATTTGAATATGTACTAAAAACCGAAACTTTGATGCAAAGAACGTATCTAAAATTATAATGTTTTGATGAAATAGCTACTAGGAAACATATTTTTTGAGACATGGATTTGAATCATGTTTAGAACCATAAAAAGATCTGAGAGAATGTTTACCGCGCCTTGGGGATAGAGTCGTGAACCTGTTGTTTACGTTTTAGAACCCAAACTAAGCGCAGTTCAAAAATACGATTACATTCGAATTTGAACTATGGTTGCTTGGAAAAATAATAGCTTTTGATTATTCTTAATTGTCTTTGAAGGTAAATAGAGAAAATAATAAGTAATAATGTTGATTATACAGTTATTGGTTATACAGATAGTACATACTCAGTGTAAATAAGAAAATATTTAAGTCCTTCCTTCACATTATGGTCGACAATATCTTACTTAGAAGAATGCTTGATTTGTATTTACTGAGATGGTTATACGAGTAGAAATAGACCAAAGAATATAATTATGGATGAAAGATAACATGAGAAATATAACAGAAACAGTAGAAAACGCAAGACAAATACATGGCCACCCCACGTAATGTGTGACAAAGACAAGAAGATGATAGGGATTTTGTGTTCTGTTTATTATTTTTTTAAATATAAGGTACTTATTATGTTAGACCCCAACATTTTAAGCGCTCGTGGTCGTGTTCGCTTAGTAATTCTTGATAGATCGTCGAAGCAACGTTCGAAACGGTCTGTAAGTGGATGGGTGACAACCAGTGGCATTTTCATCTGAGCGCTTCCGTGCTTCGGAGGGCACGTGAAATTGTCGGTCCCGGCTATTTAAGTCGTTAAGCCATGACGGAGGCCTTAAAGCGACCTAAAAACTCCGTCACCAGAGTTGGCCACTGACTCACGAACTTACTTACTTTTTTTATCCAACGTCAAGGTATTCACTCTTCCTAACCGTGTGTTTTCTAGAAATCCACGTTCTAAACGGTCCATAAGTAAGGTATTGTGGCTCGAATGTTAACAATAGCAGCCATTATGGACGACCATCGATACCCTTTCTTTGACGGTATTTAATTGTGTGATGAAGTGTGGTTACGACATTTTTTATTCGTATCCACACGCAGTGAAACAAAAAATAAGCGGTACGGTAAAGGATTTATACGTTTTGGTTTGGTAATTTCATCATCATTATCAGCCTATGGCAGTCCACTGCTGGACATATGCCTCCCCTAGTGAGCGCCATTGCGCCCTGTCCGCAACTCAGCAGCAGTTTGGTAATTTGTACAGAAAGATTGACAGTATGTAATGAATTAAAGTAGTCCTTGAGATAGACAGTTATTTCTAACATTTATTGGTAATGGAAAATATCATGGGAATCCCGCTTTGTCTGTTTCGAACGTATAGACTTTATTCTACTGCAGCTCAAACATTGTGGCTACACAATAATGGTCATTGCCAAAGCTAGAACGTATGAAACTCTACATTTGAATGAGAGCTATTAGATCCATTCAGCAGAAATTCAGCTTCCACTGGATATTAAAGCTGTCTTACAACAAAAACGTAGCGTTTCCTTTTTAAAATGAACTTTTGTGTTACTCTGTGTTTTTTAATCTTAGTCATGTGCCTATTGCATAAAATGAAATTACGTGGAATATCTTTACTTTTCTTTAATGGTATTAAAGATACAAAGTTGTGTCAGTTGTACCATCAATGGCACAAATCAATGGTACTACTGACATTGAGCCGCATTCTCTATGTTGTTTTTAATTTAACACAAAAATATCAAAAAAGATTTTTCTGTTTGCACCATCCAAAGTTATTGAAATCGACATCTTTTATATCCTTTAGAATTGAATTTTAATGCCTATCGAAACTGATAAAGCGGCTCATAAAATTATTCTCGTACTTAAGATCAATTTAAAAGTAAAATTGAATTGAGCCCTTTAATTAAAACGATATCAATATTCATTATGTGTTCAAGAATCGTTCATTCTTTCATCAATTCACAAATTAGTCTCAACACACATAACACATACATCTTAATTTACAAGTTCCTTATTGCGATGGAATACGGTTGGGTTTAGCAAGTGATTTGGTTTGATTACCACCCGCCAAGTCAATGAGATGATTTCATTTGGAGTAAGATCTGCACCACGATTTAATACATTGCAATTTGAGTTTTATTCTGCAGGTTTTAGACTGAATATAGCTTGGTGGTGCTTGGTGGTAACACATCAATGAGGGCATCTTAGAGGAAGAATATTATAATGAAAGAGATAAAGAGATATATAGACCAAGGACTAGCTTTATGAGTTAAGTGATGAGTCTCCACTTGACAGCATCCATCTAGATGCTGTCATGTCCTATAGAGGTGAAAACATAGAATTCTATATAGTTCCTACTAAATAGAATTCTGTGGGTGAAAAAGGCTTTTTTTTTATTAAATAGGTCAGCATTTGACCTCCCTCTGCCTGATTCTAAGCAGTAGTGAGGTCTAAGATGGAGCATGCTTTCCTAGAAGGAACCTATTTACTCTTGATTTGAAGACCCCTATATTGTACTTTTAGGCTGCCCTAGAGTGAATTAAGTAAATAAATATATTATTATATTACTGCGCCGAAAATTGACTTTTTTATTTTTTTTAATGTGATTCTAAAGTATGATTACTAGATCTCCTGATGGACAACAGATGGCATTTTGTGTAACAACCATACATAGGTCAAAAGATACAATAAATAATACCTACTAATAATATTTAAATAAACATTGGTTTGTACCATATTGGGTTCTAGGTTTAAAACTATAATAATCATTATAATTTATTCTTAATAATAATATAAACAAACACCCAAAAGTACCAGACTCTAAATTAATTCAATAGTCCAAAAAAACAAATAACTTTGACCCAAAAATTAATTAAATTTCAAAGACCCAATTTTACATTTTTAAACTGGAACAACGCTTATAATAGCCATGTGTCTTAAAAATAAAACTTATTTTACGTATAATATCGTAAATAATATATTTTAATTATATAAAATTTATAAGGAGCTTCTCACCGTGATGCTGATTAGCTTTTGAATAAACTAAAAGAAGTTGAACTAATTTCCAGTTAATTTTCAAACTGGACGCATTAATGTCCGCAAATCTGTGAGTTTATTGAACGCGGCTGTTGAGGAAGCCTCCTATTGGTGGATGGCTTTATACAGCATAGCAATAGCAAGTTATTATAACGATCAGCCGTTGGTGTCCTACTGCTGGGCAAAAGGCCTCCCTGTTTCTTCTAGACGTCGCTATCTGCAAGGTGACAACAAACATAACAAGCAAAATTAAATAAAAATTGTAATAAACCTACATACATCAATTAGGATTGATGCAATTTATGGATGCAATATCTTAGAAATAGAATAGAAAGCTAATTCTAATTGGCAATAAGTGCAAATACCTACTAATTAAATACTTGCGTCCATAATTTTAAATCCTATTAATGTTATTATTTTCTAATTAATGAATTCAAAAACTTTACATAGAGGTAATAACTACTTGCGCCGACTTTTCTCTAAAATAAGTAGGTATCCTTTAGTAGGATATTCAGAAATATTGAAGTATGTCTATCTTGCATAACCCCATCCAAACTTAAGTAACCATTTTTTGTTAGAGTGTCCCATTAAACGCAATTTGATGGGACTGCTAATTATAAAGTTCTTTATTGTTTAAATATACAGTTCAGTACTTAATTTAAAGGAAATTGGTTTATTTACGTAATGTGTTATTTGGTATTAATATTTGGGTGCACTTAATTCATAGTATTTTATGTACGTATAGCTAGTTCTTTTCTGTACAATTTATATCAAGCCTGTTTTGATTTATATTAAACTGAATAAAATAATGTAGTAGAAATTGTCTTTCTTCAGCTTTTCATATTATCTCCTTAGACGACTATTTTGTTGAAATGAATATTAATTCAGTTAAGACAAATTTTTTTTTTGATTTTACCTACCTTTACAAATGCACTACATACATAAACATTAAGCTATATCAGGATTGATACAATCTGTAGATAGCTCAACTGATCGAGGTCAACTAGTCGGAGTGCTGCGCGCTGACAGAAAATGACACTACCTACTTCTCGCATCACTAAACTTGTTCCTTCTTGAAACATTTCTTCTTAATGACCATTAAAGGAACTATTAAAGTGCGACCTCAATAACGCCAATGTTTACATCAACATCTTTGAAAGTGAAAATAAAGGTAGTTACATGCTTAACCTCATTTTCACTTTCAACATTCGAAAAATTTACAAGTTGACTACTTTAGCTACTGAGAACCGGGTTCGCCGGTGGTTTACTGAGAAAAACATATCTCACTAGATCCATTATCTCATCAGAGCACTAGTGGTCTAGTGGTAGTGGCCTTCCGATCGTAAGGTCGAAGGTTCCCGGTCGTGCACCAATAAGTTTTTCTGCCAAAAAAATTAGGTATGTGCACTATGCTACTCTCAAACGGTGAAGGAAAATATCGTGAGGAAACCGGCATGTCGTAGAACCTACAATTCAAAAACATGTGTCAAGTGCACGAAAGGAGTCTCATTGAGGCGCACTTAAAATCCTTTCACCGCACTGGTTCGACGGAACTGGTGACACGATAAGAAGAAAAAGAAGAACTAGATCTATGTTGGATCTGTACCTACAATGGATTTACTGAGATTGATCGGGTTAATCAGTACCTATAATAATACTATATTTTCCTTTGCATAAATGGATTTTTAGTTTAGATTTGATCGTCATGATCTCTCAAAAGATACAGCAGTGCTACTTTCATATCTATTATTACCCATTGAAGTAATTTAGAGATAATAATATGAATTATATTTTCGTCTCAAGTCGCTTTTCTTAGACCGAAATGCCTGTCCATTTAAGTATACAGGGTGTAAAAAGACGTCTACCGAAAACTGAGGGGTTTCAATCAGACCATGATTTTGAACATATTTGGCGAAAATTTTACTTAGTGACGTCATTTTATTTTATTTTCTAGTTATTTACTACTAGTACAACATAATAAGACCATACCTACCTAATAATTTCATTTATAAAAGAAAAAAACAATTAAAACTCAAAATCCAGCAATCTACGTATAAAAACGCGCCCAGTACATACGCTCGACCAGCTGTGCGAGGTCGGTTATCTCCGGATATAATCCGAAAATCCTTTAGGATTTGGTTGTGTGTTGGGATAGGATGCTGTACCTACCCCTTTCGGCTTCGGTAGACGTCTTTTTACACCCTGTATAAAGATTTTCAGTATTTTTTGCTTTTAAAACGTTATCGTCAATACAGGGTCTCCTTATTTTTACTGCCGATTGGCCTCTATAAAAGGAGTCAGATCAGAGCTGCAATAAAATTAGAACATTTTAATTATGTACCCCTATTTTGTCGGTCTATACGTTAATTACCTACAATTGACGGTGGTCTAATTCCTTTTGAATAAAGCTGTTAATTAAGAAGGCACTTCGGATGCAATTGGGCCCATAAACACATAAAATTTGACTGCCTACTTGATCCTTTTTAGTATCAGGCAGTGTAGAGGGCAAATTGGCCAAAATTTTTACTGATTTTCGGGTTATTATTTTCGTGTCTTCATTATAGGAACGGGAACAATAATTGGCTGTTGATTGAATTTTAGTTCATTTTTTTCATAAATGTAAGAGATTTTAGATAATAATTACCTGTTTTTACTATCATTATCATCACCAATTAAGCAGGTGTCTCATATCCGTTGGATATGATATAGTTAAATTATTTTCAGAGTACAATAATTATAGCCATAACTTTTCAGGTTTGTTATTCTTCGTTACAATAAGGTCTCATTAGCTTCGTTTTTTCGGTCAAATGGTACTAAAGCCGAATTTATCAAGCCGAATATGATAGAGCAACTCTATTTCATACAACAGCTTTAAATAGCTAGGCTCTCTAATTGATTTGCAATAAACGGAACGCTTTTTTTCTTGAAACGAGTTTATGTTCGATTTTATAACTCATTATTTAAATATAAGGTCCTGGAAGTTTTACAACTTTGTCTAAACCGATAATTATAGTGTGACCACATTATTTAAGTAAGACTGTAGGTATGTATTTATTTTAATAAAAAACTTGTAGTATTTGCTTGTTCATTTTTCATTATACGTTTATTTATAACGCGCCTACAAATATTTTAATTAGCCTACGTAGTCTAAGCCAACTTGAATATTCTGATGTCCTAGTATTTCCAGATTTTAACAAAAAAGCGAATTTTAGGATATTTTTAACGACTAGTTTCATGTTTAATTTGCGTTCTGGGATACTAAAATCACTATCTTAAACTATCAGTTGTGTTTGCCAGTCTCATCCCTTTAGAAAATCTGACTTCCCGGAAACCAAGCTCAGACCAATACGTCAATTACGATAAGCCGTGTTTGACGAACAGACCGACAGACACGCGAGCGCCCAAACCTGTGACAAACAAACACCGCTGTTTGAAGTCAAATAGGTGATAACATAAAATAATAGTGGAGTGAAATATGGAAGTTTCACTATGGTTCTTATAGAGCATTTAAGCTGATCGCACGATTTTTCCGCGCCGAACGCGCCGCAGTCATTTTTCTATACAAATGCGGCGCGTACGGCGCGGACAAATGTGCGATAAGCTTTACACGGAAGAATTTCAACCGATACGATATCGTATCGCAATGAATCTTTAACGTGTAAACGGTAAGTAAGTTCGTATGAGAGTGGCCAACTCTGGTGACGAAACGTTTAGGCCGCCTTTACGCCTTTACTACGTCACTTTTTGAGTGCACTGGTTAGAAAGAACTATTCATATATAAAACTAACTATTAATATACCTACGATTTCTATCGTATCTATAAAAAAAAAGTAAAGGGAAAGTAAGTAAAGGGAAGTAATCAGAAGACTACTTCCCTCAGACTTGGGTAGGACTTGTTTTTTTTTATGGAAGAGGGGGCAAACGAGCCAGTGGCACACCTGATGGTAAGTGATTACCACCGCCCACAGACAACCTGCAGCATCAAGAAGCACTGCAGATGCGTTGCCGGCCTTTGAGGTAGAAATAGGCTCTTTTCTTGAAGGTGCCTAAGTCGTATCGGTCTGGAAATACCGCTGGCGACAGCTGATTCCATAAGTCCATAAGTAAGGAATTGGCGTGAAAACCGCACAGTTGTGGACTGCCAACCATCCACATGATGTGGATGGTATGATTATTGCTTTCGTTGCATACGATGGCGGAATTCAGCGGCTGGTATCAGTCCAAACAATTCTTCTGAGCACTCCCCATTGTATATGCGGTACATGATGCATAGAGATGCAACATCTCTACGTAAAGGACATTAAAAAATTTAGTTGGATGAGGCATTGTTTAATTATGTATAATGTAGATAGAGTTAAAATATTATAGGTTTGACCCACTTTTCAATTTATATTCTTTGACACGTACAAGAAGAAAATATTATTGAATTGAAAAGTAAATAAAGCATCAATACAAGAAGTATAAAAAATACTTTCAAATAAAAAATATGGAATATGTCAAGATCATCACATCACATTGAAATAAAGTGCAATATTGTATTTAACTCCATTGCAATAAAGCATATTTCAGAATCTACAGTATTTATAAGTAAAACAGACACGAAGCTGTTTGAACTCAAACACATGATAAGATAAACCTCAGTTGACGCCGACACAATGCGTGCTGGTAAATATTTGTTACGTGAATGCCTTTTGGTGTGAACGCGTGCTGTGATAGTGGATTTTTGTTACACAGTAATGTATTACTACCATTAAATCATTAAAAGTAAGTTCGTAAGAGTTTGTGGCCAACTGTTGACGGAGTTTTTAGGTCGTCCTGGCCTTCGTTAGATGAGCGGTTATAATGCTTATCTTATTAACTGACGGCCGTTGGGGCAGAAAAGTTCTCGAGTGGAGGCCACGCACCGGAAATCGCAGCAGAAGACGGGCCCCCACTAGATGGAAAGACGATCTGGTAAAGGTTGCTGGGAGCCGTTGGGTGCAGGCTGCACAAGATCGATCGCAGTGGAAATCGATGGGGGAGGCCTATGTTCAGCAGTGGACGCTAGATGGCTGAGATGATGTTGATGATGATTATGCTTATTTCTTATTATTATCATCATAAGTTTAACCCTGTAGATATCACCGACTGGGTTAATAATACCTTGAACTTTTTCAACTATGTATAAAAAGAAACAAAACAGCATAAACTAAGTCATGGTAAAGATATTCTCTTTGTTAGGGCATTCAATGTTCTTCAAGTTGAGTAGTGCCTCGACTATCATTTCGATAGTCGTTGATTGGTGCTGTGCATTAATGACTTTTTCGTTTAAGAAAAATATGCACATTTTAACATGAGCTCACTTCTGCCAAATTCTCCGCCTCCTTTTCAAAGGATCAGTAAGAGATTTGATGTAAAAGAAATTCAAACACGACTTCTGTATATTCGTGATACTGTAAGAAAAAATAAAAGACGTGTGGCACTCGGAGACTGCCGCGGTAAAGCTATTGCATAGCATTTTTTATCAACTGTCCACTGTGCCGGTCGGAGTGGGGGGTGTTAGGTTATTTTCGTTACGGAATTTCTGGATTCGGTCTCCACGCTCAAGGCCCGCGATAGAAGCTATGCAATAGCTTAAAAAACGTTTTTAATTTTGGGTTTTGTTACATTTCGGTGTAACATCAGCCGCCTAATGCACGGACGCAGCACTAAAGATTGTAACGGATGTCAAAGATAATAGAATATCATTTCAAACATTGTATAGAAGTAAATTCAAGGATACGCCTTTGTTAAAAAAAAGGTTATGGAGCGTATAGGCTAAATCAAGAACGCGTAAGCAACCCCACGAGAGTAAAAGTAAGCTAAGTCCTACACTTACATGATAAAACCAAATAAGCCACAATAAAGCCTAAACAGTATTTTTTTCAATAACATGTGAAAACATTTATAATATTAAGCCCCATGGCTGATTTAGACTATGACTAGACTTTGCTTTGTGTAGGTTTTTTATAGTCTTTGGGCTAGCTAAAGTATTTAGACAGTTTAGCCTGCATGTGGCTAATGTAACCTATTTTGGTGATAATTTAGGGTCTAAAAGATTGATTTGATAAAGGTGTGTTTAGTGTTACAACTAGGTCGTTGACCTATCACAGTGAAGTAATTTTCTATTTCAAAATAAGATTTCCTCAAGAGTATTGAATAGATAATAATGAGTGGCCTTATAGGTAAGTAATAGTTATTTAGTAAAAGCTTTTATGGCCATAAAATCAATTTAATTGATTTTAATGTTTTTGAACTTTATGGAAATGAAATGAGACTTTAATAATAATAACTATAGCTTAAGTTATGAAATAAATGGAATTATGAAATATGAAAATAATAGGTATCGTCTGCCACCTGTAGTATGATAGGCATCTCTGATCAGACTCGATCTACAAGCAATGTCGTTTTACCAAACGTAAACAGGATTATTCTTGTAATTTACAACTTTCTCAATCACCCAGATAAAATAATTTGATAACACTTTGGAAATATCTAAATTATTGTTTGGGACTTCATATAAATATTTAAACATTTTTTAAATGTATTTAGTATCTCAAGCATTGTACGACTTTTTCGATCGGAGGCAACGCTCCACTTACTTAGCTAATGGGCAAAAAAGATAATAATTCAATATGAGCTAACGTAGATATAGGTTAAATTAATAAAAACTAGAATGTTCATTATTTAATTTTGGACGTTTTTCACAAAATATACAGTTTTCAGAAGTCTGAAAATCTAAAAATGAATCTTAACTTGCTGGTTTTAAACATGAATTTAGCCTGTACTTGCCATGGATAATATCAAAACTAGTATTACAGTGACATTTCCCTTCTATTGTCACTACATCTTCTGTGCTTCAATTGTTCACTAGCGACGAAAGATTGCGCATACGCACCTATCCATCTAAACCAATCAGAAACAAGATCGAATACCGATAGGCGGAGCTTTACATGCCCCTCCCAACGCCCAATAAACGACTTTGTTTTACGTATCGACTTACATCGGTTTTTTCAATTCTTTTTATCAGGATTTTATTGAAATTGGAAATCAGTGGATAAGATTACAAATGGTTATAAATTTGTGGTTAGAAGTTTTGAGTTGAAGTGTTTTACTTTGTAAAAATTGACAAAAATCGGCATGGCAATACAAATACTTATTTATGTTTAAAACAAAATAAAACAAAATGTGGATTATATTATGTAAAAGTAGAAAGGTGTAAGATAAGGAGGATATGAGAGTAGGAGAAATGATAGATTGTGTGAATTTGTGTGAAAGGTAATTATAAATTAAATCTTATCTTATAAGAATAAGAATATATTTATTTGACACACACAACACGATACAAGAACATCAAACATTTAGACAACACGAGTAGGTACAAAGTAACAGAATTAAAAATAAACAAAAATAAAAACAAACTACCTATGTCCTACCTATTTTTATGTGGTGTATTTTTATCTTAATACGTGGTACGGACAAGTGTAATTTTTTTGACCTTGATGCCCTTAACCCTATGAAAATGGTGACGATGAAGGTCAAGATTTAAACTTGATCACGTGTGCTAGTCAACTATCGTTGACCTAAAATACCATGTTGCGTATTTTTATAGCCAGTCTAAAGACGCTTTAAAAGTGCGGTCGTCGTGTGCGGTCAGTATCGTGGACTATCGCGATGGCGCCCGTAACTGTCACGACGCGATAGGTGTAGTGAGAGGCAAAGATGTAGGAGTATAGATATAGTACCTACCATTGAATGGTAAATTTTATAAAAAAAGTACCTTTGGATAGTGAATTTTATAAATAAAAGCTTTGAAAAGTGAGTTTTAAAAAAGAAAAAATAGGATCATGGAAGGTAGAGATACTCTTAAAATGCTAGTAACTGGCATGACGCGATGGGTGTAGTGAGATAGGATTACAGATATAGTCCATTGAATGGTAAATTTCATAAAAAGTATCAGGATTGTTTTTCTCAAAGCACAGTATGCATAGGTACTCTTAGATTAATCGCTCAAAATTGAAGGAATTATAGAAATAATAAATTAGTATGGGAAGACAATTCACATAGCTCCATCTCTAGCAAGAAACATAGCACAGATTATGTGAACTAGAAGATTTTTGATTTGATAGAACATTTTTATACCATATTAAACTTATTAAATTTTCGTGATTTGAAGACAATTTATTTTTGAATAAACGGGTTTTTATCACGTACCTACTTGTTTTATTTAGTCCCGACGTTTCGAACGCGTTGCAGCGCTCGTGGTCTCGGGAAAACTGTATATAGTTATACTGTTATAGTTTTTATATGTAGTTTAAAAAATCAGACACAGAACAAATACCTATGCATGTCCATCACACAAATATTGTAAGTATAAGAAGTGAATAATAAATTCTAACACACATCGGATTACGAGTCAGTATATGTACTCTTAAAGCGCAGTCTCTCGTAATCCTGTATATTGCTTTCATAGGCATTCTCTCAGATCAACTAACTCAAGATCCATTGAAGGTGTTCTTTTAACTAACTTATCAGCATAATAAATAAATAAACAAACTGTCTCATCTTACCCAACTTATCTTTGACGCGGAGTGCTCCGTAATTCTACGACGCTGAAGCTCAGCCAATGGTAATCAGAATTGTCACCGTGAATTCGCGTGCGCGATAAGGATACTCTCTATAAATATCTAAATGAAATTACATTTAAATAGTTACCACACTTTACTAGATATTAAGGTTTATAAATATAAATAGCAATATTATAAATTCTTAAGACTAGAATGTTATAAAATGAGTTTGTAAGTCTGTTTGTTAATTTATACTGAGAATATACGTTTTTATGAAATGTACTCGTAGTTTGGCTTCGGTCAATCATTACATGGTGTGACGTTGAACAGCTTCTGATATCAGAAAACATCTTTGTTGTCATCATAACATTATACTGAAACCGAGAACCGAGCTGAATTTTTTTTTTTATAAAAATAAATAATGCTGGACTTTTCACACAGCATCATCTAGCCCCAAAGTAAGCAGAGCTTGTGTTATGGGTACTAGATGACTGATATACTACTTATATACTTTTTGTTTGTAAATACATACATATTATACATAGAAACACCCAGCCACGAGACAAATATTTGTAGATCATACAAACATTGGTCCCGCCGCGGGGATCGAACCCGCAACCTTTGTCGTCGTTCAGGTGTTGGGCAAGAATCTCAAACAATGTCCCAGGCGCTACAACGTCCCTCTGAGTGTAGGAATAGATTGCCACTTGACGCTTAATGAATCATTTAGTAGAGCTGTTAATCATTTTGCTCAATTTCAGCTCAATCAGATACCGGGAAGTGGTGCAACAAGGAAATCGTTGTCAGCGACGCGCCAACATTTTGTTGTAATAAAAACGCCATTAAATTGATTCGAACTTTGCTAAAGAAGCGAAGTCACGAGATATGCCTCTTACTGGTAATATCAGTAATGTAATTTTGATGTAATTATGCACTACTGTCTGGGTTTTCCCAGCAGGAGACATGTAAATAGTTTCTCGAGGGTCGTTTTGGATGAAAACAACGCCATTTTGCGAAATGTATAGCCTGTGGATAATTAGCTATTAAATCTGGTCACAATATTACGGAGTTCTTTAAGTGCTTTTGCATTAACCGTTATTTTTAGTTTACTTATATTTTATTGAAGCTCTTTATTATTGTTAAGGTCTTAATATTATTTTATTGTAGCTATATTACCTACCTATCGCAAAGTATTTTTGGCTATATTGGTACCATGAATGCAAAGTAAAAATTTTAAATGTAATTTACAAAATTTTTGAAGTTCTTAAACATAGTGAAAATAAAATAATAAATGTGTTTCCCATTATAGATAAAAGCTTTTCGTCATTAAATTGTAATAATGTAAATAATGTCCATTATTTATTCAAAGTTTTATAAAACTAAAACAAAACTACCATATTTCTAAACATTACGAAAATAGATTGATCTTGCTTACAAAATTCAAATTAGTTAAGGTCAAAATCTATATCGTCTAAATATTTATTTACAGAAACTAAGCTACTACATATTTACATATATTTACAAAATACAACAGGATTAGTCAAGCTATCTAAGGATCGTTAGAAACGATCTAAAGATAGCTCAACTGATCCAGGTCACTGTCAGTCGGAAGCGTGCCCAAAACACTGGCGGCATCGTCTAAATTGCATCTACATCGGTTCAGCTGCTAACTGATACTAATAAAACGTACATACACCTACACTTTTACATTAATAGTACTAGGGGAATATAATTCTACAATAAATGTGACAAGAAAATAAGGTTCAAAGTGTAAAAATACCAAATTGTTCAACACAAAAGTATTGTAAAGAATTCGCAACACGAAGACAAACAGCAAAACCGTGCTTAAAATACGAATCAGCTTGAACGCACGTTCCGAACGCATTGTCAAAACACCTCATACAATTTCACAGTGGAACAAAAAAAAAGAAAAAAACATGCTGCGTGTGGTCGACGCGAATAAAAACCACTAAATTCGGATAATGTACACTCAAGCTAAAAGCAAATATTTCTCAAACACCTCTCCAACCTTTGTCATCGCAATTTCAGTGTCAATGACAATGCCCAAAAAAAAAGGTGACTCAAGATTATCGATTGCTATATAATTTGCGGATAATTTGAGACCATAAAACTTTCTTAGCCTCTATTATGTGGCGCGTCTAGTAATTAATGTTTGATGTTTGTTTTAATTGGTGACTGCGATGGTCAATTATATCGTAGTTCCATTGATTGGTGAAACAATTGACGTCAAACATTTTTAAACTCACAAAACATATTCTACAGTTTTTGTGGACAAAATGAGAAACACTGATTTCAACATAGAATAAATAAGCATAGATACGCCAGCTCAAAAACATTCAATAAAGTAACGTAACATTTGAAATTAGAATACAAATCGGCATAATAAATAGTTCAGAAACCAGACACCGAGCGCACACCACAATTTGTATCGTTTTTAACACATCATCCAGTTCGAAATTCGAAAAAAGAGACATGTGGCCCATTATGAACGTGTTTTGTTACGAAAAGAGCTTTATGTCATTTTGATAAACTCTTAAGAGCGCTCCGGGCGCCTTGAGTCCCATACAAGTGTAACCAATGATTTAATCAAACCAGTCTCATTTGGTTGTATAATTTGAAGGTTAACTAAATGCTTTTAAACCAAACTTTTTACCTAGGAATTGTTATAAGCTAAATAAGAATGGATAAAAAATACAAACAAAAATGATACCAAAAAATAGGTACCGTTCCGTTATATTGAGTATTTTTGTAAGTTCAAGATACCTGTCTTATAATTATATTTAAGTTTTTATGCTTTTGGCTTTTTTCAGTAGGTATATCCGGATTTCAGTATACCTTTTTCATAGCCGACAAAGTAATTCAAACAACCATTTGACACCAACAGATATTATGTTTGTAGAACTAGAAGTGTACGGGGTCGAAGTCTTTGTATAGAATTGAATCGACAGATCCTTTATTCGGTGCTTTCGTGTGAATCTTTGATGCTTCGAATTCTTGAATTGGAGCGATTTTTCAAGCTCAGTAGTCGTCCATTGTTGGAGATAGATCGTTTAGTGCCGCTTTTTACTATGATCTCTATAATTATATCGGTTCTAAGGTATTGTTATTGAGACATCTGCGTTGAGATCACTTTTATTTCTTTTAAAAGTAAGAGAGTATTACAGAAAAGACAAAAGGCTTAGTATTTTTTGTAACGATTAGTTTTGGATTTTTGTCTATTGCGATCAGTCTGATATTATAAGCTGATCGCACTTTCCATCCGCGTCGTTCGCACCGCTGTTGTTGAATTGCCAGTTTGACGCGTTTGGCGCAATGGATCGAGCAATCAGCTTTAATCAGATATATCTTCGATCAAGAATGAAAATGAATGAAAATGAAAATATTTATTCAAAAAAGGTCTTAAATAGTAACAATGTTTTTAGCTGCCTATGTAGGTTTATAAGTTGTAGGACAAGATATAGGTACTAAAAGTAGACTCAAACCTACCGCAATCTTGTTTACTACATCTCTATCTCTATCTACAATGTCCTCGAACGTCCACGCAATGCCGAATTTGCGACGCGTCACTCTACTTTTTACCGCATTGTAGGTAGGTACAATATGAACATCAGATTTTTTGTGTAAGTTTAAAACAAAATTTGTGTTGGCCGAATGGGGTTGTAAATTTTCAATCCGAAGGTTGTGGGTTCAAATCCCGGCCGTGCATCAATGGATTTTGCGTTACGTAAAATTTATATCCGCTTTAACACGTGCTCTTATATATCGCTTTAAAACGGTGAAGGAAAACATCGTGAGGAAACCAGTTAGTGTTCTTATAGGCGGCGATGGGCTTGCAACCTGTCACGTATGGAATACTAACTTCTGCAAAATGTGGGCATGTATCAAATATTATGTGTTTGAACATGCCTCTGACTACCCCCCTTAGACAACTTCAAAGGATCTGGAATAAGTAACATAAAAAGATCTGAGAGAATGTCTACCGCACCTTGGGGATACAGTCGTGAACCTGTTGTGTTTTACTAAGCTACTACATATTTACAAAATACAACAGGACTAGTCAAGTTTAATAACATAATCACCTGCTATCATTGTCATGTAAGTAGGCTAGATTTTGGCAATAAACAGTTTTAGTTTTATCGGACGAGTGTACTCTTAAGACATATAATAATATTTCTACTAGTACAAGTAGGTACTTCGCTTGGATTAAAGATAAAAGGTATCGTACCTACTTATGCCATTTTAATTTACTATAAACATTCCATTTATACAGCGTCAGGAGGCAACCTATGCCTACACTTAACGGGACGCTGTAGTGCCTGGGAAATTGAGATGGAATAGGCTTGCCCAGGTAAGTCATACATAAGTAATAACTCATACATAACCCATAGTTGCGGGCAATCAATAGGTCAGATTAGCGCAGGATCGTGGTGGGTGCCCAGCAGTGGGTGAAGTAATGCTTGTATCTTATCTTGGGTCTTTTCAAGGGGTTGTTAAAGATAATCATACATTAGTTTTGCTTAGGGCCAGTTTCACCAAAGTCAAGTTTAACAGCTGGGTAATAAATCGGCCGTTAGCCGTTCGTCAGCGCATTGAACACTTTTCATACAAAATTGTGTTCTGCAAACAAACGGCTCTCTGTCATTCTTGGATTTTTGGTAGTTGTGACATATTTTTAATTTTCTATGATGTCAACTGCTAGTTAGCTAACGGGCCGCCGACCAGCGATTAGATTTAGCGGCTTGTTAATGAAGATATTCCTTTGTTAGAGCATGATGGAGCACAAAGCAATCGTAACGGTCGGATTAAATATTTAATTTAATTTGTTGTAATTGTTATTTCTCTAAGTTTTATTTACAGAAACTAAGCTACTACATATTTACATATATTTACAAAATAAAACAGGATTAGTCAAGCTATCTAAGGATCTTTAGAAACGATCTATAGATAGCTCAACTGATCCAGGTCACTGTCAGTCAAAGCGTGCCCAAAACACTGGCGGCATTACCACGCTGGATGGCAATGCTGATCTTTTGAGGCAAAAATATGCCAGACCTCGGATCACGCGTCGCTTAATTATTAATTAATTAATTTCTCTTACTAAAGATGTCAAATTAACTAAAGCTCTGTCAGATAAAGTTTAGTGAAACTAGCCCTAAGTTGTTTTGTAAAAACAAACGAAACAGGACCACGACTGAATCCCCAATGCTTGATCGACATTTGAAAATCTCTCTCAATCTCACATCTCACACTTGAAAACCCAAACTGTACATTTTTAACGACTTCAAAAAAAATAAGATAAGATTTATTTTCAGATAAGAGGAGGAGGTTCTATGTTTGGCTGTATATATGTTTACCGATATATCCGTTATTGTAGACCTATTATCATAGTATTTTTTGTTTAAGAGAGTTAGGCATATGCCTACTATCAATGTAGTTCCATAAAATTTTAATCCTGGTATTTTCATATTTTTCCTTGTAATTTTTGTCCTGAGTCCAACATAACCTTTTCCGTTTTCGTATAATTTTTGCAATAAAACAACTCTTCAAAATAATGTTTTTAATTACAATATTACTCACTACACAACCTGATCCTTACACCTAAGTTTAGCCGTAAACAAGGCCTCTTTAACAAATAAATTGAGGAAGAACATACGATATTTTTACAACCATCATTACCTACTTAAATAAAACTTGGTATCCAATTTGCATGTGCCTAAAATGTTGACAAGTTACTTCACAAATAAAGTTACTCGGCAAATAAAAGTAACCAATACCTACAGCTGGCTAGTCCTACGTAACATTGAAGAAAGTCATGAGCCCAATCTTTCTCACCTTGGCTTATTCCCAGAGGTCCAAACTCCATTGAATTTATTTCCCAGTGGGTCCGTGAAAAATATTTAAGTGACAACTTACTTGGAACCTTGCTCAAAGCTTTGCTGTAAGTTACATTTAAGATTTCTTTTTTTAAACAAAGTTCATTATCAGATTTGCTAAATCGCTTCCTATTTTTAAAAACTTAGTTCATCGTCATTACTTGTCATTGTAGATATTATTATTATGTTTATGTATTTATTAGTATTTTTAGTCAGTAGTAGGTATTTTATAGGTATTTATGTTAGATATATATATATTACGTTTTATAATAATATATTGTATATATTATATTATTATGTATCATTATGTATGCCACCGTCCGAATTTGTTAATATTTATCCTGTCCATCCAAAGGTTACCTGGAAGAGATCGCTTTTAGCGATAAGGTCGCCCATTGTACTATATTTTTGCATGTTTGTTTTTTTTTTATTTGTGTTATTTTTATGGTGTACAATAAAGTTGTATTCTATTCTATTCTATTCTATTCATTATTATTAGTACACATGCAAAATTGACAAAAGTTTTAGGCCTATTTGTCGAAAGCTGCTAAATAAAGAAAACAGTTTTTAATTACTTAAAAACTAGTTTATCTAAAATGTTGTACATTCATAACTTGTCACAAGCAAGTCAAGAAGACCTTCTTGGTAGTGCAGACATTTTCTTAAATCTTTATGCATTCATGAAGTCAATGAAGAACAAAATAATTTCATATGCTCGTATTGAAAAATACTAGATAATATAATAGTACTCTCATTTTTAGAAAGAGGTATTTTTAAGTTAACTTTGTTTTAACTTAGAAGTAACTTCGTCTGGCGTTTACGCGTTTTATATGTTAACTTAGCGGCTTTAGACTAAACTAGGCCTATTAAATTTATACAATTCAAACATGGACGGAATAATTACACGATTCTTATTTACAACGTTATGAGATCATACAATTTACATGAATTCAGAATAATCTTAATAATACTTATAGCAATCTTCCTTCTAACAATAAAAAAGTAAACTAAATTTGATGAAAACTATAAAATTGATATTATCGTTTTGATAAATTTTTCAAAAATGTACCTACAATAACCTATCAAATTCATAATTTAAAAGGCGCAATCACTTTGAAAATATTAACATCAGATCATAAAAATACTTCGAAATAAAACTTACAACTACAAGGCACCGTATAGAATCAGTCTTTTCAAAACCACTATTCACAAAATCACTAATTTTCATCCTCAGTATCAATACTGTCTATAGGAAAATTTGGGTTCAGCAATGGACTCTTCCCATTGCTGCCACTGGGTGAGGTATTCACCGATGATATACCAACTAAGTTATGGGTTAAACTGTGACGTCGCAGATCACAATTTCTTCTAAAAACCTTCCCGCAAGAAGAACAGTTGTATGGCTTTATGTCTGTGTGTGTTAGTAGATGGGTCTTCAGGTTTGATCTTTGATTAAAACTTCTACTGCATACGGGACACTTGTGAGGCGACTCTTCCATGTGGAGGATTTTATGGACTGCTAAGGTTCTTGACTGACAGAACCCTTTCCCGCATTCGAGGCATTTAAACGGCTTTTCCTTGGAGTGGATGTACCTGTAAAAGATAAAGTTTAGTCATTTGATAGTTTGGATTTAGTTACAAGTGTTTTCATAATGTTCTTTTAGTGAGATACTTGATTGCTAGGAGTAAAAAAAAACTTTATCTAGATATTTTTTTCTCTGTATTTTTTATTTCATTTATGAATTGTGACTATAGAATTGGCACTTTTTGCGATTTCAAGTCTGCGTTAGGATAATATTCCCACCGCACTAAACAACAGATGATACACAACAAGAAACAAAGCCTGTTATGCAAAACCGGCCTATTAGTTGTAAGCTCATTGCAACATTGTTCATTTGTACTAATCTTAATAAGTTATCGCAAATGGCATCTACAACTCTAGCAACAGAATTACAAGTCTCCATAAAGTAGCTGCGCAAGTACATAATTTAACCGGGGATGATACGTGAGCTCAATAAATACGTCATGTCTTTAGGCGTCGAAACCATTGCGCCGCTTTAACAGACACCTCGCGATGAAGCGTACCAAACCGAGAGCATAATGGTAATAAATTAAAACAAGCATTCAATTCTAACATCATTAATCTAAAATACGACAATGAACTCAAAAATGTTGAACGCTATGCAGGAATCCGATTTAGAAGATGATAAAAAGAAATAAAATCAAATGAACAATGTAATTACAGATTATAAAAGTACCATCCCAAAACATATCAATGGTAACAAATCTCAAATTAAAATTAAGCACAACATATAATTAACACGCCGAGGATAACGTGTAATCAATAATAACACGAACCGGCAATCGAGAACCCAATTCCACATACAAACATCGTAACAAATAAACAAACATACGGAACATAAAAATTACTACACATTTACAGTAACGTAATACGTGTAATAATCGTTAGGTAAGTTGAGATCGGTGACGATAAAGAGAAACATGATGAATGAAATAATAATTTTGTTAATAAAACGAAAGATGATGGTGATTAGGGCAGCGAAAGCCGCGCGAGGTGAGTCGTGCCGGCGCGGGCGCACGATAGGCCTACACCGCGCGACTCTGATTAATGAACCTCGCGATCCGAACCGATGGACTATGAAATTTCAATTGCAATGCCTATCAAAACTCACCACTATCTAATAAAAAAATAACGCTTAAACAAGCTACAAATTAATTTGGCTTCATTATCATTTCAATCACAAAAAACTAAGCTAACAACGAAACTTGATTTCAGAGGATATATTTTTTGTCGTCCATATTAATCCTCACGTCAGGAACACCACGCGCTTTCAAAAACCCGTCGAAGCTTCGGCCCGGAATAATGTATCGTGTCAACGGACATCGATTGAACATCGACAGGTCGGCGGCTCACCCTCCGGCGTCCACAAGAAATTTATTTTATTGCCGCTGAGATACGGTGATTTGGAACGAAATCACCGAGAGACAGGTGTAAAAAATTCAACACCTTAGCTCCTTTTGGGAGGGGATCCACAGATAAGTGGAAATATAGATTGAGAGCTCTCGTAATACCATTATCATATTTATTGTGTTCGAAATCCGTGTTTGGAATTCCAATTGTTGTGAAGAACATCTTTTTTCGAGTGTTGTTATTTCGTGGTAAATATTTAGATATGAAAAAAAGATTCAAGGAGATTTATAAGGAATGCAGAGTTGCAGAAAACAAAATAAGAATCCAAAATTAAAACATCGGGTCTCGTGGGATTAGCGGCGGTTTTGTGAAATAATTTACGACCGTGACGAACTGTTGTCGATACCATCTGCGTCCATACTTAACCCTTTTTGTTTTTAAATGTATATTTCTTCATCGCCATTATTCAAAGGTAACTTATAATGTTTCGCGTTAAGAACGGTCGGACAAAATTATTTTATTGATGTATAAAATGAATCGTGAACTTGAATGTTGGGAACGATTTTATTTTTATTGAAATACCTGCTGTTGCTGGCTTTTGATCCAATATTTTTTGTACATTTACAATACACAAAATACCATTTTAGTAGTTAGTAAAATAGTAAGAATGAGTAAATTATATGAAACGAATATAAAAGTATTCGATTCGGAATTTAGAGAAAAGAACAAAATTAATCATGACATCTGATTTAGCTTTACATCTCAGGTAAGGAGATAATGTATCAGATGCTAACGAGTTTTTGGTTGGGTCGTAAAACACTGGAAACTTGTTAGGGAGTAACAAATTAAATAGTTAAGATTGTCTTAATCGATTACGGAAGAATTAGTAGTTCCCAAATGATAAAAATGTCAAAAACACCCCAACCACATTCTAAAAAAAAGTACGTGAGTGTCGTGGAACACTTGGTTGGAACGAAGTTTCAACTTTGACATTTGGAATTTGTGAAATAAATTATTGTCAAATATTAAAATCCTCGAAACGCTCTTCCATACGACAGCGCACTTCGCACTGTGACGTTTTGACCTATTTATATGTCGTGACGGTAAAATCGAATGCTTTTTTTTCTAGCCCCCATCCTCGATACCGTCCGAAAAGGAATTACGTTCCAAAAACAGGATGTAGGTAAAAACGCTTCAAATGACCTAGAAAATCACATACCTAAACCAAAATACCTGAAATGAAGCTAAGTAGCATGAAGAGTTTTACAATGTGTTTGTCCACGCTGCTTTCGTTGGGGGTTGGTAATTCAATAAATTATAGAAATCATACTGTATACCAACCAATAAGTAGTCTTTCAAGTGTAGGTACAGATCTCTTGAAGCTATATAAAACAATCTAAAATAGTATCATTCAACTGGTTCCAAAAAAAACTTGCTGTCTTTGTCTCCTAGGCAAAACAAGAATAACCAGAGCTAAAAAAACCGAAAAAAACATATTTACCTGTGATCTCTAAGATGATCTTGCCGTCGGAAAGCTTTACCGCAGATATCACATGAGTATGGCCTCTCGTCGGTATGTGTCCTTTCATGAATGAGCAGATTGTATGACTTTGTAAACTGCCGGTTGCAAAACTTGCAGATAAACTGCTTCTTCGTTCTCGGCCCGCTAGTTGTCTTTGCTTTGTTCGATATACTACTGCTGGATGATGATGAACTGTTAGTAGATTTAGTGGAATTTGAGGCTTGAGGTGACAACGGAGCTTGTGGGCTGCTCATTTGCTGTTGGTACATAGCATTCATAAGTAAACTTGGGTATCCATTGTCTAAGTTCTGAGAATTATAGCTGTAACCTTTCGATGTAGATTCTAAATGCTGTTCCAAAGTAAATTCATCTTCATGATCTAGTAACGCTAAGTCTTCTTCAACTTCTTCTGATAGGTCGACGTCCTCAGCTGCTAGCGTGTCTGATAAGGGATACTCTTCAGGAGTTTTAGGTGAGTATTCTTTAGAAGCGGTATCAACAGCATCGATCTCACTTATTTTAGCACTTGCTGTTGCTATCCTTAGTATATCTTGCTTAGATGAGGAACTGTTGTCAGGAGAGCCGGGTTGAGTGTTGTTTACTGTTGAAACAGATGTTAGACGTTGTAGAGTCAAATAAGATTCCAGCGCTTGTAGGTTTAGCGCGGCGGCGGCGGCGGAATTGGATGGTAAAAGCGCGGCCTGTTGCAGCGAACTCATCATCGCATTTTGGAGGGATATCACAACACCCTGTAATGATCTCTGCAACATGTTCTCTTGGAGCAGCGCAGCGGATGCGATAGACAGGTTGATGTTCGCGGAAGAACTAGGACTCTTACTTGCTTTGTCCGGATCGACGAGCAAGCCGTTGTCGGGCTTCGGGTCTTGGATCTGCAGGTTGTTTTTGAGCTTGATGATGGCGCTTTCGAGGGAGTTGAGTGTTGACTTGGAGCGTTGTTCCTGCATGGTTGCACTGGCATCGGCACATGTGACGCGGAGCGCGTGCGCGGTGCGAGGTTACGCGGCGTGCGAGGTGCTCGTGCGGCGCGGCGCGACTGAGCCGCCGGCCGGTCGGACCCCGCCCCGCCCCCCTCGCCTCACCTACCCCGCCTCACAAAAGCTCTCTATTTTAGGCAACTCTTTGAACAGTAATGGTCACCTCACGCTGCCCTAACGACGGACACGTCCAAGTCCATGAGAACAGCGTTGCGCCAGATCTGTTTGCCCCTTTCAAGTAATGAGATTCTGAATGGAAACGTCGGGCTATGGGAAAACAATGTGGCGCGATCGACTGGTTTGTTTTGTCAGTGGGTCATGCGCATCGCGATGGGCAATCGAGATGCAACTCGATCCTTTCTGGAAATCGAATTATCATCGAACTTTGACCGGTTGTTTTTTATGCCTAGGATTAAAAAGCATGACTATTGACAATGTTTTATAAATCATCATATTATCAAGATAATATTGAAAAACATTCTTGATTCATACTTAAAGAGTTGTGACAATGTAGTTTTTTATTAACACCTCTTTATTTAATTACTTTACGTAGAAAATAGCATTTCTACTAACATTTTTCTCAAAAAGAATAATAGGATTCGAAACAGAACCATGTTGTTGACCATTTATTTTTTCAATTCTGGTAGAACGTATAACTTAACTTTATGACACAATTTGGACCCTGCTTCAGTAGTAAATTAAGTATTGGACGTTAATGTGTAGGCTTTTTAATTACAAAATCTTGTTAAGACTAGAGTACGAGTAGTTTATTAGTTTGAGATTAAAGTTCTTGAAGAAGTGATACTTCCTATTAGTTTCCACCTGTCACTGTATCATTAACATCATTGCTGTACTATTCAATTTTGAGGTGAGATGTACGAGTAATAGATACAGACATTTTACATAACTCAAAGATGTGGTCAAGCGAGCATCATTTAAGTTGTGATTCGCTTTTGGTTCTGTTCTACTCAGACAACTCTAGATCAAAAAACTCCCTCGTTTGGCTCAAAGAGCATTTACACGTTCCATGTTTTGGCTCGTTTTGCTAGACCATTTAGCGGCCGAGTGAGCGTTGCACTTACTGAAAATTTTAGCGATAACACGTAAAAAATTGCAGTGCAGTGCGATATCGTATCAGCTGAAATCGTGTAAACGATCTTTCACTCTGAATTGCGAAACAAAAATTCTCCAACTCTGACCAATAATTATAATGTTCATTTCTAAAATGTTCTACTTGATAAATCACACAAGCACTTGTATACAGTCAAACATCAGTGTCACGGTGCTGGTCGTAGACAATAGACACGAGCTGTCTGTTTCTGCTTGCTCTAATGGAGCATGCTAATTGCTGGATTGACATGAGAACATGCTTCGATGTACTTGAGTGGCTTGCGAAATCTATAAGATAAAGGAATTTAAGGTAAGGCGCTTCAGCCATTTATCACAAGTTAACGTAGAAGATGCATTTACCTAGAGTTATGTTTTCATTAGGTGAAGAAAGCCGGAATATTGTAGCACCTACAAATCTCGTAAAACAACATTTGTTACTTATTTTTTACGAAACTTCACGAAAATATAACGGAACTTACACAGAACTTGGAACATAAGGTTCGAATATTTTTGAACTATAAAATGAGCTGTAGGTCTACCAACTTCTAAAAACTTATTGGTTTTCAGGGACGGAGCATAAACTACTTACCCTTCAAGCTCAATTTATACACCAGAAAAAATGATTCAGTTTATAATTATTTAATTCCAGAAAATAAAATAAAATCTACCAAATATTTATCTGTAAGTATATCAATTGACAATTACTTTTACCATAGTTTAATAGATCGGAATCCTATTAACATAATATAATTGGCATATCTAAGCACCGCTAATGCCCACGTCGGGCTTCGAACCTGCCCTAGGCTATAGCTTGTCTAGACCCGAAAAGCACGCGTTTGGCGAGACGGTAAATCACGAGCGGGGAAAGCTAGGCTGCGGAATTAGTGTGACCATGCTATTACTAATTTCAAGGTATTTATATTTTGAGAGAGCACTGGTGGTCTATTGGTAAGGGTCTTCATATCTTCAGGTCGTTTGAATTCAGTCGTGCACCAATGAGTTTTTCTGCTGAAATAATGTATGTGCGTTTGCCAGTAGTCATCAATGGCAAAGGAAAACGACTTGAAGACACCGGCATGTCAAAACATGGCATATTTAGTTTAGAATTCATGTACCTACTTAAATGACAAAACCAAGTGTGCCTTGACGAGTGTGAGTATGAGATAATTATAATAATGCTGGGCTCGAGCCACTTTGTGGCACAGTTATAATTTTTTTCACCACATTGGTTCGAAAGAACTTTTGACACGACAAGAAGAAGAAGATACAAAAGCAACATAATCACAACTTTCTTTCCTAGAAAAGACTGTCTTTTTGTCAGATCTTTGGGTGAACCAAATCCTAAATGGATGTCTAAAAGGCCTTATTCAGGGGCCATGTCAAAATACATTCGCCATTTCATCCACCTTGAATATCGCAGAGGAGGATAAAAATAAGTGCATAAAACATGGTGTTCCGACTTATAGATAAATTAATTTTATATGTGGCTGAGTCGTGCGCGCGAGCAGCCCCCGGGCGCTGCCGGCGTGGGAACTCGTGCTCGGGAAACTAGGGACACGTGTCACGCCATCTAACGTTATACTACGATGCTGCGTGTCATATCGCAATACGACTTTGATGGTTTGACCACGAGTGCACGAAAGGAACCTCATTGAGGCGCTATTTTTTTACCCGCCAAGGAAGGATTATGTTTTTCGCGCCTTCTTACGTTATACTACGATGCTGCGTGTCTTATCGTAATACGACTTTGATGGTTTGACCACGAGTGCACGAAAGGAGCCTCTTTAAGGCGCTCTTTATTCCTTTTTTACCACACCGGAGACACGACAAGAAGAAGAAGGCCATGCTGTATTAAGTCTGTGTATGCACCATAATGTGCTCCTAACCCCAGAAGGGTTGAATTTTGTTTTTTATAACGACCTCTGAATCAAAACAAACTTTACCTCTTTGTAATATAGCTACAGTGTAGTATAGATATGAGCTATGTTTTCTCTAGGTGCAGCATCAGTGTGGGCGAACAGCGAGCGGTCATACGAGATTCATCATGAGGTCCGAGTGAATAATGGGAGTAGGCAGGGCCAGATCTTAAGATAACATTGATTTTACTCCCACAATGCATATTTTTTATTCCATAGAAGGTAACACAGCAAACTATTAAACTGTTAACTGTGAGCATATGGAAAAAAATTGTATGCCATAGACATCCCTGTGACTACCCCCTTAGACGTTTCCTAAGATTATTGAATTCTTGAATAACTCGGTCAGAAAAAAAAAACGTAAACAGGATCACATTCAATAACAATTATTTGTACCGTGGCGGGTAACAAACCCACAACCATCTGCAGCACAGTTTGCCCACAGCGCCATAGACGTCAAAAACAGGTTTCAAACCCACTGCAAAGAAAGTTATATATACTTATACGAGTTATCGGAGCTCGCGTGTAAATTATGGGCTGATTAGGGCAAAGGTTGGATATCATCATTTACAGCTACTCAGTGATCCCCAAGAAATGATAAAACGGTGTAGTGTTAGATAATTTGTTACTAGTAGTAGACGGATATTTTTTTTATGCTTTGCTGGGCAAAGGCCTCCGCAATGGATCATTTGGATTTTTAAAATGAATTTGGAAAAATTGCAACCATAGAGTGCGTCACCTTCGCTAAGTCGTTCGTTCATTTAATGATAAAGGTTAATGTATAATAGTTCATTTTGTGAGTCAATTTTCTTTGTACGTATATGAAAACATGGTAGACATTATCTTTAAAATAAATAAAATAGATCATTTTGAAAAAGTTCTAAGGCGTAGTCAGAAGATTCAAATATGTAAAAGCCCACATTTAGCAAAAGTAAATAAGTGTTATTTGTTTAAAGTACAATGAACTGCGATACATTTGTGTCCATGATCCATTACAAGTTTTATTTTATCGAAGACATGAATAATATAAATTTAATGTTGCATTTTACGATGTATCAAATTTAACAGCTCCAGGCTTCCTATGTCAAAATAAAAATAGTGTGAGCATCGGTAATATATATTTTAGTTGTACAGTCAGCGATAAAATAGTTAATGAACATTCGATATTTTCAAATCACCTATAACTTTAGAACCCTTATGTTTTCAACCAACCTAGGCTAGACACTGGGTTAATATAACAAAAAGTACAGTAGAGATAAAGAGTCTAGACCTTTAAATAAACACACGGTTGATTTTGTACTAAGTAAAGGAAGTTCTTATGAATCAGTGGCCAACACTGGTAACGTAGTTTTTAGGCCGCCATTAGGCCTCCGTCATGGCTTAACGATTTAAATAGCCGGGATCGACATTTTACGTGCCCTTCGAAGCACGAAAGCGCTCAGATGAATTTTGTACAGTAATCAAGACATTTAATCTATTACTAGGTGATTACCTAGTAATAGATTATCTCTCATAACATGAGAGGTTACGTAGGTAGATTTACCTACGTAACCTCTCATGTTATGAGATAGGCCATAAGTCTGAAAAAATCCTTAGCCTAAGAGTTGGTAAAAAGCTGCAAGTTTAAAATGATTCTGGATTATGACCTAAAGTTCTTAATGTTTTATGACTCCGCAGTGTTTTACGATTGTCACATTTAATTACTTCATTGCTGGCAATCAAAGTTTGGTGGAAAACGTTTTTTTTACAGCTTCGTTGGGTAAATAAAAGCTGGTACTTTATTTGTTTTTTACCACACACGAATTCAGACTAGGGGCAGAACCGTATCGATAATCAAGATCGTATTCAATCGATTTTCTTTGCGTCTAGATTCACCACTCTAGGTATACCTTACTCGTAGAACGTTTGTTTTACAGCAACCAAACAATATTAACAGTTCATTTCCTCTTCCATCTCTTTTGTTAGGTATACTTTTATTATTCGATAATAATTTATGCTCAATATGTGCAATGATATTCATATGAAATAAATTAAATTATATTATTATTACTATTAAGAGTCAATTTATTCCATAGCTTTGACATAATGACTATAAAATAATAATTTTATCGATAGAATTATTGTGTTCCGTATTTCATCGATACTCAAGCCTTGTCAGCACATATCAGTATTCACGCGCTGGCCATAAAAGATCCGTTGACGAAGGCACGTGCGTTGTATCGATACGCAGTCGATAAAATCGATCGTGGATGATTACTCGATGTTTATTCATTCAACATCACTAAACTTTTTGCGTGATCATCAAAAATGATTTAGTCTGTTTTAATTAGAGTTTTATTGGTGAGTTTAGATAACATTAATTGGTTGTGTTTTGAGTGTTCATTAAAATCAAAAGTCGTAAATGCTGCTAAAATATGTGACATCCTGTTTTGATGTTTGTCAGCTAAAGACACCAAAATACTGGGAACTTAAGTTCCCAGTTTTTTTACGCAATTACAGACATAATCTATGGTGCTTTCCGAATGAGGAGACGCATGGCATGCTGCCCCTGCGCATCATAGGCACTTTATTAAATTGACCTGACGATGAACATGTTTGTCAATAATTACGTTTTTATACTAAAAAGAAAACCGACTTCAATGTTTGACTCGAAACGCGGTGTGACTCAGGGCGTCAAGCTGTCGATTCGATTTCTATTTGTGACATGGCTAGGAGGGAAGGTGTTTAGAGTTTCACGGGGAAACTATCAATCCCTCAGGAATAAAATTTATATGGGACCACGTCTGGAGTATACCCTTTCAAACATGAAAAGAATTTTGCAAATCGGTCAACAAATGGCGGAACAATCGCGTAACAAGATAAAAAAAAAAAAAAAAAATATACAGACGAATTGAGAACCTCCTCCTTTTTTGAAGTCGGTTGAAAATAACTTTTTTCACACTATGCCAACACAAATGTTTCAAAACTTCGTCTCCAGAGTTTACCACTGACTCATAAATATCCATAAGACTGTTATAATGCTTCTCCTTTCGTTTGATTTTGCCCAATAAATTGTTCCATGTGCCTTCTGTCTCAGCGGTCAATATCTTTCAATATGTTATGAGTATGACACTGTCGTTATACCTTACTGTATTATAAGATTAAAGATAAGATTACTTCAACATTACTTACACTTAGCCAAACAAATTCACAGACCAAATCGTGTACCTGCCGGCCAATGTATCACGGTCTAGTTGTCTAAGCGTTTAGTTTCAACTTGGCTAGGCAATTGTGAGCAAGTACCTATTTCTATACCTATCAAGTAGTAGATTACTCTTATACGCATGAGAATAAGTACGTGTTTTGTTTGTTTAGTTATAGAGACTGAACAAAGAGCGTTGTTATACTCGTTATTTTTTTTATTTCATCGTTTTTATTCCTAAAACATATTGGAACTTTGAAAAGCTATCACCATTAGTGATGTATACAGGAATGACTCAGCCAGTATAAGAGTTCATGCAGGTTTCCTCACGTTGTTTTCTTTGACCGTTCAAAACTCATATCAAAACGCATATAAATATTAATACGAATAGAAATCTCAATTTGAATTCATGACCTTAGCACACACTACTTCTAAGACCCCTCGCAAACTACAGACATTTCTGTCGGCCGATGGTTTGGTCGGGCTCGTGTTGAGTATGGAGAAGTACGTGAGTGCGCACACTACAACGATTCTTTCCATACTCATCACAAGCCCGACTGAACTGTCGGCCGATGGAAAGTCTGTAGTCTGCAAGGGGTCTAAACATACCTATTCAAAGACTGAAAGAATAGACATTGCACCAGAATGCCTTCAAACAAGGAAAAATTTAAACACCTTTAAGAACACATTCACTCTATGACATGGATAATAATACTGATGACGTTTTAAAATAATCATCTTGTTCAAATACTGATTATACCAACATTCGTTACAAACATGCTATTATCCAAATCAACCTCTACTTTAAACCAGTGCCACAAAATAAATTACCGTTCCGGACCAAACCGCTGTTAACAAGCAAACCGTAACCATTTTAATTGCACTACAAAATTGCATAAGACAAATAAGACATTGCGTCAAGTAATTAGATTAGCCCAGCGTGTTATCCGGAGAAATAACCTCCGGTATAGTTGTTCTATCTTACGAAGACGGGTTGCTCTTAACTGTGTGTGTAAATTTATTTTTGTGTGCATAAGCGTTACTGAGCGCTCATTTGTCCATGGAGCGCTCGCGAGCTAACGCACACAGACACAACGAGCATGTGCATCTGCACACACAATTAAGACCAACCCGCCTGCATAAGATGGAAAAACAATACCGGATAAGGAGTTGTTAATACCCCTATTAGTATCCGTCAATTTGTTTCGTCCGTTACGGATAATTGCCGGCTGTGTTGTTGATTGCGATCTCGCGAGGATTATTATTTTTGACGTTTTCTATTTGTTTTATTTGCCAATGTTGCATGTTGAAAGTTTTCATAGTTTAATCCTGATGAATTTGATATTACAGTCTAATTCTTATCATGCATAAAACATTGAAATTTTAGTGTATAAGTTATTTTCAGTTCGCGTCCAGTCGCTGCTCGGAGCAGGTCCTCGACAACGTTTCATCAAATAACTGTCAATTTCTCCGTTTCCGCCGCATGACCTTTTCGCCCAAACATTTTGATAAGGTACTAAAGATATTTTAAAATATTCAGGTAAATCTTTGTTGACTTTACGATCCCTACACAAAGACTAATAATATACATAAATAAAAATGTAAAAGCACGTATGTTTGTAAAGCTGCGCGCGCACGAAGATAATTAATTCGATTATCACGCATGATTTGATCAGAACATGTCAGTGTCTAGACAGGCTCATAGAGACATAGCTTATTGGTTTTGTAGTCAAGAGCCAGATTGTTTATTTGAAAGGAAGCGTAGGTACGAATATTAATTTGATGAACCTATCTAATTGTAAGAGGAATTTGAACACTTTGAACAACATCAACATTTAACTTGTAAAAATGGTTAGGTACCAGATCAAGTGAATAATTAATAGTGTCTTTAATTTACTACTAATAAAAAAATAACATAATTAAAGAAAATGAAACAGTATCCTTTCGGTGTTTCAGTAAAATATTATAAATTTAATAAAATATGGTCATTTTACATAAATATTTATATATATTTCAACACAAAGTCAATAATTTAACTGCTACCGACCATAAATACATTTGAATAAAATAAACAGTTAAGTACACGTCGCCACGGTCAAAATATAGTCTTAATTTTTTATATTAACGTACCCGTCAATGCTCGTACCACATACAGTGATGTCATGACTTACACTAATAAAAATGAAATATCATGTGATCGTGAGACGCCTTCGTGATAACTTTCGTGCTACGAAAATAGCTCCACGCAACCAGTAATGAACATAGAACATTATCAAAACATACTTAGCAGATTTATATTCAGCCAAAGAAACCCAAACCTTTTGAGGAGTTACACAGAACTAAAAGTAATATTGGATTATAGGGAATGGGACCAAAATAGATTTGGATCTTACAAAAAATATATAAGTATAAAAGCTTGTAACTCATGACGATGCAGAAATTGTCGAAGCTACAGTCGATAGTTGACAGTAATCACGCTACAACAATAATAAACTGGGGACTTACGGTCAACGCGTTCATATCACACACGATCAATTCCATTTGTCAGGTGACTCAGCATTGTCGTTGACGTGACGCTTTTAAAATGCAAATTTTCGAAAATCGAACAATGTAAATCTCAAAGTCGATCTCGATCGGTCGAATCTCTCGGTATCTTGTCCCGCCAAGCAATTGAATTCAGTCGATCACTAATCGATGTCTTGTCCGTGATAGGCGCAGTCGGGGGCCGCGGCAGCAGGGTGCCGACTTACCACACAATCCATCGTTAACTTCTTTCTTTCTTTCATTATCATCATCACTTACAATATCAACTGTATTCACTAGTTGTGTAAAGTCGATATTATTTAGTACTGTATTAAATATCGTACCTTTTTGTACATCATTCTCTACCGCATCTTCGTCAGCCATTTCAGTTGGGTCAGTACTAATGCGCACCTTAGGAATTATGGTTTTGACATTAATGTTGTTCGTTCTTGGACTAAAGATATGCCCTTTTGGATTTGAGTTTGGAATTTAACCTCATTACCTATCTTAATAAAGGATTTGCCCTTTCGCGCCGACTAATCTCAAATGAGCATGTAAAGTCTGTAAATTATGTTGCACTGAGTTCATATCACTTGTTTTGTACTTATTACTTTTGCTTATTCATAATTAACCCCCCTCAGAGATTATTACTTCTGTACAAGTGAGCGTCATAAGCACTTTTGATTTGTATAGCATGATCTTTTTGCACTGACTTATTATTTGAAGGATTTTTAGAGTTAGGTTCGTGTGCTTCAATATCTTTGACTGTCTTTAGTTCATTATGATCATTGTTTATATTAATGATCATTGAATTGATTTTTATTGTTTTCATTGCATTCTTGTGGATCATCAAAATTCCAGGCGGTGCTTACATGTCTCAGTGCGTTAGTTATAGTGGCGTAGTCATTCATTTCCCCCGCTGGTATACATTAAGTGTCGAAGGTTGAGCTGATGACTGCGGAGTCCGCTCGTGGTAGCCCCCTATAGCTTCGCCCCGGGGGATATACCGCCGAACTAAATCAAATAATGACTAATCGATTATCTCTTATATTGCACAGTAGGTACACGTCAAAAGATATTCCCTTAATTTTTTAATGCTAGGACACATTTACACATTATACAGTTTTTTGCTGACTCTCTGTTTTAAAGTTATTTTATTAATCTTGCTTAACCACTTGCTTTACATTTCTGAACTTCTTAAGTGTATATATGAGTTACACTTCAGTGTAAGGTGCTACTGTAACAAATAAGTTTAAAGCGAGTTTCTCTCTAACTAAGATGAAGTTTTGCTAAATGCTTTAATAAAAAAAAAATATTTGGGCACTTATAAAAAAATATTTTTGCGCTGTTAGCTGACTTCGTAAAATGAATGAAACAGCCTGATTAATATGTAAATGTGCCATAAGTGACCATTGAATAACTCTTAACCACTTGTTTAACTTCTTATATTTTCTACTAGTAACCATTTTCAAGGATTTTATGTTACTAAAGTACCTTCTGTGTTTATTTACAGAAACTAAGCTACTACATATTTAAAAAATACAACAGGATTAGTCAAGCTATCTAAGGATCGTTAGAAACGATCTATAGATAGCTCAACTGATCCAGGTCACTGTCAGTCGGAAGCGTGCCCAAAACACTGGCGACATTACCACGCTGGATGGCAATGCTGCCAAAACCTTCTGTTGGTATACTACCTACTTATTTAATGAAAACAAAACTATTTTTGAAAACAGACACCACCAATGAAATAACATTTTTCAAACTTACTTTAACCAATGATTAAAACATTGGTGAACTTATCATCTTTGCATAAGTTCATAAAACAATGCAATGATTGATTACTTTTAATACCAATTCGGCATATGATTGATATTTATTAGTTCAGTAGTCCAGCCATAAAGACCATTAGAAGTACTTATGAAGAGTAATGGATGCCGTTTGGGGTTTAACTTAATCCGTGGATTGACCGTGGGTTATTGATGTACTCATCGCGTGACGTCACACGTATATCCGGGATGTCAGTCTTGGTTACAGTAGAGTTGTAAAGTTAGATGTATTGGGCAGTTTCATTTGAGTCGTACAATTGTTTTAAAGTCCATTTTACAATATTTTTATAAGTAAGTAGATACAGATTTCTTTGAGATTATCAATAAGCCAAGAACACTGTTTTAAATGCAAGTCAAGCCTGATCAACAATGTTTCTAGCACAATACGTCGTATCAAAAGTAGTATAGCCATGACGTGACTGTGTAATACGTGTATGGAACAGGTTGTAAAAAAAGTACGTGAGTGTCGTGGAAACTCCATGGATCACTGGGTTGGAACGAAGTTTCAACTTTGACATTTGGCATTTGTCAAATATTAAAATCTCAGAAACGCTATATATATGTGTCGAGACGGTAAAATCGAACACTTTTTTTTCTTCTAGCTCAATACCGTCCGAAAAGGAACTTTGTTCTAAAAATCCCTAGGTCAACATTTATATTTAGACCATATTGGTGGCATTTTAGAGAAAGGCCAGGTCAAACCTTAATCCTGCAAGGTTATATGGAAAATGTAATAAGGCAAAAGATAGATTGAGGTCTTCCTTTACGAGTAGTATGCAAAGGTGTCAGGAGGACGAAGGTGTCAGTGTAAGGAGCCCAAAATATTTCTGTAAGGTGAAAGTCAATTTTCCATTGATAAGCGCATTGAAAAATTGATCTGCAATTCAATCGATACCATACTTCCGTTATATTGATTTGTCGATAAAAAGAGACATTTGTGCTAATGATAATTCTACAACATATAAATCTAAACAACTGATTGAACAGAAGATAGCTGGCTCGTAAATAACAAAGACAAATCATTATTGCCGCCATTTCGGCTGTCAATTTTAAAACATGGCGTCAACACCCACGCCAAATTCATTCATTCTAAAAACTGGATTTACTAAAATCCAAAGCGTTTGGACTACTTTAGTAATTTAGAATATAGTAATTTGACTTTTTATGGGCTCGTAGACGGTTCTTTCATACAAAAAACTTCAACGCACACTTTTTGTTTTTTTGCAGAAGTTTTTAAACGTAAACTGTATCCTTGTGCGGTAGGTGCGGTAGACATTCTTTCAGATCTTTTTATGTATTTCACAGATCATTTGAAGATGTCTAAGGGGGTTTTTATTTAGTGCTAGCTGCGCTCCCGCGGTGTGACCCGCGGTCCCTTGGGATTTTTTCATTTTCTCGGGATAAAAAGTAGCCTATGTCCTTCCCTGGGATACAACCTTTAACTATGCCAAATTTCAGCTTAATCTATTCAGCGGTTTGGGGGGTTATTCCCGCTCGTCCCCACGCTTCGTCCCCATCGGGGACGAGCGGGAAGTTTTTTTCCCGCTCGTCCCCAAAGGGACGAGAGGGAATTATTTAGTAGCGTTCGTCCCCACTATTTTATTTAGTTAGAGGATTATTTTAAATAAAATCACAAGCTTTTGTAATCAAATTTATATATATTTTTTTAAATAAAATTATGTAGGTATCTACTAAATATTCAACATTATTAAGAGTGATTATTATTATGTTTGCCATTTATTTACAGAAACTAAGCTACTACATATTTACAAAATAAATAACAGTGATTATATAAAATAAATATTCAACATTATAAACAGTGATATAATATTATATAATATAGCCAACCCATTCATCATAAAAAAAATAAAAAAAATAGTGAACATAAGAAAAAAATACAAATAAAAAATGACTAAAAATAAAATCTCTCTGCATTTTTGGACCGCTATCTCCAAATCATTTCTGATTGAGTCCGGTGCACACCTGTGACTTTTTTCGTGAATTATGTAGCTGTCCTAAAAAAATAAGATATTTAACCAAGTATTTATTGTCTTTATTTATTTAACCCATAATTAATATGAGTACCTATGTATATAAATGAGTTACCTATCTGTAAATATAGTTAAAAGTACCTAAACTAAAACGATCAAGCCATTTCGTTTCAAGTCTGCTCGTTACCACGCCGCCTAGCATCATTTAACTAAGCCTTTTTATGTTTAACTAACTAAAATATAAATAATGATCGCGAAAGTTTAAGAAATTCTAAAGAATAATAAATATTCAACTTAAGTAAAATATAGCCTAGTTTATAGATAGTGAGTTTTACTTACGTGTATTTTTAAAAGTCCTGAGCACTTTAGTTGCATCAACAGTTTTTAGTGTTCTTTTTTTGCAATATTGGTAGCCCGCGCGTAATAACAATGCACCACCTTTTTTTGCTAATAATATCAAAGTCAGCTACCGCAACCCCACTTGAAACGTTTGCCGCCATGGCGGGTGGTGTACTACTGATAAGACTTAGCTTAGGGTATATTCCTTAGTCTTTATGTCATAGGAAGGGGTTAGCGGCTGGTAGCAGGTAGAAATTAATCCTATTCGTGTAATAAAGAATGTTTGGACAGATTCAATATTAAATAGAATGAGGTATGCTAGAAGAAATCTTGTTAAGAAAACAATTTTACCCATGTGAGTACCTGCTTCTAAAATTAGTAAATTATGTAAGTTTTAATATTACCCATATGTAAGTATTAATATTACCTATATGTAAGTATTAATATTGCAGTGGGGACGAGCGGGAAAAAAACTTCCCGTTCACCCCCATCGTAAGAGCAGTGGGGACGAGCGGGAAAAAAACTTCCCGCTCGTCCCCGATGGGGACGAAGCGTGGGGACGAGCGGGAATAACCCGGTTTGGGCATGAAAGCGTAACAAACAGACAGACAGACAGACAGATAGACAGAGTTACTTTCACATTTATAATATTAGTATAAAGTGTAATAGTGTAATTGTGCAGGAGAGGTATTCTACTCTGCACGTGCACGATGCTGAGGAGGGATGAAAACCATGTTACCCAAAGAGTTATGAATAAGTACCTACTATGAGTGTGGCTGGGTATGCAAGAAGGGGAAGGCCGAAGAAGAAGTGGTTGGATTGTGTGAGAGATGATATCAGGGAGATGATGACTTGCACGATGCTGAGTGGTAGGTAACCTTTTTTGCTAATTAAGGAATTATATGAATGTGCCTGCGTAAAATACATGTACCACAATTTTAGCAAAATAAAACTTTACTTTTAATAATTTTAACAATACTTGTAAAAATAAATAAATAAATAATGCTGGACATTTCACACAGCGGCATCTAGCCCCAAACTAAGCAAAGCTTGTACGATATACTACTTATATACTTTTTGTTTGTAAATACATATTATACATAGAAACACCCAGGTCCCAGACCCGAGATAAATATTTGCAGATGATACAAAAATTTATCCCACGGCGGGGATCGAACCCGCAACCTTCTGCGTCACAAGCGGGATTTCACCCACTGCGCCACAGAGATCGTCGTAAAATATCTTATTATTGACTAAACATACATACATATATAAAATCACGCCTCTTTCCCGAAGGGGTAGGCAGAGACCACGGATCTCCACTTGATACGATCTTGACACAACTTTTGCCTCATTCACTCTCATTACATTCTTCCTAAAATCTCTAGCAAATACTTTCCTAAGCGTTGTGAAATGTTAAGCCAAGTAATAAAACAACTTCAGTCATAATAAACACGTTGATTTCAAAATGAACAGTCGCGATCAAAGTTAATGTTATTCTTGCTATGTTTATCCGAGAACCACTCAAGAATTCAAACAATGTTCGCCAAATTGATCGCAATTCAGTAAGAACAACACTGTACCAGAATGCAATGTGTTCGAATAAATTTGAATGTGTACTGTACACTGCAAATCCTGGAATATAGAATTATGAATTTAGACTTTCTTTACTAATATTTAAGGTCTATAATTGTCTAAGAAATATTGGGATGTAGGGTTGTAAGGATTGTAAATAGTGATGCGAATCAAAATGTTTGCAGCAAGTATGTACAGGAGTCAACTACAGGTGACAAATAGTCACGCCATTCTGGAAAGGTCGGGGGCGAAGCGACATGTCGATGTTTTTATTTGTAAAACTCAACGACTTAATGATAGTGATGGAAACTATCGATAAAGTTTTATTCATTATGTTCTTTACAATGTTCATTTTTTTTATATTCCAAGTTATTATTTTTATTTTCACAGATATCAATAAATATTTAAAAATAATTGTGCAATGCTATATTTAGTTAGAATTTAGAAATGAATAGCGCGTATAAAATTAAAAAATTAAAACTGTACGCACTCATAATAAACAAGGCGAAAAATCATTTCAATAGAATTTATTTCTTTTAAGGTTTGGGTGAGCAATTTTAGAACTATTCATGTTTAATAGAGTTTTTTTGTGAAAGTATTAAAATTCAATAACAAAGAAACAATGCTTAGCAATCGATGTCAAAAACATCGATAAAAATATCGGTATTCGGTAGCGTCACGTCTCTCAGCTTATAGATTCATATCTTTTAAATGTATGCATTCAGCAGCACATAATTCAGAGATACAAATTGTTTGTTTTAGGCTGCGACACCAAATGTATTGGTGCGATTTCAACTTAAAAGGGTAGCGATAAATATTTGAGTGAGTCGTATTGGCTGAGCGGAATAGTGACGTGCCTTTCAGGTCGAAGATCGTGGGTTCTAGTCCCAACTTTTTTAAATTGTTTTTTTTATTTTGGAAGGAAAACATTGTTTCTATTTATATCTAAAAACCACATGTATTGATTTATGTAAATATCTTTTAAAAACAAATGATTTAATAGACTGATGTCCTAGGCTAGGCACTATAGGCGTCTTGTTAAGTGTAGACATAGGTTGTTTTCTAACGTTGTATAAATCATCTTCTATAGGTTTAAAAGACAGTATAGTGGCATAAGACTACCACGCAATTGCAATAAAAACTTAAGTTTATCTTCTGCTTTTCATTTATAATCGGACAATCCAACGCTTCGATCGATGATACGTTATACAATTTAGTAAACAAACAGTCTTTACATTATATTGAAGTTTATTATGATGAAACAATATGAAGGTAAAAATTGCAGGCAACGCATTTTGTCGCGACAATTTTTCTTATTTGCGGACAAGGGACGAGTAAATTTACTTTTCGTTTTGATGTTTATGTTCTCAATGTGTACGTTGTAAATGAATAATTTAACAGATAATTAAGTTCATTGTTCTTTAAAAAGGATAAAATAGTTATAAAATCCTTCTTTGTCAACCTGCCACTTTAAACTAACAGCTGTAAGTCTGTTTTGATACGTAAACTAAAAAAAAAAAAAAAAAATATAATATGAATACTAATAAATAATACATAAAATAATATTATCAGTAAATTATGGCATGTTGACAGTGTTATGGCAAATTATTTGAATTTATGCTCAAAACTATCGTTAGCTGTCAACTGGTTTAAAAAAAAACAATTTCATAGTGTATTTAAGTGACGTTGATGAGATAGAAATAGGTGTTTTTTTTTCATCTTCCACTGTGCACTGCTTTGAAAATTAAAAATGACTGCGGTACCTCTTGTTGATGCGTGATTTTGCTTTAAATTCTACCAACAATCTATAGCGCCCTCATTTTTAGTAAACTCTACTTCAATTCTATTAATATCCAAATTAACCTGTTCAAAAAATTCCAGGTCACGAAGCATTTTTCCATAAAAACATCTGCTTTAATCTTATCTTGATCTCACATCTCAAGAGGCGTGAACTAACCCCGCAAACTTATTTTTGGCGCATCGGTCAAAGTTTAGCGTTCGACCTCGCGTGACCCCAGTGCATACCGGTACATTGGGTCTGAGAATGTAGGTGTATGGTTTTGTACTTTTCATGTATGAGCATTGAGCAATACGAAGACAAAAGTGTCTATTAGCTTTGGCGTTCGTCAAAACAATCCCACTATCCCACTTCCCACTAATATAATAAAGCTGAAAGTTTGTGAGTTTGTTTAGATGTTTGGATATTTGGGTGTTTGTATGTTTGTGTTTCAATCACGCCTAAACCAGTGAACCGATTTAGATGAAACTTGGAATTGGTGTAGATAGTGACCTGGAATAGCATATAGGCTATTCAAAATGTTGGTACCACGTGGGTGAATCCGCGCGCAGTAGCTAGGAAAGTATATAAAAAATACTACTTAGTCTTGCCTGCGACGCAGAAGGTTGCGGGTTCGATCCCCGCCGCGGGACAAATGTTTGTATGACCTACAGATATTTCTCTCAGGTCTGGGAGTTTCTATGTATAATATGTATGTATTTACAAACAAAAAGAAGGTATAAGTATAAGTAGTTTATCAGTCATTCTAGTACCCATAACACAAGCTCTGCTTACTTTGCGGCTAGATGATGCTGTGTGAAAAGTCCAGCATTATTTCTTTCTTTCTTTTTTTCTTTGTAACAAAATAAATACATTGCATTTATTTACATAAGCTAAACGAGTTGAACTATATAAGTAAAAGTTGTAAAACTTTGATAAAAACATGTTTCCATCGAAATTCGTCTGCAAATTGTTTACAAAGATTTAATTTATTTTCTACGGTGTATTTTATTACATTTAATGTATTTGTTACATATACATTCATTGTATCATTCTGCACAAAAGTTAGGTTACAATCGACGGTTTCTCAACTATGCCAAATTTCACACACACCCGTAAAAGAAAGGCCTTTAGAAAAGCGTTACTTTTTTTCACATATATTACGTACCTACTTCCGTATTCGCGTTCCTTTTTTCGTTCGTTTGATGAATATTCGGATGCTTCCCACCACTATTTCTGACTTCAAGGGTTAAAACACGGTACTAACCTAGGACCAAATATTCCAAACCGAAAAATTAGCCCTTGAAGTCAGAAATAATGGTGGGAAGCATCCGAAAATTCATCAAAAGAACGCGAACACGGCCCAGACTTTTACCTAGATTAATGTTAATTTAAGGGCTTATAAAGTGAAACTAAACCAACTCAAATATTCCATTCAAACTACAAAACACAATAACTTTATCCACATAAAACTTTAACAGACCTAACCCTTTCGGCCGACTTGTCACAAAGACCCCAAAACAATTTAAAAACACGGGTATTCAAATGAGCTCATAATGATGAGCGGCGTATGATTCTGGTAAAATATGTACATTATTTAGGTGCCTTGCTGGCACGGCAGCCGCGGGCGTAGATGCTAAATTAAAAACACGTCAAATGGTAAATTGGACCGAGACATCTATTAAGGAGGGTTAAGGCGAGTTCAGAATCGAGAAGGATCTTATTTTATGTTTAGGAGATTTATTTATTTTTATATTAAGTAGATGTATGCTAGAGAATTGCGCCTGAATCACCTTTTTGCATTTTATTGGTAGGTAACATTTGGATGGGTTTCAGCTAAGATCGATCTGCAGCCTTATTTTCTAACTTAAAATCCATTCCCATTTGTCATCTCAATAGAGCTTAACCAATCACATATTAGGAAAATGACAGTTAAGGTTCAGAATGGGTTTCAAATGTCAAAATAGAGCCCATGTCCATTGCCAGTTGAATTACACAAAAAAGCTCCTGGTTGCCAAGATCTAGAATTATTTTTGGAACGAAGTTCCTTTTTGGACGGTATCGAAGAAAAAAAGACAGGTTGGAAAAAAAAATGTTTTTCCATTTTACCGTCACGACACATGTATATGTCAAATCATCACAGTGCGAAATATTTAGCTGGATGATTCTTTGAAAATCGAAATATTTGATTCCGTGAATTCTTTGGAAAAACTTCCAGATAAATAAATAAATAACGCTGGACTTTTATAATATTAATATTATTTAATATAAAATCTCTTTTTTAATATTTCTAAAAAGGTTTAGTATAAACACGTCCTTACCCCCAACTAGGGGTATCAAAAACAAGAGCTGCAAGGCTTTTACTTAATTCAGAAGCACAGCGGGTGTTCCCAAAACCATTGGCCAGCTCGTGAAATATTGAGCACCTGAGGGCAGGTCCTGCGTTCTTTGAATACCAGGGTTTCGAGTAAATTTACTGAAAAGGGCTTTTGAAGATAGTTATTTGTATTACATAGATCTGCTTAAACATAGGTTTGGAAATCTAAAATATATTCATTACTGGCTGCGCTCCCGCGGTGTGACCTGCGGTCCTTCGGGATTTTTTCGGGATAAAACGTAGCCATGTCCTTCCCTGGGATACAAAATTTAACTGTGCCAAATTTCAGCTTAATCTGTTCAGCGGTTTGGGCGTGAAAGCGTAAGAAACAGACAGACAGTTATTTTCACATTTATAATATTAATATGGATACATGGATATGGATTTTTGTCAAATATGAATTTGGAAATGCCTTTGAGGATAATGCATATGAAGAAGCACGGGTTGGCTTCTAGCTCATACGACTTACTTATTTTATTACTTTGGACATCCCTTCATCAAACATAATACATTTGTTTAACTGAGAAATCATCATCATCAAATTTAAGAGCTCAGCTCTTGTCGGTGCAATGATGCAACTTCCTCCACCTCTCCCTTTCCAATGCGGTCTCCTTTACTTCTTTATACGACATGACAGCGATCTTCTCCTTTATCTGACTCATGAAATTTATTCTAGGCCTTCCTCTTCCTCGTCTTCCTTCCACTTTTCCTTCTATGATGTTCTTGATAAAGCTGTCATGTCGTATAAGATGACGTATAACTGAGAAATAGTTCGACATTATTTATTTTGTACTCGTACTACATAATATTACCAGTCCATAATATACTCGTAATAAAGATACACATTTTAATCATTCATTGCGCTTTAAATCTTGTTCCATTGTTCGTCTTAATCAGCTCAATCAACAATGATTAATCATTAATTAACCGAATATCATTGTTAGAACAGATTTAATTGTTTACATTTCCTGTTCAGAAGCATAAAAGCCTCATCATTAACATCGAAAATAATTAAATTTTATAACGACCCCGCCTATTTTTGGCTACCATTCCACTCCCGTTTTCAATTCTATTAAAACTTAATTATCTTTTCGGTCAAGTTATAAATCCCGAAGTTCTCGTTTGTTTTGCTACTTCTAAACGTCACTTGTTCGTTTGATAAATGCGTTTCGTTCTCTCTGAAATTGCGTTTTGTTTTGTCAAATGCCGACAGACGAGGATCGTCACGGGTGTTATGGGGATTCTTCGAATATAAATGAATTATTAAAAGTTTGAATGCCTCTCAAAGCGTTTCGATTTTACAGTTTTTTTGTGCGAAATTGGTTTGGTTTTATTTATCTTATTAACTATAACATTTTCGCCTGTTTTTCCCCTCTGCCTCAAATCTTGCGGGCAGCGGGGCAGCGTCTAAGCTCCCGCACCGCTGCCGCGCCGCTCCGCTCGTAAGATTCGAGGCAGAGGCTTTAGGTACTATTTAAGCCTCGCGGTTTCCACCGCGGGAAGGGCTAGGTATAATTGAAAATATAGCTGTTGATAATCCAGAGTGTAAGCTATGTGTACTTTAAATTGCGTATCAATCAGTTCAGGGTCAATAATATCCAACATACCTCGCCGTAACACAGTTTCTAACTAGCACGGGAGGTAGGTTCCTTATTTCATAGTGCATTGATTGCCTAGTGTCAAGTCAATGACTTGTAGCTACTTATAAGTTTAAACTATCGATGTACTTGTACCTACATTTAAGTTGAGCAATAAATGTTTATGTTTATGTTATGTTTATACCTATATTAAGGTCCACAAACATGTGCATTTACGTTAGTTTACAGTTCCAGAAGAGCCTATCAAAAAGTTTGTCATTGTATCAATGCTGTTATGTTTATAATTAGTCGTTCGTAGTTATCGTTCCTTTAAAAGAGCTTGCAAGTTGCGTACGTAAGTGTTTTCTGTTGTTGCAAATCTTCTTTAGATAAATAATGCTATTTCAGTTAACCATTTTTCTTAAAATTTTTTAGTAGATAAGCCCTTACTGTTAGTGCTATTTGTTTAAAAAGGCGTATTACAATATTAACGAATATTTTATGGACAAATTTGAAGAATATAACTGTTTATAGGACTTACTAGATATTCAATAATTATTGGACTGTTATTAACTTTTAATTGACATTGTATTAATTAATTACTTGTTTGAATTGACATGTTACTTAATTTAATAGACATTTTACTGTGTGACATTTTGCATGCTTTAAGCTGATCATGGTGGTTATTTAAATTTAATTATTTCTGTTTAAGACCTAAGTTTACCCATGTATCGCGAAATGAATAAATGAATATGAATATGAATATGAAAAAAGTGTGACCCTAAGGACAATATTTTCGCAAATAACAATTACTTGATATTCCAAACAGCCTGTATATTTTTCAAAGGTATACGTGACAGTTCATCAGACTACCGACCATCAATCATACCTCTGTCATAAATATAAGCTATGAATAAATTACTTGAAGATTTCCAAGAACTTTTATAAAATTCAACATGTGTATTGTTGCCGTGTTAGTTTTGCTTCTGTTATACTTATCATTATCATCTTAACCAACAATTATGTGGGGTCGAAACACCAGGTTTTCTTCTTCTACTCTGCTCTCAATTCCGTCATCCGCCGCCGTCATCTCTACATTAAATTCTTCGTCATATCGTCTTTCGCACAGTTCATCCATCATTTATTTGGTCTGCCACTACCACTATATTCTTTCACACTAAAAACCTTACTGAGTACCTATGTAACACTGAAATATGCTTAAGTGCACAAAGTTATTTTAAGCCATCGAACGTATAGGTACTCTTCTCACACCCTCACCAATGCAGGCTAGGCTGGTAAACGTAAGAGCTGTTAGTGCGTCTACTTCTTCTCTTAGAGCTCTTATAGACGAACTAGCACAACTGCAGCCGTCGCTATCTGTTGACAGCTGCCGTTGACAACAACGACTAGCACAACTGCAGTTGACGGCAGCCATCGACATGTCGACTGCACGTTGTTGACGGCAGCCGTTGTGCCAGTGCCGTTCGTTTGTAAGAGCTCCTTTAATGCACAAAATATAAGTATTCATGTGTTGTGTGTAAATAATTGGTATTCCTCACTCATAATCAAACCAGCTATAACAATAGTCGTGAAATTTAACATCTCCAAGAACCACCGTATGAATCCATATATTCAATCCCTCACTGCCCTCATTAAAAATTCGCTTGAAATCGTTTTGAGGAATGACAAAAGGGAATGAGTCGAGTGCATTGTCATTAAAAATTATACCACAGTGAATTTCCCAAACAGTAACTCAAAGTTTAGAAGGAACTAACAGGATCACAATTGTATCCATGGTAGACAAACTCTCAGACCAAGGTCTTCTTCTTAGTCGTTATCTTCATTGCTGAAGGTCGTGTCTAGTCTGGACCGCGGTCGCTCACCTACCCGTTGGACAGACACAGTCAAGAAACTCACCGGCCTACCAATACCTAAAGCTCTAAAGGCTGCCGAAGACAGTGAGAAATGGAAAGGCATGATGTATCGAGTAATCAACCAGTCCAGACCAAGGTAGTCTAGATCAATTGAAGAATTAGTCAAAGGGGAAGTCAGAGGCAAATTTAAGAGAGCACATCAAGTAGGTCCCGGCTACAAAACCATTCTTTAAAGCAACCCTACAGTTACTCACGACATGTAGATATCCTGGTATAGAAGCAGGAGTATAATCACTGAAATCTCAACGCCGTTGATTAAATTGTTTGATTGGTGTAATTGATAGGTACCACCTAAGTTAGCCTAAGTTTAGATCCAAAAAAGAACTTCGTTCCAAAAAAAATTGTTAAACCTTTATTCTTTTTGTCTGGGAAATTTTAAGTTTTCTACAGACTTTTCTGACTGATCATCACAAACTGTGTCTGTATGTCATAGCAGTATGTAAATCACAGCAATCGTAACGAGGAGCCGTGATTTATCTCGAGCAATTAAAAGTCACAGTTAAAAGTAATAAAGGACAGAATAAAATAAAATCGATTGGTCGCGCTTGAGTGGTGACCGTAAAGTATTGATATTTTTTTGGTTAGAAATGTCGAATAAATCATAAGGTTTGAGGTTTGGCGACCTCCAACAAAGATTCTGGAGTATGCATAATAACTTGAGTCTTTTATCTTGAGCTTGTTTTAACTGCATATAAAAAATAACTACAGAAAATCTGCATATTAAAATTAACTACAGAATAACTGACCTATCACAATTTTGATATTGACTGGCCAGTACTTTATTGAAATTAATTATCAGAAATTATTGTAAAGTCAAAAATCCAATGGGCTTGCAAACTGTTGCGTATGGAATGCAACTTCTGCAAAACTAAGTCATATCAAATATGTATTAGATAGTATTCCCCACAACTGTAAATGGACCCGAAACTCAATTCACACAGAGTTTTACATAATATTGCAACTATTACCTCGAAATCTCAGTAATTTGATTGCATACGTCCCAAAAGTACTATTAAATTAACTAATTAAGTTAATATAGAATAGAATAGAATAAAGTTTTATTTTCTCCACATATACACAGTTACAAAATAGGTACTTAAATCTACACAATTTTATGTGGGTGAAAATACGGCTACCCCTCAGCATTTGCTCGAACAGCTCGAGAGTGCTGGAGCGCTGGTTTTCAGTGGCACCTTACCCGTTGTGGCGCAGCACTTGCTGCGTCATGCGTCTTATTGCATAATTATCTTATTAGTTAATAAACAATTTAAAAAGACATCAAGGAATCAGTTCACTTACAGTACTTTCAAATTATTATTAGGTACACTTTAATATGCATGTGAACACAACTTATAAATACCATACCGTCTGTAATGACTTTTCAAATTAAATTAAGTTTTTGTTACACATATTTTTAAACGGACTGTCTCATGTTAAACACATTTTAATTGGTCAGTGATGATTGTAATCATAATTACACGTGTCAACAAAACTAAAGACCTATCAGTGAGTCCATTACTTTCTGATTACTTATAACCACATAATTTTCATGCTTGTATGCGTCAAGAATAAGTTTTTACATCACACGACAAGGCAAGTCACCAATACGTATTAAAAGAGGGTTCTATGCTAATCATATTAGTGATTTTTGTGTCTTTTTGTGATGTCTGCAATCCCAAAGTACCTTGTGGATGTACTTGCAACAGCAAAATCGGATCAGCCGTTTTAGTATGAAAAAACATACCCACATACAAAAAAAAACTTAGGCCTTTACATCTATACTAGATGATTTATACAGCGTCAAGAGGCAACCTATGCCTACACTTAACGGGACGCTGTAGTGCCTGGGACATTGTTTGAGATGGAATAGGCTTGCCCAGCACCTAAACCATCCTCTCAGCTTAATCAGCCTGGCCCACAGGAAAGACGACGTCAATACGTGTGGAGCTGACTAAGCTGCGGGTTTCCTCACGATGTTTTCCTTCACCGTTATGAGCTCGTGTTAAAGCGCATATAAATTTACCCACATACAAGGCACATAGAAACTTACACACTTTCACATCTACTGTTGGTGGTGACATGATAATGCAAACGATACGGTCGTCTAGGATCAATGAGAAACTTGAATGGATTCCTTTGATAGAATATCGTAACGTATAAAAGCGATTTCAAACATTGTGATTGGAATACCATCTCATAGTGTTTGTTCCTCAATTTGGGTCTGACACTTTGTAACAAAGAAATTAATTGATGTTACTAATGATGAAAACTAATAAATGAGTGTGTAGAGTAGTTTGAAGCAGAAGCTGTAATATATTTAATACATAGATACCAACGCATCAAAAACAGAATAATAAGTAATTGTCAAAACGAAATTTAGGGAAACTAAAACTAACTAACTTTTTTATTTATATTTTTGCTGAAACTCAACTTGGAGAAGCCACTGGCTCCTGAAATACAGTTTTTTAACTAGTTCGGGAGCCTATGGATTCAAAGTTTTTTTTTGTACATTCTTATTATGTCAATAAACGAAATTTTTACTTTTACTTTTACTTTTACTAAATTAGTTTTTAATTGATAAAGCAGGAGTGCTCATGGATCTAGAATACTAAATATGAATCTCTGTACAGCGTCAGTTATCCAACTTCATCTAAGAACTGACAAAAATATCGACATCTTAAAGGAATAACATGATAAATGCGTTTTCATCATTTTCCTAGAGATATCTCCACTACAACCACCAGTGGCGTAGCTACCAAATGGCTAGGCGGTGCAGTGCACCGGGGCCCCCAAGCTCAAGGGGCCCTCGGACTCTGAGTTCCGAGAGTCCGGAAGGTTTTGTTCTTAGGAAACTATGGTTATGATTATTTTGAAAATAAAAAAAACTGCATTATTCGATTTTTTAAATAGTTACCCAGAAAATGACGAATCAAATCTTAAGTTTTTACAAAAAAATAAATACATTTACAATTTGCCACACCCTGCATTTTGACTTGATATAACCTTAACCGTTCAGTTAGGGCCCCGGGTTATTTTGCACCAGGGCCCTTGGCTACCTAGCTACGCCACTGACAACCACTCCATCAACAGAGTTAGTTGGCCACTAGCTCAAACCAACTTACTGTTATTATAGTAGTGAGTTCAGTTATTACTCTACGCTGTACAGTACTGCACAACAGTCAAACCAATCCATCAAAATAAGCTCCAGGGCATATCATGACTCCCAATGGTTCTAGCAATGTTTGCTTTTAATTAGACGACCATCGTCCAAAGATGGCGATGAATGGCGGAAGGCGTGGGAAGGATCTATACCTCGTGCTGTGATTAATATGTTACTGTAGGCTCGCTCAGTGACCAAGAAACAACTGTGTAAATAAATTCAGAACAACTTCAGTTTTGTTTGAAGTGTTGACATTACCTTTTTTATATTTTCTCTTTATGATCATAAGAATTTATCATCATCACAAATTGCACAATCATCTAGTAAAGATGTCATTATGAATGGTCTTTTTATGTGCGCGCCTATGCGCCGTATTGTCGACACATATGATAGTAAATTCAACGATATCGATATTTTTGCGTTGTCTGAACTTAGGTTTAAAATAACTTTAAAAAACATTCTGTCAAATGAATAAACGTACAATCTCTAACCTAAATACAACTTCTCTCTTACTTCTATTGCCATATCACCTACTATTAATATCTTTTCACTGACTTATCACACAACAACCTCAGCATTTTTTTTAGTAAGCCGTGGATAACGTAGTGGGTTGTACATTTACTCATCCATTAAAACTTAACATTATTCATAAGTAACATTTAATGTATCAACTGTTTGTTGTCCCCAATAAAGTAAAATAAAATAAAATAAAATATGTCGAAAAGGTGAAGATGGTAAACCTCCATAATCACCAGCTGTAATAGAATTGTTAGTTCTTTAGTCTCTTTGTATTTTTAGTCTTATGTTGACATTTTACCCCCTGGTAAGGCCCTGCTAATAGGTATTATATAATTTCGTTTTATGCACTTCATCAAACGACATACTCATTTATCCTAATCAGCTAAAAATAATGATTGACAAATGTTGCTTGAAGACAGAAAGCGTGGGAAATGATTTATTAGTAGAGATTGTTGGTTTCGATACGGTTTGTACTTTCGATTGGGTCGCAATAATTGGATAAGTTAATTTATGTTTGGCTATCATGGAAGACAAAACATTGAATTAAGTAAAGAAGTTCTTCGTCTTAATTTAAATAGATTTGGTTTGCAAAATGTGGGTAGGTAGGTATTTGCCAAGCCTCTGACTACCCTCTTAGATTTTATCAAAAGATCTGGATACTAAAAAAACTTAGTAAATGTCTAGAGATACAGTCGCTATGTTTTTTGGAACGAATTTTCTTTTCAGACGGTATCGGATGGGGGCTAGACGAAAAAAAGTGTTCAATTTTTGCGTCACAACACATGTATATCTCAAAACGTCACAGTGCGAAGTGCGCAGTCGCGAAGCAGACCGTAGATTGTAGCATTGCTAAACGGAAGACCGTTTCTAGGATTTTAATAAATAATTTATTTGACAAATACCAAATGTCTAAGTTCGTTCCAACAGAGTGTTCCACGACACCCAAGTACAGTTCGCCCAACGGATCTAGGCATTCGTGAAGTTAGCCGTCTGCGCAGAATACAATTTTGTATGAAAAAGCGGTCACTAGTTAGTACAAACTTACAAAGAATTTGAATAGCTATTAAAATTGAAACCTTATGCAGCTGCGAGCCTCCACTAAAGCAATCACGAATTATTTTTCATTGTCAACATCAAGTAGTACAAAATTGTGAGATAGTTCTATGCACTGCAGGGCAAAGCTCTAATAGTTTATATTCTAACCTACCACAATATTTTTACTAACGCCTAGATTCTGTTGTATTCTGATAACGGCTATTTTCACTTGGCAAATATAAAGTTGGTAAGGTTGAGTCGTGCGTTGACTATTTAAATGGTCGGTAGAGGGTCGCACAGCGGGGAGTTGGGCCTTAATTGGACCTGCAATATGTTAAATCTTTGGTCAATCAATGGCGATACTGTGTATCGGTTGTTTTTGGAAGACAATGATTGCTTTGATACAAATTTATTGAACTAAATTCGTTTACATAGATACATACTTACATAACATCCAGGCCATTTCCAGACCCTTAATGGAAGTTATGGAGATTGGCAAAAAACCACAGATTTCCAACTTATTTGTGTAATTAATAAAATTTATTTTAACTTCCAAACAAAAAGCAAAAAAAAAACAACCATATAAAAATAAATTTCATTAAGAAATAATTAAATGCCGCTTGAAAATATCGATTTAAACAAACTTGAATCAATAATTTTACAGGTTTCGTGTTCAAAATGATCGTAAATGAACTTTGAAATCAATTTTGACCAAAAATTGATAGAGCACCTCTTCAGTTATAAAAACTGTAATGATTTTAAAATTTAAATCTTAGTCAATGGGCTTAAAGTTTATTTTACAAATATTTGTTGTATTATTCGTTACCTATGATTATTCATAGGTAACGAAAGCGTGTGCTGTGTCAATAAATATCTACAATTATTAGTTGTTTATCGAAAATTGTGTTTATGGTGTCTCGGTTTATAGCGTAGGTTTTAGATGATATTGCCCAAAATTAGTTTAAAATTCCAAACTTTGGTTTTATCGAATTGAATCATGAAATATTGATAAGTACCTGTATTTTACATTACTCCACTTTTTTGATAATAACATGTTTGATGTTAATGTAGGCAGGTATTACGAAAAAAAAGTACTAAAATGTAATGTCGTAAATCCTTTATTGTGTGCATCTCATAGGAAGCATTCATTCATTTCATTCATACATTAAGTCGTGATCCAGTTGTAAGCACTAAACATATTAATTATCTTCTAAATGTAGATATTAAACTGTTTAAAAAAATCAAGAAAAAAGTACCTCAAACATTATTTATTTCTTTATTGTTACACTTACATTATTATATTACTAAATTGTACTATCAGATTAAATAACCCAGAACAGATGGCGTCTGAGTATATTAAGACAATACATTTGATTAGGAAGTACCATCATAAAACTTTGAATAGAGAAGAGAAATGAGCAACGTGAAAAATAAAACACCATCTTGATACCATTCATTCATATCACCGAGACATTCAATCATAACCACACGTGTCTAACATTACACGTATTCACCACCTTTAGTCAATCAGAATAGGGTTCAAAATAGTGTGATGTGTTGCTGATTTTTATTAAGTTACGCGATACATACGATCAAAATGTATTCAAAATGTTGATTGATTCGAACATGGAGTGTATCTGATTGAATGAAGATACATAGAATTAGTGTCTTGGCTTAGAGTTGCAGCTTTTGATGTTGTGAAAATAAGAACAGCTATGTTAGTCATTAGCAGCCTTCACACGATACAGCCAATCGCGCACGAAAGAACGCGTAGCATCAAAATTATCAGTTGCGATTGTGTGTACATTCTTTCCCGCGCGCAATCCTGTACGCTCAATCACTCGCGAAAGATTGTGCGTGTGAAGGCCGCTATTGCTTGATTTTTTATAACCCGTCCCACAACACCGTCACTGAAATATAAGTTCTGGCCTCCAAAACTAAAAACACCGTCCTAATTTGCGCCTATTATGGCGCTATTTGATCGTCATAAGCATAAATCATTTTAAATAAATAATTGTCACAACAGTTAGTATTTGCCACACACCTTAAGCCCAGAGGAGCTACGAGAATTCACACCCAAAAAGGTCCTACAGTTTCTGTTAGCAGTAGGGCTTGGTATGAACGCCCCGCCTCAAGGGGCGACTTGAAAGTGGCGATCACAATAGGTCTTCATGGCCGCAGTGATATGAAAGCCACGCCATCACTAATAATAATAATAGTATTTGCCACAGTAAAATGAAACCAAAGAACAACTGAAGCAGGATCACAACTATGTCTCCAAGGCGGTAGATAATCAGACCAAGCTATTAAAATCTCCTTGAAATCGTACTGAAACTGAAAGGGGTCAGCAGAGGCACTACCAATAGTTGGGTACATATTCGTCACATGCTCACATTCTGCGTTAGCATTTACATGAGAGGTTTCACTTTCGCCAAGAATTCTGACAATAGAATGGAATGACCCAAGTTTATCCACATTCAGCTGTGTCTCGGTACTTTTGTGTGTAACCTCTGGCCTCCAGTCGACGGCTGTTATGACGGAACAGTACCAGATGATTCAGACGTGGTAGCTTATTAAGCATAATTTTATACGTCAATGTTCAGTCAAGGGCCCTGCTGGCATAGAGGGATGAACCCTCGACTTTCTATACGAGGGTTGTGAGTTGAAAAACCATGTACGTATTTTGTGTTATGGAATATATTTGTTTATGGGAATCAACATGAACCCCAAATGATAATGGAAAACGTCGCAAAAAAACCTTGTAATAAAACTATATTCCCTCTACAAACTGAAGCAACTGTTGCCATTTTTTTTCAATTCCACTGCTGTTCAAAGGTCTCATTGTTTTTTCTGCACCATATTAAAAAGATGCGCCCATTATTTATTTTGATTTTTTGATTCCATCCAAACATTATTTCCATGCAACGTTAAGCGATTAGGAAATAAAAGCCTTGATGTGAAAAGGTTATCAATTCATTTGAGCCCAACAATAGGCTTTAATCGAAGATTTCCAAAATCGTGTGAAACAGACACGTAGTCGCCTGCGCGCAAACAAAAAAAGAAAAAATCTCAAGAGGCAAAAAATTCAGAAATCTGTGTAACAAATTTGTAGACGTCATCATGATTCTTTTTTTTAAATTCCACCTCCACATGTCACCATACATTGTATTCCATAATGGTTTTGATGGTAGCAGATTTTGACAAAGGGTGTTGAGCAAAACTCTTGAAGGAACAAAGGCTTTTTATCGACAAAAAGTAAAATTTATACGATTTGAAATAGGAGCACCTGTCACTAATTGCCACCTTTTGGCGGTTCTTTTGTGAGAATTTATGAGTAATGTAGGTTCGGTTATGACGATTGAAAATGTCCAATATTATTGCATGTAACAATTCGATTGATTTGTTGTATTATACCCATTACTTACTCATTTTTTATGCAAAATAATATTAATTTAGTTTTTAGGAATTTCTGACCTGGCTTTGCTGTCAATTTACGGAATTTAATACTGTTGCCGAGTTTAATTGTTCTAAGTATTACTTTTATGTTAGAATAGTGCGTACCTAATCTACGAGTAGGTATACTTGTACAGCGTTCTGTTAATTAAAGTCACTATGTTATAACTACGCTTCATAAATCTAGTTACTTATGTTTAATAATGACTGTTCTTTCTCCTTTTTGTAATGTCATTTTTTTTTAAACCAGTCGAAAAACTAAAGTGCGCCTCAAAGAGGCTTCTTTGGGGAACCTAACCGTACTTTCACTCCAAAACTAAAAATACAATATACTTAAACACTTAAATATATTGTTATCACATCCATTTCCCCAAGTTACTCAACATGTCACCGAATTTTAATAAGAATACAATAATAGTAAACCACTCGCTATCATTGTCTGCCCACGTAACTAGATAACTAGCATTCCACTGTTTTGGTGAACAGTCTTATTGAGAAGTAACATTTCTATTGCTATAGCTATGAGTAATGCTACCATATTTTAGGAAATGAACCTGTTCTTGTTTGAACCAACTTACAAAATGAAGAGGTTTTATGTTTGACTCTTGGTATCAATATTTTTTTTGTACGTTCACCGATCAATTCGTCAATTATTATATACGTTTTTTAGGCTATGATATGACGTTGTTTAAAATAACATTCTACATGTAACAGGCTGCAAGCCTACCACTGCTTATTGGAAACTAGCTGGTACCCGCAACTTCGTCAGCAAAAAAAATAGAACTGAAAACTGCTGTTCATAAGATTCTCTTCTGAAACTTTTAAAATAAAAATGCAATAATAGAGCAAGCTCGACCTCAGAAATAGGATAGCAACGCCATCTAGTTGCCTTTAACTTCACTTCAACTCCCCATACAAACTTTCAACCCTTATTTCACGCCCGCCATGATTATTTTTGAAAAAAAAAGTACCCACGTCCGTCCCTGGGACAGAATCTCTATCCATGTCATATTTCAGCATAATCTGTTCAGTGATTTAGGCGTGAAAAGGTAACAAACAGACAGGCAATTTATTACATAATAGATGGCGCCACAGGAAAAATTTGATCGCGCTATCGTTGCGTTTTGGGCTGTGTAACTTATAAACTCGCTAATGTTATAATTTTCAGCCTTATTATATTAGAATGGATTATTGCAAAATTTTATTTATTTGTCATGTAAAATTTACGAATTTGCCTAGAAGTTATCACATTTTTATTCTAATGTCATAATGTTCACTTGTTTGTTATAATATTATCCTTAAAAATACTTTGTCATAAACTCACATTGCATAAAGACCTTTACAACATAACAGAACGACCTACAAAAGTTAATACTGAAATGCCATGCCTTGTAAAACAAATTAACTTATAATTTAACTTTATTTAAGTACCAACATTGTAACTTAAAGCCGGATAATCCTACAATCAACAACTTCTTTTTAACCCAAAAATATCAATTTGTTTAAATGTCAGATCTCTATATTTCATAAAAAGGTTTGGTCACACTAATCATAAGCAATTTACAATAAAACGCGGAACATAGCCGGGGCATGCCTTTGTTTGGTATTATGTTCCTGTTTAGTTGATTTCTATAAAATATTATAAATGAGACGGCTACCACTAAGGGAATGACCAAATATTATCAATAAGGTACGGGGGGACAAAAGTGCATCATCATTTTATCTGACCGACTATGGCGACCGACGCGACGCCGCGACTATCGCTTCATGAATGTAGAGCTTTATATGACAGAGCTTTGGAGCGATATTAGCAAGACTGCAGTGCGATAGCGTTGCAGAACTGTGCGTTATCCAAAAACATTATAATGATAGCAAAATATAAATTAAGAAATATTATGTTCAATAAATATATTTTTTTATTTTTTAAGTAAGCCGATACTGTCCCACTGCTGGGCAAAGGCCTCCCCCGTCATCTTCCACACCTCGCGGTCTTCTGCGATTTTTCCCCAATCCTTCCTAAAGGCGTCCAGGTCCTCGCGCCAGCTTTTTTTAGGCATTTTAATATTTAAATAAAATATTTTTAAGTTTATATTCATTTTATTTCTAAAACTTGACAAATTGCAAATTTTTCAGAATTTCTAAAAATGTGCCTAATAATTATGTTTTTGAACATACGCTAGGTATATGTATTTGGATATGCCTCTGACTACATTTTCTCTCTATCATATATATATAAATGATTTTACCGGTCGTGATCCTGTTTACTTCTAATTTTTTAACTTTCATCCTCCTGCGCTGCTTACGCAATCCATATCCAGAAATATGGAATATTCTTTATGTGCTCCTCGCCGCGTGAGCTCCCCAGGTACACCGGCCGATGACAAAGCCGAACGCAAGAATTCGTTTTTCATAAAGTGTCGGCTTTTTATTTGACCATTTGCTACCAACTGCGTTATGAAAAATGGATCGTAACGTACCCTTTTCTTGAATATATCATGTCATTATATTTTAATAGTCACGCCAGTGAGTTAGTTAGGTCCTTTGTATCGATTTAAAGAACCTTTTCATTCGATTGTTGCGTGAGTCTTTTGTTGGTCTCGATGCTTACTAAACGCTGACTTAATTTCATTAATCGAATACTTTGTAAGAATTAAGATTTAATTGAGTAGAGTTTGTAAGGAATTCGAGTTATTTCAAAGGATTGTTAATGATGAACTATTTGATAAGGTTTAGTCGCGTGCTTGCCTTCAAAGGATTGTTGAAGCTATAGAGGATTGAGGGGTAGGAATGAATAGGCATAATGAAGGATGAAGTTTTTCACAATGTATTCAAGTTTAAATAACTGAAGAGAGAGCAGCAAAAAAATGTGTTGGTAGAATTATTTTATTTTACCAAAACTGACCTTAGTACCTAAATTTTGAAGAACTTGTTTCAAATATAGCTTTATTAAAAGCTGTAATGTTGAAGGCTATGAAATAAACGAAACTAAATGAGATGACTGTTACGAAAACATGCAACATGTAGGCACTAGAAATTCCGTCAGATCTTTAAGCTCTAGGTTTGAAGGCATCTAAAAGAGTAGGTAAATAGAGGCACATTTGAATACCTATTTTGCACGCACCTCATTTTTCAGAACAAACAAAAATACATTTATTTTATGCCTCATTTCATGTTCTTACAAATTCCAGCATTGAAATGCCCAAACAAGTTCCGCTGTATCGCAAATCGATAAAAATCCGAATCGAAACTCGTATCGATACTCGATATCCGAAACTCGTAAAGGTGCGGGGCGGATCGCTTCGAGGCATGCGCGGGCGAATGACGCGAGGGCCAGAGGTCACGCGAGCCGCATATCGAAATTAGAGATGGGCCGCTATCGATATAAAAAACAGTTAGACGTCGTCAAAACATTTTGTCACGCGATAGCATCGTGCGTGTCTACATCAAAAGAATATATTTGATCGCGAGTTCGTACGAACTAGATCACGCATTCATGTTCTATTAAGACGACGTCTTACGCCTAAAGAGGCAAAGGCCACACGTTACGGTTGACATTAAGTAGATACAAAAGTAGTGCTCAACATCACAACACTAAACCTAGCGTATCTGGAACAGTATACCTGATAGCGCATTAGTAGTGATAGCCCATTTTTTATAAATGAATAAGTAGGTACCTACTTTTAATTACTTAGGTATAACACGCAAGATAAGTAGGTACAGAAAAGACATCGCTGTTTATTACACAAGTATATCCTACAGATTTGGTGTTTCCGTATTTGAAATTAGAAACACCTTTGAAAAAAAAAACGGAAACTATTGGCATGGTAAAACTACAAATTACTAAGTTGAATGTTAATTTACAAATGTATGTTACGTTTTTTGGTTTTAACAATCTTGGAATGAAATGCGAATAATCACCAGAGAAGAGAGACCATAGAAAGAAATACAAGGAAAAACGCCTTTGTGCTGCCACCCTCTACCAACCACACTTATTTACAAAGTCATCAATTTAAAAAAAAATCCGTGATTCTTACTCGATTATCTGATTTTTTTTTTGCAATGATTAGGTTAGTCTTTATTACCATAATCTCATTCTTTTAAATTACATTAAATACAAAAGTATACATTTTTTTTCTAGGTAAATTATACAATTTCTACATCTTACCTGATTGTTAAGTAAAATAAATAGGTACCGGCTTCTGAACTAAAACAAGCGCTTTTTATAAAACAAGCTTTATAAGCGCTATTATTATAACTTACTCAAATGGGTTTGCCCGTACTAACAAATTGGGTTTTTAGTGTCACCGATAAAATCTGAGGTATGAGTTAGTAATTAAAACCTTAGCACGTACACCACAATGCTATTCAATTTAGTAAAAAAGAAAATAATAATTATTGACAATGTTGAAAACATTTATCGATGTCGATATTGATATTGTCCCCTCCCTACAGACCACACCTTGCTTAACCTATCTCGTCATGGCAAAAATGTAACTTTAATTTAACATGTCATACCAACGTAAAATGTTACTTAATTGGGGTTGTTTGATTTGTTAAATAGTTTGTATCGTTTTTGTGTTAAATCCACATTTTGCTCTGTAACTATTGTATTGTACGAGTAATAGGTATTAAATGAATTTAAAATGAAAGTTATAAAACATTACGTAAGTTTTTTATTAAAAAATTTTTGAAAAAAAAATTGAACCGACTTCACAGAACACAAACAGAAGAACCTTCTACACTAAAAAGAGAAAAATAAGAATATAATTTGAAGTCATACATAAAAAAAAAAACATACATACAGCCGAACATATAACCTCCTCCTTTTTTTGAAATCGGTTGAAAAGAAAAATAATTCTTTTGTTAAAAAAAAACGCTTGCCGGAATTCGAAATTTAAAATTTGTAGTTAATTTTAATGTAGGCTTACCTTTAGAATTCAATTTCTCTAGTTCTATTCTCTTCCATTTCCATCAATACCCTCTCCGCTGTATAACCTTGTTACAACAGTGAAATCGTTACAAAATATTCTACCAACACTCAATCAAGTTGATCTCTTCAAGACCTCCATCGAACACAAGGTGTTAAATTCCATTACAACAGAAAAAAACTACACGATGCGATCTCGATTCGTCCGATCATCGCAGATGGAGGGCTATATGCAAATAAGAACCAAGAAAGTAATGTTTGAGGGGTGTATGCAAATGGGAACCAGGAAAACAATGTCTGTGCTGGTTCCTGCTGATAATCTCTCGAGTTAATGGATCGGATTGGAGGAATTGGGGCGCACGTGGCTGGCTCTTTTTTACATAACGACATAAGAAATATGTGTTATTTTAGAAATGCATGTTGTGCCGACCCTATTTAGCGTGGGATAAGGGCAGGAGAATGATAATGATGATGTTACTGTGTTGTTTAGCTTTGTAGTTTTAAAAACTAAATCGTGACTATAAATCCTAATCAGAAACTGCACTGTACCAGGGCACTAGGTCGTGCGAGGTAGAGAGTATAATCTTATAATACTATGTAAGTATACTATAGTATTATTATTATTAGTGATGGCGTGGCTTTCATATCACTGCGGCCATGAAGACCTATTGTGATCGCCACTTTCAAGTCGCCCCTTGAGGCGGGGCGTTCATAGTTCACTACCAAGCCCTACCGCTAACAGAAACTGTAGGACCTTTTTGGGTGTGAATTTTTTTTTTTTTTTTTTTGTCGGAGGGCCTAATACTAATGGCCTATGAGGCCGTTTTAGTGTTACCGGACTATGGCGGGCACTGAAGGTGCCGAGACGCCTAGAGAGAAGTTACGACAATATGCGCAAGGGCACCTCTAATAGGTACGAACCTCGGCTTGGGCTGTTGCCGGAGAGAATTTACCTACCTATCTATCATCACTAGATGACGGTATCACTTCACCATTGGCGAGAGTGATAGCGTCATCTGGATCGCCAAGAACGTTTCTTGGCCGTCTGGGGGTGCACACGAACTTCCGCCTATTGCGGGCGCGGACATCGGGTGGCCGCTCTGGCCTCACGTAGACGGGTGTGAATTCTCGTAGCTGTATACTATAGTATACAGGGTCTTTCATTTTAAACTACACAATCGGACAAGGCCTCATTTTTGGGTTGTATATAGAAGTATGACCGTATCAATTTAATTCCTAAGCCAATTTAAGTTTTCACTTCAAAACGTATCATTTAGTGATTTTTTTGAAATGTTGCATAATTATTTTCAAGGAAAACAGTCGTTCAACCAATCGCAGCGCAGCTACATCACGAATGGACTAAGTTATACAAGAAGCAATCAATTGAAAGGATAATCTTTATCGATTTTCTCGGGATTTTCATAACAAAACAAAAATAATCATTACATAATATTTTTTTTAAATATTTGCTAAAAAAAATAAATTACTTTAAAATGAAAGACCCTATAGACTATACCATAATATAACTTACATAGTATTATAGACTATACAAAACTATACTTACATAGTACATACATAATAATATATTATAAGATATTCCATACCTCGCACGACCTAGTGCCCTGGTACTGGTGCAGTGTCTGATTGGGATTTATAGTTATATTCTGGAGCATTAAGGAGTGTCTAATAGTGTCTATACTATAGACACTTCTCGCCCCGATCCAATAGAGACTTTGTCTCTCGAGTCTGTTATGTGTGCTGAATGAAGAATGAGTCCAAACTGGCATATTTCGTGTAAAAGATCCAGGTGAACTATTAAAATTATATTTAATATTAAAATTAAAATTATATTTAATATTAAAATTAAAATTAAACTAACTATTAAAATTAAATAATAACTATTAAAACTAAGCTGAACTATTCAAATTTAATTTTAATAGTTCAGCTTAGTTTTAATAGTTATTATTAAATATTATATTTTTGAATGAATGAATGAATGAAAAACTCTTTATTGTACACAATAATTAAACAACAACATAAAAATTAACATATTAATTACTGACGGCCGTTGGGGCAGAAAGGTTCTCGAGTGGAGGCCACGCACCGGAAACCGCAGTAGAGGACGGCCCTCCACTAGATGGAAAGACGATCTGGTAAAGGCTGCTGGGAGCCGTTGGGTGCAGGCTGCACAAGATCGATCGCTGTGGAAATCGATGGGGGAGGCCTATGTTCAGCAGTGGACACTAGATGGCTGAGATGATGATGATGATGATAAAAATTAATATAATGTACAGTGGGCGGTCTTTTTAGAAGCGATTTCTTCCAGACAACCTTTGAATGGAAAGAAACGAACATATTGAAGGTATGGCAGGGGGTGTAGAAATATTTATAGGAATAAAAATAATTTTACTAATACATACATATTTTTGTTTAACTTCTGTATTCTACGATTATTTATTTAGTCTTCTTCTTCTTGTTGTGTCACCAGTTCTTTCAAACCAGTGTGGTGAAAGGATTATAAGTGCGCCTCAAAGAGGCTCCCTTCGTGCATCTATTAAGTACTTAAATTGTCGACATTCTAAGCATATTTTGGTAATTTAATAGTACAAGAGTAAAGTACACTAATAACTGTGAAACGTGAAATAATCCACCCACAGAGCGCGTGCTTCTTCAATCTTTTAAAAAAAAAAGTATCTTTTATAGAGATGATATAACACAAATTAAAAAAAACCACAAAGGATCGTAGCAAGTGGAGATCCGTGGTCTCTGCCTACCCCTTCGGGAAAGAGACGTGATTTTATGTATGTATGTACAACAGAAATGAAACAAGACTTGACAAGGTTTATACTTTAGATATCAGTTATTTATGTCTAAAAATTGATCAATGACAACATAGAGTAGCTATTTGCCAAACCATAGAATCAGTAAAATTAGAATGGAACGGACATGTTTGTTTATGTTTAACTCAATATTGCTTAGCAATAGTCTTGGAACGAATATTTTGTAAAATACGGATAATTATTAGGACACTTTCTCTGATTTATTTCTTGTAAAATGGTACTGCTGTGCCTACATAATTTATACCTCCGTTGTGGCTTTTGATTTATTTTTATTTTAGAATTTCAAAATATTTTAACTAAACTTAACTTATTCGTGTAACCCCGCCAAAATACTAAAAAGAACTTTAAAACATGGGTTTGTTTCATAAAAACAGTGAGGTAACATTAAAATCTTTTTTTTTGGCTGATTATGCTGAGAGGATGGTTTAGGTGCTGGGCATGCCTATTCCATCTCAAACAATGTCCCAGGCACTATAGTGTTCCCGTTGAGTGTAGTGTAGGCATAGGTTGCCTCTTGACGCTGTATAACTCATCTAATATAGATGTAAGGCCAAAGTTCATTTTTTTCAAAAGTTTAAGTTGCAACAACTCTATACAGTTCCAACAATGATGCACCAAATAATAATCTACATTGTAAACGACCGTCGGAGTAAGTCCGAACTTTTTCTTTTATTATCACAAATGCGAATTTCTTTCCCACGATAATCAGCGATTTATTCTCTTGAGGAATCCGTGGATAAATCAACGGACAATTTGGCTGTTTGACAATACAGACAGTTTGCGTCGCCTGCTTTAAATGGCTGGTTAGTAGGCGCATATTTTATTAATATGATTGAATTCATTCTGAGTCACTTAAGAATTTATCACAGGATCGTAGCATGGAAATCATTCATCTAAATACTCATATGGGAAACATAAAAATAAAATGTATGTATCCATGTACAGAATTATGTATGAAACATCTGCTATACAATATTTGTTTGTAAATTAAATCCTAATTAGATCGTTTCTAACGATCCTTAGATAGCTTGACTAATCCTGTTGTATTTTGTAGTAGCTTAGTTTCTTTTTAAAAACTAAGCTACTTATATTATTTTAAAATTAAATCCTAATACAAGTGAGAGTATATTTTATCTATTTTCTTTATTATCTTATTATCTATTGGTTGCTCGAACCAGTGTGAGTTTAAACGCGTCCGCTAGTGCTCAAGACGTGTCTTACGTGTGCATCAATCAAGAAACTTCAGTAAAACTCTGGTATCAGATTATTATTATTATATTAGCCCTCAATGACCCACTGCTGGGCAAAGGCCTCCCCCCACTCCCTCCATTCATCCCTCTCCTGTGCTAATAAGGTCCATTAGGCACGGAATTTGGCGAGCTCGTCCCTCCATCTTGTTCGCGGTCTGCCGCGGCAGACATCTTGTTCGGTATCAGATACCTACCGAAAAAAAACTAGCATAATAGCATTGTAACAATCGGATCCCATTAAAATAGCTGATCTGATTGGATTTCCCATGGTCTGTGAGAAACTTGATAATCGGTAGCTCACTAATACCTTGGATTACTGGCAACTATAATTTTATTCCGATGATTGTTTCAATCACTGTTATTGATCAATGGGTAATTTTCTACTGAATGTGGATCTGTAGAGTTTAATGTCGAATGTATTTATAATTCTTAATCGAGAGTTGTTCCTTGTTTTGGTAGAGTATCGCGTATACAGGTTGTAAAAAGACTGCTACCGAAAACTGAGGGGTTGCAATCAGACCATGATTCGGAACATATTTAGCGAAAAAAAAACACAATTTTTTTTTTACCTAGCTACGTCTTTTTTTTGTATTTTCTAGTTATTTACGTACCTACAACATAACAAGGCCATACATAACTAATAATTTCATTTATAAAAGAAAAAAACAATTAAAACTAAAAATCCAACAATCTACGTATAAAAACGCGCCCAGTACATACGCTCGACCAGCTGTGCGGTCGGTTTTCTCCGGATATAATGATTTTTTCGCAAAACCCTTTTGGATTTAGTTGTATGTTGGGATGCTATACCTACCCCTTTTGGCTTCGGAAGACGTCTTTTTACACCCGTATATATATGTAAGGACTTGTTATGCCTAGATGCCAAATCCTTTAATAGATAAGACGAAATGCTTCGATAAAAGTGTAGTAGTGCCTCGCATCTTTTGGTTTGTCTTGGCGGAGGCCAGATATAGTTTAATAGTGTAGGTGTATCAATTCCTCAATTTCGAGAGCTCGGCTAAGTTGCAAAGATTCCACGCCAGAGTATGAGTGCTGTTGTAACTATGTTGTTGCCGTCAGTCTGCATCATAGACGGTAGGTTGGTCGATGACATCCCAGAGCGACACAAGAAAAGAACTGCTCTAGAATAGTTCAACGCTAGCAAGTCACGCTATAATAATTAGCTGGGCAAAAACCATAACATCTCCTTTCATCTGAAATTATTCTCACATTAAACCAGCCTAAGGCATTCAAAAACATTGCGTGCAACAAGTAGCCGCTTGTCACGCGATACCAAAGACTTTTAATCACAATGGGACAGTAAAGAGACGGTATATTTGTTGATAAGAAGGAAATTTCAATTTTTATTGCTTGAAAACTATGTGTAAGAAAAGTATTAATACACAGGGCCTGGCCCCATCACCACGGATACGGCACCGTCACCGAAAAACGGTTTGGCACCGTCGCCGTAACACGGCATGTGCCGCAGCACGGTGCCGTGGACGATGCCGTGGTCGGTGCGCCGCGTCTGACAGTCGATATTTTGCAGTCAAGTTACTCGAACGTGCTTGTCTAGTTATAGACAGCGAAAGAGCAACATGTGAGCACACCGTGCTGCAGCACGGCGCCGCGCCGTGCCGGTGGCGGTGCCTTGCTGTCGAATCGGATCCAGGCCGATCTCGTCCCATTCTATTGTAAAAAGGACATTCAACATTATAAACACAGATTTATAAGACTAATGATCTTATAAAAGCAATATTGATTCAATTGAGTCGTCCTCAAAGCAACAAATGGTAGCGGTTATTAAGTGGGATTAAGCACGCAATGCTGATTTTATTTTAGTGTGAGAAAGAATGAGGATCATGATGAGATCATTATGATTCTTGCAAAAATTCTGATACATATAATATTGCTTGTGATAAACAAAAAGGTGGAAGACTAATAAGGTTAACTATACATAATATGTATAGTTAAAAAATAATATGTAGATAGAGTTAAAAATATTTGTTTTTTACAGAAATATTTTAAGTATTTACTTATTGAATTTGGTTGTTTTAACAAGTTTAGGTAAATAAGATGAAAAAATCGATGCACTATGGAGATTTTAAAATAATGTGATATTATTTTTATAGCATATTATTAGAGGCTTAAGCAAGAGCTTTAAATTAATACCTACTTAAAAAGATCTGACAAAATGTTTACCGCATCTCAATGTTACAGTCGGTCGTGATTATTTTTTTATAATTACCTAAGTACAAGCACAAATTCTAATGCAACTTAAATTCTATTGTCCATTGTTTTTGACATATGAGTCAAATATCTCAATGACCTGTCATGACATAGAATGACAGGGAATTGTCCACGTACGCCGCCTTGTAATCAAGAAGACGTGATGACCTCACGCGAGGAGTTCCCATGCGTGGTATGAAATCGTTTATTAGATGTAATTTTGTGTGATTTCTTTGGCCATTTTGATATAAGCTAGGCTAAAGGGGCCATAATTCACTAGGAGTTTTAGAAAGCAAATTTGAAGCCAGTAAAATTGTTTATCGATTACTAAAACATTTTTCTTTTTGGTTAATAATGGAAAGTGATAAAAAACAATGTTCCATTTATAATTTGTTATTTCTGAAGTAAATTCGGAATAATGTAACTTTCTAATGATGTAAAAGTTCAAGTTGCTGCAAGCATACCCTGAGTGGTGGCCAATTTTGTGCCTAATTACTAAGAGCTAACTTGAGACTTATGGTATTCACCCATTTGTTTTGTACCACAAAACAAACGTTTTTCTATTCTATTCTATCCTAAAGGGTGGCCTAAAGCCGGCCTTCAAAAGCCGTCACCAGTGTTGGCTAAATACTATGAACTGAGCAATATATGCGAATGAATAAAATGTTTGTCTTAGTCATTTTTTAACCAATAGTATTCTATTTTAGGTATTCAGGGTTATTTGATCGGTAACCTCTCAGGACTGTATTACGATCATCATAAACAACCCGCAACCTTCTTCGTCGCAGGCGGACCTTCTTACCTTCATCATGATGTAGGCCACTGCACTATAGCTAGTTTACATAAAATAACAATAGGCGATGTTATCACATTAACACACGCGTGCCCTATCTACTGCGCATCGCGAAATGGGTGTCGGTACCTTCTTCAAACCCCTACTAAGATATTTACTGGTAAAATGAAAGCTTGAAGGTATTTTTTGGTTTTGGTTTAAAGAGTAAAAAATTAAAGAGAATTAAAATTTAATAAACACTTGTAATAATAGTCTTCCATTAACATTCTCTATTGCGTCCTACCTGTCATGACTTACGGAGCCGAAACGTGGACAGTGGACACTCACAGTATGGCTAGTCCACCAGTTTAAAGTCGTTCAGCTATGGAATAAAAAGAGCTTTATTTAGCGTCACACACAACAAATACTTAAACATTAAGAAATTAAAAAAGAGCCAGATGAATATGCACACAAAAATGGTCGCCACTCAGCATTTTTGGTGTCACAGAAAACGCCAAGTTAGCAAAGGCTAACTATTGCGCTGGTTTTCTGTGACGCCAGCAGCGTGTGCAGCGCAGCAGCACATGCGATACACAACTTAATCTGTGTAGATAGAGATCTTTACACGCACAATATTTTGCGAGTGGTTGAGCGTACAGGATTGCGCGCGGGAAAACCTGTACACGCAATCGCGAGTGATTTGATGCTACGCGTTCTTTTGCGCGCGATAACTCGTTAGTTCTTGTAAAAACTCAATCATGCGGGAAAGCCTGTACGCGCAATCGCGAGTGATAATTTTATTTAAGCTTGAAGCTACGCGTTCTATCACGCGCGATTGGCTGTATCCCTCGCGATAGATTGTGCGTATAAAGGCTGCTAATGACTTGAAATACTCGTAGCATGTCGGTACGCGAGCATTCTGTAGTATTTTTCGTAGATACATCAGTTTTTTTTACACGTCGTTGTTCTCGTTGCCCATAGTAAGGCCAAGAAAATGCATATCATTCTTACATAAGCTGAATCTGATAAGCTGCCTACCAATGGGCGTGTCGGTAGGGCGTACGGTTCTAAATTCAAATTGCCAGCAACACGCAAACTAGATAACTGAACTTAAAAGAGAAATAAACTTATGTTGCATAAACAAGTGAGCCAGGTTTTAGCTTCTTGCAGTTTTTTTTATAAACAGCTTTAAAAATATCTGCTGTAGGAAGTAAGTACAGTCAGCAACGAAAGTCGATTAAGTCAAAGTCAAAAAGCATTTATTCAGTAGGACCGCTGGGATCACTTTGAAACGTCTTAAAACTAGGTGATTCTACTCCTGTTCTTTCGCGACCAATACCGTGAATTAATATTTGATGTTTCACATGTAAGAGTATTTCCAAACGTCATGGCCTTTATGGTATACAAAATTAAGAGCGAAGCATTTTAGTTTAGTTAACTTTAGTCAGTCACGTCGAACATCAGAATCGATGCCATTGTCACCGTAACTGTATAAATATTTTACCCATAAATATACAGGGTGTAAAAAGACTGCTACCGAAAACTGAGGGATTGCAATCAGACCATGATTCTGAACATATTTATCGAAAAAAAAAACTCAAAAAAGTTTTTGACTTAGCTACGTCATTTTATTTTATTTTCTAGTTTTTTGCTACTAGTACAACATAATAAGACCATACCTACCTAATCATTTCATTTATAAAATAAAAAAACAATTAAAACTCAAAATCCAGCAATCTACGTATAAAAACGCGCCCAGAACATATATACGCTTGACCAGCTGTGCGAGGTCGGTTTTCTCCGGATATAATGATTTTTTTGGAAAATCCTTTTGGATTTGGCTGTGTTTTGGGATGCTGTACCTACCCCTTTCGGCTTCGGTAGACGTCTTTTTACACCCTGTTTTATATACATATACATTTTTTTATCAACAAGTTTAACTTTTATGTAACAAGCAACACAAATAAAAGCATGTAAGAACTAACTAGAAACGGCATTTTATCAGATAGGCTATGGGCGTGGAGTTCTAGTGAAATGTAGCCCATTTCCCCTCGTTAATGCGCCTAGCCGCTGTGACGGGAGCACCTATCTAGACAAAACTATCTAGATCTATGACTTTCAAAATGTAAATAAGTAAAGCTTATATTATGATTTCTATGAGGTCAAAGGCAAACCATTGATAGATTGCAAAATCCTTTTAGCAGTTTGAATAAAACTGGTGTTAAACTGGTGATTCTCTCGATAGTTTCTTCGTAAAGAGCCTCAGAGTAAAGAGCGTAATAATATTCAAAGTGACAAACCAAGGTAATCGAACAAATTTGAAAATTCAAATTTCGAAAAAAATTAACCGAGTTTAGACTAAGATTAAATAAAAACTGTCTCTAGAAAAACGATCTTTAAATACTCGCCCATAGAACGCTTTTTCGTGGTAACAGTTTTGTTTTGACATGTGTCAACATGGGGTTCAACTAAGGTTTAACGTTTATGTAATAAGCAGCATCATGTTTTGTGTTCGAAATTTGAAATTACAATACAAGAGGCCAAACGTTTCGTTTCCTTTTCGTTTAGTTTTTCATTATTCAGAATGAGAATAAAAATGACTGAAACGAGCTAAGCAAACAGTTCAAAACTCAAAAATTTTTGAATACCCTCATAAATATCTCAAATGAAGACACGTTTCGGTTCAAGATCATTAATGCTCATCTGTGGGATTATTTACAGACCAATTACGCTATGGTGTAAGTTTATTTATCTGTCTTGCGTGAAATGATTCATTTGAGTAGCAGTTCATCGTTAGTGTCAAAACGGTTATATATTTCTGAGGCATGTTATTAGCGCAAATTTTGATTATTTACAATCGTATTATTACCAAGGATATGGAAGTCTTAGCCAATATTTGCCCCTAACAGTCTAGCCAGACTAAATATTTATCATCAGTTTGAAATATTTACCTAAAAAACTATAAAAGTCAATTTTGAATAGAAATTCTCCTCTTACAGGTACGATAAAAATTGGAATTACCTAAGCAAATAAAACAAAATTACTTCTAAAAGTGTACTAAACTAATGGGTAATGTAAAGTTAAAATGGTCAAGCAGTGTTTTTTGTCATGCCATCTTTTGACCCCACTCATGTCCCCGGGCTGAACAGTAAATAATGATGCTCAGGTATTTATAAATTACGAAACAAAATAATAAAACTTGGAACTGTTACTGGTAAATCTGTATAGAGCTGTGAAATCTTAAGCGAAGTCAATTTTTTTTTTCTTCTCTTTTCGGTTCTTCACGTTGTCTGATTCGAATTAAAATCTCACCACACAGTCTAAATAGCTAGTAGACACAACAAGAAGAAGAATAGAGTTGTGTCTGTCCTTACGACAACCATCGAAAAAAAACAGTTCTGTTTGAATGCCAATTTGATTTAGATTTGGGATTCCCAGAACCAATTTTTATTCATAGTCAAAAAAAATAAGTTCGAAAGAGTGCTAGCATTGACAACAGAAACAGAACTAAACACGAGTAAGAGACCTAGGATGTGTAGTATTTATTTATTATTTATTTAATTAGTACTTTATTTATTTATTTATTATAAATTTTATTTACAGAAACTAATCTACTACATATTTACATATATTTACAAAATACAACAGGATTAGTCAAGCTATCTAAGGAGCGTTAGAAACGATCTATAGATAGCTCAACTGATCCAGGTCACTGTCAGTCGGAAGTGTGCCCAAAACACTGGCGGCATTGCCACGCTGGATGGCAATGCTGATCCTTTGAGCCAAAAATGTGCCAGCTCTCGGATCACGCGTCGCTTCGACCAGACGCCCTGAAAATGTATTTATTATTAAAAATATGTTATTGTGTACTCCCTTCATAACAACATACATATTAACCTTTCGTTTTTATTTTCAGTACAAACTAAAAAAAACTGTCACATTAAAACGCTCACTGTCACACTGCACTAACCACTCGAGGACTTTCAAAAATAAAGACACGCTTTGTCAGCGTTTTGCATAGAGGTCGTTACTCATGATGGATGGGTATCACACAAACTTTCACGAAAGTGCCCGAGGAAGGCCGAAGTATCTCAAAAAGAAGCCCGAGGCTAGGAGAAGCTATTTCAGCTATTTAAATGAGTTGTTTTAGAATCATTATCATCAATGAGAACTTTACAATTGATGATAAGCCTCAAAATTATGTTAAAGTGATAAAATTTTAGTAAAAATTGTAAGTAGACGAAAAAGAAAAACCTTCGAACGAATTTGTTTTTTTGTAACTTACTTATTTGCATATTTTTTTATATAAATTTCAGTTTTTTTTATAAAATTTTATTTACAGAAACTAAGCTACTACATATTTACATATGTTTACAAAATACAACAGGATCAAGTTATCTAAGGATCGTTAGAAACGATCTATAGATAGCTCAACTGATCCAGGTTACTGTCAGTCGGAAGCGTGCCCAAAACACTGGCAAAAATTTCAGTTAGATAGATTTTTATTTGGTAACACACACGGACACAGGTAGGTACATCAAACAAACGAATAAGAAAAAAATAGGTTCTATATAAACAGTTAATAGTTAGTCAGTTTCCAGTAGGAACAGATTTTTAGATCCTAAATCTTCTCTAATCCGCTAATCCCATTACCCACATTGTAAACAAAAAACAAACCGATTAGCACCGTGAACACGAAATGCAATAAAATCCTTAGCAATCACGTAGAGGCGAAACCGGCGCCTTATAATAATATCTAAGTTACCGAACCTTTGAAGTTTCCACCGTGAGAACGCAAACTCCTTCATGATATATGACCCTAAACGTGCCATTTAGCGCTTACGTATACTTTACTAAATTAGAAAAAAGTAAACAGTTCGATAATTAGATTAGACTATAATGTGGGGTTTGGCGACTAAGTCCGTCTCGACATTGTAACGCCCCATGGCGCCTTAGGCGGGTCCCTTTTGACCCTATTTGTTTTAATTACCAAAAGACATCGGGCCCTTTGAATTAAGATAATTGAGGGGATGGCGGGAGGTCAATCAGGGGCGGTGGTTTCTTTGAAGCTGTCTAGAAATATAACAGGAAAACTTCAGCACTTGGGAATTTTTTAATTCCCCGTAAAAAAAAAGAGGCTAGGAAAATGATTATGGTTTAGTGTTTCAAGAAAAACACTCTTTACTTGCTTCTACCGTACGAAGATGTAAAAATTTTCTGCCTGAAAATCATTTTTTTTTTTGTATAATTGGCATACCTAAATTCTTGATTAGAAAACAAATGTTTCTGTTTTTATTATTAATTTTCGCCATTTTCTGCCATGATCTTTGAAATAATCCAGACTACTTCAAAACTAGATTAAAAAAAAGGTATTTTCATTAAGCATACTCATTTTGTTTCAATCGAAACATAGATAATACCTACTTAGTCTGGTAGAAGTAACTTATTCGTTCTCCAAAATTATGATAAAAATTCAACCACAGTTTCACTGATAGTTGAGAAATGAGTCACCCAGTGATTACCCAAACTATCTAAACAGTAGACTTTAAATCCTTTGGAATGTTGATCGAAAATCTTCCAACATTACGTGGTTTAAAAACAGTGTTTACCACAAAGAATGTTCCATACATTCCGGAGACGACTGATTACTGTCCCACCAGATGGCGTTCCAACAGGATTCTTTAAATTTTATCCCGGTATTCCCAATATTATCGAGTGTTTAGGGATGTCACTTAGTACATTCTTTAGTCGGATTAATTAATTGTTTAAGCTATCCGGATCAATCTAATAAATCATCTAAAATTACTCTAATTTTGTTCAAGAGCTTATAAAAATAATTTTAGTGGATATTTAAAACATATACAAGATTTATAAGAAAAAAAAGAAGATACTTTTGTAGAACCTTTGAAAATATCATGGAACATGAAGATTGCTAACCTCCGTTGATATGGTCTGCATGCCTAGAGAAAAACACTGATGCACCTGACTTGCTGATTCAAGTGTTTTTATTACAAAATCAATGGAACTAATTAGTTCTGAGGAATTTGACATTTTACTTACATTTTGTAGCCGGAAAAAACTTTCCATTCGTCTCTTTTTTCCGACTTTCTCCAGCTTTGCCGATAGCTCTTCCGAACCATCCAGACGATTACCGAATCATTCGGTAAACGCTTGTAATCTTGTAATCACCTCCGCGGGTTAGCGTCATTACCGACCTCAGCTATTACATGCAAGTTTTGTTGCATCTCCGAGAAATTTGAGAAAATAGTTTTTTACGACCAATTTGCTTCAAAAAAAGAAACAATTTTGCAAATCTGGAGTCTAAATAACACGTGCCCTTAATAAATTTACTTACACTAGATTTTAGTATGGCACAAAGAAGTGTTAGTAGCTTACATTTGTGGCTATTTTAAGGTTAAAGATGCGTTGTGTGTTTTTAAGTGTAAATAACATTCCTACTTTTATGAAACACTGTGTTGGTGTATAGGGAGCCTTCGTTTAGTTTACTAGTAGAGTAGTTTCACAATTCTCTGGTTTACGCATAGCAGATTCATATTAGGGCAAAACTTAATGTTTAATGCGTTTCTTTAAAAGTTTTTGTCCACTAAAATAAACTTGCTATTTTGTTAATAGACAATATATTACTTATTTATTATTATGTTTACCAAAATGAATTTACTCATAATGAATTTACTACCCTTATTATTATATTTAGCACTGTATTCAAAATTGACCACAGCCACACCCAAGTCTTATCACCCAAATCTTTGGGTTGCAACACCAAAATCCCACGGTCCTATCTAAAGCTAGCCTGGAGCAAACGGTAGACCCACTGAAGCAGCCTACGAAGTCTCTGATTATGATGACCCAACCCAAAATTATATTCAAGAGATGCAGCTTGTTCTGCTTGGTTTGGACTATACTTGTTATATGGAGTAGGAAAACATTAATTTCTTCACATAAAGACCATATTATGTTATGTTATGTTGTGCCGACCCCACTTAAGTGGGATAAGGGCAGGAAGAAGAAGAAGAAAGGCGTTTTTATATGTCTTTTTGATGTATTTTTCTGGCAATATATTAGTCTTCTTATTCTTATTGTGATGTCGCTAGTTCTTTCGAATCAGTTTAATATGCTCCTTCTTGAGATACCCACCCGCTTTTACAAAAAAGCGGGTGTAACTCAAGAAGGCCCCTTTTGAACATTGGGGAAGTATGTTATCTTTCTTAATTTTAGCACGTCAAATATGAGGCAACTTATGCCTATACTCAACGGGACGACATACTAGGAAAATCCTTTCACCACACTGGTTAAAAGAACTAGTGACATGAAAAATAAGTGCCTGGGATATTTATTGAGTTGGAATAGGCATAAAAGCTAGTCCGTAGTTGCCGATTTTTTCCGGCGAGTATTTCGATGTTCTAAAGCCTGTGCTGTACCTTAAAATATAAATGTAAGTGTGTACAAGCATGTTCAGTTCAGGTCACACGCAATCCAAGCATTCAGGGCACGTGGGAACAGCCGAAGCAGGCGGGGTGCCCTCCGGCAACAGTTGACGATACCCGCGATAAATATAACTATAATGAAACATTAGTATGGGAACGTGGGCGAGTGCAAATTGTTTTTTATCGTGGTGAATACAGATCTAGTGGACCTTGAAATAAGATGTTTAAAAGATTGAAAATATATGAAAGTACTTCTTCTTGTTGTATCACTAATTGTCTCGAAAAAAAAATAAAAGGATTTTATGTGTGCCTCAATGAGGCTTATTTCATGCACTTCATACAATATGTTTTCAAAATGTTTATACAGTTCTTTTTGCACCGTTTGAGAGTTCGTGTGGATATATATTGGACAGAAAAACTCAATGGTGTGCTATTGGATTCGAACCCACGACCTTACTACTAACACATCATTATAATACAGCTGGCTGACTGAGATAAACAGAGTTCAAAAGTATGGTGAACTATTTCGTTTGACAAAAAGTCTTCAAACGGATCTAGGTAAGAAAGAACTACAAAAACATACACAAAAACTAGTTCCTGTTCTATTGTCACGACTATAAAATAAAAAAGCTTCTTCAAAGTATGTGTTATTCTCTATCCAACAGAATCTTGAAGATACCACTTTATTGCACTAATGTGACTGATAAATTGCATAGATTGGGGAAAAGGTGCTCTCTCCGGTTTACAAAAAATTATGTCCGTCTTTTAATGTACCTACTCCTCTAGTTTATATTATGTTTATTTTATAAGCCAGCTGCGTTCGTCCCACTGCTGGGCAAAGCTCTCCCCATAACGCTCCAGCCATCTCTCTCTTTATTATTTATTTTATAACTGACATTTCACGGTTTCGCTAGAAGAGATGATCAGTCATCTTATGACAGTTTCACTAAACATCATCATCATCATAGAAAGTAAAAAATGGAAGAGAGGAAAGAAAGAGGAAGACTAAAGATTAGTTATACAATGCGTTTGTTTGCTAAAGAAACTAGCAGTTTTTCAAGAATCTTTTTCTTCACTACTGTTACCAGAGTTATAAGATAAGCTAATAGGGTAGGCGCGTGCCACAAATGGAGATCATAGGGCAAAGGTGATGACGTATGACTTTCTCTGTCGGACATGTCTGTTTCTTACAAAATAAAAGTTTTAATGACCCACAACACAAAGGATGCTGTGCTGTAAGATACAGCACAGTATGTAACTTTGGAGGGAATGAAGCATGTTTGTGTACCTATCCCTCTGTGTTCACAGATGATAAACAATAGAGGAACTGATCTACATGTGCCCACAACAAAACGACCAAAACCACCTGCATCCCAAAAATGAACCCTTCACGATTCGCCTCCAGCCAGGTCACTTACAGCACCTGTATCCATAATCCTTCTAATTAGAGGTTCGCGATTCCCAAAGGCACTTCGACTCTGAAGAGGCTATAAATTGTTCGACATTTGACCTCACGTTTTTTGGGAACTGCCGGAGGCTTTCGTGCCGCGAGGTAGATGACGTTCGGGTTATAAATGACTTGCTTTTTGTTTGATTTTAGTTTGATTGTTTCGTCAATATTTTAGTGCAGGGTTATAGGGCTAAGCATTGTAGGGATCACCAGTTCTGTACACGGTAAGGCTAGTCTTAAGGTATTTTATTATTTCAGAGTGTTGGGAGCAAGATGTCGAAATTTTAGCGGGTTTGGTTTGGGTTACAAAAGTATTGGTTCATCGTAAGAAGATAAAAGTAAAGTAATGTTTAAAGTTTTTGATAAAAATAACAAAATTTAGTTAATTGGCAGTTGTAAACGAATTAAGTTTGCAAAATAATATAAAACGTTGCAAAACCAGCTCATAGTTTGCAACTATTAAAACTACCGTGACGCAAAAAAATATAACCAGTGGGCCAACCCAGTCCCACATAATTATAGTTTATATTATTGCAAAATAAAATGGAACAAAGCATCAGGTTCATTCATGTACATCGTGATAATCATAGGTGGTCAGTAGACCACAAAAGAACGCCATAATTTTTGTCGTGGCTAACGTAAACACCTTGTAATTTCGCCAAAGATAAAAATACAGATGAGTAAGTGTTACCTTTACAAAATATGACCTTTACCAGTAAATGAAACATGCTATGAAGTAAACCGGCAAAAAACCTCAAAAGCTAAGTATTTTCACTTTAATTTTATACTCAAATGTTCTCAAAGCCGCCGCAGAAGTACACACTCCATGAAAAAACCATCTTCATAATACGGGTCAAAAGACAGCCGTGTAAAAGACTGTCGCGAACAAATATAGAGTCTTACATTCATCATACATCTAAACGAACAACTCATATAACTTACAAAATATACTAGGAACAGTTGAGCTATCTAAGTATCGTTACTTCTTATTACTTACGTGATTTCGTCGAACATTCAATAGATCCGGGCAGGCAAAAGCGTGGTCAAAACATAGCAAAAACCGGCCGAGTGCAAGTCGGACTCGCGCACGAAACATTCCGTTCCTTTATCTATAGGTAAAAAATCACGTTTGTTGTATGAGAGCCCCCTATATTTATTTTATTTTTGTTGTTATTATCATATCCCACTTTGTTTTATCAAATTCCTGACTCTTGTAAGAATGAAATTACTAAGTGCACTCTTGTTACTCTCGTTTATTAATCTCCCTCGACCCCTTACACGCAAACAAACACACACACACTACACATACATACACACACTTTCACACACACATACACACACCAAACATTCAGTATTCTCATTTTGTTGTATTCTTTAATTCTTGTACTCTTTTTTATTATTTAGTAATTAGTTTAAGTTCATAATAACTTCCTTAGTTAAGTTGGAACTTGATCCCTCTCTTGTCTAGAGGAGAGCGCTGACTCTGCTACTCAGTTTCCTAACTTTTGCAGTAGTCAACGTTTTCCTATTGTATTTTTACTCGCATGTGTTTTTGTTCAATAAAAATATATTTGATTTGTTATAGCGGCAACAGAAATGTGTCAGTGAAAATTACAGACAGACAGCGAAGTCTCAATAATAGGGTTCCCGTCTTATTACCCCTTGGGTACGGAACCCTAAAAAGTAGTAAGTAATTGTGTTTTTTCTAAAATCCAACTACAAACTAAAGACTTACTGAAGTTGCAAAACTGTTGGCAAAAATAGTTTTTGTTCCTTTTCTTGTCTCTATCATCATGTTCAAATTTGACTCTCCCACAGGATCCAAAATGACGGTATAATAATATGTTGGCTGATTAGTTTGCGGTACAATGTGGTCAATCGCAGCCGATGTTCAGTGGCGCCTACAAATTAGTCATTGCTTTTGAAAAGGGCATTTTTATTGCCCTACTGGTCTATGATCAGTGGTGATTTTGTAAATTAAAAGAAGATGGCTGAAAATTAAAAGAAAAAAATAAATTCGTATGACTAGTGACCGAGTTTTTCGGAGTTTTTCGGTAAATTCATATAATTTTCGGATAAAAATTAATTTTTAAACTACAAATAATACCTAATATAGTACACAAGTATACACGACAAATTATATATTTTTTTTCAATTTTATATCAGATTTTTTTAATTATTCTCCAAGTTTGTCCATTCATTTTTATGCTTCACCGCTTCTGAAGGCATCAATGTATCCTTGATTGACTTCAATGCCAAATAACATTTGTACAAAATAGGAAAAAATGTTTTTGTACTTAACAAAAACATTTTTTCCTATTTTTTAAATAACTTCTTATTTAGTTAAGGCAAGAGAATATTAATATGGTATGCTGCGCTATTTAGTTAGAAGAAGGTTTCCACCTACATCTTACAGTATCAGCTATATCAGAGTGATACAAAAATTAATTTTGTTCTAATTTTTATCATAAAAATAGACAAAATTAAACGTCAAACCTCATTTTTAAATGACTATGATTCATAATTCTATCCTAGGATTAGTCATACATAAATCAGTCATTCGCACTAATTAAAGGAACCCAAATGTCACAAACTAGTTATTACGAAAATGAAATCGTCCATAATGTGACCATCATTTTGTGAAATAACATAGACTTGTTCGAAATTCGAACGGAAGGCACGTCTACGAAATAAAAAGAGAGGTAACCGCAAAAGTGCGGATTTTGGAGCGAGTCATAACAGTCATTTATTTCCCGCCTTTCTAGAGATGGGACTGACAAACAAAATATTTTCAACACGATGAAAATTATGCTAACATGAAACAAGTTGTTGCTTGAAGTCTTTTTTGTTTTTCATTTTTATTTTTATTAATTAACAAGCACACTACGAAAAAATAAGTTTATTTCTTCTTTACTTAATGGACAAAAAAATTGGCAATAGTACCTACCACTTAGGTACCACGTAGGTACTATTGCCAATACATAAAACTTATTGAAAGAGAATTGATGTCGTGTAAACCAATTAGTTTAAATATTTTAGATTTTTTCAAAATTTATGACATTTTCTTTTTTTTACACACATTTACAAGATTTATTTACGTCTCTAAGGCCATCTTTTGTAAATCAAAACACAGATCCAATGACAAGTCGTAGACAACACTAACCCGTATCATTCGAAGCAAACTGCCACTATTATAACCGCATTTGCCCCCAAATTCGTTTAATAACTGCTCTAAAATGTTCAGTTCAAAATTTTTGATCTTTTATAATTATACGCTCGCATTATCAAGCGTCAATTTCCTATTTTTTTCGGGTTACCTGCCTTACTCAGAAGGATGGCGGGTTGAAGGTTGTGATGAAAAAGTTGCACTGTGTTTTACCCTTCCGAAATAATAGTTTTAATTGTCCGTTACACGTTTGGTATAATTATAGACTAGAAAATCAACGCTAGAAAAATAAAATAGATCTATATAATATGAAATTATACTATCATTATCAGTAAATAAAAGTTTAATTCCACTGGTATTAAGCGTCTCTTCGCGCGTGCATCAAGCAAGCTCTATTTGATCGATATCGTCAACTCGTACAATAACTTTAACCTACCCATCAAATTAAATAATTATTATCAGACAGATCTAAAGTGAAATTAATGTACAAAACTATCCATGTACGGGACATCCAAATAATAAGAGTTTGGTTTAAACTTGATACACGATTTATTATAAAACTGATGTTAATGAGTCGCGAGTTAGATGTAGACTGGCCGCGCCCGCTTGGTTTCCACGCTATTGCACGGAAATGCAGTGTCTGCAATATTGTGCGGTGTGTGAACCGTACAATCCATGTTACCTACTTATATAAAAAACACCAAATAATGGGCACACAACAATTACTACCGATAATTTACAACAAATGTTAAATAAATTGTGATTTAACGCATACACGATGCGGAATCCGGAATTTTATAGAATTTAACTAAAACAAGGAAATAAGTAATGAATTTTTATGTAAGTAATTCAATTTGATACAGACTACGGAAATGTACTTCGACGCAATAATTGCATGCATGTCAATGAATCAAAAGAAATCACTGAATGGAAAATAAAATTAAAAAATCAAGAAATAATTTTAACCCGTGCTCTAAACGGTGAAGGAAAACATCGTGAGGAAACCAGTTAGTGTTCTTATAGGCGGCGATGGGCTTGCAACCTGTCACGTATGGAATACTTCTGCAAGATGTGGTTGGTAATAAATATGTTTGGACATGCCTCTGACTACCCCCCTTAGACATCTTCAAAGGATCTGGAATAAGTTACATAAAAAAGATCTGAGAGAATGTCTACCGCACCTTGGGGATACAGTCGTGAACCTGTTTACGTTTAATTTTCAACTATTTATCTACAGCTACAAACAAAAGTTTTTTACAAAGTATTGGTGGTCAAAATTATAAAAACAAAAATCTGCGTAGTTCACTACACATCTAATAATATCTGTTAATCGCTTACAGCCATCCCATGTTTTTGAGTTTTCAAAGCTTTACAAAACTAAGTTCTGAATTTTTTAAAATTATGTGTGAAACTAATAGTTGGTTTTAGGTACTTTAGCTGAGTTTAAGCAACTCTAGCTAACAATGAAATCGTGTTTCGCGGCAATTACTTCATCAAAAACGTACCGTCACGCTAGATTTAAAGTAGGAAGTAAAACAAACAAAATGTAAGGAAGTTAATTAATATACAAATTGTTAACAGTTACTAATTTTTGCACAACGACTATTACAAAAACACGATTTCAAAATATTTTCTGTGAAAACACGATGCCATTCTGGCATACCATTCTTGCCTCTTGTGACAGAATATTAGCTCATGCTCTGTTGGATTGAAGAGCCGTGTTGGTCGAATAGGGTTGTGTCTCGATTTTCAAAGATTTTCTTTTGTTAAAGCACGTGATATCTACAATAGATGTGTGCGGAATCCGGACAGGATTGTTCTCTCAAGAGTCCCTAAAACGGAGCTCTACCTAAATAATTCTTATGCTATGTGTGGACGCATCTTCAATAAGGTCCCCGATACTTTCAAGGAACTATCTCTTAGACAATTTGTAATAAAGCTAAAATTGTGGTTATATGACAGGCAATATTATACTATACATATATTATATTATACAGTATATATTATACAATATATACTGTTTCAGATTTTTTAAATAATTGATAAAGATTTTTATAATATTATGTACATAATTCAATTATTAGTTAATTTAATACTTGACATCAATCTTTTAATTTTTTATTATTTTTTATTTACTATTGCATGTTGAATTTAAATTGTGACATGATTAAATTTGAAGATTTATTTAGTATGTAAGACTAAGAATTTGTATACCGTGTTAATGCGGTGGAGAATGTGACACTTGCTTTATATCTAAAATCTTTATATAACCATTCTTCTGACAAATAAATTCATTTCATTTCATTTCATTTCATTTCATTTCAATCCGAAGGTCGTGGGTTCGAATCCCGGCCGTGCATCACTGGATTTTTCGTTTCGAAAAATTTATATGCGCTTTAGCACGAGCTCATAACGGTGAAGGAAAACATCGTGTGGAAACCCGCAGCTTAGTCAGCTCCACACGTATTGACGTTGTCTTTCCTGTGGGCGGCTGATTAAGCTGAGAGGATGGTTTAGGTGCTGGGCAAGCCTATTCCATCTCAAACAATATCCCAGGCACTACAGCGTCCCGTTAAGTGTAGGCATAGGTTGCCTCCTGACGCTGTATAAATCATCTAATATAGATGTAAAGGCCTAAGTTAGAAGTTTTTCTGTTGAATTTGAGAAAGCAAGAGGCATCAAGTCAGAATGGCATCGTGTAATCGGCGTCTTGCAAGGTATAACCATCGCTCCACCTTCTTTCACTCCATAAACCCTATAATAAGAATACACTATATCTTACTCAAGATCACCGAAATCATCCACTGTTTCAATTTTCAAAACCATTCGAAATCTTAAAATGTAAATTCACGTTGTGATTCGTAAAATGTTACAATAAACTTTATTTCAATCAAGGCTTCATCTCAACTCTTGCTATGAAACACACCGTTAAATTTTTAAGTTCTTCATCGCATGTTGTATACAGGGTGTAAAAAGACTACTACCGACTAAACTGAGGAGTTGCAATCAGACCATGATTCTGAACATATTTAGCGAAAAAACGCAAAAAAAATTGCCTTAGCTACATCATTTTATGTTAGTTTTGGTTATTTACTATTAGGACAACATAATAAGACCCATACATACCTGATAATTTCTTTAATAAAAGAATAAAACAATTAAAACTCAAAATCCAGCAATCTACGTAAATCAACGCGCTCAGTACATACGCAAACAGTAATCTTCAAACGCTGTTTTCTCCGGATATAATGATTTTTTTCGGAAAATCCTTTTGGACGTCTTTTTACACCCTGTATACAATCATGTCCTCCTATTATCAATAATAGTGTCGTGTGGGTTTGGTTACATTACCGTTGATATGGGTGCGACTCGACCCTAATTGGCCGAACTATAACCGATGACGGCCGATTACATCCGAAGATTGACAGCTGTCAATCAATATACGTGAGGGTGCCGCCAGGTGGCGCGTGCCTTATGGATTTGTTCAGAAAAAGAATTTGATTGTTATTTTATTGTTGTGAAAAACGATACTCAAAGTACAAAATGTATAAAATAAATTCAACTCTTTACGATAACGATGAGATTTTAGAAACATATTACATAAACATAAATTATATGATTGATTTAGTTACTAACTACTTATTAAAAGCTTCTTTTACTAAAAATCAACCGATTCGTAAACTTTATCTGGTCATAAATCATTCCATTGCTACACTCAAAAACCTTTGTTTTAAAGGCATCAGCGTAGGACGCAGTTTTATAAGACAGCTAGCTCAGTTACTTAACAAGTACACAAGGCTCTATTTCTATCTCTCTATTTCTCTTCTTACTTTTTATAGAAATCTAGCTAGCATCTAGATGAAATATTACTTGAAGCTCTAATTTATAATTTGATATGCATAATAATGAAGTATGTTTACATAAAGCTGAGAGGATGGTTTAGGTGCTGGGCAAGCCTATTCCATCTCAAACAATGTCCCAGGCACTACAGCCAGCGTTCCGTTAAGTGTAGGCATGGATTGCCTCCTGACGCTGTATAAATCATCTAATGTAAAGATAAATGATGTAAAGGCCTAAGTTTTTTTTTACATAAAAAACAAAGTTCTTCTTGGCAGTCGGGTATAAAACACTAAATAGAATCATGTATAAGCACGAAATAAATTCTCTCAAACTTTCAGGCCACAATATCCTGATGACTGTTTAGTATAACTAGAAGTATTCCTTGATGATCCATGTGCAACCAAACTGCATCATTGAACAAGCTGTTTTCCCTGCCTGTGACATCGCTTAAAGCTATAACATAAATCTTCCTCAAAACATCAGTATATCGCTATTGAGAACGGTAATAAATTAGACATAATGCCCCAAAGTTCGTTTGAGCTACTTCAGGTGAACGTTACTTGCGCCCCAGGACATGCAATCTTCATTAGACTAGTAATTTCTGAACAAAGTATCACTGAATTTTTTGCCCACAAACTACTACAATAGTTCAAAGCAGAGTGGTTATAATAATCAGGGAAACTTTTTGTTTTTTAGGATCAGTTTTTTTGAATCAAACTTTTATTAAATTATGGGAATCATTACATCATAGGTCATTAATCAATTTATCATTGACTTATAGATACTTTTTAACTACGTACTACAAAAATATAATACGTTGCAAGCCTCAAAATAAACCAAACTTTGTATGTTGTTGTCGTTTTGAAAGCATAAAATTAAATTAATCAGGGCCAAAATTAAGCTATGGTATGTTTAAAAGTCTATAAATACTTACCTTATAACTACCAATCTTAGTCATCAATTAGGTATTTCCATTTAGCTAGTCACTTTAGAACAGCCAAATAATTTGGGAGTTTTTTAAACTTGAAATAAGAAACATAATAAGTACTCCAAAAATAAACTTCCCGCGAATTTCATCCAATAACAGCTGTCAGTTGAAATTAGATAAAATATCGGCCACACTTCACAAAAGTAAGGTAACCCGAAAATTGCGATTAATTGGATTAATCATTTAATTGAACCAATTTAATGGGAATCTAAATAGTCATGGGAACTGTTTTCCCAGGATTCGCGATTAGACCTCAATCAGAGTATATTTGTTGCAATTTTCATTGACTGGTAAATTGCAATGGAAGAGCTAAGCTTCAAACATCAATCAGTTGGATCCCATCGATTCTCGAGATAAGTTTTGTAGGTCTTTTATCTTTATTTGCTGTAATCTATTTAGATTCTTTGTTTGAATTAAACATTTTATTATATTTCATTGAATGTATCATTGAGTATGTTTCAATGAGTTTTTTTTATAATGCTGGACTTTTTCACACAGCATCATCTAGCCCCAAAGTAAGCAGAGCTTGTGTTATGTATGGGTACTAGATGACTGATAAACTACTTATATACTTTTTGATTGTAAATACATACATATTATACATAGATCACCCAGACCTGAGACAAGACCTGAGAGTTAGTGGCTAACTGGTTACTTATAAAATTAGGCCGCTCTACCTTTACCATTACAAACTACTTTACAGCGAGGACCGACAAAACGTGCTCTCTAGGCTCAAAGATAGAAAATTATCAAAATTATTTTTCATTTTTTTTTTCTATATAGGTACTATGCATTTTTTATATTCAAAAAGATAATCTAACTCAAAACACATTTTACAAATTGATTGTCCGAAATTGGTCACAAGGAGCAAGCAAGAATCAAAATCATCAGAGTTTCAATACAGGTGGCGACATCGCGTTATGACACACGACAGCTATCGGTTTCCCGGCCGACGGATAGATGGCGCGATGATTCAGAAACTAATTTAGCGTGGAAGGATTGACAATATTCGGTTTTACTGTTTATAAATTTTATTAATAGTCAGCTCATTTCTCTATTCTCAGATAATTTTTAAGTAAGTCAGTAATTATATTATTATGTATTTTCACCCACATAAAATTATGTAGATTTAAGTACCTATTGTAACTGTTGTATATGATGTGGAGAAAATAAAACTTTATTATTCTTATTATATTAGTAAGCCTGTTTTCTGAAGTAACTTTATTAAACAGTGGAAAAAGTCAATAAATCTATTGGTACTTGATATTAATAGCTACGATTCTAGTATCTAGTAATTAAATAAGAAAAATTGGCATCGTTTCTGAACTGAAGCCAATTAATTACGCTGAAGCTTATCTGTTTTCTAGAATTAAGTAAGAGTCATAAGTATTTACCTACTAACTCTAGAAAACAAATTAATGAAAAAGTGTTGTAAAAGTCAAAATAGATAGACATTTATTTGGCAACACACACAGACATAGGTACATCTAACAATCTAACAAGAAAAAAAAATTTATAGGTACTAAATAAACAAAATATGAGGTAAGTAGATAAATAATCTACCTACAAGATAAACGTAAAGGTACGTTACCTTTACGTTCCAAAAATACCTGACATTTTACCAAAATCGCTCTATAGTAGGTACCTACTCGCTAATTATTCTTATAACCATAATAATTACCTTTTAACAAGTTTTCCACTCTGAATCAAACGATGACCACATAATTTTACCACCCATCCCAAACATGTATCGCAACGTATAATTATAATTAATTTTGCCTGATACATTAAAACCGTATAATGACGGTGTTGAGTATAGCACGATCTATGACGCCATGAGCTTAGAGTATAAAAAATAAATAGAACTTTCAAAGCCTTTATACTATGTAAAATCCCGAAAAAGTGAAAAAATCCCGAAGGACCGAGGGTCACATCGCGGGAGCGCAGCTAGTACCTTATAATTATGTTTTGATATTAAACAAATTATTCTTATTCTAATGGAATTGTTTTTTTTTTTCATGAGCTTTATAATTTTGTGACCGCTTAGAACGTCGCCAAACTTGTACCACTATCAATCATTATGAGTCCTATTTTCAAGCTCCGCAAGCGCTTTTAAAAAAACATAAATAGGGATGACTATAAAATAATTTGATTTATTTTACTCCAGATTATTTAGTATTATATTCTGCTCAATTAGCATTAAGTTCATACCTATATTCAATCTCTTTAAACGCTCTATAGTTTTCTTCCTCTAATCTGAAAGTTATGGTATGTTTGCCGTTAGTTTAGCTGTTTTAGGTTTGGTGTGATGGCAAAGGTTAATTTTTATCGCTTTCTATATTTTTTTACTCTAGCAGATTTTAAATTTATAATGTATGCAATGGTGTTGTGATTTATATCACTAACTTTGATTTACCGAATTACCTAGTTAAGATACGCAGCATATTTTGTTTTACTTTTTTTCCAATAAAAGTACATTAAGGTTATTATTATAGATTTGTGTCTATTGGTTTCTAAACAAGAATCAACTCTAGGATATTTTTCTTTCATTTATATTGTTTTTCCTTGTATACCTAAATTTTTTATGTTTTGGAAAAATAAAACAAAGTAATAAGATTTGTTTGGATTTTTCTTTTTCCTTATTTAATAGTAGCCTCATAATTATTAGGTGTATTCTATTATGATACATATGTACAAAAATAACATGCTAAATTAACCTAATTACATTCACTATTACCTAACTTATTTAAGTAGGTAGAACACTAATTGAATGATTTAACTTTCACAGTGACGTCATAGCCTTTTAATTTGGGAATGGGAACTTAAAATAAAGGTAATACTTTCCGGTAACTTTAGTAACCATTAACTTAGCCTACAAGCTATCACAAATAAATAAACCTCTAATAAAACGTAACAATAAAACTAAAACAACATCAGTCTTTGAAAGAAGATCTGAGCTTATGTGATTAATCAGAAAAGTGGTTCAACACGGACATCTCAAAACTGCAACATTACAAACATATTATTGCTTCATTTCAGTTACATTGAGAAAATTATACAGATATTAATCCGAAGAATGCAAGTTATTACAGAATACAAATCAGTCAATGAAGTCTTTGGCAATAACATAAAAAGAACTAAACAACTGACTAATGTTTAAAGTGATGCATACTCTAATCAATAAGCCTAAAGAAATCTTTCGACGAGAAAACATTATAAATATTTACACAACTAGACTAAAAGCTAAAATTAGCGCTTCATAATGTCCTCTATTGAGAAACCGAGCGTTCTTTTAGGTCCCTCTACGGGAGACTGGTGGATGATTGGACTGATGGGAGCTTGGTTTTGTGGCATCGGAGGTGGCGAGGGTTTGTGGGAGAGGTCCAAAAGTGAGTTGTCAGACTGGCTCGTGGATGACACTTCTTGACAACCTTCCAGATGCTCCAAGTGATGCTTGTTGGCATCGCTGTGTGTCAGCAAATGAGTTTTCAGGTTGGATCTTTGGTTGAAACTCTTGTTGCAGACCGGGCATTTGTGAGGTGATTCTTCCATGTGCAGAATCTTGTGAACCGCTAAGGTTCTTGACTGGCAGAAACCCTTCCCGCATTCGGTACACTTGAAAGGCTTCTCTTTTGAGTGAATGTATCTGGAAAGAAAGAAAATAATAATTAGTCTCTAGTTTAACTTTCACAAAGAAAATGAAAATGAAAAGGGGAACGATGTCTAGGTTAACTAAAGTACGCCTTTTTTATGACTGTATAAGTGACAAAATGGAAACCACTTTCAATGAAAATTTGAGATATTTTCGAAAAGCATTAGATTGGATTGATAAACGGCATAATAAGAGACAAAAAACCTACGGTCTCGTAAAAGCGAAGAAATATAACATGTAATTTGTTCGACGGCGGAGCAAGACAGATATGGTGATCGTAAAGAACCAAACCGGTTGGTGGGGGCGCGCGTGCGGCCCCGCGACCTCACAAAAAGGTTTACACTTTTAATTTTTTTCTATCTCTTATCGTCAACAATGCCCTGATGAAACACGTACTAAATCACGTTGTTGGTATTAGAGAGAAACATTAAATTAAATATGAACTCCTCGAGATAGTAATAGTGAAAGTAGAATTTATGGGCAATTCGAATACATTCATCAGGATAAGTTACAAGACTATCAAATGGGTCTAATGGATAATAACAGTAACTTGATAGCTATAAACAAGGTTTGATGCTTACCTGTGATCTCTGAGGTGGTCTTGTCGCCGGAAAGCTTTTCCGCAGATATCGCAAGAGTAGGGCCTCTCATCTGTGTGTGTTCTTTCATGGATGAGCAAGTTGTAGGATTTTGTGAATTGACGGTTGCAGTATTTGCAGATGAACTGTTTCTTGGGTCTCGCGCCGGGGACGCCAGGTGCTCGCATAGGCGGCGGGTTTCTTCCTGGCATTCTTTGCGCCATCGCTCCAGGGTATCGAAGCGTGTGGTGATATAAAGCTGCGTTTCTGATCCACTGGTTCACCAACATAGCGTGGTACGGAGCGGACGGTGGTAGAGCGGCAACTTGTGTTTGCATGTAGGCCGACATTGCTGGGTGCGCGTATTGTACTGGAGTTTTCTCGTAATACTGCGTCATCGGCCGAGGGTAAGTTGGGTAGGGTTGGGGTGGCGTCCAGCCGGGCTGGTGGCGTGAGAGGACAACAGCCGGAGGCGTGTCGTCTGTGGGCGTATGTGGTGGCGTTGGCAGCGGAGGCGACGGCCGCTCAAGCTTCACCAATGCCTCAATAGGGAAATCCGGCGGGTAGCCTGGGGAACAATGAAATCAATGTTTAGAACAGAGATAAATGTGCAGTTTTGGATAACTTGTAATGTAGGTATTTAACAATTTAGGTGTCTAAACTAAACTACGTAAATAGTAGTTTCAAAGTGATCCCAGCGGTCCTACTGAATAAATGCTATTTGACTTTGACTTTGACTTTGAGTTCTAATTTCACTTTTTGAATTATTCAAATAAAATTATTTAATAGCTAACCCGTTTATCTACTTATTTTTATAAAACCAACAAAAAACACTGTTTTATTCAAAATTCGAATAATAAATATCTTCACGATTATTAATAGTTTTATGCAGCTGAAAGATATAATAAGATTAAAAATGTAGTATATAGCCTTTAATCGGATAGAAAATATAAAGTGCACTCTTATGATTATAATCTTCAACAAACATAATTATACAATACTCACTTGGATTGTCCTCAATATGCTCTTCCTCCTCCTCGATGTTGATATCATCAGAACTATCAACACTGTACGGCTTGTCTTCCATTTCCAAAACAAATCGTTCATATACCAGGGCACTGACACTATCACTGTCACTGGGCAAACCGGTTTGTGACTGACAACCGGCTTGAGAGAGCGCGCGGAGCGTTATGAGGTTGTGTGCGTTTGTTATCGGGGCCTGCGCCTGCGCGGTGGGAGGGGGGGGGGCACATCAAAAGCGCCGCTCCACCGGGCGCCTGTCAGACTTCCGAAGCAGCACCGCGCCTCCCATAAAGGCGGAGCTTACCGAGCACTGCCTTCCAAATCGATCGGTAACAATTGCGAATTGTTTCTACCAACTTGCTCTTAAACCCACCCGGTCCTACTCCCTATCTATCGCAAGCCAGATTAGAACTCTATCGAAGTAAAGCTGATTGTTTTGTAATGCAAATTTTTGGTGATAGCAGAACCCCAGTGAAGCTATTAGGTGAGCGGATTGCTCTCGTAATTCTGTTTCGTAGGCAAGTCTTTGTAGCGTTGTACAGGCCTTTGAAGTCTCTTTGTAATTTGTATCTCTATTGAGATTTGGTACCTATTACATGTTACGAGCTATTGTTTGGTTTTGTATTGCAAGTGAAATCTGATTCAGGCTGATCTAAACAGGATTAAGTAACATAGAAACTAAACTAGATGTCTAGTCTTTATTTAGTCAATTGAATTGTTTTCTGTGATACAGTCATTGCGAAATTTTTAACAATGGGCTTGGTCTTAAGCTAACTAGGTAATTATCTATACAATAGACATTACGTACCTACTTTTTGAGCTAGTCTCTGCTTTCGCAAAATATTTATTTATACTTAACTGAGTTAATAAAGTAGAAAATGTAGTCTTTGAAGTATGATTCAATACTGAATTTTTCAAATTCATTACTTACATCTATCTTGACTTTAGCGAGAAGACAGAAGACCACTTATAAAGGATCAATTAGGTCAAAGATTTGCCTAAATTGTATTTTCTGTACCTACAATAAATTATTCATAACTATTCTATGCAAATATGACGACTTTATAAATAACAACTAACTACTAATATGGCGACTCGGCAAACGTAGTGTAGGACGCCCTCCGGCCAGGTGGAGTGACGATCTGCGAAAGGCTGCCGGCAGAAGCTGGATGCGTCGAGCTGACGCATCAGGGCGCAATGGCGCGCAGTAGCCTATGTCCAGCAGTGGACTGCCATAGGCTGATGATGATGACGACTTTTACAACTTAATAAGCTTAAAACTTTATTAATAAAGTCTACACAAGTACCAATCAACTTATTAGTAAATGTAATGAATGCAATAAGGTTAATCATTACTCATGTTGGCACGACGCAATTAGTCCAATGTAATTCTGTGTCAGGCCACTTAGAAAATGTGATTTAGTTTAATTAATAAAATGTAGTATTGGAATGATGCATGTGTAATATAAAGCGATCTCATAATCTGTCAAACAATATTTCCTATAAAATTTAAAAAAGCACTGCCTAGTAAATTAATCAAGTGTCAGTTATCAAATTCTATTTCAAAGAAACTTGAAGACTTCAAAACATCGTTACTCGTTTGGACCTTGAAAACGAAAGGGCCAACATCACAATGTCATCACCATGGTGTTAGACTAGCGAGTAGGATGCGCGGGCGCAAACACCAGTCAGGTGGGCTGCGGACACACGACACTCGTCGGCGCCCTTTGTGCGACGATCAAAGGCGCCGACACAAACACTATACACTCAAACCAACAACGATAGTTACGACCCTAGCTAGCAGAACTATAACTCTTAAATCTGCAGCGTTGTGGTCTATTCTCGATTTTAGCTGTTTTTGACTTGGGTCATTTTGGGTGCGGAGTAACGAGTTGGCCGGCTGGGCCACTAGACACCTTGTTAAGTCTAGCTTAGCTTGTTACTTGTACTCGTTAGGTAATGATTGTATGATTTAGTGAAGGTTAAGATGCCAATTTCATTTGAAGAGTATGAAACGAACCTTCATGAGGTTCGTTTCATACAAATATTTGTAAAAAGCTCTTGATTACTGTTTGTAAGAAATTTGCTACACTTGGCTGATGATGTCAATGAAATACCAGTAGAGCTATACTATTAAGAGAGAGTCCAAAAGTGAATCATGATACGAATCAATTTTTATGAGACTTCTCCAAAGAATCTGGAATTCCCTAAAAATATATATGCCACGGAATGTCTATTCTTTAGTACCTACAGATTCTTCACAAAATATCGACAGACTTTTGTAGTAAAATTGAACCACGCGAATAGATTTTATGTCAATACAATATCAAGACCTAGTTTTTCACTTAGTACGATAACTAGTCAAACAATCCATAAGCATATTTTTAAAAATAAAACATTGATAACTAAACTAAAATATTTACACATAGCTTCTGTTCTAAGCCAATAATTGTTTATAATAAAGACATTGCGACGTATTCTGCACTGAGGAGATTGTCGTAATCCTGCTGTAAAGATAAAACTATTCAAGTCGTGGTAAGTATACTTATTTAAACTAATTTCTTGTCTGATTGTAAAAGTATTAAGATTTTGGCTAACCTTCTTTACAAACGCGTATTTCTTGTCGCGTTGTCCATAGATTTCTACTTCCTACGAGGTTTACTAAAATAGATCGCCTCATTCACGCTCATTACATTTTTCATACACGCTCACTGGTTTTGGTTTAAAGTACGTAGTATAAAGTAGTGTAAAGTAAGGTCAAAAGTACTAAGGTACTTTTGACCTTATCCTTCCCTAAAATTTCACCAATTTATGATCGAATCTTTGATAAAGGTAATATTTTAATAGCTATAAAAAATTAATTAATGACTCGGCAATGCTCATAAGAACTGAAACCTCTGTGGCGCAGTGGGTGAAAGCCTGCTTGGGACGCATGAGCTCAATGCCCGCCGGGATAAATGTTCGTATGAACTGCAAATATTTATCTTAGGTCCATACCTAAGATAAATATTTTTTTTTTTAATTTTTTTTAATACCTATGTATTAACTGATATACATCAGTTACTAGTTCCCATAGTACAAGCTTTGCTTAGTTTGGGGCTGGTGATGCTGTGTGAAATGTCCAGCATTCTTTATTTATTTAATTATTCGTAGCCTTTTCATGGGTATCTGCTTCAATATCTTTGATTTAGACTGTACTTATAGTTTTAATTATTGTTCACCTTCGGCGGTACTGCACAGATAATTATATTGAATACAACCCTCATATAAATTTGCATTCATCTTGTTGCCAATTTTAATGTTATTTTATGCATCAAAGAACTTTCAAATCATTTTCGATCATAATCTAAAATTCATCGCGAAGGGGATTATAAACGTTATATTATCTCATGCAAGATCTAGTCATTTTATATAAAATAATCTAAAGATTTTATCAAAGAAAACCAAGATTTTTTTAGACAATCAGGATTCAAATATTTGCAAACATATTTAAAAATCTGATAACAGTTATTAATATTCGATTTAAAAAGATAATTAATGATTGCTTACTGTCTGACTACTTCATTTAAAACTGGCTTCTTAATCGTAAATATGACGACAAATATTTTAATAATCATCCTATCAATACATATAATAAAGTTGAAAGATTGTGTTTGTGTTTTAATCACGCCTCAAGCACTGAACCGATTTTAATGAAACTTGGAATAGGTATAGGCAGTATTATTATTATTATTCCACCCAACCGTACAATAACTTAGAACTAAACTATTTTACACCAAAAAGGGCTCATCGACTGATAAACGTTGTGTGTTTTTGACAGATGTTCTAGTAACAATACTCTTATCAATAAAAACGACCCCAAAAACCATATTTTCACATTCAATACGGAACTATTTAAACATTTCCTTACAAACATACCCATCGCAACAAGGCCAAAAGCCATGTTGTGTCTGTGTGTGAACTGTCTTACCACGACATAATTTCATACCATCAATATATTTTTTTTTTTTTTAGTAGCCCGTAGGGATCCCACTGCTGGGCAAGGGCCTCTCCCAAACATTTGGGAGGAATTGCCATAATCACCACGCTTGGCAGGCGGGTTGGCGATCGCAGTAAGATGTCAAACGGTTCAGAGACGCTGCTGCCCGTCTTCTGTGTTCCTTTATTCCCTTAGTCGCCTTTTACGACACCCACGGGATGAAATGGGTTGGTACTATTCGCCGCCGGCACCACACAGCTAATACCATCAATATAGTTCTTCTTAATTTATCTTAGATAATGGCGCTGTGGTAAGGAATAAATGCTGCTAAGTACTGAAACGGGCAATATTTGGTTAAAGAAGTTGCTGTATAACTAGTTTTTATGAAAAAAGTTGCCAACAATCATTACCACAAGAAACGAAATGCACTGTAGAAAGCAAAGCAACAATAACATGTAAAATAAATTAACTACACCAAAATTATGATAATTCTTGTTAAGTCGATAAAAGAAAATATTATTCTAAACAAAAAAAGTTATGCGTGGACATAAAAAAATACGTTGACTTGAGAGCCTCCTCTTTTTCTTTCGTCGGTTAAAAATATCTGCTACTACTATTTTGTGTGTTTGTTTATTATAAGAGTTAAGAAATATAAATTACTTTCAATCCAGACAGCAATACTCATACCATCCACATCATATGTGGATGGTTGGCAGTCCACAACTGTGCGGTTTTCACGCCAATTCCTGCCTCGCACAACAGACTTATGGAATCAGCTGTCGCCAGCGGTATTTCCAGACCGATACGACTTAGGCACCTTCAAGAAAAGAGCCTATTCCTACCTCAAAGGCCGGCAACGCATCTGCGGTGCTTCTTGATGCTGCAGTTGTCTGTGGGCGGTGGTAATCACTTACCATCAGGTGTGCCACATGCTCGTTTGCGCCCCTCTTCCATAAAAAAAAAAAAAAAAAACGATTGAGGCTAATAGACTGAACTTGCATAGCAATAGATGTAACGTAAAAAAAATCAGATACCTACATACAAAAATATGTAACGATAAAATTACCAGATAGTTATCGATCCTACATTTTTATAAAGATTTGTCTTTAGATAAGGAAATTAAAATAGCAGAAACAACAACATAGCTAAATTCAATTGCTCGTTTGTAATTCCACAACATTCTTGTCCTGTACATAGATTGTAAAATCATGACATACATAATCTTAATACTAGTCTAGTAAACAGTACTATTACTATCGGATAACAAAGCCTTCAAGATAAAAATCAAGATACTGAAGTACTTCGGAGACTGTTTAATTATTGTTGACATTTGAGTAGACATCGCATCGATTAACTACTGTATATAAAAAGTATTTTCACTTCATGATTTCAGATTTTATTTAAACTAATAACTTCGAACACTGATAGTAATGAAAGTACTAAACTATCCAAATATTTTTTCATATTGATTCAGTTCAGCTTAAATCATATTACGTGGTCATAATCATGGCTTTAATAAAATTAAAGCCATGATTAAATGCAATGATTAAATGATGAAATGCTTCCTTCCTTCAGAACTCTGCATCAGACATCTACTAAGTTCTCACTGGTAAAAAACAAAGATGATCTACATCTACAACATTGCAAAAATATAATATATGATCTTCGTAACCTAAGGCTAAGACGGCTTAGTCACCTTACTTCAAAAACACCGCCGATGAACAAAGACAAGTGCAGACCGTCAGTAAACACGAGATTATTCTAAACAATAGATATAATAAACAGATACTGTAGGATATAGGAGCATTAGGCATCTTACTTGCCACTGTTCTCTTTCAAATGCCGACTTTACCTGATATAGTTATCAGTAAAACTGAGAACATCCTGCGAAGTAACAAAAGATTAGGTATACGCACCTATTATCTATTGTATAGAATGTTGGGTATGTAGTCCGTTCTGCGAAGTTGGTAATCGTATGCGAATTGTTTAGAATAGGTATCCATACCTATTGAAAAGTAATGCTCTTTAAAAAGAATTTTGCATATCTCAGTTCATTGAACACAGTAAAAGGTTCGCTACATAACATTGTTGAAAAGAATACGTGTTTCTAGTGATCATGAAGACGTACTACCTAAAGAGAAATGGTTTTTTTGGAATCTTAAATTTTATTTTTGAACCGTAAATAGAAGTCAGATTAAGAAATATTGCAGGAATACCTAATCTTAGACTGTATCCATCTCTTGTACGTTTGAATACTTCCTGAAAGTGTTTTTCAATAGGTACGAGCTGTTATTAGGTGACCGTGAACTGGTTTATTTATTATGAGCCCGACCACGAATATTATACTATTCAGGAGGAGTTCCATTGATCCTAGTTCTAGTATGAATAACTATAATGAAACTATAATGAATTGCTCAAGAAATATGATGACAGTAGGTGTCATCATATTTCTTGAGCAATTCATTTCAACTTGAAGTGGTATAAAATTTGAATATTGATCACAAAGATACGAGCCTTATCATAACAGTAGTTATCGGAGACAAAGAGTTCCTACCGTTTCTATTCTTATCAAGAATGATTAGATAGATCAATCTTGTTCAAAATCCAAATTTTTCATAGTTTTGTCTGTCTGACAATAAAAAATATTCAATACACAATTTGTTGAATTTTTTATACAGGGTGTAAAAAGACTGCTACCGAAAACTGAGGGATTTCAATCAGACCATGATTCTGAACATAATTAGCGAAAAAAAACGCAAAAAAAATTTTGACCTAGCTACGTCATTTTACTTTATTTTCTAGTTATTTACTACTAGTACAACATAATAAGACCATACCTACCTAATAATTGCATTTATAAAAGAAAAAAAAACTATAAAAACTCAAACTCCAGCAATCTACGTATAAAAACGCGCCCGGTACATACGCAAACAGCAATCTTCAAACGCTGTTTTCTCCGGATATAATGATTTTTTCGGAAAATTCTTTTGGATTTGGTTGTGTGTTGGGATGCTGTACCTACCCCTTTCGGCTTCGGTAGACGTCTTTTTACACCCTGTATATTTTTTTAAATATGACCAAATTTTTATTTACACGAAACAATAATGATAAAAATACATAAGTAGGTACATAATTTAACTAAACTAAAGATAAAAAACAGTATTTGTTGAAAACATATTTATAACTATTTTGTTGATAGCCGTCTAGGTATTTATTGTTTTGTCATTAGTTTTACTATGGTTCTACTAAAACAGAGTGGTAAAGTGGATTGTTAGAGTGACTCGCAAAGGCTCCTTTCGTGCACTTTGGCACACACGTGCACTGTTGAAAGTAAAAAGTATTTATTGATTTTGATTGATCGTTCATCATCGTCATCACCAATGAGTATTGTATATTTGAAGACTATGGTTTTGTTAATATCTGATTGGAAAGTGTTGATTATGTACTCTACTAAAGACTACAATGTGAGTATCTAAACCATTTCAATTTCAATGTAACAAACCATGTACAGTCACATACCAATAAAACAATACACAGGTAGTCGCACATACTGAAAGTGTCCGATAACAGATCAAAGGGTGCCGCCGATTGATAAGAACAGATGTAAAACGCCGCTGGACGCCGGTAGCTTGAATAAAGCGAACAGTATTTATTGCGATGCTTTGATGTCGCCGATTTGATAATGGATCTGATAGTTCTGTTCTGACCCCTGATTCGATTTCGCACTATTCGGCTCTACTAGTATGATGATCATCCATTATTCGAGTAACAAGCAAAAGCTTGTAAAAACATAAGAATGTAGTGACTTAAACATTATCTCCGTAGACCGTATATCCCAATTACTTAGATAAAAAAAAATGAGCTAACGTGATGGTGCATCTGAGAAAGTCGGATTCGTGAGTGAACCCAATGATAGCAAAGAAGTTTGGTTCTTTTTTTCGTCGGTAACAATTAGGTAGATAAATGAATGTTTCAGTTGTTCCTTGGTTTATTATTATTCCACTAATATAATAAAGCTGAACGTTTGTGAGTTTGCTTAGATGTTTGGATGTTTGTATGTTTGTGTTTCAATCACGCCACGGTCCACTAAACCAGTGAACCGATTTCGATGAAACTTGGAATAGGCGTAGATACTGGCCTAGAATAGCATATAGGCTATTCAAGGGGGAGGGCGAAGCCTCGCGCAGTAGCTAGTAATTAAATATTTTATAGGTACTTACAAGTAACAGCGTTAAACTTCAAACCTGGCTTCGAAAGATTGTGATTTTGTTTGACTAATAATTACTTAATGCTACCAGAGCCAGCCGAATCGAATGTTCTTGAATCAATTGATCTTTATGGATATGGGTGACAAATCAGTACTTTAGTTTAATTGCGGCTTGCAAAATCAATATTTTTATATTAATTTTAATGGTTCCGTCTTTCATTGGAAATAGGCGTTCCTCTTATCAGGCACATTTCCACTTCTTGGAATTACAACTCCATTTTAGACTTCTATTATACCTACTAACTGATTTCATAACCGCCTGCATATAAATTTGGGTCATGATCATTATTCAATCCTTCTTCATTCTGCATGTCGCAGAACCTAAAAAGTTCTAAAGCCATGTTATCAAGGGCTCAAAATTAACCTTTTAAGGCGAACTTCTAATCCTTTCACCACACTGGTTTCTAACAACTGACCCAAGAAAAAGAAGATTATTCAATTTACAGCTACGACGGAATTTTTAATGTTTGGTGTGTCTATCTGTCCGTAACGTTGCTCCTTGTAAACGGACTTGAAAACATAAACAGGATCCCGAGGTGCGGTAGACAAAATCCCAGAATTTATTTTGCAATAAATAAATACCTACTTAGTATCATGACTGTATCATACAAAACTTTATAACCTAGATTTAATTCGCAGTACAGATAAATAGCCATAAAAATTTTAATGTATGAGTGCTTCTATTGTGACGATGTTATCAAAATGTCTATCAAGCATCAATGTCAGGTGGTATAAGTTATCGAGTTGAACAAAAGCGACGCAAATGATTGTTGTGTAATGGCATCTCTACACATTACACCTGACGGGACGTTACAGTGCCTGGGACATTGTTTGAGATGGAAGAAGCTTTCAAATGTAAGTAATTTTTAGTAAAAACACTTCTACATTCAGCTAAAAAATAAGTCCAGCAATTCAGTGAGTGCAAGAAGCCTGTAATTGCTGCATCATTTGTTCTGGAACGATAGGATAATATGAATGTAGCAACTAATGTGTGTATGTTCTAGTAATGGATCGCTAATCAGCGTATTATAGACGAGTGCTTTCGATATCAGTTGTGCCTAAAGGTGCGTGATTGAGCTTCGGTAGCAGCTGTAGAGTTTTTAAAATGCATACTTACCATATTTATACCGTTTTAAAAACGAAAAGAAAACCGGCTTTATGTTTGACACTCGGGCGTCAAGTAAGGGTGAGGTTTTTTAGTTTTACGGAAAAACTATAAATCCCTCAGAAATAAAATTTAGGTATACCTCGGACAGAGGGATAAGGTATATAGATATATGATGATGGACAGAGGATAGGTCTATACTTATCCTCTGTCCATCATCATCATCTCCCTGACCTTATCCCACGCTATATATCTATATACCTTATCCCTCTGTCCGAGGTATACCTAAATTTTATTTCTGAGGGATTTATAGTTTTTCCGTAAAACTAAAAAACCAAAAGGCTGGTGGCATTACCTCGTTGGATGGCTATCCATCCAACGAGGTAATGCCACCAGCCTTTTGGGCAGAAATTTCTTAAATTAAAAAAAAAACAGGTGTTTACTAAATTGAAATTAAAATTAATAATAATTTAGTAAAAGCTAAATGAGTGTTACAATTGAATAGAAAAAAATAGTTTTGAATATAGACTAACAAATTGGCGGAGATATCAGTGAATAAACATAAAAATCACTCTACGAGCACTTACGAGATACTTGAATATTCAAAATCCAAGAACAATAATTATTAACTATCTCCAAGCCATTTTCTCAGATACAATCACTTCGGATTCTTAAAAAGAAACCTTCTCAGGTTTTAGTTGTGTAATGTAGAGAATTCCATATCATAACGTAGGCATGTTACAATGTAAGCAATATAGTGTTTACCTGTGTGAAGTAATCCTAACATTTGCAACTTTGATGTCAACCGCTCACTACCGAAGTGGACACTGTATCGTGTATCTAACGTGTCAATTAAGCAGATATCTAATGCGTCCTCAGAACAATGGATTATTTGCTCTGCAATCAACCATCAGGCCACCATTAGTTGATAATTCGTATACTTACAGTATTTTTACACTTGAATACAGTAACATATTTATTCAGTATGATCACTGAGTGAGCACTGGTTGAACACTGGTGGTCTAATGGTAGTGGCCCCGCCTTCCGATCGTAAAGTCGACGGTTCGATCCCGGTCGTGCACCAATGAGTTTTTATGTCGAAAAAATTATGTGCACTATGCCAGTGTCGAAAACATGGTGTCAAGTGCACGAAAGGAGCCTCTTTGAGGCGCATTTAAAATCCTTTCACCACACTGGTGACACGATAAGAGGAAGAAGTAGGATCACTTAGAATAGTATTAAGCAATTCTGCCGTTTCCTTCGCGACCAATACCGTGAAGAACCAGTGCAAAAGCCACGGTTTGGGGCCTAGATATCTTTCTTAAACTACTGAATGGTCAAACTTCTTAGTATTTTTTGAGGAGTCTTGTCTACCAAGACTCCGCGTGAAATCAAAACTATGACGTTATAAGGTGCGGAGTAGAATAGAATAGAATAGATATATAGAATAGATAATAGGATAACTTTGTTTGTGAATTAAGAATGTATTGAATTCGGGTTTAAGAATTTGGCACTACAATATTCATTGATGATTTTTGTCTGGACCTTCATATTTTCAACTTGTAAATTTCATTCATAAGAACATTCAACAGTAAATATTTGGTTATAGGTCGATAGAGACAGAATTATTTTGAGCTCTATGTGTGGAGTATAAGGGCCATTTTTGGTCAGGGGTTATGGATTGTAAATAGGGCTAAAACAAACAAGATCAAAGTGTTGCCAGCCTTGACGCCACTTAAGACCACCCAAGTTGTCGTTTTTGCAAAGGATTAGCCTATAGTTTATTTTGAAGCGGGTATCTGTGAAAATAATCTTTTTTTTTCTGGGTCTACCATACAGTGTATTTGTCGTTGAGTTTTTATCTTCCAAACACTTTCTCTGTTATTGTTTTTAGCGTGAAACCGAATTATACTAGTGGTATAATAGGTAAGGAAGTAAAATAAATATTGAAATAGAAATAGAAATAGAAAAACATTTTTTTTGTGTTTCAAAGAACATAAAATTCAATTAGGAACTATACTAACACTTAATACTAGACACAAAAATGGACACCACTCAGCGTGTGCTGCAGCAACTTAGAGGTGCTGCAGCGCTGGTATCACAGAACTAGATATAGTTCTGTGGCTGGTATTCTGTGTATTGCGCGTGTTGAAAGTACATATTTTAAAACAAGTTTACATAATAAATTCTTACCTTCTTTTAAGAATCTCAAGTCAAACGTGTTACGAAAAGCTTAGAAGATAGGCTTTAAAAAAAAAAAATTCGCCCTTGTAAATGAATACTTATATTGTTGCCAAAAACTAGCAAGTTTCAATGCCTACCAAAGCTTTATCTATTTTTAAAATACAGCTTAAAATCCCGCATAGCATGTGAGCATAATTCAATATAAAAAAAACACATAATCAATACTGTTCAAATCAGTATAAATCTTTGATATCGATTTTCAGATCAATAAACACCTATTTGCCACACACCCTAGCCTTTTGACAGCAAAATGACGTAAAATTGGAACTGTCAAATGTGCAACAAGAGACACTTTTACTCCTCTCATGAATGGACTTCTATTGAAATGGTACTTTAACTACTGTGGTATGTAATTCGAATAGTATTGATCGGTTTTACCTGAAGTGTGAACTTCCGTTTAGAAACATGGTGTTCCGTTGATACAATTTAATTAAAAATGCTACTGATTATGGAATCTGTGAGCGAAATAAATACTTATTTTGGTGATGTTGCTGCTTCAAAATGAAATATTGTATTTAGTGTAACCATCACTGTAATGCAATTATTTGAATTTTGGCTATATAGATAACATAATTATCTATATTAATAACACCTTATTAACAGCTTAAAGCTCTGTCTTATAAGTTTAAGGCACGTGCCATTTTAACCGACACTGACAAAACAATTTGATGATGATAATTTTTACGTTACAAACGATATGTATATATGAACGACATTTTACATACTACTACAAACGATATTTATTCCACTGTATTGTATAAGTTAAATAATTGTAAACAGCAGTGTATTTTACGAAAGATTTTTTTACGTTAAGATTTTTTTTAATATTTGGTCATTTGTATTTCAGAATATTTTGCGGAACCCTAAACTACGTGTGGTCTACGTATCAGAGTAGCATCTATTACACATTGAGAATCAAAATAGCGTGAAATTGCGTCACATTATCAAAAGCTCTAGCTGCGAATTGCGTTTTTTCGTGTCAAATAAGTACTTGTGGTAAAGTGAGAAATGGTATTGGTGTTGTGTCACTTCTTTGTGCAATGGAGTGTGTTGACAGATGTTTGTGCATTACGTGGTTTGTAGTTTTGTCGTTTTTTTAGATTTCTTTAAAATATCTTTCCCTATTTATTTAGCGTACGTATGTCGTTTCTCAAAGATTTTATAACAGAAACAAAACATAATCATGGCACGATACAATTTTTTTTTATTATTAATAATTAATTTATACATAATATTTTATAACAGAAACAAAACATGATCATGGCACGATACCATTTTTTTTATTAATAATTAATTTATACATATTACATATCTGATACAGGAAAATAATTTGCAACAAAGTCTTTCCAGAAATAAATATAGGTACCAACTTAAGTACTTAATCTTCATTTTATTTTTAATACTCCAACAAATATACATTGCACAATAACAAATAATCCCCAACATTAACCTAATATCATACTTTTAATTAAATCTCTAACAAAATAACAAGCATTAATCCGAGTCATTCGTGTAGAATCACGACATTTTGCTCCACCCATTGTAGCAGTTGAAAGCGACAATGTCATCGGGCCATGTCAAATAAAATATCCCGGAGTTAGCCATTACCACCTTATACTTCTTACATAAAAAAAAATCTAAGCAAATCTGAACTCTACCACATTGAAATAAGGTGGAAGCACTTTCATGGTAATGAAAGTATAAGGTTGTTTTGGCAATGTAACAATGATGTTTGTATAAAGAAGACCCCCTGTTTGAGCAACAAATTAGTTCCATTATACGCTTATGAGCCGGGAGGTAATTATAATGACAAGTTTTGGGGCGGAATCACAAGACGATGTTTGAAGGGAAGATTTCATTACAACGTTTTGTGGAAGTCTTAAGGTAAATATAATTAAATTTTTAGTGTAGTAGGATGTTTTAGGGAATGTAGTGTTATTTTATTTTAAGGAATAAACTAAAAAATAACCATACATTTTGACAGTTTATACTCAGGAACAACTTTACACACCGTTTATTAGTAAGGCTCTAGAAATATTTCAAAATATGCAGTACTATGGAACTCAAATTTCATATAGTCATAGCCATAGTTTCATTCCACAGCTTGGTATGGAAAATCTCCTATCCTGAATTTTTGAGCAGGCGTACCCTTAATACGATCTTTCTATTTTTTACATACCTACTGAAACATATAACGTACTATAAAGTCATTATCATTACAATAATATCATTATAATAAATCTATTCATTATTATTTTTGGCTTAACTAACCTTCTGTAACTAGCTTGTTTAAGTGTGGAAGTAAGAATTTCTCAACGAAATATAGGGTCTTTCATTTTAAAATACACAAACTGGCAAGGCCTCATTTTTGGGTTGTAAATAGTTAAGTTTGACCGTATCAATTAAATTCCTAAGCCGATTTAAGTTTTCACTTCAAAATGTATAATTTATAGATTTTTTTGAAATGTTGCATAATGATTTTCACGTTCCACCAATCGCAGCGCAGCCGAATGGACTAAGTTATACAAGAAGAAACAATCAATTGAAAGGGTAGTCTTTATCAATTTTCTCGGGATTTTCATAACAAAACAAAAAATAATAATTAGATAAATATTATTTAATATATTTGTTGAACTCAATTCCTGAATTAAGTTAGTTTAAAATGAAAGACCCTATTAATGCAATGATTATTTTTAAATATGGAACTAAACAAAACACGAATTGGTTCTTCGTATTCTAAAGCGACCTTCGAAACTACGCTCGATGCTCTGTATGCAAATACACCTAGTAAGTCATAAACTCAAGAATCCAAGCATTTTTGCATAATACACAAAAAGTGGCGCACGCAACAAAATAAAAAAAATCTAGGTAAAGGAGCGTGTCTGTGAATCGTTCGGCAACTTTAAAACAATTTCAAAAGTCTGCAACAATGGGATAAGTCATAAAATCTATTTTTTCCCTACAATAAAGTAATTCGTCTACTGTTCCAATGCATTGTAAACTTCCGAATTGTAAAGCTGAGTTACTTAAAGCCATTAGCGGCAGAAGCGCAAAGGTAAAATTTTGAAAATATTTTATCTTTATTGTAGTTTTTGCGAAGGAAAAAGGCTAAAAATTGCATAAAAACATTTAAATGTTGTTGCTAGCTTCGCTTGGTGAAATTTTATTGCGCAAAATTTTGTTTAACTTGCCTGTAGAAATCGGATAAAAACTAAAATAACGGCAATGTTTTAGAGGCCATTCAGAAAAGAAATTTCGAAAGTAGTTGGAAAAAGTAGCGGTGCTCTCCTTTAGTAGGCATTGTTTTTAGTTTTGGCTCAGCGTATCATGACAAAATCCAAAATAACATTTTTATTTGACGAATATTATTAAAAGTCTATGATGTTGAGATTTAGACTGTGTTCCTGTTCAAAGTTAGTTTATTTTAAAGGGCAGAAGAATGTAACGAGTTTAAGTAAAAAAGCTTCATTCAAATCAATTTCAAATTACACGGAAATGATAGGCTTTTCCAAGGGTTATGTTGACCGTGTGGAAAGGTTCTGGATGTTATATTTCTACAAACCCGTGGCGTAGTACAGTCAATTTCACATCTTACCATGTTTTTCCTATGAAAAAGTCGAAGAATCTCCAGATACGGCTCACTTTCTCGGTGAGCTTATGATTGGAAACCTGCAGACGCTGTACTCTGAAGTAAGGTTTTGTATATAAATAAATAAATAATAATGCTGGAGTTTCCACACAGCATCATCTAGCCCCAAAGTAAGCAGAGCTTGTGTTACGGGTACTACATGACTGATATATTATACTTTTTGTTTGTAAATACATACATATTATACATAGAAACACCCAGACCCGAGACAAATATTTGTAGATGATCATACAAAAATTGGTCCCGCCGCGGGGATCGAACCCGCAACCTTTTGCGTCGCAGGCGGGCCTTCGTCCACTGCGCTACAGATGTCGTCTATATTTCCGTACTTATAGCATACAAAACTCTTTGCGCTGTTTAAACCGTAACTCTTACATGTTTTTGTTTTAATTCACAAACGAGCAAAATTAGTTACCACTAACTTTCACAATGCAAAAAGAAATTTTGCACCAAATTGGTGCAATAAAATTTAGCGCTGAATAAAATAACAGTTTTGTTTGTTTATACATTTCGGTACAGTTGTTACAGTTGTTACGGTACCGACAAGGGTTTTATGATCTAATCTTACAATAGATTTGTAACCGGCTACTTTCTTTCCGTTAACCCAATTACGTCATTGAAACATCGAAGGTTCTGGAACAACTTAAAAAAGTTTCGTTGAACGAAAACAAACAAGAACATGTTTTCTTTTATCTGTACTAGTTTCGTTAGATTTAAATTTTATTTGATTTCCAATTTTCAATTTTGATTTGATGCAATTTTCAAATTAAAAAAAAAAAAAAAACTCACTTCTCACCCGGAAAGAACACACTATGATTTAGCAATAATCTTGCATTGTTTTAGATTTTGTAATAATAATACTTTGAAAGGAAATTCCCGTTTTGAAGCAAACATTAATACATACAGGGTGTAAAAAGACGTCTACCGAAGCCGAAAGGGGTAGGTACAGCATCCCAACATATTACCAAATCCAAGATTTTCCGAAAAAAATATTAAATCCGAAGAAAACAGCGTTTGAAGATTGCTGTTTGCGTATGTACTGGGCGCGTTTTTATATGTAGATTGCTGGATTTTGAGTTTTAATTGTTTTTTTCTTTTATAAATGAAATGATTAGGTAGGTATGGTCTTATTATGTTGTACTAGTAGCAAAAAACTAGAAAGTAAAATAAAATGACGTAGCTAAGTCAAAATTATTTTTGCTTTTTTTTTCGATAAATATGTTCAGAATCATGGTCTGATTGCAATCCCTCAGTTTTCGGTAGCAGTCTTTTTACACCCTGTATACTTCATACCTAGTTAGTTTTCAAGCAAACATATACTGACTAGTGACTACTGAATGTAATTTTTTATTATAATCACAGCAATATTCTTGTTAATAGAAAAAACAAGTAATAGTTGTACTTTTTACCAAGACAAACATTTAGCAAATAACAACTTTCTTCAACTCCACATAAAAATTCACAATGGCTAAATAATTGGCAATGCAATAAAATTTTGTAGGTATAACTTCATTTTGTTTACATATTAAATAGAACAGTTACTTACGGTACCGAAAACTTTACGATACAAAGTTACAATAGTTTTATAACCAGCTACTTTCTTTCCGTTAGTCCAATTTTCGCCTTTGAAGAGCCGCTATTCCCGTTTTCTAACTCCTGTATACGGAATCTACTCAACAACCGTAATAATCCTTTGTTTTGAGAGAGTAGGTACAACACTGCCCTTGTATTTGTTACTAAATAATATTTCTATGGAATGAATCGGTTCGTTCGTTGCGCTTTAATGTCTCACTTCTCAACTGATAATGTTGAAGTTAGTTATACACAAAAGTATATAGAGCACGAGAAGATGATAGGCAATATTTCGTTGATGCAAAAGAAGCCACGAAAAAATCCTTTTTAATAACAGTAAGGAACTTTTGAACTTCTTAGTAAGCATAAGTAGGTACAACTTATGATATAAATTATTCAGTAAAGTAGTACAGTTTTAAACTTGTAGCTTTGCACTGATATTGTAACAAAATTTTATTTTTATGAAGCTAAATGCAATTAGTTTCTTTTTTGACGTGACTACGTCTTATAATTCGATAGAGCCGGCTGCACGCACAAAAAAACATGACGTCATGCGGCGTTACCTCGCTCTGAGGCGTTCCATGTAAGGCTTGAAGTGCAAGCGAGAGCGCGGAACGAGCGACAAAGAAGCACAATCAGCCTTTGCGTTCCGCAGCGTTCGACATCCGTCTCTCTCCTACTTGAGTGAGTGATGTCACGTTCAACTATCGTCAGTAAACCGACTTTACAGACAACCAATTTTTTTAATACTTATATACCTACTTACTTTTTTTTAATCGATTTAAGTGCCACACAGAAAATAATTACATACATTCCATTGTATTTTGCAATAAATAATTGTTTATTTAGGTACGCACATTTGCGACTCTAAGCACAAGCAACTTGAATAAAGATTTCTGCGAAAATTAACGGTTTGTAAAAAAACAAATAAAATCTTAGCAACCCTTTTAGAACAACCCATTCGCTAAATTGCCAAAACCTCAATAAAATATGTAAGAATAGAAAAAAAGTTTATAAAAAGTAACGGGTTTAGAACAAAAACTGAAATTGGCTAAAGGGTTTGCTAAAAGGCGTAGTTAGTTATTGCTCGCAATAAAATAAAAATCGCAGTGCAATTTCAGCGAAATAAATATTTTCAAGGCTTTGCTAATTACCTTCCAACATACATTGCAATATCAGCGTAAATTCAATGTCATTATGGTTCATTTCTCTATGCAGCTGAAGTTTGTAAGCAACGGGTAAATGTGCGTGAACATTATTTTTACCCTTTCCTTACCGTAACTAAGACCGTTTTGTTCAAACTGTTATTCAATAACTGTTTAAAGGGACCGCTAGACTAAAGAGTTGCATTTATTTGGGACAACAATGTTTCTTGTCTGCCGTCCTTGCGCGGAACAGTGCAAGTCATAAATTCTATTTTCTGCGTAAGAAAGGATTGTCTTTGTCAACTAAAGGGTAATTAAGATGTAAAAGTGAAATTGTGGATATTCAGGCATTTGCAACGCTTCATTAGGAGAAGAATGGGAGAAAGGTTACTGTTACTTTCGCTGAAATATTTCATGCTATAGATTGTTGTAAATGAAATTAATATTTTTGTTCCATAGCATTTGAAAACAAACATTTGGAGAAATCACATTCTTAAGTGCCAAATGTAGTACTTACTTTAATAATCAGAAATGAAATGTAGGTACTTACTGTAGATGGCATTGTTTTGTTTTGCATTTAAAAAAACATACAAGAAGTAGGTACTTACAAAACAAATGAAATCTTCCTAATCAAACCTACTTAATATCATGAATCATATTTTATACATATTATATATCTAGCACTTGATTATTTGTATAAAATGTTGTATTCGTCCCTAAAAGTGACTCAAAAACAAAGCAAATTCGACCTATAAAAGCGAAACTTTATTGGGCCTAAGACAAAGTCCCTCCTACTGTTCAAGTACAAAACAATTCTCCGTTGAAAGTAAGAACAGTTATCAACTACCATGGAAGTTTGCTCTTATAATATGCTCCACTTTTGGAATATTTATTGGGTCTCATAAACTTCACACAAAAAATATAACAGTCTTGAGACGCGGGAAGGAACGAACTTGTATAACGGACCTTCAGCTACATGACAAGTAACAAATGTTAGAATAGATTCGTTCTTAGAAATGGAAACCGAAATTTTGACAAACTGCGGTGTCGAATCCATCGTGGAGGTACAAAAGCTAGTGGAACGTAAGCGTGCCTTCATGTTTTGACCATTTCAATAAGCATTGAAAGAATAAGTTACCAATGTCATTATTTGTCAAATGGGCTTGTAACTGTAGCCAAGCGGGGCATCGCCGTGACAATATGGACGCAAACACGCGTGAACAACTTTTAAAGGCAACATTGTTCTTTTTGGGAACTTTGTAGAAACATAATGCGGGACAATACATTCTGTAATTACATTTATCTATTTTAACGCTAGCATTGTAATTGATTAGCAATGGCTAATGTTAAAAGCAAATAACGAAATATCATTTAACTTTTCTCCTATTAACTCACATGGTAACGCTTGAAACACACTACGCTACGGTAGTCTAAAAAACATGTCAAATTTATCAAAAAAATACGTGGAATCAGAACACACGCACGTCAAAAAAATACGCCACATGTAACAAGTTGAAATTTGACGCATGCGACTTCTGTGTCGAGTTTGTCATTCGGTAGTTCAAATACACCGACGGAATTCAAAGAAACGTCAAATTTGACAGGTTGATCCTACTTGGTGTAAATAGCTCGTGAAATTGACGTTAGAGAAACAAATTGTGTGTTGAGACGGTAACATGCTGAATGAAGTTCATGAATTTGAGCCTAATTATAAGGCAAATTCAGATTTTATTTATACTGATGTTTCCCACTATAGAGCAAAGGCTTCCCTTCCCACCCTCTACGGATTTCACAGGTCCATCTTTTTTGTAGGAGTCTAGTCTAAATTCAGATTTAATAAAAAAAAGATAAGAAGCAATCATAATTACTTAATGTGATTTAGTTTGGGAACTGCTCGTGACAAAAACGTACGTGATATGCTGATGAATATGGAGGGGCAGTACTTGATAAAATCCACATTAACAATCAAAGTAACACGATCAGTGGGCGTTTGGTCCATCAGTGTCACATCTGGCTGCCGATAAGGGGGAAAGGCTGCCGCCCGCAGTGACTCCTGCAATCAGATCGTTTCATCAACTAGAATATTATTATAATAAGATAGAATAATGGAATGGTAAAATTATGGAGACTATTGGTGAAGTTAAAAACTGTTACGACTATATCTTTTTTCAGACGTAAAAAAAACAATTGAAACCAAAAAGTACAATAGGCTAATAGATAAAGAATATTAATTTGATGGTACTACGCCATCAGTTTTATCCATCTTTGACAAAATCTGAAATAGGATTGCATACAATTTCCAAGTGTAGTTTTTATATTTTAATCTTCCAGATAAAAACTTAATTACTTACTAAAACTAGCTTGCTTGAACCTAATTTAGGTTTTGTCATACGGTATTTCTCTTGGCCTATTTTCGTTTTGTATCTCCTCATGACTACGCTGCGTGGCCTAGGTGAGTACGGATTTTATCTAACTACCCGCTGTAAATTATTATAAATGTTAGCTGTCAATCTGTAAGTGCCAATCATAAAAATGCGATAGTGAAAACGGTAAACACGTGTTTCTGAACAAATATCTTTCACATGCTCCTATTAGTCAATAAAAACTTTGCACTTAGCTTATCGCGAAACTCTTAAAAAGTCATTATGACGTATGCGCTAAAAATAGTAAAAACATACTTACACACCTTTTCTCTCAAGCAGGCGTTATCGTATTTTGAAAAAAGCTGCGACATTATGAAGGCGTGTGAGTAAATTCCGACGGGATAAAGTTTTGATAAGACTTTTCATTTCATTGCTCAATGAAATACCTAAGTGTTGTTTATCACTATAAAAAAATAAAAATGATGTGAGTGTGACTTACTAAAGAGATAGCTGTTTATTATTAACATACGTATTTTTTAGTAAAACATAGAATAAACAATACTCAGGTTACTAGCGATCATTATGAAAATATTTTTATTTTATTTTATACTTTGATGAAGTGTTGTAAGCAGTGTTGCCAGTGGCAGATAGTTAAATATAACATGAGACAGCTCAAAAAGTAACAGTTTCACGAGAAAAGTAACATTACCTTATAAATGTGGAAAACGACACAATATTTTATTATTAGGGCTCTTTATTTCCCACTAGCTACTGCGCGCGGCTTCACCCGTGTGGTACCAACATTTTGAATAGCTTCTATGCTATTCCAGGTCACTATCTACACCTATTCCAAGTTTCATATAAATCGGTTCACTGGTTTAGGCGTGATTACCATGTCCTGTTTAGAAAATACCTGTTTTGCCCTAATATATTTAAATTCGATGAATGTAATTGCACAACAGCTATTAAAATCTTAATGATTTTAGAGCCTAGGCTCTAGGGTACAAAATAAGGTATAAAATGTTGGTTGACAACTGATATTGTCATTATTTGTTATATTTAATTATCTTGTTTCATAGTTTAAGGTGTACAATAAAGAATTTTCATTCATTCATTGTAAGCCATAGTCGACAAAAAATGTACGCCTATCACGGAGCTCACCTTTATTTAAAGTTCCTAAAACATTATGCATTCATTGAAAATTTAGATTTAATATTCTTGAAATATTATGAGAATCTTTCAACTTCATTATTTTTATCTAACTTGCGATAAAGATAGAATACACTCTAACCCTCACTTGAGACTGCACAACCCCTGCAAGCCCAAAAATGTTAAGTGAGTGTTTTTTTTATCTCACCGTAAGTGTGGGGAAGATTAGGCTGACGATGGTCGTTGCCTTCAACACATGTTTCAGATTTAAAGTGTCTTCAGTCTGTATGATTAGAGGGTGCTACTTCAAGTGGATGTCAAATTCTCGGCCAGAACTCCTTGGTTTGGAATCAAAAAGTGTGTATACTCTAGCAAAAAGTTTTTGTAGCTAAAGATCCATCACCCAGTATCAAAATCATCTACGTAGATACCTACTCTATTTAGCTTACAGAATATGTTAGAAATTTGTTCTACAAAAAACCCATTCCGTCAATATATTTGCCTAGAAATAAAAACTAGTTTTGCTAGGGCTAAGCATACCTATTGACTATAAATGGACTTACTTAATTATTTTGAATAATCATGAAACTAACGAAACCAAAGTCGTCAAAGTTGTCAATTTATAGGTACCTAAATACTACAGGCAGGTGCTACAAAACAATTGCTTTTTTATCGAAAAAAAAACTCGCTTCTGTCACAATAAAACATTTTAACGTTCGTCATCTGTCATTAAAGGACAAAACCTATCATAAAACGCCTAGAAAAGAACATTATGAAGGAAACACTCGTACCGCGAATTCACGAGCTGTAAACTTAGGCGTTGTAAATGTCAATCACAGCCTTATTTTTTGTGCAAACGCAAAACTAAAATTGAACTCTATGTCTATAATCCCTAAGTTCTATGTTGAATATCCAGAAATATCAATATTCAAAGGGTAGCCAGAGTAATAAACGATTTTCTTAATTTTATGTTGCAACGTGAGGAATTGTGTGGGTGATTGTAAATTCTTCTTTGATGGTAAGAACACCAAAGGTGTGGTTGTTAAAACGGAAGGTCACATTTTCAAACTACAAAATGCATTACCTATAAGGGTATATAAGAAAAAATAATGAATCAACTCCAAATAATATCAAATAAATTGATTTAAGTTACGATGATATTTCGTTAATAGCTAGTCCTATAAATATTATAAATCAGAAAGGTTGGTAAGATGTTTAATTATAGTTATTTTTTGAACCAAGTTCTTTTACAGACGGTATCGAAGATGGAGGCTAGAAAAAAAACAGTTGATTATATTGTCCATAGATTGTTACACTGTTAGTACTAGGATTTTAATATTTGACAAACGCCAAATGTCAAAGTTCAAACTTCGTTCTAACCGAGTGTTCCACGGAGGTACCACGACACTCACATACTTTTTTAAAATATCTTGGCACACTTTAAACATTTTTAAGTGTAGGTATATGGAGGTGCGTGTTTCAATCACGTCTTCCAATAGACTGTTTTAAATTAAACTTGGAAATGTATATCGATCGTTGGAATGGCATATACCTAGGCTATTTTATTTTAGTAGGTGCTACGCGAGCGATAAATGGCTGGAAGATAGTTGCTAAATAAAAGTACTCTCGTATTGTCTCTCCTGCCTCAATTATAACATGAAAATCAAACAAAACACCTTACAATACACGTTAACGTACACAAAAACACATTCTTGGTATCCGAAGCATTGGACTTTAAAACGAAAAAATGGTCCTATAATTTTTAATGGTTTTTCGCTGTAAACAAAGGGAGTACAATGATAATATATTGTTCTTCATTGTTTGTATTGGAAGTACTAATGTTAATGGTGTCTATGGCGCAAATAGTGATTTTGTGAATTTAACGCGTGTTAAGTTCTGTTTTGATTTTCGTGCCGACGTACCCCGCTGTGGACTACGGTTTTTGTTTTGGACTTGGGAGAAGTTCTGTTATATTGTCCAAATAAACTCAGGCGCTTATTTTCCTGGTTGAAACAGAAAACGCAAAAGCTGTTTAGTAGTATAGGGTGCTTTTATCAAGGGTTAGTCGAATGCACGACTAATATTTGGCATATGTTGCAAGCGCATTGCCGCCATTCAAGGTTTGTGTCATCAAAATGGCTAGAATCAGAATAAAGCTCAACCAACTTAAATAAAATTCTGTAGTGAGTCGGATTATTATGATAGAGCTGATAATGTTAAATGTTCGTATATTTTAAAGAAAAAAAAATATGATAAATAAGTAGACTCGAACTAAGGCATACAATAAATATAAAAAGGTTTCTGAAGCGGAAAAAACTTAGCAAGAAGATTCTTTACTGCCTCGACCTTCCAAAAATATTGTCCTTAGTTGAAGAATTAAAAAAAATGTTTTATTTATTCATCTTTTATTTTCATAAATTGTTTTATGACTACGGCGTGCTCCGTCCACGCGCCAAAGGCACAACCTTCAAAGTACGTTAAAGACTCGTAACCTCAAGCAAATTCCACCTTTATGATTAAACGTAAAAATGTCAAAATGGCATATTCAAAAATTTTGGAGTAGCCAAACTTGAGTTGGGAGTTGTTCTAACGGAGATGCTTTGAAAACAATATTGAATAATGTCTTTTGAACATATTTTCATTATTACTGTTAGTTCAAAAATAGTTTGAAAAACGGGGACTTACTTGTAACGGGCAACGCGTGCTTAATTGAAGTATTAAAATTGTCTAAATTAATTATTGATTGTTGACCAAAAATGGTGGGCACATTTATGTAGGCACCTAATAAATGAAATATAGACCAAGGTTTCAAAAATAAGGTTAAATATCTATAGCTAATACAAATTACTATACTTACATTATCAGTAAAAGAACTAAGAGAAATCGAAACCAGTTATTTTTTGTAGCAGAAAGTCAAGTCCACAAAAGAGTAGGTACCTACCTACCAACAGACGAGCTTTGTTGTTTTATGTCCCCAAGCCCCAAACAGTAAAATTCTGTTTGTGGTACATCAACAGTATTATCGATTATAATATTTCATACTAGGTATTACACTGACTCAAAAACATTAATAAAAATATGGAGCATCTCCGTGAAAAATAAAGCAAATAGAAATATCATAAGTAAATACTCTTGACAGTTATAAGATATATAGGTCACAAAGATCATGCCTCTGCCATTCTCAAATCTAAAATCGCAATTTAGACTTTATGTACAGTTGATAGAATTTAAAATAGCTAAGCAAGTGACAGGAACTACTGAAGTAGAGTATCACATCCGCAACAGTTGACAAACAAACAAACAGAATGGATGATAGCTGGCGATTGACAGGTTAAAAGAAGGATTAGATGGTATTTTATGGTTATCTAGTAAAGATTATCTAAGTAAACATGAATGTTCCCACACTAGATTTCGAGTTTATTCTAATACTACTGCACGTGGCTTCGCCCGCGTGGTACTCACATTTTGAACAGCCTATATGCTATCTACGCCTTTTCCAAGTTTCATCCAAATCTGTTTACTGGTTTAGGCTTGATTGAAACACAAACATACAAACATCTAAATAAATTCACAAACTTTCAGCTATTATATTAGTAGGAAGTGGGATACAAGCTGTGCTCCGCAATGTTACCCGCAGTTCCTCGGGAATATCAATTTTCCTCGATAAATAGTCTAAGTAGGTATCTGTGTGTACCTACCATTCCAGACTTTATGCAATATAATTTTATTCAGTAGGTAGGTTATTTTCTGAATAAACATCTATAAGTAAGTATGTCGCATCTAAATATTAGTAGAAAAGTAAGAATTAATAGAGAAATTGTTTCTTATCTTTGTCGTCAAATCACGAAAGCTTAATAAGTTTTTCAACACACTTGCTCATAAAGTGGCTCTATGGTCACCGCAATTAGGCACATAATGACACCCATAATCAAACTGTGACTTTTTCATTACTATAACTCACTAGTCACTAGTGAGTTATAGTAATGAAAAGGTCTATTACTCACTAGTGACTAGTGAGTAATAGATTTTTTTTAATTTTATTGCTTAAAAGATCGTGTTCAATAGAACAAATAAATTAATGTTCCTATTGGTTGCTCATTTCATGCAACTTCTTATTTAATTCTTATAGATAATTTTAACTCGTACGTGTTTAATAAATAAAACTTTCACTCAAATATTACTTTTGTTTTCTCTGTAATAAAAGAAAACTTTAAATTCTCCATTTTGTACGTGGCAGAATAGGCCGCAAACCCTATGCGCGGCGCGGAAATATAGTCTGTGGCCGATCGCAACGCGCGCGCATAGGAAAACTCATTAATTTTTCCCGCAATAGCGAAACATTTTTCACAACTCAATTTCACTGTTGAAAATGAGTTTTTATTGTTATTTTATTCACAAGTGTGTTGAAAAACGTCGTATGATACACGTGTGTATTGATGATTACCTGCCTCGGCTCTGTTAAGAGCCTCGCCTAACGGCTCGGCTCTCAAATAACGCCTCGGCGGTAATCACCAATGTTACACACTAGTACCATAATGTACTATAATAGGGTCGTACGTAGCTCAGCGGAAATATAGACGCTGGAAGCTGATTCCAAATTTTTGCAGAGCGCATTATAAAAAAAAATCGAAGCGCTTAGTTCTAATAAGTGGAATATCAACCAGGTGAGGATGGTAATCAGCTGTGCGACTGAAGTCCCTGTAAAAGAACGGTGAAGGCGGAATAAGGTCGTGTAGCTCCTGGGCACACTCACCATAGTATAATAATGAAAGCGGTGCTACAAATAATGATGATTATCTTATCGACAATGCATAGTTATTGTTGATGACAGTTTCAGAAGTAGCTTCATCGAAAAATCGATGATTTAATACATTGACATCATACAAGGTAATTATTTCAAACAAATAAAACTAAGTCACGTACAAAATTAAATTATGACTGAGAAAGTACCTAGTCGGAATAATACGTCCTGATAAAAACTTGCCTATCAAATAAAACTCACTCACATATTGAGTAACGAGTAGCTGAACCTGAATCATGCTACAAAAATTTTAGATAGCGGCCAATACAAAAAATATTATAGATGAAATTGCAAACAGCACTGGGCCGATTTGAGTGCCTAGCGTTTGAGCACCCTCAAACGCGACTCAAAAACGTAGGACCAAGAACAAAAATATAAACTCAAGCAGCTCATGTATTTCAAGCGGAGGCCCATTCAGTATTAGGTAAGTACTTGAGCTGCCAATTTTATGACGAATTATTAACAGAAACTTAGTGGTAAAAAAATATACTCATGCAAATGGAAGAATGATGTAAGAATACAAAGAAACAATTGAAGGGATTGATAACAATTTGTCATAGCGTGGTCATAATTTCTTAGTAAGGAATAGGTGATTGTTTTTTAATCAGATAAATCGATCATTATTTAGATGATGCAGTGAGATTATGAGACATAATAAGCGATCTATTTTCTACCAAACCTTGGTGATCTAGTTGAAATTATATTTTAATTCATGATGATGAGATTGTAAAGGGTTTAAACGAACATACTCAAGAAGAACAGATTGTACGAAAGACGAACGAGGAAGAATGGATTGAATGTTGAGATGTCTATGATAGGGCGGAATAAATTAATAAAAAGTACGTGAGTGTCGTGGAACACTCGGTTGGAACGAAGCAAAAAGTACTTTTCTATAATGGTAATTTCAACGTATTCTAGAAACGCTCTTACGTACTAACAATGTAACAATCTACGCGGCTGCGCATTTCGCACTGTGACGGTTTGACTTATACATAGATAGATAGATAGAAAATACTTTATTGCACACCACATAAAAAAGTAAAACAAAAACATACAAAAAACTTAACTATGATATACCTACAATCGGCGGTCTTATCGCTAAAAAGCGATCTCTACCAGACATACATGTGTCGTGACGCAGAAATCAAAAACTTTTTCGTCCAGCCCCCATCCGATACCGTTTGAAAAGGAACTTCGTTCCAAAATTTGGTGTGTCGGTCGGCCCCACAGACCAGAGAAATAATCTCTTTAAATCCGTGGTCGGCCCTCATCAGCGTCCACTGCTCGACTTCACCCACTGCTGGCCAAACTGAGCTAGTGCCAACTACTACGAACCTGCCGTAGGTATATTATGCCCAAATATAAAAATAAATACTTTCTCCGGTCAAAAAATAATGGAACTTTTCAGGTTCTATAGAGAAATACTACATTTTCACGAAACCGGCCATTAAGCAATAAGCAGCTAATTGTAATGTAAATAACTAAATCCATATTTTATTTGCATGTTTGTTGATGCTACCGATTATTTCCTGGGAACTGAAATTTTCGGTATTCCTATCAGTTGAGTGGAATGACCCAGGCGAAACTGTCACAGTGAAGATTAAACAACTGAATCACTCCTATTTAATTTTTTTTCTTTCGTTTTAACTCTAGATTCCTTTTCCTTTATTATATAAATTCTGTTGGTTTGGGTAGTATGTAAGTATTATTTGTATTAAAATTACACAGAACTGTTTTGTAATTAGTTTATGCTGTGTACACATGTTTTGGGATACAATCTAGTTCTTTAATTTGTAGCTTATATATTGCTTGTCTGTGATTGTGTTCTGTTTAGTGTGCCATAATAAACAAATAAAAAAATAAAAAATAAAATGTGTCATTAGTAATAGGGATAATTTAGATTCTAGCTAGGTCACCGCACATTTTTAGTCTACTCGGTCTATCCAGTTGTGCTTTTGAGCTAATTTTAGTTATTTTTTCAACGACAGAACTTTTAATCTTGTACTGTGTTTGTTTATGTTGCAAATAAATCATTTAATTTCATTATTTGCATTTAAAAGTAACTAGGTAGGTACCTATTTAATTTTTTTCTTGTGTCGCCTGAATTAAGTGCATATACATATATAAAAATATGATTTTAAAGGATTTTTAATTTACCAGAAGAGTGGCGTGGAGTAAAATAAAATATTTTTTAACGTGATTTCATTAAAATATCATTGGTTTTAAATTTTGAAAATTTTAATTCCTTAAACCTATTGAACCAGCTTTGATCTCGTTACCTATGGCAAGTCATATAGAGATCCTACCGTTATCGTTCATGGGAATTTAAGTGTTAAGTAGGCACTTGTAGTTAAAATAGATAAAAGATGAAGCTCAGAAAGTAGGTAGAACCATAATTTTGTTACTTTTTAGAAAAACATTGAGTGGTTTTACACTAGCGTATCATATTACTGATGAGTGAGAAAAGAACTCGAAGATATTGATGATAGATCTCTGTATCTGTATTATCATCATCTGTATTATCAATTCATCAGGCTATCTTGGTATTGGACACGTTATGAGGAGGGATGAAAACCATGTTACCCAAAGAGCTCTGAATATGAGTGTGGCTGGGTTTGCAAGAAGAGGAATAAGAAGTGGTTGGATTTGGATTATGTATGAATGTAAAAGGAGTGGATGCACAGTTGACAAGTGATAGGAGTGAGTGGAAGAAGACATGTTGTGCCGACCCCACTTAGCGTGGGATAAGGTCAGGGAGATGATGACCGAAGATAAAAGAATTGATCGAATCGATTAAGATAACTTAAAAAAAAATATGGATTTTCACAAGTTCGCCCATTTCTACCATTTTCTCACGTCTCTTATCTTGGGTATTTATTATTTCATTATCATTACAAATATTTACTTAACACTGTAAATTTTATAAGCATCTGCCTATCAGGTAATAATTTTGATAATTTCAATTCAAGTGTGATTGTGGGAAAAGTTACGGATTTTCTAAACGTCACTTAGGTATTTCTAAGTACCTAACATAGACAGAACTTCGGAATAAAACAGTCTTACGGAATATGACTGGAAACATTATTCTTCTTTAAGACATCGCTAGGTACCGGGAGTCGGATTCAAATCCACGACCTTGAGACTGGAATTGCCAGCCACTCCAGTAGAATAACATATTCCAAGTTTCATCCATTTGGATGAAAGTGATAGATTTCTATCATTTGACAGTTATGGCGTTATTGAAAAACATACCTTTTCACAAACCTTCTGCTCTATAGGATTCAATAGGATCGAAAAATTTATAAATTCACCTGTATTTGAACCCAAATTCAAAATTAAAGTAGGTATCATCGCAGTAAGCCAACGCCTACAGACAGTTCTTTTATATTTTTCCAGAGTGAGTACCTACCTACCTACCAACTAAACATTCTGATATTCAAATTCAGAAAGTAAAACATGGCTGGCGGCTACCAAAACTCATTCAGCGAGAAAATCATGTTAAACCACCCCAGAACCTCGAAACCCCGCTCAGAGATAAACCAATAATATTACTATTCAAAGATGAAAATGTCTCAAATAATAATCTGCTTGCCTGAAATGAACATTATTTTCATCTAGATAAAGCTCAAGTTCCCACGTAAGCACTCTACAGTTTCCTGAAAACAGACGACGTAGCTTCAAGCCATTTTCAGCTTTAAAACAGTCAGACAGAGAATAAATTGCAGAAACAAGACTGAAAAATTAAAAATAGGGTAGTTATCAACGGTTACCTTTGAAGTGGCGCTTCTGCATGCAAATCTGGGAATGGCGTTTTCAGAAAATTGACAATTTGTCAACCGATTTACCTACAATGTTCGATTGTTCGTGCTAAATAAGTCTACCTACTCAACCCGAGTAGACCTTTACCTACACAAAGCAAGCATTACTTATGTATCTAAGAAAATTGAGTTTAACTTAATAATTATGTAAGTAAGTAAGTTAAATAAAGTATCCTTATAGTGAACTGATAGTATTAAGAAAATTGTGTTCTCCATGTGAACTGTAAATACACCTTTTTAAGCATGAAATCTAGAATGAGTGAGATTACAAGCCAAAGCTTACTTAAGAATCATCGAAAGCGACATCTATCAGTTTGTATAAGAACTTAAATAGTGGCAGACAAAAAGAAGCGCGTGAAGACTTGAATTGCCTAGCATCGATCAGTTTCATTTAGTATTAGAAATCACCAATAGATGGCGGCACTGTTACTAACTTAGCGCTATCTGTTGAATATCTTTGGAACTTATTTGAAATTTTCTAAACGAATTGATTTTGATCTTAGTAAATTATCGAGCTCAAAATAGTTCTGCATACCTATGATAGATGGCGCTGTAACGCAACTTAAAAAAGTAGATCTTTTTGATTGCACAATTTTAATGACTGGAATATGCAGTTACCGCATTTCAAGACTCTTTTCCTAATTTAGAACATCTAATAAAAGTTATGTTCCAATCTATAAAACGTTGAGTAGCAATCTGTATCATAGTTTATAGCACGTAAAATGTCCATTACACTGCTGGCCGCGTTATTGGTCCAATTTGGCGTTTCGGTTTTATGTGTTTGCTCGCCCAGGGCGTCAACTGGTTTTCATTAGTCGCACCGAATGTAATAAATTGTGCAGATTCTACGCGTGTTGTGATAGTGTACGTGCTCGCAGTCTGGATAGTTCTTGATTGCGGTAGAGGTAGGCGTCGTAAATCTTTTGTTTGGGACACAACTATGCTCTTTTGAGATAAAGACTGTGACTGTAGTTTGTATTATAATGTTCAACGAGTGTTATGTTTAGTCGATGCTTCATGCCGTTTCGTAAGTAGAGTTGTCTGAAAATAATGTGATTATGTAGGTACTTACTATTAAGTGCTATTTTATTCTAAGGTATGTTAAGAAAAATAATTTACCAAGGTTAATGATCACTAGGCCTTTTTGACTTAGATACTTACCTACCTACTTCGAAGTCTGATAATGACATGAGCATAATTATTATGTGTTTAATATAAAGAGCATTTATTATACTCAAAGGTCAATAAGACCACTTAATATGATAACTTTAGTCTTTCGAGTTAGCTGAATACTCCTGTTATTCCCAAAATCTATATTAAACATTACACCTAGCAAATCAAATCACGCCACGTCCGTATAATCATACGCATTGATTGCAACCAATTTATCACCTCAATTCCGACTACTTAATCAGTTTCATTACCAGTTGTGTTAACATACAGAATAACTACTCGTAACAGTTATTTCCACCTATGGATTAAATGACAAAGGATTAATCTGATTGCTTTAGGGGGATCGAACGGCCGTTAATTTGCGCCGCGAGTGGACACTGCAGTTATTTACACCGTATCAATTTATTTTGGAGTGATTTATCGCAAAAAAAGGGGGTGCTGTAGAGGACGGCCCCCCACTAGATGGAAAGACGATCTGGTAAAGGCTGCTGGGAGCCGTTGGGTGCAGGCTGCACAAGATCGATCGCTGTGGAAATCGATGGGGGAGGCCTATGTTCAGCAGTGTACACTAGATGGCTGACATGATGATGATGATGATGCATAAGCACTACATACATATCGCAGCATGTGAGTTCTTGGCTTTATCAATCGTCAAATTGACACTTCGAGAATGGATAATTACCACAGAACTCCATATACTCGTAGTAGCACAACAGATACTCAGTGCTTCTGATACTTAGAAAGCTGAAACATCTTAGGCTAATTAATAGTAAAAGTAAAGTGTTGGTAAGTATAAACGTTTTGGGCGGTAGTTGAAGTAGGTATCCTACCATAATTACTGACGTAGGTCTGTACCTAAACACAAAAAAACAGGAGTTAGTTCCAAAATGACGGGTGATGGAGGAAAATCAAATGGAAGAGAGAAAATGTGCTCCTAGCGGAATAAAGCCGATGACATCTCTGGTTCTTTTGTGTGCAGGCACAGGTAGCCTCTATATGTAAGTTCCTTTGTAAGAACTAGACGATTCTGTCCCTTTACTCGAGTGGATCCGAAGGCAGAAGTCAGTCAAAGCTATATCAAATCAGTCAGTAGGGGTGCTAGATATAATCTAACCTCCCCAGTTCAGGGGCGTGTCGCGGGCGGTACGCGCATGCTCCCTGATCTCAAGATGGCTGATTGATGGACCCTTCTGTCACAGTTATGCTTATTTTTGTTGATCGATTTTGTTCTATAAGGATATCGACATAATTTTCGAACACGATTTGTAAGTTTTGATTATTTGAAGCTTTGCTTGCTTGTGGATTCTTTTCTCATCTTTCTCATTCAAATGCAGTGGTTTGTGCTTGATGATGCTGAAGTCTGAAACCAGCGCTACCTGTAAAGGTAGCACAGCGTTGAGACTCGACCTTTTTGGACAAGCCACACACAGAGTTTGGCTTGTACCCTTGACTTTATGTTCTCAATAGGTAGTGTAGACTTATCTTTGTTAATTTTATGTTGCTTTATAAATGTTCTAATTCTTAGGTCTGATGTTTCTTACCTACTTTTTTTTCTATTAAGTATTTATTTTTCGTCATAGTTTATATTTTCTTTTTATTTAGTGCTTTCTTTTGTGTGTTGGTGGCAAATAAATGTTTATTCTATTCTATTCTAATATTAAACGTAGGTGCATGCTTCTGTATTTTTAGGTTCATTAAGTTTTCACTAAATCTGAAACCAATCAAAAAAAGCGAAACACTACCGAAAACCATTTTCTTAAAGCGTTTCGTATTTTGGAACCACCATAGCTTCGATGACGCTGTGTAGTGTAGGTTCATAATAAGTATTCAAAAGTAGTTAATTAAATTAGCTTCCAAGCGATTGTTATTTCAGGCCACTAACTATTCTAATTGGTCAAAATGTTGGTCAACGTTTTAAGGGTGGTCGCACACTCATCCGCGCCGTACGCGCCGCAGTCATTTTTCTATACAAAAAATGCTGATGACGTCAAACAATACGACTCACTTCTGACGTCAGCAGCATTTTCTCTATTGAATTGACAGTTCGGCGCGTTCGGCTCGGCTGGACTGTGCGACCACCCTTAGATGACAAAACAACTAACTTCCATACTTTGAGTAGGATTGGACTCTTTCTGTCCATTCCATGATGGTTATGACATTCCTTCCATAAATTACTTCCAAACATTGTTTGGAGTATTTCAAAACTCCTCCTAAGCCTTCGACAGCGGTTCTCAATCTTTTGTACAATTCTAACAAGAATACATTTTAATAATAAGTTGGTACCTACCTAAATTTACTGCGGTGATCACCGAAGAAGAATGTAGAATATTTTTTACCAGTGGACCATAAAGTACCTTATTGCTGATAAAAAAATACTCGTAAATTAAAACGGTATTACTAAAGAAATCGACTTCAATATTGTTGTAGGTACGCATAAAATAAAAACATTGTTGCGGTCGGGAAATTATTAACCCTTTGGGAATACGCTTCCTTGGGATTTTTAAATGGAACCATAAGAAATAATTCCAATAAAAATAAGTAATTTTCCAATTCGGCTATGACGGAGCTCGAAGGCAAAATCAAAAAATACATCCACAAATAGGTACCTAACTTATCTTTAAGAAAAGCTTTTTGATATTATTACTACCCCGAGCCCTCCTTTTTAGAAGTCAGTTAAAAAAATCAAAACAGTTTTAAGTACTTTAAGAACCGCCGTCCAACACAATGCACTGACCCGTTGGTTTGTGACAAAAAATATTTTTTCTTTCTGCCAGCGTCGTACGACTAGTGACTTACCATTTTGTTTTTTTAGGCTGTCCCGTGCACGATAAAGTATTTTTTGTGGCAGTAGCTTGTAAGGGTTGGGGCAGTGTCGATATTGGTTATCGATTGTTGAAATCATTATTTTAATCTCATTGAATGTAAGGTAAATTAATTGAAAAAAAAGAAGAGGTTTGGTTTCTGCGCAAAAATTTGTGCTTACAATTTTAGCTTAGACACGTACGTTTTTAAATAGAGTCACGTGCATATATTTTATTTTCAATTAGATTGGGTATTTTTGTTTGAAAATTGAAAAGAATAATGGGTATTTTTTTGTTTTGTAGTCTTATCCCAAAATAAGGTATAGGTAGGTACTAACAAATAAAGCAGTGGCTAACTTTATAGGTTAAACATTTTTTATCAGCACAAAAAAAATTTAGGTTATAGTAATCAATTTATGTATGGTAGTAACAGTAAATATCGAATAACAAACAAACAATATCGATAAATGTTAATAATGGCGACTGTTAACGATACTTTAAATTATCGATACAGCAAATCCATAGTCTTTTTGTGGCACGTAGGATGCATTGTTTGTAGACAGAGATAGATGTTTATCTCAGCCCTTGAAGAAAGAAAGGGATAGCATGACAAGGTAGACCAAAGATGCAGTTCATTTTCCATTTCATTATAATACAATGAAATTTTCATCATTAATATTGTTCTGAATTCTGATGACGGTAAATTGTGGGTACTTAGTTGTGATGATTCGTGGTATCGATTTTAGAATTTAAAATTTTATACAGGGTGTAAAAAGACTACTACCGAAAACTGAGGGGTTGCAATCAGACCATGATTCTAAACATATTTAAAGAAAAAAATTTTTTATGTTATTTCCGGTTATTTACTACTGGTACACCATAAAAAGACCTACCTAATAATTTTATTTATAACAGAAAAAAACAGTTAAAACTCAAAATCCAGCTATTTACGAAAACAACGCGTCCAGTACATACGCAAATAGTACTCTTCAAACGCTGTTTTCTCCGGATATAATGATTTTTTCGGAAAATCCTTTTGGATTTAGTTGTGTGTTGGGATGCTGTACCTACCCCTTTCGGCTTCGGTAGACGTCTTTTACACCCTGTATAATAATTTCTAATTTTATTGATAAAAGGTTTTGCTAAAATTACATTGTTTTTACCCGACTGTCAAAGGAAGGATCATCAAATGTTATTTTAAAATTATTATCAAACATAGATTTATGAATTTATGAGAATTGTCCTGAAATCACTTAAGTTCAGTCACACGATCTATTTCAGACAAGCAACACAATAATAAGTAATAATACATTTATTTCTTTATTTATATTTCCCGTTCAATTAAATAGCTCTATCATTTCGCCATTAAGGCTAGCTCTAGAAAATGGTCTGTTTTATGCACTACATACACACCTACCTTGTGTGTGTGCATAATGTGTGGATGCGGTAAGGGTGACCATAAATTATTTATGTTATAAATATTGAATCAAAAGTTAAAGAGATTTTTGCTGTGCGCGTATCGGCCGTAATCGACGTAGGTAGGACACAACTCGGGTTTTTTTTAGCATAATAATATAATCAATTATTATTATAATATCGCTATTATTAGTAGTATTTCACTGCAGTTCTTATAGGCTGCCTATGAGAAACGCCAAGTGGAGTCTGCCTATTTTAGACTATTCTAAGTGTTATCTTCACTGGGCACTAATTGGCCCAATAGTACCTAGTGAAGATAACACTTAGAGAATCCTTATTAGAATAGTCTAAAACAGGCAGACTCCGCTCATTGGCCAAAATGGCCAACTGGACTCCTAACACCAACTTAAATAATTACTTAAAAGTTCTTAATAACAGACTTCAAAGAGGAGGAGGTTCTATGTACAGCTGTTTTTAAGTTGTGTTCACCAATTTGTTCGTCAAATGCTTCGATTTTTTTTTTTGTTTAAAAGCTTTTCCCTTAAAACTCAAAAAAACGCATACTCCCTAGTCAGGGGCTGTATTCGCGTTCTTTTTTTCGTTCGTTTGATGAATATTCGGATGTTTCTTACTACGATTTCTGACTTCAAGGGCCAATTTTTGGGTTAGGAATATTTGGTCCTAGGTTAGGACCGTGGTTTAACATTGATTTAATCGACAGAATACAATGGAGCTCGTAGTAAGAATTAAGATTGATGTAAATATTGATTTCTCTGATAACACGTCTCTTATCGTGAAATTACATAACTTATAAGACATTTCTTGTGTCTGTTTGTGGTCACCCTACACAAGCTGCAGCCGGCACGGTGCACACTATAAAGGGAACGAAACTGGTTCCGAAGCTGGACGCCCGACGCAAGTGGATACCGAGTAGGCACTGTAGTCTTTGTACGTCGAATTGGACTGTGCCTTAATTTTCAACCGACTTCAAAAAAGGAGGACGTTCTCAAGTCGTCTGTATGTTTTTTTTTTTTTTTGTATCTTGTTACGTGATTGTTCCGCCATTTGGTGACCGATTTGTAAAATTCTTTTTATGTTTGAAAGGGTATACTCTAGAGGTGGTCCCATATAAATTTTATTCCTGAGGGATTGATAGTTTCCCCGTAAAACTCTAAACACCTTCCCTCCATGTCACAAATAGAAATCGAATCGACAGCTTGACGCCCTGAGTCACACCGCGTTTCGAGTCACACATTGAAGTCGGTTTTCTTTTTAGTATTAAAACGTAATTATGCTTTAAGAATTCTTTCTTACTTCTACAAGAAAACTTATTAGACCCCACGATCACCATTATTCGATAAGATTTTCAAAGCGATAAGTAAAATAGAAGAATAGATAGATAAACATTTTATTGTACACAAAAGAAACACATAACAGGAACAAAATAACAAGTAGGTACAATGGAGGGCCTTATCGCTAAAAGCGAATCTCTTCCAGACAGACAGAATAAAACCATTGTCAATTAGAACGGTTAATACATATTGTGTGTTGTTTATAAATGCTCATAAAATTGATTTGGAAAAACGAATTCCTCTTTTTATATTGTTTGGTGATGTGCATTCACATGATGATGATGATGACAAAACAGTCCGTTGCGCAGGAAATTATTGTGGTGCATAAGCTATCGCATTCACTTACATTGAGTAAATGTGTGTTATTTGAGGAGCGAATGACAATCATAAGGACACCAAAACATAACTAAAATTTAGGTTTTTTATTTTCCAGCAACATTAGACTTACTTATATAGTTCTTTGTTTGAGTATTTGTTTGTTATCAGATAAAGCATCCAAAAATGCAAAAAAAAAATACAAAAAAAACATTTTTTTATTATTTTAAATGCAGTTCTTAATTTTATCAAAATTGAGCCCATGACTCCTAACAACATAACTTGGCCATAACTATAGCCGTTTAGAGTTTCCCCTCAGAGGCCCCTCGATAAAACTCACCCGGTATAGATAATATTTGTACAATATTTATACCGATCGATTTAGTTTTTATAAAAAATAACCGCAAAGACCAATTCTCTTTACACTCACTTTATGGATTATTGAGCGCATTCTCGGTAAGAATCATAAAACTTTATTAAAATTTCAAAATAACTTAAATACAATTAATAACACAATTTAACTAGATAGATTTATCTTTTAAGATGGTATAGCTGGATTATTCTGTCTTCAAAGTTTGTTTCCACCTTGAAAAACATTCAGTCGCTATCTATCCGCGCTGAATGTGCTGAGACGTCAGGAGCGAGCCACAATTTCAAATGTCATCAGTATTTTTTCTATAGAAAAGTGACTGCGGTGCGTACGGTGCAGACAATGTGCGATCAGCCTAAGACCGCTTGGGATACAGTCCCTAAAAGCTAGGTGATTCTAGTTAAGACATAAAAATATTATGTCAAAAAGGATCCTTGTAAGTGATCCCATGTAAATCAAAACAAGTCAAGCTCCAGTGAAAAACCAGTTGAACAGTTTACCAAGTTTAGGTAGGTCTGTCAATCTCGAAAAGCATTTTATTTCCTCAACATGTTTTTCTTCACCATAAAATTTATATTTTGTATTGTTTATAATATTATTCACAATTATTGTTCTATAATCACTTGATATTTGTTTTTGTATGTAAGGTGTACACCCGTGTTGGATACCCAATAATTTAATAAATAAAATAAAATAAAAAATATAAATAAAATATCTCAGATATTAGGTTCATTTTGTTTACTACAACATTTAGTTTAATATCGTGTTCGTAAAGAGATTCTCGAACCGAGTTTTTTTTTTCGCGCAACGTCATCTAGCCCCAAAGTAAGCAGAGCTTGAGTTATGGGTATTAGGTATTAGGCCTTTACATCTTTTAATAGATGATTTATACAGCGTCAGGAGGCAACCTATGCCTACACTTAACGGGGACGCTGTAGTGCCTGGGATATTGTTTGAGATGGAATAGGCTTGCCCAGCACCTAAACCATCCTACTAATATGAATATTGGGTACTAGAATGACTGATAAACTACTTATATACTTTTTGTTTGTAAATACATATTATACATAGAAACACTCAGACCCGAGACAAATATCTGTAGGTCGAGTTGCACCTCTTGCGTCAAAGTCGTCCTACAAAATATAAAGCTTATAAAATGTCGCTCCGGTTTCCAAAATCACTACAGATTTATCGCTTTAGTGCTTTAAAAAGGCCGAAAGTTTTATAACAAGAGCCAACACATACAAAATTTAACCTGATCGCACTCATCCACGCCGTACGCGCCGCAGTCATTTTTCTATACATAAAATGCTGATGACGTCAGCAGAATTTTCTCTATTGAATTGACAGTTCGGCGCGTTCGGCTCGGCTGGACTGTGCGACCAGCCATAAGGTCGAAAAAAATAATCGATAAAATGTCAAAGAATACAACTTGAATTATTTTTACCTAAGTTTTGACTTAATTCCGTTACTCAAAACTCAAGCAAGTAGCATTATTTGTAAAAAAATATTTATTTGCTTGACATGGTAAGTACCTAGACAGAATTGTAACATACAAATTCACCAGTTCAGCTACTTGTAGAGCGATGACGAAGGCTTAGACCACCTCACATTACGAACTCATATTAATTTATTTATAATTATCGAGATTATTGATATTAAAGCGAATTTAATTCATTTAAGTACTGTATAATAATAATATTAAAAAAAACTGGTTCACAACTGTATCCCAAGGTGCGGTAGACATTGTCTCAGATCTTTTTATGTTACTTATTCGAGATCCTCCGAAAATGTCTAAAAGTGGTAGTCGGAGGCATGTCCAAACACATATTTGATACATGCCCATATCTTGCAGAAGTTCGTATTCCATACGTGACAGGTTGCAAGCTCATCGCCTATAAGAACACTAACTAATATTTAATTAAATGGAAATACCTTCAAACAGCTTCCGTACTATAAGTACTTTGGAATCAGCGAGAGTTCGCGTGTCACTTGCCCGTAACTATATCTCGGCTGCGATAAAGGTGCCTTGCACCGTTTTAATTAGGCAGTAGAATGTACCGGGTGCTGGGACACAGGCACAAAAGGACAGCTGTATCACTCCACTAAAAAGACAAAACAGGATCACGACTGTATCACAACGGTAGAAATTCTCTCCAACCTATAAATAATAGGAATATAAAAATTTGTTATTAAACTTATTAAACTTTCGTGATTTGACGACATAATTTATTTTTGAATAAACGGGTTTTTATCACGTACTTGTTCTATTTGGTCCCGACGTTTCGAACGCGTTGCAGCGCTCGTGGTCACGGGAGAACTGGTGCACGGCGAGTCAGTTTTTTCTATTGAGGGTAGAATCCGGATCTACCCGCAATTCGTCCTCAGAATCAGATAAGTCCAAGTTCATACTGCGACACACGACACTAACCGTATCAACTTGCGGCAAACACGTTGCACCACGCACACACTTATTAATGATATAGATGGGAATGTAAAACAAGTACGTGATAAAAACCCGTTTATTCAAAAATAAATTAAAGATTTGTATACCTTTGTTAATGTCTAGTAGTCAGAGGCACGTCAAAATACATTTTGGCACCTCCATTTTTTCCTAGCCTGTCATGATCCCTTTATCTTCCACTTCTTGTGCTCCAAGGCCATAATCTCAATAATAATTAAATAAACCCTGCGAGAGTTTATTTAATTATAAAACAAACAACTTAAACAAACGACTGAACAGATTTTGATCAATTCAATCAAAATACTGAATCCAAATCGGTTCATTCGTTTGGGATCTACGATGCCACAAACACATCACTCAGATTCATACATTAAATTATGGGCCCATTCCTTGCAATAAAATGGAAAATATATAGGATATGAATTTTTCCTCAATCATTGGTGACATGAGTTTACTCATTCAGGTTCACGCTTTCTTGAAGTCTTCATCTCTAGTTTTGTGTGAGTAGAGTGGCTCAGCCGTTTTCTTCAGTCTGTGGTTTTGATTGAAGATAGCACAGGGACTGTGGTTTATTGGCAGTCCTGATTTTTGATTTATGCAGCTCTTGATAACGAGCACCGGGCGAATTGATAAAAGTGTCCTGTAGAGGTATACTGATTGAGTGCAGTTTTGCTTTTATCATAAAGGAATAATGTACTTACATTATTCCTTCTCTTTCTTTTCTTCGAAGAAAACAGAGAAATTACCACACTTCAATGCATCTTTGAGTTTTGAAATGCATTTTTTCAGGCTGTGTTTCAATAACCAGCTTATATTCTGTGGCAAGAGGCAAGAATGGTATGCCAGAATGGTATTGTGTTAGTGGCGTTTTATCCTACAGCTCTCCAAGTATGTAATACTTTGCCTTGTGACAAAATTAGTGAATGTAAATTATTAGATTCGATAGTCATATTTTTAAGCGTTGAACGGCATCATTACTTTCCATCAAAGTATTGTAAAACTTTCACATTCTTTCCATTTAGTTAAACGCCATTTTTACTCAACTGCAGAGGGTTATGAGTTTACCATTGGTTCAGGTACAGTGAAACTTGGCTAAGTGGGACCTGGATAAGTGAGAAACCTCCATAACTGGAACTCATGCTGAGGTCCCAACACTTTGGCACTGAATTACCTCTGTTAGTGGGACGAGGTAAACCTCTATATCTGGGATTTGTTCTTTCGATTTATCATTATAGTTACCTCTATAACTGAGACAGCGAGTAAATTTTATATGCATAAACCTCTGTAACTGAGATAACATTGTTTGTTTACTCATTCTTATTCTACCCACAAATTCCACACGTAATTCTAAGTACGTAAGTACAAATTTTGAGCTTCAATTACCTTCAGTTTTAGTTTGGCTTTACTATCATACAGATGTTTATTTGAAAAATGTCAAAACGAAAGCTACAATTGTTATCATTACGTGAAAAACTGAAGTTAATATCCGTTTATGAAAGTGGGAAGACACGCGAAGAAGTTTGTGCCGAATTTAATGTGCCAAAATCTACTCTTTGTAGAATAATTCAGAGTAAACATAAAATTGAATCACAATGTTCTGAAGGACAAGGAAAACTAAAACGTGTACGTTTATCAGAATATCCTGAACGTTATTTTATTTAATGATCGCGACTGTATAACTGAAATAACCTGTATTCTCACCTCTATTAATGGAACCCTCTGTAAATGAGACAGATATTTACTTATACCTGTATATCTGAGACACTGGGTAAGTGGAATACCTCTATAAGTGAAACGACATTGCAGGTCCCGTGATGTCTCACTTAACCAGGTTTCACTGTATTTAATTTTTTTCCTTATAAATATATTTAAATACTAAACTTTGACATTCTTATAGAGTCGAATGAGGTGAAAATTACATGTATTCAGTCGATAAATATATTTTATATACAGGGTGTAAAAAGACGTCTACCGAATCCGAAATAGGTAGGAAGATCATCCCAACACTCAAGCAAATCCAAAAGCATTACTTATTATATCCTAGGATATTTTTTGCTTATTCTCGAACTGCATTTAAAAAAAACCTACCACTATGCATTGCAAAAAATGCCATCATATGAGGAAAAATATTAAACAGTGCCTTTGGTAGCATAAAGTTAGGCAAACCTTGTCATTATCACCACAAAATTCAGCGAACAGGGTTTCACATTCAGTAATCGTAAATCTGGCACGTGCTGCGAATCCTAACTGATATCACCTACGTGCTGCCTTCGCACTAGCGTTGGTACTTCTCTTTGTTCATTTCGTCAACAACCACCATCATCATCATCATCATCTTCTTGTCTTTGTCCCACTTTTATGGGGTCGGCACAACAGGTTCTTCTCTTCCACTCTGCTCTATCTGCCGTCATCTCAACACTACCAACTTCTACGATTCTATTTCATTTAAAACAAACTACAGTGCGCACATTCAAATATTTATTTTTTTAAACAAAAAAATATGAGTTCATGTAGCTGTTGTAGAGTCAGAGCTTAAAGGTAAGAGCACTCAGAGCTGTAGATATATTTGAGGCTTGGGACGGACCCCGAGGGCTAAGACCCGCAGCACAAACTCAAAGCTCAGCAGCTGAGCTCCGGTTTGTGCTCAGCAGCTGAGCTCCAGTTAAAAAGTTGAGAGATCTCTCTTTACAGTGAAATGGATAGTGTCTTGGCAACCAACTTACATGAAATGTTTTTGGTGGGATTTTATTTACAGATTATGATTTTAATGAGTTCGCTTTCATGGAATCAAAATTTGGCTCACTGCTTATCAGAATACTTGAGGACTTCTGAATAAAAGCACCAGAGTTGGCCACACACTCATAAAAACTTACTTTTTTATAAAAGCTTCGATCATGCATGCACAATCACTAGATCCCATCCTACAAATATTATAAATCTGAAAGTTGCGAGGCAGAAAGATTTGAATGAAACTTGAAATAGATACCTAATATAGCATAGGTTATTTAAAATGCTGGAACCTTGCGAGCAGAAGTATCTACCTAATTTAAGTAAGCTCAGTGGTGACATCACTATGGGAACTTTGTAATGTGAACTGCCTTACCATACGTGATGGGAAAACGAAAGATATCGTAACGTGATATCGTGCACATTGCTTAAAGTTATAGTGATCAAAAAGTTAATTTCACGTATACCTACTTACCACCATATTATTATTCATATTTTATTGGTATTTCCAGACCGATACGACTTAGGCACCTTCAAGAAAAGAGCCTATTCCTACCTCAAAGGCCGGCAACGCATCTGCAGTGCTTCTTGATGCTGCAGTTGTCTGTGGGCGGTGGTAATCACTTACCATCAGGTGTGCCACATGCTCGTTTGCCCCCTCTTCCATAAAAAAAAAAAAAAAACACAAATAATTTGAATTTTATAGAATAGGCAGTTGTCCCACGGCGAGCGTTGAGCGTAGGGCACTGAGTGAAAAAAAATAGCTAGAAGTTTGTTGATTTCACGTTACCCACACAACTAATTTACACAAATAATTAAAATTTAGAACTTTTGAAGAAGATCTTGTATATATTGTATACATATTTCAGAACAATAAAATGCTTGTACAAAACTCTACTGTTCTGCTCAAATGCTCAATGAGTAGGTATTTATAATTATTCCCGATGTATGCACAGCCGTAATTATCAATACTTTACCTTACAACCGTTGCCAAAAAGTATATTATAAAAAGTACGTGAGTGTCGTGGAACACTCGGTTGGAACGAAGCAAAGAGTACTTTTCTATACTGGGAATCTAATAAATTAATTGTCAATTAGGTATCCTAGAAACGCTCTTCCGTACTAACAATGTAACAATCTGTGACGATTGATATAGGTGACGGTAAAATGGAAAAAAAAAATTTTTCCACTCTTTTTTTTCTTCGATACCGTCCGAAAAGGAACTTCGTTCCAATAAAACTGATTGCTTTACTACTTTCTCAACCGTGTGTATCACATAGCACCTACTTTACTCGCAGTGCCAACTTGTGTAGAATAAGCTTCGCAACTAAATCTGAGTCATTGTTAACAAGAACTTAGGATTTATCCGTGGTTATTACAGGGACAGAATCGTGTTTGGAAATTGAAAACAAGTGAATGGCGATAGGGTATAGAGTCATTGAAATTGCATTGTTGTAGGACCACCATTGTTGGTAGCATGATGACTCATTATTTAGCTGCCTGGCGCTAAAGTCTGTATTCTGTACTGGTGTCCAGTGCTAACAGGTTTAATTCGACTAGAGATCTTTAGAAACTAATCCATACTCAATATTACGAGTATGAATGTGAAAGTAACTCTGTCTATCTGTCTGTTTGTTACCTTTTTACGCCCAAACCACTGAACAGATTAGACCACTGAACATTAGCATGGATAAAGGTTGTATCCCAGGGAAGGACATAGGCTACTTTTTATCCCGAAAAAATCCCGAGGGACCACGGGTCACACTGCGGGAGCGGAGCTGGTATATAAGTATAAATAAATCCAATCTACTAGCTTTTGCGTTATTACGTTATGAAAACTTATATTTCGTTACAAAAACTAAGCAATATTTGAACCAATTTAAAAATTAACTTTAGAATCAGTTTATTTAAGGATCGTTAAAACATCTTTAGATAGCTCAACTGATCCAGGTCACTGCCAAGTTGTTTAGCGTGCCATCAGTTTGGCACGCTGTTTAAAAAAGTAAAAAAAAATAAACGAATTCAATATATTGGAGTACGTAAAAAATTACAAGCAAGGACGGGATATTACGGGATATTATTAATTCTTGGGAATCAAATTTTTATGAGACCACCAAGAGACCAAATCTTTGGGTTTTTAAATTCGGTCGATCTTCTATTTAACAAAGATAACGGTGAATATACGTAAATAAATATACAAAAATCAGTTCCCAACCCCTGTTTAGATGAGATCAAAACAATGTTAGGTTACGAGTAGGCTGAGGTCGCGGATTTGAACCCCTGTGTTTAGGGGGTGTAGGTATTTATATATAAAAAATCACTATTAATGTATTTCAATAGGACAACACGGATGGCTTGAACCATCACTTATTTAATTAAGTAAATGTATAAGCTCAAGCTATGGCTCTTTTTGCACTATTTTAATACCAGTTTTCAAATTAATTAAGTTACCACCAATCAATCACGGTCGTAAAAAATCCACATGGATTCTAGCTTTCACTTTGTAAATTGTAAATATTTTTTACTAGCTTCCGTTCACAGCTTTGCTTGAATTTTACCAACATTCAAAAAATATACAGGGTTATTTGTAAAACACTGGTAACCTATCAGGACTGTTGCTATCATTCTAAGCAACAACTTTTGTTCTATGACTTTTTACAAAACATACATTTACCAAAAACAAACCTTTAAAATTTTGTTGTCCTATCTTACACATTTTAACTCTGTATTAAATAGGTCAATTTCAAGCGCCCCCGCCGCCCTAACCCTGCTCCCCTCGCTTTCTTGTGCTTCGCATAGACTTCGTAACATTTAGAGCTTTCAGTTTGAAATATTTGGTCCTAGGTTAGGACAGTGTTTTAACGTTTGAAAAATTGGCCCTATAAGTCAGAAATAGTGGTGGGAAGCATCCGAATATTCATCAAACGAACGAAAAAAGGAACGCGAATACGGCCCTGAGAGGTTACCGTTGTTTTACAAAATAACTCTGTACACCTATCTAAGATATTTCAGGCCACGATCTACATCTACAGGGTGTAAAAAGACTGCTACCGAAAACTGAGAGATTGCAATCAGACCATGATTCTGAACATATTTATCGAAAAAAAAACTCAAAAAAATTTTTGACGTAGCTACGTCATTTTATTTTATTTTCTAGTTTTTTACTACTAGTACAACATAATCAAACTATACCTACCTAATCATTTCATTTATAAAAGAAAAAATCAATTAAAACTCAAAATCCAGCAATCTACGTATAACAACGCGCCCAGTACATACGCAAACAGTGATCTTCAAACGCTGTTTTCTCCGGATATAATGATTTTTTCGGAAAATCCTTTTGGATTTGGTTGTGTTTTGGGACGCTGTACCTACCCATTTCGGCTTCGGTAGACGTCTTTTTACACCCTGTATATTTATAGTTCTAAGTATAATAAATCTGTGATTGAAACAAACATACCTACTCTATTCACAATGTTTTAGAGATATAATACTTATTAGTAATATTGGTAAGTGGCGTCTTTTAGAAATGTGTATTATTATAAAAAATAAGATTTATGGAAAATAGTATCAATGCTTACCTACCTTTTGAATAGAAAATTAGATGTACCTAACATTTAAAAAAAAATTGTTGTTTGTTTTTTCTCGATTGTTGTTTCATTTTCCCGATGTGTTGAACCATTTCCAATCCTCAACTTTGAAAAAGGGCGCACAAGTGCTTGGCTGAAACGCAACAGGAGCAAGTTCAATTCTCGCGGCGGGACAATGTATAGTTACGAAGTTTAACAAAACACAATTTTTAGGATTTTTACACTATCTTTTTTTATCCCTTGGGCTGTTATTTTGACTGAGCGAGTTAACCGTCTATTATAGAACATTAGTAATTTAATAAAAAATCAACGGGTTACCGTTTACGAGTGGAACAAACTCAAATCGAATTTCGCATCAAGAATATCTCGAAACCTTTTATATAGTTATTTTATTGTTTTTTCCCTCTCAGTCGGCGTCGATTAGCATAAAGTCCCAAGTAGTCACCGTTTCTGTATTCGCGCAGTAACTGCAGTCGTAAAAACCACACCTTTTTGCGAAAATTACTTTTCGTTTTGCCGAAGCTGTCCGGCAGCTCAAAGTGGAGATATTTTAGATAGTTTATAGCTTTATTACAGAACGGTGATGCAAATGATACTGTTTACAGTAGAACAATAGTGCTAAGGGCATTATGCACTGTGAGGATATAAATATAGACTTCTTCAGACGGTGTGGTGTAAATACTTTACCATTTTGTTTTAAGAGGCAGTGCCTATCCAAAAACTCCTATTGCACTTATTTATGTTCTACATAGTTTTATAGCATCTAAGTAACAATTTTGAGATATTGGTTATTGGGTTAAATGCTGTTTTTTTTATACTAGACCGTGAAGGACGCCCTTTGGCCAGGTGGAGTGACGATCTGCGAAAGGCTGCCGGCAGAAGCTGGATGCGTCGAGCTAAGGACAGGGCGCAATGGCGCTCATTAGGGGAGGCCTATGTCCAGCAGTGGACTGCTATAGGCTGATGATGATACTAGACCGAGGTAGTAGACGTTTTACTGCTCGAAAAGGAAAATAAAATAGGTGCAACAGCGCAGCGTTTATAACAAGAACCAAGAAGAAATAAAGAACAAACAAATCATCAAAATCGGTCAAGCCGTTTAGAAAATATCGAATACGCACGCACATTATAATTCCACTTTAAATTAATAAAGATGTTCAAATGTATTCTCAAAAGTTATCTAACGATTAAAAATCTGGAAGAATTGTGTTTTCGTAACGAATGTTGTCACTCGAGCTAATGAATTGTTTGTTTTCAATTAGTTTTTCAAATTTAAGATATATTAAAATACATGTTTATCATGAAATTCGGTCAACTCTACCTTTATTACTATAAAATATCTTAATATCTATAATAAATATTGTTTAGGCTTACCTTTGATAGTTCCGCTTTTTTGTTTTACAAACTCGTAGCCTCCCCAGTGTTTTATAGTTTTCATTAATGATCCACTTAATTGGTTCCTCGCTGTTTAATTACACAAGTTTAGGAATTTCGTATATTTTTAATAACTGTTTGAATTTTCATGTGAATTTTGACGATGAGATTTTTGCCAAATGTTGCCAATGAGAGCATTGATCATTGAAGTAAGCCTTTATAGATCGTTCACAATTAGGTTACTATAACTATGGATTGCAAACTGGTTATAGATTATGAAAACATGTAAAATGTTGTTACTTTTATGAATGTTTTTAAACGTAAACAGGTTCACGACTGTATCCCCAAGGTGCGGTAGACATTCTCTCAGATCTTTTTATGTAACTTATTCCAGATCCTTTGAAGATGTCTAAGGGGGGTAGTCAGAGGCATGTTTTTTTATATGAATAATAATTAATAGTCGAATGAATGAATGAATGAACACTTTAAAGTACACCAATTAATAACAAAATGTAGTAAAAAAAAAACAGTCGATGTAGGTACCTTTCAGTTTCAGCCTTCGTTGTTATGTCTCGTACGGTTATCTAGCTCATATGAGAAAATGAGCGAATCTTTATTGAATACATAATGACTTTGATACCAAATATATCGGATATAATAGGATATCTATCCTATTTTTGTTTTCAGTAAAAAAAAATAGTTTTTGTGTCAATACCATTTACATTTCGTTATGTTTAAATACAAGTAAGTAATTGAATAAAAACATGTTTTTGTATCACCATAATATAATTAAAAATATCAATTCACATGTTTTGTTATTGTATAATTAACTTAATAGTATTGTGAAACATGAGCAATAAAAACTGAGTTTTTTTATAATATTGAGTGTTTACAAAGATCGATAATTATCTTAGTGTTAACTATGTATTTTTATTCAAAAATATTTAAACAAATTGAAAACAAAGTCATGCATATGCATTTTATTATATAAATATAACTAACAATTATCTTAATCTTAACAAAATAGCCTTTATGTACAAATTAGCAATCTAACGTTTATATAAAATCACGAACATTAAACATCTTATGTATTTATAAGATGCAAATTATAGTAAATTAAAGAAAGTACCGATATCGAAATCTATAAAATAACTACCTAGATAATAAATAACAGCGGCGATATCATAAGAACCAGTCATGTATTGCTAATATATATTATATTCTAAAGATAATTAGCTTAATCCATAATTGTTTACATAAACCTAGATATTTATCCAAAGTTTATTTTACACATACAAATCTGATTTCAAATTTTTGATATCCAACAATAAGTAAAAAGTAAGTAAGTTTTTTTTACTTCCAACAATATTATATATTTTCTTAAATTTTGTTCTAATTAAAATTTGGAGGTCAACAAAACACTGCACAAACAAACCTTATGAGATCTTTACGAAAACCAAATCCACATTCAAATACATACAATCATACCTCTAGGAATCTTACCATGTTGATACAAAAACTTGCACTAGTAATACTTTTAAATGTATTTTCTAAGCTCTTAAACTTCCTTAAAACTCAAGCCAAGTAAATCAGACTGTTAAAATAATTTACAGACAGGCATACAGACGGACAACAAAGTGATCCTATAAAGGTTCCGTTTTTTCCTTTTGAGGTACGGAACCCTTAAAAGAAATGCAAAGTAGCTACAAAAAAAATCAAGTGTGCGATGACCTATTTTTGGGAAAAACCGAAATTGCCCGTCAATTATGAAAGTCTCAACTTGAGTTTTACGAAAGATCAAGTGCTGATGGATACATTCTTAGCCATTAGTATATTCTAAAACCTAGGACATTGTTAAATTACTCAATACGCAGCCTACTGTGTGGCTAGTTTAATATAATGGTCCGGAATCTATAAATACTTTTTTCCTTAGAACAATCTAGAAATGCATAATACAACCATAATAGTCCTACAAGCTAATATCAACGTCTCATTATATCTTCTATACTGAATCCTTTCTTCGGTCCGCTGGGTTGGTTTGTCCCAGGTTTTGGGTTAGCAGGCGGTTGGATGCCAACAATATTCTTAATTCCACTTGCTATGTAACTCGATGTTGGGTCTTCACATTCTTTCATTTGGGAGCTTTCTTTACAAGCTGTCACATTTGTTGATGTGCTGGGAACTGTGTCTTTCGGTGGAGCATGCTTTACTATCAAGTCTTGGGCTACAGTCTGCTGAGGTCCTAGCACGTGGGATGATGGATAAGGTATCTGATGTGGAGGAATTTGCAGCCCAAATTTATGATACGACGGCATTCCCAACATATTTGGTGGTATACCCACTACGACTTCACCGCCTATAAGTTGTTGACGAGGCATTGACAAGTTAGTCGGTTCAGGCGATCGACTTCTGTAAACAGCTGTACAACTCCTCATATTATCCCCAATATCAGGCGGGTGGCTCCTCTTTCTGTAAGAACTCAGATACATCCCAGAAGGCCCTGGATCTATAGGAGGGCTAGCCATTTGTCCCATTTTGGTAGGATCAGGAGGAATTTGATGTAAATCTCTACGAATTTGAAGCTGAGGATGTCTTATTATTTGTTGCTCAGGCATGTCAGTGTACCGTACCTCCTTTTCAATTATCTCATCTGAAGTGTATCGACGCTTTTCGTATAGGTCAGTTGATGGAGTACGATGTTTATCGGTTTGCGGACGCATAGTGTAAGGAGTAGCTCTGTTGTCACTATGATGGCAGTGAGTCTTCTCTGCTGGTGTAGGAGACATGCGCCGTGGTCTTTCTTCACTTTGTTCCCTACCAATACTTTCAATAGACGACGATCGGGCGCGTCTCACCGGTGAATGATCAGGTGAAGACAGGTCTCCGTCTTCATCGTCGTAGCCTGGTTCAATAGGTGATCCTGGTCTTCCTATATCTTCTTCGCCTACATCGACTACATCACCTGGAGGGACATCACCTACTGCATGTGTAAGAGCATGTCTGCGCAGATCGCAGTTTCGTCTAAATACTTTTCCGCAGGAGTTGCATTCGTAGGGTTTGTGGTCGGTGTGGGTGAGGAGATGTGTCTTCAGATTCGAGCGCTGGTTGAAGCTGCGACTGCAAACCGGGCACTTGTGAGGAGACTCCTCCATGTGAAGGATCTTGTGGACCGCCAGGGTCCGCGACTGGCAAAATCCTTTCCCACATTCCGTGCACTTAAACGGTTTCTCTTTCGAATGAATGTACCTGCAACAATAAAAGTGAAGTTGAATACACAGGTTATTTTTAACTTAATAGTACATAATACGCATCGAAGAAACAATTTAATGATTCGAGCCATAAAATATCATGGTTTAATTAAATATCTGAGTAGGGGCGGAGTTAATCCGAACGCAAGTTGTGCAGATAATCCAACGAAATGTTGTTTATTAATGGCCGTTCATTATAAAGCAAGAACAAGTTTTGATCGCTATTATTATTCGGTCGTTTCGCTCTCTTTTTACATAGCACCGTCGCGTGCGCAGATTGCCGAAGATAAAGCAGTAACTGTTCTCGAATTCCAGTTAGTCTGTATAGCACTTTAAATGTTAAAATTTCAACCGTCCTCTACTAAAGTGTGCTCTGAAGCACCTTGAACGTGATCCGAGTAACTCGAGCCTTTGGTCTCAAGGCGACGTCGCATGTTCTGAACGATCTCACCATTTTTCTAAGAGCTCTGCAAATTCTTATCACCTCCACATTTTATATTGACTGCCAATGGCAAGGCAAGGTGGGAAGGTCAAGTTTTAATGGTTCCGTTCCACCAGAGTTGCAGCTTATCCGAATCGAATTACGTTAAAAGCATTTTGTGGCCAATCACTGCGATTAATATTATTAACAGCATTCGTATTGGGTTACAGGCATCTGCTGAGCCGTCAGTGAAAGACAGCGTTGTTTGAAGATTGACTTGAGTTTCTCAACCTACTTTGAGCTAGAATAACTCGCTTCCGTTCTCAACATTTAAAGTGCAGTTGTAATAAATGTAATTGTAGCTTAGATTCTGTAAATAAACATTTATACATTGAAAAAAAATGTTAGCTAAATTATCGAATTAGTTATTAATTATATTATATTGGCTTCGTTATGTTTTTTTGCGTCAGTTATGCAGCAGAAATATATAAAAATACTATTCAGTACTACATTCTAGATGTGAGGGAATATCTACCACGTTTCTTGGATATTATCATGATTCTATTTTGTTTTGTTTTCGCTAAAAATATTACTTCTAAAAAAAACATAAAAAAACTTATCGTATTCAAGAATACAAGCTTAGTCTAAAACCATAACCAATTCCATATTAAAAATAGAATGACGTGATGTTTATGGTATCTAAGGAAACGAATCAAGGCAAAAGTAGTTTGCGAATTAATAAAGGAAGTATAGAAGATCGCCATTCATGTAATCAAGCTTTTAAATATTAAAATCAATGCATTAATTACATAATAAAAAAAGTACGTGAGTGAACGAGTGTAAAAAAAAAGTACTAAGCAAAGAGTACTTTACTATACTGGGAATATAATTAATTAATTGTCAAATAAGTAATAGGTATCCTAGAAACGCTCTTCCGTACTAACTATGTAACAATCTATGGACTGTGTCACGACTGCACATTTCGCACTGTGACGATATAATATTTTTTTCCAGCCTCAGTCATTTTTTTCTTACCGTTCGTAAAGGAACTTCGTTCCAAAAATAGAAACCAGAAGTCTAGATTATCCGTGATTTCAGATAAGTGCTTGTAGCTAATGCATTTGCTTTTGGAAATATAAATAAGTAAAATTTATTTACAGAAACAAAGCTACTACATATTTACATATATTTACAAAATACAACAGGATTAGTCAAGCTATCTAAGGATCGTTAGAAACGATCTATAGATAGCTTAACTGATCCAGGTCACTGTCAGTCGGAAGCGTGGCCCAAAACACTGGCGGCATTACCACGCTGGATGGCAATGCTGATCCTTTGAGCCAAAAATGTGCCAGCTCTCGGATCACGCGTCGCTTCGACCAGACGCCCTGAAAGAATTTTGAAAACCCGAAGGTCTCCAGGACCCCACGGATAAAATATAAATTACATTATGACGAAGATGGTTTGATTACCATGAGAGTTGGACAAAAAATTTAAGGAATTCCATAATGATGATGACTATGAGGATTCCTCAATATGAATACACTACGCATTACCTATTATACATCGTAGGTTCTAAAGGAGCAATGAACTAACCATCACACGGCAATTCAAGAATTTGAGTATCCGTTCTTGCCATTTCCGTAAATTCCAGTTTTTATTTACAATATCTTATCAGAACCACGTTTAAGATCAACTGGTTTAACTAATTTATAAGGAAATACGATTAGGTACGTTTAAAAGCTTATATTGTAGTCACGAAGTGAGTAATTATAACTGCATGCAGTATTTTCTTTGTATAAAAGTGTGCTGAAGATGTATTAAAATGCATGAGCTTATAATTGAAACAGTCAATTATTATTGCATGTAAATAAGGTGGCGAGGGTATCGCTATCTTTGATCGTAGACCACAGAAGCGTACTGTTCCACTATGATGACTTTTAGATAACTGGTTTTTTATATCATACCAGTGGCTTTGGCTGTACGTTTGTCAGTTAGGACAAAGATTCTTACAACAATTAGATTTGATTTTGTATCTTTACAAAATTAATTTATACAAAGCTTCAAGTAAAATGGAAAAATTTCATCAAATTTTTGTAGCGCTATATGTATGAGTATATTGTTGTATAGGTAGATAGGTTGTGTATAAAACCAACGATGGGATTTTAGTGACATAACACAGCCCACAGATTCCATGAATGGAAACCACTAGAAGGGCATACAGAGCCTCTCTAAGCATCACGCAAATATTGTATTATGACTGTCAGAAACCGGTTCCAAAGTACACAGAACTTGGCTTGTTCGCTCACGCCACACTGCTTGAGATTTTCGATGATAAAACTCGTAGCTATGGAAAAACTGTTGCCATAGCGTAAATGGTTTCAATACAAAAAAAATATGTGAGTATTCGTAGTTATAACTAGCTTTGACGTCATTGAATTGGCTAGATTGAAATTGATGAAGATTATCTTATTTGTATTAGCAAGGAATTTGTTGGAACTGGTAATAAGGTGGCACTTTTTTGTTAACTTTTAATATTCGAGTATTTACATTCAGTAACTAAAAACCGTTTATTTCCCACATAGAATTTGAGAATGTATTCGACCATTTTGACGGTGAACATACATCAAAAACACAAAACAAAAAATAAACTCTAGCAGGCTTTAAATCAGAATCCAGCTATACAGCCACTAACGAACCGATATTAAAATAAAAATAGTAATAAAATTACTCTCAATAAAATTGAAATATATAATGAAGGCGATGCCTTTATTTCAAAATAGATTGAGAGCCGCGATCGATTTCAATGATGTCCGGACTCAAACACTTGTCAGACAACTTGACTATCATAGTCAAAGAGGCCGCCAGAATCGAATTAGTATGCCAATTACTAAAATGTAGAAATCTCCAACGAAACCAATGGGTTTAAAGCTTCTAGATAGACGCAAATATACTACATTCCGTTTATCACACACATTTATTAAAAATGCATAATTTTATTCTGTTTTTTACTCCTTCACGCTTAAACAGCTGAACGGAATTTTGAAGGTATACTTTCACTCATATTTTAACATCTAAGAACTTTTTATCCCGAAAAAATTACCTATTTCTGAAGACTGCGGGTAACCCAACCACGGGACATAGGAAATTAAAAATATAACAAACGAATATCTAATATCATAAACAAATGCCCCTGCGTTATCAAGCCAGCTCGATCAATTTCAGACGTGAAATAAAATATAATAAGTAACGTCTGTCTCTTCTTATTATGCATCAAGATTAGGATCGACGGACTTTGCCACAGATTAAAAAACAGTATCGAACCCATCAAGACAAGAAGTGAAGATTAAAAAAGCCACGGATTGAAATAACAGCCGTCTTGACCACACACTAATGGGACACATTAAAAAATATATAGGTAAGTATACAATTTAAATAATAATTTACATTACAGAAGTAAGGATGGTATGGCGCCAACGAAAATTGGAAGTGATATTGAAATAAAAGATAAAATAAACTTTTTTAAGGATAATGAGGCAGAATCGCAGAAGTGAATTAAGAAAAAAGTTTGTTTTTAAATGTGTACCTACCTATAAAATATAAAGTTATTTTTTAAATAAATAAATAAATAATGCTGGACTTTTTCACTTAGCATCATCTCGCCCCAAAGTAAGCAGAGTTTGTGTTATGAGTACTAGATGACTGATATACTACTTATATACTTTTTGTTTGTAAGTACATACATATTATACATAGAAACACCCAGACCCGAGACAAATATTTGTAGATCATACAAACATTGGTCCCGCGGCGGGGATCGAACCCGCAACCTTCTGCGTCGCAAGCGGGCCTTCGCCCACTGTGCCACAGAGGTCGTCGGTATTATGAATTATGTCAAAACACATTTTTTAAATGTCTATTAAAAACGAATACTGACGAACGATACCATTTTGCCACAGTTATCTATTTAAAAACGTAGTTACTTTATAGCAGTCAGAAAAAGTTAGAAGTAAGTATTGTGTATTTGGGTTAGCTTTTTCTCAATTCCATCGTGTAGTTGAGATTGCCTATCAACCAGCAATCGAAAGCTTCGTAACGGATGTAGAGCTATAAACTTAAGAGGTTCTATTTGATAGTGCATGTTAAAATTCACGATCCTGTATAAAATACTTTACGAACTGTTGTAAGAGTTATAAGTTTTAAAATGTTATTGATAAAATAAATCTGTAAGTACAGATAAAGTCCCAAAAAAAAATTGTAAATGTTGTTTAGGAAGATGTTCAATTTTAGTCTAATAAAGAGCAAAATATCTAATACGATGGTAAATATGGGAAAATTTGAGTCTATCTATAACATAAATAACTCTACGTAGAATCCAGTGCCGTGTATCGAATCAATTTCTCACTGTACATTTTTTTCTTATTACAAAACACCGTGAGGTAGATAGAGTCGACCAACTGGACACAACAGTACTATCTCTTCTTGATATATTACTTTTTGAAGTTTTAATTACATTTTTATCTTCATTTACTAAAGTTTGGCATTTAACATTTTGTAAAGTAACCTTTTTGTTTCTGTTATAATTTAATTCTCCATTCATTACCTTTGTGTATAGACTTAATAAGCTTTTAAAATGGATGTTTCTTTTAGATTTATGGACATCCGTGTCGATGGAATCGATAATCATTGATGTATTATGCAGACTGACATCTATATTAAAACTACTTATTTCAATCTAGAATATATACGTAGTTTTATCAGGTTTCTATTCTATAAGTAAATCAAGTCGGCGGATCGTGTCTGGAATGCTGCGGGTCATTGGCCGATCCCCTCTCTCATCTCTACTATCGAAGCCTTCGATCGATAGCTGGCACTCATTAACTGGATTACTTTTGTCTCTACTACCTGTAGTACAGTCATCTTAAGAATTGTTTAGTATTTTATAATAAATTTGTAATTGTAATCCTTATTCAGCCCTCAATGTTCCACTGCTGGTCAAAGGTCTTCCTCCACAAATGGTAATAAACAAACATGCTAAATTTAATGAAAAAAACATAAAAAAAATAATCATTTTAAACTAATAGAAAGCTAAGTTATCTCTGCTTGGCATAGAACACGTAACCTAGTACGCGAGCGAAGCCGTGTACAGAGTAGCTAATGTAACAAAGATAATTATGCAACAAAAACAAATTGGTACTGCACTAATGGTATAAAATAATTGCAAGATGATAGTCAAATTAAGTAATTTGAAACATAAATAAAACAAAAGAGGACAATGTCACCGTTTATAGTAATGTATTCAACCTAATTAGGTATTATGTATTTGCAAAACCCACACTAATGTGAACGGTAGCGACAGGTAATACATAAATTTATATAGAAACCGCTTTAAGCCACTCGAGTATAAGTAAATCAAAACCGCTTACAAATAGCTTTTATTTACATAATCTCGCGATTTGTATAATGAAGTAGCAGATTTTGTTATTCAATATATTTATTTTCAGGGTGGTACGACTACAAATATTTTTATTTATGTATTATGATAGTGTACTGATAGTGCCGCTTGGTTTTTATGGAAATAAACACTTTAAATCATAGTGCATTCAAAAATTTACTAACGGCCATATTTTTTTTGTATTAGCTTTCAAACGTGATTAAATCTATACGATACATCGTAAAGTGAATGTTTATTTTTAAATTATGGCTAAGGTTAAGTTACCAAAAAGCATTTAAGAGGGTTATACTATTCAGTGGTAATCTGATGGAATCAAAAAAACTGTGACTACAATCAAGACTGCTGTAGCCTAGCGCAACTTTATAAATAACATGCATAATGATAATGACATTCTATGCAAACGTTGCAAAATGTGTATTTATAATATTACTAAATTACATAAACTTTGATAAAAACATTTCAGAATTCTCGGAGTTTTTGAAGCGTTAAATGGTTCTTGGAAAGCATAGGGTTATAGCACATAAATGCCACACTTAAGCAACTGTGCTTAGCCTGTCTGTACCCACGCACTGTTATCTCTTTACTACCAACTAAGCTGGTTTCCTTTAGCTCAGTTTATTGTTATGCTACTTACACTACTAGACATACGCCTACACAGTTTTTCATGCCACCGACTTTCTGAAGAATATTTACTTCATTTTTGTTCTCTGGGTGGCTTCGGTTTTATGTTGTCTTTTACGATGTTTTAGCTAATTACAATGTTTTTTTTACATTATCTTTAAATTTTTTATGTACTCTAATATTATGAAGCAGTAAAGTTTGTAAGTGTGGTAATTTCCGAAGGTACTCAACCGATTTTAAACTTACTTTACTGAGCGAAAAGCTATTGAACATCATGAAAGAACTAAAATCTTTGTTAGTTGCGTGCGAGCTAAGCGAAATACCTAAATGAATTTAATATTTCGCTTAGCTTGCAAAAGCTAAAACATGTAAATTGAAAGGGTTCGTCAAATATTGGAAACAATATATTTTACAACTGTTACAGATTCTACTTTGTGATATTTTCTTGATCTTAAAATTTAAATACCTATTCAACTAGATTCCCAGGAGAGACATTAAACGTAGGTAATCTATTAAAATTCTTGTTTATACAGCCGACCTCACTCATGTCAAATGTTGACACCTCAATGAGGACTAGTAATTAGCCGGTACATTTCTGCTTATTTGTCTGTAGATGTATGCAGTAGCAATATGTAAGGATTGACATTATGCAGATTAGGTTGAGTGCCTGTCCACATTCGTACTAGGATTTTGCATTCTCATTAGCTGTTTTTGCTTTTACAAATGAGATGTCAATATTGAATACAACATTGTTTATTTTGTATTTTGAATTATTATTCATGACTTGAACGTTAATACCTTTGAAATGTACTTCAATAAAGTTTTATTCTTTTCTATTTTTTTATCTTGCTTATCTTATTCAACATTGAATTTTATAAAACAAGCTTTAAGTATTAAATTATCATCTTCGTCAACTTTTCTTATTTAACTTTAGATTATTTGTAACTTTAGTTCAGTACTTGAGTTGTATCATCGGAATTATTTTCTGACTTTCAGTCATTATAACTAAAACTATATACAACGAACATTTATTATCGTTTAAAGTGCACCATCATTACCATAGTAAAACGTCGGTTAATAGATTTCGTGTGGGCGTACCTTCAATCACCACACAGGTAGTACAATGAGTCATTACTTACTATAGACTGTGGGTCTACCAGTAAAATTGTCTAAAGTGATCTAGGCGCTACCTACGCTTAAAAGTTTTTCTTTGTGACAATGTTTGCACTTAATGAGGCTTCTTAGCCAAGAAAATGTATGCTTTTAACGGCACGTTGATGTAGCTTGACATTCTAACTTCTTTAGCACATTATTATGAACCTTCGTTCATAATAATCTTGTAACTTGGGTTTAACAGTGTACATAAACAATATAATTTCTTTGACCTAATGCATTACTTTAAGGAGTTATTTGTATAAACATTTCTTACTCAGACCTACTAAAAAGGACTCTTAATTTAGAGACTTTCAATGTAAGAACTTCTTGAATAGTATTCCGATGCGATGCTTGTTTTAAGCAACTCTACATCTCAAAACTTTATAATCACAACATAATTTCTTAAGAAGACTTATGTGAGAACCAAAATAAACCTAAAAACATGTCCCGTTTTGATGGATTCCAGTATAAAAACTAAATCGAAAAATAATAAAGTTCCATCGCATAGCTCCACGCAGCATCATTTATTTTCCGAAGCTCTAAAGAAATTTTGTATTCGTCGCGCGGCCCGCGTTGAAAAAAGTCAAATCTCCAAAAGTCGGACAGGTAGGTACGTGGACAAAAAATAAATGGAAAATACTAATGGAGCGAGGCAAGGAGGCTGGCCCGTGCTGCGGTGTGGTATGTTATAGCTAGGCTTGGTCAGCGTACTTTGATATTTAAAAGTGCGTTGGTCTGAATTTTGCCAAGCGCCGTAATAATATCTGGAAAGTGATACGCATACAAAAAAGATGTGCAAAATACGTGACCAATTTCAGTTTTGGTAAAAGAATGAAATTTAAATTAATACAAAACAACCTACTTAATTATATAAATATTACTAGAACTTCAAGATTCGTATTTCTAAAAGGATCGTAAACGTAAAACGTAAAAAAACGTAAACAGGTTCACGACTGTGTCTCCAAGGCGCGGTAGAAATTCTCTCAGATCTTTTTGTTACTTATTCCAGATCCTTTGAAGATGTCTGAGGGGGTAGTCAGAAGCATGTCCAAACACATATTTGCTACGTGCCCACATCTTACAGAAGTTAGTATTCCATACGTGACAGGTTGCAAGCCCATCGCCGCCTATAAGAACACTAATTGGTTTCCTCACGATGTTTTCTTTCACCGTGAAGATCTAAGTCTAATATAAAATAGGAAATAATAGGATCATCATCATTAATTTGAAGAAGGTAGCTGTTGAATACTACTGCAGCTCAGCTGGTGATGATCATTCATGTCTAAAAGATGAAGAATCGAATACAGTCGAAAGCATGTTTACATTATAAGATGCATAACTTGTTGCCAGCTACACACACACGCGCGTCCACAGCCGGTTTGGCGCTGTCCAAGCGACGTAATGGGAGCGACGTTCACCGCTGCCGCTTCACACACAATTTCACCTCTGACTGACACAAACATTCATTGTGCTGCGTACTTGGTGTCAGGTGCATAAGATTTGCTGTCTATGGTACACGTACACTAGATTTAGCTCAACGAAATAACCGAATATCACTGAATGATGCTGCATTTTACTTTCCGAATTAAAGTTTTATGTGAAGTAAAATTCTAACAAGCAACGATGGGCTTGCAACCTGTCACGTAAAGCTAACTTCTGCAATGTAGGTATGTGCCAATGTTTCTCATTAGCTTGACGTATACACTAAAATGTTGTGTAAAATGTGCTAGTAACACAATCATGAAATACTAATAATGGAAAGCCTCCTGATATGTGGTAGTATTCATCTTCTAAAAGGTAGAGAAAATATTGAGGCCGCCAAGAAAATAGTGGCTTTGATGTGATTCTATACGAAAATTACTTCTTGTTAATATATTAGGTTTTGTAGTTATTTATGTAAGTAAGTATCTAACTAAAGAAAGAACTAGTGACACGACAAGAAGAAATATCGAATAAGACTTAAACAGGAATTACCTACTTAAATCGTTTTTTCGAACACCCAAGAGCTAAAACGTATTACAGAAAAAGATTCGAATTAAATGTAATTTCACGCTAAACTTATAAGCTCGCATCTTCAATTACGTTTTTTGCCAAATGCGGTTTTTGTGACTCCAAACCATGTAATAAGACTTTTTGTATCAGTTTACCTACCTATGATGTGTATTAAAAAATGGCGCCAGACATGAAAAAGAAGTGGAAATTTGATCTGATTCAATATCAAATATCTTCATTTATGAGCGCGCTTGAATAGTTCCAAAACATAATTTTTCACGGTTCATATAATGTTTGGGAACTTGATCTTGAACATTTTTGATTGGTTAAACTAAGGCAACAAAATTCACTAGCATTTTATGTCACTAGCAGTCCGCACGCGGCTTCTTTCACGTGGTATACCAACTCACATAACAGGGATAAAGTAACTGGGCATTTTTTTTTTATTTCACAAATAAAGATAAGAAATAAGAATGCAACCAACTAGAACGGAACAGGTTTACGATTGGATACCAGAGATAGTCTTTCTTTAAGATTTGTAGGTACGCCAGGCCTTACGTCTAATAGTCAGATCGTTTCCTAAAAAGAAAATTTATTTTTATCACATAAACAGAATATACCTTTAGACTTTATAATTATACTAGTTGCGCTCCCGCGGTGTGACTCGCGGTCCCTCGGGATTTATTCATTTTTTCGGGATAAAAAGTAGCCTATGTCCTTCCCTGGGATACAACCTTTAACTATGCCTGATTTCAGCCTAATTTGTTCAGCGGTTTGGGCGTGAAAGCGTAACAAACATACAGACAGACAGACAGATGTACTTTCACATTTATAATAATATTAGTAAGGATTATAGTATGGAAGTATGGATTAAGTCCCAAAACTTGCTATATGAAATGGTGTGAATGAAGCAATGAGTTAGAGAAATATTTTTAATGGAATTTAGAAATAGAAGGAGGTCCATGTTCGGTTATAGGTATTGTACGAGTATGTAGGTATGATTTCATCATCAATTTAAGACCCATATTAAAAAGATTTTGTTAATAACGACACAACGATTAGGTTAGGATTGATAGGCTTTAGAGGTCGTCCCATTATAAATTTGACTTCTGAGGGATTGATGCTTGTCCCGAAAAACTTACTCCTCTATCACATTTTACCCAGACAAAAGTCAGGCTTTTTATAAGTATTTTAATTTGCGTCTGAATGCAGTCTCATAATTATTCAAAGGAAACTGATATACCTATGAAATAGATCGCTGAGTTCAACCTATTTGATCTACGACATAGGTTTGATTCATGATGGTTCCTAGCAATTATACTGGAACTATTAATCAAAGTATATTGATAGGTTTCGTACAAATCCAATTAGATATATCCTTGTTACAATTTTGTATCATGATTTATCATCTGTGGTGTACAATTAGGTCGGTTTTTGAAGAGTGTTAATTTCGGTTACATCGTTAATCCAGTCTGGTGTTCGTAATTGGGTGTAATAGTTTGGAATCGTTTTCGTTCGAAGATGGTTTTATAAGTCTGTGGGAAGATGTTGAAAGTTGTTTAGGAAGTATTAATTTATACTACTTTAATTTAGATCAAAGCGCTACTAGATAAACTTCCTGCTAATTAAACAGATAGAAATAATATTCGTGAGGATATTTTGTTGGTTACCAAGTTCCTAAATAAACTAGTGGCTACTGGTGAAAACGTTTCTAGGCTTCCTTTATCTTATATATAAAAATGAATCCCTTTTTCCCTTGGTCACGGGATCACGCGTGAACGGCTGGACCGATTTCGCAAATATTTTTTTTGGCGTGTTTTTATTGTCAGGCGAAGGTTCTTATGTATGTACTTATGTATAGTATGTAGGTTGAAATTTTGTATGGGGAGTTGGTAGTTCCAGTTAAATGCAATAGATGGCGTTGCTAATAAGTATGCTATTTTGCTGACGAAGTCGCGGGTACCAGCTAGTTTTTAATAAATTGTAAAATAACTTTCTGAATGCTTTTATAAACAACAAATTATGGTTGAAACTGATAAAAAAACCTAAATTAGAACAGACAGATAACAATCAAACGAATGAAATCAATTTTATATTTATTATACAAAATGTGTTTTATTTATTACTACAGTAAAACTGTAAAACTAAATAGCCTCTGCAGTAAACGACAAAAAACATGTCTAATTAATAAAGCACGACATTTGTATCTAATATAATAAAAAACACGATATGTGTTACCTTTGAGGTAGTCAGTTCGAATGAGAAGCCAGCTCTTGTGACGGAGTTTTTGAGCAAGCTTTTCTATCCTGCCCTGATCCGGTTTCAGTTTTGATTTTGTACTTTGTTAGTTATATGCTAGTAATAGGAAATTTGAAATCTATTTATATGAATAATATTAAGCCAAAACGTTCCAAAAGTCAATCAACAGCTTTAATCTTCTATAAAACCGGGTACAGCTATTACGTGCTTAAGAGAGATTATAGATTCCTCAGACAGTAATAAATAACGTGATTATTTCCTTTCAAAGTACAGATTCTAAGCCGAAGGTTTTTAAGTGAATCCAACCGAGAGTTTTTCTGTAACGGGATTATAGACTTTTTGCTTTTTGCTTTACAGCTGAATTTGTTATGCTACCTGTCATTTGAATGTATGGAGCCAGTAATTCAATTTTGAGCTTGGAGTACAAAAAATGGTCAATAGAGTTAAATCAACATCTGTATATTACTGAGGTTGCAAGGATTCTCACCACTGCTAAAAGTGATCTTTGATGCGTTCAAATACTTACAATAGTGGTTTGAAAGACTATATAGTGATACAACAAAAATAATACACCGTTTCATTAAAGTTCATAAAAGTTCTACCGAAGAGCGCTCATTTATGCGTGAAATATAAAATATTTTCATATCGTTCTAGCAAAATTATTTACTTTCTACATAAATTTCGTGAAAAGCAATATCATGATGTAAAACTGATGAAAGAATGAGCACTTCTAAAAGCTTGATGCTTTCCTACGCGGCTTCATATAATATGTGATACCAATAATTTACAGCCCATTTATACTCACAGAATCACGATCTGTCTAAGTATTATCCAAATAGTAGGTACTAGCTAAGTTCGATCCGTCAGTATAATAATTTGGATAAAAAACATCCAAACAGTTCGACTATCGAACTAGTGGTAGGACTGGATGGAATAAACCGTCTATTCAACCAAACATACACAATCCTCCAGATTTTTAATTGTAGAAAACTGAGAAATAAAGTTTTACTTAAACTTTCTAGTATATGGAAAGATACAATACCCTTACTCAAGGGAGAAGAGTGAGGTTGAACATCAAGGACGCCCGGTCAGACATGTGCCCCGTGGTTTACGATAAAATCAACCTTACTCAATTCCTATTTATTCTTACAATTATTGTCACATCCACAATAATCTTGATCTTTGATATCCATTTTTTTATTGCGATAATGAATGATCGAACCGGCACTTTTGATGTTTACAATTAACTGTTATTGGTACATGTTAGATATAGATACCAGGAAATTCAACTCGTTTTTTTTATAATTGAATAACAATTGCAACACGGAACTTCTAAGTATGAAATTGGTAAATTCACAATTAATTAAAATATTTTGTTAGTTTACTTAAAATTAGTTAAAAATTCTTACCTAATCATTTATTTTAAAAAATACATACCTATCAATCAAGATTAACTAAAACTGGTATGACATTACAGTACAGTTATTTACCGAGAATTCCTTCGAATATGAGATTAAGGATCTCGGTTGAAATGTTGTTTGTGTGTGCGTCTCTGTGTCAGAGAGTCCATGAATTTTATCTGAGACGTCGTCATTATGATTAATGGTCGCACGTAGAGTCACCTGAGATTCCATTCTTCTATCTCCATAATAACAATACATTTAGTTCTTTTTTACACGGGATTCTTTTTAAATCTTTTTTAAGGCTGCTCTGGAAAGTATCTTAAAACTTAGATTTAGAAGTGATGAAATATGCTAGGATAATAATATAAGATTATATAATATTAGCCTATTTTTGTAGAAAACTGAACGAACTCATAACGGAACTTTGTCATTCTATTTTGATAGTAGTACTTATCATAAACTACCAAATAACTACTTACTACTACTTACTAAAACTGAAATTCGAGGCATCTAATATAATCTGGTACGAAATCAAAAGCTCTTGCGTCTCCGCGAAGATTTTGCGGCACGTTATTGAAAAATAAGCGTTGTAATAAAAACTACACTTACTATACTTTTATTTTGTTCAGTATGTCCACTCAAAACTCTAAAACGTAATTACAATATTCATAACTTAAGTGAAGTATGCCAATGTAAATAAAAATCTTGCCGCATAGCTCGAGCATAGTTTGTTTAGACAACGACCGGTCAGTGTTTGCCGGAGCCAAGACAGTCAAGATCACTTAGAAACTCAAGCAATATTGAGCAAGCTGTGAACGTAGCTTAAGACGCCGTTTACACGATGCCATTCTGGCATACCATTCTAGTCTCTTGCCATAGAATATTAGCTCTTGCTCCGTTGTGTTTCAGAAAGCAAGAGGCAAGAATGGCATGCCAGAATGGCATCGTGTAAACGGTGATAAAGCAAGTGCCCGTTTGAACAATGATTTTGAAAGCGTGAGAGGCACAATACACATTCCGCTATGAGATAATATAATTATAAGTCAAAATTATTGAATAACCTGAAAGAAAAACGTTATACGTAACGTCAATTTTGTAACCTCAGCTCCCCATTCAAAAATAAAAAACAAATATTATCCACTCAATGATGATTATTGATAAATAAGTAGCTATGTCCTTTTTTTTTTTTTTTTTTTTTTTTTTTTTTTTTTTTTCGGAGGGCCTAATACTAATGGCCTATGAGGCCGTTTTAGTGTTACCGGACTATGGCGGGCACTGAAGGTGCCGAGACGCCTAGAGAGAATTTACGACAACATGCGCAAGGGCACCTCTAATAGGTACGAACCTCGGCTTGGGCTGTTGCCGGAGAGAATTTACCTACCTATCTATCATCACTAGATGACGGTATCACTTCACCATTGGCGAGAGTGATAGCGTCATCTGGATCGCCAAGAACGTTTCTTGGCCGTCTGGGGGTGCACACGAACTTCCGCCTATTGCGGGCGCCGACATCGGGTGGCCGCTTTGGCCTCACGTAGACAACTGGATACTCTGGAATGAAAGAGACAAGAGGGTTCGGATGATGCGAGGCTGAGTCATAATAGCGCCGAGCGGCGCGTTTTATGAAAGCAGCAATCGACTCGAGATTTAGATCGCGGTGGAGATCTACATTGCGCGCGTAATAGGGTGCTTCGGTAGCTTTACGAAGGAACGAATTTTGAACTATTTGGAGTTTTCGAACAGCGCGGGCGTGTCCGAAAACTTCCGAGCCGTAGGTCATGATTGGACGTATACAAGTTTTGTAAAGTGTCACCTTATTTCTAAGGGACATCTTACTCCGCTTGCATAGAAGACAATGTAGACGGTTAAGAACGAACTTAGCGCGTTGACTGACTACTTTAATGTGGGCATCGAAGTTCAGATGCTCATCTAAGGTGATACCTAAATATTTGGACTTGGTGACCCAGGGAATGGGTTCGCCGTAGAGGGAGATGCAATTGTTTCGCATATCGCGCGGGAAGAGGCCCGACGTAAAGAGCATTGCTGCACTTTTCGTCGGGTTCACCTCGATGCGCCATTTACGAAACCAATCGCCTAACTGACTGAGGGCTCTATTTAGTCGATGGACTATAATTCGGGGGTGTTGATTCGCTGTATACAAGGCTGTATCGTCAGCGAACAGAGCGAGTTCTACGTGATCGGAACGGGGGATGTCGCTGGTGTACAGCGTGAATAGGACGGGAGCGATGACTGAGCCTTGAGGGACCCCAGCATGCACCGGGTGAGGGCTAGAGAGAGTGCCTTCGACGCGGTAGCGAAAGCTTCGATTTTGAAGATAGGCTCGTATGATGAGCACGAGCCTGTCTGGCATTCCGAAGTTGAACAACTTGTAAATCAAGCCGTTATGCCAGACTTTATCGAAAGCTTTCGCTACATCGAGAAAGACAGCCCCCGCTGGGCCGGGATAGAGTGGGTCGTAGAGTTTCGAATACAGGAACTCCGTGATGCGGAGTACCTGTTGAGGGCACGAGTGTCTGGCTCGAAAGCCAAACTGTTCGTCGGGGAGGAGTTTTAGTTCGTTTATGACGGACCAAATGCGAGCTAGAAGGATACGTTCGTAGATTTTACCTATTGAGCTAAGGAGGCTAATGGGACGATAGCTAGTGGGCAGCGTAAAGTTTTTGCCTGGTTTGGGAATGCCGATGACCGTGGCAGCCTTCCAGGCGTCGGGAAAGGTGCAGTTATCTAGCGCGGCATTGAAGATGCTGACGAGAAGATAGATAAGGGCGAGAGGGAAGTTCTTAAGAACCCTGTTGCTGATACCGTCAGCTCCAGGGGCTTTACGCGTATTGAGACCTTTGATGACCATCTGAACTTCCGCAGCTTTGACTAAGGGCAGAGGAGGCGCAGAGGGCGGGAGAGCGGATAGTCTTTCGACTTCACTGTTCACCGTGTCGAGGTGAACAGGATCGACCGGGTTTAAACTAGGGGAGCACTGAGATTCGAGGCTTTCAGCTAAGCATTCGGCCTTTTCATCGTCATTGAACGCGATAGTATTGTCGGGACGGGTGAGAGGAGGCAAAATCGAGACTGAGTTATCCGCCTTCAGAGAACGGGCCAAATCCCAATAGGCTTGGTGAGTTGGCTCGAGCCCCGAGAGACGATTGTCCCAGTCACGATTTTTATAATCGTTAATGCGGCTTTTGACGAGACGTTCAAAGGCGCGAAGTCTTTTCCTATTGAGTTCGGTGGGCCAAGAGCTGTAGTGTCGTGTCGCTGCATTCTTCTCCGTGATCAGCCGTCTCACGTCATCAGGCAGGGCCCTGCGATGGTCTTCCATCGCAGGAACCTGCCTCGATGCGCCGCTAATAGCGGAGGTGACATGGCTGGTCAGGGAGTCGACTGCAATAGTAATGTCGTCGGGGGAGCTAATATCGTCCGGGATCCTACGCAAGTCAGGCGAGTTTATGGAACCGAGGGCGCTGCTAAGTTTAGCCCAGTCTAAGACGGTCTTAGTCTGGGGGGTCGGGGACTGGGGAACGCCTAGGTGCATGAGAACTGGGCGATGATCGGAGGTAAGTTCGTGCAGCACTACTATCGAACGAAGCTGTAAGGCGACATTCTTAAGCAGTGCCATGTCTAGTATGTCAGGTCGGTGTCCTACGACATTGGGAAAGTGGGTCGGGTCGAGGGGCGGAATAACGTCAAAGTTAAGTAGGTCTGAGAGGTCTTCTAAAATGCGACCGTTGGGAGTGGTTGCAACGCAATTCCAAAGGACGTTCTTGCTATTGAAGTCTCCCGCCAAGACGACGGAGCTTCCCATGCTAAGGAGTGCTTCGACGTCACTCCTAAGCAAGGTTTTGGACGGGCTAAGGTAGCAAGAGGCTATCGTGAGAGGAGGGTGGCCGGACATGGCTAATCTACATACGGAGGCTTCTAAGTTTGTCATGGGAGGAGGGTCGAGAGGGACGCAGTGAATGGATCTTTTGAAATAGATTGCAGTACCGCCTTTCGGTGAAACCAGCCTGTCGTTACGGATCATATGATAGTTGGCGATCCTTCGTGAGCGGTGGGCTGGTTTCAGAAAGGTTTCCTGCACTAACAGTACGTCTACTTGATGTCGGGAGAGAAAGTCGGAAACTAAGTCTGTCTGTTTTTGAAGTCCATCCGCGTTGAAGAACGCGATGGAGACGGAACGGGGTTTAACTCTAGCGGTTCTTAAATCCATTATGGGAGTTTAGAGAGAGGAGAGTTTTGGGTCTGAATGGCGCTTATGAATTCTGGAGTTAGAATAAGCCTAAGCGACGCGAGAATGTTGTTGACCATTTCGGTATGGCCAGAGGGTGCCTGAGAGGTGGGTGGGTTTGCCTGAGGGGCTGTGGTCGGTTTGGGAGGAGGGCTGGCTTTGGCTTGAGAGCCTCGGCTGGTGCCTGGGAGCGGATTTCTCCACGCATTATACGTGGGGGGCCTAGGGGGAGCTAAGGTCACTTTAGGAGTGCCCTTTGAGTATTGAGGAGTGGGAGGGTAGCGCTCCGGTAGCTATGTCCTCTCTGGGGATGCAATCTATATCCATGCCAAATTTTCTCGAAATCTCTTCAACGGTTTAGGCGTGAAAAGAGCCAGACAGAGATACTTTCAAATTTTATAATATTAGTATGAATCGTATGTAAGCAGATTGTATAGCATTAATGTTTAGATTGTTGTAAATTACACTATTCCAGACAAACGGTAGTGAGTATTATTCCAAAACAAGCAATACAGATTGCCGCTACAAGCTTTATGGCTTTTAAAAACTGGATTAAGTAGCAAAGAAATGCTAAATCGACGATAAGCATACGTCTTGTCAACCCACGCATTACGCTGCACGTTCATACAACAATGCACTGTAACCCATTGGATTAGAATTGAAATTCGCACCGAAGAGAAAGTAAAGGATTCAAGTTATGGTTCGACTGTCAAGATAAAGCTCCTATTGTTTAACCCACCTCTTAAGTTTGTTTATTGCATAGACGTCTCATCAATGACAAAAACTGTATGATTTTTTAAAGCTAGAAATCGCTGGTCCTGTCTGGCCTGAAGATGTCTTGAAAAAGGATTAGAAAAGAACAAAATAAAGCGATGGGTGGAAGATGACGATGCCAACAAGAAATCAATATTGAAAGACATTCACACAGCGCCTTCTAGCCCCAAACGAAGCAGTTTGTGCTTCTTCCAAACCAGTGTGGTGAAAGGATTTTAAGTGCGCCGCAAAGAGGCTCAGAGAGATATTGTGCTATAGGAACTAGATAAATACTTTTTTGTACGATGTTCCGTCGCAAAATGACGGACTCGTGTAGACCTTACTTTATGGAATATAAAATCATGACTGTCCCTTCCTTGTACATTTTCGAGACCGCAATGTTTGTTAAAAATAACCCTGAGCTGTTTTGTCAGGTGTCAGAAGTAGTCGTTCGGAATAGACGAGATCAAAGTAGAGTATGTATTATAAAATCAAAGACTGAGTTGATGCGCAGGAGTATCTTCTGCATGGCTCCTTCTATTTACAACAAGCTACCTAAACAATTAAGAGAGCTACCGCGTTCGCTGTTTCAGAGGAGGTTGAAATCGATACTGGAAACTAAATGTTATTATTCGGTAAAAGATTTTTTTGAGGATAGAATCTCCTACAGTTAAATTAGATAATTATATAATGGGTAATAATTATAATCCTAAATGTGACATGTTATTTTATATAATGCATTAATAATCCATGTATTAAAATTAAATATTGCACGCCATAACATGGCAGAATACAATGAACATACTGTGAAAAATAACATCTATATAACATGTATTTCATGCAATAAATTCTACTTTACTTTACTTTACTTTACTGTAAATACACATTATATAATATACGATAGGACAGACCTATCTAGACTTATTAAGAAGTAAAAGGAAGACATATAACTAGTAGAAATCAAAATTTCAACTTAAAGCCCGTTAAAACAAGTTTTCCAAGGGACGCGAAACCATCAAATATGAGGTTTGTAAAAAGGAGTCAATATATAAAATTCTCACGTATCGGATTAGCATTCCGTGGCGGATTAGCGCAACGAACTTAAATTTGAATAACACGCTACAGCCCAACACGTTGCCGAAAATAATGTGTAACTTACAACGAATTCACATGGATGTTAAAAAAAACTCGACGTTTAGTTTTTCGAAAAATCCTTGAACGTGCGTGACAATAAAAGTAAGTAATATCCGTACTCAGAGATGCTAACGGCGACAGACAGTTATTGGCACATTGTATAATAGCATAATATAAAAAACAAGCAACTACCATCTTTGCAATTGACTAGGTATATGATTTTCAAATGGAAATATCCAATTAATTATTCCGTTGCATGAGTGCTATCAGTCAATAGGTATTTAAAGGCTATGCTGTTCCACGAATCTAATAGGTAGTTGTACATTTATATAAGTCGTTGAGGAAAAAGAGCAAAAACGCGTGAATCCGAATCACGCGAACGCTAAGCATAATTGCCTGGATATAAGGACAAAAAACAATTAGGAATATAACACGCAACAATTTGAATAATACGTTTATCTGTGGATCCAAATGGCAGCGTCTGAATATCTGTAGCGTACAGATCCATTAGCGTTTAACACCAGATGGGCAATTTCAGAGAACTACCATTTTTATAGCTTAGAATAAGTGTTGAAAATCCGCGCGGTTATTTGGTCTGTGAAACATAAAAAAGAAAAAAGAAGTACCTACTATGCGATCGTATTCAGCATATTGAAATTTTAAGCTGATGTTTACAAAAAGAGTACACAAATCTTTAATGAATCGCCAAATAATAAACTGACCGGAGATTTTGTAACCAGATTTTCTGACATCGGATACCCAACGGCAGCATTTTGACTTATATCTGTATAAATAAAGAACATATTTTAATACAGGTGTACAGGATGCAAGTAAAGTCCGTCCTTAATGTCAAAACGAAAAAAAGTTGCGCAACGCTCTCAGACTTTCAAAAGCCAATGAGATACTGTGAAATCGAGTGGTTCGTTCTTACATATCCAGCTAATTATTGTAGAGCCTCGGTCACGATTATCTCAAGCTACAAGTGTGGCTCGTTGGCCAAAGCTTTTAGTTCTAGTTTGTACGCTCTGCATTTTTATACTTCAGACTAAACGAATTACATTATGTTGATTTGTTTGACCTTCAAAATTCCTCATGTTTATGAAATTGGTTTCGAGATCGTCCCTAAACGAAATGGGTCATTTATATGTCACATGTAAATTCACGAATAACATTGCGTGACAGTTTACCAATGCCTGAGGTGTTCCACATTTCAAGAACATTCTGAATATCACAGATTCCAGCCACCAATTTGACCGAACGAGATAAAGTTCGATACAAAGTTATGATTGGCTCGCTCTACAAAATGATAATTTCTAAAAGTCCGTAGGCGAAACTCTTGTTCTCGGTCGAGTCCACCTGCCTTCCTCTGATTTATTATGGATTCAATATTAATTTGATATCCCTTTTTGCCTTAGCCCCTTGAGCGATCGGAACGAGTGAGGCTCCGGTCCCCATTATATGTGGTCTTGGTTCAATCATAATTGCATACGAGCCTCGAGATAAAATGTTTAATGCGAAATAACTTTGGCAACAGTTTGTAGAGTGTTACATTTGAAAGGGGTACGAGTAGTCTAGTCTAGTGCACAAACGAGTTTTTCTCAAGAAATTACAGACTTTGAAATTCGATAAAAGATAGCTTGCGTACTTAGATGGCGTGATTGTATGTTAGCTTTAGTTTGTTGTTATTTTTAGTTTGTATGAAGTAATTACTAGTTATGGCCATAAAATATTTCATTATTAAAAACCAGTTTTGTCCTAAAATTGATAAAGTTTAAAATTATATTATCCGCAAGACTACGAGTATTCGTAGCCAGTTAAATATAGGTTCATATGGTGGGAAGCGGTTATATTTTATTAATAGCATTTTGTTTCTTCATTATTAAACGCATACCCGTTGAGATTTATGTCAACATAGAAACTAATCTCTGAAGTTTTGACGAAATACGAGAAAGTTATTTGTAGTACGTTTACGTTCGAATGTTTAAATTATAATTAAAAATAAAAATAGGTTTATTTTCACATACTTAAGTTTAGGTACATTTTCTACTTACGAACAATAAGTGACCATAAAATAAAGTGATTAACAATATTATACCTGACCTTTGTAGAGAGTACTTATATCCTGGTAGGTATAGGTATTATCCATAGTTTTATTAGCTTATTTATGTAGCAATAGGCAAGAATGATAATGCCAGAATGGTATCGTGTAAATGGAGTTTAATGCGAGCACTTGGGACAAAATAAAAAAAATCTAAATCAGTAGGGATCAGGAGTAAAATTTTCTGTTCCTCTGTTCGATTTTTTTTTTAATAATTATTAAGGTTCCTGCATAACTTTTGCGTAATTTGCACTAACATGCCAGTTTAATCTCCGAGCACATCTTAAGTTCCCTCATTATTTGTTAAGTTAATTTTCTTAAAAATGCAAGGCTCTAAAATTCTGATCACGCTTCGATTTCTTCGATCGATTTCGGATAAGCCTTGGTCATTAAAATTTATTTATATTTACGTAAGGCCAGTTAGAGTTTCGTTAAATATTCATGAATTATTAACCACATGTATTTTTTAATAAAATATAATAATTTTGGTGGTAGAGCCGTGTTGGCCGTAAAGTGCCTTGACTTTCAGAGAAGGTCATGAGTTCGAAACCCGGCTATGCATCAATATAATTTTTGTTAAGAAAAAATTTATTATTATGCGCACAACACGAGCAAATAGGTAAACGGTAAAAGAAAACATTGATAAAGTATGGGCGGCGATGGGCTAGCAACCTGTCACGTACGGAGTGGTAACTTCTGGCAAAAATAGCATCCCATACAAGTAGATTTGACTGAAGACTACCCCCCACGACATTTTCAAAAGATCTTTAACTTGATCTAAGAAAATGTCAACTGTGCCTTGGGCATACCGTAATCTTGTTTCGTTTCGTTTAATTTTTATTATAAAGATTGTTGATCGAAGTTTGAAATATAGTTTATAGTTTGTTGATGTTCTCAGAATCGTGCAATATCCGTTCCATTTTGAAGAAGTTTTGACGGTCAAGTCGTATTTTGGCTCATAATAATGGAGTGGGTATTAATAATTATGATATTATGCAGTTCGTGTATGATGCATTCAGATTATATAAAATGTGATCATAAAATTAATTATAGTAAGAAAAAAGATATAATAATTATAACAAATTCGATGATGTCATGCGTTTGATGTCTCTTGGTATAACAGAATATTTAAGTGAATATGGTCGAAGTATCAATCAGCGTTTATTTTTAAGTGTGGAATAACTTTTTGTCGAGTTTCGTACTTACATTTTTTATGTTGCGTTCTTAAATGATAACATAGAGTTGAATGGTATTAAATTGCCCTATAGCTTAAGTAGAGTCAGCAATAAAAAACAAATTCTCATTTACAGTTGCCATTAAAATTCAGGTTCTATTAAACAAAAAGTTTTAAACTAAGATAAATGTTAAAGCAATTTATCTAATACCAATTTGAAGTCCGATACAAAAAATGTAAAAGTAGGTAATGAATTTGATAGTTTCTTTTGCATTTCAAGGCATCAAAGATTCATACTATCATGCTGACTGTACCTCATAGTTCCATTACTCCGTTGCCATCAATAGAATCAGATGAGTCATCAGAATTTGAACTAATTACGGTCCAAAAGTAAAAAAGGCAACTTAATGTGAGACGAAGTCCGTGAGGCTTCTCGGTTCATCAGAAACACAATTATCAAAGTTTGTAGTTTGAAGTATTAAGTTAAGGATCTTCCGGATGATCAAGAAATTAAAAAACGATTTATACAGCGAAACGAAAAATACATTGATGCATGGCTAGATTTGAAATGAAAGTTGAATCCACAAAGCCAACAGAACAGAGCTCATCGACTCATACTTTAATAATGCAATAAAATAAACAAGCGTGTGAAGCTGTCCTATTTCACTGGTCCTAAACATAATTTTACACAGTGTGACATCACCTACGACAGGCTATGATATTTTTACTAATCTTTAATCCGGACAGGATTGTTCTCTCAAGAGTCCCTAAAACGGAGCTCTACCTAAATAATTCTTATGCTATGTGTGGACGCATCTTCAATAAGGTCACCGATAGTTTCAAGGAACTGCCTCTTAGACAATTTGTAATAAAGCTAAAATTGTGGTTATATGACAGGCAATATTATACTGTTTCAGATTTTTTAAATAATTGATAAAGATTTTTATAATATTATGTACATAATTCAATTATTAGTTAATTTGATAATGTAGAGCTTGAAATCAATCTTTTAATTTTTTATTATTTTTTATTTACTATTGCATGTTGAATTTAAATTGTGACATGATTAAATTTGAAGATTTATTTGGTATGTAAGACTAAGAATTTGTATACCGTGTTAATGCGGTGGAGAATGTGACACTTACTTAATATCTAAAATCTTTATATAACCATTCTTCTGACAAATAAATTCATTTCATTTCATTTCATTTCATTTAATGTATGTCTCTTTTCGTGTCATTTACAAGGTTTTTACTAGAGAATTCAAAAAAACTTTGACGAGCCTTACAGCAACATTTGGTAGCTCTGCCTTATGTACTGTAATTGGTGGATGAATCCATTCATGACAAATATTTATTACCTTTATCAGCCGTATTGGTAAAATGGGGTTGTGCCTCGACTTTCAATCTGAAGGTCGTGGGTACAAATCCCGGCCGTGCATCAATGGATTTTTCGTTTCGTAAAATTTATATGCACTTTAACACGAGCTCTTAACGGTGAAGGAAAATATCGTGAGGAAACCCGCAGCTTAGTCAGCTCCACACGTATTGTGTGGGCCAGGCTGATTAAGCTGAGAGGATGGTTTAGGTGCTTGGCAAGTCTATTCCATCTCAAACAATGTCCCAGGCACTACAGCGTCCGGTTAAGTGTAGGCATGGATTGCCTCTTGACGCTGTATAAGTCATCTAATATAGATGTAAAGGCCTAAGTTTTTTTTTATCAGACATTGGTTCTCATATCACAAGCTTTACTTAGGCTAGATGATGTTGTGTGAAATGTCCAGCATTATTTATTTGCGTGAGGCCTTAAAGCGGCATAAAAACTCTGTCAACAGAGTTGGCCACTGACTCAAACGAACTTCTTCTTCTTCTTTTTATTAATGGCAACAGTATAATTCTGCCAATGTCAAGTTTTAAATATGAATTCATGTCAAGTCAAGTCAAGTCATGTCAATTTAGTTTTGAAAAAAAAACATGGCGGCTTGTCATTTCAAAACTCCAACGGAAATCTTTCGTCAAATGAGAAATCTACTTGAATACTCCCCCATTCCATTTGCCAAATCTCCTGTTACGTATTTGGATACGTAACAGGAGATTTGGCAAATGGCTTCATTAGTAAAATGCCACCGAAATTACATAATAAAATGTAGTAAAACACCAAATAAAATAGCAGAGCCACTGACTAGCTCCTTCAGAAATGGCGAAAGAAGACTCAAACAAACTTATTTACCTACTGCAGTATTATTTGAAGTTTGATTAGGATTTGGCAAATAAGTCACATTTTTCATTGAAATAATTTCACTGACATTTCAAGGAAAAGCTAATTCATCATCAAAAATTAAAGTCAACTACAAAAATTAAACAGTACCTACTAGGTGCAGTTTGAGGTAAAATAAACTTACAAGTCAAAGGCCTGCATATCAAATATTACTTTTTTTTCCTTATTGCTAATGTTGTTTACATCAAAAACTGATTCAGTAGAGGAAACTGCTACTGAAACTCAATGCAATGACCAATATGACTCAATTTTATAAACACACACTTGGATTTATGGTAAATAGTTATATTAGAAAACCACAAAAGAGAAACCAAGAAACTTTGGTTTGTAATAACATTACCTACCTACTAAAGTTTTATTTACAGAGATGCGCGAGGCAAAAAGGACACCAATTGAAGTACTTTATATCTATTTTATTATCCTTTAAAAATTTTCATTTTTTCTCGACAACATTACTCCCAAAACTTTAAATTATGTAGAAACGCCTTCGTTATTTCATTTGAAAGCCTTTAAAATAGAGGTTGTAAAGTATAGGGATTAAATACTAGCCCATCAATCCTATGAAATATGACCACTTATATATCGGGTCTTCGCTCAAGGATCTAATCTTATATTTATTGGTCCAATAAAAACTAGTCAAACTTGGTATAGACGAATGTACTCTGTGGATTAATCTTGATTAAAATCAAGCGAGGCATTACCTAATGATGGTTTATAATAATAATTCTCATTTTGAATATTCAAATCCAAAAATTGAGATTAATACTAATGATGTGTATGATGAACTTTCTTTTAAAATTGTTGTATCAGCCAATTGCCAATTGAGTCGGAGTTTTTTTCGGTGTGCCAATAGATGCACCACCAAATATGTGCTAGTATTTATGGTTAACATCGTGGGTATGGTTACCTGTACAATTCTTATTATTACGTATTAGGTAAGTCTATTCCATTGCAAACAAATTTTCCTAGGCATCCTACTAGGTCTCCTTAGTCGTCGCCTAGAGTGTAGGCTGCAGGCATAGGTTACCTCTTGATGCTGATATTACTAGTAAAGGCCTTAGTTCTTTTGTAAATGAAAGCTCTAAATATTTGTATCCATTCTACTCAACATACTGAGTATCAAGAGTGAGCTATTTCTTCGAAGCTACAATCGAGAAGCTTTATAAATATTTCAATTCTGAGTATCCAGCCGGATGTAACCACAGTCGACTTACCATCTGCACCTTGAGTTACACCGGCTGCCGTATGAATAAATTAACTAAACTATGATCAGCGTAGTAGAAAATTAAAATGTGCAGGCGAGCGAATACGTTACTATGTTGTGCAAAAACTGCTTTTACTGATTATTTAATGAGAGCCAATTTCAAATGGCTGCAACATATTGTTTTTTTTATTCTAATAACTTATAGTGTTGCTCTAATTACTTATAGTGATGGGATGGAAAAAAATCGTTTTTGTTTACTAAATAGACGCAGGCGCTTTTAAAACAGCAGCTCATTATAGTAGGTACTTATTTACAACACAACAAGGTTCAGAGTTCTGTAACATCGCATTTGAAGTGGCGTCGCGAAATGCAACGTGAAGCTGCTGACACTGAAATAATTTTATATTCGTAAAGTTATTTCGAGGAGCTGACCTAGCTTCCTAAAAAATGCCTTTTTATCGATTACTGAGAGAAACAGCTAAGTTTGATAATAAATAAAAATAGCTTACCTATGGTCACGCAAATGGTCCTGTCTTCTGAAAGCTTTGCCGCAGATATCACAGGAGTATGGCCGCTCATCCGTGTGGGTCCGCTCGTGGATCAGCAGATTGTAGGACTTCGTGAACTGACGGTTGCAGAACTTGCAGATGAACTGCTTTTTCGGTCTTGATGCTCGTCCTGGAGCTCGCAGCAACCGCCTATCCAAATGTGGGTGCATTTGATGGGGACCTGCCCCAGGGGGAAACAACCCAGCGCCTGGGAAGTTAAAGGAACCAGCAGTAGTAGGTGATGGACCCGGTGCGCCAAGGAACGCTCCAGGTGGGCCGTATATAGGCGGTTGAGAGGAGCCATCGGACATCATTCCTTCAATCGACGACGTTCGGTGGTGAGGAAGCAACATAGCAGCAGCCGCTTCTCTCAAGGCAACCTCTTTCCTCTTTTCAACCATCATCGCCATCAAATCAAAGGAGTTTCGCTTGGGGAAGTTACCAGACGCTCTATCAGGTGATCCTTTGGCCGGCTCCGATCTGTCCCTTTCCATCATTCTTTCTCTTTCTATTATTTCAGATGGTATCAATGCAGGGTGCATCTCATTGGGGTACATAACTGGATGCATTGATCTTTGAGGGACGACAGGGACGAAGGCCGATGATTCCCGATGTGTGGCAGTTAGTAGGGAGCCTGTTGTCATCTGTCGGTGGTAAGGTAATGGTGGCGAATCAAAGTTGGCACTCGGGTTTCTTCCATTAGAAGATGGCCGCTGTTGAGCTCTATCAGCAGAACTAGCGAGAAACTGATCATGTCTGGATCGTATAGGAGCGTTGGTTGGGGTTTCAAGTATCGGACGAGGGGTCGATGCCCGAGATACTACTGTTCCACCGTTTTCCGACATCACTTTTTCATTTATACCTGAAAATTGAGACATCATTGTATTGATTGATTTTAAATTAAAAAAATGTAATGCAGCTTTCATTTGGCACTTTTGCGCTAGGGCAGTGATCTGTATCTTTTGAGCTACATAAAGCCTTTAATTAATCCTTTGATGTCTAATTCAAATGTCATTTTATGTTAATTTGTAGTAGATTATTTTCTATTATTAAATTGATTAGCTATCATTATAACACCTTACATCGACTCTTTTCTGAGAAACACTTAATAATAATCAAGCGTTTTAATAGCATATTCAGTTCATGTTTGCTTTACCATTAGCCTCCTAATCGCAGTTTATTTATCTTAACTCTTTTCTTCAGATCTTATCAATGACAACCGTTCCAACGTGAACCGTTGTGTGCGCGATGCTAAACATTTATATTTATGGATCGAGAATCATGCTTAATGAAGTAGCTCTATATTGTCTCTATATGATTAGCATAGAAAATAGATTCTCACGGTGTCTGTCTAAAGAGAGTTCATTTCTTATTTACCTTGTATTCATCTCAGCATGTTTTGAAAAACGTCGTCTACAAATCGACTTCATTATGACCGATCTATTTAGCCTTTTTTAGTTTATTTGCTCATGCATCATTCATCAGTTTACGTACGATCGTATCTTTGGCTTCTGGTGGTATCAGAAAATGTAAATCGCGACCGGATTTTGCGTTGAACTGAACATTAGTGTCTTTACTTGATATATTACTATGTGATGCTTAAATTGCTTTGAGTTTTTTCACGACTTTATATATTTCTTTCAATCTAAATTTATTGTTATTGCGTTCACCAAGTCACTTGAAATGATCATGTCAAACTGGCCTTGTCTTTAAAAGTTTCTTTAAACTACCTACTGAGATTATTATCATTATTAATTGACTGATCTTTAGAGTATTGTATAATTTTATAAACTTATTATAATAATGCCTGTCGTATCAAATTTCATCAGATTTGCAAAACATTTAAAATTTTGCTTTAAGTTTACATCGAGCAGACGATTTGTTATTTTTTACGGGGTGAATACCATTTTAAAGATTGCTATTCTGAGATTTACGGTTCAGCTTTACTATTTTCAACTGAGCATCATGCGTTTGGACAGTAAAACTGACACTTGGTTTTATAGCCTTTACTGAACAATGTTTTTCTTGTGTTTCCGGTCTGTCTCACGCATATTTGAATTTTAGTACCCTTCTCTTGTATTCTACCTACCTATTTGTTACTGTTTAAATTTTTGATTATTTTTAATTAAATTTGAAGTTTTTTTATTGGTTTCAAAAAAATCTGATTCCCACCTACTATTAACTGCTCACATAAATACGACTCCAATTAAACTACAAGCGGTCTTTAGATAGATACTAAAGTAGGTTTGTAAACATAAAACTAATTCTCTCCAATCATATTTTTACCCAAAGCAATAAAAAGCCAGGCGTCAGTTACATCAAATACAAAAGATTAATCTTAGAATCAATTTATTCAAGCGAGATGGAAAAAGAAGGCGATCGCCGGGTCCACATTTCACTGTACGTTGCCCGTTCTACCGTAAAAGCCTTCTGATTTTCTCTCCCTCTCTTTTGCACCTGCAGCTTTATATGTTTTGTCCTTCTTGCACTTAGGCCGTTCTTGATCGAGTTTCTACCATCTTACTTGCTCCGAAGCTGTAGGACTACTTTTATCTCGCTTTTGGTTCGAGAATTTAGAGATATGGATATATGTATGCAGGTACTGCAGTAAGTAATGGACACCGGGATGTAATACCGGTCATTTCAATAACAAAAAGCTTTTAAAGGAATATTTTAAAGTCTCCTTGGAAATTTAAATTTACAGTGTGAGACCGAAGTTTTACAGCATTGATTAGTGAACTGGTTATGTCTAGTAAGTTTATCTTTGTCTGTACACGCATACCTAGTTATTGTTTCGCAGTTAGCACTTAAGATATTTTATTTCTGTCGCAACTACTGGTTAACAGTTCTGAACTTGACCATTTTTACACAATATTTTTTAGTTATGTATATTTAGGTATTTTGTATCTAGTAAGATCATTCTCCATGAATTTCAATGATTCTGTATTGATTGCGTCCGATCAATATACTGATGAAAATGAAATCAAATTTATTGAAATATATGGATCTAGTAAAGTCATGGAAGATGTTTTTCATCTGGCCGCTGATTCTCACTGAATATTTCATCGCGATCTTGATATTATTCAATAATGCATTAAACATTGGTTATTTTGTATAAATTAGTGACCTTATGGTGAGTTTGAAATAGATCAAGACTGTGAACGTGAGATTTTTAGGCTCAGGTGCCTAAAAATCTGAAACGATGAATTAGGAACTACTTCTGTTAGTTAAATCATCACTATGAATTTATTGACAGTCACAGTATGAAGTCACATGAAACCTGAACTGTGTAAATACAGAATTTAAGCACAATTTCTTTTCTATACCGTATGCATGCAATACCTAATAGGTGAGCATGTGCTGCTGGGTGTGATTACTCAGGTCTACTTTCAACCTAGCTTTTTCAAATAAAATATATCACAACTTCTAGAAACCAAAGAAAGAAATTGTTTATGGCATGACCATTATGCCTAAGTACCTACCTATGATTTGTTGTACAGGTTGCAATAAACTGCAACCGCTGGTAATGAGATGTGTTTGACAATAACGCAAACTCAAGAGGCACATTTCTGGGTTTGAACCACCCTTGATGATTCTAGGCGATCTAACTTCGCGATGTACACTGTACAGAGGGAAACACATCAGCTTTATAGAGTCTATGCATTGTCATTTTGCTTCTAAACGCACAAAAGTGTATTCACGATTTTAACTATTTTCCTTCTGGACAACAAGATACATTTTATAAGCTTTTATTGACGAGACCTCCCTTTTTGCAATAAGTAGGTAGGTATGTTTTGCATAATACTTACAATTGAGTTTTTCTTTACCCAATAAATACCTAATTATGTTCAGTTCCAACTCAATTTACTGGAACTAGGCACACTTATATAGATGACTATGTAAGTACACCCTACCCTACCTACAATTTTGGTGATACAGAGCTGATGTATGATGGAGTCAGAAGCCGTTCTATAGAGTCTTTAGTGAGAGACAGTAAAGTATCTTTAATTAGGCTTATTTTAAGAACTCTTTTCATCTTTTTAGTTTGTATATCAACAAAAAATATGTTAATACTATTCCATAATATGCACTAAATAGTAAATAAGTTCGTATGAGTTATGGTCAACTCTGTTGATGAAGTTTTTAGGACGCCTGGCCAGGCCATAATGCAGAAAGGGTCAGATTAGACTTGAGTTAGTCTTGAAACGGTTTGAAAAATCTCTTAGGAAATTGGGTAATAAATCATTGTTTGACACATAATTCACGTTTGAGTGCGGACTCTGATAAGTATCTAAGAGACTTGAGGTATGTAAGCAGAACTGTCGTTGTTTAATTTATTAAGATTACCTACCAAAATCTAATTTTAAAATGATATTTTCACATATAGAGATAGATAGAAGAGGCTAGCCTAAAAGAAGGGTTGCATGTACACCCAGCTGTAAGTGATACTTACCGCATGATGATATATCGAAACTTTTGCACTACCATGCCAGTGCAGTATCAAGTTCACTTTAGTTGTGAGTAACTAAGTGTTTCATAAGTATAAGTAATTATTGTAGGTCCTACCTACTTTTGTAGTGACGCTACTTAACTTCTGGTACCTACTCAGAAGCATTCAGAGAATCGGTCAAAGCATTTAAGTTATCAAAAGATATGGCTAACGGTTTCTTTCATTGAAACAATAAAGTTTATTGACTATGGAGGCGGCATTCGCTTCAGTCAAGATAAGCATCGAACTCACGCCAGATTAGATTATTCTTATCATTTGATGGTAAAGATTAACTACTATTTGTTCAACTCCAAGCGTTTCTACCGTTTTACATTTACGCAGTATGGCTGGTATGGCGTTTGATTCATAGCTATTATTTTGGTTCTAAAATACCTAAGACATGCTCATACTTGAAAAATATTCTTGCCTTATACCCACGAACTTTTTGATCGATAGAGATTTCAAATAGTAGAAACCATTATGCGGAACCAGCATCATAAGGACAGGTACTTAATTATAGTTGTGGTTTTCGCAGCAACTGCAACGCTTCTCCTAATGGGTGGCAAACTAGCTCGTGCCAGCTTACCCTTTGTCTAAAACCTCATCGTAAATCTACAAGAACAATACTACTGTTAAAATAATTACCGCGAAACACAGTGGCAGGAAGCATTTACAAACCAAACTAAGTAAATGAACAATAGAATGAACGTTCCGTTATTTCCCACAGTTGTTTTTGATCAACATCTGCTGAACAAGAACTGCGTAATCAGTAATAAAACAGGTAGCAAGGAAAGCGCACCCTGCCTACCCAATTTATTCCACATCCGCTGTATTAAATTACGAAAAAAATTAACTCACACGTCGACTAGTCGCCCGATCGATCGGTGGACGCGTACGCCCAACCCTCCGGGCAGGTAGACCCGCAAAGTTTACAAACTGTGGCTTCGGGGTTAACAATAGACGATCAATGCAGTTTTTGTCACATTTCAACCGCAGTAGGCTCCGAGACAGGTGAATAGAAGATTAGTGGAAGCGCACACAATAGCTGTACTTTACAGGCCATAAACAGTTAATAGGCACGAAATGTCACTAGTAACGTCATAATTGGTATTTCACGTGTAATTTTGCACACTGATAGTTCACTGTGATCCGGGTACTGTCACTGGGAATAGGGGACACTGTATAGTGTTTAGTTTGCGTTGACGCGAAGGCTGCGCGTGCGCAGAAGGCGCGCGACTGGCGTGAGTGGAGAGCGCGTACTACCGGCTTGTAGAGACGGAGGCAGTAGCGCTCCCGATGTCCCCCTTCGCCCCGCGCGAAGCCTCCAAACCGTTTTTACTTTGGGAGCGATAAAAAAGGGATATCGTATTGTTTATTTTTAGTGTTAGTAGCATAAAAGTCGTGTAAATTAACACTGCCCTCGAATTTTGTCGAGTATCGGGACTTTCGCTTGGCCATGCTAATTGACAAAACTTTATAAAGTCTTTTCATTTAATTTATTTTGTGAGTTTCTAGCACTATATGAAACAAGTTTGTTCTCTATAAGAAAATTGGTCAATCAAAGAGGTGGTTATATTTAAAAAAAAATCTTTAAATATTTTATAATTTTTTTAATACAACGAAATCTATTCATTTTAGTCACATAATACCTTTATTAAAATGTTCATACTCTAAATGGATTTTTAAATAATTTGATACTTAGTTAATTTTTTTATTGATTGATGATAAAGTTGTGAAAAACTTAACAATAGCTAAGTATTTTATATAATATTATAATTTTGGACATAGCAACAATTCAATAAATGGAACGAAATCATTTTTTTACGACGATCAACCTAACTCAGATTTCGTTTGTGAACACATGACACTGTTTTATATTAGGTATATCTACTTTGATAAATTTATGAGTATAATGTTAATAAGTCGATAAACTCATTAGACAATAACGTGCATTTATAAATTTATAATAATTTCAAACAATATAATACATTTTTATCAATAATCATTAAAACATTCACTATACAAACTACTCTATAAGCATTTAATCGATTGGTTACAATCAAGTCTTTTTATTTATTATTTAAATAATGTATTGAGCTTCATCTGATTATTTATATACAAAACGGTTATGGATTTATATATTTATAATATCATATTAATATCAGTTTAATGCACTATTTTAAGTCACCTAGTATGGACCACTTTCTAAGGGAAAACAATTACTTAATATTTAAATATTCATTATAATTTATAGTATAATCATTGAATTAAGTACCTTATAATTCTGCTGATTATTTCACATATAGAACTATTCTATGTAACCCAATGCAACGGCACGTATTTACAGAGTATCGAAAAAAAAAACGCAGCATGTACCAAAATTTAGCACGCAAAAAATAAACAATGCTTTCTAAGTCACAACACTGATTAGATATAATCACATTAATAACAGGGTTACGGAGAAAATGACAAAATAATCTGTGATCAATTGTGCTTTTCCAAAGTCAAAATTTCTAACTTACCTAAATACTTCTAAAATTTGGCACATCAATACTGATATCTAGTTTTTATTCTACATTTCACATCTATAAAATATGAATACTATAATAGGAATAACATTTTAAAGTGCTGTTTTCATGTCAATATTTTCTTTTATAACTTTGAAATCAGTCATTTCACTTCTTTCATTGGCAACATCCTTGTATTTCCATAATGTCGACGCGAGAATTATTTTTCTATAACTTTCACATTTTATTAGTTTTATTTCATTCTGTTTTAGTCTCATCATTATCAGTCATATTATAAGACTTTATTAAAACTTTATGTATTTCTGTAATAAATATATATTTTAGAATAACATAGATTAAAGCTATGTTTTATGCTTTATCATTTTCGATGCGTCGTTTCAATGATATTTTTTTATATAAGTAAAAAAATTTACTGCGTTGAATTTGATTCAAATAAACGTCGAAAAGAGAACATTAATTTGGCTTCGGAATGAATTAATATTAATGGCAATTTATTTGTTCACCGAAATGACTCCAAAGGTACTAAGGACGGGAATCAAACGTTGTTACAATCACATGCTTGAAATAAGCCTAATCGAAATAAGAAAGCGTTTTCAGACAAATAAAAAAACGTAGTAAACTTAACATATTAAACCGATAATGGCGATGATTCTGTTGTTCACAGACTAAACTTAATTAAACTAAAACTTGAACGTTCTTATTTTGTTCTGAATAAAGACGAAAACGGCATGTCACCAAAAGTGACATTACTAAAATTATAATCAAAATGGCGTCTCTGAGCTTTTGTAACAGCTGATAGACACAACAAGCTAAATGGTGTTGACTAATTTTACCCACAAATACTTGATTTTGACTAAACATAAGTAATTTTAGAAATTTCACTGTAATAGTCATTCTATTATGGACTTTATCGTATACAAAATACGAATGAAGCATTTTAGTTTAGTTAATTTTAGTCAGTGCACAACAGAATCGACGCCAATATTTTCTTAATTACAATTGAATGTATTACAAAAGAATATGCATAAATTTATTTTACTTGCATAAGACGAAATAAAGGAAAGACAAATTAAAAAAAAAAGTAAAAACAGTAAAGATATGGATTAACTTTATTGAAACTAAATTAAACGAAGTTGATAGAGTTTTCCTTAATGTTCTGTCATCAACCAGCCTTCATCCATCGGTCTATAGAGAACTCGAGAGCAGCCATCCAACTGAAATCAAGAAAATTTACGAATTGTAATGGACATCGCACATTTAGCTGCACTTTATAGAAAAATGCTGGATGACGTCAGTAAATACGGCTCGCTTCTGACGTCAGCAGCATGTATGGATGTTGGTCGCAAAAACTACTAAATGGATTTGGATGTTTGGCACAGATATGGATTTTTCTGTAATAGCACATAAAGCTACTTTGAATCCCGTAAAAGTGAAGTATTTCTACGGGATCTCGGCTAACACTGGCATAATTCGTATTTTCTAAAATGGTAGCAGATCTATAATATAAATTACTATTTTCTAAAATGGTAGCATTTTCATGAATCTAATCTCACCGTTTCCTATCCATCTCCGATTCTGTGTGGAAGTAGAAGTGTCTTTGCTTCGGTTCTGTCGGCATCACCTCGAAGGCGTATTTCTTCCCGCCCGGGGCGCAAGTCTGTATTCTGTATCCGTGAAGACATGCCATTCCTGGAAATAATTTTACAATTCTATTCATTTCATAGAGCATCAAACCCGAGTCGTTCAACCATGACGTTGCCTTAGGGCGGCCTATAAATTCCATCATCAGAGTTTATCACTAACTGACACGAACTTGCTATAGCAAGCACCGAAGTAAGCAATGTATTTTTTGTAAATAGGCTACCAACATTACCTAGTTTTTTTGCAGTTCATACAAAAAAATTGTCTTGCGGCAGAAATTAAACCCGGGAACTCCTACGTCAAAGGCCATAGATTGACAGAAGAAAAAAGCTGAGCTTCTATTGAACGTACCCCTTTTAAAAGATCAAGAAGTTTCAATGTTATATGATTCAAGAGTTTTAATGTTACGTACCAAAAGCATTCTTGCTGTTCCCATCATTGTAGAAATAGAGGCAGGCGTCTTTCAGTACGCAGTACCGTTTCGCCCAGGACTTCCACTTGGAGCCGAGCTTCATCAGGTAGCCGAAGCAGTCGGGGCGGGGGATCGAAGAGGGGGGTAGCTTCATGTTCCTCATTGTTAGTTCTAACCAGCCGTCTCGCTGGAAGAAAATTTGAAATTTATTGGACGAGCAAAGCGAGCTACATTTAATTTTGTCAGTGATTTCGTTTCGTTTCCAATTGACATTTTGAGAGGCTCTTGTTTCATAAATAATAGTGGTTAGATATGCAAACTTGCAAAACTGCTGTCACCTCAACACTGCCTCATAAAAAGCTGGCTTACCGCTTCTGGCTTCGATGCTTTTGAATATGCATACCTATATTATTATCTTAATTGACTGTATTTTCACGTGAGTAATTTCATATTTTTTACGATTATACCTATTATCATTTTTATTAGCAAACAGTCGAGATAGAGGTGAATTACCTGGTTGGTTCGTAGCATCTATACGAGTAGCATGAGCTATCTATAGTACAGCGCGCCATCTAGCGGCAGCTTCGGAAGTATCCACCACGAGTTGCAAGCGAGTGCCGCCACCGCGCTGTAATCGGAAGCCGTGCGGTCTGCCTGCATCTTCTTCAGTATGCTTGTAGTTTACATTAGAGCTCCTACTGGATGTATGCTCCGAAATTGTTTAGCAATGCTGAATTACCTGGTTCGTAGCATCTATAGCATGAGCTAGCACAGCGCGCCATCTAGCGGCCGCTTCCGAAGTATCCGCCGCGAGTTGCAAGCGTGTGCCGCCGCCGCGCTGCAGTCGAAACCCGTGCGGTCTACCTGCGTCTTCCTCGGTAAGTTGGTAGTTTACTAGCATTAGAGCTCCTACTGGATGGATGCTCTGAAATAGGTAAATGATGAATTTGGTAGAGATGTTGGAGAACTATGAGACGCGTCATCAGACAAAGCACTGGTGAAAGTCCAAATTCAACGGACATGTTGTTTTAAAAGCAACTTGATACATGCAATCCTATTTTTGAACCTTATTTTATTTTTCGGCAATACATCAATCACCAGATTTGTTACTTTATCAGGTTAGTGTACAATCAGAATCCGAGACTCGAAAATGTCCTACAAAATAATTATCATATAAAATGCTAGCTTACCGAATCCGTCTTGTAATAATACAGACAATTGTCTCTCTTCAGCACGAACCACCTCCTCGTCCATCGTGGTGGATGATGTGGCTTCAATGGTGCCGCTCGCCAAAGGTAACCAGAATACAATGCTACTGGGCCTCCTTCGTGGGCCAATGATGCTACCACTTCGCATGTTCTCGCCACCTGAACGAAACACATAGTTATTATAACAACGTAAAACCATGGTTGAACTCCATGTTGACACATGTCAAAACAAATCTGTTACCACAAAAAAGCTTTCTATGTACGAGTATTTAAAGATCGTTTTTCTAGGGACAATTTTTTAGTTAGACTTAGTCTAAACTCGGCTCATTTTCTTGTAATAAGCCCCATAAAGTTCTACACAAGGTGCTTGATATTGATTAAAATAATTAGTTGTTAAATAAATATATATTTTTTTTTATGGAAGAGGGGGCAAACGAGCCAGTGGCACACCTGATGGTAAGTGATTACCACCGCCCACAGACAACTGCAGCATCAAGAAGCACTACAGATGCGTTGCCGGCCTTTGAGGTAGGAATAGGCTCTTTTCTTGAAGGTGCCTAACTCGTATCGGTCTTGAAATACCGCTGGCGACAGCTGATTCCATAAGTCTGTTGTGTGAGGCAGGAATTGGCGTGAAAACCGCACAGTTGTGGACTGCCAGCCATCTACATGATGTGGATGGTATGAAATATTTAATATATAAATATAAATTAATGTATGAAATATTTAAAATCTTACATCTAGCTCCAATATCTGCGATCCAGAATGAGCAATCTTTACGACTTCTGAATGTGTTTTATCCAACACGTTAATTCCTGTAAAATTCATATAAATATGTATTTATTTTTGGTGAAAAAGCCGTGTTGGTCGAATGGGGTTGTGCCTCGACTTTCAATCCGAAGGTCGTGGGTTCGAATCCCGGCCGTGCATCACTGGATTTTTCGTTTCGAAAAATTTATATGCGCTTTAGCACGAGCTCAAAACGGCGAAGGAAAACATCGTGAGGAAACCAGTTAGTGATCTTATAGGCGGCGATGGGCTTGCAACCTGTCACGTATGGAATACTAACTTCTGCAAGATGTGGGCATGTATCAAATATGTGTTTGGACATGCCTCTGATTACCCCCCTTAGACATCTTCATAGGTTCTGGAATAAGTAACATAAAAAGATCCGAGAGAATGTCTACCGCACGTTGGGGATACAGTCGTGAACCTGTTTACGTTTACGTTTTTTTTTATTTTTGGTGTTTTGAGTGGTGGCCTATATACGATAAAAGGAGTACCTAGGTATCAGTCGTCCATCGACAAGACGAACATATTTGTAAAGTTCGTAAGTCGTACATGAGCAAGATTGGCCAATAGCAGCAGTGAAAAAGGCATTGAAGAAGAAAAGCTGATGGTGATAATTATTTTTAATTTATTAATTTCAATTTTCATTTAAAAAGAAATGGTTAACAGTTCCAGATATTATATAAATTATAACCTAGTTAGGAAAAGTTTTTTTTCTAGCTGAAATAATTGAACGTTGTCATCCGCAGTGCCCTGTGCCGTGGATTAGGAAGTTACTCTTATTGCGGTACGCATCAACCTGGGATAATAATAAATAATGGGATACCTGCCTAGTGATTCAGACTTCAGCGGCACGCATTCGGGTCGGAATCGGTCAGCTGTCAACCGACCGCAACCAATCACAATGCAAGAAACATGCTTACCATTCACAGCAATAACAATATCACCGACTTCAAGACCAGACGTCTCAGCCGGGGTGTCGGGTTCGATGGCGGAAACCACCACCGGTTTGCTGCCATGGATCCGAAATCCAAACTCTTCACTGCCTCGCCTCACAACAACCGTCTTGTCACTTTCTGCAAAAATAAAAAGATTTTTCTATAAGGATTTTTCTCTATGGGCACATGCCGTAATAACGCACTGGTAGCTATTATTACTATTATTATTATTATTCAGCCATTTTCATCCCACTGCAAGGCAAAGGCCTCCCTTCCTTTCTTCCACTCCTCGCGATTCAACGCAGCAATAGGCCAATTGCGCAGGAGTTCAGCTCTGGTAGTTACTACATTTTTTTTAAACGGTTGAATGGATTTGAATGTTGTGATGTCAAGAAGGTAAATATTACCATATTGGATGTTTCTTCTTCCTTTAGTTCGATAGGACTTTTGTCAAATAATTTGACGGACTCACTCGTAGAAGATGCTATGATACCTATGCTTTTAAAAACAAAACACTCGTGAACACCAAAGTAACTATTGACCCTGTTTGTTACAATACACTTGAACTAATATTTATTTTCCTATCAAAATAGTACAATGGCCTAGAGACGGCAATAAACTCCGAGAAAAATCCGACCCTGACACAGATAACACTTGAAAGCGTAGGTACATCCGCGGTAATATTTGCACCATAATAGACTTTCTTCATTTGGCAAACCTCCAAATATTATACAGTTTCATTCATGCATTAGCGAAATTGTAAGTGACCTAGACGCAATCTGTTATCAGTTAGGTAATCGTTGAAAACGAAACCGGCGCCAAATACATAATCTGCTTAAGAAAAGTTGGTTCAAAAAACATGACTACGTAATAACACTTCAGCTATATTTTTATAAATTATTATCATTAACCATTCCTGGCAAAGCAGAAAAGCATGGTTTGCTAAACCACGTGTCAAAGTTCGAATACAAATAAATCTAAAATTCATAACCCCCTATGAAAACGAAACCAAATCCACGACTAAATCCACCGATCCACCATAGACACTCTCAGTACTAAATACCGTTAGGCAATGAAGCCGGTGCATAATTAGTTTTTGTAATTATATAGCAACCAACAAAATTACCTATGTTAGAAAAACGTTAATCACCTAATTGATTTATATTAAAATCATCTTGGAGTCTAATATTTCACATTACCACATTGTTCTAAAGCCACTAGCTTGTTCACTTCACATTGCCGACACCACAGCACCAGCATCAATTTGAAAATCTCCTCCAGTTTCTCTCTCACACTCCCTTTTGGATTCATCAAGACTTCTCTGACTAAAACATCAAAATATACCTTTTATGCTCCCATTATAATAAAACACTTATTCAGAATGAATATTTTCTGCTGATTTTCCAATCACTTACACGAGTGCCCCATGATGTTAAATGCTAAAGACTTTGCTATTCACTGGATATTTACTTCATTGAACACAAAAGATACTTTTAAATTGTCACAAACTGTTTATGAACACTAAAATATTTGATAGTAAAATCAATACGCCTATAACATTTTCAGTACCGGAGCGAAAAAAATACTAGTCACAGTAGCGCTTCGTCAACAACTGAAGTCAAACGTTAGGATGGTTGCGTAGCATTAAATATAGATCATACGATTCTACAGCTCTGATACCACTTGTCTGATCCAGCTTAACTTCAACATGGCTCCCATGTTCAAAATCGAATACTTCAAGGCCTTCAATTTTTTGAGATCACAAACCATGACGCAATTAATCGCCCTCAATTTGTTGTCAAGGTCATCCAATTTCAGCGTAAACTATTTTTTTTATGAGTCATTGGTTACATCAGCGGAAGAAAAAGTATTCGTGCTGTACCTACAAGTAAAAGAATTCAGAGGACGTCTCTAAAATAATAGGTGATGCTATTAAAATAGAAAGAGTACTCGAAATAGTCCACACGTCACAAGTGTACCAGTTAGTATCGTTTAGTGACGTAATCAGCTAGGTAAAGGTGAGGCGAAGACTAAAAAACTGTTTTAGTTGGGTACAATGAATGGCACAGATTGATTTTCATACTGATGTAATTGATAATGCAAATACGTATGCAAAACAAACAAAAGGCAGTACAGAGATATTTCAGGTTCTTTAAAAAAATATTGTACATTTCATCATTAAACACGTTTTAACCGGTTCTGTTAACGCGTGGGGTATTTTTAACTAGCATGAAATCTCCGCGAAAACTTTTTCTGACTCAAAATATCATTGAAAATCGCATTCTATCCACCAAATTCGATGTAGTAAATCGGTTAGTCACCGCATCGTCGCTTTCGTGACGCAGAAATTCGTATTCGAATCGCTTTGGACCGTAAAAATAGTTTTTTATTCGAATCATTTATTGCGTGTTGCTAGAAAAAGATACTTGTACCTAGTACTTGTATTTAATCGACCCGCTTCACTGTAAATCCCACAGTTTATAATTCATGTCACTGAACCCTTGCTTTTCCTCAGATTTACGTATAGATTGACGATAAGGCTGGAAATAATCAATACAGATAATGTGCAAAGATATGGGTAGATTTTTCTTATATTAGATTCGGAATCTATTTAAGTCACGCCCTTTTTACTACAAATTAACTAGGTAGTATAAACAACGTAAAAAAGAAAACCGTCATTGATAAAAGGGATAACTGACCGAGAAAGATATGATTTGATTGCTAGTAGAACACCTAAAAATGTGGTTATGTTCACTGGCTCTACTTTTAAACTCATCTTTTTGAACCGTCAAGGAGCCAAAAGTTTCAAGCATTGCCTTTACACGGAAGAATTTCAACCGATATGATATCGAATCGGAATGATTTTTTTACGTGTAAACGGTCATTAGCAAAACCTTCGGCTTAGCAAAACAAGCCTAAATTGCATCGTGTAAATGCTCTTTCTCTTAGGGGAAAATTTGTTTTGCACTTACCAAAACAGTTATCCACCTGTCGTCGGTTCATCTCTATGCAAGCCCGCCTGTGCACCAGCCTATGTGTCAGCGCCACGTATCGCTTGTTGAACTCCGTCTCAGAATCCGTAGGGTCATCTTTATTTGCGCTTGAGTGTTCCAATACATCTACATAATAGGATAGAACTTGAATTCGTTAATGGTATATTAATAAGCTTAACACACTTGAGTAACCTGTTTTATATTTCTTACTTAGGGTATAAACAATCACTGGTTACTTTGCATAGAACTTCGTTAATTTCACTTTCTCTAACATACACATAAAATCACACCTAAAGTTGATTGAAAAAAGATCCCTTCTTATCGATAAGGCCGCCCATTTTACATTATAATGTTTTATACTGTTTCTTAGTTTTAAGGAGAATAAAGAGAGAATAAATGAATGAATGAAATTACTTTATTTCAAGTAATTTCATTCATTCATTTATTCTCACCTCTTTCAGGTGTAGATCTCTACTTACCCCTATGGCAAAGAGACTACTATCAACTATCTGGCAAATTTTCATTTCATTTCATTTAATTACATTCAGTTTTTCTAAGTCTAAGTCTATCTTTTATCAAGCTTAGTTTGGGGCTAGATGACGCTGTGTGAAATGTCCAACATTAGTATTTATTTATAGGTACTTTACCTGGTGGAAATCTGGACCAATGCTCATCATTCGCTGATAAAAGAATCCAATTGCCACACCACCACGGGGCTGCGTAGATACCCCTTTCTTCCCGAGGTCGTTCGCCATCGGAGCTGCCTGAATAATCTTCTTGCTCTAAAAACAATTGAATGTTAGGTTTTATACAGAACTAAACCTGTGGCATACTTTTTAAACTTCGAACCGTATTTAAAAACCTATGTCTAGTGAGAAAATCACATTTTTATCCATAATTTACGAGTATGAGACGAAGCCCCTATTTGTTTTATATAGCATTCTCAACAAACGTTTGCTATGTTGCTTCTCGTAGGTATCACTTCTTTTTGTGAATTAAGCAGGGTCATCGCTCTATGTGTGGCTACTAATCATGCAACATTGAATTTTGAACATTTTCGTACCGTCAGGATCCACACTGGATCCGGCAAGTTTGTCCAAACTGTTACCAGCTGATTTTGCGATGCGTATGTCTTGAGGTTTTTCATTGGAAGCATATTCTTCTTTGCCTCTTTCTTCAGACTAAAAGTAAAAGTAAAAAAATAAACGTCATTCCAAACTGTTTTTTTTATTATTTGAAGAAAGATTTGAAGTGAAGTCAAAGTGAAAAGAAGAAGGAATAAAAAGAAGAAGAAGAAGAAGAAGAAACCAAGAAGTGAAGTGAGAGAGAAGAAGAAGAAGACTAAGCAAGCTAAGATGTTACTGATTGGGCGGTATAGTCGCTCAGCGACAAAGCCCTTTTATTTTTATTGTTAAATAAAAATAAATAAATAAAATCTATTCCACGACTCATCCAAACTAGTTCTGCTAGTGAGTCGTTGAAATATTTTTACCTTAGCTCGAACATCGGACCGGTGTCTATAATGTCTCGATTTGTCCTCAGAACGGTATCTCTTATCCAGTTTCTTGTACAACCGTACTCCACTTGTGCCTTTCTTGTGTGTCGAGGAACAAGGGGAGTCAGCGAACCCTGCCGGTGCCGGCACTATGTCGGGTGTAGCACAGTCTGCGTAGGACTCCTAAGGTAAATAGGCAACGTCAGGCAATATAATTACATTATAGAAAGTAAAATGATTAATCATTCTAGTGCTCGGTTTTTTAATCGATTAACTTTGTTTCTCAAATATCTCTAATATTAACATTATTATTTCTTATGAGAAAATAAGATCTTGACAAATAAACGATGAAAAATTATCTTTGATTCAAGTCGGCTGGTATAAGGCATGTGTCAAGTACTTACTTGACACAGAGTTGTCAATACAGACACAGTACAGTCACAGAGTAGGAGGTAGTCAGAGGACTACCCCCTTAGAAATCTTCAAAGGATATGATAAAATATCAACCGCGTCTTAGGCAATGACTGTTTTTTTTTTCATTAGTCTATCTTTTTAATAAAACTCACGTCTGTATGAGAAGTCCGAGAAGCCACACTATCATGCTCATGGGCGGCTGCAGTAACAATATGCACCTCCTTCCCACAATGCAAGCAATGTGCCTTCGCCTCGCACTCAACGCTGTGGAGACTATGCTCTGTCTGTTCCGAGTAGAACACAGAGTCAGAACCGGGGGAAACGGAACGGAGTGATTCAGCTGACTGTGTTTTAGCAAATTTACCATCTGTAATGAAGTATTGTATCACAACTTGGGGAATTGATCTAAATGTAAAAAGTAAATAAATGACAGCTTCATTTATATTTTTTTTGTTAAGTTCTGAAAAATGTGTATGAGGCAAGTTAGAAATTAACAATCATAAAGGAATTACAATGAAAATCAATCTATCAATATAAAATCCAAGTTCTTAGCTGATAAGCTAATACACTTACTAGATTTGCATGAACTTTTGAGAGGACTGGATATGGCTTTAAGTATTGGGCAAGTATTACTTATGATTTACTAGCTGCGCTCCCGCGGTGTGACCCGCGGTCCCTCGGGATTTTTTCATTTTTCCGGGATAAAAAGTAGCCTATGTTCTTCCCTGGGATACAACCTTTAACTATGCCAAATTTCAGCTTAATCTGTTCAGCGGTTTGGGCGTGAAAGCGTAACAAACAGACAGACAGACAGACAGACAGAGTTACTTTCACATTTATAATATTAGTACGGATGAAAAACTTTGGTACCTTTATCTTTCTTTTGATGCCTCGGAGAAGTGGTTGGACTTCGAATATAACGCAGAGGTGTTAATCTTGATCCAGCACTAGTTAGGGTTCTAGTAGTTTCTATATCTTCTGCTTCAAGAGAGCCCATGCAGGGAATGGTCGGTATTGATTGCTTTCTTCTAGGCAAACTCCCTGGCAGGGATATGCTCTCATTAGAACCGCTTTTTCTTCTTGGTCTAGAAAAAAATATTAATAAAATACGTGCTTTGCTTAGTAAAACCAAACAGTTTTGTTAACAGTTGAGATTTCTTACCTGTATCCTGAATGATTATTTGTTGTTGGAGATTTGGCGTTGTTATTAGTAGTTTTCCTGCGAGGACTATCTCGCAACCTTCTGTGTTTTCTTGGGGAGACATTACCGTTGCTTGCGCCTTCTTTCCTGTATTGTTCACTAGAATCATCGGAAGTTGGTATGTTCAGATGTAGTTTTACATTCGATCCCATCATTTCTCTTCTATCATAGTGCTGGAGCCTGTACCCATGGCTTCCATCAACAGTTTTACTCTGAGTAGGACTTTTCGCTTTCAATTTGGTTCTTTTGACATATCGCTCTCTTTCTTGTGGTCTTTTTGATTCAACTTCCTTTTCTTTTGCCTGTTTCTCTTTCACAGATTTTTCAATATCAACTGGTTCTCTAGGAGAAGATTGGATGCTCTTAGTTTTATCTGCAAAATGAGTTTTCTTTTTTCTAGGTGCTTCTGATGATTTATCCTCTGGAGATTTCATACTTGAGGGTTTAAAGATACTGCGTTCAGACTTTTGGCTGATGGTATCAGGGTCTTTTGGTTTTTTACTTCCAAAATCATCCTGTGACGTTGATACAGAGTCATCGTATGATTTAGAGAACTCTAAAGTGAATGCTTTTTTCTTACGACGTTTTTCATCACTCAGCCATGTTTTAGGTCGAGTAGTAGATCTGTACTTTTGAGAATGTTTGTAGGCTGAAAAAAAAACGTATTTTTCATTAATAACAATGTTTGTGATACGAAACTTTACAACGTTCTATAAACGTTTTCCATATCTTACTCAAACCTCCATCGTCGTCGTCTTCAACAGGACTTTCATAATATCCTGAAGATGAATAGTGTGCACTTCGCTCATCGTCAGATAAAGATCCCTGTAATCATTAAATAAGTATAATCAAAATGCATATTTTGATTTTTTTGGTTTTTATGTTAATAAAATCTTTTCTTACAATCATTTTTGGAACAAGCTGTTCCATTTCTTTGACTGGACTTTTTTGATTCTCTTCTTTGGATTCGGTCTTTTCTATTTCCTTTGGTTTGCCAGTAGGCGTTTTGCCATCTAAGTCTTCTGTAACGTTAGGATTGGAGCCACCTAAACTATAACTCCCGCTAGAACTGCTTTTTCCACTCATGTTTCCTCTCGTGGTCTAAAAAATAGGTAAAAATAAGCATGAAAAGTGCAAAAACTTAAACAAACAAAACCTTCTAAGAAAACTCACTTTTGTGAGCTTAGATGTTTCTTCTTTAGGTTGAATTTCAGTCTTATCTCTCCTCATATTATGTTCTTGGCGCGGAGTTATATCAGCTTTTACTTCTATTTTTTCTACGCTTATTGCTTGGTGAGGTAGCCTATCAGGTAAAGGTAGAGGCGGTGAAGATAGATCAGGAACTATAAAGTCATCATTGATTTCTAGAGGCGGTGAAAAACTTGGAACAATAAGGTCTTCTGCTATATTATCAGTTCTTGTTGATGAATACAAACTTGATGCGCTTTCAAATGATGATCCATCTTGGGCTCTGTTACCTTCTGGATCTAAAAAAAATACAGCCGTTACCAAGGCACAAGTTATGGGCAAGAAAAAAATTAACTCAAAATTTAAGATCAATTCTATGATGTACTTACTTTGATTTTGATTTTTACAACTCTTTTTGGAACTGTCTGAATTAGCTGTTACGTAATCTTCAGTAGTCGTTGTGCTTTCAGATACATCTGTATTAAGTCTTCCTGAATCGGCTCTATTTAAACTATTTTCACTGCTACCAGCTTTAGCTAAAGGTGTTTCAGCCGGTGATTCTACTATTTGGTTTGGAATGTTACCATTTGGTTCTTTTGGAAGTGATTTCTTTTGTAGTTCTCGTCGCCTTGATGGGCTGAGGGCTCTTTCACGTTTCTTATTTATAAAACTAGGCGTTCTTTTAAATGGAACGTCAGCTAGGTCTAAACTGGGATGTGTGATAGCTATTGCTGGTGTATGATTAATTTTTTTCGGACCTATTGGCGATAAAGATTTCGATATGGTTGGTTGTTTGGTGATAGGGAGGACCACGCTTGGGACTACGGCTGGGGGTGACAATGAGGCTCTTTGTGCGGGACTTGAGCTTGATGTATCTAGTTTGTTCCTCGGAGAGGTCGGAGATTGGCTCTGAAAATAATAAAACACATTTAACTAACAGCTTGTAAGAGGTGAAACTAAGTATCGGTAGAATTGTAGCTAAAAGTCGACAAAAAATTACAAACTACTTGCCTGAGAAGCATCAAATTCTTCATCCAAAGCATCCGTATCTAATGAAGACCGTTGCTGATGCTGCAAAAGCAGAAGTTGTTTTCTTCTCGACGTAGGAGTTAAAAGTGCAAGGGCTCCAGGAGAGGCTGCAAGAGAGCTCAAGTCTGATGAACTGATAACCGTTCCATTTTCTGTTCCTGAATCTATTTGCAAGACCGTTGTCTGCGATTCGTTCCACATGCTATCCGAATGATCCCTGCAAAGAGGACTTTAGATGAATTGCAGACCTCTGACAAACAAAGACAAAAAATTATACAATATAACACAAATAAAACCAACCTGCTCTGATCAACAGTCAATGATTCATTTGAGGCGCAAGGTGAAGTCTTTTCTAAAGGTGCAAGAATTGTAGTGACATTATTTAATATGACATGTCGTTTTGCTTTTTGGTCCACGTCAACTTCAGCTTTTTCCGGTGATCCTGGACTGGATTGAGCAGTGCTGAAAATAAAATTAGCTAATTAATTAAGACTCTATGAAAGAAGTGTAGATATTTACATGCAAACAGACGACACAAACATTGAAACAAATGTCCATTCAATTATTTGAGGCAATACTAAAACATTATATCATAATCAAAAGGGTTTTCAAGATAAATATATTCAGTTCAACATTAAATATTTTTTAAAGGTTTGGGTTTAGTAGTTTAGTAGTTTCTTATGATTTTGCCTACCTACGATTTAAAAGCTTTTACAAAAGTACATTCAATCTTATAATAAGCCAATGGATGATTCGTACCTGGACTCAGGAATTTGAACATCCTGTACATTTAGAATTTCAGGTTTTTCTTCAAAACTTACGCTTCGATTTCTAAATGTTTCATGCTTGTAACTAATATACTTTTCGTGAAAGTCTCCATATGGTGGATTTCCATCAGAAGAACTATGGAGAAAAATAAATGACTGATGGAATGACAAGCTTTCATAAGAAAGTAACTTTGCAGAAGAGATCTTGATCATCAGCATTAAAATTAACGTCAAAGAAATCTGATAGTGTGTTTGCATTTCCCTATGGATGTGAATATGGTTAAGTGCAATGGACTAAATTTAAATCTACTCGTATTATATAAATGTACCTACAGAATAAGTTTCTTACCTAAAAGAGCCATCTGGTTCAAATCCAAAGATACCTTCATCTTTGATAGGAGTTTGGCTGTAGTTCTGAGCAGTATACTGCGTATACATTGCTTCTCTCTCCCTATCCTTTCTTGTCATATTCTCTTGACTTGTTGACATAACTAACGGTACATCTTTGATGCCGTCTCCATTAGTTATCTCAGTTTTTCTTCTGAAATATTTATGATTTTGTTACAAAAATAACTTAAAAGTACAAAGAATAAAAATTAAAAAATTTAATAAAAAAAAAATTAATAGTAAAGAGAATTTGTAAAGTCTGTGTACTTACACATCTAGCAAAATTTCTCCTTCTGAAAGAGTTTTCTGGAGAATTCGTTTGTTCTTCTTACGAAGCGTAGTGAATGGAATAGCTTCATCGTCAGGCCTTGGTTCAAAATCTATAATTATTTCTCTTTCGTTCTTTTCACTATCATCAGTAGTAGTTGCAGATGTTTCAGTTGAAGGTTCTGATTGGAATGTTGAGGTTTTAGAAAGAGGATGCGAAGAGTTTATCGTTTTTTGAGATGCGTCACTAGTGCTTTTTGATAGTATCGATCGAAGACCTTTTTCACCTTTAGCCTGCTTTGCAATTTCTTGTTGTAAATACTCAAGATTTTTTCTATTCAGCGCCATAGATTTTTCAATTGTTTCTATATCATCGTCTATCGTATCATCTCTGTCACTCTCATGTATGAATTGAAAGTTCTGCTGGAAGTACTCTTGAGCTTGTCGTTGCAACGCGCTTAGTTCTGAGTCATCGACTTTTGATGATGCGACTGATTTGACCGAGCATGACGTGACGTCATCGGAGTCTCCTCTAGTTAAAGGTGAAGCGGGTGGCATATTAGATATAGGTGATCGTGGTGATCTAGGCGGTTCCTCAGACTGGGTTCTATGAAGTTTTTCGTGATCAGCTCCAATAAAACTGCAAAATGTAAAGACGTAAATAACAATACACACACTCGACGTAAGCACATTTGCTTACGTCGTGTGTGTGTAGTGTCCACTGTCCAGATACATTTATCTGGACAATGGACAATAGACAGACATGCCTGTAACTACCCCCTTAGACATCTTCTGAATACAAAGGATCTGGAATACCTACGTAAAAGATCTGTGAGAATATCTACCATACCTTGGGGATGGTACTCGTAGACGTGATCCTGTTTTTTTAGAAAGGCGCTTAAATTGGGTTTACGAAAGAACCTCAACTTTGATCTAAAGATCGCGACAAAATTAAAGCTTCTACGTGTACCTTTCAACACAAGGAATATCACTGGGACTGTCATGACCAGCTAGCCGGTCATTAGCAACTTCTGAAAACGATTTGGTTAATCTTCTAGGTCCTACGACAAAGCCATTTGTTTGCACTCCTTGTTCCGCAACCGCTTTCACCTGGAAATTAAATTAACGAAATGATTTTTTATGTACCTATGTCATCTTCCTGCCCTCTTCCCACATTATGTGGGGTTGGCACAACATGTGTTCTTCTTCCATTCTCCTCTATCAGCCGTCATCTCAACACTCACTCCTTTCTTACTCATGTCATCCTTCACACAATCCATCCATCTTTTCTTTGGCCTACCTCTACTCATAAACCCATCAACATTCATACCAAGCACTCTCCTAGTTAATTCTTTATGTAAGTGTTCACGTAAATTTTATTGTGTTTCCGATGGAAGAAAACGTGTCGTGAAAACGTAACCCTTGTGACTTGACAGTCAAAATAACTTATCATCATTGTCAATTAATTCAAGTGTAATTATAATTATATTCGGATTCAAATGTAATATACAACTTACCCTTTTTATAGTCCGTGGACTTAGTGATAAATAATTTGGTGGCAGCGGTTTCCTTCCTAGGCAGACTTCTGTTTGTGTTGCTTGTGTTCTCATTACTCCTTTCTTTATAGAATCTGAAAATCATCCGATTGGTCGTTGACTACTTATTATAAGTAAATGTATGTCAGTATTGCGAACGGGCCGCTAAAATTATGTTTGAATGAACTATCGTGATATTATGCGTAGAAATAAATACCTAATACGACAACTTTCGGCTGCTCGTTATGCGTCGGCCGTGGCACAGTTGGGGGTGGTATGTTAGGGTGTTGTATTGGCACTTGAGGCTGGTAGTGTATAGGTGCTGAAGGAGCTCCCTGGGGCACGAATTGTTGGTACGGCGGGAACGGCTGGTACATTATTGGCAGTGTTGAGTAGGGTTTCGGCTCGGGCTGTAAAGTATACAATAAATCAATTTGGCGTAATTATCCAGCTTTTATCATATTGGTAAAAGTAAGTAAAATATTAACTGATCCCGGGTCCGACCATCAGACCTGCCCCGTGATCAGATCATATCCCATGATCATCAGATTCATTCTGATGAAATCATGAAGATCAAAAGATATCAAAAAATTTACCTTTGCTAAATTTTTTGATATCTTTTGATCTTGTCAATAAAAAAAGATAGAAAAAAATGCTGCCGATATTGATTGATAAGCTGTTATTAGAGCTTGCATGTGATACATAAAAATATACAGTGTCTTATGAGTCGCTATGAAACTTCTTTTTAAATCCTTTTCTTGTTTTGATGCTTGAGTAAGTCAGATGTTTAAGCTTAAATACCTTTACAACACGTCCATCGATTAGTCGTTCGCAGTCTCTTCTGTACCGGCTTCCACTGACTGCAGCAGGCATGACAGAGTCATCGAAAGTCGTCAGAGTGTGCGAGCGAGCGAACGATACATGTTTTGTTCTGGAATTATACAAAAACATCCATGAATAAAATTACTACAGATTTTAAAATGTTGAAAATTATTATTGTTGACTTTCATAGGTAGGTGTACTAGTGAAAGAGGTAAAATTGTTGTGTGTAAGTATCAAAGTCTTAAAAAAATATCTGATACAAATTATTTCTAAGATAGATAGATTAATTTATTCTTAGCTATGGAACTTTACTAAAATAGGGTAAGTATTTCGAAAATATCCTATTTTATGGCTAAAAAGTGTTCCTATTCTAGAAAATGTGTAAGTTTTGCCGTTGCGAGGTTAAAAATATTAAAAATTATTCTAAAGTTTCTAATAATAATGTGAATGGCATATACAATAGCAAGCAAAGTGCTCATGTATTCAAACTCTTAATACTCGTAAAATTTACCGCAATGCGACTTCCTAAATAGCAAAAGCGTTAAAATACACTGAACAACCGAATTTTTAATGCACAGTTGCTATAAATTAAGCACAAGAAATAAAACCAAATGCTTGCATTATTTGTTTTTAATCTGCAAGACTATTGCGTATCTCATAGCTCATAGTGAAGACACTATCCAAGAGTTGAATGATGATCTGTCAAGCATGTTTCGTCACTTGGATGATGAATTAGAATGAGGTCTTGAGAAACCAGTCGCATGATTGATCACTATATTTGGACAAGACGTTAGTGAATTGGATAATGCCACAGAACTCTCTACAATACAAATACCTTCAATGTACAAATAACAATCTTAGGATAATTCTTTCCATTGTTTCATACATAACACAAGCTCTGCTTTTTTTGGGGCTATGTATGTGTATATGATGATGTTGTGTGAAAAAAAAAAAACAATACGCCAATGATTATTTAGTTGACAAGCAAATATATTTTACTATAGACAAATCAGTACAGGGTAACCACTTATTTTTCATAATTAATAACCCTTTCTAGTCTTCCTAGTCGGGTAAAAATAAGTTAATTTCGTAGTTTCTGATATCCAAGTAATAGTACCTAGCTGGATATCAGTACATCGTTTTTTAGAAAATACTCGTGTAAATAAGTGAGGTTTTTACCAAAATGCGTTCAATTTCTTTAAAAGAATACAATTGTCTTTTGTTCACTATGTAGGTCTAAGTTTCGGCTCTAGTAAAAAATCAACTAACCTAGCTTAAAAGATCTAGTGATAGCCATCTACATTTACCTGTGCGGCGGTATCGTGAGAGGGGGTGGCGGGGGCGGTGGCGGTATGGGTGTGTGGGCAGGACAGCTGGAACACATAAAACTGGCTTAGAAGCCTACCAAAGCAAGGAAGGCTCTCCTTAAGCTTATCACAGTGAGGCAGCGGCCGGCAGCGAAACGATAAGCAGTTGTGATATGATTTTAAACGTTATCTTCATTACTGTAAGACTAGTATCGCTTAAATAACCTAGATATGTCGGCGGCAGATATCGCTCCGAATACTCCCAAACAGCGAACACACTAGGACTGCTTGCTGCTTTGCTGCCGGCCGCTGCCATCTCGATGTGATTTGGTGAAATAACATTATCTCAAACGCCTATTTATAGTTTCTATATACAAAAGCAAAAAAAGAAATAAAATCAAAGTAAACCAAGGATTACAATTTCAACCAGGTTGGAACCTTCTTTTAAGTACAAAATACTTGTGCCAGATACTTATAAACCGGGGTCTCTGAAATGCACGGGCCTAAACCAAGTGCAAAAGTATGATTCGTTGAAACGTTCTCACTAGAGGCGTCAGATTGTAGGAACTTTCGAACGATACGGCATGTGTTTAATATAAAGCCTTTTGCATAAAGACTATGTATTTTGGGAGATCTAATAAGTCAAGTGCCTGGAACAGTTGTTTTGGGATTACCCCAGATTATTATTAGCAAAGCTTAGCAAAGCTCTCTCAGTCAAACCATAATAATAGCAAGCAGCCTTTTACATATACATATATCGGATGATTTATACAGCGTCAGGAGGCAATCCATGCCTACACTTAACGGGACGCTGTACCTAAACCATCCTCTCAGCTTAATAGCAAAGCACACGTGATGAAAAAGCTTAGTTTATTGGTGGACGCGACCTGGCTTTTAGCCCGTTTCAAAAAGTCTAACGGCCTTACTAATAAACGTAATCTAAAGTTATTCCTGAGTGTAAACTGTCAAAATATACCTACGGTTATTCCTATTTTATTACGAGGAATAACTTTAAACCACGTTTTTTAGAAGGGCCCTAAAATTGTGACTCTATTCAATCTATAATGTTAGTTACTATGGAATGTTTATCTGCAAAATGTGGGCACGCACCCAAATAAGTATTTGGACGTGCCTCTGGCACCCCTTTAGATTATTCTCACCTAGAGGATTATCGTGATCCTTCATTTCGTGTAAATCTGTTACATAAAATTAAATTGTTGGTTTCAAGGGTAAGGTTGAATTGAACCCTTATAGGGACCTACCTATTTCTACCCACACAAACTACAGAAACTCCCATTAAATTGAGATTTATGTGCTGGGTAGTGGATTTATGGTGCAATCTCTGGACCACTAATTGCTAATGTCAAGCTTCGTTGATGCATGATGATGGGATGACCATGACATCACACTAACAAAATGATAATCCTTGTTATTTTATTACTTAGTATAGTATAATAGAGGTTTTAGTAATAGTGATTAAGTAGATAGATAGTATTTAGATAAAACTCGGCAGATCTAAAGATCTGCACTAAAGTAAGAAACAAATGCGTGCATGGTTCGAAAAATAGCAAAATAATGAAAAAAAATTAAAATTATTTAGCCTACTGAATTCAAGCCTTTTCCACAGTTTAATACTATTTAAGACATTCCGAAAAACTAGATAAATTATCAGCATATTCGATTATAGTTTGATAAACTGTAGTGTGGATATTTTAGCTGTTACACAAGAAAACAAGCGATTAGTATGAGTCAATCCTGCGGGCATTTGTTTTTTAACCTTGGTCAGGTCAGAGCTAACAATGCTGCCCTGTTTCCTTTGGCCGGATAGGTAGGTATTCAATAAGAAATAATGTTTATTAATACGAAAGAAAAAGATCTCCTTTTTTGGTATTTTCATCACACTCTAGAATTATAATTGGTCCTGTGTCAACTGACATTATTATTGAAAAACCTATTTACTGTTATTATAAAGGTCATATTTACGCACGAGAAGGGCTCTCAAGATTGTGGGAGCCTTTGACAAAGGTTAGCTTTGAAGGCTCAGGCCAATTATGGGCTGGATGGAAATAAGCTCTAATTACTTTATAGTAAATAGAGCTTATTTCCATCCAGCCTATAATTATCCCCTATATATATATTTATATATATATGGTGTTATCACCATAGACATTTATAACCTAGATAACATTATTATAGAGAGTATATCAAGTGGAATAATAATTCGATTTTCGATCCGATCAATCGCCTATCGCCGATCGCCGATCAAACCACACCGGTTTTCAGCATTATTTATTTATTCAATTATTTTATTATAATGCGTTTAAAGAAAAAAACTCATGAGAAAACCAGTAAGTTCCTATTCTTACAAGCTTCGCAAATTCTATTTTATAATTTAACTACTAGTAAAATATACTAGACTTTGATTGTCTCTTCTGAGATATATTTTACGTCCTTTTACCGTCAATAGATGATAGATATAAGTCAGATGAACAAATGAAGATCGTTCATCGATAAATCTTTTAAAGCGAAAATAAAAGCTCGTAACTACTTAAATCGGTGCAGTATTTTACACCTCGTAAAATCCAATTTAATCCATTCATTCCATGCAATCCTAGTGCACAACCGACGCTTAACCTTTTATTTATATCAAATGCCCGCGTATAAAAGGAAGCAACTCTTTCATTATAGCAAAGAGGTTTGCATACGATAAAATCACGGAATACTCTCAGCACATTAATGAATTTAATATCTGACGTACAGAGGTAAGGGTTTTGCCATAATAAATGACTTACACAGGGTAGTCCAATTGAATACCTGAAGTGATTCTGTCAAAGGACTCTTTTAAATGAAGGTTATCCTTTTTTGTGGAGTCCGACAATACTTTTTCAATACGAACTCAATGAGCGTTTCAATTGACTTGTGCATTTTATAAATTTATGCTAAATGGTGGTCGCTTACGGCCTTACTAAACGTGGCCTGTGGTATAAAATTATGACATGACACACAAACTCATTTGTTTGGTTATTCTTAGTTTACGCCTGGAATAACTTATCACGTTTATAAGAAAAGCCGTTAGTTTCTGAAAATTTTACTTATAATAACAATACTTACGGGATTATAGAGGGTGGTCTAGGTAGTGAACCACCTCTGGTAACAGACGCGATTTGGTCCACATTATAGTTCTGCGGCCAACCCGCGTTATCTTCTATTACCGATCTGAAATTGAATACGAAAACCATTTAGAAGGAGCGAGCATTGGAAGGGCCATTTATCATTCAGTAACCTTCGCTCAAGTGAGAGGGTCTGGAGGCTTAGAGCGGCTAAGATTTACGCCTTATGCGATCCTGAACTTGCACAATGTACCTATTAGATAGATTGAAAATAATTTATTGTACAAATAAAAATAACAAGTATACCAAAAACATTATCTGCATAAAATGTGAACACACAAACACACAACCTCTCACCCCAAACGCATAGGCTCTTTCCGTTCCGTTGTGGGTAATAAATGGATGCCAAATCTGTACAAGTTCATAATGCTCCACTTTTAAATGTTATGATGCCTCTACTAGAGGCAATCCCCTAGCTAAGATCCATTTGTGCAAAAGATGAATCAGTCTAAAAATGCACGGCCCTCCACGGAACGTGATTATTTAAATGTGTGAAAAGAAATATATATAATAAATGTTTGTAGGTTAGTAGATATTTGATACGTCCTTCGATAAGGGCAGACAAGCCATAATTCAGAAATATAAGCTGAAAGTTCTCGCAATATTTGCTTTTGTAAGCTCTGGTTCTTATATACCTAATACTTCAAGTCTAAAGTACTGAAGTCGCAAGTCAAATAAATTCAGAACTAAAATGTTGAAATTCTTTAGAACCTTTCATCGTATTTGACTCTTAGGAATTAGATTAGGTACAGTAAAAGCATAGCCTTACTTTCATGAAACTCAATCGAAATATTATTAATATTATTATTCACCAACCGAATAAGACTTATTTTCTTTTTATTGCTTACCAGATACTGCGCGCGGCTTTGCCCGCGTGGTACCAACATTTTGAATAGCCTATATGCTATTCCAGGTCACTATCTACGCCTATTCTAAGTTTCGTCCAAATCGGTTCACTGGTTTAGGTGTGATTGAAACACAAACATACAAACATCCAAACATCTAAACAAACTCACAAACTTTCAGCTTTATTATATTAGTGGGATAAAAAAATACAAAGCATCAGGAGGACTTTACAACTTAAATAGCCGGGACCGAAAATTTAACATGCCTTCCGAAGCACAGAAGCGCTGAGATGAAAATGCCACTGGCGGTGTATGGGTTACACTTACCTACAGACCGTACCAAGAACGACTTAGCAAGCACGACCACGAGCGCTTCTTTTTAAGCTCTTAGGTGTTTTGATCTGAGATCTTAATCCTGTATAATATTATATTCTCAAAATCTTATTATGCGAAGGTAACGTTGAAATTGTAACTCAAGTATAATGCAAATTGTAAAGGTACTTCACAAAACACTTTCTCGTCATTTACCGGCCAAAATAAGGGTCTGTATTAAAGGATTTTCTTGCAAATATTCTCTGGAAACTCGTTAGGATCGCGTTGTAATTGATCTGCCTTCATAAAATTAGAGGGAGGCTTAATGAATGAAATGGAATTTCCCAGATATTTGTATTTTGTTCTTCATTATTTGCGGTTAAGTCTAGGTCTGAAAAATTTATAGGGAATGTGATCTCGATTTATAAAAAGGTTTTTTATCCAAGAGGTTGCTTACATTAAGAGCACTCAAGCTGGTGGAGGTTTTCTCAGAAAATGTGGGAGGGTTTATTGCGTTAAATAGCAAATAAAGTCTTCGTTAAACAATAAACTGGCTAAGTGCAACTTTTATTTGAACGGAGAGAGTTCCGTATAGTAAAAAAACCAAAAAAAAACGAGCTTCCAAGAACTCTTTTAATTTTTATCTGTATTTTATTTCTATACCGCTCTATGGCGTGTAGATGGACAGAAAACGAGAACTCAATAATGACAAACATCCCTCCAAACTTCACATTTAACCACATACAATACTTTCACCACACTGGTTCAAACGAGCTAGTGACACGAAGAGAAGAAGAACATCTTACTGTGGCCACTCCATCCGCGTGAAGTCTTCATCCTCAGGCATCCACGTGTACCGTTTGGGGTCAGGCTGGCTGCAGACGGAACGAGGCCGTCTTCGGAAGTACGAGCACTCCAGGTCTGCGTCGTAGGCACACAGCTCCGGCGGCGCTGGTGATGGCTGGCCAAACCTGGGGAACGCATTGTGGGCTAGGAAAACATACACAGTCCTTCTCAAAACTAAGGTTTTCTGATGGTAAACGTTATGTCTAGGCTATTAAAAGTGTTAGGAATAATGAAGCAACGCGAGTTTACTATGAAAATGGGTGACCGCGTCTTTTTGGCAGCAGCTAGTTTACCATAAAGTTTCAAAACTGACATTATTAGATTCTGTGCTTTTCGTCTTAAGACCATAGACAACCTTGCGTTGAAGAGGTGATTCCCATATATATAGGATCTGTACCAAAAAGGTACCATGCTAAATCTATGGTGATTCCTCTAATAACGAGATGAAAAGTTTGTATGAATAAGTGGCCAGCTTTGGTGACGTTAGCAAGCTGAATTGACGACCTCTGTAGCGCAGTGGGCGAAGGCCCCCCTTGCGACGCACGGGTTCGATCCCCGCCGCGGGATAACTGTTTGTATGATCTGCAAATATTTATTGGTTCTGGTTTCCATAGTACAAGTTTTGCTCAGTTTGGGGCTAGATGACGCTGTGTGAAATGTCAAAAAAAATATGTTCCTTTTCATCATCAATCTTTTTTTTAAGAGAGATTTTTTAAGTTTAGTCATACCATTTCTATATCAAACATGAAATATTAATTCTCGTAGCACATAGCAAATTCACCTGGTAGGTCTGTCACATCTCTTTATTTACTGTACTCGGTGGAAAGTTAGATGGAACTGTCTTCCACATTGTTCTACGCAACGTAAAATATGATTTTCAATTAAAGCTTTAGGGAATATTAAGCGGCTGTTACACAAGGAGAGTGTCTCGCACGCGAGCCGCGATTTCTTCTAGGCGACCATATTATTGCCTAGAAGAAATCGCCGCTCGCGTGCGAGAAACTATCCTTGTATAACAGCAGCTTTACTGATATATGATATAATTATGATCGGACAGACGCGATCGACTTTTTTGACTTGGTGCTCACCACTTGCTACTGTTACTTGCTACTTGTTACTTGCCAATGTACTTGACCAAAGTATGCTGCCCATTGAAACTAACTGTGGCCTTGTTTTTAGGTAGAATGTATGAATGTAGGTACGTATGCATTTTGGGTGGATATAATAAAAATATTATTAAGTAGATTTTTGCGTTCCAATGAATAATATCAATCTCATCCCATCCCATTTTAATTTAATATATTCAGCTAAAAAGTAAGATTAAATTGTCACTGTAAGATTGTTCAAATTCAACGTGAAATTATGCTTCCCAAGATTATGATAATGGAAATGAGAACTTTATTTACTTGCAGCTATGAACATTTACATAATAAAATGTTTTGCCAGCTCAAGGGGATAAGAAAAAATAAGTAGTTTTTTTGTATTATCCTTATTTTTAAAATACTGATATTTATGGTCACGGTCAACGATTGTGTTTACTCAGCGACAAATCCATTTTGTATTATTGTTAAAATAGAAAACACTAACACCTGTATTCACAAACATTACTTTAACATTACACAGTGCGCACGGACGCACAGGGTTCCAAAATCAGTAGGTTTTTGGGACCCTGTGCGTCCGCGCGCACTGTGAGTTTGTTAATACCGGTGTTAGCCTCCTTCATATAGGTATAATGGTATGAAGCATTACTCTGCCCCAACACAGTTGTAACTAGCGCGAGGGTAAAGTTCTTTATTAACTGTGTAATTACTTCTAAACATTATGTAGGCACATAATTTGAGCAAATAAACGTTATAGAAATACAAAATACAAAAACGTTTATTACTAATAAAATATGCTTACAAGTAGAGTTGTCACTCTGTTTTTAACCGACTTCAAAAAAAGGAGGAGGTTATATGTTCGGCTGTATGTATGTTTTTTTTTTATGTATGTTCACCGATATTTCCGTCAGTTGTGGACTGATTTCCAAAATTTTTTTTTTGTTTGAAAGGGTATACTCTTATAGTGGTCCCATATAAATTTTATTCCTGAGGGATTAATAGTTTTCCCGTAAAACTAAAACAATCACTGAACTTTAAGAAAATTGTGGCCCGATTTCCAAAATTTTTTTTTTGTTAGAAAGAGGTATACTCTCAAGGTGGCGCCATATATTTTTTTTTCCTGAGGGATTAATAGTTTTCCCGTAAAACTAAAACAATCACTGAACTTTAAGAAAATTGTGGACCGATTTCCAAATTTTTTTTTGTTAGAAAGTGTAAAGGACACACTCTCAAGGTGGCGCCATATATTTTTTTTCCTGAGGGATTGACAGTTTTCCCGTAACATTCAAAAAACCTCATTCTCACTACACAACACACCCTGACTCACAATCTGAGTCAAACATTAAATAGTTTGAAAGGGTATTACACCCGAGGTAGTCCAAAATATTTTCTTTTCCTTATGGATTGATAGTTTTCCCCCTTGCTGAACTCCGGTGTGTCCTTTAGTAGGTCTGCCCATGACTTCTCTTATCCTTTCCTACTTAAGCTACGATAAGCAAAGTCTTAATGTACTCGTAGCTTACTATATTATTTACACATACACTTTTATTTACACAGTATTTATTTACTTACACTAAAAAGTGAAAAATAAAACATTTTTGAAAAAAAAATTGAACCGACTTCACAGAACACAAACAGAAGAACCTTCTACACACTAAAAAGAGAAAAATAAGAATATAATTTGAAGTCGGTGCCAAGTGAATACGATTAAGTACCTATCAAAAAAAGAAATCGAGCGATAGCGTACCAGGATACAATTTTGCACCCAAGTTCTTTTGAATTTTTTAGATGTAAATGAATAGTTGGCACCGACTTCAAATTATATTCTTATTTTTCTCTTTTTAGTGTGTAGAAGGTTCTTCTGTTTGTGTTCTGTGAAGTCGGTTCAATTTTTTTTTCAAAAATGTTTTATCTGTTTTAGTTTAAGTATAAACTGTATTATCCATATCCATACTAATATTATAAATGTAAAAGTAGCTCTGTCTGTCTGTTTGTTACGCTTTCACGCCCAAACCTCTGAACAGATTAAGCTGAAATTTGGCATAGTTAAAGGTTGTATCCCAGGGAAGGACATAGGCTACTTTTTCTACCGAAAAAATATCCCGAGGAACCGCGGGTCACACCGCGGAAGCGCAGCTAGTACATAGATAATCGTTATCTTATCGTATAAAACAAAACGTAAATAAAGTACAGAATTATTTCTCAATTTAAAATATTGCAGTATCGATATAAAAATAAATTTACCTTGGATACCGCTGTATTGGTGCATAATCGGAGTTGAGATTCTCATCTGAGGGTACCCGACGACGGACACACACGGATAAAAATGATGCTCTGAAACAAGGTTTGACAAATTAGAGACATTTTAATAAAAATAGGTCAGCATTTTTGACTCTGCCTGATGTTAAGCAACAGTGAGGTCTAAGATGGAGCATGCTTTTCTAGAAGGAACCTATTTACTCTTGATTTGAAGACCGGGATCGGGAAATATAGAGCCCGACAATGAGTTGCGCAATTTGGCAGTGCGTATGAAAAATGTAGACTCAAAACGCTTTGTGCGAACTCTGGGAATGTCGACCATGTACAAGTGGCGTCTTTCCGGAAACCTGTTGGCCCGATAAAAGAACGGGGATCTCCGAAATGCAGCCGATAAAAGACTGATAAATTCGCGACTCTATGGCGATGTTCACGGCTTTGAAGCCAAGTCTCAACCAGGGACAAGACCGAAGACAAGTTTTCTATTAAATAAATGTATAAATAACGCCATTCACACGATATCACTGGCATTCTGGCATATCATTCTTGCCTCTTGCCACAAAATATTAGCTCTTGCTTAGTTGGGTTTGAGAAAGCATGATGCAAGAATGGTCTACCAGAATGGTATGGTGGAAATGGCTTTTTAATGCTAGAGACTTCACATACCACTATCTTGCCCCAAAGCAGTAAAGATTGTGGGCATCAAATCGCTATTCTACCTGAAAACCTGAAATCTTTTTTCGTACATAAATAATTATTATTTATTATGCTTAGATGAAACTTAGTTGTTCTAAAACAGTATTTCATTTTCAAGTCATGCGAAACGTTAATAGCCCAAGTTCGCTCATATCTTATGCATGGCCTATCTACCGGAAAATACTCCAACGAGAAATACGCTTCGGTGCTACTCTCTAGTTTTCCAAAAAGTTGTTAATCGACAAAAACCTTGTAAGAATGTCAACGATTTCACGATTTTTTTTTGAAAGTTGTGGATTTAGATATAGTAATGACGTTTAAAAAAAAACCCAAAAGAAAATTGAAATCAACAGTGACTAGCTCATACCTACATACTTACTGTATTTATAAATAAATAAATAAATAAATAAATAAATAATGCTGGACATTTTCACACAGCATCATCTAGTCCCAAACTAAGCAAAGCTTGTACTATGGGAACCAGATAACTGATATACTACTTATATACTTTTTGTTTGTAAATACATACATATTATACATAGAAACACCCAGACCCGAGACAAATAAAGGTCATACAAACATTTGTCTCGCGGCGGTGATCGAACCCGCAACCTTCTGCGTCGCAGGCGGGCCTTCGCCCACTGCGCCACAGAGGTCGTCAATGATTTTGACTTACCTACATAAAGCGGTCATGGTTTCTTCTCAAATCGTGACGGCTCCAATTTTCCCCAGTTTCAGCAAAGTATTATTTTTAGAAACTGGTACAAAGTTATGAAAGCTTCCTATTCGTTACAAGTCTTTAAATTTTGTTCACCATGACGTTAAGAAATCATGAAATTTTCTAGAGAGAATTTTCAGAAGCCGTATTCCCGTCCTTATTTTCTTTCGTTTGATGAATATTCGGATGTTTCTTACTGCGATATCTGACTTCAAGGGGCAGTTTTTTGGTTTGGAATATTTGGTCCTAGGTTAGGACCATGTTGATCTTATCGACTAAATACAATGTAGTTCGTAGTAAGAAGCATCCGAATATTCATCAAACGAACGAAAAAACAAACGCGAATAACCCCAGGAAATTAAAAAAAATTAAAGCACTGAATAGTGATTTACTGTCATGTCGTGGAATCTCAACATTTTAAAACGTAATTGTGTCAAGTGCAGGAAAATGTGTTTTTGTACGAATTATGCTCGTGCGTGCAAGGAGAGTCAGGTTCTGGTTTGTACGAGTAGAATTCATTCAAAAATGCATCAGTGCAGCCTGTCTTAGAGAATTAATACCATCATTACCAGCTATACCCATTGCAATAGTGCAATAGGTATGTATTCTATCTGTTAAATACAGACAATTTTTAATAGCTTTAAAGTCTGTCTTATTTCTTTAAAAATTCAATAATTTGTCATCTTATGTACCCGACCAATTTTCTTTTACTCCAAAGGTTGCCTGGAAGAGATCGCTTCTTAGCGATAAGGCCGCCCATTGTACATTTTTACCTTTTTTTTCTTTTGTTTTTGTTTGTTTTAATTTTATTAATGGTGTGCAATAAAGAATTTTCATTCATTCAATATTGTAATGTGAAAAAATATATGTATTACAATTAACTTCACCAGAGTCTAGCGCAACAAGCTCATTGAGCAACTGCCAGCACGTACAAAGTTGCCATACCTCTATTTCAATTAAATTTTACTGCACATCAGAATTCTAATAAAGGCTATAAAGGATCTGGTATTCCCGTTTTAGTAACTCGAATGAGTTCACTAAACATCATTTACACGATACCATTCTGGCATACCATTCTTACCTCTTGCCACAGAATATTAGCTCTTGCCCCGTTGTGTTTCAGAAGTCAAGAATGGTATAGTGAAAATGGCGTTATAATAATGCTCATTTGAAACATTTACATCTCATCGCTTTCCTATTTGCTTTGTTCACGTGTTCAACCAATGTGGGCTATTAGTAACTATGAAATAAAATTATATAATTGGGCTAGTTGCGCACCCGTTTCACCCAAAATGAGTTGTTTCATTTATAAAAAAAAACAGTTATAACACAAAATCTAGCAATCTACGTAAAGCCAACGCGCCCAGTACATACGCAAACAGTAATTTTCAAACGCTGTTTTCTCCGGACACAATGATTTTTTTGGAAAATCCTTTTGGATTTGGTTGTGTGTTCGGATGCTGTACCTACCCCTTTCGGCTTCGGTAGACGTCTTTTTACACCTGTATATAACTAAACTTTTAAAATCTTGATACTCACCGGTTGGTTCGTGAACAGGGGCTCTCGATGTGGTACTGGGAGAGGCAGCCGAGGAATCGGTCCTTCTTGGACTTTTCCAGCTCCAGCAGATCCAGTTGTTTGTTGTTGATGCAGTATTGCTCCCGAAACTCCTAAATAACAAAGTTAAGTCTTGGTCATTGGCTTAGCACAGTAGTCACCATAATATTTGATCTAAATGCTAGGTATCTTGAATCAAATTAAAATCAGCTTTAAAAAAGTATGTATTTATACACTTTTTCGAATACAGCTTACTATGACCACTTAATACTACATGTCTATTTGAACCATAGGTTAACGTACGAAACAGAAAAAAAATCGTTCTTCAAATAAAAATTCTTCGAAGCAAGTGTATGAGGCGAGTGTGTATGGGACAGCTGGAAGGGGAAGGCCTAGGTGAACCTTCTTGGATCAAATTGGCGACATTTTGGAAAAGGCCAGGTCAAAAGTACCCTAAACCGGTGAGCATGTTTGAAGAATGTAATGAGAGTGAATGAGGCAAAAGTTGTGCGTCAAGATCGTAGCAAGTGGAGATCCGTTATCTCTGCCTACCCCTCGGGAATGAGGCGTGATTTTTTGTATGTATATGTTTGTTTTTTATTTTATTATTTTTTATTTATGTAAATTCTTCGAACAAAGGTTTAATGTAATTTTTCTACTACTGCCCGTGTTCCATCTAGTCATACACTTAGTTCTACATGTATGTGTATATTTCAGATAAAATTTTCAGATATGAAGGATATAAATGGCACAATCATGGTAAGCCAGCCAGGTTTTATAGCTCGGTGTGAAAGGGGTTAGATTTACTGACCTGTTTGGAGTACATGGTAGTCTTGCCGGCTGGCCGGTCGTCGTTGGCCTTCGGGCACTTTCGTCCTGCGTTTTCATCCTCCGACTCGTAGCCTTTGGCAGAATGAGCTATATCAGCCTGAAAAATATATAATAAATTAAAAAGTAAATACTGCTGGAAACAACGGGTAGATATAGAAATCCCCTTCGACAATCCCCTGCCTCAACTCGGATAAGGCTCAGGGGATTTTTAATTTTTTTTTATCTAAAAGTCCCCAATTTTCAATTCATTGAGGTAGGTAATGCCGACAGATTTTTGGGCACTTTACCTACCGTCAATGATATGAGCTCTGGTTTACTTTTTGTATTTTTTTTTCCCTTATTTAAATGTCCCCTATTTAAAAAATGTTATGTCATTAAGAGACATATCAATTGTAGCGCACTATACTTGCGTTTACTGAAAATATATACCACTAGCTGCGCTCCCGCGGTGTGACCCGCGGTCCCTCGGGATTTTTTCATTTTTTCGGGATAAAAAGTAGCCTATGTCCTTTCCTGGGATACAACCTATGCCAAATCTCAGCTTAATCTGTTCAGTGGTTTGGGCGTGAAAGCGTAACAAACAGACAGACAGACAGAGTTACTTTCACATTTATTAAATTAGTATGGATTCAACTTTACTCCCGTATGTTCAACAAATTGAACAAGCCGATCGATTTAAACTAATAATAAACAAACGCCGCCAACAAACCTACTAGATTATCACTCCGGGTGGAAAACAAAACGGTCCACTATCGTGAAGTGAGTTTTATCTCAGTTACCAAACTCGCTAAGTACCACTTACAGTCTGTAAATGAACAGCTAGATCACTTATTTAACAGTTAAATTCAAGTATTTTCTACTATCTTATATATTTATAGCGTTATCCAAAAAAGCTGTTACTATTTGACGATGAGTCACTTGAAATAAATAAATAATGCTGGACTTTTTCACACAGCATCATCTAGTCCCAAAGTAAGCAGAGCTTTTACTTTTTCAGCTTGGGTACTACACGGCTGATACTGACTTACTCGTATATTGTATTGTGTGTGTCAAATAAATAAATTCTTATTCTTTTCCTTATATACTTTTTTTTGTAAATACATACATATTATACATAGAAACAGACCAATATTTGTATATCATACAAACATTGATCTCGCCGCGGGGATCGAACCCGCAACCTTCTGCGTCGCAATACTAACTACAACAAAAATGTTGACATTGTCCCTGATAGTGTGTTTAACGAGTAGGTATTCAATCCTTTAGCTATGTCACTGGCCACTTTCTGCACAGCACAATTGCGTCGGCTACACTCAATATGTTACTTGAGTGTCGCACTTGAGTGATTTTCTTTTCATTCATCGTTCGACTCGCGCGGTGTCCACACGCATCCACCTTGTTAGTGCGTAGCGCGGGCACTCGTTGTCAAACTCAAACTAGGGTGGTGCACCACTCGATAAATCGGATATCGATAAAATTGGATTTCCATAACATGGATAAATATCTCGTTCGGACTTCGTCGACTGAGAGTCTGTCGAACAAAAGACCCGCTGAAGACAACATCTGGAGAAAACCAAAAAGAACTGCTACTAGAACAACAACTACGAGTCAGGTGACCTTCAGCACGAGTAATCGCTTCAAAGGCTTAGGAGATGACTCCGACTGCGATCAAACTGAAGCTTCAAACTCTGGTTCTGGCACTCGCTCAGGACGTATCCCACCAATAGTGGTTGAAACCAAAAAGGATTGGTCTCATCAAGCTATCACCACGATGATCAATAAGTTCACACACGACTTCAATTTACAGTACCGTGGTAATGGCAGGGTGGCCATTCACTGTTACACTAATGAAAGTCACCGCATGGTAACTGAAGGCCTACGTAAGGAAAGCGTCCTTTTTCATACTTTTTCACGAAAAGAAGAAAGAAGCTATAAGGTCATTGTGCGTGGTATACCTTCAGACGCCGTTTCCTTAGTACGCGAAGAACTTGCATCAATGGGCTTCGATAACGCCTCAGTGAACCCGCTCAAAAGCGCATCTGCGGAAAATGAAAATGTGCTAGCATGCCTGCCGTTGCTAATACACTTACCAGCTAACTCTGACATTGTCAAATTTAGACAAATCAAATACCTTTGCAACTGCGTCATTAAGATCGAACGATTCAAGCCTAAATCTACTTCTGGCACGCAGTGCTACCGCTGCCAGCATTTTGGACATGCCTCAAGGAACTGCAACCTCCAGGCGAGATGCGTTAAATGCACTGGAATGCATGCCACCAAGGACTGCCTTAAAAAGGAGCGTACTAGTCCTGCGCAGTGTTGCAATTGCCAAGAAAACCACCCAGCCAACTATAGGCAGTGCCCTGCTCGTATCGAATACCTAGAGCGGCTTCATAAAAACAATCGTGGCAAAAGCAGCCAGCTCATACCAGTGATGAATAAGGATACTGAAATGTCTAAAACTCCGTTGGAAACACCAAGACAGCCAAGGGGCCCGCCTCGCACTGCTCCTACGATGCCCGCTTCGTCATTGGAGGAACGAAAACAACCTAGCTTCCAATCTCGCGTCGCAACTACCACACGCGCTTCAACAAAAGCTGTGGTTACTGCAGCTGCTACAGTAGTCGAGGCTGAGCGCGACATTGTGCCCCAGCCTGCAGAGTTATCCCAGCCAGCAGCGCTACCACATCCAGTAGCGCCATCCCCACCTGACGTGACAACCCAGCAGATGCTGGAGATCTTAAACGTCATTAGGCGCATAAAGAATGAATTCACTTCTTGTGCTACCATGATGGATAAGGTAATCCTCATTATGACTCACTTACACCAGTATGTTTGACACAACTGAACTCCAAATACTATATTGGAATGCGGACGGCATACGCACTAAACTCTCTGAACTCACAGATCTCGCTGTGGATAACTTAGCTGTTGATATAATTGCAATTTCTGAAACAAGGCTAACTAACCAGATTACACTACATATTCCGGGCTACTCTTGTTATCGCCAGGATAAATTAAAAATGCGTGGACGGGGAGTTGCCATTTTTGTTAAAAATACTATACCTCATATCCAGAAATTGGCCCCTCGAACTTTGCAGCACATGGAAGCTATCGGAGTAGAAGTTGTTATACTGGGTAAAAAACACTTAATCTATTCAATCTACCAGTCCCCAAATCGGCCACTAACGTACCAGGATCTAAAAGCCCTCCTTGACTCCGGTAGGCATGTTTTGCTCGTTGGTGACTTCAATGCACGTCATCCCCAATGGTGTCGTAGTAGCGCCATGAATCCACATGGCAAAAAATTATACAACATCATGGTTCACAATAACTTTAGCATACATGCACCTCCGACACCAACTCTAGTCCATTATATCGTAGGACATAAGCCTTCTACGCCTGATCTGACCCTAGCATCCAACATTCACTCGTCAAAAATTCTAACCACCATCACAGCACTATCTTCGGACCACTTACCTGTTCTGTTAAGACTAGAAGGTTTTACACGACCTGAAAGCACTAAAAAAGTTTTTAATTACGCCCGGGCCAACTGGCCCAAATTTCGCTCGACTTTAAACAACATTATTTCACTTTCTAGCTCTGTTTATGATTCCGTTGAAGCAATAGATGAGGTTCTGCTCACCCTAACTGATGCTTTAAAGAACGCCAGAAACATATCTGTGCCGAAACTCAACTCAGATCATGTAGCCAAACCACTACCTGAATTTATAAAAAAGCTTATCCATCGAAAAAATATGCTTCGATTTCGTGAGCACCGTACACTGGAGCTCCAACAGCGTAAACTTATTAGGTCGGAAGTAAATTTACTGCAAAACAAAATTAAAACTACTGTAAAAGTATACAACGACAAAATTTGGCATGAAAAATTGTCTAAAGCTGATAAAGTACCTTCTATTCTATGGCGTATAGCCAAATCATTGAAAAATAAACATGCTACTATCCCATCTCTAATAAAGCCCAATAAGGAACTGACATCCTCTGTGGTTGAGCAGTGTAACGTCCTAGCATCAGCCTTTAAGGAAAATATGAGCCTTACATTAGACTGGTGTGATGAGGAAACTCATCGTGAAGTCGCGACATCTATTAATCTACTCAATTCATATAACGGCACTAACATAGTGCGCCTTGTAACTCCTTGGGAATTATTAAAGCATATTCGTTCACTTAAAAGTCACAAGGCTCCCGGTGACGATGATGTTCACAACCTACTATTAAAATATATGCCTCATAAGTGCTTAGTGTTGTTAACTAAAATAATCAACGGATGTATTAAACTAAAACACTATCCATCGATTTGGAAAACGGCGAAGGTTATACCTCTTCCAAAACCTGGGAAGGACCATAAACAAGCTGTTAATTATCGTCCAATCAGTTTATTGTCAACTATAGGGAAGGTTTTTGAGCGTATAATCTACGACCGCTTAATGGAGTCCCTTGAGCGCAAGCTCATTAACGAACAGTTCGGGTTTCGTAGGTCTCACTCGACTATTCAACAATTGGCTAGGGTTAGTGAACATGCTTCTCACAATCTTAACCTGAAAAATTCTACTGGAATGTGTTTACTGGATATTGAAAAAGCATTCGACACCGTGTGGCATGAAGGTCTTCTGCACAAGCTCTATATTCACGGATTACCGATTGGGCTAATTGAACTCATTAGATCGTATCTAAAAAACCGTAAGTTTAAAGTTTACATCGATAATAAAACATCTGACCTTCAAACTATTCCAGCTGGTGTGCCCCAAGGCTCAGTGCTGGGTCCTCTGTTATTTTTGACCTATATAAATGACATACCGAAACAACCGCGTACTTACCTTGCTTGCTTCGCGGACGACACTGCATCTTATAGCTCCAGCAACGACGAGGACCTTATAGTAGGCAGACTGCAGTTGTCATTAGATTTGCTTTCTACCTATTTCAAGAAATGGAAGCTCAAGTTGAACGAGTCCAAAACTGAAGCCATAATGTTCTCTCGGAAACGCAAACTGCCTCCCAAAAGACTTACATTGAATGGCTACCAAATACCATGGAATAAAACTGTTAAATACCTTGGCATTTACCTTGACAGCAAACTAAACTGGTCATCTCATGTAGAATATTCTCGAGCCAAAGGTCTTAAAGCCTTTGGTGCCCTAAACCCTATAATGAATAAGCGTAGTAACCTCAGCCCCAAAACTAAACTCAAAATATATTGCGCGCTAATTCGCCCTTGTCTTACATATGCTGCACCGGTCTGGAGTAGCACCTGTAACACCAACTATAAAAAACTACAAGTACTGCAAAACAAAGCATTTAAAATAGCTTATAAAACAACTTTTAGAACGAATATCCACAGACTACATCTAAATATTAATTTTCCTAAGATCAAAGATTTCATTTTACAAATGACGAAAACTTTTTACCTTCTTCGCACGGCTAATCACAAAAACAATCTAGTGTCTTCAATTGGAATAACACGCTCATCCAATCTTCCATACATCGATACCTACAATCGATATCGCCTACCACATCACTACGTGTTGGACGAAGACAATAGCGAGTCAGAGTCCGAGAACATTGGCAGCACTTCTAACTGCAGTTAACCCGTCCGTGGTAGCATGCTATTACACATCATATTATTTTAATATTTACACGTGATTTTAGCTAGGTACTAATTATTTTTAACCAAAATTAAATCTTATTTATTTTATTTTAAAATTAAACCTTTTATTTACATTGACAACAAAAGTAGTTTTACAAAAGTAATTTACAAACGATTATTCGGAATTTTGCCTCATAAAATAATGTAGGTAAGTATTTGCAAACTTGTTTACAAAAAAAATCTTACAATATTATGAAAACCATTATTTTAACTCACTAATTCACCAATTTTAAATCAAATCAATTTATTTACAATTATGATGGAATAAATCGTGTTTTTATTAACTTCGATTAATAATTCACTGTATACCAATACCTACCTATGTTATAATTAGGTACTTTTGTTCAATAAAGTTATAATTGGCAGGAGTTTCCGTGCGTACGCTTTTACTCCATCCACTGCCACGCGTAGGGTTAACCTTGGCGCGACCGAAAGGCCCGGCCGGATGGTTCGGTTTTGCACTTTTTGAGGGTAGGCTGGCGCTGTGCGTGTGTTGCTTGCATTCCATAGTAGATAATAGTATTTTATGTTATAATAAGCTGATAAAAAGACCATGTTATCCTAGTGGTAGGTATAATGAGGATTATCTTAGACTGGTAAAAGTTTAGGTAGATAGTTATGAAGGTTAATTTGCATATTGTTAAATACACAAACTATACAAAGTGAGTGTATCCTAAACTTAGTTTTTTTTCGTAATTTTCTCAGACAAATTGCATTACATCTTCGATTTACAAAGTGTTACCTATCTTGTTTAAAGACTTAAAAAGGCGCAATAGCCTGTCGAGTCAGTGTGTCATATGTTTAAGCTGCCTAGACCGTGTTTAGGGCATGTACTTGTTATGTAATTTTATGTTTAAATAAAGATCTTTTAAAAACAAAAACAAAATCTATTTCTTTTATCGTGTCGACAGTTCACACGAAGCTTGAGAAAAACACACACTTTTAGAATTATTCTCGGGGATACGTGACCCATCTGTTTTCAATTTCTCTATGTTAGAGTACCAGCCGAAAGTTTCACAATGGTTGCAAGTTCCAAGTTTGTCCATTTGCATGCTATTGAGCACTGAAGCTTAATTGCTGCTGAAGTTGCAGAGAAGCCAGCATGACTCACTTTGTTATTCTATGTAAGTTCGTATGAGTCAGTGGACAAATCTGGTGACGGAGTTTTAGGCCGCCTTAAGGCCTCCGTCATGGCTTAACGACTTAAATAGCCGGGACCGACAATTTAACGTGCCCTGCGAAACACGGAAGCGCTCAAATATAAATGCCACTGGTGGTCACCCATCACTTATAGACCGTTTCGAACGTTGCTTAACTTCGACGATCTATCAAGAACGGCTAAGCAAGCACGACCACGAGCGTTTCGATTCGCTGTTATTCTATGTAAAGCTGCGATGTCAATACGTGTTCAATAATAAACATTAGCTTCCAACCATAGCTTTGTTCACGTGGTACCGACATTTTAAAACCTTTACGGCGTTACTAATAAACGTGGTGTTAAGTTATGACAGGTGTAACTTAGTTATAACCATACTATTTTTGAGTTTATACCTGTCGTAACTTTACACCACGTTTATTAGTAAGGGCCTTAAGCTTTTACAGGCTACGATAGCTATACCTATTCAAATTTTAATCTAAACTACCTGGTACCCGCGACTTCTTCAGCAAAATAAAATACTTGAAAACGTCTAAATAGAACTGAAAAATGCAATAATAGCGCCATCTCGGCCTCAGCCATAGGCTAGCAAGCCATCTAGTTGCCTTTAACTGGTACTTTCAACTCCCCATACAAACTTTCAACCCTTATTTCACGCCCTCCATGATCAATATAGAGATTTTTCTGTCATAAGAACCTTCTCCTGACAATGACAAACACAACAAAAAAAATAGTGATATCGGTCCAGCCGTTCACGCGTGATAGCGTGATATAGAGATTGATAATCATGATTTTTTGAGTTTTGATATGATAGTAATTAGACCGTTATAATAATTATATACCAACCACTAGAAATGTTGCCAGTTTTGTTTATTTTGCTAGTCCTCAATTCTCTCAAAGGAGTCAAATCATGATCCTATTTTTATTCGTTGGTGTTCGTTACCAAGATAATTTTGAAAATTATAAGTAGGTAGGTTATGGTCTGTATCACTCAAAAAGCAAAGCATTATTATGATAGTATAAAGCTGTCTGATACAAACAAACTGCTACAGTGCCACAAACTTATCTGAACCGATGAGAGCAGCCCCTCTCATCGGTTATTGCATTTCGTGTTGGCAGAAAAAATAATTTTAAAGTAAATTTATTTTTGAATAAACGGGGTTTTATCACGTACTTGCTTTATTTGGCCCGATACTTGCGCTGCAACTCGTTCAAATCACGAAAGTTTATTAAGTTTAATTTACAGTAAAAAAATTTTTGTTTCTCTTTTGGCCACCGGTCCAGATAAGTTTGTGGCATTGTATATTAATATTTCGATGTATTTTTTGCAAACTGTTCAATATAAATACCGCAACTTTGTAAATTAATTGGTTGTTGGAAAATATGGCCGCGCAAAATACAATTAGGGTAAAATATAATATGACGTTGAACTATTTGTATCCATACTATCCATACTTATACTTGTTATTAATATTATTAATTAATACTTATTATAAATGTGAAAGTAACTCTGTCTGTCTGTCTGTTTGTTACGATTTCACGCCCAAACCGCTGAACAGATTAAGCTGAAATTTGGCATAGTTAGAGGTTGTATCCCAGGGAAGGACATAGGCTACTTTATTTATTTCCCGTTATCCCGAAAATATGAAAAAATCTCGAGGGATCGTGGGTCAAACCGCGAGAGCGCAGCTAGTAATTAAATAAAATGAAATAGAGCCAGGTCTGACCGGATTTTATTTTGGCCAAGATTGCAAATTCTTTTATAGTTGAACATACTGGAGTAGCCGGTACCTCACTAGGCCACACATGCTCTATTACCATCAAAGCCCTAAGCTGAGGCTCGGTGCTGAAGAAAGGTGAGCAGGTCATAATTAAAAGCAGTTAATGAGCTCGAGCTAAATGACTTCTAGGTCGTTAGTGTTTGCTGGAATTGCCAAGCTATTCCTGTCGACGGCCTAGCTAGGTCATAGATAAATGTACACAGCTAACTCAGTCTACAGCTCATCTCATTACATGTTGAATTAATTCTACTTTTTTAATCTGAAGGTTGCGATTTTAAATAGAGGATTATGACAGTATTCGTTTCGAGAAAATATGCGTGACAACACAAGCTCATAACAGTGAAGGAAAACATCGTGACGAAACGCAAAAATAACGCTGAGAGGATAGCAATGCCAATTCCGTCTCAAAACATGTCCCAGGTTAAAGAGTCTCGTTTAGTTTAGGCATATAGGTTGCCTCCTGACGCAGCATCTAGTTTTTGTCCTGGTTTTGACCAAATGTCGTAAGATCGGCAAAGGCGTATTTTTCTTCCATTTTCCTCTATCAGTCCTCATCCAGTTTCATATTTAGTTGCTAAGCTCATGAGGGTTTACCAATTTTCGTTTCGATTAGATTAAATATTCTTTTCAAATGTTCTACTTCATCATAAAGTATCTGGAGACTATATATGGTCTTTGAAACCAGGGTGGAAATGAAAACGATTTTAAGCTTGACTCAAGTACCTAGATCCTTTCGTACTACGTAAGTAAAAGTTTTATCTACTACTAATCTCATCTGTGATCGGTTTTCTATTCTACGATTCCCTCTTAATAAACCAGAATGCTATCCAGAATGAGAAGACTAGCTGTTCTGTCAAACTGTGGTCTAGGGCTCTTTGTATTAAAGCTGCAGTGCCATTTAATTACAATAATGGCCAGATGTCTCGCTGGTTGTACGAAGAGTTTCTAGGCATAAATTTTGCATAATTTTGTATGGAACGCCATTTTTTCAGCTTTGTTTGTTGATGTGAAATTATTTCAGTACATTTTGTAGGAAATATATTCTTTTAGATGTTGCTCATATTCATACTCAGTTAATACGGTGAAGGAAAAATGATTCAGAATGTTCTTCTGAATGTACACTCTTTGGATTTAGAATTCTACATAGAATCGCGGGCGCGTATACATCTTGTATGGATCAGAGTGAAACTCAAAGTGGAAACAAAACTATTGATGGAAGAAAAAGTGGAAACTAATCCCTTAATGGATTTGATTAGTGGATCAGAGTGGAATAGGGCCTTCAAAATATGTTTGAAGATATAAAATAAGGACTGGAACGTTTTGGTCCACTACAACACACAGACCACTGCTGCACCCACCTATGTAGGTGCTTGTATGCTATAGGTAGGTACTTTGCACACAGTTAGTTACACCTGCTTACCTACCTACTGAAGCGAGAGCACTGGTAACCACCAGTGCTAGTGCTAGTAGTGGCCCCGCCTTCCGATCGTAAGGTCGTGGTTTCAATCCCGGTCGTGCACCAATGAGTTTTTCTGCCGAAAAACTTATGTGCACTATGCCAGTACTGTCAAACGGAGAAGGAAAACATCGCGAGGAAACCGGCATGTCGTAGAACCTATAAAGTTCAAAAACATGGTGTCAAGTGCACGAAAGGAGCCACTTTGAGGCGCACTTTAAATCCTTTCACCACACTGGTTCGAAAGAACTAGTGACATGATAAGAAGAAGACCTACTGTTTAGTACCTACCCTTTGCGTTTATTTTTGTTCTGAATGTTTTCTAGTTTGTTTTTAAATATGAACCTACTTGCTTTTATTTGTTTTTGCTTTTGTGTCTGTGTTGTGATGCTGTGTGTCAAATAAATCATTTATCTATCTATCTATCTAAATACATATATTCAATGTGCGTAGACTTAGTGTGATTGATAATCTTTTGAAACCTTCGTTACCAAAGCCGAGATAAATCTTAGAAGGATGTTCTAGAGCGATGATATTGTCTGAACTACGATTACAAACGAAATTGAGCTTTGATCACGTTTTAATTTCATAGAACGTTCCAGAAAACCAATTTACTTGAGTAAATACTTGTTTTAAATCAGGTTTTCATTACACAGTAAACAAGAAAGTGTACCAATTTACCTCCGAGCTCGAGTGCGGAATTAGTGGGCTGTCCTGTTAATCTTTAGAAATTTGTACGAAGAATTTGGAGAACAGTAAATTAAACAACAAAGTCTTTGCTAAATGACACCTCTTTATTAGCCTTAACAGGAGATTCATCTTGAAGCAGTGGCGTAGCTAGGTAGCCCAGGGCCCTGGTGCAAAAGAACTGAAGCCCTAACTGAACGGTTTAGGTTTTATCAAGTCAAAATATAAATATACAAGGTGTGGCAAAATTTTATAATATTGACGGCAGCTACTTTTCTTTTGTAAGTATTTAGCAAATTTGTTGTCGGAAAACTTTGGAAAAGTGTTTCTGCCGGGAAATGGCGTCGATTGTGACCAACTTGTTTTTTTTTTGACAAAGTATTTTTTTCAATAATCCAAAAATGCAGTTTTTTTTAATTTTCAAAATAAACATAAGTACCTATAGTTTCCTAAGAACAAAAGCTTCCGGGCTGTGACTCAGAGTCCGAGGGCCCCTTGAGCTCGGGGGCCCCCGGTGCACTTCACCGCCTAGCCCCCGGGTAGCTACGCCACTGTCTTGAAGGCTAGTTATTTCCTCAATGCTGATAGATGGTGGGCATTTAGGCTTGCTTTTGTTGTGAATTTGGTTCATTCAATTTATTTATTTATTTCTTGTAGTAAAGAAGATCTAATGCGTTGCAACTATTACAACTTTTGTTTGTTTTGTATGTTTATTTATAGTACTTATAAAACTTGCATAGCTGAGAATGATGTCTTTAAAATCCATTGAAAAATGAAAAAATCCACCTTTTCTTTGTCGGTTAAGGACAGATATTAATTTTCAATCTTCACTCCATCTTAAATTGCAAATTGTTTTCAACTATTAACGAAGTTTTTAAACTTTCTAGATAGTTAGCTACTTGCGCGTTGAGAGACATGACAAAGCTTTTAATGTGAAAGCCTCAGAATTCAATGAACAAATTTTTGATTGAAAATAATTTCTAATTTGATAGACATTTTTATAAGAAGCACTTGCTACTTCTTGCGGCTTTTTCTGCATTAATTTTCTTGTTTCCCCGTAAAAATGTTCATCTCTTACTTCACCTACAACATGATTATTTTTGTATCGACGACCTCTGTGGCGCAGTGGCGAAGGTCCGCCTGCGACGCAGAAGGTTGCAGGTTCAATCCCCGCTGCGGGACAAATGTTTGTATGACCTACAGATATTTGTCTCGGGTCTGGGTGTTTTTATGTATAATATGTATGTATTTACAAACAAACATTATATAAGTATATCAGTTATCTAGTTCACACAAGCTTTGCTTTGTTTGAGGCTAGATGATGCGGTGTGAAAATGTCCAGCATTATTTATTATTTATTTTTTTATTGTATAAAAAGTAGCCTATGTTTTTTCTTGGGACCCAATCTATATCCATGCAAATGGATCTAAATGAAACATGGCATAGATGTAGATTATATATGATTCGAATTCAATTCAATTCAAAAATCTGTTCAGCGATTAAAGTGTGATAAGCAACACGCTAGGCAGATAGACGAGTTAGTTTCACTTATAATTTGTAGTAGGTAAAGAAAGATAGTGTGATAATGTAATAATGTCAATGCATGACCTTAATCCATCAAAATTAATCGAAAAAAGCCACAGTTGCTACAAATAAAAAGAAAATAAAATTTTACTATGGTATAAAAATAAAGTGTCCATAAAATCGTTGTCCTTAATTGGTTTGTACCTCTCAGGCGAGTAAATTTTTGGGGCTTCAGAACTTTTAAGAATGTTTTTAGAAAAAACTCGCTGGCTTAAAGTTTAGGAAAGTTCTAGAATCGTGATGGTTTTATTACTTCCATTATCGAATTGGAACGAAGCGCTCGTGGTCGTGCTTGCTTGTTGTTTTTGAGCAACGTTCGAAACGGTTTGTAATTGAATGGGTGACCGCCAGTGGCATTTTCATGTGAGCGATTCGGTGCTTCGGAGGGCCTGTTAAATTGTCGGTCCCGGCTATTTTAGTCGCCAAGCCCTAAGGCGGTCTGAAAACTCCATCACCAGAGTTGGCCACTGACTCATACGAACTTACTTAATATGGAATTGATGAATTGATAAACTCATAATAAAACCCCGTTATGTATACTATCATCGTTTTAACCGTACCTAAGTATTTTTAAATGGTACGATATTTTTATTTCTATGTTAGTCTTTTAATTACTAGTTAGCATTATTTGCCTTTTAAACATTTATTTTGAGCTAAAACTTAATTATCCAAAATGCTGTGCCAGACAGTTTAATGAAAATTTTAAACAAAAACATATTAGGAAGTTTCAGTTCCCAGACTTTTTGAAACGAAGTTCCTTTTCGGACGGTACGGCTAGACGAAAAAAAGTGTTCAATTTTTGCGTCACGACACAAATGTATAAGTCGAAACGTCACAGTGCGAAGTGCGCAGTCGCGAAACAGTCCATAAATTGTTATATTGTTAGTACGGAAGAGCGTTTCTAAGATTTTAATAAATAATTTATCTGACAAATGCCATGTCAAAGTTGAAACTTCGTTCCAACCGAGTGTTCCACGACACTCACGTACTTTTTCATTTTATTTTTTTGTTTTTCGATAGAAAAATAGCTAAAATATTATTACAAAATTTTAATTTAGGTATTTGATATCATGAATACTGAATCTGAAGATCGTGATCCACATTTCAGATTATTATAGTCAAGCTTCTGCTTAGACATAACAGCTTAACTACGTTCAAACTTTCAAGTAAAATAAATATACCTACATAAAAAAGTATCAAAAACGCACCTGAGTAGAAACTGATACGCCGCGCCCACCGGCACCACCTGAAAAAAAGAAATAAATTACAGAAATGGTTACCCTGTTTCTGCTTTGTAAGCACAAATTACTTTTTTGCGCCGTTCGTATTATGAGTTTGAGGTTATTTTTTAGACTGGTTTAGTCTCTGAAAAATTATCTCATTATTTTTACGTATAAATAATATCTAATAAGATATTATTTTTCAGCTATTTCTATTTACGAGTACCGAGTACTTTTAATATAAGAACTTTTAAATAAATAAATTCGCTACTTCGCTGAATATTCGTGAAGTTCCTACTACGAACTAAGTTTATTGTAGGTAATTTTTTTTTTTTTTATTTCATAAAAAAAAAAAAATGGTTATGCCTTAAAACTAATACAAATTTATCAAGAACAGTGAGTAGGTACAAAGAAATTAGCAATCAACAACAAAAGACTTAAGGAAATACAAAAGTAAGGAACAATTATGGGTGGGTAAGTATATTAATCTAAAGTAGGTATTATTACAATCTGAACATAAGGCGCTGTTATTATGGCATTAGTATGAAACTTTACCTTCCGTGCTAGTTTTACAACTGTGTTACGGCAAGGTAAGTTAACACACCCTTACTACAATTTTGCTATAAACTGTCCAATAGCATAGCGCTATGAGACCGTAGGAGGAATAAGTTCAGACAAGAAAAACAAAGCAAAAAGGACAAAATTAAGAGATAGGTAGATCTTACGAACAAAAGAAAAGTAAAAACTTTATATAAAAGAAAAAAAGAAACAAAAGAAAATTAAGCGACTACAAAAATAAGGTACCTAATTAGGTTAGGTATAAATATACATCATCATCATCAACCATCATATAACCCAGTTATATATATGTATAATAGTATGTATTTATTTATATGTATATATTTATATGTACATTAGTATAAAAGCTAATTTTATTATATATAAATTTATATGTATAAATTATATTCTATGAGTATAATAAATTATCCTATTTAGTGATCAGAAGTAGATTCTCTGTTTGTTCATAGTTTAAAGGGCCCAAGAAATCTTCTATTTTATGCATGCATACGTGTCTAGTATTATCCGTCAACTTTACAGTTTTACTTATGCGGTTGTAGAAGAGAGGAGCTAGGAAATATGCAAAGTTTTGTGCGAAGCTAGTATTGCAAAGTGGGACTTTGTATACATCGTGTGTTCTCCTGCGATTCTTCTTATTGTCATTATGATGTGTCGGAGAAGAGTGTTGCTTCAATGTGATAGCCCTTATAAAGAGCTTACGTACGCTCAGCACTTTAGACTCCTTATATAATTCTATAGTTGGGTATTGAAAGGGTTTGAATTTCATGACTTTGAGAATAGAGCGCTGGGTTCGCTCTAATTTAATAATAGTGGTCTTTGCTGCACCCCCCCACGCAGAGATTCCGTATGTTAATACGGATTGACACAGAGTCAAATAAACGGTTTTAGTGGTTTTATCATCTTTAAGCTGTCTAATTTTTTTAAAAATATGCATAAGTTTTCGAATACGGGTTTTTAGAATATCAATTTGAGGTTTCCAATTTATATTTTTGTCAATCATAATACCAAGATATTTGATAGAGTCCGTAGCTGCTAGAGTGTAACATTCGCAGTGATTAGTACCATATGGACAAGTATGTGCTTTAATTTTGAAGTCCACATTAGGCTGTGAGTTATTATATATTGAGAAAGTTATGTATCTAGTTTTAGTTAAGTTTAATGTTAGTAAATTATCATTCAGCCAATTGCTTATTATACGCATACCGCTCTCAGCTGCCAAACGGGCATCCTCCCATGTGGATCCAGTGAATATTATGACAGTGTCGTCGGCAAATGATGTTATTTTACCGTTAGGTAGTTCAGTATTGCAGAGATCATTTAGATATATTAAGAATAGGGTTGGGCCTAGGACTGATCCCTGAGGTACGCCAAAATTCACGGGTTGTTGCGCACTATGGAAGCCATCTAGTGACACTGTTTGGTATCTTTCGTTTAGGTAGTCTCTAAATAGATCCAAGGGTACACCTCGTACTCCCATGGCTTCAAGTTTGCGTAGAAGCAGTGGAACAGAGACAGTATCGAACGCCTTGGCCAAGTCTAGAAAAACTCCAATACATTTTTGTTTATCATCCATTTTTTTTACTATGTGTGTGATAACAGCGTCCATTGCATCATTCGTAGATCTTTTTCTCCTGAACCCATATTGGTTGTTTGAAAGCAGATTATTTGCTTCAAGATATTTAACTAGCCGTAAGTTAATGAGTTTTTCCAGAATCTTGGCCAGGGTTGGTAGTAAGGATATAGGGCGATAATTGGTGACACTGTCTCTGTTCCCCGACTTAAAGATCGGAACCACAACCGATTCCTTCAGAAGCTTTGGGAAAACACCTGCTGACAGGCACTGGTTACAAAGGTGAGTTATCGGAGCATTAAGGATACCAATGCATTTTTTTATAAGTATCGATGATATTCCATCCCAGCTAGTTGATGCGGTGCTCTTTAGAGAGGCCACTACCTTGTTTACTTCGAATTCATCAGTTTCTAACATCATGAATGAATTTAATTGAGTGTTTTTGGGTGAGTATTTCTGCACTAAACTCTCTTGGGTGGCGTTTAGAGTTTCTAAAATATTAGCAGCTAGATTTTCACCTACGTTAACAAAGTAGTTATTAACAATGTTAGCTGATTCACGATGTGTCAGATCGGGTTTGAGAAGTTCATTAGAGGTCTCCATTTTATTATTCATCCCACACACACGCTTTATGACTTTCCAAGTTTTTTTAATGTCTTGCTTGGCATCTTGTAGGTCAGCACTGTCATATTTATTTTTTACAACGTGCAGGATATTATTACAGTGGTTTCTGTAGCGTTTGTAGGTAACCTCTAAGACCTTATCTTTGGGGAGTTTTTGGCATCGGCGATGCAGGATGTCTCGGAATCTCATACACCGCAGTAATCCAGGAGTTATCCATGGTTGTAAGGTTCGTTTTCTGTTAGATATTGTAATCTTTTGTGTACATTTCTTAACAATAGAACCAACTGTTTCTACAAAGTAGTCGGTCAGGTTATTAGCGTCCCTTTCTAAGAAGAAACCTTCCCAATTTACCTTAGATAGTAATTCCAGCACTTTATCGTAGTTTATTTTATTATGGGTAATTGAACCAGTATTTAGTGATTGAGATAATGGAATTAATAGATATAGGCATCTGTGGTCTGTGACACATGATTTGCAGATAGCAGTTATTACCTTTGACTTAGACTTAACAAAGCAGTGGTCATAGCACTTTTCTAGTCGCGTGGGAAACGTATGACTTGGCAGTAGCCCGTGTAATGCAAGAAGATCTAAGTAGTCATCAGACCTGTTGTCAGCAGATGATAAGCTTATATCAACATTCAAGTCACCAAGCATATAGATGTTGGGTATATGCTTAAGGTTTGACAATAGATCGTTAAGAGATGTGAGGAAGTTTGCAATAGACAAGAATGACGGGGATCTGTATACACAGATAAATACATGATCACTGCCTATCCTTACCACCAGACAGTCAGCATCGTTCGTGTTCGGCTCGTGCACAGAGACACCAAGAATATGTTTGCGAACATAAACAATTACTCCACTATTTTGGTTTATGTGTCTACAAGTGTGGGAAGATGAGTATCGCTCAAGAGATGGTATAGGACCGCCACCCTGCAGCCAACATTCAGTTAGCACTATTATATCGAAATCAAGATGACTTCTTGCAAGGAATACCGAAAAATCGTCAAGGTTCTTGTTAACACTACGGATATTCTGTAAGATTGCTGTCATAGAGCTTTTGGTTTTCAAATTTTGTTTAAGTTCAGTGAAGTTAGTTGGTTCGTCCACCAAATAAGATTCACCCACATTAATCTCATTATCCACAGCTGTGGTGATTAAGTCAACGTCATTTATCATGATTAGATTATAACTGAGATGTAAGTGTAACTTAGAGAAAAAATAAATAAATAAACAATAAAATAGCAATAATAAGTATTAGGTATATTTATATAATGATTTGTATTGTATATATTCAAGTTAATGCAAAATAGATTCTTTATTAGGTGTAAAATACACAAGTACAACCAAAAATGAATTAATAAAAATGTACAGATACAATAATAGATAGAGTAGGTATATTACTAAATAAAAGTCAGATAATATTGAGGACAATATTAAAAGCAGGGCAGGCCGAATTATATTTAAGTTGAGAATGATTTACATAGATCCAACCTTTTCCTTCAGATTATCCAGATCTGAATCAGATGTAATGTGAAAATGGGGCGAACCTTCTGATTTGCGGAGGTAAACACGCCCAAAAGATGTCCAGCAAAAGGAGTAGCCGTGCTGCTTTGCAAAATCACGAGCCAGGAAAAATAAGTTTCTCTCACGTTGTGTGAGGTTTTCCGAGATATAGATCGGCTTTCTCGAGCCACTGATTCCAAGTGTTGTAGTACTGAGTTTCTCCTCCAGTCCGTGCTCTTTATTAAACTTCTTCGCAGAATCAAGAAAGTTATCTCTAGAAGAGACAGTTGTAAAATCAACTATTATTGGTCTCACTTGTGATTTCGAGTTGGTACGATAGATATCTTTCACTTCAGTTGCGGTGTCAAGTGAAATATTTAAAGCTTGAGCAGCTTGGCAAATAATGCTCTTCAAATCCTCCTTGGTTTCTTTGTTTGACTGAGGGACATTCCTGATCTCAATACTGGTTACCTTCGCATTGCGCTCAAGTAGTTCAATTTTCTTTTCAAGTGAAGTAATTTTTGATTCATAAGTTTTTTTATCCTCTTCTAGGATTGCGACACGATGCAACACTTCATCATATTTTGTTGACATGAAGTCCATCGAAGTTTTGACCTCATTAATTGAACTAAGAATAGCTGCAAATTTCAGGTCTTGGTCTTCCTTCATCGAGGCAAGTAAATCGAGAAATTCAGACTTACTTAAGTCATCATTTTTACGCTTGTACTTACGGGTCGCTGGTATTGCGTCAAGCGTAGTTTGACGTGATTCAGCTATGTTTGGGTCCGAAGAATAGTGTTGAAGGGACGACGTTGCGAAATCAACTGCCGAGCTTCTATTGGGTGGTGAGCGATGCATAACTATGAATGTGATGCTAGGTAGGTTTGGATACTCCTTGTTGGATTTCAAAGTTGAGATGAGAACGGATTGCGGAGGAGCACTGCAAATAATGCCCCAACCTCTAGCAAGTTCAACTGCACACCAATAAAGTACCGTTGCCGGCGAGTCTAAGTGAAGTTCGCGAGTAGAAGGTCCCAAGCGCCGTGGTCACGGTGTCGCTTACGCGTATTGCCTTCACACTGCTAGCTGTCGGCATAAACTTATTGCGGGTGTCTCAATATTTCACTGAATAAACTTGATATAGTTAATACACTGAATAAACACTTTAGTTCGTATAATCGATGAACACAGTATGTACTTTAAGATCAAATCTTATTGTATGCGCAAGTACAGATTCTTCACTACACTATTGGTGCAGATATTTAATTAAAACTTTAGCGGGAGTAGTACGGGTGTTGCTTTGTTCCGTGAAAATAGACCGAATGAATTTATTGATTACGAACCAACAAATAGATTTCGGGCCTGAACATCCGGATGTGTCATTTCAGAGTAGAGATCCAGAGCCGTATTCCCGTACAGTTTTTCGAAACTTGAAGTCCCAAATATTTATCAAACGAATGAAAAAAAGAACGGAAATACGGTCCCAGATGCGCTCCCTACCCTTCGGAGCTCTTTAGAGTATGCCCTTGGTGGAAGTTCATAAGCTTTTGCACGTATATTGGTGAATTATACGCTATGACGCCTAGGGAACTAAGTTCATTCAGTGCGAACTAACGGGAAACTAAAGTAATTGCACGTTTTGGCTTAATGGACGCACCGAATGTTCCAGTCCAGTGTTGGAGCTTAGAGTGAACTTAGAGTAATATTCCTAATGCTAGAGTCGGTAATGCTAAATTAAATTATTATTTTGAACTTGAAATAGAACCTTAATAATGATAGTAAATATTGATTCCACAATAATTTAAAGATACTTAGGGTGTTTCGAATTTTATAGTGGAAAGTATTTAGGTAGTATTCAAAGCCCCTCATCCCATTAGAAATATCTTCCTAAATTTACAGGGGCCGTATTCCCGTTCTTATTTTCGTTCGTTTGATGAATATTCGGATGCTTCTACTACAATTTCTCATTTCAAGGGCCAATTTTTCGGTGTGGAATATTTGATCTTATCGATTGAATACAATGTAGCTCGTATTAAGAAGCATCCGACTATTCATCAAACGAACGCGAATAGCCCCCCTGGTCTTTTGATGGTGTTTTCAACGTTTGTTTATACACTGAAATTAATGTTCATACCTTTGAGATTTTGTCAGAGTTGTGATGTTTACTCTTCCCATATTCAGCTAAGCAAACTGCCTCTAACTTAGTAATAAGGTAAGCTAAGCGTACGTGGAGTACGATCCATTAAGAACTAGAGTAGCTTCGACCAAGAGTTTTAATGTGTTTTAATATGACATGTTTTCGGGGTTTGTTGTCAGAAAATAACTAGTATTTTGTCCCGAACTGAGAAGTGAGTTTTTTACTTACTCGATCGCGTTGATGTATACTACGATTTATATGGGAAAAGGAGCCACCATTGAGTACTTGTTCAGAACTAATGAAAACCATAACAAGACTTGCTCTAAACGGTGAAGGAAAAGATGGAAGATAGGCGGCGATGGGCTTGCAACCTGTCACGTATGGAATACTAACTTCTGCAAGATGTGGGCATGTATCAAATGTGTTTGAACATGCCTCTGACTACCCCCCTTAGACATCTTCAAAGGATCTGGAATAAGTAACATAAAAAGATCTGAGAGAATGTCTACCGCACCTTGGGGATACAGTCGTGAACCTGTTGACAAATATGACGCGCGTTGTCCACAATCCATACGTGCCCCAAAAAATGACTATCTACAGCTAAAAATCCGATGGACGGTCAATGAATGCTAACCATTACTATAATATTACTGCTTTGGGGCTCGCTCGACATGTTTACAGAATGAATGTACAGTTCAAAAATCGATCTTATTTCCTAGGTATTTGGGTTCAACTGCGATTCAGCTTTGGGTAATTTTTCAGCATTAAAGATGTTTCCATGTTTTAATTGTGTTCAGTGAAGCTAGTAAGCTACTCTGGTCACGGATTTACGGGCTATTTGAATGACTCATTCATAGCAGTGATTTCTGGAATATAATCCTGAAATAGCATTTAAAGCACAAAATATTATCTTACAAGTTTAAAAAGGTGTCTACTTTACTACAAGAAAATCAAATCGTCACCGTAATATCGACATTTTCTGATTTACATCGGAAACTAGCTTCAAACCGGATATTGCGAGTTGAACTAAGGCATCAAGGCTTTCATACTAGGTTCACAATAACTGGAGCTTACTCACGTTGACTATTAGATAGATTGAATCATTTCATTTCATTTCATTAGAAATGCATTAGGGGGATTCCAGTATAGCGTTTTTTTACGCGATATATACAGTCAGTTTGGTATCGCACTTTCCAAAATTAAGGAAATTTGGTTTTGCTCGGGGGTGTCGTAGACGATCAATCATAAACAAATAGTGAGCAAGAGAGTTTTTACACATTTAAACACAAGAATATCTTTTATGACGATTTAAGTGATCAAAATTGTCAACGCTTTGACAATTAAATAGTTATAACAGAGTCTTCTATCCGCCCATTGTAATTTCAACCTTTTATGTTTATTTCCTTTCTCTGTTTTTGTTATGGTGTTGCACATACACCATAACAAAAAGTGTTTTCTATCTTCTATTTATCTCTCTATCTATCTATCTTCTAGCATGTCTGGAAGTATCCTTACAAGTATCACACAGCTATCAACTCAATCATTATATGGGAAATTGCGGAGTTTCCTGAAGATTACTACTCGGCACGTGCTAATGGATTCTTGAACTAGTCTGTACAGAGCTTGCCGACCAAGCATAGGTGGTTTATATGTGTCGCCAAATTCAACTTTAACTATGAGGATTATTAATAATTAGGGTATTGTAAAGTCTGTAGATCGTACATGGGCAACATTGCCACATGATACGTCGAATCACAAGAGAGGCCTTTATTAGTAGTGAGATGAGAGAGGCTGGTCACAGGCAGAGTTATTTTACATTTTTGATAAGTGATCTATCTATCTATCTAACCAGCCGGTAACACCCACTGTTGGGTATAGGCCTCTTCTCTTTCACGCCACTCTTGGCGGCCTTGTGTCATCGGATCCACTGTTCTCCCACCGCCCTCACAATGTCATCTATAATATACAAATCAATCTTAATATATAGTCAATGTTGTAACTATAATAAATTATGAGTGGATACAATACCTTCCGTATGTCGAATAAAGAAATCAAACATTAAATTGCGACCGTTTCACACCTTTGAATGTTAAAAGGCTTTTACACTGCGACAGGTGTTGTTGCCAGGAATCAACGACACGAACGACCGACAAGTTTTCAGAGCGTTTATTTATTTATTATAGGAGGTTCCGTGACAAGGATCTTTAAAGTTAATTTCTGAAATTTTGAAAAAGGAAATAGACCAAATCCTTTCTTTTTTATGTTGTATCTTTTAGTATTATCTCTAGATATCATTTATTTCAAAATGTTTCATTGTTATACGGCGAAAAACGCAAAAGTTCTATGTGTCAGGGATACGTTCCTACGTAAAAAACTACTATAAGGGATTTGTTTCCACTTTTTCTTCCACTCTAATCCATCAATGGTTTTGTTTCCACTTTGAATTCCACTGTGCCTCTGTTATTACTTTTTAATCCTTGATGTTATCCATCATAGATGTGCATCATAGGTTGGTTCAACGTAGGTGTGTTAATAAGTTTAACAGAGTGGCATCTTAGCTCCCAAACAAATAAGCAAAATTTTGATTTGTTTTTTGGTGTTCAAAAGTGTAAGTACGAAGTAAGTGGCCAGCTTTGGACTCTAAACCATGCCGAACGGAGTTTTTAGGCGACTTTACAGCCGGAACCAACTTAACGGGTCTTCCGAAGCACGGAATCTCATCACCATCATCATCATCAGCCTATGGTAGTCCACTGCTGGACATAGGCCTCCCCTAGTGTGCGCTATTACGCCCTGTCCTTAGCTCGACGCATCCAGCTTCTGCCGGCAGCCTTTCGCAGATCGTCACTTCACCTGGCCGGAGGGCGTCCTACACTACGTTTGCCAAGTCGCGGTCTCCACTCAAGAACGGAAGCTCAGTTACTATTATTAATAATATGGCTCAAGATTATAATAATAAGTATCAAAGTTGCTTTGAATCAAAAAAAATTACCTACCACTGATAATTAATTGGGAGTCTTTAAATTTTGCTTATTTATTTATCAAATTTAATATCGATAAAATATTCACTCGAGTGCTAATAATGTGTTTCGAATTGGTACCGCCATTTGCGGCGTGATCATAATACAAATATCAAAGCCACACGTGATCCGACAGCACGCATATTTGGCTCAACGGATTAGCATTGCCATTCAGTGGTAATGCCACTTGCGTTATAGACATGCTTCCAACTGGCAGTGACCTGGATCAATTGAGCAATACCATTCCAATGATTCTTCTTCTTCTTCTTCTTATCGTGTCACCAGTTCTTTCGAACCAGTGTGGTGAAAGGATTATAAGTGCGCCTCAAAGAGGCTCCTTTCGTGCACTTGACACATGTTTTCGAACTTTATAGGTTCTACGACATACCGGTTTCCTCGCGATGTTTTCCTTCTCATAAGTTTTTCAGCAGAAAAACTCATTGGTGCACGACCGGGATTGAACCCACGACCTTACGATTGGAAGGCGGGGCCATTACCACTAGACCACCAGTGCTCATCTCAGGAATGATCCTTAGATGACTCAACTGTTAGTTAAAACATTCTCAAACATTCATTTATACGTACAGTCAGCAACGAAAGTTAATTAACCGTTAAATTTTTCAAACGCCATTTCTTTTCGTCTTCTAAGAAAAAATGCAAATAGTATGGCTGAGACTTCATCTTCAACGGATTTCGGAAATATTTAGATTCGTAAAAACATCATAATGTTAATCGACTTACTTTCGTTGATGAGTGTACCATTTATATGTAGCAGAAATTGCATTAACACATTTAGAACATTAATAGAAACACTTCATTCGAATGACAAGTCGTTAATACAAACTGTAACAGATTACTCTAACGACATGCGTTCAATCATCCCCATTCAAACTTTAATTCAGCTGATGAGTATGAATCTAACCCCTAGTTCACACGAAACTACGAAAAATAATATTTTCTACATGTAGGTATACTTTTTTCATTTACACAAACTAAGTCCAGCATTATTTATTTATAATGTTGTAGGCATACCTAAGATTTATACAAGCTTTGTAGAAATTTTCTCAAAACTGTTCTAATGTGAAACTTGCGGGCACAATTTTCTTTTGACCTCAGCTCCATTCTTTATCAACTTGTACATTAGAACATAAGTATAAAAATGATGATTTATAAAGCGTCAGGAGGCAACCTATGCCTACACAAATGGGACGCTGTAGTGCCTCAAACAATGTTACAACATAGCCCTTCCTTAAAATCTATAAGAAAACAAAAGCTGGACCGAATTTAAATTGATGTCTAAGTAGGTATCTAACAGACGCCGTTTATACGATACCATTCTGGTATATCATTCTTGCCTCTTGCCACAGAATATTAGCTCTTGCTCCGTTAAGTTAGAGAAAGCAAGAGGCAAGAATGGTCTGCCAGAATGGTATCGATTAAACGGCGTCTTACGCTTGAAGAAAGGCAAGTCTCGTTTGGTAGGACTTTACGCAATTTTCATTCTAATTGGGTTTTCTTGACTCAAATTTAAATTTAAAAACAGTTTTTCATTTAGCATGCTAATTAAGGCAGTTTTGAACAAAATGCAAAGATTTTGCATTGACTTTTGAAGTGTTATCGCTTAATTTTGGAACCACTTAAAAGTTATGAAGTGATAAACAACATTTAAAGTGGCCAATATATTATTTTTGTTTTTATGACTTTCATTTATACATTAAGCCATATTCTTTGTCACAAAAAGCATATTCTCATTCAAACTTCACGAATTTCAATCACCGAGTGTTTCTTTCCAACAAAACATTTTCATTAAACTCTTGACTGGCGTCACAGAATAAATTAAAGATACTCCACCTAGGTCAGACAGGATCTTATGAGAATGGCCACGAAAGTCGCTGGTAGCGAATATAGTTACAGGTGATCGGACTGTTGTGATGAACAGAATCACAACTGTATTGCAAAGGCACGGTAGAAATTCGCTCAAATCATATCACTCAAGATCATTTAAAGATGTAAAGAAATCTTTTGAAGACTAGACAGAGGTACGTCCAAATACATATGTCACATACCCACATATTGCAGATGTTAGAACCATACGTGACAAATGGCAAACACATCGAATCTATTACTCGTATTATACTTAAAATATAATAGATTTTTTTTGTCATACTTTAAATTATATACAATATATTATATTCCGAAGAAAGCACTAGAAAAAGAAATAGGATACACATCATTTGGCAGAAATATACTACTACGCCTACACATTTGCTTCAATATACAACGACTGTCGAAGGGCTGATAAAAAAATAGTATTATATAAACTTATATTTCCCAAAACTAAAATCAGTTATTCACGGTTGGTTTCCTGGCCTTAGTTTTAGTACTTTCCAATATTGCTGACAGGTATCTCGTAAATATTTATAACTTAACGCAGAGGAGATTAAATCTCTCACGCGCCTCACTTCACCCGATTATTTCTTTGCATCGAACGTGAGCAAATTGTGTCTAGTATTCACTTTGAAGTTTGGTTTTATGTAATTCAGCAAAATATTTTTTACTTTACTTAACTCTTGTGTCAGTGGGACTGGGCAGGTCATGTGACTCGAATGCACCCAGAACGTTGGGAAAAGATTGTCACTCAGTGGGTGCGGCAGACCCAGGAAAAGGTGGCGAGACGATCTGAATGCATTCGAGCCAGACTGGCAAACTGTGGCCTTGGAGCGCAAGAAGTGGAAGCTAAAGGGGATGATCTTTGCCCAGCAGTGGGACACGATAGGTTGAAAAAAAAACTCTTGTGCGGTCAGAAAGTCGATGGGTGACTACTAGTGGCATTTTAAACTAAGTGCTTCTGAGGGCACGGTAAATTGTGAGTACCAGCTATAAAGTCCAAAATATTAGTAACCAGCTACCAGACGTTTTTGAATGTGAGTTTTTTTTAGTTTTTTACTAGCTGCCAATGCTAATCATGATACTACGTCTAATCTGCTGCATCATGAATGAATGAATGAATGAAAAAATAATTAAGTATAACCTGCATCAGCAGTTTCATTTCACATAGACTAATGAAGCTAGTTTATTATGTCATAAAACTATGAATGGTTTTACTGCTAACTTTACTAATAATACATAAGTTATTGTAATTATTGTGTACAATAAAGCGTTTTTCATTCATTTCATTCATTCATTCATTCATTCATTTATTATTATGATAAGATAGCTAATACATTCCGGAATATTTTAAACACTCGCTTACGCTCTGCGTCAGTTAGGTACAACATGGATGGGTGACCAATAGTGACTATAACACATTATTATGAGTGTGCTTTGGAGGGCACGTCTTACGTGCACGTGACGTGACGCCACCGACAATTTAACGTGCCCAAAGCAATGTAGGTCCTATAAAGTCGTTCGGCCATAAAGTAGGCCTGAAAACTCCGTTACCATTACGTTGTTGGTCACTAACTCATACGAACTTCCTTTTTCCTTTACCTTTTTTGACCAAATATTCATGAGGAATCGGAAATCAACTCACCACAATTTCATCGTAATCGGATAAATCGAACAAATCGTATAAAAGAGCATATAAAAGCAAACAAACATCTATTTTTATGAAACTGAAACACGCATTCACGATCTGATAGTCTTGTTTATTGTAAATCGCGTTACTTTTTATTTAGCATCATAAAATTCTATGAATTTGTAGTTTTTTGGCTTTTTCATTTTCAACCGCAAAAGTAGTAAAATAAAATTTTATACTGTGTTAAAGTATCCAAATGCTTATTTGTACGCGCAAGTACCTTACGATCTGACTGTTATGTATTTCCTTATTATTTTTACAAAAAGAAACTTTGCTTGGTTTGAACGCCATTTCAGTATTTTTCTATCAAGCCATGTTTTTCCAATCCCGTAAACAACATTTATTTTGTTGTTGTTTTCATTTCCTTTCTTGTTAAAACTCCATCATCTCAATATCTCAGCCTCTGTGCGAATCGATTCTGTCAACATTTACAGAACAAAAACTCAGGTCTAAAGTGTTGAGTTGAAACCGAATCAATAGTCGCTCAAAATGAGACTTTTCTAAACAACTAGAGCTGTGTATATACTGTACAGTAAGCATCATGTATCTTCCGTCTTTCCGTCGAGTTATGTGTTGTCCTCCTCCACTTGTTAGTTAGTTTGCCTGAGTCAGTGGCCAACTCTGGTGACGGAGTTTTTAGGCCGCCATAAGGCCCCCGTCATTGCTTATCGAATAAATAATCGGGACCGACAAATTAACGTGCTCTCCGTAGCACGGAAGCGCTCCATTGATAATGCTACTGGCCCACTTACTGATCGGTCATAACGTTGCTTATCTTTTACGAAGCTCTGGCACTTCACTTGCAAACAGATGAACGAAATTTAAAGAAATGTCAAGATTTTTGAAGTAAATATAAATTTTATTGCGCAGGATTTTACAGAACTACCTAACCTAAAGAAATTGGTTCCGTAGCAACTACTTTTATTCTGTAGTTCTGTCGCGAACTAAATTCTAGTTTGGCTTGACTCAATCAGCGAAAGTGCATCGTGATAACGAGAAAAATAATTTGAACTCTAACTTCGAGTTCACAGCTAGGAATAAAAAGAAAACGTAGTTGTTTATTAGTAGGTCAATATTTTATTAGTTTTCTTGATAAGTTTAAGCTAGCACTCAAACTTATAATAATGGTTTTGTTATTGCAGATAGCGAAAATAACAGGAGCACAACAAATAAACTCAGATAAGTAGAGGAAGTTTTAGATCTATTGAAAATTGCAGCCTTCACACGCACAATCTACTCAAATCAAACTCTAAATCATAAATTAATTATCAAAGAGACCGAAGAAGAATGTAATACGCCGTTAACACGATACCATTCTGGCTTCTCGTCTCTTAATTGCCACAGAATATTAGCTCTTGCTCCGTTAAGTTTGAGAGAGCAAGAGGCAAAAATGGTATGCCAAAACGGCATTGTTTAAACGGCGTCTAAGTTCAGCCAGCATAAAAATATTAAATAACATACGGAAGTCTTTCACAAGCACGCCATTTTGCCATAGGAAACTGTTTTCGCGACCCACTGGGTAATCTGAAAGCAACCTAAGCTCTCCGCTCAGCTTCCTTGCTATAGTAAACTCATGTCAAGTGTCATTTTTATCCACGATCGAACGGAGAGAGTAGTGCCCATGTTGTCTCTTTTGTTTTAGGAAAATCACTCTGGCTTCAATTTGTTTTATAACTCAATTCTCATTCCACCGACCAATAGCATTAAATTTTTACCCGCCATCTACAGTTTACGAAACTATCTTGACACGGACACTGGCAGAATTGTGACAACAAGTCGCAGAAGCCATTAACCAAGAAACTGAACTGAACTGAGAGTAGTGCCTATGCGTTTGGGGTTTTTTGTGTGTGCACATCTTTGTTCTCATAGGTATAGCTACATTACGGCTTGACCGATTTAAATACAATTTTAGTAAAGTTTGGGGTTCATGGAAGACAGTTTCTAGTTATGGTGTTAACTCGCCAGAGGGCGCCGCAAACAACGATTTTTGGTAAATTGTATTTTTTCTATCACATTCAACATTTTTGATTTTGTATTTATCTCTGAGGCTTTTTCAAATAGAAGTTGCGCGGTTAGTTACGAAGTGGGTTTAAGTACAGAATACATATCCCCGGTATACGTGACCTTAATGCGGTTATTGGTTTTCTGAATGCTTGAGAAGCATTTTCATTTCTTCCATCTATACTTAAAGATAATTTGGAGGAATGGAACGTGGAATGTTTGGCTAATAAGCAGGTGCCGTATTTGAGATGAGATAGTTACCTAAGACAAGATTTTTAATCTTAGTGCAGGTCTCTGCCCCTCACTCACATGTACGATACAATGGAAACCAATTGTAACCTAGTAAGTACTTTTTGTAAAAACCATACCTGTAAGATAATCACACCTAATGTAAGTACTTACCTACTGTATTATCTGTACACTTGTCTATTTTTTGGAAAAATAAACTATTATTTATTATTATTATTTACCTACCTGACTACAATTTCAAGCAATGAAATAATTTCACTAGTTGTTTCCCGCAACTTCGTCCACATTGAATGCATCTTCAACACAGACCGCTACAGGCTTGACCTAGGGCGGGGTCTATTGTAAATTATTTATGTATGAATAAATGATCTCGTTTCCCCATACAAACTTTCGTCACAGGCTGTAAGTACATAATATTCTTCTTCCATTTCCAGATGAATGAAGAATACTACATTTGGTTGATAGAGTAGATGAACCTGCCATCTTAGAACACCTTTTTGACTCATGCTTGAAACACTGCAATGCCTAGTTAAAAAAAAATCCTTTTACTTATGTCATCCATAAAATTGTCTCAACCGTTTACCATCAAACACAATACAACAATAAAAACGTATTTACGGAAAGTAGTGTCTCGAATATTCTATTAGATTTCTTCTGACAAGGGTCCTTTCAACAGATCATTTGATATTATTGCTCCTTCATGTAGTTTCGTAAAGTATACTACAACAAATACTGGTTTTATATTGACATATCAGCAAAATATAATATTTTTTCTTATTATAATTTTATCAAAGAAGAATGTTTATTTACAGAAACTAAGTTACTACATATTTATATATATTTACAAAATACAACAAACAGGATTAGTCAAGCTATCTAAGGATCGTTAGAAACGATCTATAGATAGCTCAACTGATCCAGGTCACTGTCAGTCGGAAGCGTGCCCAAAACACTGGCGGCATTACCACGCTGGATGGCAATGCTGATCCTTTGAGCCAAAAATGTGCCAGCTCTCGGATCACGCGTCGCTTTGACCAGACGCCACTACGACTTAGGGTCTCAACCCCAAATGGTTCAAATATATAAACCCTATCAAGATTTATATATTTGAGCCTTTGAGATATTTATATTACTTACTTTAAATGAAGGAATCTTCTAACTAAGCGATAAGGCCGCCCACTGCACATAAAATATAATAGATTTTAGTTGTGTGTGTACAATAAATATTTTTTTCATTCATTCATTGTTCAGTTAATGTCCGTATGAAAAATACCACCAAAAACATTAAAATTGGTTGCCGAGGCTGTAAATGGTTCGTGCTTTCCTAATAAAAATGTATTTTAGTGTAAGTTAAAGAAATAAAAAAAGTTGTATTTTTTTGTATAAAAATATTAAATAAAAAAACAAATTGTTGAACTTTTGCTAATGCAATATTATCAGTTTTATGTGCAAATGCGTCCAAAGCAACTGTTTGTGATGGTTCTATGATACAATTTGCCCAACCCTCGTCATGTTTTGGGAATTCAAAGAAGCGGAATGATATAGCTTCCGAACGCATTGTTTTGTCCTAACCACCTCATAAAGTATACTTTTATAAGAAATGCGAAGTGGACAAAATGTCAAACTAACACCAATTTAGCTCACTCAACATTGACAGTATCGCGCCCTGGATAATTTGTTGAATCGTTTTTGTTTTGTATGCTTTTTTTAAAGTCAATCGGTGTATTTCATTAATTATGTTTTACTTACCTACTAAATTAATTAGATAGTTGGGCTTCAAGTGTATTTTGTATAGGGTCTTTCATTTTAAACTACACAAACTGACAGGGCGTCATTTTTGGGTTGTAAATAGACGTTTGACTGTATCAATTTAATTCCTAAGCCCATTTAAGTTTTCATTTCAAAATTTATCATTTATTGATTTTTAGAATTGTTTCATAATGATTTTAAAGGAGAACAGACGTTCCACCAATCGCAGCGCAGCTACATCACGAATGGACTAAGTTATAAAAGAAGCAACAATCAATTGAAAGGATAGTCTTTATCCATTTTCTCGGGATTTTCATAACAAAAAAAAAAATATTATATAAATATTTTTTAATGTATTTTTTGATCCCATTCCTGAATTAAGTTAGTATAAAATGAAAGACCCTATATTGTTATGTAAATACGTAGTACAATCCTTTCTGAAAAATAATAATAATAAATAATGCTGGACTTTTCACACAGCATCATCTAGCTTCGTTATGGGTACTGATAATACGACGACTGACTGAGCTCGTGTTATGGGTACTACATGACTGATAATACGACTTATTTACTTTTTTGTTTGTAAATACATGCATATTATACATAGAAAGTCAATACGAAGTTATTTATAAGTTTAACATTTAAAATGAATTCAGAAACTTTCTAAGCACGGTATCAATCAACAAAAACCGTTGCCACAGTAAGTTTTGAACACTGCCAGCACATTAAAGAACTTTATAATAGTAGGGTGCCCCACATTTTGTTTAAAAGAGGACTTTTTCTAATGTTTGAACTTTCACACAACTTTAACAGTTGTGTTCGCCTAGTAATCAAACTGTTTACCTAAAGTTTTGAACTTTTGATTATTTGGTACTTATAAAAAAAAAGTTATTTGAGTATTCAGTGACTTGACCTGAGAGCAAGTCGCCAAGGCGCGTTAAATATTACGACTGGATTTTTAGTATCCTTATATTTGTAATTTGTTTCTATAGACTTAAGAAAACTTTTTTGTGTTGACACACACGGTATAAACAGTAATAACCCTCCTTTTTTGTTGTCAAAGAAAAGATATGAAGCCATAATAGAATACAAAAGAAGACACGTATGCTGTAATTGGTCATGGTCTCTTTCAGGTCGAGTGCTTCCATATTTTGTTCGAAACAGGACAGCTGAAACTTTTCTTTTATCGTGTTTGTATCGATGCCAATACACTTTGTACTTTATCAATTCAAACTTGACGGTGAAGGGGCTGGGTAGAAATGACTTTTGTTGTTAGGGTCTATCCATTTATTTGAACTTAAGACAAGTGGATTTGGAATAACGTATTGGGTTTTTCACATTTTTTGCCAACATTTTGCAACTTTGAACCCGAACAAAAGACGCTGACTGGAAACTCTGCGCCAATTTTTTACAATAGTATTATTTATTTTATTTCTTATAAATTCGTAATCTTTGCGTAGAACGCGTGCGACGTAAACGTTTTGGTATTTTGATTGATGATTGTAGAGAATGTATTAATCAAATCGGGGAAAAATTGAATATTTTGGAATGTAACAAATTTATAGGTTATGTGTTAGACTAAAGTTATCAAATATTATTTGAAAAAAGAAAGTATTTTCCGATAAATTTAGCCACAACAAGCTTTGCCAAAAACGTTGTCTCAACATCATAAGCAATTATGGTGTCCGTACATCGTTCACGCTAGTAATTAGTTGAGAACTTGGCTAATAGCGCACTTTCAAGGGAGTTACGTCATTACTCATGTATATCACGTTTGTGTGGGTAAATTCATAAGTGTGCATAATTGAGTTTAGATGGACTACAGTTTATGTCGTAAGGTAAGAAGGATTGGCGGAGTTAGGAACCAACTTTGATGATAGAGCTTTAAGCTAACTAAACCGCTGCACTAGGAAATTAGAATAGTCTATGTAATAGTAAAACGTAAACGTAAACAGGTTCACGACTGTATCCCCAAGGTGCGGTAGACATTCTCTCAGATCTTTTTATTACTTATTCCAGATCCTTTGAAGATGTCTAAGGGGGGTAGTCAGAGTCATGTCCAAACACATAATATTTGATACAACCCACATCTTGCAGAAGTTAGTATTCCATAAGTGACAGGTTGCAAGCCCATCGCCGTCTATAAGAACACTAACTGGTTTCCTCACGATGTTTTCCTTCACCGTTTAGAGCACGTGTTAAAGCGCATATAAATTTTACGTAACGCAAAATCCATTGATGCACAGCCGGGATTAAAACCCACAACCTTCGGAATGAAGGTTGAGGTACAACTCCATTCGGCCAACACGGCCGAATGATAAAATGTGGCCGGGGATGTAATAGTATAATGTATAATCCAGCCACTGTATACGATTTATGAAAGATCGAGGTTAATATACCCCAGGAATACTCAAAGCCACTGGCCAAATTAAAATTTCAACAATACATTTTCTTGTATCAAAAAAGTGCAAACTGTGACCCTATCAGCCCTGCGATCAGCCCTGCAAAACAATTATTTTCATCATTGGTCGAGATTGTCCATGCACCTTTGCTCAAAGTATGGCTGGCATGTGGAACATTGGTGGCAGACGTGCAATTCAGAAACTTAATTTGACAAATGAGAAGTCGTTAGGGGTCGACTGTGCTCTGACAAACGTTTCTGTGGCCTAGTTCACTGAATAACTAATAGCCACATAAAACATAATAATTTGAAAATCGGTCCTCAGTTGCATACAGCCGAACACAGAACTTCCTTTTTTTTAGTTGGTTAAAAAATTTGTTAATTAATTAAAGCGTCTAAAATTAATGTTATCTTTCCAATAATTGAGACGTTTCCTTTTCATAAAATTACTACTATCAGAAAAACTGTGCAATTTGTTCTTATTTTGTTATATAAAAACACCAAAGGACCAACGTTTTAACTTCAAGAACAATTGACGGTGTTTTAAATAAAAGTGTGAGTCATCACAAAGTTACACCAACGAACTTTTCAAAATGCACGCACAACACTTCATATGATCAATAATTTCACTCAACTTATCATATCCTCTGTGGCTAAGTCAAAGTGTGCCCGGAAATAAGGCGATAGACTAGATAGTTCCTGGTTCAATTCCGCACGGTTATGACTTTTTGCACAAAAAATAATCTTCAATAAGCAAAGCAACACATCAAACCCAGAGCACGCCATCTCGGAAAAAGAAAAGGCACATTACAACTATCTTTGGAGCTAGGATCAATACTAAAGTCCAACTATTTAAAAAGTATCCCATAAAACCGACAGAGGGCGCCTGGAGTACCATTCACAAACTATGGAAGAAATAAAGAATATGTTATTAAATATGCAAAAGGACATCAAACAACAAAAGCAAGATATGCAAGATATGAAAGAAGATATAAAAAACACAATTATCAACAATATAAATGAGAAGTTCAACAATCTGGACTTAAAAAATGAACTTTTGGAGAAAAAATTAGAGGAACAATGCACAAAAATAAATAACTTAGAGCGACATATTAGACGAAAAAACATCGTCTTATTCGGAGTAGAAGAGAGAGAAAAGTCATATCACGAATTAGAAGGAATAATAATTGACCTAATAAGCACCTACTTCAACATTCAGTGTGACAGTAACCAGATTGAAGCTATTAGAAGACTTGGAAAGAAAGGAGAGAAAGTCAGGCCGGTCGTAATAACTTTTACTACATTGGGTTTGAAAATAAAAATCCAGAAAAACAAGCATTGCCTACATAACACCTCATACTACTTAAAAGACGACTACCCAATAGAAGTCCTTAACAAGCGCAAGGAGCTTCAAATTCAACTACAGAAGGAAAAAGAGTTAGGCAACACTGCTTTTATTAAATACAACAAATTAATTGTGCTGAATTCCAATATGCGCTCTTCTCGCAGCCAGGCAAACAAGAGGAACTTGTCCGAATCTCCAGAGTCATCCCACTCCAGCACTCAAACAGCACAACAGACCCAAAAACAACCTTTGAAGAAAAATAAAGCATCCAACATGAAAGATTACATACTTCAAAAACCAAAACTAATCTACACGCAAACGGACAACCTCCAAACCCAAAAGAAACCAACACAGCCTAATGTAGTATAGCAATTACAGATGGACCCTCTGCCTACCCCTAATCTCCCAGTACGGCTGGTCACCGCGGGAGAGTTCGACCAAAACCCTCCAAGGAAAGCACCAATGCTAAAGAAAAACAAATTAAACATATGTACTTTCAAAGTAAGATCACTATCATCAGAAGCAAAACTTATCGAGCTCAAGTCGGCGCTACAAAACACTAACCAGAAGCAAGACTTACCTAGCTCAAGACGGCACTACAAAACATTAACCACGACATACTAGAATTGAGCGAAGTCCGCCGACTAGGAGAGAATATTATCGAAGACGTTGACATACATATAATAAAATGGAAATGGGCAGGTCATTTAGCAAGATACAGCGACGAAAGATGGAAATTAAGAACTGTCACATGGCCAGGTCCTCCAGGCATTAGAACGAGAGGCAGGCCACACGCTAGATGGGCTGGGCAGATGACATAGTGGCATTGGCGGGTCGCAGTTGGATAGACACAGCTGTGGATAGAGATGGAAGTCCTTGGAGGAGGCTTTTACCCGAAAGGGGTCCATTCAAATGAATGAACAATTACTATATTTTTTTATCCGTGATTATTATTATGAACTAAATTATTACTAATTATTAAGAATCAAATTATTATTTTATTATAATCAATTGTAACATTTGCATGGAATTAAATAAAGCTTTTTATTATATTATTATTATTATACTACTATCAGTAGGTACTTTGATATACCTTTATAATACTTTATAACATTAATTTGATGAAAATATGGTAGTTTCCGTGAAAAACATTGCACAGTTGGATAACATCAAAAACTTTCATACAAACTCCAGCATTCGCTGCCTAATTAAAATACGTCGCAATTAGGCACGAATTCACAGGAATGCGGAAAGTAATTTCTGACATTTCGCACTTCGTACTCATATAATGTACTTTTTTTTAATATTATTTTCATAATAAACTACAATATAGCTTACGATATTTTAAATTTATATATATTAAGCATTATAAATTTTGGCCCTTACTAATAAACGTGGTGTAAAGTTATTCCTCGGAGTAAAATAGGAATAACCATACATTTTGACAGTTTACACTCAGGAATAACTTTATACCACGTTTGTTAGTAAGGGCCTTTAAGTTTTAAAGATTACTTAGATTTTAAGCAATTTAAGGATCGTTAGAAACAAAAATAATAAAGTCTTAATTGAGTTGAGTTGAGACAGAGTCCGAGTTTCAAATTAAAAACAATTAAGAATGTTATTTTCAATTGACCAAAAATTTTCCAAATCAAGCGGGTAGTCAATAAAATTGGAGACAAGGATGATTTGATGAGAATATCTAGCATGCTTTTGACAAAACAAATTGAGAAGTGGAAGGTTGGCGTGGTATGGGCATGTCATGAGGAGGGATGAGAGTCATATAACACGAGTGATGAGTATGAATGTGGATGGATATACCGGTAGGGGTAGGCCTAAGAAAAGATGGATGGACTGTGTGAATGCGGATATGTTTGTGAAAGGAGTGTGTTCTGATATGACGGGTGATAGAGGAGGAAAAAAACATGTTGTGCCGACCCCACTTAAGTGGGATAAGGGCAGGAAGAAAAAGAAGAAGATCTAGCATGCTTTGGGGATACTGTGGGGGACTTCCTTCGTTATGTATAAATAGGTAAAATAAGAGATTTTCAAATCGGTTGTATTTTAGTTTTCTATTAGAATTGAGAACCTTACCTATCCCATCTAAAACTGGCAATGGTAACGAACCGACATCAATCATCCTGTGCCTGTAGCACTTGTTTCTGATGCTAGGTATCTAAAGTGGTGACGATTTACCATTTCGCATTTATGAAGAGCTAACTTGTCCGAACGACCCTTTCAAAGACAATTTATTATTATTTTGATACAACATTCAAAATGTCAATCGATAGAAAAAAATATTTCAAACAAATAGGATTCAGGTGTCGTAAGTGATAATTATACTCTGTCAGATATTTGAGTTTGAAAATTGGACAAAAAAAATTGGCACACCGGGAGTGCCGACAGAAGTGAAAGCTTAAAACTTAATTAATATTCTAGTAAACAGTAAACATTGAGGTTAAAAACAATTAAAAACGCTGACGCTGTTTGCTAGTAACCACGCTCGCACCTGGCTGCCTGCGGGCAGACGCGACGTGGCGCGTGGCGGAAAACGCTGACAGACCCCGACTGTAGGCGAAGTTTGCCGAACGGTAACGGTTAGGTTACAGTGTCTCGAGTTCAATGATTTTTTCTCATTTCAAAAAAGCCCCACGCGCCTAAAGAAGTTTTCACTTAAAAAAATGGAAAATTCGAAAACGTATTGCCAACTTTAATTAAAAGTAACAACATAATGCACATACATTTTTAGACAGATACACGACGTCTCAGAATTGTGCTTATGGTACAAGGATACAATTGTAACCCTTGTCGCGATCAGTCATAGCACGTCCTATTCTGCGTGACAATGATGTAGATCATCAACATAACTCTCTTAATAGAAACCCCAAATGTACGCAGGTAGGAGTATTGTTAATGGGGTCAAAATGTTATGAAACTCGTGGTTTATTTTATTTTATTTGGGAAACAAACAGTACAATGACAATTTTAAATAAGGCATATAAAACACATAAACCAATCAAGTTTCCACCGTTAAGTAGATCATATTATGCAAGTAAACAGAAATATCAACAATAGAGAGAGAAAAAAAAAAAAATTACGAAACGAAGTTACAAAAATAAGTAATAATAATAATTACATCATAATTCTAAAAAGACAGGTAAGTATTTAAATCTTAAAAATAATATCCAATCAAAAAGTGTCCAAAATTGGTTTTACCTAAAGTCTTGCGAGAATATACAAGAAGATATTCGTTTTATCGTTGTTTCTTCTTCATTCTTTAATAATGCTTTAAAAATAGTTTTTTTTTTCAGCAAAACTCTACTAAGTACTTCCTATTTCATTAAATTTTATCGAAAAATCCAATGCCTCAAGATTATCTTGAGTTTTAACTTTTCACAAATGAACTTCTACACAATATCAAGTAAGATACTGTAGTCTTGTTTTTCATAATAAGCTTATGTATTTTTACAGTCTTAAAGAAATCGTTGAACTTTATAGTGTGTTTCTACTAAAACAAAACGATTCAGTGTACACATTGTTTCAAGAGATTGAATGAAAACTCGCTGCAGAAATTACGTCTGGTCTAAACCACAATCTTTTGCGATAAAATGAGTGAGTCAAAAACAGTAGTAACGTTGGTTTTAGATTATTTATATTTGCATAATTACCTGTAACTGCTTGAAAATCTGGAAGGTTAAAGTAAACTCTTATTTTCAGATAGACTGTATTACTATAGAGTGCCTAGAAATAAGATGACATACAAACCTCTCTGAAATGTCTACCGCGCGAAGGTTCTTGCATTATTTTTTGGAACGAAGTTCCTATTCTGACAGTATTGGATGGGGACTAGACGAAAAAAAGTGTTGGATTTTTGCGTCACGACACATGTATATGTCACTACGTGACAGTGCAAAGTGCGCAGTTACGAAGCAGTCCATAGATTGTTACATTGTTAGTACGGAAGAGCGGTTCTAGGATTTTAATAAATAATTTATTTGACAAATGCCAAATGTCAAAGTTGAAACTTCGTTCCAACCGAGTGTTCCGCGATATTAACGTACTTTCTTTTATAGCTTTACACTAATTATACTATATTTAATAAATACTCAATACTGCCATGTAAATAAGACACGAGTCACGTATCACTGTGGTCAAAGCTATTATGATTTGAATCGCTGTAACTTATAAGTTGACACCTTCACTTACATTGTCTTCGAGGTTATATGCGCTTGAAGGGTTAACGTACATACCTATATGTTTAAAGCTGTGTTTCTCTCCGAGTGCTATTTGCAAATTAAATGTTAAGAGATCTCAGCAAATGTTATTAAATAACTAAATATATAAGACGCCGTTTACACAATGCCATTCTGGTATACCTACCTTCTTGCCATATGCTTTCTTAAACTCAACGAAGCAAGAGCTAATATTCTATTCTATGGCAAGAGGCAAGAATGGTATCGTGTAAACGGCGTCTCACTGATGTTTAGTCTCGACTTCAGTCTTATAAGTGGTATTATTTCCAATAAAATTTTGCTTACCCAATCATCATCAACCTATTATATATTTTTCAACAGGTTGTGTCACAATATAAATTTGAAGAATTTTAGAATATTTAATTTATATACTTGTTAAATTAAATTGATTTTTATCTTTTTTTACCATGTATTGAGATATAAATTTTTGCCAATTTAATTTATGACTGCATGTCATACTAACTATAACTATAATATTTGGCTCAAAGGAGCAGCATTGCCATCCAGCGTAGTAATGCCGCCAGTGTTTTGGGCACGCTTCCGACTGACAGTGACCTGGATCAGTTGAGCTATTGTAACGATCTCGATTTTAATACAAAACATTATTACTGTAAGAAATAGTTTTCATCGCTCACATTAATTAGGAATGTTTATTAGCCCTACTTGAGAGAGAACTCTTAGTTTCAAGTATTAGGATATCTTGGTTTTGCGATGTTCACAAGCCAATAAATAACGATTCTAAATTTCACGTTCAAGTGCGTTGGCGACGATAGTTTTAAGTTTCTTGGAATTAAGAGGTTGTTTTTATGTGTCTGTAACTGTGGGAAGTTTGAGTTAAGGTTTTAGCTAATTAGGCTACGCCCTTTATTTTTTATGAGCTCGAATATTATAAAGCTATTGGTGAAACGTGTGAGGAATGGTTACTAGCCACACCTTTGCTTAGGGAAGGGATGAGAACCACAAAATCACGGGACGCAGGAGATTCGGGACAGACTATCGGGGGTGAGAGAGTTGGGCGTTAGGCCACCAGGGTTAAGAAGTCGGGGATAGACGGACGGTTGTACTGAGTACGCAGGCAGACTCATCAGAGTTAGATAGAGAGATCTGAAAGTTCAGACAGATTGTCAGGGAGTTGTAAAATGAGAATCTAGTGTAGTTGAAAGTAATAGAGTCAGTGTTATTTACAATTAAATCAGTCTAAGTATATTTCTAGATTTGAATTAATAATTAGATTCAGTGAACCAATTCGGTAATGTATTTTTAGTATAAGTGATAGATAGGAGGCTGCTATTTCTTTTACAGGTGCAGAATTACTTATACGAATTTCCACAGGTTTTGTTCTGGCTCATTATTTCTATTTATAGTGGTTGGTAATTATGTTTCTTTCTAGGGTCGCTGTGATCGAGAATTTATTAATTTATAAGTTTTACGCATGATATTTTACTTAGAATTCCACAGCGAAGCTGAAAACGAGATGACTGACTTTAGATGACGTTGACGTAATCCTATCCTCTCCTAATCATAATTATGAATTTAGTGCAACAAACAAACTAAACAAACACTAATTTCAACACTAGAATCTTTATCTCTTATTATTTCTTTGGTTAGAGATTTATGGGATAAAATCGTAGTGCTTGGATGATGCTGACGATTCCTTTCCAGCTATTGACCTGCGGATTTTTGATATGAAGTATGGTCGGAATAGCGTAGTTAGGAAAATCGCAGTTATGGTTTAAGCACTTCGTTCTTGTTTAAATCTCAGAGATCTAAGGTTTATTTATTGCGTATGTCGACGCAACTGTAAGCGCCATCTCTACGCGGCTGAGGAGAAACAGCGCTTTGACGTCTTCCATCAATTTTGACGTTTCGGTCTGGAATGTCAGAGATGTCAGAGCGGGTGCTGTCATTACATCATCACTTTATCATCTGCTTTCTATGAAACACGATTGTTGTAATTATATTCAAAATTTTAAAATAAACGTTTTTACTGGGAAAAATACAAATATTCATTGGAGAAGGCAAACCCGAAGATCCCCGTAGCTAAAACATTGGCCCTACGACCCGGATTTGCTGCTTATGCTGGGAGAAGAATCCATTGATGTCCGTTATTGCAAGTCATCAAGAATTCAAGACATACAAAGGCAGCCCGCAACCAGCACTTCAGTTAACGGTCAGGTCTTCGATCCTGTCTACTCCTATCCTGGTTATCATTTGTGCTAAAATCGTGTCGTTTTCATTACTTTCAGAAAGAAATCAGTTCATTATCGCGTAGTGACCGTTACAATTACCAGTGCATCTAAACCGTGAGTACCTTATCTTATTCTTTGACATAGGCCTTTAGAATGGGTGTTGAAGATAAATTAGGCGTTCCTTCAAGAACTCCGCAAGTTTCCCCTAGTAAAAAGCTCGCCGATGATGATGAGTTGACTGTTCTGAGGCGGAAGCGTGGCAATTTGAAAGGTAGATTAACACAGTTTCAAAAATATCTGGACTCTTTTCAAGATTCCTGTCCTTCTAAACTACAAGTTAGAGAAATAAAGTTTAGATTACAGGCAGCACAAGATCATTTTAAAACATTTAACGAAATCCAAACTAAAATTGAATTAGTGAGTTCAGATTCAGATATTGATTCTAACAATGAATACGTCGAGTCATATGAAAACTTATATTTTTCTGTATTAGCAATTGCTCAAGATTTAGTCGAAAGTGAAGAAACTGAAAATAAAGGTTCAAATAACTCAAAATCCAACAGTTTTCGTTCCTTACCTAAAATCAAGCTTCCAACTTTCAATGGAAAGTTTGATGATTGGCTCGAGTTCAAACATGCGTATGTAACAATGATCCATAACTGTTCAGATATAGACGAAATTCAGAAATTCCATTACTTGCGTTCCTCGTTGACAGGTACAGCTTTAGAGGTAATTAGTTCTTTTGAATTTACGCCTGAGAACTATACTCATGCATGGGAGTTATTGGAGAATAGGTTTCACAATACTAGGCTTTTGGTACAGAATCATATAAAGGCATTGTTTAATATTACGTTATTAAAACAGGAATCATCTTCACAAATTAGGAAGCTAATAGATACCGTTTTGCGAAATATTCGCTCACTTACATCACTAGGCGAACCGACCCAATCATGGGATACATTGATTATCTATCTAGTTCAATCAAAGCTCGATTCTACTACTGAGCGTGAGTGGGAGATCGAAAAGGGAACTATTCATTCTGATTCTGAGAGAAAGTTAAAATTAGACGATATTCTTTCATTTCTTAAGAAAAGGGCAGACATGTTAGATTCAATTAGTTCAAATCAAAATAAGCCACAAAATAAATCGCAATATTCATCTGCAATTGCTACTGAATCAAAAGGTACTTCACAAAAGCGCAACGCCGCACACTGCTACGCGTCGACTAGTAGTTCTGTAGCTAAACATATACCTAGAAATAAAGTCGATAAGTGTTATCTTTGTAACGGTGCACATGCAATTTATGCGTGTTTTAAATTTTTAAATCTGTCTATTCAAGATAGAATCAAAATCGTAGACGAGAAACAGTTATGTAGAAATTGTTTACGTTTCGGTCATTCACTTGCCGATTGCATTTTCGGTCCGTGTAAACAATGTCAACAAAAACATAACTCTTTGCTTCACCTAGCGTCAGGTAACACTGATGAGCCGTCAGCTGATCGGAGCACGTCTCAGGCTGAGTCATTATCGGCCGCGTTGCATTCCGTATCTATAGGTACCTATCATGGTAGTGTAGATGAATGTGCCGGCACATTACAGCCGGTGTTATTAAGTACGGCGTTAGTAGAAGTAGCCGATAATTATACTAAACGTTTTCATACAGCCCGAGCGCTGTTGGACAGTGGTAGTCAACACTGTTTCATTTCGGATAAGTTACAAAAACGAATCAATGCGCCATTGATACAGTCCACTATACGAATTTCAGGTGTTGCACAATCAGTGACACAAACAAATCATTCATGCGAATTACTTATGCGTTCTAAATTAAACGATTATTCTTCAAAGGTTAAATGTTTTGTCTTGCAGCGTATAACATCCAGTTTACCCACGACATACATAGATACCGAACATATACGTATTCCGGATAATGTAAACCTAGCAGATCCTACCTTCAATATTCCTTCGGAAATCGATTTATTGATAGGCGCGGACTTGTTCTGGGAATTACTAGACGGTAATAGAATCCGATTGGTAAACGGACCATTTCTTCAAAATTCGAAGTTAGGATGGTTGCTTTCGGGTCCTATAAACTCACAAAAGAATTTTGATGGCAACGGTCATCATATTCACTGCAATTTTAATCAAACCTTAGGGTTAGACGATCAACTTAAACGTTTTTGGGAGATAGAGAATGTCCCTCAGGTAGATAACATTCTAACGAAAGACGAGCAATTTTGTGAGGATATATTTACTTCTACAACTAAACGCGAGTCGGAGGGTAGATTTTCTGTTCGCATCCCGCTAAAAGAATCACCTGATGTTTTGGGTGATTCATACAATTCAGCAAAAAATAGGTTTCTTTCTTTGGAACGTAAACTAGAACGTCTGCCAGACTATAAACGTATGTACTCTGACTTTATGAATGAGTACTTGGCCTTAGGCCATATGAGTCGGATTGACAAAGTAAATGAACCTAATTATTTTCTTCCACATCATGGTGTGTTTAGGGAAAATAGTTCCACTACGAAATTACGCGTTGTTTTTGATGCCAGTGCTGTGACAACCTCTAATAAATCACTTAATGATATTCAGTGTCCGGGTCCAGCACTGCAAAATGACATCTTTTCTATTCTGTTGAGGTTTAGACAGTACAAGTACGTGGCTTGTGCTGATGTAGAAAAAATGTTCAGGCAGATTTTAATTCAACCAGATCAGCGACCGTTGCAACTTGTACTATGGCGCGAAAAACCTGTAGATCCTTTAGACATATATCAGCTTAACACTGTAACGTACGGAACAGCATCAGCCCCATACCTAAGTATGCGCTGTATACGACAGTTAGCGTTGGAGTGTGAAGATGACGTCATAGCCAGAATAATTAAACAGGATTTTTTCGTTGATGATTTGTGTACCGGGCATGATGATTATCAGGAGCTACTAGCTATATGCGAAAAGACATCTCAAGTCTTACAGTCAGGATGCTTTCCGCTTCGTAAATGGACGTTCAACGTGGACGTCACAAAAGCTGCTTCTGTTCATACATTTAACGGCGAACATACGCAAAATAAAACGCTAGGGATAGGTTGGCAGAGCGATTGTGACGAATTATACTTCACCACAAAAATAGATTGCATTAGCGGTAGTACTACGAAACTAACTAAACGAGTTATGTTGTCAATCATTTCGCAGATTTATGACCCATTAGGTCTACTCTCACCCTCAGTTATAATTGCAAAGATATTAATACAAAAATTATGGCTTGACAAAATGGGATGGGATTCACCTGTGTCGCAAGATCTAGCGGTGACTTGGAATAGCTTTATTGATTCTTTAAGTTGTTTGCAAAAAATACGCATTCCTCGTCATGTTATAGGCAAAAACGTTCAACACAAAGAACTTCATATTTTCACCGACGCATCACAAAACGCGTACGGTAGTTGTGCATATATACGATCCTACAATGATATATCTACGGTCACTGTTAGGCTGTTGTGCGCGAAAAGTAAAGTAGCACCACTTAAATCTCTTAGTGTACCTAGGTTGGAATTGTGCGGTGCGCTGGTAGGAGCGAGACTTTATAAAAAGATAATGGATTCATTACGATTGAAATTTAATCGCGTATTTTTCTGGACTGACTCGACGATCGTCATGGGATGGCTGCGTATGTCTCCACATTTATTAAAAACTTTCGTTCAAAATCGAGTAGCTGAAATTAATGAACTTACTAACGACGCGGAATGGTTACATGTTAGTGGCACAAATAACCCAGCCGATCTGTTGTCCAGAGGTCTACCTCTCGATTCATTAATCGACAGTAATTTATGGTGGAACGGACCATCTTATTTACAAGAAAATATTCGTGATTTTTCAAATAATGAACTTCGTAATGAATCAATTAATCTCAATAATTTACCCGAATTAAAATCACAATCAATCAATTTAACCAGTACTTGTTCCAACGACGTAATTCAATTTGATAAATATTCCTCATTCACTAAACTCAAGCGTATAGTTGCTTATGTATTACGTTTCATTTCAAGGTTGCGCCCGAGGCGATCAAAACAAGAAACCGGTCCCTTATCTGCAGTGGAGCTGAGCGCTTCGCAAGTGACGCTCGTTAGACTGGCGCAGGCGCAATCTTTTCCTGACGTGTACAGTAAACTTTTGAATAATATTCAAATTAACACGAATAGTAAATATACAAATTGCATTTCCGGTCTAAATATACTTCTCGATCAAGATAAGCTAATTAGAGTCGGTGGTAGATTATCAAACTCGTCTGATTTTAGCTATGAAAAGAAACACCCAATATTGTTGTGTAGTAAACATCATTTAACAACGCTTATAGTGCGGAGCGAACATAAACGTTTGCTTCACTGTGGCCCTCAACTACTTTTGTCTACATTGCGTGAATGCTGGTGGCCACTGAGCGCTAGAAATTTAGTTCGTAAAATAGTGCGTGAATGTGTTACTTGCGCGCGGATAAAGGGTAAAACTTTAAAGCCAATTATGGGCAATCTGCCAGCCGAAAGATTGGATTCTGGATTTCCGTTTGTTCGAACAGGTATGGATTTGGGAGGCCCGTTTTATATTTTAAATAAAAAGGGAAGAGGAGCACGTCTGACAAAATCGTACATATGTCTGTTCGTTTGTTTCCTTACTCGCGCTGTTCATTTGGAACTTGTTTCCAGTTTATCCACTGAAGACTTTATATTGGCTTTGAAACGTTTCATTGGTAGAAGAGGTAAACCTGAATCTATTTATTCTGACAATGGTAAAAACTTTGTTGGAGCTGAAAAGGAGTTCTATACGATTTTAAATACAAATTCACAACAAATAATTGATTATGCTACTAATAATGGAATTAAATTTAACTTTATTCCTCCATATTCACCCCATTTTGGAGGTCTGTGGGAAAGTGGGATAAGGTCATGTAAATATCATTTACGACGTGTAGTAGGTAACGCGAATCTTACTTATGAGGAATTGAGCACGGTTTTAGCACAAATTGAATCCGTCCTCAATTCCCGCCCCATGTCCCCTCTGTCCACAGATCCTGATGACTATAATCCATTGACTCCTGGTCATTTCCTTATTGGCCGGCCGTTGACTGCTCCTGCACACGATGACCTCACTGATGTCCCAATGTCCCGACTGAGCCGTTATCATCGCATCGAGCAGCTGCGTCAACATTTTTGGCAGCGATGGTCAAGGGAATATGTTTCAGAATTGCAACAAAGGACGAAATGGAAGTCACATCAAAATGACATCAAGCTCGAGAGCCTAGTCCTGATCAAGGAGGACAACCTGCCACCTCTGAAATGGCGGCTGGGACGTGTCATGAAGACATTCCCTGGCACGGATGGTGTTTCACGCGTTGCCGAGATTCGTACTGCAACCGGGACCATACGGAGGGCATTCTCAAAAATATGCCCTCTACCCCTGGAGCCTGCACAGCGAGGAAACGTGAAACAAGATACTTCTTTCATTGGAAGCGGTGCTTCCAAGGCGGGCGGTATGTCGACGCAACTGTAAGCGCCATCTCTACGCGGCTGAGGAGAAACAGCGCTTTGACGTCTTCCATCAATTTTGACGTTTCGGTCTGGAATGTCAGAGATGTCAGAGCGGGTGCTGTCATTACATCATCACTTTATCATCTGCTTTCTATGAAACACGATTGTTGTAATTATATTCAAAATTTTAAAATAAACGTTTTTACTGGGAAAAATACAAATATTCATTGGAGAAGGCAAACCCGAAGATCCCCGTAGCTAAAACACGTATTTTTCAGGTAGATTAGATCTATTAGGTATAAAATCTTAGTACTTGGGGATGGCTGGCGGTTTCCGGTGACACTGCTTACGGGCAAGAGTGAAGCTGTATTGAACACGTGGCCATGACCGAGTTCTTTGAAACCTAATAGTTTCTAACAATAAATGAATCTGTCTTTGTTAGATTGAAATCAATAGGATTTCAATGTAGGAAAATATAGGCGCCTTCCTTCCCTTTCCTCTCCTCACTGACGCGTAGGGCAACCGCTGGGTCGCGCCAGTTCGACCGGCCCCGGTCGATGGGAAACATAGGGCCAAATCTAGACTATTCCCCATCTCTACGTCGGAACAAGCCATGTACCTGTGGTGTGAGAAGCTTTTTATGTGTTTCGTCATTGCTTGTCACCAGTTAAGATAGATTCTAGTTGCGCAGGTTATAAACTAAAATTTATTTTGGTTTCTAAACTGCGTATGAGTCGGGGTTGTTCATATCTCTTAAAATTTTATTTGACTGACTATTCATTGAATCACTTAGGACGACTTGACTTTGATTAATTAACTTTACTTTAGAGTACTTTAACTGTATGACTTCTTTATGGTTGATTAGTAATATGTGTTGCATGAATAGATAAATTATTTTGATAATTCACTAATGCAAACAATTTGTTTCCCTTTCAGCTCGCCGTGCACCAAATCTAGTTTAGTTATTTTAGTTTATGATTCTTAATTTCAATTGTATTTTATATTCACAATTCGGGTATTAAACTTTTTTCCTGTTCAATACTTAACATACTTAACATACTTAGGTATTGTTCATTAGAGTTCAGAAATTAATTGTAGATTGATGTCACTTTAGTTCTAAGAATCAGTATTAAATGTATTTATTGACGTGAATTATATTTTATTTCACTCCCATGACTTTCACACTATTAGGAACAATTATTTCTAGACGAATACTTAGAGTTGCCACTGATAGGTAGTTTTCTTTAGCTTCAGATCTATTTCAAAGTTTAGCCTAGGGTAGGGGGTTGTTACACTATCTTTAGATCATTTCTAACGATCCTTAGATAGCTTGACAAATCCTGTTGTATTTTGTAAATATACGTAAATATATAATGTAGTAGCTTAGTTTTTGTAAATAAAGTTCTACTATAACGTTATCAATTAAAAATCTGAATCTGAATCTATTCTACTCCATTGATGAACATACAAATCTTGCCAACAATAAGGCAGTAAGATTTTTTTGTTTTAATGAATGTTTCCTGTTTAGCACAGAAAATAAATTTTTGAAAAGTTAATTTACTGAACGATCAAGCTAAGTATCGAGTTTTCACTTATTTCAAACTTTTCCCTGGAAGTTCTAAAGAAAAACCTGAGTTGCAAAACAAAGTTCTTCAGAGTTTTTCAAAGATGTAGAGCTCGATTCCTAGTCTAGGAAAATCACAAAGACGTGGTGTTCATTCATAGCCAATTTAATTAGTCGAAGCTTTTGCACTTGAAAATGTAATCGACGCGTTTTGAAGCTAAGGGTTTAATACCCACAGAGCCTTTTCTCTCTTGAAAATTACATTTTGTAGAAGGACGCAAAAGTACTCCTCGTATGAAGAATGTAATGGGAGTGAATGATCCGAAAAAAATATATCAGGATCGAAAAGATTGATGGAACGAATCGATAAAGTTTGCAAAGACCCCAGTTTTTAATGTACCCCAGTGGGTTCATTAAAAAGCTACATCTTAGAAGGAATTGTAAGTTTTTTACAATAAAAACTAAAAAAAAACTTAGGCCTTTACATCTATATTAGATGATTTATACAGCGTCAGGAGGCAAACTGTGCCTACACTTAACAGGACGCTGTAGTGCCTGGGACTTTTTCTGAGATGGAATAGGCTTGCCCAGCACCTAAACCACTTATGCTCTAAACTAACCACTTACTCTCAGCTTAAGCCTGGCCCACAGAAAAGACAACGTCAATACGTAAGGAGCTGACTAAGCTGCGGGTTTCCTCACGATGTTTGCCTTCACCGTTAATAGCTGGTATTATAATAACAACTTACCATACTTACTTTTTACTGTTATGCTAAGTTTTTTTTAATTTTACCCTAAGCACCAACTCAAAAGGTCTCTTCAAAGGAACTCACATGCATCCCGGGGCTAAACCTTTGCTAGAGCAGTCATGAAACAAAATGCAGCCTTTTGCATTCCCACAAGCAAACTAACGAACCTCGGTATCACAATAAAAGCATTGGTACAAAAGCTGGAGACTTTTCATACTGATTTTCTGCTTGTTGAGTCTAAAACGATAGTTATAGGGAAGAAAGGATTGACGATATGGCAGAGAAATAGAAGATGGTTTTAAGGAAAATAATCAATCTTTTATATGACCATCCTGTGAATATGAGGCACACAATTATGTGTATGAAAAAAATATTTATTTTGGCTTCTTTAGCACAACAGAAAAATCTACAAATCAACTTGCAAATTTTCGGCGTACTATTTAATTGTTCGGCCCAGTTTTCTTATTCTACCATTTGTAAGATCAAAAGTTAAAACCAAAACCGTTTGTTGCAGCGTGAAAGCTTTTGCACACCCGGCGATATTTACAAGGCATTTCAATACTCTTGGACACTTTTCTTGGAAGTGGAGAAATTTTAATGCCATCTGCATTTTGCATTGAATATTTATATGTATAAAGTACTGCGAGAAAAGCTATTGAAAGTACTATTATTAAAATGTCGAGGTTCCTATCAGAAATACTGATAGTGTGTTTTATAACAAGTTAGAGTCGAGGTAAATCGAGGTAAATAAAAAAGACGACCTCTGTGGCGCAGTGGGCGAAGGTCCGCCTGCGACGCAGCAGGTTGCGGGTTCGATCCCCTCCGCGGGACAAATGTATGACCTACAGATATTTGTCTCGGGTCTGGGTGTTTCTATCTATAATATGTATGTATTTACAAATAAAAAGTATGGAAAGTAGTTTATCAGTCATCTAGTACCCATAACACAAGCTCTGCTTACTTTGGGGCTAGATGATGCTGTTTGAAAAGTTCAGCATTATTTATTTATTTATTTATATACTATTTTATACTGTAACTAAACATTGTATCTACCCTTACTTTTTATGAAACACGTCGTGAATCTTAGACACACCTCTAATTTATGTTTAGAACCCGTACCTTCCATGGAGTCGAGTAATTATCTTGGCTCCTTGTGTTTGCAAAGTTAAATACCTTTATCGAACAAAACTCCAGCTGCACTCGATTGGGATCAGAACTTTACTGCGTCGTCCTACTTCCAGTTCAAGATACGTACCTAAAACAAGAAAAGAGGATAAAATAAAGAGTAAGCTCACAAAGCTAGCTGTGTCTTCTTCAGTCCCTTAGATGTACACATTGTACACAAAGGACCGTCCTAGCTTATACATTTTTACTAGATGATTGAAGCGCTCTAGTCTTTCTTGATAGATCGTCGAAGTAAAGCAACGTTCTAAACAGTCAGTTAGTGGATGGGTGACCGCCAGAGGCATTTTCATCTGAGCGCTTCCGTGCTTTGGAGGGCAATTGTCGGTTTTGGCTATTTAAGTCGTTAAACCATGACGGAGGTCTTAAGGCGGTAAAAAACCAGTCACCAGAGTTGACCACTGACTCATACGAACTTACTTACCTACTTGATGATTTATATGGGAGAAGGCAACCATGGGGTCGACGGTACTTTCCAGGACATTGTTTGAGATGGAATAGACTTGCCCATCATCTACACCTACGTCTTCGTATTTATGTACTAATATTACAGTTTTGTATGTAAGTATGTCTTGAGTTTTAATCACGCTACTTGTAAACCGATTTGGATGAAGCATAGAATAGGTAAAGTTATTAAGTAGAAAGTTGGTTTCATGAGGACAAAGCCACGGGCTAAAGGTATTATACTAAGGATCACACAATCGGGACTGTATTGACTGTATCCCCAAGCCGTGGGTGATACAATTTTTGCATTCTAAATCTTCTAACTATGATTAAATGGGTCACTAGAGGCAAGTTTAATACATATTTGAGCCACGCCCAAAATGAACTCGTTGCCCGCAGCCACCTATTAATGTTATGCAGTGTACCTAGTTAAAGTTGATTAGTATTCCAAGTCACGATCTGTGATGTGTTCCAAATTCTATCGCGAATTTGTTGAATTCAAAATGAACAAAAATAAAACTAGAGTTTTATGTAAAAAATTGAGTTTTTGAATAAAACATTATTTCATTCAAGTTGCTCAAGCGATACTCAAAAGGCAGAAATTATTTGAAAGAAGCGATATGATTCATTTTCATGTGGGAATACATAATCTCTTGTGACTTTATGTACCAACCTATGTATGTACTTTTACGCAGGTATTACGCGAATTAAACTTCGGGAAGTAACTTTCTAGGGATCTATGTAGACTTTATTCATAGTGAAACGAGCCCCAAATGTGAAACGAGCTAAGGTTGTGGGTTCAAATCCCATTTAAATATCAGTAGTAATAGGAAAATTATTTTTTCATGCTAGCTGTACCAGAGTCGAGCAAATACATTAAAAAACCTTCTAATAAGAAAAACTTCGTTAACACTTTTGTTATATTACCGATGTACGATAGAACGGAGTTCAAATATGGCAACGAAATACTTTAACACGAAGAAAACAGAATAATGCAGTGAAATCTAAAAATCCCCGAGATATAGCTAACAATATTGCAGCATCTGGACGTGATACCGCATAATATACTGGCACGTTTGAACGCATTTACACAAAATACCAGATTTATCATCTGAGAGAATGTCTACCACGCCTCGGAGATACCGTGATCATGTTTTAACACTTATGCTATATTTTTTTCGTTGTGCCTACGAAAAACTGGGTTTAAGTAAACAGATGCACTAGCTAGAGGATCGTTTTAATGTATAATACGCACAATCGTTCTTTAGCTCTCTGAAGTAGCTGCAAAGAACCCATTTTTGATGACGCCTAAAATTGTGCTATCTCGCTTACTCTACCGAACCTGCGCAATCGATTGCGCAGGTTCATAGAGCTACAGATCAGGTGGCTTAGCATGAACTCTTATTGCCAGGCAGTTTTTGAACTGCTTGTCAATTCTGATATAAAGAAACAAATCTGAAATTGCGGCGTTTATCATGCTCTCTCGCTTACACATTGTGACTGTACTAGTGTGCAAGCGAGAGAACATGATAAGTTGCGAAGTTTCTTTAGTGAACCGGGTTATTCGAAATTGACATTTAGTTCGAAAACTGCCAGGCAATAGGAGTTCATAGTAACCCCCTGTTGTGCTTACTATACAGTAAGCACAACAGGGGGTTATAACAGGGTTATTGCAAAATAACTGTTAAAATAGTTGAAAATTATTTGCTGGCGTAAGTTTCAAACTTTGAATCATAGCTTAATACAGCCACAATACAGCCTAACAGTACGTACCGGTACGCACTGGTTTCATGCTTTTCATGTTAATGTGAGCTCAGAAGAGTATGGCAGACCGCCAAAACGATAGCAACCTGTGAGTTTTACAGAATTGTTGAGGTGGAGAACAATTTCTTTTGTTACATTAAATTGAACATGAACGTCTGAAATATTATCTTCAATACATTTCTATAATGCTATATCAGATGCTAGAAAAAGAGCCGCTACTATATTGACAGACAGAGAAAAGAATATTGTTTTGTTGCTCTCCTCAAGCGTGCAGGTGACTAAGCTGCTGAATTTGTGAACAATGTTTTCATACTCACGAGCTTAATAGATCGAATACCTCACTATGTTTTTGTTTCTATGTATTACTTCTATTGTTTTCGTGAAAAAGGGTAAATGTTGAGAACAATGAAACTAATCGATTAGGATTGTCAGACAGAAACTGGTGCTAGCAGCTCTCGAGGACGGCACTTAGCCACAAGCTTTTAGCCACCGACCGCCTCTCACGCATCGCTTTTCATGTCAGAAACTGCAGTTTGCGTTGCTTGGTATTTACCATAATGACTTTTACAGGTATGCATTGTAAGCTCATTTATAAGTGACATGGTAGGTTTTAAAAGTCTTGTGGTCTAAACCAAAAGACAAGGATTTTATACACTACACTAGTGGAGGTTTAAAGCAGGCATTCTGTATACCATGACCATAGACCATACTACAGGAGAATAGACTAAAAATATTGAGAGTATTTTTAGACTTTATTTTTTAATCGCATTGTAGAAAAGATGCTTTTATCTAAACCCAGTGTCATTTTACTCTATTCTACCGTAGATATTCTTAAATGTCTAGTGGCAGCTGCTTAAACAACGATGTTACTTAGGATAAAAACAAGAAGAATTTATTTCAATTATGAAACTTGAAAGCCTTTTATGAGGGGCTATCAACAAAGCCGTAGAATATTTTATCGAGAGCATAAAAAAGTATGTCCTCTATAATGAGAAATAGCTTTTTGCGACTACGTAAAGGCACTTGGTAGGGAATAGGTGTTGATAGGTGTATAAAGCCTTTCGACCTTTGTTTAACGAATCATATCATTTTATTGAATAGTCAAACAAACTTACCCAGTAAGTGATGTTCGACTGGAATTATGCTAATGTTGTCTCGTCGAGATGATGATGATGATAGAACACTTGGTAGTCCGGCTGATTTACTCTCTGACGTCTACATTAGTTTAATAAAACAGAAAGAAACGGAACATATTCTGTTACCGTGGCGCCCTCTCTTTGTTTAACGAATCATATCATTTTATATTACGACTAGCTTCCATAAAGACAGCAAATAAAATACTTAGAGCCTTTGTTTATCTTTAAAATCCGTTTTAAAACTATTTTTTTTTTTGAAATCGGAAAAGAGCTTTCGGATGTTACCTCATATCAAACAAATTTTCCGTAGGTACCGTAGGATGATGACCCACGACCAACAAATTGAGTCCTTAAAATATGTAGTTATTCTGCGAAGCCAAAACCACAGTAAAACTGTCATCAACTTGGCATAGTCCGGAATAAAACGATGTTATTCCGACACAGTATTCCAGAATCGTGCTCTGAATGCTCCATTTCAGTTTTGGGTCTTACACGTCACATGGAACTCAAATATCAGTTTTTACTAACAAACAGTACCTATACACAAAGAGGAAAGGGACAAGCGAGGTCTAATCATGGCAGGCGTAGAGTTTAGGTCAGTTGGCAAAACATAACACCGGGATTAATGAAGTAAAAAAAACCATACAGACGAATCAAGAACCTCCTTTATTGAAGTCGGCTGAGAAGAATCTCTGCAGTGATTCTGTAATTCTTTATTGTACACAAGAGAATAGTTACAAAAACAATATGTTAAAAAGTACATGTACGGTCAGCGACAAAAGTTCATGAACATTTGATGTATTTGAATCTTCAATATCTTCGAAGTTCGTAGGGTTTTTTAATAAAATTTTAGCTTACATTGGATGTTTTGCTTTGCACCATTACTATTTATGAAAAAATAGACAATTTTCCCACAAATAATGATGAAAATGAAGCTTTTAAATCTCCAATTGTTCATGAACTTCTGTCGACTGTAAAAAGGCGAGCTTAACCCTAAAAGAGTTAAAAATGATGTTTAAATTAAGACTGTTTATTGATGATTTATCATAAAATGATTTAGTTTCTGTGGGTCTCCAAGTGAGTCAAACTACCAAATAACAGATAGTGGTCCCAAACAAAGTTGCACATCACAACGACTTAGAACAGGTTTCCAACCTATTTTCTGTATGAATACAACTCTTGTATGTTAGCACCATCCATCTCACCATTGTGTGGGTGAACAATGGCGGAAACTTTTTAATCTAACGTACGCCTTTCCAACAAAATACAATTTGCTTGAATGGGTTTTTGGTGATTTTGGATTAATTTCTCATAGTCGTGGTTATAGTATTTATAATTTAATTCTCATAGTCGTGGTTATAGTACGAGATACGTGGTTATAGTCGTATTTAACAGATATTTTAAAGTTAGCTACTAGCTCTACCATTGGTCAAATAATTGTGACTTATTTTAGTGCTCATGGCGTTTGCAAAAATCATTTACTCATTATTATTATTTTATTATTATTATGTGCCATTGCTGTCCCACTACTGGGCAAAGGCCTCCCCACATCCCCTCCAGACGTCGCGATCCTGTGTAAGGCTCCCCCAATCGACCATAAATTTGTCAAGGTCGTCTCGCCATCTTCTTCTCGGTCTGCGGCGTCGCCTTCTCGCTGGTTCGGGGCGCCACTCGGTGGCTATCCGCGCCCACATTTACTCATAACAAGTAAAAAAATATCTCCATTTATGTCATGCTAAGGGTGGTCGCACAGTCCAGCCGAGCCGAACGCGTCGAACTGTCAATTCAATAGAGAAAATGCTGCTGACGTCAGAAGCGAGCCGCATTTTCTGACGTCATCAGCATTTTTTGTATAGAAAAATGACTGCGGCGCGTACGATGATGAGTGTGCGATCAGGTTAACTTGTCTAGAGCAACTTAAAAAAAATCATACCAGCACCCACATTAATAAGTCTCCAATGAATTGACTTTTCGCCACACTTATTAAACAGTGATTGCTGGAAATTGGCAAAAATTGATCGGAATGTCGATCCCATGTACACAGAAGGATAGGAAAATAAGTCACGGACGAACTGGTAATTAGTCCCGGGAATTACTGACACGTGAGGTCCCAAAATAAAAGGTTAAACAAGTGACCAAATAAACAGAACTGACGCACGACTAATTCCGAACGGAACTTCAATGTGGATTATCGAATGACTAATGAATGGGATCACTGTACAAACATATTGATTTGAAACTACATAACGTAAACAACTAATACCAATGGTATAAAATATGTGAATATGTTTATGTGTAAGTGTATTAGAAAATTCCATCTGGGACAAAAATTTAATTTTAATAAAAACCCTGCGACATCAATAATCATACAAGTACAAAAGCTTGAATCTAAGTTTTCGCTTTTGATCAAGTCGCATTTCAAACAATAAATATGTGAGTGTCGTGGAACACTCGGTTGGAACGAAGTTTCAACTTTGACATTTGGCATTTGTCAAATATTAAAATCGTAGAAACGCTATTCCGTAGTAACAATCTATGGACTGCTTTGCGACTGCGCACTTCGCACTTTGACGTTTTGACCTGTGTTGTGTCGTGACGGTAAAATCGAACGCTTTTTTTCTTCTAGCTCCCATCCTCGATACAGTCGAAAAGGAACTTCGTTCCATAAAATTGATCCACATTGCACAAATACCTACACACGAACTTATGACATACCTATTTTTGCTGAGAAAACGAGTAAAATCTTCAAATCAAAATCATCTGATACATTTTAAAAGTCCTTAGTTGTAACTTAGATACTAAAATTCAATTTCCTTCAAACCATTAACTTAAGGTTCCAACTAAATTCAAACTAAATACATTATCTCTTGAATAACTTTCGATTCCAAATCTTAGCGGCAGCTGCGTTTTATCGGAACTTACTCAATTTCATCTATACCTACATTTCAAAACTTGGCCTGTTACTTCTTCAAACAACCAGTTAAGTTCAATAATAACAGAACTTAGGCTTACTAGATGATTTATACAACGTCAGGATTCAAATTAAACCCTCAACGGAAAGCTATAGTTTGAAGCAGGTTTGCCCAGCAGACTTGCCAAGCCATCCAGTCAGCTTATTGACGAGCTCTGTGGCGCAGTGGGTGAAAGCCCACTTGGGACGCAGAAGTTTGCGGGTTCGATCCCCGCCGCGGGATAAATGTTTGTATGATCTGCAAATATTTATCTCGGGTCTGGGTGTTTCTATGTATAATATGTATGTATTTACAAACAAAAACTATATAAGTAGTAATATCAGTTGTCTGGTTCCCATAGTACAAGCTTTGCTTAGTTTGGGGCTAGATGATGCTGTGTGAAAATATTATTTATTCATTTATTTATTTATTTATTTAGTCGGATTTTTGGCCAATACGTAGTTGACTAAGATGATGAAATGAAAATGATAAAAAATGAAAAAATCCAGTGATGGATAAATAGGGCCCTGGCTGGAGTAATCCCATGTAATTAAGTATTCTTATATATCTAGAACCATCTTAAAAACCATTGAAACTTACGTTTTAACATGTCATTAACTTTTAACCCAAAAATATAGGATCTTTCATTTTAAAGTAACTTAATTCAGGAATTGGGTTCAAAAATAAATTAAAAAATATTAATGTAATGATTTTTTTTGTTTTGTTATGAAAATCCCGAGAAAATCAATTTTTCGTGACGTAGCTGCGCTGCGATTGGTGGAACGTCTGTTCTCCTTGAAAATCATTATGCAACAATTCAAAAAAATCTATAAATGATAAATTTTGAAGTGAAAACTTAAATGGGCTTAGGAATTAAATTGATACGGTCAAACGTCTATTTACCCATTTATAGATGGCAAACATTTTTTTAATCGTCATCGTAACCAAATTTTTCGTGTGTCGTGTCTTGAAAATTTAATGATTACGGTGCTTCGCTTTCACATAAAACGCTTAAAGCGAAAGCTTCCAAAACTTTATGTAAAGAACCGGTTTTTCAGTGGAATCTTCACAATTTTAATTTATCTTTCCAAAAACAATTATTGGCCTTCGTAGTCTTTTCTTAATCGGATCTTTTTTAATTGGTTGGATGAAAGATCTTAATTGAATTAATATTAGTCGAAAAGGTATTTCAAGTCTCTATTAAAATTCTTTTATTATGATTTTTTTTAATGAGTAAAATCATAAAATCTTACGTCGTATTTTTAGTAGATTGTTTTTTTATAATGGCAATAAAAACTGAAACAGTCCCGGCTGTAAAGATATTTAGGCATGACAGTAGCCTAAACACAGCCGGTAGCCTAAGTACAGTCAGCAACGAAAGTCGATTAACATTTTATGTTTCACATATCTGAATATTTCCAAAATCCGTAACCAAAATTTTTACTAATATTTGAAGATAAAGTCTTGGTCATAATAATTTCCCAAGAAAAGTTTATTTTTTCTTGGTTTTCGAAAACAAAAGCCATTTTAAAAAGTCCAACAGTTAATCGACTTTCGTTGCTGACTGTACATCGATCGTCACCAGTGTGCTTACTAACTTATTACGAACTTTTCCTTGCCGTTTCAATTCTATTTATTTCATTTTCTTTCACTCTATAATAGCCTATGTATTACTTTGTTTCTCAAGTAACTGCACTTTGCATACATAAGTTGCATAACTCATAGTTTTCCAACATTCCTCTTCTTGAAAGTTTAGAGGGAAAAATAATTTTATTATGAGTTATTATGCGTTTCCTACTCGTATACATTATCCCTTTTTAAAAGCAACATAAAAGAACATTCCTTTGTTAGTTTCATATATCTTACATACTCGTAGCTACAAAATAGGTTTAATGTACAATACTAACATTACTACTACTTATATTTTTACGTTCTTTTATTCATAAAAATCTCAAGTTATTTGTATATTAATGTGAATTATATTAATTGGATATTCGAAATACATCCTGACTTCTGTTTTCGACTTTCGAGTAAACAAATTTTCTTGAATCGTAGCTCAGGGCACACCGCGTTTTTGATGAGCGTGTCCTCTGTGCGTTATTTATGCGTATTAGCAGATTGTACACGTTTGTATTGATACAACGCAAATGAAACGCGCTTCAAACGCGCGTCTGTATCGATACAAACGCGAGGATCCTGTTCAAAGGTTATATTGTGTGTTATTTTTATTAAGATTACGTGCGGCAGCCATGCGTTTGCTGAGCGTCCTGATTGCATTCTACGCGTGTCGTCAATGCATTAAAAAACGTGGTTTGCAAAGAACAATAGAATCACCTTTCAAATAGTTTCAAATAAATTAAACTAAATTATGAGTTCATCTGTTTTATGGCAATGCTACAAGCGGACAGAACAAAAAAACGTGACAAACTTATTATAAAATATCTTTTTGCGTTAAGAGTAAAAAAAACGTGAGTGTCGGGGAACACTTGCCATAATGTCAAATTAATTATTGTCAATTATTATACGCTCTTCATGACATGGTCGTGACGCAAAAATCTAACACTTTTTTGTCTAGCCCCCATTCGATACCGACCGAAAAGGAACTTCGTTCCAAAAATAATACTGTGCACTTCACTTTGTATAATTAACCGCCAAAACAATTATGCTCTGCAAAATTCAGTTATTTCATTTAACAAAATTTTGTTCATTTGCTTTCCTGTGTCAAACTGCCCACATCATAACGTCCGAACTTTTCATGCAATAAAAACAAGTTCATTAATTAGTTAAGCATTGTTCCCGGAATTAATGATTTTTCAAATGAAGTGTTTCGTTCGAAATACTCAACGTTTGTAACAATGAATATAGTTAATATAGTTTTTACTAGTGCGGTGAAGGTTATATAATACTGTATACTGTATATTGAATATTATTTTATAGTATCAATGTACAACATACAGTCCATAATAATAGGTAATATAATAATAAGTAACTCCGTCACTAGAGATTACCACTAACTATACGAACTTACTTAGAGTAGGTAGGTACTCGTCTAATGTACCAAGAAAAAAAACTCCGAGGAAAAGAACTCTTCAGTAGCAAAGGCTGCTATTGAACCAGGATGCAGCGAAAAGATTTTCAGTGCGCGTCAAAGAGACTCCTTTTTTTGTACCCTGTGATTAAAGGAAAATGGGTAAAAATGTATGATTTGGGCAAAGTAATCAAACATGCTCAGAGTCTACTCTTTTAAAATAAACCATGACCACCAAGACTTATTATAGTCAAAGCTTTAACTAGAGCAAAAAACTACATTTTGTCAGTTCGAAGATTATGTGTACATAGAGCTACATTTTGTTGTATGGTATCTAAGAAACCTATTCTATCGAAATCAAACGTTTTCGAAGGAGAATGGGCAATCTTAACCAAACCACAAATGGTATGGCAATAGGGTTGACACACATAATGCCTCGAAGCCTATTTTTATTTTCTCTTCATAGGTTTTAAAGTTGTTATACAATGAATTGGAAAAATACGTTCCCTCACAAATTACTATTTTTCAACCCCGTCTCATACTCAAAGTTAGTCAATGGATTCAAAGTCTCCACTGCCTGGCTGTCTAAAAATCGCCAATGTACAATACAAAAACATTTATAAAACATTTGTTTGTTTGCAATTTCTAGTCTATTTAAATTCATCAAAGTGTCATTTGATTGTACCAATTCTCCTCTGCTATTTTTGCTCTTTTTTTAATGCGCAATAAATATCGTCGGTTATATAATGAGATTTTCGTTCCATATTTCCATGATCCATAATCGTTTCTCAAAGCTATGTTTGGGTCTTTATAATTGAACTCGGTCATGCGTTCCTCAACGTTATTGGCACAACCTCTCGAATGGAAACATCTTTCGAACCTTAAGTAATTTATGTAAAAGTCTTTGAAAATAATATTATAATTATTTACTTGAAGTTTTACTTTGATTACTGGAATATTAAGGTCTCGATATTAGATATAAAGGTATAAGAAATAAAATATTGTTTCCAATTCTTTTTCGATTTGGTTTCTTACGTTTTGGGCTTCTTGTGTCGAGTAGTTAATTATTTCAATGAATGTAATATATAAGTAATTACGATTTATTTTTATTACTTATTTTAGACATTTGAAGAAATACAAGTTTTAGAAAATAAATCGAAATGAATAATAAAAATAAAAATAATCTTCTCAAATAAAAAAAAAACATAAAATGAATGAACAGAAAATATTCAGACCACAAAATTAAAACAGACAGGCATTGTACTCATAAATAACTTACGGAAGAATAACTTCACTCGCAATAAATTCAGGTAAGTATGCCCTGAGCAATTTTGCAGCATATTACTGTTAAAATTATATATATATAAGTAATATACTTATAAAATTTCATCTATAGGTTGCCTTTGTTTTTTGATAAAAACCTTGCAGACTATCCAAATAAATAGAGGTAATTATCTAATAAATGAAAAATTGTAAATGTATGATTTAAATACTAAAATACAACGACTAATTTAGCGCTAAACGCAAAGATATATATTATATATATATATATAAATTAGATTGGATTAAATCTAATTTATCGCCATGTCGGCTATACTTCCTACTGACAAAATACTAACTGGCAATAATTTTTATTGATTTTTTCGTTAGTAGTGTTAATAGTGTTGATAACAATGGTAATTTAAAAAGTTATAATTTTTATTGAATATTCAAATGCTTTAAATTTTTAACCTAAGTGTAAACTTTAATAGATTTAAATTTACTTAGTTTTTTTGTATAACAAAAAATACATAATTGAATTGAAAAGATAGCCTAAATAGCATTTTTAAATTGATACTCAGTGTAAAAAGTTATTGTTGCTTTCCAATTTCGAGTAAATTAAAGCCAAATGGGTTCAACAATCTACATATTCACAATTTGTCTGATTTATAAGCATAAAACATTTCCAAATCAATTCACCTCCATACACAACCCTGCCTAAAGAAACAACGAGGCACTGAAAAATTGCCTCCCGAACGATATCGCAGATAGTGAAGAAATTTCCGAGATATTAAGATGTGGGGCGCTCGCTCGGCGAAAAAAACGATCTGTCAAGCGGGGCTGAGGTTCTTTTAAAGCGACGATACGATGAAACATTATTAAGAAAAAAACCGAATTACGAATGTATCGTCAAAAGCACGCCTAAAACGAAAAAAAATATCTAACTTTTGAATTAAGTTTTTTATTTCTTTAATGCGTTTAAACGAAAAATTTTAAACTTTAACAAAGAAAACTTGAATAAAATTCTTCTTATCGTGTCACCAGATCTTTCGAACCAGTGTGGTGAAAGGATTATAAGTGCGCCTCAAAAAGGCTCCTTTCGTGCACTTATGTTTACGAACTTTTTAGATTCTATGACATGCCGGTTTCCTGACGATGTTTTCCTTCACCGTTTGAGAGTAGCTACTGGCATAGTGCACATACATTTTTCGGCAGACTCATTGTAGCACAACAGGAAATGAAGCCAGGACCTTACGATCGAAAAGCCACTACCACCACCACCAGTGCTCAAAGTAAAATGAGTAAAATAAGAGCAAAGATAAGTCGAGTGAAATGAGTTGAATTGCTTTCTACATTTTTTAGAGGAACAGTAAATATTTGCATAACATGACTGCTCTTTACTCTGTTCGTTTTTAACAAACCTGTGTAGAATTATTGAGCTCCAATTTCGATTCATCCAAAAACCCATGCATTTTAAATCCCTTAGCTGTCTCCCGTTCATTCGAATGTCCCAATCGGTTGCCCACGTCAGTCGCGGTGGATCGGGACCCGTATATTACGACAATGGGTTGACTTTTGGACATTAGGAATCCCATCGGGGTCTATGTAAACTGGTACATGGAAATAATTTTACTTTGCTCATTTTTAATGGAAATTTTTGTGGAAGAATGTTTTTAATAACCAAAATAACATAGCTGTTACTTAATTATTCTTCTTTTAGGTACTAGGTCATGAAATTTTGAATAACTGTTGGCTCAATAGGCATAGAGCAAGGAAACGGTGATGCTTACGTTTTGTATTTAAATCCTGTGTCTGTTAGAAGGCATTCTATATTAAAAGTTGATAGGATACATGCTATGCTGCCAAGGGGTGAGGGCAAGCTATTTTAAATCTTAAAAACATTGTCGTAGAATGTAAAAAGAAAATCCTGATATCGTAAAACCAGTCAACTGTCAACACTGGGCCGTTTCCTGCTTCTAATAAAGAGGCTGTATTTTGAAACGTTTTTATTTCCTCGCTTTAAACGCTTCAGTTTGAAATTGTTTTTGTCGGCTGATTTTATAGTTGCATTCAAACTCTGGAGCGAATATGCATCTATGACGCGTTATATGCGAATATGCATATATGACGCATTATAATACGAATATGCATCTATGACGCGTTATATGTGTCGTTGGCAGATCGTTGAATTAGGCATTATCATGATAATTGAATAAAAATAAAATTTATGTTTAGATACATTTTGAAGCGAAATGCCTGTAGAGGGTCCATGAAACCCACAATTATATTTATAATTATATTTATAATTATATATTATATATCTAAATATATTATAAAAACTTTGTTATGTTAAATTTAAGGTCTATTATGTTGTTTGTTACCTATTTTGCACGCCTTTTGTACCTCTCCGACAACACGTTGGTCAGCAGGTAGAGAATGCCTTCGGCATTATGTTCGCCAATTGTGCAATATTTTGGATTTTTGTGCAATAAAGTATTTAAATAAATAAAAACAATCTTCAGAAAGTCTAAGCACTATTTCACTCGGCCAACACGACTCTTGTTACCCAATAAATACGCGTAATATAATTTCTAATTTCTCCTAAATATATTACACAATCATTGTGATAAACCTTTCATGTATTTTCCTATTTTCTATTTATTTCCCAGTGTCCCAAACGTACAAAGTACCTACATCAATGATCTCTGGGCTCAATTCACGAAAGTAATTTTGAAAATTCCCAATTGTCCCTCCAGTTCATCCGACGTAAACTCCTGAATTTATACCAGCACGGGTGTTTGTAATGCTTTAGTTGAAAGGGTAGTAATGCTACTTACTAGAATTGGACGCCTATTTAATGTTTCAATTCACTTGATTCATTTGCCACTTTGATCTCGTACTAAATATCTTCAAGCTTTTCGTGCCCTCTGAAGTACGGAAGCTCAGTTCATAATGCCACCAGCAGTTATCTTTCCGCTTTTGAGACCGCATAGAATCTTGCTTCTCTTCGACGATCAAAACCGACTAAGCCATACCACGAGCGTAATAGAATAGAAAATATTTTGTGACTAATGAGTCATTGTTTCTCATTGTTTTCATTTTCCGAATACTTCATTATAAGAGGAAATGATCAACATTATTCAATCAGGAACTCAGCTTCCACTGATACGAAATGTAGAATTCTAGTGTGTATTCGTCTCTGCTGTCAGTCTGAGTTAATTTATTCAGAGGTCGTGAACTATCCGACATGATACCTGAACTAGCTATGATGGAACTAGATCAACTAATATAATCACTAACTTGGCTTCTGTAGCGTGAAGCCGGGCTACACGTACCGAGTAGATGGGCGAAACTAGATGGATCACGACAGTATACGCATTTAAACATTGTCTCTCAGATCAAAACATTAAAAATATTTTGAAGATGTCTAAGGGGATAGTCAAAAGACACTACAAACACATCGGCACATGCCTAAATTTGCAAAAGTTATTGTTCTAATAACTTTTCTTTAAGTTCTTTATTGCGAACTTATTGCACACAGACACATTGCAAGCCCATCGTCACCGTAGATGGCCGTAGATACATCAAAATTATACAATGCTAAGAGTTGAGCGTGTGTTAATCGTTCAGTGATCTATGAAAGCGTTGATATTCTACGAACGGATTGACATGCTCTCTACAGATGTTTTGTTCAATCGATTCAATCTATCTTGACACAAGATTTCTCAGAAAAGAGGCCACTGATGTGATTGGAACTGCTCTAGCAAGCAGCGCGTTTATGTATTGAGCAAAGTATAAATAAACAATAGCAAATAGAGTCTCACTCCGACCCCGTTTCTTGTACGGGAACTTGTAATAAAATTCACTTTACTTATTACTGAATTTTCTACCATTTCTATCATAGAGCCTAAGAGAATCCGTACTTCGGAGGACTTGTTAAATGGTCCGTCCCGGCTAAAAAAGTCAGAGATGGCTACTAAGAACTTTACCCACTATAACAAAATGATTTTAATCTCCTTCACACTCTCCGTAATCATCTCGTATACCAACATATTTCTCATTTTCTTTATCCATCGCGAAAAAATACTACAATAAATATCTGACAGTATCACAACGCATCTCTTTCCCAAGCGAGGAAACGGAGTAATGAGGTATTCAAGTTTATGCGTTCAATATAGAGAGAAAATATCAAAGCTGAGCCAACTGGGAATAGCGTTTGATAGCCGTAAGAACTGAACATTTGATTAAACTGTTTATGAAATGAAAAACAGCGTCACGAGTTTAATTTGATAAATAGACAAATAGTATAGGTCTGTCTCATAAAAGCTTCAGTTTTAATCTAATGAAAGCAGCTTTTTTTTTTTTTTTTTTTTTTTTTTTTTTTTTTTTTTTTTTTTTCGAGTCTGCTGTCGGACCCCGTTCCGACTAGACGTGTTCGGTTTTCCTGGCCCCGTTCAGGACTACCAGCCGCGAGCCCCCGCGCCCGCCGCCCCCGCCCGCTACGAAGCCGCGCCGCACGGTCCGCGCGCCGCTTCGTCGCTCTCCCGCGCCGCGTTCAGTGCGCGATTCGCCCTCGCCGCGAGGACAACGTCCCTCGGGACGCCTTGTTTCTCTGGCAGCTGAACCTCAGAGCGTGTTTCTTTGACATCGAACCACCCATTCAATGTTTCATTAGTCCTTCTCAGGACTAGAAGAGCGCCCTTTTCAGGGCAGAAATCCACATAACCAGCTGTGGTCTTCTGGGGATACCTAACGGTGCCAACTAACCAGTTGCGAGGTGTTCCTGAGTTCCTGAGTTCCCGAGTTCCTGAGTTCCGGATCAAGATCCGGCGTTGCTTAGGACTTCGTCGTCTAGGGCCCCATCGGTTAGGGTGTTAGTTAGGCGTCATGGCTTCTCGCCCAGCGCCGGAGGTCGCCCGTGAGGAGATCCGCTCCATTAAGGAGCAGATCGCCATCCTCACGCGGAGGCTTGCGGCGCTTAGCGCTGAATACCCAGACGACGTTCCCGTCGCCTCTGCGTCCGCGTCTAAGGCAACTTGTGCCGACAGGGCCCTTCAGGCCAACCCTAAACAAGTCCCGGCCCTTATGGCCAAGCCCGTCGCTATGGACGTGGCTCTCCCGGCCCCTCAGGCCAATAAACATCAGGCCCGTGCACTAAACGCGGCCTCGGAGGCCCCCGCGCCCCGCGAAACCCCGGTCAAGGCTCTTCAAGCCGCGACCACCGCGTCCCCCCGTCCCACGCCCTCTCATGCTGTCCCGGCCGCGTCCGTTCTCGCCATCGAGTCCGGTGACTCGATGGACGGTTCTGAGCCCGAGCTAGAGCCCGAATCCGAACCCGAATCCTCCTCCGACGACGGCTTCACCGTTGTTCAAGGGGGAAAACGTAAACGCTCCGCCAAGCCACCGTCTAAAGCCCCTCCGGCTAAAGCCGCCGCCGTGCCCCGCGCCGACCCGCGTTTGGCCTCTCAGGCCTCTCAGGCTACTCGGGCCCCTCAGGCCAGCCAGTCCTCCTCTCAGCCCTCAGCTAAGAAGGAGAAATGCCCGCCTCCCATTTTCCTCCGTCAAAAAGAGAAATGGGACAAAGTTTCCACCGCCTGCCGGATGCGAAACATCGCGTACACTCACGCGAAATCAGTTAAGGACGCTATCAAGGTCCAAGTTAGCACCTCCGACGACCACCGCGCGCTAACCAAGTTTCTCCGCGCGGAGAACATAGGGTTCCACACTTACGCCCTCGAAGACGAGAAGGTCCTCCGCGTAGTTATCCGCGGTCTCCCCGTCGAGCAAACTCCCGATTCCATTAAGGCCGACCTTCTGGCCCAAAACTATCCGGTCCGCGAAGTTCACCGCATGTACAGCGGCCGAACTAAAGTCCCTTACGAGATGGTCCTAGTCATCCTAGACCTCTCTCCGGCAGGTAAGGCCGTCTTCAACCTGAAGACGGTCAACAGCCTTTCCGGATTGAGCGTCGAAGCCCCCTATCGGAGAAGCAATCTCTCCCAATGTCACCGTTGCCAGCTCTACGGGCACTCCGCTCGTAACTGTCACGCCCGACCTCGTTGCGTCAAGTGCCTGGGCGACCATGGCACTCCTGACTGCACACGCACTCCGGGTGTACCTGAACCTCCCAGCTGCGTGCTCTGTGGTACCGAGGGACATACCGCGAATTATCGCGGTTGCCCCAAGGCACCAAAAGGAGCTAGCAAACGGGTTGTCCAGAGACAGCCGGAGCGCTACCCTCCCACTCCTCAATACTCAAAGGGCACTCCCAAAGTGACCTTAGCTCCCCCTAGGCCCCCCACGTATAATGCGTGGAGAAATCCGCTCCCAGGCACCAGCCGAGGCTCTCAAGCCAAAGCCAGCCCTCCTCCCAAACCGACCACAGCCCCTCAGGCAAACCCACCCACCCCTCAGGCACCCTCTGGCCATACCGAAATGGTCAACAACATTCTCGCGTCGCTTAGGCTTATTCTAACTCCAGAATTCATAAGCGCCATTCAGACCCAAAACTCTCCTCTCTCTAAACTCCCATAATGGATTTAAGAACCGCTAGAGTTAAACCCCGTTCCGTCTCCATCGCGTTCTTCAACGCGGATGGACTTCAAAAACAGACAGACTTAGTTTCCGACTTTCTCTCCCGACATCAAGTAGACGTACTGTTAGTGCAGGAAACCTTTCTGAAACCAGCCCACCGCTCACGAAGGATCGCCAACTATCATATGATCCGTAACGACAGGCTGGTTTCACCGAAAGGCGGTACTGCAATCTATTTCAAAAGATCCATTCACTGCGTCCCTCTCGACCCTCCTCCCATGACAAACTTAGAAGCCTCCGTATGTAGATTAGCCATGTCCGGCCACCCTCCTCTCACGATAGCCTCTTGCTACCTTAGCCCGTCCAAAACCTTGCTTAGGAGTGACGTCGAAGCACTCCTTAGCATGGGAAGCTCCGTCGTCTTGGCGGGAGACTTCAATAGCAAGAACGTCCTTTGGAATTGCGTTGCAACCACTCCCAACGGTCGCATTTTAGAAGACCTCTCAGACCTACTTAACTTTGACGTTATTCCGCCCCTCGATCCGACCCACTTTCCCAATGTCGTAGGACACCGACCTGACATACTAGACATGGCACTGCTTAAGAATGTCGCCTTACAGCTTCGTTCGATAGTAGTGCTGCACGAACTTACCTCCGATCATCGCCCAGTTCTCATGCACCTAGGCGTTCCCCAGTCCCCGACCCCCCAGACTAAGACCGTCTTAGACTGGGCTAAACTTAGCAGCGCCCTCGGTTCCATAAACTCGCCTGACTTGCGTAGGATCCCGGACGATATTAGCTCCCCCGACGACATTACTATTGCAGTCGACTCCCTGACCAGCCGTGTCACCTCCGCTATTAGCGGCGCATCGAGGCAGGTTCCTGCGATGGAAGACCATCGCAGGGCCCTGCCTGATGACGTGAGACGGCTGATCACGGAGAAGAATGCAGCGACACGACACTACAGCTCTTGGCCCACCGAACTCAATAGGAAAAGACTTCGCGCCTTTGAACGTCTCGTCAAAAGCCGCATTAACGATTATAAAAATCGTGACTGGGACAATCGTCTCTCGGGGCTCGAGCCAACTCACCAAGCCTATTGGGATTTGGCCCGTTCTCTGAAGGCGGATAACTCAGTCTCGATTTTGCCTCCTCTCACCCGTCCCGACAATACTATCGCGTTCAATGACGATGAAAAGGCCGAATGCTTAGCTGAAAGCCTCGAATCTCAGTGCTCCCCTAGTTTAAACCCGGTCGATCCTGTTCACCTCGACACGGTGAACAGTGAAGTCGAAAGACTATCCGCTCTCCCGCCCTCTGCGCCTCCTCTGCCCTTAGTCAAAGCCGCGGAAGTTCAGATGGTCATCAAAGGTCTCAATACGCGTAAAGCCCCTGGAGCTGACGGTATCAGCAACAGGGTTCTTAAGAACTTCCCTCTCGCCCTTATCTATCTTCTCGTCAGCATCTTCAATGCCGCGCTAGATAACTGCACCTTTCCCGACGCCTGGAAGGCTGCCACGGTCATCGGCATTCCCAAACCAGGCAAAAACTTTACGCTGCCCACTAGCTATCGTCCCATTAGCCTCCTTAGCTCAATAGGTAAAATCTACGAACGTATCCTTCTAGCTCGCATTTGGTCCGTCATAAACGAACTAAAACTCCTCCCCGACGAACAGTTTGGCTTTCGAGCCAGACACTCGTGCCCTCAACAGGTACTCCGCATCACGGAGTTCCTGTATTCGAAACTCTACGACCCACTCTATCCCGGCCCAGCGGGGGCTGTCTTTCTCGATGTAGCGAAAGCTTTCGATAAAGTCTGGCATAACGGCTTGATTTACAAGCTGTTCAACTTCGGAATGCCAGACAGGCTCGTGCTCATCATACGAGCCTATCTTCAAAATCGAAGCTTTCGCTACCGCGTCGAAGGCACTCTCTCTAGCCCTCACCCGGTGCATGCTGGGGTCCCTCAAGGCTCAGTCATCGCTCCCGTCCTATTCACGCTGTACACCAGCGACATCCCCCGTTCCGATCACGTAGAACTCGCTTTGTTCGCTGACGATACAGCCTTGTATACAGCGAATCAACACCCCCGGATTATAGTCCATCGACTAAATAGAGCCCTCAGTCAGTTAGGCGATTGGTTTCGTAAATGGCGCATCGAGGTGAACCCGACGAAAAGTGCAGCAATGCTCTTTACGTCGGGCCTCTTCCCGCGCGATATGCGAAACAATTGCATCTCCCTCTACGGCGAACCCATTCCCTGGGTCACCAAGTCCAAATACTTAGGTATCACCTTAGATGAGCATCTGAACTTCGATGCCCACATTAAAGTAGTCAGTCAACGCGCTAAGTTCGTTCTTAACCGTCTACATTGTCTTCTATGCAAGCGGAGTAAGATGTCCCTTAGAAATAAGGTGACACTTTACAAAACTTGTATACGTCCAATCATGACCTACGGCTCGGAAGTTTTCGGACACGCCCGCGCTGTTCGAAAACTCCAAATAGTTCAAAATTCGTTCCTTCGTAAAGCTACCGAAGCACCCTATTACGCGCGCAATGTAGATCTCCACCGCGATCTAAATCTCGAGTCGATTGCTGCTTTCATAAAACGCGCCGCTCGGCGCTATTATGACTCAGCCTCGCATCATCCGAACCCTCTTGTCTCTTTCATTCCAGAGTATCCAGTTGTCTACGTGAGGCCAGAGCGGCCACCCGATGTCGGCGCCCGCAATAGGCGGAAGTTCGTGTGCACCCCCAGACGGCCAAGAAACGTTCTTGGCGATCCAGATGACGCTATCACTCTCGCCAATGGTGAAGTGATACCGTCATCTAGTGATGATAGATAGGTAGGTAAATTCTCTCCGGCAACAGCCCAAGCCGAGGTTCGTACCTATTAGAGGTGCCCTTGCGCATGTTGTCGTAACTTCTCTCTAGGCGTCTCGGCACCTTCAGTGCCCGCCATAGTCCGGTAACACTAAAACGGCCTCATAGGCCATTAGTATTAGGCCCTCCGGAAAAAAAAAAAAAAAAAAAAAAAAAAAAAAAAAAAAAAAAAAAAATAATGAAAGCAGCAACTGTGATTTACTGCGGCGATATGTGATTATAAATATCTTTGTAATCTATAGCTTTTGACCAATGGACAATCTATGTATAAACTAACTTCGCATCGCAATTAATTCATGGGTTAGGAGCGTTTGGACCACATCTCAATTTGACTAGTTAGCTGTATGACCAGTTCACGATTTAAAAAGTAACAAATTAGTTTCTTTTGACAAGCACTTACGAAATTTGTGAGCAATTTATCGCGCACACTCTAATTTTTCTTTTGATCCTGTGCTATTATCGATTCTTTAAAACTACATAGCGACTATAACTTGATTTAGTAGCAATTTATCGTATTTAGATGAGTGCTGGACGTAAATGGTCAGCGATAAAGTCGCAACTTTCTGTAAGCTAAGGCGGTGGGGGTGAAAGGGAAAAACATTTCCGTTTCGGCCCCGATAGGGATGAACCGTGGGGACGAGCGGGAATAACCTACAAAAGTATCCACGAGTGAACGACCTCAGTATATACACTTTATGTTAGTTAATAAGTTAGTATATTTAAGACACTAAAGATATTTAATACCTTCACAGTGTATTATCATAATTAATTTACTGAAGAAGTAATCTGGAATATTACGAAAGACGGGGTTTATTATATTCTAATGTACGTACGTTATTCTGTGGTTAGTATAAACATTACCCGCTTTGGATCTAGCTATCTTCAGGATAAATAAAATTTTAGGGAACGGGTTTAGACAAATAAACTGTGCACAATAAATAAATAAAAAATGCTGGACATTTTCACACAGCATCATCTAGCCCCAAACTAAGCAAAGCTTGTACTATGGGAACCAGATAACTGATATACTACTTATAAACTATTTGTTTGTAAATACATACATATTATACATAGAAACACCTAGACCCGAGACAAATCTGTAGGTCATACAAACATTTGTCCCGCGGCGGGGATCGAACCCGCAACGTTCTGCGTCGCAGGCGGACTTTCTGCGCCACAGAGGTCGTCGATATACGAATATAAGAGAGTAATTTTGTCTACTGACAAAAGTTTACTACACATACATTTTTTGACATAATTTTTTGAAACCCACAACCTAGGATCCTATATCAACTAGGATCAAATTTTGTATTTATATAGCTGCTTATTATAAAAACGTAAAATCTTGGTTGAACCCCATGTTGACACATGTCAAAACAAAACTGTTACCACACAAATGCGTTGTTTGTACGAGTATTTAAAGATCGTTTTTCTAGGGACAGTTTTTTAGTGAGACTTGGTTGAAACTCGGCTCATTTTCTTGTAATAAATAAATAATGCTGGACATTTCACACAGCATCATCTAGCCCCAAACTAAGCAAAGCTTGTGCTATGGGAACCAGATAACTGATATACTACTTATATACTTTTTGTTTCTAAATACATACATATTATACATAGAAACACCCAGACCCGCGATAAATATTTGCAGATGATACAAACATTTATCCCGCGGCGGGGATCGAACCCGCAACCTTCTGCTTCCCAAGCGGGCTTTCACCCACTGTGCCACAGAGGTCGTCATAAGTAATAAGCCCCATTTTGTTTATCTCTAACAATATTACTAAGCAAACAGACCGTATAAAACCGCAATCCGGTAAAAACAAGTTAATTTATTGCCGCTATCAATCTTGCGAAAGAGGAAAACAATATCATCACTTTTAGTATGATAGATTGGTAGGGCTAGAACATTCTTCATGATTTTTGATAAAAATAATATAAAAAAAACTACTCGGTTAAACTTAAGAAATACGGCAAAATGGTTCAGAGAATCTAGTTGATGTTAAGCCGGGTCTCCTGCGACACGGTTTTTATGTTTTCTAACACCTAACATCAAACATCAAACAAAATGTGGGCGTGGCCGTAACTTTTTTGTATGCAAAATGTTATCCGAGGCCGACGTGACGAAAACGTGTTTTGTTATTTTTGATCGCAGGAGACACGGCTTTAGGCTAAGTCCGGAACCGTGATTGTTGCCATGTTGCGAGACACACATGTTTCTACGATCGCTAAGAATTTCTCGAGTCTGAGTGATTCCTATAATACGAGTATATTAAAAAAATAATTATTATGGTACCCATAGCACAAGCTCTACTTATTTTAAAGCCTGTGCGAAGTTTCCAGCATTATTTATTTGTTAATATTGTGTTCCAACATAGATACACATACACTTAAACAAGATGAAGTAAATATCGAAAGCTATTAGGACGTGTTTACTCTTCAAAAGTAATTCAAAGCGGAAATTAAATTAATGTTTATTTTGAGTGTGATTACTCAGTCAAGTTTTGTGTAAGAAATTGCGCGATCTTCGACTTTAGATATAAGATCGATTTTTGCAACGGGAAGACCAACTACCACCCTAACCAGGAAGCGCAAGCAAACATGGGAATACGTTAATGCTGTAATAGTACATTATGGTACTAGTGTGTAATATTGGTGATTACCGCCGAGGCAAATTAAGACCCGAGCCATCGGCGAGGGTCTTAATATAACCGAGGCAGGTAATCATCAATACACACGTGTATCATACGACGTTTTTCAACACACTTGTGAATAAAATAACAATAAAAACTAATTTTAAACAGTGAAAACGAGTTGTGAAAAATGTTTCACTATTGCGTGAAAAATTAATCAGTTTTCCTATGCGCGCGCATTGCGATCGGCCACAGACTATATTTCCGCGCCGCGCATAGGATTTGCGGCCTATTCTGCCACGTACAAAATGGGGAATTTAAAGTTTTCGTTTATTACAGAGAAAACAAAAGTTATATTTGAGTGAAACTTTTATTTATTAAACACGTACGAGTTAAAATTATCTATTTAAATAAGAAGTTGCATGAAATGAGCAAGCAATAGGAACATTAATTTATTTGTTCTATTGAACACGATCTTTTTTCTGAATAAAAACTTTTTTAAGAACAAAGCAACTCAACCAATAAAATTAAAAAAAAATCTATTACTCACTAGTGAGTTATAGTAATGAAAAAGTCACAGTTTGATTATGGGTGTCATTATGTGCCTAATTGCGGTGACCATAGAGCCACTTTATGAGCAAGTGTGTTGAAAAATAATATACAGTGAAAACAACTTTGACTGTACAGGTTCCAGAGCATTTCACACGATTCTATTCATATTTTGTTATCCAATTTCAGCGTGGAGTGCACAGAATACTGAAAAAGATGCCCCGGCCAAACCATTCCCCACAGAACGATTTCATTGTTGTTTTGGAATTTAATTTCCACGAATATTGATTTTATAATTCCCACGATTTGGGAATTCATTCAGTTATTGATATTTCGTTGAAACGCCTGTAATTGCGGTCAAATTGACAATCCGGTATTCTGGTTAGGTGGGTAGTAGCTGTATACTATAATCTCACAATAGTCAGTTTCGATGTTCGCTGTATTTCATTATTTTAACGACATAATCATCATCATCATTGGCAGCTCAAATAATAGCCCACTGCTGTACATAAGCCTCCTCCCTCAAATGTCACTCTAATCGGTCCCGAGCTGATCTCATCCATGTCTTTCCCTCAATGGCCTCTATATCATCCACCCACCTGGCTGCTGGTCTGCCCCGGCTTCTAGCACTTCCCCTTGGGTACCATTCGGTCAAAGCCTTACACCACGTGCCATCACCCAATCTGGTCAAGTACCCTGCCCAGCGCCACTTAAGCCTCGCAATATGGTCTCCGATATCTGCTACTTTTGTTCTCTTACGAATATCCGTATTTCGGACTCAGTCTAGCAACGATATGCCAAGCATGGCACGCTCCATGGTCGCACAAAGGTGCGACCCTCATTTTGTGCACAGTTTCCTTAGTAAGCGTCCATGCTTCAGCGCCGTATGTCATTGTGGGCAACATTGGTTAAAAAGTTTGGTTTTCATTTTACCGACATGAAGTTAATGAAATCCTATCAAAAACTTTTGATATAAAACTGCCAAGACTCTAAAAGTTCATGATGCTTTTTTACTGTAAAAAAAGAGATCCAAGCCTCTAGCTGAGCTGTAGTTTGTGCTAGCTCTAAACTTTGTCTATGACGTTGCTTTGTAAATAAGTTTTTTTGAAAATTTTAAGTGAGCCGCGAGCTGATTCATAATGAGCCCAAGCACGGATATTTTAGATGATACTTGATCCACAAACCGAGTTTCAACTCAATCGCCCTTTTTCTAAGGAGTTCTGTTGCACATCTCCTGACTCCAACATCAGATCAATTAACTGTCACCATATTATTGCATTGTCACCGAAGACTCATAAGTGTACACAAAATTCAGCTCAATCTGACACCGGGAAGTAGGTTAAATTAAGCTTGCAAGATTTGACCCAGACAAACATACAAATATACAAACAAAATTTTTTAATATAAATAAGAAACGTGAAAACATCTGCAGCACACATAAAGACTAGAATACGTAGAAGACTTTCAAAATCAAACATTTCAGGCAGATTTACATTGAGTCAGTAACTGACGTCAGTCCACTGCTGAGTCAGTGCTGACCTGGCACTGGCATCGTGTAAATTGATAGAGACGTAAATTGACTACTGACTAGCTACCGACGAAATATTGACTGCGTGTAAATAGTATGAGTCAGTTTTTGGCGCCAACACTGACGTCACTTACTGACTCAATGTAAGTCTGCCTTCAGGGATTGGCGACACGACGACATAATGGACTCTGCCAAACGCGGACTAGATAGTTTTACTTCCTCGATAAAAAAACGGTAAAATCGAAAATAAAGAAAGGATTTATTAACGTTTGATGGATGAACTGCCATAAATTGCTGAAATAAAAACTCAATTATAGCTTCTCTATTCGATTAGGATGAATTGTCTTTGAAATCGGATTTATCCAAAAATGTCTGTATTCTTATGCTGTAATTGTATCAAACAAAATCTTATCTTAATTTTTAATTGATTTATTTTGTGTAAATACCTACTATGAAAAACTATAATTTGATGATTGCATATTTGGTATAGTTACGCAATTAATGTGTTGGGTGTCATGAAACTTGACACTATAATTATCTTATACCTATGTATTGTAAATATTTGAATTAATTTTATTGAATAGATAGCAATGATTAATTAATTGATATAATAATAATATTGATATTTACTGAATGGTGGCCCAGATCTGGGTACAGGAACGTAGGACGTCCGGCGGCCAGATGGGCAGACGATATTGTACACGTCGCGGGCCGTCAATGGGTCAGATTAGCGCAGGATCGTGGTGGATGGCACAAGCTTAGGGAGGCCTATACCCAGCAGTGGGTGAAGTCAGGCTGTGGATGATGATGATGATGATGATGAATAGATAGCGATACAGTAGAGTAGTGCATTAAAATGAGACAGCAAAATCAGCATAGATATTTGTGTAAAGGGAATGAACTTAGACAAATCTTAAATATATACCTTTCAGGATTATGAGAGATAATAATGATGATGGTTTTTAATCAGTCGTTTGAAGGAAAATATAATCTTGGTACTTTCCACACAATTTTAGACTGTCAGATTTAACGTCGCACGAAAGTTTAAATTACACACGGAATATTCAATGAAAACTCGTCAGCAAGGAACATTGTATAATTAATGCCGGTGTCTTTGCTTCAATATAATATCTTTGTAATTCTACGCTTTGAGTTTAATATTACAAAGTACTGATAGGAACTTAAAGTCTATTATTAAATTTGGCTTAATCAGCTTAGCCGAGCGAGTTGTATTGGCTTTCAAAGGTGAGTTCGATTCCCGGCCGTGCGTGGGATTTTCGTTTCGGAAAATTTACGCATACTTTCATACGACCTCTGAACAGTGAAGGGTAACATGACGGAAATATAATATTTTCTAAATTTTTTAAGACGAAGTACCTATGTAGGTATTTTTATAATTTCAGACTGTTGTTTGTAATCAATAATAATAAATAATGCTGGACATTTCACACAGCATCATCTAGTCCCAATCTAAGCAAAGCTTGTACTATGGGAACCAGATAATTGATATAATACTTATATACTTCATATTATACATAGAAACACCCAGACCCAAGATAAATATTTGCAGATCATACAAACATTTATCCCGCGGCGGGGATCGAACCCGCAACCTGCGTCACAAGCGGGCTTTCACTGCGCCACAGAGGTCGCGAAATGGAGCGAGATACTTTATTTACAAAGCTAATTATAGTCCGGTAATACTAAAATGGCCTCATAGGCCATTAGTATTAGGCCTTCCATAAAAAAAATACAAAAAATTACAAAGCTAATGTAAAACTAGACTTTAATCTCATCGCTATAACATAACTTCATTAGGTTTTTGAGTTTCCGAGAATAGAGCGTCATAGAATAGAATAGAATAAAGTTTTATTTTCTCTACATCATATACAACAGTTACACAATAGGTACTTAAATCTACTCAATTTTATGTGGGTGAAAATACGGCTACCCCTCAGCATTTGCTCCAACAGCTCGAGAGTGTTGGGGCGCTGGTTTGCAGTGGCGCCATACCCGTTGTGGCGCAGCACTTGCCGCGTCACGCGTCTTATTGCATAATTATCTTATTAGTTAATTATTAATAATTATTCAGTGGAATTTACTCAGACTTTTAATTTTTTTTTACTGTTTATCCCGGAAAAGTTACCGATCCTATGAAATATCTTCAGATTAATCAATCCTCACCACAGAATTCCATATACTTCCTATATAGAATTATGTGATCCACACATCTAAATTCTCAAGCACACTACATTATGATAATAAAATAAGATTTCCAAAGACCTGATCAGTAGATTCTTCTTCTTATCGTGTCACTAGTTCTTTCGAACCAGTGTGGTGAAAGGCTCCTTTCGTGCACTAGACACAATGTTTTCGAACTTTATAGGTTCTACGACATGCCGGTTTCCTCACGATGTTTTTCTTCACCGTTTGAGAGTACTGGTATAGTGCACATAAGTTTTTCGGCAGAAAAACTCATTCGTGCACAACCAGGATTGAACCCACGACCTTCCCACGATCGGAAGGCGGAGCCACTATCACCAGACAACCAGTGCTCTCGATCAGCAGATACCGCAATATCATACAAATCGACACAAGGCCAAGAAATGAACCTACAACATCTGAACATCTAAATTCATTCAACATCTATACCACTACGCTAGCATATTATATAAGAGTTTTTAGTATAATAAAAATGCATGTAAAATGTACGCAAAATCCTAAATTCCAAATGGAATGCTAATGGCACCCATAATAAATAACGAGCATTCCATATAATGGAGACCGCAATTCGAGATTGTAATTGCTGACCTCCATTTTGTTTTCGGCCATCCTTTATTTAACTGGTAACATCCCGTGACTTTGTTTATCCTACTAATATTAATGCAAAGAAGTGAGGATGTATGGATGTTTGTGACTCTTTCACGCAAAAACTACTGCATTGATTTGGGTTAAATACGTCACAGAGAGATCTGGAATGGCATATTTATATCCCGTATTGCAGCGCATCGTAACGCAGCTAGTAACACAATTTACTGCTTACGCCAAGGTCCCTAAAGATCAGGGGGGTTATTCGCGTTCGTTTTTTTGTTCGTTTGATGAATATTCGGATGCTTCTTACTTCGAGTTACATTGTATTACATTGTATTATTACATTGTAAAGATCAACGTTAAAACACGGTCCTAACCTAGGACCAAATATAGGGTCTTTCATTTTATACTTACTTAATTCAGCTCTACGCTCTAGCTCTCACAGGCTCTAGAGCCTGCAACCGGCTGACTTTCACCATTTTATAAAGGCCCCAATAATATGATCTCCGAATATAAAGTTTTGATCATGGTGATTTTGGGAGTAAAAAATTTGACATTGTGTAGATTATTTTATTATTTAAATATTTCTCGCGCTTTTACCCTATTTTCTCATTTAAGCACTAACTCTACTACTATTCCGTTGAAATTATGATGTAAACATCACCACGAACCCTGTTCCCGACGGAGTGCAATTTCCTGACTGCCAATCTATTACCGTCCATGTTAATGGCATACTTGTTAAGTACTATGTACTGTTTACTTTCAGCTCTACCAATTAACGTGTAATTACAATGTTTAATTAGCATGCTTCATTGAACTTCGCATTTTAAAGTTTCATTGACATTGAAAGGAACAAGGATGTGCATAAAAGGAACCTCTTTGAGGCGCACTTTGAAAGGTAGTCCGGTAACACTAAAACGGCCTCATAGGCCATTAGTATTAGGCCCTCCGAAAAAAAAAAAAAAAAAAAAAAAAAACTCACTTTGAAATCCTTTCACCACTCTAGTTTGGAAGAACTAGTGACACGACGAGAAAAAGAATTGATATTGAAAAGAGAGTAGAAAGTAAATTGAAAATGTCATCTTGATTTAGAACGAATAGGCCCTTATTAATAAACGTGGTGTAAAATTACGTCGGGTGTAACTTAGGAGTAACCAAACCAGAAAATTTTTGGAGTTTAAACCTGTTTCAATGGATAAAAGTTTTCAATCTGATTTGCAACTTGAAGTAAAAATGTCCACTTATAATGAAACCTATAGAATATTAATGAATTGTATTTTCTGATGAGCGAACAAAAGAGATTGCTCTGAAACGGGAACATTTATATTTTATGCAAAAGGGTTTGCCACCGTTAAACCTTTAAAAAACCTTTTTTACTTCGGCTATAACAAGAAATGATTTGCAAAAAATATTTCAGCTCGGTTATGCTATAGGGACTAAATATCACTTTAAAATAAGCTTGTTTTTCTTGTCTCTGTAGCAAGTATAAAATGTTCCGAACACACTATAGCCGGGCGGAAAAATTGCTTGTGGATCCAACCTACATTTTATGTACGAGTGCCTCAAGGAATAAGTAAATTCTTATATATTATATTATTATTATATTAATTTATAGGTGAAAATACTTTCAACTCTAGTAAAACTCGGTATACTCTAAGCACCCGCCCCGAGACCCTCAGGGAAAAGGTTGCTCAGACTCCCTCTCGCTACTCTCATTTGTTCCCCCCCTATTGATAAATACTGTATCCCCAAGAACTTTACTGATAATTGTGACTGTGTGTATGGCTGCCTGCTTCTGAATGATGTGTATGTTAATGTGTGAATCTAATTTTGTGCAATATCTATGTAGACTTTTAGCTATAACTCCTGTGGCGCCGACTACAATCGGTATGACTTCAGTAGGTGTTTTCCAAAGCCTTGTAATTTCTGTTTTTAGTGCGTGATATTTGCTTAACTTTTCAATTTCTTTAGCTCCTATATTGTAGTCGGACGGTACTGTAATATCTATTAAATATGTTTTATTTTCTAATTTGTTTATGTATATGATGTCTGGTCTATTGTGTACTATTGTTACATCTGTTTGAACTGGTATTTCCCACATGAGTTTTGCTGTATCGTTTTCTCTAACCTGTGGTTATGTTATGTTTTATTATATTATATTATATTAATATATATATTATATAATTACATTATAAATGTGAAAGTAACTCTGTCTGTCTGTCTGTCTGTCTGTCTATCTGTCTGGATGTCTGTCTGTTAAACCGCTGAACAGATTAAGCTGAATTTTGGCATAGTTAAAGGTTGTATCCCAGGGAAGGACATAGGCTACTTTTTATCCCGAAAAAATGAAAAAATCCCGAGGGATCGCGGGTCACACCGCGGGAGCGCAGCTAGTATTATTATATTATGGATTTCAAAATCTGCTAATAGGTATAAGTCTGAAAGGATGTGGATATTCTGTTTAATATGTTTTTCAATTACGCTTAATCTAGTAAACCTATTTGAATGACTGATAGGAATGCGACCCTGACTTAGTTGTCAAATAGCATGTAAGCTGTAGTGTGTTGATGTAGCAATTAATACTATTTTTCTCTATGGTGAGCTAAAAGTTGGTTGGTAAAAGATACTGCTGTGGGAGTCATCATCCAAAATTATCTAGATAAAATGAATAAAATCATTATGCAAAAATATAAATACTCGTAATAAGCGTAAGAAGCTTTTCTTTGTAAAATCTTTCTAAGGCGGGCCCTATACCTACAATAACATTGCACAATACATTTTATTGTACAATAAGCTTGAAACGTGCTTTGAATCCAAACGATCAATTATATTGCACAATAATAGGAATTGCGCAATGGTTTTAGCCAGACGTTTCACTTCTTATTCATATAAAAACTCAATAATATTGCGCAATACTTACCTTACTTAATAAAAAAATATGGTGCAATAAAAATTAAACTCGCACAAACTTTCGTTCAATCATAGCGCAATCATTAATATTAACCCTAAACGGTCAATAATATTGCACAATACGCTTAAATCCGCTCGCCCGCCTTAAATCTTCTACTGTAATTGCATAAACCACATAAACATAGATAATAAAACAGTTTGAAAATGCAATTTTTCCCTCAGTAACAAATAGCTGCGGCCACGCGACCCGCTTCAATTTCACAGCTCGCAGCGTTGCTATTTATAGCGTCAAATGCAATTTATAGCTTTAAAATATCACAACAAACACAGCTTCGCAAACATTGACGAACGATTTGATATAAATTGGCGTGTAACAAAATGTATTGATCTAATGGCGAATGTTGTGACTGTGATACTATTTATTTAAGTGCACGAAAAAACCCTCCAGTGCTTATAGGCGCATTTTAAATTTTACGAAAAAAATAATTGTTGCAAGACCTAGATTTGTCTTTGCATCAATAGAATTTTTCGGGCATACATTTGTCTGATAGTATTTTTTTTTATTTTAAACGTAAAAATATCAAAACAATTTTTGAATTGTTTCTACATCATACGAAATTATGGCCGTATTCAGAAACTACATATAAGGTCAAGTGATGATTTGTAGCTTATTTTCCATTGAATTGAAGTTCGAATACGGTCTTAGAATAGAATGTCGAGATGAGAGGATATCGACTCCTATCTAAACATCACCCCAGGCGCTACACCGTCACGTTGAGAGTAGGCATAGCCTTCCTGACACTATAGGGTATTTCTAATATGTATGCATTTACAAACAAAAAAGTATATAAGTAGTATATCAGTTATCTAGTTCCCATAGTAGATGATGCTGTGTGAAAAATGACCATCATTATTATTATTATTATTATAAAGTACATTATTTTGTATTAATTAGTAGGATCATATCGATGTAATATTATGTAACTCTAACTTAGAAGTAGGAGTCTGTACAGTAGGACCTACAAGTGCAAACTACGAGACACACACACAATATTACAATTGTGCTACCTGTACGTACATAACTATTCAGATGAATCTGTTAATACGTATTAGGTAAACATATGTATATGTATAGGTAAACGTACAAGAAACATCTATCGATCCGTCTAAACCATTGATGCCTCAAGATTACGTGTCTATTGTACTGTAAACTCATTGTCTCTATTCCTGCTACACCTACATCTAGGGGTGGCTGTGGGTTCTCGTGTCCTCCATTTATCTTAGGAGCTCTATTCATGGATGAAACGTAATACCTGAGCGAAACAATGATGGTAGTTCACCAACAAAATAATAGATATCATAAATCTATGTTAATTGCTAATGTGTGGGTCAGAGTAGAGTGAGAGTTTCTTGCTATCTCTATACTAATTTCTTTATTTAGGGTTCCGTATGCAAAGGGTAAAACGGGAACCCTATTAAGTACTAAGACTTCGCTGTCTATCTGTCCGTTTATCACCAGATTGTATCTTATGAACCGTGATAGTTAGACAGTTGAAATTTTCACAGATAATGTTGTTGCCGCTATAACAACAAATACAGATAAAAAACAGAATTAAATAAATATTGAAAGGGGCTCCCACACAACAAACGTGATTTTTTTGCCGTTCTTATAAATAATGGTACGGAACCCTTCGTGCGTGAGTCCGACTCGCACTTGGCTGGTTTTATTATGTAGTTTCATGGAGTTTATGATTATTTATTACTTATGTGTCATACATGTTAAACTTGCATGACAAGGCAAATGCGTTTTGTGTCATTTGAACCTGTTTGTCACCTAACCAGTGAATAAATTTAGAGATCTGGTATAGCATCGTTATGCTATTTCAAATGTTAACAATGCGAGCAAAGTTGCGGGCGTAATTTAGTTCAACATGAACAAGAACCTGCATCGATTTTCCATTACCCATAATTTTAACTAAATTTTACTCCGTTCCACACATCAATCTCCATAACAATTACTACCGTACCTGTTCTGTCTATCCTATAAATTTTGATACCCAATAACCACGCCCTGACATGGTATAGTGTTGAATTCTACCCATATATCTTGGTCGGGCAAACGTCATGATGCTGCAGGCCTTGCATTCAAATTGGCAGGTAAATTTATATGGCAGATACGATGCACAATGCAATGGTCTATTTTGCGCTATATTGTTGTCAACTTGAAATAAAACATCGAGGTTTCATTGTTATAAAATTAAAAAGTTAGATACAGTGAGAGAGACATTATAGATACAGATGAGGATTAGAGTGAGAGAGAGAGAGAGAGTGAAAGATCGCCAGAGATAATAAAATTTTGAGAGAGAACAATTTTTTTTTTATGATGAATGGGTCGGCTCTTGACCTCAAACTTACACAGGTAAGGTTGATAAAAAAAGATTATATTAATAGATGATGCTGTGTGAAAAATGTCCAGCATTATTTATTTATTTATTTATTTATTGATATTCAAGATCCTTTAAAGATATCTAAGGTGGTTAATCCATGATACATTTTCGCAGAGAGCCAAAAGATTCTGATTATACAATATCGATTCTTTTATGGTAGGTAACAATATTCATTAGACTTTTTGAAATTGGGAATCGTAGAATAAAAATCAGCTTTATTTCTATTTATACCCACTTATCGAAAAAATATAATAAGAACCGCAAAAGGGTACCGCAGTAAAACATCCACGATACAATAAAATAAAAACCCCAAAGTGGCCGAAAATAAAAATTTCCCAAAGCTTACATCTCAATAAAGATCTTTTGCTCATTTCCATAAAAAGCTGGGCTTAGGACAAAACCAAGTCAAAAAGAATAATGCAATTCAACAAGTGTTAGGATTTTGTCCCGTACAACTTTGTCTCAACAATTTCTTCAGTAAGTTGTAGACAAAAATTGCCTCCAAATGGACATAATACCTATAAAATAAATAATAATAGTGATGTAATGATGATGAAGATATGTTTTCTAAAACTTAAAAAAAATTGCTTGTAAAATTATGCTTTGCCAGCAATTTTCTTTAAAAGAGAAGTGCGATATGTGAAAAAACACTTTTATCCATTTTATGTCCTCAATTATGAGTCTCTAGTTCACGGTATGAAAAGGTGCAAAACATATTTTGGTTCGTTTAAAATTCAATAAAAATAAGTAGGTTTTGATTCATCGCGCATCATATAAAACTTGAAGCTATGTTCAAAGCACAATACTTTTTTACGCAAATTGATGGATGGAAATATAAAATTCAGTCTTATGTGCTTGCGAGCAAGCGATCATAAAAAAATTAAACAACACAACTCAATTCAAATATTTATAGGTACGGAACCATTGTCAAAAGTTTTACCTACTCACCTTTTGTTGCAGTCGTATATTTGCATGAAACATTCACGAGAGAACGATTAATTATTGTACTATGAAGCACGAACTAACACAATTAATTTTACTACTAAAAGACAGTAACGAAACGAGGTCACTAGAAAAACTTCACAAAATCGCTAAATTCCAAAACTTTTCAATTTTATAATCTGTTTCTAGTCACCAACTAAAATACACTAAATTCCAATGCAATATTTCAGCATTCACCAATGCCACAAAAGTTCTTTGCACAAGTAAATTTAAAAAACACAATTTCAAAAGTGAAAAAAACAAAAGCGCTTCACGCTTTTATCGAAGCACGTTTTAAATTTCCAGTCACATTTTTAATTTTCGAATGTCCTTCAATATTGTGGGAGCGGTAGTTCCGGCGCGCGGTCTGCGAGTGACTAACGTTCGTCGTTACGTTCAGCGATGTCATGCTACTGGGCACAATAGGCCGATGCGCCTCCACTAATACAGGGTGTAAAAAGACTGCTACCGAAAACTGAGGGATTGCAATCAGACCATGATTCTGAACATATTTATCGAAAAAAAATCTCAAAAAAAATTTTGACTTAGCTACGTCATTTTATTTTATTTTCTAGTTTTTTGCTACTAGTACAACATAATCAGACCATACCTACCTAATCATTTCATTTATAAAACATAAAAACAATTAAAACTCAAAATCCAGCAATCTACGTATAAAAACGCGCCCAGTACATACGCAAACAGTGATCTTCAAACGCTGTTTTCTCCGGATACAATGATTTTATCGGAAAATCCTTTTGGATTTGGTTGTGTTTTGGGACGCTGTACCTACCCCTTTCGGCTTCGGTAGACGTCTTTTTACACCCTGTAGATTAAACTTTAAAATGCCAGTCCATATTTGAAATTGCCGGTGCTGCATTTTTTTTAGGAAAGAAACTCGATGCGTATTGCTTGTTTGTGAATTTAGAAGCAGGATATTGAAAGATTTATTATAGTTATCTGTGGTCCCTACTTACCTACCCCTACGAAGAAGAACAGTGCCCCTAGAAAGAAGCGTGATTTTAAGTTTTGATATATATCTACTTATTGACATTTTAATTCAATTTTGATTAAAAAAAAAGGTATGTGAGTGTCGTGGAACCTCCGTGGAACACTCGGTTAGAACGAAGTTTCAACTTTATAATTTGGCATTTGTCAAATAAATTATTGTCAAATATATCCTAGTACCTACTAACAGTGTCACAATCTATGGACTGCTTTGCGTCTGCGTACTTCGCACTGTGATGTTTTGACCTATCTAAGTGTCGTGACGGTAAAATCGACCGTTTTTATCCTCGATACCGTCCGAAAAGGAACTTCGTTCCAAAAACTATCATAGTAAAGTTTCATGAGACTATGAAAAGGATTTTATACCAAAACATTAAATTAAAATTACTCTACTATCATGAATTTAATATGACTGCGGACTACCGCGTTCTAAATACGAGTAAAAGAGCAAGTGACTCTATGAATATTTTGAGTTCGTGGCTATGAATAAAATCTCGTAAAATGACTTCTTTCGTGTACTTGATACCAGATTTTTTGAATTTTTATGGTTTTAAGACTGTATTGGATACTCAAGCAAGACGTATCTAGCATAGTGCAAATACCTTTTTGGTCTTCTGTCCAAAAATGTATTTACACAATTAACGTTCTAAATACGAAATCACTTTGCGACACGATTATAACCGGGACTAACAGTTTTACGTGCCTTCCGAAGCATTGAAGCACTTAGTTGATAATGCCACTAGCGGTTACCATCCACATTTTTGACCGCACAGAACGTTGCAATGTTGCTTCACTTTGACGATCTAAGAATAACTTTTATTTTTATTTAACCTATACTGCCCCACTGCTGGGCAAAGGTCTCTCCCAAATCTTTCCAACCATTTCTCTCCTTTGATAGGTTGTTTAGATGTTGGCCCATTTTTCGCATCCGGCTCACGTGTCCTTCCCAGTCCTTTTTCAAATAGGCTGTTTTGAGCCTTACGTCGGCAATATACCAGTCGTTGAACGCAGCGTGGTATTCCGGACTAACTAAACAAGTTAAACCACGACCGCTACACACTACAAGATGAATTGACTTATTTACCTAAGTTACATCAAGGTGCACCAGAAACTGGGTTATTCCAACTCCGGGGAATATTATTTGTTGGAAACACAAGCAATGAGCGTTAGAGAACTTAGCTTAGTTACAGGCCCGGATCCAGCACTCCAAAAAGGTTGTGGGCACACCCAAAAATCGGTGCGTGTCGCAACGTAAACTCTCTCATGATCTATAATATGTACCTATAGTGATTTTTTTAATATATTAAGGAACTCATGTGCCAATTGTGCTCAAATCGGTTGAAAAATGCGACATGTAGGCGAGAACAGGCAGACGGACAAAAGTATTTTTTAACCAATCTCGAAACTGAGACGCTTCGCTCACTCGCTCGGCAATTAGGGTTGTGGGCATGCCCATAGCGCCCACTATAGTGGATCCGCTTTGTGATTTTTTGAAACTCATTAACGAAAAGGAACTTCGTTCCGAAAATAATAATCCTTATTATTTTCGGAACGAAGTTCCTTTTCGGACGGTATCGCATGGGGGGTTAGACAAAAAAAAGTGTTAGATTTTTGCGTCACGACACATGTATATGTATGTGTCAAATCGTCACAGTGCGAAGTGCGCAGTCGCAAAACAGTCCATAGATTGTTACATTGTTAGTACGTAAGAGCGTTTCTAGGATTAGTATGAAATAATTTGACAAATTTCAAAGTTGAAACTTCATTCCAACCTTTATAACGCATAATATTTTCCATTGAAATTGAATTACTTAGTTTTTACTTAGTTTATTTTTATTACTTAGACATCTTCAAAGGATCTGGAATAAGTAACTTACAAAAGATCTGAGAGAATGTCTACCGCACCTTGGGGACCAGTCGTGAACCTGTTTTTTATTACATAGTTGACCTAAAATGCAAGAAAACAGAAAAAAGTTTGTTGTAATCTACAGAAAAATCAAGATTGTGTAAATATTTAAATCTTCAACAAAACAATGGCAGAGACAAGAAAGAAATCTAGGAAAACTTGCATCATTATTTATCCTATTTTATGATCCTGCTAGAAGCCTGGCACCTGGGGAATATTGCCTAGGAATATGAACTATACGGCCGTTAGCTAGCGGCCGTCAATTTGGAAGTTCGGAACAGTGACTTTTCTGTGTCGGGGTAGCTTAGAAATTACAACTATGTTTTTTATGAGGAGATAAAGCTGTATACAAACTACTTTTCACTCGCGCGGTCAATAGTTGTGTAAACTTAGACTTAGCTCCATCTTAGACCTCACTACTGCTTAACATCAGGCAGAGGGAGGTCAAATTCTGACCTATTTAATTAAAAAAAAAAACTGTAAGTTTCATCTAGTATATTGTCTGTGGTTTCATTCAAATTCTTTGAAATGTATATTATAAATCTGTAGTAAAAATCTCCTTAAACCGTTTGACTGCTTACATTTTTCGTCGTAAACTCTTAAATAAGCAAAATATATCTTAAAAGAAACTGTACTAATGAGAGTGACGGCCGTCAGTCAACGGCACCGTTTGTCGGAAACTCAACTCAAACAAACACTATAAGTAAAGAGAAAAGGTGCCCAATAAAATTGGTATTTTAGTACGCACACGTTTAATAAGCTAGCACGTATTCTCCCAGGCAAAATTAACAAAATGGAGGTTATAATAAATAATAAAACGTCCGTTTACTTGCTTCGAAGCGCTTGCTTAGTCGTTCAAAGTCAAAGTAAGTGGATGGGTGATATAACTACTGAGCGCTTCCATGCTTCGAAAGTAATGCTAAAGTCTTTCAACAGGAGAAAGGTCATTCAATATGAAGCTAAGAGTATTATGTTCTTACTGAATTTAACTGAACTGCTTTTCGGCAGCAAGAATTTCGTCACAGTTGGTAAATAAACGAAAATTGTGACGACCTCTGTGGCGCAGTGGGCGAAGGTCCGCCTGCGACGCAGAAGGTTGCGGGTTCGATCCCCGCCGCGGGACAAATGTTTGTATGACCTACAGATATTTGTCTCGGGTCTGGGTGTTTCTATGTATAATATGTATTTACAAACAAAAAGTATACAAGTAGTATATCAGTTATCTGGTTCCCATAGTACAAGCTTTGCTTAGTTTGGGGCTAGATGATGCTGTGTGAAAAATGTCCAGCATTATATATATATAAAAAAAAAAAAAAAAATTGTTTATGAGAAAAATATTTTAAATACATAAATTATTCATATCTTTGCTGTCCATTTAAAATGTTCTCCCGAACTTGATGAATAATCTCTTTTGCGAAAGTTCGATCAATGAGATTTGAGACAATTTCATAGACAATAGGTAACGAAATGATCAACAGCGACGATGTGACAAAGGACTGCTATTTGAGAACCCTTTCATTCATTCATTCACTTTGGAGTTCCGTTATATTCAGACACCTTTTATGGCTTAATGTCCTATTTTCCTATCTTTAAATGTTTTTTTTAAGCTATTGCATAGCTTCTAGCGCGGGCCTTGAGCGTGGAGACCGAAACCAGAAATTCCGTAACGAAAATAACCTAACACCCCCCACTTCGATCGGCACAGCGGTGATACTTTTTAGTTTTGCCATCTATCGATGAATAGCAGAACTTTTTATGACTTTTTGAAATATCACTTTTTGAAATATTACGCTTGCCACGCTATGCAATAGCTTTACCGCGGCAGTCTCCGAGTGCCACACGTCTTTTTTAATTTATTTAAAGGTTTCGTCGCTTAGCGACCATATCACCCATAATGAAACTAAATGATAACTTAATAATAACTTAAATATGTAAACCTAACTAAAAACAAAACTTTTTCACAATAAGGTTCCGAAAGAATTGAATTTATAAAGCCAATTTGTAACAAACTATTACGATCAAAACATAGATCTAAATCCTGAATTTCGAACGCATTCTAGCAAAATGTGCTGAATATCCTCTAAAACACCACAGTCAACACAATTTGGCGAAGTTACTTTTTCCATGAGAAAAGCTTTGTTTAAAGGGATATGTCCAGAACGTAATCTTTGAATAGATTTTAAAATGTGTAATCACATAATGAATCTTAAACATGGATTCATTTAAAGTCACAAAGCATTTATTCAGTAGGACCGGTGGGATCACTTAGGGTAGTCTCAAAACTAGGTGATTCTACTCCTGTTCCTTCGCGACAAAACACCGTGAAGAACCAGAGCACTGGGCAACAAACACGGTTTGTTTTATCTTTCTTGTAGATGATCCATCTTAAAACTAAATAGTCAAGCTCCAGAATGATTTTTTTATATAAAAATGTAAAATGAATGTAAATAACAATGAACTATTAAACAATTTTGCATTTTAAACAACATCATCAGGTCCCAAAGTGTAGCTAGTGTTATGTAATTAGGTATTTAGGTACTTACATAACACAAGCTACGCCTGACTCATAGCTGAGAACACGCCACGCCCTCGAGGCTGTCATTGTATTGAGAGAATGTAAAATTATATAGGGTCTTTAATTTTAAACTACACAAACTGACGTAAATAGACGTTTGACCGTATCAATTTAAATCCTAAGCCCATTGAATTTTTTACTTCAAAATTTATCATTTATTGATTTTTTAGAATTGTTGCATAATGATTTTCAAGGAGAAAAGACGTTCCATCAATCGCAGCGCAGCTACATCACGAATAGGCTAAGTTATACAAGAAGCAACAATCAATTGAAAGAATAGTCTATTCTCGGGATTTTCATAACAAAACAAAAAAAAACATTACATAAACATTTTTTTATTTACTTTTTGAACCCAATTCCTGAATTAAGTTAGTATAAAATGAAAGACCCTATACAAAGCCACTACTTTCATAGTTTTCACCAATCTGTAACCTATAATGTATGGCTATGGAAGAGCGGGATTTTCTTACACAAGTATTTTTTACTTAAAAGAAGGTCTCAATCTTAGATTTAGTATCGTAAAATTGATACAGAAATAAACGATTTTCATTTTCATTTTCAATGTAAGTATTTAATTGTTTCTCCAACTTAAAAGCTCAACCAACAGTATTATGTTCACCGAGTGCAACGTATTATGTCATGAAGAGTGGGTTATTCCCTTGAGTCACGGTACAGGGTATTGTACTTTTGTAAATCTGCTTAGTTTTTTAAGGCTAGTTGGATTCTTTTTTATTTATTTAATATTTTGTTATTATGTAAGTACTAGGCTTCACTTGTTTGTATCAATAAATACATTTCTACTTTTTAAAATGCACATTTAATTTTGTCACATGCTATACTTTTTTTCTTATTTTTAACTTACACATGGATGTTTACAAAAATTTGTCCCGCGACGAGAATCGAGCACGCAACCTTCTGCGTCACAGGCGAGCCAACACCGGCTGCACCAAAGAGGATCTACATAGCTTTATTAAATTAAATTCTATGGATAGAATCCTGTGTTCATATTGTTTTGAATATAGAAGAAGCTTTAAAACCGGTGACTTATAAAGCCACAAAAGCGCAAAATAAAGAGCGTTGGAAGCCATCACGTATTATTAAAACTGATTCAGAAAACCTTAATCCTTAACAAAATGGCCGTGAAAATAATTTCCATTACAAAGACTTTATTGAATTTCGCTTATGAACGTTCATGTTTATGCTACTAATACCTAATATAAGTTTGTATGTTTTGATGTTTGTACCTGTAGACGATAAAATGTTGAAACTGCGAAATAGTAGCCGAGGTGAATAAGGCCCACCTAACTTGAAAGTCTTATAAATCGCGTGTTACATGACTATGACTAATATGACGAAAAATGGGGGTTTCTTAAGGTTTAGTTCAATATGCTACTATTTAATTACATTTAATACAGGAAATTGTAGATTCAACTTCATTAGATACAGGGTGTAAAAAGACCACTACCGAAAACTGAGGGGTTGCAATCAGACCATGATAAGCGAACATATTTAGCGAAAAAAAAACACAAAAATTTGACTTAGCTACGTCATTCTATGATATTTCCGGTTATTTACTACTAGGGCAACATAAAAAGACCATACCTTAATAATTTCATTTACAAAAGAAAAAACAGTTAAAACTCAAAATCCAGCAATCTACGTAAAACAACACGCCCAGTACATACGCAAACAGTCATCTTCAAACGCTGTTTTCTCCGGATATAATGATTTTTTCGGAAAATCCTTTTGGATTTAGTTGTGTGTCTGGATGCTGTACCCACCCCTTTCGGCTTCGGTAGACGTCTTTTTACACCCTGTATATTCCCAAGTTATTTATTTTATACTGCTATATCTACTAGCAAAACAGGTATTTGTTTTACTAGCGATCCACTGCGGCTCGACACGTACGATACAATGTTTGTTCCGAAATTTCAACGGCATTTTCAGTCAAAACAACGTATTAGCTGCGAAGTGTAAGTATTCCACAGTAAAGCACTCCTTAATAAAGATTACCGCTCCATTTAATCTCCATGAAACCTTTAGGTTAAGCCTTACTTGAAATACATACGAAATCCAGCAATTTTCAATCGTATATCTTCGGAATAAGGTGGAAAATGCGATGGGATTCACTCAGCTGCTTATTTCTTTACTTGCTGGTAAATAACAGACCTGAATATTCTTGGTATTGCGATTAACGTATGAATAACATCTGAAAGAATAACCAATATGAAAGGAATACATTTTTTGTAAATTATTTATAATGTTATGTTATTGAAAAGCGAAGCATGTTTTGGTACCTATTCTTATTATTATTAAGAGCCCTCATTGTCCCACTGCTGGGCAAAGGCCTCCCCCACTCTTTCCATTCATCCCTATCCTGTGCTGGTGAGGCCCAGTTCGCGGTCTGATGCGGCGTCGTCGGAACGTATGGGCAACGTCGGAAACCATCATCTACTTAACCATTCTGCAGTAAGATATTATTGGATACGTGTGAATGATGGTGATGATGATGAATAATATCAGTCAAAGTGGAAATCTTTGTAAATAACCTTAACATAAAATTCCGAGTAGGATTAGAATCAAATTGAGGAGAGATTCCAGTTTTTTTAGTAGGTAGGTACTCGTGGTAACCCGGTTACTTTATTTTACATTCGAAAGCCTCTTTGAAAATTCTACGACATCGTACTTAGACCTAAATAAATACCTGTAGCCCCAAACCCCTAAAATATGCATAATCCACTTTAAAATCAAACACGAATTTGAAAATCTTGCCTTTCTTTGAAGGCTGAATAACGTATAAAGTGGGGCTTACATGGGCACCGGCGTAAATAATAAATAGGTTCAGGTGTTAGCACATTTACCTGTCTATCAGAATGGAGGATTAAACCTCACATGTCAGGGTAAGTTTTAAGGCGCGCACACGCATCACGCAACACAGCATGGTATCAAAAACATACTGTACATAACATAAAAAAAACTACTTCCGTCGTTTGACTATTCATTGAAAGGCTTGAATCCCTCTCAAAAAACATTAATTATATTTATATATAATCAACACGAGTTGATTTAAATAATTTTGTTGGAGCGTAACATAAAAATCTAGTTAAATCAATGATATTAAATTATTTAGTTAAATTAAAAGAAATATCAATCCAAAAGGATTTTCCGGAAAAATCATTATATCCGGAGAAAACAGCGTTTGAAGATTACTGTTTGCGTATGTACTGGGCGCGTTTTTATACGTAGATTGCTGGATTTTGAGTTTTAATAGTTTTTTTCTTTTGTAAATGAAACTATTAGGTAGGTATGGTCTTATTATGTTGTACTTGTAGTAAATAACTAGAAAATAAAATAAAATGACGTAGCTAAGTCAAAAATTTTTAGCATTTTTTTTTCGCAAATATATTCAGAATCATGGTCTGATTGAAACCCCTCAGTTTTCGGTAGCAGTCTTTTTACACCCTGTATGTATATTATTTTTCAACACACTTGCTCATAAAGTGGCTCTATGGTCACCGCAATTAGGCACATAATGACACCAATAATCAAACTGTGACTTTTTCATTACTATAACTCACTAGTGAGTAATAGATTTTTTTTTTAATTTTATTGGTTGAGTTGCTTTGTTCTTAAAAAAGTTTTTATTCAGAAAAAAGATCGTGTTCAATAGAATAAATAAATTAATGCTTGCTCATTTCATGCAACTTCTTATTTAAATAGATAATTTTAACTCGTACGTGTTTAATAAATAAAACTTTCACTCAAATATAACTTTTGTTTTCTCTGTAATAAAAGAAAACTTTAAATTCCCCATTCTGTACGTGGCAGAATAGGCCGCAAGCCCTATGCGCGGCGCGGAAATATAGTCTGTGGCCGATCGCAATGCGCGCGCATAGGAAAACTGATTATTTTTCCCGCCATAGCGAAACATTTTTCACAACTCGTTTTCACTGTTGAAAATGAGTTTTTATTGTTATTTTATTCACAAGTGTGTTGAAAAACGTCGTATGATACACGTGTGTATTGATGATTACCATCCTCGGCTATGTTAAGAGCCTGGCCTAACGGCTCGGCTCTCAATAACGCCTCGGTGGTAATCACCAATGTTACACACTAGTACCATAATGTACTATTACAGTAAGGAAAAGTTGTTTTCAGGGGTTAAAAACTTGCAAGCCAAGTCACGGAACTTCTTAGCTAATATTATTCATGTATTCAGAGGTTTCAACCTTTTCATGTTTCAACAATGGGCAGTGAAATATGCGAAATGAATCCGAAGGGAACCACAAAACAGTTCTTAGCCTAGAAACGGGAAATCCACTCAGTGGTATTTTATTGTTATTTTGTCTAAATGAAGGCTCACGTGAAATTTTGGTCTTACATTAAAGGGTGGTCTGATTTTTTATTGAAAACCGCTTGAATTGGCGACCTCTGTAGCGCAGTGGGCGAAGGTCCACCTGCGACGCAGAAGGTTGCGGGTTCGATTCCCACCGCGGGACAAATGTTTGTATGACCTACAGATATTTGTCTTGGGTCTGGGTGTTTCTATGTATAATATGTATGTATGTATTTACAAACAAAAAAGTATATAAGTAGTTTATCAGTCATCTAGTACCCATAACACAAGCTCTGCTTACTTTGGGGCTAGATGATGCTGTGTGAAAAGTCCAGCATTATTTATTTATGAGGAAGCAAGAATCCAGCAAACAATACTGATAAAGAGAGGTAGATCATCATCATCATCATCATCAGCCTATGGCAGTCCACTACTGGACATAGGCCTCCCCTAGTGCGCGCCATTGCGCCCTGTCCTCAGCTCGACGCATCCAGTTTCTGCCGGCAGCCTTTCGCAGATCGTCACTCCACCTGGCCGGAGGGCGTCCTACACTACGTTTGCCGAGTCGCGGTCTCCACTCAAGAACTCGTTTACCCCAACGGTTATCGGTTCTTCGGCAGATATGGCCAGAAGATAATTTTAATAAGAGAGGTAGATAATTTTCGGAAACATTTTTTGAAAATTGATGTTATTAAATTGATCTATTTTGTACTTAATGTATTTATTATTCTTCTTGTGTATGTATTTATTATATTTGTCGTTTTGTTTGTTAAAATTCTTTTAAACATAAAGGTGAAATCTGATAGGAGTTTTAGAATCATGTCCACCTTCAGTTTACAAAATGGCGCACAATTGCGACAATTCTCTTAGCTTTCCACTTATTCAGTAGCTGCAAAAATGCACTTATTACATTTAGCAGGACTTATAAATAAGCCCCTCATTTATCGGTAGTTTTATTTAAAAAAATATATAAATTTGATTACAAAAGCTTGTGATTTTATTTAAAATAATCCTCTAACTAAATAAAATAGTGGGGACGAACGCTACTAAATATTTCCCTCTCGTCCCTTTGGGGACGAGCGGGAAAAAAACTTCCCGCTCGTCCCCGATGGGGACGAAGCGTGGGGACGAGCGGGAATAACCCGAGTGCACCAGTTCCAATTAAACGTCTGTCTCTTGAATTTGAATCAACGCAGCTCAATTTAAAATTTTAATTTGTTCTATCCGATTTTGTTGATTGGTTTATAGTTTAGAGCTGGATAAAGGTTAAAAAGATTTGAAATTCGATGATATATCACTTATGCAATCAATTATTATTATTGACGACCTCTGTGGCGCAGTGGGCGAAGGTCCGCCTGCGACGCAGAAGGTTGCGGGTTCGATCCCCGCCGCGGGACAAATGTTTGTATGACCTACAGATATTTGTTCCGGGTCCGGGTGTTTCTATGTATTATATGTATGTATTTACAAACAAAAAGTATATAAGTAGTTTATCAGTCATTCTAGTACCCATAAAACAAGCTCTGCTTACTTTGGGGCTAGATGATGCTGTGTGAAAAAGTCCAGCGTTATTTATTTATTATTATTTATATATTATTATTATTAGCCCTTATTTATATATTAGCCCTCAATGTCCCACTGCTGGGCAAAGGCCTCCCCCCACATCATCATCATCATGTATATTATACATTTTTGGTACTGCCTTTTTTGGTAATAAAAAAATAGGGATGTAGAAAGAATCATACTTGTTTTTCTGTAGGGGTAAGTATATACCTAGGTAGAGACTACAGATCAACTTGCTTGGTACCTAGGTCTGTTAGAAAATACGTATAACCACAAATCATATGTATGACTAATCATACGTTTTTTCTCTGTGAAATCATCAGCATCTTCCTGCCCTTGCCCAACATTAGTGAGGTCGACAACAGTAAGTAAATAACCTTCTTCCATTTCCTTTCTTTGAAATTCTATGAAATATCAGCTACGATAGATACCTATGTATAAAGGTAAATTGTTTGAACATAATATACTAATCCCTAGACATTATTAAATTTCAAACCATTTATCGTGCGCGATACAATTTCAAGTAGATATATTAATTATCTTTACTCAATTCCGTAACTTGAGTATCAAATTTGAAATTCAACTAAATTACGCTCTGCGTATGATACCGGTGAAGGATTACAGCAAAATAGAAGTACTGTCTAACTTTTAATGATGAGGGTTGGGGCCGGAATTATACAGGATGCCGCCGGCAGAGGGCGTTCGCTACACAAACATGTTCCGAGCAAGCACTGACAATGAGTAACGACTACATTTTTTGCGTGCTGTATACATTAAGAGAGTGGAGACCGCGACTCGGTAAAACGTAGTGTAGGACGCTCTCCGGCCAGGTGGAGTGACGATCTGCGAAAGGCTGCCGGCAGAAACTGGATGCGTCGAGCTGAGGACAGGGCGCAATGGCGCGCACTAGGGGAGGCCTATGTCCAGCAGTGGACTGCCATAGGCTGATGATGATGATGATGATGATGATGATACATTAAGAGTAAATAGGTTCCTTAGAAGGAACCTATTTACTTACTTTAGGAACCTTTCCTAGAGGAAAGCATGCTCCATCGTAGACCTCACTATTGCTTAACATCAGGCAAAGTGAGGTAAAATGCTAACCTATTTTAATTTCAAAAAAAATTGCCTTTCTTATCACTCACCATAATAGGCTTCTTTGAAACATTAAGTATAAACAATATGACAGAAAACATTTAAATTTTCCTCCTCCTCCTCCTCCTCGAGTCGTATTCCTCAGTGCTGAGGGTCGTGACCCCCTTTAGGTATCACTTTCTCCCTAATTATGTTTCTCCATCTTCCTCTGTCCCCGGCAGTATGAAGAGCATTGTGAATCGTGGTGTCGAGAGTGGTGCGAATTTAGTCAGACCAGCGCATCGGACTTCGCCCACGAGGTCTTATTCCTTCTATCTTTCCGGTCACTATCAGCTTCTCAAGGTTGTCCCCATCTTTCCTTGCAATGTGACCGAAATACTCAAGGACTTTACGCAGACACTCTGATGACAGTCTTTGGTAATCTTGAGCTCTCGCAGTATGGATGATGTGTGCCAGGCTGATTAAGCTGAGAGGATGGTTTTGGTGCTGGGCAAGCCTATTCCATCTCAAAAACAGTGTCCCAGGGACTACAGCGTCCCGTTAAGTGTAGGCATAGGTTGCCTTCTGACGCTATATAAATCATCTAATATAGATGTAAAGGCCTAAGTTTTGAATTCCAGGTCAAGTCACGCTTGACTGCTGTCCTGTATCGGAGTAACTTAGGTTCAATAAATAGGCCTAAATGTTCTGTTTGCTTTGAAACTAACTGTTTGATCTTAGTTTATATTTATAGCGGGATTTTAGTTGTTTGTTTTGTTATGTTACACTTGATTTCACTTGAGAAAGTTCCAATAAGTACCTAGTAGGTTTCGTAATAGTCAAAGTTCTAATAGTAATTCGCATGCAAAACTACTATAAAACGCTTTTTTTCCTTGGAATCTACGGTGTTTCGGTTTCGGTTTTTCAAAAAAATTCAAATATTTTTAGTAAAACTGGGGCCGCACAATAGTGTAGGTAGAAAATAAGATGCTAGAGGATAATTGGTTTATTAATAAAAGATAAGGAAACAGCTTGTAACTTTGTAACAAAATTACGTAATGATTTATTTTGTTTGGTCTCCTTTCATTAGAAGACTAGAATAAGGACAAAAGTCTTTGAACTCGAGGCAAATGAATGGTTCGTTTTAATTGCAGTCTTATAGGATCAAATTGATGGATAAATAGCTTTTACGCGGTCACTCTTTTTCCAATAGAAAATGTACGACAAAACAGAATTGTTTTTAAAGTAAAAAAAAATGGGTTCACGACAAGTATCTTATCTTTGGTATTTTAGGTAACTTTAGATTCTTCGCAGGAACCTCGAGTTCTTTGGCCATATAGCCCGTAAACCCGGAGACAATCTCCAGAAGCTGATAATCACGGGTAAAGTCGAGGGAAAGCGGCCAAGCGGCAGGAGCCCGATGCGTTGGTCAGCTCCACACGCACGTATTGACGTTGTCTTTCCTGTGGGCCAGGCTGATTAAGCTGAGAGGATGGTTTAGGTGCTGGGCAAGCCTTTTCCATCTCAAACAATGTCCCAGGCACTGCAGCGTCTCGTTAAGTGTAGGCTTAGGTTGCCTTCTGATGCTGTATAAATCATCTATTAAAGATGTAAAGGCCTAAGTTTCTTTTTTTAGATTGAGTGAATGCATTAGACCAAACTTAATCGTTTGAGGACGTCCCCATTCATCCGATTCCCCACCCGTCACCCGGGACGTCCCCATCCCGAATTCCCATTTCATCGATGTTATTTACTTAAAGCAGTTTGCTTTAAATACAAAATGAGCTATGTATATTGCTGTTGCTGCAATAAAGACTTGACCCGTTATTTTGACTTTGTACATAATTAGGTTCCATTTAATTTTTACTTGGATAATATTATAGTGTTCTATCGCGTGATCCGAGAGCAGGCGCATTTTTGGCTCAAAGGATCAGCATTGCCATCCAGCGTGGTAATGCCGCCACTGTTTTGGGCACGCTTCCGACAGACAGTGACCTGGATCAGTTGAGCTATCTATAGATCGTTTCTAACGATCCTTAGATAGCTTGACTAATCCTGTTGTATTTTGTAAATATATGTAAATATGTAGTAGCTTAGATTCTGTAAATAAAAGTTTTCTATGAGAATCGTTATAAAAATAAAAAATGCTTAATAATAATAATAAAATAAGCCTATATTCCTTTTTCTAATATTTTTCTTTTAAATTTTATCAACAGTTGTCGAAAATTAGTTAAAACGCTACGGAATGTACTTATAAATAAGTAAACACAAACAATACAAGTCAGCTAAAATCTTAATCCAGGGGTTAAAAATATTTGCCGTAAAACATTATTAGTAGTAGAGTGAGACAGCAGAATCACATTTCAAGAAAACTTGAGTGAGAAAAATGTATTGAATCTAGGCCACTGTTCGTAACCTCAAGATGCGAAACCGTAGGAAAAGATAAGTAGGTATACAATACCGTTTATAGCTTAATGATCGAAGCTGGAACACTCCAGACATAGAATTTATTTAAAGTGCGTTTATATATAAAATAGTATGGACGCGATGTAAAACCATGAACAAATTGAGAAATTAAACTTCATTTTTCAGCAGTGAAAGTTCTGATGTATATATCTTTTCAATAAAAATGCAATACACAATCATTGTATCCTACAAAAGATTTAACTTTGCTCTTCGTAAAATACCAATCTTTTGATACCGTACGAATGGTTTTCCTGGTTTACATTGATCCAGTGAATAGCACGGTGAAGTTGCAGTTGTATCACTTCTTCTTCTCCTTCTTATCGTGTCACTAGTTCTTTCGAACCAGTGTGGTGAAAGTATTTTAAGTGCGCCTCAAAGAGGCTCCTTTCGTGCACTTGACACATGTTTTCAAACTCTAAAGGTTCTACGACATGCCGGTTTCCTCACGATGTTTTCCTTCATCGTTTGAGAGTACTATAGTGCACATAAGTTTTTCGGTAGAAAAACTCTTTGGTGCACGACCGGGATTGAACCCACGACCTTACGATTGGAAGGTGGGGCCACTACTACTAGACCACCAGTTCTCTGAATCATGTTGTATCACTGGACCATGTTGTATGTAAAGTTTTATGTGGCAGGAAGCAACCTCTACTGATCAAGATTGTAAACTTCTTTATGAATAAATTAATTTCATTTTATAAACAATACCTTTTGACTTCGAGTCTTACACGAGAGCGAGCCTACCCAAAAGGTGCCTATTAACAACAACAGGGTCGTAGCTCAGCGGAAATAGACGCAGGAAGCTGCCTACACTTAACGGGAAGATAATATATTAAATAATATATTTTTCACTCATCTGGCTAATGAGAAAACACCCAGAGACCCGAGGAAAATCTTTGCAGTGAATACAAACATCGGTACCCGCGGCCAGAATCGAATCCGCAAGCTTCTACGTCGCAGGCGGACCTATGCCCTACTGGGCTCGTCAGTATATGCCTGGGACATAGATACAGATGGCACAGGCTTGCCTAGAAGACAACACAGCTATCCTTTCAGAATCAATGAATCCACTATATTCCACAAATACAGGGTGATTTCCGTCGAATTTAATTTATGCTATTCGATTACCGTATCTCCGATTGCTGCTTTTTGTGGAGCAAAAAAATAAGTCACTTTTCATTCACGTCCGTTTCACTGCAACTGAATTACCTGGAACAAAGCGAATGAAACAAGTTAGTTCAAGCAATTTCGTTGCGCTATTCAATTTCACGGATAAAATTACTGTGGGTTGCCTGAATGCCTACTGGTTGTTGAAGCCTATTTTAAAAGGAAAATGAGGTTATTTTCATTAGTTATTCAAAAGAAGTGTATAATTCTGGAAAATTCTGGGACTTGCAAGTGCAGGCTTAATATGTAGCATGCAAAAGAATATAATATAGGTAATTAGTTATTTTTAATGCAACCAAGTAATAAACAGAGAAAAAAGTACGTGAGTCTCGTGGAACCTCCGTGGAACACTCGGTTGGAACGAAGTTTCAAATTTGAAATTTGGCATTTGTCAAATAAATTATTTTCAAATATTAAAATCCTAGAATCAGTTTTCCGTACTAACAATGCAACAATCTATGGACTGTTTTGCGTCTGCGCACTTCGCACTGTGACGTTTATGTATGTGTCGTGACGGTATAAATACAACGTTTTTTTTCTAGCTTTCATCCTCGATACCGTCCGAATAGTTCTAAAAGACAATTTTTAAATAACAATCTCAATAAGTTTTAATTAAATTCCTCTTTCATATATCACTAATAATCACAACTCATGCCACCGCTGTTTCTCACACCGATCCATCCATCCATTTGCTTTTTTTATTTCTATGCCTATAACGTCTGCAGAACATGGAATAAATGTTGTACCGACCCCAATTAAATCTTAGGCCTTTACATTACTCACAGTATCAGGAGACAAACCTATGCCTATACTCAACAAAACGCTGTAGTGCCTGGGATATTGTTAGAAGTGGAATAGGCTTGCCCATTGCCCAGCAACAAAGCCAGCTCAATCAACCTCATAGCAAGAGCTAAAATAAGGGTAGATAATAAAAAGAGATTATTTTATGCTTTTGAGTATACTAGTGGTCCATTGTGTTTGTTGTTTACAAGTCCCAGGTGTGATTGCTAACTTAAAGTTCATACTACGAGAAATGCAAAAGCTCATTTTGCCTGGACCAATAGTTTAACCGGTGCAAATGAAACAAGACAGCTCAAGTGAAACGTCAATAGTCTGCTTCAACTGAGGCTTCAACGGACTTTGAATGCGCGCCGTTTCAGAGTTCACACTTACTTTTAGTAGCTACGTTGTTTTTGAGTCAAAATAACATCTGGTTTTCAAATAGGTATGGCACTCTGCGTGGGAATCTACAGAATATAAGCTATTTTCTTTAAAAATCAAATTTTCATAATTTTTAGGTTGTTACGAATGCTCCTAGCTAACATACACACGTGTACCGACAAATAATCTAATAATGTGATTTTGTTTCTTCAGAATCTCGTGGCAATAGGCTATCATTGTGGTGACTATCCTAGCCCCAAGATCATTTCTCAATAACAAAAACTGTGTATCATAATTTCTGGCTAAAATATCGAAATACTAGCTGACCCGCAGCTAACGTTGTTTTGCCATTATAAGTACTAAAAAATATGAAACGTTGAAAAGCTGTTTCAGCCCTTTTTGAGGGTTGTTTTGAAAAATCCTGAAACACGTGTCGATTTATTTTTTATGATTAGTATTCAAACCGAGTTTCGAGCAAATCGCTCGACGCATTAAAAAGTTTCATATAAAAGTATTCACCCCTTTTCAACCCTTTGGGGGTTGAATTTCGAAAAATCCCTTAGTGGGTTATAAAAGGAAGCTACTCTCTAAACCAGCTTCAGCGGCATCGGCTCGGCGATGATGAGGAAGTAAAGTCAAGCTCATATCTAAAGATTTTAGTAGCTAGGATAGAATAGAATAGAATAAAGTTTTATTTTCTCCACATCATATACAACAGGTACAATAGGTACTTAAATGTACATAATTTTATGTGTGTGAAAATACGGCTACCCCTCAGCATTTGCTCCTACAGCTCGAGAGTGTTGGAGCGCTGGTTTTCAGTGGCGCCATACCCGTTGGATCAATCAAGAAGAAGAATCACTAAAATTTGGCTGATTAAGTTATAGGTATTCCAATATTTGAATCATCATCTGCCCTTATCCCGCTCATGTGGGGTCGGCTCAACATATTCTCTTCTTCCACTCTCCCCTATCACTCGTCATCTCCGTATCCACTGCTTTCTTACTCATATCTTCTTTGGTCTACCTCTTCTCACATATCCATCCACATTCATTTCCCCCTTTTAGTTACATGACTTTCAACCCTGCGAATTACATGCCATATTTTAACTATTCCGGAAACCGAAGTTCAGCAAATTTTGTCTGTATCGGTTATTTGCTCATGCAAATAAGCGATGAGCGGTTAGTACGGTTATCCAGAATAAGCAGATGTACAGTATGTTTGGATTAGCGCAGTTTGGTCTAGGACATAGTGGAGATGATGACGCATTTCATCATCCATGTGTTAAAAAAACTCACACTGTCTACCTAGAATTTTTGCGTCACGACACAGTCTATAATAGATACCTATCTATGACTGTGTCGTGACGCAAAAATTTAACACTTTTAATCGTCTAGCCCCCATCCGACACCGTCCGAAAAGGAACGTCGTTCCAAAAACCTTTAAAACGTTATTTTATGATTAATTTCTGACTTGTTAAATAATCTCTCTACCTCCACATTTAATAATTCAGAACATTGGCTACAATTTTCCATTTTCTCGATAAAAGGTTATCGGCTATGAAGATAAATTGCGATAAGTCTACGTTAGTTCCGGGAAATTCCGCGGCGCTACCGTAAAAGCACTGACTTTTGTGAAAGCTATGACGTATCAGTTGTTACGCTGTCAAAAGTGTACTACGTCTCAGTGGGCCCTGCGTCGTTTGCATAATGTATTTACCTGAATGCGTGAACCAGTTTGGTGTGCCAGTACTTACGGTACTTCACTGGAAGTAACTTTGGTAATGAAATTGAGGTACTTCTCTGAAGTATTTGTGAAAAATTCTGAGGCTGAAAATTGAGGAGTGAACGTGTTCTTTGTTCAATTTGTACTATTGTACCTTATTACGAGTATTCGCACTATAGGTAAAATAAAATTTTAAGGTTTTTTGGTAAGGCAAAATTTTACCGCATTGAGGCAGTTATCTTTTCTTAAGTTAGTTTTAGGATAACCAAACACGTATAGTTTCTTATGATCAAAACATTCTGACTACAAAAAGGCACTCGTAGTTTGTACAGTAGTGGTATGAAAAGGTTCGCCAGTTTTCAAATTGATTCATTTAACGTTCCGCAAGCACATATTACCTTTTCAAACTAAGTCACAGAACAGACTGGTTCACAGAAAATTATGTTTAACTGTTTGACAATAAAGTTTAAAATTACAGATTATACTTGTTTGATTTTCTGTCTTGACCAAGAAGATTATATAATGTAAAAACTTTTTATTGGTTTCAACATCTCGTTGTCTGTCATTGTTGACATTGCAATTTTATTTTTTCACGTTTCTATATTTTACATAAAATGCCGAGACCTTTAAGTGTTGTAGAAAGAGCAGCAATTATTGCTGAACATGAAGCTGGCTACAATATCAGTGAGATATCGCGTCGTCTTAATGTAACCAGGGATAGTGTAAGATTTTGGATCCGGAGATATGGTGAAGAAGGTGAACTCATAGATCATCGTCACAACAATTCTGGTCGCCGTCCTATCCTTAGTGCTGCACAAAATGCCGACATGAGACGGCAATATGAAGAAAATGGCTTTGTGTCAACCAATCATTTCGCTCAACTGTATGAAGTTTGTCCTAGAGTAATAAGAAATGCATTACACTCAATGGGATTACATTATAGACGACACTCAAAAAAAGTTGCTCTGACACCAACCCATAAGGAAGCACGCTTGAGATTTGCAGAGACCTATTTGAACTTTGATTGGAGTACCACTATATTTACCGACGAAAAATCCTTTATGTCAAGCCAACATGGGAGGCTTCATTTGTGGAGGTATAACGGCACGAGATATACAGAAGACCATGTAGTGCCCAATTTTAGTTCTGGACGTATCTCTGCCAATATTTGGGGGTGGATGTCAGCGGATGGAGTGGGCGAGCTCGTTCTTCTTCCTTCAAGGGCAAATGCAACTCACTATCTATCGGTTCTGGAAGACAGTATGCTACCAAGTGTCCGTACCGTATATACAGCTGCTGACTTACCTCAGGTCAGCTACGTTCAAGACAATGCTCGCACGCACACTGCTCGTATTGTGAATGAATGGTTCAATCGGCACAGTGATATAGCGGTGATTCCGTGGCCAGCAAGATCTGCAGATTTAAACCCGATCGAGAACCTATGGGGTTTAATGGTGCAGCGATGGGATAATAGAAACGAAAGAACCAAGAAGGCTATAGAAGACCACTGCCATATCATTTGGGAAGATACACGAGGGACGGACCTATGCTCTCGCCTTGTTGGTTCTATGAGAAACAGGTTACAATGTGTGATTGATGCTAATGGTGGTTATATACGTTATTAAATAAAATAAAGTTATTATATTACTTATTCGTACTATTCTTTCATATTCGGTCCTATCAACAAAGCGGTTTACCCCGACAGTAATATCTCTGTCAATAAATCTTGGCAGTCCAGGAAAATAGAGTATAATTAAAGATTACAGTAATCTAAATAACGTTTAAATACAAATAACCTATATCAAAATCTTGTTGTTATGGGTAATTGTTATTTTTGTAAAATTGACAGGATGGAGTAAAACAGTAAACAAATTATGCAAAACCTTTTTGATATGTCATTGCCTATAATCGATAGTAAACGCTAAACATAACAAAACGTAATATTTATTAATTAAAATGTTGGCAGTACTGGTTCTTGCACTCGTGCAAGCAAAAGTCGACTTTAAGATGACGAACCTTTTCATACCGCGACTGTACATAGTTTACAATTATTGAAATCAATAAGACCACAAAAATACAAACAAAATATATTTATATCGGAAAAACAAATGGTATTTGTACTCCCTTATTTCATTGCGAGTCAATAAACACATCATTTAGGTGTAAAATCATTGTAAATTCGAAATACATTCCAATTTTTAATCCATAAGTTCAAAAAATCTAAACCACCCATTTATAAGGGTCACTTCTACTAGCTAATTCAGACGAAGACATAAATTCACCTAAGCCCTATCTTCAAAGTTCAAAGTCTGTCGGCCAGGGCATTACGTAAGCAACGAACCAAGGCCTAACCAATTTGGAGCCCGAAACTAGCCTAATGCTGTTATCTCTTTCCAACTCACGCCTGATTGCATGCTATCTCGCTCTGGTGAATAGAAAATTAGGCTTTGTTTCAGTGTTCATTCAGATGGCCATACAAACTCACAATTTATTTCAAAGTTAGGAAACAATAACTTTAGTTTGCCTTTTAGTAAAAAACATTTGAAATTCAGCTGTTTTTTATCAAGAATGATTTTTCACAGAACAATTGCAAAATTCTTGTACAATACAGACATAAAATACACGAAACAATTCAAAAATAACAGAGAATATCCAATTACGTATGAAACAAGATTTTCCGTATCGTTACTCTGTTGAACTTTCCGAGACGTTTTCATAGAAAATTAATGCCAAACTCTTCTCTTGCTTCGTCACGTGTTACTCGTAAATTTAATATACAATAGGTGCATTTACACCATGCGATTTTAGCCCATACAATATCGTATCACACGGTAGTTTTTCACGTGTCACGCTCATCGTATGCGATTTGTCATAGTTAATAAAGTTGCATTTACACGATGCTATTTTTAGCGCGACCCTCGCAGGCACTTTAAATTTGCAGGGCTTAGCAAATCGTACGAAAAATCTCATCGTGTAAATGCACCTATCGCAATGAAACGCAATCAACTTTATTTAATAGACTTTTCAAAATTATTTCTTTTTTTTTTTAATTAACTTACTCAACAGGAAACGAGTTCACGATTGTATCCACAGGCACGGTAGACATTCTCTTAATCTGCTCTCCCAAGATCCTTTGAATGTAATTAGTTAGATAAGTAAGTAGTAAATTCAACTGGTTGTGAAACGTAGAAACGTTACCGTCTAGTTGCGAACAAAAAGGTAAAACTCTTCTACCGCAACCAGTTGCGGATAAAGAAAGATATTTCCACTTTCTGAACTGGTTGCGAAAATGGCCGGAAGGAAAAAGCCAATGTGTTTTTATATCATTTTTTGAAAATTATAAATTCCCACAGATAAGGCTCTAGGGGAATAGTCAGAAGCAAGTCTACAGGATTGGTTTATTATGCCCACAAAATGCATGTTATTATTCAACGTGACAGTCAAGGAAGGCCTAGGCGAACCTTCTTGGATCAAATTGGCGACATTTTGGAGAAAGGTCAGGTCAAAAGTACCCTAAGCCGGCAAGCATGTATGAAGAATGTAATGAGAGTGAATGAGGCAAAAGTTGTGTGTCAGGATCGTAGCAAGTGGAGATCCGTGGTCTCTGCCTACCCCTTCGGGAAAGAGGCGTGATTTTATATGTATGTATGTATGTGACAGTCAACAAGCTTTGTACCTCTAAATATAATTCTAATAATATTCTACGCATCTAAATTTAACGCCAAAACCAAAATGGAAAGCAGAATTCGCGCTCTATTGGTTCATTAGATATCAAAGGTTTTAGCTAATACCTTAATTATCTTAATTTAGCAGGTTACTAATTACATTGATAAATAAATACATATAGCTGGACATTGAGTTAATTGTTTATTGATTTTTAACCGACCTAAAAAAGGCTTCTTAAAATATACAGGGTGTAAAAAGACTGCTACCGAAAACTGAGGGATTGTAATCAGACCATGATTCTGAAGATATTTATTGAAAAAAAACTCAAAAAATTTTTTGACTTAGCTACGTCATTTTATTTTATTTTCTAGTTTTTTGCTACTAGTACAACATAATAAGACCATACCTACCTAATCATTTCATTTATAAAAGAAAAAACAATTAAAACTCAAAATCCAGCAATCTACGTATAAAAACGCGCCCAGTACATACGCAAACAGTGATCTTCAAACGCTGTTTTCTCCGGATATAATTATTTTTTCGGAAAATCCTTTTGGATTTGGTTGTGTTTTGGGATGCTGTACCTACCCCTTTCGGCTTCGGTAGACGTCTTTTTACACCCTGTATAGTTTTAAAAAGCTTGGTTTAGTGATTTAACCTATCAATTGATATTTTATGAACCAATTAAAATATTTTTTTAGTAGAAATATGAGAATTTTATATGATTTTTGCAAGAATAAACATAAATTCATAGATGCCCACAAAAATTAATCACTAGAAGATAATCCACGTGTTTTTTTTCTTTTAACAACCTGGCAACCTGAAGGGAGACGACGCCGCGGACGGCCAAGGAAGCGCTGGAGAGACGATCTCGACTCCTTCGATAGTGGGTGGTGGAACCTATCAAAGGAAAGAGATGGTTGGAAAGAATTGGGGGAGACCTTTGCCCAGCAGTGGGACAGTATAGGTTAAATAAAAAAATAAACAAATAAAAAATCTAAATCACTCTCTCATCTCTATCTTACGACTGAAAAATAAACGCAATTTTTCATGAACAGACAGACTGATAATAAAAATCCGGTTTTGCAGAAAATATTGCTCTGTTCACCGAGCGTTGACACAGAGCGATCAATGAGGACGCATGACATGGAGATTAAAATGCAGGAAGTGATTACGTTTCTAAAAAGACAAAAATAATCTTGAAATGAAATTAAATGAATTTATTTGTCAGAAGAATTGTTACATAAAGATTTTATATATAAAGTAAGTGTCACATTGTCCACCGTATTAACACGGTATACAAATCCTTACAGTGCATTTACACGACACGGTATAAGCACGTACGATTTAGCATCGCATGCCAATTTTCCCGTGTAAATGCTCACCGCACGCTAAATGTCTTAAAAAGTGCGACGGTCATCGGGTCTAAGTTACTTAGTTACCTAGTCGCACGGTGAGCGCGCCGGCGGCTAAGTCTGCGGCGAGTAGGGTTACCATACGGAAAATTTAAAATGCGGACAAAGACCAGAGAAAAAAATCAATTTCAATGGAAAAGTCGCGTGTGTTGTTGGTACCACGTAAGTGAAGCCACGTGCGTTCCGCAAGCTCACATACCTAAATGTACGTATAGGTACACGTTGATATTTTTATCTTAATAATAATAATCGTCCTGTTGTGGGTGAATTTGATTATTTTTCTACTTAAAAAAAGCATCTTAAACATATTTTGTATCTTATTATCTTAGAAAAATCCTGATAATTCTAAAATAAAACGACATGTCTGGAGAAATTTTAACGTATGGTCACTGTAAAGTAGGCGGAACCTGGCCACAGATTACAGAGAGTACCAGTCATAGTTACCTAGTCATGCGTTTTAGCGTACGGTATAACGAGACTATACGATATAATGTTGTATGAACCTTTTTAAAATTTCGGCGTGCAAATCAAGTACACTTTGGTGTAGTGGTCTTGTCCGCCGGTTCTCAATATGAGATGTGCCGGTTCGATACCATTAGAAAATTATTTTAATTTTGCTTTTTTTTTTTTGCTTTACTATTTTGTATTTTTTTTATGTTGATTGCGAAAAAAGAAAATAAAATTTAAATTCAAGGTCCAAAAAGAGGTACCTACACTACTTGCCTAGAATAATTTTGTTTTATTTTTTCTTCACTAGTTTGTAATTATTTTATGTTAATGACGAAAAAAGAAAATAAAATCAAATTTCAAGGTCCAAAAAGAGGTACTTACACTACTTGCCTAGAATAATTTTCCTTTATTTTTTTCTTCACTAGTTTGTAATTTTTTATGTTAATGACGAAAAAAGCAAATAAAATCAAATTTCAAGGTCTAAAAAGAGGTACTTACACTACTTGCCTAGATGGTAATTTTATCAATTTTAACCTGACTATCATAGGACAACGTACCTACATACCTACCATTCCATGATACCTACGTACATACCTACAGGGTATGGTTCCTATGACACCTACCTATCTAATGGTAGGTTTACCTAATGATGCTCATACCTAACAGAAAAAAGTGAAGCAAAAACTAAAAGAAACTGGTTCACGACTTCCAAGGCACGGTAGACATTTTTTTCAGATCGTCACTCAAGATCCTTTCAACACTTTAAAGTTGTCAAAGGGGTAGGTAAATCAGATAGGCTTCCAAAATTAATAAAAAGTAGGTAGGTACTTGGGTAAGTAAGTTCGTATGAGTACTACATAGGTAGGTAGGTACCTACTCGTACCTCCGTGGCTAAGTATGTAACTAAATAAGTAGGTAGCATCTACCTATTTGGTTACATTTTTTTTTTTTTTTTTTTTAAGACATTTTCACACAGCATCATCTAGCCCCAAACTAAGCAAAGCTTGCGTACTATGGGAACCAGATAACTGATATACTACTTATATACTTTTTGTTTGTAAATACATACATATTATACATAGAAACACCCAGACCCGAGACAAATATCTGTAGGTCATACAAACATTTGTCCCGCGGCGGGGATCGAACCCGCAACCTTCTGCGTCGCAGGCATACACATAACATTATATATTACACATAATATTGTACTTACACACGTATAGGCACAGATCATATTATGCTGTTATAGGGAATAGGTTTTGCTGTGGATCTACCTACAGCACCCTACAGTTAAAACTGAGGAGTTGGCCACACTGCCTGTGGCTGTGTATCTAACTATAGAAGTCTAGAGAAACGACAGAGAGTTGCTTCATTAATGTGTTTCTAAATAGGCAGGTACTTATCTACTGGGAAATTTTGCGAAATTGTGAATAAGTAGGTACCTACCTACTAGCTACTAGTATACTTACCTTACCTATAAATGTATAACCTACCTACCTAGAAGCCGTGTTGGTCGAATGGGGTTGTGCCTCGACTTTCAATCCGAAGGTCGTGGGTTCGAATCCCGGCCGTGCATCACTGGATTTTTCGTTTCGAAAAATTTATATGCGTTTATACCTGAGTACCTAGGTACCTACCAACAGGAATACTCTACGTAGGTACCTATTTTGGTACCATACTACCAATGTTGGTAGGTACCTAAATAAATACTTACACGTACCTAAGTAGGTAGATAGACGAGAATATGTACTTAGGTATGCTACCCGGGTAGGTAGGTACCTGCATACTTCTAAGTAGAGTTGAGAACCGTGTTAGCCTAGTGAGATGTACCTACGTACCCTCATCAACCTACCTCCGAAGGCTGCGAGTTCGAATCCCAGACGCGCAGATATGTAAATTTATACCTAGGTAGGTACAAACTTTCCTAACTGTGAAGATTTTATTCTATAAAAATTTGTAGGTAACTTCACGAATGTCAAGATCCGTTGGAAGAACTGTACCTGTCTCAGCTTCCTTAGCATCATAGTAGCGAATTGTCTAGGTACCTACCGGAGAATAGATAAAAATGACAGTAATAATGACACTGTGAATGACACACACCACAGAACTATAGTTCTGTGACACTCACTAATGCGTAGTTCGGACTAGTCTTGTATTTTAGTCGAGTAGCGAGTAACTTATTACCAAAACGTGTCCGAACAAAAAAGTAATTATCTAAGTACTACCTACCTACCTACCACATTGTTGGGATGGTAGGTACCTACCTAGTAGGTAGGTAGTTATGTGATACAGCTTTATGATAGTACCTAGGTAGGACCGACCTACCTGAGTACCTACCAACAGGACTAAACCTATTAAAATACTCTACGTAGGTACCTATTTTGGTACCATACTACCAATGTAGGTAGGTACCTAAATAAATACTTACACGTACCTAAGTAGGTAGATAGATGAGAATATGTACCTAGGTATGCTACCCGGGTAGGTAGGTACCTATGTACATACTTCTAAGTAGTGTTGAGAACCGTGTTACCCTAGTGAGATGTACCTACGTACCCTCATCAACCTACATCCGAAGGCTGCGAGTTCGAATCCCAGACGCGCAGATATGTAAATTTATACCTAAGTAGGTACAAACTTACCTATCTGTGTGAAGATTTTATTCTATAAAAAATTGTAGGTAGATAGATAGGTACATAATATTATGATACGTAGGTAGGTACCTACTACATTAGGTACCTACTGTTCGCCCAACGAGTCTAAGCATTCGTGAAGTTAGCCGTTTGTCTGCGCAGCAACCGCTTTTTCATACAAAATTGTGTTCTACGCAGACAAACGCTAACTTCACGAATGCCTAGATCCGTTGGGCGAACTGTACTAGAGCACTATGTCAGACAACCTTCTCTACTTGAGACACGCTCATATTTTGAGTTAATTTTGGGTTAGAATGGGTTTTGCGCAGCTGCTTCAGAGAGCTGCAGAACGATTGTGCGTATTTTACTTACTTGTTTATTTGTATTTTATTATATTATACCTACCATCCCAATTCCATTATAATAAGATCACACATTTTAATATAGAGTCCGTCAGTGACTTAATTAAAGCGTATTAAGTACCTTACCTACCTAATAATTAGGTACCTATTACAGATTTGTTTTATTTTGATACTTCGATCAAGTTTCGATAGGTAAATCATGTAGGTAGGTACTTTATTTGTAAAACAGAAGAATTATATCAGGAGTTGCTAAATTAAATACATATAATTATGTAGGTAGCAGGATCTACCTACTACGAACGGCCTAAGCAAACACACGGGGCGCGCGCACAAGCGCGGGCGGCGCGTCCGCCACGCTTGCCTTCTTGGCACTAGTCGGATTGGTCGGAACTCTGAACACACTGAAAGGTAGGTAGGTACTAAATTTTCAACACGTTATTTGTTTTAAGGTTAGGTTATATAAGGTACCTACCTAGGTAGGTAGGTACTCTAGGTAAATACAATACGTTCAACGGATCTAGGCATTCGTAAAGTTAGTCTGCGCAGTGACCGCTTTTTTACAGTGAGATCTATTGAATTCTATGCTTTTGCGCATCGAAACGACTACACGGATGTGTATGTGAATGGTACTCTATCCTGATCACAAAAGTCAAAAGTGCCATGTAATGTGCATCGAGCGGCGAGTGGTCGCCGAGTGCACGTCTGCGCGTGTTCAGATCCACCGAGCGAGCGAGCAAGACAGTGCGGAGAAGCGGATAGGTAGGTAGGTACATAAGTACCTACTTATTAACAATTTCACAAAATGTCCCAGTAGGTAAGTACCTACCTATTTAGAAACACATTGATGAAGCAACTCTCTGTCGTTTCTCTAGACTTCTAGAGCTAGATACAAAGCCACAGCCAGTGTAGCCAACTCCTCAGTTTTAACTGTAGGGTGCTGTAAAGTAGGTAGATCCACAGCAAAACCTATTATATCAAACGATCTGAAAAAAATGTCTACCGTGCCCTGGACTGGAAGTCGTGAACCACTTTATTTTAGTTTTTGCTTCACTTTTTTCTGTTACGTATGAGTATCATTAGGTAAACCTACCATTAGATAGGTAGGTGTCATAGGATCCATACCATGTAGGTATGTACATACGTAGGTATGTAGGTACGTTGTCCTATGATAGTCAGCTTAAAATTGATAAAATTACCATCTAAGCAAGAAAGTAGTGTAAGTAGTAGGGCTTGTAAACCGATTAATCGATTAACCGAAAAACCGGTTAACCGACTGATTTTACGTCGGTTTTTAACCGGTTTTTTCCCTTCAAAATAACCGGTTTTCGGTTTTTTTTAATAATGAGTAATAGATGAAAAATTTATTTAAAACTACGCTTTCTAGACTTTATTTAAAACTATCTTAATAATCTACCTAATTATATTACAACATATACATTACAATTGCAAAAATACAAACAAAAACTGCTCAGAAAACCATCTTTGGACCGCATAAAACGCCGTTGATAGAATAGAATAGAATAGAATAGAATTCATTTATTTGATGAGTGCACTTTGGCATTAAGTTGACAAGCCAGAAACATTACCGAATGTTTATAACTTTACTTGAGCAAGAGAGAGTTTTAATATAAAACTGAATGATTTTAATACATACAAACATACATAAAATCACGCCTCTTTCCCGAAGGTGAGGCAGAGACCACGGATCTCCACTTGCTACGATCTTGACATACAACTTTTGCCTCATTCACTCTCGTTACATTCTTCATACATGCTCGCCTGTTTAGGGTAGGTACTTTTGATCTGGCCCTTCTCCAAAATGTCGCCAATTTGATCCAAGAAGGTGCGCCTAGGCCTTCCCCTTCCAGCTGTCCCATACACACTTGCCTCATACACTTGCTTTGTCAAACGACTGTCATCCATCCTCTCTACATGCCCAAACCATCTTAACATAACTTTCTAAGACGATTTTTTGTATTTACTTAAAAATTTATCATTTATTGATTTTTTAAAATTGTTGCATACTTAATGATTTTCAAGAACAGACGTTCCACCAATCACAGCGCAGCTAAATCACGAAAGGGCTTAGTTATTATTATTATTATGAGCCCGTGATGTCCCACTGCAGGGCAAAGGCCTCCCTTCCTTTCTTCCACTCAACTCTATTGTTAGCTAATGTTCTCCAATGGGGAGAGTAAGAGTCAAGTTCGTCTCTCCACCGTCGCCGCGGTCTGCCGCGTGCTCGTTTCCCGTTCCGTGGGATCCACTCTGTGGTGGTTCGTGCCCACAAAAGTTATAAAGTTATAACTTAGTTATACAAGAAGCAAATAATACCAAATAAAAAAGTGAATTACACTTTGTAACTATGAGGACTGATTTATCATATTGTTGAATTTTATTACTTTGTTCGTAAATTTAATTGATGCTTGCTTATTAAAATAATGTAGTTCAATTTATAGTTTTATTTTGCCCAAGACACCTATCATAAAAATCTCGTAAAAAAAAAAAACCGAAAAACCGGTTTAATCGGTTATCGAAAACATAAAAACCGAAAAACCGGTTTTTAAAAATAACCCGGTTTTTACACGCCCTAGTAAGTAGTTAAATACCTCTTTTTGGACCTTGAAATTTGATTTTATTTTCTTTTTTCGCCATTAACATAAAAAAATTACAAACTAGTAAAGCAAAAAAAAAAAAGGAAAATGATTCTAGGCATGTAGTGCAAGTACCTTTTTTTGTACCTTGAATTTAAATTTTATTTTCTTTTTTCGCAATCAACATAAAAAAAATACAAAATAGTAAAGCAAAAAAAAAAAGCAAAATTAAAATAATTTTCTAATGGTATCGAACCGGCACATCTCATATTGAGAACCGGCGGACAAGACCACTACACCAAAGTGTACTTGATTTGCACGCCGAAATTTTAAAAAGGTTCATACAACATTATATCGTATAGTCTCGTTATACCGTACGCTAAAACGCATGACTAGGTAACTATGACTGGTACTCTCTGTAATCTGTGGCCAGGTTCCGCCTACTTTACAGTGACCATACGTTAAAATTTCTCCAGACATGTCGTTTTATTTTAGAATTATCAGGATTTTTCTAAGATAATAAGATACAAAATATGTTTAAGATTCTTTTTTTAAGTAGAAAAATAATCAAATTCACCTACAACAGGACGATTATTATTATTAAGATAAAAATATCAACGTGTACCTATACGTACATTTAGGTATGTGAGCTTGCGGAACGCACGTGGCTTCACTTACGTGTTACCAACATAGACCTTGTCATAGGAGAAATTCTGAGCCCACGCGTACGCCCACGCCCACGCCCACGCCCACGCCCACGCCCACGCCCACGAAAACGCCCACGCACTCGCGACTTTTCCATTGAAATAGATTTTTTTCTCTAGTCTTTGTCCGCGTTTAAAATTTTCCGTATGGTAACCCTACTCGCCGCAGTGTTAGCCACCCGGCGCGCTCACCGTGCGACTAAGTAACCTAGTCATACGGTATACCGTGTCGTGTAAATGCGCTAACTCTAACTGGAGACCGTACGCTGAATGGACTTAGCTTAGCAAAACGTGCGTCATACCGTATCGTCTAAATGCACCTTTAGTCTTACATAAATGGAATCAGAAATAAAACTTCTTAACCAGATTTTTCCCGCATCTCGTTAACGTTGATTTTATCAGTCAATTTATGTTGTCTCAAATGGCCTGCTGTAAATTATATTGACGCGTTTCATGTTTCGAGGGTTGTATTCGGTTGACAAGATCAATATTCTATGAACTCGGTACTAATAATACTCGTAATAGGTATTCCCTATCGTATGTTCACCATATTCTTTCAGTTATCAGGTTTACTTAACTCAAGTAAGCTCTGTATAGTTTGTGGCTGTGTCAGATAATATACCAATTACCACCGTACTGGTAAGTCATTCGAAAACCAACCATCGCGTCGACTACCTACCTACCTACCCATTGGTTCAAATTGAAGAGCGTCACCACAGATCATGCAAATCGCCATTATGGGTGCAGCTTATGGGATGCATTTTAAAATCTTTAATTCACCAGAGATTAAGTTTTCTACATATTTTGATACACTTATATGCCCTAAGTGAGGTATTTCTAGTAGTTTTCCTTCTGTGAGCGATCAATGTGATGACGTCAGGCGGACGCAGCAAAGCATTCGCGCTTCACAGCTTTGTGGACTGGATTGTGTTGCTTTGTTTGTCCGATTTGCCGGCTTCAGTTCTCAGAAGCTATTTCATAAAAGTAGCTAAATAGATCTGACAGAATGGAGTAGAGAACAAATATAGAACAACAACAAAAAAGATAGAAGAGTCGTGGGTTCGAATCTCAGCTGTGCAGATTGCCTCAATGGTATGGTCAACTGGTTAAGATGACAGAGATGAGAATTCTTCGCGGCTACGCATGCTTCTTTGATATTATTATTATTATTATTTTTTATTATGAATGGGTCGGCTCTTGACCTCAAACTTACACAGGTAAGAGTGAGGTCTACGATGGAGCGAGCTTACCCAGAAGGTGCCTATTAACTCTCTTCTTAAAAACAATAGGGTCGTAGCTCAGCGGAAATACGGACGCTGGAAGCTGATTCCAAATTTTTGCGGTGCGCATAATAAAAAAACATCATAAGGTGGTCGCAGACCAGAGACGCGCTGAATTTTTAACCCTTAACCACCTGCTAGCGGTCTGGGAGATCGCTTTATTTTTTTAAAAGGATATTTCTCGGCTAATTTTAAAACTTGTGTGCGTCCATGAACATTTTCTGCGTTCTAGAAAGTGTTGCGACCACGTTTAATGCTGGGCGATAGACCTCCCCGATTCTTTCCAACCGTCTCTTTCCTTTGATAGATTCCGCTACCTCACTTCTACTAGTACTGCGTCAATAAATTTAATTAAAAATAAAGTGAAACTATCATAAAAAAAATTCAAATAGAGCAACAATGAGAAATCACATTATTTACTCTTACCGCAATTTTCTCAAAACGTTAGTTCATTGTTAACATAAATACACTTCAAATAGCAACTAAATTAGACGAATATTGAGTGTGGTGTACACCAAAGCGAATTGAAGATGCTTTACATAAAATAAATCATCATCGTAAGTTCATGATCTCCGTCAATTAATATTAGCCGTCAATTTAGCATGCCTATTAATTACTATTCAAACTGTTTAATAATTTAATTTTATTATTAGAATAGAATAGAATAGAATAGAATAAAGTTTTATTTTCTCCACATATACACAGTTACAAAATAGGTACTTAAATCTATACAATTTTATGTGGGTGAAAATACGGCTACCCCTCAGCATTTGCTCGAACAGCTCGAGAGTGCTGGAGCGCTGGTTTTCAGTGGCGCCTTACCCGTTGTGGCGCAGCACTTGCTGCGTCACGCGTCTTATTGCATAATTATCTTTTAGTTATAAACTATCTAATAGTTAATACTTAAACAATTTAAAAAGACATCAAGGAATCAGGTCACTTACAGTACTTTCAAATTATTATTAGGTACACTTTAAATAAACAATAAAATCATTACACAATTACAGGTAAGTAGGTATATACCTACCTATGCAACAACGAACGACTATTGAAGTGATTTTTGTGATTCCAACAAGTATTTCTTTAGTTTGGATTTAAATGAGAAAACTGTCAATGAATTTCTTATTGGGGGAGGGATATTGTTCCAGCATTTCGTGGCAGCATAGCAAAAGCTGCCACGAAATGCGGTCGTTCGGTGTTGCGTTCCTATTAAACGAATGGCAGAACGGCCATTACGAGCCGAAAATTTGAGTTTTTCATACAAATACGACGGAACCTGACCTCTTATAATTCCGAATAACAAAGTTATAAGTTATTAACTGTTTATGTATTTGAACTGAAAATGATGATGAAGTTCATCAGTGAACAACAAAATCACGAGCATAAAGTTAATCGTCATTATCATCATCCCAGCCACATGTATGACGTCCACATCTGAACATAGGCCTCTCACACGGCTTAACTTTTAGGCTCCCCAACAACTTTTAGGCTCAATCGTAATCGTAATAATCCACATTGAATTAGCAGCGACGCGACGATAATTTTTAATAACAAAACATTATAAACCTTAAGAACAATGTTATCCATACTTCCATACTTCCATACTAATATTATAAATGTAAAAGTAACTCTGTCTGTCTGTCTGTCTGTCTGTTTGTTACGCTTTCACGCCCAAACCGCTGAACAGATTAAGCTGAAATTTGGCATAGTTAAAGATTGTATCCCAGGGAAGGACATAGGCTACTTTTTATCCCGAAAAAATGAAAACATCCCGAGGGATCGCGGGTCACACCGCGGTAGCGCAGTTAGTAAGATATATAAACGCTCGCGCCGCGGCGCCCGGCTCGCGACTGCCAGCGCCGACGCGCGTCAATTCGCGAGCTCGCGAGACTGCTCGCGAGGCTGCTTGACATTATATCTTATAACATTGTGGTTAAGGTTTATAATATCTTGTTATTAAAACTGACCGTCGCCTCGCTGCCAATTCAATGTACCTACATTAAGCCTTACTAGACTGTCTTACCATAAAATTATATTTTGCTATATTAGATACTAGCCTTTACAATAGGCAAACCACGTTCGCGGTGAAATTAATTGTATATAACTTTGTTTTGTTGTCTGAGTGGGAATCAGACACTAGTGACTGTTGATAGCAAACTTGTTAATTACTGTTTCTAGAAACAATGTAAATTGAAAACCATTTTGCCACAACAAAGATATTATGCAAGTAATAATTTATAAGTGGTTGTAGAGCTTCATTTGATTTGCTTACACTAACTTCTAAAAAAGTAGACATTTGGCATTTGTCAAATAAATTGTATTTTATTGAAATCCTAGAAACGCTCTTCCGTACTAACAATGTAACGATCTACGGACTGATTTGCAACTGCGCACTTCGCACTCTGACGTATTGACATATACATTGTGTCGTGACGCAAAAATCGAACACTTTTTTTCGTCTAGCCCCCATCCGATACCGTCCGAAAAGGTTCCTTTTCGTTCCAAAAGTACCGTATAAATGACTCAAGTTTCTATGTTGAACATTTTGCCTTCCTTATTTTCCTCGATGGATAAAAGAAAAACTAATGGGGTAAGTTTGAATGTCTTTGTGGTTCGACAAATGGAGCAAATTTGAGTATTTGGGTCTCCTTTGGGATAAGACCTATTCACAACACTTCTCTGAGTAAAAAAAGTTTATTTTTAACCAACATGATAGACGAATTGTATGCTCCAGAGTATAGTTACACATGCTACATGTGAATATAATTTGGATTCAATTTATGAGCAGAATTGTCTATCACTTTGATGTAGTTATGTCAACACAAAAACTGAATACGAACTGCAATTTTGAAGTTATTATGCAGTAGGTAGAGTCCCTGTATCGAACCTTGAATAATTGGTTCAACATGGCTTATTTTTAGTCGGGTTCAATGAAAATAAGCCATTGTTATTGCTGATACTAGAACGGCTTAGAAGGGGCAATACCTTGTGATACCCGCAGCTTAGTCAACTCCACACAGTATTGACGTTGTTTTTCCTGTGGGCAAGGCCAATTAAGCTGAGAGGATGGTTTATCCAGTCCATCTCGGCACTACAGCGTCCCGTTAAAATGCAGGCATAAATTGCCTCCTGATCCTATATAAATCATCTAGTAGTAAAGATAAATTATTATTATTATATGAGCCCTCAATGTCCCACTGCTGGGCAAATGCCTCCCCCCACTCCCTCCATTCATCCCTATCCTGTGCTAATAAGGTCCAGTCGGCACGGAATTTGGCAAGCGAAAGATAAATAAAATAAAATAAATAATGCTGGACTTTTTCACACAGCATTATCTAGCCCCAAAGTAAGCAGAGCTTGTGTTATGAAAGATGTGAAGACCTAAGTTTTTTTTAGAATTGGCATTCGCGTTTTGCATTCTGTCCTAAAACCTGAAAACCATGCTTCACCGACGACATCTTTTATCCAACTAGCGACTCATTCGTGGCTTCGCTCACGTGGTACCAACGTTGTTACCCCGTTTCAACCCCGTGTAGAATTTCCAAAATTCCTTTCTCAGTTCCCTACATAGAAATGAGCCCTCCGAGTTTTATGTTTATAGGTCTTAAGGCTTCGGCTGTAGGTCGATATGTCAATCAGTCACCAAAGCTTCATAATTATTTTAGATGATACTTTATTATTTCCGAGAAAAACCATGCTGTGGAAGTTGAAGTGCAGTTTCTGAATTGAACCCCTATTGTTCAGCAAAATAAGAAAGTTCAGGGTACAGATAATTTAAGATGCAGTACATCATTCGAAGTATTCCAGTCCGCCCACAATCTTAAATATGCAGTTACAGATAAGAGAACTCGTGTAAATTCTGGAAAATGAATTGTGTAAGATTATTGCAACAAGACTCGCCCTACGACTCATACTCTCTTAAACTAGTGCAGTTGAATAGAATTGTAAATGGATATTTTCAATTCTATTCGTTTTAACCATGCGTGCATTATAAAAATCATTGTTCGCGTCTACTGATATTGACCGTAAGGTAGTTTAAAAATTAAAATAATTAAATAATGCTTATACTATGGGAACCAGATAACTGATATACTACTTATATCATTTTTGTTTGTAAATACATACATAAATATTATACATAGCAACACCCGAGATAATATTTACAGATCATACAAACATTTATTTTATAGAATAGAATAGACTTTTATAGAATAGATATTGCTTTATTGCACACCATGAAAAAAACAATAAAAAACAAAAATTAATAAGTATTTTTTGATTTTGATTGAAATAGGGCCTCCGAAGTTATTTTAAACTAAAACTAAGATCCAATATCATAGACTTAATTACAATATGATGTTTATCGCTTAACATCACCATGGTTAAGTGTCCTCCATAATAAGATATAAAGACGATTTTAGTGCAAATAAATTTGCAGGTTAATGGCGTCTTAACGGGCCTCGTAAAGATACGCACTGTACCTTAAGCAGGACTTTCTATTGTTTATTTATTTATTTAATTAACATGGTCACATATGACTTTATCTCTTTATATGATTTTATACAGCGTCAGGCCTGTCATTGTCATTTTCAGAATAAACTTGCCCAGCACCTATACCATAGTTTCAGCTTAATCGGCCAGGAAAGACAACGTCAAACGTATGGAGCTGACTAAGCTGCGAGCTGCGGGTTTCCTCACGATGTTTTCCTTCGCAAAATCCTTTGATGCACTTCCGTGGTTTGAACTCGCAAACTTAGGTATTACAACATAGGTACCTAGAACTAATTAAGCTAATGTTAGAAATATCCTGGGGACGTCACAACGACCACGTGGGCCAGAGCATAAAAAGAGCGAGCAGGGCAGCGCGCGCACACCTTTCGCTTGACTTTCAGACGTGATAGACGTATTGTCGTATTAGGAACTTTGTATTTTGGAGTTGTATAGCTGTCAGAGTATTCTAGTGTTGATTTCTGGATTAAAATTATAAGTGTCGGTTAAGTTCTACTTTTAGGTTGATTGGTTGTTATTTTTTTAAAAAATATTTCTGTAAGTTTCCAAGACTAATTATAATTTCATTAGCACGAATACAAATAAGAAAGGAATCCTATCGTAATCAGGGCATCAACTCTAAAATGGTACAGTCAGCAACGAAAGTCGATTAACATTTGATGTTTCACAAACCTGAATATTTCCAAAATCTGTAACATCATGGTAATTTTTTTAGATTAGGTACAAGCTCAGTCTATAATAATGTCATCGACTTTCATTGCTGACTGTACATGTGATATTCCAGATGTATTATTATTATTAAGAGCCACTGACCTACTACAGCGTAAAAACCTCCTATTCTTCTCTCCACGAATGATTCATAATTCATGAAGGGGTTTGAACCGTACCTATTACCCAATGCGGGTAGGGTGCGGTGGGTCATAGCACTTCTAAAACTAAAAACGTGTGCTACAGGAACTTTGCAATTTCGTTGAATATTATCATTACATTGACAATGTCCTCAGACTGAGTTAATCAGAGGCAAATGTTCTCCTGCTTTTTGATGAACGAAGCCTTACTTGCTATTACTGGAAAGGACATCATCCATTTTGGTCCTACAAAAATAAGAAAGTGCTGTATTATAATAGAACTCGTCGGCCTTAGCATTTTTTTATATGGCACCAATGATGTAGCACCACTATTAGTGGTGCTACATAGCTTTGGTGTTTTCATTTAATATCACATTTCTTCAACATAAATACCTAATTATCAGACATTTTATATATTTTTCGATCAAATGAATTAATCAAAACAATAAGGTACCATAATATTTTCGAAAATGTATAAGAAGACGGACTTTAGATCTCAAATACTACGAAGCACAGTGGTGCTACAGCTTTGGTGCCATAGTAACAAATGCTAAGGCTGTCGTGTTCTATCAGAACACAGCACTTTTTTTGTTTGGCCGACACTTTTGGATTTTGGACCAAAAATATATGAAGCGTGGATGTTCTTTGATTATTTGTTAAAAATGTTTTGATAGGCAACTAGCACACTGTTCATAATGACGAAATCATTTCCAGACGTTTTACTAGTCGGTCATTTTACTTTTTTTTCGCTATCGCACAAGGGCGTTGTTATGCTAGATTGTAATTCGGATTAATTATTAATTTAGTTATTTTAATGTTATACTTGTTCCTACAAGCTGTACTCCGCGTGCTGTTCGCTCATTCAAAGAAATTCACTTTCCAGAAAAAAGTTTATTTGCCAAGCATATTATGTGACTACTCGAGTAGTATAAGTAATCTATCTCTGTGTCAAATTTCATCAAATGTCAAAATTCATTCACTTGTTTTTGCATGAAACAGGAACAAACATTCTTACATTTTTAACAAATATTCGATAATACAATACGATAATATACAAAACATAAATTAAATATAGCGCCATCTATTTTTTAGGTTCAAAAACATTTTTATACTCAGCGTCACTCGTTTTACTACATGCTGAGTCAGCATTTTTGTAGTTTCATTCGTTTTACTTTGCGCTGACGTTTTCAGCAAACATAATTACTGTGATAAAAATCCGCGCATGAACTCATCGTGTGTTTCAATGGTGACAATTTTCCGTGTGAATTCTGTGTCAACGGTAATGATTTTATGACATAAAAGTTATAACATACATAACTGAAATAATAAAACTACTAACTATATAAATATTTATTGAACACACTTGCTCATAAAGTGGCTCTATGGTCACCGCAATTAGGCATATAATGACACCCATAATTAAACTGTGACTTTTTCACTAGTGAGTAATAGATTTTTTTTTTAATTTTATAGGTTGAGTTGCTTTGTTCTTAAAAAAGTTTTTATTCAGAAAAAAGATCGTGTTCAATAGAACAAATAAATTAATGTTCCTATTGCTTGCTCATTTCATGCAACTCCTTATTTAAATAGATAATTTTAACTCGTACGTGTTTAATAAATAAAACTTTCACTCAAATGTAACTTGTGTTTTCTCTGTAATAAAAGAAAACTTTAAATTCCCCATTTTGTCCGTGGCAGAATATGCCGCAAACCCTATGCGCGGCGCGGAAATATAGTCTGTGGCCGATCGCAATGCGCGCGCATAGGAAAACTGATTAATTTTTCCCGCAATAGCGAAACATTTTTCACAACTCGTTTTCACTGTTGAAAATGAATTTTTATTGTTATTTTATTCACAAGTGTGTTGAAAAACGTCGTATGATACACGTGTGTGTTGATGATTACCGTCCTCGGTTCTGTTAAGAGCCTCGCCTGATGGCTCGGCTCTCAAAACACCTCGGCGGTAATCACTAATGTTACACACTAGTACCATAATGTACTAATAATAGAAAGGGGAAAATAGCGCATAACAGTTAAGTAATTTAAAAATGGTAACTACCCACTGAGCACTCAAGATCTTTTGAGAACTCTCGTACAGTCAGCATCAAAAGTTGATTAACGTTTCCAAAATCAGGATGTTTCTGAAATCCGTAACACCATGACCAACATTTTGAGTTTTTTACAAATATCTATATACTAATTTGTCAAAATTTTGGTCACTCGGTCCATAATAATTTCCCAAGCAAAGTAGATTTTTCTTAGCAATCGAAAATAAATGGCGCTGTAAAAAAAACAAACTGTGAATCAACTTTTGATGCTGACTGTACAATCTAAGGGGAAATTTTCATCGCCTGAGCGATAAAGCGTAATATTTTTCTTAAATTACCCGCATTGCTTATTAGCAGTGGAGTGGATTTATATTCTTTTCAGTTGGCATTCTTGAGTCAACTTGAATCAGATGTTTAAAGAGTTCTTTAGAAATTGAATGTCAAATATGTATTTGACCTTACTTCTACTACCTACTTCTGATTACCCCCTTCGACATCTGTTGATATAATTACGTTTTAATACTAAAAAGAAAACCGACTTCAATGTTTGACTCGAAACGCGGTGTGACTCAGGGCTTCAAGCTGTCGATTCGATTTCTATTTGTGACATGGCTAGGAGGGAAGGTGTTAAGAGTTTTACGGGGAAACCATCAATCCCTCAGGAATAAAATTTATATGGGACCACCTCTGGAGACCACTTCATTGAGAAATGAAGTCTTATCAAAATTTACTTTGCGGGTTCGAATCCCGTCAGAATCGAAAATTTTGATAAGACTTTTCATTTCTCAATGGAATATGATTTTGTTATACTTGAAATGAAACGTTGAACCATTAGGTAGACATTGCGGAATTCCATTACGTACACCCATTACAATTTCCATTTGAATGCTAAATGGATTCAATGCAGGGCCGATATAATGAGTTAGGGCCCACATGGGAGACAACGCCAAATTTATTCTCTCTCATAAAATAAGCATTTTCCCATTTGCGCAGTAGTTCTGTCAGCATTGGAACATGCCAGTAGGACAACATTTTGTTTACATTGCGTACAATCTGGGACATTGTGGTTTACAGTGCTAGTTTGGAACTAGTTTTAAGTACTGACATGGATACCAAAAATAACATTCCAACGAATGGTAAATTACTGAAACTCTACATACTTTAATATTGATAATGCTGTTGAACGTAACTAATTTTCACAACGCTATTTACTTTTTAAAAAAAAGGTCACGACCAGACGTCAGAGAAGGCGTTGGCGGGACGATCTCCACGGCTTGGAAAGGAGAAAGGAGAAGAAGAATGCCAAAGTTGGGACCAGTTGATTTTTTTCAGTGAAGGTGACGGGCCAGCAGTGGTACAATTTAGGCTAATAAAAAAATAATTAAGTTACTAAAATAATCGTAGAGCATTCGTGGGCGCGTTAATTTCTGATTCTGGTTTTAAGAGCACAGATGCCACAGCCTTCATGTGGCATAAAAATGACATCACCAGAGTTTACCAACTAACTCATACTTACAAACTTTTATCTAACTGAGGTACTGACAAATATTTCCTGTGTCAGGTCTCTGGAGGCAGTGTGTAGAACTTTATTGCGTGGTACTGTTTATGAGAAAATGTTAGCTCGTGGTTTAGCTCGCATATTGCGAACGGACATTGGATTTCAATTAGAGTACATTGAAATATTCGTATTCCACACATAATATACAATATTTAGCATTTGCCTGATGTTTTGCCTGATGATTCTGCCTGATGTTAATTGACAGTGGGATCTAAGATGAAGCATCGTTACCTAGAAGGAACCTATTTGTTCTCGATTTGTACTTACACTAGCGGTGCTACCCGCGGTCCCTCGGGAACACTTCACGTTTCAAGGATAAGTAGCCTATATATGCAGCCATCTCAGGTTATTTCAGCGTGTAGGAGCAACAAACATTGATCCATCGTTGCAGAACTTGCATAAATTGACCAATCGGAATGCTTGAAATCTCCACTCGGGCAGTGTGATTGGTAAATTAAACTCTTTCTGATTGTTGGAAAAGTCTCATTGTTTGATTCCACTCATCAAAATTGCGTACGGTGACATGCGACTAAAACCTTCTCGCAATCAATTTTGAATCTAAGGCCTAGCGCATATATACAATTTTTAGTTGAACAACTATTTTGTTGTGTTTCATAAGTACACAGCAATATATGAACGTGCGCATATTATCAACTCGATAGTTGATCGACAAAAAAATCAAAAAGCCTCATCGATCTGCTTTTGATTAAAAAGTTGGACAACTATCGATCTCACGCTCATTTTGTATTGCAATGTATTGAAGTGCGCATACCATCGACGAAACAGTCGATCCACGACTTATTTCTTTTCTTATTTCTTTTAAAACGTATATAAAGTAAAGCACAAGTTAAAACTTTATGGTTAAAAGACATGGTAACTTGAGCGTTGCCTGCACAAGACTGTTGGATTTGTTTGGGTTACAAATCGACTGAAATCGATTGTATGCGCACCTCCGTCGACTCAACAGTTTAGTTGTGTAGAAATCACGACAAGTACACAACTCGACGAAACAGTTTAGTCGATTTAAAAGTTGTATGTATGCGCTAGCCCTTAGTTAGTTCTTTTATAGATATAGTCGGTACATCCCATTAGTACTAGCACGCTCATCACTACAACCTACTAATTAATATAATAATTTAAAATTACGTACTAAATAATTAGTGTAATGGTTTAGTGATGTCATTAGCGAACGGGAATGTTATTATTAGTTTAATACGTTAAATGATTAACGTGGAAACTGTTGTTGGACTAAATCGAATTGAGGATGATCAATTTTGAATACAATGTTTCATCATTTACATTTTTTATGTCATTTTTATCATCAGCCTATATCAGTCCACTGCTGGACATAGGCCTCTATAAGCTACTACATATTTAAATATATTTACAAAATACAACAGGATTAGTCAAGCTATCTAAGGATCGTTAGAAACGATCTATAGATAGCTCAACTGATCCAGGTCACTGTCTGTGACTGACTGTTTTTTATGTACACATCAAACATGCGCTAATACTTTGATATTTTATATAGGTACCTACGTATTAGGTGAGATATTGAATACTAAATTTAAAAAATCTGGGTGTTTTCTATGTATAAAATATAATTATTTTTTATTATGTACTGGCTGGTACCCGCGACTTCGTCAGCGAAATAACATACTTATTAGCAACGCCATCTATTGCATTTAACTGGAACTACCAACTCCCCATACAAACTTTTAACACTTATTTCACGCCCTCCATGATTAATATATAGATTTTTTTTGTCATAAGAACCTTCTCCTGACAATAACAAACACAACAAAAAAAAATTTAATGAAATCGGTCCAGGCGTTGTTGAGTTATGCGCTTACCAACACATTTTGCGATTCATTTTTATATTATAGATATAATATATATAGATAGAAGATAAAATAATAATTATTAAAAAAGTATAAGTATAACGTTTATCAGTTATGTGGTAGGTGGTACCCATATCACAAGATCGCATACTATGGTGCAGTTTATTTTGAACCAACAAAACCACAGAATAAAACATAACAACTTAAATTGTAACAATTCAGTTTGTAAAAGAAAATAAATAGAAACACTGTTTCATTTGTCAAGCCTACAAAGCTGGTCAAAGGTTGAGATAAAGTAATTGCAACTGGGAATCCCACCTCAGACGACAAATTGAATCCCACCCAGACTGGTTTTAATTTAAAATCTACGAGAACTTTTAACAGACACTTTCTTTGAAAGGTTTTTGTGCTCCTTGGATTTCTCAAATCTATTCTTAGAAATATTGCAGCTTTCTGTCAGACTATTAAAGTTGATTCGTGAAGATATTAAAAGATTAATAAGTATTTAAATTTAAAATGCCCAGGATGGAATAAAATGGCGATTGAGCGGGGAGGCTTATGCCCAACAGTGGGTAACAACAAGCTGTGAATGATAATTATGATGAAGTATTTAAGTGTTTAAACAAGATATTATACCTTACATACAGTAAGCAACACAATTAAATACCTACACAAGATACACTTCTTTTGTTCTTTTTTCGATATTTTTTTTGTAATTATACAGGGTGTAAAAAGACGTCTACCGAAGCCGAAAGGGGTAGGTACAGCATCCCAACACACAACTAAATCCAAAAGGATTTTCCGAAAAAATCATTAAATCTGGAGAAAACAACGTTTAAAGATTACTGTTTGCGTATGTATTGGGCGCGTTTTTATCTGTAAGTAGATTGCTGGATTTTGAGTTTTAATTGTTTTTTTCTTTTATAAATGAAATAATAAGGTAGGTATGGGCTAATTATGTTGTATTAGTAGCAAAAAACTATAAAATAAAATAAAATGACGTAGCTAAGCCAAAAATTTTTTTGCGTTTTTTTTTCGCTAAATATGTTCAGAATCATGGTCTGATTGCAATTCCTCAGTTTTCGGTAGCAGTCTTTTTACACCCTGTATAATAATAGATTATATTATTATTCCTATTATTCCTATTGGCCTTAGTAAGGTTAGGAGAATGAGTGTAAACATACCAATTATGATAAATTTACATGCTTTTAATACGCAAATAAACAGTCTTTATGATGTTTTTAGAGGTACAACAAGTCAAAAACAACGATAAAATCTTGTTATTCAAAATAACTGTTATGGATACCTACAATTTCAAATGTTAATAATAGGAGCAGCACAGAAGCGATCGCACAAAGCAATACCAACTTGAGTAGGTACTTAGAACTTCGTCCTAATTTCCTACGAATCCCTAGTGAACGGGCTATAAACCAAAACAAAATCTTTCTTAGCTAAATCCTAAAATAACTGGTTTACTCTAAGCATTATATTATATTATTATTATTATTATTATGTTTGTCAAAGTTTAACATCACGGAACTATAGAGTCCCGGACCTTTGATAGGCATGCATGGGGCAGAAGCCAACACACAGAGGCCTTTTTGACACTTTTGATCTTGTGTGATGAATGAATTATTATTATTATTATTATTACTTCTTAGTTACATAAACTACTGTAGGCGACCTCACTACTTTAATTTATATTTATGTATTTATTATTAAACATCATTACACACACATATAATACACGTAACAATTATTTACATTATTTATTTATCATTCTTACACTTTACAAACATCACATACAGTTCACACATTCACAACACTAAACAAATAAATTAATTCACAAGCATAGCCGCGCGATACCTGTAGTATGCAGAAAGTGCTGATTCTAGCGGCCGGTCGGTGCGCTCGCGCCGAGGCTCGCATACCCGACTCGCCAGTTGCTACTTACACCTGTTCGACGCGACACGCATGTCTCTTGCGCCTCCGCCGATATTTTATTTAACTGCGCGATCTATGTACTTTGATTTCCTGTGCTTGTGTCTACGTACCTATCTATCTGAACTGTACCTACTTCTTGTGACTATCTTTCTGTGTTTCTTTTCTTTCTCTGCTTTGTGTGTGAAGCTTAATATAAACTGTGGACTTGCAAACTTTCGTTTCTCTGCCAACCCCCGAAAGTTCCAAACGCTTCTAAACTGGTGACCCCGACGTGATGATGATGGGAAGTGCTGCGCTGCGTTGTTTGAAGAAAGCGTGTTCAGGAATCCAGTCGTCGGGTTTCGGCAGGAATCGTCCGAGGTAGTCGACGGCTGGCACGTCGGAAGGTCACCACTTTGGGGGTAGGTGGAATTCCCCCAATATATGGTAAAGAGGGAGTACTCGCCTCGCTAAGGTTTGCCCAACTGGCACACTTACCTTAGGGCCTTTTGGCCAACAGTTATAGTCGGATAGTTCTATATAGGCTTAGCGTCCAGTAAACTTCGTCAGCGCGATCTAGAAATTGTTCCACAGATATAGACATAGTTATTACTTTTTGCGTGTTCCTATCACCATCTAGTTCTACAGCTCCAAAGTACGTCGCTGTGATTGACATCTCTTGAAGTTCAGCTTTATAGTTCAACTTGTAGTTCAGGCGATGGTAGATAGAGGTCGCCACATCACTCCCTTTCCAGACCGAAGGTCGATATAGGTATTTTGATGCCAGCCAGCATGGTGGGGTTGTCCATCTTAGCTCGTCGTGGTCTTCGGTGAGTCGAGACTGGTGCGATGAGCAGGTTGAGGACAGGAGAGCGCTTGTCGTCTGCGGTGAGTCGAGACGGTCCACGGTGAGTCGGGACGAAGCGCGGTGCGGTGCTCCAGGTGAGGCTACAGTGAGTCGAGCCTGTATGCCCGGATAATGCCGCGGTGCGGTGCTCCAGGTGAGTCTACGGTGAGTCGAGACTATATGCCCGGATGAATGCCGCTAGGGAACTCCACGAAGCGTTATCGAGGAGGGGAGAAGCCTGCAGAACCAGGAAGTCGTCAGAGCGGCTGCGGTGGAACTGCGGAGGCCGGAGGAAGATATGCTGGTGATGCTGGTGTGCTGGTCCGGAAGTAAGCTTGAAGGAGAGAGAGAAGAGAAGAGACGAAGATAGAAGTCTGCTGGTCCGGAAGTAAGCTTGAAGGGGAGAGAGGAATTTTTCCACAGATTAGAATACGGCGTACTCGTCAATACGACCAAGTGTGTCTTCGGAGTACCTGAGGTAACGTTCCTCGGGTACCAAATCTCTGAGAAGGGCACCAAGCCACTCGACACCAAGGTACAGGCTATTTTACAGTTTCCTGCTCCAAAAACCGTCAGAGAACTCAGACGATTCTTGGGCATGGTTAATTTTTACAGGCGTTTTATACCCAATGCGGCCAGCATTCAAGCGCCACTCAATGCCTTGCTGACCGGATCGGTGAAAGCTTCCCATCCCGTTGCTATCGAGGGAGAAGCACTGCGCGCATTTGAAGCGTGCAAAAAGAGCCTGTGCGATGCCGCCCTTTTAGCACACCCTGACCCTCAAGCCAAGTTAGGACTCGTCACTGACGCCTCAGACACAGCGATAGGTGGAGTCCTGCAGCAGCTGAAGGATGGAGACTGGCAGCCATTAGCATTTTTCTCTCGCAAGTTGAGCCCATCGCAGACCAAGTACTCTCCGTACGACCGCGAACTCCTTGCCATTTACGAGAGCATAAAATACTTTCGCCACATGCTTGAAGCCACACACTTCACCGTCTATACTGACCACAGGCCGATCTGTTACGCTTTCCATCATCGGAAAAGTAACTGTTCACCACGTCAGTATAGACAGCTCGACTTCATCTCGCAGTTCACCACCGACATCGTGCACATCGCCGGTAAGGACAACCTAGTTGCCGATACTCTATCGCGCATCGAAGAACTGCAGACGCCAGTCGACTTAGAAGTGATGGCCCAGCTTCAAGCCAATGATCCAGAGCTCGCAGATTATCTCGGAGGCGACACCTCACTTCGCTTGTCTAGGACGACCATCCCTGGGAGTCGCGCTACTTTGTACTGCGACGTCAGTACACCGACGCCCAGGCCTTTCGTACCACAGCAACTGCGTAAACAGGTATTCGACTGCCTCCACTCGCTTAGCCACCCCGGCCCTAACGCTACAACCAAACTCGTCTCTCAACGATACGTTTGGCCACTAATGCGGAAAAACTGCCGTGAATGGGCTAAGGCATGTTTGTCTTGCCAACGCTCGAAGGTAACCAGACACGTTGCATCACCCCTGGGTAAGCACGATTTACCTTCGGCGCGTTTCAAACATGTCCATTTAGACCTGATCGGCCCACTGCCGCCAGCTGGTGATTTTCGGTACTGCCTCACAGCCGTCGATCGCTTCACGCGATGGCCGGAAGTTGTGCCCATTACCGACATCACCGCCGAAACAGTAGCCAAAGCGTTCGTATCCTGCTGGGTAGCCCGATACGGTTGTCCTACCGAGATCGTAACCGATCAAGGCAGACAATTCCAGTCGGCATTGTTCCAGCAGCTGTCCAAGTCCATCGGTTTCGATCACCGTAGGACGACGGCATACCACCCGCAGTGCAACGGTTTGGTTGAGCGATTCCACCGACAGTTGAAGGCAGCGATTACCTGTCACAGCGACGCAAACTGGACAGAGTCTCTTCCACTCGTGCTCCTCGGTATCAGGAGCGCCTTCAAAGAAGACCTTCAAACCACTTCAGCCGAGCTGGTGTACGGTGAGCCTCTTCGTCTTCCCGGCGAATTTTTCGGCCACAACGAAGCACACTACACCACTGACATCACTGATTTCACAGCTCGCATGAAGTCATTCGCTGAGAAGGTACGTCCAATCCCACCGCAGCACCACTCCAACGCACGAAAAACCTTCGTATTCAAGGAGCTCGCCAGCTGTAGTCACGTATTCCTTAGGGAAGAAGTGCTACGTGGCTCACTCCAGCCCGCCTACAAAGGCCCATACGAAGTGGTGCGGCGGAACGACAAAACTTTTGTCATTCGCGTCGCGAGCAAAGACGTGACAGTAAGCATAGACCGCCTTAAGCCAGCCTTTATACTGTCTCCAGACTTAGCTCCAACCCAAAGTAGCACCTTGCCACCAACCCCATCCACTCCTGAACCACCGCCATCATCATTCGTCAGGACGACGCGATCTGGCCGGCGAGTACATTTTCCAGACTTTTATCGACCCTAGTCAGTGTCTGGGAAGGGAGTGATGTAGGCGACCTCACTACTTTAATTTATATTTATGTATTTATTATTAAACATCATTACACACACATATAATACACGTAACAATTATTTACATTATTTATTTATCATTCTTACACTTTACAAACATCACATACAGTTCACACATTCACAACACTAAACAAATAAATTAATTCACAAGCATAGCCGCGCGATACCTGTAGTATGCAGAAAGTGCTGATTCTAGCGGCCGGTCGGTGCGCTCGCGCCGAGGCTCGCATACCCGACTCGCCAGTTGCTACTTACACCTGTTCGACGCGACACGCATGTCTCTTGCGCCTCCGCCGATATTTTATTTAACTGCGCGATCTATGTACTTTGATTTCCTGTGCTTGTGTCTACGTACCTATCTATCTGAACTGTACCTACTTCTTGTGACTATCTTTCTGTGTTTCTTTTCTTTCTCTGCTTTGTGTGTGAAGCTTAATATAAACTGTGGACTTGCAAACTTTCGTTTCTCTGCCAACCCCCGAAAGTTCCAAACGCTTCTAAAACTACTATAACAATATGCTGAGTGGCGGCCAATTTTGTTGTCATTTATATTATTACTTCATTCTGTGGATTTTATTGTTTTTTTTATTTGTTTGGCACAAAATAAACTATTTTATCTTATCTTATCATTATAATTATCACATCTGAAATGTAAGAGAGTAATTTTTTCCGTGTTGTTGGATTCCTAATAAAATAGTAAGTTAAACTTAGTCCGTATTAATCCCAGAAAATGAACCGAATTTAGACTAAGCCTAACAAAAAAACTGTCCCTAGAAAAACGATCTTTAAATATTCATACATAGAACGCTTTTTTGTGGTAACAGTTTTGTTTTGACAGTGTCAACATGGGGTTCAACTAAGGTTTAACGTTTATGTAATAAGCAGCAGTAACGTTTGCAATGATATCATTTTATGATTTTACCAATGTATTTTACTTTTAATTAAAATTACATAATAGCTATGAGGATGGAAAAAATCTCGATTAAAATGATATAAAACATGCAAAAAATATTTCAAAATTCTTAAAGCTAAATTTGTCTGTAGAAAATCTTCACTACTAAGTAAGCACAACAAAGGTTGGTTACTCGTAATATTGTAAGAACAGTTTCATAATTATGCTAAGCGACTGTAAATGGTCCAGCTATTTGAAGACTGTGGCACGTCGCAAAAGTTTTTGAGTTCCCTAATAAACCTCAAGTCAGTACAGGCTGGGGTAATCTCGCAACTCCGTCTGGCTTGAATGGCTATTTCATGGTTATTGCATCAACAAGTCAAGAGCTGTAGCAGTGTAGCTGTTCTTGCGACACTGTGGTAACTTTGCGTTGGCTGTATTATTGATTTTGAAGAAAAACTTATATGGGGTTACAGCAACAGACTAAGACAACATTTCTTAGAAAGGTTGTTTTCTCCGGATATAATGATTTTTTAGGTAAATCCTTTTGGATTTGGTTGTGTGTTGGGATGTTGTATCTACCCCTTTCGGCTTCGGTAGACGATATTGGTAAGTTCAAAGTTATTTAATGGGTCAAAGAACATGTCCTAGCTTTTTATTAAAATGGCTCTATAAATATTATAAATATATAGAGTCATACTTTTATGATTTGTGCCACACACCACAGCTACAAACAGTCCAAGTGCTAATCCAATTCAATTTGTAAACACGCCAAGTACGTTTTCGTTTAATTTCGTCACTTGCAAGTTAGTACCTACTTGATTTAAGGGGTGCTTACTTTCTCTTATTTTACTGCGTCGATATAATGTGTCAATAGCAGCCTTAATGTATTGCTAAGTAAAAACTAGAGAACTGCTCGACAGATTCCGCTATTTCTGTTTCGGTTGTTTTTTACTTTTGTTTCTATTAGGATGTTCCTCCTCCTCGTCCTCATCGAGTCGTATTCCTCAATGCTGAGGGTCGTGACCTTCTTTAGGTATCTCCTTCACCCTAATGATCTTTCTCCATCTCCTCTGTCCCCGGCAATATGAGCAATGTGAAGTGGTGTCGAGGTCTTTTTCCTTCTATTGGCGCCACTGAAAACCAGCGCTCCAGCACTCTCGAGCTGTTCGAGCAAATGCTGAGGGGTAGCCGTATTTTCACCCACATAAAATTGTGTAGATTTAAGTACCTATTTTGTAACTGTGTATATGTGGAGAAAATAAAACTTTATTCCATTCTATTCTATTTTTCCAGTCACAATCAACTTATCGAGGTTATCCCTATCTTTCAGTTAGAGTTCAGTGGAAACACACCCTTATGGTACGTACAGTCGTAGTTTCGAATACCCTCAACGTGTGGGGTCAGGATTATGTGACTGTCATGAATCAGAGCTTTTGCTTTGTAACACCATGCCGTAGCATGACCTCTTAGTAAACAAATCAGTTTTGGGTGCTCTCTAGTTTAGGTTCCTAATCTGAATCGCAAAGTGACAGTTTTCACTTCACAGAAAAGTAAAGCAACTCAACGCATAATAAACGGCCATGTTACGAATTGAGTGAACAAAAGTTTTCCAGGGCCTTGATTCATAATTCAGCGGAATGCATTCGGTTCGGAATCGACCGACAGCAACCAAGCACAGTGCAAGAAACGTCAAATCCGGATCAATTCCTGCACTGTGATTGGTTGCTGTCGATCGATTCCGAACCGAATGCATTCCGCTGTATTATGAATCAAGGGCCAGTTTATGTTCTGAGTTTTCGTCAGCGTCTTATCATACGTCATGGTACAAATTAGCGAAGCAGTTCAGCAAGTCATAGAAATAGAGCAGACATTAAATAGTATCAAAACGCTAGACAGATTTTGTCATGAAAAATACAAGTAGAATTGAATTATTTTTATTTTGTTATAAAAAAAACACTCAAATGATCGTTTGAAATATTATAAAGAATTTTATAATATCAAAGAACAATAATAAAACCATTTAAATAACCTCTAAAAAAGTTTATCATTTCTCATAATCACAAATGGCATGAAATAACTTTATCAGCAAAAAACTGCCATTTTATTTTATACTCGCTATGTCTAGACCTAGACAGTCATTGACCAGTCGACAGAATAACAAGGGTTAAGACATGTTTAAACGTTACTTGCAAGGGGTCATCGACTCTGTGAGAAATGCTACTATTCTCATTAGGTTTAGTGAGAATAGATGTTCAAAACGTTTGCATAAAATTGCTTGTTTAATGTGGCTATACGTTTATTGAGGCCACTTGCAACAAGCTATTTTATGCAAGCTTTAGTCATTATTGTTTAGTTTTAGGTACTTAAATTTAAATTCAAAGAAGCTTTATCACGCAGTCGTGAATAAAAATCAACTTTTTTTTCCCCATACAAACTTGCAACCCTTATGATTAGGAAACAAATACTTTTTTTTTATCTTTAATGTGAACAAAGTGGAGTGCAGTATCTGTCGATGGACATCCCTACACGGACACTATCACATCCCTAGGCGCATCCGGCGACGCCATTACATTCACACTTTTCGGAACGTGAACAAGTCACGCCTGTCCATAATTCGTACATCCACTGTACATTTTACGAGTATCAAATAAAACAAAATTGTTAGTAAGTTCGAGTCCGTATCATTTGAAGAGGAAGAATCCCAATCCCTAATACCTTATTTTCACGCCCACTTATGATTATTTAAAGAAAAAAGTAGCCTATGTCCGTCCCTGGGGTATAATTTTTATCCATCCAAATTTCAGCTTAATCTGTTGCGGTTTGGGCGTGAAAAGGTAACAGACAGACAGACAGAGTTACTTTCACATTTATAATATTAATGGTGCATTTACACGATGCGATGTTTCGTACGATTTGCTAAGCTCCGCCCATTGAACGTGCCGATGAGTGTTGCGCTAACTATGACAAATCGCATACGATGAGCGTTTACACGTGAAAAAATGCCGTGCGATACGATATTGTATGGGTTGAAATCGCATCGTGTAATTGCACCTTTAGTAAGGATTCAACCGGTAACAACACTAGTAAGTAATGAGCTGGGGAAAAACTTCTCTACAGGGTTAATGACCCTGTAGAGAAGTTTTTCCCCAGCAGCCATTTACTAAAAAACACTTAGAGACTATTAGTACTAGAAAATACTGCAATTTGGCATAATATAGTTTGCATATGCAATTAATCACACATAAAGTCGTAAAAGAATAAATATCATAAAATTATGTTGAAAGCATTTTTTTAACTTCAGTTTATTTCTACTATCATCGTTGATCGAAGATTTAATATTCAGTTTTCCTTTAAAGCCGCAAGCATTTGAAAATATCTGTCAAAGGTAGCCTAAACAAACATACCTACACAAATAAAGCTGGATTAAATCTAGGTCAAACGAATATTGGGGAGCGAGCCAAACCGAGGCAGATAAACTGATGGCCTATTTTATGTACTTTTGGGTTTCTTTTAAAAGATTCCATAATAACCTAGACTAGGTTTACAGATGTAAGTAATTTGTTTGTAATCTTAGCTAGACATGTACTTAACAGTGCACTGAAAGTAAATTCCATATGATATCTCTCGAGCTGTTAGAGCAAATGCTGAGGGGTAGCCGTATTTTCACCCACAAGAGCTATCTATAGATCGTTTTTAAGGATCCATAGAAGGCTTGACTGATTCTATTGTATTTTGTAAATTATTTAAATATTTAGTAGCTTAGTTTCTTTATATATTAATGTACTAGCTGCGCTCACGCGGTGTGACCCGCGGTCCCTCAGGATTTTTTAATTTTTTCGGGATAAAAAGTCGCCTATGTCCTTCCCTGGGATATAACCTTTAACTATGCCAAATTTCAGCTTAATCTATTCAGCGGTTTGGGCGTGAAAGCGTAACAAACAGACAGACAGACAGACAGAGTTACTTTCACATTTATAATATTAGTATGGATTTAAGTACCTTTTTAAGTATTGAATATTATAATCCAGTTATAAGCTTAGACACTATCGGTATTTCTGCAGAATCTGCTGATGCAGCTAATCTACCTAACAATGCATGTCCACAGTTTGTTGACATACCTATCGGTTAGTTAGGTAACCGCATACCGAAGTGGTAATCGAAGCTATAGTCTCAACTCTCACATGATTAGGACACGAGTTGGACCAAAAGCTAAACCAACAAAAGATGAACATGAGATTGACTGTATTTCCGAGATGCGGTGGACATCTTCATCAACATCTCTGATCTTTTGTGTATTCCACACCATTTGAAGGTGTAGTAAGAGTCATGTCCAAATACGAAAACTCGACAAAAAGCTATAAAATATTTTATAGTTACATCAACACTCTCTCTCTATTTACACCATTCATTTCATGTGTGTTCTTTCATGTGTCATGTGTTTTTTATGACACCAGTCTGCTTATTACCACTTATCGCAACGATAGAAAAGAGTAAAATGAAATTTTAGTTACGGTAAACGCAAATCTACAATCACGTAAAACTCAAAATCTTTTGGACTCAAATGAAATTACAACGTAAAAACATACATAGATAACGGTTTCATGGTAAACAGGCAGTAATGTGTATTATAATTCTTATAGAAAAGTTGACACAGTGACTCCTGATGCAAAAGCAACTCGTGATTCCACTACGCACGTGGTTAACGTTGTTTAGATGCTAATATAACGGCATACTGTGGCTTTTACTACAGGGTAAACCTGTAAACTAAATATTAGTGCTGTGCAGCTAGAAATAAATTTAAATAAAACACTGTACATGCAAATTAAACTGTATGATGAGCATGAATGTGGATGGATACACTGGTAAGGCTTAAAAAGCTGGATTTAGTGTGAATGCGGATATGTGTGTGAAAGAAGTAAGTTCTGAGATGAGTGATATGATAGAGAAAAGTGGAGATGAGAAGAAGGAAAACTTGTGCCGATCCCATGTGGGATAAGGGCAGGAAGATGATGATGATGATGATGATGACTCCATGGAAATTAAACAGATTATTACAAAAGTAACAATACTCTACCTGAAATTAAAACATAGGTATTTCCGAACAGTTAAAAAACCAAGGCATGAATATTTCAATATTCTGAGGTTCAATAACACCCTGTGTATGCAAAATTCAGATTCATTAAACTTGTATACGTCCAGTCGCCTTCATTTAACTTATTTCTGTATGTACGAATGTAAATAAAGTTGAATTTCAAACGAAATATCATCAGAACTCTCAAAGAAATTCTAAAAAATACGAAGAAAGATCACGACTCTTGGGCAAAATATAACTCTCAGATTTCAAAATCTTTCGATGAATCAGTTGACCTAAATACTCGTATCTGAGGAACTAGATATGTAGCAGAACTGTCAAAACGACTTATGTATTATACACATGTCAAGTGGAACTGTGAAATGCTTGGTATTCCATCAAATGCAGTAACAATGCAGACTTCGGTGCTCTACACTACATAACAAAGCGCTACGTAGACGTCTACGAAACTACGACGTAGCTAAATTCGTAGAGTTAAATATATGTTTACGAAACACTAGTGGACCCGGTTGCGACTTCGTCTGCGCATTGTTTCGTCATACAAACTTTAGTGATAAAACAACCTTGTTCCAATCCAACCCATGAAAACACTGACTTCATTTTTGGATTTGCTGTCATTAAAATTGTTCAAAGCATAGTGGAACGAAATGACATCGCCATTTTGAAAAGTTAAAAGCTATTGGTTGTCATGGCAAACTTAGAGCAGTGCTCTTTGTGTCAAACAGAGTACTGCTAAAGTTTTTATGCAATATTCCCGTTATCTTTTTACAATTTTTTTTTTTCAGGAACGTTTTTAGGGATAAAAAGTAGCCTATATGCTGTTCTGTAGTTATACCTTTCACCTTACCAAATTTCATTGTAAACTGTTTCGTCGTTTGAGCCTAATCCTTACATAAACATCCAAATATCCAAACATCTAAAAAAACTCACAAACTTTCAGCTTTATTATATGACTTGGATTGGATGGTTTATTTGTATCGTATTCTTCAGTAATAAATTAGGTAAGTGGCATTTTTTATGGCATAACAATCAGCACCCCGCGGTTTTACCTGCTATTAATAAACTATACTCCAGTATTTCTGGTGTTTGATTTAATCAAATTTGTCCACCCATATGGAGTTTAATATACGAGTACATAAGGACGACGCTTATACAATTTATGATTTTCTTTACAGCGATATTATAATTTAATTAATCTTATAAAATTAAATGCACTGTAGCTAATTAGCACCTGAGTAATAATAATAATAAACTATTATGTACCTACTTCCACAATCTTTAAACCAAACCAACCGTCTCGTGTGTTCAAGTCCCGCTTGGGTGCAATTTTTTAAAAATTAATTTAAAAAATCTTCGTGAAAAGTGTTCAATTTACTAAATCTCTTTTCCGAATCGCGGTTAAAGACTTATAATCCAAGCCATGAACAATCCAAACCAGTAGGTACTTGAACACCATTAACCTCCCAAAACAATAAAGTCGGGAAACAAAGGAACCAATAACGAGCACTGGGACATAGTTGGACCGTCATCGATTTTTATTGCCAAACCACTATTTGCTAATAGCGTGGAGAGCGTTCCAATGTAGGTGTACCTACTGGTTCTACGAAATTGCTTATTTTTCGATCATTTTAAAACCCGACGCAAAATAGGAGCTTATTTTGACGTGTGTCTGCTCTGGAACTTCATTTTATTCACTATTGGAGCAAAATAACGTTTCATAACTAAAAACGATTCAGTCACTTTACAAGGTGTACGGTTAATAGTGCCTTTATGTGTACATGGTTATAATATAAAGTTCACATAATAATATCTATTTTATACAGGGTGTATAAAGACGTCTACTGAAGCCGAAAGGGGTAGGTACAGCATCCCAACACACAACTAAATCCAAAAGGATTTTCCGAAAAAATCTTTATATCCGGAGAAAACAGCGTTTGAAGATTACTGTTTGCGTATGTACTGGACGCGTTGTTTTACGTAGATTGCTGGATTTTGAGTCTTTTTATGTTGTACTAGTAATAAATAAAAGGAAATAACATAAAATGACGCAGCTAAGTAAATAAAAAAATTGCGTTTTTTTTCCTAAATATGTTTAGAATCATGGTCTGATTGCAACACCTCAGTTTTCGGTAGTAGTCTTTTTACACCCTGTATTATGGGATTGGGAGGACCGCGTGAGCCGAATGCATCCCGATAGATGGGCTAAGATCGTGCCTGACGATGGGCGGCGACGCCGAGGAAGGCCTCGTAGACGCTGGCGTGACGATGACGAAAAAACGCAAAAAGTTTTTTGGCTTAGCTACGTCATTTTATGTTTTTTTTCCGTTTATTTACTACTAGTACAACATAAAAAGACCATACCTACCTAATAACTTCATTTATAAAAGAAAAAAACTGTTAAAACTCTGCAATCTAAGCAATCTACGTAAAATAACGCGCCCACTACATACGCAAACAGTAATCTTCAAACGCTGTTTTCTCCGTATATAATGTATTTTTCGAAAAATCCTTTTGGATTTGATCGTGTTTTGGGATGCTGTAGCTACCCCTTTCGGCTTCAGTAGACGTCTTTTTACACCCTGTATATGTTATAGCTTGTCAAAACTCTGTGGCCTAGTTTTAAACTAAACTTATATTTGTGAAGCTTCCTCGCTCGGATAAATTTGGAGGTGTTAATGGTTTCCGTAGCAAAAGCACTAGTTTCTGATTATTTCAGACTGACTGAGCTAGCAATCTTAAACCAATCATCATCATTCAGGAGAGAATGTCAAATGTTTGAAAAAGATATTCATTGACGAAAGCTGCCCATGGGAGTTTTGAGAAACTTTGATTTATGACTTGAAAAAAAAAACACGATTTTAATTACTGATATTACAGTTATATTAGAGGTTGCCATTATGAAAGATGAAGAAAAAAATCCATCGAGTGACACTACAGTATGAATTTGAAGGTGTGAATCGACGGAAAAAAAATACTTACGTGAGTGTCGTGGAACACTCGGTTAGAACGAAGTTCCAAACGCTCTTCCGTACTAACAATGTAACAATCTATGGACTGTTTTACGACTGCGCACGTGACGCAAAAATCAAACACTTTTTTCGTCACCGTCCAAAAAGGAACTTCGTTCCAAAAACCAACGTGTCACAATGTTACACAATTTGGTGTGACTGGTTGGGAACCCATCAGAAAAACAACTGAACTAGCTACCTACACGAGCTCTAGGTTATCTAGTGCTATGGGCATTCAGAGGCGGCAAAACTAACTTTTTCTACATGTGACGGTCTGAACTGACCCCGTTACGGACGTGGGGTAATCACCCGCTCTGCTCATTTTATAGCGTGGAAACGAAGAGCAAACCCGTTTCAATTAGTTGAATGTGTTTTTCTTGTCAACTAGCGAATTTGCGGTTTAATTTTATACTTGTAGAATACTAAATAGTCTAGCTTACTTTTTTATAGAAAATGTTGAGTATTTTTTCTAAATCTGAGTTGTATGTTTCTAAAAATAAGCTAATTAAGTGACCACACTAAGTTCACGCATTTACATTTCTAAACTAAAAGGGTCTGTCGATCTTTTTAGTGATGTTTTTTTTTGTTTTATGGTAACAGTATTAAATCACTTAGAATATAAGTGTGTTTATAAATGTCTCCGTCATATAGACCATAGATTTAGTATGGTAGGTATACCTAGTACCTAATAATATTCAAAATTATTTCTTGTTTTACTTTGACAAATGACAATTGAAGGAGACATTGAAAGGTGAAGGTGAGCATAGAACTGCCTCCGTTTTTGAAATTGGTTTAAAAGACTACTTCGAACTCAAAAGGTCAACAATACATTCCGCATCTTTATGTTGCATTGCAAGAGGTGAAGCCGCACTCACCCGGACATCCAGATAGTTGGAAACTGGGTCGAGTCACGCGTACTCATCTCTTTGAAGCAACACTATTGCATTGCGCAGCTCTTTCAAAAATTCCTCAGATTTCAAGAATACCAACCAAATCTTTGAGAGAACTAAAAATGATCTAGTTATTAGTAGCACCCGTTCAATCTTAATAAAGTTGTGAGTTTGAATCAATGAAACTTTTTTGTTTTATTGGTTCAAACCCACTACTTTACGATAAAGAGAATACTTGGATGTACATTGGAAACACGAAAAATTTATCCCGCCACGAATGTCTTGCGTCATCTAAACAAACACCCTCCACGTCTCAGTCAGTGATTCCTTTTCAACCGACTTCAAAAAAGGAGGAGGTTCTCAATTCGTCTGTATGTTTTTCCGCGATCGCGATCTTGTTACGCGATTGCTCCGCCATTTGTTGACCGATTTGCAAAATTATTTTCATGTTTGGAAGGGTATACTCCAGAGGTGGTCCCATATAAATTTTATTCCTGAGGGATTGATAGTTTCCCCGTAAAACTCTAAACACCTTCCCTCCTAGCCATGTCACAAATAGAAATCGAATCGACAGCTTGACGCCCTGATTCACACCGCGTTTCGAGTCAAACATTGAAGTCGGTTTTCTTTTTAGTATAAAAACGTAATTAAATCCAAAATTTATAAACCCTTTATTCAAAGTCCAGCAAAAACATGTAAGCGCTGTAGCATGATAGACAGTGACAAAGGAATCACTTAACGGTCGAATACCTCTAAAAGGCGCGCGAATTTCCAGAACAAAACGTTCGGCAATTTACAGTGACGGATTGTTTTTGAGTAAACAACAATGGGTAGTTTTCTGCTTCGAGCAAAGTCAGAGATCTAATATTTCTCTATATATAAAAATGAATCCCTATATCCCTTGGTCACGCCATCACGCGTGAACGGCTGGACCGATTTCACAATTTTTTTTGTTGTGTTTGTAAGGAGAAGGTTCTTATGACAGAAAAAATCTCTATATTAATCATGGAGGGCGTGAAATAAGGGTTGAAAGTTTGTATGGGGAGTTGGAAGTTCCAGTTAACAACAGATGGCGCTATTATTGCATTTTTTAAAATTTCAGAAGATTTTTGCAGATTTCAGTTCTATTTTGATGTTTTCAAGTATGTTATTTTGCTGACGAAGTAGCGGGTACCAGCTAGTTATTTTCATAAAAACAGTTGATATTCTATGGTTACGCCCGAATTTTTCAGTATTTCACATTGCTTATTGGCAGGATGTTGATGATGATGACTATTCTTCGCATATGAGAATTATTGTCTTTTCCTCTCCGCAAGGATCTTGGACAAGTGAAACGCAATATCTACTGTGCCGTTTTTAGCAAGAAAAACTAACATTATTGAAGTGTTCTGATTTCATTTTACATTCAGAAAAATACTTTTCGCGATAAATAAGAAATAAAATGAGGTATTGTTAATTCTCATCGCGTATTTAAATTTTACTCGTGAAACTACCACAATTCTCATTTTAACAAGGAATTTAATCACATCAATTACAAAGTAAATAGTATAAGGACTGTTTGAACTACTAAACTAATACGCCTAATGAGTCGAATGGTTTCCAAAGTATAGACCACATCTAAGGATTATTGGATCCCCGCGATCCAATTTTAGGATTTTGAGGCCGCATTTCAGTTAAACGTTCAATTTCCTAGATAAATCGTAAATTATTCCTCATTTCTGTTATTTAAACTAAACTACAATTCTAATTTTATTGTTTCCTCTAATCTAAAGACAAAAATGACATCAATGCAGACTTTTTTTAGAATAATAAAATGGCGTCTTTTTAGCTCTCTACAGGTAGAAAAACTACTCACAAAACAATCAAATTTTTATTGTACTAGTTAGTAGGTAGTTAGTAACTGTACTAGTTAAATGTTTTATAACGTTATTTAAGTTACTATCAACATTGAAAATACTCCCCAAGAAATTATTATCAGCATAAAAAATGACGCAATCAAGATTTGTTTTTCTAAGAGTATAAAAAGCACTCGAAATTCGTAATTTCAACATAATGAAGGCATCTTCATACACTTGAGAAAATCTCTTTGTTTTGTGTAAAACAACTTGAAAGCAAAGATTTATTATTTCATCCGTCTTTTGATTATCCGCTAAGACATCATCAAAGATCTAAGCGTTAAGGAAAAAAGCCTTTTAAATGACAAAATACGTAGATGTGCTCTTTGCTGTATTTCAATCCTGCTGATATTATAAATCTGAAAGATTGTGAGTATCTATGTTTTGTGTTAAAATATTGGTAGTACGCGATGGTGTTAGAATAGACTACTTGAACGCACGGCTAGCATAACATGACAGAAACAAATAGCGAAGGAACAGAAGTATAATCATCTAGTTTTAGAACAGAACTATTCTAAGTTATCCCAGCGGTTCTACTGAATAAATGTTTTTTGACTTTGACATAATAATAGGTGTGTTTTAAGCCAAATAGTATAAACTAAAAAAGAGTATAACATAGGTGGTATTGAAAATCTTTGAGATAAACTTTTCTAACTTCTAAAACTGGATAAGGTTCAATATCCGTGAAGGGATTGAATTGCCTATACGTTTTTCTCCGCGTCTCTCTTGAAACTAGCTCTTTCAACGACAACTTGACATTGATTTGTGGAAAATAAATTATTAGAAAAGTTCGAATTGAGAAACTTAAGGTCACTAGAGTTCGTATTAATTCCATACAAATTCGAGTTATTATGAATACTTATTACCAACGCTGATCAGATAGTAGACACTCAGATCTTTAGGTCTTCAAGAACCTGTACAAAGAGAGTTGTCAGAGGCAGGACTACATACGTTTTTGGCGCTTAACAATATTTTGCAGAAGTTAGTATTTGATTCGTGACAGATTATGTCAAATGAATGCAGAATGCAGTTTTCTCACATTTTTTTTAACCAACTTCAAAAAAAGGAGGACGTTCTATATTTGGCTTAATAAATTAATGATGCTGGACATTTCACTCAGCATCACTTGCCCCAAGCATGTTTTTATTGTTGTACTTCATTATTTATTTTTTTAGTTAAGCAACTTTTTGTCTGAATTTTGAAAATAACACGTCATTTTCTTTATGATTGAACGTTCAATTTTTGGAACAAATTGATTGATACGAGAAAGCCAAGCAAGGGGAAAATAATTATTGAAAGTTTAGTTTCAATTATTTTTCACTTGCTACGATCCAAACATAAAAATTTTTGAAAAAAAAAATTGAACCGACTTCACAGAACACAAACAGAAGAACCATCTACACACTAAAAAGAGAAAAATAAGAATACTTATAATTTGAAGTCGGTGCCAACTATTCATTTAGGTACATCTAAGAAATTCAAAAGAACTTGGGTGCAAAATTGTATCCTGGTACGCTATCGCTCGATTTCTTTTCTTTATAGGTACCTAATCGTATTCACTTGGCACCGACTTCAAATTATATTCTTATTTTTCTCTTTTTAGTGTGTAGATGGTTCTTCTGTTTGTGTTCTGTGAAGTCGGTTCAATTTTTTTTTTCAAAAATTTTTATTTTTCACTTTTTAGTGTAAGTAAATAAATACTGTGTAAATAAAAGTGTATGTGTAAATAATATAGTAAGCTACGAGTACATTAGACTTTGCTTATCGTAGCTTAAGTAGGAAAGGATAAGAGAAGTCATGGGCAAACCTACTAAAGGACACACCGGAGTTCAGCAAGGGGGAAAACTATCAATCCATAAGGAAAAGAAAATATTTTGGACTACCTCGGGTGTAATACCCTTTCAAACCATTTAATGTTTGACTCAGATTGTGAGTCAGGGTGTGTTGTGTAGTGAGAATGAGGTTTTTTGAATGTTACGGGAAAACTGTCAATCCCTCAGGAAAAAAAAATATATGGCGCCACCTCGAGAGTATACCTCTTTCTAACAAAAACAAATTTTGGAAATCGGTCCACAATTTTCCTAAAGATCAGTGATTTTTTTAGTTTTACGGGAAAACTATCAATCCCTCAGGAATAAAATTTATATGGGACCACCTCGAGAGTATACCCTTTCAAACAAAAAAAAAATTTTGGAAATCGGTCCACAATTGACGGAAATATCGCTGTACATACATTAAAAAAAAAAAAAAAAAAAAAAAAAAAAAAAAACATACATACAGCCGAACATAGAACCTCCTTCTTTTTTTGAAGTCGGTTAAAAATATTTTTCGCTTTGTATGGACGTTTCAACAAGAAAAAATTTAGACGCTGTTCCTCTTGTATTCTACGAGTCAGACTAGCAGAGCAGATTGCATAAGTTTTAATTCGCCTAACTTGTACTTAGCGAAGCTCTACTTCCCTAGACTTGTTGGCGAGTGTCGGACAGCTAAATCATGTTTTAACAGAGTTCGTTGCAGCTCTGTGAAGCTTTTTATTCCCAAAAATATAGCAAAAACTACACTTTTAGGCAGTTACAAATTTACTATACTAGGTCAAATACTCCTGTAGATTTTATTTGCGGAAGCGGAAGGTTACTTGACCTTATTAATTTGTATCCAGTACCTTAGAAAGTTCTTATCGTGGCCACTAAATTAGAATAAAGAATCTTAACCTCTAAAGGCTAAAGGATCACGAGGCACTGAGCGGGACAGACCGCTCAGACCAATTCAAACCTTATTTTAAAGTAATAGAGGTCACTATGGCTTATAATCTATATCTCATTCGATTCTGAATAAACGTACGTTTTTTTTTACTATAAGGTACTCAATGGTTATCGGCTTGCCAAAATTTAGAAAAATAGGTTTGAAGTTGACAGTAAAATCATGCAATTTTTTGCAATTATTATACTACAACTGAAATCTGAAGATGAACGATTACTCTAGAAATATAATAAATCTTTCTACCAAAATGGGCTCAGCAGCGATTAATTACACCAAATCACTTAAGTATAACATTAGCAGTATCATCACGTGACTCATACAAACACGACACGTGTTGAGGAAAAATCTTCAGACATTTAGTAATTTGCTTCGTGGTTAGTGATTATGTTGGCCAAAAGGGATTAGAAAAAGGAGCCTCTAGAGGCGCACTTAAAATCCTTTCACCCCACTGGTTTGAAAGAACTGGTGATACAATAAGAAGAAGAGTACAAGCTTTGCTTAGTTGCGGGCTAGATGATGCTGTGTGAAATGTCTAGCATTATTTATGTATTACTAGCTGCGCTCCCGCGGTGTGAACCGCGGTCCCTCGGGATTTTTTCATTTTTTCGGGATAAAAAGTAGCCTATGTCCTTTCCTGGGATACAACTTTTAACTATGCCAAATTTCAGCTTAATCTGTTCAGCGGTTTGGGCGTGAAAGCGTAAAAAACAGACAGAAAGACAGACAGACAGACAGATAGACAGAGTTACTTTCACATTTATAATATTAGTATGTTTATGTATTATTTATACTCGTAGAAGCTTAAATTATGATAAAACATAATTTAAAATGGTTTCGCATTGAATCTTCTTTAAAATGCCATGTGCTAAATATGATTTTGGACATGCTTCTGACTACCCTTACATATTTAAAGGATCAAGTGATTTGATCTGAGAATGTCTATCGTACCTTGGGGATAGTTTTGATCCTGTTTTTTCGAATCGTTTTTCCAATCCAGTGGCTTAGTCAGCTCCACACGTTTCTAATATAACTCCGATAAAGCTTTAGGAAGATACTACTCCATCTCTGAGTTGAGTTTTAGCAGCCTAGTCAGCTCCACACGTACAGTCATAATCAAAGGGTGATGATGTACCTACCGTATGAATATTGTAAAAGTCTCTTTTTTGTGACACATTTTCGGTTCCTGGTGAGGCTCAAGCACTCACTGACAATACCTTCGGGAACTGCATTTTCAGTCACCATCAATAAAAATCAATAATAATATATAAACAATTATCATATTTAGAAAACCTCGAGGAATTGATCATATTCAAATTATACCTACAGCTTTGAATAAAATATTCATATTGAGAGCCCATAAAATCCCCAGTCTCCCTTCTTATCCCATTAAGATAGGCAACAATGCTCCAAGTTTTTATACAACTGACGTCTTCATAATGGGCTGTAATCATTCATGGACGTAAAGTTCAATCTACTGGAACAGGTCATGTAACTTCAGATATTTGTTTTGTATTTTCTTTGAAATACAGCTTTTCAACCGACTTCAAAAAAGGAGGAGGTTCTCAATTCGTCTGTATGTTTTTTTTTTTTATGTATCTTGTTACGCGATTGTTCCGCTCACGATTTGCAAAATTCTTTTCATGTTTGAAAGGGTATACTCCAGAGGTGGTCCCATATAACTTTTATTCCTGAGGGATTGATAGTTTCCCCGTAAAACTCTAAACACTTTCCCTCCTAGCCATGTCACAAATAGAAATCGAATCGACAGCTTGACGCCCTGAGTCACACCGCGTTTCGAGTCAAACATTGAAGTCGGTTTTCTTTTTAGTATAAAAACGTAATTATTCATGTTGAAAATCCTTGTGCAAAGAGTGTAATAAGTATTTTAAAGTTAAGGGTGTAGATAACTGGTTACAAAATGATGTTATCTTTCTTTTTGAATCCTAATAAATGCAAATCAAATTGAAGAAACGTCTGCTTCTGAATTGTAAGAGGAAAGATGAATTATAATAACAGCGAACCTGGGAAGGTTTTATTAGCAAATGTTGATTAAAAATAAATGCATTACTATAAAAATACGATACAAGAATAAACTGAAACTGCACGTTCAATCCTTGTTCTAATTCTAGCAATCGCTCACGCTGCGGGGTGGTCGTTGACCCGGAAATTATGACGTCATTAATTTCACAGCCTCCTAGGTTTACAAAGGAAAAAACAATGCGAATGTAGGTTAATATCCCAGTGATATGTCACGGATGAAAAGGGTGGGTACTATCACTTTTTACCATAGATAGAGAGGATGTAAATACAAGATTGTAATGAGAATTATGTTTTTATATCCTGGATTTTTGCAGGTTGAGTTTTGTTTTATAAAAATTAAGTACAACAAATATTGATCATAACAGATCATGTAAGTTGAAGAACGAAATTAATGTTCATAATATTTTTGGGGTAAATTAAAAATTACTTACTTAAAGTTCAATAACTTTGATGATGATCATCATTATTTAACGCATCTAGGTAACGGATTTTAAAGTAGGTATAGCCTACTAAATACAATGATAGTATTACTTTTTACCTAGCAAGCGTCTAAAGAAGGGTTATGTCTAGTGGTTGTCAAATAAATCAATCAAAACAAACCATCTATCTTTTTCTGTGGATATTTTGTCGAGAATTTTGATGCTCCCAAAATCCATGAAACCAGTGTCACGCTGACGATGGATTTAAAAAACCTTTGAAATTCTTTGTTTGAATATTTTTTCTATAACCGTCACTAGGTCCGGGGCCCCCAATCTAAAGGGGCCCTCGGACTCTCGAGTCCCGAGAGTCCGGAAGGTTTTGTTCTTAGGAAACTATAGGTATGATTATTTTGAAAAGAAAAACATCTGCATTATTAGATTTTTGAAATAGTTACCTACCCAGAAAATGACGAATCAAATCTTAAGTTTTTACACAATAATTACGTTTTTATACTAAGAAGAAAACCGACTTCAATGTTTGACTCGAAACGCGGTGTGACTCAGGGCGTCAAGCTGTCGCTTCGATTTCTATTTGTGACATGGCTAGGAGGGAAGGTGTTTAGAGTTTTACGGGGAAACTATCAATCCCTCAGGAATAAAATTTATATGGGACCACCTCTGGAGTATACCCTTTCAAACATAAAAAGAATTTTGCAAATCGGTCAACAAATGGCGGAACAATCGCGTAACAAGATACAAAAAAAAAAAAAAAAAAAAAAAAAAAAAAACATACAGACGACTTGAGAACCTTCTCCTTTTTTGAAGTCGGTTGAAAATAAATAAGTTTTCATTTTGCCACACCCTGCATATTTTGACTTGATAAAACCTAAACCGTTCAGTTAGGGCCCCGGTTTATTTTGCACCAGGGCCCTAGGCTAGGTAGCTAGGTAGCTACGCCACTGCCATCAAATTGTAGAATGTGTCAACCTTGTCAACTGACTAATTATTTACATGAAAGAATGAACGAAATAGGTGAATGTTGCCATGTGTTTAGGGCTAATCGAAGTTTATGTAATCTGTCCATATTTTCGATTTGATCTTATGACAGTAGATAGGCCAGTTTCACCAAAGTCAAGTTTAACAGCTGGTTAATAAATCGGCCGTTAGCCGTTTGTCAGCGCAGTGAACTCTTTTTCATACAAAATTATGTTCTGCGCAGACAAACGGCTCTCTGTCACTCTCGGATTTTTGGTTGTTGTGACATATTTTTAATTTTCTACGATGTCAACTGCTAGTTAGCTAACGGGCCGCCGACCAGCGATTAGATTTAGCGGCTTGTTAATGAAGATATTCCTTTGTTAGAGCATGATGGAGCACAAAGCAATCGTAACGGTCTGTTAAATATTTAATCCGTTGTTATTTCTCTTACTAAATTTGATGTCAAATTAACTAATGCTCTGTTAGATAAAGTTTGGTGAAACTAGCCCTAAACCATCGATGAAATTTAATCGTAGATAATATAATCCATAGTCTAAACCACGATTGATCTTACGGCTTATATTCTTTAAAGTGGATAGTAGAGGTGTCAACTACAATGTTTATCTTTTACTTTGTTGTGCTATGTTCCATTTTTATCTGCACAGATTTAAAATATATTTTGTATCTTGCAGAAGTAGAAATTGGTAAGACATTGTTGTCGATACTACAAAGGTACCTATATACCTAATATCAGGGATCGTAGCAAGTCAAGCTATCCCTACGGATAAAAGACGTGGTTTTACGCATGAGAAAAGGTAAGTGGTAAGGTAAGTGAAAAAGTTTTATGCAGGACCATTTATTCAAGAGCTATTTTACGATTACATAAAGTAGATACTTATTCAAACAATGTTTTCAGGAAAACAAAGTGTTTTTAAAGAATAATAAATTACATAAGTTAAATACATGAGTAATTTATGAAGCACTATTGTCATGCGCATGTTTTGCGAGTATTTTAACAATGTTTTAAAGAATACAAAAAGCTTACATTTGAATTATTCAAATCAACAATCCTTCATTTTATTTGCAATGCGCAAATATAAAGAGGAGCAAACACAATTATTTGCAAACAGACACGCATTTATTTACGCAACAACTCATGGTATTAAGGAAAAACGAGACAATATAATAAACGGGCGTGTATTAATTTACTTTATTGTGGGCTAAAACGTGTAGGTACTTTATTATGTCTTAGGGTACTTAAACCATCAGTTATGAATAATGAAGATTTCAAAAATACACCTTCTTTTTTTATCTTTTGTGAATTAAAAACGAATGTTTACCGCCTTGAGTAAACTGGTGCCTACTTAATCATGTTTTTGGTAGGGAATACTATACAGGGTGTAAAAAGACTGCTACCGAAAACTAAGGAGTTGCAATCAGACCATGATTCTAAACATATTTAGCGAAAAAAAAAACGCAAAAAAAAAAATTTGACTTAGCTACGATATTTTATTTTATTTTCTAGTTATTTACTACTAGTACAACATAATAAGGCCATACCTACCTAATAATTTTATTTATAAAAGAAAACAAAAATGAAAACTCAAAATCCAGCAATCTACGGATAAAAACGCGCCCAGTAGGTACATACGCTCGACCAGCTCTGCGAGTTCGGTTTTCTCGAATCAATTATATCATATCAATTTAATATTTTTGTGGACCCAGAAGCAAAAAATTATATATATTTTTTAGCAAAAACATGCAGTTTTTTTAATTGTCTAAAAAATTGCTAAATTGAATTATCCCTGTATCAATCCCCAAGGTGCAGTAAACATTCTTACAGATTACTTTTTGATGGATCCATCATGATTATGATATTATTTCTGGTTTACATGTGCTCTAAAACACAATTCCAATGAACCTAAACCGTAAGTGTAAATCAAACAACTCATCGGATACTCCTTGTTACGGACGCTTTGCCCGACGGGGTATGGGAGGAGGGGTCCTCCCATACCAATTCCCTCTCACCAAGGCAAAACTAACAAGGGATAAGTGTACTCGGTTCTTGATAGGAGATTCCGTTTCCGGTCACCATAGGATTTTTTATTTCTTAAAAAAACGTAAACAGGTTCACGACTGTATCCCCAAAGTGCGGTAGACATTCTCTCAGATCTTTTTATATTACTTATTCCAGATCCTTTGAAGATGTCTAAGGGGGATAGTCAGAGGCATGTCTAATTTGATACTTTGTTTTTTAATTCTGTTATGTGGATTTACAAAATCAACATGAATGGATTAGAGGTTGTCCTAATTGTAGGTACTTAGTCCTTTTTAACTAACTGAAAGATTTTCACTATTATGTTAGTGCTATGCTATTCTAAGCAACAATCTACATCGATTCTAAGTTTCATCCACATCGGTCTAGTAAAGTTCTTATGTTATAGCGTCATAGAAACTCGAACATCTACATACTTACTCATAAACTTTCAGATTTAGATACTAGCAGTACCTACAAGTCAAATGCCCATACGCAAAAACATTCCAACACACTTCGCAACAAAAATACAGGAAACAATACAATCTTAGAAACCTTTTGATTGAAAATCAATCACGTTAAAAGCTGAATATACAAAGGCATCACGTTTCCGGCTTCACTGTCTCCAATTTGTAACAATTAACAGTTGTCACTCACACCTATTGTAATCAAGAATTCAGAACCAAACCCTTCAATTATCGACAGCGATATCGACTGTGCGCAGAATTAATAATTCTGCGTACAAGTCTTTTTCGTCGTGTCAATGATCTTTATATAATATAATAACTCTGAAAGTTTGTGTTCCTACACCATCCTACTCCCTTTTTCGTGGGTATTAGAAACAAAACGATAGGATAACAACTCCAAGTTTCGGAACAAATATTTTCTGACCATAGAAAAAATTTACCGCTGCGAGAATCGAACTACTCGTCGTACCTATACCTCTTGCGAGCAATCACAAAGGCAGCGAAGTTGTCTACACCTTTACTAATACTTGCTGTTTTGTTAGTTTGTGTAATATTATGTGTAAGGTAAAGATTATGTTTGTGTTTCGCTACCAATTTAATTATCTAATAGCGCCATCTAGTTTTGCATGTATAAATTAAACGACAAACGCCCCTAAACTAACATCCTGGTTGAGAATTATGTAAAAGTTGTAGTTTCAGTTGTTACGTTTTGATGCATTGTCAATTGACATTTTGTTGCTACAGACGAATCTTTTCAAAGGAAAGCCAAACAAAAATTAAATTTCCAGTTACCTAATATTCTCGTACAAACATTATGAAATCACTTCACAGCTATCAGGTTAAAGCTTTTTTTTATGATGAGAGAATACTACTAAAATACAATTTGTACAACTATGAGTGTTTCAAGTTATGTAATCCAGAGAAGGCAAAACACAACGAATGCGATCTAAAAATAATGGTCATAATTAGTTACGCCATCTATTTCATAAGTTAGTAAACTACACGTGAGCTCATGCGAGTTGCCTAGACTGACGAGAGTATTTTTTTTTCTATGCCCTACCCTATTTTTAAAACCAAATCTTAGTTACTTTATTTGAAAGGGAAAAGGAGGTTGAGCTATAAATCCCGTTATTAACCTATTTTTAAGAAAACACTTGCTTGCACAAGTTATCAAGATGGATTGATTTGAATTGCACTCTTAGTTGTAACATTTGGCAACGCTTGCACTGAAATAAAGTTAGTAGGTTACCCGACTTGGCTAGCTTGAAGACATTTATTGGCGTTATAAATGAAAGTGGACGAATCTTTTGGTCTAAGTAATTTTCATCCATTTCAGCCAGACGAAGTTATATATAGCTGAATAATTTGTGCCCAAATAGGTATTACAAGGGCTGCATAGCATGCTGTACAGCTCACTTATGGATCTTACTTACGCAGCTCAATGAGTAAATGTGTACCATAACATTAGTCAACTCTTATAGAACCTTAGGTACCTGAGATCCAACCATTGAAACTGTCTTATTCTAATAGTAGTCAAATTGTTATTATAGACCCTACAGGTTGGGAGGACCTTGCTTCTAAAAGGTCTTCGTGGCGCTCTACCATCTACAAAAGTGTAAAGACTTTTGAGGAAAATCGGCTTCAATATCTTGACCTAAAACGCCAAATCTGAAAAGAAAGACCCAAGGCCTCCTATAACTACACTTATAATTCACAGGGACAACTCTTCTGCATTTCTTGCGACAGAGTCTTTAAGACAAAGTTCGGCCTAGCGAGTCACATCAGGGCTCACGCTAGAAAATATTATTATAAAAATATTATTATCTTATTTATTGTAAATAAGAACATTACCTTTAGATATAAATAGCTTAGCATATAAAAAAAAATAATAATAATTACTTATTAAAGTCAAGGTCGCCGTCGTCGAAATCGATGAGGAGGACTAAGTATATATTACTATATATATGTAACTTTGACCAGCAGCCTTATTGTTTACTTGAAATCCATTCCCGTTCCCATTCGTTGTCATTCCAATAGGGCTCAACCAATCACATAATAGGAAAGTGACAATTAAAGTCCAGAATAGGTTTCAAATGTCGAAATGAAGCCCATGTCCATTGCCAGTTGAATTACACAATAAGGCCCCTGGTTTGTCAATAACGCCGATTAATCGAATCGCCAATTTGTGCATCGTGCGTATTAAATCAATTTTAATTGGACGAGCGATATTTTACAAGAACGCACATGCAAATATTCCAAAACCAAAAATATAATAATTGCGTACAGTCAGCAGGAAAAGTCGATTAATATTTTATCGTTTCGCATAACTGAAAATTTCCGAAAGCATCATGACCATTTTGACAAACATTTGAAGATAAGGTCTCGGTTCTTAATCCTGGTGCACAATCACTTGAGTTTAAGTTGGTTCATTGATCTGGTTAATGTGCCCATAAAATGACCATACCTAGGAAACAATCATGATCATGTAAGAACTTCTTAACCTGAGAATTCAAAATAACAATATTTCATTACAAGAAGCTCCTAATTAACTTATTCAAATTAACCAAAGAGAAGTCTTTGCGGTGTCTCTTTTGAAAAAGTTGTGTTTTGTTTTGAATTCTTAGAAATAAGTATTTGTAAAGAAAACGTGCCCGTTTTTTGTGAGGACCTCGTGTATAATTGGCATTATAGTACATACATTAGTAACTGAGGTAGTAACACGGGCCTTTACATCTATATTAGATGATTTATGCAGCGTCAGGAGGCAATCCATGCCTACACTTAACGGGACGCTGGGCCTGGGACATTGTTTGAGATGGAATAGGCTTGCCCAGCACCTAAACCATCCTCTCAGCTTAATCAGTCTGGCCCACAGGAAAGACGACGTCAATACGTGTGGAGCTGACTAAGCTGCGGGTTTCCTCACGATGTTTTCCTTCACCGTTAAGAGCTCGTGTCAACAGCTGAGGTAGTAGGTACTATTATATTATGTATGGATTTACTGAAATTAATCACTCGCCGGCAATCCATCAAAGCTGAAAAGCACAAAGAGACTCGATAACCAATCGAACCGACATCATTATATTAACCCTACTTACTTAAGTTATGTAACTTACATAACACCTTTATCACGGAGAAATACTCTCGGTGAAATATAGACGTTATGCATTGGGGTAAAGATTCAAAATCACATCGGACTTATCACTAATATGAGTAGTAAGTTTGTGTGTGTGTGTGTGTGTATTTTTTACACTCCTCTCTGAAATGGCTCAGCGATTTTGCTGTTGTTTGGTTGTTGGCTAGTCAAAGTTACCCTGGGTTGTTGGATGGATTCCGATCCAGGGCATTTTAGTTCATTCAAACCCGTTCAGCCGTTTTAACGAGAAGGAGTTACAAGCATCTATCATAATGAATTTTTGAATAAACGGGTTTTTATCACGTACTTGTTTTATTTGGTCCCGACGTTTCGAACGCGTTGCATTTCTCAGTGAAAAACAGCACACATGCGTAGGAAAAACTGTGAAAACTGTCTAAATTGATCTACAGAATAAGAATCAGACAAAGCATTCCCGAGTGCCTATTAAAAACTGAAAGGTTAAATGCCTAAACTAAAAACTGTGAACATCTCCAGGAAACTGTAGATCTACAGTTAAAACTGAGGGGTTGGCTACACTAGTAGTACTTAGAATAGATACTTTACTTACTTATTAGATACTGATCCAGCTTCTGTAGTTCTGTAATTTTTTATTGTACAAAAGATTTATTGTTACAAAAACAATATGTTAATTAACATGTACAAAGGCGAGCATAACTAAAAGAGCTACTTACTTGAAACTTATTTTTTCAGTAGCCAAACAGTTTTTCATTTTGCGAAATGGGACTTCTGTACGTAACAGTAAATTATTCTGTGATCGCTCTCAAATATCGGAAAAATATCAGGATATTTTTCAGCTAAATTGATCACAGATCTGACAGGTCCGACCCGTTTTGCCGTTACTGGATATTTCTCGTATCTAACCTGCGTTTTAGGCACAGTTTAATGCATAAAGCTATCCCATTCATATTATTAAACAAGTCATTTACATACATCCATATCCATACTAATATTATAAATGTGAAAGTAGCTCTGTCTGTCTGTCTATCTGTCTGTCTGTCTGTTACGCTTTCACGCCCAAACCGCTGAACAGATTAAGCTGAAATTTGGCATAGTTTAAGGTTGTATCCCAGAGAAGGACATAGGCTACTTTTTATCCCTAAAAAATAAAAAAATCCCGAGGGACCGCGAGTCACACCGCGGGAGCGCAGCTAGTTTAGAATACAGATGAATCAATAGATTTTTAGTTTCGAAAAATGTACTTATATACGTGGACGAGCTCTAAAAGGCGAAGGAAAACATCGAGAGGAAACCAGTCTCTGTAATAATACTTATAAGCGATGCGAGATAGGCTTGCAACCTGTCATGAACTGCTCACTTCTGCATAATGTGCAAAACAGAAAACGCTTTAAAAAACTAATGTTGCCTCCGGAGTAGGGATGTTAGGGATATCTATATCCGTAACCGAAACTATCGGATATCCGAAATAAATAAAAAATAGAATATATCTTTAATTGTTACATACCCACATGAAAAAGTACAATGAAATAATAAGAAATTACTAATACAATGGGCGGCCTTATCGCTGACAGCGATCTCTGACAGGCAATCTTTGGGTGGACAGGATCATTTAAAAGATGAGGACGGTGGCATTTAAAAAATAAAATTACGTAATTAAATTATTCTATAAATTAATAAAAAAAATGTATATATTAAATTATTGTCAATCTTGTCTCTCCATTCACGCCTTGGATACACTTTATCGTATATTTTAAATGAACACATTTCGTGCTAAATTTGCCGTGGTTGGAACTTTTGAAACAATTTGTTGAAAGCCTGTTGCTTTTGTCGGTTTTTGAAACTTTACTTTGTAATCAACAATTCTAGTTTACTCAAATTGATTATATTGTTCAGAAACTAAACGAAATTTACATAACTTTACGAAATACACCAAAATCAGTCGAGGTACCAACCCTTACCCCTTTTTGATCACAACGCCTACGCCGCGAAACGACTTTGAAGGATAAACAAGTCATTTACATACATCCATATCCATACTAATATTATAAATGTGAAAGTAGCTCTGTCTGTCTGTCTATCTGTCTGTCTGTCTGTTACGCTTTCACGCCCAAACCGCTGAACAGATTAAGCTGAAATTTGGCATAGTTGAAGGTTATATCCCAGGGAAGGACATAGGCTACTTTTTATCCCGAAAAAATGGAAAAATCCCGAGGGACCGCGGGTCACACCGCGGGAGCGCAGCTAGTGTTTTAATATTCTTTCTATCTATACCTACCTACCAATATAAAATTTTACTATTTCTGTAATAGGTCTCCTCTTTGAAGGATATGTGTCAAAAACAACTTTTAGGGACATTAGGTATATGAGCGCATTAGGACCCGAATCTATGTTAAACTGTTTGTTGTGCGTTTGTGCACGCTAAGCTTGGAAACGCCTTATTCGATTTAGGTACGATTTTAAAAGTTGAATTGTATTAGGTACCTACTTACAACGGGATCATCATCTTCCTGCCCTTTTCCCACATTATGTGGGGTCGGCACAACATGTGTTCTTCTTCCATTCTCCTCTATCAGCCGTCATCTCAACACTCACTCATTTCTTACTTATGTCATCCTTTACTCAATCCATCCATCTTTTCTTTGGCCTACCTCTACACGTAAATCCATCATCTTTCAAGGTACCTACTTACACCGGGATATAACATTTTAAGTACTTATCTGTTTTATCAAAATCCGTTTAAAAATAAATATAGGTCCATATAAAGTCTAGAATATCAGTACCTAGGTTAAAGAAACAGCACTTTGCTAAAATGCAATTTCTGTATGAGGTGATATAAAACTTGACCCAGCGTTTCGCCAGTTAGGTAACCCCTGTTTTATTACATTCTTCTCATAAATGAATAGCATTTCAAATCGTTAACTTTTATTACAGCAAGTTTAATGGTAAGCTATGTTTGGGTAGTTTGTAAAAAAGTCGTATTTCACTGAAAGTGGGAACGTGAATATTGTTGAAGGTATTTCTGATTTTATGTTTGGAACAAGATAAAAAGTTCTTTGCTATAATTTATTTCAGTTGTATCGCAGTGAACGCAAACACAAACATAATACGGAGTTCACTCTTTCAAGGAAATTAGACGTGTATTTTGAAACAACATGAAATAAAATCGGAGCTGGGTGTTATTTCGGTATATTAGGAATTTTGTTTATTTTTTATACGATAGCTCATAGCGTTGATTGCTCATATCAGAGAATTGCCACAGTTCGGCAACGTCCATGATAATCATAGACCGTTATTAATAAACGTGGTGCTATTTAGGAGTAACCATACAATTTTTGGAGTTTAAACCTGGCGTAACTTTACACCACGTTTATTAATAAGGGCCATAGGGTCTAGATCAATAAAAACGTAGTGGGGCTTATTACAAGAAAATGAGCCGAGTTTTGACCAAGTCTAACTAAAAAACTGTCCCTAGAAAAACGATCTTTAAATACTCGTACATAGAACGCTTTTTTGTGGTAACAGTTTCGTTTTGACATGTGTCAACATGGGTTTCAACCAAGGTTTTACGTTTTTATAATAAGCAGCAGTAAGTCCTCCCACCATGTATTTTTTCATAGAGTATCAATCATCAATCAAAGTGTTAATAACACCATTTTGTCTGTTATATCACTATAAGATAAGGTTCACATTTAAAGAAATAGACCACGTCCGAATATAGTCTTCTTCAATGTACTTACTTTCACCAACCCCATTTTCACAATCAACAAGCTCCTAAGTCCTACGCCAATGTATTTTTATATAGCTCTTCCCAATCAATGTGTTACCGAAGCAAATGCAAGTCAATTGGCTCATTTCCACAGAGTAACGGTAAATCATGACCGCGGCCCACTTCGGTAAATGGGTGCGCTTAATAGCCCAACAAAGAATATAAATTGCAGCTTTTAGGAGAGCAGCTGGTTTAGACTTTCAAAATATTGGTTACATTTTAATATAAACACCACCACTCCGCGGTGATTCGTGATCCGTCGCGAATACTTCGCTTTTCAGTGATCACGTGCACTTGAATCGACCAATCATGAAACTCGAGCAGAAAACAAAATCACGAAATCTTCCCTTGAGCTCTGTGTGTGATTGGTCAATTCAATTTCGCGTGATCACGTGATTTGTCACGCCACTTTAGCAAGCTGTAGCTAGGTTTTTTTTACTATTTCCCGTGTATAAAGTTCTTATAGAATTCTCTGGAGACAGGGATGATGTTATTGGTGCCGTGGGCAAACAATGTTATGTAATTAAATTGAGGCGCGGGACAATGTCAGTTTCCGCAAAGTAAATAACTGCAGTGGACAGCGTTCAGTATCCAGCAACCGATCAACTTTATGAAGATGGAAATCGAAAATATAACTCAATCTAAAAAAATCTTCAGTATAAAAAGATACTGACATTTTCCTTATAAGATACCTCATAGAAACAAATTCATAAGAGGCCATTTCTGGTCACGAAATTTATAAGCCGCAAACCGTCCATCAAGGGTTTAACTTCTATCTAGCTGAAGCTAAAAATGTAACTTTTCTATTAATAATGAAAGTTCACGTTTGATAAAGATAAAGATAAAGATCATTTATTTGCATATGTGTAGGTAAGTAAGATGTTTACATTTTAGGTAAGAGTAAACATGTTTTACCGATTTCGGTGTGCAAACCGAGATAGTTTGGCTCGCACCGTTACAATGTCGTTTTTTGTTTAGCTTGAAGTAAAAAAACGGTAGCTGATAAAATGAAAATGTAGACGTGCATGTGAGGTCGAAGGCTGATATAACACGTAGGCTTTCATAATGAACGCATAAATCTCGTTAAGAATTTTGTATGGCCGAAATTCTCTAGGTATGCTCCACATAATTTACTTTAGCATTCATCCATATTTCTTAAATTTAAAGTGATAAACCACACTTAGGTATTACACTTAGGATGTCTAGTGGTTCCGTAGCCGATCGGTTGAGGCATTCCGGCTTAAAGAGGATCGTCTGATCATCGCGGGTTTGAATCCCGTCGGAATCGAACATTTTTATAAGATTTTTCATTCCGCATTCATCCATAATTAATAAAATTTAGATTAAAAAACCATGGCGTTATCCCTAAGGACAGTAGAAATTCCCGTAGATCTACGGTCTTAATAGAGAGAAATGTCAAAAAATACTTTAGCAGACTGGAAACTTGCGTTTCAAATATTGTCGCTTAGTATGGTAATGCTGCCATGAGTGTTTTGAGCACGCTTCTTACTAGCAGTGACTTGCATCAGTTGAGCTATCTACAGATCGTTTTTGATGATCCTTAGATCAATTTTGTAGTTTGTATAGTTAGGTATACTCACCTACATAATGTTCTACTGGTTTCATTAAAAATATATTAAGTATTCAATTTTGTTTGCAGTTTTAATGTGTCCAAAAGGCTGGCGACATTTCCTCGTTGAATTGATTTGTATTTTATTGCGTTAAAATGAAATGAATAATGACATATTAATTAAGTAGGTAATCTTTTATTTTAATATTTTTATATTAGGTAGGTACTATCCAAACGTGGACAATAACAAAGAAGGATCGGGAAAAGTTGATGGCGTTTGAGATGTGGTGTTAGCGTAGAATGGAAAAAATCTGCTGGACGGAGAAGATAACCAATATGGAAGTTCTACGTAGAGTCGACGAAGAGAGATCGCTATTGCAAGTTGTCGAGAACCGAAGCGAAAAGATGGTCGGCCATCTTATACGACATGACAGTTTCATTAAGGACATTATGGAAAGGAAAGTGGAAGGAAGAAGAGGAAGGGGAAGACAGATGATAAGCTACATGAGCCAAGTGAAGGAGAATGTCGTATAAAGAGGTCAAGGAAGCAGCCCTGGAAAGAGATACATGGAGAGGGATTCATCAGTTGTGCCGACAAGGAGTAAATCCTTAAATAAGAAGAAGAAGAAGACTATCCAAACATCCTGCGGCAAACTTAATTTCACGGTACAATTCGCAAACTTAACCAAAACTGGCGGTCACTTTTTCATTTTCCTCCCAAAATTTGGGAATATTCCCCAAAATTCCCGCCTTAAAGTGGAATTAACTGGAATAGCGAAACAGAGGACCCGTACTTATGGACACAAAACCCTGATGTCGGTATTTTCGAGGGTAGATGAGTATTTTATAAGCATTTTGCGCCTTCGAATTTTTTGAGGTGTTGGTTAACCAGCATTGTAGATGCTACAGATCGTAGAGGTGCTTAAATTTACATAAAACATACTGCCAAAAGGATTTGCAAGTAACCAGGAACATCTTTTTTTATCAGGCATCAACCCGAGGAGTAGGTAAATTATTTAGCTATGAATATAATAATTATCAAATCTTCAATAATTTTCTAAACAATTGTGGCTTCTTTTCAGAGAATTATCCAAGAGGTTGATTGACGAGACCAATGACCAAAGGGCTGGTGCTTACCTCGGACAGAGGATAAGTATAGCCATCCAACGAGGTAATGTCGCCAGCCTTCTGGGCACATTACCTGCGGTCGGTGATTTGAACACTGTTTTGTATCTTTAGTTTAGTTAAATTATGTACCTACTTATGTATTTTTATGATAATTGTTTCGTGTAAATAAAAAAATTACAAATTTAACAATTTTACCTAAAATTAAAATGTGAGAGTGTATCAAGTAGTTGGAGATGCTTATTATGCATTGGGTTCTTAGAATCTGCAACTGTTTCCACCACGTTTTGACAGACGTAATGCGGCTTGTACAGTACACGTGGGCAGGACAGTGGGGGCAATAGGGAAGCAGCAATAAATAAATAATGCTGGACTTTTTCCACACAGCATCATCTAGCCCCATAGTAAGCAGAGCTTGTGTTATAGGTACTAGATGACTGATTAACTACTTTAATATACACATTTTGATTTTAAATACATACATTATGATACATAGACCTGAGACAAATATCTGACAAATGTCTGGATGTTTTTAAGAAGAGAGTTAATAGGCACTTTGTGGCTAGGCTCGCTCCATCGTAGACCTCATTCTTGCCTGTGTAAGTCTCGAGGTGAAGAGCCGACCCATTCATGATATAAAATATACAAACATTTGTCCCACGGCGGGGAAACATTTGCCCGCAACCTTCTGCGTCGCAGCGGTCCTACGCCCACTGCGCCACGGAGGTTGACGATTTTTTTTTAAGTCATCTACCGTGCTTATGTCGCCATTCAATCGTTGTTGTTACGTTTCATTTAAATATGCAAAAGCAAACTAGAAATCAGAAGGCATAATCTGTCTGAGCCATAATGCTTGACCTTTCACGCTGCGTGATCTGGCCCTAAATTAATACCTTCAGATTTTTTTTTTGTTTATTTGAAATGATATTAGTGGGATCGACTTACCAAAAGATAACCAAAAGATATCGTATTCGGAACCAATAGAAATTGTTTTAACTGAAAATTGGATTAGTAACGAGCCCATACTTGAGCGATATTGAGCCTGGCGCCGTTCCAAGGGCATTTCTGACAAGGTTGAGGCCAAAAGGTCGTAGGTTCAATGCGTGACGGTATGAACTTGATTAAATTGCATAGCTGATTTACGTTTTAAAGTGGCAAGATTCTTATCACGATTTATTCGTCCGAAATAAGAATTATGTATTTTTCCATTTCAAATTTAAAAACTTCGCGAAATTTTTTGCAATTCCAAAAATTTCTCGAACACAAATTTATGGCGAGACTAATGAATTAAAACGAAATAAGATCACGACTATTTCCTCATTGAAAAATCCTTTGAAAATGTCACAAATGGGTTTCCATAAACACGTCCAAATACATAATAAATGCTTGTATGATCTGCAAATATTTATCTTGGATCTGGGTGTTTCTATGTATAAATGTATGTATTTACAAACAAAAAAGTATATAAGTAGTACTTACTAGTTCCCATAGTACAAGCTTAGTTTGGGGCTAGTGATGCTGTGTGAAATGTCCAGCATTATTTATTTATTTAATGACACATTTCGACGATCATCGTCTTCATCTCAGCCTGGTATCACCCACTTGACCCACTGCTGGGTACAGGCCTCCATTCTTTTACCGCCTTTCGCGTCCAAACATTCCCTAGGATAATATATGCCAGTTTATTCCATTACGATATGCTCGTTTATTCAAAATCAAAAATGCATTTGCTTTTTTCACGATGTTTTCCTTCATTTTTCGAAAAGAAAAATGTGACTCCCTTGAGATTGAAAGCTGGGACTCTTTCCCACTCCGTCAACACTGTCTAAATGAATTAAAATATTTAGCTTATCAAAAAATAAGTAAAGGTACCATTGACATGACCCGCATAGCAAAAAGTTATGTAATTAAAGCGCAGTTCCGCCTATCGAGCTCATGATGACAGTGGAATGTTTAATATAGAACCAAGTTCCCGCAAAGTTGAGTTTGGATTTTAAATGACACATTTTTTCGCACAAAATGGGATTAAGAGACAACAAGGATTCTACAAAAAAAATACAATGTAGGTAGGGTAAAAAGTCTATCTTGTCCTTATTAAAAAAACAATACTAGATTGTGACATTACTTCTTACTTATTTACTTTGATTTTGTTACGAAAAGAATAACAAAAGAAAAAAGTAAAATGTTGATTTCACAAAACAAAATAAATTTCCAAGAAAAGCGTAAAGTGAATTACGAGAGAGTTTAAATAATGACAAAGTTTTTCACAAATAAGACTTGGCGGAAAATTTTAGGTAAAGTAAAGAATTTCGTGCCAAATTGTATTTGAGCATGTTGTCTTCTATCATCATCAAAGTAAAACAACAATTTAAAATTTCGTTGGACACTGCGATCGCTTAGGCCGTGAACGCACAGCCAGCGCCTAGTGTCAAGCTAGCGTGTTTCCTAGTAAAAAAACATGTTGGTTTTTTGTTTTTTTTTCATCACCACGCAGTGCTGCCACCATGTATCCTAGTTAGCAGCCAGGATGCAAGCCTAGCTACACGATAGGTGACTAGCTTGACACTAGACGCTGAGCTAGGCGCCTGGCTGTGCGTTCGTGACCTTAGTCTTAAAAGCTAGGTGATTCTACTCGTTTCTTCGTAACCAATACTAGAAGAACCAGGAGAACAATGACAGTTTGTGGCATGGCTTTCTGTTAGAGATATCTCCATTTAAGGAATAGTGCTTTGACACGCTAATATGGAAAACAACGTCATTAGGAAATTAGCTTAAGAAAACGTTTGCTCAGATTAATGAGTCTATTGCATGGATCGTGGGCATGCATTCTCCATTTAAATAACTACTGTTCCAGGTATACAATACAAACCTGAGAATGTATGTTAGAAGGCTCAAAGCCCTAAGATTGAATAAGAATGACTAAGAAAAATGACGTAAGCCCTCAACTTTTACCCTATAATTCCAATTCTATTTACCAGTGACCTACTGAATTCCCGAATTCAGATATGATTTATTCAGACCCTGATTTTATTCGTGGCTTTATAAAATTTTACGCCTGTCATGATATGCGTTTGGATTTGAGCTTATTTTTCCTTAATAGTTTTTGATATGTATGCCAAAAACACTTTTAATCATTACGTTGGTACTTTAGAAAAATATCAAGTTTCGAACCTGCATGAGTTCAAAATACAGGTAGATGATGGTTAAGGACATTATGATTCAGAAGATAAAACTTAACATGCTGCTTATTACAAAAACGTTAAACCTTAGTTGAACCCCATGTTGACACGTGTCAAAACAAAACTGTTACCACAAAAAAGCGTTCTATGTACGAGTATTTAATTTTAAAGATCGGTTTTTCTAGAGACAGTTTTTTAGTTGGTCTTAGTCTAAACTCGGTTCATTTTCTTGTAATAAAACGGTATTATGTACTACTAGAACCTTCCGTCTTGCAGAATGAAACTGCAACTGAAGTCATGCCCTCTAAAGCTCAGAAGTGGTCATGAATAAACATCTGTACCTACTACTGAACACAGCAAAAAGTAAGTAAGTTCGTATGAGTCAGTGGCCTACTCTGATGACGGAGTTTTTAGGCCGCTTTAAGGCCTCCGTCACCTGGAGAGGAGACAATTAACGTGCCCTCCGAAGCACGGAAGCGCTCAGATGAAAATGCCACTGGCGGTCATCCATCCACTAACAGACCGTTTCGAACGTTGCTTAACTTCGACGATCTATCAAGAAATTCTAAGCAAGCACGACCACAAGCGCTTCATCTTTGAAGCGCTTGTAGTCGTAACTTCTTAGTTTAACCATGACCACGCTCAACTACTTACCCAAATTCACGTTTTAAAACGTTTTGAATAATAATTTCCACAAAAAATATCTGTGGAAGAATAGAAAAGCTAAAAAACGACATTTTGAATATATTACCGTAACTCACAACGTAAAATAAAAGATAACAGTTCGCAAGTGTGTCTACGCAGATGTCGTCAGGCCGCAAATTTGCATGTCTATAGCCAGACGTCAAAGAAACGTCATATGACAGGCGTGTGGTACGTGACCCAGGAAACTTGTAAACTCATGAGAGGAAGCTGGTTCACTGTAAAATTGAGGTTTGTATGACAGAGAGTTTTATTTCGATTCTGCAATTCTTCCTCAATTACGTCCCGGCAGGCTATTTGTACATGGCATTACAGCGTTCCAATAATTGTAGGCATAGTCTACCCCCATTATTATCTAGATGTACAAAAATGACTACTTAAGTAAGTGTAAAAAATAAAAATAAAATAATGCTGGACATTTCACACAGCATCATCTAGCCCCCAAACTAAGCAAAGCTTGTACTATGGGAACCAGATAACTGATATACTACTTTATATACTTTTTGTTTGTAAATACATACATATTATACATAGAAACACCCAGACCCCAAACAAATATTTGTAGATCATACAAACATTGGTCCCGCCGCGGGGATCGAAACCGCAACCTTTTGTGTCGCAGGCGGGCCTTCGCCCACTGCGCTACAGAGGTCGTCATTTGGTGATGGTCGTCAAAATAATTTAACAAAGATACTGGCGAGCAAATCAAGCTATGATAATCTACAGAATCAAACACAAAAGCTACTGGCGAGCAAAGCAAACTATGCTAATCCACAAAATCAAACACAACAGTTACTGGCGAGCAAAGTAAGCTATGCTAATCCACAGAAGAAACACAAAGTGCAGAGACAGCAAAACCAGAAGGCTAAAACTGAGCCAGCTGTTTTTGCTTAGAACCTAGCATAATGACATGAAACACGCTGCCCGTTTAGGCCACGAGCCAAACTTTACTGAGATAAAACTCGTACGGAGTTTGTATTGTATTATGCAAGGAAATTAAAACTTTCTGTTGAGCTCTGACGTACCTACATGAAAATTTGGAAAGAGGACAACGTTTATACAATCTAGGTCAGTATATAATAAAGCTGCCTATTCTATGTTTTAATTAAACTTGGTCCACCTATGCATGCATCCTATTAACACACACAAATGGTTACAAGTTTTTGGAACGAAGTTCCTTTTCGAACGGTATAGGAGCTGTTAGACGAAAAAGTTTTCTATTCTTAACCGACTTCAAAAAAAGAAGGAGGTTCTATGTTCGGCTGTATGTATGTTTTTTTTTTAATGTATGTACAGCGATATTTCCGTCAATTGTGGACCGATTACCAAAATTTTTTTTTTGTTTGAAAGGGTATACTCTCGAGGTGGTCCCATATAAATTTTATTCCTGGGGGATTGATAGTTTTCTCGTAAAACTAAAAAAATCACTGATCTTTAAGAAAATTGTGGGCCGATTTCCAAAATTTTTTTTTGTTAGAAAGAGGTATCCTCTCGAGGTGGCGCCATATATATTTTTTTCCTAAGGGATTGACAGTTTTCCCGTAACATTCAAAAAACCTCATTCTCACTACTCAACACCTGACTCACAATCTGAGTCAAACATTAAATAGTTTGAAAAGGTATATTACACCCGAGGTGGTCCAAAATATTTTTTTTCCTGAGGGATTGATAGTTTTCCCCCTTGCTGAACTCCGGTGTGTCCTTTAGTAGGCCTGCCCATGACTTCTCTTATCCTTTCCTACTTAAGCTACGATAAGCAGGGTCTTAATGTAGCTTACTATATTATTTACACTTACACTTTTATTTACACAGTATTTATTTACTTACACTAAAAAGTGTAAAATAAAAATTTTTGAAAAAAAAATTGAACCGCCTACACAGAACACAAAAAGACGAACCTTCTACACACTAAAAAGAGAGAAATAAGAATATAATTTGAAGTCGGTGCCAAGTGAATACGATTAGGTACCTATAAAAATAAGAAATCGAGCGATAGCGTACCAGGATACAATTTTGCACCCAAGTTCTTTTGAATTTCTTAGATGTAAATGAATAGTTGGCACCGACTTCAAATTATATTCTTATTTCTCTCTTTTTAGTGTGTAGAAGGTTCGTCTTTTTGTGTTCTGTGAAGGCGGTTCAATTTTTTTTTCAAAAATTTTTTGCGTCACGACTCATGTATGTCAACTGTCCATAGATTGTTACATTGTTAAGGACGAATATACAATTTGATAGATGCCAGTTTCGGCCTGCACACAATAACAAAACACTTACGCACACTTTGAAGCCGTATCCCCGTTCGATTATTAGTTGAACGAGCTAATTTTGATACTTGAATGTTTTGAAAGTACAAAGTAAAAAATAAAGTAAGGTAGATGGTGTGCTATAAAACAATTGAAATATTAGGTAGGTAGGTGCATCTTTATTATTTAGCAGTTATATTTAAGCATTAAATTTTTAATCTCAAATATCTTAGGAAATCTAACATTTACGTGATTTTATCCCTCAATACTTTTAGAACGAAGTTCCTTTTCGGACGGTATCAAGGATGGGGGCTAGAAGAAAAAAAAGCGTTACATTTTATCATCACGACACATACATAATAGGTCAAAAGATCACAGTGCGAAGTGAGCAGCCGCAAAGCAGTCCATAGATTGTTACATTTTGAGTACGGAGGAGCGTTTCTAGGATTTTAATACTTGACAATAATTTAATTGACAAATGTCAAAGTTGAAACTTCCATCCAACGAGGTTCCAACCGAGTTCATCACGTAACTCACGTACTTTGTCATAGCGCTTACGACGTTTTGGTCGCTAGAATAGTATACTCGTAATTTACTAACAAGCTGTTTAGTTGTCTTGCGAAAAAATAACCTTTTCTTTTCATCACATAATTTGTGGGGGCTAACTACCCCCCCCACTTCACCATTTATAATTCCCTATTGCACACTACTTTGCGCACTCTGCGCATTTATTTTATTTCTTTCAGCACTGCGCACTACTTTGCGCACTCTGCGCATCTATTTTATTTCGTGCAGCACTGCGCACCACTTTGCGCACCATTTTAGGCACTTTGCGCACTTTGCACACTACTTTGCGCACTTTGTACACTACTTTGCGCACCTTTCACACAACTTTGCGCAGTGCTATGCGCACCTTTACTCGTTGTCAGTACTTTGCACACTTTGAAAACTTTTTACTACTAGTGGTTCTGTGAGAGTAGTAGACCTCGCTCCAAAAAAATTACGAAGAATGTACCTAAGTACCTACCTATCTACAATATTAAAAATATTTATATTGAAAAAGTATTTTCAATAGGTCCAAGCTTTTTATGGGTGATGAGCTGATTCATATGAGCCCAAACACGGATATTACTATTATCCACATAATGAGTTCCATTGAACAGCTCTTGGCTCCATCATCAAAACAGCTCCTGTCACCATACTTTCAAATTGTACACGAAACTTGACCGATTTACACAGCTTCAATTAAATCGGCCTATTTTCTGAGGAGTTCCGTGGAACAGCACCTGATTCCACCATCAGATAAGCTCGTTGTCACCATATTTTGAAATTGTAGATGATACTTGATCGACAAACCGAGTTTCAACTCAATCGGCCTAATTTCTGAGGAGTTCCGTGGAACTGCTCATGACTCCATCATCAGATCAGCTCGCTGTCACCATATTTTAAAATTGTAGATGATACTTGATTGACAAACTGAGTTTCAACGCATTCGGCCTAATTTCTGAGGAGTTCCGTGGAACAGCTCATGACTCCATCATCAGATCAGCTCGCTGTCATCATAAATTATTGCATCATCTCCAAGGACTCATAGGTGTACCAAAATTCAGCTCTATCGGAAGCCGGGAAGTGGGTCAAATTAAGCTTGTAAAATAGGACCCGGACAAACAAACATACATACATACAAACCTACGAACATACAAACATTGCAAGTTAATAAAAAGCTTTTAAAATGCGATTTGTATGCGAGAACAGAAAGACAGATGGACAGACGGACAAAAGCAATTTTTGCGAAACTCGAAAGGAAGGCGCTGCGCTCGCTTCGCTCGCTCGGTCAAATAGGCGCGCACCTATTATAACTGGGCATTGGTGCTGACGATTTACACGTGACGGAAAAAAAAATTTTTTTCCTTATCCTATCTTATCATCAGCTGTATCGTCCGAAACCAAAAGTATCAATATTTTCCAGTCACGGTATTCGTATTCATACAGAATTTTAGATAGAACCTTGTCGAACTAAAAAATTGAAAAATGCGATACACCCGTCCTTCCATAAGCACGTTTGACGTGCATCTGAAGCGTCTGAGCTCGGATTCGGATTTATATGGCAAATCGAGATTGCGCACGCCATAGAAAATGTATGGAGAGAAATCGTACTGTTTTTTGTACATTTTAATATACTCATAAATAAACAACTAATTGATTTGGGATAAAAATAATTAGCAACACGCTTAGAGGACTATATAAGCTAAAATTTTCCATAATTTTTTTGTCAAAATTAACTGCATCTTTGGCTATTTTTGTTCCGATTCGGACCCCATTTTTCGTCATTTTTAGCGATTCTTACGTTATTAAAAGCTTTTTTTTGTGGAATTTTTGTATGGGACTACCCAGTTTTTTTTATCACCCCGTGTAGATGAATACTTTACCTTTAATTTCGTACCACAATTTCACTACAGCTATGGTTCCAGGCTCAGCAAATGGTACCGAAAAACCATACAATTTTGTATATTCATCCTTAAGAGCATTTCTATTGTTTATTTCTTCGATCAATTATTTTATTTACAACTTCGTTCCAACCGAGTGTGTCGTGGAACACTCGGTTGGAACGAAGTTCACTCACGTACCTTTTTTTACAGAAATGATACTTTATCTGTTGGCATTTTAATGTATAGTTGCAAAAATTAATATGGTAACATTTGTTTTGTATTCATTGGTAGATTATACTTTGAACATGGCAACACTTAATGCTTCAGCATAAAAGCCTGAACGCCTCAGAATCTTTCTCTTTTCACTGCTGCCTGCCTTGGAGTAAGAACCTAGCTATAATACCTACCTTCCTCGTATTGGTCATATTTAATTTCAATATACGTATCAACGTATTTTATAACGTAACTCTGCATTTTTCTTTTTCCCGTAATCCTAATTTCCAATAGGTTATGGGCCCAGTAGTCTAGCTAAAGTATCTTCATAAAATCACGTGTTTTCCCAATCATCATGGATAACCTAAAAAAGAAGAGAAACATCCAACCATTCAACGGAGAAAAATATAGCGTGTGGAAGTTTCGTATTCGTGCGCTATTGGCAGAACTGGATGTCGTCAAGGTCATCAACGAAGAACCCGTGTTACGAAACGAGGCTTGGGAAAAGCAAAACCAAACTGCGAAAAGCGTGATCGTCGAGTATTTGGCTGACTCCTTCCTCAGTTTCGCCAAAGAAGAACTGACCGCCAAAGCCATCTTGGAGAACCTGGACGCCTTATACGAGAGAAAAAGTCTAGCCACGCAGCTGGCAATACGGAAGAAGCTGCTAAGCTTGAAGCTGCAAGGTGACATTCCACTAGTCAAACATTTCACGATTTTTGACGACCTAATGACGGAGCTGTTGGCCGCTGGAGCGAAGCTTGAAGAAACTGATAAGGTATCTCATTTACTTCTAACACTCCCGACATCATACGATGGCGTCATCACGGCAATTGAAACGTTATCAGAAGATAATTTAACGCTAGCCTTTGTAAAAACAAGATTGTTAGACCACGAGGTGAAGTTGAAAAATGAGGGTACCGACACTTCGAAAAAGGTACTTCACGCCGAGTCCAATGAAAGTCGATTTGATCAAAAATTCTACAAACAGAATTTTAAGGCTACCAAGAAATTCGTGAGGTGCCACCATTGTGGGCGGAAGGGCCACATGAAGAAGGACTGCTACTACTTCAATCGTCGAGACTATCAACAAAAATTTAACCGGCCGAGGCAACCCAACCACCAGCGAAAACCGGCAAAACCGGCGGACCGGTATCGTACGATTCAAGCGGTGGAGCTGACCGAGGGGGCGATATCCCATGAAGCCTCTGGATTCGCATTCATGTCCGGAAATTACGAAGCTAGCGTAAACGAGCAGCAACTAACATTCCTGTTAGATTCCGGAGCATCAGACCACATCGTTAATAGGGAAGACCTTTTCAGTACCTTTACCACTTTAAATACACCGTTTCTAATTTCAGTTGCTAAGCACGGTGAATTCATTTCGGCTACCAAACGTGGGACATTGCAAGTAATTAGCGACACAGGCATCAACGGTACACTGGAGGACGTGCTGTTCTGTCCTGAGGCACCCTACAACCTGCTGTCGGTGTCGAGGATGCAACGTGCCGGGCTGACCATCACCTTCGATCAGCACGGAACGAATATCAGTAAGGACGGTACAATACTGATGCGAGGTAAGGCAATTAATAATTTAATTTCGGTAGATTTCAAAGTTAATCGATCTGTTTCTCATTTATGCACTAAGAATAAAAATAATTATGACTTGTGGCATCAAAGATTAGGTCATATAAGTAAACAAAAATAATTGTATGACTAATGACGGTAGTTTAATTGAATCAGTAACTCCGAACGAAAATCTTTGTGAAGCATGCATAAACGGGAAACAGTCTCGTTTGCCATTTAATATAGCTAAAGATAAAAGCTATATCAAACGACCATTATTTGTTGTTCATACTGATGTTTGTGGGCCGATCACTCCTTCTTCAATTGACAATAAGAGTTACTTTGTGTTGTTCGTAGATCAATTTACTCGCTACTGTGTTGTGTACCTGATAGCCTATAAATCAGATGTGTTTTCAGTCTTTAAAGATTTCGTAGCAAAAAGTGAGGCAAAATTCAATTTAAAATTGGTAAATTTGTACTGTGATAATGGGCGGGAGTATTTGTCTAATGAAATGAAAGAATACTGTGTGTCTCGGGGAATTTCTTATCATTTTACTGTTCCTAGAACACCTCAACAAAATGGGGTTTCTGAACGTATGGTTAGAACAATAACGGAAAAAGCCCGTGCTATGGTTAGTGGTGCTAGTTTACCAAAGTATTTTTGGGGTGATGCAGTATTAACTGCAGTGTATTTGATAAACATTACGCCTACCCGGGCTTTGCAACAAAATAAAACTCCCTTTGAATTGTGGCACGATAAAAGACCCGAAATTAAATATTTAAAGGTTTTTGGTTCTACCGTGTATGTACATAATAAAACCAGTAAGAGTAAGTTCGATGAAAAATCATGGAAGGGTATACTGGTAGGTTTTGTACCGAATGGCTATAAGGTATGGAACACAGACCGTGAAAAATATGAAACAGTTCGGGATGTCATAGTAGATGAAGTTAATTTTCTGCAGTCAAGGCCTAAGTTGCAAAATACTGAATTGATATCAGTATCTGGGTCACCGGAACCTCTAGGCTGTGATAGTTCGAAATCTGATATACCTAAACCTGATAGTTCGAAATCGGGTAGTTCGAAATCAGTTGAAACGAAATCGGGTAACTCGAAATCCGATATTATTATGCCTAAACCTGATAGTTTAAAGTCGGGTAGTTTGAAATCAGTTGAAAATAAATCGGGTAATTTGAAATCCGATATTTCTAAACCTGATACTCGTAGTTTAAAATCGGGTAGTTTGAAAACTGATGAGTTTATTTCTGGTTGTAAGATTCGTAAGCTAAACGATTCAAATAGTATGACAAAGCCGATTGTTGCCGATGAAACAAGTACGAGTGAAACTTGTAGTTCCGATCATGACATCAGTGATTCTTGTCAGTTGAGGAGGAGTGCTAGGATAAAAGGTCGTACACCGATTTCGTACAAAGAAATTGATGATGTTCTATTGTGTGCTCAGTCTGTTAGTTACGAAGTACCTACTTCATTTAGTGAGATTAAAAATCGGGAAGATAGAACTCGATGGGAAGGTGCAATTAGAGATGAATTAGATTCACATTTAGCCAATAATACTTGGACGTTAGTGCCTGAACCCGAAAATAAGAACGTAATAGATTCTAAATGGGTTTTTAGTATTAAAAATGATGAATTTGGTAATCCAATAAGATTTAAGGCACGCCTAGTTGCCAGGGGTTTTAGTCAGGAATATTTAACTGATTACAATGAAACTTTTGCGCCAGTAGCTCGTATAGCAAGTTTTAGATTAATGATTAGCCTTGCAAATCAATTTAATTTATTGGTACATCATATGGATGTAAAAACTGCATTTTTAAATGGCATTCTGAAGGAAGAAATTTATATGAAAGTGCCAGATGGTGTGTATAGCAAAAGTGGTTATGTCTGTAAATTAAATAAAGCTTTGTATGGATTAAAACAAGCTGCTAGGTGTTGGTTTGAATTATTTGATCAGTGTCTGAAAGAAAAGGGGTTTGTAAACTCATCGGTCGATAGATGTATTTATATTTTAGATAAGGGTGATATATGTAGAAATGTATATGTGCTATTGTATGTCGATGATCTCGTCTTGGCCTGTGCTGACAATCAAACAATGGTCAGTCTGAAGGACTATTTGATGAGTAAATTTAAAATGGTTGATTTAAACTCCATTAAATTATTTCTAGGCATTAAAATCACTCGAAATAATGACTCTGTAACTTTAGATCAAAGTTCATACATAAAATCGATTTTAGAAAAATTTGGTATGTCTGACTGTAATCCGGTCAGTACTCCTTTAGAGGTTAAGCCAAATTATGAAGCTCTAAACTTAGATAGTGAGTATAGTGCACCCTGTCGTAACCTTATTGGTTGTTTGATGTATGTTATGTTGTGTACGCGCCCTGATTTAAGCGTTAGTGTAAATATTTTGAGCAGATACACAAACAAAAATAATAAAGAGTTGTGGCAATGTCTCAAGAGAGTGCTTAGGTATTTGAAAGGCACTGTAACATTAAAACTAACGTACAAAAGATGCAATAATTATGAACATATTTTATGTGGTTATGTAGATTCAGATTGGGGTGGCAATGATGTAAATGATAGAAGAAGTACTTCTGGTTATTTATTTAAACTGTTTAATAGATGTACAATAACTTGGAATACAAAGAGACAAATATCTGTTGCGGCTTCTTCGACTGAGGCCGAGTACATGGCATTGTTTGAAGCTGTGAAAGAAGCATTGTGGTTAAAGTCTCTTATGATAAATGTTAAAATTGATATTGTCAGTCCAATACCTATTTTTGAAGACAATAATGGATGTATATGTATAGCAAATAATCCTACGAGCCATAAGAGGTCAAAACATATTGACATAAAGTACCATTTCTCTAGAGAACAGGTTGAAAACAATGTAATAAAATTGTTGTATCTTCCCACAGGTGAGCAGACAGCCGATATGTTAACTAAGCCACTGCCGATTGTCGCGTTTCGACAGTTCAGAGATGAAGTGGGTTTATGTTTGTAGATGTATCTCTAGGTACTTAATATGTTGATTTTGTTTTTAAAATGTTTGTTGATTTACATTCTTTTGTTAAATGCATAATTTAAGTGTTAAATGCATAGTTTAAGTTTTGAATGAATAATGTATGTTTAAAATGCATAATTTAATTTTAAGTGCATAATTTAAGTTCATGGTCTGATTAGGTTTTACTGGGTTTCCCTAATCCTTGCAACAAATGTTGGACCATAAGTATTGTAATTTTCCCCAGAAAATACTTGGAAGGTTTTTAATGTTGGATAGGTAGAAAACTAGGATGATTGTAAATAGTTTGTGATTAATTTTTGAGGGGGCGTGTTGGCATTTTAATGTATAGTTGCAAAAATTAATATGGTAACATTTGTTTTGTATTCATTGGTAGATTATACTTTGAACATGGCAACACTTAATGCTTCAGCATAAAAGCCTGAACGCCTCAGAATCTTTCTCTTTTCACTGCTGCCTGCCTTGGAGTAAGAACCTAGCTATAATACCTACCTTCCTCGTATTGGTCATATTTAATTTCAATATACGTATCAACGTATTTTATAACGTAACTCTGCATTTTTCTTTTTCCCGTAATCCTAATTTCCAATATTATCTGCTGAAAGCTTTTGGCTAAGTGGGGTAGTACCTCGAATCTCATCGGGTTCGAATCTCGGTCGTGCATCAACGGATATTTCATTTTAGACAAGATTTAAAAGGTGAACGAAAAGTGATGAGGAAATCTGTTAGCATTTTCTACACCGGCGGCGATGGGTGGCCGAGGTCGAGCTAGAATAGAGCTACATACTATTACACTCAATCAATACCACTACAAACTTCGATAACTTATCTATAATTCAATCACTTTCATACCAGGCACAATTTACTAATATTTCTTTACCAAATTAAATCAGCGAATCAGTTGCGAGGAAGAAAAACTTCGTAAAGTGTGATCAATCGCCAATCAATAGTCCGACCGAATTGAGTTTGTTACACATTTTACGCTATACTAAGTAAAGTTTAGAGGCTTAGAAGTCGATTTGGTCAATAAAATTGAGCTGGATCACAAACAAACCACAGCACACGGATCTTTAGCTCTCTGAAGTTAGGTGCAATAGACGATTGCGCAGGTTTGGTAGAGTAAGCGATATCTCGCACAATTTTAGGCGTCATCAAAAATGGGTTCTGCGCAGCTACTTCAGATTGTGCGTATTATACTTGTTTTAATCACCGATGTAACTTATCTGTTACCAATCTAGACTAACTAAACCGAACATATTTTATTATAAGTAAAAAGTATATATAATATTCTAAACAAATAATTACATAGAAGTGACAGTTGTTGTATTTATTTGATTAATTGACTAGTGTCATTTCAAATATCTGAAGGAGCGTCTACCTCACTTTGGAGATTAATCGTGATGATGGTTTGATTTAAGTTGAAGCATTGTTGAGTAGGTAAATAAGTATTTGTTATATTTGCATTTTTAAGAGTAGTCATGCTAAAACACAATTACAAAAAAGCGATTTCTTTTCGTTGAATCCCGATAAAACATCCCTAGGGCTCTTATTTCCGGAAGATTACATAAAACATCGAATTATTCAATTTATTTTCTCTTTCCATCGGCTCTCAAAATATAAGCTACGAAATGAGGAAAATTTTTTATGCTCGATATTAAGCTGATTAAATTGAAACGGAATTATTGAATATGCATCTATTTCCTATTATTTTAAGATTCTAAAGTGCAATAAAATCATAATAATCAATTGTGCTACGAGCTCAACATGGGGTTAGAATACTATGTGATTGTTCTTTGAATCTAATCGGCACTGCTCGGTCTCCTGTCCAGCTAAAGTGATTAACCCCTAAGGGACATGTTGTGCATTCTACCTCAAGAGGCTTGGAAGATATCCAAGTGATAGTCAAGGCCACGTCTGACGTCCGCTAGTTAGGTCAAGAAATACGTAGGTAATTTCTTAGTTGCCAACTCTGATGACGCAGTTTTAAAGCCTTTGCAAGTCGTTGAACTTAATAGCCGGTACCAAAAATTTTACATGCTCTCTGAAGACCGAAGCATGGAAGCGCTCAGTTGACAATGCCGCTATACAACCCCCTACTTACTGACTGCTTTGCTTAACTTCGACGATTCATGAATAACGACTGCAAACTACATTACGAGCGCTTCTTGTTTTTTGATAAATGTATTTACAAAGTTCGTTTTATCAATGGAGATAAAGTGAACCACAAATCACAAAGCACCCGATTATAGATATCCTAAATCATAGTTGGGAAGGAAAGTAGGTCAGTCGAATGGGTTGTATCGGTTCAGATTTAGCTTTGAGATGATATGCCACTTTACTGGGCATATCTACAAACTTAGCTACAAATCTCGTAGGCTCTCTACGACGTAGCAACGTAGCGACATCTGATAAATTAGATATTATTCTGCTCTGGGTTTTGATACAGGTATGATAAAAAAATAATGTCCTACGGTCATTACTTATTTCGAAAATTCAAAAGTTTATGAGTAGATATGTTTGGATATTTGTCTGTGTTTGAATTACGATAAAAGGTTTTTTTTTTATGGTACTTTCAGACCAATAAAAGTTAGATTTGACTTTCAAAATAAAAGTCAGAAAACTTTTTATTACTGGCCTCGCGAAAATAAAATGTATATGTCTATCATTGTCTAGCTACTTATATACTTGGCACACAGACTGAATAATTTACATGAGTCAATTTATTAAAACTTTGTTAGCTACTCAAACTACAATTTTGGGTTAAAGCACTGACATTGAACTAGAGTACGTATCCAAAGTTGAGCCTACGATAGAACATTATACATGAACTTTATGTATGAAGATGCCTTAGGGAATACCTATGTAAGATACCCAAGCTTGGATATCAGAGAGCTATCACCAATATAGAACTTAGTATCCACAGGAAAGACATGGTCAATAGTATGGAGCTGACAAAGCTGTGGATTTCTCGTGATGTTTTCAAGCTCATGACTCATAAATTCGAAGAGAAAACACGGAAGAATTTCAACTGATGCGACTTCGTATCGCATTGCATTTTTACGTATAAACGGTCATCGCCTGCTAAAAGTATTAAAGGTGCATTTAGACGATACGGTATGAGCACGTACGATTTAGCATCGCATGCCAATTTTCCCGTGTAAATGCTCACCGCACGCTAAATGTCTTAAAAAGTGCGACGGTCATCGGGTCTAAGTTACTTAGTTACCTAGTCGCACGGTGAGCGCGCCGGCGGCTAAGTCTGCGGCGAGTAGGGTTACCATACGGAAAATTTAAAATGCGGACAAAGACCAGAGAAAAAAATCAATTTCAATGGAAAAGTCGCGTGTGTTGTTGGTACCACGTAAGTGAAGCCACGTGCGTTCCGCAAGCTCACATACCTAAATGTACGTATAGGTACACGTTGATATTTTTATCTTAATAATAATAATCGTCCTGTTGTGGGTGAATTTGATTATTTTTCTACTTAAAAAAGCATCTTAAACATATTTTGTATCTTATTATCTTAGAAAAATCCTGATAATTCTAAAATAAAAAGACATGTCTGGAGAAATTTTAACGTATGGTCACTGTAAATTAGGCGGAACCTGGCCACAGATTACAGAGAGTACCAGTCATAGTTACCTAGTCATGCGTTTTAGCGTACGGTATAACGAGACTATACGATATAATGTTGTATGAACCTTTTTAAAATTTCGGCGTGCAAATCAAGTACACTTTGGTGTAGTGGTCTTGTCCGCCGGTTCTCAATATGAGATGTGCCGGTTCGATACCATTAGAAAATTATTTTAATTTTGCTTTTTTTTTTTTGTTTTACTATTTTGTATTTTTTTTATGTTGATTGCGAAAAAAGAAAATAAAATTTAAATTCAAGGTCCAAAAAGAGGTACCTACTAGAGGTGTGCGCCGATCGGCGCGGCGCACGCCGCCGACGATTTTAGTCACGCCGCCGCCGCCGACGATTTTATCGGCGTAAAATCGGCGCCAATATTGAGTATGTACAAAATCCTTAAAGTCTATTCCACATAGCATGGGTGCTGACATATTTGCCATTTTGTTGTTTTTTTAGAGATGATAGGGCAAAAATCTATTGACAAAAAATCGATGACAGTTTTACGTGCTTTTTTGGTTCAACGGCCAGCCCACTGCCACTTCAGACTTCTCTGAGCTATGTCTACAGTCTCGTTGCGGATTCTATCCTTCAGAGAAACTCCAAGCATAGCTCGTTCCATAGCTAACTGAGCGACTAGCAGTACTGTGAGTGTCCACTTTTCGGCTCCGACGTCATGAGAGGTAGGTAGGACGCAGTCATTGAAAACTTTCGTTTTAAGACATTGCGGTATGTGAGACTAGAAAACGTAGTTACCTAGTAGTGTAGTTATTATTTTTTTGTTTATTAAATAAGTCAGCATTTGACCGCCTGATGTTAGTCGTGAGCAGTAGAGAGGTCTAAGATGGAGCATGCTTTCCTAGAAGGAACCTATTTACTTTTGATTTGAAGACCCCTATATTCTCCTCTTGGCTTCCTTCTCAAAGTTGTCTCTACGAACATCTGCCCGAGGTACCTATGTGTAGGTACGGTACGGTACTGCGAAAAAACTTCAAGAAGGTGCCCATTTACAGAGACCGGTCTCGGATCAATTCGGTTATTGATCATGACTTATCTCTTATCCAAATTCTTGCCGAAAATCGCTCTCGAGGCTGATGCTAGACTGTCCAGCATCCGTTGTAGCTCCTCCAGCGACTTCGCCAGTACAACTATGTCATCTACGAATCGTAAGTGTGAGATGTGCTCGCCGTTTATGTTTATGCCCATACCTTTCCAATCCAGTGTCTTAAAAATATCTTGCGCCGCGCTTGTGAACAGTTTCGGAGATATGACATCTCCCTGTCTCACTCCTCTGCTCAGTCTGATGGACTTAAGACTGCTGGTCCTGTACTCGGACACTCCTGGTGGCGGCTTCATACAGACATCTCAAAACTTCGATATATAATATATAGACTACTTGGCATCGCTGCAAGGATTCCAGGACAGCCCAGGTTTCGACAGAGTCAAAGGCCTTCTCATAGTCCACAAAAGCTAGATACAGGGGCTAATTATACTCTTCGGACTTCTGTAGAGTTTGAACTGGTATAATATGCTGTGTGAATAAGGTATATGGTGTGGTGCCATATCCCCCGCGAAACCCGGCCTGTTCCGATGGCTGGAACTCGTCAAGTCTTCTCAAGAACTCGACGATTCGTAATAACCCGAGAGAAAAGCTAATAAACGTGGCTAAGGAGCGAGATGGGTCGAGTTTTTAAGAAGAGTCTGGACTCTTCTTAAAAAACAAAACCACCAAGCTCTCGTTCCACGTCTTTGGAGTTTTCCCTTAATTATACTGCCCACGCCGATTACGCCGATTACGCCACCGCCGCCGACTGATTTGAGGCCGGCGCACGCCGCCGATCAAAATAGAATCGGCGCACACCTCTAGTACCTACCTACACTACTTGCCTAGAATAATTTTGTTTTATTTTTTCTTCACTAGTTTGTAATTATTTTATGTTAATGACGAAAAAAGAAAATAAAATCAAATTTCAAGGTCCAAAAAGAGGTACTTACACTACTTGCCTACAATAATTTTCCTTTTTTTTTTCTTCACTAGTTTGTAATTTTTTATGTTAATGACGAAAAAAGCAAATAAAATCAAATTTCAAGGTCTAAAAAGAGGTACTTACACTACTTGCCTAGATGGTAATTTTATCAATTTTAACCTGACTATCATAGGACAACGTACCTACATACCTACCATTCCATGATACCTACGTACATACCTACATGGTATGGTTCCTATGACACCTACCTAATAGGTTTTGCTGTGGATCTACCTACAGCACCCTACAGTTAAAACTGAGGAGTTGGCCACACTGCCTGTGGCTGTGTATCTAACTATAGAAGTCTAGAGAAACGACAGAGAGTTGCTTCATTAATGTGTTTCTAAATAGGCAGGTACTTATCTACTGGGAAATTTTGCGAAATTGTGAATAAGTAGGTACCTACCTACTAGCTACTAGTATACTTACCTTACCTATAAATGTATAACCTACCTACCTAGAAGCCGTGTTGGTCGAATGGGGTTGTGCCTCGACTTTCAATCCGAAGGTCGTGGGTTCGAATCCCGGCCGTGCATCACTGGATTTTTCGTTTCGAAAAATTTATATGCGTTTATACCTGAGTACCTAGGTACCTAGTAGGTACTACCTACCAACAGGAATACTCTACGTAGGTACCTATTTTGGTACCATACTACCAATGTTGGTAGGTACCTAAATAAATACTTACACGTACCTAAGTAGGTAGATAGACGAGAATATGTACTTAGGTATGCTACCCGGGTAGGTAGGTACCTGCATACTTCTAAGTAGAGTTGAGAACCGTGTTAGCCTAGTGAGATGTACCTACGTACCCTCATCAACCTACATCCGAAGGCTGCGAGTTCGAATCCCAGACGCGCAGATATGTAAATTTATACCTAGGTAGGTACAAACTTTCCTAACTGTGAAGATTTTATTCTATAAAAATTTGTAGGTAACTTCACGAATGTCAAGATCCGTTGGAAGAACTGTACCTGTCCCAGCTTCCTTAGCATCATAGTAGCGAATTGTCTAGGTACCTACCGGAGAATAGATAAAAATGACAGTAATAATGACACTGTGTATGACACACACTAATGCCTAGTTCGGACTAGTCTTGTATTTTAGTCGAGTAGCAAGTAACTTATTACCAAAACGTGTCCGAACAAAAAAGTAATTATCTAAGTACTACCTACCTACCTACCACATTGTTGGGATGGTAGGTACCTACCTAGTAGGTAGGTAGTTATGTGATACAGCTTTATGATAGTACCTAGGTAGGACCGACCTACCTGAGTACCTACTAGAGTATGATGCTGTTTGCCGCTGTCCTATTGGTGCTGCCTACTGCTCTGCCTCACTGTGCTGACCTCGTGTGCAAGCAGTACAGGTAACGCATTAGATAGGTACCTACCTATACATACAACCACGCAACTACCTATACAAATAAGTTGTCTGCGACATACATACGTAGGTAGTAGGTAATGTAGGTACGTACAGCCATTATCTTACTGGATAGGTAGGTAGGTACATAAGTACCTACCTACCTATCCAGTGAGATAATGAGGTACTTACCTATAATAATTTATACTATATAGTAGGTAGGTACCTACTTATTAACAATTTCACAAAATGTCCCAGTAGGTAAGTACCTACCTATTTAGAAACACATTGATGAAGCACCTCTCTGTCGTTTCTCTAGACTTCTAGAGCTAGATACAAAGCCACAGCCAGTGTAGCCAACTCCTCAGTTTTAACTGTAGGGTGCTGTAAAGTAGGTAGATCCACAGCAAAACCTATTCCCTATAACAGCATAATATGATATGTGCCTATAAGTATAAGTATGTAACCAAATAGGTAGTAGCATAGCTACGGGTTCTAGTTTGTTTTTTACCTGTGCACCTACCTACTTGTTACTTGTCTTTGTTTTTTGTGTCTGTGTTGAAATGTTATGTGTGCCAAATAAATCTATTATCTATCTATCTATCTACTGGGTACGAGTAGGTAGGTACCAACCAATGTAGTAGGTACTTATACGAACTTACTTGCCTAAGTAAGTACCTACTTTTATATTAATTTTGGAAGCCTATAGCTGACCACATCTGATTAACCTACCCCTTTGACATCTTTAAAGTGTTCAAACGATCTGAAAAAAATGTCTACCGTGCCCTAGACTGGAAGTCGTGAACCACTTTCTTTTAGTTTTTGCTTCACTTTTTTCTGTTACGTATGAGTATCATTAGGTAAACCTACCATTAGATAGGTAGGTGTCATAGGATCCATACCATGTAGGTATGTACATACGTAGGTATGTAGGTACGTTGTCCTATGATAGTCAGCTTAAAATTGATAAAATTACCATCTAAGCAAGAAAGTAGTGTAAGTAGTTAAATACCTCTTTTTGGACCTTGAAATTTGATTTTATTTTCTATTTTCGTCATTAACATAAAATAATTGCAAACTAGTGAAGAAAAAATAAAACAAAATTATTCTAGGCAAGTAGTGTAGGTACCTCTTTTTAGACCTTGAAATTTGATTTTATTTGCTTTTTTCGTCATTAACATAAAAATTACAAACTAGTGACGAAAAAAAAAGGAAAATTATTCTAGGCAAGTAGTGTAAGTAAGTACCTATTTTTGGACCTTGAAATTTGATTTTATTTGCTTTTTTCGTCATTAACATAAAAAATTACAAACTAGTGAAGAAAAAAAAAAGGAAAATTATTCTAGGCAAGTAGTGTAAGTACCTCTTTTTGGACCTTGAAATTTGATTTTATTTTCTATTTTCGTCATTAACATAAAATAATTACAAACTAGTGAAGAAAAAATAAAACAAAATTATTCTAGGCAAGTAGTGTAGGTACCTCTTTTTGGACCTTGAATTTTAATTTTATTTTCTTTTTTCGCAATCAACATAAAAAAATACAAAATAGTAAAGCAAAAAAAAAAAGGAAAATTAAAATAATTTTCTAATGGTATCGAACCGGCATATCTCATATTGAGAACCGGCGGACAAGACCACTACACCAAAGTGTACTTGATTTGCACGCCGAAATTTTTAAAAGGTTCATACAACCTTATATCGTATAGTCTCGTTATACCGTACGCTAAAACGCATGACTAGGTAACTATGACTGGTACTCTCTGTAATCTGTGGCCAGGTTCCGCCTACTTTACAGTGACCATACGTTAAAATTTCTCCAGACATGTCGTTTTATTTTAGAATTATCAGGATTTTTCTAAGATAATAAGATACAAAATATGTTTAAGATTCTTTTTTTAAGTAGAAAAATAATCAAATTCACCTACAACAGGACGATTATTATTATTAAGATAAAAATATCAACGTGTACCTATACGTACATTTAGGTATGTGAGCTTGCGGAACGCACGTGGCTTCACTTACGTGTTACCAACATAGACCTTGTCATAGGAGAAATTCTGAGCCCACGCGTACGCCCACGCCCACGCCCACGCCCACGCCCACGAAAACGCCCACGCACTCGCGACTTTTCCATTGAAATAGATTTTTTTCTCTGGTCTTTGTCCGCGTTTAAAATTTTCCGTATGGTAACCCTACTCGCCGCAGTGTTAGCCACCCGGCGCGCTCACCGTGCGACTAAGTAACCTAGTCATACGGTATACCGTGTCGTGTAAATGCGCTAACTCTAACAGGAGACCGCACGCTGAATGGACTTAGCTTAGCAAAACGTGCGTCATACCGTATCGTCTAAATGCACCTTAAGTAAAGCCGCGTTGACACGATCAGAGTTTACACTGACAGACTGGACTCTGATGCCTACCTACGCGGCTTAAGTGTGTGGGCTTCTCCCACATTACTACCTACTTTACGTACCTAACCTACCTAAACCTATTTCTTATTACCTAAGTACTTACCTATTTATTCAATAACATAACGTATATAACTTACATACTACCTACTTACTATACTTACCTAACTTAAATCTATTTTATATTCAATACTTAGTTATTATTTATTTATCCATCACCACACATACTAAATAACATACACTATACTAGCACAGAACACAATCACACTCATCATTCATGCAACGTTCGCCCGCTGGTCACCGGCCGGTTATTCGTACGTAATAAATTGTAATACAATGTTCAATGGAAACTTGCACTCGGTGCTCGGCCATAGCTACCTATACCTAGCCGCTGCGCGTCGCAGGCGCAGGCCGTGCGAATAGATCGACAGTCTACCCACGCGCCAGTGAGAATCTAGTTCGGACACCGACCGCACGTCGCTCGCTCTAAAGCCTATACCTAAAGTTCCGCTTTGTTACGCGTATGAATTGTCGAAACCTATTCTGTGCTTGTGAACTGTTACTTCTCATCTATCATACTTCCTCAGCTTATTCTGTGCCCTATTTCACTCCTTCTACTCTGTGCTAGCTTATACGAAGCTTTAATAAACTGTGTGAAGCTACAAACTGTATCAAACATCATTTACGCAGTTCCCGCATCAACTTACAGCTAAGTACCCAGTGCTACACATAAATAGGCAGGTCATACCTATCACAGACCATACACTGCCTCATTGGTGACCCCTAGAGAACATAATACATAACTATGAGCAAGAATGCTGGAAGCGATAGCAGTGATTCGGCGAAATCCGTTCAGTCGCAAGCCCACGTTACTACGCGCCCGAAGAAAATGCGCAGGTCCATTGTACCCGATCCCGAATCGGAACGAGAATCGTCCGACATCAAGAAGTTTAATATAAAGGTACCAACTTTTTCACCGGACGATCCTGAGATCTGGTTCGCCATTCTAGAGGGACAATTCGATAATTTTGGAATAACGGACGATGCTGTAAAATTTAATAATGTCATTACAAAACTCGACATTGTCCACGCGAAGGCCGTAAAAGACATTATTATTAGTCCTCCGACCCGGAACCGATACGAGAAAATAAAATACGAGCTGATTAGGCGACTCACCGCCTCACACGAAAAAAAGGTCAGGCAGCTTTTGACCCACGAGGAGATCGGGGATAGGAAAGCCTCGGAATTCTTGCGTCACCTACGAGACCTGGCAGGACCAAGCGTTCCAGAGGAGTTTTTAAGGACGATCTGGAGCAACCGACTTCCACGCAGCATCCAGGCGGTACTTGCGTCCCAGCCTTCGCAAACTCTGGAACAGCTGGCAGACCTGGCGGACCGCATTCAAGAAATCTCAGCACCTGCCACCGTCGCTGCTGCTTCCGTTCCTACACCTGCACCTAGTAGCGCGCCTGAGCCTTCCAGCAGTACTTCCGGAGAGATCGCAGAGCTACGGAAAATGGTGGAACGCCTTGCGATAAAGCTGGACGAGCACACGCGTGAGTCACGTTCGTCACGCCGACAGGAACGCCCTAGCCGAGCACATCGTCGTTCATCATCGCGCAGCAAGACACGATCCGAGTCCTGCTACCGACAATATCCCATCTGCTGGTACCATTCCATCTACAGATCGCGGGCTCGTAATTGCCAGAAACCGTGCGACTACGACAAGTCGGGAAATGCCGCGGGCAATCATCAGTAATGGCGACAGACGATTGCCCTCACACACCAGGTCGCCTCTTCGTGGCAGATCGCTGCACGGGGACCCAGTTCTTGGTCGACACAGGTAGCGACCTCTGCGTCTTCCCGCGATCCCATCTGCAAGAGCGCCGTGCACCTACCAACTACAAACTCACTGCGGCCAACGGGACATCCATCGACACCTACGGTTACGCGCACCTCAACCTGGACCTGGGACTTCGCCGGACCTTTCCATGGCGTTTTGTGGTGGCTGACGTTACCAAACCCATCATAGGAGTGGACTTTTTGTGTTATTACGATTTGATAGTTGACTGTAAAAACAAAAAGCTTATCGATAACCTAACAAATGTATCTGCTCCAGCCTCACTGGTCATTAATGCTAAAAACATTCATTCTGTAAAGATTCTGACTGGCGATTCTCCCTTTCACATTTTGCTGTCGCGAGACTTTCCAGAAATCACTCGACCAGCTGGCACACATCGCATAATACCACACAACACACAGCACCACATACGCACCACACCCGGTCCTCCAGTCTCATCCGCACCTAGGCGTCTAGCTCCCGACAAATTAAAAATTGCTAGGGCTGAGTTCGAAGCCATGATAGCCAACGGCACCGCTAGACCCTCCGAAAGCCCATGGTCGTCCCCATTGCACCTTGCTGTAAAGAAGGACAATGGTTGGCGTCCATGCGGCGACTATAGGAAACTCAACGCTCGTACTATTCCGGATATGTATCCAATACGCCACATACACGATTTCACACACAATATCGCTGGTTGCCGTGTGTACAGCACCATCGATCTCGTCAAAGCGTATAATCAAATTCCAGTTCATGCAGAGGACATACCAAAAACGGCCATCACGACTCCGTTCGGCATGTATGAGTTTCCGTTTATGAATTTCGGTTTGCGCAACGCTGGCCAAACGTTTCAACGCTTCGTAGACGAAATGATGCGCGGGCTAGACTTCGTCTACTGTTATTTAGATGATTTTTTAATTTACAGTCGAGACGAAGCTGAGCACGAAGACCATCTACGCCAAGTTTTTTCCAGGCTTCGGGATTATGGAATGGTCATCAACGTGTCCAAGTGTGTTTTCGGGGCTCCCGAGGTAACCTTTCTAGGTTATCGTATCTCGGAGAGCGGAACCAAACCACTGGACACTAAAGTTCAAGCCATTCGTGACTTCCCTCCACCAAAAGACGTTAGGTCGCTCAGACGGTTTTTAGGTATGGCCAATTTCTACAGACGTTTCCTGCCTAACGCCGCTCTCATACAAGCACCTCTCAACGCTCTTCTCACGGGGGCAGTCAAGGGTTCCACGCCCATAAATCTGACCGGCGATGCTCTGAAGGCTTTTTCAGAAACCAAAGAAAGCCTTTCCAAAGCAGCTCTTCTGGCTCACCCAGATTGTCACGACAAGCTTGCTTTGGTCACAGATGCATCGGACACGGCTATGGGCGCCGTCTTACAACAACTCCATAATGACGACTGGCAGCCGCTAGCGTTCTTTTCCCGAAAGCTCAAGCCTTCCCAAACGAAGTACTCACCGTATGACCGCGAACTTCTCGCGATTTATGAGGCCATAAAGTACTTTCGGCATATGCTTGAAGCCAGACATTTCACGGTCTACACGGACCATAAACCGATCAGTTTTGCCTTTCACGAACGAAAGAATAACTGTTCGCCCAGGCAGTTCCGACACTTGGACTTTATCGCCCAGTTCACAACCGACATAAGGCACATCTCTGGCAAAAGTAACGTCGTGGCCGACACCTTATCTCGTGTTGATGAACTGCGCGCACCAATCTGTCTAAAGGACCTCAGCATGTCTCAAGAGAATGATCCAGAACTGGCTAATTTCCTCACAGATCCGTCATCCCTCCGCCTCAAAAAGATGAGTCACCCGGAAAGTATGTTGCCTTTGTACTGTGACATTAGCACACCTACTCCTAGGCCATTTGTAACCAAACATTTCCGGAAGCAGGTCTTCCAAAGTCTCCACTCACTCAGTCATCCCGGCCCAACAGCGACTGCCAAGTTGGTAGCAGAGCGATTCGTGTGGCCTGGAGTGAGAAAAGATTGCAGAGACTGGGCCCGGACTTGCTTATCGTGTCAGCGTGCAAAAGTAAGTCGTCACGTGTCCGCACCATTAGGCACATTCGACTTACCACGTGCTCGCTTTAAGCAGGTCCATATAGACCTCATAGGCCCACTTCCTGTTTCACAGGGGTTTAAATATTGCCTGACTGCTATAGACCGATTTACTCGATGGCCGGAAGTCATTCCCATAGCAGACATTACCGCCGAAACTGTCGGCAAGGCCCTTATTTCGGGATGGATCTCCAGGTTCGGAGTACCATCAGATATTGTCACAGATCGCGGACGACAGTTCGAGTCCGCGCTGTTTAAATATCTTGCAGATGCCACTGGTTTTCAGCACAAGCGCACAACCGCCTACCATCCGGCGTGCAATGGACTGGTAGAACGTTTTCACAGACAGTTGAAAGCGTCCATAACCTGCCACGCCGATCAGAACTGGTCTGAGATCTTGCCTTTGGTACTTCTTGGCATCCGCAGCGCCTTCAAGGAAGATCTACAGACCTCATCGGCTGAGTTACTGTATGGCGAGCCGCTAAGGCTTCCCGGGGAGTTTTTCGACCCGAGTACACCCTGTACATCTGACATGTCAGATTTTACAGCGCGACTACACTCGTTTGCCGAAAAACTTAAACCCGTACCTACTTCTCGCCACAGCAAACAAAAGATCTTTGTTTTCAAAGAGCTCGCAACAGCCGAAAACGTTTTCTTACGTGACGATGCAGTGCGTCCTCCGCTTCAACCAGCATATACAGGCCCACATAAGGTGTTAGAAAGAGGTGACAAAGTTTTCAAAATCCTAATCAAAGGGAAACATGTAACTGTTACAGTGGATCGTCTTAAACCTGCTTTTATCCTGCTCGATGAGCCTAACACTAGCAATCGGAACACACCTGATCCACCTCCTGATACATCTGCGCCCGATCCACCTCCTGTTACATCTGCGCCTAAAACTACACGTTCAGGTAGACAAGTTCGATTCCCAGATTATTATCGCCCCTAACTGGGTCTCTGGGGGGGAGTGATGTGGGCTTCTCCCACATTACTACCTACTTTACGTACCTAACCTACCTAAACCTATTTCTTATTACCTAAGTACTTACCTATTTATTCAATAACATAACGTATATAACTTACATACTACCTACTTACTATACTTACCTAACTTAAATCTATTTTATATTCAATACTTAGTTATTATTTATTTATCCATCACCACACATACTAAATAACATACACTATACTAGCACAGAACACAATCACACTCATCATTCATGCAACGTTCGCCCGCTGGTCACCGGCCGGTTATTCGTACGTAATAAATTGTAATACAATGTTCAATGGAAACTTGCACTCGGTGCTCGGCCATAGCTACCTATACCTAGCCGCTGCGCGTCGCAGGCGCAGGCCGTGCGAATAGATCGACAGTCTACCCACGCGCCAGTGAGAATCTAGTTCGGACACCGACCGCACGTCGCTCGCTCTAAAGCCTATACCTAAAGTTCCGCTTTGTTACGCGTATGAATTGTCGAAACCTATTCTGTGCTTGTGAACTGTTACTTCTCATCTATCATACTTCCTCAGCTTATTCTGTGCCCTATTTCACTCCTTCTACTCTGTGCTAGCTTATACGAAGCTTTAATAAACTGTGTGAAGCTACAAACTGTATCAAACATCATTTACGCAGTTCCCGCATCAACTTACAGCTAAGTACCCAGTGCTACACATAAATAGGCAGGTCATACCTATCACAGACCATACACTGCCTCAAGTGTAACACTCGCTCGGCCGCTACATGGCATCGGTATAGCAAAATGAGCCAAAAATTGCATCGTGTTAAATGCACTTTTAATATTATCTGAAGCATGAGAGCTCTCAGTTCTATGCCAATAATAGTGGGCACTTAAGCCTCAATTGCAAGAACTCCAAATAGAAAAAGAAAGAGCGAACATATCGAATAATACATGGAAGCTTCACTATGAAAGCTCATTCATGTACAGCGAACTCGGTCATGAACTAAAATGTTTGTCTATCCACAAATTGCACTATGTAAGTAGTTTGTATGAGTCAGTCAGTCAATCTGTCAGTCAACTCTGGAGGCGGAGCTTTCATGGCTTAACGACTTAAAAGCCAATAAGTAGACAATTTAACGTGCCCTCCGAAGCATGGAAGCGCTCAGACGAAAATGCCACTGACGGTCACCTATCCACTTACAGACAGTTTCGAAAGTTGCTTTACTTCGACGATCTATTGCACTATATGCCAGCAATCTAAAACGTGTCGTGAGGAAACATGTCGTATAACCTAAAAAGTTCGAAAAACATGATGTCGATTCCAGGCGCATTTATAAATCCTTTCACCAATCGAGTGACCGAACTAATGACAATGAAAACAAACATTACGATCTATTCTTGAGAATTCAAAAAGCTTCAGGGAGTCCTATATCCACACTCACACACACTCACGGCTCGCTGTAGTGCCCGGGGCATTGTTGAAATGGAATAGGTAAGCTAACTTAATCCATGTCAACCATCCCTTAATGTAATCCACAGGGGAATCATATACCTATCGATAGAGTTCATAGTATACACGAATCTAACTTTGCATCTTATGTTAGTTCAAATCAAAGCAATACTTTTTATGTAGGTACCATGCTTTGTCCAAGCGATAAGTGCTGTATAAATTCTAATTTAAAATCTCAGATCAGATCCCCTGAATTAGGTAGCGACACTGAATACCTAGTGAATGTTTCGGAAAACTCAATACTTAGTCCGAGCTTAACCTAGTTTCAGAATCCAGGGAGCTAGCTTCTATCTTGCCACTTAGACGCATCTCTTTGTGTCGGATTCAAAAGTACTTTTTGTCACTCTCCTTTATAATAGGCATATCCACCCACAGATCCTAAAATTATCTTTTGTTTATGTTGTCGTAATTTCTGTAACCTTATTGACTAATTAAAACAAACCAAAACACCGTGTCATACTACAATAAAACTTTTAAACGCTTAACAATAACACGAAGGAGAAAAAACCCCATGAATATCAACTACCCACACGACTCTTAATGAAATTCTAAGAAAACCCTTTCCATTACAGTCGTTTTCTTTCATGTCACCCAGCGCCATGCGAAACAGGTCCTTATGTCAAAGCACTTGCGACTGAAATGGGCATGCTCACCTGATCTCAGTTCGTAAGGCATGATCAAGCCCCTCCCCTGCAGTTACAGATCAGTCCCGTCCATTGCACGCAGGATGCACACACAGCACTTGTAACACAGGGTATAGCTAGCTAGTCAACGCATGGTTATGTATTACGTCAAAAAACGTATTAGGACGGTTTTCCGAGATGCGACACAGCAGTCGCGATGGGAGCGGGGTACTCTCTGCCGTAGGGAGGCGGCGCGCGCCGCCAGCGCCCTCTGTTGCCATAGCAACGCTCCCAGGCTTTGCCCCGCCACAGTTTAGTCACAACTCGTGCCTGGACAAAACAAAAATAGCATATTAATTGCGTAATCGTGAGCCGTGAAATTTTTGCATAAAGGTTCAACTTTACATCAAAGGATTGGATGAGTCAGCGTAAAGGTGAGTGCTCGTTTTGGTAGTGCTATTTGAGGCGTCTCGTATGACGTTGTTGGCGTCCGGAGCATCGATTCGCTGTTGTTTTTCTTGGCGAAAGTTTACCATACAGATTGTTTTCTAACCTTCAGACTTATTCTTCCTGTAGTAAGATAACATGAGTAAAAGTAAGATAGATATATTAGCTGTTTCAAAACGTAGAATAGAACCAACTGATGTTTCTTATTCTTGTAACTAATCGAATTTAAATACTATTCCGATTGAATCCTACTGCAGGGTAAACCCCTTCCTTCTCTTCTTCCTTTTCTTTTTAATCTATCTCTATCTATCCAGCCGGTAGCACCCACTGTTGGGTATAGGCCTCTTCTCTTTCACGCTACTCCTGGCAGTCCACTGTTCTCCCACCGCCCCCACAATTTTCTTTTTAATACTAGCCAGAAAAAAATATCTGTTGTTTTGTTTCGTTTAGACCGAAGATGAACCCGTTTAGATGAATTTCTCAATCTTCATCACTACATCTTTCTTGCAGACATCTTTGGTTGATAGATACCTATCACACGCAATGAAAAACGTTTCATTCCACTATCGGGAACAATCATTAACCTACATTAGATAGATAGATAGGTAGGTAGGTTAGGTACATTGAAATAGGTAGATACGAGTATTAACAAAGCAAGTCGTTTTAGGAGAATTAGCTGACCTTGAAGGGAAAAACGTCAATTTTCTCCCGAGTGCTCTAATTGCGTTTCTTGAGTTACTTTGTTGAAATCACAAAGCCTGTTCTAAATTAAAGATGTAACTGACGTTAAGGCTTCAAATAGACGGACAGCTTGCGCAGGTGACGAAAATTCGACAAATATATTAATCAAGTTGTCGCCTGAGTAGGGTCGACTCTTTCTTTTCAACCAATCGTATTTAAAAACAACTGCACTGGAGTGTTGTCACTGCACAATCTGCAAATTCTCTATTCAGATTGAATGGAATGGAATTATCCATCTCTCTCTCCTACAGGGTTTGATGTAAGATAACTCTTCTTAGGGTTAGCTCGCCTTTCCATTGAGTCTTGGCTTCTATTCTGCAATAAAGAATAAATAAATAAAATTGAATTCTTTCAGTATAAGTCTTCACATGCTTCAATCAAACTTAGAGCAGAGCCTAGTGTTTTGCTATAAGTAGTCCTTTTTTCACATAGAAACGGAATCAGAATCAGAATTTTTATTTGCCAGAATATAGGTAGGTATACAAGTTCGGTTGTTATTGATACATTTTGTTCCTTATATTCTACCAACCAGATGGTGTGCAAAAATTTTGGACATAAGATTAGCATTTATATAATAGTCAAATCATTAGAATTAGATAGGTAGTCTTACAATAAAATAATTTATGTCAATGTTAGGTTAGGGTTACGGTTCCATGACAAGGCTCTTTTAAGTTAATTTCTGATATTTTTAAAAAGGAAATAGACAAAATCCTGCTTAGTTTGGGCCTAGATAATGCTATGTGAAAAGTAGGTACAGCGTTATTTATTTATATAGATTGTGGCTGGCGTGAACTTTGTTTTTAATTTTGATTGGCGTTAAGTTGCGTGTCTATTTCAACAGTTGACATTTTACAGTCTTCTCTTTTCGATAAAACAAGAACAAAGTTCAGTCCGTGTATTCCTAGCCTTACAAATAAAGAATTGGCACCCGCTCTGTCTTATGGCCGTATCTTTTGTTCGATGAAACTTTTCATGAACTTCCTTGAACTTTGTTAATGGGCTTCATAGCAGTATGCAGTTGCTCAGTTCAACTACTGATAAAAGAATGATTTTTTTAAAAGTAAGTAAATCACCTTTGTGTAGGTACGAAGTACGAACTTATATAGGGTATTTCATTTTAAACTACACAAACTGACAGAGCCTCATTTTTGGGTTGTAAATAGACGTTTGACCGTATCAAAGAATTGTTGCATAATGATTATCAAGGAGAACAGACATTCCACCAATCGCAGCGCAGCTACATCACGAATGGGCTAAGTTATACAAGAAGCAACAATAGACATAGACATAGACATAGACATAGACATTTATTTATTTGCCACTCAAGCACACACAAAATACAGTAACAAAATGAAAACAAAAAAAAAAAAAAAAAAAGAGAATACACGTAAAAAAACAAAAAGCCTGTCATGTATGTGTGCTACAGCAGCAAAAGGGCTTCGACTCAGCATAATGCCTCGGTAGTGAGGTAGCGAGGCGCTGGTATTCTGTCGAAAACCATCGGTCAGCCAATAGACCCTGTGAGGACAATCAATTTTGAAAGGTAGTCTTTATCGATTTTCTCGGGATTTTCGTAACAAAACAAAAAAAATAATTACCTACACAATATTTTTTTAATTTTATTGAACCCAATTCCTGAACTAAGTTAGTATTAAATGAAAGACCCTACATATTATCATAATCCGTTGGACTAATTAGTTTGTTTTAAGATTTTTTTGCTGTTTAGACTTCGTGCCAAAGCAAATAATGAATAATATTCCGAAACGAAAAAAACATTGATGAACATCGATGGTCGGGATTTGTGTCAGGATTGAATCACGATGTCATGAAAATTAGAATTTCTTCTTCTTCTTATTTAAGGAGTTACTCCTTGTCGGCACAACTGATGAATCCCTCTCCATGTATCTCTTTCCAGGGCTGCTTCCTTGACCTCATTATGCGACATGACAGCTACCTTCTCCTTCACTTGGCTCATGTAGCTTATCCTTGGTCTTCCCCTTCCTCTTCTTCCTTCCACTTTCCCTTCTATAATGTTCTTGATGAAACTGTCATGTCGTTTAGAATTTCTAAACAACATAAAATGTTACCACAATGTTACTAACTCGGCGAAGTTAGAGACGCTTCAACGTCTAATAACCGCTACGCAAAAGCTTTGAAATTGAACGAAAACTTTTTGAAAATTGATTAGTCTCGCGTCTCTTGCGGTTCCTGAGGTAGGTAGGTAGGTACTACCTAATACTATACCTACCTACTGATTAGTAGGTAGTAGGTACTAGGTACCTACATCGCGCGTGAAACCCTAGATTGAAACGTAAAAGTTCTATACCTAATGGTGTCAGGGAAACGTTCCTACGTGAAAAATACTACGCAAGTAGATATAGGTAGGTATATATAAAGGTAAATAACAAAAAAGGTAGGCACCGAAGCCAAACTAAGCTACTTCTTACAATATGTACGTCTAGGTACATCACAATAACTTAAAGTTGCGAATACCTACGTGCTAGCATCGAAATCGCATCTAAAATCGAAACAAAGTCAAACTTTGAACGCTTCGAAGAAGTGCTTGCAAACTTTGAAGTATTTATTGAGCTGAGTAAATTGGCTCTAGCTAGAACAATATTGATTTCTTCACTTGTCTAGCGTTCTGTATTCACAAAACGTTTGCCTGAAAACCAAAGTTCGTAGGTACTTTCAGCTTACCCAAAGATATTGAAAAAAAAAAAAAAAAAAATTGTGGCACTCCGGGAGTGCCGACAGAAGTGAAAAATGAATTTTATCCCTCCAAAGTTACTGCGCAGAACCCATTTATGATGACCCACAAAGATGAAGACAGCGGTTGTCAGACAGACAACAAGAAATGACAAAGGCTTTACACCGCGGCCTAGAAATTAACACCTGAGTTGCGTACAGACTCATATGAACTTACTTTTATTGGTACTTGAAAAGCTGAGGCTTGTGCCTTCACAGTGTACATTTGCCTGAAATAACAAGTACAAACTTACAAAAATAGATATTTGGTTTGTATCAAAACTAAAAAGTGATTGTACTAACATACATTTAATTTTAACTATGTACTTAGTAGCAACAATAGTATTCTGAAGTTATTGCATATAAATAGTGTGATACTTTCATTGAGTGAGTGTGATTCAAAAATTGTAGAATGTCTGTACGTATACATCTCATTGCAGGCGACTGTACCTAACAGGTAGCGCTACTACAGTATCTATTCTTGTACTACTAAAGTAGGTACAGCAGATAAATTAATACTACAGCAGCTAGGTAAATAAATACAATGTCCCAGGCACTACAGCATCCCCTTGAGTGTAGGCATAGGTTCGCTCCTGAATCTCCTGATTCTGTATAAATCATCTAGTATAGATGTACCTACAGAGGCAGAGGTTTTAGATAAAATAAAGTGTTATTGTTGAACAATTGTAATAATTTAAAAGTTAAATTTATAGTAAACGCAACATATACAATTTGACAAATCAATGATTTGAAAAGTGTCTGCGCAACCCCTATGAACACCATCACTGATAGTTATTAGTAGCTTCATGCAACTCAATACAGTTCGCCCAACGGATCTAGGCATTTGTAAAGTTAGCCATTTGTCTGCGCAGAACACAATTTTGTATGAAAAAGTGGTCACTGCGCAGACAATCTGCTAACTTCACGAATGCCTAGATCCGTTGGGCAAACTGAAAGTAAGACAAAAGCTAGATCAAACGGATTTTTGGATTAGGAAGGTTTTGTACCTACATATCTAGTTGGATAGACATAGCTTTGGGAATGTTCCGGCTCCTCTCTGGTTTTCTTCAAGCCACAAGTAAAAATACTTACCTACTTCTGAAAAAATGCTGCTAGGAAAAATTATCATACATATTTGTCATAGGATAAGTTTTAATCAAAAAGTGAGAAATCAGCTGTGTGTGAGTCATGTACCAATGCACTGTACTAAAAAATCCGAAATAATCACACATCACTCGGTAAGTTTGTATGTAATGTAACACAATTAGATAGTAGGTACTTGTCTCTATGCACAGCACTGACAATATTCCAGAATACATAAAAATGCTCGATCTGGGACCTTTTTATAGTTTCTCCAATTAATTTAGCTTATTCTAATGTAATTATTTATTAAATTATTATACCTATCTAATCTAAATGTAAACAAAAGCTCTATTCCTAAACTTTATGCAGTGTAGAACAGTTACTGAAAGTAGTTCTGAAATTTATAACTAGATGGCGCGACTAAAATTGGTCGTTTTCTAGATCGCGCTTCTTGACCATAAAAAGGTACCATGCTAAATCTATGGTCTTGACAGTAAAGCGTCTTACCGTTTTGACAGTAAAGCGTCTTACCGTTTTGACAGTAAAGCGTCTTACCGTTTTGACATTAAAGCGTCTTAGCGTTTTGACATTAAAGCATCTTAGGTCAAGTGACAGCGTCTTAGTTGAATCCAAAGATTTTTATCCATTTCAAAACTAATTCCTCTATGTCGCTAACGCGCCTAAAGAAGTTTTCACTTCAAAAACAGATTATTACCTAAGTATAACGTATATATTGTCTGTGGTATAACCTACTATTAACAGCTGTATCGAAAGACTTACCAAAGTAGGTTACCTTAACTGTGAAGCAAACAGTCAGATGGTCAAAATCAGTTGGTTTGTTCAATGGATCTCGTTTAGTTCGAGACGCCTACTCAATTATTTGCGGCAATACTTCAGGGCAGCTTATTAGGTTATTTCAATGAGGTTTTCTAAGTCAATAAACTAAAAGTAAGTAGGTAGTTCCTACTTACCTACCTACCGTACCTAGTACCTGTACTGGTACGGTCACGGCCAATAAGATGTATACTATACCTACACATCATAATTTTCAAAAAATGTACCTCTATGTACATTACCTATACTTACCTAAATTTCAGAAAAATGTAAACAGCTAAAATTTTCAAAAATATGTACTTAAGTACTCCGTTTCAAAAAGATGTATCCATTTACAGAAAACGTTCTCAAATCTAAATCGCTGTTCGTAGAGACTTGAAATTTTGTGGGTAGGTATGCCCTTAGAATAACAAGGCATAGAACCAGCTTCTCTCCCATCGCCTTAGTGCTGGAATAATATACCTCCACCAATTAAGGATTCATTAACTTTAAATACGTTTAAAATAAAATTAAAACAGTTTCTCCTTAACGCGCAGAAAATGAATCAAAGTCGCATTAATGATATTTCCGTTATTTAGGTGGGTAGGCATGACAGACAGACAGACAGACAGACAGACAGACAGACAGACAGACGACAGACAAACAGATAAATAAACACTTAAGTACATATAAAACAGATTCGGGTACCATTGCGCATAATATCTTTGCAGACACAATAGTATTTGAATTTAATTTTATTACAGTAGGTAGAGAACTCAAAATATTAATATTTATAAATATTAATATTTATAATATATTTAGTATAAGTACCTTACGTGATATGTATGTAATATATAATAATATATATATATAATATGATACATGACTCGGTTGTACATAATAGTGCTGGTCGTGACGTGGCTCCTCTGGCTACCAACTGAAAATCAGCGCTGGGTAGGCGCACCAGTGTGTACCTATCCAGCACAATGCTGAGTTGGGGCCTGTTTGCTTTGACTCTGCTGCGCACAACTTTAAATTTTAATCGTAATTTTAGGCATATCTTTAAGTTTATTGTGTTTGTGTTAGTAGTGTCTAAGCAAATAAAAATATTTTCTTTCTTTCTTTCTTTCTTTCCTTAGATGGTGTATCCCTTCCAGTCTGCTCCGATTTTCGATACCTCGGGTCACTGATCCAAGATGATGGAGGAATAGACCGAGACGTCAAAAATAGAATGAATGCGGGATGGATGAAGTGGCGACAGGTCTCAGGAACAACTTGCGACCCTTGTATGCCCCTTAAACTTAAGGGGAAAATCTACAAGACGGTCATTAGACCTGTCGTGCTGTATGGATCTGAGTGCTGGGCTACGAAAGCGACGGATGAAAGAAGAGTGCATGCGACAGAGATGCGAATGTTGAGATGGATGTGCGGTGTGACGCGAATGGATAAGGTGAGGAATGAATATATAAGGGGAAGTCTGAAAGTAGCGCCGGTGACTGAAAAGTTGAAGAGCAATAGGTTAGCGTGGTTTGGGCATGTAATGCGGAGGGATGAAAGTCACGTAACTAAAACGGTGATGGATATGAATGTGGATGGATATAAGATAAGAGGTAGACCAAAGAAAAGATGGATGGATTTTGTGAAAGAAGATATGGGTAAGAAAGGAGTGGATACGGAGATGACGAGTGATAGGGGAGAGTGGAAGAAGAGAACATGTTGTGCCGACCCCGCATAAGGGCAGGAAAATGATGATGAGAACCCTAGTAGGCGCACGCGAAGTGAAGCAATTTCAAGGTAGCCTTTAAAGGCTACGTACATCGCTCGACGCGTCAGTGCTCAAGGTCAAGGCCTACTGGGAAGAACTCTACGAATAGCGACGAACTCTACGTCTCATTACTCAAACGGCCTTATTAATTAGATTACCCTAATTCTACCTTAATACGAGACTACTCTCAGACTTGTTACTTCTTTAGTAACGAAGGAGCAACTTGAATATTTTGATGTTATTAATAAACTGGTAGTAGCCTCGAATGAGTAATACATTCCTTACATCGGGATTAGTAGAAAAAGAGTGAATGAACGAATGATCTCTGTGTCATTCATATGAATGACAGAGATAGACAATAATTTGTATTTGACAATCTGTTTTATTCAAAGAGGTTTTATTCTTCTAAAACTTTTTGGTGTTACGTCTGCCTACTCCATCTCTATACTAGGTGGCGCCTAGGAGTAACTCTTACTCCGAGAGTAGAGTCGAATTAGCTTAGTTCTTCCTTGGTCTTTGTTTATTAATACTGAATTGACCTACTACAGCCTTATGCTTTGGATTAGCGCTAATACCACCCTAGTTCGTGTTTATTAATGACAGCCTAAGGGTATGCCCATCTTGATGCCGTAGGAATATACTTAGTTTTTTTTTATCAGTTTTATGAAAATTTACAGCTAGGTATGTACAAACATTACTTAGGTACTTACTAGTTATCTATCAATACGTAAATGGAAGGCCAATTATAAATTTTCACAAATTGGAAAGATTATACCTACAAAACTATTGGTGCGGTAAACTTAGTATGGATAAGACCATGCCTGACTTAGATGAAATGGTAAACTTCCAATATAGAGTGATATTAAAAATCCTCTCGTTACGGTTTTATAGTACTACCTAGGTGCTTTTATAAAAATGTAATTTGCATAGTTGAATTAGTTAAACCAGTCATCTTGTAGGAGATAAGTAGGTATCGCCTACCTACTAAGCCTAATTTGTCTAGTCGGAGAAAACAATAAGTATCTCCAAAGCCTTGTAGGTACATAAGTACTTAATACTTAAGGACCTAGGTGTTTGCAAACAATTTCGAGTGTCATAAAAGTGTTCAATACCCATTACTAACGCTACAAAACTAAATCTATTTCCGCTGTCAGAGACAATAACTATTTACGCCTGGAACACTCCACATTTTAACAGACTGGACACAATAAATACACGTCACAAGAGAAAAATAGAACAACACCGCAAAATATTGCAGCAATGCACCTAAATAATGCTTCAAGAGAGTCATAAATAACTGTTTCAGTAGTTGAGAGTGGAGCGTGTCTTTAAAGCCTCTTTGCTTAGGATTGAATGCGAGAGCGCAAGTTATTGTCAGTGTATTGTTGTTTCCTTGTTTGACGTTTTGTATGAGAACAATGCGGTCACTTTAAGACAAAGAAGCTTATCTAGGATTTATTGCTTTTATTTTGTTAGTGTATAGTTTATTTATTTGGAAAACATCATAACAGCACAGCCAATGTTTTTAGGTAAGAAGTACCTACAAAAGTACGTCTGTATATTTATGTTCTAATGAAAACATCTTAGGATAGACATCAAGAAACTAAAGGTTAGGTTACGTCAAACATAATTCTGCTTATTACATAAACGTTAAACCTTAGTTGAACCCCATGCCCATGTTAACACATGTCAAAACAAAACTGCTACCACAAAAAAGCGTTCTATGTACGAGCATTTAAAGATCGTTTTTCTAGGGACAGTTTTTTAGTTAGACTTGGTCTAAGCTCGGCTCATTTTCTTGTAATAAGACGGAATAAGTTTTCAGCATTCAAATCGGTTTATTGATTGAGGTGATAATCAGGTAGTTATCTAAGTAATCGACAAAATACCAAAATGTATCTAAGTTCATGAACGAAAATGTATGTAGAGTCAGCGTCATGAATTGGTAACCCCCATAGTATCGCGCTTTGAACTGCAGGGGGCTTACCAGTTGGTAACGCTGACCATACCTAATGGTATTTTGTAGACCTAAAAATTCGTCAACATAAAAAGCAACTTCAAATAGTACGTCCTACCCTACCTATTTCCATGGAATTCTCGCTGAGTCGACCTTGCGCGACAATAGAATCTCATGAATGAACAGAGGGTGCCGGCCGAAGACGTAATGGCCAGGTAGAATTTATTTTACGTTCTCTCTTGAACCTTTGAAGTGTAAGATTGGCACTTTTGAGTTAATTTGAAATTTTTATGATGAGTTTGTCTTGCTAAGAGGATTTAAATTAAAATACAAGAACGGTAGGTAGGTACAAGGAGTTTAAAGATACTTTCAAAAAGTGCGTTGGCTTAACCTACAAAAATATTTCTTGTTTTTTAATAGCAGCAGTCGTTGTTAATTCTTTTTTTGCCCTTAATTTATTATTAATACTTACCTACTGTTACCAAAATTTTCGCACCTATAGGTACCTACCTACCTATATAAAGATTAATGGCCCACACACATGGTTACCTTACCTAGGTCATATCTCTGAAATAGACGCAGGCCTAATTCTAATTGTCTATTTCAATTTGCGCAATATTCTAACAAAGCTGCTGTAATTCGGCTAACCTTCACAAGTTCACTTGCTCGGGCAATGACATTTTGTAATGAGATAATGGTGAACATTTGTCACTCTAAAGGGTGTCGTTTTTGTAGAACACCCACAGTAGGTAACGTGTTTTCAAAATAGGTAAGGGAAACCAAATCTTATCCAAATTATTCTCATAAAATGGACTCGGGTCTTATTTTAAAATAAACAGTTTTCATATTTCCTTGATTTTGGATTTTGGCAGGATTGCTAGTCATGCATACCTAGTGTACCTACCTACCTACTTAATATTTTCTTTGAAATCCTAAGCAATAATAAATCCTTCTTTAACTAAAATACCCACTAGACAGCCTCTAAACGTAAATGAGCGATGTAAATGCCTACATCAAATTGTCAAAGCATGGTCTGGGAAAGTTATAAATTACTTTATATTAGCAATGTTTTTACGATCAACGAAGCTCTTTAGTTCTCGGTCAACTATCCGAATATTTTGAAAGTCAAAGTACATGAAAACTAGATAGCCTCAAACAAAACAAATAACAAACCTAAACCAACATTAGGTAGGTAAGGTACCTATCATGCTTTACTAATGTAAAAAATGTTAGCTTATTTATTTTATTTTATTTTATTCGGAAAACAATACATGGTTTATTCCCAACGACCCCATTGGTTTGCGTAGTGGGGTCGTTGGGAATAAAATTTCCCAACGACTCAGTAGATATTTATCATCAAGCCACGTTCTACGCGTTTACATAATGAGTGAGGTGACCGTTTTTACAACTTCCATGCTTCAGTCAGAGTTTAAGTTTAGTAAGTGGGTAGTAGGTACTACTTATTTATTTTTATGCCTGAAGCACCACAAAATTAGGCCCATCTATTGAAACTACTGCTAGCTACACATCATACGTGACGTTTTCAATTGATGAATGTCCAGTGCTGACCATACCTACTGGTTTAATTGCCGATCCCGACTGTTAAATTAAAAACCATGGCGAAGCCACCGTCGAAAGTGGGCACTGTTGGACAGAAAGAAGGCCACACACTTTCGAACTTTGTCACTCAGGTATTAGGTATGGGGCATGTGTGTGTCTCAACTCTCAAGCTACAAGCTAAACGGTTCTATCAAATAGAATATTTTATTTTTATGACCCTGGGTTGGAAGTAAATGGGCCTAGTAATGTGTCCCGTGTCGATAAAACTCCGCCTTATAAATATTCAGTAGCACAGAAGCAAACAGCCATAAATCCCATTACGGTTCTAATAATTACGTTTCAAGTAGGAGTCCCAAGGGTTGACTTTTTTTGTACTCTTATAGATAGACCATCTCGAGTGGGTGTAGAAATCTTTTGTTTACACACTTTTGGGATAAGAAGGTATTCTTCAACGATTTATTTGATTTTTGAATACTAGTTTTTAAAGGCAAAATTAACTTGATGTTTCAGACTTTATAGTATTAGGTACCTAGGTCTAAATTGTTTATTCTTGTTTTCAGGTACCATTTACCAGTAGATCTACGTTATTATTAATCCAAAGTTATATCCTATGGTTAGGTAGGTATATATTGTCGCCTAAGTCACTAGGTAGGTACCTTACCTACCTACCTAGGTACCTGCAAGCTATGCTTATCATTACTTTTAGTTGTAACATTATACCTGCCTAGGTACCTATAGGTAGGTAAGTGTATAATTTTGCATAGGTACCTACCCATACCTAAGTGGCTTATGTACAAGCTGCAATTTTAAAAACGTTTAATTATCTGTTAAAGTAGGTTATTCGAGAAGCTATTTATACTGAATGCCTTTTTATAAGGTTTTAATTCATTAAATATATCCTTAAATTATAGACGAGGCAAAACATCCTGTCATGTGCTCAGGATAAAATTGAATACGGGTGCAACTAGTTTAGTTTTTTATGTAACTCGTTCCAGCTGCATTTTTTCAGCTCACTTGTTTAGTACACGTGCTATGCGTTTTTAGAGTCACTCTTTAATGAACCGTCTCGGAAATGGCCGCGGGACGCCCTTGCCAGGATATCCTGTTTGAAAAATAAAATACTACCCCACACCTTTGCACTACCTTTATCAAAGCGATTTTAGCTCTTAGGTCGTTGTAGTAAGGCTCAAAATTGAATAAGATGCAAGGGGTACGAAGAGGAGAAATAAAATATCTATGTGGGTGTGTGCCCAAATTGCCATCGCTTTGTATTGTTTCAAAGGGATGTGCTTGAGCATTTTGTTTTTTTTTTTATCATGAAGATGATGGCTCAATTTATTTTAAAACAAATAATACGCAAAATGTAAAAACCGTTTCGTTTCTGTTTTTTAATACCAAGTTTAATGTGTTACTTGTAAGTAGGTAGGTAAGTACAGATAGGTAGGTCACGAGCTCTTTGAAACCAGTAGCTATGATATTTATTAAAATAAATTCTAAACTGAAAAACCAAACCTACCTTGGTTTGGTTAAGTTACAGTAAAAATACCTACACTACTGACCTACCTAGGTTATCAATTCCTTTAGGAGGGTATTAATAGTTTTAGAAAAAAATTAAAAGTTTATTTATTTGACTGGCAGAAAGCGCAGGAAAGCCTTTTGTTGGATACAAGTGCTATATAAGTGTAAGTCTATTAGCTTAGTACAAATTTGTTTTCTCTTTTATTTAATTTTTTGCTTTGTTTATCATTTGTAACTTTTGTGCACCAATTTAGTTTTGTAAGTACTTATGTTATTCTTTAGTTAGACAGTAGTAGTAGTTTCATGTCCGCTAATCAGAATCGGTCCTAACGGAAGATCAGCGCGGTTCGTTCTGTTTGTCAACTCAACAATCCGCTTATTGCTGAGTTAGGCTCCATTTTGCAGCAACCTAGAATATAAGTTATTCTCGTGTCTGTCGTGGTATGTACCTACTTATCGTTGCAAATAAAACATTTTCTATTCTATTCTTATTCTATTCTTTAGTTAGGAATATTCTATAGTTTTATAATAAAAAATACCTACTTACCTGTTAATACATACCTACCTAATGCATGAAACAAAAACATTGCATGCATAATTATTGTTCACACTATTAACAATTAAAATATAAAATTATCATGCATGCGAGTTAATCTTATCCACATTAACCTTTTAATTACCTCGCGAGATTTTCTGTCTCAGTTTCTCATTCCAATTTCGTAATGCGCTATCTCTTCCTAAACCCTCAAATGCCGGATGCCGGCTGGTTCACTTGTTCGTTCCATTTCCATTCGATTTCGCCGCGCGAACCGTTCTTTTCATTCAGAATTCAGTCAGTCCGCGCGCGCCGTCGATGTAGGAAGGGTCTCTGCGCATGCGTCAACTTCCCACACCCGGCGATTGACATATTCGAAATTCAAACGAAAGTAAATAAACTAGTGAAAAACAAATCGTGTAAAACAATTATTGTTAATTCGAAGATTTGAAACTGGTTGCTTTATAGAAGTGGACACAGATTGTGCAGTTTTTGAGTGAGTTTCTTTTATTTTGTTTTTGCATGCTTGAGCCGGCATTTGATTTTATCCAAAGGTGTTTTGTTTGGATTGTTTTTATTGTTGGCGTGAGAGCGGAGGATGAGATAGCGAAGTTTTGTTTCGTTCACCTGCCGTTGTATTTTTTTTATAGTAAAACAGAGTAAAACCTAAATCAACTGAAAAGGAAGCGTACCTACATAGAGTAATTTTACCTAGGTAGGTACCTACCTACAGTGTTATATTTTGTAAGCGAGAACTCGAGTCTAGGCAGAAGTTTTGTTTGAGTTTGAGACAAGCCATTGACCTTTGTGTGCAATTTAGGAGACTGGTATTATTGTTGTATTAATACATACTGGTGTACCAGCTACATCATCTAGATTGGTTGGGTACCTAGGTACCTACCTAGGATTACTCAGTAAATACTAGGTAGGAGTAGGTACTTCTTACATACTTCGACAATTTACAGAGGTAGGTGGAAATACCTAGGTACCTACCTAAAAACCTCAGTAAATACTAGGTACGTGTAGGTACTTCTTACATACTTCGACAATTTACTGAGTTAGGTGGAAATACCTACCTACCTAGGTACCAACTCATTGACCAATACTATCTTGACTCACCTAGGTAGGTAAAAATTACATGGAAATTGTTTTAGTCATCCATTCGCCTCGAAAAACTAAAAATGTTACCTAGTTAGGTAATACATAGTATACCTACTTACCTACTTATAATAAGTAGGTGTACATACCTACCTAAAAATCCATTGATGCACGGCCGGGATTCGAACCAACGACCTTCAGATTGAAAGTCGAGGCACAACCCCATTCGACCAACACGGCTTAAACAGAAGGTAAAATTAACCTTACCTGCTTACCTTCGTTTTTTTTAAGTTTACTTGCAATAAATTTAAAGTGGATATCTTGAGTGTTCAACTGCTGCTCTAGTTAGCTCTAGCTCTAGTTCCAGTCCGAAATGATTGTCCTAATTCCATTCAACAAACCCAGTCGATCTGACGCCAACTCAATGCTGAAACCGGGATATCAATGAAATTGAATGACAATGCTGCTATGTCAAAATCTGACTATTGTCATTCGTACGGACTTGAAGAGAATCCTACAATACACTACGCCCAACGGATCTAGGCATTCGTGAAGATAGCTAAGATAGATTTTTTTTTTGTATCTTGTTACGCGATTGTTCCGCCATTTGTTGACCGATTTGCAAAATTATTTTTATGTTTGAAAGGGTATACTTCAGAGGTGGTCCCATATAAATTGTATTCCTGAGGGATTGATAGTTTCCCCGTAAAACTCTAAACACTTTCCCTCCATGTCACAAATAGAAATCGAATCGACAGCTTGACGCCCTGAGTCACACCGCGTTTCGAGTCAAACATTGAAGTCGGTTTATGTATGAAAAAGCGGCCACTGCGCAGACAAACGACTAACTTCACGAATGCCTAGATCCGTTGGAAGAGCTGTACATAGCCTGGCTTTACCCCTGGCTTAGATTAGTTTAGAAGACTTGCAGTTTTTTTGCAATCCTTTCGATTCACTGAGATGTGAAATTGGATTGTCTGGCTTAGCTAGAAAAAGTTTTATGCCTTTTTATTTTACCCGACTGCGTCAATCAGAAAGGCGTGTAATGTTTTATCAAAATTGTTTGGCATGGTTCGCAATAGTTCACATTATCATTGAAGTGTGCTAAGTTTCAATATTAACATAATTATTATTTTGCCCCTTTGAAAAAGCAGAAACTTTTTGTTTCCAGCGGCTTTGCCCGAGACTTTATTATGCTAGTAAACTTAGGCCTTTATATCTATTTTAGATGATTTATACAGCGTCAGGAGGCAATCCATGCCTACACTTAACTGGACGCTGTGATGCCTGGGACATTGTTTGAGATGGAATAGGCTTGCCCAGCACCTAAACCATCCTCTCAGCTTAATCAGCCGCCCACAGGTAAGACGACGTCAATACGTGTGGAGCTGACTAAGCTGCGGGTTTCCTCACGATGTTTTCCTTCACCGTTATGCCAGTAGCTAATAAGTATTCAATAAAGTTTGGCAGTAAACTCGAGAAAAGATAAGTCGTTTAACACGTTCAATGCCGTCGCACATGGTGGCCATGCTGCATACTGTTGCATTTCCATCGGATGACACTAGTGCATGTATCGAAATAATTTGAAACTACCTATGTAATAGGTCATTGAACCGAAACCAAAGATAGGTTCGGCTGAACAGATGAGCTGGCCACAGTGGCCACCTATTTTAGATGCATGGTAATTTTGTGTAGGTTTTGAAATGGCTACCTTATTAACACTGCCTTATTGATATCCGGTATCGGAGTTCTATTCTAGACAATGAGAAATGAACGATTGATGAAGGTAATCAGGCTCACATAAAATTAATTAATTTTGAATTAATGTAAACTAATGTGGTACTTAGAGCCGTGTTGTTCGAATGGGGTTGTGCCTCAACTATCAATCCGAAGGTCGTGGGTTCGAATCCCGACCGTGCATCAATGGATTTTTCGTTTCGTAAAAAAATTATATACGATATGAGCTCTTATGTGAAGAAAAACATCGTGAGGAAACCCGCAGCTTAGTCAGCTCCACACGTATTGACGTCTTTCCTGTGGGCGGCTGATTAAGCTGAGGATGGTTTAGGTGCTCGACAAGCCTATTCCATCTCAAAAACAATGTCCCAGGCACTACAGCGTCCCGTTAAGTGTAGGCATAGGTTGCCTCCTGACGCTGTATACATCATCTAATATAGATGTAAAGGCCTAAGTTAAGCCTTGCTCCAATTCTGTAAACAATTGCCTTTCGTAATAAATAAATATTTATCCTCGTAACTCCGAAAATAGTAACAATAACCTACCTTCTTCTTCTTCTTCTTCCTGCCCTTATCCCACTTAAGTGGGGTCGGCACAACATGTTTCATACATATACTACATACATACCTACCAATTTTACTTAAACTTCAAACTAAAACATTGTAGTCTTCCCTCATTAGAGTTATTTTAATGAAGTTATTTAAACTGTTAAAAGCCAGGTAAAACCTTCTACGTATCTAGATAAGCTAAACAGTGACTTCCTGTTGTATGGTGTCTATGGTTTATGGTTTTTGTAAGATTTTAAATATTAATCACTCACTCTTTTTAGAACCAAACGTTATCTGTAAGTAATTATAAAAGTAAACAGGGTTATTTGTTAAACACCGGTCACCTCTCGGAACTGTATTACTATCATCATAAACAAAAAAAATTCTAAATTTATCGTATTTTAGTTCATCAGATTTTCATACAAAAATAAAGTCAAAGTCAAAGTCAAAGTCAAAAAGCATTTATTCAGTAGGACCGCTGGGATCACTTTGAAACGTCTTAAAACTAGGTGATTCTACTCCTGTTCCTTCGCGACCAATAATATAAAAATATATAATAAAAATATTTAAATTGAACGCTCTAAATGATACAAAGTCTATGCGAAAGTACCATAGCGAGGGGAGCAGGGTTAGGGCGGCGGGGGCGCTTGGTATTGACGAAATGTATTAGATAGGACAACGAAATCTTGAAGGTTTGATTTTGGTAAATGTATGTTTTGTAAAAAGTCATGGAATAAAAGTTGTTGTTTATGATAATAATAAAGACAGTCGTGAGATGTTACCGGTGTTGTACAAAAAAACATAATTATAATCTTTTTCTGAACTTCGAACAATTTTAGTGGTAAAAGCGAGTGTTTCCGCTGAGTGACTACTACTAGGGCCCTTATTAACAAAACACCTTTTATTAAGGCCCTGTGGTATCACAATTAAGGTTTTTTGATCCAGGTTTATTCGGCCGGTATGTAAAAGTAGCCAATAAAAAGCTTTTCTTAATAAAATTGAACATATACTCGGTGGTCGTGTCAGAATAGAAACGTGATTAATAAAAGTTGGCTCGATAAAAAAAAAACATAAAGATGACACTAAATCGATATTTCAATTCAGTTTTACTCAGAGATTTCTACTTCAAATGAAGTCAAAGTTATATCAAATGGCCTATATGCTGAGCAATGCCTGGGCAAAGCCTTTTTCATCTCAACAACGTTTCAGGCATTACAGCGCCCAATTCAGTGTAGGCATAGGTTGTGCCTGGCTGTATTTCACCTAAAACATTCGGTACCTACTATTTAAAACAAATACATATAGTACTTACTTACTTACTTATCTACTTAATATTAAAGTAATTCAAAGTATTTCTAATATCCTCATTATGCAGAAATCATAGACACAGTAGCATAGTGGCGTTGACTTCAGTCCGACCTCGACCCTCAATGGCACTTAACTCAATAACCACCTTTATTTGTTGCATAAACTAGTGTGAATCATAAACTGGTTTAGTTTTGTCTATTAGAATAGAATTTCCATAATTGTATTAACGAAACTACTTAATATTATGTAGAGGTAAAGTTTTCTTTGATATCATCATCAGTTTGGAAATTCCAATCATACATACATACATAAAATCACGCCTCTTTCCCGAAGGGGTAGGCGACCACGGATCTCCACTTGCTACGATCCTGACACACAACTTTTGCCTCATTCACTCTCATTACATTCTTCATGCATGCTCGCCGGTTTAGGGTACTTTTAACCTGGCCCTTCTCCAAAATGTCGCCAATTTGATCCAAGAAGTTTCGCCTAGGCCTTCCCCAATTCCAATCATATTTTTGAGTTTTGTCGCGGTTGTAGAAAATATGCTTTCGCCTAGCTAGTAGCTACATGTCATTTTACTCTATTTTATCGTAGAGTACCTACTTATATCGGTGGGTCGTGAATTCACAATAAATAATATTCAAATGTAGATTAGCCTTGCAGACAGTAGCTATTACAATACTTTTCAGTTTTTGTAGATAAATATTAAAATTTTTGCCAATTAGTAACTTGTTGGTTCAAAAAACGAAAATAAAAACGAATATACATACCTACAAGGTTACTTAATACGAAGCCTAATGGATCTATTTGGCCATTAGTACATTAGCGGGAGCAAACATTTGGAATATCCTTTGTTTTGTTGATAAAGGTCGTAGTGTAGTACGGATAGTAGCGTCTACTAGATAAAAACACACTATGATAGTATTTTTCACGTAGGAACGTATCCCTACCACATAGAACTTTTACGTTTGACGCTGTACAACATTTTTCCCGCGACGGGGATCGAACCCGCGACCTTCTTCGTCGCAGGCGGACCTTCGCCCATTGCGCCACAGAGGTCATCGCTCTTTCCAGGGCTGCTTCCTTGACCTCTTTATACGACATGACAGCTACCTTCTTCAGTTGGCTCATGGAACTTATCCTCCGTCTTCCTCTTTTCAACTTTCCCTTCTATATTGTTTTTAATGAAACTGTCATGTCGTATAAGATGGCCGATCATATATCCGTTTCTGTTCTCGACAACTTGCATTAGCGATCTCTCTTCGTCAATACGTAAAACTTCTATGTTGTTATACAGCTAAAATAAAAAGTTTAACACCTTAACGAATATCTAGGTAGTAGGTACCTTCACTCAAAATATTGAGTCTTAAAAAGGCTCCGAAATCAAGCTTTCAATCCGTACCGTGGGAGTCGAAGGTGTTAATGATAACAAGGATGATGTTACAACTCTGTTTTACGTTGTAAAACTTATGAATGGTTTTTACGAAACCACTTCACTCGACGTCAATGGAATCCGGAAATGGGCATTGAGGACTGTGAAATGTGGGTAATACAACTTATATTTTTTACTTGTAAACTTCTTTCGTTTTAATTAAAACGTACGGTTATTATAATAAAGCCCTTTTATTCCGAATTCGCTACAACTTCAGCTACAACGTGTTATAAATTATTTTAGAGTATGTCTCGCAAATCGGCGTGCCTCATGGCATAGGCCTCCTCCAGCTCTCTCCACTGAGCTCCATCTTCTGCAACTCTGGTCCAATACGGTCCCAAGGTTAGGCGGATATCGTCTTTCCATCTTGTTTTTGGACACCCCTGTTTTCTTGTGTCTTCTCTTGGGTACCATAATGTCACTTGTTGGCTCCATTTATTTGCTTTGCTGCGCAACATATGTCCTGTCCAACCCCACTTTAGATGTTCTATACGGGTTATTATGTCTTCTACTCTCGTTCTTCTTCTTACGTACGGTTATTAGTCGGAGGAAATGTTATTCGGGACAAAGTTATACTTGAGAACGTTATTTTCGGTGAAATACATTTTTAAATCGGATCAATACGAAGATTACCTACTTCAACACGATAAGAGCTTTCACAATTTAAACTACCAGACTACCCGTATTTACTTTAAAGTTTAGCCACTAGAAAGCGATGCTTGAAATCCCACAAGCGCCTTTGCTTTTACTAAAATACTGGATGGAATTGAGATGTGGTCATGAATTAATCTGAAATAGCGCGTTAACAAAAGAGGCCCAAATAGGGGCTCAAAAGCTGTTGCAAACTTAGGGTCCAGTCCCTCGTGTAAATGAAGGTCGTTTTCGTTAAGGCTCAAAATGGTTAAACATGAACATGAGTACAATATCTATTATGGCGTTGTGTTGTGGGAAAAAAAAGTCTGGTAGTAGTCTAGTTTGGATAAAGCTCTAGCGTAGATCGTCATTCTACGTCAGAACAGAAATAATAAAAGAGATCCAATTTATATGATAATAGTCCCACAATGTAAGCCGACGAGTCACTGATTAATAAAAATTAATGTTCAACAAGACAGCTGTTCACGCTTGTTTGTTTTTAGGTTTCCTTCCTTGGTGGTTACAACCGGAAGCAAGCAACAGTTTAACGGCTTCATTCCTACAAACCTCAATATGAAAGTGATCATGATTTAAGCGATGACAAAACATTATACTTAACTGTTTTAATAAGATAAGGGAAATGTAGATCTACCGATTATGGGTATCAAATATTACGACAGTAGATTTGTTTGAACAAACTATGACACATCAAATCTCTCAGTAGCCCTAAGAAATCTCCTCTTACTAGATAAAAACATCTTCAAGTGCCTACTTACAGTACATACTACAAACTATGCTCGCGGCTATTAAATCAACACTAGATAAACAACAGTACATTACCGTATATTGTAAAAGATTCATAAATAACGTAGTGATAAAGGCCAGACGTACTGAATATGTACTTGAATGTAATGATTATATGAGTCATGTTTCAAATCTAAGACATGTCGTGACCGGTCTATACGTGAACTTGACAGTACCACATTTGTTAGTCGTATGTCGGCTTAACAAAACTGTATGGATTGTTATAATTAGTCGAATTAACCGTTGGCATGATGCTGATGATACAGAGGAAATTGTTATTTGAGACGGGAAGCGTGTGAATTTAATGCTAATGAACTTTGAATTGTACGAATAAGTACAGAGATTTCCACTTGAAATTCTTGCATGTCATTGGATATTTGCAGACTTTATTTAAATCAAGGTATTTGAAACTGTTGAATAAGATAATATTGGATATCGTTTCAATGCATACTGCATGGACATTTCCTTCGTATTAAGATCGAAATGAAGATATTTCTATTCTAAGCTTCTCTTTGGTAGGGTAGGACTCGAACATTTATTGAGAATCAATTCTACTGGACATACTTGAAGCTTGTCTTGTCTTGAAGCCAAACGTTCTCATAACATAATTTTAAATGGTTTTAATAAAACCAATTTAGTGACATTCCAAATGCAGCTTTCAAATTAAACTCCCAAAGCTCATGTAACAGGTTCAAATCTTGTTTCTTTAATGATATCCACTTCGAAATTGTTCGGACCAATTACTTCTTTCGTGCAAGTTTTAATCTTTTTCGGAGGAAGTTGCTTATTAACAGGTTTCGTATCTTTATGAGCTACCTCCGATGCCTCTGATTCATATCCAACGCTAAGTGGAAATAATTAACAAATGTTTATTATCTTTTATTTGTTTGGAGGTAAAAGGTTGGAAAATTGTTGAGACGAATCTTTGTTGGTTGTTTTGATGAAGTAATTCAAGAATTGCCCGTTCGAGTTTAATATCGGTGAAGCAATCTGTCAGATTCAATACCGTTTGATTGATCGACTCCGTCTAAGCTTCGTTCAAGTTTTAATTTGTAATTTCGTTGAAAATTATTAACGACAACAATCTCGATAACTTTGGGTAAATGGACAGGTTTATTGGTATCTACTTCAAAGTTCAAACTACTTATAAGTTCCGTTGTACACTCCCTCGTCTCAAGGCAGTAAGTAGACATGCAAAAACATAGATTACTTACATGTAATGACCCCTTACGGACTTCTCAACGGATATCCTTTCATATGTCGGCGAAACGAGCAGGTTTTGAGTCGAGCTACCGTGCGTTCGTTTGTAGGGTTATGCCACACAAAAAAAAACCTGATCAATTTGGCTTCATTAAAGTAGATTTAGATAGAAAGTAGATTGTAGATTTTAGGTTTTGATAGAACTTTGTTGTTTCTTGTTCATACAACTTAAGTTTAAACAGAAAACTTAGGTTCGTCATAGAACCTAAGTTTTCAGACTCAATTATACTTTCATTACATTGGCATTTGGACATTTCTTGATAGAAAATGTTGGCAAATTCACGTCAAACTAAATTGAATACGGTCCTTAAAAGTCCTTCTGATACCCTTATTTTATATTTATTGCGAGATCAGTTTTGCGTGTCGAAAATTACTCGGAGCGGAAATATTAAGAGAGTTAGCAATTTCCATAATTGCACTCTTGAAAATGTAAATTTTACGTTAGTAAATCTCACTTTTTTCGTTCGTCAAAATTTGAGTGTATCTTTTGGATTTCATTTGTCTTCCTCATTGCTTAATTTTGTCATTAGAATACTTATGACAAGTGTTTTTGTTTCTTGATTATCACGTCGGTTTTCACAATAGAGTAGTTCTCTGATTTATGCTTTATTCAATGAGAATACTGTATCAGCTATTAAATAAAGTCCAATCTTTGGCTCCACATTCCTCATTTACCTTAGGTAAGTTAAGTACTCCTAGCTTCAGGTCACAATCTGGTTATCCCAAACTAGTAATCACTAAAACCTCTTAATTCCAAACTTAGTTATACCACCAGCAATTTGATACCAAATCAATAACCATCGTATTATTATTAGTAGCGTCCCAATTTAAATAATTTGTTCATCATGTAACTACCTCGGGTGCTTCGGTTTAAACAACCTCTGATGATGAATGATTACTGAGATTTCGTATAATGACGACTTTGGACAGGCTCCTACTGACATGATAAAAAGACTGCTTCAAATAGCTTAGTATTTTTTGTGCTCCATATGATGAAATGTGTAATCAGTTTTGTATTGAAGGGAATGATAAATATGCCTTATAAAGACAGTTTTATTCGTTCTTGATTCTCTGTATTATAAAGATACTACCTACAATCTGTCTTTAATTTTATTGTGCCAACTTCTGTCATAAAACTGTCCCCACGACTTTGATCTGGGTACTATTCAATTTCCAGATGCCAGATTCGCGTATTCTCATTTCCTTCGTTTTCGTATTAATAATATATGTGTGCCATCATAGATAAATATTGTCCTGGTATAATTAGGACCTTGAGCAGAGTTCCATGTAATTTGTTCTATCATGTTAGTGTGTGTTCCTCCTTGAAAAGATCACGTTAACAACCTTTATATCAAATTCGATCTTTCTTAGAACCAGTTTAGGTTAACCTAATTTTTCTGTGATCGAGGAAGTGAGCAATAGAACAGTAAAAAAGATGGATAGATATTATTCTAACAAAAAGCCGGGATTGCTTCTGAAGGAATAACATTAGGAATTTAGGAGCCAACCAAAGAATAAATAATGGAGTTTCCTTCGGAATTCACGTGGGCGGAAGAATGGTCGGGTTTGTTGACTGATTCGTCACTGAACTCGTTATGATGCAACTTTTTGTTGACAGACTATGCGGCTTGTCTGTTACATCTATCTTTTAAAAGTTATGTAAATCTAGATACGGTGTGAGAATCTGCATGAATTCCTGCTATGGAATTACTGCAGATCAAATCCATGATTTTTCTTAGCTTATATCTTAGCGTATTAGCCGTTTAATCGATTTGCCGACTCTCTGTTCTGGTTGAAAAGATCTTTATTTTCAACTAGCTGTTCGTTATTATTATTTATTTTTTTTATTAATGGCTTTGCCATCGCGGTGTTACCAGCGGTTCCTCGGCAAGCTTCACTTTCCCGGGATAAAATATAGCCATGTTCATCAGAGATAATGTAGGATTCTAATGGTGAAAAAATTTTTTTTCAAATCTGTTTCAAATTCAAAGAAATCTTTCCTCTTTATAATATTAGTGTAGATTTAGAAAGACCAAGTTTATCAGTGGTCAGCGTTCGCACGGAACTTGAATGCAGATCTCAAAGAACTTTCCCAAATTCAATTCATTGTAACGAACCCCCATTCACTGGTTCATATCAAACTGGCAACACTGACAGGTGTGTTCCCGGCGCACCGTTCCCCTTTTTTCAACGTCCGTTCCTGTTTTAAACACTGGAAGATATATCCTAACCGACATATCTCTGGAAAGAGAAATTTCAACCTCAGCTTCTTGAAATTAAGGCTCAAAATGCATTGCATCAACAGCCAAAGCTGTATAAGAGTAACAATGAATGGATCATTTCCCTTACAATGTGCTTCAACGGTTAAAGTTTCTTGTCAGTGGAAAAGTGTTCTTACTGCTATGGATTTAATATCTGAATTGAGTTTAAGTTTGTCTGGCTATCGTATATCCTCAGTGATTGTATTAAGTTTGTTTTAATTTATTTTGGGACCTTCAAAATCTCAGTCCGGTTGGAACTTTAATCAGTTTGGCAACTTCGGTATCCAAAATCGAGGATTGTATTAGTATTTTATAACTTTTGCGAGAGCCCAAAACTAATTTGAAATTAATTTAAAAGTCTTATGATTTTTTTATCTAAATTATAAAGAAGTTGTTTTTGGGGAGAAATCTCCTTAACTACCCAACCGTTTAAAAAATGTACTTCACGATTTTCACGGATGAAAAGCAGCAATTTCTAACTGAGGCTGTGCAGTTAAGAATGTTGGAATGTGAAATTCTGTTTGGACATAAAGGGGTTTATTACAAGAAAATCAGCCGATTTTAGACCAAGTCTAACTAAAACTGTCCCTAGAAAAACGATCTTTAAATACTCGTACATAGAACGCTTTTTGTGGTAACAGTTTTGTTTTGACATGTAAAACCTTGGTTGAACCCCATGTTCAACCAAGTTTTATGATTGTATAATAAGCAGCAATATGATTAATTCCATGTTAGAGGTCTTAAGAAGTTTATGTTGTTTTACACCAAGATGTTAAAGGAACAACCACAATCACTAAAAAGTTTTGATGATTTGGAATGAAGTTCCTTTTCGGACGGTATCGAAGAAAAAAAAAGACTGAGGCTGGAAAAAAAATTGTTCCATTTTACCGTCACGACACATGTATATATATCAAATCGTCACAGTGCGAAATGCGCAGCCGCGACACTATCTATAGATTGTTATTGTTAGTACGAAAGAGCGTTTCTAGGATACCTAATTGACAATTAATTTATTATATTCCCAGTATAGAAAAGTACTCTTTGCTTCGTTCCAACCGAGTGTTCCACGACACTCACGTACCATAGACAATAAATACTAGTACAGTCAATACCTACCTAGATGATTTAGGTGGTTTTTCAAGTACATACCTCTTTAGGTATCATCATCATGGTACTCTCAACATGCTCATATTTTAGATACGGTACAAGAAAACACCATAGCAATATTATAAAACTGTTCGTGCCTATATCAATTTGTACGCTTCACACGCAGTAATCAATTAAATCTCGATTGGAAATCTCATGGATTCTTAATTTTCGATCACTAATCTATCATACATGTAGGAGAACTCGAAAAGTGTTGGCATTTTACCGTCTGAAATGAATTTTGGTAAGATTTTTTTTATAATGAACTTTTAGTTGAATCAGGTTCACATTGTTTTAGAAGTTCTATATAGAAAAACGAGTAACAAATGGTCGGAGAAACCGAAATACGTATTAAAACATTGTGTCCTGAGAATGATAAACCTCTCGGTGGGAAGTCCCTAAACCTGTCACCAGTGAAATGGTTCGATAAACGTTTTCTGCCTGGCAAAGTAAGTGTGACAGAAACAAGAAATAACTATCAATCGTTTCAAAGGTTATTGACTGATCCATCAATAATTATTTTTTCCTATCTCAAACTGATTCGTCATTACCGTGGGATGAACGATGCATTCTCATTATTTATGAGAACAAAAAAGAAAGCAAGCGATTTAATATGAATATCGCATGAGTCAAAGAACGGAGCGTAAAAAACGGACCGCTATGAGATAGTAAAAATTAAAATATGATACCTATTTTGGCAAATGTAGATAGAGTTACTTCTATCTATCAATTCGTATTGTAATGCGGTGAACAAACAATTAAATTATATTCGGAAAAAATACTAAAGCATCTCAATTCTCCATTAAGAATTGAGATGCTTTAGTATTTACTTATATTTTTTTTATATTTTGAACTGATATTGAAAACGATATTTTATTAAATATCGTTTTCAATATCAGTTCACGAACATAATAAATTGTAAAACAAAAATATGCTTGACACAAACAATGTAAGTAAAGTGAATCAAACATAGACTTTCAAAAAATGTAGCATGCTGCGGAAAGTTCATACAGGAAGTTCATGTTTTTTTTGCAGCCGAGCAACCAACCAATTCGTACATCAAAGTAGGACATACTCGTATTTAGGTAGCACTTACGACGCTTTAAATTCCCGACATCCGGTAGAGTCATTAAACCCTGTTTATTTTATTTCAATGATCGTTCCGTTTTCTCTGTATTCGCAAATAAAAGGCTTCGGGTCCATTATCTGTGTTCTCAAGGGGTTTAATGGAAGGTCCCTGGATAGGAATTTGAGATTAGAAGCAGCTACCATTAGCAGAAACTTGGCGTTATCAGAAATTACTTCACAAATGACCACCTCTGATGACCTCTGTGGCGCAGTGGGCGAAGGTCCGCCTGCGACGCGAGAGGTTGCGGGTTCGATCCCCGCCGTGGGACAAATGTTTGTATGACCTACAAATATTTGTCTCGGGTCTGGGTGTATCTATGTATAATATGTATGTATTTACAAACATGTATGGTGGTATAAAATGTCAAAAGCACCAGTCAAATCGTAAAAGCCATTTAACTGCGATAGCTTATTTCAATTTGGGAATTCGGTGATGAGTATGTGAGTGTCTTGAGTTGGTTGGTTGGTTCTTAAAGTTTTATACGAGTATCTATACCGATGGTTTTAAACCTCAACCGAAAAGATTGCGGTTCTTTAAAAGGCACCTAACTAAATACAGAGCTGTTGTTTTAAGCGATACAAGAAAATCTGTTAAAGTGTTTGTTGTATGTGAATCATCTAGTATAAGCCTAAGTTTTTTCAGGCAGGAGTGTCACTTGGAAGCAATACAGAAACTAATGCCTTATCATTACGGGACCAATGGACCATAGCAAAGTTTCATTTGGTATATGAATGTGTGCGATTATAACTATTGTAAGTACCTACCCATTGCGTCTTGAATGTATAGGTACTTAATGTATGCATTTCACTTGATCAACCATAAATCATCTGCATTAAGAGTTCAAAAGATTTGCTCAGTCACTTATCGTAAGATTTATTAAGACTAATAAACCTTTGGCTGATTCATTTTGTGTTGTTTAGTCAGGTCGTAAGTATTTTTTGAACATTATTTGAATACCAACCAAATGATACATTATAAGTACCTACCAAATGACATGACTTCTTTATAACAAAGCCAAAAATAAACGGTTTCTTCAAACATAAGCTTTCAATTTCCCAAAAGCATAATGTGCGATCACTTTTGGGAAATTGTGCGACGCACATGCCTTAGCAAATACGAAGCGTATCCCTTCTACGATAGTTTTCAGAGCACCGAAAACTAGGAATTCTTTCTCGCGTCAACGAACGCTGATTGGAAATCCAAAATCGTTCCACAGTACCACAATCCACATCTGTTGTACATTGGGTCTCACCTGCCGATTTACCCCCAATCTCGCCGTTAAACGATGTACCGAAGCAAACCGAATCGAAAACAAGGCCAAAAGCGTGTTCCGATTAATTACGGAATGGTTTTACGGAAGAGAGCATCACTGTGAAACGGCAGCAATGCAATATAAGCCTTGCTATGTTGTGCTTGGATTCTAAATGGTCTGGCAATAATTCAGATTTCAGTAGACCTACCTATTTTGATTTCGCCCGAATCAAGTATTATATGGAAGGAAATCTGGTGAAGCAGTTTATCGGTCGCACGAAATCTATGGTGAACGTACTTTAATACAGTCTTGCTTTTCGTTTTCAAGTGTCAATGATGAATAGGTCGGCTCTTGACATCGAGACTTATACAGGCAAGAATGAGGTCTACGATGTCTTTCAAGAAAACTGTGTAAACGATCACACTAAGGTACCTTATACCTGAACTGATCAAACTACTCTTTATTCAAGAGATAATTTCCTTTCAACAGTTGGTAGATGAAAGTCGGGAAGTGTACGGAACCAGACATTAAAGATGATTAACCAGCTGTTCCACAGCACGCATCAAATGCTTCAGCAGAACCGTTTCAAGCGCGTTTTTCTGTGCTACGGATGAATCACATTGATGTGTTTCAACTGTTGAAAATTTTAAATCATTGCTTGATGGACAAATTACTTTACAATCTATTGTCTCATATCTCAAATCTCTTATTATCATCTTTATCTTCAATTAGATGTTTAAAAATCTTTTCTAAAGTACTGTGCTAAGGAATTTCTTGTAGAAAGCTCACAAAAAGAGTTGGTCGTTTTGCCTGTTCCACTTCAACTCAATATTTTTCGTACTGTATTATCATAGTCGATGACGATTAATGTACTGTAGCAATAATGCATCCTGTCGGTTTAGTTTCGTTTAAAGAACCAGCTGACTGATCAGTATTTGGTGTATCATCCTCGTTTGCTGATTATCTATATTGAATCTAAATTCAGGCGTATAAAGTTCATTATTCTTTGAATGATTAGTTGAGCTGAAACAGACATGGTTCCAGTTAGTCTTGCTGTGTCGGAATGTTCATGGTCCACGGCGTCTTTCGAAACAGTCTTGGGCGTGCTAGTGCGAATGTTTTTATGGACATGCCTTAATGGATTTGTGTCGGCACTCGTACCTATTCCGAATTTGATGGATCATCGCTTAGTTTTTGCTATTTTTCTACTGTTGTTTAAAAGTAGAGTGCGCCATAATTTATTCAGAAACGAAGCGCCAGCGGCTGTTGTGCCAAAGTATCACGTGCCAAATGATTATCATCGGAAAATACTATTGTTACCAATCCCTGAATAGTTAGCACTTTCAAAAATTCACACATTGTGTTTCACGTAGAGTTTCTTTCGCGGAGCTCTGATAAAGAAAATTGGTTGACAAAGCTAACGATGACATTGTGGTGGCCTCGGAGCGGAGAAATGTCGATGAACTCTATCAGAGGATCAATTGAGATATCTCTTGAATACTAATGAAGATATTCTGATCCATCTCAATGTACTACTAGGTACCTACTGTCTATTTAAAACAACTCTTGAAAGTCAAAGGCGATAACGATCCCTAAAAGGGAGCAGATAGATTTGTGTACTTTACGAGTGAATTATTCTGTGAAATCTTTATCTGCCACGAAAGATGTTTCCTTTAAACGCGATATATTCAAATCTATCCAACCAGTCGTTTCAATCCGGCACTGAATTGCGACGCTTATCAATTTACGAAATATTTTCATATATCCTCGTTCTTATATCCTTAAGATTTAGCCGACAGGCGTTTCGTGTCGAAACCTTTTTAGAAGTGTCGTAGAAGCGACGGTAAAAGCTTATGAGAGCGAAATAGGCTTCCTCGCTGCTACCACTTTAGGTAAAGGTGTAAATTCAAGACATGCCCGTTCACGATTATTCATTAGTTCACAGATAATTAGCATACCTTTGTAACTTATGAGTCAGTGTTTGCAATAAAATGTATAGCTTGTTATTTTTAGACTTATCAGAGACATTATTTGTAATGGTTTTATTATAATTATTATTTTTTGTTTTACAAATATTTGCAATGTTGTGGTAAATTATTTGCAAAAGCGTTTGTTTGTTATACACTGTCCTACAATGTTTCTAGTACCAACGCTACCTATTTTGGGCTTGTCTGAGCTGAATTTGTTGAAGATAATTTAAGTTTTAAGCTGTCGTGAAAACACTAAATGAACTTTCATGCTTCTGAAAGATCATTGTATACTAAGTTCAAATTGACTGTATATGGCGGATAATATCTCTTGCAATTAATGCCCTTTAATTCTATTTCAATAGGTCAAATAATTGCGACTTGTGCAATGGGTTGCTAAGACAAAATCCTCAAAGCAATTTGAAACTTGTGTTATTCTGCTAAAGTTGAGATTCCGATAACATCTATTCGTATTAGTGTCTGTTTCACCGGTGCCCTTTCTACAAATCAATATGAATCCTCAAAGGTGATTTTGAAGAAATAAAATCCTTTATACGAACTTTGCCTACATTTCTGCATATGCAAAACGGAACGTCTTGTAAATTGACACTTAATAACGAAATGTTAGAGTATAAAGTACCGTGGCAGATTTGACAGTCGCGGTGCTGGTATGCCAGATCGTGATGGCACAGGTGCAGGGGCGTTGCTCCCCTGCTCGTGCTCGGAGCCACTATCCGTGACATTCGAATTAGGAACGTGCTTTGATTGGAAGTTTGAAGTTCATTTTTAAGGTAGTCTTGTATTTGTATTGCGAAAGAGATTCATTGCTTCATAGACCAAACGTCTGATGCATCTGATGATTCATTGCTTCATTGACCAAACGTCTGATGCATCTGATTTTAAGATTCAATCAACACAATTTTTAATGATTCGCCGCTTTACTAGTAGATTCATCTATCTGAAGTAGAATAATTATAATTTCATTTAAAATAAATATATATAAATAATAAGCAATAATTATTAATTCATGCCATGCAAGCAATAGTTACTTCAGATGAAACATACATTGCTAAAGCTGAATTAACCTTAGCTTTTATTGAAACTGAAAGCAGTGTTAGTCGAATGGGGACGTAGGTTTGAATCACGGCCGTGCATCAATGGATTTTTCGTTTCGTAAAATTTATATGCTCTACAACACGAGCTCTTAACGGTGAAGGAAAACATCGTGAGGAACTCCACACGTATTGACGTCTCACTGATTAAGCTAAGAGGATGGTTTAGATGCTGGGCAAGCCTATTCCATCTCAAAACATGTCCCAGGCACTCATAGTGTTACCTATGATGTAAAGGCCTAAGTTTTTTATGAAAATTTATAATTATTGACAACTTTATATTTCCAATGGCACCTAGAAGCAACAAGCAAAAAGTTAACAAAGAAACAGCTTAAGTAAAAACTGTAGCAAGTTCTATCTACAGTCTAAGCTATAGTAAAAACGCTTCAACGGTGCTTTAATTGGATTGCAATGGAATATTTTCCAAGCTAGAATATTAACAGGCTTAAGAATACTAGACACTGAAGCATTAAGGCAAGCAATGATTGTTTACGCTGTGGAGTACGTAGAACTAGTTCGATGGATGAATTCATCGGGTTAGCAGTTTCAAGTTGTAAAGATTTTAGACAGATCTTAAGCCCTTCAAATACTGCAATATGACGTCAGTATGACTGTTAGATGGAAAAAAATAGGGCCCTATGCAATTCCTTTTCAAAGTCATAGTCAAAAAGCATTTATTCAGTAGGACCGCTGGGATCACTTTGAAACGTCTTATAACTAGGTGATTTTACTCCTGTTCCTTCGCGACCGTGAAGAACCAGGGCAACAAACACGGTTTGGGGCCTAGCTTTTTTTAGGTTTTATGAACAGTGTTGACATTCTAAATTTGGAAAGACACTCGTCCCAATCTCAATAAAATTCATACTGACACTTGTTAACCTGGGGCCTTATTGTGTAATTCCACTGGCAATTGACATGGGTCTCATTTTGACTTTTGAAACCCATTCTGGACTTCAATTGTCATTTTTCTATTATGTGATTGGTTGACATCTATTGGGATGACAAATGGGAATGGATTTCAAGTTAGACAATAAGGCTGCTGATTCCATCGAGCTCATACCGATTCAAAGAATTGATAAGTTTTTTTATATCAATTCTTCATTTGAATTTTTATTCTAATATCAGCTGAAAATAACAGCGAATGAGCTGTGATAGTTTGTCAGGATTAATTAATTAATTGAGGTGACCATAGACTATCTATATTTATGACTCTATATGAGACCATAGGTATTTTCAACACACTTGCTCATAGACTTTATGAGCAAGTGTGTTGAAAATACCCTTATGCACCAACATCACAACATCTATTAATTTTAAACAACTAGTGGACCGTTTGCCTAATCACACAAGCTGACCTCTGTAATCCTTATTGTTATATATATTCCCATGACATCTTTGTTATACCTCTGTAATTACAGTTCTATTGTCTTTGTGAAATTGGACCAAATCATTCCATACTTAGTATTAGGTACACACACATCCCAAATTACTTTACTAGCAACTATGGTATAATCATAGACTGAATAAAGGTTGAAAATTTAGCTTCCTTTTGTAGTGAAATAATATTTTTTTTTGAAATCTGAGAGATCTTAACAAAATGATCTTGAATTATTTGAGCCATCTCATCGTCGTTGACAACGATGGATGATCTATCTATAGGTATTAATCTAGGTCACTGCCTGTAGTAAGTAGGTAGGTATACCCGAAACACTGTTGGCATAGTTTCTATAAGAAAATTTTCATCCTATAAAATATTAAGTTATATTAAACAAGATACAAAGTCAGATCAGCGAAGCCAGCTAATTCCCTGAAACGATTGGTATGTGAGCAAAAACATTTAGTATTCAACTCAAACAACAATTGATGTGCTAGCAAGCATTTCTAGTAATCGCTCCATACATTTTATATCCGTGTCAAGTCCATATTAATATGCGTTTCGTATATCGTGAGAGAATCTTGTGTTGTTAATTCTATACAAATTGTTTTGCTTTATCTGTTTTGATTTTGGGCACTATAAATAAATAAATAATGCTGGACATCTTTCACACAGCATCATCTAGCCCCACTAAGCAAAGCTTGTACTATGGGAACCAGATAACTGATATACTACTTATATACTTTTCGTTTGTAAATACATACATATTATACATAGAAACACCCAGACCCGAGACAAATACCTGTAGGTCATACAAACATTTGTCCCGCGGCGGGGATCGAACCCGCAATCTTCTGCGTCGCAGGCAGACCTTCGCCCGCTGCGCCACAGTCGTCAACTATCAACTTTAGTTCGATGTTTTTGTGAACTAAAAAATGCTCTTAGAGGAATAAATATTGGTTTTGTTTGACTTCAAAAAACAAATCGTGTGTATATTATAAAGGTGCTCTTTTAATATACATAATTAGATAAATCACTTTCGCGCATGATATGAATTTTCGAAATAACACACGCATCGGATCTCTGATGATTCACCATTTATGTCATGCATATGCATAACAAACAACTGATCTACGTAGTTCTAAAACCTATCTTATTACCTGTGAATTTGGGTATTTCCCTCACAGCTCAGTTGGCTAGTTTTTGCAATAGAGACGCGTCTCTATTGTATTGTATTTGCGTTCATTGGATTCAACAAACCAATTTTATCAGCAAAATTAGCTGCGAACAATCAGACACTAAAATCAATTAGCGAAATCCTGTCTTGTCAAATAGTAGTTTGGTAACAACCGCAGCGGATCGGCAATTGATTGTTTGTGTTAAATCTGCAGCTCGAATTAAAAATTGGCTCCGTTTATTGTCCGTGAGAACTTTACTAATTATGCGATTGTTTTTACGATTGATCTACCAAAAAAACCTATAAAAAAAGTACGTGAGTGTCTTGGAACCTCCATGGAACTCCATACTGTTGGAACGAAGTTTCAACTTAGACATTTGGCATTTGTCAAATAAATTATTGTTAAAATCCTAGAAACGCTCTTACGTCAATCTATCTTCTTCTTCGCACTGTGACGTTTTGACCTATGTATGTGTCGTGATGGTAAAATCGAACGCTTTTTTTCTTCTAGCCCCCATCGTCGATACCGTCCGAAAAGGAACTTCGTTCCAAAAAGTGGTTCCATTGTATGTCCTTTACCTTTGTAATGATTGTAATAAGATACATATGACATCTTTATCGATTGTAGGCTTATTCTAGACAATTATTTTAAATTAACTATAGATAGGTATAATACGTTATGTTCATAGTAATCGAAGTTTATCCAGGCTTGAAACATGTGACTTCTCACAAAAACGTCGCTCTGTTTGACGTAAGTAATCTGAGTCTTCAATTTCCACGCGCTTGTAACTTGTCTATATTTTTTAACATCGTAAGTAAATCGTTTTCGAAAAAATGAAATATCATATTCGATACATTATTGCTCCGATATGACCCTTGGTAACCTATTAAATTCGTACGCAGCGAGAAAAATACTTTGAACCGAATTTATCAGTCGAGATAGAAGTGACGTCAATCATCTGCCTCATTTCCTAAATCGTTACTCCACCAATATCTGTCAGTATAGCGAAAAAGGATATAGTGTACACAGAGATCATACAAAAGCCGAGGATGAAACTTCTAATCTTAGTGATATAAAGTGAATGAAGGTGAAAATAGTTAGGTATTGAATGTTATTCTGAAAATGGATTTTTTTTTAACAAATAGTGTAGAAGCTACTAGCGGAATAAAATGTGACAGTACCTAGATGTCTCAAATAGTTGAACCTTACTGAACATAATATGGAATGATGGGATACCACCTTCATACTACGAGCTACATTGTATTCGGACGATAAGATCAACTTTAAAACACGGTCCTAACCTAGGACCAAATATTCCAAACCGAAAAATTGGACCTTGAAGTCAGAAATCGTAGTAAGAAACATCCAAATATTCATCAAACGAACGAAAATAAGAACGGGAATACGGCCCTGGACACAAATACACGAACGTAACTGTTATAGATATTACGGCAAATAACAAGAGATCAGTGACCCAGAAACGATAAAAGAAAATGAAATTGTCATTTTTGTTATTTACAACTACTTCACAAAAGTAGTTTCAAGGCTTAAAAAAAAAGGAATCCAATTCTCGTTGAAAGTACAGTTGATATTTCATCTTGTATTCTATACTGCTATTAGGACAATAAACCTATAGGTTATATTGACTTCCTCTCATCAGAGGTTCCTTGTTTCCCCAATGGACGCCACAATATCGGATATCAGTCGGCCCTCGCCCTATAAAAACAGCGATATGTTATGATAACCTCTGGCTATTGTCTTTATAACCTTGTTGTAGCCTGCGGTTCGGTTTGACTGATGAAAAGTAATTCCAGCATCGATAGTGCGATGTCAAAAGGTCATGTTTTGAATGAAATTGAAATGGAAGTGACACCAGGTAAATTAGAGATTGATATTTACTGTAAATGGACTTTCTGCAGTAGTATTCAATATTTTTGGTCCCTTGTGCTGATATTTTTCCGTTCGGGAAAAAAGACAAAACCACAGCGGGGCGTAATGACCATGCAATTATATTTCGACACGCATCCACCTGGTTTTCGTAGCGACCTTTTCGTACACGAACAGATTTTTGTATTGCATGTAGTTGAGATAAAAATTATCGATAAAACCAACATAATTATAAAACTGCTTATTACATAAACGTTAAACCTTAGTTGAACCCCATGTTGACACATGTCAAAACAAAACTGTTACCACAAAAAAGCGTTCTATGTACGAGTATTCAAATATCGTTTTTCTAGGGACGGTTTTTTAGTTTGTCTTAGTCTAAACTCGGTTAATTTTCTTGTAATAAGACGGAATTTCATCAATGTAGTTTTATTTAAATTCTTGAAAATAAAAACAAAATATTAATAGCTTTCTTTACATTCTAGCTAAAAATACAACAAACAAACATACTTATGTCACGTCACGACGCTATCACGTAGTTCGTGGATAATGGATTAACGAAACAATTAAGTATCCCAGAGCCTGTGAACTTACTAATTACTCATTGAAACCTGAATAACCCGTTGTGCATGTGATTAACCTTGAGAAAAACAATAAGGAAGTTGTTGACTTCTTTATGATATACGCGAAAAACACGTAGTGTGCACTGTGCAGCAAGTTTTGAGAATATACGAAATTATGGTACAATTTTCGGAAACGTGTCATGTGACCACAAACAGAATTTCCAAGGGATTCAGTCAGCCACAAATCGCCCGAGCGTGGCTAAGCATGGTTTTAGAATTCGTATGTAAATATTCTGAAAGCACGGACTAATTATAAACTTTAAACTTAGTTTATAATTAGTCCGTGCTTTCAGAAGGCCACCACCAAAATATTAGAAGAGTAGATTATCATCTTTAAGTAGCTACATTGCTGAAAAGAGATGATGAAACACCGCAAGTAGAGTCCACTTCTCACTGAAACTTTCATATCGACCTTAAAATAACCAATAAATCGGCTAACGATTTTCTAGCCGAGAAACACTCGTACTAGCTGTCTTTTTCTTCTTTCTTTATCTCTTCTTTATCTTTATTGTAACAGATCGTCTCGCAAAAACAGTAGTTACCGTAGTTTCTGTAAACTATTACCATCCATCGATACAGCACATTAAGTATGCAGCAAGATAAATAGCGGTTTGTTCTTATCCGACAACGAGGTGTGTTATGGGTTTTGTAAAAGTTGCGAACGTGGTCCGAATGCGAAATGTTGAGACCCTAATGGTCTATGCACACGTACTAGGTCGATTGGGGGAAATAAAAGCGGGATTAAAGGTGACAAAACAAGTTGCGCGAGAAATTTTATCGTTATCGTCGGTTGGCCGAGTATTCCTCATAACATTTTTATTGTAAACTTTTTTTAGCAATGCTGCCAAGACAAATCTCTTCTTTATGCTTCTTGCCGTTCTCTGATTTCATTGTTTCCGATTTCTGTTTCTAGCCTTCTCTTCAAAATGTTTGTGTTATCAAATTCCTCAATACTGAACTATATTCATTCGTGATTTTGCTATCGTTTTGAGCATGACTTATACTTCTTACTATTTATTACTGCTTTAAAACAAAATTACTGCTTCATTGTAGTTTCATTACTAGTTTCATCTTTCAATTCAATTCAAGTTTTTCTCTCATAACTATTTACTTCAACACAAATTCCATCAGCAAGTAATATGATAATTCGTTAATTTACTCATGCAAATTAGTTGAACCAATATCTGTAACATCCTATTGACCCAATTAGTGACCATGTTTTGGGCTTACCTCGGCACATTGTGTGGTTATGTGCCTGTATGTTAAAGCACTCATGTGCTGATCTCTACTAGTAGTTATACTATAGTTCAGCAGCAATGTCTTTTCCCGATTGCATAAAAAAGTTATACGTTATGGCCCTTTTTAATAAACGTGGTGTAAAGTTACGCCGGGTGTAACTTAGGAGTAACTATACAATTTTTGGAGTTTAAAACTGGCGTAACTTTACACCACGTTTATTTATAAGGGCCTATAAATAAAATATAGTAAGTAATAAAAAGTAAGGTTCATAGAATCTTCTGCATTTTCTTGTAGTATAAAATAAATAAATAAATAAATAAATAAATAAATAAATAAATAAATAAATAAATAAATAAACAAATTTATTTATAAAGCGATCTAAGTATATCTGTTGATACACGACTACACCGAAAAATACTTTTCCAGCCCAAGCTTCTTTTTTTTTGACGCTGGGAAAAATGCGTTACGCATCACATCAAAATCCCCTAGCACAACTATTTTGCTGGAAAGTGCAACACGCCAACTCAAATACCAGCAAATACAGAATACCAGCGCTGCAGCACCTCTAAGCAGCACACGCTGAGTGTTGTCTGAGTGGTGTTAGTATAGTTCCTAATTGTATTTTATGCTGTTTGAAACACAAAATAAATATTTTTCTATTTCTATTTCTATAAATACCCAATAGAAATCAGAGCATTATTTCGACTTACACCAAATCGGGATCGGGATATTTAGAACACTAAACTATAGTAAAACGCTTTCTCAATCTCAATATTCTGTGGCATGAGGCAAGAATGGCATGCCAGAATGGTATCGTGTAAATGGCGCTTTACTGTTCCTTAACCTGTGACTAAACTGTCGAGGAAAAGTTATCGCTACAGTTTTAATTAATTAAGGCAGGATTTAGGAAGTATCGCAGTGGGTTGCCTGGCATCTTTGGTTCCCTTAAGGGTCTCTTTAGTGAAGATTGTAAATTTTCTGTGAATGGAAGTGTCTCTGTAGAACTTTATGAATATTACTCACTGTTTTCTTTAACAAAATGAAAAAAGTTTGTCTCGAGAGAATACTTACAAGTTATATCATATTCGGAAGTTGTTGTATGTTATTAATTTGTAAGAAGTTTTAGCGAGAAAGCTTTACTAACACTTGCTTGCATGAGAATTACATGGATATAATATTTTCTATGTAAGTTTCCTTTGAAATATTCCTTCATAAAATCTAACTTTATTCAATTCCTTCTACTTTACCTTGTCCTATATCAATATCACCCAATAGCTACTTACATTACATAGTTCTGATTCCACATCTTACATACCAAGGATTTTTATGTCGTGGGTATCAAAAACTACAGTGCAGACCTGGAACAAATATCTACAGATCTAGCAAACATTTTGTTCCTCTGATTTTGCTAGACTCTTGAAGCTTGATACGTGTGGAGCTGACTAAGCTGCGGGTTCCCTCACGATGTTTTCCTTCACCGTTAAGAGCTCGTGTTATAGTGCATATATACATTTTTCGAAACGAAAAATCCATTGATGCACGGCCGGTATTCGACATTGTCTTTCCTGTGGGCCAGGTTGATTAAGCTGAGAGGTTGGTATAGGTGCTGGGCAAGCCTATTCCATCTCAAACAATGTCCCAGGCACTACAGCGTTCCGCTAAGTGTAGGCATGGATTGCCTCCTGACGCTGTATAAATCATCTAATTGTGATGTAAAGGCCTAAGTTTTGAAGTTTGATACAATGAATCACTCGACTACACCATAGCATAACAACAAGCATTGCGGATCTTACATCTAATACAATGCACTTTTTACACCGGTTATGAGAACCTCAAGGTTCTCAGGATTAATAAAGCGATTCTTATCTGCACACCGATTAGTTGTTTTTTTTTTGCTAACTTGTCTTGTTGCTGCAGTCGCCTGTAAACGTTTTGGGTTACTTTGTCTTCTTGGATTTCGTTTATCTGTGGGAATTTCCGAACCAATGGTTTCATCGAAAATTTAGACTTACTCGGCGAAAGCGATAAATCTCAAGTGTAGTTGGGCAGGACATATGGCTAGACGTGGTGATGGCCGGTGGAGTAAATCTTTAACCGAGTGGTGGCCAAGATCGGACCACCGGAATCGAGGTCGTCTGAGAGCACGTTGGGTCGACGACATAGTGAAGGTCGTAGGTAAGATAGAGGAGACTGGCATAAAAGAAAGCAGGCCTACAGCAGTGGGCGTTACCAGGCTGAGATGATAATGATACCTAATTGAGCAGATTCAGATATTTCTGGACCATTTTTAGTGTTATCTTTGTTTTAAGCTCGTCCTAAATTGGGAGCTATATTCGTTTTATTCGTATAATTAGTTTCAATATTTTTGCTGAGGAACTAATTAGTAAATATTTCAATGGTGTTATTTCCCGTATATTTTATAGACAATCTGCCTAATGACTGTCTCTATTCCGACTTCCTCTCAATAAGTGGATAATGATCTGTTATCTTGTTGCTCTACCGCAATTGGCTGTTTTTTGCCATTTCGCCTTTTCCGTTCTGTTTATCTCGAGAGAAAATAATTTCTGTCGGTGGAGCTTTAGACCCCTTGCAAACTACAGACTTTTCTGTCGGCCGATGGTTTGGTCGGGCTCGTGGTGAGTATGGAGAAGTACGTGAGTGCGCACACTACAACGATTCTTTCCTATACTCATTACGAGCCCGACTGAACTGTCGGCCGATGGAAAGTCTGTAGTCTGCGAGGGGTCTTAAGCTTTTTGATCTTTCTCATTAAAATTCCATAAATCATTCATTTCTCCAGTTATATGTCACGTACGCACATTAGTACTCCAAATTCTAAATGCATGCGCCAAATATGTTTTAGGACGCGTCTCTTACAAAAGAACTTGAGAGATTTGATCTGAAAATGTCTAACGTGACTAGTACATAGTTGTGGTCTTGTTTTAAATGAAAGTATTGATATGGTTAGATAAAGAATAAGTAGTTGTATTATGCATCGTTTTTCGTGTTCAAAAGTCCTTGAGCTTAATTCGACTTGTTTTGCTATAAGTAACACCATATTTTAAGAATAATCTTTATACGCCTTCATTCATTTGTTGCTAGTACTTACTGTCTGACAGATATTTACTCCTACCTTTCCAAAGACAGTTTTGTAAATATTTTATTCCCTGCTTTTGATCTCATACTGGAGTGTAGTAAAGTCAACATCGTTCTCTCGTTTGATTTATTCACAAATTCTCTCGTAAATATTACACGATCCTGCTCGAGGGACCATATGGCGCTTCCGATTTTTTCCACTCAACTAGAACTTCTCACGTGTGTTTTTTGCACAACGTGAGAACGTTTTTGTTATTTGCAACACTGTCGTAAATAAGTATGTTGTTATATTTTATTTGATTTTATCATAAATATAAAATCAGGTAGATATTTTTTGCGAATTGAAAGAAATGGATGTAGTTAATGACTAGGTGTCTCTAATAAGTTCTAATAAGGCATTATTATTAATGGATCCGCTCTATGAGACCATTGACTCACCCGTTGGCGCCAAAATATAACTAGTATGATAATCAGCTTGGTGGCAGCAACTACTGTTTCTCGATACTCCAAATAACCAAGTCGTCGATGCGTCACGGTAATTAAAATACTGTGTGAATTTTTGCTACAAAGATATTCATTTGAAACGCCGTATACATTGATATTGTATTGAAATAATTTCTCACCAACGATAAAGAATATCGATCAATGCATTCAAAGAAGTATCAATGACAAGATATCTCCACGAATGAAACTTCCGGCCGTGCACTTTCATTGTAAAAGAAACCGCATGCCTCTACTCAAATCAATGCATTATAGAACGAGTCTCGGATCTCGTTATAGTCCAGTTTTTACGATGGTAGTGGCTATAATGCCGGAAATATTACCTGTTCTCGACTGCATCCTTGCTCTCGGCTTTTTAATAGATTTTTTATTGGTGCATTCGGCTCACCACGTCCGATCAGCTATAAAATTTCGGCAAAACCTGTTTTATTTATCTGGTTATCAATATGAAATTGTGTTTGTTTCAGATAAAGTAATGATCAATTGAACCAAGATGCATTTGCCGGTAGTGTTAGCACTGAGCGCCATCTTGCTGTGTGATGCGAAGCTGCCAAAGAAACAGCACATCCAGCCGAATGAGTTGCCGGCGAATCCTACGCAGAATGCGGCGGCGATGAGACTGTTACAAGTAGAGAGGAAGAGTGACAAGACTACGCGAATTATTGATCAATACAGAGCGAGACATAGACGAGAAGTGTTCGATTCAATGTCCTATGAATCTGGTCTGAATTGGGCACATTCAGAAAGACTCGATGAAAACGGTGATGTCGTTCTTAGATGGGTAAATTCAGATTCGAGTATTACCTTCAGGATGGAAGCGAAAACGCTTGGTTACGTCGGTTTAGGATTTAACTCGGCTGGGAACATGAGAGGCGCCGATTTGGTGGTCGCTTGGGTAGACGACAGGAATGGCAATGCCCGAATTTTGGTGAGTTTTATTTATCATGATAAACAACATCTGTTGTTTTGTTAACTAAGGGGTAGTCTGTATATTTTATATCTCATTTAACGAACTTTCCCGTAAATTTCGTTTACGTTTTAGTATACAACGATTATTGAAACTTTCCCATCTAGATAAGCTAATGCTATTGACATAAGAATGGAAAGTTAAAGCATTGTGCATTTTGTTTCACTAGCGAAACAAAATTTGTCCTCTCACTTGTACTACGTGGTTTGCGAAGACATAAAAGTGTTTACCGTGTTGAGACAATAGTAGGTAAGTACTTTGCGGTTTTCGATAGGCGTGTCAACGTCCGGGAGGGTACCCGACCGTGACGAACTACAGTCTCACCGTTTGTAGTATAACTTAACAATTCAAACTATATTTGTGGGATAACAAATTTGAATTGAGGTTGAAACCAACTTGCGTAATTGGCTTGTTCATTTTCAGTCTGAGAATCCTTTGTTGGGACCTTAAATAGGGTTCTTGACCAGTGATATAAAACTGTATCCTGATTGTTCGATTTGATAAATTGAACACAAATTTTCTTATAGAGAGTCTAGTTGTGGTAAACTATTCAGCAGTTTTTTTTTGTTCAATAAAATGGTTTACCAACTCTACCGAGCTTGGGGATTACATTTACAAGACCATTATACAGCATTCCTTAGAATTCCATTATCTACGTATACCTAATACCTAATGGCACATTTCGTTACGAATCTTGCAGGAACCACTAATTTGTATTTTGCGTGGAGAATGGAGAAATTGCGGGTTTTGTTATATTCCTGGAAGCAACTAATTTGTATCTTGATTAAATTGTTGTTTTGAGTTAAGAAATTATAATCAGTTTCTGAGCTTGTATAAAGAGGTTAATATGTTAGATGTTGTAGTTTAATCTGAAGGATCACGCGTCGCTTCGACCAGACGCCCTAAAAGAATTTTAAAAACCCGAAGGGCTCTAGAACCCCACGGACCTAGGTCACAACCCCAAATTTATGATGCGTGATCCGAGAGCTGGCACATTTTTGGCTCAAAGGATCAGCATTGCCATCCAGTGTGGTAATGCCGCTAATGTTTTGGGCACGCTTCCGACTGACAGTGACTTGGTTCAGTTGAGCTATTTATAGATCATTTCTAACGATCCTTAGATAGCTTGACTAATCCTGTTGTGTTTTTTTTTATTTTAGTTTCTGTAAATAAACGTTTATTAAGTTATATTTAATTTGGAGTACTTTAACTATTGGGGATGCACCTAATGGCATTGCAGATTTTTTGGCCACTCAGAGCCAATAAAACCACTAAATTATTTTGATTCTGCTCTAGTTCTTTCATTAATCCTAACATATTACCAACAAGTACATCTTCGAAGTCTTGTTAAAGTATAACTTTTCAAGCAAATACTTAATTGATGGTTCTTTCTCCTACATTTTCTCAGTCAAGTAAAGTGTTTGAAAGCAGACTTTTCTTGACCTCACTTTGAACCATCAAAGACAGCAATTTCAAACAAATCCTTTAGGTCTACAAACCAGTTGCTACGTAGATGTATTTCTAAAATCCAGGAAATTAGGCTGATGTTACAAATTTAAACTTCACTTTGTATCGGTTCTGAATTCCTAATTGAGTTTTAAAGCTGCTTTAATCTGGGATCAGTTGAGAGACAAATTCAACTATCCGTAAATCGGCTGACCTATAATCCCAACGTGATTGATCCTGGCTTTAGACTGCGGTATGCATGTTTTATAATTCCTAAAGCTCGGATTAACGAAACTACTGTTACAAATTTGGAACGAAATTTGTAATTTGTACAATTTTACAAATTTCTTTCCAAATTTGTAAATTGCATAGCGTTAAATAATAATCAAGCTTATTAGTATTGGAATAAATCAAATTTTTGGAAATATTTACAACACGATTGTGTAGATAATACTTAATAATATGTGTATTGTTTGTCATGTCAAATAAACTAAATTCTAAACTACATATTTTAAGTGTAATAACCAAAATCCGAAAAGTTTCAACGGCTAAACTAATTTTCGTATTAAGCACTCTCTCGATCAAGTAAGTAAGCTTACTTGTAAAAAAACTCAAATATTTTATTAGTTTTACTGATATACAACAGCCCTTTTTTGAATCGGTAGTTAAATTCGAAGTAAGTTACCGTAATTTGAAATATTAAATTTCCCTAAACATTATCTCAGGGTGTAATATTGAGGCAACTATTCAAGACTGCAATTCCACATTTCTCAAAACAGTTACTCCCAAATTCCAACTGTCAAGTCGGCTAAGCTCAGCTGCTAGCGCAATATTATGAGAGATACCGTCATTTGTATGCAAATGTACAATTTCTTAGCAGAATTTACGCCTGCTTAGTACCTGACACACGAAGCCTGTCTTGCAATAAAATTCACTATCCAAATTCTGCATTCAATGAAAATAAACCGTAACTACTTTCAAATAAAGACACAATTGCGCTGCAGTAGATTTAGCTTATTGCAAAGGTTTGTGTTTATTCAAATTGAAATGAAAATTTGGAAGTAGGGAAATGTTTTTAGTTTTAAGTAAATAAATAATAAATAACTTGAAAACTGAAACTACTGCGTAAGTGCCACCAAGTCTTTTCTAGTGTTACTCGCAAAATTTGACCTCTCGTAGCGCTAAAACAAAGGGCACACATGCCAACAAGAACCTCTGTTCTTTAACGGAGCACGTGCGCAATGAATTCTAAATGTGCTTGTTTTGCTGTGGCAATAAGGTTCATTGTTCTGTGAAACAAACGGTCTAGCACAGGAATTGTAGAGCTTTGAGTAAACTAAGAATAGAATATTGACGCAGATTCGCGGTTCTTTTTTGGTCACTATTTTTTTAAGGAAATAAAATTATATCGCAATTCGAAAATCTACGCCTTTATGAAGAACTGAGTGAAATATTGTATGTAAAAACTACATAGAGAGTAATTAAATTTTAAAGGTTTTTAATGCATCCTTGACTAAGGAATTTGAAACTCAAACTCAGCTATTCTTCCGAATTGTCATAGGTACACAAAAGTCAAATATATTTTAAGATCATTTTAGACATGCTGTAGATATTATAGCAATTACAAAGAGAAATCTGTAAATGATTCCGAAATTTGCCGAAAAATGATTTTTTCGGCAAATTTTTAAAAAGTCTTTACTTTCCTTTCGCAAAATTACACGAAGCACTTCACACTGCATCGTAATTTTCAAGAGTAATTTTGCCGGTTTTAAATCGTAAAGCCTTGGGTAAGGCCGTACAACCCGAGGGTAACCTAACAAATGGCCAGCCACTCCCGAGAAATCCCTGCTTAGTGAGTTACAGGCACAGGCGAGTAGAGAAGTGTCTTTCATTACATGTTCCATTATTTGAAGACATATTACTTTAGGGACCATAAATAACCAAGTATTTTAAATCATTGTGTGCTAAAATATGTAAAGCAGACGTTATTTATAGTTCTCACACTGAAGGATCATATTATAAATATTTTAAAATAATTTCCAAAAATGACAACCACAAGATAATTATGTTATGTCTTCATCAGTTAAAAAATGCCTGGTAGCTCTGTTGGTTTTCGGAGCAAGGCCATTGTCAGGCCAGTCCAAGGTCTCGGGTCAAATTTCCGTCAAGTCAGTATGTTTTCAGAATTTACTAGAGAAATTGATTGATCAAATATCAGCAGATTATGCATACGTTTTGTGGTAATCAACTCCTCACTATTTCCTTTATAATTTACATACAAGTGTTCTATCAGCGAGCGCAGCGAGTTCAACTTTACATTGCGCAAAGTGTCAATCTATCCAATTTCCGTTGCATCAATTTATACGGACCGGCTAGCTGATTGCCGATTAACATGAAGCACGTACACTGAAGCGACATATCCAAATGTCCACAGTGAATCTATTTTACTGTTTTCCATATTAATCTTCACATCACACATTCCAACTACACGATTGCCATTAAACATACAAAATTATGCTTTGTTGATGTTAGGGATGAGCGTTATTTTGTAGAGAAGAGAGACGTATTGAGTAAATATGGATGGTGCTGTTCAAAATATCGATGTTATACTCGTACTGGTAGTGGTTAAACGTCCAGACTTTTGTGATTATTTTGTATTGAATGTTGCTGAATAAATATTATTGATATTTGAGTATTTATAGGTGCTCTTTGATATTGATCTACTAGAGAAGAGATATGTTCAAACTCTTTGTAGTCTTTTATAAAACCACTGATAAGAGCTGCGATGATTTAACTGCTTTAATATATAAGTAAAGCCAATAATTAATCGATATCGAGGTATCGATGTTGAAAACATCAATATCAAAACCTATATCGATGTCGCTCAACCCTAGTCAAGACTCATTACCATTCCGGACTCCGCTGATGACTCATCGCTTCTGTCATCCAAGAAAAGGATTTGTATTCATCAAAAGTCAAAATTGGACGTGTATCGTTTCGGGAATTCCGTGTTTTGTTCGCGACTGTACTTTAATGTAGGACCTTTGTCACAAGCATCGGAGATTACCAGCAGTTTATAAATGCAGTACAGTCACGTACAGGTATAGTTGTTCCATCTCACGAAGGCGGATTGGTCTTCATTGTGTGTGTGGATTAATTTCTATGTCCGTAAGCGATTCTGAGCGCTCATTCGTCCATGGAGCGTTCCGCGACACTTACGCGCATCTGCATCTACACACAATTAAGACTAACCGCCTTCGTGAGGTGGAAAAACTATAGGTACACGTGACTCACTGGATTGAATATTACTGTGGCTCCATAGATAGTATAGATGCTTCCTGAAGGGTGGATAAAGGGGCCGTTTACCGTAATCGAGGCTTTTTCCACACATTCAGGGCATACGCTGCCATAAAAGCTTAGATAGTATCGCCTCTTTGAAATAACTCACAAAGCTTCTTATAAATAGAGTTTATAAGCAGAATTTTATGGTTTATATGTATAAGACCCTTCGCAGACTACAGACTTTTCTGTCGGCCGATGGTTTGATCGGGCACGTGATGAGTATGGAGAAGTACGTGAGTGCGCACACTACAACGATTCTTTTCCATATATGTATTTTAAATTGAAGAAATAGTTTGTCATGGTGGGCGGTCTTTGATGAAGAACGCTCGATGTCGTTCTTGGTGGGCTGCATGTTCAATGTAAATTCATATATAAGTAAGAACCTAAGAACAATGTATGGATATTTAGTTTCATAAAAATACAACTAGATGTCGCTAGTAAAATTGGCGCTTTTCTAGATCGCGCTATCGTTGCGTTTTGCGTTCTACATTTGAGTTCAGTGCGAATTGATTATGAATAAATGCTTTCTACTCTGATGCGGTTGTTTCAACTTGATCGATCCCACCCACAGTATAGTTAGATGTTAGATTCTGTACATACATGGTTTATTATTATTATTATTATATTATACTCATCACGAGTCTGACTGAACTGTCGGCCGATGGAAAGTCTGTAGTCTGCGAAGGGTCTAAAAGGCGAGAAATGTATTGAAGAAAACCTCGAAAAATTAATGATCTGAACCATTATCTTGATAAATTCATTGACCGTAACGGCCTTATAGGCAGGAAGTGGAGCCAATCTATAATCTATCCACGATTGCCTATTTCAAACACTGAGCGATATATTCAGGTCTTTGTACAGTCAGCAACAAAAGTCGATTTACATTTGATGTTTCACAGATCTGATTATTTCCGAAGTCCGTAACACCATGAACAACATTTTAACAAATATTTGAAGATAAAGTCTTGGTTCATAATAATTTAATTTCCCAAGAAAAGTTTATTTCGTGTCAAATAAAAATCATTCTATTCTATTCTATTCTATTTTTCTTAGCTAACGAAAACAAAAGCCATTTTAAAAAGTCAAACTGTTAATCGACTTTCGTTGCTGACTGTACTTTGTAAGTCCAAAATATTGTTTAAGTTATAGATGTTCTGTCTTATGTAATCGCCAAAAAAACGATTTTCTTTAAGCAAGTTATCAAGTGAGAAAGTCCATGTCTTCGGCTCATATTATAATATCGGAGCAATTTCTCAAAAATTCCTCAGAATCCATTCGTCATAGTTTCAGTAATTTATAGCCCGTACACCGTACTTAAAGGGAAAAGGGGCACCTTTTTGTTTTACGACCTTTTGGTCCTTGAAAGTTCTGATAAAAATGTAGTGTCTTATTGATGGTGATTGGAAAACTTCGGTATTGGCGATACTGTAAAGGTCGAAGAAGATTTAAAGGAGTTTCGAAGTATTTTGATTAGCTAAACAAACAAAAGTTGCTCGGCGACAGGAAACAAGGCCTCACCTAATTGGATGAACATGATAACAAAAAGTTTATTTTTTTCATCGACACTTTACAAATTGAATTTGGGAATATCTCGAAGATACCGAAGCGAACCTTTTTAATTTGATATCGAAACCTCTTGAAAAAAAATATAAGCCATTGAATTTAGTGTTCAGCTGAATCGACAAGGCAATTCAAAATTAGATTCGATTATAAACTCATCCTTATTGAAACCTGTCATATAAGTATCAGGTAGCTTGAGTTGCATCAAAATTTAATTAAAATTTGTCAAAGAAACCAAGGGCACAGACAAGGGTTATAAGATTCTAACTGTATTTGTACAGTTGTGTTTTATTTATTTACATTGGGTCTTTTTTATCATAATTGCGGGTCAGACTTCGTATGTTTTGTATAGAAAACTCTTCGTTTGGACACACTCTGAATAACTCAAATTTCCTGCTTATTGCAGACACTATATTAAGTATCATTTCATCACTCCTAGGCCCTAGCTCCTCGTTCGCACGCAATCGAGGACTCGAAGGACCAGCCTGCTTAGCACGAAGTAAAATGAAGATAGAAACTAAGCTACTACATTAAGATTTATTAAATAATAATGCTATAAGAATGGACAACTCCTCACCACAGTCTATAATAAGTGAAGGAGGACCATCAGGTCCCGCCCCCCTTGTTACGATCAAGTTTCTTAATTTTTGCAACAACGCTTGATTTGGTTATGAATAAGAATGACAAACCAACTTCACCCAAACACAAAGAGTTTATCCAAAAGCATCCTTTTTACACCCGGGATAAAATTCAAAATCGTCTCAAATGTCAATTTAGTCGTATTCTATCGTTGTCATGGTTAGGGCTGGACTCAATTGGTGCGGGGAAAGGATTACCATACCACTCTATATAGTAGGTATTATTGTTACTTTCATGTACAATCGTAATAAAAATAAAACTCGACAGTCTGAGCCATCGTCGTGAGGTAGCGAGTTTGTCGGTCTTCTACAGATTGTACTATGGTGAGTGTGCCCAGGAGCTGCACGACCTTATTCCGTCTTCACCGTTCTTTTACAGGGACTTCAGACACACAGCTGATTGCCATCCTCACCTTGATATTCCACTAATTAGAACTAAGCGATTTTAAAGTTATTTTATTATGCGCACTGCAAACATTTGGAATCAGCTTCCAGCGTCTGTATTTCCGCTGAGCTATAACCCTGTTGTTTTTAAGAAGAGAGCCTACCCAGAAGGTTCTGGGTAGGCTCGCTCCATCGTAGACCTCATCCTTACCTGTGTAAGTTTCCAGGTCAAGAGCCAACCCATTCACCACAAAAAAAAAACAAACTCAATAAAGATGATCCAGAGGTGCTATAATTTGAACATTCGTCATCATATCACGTAGCGTCCAAGTTACTTTAAATTCCTTCGCCGAGACAGCATTCTAAATGAAATCAGTTACAGAGTTCTACATCACTCGTTTATGAGGAGATACCTTCTGAATTGGTAATTTACCGTCGGGTGCCAAGACAATCACCAATTAGGTAACTTTAACCTTGGTTTTGATCCTGACTGCTCCAACATATTTGAATGTTCCGTACATATTGACCTCGTCTTTTCTGCGGATGAAGCCGATTATTTTTCCCTTGCTATCTTACACCTTGTGTCTGGCACTTGTTTATTGTACGACTTAATGTTGGTCCCAGATATAGTCTTGCATGAAGACATAGAGGTTCAGGAGTCTTGCTTGCGTGAAGGCATAGGCATACATTTACGAACGATATAGGTATAAGTAGGTCTTAGTTTGTGATAGAAAATGTCGAGCACTGACGCTTTCAAAGCTTTTCTTATGCAAAGGATTTACTAGGTCGTAAGAGGCAAATGTTTTAACCAACAAAAAGATCGGTTATTTAATCCTCCACTTGTCTGTGTTGATCTGGCAAATGTCCTCGTTAGTCCTGTCTGGTTAATATTGTAGGTTATATTCATTTGTCCAAGATTTGTGTTGCTAATCTTATTGACCTTTTCATGTGAATTTAACTCAATCTGTCCCAATTGGTTTGTGTATCCAGATTGTCCCTGTAATCGTCTGATTGGTCCATTCCCGCGGGGTATGTTAAGCTTTTGATCTTTTGTTTTAAAAAAGTGTTTATGATTGATATCGTCATCAGATTCCTAGATAAATAGATAGTTATTCGTTTTCTACTGACATTTAAAACATTCCTTTCAAGTTTCTACCCCTGCCGGTATTAAAAAGACCAAGCTAAGTTAAACTCCAATTCAATTAACACTTGCTCTTAGAATATTGAGGTTCAATTCTCACTATTTCGATGTCGCGTGTGATATTCTGAATGCTACAATGTTTTCCATTTAAACTTGAATCTAGCAAACGTTTCGAACACGCGAGAATAGAACCGCGATCATTGGATAGATAAACTAACAAAATCAGTGATTTCAGATCGACTTCCTAGATAAACAGATCATGATCGGAATACATTAACATTTGTGTGATAATTATGTAAACTGTAAATAAATCGGTTGTGGGAATCGAACTGAATAAGGACTTTGGGGCCCACACAGTTCTTTTAAGCGTGGGAAAACAGATAAATTGACTTTTTGGTGTCAACTTACACTGAGACGTGAGAGACATGATACCGCGCGCACCTTTTAAAATAGCAATACATCCCACTAATATAATGAAGCTGAAAGTTTGTTAGTTTGTTTGTATATTTGTGTTTCAATCACGCCTAAACCAGTAAACCGATTTGGACGAAACTTGGAATAGTGACCTGGAATAGCATATAGGCTATTCAAAATGTTGGTACCACGCGGGCGAAGCCGCGCGCAATAGCTAGTACTGAATAAAAAATCACTTAAAAAATTTTAAAAATTATTATGTTATTAAACTTAACAAGATCATTATCTCAGATGGATATAGGTTATATTCGGCCAAAGTAATAAAAAAGTTGTTTTAAATAGGTATACTTACCTACATTTAAAACAATAATAATATAATATAAAATTCCGTATTAACCAAGTCCGTAAACAACTTGTCCTCTTACACTACATCTTTTTATTACTTCACGCAAACATTTTTCCTTAGCCAGCTGCAAAATTGCACCTGATAGTAAAATATGCACACGACAAAGTTACAATGGGGCAATGGTTCTTCTGAGAACCTAAGCTATCTTCTAGGCATCCGAGCTTTGTTGGAATATCTAATTTCTTAGCTTGCTTTTAGCGTGTCAGAGTTCCGCCATAATACTTGCTAAGCTCCACTTTCTTCGATTGGTGGTAGAGCATTCTGGTAAAAGTTTAGAGTGATCGAGCTCAGTCACTTATGAGAAGTGATCAATGTTTTACCGCACCGACTAAGTAGTTATCAATGAATGGAATCTTTTATACTTTTAAATAAAATCAATCTCCATTCTCCAGACTCTCTCCAGTGTATTGAACAAAGTAAGGCTCGTCAAACTAAGTTTATTTTGAAACTATTGAATAGATAATCTTAAGGAATTAACGGCAACATTCCTTCAAGAGGAACAGGAATGTTTACATGTTTTATTTTCGTTCACTATAGGTCAATGACTGTAAATGTTATTGCATTGGAAACATTAGGTTGGTAATAAATACAATGCAAGGTGGACAAGGTGCATACGGGCAGACGGACTGACACCTGCATTGTAATGTTTATGGAACGCGCGTGGAATAATGTTTATAAAAATGTAGGCACATGTTTTAAGCGAAAACAAAGGGAAAACCCAGTACTGGTCCGGTCATAGTTTGGTTTATTTTAACATCAACTAAAAAAAAGAAAATATTGTTACGTGCGATACAATATCGTAGTGGGTGGGAAATATTCTGCGTATGGAACAAACCAGCTGAAATATCAGGGAGAACATTAGTAAGTTCTTATTTTACACGTATTAAAACCTCTGTGGCGCAGTGGGCGAAGGTCCGCCTGCGACGCAGAAGGTTGCGGGTTCGATCCCCGCCGCTGGACAAATGTTTGTATGACCTACAGATATTTGTCTCGGGTCTGGGTGTTTCTATGTATAATATGTATGTATTTACAAACAAAAAGTATATAAGTATTCTATCAGTTATCTGGTTCCCATAGTACAAGCTTTGCTTAGTTTGGGGCTAGATGATGCTGTGTGAAAAATGTCCAGCATTATTTTTAAAAAAAGCAACTCGTCCTGACTTCACTTTGGTTAATACCTACCCTCTATCCTACAATCTACAAAATGGTGAAACAAAGAGGCGTCCTTAACCTGGATATAATAAATAAATCTGGAATCAAAATCCATCGTGTATGGCTGGATGTTTTTGGTACGGTCAACTATCAATCCAAGGCTAACACAAAAATCAATTTCAAGATTCATGAGAAAGATCAATCGTCAAAATACCTGAAGTATTAAATTGTGCAATGAGCATTGAGATTCCGAAAAACTCTTTATATCCAGACTACCTGCACTTCCCACAAAGATTACATCAAAACCGGCTTTGCTATCGTTTGCGCAAATGCCGCCTAAATTGCACTTCTTGCACTGATCTGATGACACTGAGTATCTTATAACAATGACGTAAGGGCCAATATCCTAGAACACATTCGCGAGTGATTGACGTACATTCACGGGCATCTATTGTGTCTCAAATTCTCATGCGCACACCATGAAGTTGATTTTAAAAACTTATTCTTTTGTGTGAACGTAGAAAGAATGTTAATGTTTCCGCTTGAATTTGACGAATCTCACAATGAAGATACATTGTTGCGTAAGTGTATTTGATAGTCCGGTCAAGGAAATGTTTCTAGTAAGTATCCAAGTTCGCTTTGGAGTTCCACCGAAAGAATAAAAAACAAAAAGGCCATTTATAAGATATTCTGCTCTTGGTCCGATGACTTTAAGAAAGCAAGAGGCAAGAATAGTATGCCAGAATGGCATCGTATATGGCGTTTAAAATACAAATAGAATGACTTATACTTTTAGCTCTCTGCTCTGGGTATTTAGAATCCTTGAGGTTGTCTAGGGGACAAAGCAGGCATGTCTGACTGATATTTTATTTATTTCTGAGAATAACTAAAAGCATTTTCTCATGTTCAGACTTATATCTATCCACACTAAGCATACACATTTTAATACGCCTACCGTGTTCGTTCAAGTAAGTAGGTATTACTTTCACTAAAAAATAAAAAAGTACCAGTAGGTAGTAGTAGTATAATAATAAGGTTGTTATCTCATGTCTATGAGAATTTAAAAATGCTGAAATGACAGCTGAGAAGGGGAAAGAAGAAGAATACCCTATGTTTTGCCACCACTCTAGGGCAGGAAAAAGATGATGTACAAAGAACCCTTTGCGACCGATCCCTTGAAAGCCACATTTGGCCACGTCTACAAAATTTGTACAGGAATTCCGGCACCCACATACTATACTGAATTTAGGCATAGGCATGTTTGACTTTGCGACCCTTGTAAATAACGTAGTTTAAAATTAGTTTACTCTGACCTTCGATGTTTAACAATATGTAGTAAGGAAGGAAACTCTACGTATAATTTTGTAGGTATAGGAGTTTCTTTATGATCGACTTTATGTATGATCACAGTGGTCCATGATTACCCAAGAGATTCTGAAATATAAAAGTAAAACTCCATTTACACGATTCTGGAATACCATTCTTGCCTCTTGCTTCCTCAAAATCAAACGGAGCTAGATCTAATATTCTGTGGCAAGAGATAAGAATAGTGCCAGAATGGTATCGTGAAAATTTTAGTAAATAATCGACATGATCTTACTTAATCTCCTTCTGAACCGTTCAAACTAGTACCCTACTCTCACTTGTCCATTCTCATTATATCCTCAACACACGTTTGTATCATTACAATAGCTAACGGAGTGTTTCCTTTGGCGAATGGTCTACTATATGGTAATATAACAAATAGTCCATCCATCTTTAATTTGCAACTTGTACAATTTCTCTCATTATTATTCTATGGGCTTATTTTACTAGCTTCCGTCCCTTGCTATGTCTACAAACAAGCATAATAAAATTATGATAAGCCAAAAATAAATACGCATGTTAAAAACAATGAATTTTTGTATAAATTTGTCGTTTATTAGTTTTTGGAACAAAGTTCCTTTTCGGACGGTATCGAGGATGAAGGCTAGAAAAAAAGCGATCAGTTTTACCGTCACGACATATCGTTGTCTCCGGGGAATAAAAGGATAACTGCAAAAACAACTTTACAGGAGAAGCAAAAAACTTGTTTTCGTTGATAACTTCACAAATTGTGCAAAATGCGCATGCAGTGAAGATGCGCAGAGTGCGAAAAATGGTGCACAAGGTGCGCAAAATGTCAAATGTACTAACTTCGTTCCAACCGAGTTTTCCACGACACTCACGTACTTTTTTATTATTTATATTTTGTATCTGTCCTGGACAGATAAAAAATATCCACCACAAAAAGATGCAATGCCTTAGTTTCGGGGATTATTCAGAAATATTATAAGATATCTAAAGAGATAGCTTAGATGACAGTTTTTCAAGGAATGATTACCTCGGTAACGTCAATCATCAAACCTACATCATGTTCAAAAACGATAATGTATATTAGTGATCGTTTTAATAGCCTAAAACTAAACCACGTTTCATTTTGAAATCATATAGGTATGTCTAAATACCGTGGGAATGATTCTGAGTTAAATCGTCTAATAAATCCTGCATACTGGTTTTGCAAACTTATAGAATATCCATGTCTAAATTCTAAAATCACTCGGTTTCGGGCGAGATGTGGCGTGCAGATATTAAAGAGATTTATTTAAGTCGGTGTGAGCTTGCAATCCAATTTATGTTAAAAGATGAAAGTCTGTAAATGTTCCTATAGCTCAAACGCTGGGTCACCTTGGTTGGGTGTTTCCTCTCGTTTTTGAAATCAAAATATGTTCAAAGTTATACTGATAGTATCAACGCTGATGCATGATCAATCGAAAGTGTATATTGTGCAATAATGGTTGAGTCACTATTGCATTATAGGTACTACATCTTTAACTGCCTGTATTATTATAATGATGATTGCAACACAAACTATCTTAAATTAGCATTTTGCCAATATTGTTTGCAAGCTGGTGTACTAAGTACTGAATTCACTGACTGTTCAACTTCAACTACAATACGCTAAGGAAAGCGTTTAAACAAAATGACATTCAAAATACTTCAATTAACATTTTGTTAAAATGAAAAGTATTTTTAAAACTCGTTAACAAAGGGTCGAGCAAATATTTTGGATTTCACCCGCTTGTTTTGGTCCGCATCAATCAAACATGGCAGTTTCATTTTGTTTTCACTACCACGAAACAGTAAATTGAAAATGACATTTATTAAAACTTATAAATGCAATAAGACTTTTGCAAAATGTGTCCGACGTATTTAAGAGACAAATGATCTGCTAAGCCATACTGGTAGGTGCAATACATCTCTTTCTTCAAAATAATAGAGAGATACATTGCAAGAGAACCAGCGTTAGTGAACATATGCGACAAGGCAATGCAGAAACTGTCATCTTCAGCGTGGACAAAGCGAGGCATCTGAACTCGAAAGAATACCATGACATTTGCACAAAACCCCCTATCATTACAAACACCAGGTGCATCAACAGAAGGCAGGGCACGTGCGCCGCGACATCTGCCGGCAATACTTATAAAAAGCAAAAATACCCAATTATTATTTATCTTTATAACCTTACAAGACATCTGTTCTATTTTGAAGTCTCATCTGTTAGGCCCTTTGATCTCCACGCACGGGATACCCACCCTTACTCTCTCAATTCTAAGAGTGGTATTTGCTATTTTCGGTAAATCTCAGGATTCTTAGATAAACGTAAAAGGTATTCCGCAAAAGGTTAGGTAGGTACAGAAGGTTACTTTTGTTTGGTTTTCGATCCATAAAGTTCAATCGTTGCGGGTTTTCCTTATTTAATCGCTTTTTCTTTGAGTATAGGCAACAGCTGGGCTCCTATTGTTCGGTGTTTGGAGAATATTCGTGTATTGTAGTTGGACCACCTACTAACTTACAGTCCTTTACAGAGAGTATTAGCTGACAGCTTCATCTAAAAAAGAGGAAATAAAAGCTCTGTAAGACTAGCAGGTCACAATGTTTTCATTTTTTACAAGACAAAATGTTATTCACTGGAACGTTACGTCTAGTGATCCAGATATTACAAACAAATCTTACTTTTTTTAGGTATTTAGATGGAACGGAGACTGAATCCCCAAGTAATTCGAGACACATACATGCACTGTAGAACTTTGCAAGTTTTAATCAAAAATGTGCCTTGTTTCAGGACTGCCACGGCCCAGAATTCGATGACAAGGTGATCGCTGATGATGTACAGGACTACGAACTGATCTCCGCGTATCAGAACAAGACGCACACTTGCGTGGAGTTCCGAAGACCTTTGGACACTTGCGATAAACAGGACTTTGTTATTGGAGTAAGTTAAATAGAAAGAATGAAGATACTTTTTTCAGCACGAAAAATTTACGTAGTCAGCTCCACACGTATATTAACACTAGCTGGTGCCCGCGACTTTGTCAGCAAAATAACATCTCTATATATAAAAATGAATCCCTATTTCCCTTGGTCACGGCATCACGCGTGAACGACTGGACCGATTTCATTAAATTTTTTTTGGTTGTGTTTGTTATTGTCAGGAGAAGGTTCTTATGACAGAAAAAAATCTATATATTAATCATGGAGGGCGTGAAATAAGGGTTGAAAGTTTGTATGGGGAGTTGGGAGTTCCAGTTAAATTCAATAGATAGCGTTGCTAATAAGTATGTTATTTCGCTAACAAAGTCGCGGGTACCAGCTAGTACTTAATAAAAATAGAACTGAAAATTGCTGTCCAGAAGATTCTCTTCTGAAACTTAAAACAAAAATGCAATAATAGCGCCATCTCGACCTCAGCCATAGGATAGCAACGCCATCTAGTTGCCTTTAACTGGAACTTCACTTCAAGTCCCCATACAAAATTTCAACACTTATTTCACGCCCTCCATGATTAGTTTTGAAAAAAAAAGTAGCCTATGTCCGTCCCTGGGACATAATCTTTATCAAAGTCATATTTCAGCATAATCTGTTCAGTGGTTTAGGCGTGAAAAGGTAACAAACAGACAGACAGACAGACAGAGACATTTTGGACTACATAATAGATGGCGCCACAGGAAAAATTAGATCGCGCTATCGTTGCGTTTTGGGCAACGTAACATATAAACTCGCTAATCCTCTTATTTTCAGCTCTATAATATTAATATGGATAGTATGGATGGATATAATATTAATATGGATTCCATCCATAGATCCATAGATAGGATAGTATGGATGGATATAAGATAAGTATGGATTCCATACTAATATTATATCTATCCTAACTATCCTTACTAATATTATAAAGCTGAAAATTAGAGGATTATAGCCATGTGCAAAACATATCTCCTAATTGAAAAGATATATACATATCTTTTTACCGCTGGGAAGTATATCTATCTTTTAGTTCAGTAGTTCAGTCTTTCGGCCGTAGCCTTCAGCACACACCAAAGTCCAGTAAAGCTGACCGAGGCCCCTAAGGCCATCAGCATCTAGGCCGACCCTAGTGTCACATCTCTCATTTTACAGAGTGTGCCCTAAAAATACAATAATTAAAACATACATAATTTTTTTTCTTTAACTTTTGTTATTTCTACAACAATAAACACATTTCATAAATATAATGGACAGTTCGATGTTAACATCGATTTTTTCTAATATCGATCATCCCTAATTCGTTCGACTCGCTCGCTGAACTACGGAACTAGATTGATAAGAATGCTTCTATCGTTCTCGCTCAGACTGAACTACTGAACTATAAGATTGATAAGATTGGAATAATATCACATATCACCTATCTTGTCTCTTGTCTATATCTGCTTCTTTCTATCAATCTCGCTCTGAACTACGGATAAGAAGACGGATTGATAAGATTGGAATATATCACATATCACCTATCTTGTCTCTTGTCTGTGTCTGCTTCTTTCTATCAATCTCGCTCTGAACTACGGATAAGAAGACGGATAAGAAGATATGATTGGATTGAAATTGAACTAGAGATAGATGAACTATACGCAAAAGAAGTAGTCCAATTGAACTAATCACTCCGGATATACACATCGCTAGAGGATTAGCGAGTTTATATGTTACGTTGCCCAAAACGCAAGAATAGCGCGATCTAATGGATATCTTATATGTTTAACGTCTGGTTAAGATGTTGGGCAACATACTATGATTTTTTGCTACGATCAAGCTTAAACTTTAAATGGCTCAGAAACTACAGCGTCCTGTGAAATATACCTAGCAAGGATCATAGGTACTCGTCCTTGATCTTTTTTAGACTTATTTTTTTGAGACCTAGGGAACTCGAGCTAATTTATCATATACGTTTACAGAAAGACACAACCCAAGTTCTCTGGGCGCTGGGACCTCCAGGGTCTGATGGAGAGCTTCCGAAACATGTGAAGAGTGGATCCCGACCGTTGCGGCTGCTCCAGCCCGTATCGAAGCCGGAGTCTATCCCGCTCAAACAGTGGGATGTACGATTGACCAATGTAAGTAAAGACACGAGATGCCTACTTACTATATTTTAATATTTTATTTAAACGCTCATTGTATTGTAACCACAGACATAGATTGTAACCATACCTACATAATTCTTCTGTATTAATGAAATTCTTTGTCCTGACTAGTCAGTCTAGTCAGTCAGTCAGTCAGTCGACTGACTGACTGACTGACTGACTGACTGACTGACAGACAACGTACAGCCTAAACCGCTGGTCGTAGAGACTAAAATTTAAGTGCCTGTCTATGATTTCAAAATAACTATGTTTTCTCAAATCCATATTATTATAGTAATTTACACGATACCTACTAAAACACAAACAAGATTTTTTAAATTTTTGTCTGTGTGTCTGTTTGTCCGGGCAAATCTCGGAAACGTTAAGGTGTTACTGTCTGCCACTGCGTGGGGACAGTTTGTGGGTGCAGACGGTATCATATATCCAGAATCAACTCTATATATTACTCTATTTTCCAGCAAACGATACCCCATATAATGGCGACTCTCTTCTGGTGCAAACTCTTCAAGACCCCAGAATTGCCTGCAAAGCACCATATCGTTGGTTACGAACCAATCATAGACAGCCACCCAATCAAAGATGGCGTCCCAATCACAGATAATTCAGACTCACCGGTACATCACATGGTGTTGTACGAATGCGAAGTACAGGAAGATGATCAGGTATGCAATTAGCTACAAAAAAGAGGTGAAGGTTGTTTGTTTGTATTATACTCATCCAATTTCAAAAATGTTTAAGACAAGTATAAGTAGGTAGGTAGGCATTCTAAATGAATGAACAAATTCTAGTAAAAAGGCATTTCATGTTGACCTTTGCATCTAAGTCGAAAATAAAATAAGGTCTATGGGTATATTTTATATCATTTAAAAACTATAAAACATTATTCTATTATATTCCTAAATAAAATCGGCAATAATGTTGTTCTAGATAAAAATTACAAGCGATAAAAATTACAAACTGGAAAAATCTCCAAGGGTTTTTACAAATCTTCAAAGTATAACTTGGTTTGAGAGAATCGGGAAACAGTCTTACTTAATTGTTTTTTTAATTTCCAGAGTCTGTGGGACCGCTGGACCGAAGGCCCTGGTTACTATGGACCCAACAGGCCGAGCAGTTGGGCCTCTTGTGCTACTCCTATCGCAGCGTGGGCTATCGGCTCTAAAAGTAAGCCACATTTTCAATCAGATATCCAATCTGGCTCTAGTATAGATAGATGTCGACACAAAAACTTAATGTGTTATTGTTACGTTTTGCACTAAAGACAAACACTAAACAATTTTTTATTTATAGTGTTAATCCATAATATGTATTTCATTGAGAAATATTGTCAAAATTTCCGATTTCGACGGGATTCGAACCCAGGGACGGCGAACTTCAGCTACCGGTGCTATAACCGATAAAATATGAGCTTATCAAAAATTTCGATTGTGACGACAAGGGTTCCGTGGCCGAATGGTAAGGCACTCCGTTGCGGGTTCGAATCCCGTCGAAATCGAAAATTTTGATAAGACTTTTCATTTCTCTCTAACTAAACTACTTACAAACATCCACTTTTGAATGAGTTAATAGGTACTTACCTACTTAGTCAATAGTTGATGTGTATTAAAACACGTACCTACTACAGAGTGTACATAAGTTATATTAAGAAATAAACAATATATATTTCACAGATTACTATAAAACTTTCTCATAATCCACTCAAAACTTTTCATACCTACATTCGAATGTAATAAGAATAATATAATCCCTAAAAACATTAGTATAAAGTTCTATTTTGCTTGTTTCGTTTAGGTGAGTTCCTGCCAGAGAATGTTGGGATTCCCTTTGGCGATAAAGGAGGTGTCACATACTACATGCTTGAAGTTCATTATGATAATAAGGCGCTACATAAAGGTAATTAAACTGTGATATTATTTATTCATAACATTACAAAAGTATAATTTTTAATCGCACTGTAACTTTTTGACCTATGTGTGTCGGTAAAATCGAACGCTTTTTTTCTTCTAGCCATCCTCGATACCATCCGAAAAGGAACTTCGTTCTAATGAATAAATATTCATTATGCATTCGAGTGAAGTTAGCAGTTTCAATGCGCAGTAAGCGCTTATTAAAGAAAATTTTGTGCTATATTGTCATGCCTACTGCCAACTTTGATCAACATTAAAACTGTTGATCAAAGGGTATAATGAGAGTCATACCCGTAATACTCAGCCGAATAAGCCGAAGAGCCGTGTTGGTGGAATGGGGTTGTGCCTCGACTTTCAATCCGAAGGTCGTGGGTTCGAAACCCAGCCGTGCATCAATGGATTTTTCGTGTCGAAAAAAATATATGCACTTTAACACGAGCTCATAACGGTGAAGGAAAACATCGTGAGGAAACCCGCAGCTTAGTCAGCTCCACACGTATTGACGTCGTCTTTCCTGTGGGCCAGGCTGATTAAGCTGAGGATGGTTTAGGTGCTGGGCAAGCCTATTCTATCTCAAAAACAATGTCCCGGGCACTACAGCGTCCCGTTAAGTGTAGGCATAGGTTGCCTCCTGACGCTGTATAAATCATCTAATATAGATGTAAAGGCCTAAGTTTTTTTTTATAAGCGAAACTAGTCTCTAACCCTATCCCCTCTACGTTCAAATTCCAGTGCTCGACAGTTCCGGCATCAGACTCCACTACACTCCATCAGTGAGAATGCATGACGCTGCGCTGATGGTAGCTGGTATCGGAGTATCAGCTCTTCACGTGATCCCACCAGCTCAAAGGCAGTATAAGACAGTAGGGATTTGTAGCCCGGAGTGTACTGAAGCGGTTAGTAAGAAAACCTCGTGCACCTCACATTACTAGAGCCTTATTTAACATTGACGATATACTTAGAGTGGCTCCCCTCTGTTTTCAAGTCAGTTTTAAGATGGCTCACCTAAAATAATGCTAGGCCCCAAACCATGTTTGTTGCCCTAGTTCTTCACGGTATTAGCCGCGAAGGAACGGGAGTAAATCACCTAGATTGAATGAATGAATGAACACTTTATTGTACACCAATTAATAACAAAACAAAGCGAGCATTGAAGACTATTTTAAGTTATTTGACTTTGACTTAATTAGTTATTATAGACTATAGTCTGGCAAATGAAAGTAGACCCTGAAAAAGAGGCGGCAAATTCAAAAATATAAGCGTGACAACCCATTAATTAATAACTCTAAATAATATACTTAATATAATTATTATATTTGGTACTAGAAAATAATAACCAAGTATCAAGTTCCACCAAATTTCAGCTTAATCTGTTCAGCGGTTTGGGTGTGAAAGCGTAACAAACAGACTGACAGAGTTACTTTCACATTTATAATATTAGTATGGATTTTATATACAGCGTTGGAAGGCATCAATAAAACATAGAACTACACATCACTTTGTATTTCATGAAGAATCATAATTCTATATTGAACTTGACGTCGTAGTCTTCTTTTAAAAGTCTTCAAATCTTATTCATATTTTGATTTGTGTTTTAGACAATGCCCGAGGATGGAATCAACATTGTATCAGTTCTTCTGTACGCTCACGGAACTGCTAGAAAGATTGCCTTGAAACATGTCAGAGGGAACAAGGAATTGCCTAGAATATCAGAGGTATTTTAATATACTCTTACATTTTATTAGCTACAACGCCACCTGGCGTTCGTAGCTACCACTTCATTTCTAACCAGACGTTGCGCTTTGAAATTAGTACTAAGCGTAAATCATAGATGGCGCTGACACAAATTACATAGACATTTCAATATGAAATACTGAAAGTCGAAGCTAGATGGCGCTTTAATTAATTTTTCTTACAGGAAAATTCATACGATGTGCGATACCAGCAATCCAGAGTGGTTCCAGGTGGTAGAAAGTTCTTGAAAGGAGATACGTTACTCACAGAATGTACTTACGACAGTACCTCAAGGGATAAACTGATTTTGGGCGGCTATTCTGATGCACAGGTACTTTTATTAAACTTATTATACTTTCGTGATTTGACATAATAAATTTTTGAATAAACGGGTTTTTATCACGTACTTGTTTTATTTAGTCACGATGTTTTGAATGCGTTGCAGCGCTCGTGGTCACGGGGAAACGTCGGGACCAAATAAAACGAATACGTGATAAAAACCCGTTTATTCAAATAATTACGTTATTATACTAAAAAGAAAACCGACTTCAATGTTTGACTCGAAACGCGGTGTAACTCAGGGCGTCAAGCTGTCGATTCGATTTCTATTTGTGACATGGCTAGGAGGGAAGGTGTTTAGAGTTTTACGGGGAAACTATCAATCCCTCAGGAATAAAATTTATATGGGACCACCTTTGGAGTATACCCTTTCAAACATGAAAAGAATTTTGCAAATCGGTCAACAAATGGAGGAACAATCGCGTAACAAGATACAAAAAAAAAAATATACAGACGAATTGAGAACTGACGAATTTTTTGAAGTCGGTTGAAAATAAATCAGGTACTTTTATGTCATCATTTTAGATGATTTTTACCTACTTACCTAACAAGGAAAATGTTTTTAATATTCAAGTTCTTTGCGCTTTATTTGCAAAACCTATGAGGAAGGATATTAACTTCAAGTAGAAGATTTGAAACAGTGCCAGTTAAGTTACCGAGGTACTAAGAAAAAGGATTCAATACCTACTTAGTACTTACCTCAAGATTTTCCTCTTTAAATTAAAAAATTCCAATCATTGTTCTACCCTGCTTCCTATTAGATTGTATGGTTGTCTCTATGGACAGTTTGAGTATGCCTGAAAGCCTTCTTCAAGCTTGAATCCCGGCATCAATAGAAAATTGAAATCTACCCTCGGGAATACCATTTGCCTATGTGTTAATCCAGACTATGAACTTCCTCGGTGCCTTTCATCCAAATATTTCCGCTGAGCTACGACCCCGTTGTTTTTATGAAGAGAGTTAATAGGCACCTTCTGGGTAGGCTCGCTCCATCGTAGACCTCATTCTTGCCTGTGTAAGTCTCGAGGTGAAGAGCCGACCCATTCATCATTAAAAAAAACTTAGTAGCTTACCAAAAGTACTCCTACCACTATAATTACAGGCTTTTAGTCATCATAATTCATTATTATTTATTTTATTTTATTTTATTTTTATTTATTGAAAATATTATCTAGCCCTTTAAATGAAAAAGAAAAGAATGGAAAGGATTGGAGGAGACCTTCACCCGCAAATGGGTGGTCCCAAATCCATATCCATACTAATATTATAAATGTGAAAGTAACTCTGTCTGTCTGTCTGTCTGTTTGTTACGCTTTCACGCCCAAACCGCTGAACAGATTAAGCTGAATATTGGCATAGTTAAAGGTTATATCCCGGGGAAGGACATAGGCTACTTTTTATACCGAAAAAATGAGAAAATCCCGAAAGACCGCGGGTCACACCGCGGGAGCGCAGCTAGTGCAGAATAATAATAATGATATAATATGAAATTTTATTAATATTTTAAAGTAAATAGGTATAGCATAAATATTTTTGTGTGATGGATAATTTAATTTATTAGTAAGCAAAGCATGTTGTAATTTATTAACTTTTTTGGGAAATAAAAAGTTATAATAATAAATAGCCCTTTAAATTGGATGTTTATTAAATAATAAATAATGCTGGACTTTTCACACAGCATCATCTAGCCCCAAAGTAAGCATAGCTTGACTGATATACTACCAGTAGGCATTCGTGAAGTTAGCCGTTTGTCTGCGCAATGACCGATCTTTCATACAAAATTGTGTTCTGCGCAGACAAACGGCTAACTTCACGAATGCCTTGATCCGTTGGGCGAACTTTTTGTTTGCAAATAAATACATAATTATACATAGAAATTAGAAACACCTAGACCCGAGACAAATATTTGCAGATCATACAAACATTTGTACAGCGGCGAGGATCGAACCCGCAACCTTCTGCGTCGCAGGCGGGTTTTCGCCCACTGCCCTACAGAGGTCGTCAACTTACTAATATTTTTTTTTATTTCAGGAAATGTGCCTATCATTCGTTCTGTACTACCCTCGAACTCAACTCGCTGGCTGTTACTCAATGACTCCTGTTAAGGAATTCTTCGAAACTTTTGGCATTCGTGAGTTCTACGGCCTCAACTTTAGACAGGTTGAGAATATCTTCCTATCATCCGGGTATGTTTACGTTCACAATTATATTTCGATTCAAAATTTAGAAAGAATGGTTTGTGACAACGGGCCGTAAAATCGTGGGTGCATTTACACGATGCAATTTTTCGTACGATTTGCTAAACCCCGCCCATTGAACGTGCTGACGAGCGTCGCGCTATCTATGACAAATCGCATACGATGAGCGTTTACACGTGGAAAATTTCAGTGCGATACGATATCGTATGGGTTGAAATCGCATCGTGTAAATGCACCTTTACTCTACCAAACCAGCGCAATCGTCTATTGCACCTAACTTCAGAGAGCTAATAAATAATAATAATAATAAATTTTATAATGCTGGACATTTCACACAGCATCATCTAGCCCCAAACTAAGCAAAGCTTGAACTATGGGATCCGGATAACTGATATACTACATATAATACTTTTTGTTTGTAAATACATACATATTATACATAGTAACATCCAGACCCGAGATAAATATTTGCAGATCATACAAAAATTTATCCCGCGGCGGGGATCGAACCCGCAACTAAAAGATCCGTTGTGCTTAGTATTAACCGTATATCTAACTGTTGTTTAACACGTGGAAAACATCGTGAGGAAACCAGTTAGTGTTCTTATAGGCGGCGATGGGCTTGCAATCTGTCACGTATGGAATACTAACTTCTGCAAGATGTGGGCATGTATCAAATATGTGTTTGGAAATGCCTCTCGACTGAATAAGTAACATAAAAAGATCTGAGAGAATGTCTACCGCACCTTGGGGATACAGTCGTGAACCTGTTTACGTTTTTACTAACTGTTGTTTCTTTCTAGAAGTTTCGAGAATCCACCATTGCAGTCCGAAGTTGGGATAGTAAAGAGGTCCGCCTCAGAGCCTATCTTACAAGGCGACGACCAAGGAGTTGGCCTTATGAGTAAGTAACATAGTTTTCCTCAGCATGTTTTTAACGAGTTACGACTACGTGACGTGACGGTAAAAATCTCTCAGCCCCAGCCGATACCGTCCAAAAAGGAGTTCCAAAAATATTTCAAACAAAAAATATTAAGGGTTAAGTTCTAAGTGATTTTATCAAAATGGCGGACGAAGTAGGTGTGCCAAAATGTTCATTAGCCTTGATTCATAAGCATGGGTTCTAGAAACGGTGAAGCAAACCATCTGAGGAAATCAGTCAGCGGCGATGGGCTTGCAACCGGTCACTTAAGAAGTGCTAACTTTTGCAAAATCCTATCATTGTTTTCATAAATTGAATGAAATACCAAACTTGAGACCTGTCACGTATGGAATACTAACTTCTGCAAGATGTGGGCATGTATCAAATATTTTGACAACACCCCCCTTAGACATCTTCAAAGGATCTGGAATAAGTAACATAAAAAGATCTGAGAGAATGTCTACCGCGCCTTAGGGATACAGTCGTGAACCTGTTTACGTTTTTTTTTTACCAAACTTGATATTTTTACAGAAGAGCTTGTAATCTGGGAGCCATCAGAGTTTCGCAACAAATCCTTCATGGCCCATCTCAATGAAATGCCGTGGCATGAGCCACTTCTCACCAAGCAGATCCAGAAATCTCTTTACTACGGACTACACATGACTTTCTGCAAGAAACGAAACGACAGCTGGGGCGTGGTGAGTCTTATTTCCTTGTAATAAAGCTTGTATTAGGCTGGCATAAATAAGGAAAACAATGGGAGGAAAGCAGCTTAGTCAGTATTGACGATATTCCCAGCGGCCCCAGTGGGGAGGTTAGTGGGGTCGTTGAGCATATATCGTATTGATGTTATCTTTTCTATGGAAAAGGCCGATTATGCTGAGAGGATGGTTTAGGTGCTACAAGCTTCCATCTCAAACAATGTCCCAGGCACTACAGCGTCCCGTTAAGTTACATAAGACAAATAGTACAGGCATAGGTTGCCTCCTGACGCTATAAAACATCTAGTATATAGGATCTTTCATTTTATACTAACCTAATTCAGGAATTGGGTTCAAAAAATAAATTAAAAATATTTATGTAATGTTTTTTTTTGTTTTGTTATGAAAATCCCGAGAAAATCGATAAAGATTATCCTTTCAATTGATTGTTGCTTCTTGTATAACTTAGCCCATTCGTGATGTAGCTGCGCTGTGATTGGTGGAACGTCTGTTCTCCTTGAAAATCATTATGCAACAATTCAAAAAAATCAATAAATAATAATAAATTTTTAAGTGAAAACTTAAATGGGCTTAAGAATTAAATTGATACGGTCTAACGTCTATTTCCAACCCAAAAATGAGGCCCTGTCAGTTTGTGTAGTTTAAAATGAAAGACCCTATAGATGTAGAGGTCTACGTTTCTTTCTTATAAAACAGTGTTATTGTTACAAGTGCACAGAAACGTTCTAACCCATATTTTTCATTTTTCCAGCCGATCCAAATCCAAAATTTCCCGACCTTCAAAGAATTGGTACAAAACGAGACATCGCACAAATCCTGCCACTACAAAAGCATGCGACTACCGTCCGTAACCAAAGCCGCGGGATCGAACTCAAATGCCTACCTATGCCAATTTATTTTGATCCTATACACATTCATTGTAATTGTGCGGTAGTAAAAAGCTTAAAAAGTTCGCTTGCGCCAAATTTTTCTGTTGTTTATATTCGTAGATTGTTTTTTTTGTAAATTTTTCTACTTTTCGCCTGATTATGTATCATAATCGGCCATTGCTTTATTCCTGCTATGGTCAAAAACCAAAGTGTATTGAGTGAATGGATTTGTGATTTTTGTACTTACGGAATAGTGTGCTCACGTTTACCTAACGTGAGCTAGAATGTACTGTTTTTATGAATAATTTCTAATTTACCAAGTAATTATTACCTAAGTTTATTTGGTACGATTTTGTGACTGATTAAGCTACTTTTTAGTAGAGAACTTGAAACTTTTTGATCGTTTTATAAATCACTGTTTTCTGGGTTGTTCTGTTTTGGTAGGAATATGCAGATTGCATAATAACATTTTTGTAAATATGGAACCTAAAATTTTGTCTGCGATTCAATGCAATATAATCAAAACAATAAGTGATTATTTCACTTATGGCTGTGTTTAGACTCGAAACTATGTGCCTACTAGAATTAAAGTGTCGTACAGTTCGCCCAACGGATCTAGGCATTCGTGAAGTTAGCCGTTTGTCTGCGCAGAACACGATTTTGTATGAAAAAGCGGTCACTGCGCAGACAAACGACTAACTTCACGAATGCCTAGATCCGTTGGGCGAACTGTACTTTGTATTTTTGTACATTTTACTAATAAAAATACAACCTGACACTTTTGCAAAACTGATGTTCATATAAACTTGTTTTTTTTAATGATTATGGTTTTGAGTCGGGTTTGTTATTACGAACAATTATTGCATTTTGCTAATTATTTTTTATGATTATTTATAATCTTATTATAAGAATACGCTTAGTAATTAAGTTAAATTATTTAAAAGTCAATAAAATGTTTTAATAATTTCGAGATTATTTTATTTCAGTTCTCACAAGTACAAAATTGTTATCCTAGTTTTAAAATAATATGTAATCTTATATTCCATAAGACTAGTTGAGTAAAAATCGATTAAACGAAAGATATTAACTTCTCGCTTTAACATGAAATCGATTTATACTCAGAAGTTTTTTACGAGCATATAAAAATAATTTAGCATAAACATAATTTGATTACCTCGAGTAATAATATTGCTTATTATAATTAGCATTAACCGTATTTCCCGGCTTATGGTTCACAGTTCCAGAGTTGGAAGCAACGGTTTCTTGGTATCGATTCAATTCAATTCCATCACTAAACCGGTCTTCAAGACTGGCTGTATTTACAGTATTCTTATTGGCTGAAGTAGAAACGGTTTCTCCTATCCTATTGGCTAAGCTGGGAGCGTTGGAGTTTGAATTTGGAACTGTGGAACCAGAATTCAAATTTGTGCTTCCATGACGGTTATTCGAACCCAGAGCAGAGGTTCCTACGTTTCCAGAATTGAAATTCGCTCCAGAATTTCCTAAGCTACTAAAAGTGCCTAGATTTCCAGCATTAGCAAAATTTGCAGCGTTTCCTTGGTTGCTTAGAGACGGGTCAATGAACTGATTTGGTTTCTGCGGGTAGGTCTGTGGTTTCTGTCTGTTGGCCTCATAAGCTTGCCAGTTGATGAACCAGAAAGGCTGTTTGTCTATGGGCAGTTTGCTGAGACGATCCACCAGCTCTCTATCTCCGTTCGCTTCGATGGGGAGGCGTTGGGTTGTTCCGTCTACTTCACCAAACCTGATGAAGAATTAGCTCGTGAATAATAAGCCTCTTTCATGTACACTTCGCCCAACGGATCTAGGCATTCGTGAAGTTAGCCGTTTGTCTGCGCAGTGAACGCTTTTTCATACAAAATTGTGTTCTGTATACTACTATACAATATAACTATACAATAGTTACGGTCAGCGTGACCACACAGTTCATTCTATGCCTTATTTTATTTTTATTGCTTTTAAATACATTAGGTACCCTGAAAAGACAAAGACCCCTTTTAAAAATAAATAAATTAATTATGACAGTGGGTCGTGATTTTAGGTATATTACTATGAATGATAAACCATGTGGTATATAAATTATATTGCGTATAGAATACTAAAGGTCAGGATGAGGATAAAGAAATACATCCACAAGCCACAACCAGATTTCTGTTTAATACCTACTTAAACTGGTCTTAAAATCGGAATTATGCTGTTTAAGGTACAAAAATATTGAAATTTATTAGGGTGTGCATTTTTTATGAGGGCAACAGTAGATTTCAAATTGTTTTTTTTTTTAATTTAAATAAATTAGGTATAGGTTAGGTTAGCATTTGACCTAACTCTGCCTGATTTTAAGCAATAGTAGGTACTCTAGTACTCTTGAAGTAGAATTAGCCGCATGAGTACCTAGGTCCCTTTTTTTTTTTTTAAGATTCATGATTAGGTACCTAGGTAGGTCTAGGTACTTATTTTTATTCAAGTTCACTAAATAAACACACTTCCCAGTTACTTACCGATCTGCCAATCCTTCTGTTGTTGTGATCTCAGGGTAGCCTATAGGTCTGGAGCCAGCGAACGAAGGTCGTTGACACCGCGCCAGGGTGGCCATCATCAGAACAAGTGCTACCTTCATCATCTGAAAACAAGTATAAGCTGATAGCTAATGGATCTAACTTGGTTCCTAAATAATTGCTAGTTTTCCCATAGAACTTAAAAAAACCTCTGCGTAACCAATCAGTAACTCCCTCTTATGACGGTTTGAACTGCGTGCCAGTAGGGGGTTACCAGTTGGTGACGTCGACGTTGATGTCTACGTAAAACAACGTTTAAGTTCAGTTACGTACCTACCTGCTAAGTACCTATCTTCCTACTTACTGATGAGTTTAGTGTTATTAACAAAGTAAGTAGGTGAGTAAGTAGGTACATATTTTATTTTATCTTCTGTAGGTAACCTACTTAGATAACATTTAATGAAGGTTACCTAATTAGTTAAGTAGACATTTTGTAGCTTCCTTTAAAAGCAACTTCCACATCCCATTCGCTCATCCATGACGGTGGATGAGAATTAAGATTAGATTTAAACTTAGTAAGTATTAGGCATGGTTTATAAGTAATTTAGATTAAAAAGCGGTTATTTTACAAAGATCACCTAATTGTTTATACAGAAATGGATATCAAGAATCACACAATAACATATTAGGTACCTAAGTATTTTATTTGTTTATCTACACACTTGTAAATATATTTAAATGCTTGATAAGGCACTTACCATTCCAAGATATCGGGTCAAACTGAACACAACCAGTGCGTCGAACGGTATAACTCTAACTGGTTTTGCAAAACAAAAAACGATTACGGGTATTAAAATGCGAATAAGGAAAACTTTAGCGATAAACATAAACAAAAGTAGGTATACGTAAGAAAAAAGCTTGGAGCTAAAGACTAAAGTATATTTTGCATTTTAGAATTGAAGAATAAGAATAATAAAGTTTTATTTTCTCCACATCATATACACCAGTTACAATAGGTACTTAAATATACATAATTTTATGTGGGTGAAAATACGGCTACAACTCAGCATTTGCTCCAACAGCTCGAGAGTGTTGGAGCGCTGGTTTTCAGTGGCGCCATACTCTTGGCGCAGCACTTGCTGCAACACGCGTCTCATCGCATAATTATCTAATCGCATAATAAATCGCATAGTTTCAGGTTTTTAGGGACACCACTGACGACAGACACTACTGTTGAAGTCAAATGTCTTTCAGCTAAAAAAGAGTCTTAGAAATTTAGAAGCAGTATTGGACTGTCTATTCCAAGACAATCAATCATTTCAATGATGGCACTCAAGGTCTTTGAAGATTTCTGAGAGGGTAGTCAAACAAAGGTACGTCACATCACAGACATTTTGAAGAAGTAAGCATTCATACCTACTTGACAGCAATTTGATAACGTTTATAATAACAAAAAATTATGGATGGATTTTTGCGGGAACGAAGTCGCGGGAGGTTTTTTACCCGACTGTCAAAGGAAGGGCTATTTAATTACCTTATATTTTTGTGTAGCACATTGAGCTAAGTATTTGTAATGTAAAAGTAAGTTCGTATGAATCAGTGGTGAACTCTGGTGACGGAGTTATAGGCCTCCGTCATGGCTTGACGATTGACGACATATAAGCCGGGACCGACAATTTAACGTGCCCTCCGAAGCACGGTAACGATGTGATGAAAATGCCACTGGCGGTCACCCATCCACTTACAGACCGTTTTGAACGAACTCAATGCTTCAACTATAAGAGTTATGAAAATGAGAATGAAACTTAAACAAGTTAAAAGTAGCTTTCCATGAAAAAAATCAATTTCTTCTAAAGTCGCATGTTTCTTATCGCAAAGAACGTAATTTACTAGTTGTGAGTACCGAAGTACAATCGATGACATAAATTAAAAAATATATTTTTTTCTGTACCTAAGATAGAAACTATCTTAGGTACAGAAAGGTCATCCAAGCTGATCCAAGTAGTGAATTGGATCAGCAGCTCGTTGGACTTCCAACTGATCACTGGGCACTCACTGATGAAGGTACAAAATGACATGAATGGCTGTCTACGGTAAGTGTGCCCAGGAGCTAGCCGCCTTCTCAGTTCTTTTACAGGTACTTCAGACGCACAGCTGATTATCATCCTTACCTGGTTGATATTCCACTTATTAGAACAAAGCGCTTTGAAAGTTCTTTTATTATGCGCACTGCAAAAATTTGGAATCAGCTTCCAGCGTCTGTATTTCCGCATTTCCGCTGAGCTACGACCCTGTTGTTTTTAAGAAGAGAGTTAATAGACCTTCTGGGTAGGCTCGCTCCATCGTAGACCTCACTCTTGCCTGTGTAAGTTTCGAGGTCAAGAGCCGACCCTTATAAAAAAAACTAATCACTTTTTTATTACTTATTATAAAATATTCCCTACTACGTTATATTGCTCCGTTTACTTTTAGTAGGCTTTCGACCGCGGCTATGCTCGCATGGGACATTTTAATATAAGAAATAAGAAAAATATATTGTTATACTGTGCACAATATCTGTTACATGCTTTGATTTTCATATACCTATTCCAAGTTCCATTAACAGTCTTTGTTATGGCATGGTAAGTAAGAACGTAGGTACCTACTCGCAAACTTTCAGATTAATTTCAGATAATAATATAGGTAGGTAGGTACCTATTGAATGGTTAATGTTTAATTGAGAAGTTACTAATTCCATCTACTTTTTCAACGGACTGTACTTAGACAATGTCGCCTTCGTGACTGGTGGTGACTGGTGACAAAGTCAAAGGTCGCGCGTGACGAATCAGCATTTTGTGCTTGCTTATATCACTGGTACAGTCTCTGCGATCAGATAATCCTCCGGTTATTATTCAAAGAAAAGCTCTTTATAGAAAAGCTCTGGCCGTCCCCGCATACACAATACACATACATAAACTAAAACTCGCGATACCTAATTATGCACTGGCTGTCAGTATTAACCGTCAGGTAAGTCTTCCAAGGTGGTATAGGTACCTACCAATTCTGTGGTTATACTAATACCTAGGTTTCTTCCTGAATTCGCAGCTTGTGTTATATTATGTCTCATCGAGAATGTACAACTTGGTCTACAGAGTCACTGCATAGTATAACAGTAGGTACCAACTTCAACGTGTAATAAAATTGAAACACGTCCAATTTTCCAAGCTTTATTCAAAACTTTCCAGAAGAAATATTTTTATTAATCTTAAACTAATACGTAAAGGAATCTCAATAGACTATACAAAAATAACATTAAAAGTGTTCCAATAATACTACGACAGCAAGAGCACAATCGAAGACAAAGTTACCAAACAATGGACTTCTTTGGAGAGAATGGAATTCGCGCTGGAATCCTCCTCTTTCTCCTTACAACACTTTGTGCCAATTTCTACAACTTTTGGGTAGAAATCCGTCCAAAACTCGAACGCTTTGTAATTAATCGTCTCAGGCGTGCTCATCGTGAAATTCTGACGATCTATTATGAAGAATCCTGGCTTTTCAACCTCAAACGGATCCCATTCAATAATCACTCCAGAATTGGTCGGATTTGAATACCATGCGAAATTGGTCCACATTTTCATTACGATTTCGGAAATGCTTTTATCTCTGTAATCCCATTTGCCTAAGTCTTCGGGCAAAGGCAAATAGGGCATGCCGAAAGTGAAAATTAAATCGAAATTATGCGGGACTGCTATCCAATCGGGTATCCCCTCGTTCGCCACGTCAGAAAACGGTTTCAAATCGAATCTGTAGAGGTAGACCGGAGCGTGTTTGCTGACATACTTTGCGAGTTGATACGTGGTGGCTCCATGCACTTTATCCGTGTAGAAATCCAGAAATAATTTTCTCAAAACCGTTTCGTTCGTTGTCGGAGGTATTGGCTTGTAAAAGAACGCAACAGCATCTTGTATGTGATGTTGGTTTGTGAAACATGAGCTGTTATCTATCGTTATATCGGATAGAATAATTTCTTCACGCATTACATCAAACTCCCTCTGACTTACCCCTGAATCTTCCCCTTTATCAAGCAAAAGAGCGTCTTCCATATTAGTATATCCGGTGAGTATTGGAACAGGGCTGAACACCTCATCCTTGAGCAGTCTGCTTGGAAGATCAGGTAAGAACGGTCCAGATACATTACTAAAACCGGTATCAATAATAGGTTTCCAATCAGCCAGAGGTTCTCCTATATCTAGCAGCGCCTGATTGGGCACTCTTCTCAAGCAATCCAGTAGTTGGTACGTTGGTCTTCTAAAGCAGCTAAACGCATTGGCTACTTTATCTACTGTAATCAGCTCTTTCCTTGCTATATTTACTGTGTCTGGAGAGAGAACGTTACCGCTCATAGCGATTGCTTTCTGGAAGAGTCCAGCTGAATAAGCAGATACCAAATGTAATCCAACACTGACAGCTCCTGCGTCATGTCCGAAAATGCAGACGTTGTCAGGATCACCTCCGAAGCTGGCAATGTTATTCTTCACCCAGTATAAAGAAGCCACTTGATCGAGTAGACCGAAATTGCCCGAAGCTTCGTTATCCAAGGTTGAGAAGAAGCCAAAAATATTCAGTCTGTACGCCACGGAGACGAAAAGCACCTGGAACGACATAAATGTATTAGGTTAAAGAGTTATCTTTGATAAAAAGCAGCGTTAGTTTTTACAGTAAGGTACTAGAGGTACATCAGGCAAGAGTTTTTTGCCAAAGTTTTGTAATCCCATAGCCAATTTGGCAAGAAGATTTTTTTCTATCCCGTACTCTAGGTACCTATGTGAAGTCAGCACAACGCCTTTTCTTTCACTGCTTTACCAACAGTCATCAAAAATAGTCCTATTTTACTCATATCATTCTTTCCATTCATTAAATTCATCTATAAGCATATTCATGAGGGTTTCAACGTTCAATTGTTCTATCATTCGGTCGTTACCTTTTGTTTCAGCACCAGCTGAAAGGGATTGACACTGTTTGGGCTGCCTCTGACAAAACCACCTCCATGAAACCAGACCAGCACTGGGTAGCCTTCCACTTTAAAGTCTGAAATGGAAAACATTAATGATAAATACTTATTCATGAAGCTTTTTTAGGACATTTTTGCAAACCCAGCAGTAAAATAGTTTAAAAGAAAGCAAAATAGTTTAAAAAACTAGTTTAAAAGTTATGCTGATTTCCACGCGATGTTTAGTCGTAATCATTTTGCTGGGAATTAGATTGCAAATATTTTCTTGCTGGATAAGAAAATGTTCTTCATTTTAACAAAATTATTGTAAAAAGCAATATAACTAAATTGTTGCAGAAGTTGACAATGGCAACTAAAGTCATAAGTTGCATAAGTTTGATCGTGTTAATGCGCAAATTCAGTTTTAAAAACGAAAAATCCATTTATTTATTTTTTATTTTATTTATTTATTTATTTGTGAAATAGTTTGACAATTTTGTACTTATTACTAATGAACGCTGAGAAATTGCAGTAGTAAAAACTGTGTCGCAATTTTCAGCGCCCGACCTTAGGACTAAGAGGGCACAAATCGTTTATAGTAGAAAGGAGTTTATATAAATTCTAATAATGGTAGTATCTTAAGTAATATATTAATTAACGTAACTTAATTTTATCTAAAATAGAACGGAATGGAAACAAGTCTCCCACATTATCGTCGAAATAATGTTGGCTAAGATGATGTATTAATTTGTTGCGAATGTGTGTGGTTGTGTGGGTGTGTGTGTGTGTGTGTGTGTGTGTGTGTGTGTGTGTGTGTGTTTTTTTTTTTTTTTATGGTGGCTTGCATAAGTGTTAAATTTAGAAATGAAACCATATTAACTTGTAATTTCGATAAGTGCTTCAACTTCATTATAGGCAAGAGAAGACAGCCATTTTCTGATACATATTTTACATTTGCCATAAGACAATGAATATATTTTAAGGGTTTTATTTATCCTATTGTAAACCAGGGGGCTTAAGTATTGGTAGTGTCGGAATGCAAACATAGTTCGACAGGGCCGATCAGTACAAACTGATCTTACCCTGCGATTGCTAATTGCATTATTAGAAACATAAGGTAAGCTACGATGCTTACGGAGAACAATGTTTAAGACAAAAAGTTTACGAATCGACAGCACTTCGGATAGGGTGTAGAGATCATTCGTGGGGAAGAGCCTCGGTTTATTGTACATTACTTTGAGGGTACTTCTTTGAGCTCTTTCTAAGGTAAGGAGTCTTGTTTTTGGTGCACCTCCCCAAACGGCTATGCAGTATGAAAGAACAGATTGTGTTAAGGCAAAGTAAACCATTTCTAAAGTTGCTTGATCAACACAAGTTCTAAGTTTTCTAAAAATGTACAGAAGTTTTCTAGTTCTTGAAGTAGTGGCTTGAATATGTAAGTTCCAGCTCATAGTAGAGTCAATTAAAACGCCTAAGTATTTAATGCAGTTTGTGCGTTCTAGACTCATACAATCACAGGCAAAATCTGTCTGATGACATGTATGAGCTATGATACGGTAATCACTTTCGGGTTGAGCTGAAGATATGGCGGACAGAGTAATAAACTTGGTCTTTTTAACATTCAAGGTAAGTAGATTGTTCGAGAGCCATTCAGTAACTTTGCGGAGGGCGTTTTCTGCGTTACACTTTACCTCATGCCAAGAATTACCCGAGACAAGTAGCGCAGTGTCGTCGGCGTATGCTAGAATTTTGCAGTTGTTAAGGGTAATTCCGCACAAATCGTTTACATAAATAAGGAAAAGTGTTGGGCCTAGGACACTGCCCTGAGGCACACCGTACGTAAGGGACTCGTCTTCACTAATGTAGTTGTCAATAACAACTCTCTGAGTACGACTAGTCAGATAACTGGAGAATAAACTTAGAGCTAAGCCTCTAATTCCAATCGCCTCCATTTTGTTAAGAAGCAGAGGGACAGAGACCGTATCGAATGCTTTAGAGAGATCCAGGAAAATAGCAGCGGTCTTAGTCTTTGAGTCAATATTTTCAGCTACATTACTAGAAAACTCCAAAACAGCGTCTTCAGTAGATTTTCCTTTTCTAAAGCCGTACTGATTGTCTGCAAGTAGTTGAAATTGTGTAAGGTATGAAACGAGTTTAGAGTTAAGACACTTTTCTAGGATTTTAGATAACGAACTCAGAACAGAAATAGGCCTGTAATTGCCGACAGTGTCTCTGTCCCCAGCCTTGAATACAGGGTGTACAAGAGCTTTCTTGAAGACTCGCGGAAAAATCCCTTTTGTAATACATAAGTTTAATAAATGCGTAATGACAGGCGCTAGGGTAAATTTCGCTGATTTTATTATAGAGCTTGGAATTCCATCAAATCCAACAGCACTGTTTGTTTTAAGACTTGTTATTATGTTCAGGACTTCCGTTTCATCGACTTCTAATAAAGCCATGGAATTTAGGTTTGATTTCGAGTATTGCTCGCAACAACTTTTGTGTAAAGTAGTTTCCAATATCTTAGTAGCTAAATTCTTACCCACTTCTGAGAAGTATTTATTAACAAAATTGACAGAGTCAGCGGGGGTAGGTAGTATTTTAAGGAGTTCAAGTGGTTTAGGTTTATCTTTTTTAGTATTTGTAACATTTTTAATTACATCCCATGTGGCCTTAGGACTACTTCTAGCCTTCTCAAATTCACTTCGCTCATATTCTCGTTTTAGTTTTTTTAGTAAATTATTACAATAATTACGGTAACGTTTGTAAATTAAGTGTTTATTTGTATTTGACGGATCTTTAATGTGTTGTTTATAAAGTCTGTCACGGTTTCTAATGCATTTGAGAAGGCCAGGGGTAATCCAGGGCTTTATTATTCTTTTCCTAGATGGAATGATAATAGTTTTCGAGTGTTTTATTATAATTGATGAGATGGTTTCTACGAGAGACAGAGCAGCTATTTCAGGGTCTAAAGAATTAAAAATATGCGTAAAGTCAGTAGCCTCAATTTCAGATATTATTGCTTCTTCGTTAAGCTTTATTCTAGTTCTCAGTGTGTGTTTATAAGTGTTTTTGTGTATATCACAACATAATAAAACTGGGGAATGATCGGTAGGTTTAGTATCCAATACAAGCGTGGTTGCTTTCCTCTCTGATTTTAACATGACATGGTCAATGCATCTGTGCAAGCGTGTAGGAATAGAATGAGCAGGTAGGAAGCCTTGGAAAGCCAGACTATTTAGGTACTCTTCAGTCAAAGCCATTAATGCATGTGCGTGACTCTCGCAATTGGATTGAAAGTGGAGGCGTCCATCCTACAAGATCATCACGGATATTTACAACTGTAGTCTGTAAAACAAGCCATAATTCGAGTTTCAGAGAGCACATACCTAGTGAAACTATCAATGTATCATGGCTATAAAGTTTTTGTTCGTGATGGGAAGCTGCCTGAATACAATATCAAACTTACACCCATATCTCTTTTCATAATCTCGACCACAACTCAACTTCCAATCAACGTCCTAGTGCATTTCGGTATGCTTGGTCATAAAAAAAACCTTTACTCATTCTTGCGTTAACTATGAAATTTTCATAGAAAAAAGAACTGTCATCTAAGTCGCTACGTACCTTGAGATGACAGTTGAGTAAAGGATGAGTCGAGATCTAGAAAACGACTAAAGATATGGGTGTTGGACTTTAACATCATAAAAACTTACATTCGTATCGCGCAAAGTCATAGGTAAGTATGAAAAGTAAGACTACTTAATATGGTATTAGTCTTGCATTTCACTTGTCAAAGTGTCAACCTCACAATGCTTGAGCTAAGTGGCTGGTGCAAATAAAGGCATTAATGCAAGAATGCCGTGCCAATGGCTCCCTTTGACATGTCTGACCTAACCTTAATCTAATTCTTGACCCAAATAGTGGCGTTGAAATTGGTGTGATTCAAATGAAACGGCTGGTAGTAGGTAAATAATGCCTTGGTATTTGAGGAACTTAGAACTGCACTTGCCTAAGGTAATGGGGGTATGAATTACTGTTCTGATATTTGTATTTACCTAAGTAAGTACCTACAATAAATGATTTCATCATCATCATCATCATCATCAGCCTATGGCAGTCCACTGCTGGACATAGGCCTCCCCTAGTGCGCGCCATTGCGCCCTGTCCTCAGCTCGACGCATCCAGCTTCTGCCGGCAGCCTTTCGCAGATCGTCACTCCACCTGGCTGGAGGGCGTCCTACACTACGTTTGCCAAGTCGCGGTCTCCACTCAAATGATTTATGAGTACATTATTTAGAATTCATAGTAGGTAAGTACATTTAGATTACTCATTACATACTCGATTATCTACTCTTTTCGCAAAGTAATTATGACACGATCAAATCTTAACGATGAAAGAAAACATAGAGAAAACCAGGTGGTAGGTATTCTTATATGCGATGGGCATGAAACTTTTCACATACCTACATGTTTTCGAAAATTTAGGTTCAAGGTTGCCATGCCGGTTTCTTCACGATTTTCCTTCACTGTTTGAGAGTAGGTACTGGCATAGTGCACTTTTTTGGGAAGAAAAACTTACCTAAATGTTGCCTGACCGGCTTCGAACTCACGACCTTTAGATCGGAAAGCGGGGCTAGGTACTACATATTATATTGTCTTTGGTACTTATTAGACCACTTGCTCTCAATCTCAAGTCATCGCTGTCATCGTCAAGAATAATCTTGACGATTGATCTTGACTCCATAGTATCTTCGAGTGATTAAAAAATAATAATATTTTTTAATCACTCGAAGATACTATGGACCCTTAGTAGGAATTTCCAGATGTATTAACAACTTAAACCTACAATCTTTACCCTTATACTTAAATGACTAAGAACTAGTAGGTATAGGTACTTAATAGCAATATACATAATTATTAACTTATGAGTCATGCCACACATGGTTTAGTACTAAATTGACCTATGTCACTAGGTCTATATGGTCGACAGGTCACTACGATAAAATTGTTGTTCATTGTTTGATTGCTTACGAATGCGGAAAATTGAACCAAAATGACTCAATGCACAATCGCTGCAGGCCACTGTTTTCAACCGACTTCAAAAAAGGAGGAGGTTCTCAATTCGTCTGTATGTTTTTTTTTTTTTGTATCTTGTTACGCGATTGTTCCGCCATTTGTTGACCGATTTGCAAAATTCTTTTCATGTTTGAAAGGGTATACTCCAGAGGTGGTCCCATATAAATTTTATTCCTGAGGGATTGATAGTTTCCCCGTAAAACTCTAAACACCTTCCCTCCTAGCCATGTCACAAATAGAAATCGAATCGACAGCTTGACGCCTTGAGTCACACCGCGTTTCGAGTCAAACATTGAAGTCGGTTTTCTTTTTATTATAAAAACGTACTTATATACAGACAGTACAGTGAGTTATTGTTGTCTGAGGGAAACATTTGGCAGAAGGATCTCAAAAAACGTAGACTTTAAAACCAAACTAAATAAAATACTTAGCAAGAAATTCTCTAATTTCATGCTTTGTGAAAAGTCCAGCATTATTTATTATTATAATTTTTTAATAATCTAAAAGTTTATTATTTAAAATATTCTCAGCCAACATTTAAAGGAAATTAATGAACTCCGCCTAGGGTTGTTGAGTGCTGAAGTGATTAATAAGATAATAAGATTTAAATAATTTACTTGCTCATAATTTATATTTTCCTAGAATTAAATAAGATTGAATTTACGGATCAGTTTGACGAACGTTTGTCCTAGCTAAAATTGGTCACAAAATTAAATAAAGATTTTTAGAAATTCGACGGTGGGCCGTTAGAATCGTAAATTGATTTTTATGGTTTCTACCTCGGGGTGGTTCCATGTAATTTAATTTCTGAAAATGATAAGTAGGTTCGTTCACCATACGTAAACAACCTAATCTTCTTCTTATCGTGTCACCAGTTCTTTCGAACCAGTGTGGTGAAATAATTTTAGGAGGTTCCAAACTAATAAGAAGATAGGGAGAAGAAACAATCGAAAGCAGGAAGGCATTATTATTTTATTTGCTTCACTGCCTAGTTGGTAACCCTAGCAATTATTTTCTCAGGAAATGAGAAAAATGCAAGAGCAATTATCGCCAACTACTTCAGGTACTAATGATTTCTAGATTGCAATAGATAGATCTATGTATAGGTACCTATTAGTAAAAGTGCCAAAGTAGATTAAGTATAAGAGTATGCGTACTACTTCAACTTCATTACTCTACTAGCTTACACTCTCAGATCCATATAATCTCAGCCATAAAAGAGTGGCTTGACTCAAGAGTCAAGATCTTTTGAAGATAGTTAGGTAAGTCTTTTATGGGGACTAATTTAAGAAAGATGACTGAGAAACATGTTTCAGATACAAAGTTGCTGACACAAAACGTAGATGTAGACTTGGCCGTCCACACCTCAGTTGTTTTACAGCAACCGCGAGTTGCGCAATCCCTGATATCGGCTTCTTCTTTGAAATAATTCAATAATAAAATATGATTTTGACATTCCAAACAACCGCCATGTTGTTTATAAACAACTGAAACACTCGTCCACACTAAACTTGTATACAGCTGTTGCGAAACAGACTTATTTCGGTGCTTTCTACTTCCATCGGAGAGCACAGAAACATTCTAGAAACACGTACGTGTTTACCGCAACAATTTAAAAAGTTTATCAAAACAATTTAACTTGTTTCAGAATCACGTAGATTTTGTTTGTGAAACAGTGTTTATAAACAAATGTTTCTCAGTGAACAGGAGTAGAATCACCTAGTTTTAAGACGTTTCAAAGTGATCCCAGCGGTCCTACTGAATAAATGCTTTTTGACTTTGACTTTGACTTTGAATACATACATGGCTTTAATAGGATAATCTAAGTAAGAGGCGTGACTCTCACATCCCCAAAAAAAGCTATGAATACCTACAATATTACACTAAAAGATCTAAAAATTGTAGATAATACCTCAAAAAGTTTATACTGAATGTTTCGTCCGTGAATTACGGGAATTTAATAAGCAATATAGAATAGAAACCTTTAGAATACAAAACGAGATGAGGAATAATCGCCTTGGCCGTTGGGACTTATCTTTATTAATAAACTGGGAGAAACAATGTCGGATAATTATAATGGGATAATAGGCAAGAGACTAACAGAATTATATTTATTTCCAAGCAACAATGGAAATTGAGTTGATAAGTTGATATGCTGCCTCGAACTACGAACGACGACGACCTCTGTGGCGCAGTGGGCGAAGGTCCGCTTGCGACGTAGAAGGTTGCGCGTTCGATCCCCGCCGCGTGACAAATATTTGTATGACCTACAGATATTTGTCCCGGGTCTGGCTGTTTCTATGTATGTTTTTCAAATAAAAAGTATATAAGTAGTTTATCAGTCATTCTAGTACCCATAACACAAGCTCTGCTTACTTTGGGGCTAGATGATGCTGTGTGAAAAGTCCAGCGTTATTATTATTTTTTTTTTTAATTAACCTATTTCGTCCCACTGCTGGGCAAAGGTCTCCCCCAAATCCCTCCAATTATCTCTCTCCTTCGAGATCTTCCACAATTCTCTTTCGAAGGCGTTGAGACCGTCCCGCCAACGCTTCCTCGGCCGACCGCGACCCCGTGTCCTATTGGGCTGCCAAGGTGTTATGGCGTTCGCCCATTTATCGGGATTCATTCGGCTGACGTGACCAGCCCAGTCCCACTTGAGTCGTGCTGCTTTCCTGCCGACGTCTGCAATGCCTGTAACCGAACGCAATATGCTGTTTCGCACTCGGTCGGTGCGTTTGAATCCGAGAATACTGCGTTCCATTGCTCTTTGGCAAATCTTGAGCTTGGACTTTTGTAGTTCAGTCAACGACCACGTCTGAGCACCGTAGGTTAGGACGGGCAGGATACACATGTCGATGAGTTTGCGTTTGAGAGTCAGAGGAAGGTCTCCCTTCATGTGCGCCTTCATGGACCAGTAGCTCTTCCAGGCATTCTCAATTCGGCGACCGATTTCTCGGTCTTGCCTGTTTTCGAAGCTCGCTAACTGGCCCAAGTAAATGTACTCATCGACATATTGTATTACCTGTCCATCTACCTCGCCCTACGTTTCGTGCTATTGGTCATTAACTGCGTCTTTGATCGGTTCATTAAAAGTCCAGCGTTATTAAAAAAAAAAACTTCGTGTTTTCTGGCTTTGACCCGGTCGTATAGCTTTAGTATTTTGCTTCGGTAATGTAGGTATACCATAATTTATTAATATCTGTGTCATATTAGACTTCAAATGATTTCGAAAGATGTAGATAATCTGTGATACCCCAGACCGTGATACACTAAATGTGTGTACCTATACCTGTGTCTCTACCTATCCCTTTATGTAAGTATGGATTATACGGAAATGAGATTTTATTTTATGTAGGTATTTATGTATTGTTGCGAGCCTCTTTGAGGCGCACTTATAATCCTTTCACCACACTGGTTCGAGGGAAATTGTGACACGATACGAAGAAGAATCGACCCGGTAGATGTAGATGTATTTTATACCGAATAAGTAAGTTCGTATGAGCCAATAGCAAACTCAAGTAATAATATTATCTACACAACATTGTAGGCTTAGTCATAAGTTAAGTTGTCCGGTCCTAAGTCGTCCATAATTCCTGTGGTTAGGATACAAACATAAGCTAAGATGTAGATGGATTTACGGTCTAAGCAAGCAACCCAAATTTTAATCCGCAACGAAAACCAAGGAGTGAGTGTTTTTTAACAAAATGGTTCCGTATAAAATAAAATGTCAATGAGCACTTTGTGTAAAGGCAATTTCACATAGGTACCTGAAACTTTCACTATACAGACGTTCAGTAAGTATTCATTTGGTAGGAAAATAGAATAAAAGATGCTTTTTGTAGGACGTAACCGAGCTAGTTAGATAAGACCTAGCAAAATAAATACCCGATCAAAATATTCGAACGTTATTAAAAAAAACTAGAAAATACCAGTGCACATAAAATCTATTCAAATTATGAAGTGTTGGTGTCCATTTAACAAACGACGCGCAAGGGAGAACGTTTCGCTATCTTAGTTTAGTCCCAGAATGCTATAAATTATGTGAAAGGGGCTGACCTTTTCGAATGGTTAGACAGGATTTATCAGCGAAAAAAAATAATGATTGTAGCAATTTTTTAATATAAAACGAATGGTATCTGTAAACTTAAACTACACCCTCATCTATAGGTCCCACCCTCACCTGCTCCACACTGGTATTTCTGACACGGAAGCTGTTGGAAAGCACCGCCAAATATTCGTCGACATCCCTTAAAAACTTTTTTTGTAAAACGAGTCTGAATTGTTGAGTGAGATACACTTCTATGTTGGATATTGCTATGGAAAGTGCCGACAAATATTCGTCGACATTCCTTGATTTTTTTTGTAAAACGACGAGTCTGAATTTTTGAATGAAATACACTAAACTTCTACATATTATATTAATTGCTAGATGTCCAGGAAGGTTCTCAACACCGGCGGCAACAACCGAAACAAAGCCCAAACGTGTTAAAAATATCTGTCGTGATTTTATGTCTTCCCTAACGAGCGCCATATTGAATTCCGTGGTCATTCGAAATTCAAATAAAATAGCGTTCCACGACTGAAATCCCAATGTTGGCACTGATGGGAGGATTTGCTTAAGCAATTAAGAGCTTCCATTTTTATTATCCCGTACGGACCCCTAATCGCATTAAGCTGTGGTTTTCTAAAAATAATCAACCGTAATTTAAATTAGCCGAAACTGAGTCGTACTAATGGTGACACTAATATCAAAATTTTTCGCATTCTGGGCTTTTGGAAATGGAATATATCTCTTTAACCGCAACTTATTTAAAAGATGGAACGCCTAACTAAATATTCACGCTTTTTCTGAAACTCCTCAGAGTTATGTGAAAAAGCGTAGAATACCTACTGAATAATGAAGAAAATTTATGGTCTGTCTCATTTAAAGTTACTTCTACGAGTAGAAGTCATATTATTATAATGTAAGATCTGTAAGTTAAATTCGTTAGGCGTTTAATATAAATAGTTTTATTACAAACGTCAAATAAAGTTCACAGCTTTCTACAAAACATCCAAAACCACGTGCCAGATTATTTAGCGTGGAGCTTACGGGGTCCTAAGAACACAATAAGAATTGGCTTAGCCTCAGCCAATGAGGGAAACACATGAATTTATTTCAGCTGGTTTCTTGATAAGGTTCATAATATCTGTGATAATATGAACCTGGGTGCTTAGTATGACTTTTATTCATCATTCGGCATCGACGCCGTAAACGTCGATTTGTACTGGTTTTCATTAGTTATGAGCGAGTACCAAAAGATGGCGCTGCTATTTTCCCATACAAATCTGCGTTTACGTCGTCGATACCGAACGCATATAAAAGGGCAACACATCCACTACTGTTTAAGCAGTGTATTTATCTTTTAGTTTCTAATTCATCATCATCATCTGTCATCATATGCACCCGACCAATCTTCTTTTCACTGATGTTCCTCTCCATCCAAAGGTTGCCTGGAAAAGATCGCTTCTTAGCGATAAGGCCGCCCATTGTACATTTTTATCTGGTTGTTATTTGTTTTAATTTTATTAATGGTGTGCAATAGGTAAAAAAAAAAAAAAATAGGAAAGTGCACTGAGGGCGTTAACTGACCTCTGAGATACAGTTTTTAACTAGTTCAGGGGTTGGGGAATACCTAAAGTGCGGAACTTCGTAGTCTGTTGTCTTACATTTACCTAGCTTTAGTATTACCTATCCGATTGTAGGACAATACTGTCGAAACTTAGCATGTAATTACTTCATGTAACACTGTGTCCTCAATAAAGTTCTTATTTATTTATTTAATAAAATATTTTCATTCATTCATTCATTCATCATCCACAGCCCGACTTCACCCACTGCTGGATAAAGTCCTCCCTAAGTTTGTGCCATCCACTACGATCCTTTTGGATCATTTTAATGATAAACGTAATGCTGTGTGGTTTTTAAAAAAACTTTGTTGGTAATTGAGACCGCATCCATCTTATTTTTTATAGAGTTGGCTCCACTGATTGTTTTTGGTACTTTGCATTGGCAACATTGTTTTTTTCTCTCTCTTCCCGTTTTTTCGACTGATCGAGTGGATTGAATAAAACGCAGTGCAATTTTCTTCAGAGTTCTTCGTTTTTTTATTTATTTCAACAACCATCCAAAATATCTTCAAACTTAAAAAAACACGGCATTTGGTTTAAATAAATTAAAGCCGTCTCAAAAGTGCTATCGATTTATTAAATGCACCGTGTCGTGTCACACTTGACTTTTCCCACGTTATTGTATTTTCTGAATGAATTGTCGCATTTATTTAGGTACTTACAGCATTTTTAATTGATTAAAAGCCTACGAGTCTTGACATAATAGTATTTCAAAGCCTATTTTTCCACAATATGGTTTGCTTTGCTCGCTCGAGTAATTAAAAGTTGTTTATCTAAACATAAGTAAGATTTTCACGATGTTACGGATTTCAGGATTTCAATTACATAGGGAAGAATTTTATTTACAATTTTTCTTTAACGTATATCTGAATTTGTTTTTCCATTTTTCAAAAAAAGTTGGAAAGATTGTGTGCATGGCATGTGTCGGATCGGAAGAGATCGACAGTAAGGTTTAGAATGATGATGAAGATAATAAAATAAGATTGATGCTTAAGCAAAAACTTCAAAATACGAAATCAAAATCGGTCCATCTGCTTAAAAGCTAAGATGCCCACACACAAGTCATAATACTCGTATGTTCGCTGGGGGACGGGGGTTACAGAAGATTTGGGAATAAGCTCTCTCATTTTTACTAATTCTCCTAGGGGCAAATGATTCTTATTTGTTTCTCCTTAAAGGTGAACCCTGGCCTTACTGAAGTCTATGACATTTTATGGGGTCACCGTATGAATTATGAATCAAAAGTAGCTAATATTTTTTTATAAAACGAAACACGCAATTGCGTGCCTCAAAGTTATTTCATAGTGAGCTATTTTTGCAGAATTTTTGCATTACAGTTGTAAAACTCTTAAACAATCTGCATTTCTGTGGTTGTGTCGATTAGATGCATTTTTCATAACATGCAAATGGGCCAGTATAGCTAGAGCTCCCGAAATTACTTGAAAGTAGAACTATTAAGTGGATTTTAGAGTCCAAATTACGTTGGATTTAGTTTGTATATTTTCGTGATTATTGAGGGTAGTTTTATTTGTTTAGGCGCTGTAAAGCCTGCTTTGTATAATTCATGACTCCTTTTTTAATCGTGCTAATAATTTATGTTGTTAAAATTACTAGAACATTTTAGTTTAGATATATTTGTTTAATTCTCTGTATAAGCTTCTTGTGTACAATAAAGTGTTAATCTATCTATATCGTTTGACTCGTCATTGAACACGTCTAGGTGGGGTAGACCAGGGACACAACCCGGACCCCAAACTCCCTACAAGCTGGGTTAGGGAGAGTCTCGATTGGTGCCGGGCATGGAGTATCCACGTAATATGTATTATTAGGTGATCGTTCTTCTCCTGTACCCTTCAATATTCTCTATGAGCAAGGCTTATATCCTAGATATTTCTTTTATGCATCAGATAAGTGTTCTAAAGGATATCCAGAAAAACTTCTTAGAAAATCTTATACTGAGCTACAACATTTTATGTTCTTGCCAAGTCAAATAAGTTAATTTAAGTACTATAAATGTAAATATCATTGCTCAAATAATTCTGTCACGTGGTAAAGGTAATTAACATAGAGCCCACGATATCATTATAGTCACGTTATTTACAAGTTAAATTAAAATAAAAGTTTGTTCGTAGGTTCTTATTTTTGGCTTCGTCAAATGCAAACTACTGAAATATGTGAGTACCTGCCGTTCATGCGCCTCATGTACTCACATATTTCAAAAAGAAGCCAATCGCAAAATAAGAACCTACTTGGTCTTCTTATCGTGTCACCAGTTTTTTCGAACCAATGTGGTGAAAGGATTTTAAGTGCGCCTCAAAGAAGCTCTTTTCGTGCACTTAAGACGTTTATCGAACTTTTTAGGTTCTACGACCTCCCGGTTTCCACACGATGTCTTCCTTCACCGTTTGAGAGTACTGGCCTATAAACAAAATTGCATGTACTTTACTTGCAATTTTTTTTATAGGTTACAACTTGGTAACCTTGAATTGCCCAATAGATCCTCTATCTTTTAATTATAATGTTTTTCTTACCTTTGGATTTTATTTAGATATCTATAAAATCTTCGACAACAAAGCCAGGAGCACTATTTAGACAAAAGTGATGTTCTTTACCAATGAACTATACCTATGTAGGTATGTGTATTTGAAAAATAACAGAAAGACTATTTTACAGACGAATTTCAAAACTGAAATATGAAGAACGTTTTTCTTATAGATTCTTTAAGTGTGCTACATTCACAGCTACATTCCACCAATGTATTGCTTAACCTCGCCTTTGGGATAACAATCGTGATCATGTTTGTTTGTTTATTTAAAAAACTAAGTAAGTATAGGTTTTTTTGTTAACAAAACTCCGTCCCCAAGAGTTGGCCAATAATATAGGTCAGTAGCTCGTAGGCCAGAGCGAGAACAACCCACGAATTTTTTTTACGATTTTATTTTAACAATTAAGTACTTACTTACCTACAATACTTTTTATAAATTGGTCAAATAAAACGGTCTAATTAGAGTTAAACTTGCCTATAGGGGTTTCTAAAGATTTATCTCTTTGCACGACTAATGTCCAGTTATGAAAAATTACAAACAGTGGAAAAATGTCCATTCATAAAAATATCCTATCATAATAATATCCAATCATAATAATGTCCAATCATAATAATGTCTATTCATAAGTATGTTATTATAACTATTTTCAGTCGGTGTATTTAATTAGCTTACCCGATGGTTAAAGTAGGTATCTGTTTATGGGTTTGGTGAAACTTGGCCTCAAAAGGCACTTAATTAAGATTTCACACGTTCGTTCAGGTCCCAAGACCCTAACAAATGGAGGGCTATAATACATTTTTCATCAAAAGTGGCGATTTCTCCTTCATGATTGCTATGGGACCAGTGGAATTTGACAAACGAGTTCTTTAATAACAACTATTAAAACCCTTTTTTAAAGTGTTTCTAAAAAATCTTATTGGAAGAGTTCTTACTCTACCATTTTATTTTATTTTATTTTATTTTATTTGGGAAACAAACAGTACATGATGACAGTTTTAAATAAGGCACATAAAACACATAAACCAATCAAGTTTCCACCGTTAAGTAGATCATATTATGCAAGTATATTTTATTTTTTAACCATTATGTTAATGGTTCTTATTTTTATTCATACATCTGTCCCGAGGCGTCAATCAAACCAGCAACTTGCGTCCCAGGCGGACCACTCGCTACAGAAGAAGTCGTAGAAGAATAGGATCATAAGCGACTGAAGAAGTGAGCGACAGCGAGAGCGTCCACTGCTGAACATAGGCGTCCCTCCCCCATCGATTTCCACAGCGATCGATCTTGTGCCTGCACCCAACGAATTTTGTCTACTTTGGGATATAGAATCTAGTTCCGTTGTGTGAGTTTCTTTATGTAGATTCAAAGGCACCACAAAGTCTCTTACATTACAAGTTAACCAACACACTTAACTTTTGAGGTCAGGGATGTTTTTACAAACTTTTACGGCCACTGAGCAAAAATTGTGATCTATTACCCGGAAGTAAGCCAGTAAATAACTAAAAGGAAATCGTTTTAACATGAATGAATGTTATTTTGATCAGCGTTCAATACAGATAAAATAGGAAAACTTGGTTTTACAAACTTTTCAATTTGCACGAATACGTACGTTCAAATTGATATGAGCTGTTTACTTCAAACATTTCATTTGAGCAGATGATTTTTATAAGTAAGACTATAGCTGCTCCCGCGGTGTTACCCGCGGTCCCTCGGGTTTTTTTTTATTCTTTCGGGATAAAAAGTAGCCTATGTCCTTCCCTGGGATACAACCTTTAACTATGCCAAATTTCAGCTTAATCTGTTCAGTGGTTTGGGCGTGAAAGCGTAACAAACAGACAGACAGACAGAGTTACTTTCACATTTATAATATTAGTATGGATTTGAAATCTGGTTAATCGAAATAAATTAATTACCTATCTGGTCATATAAGCTTATCAAATTGAGATCATTTTGTTCGTTGAGCTTTTAACCTAAATAATGTCATACACTTCGATACTGTAATGGAGTGCAAACTTCTGTAAAACGTGGGCATATCATTGTGCCAGATAAGTATTTGGACATACTGACTGACTACCCCCTTAAACATCGTCAATGGCTCTAGAACATAAAGATCTTAGAGACTGACGACCTCTGTGGCGCAGTGGGTGAAAGTCCGCCTGGGACGCAGAAGGTTGCGGGATAAATGTTTATTTCGGTTTTTTTTTATCGGTATTATTATGCAAATATTTATTTCGGGTCTGGGTGTTTCTATGTATAATATGTATGTATTAACAAACAAAAAGTATATAAGTAGTATATCAGTTAGGTACTAGTTCCCATAGTACAAGATTTGCTTAGTTTGGGCCCAGACCATAAAAAGGTTTGGGGCTAGTAATGCTGTGTGAAATCTCCACCAGTATTTATTATTATACGCGGTAGACAATCTAATAAGATTGTCTACCGCGCCTTGAGACTACAATCGTGTTCCTGTTTTTCTGCTTGTAAGGAACACGTAAGCTTCACGTGGCCGAAATTGACTTCCTTATCAGATGGAGGGGAAATAGTATGGATTACCAGAACTAGGTTAATGGTGAAAATTTTATGCCATGAGTGCCATTTTAAGGTCAACTATTTACGAGTATATTTATCTACAAAGAAAGAAATAGGATTACAATTTATTTTCAATCGCAAAAGAAACACTCATCAGTGAATCATAAACAATTTCTACCAATCAAAACCTAGTTTTGAAAAAAAAAATTTCAACAAAAAAGTAGAACTTGTTCACTAAACCTGAGCGAAAAATTAGTAGTTTAATTTGTACGAAATTATTCAAATCAACTTGTTATTGTAGGAAAACTTTGACTTATTTTCCTCGTATTTAATTTCAATGTTATTTTCTAACACGAATCATTTTAAGAGAGCTATGAGTAAGAAGAGTTATGCAAATATTTTTGATCTGAAGGAATAGTTCAATTCCCAGTAAAGCGTGTATGCGTATAGGTATCAACTTACATTTTTAGGGTTCCGTACCCAAAGGGTAAAACGGGAACCTATTACTAAGACATCGCTGTATCTCATGAACCGTGATAGTTAGACAGTTGAAATTTTCACAGATGATGATTGTATTTCTGTTCCCGCTATAACAATTAATACTAAAAAATAGAATAAAATAAATATTTAAGGGGCTCCCATAAAAAAAACTTGATTTTTGCCCTTTTTATAGATAATGGTACGGAGTCCGACTCGCACTTGGCTGGTTTTTTTATCTCGATGGCGTGGCGAGTAAGCGGAGTGAGGTTTCTTTGAAATAAATATTTTCTGTACCGTCTTTGAATAAAAAGCTCCTGAACCCAAGCATTTGTGCATGAACGGTCTTAACAAACCAGTCACATAACCGCATGAACGCACTAATGTTACGGCCACACCAACGTCAACAGCAACGTCAATGCCATGTGAATGCCCATCAACGCGATAATTATTGTAAGGGTGTGTAGGACTTTTTTCGCAAAAAATTAAATATTGCGATAATTTTTGCGATAATCTCTTTGATGTACCGCCACTCGCCGGGAAACAGCATTGTCAATGGCGTTCAACGGCATTGTAAATGCCGTTTCCCGTTGATAGTGGTCACAAGAACGTTCAATGTCCTTCAACGCGATAATCAACGGCATTTCCCGATAGTGTGGCCGCAGCATAAAGAAGAATAAAATAACTCACCCTCTGTCAAACAACCATTGGTATCAAATAAAGGAGACAAGAGATATCGTCGCTATAAATTGCTAGTGTTGTACCTAAGTGTGAACGTGATCGATGAATGGATAATTTGTCAAAGACTTCGAAAGGAAACGAGCTGAGCCTTTCTAGTTGTTTTTGTTGGATTATTCGAGTCGTTTGCTCTTTCTCGCGTTTTTCGGAATTCGGCTTTTGTTTCTTCTATTTACAAAGCGAGAGAAAAATCAACGTTTTTGTGTATTCTTTACATAAAATAATAAAAAAAAATATCTTTTATAAAATACGTCCTCAAAACAGCTTGGTTTGTTTTATTTTAACATCATCATCATATTTATGCAATTCTTAATTTTAAAGAAAAAAAAATTATGTTCATATTCTATTCTGATATACTTTGTGTTGAATACATACAGTTATAAATAGAATTTAATATCGTATATCAATATTAAAAGAATTAACATTTATTTACAGAAACTAAGCTACTACATATTTACATATATTTACAAAATACAACAGGATTAGTCAATCTATCTAAGGATCGTTAGAAACGATCTATAGATAGCTCAACTGATCCAGGTCACTGTCATTCGGAAGCGTGCCCAAAACACTGGCGGCATTACCACGCTGGATGGCAATGCTGATCCTTTGAGCCAAAAATGTGCCAGCCCTCGGATCACGCGTCGCTTCGACCAGACGCCCTGAAAGAATTTTGAAAACCCGAAGGGCTCCAGAACCCCACGGACCTAGGGTCTCAACCCCAAATGGTTCAAATATATAAACCCTATCAAGATTTATATATTTGCGCCTTTTGAGATCCTCAGCCGAATCTGCCGCCGCGCCAGGCCTAACGGATGTCCCCGGTAGATAGGAAAAATGAGCCAGTCTCGCATTCTCAATAACGGGAATTTGCTACTTCGAATCTCAACTAAATTTATTTAGAAAAATATTTAAAGGTTTTAGGCATGCGACATTTTTATTCAACCAGACTACATCCCCGAGGTATCAGAATGAAGAAATGCCTAGAATAATTTAGCGGAACATTACCTAATCAAAGTTGAGTCAAAACAAACTATCTCTACTAGTTTCTTCCAGTGATATTCTATTGGGAGTCAATAAACTCGATAAGTCTTGGAACTCGTTAATAATGTACGAAGAAGTTTATTATTTACGTGGATGCCACTGAAACCTGATTCACAATAGGAGCTATACATTTGATGACAAAATGGCGATAGATCTGCTTTATGACTGATCAGACCTCTGCTAGCGATACTTTTTGCGCTGTATGCTGCGGGTTTGATTCTGATCCAAGACAAAATTTGGATAAATGAAGGAATGAATGAATGAAAATTCTTTATTGCACACCAATATTAAAATTAAAACAGACAAAAATAAAAGAAAAAACCAGAAAAAAATGTACAATGGGCGGCCTTATCGCTAAGAAGCGATCTCTTCCAGGCTAAAAGGATAAAATAATTCGTCTGGATTTATAAAGATCGCCAAATAAAAAAAGCATTGCAATCGATTTTTGAGTGATAATGTTAACTCACCGTCTGGCACATACACGTTCAAATAAAGACAGTCTTCAGAATATTCTTTCTTCCTAGGCTCCTCCATCTGTGAATCTTGTAACTTCATAAAAAGCTCGTCGTGTTTACTCAACGTACTCTGTACATCCTCCTTTTTAGGGTCGCTCTGCATACAATCCGGTGCGTAGAGCGTAGCATTCCTTACCCCTTCCCAGTTTGGTAAATCAGTGTATTCCGGGGGCATGAACCTACGGAAATCAATCGGGGGCTGAGCGTAAGGTATTCCCACATACGCCGCTATTCTCTTCGTCCGAAATCTGGTAATATACATTCCTGAAACAGTTCCTTGATTGGCCAAAGTTATTTGCTTCGGTTCCCGCGCGGACAAAACCACCGACAGTTTCAGGAGCAGCACTATCGTTCGAAACATTTTCAAATCGTTCCACTTTTGAATTTCAAATCTGTCATTGTCATCAAGTTCTAAATTCAAACTTTCACTTCTTTTAATCGCGACGGCTAAGGCATTTTGGCATACAGCGTGGTTTTGTGGCCGTTTGGTTTCGAAGGTGGTGTGTTACTGTTCTCGTGCAGACTTTGGTTCGTAAACAGTGGGGCTGTCCGTCGTTATAGCGACCAAGGAATTGCTATTGTGGACTAGAGTGGATTAGAAGTGGCTTTTACTTTCATGTATTTGATTTACGTGCAAATAAATTAGTACGTAGCTATAATGGGATATAACTTAATTATTATTCTGAGTAAATTGATAATTGAGCTTTTTTGTTTTACGTAGAGAATTGTGTTCGTTTTTTATTACTTATAAATTTTTAATAATAGCGTATTTATTAAATAAGTGCCAAGGAGTTACTTCAGCCAATTTGGATACAAAAATAAATAAATGTACATAGGATCCCAATAAAATAACGTTATCCATAATCCCCGTACTCACATAAATCTTGGAGCATTATCGCTAAAGATTTCATGAATATTATTTTCTCAAAGTTATAATATTGCTTCTGTGGGAATTGTATAATTATTTGTTCCATCATTTTCTGTTTCATTTTACGTAATCTCATCTCATCTTGCAATCCCTAGAGGATAGCGTTAGCAGTAATTTCTTGCTGACTCAGCGAATTTGTTTTGACCGTGGAGTGCCTTGACTTTGAATATGAAGATCGTTGGTTCGAGTTCCGATTGTGCATGAATGGGTTTTTGGTTCCAGTGATCCTGTTCTGTTTGTCAACTCTTAATTTTTTCTCAATTCTTTCGTTGATACAACAAAAAAAGTCATTTAATTTTGTAATGTGACTAATGGGGTAAGGGGAATCCTAATTGTAGGCTTAGAAGTAATCCTAAGGTCAGGTAAACACAAAACCATCGATAGTTTCAGGAGCAGAACTATCTTTCGGAACATTTTCAAAGCGTTCCACATTTGAATTTTGAATTGTCATCGTCAAATACGTAATAGTGACTGCCGATGTCAGAAACGTCCTGGTAAAACCAAAACATAGTGGGGCTTATTACATAAATTTGCCGGGAATGAATTTTAAAATGAGCCGAGTTTAGACCAAGTCTAACTAAAAAACTGTCCCTAGAAAAACGATCTTTAAATACTCGTACATAGAACTCTTTTTTGTGGTAACAGTTTTGTTTTGACATGTGTCAACATGGTGTTCAACTAAGGTTTACCGTTTTTGTAATAAGCAGCAGTGGGACTCACAAGCAATTCCATCACTTACTACTGCTGAGGGTACTAATTAGGTTTTTCAAACATGGCAGCGTAAGTTAGATATGCTAGTATAGTTTAAAATACCAAAAGAGGGATTTTAATAAGTGCTGAGAGATTTTTACTAGCAAACTTTTCGTGAGATTTAAATTGTAATAACAGTTCTTTGTGAGGATAATTTGCTTCTTTGTCATTCAAAGTTGGAGTTAGAATTTTATTTTAACAAAATTTGAGTAAGTAATGGATACTTTTCTAAATGGATTGGATCAAGGAGCATTTGTGAAGGAATACTAGAAGCCCACCGATGCATATATTGAGCGAGCGTAGCGATCTAACCGTATGTATATTTTTTCGTACATAACTTCCAACTTGTTTATATGACGAGATTCTCGCTTTACATTAAGTATAGTTTTGTAAGTAATATAATTGTTATCTGTAGCCTTATCGTCTATCTCAACTGGGAATGGACATCGGCTTCATTTTGACATTTGAAACCTATTCTGAACTTCAATTGTCATTTTCGTATTGTGTGATTGGTTGAGCTCTATTGAGATGACAACTGGGAATGGATTTCAAGTTAGGTCTTATTGCGATCGTGATCAAGCTTTTTTAAAAATAAATAGAGTTCCATAATATTATGGAACTCTATTTATTTTATTAATATAAAATTAAATTAAATTAAAATTCATATTTTATATAATATGAATTTTTCATACAGCGTATGAATGGCCAGGTCTAAAAATTTCTACGTCCACAAATAGTTGGCAGTAAGCTTGCGACGCGGAGATCGCGTGACTGAAGCAAAGGCAGTCATTGCATTCAGCCGCTGCTTGTTTTTGTGTTTTTGTAATCCACCTCATGCCTCATCTCCCCCTATGTGGGTCATTCCAACTTTTATATTGATTTTGCCAAGTATGGCGGTATTTTTTGTACTTCGTATAATTTTTTGATCCAATTTTATTATACTATATAGGAGTAATAAGGATACTATGTCGTTGGCGGAGTGAGATAATCGACTTTTGATCCGAAGATCCTAGGTTCTAATCCAGGCCTTGGCCCCATGTTGTTACTGTACTGTGTACTTAAAAACCATTTTGTGTAGTAGCTAATAAATCACAATTCTACATTACATTGCTACTTTCAAAATGCGCACCACGTCGTTTCATCTCGTTGTAAAAGACTCAGTAAGCTCATCGAACATTTTCAATTTTAATTGCTATGCAAAAATAAAAAATAATAGCATTTCTTTTATAAAAGTCATAACTCAATTCAGCTTTCTTCCAATAAGCTATGAAATACTTCCAATTCACGTAGATATCTAAAGAAAAGTGTAAAACGACGATTTAACATTGGATTGCGAAAGAAAATTGGATCCAATCAGTGAGCTGCCCACGCTTCAGTGAATTCAATTTTTAAAGAATAGCATACACGTAAAGTTTTATAAGCTTCTTTATAAAACTCTTCTTCTTCTTCCTGCTCTTATCCCACTTAAGTGGGGTCGGCACAATATGTTTCTCTCTTCTATTTTCCTCTATCACCCGTCATATCAGAACTCACTCCTTTCACAAACATATCCGCATTCACACAGTCCATCCATCCTACCGGTACTTATATCCATCCATCCACATTCATACTCATCACTCGTCGTGTTATATGACTCTCATCCCTCCTCATGACATGCCCATACCACGCCAACCTTCCACTTCTTAATTTGTCAGTCACTGGCGCTACTTTCAAACATCCCCTGATGTACTCATTCCTTATCTTATCCATTCTAGTTACTCCACACATCCATCTCAGCATTCTAATGTATGTCGCATGCACTCTTCTTTCATCCGTCACTTTAGTGGACTCGTGTCTATCCAAAAGTTGACTGGAAGAGATTGCTGTTAGCAATAGGACCAGCTATTGTGCTTTCACTTTTATAAGATTATTTCCCATCTCTTTTTGTACTTGTTATGGTGTTATCGATGTTTTTTTTTTTACAGAAACTAAGCTACTACATATTTACATATAATATTTACAAAATACAACAGGATTAGACAAGCTATCTAAGGATTGTTAGAAACGATCTATAGATAGCTCAACTGATCCAGGTCACTGTCAGTCGGAAGCTTGCCCAAAACACTCGCGGCATTATACCACGCTGGATGGCAATGCTGATCCTTTGAGCCATAAATGTGCCAGCTCTTGGATTACGCGCCGCTTCGACCAGACGCCCTGAAAGACTTTAGAAAAAAATATTGTAAGTGCAAAAATGTAGCGAATCTTACGAAAAGTCTAGAATCTCATTGGTATTATTTTTCTCTACTAAAAGTTTAAGTCTGTTTAGAGAAATGTCAATTCCAATTTACTAAGTGGTTGTTCAAACAAATCTTAAAAACTTAGTTGAAAAGGTCACAATGAAATTATTATTTACATAACCGGTGATTTTTCAGCAACCCACTTTGGACAGCTGACAACACATTTTTTTGACGACCTCTGTAGCGCAGTGGGCGAAGATCCGCCTGCGACGCAAAAGGTTGCGGGTTCGATCCCCGCGGCGGGACCAATGTTTGTATGATCTACAAATATTTGTCTCGGGTTTGGGTGTTTCTATGTATAATATGTATGTATTTACAAACAAAAAGTATATAAGTAGTATATCAGTCATCTAGTACCCATAACACAAGCTCTGCTTACTTTGGGGCTAGATGATGCTGTGTGAAAAAGTCCAGCATTATTTATTTATTTATTTTTAGGTACACCAACTTCGCTTAACGAATTATCCGAGTGAAAGCAGAGGATTGTCGAAGGGGATTTCTATACCTACCTACCCATTAAAACCAGGCATTTGTGTCAAAATATGAATTAGGACATTAGACTCTGATCCGGCCTTCAAAATCTTCAGTTTAGGATCCCGTCGTGATTGGTTTTTTTATTTGGGAAGAGAACACCGACAATCTATGATGTTGGTGGCAATTTTTTGAAGCTGAAATGTAGCTGAGTGCATTTGACTGGTTTTCTAAATACCTTAGGTTTGCCGACATGCCAGTTATCTCTCGTATTCCTTCGACGTTTGAGAGAACTGGCACAGTGCTTATCTAGACATTTAATTTTTCATTTTAGACAGAAAGACTCATTCACAACCTTATAATCTAAAACCGGGTTTGCTTCCACTAGACCACTAGTGCTCTATATGTAACCAGTACAAAATTACAAAGGCTAGGATCGATTTTCCAACATTTGCATAGATTTTACACCACGTGGTTATCGCCCGCTAACTTTGAAAAGGGCGTAGTTTCAATACTCAACAATTTTATGGGCTTCAGTCACGTGATTCCACGGTATTGGGACTGCAGCAAATACAAAGTAGAGTTTACTAATGTTCTTGTAAGAAAACCTAGGTATCCTTTCCAAAAATTAGGCATCCTTTGATAGTTAATATTTTTTATAGTGTTAGTTTAGTTTAAACCATACTAGGTATTTCGGTGCTATAATCGATAAAATATGAGCTTATCAAAAATTTCAATTGTGACGACATGGATTCTGTGGCCGAATGGTAAGGCACTCCGGCTTTAGAAGGATCGTCTGATCGTCGCGGGTTCGAATCCCGTCGGAATCGAAAATGTTGATAAGACTTTTCACTTCTCAATCCTTTGATAGATAAGTATGTTCGTATAAGTCAGTGGGAACGTGTTTTCTCGTAACTGGTGTCGTAGGAATTATGTTAAGTTCGTACCTACACATAAGAGCGTTTTCACATTATACGATCCGATATCGGTATCGGACGCCGATACGATGGCCATCGTATCGGAGTCCGATACCGATATCGGATCGGATAGTGTGAAAACGCTCTGAGTGGTTACGACGCTTCGGTTTCGTAGACGGCCGAAGGGCAGTGGCCAACTCTTTTGTCGGACTGGTTTGAATGTAACGAAATAACAAAATCACTGACAAAAGAATTATTTTATTGATTTTATGATATTTTATTATTGAATTATTTATTGGCCAATTGAATAATTAACTTTTCATGCCATAGGAATACTTTATTTGTTTTGAGACTATTCTATTGAGTATTATAAAATTTTATAATAGCAATATTAAAATGGTGCGATAGGTATCCATAAAAATACCATTAATACGAGCCAAACAAACATGTAGTACCACACATACAAAACTTTTTAATATTTTGGCAACACTCCAAAATTGGTACGAGCACTCGAAACTCGCAAAGCCTCAATCAAAACTAATAAAATACCCTAGTTTCAGACCAGCTGTTATTATAGATTGAGTTGCCATTTATACAAATTACCCTTTTTATGGCCTAAGAGACCTTGAAGGCCTTTGACGGGTTAAGGTTGTGCTGAAAATCTTGCTTGTTTATTTTATGAGTACCTTAAACTTTCCATAAGTACAAACCGAATAAAGTTCCTTGACTTTTGATCTGACTAAAAACTGAAATTTTATACAGAAAAATATTTTTTAGAACAGCCTGCTTACCTACCATGACCATTGACCACCCTTATGTCTACGGAAGAATAGCCGATAAAACTCTTATTCCTTCAAACTCAAATATAATTTTACTCTTACCTTACTTAATAGTAAGGTGATCATACTAACAAGCTGGAACACATAATCTCTGGTGGCTCATAAGCTGCCTAAAAGCTATCGTTCTGGCTTAACTACCTTGCAGCCGGGATTGACAATTTGTTTTTTAGAACATAGAATATGTCGGATTCCGCAACCGTTCTCCGATGACCGATAGAAAATCGATAGAGACTTTTTCAATTGATTGTTGCTTCTTGTATAACTTATTCCATTCGTGATGTAGCTGCGCTGCGATTGGTTAAACGTCTGTTCTCCTTGAAAATCATTATGCAACATGTCCGAAAAAATCTATAAATGATAATTTTTTAAGTGAAAACTTAAATCGGCTTAGGAATTAAATTAATACGGTCAAACGTCTATGTACAAGCCAAAAATAATATTTTTGTAATTTCCTTTTAATTTTCTTGATTTTTATACCCCACTCGATGTTATTGGCTACTTTTTAACCGACTTCAAAAAAAGGAGGAGGTTATATGTTCGGCTGTATGTATGTTTTTTTTTTATGTATGTTCACCGATATTTCCGTCAGTTGTGGACCGATTTCCAAAATTTTTTTTTTGTTTGAAAGGGTATACTCTTATAGTGGTCCCATATAAATTTTATTCCTGTGGGATTAATAGTTTTCCCGTAAAACTAAAACAATCACTAAACTTTAAGAAAATTGTGGCCCGATTTCCAAAATTTTTTTTTTGTTAGAAAGAGGTATACTCTCAAGGTGGCGCCATATATTTTTTTTTCCTGAGGGATTAATAGTTTTCCCGTAAAACTAAAACAATCACTGAACTTTAAGAAAATTGTGGACCGATTTCCAAAATTTTTTTTGTTAGAAAGTGTAAAGGACACACTCTCAAGGTGGCGCCATATATTTTTTTTCCTGAGGGATTGACAGTTTTCCCGTAACATTCAAAAAACCTCATTCTCACTACACAACACACCCTGACTCACAATCTGAGTCAAACATTAAATAGTTTGAAAGGGTATTACACCCGAGGTAGTCCAAAATATTTTATTTTCCTTATGGATTGACAGTTTTCCCCCTTGCTGAACTCCGGTGTGTCCTTTAGTAGGTCTGCCCATGACTTCTCTTATCCTTTCCTACTTAAGCTACGATAAGGAAAGTCTTAATGTACTCGTAGCTTACTATATTATTTACACATACACTTTTATTTACACAGTATTTATTCACTTACACTAAAAAGTTAAAAATAAAACATTTTTGAAAAAAAAAATTGAACCGACTTCACAGAACACAAACAGAAGAACCTTCTACACACTAAAAAGAGAAAAATAAGAATAAAATTTGAAGTCGGTGCCAAGTGAATACGATTAAGTACCTATCAAAAAAAGAAATCGAGCGATAGCGTACCAGGATACAATTTTGCACCCAAGTTCTTTTGAATTTCTTAGATGTAAATGAATAGTTGGCACCGACTTCAAATTTTATTCTTATTTTTCTCTTTTTAGTGTGTAGAAGGTTCTTCTGTTTGTGTTCTGTGAAGTCGGTTCAATTTTTTTTTTCAAAAATGTTTTATTTTTTCTTAAAGTGTGAATATTTCGCGCATAAGATCCGTCATTTTTTTTTCAAAAAGCCCATCCTACACTTGAGTTATTGAGACGAATCTAGATTATTTATTTATTTAGATACGAGGGAACAAAGAAATTTAACGCATTACATACATACATACATGAATACATTGATACATACAAGATATGTATTTATGTAAAAACATAACATAACCCTTCCTTTGACAGTCGGGTAAAAATTTAAGGTTGGTTGCCTTATGCCATAATGGAATAAAGCCGAGTTAAGCCCTACTAATTAGCAAAATAGCAAAATCATGATAATAACAATTATCGTATTGAACCCTAGTCTAAGTTAATGATACGCTTTGACAAGTTATCGTTTGGGCAATAATTAGCGACAATAGCCTATTTCAAATAATTATCTTTTGGAACTAAATGAAGCACATTCGAATATAATAATTACTTATCTGATTTGTTTGCTAGAATTTGACATGAATACGAGTAGAAAGTGAACATACTTATGAACATTCTTAAATCAGCAATGCAATCGTGAAAAAAACTGGATTTTGATAGCAGTGCCACGGATTCTTATAGCTTCGAGTCGTTGGACTTGATATAGTATGTTGATAAATAAATAATAATGCTGGACTTTTTCACACCGCATCATCTAGCCCCAAAGTAAGCAGAGCTTGTGTTATGGGTACTAGAATGACTGATAAACTACTTATATACTTTTTGTTTGTAAATACATACATATTATACATAGATACACCCAGACCAGAGACAAATATCTGTAGGTCATACAAACATTTGTCCCGCGGCGGGGATCGAACCCGCAACCTTCTGCGTCGCAGGCGGACCTTCGCCCACTACGCCACAGAGGCCGTCAAACCTGATTGATACCTTTGGACAAAGCAGGAGACGAAAAAAAAATTCTAGATGAAGAAGAATTAAGACACGAACACAATTTTTTTTAAATTAAACATCCCTTATTAGGATATGAAGAAAAACATCGTGAGGAAACCCGGAAATTGATCGACTTTCCTGTTGGCCAGGCTGATTAAGCTGAGAGGATGGTTTAGGTGCTGCACAAGCCTATTCCATCTCAAACAATGTCCCAGGCACTACAGCGTCCCGTTAAGTGTAGGCATAGGTTGCCTCCTGACGCTGTATAAATCATCTAATATATGTCCTAAGTTTTATTAGGATATCCAGAAGATACCATACCAAACCATTTATAAGTTGGATTGTCCATGGTTGATGTTCCCCATTTGCATGAGTGTAAAGCCAAAACATGGCTAATAGCTATGAATAAAATATGGATTCTAACCACATACATATATAGACTGGCTATTTGATAATAATCATTGAAACACGATGTCGCCAGATTTTCCCCACTCGCGCAACACACACTGAACGCAACGCTATTACTGGCTACTTGACCGATTCACACTAACAAATCACCCAATCAATGCGAACCTTATAACTATACAAACTTAGGCATCGATATCTAGCACACAAATCCACAGAATACCATATAACTTCTCCTCGCGGCGGAGCGCACCAGCGGCCGTACCACACAACACACGTAGTGTTGAGAGCATTGTTGACTTTACATTCCATTGCGTCATTTGTTGCTTGGATTGTGATTGGTCTCAAGATAAACACAGCAATGTATGTCGAACATTGAATTGAATCACTTTTAATTTTGAGTACATTGGTAAATGTACACGCGACCAGCCATGAAGCGCGACTAGTGCCCGATTTTGACCGAACCAGTTGGAATAAACTTGATGTTGTGACACGGGCCACGCCTCCATAGCCAATCCCCTCATTTCTTTAAATCCGTGATTCTAACCTATTATTACTGACCATGATACTTGTAACAATTCTACCATTAATTCCATTGACGTCTACACCCTCGCTATTTTCTTATCACGTTCAGATTGGCATCTAACCTTGGCTGTAGTCACATTTTATAACCGAAACGATTTATTCGGTTCAAGGGTAAAATTGTTATTCATGTGGTCCAACTTATCAGATCGCCAATGCCTTTAAAAATGTGGAATAGGGCGAGGACACATCGCTGAAGTTTTTACCGTCTTACGACTTCGTAACATATTTCAAGTGGAAAATTTTGGACTACGAATCATGACGTCAATGTTTTCTCATTTTGTTCCAAGAGCATTTTTATTACGTAGAATGTGTCCTGAAAAGATTTTTGTTGTTGTATGGAGGCTTTCACGGATTATAAATGATAAAATCTAAATTAGTGATTTTATCCGATTTAGTGTTAAAGTAGTTTTGTTTCAACTTATTTCACCGTAAAGAATCGGGATAATTATACCTATCCGTTTTGATTTTAATATGCCAACATTGAGTTTATTCTTAAAATTTTCCATATTTTATCTGTGTTGTATTGGGAACTACGTAGAAGATATGTTTTTACATTAAAAACCTTGTATTAGTTCAAAATTATGTGTGTTTGCCTTTACAAGCACGACAAAGCTTTCAAAAAAGTAAAGTCACGGTTGAGTTATTTTTTAGAAAACGGTGATTGGTATAGTCGGCCTATTTTCTCTAAGGATGGCTGAATGTGATAGAGATAAACTATTTCAAATCTTCGAAGTTCGAATCTTAGTTGGCTGTTTAACCGTCATGAAGAGTTGAAGGTCCTAACATCATCTGGATGTGGACTTTAGAGAATGATTGGATGCGATAATCCAATCCAAAAAAATTTCTTCATTTACGAATTCTAAGTTTACAAGAGACATGGCACTCCATTTTGTCTCATGTTGTTATCTCAGCCGTTTTCAGAAAGGGTGTGGATAGTGTTGAGTATTGCCTTCTCACTCCTCCTTAAGACCTCAAGTCAATGAAAAGGTTACAGTTAAAGAAAAATCATTTGTTGACAGAGATTTAAAACCACAACCTTGTCGTAGCTAACACAATTAAGATGCATCTTTTAATGATTATCCCCAAAAAGCACAAAAATGATTTGAAATTATTAACAGTTTGCGAAATGTGTAAGACATTTTTACTAACTTGAAACTCTGCCAAAATGTGCTGGCTTCCAACCATATTCAAAATTTACGATCGCCGCTACTCTGACCGAAATATTTGTGTGTTCCATTGGAATGCAATCGCTATCTATATTATAGATCCTTCTAATACCTACATTTTATAAATCTAAATAATTAAAGTGTTTTTCTGTGTTCAGTCAAACAAAAAATAAACTTTATCCAAATCAGTTTAGTAGTTTTTGCGTGAAGGAGTAACGAGCAAGCTTTTGTACTTGTTTATACATAGTAGTGTCTTCTTATCGTGTCACCAGTTCTTTCGAACCAGTGTGGTGAAAGGATTTTAAGTGCGCCTCAAGCTCCTTTTGTGCACTTGACACATGTTTTCGAACTTCTACGACATGCCGATGCCGTGACTAGTAGGTACTAGTGTGACTAGTGGCCAATTTTTATTTTTTTTTTGCTTTGACTTGCCTGATGACTCTTACACTATCTCTGCATGATATTAGTATAAATAATACTGACTGTACTGTACCATATTTATTCTATGAGTACTAATTGCTAAAGTTTGTTAAGGTAAGCTTCGGAGTAGCATTACTTATAGTTAGCTACTAATTGTTTCGTAATCTGTGGCAGACTCACTAATACTAGCCAGGTACAATAGAGTACAGAAATAAGCTGAACACGGTTGAGCTAGAGATTCTGATTCACAAACAAACTTAAACAAACATGGCAATTATTCAGTGAACGCGAATAAAATATAGACCATAGTCTCTTTACAAAATGCGTTCTAACGCAAACTAAGCTGTAGTTGGGGCAGGGCTTACTAAGCCCCCCCCCGATGGATTCCAATCTTGACGCGATGGGGGGGCTTAGTAACCGTAGTTTGGAGGCCCACGGTGAAGCGAAAAGGAATCCCAGGCGGGGACGCCCTAGCGGGTAGGGTCGCGGGTGAAGAGGAGTGTCGGTGTTACGTTGCCGCTCTCTCTATCCTCTGCGGCCGGCTTTGGAGGCTTCTCCACGCCCTCTTTCATTAGAGTGCGCAGTGGACGAAGGGAGCGAGGAGCTTTGGTGGTGAGTAGCGGACGCTAGGTGCGGGGGCACCTTCGTCCGCCTTGCACTACTCACCACGACGCGGGGCCGCCTTAAGGGCGGGGATCGCCAGAGGGGGACTGGACGTAAAGGCTGTGCCGGTTTCCCAGACCCCCTCCATTCCAGGCGACGCCGGAATGACGCTGGGTCGTTTAGTGGATATACCGGGAGTCCCCGGGGAGTCCCACATACCCCTCTCGCCCCCCCGGCGGAGGGGATGCGTAATGCATTTTTCCCAGCGAGAAAAAAAAAAAGGGCTTACTAAGCCGCGAGCATAAAAACTCAGAAAATATGGTTTATAAATATATTTTTGAACTGCGTGGCGACCACATAACCAGTAGCGGCGTTAGGGTAGGGCGCGCTTGGGCGACCGCCCAGGGGCTCCAGAAGTAAAGTGGCGCCTGCGGCGCCCCTTTTCAAAAATTCGGCTCGCTTCGCTCACCCATTAAGATGCTCGCTTCACTAGAAAATTGTGGCTAGGGGGCGCCGTACAAATTTCGCCCAGGGCGCTGGTAGAGCTAAAACCGGCCCTGCACTGCACATACCCAACGTGGAGATACGCCGTCATACGAAGGTCGTAGACGTAGGTATGCGGATCGTGAGCCTTAAGTGGAGATGGGCAGGACACTTGGCTAGAAGAGATGACGGCCGGTGGACAAAGGCAGTGACATAATGGTGACCAAGAGACGCACATCGACCACGGGGCGTGGTTGGACGACAATGGATGAAGATAGCACGGAACCGAGAGGAGTGGCGGGTTAGAGAGAGGCCTACGCCCAGCAGTGGGAATTAATAGGTTATTGATGATGATGATGATGAACTGCGTGGATCAGTAATATAATAAATCCGTGACAAAAATGTCAGTTCAATTTCGTACAAAATGGATTGGAGCACATTCTTCCGTTCGTCATCTACCAAGATCGTTTTTCAAAAACAACATCTTTTTCATCTTTTGAAACATTGTTGACGTCATGTTATATATATAAAAAAAATATGTTCCTTATTACAAGCTTTTAAAAAAAATAATAAGCATAGATTAAACTCACTGAACCCAAACCCAGTGACTGGGTACAGGAGCACTCGTCTCATCTTGAAAACTTTTAACAGCCACCTCCATCGAGCACTCTACGGCAACTTTGATTAATGAATGCTGTAATTCTATGTTTGTTAGTTTGTTTCGACGAGAACTTGCTTGATTTATTTATATCATCTCGTTAATAACCTACAAGCGATTCGATACATTAAAGTGGAAAGCAGTACCTACAATTTCTGTGATGCAGGGAGCGTTGGCTTAAGTTCGTTCATCTACGAGTAAATGACATTTGAACTCTCATCATTCAAGCTTCTAGTAAAGTAAGTTCGTATGAGTCAGTGGCCAACTCTGGTGACGGAGTTTTTGGCTTAACGACTTAAATAGCCGGGACCGACAATTTTATGTGCCCTCCAAAGCATGGAAGCGCTCAGATGAAAATGCCACTGGCGGTCACCCATCCACTTACAGACCGCTTAGAACGTTGCTTAACTTCGACGATCTATCAAGAACGACTAAGCAAGCACGACCACGAGCGCTTCCATAGACGCACGAATTCATACTCATATGAGTATGTGGTGTGATCTTTAACCCTCACTCATGCCTATTTTTATTACACAGATAAAAATACATCATTGTTTTGTAAGCAATGCAGACCTTGGTCCAAGAAGCCCCTTTATCTGTTTGGAAGACCACTCATTAAATAAATATTTGTAGTTTATATAAAGAGTTTTCCGAAATACCAAAGTCAGTAAAATCCCATTACCATAATTCAATAATTATGCATTCTACGTCATTTTTTAATAGCTACCTGTTTTTAGGGTACCTTAGACCCTGACCATGAAAATTATCAATTTATGTTGAAATTCGTGTAGAAATTAAGTTGTCGCTGGCCAACTTGACGCCTTATACAGATAGAGTGGAGGGAGATCTCAAAGGAGAGAGGGGAGACCTTTGCCCAGCAGTGGGATGAAATAGGTTAAAAAAATTGAAAGTTTGAATTTTAGTATTGTGTTCTGTTGTATGATAAAATTTACTGAAACTGAGAAACGAAAAATCATAAAACCAATTTAGTATTATGTGTAGTGTGGAACCCAATGGTTCATCAATCAAGATTGACACATTCTTATCAAATATTCTGGCTTTTGTCATTAACTACTCTTATAATATAGAAGCTAGTTTTGGAATTGATAGTTTACGTACATAAGTCTAAGGAAATAGACGTAGTTAAATAAATAATAGCGATTTGATAGTACCTTCTTAGTACGATAGTTTATATTGCTTTGTGTACGCACTCTGTGGTTTGTGGTTTTGATATAGAAATATATAAAACATTGGTAAGTTAATAAATAAATGAATACATAAATGTATTATTAAGATGATCTTTGTGACGCAGTAAGTGAATGTGACTCTGCAGAAGCTAGCGAGTTCGATTCCCCCCGCGGGAATCATTATACTTACCTACAGGATTTGAGTGTTTTCTCTGGGTGTTTGTACGCGATAAAACTCTCTTGTTTAAACCCAAATGTCATTTTATTCTATTCTACGGTAGTCGGTAGAGATAAGTGGGATGACTAATAATTACGTTTTAATACTAAAAAGAAAACCGACTTCAATGTTTGACTCGAAACGCGGTGTGACTCAGGGCGTCAAGCTGTCGATTCGATTTCTATTTGTGACATGGCTAGGAGGGAAGGTGTTTAAAGTTTTACGGGGAAACTATCAATCCCTCAGGAATAAAATTTATATGGGACCACCTCTGGAGTATACCCTTTCAAACATAAAAATAATTTTGCAAATCGGTCAACAAATGGCGGAACAATCGCGTAACAAGATACAAAAAAAAAATAGATGATAGACGCTAGTCTAGTGCGGGTTGGTGGGTGGGGCGCCAGAGCCTCTTTGTTATTCAGCAGGGTGTACCGCGAGCAGGTGAGGTTGGCTTGGGCTCCTGAGATGTAATTTGGAACCTCTTACACAATACAATAAAACTTGAAAAAAAAAACAATGTAAGTTGGGTGCTATTGGTGCCTAATGGTTTGCACATTTTTTTTGTGCCAAAGGAAGATAGTCGTTTTTTTCAATAAAAACAACAACAAAAAATGTAGTAAAACATTATTACTTTTGGAAATAGTATCTCTGAAGATTAGGTGATATTGGCAGAAAAATACTCATCTAAATTAATAGGTGGTATTTCAAAAAGGTCTATCTCACTAAATTTCAAGAATTTGAAGTAAATTGTTTTAGTAGGCAACGCACTTTATTTTGAATTGAACTGCATTAAAAAAGTCAAAATCTCAAAAATGACAGATTATTTATTATTGTATGGATTATTAACCGTCGAATTGACACATGCCCAAATTTTGCAGAAGTTCCATAAGTACGTATTTTTTTTTAATAATAAATTAATAATGTGTTTGTAAAACAAACACATTATTAATTTAACAAAAGTTATAATTATATTAATGTTTATAATTATTATCTCGATGCTATTGGAATGACCTCTTGGGTTAACCTCTGAGTTTATTCGTTATCTTTATTGACAGTAAGTTTATAATAATTATAAAATATACTCGTAGTACCCGGTAGTCGTCTTGGCCTAGAGGACCTTTGCCCTGTCTTTTGATCCCTAAGGCCCATATTAATAAACGTGGTGTAAAGTTACGCCAGGTCTAAACTCCAAAAATTGTATGGATACTCCTAAGTTACACCCGGCGTAACTTTACACCACGTTTATTAATAAGGGCCTAAGTGATTAAGTGACATCGAATCTCTAAAGATTTTTAGTTTCGTAAAAAAATGTATGCACATAAACACGAGATATATAAACGAATAAACACGGGCTCGGATAAGGAAACATTTAAATAAAATGCAAGCGTCTGTAGAATGTATTATCTAATCGTACCTGTCTAAAATTGGTGGAACACGGAGGATAGAGACAGTGGAAAAGTATGGGAGTGGCGACGAGTGATTAAATATTTTTTTTCTTTTTTCCTAACCTATGTTGTACCACTGATGTCGCCAGCTTCGTCCCACCAGTCAGCCCGAAATGCATCGAGATCGTCACACCATCGTCTTCGAGGCCTCTTATTTATTAAATATATTGATTAAATAATACCAACGTTAAAATAACGGTTTCTTTTTAGGATTCAAAATGAGAGCTTTTATCCTTATATCAGTCCTCATCATCGTCTGCACTGCACAGCGATCTCCTTACGCTGGTTTGAGTGGTATTGGCTATCCAACTTTGTCATCAACGGAAGCTCCTTTAGCCAACAGGTATTTGTCTAACTTTTGTCTGTCCGTTTACGCGGCAGATCTAGAAAGCGATGGCACTTTACACCTTATTTAAATCCCACTAATATAATAAAGCTGAAAGTTTGTGAGTTTGTTTAGATGTTTGTATGTTTGTGTTTCAATTACGCCTAAACCAGAGAACTGATTTGGATGAAACTTGGAATAAGCGTAGATAGTTACCTGTAATAGCACATAGGCTATTCAAAATGTTGATCGCTGTAGCTAGTGTATAACATAATAAATATGAAAAGACCGCGATAAGTGGAGACATCAGGGAGAGGTGTCTGTGGGCGGTGGTAATCACTTACCATCAGGTGTGCCACTGGCTCGTTTGCCCCCTCTTCCATAAAAAAAAAAAGGTATTTGCCCAGCAGTTGGAAAAGATAGGCTAATTATAAAAAAAAACAAGAGAGAGCCAATAACTAAAAAAATAAAAATACTTTCCAGGTTTGGCGAAGACGGTACTCCAACAACAACGATGAAGATACCCATGGAAGCGATGGGTGATATCGAGCTGGTCAAATATTTAATGTCCCTACCGATAGACAGCCGTCCCTTCTGGCTGCTAAACTGGCAAGCCTTGCTGGAGAACAGAGACAGGCCACAGACCTACGAGCAAAGGGAAAATGGATACTTGGACTGGAATTAATTAAATTGAAATTATATGGAATAATCAGACGAATCTAGCAAGGAATATAATATAAATAAAATAAATCATTTTGTGCCACAGAAATACTCGTATTATCATAGGAAGTAGTAGCAAACATCGTTTGTTTTGCTATTGGTACCTAATAAAAATATTAAACTATGTAACTTTTTTGTTTGTTATGATAAATTCCACTCTGATCCACTAATAAAATCCACTTTGCTATTAAACATACACCGTCTTATTACAAGAAAATGAACAGAGGTTAGACTAAGACTAACTAAAAAACTGTCCCTGAAAAACGATCTTTAAATACTCGTACATAGAACGCTTTTTTGTGGTAACAGTTTTGTTTTGGCATGTGTTAACATGGGGTTCAACTAAGGTTTAACGTTTTTGTAATAAGCAGCACATAGTTTACCAAAACCGATTGTTTTATTTCCAGTTGTATTGTAACATGAATGCTTGTTTATAATCTAATGCGAGGGAACGTTACATTGATTTCAATAAATTAAAATAATATTATTTAGTAATATTCATGCAGAATGGATAGATTTCTGGTAATACTTCACACTGAAACAGCTGAACAGATTAAGATGAAAATTATTATAAGTAATCTGAATGCTAAACGAACTGAAACGGCTAAACAGATACCTAATGAATGGAATGTATTATTTCATAGGCTATTTTTAGAACCCTTTATTAGATAACCTACTTTTTATGCTAGTAAAATGTAAAAAAGAACAGCGAGAAGGTACCTAATATATTAATTTACAATCCATTTACGATTGTAAACAATAGGTACACAGACAGTATTTGCATGTGCTGGCACAATTAAACACGATTTATTCTACGTCACGACATGGCACCCTCTGCTAATGAGGCTGATGCGTGCACATTGTACCTAACAACCAGTGGAAGAGAAACAGTAGGATTGGTGCCACATATCCGTTCAGCATTGTGGTACCTATAATATACCACAATGCTGAACGGATATGTATATCCATACTTCCATCCATACTAATATTATAAATGTGAAAGTAACTCTGTCTGTCTGTCTGTCTGTCTGTCTGTCTGTCTGTCTGTTTGTTACGCTTTCACACCCAAACCGCTGAACAGATTAAGCTGAAATTTGGCATAGTTAAAGGTTGTATCCCAGGGAAGGACATAGGCTACTTTTTATCCCGAAAAAATGAAAAAAATCCCGAGGGACCGCGGGTCACACCGCGGGAGCGCAGCTAGTACTTAATATTATAAATGTGAAAGTAAATCTGTCTGTCTGTCTGTCTGTTTGTTACGCTTTTACGCCCAAACCGCTGAACAGATTAAGCTGAAATTTGGCATAGTTAAAGGTTATATCCCAGGGAAGGACATAGGCTACTTTTTATCCCGAAAAATAAAAAATCCCGAAGGACCGCGGGAGCGAAGCTAGTTTACTATATTATAGTATCAAACATAAATAAAATTAAATCATCATTATTGAAAGCCTGCCACTGCGATTCATAGTATGAATGATGCGTTCCACTGAAGTATTAGAATTTAAATTTAGAATTTAATTCGATTATACTATAAGTATTTTTATATTTATAATTATATATTATATATATATTATACATCTAAATATATTATAAAAACTATGTTATGTTAAATTTAAGGTTTATTATGTTGTTTGTTACCTATTTTGCACGCCTTTTGTACCTCTCCGACAACACGTTGGTCAGCAGGTAGAGAATGCCTTCGGCATTATGTTCGCCAATTGTGCAATATTTTGATTTTTTGTGCAATAAAGTATTTAAATAAAATAAATAAAATAATAAGTATGATTCATACTTCAGTGGAACGCATCCGCGACGAAACCGTTCCGTGGAATTCGTCGAAAACTGACGTTTACTGCATTGCGTTGGTTGCGGTCGGTTGAATAGCGGAACGGTTTCGTCGCGGATGTATTCCGCTTGAATATGAATCGCTATTCTGATCGCCGCTTGTTTACTCTGTGAAATGACTAGTAACCTATAAATAAATAGTACTTATAAAAATATGGTATTTTAACTTTTTTAATTTTTACTTAAGTATAATGTATGCCCCTTAAACTTAAGGGGAAAATCTACAAGACGGTCATTAGACCTGTCGTGCTGTATGGATCTGAGTGCTGGGCTACGAAAGCGACGGATGAAAGAAGAGTGCATGCGACAGAGATGCGAATGTTGAGATGGATGTGCGGTGTGACGCGAATGGATAAGGTGAGGAATGAATATATTAGGGGAAGTCTGAAAGTAGCGCCGGTGACTGAAAAGTTGAAGAGCAATAGGTTAGCGTGGTATGGGCATGTAATGCGGAGGGATGAAAGTCACGTAACTAAAAGGGTGATGGATATGAATGTGGATGGATATAAGAGTAGAGGTAGACCAAAGAAAAGATGGATGGATTGTGTGAAAGAAGATATGGGTAAGAAAGGAGTGGATTCGGAGATGACGAGTGATAGGGGAGAGTGGAAGAAGAGAACATGTTGTGTCGACCCCGCATAAGCGGGATAAGGGCTGGAAAATGATGACTTAAGTATAATAATATTGTGTGATTAGAGTGTTGAATAATAATGTAATAGGCGTACTGTTTAGTTGCTCTTTGTTGAATGCCAACACTGATGGTGTAGGCGGTGATAGCGGGCTTGTGCAATGAAACTAAACTAATATTTAGTGGTCTAGGCTTCCCTTGAGTACGTTGGTTATTAAAAAAAAGTACATGTGTGTCGTGGAACACTCGGTTGGAACGAAGCAAAGAGTAGGTACTTTTCTATACCTGGGTATATAATAAATTAATTGATTGAATAATGACGACCTCTGTGGCGCAGTGGGCGAAGGTCCGCCTGCGACGCAGAAGGTTGCGAGTTCGATCCCCGCCGCGGGACAAATTTGTATGACCTACAGATATTTGTCTCGGGTCTGGGTGTTTCTATGTATAATATGTATGTATTTACAAACAAAAGTATATAAGTAGTATATCAGTTATCTGATTCCCATAGTACAAGCTTTGCTTAGTTTGGGGCTAGATGATGCTGTGTGAAATGTCCAGCATTATTTATTATTTATTTATTTATTTAATTGTCAATTGGGTATCCTAGAAACGCTCTTCCGTACTAACAATGTAACAATCTATGGACTGTGTCGTGGCTGCGCATTTAGAACTGTGATGGTTTGACTTATACGAGTACATATGTGGAATCTCGAGTCGATTGCTGCTATCTCGAGTCGATTGCTGCTTTCATAAAACGCCCCGCTCGGCGCTATTATGACTCAGCCTCGCATCATCCGAACCCTCTTGTCTCTTTCATTCCAGAGTATCCAGTTGTCTACGTGAGGCCAGAGCGGCCACCCGATGTCCGCGCCCGCAATAGGCGGAAGTTCGTGTGCACCCCCAGACGGCCAAGAAACGTTCTTGGCGATCCAGATGACGCTATCACTCTCGCCAATGGTGAAGTGATACCGTCATCTAGTGATGATAGATAGGTAGGTAAATTCTCTCCGGCAACAGCCCAAGCCGAGGTTCGTACCTATTAGAGGTGCCCTTGCGCATGTTGTCGTAACTTCTTTCTAGGCGTCTCGGCACCTTCAGTGCCCGCCATAGTCCGGTAACACTAAAACGGCCTCATAGGCCATTAGTATTAGGCCCTCCGAAATTTAAAAAAACAAAATGTTTTGCTTTAGACTTTTTTTTCTTCGATACCGTCCTAAAAGGAACTTCGTTCCAACAACAATATCCAGACTACATATTAAAATAACAATCATAAGATGCGAATGCGACTTTAGCGCCAAATTGTTACCTCTCTGACCTCTGATTCAGATTTTGAGTAAAAATCAATGTAAGATACCAAAAACGGTCTAATTTGTTGTAGTACCTCTATTTGTCCTGGAAGTCGAGCCCATGACCTACAACCCAAAAGGCAGAAATTAGCCGATTGGAAATGGATTGCAGCAATCCGGATTCAATTTGAAAGCGCCTTATTCCAATAAGAAGCACAAGTAGTTCAGAATACATTTTTACGCGAGATTTCACTATGGCATTCAAAGAGGGCTCATTATTACACGAGATTTAGCGAGATATTCTGGAAGCTACGTCAACATGGGAACTTCAAGATTTTTTAAAGACTTGCTTCGATAAACATAAATAGCATTTATCTAATGATTTTCAGACTATATTATTTATTTGTGACATATTATTATCTTTCAAAATAGAGTGTACCTAATACTTTTTATTGCAGACGATGGTACCATATAGCACTCAGATAATGTTAAAGAAATGAAAAAAAATTTAAACATTTTGTTATTATTTAATAATACTTCTTAGGTATAGGTAAATCTAAAAACTATTGCTAAGTTTATTATTTAGACAATAATTAAAATATGTACGTGAGTGTCCTGGAACACTCTGTTGGAACGAAGTTTGTACATTTGACAGTTTGTGCCCCTTGTGCCACTTTTTGCACTCTGCGCATCTTTTTTTGCTCACGATGAAAACGTTTTTTGCTTCTCCTGTAAAGTTCTGTTTTTGCAGTTATAATTTTATTCCTCGGAGACAGCGATATGTCGTGTCGTGATATTTCTAGGCTCCATCCTCGATCCCGTCCGAAAAGGAACTTCGTTCCAAAAACACTAAAATTGTCATCTAAACAGTATTTTGGTTGAAGATACTAGGTCTCTGAGGGTACGTCTGAGGGTTCCTCATGGCTTCTTCGTATTGCTTCCTGTTGATCCACCAGATCGGCTGTTGGTCAACCGGCAGATTGTCTATCCTATAAAGCATAACCTCTTATTAGTTAAATAGATATTATTTACAAACGAATTTGACTAGATGACATTACGCAAATACACTAGAACCAGTAAAATTCTGAAAATCGTTGAACACGGTCTATAGATAGTTAAACTGATCCAAGTCATAGACTTCTACAAACTAGTTTTTATAAGTATTGTATCTTTCCATGTGGCAAGAAATTAGAATTTAATAACTAAATAAATTACTTCTAAACTGAATTAACACTATAAACACTATTAACGGGATACGTCCTGACACCGTGAGTGTATTTTGTCGCACTCGATTTCCGATTGAGAGTGAAACTGGTGCTAACCAAACATCTCGTAGTAATAAAAGACTGAGAAAGAGGGTAGATCGATTCGTCTGCCAATATACCCACTCGCAATGACTAGTTCTTCCGTGATCAGGGTGTGTGCAACTGCGCCGAAATATCGGGAAACTCCAAAAAAAAAAAACATGGTAAATATCCCGTTAATAGTGTTAATAGTGAATGTCAAATATCTATCGACTGCAAAGACTATGGTGGTATAATGCTGCTCTCTGGTATTTTGCCACATCCTGTATACTTACATAACATATCGATCCATTCTTATCGACTGTATGACAGAACCATTGATAAATTATTCCCAATTGTACCTACCCCTAGAGGGAGAGTCGGGAATAAAAGTTCAATATGATCGATACGATACCCCGATGCAAAAGGGGGACAGATCGAAGTTTCAGTAATTAGAAAGGATAAAAAAAAACATACATGCAGCTGAAGATAGAACCTCCTCCTTTTTTTGAAGTCGGTTAAAAATAAAGAAACTGACAAAAAAGGAGGAGGTTCCAATGTTCAGCTGTCTGTGTCTTTGTTTTTTTACTACTCGAAGACGATTTGAAAAAATATGTTTTGTTTGTATGGGTATAGGTAACCTAATCTCAAATCTAGCCTAACCTGTCTCTTAAATCTCAAAAAAACCGAATCCTCACTTCACCTCGCATCCTGAATCAAATATTAAAATCAGATTTTTATTAAACGTAATTATATCTTACCTATTCGCTGAGACCCTATCACCGTTCAGTTGTGGAGGTAAAGGGTCATCTTCTCCGAATTTGTTGGTTAGTTCTGGTTCGGGCATGTCCGCTGGGTAGCCGATTGGTCGGATACCCGCGTAGAACGGCCGCTGGGTCAGGCAGGGTGTGATGGCCAGGATTAAGAGAAGTGCTGTGGTTGACATCATGGTTTCTGAATTTCTGAAAAAATGGATAAAAATTAATATTACTTCTTGTATTCGTTCTTTCATGCAACTACCTAGGTACATACTTTGAAACTATTTGTTTTTTTTAATTGAAAATTAAAATAGAATCATTAAAATATATGTAGTTTTTTTTTTATTATTTCAATGCTATTTTTACATATATTTACAAAATACAACAGGATCAGTCAAGCTATCTGAGGATCGTTAGAAACGATCTATAGATAGGTCAACTGATCCAGGTCACTGTCAAAATACAACAGGATTAGTCAAGCTATCTAAGGATTTTTAGAATTTAATATTAATTAAAGTCACATTTTTGTTATTCTAAGCAAAGTGTAAGTTAAAAGTTAACTGTATAACAGATAAGAGTCAAACTTATGGAGTAGGTATTTTAAACCGTGTTCTGCAATCAGTAATGTACTCAAGATACGGTGTACTTAGTATCTTATTAGGTTAATCGTCAACTTTATGCAAATAATATATTATCAGCCAAGTTGCAATTCGGGATTGCGTAGGTACCTACCTACTAAAGTGTTTGGTACAAGTAAACTTTTTTAAACTTAATTAAAAAGTGTCATGGAACGCGAAGAGATCTTAAAAGGGTTCAATTAATTTCTTTAGTGTGGAACTCTAAAAACGAGTTCTAAAATATTAACTTTTCTTTGTACATTTAGGTACCCTAACATTCATAAGAATATTAATTCTTTGTTTTATGTTAAAGCAAGAACGAGTAATTTAGACCAATTTGTAACAGAAGTAATATAAGTTAAAAAATAATATTTCGCATGAATATTGTATTCGGCACCTACGTTTCTTTTTGAAGCTACTCGTATAATTTTGTGAACGAAAATGTAATAAGACTGGGTATGGTATTATTATGTAATAATTATGCTAATATAACCTATACTTACCGTGTTGACTAGGGTAAGGAGCCATATTGGTTATTTTTGTAAAAAAATTTATTGTTTTATATTACGAGTGCTAAGTTTAAAAACATCGTAAAAAAAAACAATTAGTATTATCTACTCGAACCTTTAAAAAATATGAAAATCCCCTTGTCTTTGCTTAAAGCTCCAAAGGCTTTTGACTAAAATTCCCTTTATAGGAAATTTTGACACTAACCCGATATAAGGCAGCGAAAGGCTGTCACGTATGGAATGCTAACTTCTACAGATGAATAATTCCATATGTGTTTAGACGATAGTTCTTTGACTACCCTGTAAGGTATTTTCAAAGGTTTTGAATGTATTGAACTGAGAAAAAAAAACTCTCATCATGAGGATGCACTCATGATCCTGTTTCTTGTAAGTAAACATGCTACGTAAAACGTAGCATGTTTACTTACAGTAGAAGCACCATTAACTTTATTAAATAAAATATAGAATGATTTCACGGTTAAAATAATTCATTGCCATAACTATTATTTATATTTGCGTTCACTGATTTGCAGAAACCCGATAAACCAAACAGATAAGAGTGCAGAAAAATAAATGTAAATTCACCTGTATGTTCAGGGCACGGGTACACGATACAACTATTGCTGCTGGAATGTACTGCTGTGGATAACTGCTGTTATTATATAGCATTTTTGCGCATAAGGTACTATGGTTAGGCCGTATAGGATGAACTTGTGCATTTGTAATAGAGTTAAGAAACGGACAGACATTCAAATCGGAACAGACAGTTTACAAATATTTGTCTGTTACGATTCGATTTTAATAATATTATCGATATGTATTATTATAGATTGTAATTTAATTTCAAATCTACGTGTTCGTGTGCTATGTTGGCCTAGCTGAGAGATGTGCTGTTGACATTTTATTAATGTATGCGAGTTTGAACCCCGGACATGCCTGTAAATTTTTATTTTGAAAAATACATTTATGCTGATTTTAAATATGCTGGGAAAAACTTGTGAGAAAGCAGGCATGCGGCATGCGTTTGACTTGCCTCTAACTACACCCAAGGTACCTATATCTATTAGAAATGTGTACCGAATGTGGATACAGCCGTGAGCCATTTGTAGTATACGTTAAATAAATTATAAAGTCGTTTGTATGTCTAATCATGAATATAAATCATGCATTTGATTGATATTCATAAAGCATCCCACCGAAATTTAATTAGTTAATTGCATGAATGGATAAACCGAGCTTCGGAGAACAGTTTTTTGTCGACCCATGACGTAGGCCTTCGCCTCCACAACGGGGTTCGCCCCATCACCAGAATTGAAGACTATGTACGTGTACTTCTCACAAGGAAAATTTCGACCAAAATAAAAAAAAATAAGATAACATTGATAATAATGTCAGAATGTTAATGTTATGTCAACTTAGAACAAAAACGCATTAGATCAGCTTAGCATTTTTTTGTTTAATTCATTGACGAGTTATATTCATTGAGGAGATTTATCATGTCAGCTATAAAAAATAGTACCTCGGTTATAGGTAATGGTTTTGCCAACTAAAAACGGAAAAGGAAAACATTGTGAGGAAAACGTTAAGTATTCTTAAAGGCGGCGATGGGTTTGCAACACACGAAGTGCCTCTTACTAAACCCTTACGACATATCAAAAAGATCTTGAATTCCCTGAAAATATCAAAGATAATTTCTATCATGTCTTCGACTATTAAGGTAGGTGACTACGGAGCCTTGTAATGCTCCATATCGATAGTTACCACATAATAGTTAAAATCTGAACTCATAAAGGATCATTACTTTATTCGTCCATCTGTCTATATTATTAATTTTTTTGCTAGATCAGCTTATGATAGCTTGGATTTTTAAATAAATTTGTGAACCATGCAAACTAAAACAGCTTTAGATGTTTATTTATTTTATAAGTAGTGCAGCAACGTATTTTTGAAAATTGTAATTAATTTTTTGTCACGTCTATGATTTTGTTAGCTCTATAATAAGCTTGCACACGACAGACAGTTCCTGGGTTTACTCGTAATCCACAAACGTCACCGCGAGCATGCATCTCCACATTAGCACGCTTGACTCATGTAGATCGAGAGACGAGTGTTAGATTATTACGTCATTGTTTCGCCGTAAGATGAATATGGCTTGAAAAAAATAAATTCATGACTGTATCAAGGCATGGCATATTCTTTCAGAAGCTTTGAAGATGTCTTAAGAGGGGTAGTCAGAGGGGTAGTTAGAAGTGATGAAAAACACAGCCAAAATTCTATATAAAAAAAATTAAACTCAACAAGAACTAGCGTACAAGCCGAAATGGCCTTAGACCGATCATCATGTGATTTGAGGAATTTATAGCTGTGTTTAGATTCTGCTCAAACAACATTGCCTTATTATGTAATTCCAGGTCACAAAACACTTATTACGTGTAAGTACTTACTTTTTTTACCATCCATTTCATTACGGTCGGTAAAATGGAGAAAACGGTGAAAGATCATCATCGTAAGAACCATCCGCGGGAAAACCCATGACTCATTAATCTTTGCCCGCATTAGACATGCATTTATGGTAAAACCATTAACTAAACACTTTTCTATCTGCACTTTGCCTTTAAGCAACTTTAAAATCATCATCATCCGCAGTCAATGACCCATTGCTGGGACTGTAGGGCTCCCTCATTCGCTCTCAGACTCCCTCTGAGTGAGACTTCCTCAGTCGCCATTCATTCCGTTCCTGTGTGTACCTCCCGCATCCAAAATGTATGTTGCGTCTTGGTTACGGTGACCCACTTTAATTTTTTTTTAATTTTTTTTTTAATAAGGACAGTGATTCTGGGAATTATTCCGAATTACTTATAACTTCCGAGATGGGGGGTTTGAGGGATGTAGCGGAAGAGGCAGACCAAAAATATGGGTAAACGGTGTGAAAGATGATGGGTAAGAAATGAGTGAATGTCGGAGATGACGGCTGATAGAGAGGAGTAGAAGAGAAAACCCTGTTGTGACAACAACTAAGTAAGTGGGTTAAGAGCAGGGAGATGATAATGATGATAAATTCTTGAAATCATTCTTACTCACAGTGACATGGTAAGCTTGAAAATGGTGTTATCAGTTATAAGAAATTAATTTGATTCGTTTAGTACACATTATTTATTCAACCAATACAAATTAATCAGCATGAACAATTAGGATGTAATTCTTTTATGTTTCAAAGAATTTGAAATTACTTATACATATTTATTTGTAAAGAATTTTCTGTAAAAGTCTCATTAGATGTTTTGAATTTTCTAAAAAAGATCTTTGAAAATGTTTTAAGTGTTAACTGACTCTCGAACTAATGCGAAATTTTCGGAAACAAAGGGCACGACCACGAATGTATGACCTCTAAGTTCACACTTTATTCAGGACACGGAGTTTTGCGGTTTAAGCGTTAAAAGGGACTCATAAATGATGTTTGTTTCGTTGATTTTAGTCATCTATTGAATTTTGTTTCGTTTTAGTCATCAATTAATATATATATACAGGGTGTAAAAAGACGTCTACCTAAAACTGAGGGATTGCAATGATTATGAACATATTTATCGAAAAAAAACGCAAAAAAAATTTATACTTAGCTACGTCATTTTATTTTATTTTCTAGTTTTTTGCTACTAGTACAACATAAAAAGACCATACCTACCTAATCATTTCATTTATAAAAGAAAAAAACAATTAAAACTCAAAATCCAGCAATCTACGTATAAAAACGCGCCCAGTACATACGCTCGACCATCTGTGCGAGGTCGGTTTTCTCCGGATATAATGATTTTTTTATGTTTTCAGTAAATAAATGAATGTCTCAGGCCTTTACATCTATATTAGATGATTTATACAGCGTCAGGAGGCAATTCATGCCTACATTTAACGGGACGCTGTAGTACCTGGGACATTGTTTTGAGATGGAATAGGCTTGCCCAGCACCTAAACCATCCTCTCAGCTCAATCAGCCTAATCCACAGGAAAGACGACGTCAATACGTGTGGAGCTGACTAAGCTGCGGGTTTCCTCACGATGTTTTCCTTCACCGTTAATAATGAAATAAATAACTATACCTATTCTATGTCCATATTTAAGAAATAGAAATATTTATTGCACTTAATATGTTGTTAGGGAGGTGTAATATACATTGTTTCAAACATAAACCCTGTTAGGGCAGAGCAATATTTTGCTATGGGCGCTCTATTATTGTACATACTAACAATATTTATTTCCTAGTTTCTTAACAAATTACTTAATGCCTATCAATGATGCATGCCCTAAGCCTATTACAAAATTCTAAAAATATGACTATTATTCCTAGAGTTTTTTAATTTAATAACTGAATAAATTCCTTTTTAAAATCGTTTACCTATCATACTCGTATCAAGATTGCCTTCATCGATTGGCTAAAGTGCAAAACAAATATTATACCTTTTGTAAAAAATATAGGTTGATGACTAATAACGCTGATTTAAACGATACAGGCATCATAATTATTATCTTTACTAGATGATTTGTACAGTGTCAAGAGGCAATGTCTACATTCAACGGGACGCTATAGTATCTAGGGCATAGTTTAAAAAAATTGGCTTTACCAGACCTTAAAAGAACCTCTCAGCTTATCTGTTGTGGTGACTAATAAGTTGCCGGTTTCCTCACAATGTTTTCCTTCGACGCGTGAGGCTATATTGGCCTATTGGGTACAGCACCATTTCAAAAGGTGCAGGCTACCTACTATAATTATACTCGTATACAGGGTCTTTCATTTCAAACAACACAAACTGACAAGGCCTCATTTTTGGGTTATAAATAGACGTTTGACCGTATCAATTTAATTCCTAAGCCGATTTATAATTTATTGAATTTTTTAGAAATGTTGCATAATGATTTTCAAGGAGAACAGGCCAAACGTTCCACCAATCGCAGAGCAGAAGTGCATGTTAAAAGCCACGCCTTCTTTTGAAAACTAACAGGAAAATGAGTACCTATTAATAACTTTCGTGTTGGAAAATTACAAGGTACCTACATGACGTTGACGATGTTTTTACTGACGTATCGAGAACATACGGGCCTTATCTGTGGCTTTTGATAATCATGACCTTACCTCAAGTTATGAGTCACTTATTTAGGTGTGATGTTAGTAGAGCAGTTTGAGTCACACTTTAAAATATTTTTACTTATTATAAGTAAATAGGAATAATACAGGGTGTGAAAGACGTCTACCGAAGCCGAAAGGGGTAGGTACAACATCCCAACACACAACTAAATCCAAAAGGATTTTTCGCAAAAATCATTATATCCGGAGAAAACAGCGTTTGAAGATTACTGTTTGCATATGTACTGGGCGTGTTGTTTTACGTAGATTGGTGGATTTTGAGTTTTAATTGTTTTTTTTTTTCTTTTATTAATGAAATTATCAGGTATGGTCTTATTATGTTGCCCTAGTAGGTAATAAATAACCGAAAATAACATAAAATGACGTAACTAAATAAAAAAAATTTGCATTTTTTTTTTCGCTAAATATGTTTAGAATCATGGTCAGATTGTCCCTCAGTTTTCGGTAGGTATAGTCTTTTTACACCCTGTGGCCTGTATAGTTATACTATAACATAAATACAATTTTCAACATACTGAGAATACTAAGTTAAAGAATACGGTTACACTGAATGATTTAAAGAAGTAAAAACCTATGGCACAAAACAGGCAAGGATACCTAAGCCTCTGTAAAACAGATTCTGTGAGAACAGTAGACCTCGCGAACCAAATTGATTTTCAGGTGCTTTGTATTTTCCAATAGGCTTACCTACCCTATGTAAAGTTTTAAGCAATGTTTATGCGCACTAGGGGAGGCCTATGTCCAGCAGTGGACTGCCATAGGCTGATGATGAGAGGGATAAGTTCTAAAACTTATCCCTCTCATCACTAATGATTACTTACATTCCTTTGGTCCTAGGAGGTCGAATCTGGTGTCTACGGGTACGTCTGCGTAGTCTGAGTAAAGTAAAGTAAAAGTAAAAAATTTATGGTTTTTTACAAGATTAGTACCTATAATATGTAGGTATAAATTTTACGTCCTATATAACCTAACCTAACACTAAAACAAACTTCCTGCCGCTATCCTTCTTTCCACCTCCACCTTTTGGATTTTTTTCATACCATCTTTATGTAGAATGAAGTCCTTAATGTGCCTTTCAAATATGATTCAAATTCGTCGATAAATAACACTACAACAAAATTCCCCCCTTTCCCCTATTTTAGCCTTAATCAAAAATCGCACAATCGACAAAAGTTTTATAATCAATCAAGGAACCTGTGTGCCAATTTTCCTCAAAATCGGTTGAAAAATGCGACCTGTAGGCGAATACTAACAGACACCCGGACAGAAGGACAAGAACAATTTTAGTCAATCTCGAAATTGAGAAGTTTCGCTCATTCGGTCATTTATTTTTAATAAGCTGCTGAGCCCTGTTGACAGAGCGAGTTAGTGCATCTAATTTTATGCGAAGATCTTGGGTTTCAATTAATTTTTACATGTCTAAACATTTCAGCATTATGGCCAGCCTTTTAAGCAAAAGCTGCATTTTTCAAATGCAGCATGAGGTACATATGCATCTTTTTTACAACACGATAAAACTCAAAATCGTCTAGACTGTATCATTTTACTCTTTATACCATAGAGATAGAGTCATGGTAAGCATGTTAAGATGGAAAATGGCAATAGCAATTATTTACCGATCGCCCAGCAACTCGTTCACCAAATGTTACATGATTGATTAATCGTGATCGTTCATTCATTTCACGATTGAGCAGAATCTTGACGTCATTACAATTATTGCGAATATATTTGCATTATTTTGCAAAGCGGGGGTGTATGTAAATCATCATTATCAGCAGCTAATATCGATTTTGAAATTTCTTTTTCTTCGGTTCTTCAATTCTTCATTCAGTGTAACCGCATCTTTATTTAGATTACGTATTACGTGATGGGAGTAAGTTAATGACAATTTTGAATAGCAATTCTAAATCTTATGCCTTTATGATAAAGTTTTCAGTTTAGATATGTAATTTTCCTTTGTGGTTAGGTACTGCTGCATATTGGCAATAAGGATTATACGATGTTTGAATGTGCATAATATAGCCAATATGTTGAGAGTTTAGAACGGTGAAGAAAATTGGAAGCGGAAAAGCTCCACTGGTAAGTACCTACATATCACCATGACTTGACTACCCTTTAAGTATCCTCTACGGAGAAAAGATTAAAATAACATTTGAGCTTGGACGATTTTAAGTTTTATTTACCTAAACACTAGTACCTATTTATTCTGTGCCACTCGAATGTCCTAATAACTTTAGTCTACCGAAGAGACAAGTTAAAGTCATGGGATTTAGGCAAGACGTCTGTCAGTTTGCCACTTTGCCGGGAAAGAATATCTATTATGTTGTCTACCTAAGTAGATACTCAAGTGTACCTAATAAGTAAGTATACCTACATGAAAATATACAGCGTAGCTAATTTTACATTGCTCTTTATGTCATGTTCTGAAACCATATGAAGTTATGACTCTGTGAAGTTTCCCGCTAATTAGTTTTACGATACAGCAAAGCTTTTCTCGGTATTTAATGGTATGAAACGGTCTAGTAGGTATTTAAATTGTGTTCAGCTCATACGAGTTATTGAGAGACCACACTGGTGGTCTCAAGTATCAAGAGCACTGGCTCTTGATACTTTGTTGGTTGTCTAAAACATAGTGCACATAATTACGTTTTTATAATAAAAAGAAAACCGACTTCAATGTTTGACTCAAAACGCGGTGTGACTCAGGGCGTCAAGCTGTCGATTCGATTTCTATTTGTGACATGGCTAGGAGGGAAGGTGTTTTGAGTTTTACGGGGAAACTATCAATCCCTCAGGAATAAAATTTATTATGGGACCACCTCTGGAGTATACCCTTTCAAACATGAAAAGAATTTTGCAAATCGGTCAACAAATGGCGGAACAATCGCGTAACAAGATACAAAAAAAAAAAAAAAAAACATACAGACGAATTGAGAACCTCCTCCTTTTTTGAAGTCGGTTGAAAAGGAGCTCCTTTGAGGCTCACTTTTTGATTTCGTTCAAAAGCACTATTGTCTCGATACGAAGAAGCTAATTATGGAGTAAGAAGCGGTTTACACGATGCCATTCTGGCATAGGTACCATTCTTGCCTCTTGCGCAAGGTACCATTCTTGCGCTTGTGGCAAGCGACAAGAATGGTATGCCAGAATGGCATCGTGTAATCGGCGTCTAAAACGTGGAAAACGCAACAATAGCTCTTTTATTTTGACGTGTGTCGCCATCTAGTAGGTACTCAGGTACAACTAGTATAAAAATAAAATAAGGAAACTGAGGATACAGATTTTTCGGGTACTCTTTGAAGCCGGATAAAATTTATAAACATTTTGTAAGTATCATGTGTCAAAAGGCGCTAACAAGTCATATAATCTGACTTACCTGGTTACCTACATTATTTATCGCCATGACTAAGGAATATAATCACCTACAAAAGTTAGTTTTATTTCTTAGAAAACAAACAGTGATTAAATATTACTTTGTAAAACTAAATTAAAACTATGAGTAAGTAATGCCCATTTACATATCAACTTGTAGGTGTTTTAAATGTGAGTTAGTAATCCTTCAAAGTCGTTTCGCGGCGTAGGCATTGTGATCAAAAAGGACCTAGGATGATACAATAGGGAAGATTAACTTTATCACTAAAACAACACTTTGCAAAACTTCAGATAGAAAGTCACTATAAATGAAAAACTTTAAAAAAAAAATTGAACCGACTTCACAGAACACAAACAGAAGAACCTTCTACACACTAAAAAGAGAAAAATAAGAATATAATTTTGAAGTCTTCTAACAAAAAAAAAATTTGTAAATCGCTCCACAATTTTCTTAAAGTTCAGTGTTTGTTTTAGTTTTACGGGAAAACTATTAATCCCTCAGGAATAAAATTTATATGGGACCACAATGAGAGTGAGACCCTTTCAAACAAAAAAACTATTTTGGAAATCGGTCCACAACTGACGGAAATATCGGTGAACATACATAAAAAAAAAAAAACATACATACAGCCGAACATATAACCTCCTCCTTTTTTGAAGTCGGTTAAAAAAGAACATGTTGATCCTGATTTTAATGAATTGAAAAATTATTTTTCATTCCATCTATTCGAAAAGGACGACTTGGTTCGCCTTTATGTGCACCCAAAGGTGGTGTTTTCTATAAGAAACTTTGAGCGGGCAGTAATGAGTTTTTATTACTCTTTAAGTGTGCCGCAATTATCTTTGCCGCGCACTTTTTGAATTTGGAACATCTTAGTGTTCAGCGCCAAAGAAATCGAACGCAATTTTTTTGAATAAAGACTGGCTTGACTTCTGAATAAAAATAAATATCTCTATTCCTAATATAACTGTAACAATAAATTTTCATAATTGCAAAAATGTCTCAAATGTAAATATAAGTTTTTAGTTGTTTTATTATTAAATACGATTTAATTTCAATTTAGTTGCCTTTTATTTTCTCATAGAGGGTGATGAAAAGTAGAGTGTATCACTCGGGCGCAAAATATATTTTTGGCTCGGGCGAAGTACTTTGAATCCCTCGCTATGTTCAGGTTTTTCTTCGATACCGTCGGAAAAGGAACTTCGTTCCAAAAAAACTAACCTTAGTTCTAGACGAGGTAAGCCAGGATTAGCATTAAATTACTTACCTACAACATTATTCTGAACTATCGTCAGGACTTCTGTCGCTGATTGTACTTAGATTACTTTTCCGGCTTTCTCTCGCAAAATTACAGTGACATGCAAATTGACGTGTAGATAATAACACACATTTTTTAACCGACATTGATTGATACACAACCAGTGTTCAATGTTCGAAACATCCTTCAAATTTAAACTAAACAAAACAAACATGATCAAGATTATTCCCAGAGCGCGGTAGACATTTAAATTTTGGTATTCAAAGTTAATACGTTCAAAGTTCATTTACCCTTTCTTAAAAGTAAAATCAGACAGGCTAATACAAATAGGACGTGAAATAGCCACTGTTTCGGTTCATTGATCAGCGAGTTAGGGGACATGACTTTCCATTTACGCCGCGAAAATGGAATACTGTTGGATTGGATCTCGTGACTGTACTCTGGAGGGTGCTTGATGTGGGTGGCCTACACATAGGTTGTGCTTCATTGTTGCATTAGGTACTTCACTATAGTGCCCAGTCAAAGTCAATTGGCATTTATTCAGTAGGACCGCTGGGTTCTACTCCTTTCCTTCGCAACCAATACCGTGAAGAACCAGTAGGTACCTACCTAGTTGTTTTACTTACTCGATCGCGTTGAAACGTAAACGCAGATTTGCATGGGAAGCGCCATTTTTTGGTACTCGTTCAAAATAATAACTGGGTACTCTGGTGACGGCGGCTTCCACCAAAGTTCGGTTAAGTTGACAGATGCTTCAAACATCATCAGCAAGTAGTCGTGATGTAGTTTGCTTGTCATTTTTGATAGATCGTAAATCGTCGAGATCGAACGTGAAGCAACTTGTTTGGTTATAAAGTGAATAGTGACATTATCAGCAATTACGTAGGTAAATCAAAATCAAATCAAATGTATTTATTTGGAACAGTTATGTACGGTCAGCAAAGAAAGTGGTCTACCACTTTTGATAACAGTTTCTGTGAAATCTAACTATCGCTAAGGTTTACTTTTCTAACTGTTATAATAGTAAAATAAACCTTGTATCATGGCATTCAAATGAACCTCAACCGTAGGGTGGAAGACCACATTTTTTGCTAAGTGTACATAGAGACATACAATAAGTTTGAGTACTGAACCGTGCACTTATTTAGGTAGGCACATTTCAATTCTTTCGTTGAGTTCTGAGTTTCAATTCAAGAATTTCTGAATATTTCACGTAAGGTGAAACAATTTGAAATACTTTCAAGTTTCTTTCAATGTTTTTAAATGAAAAAAAAAAAAACGAAAGTTGCAGGTATTCAACTTCACTAGTCGTAATTTTAATGAAATCATGATAATAAATAGTAGGTACCATTGATATATGCCTGGTGGACCACAATACTTAAAAAAAACATATCGTTTAAAAAACTTAAATGAGGGACTGAAAACTAGAACAAAACTGATGAAAATAAAACTCACCGCTGATTGTATTCTGAAATCTGAAGTCATCTTATAACATTTAGAAGCTCCATACCGACGTATTTAATTTCTAAAAGTTGGAGTTAATAATAGAAGGAATGATCAAACGATTTTACACATATTTGAGTTGGGAAGTTCATTAGTAAATTCCAACAATGTTAGAGATAACTATGACGTACAAAGCTTTATTAATAACAGAATAAGTTCAACTGCGTAAAAGTCAAAATATATATACAAACGGGATCACATGACGCATGCATCATTCAGACAATAATAATAAATAATGCTGGACATTTCACACATCATCATCTAGCCCCAAACTAAGCTTAGCTTGTATATGGGAACCAATATGGTAGACATTCTTTAGATCAGTTACATCTATACTAGATGATAATAGACAGCGTCAGGAGGAAACCTATGCCTACCATCAACGGGACGCTGTAGTGCCTGGGACATTGTTTAAGATAGAACAAGCTTGAAACAGGTCTGTTATCGTAAACAAAAGTTGGTCAGTCACCTTTTCTCAAGCAAGTTTACTAAATTTTTCATGATTTTTCATGATTTAAAAATGATCTCTAATCCCTTAAAAATAGAGTTCAAAAGATTTTTCTTTACTTTATAAGGAGCTGCTACTCCTGATGGAGCTTTGTTAACATCGAGGAAATTGGGTTCCGAAATTCATGTTTAGTTTTTTGTTTCGTTGAAAAAATGCGTGAAACCTTTTTACTTGTAAATAGACAACTTTCACGGATTATAGAGTTGTGGAATTTGAAAGCAAATATTTAGTCCTTTTTGAATGCACGAGAGAAATTGAACGAAGGAGAAAGGACGACACGAGATAATCTAAGGCCGCGTTTCAATCTGCAAATAAAAAAGGTTTTATAAGGTCTCCCCTATATCGTTCCAACCATCTCTGTCTAGGCCCATTTCCCACCAGCCTTTCTCAAATGCATCGAGATCGTCACGCCAACGTTTCATGGGCCTGCCCCCGCTGCGTCGCCCATCTGCAGGCACCCATTGTGTGACGACCCCTGCCGATGGTTGTATTGTTAATTTTTTTTAATGAGTTCTTTTAAATTGTTCGCAAAGTTTTCGATCAACAGCTTTGCTACTACAAAAAGAAAAGGTAAAAATACAAATTAAGTTAGGTAAGTACCAACTAACAATGCAATTGACTACACACGAACATTCTTATTTAAATTACTTATCTCTTAAATTATTATAAAACAAGAGAATAGCAAACTCAAAGTAGATTTTTTAATATTTTTGTTATTAAATACAAGATACCTTGGAAACTCAAACATCAAGCTCGGACGCCTCAACCAAAAAGCTTTTTTGATATACAAAGGAACATTCTCAAACAATTTACATTTTAAAGGTTTGTGTATCCTCAGGTAGAAAAATAACAGGGGTTGAAAGGTAATGGTAAAAGGAAATTATTTTGTAACCTTACGTCTGATAGCTCTTAATAAAAATGACTAACCTACTAATAATCAACAAGAACTCTCACATTGATTTGCTCGTGGAAGGTTTTACTGAATTTGGAATAAAAAATAAAAAAAGGTCTTAAAGGTTGCTGGAAGCGGTTGGGTGCATGCCGCACAAGATTGATCGCTTTGGAAACCGGTGGAGAAGGCCTTGTACATTCAGCAGATTGGCCGTCATGTAGCTGAGATGAGTGATACCTTGGAATAGGTCACATGTCTACAATGCGTATCTCCTGGGGCATCACAGCATCTCAATAATCCTTTTTTGACGACCTCTGTGGCGCAGTGGGTGAAAGCTCGCTTGGGACGCAGAAGGTTGCGGGTTCGATCCCCGCTGTGGGATAAATGTTTGTATGATCTGCAAATATTTATCTCGGATCTGGGTGTTTCTGGTTCCCATAGTACGAGCTTTGCTTAGTTTGGGGCTAGATGATGCTGTGTGAAATGTTCAGCATTTTATTTATTATTTATCTTAATCGGCCTTAGCTACAGATGACATGGTCATTAAGACCCGTCATGTGGAGCTGACTAAGTATGATGTATTAGTTTTCTCACGATGTTCCTCTTCTTTGTTTTAGAGTTCGTATTTTATTCCCCCTCGGTCTGACGCGCAAAACACAACATTATCAGTACGTATACATTATCTACGAAACTATTTTACTTGTAACTCAAAAATAAGCGCAAAAACCACGAGCGGGATATCTCGGCTCGGACAAAGGGTCCATTCTGTTTAAATGGCCTCAGATATTTTAGGATTCAATACCTGAGTATCGTATCGGTGTAACTTACGTACTCAATATCGTTAGCAAAACCGCTTTCTCGTAAGTGCTTATCGAGTACATAGTTTTTGGGAACAGCAGGGAATCAAAGTCAAAGTCAAAAAGCATTTATTCAGTAGGGCCGCTGGGATCACTTTGAATGACATGAGATGGCATGAAAAAAAGGATGACAAGAAGTCAAGAAAATGAAGTTTGTCTCCCTGATATCGTGATAAGATTAGTTTCTCAGTAATTGTATTACTATGCAAAAATATTACCTAAACAGCAGCTGTGACACGACTAATAGGAAGAAGTGCGATGCTATGCTATACAAGATTCTGACCTGTTTACGTAAAACAGATACATTCGTAAAGATATCCTTCACACAAACTCGACAAGGCAAGTTAAAAAGTTGGTAATTAGTTTCGTTATCTAGCCGGCACCACATTTCAAGTTGTAACCTGCTCAAAGTCCTCACTTGTGTTAGATACATCTATGATATTGCAAACGCTATAATACGTTCGTATAACCATCTCCACGATTGGCTAGATAGCGTCGAGTAAAATGTCCGCCTAAACTTATTGATTACGGAATGTGATTTTATAAATTTGAGCTACGATTATACAGAAGAGTGGAAGAAAGAAGCTCTTTATTTTAATTATAATCTTCTGTTTACAAGTAGAACTCTTATTTTGATCATGCAACAACGCAGCAGTGGTGCGTAGATGGCTATTATAAACTCGATATTTTTACTATCATGTGGAATGCCCTATACTTAAAAATACATTTGATTATGAACGTCACAAACGGCGACTAAGTTTTAGGTTAAATGTAGTTTAAGTTGTCGTTGTATGCATAGTTATGAACATCTAACTTTAATAGAGAACTCGGTAGTCTTGGTATTGTATTAAGCTGTAGAGGTCTTTACTTATCCACGCCGAACTGTCAATTCAATAGAAGAGAAGCCAACCGCATTTTCTCAGCACATTTTGTATAGAAAAATTACTGCGGCGCGTACGGCGCACCCAAATGTGCGATCACGTGACCAAGAGAAAATTCGCTGAGACGCAAAGTGTGAGTTCAATTTTCGGGACTGGATAATGTTTACATGATCTGCAAAGGTTGCTTTGGTGTGTACAGTTAGCATCATTAGCTTACTGCACGAGAAACTCACCTGCGTTTCTAGCCTTCCAGTTGGCGGCTACCTGAATGGAATGGGCTTGGATAGTAGACCAGTGTGATCGCTTAAAATCGTTCAAAATCCAAGTGAGCTGATCCTGAACTTCCTAACTAATACCGTGAAGAACGGCAACAGATTTTGGGTTTTAGTTTTATTTTAGGTGATCAATCTAACCGTTTTCTGAGCGGATTTTTAAGTCGTTAAGCCATTTCAGAGGCCTCAAGGCGGCCATAAAACTCCGTCACCAGAGTTGGCCACCGACTCATACAAACATATTTATTTACTCTGATCATTGTTGATGAAGCTTTGAGTTTTCAAGAATTGTAAACCCAATAACTACTAATACCATGATGGACCAATTGGAATAGTCCGAAATTATCTTAGTTAGGTGAAAGTTTGGTTGAGAGGGGTCGCCCAAGTTGTGACAGGTTGGATACTTATTTAATTTTGCCGAAACTTGAGCGCTTATCTCGATTTGTACTTTGAAAACCTTGAAAGTCTTGAATAATATTTATTGAAAGGTACGAAAATCAATTGATTTTCGTACCTTTTGTTATTTATGATGTTTGGGATTTAAAATGCATCCCGAATCCATGCGAGATTTTAACCTTCTTTGCCTTAAGCTCTCAAGGCAAGCTCTTAAGCTCCAAACTGAACAGAGCCTAGATAATTTTCAAATTTATTACATTATACCTATGATATCTATTAATTTTCAAAAACCTTGTTTTACCTAAAAAAAAAACTTTAATTCAAACCAAGCGGTACAATTAAATGGGTTGGGATCTCTTCGTTTAAGTTATGTAACCTTTGTTAGAAGAGTCCCCTCTTTTTTATGGTCTTAGGGAGCATTTGAGTTTAAAGTAGGTAAAACTAAATAAAACCTTTACGTTTCACTTACTAAACTAATTTCACTTACTAAAAAATTGTGAAGCAATTAGTGTTTTCTTCGCAACTTTATTTAAGATAAACAATCTTGTGAAACAGCCAAGGCATTGTTTCAAATCGTAAGTATTAAGCTGGCTGTCTGCCCGCCTGATGCAGCCTCGCATCAAGATTACATTTCTTGCCAAAATCTTGACCATTTAATCTTTAATGGTATATTTTCTAGAACACAACATAGTAAATCGATTTTTTGTTCCATTTTCACCCTTCAGATACGGAACCCTAAAAATGTTTGTAAAATGTGAAAATACACATTTTACCTAAATGTGAAAATATTAATATTGTGTGTACTAATATTGTGATCAATAAAATGTTCGCTAAGATGTTTACGATATTATTGTGTGTAAACATATTTTAATAGCGGTGTGGGAGGATCATAACACGGCTTTACTTTATTGATGCAACTCTTGAACAGTGTCTACGGGAGCCAGAAATGTTTGCACCTTAAAAATAATAGATTATAATTCTGGTAATTTTACGAACGTCATCTTCAGTATTCTGTGGCCAGAGTAAGAAAAGCTTGTGTTATTATAGCAACCATTTGACTAACACTAAGTATTTTTATAATTTTTTAGCGCTACTACTACTACCCAATATTTTTATAAATAAATAAATAATGCTGGACATTTCACACATCGTCATCTAGCCACAAACTAAGCAAAGCTTGTATTATGGGAAACAGGTAACTGATATACTACTAATATACTTTTTGTTTGTAAATACATAAATATTATAAATAGAAACACCCAGACCCGAGATAATTTTATTTTTTACTTTAATCATTTATGATTTTTTTTATAGTTATGTTTGCTACGAGTACTGAAAGGTCATCGTTTGTATACTACACACTATATGTACCTACGTGCTATTGTTGTATTCAGTCCAGCTATCGGATCTCCTAAACGTGACATTTCGTACACACTGCAAATTGGTTGAGTATCATTCAGACGAGGTAGCTTTACTAAGTTTGATAGCCCTGGTACGGCCTTGTGTGGGCATGCACTAGCTTGCAATACTGTAAAAATAGTTTTCAACACACTTGCTCATAAAGTGGCTCTATGGTCACCGCAATTAGGCACATAATGACACCCATAATCAAACTGTGACTTTTTCATTACTATAACTCACTAGTGAGTTATAGATTTTTTTCTAAAATTTTATTGGTTGAGTTGCTTTGTTCTTAAAAAAGTTTTTATTAAAAAAAAAGATCGTGTGCAATAGAACAAATAAATGAATGTTCCTATTGCTTGCTTATTTCATGCAACTTCTTATTTAAATAGATAATTTTAAGTTGTACGTGTTTCATAAATAAAACTTTCACTCAAATATAACTTTTGTTTTCTCTGTAATAAAATAAAACTTTAAATTCCCCATTTTGTACGTGGCAGAATAGGCGCAAACCCTGTGCGCGGCGCGGAAATATAGTCTGTGGCCGATTGCAATGCGCGCGCATAGGAAAACAGATTAATTTTTCCCGCAATAGCGAAACATTTTTCACAACTCGTTTTCACTGTTTAAAATTAGTTTTTATTGTTTTTTTTATTCACAAGTGTGTTGAAAAACGTCGTATGATACACGTGTGTATTGATGATTACCTTCCTCGGCTATATTAAGACCCTCGCCGATGGCTCGGGTCTCAATTTGCCTCGGCGGTAATCACCAATATTACACACTAGTACCATAATGTACTATTATTTATTCTTTGGAAAACAGTACAGTGCACGGCTGGGGCGATTGAAGTGGCTAGTTACAGAAAGAAATACTAGCTGAATTAATACTGAGGAGGTAGAAAATAGCTTAGTTTTCCATAAGTCGCCGAAGAGCCAGAGGAAACCAGAAAACAAAGCAGCAGAACAAAATTAACGGAAAAAACCGGCTAAGTGCGAGTCGGACTCGCGCATCCGTACCATTATCTATAAAAACTGCAAAAAAATCATGTTTGTTGTATGTATGGGAGCCCCTTAAATATTTATTTTATTCTGTTTTTTAGTTGGTATTTGTTGTTATAGCGACAACAGAAATACATCTTATCTGTGAAAATTTCAACTGTGTAACTATCACGGTGCATGAGATACAGCCTGGTGACAGACGGACGGACGGAAAGACGTTTTTACCCTTTGAGTACGGAACCCTATAAACAGTCATTCAAGAAACAATTTTGAAGTGAATATTTAATTTTGTGTTTTGTAGTCACTCTTGCATTGCATGTAATACTCTCAAATGCATTCTCTTACAAACAGACGTATCAGTAATAGTGGAAACCAATCACTTTATACCTTCAAGGATGCGCTTCTCAGCTTTGTGCATTTGAAAATGCTTTGTCTTTGAACCTGATCGGATTCCGTTCTCTGTTAGTTACAAATGTACAATCACTGCAATGTCATGACAATATCCCTTGTCCCCAACTAATGAACCCATGCGATTACCGTGAGTCTGCTCACGGTTTTTGTAACATAATCATATTTCTGCCCTTGTACCACTTTATGTGGGGTCGGCACAACATGTATTCGTCTTCTTCCTTCTCTTCATTTCTTTCTTTTATCAGTTTTATATAACTAGGTATTGTAACAAGGCTATGAAATTGGCCAGTGCTCATGTAACGCCAAGGTACCACGCTTACCTTACTCCTCCACTCCTACTTATCAAATAGCGCCACTGTTCTTTTGTGCATTGTTATTTTATACATGCATCTCAACATTCGCATTTTCGCAACAACTTTTAATTAAACTAGTAGTATTGAAAATGTTCTTGTTTTGAAGCCACGGGTAGTGGTAAATAGCCCACGGTTTGTAATTTCATTTCCCCTTGTTTTGAAGCGACATCGACAGCAACAAAGTAAACAAAAGAGATTGGTTTCAGGCTTGGATGAGATCCAATTTAGCCTTTTGTAATTACAATCATCTCTGACGATATTTGATGCAATTTGACTTAGAATAACGGATGCAATTTTGGTCTTTGTTATACAACTTGGGAGACAAGTTTTTTAGTTACTCACAACCTTGAAACATAATTGTTGAATGAAATGGGTTTTTGACCTGAAATTAGTCTTAAAATTCGTCGCAATGTAATCGTAAATCCTAGGTTAGCAATAGAAGTCTGAAAAGTCAGACTCTAAATGGAGCGCAACTATATCAGATTTCGATAAGCTAAAAAGTTCCGTCGAAGCATTCGAAAAGTCATTATTACCATCACAAGAAATTGGGTACCTATTCATTTATTTCTCTGCACTATGGCCCTAATTAATAAACGTGGTATAAAGTTACGCCAGGTTTAAACTCCAAAAATTGTATGGTTACTCCTAAGTTACACCCGGCGTAACTTTACACCACGTTTATTAATAAGGGCCTAAATGCTTTTCATCGTCAATTTATTTCACCCATAAACCCGTCAATTAATAATTTTACAAACTCATAAAACGGGCGTTTAGTTCATGATTTAAATTAATCCGGTTTTTGTACAATGCTTTCAAAGTTCGAATGCACTGGACATCGGAAGTGACGTTCAGTTGTTTTCATTAATTAGTGTGGTTGAGCGTCCGTTATCCATCGTATGGGCATTGATTAATTTTAATGAAATTATTTCAATATAATTTATTGAGCAAAGTGATATAAATGTATCCCTAAGGACCTTTTGACCATGATTTATCGAGAACCCTTTTTCATCGATGGAGTGCAGAGAGAAAATAGTCTTATTATGTACCTTGGCTTGACTAGTAAGTAGGTATAGTGGTGTAGGTCATGAACACCGAAGTTTATCAGAGGATAAACTTACACAATGTAGAGACATTGTAAAAAAAGACATGAAAACCAGCTTGAGAGAAAGATAGTAACATTTTTACTGTCGTAGTACCTAGCATTAGTACCTACTGAAATTCACGTATTCATGTTTATGTTGGTACATACTCTTGCCATTAAAGAAGTAAAACTTGAATGTTGGAAAAATACTTTTGTCTAGCATAAAGCTAAAATAAAACATTATTTATTTTACAGTCTAGGAATAATAAACTAGAAAACGTAAAACCATTGCCAGGAGTTTACTGCTCAGGAGCATAGTACACAGAATAGGCTAAGTATAAAACACTATAAATGTCAATGTGAAGCATTTAGTCAAAGGAACGTTACCCTCTCCACAACTTGGGCATGTCCCACATTTTGGACTAGCTTCTGCCTGCGGCATCTCTCACGAATCTATCGGATTTGGTTTACAAACAAACTGAAAGACCGACAATATTTTTTTGTTATTTATTTTATACTTTTTTTTTTGTTAATGTGAATGTTACATAAGTATTTATTTACAGAAACTAAGCTACTACATATTTACATATATTTACAAAATACAACAGGATTAGTCAAGCTATCTAAGGATCGTTAGAAACGATCTATAGATAGCTCAACTGATCCAGGTCACTGTCAGTCGGAAGCGAGCCCAAAACACTGGCGGCATTACCACGCTGGATGGCAATGCTGATCCTTTGAGCCAAAAATGTGCCAGCTCTCGGATCACGCGTCGCTTCGACCAGACGCCCTGAAAGAATTTTGAAAACCCGAAGGGCTCCAGAACCCCACGGACTTAGGGTCTCAACCCCAAATGGTTCAAATATATAAACCCTATCAAATTACCATATCTACCTTATTTTATACCGTACCTATACAGTGAGTTCTCACAATCGCCTTCTTGAGGTGAACATTTTCGGATATACGAGTAGTTATGGTTTTTTTTTTTTTGTAAAAAGCTTACGGTCTCGATATTGAAAAAATAAGGAGGAACATTTAAAAAATCTGATCAGTGATTATTTAATAGAATTGTACGCTCGTTTACAAAAAAAAATCTATTTTGGTATTATTTAAGTTTTCATAATCCTTATTTGTAAACTAAATGTAAATAAAATAACTTTAATATACAGTCAATGAATTTCTTCTTAAAGCCGTATAATTCTAAGGTTTCGTCTAGACTATGATTATATTAATAAGATTATATGTATTTACATTGAAAACCAGTACAATAAAATTATATTAATACTGCCTTAAACCAATTTTCGTCAAACTTAATAGAATTTAATTGTAGCCATTCATTCTAGCATGCTTTCTCCACTAGTGGGGACAGTTTCGTGGACAGACACCGAGACCACGTTTCAAATTTTTTTGGTAATAAAATAGGGCTGTATTATAACCGCGGTATTGCTTGAAGATCTATCAAGAATTTAGAAAGCGCTCAAATGGATCTATAGTAACGCTATAGTAGCGCTTTAGTAGCTATTAAAATTATAATTTGCCCTCAAATTAAATAAATGTCATTATTTAAGACGACTGTATCAAAATCCTAAAATAAGTGCTATTAAAATAGATAGGTGTAGCAGTTTATCGACCGCAAGACCATTACCCATAGCATTTCAACGTTTGAATCATTGATTAATTTACTATCCGAGACAATTTTAGAAAACACGTAACCTCGAAACCTATTACCATTGTATTTCGGGGAAATATTCCTACTATAATATAGATACGAAAGATTACATGTGTAGATGGATGTTTGTTAGTCCATCACGCTGAAACGGCTGTACGGATTTAGATGAAAATTGTTATGGCGATAGCATCACACGTAGTTGTACCAATTTACTCGTAAGATATTCCGAATAAGGCTTTCACAAAGAGAAAAAGAAAAGTTGATTAAAATAGGAACTCTTCTTTATAGTTCACTGAATTTCTTTAGGCAAAAACAATAGTAAACAAAATCTTTTGGAGAAATGCCAGCTTAAACTCGAGAGGTGTGGAATTAATTCTCGCATCAGATAGTTTGTTCATTTCAGCTTGTTTTTGTACCGATGGAGGTTTAGGCAAGGCTTCCGCCATTTTCATTTTTATTTATTAAAACAATGGTTTTATTAATTTTAGACATCATGTTTCATAGAAATAGTGTTAGTTTCATTATTCAAAACGTCCGGGTTCGATTTCCGAGCTAAGTACAAGTATTTTTGAAAATGTGTGAATGCAGTTTTCATTTTTAACCGACTTCAAAAAAAGGAGGATACAATTTTGCACCCAAGTTCTTTCGAACTTCTTAGATGTAAATGAATAGTTGGCACCGACTTCAAATTATAATATTCTTATTTTTCTCTTTTTAGTGTGTAGAAGGTTCTTCTGTTTGTGTTCTGTGAAGTCGGTTCAATTTTTTTTTTCAAAAATGTTTTATTACTAAAACCGATGACATGGTTCCTAAGAACAAATCATCGTATATCTTATAATTTCAGACTTTCCCATACTGACCATTCTAGATGGTACACCCTGTATACTGCTATAGCCAAACAGGCTTACAAACCTTCACTTGGTACTTCAGTTGTAAATAAACCGCATTTTCAGCTCATTAGGTCTTTACCAAAACATTTGTGTTAATTTGTGGCAGCTAGCCGAACGACTCGCTGGTTGAACTAATTTTCAAAAAAGTGCTACCGTTATTTGACTATCATAGCATGCTTCACGAAGTGATCGTGGTGTAGCTTGCTTTGCTTCGTCTTTTTAAATAGATTCTCGGAGTTAAACGTCGTTCTGAACGGTCAGGGGCCGTATTCGCGTTCATTTTTTCGTTCGTTTTATGAATATTCGGATGCATCCCACCACGATTACTGACTTTAAGGGCAAATTTTTCAAACGTTAAAACACGGTCCTAACCTAGGATCAAACATTCCAAACCGAAAAATTGACCCTTGAAGTCAGAAATCGTGGTGGGAAGCATCCGAATATTCATCAAACGAACGATAAAAGGAACGCGAATGCGGCCCCAGTAAGGGGATGTGTGAACGCAAGTGTCATTATCAAGTAAGCGCCTTATGGCGGCCTATAAGGACTCCGTCATCAGAGTAAGTTTGCCACTTATTCATACGAACTTACTTTTTGAAAAGTACTCTGTGCTAGCCAGTCTGGTAGCGTTCATTTACGGTGACCATTTCTCAGAAAAGTACATTTTAACTAACTTACAGCTTAGTGGACTGCACTCTTCATGAGCGGAGGGAATTAGTACCTACTGGTTATTAAATCGAGTTCAGGATAACCAAAATATAAATGAAATACCGAATATACTTATAGGATACGTACGAGTACTAGCTTCTGCTGCGGTTTCGCTCACAACCATCAGATTTTGTCTCCTGATACCGTCCCCTGATACAGGGAGCAGATTTCATCCGCCCCTGATTCTGTTTAGTTTAGTATTATCCCGGAATCACAGGTAAATGACAGAAATGAGATAGACAGACAATTTGACACCCAGAGTCAATACTCTGGGTGCCCAATGGCACCAGATAACTGGAGAAACGAAACAAAACCTGATTTCATTAAACATTTATTTAATATTCCATCAGTATTCGTGGTAATCGTGTAAATTCCTTACCACAACCTGTTCCCGGTAAATGTTCTTCATTGCATGGTTTTGGCAGAACTCCAGTGGGACCTCCACGTAACCTTAGAATAAAGGGGAATGTTTAAGTACTAAACCATTTTTAAAACATACCTAAATGTAACTTACTTATATGCTCTTTTGTGACAAAGAAAATGATGGAAGACTGGACAACAAAATGTGCAGTGGACCAGTTGGAAGAATAATAATAAATTAATAATGTTGGACTTCTCGCACATCATCTGTCAATAAAGTAAGCTGAGCTTGTGTTATGGGAACCAAAAATTACAGGGTGTTTTTTACGAAGTAGTTTACTTCGTATAAAACACCCAGAACCGAGACAAATATTTGCACACCATACAAACTTTATCTTCCTGTTCTTGTCACTTTAATGAATATTATATCCATACCAGCATCATCATCTCCTCTACAATTAAGCATGTCCAAATAGCATCCATTTGTGAAAGTTCTGTACGCATATGATCTGATTTTAGAGGCTCCGCAGACTGGGCGATAATGATTAGGACAGAACACTGGGCAAGACTCTCCGTACATCCTGCGAGATGGGCTTTGGCTCTTAATGCAGTATTTTAAAGGGGTTTGAATGAATTCTGAAACAAAAAAAAATCTTTTATAAAGATTATGATTCTAAAACTGACAGCAAGGGTCGTATTCCCGTTCTTATTTTCGTTCGTTTGATGAATTTTCGGATGTTTCTTACTACGATTTCTGACTTAAAGCCAGTTTTTCCTATTGAATTATTTGGTCCCAGGTTAGGACCGTGTTTTAACGTTGATCTTATTGACGGAATACAATGTAGCTCGTAGTAAGAAGTATCCGAATATTCATCAAACGAAAGAAAAAACGAACGCGAATTACCCCCCAGAGCTACCACAGCTTCGTAAAGTAGGTATATTCGTATGAGTTAGTTCCCCACTATGGTGATGGAGTTTTAAGATGTCCTTCATGGCGGGATTGACAATTTACACAGGCCCTCCGAAGCATGGAAGTACTCAGTCGATAATGCCACCTGCGGTCACCCATCCGCTTTGTGATCACACAGACCGTTGTTTAACTGCAATTATCTATCGAGACTGTGATTTGGCGGCCCTGCGGAAAAAGTTTTCAGGAAAAGTTTTGAGATGGGAATTGCAATATCGGATGTCGTCACAATTTGACATTCACTTTGACATGGGTAGATGTATGTTTTCCTAAAAAACACGATTTCCACATTGGATAATGGGATTTATGTAATTTTGTATTTTCACATTCATTTTCGTTTATAATACCTAAAGTGGGTTAAAATTCAGTACCTATGTAGGTCTTAGTGAATACAAAAATTATAGATGAAATCTAGGATAATGTTCCCTTTGTTAACTTTTGTTTCACAAACAAAGCAACTGCCATTTTCACATTACGAGCTCAGTCGTTTTGTCCAAAAAGGCATTACCCTAATGCACACTTCTTGAAACTGGAACGAGACTGGAAGATCTATACTTGGAGATGTATAGCGTCCACCGATTACGTTTTCAATCCATTTGGATGATTTATGCAAAACCAAGCTGCTTCTGCATTCGCTGTCAATGTACTTATTCAGAATGGTTTAGAAACGTCAATTGAATGTGAAAACAAACTGCTCTTAATTCAAAGTTTAATCTTGTTCGAGGATGACCTCTTAAAATTATTCCTAAATAAAGTAAACTAAATAAATGTTAGTTTCAGTGTATCTCTAAACTTTACAGACCTTTTTTCTTGTTTGTATGACAAAACAATGCGCAGACGAAGTCGTCCACTAGTAAAATATATAAAAGCAAAGTTGTGTTATTTACCAACATTGTAACACTCGGCGTTTGCAGCCAACGCGCATTTGTTTGGGAACATGGTGTACTTCAGCTTCTCCAGGTCGAGGCCACACACCATCTCGTCTTCCGGAGGGCATACTATATTGCATTCCTTTGCATTGGCTGTGTATAACGCTGAAACGCAATGCCGACGTGTTAGTAAGTTCATATAAGTGACCCAACCTTGTTGACGGAGTTTTAAGGACGCCTTAACCTTAATTGAATTGTTGGGAATTGTTTCACCAATAATGTTTTTAATATATATATTTTTTATAGTGTTAAACCACACTTGCTATAACCGATAAAATATGACCTTATCAAAAATTTCGATTGTGATGACACGGATTCTGTGGCCGAACGGTAAGGAAATCCGGCTTTAGGAGGATCGTCTGATCGTTGCGGGTTTGAATCCCGTCGGAATCGAAAATTTTGATGACTTTTCATTTCTCAACAATATTTTTTGGTTTATTTTAATTATCAAGTTCACTAATCAAGACTTTGTCACTAACATAATATGAAACAGAAAAAGTGTCAAAAACATTAAAATTAATTCCTGATGCATCTAATAAATTATAAATTATTTCACTCACTGAACAGGAGTATCGCAAGGGACAAGTTCATTTCCTGAGCATTGGCTGAATCCAATCAGCACGCTTGAAGTACTCCGACACTTATTTATTGAGCCGGCTTCAATTAAGATAAGCCTTTTCGTATTCAAGAAAAGGTATTATTAATATCAAGTTTTCCTGAGAAATAACACTCAAATACTCTTGGATGTACGTACAACTGGAATTAAAATACGTAAACAGGTTCACGACTGTATCCTCAAGGTGCGGAAGACATTCTCTCAGATCTTTTTATGTTACTGATTCCAGATCCTTTGAAGATGTCTAAGGGGGGTAGTCAGAGGCATGTCCAAACACATAATATATTTGATACATGCCCACATTTTGCAGAAGTTAGTATTCCATACGTGACAGGTTGCAAGCCCATCGCCGCCTATAAGAACACTAACTGGTTTCCTCACGATGCCTTCACCGTTTAGAGCAGTGTTAAAGCGCATATAAATTTTACGTAACGCAAAATCCATTGATGCACGGCCGGGATTTGAACCCACAACCTTCGGATTGAAAGTTGAGCTACAACCCCATTCGGCCAACTCGGCTTTTTTAATTTAATTTTTAATTAATTAAAATATAGATGAAAAAATCTACCTTTTGTTTTCAAGTAGTACCTAGATCATTCGATATCTTTGGGATGAATAAAGATTAATCGTGTAACGAGAAACGAAGGTCCAGATGTATTTTTCAATGAAAATTCTTTTGACATCATTGCACACAGAACAGAAATTGTTATCACTCACACACAATTTTATTGAAAACATTTTCAACTACAACCATGGACATGAGACTTTCAACTCTAAAACTTTACACTGAAGACTCGTAATACGATGAAAGTTTTCAGATAAAATTTATCTAGGGGTAGATTTGCGGTATCTTCCGTTTCACTCACACCTACGTCACGTTGACTGATCTGGTAAATTGAAAAGCGATTTTGCAGATAATGCGAAAATGTTGTGTGGTTTTCACTCGGAACGTGCAAAGAAAACGAAAAATTGTTGTCGTATGAATAATAAAATATAATTCATTATTTGTGGTCTGCAGTTTATTATTATACTAACCAATACATTTAAAAATTCACCAGTCCTGCATAAACGAGGAACTGAAGAATGTTACTTGTTTAATTCTTCTATAAACTAAAAAGCAGAGTTCACTGACCGCAGGAAAATTGCTCAAAACTTTAGCATTACCTCCTTGGATTCCCTACCTGCCTTTTGATCATTAGAGACAGGCGTGATTAGGCAATTTTAAAAAAACATAAACATTTTATGATGACTTCGTGTCGTCCTGCCCTAAGCTACGCGTTTTCTTTCATCAAGTGGAGGGCCACCTCATTTCCGCTTTGTGGAATCAGTCACATCAAAGCAAGAAAATTGACTACGTAGAATTTTATTTTACTCAAAAAGTAACCTATTCACTTTGATTCTAAATACCTAGCCTTTGCTATTCTCACATGTAAGACATAATATCTAGCAATACCTAAAAACCAAGCGAATATAGCCGAAGAAAAATACATGCTCGAAGAACTACGCAATTTACCCTCCCATTAAACGCAGTCGGGTAAACTTTATGCAACATAACACCCAAACTTTCCATAATTTTGTATTTAGATTACAGTATTACGTGGTATTATGAAACTTTTAAAAGGTTTCCCCGCTTCACTCTAACAGAGTAAAGCTTAGTTATAACTCATAATAAGGATGATCTAGTTTTCCACTCCAAAGCTGCGGTATAATCTGTTGATGGAGTGCCTAGATCCTTCACGACAGAAACAGACTCATTGGAGGAACAATGGTGAAGACTAGATAATGAATTATGCAGCATAGTTGCAGCTCCTGATTTTTGGCAAGTTGAAAAACAAAGGTTTCTAATAGGTGTATGAGTTCGTTGAACATATACAATGGTTTCGCTTGCTCAAGTTTTGAATGGCAGCTTAAAAGGTTTGTTGCATTTCGCCCAGGTTTACTTCCTACAGGAACATTAACTTTTATGCATAGTCTCATCTATTATGCTCGCCTGGTAGGTATGTACAAAATCAAGTCTCAACCATTTCGTATTCGAAGAGACGTCGACGTAAACAAAAGTTACAACAAGGATTTCGAATGTTCTGGTCCATGATCCATAGACATTTTATTTTCCACCTTTTTCTGAGATAGAAAAAAATATAATTGAGGTGTCATCAATAATTTTCTTATTTTCCGTTTGGTTGATAAAATGAGGCACTTTAGCGAGATTTTGTCGACAAATTTCTCACTGTCCAATATTGCTGGCAAAATCAAATTAGGAGGGTATTCCTTGACGTGATCCAATCATCAGCTCGATATCCGCCGAAATATCGGAAATCTAATTGTCATAGGCAACATTTTTCCTCTTTGAATATTGTTGCCAAAGCAAGAGTCATAAACTCTTTTCTTTCAGTCAACACGAAAGTACCTAAGTATACGGAAACCGTTTTTGGTTCACATATTAAAGGCTATAAATACTCTATAAATGGAGACGATTTTTTTAATGCTAGGCAAGCTTTCGTTTCAAAACTAGACCTACGACAATAACATGTTATCTTTCGGTGCATCTTATATTGCCTATGGAGATGATGACTTGAGTATATTATGTCAATGAATCTATGTGTTCTTTATTTATGCCAAAGCAACCGAATCTGCTCATTCAGTTCACAACCAAAATCAGAATCCTCTCGATTAATACTATCCGCGTAAGATTGCTGTTCTCTTCAAACATTGCCAGTAATAAGAAAACGATAAGATTGCCGGATTATCCTCATCATGGCGCGTTGATCGTAATATGGAAACAGACAGGCATATAAATCTATTAGTTCACTTTCTGATAATGAGTACCTAGATATTTGGATGGTTGGCCCTCATAAGAGGGTAACCTCTACTTTCGTCCCAATAATGAGTGAAACGAGGAAGTTAAGGTACACCTACGCAACGGGATAATTTTGGAATCAATGTAGCTCTATGTAAAAAACCAAATGGCCCGCGAATTTTCTACTTTCTCTCCCTCCCATGCTAACCTTCGTTTTTTGTATTGTATATTCGTAGGTATCCCTCATAAATATTTTCAACAAAGAATGTTGGTACGTGTTAGGGGTTAGATGTTACCATAATAATTATTTGAGGATTATGAACGTAGTTTCTTCCGCAACCTCATTGGTGTTGGTCTAATATGAGCAATAATATCCAACGACTAAACAAGATAAAGACAGAAAGACGGGAGATGGACTATAGCGATTACGGAATGGTGGCCCAGATATGCACAAAAATCACGAGGCAGACCACCCGCCCGATGGTCGGATAATGTAGCTAGGAATATAGATAGATAGACACAATATAGGTCAGGATATTATGACGTAATTAATTTATATTTTATGTTGCAATTATTACAATATGAACATGTTTTTATTGAATGTAACGGTTACTTTCGAGTCCGTAAAAACCAATTATTGTACAGGTGTTCTATCACACGAAGGCAGATCGGTCTTAATTGTGTGTAAATGCATATGCACTTTTTTTTTTTGTGTGCGTATAGGTATGTTCGGGAACGCTCCATAGACGAATGAGCGCTCACTACCTATCGCTTACGAACACAGGAACAAATATATACACACAATTTAGACCACAACCCGCTTTCGTGAGGCGAATGGAATTGTTGCAGAGTAATTTCCAACCGTGCCTTTTCCTTGCAAAATATGAATTTAGACAATACGAGTACAATGTATTCAAAAACTTTAAAAACTATTGCAGAACATATATCTGAAAATTCAAACCTACATTACATTACATTCAGTGAATTATATTGATGCGGTTATGAGTTTCGCTCTGTTTTGATAAAGTAATCTAAACGACTCCCAACTTTGTTTGTCAAGATCTCCTTAAATTAATATCTATTTACTTATATTCCTATGTCAATCTCAAGCACACATAAAGTTGTTCAAAGAGCCGGAAAATGGGATTTTTGATCTGATATCGAAATTATTTCATTTCATTTCTAAGATATCGCGGTGACGCGTTTGAATATTAGGTATGATTTTATATTTAAACATATACTTAAACGATGATATTTTGATGTTTTGAGATAAACTTTTTATTCAACTTGCTAACTTTTTAAATGAGTGTGATATTTACGTAGTACCTACTCGGGAAACTTGAGCTTTTTTGGTATACCATATAACTACCAGTCGAGAACTAGGTTTAAAATTGCATCAAAAACTAAGCAACTCTGAGCTAAATTAAGAAAACAGTTGAAGGTACCTAAGTTCTGTCTCCAAATTGCTTTTCACTAGCCTTTTAAATATTCAAACTTCATTAAAGAAAAGTTAGAACAATATTCCAGTAAAAAACTGTACTCAGCATTAAGGACGTGACAATTATCATGGAAATGCTTTCCTGCCGTAACAGCAATCAGGAGACCCAAGTGGACCGTAAAAGCTCATTAGTAGAAATTGAGCTGACACCACACATAGAATGACGGAGTACAACTGGTACCTAATCTTATTTGCTAGTAAAACGCTGTTTATACCACTGTGATTAAACAAATAGTAAGGTGGATGGAATAAGAGGGTTGTGCTCTGTTGTTCTACAATGCGGTTTCTTAATAAAAATTAGCAAGAAAAATAATTGTACCTAATAAATAGGTTTCACATCATCATCTGGCCCCATCAGAAGCGCTCGTGGTCGTGCTTACTCAGTCGTTCTTGATAACAACTACTTATAGTATTATTTTTATTATCTTATTATTTTATTTATTATTTTGTTTACTCGTATATTTTAACTACTTTTCTTATATTTTATCAATTATATTAAGTATATACATACTTATTGTGCACGACCGGACCCAGCGGCGGGCGCCGGCACAGCGACACGTCGCGATTAATTAAGAAAACTTAGAAATATGTAAATAAATTTAGATTAAGTTAGTTTTTAAGTACCAGTGAGGCCTAGGACCCCTTAAGGGTCGAGCTAGGTAGGGCTGAGGACAATAAACATGATATTTTTGGTGTATTCATTTTCCCGAAGAGATTGTTGCTAGGTAGGTAGGCTTAGAACACTGCAGCATAAGGGCTAGGCAGGTAGCTAGTAAGACCTAGCCCGCAATAGGTAGTTAAGGTTAGGAAGCTGCTTACGAGAGGACCGAAAACATGTTAGGACCTGTCCTTGGAGCCGAGGACCCGCGGTAGGTGAAGAGGCGCGCGGGGAGAAGGCCTCGTGTCCTGGGCCTCAGTACCGCGGTTTCTCGGCACGTGTAAGGCAGGTTGTTGAGGTAGGTCAAGAGACAATTTCACATCTCCTACGGCCCCTGATTGGCCGTAGCTCTATGTAAGAGACGGAAGAGTGTTAGAGTAGTACCAAAAATGTAATGTTATTTGTTAAGTTGAATAAAGGCGCTACTTGGTCGAGTATAGGCGGGCCGGGCAGAACTTCCTATATTAATAGATGAAAATTGGTACAGCCAGTTCCTCCTCCGTAGTGAAAATCGTTCCGAAAGGCGAAGCTCTGCCCGTCCGCGTCTCGGTAGTGTAGCTAGATCTCTGTGAATGTGTGTTGTTATTTACTTAAGGGCACCCCACCACCTTGCAACCCAGAATTACAGTCCACTTCGAAGAGCCGGTTGTCTGACCGCAACATTTGGTCCTCCGACAGCCGGATTAAGCCAGCAAGCCCTATCACATTAACAATGCCAGTAACACGAAGCAAACAAGGCCGAGATGAGGCCATGAGAAGCTCAGCAGAAGAGAGCCAGACTACCACTACGGAGGAAACCACGACCGAAGGAACCACGTCTAGAGAGACTACCGAGACTGAAGAGACCGCCACCGGCGAGGCGTCCCAGGTCACCGCCACCGAAGTGGCGTTGGATGACGGTGGGAGTGCGCGGGCGCGGCCAAGTCAGCTAGGAGTTCAGAAGAAAAAGACGTGGGCCATGAGGCACAAGGTCGCAATGCTGCGCGCCCAAGAGGCGAAGGCGCAGCTGGAGCTCGCCGAGATTGCGCTCAGACGAGCCGAAGAGTCGTCCGGAGAAGAGGACGAGGAGGAGGATCGCGAGCAAGCCCAGCTCGCCTCAGACATTCAAGCGTTAGTGACGGCGCTGTCACAGATCGCGACTAGACGGGATCCGCCGAAGTACATACAGGAACTTCCCAGCTTTAACGGACAGGTTAGTGGTTGGTTGGGGTTCAGAGCGGCTTTTAGGGACACTGAGACCTCGTTTTCCAGAGTGGAAAATGTAGCCAGGATTAGGCGGGCCCTCAAGGGAGTTGCCCTTGAGGCGGTCAGCAGTCTCCTCGTGAGTAGCCCAGAACCAGGGGCCCTGCTGGAGGCCCTCGAGAGGAGGTTCGGGAGACCAGAGACTCTGGTACTCGCGGAGATGGAGAAGCTGCGAGCGGTGACCAAGGTAAGCGATAATGCTAGAGATTTGTGCATCTTCGCAGGGAAAGTGGCTAACGCAGTAGCCACGGTGGAGACCTTGGGCCGCGAGGCCTATTTACATAGCCCAGAGATGGTGCGGAGCGTACTAGACAAACTCACGCCCATCTTGCGGAGCAAGTGGTATGATTACGCTGCTATCAAGAAGGAGAGCACGCCGGAGTTAAAACAGGTATCGAATTTTTTGAATATCGAGGCGGACAAGTGCGGAGCCTACGCGCTGCCAGAGGTTCCTGAGGAGGCCTCTGTGGGCCCCAGAGGAGGCCGGCGCCAGGCGGAGAAGGCGTACGCCGCCGTCGAAGCCAGGACGGACGGCAGATGCCCGCACTGCAAAGACCTGCACAAACTCGTTCATTGCTCTAAGTTCAGTGCCGCAGACATACCAACCCGATGGTCTATAGCTAGGAGAACCCGTATCTGTTTTCAATGCTTGCTAGATACACACCGCCGCGGACAGTGCGGCGCGAAGAGGTGTGGGAAGGATGGATGCGGTAAGGCTCATCATGCATTGTTACACAGCGAACCCAGGCAGACAGAGGCCAGGACGGCCGAAATCTCAGCTTGCGCCACCGAGCCAGAGGAGCACGATCGTAAGAGTGGTCAGCGACGCGCATACCTTAAAATTGCACCAATTGAACTCATTGGTCCAAGCGCAACCGTAAGTACCTTTGCGCTACTTGATGACGGGAGCACGTGCACTTTTATAGAGGAATCTATCGCTGTACTGCTAGGCGTAGACGGCCCTACGGACACGCTATGGATAAAGGACGCGAACGGTGGCGAGGCCAAGCATGAGAACAGCAGGACCGTGAGCCTCAGGATAAAGGGGAGAAATCAGACGCAAGAACACATTCTTAAAGACGCTCAAACGGTAAAGAAGTTAGATTTTATTAGCCAGGCGGTTCCAGCGCGCGAACTACGCAGATACCAACATCTGAAGGCGATATTAGATGACGTCACTTATGATTACGCTCGACCTAAAGTCGTAATCGGGCAGAACAACTGGAACTTGATCGTGAACTCGGAGGTGAAGCGGGGGCGTAGTGATCAGCCGGTGGCCTCACTTACACCTCTCGGCTGGGTATTGCACGGCTGCAGTTACAGCGATAGCAATGCGTCATCCGACTTCTGCGGGTATGTAGCTTCAGCGCGACCGACCGACGACTTAGAAGAGGCGATGAAGAACTTCTTCAAGCTTGAATCGCTGGGCATTCAAGAGCGACAACCGGTGAGTGACCCCGAACGTAGAGCCGTACAGCTGCTCGAGGAAAAGAGCCATAGATTAGCTGACGGGCGGTTCGAGACCGGACTCTTGTGGCGAGATGACACAGTAAATTTGCATAACAACTACCAGGACGCGCTGAAGAGGCTGACGAGTCTAGAGCGAAAGCTAGACCGCGACGGAGACCTTAAAGCTAAGTACCAAGATCGTGTTGATAATTTACTTGTGTCCAGGTACGCCGAGCGATGCACAGCGCCGCCGACAGAAGGTCGGACGTGGTACCTGCCGCACTTCGCCGTGGTGAACCCTGCGAAGCCGAAGATAAGGATGGTTCACGACGCGGCCGCGAAGTCAGCTGGTAAAAGTCTTAACGACATGTTACTCACCGGGCCCGACTTACTACAGTCGCTGCCAGGCGTCATCATGAGGTTCCGTCAGCACCCGTACGCAGTGACGGCGGATATTAAAGAAATGTTTATGCAGGTGCGGATACAGCCGGGCGACCGAGACGCCCTGAGGTTTCTCTGGCGCGGAGACAGGAGAGATGACGGGCCCCCCGAGGAGTACAGGATGACGTCGGTCATCTTCGGGGCCTCCTCATCGCCGTGCACTGCCCTGTATATCAAGAACAGGAATGCACGCGACTTCGCCGAGAAATATCCCGCCGCAGCGTTAGCGATCGAGAGAAATCATTACATGGATGACTATATCTCGAGTTTTCTGACCCTAGATGAAGCTGTGACTACCAACAGAGACGTGGACTTCGTCCACAGGCAAGCCCACTTCGAGCTGCGAGGCTGGGCCTCGAACGATCCGCGAGCGATCAGCGCGCACGCGACCCAGGCCAACGACCCCACCGTTGTCATCGGCGGGAGCGACTTTGAGAAGACGCTTGGCCTTCTTTGGAACGTGCGTGAAGACCACATTGAATTCAAGGTAAATTCGTCTAGAACACCAGCTGTCTTGGACGAGGGCAAGGCGCCGACAAAGCGCGAGGCTCTCAGCGTCATCATGTCGCTCTTCGACCCGCTCGGGCTGATAGCGCCCGTTACGACGCCGGCGAAGAGGCTGATGCAAGACACCTGGCGGCACGGGATCAGCTGGGACGATCAGCTGCCGGACGAACTACAGGTGAGATGGCACTCTTGGGTAGACACCTTGAGGGAGCTAGCAACACTACGAATACCGAGGTGCTACGACTACGAGCCGGCCGCTACGAGAGAGCTACACACTTTCGTAGACGCTAGCGAAGAGGCGTACGCTGCCGCCGTCTACTGGCGCATGACGCGCGCCGACGGCAGCGTGAGCGTGGCACTGGCGGCCGGGAAGAGCAGAGTGACCCCGCTGAAACCTATCTCAATTCCGAGACTCGAACTGCAAGCGGCGCTGCTTGGAGCGCGCCTAGCTGACACCGTCCTGCGAGAGCACGATTTTAAGGTACGAAGTAAAGTTTATTGGAGCGACTCGCGTACAGCCCTAGCCTGGATAAGGGCCGAGCCGCGCACCTTCAAGACCTTCGTCGCGCATCGACTGGCGGAAATCGAGGAGACTACGAAGAAGTCTGAATGGAGATGGGTCCCAACAAAGGAGAACGTAGCCGACGACGCGACTCGAGCTACACCCGAAAACTTTAGCGCTAGTCACAGATGGTTCGTAGGTCCCGAGTTCCTGCGACAAGACGAACCAACGTGGCCGAGAGAAGCGCCGACAACGCCGACAATCACCGGCGAGGAAAGATGCCTGTCAGCTGTTGAGGTCAAGGTCAGTCACCCGAGCGGTCATCTACCCCAGATCGGTAGATTTTCCAAGTGGCTGAGACTCATCAGAGCGACAGCACGAGTACTTCAGTTTATTTCGCTATGCCGCGAGAATAAACACCGACGTATAGAGAAGGTAGCCGCTCTACGCAAACGCACACTCAAGAACGCAGAGAGAGACGGCGGTTGGCGTAGCACGCGCGAACATCCCAAAGACCGACAGGCGGTCACCCATCCTACGAACGTGAAGTCTCGAGACAGGTTCATCGGTCTCGAAGCTCACCATCTCATCAGGGCTGAGCAGCTGTGGGTGCTGAGCAGCCAGCGAGAGAGCTTCCCGGGCGAGATCGAGCGAGCGAGAAGGAACGAGACCCCGCAGCGAGGAGGGCGACTAGACGCACTGAGCGTCATCATCGGCGCCGAGGGAGCGCTACGCCTACGCGGGCGCGTTAGCGAGACACCGGAAATAGCGGAAGAGATGGCGAGCCCGGTAATTTTAGATGGCAAACACGCGTACACGAGGCTGTACATTCTACACGTACACGAGAAGCTGCACCATGGCGGCGTCGAGACGGTGGTCAACGAACTTCGACAGAGGGCGTGGATAGTGAAGATCCGCCCCGCCGTAAAGGACGCCTTGAAGAGATGTCTGCAGTGCCGCCTCAAGCGAGCGAAGCCGGGCTGCCCCGCGACCGGCGACTTACCAGCGGTGAGACTCGCGCACAACATGCGCGCGTTCACCTACGTCGGACTCGATTATTTCGGGCCTCTACAAGTAACAGTAGGCCGACATAATGAAAAGAGGTACGTAGCACTTTTCACATGTCTGACCAGCAGAGCAATCCACCTCGAGGTCGTGGCGTCGCTGAGCGCCGACTCCGCCATCGCAGCCCTGCGCCGCTTCATCGCGCGGCGAGGTTGCCCGCGCGAGATACACTCGGACAACGCAACGTGCTTCAAGGCCGCGGACCGCGAGCTCCGAGCGGCCTGGCAGACGGCCGTGGTGCGGGACGCAGCGAATCGCCAAATCAGCTGGCGATACATCCCTCCTGCCGCGCCTTTCATGGGAGGCGCGTGGGAACGCATGGTGCGCTCCGTCAAAGAAGCCCTACGAGTCACGCTGCACGAGAAGAGCCCGAGCGACGAGACTCTGGTCACCCTACTGGCCGAGGTCGAGGCGACCGTCAACTCACGGCCGCTCACTCACGTGGCCGTGAACCCCGATGAACCCGAGGCGATCACGCCTAACCACCTGCTGTTGGGACCCAACAGCCATGTCCCCAGCCCGGGGGCATTCTCCGAAGACGACGAGCACGCGCGCCAGCACTGGCGGCGCGTGCAACAGCTGGCCGACACCTTCTGGCGGCGGTGGCTGCGAGAGTACCTACCCACTCTCCAGCACCGGCGGGAGCCCCGCACATCGGGCATGCCGCCCAAGGTCGGCGACCTTGTCGTGGTCGGCGACGAGAACGCGCCGCGCAACACATGGACGCGGGCGCAGGTGACAGCGACATACCCTGGACGAGACGGCGAGGTCCGAGTGGTCGACCTCCGCACCAGCGCAGGACACCACTGGCGGCGCCCTACAAGGAAGATCGTCGTGCTACCAGTGGATCGCGAGACGGCGACGGCGGGAGAATGTGCACGACCGGACCCAGCGGCGGGCGCCGGCACAGCGACACGTCGCGATTAATTAAGAAAACTTAGAAATATGTAAATAAATTTAGATTAAGTTAGTTTTTAAGTACCAGTGAGGCCTAGGACCCCTTAAGGGTCGAGCTAGGTAGGGCTGAGGACAATAAACATGATATTTTTGGTGTATTCATTTTCCCGAAGAGATTGTTGCTAGGTAGGTAGGCTTAGAACACTGCAGCATAAGGGCTAGGCAGGTAGCTAGTAAGACCTAGCCCGCAATAGGTAGTTAAGGTTAGGAAGCTGCTTACGAGAGGACCGAAAACATGTTAGGACCTGTCCTTGGAGCCGAGGACCCGCGGTAGGTGAAGAGGCGCGCGGGGAGAAGGCCTCGTGTCCTGGGCCTCAGTACCGCGGTTTCTCGGCACGTGTAAGGCAGGTTGTTGAGGTAGGTCAAGAGACAATTTCACATCTCCTACGGCCCCTGATTGGCCGTAGCTCTATGTAAGAGACGGAAGAGTGTTAGAGTAGTACCAAAAATGTAATGTTATTTGTTAAGTTGAATAAAGGCGCTACTTGGTCGAGTATAGGCGGGCCGGGCAGAACTTCCTATATTAATAGATGAAAATTGGTACAGCCAGTTCCTCCTCCGTAGTGAAATCGTTCCGAAAGGCGAAGCTCTGCCCGTCCGCGTCTCGGTAGTGTAGCTAGATCTCTGTGAATGTGTGTTGTTATTTACTTAAGGGCACCCCACCACCTTGCAACCCAGAATTACAGTCCACTTCGAAGAGCCGGTTGTCTGACCGCAACACTTATATACCTACTAGTGAAACTTAAGTTTTTGTTTAGATTTACCTACCTTAAATTCAATTGCTCCCCAAGACCACAGAAAAGAGGGGACTCTTCTAACACAGGTTATCTAACTTTAAAGAAGAGATCCCAACCCATTTAATTGTACCACTTGGTTTTATTGAATAAAAGATTTTTTTTTTTTTTTGATAGATCGTCGAAGTTAAGCAAGCAACGTTCGAAACGGTCAATAAGTGGATGTAGTGGATTATCGTCGGGTTGCGTATTTTGTTCCTTCATGGATTAGGTTTGAAACATCAAGTTGTACCTAAACGCCATTTACACGATACCATTCTGGCATACCATTCTTGACTCTTGCTTTCTCAAACTCATCGAAGCAAAAGCTAATATTCTGTGGCAAGAGGCAAGATATGCCAGAATGGTATAGTGTTAATGGCGTTCTGGTCTCTCTCGGCTGGAATACTACAGTAGGTTTATTAACAAGACAGTTTCACGGCGAGATTACCTCATTACTCCGCGAGACAGTTCATGTGCTTGCAATTAGTTCTATTAATGGATTACGTCTATAATCCCATCCCATCCCACTCATATAATAAAGCGGAAAGTTTGTGAGTTTGTTTTGATGTTTTGATATTTGGATGTTTGTATGTTTGTGTAAGGATCAGGCTCAAACGACGAAACAGTTTACAATGAAATTTGGTAAGGTATAATAACTCCAGAATAGCATATAGGCTAAGTACTTTTTATCCCGAAAAACGTTAAAAACCAAAAAATATGTAAAAGGACAAATGAAATATTGCATAAAAACTTTAGCAGTACTCTGTTTGACACAAAGAGCACTGCTTTAAGATTACCATGACAATCAATAACTTTTGACTTTACAAAATGGCGATGTCATTTCGTTCTACTATGCTTTGAGCAATTTTCATTACTTAGATTAAAAGACTATTTGTGGGGTTGTGATACTTACCTAAATAAGTTTTTTTTTTATAAATAGCGAAACACGTATATTTATTACTTTTTCAAAACTACCCAAGCCCTTAGATGGGTACCTATTTATATTTGTCAAAGACAGCATCCAAAAATGAATTCAGTGTTTTCATGGGTTGGATTGGAACAATGTAGTTCTATCTCTAAAGTTTGTATGACGAAACAATGCGTAGACGAAGTCGCGCTCGGATCCACTAGTCATAAATAATTATACCCTTATCTATATTATAATAAGGAGATCTGACTTCTGACGAAACATGTTCCAGATTTAAAAACATTCTTATACTCGTACTAATGACATTTTTGTCTCATAAATAAATGCTTTTTGCTACCCCTTGATTATATCAAGTTTACAAAATTTATGGTTATCATAATTTCCCTGATTTCATGTCTCTCGTCTATGGGATCGACCTAAGTTCTTTTTTTTATGATGAATGTCCCTGATGACCCGAAACTTACACAGGTAAGAATGAGGTCTACGATGGAGCGAGCCTACCCAGAAGGTTATTATAGGAATTAACTTTCTTCTTAAAAACAACAGGGTCGTAGCTCAGCGGAAATACAGACGCTGGAAGCTGATTCCAAATGTGCGCATAATAAAAGAACTTTGAAAGCGCTTAAGATTTTTTCATTCTAAATGAACACCAGTGTGTTGTTATTTTCCATACTACGAGTAATAGTATTAATATATTTATAACGATCCAGTAAAAAACAAGAGACAATCTAGAAACCTTCATACCAATTTTGCCTTGTATATCCTCTTAAGTGCAAAGGGTGATTGCTCATCAATAACTCGTCTTTGTCCCTTTTAAGATTGACTTGAGCCATGACTTTGACTATTTAAAACACTGAAAACCTTTTAGAGGTCTAAAGTAATGAGTTTTTTTTCGTGAAAAACATTGAACTTTTCCCAAAAAAAAAAAAACTCATTACCCTGTTTGTACCTATGTTCACTGAAATATCTTCGTCAATTGTGAACCGATTTCCAGCATTATTTTTTTGTTTGAAAAGGTAAACTTACTCTCGAGGTGGTTCCATATTTTTATTCGTCTGCATATTGTTGTAATTCCTCTTCTTCAAGGCCCTTATTAATAAACGTGGTGTAAAGTTACGCCGGGTGTCTTAGGAGTAACCATACAATTTTTGGAGTTTAAACCTGGCGTAACTTTACACCACGTTTATTAATAAGGCCTTAGAGTATAAGAATAAGAATAGTACAATATTTTTTTATTCAAAACATATACACAACACATTCTTTGCACTATTTTTACAAGCAAGCTAAGACAGTTTCTATGTAATTATACGAGTAGTTACGTGTAAGCCCCTCCGTCCGTGCTAGAAAAATTCTGTGATACGGCAGGATACATTTCGGCTTTCCCTATCATACATTTATACCTACATTATTATTATTATAAACCTTTTATTTCCCAAAAAAGTTAATAAATTACAACATGCTTTCCTTACTAATAAATTAAATTATCCATCACACAAAAATATTTATACCATACCTATTTACTTTAAAATATTAATAAATAATTATTTCATATTATATCATTATTATTATTCTTTATAAATATTATTATTCTGTATTTGGGACCACCCATTTGCGGGTGAAGGTCTCCTCCAATCCTTTCCATTCTTTTCTTTGTTGAGCTAGTCTAGTCTACTATACCTACATAGATAGAAATAAACAATCAGACTATAATATACAATAAATACAGATACCTTCTCTTTAATTTTAAATTTATTATCTACACAATTAATTCATAATCTATAGAACAAAAGGCAAAGAACTAAAACTATACAAAAAAAATTAGCTAATGAAACGAAACAGGTAACAAAAATAATAACCTTAATAATAATTCACAGAAAATTACTTAAACAAATCTCACCACAAAAAGAAATTGGAGTGTGTTATGTCTACCGTGCCCCTAGGCACGGTAGACATACAATTACATAGAATTTGTTCTAGTATTTCTTCCCAGTTTTTGCGCCTAGCACTCAGCCATGTCACTGTTTTCATTCAGAATTCCATTCCAAAAATAAATCGTAAAAGCGCGAATTCCACAAAATCTGCTGTCAAAGGTCAACGAATTTCAGGATTATCGAATCGCGTACACTGAAAAAAAAATTACTCGTCTAAGTTGCTAAATCCCTTTGTCGTCAATTTTTTGTGCTCACGACGTAGTTTTTTAACTTGGCGTCTTGGTAAAATAATACTGTGCAACAGAGGTTTTTTTGTGGATAGCTTTTTTGTCGGTCCGACAAAGCTTCTTTAGACGTCGCGTCACATTAAATTTTGCTTATGTCACTACGGCAAAGCAAGTTGTCTATACGTCAATGCAAGTTGTCGCTACTACAAATCCGGCTGACGAATCCGTTAATGGCAAAAATAAACTGTAACGTGTAACTTTAACGTAATGACAAAACGTTTTTTTACAGTTTACTATGACATAAGACTTTTGTCTCTACGACATAAGAGGCACAGAATCCGCTGAAGTGAAAAGGTATGCTTTATTACGCAGACGCATAAACAAAATTAACTCAGCGACTATGTCTTAGGAGGTTGTCACTACAACATAATGAGCTTTATGCTCTGGCTTTATGAAAATGTATTGTGTACTTTAACGCCAGTGCAGAAGTTTTAACGAAGTACGTACGTACCTACCTGCCTACCTACCTAGAGGTAGGTAGGCAGGTAATAAGAGAATTCTCGAACAAAAACTTTTTTTACATGTCAAAATATAAACTCATAAACTACACGTACGTCACGTAAAGTTTTTAAGTAATCTTTAACGGGCGTCACACACGTTAGCTCTAATGTACCTACTTACCTACATAACATTCCTTTCTTTCCCATGCATGTCAAAATAAACATTAGCTGCCACAATAGAAAAGATCCTACTTAAATACAATAGCGGTGCGTCGCAGATGTTTGCTATTCCATTTTACGTAGGCGTTACAAGTAGGTAGGTAGGTAGGTATCAAAGGTTTATTTTGCGTTCACATTAAGTCATTATTTAATTGTTTTGATAATAATCATTATTTTAATGGTCATTATCAAAAGATCAATTTTTAATCTGTAAATGTAAAATGTCTATAATAATATCTTATTTGTGATAGTAAGTATACCTACATATCACCCATCACCGTACCGCCTACGCCTTATCGCTGCTACTGCTCAGTGCTAGTCTTCTATAATATGGATGTACCTACTACAAACAACAAGTAGGTAGGTACCTACCTATTTATTTATTATAGTAAGTATATCAGAGTCATCTAGTACCCATAACACAAGCTCTGCTAACTTTGGGGCTAGATGATGCTGTCTGAAAAGTCCAGCATTAAGTACCTACTTATATTTATTTATTACTATACTAGTGCGGAGCTCATTGTGCGCAGACAATATTGTACACGTCGCGGGCCGGCAATGGATCAGATTAGCGCAGGATCGTGGTGGATATACCCAGCAGTAGGTGAAGTCAGGCTGTGGGTGGGTGATGATGAGCGCGGAGCTCACACCTGCTACACAGCGTCGCCGCCCATGATGCCGGGCAAGAGAAGCGAAGGCGGCGATATTGCGTACCACGCACTCTACAGTACGAATCATGGAGGTAACACCGCCTTCCACCACTTCGGTGTTCTGCCGCCTACGAGTCTTGGTACCAGCTTGCTCTAGCTTCATCCACTGCGCCCTCTGCGAGTCAGAGGGACGCGCGGAGAAGACCATTAGTTATCCGACAATGACTTCGTTGTCCGGTCATTGTCGGACTTAGCAGGGTACACCGGTTCTCTACTGCCGATTCCCCCGGTTCCTCCCCGGGACAAGCAGCTTTGAGTGCACGAGAAGGTTGTCGGGTCGCATTTTTCAACCGATTTTGAACTCGGTACCTACTATTAATTACCTACTTAATGCGAAAGTAAGTTTGTATATAACTAGTAGGTAGGTAGGAGGTACCTACAACAAAGTAGGTAGCGTTCAACCTTAAATTAATATACTCTTCGAAAATTGCCCTTGTGTGTGCTGCATAAGATCTATTTTTAATTGAAATATTGCATAGGAAATAAACTCCGGAATACACTCCGGTGAATAGGTAATGCGAGTCACATCCATACTAATATTATAAATCTGAAAGTAACTCTGTCTGTCTGTCTGTCTGTTTGTTACGCTTTCACGCCCAAACCGCTGAACAGATTAAGCTGAAATTTGGCATGGATAAAGATTATACCCCAGGGACGGACATAGGCTACTTTTTTCTTTAAATATGTAATAAGGGCGTGAAAATAAGGGTTGCAAGTTTGTATGGGGAAAAAAGTTGAGCGACGCTGGGCGAGGTCATAAAGATGATGGGTGACCGCCACTTTTTGCTCTGTTTTTGCATTGCAGATTTTTTTATTTTTTTTTCTCATTTTGCATGATAAATGATTTTTAAATTAATTAAAAACATTTAACATGTATATTTCCACTCATCAATACATACGAAATTAAGATTTTTTTGATATATTAAAATACTTTTTCTTAGGCTTTGGTTAGATCTATATCACGGAGGTCAAAACTGCTTTTTACTTTTTTCTCCTAGGTGGCGTTTCTACTATAGCGGAGGTCGAGATACGATCATTTTGAGTTTTGAAAGCTATTGGAGATTTTTGCTTAGACTTTTCGATAATTTTTATAGGTTTTCAACTTATGTTATTTTACTGACGAAATCGCGGATACATACCAGCTAGAAAATAAAATATTTTTCCTTGGCGTTGATTAGCAACGCAAGCAACGCCATCTATATTTTTCATTTTCACAACTAGGTAGCGTTGCGAGATCAAGAATACAGATCATTTAGCGTTTTGGAAATAAAAATAGGCAGTTTCATAGACGTAAGATTCGAAAAGAAATTTTGTGTTAGTGAATGTTTGTTTTGTTGCCACGTATCTCCGTGACGACTTAACCGATTGTAATGAAATTTGGAACGTAGATGCTTTAGCTTTTTTACTTGAATATAGGCTTATCTAATTTAAAAAAATCAACCCATATAGATGTTTTACAGGGTGTTAAAGTTAGTATGGAAAATTTGATTCCTTAGTCTGATTCACTTCAAACACAGTGTAAATAAACTTTAGGTAACACTCCTGCACTTGAATCCTAATGATGCGCAGACGAAGTTGCGCGGGTCAGCTAGTTCATCATAATTTGATATTGCTCTCAGTTAGGGCTGCCATCCGGGTTTCCCCGGATTTGTCCTAGTTTAGAGGGCGTCCGGGGAGCGTCCGGGCGGGGTTTCATTTTAAGTCCGGGTTAAAAAATTTGAAGTGATTGGCTAAAGACGTAGGTATCGTGCTACTATCGGCAACCTAATACTATCGGCAAGAAAAAGACGTAGGTATCGTGACGATTTATTCTAAAAAAATTTGGCTCGCTCCGCTCGCCAGTGCGGACAAAAAACAAAAAGTACAATCACTTGCAAGATCTGTGTTTGCCTTTTCTGTTTTCTTAATAAGTAGTAGAAGAACTTAGAAGTAGTAATTCTTATTGAAAACAGAAGGTAGGTACCTAATACGTGCTAATTCTATAGTCAAGAACGAGATGAATCGTGTTGATTTTTTCTGAAAAAAAAGGCTCGCTAGGGGGCGCCGCGCCGGCCGTATCTCACACAGGGCGCTGGTAGTGCAAGCTTTTTTTTGCCAATCTAGAAACGGAGACGCTTCGCTCGCTCAGTGAATAATGATAAAATACCTACATAAACCTACTTATGTAAAAATTTTAGTCTGAAAATAAAATAAAACACAAGACATTTTCAGCTGTTTTAGACTAAAATACTGACTATGTTTAAAAAAACCTCATGTCCGGGTTTTGGGCTCTAAAATCCGGGGTATTCACGTGTCTTGTCCTGGTTGCCAAATTTAGAGATGGCAGCCCTAGATTCAACTAGAATAAAGTTTACCTACTATTATCACAAATCACAAAGGCCTCTGTTTATTTGACTGAGGTTTGTTGAGCAAGTTGAGCTAGAGACAAAGGCCTTTGTCATTTTAAAACTGTCTGTTACACACAGTGTTGCCACAGTGGTCAACTCTAGATCTAACGGAGCAAAATTATAGATACCACAGAATTTACTACACATGATATGATGATAATAATTATTTATTATTATTATTAGGAGCCTGTAGCGTCCCACTGCAGGGCAAAGGCCTCCCTTCCCTCTCTTCATTCGTCTCTATTTTGGGCCACCGTGGACCAATCCTTTAAGTGTATGATGAATGATAATAATAATAAATAATGCTGGACATTACACACCACATCATCTAGCCCCAAACTAAGCAAAGCTTGTACAATGGGAACCAGATAACTGATATACCTACTACTTATAGTTTTTTTTTTTGTAAATAATATATCTATACTAATATTATAAAGAGGAACGGTTTGTTTGTTTGTTTGAATTGAATAGGCTCTGAAACTACGGGACCGATTTGAAAAATTAATCCTATGTAAGTAAAAAAAGATTTTAAAATGCATCCCAAAAATTTGCACACTGATGGCAACCCTGGTCGCCGGTCAGCCATCATGCCTCCATTTCATTTCTGTCTGTGGGCCATATCATATCGTTCGAGTTGTGCTTGTGCGTTCCGTCTAGGTAGGTAGGTAAATAATTGTAAGACCTTGTATTGTATTGTAAATATTTGTATTCTTTTTGTTATGGAGGACCTAAAGTCATTTTTAGAAGCTGCCAAATTATCGCATCTGCTCGATTATCTCAGTGGTAAGTAAAACATAATTTACTTGTAGATAAATTGTTGCACAAAACACATGTGCTATCTGAAAGATGTAGGTTAGGTTATCGGCTGTGGTGTGGATTTATAATTTCCAGTAGCGAAGTTTGATTAAGGGTGCTTACCTACCCTGGACCTATTGACTTTGAGGGCCTACTCAATAGCGACGCTACGCAATTAGCGGCCAAATCCATATTCGCCAGTGCTTAGGCGCTCAACGTCGGGATCGGAGCTTACGGATTTATTTTGTCATTCGTATTGAGAAAATGCAAAATGGAAAATCAAATCAGCATTCTCTCAATACAAATGATAATCCGTACCTACACTCAATGGACAAGTACCTCCAACAGATGTGTGCACTGATTAGAAGGCGGCCGGGACTTAGAAAAATTTCGAGATTTTTTTTTATTTTTTATTATTATTTACTTCTCTTATAGATCTCGTAAAAATAAAGCTTTTTTGCCGTATATTTTTTTTTCGTCCGACTTGTAGTTTTTGAGAAAATCGTCGATAAATGTTTCAGTAAGATTTTAATATCTTTAATTTATGGAAAACTATGAGTCTGAGAGAAAAATGGTTTTCAGGAAATATCTTTATTTTTGTTCAAACTTTAAGTAAAAATTGAGAAAAACGTATGTTTATAGAGTAACAAGTATGTTGAAAATTTTTCTGTCTTTGCCTTCAAAATAGTACAATGGTGCCAGCGACTTATAAAATTTTCAAAAGTTTTCTCAATATATATATATATGTATATATTTTTTGCTTCTAGGTCCAAGAGCACATAAAATTAAAAGCTTTTAGCGTTATAAAATATTTTAGTCCGATGCTTTATTTCGTCTAAAATCTAAATTATTTATCCTGATTCTATGAAAAAGTTTGTCTTCTCAGAAAACAATTTTGAACACAATGCCTAGATCCGTTGGAAGAACTTTACAGAACCTTGTCACAACGAATCTTTAGTTCTCTGAAGCATGACTAAACGATTGCGAATGTCAAGATCTTCTAAGGGTCATCAAAATGGGTTCTACGCAGCTACTTGCAGCCAACTTTAGAAAGCCAAAGATCCGTTGTGCTTACTGTTCCCTAAATGCATGCTACCTACTAACATGTGTGTGTGCTTTATCTTGCATTTAACAAATTTTCAGAGCAAGGGATGGAATTAAAATTTTTATTATTAGCCAATGATAATGACCTAAAAGAACTGGTTCCTCGCATGGTAGACAAAATAAAACTGCGGAATGCTATAGAAACATATAGAAAGGTTTGTGCTTACTTTTGTCAGGCTTACATGTATAATATTAAATGGTACTATTATTCCATCGGGGGGGTTAGAAATGAATATGTAAGAAAGCAAAATTGAACAAAATCAAGTATAGGGAACGGCTGAACTCACATTCAAACCACCTGGCTGACAGCTTACAGGATACCTTAACTCTTGGGGATAGTTAGTAAGCTGAGCAGCGAGGTGCTTTGAATGTGAGTTAAGGTCAATTATGCTTGCTTACATAAAAATCATTTTTAACCCCCGATGCAAATATGTGTAACCTATGTTATGTGGGGTGTAAGGAAAACAATACAAAATGCATAAAAGCCATCATCTCAACTTTAGGAAAATATCCAATCCCTGTTTATTATACAATGCATGTATGGCGGAGGGCAGGTACCTTAACCGTTGGAGCTACAAGAAAACACTCATTGGAGACCGTCTCTAACCTTTTGAGAGATTTTGAACTGCATTCACAGATTTTGAAAAAAAAATGTACAATCAGTGACAAAATTGCCAAAAGTAAAAAAAAAAAAATTATGTTAAACCTCAAATAGTCCCATAGAATTTGTTGATCCCTAAATGTAGTAGGATCGTTTGGCAACAAAAAAGAAGTCTAGTTAATTTATCGATTTTTAGTACAAAATGTATTGGAAAAGTTTTAAAAGATTCCTGACTTTTCTACTACTAAGGTTTCACCTTAAATGGCCCCATATATAGTCTTTTGATCGCTACATGATACTAGATCGATTGGCATAAAAACATTTTTTTTTTACTTTTGGCCTTTATGTCGCTGACTGTACATTTTTTTCTAAATCTGTGAATGCAGTTTTAAATGTCTTTAAAAGTTAGGGACGGTCTCCTAGGTTAGGGTGTTTTCCCGTAGCTACAACGGTTAAGGTACCTGCCCTCCATGGCCCATCTCAAGAATCCAACCTGTATAATATAATACAATAAATCAACCCACGGTGGAAGCATCACATAATTTTAGACAAGTTGATATAAGTATTTATCTAGAGAGTTTGGTGTTCATGTTTGTAATGGGTATACATTATGGTCATGATTTTAGTTTAATTGATTAACATTAAATTTATTTTTTAGCGCAGCTCAAGTAAACTTTACAAAATTTCTTACAATATTTTTTGTTTAAAAAAATGGTATAATATGTGTTTCAGGCTGAAATAGAAAGCATCGATGTTTCGACTGTTTCTAACTTTGAAATTATTGGAACTGACATAGAATGCCCTCCATCACCTGCATCAAACGTTACTAATGTGGAAGTTAGCTCACTGAATGTTGTGTCGGTAAGAAGATGGAAATGTTTGAGCTCATTTTAGTACAGTATACTGTCATGGTTACATAATTAGGTAATTATTAATGAATAATAACTGTCTTTTAGGTAACACCTGAGCCAGGTCAGAGTGACTCTAAAACCACCAGTACACCACAGATTGCCAGGGGCCCGAAAATTTTGCCAGTAAGAAAAAAAAATATCAGCTCCCTGCATTTATCCCACTCTATTTAATTTTGGGATTCATAGTTGGAGTCCATTCCCACTTGCTTTAAGGTCATGAGGATCTTTGCTTTACCTAAAGTCAAGTATCATTTATTTAATAGGATACAAAGGATCACTTTGGAAGGAAACATCTTACAAGTTAGGTAAATCTAAGTGCCAGTTCTCTATAATGATGCTTTTCTGTTTCAGGATTTCGTCGAAGAAGAGTGGCAATTTATTCAAGAAATTGGCCCCCTCGAAGACAGAAAGCCACTCAAACAATTGCTTGAACTCACCACCTTTGGAAAAGCCTTACTGGAAAAAGAGGAACCGTTTCTCACTCCCAAAGAGCGAAAAGCTTTGGTGCAGTTAGTTGTGGAACACCAACTCCGTACATTACCAAGCATCAAAGACACTATAAGACAAGAGGTGTGGTCCAGCTGGGCTAAAGAAATCTGCTCTGTATTTAAAAAAGAACATCCGGATATTTATTATGTGCCATATCGAGTAACAGAGCGCCAGGCTTTGCCTGCTTCCGGTCTGCTGCACAACCGGTTAATTACTCATCGCCGCTTTCTTAAGTCGGATTGTAAAAGGGCCAATAGCAGTGGTAACAGCAGCCCTAGCAGTGGGAAATCGGCGGAAAAACGTTTGCGACCTCTTCCTCCTGATTCCTATCATAGTTATGACGACCCAACAGACGCAAGCAATGACATAGAATGGCTTGAAGGTTCTTCATCGCCTTTCGATGTCGTTTTGAGAAAATGGCAATCAACTTTTAAGGTCAGGGAAAAACTTTTAAAAGAGAAGTCCATTGAAGATTATTTCCAGCAGTTTCCTGTCTTGCGTTTGCCGGCTGGTCACCAACTGGTAAGTGAATACTCAATATCTACGTAAATGACTGTATAATCTCTCAAATATAATAAAAATAATGCTGGAATTTTTCACACAGTTTGGTGCTAGATCCCCAAAGTAAGCAGAGCTTGTGTTATGGGTACTAGATGACTGACATATTAATTATGTACTTTTTTGTTTGTAAATACATACATATTATTATACATAGAAACACCCAGACCCGAGACAAATATTTGTAGATTATACAAACATTGGTCCCGCCGCTGGGATCGAACCCGCAACCTTTTGCGTAGCAGGCGGGCCTTCGCCCACTGCGCCACAGAGAGAGTCAATGACATGTTTTAATTTAATGTCGTCCATAGAATTACATTCTGTTTAATATGCGTTTAGAGTTGTGTGTTACCATCATTGTTCTCCAAAATGTAAAGAATGTTTTCTTTGTTCTAGTTGGAAAGCGATTTCGATAAAAATTATCCCCTGGGATCAGCAACATTCATTGAACATTTTCCATTGATAAAAAAAAGACTACTAGAGCTACTGGTGAATAAAGGGTCACATATAAGAGCTGAGTCAGCGGTCTCCGAACTACTGGACTTGGCAACTGGTAAGTTCTATTTATTTAATATTTAATTTCGTTAAAGTCGCCAGGACCAGTGGTTTAGGCTGTGCATTGTCAGTTAGTCAGTCAGTCAGTCGGGACTTTTCCTATTTATAATGAGATGGTTGTATTATGTGAAGCCTCTATATCTCATAATATCAGTAGAGGAGGCTATCGCTTTGCAACTTTAGGTTTGATTTTAGATTACACTTGCTACCGCGCGCGGCTTCGCCCGCGTGGTACCAACATTTTGAATAGCCTATATGCTATTCCAGGTCACTATCTACGTCTATTCCAAGTTTCATCTAAATCGGTTCACTGCCTTAGGCGTGATTGAAACACAAATATACAAACATAGTCACACTTTATTATATTAGTAGAAATAGTAGGATAGGATAATGTATTTTATTTTTGCCTGGCCAAAACACGTCTTAAATATACTTTGGTTTATTCTAAACAGAAGGAGAGGAGCAAGGAAGTGTTGCTGCGCTGAGGTGCATTCCGTATTTGGTTAAACAAGTGCCCCCCGTATCAAGAAAGGTTAAAGGAAAACAGTGGAAGCCTGCACGCATTGAAGTGTCACAGGCGTTCATTGGCCATGTTTGTTCACCGGGAGACATTCAAAGGTGCATTGATGATCGCCTGACCTTAGCACGTGATAGAGGTATTACCTTTGGACCATATATAATAGCGGTGGGAACCTCCTGGTCAACTATATATCAATATGAAGTTGTGGTAACGAAAAACGTGAGGTACCAGTTTAGTGATGTAACAACCGCGCTCACCACTGCCTTCAAAATTTATTTTGCTCTTGATATTGAATATGCTGGTGATGCTGCCCTGTGTTGGGTGTTCTTGCAGCGGGCAGTCTATAAAATTGTTACTAAGTTTGATGCCCTCTACGACAAAAGTGTCACCATAAGAGAATTGATTAAAGATTGCGAAAGATTTTAACCTCTTTAACAAATAAAATGTATAAAAATAATAAGAAAAGATTTGAGATTCCACTGAAATATTCAGTTGGCGGCGGGGTCACCACCTTTTAATCCGATTAGTCCTTAAGGCTATACCGGGACCTGCCATCGCTAATGCGTAAAGGTGACCCAGGGTTCTTTACCCACCAACGGGGGTAGGTAAAGAGCTCTATAGGGTGGGTCTATAAGATTTTAAGGGGTCCGACTGGTTCCGATACTAATCACATACAAATACAATACAAGGTTTTACAAATACAATACAAGGTTTTACAATAAAATATTATTTACCTACCTAGACTGGTTCCGCTATTCTTCACTGCCTACTAATCGTTTTGTTAAAAGCTAATTTCTATAAAGAAAGTTCTATTATTGTTAATAAAGTAGAATCAGATAATGTTCACTTTGCACGTATACGCACCTTGTACGTATACGATCGTAAACAATTAGCCTTTAAAGCACAACAATTAGACACTATTGGATTTGATGACCATTATTATGCATACCAAGTTAATGTTCCTGACTATGAGTTAGCAATAATATATATTAAGTATGAGGATCTTCAGCATCGCTCTCCATGTTTTTTGTCGTTATTGGCTATGGTACTCCTCCTGAAAGTTATGTAATTTTGAGGAAACCTCTTTAACAAATAAAATGTATAAAAATAATAAGAAAAGATTTGAGATTCCACTGAAATATTCAGTTGGCGGCGGGGTCACCACCTTTTAATCCGATTAGTCCTTAAGGCTATACCGGGACCTGCCATCGCTAATGCGTAAAGGTGACCCAGGGTTCTTTACCCACCAACGGGGGTAGGTAAAGAGCTCTATAGGGTGGGTCTATAAGGTTTCAAGGGGTCCGACTGGTTCCGCTATTCTTTCTTCCTTGTAATGGTTTTGTAAATAATTTTAAATGCTTAATGTCATTGTCAATATTAATGGCTTTAGTTATGGAATAATGTTGATAGGAGTCTGGGGCTTGATTTTGATAAAATTAAGAATTGCATTTAAAAAGATTATTAATATTAATTTATTCAGCAAAAATATATCTTAATTTTATCGAAATTGAACCCGTGACTATTAACAACATTTTTCCATAACTATAGCCGTTTGCATTTTCCCCTCAGAGGGCGCTCGACAAAACTAACTCTGTATACCTCATAGCTAATAGTTGGTTTGTTTGTATGGATGTTACTCTGGTTACAGCTTTTTAATTAATAAAAGTGTTTATTTTAATCTTTTTTTAGTTTAATTGATCTACACTCCTTGGAGTCATCGTGACAGTGGCTAGTGTGGCAACGTTAAGGTGATATGTCTCAAAGGTATGTTTTCTTAAGCGTTTCTTCAAATTATATTATAGCGACATATTCAGGAACCCCTCCCACACAATCGAAATCCTCTGAGGTGGGGTATTCGATGTAAGTAGCTGTCCAATTAACACAGAGAGCTGTTGAGCTCTGTGAGCTTTAAGGAGCCTCCTCCCCTTTTATAGGATAGTTTTATTGTCCCATGATATATCATGATAGTTATATAATGGGCCAATAAAGCTATCATACAAAAGGGCAATAAAGCAATAAAGCTTTGGAGGCTAAAGGAGGCTCCTTAAAGCTCACAGAGCTCAACAGCTTTCTGTGTTAATTGGATAGCTACTTACATCGAATACCTCACCTCAGAGGATTTTGATTGTGTGGGAGGGGTTTCTGAATATGTCGCTTTAATATAATTTGAAGAAACGCTTAAGAAAAATACCTTCTCTGCCACGCATTTTCCTCAACTATTTTATAGCAACAGTATAAGTGACGCCCTCCCCCTCACATACCTATATCTCTCCCAGGTATATGAGGGGGAGGGCGTCACTTATACTGTCGCTATAAAATAGTTGAGGAAAATGCGTGGCAGAGACATATCACCTATCACGTGGGCACAGCAATACACTGTCACTGTGACAACACAACCTAGACGTAGGGACAGCAGAACATTGCCTCTGTGACAATACACTGGTAGACGCAGGGACATTAGTACACTGTCACAGTGACAATTCACTGTAGACGTAGGGACAGCAGTACATTGTCATAATCACAAAGCACAGTAGACATAGGGACAGAAGTACACTGCCACAGTGACAATTTACCGTAGGCATAGGAACAGCCGTACATTGTCATAATGACAAAGCACAGTAAACATAGGGACATCAGTACATTGCCACAGTGACAATTTACCGTAGGCATAGGAACAGCCGTACATTGTCATACTGACAAAGCACAGTAAACATAGCGACATAAGTACATTGCCACAGTGACAGCTGTACACTGTCACAGTCACAATTCACCGTAGACATAGGAACAGCAGTACATTGTCATAATCACAAAGCACAGTAGACATAGGAACAGAAGTACACTGCCACAGTGACAATTTACCGTAGGCATAGGAACAGCCGTACATTGTCATAATGACAAAGCACAGTAAACATAGGGACATAAGTACATTGCCACAGTGACAGCTGTACAATGTCACAGTCACAATTCACCGTAGACATAGGAACAGCAGTACATTGTCATAATCACAAAGCACAGTAGACATAGGGACAGAAGTACACTGCCACAGTGACAATTTACCGTAGGCATAGGAACAGCCGTACATTGTCATAATGACAAAGCACAGTAAACATAGGGACATAAGTACATTGCCACAGTGACAGCTGTACACTGTCACAGTGACAATTCACCGTAGACATAGGAACAGCAGTACATTGTCATAATGACAAAGCACAGTAGACATAGGGACATAAGTACACTGCCACAGTGACAATTTACCGTGTCAAAAAGACATCGCCTTATAACGCGAAGCCAACGCAACGATGTCGAATTGTTAATATGACATGAACGTAGTGGTATTATGGACTTATCAACTTTGACGTAGGGACAATTTAGCAGAGGCTAATCTACAATGTTTGTGACAGAGTTGCGCATATGTGGCAACAAAAATCCGTCTCTAAGTTCCTTCGTCATTGATCTCTGGATACGACAAAAAAGGCTCAGTCGGAGTGATCAAGTTCCCTAGTAATCTCCTATTTGTTAAGGGATTTTTGTCACCGCGTTAATATTTTTTTTTGAGTGTACGAAATGTCATCTCGGAGTTTTGGCGCTACGTTACCTCTAAGTAGGACAAGCTAAAAAAAGAAATAAGTAATTCCATATCTCTTCTCATTCATATATTTTCATTGATCGTGAGACTCTTATTTTATTTAGCACTTTTTCCATTATAATACAAGTTACTTGTTATGTGATTGCGTTCCTAAAACTTTTGGCTGTTATGTAGATGAAAAAGCAGTGAAATCATCAAATAGCAGAGGGTGAAATCGAATATCTAAATTGGACCGATTTTGTGTATTTTTTTGTCCGAAAGCTTACTGTCGAGGTCCAATGACAAATTAGATTTTTGAGTTATTTGAGAACATACGAGTATCCTGACTATCTGTAAAACTTAAAATCTTATTACTCACTTGTGATTGTGTAAGTCGTCCAACATTAATACCTACTTACGTAATTTATATTTATAGCTAGCCGTTTGAAGACATCCCGAGCATAATGCTTCCTGACACGCTCTCTGAATTACCTCCTGTCACCTCAGTAGTAACTGTCATTAGCACTGTGCCAAAGTGCTCTGCATTTTTCGGGAATTTTGTAAAATGGTGTTTTCAAAGGACTATGAATACTTTTATAAAGATTTCTCAAGTCTCTTTCTTATCATTGACATTAGTGATAAGAAAATAACGGAATTGTCTGTGGGAATCATAGTGAGCATTGCAATTTCAAAAGGTCGTTGAACGACGTGCTCCTTGTGTATGTAGGCGTGAAGTAGACAATGCCTCTACTAAGGGTGTAAAGGAACTATGAAATCTGAAACAGTGCATTTAGTGCAAAAAGCTTCAAGAGTTGGTAATGTCATACATATTATAAATTGTGGTAAGTTGGAACTACTTTCAATACAAACGAAAAAAAATAGCTTTCATTCAGAAACAGAGAATAAAAAATAGGAAAAAAATAAAAAGCTGGAATCGATTAGGTACAAAATGTGTGAAGCTCCAGTTTTAGTTGGGGGCGTCTACCTAACACCCTGTTGTAGCATACAATGTCAAATAACCTCACGTCATAAAGCAATTTGGTAGCTCACCCCTTCGAACTAAATAAGCGCGTACACACGTGCCAAAGCTAAATCATAGCCTTCTCGCTAACGACCTGACGCGGGTTAAACAAGAATTAAAGCGAGGTAACCGAGCTTAGGTATTTTGATTACTTTTTAAAGCCTTAATACAGCCTAATGGCTGAATAATGCATTTAAAATGCGCTATTATAACATGAAATTGGGTTTGCAAAATGAAATATTTATTTGAGTAGGTAAACGCTCGTGCAAAAGTGTTTGGATGTTTGTGTTTGGAAATATTTTAACGAATAAGAGATATGACTCAATTTTTTTATTTAACCTACACTGTCCCACTGCTGGACAAAGGTCTGCCCCATATTTTTCCACGACTTTCGCTCACTTGCGGCCTCCCACCAGTCCGTATTGACGGCTTCTATGTCGTCTCGCTAACGCTTGCGTTGCCTGCCCCGACCGCTTCGGCCATCTGCTGGTACCTATTGGGTGACAATCGTAGCCCATCTCTCTGGGTGCATATACGGCTTACATGGCCAGCCCAATCCCACTTCAGAGACTCAAGCAAGACTCAATTAATTAACATTTTTCACTTAAAATAAAAAAAATATATAAATCCATTATCAATATTAATATAATTTAATATTAATTTTACCACGAATGCGTGATAATCTAAAAAAAACCACAGGCTTAGCCTACATTTTCCTATAAATGTTATTCGAAATGGTGTTTTTATTCATATCATAGCTATTTTTACAATCTGATTTCACTGCGACGACAGTAAAAGATATTATAAGTAGGTAGTCCTTGCAAAAATATTACAAAAGCAAATCGATTCAGGAGACAGATCTGGGGCCGTATTCTTGTTCCTTTTTTCGTTCGTTTGATGAATATTCGGATGCTTCCCACCACGATTTCTGACTTCAAGTGCCAATTTTTCGGTTTGGAATATTTGGTCCTAGGCTAGGGCCGTGCTTTAACGTTTGAAAAATTGGCTCTTGAAGTCAGAAATAGTGGTTTTTGGCCACTATTTTGGCCGAAGTTTTGAGATGGGCCAAAAAATGTGCTTGTACTTTTTCTATCGGTCAGTCTCAATGTTCTCGCACACGGTCGCATTTATTAACTTATTTTTGCGAAAATGGGCACATAAAGTCCCTTGATTTCTTTAAATTGTTTAGCCGATAGTAGGTATCCAACCGAATTTTTTTCGGCGGCCAATCGACTAAACCTTAGAACCGGTCCGAGACTATAGTATGTAGAGACTATAGACTATAGTATTGATTATGGCCAATCGACTAAACCTTAGAACCGGTCCGAGACTATAGTATGTAGAGACTATAGACTATAGTATTGATTATGAGCGAGTTCATCCTCCGACTCGCATCCATTTTTTTTGGGTGGCTGTGCCCACAACCTTTTTTGAGGGCCGGATCCGCGCCTGTTCGGGAGACAGAGCTGAGATACTCAATTGTTTTGAGTGAATTATAAAATGTGATAATATAACATTAGGTTTCAAAGTTAATAATGGTTTAATCTTGGATACCTAAACCAAAATTGATTAAGAATATTGTTCATTTATTTAACCTAAAAACATGATTAGCAATTGTGTGGGTTTTCCGCATCAAACAAGAAGTACCTACCTAGACGTCGCACAACTTATCTACAATATTTTAGGGTATCGGGTTAGAATTCCGGAATGTGTTGATCAAATTTTGTTCAGCCATGATAAGGACACCTTAGATAGGTCTTGGGCAAGCCTATCCCATCTTGACGACCTCTGTGGCGCAGTGGGTAAAAGCCCGCTAGGGACGCAGAAGGTGGCGGGTTCGATCCCCGCCGCGAGATAAAATATGTTTGTATGATCTGCAAATATTTATCTCGGGTCTGGGTGTTTCTATGTATAGTATGTATTTACAAACAAAGCGTATATAAGTAGTATATCAGTTATCTGGTTCCCATAGTACAAGCTTTGCATAGTTTGGGGCTAGATGATGCTGTGTGATGTGTCAAGCATTATCTCAATCAATGTTTTAGAAACTACAGCGTTCCGTTAAGTATAGGCATATGACTCCTGACGCTGTAGGTATAATATAAAATCATCTACGAGTATTAAGTAAATGTAAAGGCTAAAAAGATCAAGTTAACTACTTTCACGTTTATACCTAATAATAAAATGTATTGATAGGTAATTAGTATGAAAAACGGACAAACTGAAGAGCTCGTGTTTAATAATGGGTAAAAAGAAATTGTAAAGAGTAATTTATTTTATTGCGATTCGAATCATTAACCCTGTTAGTACACCGACGAACCGAATCGCTACGAAACTACTGCGATGCGAAACATCTGCGAAACACTTGCGGAACGTTAGTACACCGACGCATTCGCATGCGAATGCAAAACGATGAGAATCAACGAAAAATCTGTCAGGTAGTATGGCAAAGTTTCGCTCACGCTCTGTCTCTCTCTAGCACATAGCTAGTGAAATAGGTGCGTCCTTGTCGGTATTGTTTCGCATGGAAATGCGAAACTTTTCATTACACAGACGCAGACGTTTCGCGAGTGGTGTTTCGTATTGTTTCGCATTGCAATGCGAACGCATGCAAATGCAAACGCATGCAAATGCGTCGGTGTAGGTACTAACGGCGTAAATTAATCGCACGATCCATGGGTTTACCGGAATTACTGATCCATGATTTAAATGAAGCAAATATGTAGGTTCTGGCCGCGCTATTCTTCTAAAAAGATAAAAAAAAAGGAACAGTGTAAGATTTTTTTGCGGTTGGTGGTTATTTCTATAATTTTATCTTTCTTGTGTTGAGACCTCTGTGGCGCAGTGGGCGAAGGTCCGCCTGCGACGCAGAAGGTTGCGGGTTCGATCCCCGCCGCGGGACAAATGTATAATATGTATGTATTTACCAACATAAGTATTGTTGCGGTCAGACAACCGGCTCTTCGAAGTGGACTGTAATTCTGGGTTGCAAGGTGGTGGGGTGCCCTTAAGTAAATAACAACACACATTCACAGAGATCTAGCTACACTACCGAGACGCGGACGGGCAGAGCTTCGCCTTTCGGAACGATTTTCACTACGGAGGAGGAACTGGCTGTACCAATTTTCATCTATTAATATAGGAAGTTCTGCCCGGCCCGCCTATACTCGACCAAGTAGCGCCTTTATTCAACTTAACAAATAACATTACATTTTTGGTACTACTCTAACACTCTTCCGTCTCTTACATAGAGCTACGGCCAATCAGGGGCCGTAGGAGATGTGAAATTGTCTCTTGACCTACCTCAACAACCTGCCTTACACGTGCCGAGAAACCGCGGTACTGAGGCCCAGGACACGAGGCCTTCTCCCCGCGCGCCTCTTCACCTACCGCGGGTCCTCGGCTCCAAGGACAGGTCCTAACATGTTTTCGGTCCTCTCGTAAGCAGCTTCCTAACCTTAACTACCTATTGCGGGCTAGGTCTTACTAGCTACCTGCCTAGCCCTTATGCTGCAGTGTTCTAAGCCTACCTACCTAGCAACAATCTCTTCGGGAAAATGAATACACCAAAAATATCATGTTTATTGTCCTCAGCCCTACCTAGCTCGACCCTTAAGGGGTCCTAGGCCTCACTGGTACTTAAAAACTAACTTAATCTAAATTTATTTACATATTTCTAAGTTTTCTTAATTAATCGCGACGTGTCGCTGTGCCGGCGCCCGCCGCTGGGTCCGGTCGTGCACATTCTCCCGCCGTCGCCGTCTCGCGATCCACTGGTAGCACGACGATCTTCCTTGTAGGGCGCCGCCAGTGGTGTCCTGCGCTGGTGCGGAGGTCGACCACTCGGACCTCGCCGTCTCGTCCAGGGTATGTCGCTGTCACCTGCGCCCGCGTCCATGTGTTGCGCGGCGCGTTCTCGTCGCCGACCACGACAAGGTCGCCGACCTTGGGCGGCATGCCCGATGTGCGGGGCTCCCGCCGGTGCTGGAGAGTGGGTAGGTACTCTCGCAGCCACCGCCGCCAGAAGGTGTCGGCCAGCTGTTGCACGCGCCGCCAGTGCTGGCGCGCGTGCTCGTCGTCTTCGGAGAATGCCCCCGGGCTGGGGACATGGCTGTTGGGTCCCAACAGCAGGTGGTTAGGCGTGATCGCCTCGGGTTCATCGGGGTTCACGGCCACGTGAGTGAGCGGCCGTGAGTTGACGGTCGCCTCGACCTCGGCCAGTAGGGTGACCAGAGTCTCGTCGCTCGGGCTCTTCTCGTGCAGCGTGACTCGTAGGGCTTCTTTGACGGAGCGCACCATGCGTTCCCACGCGCCTCCCATGAAAGGCGCGGCAGGAGGGATGTATCGCCAGCTGATTTGGCGATTCGCTGCGTCCCGCACCACGGCCGTCTGCCAGGCCGCTCGGAGCTCGCGGTCCGCGGCCTTGAAGCACGTTGCGTTGTCCGAGTGTATCTCGCGCGGGCAACCTCGCCGCGCGATGAAGCGGCGCAGGGCTGCGATGGCGGAGTCGGCGCTCAGCGACGCCACGACCTCGAGGTGGATTGCTCTGCTGGTCAGACATGTGAAAAGTGCTACGTACCTCTTTTCATTATGTCGGCCTACTGTTACTTGTAGAGGCCCGAAATAATCGAGTCCGACGTAGGTGAACGCGCGCATGTTGTGCGCGAGTCTCACCGCTGGTAAGTCGCCGGTCGCGGGGCAGCCCGGCTTCGCTCGCTTGAGGCGGCACTGCAGGCATCTCTTCAAGGCGTCCTTTACGGCGGGGCGGATCTTCACTATCCACGCCCTCTGTCGAAGTTCGTTGACCACCGTCTCGACGCCGCCATGGTGCAGCTTCTCGTGTACGTGTAGAATGTACAGCCTCGTGTACGCGTGTTTGCCATCTAAAATTACCGGGCTCGCCATCTCTTCCGCTATTTCCGGTGTCTCGCTAACGCGCCCGCGTAGGCGTAGCGCTCCCTCGGCGCCGATGATGACGCTCAGTGCGTCTAGTCGCCCTCCTCGCTGCGGGGTCTCGTTCCTTCTCGCTCGCTCGATCTCGCCCGGGAAGCTCTCTCGCTGGCTGCTCAGCACCCACAGCTGCTCAGCCCTGATGAGATGGTGAGCTTCGAGACCGATGAACCTGTCTCGAGACTTCACGTTCGTAGGATGGGTGACCGCCTGTCGGTCTTTGGGATGTTCGCGCGTGCTACGCCAACCGCCGTCTCTCTCTGCGTTCTTGAGTGTGCGTTTGCGTAGAGCGGCTACCTTCTCTATACGTCGGTGTTTATTCTCGCGGCATAGCGAAATAAACTGAAGTACTCGTGCTGTCGCTCTGATGAGTCTCAGCCACTTGGAAAATCTACCGATCTGGGGTAGATGACCGCTCGGGTGACTGACCTTGACCTCAACAGCTGACAGGCATCTTTCCTCGCCGGTGATTGTCGGCGTTGTCGGCGCTTCTCTCGGCCACGTTGGTTCGTCTTGTCGCAGGAACTCGGGACCTACGAACCATCTGTGACTAGCGCTAAAGTTTTCGGGTGTAGCTCGAGTCGCGTCGTCGGCTACGTTCTCCTTTGTTGGGACCCATCTCCATTCAGACTTCTTCGTAGTCTCCTCGATTTCCGCCAGTCGATGCGCGACGAAGGTCTTGAAGGTGCGCGGCTCGGCCCTTATCCAGGCTAGGGCTGTACGCGAGTCGCTCCAATAAACTTTACTTCGTACCTTAAAATCGTGCTCTCGCAGGACGGTGTCAGCTAGGCGCGCTCCAAGCAGCGCCGCTTGCAGTTCGAGTCTCGGAATTGAGATAGGTTTCAGCGGGGTCACTCTGCTCTTCCCGGCCGCCAGTGCCACGCTCACGCTGCCGTCGGCGCGCGTCATGCGCCAGTAGACGGCGGCAGCGTACGCCTCTTCGCTAGCGTCTACGAAAGTGTGTAGCTCTCTCGTAGCGGCCGGCTCGTAGTCGTAGCACCTCGGTATTCGTAGTGTTGCTAGCTCCCTCAAGGTGTCTACCCAAGAGTGCCATCTCACCTGTAGTTCGTCCGGCAGCTGATCGTCCCAGCTGATCCCGTGCCGCCAGGTGTCTTGCATCAGCCTCTTCGCCGGCGTCGTAACGGGCGCTATCAGCCCGAGCGGGTCGAAGAGCGACATGATGACGCTGAGAGCCTCGCGCTTTGTCGGCGCCTTGCCCTCGTCCAAGACAGCTGGTGTTCTAGACGAATTTACCTTGAATTCAATGTGGTCTTCACGCACGTTCCAAAGAAGGCCAAGCGTCTTCTCAAAGTCGCTCCCGCCGATGACAACGGTGGGGTCGTTGGCCTGGGTCGCGTGCGCGCTGATCGCTCGCGGATCGTTCGAGGCCCAGCCTCGCAGCTCGAAGTGGGCTTGCCTGTGGACGAAGTCCACGTCTCTGTTGGTAGTCACAGCTTCATCTAGGGTCAGAAAACTCGAGATATAGTCATCCATGTAATGATTTCTCTCGATCGCTAACGCTGCGGCGGGATATTTCTCGGCGAAGTCGCGTGCATTCCTGTTCTTGATATACAGGGCAGTGCACGGCGATGAGGAGGCCCCGAAGATGACCGACGTCATCCTGTACTCCTCGGGGGGCCCGTCATCTCTCCTGTCTCCGCGCCAGAGAAACCTCAGGGCGTCTCGGTCGCCCGGCTGTATCCGCACCTGCATAAACATTTCTTTAATATCCGCCGTCACTGCGTACGGGTGCTGACGGAACCTCATGATGACGCCTGGCAGCGACTGTAGTAAGTCGGGCCCGGTGAGTAACATGTCGTTAAGACTTTTACCAGCTGACTTCGCGGCCGCGTCGTGAACCATCCTTATCTTCGGCTTCGCAGGGTTCACCACGGCGAAGTGCGGCAGGTACCACGTCCGACCTTCTGTCGGCGGCGCTGTGCATCGCTCGGCGTACCTGGACACAAGTAAATTATCAACACGATCTTGGTACTTAGCTTTAAGGTCTCCGTCGCGGTCTAGCTTTCGCTCTAGACTCGTCAGCCTCTTCAGCGCGTCCTGGTAGTTGTTATGCAAATTTACTGTGTCATCTCGCCACAAGAGTCCGGTCTCGAACCGCCCGTCAGCTAATCTATGGCTCTTTTCCTCGAGCAGCTGTACGGCTCTACGTTCGGGGTCACTCACCGGTTGTCGCTCTTGAATGCCCAGCGATTCAAGCTTGAAGAAGTTCTTCATCGCCTCTTCTAAGTCGTCGGTCGGTCGCGCTGAAGCTACATACCCGCAGAAGTCGGATGACGCATTGCTATCGCTGTAACTGCAGCCGTGCAATACCCAGCCGAGAGGTGTAAGTGAGGCCACCGGCTGATCACTACGCCCCCGCTTCACCTCCGAGTTCACGATCAAGTTCCAGTTGTTCTGCCCGATTACGACTTTAGGTCGAGCGTAATCATAAGTGACGTCATCTAATATCGCCTTCAGATGTTGGTATCTGCGTAGTTCGCGCGCTGGAACCGCCTGGCTAATAAAATCTAACTTCTTTACCGTTTGAGCGTCTTTAAGAATGTGTTCTTGCGTCTGATTTCTCCCCTTTATCCTGAGGCTCACGGTCCTGCTGTTCTCATGCTTGGCCTCGCCACCGTTCGCGTCCTTTATCCATAGCGTGTCCGTAGGGCCGTCTACGCCTAGCAGTACAGCGATAGATTCCTCTATAAAAGTGCACGTGCTCCCGTCATCAAGTAGCGCAAAGGTACTTACGGTTGCGCTTGGACCAATGAGTTCAATTGGTGCAATTTTAAGGTATGCGCGTCGCTGACCACTCTTACGATCGTGCTCCTCTGGCTCGGTGGCGCAAGCTGAGATTTCGGCCGTCCTGGCCTCTGTCTGCCTGGGTTCGCTGTGTAACAATGCATGATGAGCCTTACCGCATCCATCCTTCCCACACCTCTTCGCGCCGCACTGTCCGCGGCGGTGTGTATCTAGCAAGCATTGAAAACAGATACGGGTTCTCCTAGCTATAGACCATCGGGTTGGTATGTCTGCGGCACTGAACTTAGAGCAATGAACGAGTTTGTGCAGGTCTTTGCAGTGCGGGCATCTGCCGTCCGTCCTGGCTTCGACGGCGGCGTACGCCTTCTCCGCCTGGCGCCGGCCTCCTCTGGGGCCCACAGAGGCCTCCTCAGGAACCTCTGGCAGCGCGTAGGCTCCGCACTTGTCCGCCTCGATATTCAAAAAATTCGATACCTGTTTTAACTCCGGCGTGCTCTCCTTCTTGATAGCAGCGTAATCATACCACTTGCTCCGCAAGATGGGCGTGAGTTTGTCTAGTACGCTCCGCACCATCTCTGGGCTATGTAAATAGGCCTCGCGGCCCAAGGTCTCCACCGTGGCTACTGCGTTAGCCACTTTCCCTGCGAAGATGCACAAATCTCTAGCATTATCGCTTACCTTGGTCACCGCTCGCAGCTTCTCCATCTCCGCGAGTACCAGAGTCTCTGGTCTCCCGAACCTCCTCTCGAGGGCCTCCAGCAGGGCCCCTGGTTCTGGGCTACTCACGAGGAGACTGCTGACCGCCTCAAGGGCAACTCCCTTGAGGGCCCGCCTAATCCTGGCTACATTTTCCACTCTGGAAAACGAGGTCTCAGTGTCCCTAAAAGCCGCTCTGAACCCCAACCAACCACTAACCTGTCCGTTAAAGCTGGGAAGTTCCTGTATGTACTTCGGCGGATCCCGTCTAGTCGCGATCTGCGACAGCGCCGTCACTAACGCTTGAATGTCAGTGACAGACCCTGGCGTGGCGGTGGGGCCTTTGTCTCCCCGACCAAATCGATCCGTGATTTGGTCCGGCCGCGTGCTGGGGTCATCCTTCAGGGGCGCACACTCCGGGTTGCCTCTAGCGGTGTCAGGCGGCTGCGGCGGCTCGTCCTCGGGCCGCCGCGCCAGCCACTGAGTGATCCTTCCGGTCGCGAGCTGGGCTTGCTCGCGATCCTCCTCCTCATCCACGTCCTCTTCTCCGGACGACTCTTCGGCTCGTCTGAGCGCAATCTCGGCGAGCTCCAGCTGCGCCTTCGCCTCTTGGGCGCGCAGCATTGCGACCTTGTGCCTCATGGCCCACGTCTTTTTCTTCTGAACTCCTAGCTGACTTGGCCGCGCCCGCGCACTCCCACCGTCATCCAACGCCACTTCGGTGGCGGTGACCTGGGACGCCTCGCCGGTGGCGGTCTCTTCAGTCTCGGTAGTCTCTCTAGACGTGGTTCCTTCGGTCGTGGTTTCCTCCGTAGTGGTAGTCTGGCTCTCTTCTGCTGAGCCTCTCATGGCCTCATCTCGGCCTTGTTTGCTTCGTGTTACTGGCATTGTTAATGTGATAGGGCTTGCTGGCTTAATCCGGCTGTCGGAGGACCAAATGTTGCGGTCAGACAACCGGCTCTTCGAAGTGGACTGTAATTCTGGGTTGCAAGGTGGTGGGGTGCCCTTAAGTAAATAACAACACACATTCACAGAGATCTAGCTACACTACCGAGACGCGGACGGGCAGAGCTTCGCCTTTCGGAACGATTTTCACTACGGAGGAGGAACTGGCTGTACCAATTTTCATCTATTAATATAGGAAGTTCTGCCCGGCCCGCCTATACTCGACCAAGTAGCGCCTTTATTCAACTTAACAAATAACATTACATTTTTGGTACTACTCTAACACTCTTCCGTCTCTTACATAGAGCTACGGCCAATCAGGGGCCGTAGGAGATGTGAAATTGTCTCTTGACCTACCTCAACAACCTGCCTTACACGTGCCGAGAAACCGCGGTACTGAGGCCCAGGACACGAGGCCTTCTCCCCGCGCGCCTCTTCACCTACCGCGGGTCCTCGGCTCCAAGGACAGGTCCTAACATGTTTTCGGTCCTCTCGTAAGCAGCTTCCTAACCTTAACTACCTATTGCGGGCTAGGTCTTACTAGCTACCTGCCTAGCCCTTATGCTGCAGTGTTCTAAGCCTACCTACCTAGCAACAATCTCTTCGGGAAAATGAATACACCAAAAATATCATGTTTATTGTCCTCAGCCCTACCTAGCTCGACCCTTAAGGGGTCCTAGGCCTCACTGGTACTTAAAAACTAACTTAATCTAAATTTATTTACATATTTCTAAGTTTTCTTAATTAATCGCGACGTGTCGCTGTGCCGGCGCCCGCCGCTGGGTCCGGTCGTGCACAAGTATATACATATAAGTAGTATATCAGTTATCTATCTTTAGAGATATATTTTGTAACAGGATTTTACCGCGTATTACCTTTATTATTTCCCGACGTTTCGGCTGTATTGCAACAACCGTGGTCGCGGGCGAACTGGAGGTAGGTCAGCGGAGCCGACGAAAAGTGGCGGTAGTTATTTAGAACTACCCTCCACTAATCTTCAGAAATAAGATCGGCCGCACGTCCACCACGGCACACTACACTAATAGTATCTTCACACCGAAAAGTCACATTACGACGCGCCTTGCACCTACTAATCACGGGATTCCACGCAGTTGGGAGCTTGAAACCGTCCTCACGATTGAAATTTGGGTACTTCTTGATTTCAATTGCCTCACGAATCATTCGCTTGTAATATTGTCTTTCGTTGGCAAGAATCTTCGGATCATGAAGCTCAATCCAGTGATTAGGCCCTGAATCCACTACGTGCTCAGCTATCGCCGATTTATTAACTACATTCTGTAGTGTCCACTTTAACTAGCAGAGCATATGATCTTTGTGACCCTGAACATTTAGAGGGAGAACTGGCGCATGTTCAGGAGGTTCTCAAACGAAATGGCTACAAGGGTTTGAAGAGGCGACGTCGGAATTTTACGAGTAGAAGGGAATTACCGGATGTTAGCAGACAGCCCACATACTTGCCTTATGTAAAAGGAGTGACGGATAAAATTGGCAATGTTTTAAAGAAATTTTCTATCAAGACCATTTTTACACCTTTTCAACCTTTTCACCGAAAGACGTCATACCTTTTCAAGTACCTGGCGTGTATAAGATAGACTGTAGTTGTGGCCGTTCCTATATTGGGCAAACGAAGCGTACAATAGCTGAACGCATAAAGGAACACATAGCAGCAGTTAAGAACCGCCAGGTTAATAAATCGGCGATAGCTGAGCACGTAGTGGATTCAGGGCCTAATCACTGGATTGAGCTTCATGATCCGAAGATTCTTGCCAACGAAAGACAATATTACAAGCGAATGATTCGTGAGGCAATTGAAATCAAGAAGTACCCAAATTTCAATCGTGAGGACGGTTTCAAGCTTACAACTGCGTGGAATCCCGTGATTAGTAGGTGCAAGGCGCGTCGTAATGTGACTTTTCGGTGTGAAGATACTATTAGTGTAGTGTGCCGTGGTGGACGTGCGGCCGATCTTATTTCTGAAGATTAGTGGAGGGTAGTTCTAAATAACTACCGCCACTTTTCGTCGGCTCCGCTGACCTACCTCCAGTTCGCCCGCGACCACGGTTGTTGCAATACAGCCGAAACGTCGGGAAATAATAAAGGTAATACGCGGTAAAATCCTGTTACAAAATATATCTCTAAAGATGAATTGTGATCGCGAAAGTTTAAGAAAGACTATCAGTTATCTAGTTCCCATAATACAAGCTTTGCTTAGTTTGGGGCTAGATGATGCTGTGTGAAAATGTCCAGCATTATTTATTTATTTAATTTATTGTTTTGTAAGGCTCGCAATTTTTAATAATATAGCCACGCACAAAAAATTTTAGGTAGATAAAACTAGCATTGTATTTTGATTACCGTTCATGATATAACTATGGGTAAGTATACCCATTTCTTAGATTGTGCTATGGCGTAGGACGTAGGTAGTAAATTAAATATTTGCTTGGCCAATTTACTTTTTTAGGTTTGAGTTTTTTGATGCTTAATAATGGTTTATTATAAACACTATGACGGAATGGTAAATGTTTATCTTTTTCAACATATTAATAAGACAATTCCTTTAGAAATAAAAAAAATATAGGATCATGTAAAAATTAAAAGGGGATAGTTAGAGGCGTGTCCAAATACCATAAGTACCTATTTGAAATGCATTTAGAAATATTGAGAACTTTAGGTATACTTATTGGAACAAAGTTCCATTTCGGACGGTATCGAAGAAAAAAAAACTGAGGCTGGAAAAAAAGTTTTGTTCCATTTTACCGTCACGACACATGTATATTAAATCGTCACAGTGCAAAATGCGCAGCCGCGACTCAGTCCATAGATAAGTTACATTGTTAGTACGGAAGATCGTTTCTAGGATACCTAATTGACAATCAATTCATTATATTCCCAGTATAGAAAAGTACCTACCCTTTGCTTCGTTCCAACCAAGTGTTCCAGGTCACTCAAGTATTTTTTTTTTAAACAAAAATCAACAATCGCATTGGACGCAAGTGAGTCCATGGTATTACGTATATAACAAAAACATGTGGATCAACAAAGTTGAGGTGTTAATTCCATCGTTACATTTTGGTGTATTGATGTGATAATAACATGAGTATTTCCTGTGATTTTCTCGTGAAAAAGAATACCTATAATATCATGTTTGGTGTATGTATGTACCTACAGTTCCGTACAGTACCGTTTGTCTGCGCAGTGACCGCTTTTTCATACAAAATTGTGTTCTGCGCAGACAAACGGCTAACTTCACGAATGCCTAGATCCGTTGGGCGAACTGTATAATTATGTTCTTATTATACAATGAGTTTCGCAAGTTTTTTATGCAGGTAGAACTTCAGATAGAAACATGTGAGTTCGTACAAAAACTATGAGGATAAACTTGTTTACATATTTATTCACAATTACTTACTTACTAACATCCTTACTTAACAGATTACCCTGAACAATTACTGTAAAAGTAAGTTCGTATGAGTAAGTGGCCAACTCTGGTGACGGAGTTTTTAGGCCTTCGTCATGGCTTAACGACTTCAATAAATGTTAATTATGTTAATTTAAGCCGTTAATTAATAAATAAAAAAATAATAATGCTAGGCTTTTCCACACAGCATCATCTAGCCCCAAAGTAAGCAGAGCTTGTGTTATGGATACTACTTACATGACTGATATACTACTTATATACTTTTTGTTTGTAAATACATACATATTATACATAGAAACACCCAGACCCGTGACAAATATTTGTAGATCATACAAATAATGGTCCCTTCGTCGCGGGGATCGAACCCGCAACCTTTTGCGTCGCACAGGGGCATTCGCCCACTGCGATACAGAGGTCATTAATTAGTAGCAACCGAACTACTGAGACAAGCGGGATGACAATACCTATCCTTACTGCCTCCTCCCAGTAATCCAACCTCTATATGAATCATTCGATTCTCTCTTCTCTCGATATGAACCATTCGATTACAGAATTCATATCTCATTTTTCTGGAAGCCCCAAACGAACAGCAAAACTCTAACTTATGCAAACCTTTTCAGTTCCGTAATGATGTGCCCCATTATCTATGTAAGCGATGAAAGGAATTCAAACCTTTTTTAGAAGATATTTCTTTTATTCCTACGCAGTGTAGTGCGATTCGTCGGCAAAAGTTCGAGTAGGTACGTAGGTATAGGTAAGGACCTATTATATAATTTGCTGTAGCTTGTATAAACAGGGTGCTAAAAGACTACTATCGAAAACTGAAGGGTTGCAATCAGACCATGATTCTAAAAATATTTAACGAAAAAAAAAAACGCAAAAAAAAAATTGCCTTTTTGTTATTTTGGGTTATTTACTACTAGGACAACATAATAAGACCATACCTACCTGATAATTTCATTAGTAAAAGAAAAAAATATTTAAAACTCAAAATCCAGCAAACTACGTAAAACAACGCGCCCAGTATATACGCAAACAGTAATCTTCAAACGTTGTTTTCTCCGGGTATAATGTTTTCTTCAGAAAATCCTTTTGGATTTAGTTATGTCTTGGGATGCTGTACCTACCCCTTTTCAGCTTCGGTAAACGTCTTTTTACACCCTGTATAAGTTTAAAAAAAAAGGGACTAGTGGTGTAGCACTTAGATACCTACATTCTGTTATACTACGTATTTTATAATTACTTCTGAATCGTTTCCAACAACTCATGTTAGTGTAGTAACACTACTTATAGAGGGACAAATAATAATAAAAATTAGATAGGAGTATAAAAATATATTTTGTACTTTTTATAAAACGTAAGTAAGTAAACCTATTTAATTAAAATTACAACGGAACAGAACGTTCAAATAAAGCCAAAATCCATTGTTGCCAGCCAAATATCCCGTTGTTGGATACATTCATTGTTGACTTCTGAAAGTACTTATTCCCATTCTCTCGTCACGTATCAGTCTTACAAAAAAATGCGCTTTTATTATTCCCGGAATCCCACCATCTCAATGACGATTCCATTTTAAAACTCGATTCTCACACGAATTCACAATCATAACACAAGTATTCCAAATTCAAAACCTGTCGATGAAAGAGTTTTGCCTCTGTGGGTAAGTCTGCGGTTGCTGCCTCAAAGCGTTATACTGCCTCCAGTTGAGATACCAAAAAGGTTGGTTGTTGATCGGCATGGCATTGAATCTGTTTATGAGGTTGCCGTCTCCACGAGCTTCGATCGGTTGATCCTCGTCTTCTCCGAATCTATTGGACAATAGGTCATTTTCGGCTGTTTGCGGGTAGCCAATAGAACGCAAACCAGCGTAAAAGGGTCTTTGAGCTTGTACCACGCAGACAATGGCGAGAGCTAGCACGATTTTGAATAACGCCATTTTATCTGTAAAAAAAAAAGGTTTCATAAGTTTTTTAGCATTGGACTAAAAAAAGTCCATTTAAGTAAAATATGTGTATGTAGAACGTTGTGGAAATATTTGTTATTTCTTGTTTACTCGTCTATAGTGCAATATAATCTTGTTAAGGTCAAGGTAGGTACTATCTATTAATAGTAATGAACGATGCAAGTGTCAATATGAACTGAACTACATACATAATATATATAATATATACATTTGTTTGTTTTTTTATAACGTCATGTTTCCAAATTCAAATGTTTTTTTTTACTAAGACGTGAAACCCAAAAAATGCTAATAAAGCCTCTTTTGATTCAAACAAAAACATTTTCCATAAATATTAATTTTATATATCAAACATTTATTTAGGTTAGCGAACCATTTATCACGATGAAAATAACACGAACTCTAAAACAAATATTATCTTTATGTTACTTATTTCTGCATCATCTTTATTCATTAAGTTTCTGAAATTATATTTGAGTTATTTACTCAGAAAATCAATCTCCCGGTTCTTATTTCAAGTTAAAAAAATTAATTTGAAAGTAAGAAAAAACCTTCCTGTTGGGAAGCAAATAAAATTGTTTACAAACAAAATTTTCAGCGATTAAAAGGCTTAGGCTATGTTAGATTTGAAAATAATTCGTGTATTTACAGAAACTAAGCTACTACATATTTACATATATTTACAAAATACAACAGGATTAGTCAAGCTATCTTAGGATCGTTACAAACGATCTATAGATAGCTCAACTGATCCAGGTCACTGTCAGTCGGAAGCGTGCTCAAAACACTGGCGGCATTACCACACTGGATGGCAATGCTGATCATTTGAGCCAAAAATGTGCCAGCTCTCGGATCACGCGTATATTAAATCCATACTAATATTATAAATGTGAAAGTAACTCTGTCTGTCTGTCTGTCTTTCTGTCTGTCTGTCTGTCTGTCTGTCTGTCTGTCTGTCTGTCTGTTTGTTACGCTTTCACGCCCAAACCGCTGAACAGATTAAGCTGAAATTTGGCATAGTTAAAGGTTGTATCCCAGGGCAGACATAGGCTACTTTTTCTCCCGAAAAAATGAAAAAATCCCGAGAAACCGCGGATCACATCGCGGGAGCGCAGCTAGCAAAATACAGGGTGTAAAAAGACTGCTACCGAAAACTGAGGGGCTTCAATCAGACCATGATTTTTAACATACTTATTTAGCGAAAAAACAACGCAAAAAAATAAAATAAGACCATACCTACCTAATAATTTCATTTATATAAGAAAAAACAATTAAAACCCAAAATCCAGCGATCTACGTATAAAAACGCGCCCAGTACATACGCTCGACCAGCTGTGCGAGTTCGGTTTTCTCCGGATATAATGATTTTTTCGGAAAATCCTTTTGGATTTGGTTGTGTGTTGGGATGTTGTACCTACCCCTTTCGGCTTCGGTAGATATCTTTTTACACCCTGTATATTTATATTAGTAATATTAAAATGGGATAATATTTACCTTGTTGAAATGTTGGTGAAGAAGAAGTATTGTTTAAGATGAATGCAGCAATTTGTAGACGTATCTGCACAGGACAGCAATGCAATGTTGAATGGTCTTGGATGCGGTTAGACGAGTTTAAATATAGAATCATAATCGCTCCAAATGTAGACCAGCGTATGTGTAGAACTGTCATCATATATTTACTTAATAATTTATAGTAAAAAAGCCGTGTTGGCCGAATGGGGTTGTACTTACCTCAACTTTCAATCCGAAGGTTGTGGGTTCGAATCCCGGCCGTGCATCAATGGATTTTGCGTTTCGTAAAATTTATATGCGCTTTAACACGTGCTCTAAACGGTGAAGGAAAACATCGTGAGGAAACCAGTTCTGCAAGATGTGGGCATGTATCAAATATGTTTGGACATGCCTGGAATAAGTTACATAAAAAAGATCTGAGAGAATAAGTAAATACAAAGTTTATGTTACAATGGAGTCTGACTCAGCACTATGTTGTGTTTGCAAGACACAACGCTGATCTTCCGTCAGAACCACTCTATTCAGTTATACAATACCTATGTCCAAGAGAGAAAACAACAGTGAACAGTATTAAAAGGTAAATCTCTGAACTAATCGTGCTCTCATGAATGTTTAAACTCGTTTATAAATACTGCGTAATAAAAGAGAGTAAGAGAGAGAGTGAAGTATTACTATCACCGTATGATTTATGGTTCCTAAGTTTTATAATGAAACAAAGTTCCTTTTTGGACGGTATCATCAAAGTGTAAAATTTTTGCGTCACGACACTCATGTTGTATGTCAAAACGTCACAGTGCGAAGTGTGCAGTCACGAAACCGTCCATAGATTGTTACATTGTTATTACGGAAGAGCGTTTCTAGGATTTTAAAAATTGATTTGACAGTAAATGCTAAATGTCAAAGTTATTATTTATTTATTTTTATTTAACAATAAAAAGAAAAGGGCTTTGTCGCTGAGCGACTATACCGCCCAATCAGTAACATCTTAGCTTAAAAATAAAAAAATAAAAATTGTTTATTTCAGACCTTACATTGATCCATAGGTATTATTTGTTAGTATTTTTAGCTTAGTCTTCTTCTTCTTCTTTGAAACTTCGTTCCAACTGACACTCACGTACTTTTTTTTTATTGTACTCCGTAATTTTGCATCATTTTTGTTTTGTGTGTTGTGTTATTTATACACTCTTATTTTATTTCTTGGGTAAGATAAAGTTCAGAATAAATAAAAGACTGTTGTAGTAAATAAGCTTTTAATAACTTTTGAAAATGCTAGGCCTTTAAACCTACAACTTTAATAAAAATAAATAAACACGAGCAACTCTACAACATTCTAAAGGCGACGTAAAAACCCATTCGTTGTACCTAACTTGCGCAGCCGCTTCTAAAGATGACGTCACGTGTCGTCACATCAGACCAATCTTCGACCAATTTATCGAGACACTTCCTTATCATTTAACCTCGCTCGGAATAGTTAATCGGAGAGGTCAAGATAATTGGTGATTCGGTATCACTTGGAATAGAATGTGACGTTGCGTATTGCTGGGTTTTTGTGAACGGTATAACACACCCCCAATCTTACGTGATTATTGTTTTTGTTCCGTATCTATTCATTTGAAAAAAGTGATGGATGATTCAATTGATACGGGTATTTTGTGGTTAGTATAGGTAAAAATATGATAGTTATTAAAACAATTATTTTGTTTTTATCTAGACTGGTGTAACTATGTAACTTTATTTGTAGGTGTAGGCTGAGAGTTATATTTTTCTTAGCTTACCTAGTCCTAGTCATTGTATTATTCTAAAAATACAAGTTTTTGTTTGATACATTGACTTGAAAGAAGACCAGCTCCAAATGGTAAAGAAATCGTCAAGAAATCATTTAGTAGTCTTACATGCAGCGATGGATTTGCCACTTGCCACATATGGGGTCCTTACTTCTGTTACCTAAATATTTTTTCAAACCTAAATTGTTCCTAAATTGTTTTTTAGGCATGTAATTTTTTTTTCACCTAAAAAAAGCTAGGTCCCAAACCGTGTTTGTTGCCCTGGTTCTTCACGGTATTGGTCGCGAAGGAACAGGAGTAGAATCACCTAGTTTAAAGACGTTTCAAAGTGATCCCAGCGGTCCTACTGAATAAATGCTTTTTGACTTTGACTTTGTTTCATTTATAGCAACAGTGTTTGATTCGCATCTTTCCTGGTTCATGATGACGCAGACTATATTGTTAGGTAGGTAAGTCGGTACAATTATTAATTTGCTGCGTAATTATACTCTATCATATCCTGTAGGTATTGTTAATATCTATAAAATAAATTACCATACTTAACTCCATACATTAATCATGTCTTTTTTCCTTTCCTAAAGGGTCCTCGAAATATTTTGAAGATTACTAAAGTACCTATAGAGGTATATCCAATCACTTACATTTTGCCCACATTTTGCATTTTGTTTGCATATCAAACAAAGGCTTTGTGTCATTCGTAGAAGAAAATCTAAGGCTTATTGTAACGCAATCAATCGACTTCTCTAATAACTTCCTTAGGGAAATCCGTACTCAGACTGAAAGGGACTACTTATTTATTTATAGAATTGACCTTATTTATAAATGTAGTAACCCAATAGCACATATTTTGAATCCACGACCTCGCCGATCGAAGCTGCGGGCGGAAGCTAGTTTAAAAAAAACACGTTTATCGGTGTATTTGCGTGAAACGTGAGAGTTTCTACGGTATCTCGCGTTATTGCCTCTTTGACTGTTGAAAGCCGCAGTGTTGGCGGATATTGCACGCGGACAGCGTACGTACGAACTATCATTATGCCCTCGACCTACGAGGAAAACGATGCTATACCAGCTATTAGCAAAGCAACAAAAAATCGGCTAACTAGCACCTCTAGCTTTAAACGCTATTTACATGATACTATTCTGGCCTATACCATTCTTGTCTCCAAACTCAATAGAGCATAGCAGAGTAAGAGTCAAGAATAGTATGCCAGAATGGTATCGTATAAAGGGCGTCTTAGACGGGTAGGCCGTCCTATCTTTAAAGGAATAAAGAACATAAATAGGTATTATGTTTAGTATTTATTTATATACTATCTCATCAGCAAACCACACAGAACAACATATTTGGGTATGTTTATTTTGTTATCGAAGTGTAGGTATCCATAACTTACTCTATTCAAAAGTCATACCAAGCAAATAGAAGAAATCTATTCAAAACTCGCATAGCGTCGCTTGGCATCGCTTTATTATCGCTTTTTAGGACATCTTGCGGCCGACACATTGCCGACATGACTTATTGTGTACCTACTATCTGCCACGTAGCCAGAATACATGCCATGACATGTAAGCCAGATAAGCCTTCGAACCAACTTCAATGACAGGTTGGCAGTTATAAATATAAATAAGGGATTTGTGTCATGTTCGTGTTCTATTTAGGCCTGTAAGTTTTGTTAAGCTATTGCACGAAAGGAGCCTCTTTGAGACGCATGTAAAATCATTTCACGACACTGGTTCGTAAGAACAAGGTGACACGTAGAGAAGATAGGCACATAGAGAAGATAGGATAGCTACATTTTCAAAGCTTTATTTTTCTAACATGCACACTTTCGGTCACCCATCTAATTACCCACCTACTAGCCATGTTGGTCGAATGGGGTTGTGCCTCGACTTTCAATCTGGTCGTGAGTTCAAATCCATCATGCATCAATGGATTTTTCGTTTCGTAAAATGTATATGCGCTATAACACGAGCTCTTAACGGTAAAGGAAAACAACGTGAGAAACCCGCAGCCTAGTCAGCTCCACATGTATTGACGTCGTCTTTCGATTAAGCTGAGAGGATGGTTTAGGTGCTGGGCAAGCCTATTCCATCTCAAACAATGTCTCAGGCACTACAGCGTCCCGTTAAGTGTAGGCATGGATTGCCTCCTGACGCTGTCTGTATAAATAATCTAATATAGATGTAAAGGCCTAAGTTTATTCGCTTTCAGCGGTAAGGTCGCCGTATGAATTGTTTTGTTACCATTGGATTTCTTTTAATTTTATTACAGTTAAAATATTTTATTCTATTCTATTCTAATTTTGTGACCTCGCAGAACGTTGCTTTGACGACGAAACAAATTACACCACGAACTAACAAAGTATGAAATGTATGCTCATAATTTAGTCTCCATTTTAGTTACGAAAACTAATATTAAATTCATAAATTGAGGGTGACAAAGTGACGGTACCGGAACTCGATTGAAATTTTGCAAGAATTCCTCTGTCCAAAGTTACTCCTCATATTTTATTCGCTTCGTTTGCTATATGGCTGGTTTTTGTTCATCAAAAATGGTCACCAGCTGTTCAGTTCTATCAGTAGGTATTGATCATGCCTTACCTGTAGATGAGGCCGAATAAGCTGAGGTGATGGGACAGGAAGCCTATTTCCATCTCATACAATGTCCCGTGACATAAGACATTTTGTTCGAGATGGAAATATTTACACGTAGCGGAACGCTCGCGGCTTCGCTCACATAATTATGATCAATGGTTTTTTGCATTTTTTTACCCCCATAGGGGATTCAGCCTTTAGGTTGATAGGTCAGTCAGTAAGTTTGTTTAGATGTTTGGATGTTTGTATGTTTGTGTAAGGATCAGGCTCAAACGACGAAACAGTTTACAATGAAAGGTAAGTTGAAAGTATAACTCCATATAGGCTACTTTTTATCCCGAAAAACATTCCTGAAAACCAAAAAATATGTAAAAGGCCAACGGGAATATTGCATAAAAACTTTAGCAGTAGGTACTCTGTTTGACACAAAAAGCTCTAAGGTTGCCATGACAACCAATAACTTTTGACTTTTCAAAATGGCGATGACATTTCGTTCTACTATGCTTTGAAAAATTTTTATTACATAAATTTAAAGACTATCTGTGGGGTTGTGTTGCCATGAGTTTTTTTTAATAAATAGCGAAATACGTATTTATTATTTTTTTAAACTACCCAACCCCTTAGATGGGTACTTATTTATAAGTGTTTTCGTCTATCTCTAAAGTTTGTATGACGAAACAATGCGCTGACGAAGTCGCGCCCGTGTCCACTAGTCTCATCTAAATTATGTTAATTTGCCTCTAACCGGTATTATGTCACACATGGTAAGTAAAGCTTTGAAGCAGCAAATTATATTTACGCCACATCAGCTCACAAACCACTCTATTATGCCCGCAATCCTGTCACACGGTAGTTTCAAGTAGAACCACAGTAGAACGGAGGAAAATAAGTATGACGAATGAAAGTAATTTGACTGAGCTAGTACGTTATTTACCTATTCTGTGCTATTCTGTTCACTGGAGTTAAACCTTGATAGAGTGGAGTCCAAAGAAGAGACTTAGAAAATGGGGTAGACGTGGTAGGTAGCATGTCGTATGAACGAAAGTAAACCAGGCAGAAATCATGATGTTCATTATCATTATGAGGCAGTCATCTCTGGTGGTGAAGTTTTAAATTTGGTTTTTTGTAATACGACACAATAAGAAGTCCCTAAAAAATGAGTGAGTACCAAATATTATAAGCAACTAGCATGGCATCTACTACCATATCACCCCATTATCCACACACGAAACAAATCTGTAGATTAAGCAAACATTTGTCCCGCTGCTGGTGAATTTGCACCTCCTGCGTCTCTTGTACCTTAACTAGTTAGAAGAAAGTTTACATTTTGTAAACAACCCCGTTCATTTAACTACGACACATCAGGTTTAATTAGATTAGTTACCATTTTGCATACACACGGGACATGACATTAATTACTTTTAGGTCCTAGCAATGAATAAATAACAGTATTCATCCACTACTACAGTACTAATATTGTATAGGTGTTTGAGACTATTTTTATTTGAATCCAGCATGGAAAGTGTGGTTTAGTCCCAACGACCCCACTAATCTCCCCACAAATGGGGTAGTTGGGAATAAAAATTCCCAACGACGATGACCCAATTCTAATTTTCATTTTTCATGGGCTTTTGTCGCTTACCTCAACTGTTTTTTTTTTACTAACTCTACGGAAAAACCTTAAGCAATAAAATACTAAAAACATAATGCAGCAAAGATCATTTTTCTTTGAATTACCTAACTCATTTAGTAATAGATGTTATCCCTACATCGTGGGCCTTATGAGCCGACACAAGCTTTGCCGAGACATATGTGGTTAAATTTTGTAAATTTATTACACCAACTGACGCCTGAAATTAAATTTGAATTACGCAGTTGATAAAACCGTTCTGTTTCTGCCAAAGCAATTAGACTTGGAGCACAAACGTGAAACCATTTTGGTTAATGTGTACGATTTCTTTGAATTAACGAACAGTGAATTGAAAATTTACATTAACAATTTATCTAAATAGGTGAGCTGACTCCGTGCGGAGTGGTCTTTTCACCGGTTAATGTGCATCGTTATAAATCAAAAACATTTTCAGAAAAAAACCAGAAGATTACTTGGTATGAATGTGGATGAATATACGAGCAGAGGTAGGCCGAAGAAGAGATGGATGGATTGTGTGAAAGATGATATGAGTAAGAAAGGAGTAAGTGTTGAGATGACTGCTGATAAGGGGAAATGGAAGAGGAATATATTATGTTGTGCCGACTCACATAGAGTGGGACAATGGCAGGAAGATGATTATGATTTTCAGAAAAATCCATTGACGCAAGACAGATTCAAACTCACAAAATTCGGATTGAAAATTATAATTACTCCCACCCCACTCGAGAAAACCGCTGTATTAGCTATTTTTACCTACTTGGTATTTCGTTTTAGGAATTTACGATTCAAATGCTCACCGCAAAAAATATCTGAAACTAAGCTGATTTAAATTTCTGTAAAATAGTGAATCGGTGAGGAATTTACTTAGGAAATAAGCATATTCCAGGATGAGATATTTTATAATAAGTGGGTACAGGAAACACTTAAAGTGCAGATTCATTGACCCCTCTATCTTAATACCCAGTAAATGACTTCATCATCAACAACTAAGCTATGACGCGTAATTTGCGTATAAACCTATATTTGAACTATCAAATCAATTCTAAAGTTAGTCATTACTGTTCCTATCATTATTTAGTTATTGAAATGTGGTTTTTGAATTTTAAGAATTGTGGTATTATTGACCATAATTATTGGTCTAAAATACTTACTGGTAATATTGTATGAGAAAATAACCCCATGTTGGTCTTGTGGTTTGTAAACAAAAATGAAACTCGATCCCTACTCGATCCCCTGTAGTCCCTCCCTATGCACGGTAGACGTTCTCTCAGATCAAACCTTCATGATCCTTCGATTAACTTTCAAATATATTATTTTTCACATTTTTCCTACATAATGCAGAAGTTACCATTCGTACTTACTTACTGGTTGCCTCACGATGATTACCTTCAACGGTAAGAGCTCGTGTTAAAATTAGCCTTATAAATTTTTCCAAAATATACATCTTTTTATAACAAACATAACAGACTTTATATAACTGTTTATTATAGTAACAGAATTTTGTTTAGTAATGAGTTTAGATTTCGTAGAAAATTAATTTTGTTATGGCAGAAGCCAGATCATTGTAATTGTTTTGAGTTGCCTAATTAAAATTATTCTCTGTATAAATATTATGTAGGGGTGGTAAAGTAAGTTAGAAATTGTATAATCATTCAATGTTGCTTACCACGAAACGTTATCATTATTGTTTCACTCTACCGTAGGTAGAGTGAAACATTTTATATTTCACAAAGTAAGTAGTATACTTACTTTGTGAAATAAAAAAAAATCTAAGGACTTTGGGCTTGAATGACTACAACATAAAAGCTTTAAGACAACTATTTATTTCGAGAAAACTTAATTGTATTTGAACATCGAGATCCAGTTTTGAAAACATTGAAAGTAGGTACAGACTATAGACAACATATTTTTAGTAACAATCACTCTTATAAAACAATCTATAAAAAATGTAGGTAGTGTCCATCAAAGGGCAGTAAAAGCCCTAACTTCCAAATGCAAAACATCATCATGTTCGGTGATAGATTTCCACCGAAAGTAAAACCTAATAATTTCACTAGTATTTTTGAATATAAGGTTCCGGAAATGTAACAAATTTTTGACTGTCATTGTTTATTAGTATGGTCAAGAAGCTTTTATTTACAGAATTTCAGAATAATTTAATCATAATACATTATTGGACATGCTTCGTGGGTAAAAAATTTAACTAGGCCATGGTCTTAAAAATTGTTTTCAATTAAATTTTTAGGATCTTATTATACAAGTTGCTCAATAATTATTATGACAGACTCAAATATATACTTACTACTAAAAATGCAAGTGAAAAGGAATTTTAACACATAAATTTAAAAATTTATAGACCTTTACCCAGCAGTGCGATGATATAGGTTAATAAAAAAAATTAAATGATGTCATTCATCTTCTATCTTTAAGTTTTGATGTCGTTTTGAATTTATACTTATTTTCATACAACTTTTTTCCTTAACCCTAAGTATAAATTTTACAATTTTACATGCATAGATTAAAATTGAGATTATGTACATCAACATTACATACATTAATATACTATAACTTACTACACTTTCTTAAAGTAATATATTTTTTGATATCATACGCATATAATCAATTTCATTTCGAATTTGGTCTTTTGATTAACATCTTTTTATTTCGTTTCATATAAAATAAAATAAATTAAGCCGTCTTTTTCTTATATTCTATTAGAAATAGCATTTATCCTTAGGTGCTGGAATCTTTATTTTTTTTACATTAATATACACAAACTTCCCATCTACTTACAATTGCACACAATTTCCGCGTTTTTTGTGTATCATTGTTTATTTTATCACTTTTTATATTCTTTGGTATACTATCTATTATTTTGTTAATATTATTCATAGACCACATCACTTGAAGCTTAGCGCCACTTCACACGAATGAAACTTCACAAGTCTCGTTTTTCATCTTACCAATAACTGTATTTAATAAGTTCAAAAGCATTGTGTCAAGTGCACGAAAGAAGCCTCTTTGAGGCGCACTTTAAATCCTTTCACCACACTGATTCGAAAAAAAAGGGACACGACAAAGAGTCTGTCAATTTTCTCCGTTTCGTCAAGTTTGTGATCATTTATTCTTGAGGTCTGAAGATCCATCTATCTTTTCACATCATCTTCTCCAGTCAAGAAGTCGTTTGTATCTCTGATAGTCATTATGGTGACTCCCTCAGCACTGTTCCTCGATATGATGTTGGCTTTCTTCTTAGCGCTTCCATAATCGTAGTTTGATATCACCACACTGTCTGTCATGTTCCTGTAATGTTGATAGAACAATCACTGTTAAAATAAATAAAAAAATAAATAAACAATCATAGTTAAAAGCATTAGTCAAAAATAAAAAATATTAGATTTAATGAAAATTACATTGAATAGATGTAAGCATAGTCCAGATCCCACACTAGATTTAGGAATCAGGCAGAAACTAGAGTGTAAATGTAACACCTATTTGTTCCAGGTCTACCTGGAATAAATACCTGCAGAACACAAAGATTTGTCCTGCCGTGAGAATCGAAACCGCACCTACTTACTTATCGTCCGCTACGCCACTGAGGTGGTCGAAAATATTAGTTTTCAAACAAATATCAACAAACAGAATGATGCCTTTTATTTTTGGTTTAGGCTAGGAGTCATCCTGTTGCTTTTGTGTTTTAAGTTTTGTAATATTTACATTTTCATACACGGTCTACATTCGTCCTAAATTTGCTGTAAGCACGTGCGCCTCTAAATCCTTTACCCCCGACTTCTAGTTAAAAATTTAAACTGAATTTCTAACTTTGAGAGATTACAATACAAGCTAAACCCTTAGGGATCCCTGAGGTATAAAATAGATGTGCTAGTTTTCCCATTTAGGTTCAGAAGAAGAAGCTTAATAGGTACTTACTTATATGCTTTTTTTTTTATTTATAATGAACGTTTTATTGGTTCAATCAAATGAAAATGAATTTAGAACCAGGCTTTTGAATAATATACTTATTTTTTTAACAACCTAGGAACAAGGTTTTAATTTAAAGATACACAAGTGATCCTTCACATAATCGAAGCCATTGAACAGCCAATAATATCCGATGAAAAGTGAATAATATTATAATCATCTAAAATTACAATTTCCTTTTTTCAAAAGAAAAGCGGGGATGATAAAAAGACATTACAGGAACGATTCAAAGACTTCTTTTTTTTGGTAAGTATAAGATGTAAAGAAATGAATTGATGCTGAATATAAGTTAAAAGCAGGTTACCGGTCTTAAAAAAATTGAAAAAAATAAAAAATACCCTTCTTTCGGGAATTTATTGCGTATTTTATTCGAGATTTGTTACAACCCCTACTATAATATTAATTTAAAAATCATCTTTCAATTGGTCTGCGAGCACCTCCAAATATTTTTTCCCGACACTATAATCTCGATTTGAACTTTGAGCATGTAATGTCTGAATGTCCCATTGGACAACACGGCTTATTTTCGTTCCAGGAATCTCCGTTTTCTACGTAATTGAAGGCTTTGGAAAGGCACAAGAATGAGATAAATTTCAATCAATGGATCTTCAACGCTAAATTATTAGGGCATTGTATTGGCTCACAAAGGGGAGGAAGTTGTTCTAAATGGGGGATCTTTGACCTAATTTCATGGAAAAAATGTTTTCATTCTACTTGTATCTCTTCAAACCCACATAAATAATGCAGAGTTTTTTTTATTAACCTATATTGTCCCACGGCTGGGAAAAGGGAAAAAGTCTCCCCATTAGGAACTTTACAAGACTTCCCATCGCTAGCATTGTCCCGTCCCACTACTACCACAGAATAAAAAGTGCTACTACCCAGTGTAATTTTGTAGTTGGCCTGTTATTTTCAATTGATTTTTCTATAAAATGCCTTACTTAAATTTTTTGTTACAGATTTATTATAGTACCTATGGGTATATAACACACATTTTTGTAATTTTGACTATAAAGAGCATAATTTATTGCATAGGTTCCTCCCATTGAAGAAACAAAGTTGTGAATTTTTGTATAATATAAGAATGTATAAAAATAAAAACAATTCGGTAAGTTCTTCCTTACCTGGTCGTACACCGATGCCTATGCGTGCTCCTGAAGGATGTCTCACAGATTGCTGTCCGGGACAGTCGGGAGCTGCAGGTTGGATGGAGAGCACTTCGTTTGCAGCACAGGTATCTGTTGAAGTGCTGCCTGAAGACTCCACTCACGCAGTACAGGGCGACGGGGTTCACGCATGAGTTAAGGAAACTATGGACAAAGAGTTCACAAATCTTAAATATCTATTACATACCTACAGGCCTTTGAGACGATGAATAAAACTCAGGCGTTTATAGTCCTTTTCACATAGGAACGGTTCCGTGACAAAGCTTTTTTATGTTAATTTCTCAAATTATCAAAAAGGAAATAGACAAAATCTTATTTTATTGAAGTTGTATCTTTTAGTATTATCACTAGATTTCATTTATTTTATTTTAAAATTGTTCATTGTTGTACAGCGTAAAACGTAAAAGTTCTGTGTCAGGGATACGTTCCTACTTGAAAAATACTATAGAGGCAACATAATATTATGCTTACACTTAATACGAATGTAATGTGCCTTGAGATGATATAGGCTTGCAGCCTACTTTAAACCATCGGCCTTATCCACAGGACATTTTGGCCACTTTTGTTCATAATCTAAAACTGATTTATTAATTGACATTACAATATCTAAACTGATGCAACAGCCCGCTCTCTCGACGGCTGAGGTCTACTTTCCCTTCACCGTTTTGAACTCGTGTAATGTGCATTACAAGAGTCCTAATAAAAAAATCCATTGTTGCACATCTGGGATACGAACTCCAACCTTCGGATTGAATCAGCAGATACCGCTAAGCCAACACAAGTCAATCATTGATCACGGCATGATCGTTTCCGTCGATTATGCGTAAAACATAATGTGTACTTTCACGAATAAACTGTTTCCCATTATGTTACAAAACAGATGAGGTAAATTATATTTTTCTTTGACTTAGTATACTCGTAGCTGGGCCATGTTTGCGGAAGGGTCGATAACAGATCAACTTTTATAGCCTATTTTATATATAATAATTACGTTTTTATACTAAAAAGAAAACCGACTTCAATGTTTGACTCGAAACGCGGTGTGACTCAGGGCGTCAAGCTGTCGATTCGATTTCTATTTGTGACATGGCTAGGAGGGAAGGTGTTTAGAGTTTTACGGGGAAACTATCAATCCCTCAGGAATAAAATTTATATGGGACCACCTCTGGAGTATACCCTTTCAAACATGAAAAGAATTTTGCAAATCGGTCAACAAATGGCGGAACAATCGCGTAACAAGATACAAAAAAAAAAAAAAAAAAACATACAGACGAATTGAGAACCTCCTCCTTTTTTGAAGTCGGTTGAAAAGAGAACTAAAGACAGCTTTGGTTTTTCGGATTTATAGGCGTTTGGGATTTAAAAGCCTTGTTTTTCTAAAGATCCGGTTTATATAAGCAAATACTGAGGACTGGTAGTTAAAATTATCTATTCTATTCTATTGATAAGATATCGTATGGTAGGTAAGTCTAAAATATAAATATCGCACTACATTCGTCAATCAATAGATTTTTCATTTCAAGAATTAGAGAACCCTTAAATTAAAAAAAAAGATCTAAATAGAGAAACCATAGAGAGCAAAATAAGGATGGGATGAGAATGATGATGATAAAACCATGAGCAAAATTTTGCAGAGATTTGTAGGTCTCGCACTTTTCGGTCGCTTGACTCTCTTACGGTCCAATTATTATCTTTACAACGCGGATGTTTCGTAGTCTCTTGTCTCATACGTTTTGGTTTCCTATCTCGGTACCGAACTTCAAAGGCTAATATTTCTGCTCTGTCCGTTTCCGAGAATCCTTTAAAAATGTTCTCAATGCGGGATTTGTGTTTGTTATATAGAATCTCCGCACAAAATGTATCAGAGGGTAAAGCGAGTGACAATACAACACCATGTTATTTCAGTCTCACGGTAACAAATAAACAGACATTAACAATAGGAGATTTTTTGTTGGTTAGGTATAGAAATAGATAGTCTAGACGTATTTTTGTTAAATAATGTTGGTTAGACCGATTTACCGCGCCTGACTGAACCAGCGAGCAGCAATCAATGGAATTACAGATTAAATTTGAGCAGGCGCCTTTAGCTTTTATCCCTGTAATACCGATAACCCGATAAAATGGAAATGAAAAACAATTTGTTTAGTTGAATTATTGTCATACCTATCTTCTATGAGCTATTACTCGTATTTGGTAGATTTTATTAATAGAATGTTTATAAGATTTTGTAGGGCCACAGTACCTTTTGAAAGCGAAACTGAAAAATGAAAACACAACAATAAACAAAAACAATAAGTAAACAAATAAGTACTTCATAATTATTAAAATACTTGTGCATTTTGGAGTCATTTTAGTTTTTGTAAAACTCACTTTTGTATAGAAAACTAAAATATATGAATTATAGATAGAATGTTTTGAATTTTATTTTTACACAGGGCTCACCTTAGACAGAATCCAAGTATCCTCAACGCATGGGTCCAATCATTATAGTCCAGTTCAGAAGTTGGAGACAGGTGGAACCAGATCTCAAACGCATGATATGGCAGGAAACAGATGAAGAAAACTGGAAAAAAAGTTAAATTACAGAAATAATAATAATTTAAATAAATATTATAAGGTGGAATTAGTTTTAAATAATTATATTTTTATTCGGTTGCAAACAGAAAAAAAAGAAAACGATAAAAAAGTTTCATCTACCACATTTGTTCAATAAATTGTGTTTGTCCTCGGCGTGAAAGTTTGTGTATCCAAATTATTACCTATTTATAAAAATAAAAAAGTTATGACTCGCTTGCATGTTTTATGGCTGCAGAGTCCAATACCGTAAACAACTGTCGTTATACGCTGCCAGAAAATAGGCAAGACGCAAGTGGGTAGAAATACTGAATACTGATGAAAATACTTTAGATAAAAAAATGAAAGAGCCTCTTTTAGTATGTGATACTCCTGTAGTATTTTGTAGTACAATCAAAAAAATTGTACTTACTATACTTTCGGAGATATCATAGTCACTACTTTCGTCAAATCAACTTCGCTTGTAGCAATAGGGAGACAATTATATTGGTGGTTACAAAGTTAAGGTGCATTTAGACGATACGGTATGACGCACGTTTTGCTAAGCTAAGTCCATTCAGCGTACGGTCTCCAGTTAGAGTTAGCGCATTTACACGACACGGTATACCGTATGACTAGGTTACTTAGTCGCACGGTGAGCGCGCCGGGTGGCTAACACTGCGGCGAGTAGGGTTACCATATGGAAAATTTTAAACGCGGACAAAGACCAGAGAAAAAAATCTATTTCAATGGAAAAGTCGCGAGTGCGTGGGCGTTTTCGTGGGCGTGGGCGTGGGCGTGGGCGTACGCGTGGGCTCAGAATTTCTCCTATGACAAGGTCTATGTTGGTAACACGTAAGTGAAGCCACGTGCGTTCCGCAAGCTCACATACCTAAATGTACGTATAGGTACACGTTGATATTTTTATCTTAATAATAATAATCGTCCTGTTGTAGGTGAATTTGATTATTTTTCTACTTAAAAAAAGAATCTTAAACATATTTTGTATCTTATTATCTTAGAAAAATCCTGATAATTCTAAAATAAAACGACATGTCTGGAGAAATTTTAACGTATGGTCACTGTAAAGTAGGCGGAACCTGGCCACAGATTACAGAGAGTACCAGTCATAGTTACCTAGTCATGCGTTTTAGCGTACGGTATAACGAGACTATACGATATAATGTTGTATGAACCTTTTTAAAATTTCGGCGTGCAAATCAAGTACACTTTGGTGTAGTGGTCTTGTCCGCCGGTTCTCAATATGAGATGTGCCGGTTCGATACCATTAGAAAATTATTTTAATTTTGCTTTTTTTTTTTTTTTGCTTTACTATTTTGTATTTTTTTTATGTTGATTGCGAAAAAAGAAAATAAAATTTAAATTCAAGGTACAAAAAAGGTACTTACACTACATGCCTAGAATCATTTTCCTTTTTTTTTTTTTTGCTTTACTAGTTTGTAATTTTTTTATGTTAATGGCGAAAAAAGAAAATAAAATCAAATTTCAAGGTCCAAAAAGAGGTATTTAACTACTTACACTACTTTCTTGCTTAGATGGTAATTTTATCAATTTTAAGCTGACTATCATAGGACAACGTACCTACATACCTACGTATGTACATACCTACATGGTATGGATCCTATGACACCTACCTATCTAATGGTAGGTTTACCTAATGATACTCATACGTAACAGAAAAAAGTGAAGCAAAAACTAAAAGAAAGTGGTTCACGACTTCCAGTCCAGGGCACGGTAGACATTTTTTTCAGATCGTTTGATATAATAGGTTTTGCTGTGGATCTACCTACTTTACAGCACCCTACAGTTAAAACTGAGGAGTTGGCTACACTGGCTGTGGCTTTGTATCTAGCTCTAGAAGTCTAGAGAAACGACAGAGAGTTGCTTCATCAATGTGTTTCTAAATAGGTAGGTACTTACCTACTGGGACATTTTGTGAAATTGTTAATAAGTAGGTACCTACCTACTATAATAGTATAAACTATTATAGGTAAGTACCTCATTATCTCACTGGATAGGTAGGTAGGTACTTATGTACCTACCTACCTATCCTATCCGCTTCTCCGCACTGTCTTGCTCGCTCGCTCGGTGGATCTGAACACGCGCAGACGTGCACTCGGCAACCACTCGCCGCTCGATGCACATTACATTAAGATAATGGCTGTACGTACCTACATTACCTACTACCTACGTATGTATGTCGCAGGCAACTTATTTGTATAGGTAGTTGCGTGGTTGTATGTATAGGTAGGTACCTATCTAATACTTTACCTGTACTGCTTGCACACGAGGTCAGCACAGTGAGGCAGAGCAGTAGGCAGCACCAATAGGACAGCGGCAAACAGTTATTGGTTCGATTGTCGGGATATTTCCCCATATTTATTTTCTGACATTGTCTGTAGTAGCAACGTCAGTGCCGAGCGAAAGTCTTTTTTCCGTACCTAAGGGACTAGCAGCTTTGGGCACACGAGAAGGTTGTCTGACATAGTGCTCTAGTACAGTTCGCCCAACGGATCTAGGCATTCGTGAAGTTAGCCGTTTGTCTGCGTAGAACACAATTTTGTATGAAAAAGCGGTTGCTGCGCAGACAAACGGCTAACTTCACGAATGCTTAGACTCGTTGGGCGAACAGTAGGTACCTAATGTAGTAGGTTCCTACCTACGTATCAAAATATTATGTACCTATCTATCTACTTACCTACAATTTTTTATAGAATAAAATCTTCACACAGATAGGTAAGTTTGTACCTACTTAGGTATAAATTTACATATCTGCGCGTCTGGGATTCGAACTCGCAGCCTTCGGATGTAGGTTGATGAGGGTACGTAGGTACATCTCACTAGGGTAACACGGTTCTCAACACTACTTAGAAGTATGTACATAGGTACCTACCTACCCGGGTAGGTAGCATACCTAGGTACATATTCTCATCTATCTACCTACTTAGGTACGTGTAAGTATTTATTTAGGTACCTACCTACATTGGTAGTATGGTACCAAAATAGGTACCTACGTAGAGTATTTTAATAGGTTTAGTCCTGTTGGTAGGTACTCAGGTAGGTCGGTCCTACCTAGGTACTATCATAAAGCTGTATCACATAACTACCTACCTACTAGGTAGGTACCTACCATCCCAACAATGTGGTAGGTAGGTAGGTAGTACTTAGATAATTACTTTTTTGTTCGGACACGTTTTGGTAATAAGTTACTCGCTACTCGACTAAAATACAAGACTAGTCCGAACTACGCATTAGTGGGTGTCACAGAACTATAGTTCTGTGGTGTGTGTCATTCACAGTGTCATTATTACTGTCATTTTTATCTATTCTCCGGTAGGTACCTAGACAATTCGCTACTATGATGCTAAGGAAGCTGAGACAGGTACAGTTCTTCCAACGGATCTTGACATTCGTGAAGTTACCTACAAATTTTTATAGAATAAAATCTTCACAGTTAGGAAAGTTTGTACCTACCTAGGTATAAATTTACATATCTGCGCGTCTGGGATTCGAACTCGCAGCCTTCGGAGGTAGGTTGATGAGGGTACGTAGGTACATCTCACTAGGCTAACACGGTTCTCAACTCTACTTAGAAGTATGCAGGTACCTACCTACCCGGGTAGCATACCTAAGTACATATTCTCGTCTATCTACCTACTTAGGTACGTGTAAGTATTTATTTAGGTACCTACCAACATTGGTAGTATGGTACCAAAATAGGTACCTACGTAGAGTATTCCTGTTGGTAGGTACCTAGGTACTCAGGTATAAACGCATATAAATTTTTCGAAACGAAAAATCCAGTGATGCACGGCCGGGATTCGAACCCACGACCTTCGGATTGAAAGTCGAGGCACAACCCCATTCGACCAACACGGCTTCTAGGTAGGTAGGTTATACATTTATAGGTAAGGTAAGTATACTAGTAGCTAGTAGGTAGGTACCTACTTATTCACAATTTCGCAAAATTTCCCAGTAGATAAGTACCTGCCTATTTAGAAACACATTAATGAAGCAACTCTCTGTCGTTTCTCTAGACTTCTATAGTTAGATACACAGCCACAGGCAGTGTGGCCAACTCCTCAGTTTTAACTGTAGGGTGCTGTAGGTAGATCCACAGCAAAACCTATTCCCTATAACAGCATAATATGATCTGTGCCTATACGTGTGTAAGTACAATATTATGTGTAATATATATGTTATGTGTATGCCTGCGACGCAGAAGGTTGCGGGTTCGATCCCCGCCGCGGGACAAATGTTTGTATGACCTACAGATATTTGTCTCGGGTCTGGGTGTTTCTATGTATAATATGTATGTATTTACAAACAAAAAGTATATAAGTAGTATATCAGTTATCTGGTTCCCATAGTACGCAAGCTTTGCTTAGTTTGGGGCTAGATGATGCTGTGTGAAAATGTCTTAAAAAAAAAAAAAAAAAATGTAACCAAATAGGTAGATGCTACCTACTTATTTAGTTACATACTTAGCCACGGAGGTACGAGTAGGTACCTACCTACCTATGTAGTACTCATACGTACTTACTTACCCAAGTACCTACCTACTTTTTATTAATTTTGGAAGCCTATCTGATTTACCTACCCCTTTGACAACTTTAAAGTGTTGAAAGGATCTTGAGTGACGATCTGAAAAAAATGTCTACCGTGCCTTGGAAGTCGTGAACCAGTTTATTTTAGTTTTTGCTTCACTTTTTTCTGTTAGGTATGAGCATCATTAGGTAAACCTACCATTAGATAGGTAGGTGTCATAGGAACCATACCATGTAGGTATGTACGTAGGTATCATGGAATGGTAGGTATGTAGGTACGTTGTCCTATGATAGTCAGGTTAAAATTGATAAAATTACCATCTAGGCAAGTAGTGTAAGTACCTCTTTTTAGACCTTGAAATTTGATTTTATTTGCTTTTTTTGTCATTAACATAAAAAATTACAAACTAGTGAAGAAAAAAAAAAGGAAAATTATTCTAGGCAAGTAGTGTAAGTACCTCTTTTTGGACCTTGAAATTTGATTTTATTTTCTTTTTTCGTCATTAACATAAAATAATTACAAACTAGTGAAGAAAAAATAAAACAAAATTATTCTAGGCAAGTAGTGTAGGTACCTCTTTTTGGACCTTGAATTTAAATTTTATTTTCTTTTTTCGCAATCAACATAAAAAAAATACAAAATAGTAAAGCAAAAAAAAAAAGCAAAATTAAAATAATTTTCTAATGGTATCGAACCGGCACATCTCATATTGAGAACCGGCGGACAAGACCACTACACCAAAGTGTACTTGATTTTCACGCCGAAATTTTAAAAAGCTTCATACAACATTATATCGTATTAGTCTCGTTATACCGTACGCTAAAACGCATGACTAGGTAACTATGACTGGTACTCTCTGTAATCTGTGGCCAGGTTCCGCCTACTTTACAGTGACCATACGTTAAAATTTCTCCAGACATGTCGTTTTATTTTAGAATTATCAGGATTTTTCTAAGATAATAAGATACAAAATATGTTTAAGATGCTTTTTTTAAGTAGAAAAATAATCAAATTCACCCACAACAGGACGATTATTATTATTAAGATAAAAATATCAACGTGTACCTATACGTACATTTAGGTATGTGAGCTTGCGGAACGCACGTGGCTTCACTTACGTGGTACCAACAACACACGCGACTTTTCCATTGAAATTGATTTTTTTCTCTGGTCTTTGTCCGCATTTTAAATTTTCCGTATGGTAACCCTACTCGCCGCAGACTTAGCCGCCGGCGCGCTCACCGTGCGACTAGGTAACTAAGTAACTTAGACCCGATGACCGTCGCACTTTTTAAGACATTTAGCGTGCGGTGAGCATTTACACGGGAAAATTGGCATGCGATGCTAAATCGTACGTGCTTATACCGTGTCGTGTAAATGCACCTTTAATCTTGAGTTGAAATCTCAGATTTGGCTGCTTGTCCAAATAAAGTGTAAATAAACTTATCGTAGCGAAAAAATCCTAAAATCGATGTGTAAACCACCAGGAATACAAAATCTAAATTGGGCATCGTTTTATTATCAAAACAGCGTTCATTGTTCTTTCAATTACTTTTGGGGATTATTAGGGGAATCATTTTGATGGAGAGCGAATTATATTTCCTTTGTTTAGTTATCAAAATGGTCCAGCAAAATAATAAGTTGTTGAGTCTGGAGATGAATGGAAGATTTTTCGAATTTGAGTCTTTGTGTTGAGTTATTGTCAAAATTATATATTTTGTTTGGTGAAACTACAGAGAAACTGCTATAAATTTAGTTAAAAAATAAAAAAATCTTACGTGTTTGTGGGGGTAATGCATCCACTTTTAATGAGATAGTCAGGGGTTCCAGTCATGTGTATCAATAGAATATTTTATTTTATTATATTTGCTAGATTTTTTTTTATAATAAATGCGTAAGCGGTGACCACAATATGGCTGGTTGACGCGATGCAAGGTTTCGTGTACAAAGCCGCCTTTTTGAACAAGAAAACTTGCTTTCGAAAACCATTTAGGTAATTATATGATACGTGAATGCGTTCGAGGTAAGTTCTAAGTTGCATCTATCTAGAGGGCAATTCAAATATAAATCATAATATTCTGCGTTTTGGTTCTATTACGCTATTAAATTATAATCAGTCACCAGCCGTTTCAGATTATGTTAATAAATGACAATCTTATCTCTTCAAAATAATACTGTGGAGTCAAATTCTATCTTAAAATTTTGCATCAAGCTAAAATTTACTTAAATTTGACTCACAGGATCTAACTTTCAAGTTAAATTTGAGACAAAACTACTTAAAATTTCACTTGAGTTCCAAGTTGCCATGTAAATTTATACAAAACGGGTGAATGCTTCATCGTAAGGCCATAAACTTTGTATTAGAAACAGTATTAGTTTTCTAATAAGCTGTTTTATGAGTTTCTTTGAACTTTATTGAATCGACAACGCAGTTGGAAATTATTAAGCTTAGTGCTTCGTATAACGTGCCAATTTTGCGTGCCAAATGGTCTGTATAAGATATATTTTTCATTGCTATTACGACTTTCACCTACAAATGATTTCAGTTTTTTTTTCTTTAATCTTAAAATGTTATGAAACCGATACTTTTTGACTTAAGTTAAGACTTACCACTGACGAACACAAGCACCATACAAGCAACAGACTTCCTGGCTTTCGCCTGTGCCTCTCCTTGTCCTCCCTGAAGCGCTCCAGGCATCTCTCTCGTACTGGCTAGTAGACGCTGTGCCATGAGTGTGTAGAACACTGTTATCACCACAAGAGGAAGACCGTAGTATATCGCAGCTTTGAATATCGTCATCCACCTGATGAAAAAAAAATAGGCTAAACAAAACAATCATGACCATCGTACACTGCCTGATTTTACGTACGTACAGGGTTCAGCCTCCCTAAGCTTGTGACAACTAATACGATCCAGCGCTTATCTATTGACGATATTGTCCAAGCAAACCTAATTGGACCAAATTAATGGTATATACGTCGAGATTGTATGGAGAATGTGATGGGATTGAACAAAGCGAAACCTTTGTCAGCATATAGCAAGGGGCCATTCGTGGTTTCTTTTTCTGCTTACAGGAAATAAGTGTCATTTTATGATTTTTTTATTTACTTAGAGCAAATTCATACTAAGTACATAACATGTGTATTACCTTTATACTTAGAAGTGAGAAGGGTAAATTATAAATAAGAAATGTCCTGATTTTGTTTCATTTTCGTAAATGGGTTTATTCATTGAGAATTAATAAAGTAGGTAGAGGGTCTATTCAGTGAGTATATTGTTTTCAATATTCTGGGAAAAGGGGTAATGACATTAATATTATTAAAAGTATTTTACCAGTTACAAAACCTTTTCAATTGTAACCTGATTACAAAATCGATTAATGTGTATCAGTTATTAGCCGCTCAATTAAACTCGAATATGATTGCTATTTGCTAGTCATTAAGAATCAATAAATTTTAAATATGCTCTTATATTTGTAGGTATCTACCTACGAATATAAGAGCGGTAGTAGTAGGTTTAAATTAGATTTTCCCTGTCTGGTAGAGATTTTTAGTGATAAGACCGCCGGTTGTATATCATAGTTAAGTTTTTTGTTTAGTTTTATATTTTTGTTTTACTTTTTATGTGGTGTGCAATAAAGTATTTTTTATTCTACTACTTATTAAATGAAATCCATTCATTTGATATTTAGAAGAATACTTTTGGAATACGCCAACGAGTATTGTGAAATCTGGGAATGTCTCTTGCAAACTTGAATGTAAATCATATTATAATTCAATTATCTCCACTGATTGTTAGATTGGACTAATCGCACTTCAGGTGCGAAGGGTAATTGGGTTTTGTTGCCTGTTGCACCCCGGACACTACAAACTACGTGACCATGCGTTTTCAAATAAATATACAGCGTGTGTTTACTAGCCAGCATAGTGATTATTTTGTAATTTTCAGTACCTATGGCTATAGGTACTAAAAATTACAAAAAAATCACTATATAGAACTTCTTTCTAAAGTAATGAATTCAACATGCCTTGTTTGTTGTATAAAAAGGTGCAAAGATTGGTTCATTGATTTATTGAATCATTGGATTTTTTTGACAACCGATTTCCCCAATACCTTGAACTTATTAGGAGGTTCGTAGCAATGCGAATAATATAATTTGAGCGACAACTCAATATTTTTTGGAATTGAAGAGGAATATTTGATGAGTCGACATTCTGTACGACAATCAAAATGGAATAAAATTATTTTATAAATTTGTTTTTGGAAAAAGGTTCTTTATTTTCTTACGTAGGTCTTTAAATTACTTTGTTCTATTTTCAGCTGCGTTGGCCGAAAAGCTTCGTGAGTTTCAAGAAAATCCGTTCAATCGAATGCTCTCAGGCTCATTTCAAAAGACCAGTTGAATGAAAATTGACATAATGAAGCCTATAGGTACTGTAACAACACCCCACCCTAAACTATATTAAAATAGATCTGAAGCTAAAGAAAAACTACCTGACAGTGGAAACTCTAAGTATTCGTCTAGAAATAATTGTTCCTAATAGTGTGAAAGTCATGGGAGTGAAATAAAATATAATTTACGTCAATAAATACATTTAATACTGATTCTTAGAACTAAAGTGACATCAATTATAATTAATTTCTGAACAATACCTAAGTATAAGTATTGAACAGGACACAAATTAAATACCCGAATTGTGAATTTAAAAATACAAATGAAATTATTAATATTAAACTAAAATAACTAAACTAGATTTGGTGCACGGCGAGCTGAAAGGGAAACAAATTGTTTGCATTAGTGAATTATCAGAATAATTTTATCCATTCATGTAACACATATATTAAATTAATCATAAAAGTAGAAACTTAATTGAGTAATCTAAAGGAAGCTTAAGAATTGAAAACAAGTCGTATTAAAGTTAAGAAATTTAAATATTCAGTCAATAAAGGTCTAACGAGATACAAAGAGAATAAAATATTTATATTTTTTCATGCAATGGCCCCTACTCAACACAGCCGTCTAGTACCTCGTAACCCTAGATTCGTGTGCCTAGGAATATCTTGTCGCACGACTTAGAGATGGGGAATACTCCTAGTCCAAAATACAGAAGCCTTGCAAGCGCAGACATGCCTTATCTAACTTATTCTACGCCAGCAATCCGCGGACCTATCATGTTAATAAGCGTAGGCTAAACATGTAGAAGGAGTCTGACACAAGCCACTCCCACCTATAACGTATATAGAATGGTTTTTGTGAGTGGCTCACACGATAACGTATACCATGGATACCAACTACATGGAACCAAGGGTACGCGAGCAGGAACCTAGCGCGCGGCTATGTGCTAGCGCACATAACCCATCCGTTTGGAGTGCTCTTCTGACACAGACTTCCCTCACTAGTCCAGTTACGGTGTTGGGTTTTTGTGGAAGTCCAACGATAACGTATACCGCGAAAAACAACTCTACCTAAATAATTCCATGAGATAACGTATATCTCAAACTTCCTGACCTAGTCAAACAGATCAGGGGAAATGAAAACGTAGTGCATAAAGTATGTCTGAAAGACACACTCTACATTCCACGTTCCATTGGGTTAGTATCTAAATTGTTTCTAGATGAACTCGTTCTCTGCTTCCTAATAGATAATACAGCGCTCCTTATACCTATTACTATAAAATGCACAATAGGGCATGCAGCTGTCTATTCTACTCGTCGATTCGCTGCAGCTATACTGTGGATTATTACGGAAAATAGTATGCGTAATTTTAATTTCTTAAGTATGATTATTGATTTCAGCGAATCTATAAAGAATATAATTATCATACACTATAAATAAGGCTACTTAGCTGGAACAAAACAGGAATCGAATTTATGTTAATAATCTTGCACCCTCCTCTGTAGAATAATACGTAAGTAAATAACATGCGTAAATTAACTTATAATTAAATATGTTCTCGATTTCAGCGACCCTAGAAAGAAACAAAATAGCAAACTCTATAATTAGAATCAATAAGCCGGAACAAAACCTGTGGAATCTGTATAAATAATTCTGCATCAAAATAATTGCAGAATCTTATTTATTATCTTATTCTAAAAATACATTACCGAATTTGTTCACCGAATCTAATTATTAATTCAAATCTAGAAATATACTTAGACTGATTTAATTGTAAATAACACTGACTCTACTACTTTCAACTACACTGAAGCTAATTTCCCCATTCTCTCACAATCTGTCTGAACTATCCTTGACTCCTGGACCTCTGTCGTCTATCCCTCTAACTGCCTCACCCCCGATCGTCTGTCCCGAATCTCTTGCGTCCCGTGATTTTGTGGTTCTCATCCCTTCCCTAAGCAAAGGTGTGGCTAGTAACCATTCCTCACACGTTTCACCAATAGCTTCATAATATTCGAGCTCATAAAAAATAAAGGGCGTAGCCTAATTAGCTAAAACCTTAACTCAAACTTCCCACAGTTACAGACACATAAAAACAACCTCTTAATTCCAAGAAACTTAAAACTATCGTCGCCAACGCACTTGAACGTGAAATTTAGAATCGTTATTTATTGGCTTGTGAACATCGCAAAACCAAGATATAATACTTGAAACTAAGAGTTCTCTCTCAAGTAGGGCTAATAAACATTCCTAATTAATGTGAGCGATGAAAACTATTTCTTACAGTAAAAATGATTTGTTTTAAAATCGAGATCGTTACAGTACCTACTCTGCATTATAAAGATGATGACGATTAGAGATTAAACTACGAGGAAGCATGCTTGAGATAAAGAAGAAATGTTGTGAACTACTTTCAAATATCTCTTTCGACTTATCTGGAAAGAGATCTTCGTGTATGTCGCCCGTCTCTCTACGGATACACTTAAGACGCAAAATACCTCGTCTGTACGCAAGCCAATCAGAACTCATAAATAAATCCTAATCTCCAATTGGAGAATAAAAAACATTATATAAATAAACCTCTTATCAGGCAAAGTAACGTCGAAAGTCTAAATTATAGAATACATGCCAGCGCTGACGAATGGGCCCGAATCAATCAGCTCGCTCTGGCAATCAATCACAAAGGGCTTCGTAGGGCCGCCACGCAAATTATGTATATTGATGTTTGCAAGAACAAAAAAATTATGTATTTATATTATGTCTTTCAATATTGTTGAGACGAGTTCTCGAGAATCAAAAAATAATAGTAGTAGAATCTATAGTATTCTGGTTTGTTCTAGATTCGAATTTTTTCGACAATGATCTGCAGGTAGATTCTGGCTAATGTTGCAGAATTGTATAAGTAAGTAGTAGAAGCCAAGACAATAAGAATGTATAATGTGACCGCTGAGTGTTTTATTATTATTAATACTCGTAACATTCTAAATATGAAAATATACAATTGTCATCGAAGATCGAAACATTCATCAGCGAGAGAAATGCGAGCTATACAGGGTGTAAAAAGACGTCTACCGAAGCCGAAAGGGGTAGGTACAGCATCCCAAAACAAAGCCAAATCCAAAAGCATTTTCCAAAAAAAAAAACATTATATCCGGAGAATACCGACCTCGCACAGCTGGTCGAGCGTATGTACTGGGCGCGTTTTTATACGTAGATTGCTGGATTTTGAGTTTTAATAGTTTTTTTCTTTTATAAATGAAATGATTAGGTAGGTATGGTCTTGTTATGTTGTACTAGTAGCAAAAAACTAGAAAATAAAATAAAATGACGTAGCTAAGTAAAAAAAATTTTTGCGTTTTTTTTCCATAAATATGTTCAGAATCATGGTCTGATTGCAATCCCTCAGTTTTCGGTAGCAGTATTTTTACACCCTGTAAAGTGGCCAACTAAGATGACGGAGTTCTAGTCCGCCTCAGCTAAATAACTTTTATAGCCGGGGCCGATACCGTCTTTCAAAAGTTTGTTTGATTTAGAAGCTAACTCTATTCTAGCCAGTCACTATCATAGTCAAAAGTTCCATTATCGTTCGACAACCCTAGCTCAATTTGCACAATAGCATCGTGGTCAAAGCACGGAGTTGTGTTAGTAGTTAACATGTTGCGCTCTAATCCTGTCCAACCATGTTCAATCATTCGAATGATTGATAGCTTTTTCTACTGGAAAATCTGGAAACAAAGTCTAGATAGACAGATATAGATTTAGTTGAACACACACATAATACTCGTAGAAAGAATTGATACGTCTGTGATGCGCAAATAAAACTTGAAAGCATTCCTTTTATGAGGTAGATCGTTTCCTTCCAATTCCAACTTTCTTCTACTTTTTTTTTATAAAGCCGATATTAATCAAATTCCTTATTCCTCAACTCTTTCCACACTTCTGCTACCTATGAGATATACTTACTTAGGATATTCCTTCCACGCTGGTGGATAGGGTGTGCAGTACACGAAAGTGACGTTGTGCTGTAGATGCATGGTGACTGTACTGGAGAACAGAGCTGATGGGGTCGCGAAGAGTAGTGCTGCACCCCAAATGAAGGTCGCACAGGCCAGTGGTAGCTTCCGCAGCTGAAAAAAAATATCCGATGAATTGGTTTTTCACTACTTTATTAGCTCATTTTCACTTATCATTAATTCCTTTTCGCTCGAAAGGAAATTAAGGACTATTTAGTCGTCACGTAAAGGAAACTATAAAATACACTTTATAATATATTTGGCTACAAATAGCTAATTTGATTTATAAGTAAGGGTAAAATAGGTACTTGCTACACTGGCACACATCCAGGCCGAAAATGATAAGCACCATTGAGCAAAAAATGACCGAGACTGGTAATTTGGTTCAATAGCTTCGCAAACAGTCATTCAGTTCAGGCCAACGAATTCGGCTAAAATAAAACTCGTTGTCACAACTTCATCAATTAATTTGAGCGCTCGGGTTCACAACGCATTCAAAGTTATTAGGGCGCTTAGCACTGAATATTTCATTACACCTTTTGGCGAGCAAAGCTTTACGTACAATTAAAACTAAGCTCTCAATATTGAAAGAAAATATATTCAGCAAGGAATCACTCGGTTTCGCAATATTGGACAATAATTTTGGAGCCTGACAAAATAAACCTAGCTAGGCTTGCCGGTTTTACCAGTCCATTTATGACAAATCAACAAAAAGTAGGTAAATCTAGCAAGCTCTAGCAAAATAGAATGAATTATGTTTTTTATGTCGTATTTATGATATCGATCAAATACCTATGTTACGTTAGCTAAATGAAAAATCTCTATATATATAAAAATGAATCCCTATATCCCTTGGTCACGCCATCATGCGTGAACGGCTGGACCGATTTCACTATTTTTTTATTTTGTTGTGTTTGTTATTGTCAGAAGAAGGTTCTTATGACTGAAAAAAATTGCGCGGAAAAAATGAATCCCTATATCCCTTGGTCACGCCATCACGCGTGAACGGCTGTCGCGCGGGTCAGCTAGTAATGAATAAAATACATTCAGCAACATACCTGTAGTTTCCTAAAAGGGTTCACAATCGCACAATACCGCTCAGCGGAAAGTGCAGTCAGAGTGAACACGGAGACCCCTATGCTGACATCCTTGCCGGTCTCAGATATTCTGCAAATGAGTGAGCCCCATGGCCACGACTCCAGGGTGTAGATGATGGAGACGAAAGGCACGCAGATCAGAATGACTAGAAGATCTGCCAATGCCAGCGAGAATATGTACCTATTGAAAGAACATGCAATAAGAAGAAGAAATACAAGAAGAGAAATATTTCTCGGGAGATAAAAAGTTTTCAAGAGCAAAAGAGGCTAAATGATCAGCCATCTTATTTAAGAAAGAAAAGTGGAAGGAAGGAGGGGTAGAGGAAGACTGAGGATTCGTTACATGAGCCGCGTAAACCTTCTTTACTCATGTCGTACATAGAGGTCAAGGAGGTTGCCCATGATATAACTGAGTGGAAAAGGATCAAGAAGCTTATATTGTGTGTATAAAATTTAAGCTTCTTGAAAAGGATGTATCAGGTTATGCGGACAAGGGACGATCCCATAAAACAGAAGAAGAAAGTTCTTGAAAATGTAATAATGAGGTCAAGTCAAAAACTTTTTTTTTTAATGTCAGAATTTTCATCTTGTGTTTGATGATGATTGGTGTTCTCCCTTTTTGTCTGCCTGTCAGTCGGTTATTATTAAAATAAAAAGGTACTTTTTACGTAGAACATGATACAAATATACTTTAAATACTATTTACATTAGTTTTGACCGAATAATTAGAATTTATGGTTCAGTTCTAAAAATACTTTTTCACAGATCGAGAAACTGTGTTTATTTTTGAGTTTTATTTTGAATACTAAATATCAATTCAACGTAGTCTAAACTCTGCAAAACATTGAATAAAATTAAGTAATAAATCAGTAAATTGTTTCCCTTATCCCTAATCTACTTGATAAGAAAGTTAATAAACTCAAAACAATATAGAGGGTTTCAGAGATTAACTAAATCGTTATAACCGCCACCGAATGGTCTATGGGGAACTTTCATTGAGTTAGAAGTTTGAGGTACAGTGATTCTGTTTGTTGCCAAATTATCGTATATAATAAAGTGTTAGGCTCGTGTTCTATTATTGGATAATGTTTTACTCTCAAACTTGCTTGGCAAAAAGAATTACAATGCAAATATTAATCTCGTGTTTATAGAATAATGAACTTACGTGTTAGGCGCATTCCTCATGCCCCTATGCCTGACATACACTATCACCAAAGTCCCGTTCCCCAGCACACCCACTATGAAGATGATAGCGAAGATGACAGGCACCAGGTATGTCTCCAGTCGCTCTCCATAAGGAGTGTACTCGGTGCTGTTGTCATCGTCAGGGCCGATCGTGCTGAAGTTCAGTTCGGAGAGCATAGTTGGAACCTGAAACAAAATTGTATCATTTGATTTGTTGCAAAATCAACACAGTACATGGAAGTCGTGAAACTGGCGGGGAAGACCACAAATGAGGTGGCGGGGCATGCTAGACGCATAAGAGAGGGACTGGCAGACAAGGACACTGGATCGTGCCTGGTAGAAAAGGTGGAGGCTTTCGCCCAAAATGGGATAGCATGCATAACCTATGTAATATAAGTGATTGATTAGATTATTCGCTTAGATTAGCTTAGATAGGAGATACCAAACTTAACTTTCTCGATCACAATAGAAGAGCATGGACGAAGAATGTTTTTACAGAATAAGGTTAGTTAGGTTAGGTTGTTGATATTTTAGGTTAGGTTAGTCAATATTAAAAAAAAACCTCTAGAAATTTTGAGCGGATGTCTACCGTGCACAGAAATGGCAGACTGGTGTTTCTGTTCTAAGCGAGTTTTCAATCTTCTTATCGTGTCACCAGTTCTTTTGAACCGGTATGGTGAAAGGATTTTAAGTGCGCCCCAAAGAGGCTCTTTTCGTGCACTTGACACATGTTTTCGAACCTTCTACGACACAGGTTCTACGACATGCCGGATTCCTCACGATGTTTGCCTTCGCCGTTTGAGAGTACTGGCATGGCATAGTGCATATACATTTTTCGACAGAAAAATTCATTGGTGCACGACCGGGATTGAACCCATGACCTTACGATCTGAATGCGGGACACTTACCACTAAACCACCAGTGCTTTGCATCTATAAAATACGTACCTATATGTATAATTTTAGCCCACAGTCATCATTTTCTCACAAGCTCGTCCACGCTGTTATTCTTCCAGTTTTGCTGGCTAATGCAGTGTCCATGCATTATGCATAGCGATTGCAATGTCGTTATGACATTAGCATAGCAAACTCAAACTTTCAGTTCTCAGCGATAATAATGTATATTGAGAGAGGTGATTAATTATTTTGAAAGTATATTGCTGTTTACGTTAGCTTTTGTCGTGTATAGTTGTATCAGGTTTTTTTCATCACAACGGAATGAGAAGGAATAATTGGTCGCAAAGGAACAGATCTAAGACTAAGTATTCTAAATGATCCTTTATAAATGTTGCCCAAGATTAGTAATGGGGATGCATTCCTGGTTGTCAGAGCATGCATGAGAAGCGCTCGTGGTCGTGCTTGCTTAATCGTTCTTGATAGATCGTCGAAGTTAAGCAACGTTCGAAACGGTCTGTAAGTGGATGGATGGCCGCCAGTGGCATTTTCATCTGAGCGCTTCCGTGCTTCGGTGAGCATGTTAAATTGTCGGTCCCGCCTATTAAAGTCATTAAGCCAAGACGGAGGCCTTAAGGCGGCCTAAAAACTCCGTCAACGGAGTTGGCAACTGACTCATAAGAAGTTACTTACTTTTAGAGCATGCCTATAATGACTCAAAAAAATGTTGTGGAAAAAAAAACAAAAAGCAAAATAGGTAATACGAGTAGTAACAACAAATACCTACAAATACAAAAAAAACACATTTTAAGCTCTCAGCAACCGCAACCAAAGTTCAAATTGAATGTGACAGATGCAGACACTTCGAAAATTGAATTTATCATCGAACTTTGGTGTCAGGAGAGGCTGACAAACAAGAACTGAATGCGTTTACTCACAAAATAGAATGAATTTAACTTTAAAATATTTTATTGTAAAACCATGTGAGGTTTCAGAAATCATAGGTTTATTCTGAAATTGATTTAGAGCTTTGTTGTCGTACATCGACTGATAAGTTGATGTGAAAATTAGAAGTTGTATGTATATGATATGATTAAATGGGTATTCATTCACCCTTCAGCAAATATAGCTTTATTCAAAAATTCTATCCACACTTCCACACGTACGAGATGATTGCCTATTGAAGAGCGGTTAGGTATCTCCTCACAGAAGCAAACTTTGCTTATAAACATATTCCAAAACTCTACAGTTATGTATCAATTGCTGGTATTTCCCCACTACCCTTCTTCCTACTGTCCCATAAATTCTTAATCCTCCCTATCTTGATATTATAAACCGGATAATTTGTGCTTCGATAATTTTATACTTAGGTATTTGTGCTTTGATGAAACTTCGGATATACGTAGAACGAAGTCTTGATTAGCACTACCTATTAAAAGTTTTGCTTAAAATTTCAAGTGCCTAACTCTTTGACAGCAGTGTCTGAAATTTGAGTCTGGGCGAAGGTACCATACTATTCCTGGCACCTTGATTGATGCTCATGGTTTTTGATACCCATGACATAGAATTCTTAGTTTCTAGGAATATTTTCTGTGGCTGTTGGGTGTTATTTATTTATTTCATGTAAAAGATTTCATGTTGAGCATTATCGGACAACACACACTGTATAGAAGGTTTTATTGATGTCGCGCACAAATCTCGCTATAATGTTTTTATTGATGGAACACAGCGTGTCATTTGTTTCTGTCGGATGTCTGGGTTTGACGTCAGAATTATGTTGTGCTGTTGTGCTCATATAAATGTCACACGCGGTTGTAGGTTAGTGGCGAAATAATGTGTTTGATCATGTACGGGTCCCCACTAAGTGTAAACCTCACACGGGATCATTAAGGATTTTCAAAAGTATAAAAAAATTTAGCATAGATGGATGAATCCGAGGGTTACAATCTCGAAACAGTTAAATTCTTGGGATGTATTTAAAGAGAATACTTAGGTCATAACAAAATGTATTTTAACTAAATATCAACAAAATTCTGTATCGTGGGTTTCAGAAACTTTAAGCAGGTACTTACCATGGAACAAAAACACCTACCTAATCCCGGGTCCCGGATCAAATACCGATACCCTGTCGTTGTTTTGTAAATTGGTTGACTCCTAGACTAGAATGGGTACCTATACCTACGTATTATAATCCCGAGCATCAAAATAATTATCTTCCGGACGAGTTAACATGTCGAGCGCATTGACAACAACTGCCTGACGTCAGCCGATAACGAACTTATGTAAGGAAAGGGATCTGTAGACATAGTACTCTCATCTCTCATCCAATATGTCTACCATGAAGTGCAATTGCGAAACGGATCAAAATGGTGAGCGATATTCCAAAATCGGTTTAAATGATGGACATGCGAAACCAATCTTGCGCCAAATCTTACCATGAAACGTCTTAGTCATAGCAAACGAAGCTACGTGTATTTGATAGGAATCGTTTTTGAATTTTGTTTGTTGACGAATCTGCGTACCTACGAATGTGTTGATGGTTGACCCACTGAACTATCACTGGTTTACAGTAAAACTCGGTTGGTTTCGTATTTCTCTCTATTTCCGAATACACCAAGAACTTCAAGGTGGTAATTATCTAAAAAAATACTATACTAGGATAGATAAAGGTATGTATTTACTACCTTGAAGTCGATCGGATGTATTCGGAAATAGAGAGAAATACGAAACCAACTTAACGCTTTATTAATGTAGTTGTACTGTACAAGTTTATGACATCTCCAGAAACTTCAATCAAGAATTATTATAGATTTAGTAAAACCGTCTCGGTAAATAACAGCTCAGGGCCGTTATTTTGTTTAGCATTTGACGTTTTTCGTGATGAATGATCGTAAGTATAAGATAATGTTTTACGGCCTTATTAATTAGATTACCCTAATTCTAGCTTAATACGAGACTACTCTCAGACTTGTTACTTCTTTAGTAACGAAGGAGCAACTTGAATATTTTGATGTTATTAATAAACTGGTAGTAGCCTCGAATGAGTAATACATTCCTTACATCGGGATTAGTAGAAAAAGAGTGAATGAACGAATGATATTATCATTCAAAATATTGTCTATCTCTGTCATTAATTATATGAATGACAGAGATAGACAATAATTTGTATTTGACAATCTGTTTTATTCAAAGAGGTTTTATTCTTCTAAAACTTTTTGGTTGAACACCAAAAAGTTTTTGTTGACCAAAAAATGTTTAATCATAAAAAAGTATTTAGTCATTTTAACTGTTTTATTGTTTCTTGCTAATCCGAATGGTTTTTCACCACAAAATCTATACCTATGCAGAGTTACTTGGATTTTAAGTTCAGTTTTTCGAGATCGTCCAATAGATTCTTGTAAATTTTCACTCGCCACATTTTTGAAACTGGTATCCATCCTCATTCAATTCTTCCTCAAATCATCAACATAATCCATCCTATTTGCACAACCTTTTTTTGTGACGTAAAAATGACAAAATTCATGATACGTCTGCCTACTCCATCTCTATACTAGGTGGCGCCTAGGAGTAACTCTTACTCCGAGAGTAGAGTCGAATTAGCTTAGTTCTTCCTTGGTCTTTATTTATTAATACTGAATTGACCTACTACAGCCTTATGCTTTGGATTAGCGTTAATACCACCTTAGTTCGTGTTTATTAATGACAGCCTTTAGGATTAGTAACTGTATAACTAGGTTCAAAGGGTGTAATTCGGCTTAACTTAAAACTTTTTTGTCACGCTGACAGAATTTAGCTTTGTTTAAAATACGTCACGCTATATCTATAGTATTCTTGATCGAAGTCTAGAAAGTTCTAACTCTTTCCAGTCCTCCCTTAGTTTTAACACCTTTCTCAATAGTTCCTTTAGTCGTAGGCACGTATGTGAGATTAGGCATTCATTTCCTTGAAGATGTTTAAGGTAGAGGAAGAATAAATATTGGGCACAAGTCCACGTTATTCAAAAGTACCTATGCGACGAATTGCAATCCTATATTTTTGGAATACTTACTGGTACCTACACGATGCTTTCCTTCGCCAATTGAATAGAGATCGTATTTATAAGTGCATAATTAAATTTTCTAAGCGAAAATTCCAATGATGCATGGGTGAGATCAAACTAGCGACCTTCGGTGCCAAAGTCGAAGCACTAACTAACTCTTTCAACACGGCTCACAAACATCTTCAAAGGATCTTGAACGGCTTCATCAAGATTTGAGACAACAATCTTCTACACACTGTTGGTGGTTGATACGCATGGTGATCACGTTTTGTTTCATTTCAAAACTTTCATAAATTAGAGCCATATGTCCACTGAGCGACCACTAGTTATTTTAAACATGAAAGTTACTACAATAGCCTGACGTCAACTGATAGAGCGCTTACGTGGCAGTTATTTTGTTGTTGATTACCATATTAATTAAAATACAAACTTAGCTGACAATCGTGGCTGGGGATTATTGGGGTGAAACCAACATGTACCTAATGATTGAAATTATTTATAGAATGAACCAAATAGCAAAACTATTGTAAATTATATGCTACATTTCATTATCAATACATTCAAATCAGTAACATCGAAAAAGGAATAATTTTGACCAGATAATAAACTCAAAAGCGCTAAAATGGCGACTTGTCAGCGCCCAAAAAATGGTAAGTTGCGAACTGATTGTACTTGAATCGAACTTGTTTCAAAGATAATTTATTTGCTCAAAACATTGTGTAGGTTACATTTGCATGCAAGGTCAAAGTTTTAAATATTGTAACAACATGCTTTACCGAAACATATCGGTGTCCAAATTAATATAACAGAGGCGCGTCAAAATAAAAATTTGTCACCTAAAAATTCATTAAAATCATAGTAACATTTTGTCAAATAACATTTTTTAAAATCTAATTATAAATAAACCAATATTCATGTCTTTGTAACATTTCGGTAAGTATCTTATTATAATATTATAAATAATAATAAATACAATAAACACTTTTCCGCAATATAATAATGCTGTTTTGGATGAGTGCAGTCTAAGGTTTGTGTTATTACGTCTAAAAAAAAAGCACGGAAAGTCACGTAGAAACCTTTTCGGGGAACGTGTTGAACAAACAGCAGATGACGCAGTACAGTGAAAACGGCAGTCAAAAGAAACTTTTCATTTGACACTTCATTTTGTGGCGCAACGCTTTGACTGACGTTTGTAGATACGGGAAAAATAACAAGGAAAATAATGAACACTGTTTTTCGACTGGCTTCTTAGTTTTGTTAGCAATTCTCTACTTTAGGCATGTAGGGTTCCATGACCTTTGCGACCAATGAAATTTTTATAATACAATAAAAAAAAATGATAACATCTTTTTTTAAGTTTAGAACCGTCACCGACACCTTGCTCAAGTTTTCACTTTAGTCGGCACTCCTGGAGTGCCACTGTTTTTTTATACAAATGAGGTTGTTTCAAAGATAATATCCTCCTACCGTACAATCATTTTTCCATGAAAAAGATCTAATGAGGATTGGTAAAAAAGATTAAATTAATGTCTTCAATCTTTAATTAATGTATGAATGAACATCCAGAAAGCTTACAAAAGCGTAAATAAAAAAACCTACACATTTAAATGCGGCTGAACCTTTTTTTACATTATAGCTAAGAATTCTCTAAATCAAGCTTACAAACAAAAACATCGAAATCGGTTCATCCGTATTGGAGCTAGTATTTTTCAAACATACACACATACAAAATATAATCTTATTACACCGTCGTCTTAGCGTCGGAGTTCATATTTTATACTTAAACTCATCTTCCAACTATTGTGCCACATTCTACTTCATTTCAATTTCAATTTTATTACTGTCCATCAGCTCATCACAGCAATCACTCCATTCTTACTCATATCATCTTTCACAACTCTTTTATATCTTAACTACACTAACAAAACTCATGTAAGATTAAATTCTCATTTTTCCTCAAGCTCTTTACAAAGAACATCTTCGGCTAGTAATGATTTTGCGTTACTGTATTGAGCTCCTTCAAATAGATCTGAATTTGAGTTAGTTAGGGGAAAGAGGTAGCCTGTAGAATTCCCATCACTCACTATTAAATTTCTCCTTTCAGATTGTGTTAAGCAATCGTAAACAGCGTTATGCGGCTTAGGAGATGGTGGAAAGTCATACAATTCATTAGATGGCCTCGGTGATGGTGGGTAATCGTATGTATCGTCAGCGGATGGCTTAGGTGATGGCAAAAAGTCGTAAAAACCATCTTGCAAACTTGGTAGTGGGCATATTTCGTCTATACCTACATGAAAATTTTCTTGCTCGGGAACATCGTCACACGAATTTGAGTCCTCGACTGTGGCATTTGGTTTGCGGACGGCACCTTGATTGAATTTCGCCATTATTTCAAGATTTAAACGTTTCGAATTTATTTCAGATTGATTAGGTTTAACCTTACTTTTATTTTGGCTATCAATAGGTAAAATATTTTCTGCATCAACTTTTTTATTTATAGTATCTTCGGATTTAATATCGTTTTTGAGTTTGCTTTCATCTTTAGGTAAGACATTTTCTTTGGTTTCAAATTCGTCTTTAGGTTTTTTTTCATTGTTGAATTTTATTTCATCGCTTGATTTTGTTTTATCGTAAGAATCAGTGGTATCCTTGTTAGATTCTGGCTTTTTTTTACTCTTAAGTATAGACTTGAATTCGTCTTGGTTGAACATTGCCTTCATTTCATCTCGTAGCCTTGATTCCTTTGAATTTGCATCAAAAATGGCCAGTTTCTTAGCTGGTACTGGTATATCAGTATCTTCGAGAGTATCTAGCTCTGGCGTGGAGGCACTAGTGTCAAAGATTTTAGATTTCTCTTCCTTAGCATCGCTTACTATTTTATCCAGTTCAGACAGGCTTGTAAATTCTTTCTTGCGGTGACTGTTTAGTACAGCTTCGCAGATTTTATTTATTTCTTCTTCTGGCAAGTGCGGAAATATTGGCACTTTTGGCTTTTGAGCTAATTTGGGTGGTCTTCGATTGGGCTCTGCCTCTATCTTTACTTGATCAGCGATGGTAGAATTACTGTCTGTATCGTTAATATTTTCATTTGAATTTAACTGGGCCGTATCATCGTTCATGCTGTCTCTCAATATCATGTGGGTTGAGTTTCCTGATAGTTGGCGTTCATATTTGCTAATCGATAGTTTAGGTTTTCCGAAAATACTGCGATCAATGCTATTGTCTTGCTTCAGCTTATGCAAGTAAACAGCTAGTGCCACTGTAGCGAAAAATAAAATCGCCATGATTATTCCAATAACAATGATTGTGTAAAGGGGTAATACAACATAACCAGGACAATCGCAATCCGCCGAACAATCTGTAATGACGAGAATTAGGTCATTAGTATACATACATTGTAGTATACAACAGAAGTAGGTACACCTATTTACCTACTTCCTAGAAGTAGGTACTTGAAGTAGAAATTATTTACCGAATTTTTGATTCGGTAAATCATAAATTAAAAAAACTAACAAGTGTGAGCATTTGAGCAGGTCTCACTCAAAAGGGAAAGCTAACATTATTACATTATTTTTTTTTATATTATGAGCGGCAATATTTTCCATAATTAATCATCACCATCATCATCATCATCAGCCTATGGCAGTCCACTGCTGGACATAGGCTTCCCCTAATGCGCGCCATTGCGCCCCCTGTCCTCAGCTCGACGCATCCAGCTTCTCCATCTGGCCGGAGGGCGTCCTACACTACGTTTGCCGAGTCGTAACCATAATTAATATTATTATAATAATAAAAGGTGTGGCAAAACTTTACAAATTGAGGGCAGCTACCTTTTTTTTGTTTACAAGGTTTTGTTTTAGAAAACGATACGTTTATTTTGAAAATAAAAATAAGTGCTATTTTCGATTTTTGATTCAATTCGATTACAAACAGCCTAGAAAAATAAAGAACAAACTTAAATTGTAGTACGTATGTTTAATTATATCGTATTTCATATTCAACTGTGCATTTGTTACATGATAAATTACTTTACAAAATCATGGTTATTACTGATACAAGTTAACAGTGACATCAGATTCATACTGGAAAAGTAAGCAAATAATACAAAAATACTCACGTATGATTTGTAACACTAAAATAAGCACAATATAAAACATTTTGTTGTTTTCACATTTGACTGACAATTAAAGACAACGCTACAGAACTGTATGAATCTGTACCACATTTTTCTACCCAAGAACCACCGTAATACATACAGGAAAATATGCAACTCCAGCAACTATAGACCCAATTGATATGAAAATAAAGTTTAAATTTCTATGTTACTAATGAGGATAAATTTCGATGCTTTAATTATCCTTGTTATAAAATTAAAATAAATTGTCATAACATAAATTGTTTGTTATAACTGGAAATTACACTAAGTACAATCAGCTACTTATTCTATGAAAAAATTGAGAATTTAGAGTTCTTTTTCATAATTATTGTCAACGAGCAAGTAAGACAACGTTTTTAACGTCACAGGCAAATTGTTAAGACCCAAGCAACAACATTCTAGAGCTTAGACGCCGCGTTAGGGTGTATCCTTTGAAGATTAAAGGGGTCAGAGCACGTTCAAATACACATTTGCCACGTGCAAAGGTAGAAGTAAATTCCGTACGTGACAGGTCGCTTTCCCATTGCTGCCATATTGGTGACAGTTGGCAGTTGTTTGGTCGCACGATTCCGCTGAGCCGAACGCGCCGAACTGTCAATTCAATAGAAGAAATGCTGAGACGGATTCGAACCGCATTTTCTGACGTCATCATTATTTTTTGTATAGTAAAATGACTGCGGCGAGTACGGCGCCGACAAATGTGCGGTCAGCTTAAAGGTAGCCTTTCGAGCCAAGCGTCACAGACGCCGCGACAGAGCGACAGATAGCAAATGTATGAAATGTGACTGGTGACGGCACGGCGTTGTAGAGTCGCTGCGCTCGAGTGATGTTCCCTAGAATTTCATCAGCACGCCGCTGAAAACGCCTTATATTTGGGGTTACCAATTTGTGACGCTGAACGTACATACAAACACTATTTTATTTTTATTCATATTCATATTTTGGGTGTTATAATTCAGTTCTATAAGCATCTTAGTGAAGATGCAAATAAGATTATAATCATGATCCAGCAAACAGAACTTTAAGAACGCTATTTTATTGGCTGGGCAAAATCGATTGTAGATTATAATTTTTGCTTTGCAATAAGATTCACTTTTGCTTGCGTCTGCAGATTGTATTATTGACCGAGTTATCGACCAATGAAAATGCACCTTATTGGCCATAAAAAGAACATATCAGCTACGTACCTCATAAATTTTAAAGCTAGCGGTTAGTGGATACTAAAGGCAGTTGCCTAAGAAAATGATATAATTACGAAAATTATTAAACTTACCGCCCGGACTAGCTTCCCGCGATGTTGATACCAACAGTTTAATATTGAGACAGTCTATGTATGTATGTACCATGGATAAACTCAATCGATCTCCCACTTACTATCTCCATTCAATTCATACAAATCTGTCCAGCCGTTTCCTCGTGAAAAGTGTACTTAATATGTACATGAAATGAAAACATAATCACATTCCCATATCAAAATAATAAAAAGTTTTTCGTGTGGACTAATAGGTAATAAGAAATAAATTTTGACATTTTTACCCAAAAGAGGGTCCAAAATGTTTGCATGAGAAATCGTATTTCTTGTTTATTATTATTCGAGCCATGTTGGTCGAATAGGGTTGTGCCTCGACTTTAAATGAAGTCTTTCTGAAAGTCGTGGGTTTGAACCCCGGCCTTGCATCAATGGATTTTTCGTTTCGTAAAATATACGAGTATATGCGCTATAACACGAGCTCTTAACGGTGAAGGAATACATCGTGAGGAATCCCGCAGCTTAGTCAGCTCCACACGTATTGATGTCGTCTTTCCTGTGGGCCAGGCTGATAAAGCTGAGAGGATGGTTTAGGTTATTGTTTGAGATGGAATAGGCTTACCACTGGGTAAACCTAATGCATCTCAAACAATGTCCCAGGCAATTCAGCGTCCCGTTAAGTGTAGGCATAGATTACCTCCTGACGCTGTATAAATCATCTAATATAGATGTAAATGTTTTTGTTTCTCATTTCGTGTGACGTTGAAACTTCACGCATTTGCCAATATGGGTGACTAGAGTCACTAAAGGAAATTGAAGTGTCCCCGTGGATCATTTTCAGGCGCAACCTAATTAGGTAATTTCCTATCAGTCCGCCTAGCTTTAGATGCAGTAGGTATGTTTCTTCAAAGCCGTGTTGGTTGAGTGCAATATTGGCTTGACCGTCAAATACTTATTAGGTTAGGAACAAAAAAAAATTCGAGTTTATCTATCGATTTTTAGTACAAAAAGGTATGGGAAAAGTTTTTGACGATTTTTGACTTTTCTAGTACTCAAGCCTGAAATGGCCCATAGAGTCTTTTGATCCCTACATGAAACTAAATCAATTGGCATCAAAAAAAAATCTTTTCATATTGGCATTTTTGTCGCTTACGTACTGTAATTTTTTTTTCAAAATCTGTGAATGCAGGTTTTTTAAACTGCATTTTCAAAAAGTTAGAGAAGGTCATCCTAAAAATATTTTGTTTGTTGGTTTATGAAAGAAGCTAATAAATGAATCCTGAACTGTGCAAAGTTGCAATATCTTTGAATGATAATTTTGCACTTAGATTAGTACACACACAAGTACATTATTTTGAGCTTTATCCTACAATAACTACTCAGACTGCTTTGAGTTTAAAGTTGGTATGCAAACCAGTGGCATTTCACTAAATAAAATTCAAGTTTTAGACACTAAACACTTACTTCGCAGTCTAGGCGACTGTGAAGTTCTCCCTCATTAAAAACTCAGTGAATCCCAAATTGCATTGTGGTTGAACCTCCATTTGAAATTCCAGGATCAGATGGACGGTACAAAGTCAAACACAAATATTCAACTTTTGTCCCGAGCTTCGACAAATTGTATTCCATTATAGTAAAGCTTCGTGGTTGGCATACCAAACAGAATTCGGAATGTATTGAGCACTCAGTGGAGTCAATGTTTAAAACTTAAGACGCCATTTACATCTTACTATTTTGGCATACCATATATAGAATGATTAACTCTTGCTCCGTTATGCTTGAGAAAGCAAGAGGCAAGAATGGTATGCCAGAATGAATAATATACCTAATCTTTTGCGTTACAGCAGAGCAGGTATGTGCACTGTGCTATCGGACGTCAACATTATTATAAACCTAAATTTTGTTTATAATAATGTTGCGTAGTGAAATCAGGGCTACTTGCGGAAAATAAATACATAGTAAGGTATATACAGATAAAATAAAGAATAGGTATAGGGTGTGTATCTTCAAAGTGTGAACCCCAAGCTGTTTACAGTTCAAAAATTAAACTAAATAAATAGGTACCTACACCAAACGTTTCATAAAATAATAACCGCCTTTTCATAACAGCATAAGATCAACTTCACGGTTTATCCATGGTCTCAGGTTTTCATTAAAAATTTTTGCACAGTCTAACATTTTCATCTTTGTAAACTTTGTAAAAGAAATACGTTTTGTGGGCTTGTTTGAACCTATTTAGAAAGTTTTCTTATATTTCTAGAAAGTTTTGCTTAGATGTTGTTTTGATAGACCTCAATAACACGTGAGATACGAAATGAACTGCGTAAGGAGAAACGATAGCGGATTCATTCAATGAACGGTCATCATCATCATCATCATCATCAGCCTATGGCAGTCCACTGCTGGACATAGGCCTCCCCTAGTGCGCGCCATTGCGCCCTGTCCTCAGCTCGGCGCATCCAGCTTCTGCCAGCAGCCTTTCGCAGATCGTCACTCCACCTGGCGGAGGGCGTCCTACACTACGTTTGCCAAGTCGCGGTCTCCACTCAAGAACTCGTTTACCCCAACGGTTATCGGTTCTTCGAATGATTCAGTTATAATAAAACGTTATTCAAGTAAATTCCGTACCTTGGCTTGGCTTTGGATCCGAACGTAGTGCAATCGACCATGGCCGTGCCTCCGTCAAAGTTGGGCATCGTCAATGCCCATCTACGCGTTAATCATCGCGATAAAGTGGGTGGTCCGCTAGGAGTAATAGTGTTCTGTGGGGTGGTCACACCAACGTCAACGGCAGCGTCAATGCCATGTGAATGGCCATCAACACGATAATTATAGGGCCAAGGGTGTGTCGGACTTTTATCGTAAAAAATATTATTGTGATTATTTTCGCGATAATCTCTTTGATGTATACTAAGCATCCGTTTAGCTCTCTGAAGTTAGATGCAATGGATGATTGCGCAGGTTTGCTAGAGTAAACGAGATAGCATGATTTTAGGCGTCATCAAAAATGGGTTCTTCGCAGCTACTTCCGAGGGCTAACGAATTGTGCGTATTATACGTACGTATCAGGCACTACAGCGTCCCGTTAAATGTAGGCATGGATTGCCCCTGACGCTGTATAAATCATCTAATATAGATGTAAAGGCCTTTTAACTTATCTAATTATTAGTAGTCTCTAAGTAGTTTTACTTAGAACTAAGTGTGGAGCTTGAAAAACTTAATCCATTTTCGTTTTCTCGCCTTCTTGTTTCAAATATCTATGTTCCATTGTTCTCTGACATTCGATTACTTGCTTTCTAAAGTGCCTAACACTGTTCTTCGCTTAAATTCATGAACTTTAAGGAATGCGCAATTAAGACATTGTCTTGGCGCGATCTTAAATGCACGCAGGAATATTACTAAAGTAATTGAAACTCAGATATTTATCTGAAATTACTAACGGTGACTGATTGCTATCTGGCTTATGGAGTCATTTTGGACCGCCCTAAATACGATAATGGAAGGAACACTTTTGCCCTGAAAATAAGATTTATATGAGTTTTCCCTTTTGAGGTCTTTGCCCAGCAGTGGGACATTGAGGGCTAATATAATAACAATAATACATAAATGGGGTTTCCAATAAATTTTTCATAAAAAGCTAGTACGTACCTAACGTAGCTTTGTAACAGTTGTAATACAAAGTTTGTATTAAAAACGCACGGCCAGGATACACACATACTGAGAGACATGAAATGGCTGCTTAAATTGTTCCTTTAATGGAAAAATAAAATAAGCGCTGGAATAGTGCTTGCTTAGTCGTTCTTGATATATCGTCGAAGTTAGGCAACGTTCAAAACGGTCTGTTAGTGGATGGGTGACCGCCAGTGGCATTTTCATCTCAGCTCTTCCAAGCTTCGGAAGGCACGTTAAATTGTTGGTCCTATTTAAGTCGCTAAGCCATGACGGAGTCCTTAAGGCGGCCTAAAAACTCCGTCACCAGAGTTGGCCACTGACTCATACGAACTTACTTAATGGAAAAATCTTTACGTGCGGCAATGAGATTTAATAAGTTCGTAGGTATTATATTTAAAAAGTTTGAACTAAAACGAGAGTTTTTAAACATACGTTTAAAAACAAACAAGTAAGGTTTTTAAACAAATAAGTAGGTACCTACTAGGTAGCTTTTTAAAACAAAATAGTTCAAACAAAAGCTTTAATCCTAGCACTGAAGCCACGGAAACACTTGAAGGTTGGATCCATTAAGAGACAGTCTAAAGGGCTTTTTAGTTCAAACACAGGCAACCCAGGAATTGAAACCTCGGACGCACTTGGAGGAACAAAGGCGGCTGAATTGGTTTCAATAAAAGCCGATTGCTGGAACAATCCTTTAATTGAAAAGTTCAGATGCACTCTCAGATTTAATTATAAAGTGAAATGAGAAGAAAATCTTCGATTAAATATAAAACATGGTGATATTTCCTTTATTTTAGCGCAAATGGTGGAATCCTTTTTGACAAAAAGGACCTGAACTACAAAAAGTTTTTGTAAACTGATTGAGCCTAGAGAAAGCCGCGCTGGCCTAGTGGGGTGTACTTTCAATGTAGTCTCGAGTTGGAATATCGGCCGTGTATTCGTTTCGAAAAATTTATATGCGCAAATACGAGCTCTACATGGTGAAGGAAAACATCTCCAAGGCCAAATCCAAGGCTTTGCATGGACTGCTAACTTTAGCAAAATTGTGCGCTAGTGTCATTGACTACCCCTCAAAAGGATCTGGTGCCTTACCATGACCTACAATTCAGTTACCGGCCGTGTATTAATATACTATTTTTCGTTTCGCATTTATATGCGCAAATACGAGCTCTACATGGGAGAAAAACATTGTGGAACCAGTTAGTAATCCAAGTCAAAAGTCAAAAGTCAAAAAGCATTTATTTAGTAGGACCGCTGGGATCACTTTGAAACGTCTTAAAACTAGGTGATTCAACTCCTGTTCCTTCGCGACCAATACCGTGAAGAACCAGGGCAACAAACACGGTTTGGGGCCTAGCTTTTTTTAGGTGATCCATCTTAGATCTAAACTTAGGCTAATTTCTTAACTAACTTAGTTGTAAAATTAAAAGTAAAGTTAGTAAAATTCAAAAAGCTAAGCAAGATAGCAAAGGCATTGTGCACACATTAGCTGTCGAGGTGCAGAGCGACATCAGGCCACGCGAATTTATCATTAATATAATCACCAATAGAATAGTTAACCAAGAATAGAATAGGTAACCAAGGCTTTGCATGGACTGCTAACTTCGGCAAAATTGTGCGCTTGTGCTTTTGACTACCCCTCAAAAGGATCTGGTGCCTTACCATGAACTACAATTCAGTTTGGGTGCTATCCTAGGTTCCTAATCTGAATCGCAGAATTTTGGTACCGTGACAACGTGACGTTTTAAGCAAGAAATTGTTTAACTTGTATTAAGTTAAACAATAAAATAATTGTTTAAGTTGTATTTATTATTGTAAGTATTATATTGCAAAACGATTCAGTTTTTACGACAAGTATAATAAACTTTATTCTTCTTTTTCCTGCCCTTATCCCACTTAAGTGGGGTCGGTACAACATGTTTCTCTCTTCCATTTCCCTCTATCACCCGTCATATCAGAACTCACTGCTTTTACAAACATATTCGCATTCACACAGTCCATCCATCTTTTCTTAGGCCTACCCCTACCGGTATAGCCATCCACATTCATACTCATCACTCGTCGTGTTATATGACTCTCATCCCTCCTCATGACATGCCCATACCACGCCAACCTTCCACTTCTCAATTTGTCAGTCACTTGCACTACTCTTAAACTTTATTATTTGTAACTTTTATTATCATACGTCATGGTATGTTATCGCGAAGCAGTTCAGTTTAGGACCTAAACTGAACGGGAGCCCTACTATGAGCTCTTATAGCGATAAGAGCTTATAGTAGGGCCCCTGTAATACAATAAAGAAGTTTTACCGCTTGGGGATAAAGTCGTGATCATGTTCGTTTTATACAACAGTATATACAACAGGATTAGTCAAGCTATCTAAGGATCGTTAGAAACGATCTATAGATAGCTCAACTGATCCAGGTCACTGTCAGTCGGAAGCGTGCCCAAAACACTGGCGGCATTACCACGCTGGATGGCAATGCTGATCCTTTGAGCCAAAAATGTGCCAATGGTAATAAGTATCATAATTATAAAATTGCAGTTAAACTTTCTCCAAAGGTATCGTTATGAAACTCATTTATAGAATAAAAAGCTGGCCAAGTGCGAGTCGGACTCGCACACGAAGGGTTCCGTACCATCATCATCAATAAGTAGGTAAAATTGAAGTGGCTGTCCATGATTTCAAAATAAGTGAGTGTGTTAAACCAAGTGCATATATTCATTTGCACGATACTAAAACACAATATGACTTTAGAAATGTTTTTGTCTGGCTGTCTGTTTGTCCAAGCAGATCTCGGGAATGGCTGAACCGATTTCGATGAAACTTTCAATAAAAGATTGTGAAAAGAAGTTGTGGAGCAACATATAGGCTTTTTATTTCGGAATTCAAATGGGATCAGGAATTACGCGAGAAAAACTGGAAAAAAACGAATGGGTCCCTTATATATTTCCGAGATATGAAATAGCCTATATGTAGACCGAAAACCTATTCTATCTTCCAGTGAAAGTCCTATTAATATCGGTTCAGCCGTTCCCGAGATAAGCCCGGGTAAAGAGAAATACGTGGGAAAAACGAACACACGCGAACAAAGTCGCGGGCACAGCTAGTTATCTATAAAAACGGCAAAAAAAAACACGTTTGTTGATGGGAGCCCCCTTAAATATTTATTTTATTCTGTTTTAGGAATAGGAAAAACGACAGTCCAAAACCTACGTCTCGCCGTGAGAATTGAATTCGCACCTCTTGCTCAGCTAAACACCATGTCTACCATTTATTTTCGTCTACTATACGATCTTGCATTTTAAGGTTTCATTTCAATCTAAAACTAATCACAGAAAATCTATGAAACCTACGCTTTCTCAAATCAATGAAGATTGTGTTTCAACATTTCTATGAAACATTACAAGATTGTGTTGCAAATACATATTTATTGTATTAAAAATAAATAAAAAAAAAACTACGGATATGGAATAGCTTTTTACCATCAATGGAGGGGGTTCTACGTCCGACTGATTTTTTTTTGTCTGGGCGACAACTCTCTCAAGTATTATTGGGGACCGATTAATAGGGTATTTTATTTTAAACTAACTTAATTCAGGAATTGGGTTCAACAAATAAATGAAAAAATATTTATGTTATGTTTTTTTTGTTTTGCTATGAAAATCCCGAGAAAATCCTTTCAATTGATTGTTGCTTCTATCTGTATAACTTAGTCCATTCGTGATGTAGCTGCGCTGCGATTGGTGTAACGTCTGTTCTTCTTGAAAATCATTATGCAACATGTCCAAAAAAATCAATAATAAATGATAAATTTTGAAGTGAAAACTTAAATCGGGTTAGGAATTAAATTGATGCGCTCAAACGTCTATTTATAACCCAAAAATGAGGCCTTGTCCGGTTGTGTAGTTTAAAATGAAAGACTCTGTATAAGTTCTTGTTTGTTTTAAATTCCTCGAGCGTCTCATGTTTCTCCGAAAAACCCATAATAGCGAAAAATAATTATGTCTATGGTAGGTTTAACCTCAAATTCGATGTACCTAAGTATAGGTATACTTAATCCATTAAAGGAGCGAAGCCTTGGCGCTTTATTAATTTACATTTTAAAAGAACCAAGATAATAATCGTTTTCTTTTGTAAAATACACTGAAATCGAATTGAGATGCAAAAGCTGTTTTGTAGTTAAATTCTAAGCGACAATACAAATCTAAAAGCTAATCGAATTCGATTAAGCGCCAATTACTGTGTCCATTGATACGGGCTTTTTAATACGGAGTCCTTTAGCATTAAGATTATTTCTTTAAAGAAAGAAAGACATCAAAAGTTACAGAATGACGAGATATTATATGATTTTGAAACAAATTTGCACCTGAAAAAATGGAAATCTGCAAATAATGTAAGTATTTCAATGTTCTGACCTCACTTTCCTCTGACTGCTGTAATTCAATGCTATGGATATCAATGAATGTCTACCATGCTACATCTACTGTTATAAAATCCGTGACTTCACTCGTGCCACTAATTCAAGGGATTCGAAAAGTACCTAAACCCAATAAGGCAACATATTGCAGCAATATCATAACTTCACAAAGTAAGAAAAGAAAAACATTGTGACTAGAATATTTGTGTCTTCACGATGTGAAAAATATTTCACGATTCACCTTGTCTCAAAGATTTCAAGATTCTCAAGAGCTTTAGATTGGATAAAATAGAAACTCAAGTAGATCCAGAACATCCACGTAAGTAAACAGAACCAATCCTAAGGAATTTTCAATCAGGAGTAGACCAAATGAAATCTCGAGAGACGGAGGTGAAACTTTATTGCTGAAATGTAACTACTTATTTGATTTCAATTTAAACTTAATACACCTTAGATAGGTACCTACTACGATGATGGCAGGTAAATGATGAACTAAAAATCATTAATATTTTATTGTTGGCGGTATTAAAGGTGCAGAGTACTACCTTTTTATTTATTTATTTTATTTTATTTTATTTTTCACAAGGTACAAAGTAATACATAGGTTGGTTAGTAGTGCTTAATAACCTCCTCCTTTTTTTGAAGTCGGTTAAAAACTTAGAATAAGTTTGCCTAAGCACTAGGTTCTCGCACTTAATGTAACACAAAAATTATAACTAGTAAGTAAACACATCCAGCGATAGGTGCACGCACACATAAGCACCATGAAGACAATGTTATCGCATCGGGCAGGTAAGCAGGAACGTGGTAACGACGACGAGCCGGCGCACTGCCGCTATGTATTTATGTGTGCGTAGGCCTCTTTAATATTTAAATTTTTTTGTTCTCATATTGTTCCGTACAGATTTAAGGTACAGACTTCGATACAAAATACAATGACAGTAGCAATCTCAAATCGAAGTCGCTTCTTACTAATCACACCTCATGATTTTCAAGACCTGTTGATCTGGAGATAGCAAATAAATCAGTGTAGGTAAGTACCTAAAATTGTATCTATATGCTAAGAAATGACTTATCGCATTCTGAATTTTCAGATGGAGCGAAGCATGAGCATACCAACTGATCCGAGAACGAAGAACCTATTACCTAACAGAAAATTGCCTTTATAAATGTGCAAATCAGTCACAGAGTGTACTTACTTTGTTTTATTTTGTAAGCACGTCCATCCTCTAATCGATTACCTATCTTTTATTAAGCGTGGCCTGTCCCTGTCGCACAATCCACCTTAAGGTTTGGGATAGGTAAATATGAGACCCCTAAGCGAAGACAATGACATTAGGGATATGCTTTATGTGAACAGGATCATTTCTCTCCTCAAATATTTGCCGACCTTCCATTAATAAGACGAGAATAAAGATTACCCGCCTTGAGCCGAGGATGACCGTTGCGGGAAATAGTTGTCTTTGTATAAAAATAATCATTTTCCTTCTCTTGGAGTGTTTAGTACACATATCATCCTTAATTAACGTCGCGTTGCTGAAAGTTCACGGGGCTTACCGACTACAAGAAAAAAAAGCCGAGTTTAGACCAAGTCCAACTGACAAACTGTCCCTATATAATTACGTTTTTATACTAAAAAGAAAACCGACTTCAATGTTTGACTCGAAACGCGGTGTGACTCAGGGCATCAAGCTGTCGATTCGATTTATATTTGTGACATGGCTAGGAGGGAAGGTGTTTAGAGTTTTACGGGGAAACTATCAATCCCTCAGGAATAAAATTTATATGGGACCACCTCTGGAGTATACCCTTTCAAACATAAAAAGAATTTTGCAAATCGGTCAACAAATGGCGCAACAATCGCGTAACAAGATAAAAAAAAAAAAAAAAAAAAAAACATACAGACGACTTGAGAACCTCCTAATTTTTTGAAGTCGGTTGAAAAACGATCTTTAAATACTCGTACATAGAACTCTTTTTTGTGGTAACAGTTTTGTTTTGACATGTGTCAACATGGGGTTCAACCAAGGTTTTACGTTTTTATAAAAAGCAGCCACAAGTTCTAACGTAGTACCTACTCTTGAACGGTGATGGAAAACATCGTAAGATGAACTGCATGTCGTAAAGCCTAAGTTCGAAAACATTGTGTCAAGTTTGCGATAGAAGCCTTTTTAAGGTGCAATTAAATCCTTGTGCTCGCTGGTTCAAAAGAACTAGTGGCACGATAAAAAGGAGTCTTTAAAACAATCTCAACAGATAGAAAACCAAATGTGTATGCGAGACATTGCACGCATCGTGCATTTGATAGTATCCGTGAATAACTACATGCGTTTGAAAGACAGCTGAAATCTCTATTTCCTAAAAACCGATGCTATGTTTTTTTCGTCTGAAAAATGACGTCAAATGAGAATCAGTCAAATTACTTTTAATTGATAAAGATTGATGAGCCCTTTTTGCTTGAAATTTACTTAGGCAGGTACTACAAATCTGGGGGCACTGAAGTGCCCCCGCCCAGACTAGAAAGAAGAGCGAGGCACTACCACCCTTTTCTCGAAGCGTTTCGTCGTATTTTTGAGCTGCCATAGTTTCGGTTCAAATGCTGCTACAAAGCTGAAACTTTCAGGATAAGGTGTTCTCTGTAGGATCTCTAAATATACCAAGTATCATTAATCTAGCTTCAATGGTTTTAGATTTATTGAGTTCTGAAAATCGTGAATTTAGGTACTGATTCACTGACTCACTGACTCACTGATAATTTTGCGTCATCAAAACCTCTAGGGTACTTCCTGAAGTCCTACAAGGCTGAAATTTGGTATGTAAGCTAAGGGCTGCTTATAAACAAAGGAAAAATTATAAAAATTGAAACTTTCCCCCTGCAACCCCTAAGACTAAGACCTGCTAAGACCTGCAGCACAAACCGGAGCTCAGCTAGGGGCTTGGCTCTACTAGTAGAGATCTCATAACTTTTTTACAGTGAAATGTAGTGTGTAGAGTGTTGGCAACCAATTTACATGAAATGTTTTTGGTGGGATATCAAATATTTATTAGCCGACGAAAAAAAAGGAGGAGGTTATCAAGTCGACGCGTATACTTTTAATATTTTTTGTGTTAGACCACACTTAACTTTTTACAGAGCAGTCCAATTTTGAAAATTCTTTTTTTTAATTATGTTCTTTGAATGTAATCAAGATTACACCAGCCAAATGGGACTTGTATTGGCAATCGCTTTGAGTGACAACCACAAAGGATGCATACGGGCTTGGGATCAAAAGCACTAAAGTGCTATTTATTCAGAGATCTAATACGAAATTTTCGAGATCAAAAAGCTGCTTTGACGATATCAATCAAATAGCTGAAAACGCACATCTGACACCAGCGGCAAGATTCCTTATGTTGAATTGAAGTCTTATTTTGGCAATATAAGAAATATTTTTAAAATGTTAATTTCTGTCTGGAAGAAATCGCTTCTAAGCGATAAGACCGCCTATTGTACTCATTAGTTTATATTAATTCTTATGTTGTTGTATAATTATTGTGTACAATTAAGAGTTTTTCATTTATTTACTTATGTCGCTGGTCGTTCACACTTTTAAAAAGAAAAAAGTACGTGAGTGTCGTGGAACACTCGGTTGGAACGAAGCAAAGAGTACTTTTCTACTGGGAATTTCAAATTCAAATTCAAATCAAACGCTCTTCCGTACGAACAATGTAACAATCTATGCACTGTTCGCGGCTGCGCACTTCGCACTGTGACGATTTCGTGACGTGACGGCCGTGACGGTAAGAAATTTTCTCCCAGCCCCCAGTTTGTTTTTCTTCGATACCGTCCGAAACCCGATGAAATGTCAAAAACAAGTCACAACACAAATTGCAGCAAATCTCGTCAGATCTCTGAGTGTGTTGGTACAACAAGTTAGATCTACAGAGAAAGAACTAATTCTATCTAGAACCCTGAGTCTAGTTCTCTATGTTCGGCTATTTTATAACGTCTGAGTGTCAAAATAAAAAAAATATGATGCTCTGCTCTGCTTTTGGCTTCGCGCTTTATCAGTTGACTAAAAGTGATTTTTCGTACGATTTGCTAAGCCGCCCATTGAACGTGCCGACGAGCATCGCGCTAACTATGACATATCGCATACGATGAGCGTTTACACGTGAAAAATTACCTTGTGATACGGTATCTTGTGGGTTGAAATCTCACAGTGGCGTAGCTACCGAATGGCTAGGCGGTGCAGTGCACCGGGGTCCCCAAGCTCAAGGGGCCCTCGGACTCTTGAGTCCCGAGAGTCCGGAAGGTTTTGTTCTTAGGAAACTATAGGTATAATTATTTTGAAAATAAAAACAACTGCATTATTTGATTCTTGAAATATTTACCCAGAAAATGACGAATCAAATCTTAAGTTTTTACAAAAATTAAATACGTTTACATTTTGCCACACCCTGAATATTTTGACTTGATAAAACCTAAGCCGTTCAGTTAGGGCCCCGGTTTATTTTGCACCAGGGCCCTTGGCTACCTAGCTACGCCACTGATCTCACCGTGTAAATGCACCTTTACTTAGGTAATAATTTCAGCTTTTTAACATTTTGTCCTGACGTTTAAGTACTCAGGTATTTTCTGAAAAGAGGATTCTTCACAATCAAACACACGAAGGCGAGTTGGTCTTTGTGTAGATTTTGTTGTAGATTTCTGAGCGCTTTCCCGAATTTACACACACAGAAACAACGTGCGTGTGCATTTACACACAATTAAAATCAACCCGCCTACGTGAGATGCAACAACTAAGTCTATGTTCTTCTTCTTCATATCGTGTCACTAGTTCTTTCAAACCAGTGTGGTGAAAGGATTTAAGTGCGCCTCAAAGAGGCTCCTTTCGTGCACTTGACACAAGTTTTCGAAACTCTCTTTTTGAAGTCTATGTTAATCGATCACAACGGTTCACAATCGGGGTTAGGTGTACAAGGTTACTGGAGCTTTGTCAGTGAATAAATTGACATGTCCTTTGTGTTAAACGCTTTTTGTAGCTATTTAGACTAGATTTTTGATAACTTCGCTTACCAACTTAATTTTATTTTTGTGCACAATATAAGAGCTTTAATTGCTATTCTTGACAACAAAAGATTGAATATTAATACGCATTTTATAATTTGACCAAGATTTAAGATGTTGTTTTACTCATAACGTTGTTCCTAAGTCCTATGCAACTTGTACATGGTCGACATTCCCAAAGTTCGTACAAAGCGTTTTGAGTCCACTTTTTTCATACGAACTGCCAAATTGTGGAACTCATTGCCGTACTGTATTTCCCGAAAAGTACATAGGGGTCTTTAAATCAAAAGTAAATAGATTCCTTCTAGGAAAGCACGCTCCATCTTAGACCTCACTACTGCTTAACATGAGGCAGAGGGAGGTCAAATGCTGACCTATTTAATTAAAAAATAAGATAATGTTGTACCTTAAAATTTAAAAATTAAATCTAGATGAAAAATCTAATTTCTCTAATTTGATTTTTCGTACCTACCAACAAATAATGCAAAAGGACATGTTTTATGTAACTTTAAAAGTACTTTTTAGAATAAAAAAAGATTGATCCGAACATAGTCCCTGAAAGAACTCAATTGAAACACTACAGATTTATTTCAGTCACTAAACACAATCAAACGTATTCAAAAAAATTCCACAGCTTGTTTTTATTGGCGTAGAAGCGAAATGTTTTAAAAAGGCAACGCTGTAAAAGTCTAGTTACTATAGGGTGTACCAGAAGTAGGTAAGTAAAAAAAACTATTTGTGTTTAGTAAAATAAAAAACAAACTTAAACGTAATTATTACTAACACAATTAGTTATACCAGAACAAATCTTTTCCTATAGGGTGTACCAGAAGTACTAAAAACTATTTATAAACGTGAACGTAATGTTAATAACACAACTATTGATAAATGAACAAATCTTTTCCTATAGGGTGTACAACTAGGTGTACTTAAAATTATGCGTGAAAATGAGTGTGAACTTAAAAATGTCATCACTTAATTTTATTTTTAGTAAAACCAAACTTAGACGTAATTATTAATACACAAACTTGGAGCAGGATGATATTTTTTTTTTTTTTTTTTTTTTTTATGATGAATTGGTCGGCTCTTGACCTCAAACTTACACAGGTAAGAGTGAGGTCTACGATGGAGCGAGCTTACCCAGAAGGTGAAGATATTACGTCATAAATGTTTTATGGCCCAAAAATGTGTTAGCTATGGTTGCATTGATCGTCCTGATGATAAATTGCTGGCTCCATAATGTAGAGATGTCATTTGTGTAGCCATGGTTGATTATAATGGTAAAATGATGACCACCTTGCTCTATCATCATCATCAATAATACTTGCATGCTTTTCTGAGTTTGCAATACTGAATTTATTATACGTTTGAATATTTATGAATAAAAAAATAAAAAAAAACTTGGGCCTTTACATCCATATTAGATGATTTATACAGCGTCAGGAATAATATAAAAATAATAATATAAATTAATTAATATTAATAATAAAATGAAAAATATAAAATGACTTTGCATTTTATATTTTTCATAATTATTAAATTTATGAAAAATATAAATTGAATTTTATGAAACCTATTCATAAAATTTTATTATTAATATTAATTAATTAATATTATTATTTTTATATTATTCCTGACGCTGTAATTGAAGAAATTATTTACCTAGGTATTAATATTCATTAGGCTTAAGTCATTTCATTGTGGCAAGTGTCAAAACGTAGACAATAGGAAATGAATGGGGGTTGCAAAGTAGTGCTGTCTAGCCTCCAGTGGCATTTGTTTTGAACTGAGCCTTGACACGTAGCTGTGCCGTGGAAAAACTAATGAGTTTTAATCTATTTTCATTGCGCTTTCATGGTGTTAGCTTAAAAGGTTATAGTGTGTAATTACATTGTTATAAATTACGGTTACAAAAACCACTACCACCAGTATGTTGGACTGGCTAGGAAATTAATAATGAGAATATTAAGCTTTTTAACGTTTATATTAGTAAATAAATACTAATAATGCTTGATAAAAATATATTATAGAAATGGGTCGACAAACTCTACCTACATTTAAAAAACACTTTTATACAATCGAACATTGATTCGATGGTTCAATTTTCTGGTACCCAACTTCTTCTGTCTGTGAATAGTTTAGAATATTTAATTTCACTGCATAATTTAAACAGAATAACAGACAGTTAACTATGTGATTGTTATCTACGTATTCTGATTACTAAGTGAGTCCCTTGTTTAGAGATTAACTGCTTATTGTATTCCATAATATAGTCCCTAGTAACAATTAGACAGGTAATTAGATGTGGCTAGACAATATTATATATATAAAATATGCTACACGATTTTGGTACGTAACTTGCTCTTAATAAGTGAGGTAATGGGTCAAAACGACTAGCTCAGTTGATTAAAGCGTCGCCACGGATCGGCGGGGTCGTGGGTTCAAAACCGAATATTATTAACTAGCTGCGCTCCCGCGGTGTGACCCGCGGTCCCTCGGGAATTTTTTATTTTTTTCGGGATAAAAGGTAGCCTATGTCCTTCCCTGGGATACAACCTTTAACTATGCCAAATTTCAGCTTAATCTGTTCACCGGTTTGGGCGTGAAAGCGTAACAAATAGACAGACAGACAGAGTTACTTTCACATTTATAATATTAAAGTATGGATTTAGTCACCTTTCAAAATAGGTATGATAACGAAATCAAAATTGGTCCACCTGTTTGGAAGCTTCGATGCCACAGACAGACATATAGATACGCACGTCAAGCAGCCTCGTTATTGCGACGAGAGTTAAAAATAAAAACAGAAATTGAAATGCTTTCAATCTCCGATATCAATAAAATACTTTATTAATATTTTACGCGACTTATGGATAAAAAATAATTCATTCGTTCGCGGATACGTTCGCGCAAAATGTTGATCTAATTTTTATTATTAATTTTGTACCTGGCACTTGATTAAATGAAATTAAATTTTAGGGATTTTTAAAGTAATAGGTGTTAACTGGGTGAAATGTTCATGGAGAATGTTAAATTAATATTAAACGAGTGTTGACAGCGTCGGTTATTTGCACTCCGAACTAAAACGAATAATCGCGTAATCATCGAAACGATAACTGATAGAACCCCTTAGATACCTTTTAGATACCTATGTTTTTTTTTTTATGGTACCCAGACAGATGGTAGCTGTAGTTACACTATAGATACCTATAATGTATAAAAAGTAGCCAATGACTATACCTAACTTACGTACAAGAGATTATTCGATTATTCGGTATTTAGAGAGATTGCCTACCGCGCCTTGTGGATACAGCCGTGATCCTATTTGTTTATTAGTTTTTTCGGACGTATTGAAGCATTTTCGATAAAAATCCCCAAAACTAAAGAAAAACTGAATTCTTAAAACTTATTCAAAGTCATTGGACCTTCACACTAAAAAGAGGTGACTGTCTACCCGTCAATCTAGGAAACGACCCAATTTATTATGCCAATACATAAAAAAATATCAAATCTTTTCAGCCGGTTAGACTTGGACTAACAGAGGTAGTTATTACTTCTAGTTTATAATTGTATTAGTCAAAACTCAAAATTCAAAAAGCATTTATTCAGTAGGACCGCTGGAATCACTTTGAAACGTCTTAAAACTAGGTGATTCTACTCCTGTTCCTTCGCGACCAATACCGTGTGATTAGTTTGATAGTGTGCTGATTAATCTGATTATGCAAATTAAAATAAATAAAGTGGCATACATAACAATGCACCTTATAGTAATATAAAAATTGCATTGTTTTATTTCACTTCCAGAAAAACTTTGTAAAAGAATTAACACTCTCGCGCCACCTTGTACAAGTGATAAAATCGGCAGAATCAAAACACAGGAAGTAATGTTTTAGCGTCACGCGCAATGTGTTTCGCAAGTGTTAAATTTTTGATTTATGCTCACCGTATATTATGAGTTTACAATAACGCATAAGAATTCATATGAAATGCATATACAAACACTGTCAACTTTACATAGAGAGCCACAAACATATTATCTGAACCAGTGGCCAAAAGAGGAGCTAACGAATTTTACTTTAGAATTTATTTTTCTGCCAACATCAAATGCGATAACAGCGCCTCCTTCATAGGTTCAGATATGTTTGTGTCACTCTACTAGGTTATTTGGTAGTCATGTTCATCTTTCTATCCTTTGTTATATAATTGTTTGGATAAAAGATTTTATACAAAAAGTAATGATGAGCAGCATTTAACAATTTTAGTTATTTATTAGACATGCTTCCATGTTTTTTTTCCGCTCACTAGCCTAATTACGAGTATGTAATCATAATACCCCATAACACAAGCTCTGCTTACTTTGGGGCTAGGTGATGCTGTGTGAAAAGTCCAGTGTTGGAACGAAGTTCCTTTTCGGACGGATCGAAGATGGAGGCTAGAAAAAAAACGATCGATTATACCGTCACGACACATACATAAGTTAAAACGTCTCAGTGTGAAGTGCGCAGACGCAAAGTCCTCCATAGATTGTTACACTGTTAGTACCTACTTGGATTTTAATATTTGACAATAATTTATTGACAAATGCCAAATTGCAAAGTTGAAACTTCGTTCTAACCGAGTGTTTCACGGAGGTTCCACGACACTCAAATACTTTTTATATAATAAATGTAATAATATAGATATTTTCAAAACAGCCAAAGTCACGGTTAATAATCGATATCTCAGATAAAAAAACGGGGTTTAACTTATCGAAATTAGCTTTATCAAAGTGGGTTTTACGAGTAAAACAAATTGTTTTTATTATCCCTGGCTCACGCTAAGTGCATTCAAGTAGCACTTAGTATTTTTATTTTATGACCATCGATATTGATTGGCGGATAAAGGCGAAAAGAACACATGGTGAAAACAAATTCTTCAGACATGGTGCGTTTAAAATGCAAAATATCACCTTTACAAATAAAAATTTAAAATAAATCTAAATTATATTAAAAAAAATTAAATTATATTATTATAACAATGGCATAGATGGCGTTGTGTTTTTAAAAAGTTAGAGTAGAAAAAATGTGCTAACAAGTATAAAGATCTGAGGCGCGGTTCAAATACAAGGGGTGAGGTGCGGAATAAAATCAATTTTCTGTTTTCGTGATCAACGAAGCCTTAATTAAACTCAATCATAACATTAAAAGTAGTTTCAAAGAAAAAATAATACCGGTTGTTAAAAAAACGTGATTTTATTGTCATGTAACCACAAAAGTTTCAAAAGTTTAGTTTCAAAGAAGTCGAAACTTTAAATTTTAATTATCAATAATTTTGGTAAATACCTACACCGGTAAACCTCAATAATTATAATTGTCCCAAAATATAGTCAAGGTTTAAAAGTAGCATTTTTTTCTACCTTACCAAAGTAAAGGATTTTATAATTAGATTATATTATTTTTATTAGAAAAATATTGTAAGTATTCTAGACACCAGAAGTGGTCTTCAGCGGCGACGATTTCTCTATCGAATTTTGTCCATTATCCGCCTGAAAATCCAAGGCTCTGAAAATTTCAAGCACTTTCGTGCACTTTACTGCCTACGTGTGCATTCAATAGCATATAGTAAGCTTTATTTGATCAGCGGACACCCTTCGATAGATTACTTTAAAAGATTTTAACTATGATTGACTGCAAATAAAACATGAATAACCGTGATAAATAAGAAAAAAAAAAAATCAGTACTATACCACTGTGTGGCGCCTATAGAGCCCTCTTAACTTTACGAAGATTATTTAAATTCGAATAAGCTGAGATTATTCCGGAAACCAAAATTATGTACACAAACAGAGGAATCAGAATAGGCAAAATCTTGGTTTACGCCTTATAGCTTTTCGACAGGGGAACTTATGGGAAATGCGTCTACCCGTTTCAATCCGACCACTTCAGCAGAAGCGTTGCCAAAATCGATTCCAGGAGGTTGAATTTTGTACAGTCAGCCTTAAAATACAGTTGTTTTTAAAACCAAAACCAATCTAAACCTATTAGCATTATCAAAGCTTAAAGAACGACGGTCATCTTCCATACATGACCTAGCTGAATAAATGCTTCCAGAATTGATCTACAGCCTGATTTCTTGCTTACAAAGCCACTAACCGTATGCAATTCGTAATTTGTTTTTATCAAGCCGAAAAATAATAATAACTGTATTTATTTACCCCTAAAATGTACTGAATTTGTTATATTTTTTGTGTGGAAAATTTGAGATCCGATCTTGCCATGATTCTTTGCATCTACTTTGTTATACTTACCTACCCACTCACTTGACTTTTTTTACTTGAATTAAATAATCTCAATGTCCCTTTTTAAATGAATTCCGAATTTGATAACTTTTAGCGATAAGGCCGCCCATTGTAGGTAGTAATTTCGAACGTGTTTTATTTATGTTCTGCTTTCTTATTAATTGGTGTACAATAAAGTGTTCATTCATTCATTCATTCATTCATTCATTCATTCATTCAAAATCGCATACACCATAATACACTTTGTACAACTGAAAAGTGAATTGATATATTTTCTCGGCGACTGTATGAAACGTTTATTGCTGTTACTGATATCCAAACCGCAGCGTCTGCACATCGCCACATAAACCGAACTACAATCAACTAAGGGCCTCTTTCACCAAGTATAGTCATAGACATTATAGAAAATATTCATCCAAGGCAAGTAGACAAGTGCGTTAAGGTCCCTTATTTAGGCACTGCATTGGGTACTAGTGAAGTGTTTCTTTTTAATATCTAAGTATTATTAGTCTAACGATCCTTAGATAGCTTGACTAATCCTGTTGTATTTTGTAAATATATGTAAATATGTAGTAGCTTAGTTTCTGTCAATAAATTAATTGTTATTAGGTTTTTATCAGTATAATTTAATATATATAATTATTTTATATATTTTATATAAGTATATATTATACGTAAGTATCTTTATGAGCATGTCGACGAACTTAGTGGTTAGATTTTACTTACACATGAAACTTGTAATCTGAATTTAATAAATTGAATTGAAAATAATATTGTAAAAATAAAAAAGTTTTCAATTCAGTCAATCATCTCTTCAATTGTGCCTCTTCATTCCAAAAACCTCTTTAGATCATCTTGAGTGATTCATTTGAGATATACCCGTGATTTTGTTTCGTTTACTCAGTTCTCTCAAGCTACATTGGTGAAAGCGACCCTAAACCGCATCGCATCTACTATTCCTGTTGATTTATTACGAGTGAGTCATTGTGTACATCGATCACGTGCATGCATTGGTCTTAGGGAGCATTTACACGATCCAAGTTTTGACCCGTTTTGCTAAGCCAATGCTATTTAGCGGCCGAGCGAGCGTCGCACTTCATAGACTTAAAGCAGCCGTTTACACGTAAAAATATTGGTTGGAGTGCGATACTCAGGTTACTCGGTTGAAATTGTTCCGTGTAAATGCTCTTTTAAGACGGGCTAAGTAAACCGAAGTCCAAATGCATTTGCGCGATTGAAGTTTGTTTATTCTAAATGCATTTATAAACCCAGGATATCGGAAAGTGAGTAATCGAATGGCGTCATAAATCTGGGTTTTATTACATGTGAGCTCGTGGTAAATCTTAAAGCTATACGATAGATACGTAGTTGAATATGGCATTCTGTGCAGGCACCTAATGCTCAGGTACTATAAGTACTATACTCTACAGTAGGTTTGAAACTTCCTTGGCGAGCACAAAAGGCCGGTTTCAAACTTGCTGTACCACAAAGATTGTCTTTTTCAAACATTTAACTTACTCTTTCAAAAGTAGCGTTTTTCAAAAGATAGCGATCCATTGAGAATCAAAAGGATGAGACGAAGAAACCAAGTTAAAATAAAAAAAGTAAGAAAATACGTGTGACATTTTTGACATTTTGCGCACTACTATGCACACCATTTTGCACAATTTGTGAAGACAAAAGCATGTTTTTTGCTTCTCCTGTAAAGTTATTTTTGCAGTTATCCTTTTATTAAAATCGCTTTTTTTCTAGTATCCATCCCCATTACCGTACGAAAAGGAACTTCGTTCCAAAATTTAATTTACTCGTAGAATAAGAAACATTTGTTAACATAGGTACTACTTACGAAAAGACTGGAAAAGATACAGCCGAAATGAAAATCTCTATCTGATAAATCTATTGTATATAATATATAATCTTATATAATTGTATAGTATATAATCTTCAAAATCAAAGCTACAAAAACGAACAAAAAGACCAAACAACACAAATCAAACGAACCATTCAATGGAAACATCTGATGGAGACATATAAAACGAATAGTGAGCTACAATACGCTATAATGTTACCTCTAAAAGCAAACAATCATGATTAGGTATATCGCAATCAAACTAATAATACCCGGAAAGACGAAAGCTCAAAGAAAAAGCCTTTGTATTGTATCAGAAAATCTCAGTAAATTGGTGAATTCCTGTAAACCACTTTTATCTTGTGATTTGTGAGAGGTAGGTATTTGTTATAGGTCTGATAAAAGGAGAATCCATACTAATATTACAAATGTGAAAGGAGCTCTGTCTGTCTGTGTATACCTTTTAAAGCCAAACAGACAGACAGAGTTACTTTCACATTTATAATATTAATATTGTTATTATTTTATATATAAGTACAGTTGCGGAATGAAAAGGTGGACCACCTTAAGATCTGTTATTGCTTGCTCAGTAGGTATTAGTTTGATAACCATTTGATAACTATCTGATTTATCAACCGAGTATGACACATTCTGTCATAATAAATTTCTAAGTGAATTTAAACTTTGTTGTCAAACAGTTAAACATCATTTTCAGTACAGCACTCTCGTCTAGTATGCAGTTTAAAAAGGTAACATATGCTTGCAACGCGTAAACGAATGTAATTAAAAACTGGTCAACCTTTTCATTCCGCGATTATACCTAAGTATGGATATATTTAGGTACATTGTATGGCCTACGTCCTTTTCGGGGATACAATCTAACTAGCATCTCCGAAAAGGACAAAGGCCTAATTTTTTTCTAAAATGATCATGGAGGAGCACAAATAAGCTATGAATTTTTTACATGGAAACGACATACCACGATTAAATGCAGACGAAGTCGCTGAAAGGTAAATCGTTCTTAATAAATGCGTATCAGAATAAGGACTGGAAAACACAAACATTCACGTTTATGGGTTTCAGCAACTGATAGTCTTTTCAATGAGATAGGTAGATAAAATGAGACCAATCTAGAATATTTTTCAATCATACCATTTATTACTCTTCCCATTTAATGTCAGCCAATAGGCATTGGACATTATTATAAACTAGCTGCGCTCCCGCGGTGTGACCCGCGGTCCCTCAGGATTTTTATTTTTTTCGGGATAAAAAGTAGCCTATGTCCTTCCCTGGCATACAACCTTTATCTATGCCAAATTTCAGCTTAATCTGTTCAGCGGTTTGGGCGTGAAAGCGTAACAAACAGGAAGACAGACAGATAGTCAGACAGAGTTACTTTCACATTTATAATATTATGGTATATATAGTATGGATAGTATGGATTTTTTTTAATAGATGTAAAATAAAAGCCTCTTGAATTGGCTTACTTCACGTATGCCTAGGTACTTTACTGCTGTTTAGGTGCTAGGCAAGTCTATTCCTTCTCAAAAAATGACCTAAAATAATTCATTCACTCATTACGATGAAAAGAAAACCAACATAAATGTTGGATTAGGTAGAAACTTAAAGTGAGGATGAGAAATTTTATATTATGTTAGCAAGATAGGTACCCAACCAATATTGTTTTTCAGAAGGCAAAAAATAATTTAAGATAATGTACAGATTGAGATTAATAACGGTATCGAAGAGCAATTTTTCCTAACGTGTTGCTAAGGCAATGTTGTCTTCCATATTTCATTATTTTGTTGAATTATTCAGGTTACAACAATAAATCAAATATCCCTTTAGGATACCTAAACAACAATGTTATTCGTCCCTTATCAAAAACAATCCGATAAAATACTTAATATAAATTTTATTTTGTAGGGTGCTTCTTAGTTACATGAGCCGTGTTGGTCTATGAGATCTTACCTACTCTCGACTACAGTGCGTTTACGCACGATGCGATTTTTCGTACAATTTTCTAAGCCCTGCCCATTGAACGTGCCGACGAGCTACGCGCTAAGTGCCTGTCCAGATGAAGCGTTTTACGCGCGAGTGGACTCGCGCGTATCAATTTTCACTGCGTCCAGATACCGCGTTTTACGCGCGTTCTACTCTGGGAGGGACTCTGCCAGTTATAAACATGGACTCGGATACAGCGGTTGTGTTGTGGCTTGCATACCGTCGATGGAAACGTCGTAAACGAAGAGAAAGTCGACGATTTAACGTGCATCCAATTCTACGTGACAGAATGACGCATAGTATGTTTATAACATTATACCCAAATTATATTTTGTTAACGAAGGCAAACTCCCTTGGCAAGATAAAATGATATAGTAGATATGTATAATACATTACACGACTTTAGTTTAGGATTTGTCGTCATCGGGAATAGAAATAGGACACAGTAGATTTATGTATTACCTATGTAGTCTTAAATAAAGCATTCTTTACTTACCTAAAGCTTTTTTGTTTTCTTCGGAATCACCAGCTTCACAAAAAAATTCCACTATTTCCTCCCAGTTCCTACGTTTTGTTGTTCTATTGGAATATTCTGTTGATTCCATATCCCATAAGGCTACTCTTTTTTCAATTTCATCAATAAACAGTTCGGTATTGAAGTTGTCACGCTCCATCATCGCAACTAAATACGTCCATACGCCACGCACTCGCGCGTAATACTGGACGCAGCAATGGCGCCCGAGTATCTCGACTCGCGCGCCGCTCGCGCGTACGACGCGCGAGTCGAGAGTCGCGGTTATTGCACGCGTTTTACGCGCGAGTGATGACACGCGCAAAGTCTTCTGGACGGGATATATGTAGCTCTAGTACCTCAAGAACGCGCGAGTGTCTACGCGCGAGTGGACTCGCGCGTAAAACGCCCCATCTGGACAGGCTCTAACTATGACAAATCGCATACGATGAGCGTTTACATGTGAACAATTGTCGAGCGATACGATATCGTATGGGTTGAAATCGCATCGTGCTAATGCATCTTTCAGGTACAATCACAAGGTCGCGAATTTATCTGAGTGTCTGAATTTTTTGTTTCTGAAAAATTTTGCGTAACAACACTAGCCCTAAAGATGTAGAAAACATCTTGAGGAGACTAAGGCCCTTATTAATAAACGTCGTGTAAAGTTACGCCAGGTGTAACTTAGGAGTAACCATACAATTTTTGGAGTTTAAGCCTGGCGTAACTTTACACCACGTTTATTAATAAGGGCCTAAATGTTTAAGGCGGCGATGGGTTTGCGACCTATCCCTTGAATGCAATTTTATGCAAATTGTGGACAGTGTCAAGTAGGTATATGTTCCTTTTAGGACGATATCGAGGATGGGGACTAGAAAAAAAAGCGGTCGATTTTACCGTCACGACACATACATAGGTCAAAACGTCAGATTGTGAAGTGCGCAGACGCGAAACAGTTCATAGATAGACACTGTTAGTACTAGGATTTTAATATTTTACAAATGCCAAATTTTAAAATTGAAACTTTGTTCCAACCGAGTGTTCGACGGAGGTTCCACGATACTCACGTACTTTTTAACCGACTTCAAAAAAAGGAGGAGGTTATATGTTCGGCTGTATGTATGTTTTTTTTTTATGTATGTTCACCGATATTTCCGTCAGTTGTGGACCGATTTCCAAAATTTTTTTTTTGTTTGAAAGGGTATACTCTTATAGTGGTCCCATATAAATTTTATTCCTGAGGGATTAATAGTTTTCCCGTAAAACTAAAACAATCACTGAACTTTAAGAAAATTGTGGCCCGATTTCCAAATTTTTTTCCCCCTTGCTGAACTCCGGTGTGTCCTTTAGTAGGTCTGCCCATGACTTCTCTTATCCTTTCCTACTTAAGCTACGATAAGCAAAGTCTTAATGTACTCGTAGCTTACTATATTATTTACACATACACTTTTATTTACACAGTATTTATTTACTTACACTAAAAAGTGAAAAATAAAACATTTTTGAAAAAAAAAATTGAACCGACTTCACAGAACACAAACAGAAGAATCTTCTACACACTAAAAAGAGAAAAATAAGAATATAATTTGAAGTCGGTGCCAAGTGAATACGATTAAGTACCTATCAAAAAAAGAAATCGAGCGATAGCGTACCAGGATACAATTTTGCACCCAAGTTCTTTTGAATTTCTTAGATGTAAATGAATAGTTGGCACCGACTTCAAATTATATTCTTATTTTTCTCTTTTTAGCGTGTAGAAGATTCTTCTGTTTGTGTTCTGTGAAGTCGGTTCAATTTTTTTTTTCAAAAATGTTTTATTGTATCATTTGTTTCGGTCGAGTACAACTCGAATCGGTTTTCAAATGGTCTGTTCGCCGCTTGCCCCCTTTCTGATTATGTCTATTATTTCTAATCCATCCACAGAAATTGTGGATCTTTGCCCCTTTTTGAAATCTTTTAGGTACTTTTTATTAGTTCAAAATAACCTTTGGACTGTGGGCAGTATTGTTGTTTCGTGATTTAAGTACTAAAACATCAAAATTTTTGAACAAAATGAATCACAAAGGCTTTCACAATGTTTGTATCAATCACAATTATTGTAAATGAATTTCATATAATGCCTGTCAGTTTCAGAATATGCATCAAATTTAATAAATTCACGTTGGAAATTTAATTAATTTGTATACCTATAGAACTTTGTTTGTGTGGTGAGTGTGAAGAGACAAGGTAAAACACAAACAAATCTAAACCAAAGGGCTAACATTCTTACTTTTGTAAAATATGTTTTAAATATATCGATAATATATAAGACTGATATTAAATTAAAGCCTCGACCTTCACTATGTACCTACGAAGGTTGTGGGTTCGAATCCCTGCTTGCACTAATAGATTTATGTTTTGGAAAATTTGTGTAGGCAGTAGCTAAAGGAAGGGTCTGCCGGTTTTGCGTTATAGAATAGAATCTTATTTTTATCGTGCCAGTTATTTAGAACCAATGTGGTGAAAGGATTATAAGTGCGTCTCAAGGAGGCTCCTTCCGTGCACTTGACACATGTTTTAGAATTAGAATAAAAATAGAAATTTTTGATCATTCTATTCTATAAAAAAACAGGATCACGAGTAAGAACTGTTTTTTTATTGGTTCAGCCACTCCGTTTTATTGAACCACAAATAAAACATACAGCGATATTTTATAATAATACTATAATTACGATAATTTATATTTATCAACCAAAACCGTGAATTAGTATGAATTAAATAATGTACAGGGTGTTTCATTTTAATCTACACAAACTGACAAGGCCTCATTTTTGGCTTGTAAATAGACGTTTGACCGTATCAATTTCATTCCCAAGCCGATTTAAGTTTTAAGTTAATGATTTTCAAGAAAAACAGACGTTCAACCAATCGCAGCGAGCAACAATCAATTGAAAGGATAGTCTTTATCGATTTACTCGGGATTATCATAACAAAACAAAAAAAAATATTACATAAATATTTTTTAATTTATTTGTTGAACCCAATTCCTGAATTAAGTTAGTTTAAAATTAAAGACCCTGTATACTGTAACGTTTGAGAGTGTACAGTCAGCTTGATAAATATTTAAGTTTTACAATAACACGCACACAACGTAAGCGATGCACAGCATTAATAATAGAGAAGTTTTATATTAGAAACAAACTGAGTCAAGCGCAAAAAATGGATTCTTGGGTTCGTATGAAAACATTGATCACTCTCATCACACGTTGTAATGCGTTTGATTTGATTATGTATGATTTATGTCAAAAAGTGGGATACAGGATTCTAAAAATATAAAACTTATTACAGACGACTGTACCTGCTACCTAATATCAAGAAGGCAATTAGTTACGGAGTTTATTTTGGAAAAAGCAAACAAAAATAAATGTGACGGCGACATTAGTTATTAGAAGCAATTTGGCAATTGAAATAATTGTATGACTCGTCGACATGAAATAATAATTACAAGACATTGAAACAGTTTTCAGTCTCACTTTTGTATCGTTAGTTGTTGAACAGTCATCAAGACAGTCGTCAGCTAAGGGTTGTATCGACTTTCCACAAACACACTTTTAGCAAATATCCTGCCACAGTTTTTCACTATTAAATTGTATAACATATTTCTTTCATTTGAAAAAAAAGTCTTAATTTCGAAGTCTTAACATCAAAAGATTTTTCATATCGCTGAATTCTTGAACTATATAACTATATATAATAATAATAATGCTGGACATTTTCACACAGCATCACCTAGCCCCAAACTAAGCAAAGCTTGTATTATGGGAAGCAGATAACTTATATACTTTTTGTTTGTAAATACATGCATATTATACATAGAAACACCCAGACCCGAGACAAATATCTGTAGGTCATACAAACATTTGTACTGCGGCGGGGATCGAACTCGCAACCTTCTGCGTTGCAGGCGGACCTTCGCCCACTGCGCCACAGAGGTCGTCATCTCTGGGGAACTCTGGGTGGCGGACGTTATTTGACGGCCGCCTATAAAATTAACACTTTACACTATTATTAAATGTAGTCACAGAAAACCTGTTATTTATGTGATTATAATAATTTTGATACGCGCTCTACCTTACAATTACCAAGAAATAGACTTTTCTACTTGTAGTACTATACCAATAAGCCCATATTTATATAGTGCTAATTATAATTATGTTGTAGTCCTAATTATTATATCAAATTATAAATTGTTTATATAAGTAATATAATAAAAAGTGAAGTATCACTAGGTAAATTCAATTTGATTCGTGATTGAAGATGGGTTTTCTATCTACATAAAAATATATGAGTTTGTAAGTTTGTATATCAGTTACACTGTCAATAATATTATTATTTATTTATTTATTCAGATAAGTGTTTAACATAATATGTACTATGTTATTTTCAAACACGATATGTACACATTAAGATAAATTTAACGATCCTTTGAAAGTTTGACTGATTCCATTGTATTTTGTAAACATAGAAAATGCCTGGAGCTATAAAAATGAATAAAATAAATAATGCTGGACTTTTTCACACAGCAACATCTAACCCCAAAGTAAGCAGAACTTGTGTTATGGTTACTAGATGACTGATAAATACATACATATTATTTATATTTACAAACTATAGTATTTATAGTTTGTAAATACATACATAATATACATAGAAACACCCAGACCCGAGATAAATATCTGTAGGCTATACCTACATATTTATTGTATACCTACTTTATTTATTAACTATTTTTTTTAACTAAGAAAAAAGACATTCTTATTCTTAAACTATATAAATAATGTGGTAGCTTTAAATAGAATAAAAATTGAATAGAAATGAATAGACAAATATTTGTAGATCATACAAACATTGGTCCTGCCGCGGGGATTGAACCCGTCACCTTCTGCGTCGCAGGCGAGCCTTCATCCACTGCGCTACAGAGGTCGTCGCATAAAAGAAAGGAGGCCTATTCTATACCCAGCAGATGGTGTGATACCAGGCTGAGATGATCGTGATGATTTACTATGTAATAAATAAGGTCGCAGGTTCTCCAAACTGAGAGGGCGAAGCCACACAAGCTATTCTTGAAGCAACTCAGGGAAATTATAGTTTCATAACTTTGTTCAGCTCAATTTCTACCTTCCTTGTTATAGGTCGTGGGTTCAATTCCCATCCAAGGCAAATACTTAACCTTTAGCTTGAGCAATATGGCTTTTTTTTATGTGTGGGTTTAAAATTATCGTTCTTAAACTGAAATATCGGGGAGCGAGAAACATAGATACAAACATTGTAGACTTTGATTTGATAGTTTTGTTGAATTATGAAGATTCTCCAATAACAATCAAAAAAGCATACCTACTCTACTACAGAACTGAAGTTTCATTTTTTTCTCATAGCTGTTCTGTAGTAGTAAGAGCAGCGGCTTAGCAATATTTTTGTATAGAACATATTTATAGATTTATGGCTTCTTACATTTCTACAACTATCAATAAACATTTTTTTACGATCACTGCGTTGGCGTGGCGTCAATCGTTTGATTGAACCTCATTACCCTTCGTATAAACATCGTCAAAGTATTTGAGATTTATTTAGTAACAAACTCTACAACTCAAGTATAGGATTGATAGATCATCAATGTTAAGCAAAGTTCTGACCGGTCAGTAAATGGACAGGTGACCTTAAGTAGCATTATATTGAACGCTCCGTGCTTTGGAGGGCACTATTATCTAGGCTATTACCTATGTCAAGCCGTGAAGGAGGCCATAAGGCGACCAAAAAACACACAATTCTTGTCCGAAACTCATCGTACCAATTCCAAGAAGCGTAAGTACCTATCTAGTTACATAATTTAATCACTATCGTATCATACGAGTATCTTAGACATCTTCATAGGATCTGGAATAAGTAACATAAAAAGATCTGAGAGAATGTCTACCGCACCTTGGGGATACAGTCGTGAATCTGTTTACGTTTTTTTGTTTAACGTATCTATGTAATTAGGATCAAAGTAGTAAAATACATTATTTCTCTATTTTTAGCTTTGTAATAGATACACTGTAAGTTTTGTGAACAAAGAAATTGAAATTGAAAACTCCGTCACCAGAGTTGGTCACTTTTTTACAGTGTAGAAACGAAGATTACCTACCATAACTTATTTATAGAAATGACAAACAGACAGAAGGTTATACAAGGTAAACATAACATTTGCTGCAAAATGGCAGTTGCCACAGAATAATAACACTGTTCGTACCACCACCCCCCTGGTACTATTAGCCAAGCAATCCCAACACATGATGGAATTGCTCTATTTAGTAACCGCAACGTAACGTGAATATAAGCTTATAGGTGCATTTATACGATGCGATTTTTCGTACGATTTGCTAAGCCCCGCTCATCGAACGTGCCGACGGACAAATCGCATACAAAAAAATTGCCCTGCAATACGATATCGTATGGGTTGAAATCGCATCGTGTAAATGCACCTTACCTTTACCTACTGTGTTGATGAGGAATTGTTCATTTGAATATACTTACACATTACTTACTTGGTTTTTTAGGGTTCCGTACCCAAAGAGTAAAACAGGAACCCTATTACTAAAACTTCGCTGTCTGTCTGTCTGTCTGTCCGTCTGTAACCAGGCTGTATCTCATGGACCATGATAGTTAGACAGTTGAATTTTCACATAATATGATGTATTTCTGTTGCCACTCTAACAACAAATACAAAAAAAAAAGAATAAAATAAATAAGTATTGAATACAACTCCCATACAACAAGCGTGAGTTTTTTTGCCGTTTTTATAGAAGGGTTCCATACCATTACGTATGGAACCCTTCGCGCGCGAGACCGACTCGCACTTGGCCGGCTTTTTATACACTTCGAGGTTAAGATCTTAGTACAAAAATTATATTGTACTTATTAGGTTTGTATTGTTAACATAAGTATTTCATATGTTTATGTATTACCTAGATCGTATTAACATTGTCTTTCCTGTAGATAACGCTAATTATGCTAAGAATACGGTTTATAGATACTCGTAGATAAGATAATTTATTTCATAAAAATATACTCCAGGACCCCTGAAATTTGGCTGAAATTTGGCATAGTTAAAGGTATCCCAGGGAAGACATAGGCTACTTTTTATCCCGAAAAAATGAAAAAATCCCGAGGGACCGCGGGTCACACCGCGAGAGCGCAGCTAGTAAATAAATATTTTACTTCAACTTATAAATAACATTCTGGTCTACTTCTATTTTTATGGGCAAACATATTCCATCTCAAACCAGGCTCTACACTACAACTCAAACAGCTCTACACTTAGTCTCGTTGAATAGGTTCCTTATAGAGTGAGTATGTTTTAGATATAGGTAGGCACAATTTCTGTAGTAGATCAGATACCTACCATTTATATGTACCTATCATACTTTTAGATAATTGATACTGAAACTGCCTTTTTCAAGGTCATGAAGAATGAAGATTATGCTGATTGAGGAAATTAATCAAACGCTTTACTTAATATCTGATGATTGTCTCTTTGCAGTCTTAGTACTTAAATAATACCTATTACCTTACTTTTTTGTTTAATTGTGTTTTTAGCTGAGTAAAGTTTTGATAACAGAACTTGTAAAGGCACGTCAAAAAGCCCTGCAAAATAGCCATCAACAATCTCGCTTTACAACTAAATTACTTCGAGTTTTGCGGAAATGGGGCGTCTCTAAATAAAGCCTAAAAATTTTGAAATTTCACCATAGTAGGATAGCACGGTTTTTTATTAAAAATCTTACTTAATCGTAAATTTTTTCATAAAAATTTACAGAAAAGGGTAGTCTAATTAATTAATTACTCATCAGTAGAGCTCACCTAGTAAGTAGTTCAGAGTGTTAAAATTTCCAAGCAGCTACGTCAAAGTTGACCATCATAAATCACGTAAAACCAACAAACTTTCATCACTTCAACCGAAATAGCGATTCGAATAGGTCAATCAATTTTTTATAACACAATCGCTTTATAAACTTTTTTCACACTGGCACATCACTATTTAAAAACAGGTTATAAACAAATCACACATTCGAAGTTCAAAAAAGTATCGAACATCAAAAAGTTGGCGGCCATTCGCATCTTGCCGGCGACCACGCAGTGGAGTCTCGCGATATAGACTGGGAGTTAAATTGAACTCGGGACGAAATGGGAGTAATGCGCATGGTTCGGCATGATTATCTGGAAGAAAATAGCTACCTTTCAATGCAGGCCTAGCCTATTGTGAGGAAATGCAGCCGGCTGATTAGCTGAGTAGTGACTGAATTTTTTCTGTTCATCTCTGTATATTTTCAAGATGTTTTGTATTCGGAAGTTTGTTGATTATTTCATTTTGGTTTTCTTTATTCTGACTGTGATTTGCTTACTAAAGGTACTTAGATAGGATTTTCCATTTTATGTAAACAATGCAAGTTTGTAATATCAAATATCCATCCACAGTACAAACAACAAAGCGATAATAGAAGTTTCTACTCGTATATTCTATCATTTCTTATGTGACTTCGGCGAAAAATTTTATGATGAGTACAAAAAAAATTTGCATTTTTTATAAGGTAACTCACTCTGAAGTAAAAACGTTTTGTATGTTTTAAACTGACCTAGATATCTAAAAGAATCAAAAATTTTAGATTTTTTTTATTATTTCAAAAAGGTTTACATAACCTTGTCGAGCAACAGAATGGGCAATAAAGAATGGTTTGTAGGATAGTGCGAAAGCTGAAAAGAAGTAGGCATGTCATAATATTTTATGCACAGCTTTTAGCTTTCATAAAATATTATTTCTTCATCCATACTTACCAAGTCCATACTTCACCCTATTTATCTTAAATGCACATGCTCTTTTGGGGAATGAATAAAAAACATTTCCGCTGAGCTACGACCCTGTTGTTTTTAAGAAGAGAGTTAATAGGCACCTTCTGGGCAGGCTCGCTCCATCGTAGACCTCATCGTGTAAGTTTCGAGATCAAAACCCAACCCATTTATCATAAAAAAAACCTATTGTCTATGCCCCTACTGGATGTAAAAAGACTATTATCTTTATGCAACATGGCAGACATATACATACTTACCAAGGGAATGAAATGAAATTCAAATAATTTTAAAAATCTGTATTAATTCAATTTATTCATAGAACTTAATACATAAATATTACAATTATTATAAATAATTCACCGCGACATTTAAAAAAAAGATGAATTAAAATGGCTATATTAAAATTAAAATCTTCGGACGAAAATTCTAATAAATTCAAATTCAAAACGTTTATTGCTTCATGTTAGTAGATAGATCTTAAAATAATAGTGTTTCATAACATGAATCCCGCTGGGGCACTGCAATATTTGGTACTTAGCTTAGGTATATCTAACTTACAATATAACTTAAGTAGGTAAGTAATAAATTGGCACAGCCCTCTTCTAAACTTAATTTACTACTCGTAGTATTTACGTACGTATCGAACGTTGCTAAATTTTGCCATTTTAATACATTAGTGAAACTTTTCCAATAAACCAGCAACTTTTACCTAAGTCTAAGTTTTATTGTTCTTTTGATGGGCTTGCCCTTCAATATACGTAAATTTGTTTCAACATAGCCCGATATCGTAACCTACATTGAGACAATCATGGATTTGAGATCAATTTTCCCTTTACTTACTTTATTTTATCGCATTTTGTAAATCGTCGCATATATTCATAATTCATAACATATTATTTTATACGTATGATAATATTTTCTATATACCTATAGTAGAGTTCTGTGTTTTTTTGTTTCCACGAGAAAAAGGTAAATCTGTTGACTTTTTTTTTTCAGTATATTGGTGTACAGGGAAAATCTATTGATGCAAGGCTGGATTGAACCTAAAACACGGCTGTTTAGTATTCGAATAGAAATATATTTTAGTGATTTCATTTCATATTGGAAATAACTGGCCACAGTAACATGACCTTATGACTTAACCTCCCACATCCATTCGAAGTTTGCGTAGGAGGATTGCCCTTTTGGTTTTGCGATAGGTAATTCAAAGATTATGTTTCAGTTCAATGCCAGCAGCCTGCAATCTCAATGATCGATCAATTAATCAATCAAACAGTACTACTTAGTTTTGTGAAAAATCTATAGGTTTACAGCTGGTATCCCTAATAATTATTGACTTACGGTGCCGAGACATGGACGCTCACGAAGGAGACTGTGCACAGGATGCGAGTAGCACAGAGAGCCATGGAGCGTGCCATGCTCGGCATCACACTTTTAGATCGAGTCCCCAATACCGAAATTCGCAAGCAGACAAAAGTTCAAGATGTCAGCAAGCGAATATTGGGGTTCAAATGGAGTTGGGCAGGACACGTGGCCAGGCGTGATGATGACAGGTAGAGCAAAATGCTTACTGAGTGGTGGCCTAGAGATGGAAAAAGGAGTGTCGGTCGTCCACCTATAAGATGGGTCGTCGACATCGTTAAATCCGCAGGTCGTACATGGGCAAGACTGGCTCAGGATAGAGGCGAATGGCAAACGAAGAGAGGCCTATACCCAGCAGTGGGATGACAAAGGCTGATGATGATGATCACTAATAATTATAAAAATGAGACCACGCGTCGTCAACCAAAATCAAAACTTCTTTGTAACAACTACGACCTTTGTATTTTATTTATCTGAAGGAAAAACACAAAGGAAAACGGAGAAATGTTTGAGAGTGCTGTGCTGGTGTAGTGCAATGCACATACTTAGTAGGTAATATTTTTTGGACCAAAAATGTGCACACCAATGTGCACGACCGGATTCAAACCCGCGACTTTAGAATCGGAGGGCGGGTCCGCTTCCATTAGACCAGTGCTCCTTTTTTTATACATTTTTATGTTTTCGATTCTTGCGACCGTTTACTGGCGGTGACTGTCGCTCGGAAAACTAAGGGTTATGGTGGTCGCAGACATACACCGGTATTTACAAACATTACTATGAGATCTCACAGTGCGCACAGACGCACAGGGTCCGAAAAACCTACTGATTTTGGGACCCTGTGCGTCCGCGCGCACTATGTAATGTCAACATAATGTTGGGAGTTATCCGCGCCGAACTGTCAATTCAATAGAAGAAATGCTGAGACGTCAGAAGCCAGCCGCATTTTCTGACGTCATCAGCATTTTTTTGTATAGAAAAATGGCTGCGGCGCGTACGGCGCGGACAAATGTGCGATCAGGTTTAAGGAAAAAATATTGTATAAATAAAGTTTAGATTGAGTTATCTACACTTGAAAATGTTTGAAACATTGCCACTTTAATTTGTTTTTTATACGTAACTGAGTTTGGGAATTATTTATAAGAAAATAAATTCGTGGTCGCAAAATACGGACTGATTGATTTTATCATAAATTAAATTAAATAAATGTTGTAAGTGATTGTAACTGTACCACGGGCGCAGTGACTTTCTGCTGACCCAGGAGAATGCTCGTGCTTGAATCTACAGAAATATAACGGATCCCCGCCGCGGGACAAATGTTTGTATGATCTACAGATATTTTTCTCGGGTCTGGGTGTATTCTATGTATAATATGTATTATTCTATGTATATATCTATTTAAAAACAAAAATTAAGTATATAAGTAGTATATCAATCATCTAGTACCCATAACACAAGCTCTGCTTACTTTGGGGCTACTATGATGCTGTGTGAAAAAGTCCAGCATTATTTATTATTTATAAAATGTATTTTGGCACAATAGCTACAAATAACTAGTACTCGTAACTTCCTATCTTAAACATCCAAATAATAATCATTATCATGGAAACTAGCACCAAATCTTAGAGGTCAGAGCGTATTATTCACACCCCTTTAATTATAATGGACCCCTTTAAGCCCTGCCCTTTACGCTTTGTCGAGCTCGTCCGTTCTGGTTTGTATTTTCAACTAGCTCTTGTCTGTAACTTCACTCGGATTGACCCATTTACTCACCCTGTTATTCACAATGGACAGTTTAGCGCAATTGGCTGCATACTTTGTCTTTTAGCAGTGTAGGACGCCCTCCGGCCAGGTGGAGTGACGATCTGCGAAAGGCTGCTGGCAGAAGCTGAATGCGTAGAGCGGAGGACAGGGTGCAATGATGGTGCTCATTAGGGGAAGCCTATGTCCAGCTGTTGATGATGATGATGATGATGATGATGAAATAATTGCTACGAATAACTGATCGAACTACAATAACTTTTTATCGTACAATTTAAATGCACAGTCATCTGTGAAAAAAAAGAAAGGATTATGATTGTATCCTCTTGGAAATTCTCTCAAACCAGGTCTTTCAAGATACTTACTTTACTACTTAAGAGAATGATGAGATCTGGTAGTCCTTATGCACTCCCATAACTATTTGGTCAATACCCATATATAGAGGAAGTTAGCATTGCGTCTCAATTATAAACATTACCAAAATGGAATCAGTCGAATCGGCAACCCATTCCTAAGTGACGCTTACATACATGCGGCTATCGATTTTCATTTATATCAATGTCACATTTTCCCTTTACGACACAGCACTCATTAAAAGTACAATCTAATCAATATAAATCCGTAAATTAAGAGCAGATAGTGCTTTTTCGAATTAAACGGTAGATAACCTACTTAAGCTATGAATATATTAGTCGTGTTAAAATAACCGTGTTATCTCAGTAAGCTTCCGAAAGTATTTGATTAATAAAAAATAGTAGCAAGCAAAAGCGTCGGTGTCTACGACAAAACAAACCAAAAGAATTGAGGCACACCCTTTTCTCAAATACCTATCATAGTATTTTTGAACCGTCATAGCTTCGGGTTGGATGCTAGCTACTGGATTAGTTGCATGGCGAATTTAAAATAATGAAAATTAAAAAGTGCTTGGTTTGACTAGATCTTTGGCAAAGTCCTTTCAAGATTTTAGCCTCACTTGACTAAAATTAACGTCTTTTCGAGAGGTTTTGGGGAGTTTTATGTAGACGTCAGCAAAATGTACTTGAACAGATATTTTTTTACTTTGGTGCGTTTTTGCACTTTTAAATCGTAGGAAAACCACCCTAACTTAAAAGTTTAGTCGTGCGAATATTAACATAAATCGTAAACTACCCTAACCTAATAGTTCAGTCATTATAGGTAGGTATTTAATAACTCCATTAAGCTTTTAAAGAGACTTGGGCAAAGCACTATCCAGTATTTCATTAATAAGCTTCAAATCCATCTACCTTAGCTAAGCAAGCAGAAAATTGTACATCTCTGCTTGTTCTAGTCATGTCTAGATTCGAATTAATTCATTAAATGCTATAGATGGCCACTTCAGCCTCTCTATTATTAGCAGCTCTTGGCGTAGGGCACTAAACGCACACCTCAAGTGCGTTATTGATTTCGTCCAACCAAGTAGGTGCCACAGTCGAACATAATAATAATGATCTATTTACCAGTGGGTAAAAACTTAAGCCTTTACATCTATATTAGATGATTTATACAGCGTCAGGAGGCAACCTATGCCTACACTTAACGGGACGCTGTAATGCCTGGGACATTGTTTGAGATGGAAAAGACTTGCCCAGCACCTAAACAAAGGAAATACGATATCAATACGGTGTGGAGCTGACTAAGCTGCGGTGAAGGAAAATTTCCTCACGATATTTTCCTTCACCGTTAAGAGCTCGTGTTATAGCGCATATAAATTTTACGAAACGAAAAATCCATTGATGCACGGCAGATTGATACCAGTGGGTAAATATAATTATAATAGATGGTAGTGGTAAATTGCTCTTCTATGAAAGTCTTCATAAAACTTTTAGTCAGGGCAAAGAAAAATCCTTAACTATTACACGTAAAGTGTTTGACTTAAGTGCCCTAACTTCTTCAAGCCCAAGGTAAGGTACCTACCCAAACCTCTCACCTTGTTCCTAAACAAATTCTTTCACAGCAAACAATTCACCTCCATTAGCACGAAAGTAAGTACCTAATCTACACTGAACTGTTGAACTAAACAGATTTCACAAAGTGCCAGTGTAGTTGGCCTCTACTAAAGTTGTACACCTAAATAAATTTGATTTGAGCTTGCGGATCAAGGACGGAACGCTTGGTAAAGTGATTTTGGGGCGATTTTTAGACAGTAAATTCCATTGACTAAAAACATTATTTATAAATAAATCAACACAAACTAAGCCGTCTAGGCTGACCAACTGAGCCGCGAGCATACCCTTAGTTATCTTAGCCAAAAGAAGCGAGTCACTACAACCCTTACCTCGATGTGTTTCTTCATACATTTGTAATATCTTACTGTGTGTACTCGTAATACTTGTAGACGTAGCAATTTGTCACAGAACTTGGTGTTTGGGATACCGAAGTATTGTATTACATGGTTGGAATAAGATTATCCCAAAAAAACAAAGCTTTCAGACTATTATCATTCTTTAGGTAGAGCTACAAATTCGTTTATTCTCTGTACCATGTTCTGTTTATGACTTTATAAGCGCTATTACGACTGCTGTTCCAAATATTGTGCTAAAATATTTTGTAGTCGAGGTAATGCTACTTTTTATAAAGATTTTAAGGGCTATACATTATTACTAAGTGATTTATTCGGCGTGAGGATACAATACAACATTTACGTACTTAGGACGGTAAAATATAAGTTCGTATATTGTTCGTATATATAGCTTGCTCAGCACCTGAAGCTAAATAGTAAGTTCATAATATGAATCAGTGCCAACTCTGGTGTGACTTTGGTATGACGGAGTTTTTAGGTCGCATTAAGGCTTCCGTCATGGCTTAACGTCTTAAATAGCCGGGACAGACATTTTACGTGCCCTCCGAAGCACGGAAAAGCTTAGATGAAAATGCCATTGGCGGTCACCCATTCACTTACAGACCGTTTCGAACGTTGATTAAACGATCTATCAAGAACGACTAAGCAAGCACGACCACGAGCGCTTCACCATCTGAAGCTATAATATCATAACAAAGATCACGAAAAATCTAAGTCGTATATAAAAATATTGATTCTCTGTTAATTTAGCAAATGTCTACCGTCTCTTAGGATAAAGCTGTCTTTTTTCTTTTTCTTTTATAGGACTTAATACATCTCTGTTATGGTTTTTTGTACGCAAGTTCTAAGGTAAACTTATTTCGACAGGAAACTCACAGCAACTCAATGTTAATTCGATGTCCTTTTTCATTAACTCCCGAATAAATATTCTCGAAAAACCTTTTTAGAACCTTAAACATTTATCTATGAATGGACTACATGGACTGACTTTCATACCTTTGTGATCAATTTTGTTTGAATCCGTTAGGGTTTTTAGATTGCTACTCCTGTCAATAAGCCGTGATAAGTTTTTAGGTTTTGTATCCAAAATAAGATTTAAATAATAGTTTACCTACATAATATTGTAGGAACTAAATGTGTGTTATTTACTCGATCAATGACCTTAATCTTTCTCCTTGGGGCTATAAATTTTTGTATTGACTAGAATTCGGAAATGAAAATACTATTAATATTTTCGTATTTCCTTACTTGAGAAAAATTGATACGAAAAACATTTTTTTGGTCTAAACAATATTACGTAGGTTCCTACTGTAAACCACAAGGATTTGTGGCAACGTCTGAAAATAATCTGAAACATTTTCCTCTCAATCTCTTGAAAGAATACTGTGTTTTGTAGACTCTCATCGATACAAATTCAGTAAAAACAATTGTAATAAAGTAACACAACAATGACAGAAACCAAATAGGATTTAGTATGTACCTTAGGCTGGCTTAAGAAACTTTCCTGTTGATATTATTGTTACGAAATCCATGCCAGATTGTCTCGGATGAAAATAATTATATTATTTTATACAAAACTTAGGCCTTTACATCTATATTAGATGATTTATACAGCGTCAGGAGACAACCTTTGCCTACACTTAACGGAACGCTGTAGTGCCTGGGACATTGTTTGAGATGGAATAGGCTTGCCCAGCACCTAAACCATCCTCTTAGCTGAATCAGCCTGGCCCACAGGAAAGACGACGTCAATGCGTGTGGAGCTGACTAAGCTGCGGGTTTCCTCACGATGTTTTCCTTCACCGTTATGAGCTCGTGTTAAAGCGCATATAAATTTTTCGAAACGAAAAATCCAGTGATGGACGGTCAGGATTCGAACCCAAGACCTTCGGATTGAAAGTCGAGGCACAACCCCATTCGACCAACACGGCTCTACAATTATTATTTTATGCAAGGTATAATGTTATAAGCCTACATTCCAAATCTCAAAGAGAAGCTTCAGACTGTTTTGTAATAAATATAACTACCTACCTTCCTTCAAAAATTTAAATTTATTTCATTTGTTGCTCCATTGTGGTCTTGCTATTTAATCAAATCAAATCAAATCAAAGTGTTTATTTGCTTCATGTTGTGTTTAAGTACATGTTAGAGGTCTTAGAATATATTGTACATGCGGTTATAACATGAGTCCTGGAAGGACATCGCAAAAAATACAAATACTGGGTTGTTATGCCTAGTATTTTGCTATAAAAAGTAGTCTTAAAACTATGAGATCTTTAAAGGTAAAATCTTGAAATAAAAACAATTTTAAAATTCAAGTTGGATACCTACTAAATAATAATATTGGTAAGTATTCATAATTGTATATACTCAACTACACTAACTTAACCTAATCTCTATATATAAAAATGAATCCCTATATCCCTTGGTCACGACATCACGCGTGAACGGCTGGACCGATTTCACTATTTTTTTTTGTTGTGTTTGTTATTGTCAGGAGAAGATTCTTATGACAGAAAAAATATCTATATTAATCATGGAGGGCGTGAAATAAGGGTTGAAAGTTTGTATGGGGAGTTGGTAGTTCCAGTTAAAGGCAATAGATGGCGTTGCTGATTCTTGCAGATTTCAGTTCTATTTAGATGTTTTCAAGTATGCTATTTTGCCGACGAAGTCGCGGGTACCAGCTAGTAAATTAATAAAATTTAAATCTGGGCCTGCTGCATCCACTCCCATTATGGTCCACTCGTGTACCTTGGTTATTATACCTTGGTTATTTTCCTTTATTCTAGGTAACAATAGTACAACTAAACCACCCACTGAAAACAGCATGTCTTTATCTTTCACTATCTTTCGGCCTACAGCTTCAAGTCCTCATTCCAAGTTGGGTATTTCCCCATTAAACCGAAAATAAAACTGCTATCACTCCGTGACAACCTGTTGTGTAATAAGGTCCGCTTTAGGTCGTAACACCAAAACAACCAGCGTTAGAACACCTTCGATTTCCTAAGAAACTTTCACAGACAGGTGTCTTATCATACTGGCTGTTTCATTATCAGCACCCACTTCAACAAGACCCTCGCTTATTGGAGAATTGCTGATAAGGGAGTGTCTGGAGAAAATGGGCAAATTATTTACAGCTATTAAGTTAACATTGCGCTTTTAAGCGTAAAACATTGAATAGATAACAAGTCAAAGGATAAGGAAGTTGGCAATTTAAAACTTTAATGTGCTTTGTGGAAAGAATAGTACGGATTTTCATTCATCTAGTGTGTACGTTTAGACAACATTTTGCGCGCCAAAATTCAGATAACAATTTCAATGCCAATGGAATTCAATATCCAATATAGATTACATTATTTGGAAAATGATAAGAGGAGTTAGCTGATAGCACAAAATGTATACGCCCCTAAACAGTCTGGCTTCTATTAAATTTGGTTACGTGTTGCATACATGCAATAGCATTCTCGATTATTAAAATAAGATCCATACTAACTAGCCTTGTTACGATCGATGTTTTGATTCGCTATTTATATTTAAAAACTCAAATACATATTGACCACAACTTTCAGATTTAAAATTCCCTACAACTTAGCACAGACAACAAAACAAACGAGTAAAGATAGAGTTTATCGAAATAGTGGGTTCAATTTATACACCCCGATTTTTTGATTACCGGAACAAAATTCAACCGTGGTCTTGGTATCTGCTACTGATTACATTTATATGGTAAAAATTTAAAAAAATTATAACCTCAAAGGGAGCCGAGATGAGTCAGACATGGATTTATGATAGCTACTGCGGGTTTACTGACTGGGGATGGTATGTACGAGAGCATATTTTGAATGAGAGTCTGTACGCGATTGTGGTCTGTAGACCTTAATTGTACAGTTTTCTTAATTTTTTTTTCGGTTTTGCTCGTCTACAATCCTCGATAACTTTGTGATAGTTCAATAAAAAAAATCTGACCATGCCAATATCATTTTCTGCATCTACTGCAACTGTCCTTAAATTTTTTTTGTTAGTCATAAAATAGCTGTGTAGAATCCCTAATGAATCTTGAAAAAAGTTTTTAGCTTCTTCTAATGCTTTTTGAGAAGGAAATCATTATGGTTCCAGGTACTGGTAAATTGAAATTAGTTCTGTGTAAAGGGAAAAAATTTACAAACACACGCAATTTTATCTATACCTAAATACGAAAATTATAAAATTCGGGTCAGGCATTTCACTGATATATCAAAGATTACCTACAGAACTCCAATTTTGGTTTACGTTCGTCGAGTTTTCTTTTCACGAAGAATTACCTAGCTTTTATAATAAACTGTGTATGAAATATGATTCATTTGCGTTATCGGATCGTAATGGATCATACTATACCGAACCTCTTAGTTCCATTCTATTAGGTTGCTTATTTTGTTAGACCCTCAGGGATCCTTGAAAGGCATCTCATAAATCAATTTGATGCTTCGAAACTGGGACAAGTCGCAATATATAACCAAATAATTACTCATATAAATATCTTAGCCTGTGATTTCGACAGGATGCTCATGGTGGATCTCAATAGATCGTCGAAGTGAAGCCAAGTTCATAAGAGAATGAGTAAACCGCTATCAACTAAGCGCTTCAGTGCTTTGCAGCAACGTTAAATTGTCGGTCCTGGCTAAATCAAACGATTTGATTTGACTTTGTACTATGTGATTTCGGGAAAAAGTGTTGCTGATAGGAAATAGATTCGATTGAGGTTAACTGTTCTTTTTTCAAAAATCCATTATGAATGTAAAATTTTTCACATTCCCTTTGAGAATACAATCTAAATAAAAAATTGGGTAAAAACAAGTCGGTCATTCACTTGCTAGTTCAGCTCTAAGGTCGACGACCTTGACGACGAAAAATGTTTTCGTACACACCTCATTACCCTGAGTATCATCATTATTCTCCCACTCTTGTCCTATTTGTTGGGATCAACATAATTTTCCTACTACCCCAACATTTTGTCATTCTTTACTATAAAGAGGGCCAAGCGTCGGCGTCGCGGATGAATTAGAAAATTAAAAAAATATTACAAGGTTTTTCTCATACTTTCTATCAAAAACAAAGAAAAAAACATCTTCAAAGAATATTATGCCTATAGATTTGGTAGAATCCTCATCCTTTCTCTGATAGAAGTCACGGTAGGACGACATACGGTATACCGTAGGTATGGTCAGTCATGAAATTTTTTTTTAATAATTCAAGTAGGATTTTAGAAACATGAGTGTCAACAGAAAATAACAATTACTTACTTATTTCATAATTAATTTCATACCTTCCACCCTTCGCAAATAATTTACTCAAAACTCATACTAATGTAGATTCTCGCTTTACTTCGAGCGATGCGAGTAACATCTATGTAACAGACCCCTATGCGGTGTCTGTGGTGTCAACCAAACTTGTACAATGAGCTCCACATTGCAAGATTCTATAACTAAATTACAATTCAGAGATGTCGTAATATCTCCATCAACTCAATCAAAGTTTCTTCAAACTTCGGCTTAAACTAGTTTAAGTTGATAATTAAAGAGTTCCAAACTAGCATAAAGAAGCAAAGTTCCGGGAAACGGTGTGTAATTTAATGGAAAAATTAAAAACTATTAAGAAAAAGTAAGTTTAATTTTTAAGATCAAAATTCAGCTTTAGAAATAGGCACTGATTGTAGAGATCGTTCTAGTTCTTTCGTCTTAACGGCGAAGGAAAACATTGTGAACCTTAAGTATTTTAATAGCAATAACCTAGATGACAGTCTTGCAACCTTGCAGGTATGCCATGCTAACTTCTGCAAAATTTTCCTTAAATGTAAGAAGAAAAGAATGTCGACCGTATTTTAAGTTTACAGTCGCGATTCTTTCCGTTTCAAAGTCATAGTCAAAGTCAAAAAGCATTTATTCAGTAGGACCGCTGGGATCACTTTGAAACGTCTTAAAACTAGGTGATTCTACTCCTGTTCTTTCGCGACCAATACTGTGAAGAACCAGTGCAACAAACACGGTTTGGGGCCTAGCTTTTTTTAGGTGAACCATTGTTTGTCATGGTTTCTTTATTATGTAGGTAGGTACTATCATTTTTAAACCTTATCCTTGCCATGACAGTTGCCATAACTCGACCTAAAATTTCCGTAGCAAAATGTTATTTAAAACCTTATCTATACTATTTTGCTCGCTTCCAATAATCCACGGGGCATTGTATAGCGCTGTTTGCAGATTTTTTGCCATTACCCGCCCCACATTCGCCACACACAGCCATGGCGTTACTCAACTTTTTATTTTGCTCAGTTCTGTTGTACTCTACTTCGTATTGTCTCTCTGTTCTCCCTATTGAGAGAGAAGGTTTGTATGTATAGCATAGTACAGTCATGTTCAAATTTTCTCTGACAGGAACAGCAAAAAATATGCTTTTTTGTAAAAAAATAACCTTTGTCCTAATCATGTAAATTAAAATTATTAGTGAACATTCAAGAGTGTGTAGTAAAGATATCTGCATCTATGAAATAGCATATGAAGGTAAAATGATCGTCGAAATTTAGCTTCTAATACTGATAGTGAACATTTTTATCACATTTTTACGCAAATTCATGTAAGAAGTGTTCTATGTATGATCAGGAGCCCTACTATGAACTCATATAGTGATCCAATTTATGTCCTAAATTGAACAGCTTTGCTATAACGTACCATGACCTATGATAAAAATAATAACAGCATTGCAAAAAAAACAGAAATGGTTTTTGAGGTATGATGATGATGACTGTACGTTACCAATAAGTAGTTTTTTTAATTGTTATTCATTTGTTTGTTTCTGGGCTTCTGTTCATGGAAACCTTTCTACTATAAAAATAAATCATTTTATAATTTGTAATATAGTTCAGCTGAGAATGTTTTTTTTTATTGATTACGAGATATTACGATATATTAGACGAGTCAAGTGTTTTTTTTGTTATGTACTTATGTTTATTTTGCTCGTTTTTACAGTTGGAACATATCCAGCTGCAAGAGATCCCTTGCCTCATCTGTCGGACCTATGTGCTTTTTCACGCCAAGGACTTACCAGTAGAAAGGTATGTAATGAAAGTAAATGTTAGTAATGAAGTAAATGCTATTGAAAGTAAATGTAAGTCCGTCTCACCACACTGGTTTGTGAGAGCTAATAGTGACACAACAAGAAGAATAAACAAAAGTAAGCTCGTCTAAAGTCGTCGAAGTAAATTCGTTAGGACACTAATTTTAGTGACCAACTTAGACGACCGAGTTTTTGGGCCGCCTTAATGCCTTCATCAACGGCCGTTACCGACAATTTAATGTGCCCTCCGTTGCGCTCAGTTGCGGCCACTAGCGGTCACCGATCCACTTTTGAGACCTCATAGATCGTTACTTAACTTCGTAGATCTATCAAAAACCAACAGGAACTTCATCCATAACTTTTTGTATTTCTATTTCAGATAATATGTATCATTTGCAAAGGTTTCGATCCGTCATGCTTTCATAAATCTACTACTACTACTAGTACCACCACATCTTCTACTACCACTTCATCTCCTACTACCACTACTGTTTCTACTAGCACTAAACCTACTACCACGACTACTAAAGCAACTACTACTACGGCCAAGGATGATACCGAATAATAAGGTCTACCTAGGTATACCTACTACCTACTGTCTTAATATGGGAACCAGTTTATAATTAGAATCTCTACCTTCGTCTTTGAATAACCTACATTTCAAAGTTTAAAAACACCTAGAACATGTTTTTTGAAAGTTCAAAAACACGAATTTTATAGTAAAAATGTGTATTTATAAGTATCCATACCTTCGATTTTCTTTAGTCTAAGATTTTGTAAAATAGAATAAAGTTTTCAGTGTTTTTTATTAAACTGTAATAAGCTTGTTTTTCTAAACAAAATCCACTAGAATATTGAAAATGTTTTCCAGAAGTTTATACCTAATGTAAAGATATACAGACGATGAGATAAGACGCCGTTTGCACGATACCATTCTGACATACCAATCTTGCCTCGTGCCATAGAATATAAGCTCTTGTTCCGTTGAGATCAAGACAGCAAGAGGTAAGAATGGTCTGCCAGAATGGTATCATGTAATCGGCGTCAGAGTGTCTGGTGCAATGATGGATGGTGTGGAGCAAACCGTATTTTAACTAGCTCGTCTCTTAAGCCTAGGGAAATACAGGAGCAATTTCATACAACCAAGAATGTGCAATTTGCAAACTCTAGCTAGACAGCGTTTGAACAGTAACTTGGGTAGGTAATTAAAAAAGAATCGCCATGGTTTGGCAAAACCCCAAAGTTGCGTATGGAAATAATTAATTATTATTTTTATTTTTGTCATGTCACCAGTGTAGTTATAGGATTATAGGTAAAAAAACTTAGGCCTTTACATCTATATTAGATGATTTATACAGCGTAAGGAGGCAATCTAGCGCCTGGGACATTGTTTAAGATGGAATAGGCTTGCCCAGCACCTAAACCATCCTCAGCTTAATCAGCCTGGCCCACAGGAAAGACTGATTATAGGTACGAGTAAGTGCGCCTACAAGAGGCTCCTTTCGTGCACTCGTTTTCGAAGTTTTAAGGTTGTCCACTACGTAATAAATATTAATGAAAACTAGTTTAGATAAATTATGATTGAAAATTATGCGGATAGTATGCCGAAAAATTGTCCTAAGCTTAACCAGGCCAGAGACACCCGTATCATCAATCGAATCAGCTCCTCGTTAGAGAAGCATTTACGAGTAAGTATTTGTTTAGCCTATATTTTGTTTGCTTGAAGAATTTCGTTGTCATTTGATTTTTTCCCTGTACCTATAGTGTAGTGTAATACATACACCAAGGCTTACACTGCGTAGGCTAGTTTGCTAACCTAACCTACACGTGACGTGCCTCTGACCACCCCCTGGAAAATCTCCAAGTATCAAGACCCAAGAGCCTACCTACCAATACACTAGTATACTCGTACTATACGAGTAAGCATTTATAATACAAAGGTTTACAATGATAGCTGATTTATAAGGAACTGTTTATTTTATCTTCTAACACATGTCATGTTCAATTGGAGCGAGATTTGTGGCTCTTCCCATGGTGTCTGCCACTTGATGGTGTAGTGAATGTCTGAAATATGTATAATATAATTATTTATTAAGTTCTATATTAACGTACTGATAACGTAGGTAATTTAATATTATATACTGCTCCGAATAGCTTTTGACTCCAGATAGGTCAATTCGCAATCAGGAAAAAAAAGGGAGAGAGGCCTTTGCCCTACAGTGGGACGATAAAGGCTAAAATAATAATAGTAATATCAACAGGGGCTCTCAAACGGTGAAGGAAAACAGCGTCAGGAAACAAAAAAAAAACATCATGAAACTAGATGATTCTTCTCCTGTTCCTTCGCGACCAATGCCATGAAAAATCGGGGCAACAAACACATATTTCTTATCGGTGATCAATCTTCTTAAATCTAAATGCTTGGCCAAGTTTTAGTGGGATTTGAGCCAAGTGAAGACTACATACATTATCGTTGCCGTCGCTGATCGGGTTTGCTGTGAACTCTGGTGGCACTTCAAATTCACGGATGACCTCAGGCTGAGGCCACACACTGTCCTCAGAGGATAATGACTTCATCGCTGACTTGTGCGCCTTGTGGCTTGCTGGAAGAACAATAAATAAATAAATAATGCTGGACTTTTCACACAGCATCATCTACCCCTACTTTGGGGCAGCAGAGCTTGTGTTATGGGTACATGACTGATATACTACTTATATTATTATGAGCCCGTGATGTCCCACTGCAGGGCAAAGGCCTCCCTTCCTTTCTTCCACTCAACTCTATTGTAAGCTAATGTTGTCCAATGGGGAGAGTAAGAGTCAAGTTCGTCTCTCCACCGTCACCGCGGTCTGCCGCGTGCTCGTTTACTGTTCCGTGGGATCCACTCTGTGGTGGTTCGTGCCCACACTCATACTACTGGCTACTACTTACATACTTTTTGTAAATACATACATATTATAGATAGAAACACCCAGACCCGAGACAAATATCTGTAGGTCATACAAACATTTGTCCAGCGGCGGGGATCGAACCCGCAACCTTCTGCGTCGTAGGCGGACCTTCGCCCACTGCGCCACAGAGGTCGTCAAACAATGCTTTTTAATGTTATGCAGCGACAGAAGTTTATGAACAATTGGAGATTTAAAGTTTTATTTTATCGTGCTAGCTTTAGTCTATTAAACTTAATTTGACGACATAATTAATTTTTGAATAAACGGGGTTTTATCACGTACTTGTTTTATTGTTTTATAGAATTGAGGGTAGATCCGGATCCTACGCTCAATAGAAAAAACTGACTCACCGTGCACCAGTTCTCCCGTGAGCGCTGCAACGCGTTCGAAACGTCGGGACCAAATAAAACGTACCAAAAAGTACGTGATATAAACCCGTTTATTCAAAAATTAATTATAGCTTTAGTCAGCCTCTCTTCGGCTGTGAACTAATTTCGGGTATGTTTGTACTTAGTGTGTGAATTAATAACAAGACTCTATAGTCAACCCGCAGCCTTAATAGCAGCCTTCACACGCATATTCTTTCACGAAAGACTGAGCGTACAGGATTGCACGCGGAAAAGCCTGTATACGCAATCGCGAGTGATAATTTTGATGCTACGCGTTCTTTCGCGCGCGATTACTTGTTAGTTCTTGTCAAAACGCAATCGTGCGGGAAAGCCTGTACGCGCAATCGCAAGTGATTACTTTTTTGAAGTTTGAAGCTATGCGATCTATCACGTGCGATTGGCTGTATCCCTCGCGATAGATTGTGCGTATAAAGGCTGCTATTGTCTAACTTGAAATCCATTCCCAGTTGTCATCCCAATAGAGTTCAACCAATCACATAATAGGAAAATGACAATTGAAGTCCAGAATGGGTTTCAAAAGTCAAAATGAAGGAAGCCCATGTCCATTCCCAGCTATCCACTAAGATCTTTTAGATGACATAGGACAAAAGCGGGTGATGATATTAGTGCTTGTATAACATACGATCTCGTTCGCACGTTTCTGTTGAATATTCAACACGTTCCGTACCCCTCTTTTGCTTACCTACCTAGGTACCTCTGTTTCGGTAAATTGAAGACCGTAAAAAGACGTTTTAATGCATAGGCAATGATGTTAGAAAATATAGATACATTACAAGCGCGTGGAAATTGAAGGATCGAAACAGTTTTTACTTCAGTTTGAGTCAAACAGAGCTACGTTTTTGTCAGTGACAGTCACGTGTTCCAAACTCGAATTTTAAAAACAATATATCATTGGTCAATACATTCTAAACATTAGGATAGCATCCAGGTCTCTACGTGCTTGGCCACAGGGTTCTGATGTTAACCTACAAAGTACAGATTAGTCAATTATCGGACTATTTATAATTACAGTAATTATATACAGGGTGTAAAAAGACTGCTACCGAAAACTGAGGGATTGCAATCAGACCATGATTCTGATCATATTTATCGAAAAAAAACTCAAAAAATTTTTTTACTTAGCTACGTCATTTTATTTTATTTTCTAGTTTTTTGCTACTAGTACAATATAATATGACCATACCTACCTAATCATTTCATTTATAATAAAAAAAAACAATTAAAACTCAAAATCCAGCAATCTACGTATAAAAACGCGCCCAGTACATACGCTCGACCAGCTGTGCGAGGTCGGTTTTCTCCGGATATAATGATTATTTTGGAAAATCCTTTTGGATTTGACTGTGTTTTGGGATGCTGTACCTACCCCTTTCGGCTTCGGTAGACGTCTTTTTACACCCTGTATATTATCAGCAACGAAAGTCGATTAACAGTTAAACTTTTTAAAATGGCTTTTGTTTTCGAAAACCAAGAAAAAATAAACTTTTCTTGGGAAATTATTATCTTCAACTCTTCGACTTTATTTTCAAATATTAGTAAAAATATTGGTCATGATGTTACGGATTTCGGAAATATTCAGATTTGTGAAACATAAAATGTTAATTGACTTTCGTTGCTTACTGTACTTACCTGTATTGACCAAGGTCTTTTTACAACTTTTGTCAGTAACTGTTATACCTAAGTACCAAAATATTTTTTTGTGCGTTTGTGTATAATACTGTATACCTAAATGCATCTAATGAAATGAAACAAAATGTTTATTATTAGTTAGTAGTAGTATTAATTAGATTTATATCTATTTAGACGCGCTTCTGACAATTTCATAGATGCAGCTGTACCACTACTGTAAGGTTCAACTTCTTAAGAAACCAGGACTTCTGGATATATATCCAGATATATATCGGGGAAGCTTAAATAAACCACCCAAACTCTAATTACCATGCTTATCGCTGACTCAATGTAAAGGATATCATTACCACAGTAAACGGCAGTTAACATGCCACCGCAAAAATAAAGAGCACTATGAAATTCGTTAAAACGTGCAGTTTTAACGAATTTCATATTGCTCTTGAATTTTTTCCCTGCAAATTGTATTTAATACAAAATTAATTAAATTTAATGCTCTTACTTACGCGATGCTGTGTGCATCGCGTACGTACGTACACTTTGCTTTAATAAATTTACGAAAAATAAGAAAAAATATTTTTTAGTTCCTAGAAACATTTGGGGGAAGATGGTATTCCCCCAAACTATGGTAAAGAGGGAGTACTCGCCTCGCTAAGGTTTGCCCAACTGGCACACTTACCTTAGGGCCTGTTCGGCCGACAGATATAGTCGGAAAGTTCTATATAACTTGTATGTGCTCAGAAATGTTGCTTACGCGATTTAGACTTTCTATACTTTTTGCATCATTTGTATGGGAATATGCTTATCTGTGATTCCAGCGCCATCTAGTGGTACAGCTCCAAAGTACGTCGCTGTAATTGACATCTCTTGAAGTTCAGCTTTGTAGTTCAGGCGATGGTAGATAGAGGTCGCCACAAACACAAAAAATAAAGTACCTACATAAGTACCTACCACATAATAACATAATTTGACAAAATACATTTGAAAAATTTTAGGCACTAAGGGTTGGTAGTTGAAAATATGTAAGGGTTGAAAATTATCTATAGAGACAGCTTAACTATTTTGTCAATTTCTTTTCTTTACCGTTTTCTAAGTGCCATATTACAAAGAGCGTACTGTACTTCAAAGACCTTAAAAACTTCGTTGTATGTTATATCAAAGTACAAAAGTAATTTTGGCACACTGCTTGACTTTAGGCAGATTAGGAGCAAATGAGTTTTGAATACGAAATGCAATATGAGAGCAATTTAAGCCACTTTGCATGAAAAAATATGTTTTAGGAACAAAGCAGATGCTAGGCACAAGCTGTGACAGAAAAGAGAATGATAAAGCTATTAAAGTAGCTACACAAAAGGCACACGCATATTGCATTAGGTATTTATTTATTTGCTGTTATAAAAATATCATAAATTAACCATCCTTATGTAGGTATCATAACCAAAACAACCTAGAAACTTTTAAGATTTTTGGATTGTATCTTATTTTAGTGTCTTCGTCAAAGCTTTTTTGAATGTATGAAAGTTTTTTTCGGACCTCAACCTACCATACCTGGGAGTTATTCCCGTTCGTTTGATGAATATTCGGATGTCTCTTACTACGAGCTACGTTTTATTCAGTCGATAAGATCAACGTTAAAACATCCGAATATTCTAAATACTTAGAACTGAGTGAAAGAGAAGACTTGTTGCAGACCACACAATTATATTTAAGTGGAATAAGGACAGGTAGATGTTGATGTTGATGAAACCAATAATTTGAGTGAACGGAACAGATTGAGATATCTTGAAGGTACATAGTGTCTTAAAAAATAGTTTTTGTAGTTTTTAATTTAAGCACTTGCCTATATCAAACAACTGACTATGTCACGTCTCTATGACGTGTGTGCTTATCCTAAGCGGTCCCGAAATAGTCCCATTTGCCCTTTTCGCTCGTTTGTAGTGTAATTCAATACGTGCCTATTGGTTCTGACAAAGTTAAGTTCGTTGACTGCCCACCACAAAAAAATGCTCGTCAATTAATATTTGATAGACCTTGTAAAATTCCACTGAAATTATTCACTATTTTGATGACTTGCAATATTGTACGTAGCCCATTCATTTTATATCAATTCTAAATAGAATTTGTTTATGTATGTTTGTTTACGTTTCTATTTCATACGTCTATGAACATAAATGTAACTGACCAGTTAAGTATATTTAAGTTCATCATACAGCCACAGTAGTCATAAAAACAAGATGTGAGCCAGATTTTCCAGCTTTGGGTTCCGTGCCAAATTTATCAATTTTTTTAATTAGTAGGTACTTAAAACTGTTCGAAACAGCAGATTCATTTGATGCCCTGCAGTGGTTCGAATTTGCACCCTTTGGAACGAAAGCCAAAAATATAAGTTGTAGTTATGATCTGTGGTAGTAGGTTCATTTCAGTATCGCCATTACTTCTAAACACCGTACTTCGTTAGGGATATAATCCGAAAAAACGATAACAAGAAACGCTTAGGCATTTTTTATGAGATCCTAATAGAGTGCTTATACTACTACCCGATAGGCTATGGTAGTCTGAAAGCTTAGATAATAACTAGTGAAGCAACAGTCGGGTTTAGTTTTAGTTATATTAGTCGTTTAGACTATATTTCTCTCTTATTTTTTTTAACCTGAGCAAAGGTCCCTTTTACCCTTGAACTGTCTCTGTCCCATCAGCCTTTCTCGAAAGCATCGAGATCGTTCCGCCCAACTCATTTTGAACTTATTATTTTTAAATGCATTCCAAAAATCACACCCATACGGGATTTTATCCCACGACTTCACCAATTCGTAACATCGTCAATCTATATTAGCATCATGTCGATAAAGTAAAGTAAAATAAAGATTTATTGCATGAAATACATTAGTAGGTAGGACATGGAGGTAATTAGTTATAAAAACTCAATCCGGAAACAATGAATTGGCAGAGCGGTGCCACGGATCGGCGAGGTCGTGGGTTCAAATCCCTTCATTTCTTTACAAATTACGACTAATAAATTGAAGTGGCTTGTCGGTTAAAGGAAGCCCAATAAATAATTTCACTTACCGCACTCCACAGCAATCGCGAACAATACGAATGAAATAACGATGGAGGCTTTCATTGTGACTGACTACTTCACCTACTTACTTTCCGATTTATATATATTTTCAAACTATACTGGAACTCCTTTCGGGTTTGGCTTGACAACTTAAAAAGGTTCACGATTTTCCCCTTGTAAAATATATAGATAAAATTTTATGCTTTGATCGCCAGACTTTTAAAATGACACTAACTTGTGAGTTGCTCAAAAATGTCTGCAAAAATTAATAGTGTAAGTTATTTCGTATGACCCAGTGGCCAACTCTAGAGTCGGAATTTTGAGACCACCTTAATTTCTCTATAGCCTGGACTGACAACTACGTGCCCTGCGAAGCACAAACGCGCTCAATTGTTAATGCTACTAGCGGTCACCCATAAATAAATATTTTTTACTGACGAACAAACAAAGGTTAAGTAATTTTTTTTATGTTTTCTACCGGATACTTGAGATAAGGATAAGTACCTATAATTTTCTTCAATTTTTCCACAATCAGTACATGGTTGAGTCGTTTATAAATGTCAATTGCACACAAAAAAAGATAAGAGTTAATTTACCGATACGAATTTGCAGACTTCTGAGAATTTCTGCCATGCCCTTACCGTCAAGATTATATTGGTTCACGTTTCTTATTAAAAAAAAGTGTATGGCTAATTCCTGTCTTCATCTCACTTTTTCGTGAGGTCAGCACAACAGGTTTTCCTCTTACACTTTCCTCTATCAGACGTCAGAAATTCCCCGTATTGTCTGCAGTCCAACTATCATTTCTTGGCTTACTTCTTCCGTTTCTCATCTTACTCTTAGTTGAGCCATCTCAATCATCAATCTATAGAGATCCATAAACGTTTGTAAAGACTTCAATTGAACTAAGCACTTGCCTTCAATACCTATAATATGCGGAGTTGACGATGTCCTAAATGTCTTCATTTTTTCCATTAGTACATCATTATACTTATCAATTTGTCCAATACGTTATTTGTCGTATACTTAACCCCTCGCGATAACCCCTAACTGATGATCTACAAACACTTGGGATATCGATGAGCTGTTCCACGATTTGGGCTGTTTGTTTGCTCTCATTAGTCGAGCACCAATCCCAACAATAGTATTATCCGACTTTTGGGTAAAGGTGCTAAGTATACCACTGCAAAGTCAAAGTCAAAAAGAATGTACTCAGTAGGACTGCTGGGATCACTTATATAAAGAAGATAAATAACTCTACGATTTAGCTTACTTTTTCATTTTCACGTGTTGCCAGTTCTTTGACTCTTTGTATCAATCGCTATCATTTCTTATCTAAAGCTTCCTCTAAGGTGCACTAAAACTCATTTTATGCATAATAGTAGGTAAAAGATTTACCGATAACATTTCAAAGCCTAATTGCTTGTAGCCAAATCGCTTTCCAATCAATCTTCATAAAACGTTTCTTTAGCACTTCAATCGCCCAACAAATCTAGAAATTATCGGAGATCGCAAAATCTTTTGATCATTTATCAAATACTTCAGAGTAATTTGAACAATGTCGGGAATCTATTATTGGACCGACATATTTTAGGTACATATAAATAAATAAAATTGAAGTGTCTGCTTGGTACTTGTGATATCAAAACAATTGCTTTTTATATTAAAGGCTTTTTGACTCAAGCAAAAAAAAATTTTACATTTCCGCTGTGTTTCCCGAAATTATACGAGTAGGTAGGTGATAATAGGTATACACCTAATATCACAGATTACAGTGCTAATATTTTGGAGCCTATCCAGTGATTTTTATCAATGCCTTATAATACTTACTCAGCAGCCTTCACACGCACAATCTATCGCGAGTAATCACTCGGTAAGCTTTTTTTAAAAAAAAGCTTCAAAGAAATTATCACTCGCGATTACGCGTACCTACAGGCTTTCCCGCACGATTGCGTTTGACAAAAACTAACGAGTAATTGCGCGTGAAAGAATCAAACTGATCACTGGCGATTGCGTGTAAAGGCTTTCCCGCGAGCAATCCTGTACGCTCAATCACTCTCGAAAGATTGTGCGTGTGAAGGCCGCTAATAATTTCAATAAAATATCCTCAGCAGCGGTCAGTTTGAAAGTTAGCCCATAGAATATTAAGTATTCAGACTGTGATTGATGACTTGTTGGTAGTTCGAGCGGAGTAATTGCAGCTCAGCTGGGTTAACGACCTGTTACCAGGTGTCTGAAAACCTTGTTGGAAAGTATTGTTGTGGTATTGCCTTTGAAAAATACCAAGATTTTCCTTTGTCTTTTTAATATAAAGTTTGTTTTTGGTAAGTATAGGAATTAGTTTTTTAATTTGGTCGATCCAAACAGTAAGATTTTTCGCCTTGTTTAGACATTACCAATCTACCAACACCAATATAGACACTAACAAAAAAACCTCGTTGTTTTGTTTCCGTGAACCACTTCGACTGTTTGATGGTGACGTTTTATCAGACACCCGCGAAATGTTTGTTCCCAGACGACTGGTCAATTGTCAAGTTACAATAAACAGTTTTTTTTTCCATTTACATATTAATTTTTGGCGAATAAACATTTTGTCCCCAGAGACCACGGACAATGATATTTTATGGCGCTTGTTTTCACATTAAAATTCAAAAGAATATTTTTGGATTGGCTTTGGGAAATTATGTAGAGTAGATTTTCTTTTCGTCTTTGGCATGATTACCGAGTTCATTTCCTAAGTATTTATAAAGAAAATTGCGAATGAATAAAGGTTGTGACTGAAAGAAAACTAACTGCATAAAACGATTTATTGGGTATAAATCACATAATCATCATCAACACTCACTCCTTACCCTTACCCATAATATCATCCTTCACACAGTCCATCCGCCTTTTCTTTGGTCTGCCTCTTCCGCTACATCCCTCCACATTCAAACATAACATTCTTCTCGTCGCATGATTCCCCTCTTTCCTCCTCATAACATAACATGCCCAGTGCCCATACCACGACAACCTATTAGGTACTTACTCCTCAACTTATCCGTCTCTGGCGCAACTTTCAAACTTCCTCTAGTATTTTAGGTTCCTGGCGGTTGTAATATTTTTTTTATTTTTTATTTATACCTTAAGCATAACGTATACTGAGTACAGCCATAAACATAAAATATAAAATCCATATTTTATCAGAGCCTGATTGTCTTTGTGTAGAATAGGTAATACAAAAAGTTAATAAAAATCGTTCGGGACTTATACGGTATCTAATCATTTGATACGACTCGTAAAGATGACAATGGGCGTTGCCAAAGAGTACTGAAATTTTGTATTAAACCCAAGTAACACATCAAAGCAGTATATTGGCTGACTAACAGCATTTCTGTATCGTCTTTTGAGTTAGTTCTAAAGTAGCAATTTATAATAGTTATCCTAGAGCAGAAGTGCACTTAACTACATAATATAGGTGCATACCTTCTAAAGATCTACAGTTCAAAATGGCTGTAAATATTGGAACAATGACAAAGAAGAAAAGTCTGTACTATATAAAAATTTATAAAAGAAAACTTAGTCAAGTTTATTAAACGTGTTTTATAACTTAATATACAAATTTTTACACAAAATTTGCGCTTACCGATGTCTCTATTTTGTAGAGTTTCTTCACTCTGTTAGGGGTGCTCTAATGAAAGCGTACAGTTGCTATAGCAACAGATTGTAAAAACGGTCCGTCGTAAATAACCAAGTGTAGGGGATTACCCGCGCATGCTGGGATTCCCCTAAATCCTGTCGAAATGCCTGCTTTACGACACGTCAAATTAAATTATTTTGATTCTTCTTGCGTCACCGGTTAACTGAGCAATTTACCTACTCTGTGACGATTACCTATAAGCACTTACTCTGTGATTCTAATTTTTATTTACTAAAATAAGGGTGGTCTCATATATTAGAAGAAAAAGAAAACAACGGTGAAGAGTCACTAACTGGCGTAAGAATTCGAACATTCAAGATCTTTTCCCCTCTAACAGAATGTATTTACCGGAGTCCTGGCGATGGCGTTGCAAAACTACTTTTTAAATCCACTCAGGTGGTTTCTAGACTATCGTAAAAAAATTACGTCGCTGTACCTGCAGGAGAAATCACTTAGGTAGGTACCTATAACATGCAAAATTTTGAGTGCAAAATAGTAATTTAGTTGGTATTATTTATTATGCATTGGTGTTACAGTTTTTAGACTAGAATGCCACCTGCGTCACTAAGTTCTAACCCTTCTTCCATTTCTCTTCAATCAGCCGTCATCTCACTTACCTATGTTTGTTTTTGTTTATTTTGTGCAAACGTCAGCAGTTTCTCACAAATCAGGTTTAAACAACTTCTACAAACGTGAGTTTTTAACCGACTTCAAAAAAGGAGGAGGTTATATGTTCGGCTGTATGTATGTTTTTTTTTTTTTTTTTTATGTATGTTCACCGATATTTCCGTCAGTTGTGGACCGATTTCCAAAATTTTTTTTTTGTTTGAAAGGGTATACTCTTATAGTGGTCCCATATAAATTGTATTCCTGAGGGATTAATAGTTTTCCCGTAAAACTAAAACAATCACTGAACTTTAAGAAAATTGTGGCCCGATTTCCAAAATTTTTTTTTTGTTAGAAAGAAGAATACTCTCAAGGTGGCGCCATACATTTTTTTTTCCTGAGGGATTGACAGTTTTCCCGTAACATTCAAAAAACCTCATTTTCACTACACAACACACCCTGACTCACAATCTGAGTCAAACATTAAATAGTTTGGAAGGGTATTACACCCGAGGTAGTCCAAAATATTTTCTTTTCCTTATGGATTGACAGTTTTCCCCCTTGTTGAACTCCGGTGTGTCCTTTAGTAGGTCTGCCCATGACTTCTCTTATCCTTTCCTACTTAAGCTACGATAAGCAAAGTCTTAATGTACTCGTAGCTTACTATATTATTTACACATACACTTTTATTTACACAGTATTTATTTACTTACACTAAAAAGTGAAAAATAAAACATTTTTGAAAAAAAATTGAACCGACTTCACAGAACACAAACAGAAGAACCTTCTACACACTAAAAAGAGAAAAATAAGAATATAATTTGAAGTCGGTGCCAAGTGAATACGATTAAGTACCTATCAAAAAAAGAAATCGAGCGATAGCGTACCAGGATACAATTTTGCACCCAAGTTCTTTTGAATTTCTTAGATTTAAATGAATAGTTGGCACCGACTTCAAATTATATTCTTATTTTTCTCTTTTTAGTGTGTAGAAGGTTCTTCTGTTTGTGTTCTGTGAAGTCGGTTCAATTTTTTTTCAAAAATGTTTTATTATTGTTGCGAATTCATTGACGTTTTGAAACGGACTGAAAGTAGCTCGACTTGCGTAGGTGCTTTTATTTGAACGAAAACAAAACGCTTGCTGGTAGAACTTCATTTGTGTACCTTTGTGTGCTTCCCGTAATTTCACGGAATATTTCCACCACAGAGAAGCCTATACTCAGCAATAGGATGACGCTACGACTCATACATTTTTAAAGGGTCCTTGAAATACATTGCTCTACTATCGAGTGACACTCACTGGATCTAGATTCATTCATCGGCGATTGCACGATACGATCTGCGATTTACTAACTCATCACAGAATATGAAATAGTCTATCAGAGCACTACCTTTTACCCGAAAAGGAAAGTATTCCCAAACGTATTTTTTACGATCACAAAGGCCTAAACAAAAACTTCGATGTGATTTATTGCTTGGACATTGAGGCTTGCGTTTGGTTCACATGAAAAAGTCATTTCTTTATACTGGAAAAGATTAACCCAGTTATTCTTAATGGTTTATACGTATACGCCAAACGGCTGCCAAATCTGTTAGCCATGTTGCCATCTCTTCTGTTTGACATGAGAGTGACAAGAAAAAAACATTTTAATTAAGGTTTTGTTTTGAATGTTGAAAGGACATCCTGGCTGGGTTAATCGATAAAAATGTTAGCTTCTCTTAAGCATAGCCACACAAAGGCCGAAAATAGTCTAAAAGGTATCTTTGAAAAAAAAAAAATGAGAACACAAACCGAAGTTTAGTGAATCGCTAATGTGGCATAGGGGCTTGTGGCATGTTTATGCCATTGATTGTCTTAAACATGTTCGAGATTTCGTCTTAGCATTGGCTGGTTTGTGATTATGTACTCACTTAGTCTTTGTTTTATAATGAGGTAGACTGATATAGGTACATAATGTACACAGTTTACCCACTAAGTTTAAGTAGGGTTACATACTTAAACGGTTACCTAATAATTTATAACCTGAGACCAGACCAACAAGTGTCACAGGTTTACTTGCTTCGGATAAAAAGTGAGAGTTGAAAATTTGCATCCTGGTTTTCCTTCAAATAGCCTTTTAGATGCAATCGTCATCTTCAAGAAATTAACCTGGAAATGCAGTGGCTCCTTCCGGACCAATGAATGTTACACAGTTTTTAGGGTCCTCGCACATTTATTACTGCGCCACATTTTATGACATCAGCACGCATTCTATTGAATTCCAATTCGGCACGTTCGGCGCGGGTGGATCGTGCGATCAGCCCCGTAGCATGGCGATTGTCTAGGTACCGGAAAATTGATAAAAATTACAGTAATGACATTAGAGTGTGGATAAAACGGGTAGAATGAGGATAAAAGTTACTTTTATCCACACTCTAATATCATAACTGTCAGTTTCTGTTCTCCAGTACCTAGACAATGGCCATGGGGGCTGGCTGGGTACGGTCAGCGTCACCATCAGTTTCAACGGCGTTCCTCGTGCAGGAGGTTATCAGTTCTCAGAATGATTAAAACTGAGAAATCTGACTGTTAATCGACTTTTGTTGCTGACTGTATGTACCTACTTTAAAAACTGTAACAGTTAACGTTTTCATTATGCTCTTATGTAATGTTCTAAAATAAAGCTTTTTTTTTACTTAGTGTGAACGAGGGGTTAGTAAAGACTTGTTTCATATTCTTAACTTACCTACGTAGGTACATAGGTACTTATATTTCCAGTTTTTGGTCATATTTGAGTAATTTATTGCACTTTCGTTGTTTCAAGTTTTCACTTTTGTATTATTTAACGAACAAGACAATACATCGTAAACCATACAGAAATTGCGCTACCTTAAACTTAGGCCTTTAAATCTATACTAAGATGATTTAAGTATACAGCGTTAGGAGGCAACCTATGCCTACACTCAACGGGACGCTGTAGTGCCTTGGGACAATGTTTGAGATGGAATAGGCTTGCCCAGCACCTAAACCATCCTTTCATCTTAATAGGCCTTATACTTTCTACAAGCTTACGCGTAAGCAGTCTCAGTATCTTTTTGTTACTAACCTGGAAATATAAGCAGGCCATGATGCCGGATTTTAGGGGCGCAAACAATGATTTTGTGGTGTCCAGCTGTCCAGTGACGGTAGCAAAAACTGAGCACGCTCTTCCTAGGCATTGTAATTTGTTGCTTCCTTTGTATTCATCTAGACTTTTAAGGCCAAGTGTGATCACTGATCATGACCTGGACTTGTAGAAAGACGCATTTTTGTCAGGGTAGGCTTGCCATGATTTTTGCCATTTTTTCAAAAGTTAGGTTAATAAAACACAATTTATTTTTAGTTTATTTATTAAACATTAGGTAGGTATATATACTTATAACGAGAATAAAGAATGTTTAATGCATTTTAAACAGGATAAAAAGCTGTGACCAAACCGACTGATAGAACACAACCCAAAATAAGATAATCAAACAAACGCGTTTCAAACAAGCCAGCTCTACCGCGACGGTTTAGTTGTAGCTCAATTAAATATTTACTCGCCAACGAATTTGATGTTGGCTCAACATAAATAAAGCTATTAATCACGCAGTAGGTAAGTGGTAGTAATTATGTAGCTAATCACTAATTCTAGTGTATTTTGTCAACTAATGTAAATACTGCACATATCTATCTTAATTTTTTGATCCGAAAATCTAAATTGGGATCCAGACATTTGCTACTCTAATCAATAAAAATCTATAATTTGACTAACCAAAAACTTTAACAACTAGTTGGATAGGATAGGACTTAGCATAGGTGCTTAAGTAATACCACAGAATACCTACACATACGCTAATAACTTACTAATACTTACCAAGAGATTTTACAAAAAAAAGTACCTAGACCGAAAAATTACCATAACATAATAAATAAACCATAGAACAAAAAAAAAATATTTCTTTTAGTCTGAACAAAGTTCATTTAGAGATATTTTTAGACATGATACAACATTTTTTTTACCATATAATATGACCTGACATGGGTCTATAATACCAAACGGAACTAAACAGGATTACGAATATACTTATTCTAAAGCATGGTAAACTTTCCCTCAGAACTTAATAAATTCAAAGTATTTTGAAAATGTCTAAGGGTAGTCTGTAGTTCAATGTTTTCGATTCGCAAAACTTAATAGGAGAGCAAAGTTTCTACACTAACATAGGTTTGGAAAGGGCTGGTATAATTTGAGATAAAATGTTACAATCCGTTTTACAAAACAGCTGATGGTTTTTCAAAAGTCTTCTGGCTTTCATCACGCATTAGCTTTCATGCAAAGATCTACCAAATCACCATTATGCTAAGTGGAAACAAAATCCCATTGTTCTGCCGACAGGAACTACTCAAAAGAACAGGTGGGAATAGACGATTCCAACTAGGTGGACAGAGTAGTTGGTCGGTTGGTAATAGACGCTTCATCGATTGTCTTCGCGTTAAACTCACTTAGGTAACTTAAACCCACACTTCTTTTCACAAAATTCGCAGATACCACTAGGACTCTCTGTCGTCGTAGTCGTGGGCGGTGTAGTATAAATTGGCTTTGGCTTGCAGTACACCACGAAGCGTGGATGATGGTACCCATGGTAGGGCGAACTGACTTCCTCGTGCGGCGAACTGATGTAAGGGATCTCATCATCATCTTCCCAGTATGGTCCTGTAAATATTTTTTGTATATTATTATGAGTACCTACTTATCGTTAAGTAATCTGCAACCAGGCCGACCCACGAGGTCGTAATACAAAGTATATAAACTAAGCACAACGGATATTTAGCTCTCTGAAGTTAGGTGCAATAGACGATTGCCCAGGTTTGGTAGAGTAAACGAGATAGCACGATTTTAGGCATCATCAACTACTTCAGAGAGCTAAAGAACGATTGTGCGTATTATACCTAGGTACACATTTGTAAATATTCTATAATATAAACCAAATCTACTCAATATAGGTACAAAATCATAACTCGATTTACAGAACTTTTGAGAACTTACATAGACACTCTATGTAAGTTCTCAAAAGTTCTGTAAAGTTAAAGTTAAGATTGTTTTTTTTATTACCAGCGTTTATGGCGTTTTAGCATAAAAGTTAGGTACATCCTCCAGTAAATAGAAAGTATCGATATATCAACAGCCATAAATATTCGGAAAATAACTTACCCGTGTCACGCTTCTCTCGCTTCGAACAATACAAGGGACAGATCTTGAGGCAGAAATATATGGACTTCGTTTCTGAAATATATTTGGATAAATAAATGAGGAATAATATGTTAGACTTTTTTTGGAGCTACAATATCGCTGCCTCCGGGGAATAAACGGATAACTGCCATTATCTTAGTTTTAGTGTTATGCCATATTTGAGATCTCTGGGTGCTAATACATCTGCTCAATTTTTTTCGTAACATTCGTACAATTATTCACGGAGATACAAAATATTACAATACTTTTCGATGTTTCTAGACATGCCTAAACTTACAAGAATAAAGTTGTAATATAATATTATCAAAATGTACCCACACCTTTTAATATGACAAAGAGTCATACAATTATATTCACGTAAGAAATATTCGTCTATACAATGGTAAACGCAGGTTATCATTTTATTCTCGTGAAAACATGTCCATACGTTTCGTATAATACCGCTGTTAGAGTCTGTGCGAAAGGTAACCGTTATAAGATTTGATTGTTAAAGCGGTGTATAATAACCGTATTTGTTAGGTTGACAACATTTAAGTGCGACTAACGCATTTTGAACATTCTAGGACGTCAACTTGCAAAAAAATCAATGGTATGGATCAATGGTTATAAGATTTTGTTAGGTACCTAGTTCTATTTTAAATTAAACCAATTATGGTAGTCAACAACTAACATACAATTAATGGACTACCGTGGGCTGATTAATATGAGCCCAAACTCGGGTAGTTTACTGCTGCTCACTGAGGAGTTCCATTGAACAGCTCCTGATTTTATCATCAGATCAGCTCATCGTCACCATATTTTTAAAACATTAGAGTTGAAACTCGAACGATGTCTTAAGTTCCAACTCAATAGGACTATTTTCTGAGTAGTTCTGTTGAACAACTCCTCACTTCATCAATATGGTGACAGCGAAATTATCAGAAGCTCACTGTCACCATACTTTTAAATTGTAGACTAGATTGTGAAACCCTATGTCCAGTCTACTTCGATTTTAAGTAATTTCCTTGATGTGTTCTCCAGAACGACGATAATATTGACTAAGACGTTAAAGAGGATGAATACGTGATGAATAAAGTTGCCACAGGTCTCAGGGACGATATGCAAACCAAGGAAAAGATGGATATTAGGAAATGCAGAAGATGGATGAAAGGAAAGTGCATGTTACCGCGATGCAAATGAGTTGGATGTATGTATGCTTGTGTATCCCACCCATGGTTAGATAAGAAAAACTTTTACATCTTTAATAAATGATTTATAAAGCGCCATGAGGAAACTTACCTATGCCTACGCTCAATAGGACGCTGTAATGCCCGGGACATTGTTTGAGATGGCTTGAGGCTTGCCTAGCACGTATAGACAACTTCTTCTTATATTTACGTAGTTTAGAGCTGATTAAGCTACAGAATTCTTCACCATGTTTTCCGTCATCGTTAAGAGCTCATGTTAACGGGTAAGTAAGATAAGGAATGAGTACCTATATACGGGGAGGGAAGTTTGAAAGTGGCACCTATTTCCAAATAAATTGGCATGGTAAGGACAAGTTATGAGGTGGAATATGAGTGTGGCTGGAGGTATGCTAGTATAAAAAGGCTAGAGAAGAAGTGGTTGCAATGTGTGAGAGATGATATGAATGTAAAAGGAGTGGATGCACAGCTGTTGACGAATTATAAGAGTGAGTGGAGGAATAACATTATGGCATGGACCAGAGCGTGAACTACCCCCTGTGTCGACCCATCTTATCATGAGATAAGGGCAGGGGAATGTGCTAATATTTTTATGTGATTTTATGTCTGATTTTTATCGTTATTATAAAAAAATCAAAGAAAATCTAGAAGTTTTTAATGCTTGACATAGCTGAAGGCTTGAAAAGACTTATGAAATAGTTATGGTTATTTCTTACTCATCATAATTTTATTTCAAGGCAAGGTAACCTTGTTCTAATACTTTAGAACAGTTTTGAAGAGGTTTGCTAGTTAAAAAGTACTCAAAAACATCTTGAAAATAATAAAACAATAGGTGATTACTTCTACCTAACTTTATTTAAAAGCGTTTAACATAAACGAAGTGACACAATATTTACGAGATTAGAATTATAATCACCTATTATCAATACACTTCGACCCTAAAAAAGCGTTGAATAAAATGGTAGGACCGTGGTACACGTGGTACAATATTAGGTTTACGCTAGAAAATACGGTGAATAAAATGATAACCGACATTAGGCAACATGGACGATGATTAATTTTGACTAACAAGAAGATAACTTCTTGTTTTCAAAATATCTCTTCTTACGCATAAATGACGCGTGTGTCAGCATAACATTCAGATTTCATAAAAAATCAGCTATGCTTAAAGCTATCAACCATCTGTCTACGTCCAGTATTAGTGAAGTTATTAACGAAAACATGTTTTTTGCTTCTCCTGAAAAGTTGTGTTTTTGCAGTTATCCTTTTATTCCCCGGAGGCAGCGATATACAGACAGGGTCTTTCATTTTATACTCGTAAGTACACAAACTGACAAGGCCTCATTTTTGGATTGTAAATATACTTAGACGTTTGAGCGTACGAGTATCAATTTAATTCCAAATCTAATTTAAGTTTTCACTTCAAAATGTATCTTATATTGATTTTTTAGGACATGTTGCATAATGATTTATGAGAGGAGAACAAGGAGAACAGACGTTCGACCAATCGTAGCGCAGCTACAACACGAATGGCCTTAGCTATACTTGTATAGCTATACTTTTATATCGTCGTTGCAAAAGCAAAAGCTCCTATGTGACATTTTTTGCCAAAATGACTTTTTCACATTTTTGGATAGCCCTATTCAAAAGCCATCGTTTGTAAAGACTCTCAAGTGAATATCTTATTATTTGAGTGAGTTGTTCCATCAATTTAATTAATCTCATGTGACGGCTTACATTTGACTGTAAATCAAAATCTCCCATGTGCCTGGTAAGTAAATGGGAGGTTTTGGTAACGGCATTGTTAAAAGTAATTTGTAAACAAATACTCTTATGTGCGAAATATTCCCTAGTTTTTGGGCTATCCTGCACCTATTTTGATTAGAAAAAGTGCAACTTTCTTTAAAAGTCAAAGAGAATGTAGGAGTGAGATGCGAATAGTATAATTATTTATGTTTAAATTTTTTCTTTATTAGAAGGGAAATATTGCCAAATAAAAGGTTGATGAAAAGTCTACTAAAGGGAGCCAATGTTCGTTGATTATTGAGGTAGCTGAAGATGATGGACCGAAGGAGTAGGACATGGTTATGATCGGTTATGAATAGGCATGGCCATTAGAAGTACCTATAAAAGTTTCAGATGGATGCAGGGTTGCAAGTTATGGGAAGAGATGAGAGTCGTTGCATTGCGGGTGATGAGTATAAATGTGGATGGGTATGGGTACATGTCGAAGTGGTTCTGCAAATAAATGAATGGGATGTGGTAAGTACAAATCTGTGTACGATGAGAATGAGTTCTGAGATGACGAAGGGTGCCAGAATTACATGAAATCTCTACACGAACGGATAGAACGGATGATTGTCCTTGTCAGACTTTTAACTTCTTGGAGGTATTTGAAGTTACTGTCTATGATTTTCGAGGGTGCTGTCGCAGCGCAGCAATTTTCTACCAAGAGTAGCACTTTGCTGTGGTAGAATTGGCCATTCATCGTTGAGTTGCAACAGCACTGAACCATCTGGCAAATAACTGCCATCACTGAGTCTCATTTATTCTTGCTGGATCATAAACACTTAGGAACTAATAAAACATCATTCATAGTGTATGGAGTCACATCATCAATATTTCTTGGACAAGCATGCTGCATTCGGAAGAAATAGTCACAAGTTACTTTACACGTAAATGGGAGGTGCATCCTAAGTAGTGCACTTCACCCTGTAGGTACTGCAGAAAATACACAAGATTTCACAAAGACAGTTAAAATAAGAAGAGACCCACACACCCCGTGACCCGTCTTATTTTTGCACCCCGAAGACCAGAGACAGTTTAAATACCTACCTGAGTTGGATGTTGTCATTGATAAGGACTGCCATCCGTTTTGTGATTGAATTGAAGGTTGGCATTTTTGGATGATGATTACCTGTTTGTAGCCTTTGTGTTTCTTTGATTGAACTATACTGTTTTCTTGAAGTGACATACCAATCGTTATCTTTTTGCCCCTATCCAACTGGATGGGGTTGGCATATTGTATCTCTATTTTCCTCTACCACCCGTTATCTCAGAGCTTACTTATTACGCAAGCACTTGCGTTAACAAAATCCCATTTTTCTTTCTTTAGGCCTACCCTATCCATCCACATTCACACTCGCTTCTCGTCGTGTAACATGCATGACTCTCATTCCTCCTGCCCATGCCCTTGTGCTCCTCAGTTTATCCGTAGCTTAACATCCCCTGATGTGGTACTCATTCTTTATCTTATTCATTCTCATTATATTCACCACAAACCCATCTCAACATCCTTATCTACGTTGCATCTTCGTTTTGCTCAGCATTCTAATAAAATACGACAGACCTAATGATAAATTTACTTATTTGTATGAACCATTTAACTACGTAGATAAATGGTAACAATACTCGTAATAGTACCTGTTTCTCCTCCAAATCAAATCAATAACTCTTATGTGGAAAAAATATTTGCAAGTAAAATATCTTATGTGTAGAAAAAAGCAAAAAATGCCTAATAACTTAAAAACCGATAAAGTAATTAAAATAATTAATTTACTATACGTTTTTATTTATTTTTTAACAACATAATTACGACAGAAAAGCATAAGTTGTCTTTGAAAATTTTTCAGGAGGTAGTTTTTATTGATTTTCTCGGAAAGTTACTTTTTGCACATGTGAGGTATTAAATTTGCAACGACGATATAGTCTTAATCGATTTATTCGGGATTTTCATAACAAAAAAGCATTAATCATGTACTCACTCATAAATATTTTTTAATTTATTTGTTGAACCCTAAAAGATACACGCCATTTCGAGTTTATAACAAAACTAATCTTTATTCAAGTACCCACAAATCACAAGTACAAAACTATTATTTAATCAGCTGTCAAATACATAACATATCTCCCTTATATAATTCAGACCACATAACACAACTTTGATACATAAATAATAAACCTAATCAAGATCAAACAATTTTTAAATACTAAATTTAAATTAACTATGAACAAAATCAAAGACATCTACAGTAGTTAATCTGAGGTGTTAGGTATGCCTATAATGTCTGGCCACATCTCTGGTGGTGGTATATTCATAGGCAACTCATCTGAAGTTTGAGCATCTGACGAATCTGCCCTAAGCTCTCTGCTCTGAGTCAATCGGGTCTCAGCCTGTACAGTTCTCGCTAGCATCTGATCAGCATGTCGACGGTGTAGTTCACCATCTTCCGTCCTCACCGTATAGGAGCTCGGTCCCTCCACCATCTCAACAGTGGCCCTCCGCCACTTGGGGCCGGGCCCGTACATGTGTATGAGCACGGGCTGGTCGGGCTGGAAGGCGCGCGCGGGTGCCCGCTGCGCCGCCGCCTGCAGCTGCTGCTCGCCGCGACTGGCCGCGCTCTCTGGATGGAGAGAAGACATCGCCGTTCTGTACTTACGCCCGTTGAGCATCTCAGCTGGAGTTTTGTTAGTCACGCTATTCGGCACTGTCCGCATATAATAGAGTACCTTGCTCAACATTTCGCTCCAGGGTAGATTCATGTTCTCCATTTTCTTAATTTTATTTTTAAAAGTCTGTATAGCCCTCTCTATCTGCCCGTTGGTCGCCGGATGGTATGGCGGGGATAGCAGGTGCTTAATACCATTTTTCTTCAAAAAATTATTAAATTCATCTGAAATAAACGCTCTGCCATTGTCTGATACGACCACCTCCGGTAAGCCTTGTGAAGCAAACATTCTTCTCATCACAGTTATTACTGCTCCACTACTCATAGTGTTAACGATTTCTGCTTCCATCCATTTACTGTGGCTATCAATTAACACAAAAAATGTTTTTCCATGGAATGGTCCAGCAAAATCAATATGTACCCGTTGCCAGGGTTTTTCAGACATTATCCAACTCTGTGGATCTCTCGGAGGGCTATTTCTCACCAATTGACATTGTTCACAGCTGGCCACCATTTGTTCGATTTGATTATCCATCTGAACCCACCACACATAGCCTCTTGCATATGCCTTTGTTTGGACTACACCCGCATGAGGAGCGTGTAAAATTATTAATACCTGTTCTTGTAGCTTGGCAGGTATTATGACTCTGTTGCTCCACAGTAAACAGTCTTTACTATGAGAAAGAGCCTCTCTTCTGGTCCAAAACGGCTGCAAGCCTGGGTCTGTATTCTTATTTGGCCAACCATGTAGAACATGGAATGAAACTTTCTGTAGTACAGGATCTCTTCTTGTTTCTGCAGCAATACTTTCTACACTTAAGTTCCATCCCCGAGGTTGTTCTTCTAACAATAAAACTTCTTTCAGCCCTTCTTCTTCTACCGTCCCAGTAGATGGAGCAGTCCACCTACTCAATGCGTCTGCATTTCCAATGGATTTTCCTGGTCTATGCTTGATTGTATACTCATAACAAGCTAGCTTCAAGGACCACCGCAACATCCTTGGTGAGATCTGGTCAGGTATAAGTTTTTCTGGATTAAACAAGCCCACCAATGGCTTGTGGTCTGTTATAATGCAAAATTTTCGTCCCAACAGAAAGTCGTGGAATTTCAACAACCCAAACATGATTGCCAGCGCTTCTTTGTCAATCTGACCATACCGTCTTTCATGTGTCTGTAAAGTGCGCGACGCCATCATGATTGGTCTCTCAGATCCATCTTCCATGACATGAGCTATGATAGCACCCAAGCCATATTCTGATGAGTCACAAATGAGGAGTAACTCTTTGTTATCGTCATATCCCACCAGCGTAAGATCCGAAGATAGTAGCAGCTTCGCCTTTTCAAATACCATTTGTTCGCATTCTGTCCACTTCCACGGCGTCTTCGACTCTAGCAACCGATACAAAGGCTCCAGCAACGTCGCTCTATCAGGTAAAAATTTTTGATAGAAATTATATAATCCAAGGAAAGCTCTCAAGGTTTCCTTATTCGTCGGAGCTGGTTTTTCCTGTATCTCCTTAACTTTTGCAGGTGCTGGGTGCAGTCCTTCGCCATCAATCATGTGTCCCAAAAAGGTGATACTCTTGGCAGCGAAAATACATTTCTTGCTATTCAAACGAAAGCCCATCTCATTTAACTTCTCCATTACCAGTCGAAGCCGCTGGTTGTGTTGTTCAAGGGTAGTTCCTGTCACCGCTATATCATCCAGTAGACACGCCACACCTTCCATGCCCGCCAGCGCGGATGACATCACTCTTTGGAAAATACATGGTGCTGCATTCACACCGAATGCCAGTCGATTCATCCTCATGAGGCCGATCGGTGTGTTCAAAGTCAACAACTTGGCCGTCTCCTCATTAACCTTTAGCTGGGTATACGCTTGCTTCAAGTCAAGTTTACTGAAAACTTGACCTCCACTTAACTTGACAAAAGCTTCCACTGATGTTGGAAGTGGATATCTATCTACTTGTATTGAAGCATTGACTGTAGACCGATAATCCCCACAGATCCGCAGAGATCCATCCTCTTTCTTCACAATTCTCAATGGAGTAGCCCACTCTGAGTGCCTAACCGGAGTCAGTACGCCGGTGTCTACCAATCTGTTGAGTTCCGCTTCCACTTGCCCTTTTATTGGGAAAGGCACTGTGCGGGCTTTCAGAAAACGTGGTATGGCATCCTTCCGCAGATGAAGTGAGACTTCCGGTCCTTTGTATGCACCGAGCTCTTCTCTAAACAAATCAGGGAACTCCTTCATGAAAGGCACCAAATCATCTTTCGTCCAGTTCAAGCCAGTCACTTTTAGGTCTAGTAGTTCAAACCAGTTGCGACCTAATAGGCTAGGTCCCTCGCCAGATACGACCACTAATTCACAGTGAGCTTCTTTATCGCCTAAGACCACATGCACATTTGCCACTCCGATTATTTTGAGAGAGTCCCGCGTCCACGTGACTAGCTTCAACGTAGTCTTCTGAAGTGAAGGAGGCGTCGACCACAACTTGTTGAAAGTTTTCTCGGATATGATACTGCGAGACGCTCCTGAGTCTACTTCCATTATTAACCTCGCATTATCTATGAGTACATTCGCTTTTATAGGAGGTCGATAACTATCTGAACACACATAAACCCCCATCATATCTTCACCGCCTGTAGAAGGTTCCTCATTATCTACCACCTGGTGTACTTTCGTTTTCTGGTCACAGGCTCTTGCAATATGGCCATATTTCTGACATTTGAAACACTTGGCCTTCCAAAAAGTACATCGTTCGCCCGCCTTGTGCATGCGTGTACAATGCTTGCATTCATTGGACTTTATTTTTCCAATATCCATCGGCTCAGCCGACTCTGCCTGCGAGGCGCTGGACGCAGGCTGCGCAGCGCTGGACGCTGGCTGAGACGCGTCTTTGCTGCGACCGGGGTACATGTCTTCAAACGTCGCTTGATGATTGAGGCACATCTGCACCGCTGTCTCGTATGACAGTCCTTTGGTTTTCAATAGCTCCCGGCGCAAACGTTCATCACGGACCCCTAACACAAGTCTATCGCGTAATTGTCGTTTTATGTCGGTAAACTTGCATTTAGCACTCAACGCACTTATTGCGGCCGCAAACTCTTGCACGCTTTCCTTCTGCAATTGAACGCGTTTATGAAATTTGCCGGCTTGCAAAATTTCATTCACTTCAGGTTCATAAAACTTGTCCAAAACCAATAAAATGTCATCAAATTTCACATGTGTAGGACGTAACGGCACTAGTAGGGACGCAATTAATGCGTAAGTGTCCTTTCCACATTGCGACAAAAACAATGAGCGCGATTTATCATCATCTTTTGTCTCGCCACGCACGAGACCCGCCGTGTCGAGGGCACATATTAATTGGTCCTTATAATCACACCACACATCAGTTTTAGCGTTAAACGGTCCCGGTAACACAAGATTTGTCAAATTGAATGCCATTTTAGTCCAATTGCACTTTAATTTCCGCAGTCGCCACTAAAAGATACACGCCATTTCGAGTTTATAACAAAACTAATCTTTATTCAAGTACCCACAAATCACAAGTACAAAACTATTATTTAATCAGCTGTCAAATACATAACAAACCCAATTCCTGAAGTTACCTAGTTTGACATGAATGACCCTATATACCCATATTATTATAGCTTCAAGAAAACGTCTAAATATTCTTGGATAAATTTTATAAAACATTTCTCTTTAAAAAGTAGATTTGTATAAATAAATATTATTAGGTATTATTTCAGCCTTTATTGTCCCACTGTAGGGCAAAGGCCTCCCTCTCTTTTTTCCAGTTTTTCCTACTGTTGATGCACATTTAACGCGTCTTGAGTAAATTCAAAAAGTATTGAATCAACTAAGGATCGATGCAAACGATCTTCATCAGGTGATCTACATCACTAGTGCTAATTAGAAGCGTGTCGATGGAAGCATTATCACACTGAAAGTATATTGATATTTTATTTGACTGATATTTTAGCTGTTGAGTCCTAGTCCTATGACTTAGCCTGGAATCACTTCCTTTCAAAAATAGGCGGTGCGCTTTGCTAAAATCAGCCCTTTTGTGTGGAACTTTTGTAACTGCGACCTTACTAGTGGATCTTAGGTCTTGTATTCATTTAAATCTTTTACTTTTTCAGATTATACAAACTTAAAACTTTTATTCAATTTGAATAAACTCGCTTACCCAACAAAAAGAAACTTGCGCCCAGCTCGATGTAGAATGCGATGAAGTAAAGTAAAAATTGCAATTTCATTTTCCGGACTGCTCTAACGAAGTTTGTAGCCTTTCACCGTTCTGTAGAGACAACTTTTCTTTAAACCTTACCGCGATCTTTATAAGCATACCCGACACGCTGCCTCAGTACGTGTGTTTATGGCAACAGATCATGGGGATGGCAATAAACATTTTGTTTCTTCCTAAATTACCGGCCGAGCAACAATCGATTTCAAACACAGGTTCACGACTGTATCCCAATTGTTTTTAGGTCTCGTAAAATATATGATGCACATCAACACAAGAATAATATATAATATACAATCTATGTAAAAACGTGTATTGATTTGATTTGATATGTTGTAACAGCAAACACAGCAAAAATTATAAAACACCGGGGAGCGGCACTTGCCGTACCACGGCAAGCGACACGTGACATGTAATTTGATCATTATTGTACCACGGCAATCGATGCATCTTGGTGTAATTAAGAATAATAGGGACAACATCATAAGGAAACTCGCAGATTAGACAGCTTCACGTGACTCTTATCATCTTTTTCGTTTAAATAAGACCGAATAAGCTATTAGATTCTAGGTGCTCGGTAAGCTATTTCATTTCATACAATGTCTATCAACATCTAACACAACATGTAATAAGCGCCACTCATTAAAACAAGGAAATATAGCCGTAACCCTTCCCCACCGGCAAAGAGTTTTCAAAGTAACTGATAGATTATATACCTACTATTAAATTTGCAAGAAAGTTCGAGAAGCTTCCTCATTGTTTACAAAAGAACAAGAAAAATAATAGGTACAGTTTTGATAGATTTTAGCAAAATAGATTTGACGATCTGAAGGGTGAGTAGGTACAACTGAGAAGCAAGAGGGTCGGTTCGATACTCACAGCGGGACAAATGGCATGGTAATTGCAACTTAGAATTATGTCAATACTCTCAGGCAGAAGAAAGAGATTCAAGTAGCGCTCAATATTTTCTTAGCATCAATATTTTCTTGCTACAAAAAGAAAAGCTTTTAAAAGATATGGATTGTTAGTGTGCAAAGTTTATTTTGATGTTTGCTGAACACTCGAGTTTATTGTCGAGTTTTCTCATAAAGACGGCTTATAGGTAGAAAGTGTTGGTATATTTTTAAGCCCGTAATTAATGGTGATTTCTACATGAATATTATGAATGGATGTTCTTAGATGAAAGAAAACAAAGTAAGTATAGAGACATAGGTATTGTGCCCACTTAGTGGGGTGAAGCCGGGTCGAAATCCTTTAATGAATTACCGTTTGTTTGAATTGACCTACAACTACAACGAGTAAAAATAAATTTTCTAAGCAAGATATAGATTTTCTATTCTCAAAAACCAATGCAGAACCAGTGAAGCGTAGATTCATGGTGGAAGGATTGGCTAGTCTAGACACGTCGCATGAATAGATATGCCGAGATGCGCCGCGTAGAAGCATCCAAAAAGAGTACAACAGACTCTATGCATCTCAAAATTTTAGCTTGAAAATTGAATTGACTTCGTCCGCGACGTAAAACACGTTATATCCTTGCTTACAGCAATTTTTATAGGGATAAAATATTATGCTCATGTTTTCGACGTATCCGCTCAATTGGAAGAGTTTGTACTTGGGATCTTTAAGATTATGTACCTAGTTGCGACCATCGTTCGAGGAAGTCATTGTTGCCAAAGTTCTTTAGTTGAAGGTACCTATTTCATTTTTGATGACTTAGTAGTTTTATTAAAGAGGTAAAATTTTATAGGATAATAATTGCTAAGATTCATTCTTTTTTTGGGTTTTTCTGAGACACAATTTGTTCCATTTGTCTACTGGTTTGATAGAAACACAATAAACTCACAAACTTACAGATTTTTAATATAGGTACTAGCTTCGGTATAAGCCTCTGAAAAATTCGGGCATCGTTCTCCTAGTCCTAACATGTCCAGTTATACAACATGCCTTAGATAGTGATAAACTTCGGTTCAACAACAAAAAGAATCCATTATCTGGATCTGTTTTACGGCGACAATAAATTACCTCGCACTATTAAACCCCATGAGAGTGGGACGCAAAACAATCGTATATTAACCTTACCTACCTAAATGCTATCAAAAACACCTCTCAGGCTTCAGTCAATGTACTGAAAAACGACTGACGAATGGACTGAAAACTTCACGGAACGGCTGCTTTATCAAACTTTCGCCCACGGCTTCATAATGAAACCAGCATTTCACCCGCTAATAGCATACTTACAATTCGTGTACAGAATTTGTATTACTTACGGGTCAGTTCAATAGGACGCAACGCGACAAAACGAAACACTCTCTCAGATCTTTTAGATCTTTGAGACTCTTTGAAGATGTCAGGGGTAGGTAGTCACGAAATAAATTGGTGACCGCTGTGGCAAATCGTGTCGTGCTTCGGAGGGCGTGTTGAATGCCTGGCAATTTTGTTGAGCCATAACGACCCTTATCTAGTCATCATCATCTGAAGTAAATAGTATCCCACTGCTGGGTGTAGGCCTTCCTCTGTTTACGCCATACATTCCGGTCCTGTGGCTCACACATATGAGAATCCTCAGGCGGCCTAAAAACTTAGCTAACTTTAACTTTAAAGTTGATAGGAATAGCAGAAAATAGTATTCATTTCGGACACGACGCGTGTTCAATGTGATCGCCAGGATATCATGGTAATGGCATAGTCCTACCTGCCGCAAACGTCTATTCAGACATCTTAAAAAGGGTAAGCCGTAGTTCGACAAAAGGTTCTTATCGCATAATGTGTCGCTCGCTTCTGGAATGGCACACGAGTAACGTGTGTCACTTTTGTAAAATCTCCTTTGGTTGTAATGTAACGTTGTATTAGACAATTTAGACATTCTTAGGTAAAAGATCAAACGCCGTCTTATTACAAGAAAATGAACCGAGTTTAGACTAAGACTAACTAAAAAAACTGTCTCTAGAAAAACGATCTTTAAATACTCGTATATAGAATGCTTTTTTGTGGTAACAGTTTTGTTTTGACATGTGTCAACATGGGGTTCAACTAAGGTTTAACGTTTATGTAATAAACGTTAAACCTTAGTTGAACCCCATGTTTTTTTTTTCAGTTTAGATGGATGGATGAAAGAATTGATGGATGTTTGTTGCTCGTCGATGCTAAAAAGCATTAATTTGTTTGTTAACGGTGAACAACTCACTGCTGAAGTCCCGGATCTTCAAAAGGCATTCTTATAAAAATGTTTCTTATCTTTTTCAACTCAGACTTTGATGGCATAGTTCTGCATCATTCACACTGTTTATGATAGGTACACGTGGTGTGCCTCATTCAAAGATGTTCGGTGGAGTGTAAAAGAGGGGAAAATAACTGTTTTACTCTTACGATACATCGGAAATGGGTTCCTTTGAGGGTGGCGAGCTTCCTTTTGTCGTTTATTTTTAAAGCTTTGACCGCTGTTTGCTTCAGTTTGTAGTGTCACGGTCAAAATGGTTGTTACGTTGTTTGATAAAAAAATACTTAGTACTTAGATTGGTAAGATTGTAAGACAAGTATTGTACATTAACTTCTACCTACTTACATTTTTAACCGACTTCAAAAAAAGGAGGAGGTTATATGTTCGGCTGTATGTATGTTTTTTTTTTATGTATGTTCACAGATATTTCCGTCAGTTGTGGACCGATTTCCAAATTTTTTTTTTGTTTGAAAGGGTATACTCTCATTGTGGTCCCATATAAATTTTATTCCTGAGGGATTAATAGTTTTCCCGTAAAACTAAAACAATCACTGAACTTTAAGAAAATTGTGGACCGATTTCCTAAATTTTTTTTTGTTAGAAAGAGGTATACTCTCAAGGTGGCGCCATATATTTTTTTTTCCTGAGGGATTGACAGTTTTCCCGTAACATTCAAAAAACCTCATTCTCACTACACAACACACCCTGACTCACAATCTGAGTCAAACATTAAATAGTTTGAAAGGGTATTACACCCGAGGTAGTCCAAAATATTTTCTTTTCTTTATGGATTGATAGTTTTCCCCCTTGCTGAACTCCGGTGTGTCCTTTAGTAGGTCTGCCCATGACTTCTCTTATCCTTTCCTACTTAAGCTACGATAAGCAAAGTCTGAATGTACTCGTAGCTTACTATATTATTTACACAATACACATACACTTTTATTTACACAGAATTTAATTACTTACACTAAAAAGTGAAAAATAAAAATTTTTGAAAAAAAAAAATTGAACCGACTTCACAGAACACAAACAGAAGAAAAATAAGAATACTTCTACACACTAAAATGAGAAAAATAAGAATATAATTTGAAGTCGGTGCCAACTATTAAGTGACAAAAAATAATAAAAAAACATAAGTACCTACAGACGAATTGAGTACCTCATTTTTTAAAGTCAGTTAAAAAAAGATTCAAATCATTTTCTAAGCAAACTAGATACAAACAACCTTCCGCATCTTTTAAAAACATTCAGTGCCTGCGTATCGCAAATAAAAACAATGTGGGTAATAACAAAAGAATATAAAACAAACGCTTATTTTATAAAACTAAAATACAATATTATTGTAAGTACCTACTTATTCTATTTGGCAAATAGACCAAAATTATCAAAGAGAAAATCAAGATGTTTCTTTGCTCAATCGTACTATGACTGTGAACAGTTAAAATGGTGTTATTAGAACCTGGTAACTAACTAAGAAGAATGGAATGACAAAACTTGAAAAGATTAAAGTATTTGGCAACGAGCAGTAGCATTAAGAGCAGGCAGGAAAAATAGCGTTATACAACTTCAAAGTGCATTAGGTACCGGTTAAGATTGCAAGTTCAAAAAGTAGTTTAGTAGGTACCCACTTAGTACCATTATTTTTTAAGTGGCAGTGAGACATAACTTATGTCATAGCAAAATATGGACCAAACATTTGGATTCTAAATTCATAGGTATTTATTTTGAATATTGCGGCAGACCTAGTCTCACGAGTGATGCTAAAAGGGTCCCGTTTTTAAATTTCGACTTCGGAACCCTAAAAATCTAGCAGCAAAAAAAGATTGTATTATCCTACTTGTAAGAACTATTCATTATTTACACAGAGGAAACAAGAAGAGCGCATCGCAAAAAAATATTTTAATTATTTGGCTGCTCTGACTTTGTAAAGCGCCTTTACAAAGTCAGAGCAGCCATAGCATAGAGTTAAATAGGTAAACTAAGAATGGTCATTTTTCACCACTATAGACCTCCTTGCTCCTATATAAAACCCCTTTGAGGCACTCATAAGAATCCTTTCACCACAATGCACTGGTTCGATAAAACAGTGACTGATTTGTTTTGACTGATTGTGTACAGTACGCTCAAAGGATCTCGGCATTCGTGAAATTAGCCGATTGACTGCCCAGAAGGGCTATTTCATGCAAAATTGTGTACTATCGTAACGGCTAACTTCACGAATGCCTAGATCCGTTGAACGTACTGTAGTGTAGTAACTGTTTTCGAATTTTTTTTGTACTCCGCTTTAGTCCGTAGGAGTTGAGAAATAAGTATGTTTTCCCAACAATCTCGCAGCCAGTTTCCAAGTTCAGCCATAAATATACATATTGCTCGCAATAAACAATGTTAACAAGTTTTATATTGGTTCACAACTTTAAAATAGGGATTGTAAAAAAAATCATTATAGCGAGAGCTTTATACCTACTTCACTTTATCATGAAATATCTAGAGATGTCGTCAAACTAAACGCTGCTTATTATAAAAACGTAAAACTTTGGTTGAACCCCATGTTGACACATGTCAGAACAAAACTGTTACCACAAAAAAGCATTCTATGTACGAGTATTTAAAGATCGTTTTTCTAGGGACAGTTTTTGACGTGACTACGTCTTATAATTCGATAGAGCCGACTGCACGCACGAAAAAACATGACGTCTTGAGGCGTTACCTCGCTCTGAGGCGTTCCATGTAAGGCTTGTGCAAGTGCAAGCGAGAGCGCGGAACGAGCGACAAAGAAGCACAATCGGCCTTTGCGTTGTCACGTTCAACTATTGTCAGTAAACCGACTTTACAGACAACCATTTTTTAGTTAGACTTGGTCTAAACTCGGTTCATTTTCCCCCTCGAGTTTCCCAAATTACAAAGGTATAAGGCCGCATGGCCGCCACCACTCATGCCGGTACCGACAATATAGCGCTCCCTCTGAAGCATGAAGCTCTCAGTGTTATTGCCCCTGGCGGTCACCCATCCATCTTGTGTCCACGCAGAACTTCGTTTAGGCATTATTATCAAGGAGGAATTCGTCCTTGCTTATCGTGACGATCTAAGCCTTTAAGGCATTTAGAATACTTACTTAAACAAACAATATATTTAGTTGCATAAGGAATTTTACTGTCTTTCGTTACTGTGAGTCACTGTGAGCTACTTACTCTTGGTTTTTTTTAGCTAACCACACAATTGCTTGCAAACATTTTTATTTTAAAAATATGAAGAGCCCGCTGCCTGTCTCTCAAAATTTAACGAGTTTCACGTACATGTTCACGTAAATATTATGACGGAGGCGTACCTACCAAAAAGCTACTTCATATGCAACACACCACTTATTTGTAGTTTGTACCTAGGGTTTTGACAACTGGAGCTACTCTTTTAAAATGTGTTTTAGATTGCTCTTGTTAAATAATTTACGTTTCAAAACTAAAGAAAATTAACTTCAACGTAAAGTCACAGAATACTGGTAAGTAAGGTATACCATTTAGATTAGAAAATAACAAACAGGGATGACTCTTTAGCACGCTTACGCAAGAGCGGTTGACGGGCGAGCCGCTTTTCCAGTTTTTTTTTATGAAACCGCTTGTCATTGTACGGCTGTACGCACTTAACCGCCACAAAATTGTACTAAAATTTTAGCCGTGCGGCTAGCCGCCTCGCACTTTAACCCCGTAAGGGGGCTTATGATACAAGTTTCTTGCCGATAAGTATTACGTTTTCGGGAAAAGTATCAATAACTTTCCATTTTTATGTGGAACCAACTCGCAATTATAACCTTTCAAACAAAGAATAAGCATTTAAAAAAAATATATTTATCCATGCCTAGGTAGTGGTTTTCTAGGCATGGGCATTTTAAAAAGTGTTGAAAAAGTATGCCTAGAAAAAAATATTTATCCATGCGTAGTGGTTTTCTACGCATGGATAAATATTTCATACAATTTTCCATAAAACTAAAGGTGCATTTACACGATGCAATTTTTCGTAAGATTTGCTAAGCCCCGCCCATTGAACGTGCCGACGAGCGTCGCGCTATCTATGACAAATCACATACGATGAGCGTTTACACGTGGAAAATTGCCGTGCGTTACGATATCGTATGGGTTGAAATCGCATCGTGTAAATGCACCTTTAGAGATGATGACGTATAAAGCTAGCTTGCATTGTAAGCTTGAAGAGTAGAGATTAAGACGACGGGTTCCTTTGTCCACTTAGACAAGATTTAGTGCTGTTGTCACATAATGTTTTGAATACAAACAGGATCACTATATCTCCAGACACTGTGGACATTCTAAGATATGTTTGAGAAAATTCAAGACCCATTTTGTCAAAATTGACTCCATAAAATAAATAGATAGACTAGGTAAGTACTTGCTAAGTAGGGACGCTAATTTTGAGCTGTAGGTATATTTCTCAATACCTACTCCTCAAATTTAACGTTAAAAAAGTCATACCTAATACATACTTTTACCTTAGTACCATAAAAAGTTATATAGTCCACGTTTCCAACAGAAATAAGAGATAGCTTGTGGTAGGATAAAGGACTTAGTTTCTGTAAATAAATGTATTTTTGTCAGAAATAAGCAGTTTTAGATCTGAGATCGAAAAAATAGTAGCGTCTGTTTCAAAAACACCAAATTCAGAGCAATTACTGTACGTTTGTCGGCGTTTCGTCTCTCATTAGGTTCGGTTCGGTACCGACCGACAGACTGACGGCTCTGCTCATCCAACTGTGAAAATACGTTCCTAAATTCTGTTACCACCAGTTTGTAGATTAGTGATGGGCTTAGTCTTGGTCCTGTAGATTATAAACAAACTCAAGACTGCTGAAGACAAAATAAACAGTACCTAATTGTAAGTGGCGATCCCGTCAACAAATTGTGTATTTTTGTATGCAAATGAAAGTAAATAAAATATGTTTACCTACAAAAAGTTATATTGTTTAGACCAAAATATTGATTCGCTTTAGTTACTTTGTTAAGGCTTTGTTTGTTGCTTTGTTTTGAACTGGCTCAAGTTTTAATTGTAAGACTTTCAAAGATAAGAAGCTTAAGAGGAAAGGATAGGTACTCAGCTCTTATAAGCTCTTTCTCCATACAAACGTATACAAACTTAGTTGACTTTTCTCCCTGGATAGAAAAAAAGAAAGAAAGAAAGAAAATATTTTTTTATTTTCTTACCAGCACTATCATGTATATGGATAATGACACTAGAGCAAATATTTTTGTACCATAAAACCTTTAACAACCATGTCCTATGTCTTGGTTTTTTTACACAGGAGTCATAAAAAACTAAAATTAAAAAAAAAAACAAGACACAGGGGCATGGTAATGGTAGTTAAAAGTTTTATTGTACAAAAATATTTGCTCTAGTGTCATTATCTAGGGAGGAAACAGTCGACTACGTTTGTATGGAGAAAGAGCCTGTATCCTTTTAGACTTCCGACCAATTCCGATAATCCGATCACTGAAGGTGTAAATGGATGATTAGTAGGTATACTTAACAATATTTTCCTTAGTAGGTCATAATCATCATCATGCTGCCTGAATAAATACAAAATTTGTCTTATTTCTTATTGAGTTTCAGATAAGATAAGATAAAACAGTTTATTTTGTGCCACAAAATAATATTTACATAGAATGTAAATATTATTTTTTTACAAATAAGGTTAGTATAGAGGTATTTATTACCAGTAATATTTTATTTTGTGAATTTAAATATAAATGGCAACAATACTGGCCGCCACTCAGCATATTGCTATAGTAGTTTATGTAGGTATGCTACTATGACCGAGACATTATTTTCGAGTGGCAGTGTCGCCAGTGTTTGCAAAATGGAAGAATTTATTGAAGCTGTTCGAAGCGAAAAATGTTTATTCGACGTAAAACATCAAGATTATATGAATGCAAAATTAAAGGATTCTATTTTACATCTTTTTTTCGGATGATTTCCTTATCTCTCCTTACAAAAATCTATTTAAAAACTCGTTATCACTGTCGGATTCTGAACTAAAATCAATCGCGTCCATCTTGCTTCGTTTTCGTCTACGAATGGTAGAGTGGGACTGAATATGCTCCAACTCGTTTTAACATAATTAATATAAAAATGTATAATAATTATAAACAAATTGAAAAGTGACGATTCTAAACAATCCAAAGTGGTTTCAATTAATAAACTAATTTTGAGTTTGAGTTTGAGTTTGAGAGACACTGACTGATGTACGACTCGTGAAAGCAAATGCGGACACACACATGCCCACCAATGTCAAAGCGACATCGGCGCAGTGTCGTGAACGAGTGCGAGTGTGAGCATGTGCGGCGGGCCTTACGCTGGTCTTCCGTAACGCCAGTGTGCGCAGAAAGCAGTTGTGATACACAGCGACATGTTAATTAATAGATAAAAATATGAACAATACTAAGTGTTAGTGATAACAAAAAAATAAAAATCTAGTTGAATAAAAAATGCAAGCAACATGTTTTTAAATTTATACAAAAATTGTACTAAAAATACCCAGAACTAATTATAATATTAAGCTAATAAGTGTCTAATATATACTTTTAGGTTAATATTATTATTAAATATTATTTACCAACTGCTGTACCCGTACAGTAGTACAGACTACAGCCCAGTACCTCTAGGCCTCTTTTTGCTCGCTCCACGGTCCCCAACTCTGGCTAACCTCATCCATTGTTCCATTTTGATTCCACTAAAGTTGCAGATTATACCTCTACCTATTCAAAGTGAGAGCCGTGTTGGTCAAATGGGGTTGTGCCTCGACTTTCAATCCGAAGGTATTGGGTTCGAATCCCGGCCGTGCATCACTGGATTTTTCGTTTCGAAAAATTTATATGCGCTTTAATTTAACACGAGCTCATAACGGTGAAGGAAAACATCGTGAGGAAACCCGCAGCTTAGTCAGCTCCACACGTATTGACGTCGTCTTTCCTGTGGGCCAGGCTGATTAAGCTGAGAGGATGGTTTAGGTGCTGGGCAAGCCTATTCCATCTCAAACAATGTCCCAGGCACTACAGCGTCCCGTTAAGTGTAGGCATAGGTTGCCTCTTGACGCTGTATAAATCATCTAGTATAGATGTAAAGGCCTAAGTTTTTTATTCAAAGTGTGAAACACCCTTACTCTACCTACAACAACTGCATAATAAATAGATGCCTACTCTCAACAACAAACGTTATTAAAGGCTTGTTTGGACTTATTTAGTAATTTAGTCGAGTAGTGAGTTCGTGCAAACCAAATGTTTGACAAAACTAAGAGTAGGCATTTTTCTATATTATATTTTTATATTTTTTAAATCTCACTTAACTTACTTGATTTAACTACACTAGAGTACCTATTCCGAAAAAACCTTTAGGTTCGAATACTCAATCGTTTACAATTTAAACAAAGTTAAAAAGTTGAGTTCTAATTTTGTCTTATTTGAGTTCTAGTTTCTATTTTTGAAAACTTTCGAGGTACTTTTGGATGTGACTTCTCCAGCATATGCCATTTGGACCTGGCGATCCTCTAAATAATTTCTAACGAGTCTCCTCAAGTTTATGGGGCACCAAGCATTATCAAAGGCTCCTTCTATGTCAAAAGCTGGAAAGAATATCACATTGGAAAACATTTGCAAGTAAGTATACCATTTTAGATACGGACCGTAATCATGAATTAATTAAGTGGGGCTTTCATTAACTTTTTGCGGTTAGTCCGTACTCCCAGTGGCATCTCGTTCTATTACTCCCTAAAATTCGCCAGTGACATAATTAGATTCGTAATACTTAAGTATATTTTGATTTAATCTTTTTGAACTAAAAATAAATATAAATCAAAGAATTAATTAATTAATAGTAAAAACAAAACAGGACCGCGACATAATATAACAATTACTATTTCGATATATTTTTTCGAAACGAAAAATGATAGATCGTCGTAGTGAAGCAAGTTCCTTAGCCCAACTCATACGAACTTAAAGAGCATTTACACGGAAGAATTTCAAGATACTTAGCATACTACCTTAAGCTTTATTGAGGTTTACAATAATGGCCTCAATAAAGCTTATATTAAACAAATCAATCTGCTCATTTATCTTCAAAGAATTCGCAACAAAGTGAGCACTCGACGTTCGGAAATGGCTGCAAATTAATTCGTCCCATTTGCAAACCAAAGTTATAATACTAGGGATCGGATAGAAATCTCAGTTGAAGCACAGTGAACAAATAATAAAGCTGGTTCACTTAAATACACTATTGATTTTTTACCTACCAGCATGAGGAAAATCATAAGATATAACAAACTTTTGCTTGTGGAACAGCACGTCTTTTTGGACTGTTTTTTCAGTTCAATTTCATCCTACAATATTTTTTGAAAGTCCCACCTACCTACCACTCAGTCTCATTCATTCAAGTAAACTAATATTCGATCAAAAAGGAATCCATACTATATAATATTATAGGTACTATTAAACTATCCATACTAATCCATATCCATACTTCCATACTAATATTATAAATGTGAAAGTAACTTTGTCTGTCTGTCTGTCTATCTGTCTGTCTGTCTGTCTGTCTGTCTGTCTGTCTGTTTGTTTGTAACGCTTTAATGCCCAAACCGCTGATGGCATAGTTAAAGGTTATATCCCAGGGAAGGACATAGGCTACTTTTTATCCCGAAAAAAATGAAAAAATCCCGAGGGACCGCGGGTCACACCGCGGGAGCGCAGCTAGTATCCATACTTCCATACTATCCATATCCATACTTCCATACTAATATTATAAATGTGAAAGTAACTCTGTCTGTCTGTCTATCTGTCTGTCTGTCTGTCTGTCTGTCTGTCTGTCTGTCTGTTTGTTACGCTTTCACGCCCAAACCGCTGAACAGATTAAGCTGAAATTTGGCATAGTAAAAGGTTGTATCCCAGAGAAGGACATAGGCTACTTTTTATCCTGAAAAAATCCCGAGGGACCGCGGGTCACACCGCGGGAGCGCAGCTAGCATAATATTATAAATGTAAAAGTAACTCTGTCTGTCCGTTTGTTACGCTTTCACGCCCAAACCGCTGAATAGATTAAACTGAAATTTGGCATAGTTAAAGGTTGTATCCCAGGGAAGGGCATAGGCTACCTTTTATCCCGAAAAAATGAAAAAATCCCGAGGGAGCGCGGGTCATACCGCGGGAGCGCAGCTAGTATGATAAAAATCATGTGGCTTATTACGAATAAGTGTTTGAAGTGTTCCAGCTGTTTCCTCAGAGCAACAGCCAGGGTCTGTTTGAGGTCGGAGCACTCAAAGACAAAGGGTGGGTAAGTTAGCGTGTAATTAGCGTCCGTGTGCTCCAACGTCTCGGATTGTCGCCTGATAGTTTAATGATCACCGATTCAATTAGCTTTGTAGTTAGAATCAAATATAATATTGGTACAATTGTCAAAAAGCTTCGGCATTCACTTGCATCTCTCAAAATTATGTGGCTAAACTACTTATACTACTTGAATCCAGTTGCTTGAACCAAAAGCTTTAGCTACCCCACTCGGCCAACACATAATGGTGCTTGGACACGACGGCCACCAATGAGCAGCAGTAAACAGCATTACCAAGGCAGGTTATGCTGTTTGCTGCTGCCCTATTGGTGCTGCCCACTGTTCTGCCTCTCTGTTCTGCCCTCGTGTGTAAGCAGCATTAGTTACAAAATAAGCCTTGTTTTATCTCAATTCTCACACCCCGGAACAGATGTTGGTTTGCTTTAAAAAAGTTTAAAATTCTATAAAATATGCCGCCGACAAAACTTTTGCTGGCGCCATCTACCCACTGAACGTCACACTGAGCGGTTAACGTAGCTAGTAACAACTTGTAAAAGCCCTCGCAACCTTTATAATTTAAGCTTTGCAACACATAGCGGTACACTGTTACGAGGGATAGCCGATAGATGTCCTAAAATCCGTGTTAGTCTAGTGGGGTACTCTCGACTTTCAATCTAAAGGATGTGAGTTTGAATCCCGACTATACAATCGCTTAGGTTGAGCTGGTGGTGGTTTGTTGCTGAAGGTTCATGAAGGCTGAGCCTCTGTTGAATTTAATTCTCGTTTTTGAAAACTGTCTGCTTTTACCTACACGTGCTTTACAAACCTACATGATGATGGCTTCTTTACGATTTTTCGAGTGGAAACAGTTGGGTAGGTACTTACCTATTTATATTCTTCAAACCGTGTTTGTTGCCCTAGTTGACGACCTCTGTGGCGCAGTGGGCGAAGGTCCGCCTGCGATGCAGAAGGTTGCGGGTTCGATCCCCGCCGCGGTACAAATGTTTGTATGACCTACAGATATTTGTCTCGGGTCTAGGTTTTTCTATGTAAGTATAATATGTATGTATTTACAAACAAAAAGTATATAAGTAGTTTATCAGTCATCTAGTACCCATACCACAAGCTCAAGCTTACTTTGGAGCTAGATGATGCTGTGTGAAAAGTCCAGCATTATTTATTTATTTAGTTCTTCACGATATTGGTGACGAAGGAACAGGAGTAGAATCGCCTAGTTTTAAGACGTTTCAAAGTAATCCCAGCGGTCCTACTGAATAAATGTTTTTTCACTTTGACTTTGAGAATAGGTACTGGAGCACATACATTTTTTGACAGAAAAACTCACTAGACCATACTAGAAAAATCATGATTGGTTTTTATTACTGAGCATTTTCAAACAGTTCCATATAAAAAGATAGAAGAACTAGAAGTTCTAGTTGGACATTTTTGGACATTAGTCGTGCAAAGGGAAACAAAGTACCTAGAGCCAATAGTAACTTTCCAATTATCTCGGATTCCTCCCAAGAGCGCCCTTATCTTCATTAGGCCAGCTGTACCGAAAGGCAATCAACCAAATTGCAATCAATTATGGCCAACAAGCTTATGTTCTGATAATACTGTTGCTAATACTAATGACTGTCTGGATTACACATAGTCCAATTAACAATGGAGGAAGTAATAGGGATAACGTTGAAGTTACCTTAAAGAGCAATATGGTATTATGGTGGTATGGTTCTTAAGTACCTACATGAAAGAATTTCAACCGATACGATATCGTTTATAAAAAAACTACCCAACCGATGCCGTAAAAATCTTCATAGCAGTGTCAAGGGAACGTAGGATTATAGAATGTACTTATCTTTCATCACAATCCCTCAAACATCTGCTGCTTTACTCTGCCCTAAGCCCTAAGCCATATAATTACCTCAAGTGATGAAACCATATAGGATACTTACGAAAAATTATGTCTAATACTTACCTACTCAAGATAAAGGTCATTTACCCCTTTTTGCTAAATAGATATGCCTAGATGTAAGGAAACGCTACTCGTTACAAGATACTCACATGGCCTATTTCCTTTAATCATCTTCGAGATAGTTCTCAAAGGACATCCAATCAGACGGAGAGCCGAGCATGAGTTTCAGTTTACATAAGCCATGAGTGAGTTCTGGTATAGCTTGCTTCGTAGTTCTTGAATTTGTGCGGTAACAAGTGGATAGGTGGTCGCTAGTAGCATTATCTGAGCGCTTCGTGCTTCATGCTTCAAGGTGGTCTAAAAGATCTGTCACCAGCTTTGATCACATCAGTGGTTATATTTCTGCAAAAGCTTAAATTTTCTTTTCTTTCAAAAAGTAATTCAATTCATTACGATCCTTTTTCACATTTGAAGCACATTTGAAGTCGGTTTTCTTTTTAGTTTTTAAAATGGAATATTATATAGAATTCACATATAGAAATGGAATATTATATGGAATATTATTTAGGCTCACTCGTACTCGGTGCTCTGATGTAATTGGAATAGCCATAGCTAAGACAGGTAGATAATAGTACACTTGCCTGCTCCTATACTTAGGTATGTACACGTAGCCGAGACCGTTTCCTCAATGTTTGTACAAGCGCTACGTTTTGGTGTGGTTTTGGTACGGGTTTTAGCAACTCTTCCTCATTTGTGACCTTTTTAGGCCAGGCTTCATCCCAATCAATCCAAATAAAAGTTACTCACTTTCTTAATAATGTTGCAGTTGGTACCTAGTACCTACCCTAAGCTATAAAAGAGCATTTACACGGAAGGATTTCAACCGTAGTCTATTGCACTTACTTAGTAGGTAGTCTTAGTAAGTGCAAAACTCGCTCGCCGCTAAATGGCATCAGCCCAGCAAAACGAGCCAAAAATGCGTCGTGTAAATGCTCCTTAAAGGATAAACGGGAGTGTCGTGTTCACTACATATGGTGCTGATTGAGAAGACGTTGCATAATCTGCTGAACGTTCTTAGGCACATACAGAATACCCACAGGTTATATATGAACTTCTGCAACAAAGAAGCCCGTCTCCGTGAAACAGAACATGGATTCGTGCAATAAATGAATATGCCTGAAAATTGAGCACACTTTCCTGAAACATGAGCCGTGTTGGTCAAATGGGGTTGTGCCTCGACTTTCAATCCGAAGGTCGTGGGTTCGAATCCCGGCCGTGCATCACTGGATTTTTCGTTTCGAAAAATTTTATATGCGCTTTAACACGAGCTCATAACGGTGAAGGAAAACATCGTGAGGAAACCCGCAGCTTAGTCAGCTCCACACGTATTGACGTCGTCTTTCCTGTGGGCCAGGCTGATTAAGCTGAGAGGATGGTTTAGGTGCTGGGCAAGCCTGTTCCATCTCAAACAATGTCCCAGGCACTACAGCGTCCCGTTAAGTGTAGGCATAGGTTGCCTCTTGACGCTGTATAAATCATCTAGTATAGATTTAAGGCCTAAGTTTTCCTGAAACAAAATACATGATGATCACAATTTTATTATGAAGAAACCGAATACTTACATTAATTATTTCCAAAAAAGTTGTTAACAAAATGACAACCTCGCTGGCGCAAGAGTACGAGTACGATTCTTGCGAGAGGACAATGTTTGCATGATCAGCAGATAATTGATCCGGGTCTGGGTGGTATACAGGGTGTAAAAAGACTGCTACCGAAAACTGAGGGATTGCAATCAGACCATGATTCTGAACATATTTATCGAAAAAAAAACTCAAAAAAAATGTTGACTTAGCTACGTCATTTTATTTTATTTTCTAGTTTTTTGCTACTACATAATAAGACCATACCTACCTAATCATTTCATTTATAAAAGAAAAAAACAATTAAAACTCAAAATCCAGCAATCTACGTATAAAAACGCGCCCAGTACATACGCAAACAGTGATCTTCAAACGCTGTTTTCTCCGGATATAATGATTTTTTCGGAAAATCCTTTTGGATTTGGTTGTGTTTTGGGATGCTGTACCTACCCCTTTCGGCTTCGGTAGACGTCTTTTTACACCCTGTATGCCATGGTCCCTACTTTAAGTTTTTTTTTTTTTTTTTGCTGGACTTTTTCACACAGCATCATCTAGCCCCAAAGTAAGCTTGAGCTTGTGTTATGGGTACTAGATGACTGATAAACTACTTATATACTTTTTGTTTGTAAATACATACATATTATACATAGAAACACCCAGACCCGAGACAAATATCTGTAGGTCATACAAACATTTGTCCCGCGGCTCAACTCAAACGCAGATCGAACCCGCAACCTTCTGCATCGCAGGCGGACCTTCGCCCACTGCGCCACAGAGGGTAGTTAAGTAAGTACCTACCTTATTAATACGACACTCGACTAAAGGCTTAGGATAGGACTATATTTTGTGAGTGTTCCGTTTTATTTAAGTACTTAATATGTATTTCTACCCCATCTTAAATGCCTACTGAATTTTCCTTGTCCAACAATTCTTAGCTTCGTGACAGACAAGCCCCAATGCGCTTCAATCTTGTACGGAAGCGTTGATTACGGTTCGATCTATGATGGTGGTTAGCTTTGACGTCACTCTCAAAGCTTCCTGCTCGGATTAGGTACTTAGCGTTGATACGAAAGCCTAGACAAAACTGACACACTCAAATCACCATAAGATTCGAAGAATATTTTAAGTCAAGTTTAAGAAAAATAAATCAGGAACATTATCTACCAAACGTCCACTAATGTTCCTGCACATACCCACATACCTAGGTACACATGTATTAAAAATGATTACTTTATCAAGATAGCGAAAACGACAAAGCCAACTATATAAAATCAAAAAAATCAAAAATTTTACAAAATTGATTTCACTTTGACAAAAATGTAACTTACAGTGATACTTAATAGTGAACTGATTTAGATGAAATTTGGCATAGGCGTAGATAGTGACCTGGAATATCATATAGATATAGGCTATTCAAAATGTTGGTACCACGCGAGTAAATCCGCATGCAATAGCTAGTATATAATCTAACGGGCTTAAGTCGTGGACAGATGTCTCTAATCTGCATCTGTAGGAGGCATCTATAAAACGTTGAGGTGAGTTTCTCATACAGTTTGAAATACAGGGTGGATTTTTGAGACGGGCAGTACCTAAGGGCAGGTAGGTACCCTAATCATTATGTATAGGTACCTACAGGAAAGCCTTTATAAGTTTTAGAGATGTTCTGAACGAAATACATTCACAGATGTAGGAAAAAAATATGAGTGCAAGGCAAAGGCTTGAACTAACTGTTTGAAAATACAATTTTCCCACACTCACAGAAAAACTGAACTTCAAATATTCTAGGCTTACAAACATAATGTTCAGTAGTACCTACCAAGTGTGTTTACAATATGTTCAGTTTATCTAAAGCTAACATGACTGAGCTAAAGCCTGTTAGCATTTAAGTTGAGGATATCCGTTATCATGCGAAATTACTTAATACCTAGCTTAAACACAATAGATGAATAATTTATTTATTTATTTATTATTAGAAACTTAACTATGACATTACAGACATTCCAGACCATCACAGTTAATAAAAACATCCGAAAATCACACAGAAAAATAAAAAACATAAAAGTATAAAAATTAGACAAAAAACAATTTATAAAACAAAAATTAATAATGATTGTTCAATAGCTTTCTTGTACTTTCGCGACCACAACTCATTTTGAACTAGTTACATGTTGTAAGTGCAACACAGCTGAAACGTCAGGAAATAATATAAAAATGTAAATTAACGCGATAAAATCCTGTATACAATTTCTAAATAAAAGTTGTTTGAAGAAAAACTTCAATGCGCTTGCAAAAAACCTCTCACAAATTCTTTGAAAATATATTTTATACAGACATAAAACTCAAGTAGAAACAAATGCAGGCAACGATAAAGAGGAAACCCTGCAAATACATCTCAAAATTTCCAGTTGGAAAATTAATTTAATGTTTACATCTACCAGCAAAGTAATCTCTAAGTTCCGAAAGATAAAGTTGGTTTGGGAATGATACGGATGCGAAGTGTGTCTAAGAAATAACTAGGATAGATAGAGGATGTCGGCTGCAATCTTGTCGGATACGTTAGATGTGTACATGGCTGGTATTCGAAACGGTTGGATCATGTTCTTCGTCGGAATCAGCATTTAAGAATCACCTAGTTTTAAGACGTTTCAAAGTGATCCCAGCGGTCCTACTGAATAAATGCTTTTTGACTTTGACTTTGACTTTGAACAAAGAAAGCAAAATCTATGCCTACTAAAATGTTACAGTATCACAGTATAGACGTTCGTTACTTAGGCGTTCTTTAAAAGGGGAATTTGACGGCAAGAAAGTGGATATCATTGTATTGAGTTTTCTTGAAAAGATAGCTTCATCTAGCATGAGGCTAGCAAATGTTAATAACTTATTATTCTGTAAAATTTTGCAAATTAACTGTGGTGTAAATAAAATGAGTACGTACTTACATAAGTATGAAGAAAAGTATTAGCGGCCATTAATTTAGGTATAGGAGTATTTTTCTTCCAGGAAAATGGAGAAAGCAAAAATGTTGAGTCGGACCGCCTTATTGACGTAAGGGCAAGAGGAGATTTTGGACAAATTTTAGACTTTGCTAATATAAGACGGGTTGTTGCTTTAAAATCAAGAGCTTTTGATTATCATAAGTCTAAATTGGACACCCTTTATGCTAGTTGTGTTACCTGATATGAGTAAATAGAGCAGACAGCTCAATCCCCGGGAGTACATAAGCCAGCTGTATTGATTTTAGCTTTTTACATAGCGTCTATGTAATACATAGCGGCATGAACTGTCCGCAAAATGCTGCGCTCGTAACTTCATTTTTCATTGCAATTAGCGTACTACGGTACTACTGTCCGAGGTTCATTTAAAATTGCACACTTTAGATATGTTTATTATGTTTCGACTTAAGTTTTACGAGTGCACCAAATTGAAAAAACTTAACTTAGTTCAATTTCAAATGTTATATTTCTTGGAAAATACTATTACGATAATCGTAAAAACAGGATGATAAAACGAACCAATTTGTGAATGGAATTTTACTTAAACCTAAAGGATACGTCTGGAGCTTGTTTGTTTTGTTTGTGCGAGTGTGCGTGCACCTTAGAGACTTGTCCATCCACCTTGAGACGAAGCATGTGGTTCCACCTGAGCGGCAGATGCGTGGCAGCTGCCAGCGCGGCCGGTCCCCTCACACCCGCGCAATCCCAACTCCCGCCGTTTTATTTCCCCGAATAAACTTTATCAAACAAAGCGAAACTTCCCGCATCTGTTCGCCCAGCTGCAGGCTTGCTGTCCCGCTCGCACGCGTCCCCCGCCCCAGCTCTATCGCGCTCGTCGTAATCGCGGGGCCCTTCAATTCCCGGTGCACAAACCATTCGTAGCCCGTTCCCCGATGGAGGCAGTTGACAGTGACACTGATAGCAAGATGAGCAACAAGCGCAAGGCGAGCGAGGAGCCGGATGAGGTCGAGGCGAAGCGGCAGCGTCGTCGCCGGCGCTCTCTCAGCGAGCCGCGTAACACCGGCTCCGACAGCGCTTTAAAGCGCGAGGCGCTGCGCCGTCTCTTCGGCCGGTACTGCATCCGCGAGGGTTTCGACGACGACGAAGACTACTCGACTGAAGGAGATGAGTACGACGATCCAGCGTACCTCGAGGACCCTCTGCTGTTAGACGCGGTTCCGGAGTGCATGGACCCTGAGCAGCTCGGTTTCTTGCTGTGCGCGCAGGAGACGCTTCGCTTCCTGCGTCAGAGTGGCATGTCGTTCCGCAACACTGTGTACGTGAGTCTTCGCAACCGCTTCGTGAGGGCTATGAAGGATCTGGGGATAGCCTGAAGGTTCCTAGGGCCGGAGCCTCTCCGACCCTTCAAAATGTAAGCGTCCCGATGTGTGGACGCTTGGACTGTCTTACCGGCCGTTTCGTTTTCCTGTGAATTGATGTGACCCCCTTTCTCCATTGTCGTCAGTGTTAAAAGTGACTGTTAACTCTTCTTAGACGTGAATCTGTAGTACTTTTCAAATGAAAATGGACTTTCGGCCGTGCTCTAGTCACTAATATCTAGTCAAATTTTACTGATGTATAAATGTACCTACCTAATAAGATGTTCTATTGATGTACTTATTATAATGTATGAAAATGTATGGTGTTGTTTTTTTTTTCACATCACTTTTTGTAGCCTAACTTATATAAATAAAATATCTCACAAATTCGCACAATGCTCGAAGGTAGTAGATAGCTAATTTACCCGTAAATCATCATCAGTCATCAGCACCTTTGCTCAAAGCACAAAAAACTTATAACCCTACCCAATAAAAGCTTTATTCGACAAATCTTAGATTACATTCACACAATAGCAATAGGTACTTGACCACAAACAATAATAAATTCGAACGACTCTAAAATATCGTAGTATTAGCAGTAGATTACTATGCTAAAGCGAGGTTTAATAATAACTAATGTTTATTCAATTTATCAATCTTTACTGTTGCGAAATTGCAAGTTTTTTTTTTCCTATAGACTGCGATTTGTTGAAAAAATAAAAGAGAAATGTTAGGGTATACCTAATGTTCTGGGGAAACTCAACAAATCAGCAACGAATAGGAATTAGTCAAAAGAAATGCATTAGAGTAATTTGTAGACTTCACATTACTGACAGCTGTTGTGTAGGCCCTGCTTCATTGAACTGAGAATTAGGATTATGTTAGGACATTACCTTGCTACATTTATGAGATGGCAATTTTTGTTCTAATTAATATGGACCACTTTGTTAAACGTCAAAGAAACAGACACAGGAATAAAATCAATTATCCTAAAAACAAAACTGCATTATATAACAAAAGTATAATATAAAATATACTTACATAATATTGCACGCGCAGTGACGTTATGGCTGACCGTTACTGTACCACTAACACCTGTTACATATCTATATCTACCTATAATACGCAATAAAACAATTTGATTTGATTTGATTTGATTTGAAAAAGAATTACCTACCTACAAGTCAGACTTACGCTCTCACGAGGAAAAAACGCCGGAAAACGTTTTCCGTTTTTCTATGGCATCCAAAACACGTGGAAACTGGAAACAGAAAACGTGAGACGGTACAAGGATCTACAAACTTTTCGTTTTTGCTTTTCTTACAACCCCTATTCTTAGAAAACTAGGCACAATTTCAATCAGTTGACACAGCGAAGGGTTGTTCCGACGGCCAACCTGATTATGTCTGTCCCGTGTCAAATGAGCTTGAGACTAAAATAACCACAGGCTCGCGTTATAATGCCTAGGAAAATTCAGATTGGGCTAACTTACAGGAAAATGCATATTGTTTGATCGAAGACAGAACCAGAAAATGTATGTTGGTGTTTTTGAATCTGCGCTCTACTCGCGGACTCTCCTGGATAGGTAGGTACTACTACTACATTGTCTGTCACCCACACTACCCATTTTCGGGATAAGAAGTAGCTTCGCAAGGTCTAGGTTGTAGCAAAGATGACGGTTTGGAAAATAATAGTCAAAGTTTACATTTCATTTTTATTTTTCATCGTTTTGTTGAGAACACATAAAACCATGTTTTTTTTCTTCTCGCAAGTACATTCTGAGAAGTCACAATGTTAACCCTAGCAAACAAAACAGATTTTAGCGCAATAGTTAGCCTTTGCTAACTGGCAAAAATGCTGAGTGGCGACCATTTTTGTGTTGCATATTTATCTGGCTCTTTTTTAATTTCATAATGTGTAAGTATTTGTTGTGTGTGACGCAAAATAAAGCTCTTTTTATTTATTTTTATTTTACAGTCTGAAACAGTTAGCGAAGTGTTATTGATGATGATGATGATAATGATTAAGATGAACTTGTTCATAATTTTTCAGCATCACGGCGATGAAGTGAAGTGTGATAATTCGTCTTGGGCCAATGATATAAAAAATTAAATCTATCTGTCTTTGGCTAAAACACGAAATCTTTGACTTTACGAAAATGCTGAGGAAAATTGAATTGTTTTTGTTTCTCAATTACCTTCTATAATAAAAATTACGGTGCTCTTAATGGTGAAGGAAAACATCGTGAGGAAACCCGCAGCTTAGTCAGCTCCACACGTATTAACGTCGTCTTTCCTGTGGGCCAGGCTGATTAATCTGAGAGGATGGTTTAGGTGCTGGGCAAGCCTATTCCATCTCAAACAATGTCCCAGGCACTACAGCGTCCCGTTAGGTGTAGGCAAGGATTGCCTCCTGACGCTGTATAAATCATCTAATATAGATGTAAAGGCCCAAGTTTTCTTTTATAGGTAAAAGGGGGGGTTATCAAATTGGATTGGTAAAAATATATTTTACAATTAATCTATCACCTACTTTTATATTATGTTTATATGATTATAATATAAAATTCGCTAATATTATATACCTAAAATGATAAATCACACAATACCATATATACAACCTATTCAAAAAATAAATAAGTAAATAGAGAAGGAATAATTTTCTGTATGAATATAACTAGGTACCTAAATATAGAAAACAGTACCTATAGTACCTACGCCTTACATAATTTGTTCAGGTACTTTATAGTATAGGCACCTACATTAAAACATATAATAGTTCCTAACTTAGGTACCTAATATCGAAATCCTATTCTAGATCTTTGGATTATCCTTTGGCAATTTAGACATTATACATATAAGTATTTATATATATACAGTATACAGGGTTATTTGTAAAACACCGGTAACCTCTGAGGACTGAATTACTCAAAGTCAAAAGTCAAAAAAAAATTAATTCAGTTGGACCGCTGGGATCACTTTGAAACGTCTTAAAACTAGGTGATTCTACTCCTTTTCCTTCGCGACCTCGATATATACACGGTATTCCGTGTATATATAAATTTGTATAAAAATATGATGAATTTTTAAAAGTCATAGAACAAAAGTTATTGTTTATGATGATAAATACAGTCCTGAGAGGTTACCGGTGTTTTACAAATAACCCTGAATAGGTATTTTACCGTACATTTACAAATCTTACGGATAAAATAGAATTAGATGAGACTATCCCCTCAGCTAAGATCCTGATTACGATACCGTAGATCGGCGCCTCTGTAAGCGTACTCCTTGAGTAGCCGATCGATGTCCACTCCCTGGACCTCGATGTTCTTGCTCATGAAGATTTGAAGAAGAGCTTTGTATACTTCGTGGGCAGTTGTTTTTGCGACGTGTGTGGGAACCGCCTCTTTGGGTGTGCTCTCGGGAATCATTCTGGAAAGGTTTTACCTATGTTTAGATATTTATTTCTTGTTCTTGAGTTGTTTGATCATTACGTTTTTTTAAAACTAAAAAGAAAACCGACTTCAATGTTTGACTCAGCACGCGGCGTGACTCAAAGCATCAATAACCCAACTATACAAATCGAAATAAGAATAGAAAACAAATCGAGAAAATAACGCTTACATGCTTATAAAAGCAACTGTATACATTTAAAGTGAAGTTTTGCACGTGAGTTCCTGGCATTGGTAAATTGACAGTTTGACATAAGCAATGCTAGGAACTCACGTGGCGCGGTACGAGACGTAAAATGTATGATATTTTGACAAATAATGCCATTAGACGCAGATGGAGTCTTATTTGATTTGTAATTGCTAGGAGAGAAGGTTTTTAGGGTTTTACGGGAAAATTATTAATTTCTCAGGAATACAATTTATATGGGAGCACCGCCGGAGTAACACCCTTTCAAACATAAAAATAATTTTAAAAATCGGTCCACAATTGTCGGAATAATCGCGTAACAAGATACAAAAAAAACATACAGACGAATTGAGAACCTCCGCCTTTTTTGAAGTCGGTTAATGATTGAGAACGTATAAACAGGATCATTGATTGATTTGAAATTATGGCTTAGGTACCTTAATATTTTTATGATGCGAGTAGGTACCTACAATTTCGTTGTTTCAGTTTTATCAGATAAAATTGATAACCTCCTTCGTTTTTAAAGTCGGTTTGTGTCTTATGAGTTTGCCTCAATTAAACGCAATGAACGTAGGTCAATTATTTGAATTGATCACATCAACTTTATGGACATTCATGGACACGGACAGTGCGTGGAAAAATAACGCTTTTTAATCAACCGACTTCAAAAAAGGAGGAGGTTCTCAATTCGTCTGTATGTTTTTTTTTTTTGTTTTTTTTTATCTTGTTACGCGATTGTTCCGCCATTTGTTGACCGATTTGCAAAATTCTTTTCATGTTTGAAAGGGTATACTCCAGAGGTGGTCCCATATAAATTTTATTCCTGAGGGATTGATAGTTTCCCTGTAAAACTCTAAACACCTTCCCTCCTAGCCATGTCACAAATAGAAATCGAATCGACAGCTTGACGCCCTGAGTCACACCGCGTTTCGAGTCAAACATTGAAGTCGGTTTTCTTTTTAGTATAAAAACGTTATTATATTAAAATGAGTTCAAAAATGAAATCTCAAAAAAGAAAAAACAGAAGCAGGAAAACCCTTATTTATATCTACGAAGTACGATGAACATTTATCTCAGATCTTATAAATTCAAGACTCAGAAAAAGTGCACAATATTAGACAAACTACACGTCCATTCAAAACAAACTATGAACACCGAATGACTCACTTGTCAGATCTTCACAGAAGGTCACAGGAACAAAAAACAGGTAGCACCTTGCGTCTGTCGCCCCTTGGCCTATATCTTGCGAATAACTACGAATTAAAAAGAAAAAAGCGCAACACACGCTTCTCCTTGCTCCTGAACTGGCGAGCGAATGCCGAAAGAATCGACTCATTCACAACCAGGATTTGAAGATCATTATCTAATATTGAACTTTAAGAACATGAATTTAAAGTTGTTTATTGAATAGAGTGGCTTATCGAAGGGTGCATCTGGCATCCGCGTGGCCCTATTCGTTGATTAACCCCAACATGTGGCCATTGCGTTGGCTCCGTACCCTAGCAACATGTAGTAACTGTTTGATCATCTGTGCTTTGTAATGGAGCTTTTGGAGATCCTAACGATCAATAGAGTTCAAGTTCAATGAACTTGGACTAGAAAAATCCTGTTTTTTTTATTTAAAAAATAATACACGTAGGTTGTTATTTGCGGCCCTTTCAATAACCAATGCTGGCATATTCCTGCAAACACAGAACCTCAAAGACTAAACAAATATTGAATGCCCAATATGCCCATCCATAACTGGTCAGTTATCAAATACGAAACATACAAATTCAGTGGTCTGTATGTTTGTCTATCAAAACTGCGCAGCGAAATCCAGTTCATATTCTGATATCTGTGTAAATCGCGGTTTCCACAAACACAGCTATATATAACACAAAAAGTTTCATTCGTCCGTCCGTGTTTGAGTAAAACTAAAGCCTATACAGGGTGGAATGGATCCTGCTAAGCCACGAGTTACCATGTTCAACATGGAGGCAATGGATACCTATGTTATCTGGTTGAGGTACACACACGACATTGCTATTTCGATTTAATTCGGACTGTTCAATTAGTTATACCGTTTAAGAAAATCGGCCAAGTGAGAGTTTAAATAAATAAATAATGCTGGACATTTTTCACACAGCATCATCTAGCCCCAAACTAAGCAAAGCTTGTACTATGGGAACCAGAAAACTGATAGAATACTTATATACTTTTTGTTTGTAAATACATACATATCATACATAGAAACACCCAGACCCGAGACAAATATCTGTAGGTAATACTAACATTTGTCCCGCGGCGGGGATCGAACCCGCAACCTTCTGCGTCGCAGGCGGACCTTCGCCCACTGCGCCACAGAGGTCGTCGAGTATGACTCGCGTACCGATGGTTCCGTCACCGTAAGTAAAGTCAAATTGGAGTGATACGCGTTCCTCAGAAATAACGTAAACGTAAACAGGTTCACGACTGTATCCCCAAGGTGCGGTAGACATTCTCAGATCTTTTTATGTTACTTATTCCAGATCCTTTGAAGATGTCTAAGAAATGAACCACAATAAACAGAAAAAAAAATATTGTCTTCAGAGGAAGATAGAAAAAGTGGTTGAAGGTTTTTCCTTCAAGCTTGACCTTAAAATAGAAAAATCTAAAATAAAAATTCCCCACAGTAAATTGATTTATAGCACCCTGTAGGTACTGGCTCAGCATTCCCTCATTAGCACATGAATATCTACATATTCTACATCGGATGGCCGCGGGTGATGCATGTTTTCCTACTAACTATCCCTTTGACCGGGGTAAAATATCTTACTTCATAGAAATGTTTTAAGCTTTTAGTTATGAAACTCATTTTTAGTAAGTATTCAAACTAGCATTTTCGACAATGAAACCATCTACCACAACCTCGCAGTTTGATGATCAAGTAAATAGTATGGTTTAGCATAATATCATTCAAAAGAGTCAAAAGTGACAAGTTATTCGTGTCTAGATTTGTTTCAGTGTGCGTTATGAATTGGAATATTTTGTGTAATAATTACGTTTTTATACAAAAAGAAAACCGACTTCAATGTTTGACTCGAAACGCGGTGTGACTCAGGGCGACAAGCTGTCGATTCGATTTCTATTTTTCTATTTGTGACATGGCTAGGAGGGAAGGTGTTTAGAGTTTTACGGGGAAACTATCAATCCCTCAGGAATAAAATTTATATGGGACCACTTCTGGAGTATACCCTTTCAAACATTAAAAGAATTTTGCAAATCGGTCAACAAATGGCGGAACAATCGCGTAACAAGATACAAAAAAAAAAAAAAAAAAAAAAAAAAGGAATTGAGAACCTCCTTCTTTTTTGAAGTCGGTTGAAAAGAGTCAAAAGTGACAAGTTATTCGTTCGTCTAGATTTGTTTCAGTGTGCGTAATGAATTGGAATATTTTGTGTAAAAAAAGGTTAGTTCAGTCTTACGGAATTCAGAATAACTTACGCAAGAAGCTATACGTATGTCTATATAGGGTCTTTCATTTTAAACTACACAAACTGACAGGGCCTCATTTTTGGGTTGTAAATAGACGTATGACCGTATCACTTTAATTCCTAAGCCCATTTAAGTTTTCATTTCAAAATTTATAATTTTTTGTTTTTTTTAATTGAAGACCTCTGTGGCGTAGTGGGCGAAGGTCCGCCTGCGACGCAGAAGGTTGCGGGTTCGATCCCCGCCGCGGGACAAATGTTTGTATGACCTACAAATATTTGTCTCGGGTCTGGGTGTTTCTATGTATAATATGTATGTATTTACAAACAAAAATGATATAAGTATTCTATCAGTTATCTGGTTCCCATAGTACAAGCTTTGCTAAGTTTGGGGCTAGATGATGCTGTGTGAAAATGTCCAGCATTTTTTTTTTTTTTTTTTTTTTTTTTTTTTTTTATTGTTGCATAATGATTTTCAAGAAGAACAGACGTTCCACCAATCGCAGCGCAGTTACATCACGAATGGGTTAAGTTATACAAGAAGCAACAATCAATTGAAAGGATAGTCTTTATCGATTTTCTCAGGATTTTCATAACAAAACAAAGAAAAAAATCATTAGGTACATAAATATTTTTTTTATTGAACACAATTCCTTATTTATTTATTGAACACAATTCCTGAATAAATTAGTATAAAATGAAAGACCCCGGGGATGGGCCCCGAGGGCTAAGACCTGCAGCACAAACCGGAGCTCAGCTAGGGGCTTGTCTCTACTAGTAGAGATCTCATAACTTTTTTACAGTAAAATGTAGTGTGTAGAGTCTTCTCAACCAATTTACATGAAATGTTTTTGGTGGGATTTCATTTATTTTTGACAGGCACCCTAGAATTATGAATATAAGCTCATATAAACGCGATTACAAGTAAATCGATCCACAAAAATGGTCGCCGCTGACAGGGAGTAGTCAGAGGCACGTCCATTCCATACATTGCTAGTGGCACATTCATACTATACAGCAGATGGTTTTCATGACATAAGTCTGTATATTTTGAAATACCATTTCTGCAATTTTAATACCAAGGGGTAGTTAGAGGCACGTCCATTCATACATAAGTAACTATTGATACAATTAGGTACCTACCTACATAGGTATTATAATTTTTTTCATATTTTTCATCATCATTAATTGAGTTTTTTGGTTTAGAACTACTTTTGCATACATTTCTGTACGTACAATTTGCACCCCCCCTATACAAGGGGTTGCAGGGGAAAAGTTTCAATTTTTATAATTTTTCCTTTGTTTATAAGCAGCCCTTAGCTTACATACCAAATTTCAGCCTTGTAGGACTTCAGGAAGTACCCTAGAGGTTTTGATGACGCAAAATTATCAGTGAGTCAGTACCTAAATTCACGATTTTCAGAACTCAATAAATCTAAAACCATTTAAGCTAGATTAATGATACTTTGTATATTTAGAGATCCTACAGAGGACACCTTATCCTGAAAGTTTCAGCTTTGTAGCAGCATTTGAACCGAAACTATGGCAGCTCAAAAATACGACGAAACGCTTCGAGAAAAGTGCCTCGCTCTTCTTTCTAGTCTTGGCCGAGGCACTTCCGTGCCCCCAGATATAATATCTTTACCGTAGAAACTAGCGTCGCGTCGGTCCAAAAGGACTTCGTTTGTGAGTTCGCCTTTGGCAGAACGCCGTGAGGGTAGGTAGTGCCTGGGGTAATATATTTAGTCGGAGTTGTCCTGCAGGTACAAATAATCTATTTATCATAGTCGGTAGTGTGAAGCTGACTACAAAGCGGCTTCTCTCAAAATTGACCCTTAGTTGCGCCCCGCCAAAATGCCATAATATGAATACAAGTACCTACCAACTTCACATTTTTAAGTAAAAAGTTGCCAAATTTAGCCTCATTGCATCCCGTTAAACTTTGCTTGATACTTACTTGTTAAAATGTTGGTCATGCATGATTATCATATTTTTGAAACATCAAAATGTTTATCCACTTTTGTTCTCAAAAGCTCATGTGAACGACGTTCTACGAGTATAGAGATTCTAGAGATTCTATAGAGTAATAAAGTTTCTTTAACCACACTTTTGTTGCTGACTGTACCTACATGTGCAATACCTAGGTACTCATATCATATATATGTTAGTACGAAGGTAGTACCTAGGTAATATTATATATCATTTAAAAAAGACATGCACAGAAAAACTTCTGGTAAATTCCACTAGACCAATAAGGCTTAGTTTTATTGGTAGATGAACGCTGCAGGCGTAGGGAGATGTATTTTCCGGACACCGGACGCTTCAGGTTGGAGTTTTATCGAGTTTCCGCCGACAGTAATCGCGGATCAGCGCTTTGCCGATCAGCTATACCTAGACATGTTTTTTTAGATGTTCATTTAGATGCCCATTTCCAGTCCCAGTGCCGTACCATGACCTACAATTCAGTTTGGTTGCTATCCAGTCCAGGTTCCTAATCTAAATCGCAATGTTTTCGTACCGTGACAACGCCAACGTGACGTTTTAAGCAGAAAATAGTTTTACTTATATTAATTGCAAAATGATTCATCTAGTAAATATTAAGTACGTCATAGCGAAGCAGTTCAGTTTATGACCTAAACTGGATCGCTAAAAGAGGTCATAGTAGGGCCTAGTGATCTAAATATATATAATATATCTAAATATTTTGATCGTCTTTGAATCGAAAGAACTATTGACACACGAAGAAGAATCAAAGTCATTATTTCATAAGTATTTAATTGTCGCTACAGATTTTTGAATATTTTTAAGTACCTATATTAAAACTGAATCAAAAGGCAGATAAATTGAAATACCCTTCGAATCCTGTGTAGTTGTACACAAAAAAACACAGTGGATACCACTTGCATCTCCAGTTTACAAGAAAAAACATTTTATTTCCACAATCCCGACTCAAAGGCACCGGACTCTTCACGACTGTATTTTAAAATACGGGAAAACTAAAGTTGCCTCATTTCACTAGATACGAAATAAAACGCAGTGAAATTCTGAAAATGTTTAAATGAATTTTCATAACGGGATTATCCGTGAAACGTATCAACGGTTTTAGTTCTAAGTAATCTTTGGCATCTTGAAATTGAAATTAAATGAAAATGTAGAATTTGAAAAGTATGCAACTGCTATTCAGTCGCATATTAGTGAAAACATCTCTGAAAGAAAAACTACTGCATAATGGTACAAACGTTTCCCGGGATAAGTTCAAAATCTTGCAAGATATGTCTCAAGTTCATAAGGGTGAGGCTTGTTTTATACACCTTTTGATGAACCGATGACAAAATGGCATGAAATCTGCAAATATGCTTCTACCAACCACGCAAGCGAGTCATCACATGTCCGATAGTTCGGATAGTAATGACGTGTAAGCTGAGAGCAATTTTCCCAGCAACTCTGAATAGGTATTCCCAGTATTTCAATTTGCGAGGCACAAAGCATTCCGGATTCATTTACCTTGATATTTGAGCTTTTATACAGCTTTGTAGAACTCAGTAATTGGATTGTCTGTCTGTACCATGTAGGTAAGTAATAAGGTAGGTCTTCCTTGATCTATTTTGGAAAGTTATTAAACTTGGCGTTAACCTGCTAGGTACCTACAAGATTGGAAATGAACACGGTGACAGTTTGTATATGCGCCCTTGGATTGTAGAATGCTAAATTCTGCAAAATGTGCCAATAACAAGTGTATTTTAACATGTAGTAAGTAATAATAGAGGATCTAAGAGAAGGTTGGCTGTGTTCCGTTTGAACTACCTATAATCGTTGGCTTCGTACACCGGAAATTGATTCAAAAACATTAAAGATTTGTCTGAAACATACTAATCAATTGATAAAAAAAAGCTCGTAAAAATCGTAGTGCACTTAGGTCCAAAACTCCAGTATCACTCCCAGGCTCTCGCCCAGAATTCAAAATACTGTTGTTCCTAAAGGGGGAATATTGAAAAATAGTTCTTTTGTACTCTTGTACTCCTCATGTCAGCTTTCCACGGCTTCCTATTCAATCTAGCAGATGTATTTTGCTCGGGCAAAAGCTAAATAAATTGCCGTACCGATATCGCCAACATTCCATTGATAAAAACCACTGGTGGCCTAGTGGTTTTTACCTTGCATTGGGTATTAGATTAAAACCTTTTTATAAACATCTCTTTGTTGAGTATGCCTGTAATTAAAATGAATCTGTGATCTCTGCCTTAGGGGAAAGAGAAGAAAGTATTCGAGAATCTAATAGTAGAGCAATTTTAATTTTCAATTAATTTATAAAAACATAAATATTGCAATTAATATAAACCAATAGGTATCACCAAGATCGTAGCAAGTAGAGATCCGTGGTCTCTGCCTACCCTATCGGGAAAATGGAAAATGAAAAAAGTATTTATTTCAGCAAGCACAGTTTACAGAGCAAACCATTTTAGGCACAAGGTACGGTTTTGATGTAGCTTAAAATTTATTGACTAATTCTATTTCAGCGGTCTTCACACTAGGCACACAAGCCTGAAGTGAAGTGAGACTAATTATATATAATATATTAACTGTATCCTGGAAAAAGGCGTGATTTTATGACCTATGTGTTAGAAACCATTTTACAACGGACCCCGCTCTAGCCTGTATCGCAGCAGTTCGAATGTATTTTTTTAGAGCTCAAAATAAAGTCAGTTCTCAACTTGTAACTTCATTCTCCTCGGTATTGCCTATCTCAGGGACTAATCAATAAACTACATTAGAGGGAGACAAATCATAACGATCTGGATGCTATTTCTAGTTCTAAGTAGGTAAATGTTAAACCTGTCCTTTACCTTAGATGGCGCGATTCTAAGTGCCTGCTAATTCTGATGATTCTAATGTGTTTCATTCTGTTTGCAGTAATGGCTCTTGCTATTATCATGCTTCCAGGGTCTTCTAGGGATATTATCCCACAATCACGCTGGCGAACAAAGCTTTGATCTGAAGGTTTTGGGTGTGTAAAGGCAAAAATGATATGCTTCGATCTTCATGATATGGGTTAAAGTAAAAATTTGTGGTTTTAGATCGTTTCAGATTTCCAATTTCCTTCAAAAATTTGCATCCATCCATCCCAATTTGCGCATTTACCTATTTACATACCTAGTAGATGGTAGTCTTAGTGCATTCTCCAAACAAGACTACAGAGTGTGTTTACTAAAAACCCGCTTGATTTAAAAATATATACTTACAAATGCGCTACAGACCAAAATAATACAAAAGCATACCTTTAAATTAGCCGTTGCTGCTAATTAGCTTTACGCGCTATCAAAGATTGTCACAATTTGAACTCAAATAGAAGGCACACATTGACCGAAATTCACTAAAACAACTTGTTGCTTGCCGATGTTCGCAGACAGCATTTACACGGACTGAATTTGAAACTGACTTTAGACTGTTTCTGAAATGTTTAATTAAGCTTTTGAACTTTTATGAGCTGGTGCAATACCAAGACCTACAAATTACAATTCAGTTTAGGTGCTATCCTGTTAAGGTTTCTAATCTGAATCGCAAAGTCAAAATTGTTTTACTTGTATTACTTATTATATTGCATAACGATTCAGATTTTAGGACAAGTCTAGTATATGTTATTATTAGTATTATCATACGTCATGGTACGTTATAATGAAGCAGTTCAGTTTAGGACCTAAACTGGCCCGCTATAAGAGCTCATAGGAGCCTGATATAAGTCGCTTTTTTTTTTATCCAAAACTGCGGAAAATTGTTGGTGGTTATTACATAATGTTTAGTCAGAGAATGAAAGTGTCTTTTCTTGGGAAATTATTACGAACCAAATCTTCAAATACTTATTAGTAGTCAAAATGTTGGTCATGATTACGGTTACGGATTTCAGAAATAAGTATTCAGATTTGTAAAAATCAAATGATAATCAACTTTCAATGCTGACTGTACCTATAGGTAATACATGAAGGTTAGTATCAAAATCCCCTTTGGAATTCCCTCTGAAAGGGAATTTTGAGAATTTTTGTGACAAAATCCCCTTTGGAGCTTGAAGCTCAGACTGAAAGGGAAATTATGTAAGTAAACATTATGGGATGTAGGCATAAATCTGCAGAACATGCAAAAATTGTCAATGCCGCCGCACTCGCACCTCTTGCGTGAGGACTTAACCACCATGCCTTGGTCATTATCTACAAAACCAAAAATGATTTCGAAACTAAATCCGATAATGCTGAAGCAATCAGTGTTTTTGTCAAAGCGAAATAATTCACATTCAATTTTGAAACACAAAATGAACTCTCAATTTGGGCAGTTCATTACTCGCTATACCTTATTACAAGCCTATCTGTAATGAACACAAAAAAGTATTTACGGTAGAGCTACTCCAATATCTAAATTCATTTCTAAAGCCAAAAATTCCAAAAACCTCATCCTTGTACCTACTTACTTAATTTTCGACCAACCAACTTACTTGGTTTTCTATTAAGACACTTTGTATAGGTAGGTAAGTAGGTAGGTACTACACTTTTATATCTATCTATCTAATCAGCCCACATCCACCCACTGCTGAGTATAGGCCTCCTCATTTTCACCACCGCTTCCGGTCCTGTGCCAGTCGAATCCAATGTTTTCCCACCGCCTTTACTATGTCATCAGACCATCTGGCTGGTGGTCTGCCTGGTGTTCTGTGACCCTCGCGTGACCAACACTCGGTACATCTACATCTACTACTACACTTTTATTGGAGTAAAAATTTTAGACATAAATTCAGTTTAATTTTACTGCTTTAGTGATATTACTGTGACAATCGATAAAAAACTCGCTAGAACACGGAATTTGGAACAGTTATTCCAAATAGTTGGGAACAGTTTCCATCGGATCGATGAGCTCAACAAGCTACAACGATAAGTGGACCGACGCATCGTCCTCGTTAAATTCAAAATTCAACATTTTCAGGTAAAATTCCGCATTTTCGTTTAAATCCAACATTTGCAGGGAGGATTTCATTACTGGGCGTTACTCGATTTTCCAGTAAATCCCAGTTCAGAGCCACCCTACACAATGTTGCGTATATTTAGCGAAACGTTTGCTTTAGACAAAACTAGAATATGCCCTCGGGCAAGTTATAGACTGTGTAGTGTTAAACTAAGGTGTAACACATACCTGCATCTAATAGAAGATTTCCACCAAAGACAAAGACAAAATTCACGGTGCGTATTGCCGATCCGTGGGAACACGCACCGTGATATTATATAAATACGAGTATTTTTGATTCCCAAGCTAAGTACAATTTTTTTGAAGTGAAAACTTCTTTAGGCGCGATGAGCAGTTTTGAGATATTTTGAGATTTAAAGTGAAAACTTCTGCACGTTGAACTGAGCAGTTTTGAGATGGATAAAAATTTGGGATTCGGCAGGCGAGTCACGTGATCGTAAGACGCAAGACACAAAGCGCTTACGACACCGGCTAATTACTTATCTTGAAATAAATTGTTAATCATCCGAATGATAATTTAAGTCTTGTGAATTGAAGAAAATAATAGCAATATTGGCAAACTTGGTAATGGACAATATGATATCTGATCATGCACCGCGCGCGTTTTTGAAGTGCTGTCAAGTCAAAACAAATCAAATCAAATCAAATAGTTTATTTTCCAAAAGAAGGATACAGGTTACAATATGATATTCAGTGGACCCCGCACTAGGGCTAGCCTGTATTGCGGGCGTCCGACGAGCCAAGTTAACAATAGGTTACATTTTAATAATTGGAGAACATGAAAATAAACTTAATAAATTTACACTTTTTAAAAACTAAGTATAATCTGCTGACTTAACAATATTTTATAAGGATCTATATATTTTAGAAGTTTAAGTTAAGTTTAAGTTGTCTCCTTGTTTTGTAAACAAGGAGAAACAATATACAGGTTCATGACAAACATTACATAACATTGCAAGTGTGTGAATCTAGACATGACTTTGAGAAATAATGTGTGTTTGTAAAGCGTTATATGTGAGTGTGGGAGATATGGTGGGTTAGACCATGGCGACCAACATAGCCTCCGTTTCATCATAGTTAAGTGTGAGAAGCCAATCTCTAATCTTATTCTTTACGTATGGGAATGTAAGGTCGCATTTGGCAATGACACGTTTATAGATGAAAGAAAATGCAGAGAACCGGAAGCGTTTCGCGAAAGAGGTATTAGTGAAAGGAATTGGAATTTTCTGACGACGACTAACTGATGGGGTACTGGAGTTGACAAGGGAGAGGTGCATTTTATGATAGGTTGTTACTGCCTTCTGAAAATATAGCTGTCGTACCGAAAGAGTGCGAGACTCTCGATGGAGAGATGAAGTTGAAAACGAAACGATAGCGCGTTCTAACTTTTCCATGTGTAAATTTTCCTAGTAAATTTTTTTATAATGTTTGAATGCAGTTTTCCTTGATACTAAAATCGATGACAGGGGTCATAAAAACAGATCTTCCTATATCCTATAGTTTCAGACTTTCCCATACTGAACGATCTAGGTATACTTATACAGGGTGTAACATTTAGAACGGTATGGGAAATTCTGAAACTATAAGACATACGAAGATCTGATCTTAGGAACCAAACCATGTCATCGATTTTAGTAAAAATTAAAACTGCATTCACAAATTTTCAAAAAAACTTGTACTCAGCTCGGGAATCAAACCCGGACGTTTTGAATAATGAAACTAACACTAAGTATTTCTATTTAGATATCGATTGTGTAAAGTTAAGCAGTAAATGTTACTATGAAACTTGATGTCTAAAATTAAAAAAAAAACATTGTTTTAATATTTTATGTTCTAAATGTTACAACCTGTATAATGTGTATGATAGTTCATAGAAAGTTTCAATGACGCTATCTAAAATCAACAAGCTCTGCGAGTATCTTATCGTACAGCTTAACAAAACAATAAAACAGGCTAAATGAAACCATAAACTGTAGGTACCTATCAGCAGATACTTCGGTGTTATTTACCTATCAACTTAGGCCTTTGCGTCATCTATATTAGATGATTTATACAGCGTCAGGAGGCAATCCATGCCTACACTTAACGGGACGCTGTAGTGCCTGGGACATTGTTTGAGATGAAATAGGCTTGCCCAGCACCTAAATCATCCTCTCAGCTTAATCAGCCTGGCCCACAGGAAAGACGACGTCAATAGCTGAGTAAGCTGCGGGTTTCCTCACGATGTTTTCCTTCACCGTTAAGAGCTCGTGTTAAAGTGCATACTTATATTTTTTTTACGAAACGAAAAATCCATTGATGCACGGCCGGGACCTTCGGATTGAAAGTCGAGGCACAACCCCATTCGGCCAACACGACCTATTATGAAACAGTTACTAAACAACAAATTATAAAATTTATTGAAAGAAATTTCAAACTATTTGTGTATCAGTAGGTATTTTGCCTTGAAGTAAATGGCACAACTTGCTCATGCAAAAAATGCTAGAAATAAAATCGGCAGTTGACGCAAATGTAAAATGTATCAGACAATATGCGAAACAAAAGGATCGATCACACCAAAATTCAATTGCAATGCTCGCAATCACCACGCAATAAACACTCTTAAAGTAAAGGTATTGAGGTCAAATCGGCGTGCGCCCTTCGTACATTCCATTCAACATTCGTTCACGCACGTATAGCACAGGCTGTGGAGGTAGGTAGTCTCAATCGTTTACAAACTAAGACAGTGTACAGTCGCACGCGCAACGCTAACTGAATAACTCCACGAACTCGTGATCTAAAATTATCCAGATGTGATCTAAATGGACTAAATTGAAAGGCGTGTGGTGTAACGTTGTTTGACCAATGGATTGTTTTAGGACTGCTCCAGGTTGCAGAGTGGACAGGTGATAACGCATGTAAGATTTTTTTAATATCTATTAGGTGGTACTTAGTAGCTGCGCTGCTCTGCGGTTAATTTTACCCGAAAACCCTAACCTATATGTGCATTATGCCAGTGGGTATACTCTCAAACGGTGAAGGAAAACATCGTGAGAAAAACGGCCTGTCGTAGAGCCCAAAAAGTTCGAAAACATGACGTGTCAAATGCACAAAAGTAGTCTTTTCACCACACTGGTGACACGACAAGAAGAAAAAGATGCATGATGAAGTATCTATCTATGTAGTAGGCACATAGATATTACGACCTATTTACACTCTAGTCTACAGTTAAGTGTTAAATATTTACTCACAATCGTAAATCGGCAGGTAAGAATTATCATGTCTGAAGCTGTTGTTTGACTAGAATTGGATTTTCTTGTTCCATGAGTACTAATGAGTTAAACATTACAGAATATTTATTTTAATAATTTGATATTAATGCGACCTGTTAGGCATGTGTCGTTTTTAGCCTATTTCTGGAAATAAAATAAAGCAAAGCAAGCAATAATGCATGCTAAGTTAACAAAATATATACTACCAGGTATATTTTGAGGAAGCCTATTTCTTACATAGATAAAATTGTAATTAAGCAGGTTAAAGTTACATATACATAAACAAATTAAAACTTAAGTACTGAGATAGTTTTTTTTATCTGCTTATAGTGCCACCAAACATTCTGCCAACAACATTGTTAGCTACGAACTTCAATCAACTCAGAGATCGTTGACTACCAAAATATACGTATAAAAAGTACGTGAGTGTTGTGGAACACTCGGTTGGAACTAAGCAAAGAGTACTTTTCTATACTGGGAATATAATAAAATTGTCGAGTACTTTTCTATACCTACTGGGAATATACTCGTAATAAATTAATTGTCAATTAGGTATCCTAGAAACGCTCTTCCGTACTAACAATGTAACAATGTGTGGACTGTGTCGCGGCTGCACATTTCTCACTGTGGCACATTACATGTGTCGTGACGGTAAAATGGAACAAATTTTTTTTTCAGTCTGTTTTTTTTTCTTCGATACCGTCCGAAAAAGAACTTCGTTCCAAAAAATATATTTCACTTATAAAGCATTCTACTTTAGCTAACCTGCTCACCTACGACATCCCTGGTCTCTTCGGTAGAACCATTTTACTCTTTTCTACCGTGAAGATAGAGCACGAAGAAAGCAGGTGGTACCTGTGGTACATAATATTTGCCAACATAGCATTCATAGTAGGTAATCATTCGACAATGACATCAATACGCGGCTTCTTTACTATCAACGCTATCAACTAAACAGATATGCTGACACCATATTATTTATGTTATGTACCTAAGTACTTTATAAAAACAGTGTCAATAAACTGCTACGTAAACAATAATACTGTTGCTTGTAGATAAGTTTCATACTTAGTAAGTAGGTAGGTCTATTGTCAATCGATTAAGATAAAAAGTTTTTTGATCCCAGCCTTCAAGACTGCTCTTGACTTGATAAACAGATTTATTAGTAAAATAATTGGTTGTAAAAACTAAATCATCATCATGTTCATGCCCTTGTCCCACTCTATGTGACCCCACATAGAGTGGGACATAAGTGGGTACCTACTTATGTCATCTTTTTCACAGTCCACCCATTTCTCACTCGTGGTATATCCATTCACATTAATAAGTACCTACTTACCTATTCTTCTGGATTCATGACATTCTTTACTTTATTACATGTTCTTATCATGCCTACCTGTTTCACCTTATCATTTCAATTATTGGCAAAAAACATTTTTAGGGCAAATTAACCTGGCTTCTCTAAAATGACACCAATCCTGTTCAAGTATGTTCGCCTAAGCCTTACCCTCCCAGCCGTCAACATACACATACACGCCTCATACACCTGCATTCATCCTCTCTACGTGCCTAAACCATCTCAAGCCTACAGTTCCCTTATCACTGTATCACACTGCATTTTTTTTATTCAACCTATCTCATCGCACTGCTGGGCAAAGGTCTCCACCAAACTCTGCCAACGGTCTCTATTCGTTCCACCCTTCTCCACACTGCATAAAAGGTGATCTAAATCACAGAATGACAGAATAATAATTAGGTATGGAATAGAATAAAAAAATACTTCTACTTTTTTATTTTATTCCATTTCAAAGAATATATATGTATTTTCGCCACAATAAAAACACATCCTACGGCACTGAGATAATATCTTTGTTGATAAAATACAGAGATAAAATCATTTCATTCCAAGAATATTCAGTTAATTACGGTCTAGTGAAGGTACAGACAACAGAATATCGTATTTCATGGAGCTCTTAGTTTAACAGCAAAACAATAGAAAATAAACGGAAAATGTAGAACCTCCTAGAAAACAAGCTAAAATATCATAATATTAACGTACTAATAATGGGATAAAAATTCTAACAATTCCTTGAACTAAGGTAAGATTAGACCTTCGTTCTGAACACAGATTCGTAAAATATAAGATTGTAAAGCTATTTTTAAACTCGTGACGTGAAAGGTGATTGAAAACCCAGATCAATTTGTTTGCCCGTGCCAAGATTTGAACAGGGCGTCATCATCATCTTCTTGACCTTATCCAAGTGAGGCAGGGACTTTCTCTTCTTCATTTTCCACTGTCACTCATCATCTCGGTACTCACTTCTTTCACACACAATAGACATTCACACACTCCATCTATCTTTTTAGGCCTACCAGTTTATCCATCAACATTTATGCTCATCACACGTCTTGTAATATGACTTTCAATACCTCCGCATAATATATTGCACCTAATGTTAAAGAACTTCATGTGTTTTTAAATTATTTAGCCCCTGTTATCACATCTTAATATCACATCTTACGCGAATTGTTTACATAGTTGACAAGGACCGATGTAATCTTAGATAACGATGTTCATCTAAATAAAAGACTCAATCCTTAAATTTTGCTCACTTTGCAATATGGCAGTTTATTTATAACGTGAATGAAGGACTGACGTTGACTGAGTTTATGATTTTTAATTCACAATGAACGTCGAGCGAAATTATGGTGTTTGGGTAATCTCGTTTTTTTTATTTCTCTACATCTAAAAGTTTATGCCAAACCTATATTTAACGTGCCTTTGATAACCCACATACAGGATCAAACCCATTAGAATAGTACCACACAGTTTTTTATTATTGTCGTGTAAATTGAAGTTTATCTTTCGTTTCCAGACGAGCTTCAACGGAAAATGTGGACGTACTCAAGTATAGACATCCCCGGGACCACGCTCAGTCGCACTGAACGTTTCAAGATCTTTCTCTCCGAGTGTGTGGTCTGTTTCTGCATCGTATTCTTCATAGTCTGTGTGGCTTTGTTGCTGTACCTGTTCTTCCATTTGTACACAACCGTGAATACAGGTAAAATTCGGGAACCACTTGTGGAGAGCTGAAGCCAGAGATGAATTGATACACAAGGATAGGAATACTAGAGTTCTGAAAGAGCTTGCTGTTAGTACTAAAGAGATCAATTTAATATTTATGAGTGCCTAAAGATGTCAGGAAGGAATCAAGTGTAAGGAAGTAAGATTATGCTTAAGACTGGTTTATGAGGTCAACGAAATCTTCAAAACTATTTACCTACTGGATTATTTTGGATTTTATTGGAAGGGCTTCAATAAGGTCAAAAGTTACCTTCTGTTCGACTGTTCCAGCTGTTTCCATAAGTTGATTTAATTACAAAAGTCCTAGTAGAGACTTCGTAACAACGAAGGTTTCTTTGAAGAAAACGTCCATAAAAATCAAGACGAAACTATTTCAAAATTCTACACCACCACACAAATCAAAGTCTGAAGAAGAAGGAATAACTGGAGAAAAGGATCACCAATTGAAGATTGAGACGGCATCGGTTGAAAGAGGGATTTCAATCGGAGTTTCGATGATTTACAACGTTTTTAACTAACCGCCAACTAACTTCACCAGAGTTGGCCAGCTCATACGAACTCACAATGTTTCAAACGTCAAGAGATATTTTGTATCAGCCCATACAAAACCCAAGTTACAGAGTTAGAAACTTTTTAATTGAGTGTTCTGTGTGTTTGTGTATTTCTTTATTCGTATTGTGCTTGGCGTTTCTTTTGTTTTTGTTTTACCATCTATACAAAACTATGGTCCTGTCGGGGTATGAAGAGGGAACCTTAGCTGAGAGTTGAGCTAATTGTAAGAAAGAATGAATGAATGAATGAATTTTATAGTCGCCAAGAAAAAAACCGGCCAAAATAAAGAAGTCTCACTCAACTAGTGATAGATTGTGATAACAGCTTATCTATAGGAACGCTTACAGCGTCTTTTTAAATTGTAAGCCTTACCACAGGTCTTACCTAACCTATATCTTAATTGGTTATAATATCATCCTACTCAGTACTGAATATAATTTTGAATAGCCAACAATCCTGACTGTCACTTAGGCATGTTGAGTTACTGATATAAATGTTGTACCACGTAAATAACGAATAGTTAGGTAATTATGATATAATTTGGAAAAGTACGTTGCATTGTTAATATTGGCCTTGTAAATACACTATCAGTATTTATGGTTTAAGAGACTTAAAACTAGTCTTGTATGTAACAATCGTAAGCTCGTAAAGATAAGAAATGTGACTGTGAATATTGTTGTAGAATATAAAATTATATTCTATGAAGTTTTATCTCGTAGTCCCTACTACCAAAAACTAGCGCAACATCAGGGTGCCTAAGTACCTATTAGTTTTTTACGCGTTCGGTATTGACGCCATAAACGCAGAACTGTATGGGGAAAATAGCAGCGCCATCTGTTGGTACTCACTCATATTAATGAAAATCAGTAGAAACAAATCCACGTGTGTCGTGTCGATACCGAATGGTGAATAAAATTCTTACTTAGCGCCCAGAACAACGATCTTAAGATTGTAATTCCCATAATTACAAGCAGATCGTCCAGTGGCGTAGCTAGGTAGCCAAGGGCCCTGGTGCAAATTAAACCGGGGCCCTAACTGAGCGGTTTAGGTTTTATCAAGTCAAAATATGTAGGTGTGGCAAAATGTAAACGTATTTGATTTAATTATAAAAACTTACGATTTGATTCGTCGTAACTAGGTATTTCAAAAATTTAATAATGCAGTTGTTTTTACTTTCAAAATAATCATACCTATAGTTTCCTAAGAATAGAACCTCGGGACTCAGAGTCCGAGGGCCCCTTGAGCTTGGGGGCCCCGGTGCACTGCACTGCCTAGCCCTTCGGTAGCTACGCCACTGAGATCGTCGTCATCCATAAAAAAATGTTAGGTTTTAGATTTTTCTTTTCTTTTCCCGTGAAACTTAAAAGCAGCGTTCTGTTGTAGGTAATATTCTTTAACACGGAACTAAAGGAAAGTTTTAGTTTTAGTTTTCAAACTTTTTTAGATTTAAAATCACGAACACAACATTTTATGCCATCATTGCTATTAAAAACAAAGTGTCACCTCGACCCACAATGCAGAATGCACGCCATTACACGCACACCACTAATGATTATTATACAATACTAGCTGACCCGCGCAACTTCGTCTGCGCATTATTAGGATTCAAGTGCAGGAGTGTTACCTAAAGTTTATTTACACTGTGTTTGCAGTGAATCAGACCAAGGAATCAAATTTTTCATTCTAACTTTAACACCCTGTAAAACATCCATATGGGTTGATTTTTCAAATTAAATAAGCCTATATTCAAGTAGGTACTTAAAGCATCTACGTTCCAAATTTCATCACAATCGGTTAAGTCGTCACGGATCAACAAAACAAACATTCACTAACACAGACTTTCTTTTCGAATCTTACGACTTTGAAACTGCCTTGCACCACCCATAGATGTTGTTTTGAAAAAATAAAAAACTATTTATATTCTCTTTGATAAAAATACGGTCTTTATTTAATAAACTTTAATTAATAATCTTCGATCAATAAATAATTTTAGTGGGATAGGATTATTTTAGAATAAGATCAGAGAAATAAGTATAAGCTAAAGCACAGGCTAAAGTAAACTTGACAAAACGCAACGATAGCGCGATCTAGAAATCGGTCAAAATTAGCAGCGCCATCTAGTTGTGTTAATAATTTTAATATTAAAAATTGAAACTTCGGATAAATCATTAAGTAGGTAGGTACTTCAAAGTTTAATTTCCAAAACGCTAAATGATCTGCATTCTTGACCACGCAACGCTACCTGGTTGTGGAAATGAAAAACATAGATGGCGTTGCTAACCAACGCCAAGGAAAAATATTTTATTTTCTAGCTGGTTGGTACCCGCGACTTTGTCAGTAAAGTAACATAAGTAGGTAGGGTACTTGAAAACCTATAAAAATTATCGAAAAGTCTAAGCAAAAAGAAACGCCACCTAGGAGAAAAAAGTAAAAAGCAGTTTTGACCTCGGGTGTTACAGATGGCGTTCTAACCAAAGCCAAGGAAAAAGTATTTAAATATAAAAAAAATCTTAATTTCGGATGTATTTATGAGTGGAAATATACATGTTTCATGTTTATCATTAATTTAAAAATCATTTACCATGCAAAATGAGAAAAAAAACAAAAAAATCTGCAATGCAAGAACATAGCAAAAAGTGGCGGTCACCCATCATCTTTATGACCTCGCCCAGGGTTGCTGAACTTTTTTCCCCATACAAACTTGCAACCCTTATTTTCACGCCCCCTTATAAATATTTAAAGAAAAAAGTAGCCTATGTCCGTCCCTGGGGTATAATCTTTATCCATGCCAAATTTCAGCTCAATCTGTTCAGCGGTTTGGGCGTGAAAGCGTAACAAACAGACAGACAGATAGACAGAGAGACAGACAGACAGACAGACAGACAGACAGAGTTACTTTTAGATTTATAATAATATAGTATGGAAGTATGGATAACATGGCGGTCCCGGAGCGGGATGTATGATCCTTTAAAGTTTAGAGGTTAATATGTAGGTAAGGTCTAAGGTAGGTAGGGGAGTATTGGGCAGTAAGGCAGGTTTGGACACCACCGGCAAACTCCCGTGTTATGCCGGCCATACACCATCATGTCAATCCAACCCCATACATGGTCAATTCTCACTTATCAAATTCCGATTTGACGATAGGCATGATGGTTTCTGGCCGACATGACACGGGGGTGTCCAAACCTCTCTACTGCCCAATGCTCCCCTACCTCCCATATATATTTCATTGATATATTACCACTCCCTTCCATTCATTCCATAGTTCCCAGACACTTTTTAAACTATCATGGTTTTCAACATTTTTAACACAGTTAACGGGATATTTACCATGATTTAATGTTTTTTGAGTTTCCCGATATTTCGGCGCAGTTGCATACGCCATGATCAATAGTATCTATGGTATTAATCATGGTTAATCTCCCGTTACCTGTGTTAAAAATCCCAGACACTTGTCCTACCGTACTAACTGATATTTATTCTGTGGTCGCGATGTATCTTACATTTTTAAACTCATGATAACTTTTGAATAATATGTCCGATTTCAATCATTCAAAAAGTAATCTACGGGTACTGAAACAGCCTTTACTACGAAGGAATTTATTTGGATAAGAATAAATACCAAAATAAGAATAACGTGGTCTGCTTTTGGTCGGCATTTTTATTCACTTTTTAAATTATAAAAGTTGTTATTCTGACACAACCACAATAGTTGGACATATGCTATCGCTGACTTTTTTGTAGATATTGATACGTTCTTTAATATTGTAGAACATTTTTTTGTTCTATCATCAATAGTTTTCGCAGCGCACGCGATATGAAGAATTTTATGTTCAAAATTTTTACACCTTTGGTTACATTATTGCAATTTTCATAAGGATCTCTAATTTTTTTGAAAATAATTTATAGCCTATGTTCATCACAGATAATGTAGGATTCTAATGGTGAAAGAATTTTTCAAATCGGTCCAGTAGTTTCGGAGCCTATTCAATTCAAACAAACAAACAAACAAACAAACAAATGTTTCCTCTTTATAATATTAGTGTAGACAATAGTTTACTAAGAGGTCATAATAAGGCTCCAGTATTAGGACCTACAATTCAGTTTGGGTGCTATCCAGTTTAGTTAGGTTCCTAATCTGAATCGCAAAGTTTTCAAACCGTGACAACGTGACGTTTTAAGCAGAAAATTGTTTTACTTGTATTATATTGCAAAACGATTCAGTTTTTACGACAAGTCTAGTAAATTTTATTATTGGGTGTTATTAGTAACTCTTCTTATCATAGGTCATGGTACGTTATAGCGAAGCAGTTCAATTTAGGACCTAAACTAGATCGCTATAGTAGGGCCCCAGGTACCTATAACAGGTGCTTCTTGGGTGCTTAAATAGTAATCATTATGTTGTAAAATTATTCCTGCTAGAACCGCCACCAAATTTCTTTCGAATTAAAATCTATACCTATCAATAGGTCATTCAATCAACTATCAAAGCAACAGTGTTTTGATAGTTGATTTAAATCAGATTACAAAAGGTTTTCGACACAGGTCTAACAACCTTATGTAATCTGATTTAAAAAGATGTATAGTCACGGTCAGAGACAGAAGTTCATGAACATTTGATGTATTTGAATCTTCAATATCTTCGAAGTTCGTAGGGTTTTAGATAAAACTTCAGCTTACATTTGATGTTTTGCCTTGCACCATTACTATTTATGAAAAAAATTGGCAATTTTCCCACAAATAATGATGAAAATGAAGCTTTAAAATCTCCAATTGTTCATGAACTTCTGTCATTGACTGTACGTACGAGTATTAGGTACATTAGGTACCTACTTCTATCTACCTACACAGGTAAAGTAAGGCCCACCAAACCCTCTTTCGTGGGACCCTACAGGCTCTACAGAAAGTTTCTATTAGTACAACTGGCTATGTTATCATTTGTGGTATCGGTTTAGGTCAAGGCAGCGACGTGACCAGCGGCCATGATGGCTATGCTACAATGGAGTAACTAAATTATATTCTGTAGCCGTGTCAATGACTTGTTCGTGATTACGAGACAATATCGGAGATTGTTTGTTCGATCTTATGCACTTGTTTTGTCTACTCGACCTGAAATAAATGAATATTCATGGTAAATCTTTAATGAAACTGATAGGTAGGTAGGTACTTACGGATCATAAAACGCCAAGTAAAGATTCTCTGGATCGTTTCGACCCATACGCGACTACTGGTGGGTTAAAACATTTTCGTAATACCTATAGGTACATTGTCTGTGGTAATAATTACCCCAGAAGTCGAACCCGCGTTTACAGAAAACTGCCTGAGATGAGATTATTCACGTTAGTGGTCGCCTGGAGGAAATAAATAGCAATATTTGAAGCGTAAATCAATAATTGAGTAGGCGTTTTGCGCTTACAAGGTTTAACTTTTTGAATTGTATAATAAATAAATAAGCTAATTTTAGGCATAAAGGATATAAATATCAACTATACAACACCTTGTTTTATAACCTACTGTGTTGTACCTAATCTCTTTTGAAAATGAATACTTTAATTTGAATTGAAACAGTCAGGTTTTTAACACTGCTAGGAATGGCCTCTTATTTAATAAGCTGAGTTATTTCTCGCAAATGTCTAAATAATAGATTGGATGTACGGTCTACTAAGTAGGTAAGTAATCGAAGCGTAAGTAGGTACCTAGTACCTACCTATAATGGCTAGACGTCTTTTAGGATATTTAAAGCTGCGGACTGTTGCTAGTTCAAATAATTGTCACGTTACACAAGATGTTATCAAGCCACGTATAGTCGTAAAAATTATTTCAAGAAAATACATAAGGACGATAGTACCTTATCAAACAGAGGAAAATTTTAAGAGCATTGAAGGATGTTCCTACATATCAAGTAGGTACCTACAAAACTCTTTATCAAGGCTACTGGAAAAAATCTAGAAAATATAATCGATTTACAGGTGAGATATCCAAGTACCTAAAGGATTCATTCAAATAAACTAGTGCCCTTTCGCAGCAGCGCGACACGTATAAGTACCTAAAAAGAAAGAGTTCAGATGATGTTGAGTTTTATCACGGTAGTGATAAAACTAAATAAATATGCTATTGCCCCAACTCTATTCTACCGTAGAGAGGAAGTAAGAATTCTAAACTGAGTATCAAACGAATTAGACTACTAATTGAAAACGTCTCCACACGGTTGGCACAAAAACCTGTTATCTACATGCTACATTACAAAGAGTACTCACGTCGCTAGCTGCGTAGTCAGTGCGGTTGAATGGGGCAGCAATGCAATAGAGTCACCGTAATTTTGCCACACTTAAATTATCTACATTTATAATATTATAAAAAGGAAATATTTGTTTGTTTGTTTGAATTGAATAAGCTCCGAAACTACTGGACCGATTTGTAAAACTCTTTCAACATTAGAATCCTACATTATCCCTGATGAACATAGGCTATATTTTATCCCGGGAAAGATAAGTTTTCCGGAGGGACCGCGGGTAACACCGCGACGGACAGGACGGTCTAGTGTGTAATAAGTGCACCCAGCAGACCATGGCATGCTAAGCAGCGCCTGTAGAAACTAGCTATATAAAATGTGCATAACGAGGGGCTCCGGGATCTCCTACGGAACGCACGCGGTGCCCCTCTCGCATTTTGCCTTGAGCACAATCCCGGTAATGGCACCCACAGCCACGCCCGGCACCCACACACGCGGCTGTTAAGCCACGTGCGTGGAGCTCACGACGACACTTGCCACACAGTGTCGCCGCCCTCCCGGGATCTGCATGATGAGCAGCCAGAGCCCTCACTCCGACCGCCCGCAGACCCGAAAAGTCCCCTGTTGGGCAGGGGATACCACTCGCCCCCTCGCGGGGCAGGCGGTGCGGGGCTGATGTTGCCAACAACCCGTTCCCGCCTTCCATCCCGAGCGGGTTCGGCCTCGCTCCGAACTCACTCCGCGGCCTCGTCATCCAGGCCATACAAGTGACTGGTGCCAAGGCAAGTCAGTCAGTGCCTATCCGACCGAGTCGCCAAGGCACCCACATCCCATGATGCCGGGCAAGAGTAGCGAAGGCGGCGATATTGCGTACCACGCACTCTCCAGAGGAGGTATCACCGCCTTCCACCTCTTCGGTGTTCCGCCGCCTACGAGCCTACCAGCTCGTCCTAGCTTCATCCACTGCGCCCTCTGCGAGTCAGAGGGACGCGCGGAGAAGCTACCCCCTTCGTCAAAACGGCCGCAGAGGACAGGGAGAGCGGCAACAAAACACCGACACTCCTCTTCCACTGCGGCCCCGCCGCCAACGCATCAGACGGTGCGCCACCGTTTGGTCGCGGAAGATAGGGCGAGCGGCAACGACACACCAACACGCCTCTTCTCCCGCGACCCCACCCTCCTCGGACGCATTCAGGGCGTCCCCGCCTGGGATTCCTTTTAGCTTCACCGTGTCTCCCTCACGGCTACTGAGCCCCCCCATCGCGACAAGATTGGAATCCATCGGGGGGGTACCTAATGGTTACCTTGCCCCAAGGTATCCTGAATGAGGCCACGTGCAGCTTTTTGCCATCCCAACGATCGTTCACCCGTCTGGCTGGAGTGATTGACAAGACGAAAATAACCAACGCTGCGACGATTTTTAGTCTGAATGCTCTTCTAGTTTTGGACTCATTGTTAAATTGTCACGGCAGACAAAATGGTCTGGTTATATGTGGATAGCTTAGGGTGGTTTAGGTTTAGGTTTGGAAAGTTTTAGGGAAAAAGAGAAAATAGAAAAATTTAGGAGATCTTGAAACTCGTTTTTCTGGTGCCAGAAGACGGATGCTATTAACAGGGATTAGGTATCGTCTCCGACAGCTGTCCGTTCTGGTTATCATCCGCCATTTATTTAATATTGTTTTTATATAAGTACCTGTCTACCTACCTATAGCTTTTACATTGTGTACTTGTTTTCGAAAAACTTTTGTATACTTTTGATAATACCCTCCTTTGTACAAACCGAAATCAATACTTGTAACTTATTTGTGTTCTGTCTCTGGCCTTTCGGTTTACTTAGACCCGATGACCGTCGCACTTTTTAAGACATTTAGCGTGCGGTGAGCATTTACACGGGAAAATTGGCATGCGATGCTAAATCGTACGTGCTCATACCGTATTGTCTAAATGCACCTTTATAACAATGTTCAGTAATAACGATACCAAACATAAGTTGAATAATTTTGGCTTCCTGTATCGAAATATTTAAATTTTTTATCCTGTTTGTCCGGAATACCGGAGATAAAACGAGTTTCACAAAATGGTTATCGAATGAGCTGCGATTCACAGCTTGCGATTGCGTGAAGGATGACGGAATAAACAAGGGATGCAATTAACCTTCCATTTTAAACTTACACGACTTCAAAGTATAATAAGTTATTGCTAGGAACTCCTTATAAATCGAAAAGGAAGAATTATTATTGTCTAAGGTTTGAAAATTATGGGGCTAAGAAAATCGACTCTACTAAACTCGCGACTACGATAGCTGTCATCATATTTTTAGCTCATCATTGCCAACAAAACCAACTTAATACATTTTTATTATTCAGCGAAACATGTTTGTTCATAATAAGTACCTATTTAATTAGTCTATGCAAATACTTCGCACAAATGTCATACCTATTGCATAAAAGAATTGAAAAATAAATATTATTTGACACCGCATACCTAAATAAATTAAATAAACTACCATACCAGTTGGTAGTTAAGTAATATCCCAGATAATAATATCCTAATACGTAATAATATAAATCTTATTGAACAAAAACACAGCTCATTATTCTAATTATATTGTCTCGCCTCGGAATTCCCAAGGCCACGTGTTTCAAATGCGTTATCATTATCAGGAACCATCAAAAGATGCGCACACGCACCGTTACCGATGCAGACAGGAGTGAAATTTCAGTTGCGTGACAGCCGCCTGCCTGGGCGCACGTGTCGAGCGTGCCAAAAATGTTTACCTCGTTGATAAACCGCGTGCTTGGAAACATGGTGAGTTTCAGTGAATACAATACGTAGTATTTTGTGTTGTGTGATACGTGTAATTTAAATGAAAATTACAGTTATTTGTTAGACAATATTTCCCGCGCACAAGCACGTGTCTTGCTGGCGTGCATCGGGCAAGATTGCAAAATCGAAATGCTGCATTTTCTCTACATCTCAAAATACCTACTTTTGTACTATAAAATTATTCTATCTACGTAGATTTATTTAATAGGTACCTGTTGTCTGTTGTCTAACTTTGTGTCGCATAAATTTGCGGACATCTAGAATTATGCAATTTTACGCAGTGAAATTTTAATTTCTAAAACCGGTAGGTATCCACTTACGAGAGTCGTTTGCTATATCTTTATTTCTGCAGAATATAATAATCAACTGCTTCATTTTTCTCTGAACAGTAGGTTAGTAACCTTACTCAGCAAAAAAATAAGAAGTAGGTAACTTAGAGGTAGGCAAAAAAAATTGTATATGACCGCGCCGAGACAAATCTAAGTAAGTAGATATGCATGTTCTGGAGATATAAAATTTGTTCTGTGTTCGGGTGATCTGGTACCATGTATCTCATAATTATCTTTTTACACTACATTGTAGAATAAAATAACACTTTCGTACATTACTACGGCTTAGTCTACATTGAGAAAACATGTAGATTAGGCAGGTACCTAATAAGTAGGTATGTACTCGTAAATACCTGTGTTAGCAATATAAAAATAATGACTTATAATCCCAATAAAAGAATGTAGCATTTCTGATAATACAAATCTTGTTGATATACGTTATCGCGAGATTAATATGGATTTCCTATATCGCACTAGGTAGTTTATTTACTATGCACGGCCGGGATTAAAACCAACACTACAGTACTTAGTCAAACACAGCTTCAACCACGGATGTAGCTTCAACAAAGTCCTATTCCTTTTACAAGCACAGTTTGCGAGCGGATACCATCGTATCCATACCGCCACTCTACTCGGTAGGTGTAATCTGGTGCCGTACCATGACCTACAGTTTGGATGCTATCCAGTTTAGGTTCCTAATCTGAATCGCAAAGTTTTCGTACCGCGACAACGTGACGTTTTAAGCAGAAAATAGTTTTACTGTATTATATTGCAAAACGATTCAGTTTTTACAAGTCTAGTTTTTATTATTAGTACATACATACATACATACATAAAATCACGCCTCTTTCCCGAAGGGGTAGGCAGAGACCACGGATCTCCACTTGCTACGATCCTGACACACAACTTTGGCCTCATTCACTCTCATTACATTCTTCATACATGCTCGCCGGTTAAGGGTACTTTTGACCTGGCCCTTCTCCAAATATCGCCAATTTGATCCAAGAAGGTTCGCCTAGGCCTCCCCCTTCCAGCTGTCCCATACACACTCGCCTCATACACTATTATTAGTATTTTTTATTATCATACGTCATGGTACGTTATAGCGAAGCAGTTCAGTTTAGGACCTAAACTGGATCGCTATAGGAGCTCATAGTAGGGCCTCAGGCTATAACGAGTCGTAACCAATGCTAAACGTTCAATTGGGTATGAGCGTGCAAGTGTCACTTACGTTCCGGTAAGTACCTATTGGGTGGGGGCTAGCACTAGTTCCTTGGAGCTGTGTGTGTGTGATATAAGATCTGGAATACAAACAGATCTGAGAGAATGTCTACCGCACTTTGGGGATACAGTCGTGCGCTTGTTTTAGTACCTATCACACCAAAGTAACAACGAATAGGAGCTCTTATTGTGTCATTAGTTCCTTCGTACCAGTGTGGTGAAAGGATTTTAAGGATGAATAGGAGTAATAACCTCATAGGTGTCACGTCAGTTAAAATACTGTTAACGCCATAAAGATTGCAGGTGCATTGCCACCACTTGTGTCTTTCTCTAAATAAGTTTAGTAATATTTTTAAAAATCTCACAAGGTAAGGTAAGGCCTTAGATAATAAAATATCTGTAATGTTAGTTAAATAAATAAATTTCAATGATAATTTTGCAAAACTTTTATCCACAAAAAGTATTTACCTATCATAACGACGATCAAAATTCAAACTCACGTCATCATAATATCAAAAGTCAAGGGTACTAGACCAACACGGATAGAAATATTTATACGAATACGAGATCAAACAAATAACACGACTGTCTCTCAAGCTCAAGCGAGTCAATGCCGAACTTGTGCTAGGGGCTCTGCGTGTCAAGTGCAGGACAGGATTAATAATCGGTAGGTGCAGGTTCATATTCGCTATTGGAATACATGTCTCATATTTAGTATAGCTTTTCTATGACTTCTATTTCACCTTATATCATTACAAAATTTGGCTCAACTAAATGCTAATGATACTATAGCCACCGACCATATATATACCTACATATATAGATATCTCCATGGGCACTATGTTGATCAAACGTGCCATATAGTTAGTAATTATTTGATCCGTTTTCACTTGTTGATCCGGTTGGTATTTGTTGATCCATTGCCACATCACCGTCCGTATGTGGATCCGAACGGAGCCACAAGTGTCACCATCAGTAATAATAATAATTACGTGCTTTTTATACAAATCCACCTTTTTTGCGTTTTAGCAATTGTTGATCCGATTCAAATGAGCCAATCAGAGCCCACCGAGCTCAGCCATTGGTCGCTTGCGGCCTTAGCCATTTGTTTGACCTAAATCTAACATTTTAATTATTTTATCAGATTGATTCTCTGGTGATTTTTATAATACGTCTCTAGCAGATTTGTTTTAGCATTATAGGTTTGTTTGATAAATTTCATCAAGCAGAATAACAGAACAACTAAAGCGCGGATCCACGCTATGATTTTTCAAAATTAAAGAACGAGGAGAACGAGCTAGGGTTAGTGAACTAGTTTCATATGCTTAAGAATGGATTACCGCTTTGTTGATATTATTAGGCCCCAATTATGTGTTCTCCTGCAATTAAGACAATTATCAGAAGTAGAAAATTATCACAAAGAAAATAAGTAATTTTTAAAAAGGTTTTTGAGAAACTTACCGGTCAATTACTGGTCTTAAAAAAGATACATAAATCCTACTTCGCTAACCTTAGCTCGTTCTCCATACATAACGGAAATGTCTGATACACGTTAGTGCACACGTCCACAAGCTCCTAGCGCAACTGACGGTCCAATGACGATGTATTAGTTATTTATGCGATAAAATGTGCTTCATTTATTGGTTCGACTACTCTTTACTATTATAAGCAGTAGTATGCAACCTCTTGGTGGCAGTGGGCTGGCCATATCTCACGAAGAACCGAAACCGCTGGGGTAAAAGTGTTCTTGAGTGGAGACCGCGACTCGGCAAACGTAGTGTAGGACGCCCTCCAACCAGATGGGATGACGATCTGCGAAAGACTGCAGGCAGATGCTGGATGCGGCAAGCTGAATACAGGGCGCTATGGCGCTCATTAGGGGAGGGCTATGTCCAGCAGTGGACTAATGTAGCCTGATGATGATGATGATGCAACCTCTTGAATCAGGGCAAAGAGTTGCCCTGATTCAAGAAGTAGGTTGTTATTTGTAGGTTGCATACTACTTGAGAATTATCACCGTCACTGTATGACGAAAGGTTCGTCCAAATATCTATCTTTTTAGGGTTCCGTATTTTTAGTTTCACAACGTTTTCTATAAGTTTCAATTGAATTACGGTCGACTTCTTCAACTTCCATAAAACTCAGGAGATTTTTTGCTAGCCCTAATTTCATATCCCCATGTCAATGTCATGCAAGTGCCTAGTTCCGATTTCCGCCATGAACCAAAACATCCTTGTCGAATGAATAATCAATTATAACACACATAAGAAACTTTATTGACACACACAGTACAAACAATATAAATTAAACACACAGTACAAACAATATTAATTAAACACACAGTACAAAAAATATTAATTAAACACACAGTACAAAAAATATTGATTTTAAACACACAGTACAAAAAATATTAATTAAACACACATTACAAAAAATATTAAATAAACACACAATGGAAGGAGAATTTTACAAAAAAGGAGATTTTTGATAAATTTTAAACTACGTGTAGTTATTGGTTTTTACTGTTGATGTTTTTATGGCTTTTTTTTTTAAATGTTGTTAATGTAAGTATTTATTTGCATCCATGTTCTATTATGAAGTACTGGTTCCTTTCGCAGTACTTGTTCACAATTAGCTTTACCAGGATTCTTTTTCATTACTATGAATTTTTTCAGATGACGCATTACTGCGTCTACTTCATCTTTGCTCCACTTCTTGTGAATCGTTTTACGTCTTTTACCTTTATCAACTTGTTCATCCGATTCTGTATCTGTTGGTATAAAAAAGGTCTATAAAAATGTAACAACAGATAAGGAATCGGAGGAACAAGTTAAAAACATTGGGAAACAAAATCGAAGAAAGAAGGTCCATAAAAAAGTTACAACAGATGAGGAATCGAATGAAAAAGTTCATAAGATTGAGAACAAAAATCAAAGAAAGAAGGTCTATAAAAATATAACAACAGATACAGAATCGGATGAACAAGTTGATAAAGGTAAAAGACGTAAAACGATTCACAAGAAGTGGAGCAAAGATGAAGTAGACGCAGTAATGCGTCATCTGAAAAAATTCATAGTAATGAAAAAGAATCCTGGTAAAGCTAATTGTGAACAAGTACTGCGAAAGGAACCAGTACTTCATAATAGAACATGGATGCAAATAAATACTTACATTAACAACATTTAAAAAAAAAAGCCATAAAAACATCAACAGTAAAAACCAATAACTACACGTAGTTTAAAATTTATCAAAAATCTCCTTTTTTGTAAAATTCTCCTTCCATTGTGTGTTTATTTAATATTTTTTGTAATGTGTGTTTAATTAATATTTTTTGTACTGTGTGTTTAAAATCAATATTTTTTGTACTGTGTGTTTAATTAATATTTTTTGTACTGTGTGTTTAATTAATATTGTTTGTACTGTGTGTTTAATTTATATTGTTTGTACTGTGTGTGTCAATAAAGTTTCTTATGTGTGTTATAATTGATTATTCATTCGACAAGGATGTTTTGGTTCATGGCGGAAATCGGAAATAGGCACTTGCATGACATTGACATGGGGATATGAAATTAGGGCTAGCAAAAAATCTCCTGAGTTTTATGGAAGTTGAAGAAGTCGACCGTAATTCAATTGAAACTTATAGAAAACGTTGTGAAACTAAAAATACGGAACCCTAAAAAGATAGATATTTGGACGAACCTTTCGTCATACAGTGACGGTGATAATTCTCAAGTAGTATGCAACCTACAAATAACAACCTACTTCTTGAATCAGGGCAACTCTTTGCCCTGATTCAAGAGGTTGCATCATCATCATCATCAGGCTACATTAGTCCACTGCTGGACATAGCCCTCCCCTAATGAGCGCCATAGCGCCCTGTATTCAGCTTGCCGCATCCAGCATCTGCCTGCAGTCTTTCGCAGATCGTCATCCCATCTGGTTGGAGGGCGTCCTACACTACGTTTGCCGAGTCGCGGTCTCCACTCAAGAACACTTTTACCCCAGCGGTTTCGGTTCTTCGTGAGATATGGCCAGCCCACTGCCACCAAGAGGTTGCATACTACTGCTTATAATAGTAAAGAGTAGTCGAACCAATAAATGAAGCACATTTTATCGCATAAATAACTAATACATCGTCATTGGACCGTCAATTGCGCTAGGAGCTTGTGGTCGTGTGCACTAACGTGTATCAGACATTTCCGTTATGTATGGAGAACGAGCTAAGGTTAGTGAAGTAGGATTTATGTATCTTTTTTAAGACCAGTAATTGACCGGTAAATTTCTCAAAAACCTTTTTAAAAATACTTATTTTCTTTGTGATAATTTTCTACTTCTGATAATTGTCTTAATTGCAGGAGCGGGGCGTTCGACGTTCGTGCCCCGGCCCCCGCGCCCTTCACTACTTCGAATACTGTAGTGTTTACGAAAAATTAATCTACGTTACTTAATATACAGTTTCGTTTTGTCGGATCAAATAAAGCTGTAATTTTGATAATATAAATGGATCTGATCAACATACGACTTTGGATTTGGTATATAAAACGGAGCCCACAAGTGTTTATGGGTTTCTGAATTTCGGCCGTTACGGAGTCGATTAAGTTCGAGATCTTAGCAATAAAAATGTTGAGTACATCAATTTCTCCATGAATACGTTTGGCAACGTCACCCAAAAATTGCGCCGTTGCCACTCCGGGCAAGATCTATGCAACCGGAGTCGAGTAATATGGGGGAAAAGGTGGAGTCAGGAATGCACGGCAGTCGGGCTGGATCAACTTAGTGCCCAGGTTGGTATTTATATATACCTACATATATATACCTACATATATCTACTAGTAATAGCTAATACTCAGAACCAATTTCAAGCAATTTGCACTGAATAGCGACAATCATTGTAACTACCTACGATAAATTATTATGTTCTCCGCAATTAATTCGGGTGATTAACTTTGACATAAATATTTCAGATGTGACCGCCAAAATAGGTTTGAATTTTTTTAAAGTTGGTAGGTACCAACTTTAAAAAAATTCAAACCTATTTTGGCGTAACATACCTAATTATCTAGAGTAGGTACTCTAGATAATTAGGTATGTTACGTTCATAGTAGTTAATATACTAAGCACAACTGATCTTTAGCTCTCTGAAGTGAGGAGCAATAGACAATTGTGCAGGTTTGGTAGAGTAAGCGAGATATCACGATTTTAGGTGTCATCAAAAATGGGTTCTGCGCAGCTACTTCAGAGAGCTAAAGAACGATTGTATTATACCGACTTTTAAAATCTGGTCGTGCTTGACACGTGACTGTCACTGCCTATGTCACCGTGCTTGAGCCTTGAGATAGACTGAAAAAAAAAATGCTTCAAAAAGTTGAGACAAGGATATTTTTTTCATTAAAGGAAAGTGATACGCACTAAAAGAAAACTAGCTCGTGAAACTCAGTAGGTACAGACAAACAGGAAGTCATGAATATGTGTCATAAACTTTAATTTAATTTTGAAGTTGAAAACAAAACACTGCCACCAAGTGCAAAAAAATGGTTTGTTTTAATTTTCTTCTTATTATTCGTAATTTTATTGTGTCAACTGAAGTTGTCTCAAGGTTGATCTATTCTTGTGTTAATACAGGGTGTAAGATTATTGCTCCCAAAAACTCTAACTGGAGTTAGGTACAGGCCAAGAATACCCATCGATTGCAACTCATAATTTTCAAATTCAAAATACTTCACGAAATATTTTTTTACTCAGTTTTTGAATTAAAGCTAATTCGTTTGTTTATTATTGTGATCATTGAAAATCCCTGTGCAAGTTACGAGTACCTATATCATTATTTATCTAAGAGTTCTTTAAAATGCAACTTTTTGAGATAAAGAACCCACAGTAAAACAGCCATAAAGTGACTAACCTCTTACGTTTTACCTTTTTTTTTACACCCGGTATATTCTAAACAAACAATAAAGCAAGGTACTGGGTGCTGTAAAATTACTACCGATATTGAACGCCTATTTTATATTTCTATTATTACCGATTTCTAACTGACTTTTTCATAAAAATGAAGTCTTTCCGAGTTAAGATTTGAATGTTGAATTTTCTGAAGTAATATTTTTATACCCAGTATAATGCTACATTTGAACGCTAATAATTTATTATCATAGGTTGACCTTAATATTGTTAATCCACAAATTCTTGTAGGTATTGTGATCCCATTATAGATAATTTTAATGTCCCATTACCCAATGATAAAAGTTAGATACCTATACCTACTAGCCTAAAATCTCCGTTTTAATACCACAGCGGATACGAATATTGAATGGTATTAGCGGAAAAAGCGCTTCAGTCTTAATTACACATTCAAGAGTTCGTCTACCGAGCTTTTCGAAAACTTCATCTCTATAACAGTCTCATAAAAAATAGAAAAAGTATTTTATATATTTATTCTTGAAAGATTGACCGTAGGTACGCTATAGGTAATCCACATCTGTCCATCATAAGAAATAAGAAATAAGAAAAATTTATTGTCCAAACTGTGTTACAAAGATGGTATTAATCTAATTAGGTATCAACAGTTTACCCATCCTGGGCGTACAATAATATAAGTATGAAGGTAGGTATTAGATACCTACCTTCATAGAAAGTTATGGCAAAGTAAAACTATTTAAAAGTTACATTTGTCTAAACAAAATGTTTACTTAGTCTAAGCCTTAAACTATCAGTCAGTACTTACTTGACTACTTATTATAAGATGTATGTAATCTGTGTAATATTTTTAAATTGTGAATTGTAATTGTTTATTTTGTAAATCAATTTAATTAATAGCCTAAGATCCACCGACCGGCAGACCTGCGTCATTTTACAAAGGTTAATTGTCTTACTACACAAAATATAAACCGTGTTTAGCGAAGCACTGACTAAAAACAACCTCTGGAAAAACTATCTCTAAATAGGTACCTACTCTTACACAGAAAGCTTTTTTGTATTGACCAACAAAATTGACGACCTCTGTGGCGCAGTGGGCGAAGGTCCGCCTGCGATGCAGAAGGTTGCGGGTTCGATCCCCGCCGCGGGACAAATGTTTGTATGACCAACAGATATTTGTCTCGGGTCTGGGTGTTTCTATGTATAATATGTATGTATTTACAAACAAAAAGTATATAAGTAGTTTATCAGTCATCTTGTACCCATAACCCAAGCTCAAGCTTACTTTGTGGCTAGATGATGCTGTGTGAAAAGTCCAGCATTATTTATTTATTTATTTTATTTAAAATGTCGGTTGAATACTTATAGTAATAACGTTTCCATTATCCTTCAAAAGATTGCACAATAATTCATTTTAAGTGGAGTTATAACGCTGGAAGGTAGAATGGTGCATCATTGAAGTAAAGCTTCAGAACTTTATGAAAAATTGGGTCGATTGCAGCACACGGATAGTGAATTATTTTACAAGCGGCACGAAATAACTTTTTCTTACTATTACTTGGCTCCTTGATGGATATAAAAATGCATCAAAATGTATCACAGAAAGAAAATTCATATAAGAAATACAAATAACAAGATCTCGATGTTTAAGATACAAACATGACTTGATGTACGGTCATCAAGTCGCTCAAGATAATTATACTTATGCAAGGTATGGGATGGGCAAAGAACTATCTCCCTTATGACATCTTATCTTACACAGATCTAGCAAGAATATACACCCCTATTTTTTTATTGCCAAACAAATTTTAAACGTTAGTTCGGTGTCTGTATCACATTTATGTAGTTAAAACTCAAAAAAATTGAAAAAAAAAAATTATAACCTAAAAAGGAGACGAGACGAGTCAGACATGGATTTATTATAGCTACTGCGGTTTTACTGACTGGGGCTGATGCGTGAGCATAGTTTGAATGAGAGTCCGTACGCGATGGTGGTCAGTATACTTATGGTCTGGGGTAGTAGGTACCTACTTATTTTTACAGTTTTCATAAAATTTTGTTCGGTTTTGGTTGACTACAATCCTCGATAACTTTGTGATAGTTAGATAAAAAAAATCGGACCATGCCATTACCATATTCTGCATCTGCTACCACTGTCCCTAATTTTTTTGGTAGTTACAAATAGCGGTGTAAGTATAAAATAAACTGACCGCTATTGCTAGACCATAAAGCCAGAGATTAGGTAACCACCATCACTAAAAAAAAAGGTAAATTTAGTGCATAAATTCATCTAGTTAATTCAGCTGCACATTTATCAATATTTTGAACTCGACTCACAAAGGCTCTCAATTTTAATTAAAAATATATTCAGCCTTCATGCTCCAGGTACTAACGATCGCTTTTATCATACGAATACGCATTAGGGATGTTGGTATATTTCCAAAGGTTTATCGTAAAAAAAAAAACAAATTCGATAAACTCGACCAAGACCAACTGTTTAGATATTTAAAAAACCCCCAACTATCCTAACTCTCTAAACGATATTTTTGCCAATAATCTTTCTGTAGACGATTTCTAGACACCTTGCAGGGTGGACACCTATTGAGGGCGGTTTGGATTTTAAAAAGAAAGTTTAGAAAAGTAAAATATCAACCATTCCAGCCTGCTTACTATGACCACTCTACGGTAGAATAGAGTAACATGATTATTTGAGTTAAGGGCAAAGAAGCACTCCAGCATAGGGAGCCTCCTGTTCGTCTACAATCTACACCATTGCCCTGCTGTTCATTCCCGGATCGTTTGTCACCAAAAAACGCCGTTAACACTGCTCAAACCCATATGAAATAGACGTGAAAGCTGAAGGCCATGTATTACCAATTCGGTAGAGCTACAAAACCTGTTAAATTCTAGAAAGGGCTGGTTAGTTCTCGATCCCATCCCTATAAAACATCACTATTGAAATTCAACACGAGGCCCGCGGTAAAATAGTCGATGAAAAACCACGTCAGCGATGCAAAATGTAAAATGTATTTGGGAACGACAACCTACTACGAGTATAATTATGCTTATGTACTCGCAACGAAATGATACCTGTTTTAATCATTGCGGTATTGGGAAAAAGGAATTGATTATACCGTGAGCGTAAATATTATAGCGTATTTCCAATTATGCTAGGCCAGGTAAATGATTTTAGCATTACGTACCATACCAATACGTAGTAAATGATTTTAGCAATGTGGCAACGAACGCCTTGAGATGCGATTGAGCCCGGTATCCAGCCAGGTTACCTATAAGTAGATGTAGTAGTATCTATAGGATTGTCAGGCTCTCAAACACAAATATTGATGAACAATAAAATACCTGCTTAAAATCACGCCTTTACTGTTATATATTTCCATACATTTACACCCTACGATAACACATTCGCCTCGTTAACTCTCAATACATTCTTCATACAAACAAGCTCACCGAAAACTTGTGCAAAGTTTTTCAAAGTCAAAATTAAATTCAAACGTCCAACCAAACCTTCGTGATCGGCTCATGAATAGAAACATCAAAGCTCTACTGGTCACATTCAAGAAATCCCAAAGCAGTTTACAAATTCCGAGAACTACAGGTAGGCATGTCTCCTAGAAGAGCGAAACTAATTACAAGTTTATTATAGAAACAAAAGTCGTCCGGTTGAGAGATGGGCAGATATAGAATAGAATAAAGTTTTATTTTTATCACTAAATACAATAAGTAGGTAGGTACGGTATGAAAGGTTTAAAATAAGGCCACCGCTTAGCATTTGCTCCAGAGTGTAGCACAATACTATTAGAGCACTGGTTTTCAGTGGCATCGCCATATTATAGCCTCCGGCATAAAGAAGAGACCCTGCGATGGGTGAAATCACATTGTGGATGATGACGATACGAAAAAAACACGTAATAGAAGTGGCTGTCGCAGAAATTTGGAAAACTCACTAGTTTATTAACTTCTGCGACACAACAAGAAAAGAAGATACAAACAAGCATAGCTCTCAAAGGTAATAAAGGCCATAGTAGCACGATCTATAGCTATTTTAAAATAGTCGGTAGGTATTATTGATGATCAATTAACCGAACCTAATCATTTGCAAGGTAAACCGGACTGACGTCAGACTGAAAATTATTGATTTGATCATCCAATTTGATCGTTGTTCTTTTACCTTCTCGGTAGATAGGTATAGGTAGGTACTATAATGAGTTTATCAATTTCGATACGAAATGTTTGATAATGTCAAATCCATTTTATTTTCTTATTTTTATTCTACCGCTATTCATGAAACTAAAAAGAAATCGTCTATTATCTTTTCTACGTAAACCTAACATTAGGTTTAAATATTTTTTTTTTAATTTAACCTAAAAAAAAACTTTCATGTCAAATGTCTACGAGTAGGTTAGGTATGAATGAAGACCAAGACATCTGAAATAAAAATGCTGTGAAAATTGGCAAAATGTTTAGGTTCTGTCGATTATTTCCAAGATAGGTTATCCACAGACAATATATAGGAACTAGTAGTAGTCCATACTAATATTATCTCTCTCTCTCTGTCTGTCGGTCTGTTTGTTACCTTTTCTCTCCCAAACCGCTGAACAGATTAGGCTGTTTGGCATGGATAAAGGTTTTATCCCAGGGAAGGACATAGGCTACTTTTTATCCCGAAAACATGAAATAATCCAGAGGGACCACGGGGCCCACCGCTGGAGGGCAGCTAAACTAGCTGCGCTACCTATAAATCAACTGACAATTCCAAGGGTACCTACTACCTAATCGTCGCGCTTCGTTTACGCATGAGCGCTTCGTTTAGATAATTCATTGCCTTGAAGTTCATTATTGTCATTAAAATTTTCCGATTAATTGACTTACCCTTTTCGCTAGGTATCTAAATTTTTAATTTACCAACACAAATAAATTTGGAAGCCGTAGAGAACTATGACTCACCTACTCTGATAAAGATAAAGTTTATTTATTCTTTGCACAAAGAAAAATAATACCTTATAGTTAAAGATTTTTAAATACCTTATAGTTAGGGTTTGTTCCCGGGAATTCTCGTCCCGGGAATTCCCGGGAAATCGGTCGGTCTCGTACCCGGGAAATTCAGCTCGAGAAAAGTCGAGACATCGAGAAGTTTAAATAAACATTTTTACGCTTAGCTTTCTTTGTAAATGCGAGGCGGCAGCGGCATCCTTTGACAGCACGGCTCGTGTCTGTCGGTATCCTTTGTTTTTGCCGACAAACGCAAGCGCGACACGGCCCCAGTTGTATTTTGTTCATTCGTGTTTCAACTCCCGCCGTGTTCGGATCGGTCGGATCATAAACCCAGCATAGTGAGTGTATTTACTATTTAGTGACGCACGAGTAATAGAATCGCAGAACAAACAGGTAAGTATTGTTATTATTTATTTAAATAGTTCAAGTGTTTGTTTTGTTTTGTAAGTACTTTTGTATTACCAAAATAATATTTTTGTTTAAAATGAATAGGTATGTTAAAGAAATAAAACTTTTGTTTTTAATCAAATAAGAGAATTGTTAGTGCATAAATATTTCATAAGAATTAATAAGCAGGCTTAAAGACAGTTATATTTTTCGTATTAATAGTAGATAGATATCTCTTATTTAATTACATTAAAACTGCCAAAAATTGTGATACCATACCACCCACATAGTGAGATTAGTGAGTGATCTTTAGTTATGATGAGAAAAATTGTGATTGTTTTTAGTTAAGATGTTTGTTTTAAGCTGATTGTTAACAGAGATTTTGTTTTTTATTAAAGATTAGTGAGATTAGTTATAATAAGAAGAAGTATGATTGTTTTTAGTTAAGATGTTTGTTTTAAGCTGATTGTTAACAGAGATTTTGTTTTTTATTACAGATTAGTGAGATGAGATTAGTTATGATAAGGAGAAGAAGTATGATTGTTTTTAGTTAGCAATTTTGTTTTGAGCTGATTTTTTATTGAGAACTTGTTTTTTTTGTTAAAAATTATGTTGATTTTTTTTCATGTAAAATAAACACAGTTAAATAAAAGACTCTTTTTATTAATTAAACAAAAATTTAGACGTATTTTATTTTTTCTCGACAACCCGAGAAGACCCGAGAAATCAGGCTCGAGAAGTCTCGACACCCGAGAACTAAAAAACCTCGAGAAATCGGAAACCCTACTTATAGTATTTTTCACGTAGGAACGTATCCCTGACACATATAACTTTTACGTTTTACGCTGTATAATGAAAAATTTTAAAATAAATGAAATCTAGTGATAATACTAAAAGATACAACTTAAAAAAAAAGAATTTTGTCTATTTGCTTTTTTAAAATTTGAGAAATTAACTTGTAAGAGCCTTGTCACGGAACCGTTCCTACGTGAAAAGGACTATAGTTAGTGTATCTGTGATACAAAAGTGATTATTCTATTGTCGTCGGCTCGTTGACGAACCTATTAACTAGCTCTTACCGTCCCTATCAGTCACGAGTCAGTTAATTGTTGGACTAGTCACATACCAAACGCAGTAGTTTCTCTTGCTCTTGTATTATTGTATTATTGTATCTTTACTTAAAACAGTTTCATTCAATAAAAGAGACTCTTGAACTCTACCTACCCTTTCTTTGTTGCCAACCAAGCTTTGATCAAAAAGTCGTGCGCAGTCGCGAAACAGTCCGAGCTTTTCTAGGATTTTAATAATTGACAATAATTTATTTGGGTAATGTCAAATATCAGAGTTGAAACTTCGTTCCAACCGAGGGTTCCACGACACTCGCGTACTTTTTTATTAGATAATGGGACTACCTATAACAATTATGTTGTCTTTTGAAGTAAGATAAAAACGTAAATGTATACCTACTTAGTTATCTAAAAGAATTCACAAACAGCTAGTTTGATAGGTGAAATTAATTTCTATGAAATTACACTAACATTAAAAAATGTGAAAGTTTTTAGGATATTATAAGTAGTAGGTACATATTAGGGAAAATTTTATATGCGTCGATTGGGACCAACTATTTTTTTTTAACAGATGGCATTTTCTGGGCTGACTGTACATTTCAAAATTCTAAAAATGCAGTTGTTTTGGTTTTCAAAATAAACCTATTAGTAAGTAGTTTTCAAAGTCAAAGTCAAAAAGCGTAGGACCGCTGGGATTACTTACTTATTCCTTTTTTAGGAAAAAAAACCTTTTAACTACAAAAGAAAAAGTAGCTGCCCTTAATGTTGTAAAATTTTGCCGTTTTCAAAGCGTTCATTTTTAATATTTTAAAAACTATTCATTTTCTATTTCATATTTATGAGCCTCTTCTAATGTTCCTTGACAAACCTCTTTGGAAAAACACTGCACTAACCGTGTCTGATTCTTCACGGATTCGGTCCCAAATTAGGCATATTAGTAGCGCTAATGATTTATTAGTATAGCGGCCTTTGTGGATTGAATGTAACGTCAATTGGTTTTCAATGTAATTTTTTGAAGGAATTATTAGTTCTTGTCACTCTTAATCAGGCTTCTCTTCGTGCCGACGACATTTAAATAAAAAGATATGGCAAAATATTTAAATGTCGTGTTAAAAGCCAATAAGTACATATGTTTTTATGGACATCGACATCTTCATCATCATCATCGTCATTCAACCTATTAATACTCACTGCTGGGCGTAGGTCTCCTCTCTAACACGCCACACCTGACGGTCTCTTGCATCCTCATCCATTGTCTTCCAACAACACTGACTATGTCGTCTCCCCGTGGTCGAAATGCGTCTCTTGGCCACAATTCTGTAACTTTCCTCGTCCACCGGCCGTCATCTCTTCTAGCCAAGTGTCCTGCACATCTCCAGGCTCGCGATCCGACATCTTTCTTTTTTTTTTACAGAAACTATCATCGCTAGTGCTGCTAGCCACAATAACGCTATGTTCAAGCGCTCTAGTCAAACCGCCAAGCGGCAGCGGCAACTTCGAACTGTTGATTCTGCACAACAACGACATGCACGCGCGTTTTGAGCAGACATCGCGACTCAGCGGCGCCTGCACAGCGGCGGACCGGGAGGCGGGGAAATGTTATGGAGGCTTTCCAAGAGTTGCGCATGTGTAAGTCTAATACCACATACGATCAGTCTCACCTTTGTTATGGTGGCTAATACAAACTAGTTGCTCTAAATCTACCTGAATAGGTTGATACTTTCAGAGTTTATCAATTACAAAAGTTCAAACATATATTTCTCTCTCTAATTTTACTTATTAGAGCATAGATTACCCAACTAAAAATGCTCCTCTCCATGATAGCTAGATATATTATACGAGATTTACTGTAGGAAGGTTAAATAAAGCCCGTATACCAACGAACTTTATTGAACCAGAAATCAACCAGTGGGTTTCAGCCAGGGCCTGTGTAAACTTAAAACTATTGGATTCGTGATAAAAACCCTTTTCTGTTTGGGGAAGTTTGGATGAAAAATCGCAAAGCAATACGGGGCACGTTTTTGTATTGACAAAAACTATGCAACTGATTGATTCAGTATTCAGTATTATGTTTTTGCACGCACGACAATTTATGGAATGAGGTGTATGATAGATAATAGAGTTAAAATTGCAGCCCTTGGACGTAATAAAAATAACACATTCTTCCTTGGTAGTAAAGTCAGAGAGTGCGAATCCTGGCCGTCCGTGTATCATATCAATGCTTTTTCACATAGTTACGCATTAATACGAGCTACTGTAGAGACAGTGAAAGAAAACATCGTAAAAAAGCACAGCTATTACCTAGGTACTTATTCATAATTAATAATACCTACAACTTAAAAGCTATATACTTAAGACTCTTAAAACCGAAATGCAGACAATTCATTGTCACGAACTTCAGATGTTTTTGCATGAAAAACCTTTTTATCTACGATAATTGCTCATTTCAGTGTGAAGGAGGCTCGCATGGCGGCCCAAAGCGGCCAAGGCCCCCCTGTACTCTACCTAAACGCTGGAGACACATACACTGGCACAGCCTGGTTCACGATCTATAAGTGGAAGATCGCAGCCGAATTCATCAACGCACTACAACCTGACGCCGTCGTAAGTACCAGTTCTACTTTTTATTGATATTTTTTGTTCTGTGGCCGTGAGGTTCATTCTTGTCTTGATCTTTGAGGAAAACGCTGTAGAGCTACTTCGATTGTGTGACGTAAGTGTGTGGTAACGGTAGTGTGTTATAAAGTTTGTATCAGTTATGAGTTCTCATGGCGTATACAGGTGTAAAAAGACGTTTACTGAAGCCGAAAGGGGTAGGTACAACATCCCAACACACAACCAAATCCAACAGGGTTTTCCCAAAAATAATTATATCCGAAGAAACAGCGTTTGAAGATTACTGTTTGCGTATGTACTGGGCACGTTGTTTTACGTAGATTGCTGGATTTTGAATTTTAATTGTTTTTTACTTTTATAAATGAAATTATTAGGTTGATATGGTATTATTATGTTGTACTAGTACTAATTAACCGAAAATAACTAGTGATGGGCCGAATGTGGTTTTAACCGAATACGAACTTCGGCCGAACATTCGGTGAAAATGAAAAGTTCGGCCGAACTTCGGCCGAAGTTCGGTAGGTACCTAGTTTCATTGTATTTTCTCGAAAGAAATACGTCAAATCTTGTTTACGCGATCATTGAAGTTTTCTTGAGTAAATGGAGTGTGGTGCTTGTACTGCTTTTCACTGTGTGACAAATATGGATGATTGAGTTGTCGTTACAACTACTTATTTTCAATTCTACGACTGTTCAGAAGGTACGTGTACGTACGTACGACGTATTTCACTATTTTAATTGGCATAAATCGACAACACACGGTTAACACTCTAAAACTGTCCGATTTAACGTTTTATGGTGTTAACTGTGTGTGTGACTTTAGTTGATCGAGTGAGCGAAGCGTCTCAGTTTCAAGATTGGCCAAAAAAATGCTTTTGTCTGTCATTCAGGTCGCAGTTTTCAACCGATTTGGATGTAAAGAACGTCGGTCGTCTCCATACAAACTGTGACCTGGCTCAAATAATTATCGTTTCCAGTTTTGATCTACAGCCTGATTTCTTGCTTACGAAGCCACTTACCGTATGCAATTCGTAATTTCTTATTATCAAGCCGAAAAATAATAATAACTATTTATTTACCCCTAAAATGTACTGAACTTGGTATATTTTTTATCTGTGGAAAATTTGAGATCCGATCATGCCCTCCTTCTTTGAACATAAGTTCCGTAGTATAGTAAGATTTATATTTACTTTTGTCGATCGTGATGTTTGACTGGGGTAAAATGGGAGGGAAACGGGGGGGCTACACAGTCCTCTCCGCTTTCAAGAGGTAAACCAGTGGACACCAGATTCTACCTATTAGGACCAAGGGAACGCGCGTAGTCTATTGAGAAAACTAAAACGTACTTAAACGTAAAAAAAGTCTACCTTAACTTTTGAAAAATTCAATCATCTGAAATACAAATTAAATTCGGACTTTTTTTTGGATGGGAGGTCTTCTGTTCTCACAGAATGGTTGAAACTTTGTAGGAGTACTTATACTTAATGCACTTAATGTACTCCTACAAAGTTTTAACCATCACGTCGATTGCACATTTGCTCAGTTGGTAGAGAGTCACTGGTTTAGTTTTATTATTTTAGTCAAGCAGTTGTGTTTTTGTGAAAGTTCCTTTACGGACGGTATCGAAGAAAAACAGGCTGGAGCTGGAAGAAAAATTTCGTTCCATTCTACCGTCATGCCACGTCACGAAATCGTCACAGTGCGAAGCGCGCAGTCGCAAACAGTCCATAGATTGTTACATTGTTAGTACGGAAGTGCGTTTAATTTGAATTTGAAATTTTCAGTATAGAAAAGTACTCTTTGCTTCGTTCTAACCGAGTGTTCCACGACATTCACGTACTTTTGATTACTATATTTTGTAGTACCGAACTTCGGCAGTTTGAACCGAATTTCGGCCGAATGCCGAACTTCGGTTCAAGCTGCCGAAGTTCGGTTTAACCGAATGTGAAACGAACTTCGGCCCATCCCTAAAAATAACATAAAATGACTTCGCTGAGTAAAATTTTTTTGCGTTTTTTTTTTCGCTAAATGTGTTTAGAATCATGGTCTGATTGCAACCCCTCAGTTTTCTGTAGTAGCTTTTTACACCCTGTATAAAAAAATGTGCAAAATATCATCTTCAAAGTTACGTATGCAGTTTTTTTAGGCTCGTATTACGACATAATATATTTTCTTAAGATTTGAACCAATTCTCAAGCGTTGGTCTTATTTTAGTAACCCCAAACTACTCAAAACAGTGATTGATAACAATACCAATCCAATCAACTAAGTAATCACAGTACCTAATCTATTCTCATGGGAAGTCTCAGTCTCACCCTTATTCAGCCAAACTGGTGAGAAATTTAACCGTTTGGTTTAAAATAAGATCAGTTTTGCTTGTTAAATATTTACTCGAGTTCCGAATTAACATCGATGCTTGAATGACAATCGTAATACGAGCTATAGCGTGAGAAACGCCTTATATATTGTTTTTTTTTTTTTCTATTTTATTAAGCAAAATGCTACCGTGCAGAAAAATATTCAAATATATTTACAAACTAGCACATTTTGTATCAGTAGGTAGGTAGAATGAAATACTTAAATGATAAGGTACGAAGAAAGTGTTCTCCATTGTTTTCCTCAAACCGGATTATTTATATTGTGAGTGTCGATTTCGTCGCTTTGTTTGTTTATCCATGTTTTGGTGTTTCGTCCATCATACGATCATACACTGTATTATCAAAGACAATATATACCTACTGAGGTACATCCCTATTCCGGAGGAAAATATTGAAATGCCTCAATGTACCTAAGTGTGTAAGTGTTGCGAAAATAAATGATTCAGGATAAACGTAAAAATAGTTTTTATAAGAACCTAAGTTAATAAAGTCATTATTATAAGTACCTAAGTATATAATAATCTATAAACATTGTAATCAAAACAACTTGAGGAAACCCTTGGTTGATGAAGCCGCGGTTTTCCTGTAGACATTATTGACCAGATAATTTATGTGGAAAATGTACCTAAACTAGATCAGAGAAGATGGTAAGCATTGTCCTTCTAAAAATTATCACAGCTCTACAAATACCTATTTAAAAGTAGGCAAAGATTGACTGATACAATCTCTTTAAAATAAGAAACACCGAAATAGTCACTTAAAATTCTAATGTAGGAACAGGAGGAATCAGACATTACGAGCAACATCGTCCCATGATAACTAAACCCGAAATAGGTAAATCTACATAAATCTGCAAAATTATATGGACTTTAGTCCCATCAGTTCAAACTGTCTTGCTAGTCGAACACTCGTCCGTTTTTAGTGACCACCATCATCACTTTCCTGCCCTTGTCCCACATAATATGGAGCACATAGAGGATAGAGTAGAATACGTTGTGAAAGACTACGATGCTAAGGAAGTGGAACGTTGGTGACTAGACTACAATATAAGTTATATCGTAGTCTATCACCATGAAATCGATTAAAGGTCCGCGATAGTATCGAAGATTGCGATCATCACTTCTGGTTGTGTCTGATCAAATTGAAATGACACCTTGTAATGCAGCAGATAAGATAATTTAGGTATCTATTACACTTAATTAGGTTATTGTTTACTATTGAATATCAATATAATCATAGTGTATATGTTAATTAATTATACATAAGCATAATTAAATTACCTATAATTATGTAATTATCTATCTATCTATCTAGATAGATAGATAATTACACGAAGGTAGATAAAAAATATATAAGTGCTGTACCGTAAGTAGAGCCAATTTGTATAATGAACAAAAAAAGGTTCACGATTGGCAAATGTATTTACTTCAGCAACAGTTGAAAAGTCCATTCATTTAAGCTCAAAAAAATTCAAGTCAAAGCTACATTTGGCAATCACCAATAATTTTCAAATGAAAAACATTTTTAAAGGCCCGAGATAGAGCAATTTCTTCCTATCTTAACGGAAATTGAGTAATACCGTAATACTATGATAATTAAGTCAGTTATAAGTTTATCAGATAACATAGCTAACCAAATAATGTAAGGTGGTTGTCATCGTTATCACTCTTGTTTATTAGCGAAAGTAAACCTGTTTGCCTTCAACTCCTTTATAGGATTGTGTGTAGGTACTGAGCACTGATATACCGGTTAAGGTTAATAACCGAAATGAATCTATTACTAACCGAATTGAATAGGTACCGGTTAACCCAAACCAAACAATAGGTTAACCGATACATTTCTGTTAAACACTAACCGAAATGATAAGGGTTTTTATCATAAGGTTCAAATGAAATTAAACATGATTTTTTTTTTTCATTTTCAATTCTTTTCGTGTGAACTTGAATATTGAATTTCGCTTGAGTGGAGATACGTGGTATCTGCCTACCCTTTCGGGAAAGAGGCGTGATTTTATGTATGTATGTATGTATGTAATTCTTTTCATTCAAAATTCAAATACGAAATCTATATGTATGTTGCGTCATTGACGTCAAAAAATACCGATATAAAAACCCAAACGTTTCTGTTAACCGCTTCGTTCGCTTTGTTAAGCGAAATTGTTGGGTTAATTATGAATGGGTTATCCAATCCCTGGTACTGAGAGCTAAATCTAATGAGAAAATCCGTGTTTTCGAGCAATAATCGTAATGGGTTTGAAATAGTTTGAATCCCGTAATCAAAAGATAGCCATAATAGCCTTGACGTACGATCCTGATCCGTTTTCAGGGGTCGAATCTCAATCATGAATTTACCGCTGCGCAAAAGTTATCCACACGAACTATACTTACTTACACAAGATCTAAAACAGGGAAAATGTGAGAAAACTAGCCAAAATGTGTCCGTGATCTGCAGATTTATACCGGGGTAGTAGTACCATGTAAAGTAACAACTAATTAGTAGTTTTTGATACCTAGGTACTTCTCCACGACACAGATCCTAGTGTGTGATCAGAAATAGTATGTGTGACTGTTAGGTGTTGTTATGTTATGCTTTTTGAAGAAAACATATTACGGAAACCGCTAAATCGCTCCACAAATATTAGAGACATTGTTATGAAAACCCTGCATAATATTACCAACACCCTGTTTGCGACTTTCTTGTTAACAATTGTGGCGTCAACTTTACGTAAATGATCCCACATATTTTAATTATTCTTGTATCGTTCTTCTTGTCTCAATTGAGGCTGATGCATTGCATACCAATGTTGTGACGTTACTACGAGTTTGCTTATAATCACACTTTCATTCCATTGCATAATAAACCTACTTATAACGCGAACCCTAGAAGATAGAAAAGCTATTGGAAAATTCGAAATTCCATTGGAATTTTGTCATCAACAAACCGAACTCAATTACTACAGCCTGGCCAGGGTCGTAGCTGGATTATTGGGGTTAGCCACAAAGCTAATTTTACCACGAATTTGTTAATATCTAACCAAAAAAAACTGTATTCAAGATCCTAAATAGATAATAAAAAGTGTGAAAATGAAAACCTACTTAGCAAAATATAGAAAACGACGAGGAATTGAGAATCTGCTCTTAGACTTGAGTCAATCAATCAGCATAGACTAACTTTTGACAAACACGAAATCCTAGTTGGATACGCCGTCACGGTGTGTGTTGTCGGACTCGACGACTCACTAAAACTAACGGTGACCGGCCTATGATGCATGTCAAGGGATTCCTGGATCTCCTACGGAACACGGTGCCCCTCTGAGCGATTGGCAAAATAAGCTGGCCTTTAACTTCCTATGAACCCCTGACAGCAGAGCCTAGTTAAGTCCTATCTACGCATTGCGTTTTTCGACGCACTGAACGAAATGACATTTGCAAACAGAGTGCCTTTGTATGTACTGGTAGAATGATGAACAATGACGACAGAAAATCGATACGAGACAAATTGGAACGGCCCTCGTATCAGTATCCATCAACGACCATTGCGCGTCATTTTTCAGTTTGGCTCTACCACAGAATAAAAATAGTGTTGTACTCACCATGGACGTAGTTTGGCACAGGTTCAAAGTTCAATAGACTATGGTGCGTTTTCAACATGTTTTACAATTCACTGATATACCTATTCATTTAAATTAGTGCTTACCTACTAGGAGGTAAAGCTTCGGCGCCCGCCAACCCTTTTAACCTATATGTGACGTTTTATGTCAAATACCTAAGTTTTTTCTTTGGTCTTGACTTACATTGTGACCATTATGGTCCAATGGGTCTTACTTAATGGGTGTTTAGCACATAATACATCTTACAGGGATCGGCTGTTTTTTTACAATAGATAGGTACTCATAATTTTTTTTTGAAAACGCGTGAAAATGATGCAGTTGCCCGTCGAAATATTCAACATAGAATACCAGTAAGTTTACTTTCTTGCATTTAGACCACTAACAAGAAAAACCTTACCTACTAACTCAAAATAATCTGTATTGGAAACGACACTAACAAACATTGCGAACTTACACGATAAAACAACGCATGGTGTTTCATTTCATATTCATTGTCATAATGTGGTGGGTTATATAAGTTTTATCAATTCTACAAGTTTATGAAGCTTTTACCTACTAAACAAAACGCTAACTAACCAATTTTTATCTAGATAACATATATATTTCAATTCCTACAAAACTGACCTGTTTATTTATGTTTTCAGTCTCTTGGCAACAACGAACTTGGAAAAGAATCAGCTGAATTGTCTCCTTTCCTCGAAAATGTTCACACTACTATTTTGGCAAGCAATGTTGTCCTGAAATCAGCACAAGATAATCGGAATGTACAGAAATCCATTATCATAGACGTTGAAGGTGTTAAAGTCGGTATAGTAGGCTACTTAACACCTAACTTGGATATTTTAGACACTACTGGTGATCTAGAATACATCGATGAAATCATTGCACTAAAAGAAGAAGTAACTAAACTACAGGGTTTAGATGTTAGCATTATAATAGCTCTGGGGCACTCAAATCTTAAAAGGGACCTAGAAATCGCAAGAGATGTGGAAGGTCTTGACTTGGTGATAGCTGGACAAACAAACAAATTCTATTGGGATGGCATTTCTGACGATATCTCAGACAATAAAGACCCAATAATCGTAACCCAAGAATCCGGGAGAAAAGTTCCAGTTATTATTTCTTCTTCATACAACAAATACCTTGGAAAAGTAACGACACAGTTTGATACTGACGGAGAAATCATCAATTACAATTCAGAGCCTATTTTGCTGGATTCAACAGTACCTCAGGATGAAGAAGCTCTTCAGATTCTCAAAAATCACATTGATGAACTCACTACGAAGTCTCAAACAGTTATTGGAAGAACTGCGGTTGTTTTAGACGGTGAATCCTGCAGGACTGAAGAATGCAATTTAGGAAATCTTATAGCGGATGCCATTATTTACTACTATGCCACTCGATTCGAAGGCACGTCGCCTTGGACTGATGCATCCATAGCCATTATCCCTGGTGGTGATATTGCTGGATCTATAGCTCCGTCCGACCGGCCAGCAGATATAACTTTACAAGATCTTCTCAATGCCATACCAACGGAAGGTAACATAGTAAGAGTAATAATGAGTGGAACTGTCTTAAACGCAGTTTTGGAGCATTCAGTTGCTACATATAGTACCGAAAACCCTACTGGGCAAATGCTTCAATTCTCAGGGATTCGCGCAGAGTATGATCTATCAAAGGAACCTGGCTCGAGATTAGTCAGCGCTTTTGCTCGTTGCTCAAGCTGTTTCGTACCTGAATACTATGTTATAGAAAACTCGAGAAGCTATAATGTCCTAATGCCTGCTTCTTTAGCTAACGGAGCTTACGGATATGAAATGCTTAACGGCCTCGTGCAGAGCCCATTACAGTACGATGAGGTGACTAGTGCTATTGAGTTTATCGATTTAAGAAGTCCAGTATACCCCGAGGTGGCTGGAAGAGTAGTCCTATTTAACCTTCAAGGAAACAATGCAAAGGGTCTGACATCAACAATCTTCATTGCTGTTTTGCTACCAATAGCTGTGTTGTTTAGAAATCAATAGAAACTAATAACGACCTAAACTATTTATATCAGCTTTTATTACCAGCATTGATTGGTATGTTTTCATAAGTATCTATTTGATAAACGAATCATCTGATCTATCAGACTTAGTCAAAACAGTGTCTGGTTTCTTGTTATAAAACAATTTGTTCCACCCAACGAATAAACTTGATATCTCCATGATTTGTGCTGAAACTGACTTATCTACTTATTTTGACTAGGACTACACTGGAGAGCAATGAATTCGGGTCTCTAGGAATCCGCTAAAGAAACCTGTAAATCTTGGAAACTACGAATTTTAAGTAAATAAAATGTAGTGACTCATAAATTGTATTCTTTCATTAAAGGGGTAATCAATTGTCTATTAAACACAATTAATTTCACTATGCTAGCATTCTTAGTTTCCGAGATTTAAAGGTTTCTTTACCGGATTCCCGGGGACCCGAATCCATTACTCCAGTGTAGTTTTCATGAATAATACTTTATAAAGAAAAAACTCAAGAATACTGTTGTGCAACTACGAGTATAATAGATATAGGACAGTCTAGGCGACAACGTACAAAAAGGTAAGAAATTATACAACTAATCTAAATAAAGTCATATCAACTGATAAGAGAACAGGTGATTAAATATGTTTTATGAATAACCTAAATGCATTTTTATTTCAAGTATAAAATTGAATGTCCTGTACAACTCTGATCGATTCCACATAGAGACAAATGTAATTTTCACCAATTTAGTAAATTGAGGAGTCGATCGATCAGTAAGAGCCAAGCCATTGGTTTGAACTGTACACTTACGAAGTGTAGGTACTTCTTGGTGTACCTAGAGGGTTCACTAATATGTAAGTAAACAAAAGAAAGTTTAAAATAGTTGTGTATTGGCATGCTTTTGAATTTTTATATATGTACTTACTTAATTTACTTATCTAAAAACATAATAAGAGGTAAAAATACATTAATAATTCTTTCAACACATCAAAAAGCTTTTGTTTTATGTTTCTAAGTGATTCAATAAAAAATATTATTTGTATAGTGCATGTACCTAGAAAATTACTTGAATACGATATCGTACCTATAGCTCGTACCGTACTTGCATGTTACTAAGTACTACTTCCGAAATTAATTAAGACATGTCATCCACTCTACGTAATTTCAGCATGTCCACCGCATATAACTAATTGCATTTACGATTGTTCTATAACTTGACTAAGCTAGAAAAACTTTTAAATGTGATAGAATAAATCAATGTTTTACAATCATGAGCTTTATTTTAGTCATTCATTAATTGCCGTGTATTCTGCGTCCATTTAATTAACTCAGGTATAAATATTCGTGTCGTATCTTAAAATGTATGTTTTTACTTGTTTCTTTGTTTTAATAAGTAGCGAACTGAAAATTTACTAAGCAAATAAAATAAGATTATTTGTCTAGATTCGCTTGATAACTCTTGCTAATCAATAAAATTGAAAAATGCATGATTATATCGCATGTTGTTGTATAAAAGCCTTATTGTAAATAGTTACATTTTAATAATTTTGTTTCAGTCACTTGGCAACCACGAATTTGATAATGGTGTATCTGGGCTGACGCCTTTTATACAAAACCTGACTTGCCCGGTCGTCGCTGCGAATCTCATCCTCAACAACGAACCAGATCTAGAAGCTGAACCAAATTTAATGAAATCTGTTGTATTTGATGTGAATGGGACTAAAGTGGGCGTAATAGGATATCTTACACCAGACACTAAAGTTCTAGCAATTCGAAATGAAGTAGAATACATAGAAGAAGTTGAAGCAATCAAAGTTGAGGCAGCAAAACTCAAAAATGAAGGAATCAATATTCTAATTGCTTTAGGACATTCCGGATTCACAAAAGATTTACAAATAGCTAAAGAAGTGGAAGATATTGATTTAGTAATTGGTGGACATACGAATACATTTTTATGGAATGGCACAACGCCCGATTTAGAGAAGGCTGAAGGACCATATCCAATGCTTGTAAAGCAAAAATCCGCCAGAATGGTGCCAGCAGTTCAAGCCTATGCATATACAAAATATCTTGGAAAACTACATCTTGTGTTTGATGCCAATGGCGAAATAGTCAGTTATGATGGAAACCCGATTTTATTAGACAACTCAATACCCCAAGATCCTGAAGTTCTGGAAATAGTAAATCTTTATATTGACGAAGTTATGAAAATATCAGATGCCGTTGTGGGGACAACCTCTGTTTTGTTAGACGGGCATTCTTGTCGGCTCACCGAATGTAATATGGGTAATTTAATAACCGACGCTATGGTTTTGAAATACGCTAGCATGTATCAAGGTAAAGGCTGGACCGATGCTCCCATTGCAATTATTCAAGGTGGTGGGGTAAGAGCTTCTATTGCTCATTTGAACTTGCCCGCCAATGTTACAAAGGGTGATCTACTGACCGTCATGCCCTTCGACGGTAACATGGTGAGGCTGACAATACACGGTCGGGCTATCTGGCGGATGTTAGAGCACTCTGTAGCAGGATACTATCCTACTCGAGCGCCTGGACAGTTCTTGCAAATGTCCGGTTTAAAAGTTGAGTATGACTTAAGGAATCTACCTGGCTATAGAGTAATTAAGGTATCTGTACGTTGCGGAATTTGCGATTTACCGTCATTTTCTGCATTGAATAAAAGTGAGGAATACAATATACTAATGCCTTCATTTTTGTCCATGGGTGGAGACGGGTTTTCAATTTTCGATGGGCTCCCAGCCCTTCCTCTGAGCTACGACGAATTGGATGCCACGGTAGAGTACCTAGGAGGGCATAGCCCGATTTACACAGGCCTTGAAGATCGCATAGTAATAAAAAATGTGGATAGATTGAGAGTGAACGGGGCTTCACATATGGGCCTCTCTTTATCATCAGCGATGATAGCTCTGATTGCTGTATTTATGCAAGCTATTTAGCTTTGAGAAACGAGATGGTGCTTTGAATATCAGATCAGTATTATTTTTTCGTAATTTTACAATTTATTTTTTAATAACTGAGTTTATGTTAATAGGGTACTTATATAAATTATTACTTACGACAAAAACAGCAATAACCATTGATTGATTTTAAGCTTGTAAATACCTACTTCAGGTAGTAAAAATAGTGATTTGTAGAAAAAACAGAACAAATAAAATAGTGAATCTACGCATTGAGTTTTTTTATATCCTTTGCAGATCTTCACATAAATGCAATATAAAATGTTATTCACAGTAAACCGCTTCTTCTTATCGTGTTACTAGAGTTCTTTACAAACTTGAGAAAAAATAAAGAATTTGGACCCGGACTTAGCGATAATGTTCATGTATTTCGCATTTAAAGTCTAATATCTGACGAATATTAAATATTGTGTATCCTCGAAGCTGCTATCCGTATGCACAATGCATGTACCTATCTATCTACCTGCATGTTGGTAATCCTATTAAACCAGGCGATCCATTAGTGCATGCGTTATGTGTATTAAAACTAGCATGTTATTCTATTTAGCACACAAACTGGAATAGCGAATTATAACAAAGAAATACTTACGCTTTTCGGAACTTATGTATCCTAGACTCCTAGTTCCTTTGTCGTGTAATTCTGAGAAGACTTAGTACCTAATGTACCTATGTTACAATTTTGTAACATGGGTACTAAGTGTTCTCTGAAGTGTAATCTGAAGAAAAAATCCAGAAAGGCCTACCGCTTTGTCAACCAAGTGTCAATTGTTCGAGCATTTAGTGAGTACCTACCTACCTAAAATGTGGTTTTCACTTTTACCTTTCCTACGAATCTATCCCGTAAGTTTTATATTTATTATTATAAAAGTATATTATTATTTTACCTACTCATTTAAATACATAATAAAGTACTTATGTTTATTATATTTACAGTACGCACAACCGAACTTTAGCTCTCTGATGTTAGATGCAATATACGATTGCGCAGGTTTGCGCGAGTAGGCGAGATAGCACGATGCAAAAAACTAAGCGAGTAAGCGAGGCAACTATACAACGCTGTCTTTGACTTTAAGGCGTCATCAAAAATGGGTTCTGCGCAGCTACTTCAGAGAGCTTAAGATTGGTTGTACGTACTGTACCTACATAAGTACTTACATTTCATATTATTTTTAGATTTATGCAATCCTCTCTAACTTTCGCATTTATAGTTTTAGTAGGATTACTTTGAAATAATATCAAGTACTTATTACAAAAAAAAGGCAATTTCATACTTATATATCTTTAACCCCTATTATTTACGTACGTAGGTACATCTCCGAACTAAATGCGAAATAGGTGAGTAATGATACTAGGTACCTACCTATCTATAATTTCGGAGATACCTAAACCGACTAACAATTCTCTGGCTGTTTACCTTCCTAACACAAAGTAACTACCTAGTACCTACTAACACCAGTTGCAAGTACCAATATCTCTACGGTGAAAAAATCTGGTATATTTCGTCATAAGTAAATATTAGTGTTACAAGCAGATAGTAACTACCTACAAGTTTCACTCAATTCCTGAATTTTATTGTTGAGCATTCGTGAAATACCTAGTAAAACCTATTGTCACAAGAGGATAGAGCGAGTAAAACGATAAATCAATACCAGAGTAGCTATCACTGATATTTTCAGCCTACCTTTTTCATTTGAACCCTGATGACCTTTAAAATACAATTTACAGGAGATAAAATTGACCTGGATCTTACTGTGTTTAATTTACCAATATCATGGTGTTGGGAATTCAGCGATATTTATGAACTGTACTGTACACCTATTTACTAACTAGTTCCTAGCTAATCATAATTTAAAAATGAATATTTTAAGTCATCAATCGTTATTTTGTTTCAGTCTCTCGGCAACCATGAGTTCGACAATGGCGTCAGTGGCCTCACACCCTTCATAGAAAACTTAACAAGCCCAGTTCTTTGCGCGAACCTAGTTCTAACTAAAGTACCAGAACTGGCCAGAGAAGAGAACCTTAAAAAGTCCATTGTCATAGATGTAGATGGAAATAAAGTTGGAATAGTAGGTTACCTCACACCTGAGACAAAGGTGGTGGCTAAACCTAATGATGTTGAATATACAGAAGAAGTTGAAGCATTAAGACGCGAAGTTAGGAAACTACAAGATCAAGGAATAAAAATTATTATAGCTCTAGGACACTCCGGCTATACAAAAGACAAGGAGATAGGTAGGGAAGTAGACGGCCTTGATTTAGTGATAGGGGGACACACTAACACGTTCCTGTGGAATGGCACCACTCCTGACACGGAATACGCTGACGGTCCCTATCCCACTTACGTCACTCAAGCCTCCGGTAGAAGAGTACCCGTAGTTCAAGCTTATGCATACACGAAGTATTTAGGTAAGCTCGTCTTGAATTTCGATTCTGAAGGCGAAGTGATCAGTGTTAAGGGCCAGCCCATTCTATTAGACAATTCTATACAACAGGATCCCGAAATGTTAAGTCTATTAGATAAATACCGTAAGGGTACTATGTCAACATCCCAAGACGTCTTAGGCAATACGTCGATCTTACTAAGCGCCGATTGTTTTCTAAGCGAATGTAATCTTGGCAATCTTATCACAGATGCTATGGTTTTTCGATATGCTTCAGATTTTATAACCGAAAAGAACCATTGGACTGACGCTCCGATTGCCTTAATTCAGGCTGGTGCAATAAGGACGTCTATAGCTCATGAAGTGATGCCCACGAATATAACAAAAGGTGATCTATTCGCAGTGATGCCTTTCGAAGGCAACCTGACAACGTTGATTATGAAAGGGGCGATTCTGTTGGAAGCACTCGAGTTCTCAGCAGCCGGTTATGGCACAGATCAAGGCGTGAGATTTCTCCAATTTTCTGGCTTGAGGGTTGTGTATAATATGAAAAAGCCTATAGGTTCTCGGGTAGTTAAGGCTCAGGCAAGATGTTGGACATGCTCCGTACCGTCATATAAAGACGTGTACGAAAATAGTATTTACAAGGTTATTATACCAGATTTTTTAGCCAATGGTGGGGATGGCTACTCGATGTTCATAGGTTTGGAATCAGAACCCTTAGGTTACAGTGAACTAATGTGTAGCGAATACTATGTCCAAACGTATAGTCCTGTGTTTGCGCAGGTTGAAGGAAGAATAACTATTTTAAATGAAGATATAAACAGTTCAGCAAAAATAACAGTTTCGTCTATACCAATACTTGTGTCTCTCTTAATGTTTTCAATGTTCCTATAAATACTAGCTGAGTTATGTCTTGAAATTATTTGATATTATCTAACTTATTTTTATTAAAATTAATTTTAAAATTATGTGAGAAAACGTGACTATTAAAATAGATATAGCAAGTAATTGTGAGAATTCATTGCATTTTGTCTCTACAATCAACCTTTTAACTTTAGCTTTTGTCTTGAGAATAATGTTAAAGTGCTTTTATTTATATTTTTTTATATTCATTTTGTGTTAAAATAGAAGTCGAATGTATATGACACCAACAAGATATGGCATAAATAACGTTATGAAGCTATAGGATAAATTATACCTAGTAATTAAGTTACAAAAGATTTGTTGTCTTTTAACTAAAGATGTTCCTAAAATGGTGACTTGTCAGTGTTTAAAATAAGGTAATAAATTGTGTTATAATAATTGTGTTGAACTTTTATTTTAGTTTAAGTAAAAAACGAAACAGGAATGAACAGGCTATCAAACAAAGAGCGACAACCTCAGATTTGAGATTTTATACATTCAAGATACTATGAAGATGTCTAAGGCCCTTATTAATAAACGTGGTGTAAAGTTACGCCAGGTTTAAACTCAAAAAATGGTATGGTTACTCCTAAGTTATACCCGGCGTATCTTTACACCACGTTTATTAATAAGGGCCTAATAGATGAAAAATGAAAAAATATTTATTTGCTACAACAAACGGAGGAAAGCTTAAAGATACTCATAATAGGTACATATTATCTGGCACATGCGCATATTTATCAGAAATTAAAACAGAAAAAGATCAAGTAACCATATAAATTAACGATAATACGTAAATTCTGTTTGAGCGCCATATAAAAGAAAATCTTAGCCTTAACAAAAGAATCAAAGCCTTACTCAAATCCTGTAAAAATTAACAGAGCATTAAAAGAAGACCAGTTTAGATCAAAACATTTGAGTATTATCATAATGTAGTACAAATTCTCTTTCAGTCGCTTGGAAACCATGAGTTCGACGAAACCGTGGCCGGAGTCATCCCATTCATCAGAAATCTGTCGACGCCTGTGCTTGCAGCCAATCTCATACTGGACAAAGTGCCAGAATTAGAGCAAGAAAGCAATTTATATAAATCGATCGTTTTAGTAAAAAATGGAGTAAAAATTGGCGTCATTGGATACCTGACAGCCGAAACTAAATTCCTTGCGCCAAAAAATAACGTAGAATATGAAGACGAAGTTATAGCTATAAGAAAAGAAGTAAAAAAGCTAAAGAGCCAAGGAGTTAACATATTAATCGCTCTCGGACATTCCGGTTTCATGAAAGATCTGGAAATAGCTAAAGATGTTGAAGATATCGATTTAGTAATCGGAGGACATTCTAACACATTTTTGTGGAACAGTCCAAGCACCAATGAGGTACCAGAAGTAGTAGAAGGACCATATCCTGTAGAGGTACGACAATCCTCTGGTAGAGTAGTGAGGGTTGTTCAGGCGTACGCCTACACTAAATATCTCGGAAGCCTCGATCTTATCTTCGATTCCAAAGGAGAGATTGTACAGTGTGATGGTACTCCAATACTATTAGACCAAAGTATATCGAAAGACCCAGAGCTATTAAAAATGGTAAACAAATACCGCTCTGAGATAGACAGCATCAACAATGTCGTAGTTGGTAAATCATCAGTAACCTTGCACGGTGAATACTGCCGACTCAGGGAATGTAACATTGGAGATATTATAACAGACGCAGTATTGAATTATACTAAGGAAAATTTAGGATATAGTTTTCGCGATGTCAACATAGGAGTCGTGCAAGGTGGACGAATAAGAACTTCGATCGATCGGCCGCAGAAACCGTTTGAAATGACTAGAGGAGATTGGGTGACAGTGCTTCCATTTACCGACACTCTGGCTATTGTAAGAATGAATGGTAGCGTGCTTATCAATAGCTTGGAACATTCTGTGGATGGATGGAGGACAGTCGACAGTCCAGGGCAGTTTCTACAAATGTCGGGCATGAAAGTGACGTACGATTTAGCAAAGCCCCCCGGCTCCCGAGTTGTATCTGCTCAAGCAATATGTTCAAACTGTGGCCATGAAGAACTAACAGATATAAGGGATGATTATGAATACAAAGTTTTGATGTGCCTTTTCTTAGCGGAAGGTGGCGATGGTTATTCCGTTTTTGAGAAACTTCCCAGAGAAGTACTGACTTTCAGTGAAGTAGATGCAGTTATATACTATTTAAGTAATGTTGGCCTTGTATCGCACAAAGAGGAGGGAAGAATACAGTTGCTAAACATTGATAAAGTGCAGAACTACCAAGCTGAATTCATTAGCAAACCAAAAAATGCATCGAATGGAATACTCAAAACTAGCTTTATATTTTATTGCAACTTAGCTATACTATCATATTTTATTTCATATGTATAGAATATTTTATTTTATAATTAGATAAAATAATAGACACAAAACAGGCAACTGTACTTAGGAAAAAAACAATGAAATTATGTAAGTATACTCGTACAAATCATTCTAGATAGTGTACAAAACGGTACTGAAAGTACTGTGTGAGTATTTTTATAAGTAACAAGTATTTTAATTAAAAATCAAAAATCCCGACTGCAAAAATGACAACTTTAATATTTTGCAATGCGTAGGTAGTTATGAATATATATATATAAATTTGAATACATTCATTGCCAAATTATTATTCAAAACTAAGTTTAAACATATGACTTATTTTATATATTTTTGTAATCTCCTGTTAGTTTCCTTCATTTTGATACACCTCACGATATGATTAGTGTTATATACCTTACTTAAAGCTTTGTTTATTGTTAGCCAACATCATTTTATCGTTTAAAAAAAACTGTAATAATTGGCTTCAAAGGGCATACAAACTTTTATAATTTGTTCTCCATTGATAATTTGAATATAAAAGAATAATTGATAATATAAATAATGTGGTATGGTAATAGTAATAAAATAATATTAGGTATAACACCAACATATTTTAGGAGTTTGAACTTCTAGGTAAGTACCTATTATTTTGTAAAATTTTGGCAAACATTTTGCTAGGTTAATAATGCAGAATAATAATTTAATCAGTAGGTACATACCTAAATTATTTTAGAATTTAGATGGAATCACAGAAACCTTTAAGGAACTATGTAAAATTCTATGAATGGAATAGCCACTATACTTCAGCCAAATTCGATATGGATTATTTGTAAGCATTGGAGATCAGCTGATTACTGAGTTTGTCTAGGGTTATCACGTTATGTTCAGTGCTCACCAAACTATGATGTTTCACTTATAAATTCTACCAGATTTGTTACCATTTTCAATGTTTACGTCACTGCTATGAAGATTCTTAATAATGGAATTCACAAAACTTCACATAATTACCGAAACGAAATCAAAAATCACAGATTTTTCATCTTTTTACTATAAATGACAACCCTAAGGAATTTCCGTTTTGATGTCTTGTTCCTCATTGGTTAATTTCTGCTGTCAAATGAAAGAACTGACAGTCCAATGTTTACAAAAATTCCATGACAAATTTGGCTAGTATAGGTTTGTAAAAATAAACCTAAACATTTATGGACACCATGGTAGCTCTCTAAATGAGGCAAGCTCATATTATTATTTATAATTTCTATATTTGTATTGTATGCAATATAATGCAGTTACCTTATTAATTATTAAACAATCATTTGTGATATTTACTATTTAGCATATTTGAAGTATTATGATTGTTATTATTACATAATAATAAAATGTCAAACTGTTTATTTATGTAATGCAATGGGATTTAATGCAATTGTATTTATTTTCTAATAAATTATTCCAAACCTAGAAAAATAACAGTTCAAACTATTTTCCGGGGCGGGAAACTACCCCACACTAAACGTAACGTAACGTTAATTCAATTAGGTATATACCTAACTACCTAATACCTAAATACCTAAATTTACCTAAATCCATATCTATACTAATATTATAAACGTGAAAGTAACTCTGTCTGTCTGTTTGTTACGCTTTCAGGCCCAAACCGCTGAACAGCTGAAATTTGGCATAGTTAAGGGTTGTATTCCAGGGAAGGACATAGGCTACTTTTTATCCCAAAAAAAACCAGAGGGACCGCGGGAGCGCAGCTAGTACCTAAATAAATGCAATTAGCTAGCCTTGGTACAGGATATTTCACTTTCAAAACTTTTTTGAAGATAGAACTCACTTAAAATAGTCAATTGTTTTAGTTACCGACAATGTTGAGCTGAATTATATTAATAGAGCTCAAAACATCTGACATTCTAGCATTTCAAATAAAACACTAATTTAATTTTTTGATAGGCATGATATTTAATATAAAAATATAAAACATATAAAATCTATTTTAAAAAATTATAACTTAAAGGCTACTTTCATATCTAAGTAAATAACTATTCTAAATGGCAATTTAGTGTAACAGGCTCTTAAAATATAACTTCACTTAATATTAATTATTTAACACATATTCTCCTTTAAACTTGATAATAATTCTCTACGATTAATAAAAATAAAAACAAAATCAACAGAGTCAAAATACTAATTTGTAATGAAAAATACTTCAAAAAAATGTACCAAGTCTTAATTTTTTATTTCAATGTCCACTTTTCAGTTAAGATTAGATCGTTATGGATTCTAGTGTATTTATTTATATGGCAATGTAAATTATGTATTAGATAGTTTCTCTAAACTTAAAATCAGTAAATATTTTCAATGCTTTAGTGAACTATACTTAATCATATATGGCTCATATTGCTAATAAAATACTTTTTTACTAAATACATAGAACAAAATATTTTTTAAGACTAAATACATACAATACATAATAGTCAGTATCAAAATTTTTTCACATTTTTAGCACCAATTACCTATACCTACATAGCTTACTACTACCATGATCTGTGCTACACTACATAGCCTATAAAGCTTTTTAGAACTATTAAACAAATTGTATTCTTTGGTTTTACCTAAATTATTAACTTACATAAATGTGTACTTTTGAAAGTAAGATATAAAATACTAATATATTGAATTTACGATAGATAGTCAAATTAAATTTAATAAAAAAATTGTTTTTATAAGTATTTTAGGTGACAGATATAGCGCTAAATTCTGAAATAGCCATGCTATATTTCATCCGGGCTCTAAACTTTTGGAGGAATCGCATTCCATTCTACCGTTTGACTGTAACCATAAGGTACCAACCCTCCAAATATCATCAAGCATTGCTTCAGAGTCTCTTGACAATTAGCCAGCTCACTACAAGGTGCATACGGTTCTAGAGCTTCTGCTAAATCACATAAGGGCTTAAATTGCTTATTAGCATAATACATATTACCTTTTTGTAGCTTTTCAATAGTTTCGGGACTCAAAAGAGTATCGCAGTGACTTCTAATTATGTTTGGGAGCTTACCATATTTGAGGGAGAGGTATGTAGGCCAGTTGTCTATACATGCTTCACAGATGCAATTGAATTTGTATTGAAATTTTAACGCGGCTTGTCGACTCGCTCGCCTTTCTATAGCATGATGTGATCTGGAAGAAATGATTTTTTATGAGTAAGTACTTCTGACTAATATTATCTTCATGTTCGAATAATTTGTATGTATTTCATTGACATATTTGGACGAAACTTGGAATAGATTTGTAGATTGTGGCCTACATAAAATGATGGTAGATTAGATACCACTTGGAAGAAGCGACAGGCGGAAGCTAGCCATACTTTAAGGGCTTCCACATTAAACGCCAATAGATGGCGCTGACAATAAAATATTGTGGTGAAGATTAACAAGACTAAAACTAGGAATTAATCTTACCCATAGTTATCAAACAGCTGTTGTCCTTTTTTAATAGGTCTTAATGCAAACAAGGACATCTTTCCTGTACCCAGTTGATTGAATCTAACTACGTTTGGGGCACATGAATGATTCAGTAAGCTGTGGAAGGCATAAGAAGCACTTGCCAAGCTGACTGGATCCACATAGTTCCCATCCGGAGTCTCCATGTTTGAACTAATTCCATGCATGTTTGTTGGACTGGTCATCACATGAAGCAGTAGAAGTCCAGCTACACATTTCCTGACATTCTCTCTGTCATTACTCTCACAGTTCATAAAATCAGTCTTATCTGCAAGTAATCTCAGGAATACTGCAGCTGTTACGGCCTTCTGGAATATGTCAGACACCGACCGCTTCTCAATGTTTGAAGCAAGTGTGTGGATCGATGTGTAGTTAGCAGAGTCGAATACCCATTTACCATTAGTTTTAACGCATCCCCAGTACTCTGTTTTTGCATTTGCTTCAGCTTCCTCAATGGTTTTGAAGAGGGAGGCCCAATCCGGGTGATCGGTACGGGCTTTAATAGCAGTTTTCAGTCCTAAAAGTTCCAGTTTCGTGAAATCCATCTTGATCAATACCGGCATCAGTCTGCACTCTACTTCATGATATTCCTTAGAGGCTTTTTGTTTGCAATCCTCACTACAATACAACGCAAAACAACATTTATCGCATGGCAAGAGATTGAGTTTTCTGGACAAGCAGTAACTGCAACTGAATAAGTATTGGGATTTTTGCAAGAGCACCAAGTATGGATCTTCTTGTACTAATACTTCTCCGACTTTTATATCTTCTCTTGCAACCACATGTCGACCCATTTCTTCATTAAAAACCACTTGCAATTTAGAACTGGCGCAAAGGTATTTCGGATCCTTCGCATTTTCCATACTCAAATGATCACTTATTACTAATCCTAATGTCATATTATCATCTATAATCTCTTTACAAGAAATTTCTCTCTTCATAAGCTTTTCCTTCAACCTACCGGGATACTTAATTGAAAATATTGTTTGGATATCTTTTAAACATTCTTCATACTTTTCCATAGAAAAAAATACAGCTGATCTGTTAGCTAAAGCTAAAGGATACTGTTCTGACTTTGAAGGAGCATGAAGTAAGGCAAGGTTGTAGTATTGCCATGCTTTGTAGTCTTCAGACTTCTGAAAGCACTTGTTGCCATGGTTACGGTAGTACATAGAAACATTCTTAGATTTGTGGATGTCTGGGACCTTTGGAAAGTGATTAGTTTCATCAATAATATCATAGACATACAGTACCCTTTCTTCATTAGTCTGTAGTGACAGTAAATGTTTAGACATTTCAACAATTTTGTTCTGTTTAGTCAGTTTAGCTATCACTCCCTGATACAACGAGTCAATACTCATCTTGAAGGTTAAAGTTGTGAAGGAATATTGATTTTCTTGATTCTTCAGTGAAGAAGGTGCAATGTCACACTTTGCTACTTCTTTTATCGTTGTAAACTTGGGATGTGAAATGGTGTTCGTTGTTGACCAACGGTTGAAAGCTCAAAATATTCCACTCAACAGATCTGAAAGAGGTTAGTGCTGCAGTTAATTATGTAAGTAATATGATTTTGATGTCTGATACACACTAAATTATTGATATTGTACAGTACTTACAGATTTGGTGACCGTCCTTCTTCACCCAAAGCTACTGAATGAGCTATTTTTACCCCAGCCGGTGGCACATCACGCAATCATAAAGCAACTGTTACAAGATATATCCACAACTTCTATTATGAAACTGGACGACTACTCAATGAGCAAGCTCTGGGATCTAATGACCATGATTTTCAAATGGCAATTAGCCGTGGCTACAAACCAAAATATTTTCGATATTACCCGCCGTCATTTGAAAGGTGTTGCCACATTGATGCCTCATTATTTTCAAGAATACTACATTGAGCAGGCGATATTGAGATTCGAATCTATGGCACAGAAATTCACTGATGATGACTATAAATGCCTCAGCAACACTATGATCCTTTGGTTCTCAGAGTATCACACGAAAATATCAGTTCTTCTTCGATTGGGTTTGCAAAAGAAAGATGGCACTTTCAGCATGCCTGCAACACTCGACCCAAAAATACTACAAAATCTAGGTGAAAATATTTATAAGTATGATAACAAGAAAAACCCTGTTGAAGAATATGAACAGCGTAATACTGATACAAGTGAAATTAATTGTCTTTTATCAACCATTGAAAAACTGAGCTTAGATACAAACATAGAGCTACAGCTACCTATACAGCTTGGGAACAGCAGTGAAAGTGGTAGTAAGAAAATTATAAAACTATCAAGAGATACAAGATTTGAAAACATTGATACTAGCATCAAGACAAGAGGAGCTGATCTTACGTTTAACCCAAATCTTCCAAAGACTGCAAATGAGGATCTGCTGGATATGATGAACGAGATCTTATAAAGTCATGTCATTATGTAGCTCTACATATTTAAATGTAAGTTTAAAGTAGTCTTGATTAGGTATTTTAGTTCCAGATAAAAATAAAAAATGTACTATGTAGGTATTAGGTAAAATTAATAACTTGGCAACATATTGTAACTATTAAAAAAAAAAGTCTCAAATAACAGTCTATGGTCGGTACTTTACCGTAGAAGTCCAGATTAAATCTACATCATTACAACTAGACAATAATCGAGCGTTTATCGTTATCGCCAAGGTTTACATCACAAGCTTGAAAGGAGTTAGGTAGGTACCTACCTAGGCTAGGGTCCCTTCATGTTCTTGACACTGCCTAGATTCACAGACCGTGAACCATGGCCAGTGAGTGCGCAGTAGTAGCGCACTAGAGTAGCTTAACTACACATTACTTGTTTGTGAATCCTAGTTGTAGGTACAGTCCTAATTATGATCCTCCCACAAAGTCTTTGCTGCAAGGTTCTTATTTCGTTTGTGTAGGTACAAATCAAATAGTGGTATTTCAGATATTCAGAAAAGAGTATTATGGCTCTCTCTCAACAAGAATCTATGTCCTACCCTATACGAGTAGGTAATCTGGGCTTCAGTCTATTCTCCTCCTTTAACATAATCTAATCAGCCATGTCCGTCCATGTCCAGTATCTATGAGGCTTAAATTCAGTAGGTACCTACAGAGAATACATAAAGTCAGGACCCACACACCTTTCGCTTGATTGTGGTAATTTAGGTATTATTTCTATTGTTTTTTTAATAAATAGATTTATCGAATTACCATTTGTCTAACACGGTTCAACAATGTTGCAGATCGTTATAGAAAGGAAACCTGTTTTAGGAAGATTGTAGTAGTAACTACAATCTTTTTCGCAGAATTCAGACAACCAATACTATGTAGCGTATGTAGCACATTCAGGAAGATTATAGAAGACACAATTTAAGCTTCTTGAGCACATTGTTGCTATCTATGGTTGCTATGCTCACAAAGCTATACAGGGTGTAAAAAGACGTCTACCGAAGCCGAAAGGGGTAGGTAAGGTACAGCATCCCAACACACAACAAAACGAAAAAATCATTACCTATATCCGGAGAAAACAGCGTTTGAAGATTACTGTTTGCGTATGTACTGGGCGCGTTGTTTTACGTAGATTGCTGGATTGTGAGTTTGGTGGTAGGTATGGGTCTAATTATGTTGAACTAGTAGTAAATAACCGGAAATAACATAAAATGACGTAGCTAAGTCCAAATTTTTTTCGTTAAATAATGTTTAGAATCATGGTCTGATTGCAACCCCTCAGTTTTCGGTAGTAGTCTTTTTACACCCTGTATACATCTGTGGCTATGCTACTGCCACATGTGGGTTAGTGTTCAGTATAATAATTTAACACATTAAAACGTTGGCCCCATCTACATAATAATGCCTAAATTAACGTTTTAACTTTTAATTTAACACGATAAGACGCAGATGGAGCAGTAGCATAAATAAAATAATAAAATCTTTAAATACTCGTACATAGAACGCTTTTTTGTGGTAACAGTTTTGTTTTGACATGTGTCAACATGAAGTTAAACTAAAGTTTTACGTTTATGTAATAAGCAGCACTGAGTTATTAGAATACGTCAATCGGGCACGTAAAATAAAAGACATAAAAAGGTTTACAAAAATACTTTAATACACACATCACATTGAACCCCATACCATGTACAGGACTATTACAAACACATACTTTTATTAAATTCAGTCAACACCTTATTTACCTACCTACTAATTATAAAAAAAATGACTTAGATAAAATAATAAAAACATGTGTCTGTTTACATTTTTAAATGCAACTGCAATAAATGTCACTAACTGTTTGAGATCTTCATTGTACAAAATTGCATTTCCATTTCTTTACACTTAAATACTAACATTACTAACAACTAGTTTAAGATAAACTAATAGGATAACTGATCATGACAATTACTAGGTACTCCAAAAATAGGTTCACGACTGTATCCCTAACGGCGTTAGTACACCGACGCATTCGCTTGCGATTCGCATCGACAGATCGCACTCGACAAGGACGCACCTATGTCATTAGCTATGTGCTAGAGTGAGACGTGGGTTCGCATCGTTTCGCATTCGCATGCGAATGCGTCGGTGTACTAACGCCGTAAGGCGCGTTAAACATTCTCTCATTTTACTCAGATTTTAGATAATAACTTTTTTCGGTGTATAATGTATATCGATGAAGAAGATTCTGTGTTCTTGAATTATTGAAAAACAAAAGCCTTTGTTTAAAACCAACAAATAAGTCTCGTCATACTTTCTTATAAACTAAAGTGAGTAACAAGTATTAACAATTTACCTACACCTAATGGGTATTAATAGGTTGAATGATGATGATAATGATGAACAATTTATGCTTTAAGTTGCGACTTGGAACTTGGACTTAGTTTGTGAACAGTAAACGCATTTATAACATAGGAACTTGTTCATAAAAATATTTTTAGATCTATCCATAGACGAAAAAGCCCAGGGCCGTATTCGCGTTCCTTTTTTCGTTCGTTTGATGAATATTCGGATGCTTCTTACTACGAGCTACATTGTATTCGGCCGATAAGATCTACGTTAAAACACGGTCCTAACTTAGGACCAAATATTCCAAACCGAAAAATTGGCCCTTGAAGTCAGAAATAGTAGTAAGAAACATCCGAATTCTACTAAATTTTTTACTAAATTAAATTATGTAGGTATGTTCACTAGCCCCCACACTAGGATACCCTGTGTCGTGGGTGGCTAGGTACTTCCGTGAGTATCAAGTAATGAAACTAGACAAATACAATTAAAAAGGATCAAACTTACTTTCTAGTTACATTGTGGAATGGAATCAGTGATATGTAGGTAGGTTAGGTACGTTGTAGAATTAAAATTTGTTCTGGTAATAAGTTGTTAAGTATTGAAGGAGGGTAAGTCGGGTTCTTAGAAAGGAATGTGTGTTTTTATGAGATTACTGTTGATGTGTGCGATGTGTGCGCCCTGTGCGAGTGAGGTAGTTACTACGAGTGTTTCAAGGACAAGGTACGTGTGTGTGTAGTAGTAAAGCACTTTCGCTGCACAACTTTGCATTGTGTGCGCAATCTGATGTTAGGTTTGGGATACAATAAGATTTTTAGTTTGGTGTGTTTATAAAAAGTTAGACATAGTGAGTTATTTATTACATAACATGTTCAGCACCTTATCGTGGTCGTGATTCCAATAGGTACTTGTTTATAAAGCGCATTGTGTCGTTGCGTTTCATAACAAGTTAATAGGGTTTAAAGACTTTTAAGGGTTAGGTAACCCTGGATTATTTTAGTGGGTCTACATAATTAAATATTATTTTAAGGATTAATTGTAAATACTTAATAATGGTGGTTACTTAATGGTGTGGGTATTACATATTATTATCCAAGAAGAAAGTGCTTAGTTTATTTAGTGTACATGTAGGTACACTACAGCATGCATTATTTATTTAAACGCAGTAGGTTCGTATATTCATGTGGATTTATAGATCATTTCAATTTAATTAATTAGTTATTATTATTAAACGAATAATAGAATATTTATCAAAAGAACGAAACTAAGAACGGAAATACGGCCCCAGGATCGATCGTACGGATACGATCTGATCCAACGCAAAGTGAGACTGAGTTATTACCGAACCGACATTATTCAAAAAAAAACTCAGGCCTTTACATCTATACTAGATGATTTATACAGCGTCAGGAGGCAACCTATGCCTACACTGAACGGGACGCTGTAGTGCCTGGGACATTGTTTGAGATGGAATAAGCTTGCCCAGCACCTAAACCATCCTCTCAGCTTAATCAGCCGCCCACAGAAAAGACGACGTCAATACGTGTGGAGCTGACGAAGCTGCGGGTTTATGTTTTCCTTCACCGTTAAGAGCTCGTGTTGTAGCGCATATAAATTTTGCGAAACGAAAAATCCATTGATGCACGGCCGGGATTCAGACCCACGACTTTCAGATTGAAAGTCGAGGCACAACCCCATTCGACCAACACGGCTTATTAAAAAAAACTGCGCATAAAACTGACACGCAGGAGGAATTTAGGCATAAGCTTATAAGTATGTATAAAATAAAATTCTTGAATTTAGGCAAATCCAGTGACAAACGTTGGCAATAGCAAATCAGTGAGTTTGAATATTTGTTCAATTTTGTACTTAAATACATGATAATTTTCTAGCAATTAATACTTCCATGTTTTGTTTGCAATAAGGTCACCAAATATTCTCACAGGCGACATGATCCACCACCCCCAAAATAGTACACGTCAAATTAAAAAATATTTGAAGCCGTGTGGACACGATCAGAGTATACTTAGTAGGCATCAGACTCCACTCTGTCAGAGTATACTCTGATTGTGTCAACGCGGCTTTAGAAATTACTAATTAAAAAAATTGTTTGATTATAGTAAAGCAGATAGATTAGTGACCCTCCCTCCAAAATTCCAGGCCTGCATGGCAGCGATTTTCATGCAAAAAAGTAACGGTGGAGAATTTCCATTGTCTTGATAACTACTGAACATTGAACATTTTTGGCAAATAACACTTCAGAATGCTAACTTGTATAGTTCAAAAAGAGCTGAGATTTATAAATACAGCCAATTACAACACTTGCTGTTAAAGTGACTGATACATCTAGATATAAAAATCTGCCTGATAAATTCAATTCAGAAGCAGAGATGACTTTATCTGAAGCTTAGGAACAATTTCGAACGCGATCTGTCGGATAAATTGCTTATGCTATTAGTTACTGTATCAGGTTAATTGGCTCTTAGCTTCGATGAAGGCCCTTAGTCAAAAAACTAACCAATTTAATAAAACTGAAACTATACAACTGTGTAAACAATTCTGAAATTTCTGAAATTACAATTCTGAATATGATTTTAATACCTATTTTTCATTGCTATAAAAACCTAGAATGCGTTCGACTTGACGGCGAAAAGCTGTTGTCGGGTAATACACTAGCGTCACCGTACACCGGCACGCTCGGGCCGTGGGACGCGTACGGACTACGAGACCAAGTCCGCGATCTGTTCAGCGGCGACTCCGGAGGCAGCACAGTCTGTACAGGCTCTGCTGGCAAACGGAGCTGGGCTTTCCTTTGAAGGCGCGATTGTACTGAAAAAAAAAAAACTAATATGAAGCATACAAAAAGGACGGTAGTGCATAGAAGTTTCATTTAGAGGGAAACAAAGCTGTGGTGTAAAATAAATAATGCTGGACTTTTCACACAACGTAAATAAATAAATAAACGTCATCTAGCCCCAAACTAAGCAAAGTTTGTACTATGGGAACCCCGTAACTGATAAACTACTAATAAAAAAACTTAGGCCTTTACATCTATATTAGATGATTTATACAGCGTCAGGAGGCAATCCATGCCTACACTTAACGGGACGCTGCAGTGCCTGGGACATTGTTTGAGATGGAATAGGCTTGCCCAGCACCTAAACCATCCTCTCAGCTTTATCAGTCGCCCACAGGAAAGACAACGTCAATACGTGTGGAGCTGACTAAGCTGCGGGTTTCCTCACGATATTTTCCTTCACCGTTAAGAGCTCTTGTTATAGCGCATATAAATTTTACGAAACGAAAAATCCATTGATGCACGGCCGGGATTTGAACCCACGACCTTCAGATTGAAAGTCTACGTCGACCAAAGTCGACCAAACTGCCCTAAACTACTTATATACATTTTGTTATACATACATATTATACAAAGGAAACTATTCAAAGAATACGTGTAGCACACAACGAGCAATGGATCGTGCCATGCTCGGTATCTCGCTTCTCGACCACATACCCAACGTGGAGAGACCCAAGGTCGTAGACGTAGGAATGCGGATCGCGAGCCATAATTGGAGATGGGCAGGACACTTGAAGAGATGACGGCCGGTGGACAAAGGCAGTGACAGAATGGTGGCCAAGAGACGCACTTCGACCACGGGGCAGCCCACCAGCCCGTTGGTCAGACGACATAGTCGGCGTGGTTGGACGACAATGGATGAGGATAGCACGGGACCGAGAGGAGTGGCGGGTTAGAGAGGAGACCTACGCCCAGCAGTGGGTATTAATAGGTTATTGATGATTATTTTGGGGGTAGATGGTATTCCCTCAAACTATGGCAAAGAGGGAGTACTCGCCTCGCTAAGGTTTGCCCAACTGGCACACTTTACTTAGGGCCTGTTCGGCCGACAGTTATAGTCGGATAGTTCTATATAGGTTATATGGGCTTAGAAACATCGTTTGCGCGATTCAGGATTTAACTCTTTTTTGCATAATTTGTCTGGGAATATATCTGTGATCCCAGCGCCATCTAGTGGTACAGCTCCGAAGTAGCTACGTCGCTGTATAATTGACATCTCTTGTAGTTCAGGCGATGGTAGATAGATGTCGCCACAATTATGATGACTATTATACATAGAAACACCCAGACCTTTTTAGTACAGTATTTAGTACTCACTGTATAGATACGCGGCAGCCACAGCGGCTATAGTCACTAAAGTGGACAGATAAGGCCGGATCAGCGATATCAAGGCCCCTAGTAGGGTTCCGCAGGCCACGTCGCAATCCCTCTCAACCTCCACTCGGATCTCTTGAGCGGTCAGCTTTGAGTGCACGGTCACCCATCCCAGGCCGCATGTTGCAGCATCGTTCGTCACTGTTATTACGATTTCACCTGTAAAATAAATGATGGAAGTTGCACACAGCGTGTTAAGTGAACCATTATAATTATTAAAGTTTGTATGGATGTTTGTTACTCAATCACGTTGAAACAGCTGAAGGGATCTGAATGATATTGGGCACAGAGATAGATTTATTGTCTGGAATATCACATAGGCTACTTTTTATCCCGAAAAGTAAAGTATTCCCAAGGGACCGCGTGTAACACCGCATGCATAGAAAACATCTAGACCCGAGACAAAATATTTGCTGATCGTCCAATACTAGCTAGTGCCCGCGGCTTCGCCCGCGTGGTACCACCATTTGAATTGAATTTGAATAGCCTATATGCTATTCCAGGTTACTATCTACGCCTATTCCAAGTTTCATTCAAATCGGTTCACTGGTTTAAGCGTGATTGAAACACAATCATACAAACATCCAAGCATCTAAACAAACTCACAAACTTTCAGCTTTATTATATTAGTGGGATGTGTGTCTCGGAATGGAACCCGAAACCTGCGTCGCCGGTGGATCTTTGCTACAGAGGTCGTCAACTGAGTGTAACATGTCCTCTAATATTTATTTAAATTGTATCTTTAAAGGCCATTAGTGGAAACAATTGGGGGAGATCTTTGCCCAGCAGTGGGAATAAAAAGGCCATTACCAGGATTAAGCGTAGACTCCAGTTTCAATCCCGGCGACGGCACTGCCTTCGTGAGTTTCAAAGCACGCGGGTGTCCACTCACAGTGAACATAGTCGGGGGTTCGAGGACCGACACTTTGGTTTGCGATACATGAATAGGCGGTAGTAATACTACTTTAGTGCAAGTACGGTACACGCCCCATTCAGCACAGAGTTCTATTTCAGACGCGTCAGATATTTGAGTGGCTGGGATAATCTTGCAGCCGATTTGATCTGAAAAATAAATAAATAAATAATGCTTGACTTTTTACACAGCATCATCTAGCCCCAAAGTAAGCAGAGCTTGTGTTATGGGTAAGTACTAAAAGACTGATATACTACTTATATACTTTTTGTTTGTAAATACATACATATCATATATAGAAACACCCAGACCTGAGACAGATATTTGTAGATCATACAAACATTGGTCCCGCCGCGGGGATCAAACCCGCAACCTTCTGCGTCGCAGGCGGGCCTTCGCCCAAAAAAAATATAAATATATTTTGATAAAACATATAGTTTATTTACAGCTACTAACTAAGCTACTACATATTTACATATTATTTAAAAAATACAACAGGATTAGTCAAGCTATCTAAAGATCGTTAGAAACGATCTATAAATAGCTCAACTGATCCAGGTCACAGTCAGTCGGAAGCGTGCCCAAAACACTGGCGGCATTACCACGCTGGATATCAATGCTGATCCTTTGAGCCAAAAATGTGCCAGCTCTTAATAAAAACTATCACAAATTAATAGAAACTAAAAAGAATACAGTAAATTTTCTTCCCACTACAAAATAACAAGTGTGGATGAGGTTCAACAGTATAGGGGAATAAATTTTCCTGATGCAGTCTCTCAAGAAAAAAATCCACTTCGAGTTATACCTTTGAAATAAAAGAATTTTCAAAATCAGTCTAGTTTTTTTTTATCGAAAACGGCGATCACAATTTATTTAGACATTCTCTCAATTAAGTCCGTAGATATGCTATATTCCACTCTGACCCACTAAGGGATTAACCACTGTCTGTTGTGAAATATCTTGCTAGCACAATAAACCATAGTAATATTTTCCTTCGATCTTCATTTAAGTAGTGATGACCCCCGACTCCGGAAGAACAGTTCCATAAAGATGAATGGAACCTCCTTATGGAACGGTTCCCCTGCAAGCCAGGAGACATTTGCAACTCTTCTTTCTTCGATGATCTTGAGCAATCTTCTTGAGTGATGATAATCTTCTACTTCGTTTTCTTCTTCTCCATACCTTTACCTATATCGATTGTTACTTGAAGGTTTATAAGAAACATTTCTAGAGCTAGTTTGAATTCGTCTATTGCTGTTATTGTAACTCTACAATTTAATAACATAAACCAAATTAAAATACAAATAGGTATACTCTTATCATTCTCATTAATATTGTTATTATAATTACGAATTTTGTAAGGTGTAATATTGTGTAAGTTTGTGCGATACATTGGCGTCGATTCTGTTGTGCACTGATTAAAGTTAACTAAACTGCTTCATTCGTATTTTGTATACGATAAAGTCCATAATAGAATGACTATTACAGTGACATTTCTAAAGTTGATATTTTTTTTGATTTAGTCAAAAACAGTGACATTTCTAAAATTACTTATTTTTAGTCAAAATCAAGTATTTGTTGATAAAATTAGTCAACACCAATTTGCTTGCTGTGTCTATCAGCTGTTACAGAAGCTCAGAGACGCCATTTTGAATATAATAGGGTATTTGACTCTTTTCAGAAAACCATTTCAAAGTGTTCTTTGATATATTATATGCACACTGGTCATTAAATTTCCTTTAGATTTAACATAATTTTGATAAAAACCATGTTTAAAGTTTAAACATACAAAATCGCGCGAAAAACGATATCTTGTGTCATGGCGCTGATCACGTGGTACCCGTGACGTCACTCCATAGTAAACAGACAGTACAAGTCCATAGTGACAGACAATCAGTTCGTTGACGTTTACTAGCGTTTGACGTCATCAGAGTCACAACCAATCACAGTGCGTTTTTGTAGACGAAAATTTTTTAATTTTTTTTGTAATTTTTAAAGGTTTTTTTACCAAAAGTAAACATATTTTAGACGTAAATGGAAAGAAATATGCTTATTTAGACTATTTTCTAAAAGGATGACCACAATTTGTAGTTTATTTTTAATGATGTCAAATACCCTATTTTAGTAATGTCACTTTTGGTGACATGACGATTTCGTCTTTATTGAGAACAAAATAAGAACGTTCAAGTTTTACTTTAATTAAGTTTAGTCTGTGAACAACAGAATCATCGCCAATATTGCTGAGTTAGGCTCCATTTTGCAGCAACTAAGTTATTCTCGTGTCTGTTGTGTTATGTAATTATTGTTGCAAATAAAACATATTCTATTCTATATGCTGAACGGATTTAGATCAAAAAAAAATTAAGGTTTCTACTTTATAAAAGGAATATAGATTGTATTAGACCGACATTTATTAATATAGAAAGAGTATTCTTACATATGCAGAAATGTACACTCACCATTGATAATATCCAGCACTGGTTCCGCGGTATGCGGGGTCTTCGTCCGGCATATAAAAGGTAGATCGATTTGTACGCCTTCCATTGCGTATCTTTGTTCTTCTGTGCAGAGCAGTGGCCCGCCTGTTAGGCCAGACGCAGCAATAGATAAAGGGACGAGTGATGAAGGCCATTCACCGGTTAGGAACTCCATCTATAGAATTACAGATTATTTCAAGAAATCTCTTGCAAACAACTTATTACAAGAAAATGAGCAGAGTTTAGACCAAGTCTAACTAAAAAACTGTCCCTAGAAGAACGATCTTTAAATACTCGTCCATAGATATATATATCATAGTACAAGCTTTGCTTAGTTTGGGGCTAGATGATGCTGTGTGAAAATGTCCAGCATTATTTATTTATTTATTTATTTATTTATAGAACGCTTTTTTGTGGTAACAGTTTTGTTTTACATGGGGTTCAACCAAGGTTTTACGTTTTTATAATAAGCAGCACAATGTTTAAGAATGCTCAAAAAGCAAACCAGCGATGTTTTCCAACAACAAAAATTTTTAAGAATACTAAATTCATTTTCCTTTTAGTTTTGCCGTAGTCGGCTAAAACGGAAAATATTTTAAGAGGTAGGTATTGAAAATTAGATGTGTGTTTGTCTGTCTGTGGCCTTGTAGGTCCTAAAAGGATGAACCGATTTTCATTTAGTTTCTTTTTTGTTTGAAAGGTGACTTTATCGAGGGAGAATCATGAAAATAAGTTAAGACTTTTAAGAATTATCAGTTTTTTACTAGAAAGATCAACGCCCGTTGATCTTTCTAGTAAAAAAGTGATTGAAAAAGTGTTTGTTCTTAAATGAAAAAAGTAAATAAAAATTAGTTCACTAAGTGAAAAGTCAAAGTCAAAGTCAAAGTCAAAAAGCATTTATTCAGTAGGACCGCTGGGATCACTTTGAAACGTCTTAAAACTAGGTGATTCTACTCCTGTTCCTTCGCGACCAATACACATGTACAATACAATAAACATGTAGATGGCGTTACCGGTGCTATAACCGATAAAATATAAGCTTATCAAAAATTTCGATTGTGATGACATGGATTCTGTGGCCGAATGGTAAGGCACTCCGGCTTTAGGAAGATCGTCTGATCGTTGCGGGTTCGAATCCCGTCGGAATCGAAAATTTTGATAAGACTTTTCATTCCTCAATGAAATACCTAGTGTGGTAACACTATAAAAAATATATAAATTAAAGTAAATAAGCGCGATAAAGCCCTATATATTTCTTAAGTGTACTAACCTTTTCAATCTGCAGTTGTTGAATCATACGCGTGTTTGTAGACCGGTCCTGTCGTAAAGTATGTTTGGCAGTTGCATCGCGCGACAATAAAGCTAGTGTCACACCGCCGCCGGTAACCACCGAGACGTCTGCGGGCGCGCGCCAACCGACGCCGTCGAGACAGACGCCCCAACCTCCTGTCGCTGAGACGAAAACATTATTTTAACTTTTTAATCTTGTTTTTTTTAGATAGATCTCAAAGGGGAGACTTGTGTGACCTTTACCAGCAGTGGGACGAAATATGTTAGTAAAAAAAATCTTTTGATGAACGGCCCGGATTAGGAAAGTCGAAAGCACTGTTCCACTCTGCCAAAAATTGAAGTTAATTTTTATTGGAGATGGACTTGGTATAGACTTGACCACGCGCATTTGAATCGACCAATCACAAAGCTCAAAATATCGAATTATCGATGTAAAACGTAAACAAGTTCACGACTGTATCCCCAAGGTGCGGTATTTTTGTTATTTACTCCAGATCTTTTGAAGATGTCTAAGGTGGGGTAGTCAGAGGCATGATCAAACACATAATATTTGATACATGCCCACAACTTGCAGAAGTTAGTATATCGATGTTTTTCTCATAAATATGCGAATTGATCATCCAAACGCAGCAATTCATACTAATACTCCGTCTGTCTATCTGTCTGTCTGTTTGTTACGCTTTCACGCCCAAACCGCTGAACAGATTAAGCTGAAATTTGGCATAGTTAAAGGTTGTATCCCAGGGAAGGACATAGGCTATATTTTATCCCGAAAAAATGAAAAAATCCCGAGGGACCGCGGGTCACACCGCGGGAGCGCAGCTAGTATCATGTATTTCCAAAAAAAACTGACCACCTGGCCTGACTCCACCTTAAATATCACAGGAACTTTGCTCTTTTAAAAACTTACCCACAACCCGGTCGCTTTTCGAATCAATTCCCGTGACCCAAACTTCGTCTTTCACCGTAACGCCACTTGCAGTCGCTTGGAACGTTAGGAACGAGCCTGTTGTGTCTATACCAGATACAAATAGCTCCATTCCTTTGACTCTGCAATATTAGCAATTTTTTATCAAAAATACAGGACTGGCACGATAGACTTTATTTTCAGATATTAAAGGGAATTCAGGATTCCAATACATTTGGCACATTGAAGTTATTATTTCATACGTGACAGTCCATCACCGCCAATTCGATTAAGTACTACTGCTTTGCTATGAGATCCTACGATCTTGACCCAAATTAGCTTCATTCGCTCTCATTGCATTTTTTATAAAATCCGGTTTAGGGTACTTGTAATTTAACCTAGCCCTTGTAAATTTCATTAACATATACATTTAGACATAGACATTTATTTATTTGCCACTCAAGCACACACAAAATACAGTAACAAAATGAAAACAAAAAACAACTTAACTGGTATCGTCACAATATTTTCCTTGAACATTTTAATTAGAAAGATAGATTAACGCTTTATTGTACACAAGAACCTTACACAGAGAATATATCAAAATAAACAAATTGTACAATGGGCGGCCATATCGCTAAGAGCGATTTCTTCCTGGCAACCATTTGTATGGACAAGATAGTCGATTACCGAAATACAGCGGTGTACAAAAGTAGATAACAGTAACAAACTAAGTACTGTTCGTGAAGTTAGCCGTTTGTCTGCGCAGAACTCAATTTAGTATGAAAAAGCGTTCACTGCGCAGACAAACGGCTAACTTCACGAATGCCTAGATCCGTTGGGCGAAGTGTACCTATCTATACACACACACTACAACACACACAAATTACACATAGAGCACTGATAATTAGTTTACGACTATACAAGTATGCGACTTTATTTAAACGCTGTTTATGCATTACCTGTCAGCAAATAGAGGTGAAACTGTCACGTTGCCGTGCGGAGACAACAGTTCTCTGCCGAGCGAGTTTCGCATCACAACGCGGATGCCCAAAGAATCCCCGTCGCTAGGTTCCGCAGTACAGTAATGTGGTGTACCAACTTCTACGTGGATAGCCTGTGAGTAAAAAGTAAGTAAAAACGGTGAAGGAAAACATCGTGAGGAAACCCGCAGCGTAGTCAGCTCCACACGTACTACGTTGACTACAACAAACAACTATAAAAAAACTTAGGCCTTTACATCTATATTAGATGATTTATACAACGTCAGGAGGTAACCTATGCCTACAATTAACGGGACGCTGTAGTGCCTGGGACTTTGTTTGAGATGGAATAGGCTTGCCCAGCACCTAAACCATCCTCTCAGCATAATCAGCCGCCCACAGGAAAGACGACGTCAATACGTGTGGAGCTGACTAAGCTGCGGGTTTCCTCACGATGTTTTCCTTCACCGTTATGAGCTCGTGTTAAAGCGCATATAAATTTTTCGAAACGAAAAATCCAGTGATGCACGGCCGGGATTGGAACCCACCTTCGGATTGAAAGTCGAGGCACAACCCCATTCGACCAACACGGCTCTTAAACAACTATAACAAAAGTACATATTTGACACATGCCCACATTTTGTAGAACAAAAGTACGAAAAAAAGTTAAAAACTCACCGTCTCTCTATAAATATTATTTCTCTCATCCTTATGATATACAATAACCACGCCATGTCCAACCCGTTTGCCTTTCACCTCGCCGTTGGCTGTAACCTCAAACGCACCGTCTTCATACGCCTTCCAACTGGCCCGGGGTAGAGATTTCAATCGAATGGTAGAACCAACTACTAGAGATAGGCGATCGCCGGCGGAAAGTGGCTGAGCTTGTCCTTCGATAGTGGTTTTGATGTCGGATATACCGAGTATCTCGATCGTGCTGTCCCAGGAACGAGTTTCCGCGACCTGGGGATAAAATAGTTGAATTTTAGCATTACCTAACTTCATATCTAAAAACATAAATTATCAGACGGTTATTATGAACCCTGGCAGTTTTTGAACTGCATGTTAATTTCATATAATCCAAATCATTAAAGAAATGCGTATCATGTATAATTGCAAACTAGTGACGGTATTATTGTCACTAGTGTGCAAGCGACATTTTGGATTCGTTTCTCGTAGTACATTGCGTGTGTAGAGTAAGCGAGATAGAACAATGCAACAAACTCAGCGAGTGAGCGATGCAGCTATATAACGCTGTATTTTAGGCGTCATTAAAAAATGGGGTCTGCGCAGCTACTTCAGAGAGCTAAAGATTGGTTTTGCGTACTGTACTTTAGTTAAAGTTTTTTTTTTTTAACATACCTGACCCATGTTCCGTACTCTGACGTCAATAGTGATGACTCCAGGCTTTAATGGTACCACTCTTACTGATAATCCTTCAGCAATGGATCTCTCCAGCATATCTGAAAATAAATACATTTTAGCATAGAGATAGTCTAGTGAAATGATTTTTGAAATGACTGCAATTGATATCATAATTTCAAACTTTTTAGGTTCTACGATACTACGGTTTCCTCACGATGTTTTCCTTCGCCTTGGAGTACTTACAATTTTAATCAGAAAACTAATTTGTAAACTATTGGAACAATTTCAATGCTCACAGTGATCCCATCAGAATCGCACTGTGATGATTTGACATATACAATGTGTCGTGACGCAAAAATCGAACTCTTTTTTTCGTCTAGCACATCCGATACCGTCCGAAAAGAAACTTCGTTTCATAAATTTAGATGAAATATTTAATGATTTCTATTAAGAGACTGTTTGGAAGAAACTAATAAGTAGTTCAAAATATAGTTAGGCCTTGACAACTTTTGTTTAGGTTTAAGGTAACATTGTATTTTTTCTTTTTATGTTATTTGTTCCAATAAGCTTATCTCCATTTCTTCAACTAGTTATAATTATCTAAATGCATGCTGTGTTCTCATCGAGAAGGTCGTACACTAGCCTAAGTTGTCTCTAAAATTGTAACGAAAACTTCCCAAAGTTCCCAAACTTTTGAGAACCTAATAAAAAACAATGAAAGTAACATTTTATCCCTAAAAAGTATTCCTGAGGGAAAAACCACGAAGCGCAGAGTAGTAAATAAAAGAAAATACCGTCAGCGTGTGTAGTATACAATCTAGCTTGCGCAGGATCTCTGACCGTGAAGGTGACCCGTGGAGGCGGATGTAAGGCAGCTAGTGAAGAGGGACTTAGCCCGCCCGCTTCAACCCATACAGGGCTTGGTGAGCCTACTAGCAGTGTTTGTGTGGCTGACCGTACTCGGAGCCCTGATATGGGTATTACCTGTCATACAAATAGGAGAAATACATTAATTACGTCACACAAATTTCATGATAGACAAAAAATCATGGGAGGGGTATGATTTTTGTCATATGAATTCTAATTTCATCCATATTACGCGACATATTGCTGCTTATTATAAAAACGTAAAACTTTAGTTGAACCCCATGTTGGCACATGTCAAAACAAAACTGTTACCACAAAAAAGCGTTCTATGTACAAGTATTTAAATATAGTTTTTCTAGGGATAGTTTTTTAGTTAGACTTGGTCTAAACTCAGTTCATTTTCTTGTAATAAGCCCCTTTATGTTTTCTAACAGTCATTGTAAAATCTTCACTTATGAGACTCCCCCTTCTTAATGAGACGTCGAATTTTTTGCAATTTTACATTTACCCGCTTCGACCAATATAAAACAATTAAAGTACACGCATACACACACACACAGGCTCACGACTGTATCCCCGAGGCGCGGTAGACATTCTCTCAAACCTTTTTTATGTATTCTACATCCTTTAAAGATGTCTAAGGAAGGTAGTCAGGGACATTTCAAGATACATATAATTATTTAATACATGCCCACATCTTGCAGAAGTTAGTATTCCATACGTGACAGGATGCAAACCCATCGCCGCCTAAGTAAGAATACTAACTGGTTTTAATAATTTATATAATTTGATCAACTGATCCAGGTCACTGTCAGTCGGAAGCGTGCCCAAAACGCTTCCGACTGACAGTGACCTGGATCAGTTGAGCTATCTATAGATCGTTTCTAACGATCCTTAGATAGCTTGACTAATCCTGTTGTATTTAGTAAATATATGTAAATATGTAGTAGCTTAGTTTCTGTAAATAAACTATTTTTATTTGATAAATAAAGTAAGAGTATTATTTTTAAGACATGCAACTTCTAGGTCAGTCCAAGCTCCAATTTCTCCGTTCAATCGTCATCACAACTCGCTTCTCACTCACATATCTATATTAACACCAATTCATATTTTGTCAATACGTGTGAAGCTGACTAAGCTGCGGGTTTCCTCACGATGTTTTCCTTCACCGTTATGAGCTCGTGTTAAAGCGCATATAATTTTTTCCTCTTTCCTGTGGGCGGCTGATTAAGCTGAGAGATGGTTTAGGTGCTGGGCAAGCCTATTCCATCTCAAACAATGTCCCAGGCACTACAGCGTCCCGTTAAGTGTAGGCATGGATTGCCTCCTGACGCTGTATAAATCATCTAATATAGATGTAAAGGCCTAAGTTTTTTCATATTTTGTAATTTAACATTTATAACAATCAACATAAAATTCCTGTTACCTCGACCAAAGACTCTGCGCTCGCCATCTCAACGTTTTCGATATCGACCGCGACGAGCTTAACACGCGCACTGCCCATAGACACCCCGTGAACCGAACCTGACGCCGTCACCTGGAATAAACACCCATCAAATATTAACGGTGGAAAAAAACAACTAGAATTTGTACTGTTATTAAGAGCTGCCTAGAGTACTATTCCATCTTAAACAATGTCCCAGGCACTACAGCGTCCCGTTAAGTGTAGGCATGGATTGCTTCTTGGCGCTGTAGAAATCATCTAATATAGATGTAAAGGCCTAAGTTGTTAAGAGTACTATTAATACTACTTACCATGAATAGAGCAAAATTAAATTCGAGTTAAGGCAGAATCATATTTTTTCAGCTGCGATTTAAAAATCATCTAACTTAAATGTAATTATACTCTATTCTAAACTTAGAGAACAAACTTAGAGTGGGCATGGTAAGAAAGCTGATGTCAACTCACGATCGCGACGCAACGCAATATAGAAAAGACACGACTCTTATTCGCCGCTTCTATTTTTATATGAATGTAAACTAAAAGGGAACCGTCCGCGACGAGTCCTCGCTTTACGTCTTTAATGTCTGTGGCAGTCAATGGCGGACTGGAAAACCTGGATAATTCGGGGCCTTTGCCCAGCAGTGGAACAATATGTATGGTATTTACAAACAAAGTATATCAGTTACTAGTTCCCATAGTACCAAGCATTGCTTAGTTTGGGGCTAGTGATGCTGTGTGAAATGTCCAGCATTGAATACTAATACAACAAAAACAGTTGAGTTTGTTACCTCTACAAAGTTGAGTCCAGTGACAGGCGCATAGTGTAAGGATGCGAGGTGGTGAGGCGGCCCGCCGATGTGCCTGAGCTGTAGTCTAGCTCCGGGCGGCACTCGGGCCACACTCGGGATTATTTGTAGCGGCGGGAATACTAGCACCTGGGGAAATATTTTGATATTATATTTTGCACAATTTAAAAATATTACACAGATTACATACAATTCTTTTAATAAGTAGTCAAGTAAGTACTGACTGATAGTTTAAGGCTTAAACTAAGTAAACATTTTGTTTAGGCAAATGTAACTTTTACCCAGTTTTACTTTGCCATAACTTTCTATGAAGGTAGGTATCTAATACCTACCTTCATACATACAATACATTTTTCTTATTTCTTATTTCTTACATGAAATTATAGACTTTTCCTCCAAAATCATAAGACCCGACTTTTTTGTTCTAAAAATTCCTAGTACGTTCGTGGACGGTTAGCTCATACCATTTTTGCTAGAGAAACAGTACTTTTTCCCAAACATTTAATTTTACAGCCGAATGACGGCTGAGGATTTTTTGATTTGATTTGATTTGAGGAAGCACTGAATGAAGTGCCCTATAAATTGCCATACAAGCACATCGGTCATAGCCGTACTGGCACTTTGCGATATCAAATGACCTACGTAAAACTCTTTGTAGATTGTGGATTGATAGTAGAAGTATAATATCTGTTTGTGGATTGCCGGTAAGAATGTTTTGTACGAAGATCTCATACAAATTACTCTGCTATGACCATAGTGGTGGCTTTAAAAATCTACGGTATTAGCTGTACTGCCAATCGCCAAAATCCTTTATTCCGGTTATAACCGTTAATGTCCACGAACGTGTAAATTCGGAATGTTCTTTGGGCCAAAACAACGGTGAAGGTATGCGACCTTCACCGTTGTTTTGGCCCAAAGAGCTCGGTATTTTTTCATATCCATAACAGTCCTGCATAACCTAAGGCTGTTAATATATAGATATTACAAGTTACAGGGATTGTAGTCAGTGTCCAACTTTAACAAACCAAATAATAATAATCCTAGAAACTCTTACAATGGACTATTTAAGAAAAAAAAATAGTAGACATAAGTCTTGATTACTATACAAAATCAAGTCTTTATGTTATGAGACAGACCAAACATCTATATCACATTCATCCTACCACTATTCTTAGAATTGAACCGGTCACTTGCAGAATTAGCAATCTTTACTTACAATCTATTTATCAAATACATACCTCTAATTCCGGACTCCATATCCCAGCCAACGAAGCCCTAACCCTTCCACTGCCCTCCCTTAACCCGCATAACATCCCCCCCTGTACGATCACATCCCCCGCCACCCGCCAATCTGCCGCACCGCTCGCGGTAAGGTAGCGATGTGAAACGCCCTTCACTAACGCTGAGATGGGAACGCACGCTCCGACGCCGACCGCGCGGGATGTGGATACTTCTATGCTTAGGACCTCTTCTATGTTCACCTGTAAACATTACGATTTATGTGTGATGATGATGAATAAGAAAATTGCTGAAACATATTTATTTTAAAATTATAGGTATACTAGCTGGTACCCGCGACTTCGTCAGCGAAATAACATACTTATTAGCAACGCCATCTATTGCATTTAACTGGAACTACCAACTCCCCATAAAAAACTTTCAACCCTTATTTCACGCCCTCCATGATTAATATATAGATTTTTTTCTGTCATAAGAACCTTCTCCTGACAATAACGAACACAACAAAAAAAAATTTAATGAAATCGGTCCAGGCGTTGTTGAGTTATGCGCTTACCAACACATTTTGCGATTCATTTTTATATTATAGATAGAATAGATAGAACTTAGCAGCAAGCGTTAATCTTCTTTTATGAGATCAGAAAATCCTCCTTCAGAAATCGAGCTAATTTCGCCATACATTTAATAAATATTTGCATCTTTGATTGAAATTAGAACAATTTCTGTAGGATAGATTTTTTTCCTACCATAGAATTCTAAATGAATCAACTAGGTGGGCTTTCTTTTTTAAAGCTTAGTCGGTGCCCATTGTACTTTAGACTATCGTTAAACTCACCTCAACATGTTGCTTTTCACCATGCACACATAGATCTTTAACCATCAAATCATAGCTTCCTGGTCCCGGCACAGACAATGTTAGATTTTGGCCTTCGACAATCGCTGAAACTCCTTTAGGACTATCCACTGAATAGCGACCGCTGCCGCCGGTTATTGAGAGTATGTTGTTCAATGTTTCGCCTTCCCAAGCTACGTTCACCTGAAAACATAATCATAATCGTATATTCAAAAAGTTTTAGGTTACATTGATATTCATTGAAAGTTTCCTTGACTACCTAATCCAGATAGGAACCGCAGCCAAACAATGGGAATGGACATCGGTTCCATTTTGACATTTGAAACCCATTCTGGACCTCAATAGTCATTTTCCTATTATGTGATTGGTTGAGCTCTATTGGAATGACAAATAAGACGTTTCAAGGTGATCCCAGCGGTCCTACTGAATAAATGCTTTTTGGCTTTGACTTTGAATGGGAATGGATTTCAAGTTAGACAATAAGGCTGCAGGTATACAAACTCCTTTCAATTTATTTTGAAAATGGGCCGTTTTGAGCACGCGGGACATTTTGCGAAAGGGACATTAATCAGATTTTTAGATACAAAAGCAGAGTTTAGGTACAAATAGATCAGTTTGACTTTGCATAAAAAAACGTTTAAATAATAATTATGCATAGTTCTGTTCCAACTATGTAGAAGGATTCACTTGTAAGTACCAATGTACCAAACCAATACCGCCGTGAAAACAACTCATTATGCAATGTAATTTTTTTCTGCGGGTAATGCCAGATAATAAAAAGAAAATTTAAAAGCTGGCTTTTCAATTTTCAATTTTTTTTTTTAATATTTTTTTTTGTTGATCTTCCAGTACTATTTAATTTATTTAACTTGATTCTACATAATTATAATTGTAATTTACATCAGCTTATTTATTATGAATACTTAATTGATTGCATAGAATAATAAGGCATTTTACCTTTAGTGGATCACATTTCAGGGGCGCTACCACCTTAGCTTGAATACCAGTTGTTGCATCTGGGACGCTAGCTTTCAACGTACCAGTCCAACCTACTGCTTTTTCATCTGTCACGACCGTCTGAAACAATCCAACGAAATTACACTCTATCCCTTTTCAAAATGGTTCAAAACCATTCACAAAATACACACCTGATAATACTTATAAGGTACAGGAACCGGTATAAAGTCTGGGTGATGTTCAATAAACAATCTGCCGTTTGCTTTGTATGTTATGCCAGGGTGGTAAGGTTCAATATCCCACGACACTTTCGGTCCGCGTTCGTCAAGTAACTCCCTTCCTATTGCGTCTAGGAGAGTAGTTTTTATGGACACTTCTTGACCTGGACGTAGCCAAATCCTGTAAATCATAAAAAAGCAAGCGATTTTTGATATTTTTGTATATCGAAGGAAAGAAATGGTTGGAGGAATATGGGGGAGACTTTTGTTCAGCAGTGGGACGAGGTAGGTTAGTAAAAAAACCGGCCAGGTGCGAGTCGGACTTGAGCACGAAGAGTTCCGTACCATTATCTATAAAAACGGCAAAAAAAATGACGTTTGCTGTATGGGAACCCCCTTAAATATTTATTTAATCTGTTTAATAGTATTTGTTGTTCGGCAACAGAAATACATCATCTGTGAACATTTCAACTGTCTGACTATCACGGTTCATGAGATACAGCCTGGTGGCAGACTGACAGACACACATACAGACAGTGAAGTCTTAGTAATTGGGTTTCCGTTTTACCCTTTGGGTACGGAACCCTAAAAAGTGATTTATTTATTTATTTATTATTATTAGGAAAACCAACAGCTAAATTAACTTAATTAGGTGAATTTATATAAACAGAAAGCCAATTATAGGTTCTCACGTTTAGAGTAGTGATATTCGTAGTTTTCAAATTAGACATCACCACTCACCGTAGTTTCGTAAATGAACGTCAGAACCTTTTCATTGCAAATAAATAACATACAGAAAATCTACAAGCTGCTTATTATAAAAACGTAAAACCTTGGTTGTACCCCATGTTGACAGATGTCAAAACAAAACTGTTACACAAAAAAGCGTTCTATGTACAGAGTATTTAAAGATCGTTTTCTAGGGACAGTTTTTCAGTTAGACTAGGTCTAAACTCGCCGCATTTTCTTGTAATAAGCCCCCAAAAGTTTAAATAACAAGCACGAGTTTGTGGCCAAGTCTGGTGACGAAGTTTCTTGGGCACCTTTTAACGGGCCCTCCGAAAAACAGTTGTAATGTGTGTCGTATTCAGTTGTAATAAGGTCTTACTTAGGTCCGACAGAGCAGTTTCCTGGCGTCTCGGGCGGTTCCAAGCGAATACGTGAAACGTGCGGGGCGCACGCAACCTCCAATGTAACCGATTCCGGTTCTTCGTCCGAGTGTGAAGTTAGCTGTACTTTGGCGTCACCTTTCTGGAATAAACTTTTTTGTTCAATAGATAGTTGGAAACACTGTTAGGCAGGGTAATATAAATAAATAATAAATAACGCTGGACTTTTCACACAGCATCATCTAGCCCCAAAGTAAACAGAGCTTGTGTTATGGGTACTAGAATGATTGATAAACTACTTATATACTTTTTGTTTGTAAATACATACATATTATACATAGAAACAACTAGACCCGAGACAAATATCTGTAGGTCATACAAACATTTGTCCCGCAGCGGGGATCGAACCCGCAACCTTCTGCGTCGCAGGCGGACCTTCGCCCATTGCGCCACAGAGGTCGTCTATATATTTAATAGGTGTGTCAACATAAACTCTTATTTTTTGGCAGTTTACGGCATCATGATGATGCCTTAAAGTGCCTGGGAATTAGAGCTCATATTAACATCTGAAAGGGTTATTAAACTGTTATTTCCTGGCAGATTTTGATCTGTATTGCAATTTCGTATTACCCGGCTCATTATAGAAACGAATATCAGTTTCAATCTCTGATAACCTGAAGAGCGCCGCCATTTTAGGTTTGTTAAGGCACTTTAAGGCATCATCATGATGCCGTTAATTGCTTGGGAAATAAGAGTTCATATTATAATCAAGGCATCGCTTCACATATGATGAAGAAACAAGTCTCTTAGAAGTTTATTTTTAAAAATAAATAGTGACTTACCCCTTTACATTTGAGTGTAAACAGTTGTGCATCGGGATAGCGATGTGGAGACGGGCCGTCTCGTGACGTCAGCTCTGCTGTGCGGCTCTCACTCGACTGAGGGGTTAAGGCTTCGCCTTCCGCTAATACCTGAAAAACAGATTTATCAAGAACAACTTACTTTATTATTAACGGTAAGTTAGGTGCACTAAACGATTGCAGGTTTGCGCGAGTAGGCGAGATAGCACGATGCAACAAACTAAGCGAGTGAGCGAGGCGGCTATACAGCGCTGTCTGCGTCTTTAAGGCGTCATCAAAAATGGGTTCTGCGCTACTTCAGAGACACAAAGATTGGTTGTGCGTATTGTATCTCGTCGTTCTTGGCATACCGGGGTTGGCGATCGTTCGCATGATGTTTTTATGTTTTTTTTGGATTCTTTGAATACGGAGTATATTGTTTTTTACTAGCTGTACCCTACTTACCGGTATAGTGGCTGAGGGCAGCGCGGCGGCGTGTCTCGGCCACAGCAGCGCGGGCGCAGCTCGGACAGCGACCCGGGCGGTGTCCCCCGCGCGACCTCGGGACACGCGGACGGTAGACACGCCGCGGCTTGTATACGTCACTTCTAGGACGCAGCATGCACCATCTAGACAAAACAATATTTAGTTAGGTACACTTCGCCCATCGGATCTAGGTATCCGTGATGTTAGCCATTTGTCTGCGCAGTGCACGCTTTTTCACACAAAATTGAGTTCTGCGCAGACAAACGGCTAACTTCACGAATGCCTAGATCCGTTGGTTAGGTGCAATAGACGATTGCGCAGGTTTGGTAGAGTAAGCGAGATAGCACGATTTTAGGCGTCATCAAAAATGGGTTCTGCGCAGCTACTTCAGAGAGCTAAAGAACGATTGTGCGTATTATAGTAATGGAAATAATAGTAAGATAACTTATAAAAACATTAACTGGTATAAATGTTTTACCGGCAGGTTCAATCCAAGTAGCAGCTGTAGTATTATGCGGTTCGGGACCCTCTAACAAGGTCACCGCGAAAGAGGCACAATTGCATCTGCAAAATAAAGTAAGTATAAAAAAAAGTCCAAAAATGTATTACACTTAAAATTGCACATTAATACACAAACTTAACTCAGAAAGTGAGTTATCATGGTAAATTTTTATTTAATCCATATCCATACTTATACTATATACTATCTATATATATAAAAATGAAACCCGTTTCGCGTTGTCACGGCATCACGTGTGAACGGCTGAACCGATTTCGATAATTCTTTTTTTTAAATGTTTGTGGAAGTCCAAGGATGGTTCTTACGGAAAAAAATATTAAGAAAATCTCTCAGAAATATTGAAAAGTATACATTTAATTTTGCATATTTTAAAAAACGCGCGTTACGAATGTCAATTTTTTTTTTTTTTTATACGAATGTCAACGTCATTCACAGCCATAGACTATATTAAAAGAGCATCGTTTGTTCGGAAACGTGGTTACTTAATTAAGTTTGTTCGGAAACGTGGTTACTTAATTAAATTCTATTGCACTATTTTATAATTTTTTGAAAATAATACAAATAGTAAACCTATACAAATTTCGCATATCCTATTTAGTAATCTGTGGTAGTATCTGTTTCCCTAACTTGACATTGGCGTCATTGGCGAATGGCTGAACAGCCAAGCCAGTTAAAAAAAAAAAAAAAAAACTGTGTAATCACATCCATAACCGCTTTCTAAGTTTTTGATAAAGTTTGTTTTGTTATAAAGACTAAGAAGTTTTTTGTTTGTTAATAAGTGTTTGTTAATTACGGTAAGTTGACAGCTTCATATCGATTTTTGGTAACTTTTGGTGACTACATAATATTACAATTTGGTTATACAGAAAATATATGAGAGCTTTTTATTTTCAGTTTTTAACAATGCCACCAACCAGACGTACAAATTTAGGCCGCAGAACTCGAAATACGGCAAGTCAAAGAAATCTACGAGCAAATCAAACTGATGAGCAACGCGATGCGCGAAATGAACTTCAACGGAATCGAAATCAATATATATGTACAATATATATGTTTACTACATTAAAATATAGGTATGTATACTAACTTAAAATTTATATTATTATAACACAAAAAAAATTGTTTACAGGTGCTGAAACAAACAAAAAAGTTAGTTCAATGAATTATTATTCATACAGACTGATGGTTCGGGAAAATGAGGACAATCACATCTTAAAATGTCGGCGTCTATTTCACCAATATGCTGTGGATATGTATGTGAAAGTTGAAACTGAACGATTGACATTTATCAGGTTGAACCAGGCAAAACTCCGTTCCGAGGAATACATTCATCTTCGGGATGCCATTACTGCTGATGGAAATGCACAGAATGTTGGCAGAACAACTATTCTCCCTGCAACATACGTCGGAAGTCCGCGACATATGCATGAATATGCTCAAGATGCTATGTCCTATGTACGACATTATGGCACACCAGATTTGTTTATCACGTTCACATGCAATCCAAAGTGGACAGAAATTCAACAAGAATTATTTCCTGGCCAATCACCCATTGATCGCCACGATATCACTGCAAGGGTGTTCAAAATGAAATTAAAATCACTCATGGATTTTATTGTTAAGCATAGCATATTCGGAGAGACGCGCTGTTGGATGTACTCAGTTGAGTGGCAAAAACGCGGATTGCCACATGCACATATCCTCATTTGGTTGGTTGAGAGGATAAGACCGAATGAAATTGATAATGTGATATCAGCAGAAATTCCCGATAATAATGAAGACCCACTGTTACATGAGGTTATTACAAAAAATATGATACATGGTCCATGTGGAATATTAAATCCCATTTCTCCGTGTATGGTTGAAGGAAAATGTTCAAAACGCTACCCAAGACAATTAGTACCAGAAACTATTACTGGAAATGATGGATATCCACTTTATCGCCGCCGATCCATTGATGACAATGGAAAGTCAACAATAGTCAAAGTAAATCGACAGGACATTGAAGTTGATAATCGTTGGGTTGTTCCGTTTTCGCCATTACTCTGCAAGGCATATAAAGCACACATAAACGTCGAATTTTGCCATTCCGTAAAATCGATTAAATACATTTGCAAGTATGTGAACAAAGGTAGTGACATGGCTGTCTTCGGAGTTGCTGCCGAAAATTCAAATGATGAAGTCACTCAATATCAAATGGGCCGCTATGTTAGTAGTAACGAAGGCATGTGGCGTATATTTTCGTTTCCTATACATGAACGACACCCTACTGTTGTTCACTTGGCCGTACATTTGGAAAATGGTCAACGGGTGTATTTTACAGATGCAAACGTATTACAACGACTTGACAGGCCACCATCGACAACATTAACCAGCTTCTTTGAAATGTGCCAGACTGATGATTTTGCCAGAACGCTACTTTACTCTGCAATGCCAAGATATTATACCTGGAATCAATCATCAAAAAAATTTCAACGACGAAAACGAGGACAGCCAGTTCCAGGTTACCCACAAGTATTTTCCACCGATGCACTAGGCCGTCTTTATACAGTTCATCCCAGTCAAGACGAGTGTTTTTATTTGCGTTTACTGTTAGTCAATGTTCGTGGTCCAACATCATTCCAATATCTGCGAACTGTTAATGGTCTATTGTGTGCCACATACAGAGAAGCCTGTCAACATTTGGGATTGTTAGAGAATGACACTCATTGGGACCACACTCTCGAAGATGCTGTGATTTCGTCAAATGCTAAACAAATACGAACATAATTTTCTATAATTTTGTCTACATGCTAACCTTCAAACCTTCAAATTAATGATACTCCAACTTGCAACCTTTCGAGGAATTCTGCGATGGCCAAAGTGCTGCAGCAAACCAGATTGATCATATGGGATGAATGTACTATGGCACACAAAAAATCTTTGGAGGCATTAGATCGCTCGATGCAAGATTTACGAAATAACAAAAACCGGTTTGGTGGTGCCATGATACTATTGGCAGGTGATTTTCGACAAATATTGCCAGTTGTTCCACGCTCAACGCCAGCTGATGAACTGAATGCATGTTTGAAGTCGTCCATTTTATGGAAATACATTAAAACACTTAAATTGAGTATAAACATGAGAGTCGAATTGCAGGAAGACCAGTCAGGAGAAGTGTTTTCCAAACAACTACTCGATATTGGTAATGGTAATATTGCTGTTGATAGATCATCTGGATACATTACATTCCCTACCAATTTTTGTAACTTTTGTGAATCAAAGACCGAACTCATGGAGAAGGTTTTCCCAAACATTGCACAAAATTACGTAAATCACGTTTGGTTAAGCGAACGTGTTATATTGGCCGCAAAAAATGTTGATGTGAACGAAATGAATTTTCAGATTCAAGAGAAAATAGCTGGCGAATTGAAGAATTACAAATCAGTTGATTCCGTTACTAATGAAGATGAAGTTGTGAATTATCCAACAGAATTTTTAAATTCGCTGGAATTGCCCGGGTTACCACCTCATAATCTGCAATTAAAAATCGGATCAGTAATTATTATGTTACGGAACATAAACCAGCCACGTCTGTGTAATGGCACCCGGCTTGCGGTGAAGAAATTATTGAACAACGTCATCGAAGCCACAATTTTGAAAGGGAAGTACAAAGGCGAAGATGTTTTAATCCCACGCATCCCTATGATACCGAACGATATGCCATTCAGCTTTAAGCGTTTACAGTTTCCAGTGCGGCTTGCATTTGCAATGTCAATAAATAAATCACAAGGGCAGTCGCTAAGTGTATGTGGCATCAATCTAGAAAATCCATGTTTTTCACATGGCCAATTATATGTCGCCTGTTCCCGTGTCGGAAAACCATCAGCATTATTTATTTACGCGCCAGAACATAAAACTAAAAATATAGTGTACCAAAAAGCATTAGATTAAAGAAACAGCAGCATTAGAATAGAGAGAAACAGTGAAGGGTATAGAGGCTATTAGTTGTTTTCTAGAGCGCGCGTGGTGTTAAGCTCAGTATTTACTTCAAAATGCCAAGTTGTTCAATAGCGATTTGTAAAAATATAAGTGGAATTATTGAATCCTATGGAATAAACACTATTATGAAAATATATATTTTGTTTTGTATTTAATAAAATTAGGTCCTTTTCAGATATGGCGAGACCAGGGAAATAGGGATTAATTTATATATGGAGGATATTATAGATTCCAGTTTAAATTGAATAGGTACTCATACCTAAGATAGGTCAACTATACAAAATAAAGTAGTGCATCAAAGCTACGCTAAGGCGGTACGAAGTTCGCCGGGTCAGCTAGTTATACTATAATATTATAAATGTGAAAGTAACTCTGTCTGTCTGTTTGTTACGCTTTCACGCCCAAACCGCTGAACAGATTAAGCTGAAATTTGGCATAGTTAGAGGTTGTATCCCAGGGAAGGACATAGGCTACCTTTTATCCCGAAAAAATGAAAAAATCCTGAGGAACCGCGGGTTACACCGCGGGAGCGCAGCTATTTGTATATATATTTCTTTTTAATCAACCTATTGTGTCCCACAGCTGGGCAAAGGTCTCCCCCAAAATTTTCCACACGTCCCTATCTCTGACGATCTCCACCTGTCTCTCGAACCCGTCGAGATCGTCCCACCAATGCCTGCTCGGCCGATCTCGTCGTGCCTTCAGTTCTCAAAATTTAATTTTATATTTTACAGCTCAATACATGCCCACATCTTTCAGAAGTTAGTATTCCATACGTGACAGGTTGCAAGCCCATCGCCGCCTATAAGAACACTAACTGGTTTCCTCACGATGTTTTCCTTCATCGTTTAGAGGCCGTGTTGTCACTTATGGAATACTAACTTCTGCAAGATGTGGGGATGTATCAAATATGTGTTTGGACATGCCTCTGACTACCCCCCTTAGACATAGGATCTGGAATAAGTAACATAGTATCAAATATGTGTTTGGACATGCCTCTGACTACCCCCCTTAGACATAGGATCTGGAATAAGTAACATAAAAAGATCTGAGGATTGTCTACCGCACCTTGGGGATACAGTTGTGATCCTGTTTTTTACAGCTCAATAATATTTACCTGTGGAAGTTATACAGTTCTCCCGTGGTAGGATGAGTGGCGGTCAGAACAACGTGCAAATGGTGCGGTCGACCAACGCGGGCCACGCCGGTCGTCGATACGTGGATCATCTCGTGAGATGTCGACCAAACTCTGTTAAAATCCAAACTAATATTAAAAACCTGAAAACTAGAGGATTAGCGAGTGTATTATGTTACGTTGCCCAAAACGGAACGATAGCGCGATCAAATTTTTCCTGTGGCGCCATCTATTATGTAGTAAAATGTCTCTGTCGTCTGTCAGTTTGTTACCTTTTCACGCCTAAACCACTGAACAGATTATGCTGAAATATGACTTGGATAAAGATGTCCCAGGGACGGACATAGGCTACTTTTTTTTTTTCAAAACGAATCATGGAGGGCGTGAAATAAGGGTTGAAGAATTTTTTTTTTTTTTTTTTATAGAAAAAATGGAAGAGTGAAACATATTGTCCCGACTCTTGAACCCACTTAGTGAGGTATAAGGCGGGAAGATGACGTTCAAAGATATAATGAAAGAAAACATTAAAAAAAACTAAAAGCAACAGTGTTACAAGCAGTCATAAATCATAATGTTATAAAATATGTCAATTTGGACTTTAGATAAAGTTTAATGTCACTTTTAAATCATTGAAAATCAATTGATAAATAAATAAATAACGCTGGACTTTTCACACAGCATCGTCTAGCCCCAAAGTAAGCAGAGCTTGTGTTATGGGTACTAGAATGACTGATAAACTACTTATATACTTTTTGTTAGTAAATACATACATATTATACATAGAAACACCCAGACCAGAGACAAATATCTGTAGTATCAAACATTTGTCCTGCGGCGGGGATCGAACCCGCAACCACTGCGCCACAGCGGTCGTCAAATTGATCATGTCTTATGGACACAAAAATCCTATCATGAGACAGACTATCAATAGAATTATTCTTCGCTTTAGTTATAATTTTCATACATACTTGCCAGTAGCTTTCACATGCGGGTATTTCTTCAGATGCACATTAACATCGATACTGCCGTCTCCTTTGATAGTGACGACACCGTCGTGAGTGAGCGAGAGGGCGTCTTGCGTCTCGCTCTCCGACCAAACAACCTCTTCGCCACCTCCGCCGATGTGTTTGAGAGGAAATTGCCTAATAAATTCAAATCAAATCAAGTTTATTCAGGAACAATGTCTTATTTTATTTATTATACAATGGAAACGATGATACCTGCAGAAGTTTTTTGTAAAACTGTGTCGCAGGCAAATTAAAATCTTCTTATCGTGGCACCAGTTCTTTCGAACCAGTGTGGTGAAAGGATTTTAAGTGTGCCTCAAAGAGGCTCCTTTCGTGCACTTGACACATGTTTTCGAACTTTTTTTAGGTTACTTTTTAAACTCACATGATTTACTTTTACGACATGCCGGTTTCCTCACGATGTTTTCCTTCACCGTTTGAGAGTACTGGCATAGTACACACAATCAGTAAATGAAAAAAACACAAATTATTTCCATGGTGCAAATCTGAGGAAAAGAAGATTATAGAGGTAAAATTCGCTTTTGCTTTTTTTATGTACTTAATTATGTATGTACAGTCAGCAACGAAAGTCGATTAACGTTTTATGTTTCACAAATCTGAATATTTCCGAAATTCGTAACAATCTGACCAACATTTTTACTAATATTTGAAGATAAAGTCTTGGTTCATAATTATTTCCCATTTTTTCTTGATTTTTAAAACAAAAGCCATTTTAAAAAGTCCAACTGTTAATCGACTTTCGTTGCTGACTGTATGTATGTTAAAGAATACTTAAATAGATAACTTTTTAATTTGGGTGTGTAAAAAAAGGATCATGACGCGTTAATATTTGTGAGGATTGTATACTTACTGAATATTGTCTGTCCATGCGACAAATAACTCTGGAGGCACTATTTCCAATGGTTCTACTACCACACCTGATACTTGTCCTTCCACCTGCAAAATTTTAAAGCATAAAATATAACACCCAAACTTTGTCAGCCTCACTCATACTGATACGCTATGGATGCTTTCAAAACATCCTTTTAAGTCATAGATAAGATAAGATAAAGTTTATTGTGCCAAAAACAGGTATAGCGGTACAAAAGATACATTATTTATTACATGATTCATGATAGGTCTGTACCCAGGTTAAACCACGATTCCCCACACTAGCATACATAGAAACACCCAGATCCGAGATAAATAATTGCAGATCACACATTATCCCGCGGCGGGGATCGAACCCGCAACCTTCTGCGTCCCAAGCGGGCTTTCACCCATTGCGACTGAAAAGCCTGTATAGTAGGGTCACAGCGATTTGCCGTATACTCCCTCACATAAATTATTTTATAAAGTTAATGTATCAACTTGTGCTCGCGCTAACATTGTTTTACAAGAAAGAAAGAAGTAAGTACTAGAAGAACACATAGGCATAAGTTGCCGCTTTTAAATAGGCGAATAAATAAAACATCATTTATAGAAATATCATAAAATCTTACCTTACTAGACAAAAGCTTTCCCTCAATAGAATACAAAGTTGCTTTCACTGTAAACGGTCCTGAATTTGCTGCTACCGCGTCCGTCAACGTTCCATTCTCCGTAGACCGTATCAAATCTACATTCGCCACTCCCTCCACTGCCAAACGAATAAGCAGCTCACTGCCCGCTGTCAACGCATGACCGTCCTTGTCAAACACAACACAGTGTATAATAAAAACGTCATCTCTTATAAGCAAGTTCGGTGGTCGTAATGTAACTCTGATATTAAACGGAGCGGCGACTGTTAGAGTCGCGATGGCTACTTCAGTGGAACCTGACATGAGTAGAACGGTTGTTGTGCCTGTATCAGTGCCTTTGACTTTGGTGGAGTCTTCGAGTAAAGCTACGTCGGTTTCAGGGACTTTTAGGTAGTATAGAGTGTCAGATATATCTTGGATGGTGAGACGTCCGGCGCGCGCTCTGACAACCCTGGAAATAATATGAATGATAAACTTCTGTGGGTTAAGGAAATACAGGTAATTTAATTATAATATTAAAAGCCAAATCAAAAAAATCTTATTGTACATAAGCCATTGAATAGAATTGAATAGAATAAGGTTTTATTTTCTCCACATCATATACAACAGTTACACAATAGGTACTTAAATCTACACAATTTTATGTGGGTGAAAATACGGCTACCCCTCAGCATTTGCTCCAACAGCTCGAGAGTGTTGGAGCGCTGGTTTTCAGTGGTGAGGGCTTATGTACAATAGTGGTGGGGATGTGTCGTCATGATGAAGAATGATTAAATGAATGTTGAATTAGATATTAAGGACTGAACAGGACCGAAAAGAGTGGTGTTCTAGAGAGAAGTTATCTTCTCTCTAGAACACCACTCTTTTCAGTCAGGTCTCTTGTCAGGTGTAACCGGGCTGAATAGATTCAAATTCAAATTCAAAACGTTTATTGCTTCTATAGAAGATATGTTATAATGCTTAATCTGTGGTATCTAAATCTGTTTATGTGTAAGATGCAGTTCACATAGTTTAAGAACTTCTTCAATTCTTACAAACTTTCCTGTATAAAGTTTTCACTATCATTACCTGTACTTCAAAATATCGCCGGGTGCAATCGTAGCAGTTGCTGGAGTGAGTACAACACTGGCCACCACATGCAAGTTGAAATGCGTGCAGATATCATCAAGGCAAGCCTTCACTCGGGACTCTCCCAATGCCTGGCCGTAGAGCAGGACTGAATGGGAATGGAACCCTTGAGCTTCCAATTCTGCAACGCCTTTTGGAGCTTCGTAGTCAGTATCCTTCCAGCTGACTAACCTAAAGAAGATAATTTGTAAACATTGATTTTAAACCAATGCAAAAAAACTTTGAAATATGTGACTTAGTTATAAGTTTTTAAACCATTTAACTAAAATAAGTGATTTAAGATACATATTCAAGGTAGTCAACCAATTTATTGAGTTAACTTACATAACAATCAAGTTGTCCCCTTTAGTACTTCCAAGGTTCTCAATGCTCCATGTCAATTTGACGCCTTCGAGAGATGAGAATTTGTTTCCTGAAATAAAATAAAGCCATTAGTTTACAGAACTATTAAAACATAGGGACTCAATTGACCCAATAAAACAAACAAACAGGACCACAACCCCCGAGACGCAGTAGATATTCTCTCAGATCTTTTAGGTCAAGGCCTATGCATCAGTACTGACAGGGGTCTTAATCTTAACCTCTCATTAATGGCACACTCGACACCACGGTTCACAGTGCTCTTCACACTACCTGGAACAGAGGAAGGTGAAGGAAAATCATCAGGGAGAAGGTGATCCCTAAAGGAGGACCCTCAGTATTGAGGAACACGATTCGAGGAGGAAGAGTTCTTAAACATTAGCTTTTTGCGTCAAGGATTGCAGATCACACGCTTCGTGACTTTTCTGACGGTATAAAAGATTTGCTGGCCCACTCCGGACGCACAAACTCTGGGCTGCTTATTATAGAAACTTAAAACCTTAGTTGAACCCCATGTTGACACATGTCAAAACAAAACTGATACCACAAAAAAGCGTTCTATGTATGAGTATTTAAAGATCGTTTTTCTGGGGACAGTTTTTTAGTTAGACTTGGTCTAAACTCGGTTCATTTTCTTGTAATAAGATGGTGGATACCACAAAAAAATTATTATGATGTTGTATCATGGGTACCTTGATCATCATAAGCAATAACTTCAAAGGCTTCTGGTGCTTCTTCCAAGTAAAGTTTCCATGTTGTACTCATCACCTTGATTGCACTTATTTTGTCAATGTCAACATCGCCTCGGAGTAGCTGAAACACATGAATATTTGACTAAGGTTTTCAGTTTGTTGAATCAAAGGCGCCTGATATTTATTTATAATCTAGTTATGAAACTCTAGTGATACCTAGAATTTAAAACAATTTTTACATCATCAAAGTGAAAGGCAGCATGTTAGGTTTGGCGCCAATTTCATAATAAGGTTCATACCTCGCCGGAGTTGACTTCCTCAGCCAGGATGATAACAGAACCAGGCGGCACACATGTTTTGGAGACAGAGACACGTGCAGCGCGAGAGCAATACCCCGAAATATCTTCGTAAAGTGGTTCTAAGTCAATGATGTCATCTCGAGACAAACTCCTGAAATGTTTCTATTTTTTAGCAAACCAGAGGTTACCAAAGGTTCAAAATAAAATCTTAGGTATACTAACCATGTGTAACAGCCTCCATCGATGATTTCAAAGGTGAATTTCACGTTCAAATCCTCAAACCAGGGTAGCAGTACTCTCGGAGTGTTTATTTTTGCACAATCGCATGAAAATACGCTTAAACTCAGTGCTATCACTGCGAAGAGAATCTCCGACATTTTACCGGTTAGATATCATAAATATTACATGAATACTGTGCAAAATTAACAAAATTATTCGCTATTTTCACAATGTAACCTGCAAAAGTCGCGCAATTCAATTACAATTTCATTCAAACAAAGTGACGGAACGAACGGAATGATTGATTGAATGACATGACATGACATGACATGATGACAACCAGACAGACGCTTTCTTGTGTTGTCAGCATTCAAAATTGTTAGAAATTAATAGTGATGCGTATTTTTGCTTACTTCGGTAAAAAAGCAGTACCGGTTTTTATTGTACATCCAACTAGTACTACACACACATGACACTACAGTGAAGTAAAAAAAAAAATAAACAAATGTCAAAAATGCCAAATATGGCTGACCTGTGTTTGTCATGTTTGTCCCGTATTTTACGTGAATTTTATAAATAAAAACTACAATGATGAGTATAGGAAAATAACAAGAAACGTTCTTGGCACTCCCTTATCTGTATAAATCATCAACCTTGTGAATAAAACAGTTCAACACAACAATGTCCGTCGACAAAGCACCAGAAATAAAAGGCTACGAGATCGATAAAATCAAACGTCGTCATAGAACTGACGACACTATTGTTGCGACAGTGGTAGCATGTGGAGGTGAAGATACATCGCAACACATTAAAATGGAGAAGGCGGACGAAAGCGCGGGGAAGCCAACGGAGCTCAGCCTTCAAGGCAACTCTCATCTGATATCTAGCACAACAAGCAGTTTAGCCGATACGCCTGGTGATTCTGGTGTGTTATGCTTGGACAGTGAGGCTTCGGAAGCTACTAGTCAAGCTCTCATGTCGCACAGTCTCATTGGAGCTGAAGAACTAACTTGTGATAGTGTTTACGACGCGCCTGCTTCCTGCTCGCAGGATATGATCCGCAGCACCACCAGCAGCGTCATGACCCGCAGTGATATCGACAACCAAAACATAGGAGCACCTGACGATATTGTCCCAGAACTACTAGTTGAGACACACAAGAAGCCAACTTATGAAAACTTGCCAGATGTTGTGTTAAAAGCTTTAGAAAGTGAGAAAGTTGGTGCTGATGAAATAAGAAAGCCAGCATTAAGGACAAATGAACCAAAGAAATCTCTCTCTGAAGATATTGTGTATAGACGGAGATGCCGCAAAAAGTCACAAAGTGGACCAAGCTCACAGAAGAAACGAGTTTCATTCCATGAAGATATATTGAATAATACCAAAACAGATAACATTCATATAGAAAGAGGTTTCATTTCATACGTGCCTGATGGTTCGTACTGTGATAAGTTTAGACAGAAAAATAATGGAATGACGGATAGATTCTCATGGTGTGCATCTGGAGACCGATCACCTAAATATGCTGCGGATGTCGCACAGCAGACTATGTCCGATATCCTAACTTATGGTGGCTCTAATGACAGAAGTGGTATTTTCGAGTATGCTGGTGGAGATAATGAGCTTGGAAATGAAATAAATGATAAAGACAATAATAATGATCCTCAGCAGACAAGAAAACTTTACGGGTGTGATTCAAATAGTTCAGATTCTAATTTTAGCTGCGATTCTGAAACTTCATCCAGTGACTCATCATCATCACACTCGAATAAAACTGAAACAACTTTGCTGAGAAGAAAGTGTGAGAAAGCTCAAAAGTCATATTCTTGTGATGGTTTTGAAAATAATGGTCATGTAGCATTTATGAGGAAGACTTACTTCTCTGAAGCTGATATTGACCAATCACATGATCGAGCAAAGCAACCGCTAGAGGTCACACAGAGCCCCAGCAAGATGAATGAAGTAAAATCAGTCTTAAAGAAGAAACGGTACATCACTACAAATGTAGTAGAAGAAAACAAACGGAATAGCAAAGTTCTCAACTTGCTGGATACAAATAACATCATAGACTCGCTAAAGAATTTCTACAAGAATTTCAACTTCAACTTTACCCCTGAAAAAGGGTTACCAGAGAACAGCTTTGACCTAAATAACGTTGTTGAAGCTTTGGCTAGTGATGTAAATCAAAATAAGAATATATCCAAAAGTCTAGACTCTGGTTTCCAGATTGAAGATGAAGATGACTTTGTTGAGATCAACTTGAATGGACAACAGCTTGACACAGTGAAATTGAATAAAGAAACCACTCCAGCTCCCAAGAACTCAGTTACTGGTGAAAGAACACCAAATGAAGGATCACCACGACATAAACTTACCCTGAATATGAAAACTCAAGATAAAAAGTCTGTAAAGGGTGACTTCCCGCCTCTTAGTAAATATGTAGTAAACTGTGAGAGCACAGTTTACGAACACAAGGGAGTCTCATACAGCTATGTTCATGATACATTCCAAACCGCCTTTGATGCACCAAAAGAAACATTTGTACCTATCCCGGAAACAACTCCAGTAGCTGAACTGGTCACAAGCTCCAGCAAAATTGATGTGAAATCTCTGGCTGCTAGTAACAGCAAAACTGATCTCAAATCCTTGACCACTAGTACAAGCAAATCTGACGTGAAGTCTGAAGCCGACACCTCTAGCAAAACATCCACTCCAAGGCGGCATTTCAACAAGAACGTTCTAGATGAAACTGAACAGAAGAATGGAGTTTCAAAACATCTTTCGTCACCAAAGAAGCAAAACGTCAACCGCTATCGAAAATCCGCATCAACGGTTCAAAAAATGACAGAGGAAATAGCTCAAGCGAATAGCGACAATTGCTCGAATACCGATAATTCCACCTTAAAAGGAGCGGAGGATTTCAACGACGAACTATTCGATAGCCCAGCCAATCAGAAGCTGCAATCGAACAAATCGGCACTACTCAATCGGTATCTGAAGAATGTGTGTCAACGCAAAGACTTGGAACTCAAAATCAAGAATAACAAGTTCTACCAACTGAAGTTGTTGTTAGAGAAACGGTTTCCGAGCATTATATTTCCTTTCAAGGACGTGTCGGATACATTCCATATGTCCGCGGCGAGAATGTCACGCCTTATAGACAAAGAGGTGATTGAGAACAAAAGGCTTTCTGTGAGGCTGCTGACGGCCGACGAGCCTTCATACTTTGACAGTTTTGAAGATAACGTCGCTATTGAATGCAACGAGAAACTGAGGCTTCAGATATTTTCGTACCCTAACGAGACCTTGAATAGGGTGAGTCCCCCCAATCTTTTTAGATTACGATAACTTCTAAAACTTAATAAGGACCATCATTGGTAATATTAACTACGGTTTTCCAATTTACAGAGCTTCAGTTCCGTTCCGACGTATTTCTGCATCATAATATGAGTAGTATTCAAAAGCCACCGCCAAGAACCGTGTTGGTCGAATGGGGTTGTGCCCCGACTTTCAATCCTAAAATCGTGGTCACTGGATTTTTTGTTTCGAAATTTTTATATGCGCTTTAACACGAGCTCATAACGGTGAAGGAAAACATCGTGAGGAAACCCGCAGCTTAGTCAGCTCCACACGTATTGACGTCGCCTTTCCTGTGGGCCAGGCTGATTAAGCTGAGAGGATGGTTTAGGTGCTGGGCAAGCCTATTCCATCTCAAACAATGTCCCAGGCACTACAGCGTCCCGTTAAGTGTAGGCATAGGTTGCCTCCTGACGCTGTATAAATCATCTAATATAGATGTAAGGCCTAAGTATAGTATTCAAAAAATGTCTAAGAACTATCTCAACTTGTTATAATTAAATCTAACTGGTACATTATCCTAAGTTCTGGATATTGTCCAAGACATTTGGTGGCTCACGTAAACTAAAAGGCAGTAACAAAATAACATGCTTTAGCCAAAAAACATTACCATATTTTACCCAAACTGTTAGAAAGAGGGGAGCATAAATGAGTCATACCAGTTGAATAAACTAGAGCTAGTATAACAGTTATTTACAAACTGCATCGTCTGTAGTTGTTTATCTAGTATATAACATAATCGAATCATAGATATAGATAGATAGCCTAAATACTAGGCTACTCCCAGTTTGGATGAGTTTTGACGACCGCCGATATAGGACAGAGAAACATGTGCCGACCGCACATGGGATAAAGATAAGAATGATGAGTAACTTAATATTATCTTGCTAGCTATTTCCCACGACTTAGTCCGCATTGAAAGCTATTACTTATCTAGTTTCCCCATACAAACTTTCACCGCTTGTTGCAATATGGTACAGAGAAATATATGTGCCGAACTTGTTACAAGGACAGGAAGATGAGCGATTAACTGTCTTATTTTCAGATGATGAGAGTCCAATCTCCATACGCAATGGAAGACGGCACATGGACGCCGCTCCTCGTCTTCATAACAGATTACGCTCTCTACGTGGCCAGCGTCAAACAAGGCGGCACCGAGTATGAAATGCAATGTCGACTGCCTCACAACGAACTTGATGCTATAGCCGTGAGTATACTCGTATATCTGTTTTAGGTATACAAATGATACAAAATACTTTTTCAAGTTTGAAGTTGTCATAAAGATAGATAGACATTTGTTTGGTAACACACCTACGTCTAACAAACGAACAAGAAAAATGTAAAAAATAGGTAAGTACTAAATAAACAAAGTAGGTAGGTATGAGGTAAGTAGGTGACAGTTAATAAAAAACAGAAGTAGGTAGATATGAACCTATACCTACTGACCTAATGACCTAAATAGTAAAATAAAATTAAAAACAAACAATAAGTAGGTAACACAAAAAGGAATGTCGGATGGATTCGAATGGATTCGAACCCGCAACGATCAGACGATCCTCCTAAAGCCGGAGTGCCTTACCATTCGGCCACAGAATCCGTGTCGTCACAATCGAAAAAAAAAGATCTATCCCATTATTATAATTGTCTCTTTTGAAAGTTCATCGAATCGAATGCATTTGAATGTAGTGCGATTCAGATCGTTATAGGTCAGGATTCCTTTTGTTTTACATATTAGAAAATGTAGTCAGTTGCATTGCAATCCGGTTTTGCTCAAATTGTTAATAGCCTGTCTCTGGCTGTATGTTGACATTTATGTTGTTTAAAATTAAGGTCAATCGCCTTAAAGGACAATAATATTGAAAGGTCAAGCGATATCTTTGTCTCATTAGTAAATGAACTTTCTCAACCATAATATTGATATAATAATATGTTAATGATATCAACATGCGGTCACAATGTTTTTATTGAGCGCATAAATTCTTGTGCATAACAATATTATACAATTATTATACTCGTGTGTATGACTCAATCTAAAACCCATCTAACTAAAAGATTATAACTGCCATGACGTAAGGATTTTAGCTTCCTCTATACAACTCTTATGAAATTAATATAAACTCACAAACTTTTACTGGCTTTTAGAGCGTTGGTCGTATGCACTCTTTTATTTTTAGATAGTGGTAAGTAAACATAGCATTAGTCAGGCGAGTATTTTCCATGTCATGCAGTTGGTTAGAAATGGTTTAGCTGCTAGAAAAGATGGGGTTAAATAATAAATAAATAATGCTAGACTTTTTCACACAGCATCATCTAGCCCCAAAGTAAGCAGAGCATGTGTTATGGGTACTACATGACTGATATACTACTTATATACTTTTTGTTTGGTAAATACATACATCTAATACATAGAAACACCCAGACCATAACACAACTAGTTATCAGTAAACCATGACGTTGGTTCTAATAACGAATGATTATAAGCTCATCGTACCCCACGGCTGGGAACAGGTCTATGTGAAATGATAGAGCTTAGAAAAGGTAGATGGATTGTGTAGGTAAAAGAAGATATGGGTCAGAGAAGAGTGAATACATAATGAACTTTAACTTAACTCACCATTGGTTTCCCACGTTTTTTAGGTATCAAGCAGGGTAATAGTTTTGACCTGTCTTTTCCCAGGTGGGTCCAGAAGCGCAATACATCCAGATAGTAGACGTCGCGGGTAACATAGCTTGTTCGTTGGTGACCGGCGAAGCGTCACTTGGCGCTCGTTTAGCCTCGTCTTTAGAATGGAGCGCGCGTACTTCGCCACTTCGCATTCTTCGACCGCCTGCGATGATCCCCCTCACTTGTAGGGAACTCGCGGCTGCTGTTGCCAGGCAACGGTATGAGAGACGGGTAAGCAATTGTGTATACAGATATTTTAAAAATCATAAAAGTCAGGTAGGTACAATACGCACAACGGATCTTTAGCTCTCTGAAGTTAGGTGCAATAGACAACTGCGAAGGTTTGGTAGAGTAAGCGAGAAAGCACGATTTTAGGCGTCATCAAAAATGGGTTCTGCGCAGCTACTTCAGAGAGCTAAAGAACGGTTGTGCGTATTTTACTTTGTGTTGAGTCTACCGAGTGTGATTAGTAAAACTTATTGCTGAAACTATCAAGATAAGGTGTTTCTTGTCCTGAATATTTCAGCTTTCTAGCAGCATCGGACCGAAACTGATATAGTTCAAAAATTTGAAACGCTTCGAGAAAATAAAAACTTTTAACGCGTTCTCTGCCACCAAATCATGCTTCACAGCCACCTTTTTTATTAAAACCACAAACTAATTACAATCATAATTTTCATAAAATCGCATTAGCATATTTTACTAACAAAATGTTTTAATGAATGAAAATATACATTTATTTTGCTCTTATGATTTATTTTTTAATTTATAAATGAAAAACAAACAAATCGTTGATAAAAGCGTGTTTGGTTTTTCATACCGTAGTTTTTATTTTCCTGTACTTAATGTTACATTGTATTAAAATTACTAATTCCTACATTTCCTACTAGGCTAGCGTTGACGTCGTATTTGATACACTGGCCTCATTATGACTTAAATTTCCAGTAATATGAAAATTCCCGTTTTATTCATAGCTCTGGCTGGATATGAATTCATTTTCATAATATCTATATGCTTCTGACCATATAGATATAAATTAGGTCATGTAACTAGGAGAGTGCTTTGTATGAATTTTGATGGATTTACGAGTAGAGGTAGGCCAAAGAAAAGATGGATAGATTGTGTAAAGGATGACATGAGTAAGAAAGTAGTGAGTATTGAGATGACGGCTGATAGAGGAGAATGGATGAAGAACACTGTTGTGCCGACGCCACATAATGTGGGAAAAGGGCAGGAAGATGATGATGCTTCTGACCATAGACTGCAGTATCAAAATGGTGAAGCTCAAATGAAATCAAATCCATTGATATATTACTAGATGGACTATTTAGTTTTAAGATGGATCACTTAAAAGAAAGCTAGGCCCCAAACCGTTTTACCTTGGTTCTTCACCTTATAGGTCGCGAAGGAACAGGAGTAGAATCACCTAGTTTTAAGACTTATAAATCCCAGCGGTCCTACTAATTGTTGCGTTTTGACTTTCATTACAATACAATACAATACAATATCTTTATTGATAACGGCACGTTATAGGTCAAGTACCAGGGAAAGTAGGTACGTACATATTTCTTAAATAACAATGATTTATATCATAATAAATTCAGGTTAGATAAAAAATAAAAACTATATTAATAATTGATTTAAATTTAAACATTATTATTGCATTGGCAGTTCGTAAAACTCTTCTACAGAGTAAAACGACTTTTCGAGTGGAGTTCCATTAGAGTGGGACAAAAAGTAGAAATGAATCCATTGATTTATTTGTTTAGTGGAGTATCGCACTTTAGGGATTCGTCATCGTGATACATTATCGGTGCTTCCAGGCACCTCAGATTCTGTTCTACGGGCGTGTGTGCTCCGGCGATGCTGGTGATCGATTGATCGAAGCACCCGGCGCCTTCGCCCCGCCACTGGAGGGATATCTCATGTGCAAGACTGACAAGAGCCGAAGATTCGAGCCCTGCTACTTTTTACTACGGTTAGTGTCATTAAACTAAGTAGTTAAATAAATAAATAAATAATGCTGGACATTTCACACAGCATCATCTAGCCCCAAACTAAGCAAAGCTTGTACTATGGGAACCAGATAACTGATATACTACTTATATGATTTATGTTTGTAAAAACATACATATTATACATAGAAACACCCAGACCCGAGACAAATATCTGTAGGTCATACAAACATTTGTCCCGCGTCGCAGGCGGACCTTCGCCCACTGCGCCACAGAGGTCGTCATATTTTCGTCAGTTAAACAGGAAGTCATCGCGAAAAAAATACCTTAAATATTGTTTCCCGATATTCAACCCATTTTTCCTGATATGAACTCAGTAAGTAAAAGTAAAAAAAAATACTTATGTCAAAAGATATGCAGTTAATTAGGCTTATTAATTATTATATTTCATAATTATTATTAAGTACTTAATTAATTGTATCCTCCCATTCTTCAGTATTTAATATTAATTACCCACAGCAAAAGTTTATTATTTATTATCACGGTTGTTATGACACAAATACGTAGGTGTTTGTTGTTTTTATATTGATAATAATTCTTACCTTACAATAGGTACGTAGTCAATGAATTTCAACAAATAAAGTAACAATCCTGCTGTTTTGTCAAACAATAGAATTTCAACAAACACAAAAAAGCATAAACTCAAACTCAAAATTAGTTTATTCATTGAAATCACTTTGGATTGTTTAGAATCGTCACTTTTCAATTTGTATATATAATTATAATACATTTTTATCTTAATTATGTTAAATAAAACACCTATGATATCTTTTTACTCTGATAATCTATTAAAAAAGGTTTCTAAGGGCTGTCACAATAATCTGTTAGCTTTAACAGCCTTGTCAAGAAAAATTACGGATTGTTAAGCTGCTGTGACAAGCCCAGAAGCTTGACAGTCTGTTAAAGACAAGGCTATTATCGAACTAGCAGAGTATGGTGAAATTGAGCCTAAATATACGCAAAGATCGCAATATTTCATATGGATAACCTAACCAGCCACTGTCCCTAAGCCTTAAGGTAACCATTCACGAGACGTCCATTTGGCAGACGTCTTTTTGAACTGGACGCATGGATTTTAATTGGTTTGGAAATCCAGAGCTTCACGACGTTGTTTTTACCATTCACGGAACGGTTTCGGAAGACGACCACTCCATTTGGATTGGTGGACGTATTGTGAATGGGTACCTTTAGATGGTCTGGGGCCTTAGCAAACAGACTTGGAAATTTTCAATATCTTATCCTGGAGTCAAATATCCTTGTTAGTCAAGTCTAGCGAACCATTTGTCATGGCGTTAATTCCTTGTACCTCACTACTAGTTCTTCACAGTACTTGTCGCGAAGAAACTGGTGTTAAAGCTTTTTGGCTTTTAATAAATGTGCTGTACATTACACACAGCGTCATCTAGCCCCAAACTAAGCAAAGCTTGTTCTATGGGTACCAGATGACTTTGCAGATCATACAAACATTTATCCCGCAGCGGGGATCGAATCTGCAACCTTCTGCGTCTCAAGCTTGCTTTCACCCACTGCGCCTTAGAGGTCGTCAAATTTTTGATAAGAAAGCCTACCTTACTCTACAGAGCGGGGGTGTTACATTGGGGTCCCCACTCCCCCGACGGAAATCCACTTCCGAACAACATAGCGTTACGCCTGGTAGCCGGAGTTCGACGTCACGTAGACTGGAGCAGGCGGCCGCATTGCTTCGAACTGGCGCTTTGTGACGGCAGTCGGCTGTTACTGGCCGCGCCTGATGAACCAGCTGCCTCTTCCTGGCTTCAGTCTCTTCTCTTACACGCGGCTCAGGTGAGTCTTCAACAGGAATATAGGACTTCTAGCTAGCAACATATAAGACCGCCACGTAGACTGGAGCAGGCGGCCGCATTGTGTGTGATCCACATTTTCTAACCCCAACAACAAACTCCAATATTTTTTTCACTATCATGGCTATATCATAGGTATATGTATAGGTGGAATATATACCTGTATATAGGATAGGCAGGCTTTTGCCCTGCAGTGGGACGATGCAGGCTAGAAATAATAATAATAAGTAGTGAGTTGGCGAGTCTCCACCCGCCATTTTTACATGTTCGTTAACATTGTATCGGCGGATGTCATAGTTCACATAGTTTCCCCAGTACCCAGTCCACTACCATCTCACCCCAAAGACCGGTAATTAGTTTTCCATATCCTCAATAGTTCTGCACAAACCGGAGACTGTTCCTGAATGCATTTTTATAGTGTTGAAGGGATAGTAGCCGGTATGTGTCTCCATCACACAAGATCAAAATTGTCAAAAAGGCCTCTGTGTGTTGGCTTCGGCCCCATGCATGCCTATCCGGGACTCTATAGTTCCGTGATGTTAAACTTTGACAAACAAAATAATAATAATAATAATGGCTATATCCCCAACGCACTGACTACAGTGCGTTGGAGATATATTCAAGATCCTTTAAAGACTGAAGAAGTCTTTGTTGTTTTATTTTTACTTGAAAAAAATGCAAACAAAACTGACCTGTAATTTAGTGCAGTAAAGAAATCTCCGGGCTCTATAAAAAGATGATGCTAAACACAATGTTCAATCAGACAGTCCTTTGAAGACTTTTTTTATTAAAAAAAAACTCCTCTCATGCAGTAACCTCTATTCCCAACATCTCCAGGCTCTAGAAGAAAAGGACGGTGTCAATAAGACCGACCCTCGGGCAGGTGGACCACCCCCCGGGTGTACGGTGTTGGTGACCCCCACGGAAGTAATCAGTCTGCGCGACACTTTGGATATGTCTTTTGTGGCTGGTGCCGCGCCTTATCTTAAAAATCGCGGGTCGGATACACTACTCAGAGGTAGGAAACATTCGTTTGATGTAGATCTTTAAGGATCCTCAGATGAGATACTCGTACTCTTAAAAAAAGTGAGGTGAGGAAGTGGTAGATTTGCTTGAGAATACTGAGAACTTTCTTCTGATCGTACTGCTTCTTCTTCTTGTCGTGTCACCAGTTTCGAACCAATGTGGTGAAAAGATTATAAGTGCGTCTCAAAGAGGCTTCTTTCGTGCACTTGACACATGTTTTCGAACTTTGTAGGTTCTACATGCCGGTTTCCTCACAATGTTTTCCTTCACCGTTTGAGAGTACTGGCATAGTGCACATAGTTTTTTCGGCAGAATAACTCATTGGTGCACGACCGGGGATTGAACCCACGACCTTACGATCGGAAGGCGGGGCCATTACCACTAGACCACCAGTGATCTGTCAATCTTATTGCTAAGATGACTGAAATTACAGAACTATATCTAGATATATTTCTGTGACTGTAACCATATTATAGTATTTTTCACGTATCCCTGACACATAGAACTTTGTTTCACGCTGTACAACAATGAAAAATTTGAAATAAATAAAATCTTGTGATAATATATAAAAGATACAACTTCAAGAAAAAAGGATTTTGTCTACTTCTTTTTTTTATATTTCAGAAGAGTGTGCAGGAGAGATTCAAGCAATTTTGTAGTTATTTATCTCAGATTCTGTGAAAGCTACAACCATCATATTTAGGGAAATGATACTTCGAACTTTAATCTTGGATTACGTGTTTTAAAAACCACGATTGGTGAAAGTTTTCTAGATATTTTTTTTAATAGGTTATCGTTTTGCACACATTTTTCTATTTATCTCAGGAACAGCACACTTTTATTGTTGGGTTTTTGTTTTGTCAAGAAACCTACAAGTATTTCTTTACTTGTGTCTTTTTATTTTTCGATTGGTTGTTTAGTTAACTTTTAATTAGGTAAAAAGTGTTTTGACAATAAGGCTGCATATCTGTAGTGGCAGACAGATTAAGTAATTTACTTATCTCAGTAACAAAAAATAAATCTCAATAGAAGGTAGATTCTTTGTGATGTTTCTTATTTGAACAAGCGTTCGCAAAGCTCAGAATAACATTGTTTAACCTGTATTTAAACATAATTAATGAATATTCACAGAATATGTCGAAGAAATGCGGACTGACGTGGAAATCTTGGCGTGCGGATCCATCAAAAACCTCACGGCGTTCAAGATACCTGATACCGATGAAAATTGGTGCTGTCTGGTAAGCGATCGAGAGCCATGTTGGTCGAATGGGGTTGTGCCTCGACTATCAATCTGAAGGTCGTGGGTTCAAATCCCGGCCGTGCATCAATGGATTTCTCGTTTCGTAAAATGTATATGCGCTATAACACGAGCTCTTAACGGTGAAGGAATACATCGTGAGGAAACACACACGTATTGACGTCGTCTTTCCTGTGGGCGGCTGATTAAGCTGAGTGAGAGGATGGTTTAGGTTCTGGGTAAGCCTATTCCATCTCAAAAACAATGTCCCAGGCATTACAGCGTCCCCCAAGTGTAGGCATAGGTTGCCTCCTGACGCTGTATAAATCATCTAATATAGATGTAAAGGCCTAAGTTTTTTGGTAAGCAATCGAATCTAACTTATCACACTTATCTATCATTAACAACGAGGTAGGAACGTAGTTCAGACGTGTGTGGTGAAACTTTCGTAAATGTGCCACACCATGTGTCTTGGGGTGTAAAAAGAAAAAGACGTCTACCGAAGCCGAAAGGGATAGGTACAGCATCCCAACACACAACCAAATCCAACTGGGCGCGTTGTTTTACGTAGATTGCTGGATTTTGAGTGTTAACTGTTTTTTTTTTCTTTTATTAATGAAATAATAAGGTAGGTATGGTTTTAATTTGTTATACTAGTAGTCAATAACTGAAAATAGCGGTTTTTTTTTCGCTTAATGAGTTTAGAATCATGGTCTGATTGCAACCCCTCAGTTTTCGGTAGTTGTCTTTTTACACCCTGTATAGGTTATTAAAATAACATACAAACTTACAGTCGGTTTGCCTACTGACTGGTTTTCAACCGACTTCAAAAAAGGAGGAGGTTCTCAAGTCGTCTGTATGTTTTTTTTTGTATCTTGTTACGCGATTGTTCCGCCATTTGTTGACCGATTTGCAAAATTCTTTTTATGTTTGAAAGGGTATACTCCAGAGGTGGTCCCATATAAATTTTATTCCTGAGGGATTGATAGTTTCCCCGTAAAACTCTAAACACTTTCCCTCCATGTCACAAATAGAAATCGAATCGACAGCTTGACGCCCTGAGTCACACCGCGTTTCGAGTCAAACATTGAAGTCGGTTTTCTTTTTAGTATTAAAACGTAATTATTACGATTTAAAAGCGTTAACGCATGACGAAGGCCTTAGGGCGGCCTTAAAACTCCATCACCAGAGTTGGCCACCAACTCATACGTACTTACTTACCCAGTTTTTTGAAGTAAAAACTTCTCTAGGCGCTTTGGGCATTTTTTGAGATGGGAAAAGACCATTAGACTCGCGAAACTGTTACCGTTACCTCGTTTAAGTTTTCACTTCTGTCGGTACTCCTGGAGTGCCACTGTTTTTGGAACACAACACTCCACATAAATACCCTCACAGGGTCTATTGGCTGACCGATGGTTTTCGACAGAATACCAGCGCTTCGCTACCTCGCTGTGGCGAGGCATTATGCTGAGTTGAAGCCCTTTTGCTGCTGTAGCACACATACATGACAGGCTTTTTGTTTTTTACTTGTATTCTCTTTTTTTTTGTTTTCATTTTGTTACTGTATTTTGTGTGTGCTTGAGTGGCAAATAAATAAAATAAATGTCTATGTCTATGTCTATGTTTTTTTACAACAATAACTTTCCTGGTGGATCTTATCTTTGAATGATAACATAATGAGTTGTTTCAGGAGTGGAGTGTGTGTGAAGCACGCGAACGAGGCGCGGGTTTGGCGCTAGTGATGGCAAGCAGCAATGAACTGGAGCGGTTTATAGCTGCTGTGGAACAAGCCTTCTGCGCTCTAACAGTACGCAAATAAATACCCTCCAGTTTTTGGGGATAGTATGGTATTCCCCCAAGTTATGGTAAAGAGGGAGTACTCGCCTCTCTAAGGTTTGCCCAACTGGCACACTTACCTTAGGGCCTTCCGGCCGACTGTTATAGTCGGATTGTTCTATATAGGTAGAACTGCCCAGTAACAATCGTCAGCGCGATTCAGAATTTTCCACAGATTAGACATAGCTATTACTTTTTGCGTGTTCCTAGCGCCATCTTGTGGTACAGCTCCGAAGTACGTCACTGTAATTGACATCTCTTGAAGTTCAGCTTATAGTTCAGCTTGTAGTTCAGGCGATGGTAGATAGAGGTCGCCACAAGTTCATTACAACTGAATCTCAAAATGCCTGATATGAGTATTACACAATCTCACAATGACTGAAACCAATAAGACTAAATTTCATAATGATTTTATCCCGTAATGCCCGAAACTCGAAATGTGTTGATCCCGAAATGACTGATTCATTCGTATTGATTAGCTGGACATTTTGAGATTAAGTTTTAATGAACCGGAGGGAAATATTTTATTGCCAAAATCCATACTTATATTATAAATGTGAAAGAAACTCTGTCTGTCTGTTGGCTTTTCACGACCAAGCCACTGAACAGATTAGGCCGAAAATTGGCATGGATTAAGGTTGTTTCCCAGGGAAGGACATAGGCTACTTTAATCCCGAAAAAATACCGAGGGACCGCGGGTCACACCGCGGGAGCTAGTAGGACATATTTTATACGTAACAAATAAAAAATGTCAAAAAAAATCAGAAGCGAAGGGCGAAGGTCCGCCTGCGACGCAGAAGGTTACGGGTTCGATCCCCGCCGCGGGACACATGTTTCTTTGACCTACAGATATTTGTCTCGGGTCTGGGTGTTTCTATGTATAATATGTATGTATTTATAATCAAACAAGTATATAAGTAGTTTATCAGTCATCTAGTACCCATAACACAAGCTCTGCTTACTTTGGGGCTAGTACTAGTGAAGAGTCCAGCGTTATTTATTGTTTTACTATAAACTGCCATTTAATTATCAACCTTATTCCGACCTACATCCTACGACCTCTGCGGCGCAGTGGGCGAAGGTCCGCCTGCGACGCAGAAGGTTGCGGGTTCGATCCCCGCCGCGGGACAAATGTTTGTATGACCTACAGATATTTGTCTCGGGTCTGGGTGTTTCTATGTATAATATGTATGTATTTACAAACAAAAAGTATACAAGTAGTATATCAGTTATCTGGTTCCCATAGTACAAGCTTTGCTTAGTTTGGGGCTAGATGATGCTGTGTGAAAAATGTCCAGCATTATTTATTTATTTATTCCGTCCACAGTGCGAGCCATTCCCGCTCAGCGTGGTCGAAGGCGCGAAGTCAGCTTGTAGCTCAGCAAACGCTAAATATGAAGCCGCCTGGTCGCATATGTTACCCGCGCATCAATAAATCGTGTAAGTAGAATAGACAATACTTAGGTCACATGTTTACTTTAGCATACTACCACCCTACTCAACGGAAGAATAGAGTAGAAGTATATTTCGAGTGTAGAGAGCATCTAATAGAAAATATGACATTTGAGGGTAGACGAAAGATATTTCTTGTCAAAATGCGATTGCTAAATATGTATTCGGACATGCGTCTGATTACCCCACTAGACATCTCTGAAAAAATGGAATACACAAAAACATCTGAGGTAATGTCTACCGCGCCTTTGGGATACTGTCGTGATCATTGTTTGTTGTTATTGAAACATTCAGTAGACAATATGCTTTTTGTCTACACTTTAATGTCATTTTACTCTATTCTACGGTAGAGATAGGTTGGCCAAGGTAAGCAGACAGGTTGTAAGATTACTGTAGGATATAATAACCCGCTTTCAATTACTTCAAAAACTTAATGTTGTCTTAGGGTGGTCGCAGACCTATCCGCGCCGAACTGTCTATTCAATAGAAGAAAATGTAGTAGTTAAAAATTCAATATTAGTAAAAAAAAAATAGTGAGAAAACAGAACCTAAATACACTCAGGGACTGATTTAGAGTAAAATATTAAATAATATAATGCGTTAATATTATTTGTGAGCTAAGTTATAGCACTACCAACTATTAAGACTTATTTTTACGTGAATTTTGTGGAATAACATTATCTAGAAGGTTTTTATCAAGCCGCGTTGAAACGATCAGAGTATACTCTGACAGAGTGGACTCTGATGCTTACTAGGACGCTATTTGGATCGTGGCAACCCCAATCCGAGTGCACTCTGGTGGCGGTGGCCAATCAGAGCGTCCTAATAGGCATCAAAGTCCACTCTGTCAGAGTATACTCTGATCGTGTCATCAAATCGTATTTACTTAAGGATTTTTTTTTAAATTTTGTTACGTTCCTATAATTATGTCCATGAGTGTATTTTCAACCCAATGTGAAAACTGAAATGCATTATTTATAATCATTCTGCCGAACAGAATAGCATTTAAATATTGGCTATTTGCTGAAATAATTTGCTTGGGTTTCTCAGGTTAAACAATGTAATTAATTACATTTCCGAATAGATCAAAGTTTAGAAGCAAGTTTAAATTATTTCAACATCAAGCGTTAATCTGCATTGGTAATGTTACTTACTTTTTTCTATATCTCTCATATGAATAGAAGTTTATGTAATAACCAGCTGTTGTTTTGCTAATTATGGATTTTTGACATTTCATCAAATAATAATAATGAAAAATCAATCCATAGTAATCAAAAATAATATGATAAACTGTTAAAAACCGATATAAATGCGTAAATATTAAAATGTATCCGGTACTTAAACTTGGAAACTCAGTCTCGACATAGCTTAAATGTTAAAGCACAATTTAGTTAAATAACCTTAATGCTTCCCTAAACCGTAGCTATAGGATACAACCATTTACTTTGAACTGTTCTTACAAAGAGTTGTAGTTTTATCTACTATTTTCTCCTGTAGACTACTATGATTCATTATTTTTGTTACGTTAGACAGTACCATATTGATATTATTGACAACCATCAATGATATTTTCGCGACTGATAAAAAAGATTGCCTATAATATCTACTTATTAGGCGGGTCTTGACCTATACCATCTTTCAATTCTCTATTTGAAACAAAAGAACTTCTAAGTCTCAACGATGTGAATAACAGTTAAAAGTAAATGATTATTTTAGCAGCTAATAAATAATGTAGACACATTTTCTCGTCACTTAGGTCACAATACTCGGTTACATCTTACAATGTCCTATCCATACTATTTATTTCATAAGATATTCAATAAGTAGGTTTGTTGTATGGATAAGACAACTTTAGAAAAAAATGTTACTTAGATATATTCAATACTTAAAAATATTACCAATATTACTCATATCCTAAGTGATTGAAAAATGAATTGAAATCATTATGATAATCTATTTTTCGTATGAATTGATATTTATTTGTGTAAACTTATTAAATTGGTACTTAGAGGAGTAAAGAGCTTTTGCGGTGTGTGACGTGGATGCGCTATTCTGAAACTTGATTGCGCGACAAAATTATCGAGTAACGATGCGATGTATCGAATGATTTTACATAAAATCGAACACGTGTATGCTATTCTATGAAGTCCCATCCCAAAAAATCGAGAAATCGAAATCGTGGGTTGAATTTTGTAATGCTATTTTCCCTAGCCTGATAGGGGTAGATAGGGGAAAGGGTAGGTCATACAAAAATAAAGAATATTTCACCAAAACGAACCTAACTTTATTACATACATTAAGTACACCAGAACATTATGTTATACAAGAATCTCCACGCTAACAAACAATAGAGAGATTATAATAAAACAAATACCTAATGATGGGATGTCGACAAAATATAACTTCTTTTAGACCTACTCTTACATAGATAAAGGTAATTTATAGGGTTGGTGATCTGCCTTGACTTTTGCCGAGGTAGCAATAGATACAGATGAAAACTTGTCCGAACACTTTTCACACTCCGGGACGGGATATGGTTTAAACGTCACGGTGGAATTCCTTGGATAGAGTCAATTTTGGTTAGTAGGAAAATCTTCGCACGCACCCTAGGTTAAATGCTTATGCTATGGGCATACATACTTCGTTACTTTCGCGTAATCACCATACGCATTGTTTAAGTGTGCGTAAGCCTACAACTTACGCACAAAAGCAATAGGTGAAACTACATCAAAATAATAGACTTCTTGAAATAGTATATTCGTGATCATCGTTACAATGATTTGAAATGGTCAAGTTTAACAGAATAATGGCTTGTGTGGAATCGGCTTGGTAGATTTTGTACGGAAATTGAAAGATTTAGGCCACAAACCTTTTGTAGCTTTTTTTGTTAAAAGCTGATTTTAATGGTTTTGTTTCGAAATTCGGTTTTAATTAACTTTTGGTGGGAGGTTTTGTTGGATATTTATTTTAAATCAATTTAGCTGCTTCCTAATATTATTTGTTACCAAATATATCAATGAACATATGATATTGTTTCGTATGTGTATTAGGCCGTTATATAGGCCGTGTGATATTAATGTATATTTAGAGTAGGAACTAGAACGTTTCCTTGCGTTTTACAAATAAAATAAAACTTTATTTCGTTTGTAAAATGCAATTTCAGGTTATAATAAGAATCGCGATTTAAATTCTCCATTAGAATGTTAATCAATTTTTATTTTCATAATAATTATATTTAATTAGTTATTTTATTTTTAATCTGTTACAGGGTCCATCCCTTATTTTGTACCAAAATTATTTACATCGATTTATGAATTTTATTGTTGCTTTTGTATGTGTAATGCTATATCCAGTTCGTTTCGTAACAAGACTGTTAAACCTTATTACAACGTGATAAAGTTGAATTTGGCGATTTGTACTCGGATACCGCTTAGCTGTGATTTGTGTTCTAATTATTAAGTTTGTTGTTTCGTGCATAATATTAGGTTTGATGTTTAGATTATAACTTTATGTTTTAGATAGATGTTGCAACTTTGTATTATCTGCAGATCTCATTTTTTTTTGAGATTTGAACATGCATCACTATTACATTTAAATTACTAATGATCTATTGTAATATTTTTCGATAATACTCAAATGAAAATATAACCAGTGAATAAAACACTAAGTTTAGATTATAACGAATTTGAATCCTGCTAATTTAGACTGAGTGTTTTCTTATTCATTGGCATATTGTTATTTATTCGAATTATTATTGTTTATCTCACTCATATTCATAATAATAATCGTTACAAAATATACTCCAGTTAAATTTTTCACCCGATATTCAACTTTTAACTCGTAAGAATAGAGTCGAACGTTGTGTTTCTCGAATAAAACTAGGCAATATAATCTTCCGTTCTTGTGTTACTGGTAGCTAAGTATTAATAAGAACAATAATAATGTTAACGTCACGCTGTAAGTTGTAGATGCTGATTTTTTTAATCATTCTCAAAAATACATTTGTGTGTAAATCAGGTGTTATGTGCGAGTGTCTTTTCATTTTCAAATCATTAAGCGCCATTCATAGAAAGTATTTCATGTCTCGAAGATACGATTAGCGAGGTTAGAGTTATGTTTAAAATATCTCAAAGTTAGTCCGAGTGGTATAAAACTGCATTCCATCTGTCCACTGAATTGTGATAAGCAAATATGTTTGAATATGGTGTTCTCAAAATTTAAATGGATTTAAAACTGTCATCGATCAACAATGTCGCAAAACCACTTGAAATTGTCGACCATGGCTATTGAAAATGATGTAGGTACTTATTGGAAAAGGTCAAACTCCAAAGATGTTTTAAAAGATTGGCAAAGGAACGACTGTGCGCATATTTCTCTGTAAGTAAGCGAAGCTTGTATTATGGGAACCAGTAAGTAACTGATATACTACTTATATACTTTTTGTTTGTAAATACATACATATTATACGTAGGAACACCCAGACCATTGGGTATGTTGTCGCGGAGGGGATCGAACCCGAAACCTTCTGCGTCCCAAGCGGGCTTTCACCCACTGCGCCACAGAGGTTTTTCCAATTATAAAAAAATACTAGTGGTTAATCCTATTCGTCTCCACGTCCACGATACGTTATCCACGTTCTTCCCTATACCAGCGGGAATATTGTAGTGGCTATAGTTAGCTATAATTTTCAAAAGACACTCGCCCAAACATTGTTACCGTTTTAACTTGATAATCATTATAAATAGGCCATTTTGAATTATCGCTTGACATTATTGTTCATATAAACAATGTAATAAAATATTTGCGGAAGTAATTTTGTTGTGTTATTAATTTTTCCAATCCTTTCCCCATGTTTATACTTTGCGCTCTCATCAAAAGTATGTTTGAATCAATCTAGATTCTGCACATATTTATAATTGAATATTACTAATTTATTATCAAACTAAATGAAACACATTTTTGCAAAAATTGAGATAGGTGCATGAATTAATTCAAAAAGACTTTTTGTGAAGTTCTTAATTCTTAATTTTTTATTGTACAAACAGACACACACAGGATAATAACATAAAAAAGGACATGTACAAAGGCGAGCTTAACCCTACAAAGAGTTTTCTTCCAGCAAACCTTTGAGGCTAGAGAGATGTGCAAAATAGATAGTGGGTACCTACATGTACAAAGATTATGAAAGAAACAAATATTATTATTTAAACATACGTAAAAATATAATAAACATACATAGACATAAAAAAATATATATATACTAACTAAGATATAGCATGGAATTGAATATAACATACAAAGATACATAAACAACAATAAATATTTAAAGCGATAGAAAGTGCTCCTTCAACTTATTCCTAAAAATAGTGACAGATTTGCTTTCCCGGATGACTTGAGGAATGGAGTTCCACAACTTCACCGCATACACAGTAAAGGAGTCCCCGTAGCGACTGCTTGTAAAAGTTAGGGTTAGCGTAGCCCGGTTTTATACTCAAATATAAATACTCAAACTGGATTTATATTTCTTACACCACATTCTAAATGTTATAAACAACTTATGAATGCTGTTTGTACAAGATCTAAACCAGTATTATTACCATACTGGTGCTACACACCTCCCAAGCAGACTGGGTCAGTATCGATTTGTCACTAGGTTCTTCCCGCGGTTTCATTCATGATAACTTGGCATGCATTCTGAGCGGTGGACATTCGGCGAAATAATAGGCTAGATTTTAAAAGTGATATTGTAGAAAGAAATAAGGAGGACCTGTTGTGCCGTACGACTGGAATAAGTGGAAAGACTCAAATCTCTGGTCCAGGCGCGGTCTGAAGGGAGGAGGGGGGCACAGGGGACATGACACCCTCAACATCGTACCTACACGTCAAATTGAAAAATCGAAATATTACAAAATAAAATAGTCGTTTCTTACTACGATCTCTGACTTCAAGGGCCAATTTTTCGGTTTGGAATATTTGGTCCTAGGATAGGACCGTGTTTTAACGTTTGGCAAATTGGCCCTTGAAGTCAGAAATCGTAAGAAACATCCGAATATTCATCAAACGAACGGAAATAAGAACGGGAGTACGGCCACAGGTCTTCAAGAAATGGAAGAGGACAAGGGCAGGGAGATGATGATAAATGATCTGCTATTCTTCTGCCGCTTTGAAAAATATGCATTTTCTACTGAAACTAAAAAAGTCTTATCAAATGATAAGAGGAATGTTATGGTCCTGTGCTTAAGTCGCTATCACTATTTCTACATGTTTATCAAATCAAGTATTTATCGGATACTCTGGGACTAGGTATAAACAAACCGGCTACATTTACATACATGACTGGTAAACAACATCGTTCGAGAAGCAGAGCTAGTCTACATAAATCTGTGTTGGCTGACTGTCGTGCAAAAATGATGGAACTAAAGGTGAGATATCGTTCATAAATAGGCACTTTTTATCATCATTTGAAGAGCAGTTCTTAAGTTATGTAGCTCCTAGAAAAACAACCTTGAAACCTAGAGAACAGAAGAATCAAATCGTTCATAAAACGTTTTAAAATTACTTAGTTAATATAAATCTGTAAAAGTTGCATAAAAAGTCTCATTCCTTCCAGTACCTCTCCGGTTTCGGCTCGGAGTTCTCCTCAGAGGACCCAAGAAGGCCAGGTTCTCTCCCCGAAGGGCAGAACAGCCCTCAGAGATGCCCCTACGGCCTCTACGCGGAGCAGCTGTCGGGAACAGCCTTCACTGCTCCGAGACATGACAACAAACGATCCTGGCTCTACAGGTAAGAGAGAAATCAGAGATAGTATAGGTACCTACGCTAGTAGATGCACGTTTTTACTGTCATTACTTCTATAGATCTACGATTCTTATGATCTTGCACTTTTTCCGAACTGACTGAAGAGTTGACTCTTTCAAGACATGTTTTTCATACAGTCTATCCATCCATTTCACTGGAATTGGTGAATCGATCGATGATGTTTTTGCTAACATTTATGCTAGTTGCACGTGAATTGCATTTTTTTTTTCAGAATTCGTCCATCCGTAATTCACAAGCCATTCAAGAAGTTGGATGTCGCTAAATATCTCACACACAACTGTGATGAACAGGACCCTGACCCTAATCAGGTAAAGCTTTAAATACCTACAACATATGATGACTGACAACTACTGTCTCAGTGTGAGACCCTGCGCGGTCACAAAAAGGATTAGTGGCACAAAATCCCCTAAAACCCTTATTTCTTATCTCTATTTTTACTGCTGTCACCACAGCTGTCCAATCAGCATCATCTGCAAACCGACTTCACCTACCGGGTTATTTAGAAGTCTTTTGGCATTTTTCCCGGTCTTCTTTAGCCTGATACACCGTCTGCATAACTGCATATTCATGCATTCATAACTTTCATTATTTTAGTCTCGTTGGCTGCCGTTCGACATACCTTCATCACCAGTCAACTTCGTAGCAGGACTGCACACAGTGTGCGGCGCGGGTGACACTCGCTCGCGGCATGGGATCTCAATCCATGTATTCTTATGCAACACCTCTATGGACAACAGCGCTTTGTATAACAGCGATGGTGACTTTCTTATAGGTAAGATATCAGAGTTGAGGATAGGATGGGAAATCGAAGCAGTTATCAAAATAAAGACATGCTCACAGATACTTAAGTCAATGTCGCAAAAAGTGTTTTAACGCGACCTCTAAACGGTGAAATATATCCTAAGGAAACTAGTAATATTGACTTCAGTAATTATCAAGTAGGTACGTATCCTGGGACATCTTTAAAGAATCTGGAATAAGTAACATCTTTATGTTCTCTAAGATCTTTATCTTAGAGAATGCCTACCGCACCTTGGGGATACAGTCGTGAACCCTGTTTACGTTTTTTTACCTAGGTGGTACAGTAGGTAACCCTCAGAGGTTCTCAGTATGAATGTTTCTCGTTTCAGTGCCACAGCAAGGAACCCTGAAAATCACGACGGAGTTCGGTATCATGGTAGTAGCGCCCAACGAGATAGCTGTAGTTCAGCAAGGGATGAGGTTTTCGGTGGCAGTGGATGGACCCACCAGGTAGTTTTGATGCGCCGAAGCTCTTAATATCACAAAAAAGATAAGTTATTACCAGCTATTAGTAAAGTGTACCGTCTTAACATTCATCTTGGTTCACAGGGGCTACATTCTAGAAGTGTTTGACGGGCATTTTAAGTTGCCTGACCTAGGTCCTATCGGGGCCAACGGACTGGCCAACCCTCGGGACTTCCTAACGCCCGTTGCGCATTACATCGATGAAGAGGTTACAGGTAAGGTAACAAACAAAAAAAATAAGAAAAATAATGAAGAACTCTGTAAATTTATAAGATTATTTTTCCGACCCAAATATCGACCAATAGAATTGCACCATTCGACGTCACGTGGTACAACCTACATGGTATTATACTGATTATTTTTCCGACCCAAATATCGACCAATAGAATTGCACCATTCGACGTCACGTGGTACAACCTACATGGTATTATACTGATAATTTTTTGAAAATTTTCTCTGGTTGTTGCCATTTCATTCATTTCATCATTTCGTCTCATGGTGCAATTCTATTGGCCGACATTTGGGACGGAAAAATAATCCCCCGAATACCACACGAGCTTCAAAATTATCTGGCATTTCCCGATAATTTTGAAGCTCTTGTGGTATTATAAGTGAGTATTCAGAGATTCAGCGAGGTTAATTACTGAATATTTGTTTCAGGATTCAAAATAATAAGTAAATACCAGGGCAAACTCTTCGTGGCCGAGCAGAACCATTCCCCATTCGATGTGGTCGCCTGGCATGGCAACTACGTACCTTACAAGTATGATCTGAGCAAATTCATGGTTATCAATGCTGTTTTGTATGACCACTGTGTGAGTATTGCATGAATACACAACAAATGTGGTTATAGCTGATCAAATAAAAACAGATAGGTAGTAGAAGGGGTTAAAAGACCTAGAAGGGGTTGAAAGACCTCGAATACCTATAGATGAAGACCAGCAACTAACTGGACAGCTGTGTGACTGAGACATGAAAGTTTGCAACGTTTCTCAAGATAACGGAAGAGTGTAAGGAAGGCTGACCCCACCACCATGTGTAAATACATGTAGTGCGATTTCCTGCACCCAGTAGGATATTGAAGGCTGTGGATGATTATACTAGCAATATTTCCTTTCATAACAGTTTTGGGTAAAATTCCATGCCCAGCAGTGGGGTGAATAAATGATAAATGAATATGAGATGATGATTATTTAATACCTGCCTATTTCAGGATCCATCCATATTCACGGTGCTGACATGTCCATCTACAAAACCAGGCGTTGCCATCGCAGACTTCGTCATATTCCCTCCTAGGTGGTCCGTCCAAGAGAACACGTTTAGACCTCCGTATTATCACAGTAAGTTATGAAAAAGAGAAGTTTAAAAGAGTCAGGTGCATTAACATGAAATCCATAAAATATAAACAATGATTTAAGAACATGGTGATGATTGAGAAACATCATGAAATGGAAAACAGGTTGATGACGTAAGTTATTAGAATTTATATTTGTGCAAAAAGTCGCTGAGGACAGGATTCGAACCTGCGCGGGTAGAACCCATTGGATTTCAAGTCCAACTCCTTAACCACTCGGACACCTCAGCTTGATGACGGGGGTCGAAATAGTAGCATCTGTATTGGTTTTTTGCTCATCAATAGGAAAATAAAATAAACTTTCTCTGTAACGCATTCGAGCGGGCTTATGACATGTGTGAGCTCATTCCAATGGATCGCCAACTTTGGGACCATTCTATGAACAATGCGTCTAATCAATTACATAAGATAAGTACCTACCCATTTTATCAAACACCAACATGAAAAATCAATTATTTGTCTACTATGAGTCATCTGTGTCAATAAACTATCGCTCATAGAATATGAAATGTTTGGGACTTCTCGTAACAGCTGAGGTGTCCGAGTGGTTAAGGAGTTGGACTTGAAATCCAATGGGTTATACCCGCGCAGGTTCGAATCCTGTCCTCAGCGAAGTCAATATTTTTGAAGGTATAAATGTTGTGAGGTTTCAATGTATAAGTAGTGATAGATTCTTCCATTGGGCATTTTGCGGAAATATGTCCTAAAACAAAAACATTACATTTTTGATAACAAAACTAAACGTTCATTTCTGATTTGTGAAGTCATTTTTAGAAACGTAAAGAACTTATTTTCTTGATTGTTTGAGTAATTATGAAAACGAAAAAGGGCACTCCTTCCATTTCTTGCAGGAAACTGTATGAGTGAATTCATGGGCCTAATCCTCGGTTCGTACGAGGCTAAAGAAGGTGGATTTCTGCCTGGAGGGGCTTCCCTGCACTCCATGATGACTCCGCACGGCCCTGATGATAAGTGCTTCAACGGAGCTTCTTACGGAGAGCTCGTGCCGCAAAAAATAGCAGTCGGCACTCAGGTTTGGATACACAATTAGCTTCTTTTTACACTCTTATCGATGACCAAAATTCAGTCGGTGATCTTTTCAGTTTTCGATTCACGTCCTTTATTTTCCTTCCACTATGCGTCATCCGACGTCAAATCCAGTAGGTAATAATTTATTTCTTATGTATAAAAAATTCCGTGCCGACTGGACCTTATTAGCACAGGAGAGGGATGAATGGAGGGAGTGGGGGGAGGCCTTTGCCCAGCAGTGGGACAATGAGGGCTAGTATAATAATAATAATAATAATGTATATTATGAAGGTCATAGGCTAGCTAGAACTCAAAACTGCGCTGATACATGACTTATCAATGTATTTCTAAGCCATGACGGAGGCCTTAAGGCGGCCTAAAAACTCCGTCATCATAGTTGGCCACTCATAAGAACTTACTGTATTTCTGGAAACAATTTAAAATACCGGATCTTTGTCTTTTCATCGTTATTGTTTGCCTTTGCAGGCTTTTATGTTCGAGTCATCGCTCAGTATGGCTATCACCAAATGGGGCGCCGAGACGTGCCAGAAACTGGACGCGAAGTACTACGAATGCTGGCAAAACTTACCCAAGCTTTTCTCAGACAAACTTAACGTTTGAATCGTGGTTTGAATCGAATAGCAAAGAAAAATGTTTATGGTTGAAATTTAGCATTCTTTTCCTGCATAGTTAACGTTTCTTTTTAAAGGTACAGTTCGCCCAACGGATCTAGGCATTCGTGAAGTTAGCCGTTTGTCTGCGCAGTGAACGCTTCTTCATACATAATTGTGTTCTGCGCAGACAAACGGCTAACTTCACGAATGCCTAGATCCGTTAGGCGAACTGTAGGTATATTGGATTGGAATCAATAAAAAAGTGTGACTTTACACGTATTTTATTCATTAATTAGCGGAGCTTAAAATAAATTCCATTACACAATTTTAGCATTACAAAATACCCTCGGTCAGTCGCGTCACCAGAATTGGATCTTCCTTTACACTGTTCCATCAAATTTTTAAAAAAAATTGATGAAATCTGATAATACATGGAACTAACAATCATGTCTGATACGGCTTCATTCCTGGTTCACAAATTCAAGGCGAAGCAGAAAATAGTGCAGTGATACAACTTGACCTTACGACTGAAAATTGTTTACTAAAACAGTTGTTCTGGATGTGCAGTATTTCCGGGGTGTCCTTATCGAAATGCTATTTAATAGCAAAACCAGAATTTACAATGATAAAACTGTGAAAGGAAGATCATACCGAACATTATAATTTCAATAGAAACATGGAGACTTACAGGTAAAAATAAATAAAAAATGGAATTCTCACGGCTAGCGATGTGACACTACATTACATAGGTTTAGGGTTCAAATAACGAGGTTTATATGCACAAAACTTTTTAAATTGTTGGGATATTTTTCACTACATTAGTGAGATTCTTGTGCATACAAAATTATTGAATAAACCTTAATGCCTTATCCAGACTGAATACCTTCCTAATAATTAACTTATTTTAATGTAAGTATTACATAAACTTCTAGATAAAACGCCCAAAAGAAAAATGTTAGCTTGTTTTAGGAGATCAAACTGATATGAATTCAAAATGTTATTTTTGTAACCAAAAGGGATTGACTGACATCTAGAAGTTTATTATCATACAACTTATACAAACATTGAATCAACATTTACTTACAAACTAATTATTCACGTCTGGATAAAGCAGTGTACACACGAAACTGAATTACGTATAAGTATGCTACAAATACACAGAAGTTTTACTTCTGCTCCTATGTTATATAAGTCGCGATAAAGCTCAGTCGGCAAGCAATCGGAAGACTACTTGGTGCTAATTAAAACTCATAGAACGCGCCGGCACTATTATTATTATGTCTCTCATTACGTATTGAAGTGAAAATTTGAAGATCTATTAATTTCATTATACAAACTGAACGAAAATTCAGTACATCACTGATTGATTTTCATTAGTATTTTTGAGCGTTTTAGTAGCATACATACAACAGTCAGTGTGGTATCGGCGTGTAATTCAGTGGGATAATTTGGTAGTCTAACCGTGATTCACGTTCACTCCCGACTCTAGTTCCGACGCCGGCGTTTCAGGCTCCTCATCGTTGTAAATATTCTCTGCCATTTGCCAAACCTGGAAAAAATAAATTTAAATTAATCAGTATCAAAGAATCACTTGTAAAGAAAAAACTAAAAAATACTCTTGCATTAGAAATCCATCACGCCGTTCATACAATACACAGATCATACTTTAAGCCAACATGACGCGTAGGAACTATACAATTAGAACCTTCGATATTGGAACCCATCCACATTCCACAACCGACAGAAGGATGGACAAAAATAATATGGACTTGGCAAAACTATTTGAGATCTTTGTTTTCTACTTCGATCAATGTTTAGTTAAGGGTTGAGTAAAACCTGTTTACTACTCAAACCTGGTTTGTAGGTAGCCTTTTACATTTCAGTGGTTTCGTCTTGATGCTGACCAATAAACCTTTAGCACTCCTGTTGACGGTGTGAGCTGACACTTATCATACTTCTAACACCTATGTAGAAGTGAGTGTTACCTGCATAATGTTGTCTTCCGACACAGAGCAGATGACCCAGGGCTCGTTGGGGTTCCAGGAGAAATCGGATATCTTGGCGGTGTGCCCGCCGTGGATAAACAGCAGCTCAGGAGGACCATCCTCTGCGTCTTCCGCCGTCTGTTCCTCACCGATCTTGGATAAGTCCCACACGTGCAGTCTGAGAATAAAGATAATTAGAGTAAAATAAAACATATTGTAGGAAATATTGGAAGGAAAAGATTCCTCGACCTCTGTGGCGCAGTGGGCGAAGGTCCGCCTGCGGAGGAGGTTGCGGGTTTGATCCCCGCCGCGGGACAAATGTTTGTATGACCTACAGATATTTGTCTCAGGTCTGGGTGTTTCTATGTATAATATGTATGTATTTACAAACAAAAAGTATATAAGTAGTTTATCAGTCATTCTAGTACCTATAACACAAGCTCTGCTTACTCTGGGGCTAGATGATGCTGTGTGAAAAGTCTAGCGTTATTTATTATTTATTTTTATTCTCTTGATGTGTATAAATTATTGTCAACTGATCAATACTTGGTGTGTTCAACAACTACAATTACAATCCTAACCCTTTTTTTCTATCTGCAGCTGCTTACTGCAGTTAATACAGAAATATTTTTTACACATAGTTGAAATATCTGTGAACTCTACACTCGCGCGCTAATGTAAACTAGCATTAGACAAAGTGCATGTAGGTCGCATTCAATTTCTAATCCTGTTTACAATTTTATATTCTTTCTAGGTACTAGTTTAGTTTACCTTCTGTCAGTTCCACTGCTAGCGAGGATAGTCTCGTTGTGCGGCGACCATTGCACTTGGAAGATCTCGTCCTTGTGTGACTCGAACGAGTGCAATTTTAATTTCAGATTACGCAGGTCCCATAGCGCCACCTAGAACAATATAAGGAGTTTGTTTAAAATAAAACATTATTTTGTTCTATGAAAGCAACAAGATTTGTACAATACAGTTCTGTCTATTCCAGCATTATAGAAATCACTAAGATTCATAACTCAAACTTTCAAATAACAAAAAATACTAAGGTAGACTTGATTGTCTCTTGGAGATCCTAGAAAACTTCTGTTGCTAAAAATAACGTACCGTTTTGTCAGCACTGCCGGTGGCGAGAATAAACTCTGAATAGGGGTTGAAGCTGAGGCAGTTGACTTCAGCCGTGTGCGCGTCCACAGTGTGAGATGGCTTCGATGTATTGTTACCCCTGTAATACAGACTTGATTAAAAACTTATACTGAAAAAAATATATAATACTATTTTTTTATTGACGACCTCTGTGGCGTAGTGGGTGAAAGCCCGCTTGGGACGCAGAAGGTTACAGGTTCGATCCCCGCTGCGAGATAAATGTACAAACATTTCTCTTTCTCTATTCTTTCATTTATGATCTTCAAATATTATCTCGGGTCTGGGTGTTTCTATGTATATTTAGTATGTATTTACAAACAAAAAGGATATAAGTAGTAATATCAGTTACTAGTTCCCATAGTACAAGCTTTGCTTAGTTTGGGGCTAGTGATGCTGTGTGAAATGTCCAGCATAATTATTATTTATTTTGGTATTATTTCTTTATCAATATGAATTTGAATACAACTATTCAAAATCAAACGCAATGACTTAGGCCGCGAACGCACAGGCAGGCGGCTTGCTTAGATGCCTTGCGACGAAAAACCAACACGTTTGTTTACTAACCAAGCCGCCTGCTTACACGTTCGCAGCCTTAGGCTTATCAATGCCAGACCATGAGGTGTCGTCCTAATTGGCAAATGATCTTGCGATGGCTTGATGCGTTTTCGTCGTCCGATGATTTCAAACATACTTTTGTATGTTATATATGTATGTATGTACTAGGATGACGCCTTAGCCTTATCAAAGCCAGACCATGAAACTTATCTCCAAATGAGTATGTCTAACTACCTTACATCTATAAAGTAGAAACAGCTGTTCAACATACACAGACCTGGTGTCCCAGATCATCAATTTCTGGTCATCAGCTACAGAACCGAAAAGGGACTCATGTAAAAGATGCCACGCTACATCTTCAACCACGGCCGTGTGGCCGGTGAATACAGATTTGGCTTCAATAACGCGACCTTCTTTGGGTGTCGCGTTTATATCCCACAGACAAATTGTGTGGTCATCACTGTGGAAAGAGTATGGTTAGAAAAAGAGTACTTACTAATTCTGTAAAAATTAAATGTATACAAATACAAACAGTAAAAATAAAGAGAGAATGAACAGTTAAAATAGAGTCAAATATTGGTATAAAATCAATAGATTGATCTATACTTTACTTTTCGCATTTTATATTAGACTTAGATTTATTTATGTCCACTTTAAAAAAAATGTCCTAAAGATAAATTTTAGCTAAATAAACTAGATCTTTATCTACCTTAGTATCTAAAGTAACAGATACCTGGCAGAGAGGAGATAACCATTTAGGTTTGGATTCCATGATAGACCATAGCCTTCTTTCTGATGACCTCGCAATCTGAAATTCAATGATAAATTTTTGTTTATAACCCCAGATAAAACCTTTTGGCCATGCCATTTTTATTTTTTATAATCAGCTCTCAGAGCTGATGCGTGTATATCTTAGTCCTTTCTGATTATTTATTTATTTATTTATTTATCGATGATAGAAGAGCAGCTGTTGCTCATATGTCTATATCTCAGTGTTGAAATAGTCCCATTGTTCATGATTGGTTAATCTTTTTGAGCACTGATTTATTAGTTCGTAGCCAGTTGTCGAGCTTGTTCTTAAACGAATTGACCGAAGTAGCCGTAACAACGTCATTTGGTAGTGCATTCCAATTGTGAACCACTCTGTTTCCGAAGAAGTGATAGGAGGTAAGTAAGCGGGCGGGGTCACAAATGAGTGATTAATGTGCAAAAATGTACTTTAATTTTGCTGTGGAAGAGATTTAGGAGCAGTTCCATTGAATTGTCCTAATCCCAGAACGCATCTGATTATGGCTGACGAGCCGATGGCAGATAAAAAAGGAAGAAAAAAATAATAATAATAATAATAATAATTTTGCTGTGGAAATCAGGTAATAGGTGTCACTCAGTATTAAGCCATGGTTTTTGACCATCTGTGGAAATTTAGCTATGAATCAATGCCTTGAGACCATTTTAGCTTTTCACATGATAGATGTTGTCAAAAAATTATAGCATCTGAACTATTCCATTCGTAATCATTGTAATAACAAGTGACTTATTTTTTTTTAATCACTATAATTAACAAAATGCATACCTCAAGTCCGGATGGCATTCACCAGAGGGCTCCGGTTTGGACGGGTGTTTTGTATAATCAAAGACGAGCACATCGGACGATGGGGTTTTGGTGGCAATGACGCAAGGATTCTGGGGCATATATCTTGCTCGGTTCACTTCACCTTCATGGTTTATTTTTATTTCAATGTCTATCTTGCCTGATACAGATCCAAAACCACCAAATTCTGGAACAAATTCAAAGTATTTCTGATAATCTAATTGTTAGAATCACAAGTTAAAGTAAAAAAGCATTTATTCAGTAGGACCGCTGATGGGATTAATTAGAATCTTATAACAAATTTCACTCCTATTCTTTCGTGACAAACACCAGTAGAATCAGGGCAACACATGGTTTGGGGCAATCTGGACCATTAAGTTTGATTTCCTGGGGCCTAGCCTTTTAGGTGATCCATCATCAAACTAAGTAGTCAAGCTCCAATGGGGAGCCAGTCAAACAAAATTAAGGCTTGTCAAAGTAAGTTTAGAGTTAAAGTACAAAGAATAGCTTTATAAAGCAGACATCTTTCAAAAACAGGATCAGACAGATCATATTATGCAAAAGATCTTCATGTTTAATAATGCTTATCTTGGTTGGTCTTCCTCAGGCCTTTGTACATTACATTGATATTACAGTATTTATTTTACCTCCTTTGTCATTGTCATAATGACTGGCATCAAACTGGGCATCTTCATTCGGGAGCTGAACACTTGCGATCAGCAAATGATTTTGCTCGTCTGATGTGTGTGTGCCTAGGATCAATCTGAAAAAAAAAAACAATTATAATGTCTAAATAATCTTAAAATTCATAAATTGAGTTTTTGATATCTTCTGTAGAAACATATTATAATTACTGAATAAACTACTGATTTATGAACCAGCTTCTACATTTTCTGATTTATGTCCTCGAGCCACAGGTCAATGAACCGAGGTCATTACAAAACAACAAACAACTGTGCATACTTACATGTTATATACAAAGAAAGAGTAATTAATTAGACAATCAGAGAGCAAGATTGGACAATAAAATAGTGGCATATATCATGAATGGAGGTCCAGCCTCCAGAGGCTGGCCAGAGGTGACTTACCTGTGAACAGAGTAGTCTTTTCCTTCAGGCCGGGTGACATCCGGTAACCACTGCGCGGTCAACGATGGCCATTCCAAAGCATGGGTCATCACCAGGTCATACAAAAATGGAGTATTCTTCTTCCATATCTTGTACTCCTCGTTTATTACGCGCTCTTCAACCGCGTCGTCGAATGTTTCTAAAAACGACAAGAACATGAACAAGAATCCTCGCTAACCACAAAATCCAAGCTGTCAGGCTGGCAATGAAAGATCTGCTACGAGGTTTTCAACGGTTCATGAAAGTGCCTAATGTTACCTCCGTCTCCTTTATCTCCCATTTTCACGTTATTCAGTATCAGACAAGAAATTGGCAGATTTATTTGCAAAATCAACCGGCCCCGTAAAGGCGCCAAACAAGAATTCTTTCTTGGCGTTGCGTTGGTTTTTGGTTTGGTTTGGTTTTGCTCGCTCGCTCGCTCACTCACTCGCTCATTTCATTCATATTTTGTCTTTTCGACAGGCTTGTATACAAACTTCCGGTTCGTTGATAGCTAAATTAATTTAAATTTTTTGAAAAAAGATGAATATCGTTTCTACAATTCATACATATACTATGAAAATGCACAATGCAATTTTAAATATTTCAATCACTATGATCATGGTACACCAGAATTACCAAATAAAATAAAGTAGTTGTAAGGTGATGAGAAAAAAAACAAATTGATAGCAACTCTCGGTAGCGCAATGCTACGATTGTATTGTGTGTGCTGCATAGTGCATGGTGAAGTTTAGAAAATGGCAATATTTTCACCAACTGATAGTCTGATAGCTGTCAAAAATCTGAAGGAAAGGATTTATTTAGTTACTTCAGTTACTTGTCAAAAATGGCTGATGCTGCAGCACGTCGCGAAGCTCGTCGAAGAAAAATATTGGAAAATTCTGGGAACAGGCTTCAAAAGATAGCAGGAAAAGCTGGCGATGATGAATGTCCCAGAGGTATGCCGTATAGTGAGCTCTATAGTTGATTTGGATGTATTGATTATCAAAAGTAATTAAGTGCTTACATTTTCAGAATCACCTATCAGGAGTATACGGCCTATTCCTGAACCGGAATACGAAATCCCTGTTTTAGCATCCAGCAGTAGTTACAGCAAAACTTCTCAGCTTAACGGTGCGCTTCATAACGAAGCAGAACCGTTTCAATTTATACCCAGTCATGACTTTGACGCAGCAGGAGACGGCGAGGTAACAAGTGATTTGACACCTTTAGTGTCCCCTACGTCTTCGGAACCGGCACCAGCGCCGATTATACCCTTGTGGGAGAAAATCACTGCACACAAATATGACATAGTACTCCTATCTCTGTTTATTCAAATGTTGTATGGCATGTCATTGATCACATTCGATAGAGGTGGTTACGTTTTTTTTCCTGTTATTGTTTACATTGTTACTAAGTTGGTTTGGTTTCCAGTACAGAATACTTCCAACATTGCCAATGTACTGCTACTCCTCAATGGCATGTCTCAATCAAGAGTAAAGAATATTTTATACCTAACACAGTGTCTAAGTGTTATATCCCGTGACACTTTTGTATATCTATTTACCACCATTTGCATACAATCGTTTTGGATTACAATGCGTGACCTCCTGGTTACATAGTGTATGATTGTACCCCTCTGGGCATTACACCGACTAAGCAATAATAATTAGCTGGCTAGGATTTGACCTGCATTCAAAATTGCAAAGTGAAATACTACTTTCCAAATTACTAATTACACTTGACCTCAATTGTAACTGCTAGAACAAAAATGAGCAGCCGAGGTAGATTTTGCATGCAGTTCACTCAGTCCCATAAATTTGATTGCATGTGCCTTTATATGGAGTGTGTGATGAAAAGTTCTAAAATATGTGCGTTTTAGTCACATTGCCATTTTTAGTTTAATTTAGAATCAATTGTACATACTGTATGTAGCTATTGAGAATTATGGTTTAGTTTATATTCATATTAAATTATTGATCACTATTTTGTACTGTTAAACTTTTATGAGCATTTTTCATACTGTAACTATTGTAATACTTAGCTACTGGTTATTATTCACATATAAAGTCATGCAACTATCCACTATTATTCTATCTAGCTCTATGCATTTAAAAGTTGTATTTAGGTACTTCCAGATTAGCTAATATTTTGTAAAATGTAATTAAAATGCCAAATTAAAAAGCTGTAATATAAGTTTTATAAAGAGGACCTCATTACTGCAATGACAATAGAGCGAAAGCAATTTATTGGCCTTAATTGATGAACTTGCTTAGCGATGTCTAGAATTTCGTACTTTATTTTACTCTGTTACTCTTTGTACTGCCAGGGGAGCATTGAGCATTTTTCTATAATGGTAATACATTCTTCGGGAGCTTTGAGAAGTATTTTATAGTGGCAACTCACTCTTTGGACCAAGAGGAGGCCATAACAAAATCTTTCAGCTGGTATTCTGCTACATAATAAAATTAAATTAAAATATACTAAGCATAACTTCAGAATGACTGGACCAATTATTAGATCACAATACTTCACTGGAGCAAATTTTTGATAAATAATGTAAAATTATTGTTCCTAAATGCATAGAAACATGTCCTAAAAATGTTACTTTACTTTCTCCTTAAGGTCAGATTTGCTCCATGGTCGTTTTAAAGTGCTGTAAACCAAATTAAGTTGTTAATTTTAATATAAACTATTTTACTTAACTTACCTACAGTACACTGCACCTGTTATTATAATTATGTTGGTATAAATAAAATTAAATATCAACTTAAGATTGTTAAATTGAAGGTCGGTCAATAATCAAATGGTATTAAAACTTTATTTATATTTTGTAATAACAGTTGAAATAAAAAAATGTATACTGATCCATTTGTTTTCTTATCACTGGTTCTGGAATTAATTCAGCTGAAAAATAGAAAGTTAGTTTGAGCTTTTGTAAAATGCAAAGACCTTGAAATAGTATATTTTTATGACATATTTTTAGCTATCTACGTAAAATATTGTCAAAGCACTAGTAGATGAGGTGTGGGTGGATCTGAGGAAAACTAGATATTCGGTCATTCTTATATTGAACTAGCTGTCCGTCGCGGTGTTACCCGCGGTCCCTCGGGAAGTGAATTTTCACTTTCCCGGCATAAATTATAGCCTATGTTCATCAGGGATAAAGTATTATATTGTATAAGTATTCTAATGGTGAAAGAATTTTTCAAATCGGTCCAGTAGTTTCGAAGCCTATTCAATTCAAACAAATCTTTCCTCTTTATGTTGTCTAAACACGTTTGCTAAAACTGGAGGTATTTCACAATCCAATAATGTAAACGAAACTTTTATAGGATTTTGAATGGACATGCGATGATCCTGCGTACCTACCTACTTTAGCTATCGCGATAAACATAACTAAAAGTTCAGACTATGACTTCAGAACATGACTAAAGGTGGTATTCTCCTGTATCTTTGTTTGTTTTTTCTATAATGTCCATGTGGTGTACACAATGCGTGTACAGTAAAGTATTTTCTATCTATCTTCTATGCTCAATTTGTTTATAAGAATGACCGATTGACTCATATCAGAGACTAGACTTCATAAAATATGTTTTTTTTTAGTTACCTACCATTAAGTGCGTTTTAAATCAAGACTAGATAGGCAATACATATCTTTTAATGTAAATGTAAAACTACCTAGGATCCAAGTGTTATGGTGGTTGTAATGACAGTAAAAAAAACCAACAAAATCACTTAAAATATGTGTAATAACTAAAGATCTACAAAACAATGTCAAACAAATCGCAAAATGTACAATGATAAAACAAGCATGGAATAATGAAATCTAGCAGTCATTTTGTAATGCTATGCTTATAAATGCAATCACATGACGTTAACGCTTAAAAAAACTTTTAATACTACTTAACAGGTCCTTACTCTGTTTAGGATTTGAGGTGTCTGTGGCACTGGTTCTGTCTTTGTCACCCGTGCTCTGACTCACCACTGACTCTTTTAATTCGTATTTGTTACTATCAAGCATATCTTTGCTTTTCAACTGTTCTAAATGTGAATTATTCTTTAATGGACTAGAACTAATCTTATCAATACTTTTTACAGTGTCCCTAGGATCTATGTCAGTTGATTCGTCAGAGCACCCGAGTTCCTATTGTGATTTCACTGAAGTTTTCGACTTCTTTTCCCGTACTGGTTTTGTGCGAACAAGGTCTGCGCGGCCAATTGAAATCATCTTCAGTTCCCAAGCTTGGATGTCTTTCCTGAAAAAAAATGTGGTTTTCTTCTTGTCGTGTCACCAGTGTGGTGAAAGGATTGTAAGTGCGCCTCAAAGAGGCTCCTTTCGTGCACTTGACATGTTTTCGAACTTTGTAGCTTCTACGACATGCCGGTTTCCTCACGATGTTTTCCTTCACCGTTTGAGAGTACTGGCATAGTGCACATAATTTTTTCGGCAAAAAAATTAATTGGTGCACAACCAGGATTGAACCCGCGACCTTACGATCGGAAGGCTACTACCACTAGACCACCAGTGCTCTAAAAAAATGTGGTAAGTAATACATATTTTAAAAGTTAGTACTTACTTATGTTCATATGAGTTAGTTGCCAACTCTGGTGATGGGATTTTTAGGCTGCCCTAGGTCATGACCTAACAACCGTATTATAACTTTATGCGCTCATTGAAGAAAGGAAGCTTTCAGGTGATAATACCACTAGTGTTCACCCATCCACTTAGCTGGCACACAGAATTTTGCTTTACTTCAACAATCTCTGACGACCTCTGTAGCGCAGTGGGCGAAGGTCTGCCTGCGACGCATAAGGTTGCGGGTTCGATCCCCGCTGCGGGACAAATGTTTGTATGACCTACAGATATTTGTCCTGGGTCTGGGTGTTTCTATGTATAATATGTATGTATTTACAAACAAAAAGTATATAAGTAGTTTATCAGTCATTCTAGTACCCATAACACAAGCTCTGCTTACTTTAGGCTAGATGATGCTGTGCAAAAAGTCCAGCGTTATTTATTATTATATTTAATCTATCAAGAACTAATAATCAAACTACACCACCAGCTATTCATATAATCTAAAGAACTGCTAAGAATAAAGTTTAGGTGGGGAAGGCCGACAAATATGCTACTTAAAATTGGATACAAGTAAAATGCGAAAACTTATACTTACATGTACTGTTTCATCAAATCCTGAGCTTGCTTTTCGAGCTTGGCCTTTTCATTTGCAGCCAGTTTCACCCAGTCCGCTTTCACCTCTTCATGAAACTCTTTGAGATTCTTTCCATGGTGTGCATCTCGTCTTGACTTGATAAATAGGAAGTAGGAAGACATTGGCTTTTTTGGTTTACCTAGTTCTTTGTATTCCTGCAAATAATAACACTGTATGTTAGATTTTTATAATATTTGATCACTCTATTATTCTTTATCATATCTGATTCTGTAAATATTAAAAAGTTTCAAAGCCATTATAAAAGATGGCTGGTGGGATTGATTACTATCAAGTAAGTAAAGTCATGGGATTACTAAAATCGCATGGAACATAAACCTAATTTGACTACCTCTGTGGCGCAGTGGGTGAATGCCCGTTTGGAATGCAGAAGGTTGCGGGTTCGATCTCCGCTGCTGGATAAATGTTTTTATGAACTGCAAATATTTATCTCAAGTGTTTTTAGTTAATAGAATAGAAAATACTTTATTTCACACCACTCATAAAGTAAAACAAAAAACTTAACTATGACATACAATCAGCGGTCTTATCGCTAAAAAGTAATCTCTACCGGTAGTATATCAGTATGTAGTATGTAAGTAGTATATCAGTTACCTGGTTCCTATAGTACAAGCTTTGCCTAGTCTGGGTCTACATGACACTGTGTGAAATGTCCAGCATTATTTTTATTTATTATAGTTGCAATACTCACAGCCTTTAACTTTCTTTTTTCCTTAGCAACTGCCATTTCTTCTTTGATTCGCTTTATGTCCTCTTTCTGTTGTTCTGTGAGAGAGCTTACATACATGGCCTTGATTTTTCTATAGTCTTCAAGATCTTTAGAATATTCTTTAGCCATTTGTGATTTTGTCTATAAATAAAAAATAAAACATTTTTATACTGCAATTGACACATCACAAGGCCCTATCAAATATACATTTATCGAGGATGAATCAAATATGTATAAAATCTTTGACTTGACTATTACAGGATACCTCTGCATCCAATTCCTGCCAATGTTTTGAAGTCCATGTGATGGCTTCCTTCGCACTGATACCAGGGTTCTTAGCAAGCAATGCAGGTCTCATTTGAGCCATGAACTTGAAAAACGGAGTCAATGGCCGCTTCGGCTTGTCGAGGCCTAGCTTGTCTTCCGCAGACTTTTTTGTATAGCTGCATGATTGGATCGCACCCAAAAAATTTGTTCTGAAATTATTTTAAGATTTTGATATAAATAGGTGGGAGAATGCAACATTTAATTAATACATGAGGACAACCCTCTAAAACTCTGATACAATCTAAAATAAACAATGGTATTGAACAGCGTCCTAACCTAAAACTTACCGTACATGGACAGCAGTTTTGTAGCTTCCTAGCACAAGATTACTCAAGCGATATATTTGAGTAAACGAAGACATTATTAGACTAAGCCGTCGCAGTGACGAAATTACTTAAAATTCAATCAACAGAGCAAAATTATATCTCGAACCAATTGTGTAGCAAACAAACACAGATTAGGTAGAGATAAATCAGATAGACATGTCAGGAACATTTTGGTGTAGACTTGTGTCACAGCCTATGTAGTAGGTTCTTACTCCTGATTGGCTATCAGAAAATGATGTATGACATTTAAAATTTTTTATTTCATTCTTGTTTTTTTTTTTTATTGCAATGAGCAGAATGATCATTCTACCATATTAGCTGGGGTAGTACCTACCTACCTTTTGTTTTCGTTCCTATCTTATGGGAAGGAAGGTTTTGTGTTGATAGAAAACAACGAAAGTACAGAGATTCATTTATTTTGTTTCTTCAATTTTTTCCTTATATTTAATATGTGCTTTTTTTGCATTTCAGTAAGCACCCTGTTTTCTAGTCTTACAGTATCGGTCGAAGTCGTGTTTTAGGAGTCACAAATCGGGCCTCAAAATGCCTGTGGCACACTTGGAGTCCTGAAATCTCGTTCAAGCTCTTGTTTCTCAACGCATCACTGTTTATACAATCGAGACACTTTTTGAGTCTTTGACTACACACTGGGAATTTGTGAAATATAGCGTCCTTTCGCGTATTGGTGCAACCTGTTACAGCACAGCACTTAAAATACATCGCACTGAAGGTACAAACCGTACATTTGCAGCAAATATGGAACAGAAATAGCCGGAAATTAATCGACGCAAACTACTCGCTCAGCACAATAACAACAAATGCACATTGCACAGACGGTTATTTAGAGAGATACAAACAAACACACTCATTCATTCAATAGATCTCAATCGTTCATGACCCAAAATAGCGACTCATTCGCTGTCATACATCATTTTCTGAGCCATGCACAGATTATATACAAGTCCACGCTTTTGATTGGGAACATTTCTACCCGTGCAAACAAACACAAACCCAAACAGAGAAGGTAAGAAGAATAAGAAAAGAAACAGCTTATAGGTGGCATCTGGTGGCATCATAGAGATATGGTGGCATCTCTATGACTCTGACCAACTAGACAGAGATAGCCATACAAATGAATGCTCAAAATCATAACCATCAGTTTGACAGTTATATTTTGACAGCTGACTTAATTTTTTTCATTATCTACCATTCAAAATACTTAGTTAAGCTTAGATAAGTAAGAGTTATCTAAGTCAAAATAGCTCATAGAGATATTATAATAATTTAAAGCTCACAGAGTTAAAGCGCTACATTTTACCATTTTTACTTTTAGCGCGTGAGCGCTACATGGCGCGGTTACATTACAAGTTGTAATGATAAGGCTGTGTCCCCAGTAGGCAAACTGTTAGCGGCCGACTGAAAGAAGAGAAAGAAAAAAAGAAGCGGCAAACTGCGTACAGTGAGCGCAAAACTAGCAAACTGTGGACACTCCATTTTAAATATATGGAAGGGCGTACTAAATCGATACGCCGCAAACTCAGTCGGCCGCTAACAGTTTGCCTACTGGGGACACAGCCTAAATCTCTATGTTATTTTATTTTATTTATTTAGGCAACACCAACAGCATACATAATTCACATTATTATTAACATTTTATGAGTCTTTTTTATAGAATGTAAGTATGCCAATTATAGGCATGCACAACAAATAAAAAAAATATAGGAACTGATGACTAGCTAGAAGCTAATTTAAAATTAAAATTAAACAAGTCAATTAATTAATAAGTTATGTTGTCTAATGTAATGTAACCGCGCCATCTAGCGCTACGTATTACGGTATTGAGTGTTGTGAGATAGCACGCACGGTTTTAGGAGTCATCAAAAATGGGTTATGCGCAGCTACTTCAGAGAGCTAAAGAACGATTATTGCCTATAAAACTAGCAAAGTAAGAAATAAAATAATGCAAACGATATATTTTTGAAGTAATTTATTTAAATTAACAATTACTACGTAGATAATTCATAACAAACAGTTTAAAATAAAGCCAAACTGAGATACAGGTGGTGATAATGCTGCCTACTTAATTTTTCATTAATAAATTACCTGCATGTGATTTTATGTTAACTGCTCATAAACAAATGCTAGATAAATATAACATTTTACCTGATTTACCTATCGCTATCCTATGATAGGTAGGTACCTACTCAACGTAGCTACATAGGAACCTACCTAAGTCTATATAAACATACAATGTTCTATAAAATGATAGCAACTAAATAAATGATCCAACATAACTATTTACAGTAATTACAGTAGTTACATACAAAATTACTTAGTAGGTAAGACTACTAACTTAGTAGGTACCTACTTACAGTCTTACCTACTACATATACATACCTACCTACCTAGGTAGGTATGTATTTTTCAGTCAATTATTTAGCTACATACTGCTTAAAAACTATAATATGATACAATAGTTAAACCCCACTAGGTATTTTGGCAAGCAGGTGGGATTCCATGTCATCAGTTAGTTAGGTACATAATCCAGATTTAAGTACCTTCTATCTATACTATACGTACTACATAGAAGTACTATTACATAGGTACCTACTATAGAATCTATAAGTAGGTATAACCTATTACAGGAAATAAAGGAACTTTTAGAATTCAGAACATATTTTTTTCGTTTTCACATTCTAGGGAATTTATATTAATCTTAAAAGTACATATTTATACCTACTAAAATTAGATAAGTACTCTACTTATCCTCCCTAGCTCCCAACCTAGGTAGGTACCCTACTTATTTATATTTTTCTCATCTACATCTACCAACAATATATCATACACTCTCATATCATCAATATATAAGCCTACACAGTAGACATAAAACACCACAAAACTTATTTCTAATGGCACTGGGGTACGTTCAACACAATAAATGCTTTTAGAAGTCTCACTATGTACAACTTCCTTCTAATTTAGTATCCTCTCAACACTTAGTCTTTTCCGAGCGTATTGTACCACCCCTGTCAAAGGATAGTCTCCCCCGCGGAGTAGTGGTAATGCCTCGGTTTCCGGTACGAGTGCTGTTGCGGCGGCCTGTAGGTGGCGTACTTCTGTGGATGCCGCGGCAGGCTGTGCGCGTGCGCGGCGTAGCAGTGCAGCGTCAGCGGCGTCGGCGGAGGCCCCGGCGGGCACTTCGCCTGGGCCGGCTTCCTCGGCCCCGTCACCCGCCGCCACAGCGCCTTCAGCCGCGGCGTCGCAATCCACACCGCGACCATCACCCCCAGGATTTGCGACGCGAATATCCGGAACAGGAAAACCCAGAAGGCAGGATGCGGGTGCGTCGACGGCTCTAGTGATGGCATGGAAGCGGCCAGCCATTCGTCCCTCCACGCGTACTCGTACACCCAAGTAGCGAGGATGCATGCTGACGGGACCGCGTACAGCGCTGTGAAGGCCCCGAGTCGCAGGACGCTCTGGTCCGTGCGCGGTTGGGGCGCGTTGAGCAGCACCGAGGGCGGAGGCACCGGCGCCGGCCGCCGCAGCACCGCGCGTAGACCAGACGAGAGAAACACGCAGCCCAGCAGCAGACAGATGGCTTCCGGTATGATCACCAGCGCCAGCAGAGATTTACTCGACTGGTTGCCGACGTAACAAGTGCCTGAAACAAAACAAACACAAGTTTAGACCGTTGAACTCTCTCGTGCGACCGCCCGGCGGATACGATTTATCCTGTGCTGAATAACATTCCGATTTCCACTAAAGCTGCCCTCGAAGCGGACACCTACACAAACACGGCGAGTAAAAAGGCTTGCATTAATAAGGCGGTTAAAAAGGTCGATTTAAAATTGAAATACGACCGCGAGAGGAGGAAAGGTGTCGTATTTAACGGCTCGAATAATGGTCATGCATTTCTTTCGGCCTCCATAATGGATGGAATGAAATAATAAAAATAAAAGCATGATTGAAACTGCAATAACCCTGAGAAAGGGTCGTGTGGCAGCACTCTCAGCCTCGCACTTTATTTTAGAACAAAGCACCGCGTTTTGTACCAACACAACTAACACAACGCACAATTACTTATGTGCGTTGTACCTTACTAGAGCTTACTTTAACTTGTGTGCTAAAGCCATTGGTACCTTGCTCTTTGAATTCCCTGGAAACCCGAGTCGTACGTATCTACCGTATTTACAAACCAAATACGGCAAGTAACTGCAAATACCGAGATATACCTACTGCGGTATTCCTATCTCGTGTCGAAGGAACCTATCTCATTTGCATAAAGCTTCATGTTCTTCGAAGGAATCGTCGGTACAGCTACAAGTTAAAATGTATTGCAAGCTTTTTACCGACGTAAAGACCTTGTTCAGCACCCGATTTTAGGCCACTTAATTTTGTTCGAAAAAAAATAATGAAAGAAATATTCAAAATCAATTGTTTGGTGTTTTGTAAAAGTCCACCGAATCTGTTGGTCCTGCATCAGAAGGCACTGTTGATTTATCTCGGAAAGTTTACACCGGGCCAGTCAGATATTTTATTCCGAAATGCGCTGGACATAAATTCAGATCGATAACATTAAAATTTCGAGGCAATGATTGGTGCAATGTTTTTGCCCAACCACGGCCCAACTTGATTTTGCTGAGCTTTTCACAGGAACCTACAATAACTTGAAGTTCTATTGAAACACTTTTGCAGCATTAGTAGCACTAGTAGCACTAGTGTCCCTACATCGATAGGCCCGTAACAACTCCTGTAGGTAGGTAGGTATTAAGACTTCGTTTTTATGGTAACCACTTGATTGTGTTTAGGTAGGTACTCTTTTTAAGTGCCTTGGTCCTATTCATTTTTCTTTTAAAAGGTATCTATAAAAACTTGTCCGTAGGTAGGTACTAAAAGACCCTCTAAAATCATAAATAAATACCTTACACTCTTATCAATGCGGCATTCTCGAAAACAAAACTCGTAATTAATCCTCCAGCTTATTATGATAAGAATGTGATAATGCCCTTAGGTTTTAGCCGCTCTGCAAGATATGATACCAAAGGTTTGGACAGACCGCGCTACTGTTTACAAAGATTTTTGATAATTTATCTGTGTAACATTTGTAAAGTATTTCCAGAATAAACTGAGGCTGTCTTTGATCCTACCGACCAATTAAATGGAGAAGGCTATATAATTCAAAAGATATAAACTAGGCGACCGTTGTTTTCTGTTTGTAGGCACATAAGCTATAGTTAAGTCATAATACACACGAAGCCTTAAACAATATGTCGGTTCCATACAATTCATACAAACAAGCCGAATGCCAGTATCGTATGAATGCGTGCTCCTGCGCACTCTTGCCCGATTTAATCGCTTTGAGAAAGCCGCCGATCAAACAAGAAAAGGACTAAAATATGAATCGCCATTTTGCCATTGTGTTCTATACGGATGTGATTTAGAACGTATTGATTGATGGAATGCATTGTTTGTAAAATACCTTCTTTTGGGTTACTTCCTTTGAGCCGTGCAGGATAATAATGAGCTCGGTTAAACTACACTATAATATAGTGTAGGTATTACATAAGTTATAATAAGTAGGTATACCTAAATAAGACAGGGTCAAAGAAAAAAATTAAAAGGAATATCTCCTTGTCTAATTGTCTCCTGTCTTTTAAATCTAACAGCATAATGGCCTCAATTCCAATAGACACTTAACTAGCTAAAGCTAACTAAAAATCGCCAAGATTAGCTTTAATCACTTATCTTATTCCGACGCAGCAAACTAAAGCTAAAGTTAAGATGATAGCTCTAAAATCTTAGCTAGTTACTCAACTTAGTTAAAAATGCCTAAACCGTATTCTGAGTGTACATTTTTAGTCAGTTTTACGCGTAAAATTCCTAATCTTAGCGAGCATGTAAATAGGTGTTGACTAAAAATACCAAGTAGGATTGTGATGTGAAATGTGATTTGAAGGACCTCAAAACAAACAAAATATTATTTTTGTGCTAGTTGAATTATTAAATAATGAACAAGGTGATGCAAATACATGTTTTCGAGTGTTTTACCAGAAGAAAATCCTCCGCCAGGAGTAAGTGTTCTGTGAGAAAATCGCTTCAAAACATCACCGAAAACATGCAAGTTTGTGGTAGCTGTCGTGAAGGATTCTTCGTAAAGGTTTGTGTTTTTACATACATCTTGATGTGGTCAGTGCTTCTGCTGTAAGATTGAGCCTACGTTTAAAATTCTTGAGTGTTATTTTGGTTATAAAAACCCTCATAAAAACCTAACCTGTGAAAACAAAGTGTTTATAAAGATCAGTTTGTATTTTTTCTAAGATCAAGCTGCTATAACTTCAAGAAAATCAGCTAACATCATCCACTAAACAAAGAAAAACCCACAAACAACCCAAACAACCTAGTCTTTTGTTTAGTTATCTTGAACTAGTAAAAAACCTGCCTATATCATAACTTTGGTTTTACCTCTGCTCACATCAATCTTTATCTTTTTTTTCACCACAGACATTTCTTTAAATCCGTGGTTTCACCCACTACTATCCCCTGTGCTGGTTTCAGCTAACCAGCCCTGAGCATGTGCTTATATCAATGGTAGCAGATAGAATCCGAGTAAAATCACTACCTACCCAAAAGAATGATGAAAGTAATGATAATATTGAATAATGTTACTTTTACAGGTTTCGGAGACCCAGATATCAATAATTTCTACCGGATGAAGAGGATGATATTGGCCAGAAGTTATGATTTTCTAATCGAAGCATGGTTTATTTGCCAGATAATTAGTATAAGATTCTTTTAATTTTTCAATAAGTAAAACTAGTTATAACAGAATGTTTAATGTTTTATTATACATACCTAATACATTTTTCATTAAATTATCAATTTCATTATGAATAAGTAGAATGAATAATGAAATAAAAAATAACTAAAAACAAGGTAGGTTCCAAACACCGGTGTACTTATAATCCATTATTCGTTTTCATTAAACTTTGCAATTGACCGGAAGCCAAGCCAGCTTGATTGGACGGTGCCTGCTTATCATCTACCTCACTTAGTGGCTAGTGCACTTGTGGTGGTTGTTTATATGGTTTTGAAGATGGTAATATTGTAGCATAGGCAGATCCTGTAAAAACAAGCTTTTTAAAGTACTTACAAGTTGACACCGTTAAACTTTACAAATAGAATAATTTATAAAATTGTAATAATTAGGTACCTCATTTGATGTCTGGAAACTTCTACAGATAAAGATCCAACAATCTTGAGAGCAGTCCTGCTCCAACACAAATAGAAACTCTTCCACTGAGGATGCTTTATATTACATCTTTAAGACTTGTGCTTTATCTTGATTCTCTGAAAAAAAGCACACCTAGTTTTCCAACTTCATATTTACACATTGTAATTTTAATGAATTATCATCATTATCCGCAGATTTCTGCCACTAGACTCAGCTAGATAAAGTAGAATCCTTATATTCATTGTGACTGTCCTGTGAACTACACCAACATCTAATAGCTTTGATCATATAAAACAGTTGACTCACTTCAGGGCTTCTAGAAACAAGGTCATTAATTTGTTTTGTTTGTTTACTGGTTGAAGTAGGTAGGTATACAAAGGGTTGGTTATTATAAACAAACAAAAATTTAGTAACCTTTTTTTCATTTCTTCAAACCCATACTTACATTTTTGAACTTATCGAATATAGATTCGCTAATCGATTGTTACATTGTCTAGGCCCTCTGATACATGTAGGTTTTTTCTTTGTAGATGAACAGAACCAAAGAAAATTATATTCTAACGAGAACCAGAACAGCTTTGATGGTGTTTGTTTTGTTTACATCCTTCTTCTTCTTTTTACACGTCTTCGAAGTCGAACAACAATCAATTACCATTAAAAGTCAACTTCAGAACTGTCAAATAACAACAAATCAACTTTAAAACTGTCAAATAAAGATAAAAGTCAACTTCAAAACGTCAAATAATTCGTAAAATCCTCGTGTGAAAGAACCCTTACCAATCAAACTAATCCATAGATATTGCTCTTGTACTGCTACTCAGCACCAGATGGCAGCAGCGGGTATTAAACTTAAGATGCGGTTTAGGATGAACTAAAGCGTTCTAAATTTAATCAACTGTGAATAACGGAATAGCTTTTTTAGTATTTCTACCTAAGCTAAGATTTTTAGCTAGTCTAGCTAGCTTTAGTGAGTTAACAGTAGAATTGGCACTAATGGCCTCAATTCCAATAGACACTTAACTAGCTAAAGCTAACTAAAAATCGCTAAGATTAGCTTTAATCACTTATCTTATTCCGACGCAGCAAACTAAAGCTAAAGTTAAGATGATAGCTCTAAAATCTTAGCTAGTTACTCAACTTAGTTAAAAATGCCTAAACCGTATTCTGAGTGTACATTTTTAGTCAGTTTTACGCGTAAAATTCCTAATCTTAGCGAGCATGTAAATAGGTGTTGACTAAAAATACCAAGTAGGATTGTGATGTGAAATGTGATTTGAAGGACCTCAAAACAAAAAAAATATTATTTTTGTGCTAGTTGAATTATTAAATAATGAACAAGGTGATGCAAATACATGTTTTCGAGTGTTTTACCAGAAGAAAATCCTCCGCCAGTGTTCTGTGAGAAAATCGCTTCAAAACATCACCGAAAACATGCAAGTTTGTGGTAGCTGTCGTGAAGGATTCTTCGTAAAGGTTTGTGTTTTTACATACATCTTGATGTGGTCAGTGCTTCTGCTGTAAGATTGAGCCTACGTTTAAAATTCTTGAGTGTTATTTTGGTTATAAAAACCCTCATAAAAACCTAACCTGTGAAAACAAAGTGTTTATAAAGATCAGTTTGTATTTTTTCTAAGATCAAGCTGCTATAACTTCAAGAAAATCAGCTAACATCATCCACTAAACAAAGGAAAACCCACAAACAACCCAAACAACCTAGTCTTTTGTTTAGTTATCTTGAACTAGTAAAAAACCTGCCTATATCATAACTTTGGTTTTACCTCTGCTCACATCAATCTTTATCTTTTTTTTTCACCACAGACATTTCTTTAAATCCGTGGTTTCACCCACTACTATCCCCTGTGCTGGTTTCAGCTAACCAGCCCTGAGCATGTGCTTATATCAATGGTAGCAGATAGAATCTGAGTAAAATCACTACCTACCCAAAAGAATGATGAAACTAATGATAATATTGAATAATGTTACTTTTACAGGTTTCGGAGACCCAGATATCAATAATTTCTACCGGATGAAGAGGATGATATTGGCCAGAAGTTATGATTTTCTAATCGAAGCATGGTTTATTTGCCAGATAATTAGTATAAGATTCTTTTAATTTTTCAATAAGTAAAACTAGTTATAAAAGAATGTTTAATGTTTTATTATACATACCTAATACATTTTTCATTAAATTATCAATTTCATTATGAATAAGTAGAATGAATAATGAAATAAAAAAATAACTAAAAACAAGGTAGGTTCCAAACACCGGTGTACTTATAATCCATTATTAGTTTTTATCAAACTTTGCAATTGACCGGAAGCCAAGCCGGCTTAATTGGGCGGTGCCTGCTTATCATCTACCTCACTTAGTGGCTAGTGCACTTGTGGTGGTTGTTTATATGGTTTTGAAGCTGGTAATATTGTAGCATAGGCAGATCCTGTAAAAACAAGCTTTTTAAAGTACAAGTTGACACCGTTAAACTTTACAAATAGAATAATTTATAAAATTGTAATAATTAGGTACCTCATTTGATGTCTGGAAACTTCTACAGATAAAGATCCAACAATCTTGAGAGCAGTCCTGCTCCAACACAAATAGAAACTCTTCCACTGAGGATGCTTTATATTACATCTTTAAGACTTGTGCTTTATCTTGATTCTCTGAAAAAAAAGCACACCTAGTTTTCCAACTTCATATTTACACATTGTAATTTTAATGAATTATCATCATTATCCGCAGATTTCTGCCACTAGACTCAGCTAGATAAAGTAGAATCCTTATATTCATTGTGACTGTCCTGTGAACTACACCAACATCTAATAGAGATGCTTTGATCATATAAAACAGTTGACTCACTTCAGGGCTTCTAGAAACAAGGTCATTAATTTGTTTTGTTTGTTTACTGGTTGAAGTAGGTAGGTATACAAAGGGTTGGTTATTATAAACAAACAAAAATTTAGTAACCTTTTTTTCATTTCTTCAAACCCATACTTACATTTTTGAACTTATCGAATATAGATTCGCTAATCGATTGTTACATTGTCTAGGCCCTCTGATACATTTAGGTTTTTTCTTTGTAGATGAACAGAACCAAAGAAAATTATATTCTAACGAGAACCAGAACAGCTTTGATGGTGTTTGTTTTGTTTACATCCTTCTTCTTCTTTTTACACGTCTTCGAAGTCGAACAACAATCAATTACCATTAAAAGTCAACTTCAGAACTGTCAAATAACAACAAATCAACTTTAAAACTGTCAAATAAAGATAAAAGTCAACTTCAAAACGTCAAATAATTCGTAAAATCCTCGTGTGAAAGAACCCTTACCAATCAAACAAATCCATAGATATTGCTCTTGTACTGCTACTCAGCACCAGATGGCAGCAGCGGGTATTAAACTTAAGATGCGGTTTAGGATGAACTAAAGCGTTCTAAATTTAATCAACTGTGAATAACGGAATAGCTTTTTTAGTATTTCTACCTAAGCTAAGATTTTTAGCTAGTCTAGCTAGCTTTAGTGAGTTAACAGTAGAATTGGCACTACTGATTTACTTAAATCTTTGTAATAGCAATGCTGCAAGTCAGCTTGCAGGTTTTTATGAACAAGGCATAAATAAATAAAATAAACAACTTAATTAGTTCCTAAGTATGTAGGTACTCAATTAATCTATTCAATATTAAATAACAGGCTGATAAGGACGCATATAATATCCTGACTGCCAGCATTTCATTTTTATTTCATGATGGTGGTTAAATATGTCTAGGTAATGTAAGTTTCCGCTTGTCGTAATTTTTTATGTTTTTAGATCGTCAAGTTAGGTTTAAAGATATTTTCTCATACAAACAAATAATAGTTATTTCCAAGTTCCCAGAATAAACTTATTGCGAACTAAAGAATATGATTAATGCGAATACATTTTATAGTTTGCTGTTATACTTTTGATGGAAATAGTCTTTATAATTAAACTATGAGTACTCCTTATAAGTCTCTGTGACTTATAAGGAGTGGTTTTAGCCTTTCATGGTAGGGCTCCCTTAACTGGCACAATGTAGGTAGGTACCTAGACCATCGTAGTAGTGCCTGGGTATGGTAGTACTGTCTAGCACTGTTTTTTATTCTGTGGTAAGGTTTTCTAAAAAAACGGCGTAGTTTGTTTTGTAGATGTTGCTGTAGCCGTGTTGGATCAAGATTCTGTTGTTGGTTTGAATCGCGGCCGTGCTTGCATTTTTTGCATATTGACACACTGCTTGTGTGTGTTGCAAATAGTGGAGTGGTAAATAACTAGCTTGCAAAAAGATGCCTAAGTACCTATATACTCGTAATATATGTAGGTAAGTACTTATAGTGTTTTATAAATTTGAAACTTTTGATGTTCTACAACATGCTAGTTTCTTCACGATGTTTTCATTCGCTGTTTGAGAGAACAGAAAAACTGAATGGTACACGACCGAATTCGAATAAAGTATGAAATACGGTGCCTTTAGATCAGAAAGGCCACCTTCCGATCCTAAGGATTCGCTTCTACTAGCTATAGACTAAAGACTATCAGTGGCCTCAAACCACTTATCGTCCCTTGCTTGGAACAATGCTAGACTCAGATAAACCATGTAATAAAACGGTAGCCGGTTCCCAGGTAACCAAGGCTTAGCTGATCCGATAGAACGAGTTATTTTTATCGACTGCACTCGCTGTAATGACGTCGGCCCAGTTACAAAGAGGGTGTTATGAGAACAGCTTGTTATGGATGGAGTATAGTGTGGTGCCGCTGGCTCGTTAAATTGTACGAAGGCATTAAGGATGACATTGGATGTGTGTGTGGGTCGATAAGTACTTATGTTATACTTACGGAAATTATAGTCTATCGATGTGAGCCGATAAGTGTTTGTTTTATGCTTAAAGGCACCAGTTTTAATATGAGAAAGAAGAACTGCAAGTGATTCCAATTCCCAACATTACCTATTCCTTTTATCATCGTGAGGAAATTTAGTATTATTATTGGAGATGGGCTTGCAACCTGTCACGTATGGAATTCACTTCTGTAAAATGGGGCATATAAGTACCTACCAACTATTAAGACGTGCCTCTGAACCTACCCCTCAAAGTAACTTGAACGCTGACTCGGGACGTCTACGTCTTGCAGAATGGAGTGTGATCGTATTTTATTTGTGTCTATTTTTATATACATGTGATCCCAGCTTCTCACAGTAATTCTATGAAGATCTAGGTTTAGGATATCAAAGACAATTTTAGGCTAGTAGGTACAGAAAAGATTTTAATTTCTTAGCTAATAAACCAAGTCTGAATTCTGAATAGCACTTCTTGCTGTCGTGTCACTAGTTCTTTCGAAAGAGTTTGGTGAAAGGATTTAAAGTGCGTCTCCTGATGACCTGTAGAGGAAGTGGTTTGTTTTTTTTACAGTCTGCTGTCTGCCAGTTGAATTTGGTAGGCTTATTACGCAATTTGATCGATCGATCGCTAATAGCCTGTTGAATGTTGGACTAAGCTAGCGCCATTGCGATCTTGTCATAAATCTTTTCTATATCTGTCTCGATGCCTAACAGTAGCAAGTATTTTTATCGCATTTATTAATAATGTTTCATACTTATAATTTATCAATGAAAACTCGTGTTTTATGCTTCCTAAGCCAGAAAGGTAAGATAGGGTCATGATAACGCTCGTATTGGACTAGGTAAAAGTTGCTTAACAATTTCTTTACAAAGAGATTCAGCAGTTTCAGTCCTAGTTAGGTATTTTCTGGGGTTTTTGTGGTCATTAAAAGCTTGTGAAATTCGGCATTTAATTTTGTTTAGGTACTGGATAACTTTTTCTACAAACCCCAATTGCCCCAACAACGTTCTCTCTCAACGTTGTATAATGTCTGCAGATTTGCAACAAAAAATCAAAATGTGCAACGTCAAAACTGTTCCTTCTGATCCTGAACATCAATCAAGTATTGCATAAATCTTTTTACCTGTAAGTTCATCGGCATCCACGTCTCTCGTGACCAGCACAGCCGCAGCCAGGGCCGCTGGTACACCCCAGGCGCAAAGCTGCAGGAGCGAGGAGTGCCGGTCGTCACGACCACTGCCCGCCACACTCGGAGGGCGAAGCACACTTGCACGCCATGCACCAGCTACAACCACCCACCTGGAAGAGGAATTAATAAGTTTTATAAGTACCTAAGTTTATACGTGTTAAATCTTAATATACTTTAATAAGAGTGTTATATTATGTTGTCTGAGAGAATGCATACCGCGCCTTGTGGATTTTTTCGGTTACTACCTATGGTTAGGAGTGGTGTGATAGAGAAGTAACCTTTACCCATCAGTGGGTGTTAACGGCTGCATTCAGTTTTAGCAATTTAGGCTTATGTGGTTCGAAAGTAAGTGGCCAAGTCTGGTGACAGAGTTTTTAGGCCAGGCCCTTGATTCAGACTTCAGCGGAACGCATTCGGGTCGGAATAATTTTATCCGCAACCAATCACAGTGCAAGAAACGTCAGTTTTGGATCAATTCCTGCACTGTGATTGGTTGCTGTCGGTTGAACAGCTGACCGATTCCGACCCGAATGCGTTCCGCTGAAGTCTGAATCACTAGGCTGAAGGTAGGTAGGAAGGTAGAAAAAATGTATGTAGAATTAAAAAAATAACGATCCAAGTAGGTAATTAAACGAAGGTTGCACCAACCTTGGTTAAATTAACCTATCTATAGTTTGTCAAGTAGGTTCATCACACTTCCTTATCTATAGTTTCTCACTCTACTAACGCTTATAGGTAGGTACAGTCAGCATCAAAAGTTGATTAACAGTTTGTTGTTTTAAAGCGCCATTTCTTTTCGATTGCTAAGAAAAAATAAACTTTGCTTGGGAAATTATTATGGACTGAGATTTAATCGTCAACTATTTGTCAAAATTTTGGTCATGGTGTTACGGATTTCGGAAATATTCTGATTTTGAAAACTTCGAATGTTAATCAACTTTTGATGCTGACTGTACTCGTAAAAACAAACAAGGAACATTGCGAGCTTATTGACAAGCTAGTAATTAAGTCCGTTATTAACAGACAGTAAACGAGTCTAAACTTAGCCAGGCAGGTGGGGTGTGGTAGACTTAATTATAATTTCTGTAATTTTAATGCCAGAACAGTTACATTTTTAAGTAGTCTAGTGACACTCTAGTACATTAGTAGTCTAGTATATCTAGTACACTTTTAAGAGTAGGTATTATTGTTCTGTGCTTTGGTGTCACTAAAGCCTAGTTCTGACTAGTATTTTAGTCGAGTAGCGAGTAATTTGGTACCTAAACGTGTCTGAACACCAAACTAATTTAGTCGAGTAGGTTAATATGTAATTTTTTACTATTAAACTACTCGCTACGCGACTTAAATACTAGGCCTAGTCCGTGCCTTAAATGACACTAAATACTGTCAAGGAAGGTTCTACGCTCAGTACTTTCGGAGGCCTAAAAACTCCAAACACAATGATTATTGTTTATGTACCTAAATAAGTGTAGGTATAAAAACTTGATTAGGTTTATTTGAAGTGCTTTGGTTACATTACAGTAGATGACACAAAAAGTGGTTGTAATCAACTCTGTAATCTGATGATGCGCCCGCGCCGGTAACTCGCTTTCGATCATAAAATTTTTTCGTCCAAATCCCTAACGACCTCTGAGATCGATTATAAATCTTTGTTTTTGAGTAGAACCCGCCCCTGGCTTTTGTCACATTTAATTTGAGTAGTAAGTACCTAGTACCTACCTTTATGTAAATTAGCCAGCCATTAAGTTTGTTTTTTTTATAAGTACTTAGATTATACCTAAGTATTTTCATAAACATAGCTATACTAGCTGCGCTCCTGCGGTGTGACCCGCGGTCCCTCGGGAGTTTTCCATTTTTTCGGGATAAAAAGTAGCCTATGTCCTTCCCTGGGATACGACCTTTAACTATGCCAAATTTCAGCTTAATCTGTTCAGCGGTTTGGGCGTGAAAGCGTAACAAACAGACAGACAGACACATAGACAGACAGACAGAGTTACTTTCACATTTATAATATTAGTATGGAAGTATGGATTACATTACGGTTCGTGTCAGCCCTTATCCTTAACCTTGTTAAAACTTTGGGATAGGTAAATCCATCGCCGAGAAAGGTGTCGCCTTGTTTCGCACCGACACCAAAATAATCAGAGACCTCGTTATACCACAGTGATGGTTTGATGAGGATCTGGTTATAATGGTCGGGTAACTTTACCGGTGGCGTGTCCCCAACACTTGAACAAACACGGGGATGTTTGTAGAGAACCGAAAGTGGCGACCAAACACTGTCTGAATGTTTGCTGGCGTGGTGTGTTTGATCCGGCGAGGCGTTGGCTAACATTTTACTAATGTTTGTACGATTTGCATTGTGATAATTAGGGTTATTTGAAGTAAGTAGGTAGATACCTACAGTGTATAGTCTACATTTTATAACTACCTATATCTCTATGTAATCTTTGTGGCCAGTATTGGTACGTACCTACAGCTTAATGAGTCGGTATTAAGCAATGCATTTCATTAAATTTTAGTCTCCGGGTCTTGCAGACATAAAGTTAGCATACCTTTGTTAGACGCATTAGGTAGTTACATTAAAACGTTTAGCCTTTAGGGCTCAAACGTCTCGCCCGACTCTTTGTCAAACCACAACTAATTATGAAACATTTTGTTGCCATAAATATAAATCAAAGACTCATAAAATTAAAGACACATGGGAAAACGGATGTTTGACAGAGCTAATGTAAAATGCCTGACCATAAATACGAAGTTATTTTCTACGATTCCAGTAAGTGTTCATAAAAGTAACGATGGTCTACGCAACACGGAATAAAGTCCCATCGGAGGCGAATAAAAATATTTATTTACGGCGTGAAACTGATCATTCCTGAGATAACCTTATCGTTTAATGGTCACTTGGGAGTCGATGCGGATTAAAATAAAAAAAAAGCGCTTTAAATAAAGTGTAAAATATAAAATACATGAAGTTTTTTCAAAAGCGCTTGTTCTGTTCGCGCCTCGACCACATTTGCATTTTGCGTTTAGTAATGGTTGCCACAAGTCCTGAGATGATAATTGTAATGGAATTACTTAGAGTAGGTATATGAAGCAAAATTGTAGAGCTTTGCATAGATTTCGATCTGTCGGTCAATACCGTCATGCCAATAAACCCTTTGACCTCTCTGAACTGAACGTAATAAATAAATAAATGAAATGAAATGAAAATGAAAATCGTTTATTTCTGTAACAATTTTACGATACAAAATATAAGGTTGAGACCTTCTTTTAAGTAAAAAATTACTTGTGTTAGAAGATCCCGCTCTTCCATAGCCATATATTATAGGTTACAGATTGGTGAAAACTATGAAAGTGGTGGCTTTATATAATTTTATAATAGGTATTCTAAATTATGTTATTATTAAATCTAAACACCTTAACATTAATATAATAAACTATTAAATATACATAGTAGCAGTATAAGTAAAATAGTAGCGATATGTATGAATTAACTTTAAGAATTTCTTAGTCTAAGATTTTTTAAATGATATAAAAAGAGTTTGATGTTACTTGTATATAACATTTCGAAGGTATTTGAGCTTGTGTGTGCAATTTGTGTGTGTGTGTGTGTGTGTGTGTGTGTGTGTGTGTGTGTGTGTAAGTTGTGTGTGTTTTAGTTGTGTGTGCGTGTGTGTGTGAGTATAGGTGTGTGTGTGTGTGTGTGTGTGTGTGTGTGTGTGTGTGTGTGTGTGTGTATGTAGGTATATATATATATAATGTTTGTGCAAGTAGATTTCTTTAGGAGTAGGTTTGTGTTCATTGGGTAGTAGGTATAGGTAATAATTGTGTTAGGTGATAATTTGCAGTAGCGCTTCCGTGTCTTCGTAGCTTTTTGTCTGCAACCAGTCCGTCAGGACTTTTTTACTGTCATAATATTGCATGGGGTATATATTTAGTTTCTTGTTTATTACGTTGTATATGTGGGCAGATTGAATGGCATACTGGTTACGGGCAAATGAAGTTTTTGTTCTAATAGTATTTACGACCTTGTCTTTTCGTCTGCGATTAACGATATTAGGATTATAAGTTATAGTTTTGTGCATTCTTAGAACCACTTGTAGGATGTACAAACGTCTAATAGATAAAAGTTGCGTCATAGAATAAAGCCTATTCGTTGGGAATCGATATGACCTAAAGTACATTACTTTGATTAGTACTCGTTGAGCTCTTTCTGTTTCGATGAGTTTAGTTTTTGCCGCTCCACCCCAGATAGAGATACAATATCCCATAATGGATTGCGCTAGGGCAATATAGATTTTTTTTAGTAATGGTTCTTGAGCAACGTGTCTTAATGTTTTAAAGATCCATATGAGTTTTCTTATTCTGCTGCTCAAGGCTTCAATTTGAGGGTACCATGAAAGATTCTGATCGATTATGACACCCAAATACTTAGTTGAAGAGACTTTATTAATATAGGGGCAGTTACAATTATCATTATCAATATTGCCACAACTGTGTATGCGCACGTTGAAGTCTATTTCTGGTTGAGTCCTATTATAAATAGTGAAGCACATATAGTTGGACTTACAAGCATTCAGTGTAAGTAGATTTTCTCTAAGCCAGCTTGCAATTTTAGCCAATCCGAGTTCAGCTTTTACTTTTACTCTACTCCAAGTTTTGTCACTGAAGACAACCGCTGTGTCATCGGCGTACGAAAATATTCTACCATTTCCTATGTTAAGTCCACATAAGTTGTTTATATAAATTAAGAACAGGGTTGGACCTAAGACACTTCCTTGCGGAACGCCGTAAGTGATATGGGATTCCCCACTAACATACTTCCCTATTTTTACACGCTGCTTCCGATCACACAAATAATCTTTGAATAGTGCTAGAGACGTATCTCTGATACCGATGGTCTCTAATTTCTTTATTAGGATATGCGTGTCAACGGTGTCAAAAGCTTTCTTGAGATCTAAGTATAAAGCTAAACATTTTTTGCCCTGGTCAACTTCAAATAAAATATATGTTAATGTCTGCTGTAAAATAAAAACCTAATGTGCACTTGCACTTAAGGTTTAAGATTGTTACTGGCATAAGCATTATTCGAACGTCGTGTACTCGTAGTAAGGTAGTATACAAAATGTTTGTCATTCAAGGGAAATTACATATATGAACAACCTGAAATCTAGTCTATCTAAGCGAAAAACATGAACAGCCAGGAAGTCTCTGTTATGCAAGAATTTAGTATGGAGTAGATACTTAGGTAACTCAATCCTCTTATTCTCATCATGGTGGCAGTTTATGAGCCCACACACGCTGCGGTGGTCCCATTCCAAATGCATCGTAAACGTCAACATGACAGGTCGCCTCGGTCACTATCAAAATATGAGTTACAGTCAGAGCATATTATGTGAGTCAGAATAACGATATTTTTTATGTCCGATGAAGAAATTCCCATACTTTTCAGGTTGATTCAACGCTGTGTCAGCTGTGTGTATTCGTATTTGATTGGGTCTTGGTTCTTGGTACATGGCCCCTGATTACTTTGCAGAGGAAAATCCTCTTATAAGAAACTAAAGAAACATTTGACATTATGTCGTTGTACGAAATAAACGATTAAGTACTGAAATAGGCCGTTTCGCCGTTTCTAGTTTTTCTAGTTTCGTTTACCTAGTTAGAATCTAACGCCCCATTGGATTTTTATTTGTGAAGTTTTTAGTTATTTATGTCTCGTATCTTTGATGAATAGGATTAATATTTTTATACTGTTAACCGCACACTATATTGGGATGCATTTCAAACTATTGATGGATACCTAACAGACGCGGATCTCAAAAAATGTTGTGGGCACAGCCACCCAAAAAATGGCTAAGGATGAGAGTCGGAGGCTGAATTTTCTTTCTATAGTCTATCTCACTATAGTCTCGGACCGATTCTGAGTTTTGGTCGATATGCTGTCGAAACTGAACATTTAGACTGACCAACAGACGAACAAATTTTTTGGCCAATCTCGAAACTTCGATCAAAAGGTTGTGGGCATGCCCACCGTGCCCATAACGATGGATCCGCGCCTGCTATCTAAAGATTTTAAGATGCATCCCAAAACACATGAATCTATACCTACTCTGTGGTATCATATCGCATCAGACACGCACAAGAACTGTCAATACTAATTTATCAGTTAACTAGTATATGGGAGCTATGTGTAGTAGTTTCATTATGTATCTATTAGCCATCTGTTCAATCAATCGATGACCTAGTTTGAAAGTCACTTAGCTCACAATACAAAAAGCTCTTTGTACGTTACCGTCTAGGGCGTGATGTCATATTACATCATCATTATCAGCCAGACAACACGCTTTTTATTACTTATGTCAGTAAAAAAATAAAGAATAGGATGAAAGTTACATATTTCTCTAACGAGGACATGGGTAAGGGTTGTAATAAAAGGGTTTTATTGTAAAAAAACTACCCTCAGCTCCTGATCGGCCGTAAATACTCGTAAACGTAAACATAAAACGAAAACAGGTTCACGACTGTATCCCCAAGGTGCGGTAGATATTCTCTCAGTATTTTTATGTTACTTATTCCCGAGCCTTTAAATATGTCTAAGGGCATGTCCAAACACATATTTGATACATGCCCTCATCTTGCAGAAGTTAGTAATCATACATGACAGGTTGCAAGCCCATCGCCGCCTATAAGAACACTAACTGGTTTCCTCACGATGTTTTCCTTCACCGTTTAGAGCACGTGTTAAAGCGCATATAAATTTTACGAAACGCAAAATCCATTGATGCACGGCCGGGATTCGAACCCACAACCTTCGGAATGAAAGTCGAGGTACAACCCCATTCGGCCAACACGGCTATATATATATAAAGGCGTAAATACTCTTATGGACAATAATGGACTTCTTAAATTGCCCGGAATAGGAGTCCATTGGAACCAGGATGCAATTGTAACCCGTCTCGTTTGCCAGTAGGTAATAAAACCTAACACCCACAGCAACACAGGGGAGTTTTGTATGTAACAGATACTAGTATGTTCAAAGCAGGTGTGGGCAACCTTTGGTAGTGCGTGCCAATTAAAGGTACATTTACACGATGCGATTTTTCGTACGATTTGCTAAGCCCCGCCCATTGAACGTGCCGACGAGTGTCGCGCTATCTATGACAAATCGCATACGATGAGCGTTTACACGTCGAAAATTGCCGTGCGATACGATATCGTATGGGTTGGAATCGCATCGTGTAAATGCACCTGTACTAGGAGTCAGTAATTTATGTGTCTTAAAATAAATAAAATGTTCTGTCTTGCTCTTTCTTCTTAGTGTTTTTCAAACAGTTCTTATCGAGTTTATTTAGGTGTTTATTTCGGCCGAATGCCCTAATAGGCGACGTAATTAATTAATTTGCTTGTTGGGCGCCGACTCAAAATTACTTAGATATATTTACATTAGTTTAAGAACTTAGTTATTAAGGTAAAATAAAAAAAGGTTTACCTATTATTTTTTGCTTTTCAGTTCTTTCGGCGGTTAAATGTTTTGTTAAAAAGTTTTATTTAGAAACAACAGTTACCTCGTTTCTAACCACGATAGATATATTAGATGTCAGATTTAATCGTTTTAAAAGTTGGGCATTAATCAACTAGCGAATTTCTCCCATTAAGATCGGTATCGCGAAGCTATGGAATTTATCTGCGGTAGGGTTTTCTCAGATAGCAATAAATTATAGATAATCGTTATTCGTTAGATTTTGTACTTAGGTATATTAGTTTTTTTTCCAAATAGCCTATGTACCTAAGTAATCAAGTTAACAAGAAGAGAAATGATTAAAAACAATACCTAGCGTGAAACGAAACCTTGCTTAGCAGATATTATAATTTTTATACAGTATGTTCCTATCTGATATTACACACCCTGTTATTATATCACCACATTTGAAAGGCACAATATTCTTAGTAAGTTATTTTGTCTGTGGTAAGACGAAGTCGTCGCGCGCCGTTAGTGTACAGTACGCACAACTGATCTTTGTCTCTCTGAAGTTAGGTGCACTAAACTATTGCGCAGGTTTGCGCGAGTAAGCGAGATAGCACGATGCAACAAACTAAGCGAGTGAGCGAGGCAGCTATAAAACGCTGTCTTCGTCTTATATGCGTCATGAAAAATGGGTTCTGCGCAGCTACTTCAGAGAGCTAAAGATTGGTTGTGCGTACTGTATGTACCACACGTATAAAATGATCTGAGCTAATCGACTAATCTAAGACTTTTGAGCATCACACAAACACATGCCAAATTGTTTTCAGAATCACTTTGTCCATTGCGTTATCCAACTGCCATGTCAGGAGCAAGGTAGAAGGGCCGAGTTGTGCTATTTCGGGAGCTCGTAAAATCGATTGCCGACCGATTTCAGACCGTCTCGGTCTCGTCAAAGGACAGACTGAACAGCTGTTGTTCTTCGTATTTAGAATCCCGAAATGGTTTCTTGTAATTCAAAAATTTAATGCGGCAAACGAATGTAAACTTTTATTTTGTGAAGTTTGTGTGAAGCTTTAAAAGTATGAAAATCGAATGAAGTTATGTTGGCTAATTAAAAAAAGCATTCAAGATGGAACTTCCATTGCATGTTGCATAGGCATTATGCAGTCTGTTGCGGCTAACTAGTCCGGCGATTTCAAAATTACAGGTTAATTAAATAAAACGTAATTACTAGGTACTCGTATACTTAAAGTAATCGTCTTTAGTTTTAAGATACGGAATTGAACACCACCATTGTCCTTTATCGATTGGTGATTCGGCCCGGTGTTAACAAATGGTCCACGAAGTGCTCGTACGAACTTTATAATAAACTAGCTGCGCTCCCGCGATGTGTGACCCGGGATTTTTTTATTTTTTTCATGATAAAAATAGCCTATGTCCTTCCCTGGGATACAACCTTTATGCCAAATTTCAGCTTAATCTGTTCAGCGGTTTGGGCGTGAAAGCGTAACAAACAGACAGACAGACAGACAGACAGAGTTACTTTCATATTTATAATAAGTATGGAAGTATGGATAGTATGGATGATCTAGCCGCTCTAAGTTCACTGTGCCTCTGACGACTGTGCAGTAACAGGATGCACTATTTCTGACGCGCCAGAATGCAATGCTGTTCTTCGGATTCAATATAAGTATTACGACAGTGGAAAAAAGTTAAACAAAGACTGTCAAAACTACAAAAAACGGTGGATAATGGAAATAAACTTGAGCCTGAGAGATGTGATAGTTTTATAAGCAGGTACTTAGATTACTGGTACCTTAGCAAGACCGCGGCTTCGCTTACGTTTTCTCCCGTTTCATCCCCTTATAAGGGTAGAATTCCTTTTTCTCTGTCGGTATAATGGCCAGAACGGTTAAAATCATGTTCGATCAGTGTGCTTTGATTGATGACTTTTTAAGAAAATAAAATATAAATAAGTAGTACTGAAGAGGAACGCGGGTTTTCCGTGCGAATAGCAACCTTCACGCTTTGCAATAAGAAATATTATGATTTAGTTGAAACTTACAATAATAATGTGTAATTTATTCCCCCGTCAATGAGATAAGGTGATTCTTCAAGCTAATTAGTGGAATTAATTATAAGTAATTTATGACTACCTTGTGTGATGTAAGAAGGAACTTAATTTATTTAATTATGCATCTGTTTTTAAATATCAAACACTTTTAATATCATCATTTAAAATTTATGTTAATGATCAAAAACAAGGATAATATAAATAACCCATTGCGGCATACAAAAATGTCTTTTGGGTAATAATTACAGTATTCTGTAAATCTGCGAATTCATAGAATTATCCACGAGTCATAAGTAAACCTACCTATAGGTAACCTTTAAATGAAGCTTTTGCTACATAGATACTTAAATACCATCAGGTTGAAATTCTGAAACTGATTTAGGAACTAAAATAGCAAAGTCGTAATATGAGGCAATTGAGAGAGTTATTATCACTTCTAACGGAACGGGTTAGTTTTGAAAAGCATAAATAAGCTCAAAAAACAATTTTATACATTATAGTATTGCATACTGAAAAAGTTAGATGAAACTCTATTATACCTACAATAAATTTACAAATTCACATAGCAAACGCACAAACTCATTACCAACTACGAGTACCTACTAATTGAATTCTGTTCCCTGTGGTTCTTTAAACTCATAAATAATAATTGATATATTCTCAGGAGTGTTGTGTTGTCTTGTTGCTGCGATGCATTATTGATAGCTTTGTGGGTGCAATTCATTTTGCGCGGCAAATTGCAAGCCGCCATGGGTTGAAAGCTAACTAGATGAATGGATTGATGTTTTGCTTGCCAACTCTACGCTACTTTAAAAAACCTAACTAGGGATGAGTTCCCAACGAGTCACACCAGATGGATGGGACCGCAGTTCTAGATTCTATTGTAGATATAATCGTAGAATCGTATAGAAAAGAAGATTCTTCCATCTTTCTTTTGACGACAGACTTTTTCTTTGTTTTTCGAAAACAGTTAAGTACAAAAAAGTTCACCAGTTTAAAGGAGACTGCAGCGGTTTCGTCCATTGTTACATTTATTTACATAATGGTGCACTGGGTATGCTTTACGAATCATGCTCTGTGCATACAAACTACCTATTTCAATATTCCTGTGCCTACCATAGTACTGCGTGGTACTGATTGGCGACCACCCTTAGGAATATTCAATGAGGTCAGTAAGAAGTCGGCAGAGATACAAGTTGCGAAGTTTACATACCTATTAAAGGTACTCATGTTATTGCACACACTGCAACATTCTGTCCAAATATCGCATAGCATGTTTAAATAAGTATAAAAATTACAAAATCGTTTATAAATTTTCGACTTTTTGTTAACCATCATTCCTACATTGTTTCTAAGCAGTGTAAGTAATAATTATTTTAGTACGAGCATCATGAAACAAAAATGCGTTTCACGTTTAAAATTAAAAAAGCTTATTTGAGGAACTCGTAACTTTTTCATATGGATGACATTATAATTATTTTTTCTCGGCGAATTAACTCCAGACTTGTCCTGCCTTTAAAGAAAGTGGACATCAACACAATAATTTAAGTACTTCATAATCAATCCAGTCTAGATTGTGACTCTCATTACCAGTACCTTGTACACGCTAGCAGCTACCTGAGTGCATACTCTCAACCTGAAGCGTGAGTTTTGAAGAAAAGCGGCGACGTAAATGAACGGACGTCTAACGAGGGCACACAAACGTAATTTACTTAAAACAGAAAACTCATTTTGCTCCTCGTGCACAAACAGAACTTGTATAAAAACGAATGCATTATCCATCTTTCAATTGATTTGTACTGTAATAACAAAGGTATGTGACATTCAGTTCTATTCTATTTGGACGCGCTTTGAACTGGCAGTGACCTAAATCAGTTGAACTATCTACGTTTTGAATAATCTTAAACGAATTCTATTGTATTTTGTAAAGTTCCGTAAACATATATGAAATTGTTTTACTTATATTCTAATAAAACATCAAAATGTTTTTCTTATCACTTCGTGACGGCTGTAAAAGAAACCAAGGCTTTTACTACCGTCACAGCTCCATCAATCTTCTGTAATTATATCTAGAGGGGATCTAATGAGCCGATGCAGTGGACGCCATAACTCGATAATTGAACGGGGCTTGCGAAAGCCCAGGGCGTGGAGTATCGGCGTCGAACTTGATTGAAGGGGGAATGCTCTAGGATCCGTTGAAAATAAACACCTAGAAAAGAGATGCGAAGTCAGCTTTCTAAACTGTATTTTGTAGAGTTTGTAAAATGGAGTAGGTAGATAAGTAAAATAGTAAGTAATTTCGTATGAGTCAGTGGCCAACTCTGGTGACGGAGTTTTTAGGCCGCCTTAAGGCCTCAGGAGCGCTTCAGGTTGATGAGAATAGGCTTTTAGATAATGGTATGGTCATAGCTATAATGAGATAAAATCATTCCTAGATATTTTCTGGCTATATTTGTAACATCACGAACGTATTGTTGTGATACAGGTAAATAGATGAATTTTCATTGCTTACTTATGCTGAGATATTTATTGTTTTATAAACATAAATTGATCATCGCTTACGTTGACTGTACCTATTATTATCCAGTTTAAAGGTTTCACGAAAACAGAACTAGAATACGGGATTTTTACGAGGCCTTTGATCACGTTGCCAAAACATATTGAAACATGTTGACAGCAGGATTTCCGCTATTAAGCCACTATGAGACTTATAACAGCTTTTTAGCAAGCATGTTTCTACTTTAAATATCTGGTTAAACAGCTCCTGTTGACCTTTTTAGGAGTAACTTAGAAGTTAGTACCTACTAGGATAGATAGCATTACTCAGGTTTCGCTAATAGTTTTGAAACGTAATTTAAAATTCGTGTCATAATACTGTGGTTACCATTTTTTCGGATTTCCTAAGACCACCTCTTTGTATCAGTACTCAAAAAAAGAGCCGGAAATACAGCTTATAATAACAATAAAAATTACTAATTTTAATGATTGGTCGTGTATGATCAGGTTCCAGGGAAGATCGTACAATTATGTTGCTCAGTCAGCTGCTAAGGCCGATTCATAAGAGTGGATGAATTCTGGGTAAGCATACTCCATCATGACAATGTCAAGTTTCCCAATTATTATAGGCCTGAATAAGTTATTTCGTCCGATTTCTAAACAGCTAAGCCTTAGTTCAAATTGACGATCACCGTCTCAGCACCGTTGCAACACATCCGTAAAATTACGATGACGATCACATGTTTAGAAAAAAAAGTACGTGAGTGTCGTCGGAACACTCGGTTGGAACGAAGTTTCATTTGTCAAATAAATTTTTGTCAAATATTAAAATCCTTGAAACGCTCTTCCGTACTAACAATGTAACAATCTATGGACTGTTTCGCGAATGTGCACTTCGCACTGTGATGATTTGACATAAACATGGGTCGTGACGCAAAAATCTAACACTTTTTTTCGTTCAGCCCCCATCCGATGCGGTCCGAAAAGGAACTTCGTTCCAATAATGTTGAAAGATATACTTATTTCAACTATTTCTGGGTTCACAGCACTTTTCGAATCAATAACGAGGGTTTGAGTGACACGTTTTAAAATAACTCTCAAATATGTCTACTACGAGTATAATAAAATCCGACGCATAATTCGACGCTTTTAGTTCTGTCGTGAGTGACAATCGACGCTCGAGAGATGACTGCGCTGGTTTTAGGGATGGGCTTGCAACGACCGATACGATCAATATATTAATTAGATCAATATATTAATTAGATCAATAGATCCTTTTCGTCTTGCAATCCAATACCTTGTTTTTTACACAATTATTAACGATATTGCAAAATAACAGAAGAAGAATTACTCTTCTTCTTCTTTTTATTAATGGCAACTAACTGTATTAACAGTATAATTCTGCCAATCAGTCTTCTTTTAAATGGATTATAAGAAGTCAGAATCAACAACACATGCCATGCCGATTGACACAAAAGATTTATAGACACAACTTATTTTTCAGTGGCAACTCAAACTTGAGTTCGAGATATTAATGGAATGAAGAAATTGCAACAGAGCATGTTTTAAGTGATGATGATATACTGGATTCCTCTTTCATCTATCAAAGCAAAACTTACAACTTAGAAAGCTATGTTTAATCGGATCGTATCGGACGCTATAAGCTAGCGTCTTTTATTGTATATCGAAAGGTGATTTCAATGTTATTTGAAAGCGGCTTCGTGGCTCGTTTAGGACGATTACTATTTTAAAGCAGTGCACGTGGGCTTAACAAAACATAATCGAATTGCTTTCGTAGGCGTGTTAACTGCTCGGTTGTATGTAGCGAGCCTTTTGCTCTAGCTCATTTGTAGGTTCTAAAGTTTCTCATATTATTTGTTAAGAAATGTGAGAATCACAGTGTAAAATAAATAAATAAATATTGCTGGACTTTTCACACAGCATCATCTAGCCCCAAAGTAAGCAGAGCTTGTGTTATGGGTACTAGATGACTGATATACTACTTATATACTTTTTGTTTGTAAATACATACATATTATACATGTAGTTCTCCATCAGAACCTACTCACCAGTTCTGGAGGTGGGCGTTGAGACTGCTTCACAGTTTTTCAACTTTTGCAGTTTCATCGTTTTATTTGTAATTTTCGCTCAACTGTAATTCATATTTTTGATCATAAACATATTTTTACTTTTTTTTTATAGAAACACCCAGACCCGAGACAAATATTTGTAGATCATACAAACATTGGTCCTTACCTACTTACTTACGTTTCAAGTTTAAAAAATCTAATAATTCGAGAGAATACAAGCGATAAAATAACAAGAATCACTATAATTCTGTCTAAGATCTACATGAAACCAATAGAATAGACAATATTTTAACAGCATAGCTTTCTTAATGTTGTTCAAAAACTAAAGATAGGTAATGCATGCATTACCTGTAATGTTGTTCAAAAACTAAAGATAGGTAATGCATGCATTACCTATCTTTAGTTTTTGAACAACAACGAACAAACAAAAAGGGCTGTATTATTTTGTAGATATAAGAAATGTTAAACTGCTTATCGAGAGCTCAATAATGTTGACATTTTAAATTAAGATAATATTCTATGAAACAACCCTATTAGCAGTATATTTGTCATGTGCAGTAACATTTAATTTACCTTTTATGAAGAGCAGATGTCGTTGTTTCCCTTTCATTATTTAAAAAAGAAAAAAGATCATGATTGTCTTGTAAGGGGCAGTTTTTATCAGACGATAAAATACAAACATATACGCACAAACTTATAATATTACAGATTTATAATATTAGCAGTAATTATTCGAGTTGATCAGGCATGTCCCAGGCAGTACGTCCCGTCGAGTGAAGGCAAAGGTTCCCTCTTGCTGTGTAAATCACTGGACCTTTTTGGCTCACTACAGCACACAGACCACTGCTGCACCCACCTATGTAGGTGCTCGACTGCTCGTATTAGGTGGTAATAGTTACTTAAGCACTGTAATAATTTTGTTCGTAAAAATAAGAATAGATAAGAAACTAGAAAAAATAATTAATTATTTTTTTTAGTTTCTTTTGTTTTTTTTTGTTTTTATTTCCTTTACTTGTTTCTTGTCTTTGTTTTTGTGTCTGTATCGAAATTTTATGTGTGTCAAATAAATCATTTATCTATCTATCTATCTATCTAGTATGCAGTACTCAGTCGAGTAGGATAGATAGAGGTCTGTGATTAGTTTGATGGATGGGTCCGTCGACATGACCTAGGGATGGTTTTTTACTTTTTATTTCCAAGAAAAAACAGTTTATTTTAATGAGTACGCTTATAACGTCCATAATTCAAGCCGATCTGTTCAAACATTGGATGTGTTATGACAAGCCGTTCAATTTATATTTTCGTTTGATAATCAGTGAAGAAGCTTTTAACGTGTAGCTTGTTCAGTTTAGTTAGGTATACTTATCGCTATTCGCTAAGTACGAGTAGGTATATAGAAGCGGATTGACTCGAATACTTATTTAAGTTTTTTAATGAAACTATTGAACTAAGAATTCGTTTCGTTAGCATCTCTGAGTACCGACATTAGACTTAAACAGGTTCACGACTGTATCCCCAACTACGGTAGACATTCTCTCAGATCTTTGTTACTTATTCTAGATCCTATGAAGATGTCTAAGGGGGGTAGTCAGAGGCATGTCCAAACACATATTTGATACATGCCCACATCTTGCAGAAGTATTAGACTATAAGTAGGTTATTTATATTATTCGCCGAATAAGTATTAAATATTCATCAGACAAAAGTTAGAACGAATCGGTTCAAATATTCGTCCAAGAACCGAGAATTACATACAGTATTTTTACGAGTGACAATTTCGAAGCTTATGAAATCGATACGAGAAGGCATCAGTGTGGCCGTAACAAGGCAATCGACTCGTTTCCACAGAACACTATGTTTTTTATTATTTTCCTTCGGCGCGGGAGCATTGCCTCCGCCGTAATAAACAAGTAACTGAGTGGCCAAGGCTTGAGGTAACTCGGGATAAATAAATAATGCTGGACAATTCACACAGCGTCATCTAGCCCCGAAGTAAGCAGAGCTTGTGTTATGGGTACTACATGCCTGATATATTATACTATTTGTTTGTAAATACATACATACATATTATACATAATATACACCCAGACCCGAGATAAATATCTACAGATCATACAAACATTTGTCCCGCGGCGGGGATCGAACCTGCAACCTTCTACGTCACAAGCGGACTTTCACCCACTGCGCCACGGAGGTCGTCGAGGAGAGAAAAGTTGTATTCGTTGATGTTTTATAAATATGAGTATTATAGAAATATTTAATTTAAAAAAAGTAGTCAAATTTTTCAAAATAAATAAACTTACTTAGTAGGTATCTATGTTACAGAAATAAATCTCATAGGTTAGTTTTTTAAAAACTTAACAGTTGAGTTTTCTACCTAGGGATGGCTGAAACCGCTTAAAAGATCAAGGTACCTAGGGGGTCCGCTAGTAGCCGGTTTTTTTTAATAATCAAAATATAAGATTATACAAACAACAAAAAATACAGTAGAATAAAGAGATTTGTTTATCAATTTTTTTTAATCAGTTCTAAATATTTTAGCCCTTTATTTGCCTTAATTTGTCCTGAAAATTTTACCTCAGAATGGTGTTCTCACAAAACAAAACCCGCTTCGTGTGAAAATGAGATAGCGCTATTACGCAAGCCGCAAGTGTGAAAGGGACACGCGCGGAATACTGCGTGCAAGCCTTTGTCTGCGGATCTCAAACTTTAAAGTATAAGTACTGAAGTACCTTTTTTTTTTACGTTTACTGAAACTTCACTTTTCAAACATTTAAAAGCACCTATTTTATGAAACTTGAGATTGATATAAAAACTGAGAGAGAAATGGGTTTTACACGAAGCACTGAAAAGGCGTTTCCTTCGCATTATAAGATTGTTAATTATTATAAATCAACCAACTCGGTACGTAAATCAAGCCATTTATAGCCTCCACTCAATAATTTATTCTATCAAATAAAAAGTTTGACAAACACGATGAGGCTCGTGCTTTTCCTTCGCCTCTCGTTAAGAGCTTTTAACGAGCAACCTTGCCGTAACGACTAGACAGAGAAGCACATATCACACCCGCCCACGCCAGAGCGAGACAAACAACCACACGTCTAACAATAAGCTCACTAACAAGACCGGCTACCAGTTTGAGAAAGACTTAAACGCCGCAATCATGCATTGAATTATGCATCGTATGTTTGTTTGTTTAAGGCGTGATTTCCCACGAGTTAATATTGATGCTTGTTATGCTGTCGGTGCCCGGGGGTCGCCTGACTAACGAGAATGACTCAGGCGCAGCTTTTTGTTGTTTTTCCGAAATAAACCTTTCACTCAAACAGGAAGGTTTAAATTAGATTGGAGGGACGCCGCTCTATGGGGTTTTCTCATAAATGTCTTTTTTGAAATTTATTTAAATTGGTTTCACATTGCTGAGAGCTAATCGTAGCTATAAAGAATGTTACAAGAGCATTTTTATTTGATAGTATCAAGAGCTAATTTAAGTATTAATAAAAATGAGTTACAGTTTTGCTTTATCTAGACAAACAAAAATCTACCTTCAAAAATAAAATGGAGCGTTAGCTTCAAATATCTATTGTATAAACTGGTATAAGTAACATTAACAGAAAATCTATCCCTAAAAATATAAAAATTGTTATCAAATTCTATAAAAACACCTTCCCGTTTTACGTATTACAATTACAACACAGTAAGTATTAGAAAATGTGCTAAAAGAATTGGCCATACAAAAGACATAAACGCGCTTACGACTCTTCTCAACGACCAATCGAACAGGGATATCGAATATCAATGATAATTACTAAAATATTACTTACACTATAAAAATTATACGAGTATTGCAATATTTTATACAAACTACAGTTATCAAACATTGACCTACGCCTTTAAAGCTCTGGGATAATGATTAAAAGAGTAGACTTTCCCATTTTTCTCTAAAGAGAAAATCAATACATTTATGAAAATAATCTTAGACCTTTACATCTGTATTAGATGATTTATACAGCGTCAGGAGGCAACCTATGTCTACACTTAACGGGACGCTGTAGTGCCTGGGACATTGTTTGAGATGGAATAGGCTTGCCCAGCACCTAAACCATCCTCTCAGCTTAATCAGCCGCCCACAGGAGAGACGACGTCAATACGTGTGGAGCTGACTAAGCTGCGGGTTTCCTCACGATGTTTTCCTTCACCGTTAAGAGCTCGTGTTAAAGCGCATATAAATTTTACGAAACGAAAATCCATTGATGCACGGCCGGGATTTGAACCCACGACCTTCGGATTGAAAGTCAAGGCACAACCCCATTCGACCAACACGACAATTATGAAAAGGGTATTAATAATATTAGTATGACTAGAAGGATATAATGGTAGATTAGTTTCTATAAATAAATATACTAATGCATCTACATATTAAATTCAAAACACAGGAATGAATCTTGAGATAATCGCCCACTCCACCTGTCTGTCTGTCAGCTTAGCTATTAAATTAAAGGTGAGTCCCGCTGCGTTTGTTTTATGAAGGTTTATCAAATCCTTTTATCTGACTTATCCAAGATTATGATTCAAGTTAGGTTGTATGTTATAAAACAGTGTAACATTAACTTGACGATTCTTTGAATATGAAGGCTTGAAGGTAAATTATTTCTGATGAATGTTTTTTTTCTAGTCACTCTTAAAGCGAGATGGCAAAAGTTTGAAAAACTCATTTTATAGTTTAGTTAGTTTCATATACTGTTATTTACATATCTGTTGTATACATTTTCATCATATACTAAACAATTTGTTCAAGACATAAATGCTGAACGGAAAGTAATTTAGTTTAGATCGGTTCAGCTTTGATCGCTCAGTCAAAACAAACACTCGGTACATAAGTCGCGCTTCAAATTATAAACAGTGAAACTAAATCCATTCTTTTACACACTTAAATTAAATGTTACATAAAATCTAAGAGCAGTAAACTATACATAGAGTCAGCGCTATCATTGAACTAGCGGCGACAGTATATAGGGTCTTTCATTTTATACTAACTTAATTCAGGAATAGGGTTCAAAAAAAATATTAAAAAAATATTTATGTAATTTATTTTTTGTTTTGTTATGAAAATTGATTGTTGCTTCTTGTATAACTTAGCCCATTCGTGATGTAGCTGCGCTGCGATTGGTGGATCGTCTGTTCTCCGTGAATATCATTATGCAACAATTCTAAAAAAAACAATAAATGATAAATGAAGTGAAAACTTAAATGGGTTTAGGAATTAAATTGATACGATCAAACGTCTATTTACAACCCAAAAATGAGGCCCTGTCAGTTTGTGTAGTTTGAAATGAAAGACCCTATATTTGTGGAAGGAAACTGACATTGCTTTTTTATAAGTTCTGCAAAATTGCGTTAGCTTTTCGTGACGCAGACATTACTGAAACGAACATCAATATCATGGTAGGTAACTAGTTGGTAAGGTACTACTAATCCTAGTAGGCCCTTACTAATAAACTTGACATAAAGTTATGTCATGCATAAACTAAAAATTTGTATGGTTATTCATAGGTTATGCATGACATAACTTTATGTCAAGTTTATTAGTAAGGGCCGTAGTGTCAAAGATTAATTTCAGCAAACGTCAAAAGAATTCACAGCGCTTTATAGAAGTCGCATGAAGATTCTCTGAATCGATACCTACATTTACTTTTTCATGTGAATAAACTCCGTCTAGCAATGTTGTTCATACTAACAGGTGTAAGTACTACCTACTATGAACTGTATCGACAGTTCATACTCAGTAGGTATAGGTATTCTACGTGTCTCAATACTACTCGACCGAGAAGTAAAGGCTTCCACGGCGGGTCATCAATCATGTCCAATTTTATTACACTACGCGTGGTTGCCCAATAGTCGAAAAATGTTACTCCGTAAAAAATTACCGATAAAATGCCGCTTCGATAGAGGATAAAGTGTTCTGTTAATTTAAAGTTTATAGTTTTTGGAACGAAGTTCCTTTTCGGACGGTATGTAAGAAAAAAAGACTGACGCTGGAAAAAAAATTTTGTTCCATTTTACCGACACGACATGTCAAATCGTCACAGTGCGAAATGCGCAGCCGCGACACAGTCCATAGATTGTAACATTGTTAGTACGGAGGAGCGTTTCTAGGATACCTAATTGACAATTATTTTATTATATTCCTAGTTAAGAAAAGTACTCTTTGCTTCGTTCCAACCGAGTGTTCCACGTTGTTACATTGTTAGTACGGTAGAGCGTTTCTAAGATACCTAATTGACAAATTAATTTATTAAATTCCTAGTATAGAAAAGTACTCTTTGCTTCGTTCCAACCGAGTGTTCCACGACACTCACGTACTTTTTTTTATAAACTACCTAGTTAGTGAACTTAATGTTAATTTTGATAAATGAATCAGTTTGATGTATGGTTTCGCATTAAGACATGGTTGTGAAGAGAGTGAGCGTATTTGCTAGATTTTTTAACGAATGAAGGGTACCTAATGTCGGCGGGGTATACTAACCGCTAAGACCGCTAGTTTTAAGGTTATGGTTAACTAGCCGCGCTCCCGCGGTGTGACCCGCGGTCCCTCGGGATTTTTTATTTTTTTCGGGATAAAAGGTAGCCTATATCCTTCCCTGGGATGCAACCTTTAACTATGCCAAATTTCAGCCTAATCTGTACAGCGGTTTGGGCGTGAAAGCGTAACAAATAGACAGACAGACAGAGTTACTTTCACATTTATAATATTAGTATGGATGTAGCATGATATTGCTTTACCTGTCAAAACACACATTAAAAAAACAAACCAAACCGGTAGCGGAAACGTTAACTAGCAGCATCTTAGCGCTTTCTAAGTATTGGTGGGCCATGATTGCCTTTGTCGGTACCGCCTCATCGAGATGCAAAATAGAGATCACAGGGCGCCGGCAACGCTCCGATTATTATCGTAATAGTTTATCACTATAAAGGAGAGAAACGCACGTTCTTTTCTGACATTTATGTATCATCATCGGAAGTAGAGATTTAGAATCACTTTCCAAAGCAGACGTTCAAATTCATAAAATACCTACCTATGCACTATGCCCAGTCATCATAAAGTCAAAGTCAAAAAGCATTTATTCAGTAGGACCGCTGGGATCACTTTGAAACGTCTTAAAACTAGGTGATTCTACTCCTATTCCTTCGCGACCAATACCGTGAAGAACCAGGTCCAGTCTTCTCTACCTACTCATATAAATCATACTTTTCCTAATTTATATTACAAAAATGCGAAAAGTGCTGGATGTAATATGGATGTTTGTTACCCTTTCACGCAAAAACTACCGAATGGATTTTAATGAAATTTATCGCAGAGATAGATTTGTAGTCTGGAACAGCACATTACTATTTATATCCCAGTGAAATTTCCCCGAGGGACCGCGGGTAAAACCGCAGATCGCTAGTATAGGTACAGTCAGCAATGAAAGTCGATTAAAATTTGATGTTTCATAGACCTGAATACTTCTGAAATACGTTACGTTATGACAAATTAAAGAATAAGTCTCAGTCCATAATAATAGCACAGGCGAAGTTAATTATTTCTCAGAAATGGAAAAGAATTGGCGTTTTAAAAAATCAAACTGTTAACCGACTTTGCTGACAGTACATATTTATCTATACATATATATTTTAAAAAATAAATAAAATAAAATCTCGAGAGGTGTGTCTGAATGTGCGCAAAATAGAGATGAGAGACGCCGCCGCCGCACTTTGATTACTTCATTATTATTATTATTATATTATTATATTAGCCCTCAATAACCCACTGCTGGGCAAAGGCCTCCCCCCACTCCCTCCATTCATCCCTCTCCTGAGCTAATAAGGTCCAGTCGGCACGGAATTTGGCGAGCTCGTCCCTCCATCTTGTTCGCGGTCTGCCGCGGCGTCATTGATTATTTCATATATTGTAATATTTATCACTCAATGGGGCTTGGGGAGAGCAAAACTCCTTGCATATTTTTGTGGTATAACTAGCAGCGCCCTGCGGTGTTACCCGCGGTTTAATACTTCGTATAATAAGTGTGGCGTGAACTACCCACACGTTTCATGCGTGCGCATGTAGCTGTAAATTCAATAATCTGTCATCATATGCACCCGACCTATCTTCTTTTCACTGATGTTCCTCTCCATCCAAAGTTCGCCTGGAAGAGATCGCTTCTTAGCGATAAGACCGCCCATTGTACATTTTTATCTGGTTTTTCTTTTGTTTTTGTCTGTTTTCATTTTATTAATGGTGTGCAATAATTAATTTTCATTCATTCATGTAGCTATTCGTTATACGTCTAGGTGTCTTTCTGCCATCCCACGGGAAAAAGTAGCATGTGTGTTTATTCGGAGTGTACTTTCATGCAAGTGTAAGAAGTGTCCGTTTTCAAATCGCTCATTAATTCGATGTAAATGCATTGATACTTTCAGGAAAGCGCAACTTAAGAAGTTTCAGTTATCAAATCGATTTAAGGACTGATCTCACTCGAGAGTTATGAAATTATCCCTCTCTTTTGGTTCAAGATCACTTATCCTATCTTATAACCAAACATAAAATTTCAAATACTGTTTACTAAGTACAGTCACCAACGAAAGTCGATTGACAGTTGGACTTTTTAAAATGGCTTTTGTTTTCGATAACAAAGAAAAATAAACTTTTCTTGATAAATTATTACTAACCAAGACTTCATCTTCAATTATTAGTAAAAATGTTGGTCATTATGTTACTGATTTCGAAAATATTTGTGAAACCTTTTTTTTTTTTTTTTTTTTTTTTTTTTATTTGTGAAACCTCAAATCTAATCGACTTTCGTTGCTGACTGTACCTACTTCCGAAGTAGTTTCACGAAAACTTCAGATATTTCATCATGAGCTTTTATAGGTAAGCTAAATCTACCTATAACAATATTCTACTACGAATATATCTTCAAAAGCAAACTGTAGCCATAAAATTAAGATATGATTAATCCTAAAGCTTTTTGTTACGGACATAAGATTTAATGCCTGGCTGTAGTTTTACACTTCATTGTAGTACCGGATAGAATAATTCTGGAACGAATATTGTACATAAAATTCGAGATGTAATTAATAGGCGTGTATAAAAACCATAACTATAGCTACCTTAACATGACTGCTCTAGATAGAAGAATATAAAAACCTTTAATACATAGTAGATTTGGCCTTTGAGAAAATAGCAGTGTCCTGTTTATATTTGAATATAGTCAATATGCAAAAACACTATTTTTCGCACTATTTTTCGCAGTTATAGTACTTTCGACGTAAATATACCGAATTATTTTGTTCATTTCAACTCTTTCTTCTAGCAAAGCTAGGCTCCAACGGTTCCCTAGTTCTTCATTGCATTGGTTGCGAAGGAACCATCCTGGAAGGAGTCATGGATAAATATTATTTTGATCCACTTTTTATTGACCACGTACTCAGGGATCAAATCCGTAAAAGTTCAGGTTTATTAAGAGGATTGTATGAATAAAGCTTGCAACTTAATAAGCTTATTGAATATAGAGTTAATGCATAAGCTTATAAGGTTTTATAGCTATTAAATCCTGCCGGTTTTTTATGCCATAAATTAAGTTTATTATCCTCGATTATCACAGGCGTTTCTAAAAGTATATCATTAATACTAACCTTTCCGCTGTTACAATAGGTAACTAAACCTATCTTGTAGGTAGAACGAGCTTCTATATCGTCGGCACTCAAAGTGTTAATTCACTAAAACAATCTTACTCCGATTCGGTAAACCAATCGAATCACTCACCTCTATATGGACATACAATAAAATAAACTTAATTTTCATTAGTTAGTCAAGCCCACACCCTGCCAGAAAACCAGGTCTCACATAAAGTATCCAAGTATTACCAAATTAGTACCTCGTTGTATATTAACGAGCTCATTTTGAATGTGACAAGTTGGCGCTAAGTTTGCCTGAATTAATCAGTGATTCATCGCGATATGAAACCAATTGGTAAATTGGGTAAGCAAATAAAGACTTGATCACACGGCGCAAGTATTCGCAGCATCGAATTCTCTTTGCGGATGGAAAACAACCATCATGGCAGTTGTACTGCATTTTCGTTATTTAGGAGACACGTTATAAAAGTGTTGTCATTAATCGTCATCGCTGTAGTTCTAAATGTTACCTACTTTTAGAACTAAGCTAAACACTAACTGAACAGCCATCGGTCAATACTCGCACATAGGGTATAAATCTAAAGTACTCAGAAACATCTATCAAATCTTTCAGTCTACTGACTCTACAAGTGCCAGCTACTAGTCTACAAATTGCAGCAGGAGTGCTGCTAACCAAGTGTGAAATAACCCTAGGACAATGATCGCATTGCAACTTTAATGGCGCGAGTGTGCAAGCAGGTTGCAGCCAGCTCGTTAAATAAAACTTTATGATCCCCTTACAAACACTTGTTTTACATACAATCGAAGTTTCTTGCGGTATAAAAACATGAGCCACGATTTAGCGTGAAGACGTCGTGAGCAAAGTCTGGTTTGCAAAAGTTCTAACTACCATTGTGCTACCAGTAAATTCTTGACACGTTGAGTGCCAACGACGCACCTGCTGATGTTTGAAAAGGACATGATGCAACCTGAAGGAGCTTTCGCAAGGAGTGGCGGAACGCTATGCATTACATATATACCTACCTAATGCTGGACATTTCACGCAAAGCTTGTACTATGGGAACCAGATAACTGATATCGCATTACTTAATCAAAACCATTAAATATCTTGAAAATATGTATACAAGGTGTTAGGCAAATCATGCATAAGTAGGTATTCAAAAACATTGACTTATAATATTTTAGGACGTAACGTAACCAAGATCAAAATACACAATGTTTCCAGATAACGTAGACTCAAAATATAATGCGTCAAAGTTTTCTTCTTGGACTGGACCTTATAAATTCGCCAAATAAAAGGACGTATTCACGTCAAAAAAACAGGTTGTATTTTATTGAGAGACGCTATAAGCTGATGGCAACGCCAGCCTCTCGTTATTATCGATAATGCATTCTTTGAGTCCCTTTAGCCAAAGAAAATTACTTAGATTGAATCAATAAGGGCCTTCCTTTTGGTACGGTATTGGGGATAGACGAAAAAAAGTGTTCGATTTTTGCGTCACGACACATGTATATGTCAAAACGTTACAGTGCGAAGTGCGCAGTCGTGAAGCAGTCCATAGATTGTTACATTGTTAGTACGGAAGAGCGGTTCTAGGATATTAATAAATAATTTATTTGACAAATGTCTAAGTTAAAACTTCGTTCCAACCGAGTGTTCTACGACACTCACATACTTTTTTGTTAAGTTAAAGTTTAATTATTATGTGTGAAGCGACAAAAGGAATTTATACGTGAATTAGGTACTTTGATTACTTTTTAGGCACATTGCGAGCATGGCGGAGTGCGAAAAGCATGGACGACTAGTAGGTAGATTATTCTTAGGTACCTACTTACTTACTTACCTAAGTTGAATCATTTATGATATTGATTCGTACCTTCGCTACATAATTATAGCTTGAAGACATTTTCTTAGGTATGTACCTTATACCACAGACAATCTAATACGAACTAAATCATGTAAATGATAAGACAGTAGAAATCTGTGGTATATCTACCTATCCCTAAGGTTAGGAACAGAGGCATGATATTATATGTAAAGTCAAAGTGGTTTAAAACCAAACAAATCTCTATATATAAAAATGAATCATCTCTATATATAAAAATGAATCCCTATATACCTTGGTCACGCCATCAAGCGTGAACGGCTGGACCGATTTCACTATTTATTATTTTGTTGTGTTTGTTATTGTTAGGAGAAGGTTCTTATGACAGAAAAAATTAAAAAATTGCGCGGGAAAAAATGAATCCCTATATCCCTTGATCACGCCTTAACGCGTGAACGGCTGTCGCGCGGGTCAGCTAGTACTTAATAATAATAACCAAACATAGTCCATAGACGTAATATCCCAACCAAAATATCTTGCCGTCAAAAAACGAAAACGAAAACCCAAATCACATAATCTAAGACGCATCTAGCAACTTAGTTACGAGCCAGCAGTAAAATAATTTGTTAGTCATGCATCCCTCTCGGCTAATTGGATCCGTGTGTGTAGGAGAGAGATAGATAGTGGGATGCAGGTACATGTGCATCTGCTTAGCGTTCAACAGGAATAGAGTCGCTCTTTTATGTTTCAGAAATATATTTTGGTTTTTCATTCGTCCTAAAGATAAAACAGGTTCACGACTGTATCCGCAAGGTGCGGTAGACATTCTCTCAGATCTTTTTGGGTTACTTATTCCAGATCCTTTTGGGAGATGTCTAAGGGAGGTAGTCGGAGGCATGTCGAAACACTTAATATTTGATACATGCCCACATCTTGCAGAAGTTAGTATTCCATACGTGACAGGTTGCAAGCCCATCGCCGCCTATAAGAAAACTAACTGGTTTCCTCACGATGTTTTCCTTCACCGTTTAGAGCATTTTACGTAACGCAAAATCCATTGATGCACGGCCGGGATTCGAACCCACAACCTTCAGATTGAAAGTTGAGGTACTCCCTCATTCGGCCAACACGGTCCTAAAGATAATGTACTTAAAAGTATTTCTTGTAATAAATTGATAAATGAATAGAGGTAATCCATGTCTAATAATGATTTAATTTGAATAAATAAAGTAATAATTATATTATTGGAACATGTCTCCAATAAATAAAAAGCTTTAATCGAAAACTAAACAGAAATTCCAATATAAAACCAGATTTATTCGATCATAAACGTGTCTTAACATTTCTCTTTCCGATGAAAGCTTTTAGGTTGAACTCGGCTTGCCTCAGTTGAAGAAACATACAATGCAAAATGAATTTTATCACGATTGTATTAGATTAAAAATAACTTGTTTAAGGTGCCTATGCCTGCTGACTCTGCAATATCTGTAAAGTTTTCAGTTTTAATTGTTGCTAAAAAAAGTTATTACTGGCAATTTAAGTCCCGCTCTCTATTCTCCTCCCTCTACCTATTAAAGAGAGCTTTTAACTTTTCATTCCACAAAAAAAAAACAGTTTTTAAAAACAAAAATTCTTCAGTTCGTCGCACTATCACCGCATAAATCAACTTACAAACTGCTTAAAAACCCTTCAGATTAAATCATGTTGGAGTCCAACCCTAGTAATATAGTGACAAAAACACCCACAAACTGTTTTATATTCTGTGGCGATCCTGGATTTCTCCTTACGATCAATAAATCAATAAATACATGGCTATGCCTGTCCGTCTGTCCGGTTTTTAATGGGAATGGTGTTTGTTTAGGTTCGATCCAGCATGTTATTAAACGGAAGCAGTGGGTTTCCTGCTTTCTTACATTATAAGCTGACTAAATATCATAGTTTTATTTAATTTCATATCCCTACTATGAATATTTACCCAGTCAAAATACAGGGGTATGTTTATCGCGCATTTCTATGTATGTAAATGATATTTTCAAGCATTTTATCAGTTGATACAAATTCCTAGTTCTTCAAAGCACTCAACCAATCTGATACAGTGTAGAGTGGACGATGAAACAAGAATATATATTTTTATGACTTGGTAGGTAAATGTTTTCGTTTTTTATTGGCAATAATTAGTAATTTTCCTTTTCAAACTGTTTTATTCAAATGGAAACATGATTTGTAGCAATATCAACCCGCTTTCTATTGATAGTTGTCTGATTTAGATACAAATCTATTAAACAATAAGTATCGCAGATGCTTTATCTAAAATGATATATAATCCATACTAATATTATAAATGTGAAAGTAACTCTGTCTGTCTGTCTATCTGTCTGTCTGTCTGTTTGTTACGCTTTCACGCCCAAACCGCTGGACAGATAAAGCTGAAATTTGGCATAGTTAAAGGTTGTATCCCAGGGAAGGACATAGGCTACTTTTTATCCCGAAAAAATGAAAAAGAGCAGCTAGTATTATATAAAACAACCCAACTAAACTTTGAGCCTGTACCTAAGCCTTAAATTAATACCGAAAGTTGCAAAGTATTACTCTTTAAACACAACCATAAGAAGTTTGCGGGTTGTCGCAAAAACCCAGACTACAAAAAGTCGACTTTCTTAGAAAGTCCACAGAGTCACCCAAAGTCCTTATTTGAAAACACCCGGTTACAATCAATTTTGCATTTTTTCGGGCTCTGGCTCCTATAAGGGTCGGCAAAAAATACTACCTGCTCCCAGACAATGGCCCCTCGTTTATTTGGCTCAGCCTCGTAACATTTCACGTTTTCGTATTCGGAAAAAAGTACAAAGCCTTCGTTTTGAATAACATCTGACCTCTTGGTAACAGGTTTTCGGCTGATATACTCGTAATAGGCCTGAAAAGTCCAGAAAAGTATCCGCACCTCATGTATTCATATCCGCAATAATATTCGTGCTGGTATGTTACAAAAAAATTAGTATCTGATTCCATTTTCAAAATGCCTGAGTTTATTATTTTTAAACTTGCGTTTTAAGCCAGTCTGTCCCGTTATTTTATAGAGCCCAATAAAACACTGAAGCCCCTTTTATGGATTTACCTATAAGCCGATTATGACTTCACACCTGCACCGTATTCGTATCTCAAAATGGAATTAACTTTTTTGGTTTCGATCCGATCTCTGCTCGGAAACTGCACGAGTACTCGATAATTGTGCTTATTATAATGCAGGCTAGGCATTATGCTCAATTTTGAAATTCCTGTCATGAGGCAGCATCGCAGCAGATAATCGCCCTTAATTACATGGCTATCCATCATCGAAAACTAACAAACGAGACGTCTGACCACCCAGATCCATGACGGCAAAATTGGAAGTCTTCCCTCATTCGCCACAGTGACTCACATTGTACAACATTGTATATTTAGCCGAATGAATACACTGAAAGTAAGGATGCGAAAACACTTGCAGAGTGCAAATGACGTGAAAATGGTGGTAGTTCCAGTGCCAGGGAATAAGAATATAACTGAAAATGAAACAACAACTAGGCCCAACTAAATGCCTGAAAAAATCTCATTCCAATAAAACAGGATATTTTTTTATCCAGGTTTCGTGTCGTGGAGCCAACAATAGCGAGATTGTCATCTGAGAAACTGGCTTGGAGGTATCGGAACCGTGCATCACTATAACGAGGGGTTGGACGAAGGGAGAAATGGATATACGCCTCAGGCCTCGCTCTTGACCCAAGGCTGACCAAATGAAAATAATGATTTTGTTCTTTTCACCATTCGAAACATAATTAAACCTCCTATGATCGTAAACATTCAAGCAAACCACTTTTTTAGCTTCGTAAGTAGAGACTACGGTGTATCGATCCATAATGCGCAAAAACTTGAATCGCTACGTGTGTGTCCAAAACAAAAAGTTAATTTACAAAGTAAACATCGCTTCTGCTATCATTACCCTCGTTTGAGCACGGGGCCACCGGAGCATGAGGTAGTAACGCGTATAATAGCAACAATTATGAGCCAATACTTCAATAGTAAACAGTACCGATAGCGTCTTCTTTTTTAAACACTCAATTCCAAGTATACTATTTGTGTCCAACAAAGCGTGTTCCAATAATGAGGATCGTTCGATACGATCAGGCTGCGCCCGCGCCGCCGATCATTCTCCGAGATTGTGGAGTCCTCGCCGCTCGGCTCCTTTGTACTCGCCAGGGTAAACATGGCTTTGTTCACCGTTTGGATTAGACTACATTGGCCTCATTTAAAATAAAAAAAAAAACTGAAAAAAGTCTGATGAAAATCTAGAGTTAAAACAAGCCTCGTTTCCGTGACTGCAGCCGGCGCGGAGTCTAAAAGAATATTTATATCCAGTCTAAACAAGTGACTTTTTAAACATTCGTATTTTACGATCGGTAATCCTAGAATAATTTTATTGCTCAGAAAAATTACAAACATTTGCTAAAACGATTAAAGTTTTCGAGTTGAAATAAATGTGATAATAACTTGTTTAAAAAAAAAATAGTGAAGTGATAAAAGTTATATATCCCTTGAAGTGTGTTGGCTGGTTGTTAAAAATGAAAATTATTCTGCCAGTGCGAAGTACAGTGATTACATATCAGGCGGCGAGGCCTGAGGGAAGCGTCGCTCTTGCTTATTGCCAGATGATTGAAGACCCGCCGCCTCCACGTAGTTCTGCTGGTGTGCGAGCGAGAACGAACATCAATGCAGCGAATAAGAAAGGGACGGAGACAGCTCAGCATCTGATTAGCATCCCAATTACGGTGCGAGAGCGCAGTGGGATCAAATCTTCGGTAGTGTTGTGCAAGAGATGGGTGCTATCGACGATATTGTTTTGTCAATCATATTAAATTTGGTGTCTGTTCGATCTCGGAACGACCCATTAATTATTACCAAAACTCCCAAAAATTAAACTACAAAGATATGGAAAAATATTTTGATTATTATGTAGGTCCACTTTGGCTATAAAACATGAAGACCGTATTTAAGTTGTAATATTTTTGATAGAGCTCCGATCATGTGCGCCATCGGCAATGAACGCGATGCCTTCCGAAAAGAGGGCTCCTAGCTCGGTTTCGGAATATAAAAGCATCGATAACATCCAAGCGTGGCCAGCCCTAGAAACGAGGATGCCGGTCCGATGCAGGCGTGGCACATGATTACATCGACAGCGCAGCGCAAGGAAATTTTAAATAAACAAGAAATTATGAGCAGACCCGCTGATTATACACCTTGAGATTGACCGGACGGGATGTAACTAGAGGAGCCAATTATTCGTTTGCTAACTTGAGAAAATGTAGAGTCTTCATGTAGTGTTTATATGCTCTGAAATGATGGCGCTGATCGAACAAACTAAAAAACCGATCAAACTCTATCACGAAGAAAACACACAGACAATATATACTAGGATATATTAGGAAATATTACGAATTCTTCTAGGTTTTTCCAAATCTTACATACTTTGAGACGGGTCAAAATATGTAAGATTTTGGAAATCCTAGCTCATAGTAACGGTATATCGGAGCACGTAACTGACGTAAATACGCTTGGCCGGCGCAGGCGCATGAATACAAAAACCAATTTGACGTTTCTCATTACGCTGCGACCACAAATGTTCGGAACTACGACCTAATCTGTGCAGTTTAGGGTTGGCACCTTAGATTAGACGTTCGAATTTAATTTGAAGGTTGGAAATTGGAAAGAACACACCGTTGCGTTGGTACAAAATAATTATTTGCATAACAATTTTTTTTAGAGTCTCTTCAGAGTATGCGATTTGTTTAGATTCTACGACATTATTAATTACTAGTGATCGATAGAAATGTAGCGAATAATCTCCGGTAATTTTATGAGCTCCAGGATTTGTATTGTTTTTATATGTATCCGAGATAAGAAGCCCTACAAAAGATGACTACTAATACTTGACCTCCATGATAAGAAGTCCTATAAATCTCCCGGTCAGTCCTGGCAGCCCTAGTTTCTTCCGTGCTCAGATCTGTTATTATGTTAATAGGTCTAGTTTCGTTTGGGACGTGGGCACACGTTCACTGTAAACAATTAAATCTGTTTCCACTGATGTCGGAATGGTGTCTGTCCGATTGATTGAGCACACTGACTCTTCGGCGCAAGCGCAAGACGACCAGTTACTTGGCATTTAAAAGTTGTACGCAAGACGAAGCACTTAAGTTGTATATAAAAAGTCCACGGAGATGGTGGGATGAGCTGGATGTACATCTAACAAACTGGCCAACATAGCTAGGGACAGAAAAAGCCTGGAAAATAGGGCATTTACCCTGCACTTGCAGAGGGACAATATAGCTGAAAATAAATGAAGAGTGAAGTGAAGCTGGTGGTTGCAATGATTGGAAGTTATATGGAGGAGACTTATAGATGAAGCAGTAACAATTAGAAATCTGATTAGACGGATATTGATGAAGTCGATTATCAGTTGAGAATGAGAAGCTTATCTAAGTAGTGAATTATAAGCATGGTAAGTACTAATTCTTGGGTGATATTTAATTGTTTCAACAGAGATCATGAATACTATCTCAACTCCAGATCTGACATTACGTAGGACACTAAACAAACATGTTCAAATCAACGAAATACAGCCTCAAAATATCAAAGAGGCCGGCCTTACATAAATCTACGTGAAATTATCATAACGAGTCTGCTTGAACTAATTCCAGCTTTTCTTAGTTTATAATGTCTACCATAATAAGGTACATTTTTGGTTGTTTATTTTTTAAGGGTCCAAGTTTTAGTGCCGTTTTATGCAACACCCAATTAAGCGTTCAAGTAAAACTATAAAACAGCTGTAGGTCATATTTGGCTATTGTATTTTTTCACTAAAAGTGGGGTGTTCGCTACATTTTCTAACATATTTTATCAACGAATGACGCTTGTTACAATAGCCACAAAAACATTGTTCTCTTAAAAAAAAAAACTCCGTCACCAAAGTTTTAGAAGAAACTTCCTCAGATCTCTAGACCTTGACCACGTCAGAAGAACAGTAAAAACAACCATCAGTAATTAACTTAGTAAGTTGTTTCATATCTCGACGATCTAAGTTATAAAATCATAATTTTGAATTACACTAGCTGTGCGCACGCCATACTCCTTTTTTTCATTGAGAGCAATAAAAGTATACGGCAGGTGATTTAAAGTATAATCACCTCAATATAATTCCGGCGAATCATTGCAAAAATTAATAAAACACCTGATTGTAGATTGTATCGTAAAGTTTATAAGTGCAGCCATACAAGTAACGAACCGAGAGCTGCACGAGGCAAGCCAGCTGCTAGAGCATCACGATTACCACCGAACAGTAATATAGATACAAATGTCCTGATCCCAAACTAAAATACCTACTCATGAAATAGAACTATATGTATCAAGGGATCACAACACCCAGGCCCGAAACAAATAATTGCAGAACACGCAAATATTTTTCGAGCCTTCCGAAGCAGAAAAGCGCTAAAATACCTAAATCTAGTTGGAATACCCAAGTTGAAGAGTTTTGATCAAACTATAGCTTTATTATTCCACTGGTTTGTGCTTTGGCAGAGAGCGTGCTTAATAATTTTCACGGTATTATTTAAAGAATTAATTGGGAAGGCTCGAACACGGTTTGGGCCGGCCAGCAATCTAAAGTTAACTACCACATTTACTTGTTTTGTAAACCAACAAGATGCTGAATTAAAGCGGGCATAAATCTGTCTATTTGGGCTGTCTATTTGACATTTTTACTTTACTCGTTATGGTCTACTACATAGATTTAGCATGGTACCTTGGTCTACTACCCCATAAGTTACAGTATGCATAATGTCATGATTTCAATGCAAATGAAGACGGTAGACTAACTTTTTACAACACAGACCATTACCGTCTCAGTGAAGTCAAAATAATAATCACGCCATGGCTGCCAGAAGTAAATGTAGAGTCAAGGTAGACCACGGAAGCATTGGGAAGATGAAGATGCCTTCGAGAGAGAATAGTGAGATAGAATAGAAATAGAGAGAATAGAAGTAATGTACGTAGAACGCGCTTCAATTACCTACCCTCCTTGGCATTATAACGAACAGCGTTTAGCATATTATGATATCAAATAACACACACTTAAAAAATATTTATATGCCCTCATACTGTGAATGAAACAACAACTTGGAAGTTAAGTGTCTACTCCACACAAAATGTCAACTTTTCAATAGGTCTTCAATATAATAATTTAAAGTTTGAATAAGGTACTTGTAACGGTAAGGGTTTTATACTCGTAATACCCCCTCGATAGCTTATTGAGGGAACAAAAATAAATAAAACTTTCAATTCTTGAAAGTCATATTAGCTTCTAAATAGTCCCGATAGTTTGAGCTAACTAAACCTAATTAAATATCAATTTTCATACCAATTATTGTTAGCAGAATTAATTCTTTCTAATTCTCCACACGAAACCACGGGCGTTGGTAATAATATGAGAATTAAATCCAGAATCTTAATTCGCAATCTTAAGAATGGTTTCATTTTCAAAGGCGTTATGATTTCAAGAAATTTCTTCATTAGCGGTGCGTTTCGTGAAAAAAATGCGGACTGGAGCGACAAGCTCGCGAGGAATCCAGCAAGGGATTTACTAATTCAGAGAGATAAATGCTTGAATTTATTGTGCTAAGTTACATCCATTATGCGAAACAATTTGTACAAATGTTAGTAGGTAAGTATCAAAGTGAAGAGTGCAAAATGAAAATATCAATGAATTTACTCGTAGCTCAAGAACGAGATGAAAACAATTCTATTTAATTGTTATTTAGGTGCACATAGAAGATACTAAAATTAAATTTAATTGTAATGGGAAGAAAGGACACTTGTCTTTAAACAAGTTCATCTCAACGAGATTCCAATAAGTGGCTCGAGATCACATCGACAGATAGTAGACATATCTACCAAAATTTATGGAGAAATGTGAGGCTGCAACTTTTTATTCCCTGCTACTCCGCGTATCAGTTTACTCCTCACATTTTTAACTTTACTGCATTGACATACGAGCAAATAAGCTTAGCAATATCACATGTGGTTCCTAACAGGCCCAGTTTTTCTGAGCTCTCGACAACGTGTATTTCGTTTCCTACATCTGCTGATGCACCATCATTATTTTAAAAGTATTTTAGACACGTCATAATCGTAACTCATTTCCTATGCAGTTAAAGTGTCACTTAAGACAAAATTAATAGGCAAGTGTATACTATTTATTTATGGGTCGATTTTCATATCTGAAAAATAAATATGGTTCCTACCTACTTAGTTAAAAATAACTATAAAATAGCTATCAGGCCTTAATGTAAGATTGTATTTGAGCCTAACATGAAGATTTCAAATTCTATAAGCATATTATGTAGGTGTGATAACTTTTTACTTAAAACTAATATAGCATTATTAATCATTACGATGCAATAAATAGTTTATAGTTAGCCAGAATTATGCATCGCTCGCCAAACTAATTACGCAATGAACATTTTGCATTTGGACGTCACTCAGGATTGAAGGAAAACGCATAAATATAAAGCATAATAACTCAATAGCAGTTATTATAGGCAATGAAAAAGTTGTCTCTTTAGAATGATATTACGGACAAACTAGGTTCTCAATAAAATAAAGATTTATGTGGTAATTCAATTGTTAGGGTAATATACCCTAATGAGAGCTTTCTCTTGCTGGTCAACAAAAAGACTTGGCTTCGAACATAACAGTCATTTCAACGTTTAATTCGCTAAGCTATACTAGGTAAGTACTCTTTCTTATCATAGTTCAATATAAAGACAGAGTGCGATTATTTTGACGGCCATTCGTGTTTCCTGAGCATATATTTGAAAAAATCTTTCACCATTTGAAAGTTATATTATTATTGGAAGAGTGTGACCACGGTTGGTCGGTCAGAACTCAGATCATCGATTCAAAATCCGCATTTTCCGTTTTTTTTCCGTTTTGGGATGCATTTTGAAATATAAAATGATGATCACGTTAGCACTAAAAAGTGTAGTCTAAGGTCGGCCACTTTTATGGTCTTACATTTTCATATAAATTTTCTAGCACAAGACCGCTCGTATCGTTATTCTCTTTGGCTATTATAGATTCAGTATTTTATAAGCCTCGACGAAGAGACCGAATGTTTCATCGCTTTCAACCGGCATCGTCTACACCTTGTGATTTATAGGACCTCGTTTATTTTATTTCCCAATTCGTTTTACTTTACGGCCGATGTTCCTCGGCGTTCTAAAATAGTATTTCGAGGAACAAGTGTGATTTATCGTCTTGTATCAAAGGAGAATTAAATATTGTAGCGGATCCAAAAACTGTTTTGGAGATATCTATTGAAACCAAATATCTGCCTACATTTTATTTATTTGCGTTACGATTTTATAGCTAAAATTGTTAGAATCAATCATTTTCTAACTACTTCACATTATGCTTTTAATCTCTGTTTTCATACTTTCGTAAACATAAACACGATCTTCTGTAGAGTACCTATCTATAAGAAGCTTCCGAGAAACGGTTGAGTTTTAAATTACGTTTCAACACATGCACAACAAGATGAAATAGCCACGAACAATAAGGTGGAACATGATGAAATTCAATTCAAAGCATGAGTTATTACCGGCTGGGGAAACAATGTGGCTTCTGACAAGTAGCAGCCAGGAATTCGAGCTTATTCAAGTTCAAATGGCGTTGTCTTAGCTATACCGGACTGCGTACAAACAATGAGAATGTTCGATTTTGTATAACAAAGTCATTCCATACTTGTAAGACTCATTGAAATAAGTGTAAGCTTAAAGTTGCCGTATTTATTGTTAAAGTTCCGCCGGCAAGGATAAGAAAGCGAGGTGACAAAACATAATTGATTGGCGACAAGTTAAAACGGTCGGAGCTAAAAAAGTAAACAAAAGTGCAGGTACGTTGTCGCCTGCACTAACAATAAGGTGGATCCTTTTGTCCGAAGGTGCGGAGGTGGCAATTGTTGCAGATTTTTTGCTGAAAGATATTGTTTGCAGCAACGTTGTCCCGTTGCTGGTATTTGCAACGTTTATGATATCCAGGTAGCTAAATATAACACAGGGATAAACAAATAAAACATTTTGAAATAAGGATAACTTACCAAACTGAAGCGGCAAGTCCAAAGTAGTACAGCAGTAGAAAGACAACGGCGCAATTGGGGTTTGCCAATCCATCATGCGCCAGCAGCATCCTTGTGGGTGAAGTAGAATCCTTGGCGCAACCGGCAGCAGCCCGCCCGGCAGCCGCGCGCACTCCCCAGCCAGCCGCGGCCGCGCAACGGCACAGAGCCACCAGCACCAACGCCCTCTCTCCAGCCCCTCCTCGATCCCCACAAGCCAGCTGGGCTCCCACAGCAGCCAACGTACAAGCAAAGCTCAACGCAGCCCACGTCGCCAACCAAACTTCCGCCGCCTTCCTTTCCCCTGCTTCCCACAGAACCTCCGCGTCGCAGAACTGCGCGCAACGGGCCGAACCCCTCACCCAGACCCAACTGTTCGGCTTGATTAACTTTCTGCAGCCAGGTCGTCCGCCACTCGCATCTAGAGGGATCGTTCCGACAGGCGGAGCGCGTTCTCCCGGCCCTTCCATACACATGTGTTCATGGTTGTTCTCAGCGGGGAAGAGGGAACAGTCCAGTTCAGGAGGCCACTGAAAGCCGAACCCGCGAAGAACTGGGTAGCATCTGGCGTACACACTCTCGCACAGTCCCCGGCAAGGCCCGATCGGTAACGCCACCTTGTCCGTACACATCGGAACGTACACGGAGCAGAGGAACAGGTGCAGTTGCGAAGAGCATCCGTACTGGACCAGCGGGCTGAATGTCTGCAGGGTGACGTCCGCATCCGCCTGCAAGGTATGCCGCGCGAGGTTCGGCATCCCGGTCTGGTTGTATCCGATATTCTTGCACATTGCCACTTTGATGGGTTCACATGTCCGCACGGAAGCCTCCGCGGAAGCCCCGGTCACGAGGGTCACGGTTACAACGAGTACGATGCACTTCATGGCGATATCCATAACACTGAACAGTCACATGAAAGATTTCATTGTAAGTCGCGAGTGTTTACGCGCGGGCGCAGACGGAGCGCGTGGCGTGCGACCGTGAGCACGTCTCGAGACGGTTTGTTTGCGCCGCGAGCGGGAGGGGGGAGCGACTCTACAAAAAAAGGTCCGCAGGTATGCGCCACACTGTAGCGAGGAAAAGGGAGAAATGAGCCTCGTTGCGGAGTCAGCGGCCCTCGCCGCGCTTATCGCTCTTATCACTGAGGGAGGATTCCGACTTGTGATGCGTATCGTATCTGCCGTTCCGATTGATCTGACCTACTCGAAATCGATTTTTCGATAATGCGATACCGCTTATTTGTACCGAAGCCGTCGATAAGACTCCGAAAATAATTCTTCGGAAATAAATACCTACAGGCTACAATGCATATTTGTAATATAAATACAAATAACTTTTATAATATATTTATTGTACATAATTTACTACAATATTTAAGCATTACTTACTGTATAAATTTTATGAAACATAAATAAATAGGTAGAAATATGGTGAACACTAATTTTAGGTAGTACAAAAATTGGACCGAAAATGTATAATCAGTGTTTTACGAAGCTTGACGGATAATGCGTAAGGAAACAAACCTAAAACTATTTACAGAGATGCTAGGCTGCTCGGGGATTACATTCTTACGATACCACTAAACAGAAGATAAATACTTTTACAGATAGGCTTATTACGATATACACAATAGCAGATTACTTTTGTAATTCCATACTGCGTATGAAGGGCGCGGAATTGTACGCACATACGATTTTACATACCTATACTTATATATAACAATCTTTATACTCCATCTCAAGTCTTTTATGTCTTTCTCATAAGTTCTTAACTTGACTTTGACACTCTGTTATCCTAGTTTATACAACATTCACAAATTCAATAAATATAATTCTCTTTACGACACTTTTACTATCAAAGAGGCAAGAGATTTTATACGAGATACATCGACTGATTTTATACATCTGACGTTTCTACACCCGTATGCACCACACTGATAGTAGAAGATTAATTCAAGAGATTTTTTTAAATAATAAGCAAATTAGATAATAATAAGGAATGCTATTGAAGCAACATTTTAATAGTGCCACTCTTCATGATAAAATTAGAATTTTTATTTTTTTAAGCTTTTCTGTACAGCTTTAAATGCGATGATTGAATAAAGCGTAGTTTAGACTATCAGTAAAATGATATTGATATTTTTTATCAATCATTTGCAAATCCTATGTTCATTTGCATAGATAACATGGTTTCACGTTATTGCAGTTGCACTACCGTTGTTGCACAAAACTGATAGTCTAAACCTCGCCTACGGTATAAAGCTACTTGGGATTTCAATGGATTTCATCTAAACACTAATCTTAATCAATTGTAAATTAAATTGTGATTTTTATCTGCGACTTTCTAAGAAGAACTTAAGATATCCTGTTGTAGTTCAACTTTAGGAACAATTAGAAAATGGTAGAAATCTTAATGTTAATGGAGAATGGAAATTAATTCATACGAGTCATTCAGTCAGTAAGGAATTACATATAAATTAGCACAACCACAAAATAATACACAAATACCTACTTGTTTTCAAGAACGCCACGTTTAAAGTCCTGCGAAGTTTAGGTTAGCTTAAGGACCTAAAGGACTAATTCGTGGCGCGATCTTATGTGACAATGTTTACAGTCTAATATTTAAATATTTGACAGGGTACGGGGCCTACGCTGAAAATACATGCTGCACAAGTGGGGCTTAAATGGTCGCCAAGGAAATAAAAGTCCATCAAAGATTTACCTCAAAGGTCTTTAGAAAAAATTGGTCTTCAAGCGTGTGCTATGGTTACTGTGGAATATACATTTTTCAATTAATATACAAAGTGACCATTTCAACAAATTTTTTTTTCAGTTTATAAGATGTTTATTGGTGATGCACATTTATTCTCTTTTTGATAGAAAATAGTCTAACATAAAACAGAAAATCCTGGTTATTGAAGTAATGATATGATATAAATATAGAACGTAGAAATTAGTTTAGTCATACTCTACATTCACAATGGAAACATGGAAACATTTTGGCAGATTTATATCAAGGTGCAGGAATATTTTTAGTTTCTTATGTCTGTAACATGGAAAAATATTTTACTTATTACTAAAATCTTTTAAAGGGTAAAAAAAGGTAGTAAAAATCTGGTCATGTAGGAGACCTCACTAGGAGAGTGCTTGGTATGAATTTTGATGGATTTACGAGTAGAGGTAGGCCAAAGAAAAGATGGATGGATTGTGTGAAGGATGACATGAGTAAGAAAGGAGTGAGTGTTGAGATGACGGCTGATAGAGGAGAATGGAAGAAGAACACATGTTGTGCCGACCCCACATAATGTTGGAAAAGGGCAGGAAGATGAACTTAAATCTTTTAAAGTTTTAGTTTTGATTTACGTAAACATATTTTGGGACAGTTTTACAAGCAGTGGAATTTTGAGCTTTCTTTTTTGGGTAATTATTTTTGTAAATCAATAAGTTAATAACAGTAAGTAGATACTCTTTACACCATCTCTTTACTAATGTGCAGTACTTTTTGAACTGAAGTTTATTATATGTTATTTGGAGCTTTACTTTAACAAAAGTTCACACACTATATTTCGTTTTCAGACATGTTTATTCCATTTTACCTAGGTCATTGAAATCAATCAATTAAATATGCTGAAAAAATTGCCCCATAAGTAGATCTACTTAGTCTTTCTTAGTTCTACTATGTTGGAAATCTTTATGTGTGGACAGACCAATTGGCAATTCTACTCAATATGACATGTTGGAAATTAGCCTCTTATAAATAAAAATGTTCGTGTAAACAGCGAAATCTCGCAAAGATACCCAGTGTCTTGATTAATCTTTAATTTATTTGCATTGGGATTGCTAAGCTACACAGGATAGAAAAAACGAGATTGCAGAAGGATCGCAGCGAGAATACGTTATCAAAGTTCCAAATATGTAATCCGCTTGATAAGAAATTTTTATTTTTCATCAATTTTACTTATTCTAACCCTTTTTTATTTCAGTAATGTAAGTGGTACTCAACTCCCGACCAAACTAGACCAATAGATTTGAACTTCGATGACCTGCATGATATAATGACGGGACAGCAGTAGTTTTTTTCATTTCAAGCGAATACATACATACATACAAGCTGACTAGAGAGGGTCACGGTCATCGAGACGAACACGTAATCCTTCCCTCTCTCTCTGAACATCGGCTAATTCCGCGCACAATGCGCGACAAACGCGATGCAAAACCGCATTCTGTTCCAACAACGCTCTAACATCCGCCGCCGGCTCCGGAGCCCGACGGACCACGACTTCGAAAGCCCCGCGAGCGCGCATCGCATCCTCCCTGTTATACCCGAATCCTTCCGCTTCGTATTCACCGGACACCCCGCCAGTACCAGGCGAAGTTCTCGGAGGAGGAATGGGAGCGGTATTCGGGACCGCGACGGGCGGGGGACCCTTCAAACGAGTAAGGTCGAGGGAACTAGACCGCGCGTGGTTCCGTAATGGACGAGGCGGAGGCGGCGGGGGCGGCTCTTTACGCGGCAGTTGCAAGGATTGCGGACCGTCATCGTGGGGGATGGGGTCTCTGGCTGGCGGTGGGGGTAACACACCAGCGCTTTTGATCGGTTTTCTCGGCTGAGGACGCGAGATCGCCTTGATCTCTTGTCCGTTCGGTGGCGGGTCTGGTGGAGGTTGGGAATGCAAGCGTTTGGGACTGGCTAGTTCGAACGCGTGGGATATGTCATCTCGCCTAGGGGAGGTCGCCACGCGTTGCTCGTCCAGCGGCAGCGAGCTAGCGTCGGGCGTGACCCGCAAAGCGACCGGATGGAAGATCTTCGGGTCGCGCTCCACAGCCGCGCGTTGAAAGTCAAAGTTCACAGGTTTAGGACCCGGACTCGATATGCTCGAAGTGGGAGAATCGACAAACTTCGTCCACTCACGGTTATTCGTCTGCGCTTCGGGTTTAGGTGGAGTCAGCGAAGGTTTCCTCTCGTCGGGTTTCAGCGGTTTCGCTTCATACGGGTCGGTCGATTCGGGTTTCGGAGCGAAGTTGAAATCCGCGGAGGTTCCCGATCCGAACATGTCAGCTCCTAGGTCTACAAGGTCGGTTGTGACCGCGCGCTGTGAGAAGCGAGAATCGACTCTCGGTACGAGGCAAGTAGGTAGAGTTTCGGGTACCGGGATGTTGTTCCGGCGCAGCACGATGAGATGCATGGCTATGCTGAACTCCTCGAGGGTGAGGAGACCGTCCTTGTTGATGTCCGAGAGCTGCCAGATCTTGCGGAGGTCGGCGACCGACAGTCGGGACTTTTCGAAGAACAGCCTGTAAGGAGAGCAAGGAGATACAGTAATATAGAACATGAATAGACATCGAAATTGTTATACAAGAGCTTCGTTGTCTTTCTCTGTTTCTCATTATGAGAAGTGTTTGCTTGTCGCACAAGTTGCGATCAACTCGCCGAATCGTGATTTTTGAAATGGGTCTAATTTTAATTCGTTTGGAAGAAAGACAAACTAATTAGTTGATTTTCGTACCAAAAGGGCTCATAAAACATTTTTTTGTTTTACAATGTAGAGTTTTATTTAACACTAACCAAGTGCAGGTGTGATTATATATACATAATTATGATTCAGGTAGATACTTGAAAGAAAAACTATGATAAGAGCCCGTAGTGTTTAAGTAAGTTGACAAAGCTGGTATCGAATTAACAGAGTAAAGTACCTATAGTAAAATCAGCTCCAAGTCTACGATAAATAAAAAGTACGTGAGTGACGTGAACACTCGGTTGGAACAAAGCAAAGAGTACTTATCTATACTGGGAATTTCAAATTCTAACTAAAACTAACAATGTAACAATCTATGGACTGTTCGCGGCTGCGCACTTCGCACTGTGACGATTTCGTGATGTGAGGGTAATTTTTTTTCTCCTAGCCCCCAGTTTGTTTTTCTTCCGCCCAAAAAGGAACTTCGTTCAAATAACTGTTATACCTGGCAGTGTGTCCAGGCAATAGGCCGCAGTCGGGCCGTAGCTGAGCGAACTGCGCCGCGTAATGCCTCGCTTGCGCTTCGCTGATGGCCCAGATATCCCCTCCCTCTCCATCGCCTTCGTCTTCCGACGAGTGACGGTCTGATGACTCCTCTTCTGTACCTGTATGAGTATACTATAGAATACACAGACGAAGACAAAGTCAAAGCATTTCTTAAGCATTTTAAAGATCTTATTCTATTCTCATTCTTGAAGTTAGCCGTTCGTCTGCGCAGTGACCGCTTTTTTCAATCAAAATTGTGTCCGCGCAGACAAAACGGCTAACATACAACAACTTGAACTAACAACAGTTAACGGCAGTTCTCCGTTAGAGGAGGCTTATGTATCGACACAGGACACGCTGAAGAAGGACTGGTGTGCAAAAATTGAATTTAGTAAACTGTAAAAATTCACAGCTATAAAGGCTTTGAAATTGAAATTGAATTTTAGTCCTGTTCTTTTGCGACCAATAGAGATACTCGATTATTTCCTACTGAAACGAGATCTACAGTCTACAGCACCTCAGATAAAGAAAGTGAACTGTGACTTTCATTATCTGATCTGGGTCTGAGACTACAGAACAGAGTCATTTTTATGCACACTCTGTGTAACGTCTTTGTATGTACAAAGAAGTTCACGAGTGTTTTTTTTTTTTATTATTATGCATAGGAGAACCAATGTGGCGTAAGATGTGTTTAAGGATCGTGTGTATGTGATGTATGAGAGAACTAACTTGAAATTCATTGAAAAAAAAACTTGAATTTTAAAATACTACTCGTAATTTCATAACATAGCATTTTGATAACCCTAGCTTTAGCAAAACATACAAGACATTATTATTATTATATCAATGTCCCACTGCTGGGCAAAGGCCTCCCCCCACTCCCTCCATTCATCTCTCTCCTGTAAAATAACATAATTAAATTGAATTATAATCAATCAAGACATTATAACAAAGAAAAAAAAACTATTCAATAACATCATGTCAGGTGTGGGGTTCGAACCCACGCTCCCTCTCGGGAACCAGAGCTTAAATCTGGCGCCTTAGACCACTCGGCCAACCTGACTTAGCGTAGCGCGACGAAATTCGCGATTACGCTGCGTCGATTCATTGTGACGTAGAAATGAGTCATATATTGTGTTAGCTTGCTTTGTTTTCAGTACCAGTTACTATAGAACATAATTTCACATTACCACAGCTAAGAGTACATTTTGTTCATTTTATACAGGCTCTGCTCTCGACTTCACTTTTCAGGGAGAAAGCAATAATAAACATCCATACATCTAAATGTTCCCATTTTATTATAATGTAGTGAAGTGAGATAGCCGAGGACCAAGAAAAGTGTCAGAGATGAGTAGATAGTATCAGTAACATTGTGGGCTGACAGATTAGGCTCATACCAGACAAGGAAAAATGGCAAAAGCAAAAAGAGACCTATACCCAGCAGTGTTTGAAGTCTGGCAGATAATGAGTAAGATTTTCTAAGCCATTTGTCTTGGATCTTAAGGATCTTGTAAAGTCAAAGTCAGCCAAAGACCATGTACTAACTTACCTAGAAGCTGTGTATGTTCCTCTCCAGTATTGACCGGCCAAACACCTCGGCCGGTGGCACTGTGTTCCCAAACTGGGTGCACCCGTTCTGCCACACTGTTGGTCGGAGTAGGGCTCTCACTAGCCGTGCTCCAAGGAGAACCACTCTTGCCTCTTCTCTGAAAACAGTTTGTGAAAATGAGCAGGGAAATCTAAAATTTTGTTTTATTATTTGAAAGTAAGAGTTAATATGATTCAAAGTCAAAAGTCAAAGTCAAAAAGCATTTATTCAGTAGGACCGCTGGGATCACTTTGAAATTATTCCTATAATGTCAGCGATTAAATACTTTATTGAATACTACTTGCTTGCCTACTTCTTCAAAGTGAGTTTTGACATAATATACAATACTTTCATGCAGTTAGATGTAATAAGCATTTGACCCATGGAAATCGTGAAATAATTAGTTAAATTTCAATGATTGAACTATAATGTTAGTTCAAGAAAATGAAATGAAAAGAATTATCAAAATTTTCGATTCCGACGGGATTCGAACCCGCAATGATACGACGATCCTCCTAAAGCCGGAGTCGCCTTTTACCAATTCAGCCACGGAATCCTTGTTTGTCAAAATTTTATCTAAGCTCATATTATATCTGTTATAGCACCAGTTATATCGGTTTCATTTCATTTTCTCGATGAAATACCTAGGTAACACTATAATAAATAATAAAAAATTATAATGTTACTTGTTTGCCATTTCACTATTGTTATAACTGTATCAATTATATTTCAAGCATGTTAACACCCCAAATCCCTAAGTCTCCTGTGTATTGTTCATTCATGGATCAAATGCTTATCACAAGAAACTGCATGAAAATAAAAGATAAAGTGAGAAAATAAATTTCATCGCTTCATCACCTACTTACATAAATTAGTAACTGGCAACAAAGTTGATAACAGAAATACTGGGTAATCATCCTATTTATTATCTTATGTCAACAACTTTATAATTATCCAAACATTTCAATCTACTTTTTGAGGTCATCTTTATGATTTTATTTTTTATATGAGTAAAAATCCAGTATAATCTAATAAGTATTGAAAACAATGGCAAGAGAACAATGTATTAAGATTTCCAGTTCTATTTACAGAAAATAAAACAAGTTGTCTGTTTGTTTTAAAAGAATCAGTCTGACTATACCCCAACTTGTCATTATATTTAGTTGAAGAAATTATTCAATGACACTTTACTCACCCCTCTTGAACTAGATCTTTGAGACATAGTTTCAGACTCCTTTTCGGAATCAGTGCTGAGGCCTTCAGTCGTGTCGTGGGACAGGGTCGGGGGCGCATCACTATCAGATAGATTTGATGCTGATAACCTCATAGGCTCATAAGCCCCGATACTCCCAACAAAATTCCTTTCCCTCTTCACAATATGCTGCTCTTTGGGTGAATTCGAAAGCTGTATGAGATCAGCGCTGGCTTCAGAATTAATGGTCCATGTAAACCTCGGCAGAGGGAGGTCCAGAGGTGTTGATATCAGTTCAGGTTTCAAAGTCATGTTTGATTGATGTGCTGCTATTAATTTCAGTGCTGAATAAAATTGTTTCCTATTCAAATGATTCAAGGACGTACAGCTATTAGGAGATACGCTAATATCCATGATCTGAAAAGTATAATTATCAACATTATTCACATCACACACCTAGGGAATAGCTTGTTTTCACTGATTACACATAATCTGCACCAGTATTCACCTGCTTTAGAACGTCATTAGATGTATTTGATGATCGAAATAATTCTGTTGCTTTTAAAATCGGTATTTTCCCATTGGATTCTTCGTCGCAGCACAAAAACAAATCACCGAAATATCTCATTTCGGTTTCTGTCAAATTGAGATCCTCCATTATAATAAAATTATTAGAATTAGTTCACTTCTACACAGCTATTCTAAATTATCATAAAATCCAGAGCAAAAACAAACATTATCCATTCGTATAAACCATATTCATTGATAGAAAAGACGGATTTGAAAAATTGTCTAATTTACAAAATTTACACGAAGCAAACGAAACGAAATGTCAGTGACAGATTGCATTGCAGGGAGACAGACGGACCAGACAGCTGCTCAGCTGCCCGATGCAAGCGGCCATATTGAAAAATAAGGATGGACCGGGATTTAAAAAACCGGTACCTACATGGAAAAAAAAATTAATTAGTAGGTTGCTAGTAGGTAAGTAGGTAACAATGACATTTAGAGATTTACCTATTATCAACCTAATAGCTGGCCATAACCATAACGCACGGATATGCCCGTCAGGCGAGATACGGTTTACTGTAAAATGTCTCTTTCAAAGCAAAAAATTTAGTAAAAATGTCTTACAAATTGAGGTAAAATCTGGCGGGCACATCCGTCGCTACGCAAACACAGTTGGACCCACCTGCCCCGTACCCGACCGACCGATTCGGTCGACTTGAGCACAGGCCACTGCATGCGCCGGGCACCACTGGGCAGCTATACAGTATACACGCACGGATCTGCCCGTCAGACACGTTTGTCGGGCAGATCCGGCAGGCATACCTATATATAAAAGAGGTACCATATTAAATCTATGGCTAATATAGTTGGATTTACTCAGACCTACAAAAAATTATACTACGCTCAAAATATTACCACCTTATTTATTTAAAATTATCAAAAATATTTATACCTAGACAAATAAATACATAGAATGTACCTACGTACCTACCGCACACTAATTTTATCTAGGTGTTTGGAATAGGTAGGTACTAAAGTATTTGTTTTGCCTTTAATTTTAACAAGAGAAACAAAATGACTACAACTTTGGGAATAAACTTTATTACAACTTCGCATACATGCTTTTGGTTTTTGCTATAAGCAATCAACAGTTTTTTTTTATATAAATTGAAGTAGGTAAATCAAGCATAACACTACTCTCAAAGTAGTACAATAATTTAGATGCACGTTAATATTTAAAACTTAAATATAATATTGGCCGATAATCTCGACAAAGTTAATCAACCAAATTAATGGTAAAATTACTACTAATCTCTAAATATTTAATCCTTGGTCTGGATGTACTTGATGAGATCGATGACTCTGCTGGAGTAACCAAATTCATTGTCGTACCAGCTGATGAGCTTGACGAAGTTGTCGTTCAGGGAAATACCAGCGGCAGCATCGAAGATGGAGGAGTGAGTGTCTCCGATAAAGTCAGAAGACACGACTTGGTCCTCAGTATAGCCAAGAATTCCCTTAAGAGGTCCCTCAGCGGCTTCCTTGACCTTCTGCTTAATGGCATCGTAGGAGGCAGGCTTGCCTAGGCGGACTGTAAGGTCGACAACGGATACGTTGGCAACTGGAACACGGAAAGCCATACCGGTAAGCTTTCCATTAAGAGCGGGAATAACTTTGCCGACAGCTTTGGCGGCACCGGTGGAAGCAGGAATGATGTTCTGCTGAGCACCACGGCCATCACGCCACAGCTTGCCAGAAGGTCCATCTACGGTCTTCTGGGTAGCGGTGGTGGCGTGAACGGTGGTCATCAAACCCTCAACAATATCGAAGTTGTCGTGGATGACCTTGGCAAGGGGAGCTAAGCAGTTGGTGGTGCAGGAAGCGTTAGAGATGACCTTGTGTGACGGATCATATGTTTCAAGGTTGACACCGCATACAAACATGGGGGCATCAGCGCTAGGGGCGGAGATGATAACTTTTTTAGCGCCACCTTCCAAGTGAGCGGAAGCAGCAGCGATGGTGGTGAACACGCCAGTAGACTCTACCACGTATTCAGCTCCAGCCTTGCCCCAAGGAATGGCTTTGGGGTCCCTCTCGGAGAAGACAACAATAGGTTTTCCATTGACAATCAGATTGCCATCCTTAGCTTCAACAGTACCCTTGAAACGTCCGTGAGTGGAATCGTACTGGAAGAGGTAGACCATGTAGTCCAGGCCGATGAAGGGGTCGTTGATAGCGACGACTGAAGCTCCCTTCTCGATGGAAGCACGGAGCACAAGGCGGCCAATGCGGCCAAATCCGTTGATTCCGATTTTCGACATGATTCCTGAAACAAAAAAAAAAGAGTTTTAATTTCTATATCTACAAATGAAGTTCGAACTTCGTTTTAATTATGATTTTGCGAAATTAAAAACGAATTAGGTATCATCATGTTACGATAACGACAGGTAGGTACGTTTAGTACAGATTTTTTTAGGTAAATTACATAGGTAGGTAAGTTAAGTACAGATTTTTTTATAGACAGGTGTAATATTTATTTCATCATATTGTATGAGACTAGGAAATGTTTAGTAGGTACCTATCCAATTTATCAAATCCACATAATATGATAAAAAAGTAACTTTTTCTCATGGACTTATGAAGTTGACTATACCTAGCACATGAGTGAAAAAAAAATAAAACATATTAGTGGTCTTTAAGGTCACTATAAAATAATAATGTAACTTGGCTGGCTAGGATAAAGCTATTTGCTGCACTCTGTAGTCAAGTCAGGGCTAACCCAAGGTCACGACGAACGGTCACTAACAGATATGGAAAAAGTAAACAATCAAAAGAACTAGGTACATTAATCAACCACTGATTAATTTCGCACATTAATGGTTCAATAAAAAATTATAAAAAAAAATCGGGCACACAGATAAGGTATCTTAAGGAGATTATTACCAGATTTACCTTAGTTAGCTTTTTACCCTAGTTACCTACACCACAACTATGGAATAGGTCAACACTTCTATCTATATTATTCTAATAGTATAGACACTGAGTGGGACGATATTCCGGTATACCGGCAGCGCGTGGAGGTCATTTAGAGGACAATCCCACAGCGGTAAAATATTACAGGAAACAATACACAATACCTCATTTCACAGTAAAGAGGTTTAACGCTAACTTTAGAGGTATTTTAATTGTATGTCAAAAATTGCAAGGTATCAAAATGCTAGTTTGAGTGTCTACGTGATCGGTATGAGGTAATCATGATGTAAAACATTTTTTTTTTAAATCAAAATATGTTATATCAAAGCCTTGTGGAATTTAATGAATAGGACTAATCTACTATCAAATTCACTTACCGGAGTTAGTTTATTTCAAGAGTAAAATTCTACGGAACACTGCACGTTAAGTCTCCACAAGATGGAGTTCTGAAATGTCAGCTGAAGGTCGAGGAGAGGAGGCGAGTTGCAGGGTTAAATAATAGACAATCTAGAAGATCGATGACGCAAAGAGTAGTGAATCAGCGCAGATAGGTCAACAATAATATTAGGTGTATTCCACAGTTTTTTTTTTAATATAAAAAAAAAGAAAAGGGCTTTGTCGCTGAGCGACTATACCGCCCAATCAGTAAGCTGTAATAAATAAAACTCTAAAAGGTTTTAGATCAAGTAGGTACCTACTTACCTACCTTCCTACTCCTAAAGAATAAGAATACACCAATGTCGTTTGTATTGTGTAATTTTCGCTATATAAAAGAAGTAGAAGAAAAAACCAAGAATTTAAGGGAAACCATGAAGAATGAAGAACTATATGATGAAGACTAAGCTAAGATGTTACTGATTGGGCGATATAGTCACTCAGCGACAAAGCCCTTTTCTTTTTTTTTGTAAATAAAAAAAAATAAAAAAAATTCGCTTTGTTTGTACCATCTGTTCGTTACTACGTACTCTTCTTAATCTTTGTTATATTTGTCTCTGGTCCTATAATAGTGATGGGGTCAAAATGACGAAAAACGTTACCGGTTTTCAGAGAAAATAAATTTATTTCAAGTCACTTGTTGTGCTTAGTCGTCAATTTAGTAGATGCCCGCGAAATTCAAAATGACATGTTGAATGTGAATAAAAATATTTTCAAATGAATATTCCTGCAATTTCCCTTTACAATGGTTATCAAAGTGGGAATCAACGGGTTCGGTCGCATAGGCAGAGTAATTTCACGGGTTTGCCTTCAACATTCTGATCTACAGGTAACAAATTGTTTTACTAGAATTTTCGCTTAGAAGAACTGATGTTAGTTTATGAGCAATTTTTTTTCAGTTATCAGCGATTAATGACCCTGCTATCAGTGTTGAGTACATTAGCTATTTGATTAAGTTCGATTCCACTCATGGGAAATTGAAAGGGAATATTACACATACCGACAATGAGATTAGCGTTGATGGTAAGTGCAGAGCAATTTTTACCTAATTGTATTTAGCTATTAATTACCTTACCTACTATGTAGGTGCGTAATAGCCGTGTTGGTCGAATGGGATTGTGCCTCGACTTTCAATCTGAAGATCGTGGGATCGAATCCCGGCCGTGCATCAATGGATTTTCCGTTTCGTAAAATTTATATGCGCTATAACACAAGCTCTTGACGACCTCTATGGCGCAGTGGGCGAAGGTCCGCTTGCGATGCAGAAGGTTGCGGGTTCAATCCCCGCCGCGGGACACAAATCGCTCGACAAATGTTTGTATGACCTACAGATATTTGTCTCGGGTCTGGGTGTTTCTATGTGTAATATGTATGTTTTTACAAACAAAAATATTATAAGTAGTTTATCAGAAGCTCGCTTACTTGGGGCTAGATGATGCTGTGTGAATAGTCCAGCATTATTTATTTATTTATTTTATTAACGGTGAAGGAAAAACATCGTGAGGGAACCCGCAGATTCGTCAGCTCCACACGTATCGACGTCGTCTTTCCTGTGGGCGGCTGATTAAGCTGAGAGGATGGTTTAGGTGCTGGGCAAGCATATTCCATCTTAAACTATGTCCCAGGCACTACAGGCATGCCTCCTGACGCTCTATAAATCATCTAATATAGATATAAAGGCCTAAGTTTTTTTATTTAGGTACGCCTAACTCATACAAACTGACATGTACCTAGTATGTTGGTACCTTCTCTACTATTCTACAAGTTTGTGGTTCAACCGGGCTCGTTTGATACATGACCCAAATCTACCCCTGTCTCTAACGTTAAGAGCCCTGGCCTCTAGCCAAGGGCCCTGGTGCAAAAAATCCTAACTTAACGGTTTATTAAGTCAAATTGTCAACTTTTCTAAAATCCAAATTATCAATCGTTTTTATTTTCAAAATAGACACACCTATAGTTTCCTAAGAAAAAAACCTTCCGGGCCCTTGGGCTCTGACTCAGAGTCCGCGGGCCTCTTGAGCTTGGGGCCCCCGGTTCACTGCACCGCCTAAGCCCTTCGGTAGCTACGCCACTGATACCAACACTCAACTAATTTACAGATTCTCGCATCAAGGTTTTTCACGAGAAACTTCCTCAAGATGTTCCTTGGCACACCGCCGACGTACAGTATGTGGTGGAAGCTTCGGGAATGTTCACCAGTCTTGTAAAAGCTTCTGTGAGTATGAAATTTGTAAGGACTGTAGTTTATTGTTCTACTTCTAATGTAATGTCCCTCATAAATTTGAATTTGATGGTTCTATTCATCTGAAACTCTTGAAAATATCTTCATTGTTTGCTATTGAAATGCAGTCCACTGTAAAGGATTCAGTTTTTTCATCATCATCATCATCCACAACCTGACTTTGTCCACTGCTGGGTATAGTTTAGCTCATTGGTGGGCGAAACGCCATTTCAACAAAATGTTATTCCCGTTGTCCCCATCAGCATTGTCAATGGGGACAACGGGAATACGAATACACGCTGAGCCCACTAACTTTTAATGTAATAAACCTTCAATTTGCAGGGTCACCTTACAAATGATGGTGTGAAAAGAGTCATAGTTACAGCTCCAAGTGTTGACATTCCAATGATAATCATGGGGGTTAACGAGAACAAGCTCGGGAAAGGTGACAATACAGGGTGTAAAAAGAATGCTACCGAAAACTGAGGGGTTGCAATCAGACCATGATTCTGAACATCTTTAGCGAAAAAACAACGCAAAAAAAATATACTTAGCTCCGTCATTTTATGTTATTTCTGGTTATTTACTGCTAGTACAACATAATAAGACCATACCTACCTAATCATTTTATTTATAAAAGAAAAAAACAATTAAAACTCAAAATCCAGCAATCAATGTAAAACAACGCGCCTAGTAGGTACATACACGCAAACAGTAATCTTCAAACGCTGTTTTCTCCGGATAAAAAGATGTTTTCGTAAAATCCTTTTGGATTTGATTGTGTGTAGGGATGCTGTACCTACCCCTTTCGGCTTCGGTAGACGTCTTTTTACACCCTGTATAAATCATCTTTTATTTATTTTTATTTTATTGATTTAATAAGCAACGCTAACAGCATAACGAACATAAAGAACATTTTAAAAATCATTCTATAGAATGTAGCTATAGCCATTACAGGCATACACAATATTCACAGTAAAATAATAGGAACTGTGACAACAGCTAAAAAGCTAATAAACAGCTTCTGGTCATGTTCAGTTCTTGAAGTCAGTGTGGTGAAAGGATTTTACGTTCGCCTCAGACTCCTATCGTGCACTTGACGTTTCTTCACGATGTTTTCCTTCACCGTTTAAGTATTAGCATAGTGCACATACATTTTTGGACAGAATAACGTATTGGTGCACGACTGGATTCGAACCCACGACCTTAGGATCGGAATGCGGGGCCGCTACCACTAGGCCAACAGTGCTCTCATTACGTTCAGTACATACCATATTATAAGTTGGGTTCAATACAAACCTACGATAACGTTAAGGAGCTCACGGCAAAGGTACGCACAACCAATCTTTGTCTCTCTGAAGTTAGGTGCACTAAACGATTGCGCAGGTTTGCGCGAGTAGGCGAGATAGCACGATGCAACAAACTAAGCGAGTGAGCAAGACAGTTATACACCGCTGTCTTCGTCTTTTAAGCGTCATCAAAAATGGGTTCTGCGCATCTACTTCAGAGAGCTAAAGATTGGTTGTGCGTACTGTAAGTTTGGTATCTTTTACAGAGCAAAAAGTATTATCTTGCGCGTCGAGCACGTTATACTGTTTAGCGCCTATTATAAAGGTTCTCGAAGATAATTTCGGAGTGTCTGAAGGTTTCATCACAAGCATCCACGCCATGACGCCATCTTTGAAACCGTTGGACGGACTGTGTCTGAGAGGAAAGGTACCTACTGTCCATTTTTGATAAATGAATGAACAAATTTGATTCATACATAAAAAACATAGGCCTTTACATCTATATTATATGATTTATACAGCGTCAGGAGGCAATCTATGCCTACACTTAACGGGACGCTGTAGTGCCTGGGACATTGTTTTGAGATGGAATAGGCTTGCCCAGCACCTAAACCATCCTCTCAGTTTGATCAGCCGCCCACAGGAAAGACGACGTCAATACGTGTGGAGCTGACTAAGCTGCGGGTTTCCTCACGATGTCTTCCTTCACCGTTAAGAGCTCGTAAAAAACGAAATTACAATTACAATTATATTTTACACTTTGAATTTTGAGAGTGATATATTTTAGCATTGGCGTGACCATAGAAGCATTCATCAAAACATAATCCCTGCTACAACCGGTGCCTGTAAAGCACTAGGAAAGATAATCCCCTCTGTGAAGGACAAACTATCTGGGTTGGCGTTCAGGGTACCCATCGTCAATGTGTCTGTACTCGACCTAACTATACGGTTAGTTATGCAAAATTGTATTTTCCTGAGAATGTTAGCACTTAGCATGTGCTACTTATGTCTTCTGATATCTGAAACGCAATTTACACAAGTGAAAGGACACTTCCTACTGTCCTGGATCAGTTGAGCTATCTATAGATTGTTTCTAACGATCCTTAGATAGCTTGACTAATCCTGTTGTATTTTGTAAATATGTATATATAAATATGTAGTAGCTTAGTTTCTGTAAATAAAATCTTTAGTTAAAAGATGCTGACTTAGAAAATTTGATGAGAGAGAGTGGTGGAGAGATATAAGGGAGACTTTTGCCCAGCAGTGGGATGAAATAAGTTAGTAAAAAAAAAGAGATTCTGAAATAGAAACACTTGTTTGTACTAGAATTTAAATTTTCCAGATTTTCGAAAACGTTTGTGTAGGTACCAATACCTAGTTATGAATTACTAAACGACAGTAAGCATATTATTTTTTGGCCTTTCAGGTTAAATAGCAATACGACTATAGCAGATATCGTCAAGTGTGTAGAAAAATCAAGTCAAAATAACATGCTTAATATCCTTAAAATATCAAACGAAGAAGCAGTTTCCTCAGATTTCATAGGAGAAACTCACTCTTGCGTCTTCGACGAAGACTCTAGCATTCAACTAAAGCCAAACTTTTTTAAAATCATTTGCTGGTACGAGAACGAGTATTCCTACGCATGCAGAGTTGTAGATTCAATATTTTTCTCAGAAAAACAGTTTTCAGACTCAATAGCGAAGGTTTTCGTATTAAATCACAGCATTAGACCAAGATCTCTGCGAAAACGGGATGAAATGCAACAAACAGAAAATTACAAGAAAGAAATATCGGTATCTTGCTGTAGTAATCAAAATGAGAATAGTTTCAAACTACCTTGTTTTGCTTCAAATGAAAAAGACAAATTTCCGTCTACTCCGTTCATTAAATCCCCATTGTTGTCTGAAACATGTTCATCTTTACCCAATTATAACAGGAGAAATAATGAGTTGTTCAAAATATGGAATGACTCTTGCAAAATAGCTAAACCGATTGTTACACAAAATAGAAGATCCTTTTTCAAAAGCTGTTCTATCACAGCTCCTACAGAACCTACTAAAGAGCCAGAGAGCGATATAGCAAAAACGCGCCTAGAAGATGTTAAAAAACAGTTTTCTAAAATGGTGATCATGACTGAGGATTTGCTGAAGAAAACACATAGCAATCAAGCCGATGTTCATCTATTATCCAAACCCGAATTTATAAACAAAAGTGATTCAAAATTTAGACCGAAAGATAAATTTTTCATAGCTGACACTGAGAGGTATAAGAAAACAGAAAATGATCCAGTTGAAATTTGCGGCGATTGCAAAAGTTTGACTCAAAACCACGAAGAGGAAGTGTCATTTTATTCATTTGAAGACGAGCCATCTGATTTTGATTTCAGCAAAATATCAGGGGAAAACGATATTATTGAAATATCAAAATCAATACATACAGCACCTTTACCTGAAGAAGACAGAAAATTTGATGTTAAAGAGGCGTTCGGTGATAGTTCAGAAAACGTGAAACCATTGCATCAGGTAGATTTTAAAGATCAACTTGCAAAAACTATCAATACCTTGATCGAAGGATTGAAGCAAAATATTCAAGGAAGCTCTATATCAAACGATATTACGATAAATATGTGTAGCGCTGGGAATAAGAAAATATGTAATGAAAAAATCAAAAATGAAGATGAAACATCGGAATCAGCCAATGCTGTAGTAAGCCAAAGTAATGTTTGCGATAAAACAGTTGGTGAAATCACAATGGCTAAGAAACTACTCATAGATTCAAAACTACAGTTAGACCAAAAAGTGAATTTATTCGAAAAATATAAGTTAAATAATGATAACATGAACGTAAAACTAATTGACCATGAACTAAAGAAACGTAACATTGTGCTAGTGGACACTGAATTTTTAGCAGAAACTATATCAGATGATAATTTATTTAGTGATATAACAGTAGAAAACGTCGAAGCTAAGAGAAACATGACTTTTGAAGGACAGATATTGGAAGGGCTCGAAGTAAATCCTGATACTGTAGTAGTAATCTCTGAATGTATGTCAAAATATGACAGTCCCGAGAATACAAGATGTGATAGTCCAGAAAATACTAACACAACAATCAGCATAAGAAACGAAAACAAACTAGATATTTATGATAAGCTTGATAGTGCCAGTGCGACCGACTCAGACAACTCATTTGAAATCAACGAAAAGAAATCGCAAGTAATAAATATCACAGATTTGACGAACTCGTACGAAGATTTAGCGCGGTTGGATAAAATCTGCAGAATTATAGAAATATCTGACGAATTGTCTGACAAACTCTTCTCAGCTCTTGATAAGAGTGGAAATGAACTGAAAAAGCAAAGGTGGTCGTTTAAAGATTTGTGTGAAAGATTACGTCTGGATGATTTCTGTAACAAGGTTTTTGGGAAAACGAGTGTTTAATTTGTACTTTTTGTGTTTTTTCTACCGTCTCTTTTGTGTAAATTAAACTAGTTACGTGTCAAACATTCGCATTTTATTTAAAAAGCTATAAAGATCTGATTTAAGAGTATTATCTATGAGTATTTTTTAAAACACTACAATAAGGCACTTAAAATATGAACTAAAATATCACAGTATTTTATGTAACTAAAGAGATATGCGTCAAATATTGCGAATAATTATAAAAGTATAAAATCATAAAAAAGTAAAAACAGGTACTTTTGGAATTAAAATACAAATACACCTAAGCTTATACTCTTAGTACATTGCTGACAAAAAGTACTTAGTACTTATCATTACATTTAAGGCATCAAAGTGGGGCTTGAGAAGGTGGGAAAAGAGAAAAGCCATTTTCGACCAACATTTAAAACAAACGCAAGGTTCGATAGTTTTGGGTACAGTACGCACAACCGATCTTTAGCTCTCTGAAGTTGGGTGCACTAAACGATTGCGCAGGTTTGCGCGAGTAGGCGAGATAGCACGATGCAACAAACTATGCGAGTGAGCGAGGCAGCTATACAACGCTGTCTTCGTCTTTTAGACGTCATCAAAAATGGGTTCTGCGCATCTTCAGAGAGCTAAAGATCGCCTGTGCGTACTGTACCTACATTTTCTTGCATGACAGTTCTTCTAGCTTGATTTCTGCAAAATGGATTATTTTGCTATAATAGAAGTAAACCTTTTACATGGTGTGTAAACTCTGCTACCATTTGTTGTTAAACTTAGTCAGATCTCTGGCAATTTTCAATTACATACAATTGTATACTGTTTTACCTTATCCATAATTCTGGTACCCTAATTCTGTATTTTTCAGCAACTTCATATTCAGTTGTATGATGGTTTTCGGGAAGATTGCGTCGTCCATTTCAACGAAGTCAGCTATAACAACATTGACAGGCGACCATATTCCTGCTGTTGAATTCCCGGGTACTGGCGGGCCGGGGGTAAATTCTTTTAGCGCGGGCAAAACTTGATCTTTCACTGGAATAGCGCACTTCTCGCGGAGGTTAGAGATCCATCTGAAATTGAATAAGTTTAATTTAATAAGTAAGTTGGTTAAGCTGGATCGTTCTAGGAAAGCATGCTTCATCTTAGGCCTCACTATTGCGAATAACAGGCAGAGTGAGGTCAAACGTTGCTATTTAAAAAAAAACCGCGGCACTGCCGGGATTGCCGAGAGAAGTAAACTTGAACAAAAAAATTTTTATGCATTTTTATTCACCCGTTTAATTATAAAATGAGCTTTTAGAAATGTAAAATATTGTTTCTTTTGTTTTCAGTCACGTGACTCGCAAGTCGCACGTGACTGCTCAAAAATGCCCAACGCGCTTAAAGAAGTTTTCACTTCAAAAAATCATGGTTATTTGTTATATTTAACCAACTTCAAAAAAGTATGTGCTTATGTAAACCGATTCACAAAATTATTAAGGGATTTAATTTTCAGAAGTCGAGAGTAATTTGCTCAAGACTTCTTGAGGTGAGGTGGTCCCTTATAATTACCACCTGAGGTTGATACTTTAAAACTTATAGTAGTCCATTGAAGTCTCTGTATGAGTAAGTGACCAGCTCTAGCCTGCTTGAAAAACAAACGGAGGCCCGACATAACTTTACTGTACAACTTCCATTGTTTAGCCGCAATTGCTTATTCACCTGAGCACAATAAAAGCAGGCGTTGGGGTCAGCACAGCCTGATGCACGAACCCCATGCCAGGGTTCCTCCTGATGTGTTTCAGATAGGATATGAGGCCAGAAACGCGGTCCTGCCGTGGCCACGGAGACGGCAGCATTTGTGGCGCCCAGAACTCAGCTGTCGCGTATACTGATTGGTTGCGGTACACTATTATAACCTGGAACACAGATTATTATAAATGTTACATCTCTATATATAATAATGAATCCCTATATCCCTTGGTCACGGCATCACGCGTGAACGGCTGGACCGATTTCACTATTTATTTTTTTGTTGTATTTGTTATTGTCAGAAGAAGGTTCTTATGACAGAAAAAATCTCTATATTAATCATGGAGGGCGTGAAATAAGGGTTGAAAGTTTGTATGGGGAGTTGGTAGTTCCAGTTAAAGGCAGATGAGATAGATGGCGTTGCTGATTCTTGCAGATTTCTGGTCTATTTAGATGTTTTCAAGTATGTTATTTCGCTGACGAAGTCGCGGGTACCAGCTAGTCCTTAATAAATAAGCTTCGCGGTGGTACCAATATTTTGAAGAAAGAGATGAATAAAGGGGTGGTACAGCACCCCAACACATAAATAAAATGGATACCTGAAAAAATAATTATAACCAGAGAAAATAACGTTTGAAGATTGGGTGAATAGCTAACCGCACGGGTATGCCCGCCAGGCGAGATACGGTTGTCTGTAAAATGTCTCTTTCAAAGCAAAAATTGAGTTAAAATGTTTCTTTCAAACAAATTGGGGTGAAATTTTTTTTCTCAGTCGGTCAGGTGCTCGGAATTTATCCGAATTTATCTCTACATAATCTGTGGTGCCCGATCCGGTCGATTTTCACTATACACGCACGGATCTACCCGCCAGGCATGTCTGACAGGCAGATCCGACAGGCATACCCGTGCGTGAATGGCTAGCTAAATAGCATCAAAATGCTTTGAAAATCCAAATAAAAGTTAAAGTGCATACCTGCTGATTAAGCCTTCCTACTGAATTGAGGGTGAATGTCTGAGGATCAGCTCTCCTAGGCACCAACTTAGGTCCATACAAGTTGACCAAATACTTTATGAGTCTCTGGTGATCATCCGACGAGAAGCCGTAGAAATGCTGACAGTCTAGGATTACCACCTGGAATTAAAGAATCCATACTAATATCTGTGCTAATATTTGACGACCACTGTGGCAGACGCAGAAGGTTGCGGGTTCGATCCCCGCTGCGGGACAAATGTTTGTATGACCTACAGATATTTGTCCCGGGTCTGGGTGTTTCTATGTATAATATGTATGTATTTATTAACAAAAAGTATATAAGTAGTTTATCAGTCATTCTAGTACCCATCTCTGAAAAGTCCAACGTTATTTATTTATAATATTATAAATGTGAAAGTAACTCTATTTGTCTGTCTGTCTGTTTGTTACCTTTTCACGCCCAAACCACTGAATAGATTTGGCTGAAAATTGGCATGGTTAAGGTTGTATCTCAGGGAAGGACATCATAGGCTACTTATAATTCCCAAATTTTTTAATTTCTATTTTATTTTAATTCAAGTTGAAACTTAAAAATATGTGGAACAGGAAGATGATGAAATTAAATATCATGTTGTTTATCTAGTAAGTAGTTTTTGCCATCATTGTAATATCGGGTTATTAATCAAAAATGAGTTAGGTACCTACTTAATTTTTTTTTTTTTTAGTCAAGATAAAGTAAACAGAGCCAAGGAAGAAAGGTCAAGCATTTGCTTATCAATAGAGTGGACAAGATTGTCATAACATTTTTATTAAATCAGGCAGAACTAAACCAGATTCACACATACCCAGAAATGCACTCATTATGAAGATAACGGGAATTTAGAATACTTATACTCGTAGTATTGTAGTGCAGTCAAATTGGATTTACAAGGTAATACCTACCTAATATTTTTAAAGCTGAAAATTGGTACGAATGTTGGGGACACCATTACAAATTATTTATTTATTTATTTATCGATGATAGACGAGCAGCTGTTGCTGATATGTCTATATCTCAGTGTTGAAATAGTTCCATTGTTCATGATTGGTTAATCTTTTTGAGCACTGATTTATTAGTTCGTAGCCAGTTGTCGAGCTTGTTCTTAAACGAATTGACCGAAGTAGCCGTAACAACGTCATTTGGTAGTGCATTCCAATTGTGAAACACTCTGTTGCCGAAGAAGAATTAACTGTTTAAAGTCCCCAAAAATCCCACGTCTGCAGAAAATGTTGAGTATTTACTCATCCCCAAGCACAGCATCAACGCAGATAAAGATAAAAAAAAACATAATAACCTCGCCAGGATGCGTATCAACAAACTGCTTGACCTCCTGTAAGGCCTGAGATATCTCTCCCGCGTACACTCCGTGTGTAAAGTAGAAACTGCTTTCCCCCTTCTTGGTGGCCAGTCTCAGGTCAAAATACCTAGAAGTAGAAAATAAAAGTCAAGTGAATAAAAAAATATATTAAAACAGGAATATTTTGGAACAAAGTTTCTTTTTGGATGGTATCGAGGATGGAGGCTAGAAAAAAAGCGTTCCATTTCACCGTCACAACACATACAAAGTCAAAGTCAAAAAGCATTTATTCAGTAGGACCGCTGGGATCACTTTGATACATAGGTCAAAACGTCACAGTGAGAAGTGCGCAGACGCGAAACAGTCCATCGATTATTGCATTAAAATCCTAGAAACGCTCTTCCGTACTACGGAAGAGCGTTTCTAGGATTTTAATATTTGACAATAATTTATTTGATAAATGCCAAATGTCAAAGTTGAAACTTCATTCCATCCGAGTGTTCCAGAGGTTCCACGACACTCACGTACTTTTTTTTAGATAAATAAGCTAGTTTATTATATGCAACATTAAGATAACATAATAGTTTCCCGCAAAATCGAACACTATCGCAAACTAGAATATTGAAAGCACTCATGCATACCACAAAAATCTAAGCATAAAATTTTAGAAGATCACAATTCACAAATGAGTTTAGTGATATTAAAATCTGTTTGTTAAAAACTTATAATTGCAGTAGTAATTAATAAAGGGATATCATAGTATTATTTTTCAAGTTAAGTTAGTATGTGAAGTTAATGAAAGGGACAATTCATGCTAGACTGAGTGAGGACTCACAGGACCCATAGCTCATCAATAGTAATCATTCAAAGCTCCAGTAACATTATAACTGTTTACACATAGTATGGAAATTCATGCCATCTCACGAGTGTAGAAAACTTACATTTAAAACCCATTGACCTGAAATTAACATGATCTGAATAGGTGTGTAAGTTCAGGCTGTCAAAACTTGAGAGTATTAAGTACCTACTTACATCAATTTTGTAATACTATCCCAGATCATATAAAGTACATACACATGACCCATGATGACACATGCCTACGTGTCATACCATGTGAGGCCTTATCCCAGTCTAGCACAAATAGTCCATACAGGTACCTAATGCCAATAAGCAGCTGGTGCCACGTGTCTAATGCCTGGGTGATGGTCCACCGTAATATCGTACCTCGGAACAGAGGGTACAGATGTTGCACAGCGGGCTCGGCATCGGGCGCTAGCCCACTTGCCCTTGTTATACCATATGTCATGGAGTCATGGCTTCCTGGAATTGATGGATAATTCATGTAACCTTAGATATGAACAGGATAGAAGATATGAATAACAGGAAAGTTGGTTTAAAATGCAAATTTACATCTATCAAAGTGGAAATATGACATCAATAGAAGCAAGGCCGCAATGACACGATCAGAGTATATTCTGACAGAGTGGACTCTGATGCCTACTTGGATCGTGGCAACCCCAATCCGAGTGCACTCTGATCGTGGCGGCCAATCAAAGCGTCCTAGTAGGCATCAGAGTCCACTCTGTCAGAGTATACCCGGATCATGTCAACACGGATTAAGCTTCTGAGCTAAAAATACATTTTATTAAACAAGGTTTAAAAGATGTGATAACTATTTTCAGACAAAAAAGTAAGTGTGAATACACATAGATCTGTAGTTATGACCACACTGTAGGTATACATATAAGAACATGCTCTTGATTCCAAGTACTAACAAAGCTGTTGAGCTTTGGATTTAAAACTGGCTGGAATACTAATAGATTAGAACACTCACATAAATTATGCTTTGAAGTCACAAACCTGGAATAGCAAGGTATATCAATGGGATATCCTTCAATTGTGCAGGCAGCTCACTCATCCACTTTTCCAAATGCAGAGCAGCACTCTCTTCACCCATGATTATCGCTGATAGCAAAATATTTGGTTCACTACAATGAGTACCTAGGTAACTACCAAAAGGAATTGATAAAATACGTAATCGATGTAAGTCAGCCTATTGCGTGAAGGGAATCATTAAAAAATACCCTTGTACCTTGAACAGTGGATCTGAAGGTTCTAAACTAGTGGTACTTGGCTACATCACGTCATCGTATCCATCCGCTATTGGTATCGTAAACAAAGCTTTTGTTAGAATCTATAAAATGAAGTGACCTTTCTTGTAATATCTATTAGAAACAAGTGTTTGTACCTCAGAGCATATTACCTAGTATGTTTCTCTATGGCATCAATGTACTAATTAATAATTATGTAGGTACAAATTCCATGATCGAGCGAGGTTACCAAACCAAACCACCTAGTAAAGTAAATTCAATTAATTCTAAACAATAGTTGTAGTTCTGCTAAAAGAAAAGGTAGCTTTGTCAAGTTGCTAGTAATAAAATAAATAGTATAGTTGCTAACTTCTAAAACTCGTCGTGTTTTATGTCACTGTCACAACCAGGCTTTGTCAAATGCGCGAATGTCACAATGTCAACTGTCACCGGAGCATACGATACGTTCAGCTCATATATATAGGATGAGAGTTCTTTCGCCATTTTTGAAGGAGCTTGTGGCTCTGCTATTTTATTTACTTTTCTCGTGTTTTACTAGGTTTTATTATGTAATTTCGGTGGCATTTTACTAATGAAGCCTTGGATTACGTAACAGGAGATTTGGTAAATGGAATGGGGGAGTATTCATGTAAATTTCTCATTTGACGAAAGATTTTCGTTGGAGTTTTGAAATAACAAGTCGCCATGTTTTTTCAAAACCAAATTGACGTGACATAATACATATTTGAGAGGTGAAGATACTTGACATTTGCAGAATATACTGTTAATACAGTTTATAGTTAGTTGCCATTAATAAAAAGATGAAGAGGAAGAAGGAATAAAGAGAAGAAGAAGCCGGGGAGTGAAGTAAAACCAGAAGAAACCAAGAAGTGAAGTGATAGAGAAGATGAAGAAAGAAGACTAACCTAAGATGTTACCGATTGGGCGGTATAGTCGCTCAGCGACAAAGCCCTTTTCTTTTATGTTTAGATAAATAAATAAATATATAGGATGTAAAAGGTACCATGCTAAATCTATGGTTCAGCTCCTAAGTTCAAAACTTACGGACCTTGTACGGACCAGAGAATTGTGAAACTACTATTTTTATAGATGGTACGGACTTAACTTGCGGTGCTCAGCTAGTTTACCTACATTACATTAGGTACCTATACTATAATCGATCTATCGAATATTCGGCCTCTTCTAAATTTCTAACCCCGACGCCAGACCTAGCTTCAAATGTTTGAATAAATGTTTGAACACCATGTGTGGTACGAGACGTTGACTATAAAGTCCGCCGGCTTATGTATGTAGGTAGGTACCTAATGTTTAACAAAAGGTTTTGCTTAAGTATTAGACCGTACGTACATCCAGAACCAGCCACGGCCAGATCGCAGACCGACTAATAAGTCTAACTAGATTGCTTAGATTAGTTTAGTTTATACATATACGAGTATACATACATACATACATAATGTAAAAATCAGAAATTGGGTGTCATTTGGGTCTAAAAATCAGATTAATGACATACTTGAACAAGACCCTAAGGTATTATTAGATAACAATTGTATAGAGCGTGTTAACGAAGCTCGGAATTTGGGTGTGCTTATGGACGGAACACTTCACTTTAAAAATATTTATTACAAACGGTTCAGAATTGTTTTTATCGATTGTCCGTCTTGTATAGAATGCGAGAACATTTAAGCACTGAACTAAGAATACAACTATGTGACTCACTTATTCTTTCTAAACTAAGCTATGCAGACAACGTTTTCGGATCATGTTTACTTGCCCGTACAAAAAAGTTATTACAACGCGTCCAGAATGCTTGCATAAGATTCTGTTTTCCAATTCCTCGTCGAGCGCATATTTCTCCTTATATTAACAACAATGGTCTTTTGAATATGTCATCGCGCCGTATTCTTCATTTGGCCACTCTGCTTTTTGGGGTAATCAAAAATCATCGGCCCCTCTACCTTTATGAAAAACTTCACTTTTCTGATCGGCGTCAAAGATTTGCAAGCCGCCTTATTTGCCCAAGACACGGAACGGCTGCCTTTCGTGGTAGCTTCAAGTATGCTGCCACGAAATGTTGGAACAACTTACCACTCCCTGTTCGAAATTGTAAATCCATTTATTCTTTTAAAAATTCACTTAAAAAACACCTGTTACTCTGTCAAAATAGCTTAAATAGGTAGCCGTTCTGGGTTATTTAGATTTTAATTTTCTTTACTTAAGTAAAATTTATATAGAATTTATACATACATGTTACTTAACTTACTTAATTTTTATTATTAAAACTGTAGATTTTTATATTTTTTGTTATCACTAACACTTACTTAATGTCGCTGTGTATCATGTGACTTAACTTACTTTAATTTTTTGACTCAAACTGTAGATTTTTATTTTTTGTTATCACTATCACTAACACTTACTATTGTTTAATATCTTAGTATTATAGTGTCGCTGTGTATCACGGTTGCTGCTTTGTGCGCAAACTGCACACTGGCGTCACGGAAGACCAGCGTTATAGTAGCTTAGTTACATAAACTACTATAACAATATGCTGAGTGGCGGCCAATTTTGTTGTCATTTATGTTATTACTTCATTCTGTGTATTTTATTGTTTTTTTTCTGTGTGGCACAAAATAAACTATTTTTATCTTTTTTATCTTATAAAATCACGCCTCTTTCCCGAAGGGGTAGGCAGAGACCACGGATATCCACTTGCTACGATCCTGACACACAACTTTTGCCTCATTCACTCTCATTACTTACATTCTTCATACATGCTCGCCGGTTTAGGTTTAGTTTAGTAGGCAAATAACTTAACTATTTTTTCATCAATATTTTTGGTGTCATAACACATCATAGACTAATTATTTATGTGCCTATGCAACCTGACCTGGTCGCTTGCTGGCTGAAGCTGTGTTTACTTACCGACAATCAACAGACTGGCCCCAAACCTCATTATTGTGCGAATAATCTCAATGTTAATCAAAACAAACAACTTTGGCACTATCAAGTAGCTGCAAACTGCAACTTAAGCACGTGTGTGTTCTATCGGCTTAGAACTAAACTGAAGATATCAATACACTTGAATGAGAACAATCTGGCTAATAAATGCAAAGAGTTTAAACCTATTATTTTTACACTTGAACTAGGTGGAATAGGTATTACACACTAAGTGGCTCTGTAAGCAAGACTACCTATTAGATTTGAGTGTCCACCTAGATTAGAAAGGAGATTACAGTTTTTTGCATGATGCGCGAGATTTGTTTGGTGTCCAATAATAAAGTTAACCTTGATTTTTTTTCTTATTTTCTATGGTCCAACATGTTTCGAATGTCTCTGTCTGGTGCCATAGTACCACTGTAAGGTAGGTACCTACCTGCCTACCTCGCTAATGGAGCTGAACTCGATTATCCGGTTCTTAGCGTCACAAAGACCATTTTATTGCTATAATATTACATTAGAAAGAGGATGCTAGCTGGTGCCTTAAAGACCTACAATTTAGCCCTTCAGTAGGTAGGTCTTTAAGGCGTGTGTAATTCCTTGAGGTAACCTGAAGTTCAGGTTACCTCAAGGACTTACACTCGGCCTTAAATTGTAAGTAGGTACCTACCAACTTAATCTTTAAATGCGTGTTATTTTATTTTATTTGGAAAACAAACAGTAGGTAGTACAACAAACTAAATTAGTTATAACTTAAAATTACTATACAGGGTGTAAAAAGACGTCTACCGAAGCCGAAAGGGGTAGGTATAGCATCCCAACACACAACCAAATCCAAAAGGATTTTCCGAAAAAATAATTATTTTCCGAGAAAACAGCGTAGGTACCAGTTATATGTTTTCGCAGAATAACAAACTCAAGCACAACACAAATCGAGACAAAGAACTTAAGTTAAGTACCTACCTACTGAAGGAGTTGAACGGGTTGCATTGCACAGCATATTAATCAAATCTGTACTTAGTTCAACCGCTACGTTAGAATGTTAAAGCTACTGGGTGACATACGACTACTTCTGAAAACGCACAGTTTCATTAGTCAATAAACCACCTTGCTACAACCAACTGTGCACAATGTGTACAATACTGTGTACAATACAACCATTCTATAGGTAAGGCAAATTTTCCGCTAGGAATACAATAAACCTATAACCTGAGAAGATGTAGGACTTATTTACCTACAAATTCAGTTGCAGTAGAGTATTGTTCAGTGCAGATTTTGCCCAAAATAAACCCGCCATTGACGAAGACAGCCGAAGCTGCCCGAATGGCGAATCGATGTCACCCGAGTGCCCGAAGCCTGTGTCGTCACTCCGACCGACTCCCTCCCAACACCGCTTTCGCGTTGTATCGGCGTCGCGCCTCGCCGCCCCTTCCGCGCAAGCCCAAGCACAGTGTCCACGTTGCCCATCGTACGATCGCTACGTAAACACAACACAGCTCACGCGGATCGATCAAACAACACAATCATCATAGTTACAGTTCAACGAGTCAAATTCGAGTTACAATGAGCAAATTAAGATCCGGAGTGAAGTAATCGCGAAGGGGATACAGATACCGATCGGCAGTTCCCTGTGATGTTTGGGGAGAGTTTTGGCTAAAGAATTAACATTGGACGTTCACTGAGACTTTTTGCGAATGTGTATTGAAACGTTCATCGCTATCCACGGGCGCACGGCTATGCGCCACGACTTGGTACATTTCATACGGCACACATCTTCAGACCACTACTGCGAAGGAAGAATTTAGTTGTTGTGGCAGGTAAGCTATTCATGCAATAGAAATTTCTAGACTCCAAGGTCTTTAAAAATATACGCGAATGTATGACTTACCTAACATAGGCATTCAATGCTTCTTAATGCTATCTACTGTCGTCTGTCTGTTTATACTTTACCTAACATGTAAATCTATCACGTTTTTCCTATTGACTACGCACCTAACGTCATAACATTACTAATAAGTACCTACCTAGCCTAGTTCTGTGAGTCCTGACCCTCACCAGGTTCCCCTGTATTGTAATTAACAAACAAACTTATGGAATACATTTAAATTAATTATTCAATAGGTTTCCATTCTACATAATAGATGTGTAAGCAGCTTAAACCGGTTTGAAATTGAACCAAGCAGAACAACAACCTACTCTATCAACAGAATTGATGGTAGGAGGTAGGAAGCAGTGACTGAAAACGACTTAAAAGTTGGCTGCTTATTTCCATTCATAAAGTAGCTACTACTGTCTAAAAGATGACAAACATGTAGGTATTTCTCCGATTTAGGAGGTAAGGCTTCAAGAGTCATAGGTAGGTAGGAAGGTACCTAGGTACAACATGTTCCTCCTAATATTTGCCCCAGCACTACCATTTTTCGCCTAAATTAGCCAATAGACAAATCGTGGCCTTAATTGGCATAAGTTGCTAGCAATGAGGCAACACCAATCCGATGAAAGACGAAGGCTGCGAAATAAATAAATCAACAAATAAACATTACACTTCGCACAACGGATCTAGGCATTCGTGAAGTTAGCCGTTTGTCTGCGCAGAACACAAATTTGTATGAAAAAGCGTCCACTGCGTCCTGATGATCCGCACTGTCCTGATTGTATGAACACTGGACTGGACCTACAACAAAGGAATATTATTCTTGACTCGTCAGCCTTGGGACTTCATGCTCCGTTTCACCTCAGATACTCTGGTAGGTAGGTACTAAGCTACTTGATAATAAAATTATGTAGACAGAATTATCTGCACAAAGCCCCTGCAGTCAATGCAGCTTTGCAAAAACATCCGCATTGCATAGTTACGTAAATAAAAAGCATTCATGAGTTGAATTGTTAATTTCTGTTTGATGGTAACAAAGAAGTCAAGCCCCCTTTATATATATATATATTTATCATAGAAGGTATTTCCGCTGAAGAATTACAACAAAAAGGCGTAGGTAAAGGTACCAACCTAACCGCTTACAAAGAAGGCGTAGCACAGCAGGCCATGGAACGCGCCATGCTCGGCACTCCTTCCTCGATCACATACCCAACGTAGAAATACGAAGTCGAACCAAGGTCGTAGACGGAGGTATGCTCATCGCAAGTCTCAAGTGGAGATGGGCAGGACACCTGGCTAGACTGAAAGACGGGACATGGAGTACAGCGATTACGGAATGGTGGCCCAGAGATGCACAAAGACACGAGGCAGACCAACCGCCCGATGATCGGATGATATCGTAAATGTAGCTGCGTGGGAAAGGACTGCACGGGACTGAAAAGAGTGACGTTAAAAAGTTGAGGTCAATAGACCTCAACTCCCCACCCTGAGAAATAACTCAGGAGTGGGTGCAACCGGGCTGAATAGATAGATAGATATGAAGGCACTTATTATTTCACGAATCCTATTCAATTGGGCGTAGAAGTTACCTATGCGATTTTCTCGTAAAAGCACAAATGCAACATTGGATTGGAAGGTAACGAATCAGCTCAAAGATTACGACGGTTAAGATGTTTATTTCTCAAAAGAATTTACAATTCGCTTACAGAGAAATACTTATATATAGTATAATTTTTATGCTGTTTAGCGTAGCTTAAATAGTAGGTAATAGAGTATTTAACTTAATAACATTTTCAAGAACAGTGGGTAAGATTAAAATTCAATTAACTTCAGAAACCATTATATTATTTTAGAGAATATGAAACCTTTTGATGAAAGTATCTACCTAAGAAACCACAACGTTAATGTCAAATACCAACTTGCACTGATAAATTTAAATCAAGAACACATTCGTGACTAAACTTAGCTATTCATTTCATCATTATAATGTCTAATACAACTACTTATCCAGTTTTTTTCCGGATATTAAAGTTCAAATTCTCATCTGCAAAGAGCTAAATCATGCAACCTGTTGTATGCTGAACACATCTGAAAATCGTGATTCGCTGGAAATACTTCAATGGGTTATCAATTATCAAGCATGTTAGGTAGTTATACAAAGATAGCGGAGTTTGGACTTTGGTTGGACCAGGTAAAGATGACATATTATTTTGAATCGAATGTGTGCAGAAACTATAAGTAGTATTTATTCTAAGAAATCCGTATTGGCACACTTCGCTGGTCTAATGCGTACCATCGTAGAGTGATACGATTTTGCTCCAGTCCAGACGTAGGACCTACGAACATCCATCACTGAAAATATTCGTCGCAAATGGCTATCAAAATCTGAACATTGAAATAATACCTACCTATTAGTTGAATAATTATAAACCCACATTCAACCTGTTTATCTATAAATCACATTAAATCTTCGACTACAAACCATAAACTTCATAATTAGGTATACAAAATGCACCGCACAACTTGCAATATCAGCAAAGCCAATTTCAATTGCGCATAACTTGATACTTGCGTCGATGCACACCTCCATAATTCCATAACCAGGCATTTATTTGCATTGTATACGCTTCGTAATCAACTTACTTTACCCTAACATGGGCCTGGGTTACACAACTCTCAGCTCATGTTACCGCACTGCTTAGGTAAACAATCAGCTGTAAATAGATAGTGTGATTTATTAATACCTACACCTACCAACACACACTTAATCGTTTGTTGTAATTGGTTTTTTTTTATTGGGGTGTCAAAAATTCCTACAGAGACAGCTTTTTTTAAAATAGGGGACTTTCTTTGTGGAATTGTTCTCAAAATAACAAAAGCAGAAACTCAATAACTCTAAAGACGATTCCAGTGATCATAGTGGTCCTACTGATTTGGATCTGTTAACTAGTAGGTAAACCATGTATATTGTCTTTTAAGCAAATGGATGACACATATCGGGTTGGACTGGTTACCTACTCTCTGCTTGCACACCTTACCCTTGTACCCAGGGAAATAAACTAGGTTATTACTCAAAAGTCAAAACTATGGAAGAGTAAAAAAAGTACTTTTAAAAATATAGTTAACTGAATTGGTTGTTTGCATACGACGTGATTTACCTAATCGTGTCATTCCTATTTAGTATCGTTGAAACATTAATTAATACCTTCACATCATTGATCTATTTCAAGACATGATCTTTGGCATGATTACCAATGTCACCTACTCGTATCTTATAAATCGGTTTTACACTATTAAAATTAATAAATCATTACCTAGTCATTGTGTTCCTTTTTCTAATAAACCTAACGTTTTAGAGTAATTCCTTACGGTCAGATTTAAAGATTTATTAAGAGTTAGAAGTAACATTACAGTTGGTACCAATGCGTTACATAAACAATGCAAGTAATAAAGTTTAAAAAATAGAATTAATATTGCACACAAAAATAATGAAAAATTGAGAAAATATAACACAGTAACAACACTTATGTTAGGTACGACTATTGTAATTGCACACTATATTTGCATAACTGATTAGTTTGATTAGTCCCTACTTAAATGTATAAAATGTATTAGAAATTAAAATTTAATCAAATTTAACAAACCTACTACCTACACAACTAACCGCATCTTATTGTTTGTTTCAGATCGCTGATGGCGTTAGTAGGCATCAAGGGCGATTGGTACATATACTTCTGGTGTTTATACTGCAAAATCTATTCATCCATTATATGGTTCTTCGGCAATCACTGCCGCGGCACTGATAAGGTTCGCTCAGTGATAAGCACCGGAGTCGTCGGTCAGTCCGCTTCGAGCCTCCATAGAGTTCGCACGCGTCGGAAGAGAACGCCTCAGCAGCACCGATCCAAACACATCGTAGCTTTAACGAGGAGACCGTCTTTGAGAAGGATTGTAATGGCACCTGGATCAAGCACCGCTCACGCCATGATGGAGGATAAAGAGAAGACGCTGCACGGAGCCTTGCCAGCTGGTGAGTCCTTACTTCGTAAGCAACTTCACTCATTGTTTATTAAAGCTGGTTTTCCACGAGGAGCTATAAATATATCACGCGACTACGCCCAATCACGACTTGCAAATATATTTTTCGCTATGGAGGACGAAGTTTCAGTGTGAGCTGACATAATATTGACACACTAATGAGTATTTTCTAGGCCGGTATTTAGAAAATACGAGAAAAAGACGAGAACTGTTTTAAGGTTTATAGGTTTAGACAATTTGCTTCATATTATTTGATTTCCAAAACAATTGGTTTATCTATTGTTGCAAGTCTACGAAAAAAGAATTCAGCCATTCTCTTACCAATGAACTTCCTGATAAATCTATTGTTTGTAAGGTCACAAACAATACTGCAATCTTTCGAATAATAGCAAGTTAATAAAATTAAATAATGCAGTCATTCATTTTGTAGTACTTAATGTTTATGGTCGTAACGTAACGCTACCTGTAAAATGAGGAAACGTCTGTAAGCAAAGGCACACCGTAAAGTTTACAGGATTTTTATGGCATCGTGAAACCATTATAAAGCTGATAGACTTTGTAACAACCACAAGTTCTAACTAACGTACGTAAAAATCGATGTTTATGAATCAAGTAAAGGCATATTGTAAGTAATTTGTGGTAAAGGTAAACCACCAGTTAAGATTCAGAGTCATAACAATGAATTTGATTTGAAAACTACCTACAACGTTGCGGTAGATGTACAAGGTCACAACTGGAAACAGTTGTATGTAATGTACCTACATTGGTAGCAGATAACTTTTGCCAACTAAGAACTAACATTATGAATGATGAACTTTTGATTCCTCACCTTCCATTTTCGTTGTAACCGGATGACGAGTTACTTGGCATCAGCGTCTACCTTCGTGAGAGTGGAATAGTTTCGCTTTTTGGAAATGATAGTTTTGCCAATTTTCCATATCACGCTCGGACAGCGTGAAAAATTTCGGTTTCGATTTGAATGATGGTATAAAGCTGCTTTAATTGACTAAGAAGATAAAACCTGAAAGAGATCACAGAATAAATATTACTGAAAAGACTAAAAGCGTATCTCAGGGTTCGATTTTGGGCTCCGTTCTATTTTCAATTTTCTTTACAAGATAATTGTAACGAAAATTGAAAACTGTTACTGTTACTGAAGGTGGCAATGGCAGGCGAATACAACAGCTTTGCTGGTTTACATAAAAATGCATTAGTAAAAACACTTTTGTACTCAGATATTTCATTCAATCAAAATGTACATGTCCATGCGGTATTTCAAGGCCAAATCGTTTCACATGAGTCAAAACTAGACCATTTCAAAGTACCTAGGTAGATTTGAAAGCAAGGAAGGTAGTTTGAGCTGTCATATAAGTTTGCGTGCGATGCAGCACTTATAGAAGTGATTTAAATTGCTCAGGATCTTCAATTGCCTCGAGCACATCGGTCAATTGCCTTGAGACCAGAAAATAAACGTTGGACTTCGTACTTGCTACTAAAATAGCAGGAATGTGCAAGCGAACCCTTTGTTATGGTACTTTTGTTACCGACTGATCGCACATTTGTCCGCGCCGTACGCGCCGCAGTCATTTTTCTGTACAAAAAATACTGATGACGTCAGAAAATGCAATCTCAGCATTTCTTCTATTGAATTGACAGTTCGGCGCGGATAGGTCTGCGACCACCCGTACTGCGTACAAAGTCACATATGGAATAGGTAACCCTTCTTTCACATAGGGGTAGGTAGAGATTACATATTTGGAATTGCTAAGATCCTCACACACATCGTTTGCCTCATTTGCCCCCATTACCTACCTACAATCTTAATACAAGATCTACGGTTAGAGCGGTTTCACATTATCCGATACCGATATCGGATCGGATAATGTAATGCTCTTAGGCTTCTTTTGACCTGGCTCTTCTCTAAAATATCACCAATTTGTTCCTTGTGTGTTTTCGTCTAGGACCTTCTTCCAGCTGCTCTACACAATCGCCAAATATCAGTTTGGTAAAAGACTTCATTCATCCTCTCTAGAACCATTATCGAAATGCCTTTCTGCTCTATTAGCATTATCAGGTGGATAGAACATTCCTTTTAAAGCAACTCAGTGGGTTTTAGCGCTAATGGGTATTCTTATTACAATTTAAACAAACACGGAAAACTAGGCATCAATTTGCAATATAAATTGTGTCCTTGTAAATTCTAATGACTCTGCTATATTGTACCTTGTACTAACTAGGTAAACAACAAAATATGAAACCTAATAATTGTTGTTATAGGTACATATTCTTAGTGCTAGAGTAGCAAAATAACAAGAGGCTACTTTACAACATGCCTTAGACAACAATAACATACTTAACAATAATAAATCTTAGTTTACGCAGAAAAATAAGTAGTAATTGAAAATTTTGAGATAATTCTACTAAACTTATTTAACTTTATTAGATTAAAATATAACTATTGAAACTAATCTCAAAGTCTCGTAAAATCGAATTATCCTTGACAAAAATAAACTGCTAGAGCGCGTTCAAAAATCCAGTTTGTAGCAAGTAATAATAACTATACGAGTTTAACAGAACAACGAATGGAACAGCCACGGGCGATGACGTAGGACCACGCCTTCTAAATGAGGCCACAACGAAGTTGCTCCCAGCACGAAATATTACGAGAATATTAATAATAGATTAGATAGTTGATGGAAGCATTATTTTGTAGAGTTCTCGAAACATGATGGTTAAAATTGGTGATATTCTTTATTAATTTTACTTTATCCATATTGCTTTTAATCATAATGGACACTTATTTACCTAAAAGTCCATATTTTTATTTTAAAAAGCAATTAAGATTAGAGGATTAAATTGTTATGAAATGATAAAGTATCACTATGCCCCCTATGAACTACGAAATAGCTAACCAAATTACAATAACAAAGAGAATGACGAAGTGGCGTTGTAAAACCGAGTACCTAGATTGTAGACAATAATATTGTCTCAATTTCACACAAAGAGTCTCATTTTAAAGATTTTTTTATCCGAAACCGCAATGACTTTGTGGCAGGTAAGGATGAGCTTGCTTTGTGTGTGTTGTGTAATTTATAACATGAATATATTTTTTTTATATTATTGGTAAACTGACGCAACTTTAGTAATAGGTACCTCCAGCTGCTACCTTATCTTCCAAGTTCCAACTTTACAAAACATCAATTGATCCTAAAAGACTGATAAGCGATTTGTTTGGAACCAGGCAATGTTATGATTTTGAAACCAAATATTGACGAAACTTATTGCCTAAGAGATAATTTTATTTTGAAGGCATATCGGCACGTCAACTTTAGATGAACGAACCCTCAGTGGGCGTTGGTTGAAAGGCCAGATAGCAACTGGGTATAATAAACTTGCCAATCGCTCGTATGACGCTACTTTTGCTGTGGGTGGTATGTTACCAATATTGCCGATGAGATAATACTACAATTATCACCAAAAATAATGTGGACAGAATGACCGAGATTCAGGTTTTGGCAAATATTTTTATGTTATCTATCTACTGAATGACAATATAATTACCGATTCAGAAAGACAAATTAATTGATAGTGTTTTTCTCAAAAATAATTAAAAATTTACTTACATTAGAATAATATATTCAAATGTAATAAGAATATATTTATAATATATGGTTATAATAAGTAATGCCGGTCTTTTCACACTGCAATCTAGCCCCAAAGTAAGTACATAAAAAATAATGTAGGTAGAAAGAGAATAGATTTAAATCCGATAGGTAGGTACACTGTTCTTAGAATAACATGTTATTCATTTCACTTCTAGTAATTTATGATGCAAACATAAGGTTCAGTTGTCGGGTCAAATCTATGGAAACATAGCTCGTAATCTGTTGATAATGCCTGGAAAATCAATGAATGGTACACGTCTTGAGTGCATGGACTAGGTATAGACGCAATTTGCAATGCAAGCCAAAGATCAAAGTAGGTAAACGTTAAGAATAAAATCAGGCTCATTTGTATCCTAGATATGGTAGACTATCAGTATGATCTTTAGCAGGTGGTCAAAGGTTTATCATACACAATCACTTTACAATTACCTACCACAGAATACAGATACCAATAAGGTAGGTAGGTACTTAATATTCTTGTTAAATTACTTCTTCTATGTTTACCTATATGGTCTAGATTGGTTCTCGCAAAACTTCTAATCACTATGTATTTGTCATTAAAGAAAATATAACTATTAATTAACGTTCGTGTCTGATAATGATAACGGTTAAGTACTCGGTATTTATTCGTTTCATGGTTAATAATTAATTTACTACGGTTTCTACACGTGTATCGATGACGTTATCATCAACGAAGTGCTTATGATGAAAGAATTACTTATCTAAACATAGATTTATCCAAAAATTAAATAGGTACCTACGTAAAATAAAATATAAAACATTTTTTTAGGAAACCTGTAGATAGGGTATGTAATTTGCATTTTAGGTTTATCATGGGTTTACCATACCTGCCTTGTCTTTTGTATTTAGCATTTCTGAATTGTTGCTAGATGGAATATACCTACTAGCTCAAGTCAAGTCGATCCGTTAAAGTTTCATGGAAATCTATTTAAAGTGGGTACAGTGGAAACTGTTAGAAAATTCTGTCATTCTCCGAGCTGCGTGTATCGGACCTACCTAAAGATAGATGCACGTTGCTCCCATTCGGGCGACGGCATGTGGTAGACAACGTGACCCGCTCAGGAAAACTCCACGATGGAACTAAATAAATTCCAGCAAAACTAACCTGGTAATATAACAGCTCTTCGATCACATCATACACAAATTCTTTAATTTATTTTCTTTCATCATGACCATGATGGCTTAATTTTTCATTTCTTTCAACCAGCGATTACTTACAAAATTTAATATTTTTTGTTTGTTTGTGTGTAAATGATTCAGTGGCTTTAATTTATCTTCTCAATGAGATCACATTCTATAAATAAATCGTCTCTCAAAACTATGAGTGCAAAGTTTTATCGTTATAAATTGTGCCTACATACAAGACGTTGGTAATGTTGGGACTATTGTCATCACGTGTCAATGATTGTCGATTGACGTCACAGGCATTGTCTTCTCAAAGGACAAAGGTCGAAAAAGAAAACGTGAGAATTTCGCTCCAACTGATATCTTGGACAAAGCGCAGAATGAAATGGAGATAGTAAATGATTCACTACAAAATGTAATTCCACGACTTATATACCTAGTAGGATATGGAGTAATATTTACCTAGTAGGTACTTGTTGTATGTGTGTGTAGCCCTACCTACACAAGGGGCTAAGGGTTGCCGGAATTCAAACAGCTAGCCATTATAAAATAATGATAAAACATTAAAGAATTAATTACAAGTTAAAAAATATAGGATAAACCAAAGTAATCAATGTTACCAACGTAGAACAAGTACCTACTAAAATATTACAACGAAAATCTAAAAGAAATGGACATAACATGACAAAATGGTTATCAGAATCACACTAAGAAGGTCTTTATCGTACTTTCTATTACAGAAAGAGAAACGTAATAGCACGTGTATTGTATTTACAAACAAATTTAACGTAACAATGAAGTCGGCGCATAACAGACATACACTCTACACATCCAAAGTTTCATTCAACATTTTACTTCCATAGAATCATCTAGAATAACCTAATCAAATATTATTCAACGATTTGGATTTTACTGCTTCAGCTGAAGCAATAAAGACTAACATTATCGATAGGTACCTACGGTTGGTAAGCGTATTTCAAGGTTCGTATTTTACGATGGTGACGAAATCGAAACATCACTATAAGACACACCTCCAATTTAACTGTTTTTGTTGATAAAATATCGTCGGTATTCTATTATTATGATAGCCATTTTTGACAGTCTCTCGTCTAACTGAAACAGTAGATTAGGTACAGAAACAGTATCTAATCCTTGGACATGATGCGTCCAAAGTCCAATTTTCTGGCAAACACGATGGTGTGAATGGCCAATATAGGATTTAAATCGTATTTGAACTTTATTTCAAGGCACATAAAGTTGAATTCCCACTGGGTGAATTGTAACTCTACTGGGAGGGCATGTGCGATTGAACTGAATTTGTGATCAACGTTTTTCATAGGTAGGTAATACTTCTTTAACATTTTAGGGCTTCTTTTCTTGTAGCAAGGTGCCTACTCAATAACTTAAGAAAATTAAAATAATTAAGTAGGTTGGTTTGGTACTGAATCTAACTGGTTTTCTCAGAATCTTTGTTCATTAGGTAGGTGTAGCCCATCATTGGTATAGCCTGTTTTGTTTTTACTCGTATAACGCCTATTAGATAATAATGAACGATTAATCATCATCCTATATTATGAAGGATAACCTATCCATCATGATTACGTCTTTAAAAATGCTTGTGCGGAAATCGAATAAGTATTTCTACAAACCAGCAAAATATCAAGGCAAACAAAATTGCAAGCAAAAACCTACTCGTCGAAGCGTGACATGAATAAAAGGGTTGTTTACGCTGTGGCCCACGAGCTTGTGGCCCGAATTCTTGGTTTCACGTTGTGGCCCATTCTAAAATCGAATTCACGTTGTGGCCCGGCTTATATACTTGAGGCATACACAGATTGGATAATAGTTTATAATTAAGTGAACCATTATTTATATTTGAATAAAAACGTTTTTAAGGGGTTTTTAATGTTTTATTAAAAACTCAATCAAAAACGAAAAATTTAACATATACTTAGGAAAAAACAGTCACTTATGTCAATAATATATAATATAAGTATAAATTATGTCAATAATGTATAAATTGACATGCCTAAATTAAAATTATTTAAAATACTTAACTAACATCTAATATGTAAAATTCTCGTGTCACAGTTTTCGTTGCCATACTCCTCCGAAACGGCTTGACCGATTTTGATGAATTTTTTTGTGCTTATCCGGTATCTATGAGAATCGGCCAACATCTATTTTTCATCCCCCTAAATGTTAGGGGTAGTCCACCCCTAAATTTTATTTTTTATTTTTTAGACAAAATTTTTAATTTCTATTTTTTTATGATACAACATACAAAAATACATACAATCCTCAATTTTCACCCTTCTACGATCAACCCTTATTTTTTAATAGCGATATAATGGAAAAACAACGTTTGCCGCGGGTCAGCTAGTAATTATATATACATAACGTTTAGCATGTAAAATCGACTAGACTCAGGTACCAAATTATATGTGCGTAGCATCCTTTGGTTTCTATGTCCGGGAAAAATTTCTTCGCTGCTTTCATTACGGCTTTTTCGAAATCCGTCTTAAGCTTTCTTGGTATCTATTCTGGATATTTTGATTTAATTAGACTAAATAGGACTTTGTATGTCTTATAGTCCATTCTGTTTGTGAAGGCGTAAATTAGTGGCACAATTCTGGTGTGTTCAGCGTCGCTTCCAAGATCGCCGTGAATCGTGTATAGTTGTTTGAAAGGCGCCGGGCAACTTCGGAATGTTTCATCGCCAAAGAAGTGATCGACGCTTTTCATGTAGTCTGAGTCAAGACTAAAGTCAAGACTAAAGTAATGCATAACTAATTAGGCTTACTAATCAAGGGGACAGACTTTTTAACCTGAACCAGGTAAAAAAATGGCGCAGGTATGACCCTTTCTTTTATAACACGCATTTCTACGATATTTTGCTGTATTAGGTACTATTATCTATACGATAAGGATTCTGAGAATGAGAATTTATTGTCCCTAATCTTGTTGTACCTAATGTTTTACAGCAAGTACATAACACCTTTGTTGACGAAAAATCTATCGAGCCACAACGTGAAGCCAAAATATTATATTTTTACTAATTTATTTGTGGCCCGAAGTTTTGGGACACAACGACAATGAAAATAAATCAAAATAGGCCACAACGTGAACGAGCCACAAAATTCGGGCCACAGCGTAAACAACCCGAATAAAACACAAAGTCAACATTCATAATAATATTTCGAAATGCAAGCTAAGTTCTACAAAACAAGTCAGTTAAACTGTAGGTAGAAGGTGTGCCGCCATTAGACTATTTCATTGGTCGTTTCGAAGCATGGTTTGTGTTTGAATAAGCTTGTTGACGTCAGTATATTTTTCCTCAACGACTTTGAAGAGAAACGTTCGCATTGAACATGAACATTCTGTTTTTTGCGAATGTCTGGTTTTATAGTTTTATTCTACTGAGTACCACGACTGAATTCCTTTTACCTATAATAGTAGACTTACATTACTTACATTACCTGTAAGTTATTGTGTGGTGATGCCACCAAGAAATCATATAAAAAATAGGTGATGTTTTTTTAGCGATAGTCAAAGTGCTTTTTAGTTGTTACCTACAAAGGTATTTGTAACTTAATCCAACAGCGTATCAGATTAGATAAAAAATTACATGCGTTGACTAATAGCTTTGTACTTAAAAACATTAGCAAATATGAGTAGTTATAATCTAAGCTCGCCATTTAGATTTCGTTTGCTTTCAAAATTGTCTAAACCTATCTGGATTTGTAACCTTCGTGAATGTTCTACGAGAAATAAAGTCAAAGTGGAAGAGCAATTTAGGTATTATGTACCTACTCAACATATTTCTTATTACTTAGAAGAGCTAGGCGACTCTATTGCTGTTCATTTGCGACTAATACCGTGAAGAACCAGGCCAACCAACTGGAGCCTAACTTTCTTTTAGGTGATCCATCTTCTCCAGTAGGAACTCCGAACTAACAAAGAGAGGCTGGTCAAATATATTCGTGATAAATCTGTCACTTGCTTTTTCCAATAGTTTCAATATCGTGACGAGACCAACAGCGCTGCTTATCTTGTGACCCGGACCGACTGTTAAGGTTAACACGCGCGATAGTAAACTACTGTACGTCTGAGAATGTACTAGTATCAACTTAGGAGGGTCATGTTCTATTTACATTGAAATTCTCGGCATAGACAAATACTACGGCACAAAGCTGTTTACAAACATGCGATACTAAAAAATACAAGTAATAACTGTAATTTAAAACAAGATTCGGTACAATAATATTCTCAAACTGGTCGCTAGTAAACTTACCAAACTCTTGGAACTGTGATCATACGATTGAACCGGTTGTACAAGTCGCTCGAGAGTTGTAAAGAAAGTTGAATGATTACAGGTCCCACTTCTTCCTGTTTACCATCTGCCTATGTTTGAACACCATTAAGCTTTACCAAGAAGATTACTAACACGCATCAGAAAAGAAAACATTTTATTATAGAGATTTTAAAAGTTACAATAGGGCCAGAACTCCGAAACCAAATTAGACTTACCCCTGTTATACATATTATGCCAAGAAAAGATTGTGTTAAAACTTAAAAGTTAAAACACCCTTGATGCCAAGTAACGAAATCATCCTCAGGAAATTAAAAAACAAACGCTTTACCAGCTTTACATCTTTTTTAGATGATTTTATACACCGACAAGATGCAAGGGATGGTCACACACATAGGACATTGTAGAGATGAGATGGTGGTATAGGCTAGGATTGTTCTAGATTGCTCGGTAATCAAACATCAATTTCCTTCCAGGATCAATGCGTTCCCGTCGGGTGAGCCAGTTTGCTCCGCTTCTGATCGCCCTGGTGGGCCTGCCAGCTAGGGGCAAGAGTCAGCTCGCGCATCGTCTGTCCAGACATCTCAACTGGAATGGGGAGAGCACTAAAGGTAAGGGTTTTACTGGGTCTTCTGGTTTATTAAAATCAAACCATTCCGAATATTTATTTGGAACCAGTACCTAACATAGCACACTGCAAAAGAATGAAAAAGTGTTTCAGAACAATTCAAGGGCAAACAATTCGGATTAGGTACCTACTTACCTTATTATAAACATGAGAGAGAAAAACTTGCTCGATTGGGGGTTGCTAGTTGCCGAAGCTGACTGTACAGACCTACATTATGTGGATCCATCAGTTTCTAATATTTCTGTAGCGAGAAGCCACAAAAAGAAGATGGATCCTTTAGCAAACAAAATTATCGCATCGTCAAACAAATAGTATACCTACCGATGTGGAAGGCTAGAGTGAATATACACATACAAGGCTACACCTAACATAGACATGTTTTCACAAATAAATAAATATGAAAATAAAAAAATAAATATGAAAATGTTTTATTTAATAAAGATATCAAGCTGTAGGACTAGTGGTCATTATCATTTGACATTTTACTGAATGGTCATTTTGAGGACACAGTTATAACAAGTTGAATCATTTCAATGTTTCAAAGTGATCCAACATGTATCATTACATAAAATTATGCTTGTTGTCTTTGACTTTGCCGAAACGTCATCCGTAATCAATCAATAGGGTCGAGAAGAATAATAAAAATAACATTGATCTGATCACGTGACGATCGACTCAGCACATAGGTATGTGCGATTAAACGCGAGTAGGTAACATTGTTATTCATTTCCACACGAGCCCTGACCCAGATGTGGCTTGGTCTTCAGCTGACAGACAAACATAATACGCCTATTTGACGTTGTACTGATTAGATATCGCATCACTATCCTCAAAATATTATCTCGACAGACCTAAAACTTGTGTCATGTGAATTCTTGAAAACGGAATATCTACCGAAATACTGTATTATTGTCATCACGCATATCTCCAACATGTTTTATCACAAAGCAATCAATGATAATAATTGCTTGTGAATAATGATAACTTGTAAAATAATTGGTTTAATTTATGAGTTTCTTCTAAAATATTGTACAAAAAACAAAGAGCGGATTCACATTATCCGATCCGATATCGGTATCGGACGCCGATACGATGGCGGGGCAAGTAAAATGTATGAAATTGATAGCTGCGATATCCGATATCGGATCGGATAATGTGAAAGACAGGTACATATTTGATACATTTTTCAAAGGGTTGTGTTTTGAGAATTTCTATGTTCTGCAGTGTTCGACTGTAGCGAGTACCGCCGCCGGCACATGGCGCTTTACGGGAGCCACGACATCTTCCGCGCAGACAACCTGCAGGGCTCCGCTATCCGCCGGCAGAGCGCCCGCGAGGCCGTACAAGATGCTGTTCTGTGGCTCAAGGAGGGAAATGCTGTTGCTGTAAGTCTATTAAGTATATCAAGATTCTACTCTTGTTCCATCGCAATCAAGGATCGCGTGATTGAACAGCCTGCCTAACTGACCATCTCTCTATGGTAGAATAGAGTAACATTACATACAGTACATTTGGTATTAGCACTCAGGCTTAGAGAAAAGCATGATCTTAAAACTAAACTAAAGCTCCAATGAGTAGTCAACATAAACTCAAAATTGTAGGTATTGCAACTGCGTGTGTTGTTACAATTTTAAAAATACCATAAATCAAAGACTATTTTTGATATGATAAACAAAGTGCTGTGACCATTGCAAACAGACATGCTATCTATAGACCAAAATAAATACGATTAGTATAATCTTTCGAACGAAACTAAACATGAACGTTCAATGTGACTTTGATTCCACTGATAGACAAATGTTTTCCTAGTAGTATTTAGTTATGCTGGTATAGTTGGCCTTTCTGGAGAATCTTTAAGTTGACGACCTCTCGCTTAGGTCATGCTAGAAGTATATTAATTGGTTTGCCGTTTATTATACTGTTCACCTCGCAAGATCCTAGGTAATGAGTCTAATTTATGTCTGATAATGTCTTGACTAAAAGCTAAAGGTCAATGGCATTCGGGATTTTAATATCAAGCTTTTTAAAACAGTCTTCCTTTTCAGATCTTCGATGGGACCAATATCACGCGCGAACAGCGTAGAGAGCTCGCCGAGTATTGTGTCTCAGACATGGGCTTCAGAATTCTCTTCATCGAATGCGTCTGCGAAGACCAAGAACTACTTGAGAGAAATATCATCGAAATCCTTCGTTACTCCGCCGATTACAAATCTATGAGCGAGGAGGAGGCGGTAGACGATCTTCGCAAGAAACTGGAGCATTACATGAGACAATACGAGCCTATTGATGCTGGTCTGGAGTCGATCAGCTTTGTTCGCGTCGAAGATATGGGGGAGACGGTTACAGCTCACAAAGTTGCGGGGCAAAAGGAGTCTGGGATACTGGGATACTTGTCCGGAATGCGTGGCATGCCCCAGACGTTATACTTCACAAGGGTGAGTCCTCTTGAACTCCTTATCTGTTCAACAACATGTTTTCTCCTTAGTACGTTTCGATCCGGATCTGTTTACATGTGGCGTCTAAGAATAACAAGTGTATTGAAACAACATTGCGGATACGATTGTCGCCAGTTACGTAATTCGTATGCAATGCAACATCATAACATAGGGATAGTTAAGAATATCTTTGTCATAGATGACGCTGCAACTGGAACTATTGTTAGTCTATTATATATTGCTTTATGTATTTTCAATGACGGTTATGTTGTTAACGTTTGAGGCTTCTTTATCCGGATTTGTCGAAGGGTTCCGATTTTTTTTTATGAGGAATGCAAAGTTCTTCGAACTCAAGTAATTACTGGATTAGCATTGGTTTTAAATATTTATTCTAGCTAGTCCATCTACGATTAATCAGACACGATACATCTGTATTCTGTAAAACTGATACATTAGTAGATTCCAGTTCTGTGCCAAATGCTAAATACGACAAGCCACGTCTTATTAGTTCCATTATTATAGGAAGGCTACTTCTCTATACGAATTAATTTAATTTCTAATCGAATAATAAACAAATTGATTAAGTACCTATATCTTAAATCTTCGTTGAACCTTTTCACCTGGTTGGTACGTAAATATGTTGGAAATGGACTTGTATTTAAATAAACACGAGTCAAGCTTGATTGCAAGATCGTAAATTGAGACTTCGTGGAATATTTGTCCGTTCCCAGAATATCTCGGTACTTCGAATCATTTCAGGAAATACTTAAGTGGGCATTTTAGTGTGTAATTTAGTTGTTTTTAAAATTTAAGTGGGCCGAGGAAGTAATCGTTTCTGAACCTAACTAATGCAATGACTCAAAGATAATTTTAAAACTCTTGTAAAAGACACAAAAATATGCAACTGGGATACCAACATTGTTTTGTAAGCTACCGTTCTTATCGTTATCTGTATAAGAGCGCTCTTTGGCTCATAATTACCTACAGTACCTACAAACCGAGCCTATCTCCAGTTCTCCACACACCGTAGATTTCTCCCTATTTAATTTAAATTTAAAATAATTGCTATTTTATAATTTTTTTCTGTCATAAGAACCTTCTCAAATAAATGAATTCTATTCTATTCTATTCTCCTGACAATAACAAACACAACAAAAAAAAATTGTGCAATCTGTCCAGCCGTTCACGCGTGATGGCGTGACCAAGGGTTATAGGGATTCATGATTATATTTTGTCCTATAAAAAGTTCTCATTCATTCATTCTCCCACAGCACGGAGAGAGCGAATACAACGTACTAGGCCGTATCGGTGGCGATGCATCTCTTTCCCCCCGCGGCCAACTGTACGGCAAGGCTCTGAGCGATCACATCAACTCACTCGCTTCGAGGGAGCCGTTCACAGTGTGGACGTCAGAGCTCAGGCGTACGAAGCAGACTGCGGCTGAGATTAGAGCGCCGAAGAGGGCTATTCGAGCGCTGAATGAACTTGATGCGGTAAGTTTAGAAAACATTTGGCCGGTAAACACAATTCCACGGGGTGTTCCAAAATACCAAACAGTGACGTCATAAGAAAAAAAAATTCGACCAACATGTTATGGGATCCGAAAATACCCCAAAGTATGTTCTCCGATTTTTTTAGTTTTCGAGTTATTTAGGTAGGTACTAAACATATTTAAAGGTGTTTATTGAGAATGCATGGCCGGAACGGGTGCGTCTTAGACTCCAATAATTATGTTATTAGCAATTGGGAACTATATTTTCTATCACCAAAATTTATATTTGTCATCAAGTTGTATCACCTAATAAATAGATCTATCGCCACGAAATATTTTCGTTCTCAGATAAACAAAAATTGTTCCCAGGTATGTATATGCGAATGTGCTTCTTCTATTACCTACTAGTAGGCTAACAGACCTTTAGCATAGGTTGCGAGGAGCGAAGCGACGAGCGGTTAGGTGTGTGGTGAAAAACCACACACAAGCCGAGCGAAGCGTGCCGCGGTAGCGGCCGGCGAGTGCTAGAACCGACTTGCTCCTGTTGTACTGTCCTGTTAGTTTGCTTAAATACTTATTAGGACACACCTATTATAATACATACAAAAACATTTATTTGGTACTAGACCTTATATCTCAGGATTTTAGGTGATTTATTGTGGAACTGATTTTGCATTGTTTGGTGACTACATTTTGGTGACAGATCTACTATTTTGAGGACAAACCCTATTATTTAAGAAACACAAAACTAATTAAATTGGTGATAGCTTAAATGATACCCTTAGCAATTAGCTGTTTAACCAGTTGAACATAATGAATAATTTATTCCTCCAAAAGTTGGTAGGTACCTAAACTTATCAGCTATCAATATCAAAAACAAAAATGGGAGGTTTTTCAGGTTCTTTTATTGTAACAATACCTTATCCATTTCCGCTACAATGATTGTTGGCCGCGATAACTAACAGAATGATGTCGTCATTGAATCACTCCGCGGTTTACGATTAGGGAAACAATAGTTTTATCAAGATATCTTAGGCACATATTCTAATGATAAGGAAGCATAGCTCAGGATTATGACACTGTTTTAGGTATATTTCATCATTTTTTGAAACCATGCAAAATAAATAGTTCTTAGACTACGGTTTATCGACGAAACAAATTGCACACATCTATGGTCGAAAACATTCTATGAAATGTTCAGGCAGTGAAAGTGCTTTTGTCTAATGGAGTAGTTAGAGGCAAATCCAATTATTAGGCGCATGCCAATTCGGCATGTAAAGCAATTACGAATATTACGATACCAGTTTGTCCATCGCTGCTTCGGAAATAAAGAATGATGCTTTTGTGAAGCAACAAAGCAAATTAAACAGAAAATCTCGTAACATAATTTAAATAAACTTTCCACAGTAGACTGTACCTTTGCCAATTAGATGAGTCAAACACTTTATTGCTCGAGTTTCGCATGACTCAAACGACTACAATCGTCTATCGTTTGACATTGAATTGTGCGAAACAAAAATATTTTAAACGTTCATTCACACCACAAATCTTGATAAAATATTTTAGTTTTACACACGAAGTATGTTATGTACCTACTACTAGCTTTAGCCTGCGGTTTTGCTTATATTTTAGGCACCAACCCAAAACGTCCGTCATTGAGTGTCAGTGTCAGTCAATTAACAAGTGCTTCGAATAGAAGCTTTGTTGATTTGAAAACCTAAATCCCGTATTTAGTCTTTTCTGACTTAGGCATATGACTTATCTTGGCTACACCTTGACTAAGGTATTACTAGACTTTGGCATAAGTACCTACACTGCGGCTTTCTTTTGTACCCCTAGCTTCAAATGTTTTGTAACTAGAGACTAGTCATAAAAGGACTTCAGAAGTCTTAGATTCATAAAGCAATGTTGTATTTTATTGTTTGAACGTAACAATTACGAAGCTGAGATAACTGTTGTCAATGCCAACAAGTGTTGTGTCACATGCACTCAATGAACTGTGTTATGTACTCATACGAGATATTTACGTACTTGATAAAATAGGACTGCAAAATACTTATACTTATTTAGAAGTAGGTACAGACTCTGAATTTGATTGCGTTAGTTGAATACTGTGTTTCGACTGTGTTTATTCAACACAGCTCTGTTCGGACAATCGTGGTCACTGGTCACGAGCGGTTTCAACACCAAAAACAAATGATATCACTTCGACAGAATAAAATAAATTTGAGAGATCGTCTAGGTACCTACAGTGCCACAAACTTATCTGAAACGGTGAGAGAGGCGCTACTATCGCATTTGTTGGCAGAAAAATAAATTTTACAGTAAAATTCGTTAGTTCCTCTTTTGGCCACCGGTTCAGATAAATTTGTGGCACTCTACTTACTTTCTTTTGCTGTTTGGGAATACATAATCATGTTTCTAAACAGAAAAAAAAAAGCGCGGTAGGTAACTGTATCGCATCCCAGGGCACAGTAGGTAGTTCTAATTCTCTTAGATTTGGAAGAACAGATCCTTATCCTTTCTTTTTCTTCGAGAAATAATCCAAACCATCCTTCCAGGGCATCTGCGAGGGTCTAACCTATGAGGAGATGCAGGAGCGTTTCCCCCAAGAGTTCGCATGGAGGGACCAAGACAAACTCCGCTATCGTTACCCTTGGGGCGAGTCATACATCGATATAATGACGCGTCTACGCCCCGTGTTGTCGGCGTTGGAGGATGAGCATAATGTTGTGGTGGTCGGTCATCAAGCGGTGCTAAGGTGCATGCTGGGGTACTTCCTCGATGCTAAGCTTGGTGAGTAGATACATGAGTCCGCTTCTTGCATCTCTTAGGTAAAGGCAGATAGGTACGATACTGTAACTGACGATTACAGGTGGTAGAGCCTTTGTTGATTATAACACAGGATGTCACAGTAATCATGCATAAAAGTGAAGGCACGCTGGTCAGCATCAATAACGCATGCAGGCATTTTGAAGTCTTCCAGCAGCAGTAGAGTTTACCGGTGTGCCCAGGATAAGTTAATGTATATGTTAAGTCGATTTGTGTGTTTTTCAACGGTGATGTCAATTCTTGGTGATGTGCTTATAGTATCAAATAGACCTATATATCCAGTAGGTAAATAAAGCTATGAGTTTTTATTATCATTTGTAGATTGTAAAATAGTTTCTTGAAAGTCATTAGGTATTAAAAACATCCTCATTGTTGCCGTGCAAAATGTACAATAAAAATACCTTTGTTCTTGTTATACGCTTGTGTCTATTTTTGGCGTTGTAATTGAAATGTACACAGATTATTTCAAGTGATAAAAATGATAAGCGTATTTAGCAGCTTAGTGGCGTAGACACGCTACGAATGGGCACTAAAGCGTAGCTTTGCTACGTCACGTAGCGGAAATCTACGAATCTCTACATTTCCTTCTCTTATCTAAATAGGGAAAATGTAGATATACAAACATAAATGGCTTACGACTCTGATCACAGGTAAGTACGGTAGCGGTAGATTCTGTAAATCTTCAAACACAAAAACTCCTTCGAAGAATTCTATAGGAAAGGCAGAAACAAGTTCAAACATACGAATACTTACCTATTTTGTAGCATACGCACGAAACTGCTTATGTAGGTAATAGATCGATTGATTTATCTAGGTACCTAAGTATTTTTATACTCATTGTGGACGTACTACACAAATGCTTAGACGTTTAGAAAACCAACAGAGCGTTCTTATAATTCAAAAGCCAATGATATTCCAAACGTTCATAGACGACCTCTGTAGCGCAGTGGGCGAAGGCCCGCCTGCGACGCAAAAGGTTGCGGGTTTGATCCCCTCGGCGGGACCAATGTTTGTATGATCTACAAATATTTGTCTCGGGTCTGGGTGTTTCTATGTATAATATGTAGGTATTTACAAACAAAAAGTATGTAAGTAGTACATCAGTCATCTAGTACCCATAACACAAGCTCTGCTTACTTTGGGGCTAGATGAGGCTGTGTGAAAAGTTCAGCATTAGTTATTTATTATTTATTTATATAGGATGAAAACAATAATAGTTGTTTACATTGTTGTTTAATAAATTGTTGTTTGTTACAGACGAGCTTCCATACATGAACATACCTCTCCACACGATCGTGAAGCTGACGTCCTACGGCTACAAGTATAACGTGGAGATGATAAAAATGGACGTGGAATGCGTTGACACACACCGCAAGCAACCTGTCGTGAGTTTCATTAGCATTTATAATTAGTCTCATTGTGGTTGCTTTGAGAGGTGCAAGTTTGATTATCGCGGGACAAATTGCATAATCTGCAAGCGTTTGTCCCACTGGCAGAGGTTGTTCAAATCCCGTATTGGTGCAAATAGAGAGATGCATTGGAATCCCTTAGATTTATTACATAAGAAGGCCCTTTGCCCAGCAGTGGTATCCAACAGACTGATTAGAGTATGAATCCTAAGTGTGTCACTTTAAAATATAATCTACCTGCTACATGATTTACAGATGTTTCGGATGTTAATATTGTGGTGATGTCATAGTAAAATCGTTAGCCGGTTTACATTTATTTCTATTGCATCAATTAGTTTATAGTCGTAGGTAATTAGTATAAAAAGCTTTCCTTCTTTATTCCAGAACTGCTCCATAAACCGACCAGCGATCGACGCGCTAGTGACCGTTCCATCTCACTACGACACTCTCCCATCAAACCTCTGGCAGAACACAGAAGCACAACTTTAGACAATAGCCTAGGCCTTAGGGCCTTTGAAATACAGGACGAACCCGCTCTGGGTACTGAAAACCCCAGGGAAACTTCACTGAAGTTAGCTACAGTCTCGCGGCCGAAAGACTTTGGTGTTACGTGTTATAGTTTTAATTAATGGGCTTGTGCCACACTCTAGCTCACTCTGTGAGCTCACCCCTCTAGAGACATGCGAAGTTGATCTAAGCAAATGCAATAGTGTAATGTAAGTTCTACACTACTCGCGAAGTTGGTCGAGCGAATATGATAGTGTAGATTGGCACTTTGTTTCGCTTCGTGCAACCTCGGCTTGCTTCGGGCCGCTTTTCGGGCGATTTCGATAGTAGGTAGTCGGTTGTTGCGCCCGAGTCGAAAGGAATCGAAGCGTCGACGTCGACTTTATAATCGAGTGTATAGGATAGTCACGCTCTTCGGGAGACCTCGGCCAGCTTCGTACTTCGTACAAGTCTTCGTACAATTTCGCGAGTAGTGTAGAATCTGCTGTAGCATGTTTTATTAGGTTTAGTTTGACACTTTCCAAATTCCAAAATAGCTCAATATAATCCTAGATTTTTCGAGAGCATTCTAGGTTTTTCGTAAAAAACTAAATGTGATGTGTCGTGCACTTCCAACAAAAAGACTGAAAGGTTTCTAACCATTGTCAATGTCAGCGTTCATTGGATATTAGTTGTGTTTGTGTTAGTTAAGATAAGCACTTAATTTACCTGTTAATTTGTTTCATTGTAGTCTTACATGCTTGTTTTTATAATTTGATTTAGAGCCTTATTCATAATAACATAGTGTTACCATGGACGTGGTTTTATTTCATTCATGGTGTTACCTATATTAAATTTTCATATCAACGAAATAGATTAAACTTCTTAGCTTTATACGTATTAGATAATAATAATAATAATAATAATATGCTGGACTTTTCACACAGCATCATCTAGCCCCAAAGTAAGCTTGAGCTTGTGGTATGGGTACTAGATGACTGATAAACTACTTATATACTTTTTGTTTGTAAATACATACATATTATACATAGAAACACCCAGACCCACAAATCACCAGATGTTAATGAACGATAATTATGAATAAGGCGTTTAGTTAGATCGTATGATTTTCATATCAGTTTCAACAGCTTTTAAATTTTGAGCTTATTTTAAGGTTATGTAAGTTTTTTCGCCGGGATTTGTCTAGCAATTTATAAAGGTTTAAATTTGCTTCAGATTCTTTGTAGATTAAAATTTAGCCATATTTATTACAATAGTGTAAGTAGCTTTAGAAATAGGACCATTCTAAAGATAGCCTAGCTTGACTGGCTGAAACAATAAGTCATAATATTATCTTCTTATATAGAAAGTCCCGCTGGTCTAATTTTAAATTATATAAAATTATTATTAAATTAATAAATAAACTTATTATTTTAGTGTATAAGTTAAAGTGTAGATTAAGTAGAGTCAATTATGGCTGATGGATTAATCCAGAGATCTGTATGTACCAAGATGACAAATATTATAATAAGTAATCATGAATTTTATAATAAATAAATATAAGTACGTAGATTTATGAAAATAGTTTTTCTATACCTACCCACCTTACTTCATACCATTCCAATAAAATTTTTTAATACGCACTACCAATGATAGGTATTATTAAAAACATTTTTGAAAAAAAAAATTGAACCGACTTCACAGAACACAAACAGAAGAACCTTCTACACACTAAAAAGAGAAAAATAAGAATATTATAATTTGAAGTCGGTGCCAAGTGAATACGATTAGGTACCTATAAAAAAAAGAAATCGAGCGATAGCGTACCAGGATACAATTTTGCACCCAAGTTCTTTCGAACTTCTTAGATGTAAATGAATAGTTGGCACCGACTTCAAATTATAATATTCTTATTTTTCTCTTTTTAGTGTGTAGAAGGTTCTTCTGTTTGTGTTCTGTGAAGTCGGTTCAATTTTTTTTTTCAAAAATGTTTTATTTTTCACTTTTTAGTGTAAATAAATAAATACTGTGTAAATAAAAGTGTATGTGTAAATAATATAGTAAGCTACGAGTACATTAAGACTTTGCTTATAAGAGAAGTCATGGGCAGACCTACTAAAGGACACACCGGAGTTCAGCAAGGAGGAAAACTATCAATCCATAAGGAAAAGAAAATATTTTGGACTACATCGGGTGTAATACCCTTTCAAACTATTTAATGTTTGACTCAGATTGTGAGTCAGGGTGTGTTGTGTAGTGAGAATGAGGTTTTTTGAATGTTACGGGAAAACTGTCAATCCCTCAGGAAAAAAAATATATGGCGCCACCTTGAGAGTATACATACCTCTTTCTAACAAAAAAAAATTTTGGAAATCGGTCCACAATTTTCTTAAAGTTCAGTGATTGTTTTAGTTTTACGGGAAAACTATTAATCCCTCAGGAAAAAAAAATATATGGCGCCACCTTGAGAGTATACCTCTTTCTAACAAAAAAAAATTTTGGAAATCGGACCACAATTTTCTTAAAGTTCAGTGTTTGTTTTAGTTTTACGGGAAAACTATTAATCCCTCAGGAATAAAATTTATATGGGACCACAATAAGAGTATACCCTTTCAAACAAAAAAAAATTTTGGTAATCGGTCCACAACTGACGGAAATATCGGTGAACATACATAAAAAAAAAAAAACATACATACAGCCGAAAATATAACCTCCTCCTTTTTTTGAAGTCGGTTAAAAATACTTATATCATTATATAGTTAGGTACCATTAATTAGCCCGCGGTTTATTTAAGTCAATTGAAACCATTACCTATTCAGTTAGGTAATTATGTACCTACCTAACTCTACAAATCTCTAGGTGTAAATAATAAATAGTTTCTTTTGGATAGTCTGTCTGGAGGTCATTATTTATATCGTAGGTATATGTATAGGTATGTAAATCAACTATTAAGCTACATTGAAGGCAAATTATACATTGTCTGACCTCGGTGGCTATTCGGGCTAGTACTTAGGGACAAAAGGTGCGAGTTCGATTCTGGCGGCTGACAAAATGTTTGAATTAAACTGTAGGTACTAGGTTACATAAAAATAATAATTTACTCTGGGTACACTACCCAGACCACCTACAATTTTTTTTAATTTTGTAAAGACAATTCTCGTTAGTAGGTTTTGTGTAGGTATTTGCGTTTATTTCGTTTTTAAATAAATTAACATTTATGAACAAGTTTGTATAGTCAAGAAACATACCATTATGCGAAAACTAGTTTTAAAATATTTTTAGCTCTACCTAGTTCTAAAGCGCCATTTTTACGCCGGTACCTAGATAATAAGTCTTCTAGCTAGATACTAGGTACACCTCACCGCAGGAATCAAACTTACGAACGTCTCCATGTTGCACTCCTCAAAATTCAATCCCGGTCGTGCACCAATGAGTTTTTCTGCCGAAAAACTTATGTGTACGTGCACTATGCCAGTAGGTACTTTCAAACGGTGAAGGAAAACATCGTGAGGAAATCGGCATGTCCTAGAACCTTTAGAGTTCGAAAACATGTGTCAAGTGCACGAAAGGAGCTTCTTTGAGGCGCACTTAATATCCTTTCACCGCACTGGTTCGAAAGAACTAGTAACACGATAAGAAGACTCCTCAATAGAGGCTTACAAAGATAAGTAACATGAATTCTATAATGATATCCTAATTGGCTAACGTAGTAATTAATACTTCTACTCTTAATATTAGGCTAATCGAAATTATATTATAGACCTAATTACAGTGTACCTATCTTTGTTTTTGTTTGGATGACGTCGCGGAGCTCACGCACGAATTATCTTGGACGTGATTTATCAAAGAAAAATGCATGAAAACTGCTAGCTACGCTGTTCGATTTTTACTGGTTAGTACAATTTTAAGGTCTTTAATTTTAAACTAACTTAATTTATGAATTGGGTTCAAAAAATATTGATGTAATGTTTTATTTTTGTTTTAGGAAAATCCCGAGAAAATCGATAAAGACTTTCCTTTCAAATGATTGTTGCTTTTTGTATAACTTAGTCCATTGGTGATGTAGCTGCGCTGCGATTGGTAGAACGTCTGTTCTCTTTGACAATCATTATGCAACATGTCCTAAAAAACAATAATAGATAATTTTTTGAAGTGAAAACTTAAATCGGCTTAATAAGAACTAAATTGATACTCTTAAACGTCTATTTACAACCCAAATACGTCTATTTACAACCTGAAAATGAGGCTCTGTCAGTTTGTGTAGTTTAAAATGAAAGACCCTGTATAATTTGACATAGGCCTACCTTTGTCAACGATTAATCCTCATCCTCATTCGCAAAAAAGTTACAAAACAATTTTTCGCATTGGCGAATTAACAACTCGTGCAAAGTAGTTAAATGTAACATAAGTAGGTACCTACCTAGGTAGGCTTTGGTAGCACTCAGCTGCCTAATGGACTAACTGTGTCCATCCCAGTGGAGCTAGTAAAGATAAAAGCTAAAATGTACCTACTTTGATTCTATCAAGGGAATTACGATAGGCTCTTTGCAGGCTCTTTGAAGGCATACCCTCAGGGGAAATTATAAGTTCATTTATTATTTTATCTGTGGTTGAACTGAGGATGAACAAAAGGAACAAAGTAGACATAGTAGGTACCTACCTAGGTACTTATCATCATAGATGTAGGAAATAATACTATTCAGTAGGACCGTAAGTAACCTATAGACAGACAGCAGGTATCTACAGGGTGTAAAAAGACTACTACCGAAAACTGAGGGGTTGCAATCAAACCATGGTTCTAAACAGAAAAAAAACCCAGCTATGTCATTTTATGTTATTTACTACTAGTAGGTAGGTAGAACATAATATCATTATACCTACCAAATAATTTCATTTATAAAATAAAAAAAAACAGTTAAAACTCAAAATCCAGCAAGCTACGTAAAACAACGCGCCAAGTAGGTACCTAACATACGCAAACACTAATCTTCAAAATATGCTGTTTTCTCCGGATATACCTAATGATTTTTTCAGATTTAGTTGATTCGGATTTAGTTGTGTATTATGATGTTACCTACACTTTCGGCTTCGGTAGACGTCTTTTTACACCCTGTATATCTACAGACCCACTTTCACAACATTATTGAAGTGATTATTGTGACAGAAGACTCAAATGGCGACAGGTCTCAGGAACAATTTGCGATCCTCGTATGCCCCTTAAGCTTAAGGGGAAAATATATAAGACGATCGTAAGACCTGTCGTATTGTATGGGTCTGAGTGTTGGGCAACAAAAGGGACGGATGAACAAAAGGTACACGTGGCTGAGATGCGAATGCTGAGATGGATGTGTGGAGTGACGCGAATGGACAGAGTAAGGAATGAGTACATAAGAGGAAGTGTGAAAGTGGCGCCAGTGAATGAAAAGATGAGGAGCAACAGGCTAGCATGGTATGGGCATGTAATGAGAAGAGAAGAAGGTCATGTAACTAGGAGAGTGCTTGGTATGAATGTTGATGGATTTACGAGTAGAGGTAGGCCAAAGAAAAGATGGATGGATTGTGTAAAGGATGACATGAGTAAGAAAGGAGTGAGTGTTGAGATGACGGCTGATAGAGGAGAATGGAAGAAGAACACATGTTGTGCCGACCCCACATAATGTGGGAAAAGGGCAGGAAGAATGAAGACTTACAAGGAGGGAAGACGGTAGAAGGACTGAAACAGTGCTGAGTTTTGGGCGAGAGCAAGGAATTTTTAGGTCGAGAGTCACAAGAACTACTGTTTAGGCATGTGGGCTGGGGGAAGCATTGGGTTCAGCAGGAAAAGGACAAACTGGCGTAATAAAGAGGTCTATTAGAAACCCACTCAGTAGGTTGAATCCTCTATGGGGTGGATTATTGCGTTCACGTTTGAATTATGATCATGGCATGTATTATGGTGATAAGCGAAAGTATTTTACTACAATTGCCTTGTTCATTGATCGATGGCTTTGGCTTGCACTTGGAAACGAGTGAATGGCTCCATAGGCGACCGTGACTTACTTCATTGACTACAGCCACAGTGCACTGGATGAATCTGGTTTACTTACTCTTTTCCTAGCAGTCCATGAGACTGTGCACAGCATGCTGCGCGAGGCAAATTTAAAATGTAGAAATAAGTAAATAGGTAATGCTGAACTTTTTAGTATTCCACCAAAATCATTCAATGTAAAATTTATTACCAAGCAAGACTTTACAATTTCGAAGGTACCTACGTATCATATGGCTTTAAAAAAATAAGAGATCGCTACAAGTAGAGCCAATCCTATAAAGTAGCTAGGTACCTACCTACCTCCTTAGCCCTTTGAGCCCGAGTCTCCCAAGATTCTAAACTAAGACATTGCTCTTGACTTGACATAAGTAGAAATTGTATGGAAAACGTTTTTTGATTTTTTACAAAACTTACGATTTGATTAGGTAAGTTACTTTGGGAAAAGTATTCCTGATGAGAAATAGCGTCATTTTCTGGGTTGTCTGTAATTTTTTTCAAAAATCCAAATAAAAAAATGCAGTTATTTTTATTTTCAAAATAAATCTATAGTTTCCTAAGAACAAAACCTTCTAACTACAAAAGAAAAGGTAGCTGCCCTCAATGGTGTAAAATTTGGCCACACCCTGTATAACAAATAGCTCTACCTTTATCTAAATGCCGGCTCTACGACGGTGAACGGGGCGCACCGAGGGCCTTGCATCGGACGTCAAAGCGCATGTAAATATCAAAATAAGTACGTGGTTAACCAGCTGTTCACATCAGGCTGTGGCCAATACAGCCTGCGACCCGGGCGACCCCGAGCGAGTACCATTGTCATACAAATCTCGCAGACGCGTGACGTGAACACGTTCATACTCCAATAATCTATTTCTGTTCGCCGAATAATGAATTTGTGAAGTGGTTTTGGAACAGCACGGAGTTTACTAAGTGAGTTTAAATTAAATCATAGTTTATTTATTATGTAGGTACTCAGGTTAAAGTTTCATAAATAGACTATTAGGCGAGTAAATAGTGCCATATGGGTTTGTTTACTATATTGCTCAGAGATATAAATTATACTTGAGGGGTTAAATTATAAGAAAACTAGCTGGTACCTGCGACTTCGTCAGCGAAATAACATACTTATTAGCAACGCCATCTATAGCATTTAACTGGAACTACCAACTCCCCATACAAACTTTCAATCCTTTATTTCACGCCCTCCATATATAGAACAAAAAAAATTAATGAAATCGGTCCAGCCGTTCACGCGTGATGCCGTGACCAAGGGAAATAGGGATTCATTTTTATATATAGAGATAGAGATGTTTTGTTAATTCCTACTCACCTGATGAATGTTTAGTTGAACCAGAAAACAAAATAGTTGAGTCAGACACAGCAGCTATTGTTTAAATTACAAGCTCATACATCATCTGCTCAGGATACATTGAAAAATGCTTATGATTACACTTGGACAAGTTGACCTGGAATAGATACGTACATAATCCTGATATTTAGGTACCCATAGCATAGCAACATTAGCAACCTACCTAATAAACATTTGAAACGGTTCTATAAGAACCAGTATGGGTGTTTTTCATTATTCAGTTTGTAGTTTGTGTGTGTATGCGTTTGCGGATATTCTTCGTTGTGGTCACAAGATGATATCATAGCAAACATTAGTTTACGGCGTAGTACCCTACTGGGTGTAAAAGGTCAACTCCTTAGAACACAAACCTAGTTCAGTTGAAGTTGTATAAAGTTATTGATATATTTATACTTAGTTTAGTCTTAGGAAACTTATTTAAAAACGCGTCACGTACCTACGGTTCTATTTTTTATTCATAGTTTTAGTGTTTTAAAAAAGACAATACCTGGAAATATTTAGTCCCATCGAAATCGTTACTCACTACAATCATAATAATTACGGTCTGGGGCCGTATTCCCGTTCTTATTTTTGTTCGTTTGATGAATATTCGGATGCTTCTTACTACGCTTTCTGACTTGAAGAAGCAAATTTTTGGTTTGAATTATTTGGTCCTAGGCTAGGCCCGTGTTTTAACGTTGATCTTATCGACTTAGTACAATGTACCTCGTAGTAAGAAGCATCCGAATATTAATGAAACGAATGAAAAAACGATGGCCCTTGAAGTGAGAAACCGTGGTGGGAAGCATCCAAAAATTCATCAAACGAACGAAAATAAGAACGGGAATACGGCTTCAGGCCCGTTTGAATTTCGTGAGTAGTCATACTACACCCTGGTATAAGACAAGAATTTATGAAACTTTATGCACGTTTTCGAACAAAAACGTTAATGATATTTTTGTATAAGAATTAGGTTCCCCGTTGCTTCGTGAAAAGATCGTTGGTATCTGATTTAACCTGCTTATTTACGATAACAATTCATAAACGGCTAATTTAGTTTGCTATACGATTTGTGATGTTCTAGACTACTAGGGCGTCAAATTTTTGCACTAACCTTCCTAGTTGACAGACGTAACAGAAAATGGTACCTACCTACCTAGTAATGGAAGTAAGTAGGTAGGTACCTATTATATTTCCTATTTAGGTACCTACTGTCACATTTGCATAGAACAGCTGTAAGCGCTGTCTGTAAGCGGGTGGGTGACCGCCAGTGGCAATTTCATCTGAGCGCTTCCGTGCTTCGGAGGGCACATTAAATTGTCGGTCCCGGCTATTTAAATCGTTAAGCCATGACGGAGGCCTTAAGGCGGCCTAAAAACTCCGTCACCAGAGTTGGCCACTGACTCATACGAACTTACTTTACAGAACAGCAACCCCACAGATAGTGTAGGTAGCTAATCTCTAGTTTTAACATTGGATTTTAGTGTTATAGCCCTACAAAAATTATCATAAGTCTACCTACGTTTTATTAAATCGGATAATATAAGTACCTATTATGGCAGTGGGTAAGTACTTACCCTAATATACCTATCATTATTGCCCCTAACATGTGTCATAATAAAGACCCGTTACTTTTAATGAATGGTACTTCGCTGATATGGAAGTTTGCCTTGGCCAGAAAACCAGGGTCCACTTTTATAAGTACGTACCTATTATATCGAACATAAAAATTATAAACGATGTAGGTGAGTATGAGTAGGTACCTTACCTAGCTATAAGATAATTATGCGATGAGACGCGCGTCGCCACAACGGGCAGTGGCGTAGCTACCGAATGGCTAGGCGGTGCAGTGCACCGGGGCCTCCAAGCTCAAGGGTCCCTCGGACTCTGAGTCCCGAGAGTCCGAAAGGTTTTGTTCTTAGGAAACTATAGGTATGATTATTTTGAAAATAAAAACAACTGCATTATTAGATTTGAAATAGTTACCCAGAAAATGACAAAACAAATCTTAAGTTTTAAAAAAATAAATAATAATGCTGGACATTTTCACACAGCATCATCTAGCCCCAAACTAAGCAAAGCTTGTACTATGGGAACCAGATAACTGATATACTACTTATATACTTTTTGTTTGTAAATACATACATATTATACATAGAAACACCCAGACCCGAGACAAATATCTGTAGGTCATACAAACATTTGTCCCGCGGCGGGGATCGAACCCGCAACCTTCTGCGTCGCAGGCGGACGTTCGCCCACTGCGCCACAGAGGTCGTCATTAAATAGGTACGTTTACAATTCAATAAATAGGTACGTTTACATTTTACCACACCCTGCATATTTTGACTTGATAAAACCTAAACCGTCCAGTTAGGGCCCCGGTTTATTTTGTACCAGGGCCCTTGGCTACCTAGCTACGCCACTGACAACGGGTATGGCGCCACTGAAAACCAGCGCTCCAACACTCTCGAGCTGTTGGAGCAAATGCTGAGGGGTAGCCGTATTTTCACCCACAAAATTATGTAGATTTAAGTACTTAGTTGAAAATAACTTTAACTTTAACACCTATTTACATGCTCGCTAAGATTAGGAATTTTACGCGTAAAACTGACTAAACATGTACACTCAGAATACGGTTTAGGCATTTTTAACTAAGTTAAGTAACTAGCTAAGATTTTAGAGCTACCATCCTAACTTTAGCTTTAGTTTGCAGCGTCGGAATAAGATAAGTGATTAAAGCTAATCTTAGCGATTTTTAGTTAGCTTTAGCTAGTTAAGTGTCAATTGGAATTGGGGCCAATACCTCAGTCAGAGTGACTAAAAAATCCGAAGAAAAAACTTGCAAAATATTTTTCATTACATCTACTTATTTAGATACAATAGCGTTAGAGATCTGGGCATAACATTCGATGTAAAGTTGACATTTCATGAGCACATTAGGTCACTCACAGCTGACTGTTTCAAACGACTGGGATTTGTAACCCGTAACTGCAGGGATTTTACCAAAGTACATGCGATAAGACTACTGTATGCCACTCTCATACGCACCAAAATAGAATATAGTTCATGTGTATGGAATCCTTATGAATCCACATATGTCCTAATGATAGAGAAAGTACAGAAAAGATTCTTACGTTTCCTTTATAAAAAAGAGTTTAGGATACTATCCATATATGTATCCGACAAAGTATTTACTCGGTACACTGGGCTATAACTCTCTGGAAGAAAGAAGATTGATCGACCAGCTGATGTGTGTGTGTCGCATATTAAGAGGAGCGCTGGATTGCCCCGATCTGGTGAGCGAAGCCAGCAGGCTATGCGTGCCTGAGCAACTTGTTAGGTTCCGTCCAGGTAGAGTTCCATTATTTGCGCCGACTCCCGCACGCACAGTAGCAAGACAACAATCTCCCATCTGTCGCGCTCAACACCATCTTAATGAGCTCCTTAAGTTGTACCCAGAAACTAATGTATTTGCAGACAGCTACACCAATTTGGAAAAAGTACTGTCTATTTATTTTGAAAATGGTGTATAGATACTATCATACATACCTACCTACTACATTCCAGGTTACTAATTGTTAAACTTTAGATAATTAGATTAGTTTACATAAGTATTGTTACCTACTGTGTTATATTTTCTCAATTTTTCATTATTTTTTGTGTGCAATATTAATTATATTTTTAAACTTTATTACTTACATTGTTTATATAGATGTAACGCATTGGTACTAACTGTAATGTTACTTCTAACTCTTATAAATAAATAAATACTTAAATAAATTATTTGAAAAAGACGACTTGGAAAGGTGGTGTTTTCTCTATGAAACTTTTACTTAGCGGGCAGTAATGAGTTTCCTATTTATAAGCGCACTTTTTGAATTTGGAACATCTTAGTGTTCAGCGCCAAAGAAATCGAACGCAAATATTGTTAGAATAAAGACTGGCTGGTACGACGGCCCATAGTACGCCGCCGGATGAATAAAAAAATAAATCAATTTAAAAACTACCTAGCGATTTCAAACACGCAGACTATAAAATCTACAATAATCTCTATTCCTAATAAAACTTTAGGCTCGGGCGACGTACTTTGAATCCCTCGCTACGTTCAGGATTCTACAGATTCTACTAACCTTGCTTCGCTCTGGATTAAAAAAAGCGCCCTCGCCATAAAAATATTATTTTGCTCCCTTATGATACAATCTACTATTTAGTGTAATAAAAATACCATAGATGGCGTTACAAGTATGATTAATTTTTGAGAACTTTAATATACTTACGAAAAGAACTCTATTAGGTATCGCTGCTGCGAATTTAAAATGAGAATTTTAATGTTTTTCAGAAATGAACGAGCAGGATCTAGCAGTGGCGAGAGCCTTAGCGGCGGAGTCTAGGGATAGTTCCCCTGGGGGGTCACCTGGACCTCTTCGGAAAACCCCGTTAACTAAAGTAGCCGATAGATTGAATACGTTCCGGTAAGTGAATTAGGTTTATTCCAAGTGTTATTGTTTTGATCATGGTTGATGTCGAATCTCATATTATGACGATCTAGTTTCCAAAGTGCCTACTACGTTTACTAACAAAAATAATAGATGGCGCTACTAGTAGATAGCGTAGTTTTCATTTCTTTTCCCGTGTTGTAAGTTTGTTTTGTACGGATCTAAATGAGTAAAAACAAGATCATATTTTTATCATTAAGTATTATGAACTTCGATCATGAATTCTGAAGGATACTCTACTGACTATAATAGTCTCAAACTCATTTCTCTGCTCAGACTCTACTTATCTCTATGCCTTTACTTTATGGTTTTAGAAATTGTTTATGGATAGAAATGTACGGCATTCTGGCTCACTCGTTCCCACTAGAAATTCTATTACTGTCTCGTTCTAACATCACAGCTGTCATTTTTGTTTTGTCACTTGAAAATGACAGCTCTTTGTTATTTTTCTATCGTGAAAACCTAACCTCTGAAAAAGTCAAATTTTACGTTTTTGTGACAAATTAATATCATTAAAATTATGTCGAGTTTTAAAATAAACAGTTCGAGATGTAAATTGTAAAATCTGATAGTGCTTCGGTCATTAAAAGTCGTTAAGAATTACAAAAACTTGTGCATTGAAGATGGACACAAAAAAAGCTAAGCCGCCCACTACAAGCAAAGATATTACCGATGAAGAAGAAAGGTTGGTAATACGCTACGTTGTTTTTTGCATAGTAATTCATAAACTATTGGTATCAAAGCTTTAGCAATTATTTGTCATAATTCTATGAACAAGCCAGCTTAGACTACGTACCTTCGTATTATTTTTGCAGACTTTACACGTAGGTTTATTTATTATCGCTCAACATACCTAACTACTACTCGTGTAATAAAACTGTAAATCTGCCTGTCTGAGCCTGACTCGTTCGTTTTTTGGCGAGGTGAGAGAGGTAGAGAGAGATAGAGATGATGATGATGATGATGATGATGATGATAGAGGTCGCCACAGTTTCACTACGGTTAGATTTTACCAATAAGAAACGGCGGCAATTTTGAAATAGTAGGTAGTGAGTAAGTACGTAATTATTATTTACTAGCTGCGCTCTCACGGTGTGACCGGCGGTCCCTCGGTATTTTTTCATTTTTTCAGGATAAAAGGTAGCCTATGTTCTTCCCTGGAATACAACCTTTAACTATGCTAAATTTCAGCTTAATCTGTTCAGCGGTTTGGGCGTGAAAGCGTAACAAACAGACAGACAGACTGACAGACAGAGTTACTTTCACATTTATAATATTAGTATGCATTTCTAATTTCCTGTTTTTAAACCGTTTCATTGTAGTACTTACTAACTTTTTTCAATTATCACAACAGTACCTAGATTTCGGATAAGGTCATTCACCTCTCATACGTATCTACCTCGTACCTACTTGGTAGCCTTGGGCATGCGCCGTCGTTTATGCAATGAATAAATTAGAGAGCATTTATGTATCCCCTCGATATGAGGCAAATAGTCCATGACCCTAAACTACTTGTCTTATCGTATTATCTAAACCAGCGTCAAATATAAGTAGGTACGCCAACAATGATACACACCAAAAGAGGGCGACGCTTGATACAAATCCCACGCAATCCTGAATGATGATGATGATGAAACTCAAAACGTGCGTAAGTTCATTATAAGTAAGTAAAAGAATTAAATTTTCCACGTCATTTTGCCGAATAGAGTGACTCACTTACTCTGTCCACTCTGTGCCACTTACCACAGTTTAGGGACAATGACACTTGACCTAATGATCTCGATGGTCTCGTCAGCTCGTCAAAGACTCGTGCGGATTAAATATAACACTATTATGACGTCACTGGGTGGGCTGCTTTTGGTAAATTGGAAGATGTTTTCAAGTCCAAAATCCCGCAATGTCTCAAATCCAAGACATTCTCAACCAATGTGTTCTTCCCATTCTTACTTATGGATCCGAAACATGGCCTCTCACAAATGAGCACATGCACGCTTTAAGGGTTGCTCAAAGAGCCATGGAGCGGGCCATGCTAGGTATCCACCTCGTAGACCGTATACCAAACGTCGAGATTCGACGCCACTAAGGTCGAGGATGTAGGTATACGGATAGCGAGGCATGGAGTGGAGATGGGCGGGGCACTTGGCCAGACGGGACGACAACCGATGGACCGAGGCGGTTACCGAGTGGTGGCCAAGAGATATACGGCGGCCTCGAGGCAGACCACCTGGCCGATGGTCAGACGACATTCTGGGGGCGGTGGGAGAATAGTGGATCGGCTGGCACAAAACTGCCAGGAATTGGCGTGAAAGAGAAGAGGCCTATACCCAACAGTGAGCGTTACCGGCTGGTTAGATAGATAGATAGATGACGTCACACTGCTAGGCAAGTACCATTCTTCCACTCTTCTCTATTGTGAGCTAATGTGGAGAGAGTGAGTTAAGTTCGTGTCTCTACCGTCGGCGTCGCTCGGTACAGGTTGTCACTATAGGTTCATATACATCTACATGAGTACAGTAATAACAAGTTCTAAGATATTTCTGCCTAACCTGCCGACACTCGGATTGCAATCCGACCTACCTACCTCTACCGTGTGTGTGGAATTTGACTCGAATTCATAACAACGTGTAGGAACAACTTTGGACAGTAAACTTTGAAAGTGAAGTTATTCTGCAATTAGAATAACTTCACTTTCAAAGTTTCAAGTGCTGAAATCAACCACTTGCGATCCTATTGCGATTGTAAGTGACTCTATAAAGTAAAGCTATGAATGAAATCTTGACGAGTTAAATCACAATTTTATATGAAAAAGCGCTTACAATAGGTAGGTACATCACGAATGCCTAGATCTATCAGCCGAAGTACCGTCACTATCAGATCTCCCGAGATACCAAAAAGCCGATATCGTAGATTAATTTGACAATACTATTTTATGATTGACTCGTAAGTTTGTGTCTTTAAACACTTCTGTTTGTCCGCCAGGCAATGCTAACTAATGTGGAAACAGTTTTTTTTATTTGGTTTGACTAGTTTTATTAATCATTTGGGTCAAGAATCAGGCGAGTGGAACAATTAAGAGCTTACTTTCAGCACCTGCGTGCGAAACATGATACACATGGCAACCAACTTTCATTAGTTAAACGCTGAACGACTTTCAGTCGTCAACAACATTCATTTCCCTATATGAAACTGTCGCCATAGTTTTTTATGTTTTAAAAACCGTTATATTGCAAAAATTCGAAAGATGCAGTGAGAGTGGTCAAATTCTAGGCGGATCTATCGACACGAAAAAGATTTAGGACATGCTTTCAAGTCTTTGTTGATTGTTGAACATACTTGTCCCGAAATAAGCCTCATGGACAACACTATTAGTATTTTCGAGGATCTATAAGAAAGAGTGCCTCTCTAGAGAAGTTGTTTCGGAAAAAACGGTCACCGTTTCTGAGTATATTGAAGCTTAAAACCACTCGTAAATTAGCTACGGAAGGCATTTGGGATAAGATCATGAAGTGAAAGTGAAACTCAGGACATAAACATTCGAAACCGCACGAAATTTGTTTGGTCTACTGAATCTTAGAACAATTAGACTGGTTTTAGAAAACGTAGTATATAATTATAGGAAGTAAAGTTATCACAATGGATGATTATATTATTTGATAATTATGTTTATCCACCGGCTTACGGAGATACAAAAATAAATTAATGGACCTGAATAATAATAATTCAATAGAGGTGTCAACAAAGTAATATCGATTGGTATCGACATTACCCAGTTAGGGTACATCGACTGACTAAATCTCTACATTATGTCTAGACTTTAAAATCAGAAGAAAGGAAAAGTTCTTCTAGGAAGTTCTTTATAGGAAAGGAAGTTCTGTATGGGTCCTATCTTAATTTTATTCAAATGCATTTCAATTATTAATAACGGCCTCGTTGAGCATCCTGGCTTGACGACCGTTTAAACATTTATCATTACAGACAAGTTAAAGTACGCAGGTCGTCGATTTACAGATAAAAACATCGACGACTAACACGCTATCAGTTTACGTGCATGCGTTGAGCACCTGTTTATCCATCACTGCATAGTTGTATGACCTGAAGTTATAAATATGATGATAGCTGGAGAAATTCTCAAAAAAAAAATACGATAGCAAGTCTAAAATAATCGGTAGAATTTTCTCTTTTGTTGTTCTTCTCTCATAACATAACATCACTTTTAATGAAGTAGCTAGACAAATATTTAAACGTCTAGTTCTAACATAATTATTTGGTCTCCAAACATGTTTTTATAAGTTTGCAATATGATTAGACCAAAAACACAAGGTTTTATCCAGTGACTAAGACATCTTTCCCACTTGAGAGTGTCGAGTCGCGCCAGTCATTGTTACTGTTTGCAGTGATAAAATCAGACATCTTTTGTTTATAATTTTCGAGCATTCGGCAACATCGTGGCGGGACCTAGTTTCCAGGCGAGGCTCGCGGTGTCAGTTCTAGCAATACAGAGAAGCGACCGGCAGCGCAGTCGGCCAGCGGCTCCTCGCGCGGTCTCACGTGTTAGCAACCAAGCGGACGCCGGCCTTTTCTCGCGATCGAAACCGCAGTTTCCGCACTACTCTATAATTCAGTTTCCAAACCCCCAACACTCGCTCAACCTTGCAGTATAAAACGTACGAGCTTCATTCCGAAATTTTGCAACAATTCGCGCGCCACCGCCGGCGCCGTGCCGTCAAACCAGAAGGTTGCCGTGCCAAAACAACGTTGATTGCAAAATTTTAGAGGACTTCTAAAGTTTATAGTTTGCGGTTGCGAAATCGGTTTTCCAGACGATTTGTGATGTGCTTCTAAGCGGATAATACGAAGCCTTTAAAATGTTGTCGATGGATAATCTGTGGTGCGGCTCCGAGAGTGAGCTGTCTACGCTGAGGGTGTGCAAGAGTGCCGCGGAGAGGGCGGAGAGACCGGAGTATCGGCTCACAAGGAGGAAGCCCTCCAAGAGTCTCATCCCCCAAGCCTTACTGCACGCACTGCCGGATCCTCAGCCCAGGACTCACAGAAGACGAAGGTCCGGCACGTGGCCGTAAGTGGTACAGCATGTATCACAATTACTAACATTATTTGTAAACATTTTGATGCTCTCTCATAACTATGGGAATATTACACTTCCAAAGGAACAAAGAATGACCTATATCGCAGAAATAAAAATTAAAAATACAATGACGTCGCGATTTTTTACGACTGATTAATCTTATAAAAGAACTTGTCATCCATTTGGTAGGTATATCGTGCAAATATAACGGTTCAGAGGTTATCGTTGAACTAATGTACACAATAAGAACCCCCGAGGCGCGTCTCGAAGGCTTATCTTAGTTAATAGCCAATAATGTCATCCATAAAAAAAGATAATATGTTCGATGTAACTGTATCCCCAAGGCAAAAGGCGGCATAATCATTAAACGTTTCGGATGATGTTTTCTTAGACTGCAATGTTAAGAAATTTTTTGCCGCAGGCTACATTTGCAACTGGATGGCTCATTAAAATGCCATGAACTCTAGTAACTGTCAAATAATTTTATTGTTCATCGCCTTAGTAAAACTAAATAGGCTGTAATACCGTTAATGTCCTAGTCTCATGACATGATTAGAAGTGAATCTAGTAAGACCTGTTGAGCATGTTAAAATGACTCGGAGTAATGACAATTTAATGGATTTGTTGCAATAATCTAGGATAATTTGTAGCTAGGCTTGCTTTACTTGTGCCAATTTTGCTACAAAATCCGCTAGTTAGTACGCTGAAGATTTTCTCATTTAAAACAAACAAAACGAATCGAAAAACCGTTAAAAGATATTTTGTTTAAAAAATTCTACGCTGTGTGTGTGCGGCTGAACGGATTAGGATTCAATTTGTTATGAATGACAGAAAGGACACAGTGCTCAGTGCTCACACCCTGTTTTTAAACACATGCTATTTTATTTCCTGAAAAAGGTAAAAATATTCCCGTTCGCGTTTAACACCGCAGTTCGTAGTAGCCTGTCTCATACGAACAATGAACTTGATTCGAGTGAATTGAGATAAATATTTCGTAAAACAGTTTCAATTACATATATCTTCCTAAATCGTTTAGTACTTGGGTGGATCAACTTTTTAGTGTAAAATCTTGTCCCCGACGTAAAAAAAATCGTAAAAGGTGCTGAGTTAGATTAATTGTCGGTTGTAATATGAATTAATAAAATCAGATCCTTTACCATTACGCTTGTTCATCAATATTTTTAAAATATTTATTTAATTATATTTAAATTTATCGTGACCCAGTGGACGAAAATTGGTTTTCATACAAATTTCACTTGTCCCCAGCGCAAATCACGCACATATGCAACGCTGCTGTGTAAAATTTTTCCTTGACTTGTCTTTATATTTTTAATCTACATTGTTCCTTTATGTACCAGCATTCTAAAATACTGATTTGCGAAACAAAATATTGCATTTTTCAATGAAAAAACACGGTTTGAAATGTTGTCCCCAACATTTACCCAAATCGCGTTGTCAACTGGGTAACGACAAAAAAGTACAACAAAGTGTAAGTAATGTAGACAGTTATTGGCTAGGCTAATAGAAAACTCATCTGCATGTCGTAAAATAAAGATTGCTGACCCTTGGCCATTATGTGGACTCTGCCATTACGTCTGTAGTTCGCAGCGGGACTGGGTGTCATTGTTTTTTATCCGCTGACTCACGACGAAATTTCCTACAAGTAAACTACCTTTTAAAGTAATTTTGTTATTATGTTTTGACATTTGATTCTGAAATGCTTTGCATCCACGTATTTTTTTACTTTCATCAAATTCGTTGAAGAAAAAGAGTTAAAAACCTTAGTTTGTATCCTGAGTCACCGTTCCACTGGCTCACAAAAACTGTGACCCAAGAGACAATTTTTAGTGACCCAAGAGACATTCTGCATAAAAATTACCATAACTTATACAATAAACAATCTGGTAAGTGATAAACAGGCTTAATTCATAAAGATTCATTGCACATTTTTAGTTTCGAATAGAAAACACTCTGATTTAAGTTTAAAATAGCTTTAAGTATGAATTAAGAATACAAGTCATTTGTGAGGTCGATACAATACACCATACTTCATTCGATTCTGCTTTTACGCATTCCATATATTTTCTTTGGTCTATTTTTACCCACACTCAATGTCGGCGACGGAGTAGAGTCAAGAAGTCAACTGGCTTGAATGTGAATGGCCTTCGTAGATTACGAAAAAACCTTGGAAAGCATAGAGCAATCTCTCTACATCGCTGTCAGATTGATTTTAACTATATGGATATTATTGGATATACTGCGGATGATGTATACCACCATAGAAGTGTGGCTACATAGCAAAATTCTCCAAATCACCATGTTAAGAGGAAAACTATTAGTATCTTGACAGGGAGACACCTTATCACCCAAGCTTTTTACGGCTGTCCTAGAAGACGTCGTAAAAACTCTTGAATTAGACAGCTCGAGAATAAAAGTCTGCCTGTAGGTAGGTGTATTCCTGTAGCACCTTAAGTTTGTAGACGACCTCAACCTCATCCTTTTCTGGTGGAACAAAAAAAGGTGCTTAGAAAGCTTCAGGCCTACTTTTAGAGATGCGTGATCCTGATCACTCATCTTTAAGTAGTTTACTTTTTACCTTAAAGTAGGCCTGAAGATGAACATGGCCACCTAAAATTATAACGAATATCTCCAGGTCCTCGGTTCCAAACATTGCCATTGGAAATAAGATCTGCCAATGTGTTCTGCCAACTGCCATCATGGTGCCAACTAGGTATCATCATTGACGCTCACGAAGGAGACTGTGCTCAAGGTCAGAGTCGCACTGAGAGCTAGAGCGAGCAATGCTTGGTATCACACTTATAAGATTGTCCCCAATACCGAAATTTCCGAATGAACAAGACTGAATTTTAAGATGCACAAGCAGTTATTGGGGCTCAAATGGTTTTGGTTGGGCAGGACTAGCCAGGCGCGGTGATGACAACATAGCAAAGTAGTAATTGAGTCCACTAACTATGAAATTCTGGTGCCGAGACATGGGCGCTCACGAAGGAGACTGCACAAGATCAGAGTCGCACAGGGAGCTATGGAATAAGCAATGCTCGGTATTACACTTATAGATCTACCCAGTCATCGATACCGAAACACACACACAAGTTGTTATTGAGGCTCAAATAGAGTTGGTTGGACAGGACAAGTGGCCAAGTGCGGTGATGACAGGATCAAAGTTGTAAATGAGTACCACCCAGAGGTGGTAAATAGAGTGGTCGTCATCACAGAAAGAAAGGATCGATGCCATGGTAAAGTCTGTAGAATATAATACAAGGGCAAGATTACCATACCACAGGACAGAGAAGAATGACAGAAGTGAAGAAAGGCCTGTACCCCCAGTAGGCATGGCTGGCCAGACTGACCACAGCTGGCCCAGCCTTTCTCATCCCACGGGATGAAAGACTGATTATTTTGATGAATCTACAGGTAGTCAAATTATTTTACTTGGCCATTTCTTCTGAAAGATATCTTCAGTCGATAAGTTAGTGAAAAAACTACGCTCAAGGCGAGCCGCTATCCGATGCGCTAGAAATTACATTTCATCTACAAAAAGCTTTTTTGGCCTTTCTATTAAGCGTGATTTATGTTATTTTGTGAAAAAATGCGAAAGAGGACTGGTTTACTACGCAGGTGACTGTTTAAGTAAACTAAAACCCCCATTTTCATAAAATGTTATCTTACATTTTAGAGAAAAATGACATATTTGTTAGGTTAGGGTTTATTTTCTATGATAACTTTAAAAGGTAAACTGGTTGTCACATTTAAAAGATATTTTTGTACCTTGTATGGTTTTTTATACTGTAATTTGCCTATGTCATAGTACCATTTATGTCTCTGGAGTCACCAGTATGTCTCCGGGCTCACGTAGTTGTCCCCAAAAATTTGGACATTGATAGCAGGATTATTAAAAAAGTAAAGGTTATTATACAAAATGTTGTATGACAAAAGTTTGAAGAATAACCAACAATAGTCATGTAAAAAGTGCATCTTTCTGGCGTTTCTAGAAACAGAATTACAAGAAAAGTAAATAAAATTTCTTTCATTAAGTGACCCCAGAGACACAATGAGGTATATTTTCAAAAAATTGAGACACTTTATTTACATTTTGATTATGCCAGATTGATTTAATTGAATAATAGTTTACATTGAAACAGATTTACTTTTTAACATATTGTTTTTTATGAACTTTTTACCTTAATACGTCATTGTGAGTCAGGTGTAATTTTTGGGAGCCACTTGTGGAATAAAGGCATAAAAATCCATGAAAACGACAAAATTTTTGGGTGCTCGTAGTAGATTCGTAAACTGCATAAATTTATTTAACAATATTAGGTGGAATTATAGCAATATTTCAACATTTATTTTTTTACACAAAAAGTTGATTCATGACAGAAAAAAGTTGATCCACCCACTTATTTAATTGAAATCTTAGAGAACTAACTTTTTTGCCAACTTATTTTACAGTAAAAGAGAGAGATAAGATAAGATAGACCTACGTTGCATGAAATAAAACAGTTCTTTCGTATGTAGATCATTCTACTTACACCATTATCAATCCTAGACTGCCCTAAATTTGAGAATTAGGGCCTGGTGTACTTTAACTGTGACTCATACTTTTACCCCCCCCCCCCCCCCTAGTGACTAGGGCGTCACGTCCCACAGCGTGTACACAGTAGAGCCTAGTGGGATGTACTGTGTACCTCGACTTTCAATCCAAAGGTTGCTAGTTTAAATTTCGGCCGTGCATTCATAAATGTTGCGTTTGTTACTTCCCTGTGTGGAGCTCCCCTTCCGCTTAAAGCTGAACCACTGAGCATCTGGGTCACACTAAGGATGCCAGTGCATAACCATGGTTTCTATACTGCATATAACCGGCGGGCGACCCAGATATCCCTTGATGCGTTGACGCAGCCTTCGACTTACTGAAAGCATCTTCAAGTAACTATACCCTAGTAAGAATATCCCTTAAAAATCTTATATTTTAACTTCCCAGCCTAAACGAGTATGCTATCTTCCCCGCCTACTTGGCGTTATCCCTCTGTTAGATATCGTTCAATATCTTTGGAGCGGATGAGATGGTTTCCTTATTCAATATCCCCTAAAATTACTCGGAAATTTAAAACAAATTTTAGTACTTATTCCTTGTTTCCAACTATGTCTCATCATTTTATTAGCTGGCATGACGCACCTGGTTCTACAGATCGTAAAATAACATAATAGGTCATTAAGAGTCTGCCAGTTAGCAGTTCTGTGTCACATTGTTTTAAATGTAATGATGCCAATAAAAATCAAGTGAAACTACTACGTCATACATACTTCCATACTAATCCATACTATCCATACTATAATATTATAAATGTGAAAGTAACTCTGTCTGTCTGTCTGTTTGTTGCGCTTTCACGCCCAAACCTGAAACCAAATCTGAAATTTGGCATAGTTAAAGTTTGTATCACTTGTATCCCAGGGAAGGACATCTATAGGCTCCCATACAACCATTTTTGTCGCCGTTACGTTAACATGACGTAACAATTTTCGCGTAACAATAATTTTTGGTTATAAATTTACGTAAATCTCTGTCGTCATTACGAAACATGTGTCGTTAAAATGTCGAAAAGTGGGGATCAATCGTAACAGTATTTTTTGTCGCATCGTATCGATTCCATGTTGAAACATGGCAACCTTATTGTGTTCACTTTACCATTCAATGGTTCATTTCATTCATTCCTCTTTATAATCTACCCAGATTTATGAACAGAAATTTTGAAGTGTACTTTTTTAGTTGAAAGGTGTGTTGTGACATTAATTTTATTTTTCGCCGCCATCATAAAAATGTGAGTACCTACATTATTCTGTAATATTTGCTTGTTAGTCGACCTAAAATACTCTGCGAATTGAAATTCATCGTGCAGTTTAGTGTAATTTAACCAAATTTACCGATGCGCCTGTAGGATTTGATAAAATAGTTCAAATGTTTTCTGTTATTGTGATCATTTTCAATAAATAAAAAGTCAAAATACAATATTTTCGAACCACATAAATGATTTATATTATACTGTCTATAAAAATAAGCAAAGTGTATTCTTTTTAACTAATTATATTGGATAGTTATGTAAATTTCAATGAAAAAATATGTATTTACTTGATGATAAAACTTGACCCACAGTTACGTTAATATGTTGAAAAATTTCAAAATTGTGTCAAGAACTGTTACAGGGCGACTGTTTTATAAAATGGAGTTTTGTTTATTTTATGTTCACAGTGGTTCTCAACATGCCATTTAATGAGGTTTCTGCGGAAGAAGGGTGGGTAGATGTAACCTACCTATTTTGACCTCGCTCATTGAAAAAAACGAGATACAAGCTCTATGATGCAATGAACACAGCATTCCAGAGAAAAACTGGAAGAAAATGAAATGCAGAGTAAAATTAGGAGACATTCCTACATTCGAAAAAGTCCTCCATTTTTTAATGTGATATAAAATTAAAAAAAATTAAACTTGGATTTTCATTTTTATTTTAAGAGTAGGTACCTACTTAACCTTTGTTGTGTGTTATAAAAACAATCCATACTAATCTATACTCCATACTAATATTGTAAATGTGAAAGTAACTTTGTCTGTCTATCTGTCTGTTTGTTACCTTTTCACGCCCAATCCACTGAACAGATTAGGAAAAAAATTGGCATGGATAAAGGTTGTATCCCAGGGAAAGACATAGGCTACTTTTTATCCTACTTTTTATTTTATTTTTAACTACTTTTTATCTAGTTTATCAGTCATCTAGTACCCATAACACAAGCTCTGCTTACTTTGGGGCTAGATGATGCTGTGTGAAAAGTCCAGCGTTATTTATTTATTATTTATTATCCCGAAAAAATGCCGAGGGACCGCGGGTCATACCGCGGGAGCGCAGCTAGTAATTTATATTCATCTGCACAAACAACTAGTCCCTGAGCACCACTTAAGCTTGAGAACCACTGGTTTTCTGTTTGGACAAATCCAACAATTAGTGTCGTTATCTTTACTACAATTACTGTTACCTAGTGTCGTCAATGTGTTGACAATTTACTCAAGTTCACACAATGTGTCAAGAACAAAATGAAGAACAAAATGACGAAAATTATCGACACAAAGCACACACACTATTACTGTAATGTTTTCGATACAAATTGTCAACACCTTTAATACACGCTGCAACCAAAATCACAAGTAACGTAATTGTTACGACAAATTGCAAATTTGCGACGTTTTTAAAATTTTGCGACCGAAAATGGTTGTATGGGCTACTTTTTATCCCGAAAAAATCCCCAGGAACCGCGGGTTACTTATACGAGTACTAGGAAAACAGGTAGACTGATGTTTTAAATTACACTGATGTATTTTTTAATAAAATAAAGGGCTCGTCGATAGTCAATTTTTTATCATTTTGCATTCGAAATTTTCTTTTCATGATGATGTAGGCTGATTTATATTTTAACTTTTTCGGCTGGGTTGGAATAAATTAGAAAATGCATCCTTCGTCATCGTATTGCTTCGTCTGAAGCTCCCGTTTACCATACACACACAGTTTGAGTATCATACGATATCTCAATGTTGTGCAACTAAGTATGCACGATTTTCATTATTAGCATGTTCATTTCCAGCTCCGCATTCAATGTTGCTTGGAAGCGTGAATGGGTTACTATCCACAAGGTCTGTTACGATGTTGCTATCACAAATTTACTTTACACACCTAATTTATATAGAGATAAAAACCACTGATAGTTCCAAAAGCTTCCTATAACGATTTAGTATTGCGATTAGATCTTTTATTGAAGGAAATGATATCATCATCGACAGTGTGCTGTGCATCACCTTAACATCTTCATCCACCGTTGAGTTTTCCTCTTTCTATTACCTTTCATCCGTAGACTTAATCTGACTCGACTTGTCTCTAACGTCGTCCCCTAAGACATAATTATGATCTTGAATGACTTTATCTGCATGAATGTCTACCATACCTTGGGGACACAATCATGTTCTGTTTATTGTCACTTTGGTATTCTAAAAGAAAGACGTCCCTTTTAACTCTCAGATGAAGATGGCATTATTTTCATACTTTGAAGACTCAGCTCAAAGAGTTACGATGTGCTTGCGCATTACTTATTCAACGTTACGTGCTGCCGGCAAAACATTTCATAACTTAGCTGCTCGTAAAAATACTGCACATATTGAATCACTCTTGTGTTCGGAATTTCATTTACCAAACAGTTGGCATTACCGACTATAGAACGTAAATAAATATTGCAGGACATTTCACACAGCTCATCCTAAGCTAACAAAAAGACAACTATTAAGTTGGCGAGATTTTTTTCGAAACTGTAATTGTAATGTAAGTGTGTCATCGGTTAATTCAGTTTGTTGATAATAATTGTTATTGATTGATAGTGATAATCAAACGTAAACAGTGCGACAGTGCATACGTGCATGTAAGCTATGCGTGACACCATCTTATCGCCTAATCTTTAAAATTTATATATAACTTACCTACAGTGTATGATTGTTTCGGTCAAATCCTGCAAGCTGAATCTCCCACTTCCCGGTGTCTTTCTACAAAAATTTGGTGATAGTGAGCTAATCTGTTGAGGTATTTTTCGAATTCTGTATATTTTTACGCATGTTAGCCATGTTTCCTCTTGTTATTCAATATTCGTTCGATAAAGTTTCGCTCTAGGTATTCTATTGTGTATTGAAGTATATTGAATACCCACAAACTACCGGGAGCTCTATTTATGGACAAGTGAATGTCCTAAGATGAATACGGCGTGACATGTATTCAAGTATTTATTGTTACAATGAACAGGTCTCCTGACCTGATAATATCAACAAGACGTGTAGATTTAAAATTTAAACATAGAGGTTCATCTAAGAATATTCAATCATTTCACCATTTAGAATAAACGCTTTGTTTGGGCGCTATAATGTTACACTATTCTTTTTGCGTAAAAACTAGCAAATTTTTTAAGTATTAGAGTTGTGAATGTGATACATTTTTCAGCAACTTAATTACAGACATTTTATTTTAGGCTTTTGAAACACTTGAACAGTTCTAAGCTTTACAAGAGACTGCCATTTTAGAAAAAATAACAATTAACTAACTGTCATAAAGGTCAAATCTTACCCATCGTTTGTCGTCATTGGCTTATACTTTACTCATACAGTATGCTATTTTTTGTGTGTAGTCATAACATATGTTTAACTTATTGTATTCGAAGTTCAGGTGTAAACCAAGAACTTTCTTCATAATATCGTAATTCGTATAAAGAGCTTTGTTGGTCGCTTTAGTTGCTATGGTAAATGTGGTCTAAACAACACTATGGCAACAAAAGTATAAAATAGCTTTTGACGTCACATATTTAGAGGGGTGATTCATTGGTGAGTAAAGCCGCTGGCGAGCTTGTGTGCCAAAGGTCTAAATATTAAAAGCCTATGAATTCACCCGGTAGACATGAAAAGCTGTTGTTTTAAAGTTTTAGGCCCTTATTAATAAACATGGTGTAAAGTTACGCCAGGTTTAAACTCCAAAAATTGTAAGGTTACTCCTAAGTTACAGCCGGCGTAACTTTACACCACGTTTATTAATAAGGGTCTTAAGGTTTGCCTCACTGGGCCTGTGTGTGTGTATGTTCCAAATCTACCGTGGTCTTCAAATCCATTTGTGGAAGTTTGGTCTCCAACGCAAGCCGGCCGGCTTGCACGCTTGCTAATGAATTAATTACCTGCTTCACTCAAATAGCGACTACTTTTTTTTCTGTTTCTTGCGGCTTATCTACGAAACTTGACTTTCACTTCTAGATAGCTGATGTTAAGTAATAACTTAGGCTACTAACTTTAGAATTAAATCCACGTGAGCGAAGCGTTTAGAAAAATGTTTGGCGTTAAAAACATCCAAATCCAAGTGAGCGAAGCGTTCATAATGAACAAAAGAATCGATTCAAGTAATTGTAACACAAATCAATTGTTTAGTTAAATCAGCTGTTACATTTGTTATTTCATCTATCGATGTAAGGAACTAAGAGCTACAAGGCACGACAAGTTTTGTACCTTGTCTTATCACTTTTACTTTCGGTCATGTGTGTAATGTCTACCAAAGTTATAGGTACTTACCTATTTTTACTTGGTAACTGGTATGGTAACTTCTTAATTCGTAAGTAAAATTCGTTTTATTCGTTAGTAGTCAATTCAATAGTCTTTCTACGAGGAAAAGTACTAAAAGGACCATTTTATACCATAAAATTACCTTAATACCATTTATGTACAACTTAACTCAAGCTTTTTGAGTTTTTGAAGATGAAAAATGATTAAAAGTAACATTACTTTGTATTCTACAAATAGACTTATTGACATTCATCATTATCATTGAAATCACTTCCTGACCTCATGATGGGCACTCGTCTCCAGTCTCCACGTCATCTACTGAGATAAAATGTACTTCGTATTGTAGGTATCTTTTAAGTCAACCTTTATCTTGTAAATAGGTTGCACGAGAAAGTTCGAGAAAGGTAAGTATATTTTTGTAGGTACAGAAGTATATCATTTAGATAATATACTACTGGTGTATACGTAAACAAAGATACATACATACTTTCCTTATGGCTTTGGCGTAGTCGGGTAGAAATCCATACTAATATTTTAAAGCTGAAAAGTTGAGGATTAGCGAGTTTATATGTTACGTTCCCCAAAACGCAACGATAGCGCGATCTATTTTTTCCTGTGGCGCCATCTATTATGTAGTAAAATGTGTCTGTCTGTCTGTTACCTTTTCACGCCATAACCACTGAACAGATGATGCTAAAATATGACATGGATAAAGATTATGTCCCAGGGACGGACATAGGCTACTTTTTTTTTTCAAAACTAATCATATAGGGAGTGAAATAAGGGTTGAAATAAGGGTTTTGTATGGGGACTTAAGGTGAAGTTCCAGTTGAAGGCCTCTAGATGGCGTTGATGTCCTATAGCTTAGGTCGAGATGGCGCTATTATTGCATTTTTATTTTTAAAAAAGTATCAGAAGAGAATCTTCTGAACAGCAGTTTTCAGTTCTGTTTTTATTAAGTATGTTATTTTGCTGACGAAGTCGCGGGTACCAGCTAGTAATTACCATAAATACATACATTACATTGGCCTTTTTCCATCTACTAGAGATGATTTAGGTTAATACTTATACTATGTATAAGTAAACATGACTGATGTGTGATGTACATAAGTCAAGTTAAGTAATTCAATGTTTAATTAAAATAATTAACTATTACGCATCTGCGTGCCATGCTGATCAATTTATACCATCGTAAAAACTATGATTACCCATACAAAAAAGTTGAATTATTGAAATAATGATTTGCGTCAATTATACTCTACTGACTGTACTAAAGCATAATTTACATGTTCTATAATTGCCTCCCACATGTCAATGAAAGACTGACTGAAGCTATTACCGAGCCATAGAAGGCCATGGGGTGCTCAATTGAAGGGCACTTTAGACCACAACAAATTATTGTGTCAAGGGTATAAATTCGAGAAATACGATATTTACCTTATCTTTGTGTTATTTTATTATCATTGCTATAACTTCTAGCGTAACATCATTACAATTACTTGCATTTTATGTTATAAATTTGTTGTTCCAGGTTTTGATCCATATTGATTCCTAGGAAAATACATTTTTTTTAAATTTTTTGAGCATGTCAACGTTTTTCGGGTCAGCTAGTCTATTAGAATACTTACTAATTTTTTTTATTTTATTTTTTATTTTTTATTATTAGTTACATCAACAAGATAATCACTAACACAACATAATTACAGTTCCTTATCAGTACACAAACCAAGTGACATCCCAATTATAGATGCAAACAGTAATGCAAAAAAAGACAACAGCAATACAAAAAAAATATTAAAACAGATTACAGATTACAAAAAAGACAGGTTTTTACTAATAAATATAAATTAAAACTAATAACAATCTAGTAAAAGCTGAATTTTAGTACAATGAAAAACTAATGAAATGAAAAAGAAGATGATTGTAATAATGCTAATAATTAAGGTATAATGTAGGTAAGTACTTGTATGAAATTATGACATAATCTTTAGCTCAACAGCAAATTTAAAAGCTCTTAGACGGCAAGAAAAAATATCTACATCAAGAGATTGTGCAACATAACTACCCTCGTTATCGATTACAGTATAAGAGACCACACAGTTGTGGATTCTGTTATAATAGTTGGAAATTCTATATAATGGAGCATTTTGACCCAAGTTAGAGTGTGTAGTATTTCGGACAAAAGGAGCATACTTGTTTCTTCTTGGAAGTCCCCTAGGAATGGAAATACTCACTTTCGACAAAAGATAAGGAGTGTCAATCAAACAGTGAACTAATTTAAATAGAAACATGCAGTCTTGCTGTGCTCTTCGGGCACACAATGACTTCATGCAAAACCAAGTAAGTCGGTCACTATAACCAGGAAGTTTCTTTACCAAATTATGCCTAAATGACAAGTGCCAAAGAAATCGCTTCTGGACACTTTCAATACGCTTAATGTAGATGTCATACTGTGGATTCCAAACCACGCTGCAGTACTCAAGTGAGCTACGTATCAAAGCATTATAAAGTGTAATCGTAGTAAATGGAACTTTGAATTCCTTAGAATTGCGAATAACGAAGCCCAGAGTTTTAAAACTTTTTTTTACAATATTTTCAATGTGGATGTTGAACCGCAATTTACTGTCAAGTGTCACTCCTAAGTCTCGAATGTGATCCACTTCAGTAAGTGGTTCTCCTTCAATAAAATATGTTCTGGGAGGCAAGATCTTTTTCCTAGTGAAACGAATTACATAACATTTGCCGCAATTCAAGCTCATACCATTCAACCGACACCAAGACACCAATCTGTCCAAATCACTTTGCAGTAAAAAACTCTCAGTAACGGAATTTACTGGACAGAAAAACTTTAAATCGTCAGCGAACATATAAAACTTAGAATTTTGGAAACAACTCCCAATGTCGTTCACAAACAGATTAAAGAACAAGGGACCCAAGTGGGAGCCTTGTGGGACGCCTGAAAGCGCAGGGAAGGGCTCAGATGAGTGGCCACCAACGACAACTACCGAGCTCCTGCCGGAAAGATACGATCGGCACCAGTTTAATAAAGTACCTTCGATTCCAAACTTTGATAACTTACTTATAAGTATTTCGTGGTTTACCTTGTCAAAAGCCTTGCTGAAGTCCGTGTAAATAGCGTCCAATGATTTCCCAAGATCCATTTCTTCAGCAAGGTCTCCGACAAAAGAGGTTAGATTAGTTGAAGTGGATCTAGCCTTCACAAAACCGTGCTGTTCCTGAATGATAAAATGCCTAAAGTGCCATGACAGAATAGGGTAAACTAATTTTTCAAAAACTTTCGCAAAAACATTCAGGAGAGATATTGGCCTATAATTACCAACCAAACTTGCATCTCCACTCTTAAACAGAGGCAAAATTAAAGCTTCCTTCCAAACCTTAGGGAAAACCCCAGACTCAAGAGACTTGTTAACGATAATGGCAAGGGGCGCTGCCAAGGCACTAGCGCAGTTGATTGCGAATATTGCTGGAATGCCATCCGAACCAGCGCCCTTCTTAGAATCAAGTCTCTTTAAAACCCTATAAACTTGTGTTTTGGTGACTGTGACAGATGAGAGATAGTTCGTCGTAACAACAGGGTTAAGGGAAGCCATAGGAACCGGCAAGTTATCCGTATTATAGACCGATGAAAACTGAGAAGCAAAGAGATCACAAATTTCAGACCCATTAGACGCTACTCTGTCATCAGAAGACATCTCAGCAGGATAGGAGCTAGCATTACCTCTTTTATTTTTTATATAGGACCAGAACAATTTAGGATTAGATTTAAGCGATGTCTCCAAGTTCTCCAAGTATCTAGCGTAATTGAAATCATACAGTTTAATACACCGCTCTCTCAATAATTCAAAAACAATCTTATCGCGTGGGTTTCCATATTTGCGAAATTTTAATCTAAACTTATGCTTTTCCTTAAGCGATCTAATTAATGAAGTAGAGAACCATATAGGTTGTTTAATTAAGTTGCGTGTCTTAGATTTAGGAACATATTTAAGAATTAGGGATTTTATAATCCTGTAGAAATCCGTGACCATGTCGTCAACTGTCAAGCAGTCAGCAAAAACAGTTCTCCACTGAACTTCATTCAAATCATGCAAAATATTCTCGTAATCAGCTTTAAAAAAATGAAATTTATAGTCGCGTTTAGGAGATAAATTTTCCATGTAATTTAGGAAAACAGTGAATTTCAATGGAGGGTGGTTGGAGTCAGGTTTAATTAAGTGGGTTGTACAACATACTAGTTGAGATACTGCAATGGTGCTAAGAACAAGATCCAGTTTTCTGTCATTGATGTTCGAGATAGAATTGAATTGCGACAGATTATTTAGTGCCATGAAATCTTTCAACAGACAATGCAATATGCTGTTAGAAGGTTCGGGTATAAGCTCATCATTTTGTGTAGGTTTCCACTGCAAAGTAGTCAAGTTAAAATCTCCGAGTACTATGGCCATACCTCCGTTATCTACCAGCACGCGATTTGAATTTCGAATAAAGTGATTCAAAATATGTTTTTGAACAGGAGAAGGTATATAGACGCCGCAAATGTATAGGTAATCAATTTTGTTGTTTGAGTCACAAACCTCCAATCTAACCCATATGTCCTCGCAATCCGATTCGTAGCTAAATAATCGAGATGACTTAAAGCGCTTCGAGATAGCAATCAGAACTCCTCCTCCCTCCTTACTACAATGGAATCCACGACTTTCACGATCTCGTCTATACAGTATGTAGCGATCATCAAAAAGCTCATTATCCGAAATACTACTGTTCAGCCAAGTTTCAGTAAATACCACAACATCATAGTCACTACAAACAATGTTTCTAAATAGTTCAACAGTTTTAGTTCTTAGGCCTCTAACATTTTGATAGTAAAAATTAAGATTCTTTAGCATGCCCTTAAGTAACAAAAAGCAAGTATAGCGTTTTTATGACAAATTATTTAACATCGTTATGTCTTTTACGTGAATATAACCAGACTCTTCATCTTTGCGCATAAAGATCTTTCCATCCCGGACCCAGACGAATCTGTATTTGAGTTCTTTCGCCTTGCTGCGGGCTGCAGCATGAAGTGCCTTATTTTCCGCGGTCAGGTGCTCCACCACGTATATGGGTTTCTTTTTGTCGCCACCAATGCCCAAATGACTAGAATTCAATTTATCACTTTGGTTGAGCTTGTTGAATTTGCTGGTAGCTGCCAGGAACTCATCACGAATTCGAGGGCTGCTGAATTTCACCAAGATAGAACGTGGTCGGGGACTGGCACTATTCATCTTAGGCAATCTGGAGCAGTAGTGGATATTGTTCTCGTTGAGAGGACATTTGATTGTTTTGGCCAGCTGCAGAACCAGGTTCATAGGATTTTCTTGCTTATTCTCCGGGACGCACTGAACTTCAATATTCGATGAGCGCAAAAGTTGATCCAAGTGCGCTAGACGTGCTGAAAGAGCACGGTTTTCAATCTGAAGGACTTCGTGCTCCTTGATGACGTTCTGCAGGGACCTAGTCTGCGCAGCGTGCTGAGTTTTAATTTTTTCCAGCTCTTCATTGAAGTACGATAGGGATGCTTCGAGTGACGATACAGCTTTGCGAATCTCAATGAGTTGGGGATTAACCTGAAGCCCAAAAGTGTTTTGCAGCTCCTCTCTTATTATGTCTCTTATGCTGGTAGCTGAGAGACATGGACAGCCTGCGGATCCATCTGCGCCGCGAGCCTTAGAGCGATGCGTTACATAGTCTGGCTGAGGAGAAGGTGTAGCGCGCACCGGAGTATTCGAGTTATCTCCTCCCCTGCGTTCCTTACTGCGACAGAGCACACAAATCCAACACGCTTTGTGCTCAACAGGCATAGAGACAAAGTCATTGAGAGTGACATTCACACAGGAAATGTGGTATTTTGATTTGCAACGCAAGCAATGCAAAACAGTCTCGTTATCATCATTCAATTTTTTTAAGCAGCCTGCGCATTCCATTGTGCGATCGTTGATGTAAGAAGGTACTTGTTTCGTGAATAAGTACACAGGAATAAAATAGTTGTTACTGCTTGGAGGTAGACAAATCCGCTCAGCTGTACTCTTCGCGACGAAAAGGTCTTAAGCGCCGTGTATAGCGTGGACTTACGCGTTTCTTCCGCGAGGATCAGGCAACACAAGTCACGGGTGGCAAAATTGGTTCAATTTGCGAAAAAACTTTAAAAATCTATTTATATCTTTCACTATTCACTGATTTTATTACGAAGACAAATGTATTAGTTCTCTTCACAAACTTCCACTCAAATTCGTAGCAGCACACTGACTATAACCGGTTAAAATAATTAAATAAGTTGGGAGCAAACTAACATGCTGTTGCTGTATTTCGTTTCGATGTTCTATGTGTACTAATGTTACCCGTGCTTATTTTCACCTTATAAGACTAAACAGCTTCGTTAACCGATCCGTGCTGCACATTTTAAAGTCTTTGATGATCCCTCTAAATCATCTAATCATCTACAAAAAGCCAATGATAGTGATGAATAAAATTTAGAGATAGCGGCTCAAGCCCTAAATCTTGTCGAAAGCTATCTGTTAAATTGGCGTGTGAACTTGAACAACTTTCCACCCTTCCACCAGAGGCTAATGCTCACCTCACCAGCACCGGTTTCTGATGAAATCGCTGTGACGTCTATGTCGGTCAATGCTAGTGTTGACACCTAACTTCTAATGGCACGACTTAATTGACTGACCAAATCCACTTATTATATAACGGAAGCTAATGCGAAGCAAGCCATATATGTATTAACATTCTTATATAGACGAATTATACATCTAGATAATATGGATCGTGATAAACATACAGACAAATAGAGGGAGGGGACAAATTTAGGATTATCGAAACTGGCCACGGTAGACTATACCCTGATGGTAGAAGTTTCCGTGTTGGAATACAATTTAGGGAGAGGGATCTCGGGGGCTTGACCCGATTAAGAGGGACATATTTATCTAGTGGGTGCAATATGTCGCCTGGTGTATTGGAAATTCTTTTCTCTTGAGGATGGCATACTTAAATCATCGCAAACATCGCCATTTTAGAAACTCATCTTCGTGTATTGTGTCATGGCTGCCTATAAATGTATGTAGGTAGGTACTTACAATAGTACTCACAGAAATTATAGCCTGCTGTTATATTGTGTGATTACTTCACGAACGTGAACGGATGTTAGTCAGGTATGCGAAACCTCAAACCAGATCTCAATGACAACTACGACTATGCCAATTATCGTCCCTCAGCATAGCTTTTTCTATTACTCCTGTTCATATGGGGAAATGTATTTTACCAAATTCATATCCACGCTTAGAAGGCCATGGGATGTATCGGTACTTCTTTAAAATTGTTATCATGCGCGTGCGGGAATAATTGCATTTCAGAAGTTTTTTGAACTCGATTAAACAGTAATTGGAAATGTACCACCGATATCGGTCAATGTCGGTCGAGTGTCGAACCGTATCGATCGATACGATACGGTCATGCGGATTAACAATGCAGTTCACAAAATGTCTAATATCTACAGATGGCTTAGAATGCCTATTTTATTATATTATGATTGAGATGAGATGCCTTATCCCCAAATTCGTGTGAATCCAAGTGACTAAGCTAATTTAAAATCACAGGACTAAGCCATGTAGTGCACATGAAGGTTGTTCACCTTAAAGGACTGAAAATGTATGAATAGGTGTGTGATAAGATCTAGACACACTGTCTACCGGTGACTGTACATTCACAGTCTGTATATTTGCGCCGGGAAAATAAGATTTTTACGTAAATGCGACCTTAGACAGGCATTGGTCCGCTCGTAAAGCGTCGGTTCATGATAACCGCTCGGCGAACGCATCAAGGTCAGATCTGTCACTTAAGACGCCAAGGCACTTCTTCCTACGGTCGGCATCGCCAGTCGGCAAGCAGCGTGCGCGCATCTCTCATCCCACCTGTATTGCAATCTACACTAAAATCTTCAATGAAATATATTTATGATCTAACATGTGAAAACGTGTTAATTTTCGTTCGGTCATTGGAGAACAATTTGCGTGCTAGTGTTTATTTGAGTGTATAATGTCGTTGTATAAGACTGCGCTGCGGAGGCAGTTCTCTCATGAGTCCGGTAAAACAGAACTTGTTAAGGCCAGGGAGGAATATCTTGACAGGAGGTATGTCTTGTGCTTTGTAAATTTTCCATAAAACACTCGAAACCTTAAGCTTTTCCGCTAGGTACTTACCACATTTTGTAAGCAACAGTATTGTTTTTAATAGTAATATAATATTTGGATAGTAAAGTACCTATTGCTGTAAAATAACAAACAGGAAAAACATTTTATAAAGTATGCAAATTCCTCCTAATTCAGCGATACTATAATAACATGCAAAAGAATACTTCTGTACTATTTATAGTTATTAGTTAAAATATTATGTTGTACACTTTTGGGCAAAACAAAATAGTTCATACCAAAATATAGGTTAAACAACCTATTCGCTTTTTCACCCATGTCAAAGCGTTTTCACATTATCCGATACGATATCGGGGGCAAGTAAAATGTATGAGAACCTGTCTTTCATATTGTTCGGCCCGATATCGGATATCGGAGCTATGTAGTTCGAATACATTTTACTTGCCCTGATAGCTTATCGGCAGCCAATACCGATATCGGATCGGATAATGTGAACCCGTTCTCAGTGTTATCGGAGCTAACATTATCTCTACTGCCGAGTTTACTTTCAGATAAAACGGAATCTGTAAAAACGATAGCACTACGAGTATAATCCTATGCAATTGTTTTTTCTAACCTGCTAGCTCAACTGACCAAATACCTAAGCAAATAAATCTTCCACCATTTCCACTTTGATAACAACATAGTTATAATTTCTATCTCTTATCACTATTTCAATTGCTTTTATCGGACCCATTGTGAATTTTCAATCATTACCTAATGGTGAGAGTACCTAACCTTCTTCATGTTTTTCACAATTTGTTGTACTACCGATGAAGTAAATTCAAGTTTCACAGCAGCTCATTTCAAATTCATGAATCCTTCAAAACTAGTTTTGATGGTGTTCTTTTAATAGATGTATCACCATTGATATTTTCGTTAATATGCGTTTATTTATATCCGAAAATAGATCTTAAACTCTTTCTATAATCATTTTAAACATATTGTGGTAATTAATTATAATAAATTAATACTTACATGCCTTTGCAAATTCGAAAATAAAATAATTCTCGACTTACGCTACTTTATCGAGTTATTTTTTTTTTTTGCTTATTTTTTTCGGTAGCAATTATTGTTTATTACTTTACTGTTTGAAGACTTCGCTTCCATCATGAATACGCGTGTAACGACGACTGTGTTTTGCTCATTTGCAAGGTCGGTCAGGTTAATTCAAAACTTCGGTTAAACGTAATGCGGCATATACAGTACGATTGGTGTTTCTTTTTAAAGCATATATTATTTCAAACTTATACAAGAAACATTATATTCAAAGGACGAAGTCTTTAAACTTTCATTTTTACAAAATGGTGCCATGATGATGATGTCGTCTATGTGTTGTTTCTGAACTTTCTGATAAGCGCGACCGTTAATCCTAGTGTTGGATCAGCACTATGTACCTACATTATATGTGATTTATTTATATAAAGTCAATAAGAAAATTTCGGAAATGCTTGATGAATGATCACTTTATATATGTGACCTTTTTTGCGTAATTGTAGGTATGTTTCCTTAAGAATCGTTAAAAGTATTTTCAATCTTAAGTTTATGTTGTACATACTAAGTTGATTTCAGTCATGCAGTTTGTCATCCAACGATTGTATGTAAACAAAATTGATTTGTTGCTTGTTAATTTATGTATTACCATACAAACTTCGGTTGGTCATAGTACAGTTTGCGACGATTTGAAGTTAACTCGTGTTTTGTTAAATGGATTCTTTCAAATAGTCGTTCAGGTAATTCTTCTTTAAAACATTTAAATTGTTAATAATGGCTTCATGAGGTATTCTCGTCGCAAGGATCGAAAATTCGGGAAAATAATTAAGTGAACTACGTAAAAAACACTTCATAAGAACGCATAAAATATTTCTGTCTTGAAACCGTGATGGATTATACAACAACAAAAAAAATACATTAATATTTAGTAGTAACCTTTTGTTTACTATGCTTATTCAACATTACTTTTATGAATGTTGAATCACTTTAGTTCCTTTACGTGAAAATGTGGTCCAAAATAAACCAAATGCTGTGCTTTAATATCACTGAAAACTAACCTAACCTGAAATTTCAGTCGCGCAAATGATTTCCATGAAGTAGGATCGAACTTGTTTGTCTACTACTCTAGTAGGTATAACAACCTTAGTTAGCCACACCTTGGCTTCGCTGTCGGTCTATGGACTACTTTTCCACCATTATGAGCTGGAGTTATTATACTCATCTACTCAGTCACGAAACCACTGAACTAGTTGTATTTTCTTGTTAGTTACAAAGACCTATACACGATGCGATTTTTGGCACGTTTTGCTAAGACTTTTATCTTTTAGCATTCGATGAGCTTTTACACGTAAATAAATTGTAGTGCTAAATCATATCGGTTGAAATTGTTTCATGTGAAAGCTTCTTTATGTTTGTGAAACACTTCACTAACATGGCCCTCTAAGGGTCTACTGCGACCTTCTATTAAACATTTTCCTTATTGTGAAAACTTCCGAAGTGTAATAGGGAAATCGCTACACAAATACTTCCTTTTTTCATCTAGTCAATATTTCCTTACAAGATTGGTATTACCAATGTATTGCCAAAGATATTTTGCTCGACAAATAAGTTAATTTTGTGGGAAGGAAATAAGACAATGTAATAATATTTGTTTGTTTGTTATAGGAGAACAAGATCCCTGAACGCGCCCTCGCCTATACAACAATTTGGACCATGCGGGAGGATAATGAAAAACTCAGCCATGGTTATGTAAGTACTAGCTGCGGTCCCGCGGTGTGACCCGCGATCCCTCGGGATTTTTTCATTTTTTCGGGATAAAAGCCTATGTCATTCCCTGGGATACAACCTTTAACTATGCCAAATTTCAGCTTAATCTGTTCAGCTGTTTGGGCGTGAAAGGGTAACAAACAGACAGACAGACAGATAGACAGAGTTACTTTCACATTTATAATATTAGTATGGATATGGATATGGATTTATGACTGCGTCGCGCGTTTTCATCAGCCAAGCACGAGCTTTCTGTTTCCATTCCTTTCATTTCTTTACTTAGACATATTTAAACCTAACATGTAAAACATGTATCAAATCTATGTCTCATATTCACTATTTCTCATCTCCGAAACTCTTAGAGCTTATTACTAAAAGTGTAAATTGGTTTCGTCAGTTCTGAATTAAAAGAAAGGATGGTTTTAATACCATTTGCGGTCGATGTAACCATGACAAACCATTTAATACTGCACCCACTGATTAATGACCGGTTGAATAATTACATGACTCGACCAAATCTACTTCCGTGTACTGTAATTCTGTGCAATAAAGGTCAATTTTGATGACGAGGGTCGCCGTTGCTTTCGTGGTCATGTTTTTGTCGTTGCAAGATGATGACTAACCATTAAAACATCCAAGACGTTTTGAACCCTTGGTCCCTTACTCCTCGTCCCTTACAACAGCAACATCGAATAATAGAATTTGGTAACGATATACAAAAAAAACATATAACCGTATATGCTTCACATCTTTCTTCAATAATGTATGGTTGCTTCTCCCCCACTGCTTTATTTTTCGAAAGTTACTCGGGTACAAGTCCTTGGCTAACGACTTGACCAGCTCAAAAATGTTCACTCATTTAATTCTGCGTCAGTTAGCGTTTGTCCCAAATTGCTGATTATAATCTCGATCTCATTCCAAAGCCTGATCCAGCAATACGGGTTTGAATCACCCAGATCTGAATCACCTAATTCAGATAACCATAAAAAGCGAATGACGTCATGAAACTTGGCAGAGAAGGAATGCATTGTGTTGCATTACAAAGTTTGTTAAAAACGCTTTGGCTTCACTTGATACAAGTACTAGATATAATGAACTACACAGGTTGTAGAAAAAAAATCCTTTAAATAATAACCGCATTTCACTATGGATTATCTTCTCAGAATCTATAGAAAACACCTTCATAAGTTCCTACAGATTAAAGTCAGTCTTCCTCCCTTCCTTAGTTTTTACCATCGAACTTATTCCTGTGGCTTGTCTTTTCCATCTCGTCACAATAACCTTGATAATGTTATCTACCTATCTCGTTTCTTCCTTCAAAGTTTCTGTATCCGTCTCCTTCCCACCGAGCAGTTCACGAAGAAGTAATATATTATTTCCTTGGTGTTTTCAGGCAAATCCAAGACCCTGCGTCGCAGCGGCTGACGTGGTACAAGCCGCCTCTAACGGTGCTGGTCATCAAGAAAGTGCACGACGCTACTATCCTGGCTCCGTTCGTCCAGCTGGTGCACTGGCTCGTTCATGTAAGTTCTATTATCGTCGTCCCTTTCCTCTAGCTTCTCTTTCTTCATCTACCTCGCCTGGGGAATACAGTTGTGAGTCTGTTTTGTCTCGGTTTCTTTGCAGGTTTGAAATGAAATGAAATCATTTGTTACATTTGGCACATATAATGCAGATTTGATTTTTGTTGGCGACTTTATAAATGTTTGAACATAGATTTGCTTTGGGTATGCAAGATCGTACACAATACAATAATATTTCTTTCTCTGATAAAACAGGTAAATTCTCAAAGATTTAATTCGATATGAGTCAAACTGCTCTAAATACACACGAGTTTAATAAACTTACTACAATGTGTGGTGTATACAACATCCATTGTGCTGTCTGGTTTGTTTACTAAATTACTATTTACATTCATCGATTTCTTATAAATGAAAGCGAAAACTTTCGATATCTTTTCTATGTTTGTAAAAAGTCGGGTTTAAGTGTTTATCTAGTCATTTTAAAACCAACTGTTATAATCGACTTTCGTTGCTGACTGCACATCATATTTCATATCAAATGGTAAAAGGTCTCTTGTCTTGGAAACCTTTTTGCTATACAGGTTCAAAATATCTCAAAAAATTAGGGAAAGTCTCCAAAGAGGGTTTTCCTGTAGTTACAACGGTTAAGGTACCTGCCCTCCGTGGCCCATCTCAAAAATCCACCTTGTATAGAACTTTTGCAAGTCTAGCTTCATTTTTACCGTAACTTTCTGTTGCACTTATTCATTTGCTTTAATATAAATAAACGCATTTTTTGTATTAGACTCAGTGTAATTTTTGTATGAACCAATCTTTTGAACGTAGGGATGACTCATTGAGTGGTAGGTATTTAGCGTAACAAGGTTTTGTAGTAGCTTACAAGGTTGTTTGGCTCCTCAAGTACCTTAATAGTTCGTCGGAAGTCTTTAGTCGGACAGATCATAAAAAGCCATACCCAGCCGTCCAACCGTATCAAAACAAACTATACATGTAGGTGCTCTTCTGCTTGTATTATGTGGTATTACTTACTTAAGCACTGTAATAATCGCTCGTGGTCGTGCTAGCTTAGTCGTTCTTGATAGATCGCCGAAGTTAAGCAACGTTCGAAACGGTCTGTAAGTGGATGGGTGACCGCCAGTAGCATTTTCATCTGAGCGCTTCCGTGCTTCGGAGGGCACGTTAAATTGTCGATCCCGGCTATTAAAGTCGTTAAGCCATGACAGAGGCCTTAAGGCGGCCTAAAAACTAGAGTTGGCCACTGACACACCAACTTACTTACTGTAATAATTTTGTTCATTATTTTTTTTTTCTCTAAATTTTTACTTATGCACTTACTTGTTACTTGTCTTTGTTTTTGTGTCTGTGTTGAAATGTTATGTGTGTCAAATAAATTATTTATCTATCTATATACCTAGTCAAAAATAACCTTCATTTTAACGAAGGTTCAAAGGATATCAAAATAAGGCGATGAAATCGTTCCAGTTTTGCTCTAGCGAAAGTCAAATAAATAGACATCTAGGAATTCAATAATTGACGTTTAAAACTACTCGCGTCCGGTAACTAACTGCTTCTACGATATCTTGGGAATAGTTAGGTTTCAGAAACCTGAGTTTATCGATTTAGGATGTTTAACTCAAGCTTTTGCTATAACAAGATAATTTACAGCTACCGTAAAACTAGATAACTTTCAGCTTACAGGACTTTTTATTACTTTAGGATGTTCCTACGGATTTTATAGGTAAATTCAAAAGTTTGTGTAGTTACAGTTCGCCCAACAGATCTAGGCATTCGTGAAGTTAGCCGTTTGTCTGCGCTTTTTCATAAAAAATTGTGTACTGCGCAGACAAACGGCTAACTTCACGAATGCTTAGACCCGTTGGAACTGTATGGGGCTTATTACAAGAAAATGAGCAGAGTTTAGACCAAGTCTAACTAAAAAAACTGTGCCTAGAAAAACGATCTTTAAATACTCGTACGTAGAACGCTTTTTTGTGGTAACAGTTTTGTTTTGACAGGTGTCAACATGGGGTTCAACTAAGGTAAGGTACGTAGACGTATGCGTATGCGTAACCCGGTGTGACATTGACGTCGTAGTCACGCATACGTATCCGGTCTGCTCCAGCCTTTAACGTTTATGTAATAAGCTGCTATATATGTTTTCATGTTTGTGTTTCAATCACGCCTTTACTAGTAACCCCATTTGGATGGAACTTAGTAAACCCACTTGGAAAGGATGTAGATAGTGATTTGGAATAGCATAAAGGTTATTTTTTGACTTATATAAACTACAGGAATACATGCAATAAGATACTTAAAAAACTAAAAAGAACATACGAAAAACAGGAGCTACAAAAACATGAAAAAAACAATAAAGAAACATGGAAAATAATAAAGAGAATTTGTAACTTTCCCACAAAAGTGAACCCTGTAGACAAACTAATAGACAATCACAATGCCCCCTCAGAGTCCTTGAACAAAATCAACTCTTATTTTAAAGAGGTAGGCTCGAATCTTGCTCATGACATACTAACAGCTCTAAATACAACAGAAAAAGGACTAGCAATCAAATCGGTGAAACATAATGTCACACAGACTTCATTTGGTCTGCTAGCTACAGACCACTCGGAAGTATACTCAATTGTGAAAACACTAAAAAATGAGAGTGCTCCGGGCTATGATAAAATCTCTTCGAAACTTCTAAAACTAGCGCTCCCACATCTAATTGATCCACTTACTAAAATATGTCAAACTAGTTTCGACAAGGGAATTTTTCCCCGAGCCCTAAAAAAGTCAATCATTTCACCGATTCATAAAGGTGGAGATAGATCAGAAATCACAAACTTCCGTCCTATCTCACTACTATCTAGTATCTCTAAGATCTTAGAAAAGCTAATGAACCAACGATTGAAGAAGTATCTGGAGACAAAGGGGCTACTATCGGCCAATCAGTATGGGTTCAGGACTGGTCGCTCAACCGAAGATGCTGTGTTGGAGGTCACAGAGCACATCATCAACAAACTTGATGCTGGACACAAAGCACTTGGTGTGTTCTTAGACCTTTCAAAGGCCTTCGACACAGTCTCGATTCCTATACTGCTAGAAAAATTACATTCCTTTGGTATCAGGGGTACTCCTTTGTTGTGGTTCGAGAGTTACCTATCAAACAGGACTCAAAAAGTAAAGATAGGGGACCATTTTAGTGACGAAGCTCCTGTAAATTTTGGAGTGCCACAGGGAAGCATACTCGGTCCAACGTTATTCCTATTATACATAAACGAGTTATGTGAACTACCCTTAAAACATGGGAAGATAGTAACTTATGCGGACGATACGGTGATTCTATTCCACGGAAAGTCCTGGCACGAAGTAGAATGTTTAGCAAATTCAGGACTAAACATAATCTCCAAATGGTTAGCAAATAACCTCCTCACATTGAATGTGTCTAAAAGTAAGTTCCTGAACTTCACCATTACAAATAGAACGCAACCAAAACGACCAATCCAACTCAAAATACACGACCTTACTTGTATCAGAGCTAAGTGCTCATGCTCGAATTTATCAGAAACTGAAACAATTAAATACTTAGGGATAATAATTGATCAAAATCTTGCATGGAAGTACCAAATCAAACAACTTTCTGGGAGGGTAAGGAAATTAATTTACATCTTTAAGCAATTAAGACACGTCCTCAACCGTACATCGGTTATTAAAGTATACTTCTGCTTAGCACAGTCTTTATTGACGTATTGCAATACAGCATGGGGAGCAGCAGCCGGTTGCCACTTCATAACAATAGAAAGACCTTTAAGAACAGGCTACACTCAACCGAGGCTCTCTACCGAGAATGCAATGTCTTAAACGTGAGGCAACTTTTTGTAAAGGCAGCTGTTACGAGACAACACTCGCTGGTAAGCCCAGCAACTCTTGAACGACTAAGAGGTAGACGTAGGCAAGACAAAATATTTATAGTACCTAACTCCCGCACAAAATTTGCAAACAAATCATTAACAATCATAGGACCGAAACTTTATAACAAACTAAGTGCAAATATAACACTGGCCTCTCTAAACTACAATAAACTCAAAAACATATTGTTAAGCTATCTACCCGATCTAAATTACACCGAAACCGAGAAATTATTAGGCTCACAGCATTGAACACACACACTCATTACACACAAACACAAATCACACACACATCACACACTCTTACACACGCACACACACTAACACACACACCCACAATCATACTCACATAAAAAAATAAAAAAATAATTATCTCATATTAAGTAGACATAGGTTTTTCTTCTAGTACTTACTTCTTTCTTGTAAAAAATGTTAGCGCGAGAACAACTCTAGAATTTATGTGAGGGAGTATACGGCGAATCGCAGTGACCCTACTATACAGGCTTTTCAGTCCTAGTGTGGGGAACAGAGGTTTAACCTGGGTACAGACCTATCATGAATCATTGTAATCTAGTTTAAGCGAATCTTTTGTACCGCTATACCTGTCTTTGGCACAATAAATTTATCTTATCTTATCTTATCTTATTTAAAATGTTGGTATCGAATGAGCGAAGCCGCGTGTGGAAGCTAGTGTTTCATATTTACGTGTTGTATTTATCGTTTGACCTTTGAACTCATAGTTTTTATTTCATAGTTGAATTAATTGATCGATGCTCATGCACGATTAATGAGAGTGGTAATTTCCATAAAGACTATTTGTATGTGCATGCAGAGGTACGATGCTTGAAACACAGTTTATATTGATTGGTTACTATAGTACTATACAGGATGTAAAAAGACTGCTACCGAAAACTGAGGGGTTGCAATCAGACCATGATTCTAAACATATCTAGCGAAAAAAAAAACGTAAAAAATATTTTTGACTTAGCTACGTCATTTTGTTATTTCCGGCTATTTACTACTAGTACAACATAATAAGACCATACCTACCTAATAATTTCATTTATAAAATAAAAAAAAAACATTTAACACTCAAAATCCAGCAATCTACGTAAAAAAACGCGCCCCCAAATCATTATATCCGGAGAAACCAGCGTTCGAAGATCACTGTTTGCGTATGTACTGTCCGCGTTGATTGCTGGATTTTGAGTCTTAATTGTTTTTTTCTTTTATAAATGAAATGATTAGGTAGGTATGGTCTTATTATGTTGGACTAGTAGCAAAAAACTAGAAAATAAAATAAAATGACGTAGCTAAGTCAAAAATTTTTTTGAGTTTTTTTCGATAAATATGTTCAGAATCATGGTCTGATTGCAATCCCTCAGTTTTCGGTAGCAGTCTTTTTACACCCTGTATATACATTTTTTTACTGTTATTTTCATGGACTCTGTGGACCATGAATATAAATTGATTATGTATTGTTTCTATACCCAACAGTGGGATATTCTTAGCTGCGGATGATGATGATGTATTTTTTGGACACCTTTGCCTAGGAGAGATTGTTGAGATGAGTAAAAGAGGAAAACGGAGAAGGGAAATCGTAATGAGGATCAAAGATAAATAATGTGTGTGTACTTATCAATATTGATTTTCAAAAATTACATTCCAGGACAAAAGCATGGTAGTGTTCGTAGAAGCGGCAGTATTAGAAGACACATTACTCAAAGAGTATGGAGACTTCTCATCAGTGCGAGAGAAACTGATGACGTTCAGAGCCGGCACTGACGACCTGACGGACAAGATAGACTTTATTATATGTTTGGGAGGCGACGGCACTTTACTTCACGCCAGCTCGCTGTTTCAGGTACGATTCATTTATTTATTAAGGACTAGCTGGTACCCGCGACTTCGTCAGCAAAATAACATACCTGAAAACATCTAAATAGACCTGAAATCTGCAAGAATCTTCTGAATCTTTTAAAAATGCAATAATAGCGACCTCAGCCAAGGTTAGCAACTGGAACTTCCAACTCCCCATACAAACTTTCAACCCTTATTTCACGCCCTCCATGATTAATATAGAAATTTTCTGTCATAAGAACCTTCTCCTGACAATAACAAACACAAAAAAAGTAGTGAAATCGGTCCAGCCGTTAACGCGTGATGGCATGACCAAGGGATATAGGGATTCATTTTATATATAGAGATAAAAAAGTTTGTAATATTACTGGTAATATACCTAGGAACAATGGATATATTACACACGATACAAAATAATTAGGAGATCACAATCAACTCAGATCAGTTTTTTTGTTTTAGGTTTTTTGATAAAAAAAGTTCTATGATGGAGAACAATTATCGCGAAGTTTTCTCAATTGAACTCGTAAAAAAACACTTTAATATTGTTGACCGCGCCATTGTATGTGCGTGTTAATTCTCACATCTAGGTTGTTTCTCACAGAATTTTCCTTGTTTCCAGCAATCAGTGCCTCCAATAATGGCATTCCACTTAGGCTCATTAGGATTCCTCACGCCATTCGAGTTCAACAACTTTCAGGACCAAGTGATGACTGTTTTAGAAGGTATGTTACCGCGTTAGACGAATGGGGTTGTGCGTCGACTTTCAATCCGAAGGTGGGTTCAAATCCCGGCCGTGCATGAATGGATTTTTCGTTTCGTAAAATTTATATGCGCTATAACACGAGCTCTTAACGGTGAAGGAAAACATCGTGAGGAAACCCGCAGCTTAGTCAGCTCCACACGTATTGACGTCGTCTCTCCTGTGGGCGGCTGATAAAGCTGAGAGGATGGTTTAGGTGCTGGGCAAGCCTATTCCATCTCAAACAATGTCCCAGGCACTACAGCGTCCCGTTAAGTGTAGGCATAGGTTGCCTCCTGACGCTGTATAAATCATCTAATATAGTATCTGTAAAGGCCTACGTTTTTTTTTAATGTTCATTTTCTTGAATTTTTTTGTTGAAATCATAATAAAATAAAATAGAACCCAAAAAGTTCGTTAACATGGACAGGGCGAAATGGCGCTCTTAAATCCTTTCACCACACTGGTTCGAAACTAGATAACACGTAGTAGTATTTTTTTATATCATTGCTTTCTACCAAGGCCAAGGCCCGCCTGCGACGCAGAAGGTTGCGGGTTCGATCCCCGCCGCGGGACAAAATGTTTGTATGATACAAATATTTGTCTCGTGGGGAGTTCCCAACCAGTCACACTAAACGTGTTACACGATTTGATGTGACTCGTTAGGAACCCACCGTACCATATAACACAAGCTCTGCTTACTTTGGGGCTAGATGGTGCTGTGTGAAAAGTCCAGCGTTATTTATTTATTATTTATTTATATTCCAGGCCATGCAGCACTAACGTTGCGATCGCGTCTCCAATGCGTGGTGCTAAGGAAGTCGAGTGAACAGGGTCTCAAAGACAAGAAGAAGCCCACTACGATACTAGTGTTGAATGAGGTCGTGGTTGATAGGGGACCTTCGCCGTACCTGTCCAATATAGATCTGTTTCTGGATGGGAAGCATATCACTTCGGTGCAGGGTGATGGTCAGTTTTAAATACTTCCTTAATAATAAAAAGTACGTGAGTGTCGTGGAAAACTCGGTTGGAACGAAGTTTCAACTTTGACTTTTTTGTCATTTTTGGAAATTGTTGAAATTTGTGAATTTTGCGCACCATTCTTCAAAATTTATAAAGTTTTCAAGGAAAACATGTTTTTTGCTTCTCCTGTAAAGTTGTGTTTTTGCAGCTATCCTATTTTTCCCCGGAGAAAGCGATATGTCGTGACGGTAAAAAAAATTCTAGCCTCCATCCTCGATACCGTCCGAAAATAAACTTCGTTCCAATTATTAATCCCATTATCATCTGATGATCTATTAATAATAATAAATGAATTCAATGTTTTTCTGGTTCGAGAGAGAGTGGTGGGAGATCGCCAGAGAAAAGGATGTGTGGAAAATTTTAGGGGAGACCTTTGCCCAGCAGTACAATAGGTTGATAAAAAAAAATCGTATAGAGGTTTTAATTTTATCCTTTTTTTGTAATTTCCAGGTCTAATAGTATCAACACCTACCGGCAGCACAGCTTACGCAGTCGCAGCCGGCGCGAGTATGATCCACCCGTCTGTCCCCGCCATCATGGTGACCCCAATCTGTCCCCATTCGCTCTCATTCAGGCCCATTGTGGTGCCCGCTGGGGTCGAGCTCAAGGTAATTATAACCTTGTTGTTATATGAATAGAGTTCACCTTTGAAAAACTTAATTTAAGAAAAAGCTCAGGTTTTACTTAGCGATCTTTATAGATTTCACTTTCAAATAATAGGGTCCTTAATTTTGAGAACCCCATTTGTCCCCATTATCTCTCATTCAGGCCCATTGTGGTGCCCGCTGCGGTTGAGCTCAAGGTTATTACAACCTAGTAACTTTATGAATAGAGTTCAATTTGTTTATAAAATATCGGGGAATTTCATCCGTTTAGTTTCATTCCAGGAATAGGGTGGTTTAGAAAGAGCTCCAAGGTAATTTTAGCCCTGACTCTTGGTGTTCTTTAAACAAAATAAACAATACTAGCAACGACACCTTAACTTTAGAATATTAACTGTACAAAAGCATGTAGATTTCTAAGATTCTCAACTGTGTTTTTCTATAAGTACATTAAAAAATGTTGAGAAATAGTGTGATAAGGGAACAGTGTGGAGTGAAAGAAGATGTAGTGTTGAGGATCGAGAAAGGTATGTTAAGTTTGGGCATGTAGAGAGGATGGATGACAGTCGTTTGACAAACCAAGTGTATGAGGCAAGTGTGTATGGGACAGCTGGAAGGGGAAGGCCTAGGCGAACCTTCTTGGATCAAATTGGCGACATTTTGGAGAAGGGCCAGGTCAAAAGTACCCTAAACCGGCGAGCATGTATGAAGAATGTCATGAGAGTGAATGAGGCAAAAGTTGTGTGTCAGGATCGTAGCAAGTGGAGAACTGTGGAACCTAACCCTTCGGGAAAGAGGCGTGATTTTGTGTATGTATGTATGTACATTAAAAAATACTAGGTATTTGGAAGTCAAAGTTTTCTTCTCTAGTCTTGCTAGACTCATCCTAATATTTCTAGATCGCGCTATCGCCAGACGCGCGTAACGCAATGTGGGTGTCGTTCGACGGCAGAAATAGACAAGCGTTACAACACGGAGATAGGTAAACTTACCCCATTCTACCCCTGCACGCAACGCTTTGCAAATGTATATTACTAACATATTGGCATGTTGTAGGTATTTGTAGAAAGTGGTTTGACCGTTGTTCTTTGATATTGAGTCGTAGGAATATTGGAAATAGTCATGTTATAGTATTTTTCACGTAGGAACGTATCCCTGACACATAGAACTTTTACGTTTTACGCTGTACAACAATAAAAAAATTAAATAAATGAAATCTAGTGATAATACTAAAAGATACAACTTAAAAAAAAGGATTTTGTCTATTTCCTTTTTTTTTTCAGAAATTAACATAAAAGAGCTTTGTCACGGAATCGTTCCTATGTGAAAATGACTATAGTTTGTATAAATATTGGTAGCTGTATTACGAGTACAACATTGGTATGACAGTGGTTAGCTAGCTAGAATTTACCTCAATAGACTTCATCATGGTCACTACCAAAATAGTCTCAATGTAACTTTGCTCCGTATAATTGTAAGTTATACATCGTAAACCAATGTTGGAAAACGTACACAATTCGACGTGTCTAGTGTCTATGTCTAAGCGGCTCTTGCAAATTTCTTCAAAATCATATAAAAATGTGTTTTAAATCGGGCTAAGGTAGGCAATTTGAAAACCCTCTGCTGGGTGCAGGATTCCTTGATTATTAGATGCCAATTGATAATTATATTGCTCTGATTCTAATCATGATAAATGAATATTTTTTTGAGGACACTAAATCTCATTCTTGCTGTCATATTGGTAAAGGAACACTGAGAGTGGTATTTCACTGGCAGCCACTTGTTTAAGCGCGATTCATTACTAAGCCCATACATGAGATAATTCTCCTCCCCTCCCCCACCCCCGTCAGTCACTTAGTCCTTTTCACATAAGAATGGTTCCGTGACGAGACTCTTTTATGTTAATTTCTGAAATTATTAAAAAGGAAATAGACGAAAATCCTTTTCTTTATCATTATATGTCATTTATTTCAAAAATGTTCATTGTTCCATCGTGAAACGTAAAAGTTCTATGTGTCAGGGATACGTTCCTACGTGAAAAATACTATAGTCTGCCAGTCCCATATAAAGGCTTCTAGCAGTCTCTTCCGCCATGTCACTGTCACAGAAGTTATCACAGACAGTTCTAAATATAGGGTACTAGCTGCGCTCCCGCGGTGTGACCCGCGATCCCTCGGGATTTTTATAAATCGGGATAAAAAGTAGCCTATGTCCTTCCCTGGGATACAACCTTTAACTATGCAAAATTTCACCTTACTCTGTTCAACGGTTTGGGCGTGAAAGCGTAACAAAGAGACGACAGAGTTACTTTCACATTTACAATATTAAGTATGGACTATGGATTTCATTGTATACTAACACAATTCAGGAATCGGGTTCAAAAAATAAATTAAAAAATATATATGAAATATTTTTTTTGTTTTGTTATGAAAATCCCGAGAAAATCGATAAAGACTATCCTTTCAATTGATTGTTGCTTCTTGTATAGCTTAGTCCATTCGTGATGTAGCTGCGCTGCGATTGGTGGAACGTCTGTTTTCCTTGAAAATCGTTATACAACAGTTCTAAAAAATCAATAAATGATAAATTTTGAAGTGAAATCTTAAATGGGCTTAGGAATTAAATTGACACGGTCAAACGTCTATTTACAACCCAAAAATGAGACCCTGTGGGGCTTATTACAAGAAAATGAGCCGAGTTTAGACCAAGTCTAACTAAAAAACAGTCCCGCTTTTTGTGGTAACAGTTTTGTTTTGACATGTGTCAACATAAGGTTCAACCAACGTTTCATGTTTTTATAATAAGCCGCTGTCAGTTTGTGTAGTTTAAAATGAAAGACCCTGTACATCGGGCAACTTTAGAAAGTAAAGCTTGTTTCAGATAACGCCTAGTCTAGGCGCCCGCTGCCCCGCCAGCGTTTCCTTCGACGGCCGCTCTCAAATAACACTTAGACCAGGCGATAGGTAACTTATTTTAGGAACGCTAAAACATTAAAATAATATCCATAAGACATTGTGACCGTCACTTAAAAAAATAGATTCATCTGACATAATACGCTGTCAGACCAATTTACTAACCTTGGTGGTAGAGGCTCATAATTTGCATCATCGTTCCATTTTAAGCTTATTGTGGTTTATGTTGGTTGTCTATGGTTAAATCAGGTAAGTTAATATGGTTTAATGGTTTAATATTTGTTTGAGAACGCTTTTTGCTTTGCTACACTGCATGTTTCATATTATTTTTTAGTATAAATAACAAAAGAATTTAACCTGTTGAATGAAATAATTGTAATGTTGTTCCAAAATTAAGCTTTTTTTTAAGACAGTGAATCAATATTCAATTCTGCATTTATGTTGAAAATATTTGAAACCGTTTTATATAATCTTCAAATAAAAGATTTTGCTATTTCATTCCGCTGTTTTCTCGTGGTCCCAGGATTTACAGGAGGATAAATAAGTTACTGAGCATAGGAATGGGACTACGAGAAACAGTTCTCCCTTGTGGTCCCATTAATGGGACAAAATCCTGGAACCACGAGAAAACAGCTTTTCATTCGTGTCCTATTAAATTAAAGTTTTATTTCCTAACTTACAAATAAATCCTTATATTATTTCCTTCAGCCTCTACGTGACTACATCAGTATACCCGGTGCCTTCAATATGCGCCTTAGACCAGATCTCAGACTGGTTCGACTCTCTAGCCGAGTGCCTCCATTGGAATGTTCGGAAAAAGCAGAAGCAAATCGATGAACTAAGCGACCTCACTCATTCATCCAGCGATAATATGGACGAACTGGAGAATAATCATCACGAAGAGCCGTGCAGCCAGCCTGATACATGACCATAAATTGTCTATGGATTGGATAGGCTAAGATAATAATGACGTGGATAGACCAAGATAAACATGGAACATGGCAATTTACTTACAATTTTTCTTTTTAGAAATGGCAACACCATACACTCGATGGCAGATTTCATTTCTAAAACGGATTTATAGGCACATTTGGGGCATTACGAATTTCATAGATTGCTTTTAGGGCTAAGATCTGCATCAGCATATTTAGGTTTTCTAAGAAGGTTAGTTTGTATACTTACATAATAGTTACCTTGGTCTATTTATCCAATGTCACTGATAAGATCAACAAGTTATTTAACTATGAAATGTGTAATAATTTAGTTTATGTAATTATTGTGATGTGATGTTTGTTTCGTTTGAACTTTCAAAGGTTTAACGATTTATGAATTTAAATTACAAGATAGTTGTAATACTCGTAGTTACGTGTTTCTGGAATATTTTAGGATATAGTAAGGTTTTTGAGGACTATTTGATATAAGATTTTATTATATTATATGTATGTAGTTACTATATAGCCCTGTGTGGCTTTAGGATCCCTACAAAGCTTATGGGTCGGTGAAGTAAATATGTATATGAAAAAAGTATAGAACCTCTATCGTACATACTCATGTACCAACTTCATTTACAAATAAATATCTAATAGATTGCAGCGTGCCTCAATATTATAATATAGGCTATAAGCTTTTTAATATTTAGTTTTCCGCAACCAATGTCTATTGACAGACAGCTCTTGCATACAAATGATTAAGTATACATAATACATTATAATATTCTTTTTCAAGCAGTATAATTTATTGCATTCAATAATTATTTATTTCTTACATTCCTTGGTCGCTCTTTGATTGTTCTGTTTAAAAAACTTAATATAGTGCTCAATGTTTCAAATAGCGTAGCTAAACTGCTTAGAGCAAGTTCTTTGTCTGATTGTGTTATGTTGCTGAATGAATTTTATGTGAATATTATGTTCTCACAGTAAAATATATTTTAATAATGAATGTTGCGGTTTTAAAAGGGGTGCTAATAATAATAAAGTGCCAATAAATAGTGTTTTATTACACTACACTGATGTTGTTTGAATAGCTACAGCACAAAAATTAATGGGGTTTCTCTCGGGAGAATTTATTATCTACCTACTTATTTATATATTTATTTAGAACCTTTAAAATGCAACCCGTGGCTGTGCCCGTGGGTGTAACCCCTATCTAGAACTAAAATCCCTACACCTTTCAAATTAGTACCTATCTAGACTAAAGATGTAGGCCGTGGTGCATTGTCTAATAGTTTTTTTTATCATTACAGATTATCCCCAGGCTATTATTTTAAAACCAAAATTACTGATTATAATAAATTCCAATTTTTATTAAGCTGATCTGGGATAATGTTTCGTTTTTAAAAGTTTATAAAAACATTACAATGTACTGATAAATATACAAATTGAACTTTACTACACCAAACTCGTTATTATTTACACGCAATGTGCTCCCTTCGTATGTATTGAATTTAATCCATCTTTAAATCATTATTCTGTTGTAGACAGGCAGGTATGCTTTAAATATTTCTATGGCAGGTACCTGTAGTGGTAGCTGAGTGCAACACTAGTGACAATTAACTTTTTGACATTGATAAGTTTGACAGTTGACTGACAGAACAAATAGATAGAACTAAACTAACCTCAAATAATTTCAAACAAAATCACAACAATTATAATAATAAAAAATGTCTAGAATTTCGGTATTACTGAATAACATTTCGAAGCGGAGCATCTCCGTATCAGCTCCACGTGAAGGCAAAAGAAATTTTCGAAAATTCGTCGTTCCGAACAAGCGCGGCTCCTTTATTCACAAACAGCAGCAAATGACAGAGAACAGAGAGCTGGAAGTCGACAGAAGAGGTGTTCGTGATGTTGGATACATCCTCGATGGCAAATTCTACGAAGTTCCCGAAATGATACCTGAAATTATCGTGCCAGACTTGACTGGATGCAAGCTCAAGCCGTATGTATCTTACAAGGCTGCTGATGTCATTCAGAGCGAGTTCACATCTCAACAACTATTCGACGCTGTGTACAGTAAAAAGATTGTACTGGATTACAAATCAGGGAAGCTGGATGAAGAGGGAAGCCCTCTAGAACCTTCTGAAGAGGAATCGTTGCAACCGGAAGATGCCGTTGCTAAGGCCAAGCGAACAGGCTCAGATATATTCTAATTCCCTAATAGTTGTACAGTTTTAGTTTTTTAGCTAGTATAAGGAAATAAATGAGTCAATATTGTTAGTCAAAATTGATAATATGTTTCATTTATTGATGTTGATGCTTTTGCGATGGTCAGAAAAGTAGCAGACGAGTATCTAGGGAGGCTTAGTAAAACAGGTTCACGACTGTATCCCCAAGGTGTGGTAGACATTCTCTCAGATCTTTTTATGTTACTTATTCCAGATCCTTTGAAGATGTCTAAGGGGGTAGTGGGCTTAGTATGTAGGTGGTATACCTATTTCATTTGTGATTCATCATTATAGACAAAATAGATTTATGTATCTATGCCCAAATTATAATTTTTAGGTAGCTTTGAATTTTTATAACCCTCACACTCATTAGGTGCAGATTATAAACTTGAAGATTCATACTCTTAGTAGGTATATTAGGTGTCTAATTAACCCATTGAACGCCGCCCTAGAAAGTAACGACCTCCCCCCCATGTCGCCATACATTGGTACATTGCCCGGCATTTGAATCAAGAACTTCATCCCGCCGATCGGCGGGCTCGGGACTGAATGAGTTAATTGATAACTGAATAGATCTGCATGATGTAGTAGGCTAATGCCTACTGGGGGTAATATAGTTTGTAATAAAATAACTTACTTAAAGCTTTTAGGAACGGACTAGTAGTACTTTCAAAAGTTGCCTATTCTGTGCTATTACAAACAAAATACCTACTTAGAATAGTCTTTGTAATTTTATAAGTATTTAAGCAATATTTAAAGTGTAAGTACTAGTTAATATAGGATACCTACCTACCCTACAGTGGCTACAGTAATTTTTAATGGTTGTAAGAATGAAGTTGGGTATGATTAGGTACCTAATTGATGAAGTTAGTACTTACATACCTAGGTATGTTAAGAAAACAATGATACCTAAGTAGGTAGGTACTATGTTTTCTCTCACTTTTGTAACTCGCATTCATACAGATCTATGATTTATCAATCTTAAAGTACTACCTACCCTCAGTCAGACGCGCCACGCTAATTATCGCGAACAAAATATCATTAGCTCAAAAGGTGGGTGCATATCAGACGACAGACGTCTTGACATGACCTATAGTTTATCTCACAAATGAAAGTATTGACTTATCATTTGAATACGAGTTATCGTTTCCCGCGGTTGTGAAGCGCCTGCGCACTGCGATCCGGTTCGACAGCTATACATAGATAAAAAAAATATGGGAGGTAACTATTCCGCTATGGATCCGATGGAGGTCCCCGTGCCGGATTTGCAGAAATTATTCAATAGAGATGAGTATTTGAAGCCTTATGAACGTGAAATTCGTCGCAGGTGAGTCTTTGACCATTTTTTTACAGTTTTGTAACTGAAAATGTAGTTTTTGTAGTGAAATAAGCGTAAAATAACGTGTAATAAATTGTGTTCGGCCGTGTTTACTAATGGATGGCAATAAAGCGATTCAGCGCTTGAAAAATTAAACGTAAATAAATCGTTGATAAGAGTTTATCCTTACTATTATAGTTAGTAAATATTTAGTTCAGTGAACAATGAAACAAAAATGAAGCTTTGTCGAATAAAAATCCATATTTTGAAGGAAAATTACAGCTTGCTAGAATTTTGTCAATTGAAAACTACAAGTATAATATGCCGCACTAAGCTGTAGCGCTGCAAGCGCTTTTGTAATCAATTAACGATTTCAATGTCAAACGAAAGGTCAATCAATTCCACTACAAACCGATTTAAAATATTTTGTCAACGAGATTTAAATTCTGCAGCTAGGTAGGTACCTACCTAAGTAAATTGCGTTCTTAAAATAATCTCGTGTAGGTATCTTACAATGCCCACCTATTTCTTGAACTAAGTTTGGGAATAGTTTTAGATTGGTAATTAAGTAATGCCATTTGTATGGGGAATTTAAAACCGATAAAATTAGGTACCAGTTCTTCCAACGGATCTAGGCATTCGTGAAGTTAGCCGTTTGTCTGTGCAGAACACAATTTTGTATGAAAAATCGGTTTAATGCGCAGACAAATGGCTAAATCTTTTATTACCTACGTCTATGCACACACCACGTTCCTATGAAAATAGGGTAGTTGCTTATGCAGATTGATAGATGCACAATATTAAAATTACCTACCTAGGTACATTACTAACCACAAAAAGACCATGTTAATGCCTAGGCCCCAGAGTATGATGTTATTCTACTGCGTCGTAGCCGTCACATATTTTTTTCCTATGGTTATTCCAGATATGGGTGCTACAAAGACCTATCCGAAAGGATTGAGAGCTGGGACGGAGGTTTGGACGGTTTCACGAAGGGTTACAAGTACTTCGGGGCCCAGTTCAACGCAGACGGCTCCGTGACTTGGCGGGAATGGGCCCCAGGCGCGCACAGTCTCCATCTGCAGGGGGAATTCAGTAAGTTTACTAATTTTGTCCATCTCAAGCGGACCCGACAACCAACGTCCTGTATTAACATGGTCGGTAAAAAAATGCCTATATCCTTTCCTTTAATTCAATCTACAGACATGCCAAATTAAGTGTAATCTGGGCCTTGATTCATAATACAGCGGAATGCATTCGGTTCGGAATCGACCGACAGCAACCAATCACAGTGCAGGAAACGTCAAATTCGGATCAATTCCTGCACTGTGATTGGTTGCTGTTGGTCGATTCCGAACCGAATGCATTCCGCTGTATTATGAATCAAGGGCCTGTTCACCAGTTTAGGCGTGAATTTTATTTTACTTATTTAGTTATTTAAAAGTTTGTAATTATGTTCGTTTCAATTACCAGAGAACAGAGTGGGATGAAACTTACCCTTTTATTTCCAAATTAAACCACGTCGATAACCTGGTAGCTCATGTTGTTAGTGTACGGTTTCACCATACATTTGCAATTTGCGCATGCGGCACTTATTTTAGTCGCATGCGCTGCACTTTAATTTTAGTCAATATTTTACGTTTAACCAACAGTACGTGACCTACTCGCGCACAAGACACTATTCAAGGGAGAGATTTGCCTATCCTTCACTTGTGTAAACAATCTTAATAAACTTTAACTTAGTGAATCTTGTGTTTTACGTGCTCAGTGTAACATAGGAACAACAACTACTACCTGTAAGGCCCTAGAACACATAGGCTCTTACAGTTAGGTTAGAGATATGCCACGGTCAAGCTGGTTATTCCAATCCTGTGTTTACAAAGATTTCTACACCTTTCAGATGGCTGGAACTCCAAAAGCCATCCCTTTAAGAAACTAGAGTATGGTAAATGGCAGCTCCACATCCCAGCCAACGAAGACGGTACCTGCCCACTCAAGCATGACAGTCGCGTGCAGATCATAGTAAACGACCATCTGTACCGCATGTCTCCCTGGGCCAACTATGTGAAGCCGTTTGAGGGGTTCACCTATCAACAGTTTATTTATAGACCTGAGAAGGTAAGTTAATATTAGGCCATTTATAAAGCTATTACGATTACTTTGAACTTGAAGGTCTACTTTACTCTTTCGCAACCAGACGACCATACGACCATTCTAAACTAAATGAATTTAATCATTTAACAATTTCTTCAATCCAAGCTTTATGTATATATAGATAGGATAGATTATTTATTTTTATTATTATTTTTTTATTACCACTAATAGGCACCTATCTAAGTTATAATATTTTACCTACAGTTTTAAAAAGTTTCAATGATTGGTAGGTTTAATTGAAGGATCCTTCTAGACATGCAGACATGGCTGTAGGTAAACAAACCTTATACATTTTCTAACGTTGATAAATAAAAATATAAATCTTATTATTTACGATCGGAATTATTGTGACATGGATAAGATTGTCATATCGTATGTAACATGCCAAAATTACAAATAGATAAGAATCGAATAGATCATGCCAAGTTATTGATAATGTTATTCATTGACTGGCGGCGTGGAAGCGACCCGCCTATCGAACGGTCGTGGCTTCGAATCCGTTGGTGGACTAATGAGTTTTTCTATTCGAAACGTATGTGCACTATGCTAGTACACTTTCGTGAGGTAACCAGTTAGTATATTGTATGATAGACCGTGAATATTGATATTTATTTACCTATTTACACACACCACATCCACTAGTCTTTCCGATCATGATATGACAAGAGTTAAAATAGGTCCTTACCTACTCGTACAGTACCTTACTACATATTGGAACGAAGTTCCTTTTCGGACGGTATCGAGGATGGAGGCTAGAAAAAAAGCGATCGATTTTACCGTCACGACATATCGCGGTCTCCGGTGAATAAAAGGATAACTGCAAAAACACAACTTTACTGGCAGGAGAAGCAAAAAACATGTTTTTGTTGATAACATCACAAATTGTACAAAATGGTGCGCATAGTAGTGCGCAAAATGTCACATGTGCAAACTTCGTTCCAACCGAGTGTTCCGCGACACTCGCGTAAGGTATTCGCATAAGAATAATCTAAGGATCGTATAATGATCTCAACTGATTGTGCCAATAGATTGACCAATAATTTTTTCCCAGCCATATCAGTTCAAGCACCCAAAGGTAGCTCGTCCGGCGTCACTTCGCATCTACGAGTGCCACGTCGGCATCGCCACTGCGGAGGGAAAAGTCGGCACTTACAATGAGTTCAGGGATAACGTGCTGCCTAGGATAAAGAAACAAGGTAAGTAGGTACCTACAGTTGTTCTTCACGGTATTGGTCGCGAAGGAACAGGGGGGTTACTATGAACTCCTAGTGCCTGGCAGTTTTCGAACTAAATGTCAATTTCGAATAACCCGGTTCACTAAAGAAACTTCGCAACTTATCATGTTTTACACATTGTGACTGTACTAGTGTGCAAGCGAGAGAGCATGATAAACGCCGCAATTTCAGATTTGTTTCTTTATGTCAGAATTGACAAGCAGTTCAAAAACTGCCTGGCAATAAGAGTTCATGCTAAGCCACCTGGAGTAGAATCACCTAGTTTTAAGACGTTTCAAAGTGATCCCAGCGGTCCTACTGAATAAATGCTTTTTGACTTTGACTTTGACTTTATTCTCACGAATTTTGGTTGGTCTTAATTTGTGTGTACATTTGTTTTTGTGCGTAGGTTAGTGATACTGAGCGCTCATTCGTAACTGGAGCTCACCAGCTTACGCACACAGAAACAAAGTGCATGTGCATCTACACACACAATGAAGACCAACCAAATTATACAATAAATAATTATGTACTTACCTATGTCAGTGTGTGTTAGTGCGAACCTCTGAGAACTAAACTATATTGGTGTTTCAGGATACAACACAATTCAGCTGATGGCTATAATGGAGCATGCGTACTACGCATCATTCGGATACCAAGTCACCAGTTTCTTCGCCGCTAGCAGGTAAAGAAGCATACTTTTCTTAACCATGAATTCATCGCATATTTACCTTTTGTTTCTCGGTATTTTGCCTATTGCAACAGGCGTGATCGCAGACTGGTGCATATCAGAGCCTCCGTCGATGAGCGATAGTTTTCACAACTACCCTCATGTATCATAAAGTTTTTATCTATCCATCTTTTTTTTTAATGATGAATTTGTCTGCTCTTGACCTCGAATCTTACACAGGCAAGTATTTAGTACGGCCAATGTATCAAGGCATTTATGTTGTGAAGTTAACCGTCTCGCACAGTAGATGTATGTTACAACGAAACGAAACACACGACAAAAACTGAATTACACCTTTAAATCACATTACAACGTATAATATAACTATACATAAGTAACTATACAAATTCTGTGTACTTTTTTTATGATGTATGGGTTGGCTCTTGACCTCGAAACTTACACAGGTAAGTATGAGGTCTACGATGGAGCGAGCTTACCCAAACCATGCATATTAACTCTCTTCTTAAAAACAACAGGGTCGTAGCTCAGCGGAAATACTGACACTAGTTCCAAATGTTTGCAGTGCGCATAATAAAATAACTTTAAAAGCGCTTATTTCTAATTAGTCGAATATCAACCTAATAACACCTACTTAGTTCAACATTCAATACACTAACTAGCTCCCTGCAACTGGATTCCATAGCTGAAAGATTAAATCCATCTTCACGATTATCCATACTATCCATACTTACTTAATATTATAAATGTGAAAGTAACTCTGTCTGTCTATATGTCTGTCTGTCTGTCTGTCTGTCTGTTTGTTACGCTTTCAACCGCTGAACAGATTTAAGCTGAAATTTGGCATAGTTAAAGGTTGTATCCCAGAGAAGGACATAGGCTACTTTTTATCCCGAAAAAAATAAAAATCCCGAGGGACTGCGGGTAATACCGCGGGAGCACAGCTAGTTATATTAATTTTTTTCTTCCAATTCCAGTCGTTACGGCACACCCTGCGAGCTAAAGCAGCTAATAGACCGTGCCCACGAGCTGGGTCTCTACATTCTTCTCGACGTAGTACATTCCCACGCCTCTAAGAACACATTGGACGGACTCAACGAGTTCGATGGAACCACTTCATGCTACTTCCACGACGGCGTTCGGGGGACACACTCGTTATGGGATAGCCGACTGTTCAACTATTCAGAGTGAGTTCGATCTGTCATTTAGAATTGTATCTGTCACTGTCATATTTGAATTTAGAACAACGATAAAAACTCCCGAATCCTGAGGGAGATGTTGGTAGACGTTTAACCAGAGTGATTTTATTGGACGAAGCAGTCGTGGTTTATGTAATGTTATTTTGTTATAGGATTGAAGTACTGCGGTTCTTGTTATCAAACTTAAGGTGGTATCAAGATGAATACCGATTTGATGGATTCAGGTAAAAATCATTGATTTCTCATTAAAATATTTCCTTCCAAAACAACAAAAAAACGAAACAATCTTTGTCTACCCGCAGATTTGATGGTGTCACATCAATGTTATACCACAGTCACGGGATGGGACAAGGCTTTTCGGGGCATTACGACGAGTATTTCGGACTCAATGTGGATACAGAGGCTTTAGTCTACTTGATGTTGGCCAATGAAATCACGCACAAGCTGGATTCTAGAGCTATTACTATTGCTGAGGTGAGAATTGAAAACAGGACTCATGTTATAACCGCATGTACAATAAATTCTAAGACCTTTAATATATGTACTTAAACATAACATAAAAGCAAATAAACTCTTTAATCGATTCGATTTGACACTTTGACTACAAACTAAACCAGTTAGTGTTCTTATAGGCGGCGATGGGCATGCAACCTGTCACGTATGGAATACTAACTTCTGCAAGATGTGGGCATGTATCAAATATGTGTTTGGACATGCCTGACTACCCCCCTTAAACATCTTCAAAGGATCTGGAATAAGTAACATAAAAAGATCTGAGAGAATGTCTACCACACCTTGGGGATACAGTCGTGAACCTGTTTACGTTTTTTACTCTCGTGCCACACTATGTGTTCAAACATTTGTACAAATATTTGGTCAAACATTTGAAGCAAGTCCGGCGGCATCAGCCAACGTCAAAACACAGACAGGTCAAAGCATCTTGGTTGACTTGTCTGAAAGAGCCTACTCTGTTTATTCGTTTCACCAATAGATGGCGTTATTATTTCAGGACGTTTCCGGAATGCCCGCGTCTTGCCGCCCCGTCACAGAGGGCGGCACCGGCTTCGACTACCGCCTCGGTATGGCCATCCCAGATATGTGGATAAAGTTGTTGAAGGAGGAGAAGGATGAGGATTGGAAGATGGGCCACATCGTCCACACGCTCACGAATAGACGCTGGTTGGAAGGCACTGTTGCCTACGCTGAGAGCCATGATCAGGTATCTAAAAGGAGATTTTCACTAGTTATTTATTTATACAAGCGAAAATCGTGATTTGATTTTTGCTTTTTTGCAAAAAGTGGGCTCAATCGAATTGAAGATTTCATTCTTAAGACTTGGTCATTCGATAAGAGATCCGTTACTCTCTCCAGATAATTTAAGGCCATGTTGAGAACCAATGATTTCAAGGTAAAGTTAAATGTTGGGAAGTACACGAATAAAAGTTAATATTAAACATCACTAGGTCCACAAGTCTTTGAAATTATCTCTTTTTCCTTTTCAATACAATAGAAAATATAACTCTGTAGTACACAAAGGAAAATCATAACAGATTTACAAAGTATTTTGGTGGATTCTTTAACTAAAAAAAAATAAAAAATTTCTGGACTTTTCACACAGCATCATCTAGCCCCAAGGTAAGCTTGAGCTTGTGTTATGGGTACTAGATGACAGATAAACTACTTATATACTTTTTGTTTGTAAATACATACATATTATACATAGAAATAACCAGACCCGAGACAAATATCTGTAGGTCATACAAACATTTGTCCCGCAGCGGGGATCGAACCCGAAACCTTCTGCGTCGCAGGCGGACCTTTGCCCACTGCGCCACAGAGGTCGTCTACTACTAACTTTATCTCTTTCCCCAGGCATTAGTAGGCGACAAGACCATAGCATTCTGGCTGATGGACGCCGCTATGTATACCCATATGAGCACACTCAGCGAGTCCAGTCCTGTCGTCGAACGAGGGTTGGCTCTGCATTGTATGATCAGGCTTCTCACTCATGCGCTGGGTGGGGAAGCCTATTTGAACTTTATTGGTAAGCATATAAGGTTTAATATACAAGAGAATCTTTCAGTGAGATACTACAAATAAATCTGATTTACAGACGCTTACAAATATAGTTGGGCATAATTTTACCTCATTGAGGATAGTTACCTTTTCTTCCGTAGATAAAAGGTTCATAAATGAGTAACTTTATAAACAATCGCATTTTATAAAGTTGTAGGTTAGCCTAGAAAATGATATTTGTCGAAAACAACATATTGATCTCAATCGACGCTGTTCCCCTTCAAGAACACTTATTTCACAGTTTAATGTATCCAAAAATTATTATTGCTAAATAGAGCCTCGATCTAGGTACTTACCATTTTTTTACGCCGACCTCTGTAAGCAGTGGGCGAAGGCCCGCCTGCGACGCAAAAGGTTGCGGGTTCGATCCCCGCCGCGGGACAATGTTTGTATGACCTACAGATATTTGTCTCGTGTCTGGGGTTTTCTATGTATAATATTTATGTATTTACAAACAAAAAGTATATTATGTAGTTTATCAGTCATCTAGTACCCATAACACAAGCTCTGCTTACTTTGGGGCTAGATGATGCTGTGTGTAAAGTCCAGCTTTATTTATTTACTTACCATTTTGTACCTACTATCACAGACAATATAATACACTAGGTACTACTATGCAATTTTCATTAATTCATCTTATTTTTACTCGTCTAACTTATCAGGTAATGAGTTCGGCCACCCTGAATGGCTGGACTTCCCTCGAGCCGGCAACAACTCCTCGTACCACTACGCACGCAGACAATGGAACCTGGTGGACGATGAACTGCTCAAATACAAGTTCCTCAACAACTTCGACAAGGATATGAACGATCTGGAGGATAAATATGGCTGGCTGGCTGCAGACCCGGTAAGTTAACTATAACGTAGCTATTGCAGGGAAGATTTGTTTGAATATTAAATATTACTAAGTACCTACGTAAGCCGTGTTGGCCGAATGGGGTTGTACCTCGACTTTCAATCCGAAGGTTGTGGGATCGAATCTCAGCCGTGCATCAATGGATTTTGCGTTTCGTAAAATTTATATGCGCTTTAACACGTGCTCTAAACGGTGAAGGAAAACATCGTGAGGAAACCAGTTAGTGTTCTTATAGGCGGCGATGGGCTTGCAACCTGTCACGTATGGAATACTAACTTCTGCATGATGTGGGCATGTATCAAATATGTGTTTGGACATGCCTCTGACTACCCCCCTTAGAAATCTTCATAGGATCTGGAATAAGTAACAAAAAGATCTGAGAGAATGTCTACTGCACCTTGGGGATACAGTCGTGAACCTGTTTACGTTTACGTTTTTTACCTACGTAGTTATAATGGACACTCCTTCCTGCACCCATCGAAATTCGCTGATCTGGCCCTTGATTCAGACTTCAGCGGAATGCATTCGGGTCGGAATCGGTCAGCTGTTCAACCGACCGCAACCAAACACAGTACAAGAAACGTCAGTTTTGGATCAATTCCTGCACTGTGATTGGATGCGGTCTGTTGAACAGCTGACCGATTCCGACCCGAATGCGTTCCGCTGAAGTCTGAATCAAGGGCCAGGTGATGGAATCCGGAGGGGAGCTGTTCAACAGCACAAACTTCTCCGCAATAGCAGATCGAGCTGACAATGAACTGATCTGATGATGGAGTCAGTTAAATGGAACTTTTCAGTGAATAACATTACATTATCCGTGTTTGGACTCAAGAATAAATAAATAATGCTGGACATTTCACACAGCATCATCTAGCCCCAAACTAAGCAAAGCTTGTACTATGGGACCTAGGTAACTGATATACTTTTTATTTGTAAATACATATTATACATGGAAACACCCAGACCCGAAAGAAATATTTGCAGATCAGATCATACATACACTTGTCCCGCGGCGGGGATCGAACCCGCAACCTTCTGCGTCCCAAGCGGGCTTTCACCCACTGCGCCACAGAGGTTGCCGTGAATACCGGTCACGGTTATCTTAAAAGCTTTTTTTTTAATTCACCATTATTAATATTTTCAGGCGTATGTATCGTGTAAGCACGAAGGAGACAAAGTGATCGCGTTCGAACGCGCTGGTTTGCTGTTTGTATTCAACTTCAACGCCTATCAGAGTTTCACGGACTATAGAGTCGGAGTCAACGTTAACGGCACTTATAAGGTAAGCACAGACGAAACTGTCTTTAATAAATAAATAAATAACGCTGGACTTTTTCACACAGCATCATCTAGCCCCAAAGTAAGCAGAGCTTGTGTTATGGGTACTAGGTACATATGGGTACTACATGACTGATATACTATTTTATACTTTTTGTTTGTAAATACATACATACTATACATAGAAAACACCCAGACCCGAGACAGATATCTGTAGATCATACAAACATTTGTCCCGCGGCGGGGATCGAACCCGCAACCTTCTGCGTCTCAGGCGGGCTTTCGCCCACTGCGCCACAGAGGTCGTCGGAGGTCGAGGTCGTCTTTGAAGGTAAGGTACCCTTTCTTTCAGATAAGTAAGTTCGTATGAGTCAGTGGCCAACTCTGGTGACGGAGTTTTTAGGCCGCCTTAAGGCCTCTTTCATGGCTTAACGACTTAAATAGCCGGGACCGACAATTTAACGTGCCCTCCGAAGCACGGAAGCGCTCAGATGAAAATGCCACAAGCGGTCACCCATCCGCTTACAGACCGTTTCGAACGTTGCTTAACTTTGGCGATCTATCAAGAACGACTAAGCAAGCACGACCACGAGTGCTTTAGGCTTCTTTCAGATAATGGATACCTACACAATGTCAAGATGTGGGAATGAATAAGGATTGAATGTTGAGATAAATAAAATAAGTAGGTACCTACCTACTTGTTTTATTTTATTTATTTAACAAAATCCACAGCTCTCTATAACTATATTAAAATTTAATTGTATGTGTTTCCTTCCGCAATCTTTCTTGTTAAATTCTCAAAGAACTGCTGAAGAAAAAAACATTATATTGGAATCATTTTTATTATTAAGGTAGAATAAGAATATTAGAAGTAAGTACTTACCTAATGCATCATTTTGTTACAGGCGGTGTTATGTTCAGACAGTAAGAAGTATGGCGGCTTCGGGCGAGTGGAGCCGGGCGTAGACGATCATGTCACGCAGAGCATGTCGTGGGGCAATCGAATGGATTCTATACAGGTTAATTTTAAAGACCCTACACTAAAACACAGAATACTTGCTTACAGTCAAAAAGTTCAGCTTACATTCGTTGGTTGATATTTTTGATGACTAAACCTTGTGTTATATTGTACGAGTATTAATTGTAAATAATCCAATTGATTTCTGAAAATGTTCCACACACCTAATTGTATTTTTTTTCCAGGTTTACATCCCCACGCGCACTGCCATAGTTTACGCCAAAGTGAATTAGATTAAGATTTAAAATCGGTACTTTTATTTGTTAAAAGTAGTGAAATTTGGAATGCAGGGAATTGAGAATGAAGCATGTTAATATTAATTGATCCATAATTGTGAACTACTGAAAAATATTTTTGGAATGGCTCAATTTTCAGATTGTTAATAAATAACCATAGACTTTTATATTTACAAAAATATATTTTAGGATATAAATCTTGTTAATAAAAGATCTGTTTAAAATACATTGTTTCCATAAACTAATACAAAAGTCCTGCAAGTTTTTGTTGTATGAAATGTAGTTCAACAAAATGTCCAATATTTCAAGTTGGTACTCCTATAAGTAGATTATTCTTAGGTGTGCAAGATAAAAAGTTAAGTTTTGACAAAGTGACTTCATAATCAAATTCTTGAGCCAATCGGGCCCTGTCAGAATCTATTGCAGCCATGCACCTCATGCCTCGTTCTGTTAGAGGATGGTCTTCATGTGTCTGGTCTGCTGCATGACCTATACACATATACTGATCCACAGTCAAACTTCTAAATTTACTACTTCTCGGATAAACCAAATTATCTGTGCTATGTAAAGATCCATAACAGCATGGACAGATTACAAACTTAGCATTAGCTTGCAAGCATTTGTCTAAAACTAGATCACTAGCGACCCCACAAGCATGCAATGCTATTCCAATATTAAACTTCCCAACAAAGAAATCTAAGTTACATTGATAGAAGAGTATGTTTTTTACACCCATTTTGTGCACTCTTTCTCTGGCTCTGAATAGAGACTGTTCTTTGTTTTCTAGTAACAAAATTGTGCATTTTGGGAGTAGCATAGCAACAAGTATACCTAGATGGCCACTGCCAGAACAGAAATCTACAATCAAATCTCCTTCCTTGGCAATGTTCATGACAACCAGAGCTAAATTTTCAAGCTGCTGGGTTTTCCTCACAACTCTTTTATCAGGAAGGTACCCTCCAGCTGGTTTAGCACCATCAGGTATATCATCCCAATTAATTGTACTATTTATTTCCGTTTTAGTAACATCCATTTCCATGCCTTCCGAGAGAGACCTCAAAGCATTTTCGATATCATTTTCTTTTGTGAATAATCTCTTTTTAGGATTATGTCTTTTTGGATCACTTTTGTAGAGACTCACATCTTCTGTTGTAGGTATTACTGCATTTTCTACTAATGATACTTTGCCTGGGTATTTGTTTATCAATCCTATGATAGAATTTTCTTTGAATGTGTTCATGATATTCTGATACCATTTGTAGGTTAAAGGTAGTAATGTTTCAAATGAACTGCCGAAAGACTGCACTATGATGTGATAAGTGGGTAATAGGATTAGATCAGCTAAGGTAAGGAATGGTCCTTCAGCAAATTGATGACTGATATTCAAATCTTCTATTTTGACTGAGCAATCCACTTCTAATTGCTTCTTGTTGTTAGATTTAAATTTTCTATTTTTAGATTCCCTTGTTTTGACGTCACCATCAGGTTTATTGCTTATATTAGTAACATCTTGAGTTTTATTTGATTTCAAACTTTCCTTCTTCATATCTCTTAAAATTTTATAAACATTGTGGACTTTCACTGGCTTCTTCAGGTGGTTCTCGAATCTAACCAAATTAACAGGTACCTCATCTATTTTATCAGATTCTAATATAAGTTTTACTGTTTTTATGATGTCTACTTCACAGAACTTGGTCCATATTGAGACTGTGTTTGGAGCTTGTAGGCAACTTTTTCTGAAGCCGAGAAGGCCTTCCTCGTGTTCTTGAGAGTTCTGAGCGCTAGACCGATGAGTACAGATGTGTCTGGCCACCGCGCATAGACCAGTTATGATCATATCATGGTACATCACCACTGGGAAAACACAGGACGCCACTTGCCAAGGAACTTCGCCACAATTTACTATGTTGAAGTTAACATCATCCAGGTTAACACTTATTCCTTCTAGCTGCTTGGGGATGGGGACAGATACAAGGCGTAATGAAACATCCTCAGGTGCACAGTGTTTGTAAATACAGTATGTTATAAAGGACTCAATCGGTAGCTGGATTATGTTGGTCTTTTTGGCTTCGGTGCCATAAACTTCTAAGAAGACTACGTTTTCCATTAGGAAACTTCTAAAATCTAAGCTTCTAAAGATAAGATTCAGTGTGACATAGAATAGAAATAAATAACCTCAAACAAGTATAAAATAAAAGTACACAGACAAAATCAAAACAAACAAATTGACACTGACAACAAATTAGGTGAAAGCTGAGAGACTATGACATCATGATGAACTGTCAACTGTCATCACATCAGAAAAATTATAATATGTCATGTCATGTCCTGTTTTCATTTCACACATTTCCCAGCTGATTTTTGAAGAATTTCTTACAAATACAAAGTTACAATCAAATCAAAACAGATTGGAAAAGTTAATTATTGATTTATTTGAAATCAAGTTATAATCCAAATCAGACGATATTTTCAAAACCAACATCATACTCATTACCTACAGAGTTTTCTTTTGGTCTAACTCAGGAAAACAGATAAAAGATGTTGGAGGTTATAAATGGGTTCTTGCTATTGTATTTCCTATTTTTATGTTCAGTCAGCGCCTTAGTTCCTATCTTAGTCAAACCGGTAAGTAATAAATAAATAACGCTGGACTTTTTCACACAGCATCATCTAGCCCCAAAGTAATCAGAGCTTGGGTTATGTTATGGGTACTACATGACTGATAAACTACTTATATACTTTTTTGTTTGTAAATACGTGCATATTATACATAGAAACCCAGACCCGAGACAAATATCTGTAGGTCATAAAAACATTTGTCCCACGGCGGGGATCGAACCCGCAACCTTCTGCGTCGCAGGCGGACCTACGCCCACTGCGCCACAGAGGTCGACAATCAAGTAATTGAGCTATAAACTTAACTAATTAACTAACCACATGTGAAACTCATTGAACCTTACTTGTTTACCTCTTGTTTTCAGATAATAGCATGTTTTGCTCGGCCTTCCAATGCAGAAAGATCAGTATGGACTGAAATCATAAAATTGAAGGCAGAGCAGAAATGTATTTCAATGAAGGACGAATTTGCCGCCTACTCCAGAATCCAGCGCAAAATAAACAAACTTGAGGGACAGCTGAAAGACGACTCTCAGTCACGTATGGGAAAAAGCTTAGCCATCAAGAGCACCATACAGATTGTATTTCAAGTGGCTGTAGCTCTAGTAACTGTTATATCTGTAATATACTTTAGACGTGAGCCTATAGTAGCTCTGAAGGGGGACATGTTTCCGTTTACAACGATGCTGAGATACCCCAGTGATATGCCAAATGCTATTTCAACTCACATGTGGGTGCTGATATCTAATCTTTCTATTAGAACTCTTGTGAAACCTCTTGTTTCTTAAAATTTTATGAATAACGTTTGTGACCCTAAAATAATTTATTTTATCATTACTATTATGAATTCTCTCAAATTAGTGTAGTGCTTGGTTACCTGTTTTTGATAAATAAAAAGCTTTGTAATTTTATAATCATTTTATTCACTAAACAAATAGTATTTTATACTCAGTCCGACATAAGTCCAAATAGTAACCTCTAAAATTACAATAACAATCAAAGGCTCGTTCTGGAAACAATATTATGCTTATAAAAATAATTAACTTTCTAATGCTACCATACTGTTGTGACAAATGGTATTTGAATCGAATACCTATATGATAATTTCATGATAATGAAGAAAATAAAATTGGGCAAAAACAAACTTTAAATTCAAGCTTTGAAGGTACAAAATGTATTTGAAAATTGTGATTTTGGAACAAATAATGATAGATGAACTATGCATGCTATAATATCTTATCAATATGTATTTACAAGCTCTATATCACAGCTCACTCTTGCTACAGGTGCGCTTGAGGACATTTGGATTTCAGAAATCAATGTACTTCACTTGCACAAAGCAGCTACAATGCACACAGAGTACGCTTAACTAACATTCCAGTGCTTTTGTGTTTATCCTGGATTCTCAATAATGGTTTGAGTTGCAGTCTAATTTGGAATTGATATAAAATCAGCAAACCTCATGTGTGTATTGCAGCAGTTGTACAACTACCAATAAAAGCCAAAAACATCTTCTATAAAAATATCTGAAACCTGCTGATTAGATTAACAAATACAAAAGCTCTGTGCTAGACACAATATATAACTATAAACTTTACAAAATATAACACAAGACATTAATATAATTTGTGGAAAATACATTTAATTTCAATGAACTGTTCTAGTTCTCTACTTCAATTATAATTATAGTGCACCCATACATGATTTATATTACATAAAACTTGTACATTTTCTGAAAGTATACTCGTACATTTTGTGACAAGAAATTGTAATACAAAAGTAATAACTCCTGTATGGGCACATAAATATGACTACATAAAAAAGCAACTGTATCAAAAAGCTTATAAAATCTGTACAGATTTGGCACTAGATTGCTCAAATGTGCATGCATTGTGCTATATAATTAAGTAGTTAGCTAAACTGTCGTTGCAGACTAGAACTATGACTACATGTTGTAAATGGCTGTACCTACAGACGAATTGTTTAGAAAATAAATTGTTTCCTTACCACGAATTTGACTTCAAGTCCTGTGTTCAAGTAAACTTTTATATACAAAATTTACATACAATATTCGAATCTATACAACTCAATTTGTTTCAAGATTAAACAAGAAACATGTACTATTTGGACATAAATAATATGATTTGAAAATAATTATCTTTAATTTTCATTTCTGCTGCACAAAAACAAAATCTACTTATAATAATTAAATCAGTCAGACATTTTGGTAAAATCAGCAATTTGGTTTGACTATTCAGACGAAATTTCAGTTTTTTTTACTATAACTTTATAACAATGACGAAATTTAATACATTTTAGAACTACGTCTATAGATAGTTTTAAAAACCCTCTTATATCCTTCCAAGCAGCTCATAAACAGCTTTTAAAAATCACCTCATCATCCATTTAGGTTGTTTTTGTAATGATTTGTGCATTAGATTAAGTACCATATTCAACATGGTACATCTGCTTCAATAAACCGCAACAATTTATTACGTTGGTGTTACAATTCATTTGGAAACAAGTCATTTACGAGCACCTCACATCGAACATAGAAGGTATCTAAACAAACACTTTGGAAAGAGCTCTTATACTCATGTGATAAGGTTCATTTTCGACATCCTACAAGGACCGTCTACCCTCGTGGCGCTACGCCTAGTGTCTAAGGTCATCGGAGACTCGGGAGTTCTGTTTAGGTGTTCTCGTAGAAGTTATTGTTGAAGTGAGTTGTGAGCAGGTATACAACTGCTTCGTAAGTCGACATCATGATCGCAGTGTTCGGAATCTGGCGGACTAGCTGTGTTCCCAGGCCCCTGGATACAAAAAAGGCCTCTGATAAAGATATAACTTCAGAAACTTTATTTACTAGATGTTAATGGGATAGATGGAAGGGGAAAGTCTAAAACATACATGAACAAAATTGTTGACATTAAATTTTTTACCTCACGAAGAAGGTTTGCTCTTAATTGTGTGTGTAGATACACATGCACGTTGTTTTTGTTTGCGTAAACTAGGGAACGCTCAGTATTAGCTTCCGAGCTTACGCACACGGAAACAATGTGAAAGCTAATACTTAGAGTTCCCTAGCTCACGCACACAGAAACAACGTTGTGCGTATTTACACACACAATTAGGACCAAACGGCCTTTGTGAGTTATAACAACAGCTATGGCTTGATCTGAGAGTGTATATAATGTTCTCTGTGCCTTGGAAGTACAGTCGTTATTATGTTTCGTTATTTTATTTATTATTTTACAAATTCTAGGAAAACTAACAGCTAAGTTATGAACAATTTCGAATACAACCACAGTATATAACTTATAAATAGTATGCAGCAGGAGGCTACATAATATAGGAAGGCTAGTTACAAGTTTCCGCGAATAAATATCTCCTAAATACTGTGGAATATTTTTGTACTATACAAACGGCAAAACATTGTGTTTGTTTTGACAACGTCTGGACTAGCAATGACTGAAAACGTGACATACTATCAACATGTAGGGTTGATAAGATATAAGAGAAAATGATGAACGGATAACGTTTTGAACAGATAATGGAAGCATACATTATCTGTTCAAAACGTTATCCGTTCATCATAGGGGATAGATAAATAATTTTATCTGATCACCAATCTGATCACAAACAAAATTGTTTAAATACTAACATAATAGAGATTTAGAGACGTTTCACACAGTATCAACTAGCGCCAAAGCGGACCGTGGAAAATGGTTTGAAAATGGGAATACGGATTGTGGATGATAATGATGATAGAACCAACCTGTAAACCCCGCGATAACCCTCTTCCATCCAGACTGTGTGCAGCGTTTGCCAGAACTTGCGGTATTTGTCGCCCTCCTCTCTCAGTCTCGTTCTTGCTACTTCTGCAATAGGATAACATTCTTTAGGTATATTGATTTAGTCTACTAAAGATTTGTGTTCGACGCGTACGGTGTGAATGTAGGGGGCCATCAATCAACACGGTCATCGGAAATAGGCATTCGTGAAGTTAATCAGAGATCATTCTTTATTGCATACCACACGTGAAAGACATACAAGAAAAAAAGACACTTAACTTATAGGTAGACAACTGGCGGCCTTATCGCTGAAAGCGATCTCTTCCAGGCAACCATTTAAGTGAGGAAAAGCATAAACGACTTAATGGAAGGCAGGTGATCTACATAGTTTATTAAAATATAGGTTGAGAAAGATGAGGACGTTGTATAAATCACCTATACTATAGCCTATTGCGTATAGCATGGGTGCTGACACTTTCACTGTTTCGTTTCACGCACCTTTTATTTGACAGAGAAAATCGATTATTTTACAAGTAAAATTTAGTTGGATATGTAGGTACTATAGTCCTTTTCACGAACGGTTCCGTGACAAGCCTCGTTTTATGTTCATCTCTGAAATGTTATAACGGGAAATAGAAAAAAACCTTTGTTTTGAAGTTGAATCTTTTAGTATCATCACTAGATTTCATTTATTAAAAAAAAATCATTGTTGTACAGCGTAAAACGTAAAAGTTCTGTGTGTCAGGGATACGTTCCTACGTAAAAAATACTATAATTGTGATCGATATTTTTTCAATCGATTGTTTGCCATACTACATCTATAGAAACAACCTGTGGGACAAAATAACCACTGATTGGAGCCCTGAGACATAGAGACGGCGCTGCAGGCCACGCAAGCGATGGCGCGACGAGCTGGACACCTTCAGTGACTATCAGTGGCAGGCAATGGCGTAAGACCAGAAAGCTTGGAAAACTCGAGGGGAGGCCTTTGCCCAGCAGTGGGATAGTGGAGGCTAAGAACAACAACAACATCTATAGAAAATTAAAATGGCAAATGTGTAGGTAATGTAACTTACCATGTGGGTAAGCAATACAAGACGCGACGGTCTTTGAGAAGGCACCAGCGCCCATAAACTCGACAAAGTCCCTCGGCGAGCGAGTGCTATTTGGCACGCCGTCCACACTTCGCGCCGCGATCAGACGAGCCTTCACACCTTCGTATAGCACGAAGTGGACCACAGTCTCGCTTATGCCCATGTATGATGCTGTTATACCTTTGTAGAATCCTCGGATACCCTGAAATGATAGATGATCAACTTAAATCGTTCTAAATTGTCGGTTAAGCTTGACGATGGCCAATTAGATGGGAGTTCTAATTGCCGTGTCATATAGTAAGTAGGTACCTACTAGACGTCAGACAAGATTTGTTTTTTGTTAAATGTAAATATGTGAATACGATTATCGTCCGCAGATTATCGACTGCGATAAGTTAGCGAGAAGTCAGTTGCGTGTTTTAGAACTGTATCTTATTTAGAAACGGTTACGCGAGATAAAGTCAAATTGCGATGGTTTGATACGCAAAACCTAAAGATTATCGTAGTTGACGACGGAGTTTTGGTTACAAGCCAGCTGTTATTCACTAGCAATCACGAAGTTACGAAATAGACCTGCTTACAGATAGATTCGCAAGCATGTTTGTTTTATCGTGTCGATATTCTATGATTTTGATAAGTCATTTTTTGGCAACATAAACTTGTCTGTCACTTCAACTATATACCTATCTCTAACTATGATCTATTGTGTTATTGGTGCCACTTTCTATTTTCTGGTCCGCTCAAACAATGCTGTTCAACAAACATGTTAGACGGCTTATAAATAGTTGGCAACGGAAATAAATAAATAATGCTGGACATTTCACACAGCATCATCTAGCCCCAAACTAAGCAAAGCTTGTACTATGGGGAAACAGATAACTGATACAATACATATACTTAGATACACCCAGACCCGAGACAAATATCTGTAGGTCATACAAACATTTGTCTCGCGATGGGGATCGAACCCGCAACCTTCTGCGTCACAGGCGGAACCCACCAGCCAATCTGTTGAAAGCGTAGGTAGTAAAGTAAGTGTTGTTCTCGATTAAATTCTTCAAATGGACAACTACAGTTATGGCCGGTGTATTTAAAACCGCTAGTGGCATCAACTGAACGCTTCCGTGCTTCGGAGAGTACGTTATATTGTCGGTTCCGGCTGTTGTCATTAAGCCATGTAGTCACGTAGGCCTTAAAACTCCGATACCGAGGTCACTTAGTCACTCATACGAACTTATTTAATTTAAAACTTTCCTAAGATAATAGCTTCGAATGAAAAGTAATAAGCAAATGTTCCCAGACATAGAGTTACACACTTGACAACTGCAAAAAAATTGTAGGTATATCGTATTTTGGCTAACGCGCAATACACGACTGCGACTTTTGAATATGTATTGAGTTGCCAAGGCCAAATCAGTAGGAATTCCGGATTTTTCAATTAAAAACAACAAAGCTTTTCAAGTTTCAAGCATCTCAGCCCTTGAAAAATGGGAAAGGGTCCTAAATAATTTCCGCCAGTCACTACACCACCACTACTATAGGTACTTTATGTCTTAAAAAAAAGGCTTGTTTATTTATTCTGTTAACTTCTCTCTTAACTTTGTCGTGAAAGAAACAGCTTGACAAAAACGATGAATAATTTATTATTTGAATTATATTTTCAAGTGTATTTCAATTTCGACAAAGTGTGGCGCGAAAAGATCGTGACTTACCGTTTTGTGGTATATCCTCTTTATGCACTGCACAGCGGTCACATTCTGTCCGTCCAATTGCAGACGGGTCTTCACGAACCATATCGGGTTAGTCATCGTACATGACATGAAACCTGAAAAAATAATATTCTGAAGCTATGTTACTAGATTCGACGATGATATCGTTCTGTGGTTCTATCTGTCCTAAGAGGACAGACTGAACCATTGAACCAATGAACTTGTCCCATGATGATAATAATAATAGTTATGAATCCTAAATATTAATGTAGCCTCAGCTTTGGGAACCTAAGATTATGGTTCATTAATTTATAGCAATGACAATAAAATTTCGAAACAAACACAATCAAATCTATTACGTAAAGCTTTGCAGAAAATTAAATACCGTTGACTCCAAGTCCTCGACATTTTCGGTATTCTAGGCCGGTCAAACCGGCATCGCCTTTATTTACTGGTTGGTTTGTTGTCATGAATATGTTAATTATGGCGAGCTTACATACGAATATTTATTGCGCTTCAGATAAAACAAGTTTGGGCGTGGACGGAAACTGGTGTTATATTCTGTGGCAAAGGTTATTTTAACTGCGTAACAAAATGTTCGATTGGATTCAATTCGCTCGTTTGTGTTTTGAATTTTTTTATTAAGTTGTTTTTGTGACAATGTAACACATTCGATTCTTTGTTTAAGTTTTTTACTGTTATATGATGGACTACAATACCTTTATAACGAGCCTATTTGACAGATCTAACAGAAGGTCCCTAAGTAGGATTACAATAGTTTTAAGATTACTACTCGTATACTTACCAGCGGCACTGGCAGCGGAAAGATGAACCACGGGCGTGTCCGGGGCAATATTCTGGTTCAGAATGGCCTTGGCCTGCGAGTACGTGCAGAAGTAGATGGCCCTGGATGGAGCCACGCCCACTATGTTCGGCCCTAGGCCTTTGAATAGCGCTTTGGGACCTTCATTCTGGACAATATGCCTGGAAAAGACGACAATAGTAAGACTTCTTGGGGCAAACAGAACAAATATTTGGTGTGAACATGGTAATTTGTCTGAGTGACTGGTTAGATATTGGTACACACCCACGCAAAGTAAGACATCTATGTTTTCTATCAATTAGCTGGTTCCAGTTATACATATTTTGCTAAGTAGAGCTAGATAATGTGTGACATGCCCTATAATATTTATTATTTTATAAATGTCTCTTAGATAACCTAGTCTGGTTATATCTGGTATTTCTGTAACATTATTTCATTATGAGAGTGAATGAGCGAAAGATGTATGAGTCCTAGTAAATGGCAAACTATTTTTAATGCCTACCCCTCCGTAAAAGAGTCGTGATTATTTCTATGTATAGTATGTATGTATTTACGAACCAAAAAAGTATATAAGTAGTATATCAGTTACTGGTTCCCATAGTACAAGCTTTTCTTAGTTTGGGGCTAGTGATGCTGTGTGAAATGTCCAGCATTAAGTATTTATTTATTTTATTTTATTATTATATGTATGTTCTTAGAAGACACCTTTCATGTGTGAGTAGTCCTTACCAATTTATTTAAATTTTCCATGGCATTATGATTTATGATATAAAGTGTTCCCCGTCATATTAGTTCACACAATCAGTAGATAGCGCACATCGTTATCACCCCACCTGGACCGTTCGTTACCAACCAATCTAGATGCAATAAGTAAACCATACAACATTCTGTTTACCCAGAGGTTATCAACAGGTGGTTTACACGGATTTTTAGCAAAACTAATGGACAAACTGACCTCTGCATTTTATCTATATGACGTAAATGGTTATCACGAGAGATAGCGCAACGTCAACATACAACTAAATATATATACTTATACAGTTCAAGATAATGACCTCCCGGGAGTTTAAATTCTGAAATTATACGTGCTTTAGTGTGTTAGATAAATAAAGATCGAGAGAAAAATAACAAAAGATTATCGAATTTGAATGCCAAATTCCGTCGATATGGCAAAATCACATTTATAGGTACTGCGCTCTTGTAAAATGATTAAGATTAGGTATTAAATGTTAGACTTTTTAGTAGTACAAGCCGGATATTTAGATACGGATATTCTGAAATACGGAGCCACTGTTTGACTATGGATTACTTTATTAATTATTTTTTACTTTATTAATTTATGGATCTTGGTCTGATTTAATAAATGAAATTGAAATTGAAATTAACTTTCTGCAATTAGGACATTTACACTTTCTCAAAATTTTAGTCATTTAAACTAAAAAATAGCGTTACATGAACCATAGTACTAGTGGAAAAAATGGGTGCCAATTGAACCATCAAAACTACCTAATGGTACAAGGTGGTACGGCGGCAATATTGAATCACAGTGAAATAGTAAAAAGTTACTCCTACCAAGTATAAAAAGGGTTGATATTTATCGACAAAGCTTAGGATTAAGCAATGGGAAGTGACGAGGCATTACAGAACAAGACTGACTGCAGAGGCATCACGTGCGCTTTTCGTGATCAGAACAATTTCTTATCATTAATTACCATCCATGCGATAACTAAACCAGTTACCGGCAGCTCAGCGCGTGTTTAGGTATGTTTGAGCGAACAATATGAAATTGTTGAATCTTTCATTTGAGACACTTGTATTTTTCCATTGGCTTGACGCAGATTGCAGATTGCGTTTGTCAGTGATATCCGAGAGCCATCAAAAGAAATAACGTAAACACATCATATAACACACATGCAGTACGCACAACCGATCTTTGTCTGTCTGAAGTTAGGTGCACTAAACGATTGCGCAGGTTTGCGCGAGTAGGCGAGATAGCACGATGCAACAAACTAAGCGAGTGAGCGAGGCAGCTATACATACATCGCTGTCTTCGTCTTTTAAGCGTCATCAAAAATGGGTTTACTTCAGAGAGCTAAAGATTGGTTGCGCGTACTGTACTTACTTTACTATTGATACTATGAAGGCGAAAGTTTCCGCGAATGCTTTTATGATTGTTGCCCGAGCACCTAACAACGTAATATGGGTAATATAAATTGGACGAATCTACAGTAAACATAGTTCTTCAAAATGGTAAATTTCAAATACAACGCGAGCAAAACCGCGTCTGTGTTAATGGTTCCTAAACTATCTCAATGTCCGCATGTAGTTCCGCACCCAATCATTTATCTTCATGTTATTTGTACTGTTATCATATCATTGACGGAAGATTGAAATCGCACCGTTTAAGGTCGTTCACGTTGCCAGGACAATTTTCAACTGTATACTGATGACGTTGGGTTGAAAATCAAATGACATAATTAAAAAAAAAGAGAGAATCCCATCTCTATGTTGTATGAATATACCAACAATATAGGGCAGTGCAGCCATCATGGACACACAATTCTTCACTCTGTTATTTTAAGAAATCGGTCTAGGTCAGGGCAAGACTCAATAACTGGTTGGAAACTTTCTTACTCATGAAACGTCTCAGTAAAATATTATAACGAACAATTATACAGTTAAAAGATGTATACTATCTGAACTTTGCTATGCAAAAGAAACGCCTGTGGATATAGTCGTCGTCCAGACATGATGTGCTAGACGTTATCTGAGATCTACAATGCAATGAAAGGTACCATGATTAAGTAAATATTCAAGATTTTAATATTTCTAATCGATAAACGTTTAGAAATACTTTCCAATAAGAATAATCCATTGATTCGCGCTCCGTAGACGAAACAACGACCATCGGCTCTATGCCCTATCTATACAACAGAGGACGTCAATGCGAAATTGAAATTCCTCTATAAAGTACAGCGACACTCAATCTAATACCAAATATATATAAATGTATGAAAAAGCACATTTGCCTACAGACGCGACTGTGTCACACAGCACAGTTTATCAGTGAACTTCAGATCGCATCTGTACACAAGAAATGGCTGAAAGCCAAAACTGCAAGCATTGAATAATAGCTGTTAAGCCACTTCACACAGGAAAACTACAAGAGCGGTGATAATGCATAAAATGAACAAATTTTATGAAGAGTCTGTAGATCTTAAAAGGAGATTGCTTGATTGTAATAACTTATAGGAATATAATTTTCCTGTTAAAGCTAATAAGGTTTTCTATTTTCTACCTGGGGTTATTTCAGAAGGATTGATTTTTATTTTAATAATACAATATAATTATAAATAAATAACCTTGTTGTTGACAATGCTGCGCATACGCAGCAAAACTGCAGTTCTAAGACAATATTAGTAAACATACTGGTAGGTAATCAGTAGTATTAAGAAGCCATTGTTTTATGACATTTTACGACACGCTATCTACATGTAACTAATTTGTTTGTCAAGAAATACATAGAAAACACAGTTTTGCATTATAACTCTCAACCAGAACGAAAGAAGTAGACTAGCCCCAAACTAAGCAAAGCTTGTACTATGGGAACCAGATAACTGATATACTACTTATATACTTTTGTTTGTAAATAAATACATATTATACATAGAAACACCCAGACCCGAGACAAATATCTGTAGGTCATACAAACATTTGTCCCGCGGCGGGGATCGAACCCGCAACCTTCTGCGTCGCAGGCGGACCTTCGCCCACTGCGCCACAGAGGTCGTCAAATACTGGAAACAAGAGATACTAGAAACAAATCCCTCGTTGATGTTTATTGGGTGAGACGTGGTTTTAAAAGCGACAACATTCGTAGATGATTTCTGAATCTAAGAAGATATTTCTGATCCGATATAAGAGATTTCTGATTCTTACCTAATACACTGTATTAGACTCATCCGAGTGTTGGCGCGAGCGTGACCTGCGCGTGCGCACTGTTGCACTTGACAGTTGTACGATGTAAGCATGCGGTCTGCTTGCTTGCTGTACGCGAACATAGCGCCCATGGTACGTCGGTAGCCCCATTTCGCTTCCTGAAACAATAGCAAAATCTATTCTTATCTATTCCCTTGTTGGTCCTTTGAGCCGGATGCAGTCTCTCTGGGCCTTCGAACTTCAAACCCGATTTTAGTGAAAATCCAATCAGATACATAAATTACATATTGCATTTTAAACACATTTAATTAATTAGTTTAAATTAGTAAGTAAAACATTATTGACTCGTACGTTAGTCATTATGTAAATTAAGTAAACGTTGAACAACTTCTTTCTATTGTTAGGGCCTGCATGACGCTTTGGCTGGCGCCTAAGCGTGGATCGAGACAAAAAAGGTGTATTATGCCAACACAGTAATATTACCAGTACGTTTAAATAAAAACCAGTCGTCTAACTACGAAAACGTAATTTCGTACCTACAGCACCCATTTTAGTAATTTATATCAGTTTTGAGGGTTTCAGAAACCATTTTCATTAAAACTTTATTACATTTGATTTTTAGTACTTAAAAGTTCGATTAAATTGGTATTAATTGAATGTTTTATTATATCTAAGCAAAACATCCGGTCATGCACGTAATTGCAAAGATCGTCCCACGACATCCTCATCGGAGTTATTTTTGTCTGCTTATTGATTAATACTATGTAAGAAGAGCTTACTTCTCTACTATATCTGAAGAACTCCATAAGTATTTCATTATGTCCACAAAAAATACGAGTAGTCATCTACATTAATAGTAGTCTTGCGCTTTAACCAGATAACAATCAATATAGCAACATTGTTCAGACAAAATAATTAAGCAGTACTTTAACAAAACAGTTGTCAGGCTTTATCATGATTGTTATCAGTCTGGATTTTGGCGGCGATGGGCTTTCAACCTGTCACGTATGGTATACTAACTTCTGCAAGATGTGGGCATTTATCAAATATGTGTTTCGACATGCCTCTGACTACACCCCTTAGACATCTTCAAAGGATCTGGAATAAGTAACATAAAAAGATCTGTAAGAATGTCTACCGCACCTTGGGGATTGTGAGTTGTGAACCTGTTTACGTTTACGTATCAGTCTGGAAGGATCTGTGTCGTGCGTGCGTACTCAGTTATCATCAATAAGCTACTATCTAGTGACTAGGTGAACGCCTCAAATGCAAACAAGATGAATAGTGTGAAAACACCAAAACTGAGGAAAATTACCACTTCAATCAAGCATAGCAAGCCATAGAATCATTTTATGTACGGGAGAGATTGCATGATGGATGGATGGTATGAAATTGCGAGATCGAGTCTGTCGTACCTACAGATATTTGGCGTCGATCCAAAGAAACTGAAAAATATTACGAATAAATAAATGGTTTGTATTTTAGCTTTCTTGACACTTTATCAATATTCAAAGGACTTCTTCATTCCATGATTAACGTAGTGACTATATTCTCTTTGCTATGATATCAGAAGGGCTGAATTTTTGATATTTTGTCTAAGATCTTGCCCATCTCTGTCGGACACACCCAGACATTATAAGAGGATTCAAAGTTCCTTATGTCTACGTGGTAAAAAAAAGGAAGTTTAATCCTCAGATCTCTCAGATACAGCTTAAGTTTATATTTTAATGGAAAAGAGAAATCAAGAGTGCTGGTAAAGTGAAGCAAATGCATCAAAGTTATACGCATTTTATGGCCGGTTACAAGAAAGCGCCTCCTGTCTTAAAAAAAATACCATTTCATAATGACTATCGAACCCTATTATAGGTATGGAACGAGAAAACGACATAAAAACCTATATCTACTTATACTTAGGGTCTTGGAAACAAGAATATAAAATGTTTGCTTTACAATAATAAATAAAATTTCAGCCTATAAAGCCATAAAAATTTATGTTTACCTATAAATTGAACATAACTAAGTAAACAATATCAAGTTATGCAGTAACAATCAGGCGCCATGTCTAACTTGCCATGCCTGATTCTACTTTTAGCCCGACCTTGGATCTCCGTTAGCTTTGATAGAGAATGACATTGTACAAGGTCAACAGTAATCTCTCTACGCAGTACCAGTACCTAGTACGGTTGCGCTACGACATCTTGGTTACATGTTTCTGTAATAAATCGATAGCTTTATGTTCGGAATTTAAATTTTGCTTTCGCCTGGCGCTAGTTTTAGCAGCGTTAGATAAATATTGACTTTTTGGCTTCAGATTTATTGAACGTAAATTCCTTTGGGAACCAATTTGGTGTGCATGTTCAAAACTAAATCTTTTGCGTCGTATTTTAAAACCACTCTAAGGGAACCCAACTTCTTTCTCTGTAGAAAAATATAATGTTACTTAGGTACTGACAGATTGACCGATAACTAGCGTGAATAAAGTCATCGTTACTGCAACAAGGTTGATATAGCATGAGATGAGAGTCATGAGGAATAGCAAAACATCAAAATAATCGAAACAACGGGTTCAATGACACGCACTGCACACCTTATATCAGACAACTTCCTATTTTCGTAGCGAACAAGGATAAACAATTATACCACTGACGATGGGAGAGAAGTATCTAAAATATAAGTTCGTATAGTGAGTGGCCGAGGCACTCACACGTACAGAAATGTCAAGTAAGCGCAGGATTATGGTCAACGGCACATTCTTTATACCCAGCAGTGGGTGAAGTCAGGATGATGATGAGTTTTTGGGCCATCTCTTGGTTTGCGAATCTAAAATCTGATCAGACAATTAAACTAAAACTCCGAAGAGCCTTCAGTTGTCGGTACCGGTACCCGACAATTTTGTGGCGCAGAACATAGCACCGATCGGTACTCGGAAACTAGATTATTTTTCATAACGTTTATAAACTACAAGTTAATTCTGATGAATACAAAAAAATATTGATACTATTAGGTGTTGTTTTATCGATCGGTAACAGATCGAGATTCATGAAATTGCAAATAAAATATTGTGCACACGAACGAAGATTACAAACAAAATCCATACTAATATTATAAATGTGAAAGTAACCCTAAACCGGGTACTTTTGACCTGGCCCTTCTCCAAAATGTCGCCAATTTGATCCAAGAAGTTTCGCCTAGGCCTTCCCCTTCCAGCTGTATGAAGAATGTAATGAGAGTGAATGAGGCGGGGGCTGTGTGTCGGGATCGTAGCAAGTGGAGATCCGTGATCTCTGCCTACCCCTTCGGGAAAGAGGCGTGATTTTGTTTATGTGTATGTGTGTGTGAAAGTAACTCTGTCTGTCTGTTTGTGACGCTTTCACGCCCAAACCGCTGAACAGATTAAGCTGAAATTTGGCATAGTTAAAGGTTGTATCCCAGGGAAGGACATAGGCTACTTTTTATCCCGAAAAAATAAAAAAATCCCGAGGGACCGCGGGTCACACCGCGGGAGCGCAGCTAGTATGAAAATAAATTAGTACTTTGTAGAAAATATAAACTTCAAATCAATCGATAAAACATTTTTTATGTAAAATGATACGCTGATCTCATTTTACTAAAATTAGCAGCCGCGAACTCATCACGAAATATTTTTGCGATACCATCCAAATATACTAGCATGGCCTAGATTGTTGTTTTAGACATAGTTTTGCGAGTGCCGCGGTCTCACGGGATTACCTACTACAATTTTTCGAGAGAATATTTATATGTGTTGTTAATCCACGGAGCTATCTTGATAACTAACAGCCGCGCCGGTTTGATATGAAGGATTAAAAGCACAAAACTACAAACGTTTGTATATTTATAATATCAGTATGAAATGCAATTTTTTACTAAGAACATGAAACATTATTGCCATTTCAAAGATTAATCCGTATATATGGGCCAATGCCAGGTCACAGCCCAATTACACTTCGATTCCATATATCCGTTAATATTTAAAGCTCTTATGTTGCATGTCCTATAATTTATGTAAAACTATCGACTGGTAGACAAAACGGTGAAACTAAATTTTTACTTCTCGTCACTCATATTATGTGGAATGAGTTTGAATATTTGGTATGTTGTAATGTTCCTGTAATGTTCAACTAAATATAAGTAATTATAAATAACACACGTACATAACTGTGTTGGTAAAGAAAACTAAGTCAGATGATTTTTCTGTGGCTTAGAGCTCGTTAAGGATATAATTTTTTATTGATATGGCTGACAATTTTGATGTTGTTTTTAAAAAACATCATCGACTAAATAACTTTTAAAATGTTTAATCAATCGAAGGTGAGCTCAATCTGAGTACCTACCCTGTAAAGCACTCGACACGCAATTTTATCTGTATTTAGGTACATTTTAATCATATTTCTAAAACATGTATATTGGAAGTATCGGATAAGAATTATGTACCTACCTATCCTATCTGTCTCATAGAGATATGATATGAATGAACTACTGAAAACGTGAAACAAAGAAAAACGAAACTATTTGGAAATCATACAAATTGCAACATTGATTTTATACGGCTCACTTCGCTCGCTGAAACATCTTCGTTCACTTTGTCTTGCTGAGCATGCTACTGTGTAAATAGTCAACTACATTGAACAATAAACGAAATTCAGAGCCTAGTTCAGGCTAAATTAATATGCGTAGGATTTTGTAGGGACAACACTGGATTGTCATTTTTTAAGGAGCCTTCATCATTATTTCACCACGACAAGAATAAGATTGAACGAACTCTTACATATTCTTGTTGATCTAAGAATAATAATGCATAGCTACTATGCATGCAATGCAATGTCTTGGAACCGGAAAAAAACAATAAACTTTTAAAGTACTTGGCTAAGATGTTTTGAAGTTGAATAATTAACACGTAGCAGCAAATTAAATGGATCATGAAAATGTATAGCAATGTATAGAGAAAGTTAATTATAGAAATGATAATAAGCATGTTATAATAATGATAAAGGGATATTATATCAATTGCAAATTGCAATGTACGCAATTTAATATTTACACGTGATAGCGATTAGCTGTTTGTATTTTCTTTTAGATGAAGCATAAACTTAATTTGAAAGCAACGCAAAAGGTTGCGGGTTCGATCTCCACTGTGGGACCCATGTTTGTATGATCTACAAATATTTGTCACGAGTCTGAGTGTTTCGATGTATAATATATGTATGTATTTACAAACAAAAAAGTATAAGTAAGTAGTATATGTATTATCATATCAGTCATGCATGTAGTACCCATACCATAACACAAGCTCTGCTTACTTTGGGACTTGATGATGCTGTGTGAAAAGTCCAGCATTATTTATTTAAATTAGTTCCAAGCAAACTGAAGCGAAGGCCCGGTCTACACCGGACTCCGTTAAGCTCGCAAGAATAAATTGTGTTTCCACCAACCAATAGTCGAGCGGAAAGGACGCGAGTAGAAAGAGTTGAAATGAATTCAAAAATGTGGAAACAAAAAGCAAAACTGTTGGTGGAAATCAAAAGCTATCTCAAAGAAAGGGAGTCCATTCCGCTCAGCCATTTCTCGCTCATAACCCTTTTGCGGTGTAAACCCGGCTTATTTGTTACTCATTTGTAGCTTCTGTTATGACTGCATCCTTCAAATCTATTTGCGTTACAATTAAAGGTAATCTATTAAAATGACAGTAATAACAGTGATTTACGTTGTACAAAAGCGTTGCATCTGATAATAATGCCGTAATAACTGCTAGATTACATTGCATAACATGCCGATACAACAATAAATTGGACTGTAGTGCTTTCACATAGAGTCGTAAATCGCATGTTCTAAGCGTTGAATATATCATTGTACTGGATGTGCTTTGATTAAACTGCTGAGATATGGCATCCTAAGTTGTAAATAAGGTCACTTTTTTGCATATTGGATTTAGATTGGATTATTATATTTCACCTGTTATGATTATTATCGCTTGCACATAGAATAAATGTTAGCAGTGCTGATCTGTACAATAAAAAACATTACGAATGACCTAATGCTTATTAAAAAAAAAACCATCTGCAATCAGTTTTCCAACTATGCATGAGCAAATTTGCGGGTGTAGTCAGACAGAGTTCACTCCTGGTTTACCTCTCTAGTAGGCACTCTTCATTGATTTAGTCACACATTTAGCTGCATGACATCTTTCCTTTTAAGTCGTCTTCTATAAGTAGGTTTTGTGAGTTGTTGTGCTAGTTGATTAGGATGGCTTATCAGTTTTTCCTGATATGTTTGAGCAGTGGTTTTGATTTTAGAGAAGACTTCTAGAGAAGATCCAGGATACATTGGAGATATTTTTCAGGAGGTCATTTTGGAGGCGCTAAATAATGTTCACATTAGAGGTGCATGCTGAACCCCATAGTTGTATGCCGTTAGTCCATATTAGCTTCAGTACAGGCTTGTTGTCTACTGACAGCTTTGAGTTTCTCCCAAGTAGCCAGTAGAGTCCTCTGTATTTTAGACTGGGTTGGTCCCTTTTAGATTGAAGGTGTTTCTTACACATTAGGCGGCGATCTAGGTGCATACCTAGGTATTTAACAGAATCACTGTGTGGGAGCGGGTCGTTTCCTAGATTGACGGGTGGACAGTCACCTCTTTTTAGTGCGATAGTCCAGTGACTTTGAATAAGTTTTTAGAATTCAGTTTTTCTTTAGTTTTGGGGATTTTTATCGAAAATGCATCAATACGTCCGAAAAAACTAATAAACAAATAGGATCACGGCTGTATCCACAAGGTGCGGTATATCGAATAATCTCTTGTACGTAAGTTAGGTATAGTATAGACTACTTAGTGTAAGAGGAGGCCAATTTGTGGATTATACTTTTATAAAGCACACAAACTCTGACAAACAAGACAATAAAATGCCAGTCTGGAATGTCGCTACTATTTTATAAGCCGTGCGCTCATTGCATCATTTTTCTGAAGACATAGATAGAAAGAATAGGAACCATAACATTTTGTCTAGATTTCATCATAATGTTCGTCTCCTCGATAAATAAGGCAACAAAATAGTGTCGATCCCTTTCACTCCCAATCAATTGCAACATCATTACATCTCACTCTTTCACAAAGACATTGTTCTTCCACAAGGAAGCTCAAACTAGGGGCGCGCCTCAAGTGATTTGTGGTTCCTAAAGTAATGGAATAATTTATTGAATATTTTTTTTTATTGAATAGACTCCGTATTTGAGCCATGCTAATTGCATAAACTGTTAAAAATAGATTTCAACCATTTCAAGAGAATACTATTTGAACAAGTGTTTAGCATAGAACAAAATTGATTTACATTGTACCTATATGCAAATTTGCCACTGCATGATGGCATTGGTCTATAAACACTAAACAGCTAATTATTAAAAAAAATGGATATGGTAGGAACCTACCAGGTTAAAGTCAAAGTCCAAATCAAAAAGCATTTATTCAGTAGGACCGCTGGGATCACTTTGAAGGTTAGGTACTCAACTAATAAAATCTATGTGCACTTAAAAATTAAAATCCTTTCATCACATTGGTTCGAAAGAACTAGTGACACGATAAAATGAAGAATAAAATAGATTGGTAAATGGGCCTTTGAGAAGTAGGTTGGTGGGTAGGTCGAAAGTCTCGAAATATATGACAACATTATTGTTTAGTATTAATTTTTTTTTCACGTCATAAAATGTGACAAAATGTATTGACAATGTATTGACAATTGACATACCTGATGCCTCGGTATCTTAGAGCACACCTTCCTAGGATTAGTGGTGCTGTCAGAACGTGGTGGGGGAGGTGGTGGGATTCCCACACCTTGGGATGATTGAAGACGAGTCTTCACCACTTCCAAAGGACATGTCACCACTGCCCCTGCGGTGCCGGCCACACTGAAAATAATAAAATTATATTTTTATGAGGAACAGCATGTCACTAGTGTTGGCTCACTAACTCATATGTAAACTTACTCAGAGTAGTTTATTTATTTATGGGAAAACGAAACTTAGGCCTTTACATCAATAATTAGATGATTTATACAGCGTCAGGAGGCAATCCATGCCTACACTTAACGGGACGCTATAGTGCCTGGGATATTGTTTTGAGATGAAATAGGCTTGCCCAGCACCTAAACCATCCTCTCAGCTTAATCAGCCTGGCCCACAGGAAAGTCAAGTTCAATATGTGTGGAGCTGACTAAGCTGCGGGTTTCCTCACGATGTTTTCCTTCACCGAAAAACAACTTTTAATTCAGTAACTAATAGATACACATAGATAGAAACAGAAAGCCAATAACAGCCCCCTTAGCATGGCGATTGTCCTATGTACCGGAGAATAGATAAAAATGACAGTAATGACATAAGAGTGTAGACAAAAGTAACTTTTATCCACATTCTTCCCGTTTTATCCACACTAATGTCATTACTGTCATTTATATCTATTCCTCGGTACCTAGACAAACCCCATATTAAAGCGGCAGGTTTTCATGTTTACGAAACAATTTAGGACACAAAGTCGTGGATACCAACAAAAAACAACTAAAAAACAATAAATAGATTTATAGAAAGTTTATAGTATTTTAGGTAAATAAATATTTTAAGAAAATGAGGAGGCCTAATACTCAGCAGTGAGTGGATGTGGGCTGATTAGATAGATAGATAGATAGATAGATAGATAGAAATATTTTTTAAATGAGTTTTATAAAAAGTTTTATAGAAAGCATTCTACAAAGGTTAAAACCAATATTGGGAACTTTTACGGACTTTTATGCCCCAACAATCTCTACAAGGTTACTAAATGATTGCACTTGTTGTGATATAATTACGTTTACATAACTATTCTGTATATTTACATTACTTCATGATATGGCTGTTATTATATTAATGTTCACCAATTTGATAGTAAGAATTTGTATAAATGGCTTATGAAGGTATCTACTTAAATCTTCTTTCAAGCTAGTGTGGTGAAAAGGTTTTAGGTGCACCAACCAAAGTTTGATCCTGAAAGGCTGATTATTTTTTATTTTAAAAATCAGTAACATTAGTGATATTGCCATAACAATTTTCTGTTTAGTTTGTGAACATGCAATAGAGGTATTAATTATGTTATTTTGTTTGTTATTTTTATGTTGTGTTCTTTTTACACATATTTTATGTATAAACAGCGGTTTAGATTTTAGAATGTTTTCTGTAAATGGATACATCTTTTTTAATCGGAGTGGTGGATACGTGTTTTGAATATTTATAGTGTATACATCTTATTGGCCGTGACTGTACCTGCCTACCAAAACTACATATGTTTTCAGCAGTTAAATGTTAACATCAACGAAGACTACTTCAGGTATGGAGATGGATAATTTTGCAAAGGAATGTGCTAAGTTGATTTCTGCGTGTTGCACATTTCACCCAACGGATCTAGGCATTGGTGAAGTTAGCCGTTTGTCTGCGCAGAACACAATTTTGTATGAAAAAGCGTTCACTGCGCAGACAAACGGCTAACTTCACGGATGCCTAGATCCGTTGGGCGAACTGTACAATTCATGATAGTGAACCATCATTACTTTCCTGATCAATGATGATATTACATTATAAAACTCTAGGTAACTACCTAAATTGATCCTTCTAGCAAATTCTTCATACACCCTACCCCTTATAACAGGTATTATGTGTATCACTCACGCGTAGGCACAACCAAAGGCCGCTGGCGTAAACAATAATAGTATAGTATGACACCTCTTCGTACATGTGCCAAATGAATGCCACACAAAGATTACTTCTGACTTTTGATAAAAAATGATAACAGTATTAAGTAGGCAGAATTCCGATTCCCGGTAAGTAGGTACTCACCCTCCGGCCACTAAATGTATTGCTGTATCCCTTTGAGACATTTTAGCGCCGCTACAATAATTACATGTCTGTAATTACGACGGTCTATAAATAAACAAAATGCACTACCACTGATTCTGTACGATCACACCAGCCTCGACACTACACTACGACGAAAACAAATCAATGAACTGCCAAGAAACACACGGCCGAAACTGTTTTCAATAATATTTTGTTGTTTTTCAGGATAATCCATTAATACACACAAGGAACCGCATACGTTCTCATACACGAATGGAGTGATCATTTAATTTGTACGCAGCGCGCGGCAAACAAGTCAGCGGGCGGCACACGAAATTCACGTGCACACACAAAAAAAAAATAGTGAAGCAACGCAACGAATATATTGAAACAAGATAAAATTACTCTGAGCCTCTGAGGAAACAAGTTTTACAACGCACACAAGCGAAGGAAGATTCAGAACTTACACTCAGCAGAGATTCAGAACGTACGTGACGTCCCGCATGACGTCGTACTGCAGGAAATCCTTGTCTGGGATTGGTCAGCTCAGAACTGAGAGAGAGGGCAATAACTCTTTCTTTGTCTAACGTTAACTTTGAGTTGCAAGCAAAAAAATTTAAACTAGAGTCTGGCAAATGAAAGTAGACCCTGAAAAATCGTGGCTAATTCAAAAAATTTAAGCGTGGCAACAACAAAAAAATAGTAAAACATGTAAGAATATTTAAATCTCTGCAGGGTAAATTTTCTAGCACTATGTTTAAAATAATAACCAAGTATATAAGTTATAGCACGCGGCAGACCGCGGCGACGGTGGAGAGACGAACTTGACTCTTACTCTCCCCATTGGAGAACATTAGCTTACAATAAAGTTGAGTGGAAGAAAGGAAGGGAGACCTTTGCCCTGCAGTGGGACATCACGGGCTCATAATAATAATAAATAAGTAATAAGTTGTGTTCTTCCAAATGATCGGTTGCCACGCTTATATTTTTTGAATTTGCCGCGATTTTCAGGGTCTACTTTCATTTCGCCAGCAGTCACCGGTATGCCGTGCACAACGCCACCTCAACGCTCTGTCTGCATCTAATGCAGACGTTGATATCTTTGCCGACAGATGGCCCACGCTTGTGAGAGCGTGTCTAAGCTATAGTGAGGAGCCTAGCTCATTGATGCCGTGGTAGTTATTTGCTCAGTAGGTATAGGTACTTATATGATAAGTTTTTAAGTTAGGTGTTCTATGAGTTAGAGTTTTTTATCTGTGTTATTTTATTTTATTTTTATTTTTGTTTTAAGAGCTGTTATTTTTGTTTGTTTTTTGTACCACTTGTGCCTCTCTATAGTTAAGTTAAGTTTAAGTTTTAAAGATCTCACTAGGTTAACGCCTTAGATAAGAAAATATCTGTAATGTTAGCTTAAGTTGTAAATAAATAAATAAATAAATAAATTTGCCAGAATCTATTTTCTATAGCTTTCTGTACCGGTATTACACCATAGAGATGTAAAGGCTCTTTATGGTGCGACAGTCCAATGTATCAGCTGATTTGACTTTGACATTATTGACAACATTGATTTGATTGATGGATGATTGCATAATTTTTTTTTGATAAAATTGCATGCAGGCATTTGCCGGTCGATTTGTGTGAATTTACAAAGAATCCTGCTCTATTTTATATTAACAATGTTTGCATCCCGTAAAATCGGAGCTGTTTTGTAAGCAGTATTTCTTTATTTTTCGGTATTTTGGCGAGCTGAAAGTGGTAAGTTCAATGTTTTTCTAAAGTCGTTTTTACATATTTGCAGGCGCACAATGGGTGCGTCTCGCCAGAAGCATACTCTACCTGAGCTCCCTTATGAGTACAGTGCTTTGGAGCCGGTCATTAGCCGAGAAATCATGAGTCTTCACCACAGCAAGCATCACGCGACCTATGTCAACAATCTGAACGTTGCCGAGGAGAAGCTGGCAAAGGCGCAGGCAAACGGTACCGGTTTCATGATGTTTTTATTCTTTAACTTATCCAGGATCAGAAATTAGACAAATGAGTTCACTGGTTGAGATATAAACGACGACCTCTGTGGCGCAGTGGGCGAAGGTCCGCCTGCGACGCAAAAGTAAATAAATAAATAAATATAAATAATGCTGGACTTTTCACACAGCATCATCTAACAAATAATAAAATTCGTGCACTAACTCCCACCCTAGGAAAACCTTTTGTGGGTAGTTAGTCCTCTTTCGTGTTGGGTCAGTTAAAATTGTAAATTCTTACAAGTACTCTAAAAAATAGTGCGACAGTGCAAGTAAAAATTAAGAATATTTTAGCATTTTTGGGTCTCAAATGTAATTTATTTTAGAAGAAGGTTGCGGGTTCGATCGCCGCGGGACTAATGTTTGTATGACCTACAGATATTGGTCTTGGGTCTGGGTGTTTCTATGTTAATATAAAATATATTATGTATGTATATGTATTACAAAAAAAAGTATATAAGTAGTTTATCAGTCATTCTAGTACCCATAACACAAGCTCTGCTTACTTTGGGGCTAAATGATGCTGTGTGAAAAATCCAGCGTTATTTATATTTAGTTATTTATTTATACAAAAAAAATAACCTAATTGAATAACTGACAAACTATAGAATAGGTAATTTACATTCTAACATAATATATATATTTTTTTTTAAGGATATTTATTTACAGAAACTAAGACATAATATTGCTTGTATCCTAATTAAATAAGTAAAATTAAATGATAACACTCTCTGTGTCATTCTATCTGACAGCAGCAGACACAAACTCACTCCTAGGGCTCCTCAGCGCTATTAAGTTCAATGGCGGAGGCCACATCAATCATGCAATATTCTGGATGAATCTCACTCCATGTACTACGGAACCATCTTGCCCTTTGGTGCAAAGTGTTGAACAGTAAAATATTATTTTATTTTTTATTTAGTTGTATTATTGCATTCAAATCAACCACATAAAGTATTTTTTATTAGTTTAGTGGTATATATGCAGTTGATCATTATGTATAGTTCAGACATTTGAATGACAAACCTAGAAACTGTCAGGTTTTTAATATTAGGATTGTAAAATCTAATGAGGTATGTGCCCCATTCTTCAGGAGACATCCAAACTGTCATCAGTCTGGCCCCAGCCCTCAAATTCAACGGAGGTGGTCACATCAACCACACCATCTTCTGGCAAAACCTCTCGGCCAATGGTGGAAAGCCAACTGATGCCCTCACTCAGGCCATTGAGAAGTAATAATTATATAAGCATGCTTTGTGAATGTGCTTTGCTTTTCTAACCTTGCTATTTGATCCTTACTAATCGAAATAATTTTTGGATGGACACAAGAAACATTGTGACAGCAATATTAATTTACTTGATTTTGGTAAAAAGCATTTTTTTTATGGTGACCATCTGATCCAAGAAAATTTATGTTACATTAGTATGTAACATTTAATATTAGGGGAAGTTTGAAAGTGGCGACTATTTCTGAAAAGGTGAGGAGTGCTAGGTGGGCTTGGTATGAACAGGGTTATGAGGAGGGATGAAAACCATGTTACCAAGAGAGTGATGAATATGAGTGTGGCTGGAGATTATGCAAGTAGAGGAAGGCCGAAAAAGAAGTGGTTGGATTGTGTGAGAGATGATATGAATGTGAAAGGAGTGGATACATATTTGACGAGTGATAGGAGTGAATGGAGGAAAAAATAAATGTTGTGCCGACCCCACTTAGCGTGGGATAAGGGCAAGGGAATGATGATTAGTATGTAACATTTATATGAATTGAAGTTGTGTTTCACAACTTCATTATCATTAGGTGCATGTTTACTAATAGTTATTGAGATAACATTCATCAAAACATTTCTGCACCTGATTGTCCATTGTAGAAAGTACTTGCAATAATTAATTGGCACTATATTGATGTCATGAGCTTTTGAATAATCAGAGCATACAGATTATTTCACTAATAAGTAACTAATGGTACCACCTTCTCTGGATAAAGAAATAGAGGTTAGACAAAAAAACTAAATTGAATCAGTTTCATGATAGGCTATCCTAATATCACAATAGATCAATTGACATAGAATGTTTGAATGTTGATACTTTTACAACAATCTGTAGAACTTCTTTGATGAACCAGACTAATTTTGTACATTTTCTACAACCTGTGAATGTAGATCTGTTTTTGTTTGTGCAATCTTGTCTCACACCAATTATGTATGAAGTATTATGAGTTTTATCTTAAAATCCGTATACTTACCTACAAAATGAGAAAATGACGTCACCACATTTATTTATGAATCTTTCAAAGTAATTCTCTAATGTTCCAGGGACTTTGGCTCCTGGGAAAACATGAAGAACCAATTGGCCACAGCTTCGGTGGCAGTGCAGGGCTCCGGTTGGGGCTGGCTTGGATACAACAAGCAGATGAAGAAGCTACAAATTGCTACTTGCCAGAACCAAGACCCACTTCAAGCCACTACTGGTATTCCGTTAAAATAATTTCATTTCAACCCAAGTACAATTTAATAAAAAGTCGAGATAAGTGCGCCGATACAACCAAATAGAATATGGCCACTTAATTGGCCAGTATAATGATGTCTCGATAGATGGCGCTAGTTTCATTTGCCATTGCAAGGAAAACTTGTTTTATATTTATTTATCCAAATCTTATGCTATGCATGGAGGACTGTGTGACTATAGGGTGTTTGATATTTATTTATGTATATTTAATTTCCCAGGTTTGGTGCCACTTTTCGGAATCGACGTTTGGGAGCACGCATACTACCTTCAGTACAAAAATGTACGCGCCGACTACGTGAAGGCCATTTTTGAGATCGCTAACTGGCAAGATATCTCCCACAGATTTGAATCTGCAATCCAACATTAATCTCAGCATTTATTTATAGTTCATCTTTTTAGATTTGAGCTGATTATACTCGTAGCTTTTGTCGACACTTGGGTGGACCCTTGCAATTAGATTGTGATATAAGTTTTAAAGTAAACGTTTTTTTTTTTATTACAAAGTTTTATTCAAAATTGCACCTACTACTTAACTATGGATGGATTATTATGGTAGGTAATGATAAAATATTTAAATTATTTGTTACATTTGCAACAAAATAACATAAACAAGCACGTACAACCGTTCCGCTCGCGCAACTGGACTTAGCGCAAGTGTGGCAGGCATTTGAACAAATATTTGAACACATCTTTGAACCCTTTGATGTGCACTAAAAAACCGACACCACCGCATGGCAAAGTGCAAACAAAATGTTTGTTCAAACTTAGCACACATAGTCAAAGTACCGTGCCACACATGTGTTCTTGAACAAACATTTGAAGCAAGTCTGATGTCGGCATTATGGAATGTTTAGATTTAGTAAAGGGTAAAGGAACGTAAATGTCAAAAACAATCTGACGTCTGACGTCTTCCTGCTGTCATAATAGTTCAATCCAATCGCCAAGCACCGTCATTCGTCGCTAATCAGTTAGCATTAGCAGTGCTTTGCTCCTGAGTCCTGATTATTTTTCACTTTGTGGAGGAAAATAATAAAAAATATTAGTTTTCTGAATAGTTTTCAAGTGGTATTCCAGCTGAAGGTGCCCAGAAAAACCCTTTTTGTCGCCTGTAAAGTGGTAAGTAAAAGTTTTTTACAACCGTTGTTTCGCTACGAGGTGTTATTGATTTTTTCAGTCTTTAAATTGTACTACTCTTCTCACAGACAGAGTTCTCAGATGTAAAGAAACAACTATAATATTATTTTCAACGATTCAGTTGTTTTATGTTCGAGACGGTAAATTACTGAGGAAATCTAGAGAAAATTACCTACTAGGGCGCAAAGAGTTGGGTAATTACTTGGATCACTTGATTCACTCGGCTTCAAACTGCATAGAAGGTCGCTTTCTTCAATTTTGCAGCTAAATAAACTAGAACATTATTACTAATATTTTTCTGGTGTAATAATTTTCAAAATTTAGTCCTCAATTGCATCTAGACAATTATGGTGCTCAATTAAAATTTATATGAACCTCTAAACTCTAAAGGATCAGTTGATCAATTAAGATGAAATATACCTACCTACCTATCAAGAACATCATAGAAGGAAAAGTGGAAGGAAGATGAGGAAGAAGAAGGCCTGAAGAAGATCGCTGTCATGTTGTATAAAGAAGTAAAGGAGACCGCATTGGAAAGGGAGAGGTGGAGGAAGTTGCATCATTGCACCAACAAGGGCTGAGCTCTTAAATTTGATGATGATACCTACCTAATAATAAGTAAAAAAATCCTAGCCATCCTAAAATAAAAGGTAAAATTTGAATGGAGACCCAAGATTTCTGAGAAATACCATTTTTCCGATCATCCACGTGGTAGGATTGCTATTTTGGATCTGGTGCGCACAAATCACAAGAAATAGTTGACTTTTGATTTAATTGATGAAGTTTACATTATAAATCATGGAACATTACATGCTCAAGCACCTGTCAGAAGTTTATTATATTGTGTGGAATGAGTTTATATAAATAATAAAATAAACTACGCAAGTGTTGTGGAACACTCAGTTGGAATGAAGTTTGTAGATTTGACATTTTGTGCACCTTGTGCACCACCTTTCGCACTCTGCTTTTTTTTTGCGCACTAGGTACTACACCATTTTGCACAATTTGTGATGTTATCAACGACTAGGTCCGTCGCGGTGATACCCGCGATCCCTCGGGAAAACATCACTTTCCCAGATAGGGATAACGTAGGATTCTAATGGTGACAGAATTTTTCAAATCAGTCCAGTAGTTTCGGAGCCTATTCAATGCAAACAAACAAATCTTTCCTCTTTATATTAGTGTAGAACATGTTCTTTTGCTTCTCCTGTAAAGTTGTGTTTTTGCAGTTATCAATTTATTCCCAGAAGACATCGATATTTCGTGACGGTAAAATGGAACGCTTTCTTTTATTTTTCTAGCCTAGCCTCCATCCTCAATACCGTCTGAAAGGAACTTTGTTTATGAGCTGTTGGTTGTGGGTTTGAGTCTTACTTACCTAAAATTTATGTGAAGTACCTTGTAGTAAATTTAATATGTATGTAATTATCAGTTAACTACCTATTTACTTACCAAGATGGTGCTGTGTAATGTTTACCAAAATTGATTGAAATATCTATACTTAGGTCAGGTCTCTAGGTTATCTTTGAATATTGCAGGTAAAATATACTTGGTAAGGTTCTTTTGTAATCTTCATAATAACGGCATTGGGTTCATAATGTTGTTTTACTGAACAGTGTTTCAGGAAATTTAGGGCTGTTTGTAATTTATTGCCAGAACTACAACAAAATTCAAATTGCACAATGCATGAATATAATTATAGAGGGTTGTTGCTAGAAATGTGCCAAGTATAGAGATAGGTCATGTTTTGCATTAGGGTGACTATGACACTTTGATTTGATCAGGAAATTTTTGACCACACAGAAACTGCTTTTAGCAATAATAATGGTCGTTACTTCGTCAAAAATAAATAAGAGCCGATTTCGCGATGATAACACACACACACACACATCTCCGCGCCGTAAATTATTTGACAAGGCAGTATGGTGAATAGACTCACTATAAAGTACCTACTGTCCTATTGTATTGAGTAATGCATGGTGTCCCCAGCCGATGGATTATCGGAAACGGCGCCACACGCAAACCTTCCGACGGTGAATGCACTCCATAGAGGGGGTAGAAGGGGTATTACAGGAAGGGGGGGGGGGGTGCATCCATAATTGAGGTCCTGGGGTTATTATGTCTCCAGTTTGTAGAATTGTAGGCTATTCTCTAGGCGACTTATTCATTTGGGCGGATCAACTTTTTTCTGTCATGAATCAACTTTTCGTGTAAAAAAATAAATGTTGAAATTTTGCTATAATTTCACCTAATATTGTTAAATAAATTTCTGCAGTTTACAAATCTACTACGAGCACCAAAAAATTTTGCCGTTTTCATGGATTTTTATGCCTTTATTCCAAAAGTGGCTCCCAAAAATGTCACCTAACTAACAATGACGTATTATGGTAAAAAGTTCATAAAAAACAATATTTTAAAAAGTAAATCTGTTTCAATGTGAACTATTACTCAATTAAATTAATCTGGCATAATCAAAATTTAAATAAAGTGTCTAATTTTTTTGAAAATATACCTCATTGTGTCTCTGGGGTCACTAAATGAAAGAAATTTTATTTACTTTTCTTGTAATTCTGTTTCTAGAAGCGCCAGAAAGATGCACTTTTTACATGACTATTGTTGTTTATTCTTCAAACTTTGGTCATACAACATTTTGTAAAATAACCTTTACTTTTTTAATAATCCTGCTATCAGTGTCCAAATTTTTGGGGACAACTACGTGAGCCCGGAGACATAATGGTGACCCTAGAGACATATACGGTACTATGCCATAGGCAAGTCACAGTACAAAAAACCATACAAGGTACAAAAAATATTTTAAATGTGACAACCAGTTTACTTTTTATAGTTAACACAGAAAATAAACCCTAACCTAACAAATATCACATTTTTCTCTAAAATTAGAGATAACATTTTATGAAAATGGGGGTTTTAGTTTATTTAAACAGTCATCTGCGTAGTAAACCAGTCCCCTATCGCATTTTTTCACAAAATAACATAAATCTCGCTTAATGAAGAAGACCAAAAAAGCTTTTTGTGGATGAAATATAAATTCTTTTCTCACTAAGTTACCGACTGAAGATATCTTTCGGAACAAATGGCCACAAAAAATAATTTTACTACCTGTAGATTCATCAAAATAATCAGCCTTTCATCCCATGGGATGAGAAAGGCTGGGCCAGCTGTGGTCATTCTGGCCAGCCATGCCTGGGGGTAAGGCCTTTCTTTACTTCTGTCATTCGTCTCTGTCCTGTGGTATCTTGCCCTTGTATTATATTCTACAGACTTAACCATTCCATCGATCCATTCGTTCTGTGATGACGAACACCACTCTATTTACCACCAGGTCACTACTCATTTACAACTTTGATCCTGTCATCACCACACCTGGCCACTTGTCCTGCCCAAACAACTCCATTTGAGCTCCAATAACCACTTGTGTGTGTTTCAGCATCGAGGACTGGGTATATTTAAAAGTGTAATACCGAGCATTGCTTATTCCATGGCTCCCTGTCATGGGACTCTGATCTTGTGCAGTCTCCTTCGTGAGCGCCCATGTCTCGGCACAATAATTTCATAGTTAGTGGACTCAATTACTACTTTGCTACTGCTGTCATCACCGCGCCTGGCTAGTCCTTCCCAACCAATACCATTTGAGCCCCAATAACCGCTTGTTCATCTTGAAATTTTGGCTTGTTCATAATGTTCATTCGGGAATTTCGACAATCTTATAAGTTTGATACCGAGCTTGCTTTATAGCTCTCAGTGCAACTCTGATCTTGAGCACAGTCTCCTTCGTGAGCGTCAATGCACCATGATGGTAGTTAGCATAAACTGCTACATGGGATGGCAGTTGGCAGAACACATTGGCAGATCTTATTTCCAATGGCAATGTTTGGAACCGAGGACCTGGAGATATTCGATATAATTTTAGGTGACCATGGTGGCCAGGCCTACTTTAAGATAAAAAGTAAACTACTTTAAGATGAGTGATCAGGATCACGCATCTCTAAAAACCACCGGAAAAGGATGAGGTTGAGGTCGTCTACAAACCTAAGGTGCTACAGGAAGACACCTACCTGCAGGCAGACTTTTATTCCCGAGCTGTCTAATTCAAGAGTTTTTACGACGTTTCCTAGGACAGCCGTAAAAAGCTTGGGTGATAAGATGTTTCCCTGTCAACATACTAATAGTTTTCCTCTTTAAACGAGGATTTGGAGAATTTTGCTATGTAGCCGCACTTTTATGGTAGTATACATCATCCGCAGTATATCCATATAGTTAAAATGGATCTGACAGCGATGGAGAAAGATTTCTTGCTTCAAAGGTTTTTTTCGTAATCTACGAAGGCCATGCATATTCAAGCCAGTTGACCTCTTGACTCTTCTCGGTCGTTGACATCGAGTGTGGGTACAAATAGACTAAATAGAATGCGTAAAAGCAGAATCGAATGAAGTATGGTGTATTGTATCGACCTCACAAACGACTTGTATTCTTAGTTCATACTTAAAGCAATTTTAAACATAAATCTGAGTGTTTTCTATTAGAAACTAAAAATGTGCAATGAATCTTTATGTATTAAACCCGTCTATCACTCACCAGATTGTTTATTGTATAAATTATGGTAATTTTTATGCAGAATGTCTCTTGGCTCACTAAAAATTGTCTCTTGGGTCACAGTTTTTGTGAGCCAGTGGAACGGTGACTCAGGATACAAACTAAGGTTTTTAAATCTTTTTCTTCAACGAATTTGATGAAAGAAAAAAAACACGTGGATGCAAAGCATTTCAGAATCAAATGTCAAAACATAATAACCAAATTACTTTAAAGAGTAGTTTACTTGTAGGAAATTTCGTCGTGAGTCAGCGGATAAAAAACAATGACACCCAGTCCCGCTGCGAACTACACACGTAATGGCAGAGTCCACATAATGGCCAAGGGTCAGCAATCTTTATTTTACGACATGCAGATGAGTTTTCTATTAGCCTAGCCAATAACTATCTATATTACTTACACTTTGTTGAACTTTTTTGTCGTTACCCAGTTGACAACGCGATTTGGGTAAATGTCGGGGACAACATTTCAAACCGTGTTTTTTCATTGAAAAATGCAATATTTTGTTTCGCAAATCAGTATTTTAGAATGCTGGTACATCAAGGAACAATGTAGATAAAAAATATAAAGACAAGTCAAGGAAAAATTTTACACAGCAGCGTTGCATATGTGCGTGATTTGCGCTGGGGACAAGTGAAATTTGTATGAAAACCAATTTTCGTCCACTGGGTCACGATAATTTTATATATAATTGACTAAATATTTTGAAAATATTGATAAACAAGCGTAATGGTAAAGGATCTGATTTTATTAATTAATGTTAAAACCAACAATTAATCTAACTCAGCACCTTTTACGATTTTTTTTACGTCGGGGACAAGGTTTTACACTAAAAAGTTGATCCACCCATTTATGTTTCGACTAGCTGCGCTCCCGCGGTCCCTCGGGATTTTTTTTATTTTTCGGGATAAAAAGTAGCCTATGTCCTTCCCTGGGATACAACCTTTAACTATGCCAAATTTCAGCTTAATCTGTTCAGCGGTTTGGGCGTGAAAGCGGACACAAACAGACAGACAGAGTTACTTTCACATTTATAATATTAGTATGATGGATATGGATAATATTAGTATGGTGGATTACGACAGAAAAAAATATACTAGAGTACATCCATTGAGTATCATGAGGGCCGATTCTGAAACTTTTCAATAGTTAGGAATAAATAGCTTTTTGCTCAAAAATGCGTCCATATTCTAGGCTTGCAATATTTGATATGGGTTGCTATTACTTACTTCAGTAAATGTGGGAATGCTAAATGTAAAACATGCTCGTAATTTTCACGATGTTTCAAATTTGAAACACTTAAAAACCTTTGAGACGTGTATTCTAAAACTCTTTTAATAGTCGTATTTGCAAAACTTATAATCTAAGTAGGTATATTACATTACAATTATAAAAGCTAGAGTCATTGTGTGTGTGTGTGTTTGAGTCTTTCGGTGTGAGTTGAACCTACGACAGGTTGACAGCATAATAAGCCTCCAAGGCTTTGAAGAATGAATAGAAACGAGATTAGTCGTTAAAACCCCTACAAGCTATTATTCTGAAGAATAAGTTAGCGCTTTTAAGTTGGCTTTTCTTTTCAATGATAAATTGTGATTCTCTCAGTTTTCCACTCACGCGTAGCTAATGCCAATGACCTTTGGTGGGTAATCATACTCAGTCATTCCCCAATGTAACTTTGTCACATAGGAAAATGTTTTGTCAAGTTAGATGACGCATTGACGCGTATTCCCATTGCCCTTGTTCCTTAAGACCATTAAAAGATTTCTCCAACCCTTCTACATAGGTACCCCTTTATTCATTCAACTGTCAATTAGGCAAGACTGTTTGAAGATTATTTTTCGTGTCATCTTTCGCGTCAAACCTTTCGTTTTTAAATCAGGTGGCCACAGATTTAACATTATGGGCTTCAGGAACCTACATTACGAATGACAGGATAACTTAATAAATCGGTGTCTTCCTTGATGTGCCACAGTAATTGCTGGGAGCTGTACATAGGGGTAACAGAATGGCGTCGAGACGGTGAATGAACCCTGAATTTCGTGCCAGGAAACGACGGCGATTGATCTTCAATTCTCTATTTCCGTGTGTGATGAAAAGGTTCGACTAGTCTTCTGTAAACATGTCTGATGAAATTGCGTTGAAAATATTGTAGAAGTAGGTAGTACTTAAGTTCGTATTGTAAGGGGTATGGTGAAATGAATGGAAAATGTTAAGGTAAGTTCGTATTGTTCAATAATTTCGAAAACGTTCAAATTATTGAAGCAATCGTTTAAATATGAACATGATGAATCATTGAAAACCCGTCATGTTTCAACAGTTTTTAACACGCTTATTTTTAAATCTCTTTATCATTGTCCAAAAACAGTAGGTAGGTAGTTATCTATGGGATTCTGTGCGAAACACAGGATGTGATAACTGTCAATGACACACCTCTATTTCAGATGGCACAGTACCAGACATGCAGTTAGGTACATCGGATGACACATCATACCGTCATCATACCCTTGCCATACACTGTACACAGAGTACACACATAAATATGGCAGCGCAGTTGACTCGCAGTTTGAGTATGCAGATGCAGATGTTTGTCAGTATGCATTATGCATTCATTTGCTAGGAACGTGCATAAAAGGAAAGACAAGATATATGTATGCGAGAGGAAAAATACTAGGTGATGTGTTATAAATTCGTGTGCATTGTTGTTATTAGGCCGCATGAATGCCTCAGTCGAGGCTTAAGTGTTTTGTACCATAGATTGTTTGATATAGCAATCCTTTCTCCGAAAATATGTGATACAAAGTTATCAAACGCAAGGAATTACAATTTTCTTTAGAAAAATTGGTATTTCATATTTCGCAATTCGTTTGTATAACTATTATATATATACTAATGTACTCTAAAACCTTAATAAGTAAGTTTTACTTTGTGAACTTTATGTGCCCTTAAACTCATGGTAAAGGAAAGGAAACTCATTATTCATTATCAAAAATAACAATTTATTCTAAAAGCTTCTTCCTCTTCATTTTAAACTTGCAAAATGTCGAGGTAAGTTTAATAAAAGGCTATACAACTTTGCTTACAAAAAACTGTTACGGCCCAAGTTTTTTATATCAAACGTGCTCTGATGAGCTATGTTTTGGACAGGCTAGGGTTTAAAACGTCTAAAAGAGGTTTAAAGCTAGCTAGCTTACTACTTTGCGCTTACTGATAGTGTCAGTTTCATGAAAAAAGTTCCTTTATAACGGCGTACCACTGTGCTAGTATGTATATTATTACTATAGCTCTTCATTGGTCCCGCATAATTCATGACACTGTTTTTTGCTAAGAGGTCTTTACCATTGCGTGTGTATTCAGGGGCAGTAAGGCAATTTAAGCGCAAATGAAAACTTCGATGCTCGGGACGAAGTTGTTAGTAGTTTCGAAATGAATTAGTGTTTCAGGTCCACAGTGCATTTCGATTTAAATTAAAATAGAAACGAGCTGGTTCAATAATAGGGCTAGAACAATAAACGGGAATAAGCCTTTATAGTTTACCATATAAACGTTGTTTTGCGGCTAACTATATGTTTATTAAGGTAGCCTCGGAATTTAACAACGAGGAAAATATGAGAAAACTAAAGTAAGTTCAGTTCTCTACTCGTATAAGAAAACTGATTTTTTTAAATGTTATAGTGTCAAAAAACAAGTGTATCATTTGATGAACTATAAAAATAATAAATTTATTGGAACGAAGTTCCTTTTCGGACGGTATCGAGGATGCTGTGGGCTAGAATAAAAAAATTACCGTCACGACATATCGCTGTCTCCGGTGTATAAAAGGTGAAACACAGTGTTCCACGACACTCACGTACTTTTTTAATATTTATTGATGACCGTGATGTTTTTTGTCTTCTGTGGTACCAGTCCACCATTATCCATTAACTTGGGAAGAGAGAGAGAGGGAAAGAGGCGTGATTTAATGTATGTATGTATGTATTCCAGTCCACCATCTGGGTACAAATATTCCATGTTTCATCCAAATCTGACTACTGTTTCAGGCGTGATAAAAGAACACAAACATACTTTATAGGAAACTTATAACTACCATTGGAAAATCCGAAGTTTCAAACGAGGTTGTTCACAATTTCCTCTCAAGCCACAGTAAGGGTACTCTCAAAGTCGTGGTACAAAGAATGTGAGCGCCAGCAGCCTTTTCTATTCGAGAACAATAGTCTAAATTTATCACACGCTAGTAGACAAACGTAAGACTAAGTTTATTGTTTGTGTTGGTTTTCATACGGATGTTTTGAGAGTGTGAGTAGGTATTATTTCAGATTGGCTTAGAATCTAGCGGCGTCGCCATTTTGTTAACACAAAAAATGAAATGGAGACACTGCTAGATTATTCATTGAATAAATTAGGTTGTAGTGTCCACTTGCAACCAATTTATTAACTGTATATTTTAATTAAACTGTACAAAACTCGTCACATTATTTCGGCACCCTAAAATGAACCTCCATTATACAGCTTTAGCTAAAATACGAGCGTTGTGATTATAATATTAAAATTAGTGAAATATTCTGTGGGATTATTTACAAGGTAAGTTTATTCTGTCTGTGGTTTCTTTGTTTGGTTGATGTTTGTAAGTCAGTTATTAGATCTCAAAGCTTTTGATGTTGTATTTAAAATTAATGTAGCTTTCTACAGACCTTTGTAGCTATCCTAATTAACGAGCCGTTTTGTGTTGTAGATCTCCTTGTAGATTCTGTTGTTCTGGTACTTTTTCTAATGACTAGTCGGAGCTAGATAATGATGAAACGTCAGAACCACAGTTCAGAACTGTTTATCTTGTGTGTACCTAAATACATCTGAAAAGTCTACATCCATTTATAATACATCAATCAGGTGCACGTACGTTTTAGAGTTTAGTTTACCTACAAGAGTTTTAACTAGACTGGCAACATCCTAGTACAGAAAGTATAATAATGGTATAGTAGATTTTCATGCTCAGAATAGAATTTTTTTTAAAAACGTTTTTGATGTAACGAATATTTTATATGATAAGGGAGAATTGATTTAAGTAAAATGAAATGATATTATGCTAGTAATGATTTTAATTATACTTTTACCTTCCACATTCTAGAGGTCGTGTGGAGGCGACCCTCTCGTATATTCCAATAAAGAAGGACAACTTCAATATCGCGACCACACTAAGCTCCCAAACGACACCTCAGACTTCCATCCAGCTGCTGAATAAAAATCGACCTTCCTATGTTGTAATACGACTGTATTTCCAATGCTATATGAATTTAAGTAATAAATACGAAGACAGGACCGCACGTCCGGTAAAGTTTTTAAGACGTAGGTGGAATATTCGGAGGAGGCTTGCAGACTAATATTTCCATAAACGCGTAGTTGTTAATTTTGCAAAATTATTTGTTCGAGCAAAAAATACTTTTGTGTCTACAAACTAGAACAAAAAACCTTCTGAATCCTTGAGACAAAGAGGAAGCCTTGTTGTCGTTGTGTAGTAGACATAATATATACATGATAAATTTTCATAAAAAGAAAATAAAACCCAGAAAAAGTGCATATATAATCTAATTTTATAACTAGATCTATTCACGAGTGTGTATTTAAAAATCCATTGTTTTTTTAAAAAAATTGGATACAATTAAATTAAATATAAAAAAAAACTAGTTCTTACATGTGAAAAGATTTTTGAAGGCTATAAGTTATTGAAATGTATAGCATAGCACGTGTGGTGAGAATTACAAGACGTGATCACAGATTAGTAGTTAGCTTCGGTAACAAGATGCTATGTCGTGAATATAAAATAATATTATTACTGAAGAAAGTCTGTTATAACAAAGTTCTAGAATAACTTACTTCTGACGACAATTTTTGTACACTTTATTACTTTCTAATAAGTATAAGATAGTGCGAATTTTTTTTCTACACTAATATTATAAAGAGGAAAGATTTGCTTGTTTGTTTGTATTGAATAGGCTCCGAAACTACTGGACCGATTTGAAAAAAATCTTTCACGCTTAGAATCCTACATTATCCCTGATGAACATAGGCTATATTTTATCCCGGGAACGCAAAGTTTTCCCGAGGGAGCGCGGGTAACACCGCGACGGACAGCTAGTAGTTGATAAAAAGGTAGCCAATTTAAGTACTGATTTCTCTTAGTCGTTGACTAAGCAAGCTTACGTAGTGCTACGTCGTAGCAGTGCTACGCAAAAGCTACGAATCGTGCGTGCGTAGCATGGACATAATGAGCTTCATTATTGCTCTACTTTGTTGTACAATACCAAAAAATGATCTAAAGTCAAAACATTGTATTGATATGACAACAATTTTACGCTATTGTAAGGCAATTCAATTGAATGATATTTTGAATACTTGTTTAATAATACAAAATAAACAGGACCATGACTGTACCCCCAAGGCAATAGATATGGTAAGTGCAAAGAGAGTTCCTTATCCTTTTAAAACTGGCCAAGTGCGAGTCGTACTCGCGCGCGAAGGGTTCCGTACCATTATTATATATAAACTAAAAACGGCAAAAAAGTACGTGAGTGTCGTGGAACACTCGGTTGGAACGAAGTTTCTACATTTGACATTTTGCGCACCTTGTGCACTTTTCGGACTCTGCGCATTTTTTTTTTAAATTTTTGCAATCAACAAAAAAAAACATGTTTTTTGCTTCTCCTGTAAAGTTGTGTTTTTGCAGTTATCCTTATTCCCCGCAGACATCGATATGTCGTGACGGCAAACGACGCTTTTGTTTTTCTAGCCTAGCCTCTATCCTGGATACCATCTGAAATGGAAATTCGTTCCAAAAATCACGTTTGTTGTATGAGCCTATGAGCCTCCTTAAATATTTATTTGATTCTGTTTTAGTATTTGTTGTTATAGTGGCAATACAGCCTGGTGACAGACGGACAGACAGACAAACAGACAGAAGACAGACGGAGGGACCGCGGAGTCTTAGTAATAGGGTTCCCGTTATACCCTTTGGGTACGGAACCCTAAAAATGTCTAGGGTAATCAAAAGGCATGTCCATACATACTTAGCATATCCCCATAAATAAGTTGAGCGCAAGAAAGCATATAGCGCACTTTTGATTCCACGTACATTGTAATTAAAAAAAAAGTTTATGCATAGAATCAAAGTCAAAGTCAAAGTCAAAAATCATTTATTCAGTAGGACCGCTGGGATCACTTTGAAACGTCTTAAAACTAGGTGATTCTCCTCCTGTTCCTTCGCGACCAATACCGTGAAGAACCAGGGCAACAAACACGGTTTGGGGCCTAGCTTTAATATAAGTAATAAGAATAGTAACAGCAACGGCTTGCTATGTCGATAAACTATTTCATCTTACTGCATTCAGTATCAATTCCACCTTGTATGAACATGAAGTCACGTATTGCCGTAAAACGGAGCGTAATGCAAGCAAGCGCCGCTAACTGCCGCTTTTATAGAGTAGAACGTTGCGCTGTACTTTATTTATGCTTAGGGTTATCAAATCTCTATATATAAAAATGAATCCCTATATCCCTTGGTCACACCATCACGCGTGAACGGCTGGACCGATTTCACTACTTTTTTTTTGTTGTTTTTGTTATTGTCAGAAGGTTCTTATGACAGAAAAATTCTCTATTAATCATGGAGGGCGTGAAATAAGGGTTGAAAGTTTGTATGGGGAGTTGAAAGTTCCAGTTAAAGGCAACAAATGGCGCTATTATTGCATTTTTTAAAGTTTCTGAAGATTCTTGCAGATTTCAGTTCTATTTAGATGTTTTCAAGTATGTTATTTTGCTGACGAAGTCGCGGGTACTAGCTAGTTACATTAAATAAATATTGAAGACTATGCGCGGTGTTACCCACGGTCCTTGACTGTCCTTAAGACGTCCAGACTTATCCCATGATTTTTTGTGTAGCGCAACAGCAGGATTTAAATTATGTGGCGGAAGAAATGCATTTTGTTTTTGCCAAAAAGATACATTAATGACAACCTCCTATTTACTAAATGTGTCAAGTGCATGAAAATAAAACCTCTTATTTGAGGCGCACTTAATCCTTCCACCACACTAGTTCGAAAGAAGCAGTGATACGACAGAAAGAAAACCATAAGGTATCTTGATTGTTATTTGTTATTGTTGTTTTTTTATTTGTGTTATTTTTATGGTGTACAATAAAGTTGTATTCTATTCTATTCTATTGTTTTATTCCTGAAAATAAGCCCTTCACAAATTTTCTAGAGATCTGACAACCCTAAGTTCAACTAGAACATGTGCTGTTGCGATCTTACCAAGTTAATTTTATTTTTGTTACTTTGTAAGCGGAGAAAACTTAATGGAGCCGTTATATATATTTACACGAAGCTGTTGGCTTAAGTAATAAGAAATCTAAGGACGTAGTTGTTTTAAACTCTTGTTATTCCATCTATACATCTTGGGGATAAAGCTGCTTTGGTCTCCCTCGGTCTCAGGATTCTATGTCATAACACCCTCGTTTCGCTTCCTTGATGATTCACAGTCTGTTTCGTTCCGGTTTTGTTAACTGTGGACAAATATTTGTCAACTTTTAAAGCACTTGGTATTAAGGGTCTCTGAGCTAAGCCGCAGACTGACAAACTTTTGTATTCATTAATATAAGTATGAAAAAATATTATTTAAATAATTATTATGCCCTGGAAAGAGAAACATGGAGAGGGATTCATCAGTTGTGCCGACAAGGAGTAAATCCTTAAATAAGAAGAAGAAAGAATTATGTGGTTCATTTATTACCTAGATGTGAACACCCATGGTCATAATACAATTATAATCCCCCAGTCATGTTATGCTGTATTCAAGGACTTCATTAAGTAATGTATTTGAATAATTCATTGCTTAATCTGCATGTTCAGAAGTTCATAATCCTTGTATTGTTTCAGATGACACCAGATTAAGAAGACGAAATTATTTACACGAAAGGTTAGTGAAATCTTAAAAGTAGGAAATCTTGCATAAAGCACGTTGTTTAAGCTTTTGAAAAAGCTCGTAAATGTTTTATGATGAAGTATGCTATAATTTTTATTAAAATGTGAACAATTCTTCATTTAAATTGGGGCTCAAATTGTTCTGGATGTATTAAAAGAGATTATACTTATTCGATACGTGTGGTGGAGCTGACTAAGCTGCGGGTTTCCTCACGATGTTTTCCGTTAAGAGTTCGTGTTATAGCGCATATAAATTTTACGAAACGAAAAATCCATTGACGCACGGCCGGGATTCGAACCCACGACCTTCAGATTGAAAGTCGAGGCACAACCCCATTCGACCAACACGAGGATCTGGAATAAGTAATATAAAAAGATCTGAGAGAATGTCTACCGCACCTTGGGGATACAGTCGTGAACCTGTTTACGTTTTGTAACAATATAATTAAAATAAATATAAATCCTTGTAATAAATATTTGTATAAATTAATCAAGGTAATCTAGCGACCCAGAGCTCGAGAGGCAAATTAGCTTTGTGGCAGTTTAATTATCGAAGAGCCTAACTTGTCGGTTATGAATAAATTGGTTTCGGTTACTCGGCACGCGTGTCGCTAAGAGAAACGAAAACCGAAGCGGGGGCGCGGCGCTGGCGCGAATCTCGTTGAAGAAAGTAAAAAACAAACAAAAGTCAAGAGTCGAGGCGCGGCGCGGGCGAGGCACGCGCCCCTTCCGCGACTCCTAATCACCTGTCTCTACTCATCTTTTGAAGATGACATGTTGAATGAATGAAACAAGACATACTCGCCGCCGCCTCGACGCTTAGCACACGTCAATTTTGCCCGCGCCCCGACGCCGCCTCGACTTTGCTATTAGCGTCCTGCCGTAATATGTTTCTTACCTGTTTGTTAGATAAGCTTACATGGGAAATTGTTGTGTGAAATGGCTTAGAAATTAATTGCTAAATGGCAATATTGATATTTATTGTAATTGATATATTGAAAATTGAGAGTGGTAAGATATTGAAAATTGTTTCTATCGATTAATTTAAATGATGCTGGACTTTTCCACACAGCATCATCTAGCCCCAAAGTAAGCAGAGCTTGTGTTATGGGTACTAGATGACTGATATACTACTTAAATACTTTTTGTTTGTAAATATATACATATTATACATAGAAACACCCAGACCCGAGACAAATATTTGCAGATCATACAAACATTGATCCCGCCGCGGGGATCGAACCCGCAACCTTTTGCATCGCAGGCAGGCCTTCGCCCACTGCGCCACAGAGGTCGTCTATTTGATAAAGCAAGCAAAAATATTGCTCATTTAAATTCATTATACATAATATACGTATTTTGCTACTTTTATAAATAAATAAATAATAAATAAATAAACATTTATTGATCCAACCAAAATACACACTTAAATGTAGTCCTGACTCCCAAACTAGGGCTACCAGTATGTCAGGAGTCAGTTCCTTCCCATTATTGGTACAAAACAATGGTTGCACTTCACAATGTTCATTACAATTTGAGAAAATCATAAAGAATAATAAAAAAGATTATTATTAATAGAAAACTTCTTTTTCAACCTTCGCAACTAACTAATCTTTTGCAATTTAAGACTTCATCTTAATTAGTAGCTTTATAAATGTTGCAATTCGCTGGGCTATTATATTCCGTGCTTCGGAGGGCACTTTAAATTGTCGGTCCCGGCTATTTAAGTCGTTAAGCCATGGAGGCCTTAAGGCGGCCTAAAAACTCCGTCACCAGAGTTGGCCACTGACTCATACGAACTTACTTACTTTCAGTAGGTATATCCTCGATGTTATGTTATCGGGTTGCTATTGTATTTACGAGCGGCCGGATGCTTTATGTCCGGTCCGGATGGCTCGTACCGGATAGTATTGCGCTCTCTCGTCCGGAACACTGACTTTCGGCACCAATAGAAATATACTGATACAGGATTTATTACGTTAATTAACCTTTTTTGGTCCTCAATCAATCAGTCCTAAGTTCTAGTTTTAGTCTATAGAATCCTTGTAGAGTAGTGATCGCAAAAATATAAAAAAATTGGGAAAGTAGGCGAAACACGCCACAAAACTAGGCTCACTATGTGAACACACTTCGTATACTAAGGTTCATAATGTAATAAGGCACAGCCCACAAGCGTAGCACGCTCTCGTAGACGCTTCGTAGCGAACAGCTACGGTTTTAATTAGACGCGTGTTTCGTTTGCGAAACTTTTGATTAGTGTTTGCGGACTATACTGCACAAACTATGCATGTATTCATAAAAAAATGTTTAGAGCTTCGCGTTACAAAAGAAGTCTGAAAAAACATCTTCAGCCGCCGACGCTCAGGAAGAATTTATTTGATGGCGCCGACTCTAAAGCTGACATTTTCACCATCTTGTACGATCAGCGTCACCGCTGGTAACCCCCCCTTACAAACCGCCATAATAAGGGGGTTACCAACTGGTGACGCTTACTGTATATTATACAACTCTACGAGTATTTCAACTTATTAAACTTTCGTGATTTGAAGACAATTTCTTTTGACGTGACAACGTCTTATAATTCGATAGAGCCGGCTGCACGCACGAAAAAACATGACGTCATGCGGCGTTACCTCGCTCTGAGGCGTTCCATGTAAGGCTTGAAGTGCAAGCGAGAGCGCGGAACGAGCGACAAAGAAGCACAATCGGCCTTTGCGTTCGGCAGCGTTCGACATCCGTCTCTCTCCTACTTGAGTGAGCGTTGCGTAGACGTTGTCACGTTCAACTATCGTCAGTAAACCGACTTTACAGACAACCAATTTTTTTTATTTTTTGAATAAACGGGTAGTTTTAGGTAAGTAGGTACGTGATAGAAACCCGTTTATTAAAAAAAAACTCTATTTCACTGCATGAAAGGATCCTTTATCCTTTTACAGCACTGACTGATTCGAAAAAGGTGTGACACGGCAAGAAGAAGAGAACTTCTAGGTACTGTCCCGGGCCTGAGTATCAAAGTAAGTAATTTAGCTTACTCTTAAAAGGCTCGAACTCTAACTATATGTATATTTAGTTATATATCTACCACTACCACCCACTCTGTATGAACAGTCTGGTGCTATGCCTTTATACGCGGCGGGTGGTAATGGTTTGCCAAAGTGCGTCTGGACCAGACAGTGGCCGATAAAAATCTCTGAGATACAGCCTGTAAAACTTGCGTTTGTTTGTCTTGGCTCGTATGTAACTCGTATGTAAAAAAAATGTGAAATGTGTCTTTCCCTCACACTACATTGTTGCTTTTCTATTGTTGGTTATGATGATTATTATAAGATGGTAATTCTCTGAACTTATATTATTTATTTATTTATTATTATTAATTTTAAAAACTAAAAAGAAAACCGACTTCAATGTTTGATTCAGGACGCGGCGTGACTCAGGGCGTCAAGTGAGGATAATCCCACTCAATAAATTGAAATAGAATAGAAATCGAATCGACAGATAACGCTAGACTCCACCTGTGTCTAACTAAGGGCATTATAGACTTCCTGATCGGAAGGAAATTAAGTAACTACCAGTGCTGCCAACTCCAACTTTTGCAAATCAGTCTAGAAATGACGGGGCAATTGCGTAACAAGATACAAAAAAAAACATACAGACGAATTGAGAACCTCCTTTTTTGAAGTCGGTTAAAAAGTAATTGAATAATACTAGAACAAAGAACTAGAAAATACGAGGCACTATATATACTTTGTTAGTGTGTATCCTTTGCTTAACAAACTTGTGCTTCTAATTTGAGACTATGTTTGCTCAAAAGATACCACAGATTGACCTTCAGACTGTTAATTCAGTTATTCAACATATGGAAAGATTGTATTAAACAAAATTTTCAAAATTCTGATGACGCTGTGTGAAATGTCCAGCATTATTCAAAAGTTATTGGTTGTCATGGCAACCTTAGAGCAGTGCTCTTTGCGTCAGACAGAGCACCTACCTACTGCTAAAGTTTTTATGCAATATTCCCGTTGTCCTTTACACATTTTTTGGTTTTCAGGAACGTTTTTCGGGATAAAAAGTAGCCTATATGCTATTCTTGAGTTATACCTTTCACCTGACCAAATTTCCTTGTAAACTATTTCGTCGTTTGAGCCTGATCCTTACACAAACATACAAACAACTAAACAAACTCACAAACTTTCAGCTTTATTATATGAGTGGGATGTTCGGGGTACACAAGCCAGACATGTTACGTAAGACCTTACAACGCAACGTGAGCAAGTAGAACTCCCGTTTTTGTTCATGTTCGAGGAATTTTGTTACGAAATATTTGTTACGAAGTATTACGTATTGTGTACCTCTACACCCTTATTATTAGTCATACTGGCTTTTTACAAATCAAACGGTTGAACGGTTTTGAAATTTTGTGATGATTGTTACTGAATGGATTTGGATGATATTTGGCACAGAGATAAATCTTCTGGAATAGCACATATGGTACTTTTGGAACGAAGTTCCCTTCGGACGGTATCGATGGCGGCTAGAAGAAAAAAAAGCGTTCGATTTTACCGTCACGACACATACATAGGTCAAAACGTCACAGTGCGAAGTGCGCAGTCGCAAAGCAGTCCATAGATTGTAACATTGTGGCTACATAAACTTAATTCACCGAGTTTATTCACCTGTAACATTTTTAGTACGGAAGAGCGTTTCTAGGATTTTAATATTTGACAATAATTTATTTGACAAATACCAAATGTCAAAGTTGGAACTTCGTTAGAACCGTTTGTTCCACGACACTCACGTACCTTTTTATCCTTAAAAGTGAAGTATTCCCGAGGGACCGCAGGTACACCTGGTAACACCAGCTAGTCTAAAATAATTCTAGATCCGACACCAAGGGGTTTCATTAGTAGGTAATTGTAGGTCGTAGAAGGATTCTTCGACAATAGGAACGTTTCTAGAAACGCCTACACCTATGACGCAATTGAGATTCAGCTCAAATCTTGTGAAGTTACCTTCTAATCTTGTAAATAAACATTTTTGCGTCTTTTAGACTCCCTAGGTGCGTCACAGGCGCGTCGCTAAGTCGCCTGTCTTGTGTATTAATTATTGTAAACTAGCTTCCGTCTGCGACTTCGCGCGTGGCTAATGGCTATACTGCTAGTATTTTAGCCTATAATGTTATTCCAGTTACACATTTCATAAAAACTACTCAAAGTCAAAACATACATAGATACATACATGCGTTTAGGTGATGTTGAAAATTGTAGAATAATGCCCCACGCATTATTCTCATTATCGGGAAACTCGATTGACGTATGCATTTGGGTCTGCCTAAAGGTTGGATAATATTGCCTTATGGATCGGATTAGTTAGTCGCAGTATGTCTTATACTACGAACAAAATCAATTATCTCTGTAGTAATTTTTGATTTTATTCGGATTATGTATATAACTTATACATACTGCGGCTAAAAATGTTTTTGATGTCCGCCTCTACGGCTTAAGTAGAGTCTACGCACGCTCGTCTCATTTTTAAAAACAGATTTAAAGCTAATAAAAGTATTGCATGCACTTAAAAAACCAATGGGTGAGTGCGTGCGAGTTTAAACGAAGCTGAGTCACGCCGCGAAACTTCCAAAGCTGACATTGCAATAGGGATGAGTGCGTCACGATCGCCCGCCCCAGTCGTCTGACAGTCGCCTGTCAGTTGCAGTCAGTTACTCATGCCCAGATACACTCTCATAAATAACCAGCAGCCCGCCCGCGGCTTTGCTCACGTGCTACTAGTATTGTTGCCACTCATGGATCCTGTAGATTGTTTGAAACCGGATATTTTTTTCCCAGCTCTCCTACCTATTTGTAGAAAACAAACTTTACCCGTTTATTAGCTAATAATGGATGACTTCTTTTTGTTTGTTTAGGTTAATAGTGGGTTATTTCATCGGTGTAGAGTACAAGGTCTAAATCAACTACAAAATATGTAGAAAATGTGAACCTAGTTTATGTAATAGTATAAGAATTTTAAACAGCTCGCAAAGTATAGCTGCGCCAGATGCCTGCATATTTAATGTGTCCTTGTACTTTTAAAAATGCAGCTACTTCTTACTTTTCTTTCTTAGGTAAGTTTTATGTTTTGTTGACCCTGCCTACCATGATCATCCTATCTACGATAGATCTAGGATAGATTAAAATCACATTTCAGTTTGGAAGACTATGAACTAACACGGTGGTGAAAAATGCTGTTTCTGTCTAAACTTAAAATGTCAATTTAGCAGGCTCCTTTGTCAATGTTTTCACATACTTTGACTAACTTGAGAATTCTCTGCGAGTATTTTCCAAAACGAAACTTGTCCCACTGCCAAAGAGAACAGAAGTCGATCAACTGTTCCATCCAAGTACAAAGTAAGTTAAAATGCTTTTGTGTTAGAGAAAAACACAATCTAGCTTGAAAGCAGTTGCGCTTTAGAAGCTAAACTAAAATTCAAACGTAAAATGTTAGCAGAAGTAGCCTACTTAAAAAAGATGTAGCGGGCAAATGTATTTCTGACTTTCCTCTGTATACCCTCATAGATACAGTTGTGATCCTGTTTAGGTATTGTTTTTTTTATCCGGACTTTAAAGTGATTCACAATATGGCACAATGTATCATGTAGATGGGATTCATATTATGCTCTAAACAAGATTTTGAGGTGTTTTTATATGACACACAATATAAATCGTAGATAGCAAAGCCTCGTTAGCATGTTTGCCTGTCACCACCCAATGAATAACATAAAAACATAGCAAATAATCTAAGCGTTTATAAATGACAAAGGTGACCTTGAAGTTCTGAGAGCTCCCTCGCGGCTTGCAGCTTGTAAATAGGTCAGGGTCCCGTGGTTTATTGGTATTTTATGTCAGTGATTAACATAATGAAGTGCAGGCGGTATCCTCAGTTTACATGGAAAGAGGAACAATGTTTTACGACCTTTGAAAAGGACCAAGTCGCAAGATAAGGGTTTTTTGCAACATTAAGGTACTCGTACCTTAAGCATTTTGTTAGATTGTTCGTAAGAAACATATTCAAACTAGCTGGTACCCGCGCCTACGTCACCGAAATAACATACAAAAATGCAATAATAGCGCCATCTCGGCCTCAGCCATAGGTTAGCAACGCCATCTAGTTGCCTTCAACTGGAACTTCCAACTCCCCATACAAACTTTCAACCCTTATTTCACGCCCTCCATGATTATTTTTGAAAAAAAAAAAAGTAGCCTATGTCCGTCCCTGGGACATAATCTTTATCCTTGTCATATTTCAGCATAATCTGTTCAGTGGTTTAGGCGTGAAAAGGTAACAAATAGAGACATTTTACTACATAATAGATGCGACACAGGAAAAATTAGATCGCGCTATCGTTGCGTTTTGGGCTGTGTAACATATAAACTTGCTAATCATCTAATTTTCAACTTTATAATATTAGTATGGATTAAGTGGACTAGAAGAAGACAGTCCGTTATACTTAACCCTACGTAGAAGGGATAAGGACATGCATATTAAAACTTCTGAACTACTTTTCATTATTTTTTTTCTATCGTAGAAAGAATACAAAGGTCTTTAAAACACAAACTTCCTTGGGGTTAAAATCGTGAGGCTTCTGAAAGTGATTTCCCAACAGTTCGACATCGGCCGTCAATGTGCTGACAACGGTAGCTATTCGTGGGAAATGCGTTGCGTGCTGGCCGAAGGCAATGTACTTCACTTTACGTTGATTGGCCCTCACAGCCGACACTGCGGCGCCACTCGTAATGTTATCTTACAACAGACCCGTGTAAAAATTTTCAGATGTAAGTATCAAACAATCAAATGTACAACTACTTCTTATCGTGTCACTAACTAATAGTTCTTTCGAACCAGTGTTCAACGTGTGTCGGCAAGATGGATAGGGCTACAGGATTATGTTGGATGATTTTGAAACAGTGAAGAACCGGCAACAAATACGATTAAGGGCCTAGATTTTTTAGGCGTTCTAAATAGAACAAAATGAGGTTCTTCACGTAAGTTTAACTTTCCTGTTTGTCCAACATACAAATTCAACTTTTACCCTATTCACAGACTTTTAGCATCTAAAACTCAAGTTAATTGGGACACTTTGTCTTTGTTAGTTCATAGAAAACCTCACACACTTGTAAAATAACGTTTCTTAACTAAAATCCGCGATCTTGCCTCTTAACACCACTGGGCGGTTAGATCTGCCTATGAGTGTATGTATTATTTAGAATAGAATAGAATAGAAATAGAATAGAAAAACATTTATTTTGTGTTTCATAAACATAAAATACAATTAGGAACTATACTAACTTAATACTAGACACAAAAATGGACACCACTCAGCGTGTGCTGCAGCAACTTAGAGGTGCTGCAGCGCTGGTATTCTGTGGCACCGGTGAGCTCATATGCAGCAGCAGCTGCACACGCATGAACATCGCTTTAAAATTAAAACTTTTTTAACTAAAATATAAAAATCCAGGTAAGTAACAATTTAGGTATAGGTACATCTTATCTAATTATAAAATATAATATAAATATTAATAGTAAGTATTTAGTAAAATATAAATGAAAGAAAAATATTGTTAAGTAGAAATTACGCCAAGAACGACTACCTTTGAGATTGAACTTGTGTCATTAATAAATTATATTTTAATGATTTTTTAAAAGAGTAAATAGTTTTGGAGTTTCTAACTGGGGGAGGTAAATTGTTCCAGCATTTCGTGGCAGCATATCGAAAGCTACCACGAAAGGCAGTCGTTCTGTGGCGAGGACAGATGAGGCGTATAGCAAAGCGCATATGACGCTGAGAAATTTGAAGTTTTTCGTATAAATAGTGCGGTTGCTGAAATTTAATGACACCGAAAAGCAGAGTAGCAAAGTGTAGAGTACGGCGTGATGACATGTTCAGAACGCCGTACTCTACACTTTGCTACTCTGCTTTTCGGTGTTATTTGCCAAGGAACAAGAGTGGACTGAGCATGGATATTTTATTTGCAATTCAATGAAGACGCATAAAATGTCTTGACACGCATTGAATTACAAGGTTAAATATAAATACCCTTGTGGGGAGGAAAATATTGTAGGACCGAAGTAAGTACCTCGCGCGTGTTGTGAATACGTTTTACAGACGTGTAACTAGGACTAGGTAACGCGGGCGATCCTGCGAAAACGCTCCTGTTGGTAACAGATTTTCATACATGCCCTATACACATCGACAATATCGACATTATAAAATTATTATGTTTGTAGTTCATGCGAACTTATTCAAGTTGGGTAAGATTCAAATGTAAAGTTCGTCTTTGGCCTTATTTACGGGACGGGAACGCGGGGCGGCGCGGTCTGCACTGAATTCAAACATATTAGGGCTTTGTAAAGTGGCGTTTATGGTGAAACGAAAAACGCCACATACACGCCCCGCGTCTGCGTCTAGTCCGTCCACGTACGTGCGATATGCGTGTGCTACACTCGATTTACGAGTTTTATCCGTGAATTTTGCTCTCCTCGGGAACGATCTTTCAGGCTTGTTTATGCTCGCCTGGTTAGAAAGCCTTTTGGGACAAATTAGAGGTAATAGCGTGTGTTTTACAAATTAGGGGTAATAGGTTAAAGAAAGTTTGACGGGTAAAATTATTTTCTAGCGACTTCAACATCCATCCATATTTATTATACTCGTAGTAGTAAGATTGAGATTGGGTTTAATAGGTATCGACCCTCTTAGAGTGGAACAGTGGTTTTATTCCACTAGCATTGTTATTTACCACGTTTATTAGATCGTGGGTGTATTAAATTCACTTCATTCATGAAGCACAATGCAATGACGTCACAGTTGTAGGTCATGGAATAGTTATAGTCTCAGTAGGTTTAGCTATTGACACTGTAAATTAGAAAATAGGTACATATTCGGCCTTACTAATAAACGTGGTATAAAGTTAATCCTGAGTGTAAACTGTCAAAATGTATGGTTATTCCGAGGAATAACTTACACCACGTTTATTAGTAAGGGCCTTTATGTTTTAGTCGGTTTAAGGGTTCCGTACCTCAAAAGGAAAAAAACGGAACCTTTATAGGATCACTTTGTGGTCCGTCTGTATCTGTCTTTCAAGACCCTTTATTTACTTGAAGCACACTTAAAGTCTAAGCGCCTTACTAACAAACGTGGTGTAAAGTTATTCCTCGGAATAAAATAGGAATAACCATACATTTTGTCAGTTTACACTCAGGAATAACTTTACACCACGTTTATTAGTAAGGCCGTAAGATGAAAAGACTTTAAGTGCACTTCAAGTAACATTTAAGCTGGTTGTAAAAATCTTTGACACTACAAGAAAAATATTTATTAGGATGTTTTGATTACATGTCAGTCTTTCTCGAGTCGATTCTATAGATAGTATCAGTAGCTTTCTATACCGTTCCCACCCCGAAGTCGATGCATAATGGAAAAGGGCTCATCCATCATTATAAGTAACATATGGCGCGAGGCTTCCAAGATTTTCATACCAAAGTATACTTAACGAGCTCATACTTTTTGTTTTGGTGAAAATATTTGTTAGTAAGCTTAAAGATGGTTAAAGTTGTTTCAGCTGTTTTCCACGAAGGCACGCCTGGTATAATATTTGTCTCAATTTCAACCACACCCACGTATTTTCGATACTTAGACTTAAATAGCGTTTAAAACTGCTGACGTGTCAGAATACGTGAAAAAGTCTAGGTTGCTTGGTAGAGAGGTCGCTTTTAGCGTTAAAACCTAGTGGTTTCTTCTCGTGTCGATGATACAAAATCATTCCCAGTTTTACTTTTCTTTATCATCGTCGTAAAATAGTACGTTTGAACTACTGCTCAGACGCACTTATTTCACTTCCAAACATCGAAACCACACTAGAACTTTTTGTGGAACCGTAAACTTATCGCATCGATCGATTTTCAAGCCACAATCAACCCTGTAATTAAAATTCCGACGGATCAACCTTTCATCGTGGTTTCAATTGATGCGGGCACAGTTCTGGTTTCAATCAGTAACAGCACTTTTTTTATATTTATACGCAATACAGTGCTAGTATTTGGTATCGTATTATGACGTCACGTCACCGGGTGCCTCATATATGCGCTCCCATACGTATCCACATACGCCATATAAATCCAGTAATTGTAATTTTTTTGATGAACCTAGCATTTGTTCTCGTCACAACAATCTTCTTTTTCTAATTGTGTCACAATTTCTTTCGAACCAGTATGGTGAAAGGATTTTGAGTGCACATAAAAGAGGCTCTTTTAGTGCACTTGACACGAACTTTTTAGGTTCTGCGATGTAGGTACCGTTTTCCTCACGATCTTTATATATCCTCCAATGAAGCAAACACATCATGTTTTACAGTAACTTGTTTTGTATTTCTTGTCAGACTTATGATCCTGTTCATATATTATTATTATATATATTATTATATATATTTTGGAATATTTAGTTTAAAGTTTTATGGTGGAATCGCAGTTTGCCAGAGATTTTCAAACAGCAATGGATATCGAAATTCTATGACTCACTTTTCGTAAATTCGGAGACGTCCTTACTGCCTGTTTGTTGTACTGTGATGCGGGACTGAATTTACATTCAGATGCCATTCGTGATACCCTTGGATATTTCGGATTTCCATTGTTTCACTGTCAGCCTTTTGTCAATCTGGAGAGTAAATTATACGAATTCCATGTCACCTTTGTTCTCATGTACGTTGAGCCTGAACCTTGGCAATTGTACATTATTTTAGTTATATTTTGTATACGAGCTTTAATAAAAAGCTGTTTCTTGTTGTACGATAGATCAATTTAAAGTTACAGACACATTGAGCCTATTATTTACTAATACAATAAAAAATATTATTTTTGTTATATTATTGGTTTTGTTATTACATTTCGTTACTTGTTTCAATATTTATCTTTTAGCAATACGGTAAAAAACCAAAGATAAATCACTTCATCATACTATCCATACTTATACTTAATATTATAAATGTGGAAGTAACTCTGTCTGTCTATCTGTCTGTCCGTTTGTTACATTTTCACGCACAAACTACTGAACATATTAGGCTGAAATTTGGCATGGATAAAGGTTGTTTCCCAGGGAAGAACAAAGGCTATTTTTCATCCCGAAAAAAATCCCGCGGGAGCGCGGCTAGTTTTAAATAAATTTAAGTTTTTAATACCGATTTGCACATACTTTGCCCTGAGAAATATCTTCCATACAAACTTGTTTCTATAGAATGAAATGTCAATCAACGTTCTCTCGTGGGTTACATCTGTCTGACAATCCGTCTCTGAACTCGTGCCCTTGGGGCTCCAATCGATCAATGTTTACATCGAAAACTAATTCAACGTTTGGTCGATTCATCGTTTAATCGGAGAGTTTTATTGCTCTGGGTTTTCAGAACAAACGAATCAGGGATAACGGCGCTATGATAAGAAATGCTAGATATGATAAGAATCGAATAACGAATAAATAAGTAACGATTGAGATGATGTTGGATACTTGGATCTTCTTCTTCTTCCTGCCCTTATCCCACTTAAGTGGGGTCGGTACAACATGTTTCTCTCTTCCATTTCCCTCTATCACCCGTCATATCAGAACTCACTCCTTTCACAAACATATCCGCATTCACACAGTCCATCCATCTTTTCTTAGGCCTACCCCTACCGGTATATCCATCCACATTCATACTCAACACTCGTCGTGTTATATGACTCTCATCCCTCCTCATGACATGCCCATACCACGCCAACCTTCCAACGTTATGTTGGATACTTGGATAAGATAAACATTTTATAACAAATTTAGTTTTTATCACTAAAGTAGTTAGATTACTAAAAACTCTAGTTTCCTCAACATCATCATTCCCTTGCCCTTATCCCACGCTAAGTGGGGTCGGCACAACATGTTGTTTAGTTCTCTCTAGTTTCCTCAACATAAGACATTTAATTAAGCTTTATCAAGCGAGGTCGATTTGAATATCCTAAAAGCTAAAATTTTCAGTCAGTTCTTATCCACTCATCAGAACAAAATTCACTAGAATTTGTTTTAATTACTTGTAATTTGCCTTCGTTAGGCTCAACGTCACAGCAATAAACCAGGACAGAAACTGTAAACGTAATAACAAAGCCTTTTAATTCATTACGTATCAAAATACGTTCATCGACCAATCGCGTTTGAGCTGGCAGGTTGACGCATGCGCGCCCGTGGGCGGCGGGTCGATAGCGTGACGTCACGGCCGCGGACCAATGGCGCCGGCCCGCCGCACATCAATCGATGCCGCGTCTGCTGAAGTCGAAGGAAACGACGCCATCTTTATAACTTTTAATGCAATTTTAATGAAGCTTTGTGCAATGCACTTTTATGTCTATACAGCGATTTAAAAAATAAGTTGACATGCTCCTTTCAAGTATAAAACTATAGCACATACTTCCTTTACTTTGTAGTTAACCTTCCATAATATTATGTATTAGCATGTTTAAACTTATTCACAAACTAGCTATTGCGCGCGGCTTCGCCCGCGTTATACCAACATTTTGAATAGCCTATGTGCTATTCCATGTAACTACGTCTATTCCAAGTTTCATCCAAATCGGTTCACCGGTTTAGGCGTGATTAAAACATTAACATACAAACATCTAAACAAACTCACAAACTTTTAGCTTTATTATATTAGTGGGATCATTTCTTCTGATAATATTCATCAAAATATACTTGTTCAAATATGCTTAAGGGCTCGAGATAATCAAATCAATTTATCTTATGAACATCGTCTAAAAATGGAAATACATTACTTACCCAATTTTCCGCTGACTTATTGTTATTGATGTTAAAGCAGACATTGGAGAATATGATTTACTTTATGAATTGTGATGTTTCGTATAATCCGAAGTCTAATTAATATAATAAAAAAATATAATACTTTCGCTTTTGTGCGTCTCTCGCTCAACCTTTTACGTATTAACTCTAATTTAATGTAATAATGAGGTCTTAAACATTTGTCTTTTTGTTTATTTCCTGAATGATAATTAAAATAATAATTATTTAATTCAAAGGTAGGGCGTCGCTTCCTAGGTAACAGTTACCTTGCGTAGGAGGTGACGTCATTCATACCATAGACCGTTCGCGTAGGAGGCTTTCAATTGAAGATTACAAGGATTGTCAACCTTTTGGTAAACATTAAATAAAACCGAGGAGCTGATAACTCGACGAGTTATCAGCTCCTTAACACGCCCACACTGTGGGCGTGTGGGGCAGAGGGCAAGACTAATCCCATTTAGATAACCAGTCTGTTGAACTACGCAGACAAATATAGGGTCTTTCATTTTAAACTAACTTAATTCAGGAACTGGGTTCAACAAATAAATTTAAAAAAAATATTTATGTAATTATTATTTTTCGTTTTGATATGAAAATCCCGAGAAAATCGATAAAGACCTTTCAATTGATTGATTGCTTCTTGTATAACTTAGTCCGTTCGTGATGTAGCTGCGCTGCGATTGGTGGAACATCTGTTCATTATGCAACATTTCTAAAAAATCAATAAATGATTAATATTGAAGTGAAAACTTAAATCGGGTTAGGAATTAAATTGATACGCTCAAACGTCTATTTACAACCCAAAAATGAGGCCTTGTCAGTTTGTTTAGTTTAAAATGAAAGATCCTGTAGAGATAGACCGTTATGTTGCCAACAGTACATAGAATACAAAATGTAATTCCAACTTGGGAGTCTATTTAAAAACTACTGAAAACTTATTTTCATGATTTTAACTGAGCAAAACACGAACTTACTTTGACAGAGTGAAAAATATAAATCGCGTCTAAGTACAATTTTCCCTTAGAGCTGAAGCATGTTAGTTTTATGCAAATGAAATTGAAGTGGTCTGTGTTCACTCTTGCCAGCCGAGAATGGGCCGAGAGGGCATAATGATAATAAAGTAATTTGTAAAGGTTTTCAAACACGACCACTTGTAAATTACTCGAGTTCATATACCTTCATACATGTAAAGTTTTACATAGAAACGCAACTCCGTATGTCGTATCCGTTTACTTACAAAAACGAGTGAGACATTGCAGAAAAATTTTGTGTTAAGGTCTAAAGTTCAAAAACCTTGTCCTACTCCATACCAGACAACAGAGCTATATGTAAAATTTTCAACATTTAACTAGCATTTCGGAAGTGCTTTGACTCAGACAAGGCCGGCGGCGCGGACCCGAATTGGTCTAGCGTGAATCATTCCTAAAACGTTATTTGTGATAGTCTTTCTTTCGCGATTACAACTAGAAATAAATTGATACAGGATTTTATCGCGTTTTTTCGGCTAAGTTGCATGTGTAAGTTGTTGCTCTAAATTTTAATATGCGTTATTTGTGACTTTCGCTTCTATATCAGTTTCTTAGAAATATCAGCTTTGTAAATTAAACTCGGCTCTAGAGGTAAAGTTTTGAAAATTGAACGTGCAAGTATTGATTTAGTAGCTGTTACGAGTCTCAACTTATATTAATTTGTGTTTAATCAGCGAATATTTAGTAGACAGCTCGTTTATCCTGTAAAATATTTGGAAAGTTTAATCTTTAGGGCTTTGCACTGAGCTAGTGTGGTTCGACCCTATTGACTTGAGCAGTGGGTTCCTTGGGAAACTTTATTCCCAGCTCCTCCACTAGTGGGGACGAGTGCTGGACATCGCCTGCAATGCAATTAACGTTTACTCTTGCCTGTTTTTCTCTCTTTTGGTAATATATTTTTGTTTTACATTCCGTACAATAATGATGGTCATTAAGTTGAAATGAGTGCTTTAACAAGTTGAAGCCTCTTCTAACGTAAATATGTATAAAATTATGCCTATTTCTAATTGGTAGGGAGAAACTACATCTGTTTACGCGTTTCTCATAAGCCATAGGCCCTAAGGTGCACTTAAGGCGGAAACCCCACCTAAGTGGCGTCTGCGGCGGACATGGCGCGGGCGTCTTCCTATTTCATTCAAATGTCGTATACTTAATGTTTGTATGATCTGTAAATATTTATCTCGGGTCAGGGTGTTTCTATACAGGGTGTAAAAAGACTGCTACCATAAACTGAGGGGTTTCAATCAGATCATGATTCTGAACATATTTAGCGAAAAAAAAAAACGCAAAAAAAATTTTGACTTAGCTAGTCATTTTTTGTAATTTTCTAGTTATTTACTACTAGTACAACATAATAAGACCATACCTAACTAATAATTTCATTTATAAAAGAAAAAAACTATTAAAACTCAAAATCCAGCAATCTACGTATAAAAACGCGCCCAGTAAATACGCAAACAGTAATCTTTAAACGCTGTTTTCTCCGGATATAATGATTTTTTCGGAAAATCCTTTTGGATTTGGTTGTGTTGTGTGTTGGGATGCTGTACCTACCCCTTTCGGCTTCGGTGGACGTCTTTTTACACCCTGTATATAATATGTATGTATTTACAAACAAAAAAGTATATAAGTAGTATATCAGTTATCTGGTTCCCATAATACAAGCTTTGCTTATAGATTGGGGCTAGATAATGCGGTGTGAAATGTCCCAGCATATTTTTTTATTAGGTTTTTATATAAAGTTTTCAAGAACTACAGAGAAAATAACTAAACAGACATTAATATTCCCATGGCACGTGACGTCTACACCGCATTTATTCTCGACTCACGTTTTCCGCGAAGCAGATTACTTGAATAGCGGTTGGTTAGTCGGTCGGCAAATATGGGGTAATTCACTTTCGCCTTAAAATTAAACTACATGCCGCTTTAATCAGGTTTAATAAAAGTATGAAAACTGCAGACAGCTAAACTTGTGAATTCAAAGTAATAAGGCCTCAATATACCACCTATGGGCCCTTATCTCATCTATGTGGGGTCGGCACAACATATTTACTTCCTACATTCCAATAGCTAATGGATTTTTTACATGCCTTCTCAGATTTATCATTCTCTTATCTTTTGACCCTGAGGTAGTAAGATCGCTAATGTTACCCCAAGGTCTTTATTTATGACTTTTTGATTTAAACAGTACCAAGTGTAGAGTTTTGTTTGTTGCATTTGTCTTTCGTTTAAAATTGTAGTTAGGTCCTAAGTAACCGCAGTATTGTTTGCAAGGGGTGGGCGGGCATGTGCCAAATTTATGTGTTTTTACTTTGGCTATCCTTAGATCTTTTGGTTGTCTGGTTTTGATTACTGTATCTGACATTCCTTTGATATTGAAAAGACCTTCGCAAGAATTTTGGCATCAGATCTTATAGAATATAGAACGTCAGAGAGATACGCTATAGATTTTGTTCATCAATTCAGGCTGATTTACATAATTGTATACTTTTATTTGACTCGTGGTTGTGACAATATCAAAACCGATTAAGCTTTAGGTCAGTTAAATCAATAAATAACTAGGTTCTCTATTAAAATACGTGAAATAGTTCACATATTTCATTGAATCAGGAAAACAGGCGGGCTTATCAATCAAATCGAGACATTATCCCTTCGATCAAATATACTATAGATGCAGCAGATCAATAATAAGTTGAAAACTCTTTACTTAATTTTCTAATTAAAATAAGTAAAAGAGTAAAATAATACCTTTATGTTCACGTAGAATATATACCAGTTATAATCCTTTTACCGTGACCACTAATCCATCTTTGACCATGGTTCGGTCATCCATCACTCAGGACATGACAGTACCCGCTTAGTACATAATAAACTGGATGTATTCGTACAATGTAATACAGTGACCACTGGATTATACTTATCTTGAGAGCTGTAGCGTATCCTATGAAGACAGGAGGGCTTAGAAAATGATTGTTCATTATACTAAAATAAACTAAGTTGGTGAGAATAACAATCCCCTTGTGAACTTGAATGTTTCATGAAAGGAACATTTCAAAGATTTTTATTATTAATGTGTTCAGAACAATCTGAACATAGAAAAATTTAAAAGTGTGTAATTTAATAGTAGTTTTTTTATGTTTTAACTGGCAGTACAGTTAAATGTTTTTTATATTTAAAATGGCAACATTGACAAAATTTAGTTGTTTTTTGTGTTGTGTCATTTTTTCTTCCTTCCTGTTTGAAAGATTTTTGATGGCGGACTGTCTCATGATTGTAATTTTTAATAAAATCAGTTTTAAAGTTTCCCACGCATATTTTATTTCGTACAAATGATCTGAAAAAAAAATGTAGGATACAGCTGTGATTCTCTTTAGTTTTTTATTAATATACTTGTGAATAAACTATTTTCCTTGCGTCTTTTTTGCGTCTTTTTCCTTTGTTGTCTTGCAATTTTCCACTACTATAAATGTTGAAATACACTTCTCAGTCATATTTTCCCGTACCCATCTGAACCTGCGAAAATATACCTTGTTTAAACTGCTTACAGACTAAAATGAGTTGTAAGAATTGTATTCACCCTTGAAGGAAATTAAATTCCGCTGTAGTTTGAAAGATGCAAGGATGAAAATGGGTAGCTTGTTCAACCGGATGCGGATGCAGTTGGAAAATGTTCGATTTAAACTTGTGCATTACCAGTTAACTGGGCTTTCCGTGAGAGTATGGACATTTATGACCAGTTTTGTTATGTGAAATATGTTATTTTATTGCGAGAAACGACATGTTCTATACATATACAGTAGATCAAAAAGAGTCTATAAAATGTTGTCTTTCTCACCGATATGACCGCTCATTACACTGATGGATAGACTGTGTGAATGTGGATATGTGAGTGAGTTCTGAGATGTCGATTAATAAAGGAAAATGGGAGACTACTCTGTTCCAGATACACGACTTCAAAATAAATAGAGATGCTTTCCCCAACTGTTTATAAGAGTATTTAACCCAAATTATCCCATAAATGTCTAGTTCACCGCCACTTGCTTACTTCTAGTTCCAGACTCGAAATAAGGTTTATTGCGGCCCACATTCCAGTCGATGTGACAAATGCATTAGGTAGGCTTTACTATCTTGCCCTAAATTTCTTAAAGCATTGAGACCACAGATAAATAAATAAGATGTATGGTCACGTTTTAGTATGAAAATTTGTGTTGCAAAATAATAGATGGAGAATTTTCCAATCTGAATATTCATACTTTATTTTCTTACTTCATGTGTTTTGTCGAAAAACGCTTCAACGTCAAAAACTATAGAACACGGAATTATTTATTTCCTTTCCGGATTTTGTGGGTTCTTTGTACAGTCAGCATCAAAAGTTGATTTACATTTGAAGTTTCCAAAATTAGAATATTTCCAAAATCCGTAACACCATGACCAACATTTTTACAAATAGTTGATGATTAACTCTCACTCCATAATAATTTCCCAAGCAAAGTTTATTTTTTCTTAGTAATCGAAGAGAAATGGCGCTTTAAAAAAACAAACTGTTAATCAACTTTTGATGCTGACTGTACGTATCTACAATTTTGCTTCCAGACTCAAACGTATTCGGTAAAAGTATTTTATCTTCTCAAAAATATGCAACTTATTGAGAACGAACGAATTACCGATTAACCGATAGTTTCGTATTGTTATCGTGTAGTTACATAATACACAACTTGAAGAGAGCTCACGTTGCTGTCGACGTGGCTTGGCTCACGGCTGGCCACGTCTTGTTCAAACAAAATATCGCATTAAAATTATTTAAGGAATGAAAAGAGAGTTGTTTGTAACTTGAGGCCCTAGTAAAACGATGTATGTCACGTTTATTTCTGTGTGCGTACTCTCGAGCTTACGCACACAAAAACAACGTGCATGTGCACTATACTCGTGCATGTACTTAGAAATGTAACAAGCTTCAGTTAAATATTTAGTTAAAAAAGAATTTGTTTAAGATGCTTCGATTTGTATCGTTGACCGCTAATGGCGGTGCGAATGGGCAGTGATAGGTGCTACTCACGCGCCCAAATCGATTTGGAATTTCAAGTTTTAATGCTCTACTAAAATATAATGGTATATTCAAATGAATACCTTTGTATTTGATTGCTTTGTGTACGTGTGCTTACTATACACAATTTGATTTCTGTGTTTGAATTTGTTTAAGATTTATCAAATAAACTCGTGTATTGTGGAGAAATTGGTATTGGTCGCGAAGTAACAGCAGTAAAATCACCTAGTTTTAAGACGTTTCTAAGTGGTCCTACTGAATAAATGCTTTTGGACTTTGACTTTGAAATAAAATTTTATTGTATTGTATTGTAAATTCAGTTAACTTCGAAATAACATCCTTTACAATTTAACATCGTGCAGGCCAACATATACAACTCATCAATCTTGTACAACTGGAAATTCTCTGAATTGTGAAAAATAACGAAGCATTGCAGTGAGTTCTAGAGAAATCCATACTTCTGAGGCGTCGACGCCCACTCGCTTCGGAACGCTGCGTCTTGCTGTTTCATTATTTATTTTATGATTTGTTTGGCTCTGGAATAATAATGTATTACTTGTAACAATACAGTAAGTGATGCAGTTTTCGAAGGCGAGTTGGTCTTAATAGACAGTATCGCTTCTTCTTTTTTTGTGGTCGGTACTTCATTACTGAAAATCGTGATCACTATGTGTCGTTCTGCAAGTATAGACGGCTCGGCTCCAGCGACTCCGGTTTGTAACCATCTGTACCACACTGAAGAATGAGGTCCCCTTGTCTCTGAGTTGGTCACTCCGTCTGGTCGGCGATCTCTCACGGGATCGTTTGTCCTCCACGTGGCCAACGATGACCAACTTTAGTATCGCTTACGCACACAGAAACAAATCTACACACACAGTTAAGATAACATTCTCATGCGACATACTAATCAGGAAATTAAACAAACAACTTCAAGCTTGTTATAATGAATGAATTAATGAATGAATACTTTATTGTACACCAATTAGTAACAAAACACAACATTAATAAAACACGTTCGAAATTAGTACGATGGGCGGCTTTATCGCTAAAAGCGATTTCTTCCAAGCAACCTTTGGATGGAAAATAAACTAAAGAAGCATACAAAAAGAACAGTAGTGCACAGAAGTTTCATTTAGAAAGAAACAAAGCTGAAAAAGAGATGTTGATGTTGCTACGGTACTGCGTAGATGCCTACGAATTGCGTAGATGTGCTACGAAAATGTGCTCGCTCGTCCTTACTTTATTTTAAGTACTACGGAGTTACTTTTTATGTGAATGCACTTCAGCAGACAAAGAAATGAAATTGCGACTGACTCCGTAAAGTAATAATGTTTTTCTGCTTTGGATAATTTTCATGTAAAATAACATAAAATCTGAATGAAAGAGCTTGTTTGTAGCCATTAGCGGTCACCCGTTAATTTGATGATCGCGCTAAGTTAGGTTAGACAATAGATTGATCGAGTTCATATGTGATCTTATCAACCGTATACAATCGTTTTTGGAAACGTATATACGGCCGATACATCGAATTTATCACTTAAGACAACCAAAACTTCGACGGTCAAAGTTACAGTTGCCATGTAACAGTTGCCTTTGTTTTCTATGTACAGTCAGCAACGAAAGTCAAGAAAAAAAAAATCATTATATTTAAAGATAAGAGCTTGATTCGTAATAATGTCCCAAGAAAAGTTTTTCTAGGTTATCTAAAACAAAAGCCATTTTAAAAAGTCCAACTGTTAATCGACTTTTGTTGCTAACTGTACGAGTATCTCTCTTCCTTGTCTTCGTGTGGAGTTCATGTGCATGCATTTTTCACGCTGTACCGGTTTCTATATTAATAGACTTACGTGATTGAAATAACAAGTCAGTGTTCTGCTCTTTGTAATGTTTTCGAAGACTGGATAGTACTGAAAGTCTTGGCACGAGTATTGAAACATGGTGTTTAAATCAAGAATCTTCACCACCATCATACACATGTTTCAATATGACATTATAAAATACTACTATTTATTATTTTGTTTACCGTACCGTACCTATTAAAAGATATCAAACGTTCAGTATGCAACCCCCTATGCATTCGAAACGTTTGCTTGCATCAAACGTTATCAATAAAACTATGCATAAAAATTCTAAAACACAACTGTTATATCTCGTAAGATTAATTTGTGTCTATGGATCAGAAAAGGGTCTGAAATAAAAACTTTATTAATTGTTTATTTTATATCCCAAGTAGCAACTATGCCCCTATGCTTGCAAACGTGTATAAGTTCCTAGCACAACTATCCATATCCATACTATATACTATATATACTTATACTAGATACTATATACTATTATACTGTACTATACTATACTAAATATAATAATATTATAAATGTGATAGTAACTCTGTCTGTCTGTTTGATACGCTTTCACGCCCAAACCGCTGAACAGATTAAGCTGAAATTTGGCATAGTTAAAGGTTGTATCCCAGGGAAGGACACAGGCTACCTTTAATCCCGAAAAAATTAAAAAATCCCGAGGGATCGCGGGTCACACCGCGGGAGCGCAGCTAGTGCTTAATAATCTTTAAAATCGACCCTTTTGCTTATTAAACTATGCCTAACAATTCTAAAACTCAACACGCACATCCAGAGTAGATGAGAGCCTCTTTCTTCGCAAACGTTTGTTATCAAACGTGAATATTAGTTCTACATTAACGTTTATGCTGTGTTGTTCTTTAAACTATACAGGATCTTATAACTTGATCAGGCGTTGCAAACATGTTGCTATCAAACGTGATTATAAATTGCTATTCCTACAACTTGAGCGTTGTATCGAGAGTAGGTGAATCTGTGCCTCCCACTCGGACTTTATCGATCCGGAGCGCGTGAAACTTTGACCTTTACACTTGCATAACATTCACAAGCATCTAACATAGCACATGTTTGATGCATGTTTGCGAAAGTTCGTGTGAGTTTGTGGCCAACTCTGGTGACGAAATTTTTAGGCCGCTGGCTCCGTCATGGCTTGACTGCTTAAGACTGTGTTGACCATACAGCGTCCAGCTGAATTTTGATTGAATTTTTTTTTTAATATTTTTTCTCGACACCGCCTTAAATGATTTGTGAATGTCAACTGAATGTGCACTGATGGACATCCAACATCTTACATGAAAACGTAGCCATGTTATGCCTCTGACTATCTCTAATCATCAAAGGATCTGGGAATATAAAAGATTTCAAAGCATGTCTACCGCGTCCCGTAAAAAAAACATGTGATGTCTTGTTGCGTACAGATATTAAATACAATTTAGAATTCAACAACTTCTCTAAATTCGGTATACGAGCTAATGCTCTTTTACAAGTTACTCATCTACAAGTTAAAGACCTAGGTCTTAACGACCTCGGTACAACGACCTATGGAGCAATGCTCCAGACTGTGGCAATAGACCTCTAGGGAGACTGGGCGCTTCTTTACGACCTCTTAAACACCGTTTGATTTTTCACCTGCGCGTCAATTAGCTATTGAATGCTATCTTAATTGCCCTCAGAATGTTTATTACACGATTATAAGTTAATTCGAAGAACCCTGGCACTAATGCTGCCATTATCAGGCTTATCCATACTCATATTATAAAGTAACTCAGTTTGCCTGTTTCATCTTTTCACGACTAAACCGCAGAACCAGATTACGCTAAAAGGCATGGATGTTGATTTTTACCCGACTGTCAAAAGAGTTTTTGTTTGATTTTTTTGGCCAAGGCAGGACGATGTCTGCCGAGTCCTTTAGTTATATTTTTTTTGTCATTATTCTGTTACTGAACTCGATATATTTGTGAGCGACTGGGAGAGCCTTGTACGAGATCGAGACGTCTGGAAGGAATGGGGGGAGGCTTTGGGGGTAGGTGGTATTCCCCCAAGTTATGACAAAGAGGGAGTACTCGCCTCGCTAAGGTTTTGCCCAACTGGCACACTTACCTTAGGGCCTTTCGGCCGACAGTTATAGTCGGATAGTTCTATATAGGTAGAAGTTCCCAGTAACAATCGTCAGCGCGATCTAAAAATTTTTCCACAGATATAGACATAGTTATTACTTTTTGCATGTTCCTAGCGCCATCTAGTGGTACAGCTCCGAAGTACGTTGCTGTAATTGACATCTCTTGAAGTTCAGCTTTTATAGTTCAGCTTGTAGTTCAGGCGATGGTAGATAGAGGTCGCCACATCACTCCCTTTCCAGACCGAAGGTCGATATAGGTATTTGATGCCAGCCAGCATGGTGGGGTTGTCCATCTTAGCTCGTCGTGGTCTACGGTGAGTCGAGACTGGTGCGATGAGCAGGTTTGAAGACAGGAGAGCGCTTGTCGTCTGCGGTGAGTCGAGACGAAGCGCGGTGCGGTGCTCCAGGTGAGGCTACGGTGGGTCGAGCCTGTATGCCCGGATGATGCCGCGGTGCGGTGCTCCAGGTGAGTCTACGGTGAGTCGAGACTGTATGCCCGGATGAATGCCGCTAGGAAACTCCACGAAGCGTTATCGAGGAGGGGAGAAGCCTGCAGAACCAGGAAGTCGTCAGGGCGGCTGCGGTGGAACTGCGGAGGCCGAAGGAAGATATGCTGGTGATGCTGGTATGCTGGTCCGGAAGTAAGCTTGAAGGAGAGAGAGAGAAGAGAAGAAACGAAGATAGAAGTCTGCTGATGATGATGATGATGGCGGGAAGTGCTGCGCTGCATTGTTGAAGAAATCGTGTTCAGGAATCCAGTCGTCGGGTTTCGGCAGGAATCGTCCGAGGTAGTCGACGGCTGGCACGTCGGAAGGTCACCAATTTGGGGGTAGGTGGTATTCCCCCAAGTTATGACAAAGAGGGAGTACTCGCCTCACTAAGGTTTGCCCAACTGGCACACTTACCTTAGGGCCTTTCGGCCGACAGTTATAGTCGGATAGTTCTATATAGGTAGAAGTTCCCAGTAACAATCGTCAGCGCGATCTAGAAATTTTTCCACAGATATAGACATAGTTATTACTTTTTGCATGTTCCTAGCGCCATCTAGTGGTACAGCTCCGAAGTACGTCGCTGTAATTGACATCTCTTGAAGTTCAGCTTTTATAGTTCAGCTTGTAGTTCAGGCGATGGTAGATAGAGGTCGCCACAAGGCCTTTGCCCAGCAGTGGGACAACAATGGCTGATAATAATAAAAAAATCTGTTAAATGAGTATCATCTCACCTATAAAAATAATGGATATGATTCGGGACGTCCTCAGGCCCGAAACTCTAAATCGAATCACTGTCATGGAACTCATGTATCTCAGAAATCTATCTAAAAATAGTGAAAACTAGTCACAATTTCTGTTCCCATGTTTACGTATCTCCTCGATATATTGCTTACAAAAGTACCTTTCATCCGCCGCTCTTCCTTTGATGCAGAAGTAAACATGTCGGGCCTTTGACGTTAAATTTTCAAATATTCATGAAGTATTGTGGACATGGAATACAGCCAGCTGACTGCTCATTATGTTACTTGTAAGTTTTGGTAGACTTTGTGCTTTTTTTGACTTCGAAAAAAGTCTCCAGTAAGTTGTCATTTAAATCAGAACCCAATAAATCTAAAACCATTTGGCCCTTATAAATAAAAGTGGTGTAAAGTTACTCCGGGTGTAACTTAGGAGTAACCATACAATTTTTGGAGTTTAAGCCTGGCGTAACTTTACACCAGGTTTATTAATAAGGGCCTTAGTGTATGAATCTGCCGTGAACATATGTATTATCCTGAAGAAAATATATCGATTCGATCCCACGACCTTAGTGTACCTTAGTGCTTGACTAGACACGTACAATGTGCGTAGACTACTAGACCACCAATACTTTGATAACCACGACCACGACGGACTTAAATATGTCGTCGATCCATATTGTCAACGGACGACCGACACTCATTTTAGTATTCCATATTTATACTCGTACTAGCTGCGCTCCCTCGGTGTGACTAGGCACCCTGGGTGCCTAGTATTAGTTTTTTTTACGCGTTCGGTTTTTTTGTACGCAGAATTGTATGGGATAATAGCAGCGCCATCTTTTGGTACTCACTCATAACTAATGAAAATCAGGACAAATCCACGTTTACGGCGTCGATACAGAATGGTGAATAAAATTCATACTTAGCACCCCGCAGTGCCTCGAGATATTTTCAGGATAAAAAGTAGCATTTGTCCTTTCCTGGGATACAACCTTTATCCAAGCCAATTTTTAGCCTAATCTGTTCAATGGTTTGGGCGTGAAAAGGTAACAAACAGACAGACGGAGTTACTTTCACATTTATAATATTAGTATGGATTAGAAACGACTAGTAGGTACGCGACTAGTCTAAACTGTCTAATATTTTCGTATAGGTCGAACATAAAATGATAATATGGTTTCGCATGCGTTGTTTGTGTTACGACGCGAACTCAATAAAATAACTTAACTGTAATTGGTTCAGAAAAACTGCTATAATTCTGAAAATATTGGAATTTTGTTGCTGAAGAAACAAACTTGTATGATTATATCATATTCGAAGGTGAACTCCTCTAATTGAATTGTGAGGTTGCCTATTAGAAAAATAAATATGCTATTTGCAGTTATACTTCAAAGTTTTATTACATAAGTATTTGCACCGAAAGCTGTTGTGGCTTCGGAACTTCTAACACAAACATTCCAATGGCATGTCAAGAGTTCAAAATTGGAGAACCTACGCATTTAATTACATAACTTTGTTGCTCCACATGCTACCTTAATACTATAACTCTGTGGTAAAAAAAATAAAAGCCCTCTTAGTTTTCCTGTTTGTAACAAAGTACAAAAGCTGCTGAAAGCCTTGTTTTAAAAAGCCGACAAGGAGCGGAGTGCTCGAAAAGCCTCCATTCGTTCAAATTAATTTCAAGAAAGTCTCTGGAGACTCGACTGAGAACGACTTCAATGTTCGCCACTATAAACATTCCCTCTTGTTACAACGCGACGAAGATAAGAGGTTACAAATGCTACTGAGCCTAATGAAGCTGTTGATGAAAATGGTGCTGTGAATAAAATGTTTTTTATTTAAGACGGGAGATGGACTACAGACTACTGGACGATTACGGAATGGTGGCCCAGAGATGCGCAAAGACCACGAGGCAGACCACCCGCCCGATGGTCGGATGACATCGTAAATGTAGCTGGGAAAGCGTTGGAAAGGACTGCACAGGACCGAGAAGAGTGGCGCAATAGAGAGGAGGCCTATACTCAGCAGTGGGTGTAACCGGGCTGAATAGATAGATAGATTTAAGTTACAGCTTATTATATAGTTGAACAAGTATAAAAAAGAATACTATAGGCGTTGATAGGCTTGCAGCATATTTAGAATACTAACTGCAAAAATTTTGATTTTTGCCATAAGTTTAATGCAAGGTCTGAGAAATGTACCACAAGAATGCATTTACATGTAAATATTTGTCTTCGGTGCCTCTAAAGTGTGCTCAACTTTATGTACTACTTGTGAATTCTTTGTACGCAGTCGTTCTAAGACCGAACAACCAAATTAGTACGTAATTGCTAAAACAAACTCGTTCTAATTAACGTTGTAAGATAATGTAGACAATACAAGCGTTTTTCTTGTATTTCTTTGTAGTGTTTTCCCGTGCTAATCCCATCCATCTACGACCCACGACCTTGTTTGTGTCATCTGCCCATCTCGGGCTAGATCGGGCTGTGGATGATGATGATGATATCAAACTTGTAGTTATATTATACTTAAGTTCTGTGCTGTTAGTGCATTTACTTAGTCCCGATCTGACCCGAGCATGACCTGGGCATCTTTACATCGATCCATCTTGCTTAGAACGACCTACGTTTCCCGGACAAGCTTTCTGTACTTTCATAAACTCAAACACAAACATTGCAGATGTACCTTATACTTTGTAGGTAACATGGGCAAATAGAAAAACATTGTATTTGAGTATATGCATAAGGCTTTGCCTGTCTATTTCTTCTTCTGCTTTCATCATCGTGAAGATGAGAAATGTTCTACAACCATTCTCTCTTTACAACCAATTAATGGGCGCTGTCGTCCATGGTATATAGATCTATAGTTATTTAGGATGCTTACTTCTGAATATTTAAAGATTTTTAAATGTGAATATATGTTGGATGTGCCTCTGACCCACGTAGACAATGTCAAAGGATCATGAATGGCTTAAAAATAAGAGTTAATTTCTACCGCGCGTTGGGGATACATTCTTGAACCTGATTTTATCTCATCGTGTAAACTTCACACAAATTCAAAATCAAATAAGCTTCAAAACCGACATATCTCTCGTATGGGAATTGGTTGTAAACAACAATATTTGAACAAAGTTTCGGACGCTAAGTTTATAAGTTTCTAGAATACAAGTCCCTGGTGAGTTTTAGTCTGGACCTAGACACAGATTTGAGAAAAAAGCTGGGTAACTACAATCAATTCTTTTACAAAGCGAAGATAAAATCATATTCGATAGGAACTTTACAAAAGATAAAATGTTAAACCAAATTCATGATTTTGTAATGAGAAGTCTAAAACATGTAGGAATATCTGAAAACATATTGCTCTTCATTATATTGTAGATACGTGGATAGTGTGGGGTTTTGAGTAACCAATACGTGTATTTTGCTATTTGAACTAAATTGAGTTACAATCATTAATTATGTATTAAAATGTACAGGACGAACGACTGCATGAGTGAGATTTTGTTTGAGTCCGCCATTGAAGAAGAAGAAGTTTTTTCGTCCGGAAATGTTATGTTGCCTAAATACTACAGACTGTTGAAAACTTAGTTTCTAACTACCATTTTCTGATTCGATTTACTATTCGGACCTTCGGATTAACCAGCTGTGGTTTTACCCGAAAGTAGTTTAAACTACAATTTAAGTGAGGTTTCAACAATGTATTTCTCGGACCGACAAACTAAAGCTGTATTTTCTTGAGTTTTGATCCTTGCTGTAGTTTGTTCATTGAAGTAAATTATATTGACCTACATAACTCTGTTTAGGTTAGGTTTTTCTTGGAGAAAACACTGTTGTCTCTGAGTTAAAAAAAGATGAAGATGAAAGTAGAAAAAAAAAATATTATTCCCTTTCTTTTACATACTCACAGCACATAAAGACTATAAAAATCTCATGTCAAAAAAGTTGAAGCAAACTAAAGACCTAAGGAAATATTCATACACCGAAGGAAACATGTATTTCTTATGTTTCCCATTCCCAAGAGAAGGGTGCGTTGTTCTCCTTCAATTTCATAGCAATATTCCGTATCCGAAGGCACGCACTATTATTTATTCTGCGCCCTTTGGGACCAAGGAATGGCGGCCGAGTATGAGTTGTGACATTGCAAGCTCAAGAAGGTTGGGTTAAGTTATTTATTCAGAAACATGTCTCAATTTCTGAATAATTTCTTGCTTCGGGTTTATATATTAAAGAAATTGTAAATATTGTAGGTATATAATTAATTCGTACATAATATGCGCTTAGTGTATGCTAGGTATAAAACCCAGCCCATTTGATTTAGTACGAGGTCGTTACAATGCCTTTTGTAACAAAATTGCGAAAGGTCGTTGATACTTTGAATCCAGTATACTGAACTTCGCAAGCCTTAGCTAGAATTGAGGACTTATAACTTCAGAAGTTATTCTGTGATAGAGTTACTTTTTGATCCAAGATTTTCTAAGAAATTCCCACAGATACGCCGGCGCCGACGCCTTAATATTTCACCTTTGACCGAAGGGCCTTATTACCTGTCACTTGAAATACACAAGTAAGTAGGTCTCGCGTGATGTGATAGCTTAGTTCGCCTGATGGGATGTCTGATTAAGATTGAGGGGCGGCGTAACCTCATTTATTCACATCCGATGTTTTCCGCCGTTTTGTATTTTGGGAAAAGCTTATTTTCAAATATGCCCTTTCAATCTGCGGTCAAATTGTTTTGGAGAAATATGTAATGTAGTTTGTTAACTTATTCGCATATAATTTTCTTGATTTTATGTGGAAATATTCACGCTTGTTTGTGATATATAAGTCTGGAATAATAAGAGCTGAATTTCGACACTAAAATCCGATATCTAAAATCTAGGCCCCGTTTATGTTAATATCCTCCTGAATTCTATCAGCACTCCCACTCCTTTCTGTCAATTTTTGACATAGCGAACGAACTTGACCGCGTTTTGTGTCTAAACGGGTTACATTTGACCAGCGAGTGTGTGGGCCCAATGGGCCGGAATAAGCACCTAAAGGGTGTGACCCTGAAACGGCTATGTTACGCAATAGGGAAACCTATTACCCAATATTCGGCAATAGTTCGAAATTAGCAGGTGAGAGACTAAACTTTACCCCCACATTTAAATAAGCTTTTTAAATGTAGATCAGAGTTTAGTCATAGTGTGCCCGATATTAGTGGATATTACATAAATAATACTCATAAGATAGATTAACACTGTAGGTAAGTGATTAGGTTAGTTCATTTAAGCTTGTTTCTAACTTTTGTTAGGGATTTCTTAGGCCACATGAATCCTACGACTTTATAGCCGGAATTGAGAATTTAACAGAAGGTTGAAAGTTTCCTGATTTGATCTTAAACGATACTACACAGAACTTTTGTCGTATAATTTTAAATTGAGGACTTTTTGCTGTCAGAGCATTTTGGATTACAGTCGATATGCACTGAAGAACATTTAGCTTCCAAAACCTCCTGATCATAAATGAAAATATCATATTCTTTGACCTTGCGATTTTATTCGAATACCATAACATCTGTCAATAAAATATACCGATGTTCTGGCGATTCCGTGGAGGTCCATTCGTAGTTATTGAGTGACCTGAGTGATTTGCATCCAAAAAGGACTACAACTTAAGGTATAACATTTTACATTGGAACTTTGAATTTTGATTGCACAGGGTTAAATTCAACCTATTATGGTTCCACTGTTGGTTTTACCAGAGCATAATTTTGTTCCGCTTGGTGGTCGACCATAAAAATGTGCAGGTTTGATCTACCACATCTGACCTGTAAGCTGTGAAAATCATATAGTTAAAATGAAATGCCACATAGTAAATTTGACTTTTACAAAACCAAGCAACTATTTGCTGACTGTACCTTATTGTATGTAATTCTGTATGACAACAGCTCTGTACGTTCTCCTCATACATAAGTGGCATTTAGTTTGGGTTGGTGCTTTCCGAAACTGATATGGTTATTGCGCAAAGGATTTTCTTACGGTATTGGTGTACCGTTATATTTATCTATATTCTTTGTTTTGTCTGAAATTGCATCATCATCATCCACAGCCCGACTTCACCCACTGCTGGGTATAGGCCTCCGTAATATCCATACTTGTGCTATCCATCAGGATCATCTGTTAGTCTACAATGTATTAAACTTAAATATTTGTAAAACTTTTGTGTATAAAGCCAAGGAACTATTTTAGTAAGTATTCATTCGTGTTGAGTAGATAAGTTGCTGATAAATCTGTTCGTACGTAAAAGGGTCAAAGAATTCATGTAAATTAGGATTCCTGTTAGCAACCTTTTATGTATAATAGTTTAGGGTTTTAAACTTGGGATTTGGAAAGAAAAGAAACTCATATTCATAAAATTATTTCGTATGATCTGAATTCAGTTGCACATTTTTAGGGTTATGTTGCCGCTACAACAAAAAATACAAAAAAACTAAATAAAATAAATATCAAAGGGAGCTGCCATACAACAAACGGGTTTTTTTTGCCGTTTTTATAGATAGCTGGTACTCGCGACTTCGTCAGCGAAATAACATACTTATTAGCAACGCCATCTATTGCATTTAACTGGAACTACCAACTCCCCATACAAACTTTCAACCCTTATTTCACGCCCTCCATGATTAATATATAGATTTTTTTCTGTCATAAGAACCTTCTCCTGACAATAACAAACACAACAAAAAAAAATTTAATGAAATCGGTCCAGCCGTTCACGCGTGATGCCGTGACCAAGGGAAATGGGGAATCATTTTTATATATAGAGATGGTACGGAACGGAACCCTTCGTGCAAGTCCGACTCGCACATGGTCTGTTTTTTTTCTTTTTGTAAAGAACTTGAAGTAGGTAACTTAATTCTGATATCATGATTGACATAATTATACAAAAACGTCATAACATAAAAAATCTAGATTGAACTAAATCTAGATCCATCTCTCGGAAAATACAACCGGAGAGCAATCGATAGGCACTGACTGCGTCATAGCCCGCTGCCCGACCTGGTGGAGTAAGTGCGTAGTTCGTATCATCCATCGACCCAGGACGATAGGATAATTATTGGCCTTTGGGACCATAAACAAGAAAGGACTTAAAGGTACCAAATGGAATTCAGTTGTAATTGACAGCTCTTTTTCTTGGAGCTTGCGTAAGGCCAACATGATGTGCTCTCTTGTTTATGATGCTGTGGGGAGCTGAGAAGTTTCTTTTTAATTTAATCGCCAGAATTCAAAGTAGGTTGTGGAGTTGATCGAGAGAGCTGAAATCAAAGTGCACGTGCCAGGCATCTGAATCGAAAGTTTCATTTCGAATCTGCTCGCCCCTTTCGTCTCGTTTGCATTTCCAATTAAGTAGCGTTATTGCCACTCTAATGGAAGCTCTTATATTTTACGAGGAACCTATACTTAAGGGTTTACTCGACGCTGTTTCCATAATTTATAAGGACATTAAATTATCAAAGTGTTTAAAAGCTCTTGCATGTGTGTAAGCTTTAGGTATTATCGGTTGAAACATTAAACGTTCATGTTACCTTCTTTGAAAACGGCTATCATAAAGGAATGTTTAAAAAATTTGACCGTGGGAGTTTCAATTAAAGGATTGATTCAAAAGCGCTCTCGACTGTGAATTATTGGACAGTTGGAACGGTCAGGTTTGTGGATTGTGTTATTTGCGGTGTAGGGATGCGCGTGGGGGGTGTGCGCAGCGAGGAGTTAGATCGAAGGCTCGGGGCTGGGCGGTGCGCATGCGCGTGTCGCCGCCCCGCCGACGCCGCCGCCGGCCCGCAGTCGCAACGCGCACCCGGCCCGACGCGCCATGTCGGCCGCCGCTGCAACCTGACCGAGCACCCAGCTCCAGCTACAAACAAACCCTTGATACCTACCTAGCCCGATCGACAGCGGAGATCTGGGTAAGTCCGGCTGACGAGCCCTAACAGTGCAGTGTCCTTGATCGAAAGGCTTTCGTGCTTCTCCGGGATCCGATCCATGAAACTGTAGGTGGCGCTAGTGCGCCCGGTGACTCATCTCTGCGACACGTTTTTCATGGCCGCCCCTTCGATCTCGCGTTTGTAGGTGCTGGAAGGTTTTGGAAGATCGGCTGCAGTGGATGTTACGTAAGTGCGTTGGGAGTGCAGCGGCATCGGGGCCGACACTTTCGATACTCGGAGTGCGCACTCGGCTGTGGCCAATTACAGCACGCGAGGAACGTTTTCAGGAAAACATTCACCATTTTGTTCGCGGATCTTGTGACAGCGACTGTGTTTTTGTGCTCTCGTCTCGAAGTTCTAAATATGATTCAGTTGGTTCTTGTGCATTCAGACACCTTGACGCGTTCTTTCGGATGATTTTGTTGTTGATTTGTCTTAGTGGAAGTGATAATAGCGGAAATAAGTTATTGTTTGTAAAGTGCAGTTATAAAATTGTTACATAACCGATTTTCCTTATCCTTAAATGTAGGTATATTTTGGTGTTTAAAATTTGTTCGTTTTTGATAATAAATTAATGCGATTAGTAGGTAATTTTATCGATAGCCTAGTTTATGCTCTAGTTTTTAAGTAAGTAATTTTGTACAGCGAGTTACAAGTAGTAAAGTACACAATACACTTTGATCGCGACCTAATTTTGCTGCTTCCAATGACACTCATTCAAGTTCACACGATTTCAAGTTGCAAAATCGTTTGCAAAATCAGACATTAGTCCTAATTCTATGGTATCAGCTGTGTTGCGCACACACAGCTCGCAGTTCGAACATGCGCACTACCGTGACGACAATCGAACGGTCGCTTGACCTGCTAGCAAAAAATGTACCGTTACAATTGCTTGCTATACCATTTTTTGTGAACTAAGACCTCAAACTATGGCAATAAAGTCCGAAATTAGCATTTAACCATTGTGTTTGGTAGTTGAATTTGATGAGTTTATTTTTACATGATTTTGTCTACACTTTTAGGAACATGTTATATCGACTAAGTGGCTAACGGTAAAGGTTATTTGAACGCGTCTTGCAAAAAACGACAATTTAGCTTGAGATCTTCTGTGATTCTATAATTCTTTATTGTACACTTAGAGAACACTCACAAAAATGATGTTATAGTACATGTGCATACGAAGGTGAGCCCTATAAGAGTTTTCTACCAGCAAAATAAAGTTCTATCGTTTCTGTACAAATCGTTCAATAATTTAGTCATGTTACGCCTATACTTTTGATTATAAGCTGATAAGAAAATACAGACTGTTTGTATTTGGGTTCCGCAGTTCTGATGAATCAAACATCAGTATAGTCGAACTCAGAGACAGACATGTAGTTTATCCTGTAAAAAAAAAAGTCTTGTAACTAATGTATTGAATGAACTTGTTACGTTACTATTGTGCTATTGTATCATTCATTGGGTTGCATTACTAATATTTACGTCGTAAAAAATAAAATTATTTTATTAAAAAAAACCCTCTAACTACGAGTATAATCAGAATAAAAAATTATAAGCATTTTAAAATTAAATTATACATATAGTTCATATTGAGGTTGGGGTGTAAAAATGAGAAGCGAAAGTACGTTTTTAAGACGGCAATGTGTTTCTCAAACTTTTCGAATTAAACTCGGAACTGTTTCGACGACAAGGAAACATTGAAGTGCTATTAAGGGTCTTAGCTTAATTGTTATAGCGTTTAGCACGTCCATTACAGGGGACAAGACTTAAAAGTTTCACCAGAATGTCTTGATAAAATCAGTATTAACATCTTGATTTCAAGACCCTTTGAAATAAAGATAACTAACCTATGTTTCGCCAGACTTTTGTCATCATCTATACGCACTTATTTTGTCATGTCAGCACCAAGTAAAAAGTATAGTTTTCAATAAAAATATGTTATAGGCACGTGTGGTAGAATTTACACTCCATAGCCAGAATTAAATGATGGTTTCTCTTCTATAACTTAACAGAGATTTATCATTTACTCGTTCGGCAGCTGGTGCTTTACCCGCCTCATACTGGCAGAGATTTTTTACTTTCAAAGTTACGCCGCAAAATTACTTCTAAAAGCTTTTATAGAGCCACAATTCTCCGTCATGATGACGTCACGGAAACATTCAACCTATTCCCAGGCCATTCGAAGCCTTACCGTAATTGTTATTGCTCGAAGCGCGGATTCGCGTAGGCTACTTCGCCTTCATGACATGTAATTTTATTCAACGACTTGTGAGTTTTGTTAAGAAACCTGTAAGTTTAAATTAAAGTCCATCGTATCAGTATCCGCTTACTCAGACCTTGGGTTCTGACTGATGGCTTTCTCATTCCCAATTTTTGTATGTAGGGAATACCTATATTTTTTATAGTGATTTTGTGAATGTTGTTTCAAATATTTCCTGTAAGAATTAGTAGCGGAGTAAGAATTTTTAAGAGTGGGCGTTAGCTCGCCCTTTGCCAAGTCTGTGTCTAAGCCTGGAGCCTGTAGCGATGACGTCACGGCAAAGTTCGGGCAATTTAAAGCTTTAGCATAATTAGTTATTGCCATAGAACCTCTGCCGAAGCCTAGAGGTTGTGTGACGCCCACACCCTATTCATAGCGACTCACAGAAAAGTTAACATTTTCCTACGCATTTATAGAAAGGTTTTAATTTGAACTGAATTCTTGTGGGTGTAATTTTGTATAACGCTCTTAGAAAACATTTCTGAAACTCTACTCTGGGTTATTAAAGTAACTCGGACTATTAAACCAACTAATAAACCTTATATCGACCTCCAGAACAGCGCATTGTAGTCTACTTGTAAGCCACACTTTCTGTAATGAGTCATATCGAGATGATTGGATGGAACCCAATTAAAGTTAAAGATTAAAGAATTGATCCGTTTCAAAAGCATACCGCAAATGTGTATATGTATAATGCTAATTCGGTTACTAAAATAAAATTTATTTGTTCCAGGCGTAACGTGCCCGCACACATGCAGTAGTGTACACGTGTAAGAAAAGCAGCCGCCATGTCGTCGGTGAAGGTGGCGGTGAGAGTCCGCCCCTTCAACTCGCGGGAGATCGCCAGGGAGTCAAAATGCATCATCGAGATGCATGGCAACACTACAGGTTAGTACTTCTTTTTGTCGTGTCACTAGTTCTTTCGAACCAGTGTGGTGAAAGGATTTTAAGTGCGACTCAAAGAGGCTCTTTAACTAAACGCTTAGTAATGAATTAATAATCCAACACTTAGAATGCCAGAGAAGGATTGGAGAGGCAGGAATATGCGAGTGATGCAGCTGGACAAAGTAAAGAAAATATTGAGCGAGACTGCTAGGATCACTTAGATTAAACGAGCTAGGTGATTCTACTTCTGTTCCTAATAGTGTTGCAGGTTTACCATAAATTGTACACAAGCATACGCTAAAAGTAAGTAAGTTCGTATGAGTCAGTGGCCAACTCTGGTGACGGGAGTTTTTAGGCCGCCTTAAGGCCTCCGTCATGGCTTAGCGACTTAAATAGCCATGACATAAAGATTTGAAGCATACGCTATTCTTTCGATCCACACTTATTGTTGTTTGATCATGCCGTGCATCAATGGATTTTGCGTTTCGTAAAATTTATATGCGCTTTAACACGTGCTCTAAGTTAGTTAGTTAGCGTTAGTGTTCTTATAGGCGGCGATGGGCTTGCAACCTGTCACGTATGGAATACTAACTTCTGCAAGATGTGGGCATGTATCAAATATGTGTTTGGACATGCCTCTGACTACCCGCCTTAGACATCTTCATAGGATGTGGAATAAGTAACATAAAAATATCTGAGAGAATGTCTACCGCACCTTGGGATACAGTCGTGAACCTGTTTACGTTTACATCCTTTTATCTCAGTAGTGAGATATTCGTGTGTATCTGTAATTAAAACGTGGAACTGCGTGCTATTCGACTATTAAAAATCAAATCTAGAGAGAAAGCAGAAAGCATTTATTTTGCACTAAAGATGTACAAAGTAAAACATTTCAGTTGATAATAGCTGAATCGAATAAAAAACTTGAGCATTTACTATATGATTTACTAGCGGCACGCCCGCGGCTTCGCTCACGGGGTATCAATTTTTTTACCCCTTTTCAACCCCTTACGGTTACAATTTGCAAAAATTCCTTTCTTAGTGCTCTCCTAAATCATAAAAGAAATGTACTCCCAAGTTTCATGTTAGTCTGTATTTAGGTACTTCTTGAATTTATAATAAAATACGACGTGATTGAAAGGGCATTTATTTCTGACTGGCAAATGAGGGTACACTCAAACTAAGGCTATTTTACTACCTACATAACACATGTGTCAGTCACAAAAGCCTTATTACAGGGTGTAAAAAGACGTCTACCGAAGCCGAAAGGGGTAGGTACAGCATCCCAACACACAACCAAATTCAAAAGGATTTTCCGAAAAAATCATTATATCCGGAGAAAACAGCGTTTGAAGATTTGTTTGTGTATGTACTAGGAGAGTGCTTGGTATGAATGTTGATGGATTTACGAGTAGAGGTAGACCAAAGAAAAGATGGATGGATTGTGTAAAGGATGACATGAGTAAGAATTCTTTCTTACTCATGTCATCCTTTACACAATCCATCACTCACTCCTGTGAGTGTTGAGATGACGGCTGATAGAGGAGAATGGAAGAAGAACACATGTTGTGCCGACCCCACATAATGTGGGAAAAGGGCAGGAAGATGATGGTATGTACTGGGCGCGTTGTTTTACGTAGATTGCTGGATTTTTAGTTTCAACTGTTTTTTCTTTTATAAATGAAATTATTAGGTAGATATGGTCTTATTATGTTGTACTAGTAGTAAATAACCGGAAGTAACATAAAGTGACGTAGCTAAGTAAAAAAAAATTAAGTTTTTTTTCTTTTCGCTAAATATGTTTAGAATCATGGTCTGATTGCAACCCCTCAGTTTTCGGTTGTAGTCTTTTTACACCCTGTATGTATTTAAATGTAGATAAAGTATCAGGAGAACTACCTATGTCTACACTCAACTGTTCTATTGTGTAGTATCTGGGACATCGTAATAACCCTCTAATATTAGATAGATAAGCTTTGACGAGAGATATCGTTTTACATGATAAGAGTAAACGTGGGCGTGTATTGTGTGTTGAGTTGAAGTAATGTCTTTGTTATCATTCCATTGATGCATATTGCCTGAAATAGTCGTTGATAAATACTTTCAGGACTAACGAACGCCGACCCTTCTCACACCAAGCTTAAATAAGTATTCTACATTTTAGGACTTGGTTTATACTTAAACTTACGGAAAACTTGACAAAAATGTTTGTATGAAACATATCATTCTATGAACATCCAATTTGGTGTTGTGAAGTTCTAAGGCACAATAATTATGTTTGTTGGTGTGTTGGTGGAAACGAATCCAGTTTTTGGTTTTGATACGACAATAATATCAACTTTCTCATTTCTATAATTTGAAGATCTTATGTTATTATAATATACACAATGTAAGCTAGTATTGTGCTTGGAACTTTGAGATAAGGTTATATCAAATATGCATTTAGATTGACTCCGAGTCGCCGGGAATCCCGAGAAAATAGCATTCCGTGTACCACCGCGGAATACATTTTAACTAGTGCCAACGACAAAGTCAGTATTTTATGTATGTTTTATATTAAGAACTGGGTTAGATATGAAGAATAATAACAATAAAATACGTGATTTAAAAAAAATTAAGTACTTATTCCTATTGCATATACAATGTATAAGTGCCGGAACAAACTACGCCTTTATTTTTAAGTGATAGCTTTCTCGCCATTGATTTTTTTTCTATATTATTCAAACCGTAGAATTGTGCCTGAATTCTTTTAATTTTCTAGTGTGCTTCTCTATTATTTGGGAAAGTGAAGAACCATCTGCAGTGAAAGTGGACTGAGAACTCTATTCTTTTGTCTCTGTACACGCTACACCATAGGTCACATTGAAACCCGGCTCGCAACTTGAGACCACAGACACCTTAATTAAAAATGTATTCCATTTTGTGGTGACAGTAATGTTCTTTTTATTTACTTTTCTAGTCAACAGTCACCTTGAAGACCTTTTAAATTAGACGCCACTTCTTTACGGCCTGGCGGTCCCTAATGAAGATTGACTTTACATCGCAGTAAATGCTCTCGCCTTTCCCACGTTAGTACTGATAAAAAATACATAAACCCTCTTGAAGGACGTTTATAAAGATCGATGAAACCTTTTGGGAAGTTTGTTGTGCTTATACAGGGTTATTTGTAAAACACCGACAACCTCTCAGGACTATGTTACTAACATCATAATCAACAACTTTTGTTCTATGACTTCAAAATTTTTCATTATTTTAGTTCATCAGATTTTCATACAAAAATAAAAATATTTAAATTGAACGCTCTAAAGGTTACGAAGACTATGCAAAGCAAAATAAAGCGATAGTACAATAGCGAGGGGAGTGCGGTTAGGGCGGCGGGGGGACCCTTTAACTTGAGAGTTGAAATGTGTTAGATAGGACAACGAAATCTTGAAGGTTTGTTTTTGTTAAATGGATTATGTTTTGTTAAAAGATAGAACAAAAGTTGTTTTTTATGATGATAGTAATACAGTCCTGACAGGTGTTTTACAAATAACCTTGTAGAAGCATTTATATTCGAAATGAAAGGGAGTGGTATCGTGTCACTAAAGCACGTTAAACATTTTCTTAGATCTTTAGTCATTATCTTTTAAAGATGTCGTTGGGAGTAGCCAGAGGCAGTCCATAGACATATTTGATTTATGCTCAAATTGTGCAGAAGTTAGGAAGCCCTTTACCGCTTTCCGTTTTTCCGTATACCAAAAAACATAGCTTCTCATGAAAAATAAAACTTCAGTGTGATTGCTAGAATTCGTTTATGTTGCACGATGAAGATATACGGTCTCATCTTCTGGCGGATGTGTCCTAAATCCTCATTTCGTATTACAAATGTAATCTTTTGCGCTCTTTATTACATGCAAGTCAAATATTTTCGGCATCAACTGCGCAGTAGGATGCGTGTTGCGAAGTAGTCTGGTGGAAGGTCGCGAACGAAACCTTACAAGGCACAATGTCAGGAGAAATCAATCGTTTTGTTTAACTAATGCCAGTCGTGTTTGTTTATCCGGGTGTTCTAAATAAATAGAAATATTCAGCACATTCAGAAACGTTAGAGAAAAATTAATTCATATATCTTCTTCTTCTTCCTGCCCTTATTGGGGTCGGCACTACATGTTTCTCTCTTCCATTTCCCTCTGTCACCCGTCATATCAGTACTCACTCCTTTCACAAACATATCCGCATTCACACAGTCCATCCATCTTTTCTTAGGCCTATACCCCTACCGGTATATCCATCCACATTCATACTCATCACTCGTCGTGTAATATGACTCTCATCCCTCCTCATGGTATGCCCATACCACGCCAACCTTCCACTTCTCAATTTGTCAGTCGCTGGCGCTACTTTCATACTTCTCCTAATGTACTCATTCCTTATCTTATTCCAACTAGCAATCCTCAATCTTACTTCTTGGACTCATATTCTCAGAGATTCTTCACATTTTATTCTAACAAAAAGGAAAAGTCACGAGTAATTCCGAAAAATAAATTTTATCTACTTTTATCTACAGTTACAAAAGTTCAATTGAATTAACGAAGTTCAGTAAACTTTGTTAGTTCAAAACACTGGCCCTTTACCCTTGTCAAATGTCATATCTTCTACGTTATCCCAAGGCATTGCTCGATTTATATTGATTTCTTGCAGATGCCTTTTACTACTTCGGTTGGGTTTTGATAAGGTTGGTCTGCAACGTTTCAAGAACAAATACAAGAATTGAAACAGCAATTATAAGAATAAGGCAAATGAATTTAATTAAAATATGTATAATATGAAATAGTATTTTACTTATAAAAACTGAATAAATAAAAAAACGTTTAGTATTTTACCATCATTTATTTATTTTGCGTTTATGTAGAAAGCACAGAACTATATCAGATATAATTCTGTGGTAGAAAGGATCAGTTTTACTCCTGTTTTTTGTGGTTTTTCTGTTCAAATAAAGTCATATTTCTACCGCAAGATATTTATCGCTTGAGTTTCTACTAAGCTCGTTTTCTCGAACCGAAGTGAAATGAAGTTGGTCCGTACCAATTAAAACGATTAGTTCAGCAGTTCTGCTTTAGTCACAGGCGACAGCACAGCCACCTCAGCGAAGAAAAATGCCCTATAAAACGAACGACGAAACACGAAAACGAAATCGCTAATTTTATGATTAGGCTACAAGAATTTCAATTAAAATTACATACATAGTACATAACCCTCTTTCCCGTAGGCTTAGGCACAGACAATCGACTGTAGCAAGTGAAAGTATCTATTACACCTTGAAAATGAAAGCTGAAATTTTAAACAAAGTTCTTATCTATTCTTTAAATACAGACACCTTTATGGCAGTTGTAATGTGTTCGCCACATTATCGGAAGAAAAATGTAAAAACGATTTTTAGAACTAAAATCCGTAACAAAAATTGTTGGTAAGTATTTGTTCGCTTTCCAAAAGGATGTAAATGTTAAAAGGCGAAAAGAAGCGCTTTTTTTTGTGACGCTTGTCTAAAGTTGTCGGTAGTTGCCTAACGAGCTGCCAACATCGTTAGTGCGGGCATCTAATGCGTACATATTTTTTACGTTTTTCCTCTTATTTGGCCGGTCTGGTTTGAGAGGAGTGTTGTGAAATGTCGCTTCTGTACACTTCGCCCAACGGAACTAGGCATTCGTGAAGTTACCCGTTTGTCTGCGCAGTGAACGTTTTTTCATACAAAATTGTGTTCTGCGCAGACAAACGGCTAACTTCACGAATGCCTAGATTCGTTGGGCGAACTGTACCGTAATTATGTTTCATTGAGATTTTTAGATGAGTTTGACTCTCTCTTTCGCTTGGTAAAAAGTAATATTGTAGATTAAATTAACAAGCAATGTTAATACGAGCATAATTAATCGCTTGGTGTATGAAGGAGAATGTCTACCGTGCCCTGAATACAGTTGTGATTTTTTTTTACAATAATGCTTTATAACTTTTTAAACTATCATGCTTATCAACACTATTAACACAATTAACAGGATATTTACCATGATTCAATGTTTTTGGAGTTTCCCGATATCGGCGCAGTTGCACACGCCACGATCACGGAAGAACTGGTCATTGCGAGTGGGTAGGTTTATTGGCAGACGAAACGATCTACCCTCTAAGTTTTTTATTATTACGAAATTACTTATTTAAATATTTACTTTTAAGACTTTTTTAAGTCACGCCCAAGATAAGAATTTATCTCTGAAAACCGAGAGGAGATTGCTATGTCCAGTATACATAAAAGCTTCTCAAGTTATTATTAGTCTTAATAGCAGGTTCAAGTTCATGCCGATCGTGGGCGACTCAACTTGCGTCATCGCAGGCTTTCCACTATTAATATGCATTAGCTTGGATTGGACACGAAACCTCGTACTGAGAGTGGTTCAATTCAACTTATTGGGAGGGTAGATGAGGAAATTATGTATTTACTTTGAGTAGTTTGCCAATAAGGTGTTGTTATTCTCCGTGTTCCTTTATATTCCCCTCTCGGTTAGACTTGACTTACATTTATGAATTTCGTTCTAATTATTATTTTCATAAATTAAAATCAGACTTCTTTCAGAAAATAACAATGGGATTAGCAATTGACATGAAATAGAAAGTGTCTCTTGTAAAGACCACGCATAAAGTTGTCTAATGTCGATCTAACTCATAATCTTTAACTGCTACCTAAATCCATTCGCAATATATGAATCTTTACTAAAGAACGGATTTAAGTAGTCGTTAACGACTCTGAGTGAGGCCATATAAAATATCTCTTAGAAAAAAAAACACGATCAAATCAAACTTTCTCTAAGCATCAGAGCGAAAACAAGAAAAGTGTCCTAATTTAACCATGACTAAAACTCGTAGACAAGGGCGCAAAAATGCCTGGAAGTCGACATTTTTGCGGGCCGCAATGCGACCCAACAGGCCGTAAACTTAAATAACGCCCCATAAACCTTGTCTGCGAAACGGGAATCCTTGGGAGCTTTCAAATTCTAGAGGCTTCCGGGCTACTGTTTGTAATGGTAGTTTATTTGTAGCATTTACTTAATAACACTCGTACTTTAATCAAGGGGTGTAAATTTGTGAAGCGTCAATTCGATTAGAATTCAACCTATTGGACGCATACCATGAAAAACGGTTAAATTTATATTGTGACAACGGCACGGGTGTCAATGCATTTTTTGACGGTAAAGAATTTTAATTTAAGAGAGATTTATAATTAATGCTTACAGCAAGCTAACCACATTTCGCTAGATATACCTCTGGGTCAACAAACTTAATAAAAGGGTCGAAAATTCGTTCGCGTGAGACTCAGATAGAGAACAACTTTTGATATTTCAAGTCACGAACCATTCTTAGTTTAGTTCTAGTTGGATAATTTATTTGTATCATCAATGCAGAATCCTATTCAATTCAATTCAATTCAATCCTTCAATTTCAAGAGGAATCGAAAGGTAGGCTAAAAAGAAGAATGGACCGAGTGAAAAACTATTGAATAGGCTATTGTTGGCTATTGTTTCCTCTTAACTTGAAAACCTATAATTGGCTTTCTGTTTGTATAAATTCACTCAATTAAGTTTTTTAGCTGTTAGTTTTCCTTAATAATAATAAATAAATAGGGAAAGCCGTCTGATAAAACAGACTGGAACAAAGAAGTCATGGTAAGCAGGTGGTTTTACATTATCCTCACGCAAAAGTAGGATAATGGCAGTGGGATGATAATGATGTCTATTCTTTCCAGAGATTGTCCAAAGAATTATTGCACTTGTAATATTTGAGTTGACTAATATTCAATATCAGTTACTGTTACGATCCAATTTACGTACATTATGTTAATCGTGAAAGAAGCACGCGATACAGTTTGTTTTGTTTTATTGTGCAGTGGGCATTTAGGTTGAGTTATCAAGGTCTACGTTGTATACGTTACATGTTTGTGTTAGGTATTATACAGGGTGTAAAAAGACTGCTACCGAAAACTGAGGGATTGCAATCAGACCATGATTCTGAACATATTTATCGAAAAAGAAAATTTGACTTATCTACGTCATTTTATTTTATTTTCTAGTTTTTTGCTACTAGTACAACATAATAAGACCATACCTACCTAATCATTTTCATTTATAAAAGAAAAAAACAATTAAAACTCAAAATCCAGCAATCTACGTATAAAAACACGCCTAGTACATACGCTCGACCAGCTGTGCGAGGTCGGTTTTCTCCGGATATAATGATTTTTTTGGAAAATCCTTTTGGATTTGGTTATGTGTTGGGATGCTGTACCTACCCCTTTCGGCTTCGGTAGACGTCTTTTTACACCCTGTATATACTTTACTGAAATAAACAGAGAATTGTTTACTTCAACAGACTAAGCTGCTGAGGCGAGGGGTAGCCTTATTTTCAGCCACTTAAATTGTATTTACTTTTATTCTTGTATTGTGGCAGAAATAAATGTGTATCCTGTTCTATTAATTTATAGTTCGAATATTCCTAAATTTATTTGGCAATCCACGAACAATCTGAAAAAATGGGCTAGGAGCTGAGCAAGCCTTTTCGATCTCAACAATGTCCCAGGCACTGCAGCGTCCCGTTGAGTGTAGGCATAAGTTGCTTCCTGACGCTGCCAATTTCGACATTTAGGTTGAGTATTGAGAGAATAGTTTAGAAAATAAATATATTGTGCGTACCTGTTACAATTAACAGTACGATACTTTTACATTGTCTGTGTAAACCATTCATTATGTAAATGAACCAATTAAAACAAGTATTTTAGTAGCTCTGATTTACTGAAGATTAACTTGCTATGCCGGTAGAGGATCTCTCGTAATAAGTCTACCTGAGTTTGTTAGCTAATCACTTAGTAGTCTGCTATTGAAGAAATAAGTATCATTCCGGTTCTCAAATACTTACAGGATAATAGATCAGAATTCATTTTAACAGAGTGGTGTTATAAATAAAATAAATTTCATTTTGTGAGCTTATATTGCTGTAGTTATAAACTTATAAATCAAAAATATGATACGGCCGATTTTCTTTGCCATATTATGTTACATTTTTAACCAGTTCAACAAATTTGTATATCCCTTTAGCATTTTCTAAAGGTTAACCATAAAAATACCAAAATCACTTCACTTCAACCACTCAAGACACGAATAGGTACATTTTTCGCAGTATGGTCAGGCTGGGCCCAAAAGACCCATTGAACGGGCTTAACCCGGGCTAACCGGATGAATTGGATAACCCTTTCAAGCAGAGTCAATAAAGGCGATTCAAGGCCCCGAAGGCGAAGTTTTGAGATAATATCAGATGGTTAATGAAAGGGGAATTCTTCAATTGAATTTTCGGGCTCTGAGTAACTGATATATAAATTTCAAGGCTAAAAGTATAAAGGGTTGAAATATAAAACAAATAGAGGTGGAAATAAGAAAAAGTCTAACTACCATTAGTACTAGCAGAAAGCTTTTATTGTAAAATATAACAAGATTAATATTTTAATCTCATAGTAAATAATGAAACTTTAATTAAGATATTAAACTCGCCCATTCCGAGCTATAATGAGCAATTTTGGGAAATAAACTTAAGATTATAATAATAAATTCAAAGGCAGCTAAGAGCCTAATTTATCGCTCCATTAATTATTAAAATTATTTTACCGTAGAAAACCTAGCTTATGCTAGCACGAAGAGGCGAGTTTCCAAGAAAAATGCCAACACCTTTCTTATTTAATGTCCTGTGAAAATTCTCATGCTTTACTTTCGCATAAATAACCTGGGGCCGTATTCCAGTTCTTATTTTCGTTCGTTTGATGAATATTCGGATGTTTCTTACTACGGTTTCTGACTTCAAGAGCCAATTTTTCGGATATTTGGCCCCAGGTTAGGACCGTGTTTTAACGTTAATCTTATCAACTGAATACAATGTAGCTCGTAGTAAGAAACATCCGAATATTCATCAAACGAACGAAAAAACGAACGCGAATAACCTCCCTGAAGAGTAGTTATAAAAGTTCTCGCTTCATCACCGCTCAGTGAATGCCTCAGTGAATCTTTGCTTCGTGTTTTGACCTCCTTTGTTCGTCAGACCATTGACTTTCGCGCCAATTTTCCATTCTAAAAAATAATTTGAAATAGGATCAAAGCTATTCTGAGTGATGAATTTTTGTTAAAGTACCAGTTCAGGCCCTTGATGCATTATACAGCGGAATGTATTCGGTTCGGAATCGACCTACAGCAGCCAATCACAGTGCTGGAATTGATCCGAATTTGACGTTTCTTGCACTATGATTGGTTGCTGTCGGTCGATTCCGAACCGAATGTATTCCGCTGTATTATGAATCAAGGCCCAGAGTGACATTTATTGCAGGAGAAATTAATTAACTGTAATTAATTAAATTCTCTATTGAGTTTCTTTCATCGAAAGTTTATGCCTTCTTGCGTTGAATTGAAAGTTGACTTCGGTAACATGACACAAAGAATAGAGAAATGAGGGTTTCCATATAAAGTTAATTTTTGATTATCCTCTGAGAATTTCTCTAGTTGTCGCAATAAAAGATCAGGAGAGTATTGTGTGAAATTGAACATGCTATAAAAGTATTCAATGCCAGATGTTCACAAAGCTCCCTTTGTCTGAACAACCTTGAAACCGCTTTGTAGATCTCAATACCTCCAGCACATCCGCCTACGGAAACAACCACGTCATAGTTTCCCTTCAACATGGCGGCTCGGGGAAAACATCCGCTCAGTGATGTCGCTTCACATTGAACGGATGTTAGGAAAATCAGAGTTTTAGTGACTAACTATGTAGATTTCATACCTGTTTGATAGTGGGATTTATTTTATTGACTACAAATGTATAAGACTATTACTAAAGTATATTGCATCTCTTGTTATGATAACCAGCAATAAAATGACTTGGAAATGTTCCCCACAACAATACTTTATCTTCCTCCATCCAATATCTTTAAAACAATGACAGAGCAGACTTTAATAACGTTGCTCTCAGTTTGATTGCAATACGAGACGTGCAGAAATAAAAGAATTCCCTCTTGTATTCCATTCTACCCACACAATCTAGTCACTGTAAAACCGACTTAAACTTTAAAGAAATAGGCTTTAAAGCTTCTCGTGTTTATTTTCCGTGTTGTTTGCATCGTATCTAGTCTTAGAACTGACTTTAATGTCATAGAAACAAGGTTCAAACTTTGGGGCTGTTTTCTGCAACTGGGTGCAGTGGTGACTCATAAAAGTAAACGTGGGTGTACCGAGGCGGAAACTGTTTTCAATTATATTGGTTCAGTTTATGGCTTTCGAGATGAGTTCTGCACGCTGTAGGCAAACACTTTTACTTCTTTATTAAAAGTTTTATAGATGTTTTCTTGGAGAGGAACATTGGCGTGAGGGGTTTAAACGCATATTGCTGATGAGAATAGTTAAGGCAATCATGCATACTCTACTTTTTAACAAGAGACTAGTATTTCAACGGTCAAAAAGTATCCAGGTTTTGTATTGAATGCAAAGCAAAATAACTCAACGATAATTCGAGTGTCAAAAGCCAACTGAATTCATCCTTCCGAGCCCTTTGTCAATTCAGTTGAAAATCTGCGTCTCACTGCATATTTTTTTTAGTTATGAAAAGCTTGCATGAAGGATGCATACATGTAAAGGCTTTTCATCGTAAGGACCGAGTACTTGTACGTTGAAGTTGGCGGCGGCAGTCGCGCCACGGTCGATACGTCTCGTCGGCAACACGACTATTTTGATTTGAATAATTGAGTGGCTGACAGTTTTACATGCTATTTCATGGGATTTGTTAGACTTTGTAGTTGTAATTAGCAGTTCTTTTTGTTACTTGTTTGTGTATATTTTTAGAAATGTTCTAACAGTTCACTTCTTTCACAGTAACTTTAAGAAAAGCTGAATACAGATTCTTATAGTAGGAAAAATACTATTATGGGGTTTGAGCTTTCGAAGATGACCAATATTTGTAGACTTGAGTCTACAAATATTGGATATGATACTTGAGTATCATATGATCAGTTGATGCTTTTTTTTTTAAGTGTTCCGTACTACGTACTAACTAAAATAACGTAAACCTATGTTATGATCACTATTTTGGACTTTAATTTTCAGTCTCATAATACAAGAATAAACATAAGCCAACATTTTATTAACATTCATCATCATCATCTCCCTGACCTTATCCCACGCTAAGTGGGGTCGGCATCTTCTTCCACTCACTCCTATTAATAAAATAATATTACATTTTGTTTGTTACAGTGATACAAAATCCAAAAGCTCCGCCAGGAAGCAAGGAGCCACCGAAAAGCTTCAATTTCGATTTCTCATACTGGTCACATAATGTAAGTTATCTTCCTTTTTCCGTTTCATATAATAGTATCAAACTTTCAGCTTTATTATACTTATAAGTAGTATACAAACATCTAAACCAAATCACAAACTTTATTATATTAGTGGGTTTCTATATTTGTACGTTCCATTCACTAGTTCTGTTCAGATTTAAAACGATTTTTTACTTAGGTAGGCCATTTCATTATGAACGATTATTTAATATGTTACTTCTATGAATATATTATTTTACTATTTTGTAATTATGTGTGATACATATAGCTCAATCCATGTATATGTTTAAATTGTATATTTTTTGTGTTCAAAGCTTCGGAGAGTGTGCCTTTACGTTTTGTTTCTACTGTTCCTATCCTAACGAGTAGATATTCGGTGTATGTCGGTTTACCTGTACAAATCCTGCTACAAAATCAATATTGGGAATCGAGATTGCGGGTCGCCATTCGGATTCCTCATTTCAATAAAGTTAGTTCGGAAATAGGAAACCAGTGCTGTGTTGACATCGGTCGAGCTGCTTGAACTGTCCTTTCTGTAACATCAAATCCAACCAACCAACTTTCAGACTCGCCTCTCTATTTAGATAAATTGTTTAGAGGCTATTTTGAATAACAAATATGGAAATAACATTCGACTAAACTTGGCGTAACTTTACACCACGTTTTTTAATAAGGGCCTGGGACTTTAGTAAAAGTCAGTCGAGTATTTTAGCTACTGGTTCAATGTGAACTCGGCACTAATAGAAGTGCACTTTGCCTTGTGTTGGTTTTGCATCACCGCCGGTAGTCTTATTTCTATTGGCGAACGACGGTCTACTGTTTGTAAACCGGGATGAGTTTTATCTGACAACAGAGTTGATCACCATAATTCAATACGAACTTACTTCATAAATAATATGAGCAGGTAGGTACTATACACGATGAAAGACCACAAATAAAAAGGTTAGCTGTACCCTTATTTATCTTTGATCCAATGAACTAGCCTCGATAATGGCCGCCCGAAGGCTCTTAACAAGATTTCTCGCGTGTTCCTGTTTTGGATGACCGCCATATTGGATTTAACCGCAACTCGATTATCGGATTAGTTGTCGATAGGCTGTAGGGTTTCTGTCCGGCCGAATTTGCAATTATCTTATAGACACGCAAAAATCCCTATACATTTAGCAAATTGTATTTTCACATGTTGAAATATTCAACAGATTAGCTCGTACATCTGGATTAAATAAATTGATCCAAAAGTTCATTTAACGGATCAATTCACTGCGTAGAGGGTTGTCGTCTCTCCATGTCAACAGCTGGCCGATTTCTCATACCCTTAGATTAATCCTTAGATCGATCCAAAGCGCATCTGTCGTATCCCGTACATGCTACGCCACTTCACTCTTGCTAGAATCTAAAATGAAAAGGCTTCAAACCACATTATCCGTACGTGGATTGCTCATTTAAGTAAACCACTAAGTAATATGGATTCAGATTCGAAACAAACCACAATGTTCAATCCCCGAAGCTCAATACACATTTGTAATTAATTTTGATCCGGATGTTGTTGTGGTTTCATATCGAACTGTAGGGGGGATTACCTGCTGTGGTTTATTATGAGTTTCATGCTTGTATGAGTTTATGGAATGATAGTGGAAGATTGTAAAACAATTTGTGTTTCAGTTTAGCTTGTATTAATAAAATCTAGGCTCATCAATCATGAAAATTCTTCAAGATCATCGAAGAAAGAAGAGTTCCGGAAATGTCTCCTGGCTCTCAGGGGAACCGTTCCACAAGGAGGTTTTATTCATCTTTGTGGAACTGTTCTTCCGAAGTCGGGGGTCGTCACTCACTCGTCACTGAACTAAAGATCGAAAGAAAATATACTTCGTTGTTTGTGTTAGCAAGATAGTTTATGACCATCAATGATAGTTTATTTTAGTGGTAATGATGTTATTTTAGTGATTAAGTATTTATTTTTAAAGTCTTACTATGCGCATTATGGATATTAAGTTTACATACTATTACCATGCACTTTGATAAAATATTATTAAGGGCTAAATCAATTTTTGTTACTACTCTAGTCTTTAGCTTAAGACGCTAAAATTTGTTGTACAAAAACTGTAAGTACAGATCTTTAATTATGAAATGTAAACAAGACACTTTGGGCTCATCTGGAAATTATTCAAATATGCGTAAGCTGTGCCGTTTTATGCTTCAGGGCACTAATTTTATTCAACAAGAACGCTTAGAGTTTTCTTTATTCATATTTCAAAAATATTTTCATTAAATCCTTGAATTCATTTTTATCCTAATTTTGTGAATTGTAAATTTAAATCAGGAAGATGAATTATGTAATGTAGAGAATGGAAATGTAGAAGAAGGTTCTTTAAAAGTGTTTTGCAGTCACAATTATATATTATTTAAACATCATATTATGTATTGCATAAGGTATTTTGTCTGTATTTAGACTTAACATGCTCCTTGAAGTTATTTTTGTTTATTGCAGCCAAATGACCCACAATTTTCATCACAAATTATGGTGTACAAAGACATTGGAGAAGAAATGTTACAACATGCCTTTGATGGTGAGATTTTTAGTTCTATTCCTTTCCATACAATGTTTTATCTATATAGGCATTTTCTTTTAACACAAGACTCTCTTAGTATGTCATTTTTTTAATTTTTTTTCATCTTGATAAAAAGAGATGGTCATAACAGCAATGTTTTAGCCGTCTTTAGTAGGTAACAGTTGTAAAATCCCTCTCAGATTCTTGTTTACAAAAGTATTCATCTTACAAACTCCGCGTCTACCACAAATATAAAATAAGCTAGCATACAATTAAGAGTATTTTTTTCTAGGGTACAACATATGCATATTCGCGTATGGACAAACCGGTGCAGGCAAGTCCTATACGATGATGGGCCGTGGGGAAAAAGGAGAGGAAGGAATCATTCCTCAGATCTGCCTAGATCTCTTCAGACGCGTCAACCAGACTACCTCTAAGGACTTGAAATACTCTGTAAGTTGGCAAATAATAATTAATAAATAAATAATGCTGGACATTTTTTACACAGCATCATCTAGCCCCAAACTAAGCAAAGCTTGTACTATAGGAACCAGATAACTGATATACTACTTATATACTTTTTCTTTGTAAAAAAAAAACACCCAAACCCGACCTACAAATATCTGTAGGTCATTACAAACATTTGTCCCGCGGCGGGGATCGAACCCGCAACCTTCTGCGTCGCAGGCGGACCTACGCCCACTGTGCGCCACAGAGGTCGTCAAATATACTACAGTAAAGACAAAATTTTCGTAGGTCCAATGATTGAATCCGTTACCTGAAAAATAATCTCTTCATATTATCGCAAAGCAACTCCTAGGAGACCTTTTTCTCGAGTTTAATCTGACTTGTTTGGACTGATGGACTCGTATGTGCATTTTACACACTCTTTATAGCCCTGTCTATTCGGTCTCTAAAGACATTCTTCTTTTTGTAACACATACATAGAGTTCTATCAAAAACTAGACAACCTAATAGCAAAGAAAATTTAGTTTTGAGAACGTAAACAGTGAAAACGTTTTGAAGATGTTCTAGGTCGTAACGAAATTGTAGCATAAATATGCTTTTTATCAGACACTCCACATCAGCCCGCTTGTTTTTATCATCTTAAACACCAGCTTATTTCAGGTGGAAGTATCCTACATGGAGATATATTGTGAGAGAGTACGAGATCTCCTCAACCCGAAGAATAAAGGCAATCTGCGCGTTCGTGAGCATCCAGCTCTCGGACCTTACGTGGAAGATCTGAGCAAGCTCGCTGTCTCCACTTACCAGGATATTGAAGATCTCATTGATGAAGGGAATAAGGCTAGGTACGTTGATAGAACCAAAAAGTGTCTCAGTTTCATTCTTCCTCAATTGATTTTCTAAATATTGAATACGTATTTCTGTGTCTTTTTTTGTTTGAATAATATTGTGAGAGAATCAGCTTAGGCAGGCATATACAAACTAAACCATGCTTTTGAAAGTGGAATTGTGAAAGCAATCATACCTTCTCTTTTACATATTGGATATGACAGCAGTTTCTTCTTTAGTAATTATACGAGTACGTGCCACAAAAAATGAGATTTTTAAACTTTGAAAGCATTTTATGCCTTACTCGAGTTGATTATGAAAGCTTAGAGGGTTTCAATTCCATCGAAGTCATTTCAATAAAGAAACACTGACAATATCTCCATCTCGCTCTGCCAGGACGGTCGCGGCTACCAACATGAACGAGACCTCATCACGTTCTCACGCCGTCTTCACGATATTCTTCACGCAGCAACGACACGATGTAACCACCAACTTGATGTCGGAAAAGGTACATTTTGAGAATGATATTAACGTTCTTGAAATTCTAAGTACCTACTTGAATTGATTTTACATAGAAATACACATGATTTTTGAAATTTTAAGTACTCGATTGCTTGAAATAAACAAAATTATGTACAGTCAGCGTCACCAACTGGTAACACCCCTGCAGTACAAACCGCCTTACTAAGGGGGCTACCAATTGGTGACGCTGACTGTAAAAAAACTTAGGTCTTTACATCATATCATCATATTAGATGATTTATACAGCGTCAGGAAGCAACCTATGCCTACACTTAACGGGACGCTGTAGTGCCTGGGATATTGTTTGAGATGGAATACGCTTGCCCAGCACCTAAACCATCCTCTCAGCTTAATCAGCCTGAACCACAGGAAAGACGACGTCAATACGGGTCGAGCTGACTGAGCTGCGGCTTTCCTCTCGATGTTTGCCTTCACCGTTCTGAGCTCATGTCAAAGCGCATATAAATTTTTCGAAACGAAAAATCCATTGATGTACGTCCGGGATTCGAACCCACGACCTTCGGATTGAAAGTCTAGGCACAACCCCATTCGACCAACACGGCTCTGTACATATTAAAATATTCAGGAAAATAACTTGATGACGCATTGACGCAGAAAAACAGTGTTTACTGAAGATAAAAGATTTAAGAAGAACGCAAATGCGATGCTATGCTGCTTACTATGTACGAGTATACCTGAATTAATGCAACTCTCAGCATCAACCTGTATTTCTTACTCCTAGCAATGTAAAAAATCTCCAAGAGATGTAATCGAACTACTATTGTTTATGAAAATGAACCGTTCACATAATTATCGGAGGAGGGCGCCGTTGACATCTGCGACACAGTTTAAAAATTCTGCAGATGTCATCCACTTTCATAAATCTGTACTTACCTATTTAAAAAACTTAGGCCTTTACATCTATATTAGATGATTTATACAGCGTCAGGAGGCAATCCATGCCTACACTTAACGGGACGCTGTAGTGCCTGGGACATTGTTTAAGAGATTTCACCTATTTATGTTCATAGTAAAGATGATTATGAATATGATCTAATCAGTCAGTTTGCAGCCATAGGGTATCAAGCATTCAATCATCAAACTTCATTCTGTCAGGTCCCATCCCATGTTCTTTTTCTCTCCCGATTAAAGAACCATGCTCAGTTCGTGTATGCTATTTATTCTCAGGTGTCCAAAATCTCGCTAGTAGATTTGGCCGGTTCCGAACGAGCCGACTCCACAGGAGCAAAAGGCACTCGTTTGAAGGAAGGAGCAAATATCAACAAATCACTCACGACTTTGGGCAAGGTCATATCCGCTTTAGCTGAAATTGTAAGTACTATATGGTTATTCGTAAGCTAGATATCTATGTCTAGACGTACTTGTAATAGATGTTAAATCGCTCGGTATTCCGACTGCCTTTGGGGTAACTTTTGAGGTAATTTGTCTTGCCAGTTAATATTGATTACTTTACTGGGAAAATGTCTGGCTTCTGTATTTATATTAAGAAGTTTAATGGTCTTTTACTGCAAATATTGAAATGTCGAAGTTTGTAGATTAACATGTATTTGTAACAGTGGACTATCGAGCGAAGTAGATAACATATTACAGGATATGAAATGAAATATATTCCTTCTCATGAAATTATCTATTACTTTATACTCATTACATTATTTTTTTTGTCAAATATGTCATTTAGACGACTAATTCACGTTTTCTACCTTTTTCTTTTGCACCACTTTTACTTTGGATATGACTGTGTAGTCGGTAAGTGTGTGGCTGTATTATATTTATATATTTGGCTGTTAATATATGCTGGATTTAGTATTATTAAAGAAGTAAGTACATATTAAAAACGCTTGTGAAAATGTGGATATGATTGTGGAGTTTTTATCATTTTATTGATATAACACTGCCATCTTTATATATCTGAATTTATTCACAAAGAAAATAAGCTTTACGAAGCGTATTTCCATCTTTGATGTTTAAGGTCTTTACATAAAGAAAACAGTATATTTTATACAAAGAGAAAACAGAAATCCATTATTCTTTGTCTCCGTAATTTCCATACATTTTTATTGCGCCGTATTGAGATTCGAATGAATATTTGATATACACTTGACTTTCAAAATACCTGAATATACTCAACGTTGTTTCATAATGGAGGATTCATCTGTGATAAACAATTCAATAACAAAGATCACAACAGATTATTTTAGATAAAATAAATCGTATCAAAAAACTTTTAATAGAAGCTTTATAGTATTTCTTTACTCACAGCTCCTAATCTTATTAACCACATTTCAGGCGTCAAAGAGTAAGAAATCTAAAAAGGCGGACTTTATACCGTACCGTGACTCAGTCCTAACTTGGCTGCTTCGTGAGAACCTCGGAGGAAACTCCAAAACTGCTATGATAGCTGCCATATCACCAGCAGACATCAATTTTGATGAAACTCTTAGTACGCTCAGGTAACTACACTTCTTTCTTATTTAAATTGTTTTGTATTCAATCTTATGACTATATTATTAAAATTCTTGGAACAGTATTCATCGTACTCCCAAAAGCTTTCCATGCCTTGACAGTACCTTTTTAAGTGATTCTGTATACATTTTTTGTAAGGGTATCTTTTGCTAATAAATTAAAAAAGTTTAATAATTGCTATCAAACACTTTAATGCTTCAAAATTGAAAATTGTACAAATGAAACATTATCGGTGTCTATCAAGGCTATGCTTCAGGGCCTAAATCGTTTCATATCTGATATAATGTGTACTTAGAAATTCACCAAATATTTTGATCACAGATACGCTGACAGAGCTAAGCAGATCGTCTGCAAAGCCGTGGTCAACGAGGACGCCAATGCTAAACTCATCCGAGAGCTCAAGGAAGAGATCCTCAAACTACGAGAGCTACTCAAAGCTGAAGGAATTGATGTCGAGGAAGGTGAGTGGCCTTTGTATCAACGCGGTTTGAGTGTGTTTGTGGTAGGTCCGAGTAGATCGAGTAAATAGTAGATGTATTCAGGAGATAGACAAGGCTATTAACTCAGAATGTTCGACATAGATTTAATTTTGAGTGCCATGATAATACTTATTGAACAAATACTCGAAGGTTTATGTTTGATACTGCTCTTTACAAACACCGTTCTTCAGATTGGATTAGGTTGGTAGTTGTCAAGTGACCCGATAGTTACATGTCTGTCAGACTGCAGAAAAGAACGCCACAAAAGTTAAACTTACAATTCGTGATACTAAAATTTGGTCTTCTGTTTTCAAATGGACATTTGACCACTAGGACCAGATGGTAAAGTCGTATATGAAAAGAAAGACCTGCAAGCCAGTAAGTAAATAACAGTACAGAGGCTTGCGCATTTTTGCATATGTACACCCCACCTGTACGCTTCGCCTCGAACCGGTGTTGCCAGACAAAAAAAAAACACTTGCAAATAATTGGCGAAATCTGGCAGCCCGTCACAAAGAAAAAGAAGCAATTTGATTTGCACCCTTCTCCAAAGCTTGTGGCGTCGTAGGCGTTAATAAATATAGCAATATTCACTATGCAATATAAGAATATTAGTTCATATGTATGGGGAAATGGGTCGTATAATTTTATATATGCGCTTATATTTTATACTTGGTGTTGGTTGGTATGTTATACTTTTATACAGATTATTATTCGTTGTAGTTATTGAATGAGTAACGTCGTTTTTCTGCATTATAATAACATTTGGCAGACAACATTATAGGTTACAAAATAGTTGATAAAAATTTTAAAATTGTGGCAACATTATACAGTCTACGTTGCCAAATCTGATAGAAAAAAATATGCAAATTACATTGAATACAAAAAAAGAACAAAAAAATATATAAATACCTACACATCTAAAATATAATAATATATTTATAGTGTTGCTACAACAAAAAAGCTTTATGCTTGAAAGGCCTTGCATGTTCTTCCCTTATTTAGTTCAAATCTCGATGTCTATCTATGAAATATCCATTGGAATATTATATTCAATCCATATATTATTATATCGGGGAACACAAATATATATACTTTTCTATTCAATGTTGTAATAAGGACAAGGCACGTTTATTCGGATCAGCTTTTCAAAGCAATCTAATTTAAAAAGGTCGTTCCTATCGGTATACAATTTGGAGATTGTATACCTACGGGTCCTTTACAAATCGGCTGTTTTGGAACTCTCCAGGGTACTTAAACCCTGTGACCTTTTAACAAGTACTTTTAAATGGAAATTTCAGTTAAAAACCTTTTATAATCTCACTCCTCTGAAACGTTATACTTTGCTGTCCAAATAAATGTGTCAAGTTTGATTTTTTCTTACTTATTTGATTTAGAATCCAATTCTAAAAGAGCTCAATTGTGTGAGACACAATCTGTTAACCATTATTAAAAGTGCAAATAAAACTTTTGAAAAACGTTGAAAACAGTCATCTCTTTCTAACATCAAACAATCTCACACCATAAACAGCGGAAGAGACAACATCGCCAGTACGTAAGAAGAGTGAAGCAGAAGTGCTGTCGCCGAAGTTATCCCGAGCGGCCACGACTATTGCCGAAGAGGCTGTCGACCAGCTACAGGCTTCAGAAAAACTTATCGCAGGTATGGATTTTAGACTTTATTGTATATTGTTGAAAGGCTATTTTACGTCGTACTTTCTTTGGTTTGAAATCCTTTTATTCTCTTTTGTATCAAGGTAGTCCCAAATCATGCAAATACTTTGAGAACCAAATCAATAAATCATTGTAAAAATAGACTTAGAAAGGCTAAAACTGGAGATTTATACACTATATTGTTTTATATCATTACTTATATAATTTATTTCTTATTGAATATAAATAAAAAATATATAAATTAAACAAATTTTGCGAAAAGGCCTGCATCTGCGTGGTCAACAATTTAGCAAAGCTTATTTTTTATTTCATTTTTACCTAAAACAGTTAGTCTAATCTTTATTTTTTTATATAGCCGTGAAAGTGTAGAATAGAATAAAATACAATTTTATTTTCTCCACAATACGTTCACGAGCTTTAGTCTATCAATTTAAGTGGGTGTAATGAAAACTTACCCCTCAGCATTTGGTCCAACAGGTCAGGTGTCTGTTGAAGCGCTGGTTTTCAGTGGCGCAGTTTAGTAACATAATGGGGCTTATTACAAGAAAATGAGCCGAGTTTAGACCAAGTCTAACCAAAAAAACTGTCCCTAGAAAAACTATCTTTAAATACTCGTACATAGAACGCTTTTTTGTGGTAACAGTTTTGTTGAGACATGTCAACATGTGGTTCAACCAAGGTTTTACGTTTTTATAATAAGCAGCAATTGGTCCTAAATTGTCTATTGCTATCTCGCTAGACTATACCTGTCCCTTTCGCAGAACTGAACGAGACATGGGAAGAAAAGTTGAAGCGTACAGAACAAATTCGCGTACAGCGTGAAGCTGTTTTCGCGGAAATGGGAGTCGCTGTGAAGGAGGGTATCACAGTGGGAGTGTATTCACCCAAGAAAACACCGCATTTGGTGAATTTGAATGAAGATCCGAACCTATCCGAGTGTCTCATCTATTATATCAAAGATGGTGAGTTTTGTAAATGTCTTGTTTTAGAAAGTAGTTAGTTTATTTTCTTATTGAAGTTAATTTACGTTAATTTACCTGCTAGACGTCGATTAAGACCAAATTGTTTTTTTTTTTTTGACAAATGTCATGTTCTTTAAAGGTTTTAGGTAATTTTAAAAAAATCTTTTATTTCCACAAAATGAACCTATTCACCTAAGAACAAAACCTTTTAACTTCAAAAGAAAAGGTAGCTGCCCTCAATGCTGTATAATTTTGCCACACCCTGTATATGGTCCCAGTCTCCACCAAAAACCTACTTTGTCCCCAGGTATAACCCGCCTAGGTACATCGGAAGGCAACGTGCCACAGGATATTCAACTCTCCGGCTCACACATACTGAGCGAGCATTGCATCTTTGAGAACACAGATGGCGTTATCTGTCTTATTCCACATAGCGGCGCTTTGGTCTATGTCAATGGACGTGAGGTAATTTTTTTTAAATATTTAATCCCACTAATAATAATAAAGCATAAAGTTTGTAAGTATGTTTAGATAGATAGATTATAACCTTATTGTACACCAAAAAAAAATAGGAAAGAAATTACTAGAAGAAGGACAGAAATTACTATGTTTAGATATTTGTATGTTTGTGTTTTTAATCACGCCTAAACCTGTGAACCGATTTGGATGAAACTTGGAATAGGCGTAGACAGTGACCTGGAATAGCATTTAGGCTATTCAAAATGCTGGTCATGCGGGCGAAGCCGCGCATTAGCTAGTTTCGAATGAATGAAATGCATCCCGCATTTCATTAATTATTTTCTAATTATAGTATATTTTTATTGTACCTTATCATGTGGGTAATTAGGTATGTTACAATTGAAGATATATTCTATTGTAATTATCTATTTTTAGGTACAAGAACCAGTGATCCTGAAGACAGGATCCCGAGTGATTCTGGGCAAGAACCACGTGTTCCGTTTCACTCACCCCGGCCAGCCGCGCGAGGAAGTTCCTGTTAATAAGGAACTTCAAGGACAGGCTGATAAGCCTGACACTAATGAAGGTACATAGATAAAATAAACATATTTCTGTCCCTCTCCCCCTTTATGTGGAGTCGGCACAACTTATATTCCTCTTCCATTTCCCTCTATACTTACTTTTCTTACTCCTAACATCTTTTACACAGTCTATTCATCAAATTAATATATTTTGAAACTTAATAAACTGCACTGTTGCATTACGCAGAATATTACAAGCGAGAATCAAGTTTGCATTATTATCAATGCCTCAGTAATCAAAAATTTTTGCGACGACCTTAAGGCTGTCATTAATAAACACGAACTAAGGTGGTATTAGCGCTAATCCAAAGCATAAGGTTGTAGTAGGTCAATTCAGTATTAATAAATAAAGACTAAGGAGGAACTAAGCTAATTCGACTCTGCTCTCGGAGTAAGAGTTACGCCTAGGCGCCACCTAGTATAGAGATGGAGTAGGCAGACGTAACACCAAAAAGTTTTAGAAGAATAAAACCTCTTTGAATAAAACAGATTGTCAAATACAAATTATTGTCTATCTCTGTCATTCATATAATTAATGACAGAGATAGACAATATTTTGAATGATAATATCATTAGTTCATTCACTCTTTTTCTACTAATCCCGATGTAAGGAATGTATTACTCATTCGAGGCTACTACCAGTTTATTAATAACATAAAAATATTCAAGTTGCTCCTTCGTTACTATAGAAGTAACAAGTCTGAGAGTAGTCTCGTATTAAGCTAGAATTAGGGTAATCTAATTAATAAGGCCGTAGAAGTATAACGTTTCAAACAAAAAAAGTGTAGTCAGTGAATTCTAAAGATGGACAAGCTTTCATCCAATCACAGATCTCCACTAACAGGAGGAATCAGACATTTTTCGTTCATTTTCGCCTTTCATTCGGCACCTTTCATCATCATCATGTCAGCCATCTAGTGTCCACTGCTGAACATAGGCCTCCCCCATCGATTTCCACAGCGATCGATCTTGTGCAGCCTGCACCCAACGGCTCCCAGCAACCTTTACCAGATCGTCTTTCCATCTCCTCCGCCGTCCTCTACTGCGATTTCCGGTGCGTTGCCTCCACTCGAGAACCTTTCTGCCCCAACGGCCGTCAGTTCTACGAGCTGTGAGCCCACTGCCACTTCAACTAGCTAATCTTTCACTCGAAATAAAATGTAACAAGATTTGAAAAATGAATCGTTCACTGGAGTGAACCGTTCATTCGAATGAACCGTTTGATAGCATGACGTTGTTACAGTGACAAACGCTGCTGAGACCGTCGACTGGGACTTCGCTCAGTGCGAGCTGCTGGAGAAGCAGGGCATCGATCTCAAGGCTGAGATGCAGAAACGTCTTCTAGCGCTTGAGGAACAGTTTCGCAGGGAGAAGGAACACGCTGATCAGCAGTTTGAAGAACAACGGAAGGTAGCTCGAATTATTCGTCATCATGTGTCGTTCAACTCACAAACAATAAATGATTTGATTTGTTCTCACAGACCAGTGTGGTGAACAGTCGAATTCTGTTCTTTAACGGTGGTAAATGCTGTGCTTTGACTCCAAATACAGAATACAGACCTAATGTTTTTTTATGAGTAGGCAAGTATCCATAGTAATGCTGGACTTTTTCACACAGCATCATCTAGCCCCAAAGTAAGCAGGGCTTGTGTTATGGGTACTAGATGACTGATATACTACTTATATACTTTTTGTTTGTAAATACATACATATTATACATAGAAACACCCAGACCCGAGGCAAATATTTGGCTTTAGGACACATCCGCCAGATTCCACATTCGTCAGATCATTTATTTATTCCACATTCGTCAGATTTTTTTTACCTCTGACGAAACGATGATTCCTCGTTCGTCAGATTCCATTATTCTACATTTCTGGCTAACCTAACCAAATGGGTCGTTGGTTAGGTTATGTTAGGATAGTGAAAAAACCATGCGCAAGGCGAGCGAGCGAAGCGAGTGTGCCGCGGCAGCGGCCGCCGAAGCGCCAGAAATAAATAAATCTGACGAAAGGGTCATTAGAAGTTATCCACATCCGTCATTCATGACGAAACTGAACTGAAATTATACAAAAAACTACTTCTGACGAAAGTGGAATCTGACGGATGTGTTCTAAATCAATATTTGTAGATAATACAAACATTGGTCCCGCCGCGGGGATCAAACCCGCAGCCTTCTGCGTCGCAGGCGGACCTTCGCCCACTGCGCTACAGAGGTAGACAATATATCGTGTAAATGTTCATAACACAACTTAAATTAGTAAGAAAGAAAATTTTTTTTTTTTAACAAATAAGGCCTAGGGCCCTAGGCTTTCATTATTAAAAAAAAATTATGAGCTACCTTCATAATAAAAATTTAAATCCGTTCAGTACATTTTGCGCAAAGGAGTACAAACATACACATACCTACTAACTTTCGTATTTATATTATTAGTGTGATACTTACTATTTTTTCATAGAACTACGAGGCCCGTATCGACGCATTACAGCGACAAGTGGAAGAGCAGAGTGTCACGATGTCTATGTACAGCTCGTACACGCCCGAAGACTTCCATAACGATGAAGATATATTCGGTAAGACATACCCTAAGGACCAATCTCATTAAATATTTGCTTAATATGTGAATGATACTAGCTGTTAAAACCTGATATATTCAGAATCAGAGTTTTCGGCTAGATAGCATAAGTTGTTGATTGGCTATTAGACACGTTATCACATTATTAACACTATTAACGGGATATTTACCATGATTCAATAAATAATAATTAATAGTGTTAATAGTGTTGATAACCATGATAGTTTAAAAAGTTATAACGTTATCACATATCAGCAAGTGGTGAAGAGCCCAATCAGAGACATTTAATGTTACTTACTACTACAAGCTACTACATACTTACATATATTTACAAAATACAACAGGATTAGTCAAGCTATCTGAGGATCGTTAGAAACGATCTATAGATAGCTCAACTGATCCAAGTCACTGTCAGTCGGAAGCGTGCCCAAAACACTGGCGGCATTACCACACTGGATGGCAATGCTGATCCTTTGAGCCAAAAATGTGCCAGCTCTCGGATCACGCGTCGCTTCGACCAGACGCCCTGAAAGAATTTTGAAAAGCCGAAGGGCTCCAGAACCCCACGGACCTAGGGTCGCAACCCCAAATGGTTCAAATATATAAACCCTATCAAGATTTATATATTTGCGACTTTTGAGATCCTCAGACGAATCTGCCGCCCCGCCAGGCCATTACAGTACACTAAACGGTTCTAAGCATTCGTGAAGTAAGCCGTTATTCGCTCTACAGCTTCTTTCAACAACATTTTTAAAAAATACTAACTGTATTCAAGTAACATTAACTTTTGAATGCGGCTCTTTTGCCTGCACTCAGAATCGCTATGTCTATTTAAATCCGTTCCTTTGTAAGGGTTTTCCATAAAAAATATTTAACTAGGAACGGATTAAAGTAGCCTTTAGTGACTCTGAGTACCGACATCTTTGAAAACGTATCGTCGGTTAACATAGTATTAAAACAACTTAGGTCTTTACACCTATATTAGTTGATTTATACAGCGTCAGGAGGCAACCTATGCCTACACCTAACGGGACGCTGTAATGCCTGGGACATTGTTTGAGATGGAATAGGCCCAGCACCTAAACGATCCTCTCAGCTTAATCAGCCGCCCACAGGAAAGACGACGTCAATACGTGTGGAGCTGACTAAGCTGCGGGTTTCCTCACGATGTTTCACCGTTTTGAGCTCGTGTTAAAGTGCATATAAATTTTTCGAAACGAAAAATCCAGTGATGGACGGCTGAGATTCGAACCCGACCTTGACCCTTCAGATTGAAAGTCGAGGCACAACGCTATTCGACCAACATGGCTCTAAACATAGTATTATGGTTGTAGTAAACCCCCTGTTCGAGACAGAGTGTTGGTCGGCGCGCGAAGTGGGGCTGGCCGCGTGGGCCTTCCGGAAGTGGAAGTACCATCAGTTTACTTCGCTGAGAGATGATCTGTGGGGAAATGCTATCTTCCTAAAGGTATGTATTCTATACAGGGTGTAAAAAGACGTCTACCGAAGCCGAAAGGGTTAGGTACAGCATCCCAACATAACTAAATCCAAAAGGATTTTCCGAAAAAAACATTATATCCGGAGAAAACAGCGTTTGAAGATTACTGTTTGCGTATGTTTTACGTAGATTGCTGGATTTTGAGTTTTAATTGTTATTTGCTTTTAATAATGAAATTATCAGGTAGGTATGGTCTTATTATCTTGTCGTAGTAGTAAATAACCGAAAATAACATAAAATGACGTAGCTAAGTCATTTTTTTTTTCGCTAAATATGTTTAGAATCATGGTCTGATTGCAACCCCTCAGTTTCCGGTAGTAGTCTTTTTACAACCTGTATATCGATCTCATCAGCCCACATACCTGCTGAGAATAGGTCTCCTCATTTTCATACCACTGTTTCTGGTCCTGCGCCAGTCGAACCAATGTTTTCCGACCGCCTTTACAATGTCAGTCTACCTGCACCCTTAGCATGGCGATTGTCTAAGTACCGGAGAATAGATAAAAATGACAGTAATGACATTAGGGTGTGGAAAAAACGGGTAGAATGTGGACTTTGACTGTTTGTCGTATGGTCAGCGACGAAGTTAATTATAATTTGATGTTTTTAAATTTTCTGTATCACCAGAGCTCATAGGAAAAAAAAGTTTGCTGAAATTCGTTCTTGCATCATTAGAACTAGTTCTTGTTATGTAATAGTACATTATGGTACTAGTGTGTAATATTGGTGATTACCGCCGAGGCAAATTTAAGACCCGAGCCATCGGCCAGGGTCTTAATATAACCGAGGCAGGTAATCATCAATACACACGTGTATCATACGACGTTTTTCAACACACTTGTGAATAAAATAACAATAAAAACTAATTTTAAACAGTGAAAACGAGTTGTGAAAAATGTTTCACTATTGCGTGAAAAATTAATCAGTTTTCCTATGCGCGCGCATTGCGATCGGCCACAGACTATATTTCCGCGCCGCGCATAGGGTTTGCGGCCTATTCTGCCACGTACAAAATGGGGAATATAAAGTTTTCGTTTACTACAGAGAAAACAAAAGTTATATTTGAGTGAAACTTTTATTTATTAAACACGAGTTAAAATTATCTATTTAAATAAGAAGTTGCATGAAATGAGCAAGTAATAGGAACATTAATTTATTTGTTCTATTGAACACGATCTTTTTTCTGATTAAAAACTTTTTTAAGAACAAAGCAACTCAACCAATAAAATTAAAAAAAAAATCTATTACTCACTAGTGAGTTATAGTAATGAAAAAGTCACAGTTTGATTATGGGTGTCATTATGTGCCTAATTGCGGTGACCATAGAGCCACTTTATGAGCAAGTGTGTTGAAAATTAAATTATCCCACTAATATAATAAAGCTGAAAGTTTGTGAGTTAGTTTAGATGTTTGGATATTTGTATATTTGTGTTTCAATCACGCCTAAACCAGTGAACCGATTTAGATGAAACTTGGAATGGGTGTAGATGACCTGGAATAGCATATAGGCTATGTACAGTCAGCATCAAAAGTCGATTAACATTTGAAGTTACCCAAATCGGAATATTTCCGAAATCCGTAACATCATCCGTATCATCACCAACCAACATTTTGACAAATAGTTGATGATTAACTCTCAGTCTATAATAATTTCCCAAGCAGAGTTTATTTTTTCTTGGCAATCGAAATTGCGCTTTAAAAAAACAATCTGCTAATCGACAGTGGATCAGGCTGGCACAGGACCGGGAAGAATGGCAAAAGCGAAGGCCTATACCCAGCAGTGGGTGAAATCAATGATGAATCAAAATTTTTATGCTGACTGAGTGTAAATTAACTAATAAGATAATTATGCAATAAGACGCGTGACGCAGCAAGTGCTGCGCCACAACGGGTATGGCGCCACTGAAAACCAGCGCTCCAACATTCTCGAGCTGTTGGAGCAAATGCTGAGGGGTAGCCGTATTTTGACCCACATAAAATTATGTAGATTTAAGTACCTATTGTAACTGTTGTATATGATGTGGAGAAAATAAAACTTTATTTTATTCTATTCTAATCTATTCTAAATTAAATGAAACCTTGTTTTCCTACAGGAAGCAAACGCAATATCCGTCGAACTCCGCAAGAAAGTCCAGTTCCAATTCACGTTACTGACCGACACCCCCTACTCCCCCCTCCCCGCGGAGCTCGCGCCGAGGGTTGACGCAGACGATGAGTACCGCCCGTCTGCACCCACTGTCGTCGCTGTTGAAGTCACTGACACTAAGAATGGTGCTACGCATTATTGGACGCTTGAGAAGCTGCGGTAAGTGTTTTGCTATCCATACTAATATTATAAATGTGAAAGTAACTCTGTTTGTCTGTCTGTCTGTCTGTTTGTTACGCTTTCACGCCCAAACCGCTGAACAGATTAAGCTGAAATTTGGCATAGTTAAAGGCTGTATCCCAGGGAAGGACATAGGCTACTTTTTATCCTAAAAAAATGAAAAAAATCCCGAGGGACCGGGGGATTTTTTTAATTAATTACTTAATTTCTTCAGAGGTTTGGGCGTGAAAGCGTAACAAACAGACAGACAGACAGACTTTCACATTTATAATATTAGTATGGATAGTATGGATACCGGGTGTACGCCTTACAAGGTTAAAACAAAATGTCTTAGGTCTAGTGTTCCCATAATTACAGGGTATCACAACATGCGTAAAAGAGGGCACAACAACTTATTTCTAGATAGGTTTACTTAAGTAGTATAACAAAGACAAAAGTATACAATAATTAAAAGGTAGCAAGAGCGTTACATAGGTGGAGATACCTTTTTGACAGAATATAGTGCAAGAAGGTATATAGTGCAAGCCATCTACCTATCTACTTAGGTAAGTATGGTCATACTTGTGGAGTACAGTTTATGTCAGGATCTAATTAGTAACAAGTAGGTAGGTACAATTTTAGAGAATGGTAAGTATCTTAAGTTATATACATATGTATACACTATCTACACTAATATTATAAAGAGAAAAGATTCGTTTGTTTGTATTGAATAAGCTCCGAAACTACTGGACTGATTTTAAAAATTCCTACACTATCCCTGGTGAACATAGGTTATAATTTATCCCGGGAAAGTGAAGTTTTTCCGAGGGACCGCGGCTAGTGATACATACATACATAAAATCACGCATCTTTCCCGAAGGGGTAGGCAGATACCACTCCACTAAAAATATAAATAAATATACAACATAAGTAAAGCTATAGTTTCTTAATTATAGATTGATACGCGAGACATTGACAGTGACATAGACGTAGTCCTATCGAGCTTGAATTGACCAATCACAATGCTCCAAGAGATTTCAAGATTTTGATTTCTGCGATCGAGCTTTCTGATTGGTCCATACAACTGTGCGTAATAACTACGAAGTAATTACGCGTGAATTGAATGCACAAGAGAAATCAAAATTTCGAAATCTCCGAGCATTATGATTGGTCAATTCAAGCTCGATAGAACTACGTCTATTATGGATCTTTATGCTGTTTGGGGAAAATACATTTTAGTATAATATATTCTGATTAGAAACGTCTAACGTCGAGAAAACTACGTTAATTGTCTAAAAACGATCCATCCATGCCTCTGACTACCCTCCTTAGACATCTTCAAAGGATCTGGAATAAGTAACATAAAAAAAGATCTGAGAGAATGTCTACCGCACCTTGGGGATACAGTCGTGAACCTGTTTACGTTTTTTTACGATCCATCCAGACTTTGTTGTTATAGGAAGTTCTATAGGTATATTTTTTTTTATTACATTTAAGTTTTTGTTATTTTATTTATTATTCACAGAAAAGATTGATGTCATCACATTTCATTTCGGTTTTGTTTGCACTTTGTTTCGTCTCTCTGTTTTTTATTTTCGTATTTTTGTTTACCGGTTCGAAATTTATACGGAATTTGAAGTATTTTGCTGATGCAGTGTTGGTTTTGTCCCCCTATATTTGAAAATATAAAATAAAATCAATTATTTTGTATTATTGTTAGGCTGTATAGAACATAGTGTAAGGTAAGTACCCTTCTGTTCTAGGTTTAAATGTTAGTGGCCAAATGTCTTGTTAATATAGCTTGTTTTATTTGCCGCTTCTTACAATTATTTTACATTTTAAAGCTACGATTTTATTGTATATTTTAATCATAAATACCTATGTAAAGGCAAATGATAAGAATCAAACTTAAAATAATTTGTAATTTTTCTTAATTTTCTAAATGCACGAAATAGATTTATGTAGTGACAAACTTAGATTAGTTTCAAGGTTATGTTCTAGTCATTTGCTCTTGACACAAAAGGACATGTCTTAAGATTCACGTTTTCTAGAATACCATTTAAATATAGCCAACTTTACAACCAATTCTCAAAGGATTTAGGCATGTCCTAAATTTTCAAAATAGGATTTGGATTTACTAATAAGATATGTCCTTCTTATTGTGCTACAAGTTCTTTCGTGTGGTGAAAGAATTTTAGGTACGCATCAAAGAGGCTCCTTAAAAGGCATGTCGGGGTAGGGCAATAATATAATATACAATACAGGTTGTAAAAAGACGTCTACCGAAGCCGAAAGGGGTAGGTACAGCATCCCAACACACAACTAAATCCAAAGGGATTTTCCGAAAAAATCATTACATCCGGAGAAAACAACGTTTGAAGATTACTGTTTGCGTATGTACTGGGCGCGTTTTTATCCGTAGATTGCTTTTTTCTTTTATAAATTAAATTATAAAGTAGGTATAGTCTTATTATGGTGTACTAGTAGTAAATAACTAGAAAATCAAATAAAATGACGTAGCTAAGTGAAAAAAAATATTCCTTTTTTTTTTCGCTAAATATGTTCAGAATCATGGTCTGATTGCAACCCCTCAGTTTTCGGTAGTAGTCTTTTTACACCCTGTATATAGATATGTTACTAGCGCGCAGAAATTAAAGACTCGAAAACGTGCCAATTGGTATGACTGTTGATTCTTTCAGTCCGCGTCAAACAGGGCGACGTTTTCGACATAGTCAGTCAGTGACAGTCACACGTTTCACGACCGGATTTCTATGAACGTAACATATCTATAGTAAAGTATCACTGGGGTAGGGCTAGGGATACATAGCGCGTGTATTGTCCATAGCCATCGGCTGGAGCTAATGCGCCAGATATACAACATGAACGAAGCGGCGTACGCAGAAGAAGAAGATACGCCGCCATTAGTGCTGGCTCCGCCGCCAGCGTTACAATCGCAGGGTCAAAGTCAGCAGGACATACTCCAGTGTATATCTGCGTGTGCGCAACAGACGCGACTGTCGTTGGCCAATCTGCTGCCGTCGAGGTTTGTACGCCTCGCCTCGCTTAGGATGCACGGTTTCTGCGACTTGTTATGATGATTTTGGGACAGATGTTTCAGAGAATTTGCGATTATTAACGGCGGCGATGTAAAAGGCAAATATTTCATAAAATTATAAGTCATTTTTTCAGCATTTTGATGTTTAATAGATTGCTTAATGTATCTGCAAGCTAAAAATTTGTTAGTATTTAACTCAGTAGAATGTCTAAATGAACCAGTTGACTTTTCCCTATTATGAAGAAGCAAAAATCGTGCACGTTAAGACACTAGGTATACCACACTTTGGTCTTCACTGTGTGAGTTTATTTATGACAACGCAAAAACGCAATGAGAATACAGCTTTTGGGGAGAAAAGTGCAGTTCGGTATATTGTAAGAGAGAGCACAATGCTTATTTTCACTTATGACTGTATGATTTTTATATTTTTGTAATTATACCTATGTTGCGTTAGTTTAGACACCTTAGAAGATAGAATCTAGATGCAATAAGCTTTCCGTGTGCTTACGCGTGTCGTAGTGAGACTATTGATCTATTGTAGTGACACTCACACAGGAGATTATATCTCCTTTGAGCCACATTTAGTACCAACAACGCACATTATAAGCCTTACTACTCACCAATGTTATACTTGCCTTATTTACTCTTGTATATCAAGCCTTCCCGTACCAAACATGCCTCTGCTTTTGCCATTCAACTACCAATCTATTTCTATGGTAGCAGGATCTGAATTACCTTATCCTGCTTTTGGCATGTCCTGTTTACCCTCGTCAAAGCTTACAGTACTACGGTTACAATGCGTTTCGGTAATCTTCGTGTTTCTGATTATTTACGATTGTAGGGTAGTTTGATATGTTTGCGAGTTTCGATTTCAATACCTTCGTGTTCCGAAAACACCCGAAGAATTCCGAAGCTCTCATATCTCTAACCGTAGTCTTATGCGATCAGCAATAGAGTCTACAATCGCGTGTTTGTTTCCAGACAACGCCTGGAGTTGATGCGTGAGATGTATCACAACGAAGCGGAGCTATCCCCGACCTCTCCCGACCACAACATCGAGTCGGTGACCGGAGGAGATCCCTTCTACGACCGTTTCCCGTGGTTCCGTCTAGTTGGAAGGTAGGTTACTTATATCGAAACAAAAATGGTCTTCCTAGATGAAAACTATCGATTTTTTGATGACGCCGAAAAGACGAAGACAGCGTTAGTATAGCTGCCTCGCTCACTCACTTAGTTTGTTGCGTCGTCCTATCTCGCCTACTCGCGCAAACCTGCGCAATCGTTTAGTGCACCTAACTTCAGAGAGCTAAAGATCGGTTGTGCGTATTGTACCTTATTTTGAAAAGGTCTCCATTGTTATAAGACTTCTCTCTAGAACCATTTACAATAAAGGGAGCCGGAATCTTAAACTAGAAGCACTTTAAAAAGAAATCATTTATATATAACAATAATTCCACAGGAGCTTCGTATATCTTTCGAACCTGCTGTACCCAGTGCCGCTGATACACAAAGTGGCCATTGTGAACGAAAAGGGCGACGTTAAAGGCTACCTTCGCGTCGCAGTTCAAGCTGTTATCGATGCTGAGAAAAGTAAGACATTATTTATGTGATATTTAGATATGACTTGCCCCGAAATTGAAACTAATTGTCGAGCGAAACACGACTTTTCTTGTAAATACAGTTCGCCCAACGGATCTAGGCATTCGTGAAGTTAGCCGTTTGTCTGCGCAGTGAACGCTCTTTCATACAAAATTGTGTTCTGCGCAGACAAACGGCTAACTTCATGAATGCCTAGATCCGTTGGGCGAACTGTACATACAAAAAAAACAGACTCGAGATAGATATTCGCAGTCACGCGGCTGGAATCGAACCAGCAACCTTCTGCCTCACAGGGCTTTCGCCCACTACACTAGACTTCTAAAATAGTAACGTTCCTACTTTATTTAATCTTTCACGATCACATCTCATGTCTCCTTTCGTGCACACTTGGAGGCGCACTTGAAATCATATCACCACACTGGTTAGAATTATCTAGTGACGCGACAAGAAGAATCTCACGATAACTTTCTCCTAGATAATGCAGAATTCGCGGCCGGTGTAAAGCAGTCCGCTAAGATATCGTTCGATGACGACATAGTACCAGCTCGACGTACTAAAGCGATTATGGGAGCTCTCACGAACGTTGAGAAAAACAACGCTATCAATCTAGAAGATCGCATCACTGAGATAACCGACTCGAATATCAAAATAGAAGGTATGTTTTGGATTTTGATTAGATAAGATTTTGTGTGTTTGTTTGTTTGATTTTGTGTTTTTGACTGTTGTATACAGGGTGTAAAAAGACAACTACCGAAAACTGAGGGGTTGCAATCAGACCATGATTCTAAACTCATTTAGCGAAAAAATAATGCAAAAAATTTTTTTGACTTAGCTTAGTCATTTTATGTTATTTTCAGTTATTGACTACTAGTATAACATAATAAGACCATACTACCTACCTAATTATTTCATTTTTAAAAGAAATAAACAATTTAAACTCAAAATCCATCAATCTACGTAAAACAACGCGCCCAGTACATACGCAAACAGTAAGCTTCAAACGCTGTTTTCTCCGGATATAATGATTTTTAAGGAAAATCCTTTTGGATTTAGTTGTGACTTGGGATGCTGTACCTACCCCTTTCGGCTTCGGTAGACGTCTTTTTACACCCTGTATAGTGTGGAGAAGATAAAACTTTATTATTCTTATTTTAATAGATTTAGGTTTTTTTAAAGAAAGATTTTATGATTTGAATTGTTTGTTTGCTTTATTCACTAAGGAACAGAGTAGAATCACCTAGTTTTTAAAACGATTTTAAGTGATCAAACTTTACAATGCCTACATGAAAGACCAGTGATATCTGATATGGTATTATATTATCTCTACTAATTCTATAGGTAATTCCTTTAGTTTGTTTCCATTTCCCATTTACCGCCATCGACAAACAATTGTGGGTAAACGGGAAAAAAATACCGTTCGTCCCCGATTTGGACGAAACGCGTGGAGTGTAAATGACCCTGGCTGATGTGATGCATAAATTTTGAAGTAGTAAGGTAGATTTGTGGAGAGCGAGCCATAATTTCAATAAGTTGTGTAAGCACTTTGATTTGGACCTGTTCTGCTCAAGTGTCAGGTCTGCTAGACAACAAATTAGCAGAGAGTTCTTTTTGTAGTACAAATTAATGTAGACATAATTTTTATATTTGTGTTACATACCTTCATTTACCAAATTTTTTATCACGAGTTATCATGAGTGTAGTATCAAGTATGCATGTAGTGTAGGTTGTTTAGTTTTCGTTTTCTTTAAGTGGTTGTGTTATTATTCGTTTTTTCTTTTTGTATTTCTCTGTTGTATGTACCTATTCCAAATTTTTGTTAACTTTCATTCTGTTCCTACCTTTCTTTCGCTAAGCTACCTCTAAACGAGAACCTATAATTGGCTTTCTGTTTATATAAATTCACCTAATTAAGTTAATTTAGCTGTTGGTTTTCCTAATAATAATAAATAAATAAATAAATAGATGAAGGCCTATGTTTTACATGACAGAATTGGCGATGGGTGAGTGTGACGCCGACAGCGGCCGCGGCGACAGCTCCCTCGCCTCCGAGCTGAAGGAAGAAGACCTTCCCGAACACCTCACTCTTGGCAAAGAGTTCACATTCCGCGTCACTGTGCTCCAAGCTCACAGCGTAGCCACAGACTACGCGGACGTCTTCTGTCAGTTCAAGTAAGAATGAAACTGAACACCTACCTTTATTTTTATTTTGACCTATGCCGTCTCTCTACAAAAAATATAAACCGTGCTTAGCGAAGTACTGACTAAGACTATCTCAAGAAAAACGATCTCTAAATACTCGTACATACTACATAGAATGTTTTTTTGTGGTAAAAGTTTGTTTTTGACATGAATGTGTCAAAATGGAGTTCAACGGATGCTTATCTTTTCTGTAGTAAGACCGTGAGAATTTTTGAAATCCATTCCGAAAATTAGTGAATTTTCTGGTTGCCTTTTGAAAAATATCACTTTTTCTCTCTATTGAGAAAACATTTTTACCTTTGATTCTGACTTTTATATTCATTTCCGCAGCTTCCTTCACCGCAATGAAGATGCATTCTCGACAGAGCCCGTCAAGAACACAGGAAAGAATACTCCACTTGGATTTTACCACGTGCAAAATGTAAGTTATTTTTTTAATGGATCACCTTAAACCTTAACGCCTTAGGACCTTAAAAATAAAAATAAATTTCAATGTTGGACTATGTCTTTTAAGTAATACGGGAAAAGATTTTCCCTTTCAAACATAGAACCTCCTCCTTTTTCAAGTCCGTTAAAAATGGAATAAGCAATAGAATGGAATAATAATAGAGGTAAGGTATGTAAGAGATTGAAGTTATATTTTTGAGTTTTTTCGCGGTTGTAGTAAAGATGCTTTCGCCTACACTCAAATATAATTTTACTCTATTCTACCGTAGAGTCATGGTAAGCAGGCAGATGATATAATGATTGTAACTCTGTCCACAGATCACTGTGCCAGTAACGAAGTCGTTCGTAGAATACATAAAGACGCAGCCGATTGTTTTCGAAGTTTTTGGCCACTACCAACAACATCCGCTGCACAAGGTATTATGTGTATGTGTGTTTAGTATTTTAGACTTGACTTCAGACAATCTGAAATATTTTAAACGAATTCAATGTTATCAGTAGTTTCATAGCTATTTTTTGGTAAAACTTAGTGCTAGTTTACTCATTAAACTGACTGTACCTTATTCGAAGCATAATTAAACAATTGAGACAGGCGTACCCTTTTTCCTATACCATTTCCCTTTGTTTTAAGTACTTTTAGCTCTTTCTTGCTGATTCATGACGTCACCAGGGGAGTGGGGAGCGCGCTTTTATACAGCTGCGTGCTCCGGTCTTGCTCATTGGCGTTTTATTCCTTGCCGGAAGCGGTCGTCAGTAAGTGAATATTATTCAACTTTCGCATCGACCGTTATTTTTCCCAATTATTCAAAAAATTGTGTACCTAGCATCAGTTTTTTGTGACTATTTTTGTTTATTTGTGTGTGCTACAGGCGAAATAACACGTAAGTACTTATTATTATTTTAAATAAACGGTTTTCCGTTCGAGTTTTTTGAATAAATTGTTAAAGCGAAATAAACTTATTGTAGATCATGGACGAAGGCTCGAATATCTCGCAAGAGGAACCAATTGCGGGCCCCTCCAGAACTTCTCAGAGAAAAGTTTCTAGCAGTAGCTCGGATAGTACTAGTAGTAGTTCTAGCTCATCATCTAGCTCTTCTGACACTAGGTCAAAAAAGCGTAAGCGTGCCCGTCGCCGCCATCACAAAAAAAGGGGGGCCAAAAGCAAACGGAGTCATTCTAACCGTAAAATTAATCAACTAACGAGTGAGGTCGCTCATTTGCGCAACCAGCTTCAGATCAATCACAATGTGCATGAAGCGGACGATGCAATATCCCTATTTGCAGAAGATGACTTTTCGACTGTAGATGACGGTAGTAACTTTTTACGAAATTTAGACGTAGGAACGAAACTTAAAGAACCATCTGTGCCTAAAACTGAGGAAAGATTCCTAGCTATTCTAAAAGAAATTCAGTTTCTTAATAAACCCGATTGGAGTGAAGTACGCTATGCGGAAACACAAAAACTGTACAATCACAGCCCTGGTTTCGTGGAGCTTGAGGCAAATGAAGAGGTTAGACAATATGATACCCTAAAACATTTAGGGTATACAGAGAGGGCATATGCTTCGTTGACATACGCAGTGTTAAAACAAAAAGAAGCTTTGAGAAAGGAACTTTGCGAGTTTATGACATGGATAAAAAATGAGGGTAGCTTCGACACTGAAGAGGTCAATAAAAAGATTAACGATATTTTTGCTTCTGGTGAGTTTAGCAAGGTCTCGGCAGACCTTTTACAGATGGTATGTGGTCACAGGGCCGAAACCATACAAATGCGCAGGGATGGTATCACTAATGCAGTGCGTGATCCTTTAGTCAAAACGTCATTGCGAAAGATACCCCCAACGGAGGTAAGTTTGTTCAATTCTGAGCATTTAGTTACTGCTTTAGAAAAAGCGGGTGGTGTAAAAAAGGCTTTTTTGCCTGCCTCCAGATCATCTGGTACCACTGGTTCAACTTCGCAAGTTGGAAAATGGCCTATACGTCCTTCGCAAGGACAATACATGGCACCACAAGTACCCTCGCAGGGTAAAAACTATGCATATATGCCTTCGCAAGGCTATGGTTGTCAATATATGAATGCCCCCTCGCAGGGTGGTAATTTCCATAATCAGTGTCCTTCGCAAGGACATTCTGCTGCTGGACATGATACAAGTATGGCATATACATGCTTCAACCATTCGCATCGTGGTGCAAGTAATAGAGGTTCATTTCGCGCTCGCGGCGCAAGACAAAACCAAAGAAATCCAAGCAACAAACGGGGATACAAGCGAAGGGCATCCCCTTCAGGCTACAATGCCAAAAGAAGTAAGTATTGACAAGAGGCCTTTCAAAGCCGGTCAGCTATCGAATTTTGTCAGCCACTGGATAGAAATGCAAGCTCCGGAATTCCTTGTTCGAATAATACAGGGGTATCGAATACCCTTTCAACAAAAACCCCCTTTGATCATGCCCAAGTTATGCGACAAAGCATTTCACACGCCCGTGTCCTTGGAAATGACATTAGTTGTCAAGAAAATGTTGGAACAAGGAATTCTAGAAATCGCACAGAAAGATCCGAGTTTTATATCTACCCTCTTTCTAGTGCCAAAAAGCGACGGCACGGCTCGTCCGATTTTCAACCTAAAAGCTTTGAACAAATTCGTGCTGACCGAATCATTCAGACTCATAAATGTATTCAGAATTCCCGATTTCATTCAGCCCCAAGACTGGATGTGCAAGCTAGACATATCCCAGGCTTATTTTCATTTGAAGGTGGCACAGTCCCACAGACGTTTTTTGCGCCTCATTTACAAAGGCAAATTCCTTCAAATGACGTGTCTTCCCTTCGGGCTCAGTTCATCTCCAAAAACATTTGCCAGTCTGACAAATTGGATTGCTCAAGTTATGAGAACCAAGGGTGTGAGGATTCTGGTATTTTTAGACGATTTCCTCTTAGCCAACCAAGACCCAGATATTTTAGCGAACCATGTGCATCTTCTTGTAAAGACATTGCAATATCTAGGTTGGCAAATAAATTTCAAAAAGTCAATTTTGGTACCCAAGAAATCTCTTGTTTATCTAGGAATACTGTGGGATCCTTGGCTAAACCTCAAGCGGTTACCATTAGAGAAAGTACCTCCGTTGTTAGCCAAAATTCACGAAGTCATAAATTCAAGGAGGGTAGACTTGAAAAAGTTGCAAAGCGTGATAGGAGCTTTAAATTTTGCGAGCTTTGTTGTTCAACGAGGCAGATTACATTATCGAGCGCTCCAGAAGTTTCTAAACTCATTAGACCTAGAGAACAATCACGAAATGCATACTGTCCCTGTAGATGCAATAAACGATCTTCGGTGGTGGTCACACAACTTACAACACCCATCAATTCTACACCATCCACCAGCGACACATTTCATAACAACAGATGCGTCCGATTTAGGATGGGGCGCACAGTTAGACAGCCAGTCTCTATGGGGAACGTGGCTCAAGAACGAAGAGCATTTTCACTGCAACGTGAAAGAGATGCTTGCGATTCTCAAAACATTTCAGAGTCAAGCCTTATATCTAAGTCAGTCCACAGTAACGATACAATGCGACAATCGCACGGTAGTAGCATATCTGCGTCACGAAGGAGGCACCAGATCTTCTCGATTGATGGACATAACTTACGAAATTTTCCAATTGATAGATCAGTACCAAATACACATAACAGTATTCCACATTCCGGGGAGATACAACAATCATGCCGACCACTTATCTCGGTTTCGTCAGGCTCCCGAATGGCACCTGTTATCAGATTGCACGGAGATAATTTTCTCGAAATGGGGAATACCTCAAGTAGACCTATTCGCTTCCAGCAACGCTCACGTAGTCTCTCGCTATGTATCGAAAGACCAGAACGACAGACAAGCCGTAGCCCACGACGCATTCTCGATCGCTTGGAATTTCAACCTGGCATGGGTGTTTCCACCCCCGTTTCTTATTCCAAAAGTTCTGAGCTTCCTGAATCAGGCCTCAGGAATTTACTTGATAGTGGCACCACGCTGGGAGAAAGTTTTTTGGCGCGGAGATCTCAAATCTCGAGCGCTAGCTCCCCCATTCACGATACTGAACCTGCGCCAAGTACTAGTCGATGTAACAACGGGAATGCCGCCCCCCCGAGTCCAGGATCTGATACTAGAGGTTTGGAAATGTGGGGGTGGTCTCAGAACTTAACTTATTGGGATAGTGCCCAAATAGAGCTTTTGAAAAATTCATGGCGTGCTTCTACTCTAAAAACGTATAGACCGGCGTGGAACCGTTGGGTTTCATGGTGTAAGACTAGCAAAATTAGCCCTGATAGCCCCACAGGCTCAGATCTCGCTCGTTTTTTGGCAGATCTCCATATTAAATTCAAATTGTCATATAATACCATTATGTTGCATAAGTCTGTAGTTTCAACATTGTGTAATGTTAAAGACTCTGGTGCTCTAAGCCAGCATGTTCTTGTTAAACATATCTTGAAATCCATTTCAAATAAAAAGCCTAAATCTTGCAAATCACCTGTATGGAATATTGACGATTTCGCATCTTTTCTTGAACAGAGATCAATTAATCACGATAATGTTTTTGATGTATCAAGTCAAACTGCTGCTCTCTTGTTACTTTGTTCTGGCCGGCGTATTCACGATTTAACTTTGCTTATGACTGACAAAGAAAGTTATGTTAGATCATTAGAACATAACTATATAATTATGTGGCCTTCTTTTGGGTCAAAGACAGATTCATCAGATCATAGGCAGTCGGGTTGGAAATTAATTAAGAATAATCAAAATATAAATTTAGATCCTGTATACTGGATTGAACGGACTATATTGGTACTTTCTGGTAGACGCCAGGAAGCAAAGTGTCATAACTTATTCGTAACTACAAGAGGTGAAGCTCGTTCAGCCTCAAGGGCAGTAATTGCAGGGTGGATCAAGACTTTAATGCGTCAGGCAGGAATTGGTGCTACTCCTGGAAGTATCCGTTCCGCAGTAGCCTCTAAAAATTGGCTGGACAATTTCTCCATGGAAGATATTATAACCCGTGGAAATTGGAAGTCTTCAAATACTTTTGTAAAATTTTATAAGCGACAAGTGCAACAATCTTCCAGGAGTAGCAGCATTACTACTCTATTTGATCCGATCACATAGAAATTATTTGATTTTGTCTTAGCTTGTAAGTAGGTACATAATTGTTGTATCTAAAAAACCTTCTATTTGATTGGTTTCTAGTGATTTTTATCTCCATTTTTGTGCCTAATTTTTTGTTACCTTAAATATATATATTATTATATTTTTTGTTTATAAAATAAAACAAAAATTTATTACAATTATATTTGGTTTATTGTTTCTCATCACATTGGCGTTCATCATGAGCATCACCAGGCGATAACAGACATTTCTCAATTGTTTAATTATGCTTCGAATAAGGTACAGTCAGTTTAATATTGGCGTTTTACCTGAAATAAAACGCTTATTAAACTACTTACCTTATTCGAAGCATACAGTAATTTCTGCCTGGTGACATTAGGTATAAAATCCAATGAGCAAGACCGGAGCACGCAGCTGTATAAAAGCGCGCTCCCCACTCCCCTGGTGACGTCATGAATCAGCAAGAAAGAGCTAAAAGTACTTAAGACAAAGGGAAATGGTATAGGAAAAAGGGTACGCCTGTCTCAATTGTTTAATTATGCTTCGAATAAGGTAAGTAGTTTAATAAGCGTTTTATTTCAGGTAAAACGCCAATATTAAAATGCCCCGAAAAATTTTAGACTATTTTTGGGGTTCATATTAAAAATCATTACTTCTTACCATGGACGAAGAAAACTACTTACGAAACAATACTTTTATAAAATTAAACCCCCTTGAATTTCATACTGCAAAATTAAATCCTTTTGTGGGCATCTCGGTCGTAACCCATAAGTGTTTATTTTATTTTATTTATTTAACAACAAATAGTTTCAGTGTAACCTAGAGTAAATTATGATTAAAGAAAAAAAAAGGTTATGATGACACACACTATGGGACTTGGTGCCCTGAGTTTCGGACAAGAGTTTTCAGTAGTGTTCTTTTGACATTGCCAGTTAATCTATAAAGTAGGATTCTCAAAATCATTTATTCCTTTTCGCTTGGAAATAATCTTACAAAAGCTCACCTTAAAAAACTATAAAACACACTGCACTATTTTTGGCTGAAAATTCATATAAAAAATAGTCAGTACATTTTTGATCCTAGTTCTTATTAGTACATATTTACCTACTAGTACTTATTTTTTTCTTTGAGTTCTTTAACAACACTTTTATTCCTTTTAAATCACACAATAGGACGCAAAACAGGACGGCCCAGTAGCAAACCGTACGCCGCCACGTCGGATGTTACCTCCATCCATCCCCATCTCAGCCCCGGTGCGGAGCCCTAAGTGGGGCGCAGCCTCCGTGGCGCCCCCTTGCTGCTCCTCGCACCTTCACTCCAAGCACGACCTGCTTGTCTGGTTCGAGATCTGCGAGCTCGCGCCTAACGGGGAATATGTGCCTGCTGTGAGTATTAATAGTCTATAAACTCCCTCGCTTCCTCTCGGAACATGACTAGAATCCTTCGATATGACTAGACTATTTGTATACTATAAGTTCCCTCGCTACCTCTCTGAAGATAACTAGAATCCGTCAATGTGACTATCCAAGGCGCGACTCAGCTAAGACATGAGTGCCGATTCACATAAAGTAGGGAAATTAATTAATAAAATTACTTGCAGCTAAGAATCAATTTACAAACCATATTACAATGTACAATGGGCGGCATTATTGCGATCTATTTCAGGTAAAGGTTGCCTTAAGGTTCGCTTCTGTTGCACACAAAGAAAAAGTAAAGATTGATCAGATGAATGATAAAGGTTGCCTGTTATTAATTGGTGTACAATAAAGTGTTCATTCATTCATTCATGATAATCATATTTTTTATATTATTGTATCCCAGGTGGTAGAACATAGCGACGACCTCCCTTGCCGTGGTCTCTTCGTCCTTCACCAAGGCATCCAACGTCGCATCCGCATCACGATACTGCACGAGCCTTCTGCCGATCTGCACTGGACTGATGTGCGAGAACTCGTGCTTGGTAAATGTCTGTTTGTTCGTTTAATTTGTTTTGCTTTTTAATTTTCAAAGCGCTTATTAACTTTACTTGATTTTTTAATCAATATTAATCTCCTTTATTTAACACGGTATTAAAGCAATTGAATAATGATTGATGTTGATATTGTAATGTAGGTACTCATATTATGTGGATAGGTCTATGTGCGTTGTCTTCATTTAACACATTTTTACTAACATTCCTTCATTATAAGCAGCTTTATATTCATGAATGTACATAATCTTGTAGTAGCTTAGTTTCTGTAAATAAATTATGTCTTATAAATAGATAAATAAATAATTCTGGACATTTTCACACAGCATCATCTAGCCCCAAACTAAGCAAAGCTTGTACTATGAGAACCAGATAACTGATATACTACTTATAAACTTTTTATTTGTAAATACATACATATTATACATAGTAACACCCAGACCCGAGACAAATATCTGTAGGTCATAGAAACATTTGTCTCGCGGCGGGGATCGAACCCGCAACCTTCTGCGTCGCAGGCGGACCTTCGCCCACTGCGCCACAGAGGTCGTCAAATAATAATATGACTATCCCTACAGGCCGTATTCGCAACACGCCCGAAGCAAGCGAAGACACTACAGATAGTGACGAAGATGGTGCCCTGTCACTGGGCCTGTTCCCGGGCGAACGACCCACGCTCGATGATCGGGCTGTATTCAGGTAACAATTCTAAGATTTATTGTTGTTTTTAACGGGACGAGATCGCGTAATGGTTTTAGATAATAATCGAACTGTTACCGGGTTGTACCCATCGTGACCACGATCGGTGCAACCCGGTCGAAACGTCGAGGAAAGGTAATAGTTCGATTATTATCTAAAACTGTTACGCGATCTCGTCCCGTTCAAAAAAAAACTGGACTTTTCACACAGCATCATCTAGCCCCAAAATAAGCAGAGCTTGTGTTATGGGTACTAGATGACTGACATACTACTTATATACTTTTTGTTTGTAAATACATACATATTATACATAGAAACACCCAGACCCGAGACAAATATTTGTAGATCATACAAATATTGGTCCCGCGCCGGGATCGAACCCGCAACCTTCTGCGTCGCAGGCGGGCCTTCGCCCACTGCGCCACAGAGGTCGTCAAACAAGAATGAGTTTAAATCGTGTGAGTTTGAAAAATAATTCTAAGATTTTTTTATAATATCGTACAAGAAATCACGCCACATTTCTAAAATTCAACTCTTTAAAAATATGAAAATGATAGACGAGTGAGGAAGTTGGTAGATCAATTTGTTTGTCAATAATAATTACCGACCCGCAAGATAGTGAGTGCGTTCCGTGATCATGCTAAAAACGGGAAAAAAATACTCAAAATCACAAACAAATCTTCCAAAGTTACACTCATACTAGATTTTAACTTAGGACCTTGCCAATCAGTGGTAATTCTTAAAGATTCCAAAAAGTGTGTTTCTGTATAAATTTTGTGCGAAATTGGTAAAAAATATTATATTTTACCAATTTCGCACAAAATTTTCTGTCATTTTGAAGTATTGAACTTGCCAAATCAGTGCACGAATTTTGTAAACGTAAACACACACTAATAATCCGACACATCAATCTCTTTCTCTCGTACCCTCGTACGTTCAGTACCGACAGAGATAGCAATAGAGTGACGTCATAACTTTTGATAACAGGTTCGAAGCTGCCTGGGACAGCAGCCTCCACGGCTCCCCAATGCTGAACAGAGTCAGCGCTAACGGAGAAGTTGTCTACATCACTCTCAGTGCATATCTTGAGGTAATATTTGTTTTTTATTAGACGCCATTTTTTTTATTAGAAAGGACAGTTCCTAAAATTACTAACTTTCATAAAGGAAAATTATAAAATTAATGGGTTATAATTTTTATAGTGTACCACACACTGCTATAACCGATAGAATATGAGCTTAGCAAAAATGTCGACTGCGACGAATGAGGATTCCGTAGCCGAATTGGTAAAAGGCGGCTCCGGCTTTAGGAAGATCGTCGTATCATTGCGGGTTCGAATCCCATCGGAATCGAAAATTTTGATAAGTCTTTTCATTTAATGGGTTATGAACGTGATCACGAGACGCCGTAGACATTTCTCGGTTTATTTATTTTAACCCTTTCCAGATTTTTGAAGATGCTTAAGAGGGTAGTCAGAGGCATGTCCAAATACATATTTTATACATTCCCACATTAAATGAAACAACAATTAGTTCACTTTCGCAACTTATTTTCACAACTCTGAAGTAGGTTAGAAAGAAGAAATATGATAAGACCTATAGCATAGGTTGCGAGGAGCGAAGCGACGAGTGGTTAGGTGTATAGTGAACAACCACGCCAGATCCTTCTTTCTTACCTACTTCCGGGTTGTGAAAATTAGTTGCAAAAGTGTACTGATTGTTGTTTTGTTTCACAACAAGTTGTAAAAGAAGAATTATATTTCTCCTTTCTTAACTATTCCGGAAATGTCAGTTAAGAAAAAGCGAATTTTATTCCTTTTTCTTAACCTGTTTTCATAAAGGAAAAAAAAATTTTTTTCTTAACCAGTTGTGAAAAACAGTTGTGAAAACGAACCAAACTCTAAAACTGCACTAGAATTCTATATTGAAATCGTTGGTTTCATGCACTAACCTTACTATGATTTATGACCCAGTGTGCAGCGAGTAAAAAACTGTACCATCATTTAACTGTTATCAGGTGGAGAATTGCGCCCGTCCAGCTATTATTACGAAGGACTTGTCAGTGGTGGTGGTAGGCAGAGAGGCACGTTCCGGACGCTCGTTACGACGCGCGCTGTTCGGCTCTCGCGCCGCCAGGGCCGACCATTTGACGGGGGTTTATGAACTTAGCTTGCATCGCGCTTTGGAGCCTGGTATGTACATAAATACTTAGGCCTTTACATCTATATTAGATGATTTATACAGCGTCAGGAGGCAATCCATGCCTACATTTAACGGGACGCTGTAGTGCCTGGGACATTGTTTGAGATGGAATAGGCTTGGCCAGCACCTAAACCATCCTCTCAGGTTATTCAGCCGCCCACAGGAAAGACGACGTCAATACGTGTGGAGCTGACTAAGCCGCGGGTTTCCTCACTATGTTTTCCTTCACCGTTAAAAGCTCGTGAAATTTTACGAAACGAAAAATCCATTGATGCACGGCCGGGATGTGAACCCACGACCTTCGGATTGAAAGTCGAGGCACAACCCCATTCGACCAACACGGCTCCTTATGTACAGTCGCGGTATGAAAAGGTTCGTCATCTTAAAGTCGACTTTTGCTTGCACGAGTGCAAGAACCAGTACTGCCAACATTTTAATTAATAAATATTACGTTTTGTTATGTTTAGCGTTTACTATCGATTATAGGCAATGACATATCAAAAAGGTTTTGCATAATTTGTTTACTGTTTTACTCCATCCTGTCAATTTTACAAAAATAACAATTACCCATAACAACAAGATTTTGATATAGGTTATTTGTATTTAAACGTTATTTAGATTACTGTAATCTTTAATTATACTCTATTTTCCTGGACTGCCAAGATTTATTGACAGAGATATTACTGTCGGGGTAAACCGCTTTGTTGATAGGACCGAATATGAAAGAATAGTACGAATAAGTAATATAATAACTTTATTTTATTTAATAACGTATATAACCACCATTAGCATCAATCACACATTGTAACCTGTTTCTCATAGAACCAACAAGGCGAGAGCATAGGTCCGTCCCTCGTGTATCTTCCCAAATGATATGGCAGTGGTCTTCTATAGCCTTCTTGGTTCTTTCGTTTCTATTATCCCATCGCTGCACCATTAAACCCCATAGGTTCTCGATCGGGTTTAAATCTGCAGATCTTGCTGGCCACGGAATCACCGCTATATCACTGTGCCGATTGAACCATTCATTCACAATACGAGCAGTGTGCGTGCGAGCATTGTCTTGAACGTAGCTGACCTGAGGTAAGTCAGCAGCTGTATATACGGTACGGACACTTGGTAGCATACTGTCTTCCAGAACCGATAGATAGTGAGTTGCATTTGCCCTTGAAGGAAGAAGAACGAGCTCGCCCACTCCATCCGCTGACATCCACCCCCAAATATTGGCAGAGATACGTCCAGAACTAAAATTGGGCACTACATGGTCTTCTGTATATCTCGTGCCGTTATACCTCCACAAATGAAGCCTCCCATGTTGGCTTGACATAAAGGATTTTTCGTCGGTAAATATAGTGGTACTCCAATCAAAGTTCAAATAGGTCTCTGCAAATCTCAAGCGTGCTTCCTTATGGGTTGGTGTCAGAGCAACTTTTTTTGAGTGTCGTCTATAATGTAATCCCATTGAGTGTAATGCATTTCTTATTACTCTAGGACAAACTTCATACAGTTGAGCGAAATGATTGGTTGACACAAAGCCATTTTCTTCATATTGCCGTCTCATGTCGGCATTTTGTGCAGCACTAAGGATAGGACGGCGACCAGAATTGTTGTGACGATGATCTATGAGTTCACCTTCTTCACCATATCTCCGGATCCAAAATCTTACACTATCCCTGGTTACATTAAGACGACGCGATATCTCACTGATATTGTAGCCAGCTTCATGTTCAGCAATAATTGCTGCTCTTTCTACAACACTTAAAGGTCTCGGCATTTTATGTAAAATATAGAAACGTGAAAAAATAAAATTGCAATGTCAACAATGACAGACAACGAGATGTTGAAACCAATAAAAAGTTTTTACATTATATAATCTTCTTGGTCAAGACAGAAAATCAAACAAGTATAATCTGTAATTTTAAACTTTATTGTCAAACAGTTAAACATAATTTTCTGTGAACCAGTCTGTTCTGTGACTTAGTTTGAAAAGGTAATATGTGCTTGCGGAACGTTAAATGAATCAATTTGAAAACTGGCGAACCTTTTCATACCACTACTGTACATAATTAGGTTTAAAATTCATCACAAAAATTTACTACTTTGAATAGCTCAGTTGATGATGCTACTGGCACCCATTCACTTGTGACCGCTCAGAACGTTATTTAACTAAGTATACAAATATACATGATCAACATTAACAGGTTCACAGTGTTACGTTAGGTACTTCTGCCCCCTTAGTATGACCACGCTATCTCTACGATGGAATAGAGTAAAATGACAAATGAGTTTAGGCAAAAGCATCTTTTCTACGACCGCAATAAAACTCAAATTCGTCAAAATGAAAATGTATTTTTCTCTATTCTACCGTAGATAAAGCATGGTCATGCTAAGGGGGCTGTAGTCTTAAATCTGAATGTGAAAATGATTATTTACTTGTTTTATCGACACATAAAAGTACTACTTATATGTACATAATGAGTGCTTCAAAGATCAAGTACCTAGCTCAACATTGGAGAAGGATTCCTATTTCGTTTTTGACCGATTTAAAAAAAGGAAGAGGTTCTATGTTTTTTTTAGTATTTTCACCCCCATTCATCAATTTAGGACCACGTTTCTGGTATCCCATATGAATTTTATTCCTAAGGAATTTATATTTTCCCCGTAAAACGATATTAAACAATTAATAAATAAATATTTATTTACAGAAACTAAGCTACTACATATATACATATATTTAAAAAATACAACAGGATTAGTCAAGCTATCTAAGGATCGTTAGATATATAGATAGCGCAACTGATCCAGGTCACTGTCAGTCGGAAGTAAAATGAAATAAAACCTATATTTTTATATTTTTCGATATTTTTCGATGTGAGTCAACACTACAGACGGTTCTTCTGTTTAGTTTTTAAAACATAACAAATAAAAGAAATAATGCTGGACATCTTTCACACAGCATCATCTAGCCCCAAACTAAACAAAGCTTGTACTATGGGAACCAGATAACTGATATACTACTTATATACTTTACTATACCATACATAATATACATAGAAACACCCAGACCAGAGATAAATATTTGCAGATCATACAAACATTTATCCCGCGGCGGGGATCGAACCCGCAACCTTCTGCGTCCCAAGCGGGCTTTCACCCACTGCGCCACAGAGGTCGTAAAACAATAATGTTTGTTGTTACAGGTGTACAAAGGCGACAGAGGCGTGTGTTAGACACGAGCGGCACGTATGTGCGCGGTGAGGAGAATTTGCACGGATGGCGGCCTCGCGGTGACTCGCTTATATTCGATCACCAGGTAACAAAGTCAACAATTCTTTTACCATGTAACAAAGTCAAAGTCAAAAATACTTTTACCACGTAACAAAGTCAAAGTAAAAATACTTTTACCAGGTAACAAAGTCAAAGTAAATATACTTTTACCAGGTAACAAAGTCAAAGTAAAAATACTTTTACCAGGTAACAAAGTCAAAGTCAAAAATAATTTATTCAGTAGTAAAAGTCCGGACCGCTAGGACCAGTTAAATTAGTATTTTAACTCCATGTTTCTTTAATAAAATAAATAATGCTGAACTTTTCAGACAGCATCATCTAGCCCCAAAGTAAGCAGAGCTTGTGTTATGCTACATGACAGGAGGATCGTCTGATTGTTGCGGGTTCGAATCGAAAATTTTGATAAGACTTTTCATTTCGCAATGAAATACCTAAGTGTGGTCACTATAAAAAAATATAAATTATAGATAACGTTATTATATTTTATTCAATAAATATAATGTTTCCAGTGGGAGTTGGAGAAGATGACCCGCTTAGAACAAGTGGGACGCACGCGACATTTCCTCGCGCTGCGCGAGCGTTTGCGTCACGGACATGAGAACACGGTCGCGCCTAACGACTTCTCAAAGACTGAGAAGGTATACTCACTGTCATCATCCGCCTGACTTCACCCACTGCTGGGTATAGGCCTAAGCTTGGACATCACGATCCAAATAAACCTACTTAACTTTATCAAAATACATTTAGCTGTTCCAGCGTGAAGCAATAACAAACATCCATCGATTTATCAGAAATAAAAGTGCTAGCTGCGCCCAGCGGTTTACCCGCGGTCCTTCTTCTTCTTCCTGCCCTTATCCCACTTACTCGTACGAGCCAGCTCTGATGAGTAGAACACGGTCCTATTCAACTCTGATGGGCCGTCGTCAGCAGAGTGCGCTTGGATTGGAGTTGCCACGATCCAAGTAGCGTTCTAGGAGGCATCAGAGTCCACCCTGTAACAGTATACTCTGATCGTGTCAACGCGGCTTAAGACAGACAACGCCTTTCGGGTCAGCTAGTAAAAACCTTGGTTGAACCCCATGTTGACACATGTCAAAACAAAACTGTTACCACAAAAAAGAGTTTTATGCACGAGTATTTAAAGATCGTTTTTCTAGGGACAGTTTTTTAGTTAGACTTGGTCTAAACTCGGCTCATTTACTTGTAATAAGCCCCTGTATGTTATCAGGAGGTATGCAACATGGCGGCCAAAGCGGCGGGCGAGTGCGCGGGCGTAGCGAGCGGTGCACGGGACGATAGTGTGTACGAGCCCTGGGATATGACGTCACACGAGCGGGATATCTCCAACAAATACGTCAAGCTTATACAGGGTAAGGATGATAGAATGTCGGAGAGAATAGATGTGGATTGAAAATATTCTTAAGATTCTGTGAACGTTCTAAAAATTTTTAAATTGCTATAAAATTTTGTGATAATCACCTATTAGATTTCCTCTTGATGCTGTATAGATCTATACTACAGCCAAATTCGTCATGGAATTTTTGTAAACATTAGACTGACAGTTCTTTCACTTGACAGCAGAAATTAACCAATGAGGAATAAGTAGTCAAAGCGGAAATTCCTTAGGGTTGTCATTTTTAATAATAATATGAAAACTCTGTGATTTTCGTTTTCGGTAATTTAGTGAAGTTGTGAATTCCATTAAAATAATCTTCATAGCAGTGACGTAAACATTGAAATTGACGCCACTGAAAATAGCGCTCCAACACTCTCGAGCTGTTGGAGCAAATGCTGAGGGGTAGCCGTATTTTCACCCACATAAAATTATGTAGATTTAAGTACTTATTGTAACTGTTGTATATGGTGTGGAGAAAATGAAACTTTATTCTATTCTATTCTAAAATTGTAACAAATAATAAGTGTGTATGCCTACAGGTAGGATAGGCAACCAAGCGAGCAAGGAAGTAGAAACGGCCGTGTCCCCCGCGTCGCCGGTCGACGAAGGAGTCTCCGCAGATATATCCACGCCTAGCCTTCTCTCCTCTATACACAGCGCTAGTAGCTTTGAGTGAGTATTTTCTACTAGGTTTTACTTGCAATTTAACTGTTTCAACTAGCGATGACGTCACGCGCTCTGATTGGCGTACAGCTATCATGGCGGAATGTTGTATTTTATAGATTTATTTTATTTAATTATTTAATTATCTAGACATTATCAGGACAAAAATGATTTTTTTTTTCTCAATATTTTAATCCTATTATATTAGATCAGTTAAATATTTTGGCGATTGTACGGAACCGTACGCGATTAGAGTGGGATGAATGCTGAATTGATACGAACTTGTAAATTAGATAAACTTGCTCTATTCAAGAACTTTACGTTACGCTAATGATTATGATGATTTATGCTGCTAATGAGTGCGAACCGATAGCTGTCCGAAAGTGCACTGACTAGGTAAACCGCGCGATGCACCTCGTGCGACCTACTCAGCCAAATCTGCTTGCTAAGGTGTTTGTGTATCGAACAGCGATTCTTGATAACTGTCATCATCCCTATTATCTTTCTGTCCCCCAGACTATGTTCCCCGGAGCGCAATCTCCTCGACAAGTCAGCCAGCTGGAGCGGAGGCGGCGGCGCGCTGTATGTGCCTGAGTGTGAGGAGGTGCGCGTGTCGGCCGCCGTCGCGCGCCGCGGACATCTCAATGTGCTGCAACACGGCACACACGGCTGGAAGAAACGATGGCTGGTCAGTATATACCACTATAGGTACAATGTGCTGCAACACGGCACACACGGCTGGAAGAAACGATGGCTGGTCAGTATATACAACTATAGGTACAATGTGCTGCAACACGGCACACACGGCTGGAAGAAACGATGGCTGGTCAGTATATACCACTATAGGTACAATGTGCTGCAACACGGCACACACGGCTGGAAGAAACGATGGCTGGTCAGTATATACAACTATAGGTACAATGTGCTGCAACACGGCACACACGGCTGGAAGAAACGATGGCTGGTCAGTATATACCACTATAGGTACAATGTGCTGCAACACGGCACACACGGCTGGAAGAAACGATGGCTGGTCAGTATATACAACTATAGGTACAATGTGCTGCAACACGGCACACACGGCTGGAAGAAACGATGGCTGGTCAGTATATACAACTATAGGTACAATGTGCTGCAACACGGCACACACGGCTGGAAGAAACGATGGCTGGTCAGTATATACCACTATAGGTACAATGTGCTGCAACACGGCACACACGGCTGGAAGAAACGATGGCCAGTCAGTATAAACTAACAGATTTTTTAATGTATCCCAAAAAAAAAATATTAACACTATACAAAAATATAATCTTTGTCAGTAGATTTAGAATGTGGACCGTTCATTTTAGGGGGATTTTTGACGATTGGTTTTGGATGGATGGGAGTGGATGAATTTTAGCGTTCGGCGGCCGTAATCGCTGCACGCTCGCTACGTTTGCGCTTTATTGGACACGACTCGAACCTGAGAAGCTGGTTTCGACCTAAACCAAGTTCCGCCCAATAAAATTACAGTGCTAAACAAAAATTACTGGATCTAAGCGTTCGTGAAGCGCAGTAGACAATGTTATATTATATGTATACGACTAGCTTCACGAATTGAATTCCATTTAGCGAACATTATTCTTATAATATGTATGTGCAGGTGGTCCGTCGTCCGTACGTGTTCATGTACCGCGATGAGAGGGACCCGCTGGAGCGTGCGCTGATCAACCTTGCGCACGCGCATGTCGACTACTCCGAACATCAGGAGCAGATGGTTCGCATGCCTAACACATTCAGGTGGGTACATACATCTATAACACGTTATTATTATTATTATATTATATTTATTATATATTATAAAGAGGAAAGATTTGTTTGTTTGTTTGTACTGAATAGGCTCTGAAACTACCGATTTGAAAAATTCTTTCACCATTAGAATCCTAAATTATCCCTGATGAACATAGGTTATATTTTATCCCGGGAAAGTGAAGTTTTCCCGAGGGACCGTGGGTAACACCGCGACGGACAGCTAGTACAATTATAAAATGCCATTGGCCTATATTTATTGACAACCTCTGTAGCGCAGTGGGCGAAAGCCCGGCTGCGACGCAGAAGGTTACGGGTTGAATCCCCGCCGCGGGACAAGTGTTTGTATTGTATGATCTACAAGTATTTGTCTCGGGTCTGGGTGTTTCTATGTATCATATGTATATATTTACAAACAAAAAAGTATATAAGTAGTATATCAGTCATCTAGAACCCATAACCAAGCTCTGCTTACTTTGGGGCTAGATGATGCTAAAAAAAACATTATAAATACCTTATAGACTAACATACATACAATATTAATAATTAACCGTGTTCTTCACGGTATTGGTCGCGAAGGAACAGGAGCAGAATCACCTAGTTTTAAGACGTTTCAAAAATCTAATTTATATATATTTATTTAAACAAAAAAGAAAGTCAGAGTCAATATTATAAAACGACTTGCATAACTTAAAACGTTGTGTTGCCATCTACAAAAATATTGTTAATTCCAGTGTGGTGAGCAAGGAACGCGGGTACCTCCTTCAAACGCTGGGTGACAAGGAAGTTCACGATTGGCTGTACGCCATCAACCCATTGCTTGCCGGACAGATAAGGTGAGACCAATAATCTAAAAAAACTAACATAATCTAATCAATCATCCTAATACTATTATCTAGTGACGTATTCTATGGTGATTATAGAAAACGCCACCAGAGTTGGTCACTGACTCATACAAACTTACTTAGTAGAATCTGAATGTTGCCAGTATGTTTGGAAGTTTGTGTAGCTTAGTTAACCCTGATTTATTTTCACCAGTAGGTCGATTTGGATGAAATTTAATAATAATAGATTTATTTAATAAGTTACATAGTTAGAAATTTATATAATAGAATAGAATAGCTCGCCAAATTCCGTGCCGACTGGACATTATTAGCACAGGAGAGAGATGAATGGAGGGAATGGGGGGAGGCCTTTGCCCAGCAGTGGGACATTGAGGGCTGATATAATATAATAATAATAAGATAAATCGTATCCGCGAATAGCATTTAGCTAGATGATACCGAAAAAGGTTGGGGTATTCCAAGTTTCATCTAAATAGGTCCTCTAGATTAATCTTTAAGGCCCTTATTAATAAACGTGGTGGAAAGTTACGCCAGGTTTAAACTCCAAAAATTGTATGGTTACTCCTAAGTTACACCCGGCGTTACTTTACACCACGTTTATTAAAGGGCCACAATTCCTGTTCCCCCTACAATAAATAAACGTGTACATCTCAGTAAGCCCTCATAGTTCCCCTTCTTTAAAGCCCCCTGAGTCTTATTTGTCCCCAGTCTCACAACCCTAATACTGGTTTTAGAGTTACGCTGACCATCAGCACTTATAAACGCATAATCTTTATTACAATGAAGTAAGGATACAAATGTCTCAGCAGAATTGACATCGCTGATTTCTCTCCGCGTTACTTACATTAATATCCTTACTACACTGTAATAAGATATATGTATATAGATCATATATATTATCGTATATAGATCTGTATATAGATCGTATATAGATCTGTATATAGATCACTCGTATAGCAGCTGATGGTCAGCGTGACTCTAAAACCAGCCTTAGTTATAAGCCGCGCAGACGCTGCAAGTCAATATACACGTGTAAAGGTGTGTGCACACAGGTCGCGGTCCGGCCGACGCGTCGACAAACCGGCGCCGCAGGACGCATGAGACAGCCTCACGATGGAGTCTATCCTCGTTTATTAAGTGCGTCTCGGACAAATCTCGCAACAATAAGCATGATAACGCACCCTTAGCTAGGTATTGAAACAGATCTTACAAAACCTGTGTATCCAATGCTAGCTTTAAATTACTCGTTCGCGCATTTTAGTATAATACGCACAACCGATCTATGTATCTCTGAAGTTAGGTGCACTAATCGATTGTGTAGTTTTGGTAGAGTAAGCGAGATAGCACGATGCAACAAACTAAACGAGTGAGTGAGGCAGCTATACAACGCTGTTTTCGTTTTTTAGGCGCCATCAAAAATGGGTTCTGCGCAGCTACTTCAGAGAGACAAAGATCGGTTGTGCGTATTGTACGTATGTAATGCTGCTCTGAAAAAGCTAAAAGCTCTGACGAAAGCTCTTTTGAGCGTTGAAAACTTGAGCGAGTGTCGATTGTCGAGGGATGCTGAAGTTATTCACTATGCAAGCTACTATTTGTATGAAAAAAGAGCGCCATCTATTGGTAGTAGCTTGTAACTAAAAATGACGTTACGCGATGGAGTAGGTTAAACAACTAGCTCTTGGTTTAAGTAACCGAGACTTTTCTAATCCATTTTGATCAACATACTTCTTTGATCAAGTACAATGTCATCATCAATTGATCAACATACTTCTTTGATCAAGTACAATGTCATGATCAATTGATCAACATACTTCTTTGATCAAGTACAATGTCATCATCAATTTAAAGTTGAATGAAACTGCTTGAGCAACCTTAGTTCAGAATAGATAAGTTTAAACTATCGCATAAAAAAATGGTGCCAAATATCGGTGCCATATCAATGTATCCAGTTTAAAGAACCGCTTTCAAATAGTCTAAAATACCGCTTTTCAATATACTGTGACTGGTTTGGTTGAATGATTCGTTGGGAAATGTGAGATTAAATGGGTTCGAAAATGACCGACAGTTGCACATTCGACGAGATTCGAGATTTTAAAAGGTGGCAATGAAAAATGTATGTTGAATCATTTTCTATTTGAAATAAGCTAAAAGATTGTTGTCTCGTGTCGGCAAAGGGTTTTTATAGAAGCTATTATATATCGGTGAGAGAAAACATCAGTTATGCGGTCTAATATAAAGGGCTTTCGAACGACGATAATACGAGACCACTGAAAGTTAGAATCAATTATTTTGGCATATCCTTTATGTATATTGTATTCATATACCAATATAGATTACCAGCATCTGATGCATAAACACGGTCTATACGTAAATAGATATATTATATTATGCATTTATTAAATATATATTTTATTGTTTATGGTCAGAGTCAGTGGGGACCAAACCGGTGCACTATTCGGGTTCGGGGTAATGATCGATAATATAATATTTTAAAAACAATAATGATCTGTTTCAAATTTATCTAAGGATACGTTGTCAAGCTGTTTATTTTACAGTCGGATTCATAAGTCTATTTATTGTTATCTAATAGTTTTATGCGAGTTGGTAGCTTTCAGCATTCACTTGATAACTAATACGTGAATACAAGCTTGAAAAATAATAACTTAAATGATAGATTGATTGACTTTTGGTTCCGACTGTACCGCCAGTGGGCTGCGATAAAGCGTTTATTCAATTTTAATGTTAAATGTTAGAAAACGAGTCCAATGTTAATCCAATATTTACTCGGGACTTAGCTTACATTTTATAAAATCATCTAATGTTTTGTGTAACTTACAATTACCGCGGCCCTCTGGCTCGAGAACTCCGGACGTAGGTACTTCGCATTTTGTACTCTTTTGTGCGTTAAGCGGTATCTTAATTAGCCACCACACTTCTTCTCCTTTTTTAAATGGCAACTAACTGTATTAATAATATATTTCTGCCGATGTCAAGTTTTAAATATGTATTCATGTCATGTCAAGTCAAGTCACAAACAGCACACAAATTCGTTGTCAATTTTGACAAGTAATTCGTACAACTTTGGTTGATAGCTGATAATGACTTTCGTACGCGACGCGTTGGCTAATTAGGGCACCGCATAACGTAATGTTTTGCGCACAAAAAAAGTGTTCGAAAGCGATGTCTGATAGGCTCCATTCGGTAAAGAATTTAACTTGTGAAAATACAAGTTACTGAAATATCTAGTTTTTCTTAATGTTGAACACATTATGATGTAATTTACCTTGTATATACGTATGGCGCGAACGGTAGAATAAAGTATATTTTGAGGCTCAAACGCCGTTCCAAAGGAGATGGAGTAGTCCGTATTCGTATGCTGTCATACGTTTCACTTTCTTGACAATTTTTAGTATTCTTTGTAAATAAAAAAAACATTAAATTATGACGTTGTAGTTAAATGTAGGCATGCGTTCAAAATCATTTTATTACGCTCTGTACTAATTTATAATTCTGAATGATTTATCAATTTGTGTTGTAATCATAATTGTTATATGAACAATTTTTGAAATAATTGTATAAAGTAGGTTAATGTTGATGGCATAAATATCATATTTTGTTGGGTTACCGTGTGTAGGCACATCTAGGACCATTCCGATAGGATCTAGTCATGTACTCTCAGAGTAGGTACATTATATGTGATAGATTAGCTTCATGTTACATCAATGCTGTGCTAACAATCACAAACGTAGTTCATATGTTCTGAAATCCCGCGATTAATCCCAAAATAGACTACTTATAAATATTTATACAGAATTACGTGGTAGTTAGAAAATGATTGTGTAGTTTTATATGGATATATTTTCTTCTCAATAGCAAATTCAATCTCACCTTGCTTATAAAAGTTGTGAATGAAAATGTACATGAACTGTCAACACTATCGCTTCTAGTGATGTTTTAACCTGTGTATCTATAACTAATCAACTAATTATTATAAATTCAAGTATTTTTCATTCAATATTGACTGTTGTGTTAGATGTTTTCTAAATTAGAAGCGTTGTAAATATCCAATCTGAAGGTTGCTACGTTAAGTTACAGATTTGCTTTCCTTCGTTCGTCTCACTGGCTTACGATGTTATTAGATTCCAATACTCGGCTAACCACTAGAGAATAACAAGATAATAATTTAGTATAATGTAATATTAGATGTAAGATCAAAAAGTATTATCCAATTAGAAGCTGTGTGTTCTAGTGAAATTACAACTATTTGTCTAAATTATTGAGTTTGGTTTGTAGAGTCCAGCGTCATCTTTGAAAGGAAAAATATTTTTCATTGATCTCTAGTTTGCGAGACTACGCTGTTCTCTACAGACTAAACAAACGCTCATATATCATTACAAAATTATGTCTTGACAGAATTATTATGTCCAAATTACTCCTTCGCCACTACGAAATTAATATTTGTGTAACTTCTTCAATATAAGTATGTTAAGTGTAATTGAATAGATCTCATGCTGATGACACGCATGTACTTCTTACTTTTCTTTTTTTCTAGTCATTTTGTATAACATTCCAAAGTTTGTAAATTATTTCTTTTTTCGAATATATAGGGTAATGTATTTTGCATAGCAAAATGGTGTTTCGTAGTTGAATAGTGAGCAGGAATTTTAAAATCTCGGGTGTGTCGTGCGTTGGATGTTATGTCGTATTCTTCGTTATTCTTATTTTTTGGAATTTTCTTTTGCTATTTTCCGTTTATGTTGTTATATTATTGTAATAAATGAACATTTTAAATTAGAGATGTCAGCTCACGCTGGATTATATTTTTTTAATAGAGTATAATAAGCTGTACTGCTATTTTTATAGAACTAGCTGTTATTTCGTTCTCTGTTTAATTTATTTTGATCGTTATACTTATCGGTAATATTTGCCTCGAGGGCGTCTAAGATATTTTGTTTCTCGCTTTATTACGTGGGTGTGAGGGAGACGGGGCTACCCGCTCCTTGTGATCTCGATAGTGATTGTTGATTGTTGGCGAGAATGAATTTGAGAAATTATATATTCTATAATTTATGGACTTCATTCAATTTATGAAAATAAGAACAATGTAATAATTGGTAATATTACTCATTGCTCTAAATGTACTATCAAAATATATTATACACAGTGTTAAAGGTCATAAATAAAATGCTTTGAAAATTTCCATATTGTTGTTTTTTTTTGCAACCCCATTTTAGTTGTAAGTACTTAGTCAAAATATTAAGAATAGCTGATACCTCTCTTAACCTTAATAGATTTTTTGACATTTTCATCAGTGCCTACAGGACGCACATGCTTTACGTAGGTTGTGTTGACTTGTGCTGCCCTCTTTCGTAAAACACCGCAATGAGGGGCAGATATTGAAAAAAACCGAGCTTTTTGGTCAGGGATTCTGTCACGAGAGGTTCTATCAGACATCTCATTTTAAAAATAGGATCACGAATGATTCCCTCAGACGCGGTAGGCATTCTCTCAGAGCTGTTTTATGTATTCAAGATCCTTTGAAGGGGGTTCTTAGGGGGTCAGGCGCGGATCCAGACCTCAAAAAGGTTGTGGGCACACCCGAAAATCGGCCAAGTGCGAGTCGGAACATGAACTCGCTCATGATCTATAAGATGTACCTTACATATTTTTAATATTATCATAAAGCTCGTGTACCAATTTTGGTTAAATCGGTTGAAAATCCGTAGTCAGAGGCATGCCCAAATACATATTTGATAAATGCCTACATTTTGCAGAAGCACGCAGTAGTATTTCATGCCTGACAAATTACCCTTAGTGGAACCACCTATACTAATTATACAGCGTCAAGAGAGAACCTATGCCTAAACTCGACGGGACGCTAAAGTGCCTGGGATATTGTTTAAGATTGAATAAATAAAGCAGCTACAAGGTAAGTAACACAAGTTTTTCTATACATCATATTTTATTATCACATGTGTAGAAACTTTAACAATAGAGTTGATGCGGTATAAAATGAATGCTATAAGTTACCTAATAATAAATAATAATATACCTCTATGACCTTATCTGAGCAAAGCTGTTGAGGTAAATATTTTTACTTACATATTTTCTTTTTTATTATTTTAATTATTTTTTAATAGATTGCGTTGTTTCTGCTACACTTTAAACTTACGAGTAATAATTCCTATAAATGATTATGTTATGACTAAATACTCTCATTGCTGTAGGTGCTTATAACTGATGTATGTAGAAACTATCTTTTACAAAGTTTTACAATGTATAAGTGTGCGTAAGCTCAGAAAGAAATATTTGCTATTGTCTACTTACGCACACAAATTCATAGTGTACATACACAAAAATGATTCTGACATAAGTATTTCACGAAATATCATTTCTGGAGGATTAAAATGTCCGCTATTTATTTCATGATACCATTCTCAATTAGATACAATTCATTAACTGCTGCGACATTTAAGCCCAACTTTTAAATAAAAGTTTACATTAATTAGAAGTCACTTTTACAGCGTAAGACATTTCCATAGAAACATTCCATGAACGAACTACCTAGTCTTTGCAAAGGCATTGTTTTATACAGGGTGTAAAAAGACTGCTACCGAAAACTGAGGGGGTTCCAATCAGACCACGATTCTGAACATATTTAGCGAAAAAAAAAAACGCAAAAAAATTTTTTACTTAGCTACGTCATTTTATTCTATTTTCTAGTTATTTACTACTAGTACAACATAATAAGACCATACCTACCTAATAGTTGCATTTATAAATAAAAAAAAACATTAAAACTCAAAATCCAGCAATCTACGTATAAAAACGCGCCCAGTACATACGCAAACAGTAATCTTCAAACGCTGTTTTCTCCGGATATAATGATTTTTTCGGAAAATCCTTTTGGATTTGGTTGTGTGTTGGGATGCTGTACCTATCCCTTTCGGCTTCGGTAGACGTCTTTTTACACCCTGTATAAAAAAATGAAACTACAAGCAGATGAGATCTTGGCATACAGTTTGTTGATAAAATCTTTGCAATGTTTTATAAAATAAAGCAAATTATATCTTTATCTTACGGTCAAAATTATCCCGTCGCTTTTTCAAGAGACGAAATTGAGTTTTAAGGCCGTATTCAGCCTGCACTTGACTGGATTTAAAGCACAGTCTTATTAACAGTTCTTCATAGAAATGAGTCATGAAACATTGCACGTAGACACGATTCACTTGTGTGAAGATTCTTCGAACCTTATACATTGGTTCTATGACTGAAGAACTGCAATGATCCTTATTATAGCCATTTAAAATTGATCCTTGAGGATATAGCCTTTTAACATGTAGTCACGACAAGTCACGAGAACGGGTTCAGATTTTTATCATAATCATCTTCATCGCTGAACGGGTTTTTAGGGTCATCATCATCCGCGAAGGGGTTTTTAGCCTCAGTATCTTCGTCTGCAAACGGGTTTTTAGCTTCATCATACTGTTTCTCATTCGAATTCTTTGATTTGACAACAGTAATGTTCTGTGAGATTGGTTCCTGTTTAGGCTGTATCAGTTGGTTGTTTCTGTGGATTGGCTCTAGTTTAGCCATGTTCGCCTCTAGGCTGGTGCTGTAGCGGGATTGCTCTATGATCCGCATCCGACCTTCGGGGATCGGGACTACTGTTGTGCCTTTCGGTGCGATTTGCTTCGTTGTGTTTGGCACGAACACTGGAAACAAAACGATATTAAATAAAGCACGTTATGTAAAATATCGTGAAGTAGCGGGCAAATGCTTGGTTGATATACAGATTTCTGTTCCGGGTGTTATGTTACTTTGATACTTATTTCTGATACGTTACCATAATATACATGTATTATATTTTTACATATAAATATTATACCTACATTATATGTTACATCTCATACACAGTGAATTCTAATGGGATGGGAGATTCATCTGCGGAAAGCATCCACGGCGATACAATTCCGTAGAATTCGGCTAAAAGTGATGTTCCTTGGAGTCGAATAGATTTTTGAGAGTACAGTACTATCACAAATATTGTGCGAGTGTACGAAAGGAACCTATAAAATCCTTTTACTTCACTCGTTTGAAAGAACTATTGACACGTTTAGAATAAATCTTTTAAACGGACACTAAAAAGTAAGTTCATATGAGAGTTTTAGACCTCATTCGTCCATAACTTAAAGATAATCTAGATTCTAGGCCAACAAATATTTCTAGCACTTTCCTACGTACCTTGTTTGCTCTGTCCCTCCGCTAGCCGTAGTTTAGCTTCCGCGCCGGGCCCATAGGTGGCGCTAGGCGGCGGCGCGGGCGCAGCTGGTGCGGGCGCTGGCTCTTGTAAACTCTCTGTTATGAGAGTCACCTTGTTGAACAAGCCTCGCCCGAAGTACTCCGATACCACTGCGTAGCTGGAACAAATACATCGTTAATTTAAGACGTTTAAGATTACGTGGCAAAAGCCTATCCAGCAGTGGTCTACCGATAATGATAGTGATGAAGATTTAGGTACCTACTGGAGATAAAACTGTTGGGACTGGGACAAAAAAGTTGACTCATCACTGTCTGGTCAGTTTACATTACTGTACTTGTTACTTGCCACTATCCTTGACCAATGTAAGCCGCCCATTAGACTATGACAAATCTACACTAATATTATAAAGAGGAAACATTTGTTTGTTTGTTTGAATCGAATAGGCTCCGAAACTACTGGACCGATTTGAAAAATTCTTTCACCATTAGAATCCTACATTATCTGTGATGAACATAGGCTATAAATTATTTTCAAAAAAATTAGAGATCCTTATGAAAATTGCAATAATGTAACCAAAGGTGTAAAAATTTTGAACATAAAATTCTTCATATCGCGTGCGCTGCGAAAACTATTGATGATAGAACAAAAAAATGTTCTACAATATTAAAGAACGTATCAATATCTACAAAAAAGTCAGCAATAGCATATGTCCAACTATTGTGGTTGTGTCAGAATAACAACTTTTATAATTTAAAAAGTCAATAAAAATTACGACCAAAAGCAGACCACGTTATTCTTATTTTGGTATTTATTCTTATCCAAATAAATTCCTTCGTAGTAAAGGCTGTTTCAGTACCCGTCGATTACTTTTTGAATGATTGAAATTGGACATTTTATTCAAAAGTTATCATGAGTTTAAAAATGTAAGATACATCGCGACCACAGAATAAATATCAGTTAGTACGGTAGGACAAGTGTCTGGGATTTTTAACACAGGTAACGGGATATTAACCATGATTAATACCATAGATACTATTGATCATGGCGTATGCAACTGCGCCGAAATATCGGGAAACTCAAAAAACATTAAATCATGGTAAATATCCCGTTAACTGTGTTAAAAATGTTGAAAACCATGATAGTTTAAAAAGTGTCTGGGGAACTATATATGGAAAATATATATGGGAGGTAGGGGAGCATTGGGCAGTAGAGAGGTTTGGACACCCCCGTGTCATGTCAGCCATAAACCATCATGCCTATCGTCAAATCGGAATTTGATCAGTTAGAATTGACCATGTATAGGGGTGGATTGGCATGATGGTGTATGGCCGGCATAACACGGGGATTTGCCGGTGGTGTCCAAACCTGCCCAATACTCCCTTACCTACCTTAGACCTTACCTACATATTAACCTCTAAACTTTAAAGGATCATACATCCCGCTCCGGGATCGCCATGTTGTTATAAAATTTTTGTTAAATACCTAAAATAAACCCGTGCGAAGCCGGGGCGGACAGCTAGTTCAACAATATAATAAAACTAAAATAAATGACGATAGAATAAAAACTTATATTTATTTTATATTTTAAAGAATGAGAAACACAAGAGACGACCTCGACTCCTTCGATAGTGGGTGGTGGAACATATCAAATGAGAGAGATGGTTGGAAAGAATTGGGGGAGACCTTTGCCCAGCAGTGGACAGTATAGGTTATATATATTTTTTTTTAAACTGCAGAATCAGGATAGCAGACATTCAAACATACCTTTCATCAGTCCTATTAGAGAAACACCAGGAAAACGGCGGAATCATCACTGACTTAAAAACAGAGTTCATACTAAAACCACATTAATGTATTTATAAAACAAGATCACGACTTAAAGGAAAAAACTTCTATTTTATTATGAGTAAATAAATGTGTTATTTATACACAGATAACAAATAACCATATAGTGGAATTAAATGTTATCATTAAACTGAAACTATTAACATTATGCAAGCTGTGTAAATTATTTTAAATTGTACAACATTTTATGTACATATTGTAAGTAGTGAAAAATTTACTTAATATCTATTTGTCAAAAGTTTTTCATCTCGGGACTATGGAGGCATGCATGGGGCCAAAACCACACAGAGGCCTATTTGACAGTTATAATAATTAATGATTTCATGTGACGAAGACACTATTTTTAACTTATATCCCTGTAACACTATAAAATACACCCAGGAACAGCCACCGATTATTAATATTATAAATATACAACTGAAATATTTTCAAACATCATAAAACAATATGTCACATTTCTGTTTAAACATGTGTTGATAAAATATTGCATACGCGTTCACGGAACGAAAGCAAGTATCGCACTGAAGCCAACTCTACCTGATGATAATAAAGGTGTGCTCAAAATATTTTCATTTAAATATACATTGTGTTAACTAACTTCCATAGACTTATAAATAGCATAGCCGCGGGCACGCCCGCGGCTTCGCTCACGTGGTAACGTTTTACCCCTTTCCTATTATTAGGGGTAGAATTTCCAAAGCTTCTTTATTAGTGCTCCCCTAAACTATAAATGGAATGCACCCTCCAAGTTTCATATTTCTGAGACTTATGTTTTAGGTCTAGGCTTAAGTTTGTAATTTCATGTTTAAACTTGCTATAAATTTTACATTATTCACATAATCATGTGAAACAGCATATTTTTAATCACGAATTACAACTAATATTGATAAGTGACTGATAAAGAATTTACTGATTAGGAAAAACAAATTGTTTTCATAATGGAAAAACTTTATGACGGCTGACGTGGATAATCTGATACGATTACTGTACTGGGATTAATAGGTTTTTTATTTGACTAGGTATTATAAAGTATAATAAAATAATAATAATTATGATTTTTTAAATGGTTTTGTGGTTGCCTCCTAGCGTTATATATTATGGAAAATATAATGAAATTGCAAACGGGTCACTTTAAAGGTATCTTGAATGCCTGAGTTATAAAAATAATAAATTAAAAGATACGCCACGTTTAAAATCCAAAAATTGTATGGTTACTCCTAAGTTACACCCGGCGTAACTTTACACCACGTTTATTAATAATAGGCCCTTATTAATAAACGTGGCGTAAAGTTACGACAGGTTTAAACTCCAAAAATTTTATGGTTACTCCTAAGTTACACCCGGCGTAACTTTACACCACGTTTAAGGGCCTAAAAGTCTTGTACCCACCTCTGCTAAAAATTAGTCATGCTATCATATCTAACCCCGTTAGTACACCGACGCATTCGCATGCGATTCGCATCGACAGATCGCATCCGACAAGGACGCACATATGTCATTAGCTATGTGCTAGAGTGAGACGTGGGTTCGCATCGTTTCGGTGTACTAACCGCCTAAAGGAAACACATGATCGAAGGAAACAGAAAATTGTTTACAGATAGACCACAGGTGAGACAATATTCAACAATAGATGAATAAGTGTAATTGTGTAGACCTTGATTCACAAGTCTAATAGCACATAGTTCAGCGTACAGGTGTCTAGTTGTTTACTTAGAATACATTTCAATAGCTTGCTTTGATTGGAATCTGCATTGTTGTGTGTGATATTACCTTCTGTACTCATTGGTAAGTAATTAAATCAACAAACTTGGATGATCAATCTCTTTTGTACCGTGGAGGTCATGGAAAGGAGACTGGATATTTCATGAAAAATCGATCGTGATTGATTTTTAGGGTAGTCAAAACTATTGGGATGGGATTGTGAAACATTCTGAAGTGTTATTCTCAGAATCTGTCGAAAAAATTCGATGATAGCTTTTAAGTCTAAGATCTGATGTAGAAGTACTTTAGTGGCTGCTCTCAGGCTGCGTTCCGGACACATTTCAAGCAACAAGTTTGCTTTCTTAATGGGAAGAGTGGCATCACCCAATTGTGATGTCTGCTCTTCTATTGAGGATGTACAGCATGTGTTGATGAAATGTGTTCGGAATGCTGAGTATAGATTTAATTTATTTGGTGTACTATATTTTTATAGTTATGACATTGGTCGTTTAAATAGCGCTTTGGCGATGCCTTTGTCCGAAGATGCTAAGTTATTTTATATTTTATTTAATAAGTTTGTTAGAAGGTCTTAGTTTTTTTTTGTTTCTCTTTTTGTAACCTAAAAAAAAAAAGTTCTAAATATTTACCTACATATTTTAATTAAGAAAAGATGTTACTGATTGGGCGGTGTAGTCGCTCAGCGACAAAGCCCTTTTTTTTGTTCATGTAATATGTAAATGTAAATAAAAAAAAAAGTCTAAGATATGTGAGAGTAGTTATGAAAAAATATACTGAGGCTCCGATACATACACCGGTCTGCCTGCGACCACGCGTGTTGGAACTTAGCAAAGCGTCGGGAAACAAAATAAGGTATTTTTCGCGATAAATTCCCGTTTTAACTAACCAAATTATAATAGCGATCGCGAAAGTTGAAAAAAGTCTATTCTACATCAAAAATAGACAAACATACGACCTCTGTGGCGAATTGAGCGAAAGCCCGCTTGAGACGCGGAAGGTTGCGGGTTCGATCCCCGCTGCGAGATAAATGTTTCTGCAGATACTTATCTCGGTTCTAGGTGTTTCTATGTATAATATGTATGCATTTACAAAAAAAAAGCATATAAGTAGTATATCAGTTATCTGGTTCCCATAATACAAGCTTTGCTTAGTTTGGGGCTAGATGATGCTGTGTGAAATGTCCAGCATTATTTATTTATTACTAGCTGGTACCCGCGACTTCGTCAGCAAAATAACATACTTGAAAACATCTAAATAGAACTGAAATCTGCAAGAATCTTCTGAAACTTTTAAAAATGCAATAATAGCGCCATCTGTCGCCTTTAACTGGAACTTTCAACTCCCCATACAAACTTTCAACCCTTATTTCACGCCCTCCATAATTAATATATAGATTTTTTTCTGTCATAAGAACCTTCTCCTGACAAACACAACAAAAAAAAAATTTGTGAAATCGGTCCAGCCGTTCACGCGTGATGGCGTGACCAAGGGACATAGGGATTCACTTTTATATATAGAGATACTTACGGGTCGTGTTGGTTGTGAAGTCTAGCATGTAAGGTCTCAGCGGAGTGCGACGGGGCGTCGGCGCGACGCGGCGCGGCGCACGCGGGACATTCACACTCGCACTCAGAGTAGCTTTGGAAACAGCTGGAACAATCATGTATGTTAATAAATCACTTTTTGGACTACCTCTGTGGCGCAGTGGGCGAAGGTCCGCCTGCGACGCAGAAGGTTGCGGGTTCGATCCCCGCCGCGGGACAAATGTTTGTATGACCTACAGATATTTGTCTCGGGTCTGGGTGTTACTATGTATGTATGTATTTACAAATTAATAAACAATTACAATTAAAAAAATACCGTTTCTTAAGCCAACAACAAAATCAAATACCAATACAATTTTTAAAATCAGATACCATTTTTAAAATCCCTTCAATTTCAGATACCAGTTTCTAAATATTAAGAAACACTTCAGCGACTTGAGTCTGACAAATGAAAGTAGACCCTGAAAAATCGCGGCAAATTCAAAAAATATTAGCGTATAACCCCATAAGGACATTTGGAAGAACACAACTTGATACTTGGTTATTATTTTCTAGTACCAAATATAATAATTATATTAAGTATATTATTTAAAGTTATTAATTAATGGGTTGTCACGCTTATATTTTTTAATTTGCCGCCTTTTTTTCAGGGTCTACTTTCATTTGCCAGACTATCAGTGGCAGGCAATGGCGTTAGACCGGAAGCTTGGAAAACTCGAGGGGAGGCCCAGCAGTGGGATAGTGGGGGCTAAAAACAACAAGAAATACTTACTGTTGATGAAAGGAATGTTGGCACAAGAAGTGCACAGTGGGCAGTTCCAGCTGTCGGTTGCAGGCGGCACAGCGAGACCCTTGGAACGTGACGGGACAATTTTGTATAGTCGAGATATGTTCCTTCTGCTGTGTGCTCTCTGTTTTATACTTCTCTGCCAACTCACGCTCTCGGGTTATCACTTCGTTTTCTGATCTTAGCACGTCCATTAGGTATCTAGAAAATAATTATAACGCTGAAATAATGCTGGACTTTTCACACAGCATCATCTAGCCCCAAAGTAAGCAGAGCTTGTGTTATGGGTAGTAGAATGACTGATAAACTACTTATACTTTTTTTTTGTAAATACATAGAAACACCCAGACCCGAGACAAATATCTGTAGGTCATACAAACATTAGTCCCGCGGCGGGGATCGAACCCGCAACCTTCTGCGTCGCAGGCGGACCTTCGCCCACTGCGCCACAGAGGTCATCAGAAGATATGTAAAGATAAACTGTAAGTAGGTGATTGAAAAAAAGTGTTTGAGTGTCGTGGAACCTCGGTGGAACCCTCGGTTGAAACGAAGTTTCAACTTTGAAATTTGGCATTTGTTATTGTCAAATATTAAAATCCTAGTACTAACAGTGTAACAAGCTTTGGTCTGCGCACTTCGCACTGTGACGTTTTGACCGATGTATGTGTCGTGACGGTAAAATATTTTCTAGCCTCCATCCTCGATACCGTTCGAAAAGGTACTTCGTTTCAACAAGTAGTATAGAAAATTGTATAGAATAGAAGTAAAAGCAGTTTGGAAAACTGGATAAAATAGAAAAGCAGGAGTATATAAAGTTGAATAAAAATATAAAAACAAGTTAGTACAATACGCACAATACGCACAACCGATCTTTGTCTCTCTCAAGTTAAACTTATTAAGCTTTCGTGATTTGACGACATAATTAATTTTTGAATAAACAGGTTTTTATGATAAAAACCTGTTTATTCAAAAATTTATTATCTCTCAAGTTAGGTGCACTAAACGATTGCGCAGGTTTGCACAAGTAAGCGAGATAGCACGATGCAACAAACTGAGCGAGTACACGAGGCAGCAATAAAACGCTGTCTTCGTCTTTTAGGCGTCATCAAAAATGGGCTCTGCGCTGCTACTTCAGACAGACAAAGATAGGTTGTGCGTATTGTACCATGAAACTGTTAACAATTAAAACCCGGGATAAGTTTTAAAAACTGTAACTAGTAAAACCAAAGCATAAAAATCTGAATTTAATTAAAAAACCAGTAATAAAAACTGTATTGAATGTAAATATTATGAAAAAAAACTTTTATGACACTACATTGACTTGAAATAAAGAAAAATGATTACTATATAGATATATATATATATATATATATATATATATATATATATATATATATATATAGAGCAATAGGTTAGCGTGGTATGGGCATGTAATGCGGAGGGATGAAAGTCACGTAACTAAAAGGGTCATGGAAATGAATGTGGATGGATATAAGAGTAGAGGTAGACCAAAGAAAAGATGGATGGATTGTGTGAAAGAAGATATGGGTAAGAAAGGAGTGGATACGGAGATGACAAGTGATAGGGGAGAGTGGAAGAAGAGAACATGTTGTGCCGACCCCGCATAAGCGGGATAAGGGCAGGAAAATGATGATTACTAAAATCACTTACTTTCTGACGTCTCCGAGAGTGTAGGAAGGTGTGCTCGCGAGGCAGTCGATAACTAAGATAGGTGACAGTAGCTTCTCTGTGGCTGTAACAATATTGAAACATACTAATATTTATAGCAGCTAAAAGATACTTGGACCAAATTGGTGACATTTTAGTGATGGGTGGGAAGTGAAGAAAAATCACAGATTTATTTTCTCTGTCTACCTCTATCCATACTAATATTATAAATGTGAAAGTAACTCTGTCTGTCTGTCTGTTTGTTACGCTTTCACGCCCAAACCGCTGAACAGATTAAGCTGAAATTTGGCATAGTTAAAGGTTGTATCCCAGGGAAGGACATAGGCTACTTTTTATCCCGAAAAAATCCCGAGGGACCGCGGGTCACACCGCGGGAGCGCAGCTAGTGGGAAATATACGCGTGATATTTATAGAATTCAGTTTACACCGCCCATGTTTATATGCACTTGACTGTGTTACCTACACCGTCACCTGACTGTGTTACCTACACCGTCACCTGACCGTGTTACCTATAGCGCGCAGTAGCTCGGGCAGGCAGGCGGCGGGCGGCCGGCGCCACAGCACGTCGAGCCAGAGCCGCGGGCAGGCAGAGCCGCGGGAGCGACATACTTCCAGCGCACGGTCCGCGCCCGCTACACCGCCCGCAAGCATGTGCACCGTCACCTGACTTCGCCATCTGTATAGACGATCTTAATCAAACTTTTATCTTAGTATTTAATTTTTTTGTATTTTTTAACTTCCGTCAATCTTTCCGACCATCTTTCAAGTGTGATAGATGAAATTACGTGAAAATTCTCATGATAAATTAAATGCATGACCCTCACAATTTGTTCTCTTCATATAGATATAGAACTCCGGCCTTGAAGCCTAGCATCTGACAGAGGATGAGCGTATGGTCCCTGTCGTAATTCGCTTCTGGGTCGCGGAGTAAATTCAATATTTTGTCTGTGTATTGAATTTTGTCGAGGCCTTCCACTTTATTCCTGTAATTTAAAGAGTATTACATTAAATATTTTATAAAGGATAATTTTCAGATTAAAAATAAACTCGCAGAGTCGACACGATTCATAGTTATTAACAAAGACGTTTCATATCATAATTTTCATTAACAAGTTTTATATTAAGTGAGGAAAAATCTTCAGAAATGGCAAGATCATCTGCCATGTTTCACGAGTCACGACATGACATTATCAGCTTAGAACATCATAAGAAAATGGAAAAAAAGACAGAAAGATGACCATTTGCGTTTCTACTTCTTGTTATGTAGTTAGTTCTTTAAACCAGTGTGCTGAAAAGATTTTGTACTCACCATACGTGTATATAATGTTCAATCAAAGCATCAAACACTAGATTCGAGCAGTCCAAGCCGCTATTCGTCATGTGTTCTAGAAAGTCAATAAGTCGTTCGGAATGGCTCAGGAACATGTGGATATAATCGTCCGGTAACGCACGGTCTGGTTCTCTGAAGCCTCCAGAGAGGGCGCTTTCATCAACTAATGGCTTGCTTCGTGGTTTGTAGTCTGTACAGAGCACTGCAAAAAGGTTTTTGTTTAAAAATACACTTATTAAAAAGTTATAACTTTTAAAACGAATGTTAGCTGAATCAAATAAACCCAAAAACTGATATTTCACTGTTATTCACTGACGAGTTCGATTAAACAGCTCCTGACTCCATCATTAGATCAGCTTGCTGTCGTTATTGCTCTGTCAATAAGGACTCATATAATGTGCCAAAAGTCAGCTCAATCAGACACCGAGAAGTGCCTAATTTCAGCTCACAGTTTCAGCAAATTCGTCACGAACAATCATCAGAAGTCAAATAAGAGCTTGTTAAAAACGAATTGTGAAGTTGTATTTGCACAAATACTTGTATGTTCTTGTACTTCATTGTTACTTACTAAGATACAATGAATAGGTCCTTGCTTTACACTTACATTTAATTAGCGCTCGTGGTCGTGCTTGCTTAGTCGTTCTTGATAGATCGTCAAAGTTAAGCAACGTTCGAAACGGTCTGTAAGTGGATGGGTGACCGCCAGTGGCATTTACATCTGAGCGCTTCCGTGCTTCGGAGGGCACGTTAAATTGTCGGTTCCGGCTATTTAAGTCGTTAAGCCATGACGGAGGCCTTAAGGCGGCCTAAAAACTCCGTCAACAGAGTTGGCGACTGACGCATACGAACTTACTTCCAATACGTACAATCGTTCTTTAGCTCTCTGAAGTAGCTGCGCAGAACCCATTTTTGATGACGCCTAAAATCGTGCTATCTCGCTCACTCTATCAAACCTGGGCATACGTCTATTGCACCTAACTTCAGAGAGCTAAAGATCCGTTGTGCTTAGTATACTTACTTACATTTAAGAAACGCAGTGCTTTCTTCTGGTACATGCTGTATCAACCGATGTCCATACTTCTTCATAAAAGTGTCTGCATCTTCAAACTCCAACTCTACGATATAATCTAGAGCTGTTTTAAAGTCTTTCTTATCTTCGATCAACATTTTAAGGCACCAATCGTGACGTTTGTGGTTCGCGGCGAGAGATAAAGCGTCGTCTACGCTCACTTGGCGAACCACCTGGAAATATAACAAGATGACAGCTTTTAATACTAAAAGTGACATATTTGACAGAAAATGTATGGATCTAATGTCAAGTATGTCACTTTTAACGCGTTAAGACGCAGGTGAAGCAGTAGCTTAAAGGGTGTATGGTATTAATAGAGAGTATGGTACACCTCGGGTTCGACAAAACTCCATATTTAAATAAATAATTTTTCAACACACTTGCTCATAAAGTGGCTCTATGGTCACCGCAATTAGGCACATAATGACACCCATAATCAAACTGTGACTTTTTCATTACTATAACTCACTAGTGAGTAATAGATTTTTTTTTTAATTTTATTGGTTGAGTTGCTTTGTTCTTTAAAAAGTTTTTATTCAGAAAAAAGATCGTGTTCAATAGAACAAATAAATTAATGTTCCTATTGCTTGCTCATTTCATGCAACTTCTAATTTAAATAGATAATTTTAACTCGTACGTGTTTAATAAATAAAACTTTCACTCAAATATAACTTTTGTTTTCTCTATAATAAAAGAAAACTTTAAATTCCCCATTTTGTACGTGGCAGAATAGGCCGCAAACCCTATGCGCGGCGCGGAAATATAGTCTGTGGCCGATCGCAATGCGCGCGCATAGGAAAACTGATTAATTTTTCCCGCAATAGCGAAACATTTTTCACAACTCGTTTTCACTGTTGAAAATGAGTTTTTATTGTTATTTTATTCACAAGTGTGTTGAAAAACGTCGTATGATACACGTGTGTATTGATGATTACCGTCCTCTGTTCTATTATGAGCCTCGCCTAACGGCTCGGCTCATAAAAACACCTCGGCGGTAATCACCAATGTTACACACTAGTACCATAATGTACTATAATAATGACTTTTCACACAGCATCATCTAGCCCCAAAGTAAGCAGAGCTTGTGTTATGGGTACTGATGACTGATATACTACTTATATACTTTTTTGTTTGTAAATACATACATATTATACATAGAAACACTCAGACACGAGACAAATATTTGTAGATCATACAAACATTGGTCCCTCCGCGGGGATCGAACCCGCAACCTTTTGCGTCGCAGGCGGGCCTTCGCACACTGCGCTACAGAGGTCGCCAATACTATAATTCTCTGTATAATACTATAAATCGTAATTGTATAATATTTAAACGTATATTCTTCTTGCTTTATTTATGTATTTGGAGATACATAAGACGGGAATACGGCCCCAGGAGTAGAAGCACCTTGTTTTGAAGTGGTCCTACTGAATAAATGTTTTGTGACTTTCATGCCACCAGTTTTTTGATCACGTGTGCTATCATTCGCCCGTCCTTATCTCACTTAAACAGGGCAAGTACATGTTCTATAAAATCGGTCCTATCGCTTCCAACTTAAGGTTTAAAATACCTTGATAGCGACATCCACATCGAAGTCGATAGCTTTGTCCTTGGAATTGATGAAGTTCTTCAGTTTCCCTTGTTCGTCGTGTTGGTCTATCTTAACGTAACAAGTCAATAGTAGAGTTGTGTGGTCTTCTGTCGCGTAGCCCTGTTTGTGAAGCTCCTCCAAATATTGTGCTAGATAGATAAGTAAATAAATAAAAATGAACGTGAGTGTCGTAGAACACTCGGTTGGAATGAATGTTTCAACTTTGACATTTGGAATTGTCAATTCTGCGTCACAAGCGGGCTTTTGCGCCACAGAGTTAAGTTTACTTATGGTCAATAAGTGTATTGTGTACCATATCCAGATATAAACGATTTGATAATTATTGTAACTATTAATACAGGGTCTTTCATTTTAAACTACACAAACTGACAAGGCCTCATTTTTGGGTTGTAAATAGAAGTTTGACCGTATCAATTTAATTCCTAAGCCGATTTAAGTTTTCACTTCAAAATTTATCATTTATTGTTTTTTTTAGAAATGTTGCATAATGATTTTCAAAGAGAACAGACGTTCCACCAATCGCAGCGCAGCTACATCACGAATGGACTAAGTTTTACAAGAAGCAACAATCAATTGAAAGGATAGTCTTTATCGATTTTCTCGGGATTTTCCTAACACACAAAATTATTACATAAATATTTTTTAATTTATTTGTTGAACGCAATTCTTGAATTAAGTTAGTTTAAAATGAAAGACCATATTTACATACGAAGGAAATTATAAAATTCGAGTTCAAGAAATGATTTGAGTGAATGAAAATGGGATTTCTGGTTGAGCTGCATAAAACAACAATGTCAAAATGTTGATAGAATTTGCAATGGGCTTGCAACCCGTCATGCATGAAATATATCCAACAACATAGTGCCTAAAAAACTTAAAAACTTAGGCCTAACATCTATATTAGATGATTTATACAGCGTCAGGAGGCAAACTATGCCTACACTTAACGGGACGCTGTAGTGCCTGGGACATTGTTTGAGATGGAATAGGCTTGCCCAGCACCTAAACCATCCTCTCAGCTTAATCAGCCGTGTTTGTCGAATGGGGTTGTACCTCGACTTTCAATCCGAAGGTCGTGGGTTCGTATCTCGGCCGTGCATCAATTGATAGTGCCTAAAATATATGTATTTAGACACGACTATTCCATAGACATTTTCAAATTGATCTTAAACGTATATTGATCTGAGAGGTATCTACCGTGCCTTGAACAGCCCATCTTTTTCTTAATAGGTAGAAACATACCTAAAGGCTCCAAATGTCGTGATTCTAGATACTTCCGGATGACGTAGGACGTTTCAAGCCAGCCAATGGTTTTCACGTATTGATCGATAGCGCCTTTGAGGTCCCCCTGAAAGAGAATTTAGTTTAGTTAGACTAGTGGACCCGAGCGCGACTTCGTCTGCGCATTGCTTCGTCGTACAGATAGAGATACTTTAGAGATAGAACTACCTAGTTCCAATCCAACCCATGAAAACACTGAATTTTTGGATTTGCTGTCTTTGATTAATATAAATAAGTAACCATCTAAGGGGTTGGGTAGTTTTGAAAAAATAATAAATACGTGCATCCCAACCCCACAAATAGTCTTTTAATTTAAGTAATAAAAATTAAAAAAAGGAATAAAAATGACATCGCCATTTTGAAAAGTCAAAAGTTATTGGTTGTCATGTCATGGCAACCTAAGAGCAGTGCTCTTTGTGTCAAAAGAGTAGTTTTTATGCAATTCCCGTTGTACTTTTACATATTTTTTGGTTTTCAGGAACGTTTTTCGGGATAAAAAGTAGCCTATATGCTATTCTGGAGTGATACCTTTCACATTACCAAATTTCATTGTAAACTGTTTCGTCGTTTGAGCCTGATCCTTACACAAACATCCAAACATCTAAACAAACTCACAAACTTTCAGCTTTATTATATGAGTGGGATATCTGTTAATAATTATCAGCCATCAACTAATTTTTTCAACTAATTGTTATTTTCCTAAATGTAAGTTTAGACTACATGGCTGCATAATTTAAACTAAGAAAGTACAGTGCATTCAACTGATCTCTGTCATACAAAAATGGGGACGGCGCATCGAAATGGCTAACTTCACGAATGCCTAAATCCGTTGAACGAACTGTACCAGACTGTATTTGTTAGGTTATGAAAAAACACTCACTTTCCCATACAAATGATCTCCGTACTGCTTATAAATCTCCGTGAGTCCATCCTTATCATAATGCTGATTACTAGCTAACCAAATCGCGACATCATACAGATTCTTTTTAAAAAGCAGAGTCAGTTTCGACTGCAAATCCTTCTCCTCTAAATATATCATCTCCTTATTCTTAGTAAGGATATAGAACGATCCCCATTCAGTGATAACAGCGTCGATTTCATCGAATGTTTTGGAGAATACAATGAATTTGTTGTGTATGTCTAGTATTGTTATATGGTGGGATTTTGGGGTGCTTGTGCTGGTCGAAGCGGCGTTTTTGTTGGCAGTCTCATTTAATGTGATGACGAGGTACGTTCGGAACCAGTTCAGCCGGACTTTTTCACCCTCGAGAGCGTAACACGGCCCGCGGCCTTCCGGCGTGTAGCAGTAGATTGCCTGGAACATCATTTGAGATACACTTTTGAGCATTCTGGAAAAGTATTTTGAATCGTTGGAAAGACGCGCAATTAATTAGGTAGGTTCGACGAACTAAAATAATCTTCGAAAATTAATGTTTAACTCAGCGACTTCAGCTCGCAATTTCAAAATACAAAGAAAACTGTGTTCGAGCGTAGCGAGCGTGCCACGGTAGCGGCCGCCAATGCGCCATAAATCTATAGAAACGCCCATTAGATACCTACTCATCCAGCCAGTTCATTAAATGTTTGTATTTAAACCATACCTAATAATAATCTACACATACTACCGCCATGTATGGCGAGTCCTTCACGGTACAAGCTGTAGCTCTTTGGAACTCATTGCCTTCTTCTATTCGTTCATCTAAATCCATTCACATCTTTAAATCTAAAGTCTATGAACACTTTTTGTCCATGTCAGCTACAATGCTATAATGACCATGTGCTTATTTTTTGTTTATGTTGAGGTTTATTTATGTAGGTATATGTATTTAATAGTATGTGTAAGTACTATATTCTTATTATTTTATTTTACGTAACTTATTGTACACCGCCGTTTTTCTGTACTTACTTGTTTTCGTGTATTTCCTGTAATGTGTTTTTGTGTACAATAAAGTGTTTTTCTATTCTATTCTATTCATACTTTAAATGAAATGGCTAGGCGTTTAATTGAACCAGTTGCCTGCGACATACTCACATCATTATTAGCGACAGTGAGCCGATGTTTGTCAGTGATGGCGGAACATCCACTGACGGCGCCCATTGCGTCTAAATTCACACAACGCTCTGTATTCAACCAGACCACCATCACGCAAGCGCGGGACACTACATATAGCTTGTCTGAATCCCTGAAAATTAACTATTTTTATTAGAGCAACAGGCTAGCATGGTATCGGCATGTAATGAGAAGAGAAGAAGGTCATGTAACTGGGAGAGTGCCTGGTATGAATGTTGATGGATTTATGAGTAGAGGTAGGCCAAAGAAAAGATGGATGGATTGTGTGAAGGATGACATAAGTAAGAAAGGAGTGAGTGTTGAGATGACGGCTAATAGAGGAGAATGGAAGAAGAACACATGTTGTGCCTGTATTCACTTGAGAAAGTAAAATACAGTTATTTAGAAATCACAGAGAAACACTTCTATTTTATTGGACAGAAATAAACAAGCACAGACAAAAAATATTAGCCACAAAAACGTATTTATTTAATTACTCAAAGTAAGTACTTACTTTCTTACTCTAAGCAAAAAAAGAAACACTATCCTACATATTTTCCCGTCACAATCGTTACAATTCCGTCGATTGCTCATTATTAGCATAGCGGGGCCACGGATCGGATAGATTGTGGGTTCAAATCCGTGATTTTTGAGATGTATTTTAAAAATACCAACTTCTGCTAAATATGGGCATGTATTAAATATTAAATAATTGGACATGCCTCTGACTACCCCCATAAACAACTTCAAAGGATCTGGAATACATAAGATCCGAGACAATATCTAACGTGTCTTACCGTGCCGGGGATACAGCCGTGATCCTGTTTACGCTATACTTTTCTTATTTTAAAGATCTTTAAGAATAAAATTAATCATAATCCGAATATTCATCAAACGAACGAAAAAAGGAACGCGAATACGGCCCCAGGTAATAAAAGCCTGTTAAAAGTGCATACTTGAAGTAGAGTCCAGTGATAGGACTAGATCCAGTGTCCGGTAAAGTTTTCATCTTGACGCTGCGTTGCCGCGCGATGTCGCCGCGGAATATCGTCACGGAGCCATCTTGGAAGCCTACTGCTAGAAGATTCTGGAATTAATCAATGATAACAAACTTAGGCCCTTACTAATAAACTTGACATAAAGTTATGTCATGCATAACCTATGAATAACCATACAAATTTTTAGTTTATGCATGACATATTATATATTTGACGACCTCTGTGGCGCAGTGGGCGAAGGTCCGCCTGCGATGCAGAAGGTTGCGGGTTCGATCCCCGCCGCGGGACAAATGTTTGTATGATCTACAGATATTTGTCTCGGGTCTGGGTGTTTCTATGTATAATATGTATGTATTTACAAACAAAAAGTATATAAGTAGTTTATCAGTCATCTAGTACCCATACCACAAGCTCAAGCTTACTTTGGGGCTAGATGATGCTGTGTGAAAAGTCCAGCATTATTTATTTATTTATTTATTTACATAACTTTATGTCAAGTTTATTAGTAAGGGCCTTGGGCTTTCACAAGGTTATGTAGAAGTGTCATCTTTACCCAAAACAATACGCCAAGCGAGCGAAGCTTGGACGCTCATATACTAATTAATACTTTTAGGCCTTTATTAATAAACGTGTAGTTAAGTTACGCCGGGTGTAACTTAGGAGTAACTATAAAATTTTTGGAGTTTAAACCTGGCGTAACTTTACACCACGTTTATTTATAAGGGCCTAGAAGTATTAATTGGTATATGAGCGACCAAGCTTCGCCCGCCTTGCTTATTGTTTTGGTTTTGGTTACAGTAGGCACAACCGATATTTAGCTCTCTGAAGTTAGGTGCACTAAACGACTGCTCAGGTATGCGCATGTAGTACATTGCGTGTGTAGAGTAGGCGAGATAGAACGATGCAACAAACATAAGCGAGTGAGCGAGGCAGCATATAATGCTGTCTTCGTCTTTGAGACGTCATCAAAAATGGGTTCTGCGCAGCTACTTTAGAGAGCAACTCTTTGTTGACCTATAATGTAATAATAACAATTAATAACTTGAAGGGCTAAAGATTGATTGTGCGTACTGTACATCCTTTTCACATTATACCTTGTTCTCGTGGACAGCCAGTGCCGTAGCGGGAGTTGGCCGCATATGGCTAGGTACAGCGCGTGACAGGCGGGACAACGTGGGGTTTCCATGCCGGTCACTTCGGGCCCAATCCCACACCTTTATGATAGGGTTCACGCCGGCTTCGTCATCCTAGAATTAAACAATATTGAATAAGATTTGTGGAAATATTGGGCAGTGGCACAGGAGCGGAATACGTGGCGTGAAATGAGGAAGCCTATACTCAGCAGTAGGTTAGAGCACTGGTGGTCTAGTAGTGACCCCGCCTTCCGATCGCAAGGTCGCGGGTTCAATCCCGGTAGTGCACCAACAAGTTATTCTGCCAAAAAATTTAAGTGCACTATGCCATGATGCGGTGAAGGAAAACATCATGAGGAAACCGGCATAGAACACAAAATTTCGAAAACATGTGTCAAGGGCACGAAAGGAACATCTTTGAGGCGCACCTAAAATCTTTTCACAACACTGGTTTTAAAGAACTGACACAATAAGAAGAAGCAGTAGGTTGAGGTGGGCTGATTAAAATGCCATATAATTAGTTAGATTGAAATGAATAATTGCAATTTCTTTGGATGTATTTTAATATTGTGGATTGTTTGTTTTGTATGAAGCAAGGAGCTGTGTGAGAGTGACATCATTTTCAGAATCAATATGAATCCTCATAGAAACATAATATTTTACTCTTAAACTAATAGTGGAGATCCGTGGTCTCTGCCTACCCCTTCGGGAAAGAGGCGTGATTTTATGTATGTATGTATGTATGTAAACTAATAGTAGTACCAAGTTAAAACAAAACATGAAAATGATAAAAAAATTTGGTGACTGTTATCAGTAATTTAAATATTAATGACTTTGTGTTATCTTATCATGGTTTGTGCATTAATTACACACCTATTCTTACCCCAATTATGTTGTTTGTTGTGGCTACAATATACATGAAATCACCCCTCTTTCCTTTAGGATTAGTCTCAGACAACAGGGGGGTTATTCGCATTCGTTTCTTTATTCGTTCGATGAATATTAGGATGCTTCTTACTACGAGCTACATTGTATTCAGTCGATAAGATCAACGTTAAAACACGGTCCTAACCTAGGACCAAATATTACAAACCGAAAAATTGGCCCTTGAAGTCGGAAATCGTAGCAAGAAACATCCGAATATTCATCAAACGAAAGAAAATAAGAACGCGAATACGGCCCCTGATTTCTACATTCTCCAATCCTAACAGTCTTCACCTCATTCACTTTGACACATTCTTAGAAGCTTGTATAAACTTACAAGTTAAGTTGATAAAATCTCATTAAGTATTTCCTTTATTTTAAAATATATGTTATATATGTTTGACGGCCTCTGTGGCGCAGCACAGAGTGTGTGAAAATGTCCAGCATTATTTATTTATTTATACTCACCCCAATAGTAACCAAATAATGGTCATGAGGCAACTGCTGGGCCAGAGTTATAGTCATCTCATACGCCTTGAAGGATGTGATCTCCCAGGAGCGAGAGATGAGGTGGGCCCACCCCATGACGTCACAGAGCACCACATGGCCATTTCCGCTTGTGGCCACTGTCACATTTGTGTCCTAGAACCATTCAAAACGTAGACCTTTACATTTATATTAGATGATTTATACAGCTACAGGAGTCCATGCCTACACCTATTGGGACGCTGTAGTGCCTGGGACATTGTTTGATGGAATAGACTTGCCCAGCATCTAAATCTTCTTTGCTGGAACCATTAAAAAAGCAGTAATTATATGACTTTTTTAAGGTATTGTATATATAACTTTCTAGTACATTAATTTCAGATACTTATTTACTTTGTCAGAGACAAAGTCACACCTGATTAAATACACTTCATAATGCTAAAGTTATGAACAGTAAACCTAGCAATACTGCAAAATCATTTCCTCTTACCCCACCCGCTACACTCTAGGCCTTTACACTACCAATTTTCTAGCTATTCCAAGCTAAGAAACACTGTGGGAAAACTGTCTATTCTCACCGAATGTATACAACAATAATTGCAAATCAGAGTTTTAGTTAGTTGATCTGCTGTCTACAATAAGTTATTCAACTACAAATGATTCTTTGTTTAATTATATCTTGCAATAAGAGGGCTTACCTGCAGACACTCCGCTATTTTTCCATTATCAACATTCTTGTGAATGTCAAAGAATGTGAATTTTCTCCACTAGAACAACATAAATTAAGATTATGTACCTAAACAATAACATTATTCTATCATAAATTCATGTTATATCCATATGCACCAACTAGTTAATTTTTCTGAAAACCTGTTTTTTTTTATGATTAAGGACTAAGCAAGTAATAAGTGGCAATTGTTCCTAAATAAACAGATGATTTTAAAAACAAATGGGCGTAAATTTCTCCTGCAATGATGCAGAAAAGTTAAATTACTTCTAAACTTAAGCAATAATACCTCTAGAAAAGCCATGGCTCGGTTAATATGAAGTACAGCTCATTCTTTTACAGGACAGGACGAATACAAAGATGATTTCTTGCTTTTATTTTCCCTATTTTTTCCTAACAGAAATACTCAGAAAAATATTACATTTCGGAATGTCGGTCGGTCCCAAATCGCAAATTCAATTCATTATTCAATTCATTCAATTCAAATTGTCATTTTGTCATAACTTTGGCACTTTACTTTGACAAAAGTAAAAAATCTAGTGTGACTTTGACAGTTACGTCTGAGTATAGCACATAGAGCTGTGAGGAAAGAAAATAGAGTCTGGCAAATGAAAGTAGAACCTGAAAAAAAGGCGGAAATTCAAAAAAAAATTCAAAATTCAAAAAATATTAGCGTGTAAATATTTTTTTTTTTTTTTATTTACAAAAAAAAAAGGGCTTTGTCGCTGAGCGACTATATCGCCCAATCAGTAACATCTTAGCTTAGTCTTCATATTATATAGGTCTTCATATTCTTCATGGTTTCACTTCACTTCTTGGTTTCTTCTTCTTCTTCTACTTTTTATTCCTTCTTCTTCTTTTCACTTTGACTTCACTTCAAATCTTTCTTCAAATATGTATTACTTATGTCACGTCAATTTGAGTCAATTGAAAAAACATGGCGGCTTGTCCTTTCAAAACTCCAACGGAAATCTTTCGTCAAATGAGAAAACTTCTTGAATACTCCCCCATTTCATTTGCCAAATCTCCTGTTACGTATCCAAAGCTTCATTAGTAAAATGCCATTGAAATTACATAATAAAACCTAGTAAAACACGAGAAAACTAAATAAAATAGCAGAGCCTCCTTCAAAAATGGCGAAAGAAGTCCAATGATATACTAGAAATGATAAACTAACTAGAAGGGGTTCTGGAGCCCTTTGGGTTTTCAAAATTCTTTCAGGGCGTCTGGTCGAAGCGACGCGAAAAAATCTCTCGGATCACCGAGAGCTGGCACATTTTTGGCTCAAAGGATCAGCATTGCCATCGAGTGTGGTAATGCCGCCAGTGTTTTGGGCACGCTTCCGACTGACAGTGACCTGGACCAGTTGAGCTATCTATAGATCGTTTCTAACGATCCCTAGATAGCTTGACTGATCCTGTTGTATTTTGTAAATACCTACTTATATGTAAATATGTAGTAGCTTAGTTTCTGTAATTTAGTTATAAAAAGATTATGCAGTCGTGATAAGGTTGAAAATCCTTTTTGCGTTGCTGGTTTTTTTATTCGAAGTCGTGCACTTTCTAGTTATTTATATAGAATTCTGGTTCTGTGATAGCAGTACCTACCTAGCAGTACGTACTCTTTGGTAGCATTTCAAAAGAAACTGGCCACATAAAATAATCACTGTCAATTTCTGACCATCAAATTATACCAGTCAAAAATGGTTTTGATGGGGTAATGCTGGCTAAATGTTTGATTGAAAATATTTTTTGCAAAATTTTCCGATTGTACTATGCCTAAATACTATAGATTCCGGACTAGAACGCCCACACGGAAATCTAAGCGCAAGGAACGGGACAGAGATGGGGAAGCTGAAAGGTTTGTGTTTTATTTTTGTCATTCATCATTATCAGACGAAGTCTATGTAGGTAGAGATGATCCAGTCATTCTAAAAATGCACGCCACCCCACTGAACGCGATTATTTAAATGTGTGAAAAGAAATATTTATTGCAATGGTTGACTTGTGTGCGTGTAGAGTATGTATATATATATATATATATAAATACCAACCTGGGCACTAAGTTGATCCAGCCCGACTGCCGTGCATTCCTGACTCCACCTTTTCCCCAATATTACTCGACTCCGGTTGCATAGATCTTGCCCGGAGTGGCAACGGCGCAATTTTTGGGCGACGTTGCCAAACGTATTCATGGAGAAATTGATGTACTCAACATTTTTATTGCTAAGATCTCGAACTTAATCGACTCCGTAACGGCCGAAATTCAGAAACCCATAAACACTTGTGGGCTCCGTTTTATATACCAAATCCAAAGTCGTATGTTGATCAGATCCATTTATATTATCAAAATTACAGCTTTATTTGATCCGACAAAACGAAACTGTATATTAAGTAACGTAGATTAATTTTTCGTAAAAACTACAGTATTCGAAGTAGTGAAGGGCGCGGGGGCCGGGGCACGAACGCCCCGCTCCTGCAATTAAGACAATTATCAGAAGTAGAAAATTATCACAAAGAAAATAAGTAATTTTTAAAAAGGTTTTTGAGAAATTTACCGGTCAATTACTGGTCTTAAAAAAGATACATAAATCCTTCTTCACTAACCTTAGCTCGTTCTCCATACATAACGGAAATGTCTGATACACGTTAGTGCACACGTCCACAAGCTCCTAGCGCAACTGACGGTCCAATGACGATGTATTAGTTATGTATGCGATAAAATGTGCTTCATTTATTGGTTCGACTACTCTTTACTATTATAAGCAGTAGTATGCAACCTCTTGGTGGCAGTGGGCTGGCCATATCTCACGAAGAACCGAAACCGCTGGGGTAAAAGTGTTCTTGAGTGGAGACCGCGACTCGGCAAACGTAGTGTAGGACGCCCTCCGACCAGATGGGATGACGATCTGCGAAAGACTGCAGGCAGATGCTGGATGCGGCAAGCTGAATACAGGGCGCTATGGCGCTCATTAGGGGAGGGCTATGTCCAGCAGTGGACTAATGTAGCCTGATGATGATGATGATGCAACCTCTTTTGCCCTGATTCAAGAGGTAGGTTGTTATTTGTAGGTTGCATACTACTTGAGAATTATCACCGTCACTGTATGACGAAAGGTTCGTCCAAATATCTATATTTTTAGGGTTCCGTATTTTTAGTTTCACAACGTTTTCTATAAGTTTCAATTGAATTACGGTCGACTTCTTCAACTTCCATAAAACTCAGGAGATTTTTTGCTAGCCCTAATTTCATATCCCCATGTCAATGTCATGCAAGTGCCTAGTACCGATTTCCGCTATGAGCCAAAACATCCTTTTCGAATGAATAATCAATTATAACACACATAAGAAACTTTATTGACACACACAGTACAAACAATATTAATTAAATACTCAGTACAAAAAATATTAATTAATCAGATAGTACAAAAAATATTGATTAAACACACAGTACAAACAATATTAATTAAACACACAGTACAAAAAATATTAATTAAACACACATTACAAAAAATATTAATTAAACACACAATGGAAGGAGAATTTTCACAAAAAAGGAGATTTTTGATAAATTTTAAACTACGTGTAGTTATTGGTTTTTACTGTTGATGTTTTTATGGCTTTTTTTATAAATGTTGTTAATGTAAGTATTTATTTGCATCCATGTTCTATTATGAAGTACTGGTTCCTTTCGCAGTACTTTTTCACAATTAACTTTACCAGGATTCTTTTTCATTACTATGAATTTTTTCAGATGACGCATTACTGCGTCTACTTCATCTTTGCTCCACTTCTTGTGAATCGTTTTACGTCTTTTACCTTTATCAACTTGTTCATCCGATTCTGTATCTGTTGTTATATTTTTATAGACCTTCTTTCTTTGATTTTTGTTCTCAATCTTATGAACTTTTTCATTCGATTCCTCATCTGTTGTAACATTTTTATGGACCTTCTTTCTTTGATTTTGTTTCCCAATGTTATCAACTTGTTCCTCCGATTCCTCATCTGTTGTTATATTTTTATGGACCTTCTTTCTTCGATGCTGTTTCAAAATTTTATCAAGGTTTCCCTCCGATTCCTCATCTGTTGTTACATTTTTGTAGACCTTCTTTCTTCGATGCTGTTTCAAAATGTTATCAAGGTTTCCCTCCGATTCCTCATCTGTTGTTACATTTTTATAGACCTTCTTTCTTCGATGCTGTTTCAAAATGTTATAAAGGTTTTCCTGCGATTCCTCATCTGTTGTTACATTTTTATAGACCTTTTTTATACCAACAGATACAGAATCGGATGAACAAGTTGATAAAGGTAAAAGACGTAAAACGATTCACAAGAAGTGGAGCAAAGATGAAGTAGACGCAGTAATGCGTCATCTGAAAAAATTCATAGTAATGAAAAAGAATCCTGGTAAAGCTAATTGTGAACAAGTACTGCGAAAGGAACCAATACTTCATAATATAACATGGATGCAAATAAATACTTACATTAACAACATTTATAAAAAAAAGCCATAAAAACATCAACAGTAAAAACCAATAACTACACGTAGTTTCAAATTTATCAAAAATCTCCTTTTTTGTGAAAATTCTCCTTCCATTGTGTGTTTAATTAATATTTTTTGTACTGTGTGTTTAATTAATATTGTTTGTACTGTGTGTGTCAATAAAGTTTCTTATGTGTGTTATAATTGATTATTCATTCGACAAGGATGTTTTGGCTCATAGCGGAAATCGGAACTAGGCACTTGCATGACATTGACATGGGGATATGAAATTAGGGCTAGCAAAAAATCTCCTGAGTTTTATGGAAGTTGAAGAAGTCGACCGTAATTCAATTGAAACTTATAGAAAACGTTGTGAAACTAAAAATACGGAACCCTAAAAATATAGATATTTGGACGAACCTTTCGTCATACAGTGACGGTGATAATTCTCAAGTAGTATGCAACCTACAAATAACAACCTACCTCTTGAATCAGGGCAACTCTTTGCCCTGATTCAAGAGGTTGCATCATCATCATCATCAGGCTACATTAGTCCACTGCTGGACATAGCCCTCCCCTAATGAGCGCCATAGCGCCCTGTATTCAGCTTGCCGCATCCAGCATCTGCCTGCAGTCTTTCGCAGATCGTCATCCCATCTGGTTGGAGGGCGTCCTACACTACGTTTGCCGAGTCGCGGTCTCCACTCAAGAACACTTTTACCCCAGCGGTTTCGGTTCTTCGTGAGATATGGCCAGCCCACTGCCACCAAGAGGTTGCATACTACTGCTTATAATAGTAAAGAGTAGTCGAACCAATAAATGAAGCACATTTTATCGCATAAATAACTAATACATCGTCATTGGACCGTCAGTTGCGCTAGGAGCTTGTGGACGTGTGCACTAACGTGTATCAGACATTTCCGTTATGTATGGAGAACGAGCTAAGGTTAGTGAAGTAGGATTTATGTATCTTTTTTAAGACCAGTAATTGACCGGTAAATTTCTAAAAAACCTTTTTAAAAATTACTTATTTTCTTTGTGATAATTTTCTACTTCTGATAATTGTCTTAATTGCAGGAGAACACATAATTGGGGCCTAATAATATCAACAAAGCGGCAATCCATTCTTAAGCATATGAAACTAGTTCACTAACCCTAGCTGGTTCTCCTCGTTCTTTAATTTTGAAAAATCATAGCGTGGATCCGCGCTTTAGTTGTTCTGTTATTCTGCTTGATGAAATTTATCAAACAAACCTATAATGCTAAAACAAATCTGCTAGAGACGTATTATAAAAGTCACCAGAGAATCAATCTGATAAAATAATTAAAATGTTAGATTTAGGTCAAACAAATGGCTAAGGCCGCAAGCGACCAATGGCTGAGCTCGGTGGGCTCTGATTGGCTCATTTGAATCGGATCAACAATTGCTAAAACGCAAAAAAGGTGGATTTATATAAAAAGCACGTAATTATTATTATTACTGATGGTGACACTTGTGGCTCCGTTCGGATCCACATACGGATGGTGATGTGGCAATGGATCAACAAATACCGACCGGATCAACAAGTGAAAACGGATCAAATAATTACTAACTATATGGCACGTTTGATCAACATAGTGCCCATGGAGATATCTATATATATATATATATATATATATATATATGTATGTATCTATACACCGATTGTGCATGTAGAGGTTTTTTTGTTTTTGTCATGTGCATTTTTAAACTGATTTATCTCTACAGTGCGCACAACCGCAATCGTCCATTACATACACCTAACTTCAGACAGCTAAAGAACCGTCACACACATGAATGCAATAAATATTTTGACTTTGGTATTGTTACAGGCAAACGCAAACACCTGAATTTTTCAATGCCGATAGAAGTTGGCTGGATTTGACTATATCGTGCACGCCGCCTGCACCTTCATGGTATTTGCGACGAACATCTTGGCGCACGTCATTGCTTTCAAGACAGCTGGCACTAGGACTACGCACATGGCTTCAGATGAACAACCGTCCGCTAATGCGATTCTAAATTCCTGGGAAGACTGTGTAGGGATTTTCATTTTCCGATGAAGTGAAAACGCACCTAATACTGGTAGCGCCATCTATGACTGTGGTCAGTTTCGATATTTTTTACCTGTGGAAAAATTTCGCGCGTTTTGTCGACTTCCGTCCGGCTAATGTTTGTTTGGTGATGAGTGATTTATTTTCTAAAGTTCAGTGTAATATTGTAAGATGGGCAATAAATATAATAAAAACATTTTATCCCACTGATTTACTTGCTTAGGTCTCGGGTCTAGTGGTAAGCGTTCTTTAAGTATTCCTTCTTTTAGGTAACTTACCACCAAAAACAAAAAAAAATACCACAATATATTTGTGGTATTTTTTTTTGTTGGTACCGCGGTATAATGATGTTTGTTTGGTACCGCGGGGGTATAGAAAGTGACACAACTCTGTTAATTGTTGACCTCGGTTGTCGGACCTCGTTTTGAAATTAGTAGGCCTTCTAGTTACTACTAGACTCTTTATCATTTCTCTGGTATTATCACTTGCTTTTTTTCTTCGGGGTGTATGGGGTTAGTAGGACTTACCTGTTTGTCCTCTTAGGCATAATTTGACAAAGACACCAGTTGGAAATAAAAAAAACAATTTTAAAAACAAACAATATATTTTTATTACAAAGATTCGACAATGAAAACTAATACATTTCAATTAAGTAACTCGTGATCTATTCTATGACTTGTCTAAGTTACAATAGGTACTTAATTATTAGGTATGTATAGGTACGGCAGGTAATTCATCATGATTGTAAAAACAAGACTAAGGATAAAAAATGCACTTAGGCACTTTTACACACTTTCAATACAATGTAGTAAAAAAAATATGTCAGCTCAAGTACGAAGTACAGATTGTACTATGGTGAGTGTGCCCAGGAGCTACACGACCTTATTCCGCCTTCACCGTTCTTTTACAGGGACTTCAGACGCACAGCTAATTATCATCCTCACCTGGTTGATATTCCACTTATTAGAACTAAGCGCTTCGAAAGTTCTTTTATTATGCGCACCGCAAAAATTTGGAATCAGCTTCCAGCGTCCGTATTTCCGCTGAGCTACGACCCTATTGTTTTTAAGAAGAGAGTTAATAGGCACCTTCTGGGTAAGCTCGCTCCATCGTAGACCTCACTCTTACCTGTGTAAGTTTGAGGTCAAGAGCCGACCCATTCAACATAAAAAAAAAAGAATATTTTAAGGAGATTTCCTACCTTCCTACGCAGACTTCGCTATTTAAGCTTTAGGTAGGTAAGTACCTACTTAAAATAAATCTAACATTTCCACAAAAAAATAGAGACATGATATTTACGATATAGTTAAAACAGTCGTTTGTCGAGTCTAACTAATTGTAGTAAAATGATTAATGAACTAAACTTGAGTTTGCAATATGAGATTGATTACTACTTAATAACATCATACGTACAAAACATTTAGCTACTATAAAAAATATGACGTAAGAAACAAAATATACACCACGAAATTGTACCTATCTTAAAGAAATATTTCATAAAATGTTAGGCCCACCCGAGGATAAGCCTTTGTCCATTGCTTTGACAGATAAAACCACATAGACAAGGCTACTATACATAAAACAATGATGTACCTACATTTTTGAGGGAGTAAAATGGACAACGACTTACCTTCTCGCATACATTGTATCACATTGTATCCCTTATAAAACTTAATCTAATCAATAGACGTGATAAAATTAAAAGTGATGTACAATCTCGTAATATCACATTTTTTTCTCCCACTACACTCCAATGGAATTATATCAAATGCTTTATTATCCTTACAATAAGCTATTCTCAGGATATTTTGAACAGTAGGTATGCAAATTGTTTACACAAATCGGCTAAATTGTTATAAATAATCTATCTACAAAGCAATTTACAAAGTTCAGTTACGGTTTTAAAACTTAACTAGGATAAGTACGCATTTTAATTTATAAAATCTACTTACACTATTTAAATTTATAATAACTGAGCACGTATTTAAAAATAGTGCATAAAACTAGAAGTTCTATGATTTTAATTGATTTTTGTATTTTACACTTAACTCTTAAATTACATAGGTACAAGTAAAGGAATTACTAAGTATGAAATATTTGTATTAAACCAATATAGACCAATTACTAGAAACAACAAAATGTTGTTGCATTTTTTGACACAGTTACTTAAATGCAAAGCACACATAAGAAAACACCAAGGCAAATAATATAATAAATAGAGTTAGGCCGTGTGTTTATAAAATTGATTACTTATTCATAAACATAACACAAACAACTTCTGATTGACATTACAATTTATGATTCATTATATTTAAATTTGCGCTCTTAGCGTATTAATATTATCTATATTGTCATTCCGTAATTTAAATGGCCGTAATATATAATTTACATTATCTACATTCGATTGTTAATACTTATACAAAAAAAACTCGTGTACTGTACTGACAATAGAACCATATTTGGACTAGAGTTCTATTACCAGGTATAAAGCTTTTTAAATGAAAAGAAAAATTAAATAACAAAAGCGTATAAAATTAAATAATTGAAAAAATACTAATATTAGAAGTAGGTATAACGTTGAACGTAGGTACGTATATTACCAGTCAGGACATGCTGGAAATACAAGTAGGTACATACTGGTACTTTCTCCCGTTCTATATTAAAGTCAAAGGAAATCATTCTGCGTTCATACATTTCTGCACCAAAAATTAAAAAGTGCCGGCCAGAGAAAATAATGTTTTTTATGTTAGAATATGTCATTACCAATATGTTTTTCTATGTGAGCCAGCCTGCACGTCCAACGGTTTAAGAGTTATTTACTAGGAAAGCGGTGAACCTTTTTACGGAAATAAGGGTGCTATTGATTAATTATAAGTAATTCTCCACATTTATTCAACAATTAATATATTATTGTAATAATTGTAATAACAGCCAATTGCTTTAAGCTCGGCTGCTAGTAGTTTAGATTTTTCAAATTTCAGCAATTTTTTTGTAATCTAAATTAGTAACCACCCTTTGGTTTTACGGGTTAGGTGTGATAGTAAAAAAAATTAGTATTAACGTGTTTTATTAATAGGATATAGTATTTTTTTCTTTCTGGCCGGCACTTTAAACTTGGTGCAACTTGAATTTTATCCTTTGGATCAGAAAAAAGTTTCAATGTTGACTGCTCAGCCGAACTACTGAGTACTGATGAAAATCACACTACAGGCACCTACATGATAGGTAATGTTTACTAGATTTAAAAATTCGACGTTCGCAATAACGAATCTTATTGGATATCTAAGTATTATAAACAGTGTTGTATAAAGATTGAAGCTTTACACTCATGGGCTTGACACATAGAGGGCGGCACGGGTAGGTAATACCTACAACTAAAACCATAAATATTGAACGCTCTATGTTTTCAGATTGGAGAATCGAACAGCTTTCAGTAATCCTCCAAATGATCTATTTTCCCATTTATCATCGGCTATTCATAGCTGTACAAAAAAGATCAGTGTAAACTAGCTTGTTATCAAACTGACTGTACGTACATGTCTTTGGGTTGGAACGTTCTGACATAAAACTGATCAGTTAAGAAACCATTACTGTTATCTGTATGTAAATCTCTTTCTCAAAAGTCGATATCCCTAAAAAGACTCGTATAAAAACAGGAACCATGCCACACTTTTACTGTGTCGTATTCATCCCGTCGCGTCGCGCCAACAAATTACCGCCTCATAGGTACAAAAGAGATCATCAACTCTGGGGTAACGATTGTATCCTTAAATCTACAGAATCCAGCTTCAGTTTTCACAAAGAAAAAGCACTCCTAGTCCATCTGTTACGCTTGCTTCTGTCACCAGAACTAAGATAATCACTGATGGTCGAAGAAAGTCAATAATAAAATAAACGAAGTAACGTTTACAAAATTGCTTGAAATGTTTAAGTAACCATTACTTTTTCTATCTTACAGCCGCACTCAGAGTACTCTGAATACCGGCATTAGTGGAGTATAGCGATATACAAAAGCCAAAATTGCTTCTTAGTTTCGGAGAGCACATTAAAATAATCAAACCATAACTTCCAGCAGCCAGCGTCATAAAAATGGTCTTTGAACATTCAGTCCGCAGAGTTTTACGTAAGAGTAGGTACAAAGTTAACACTAGGAATCCATTTGCTGTCACATGCCTTATAAAAACTGAGCGGTTTCCCACCAAACGTAGAAGCGTCCACATGCGCACTGTTACCTATCATCGCCAAACAGAAGCTTGGCGAAATACATCCATCAGCTACGCTCGTCTATATTCGCTAGAATGTGCGTGTATAGGTGGTATTGAGCCACTTTCACTAGACTGTATTCGAGAGTCGATAGCCCGTCCTTCTGGAATGTCTTGCTGGTCTGCGACAGGAGTTGATACCTGGAAATTATCAAATGATTTTCTTTAGCAATTAAAAATCAACATTACTATGTTCGCAAAAAAATATTGACAATTTATTTCTGTTGTTAAAAATAGGATTGTTCCATCAGTAGAAAACACTAAAATCGGGTAGCTACCTATTTTTTTTCTACTTATTAAAATATCGAGTTAAAATACAATGTTAAAGTTTACCTTTTTGGATTGGGCACTGATTTCTTGTGATCCAGCATAGCGTATCGCGCTATGGACATTTTATACCTCGCAATGTGGTAATTCACTTTTCTCAACCTGAAATTTAATATTTTAATATTAGCACAGAAATACCTAATTCTTATAAAACCAATATTAGTCCTACTGCCAGCAGTCCTTTGTCCAGACAAAGGCCTACCTAATATAATATAACTTTCAGGCACAAGACCATAGTCAAAAGTCAAAGTCAAAGTCAAAGTCAAAAAGCATTTATTCAGTAGGACCGCTGGGATCACTTTGAAACGTCTTAAAACTAGGTGATTCTACTCCTGTTCCTTCGCGACCAATACCGTGAAGAACCAGGGCAACAAACACGGTTTGGGGCCTAGCTTTTTTTAGGTGATCCATCTTAGATCTTAGGCATTCCAGGTTTTGTCTTACTTTCAACAATTGAACATTATATTCAGCTTTGAAAATAATATTACCTAGTCATCGAATGACGAAAAAAAATTTCTAGAAGGTTTAGGAAGACGAAGGTGGACGAAGGGGTGTAAAAATTCAGCTTAACCGGAAATCGGGTAATGGGTCAAGTTCAGTTACTTATAAGATTTGATTTGGACAAACATACCTACTTATTCAAGTTAAATAAAATCTTGTAAAATTGCCCGCACAGGAACAGTACTATACCCAGCAGTGGGATATTTTTGGCTTCATATGATGATGAAAATTGCCCGCAAATGAATTGGACAACTCTTACCTATATGACATGTCGTCGTCCTCTCCCCCCCAACCCCAGTACTTATTGGAGAATCCGTTCACTTTGGTGAACTGCTCCAAAGTCACCGCTGATACGCCGCCGAAGATATCTTCGTACGGCAACCTGCAATTACAATTAGACTGTTTAGTTTCGCTCAAGTACATTAACTTAGGCCTTTTAAATCTATAATAGATGATTTATACAGCGTCAGGAGGCAATCCATGCCTACACTTAACGGGACGCTGTAGTGCCCGGGACAATGTTTGAGATGGAATAGGCTTGCCCAGCACTTAAACTATCCTCTCAGCTTAATCAGTCGCCCACAGGAAAGACAACGTCAGTACGTGTGGAGCTGACTAAGCTGCGGGTTTCCTCACGATGTTTTCCTTCACCGTTAAGAGCTCGTGTTAAAGCGCATATAAATTATACGAAACGAAAAGTCCATTGATGCACGACTAGGATTTGAAACCACGACCTTCGGATTGAAAGTCGAGGCACAACCCCATTCGACCAACACGGCTCTAGTACATTATGTTGGCAAAAATGGTGACGGAGTTTTCGTCCGATGGTCTTCGCCAATTTTGCCAGTCTCTAAAGCATTGCTTCGTAGAATACAAGTAAAAAGAAAATACTACCCATACATAGGTAAGTTGAATATTACTATGAGTGAGAGTGATTGAATATTATTATGAGTCCGCTACCTAATCATGTAATATTTTCGGTTCCAAAACGGCCCTAACGGAAGACCAGCGCTGGTTGTTCACAACCCAGCATATGCTGAGTTATGGCCCGTTTTGCAACATTTCGTTTCTTTCTTTTATTATATCTTCTGTGTACCTATTTACTCATATGTTGCAAAATAAAATATTTTCTTTCTTCTTTCTTTCTTTCTTGAATATAAAAAGGAGCATGTGCAATGGACGTTTTCGACCCAACAACCGCAGGATTGACACGTAATGCATCTAAACGTTATTATCTGAACGCATAAAAAAACATCCTGTAAAAACTGATGCGTTTATTCCCTTGAAAGGCGTTCCATGTTTTAAATCACTGGTTGTAACTTACTTAAAGTTGAGTTTGTCGATGCTAACAGACATGTGGCGAGGCTGGCGCGGGCACGTGTACAAGTTGCGGGTGTCCAACGGCAGCAGGTCGATGTCGTGGAACACGAAACATTGCCAGCCACTGTCCAACCTCTGGCTTTCCACGAAGCCGACGTTCATAAGCTTGGCCCGGTTGAAGTCTTTGTTACCTGGAATTTAGAAATTAAAACATGACGTTCCTGTAATTCGAATGAGCGCTTCCATGCTTTGGAGACGTATTTCTGTCCGGGTATAAGTTATACCGTTGTTGCCAGAATTGGCTATTAGCTCAAACGAACTATGGGCAAGCTTCTCAGTTAATTTTAAACTCTCTTTACAGCAGAAGGTGCTCTTTATGGTAAAAAGTGGGGTAGTTGTGTTACCTTCTTGTTCAACGACGAAAATCCCATACTCTATTTGTTGTTTCATCAGGAACGGATGCATGTGGTTTAGGAAAATGGCTAAATGTTGCTGGCGGTCCCTGAAAACACATTAAATAAATAAATAATGCTGGACATTTTCACACAGCATCATGGGAACCAGATAACTGATATACTACTTATATAATTTTTGTTTGTAAATACATAACATAGAACACCCAGACCCGAGACAAATATCTGTAGGTCATACAAACATTTGTCCCGCGGCGGGGATCGAACCCATTAAAGTTATTGTTTCACTATTTGCCACAAAAATGCACTGTCCTATACCCCAAGGGGTAGACAACTCTGATTTTTTCCAGGATTTTTTCATGGAAATCTTTCCCTAGCAAATAAAAACCTGAATGTCAAAAGGCTGTTAAAAGGAGTCTTTTGAGTTCCACTAATGGACAAAAACTTCCTCCATCATCTGATTATACATCCATACCCGATACATATGATATTGTATATTTCAAAAGGTTGGTAAGCAACTCTCTATTGATGCTTACCTGTATGGTACAATAATAGCAACTTTGTGTCTGGCAGTGCAGTTGGGGGGCGCGTACCGCCCACCAAACTGGATTTCGGGAAACTTCTTCTCCACGAAGTCCAGTTCCAGTTCAGTCTTGTTCACTGAGATTGGACCTGGAAATAAGATAAAATATTTAAAATGAAATATCTTTCGGTTCCCTCAACGAATTACACTACTCTACCTACTACCATTAGCACATTAGCGTTTCATTATTTTTAAATCTTACCCAAATCCGGAGGCATCTTGGGGCACAGAGGCAGCGGCGGGTCAGTCTTCCTCACCACCTCCTCAGTCGTCGTCACCAGATTCTTTATCCCGTTCATAATCTTCGTTATAAACAATGGAGTTCCACTATAAGCAGGACTGTCTTTCAACTGTCCAGTTTCGGTCACATTCCCTGTTACGTTTCCCGTATTCTGGGTTACCTCGGGCAGTTTCTTTTCAGTTACGTTTTGTGATGAGTTAAACCTATTAAATACTGTATTGTTTTTCACGTGCGAATCTTTTGTGACGGGGTTTTCGTTCGTAGACGATGGTTTAGGCCAGGTTACTAAAGACTTATCACTTCTGAAAAAGGGAAAGGTTTTTATGGATGGAATAATAAATATGATGACCAAAAAATAACAGAATTACGGAATGGACCTAATAATCCTGTCAAATCAATTTACACAAGAGCTTTTGATGTCTAAGCTAAGTGGATAACCCTTATACAGATAAGATTTTAAATAATTCCAAACGAAGATAAGTACTAAAACACAGACAAAATTAATATTAAATTGGACAATTTCCATAGATGGACAAAATTCGTTTTGGACGAAATTCAAATTGGACAAAATACGTGTTACACAATATTCATGTTGGTCATTAGTTCTAATTGGATATTTTGGATTTTGGACATCAGTCGTGCAAAGGATAATCTTTCTACATTCACATCCGCGATAAAACTCAAAAGCGTCTCGTTTTTCTCTATTCTTCCGCACAGAAGGTGGTAAGCAGGGCCAGCATTACCTACCTGATAGTAGGCTGCGTGGCGTTGTAAGCCGGGGTGTACAGATATGTCCTCAGAGGCGACGCATCCAGGATCCCCCCGAACAGGTACTCGACGGCCGCCAGGGCTAGGACGAGTAGTAACAGCAGGCGAAGCGCGCGTGTCGCCCGCCCGCCGCCGCTCGCGCCGCCCATCAACGCATACGGTGCTGCCCCGTGCGCAACCTCTGGAAAAAAAAAAAGAATATTTAAGCTACTTTAAAGATGGAGCAGTCTTGGTGTAACTTAGACCTCGTTTACGGAGATGCAGGACGTCGCGTGTCACGTGTGGCATTTCAAGTTTCTCCGTAAACGCCACCCCACAACGCCATAATGTTTGAATTCACGGGACGCCTCGCGTCTCCGTAAATGAAGCCTCTTGATAGATCGTCGAAGTTTTGAGCGGTCACAAAGTGGATGGGTGACCGATAGGAGAGTCTAGCGTTTCAGCCATAGACGATAGGATTTTTTCGCTACGCTACCTTTATGGTTTTATCCCTTGGAAATACAAAAATTATTGTGAAGTGTGTTGCAGGCGGTTTTTCTCTCGGCTGTCATTTGGTAAGATGGATCGAATGAAATGGCTACAAAAACTGTTTATCAAAGTTTTCCTCATATCTTTTTGAGTGGCTGTTCATTTCCCACACCTGAGCCTCGGGCCTATTTAGGATCAATGCGCCATCAATCATGCGGGCAAAGTCACATAGATTCGAAATTGGTTCAAGAAAATCAAAGAAAACTACTTAGGCAACATATTGAACTTTTTCGGATTTGGGCCGATCTTGATGAAAGTTGAAATGGATTTGACTTGCGACTTGCCCTCTTAGAGAGTTCGTGATGTCCTCTTGCTTGATACTTTCGTAGTTGACGGTTAAGGTAATGGTTATAAATTCTCTTTGGTTGACGGGGTACCCATCACTCTCTAGCTCTCTATTAGCCTCAAACAAAGATTTGCTGGAAGAAAACTTTTTGTAATGTTATGGAGTAGAAATATTTTTTTCACCTCACTAGCCGCGTAAAAACAGTGAGCAAAACTCTATTTTGCTCACAATATGTGGAAAAGTGATATAAATTTAGAATGCTGCAAGCAATGAGAATCGAATAGCATTAGTAGGCCAAGATGGTCTGGTTTTTGGACTTTAGCCTGCCACTTGCGGGGCAAAAAACAATAGCGGCAATTGGTTTTCCTTACGTTTTGTATCTTTTCGCTAGTAAGGTAAAAAGTTGTATGTATCACACGAGAGCAAAATAATTTGTTGCTTGTGCTTTTGAATCCCTCACTACACTCAGGATTCTAACGTAGAATCACTCGCTATTTGCTCTCTTGTGGTACAATGTACTATTTCTTACCTCCACTGATGTTGTATGTAATGATGGGGCTCTGTGAAAGTGTCCCATCATTTTCATTGAAGAGTTTTACTCTCGAAGTTCTTGTGGGCACGCATCTCGACCTAGAAACAAACGAAAACATACTTTGTAGTTGAATAAAGAAAGAACATTTGAGCTAGTAAATTTTGGCGATGTCTGATATCATATCTAGTCAAGTAAGATTTATCGCTCTGATAGTTTAGAAGATTTCAGCTGATTTCAAACTTGGCACTTAAAAGACTTACAGTTTAAACCGAACAAGGCATTTATGCAAGTTGTCACAACTCTTTTACAAGAGCGATACAGTGAAAAACATTAGAATTATGCAACTGTGTAGTCAGGATGTTTCGTTCTAGAAAACCTAGTCGATAAACAAGTGCTTGCCTTTCGTCCCACACTGACCGCTATAACCATTCCATATTAACGTTATCGTTTAAAACAGCTATTGCAATAAAGTGGCTTTATCTGCCCGCTTTAATGGACCGTTATTTTTTAATGCCACAAACGACTATATTCAATTTGTTTTCTTAAGTTGATAAGGTAAAATACTTGTTTTTATTTGTCTGTGCTGCAATTGGTAGTAACTATTGTACCTACCTAAAGAATTTTCCATAAAAACAACCGATAAAACTCAATAAACCTTCACTTAGGAAACGCAGGGTTCAAATAATTAATATGAGGATCATGTACCTAATATACATAGGTAGGTAGTTGGTATGTATATTTAATACTTTAATAATAAGTAGGTTAACTTGTGGTTATAAAATGTGAATTACAAAAGCTTTTTTCCACATAAGATGGAACAAGCGGAGCAAACTTTGAAACATTAGCGTAAAAATGAGAAACGTAACTTTTTATCGTGCATAACCTTTTTGTGGAAGGGAAGGTATATTACAATAAACATGGGTAGGAACATAATAAGTACGTTCTTTTTGCTTATATCATGAACCCTTTTTCAAACAAGCACTCAAATCCGAGCATTAAAAATATTTATATGAAAAGGTCGAAAATCTGACAAAAGGGCCACGCCACTTCGGAGAGAACATTTTACGTAACTGGGTTTATGTGTGGGCACTTTTATCAATGAATACTTAATTAAGTTTGTACAATATAGTCCACTCTGATGGCGAAATTTATAACCTGCGGCCAAAATACATATTTTCTAGTTTTTTAGGCCGCCCGAAGGCCTCTTTCCTAGCTAATTTGTAACCGGAAACAATCACTTACCTAAGCCCTTCGCACGTCAACCTCAAAAGCGGTCACCGTTCAACAGGACTAGCAGAACGTTACACAACTCTAAAGATCTCTAAAGGCTCTATGTTAGCAAAAAAAGTCGAAAGAAACAACTGAGCTGTTTTGGCCACCAACTATGTACTATTAAAACAAAAAACTTATCTAAAAATACAATCCTCCTAGAACCACTGTCGCATAGGGTATAGTACCTACTACTATATAATAGTATTTCAATGGTCGTATAATTTGAACGTGGAAATAATCGTGTATGGAAACCGAATCTAATCCCCTGTTACACTTTCAGGTGGATTTAAATGATCGAGATCCTTCCTAATCTCTATTTATATGCTTTAATAGAGTTCTAATGTGTTTTGACAAAAGATTACGTGGGTTGGGGATTATGGTAGCCGAAATAGACTTACTGCTTTTGCGAATTGTCATGAAGCTGTATTAAATTGTAGTAGGTTTGACGACCTCTGTGGCGCAGTGGGCGAAGGTCCGCCTGCGATGCAGAAGGTTGCGGGTTCGATCCCCGCCGCGGGACAAATGTTTGTATGACCTACAGATATTTGTCTCGGGTCTGGGTGTTTCTATGTATAATATGTATGTATTTACAAACAAAATGTATATAAGTAGTTTATCAGTCATCTTGTACCCATAACACAAGCTCAAGCTTACTTTGTGGCTAGATGATGCTGTGTGAAAAGTCCAGCATTATTTATTTTATTTTATTTATTTATAGGCAAAGACAATATATACACTAGGTATAGGATAGGTATATTATTTATTTCATTTTCTCAGAAGCACAAAATAAACTATTAAATAATAATAAATTAGATCTAAAACTACGAGACAGTTTTATATTAGTAGATTTTAAATGACAACTTTAGTCGCTAGATGAAGCATAATTAATTAATAAAGTTTTAATAGCGTCTGAAAATTTTCTTTGATTGAAATTAAATTGAATCGGTATAGAAATACTTAGTTGATTATCAGCCCCGGACAAATTTATAAATATTTTGAAAAACCTAAAGCTAAAAAAGAAAGCTAGACCCCAAAACCATGATTCATCAGTTTTGGTCGAGAAAGAACATGGGTTCCTGCAATCGCTTAGCATTCGATTATTTTAAGAAATCAAACTGGTCCTACTCAATAAATATTTTACCTTTGATCATGACTTTTCAGGAACCAATAAAATATGAATTAGGTACTTACTATACCCGCCTCCGCTTTGCCCGGGTTAATCAAATATACCTATATCCATCGGGAGTAAGCTTACAAATGATAAAAGAATATTTGAAATCGAATGAGTCTTTTCGGAGATAACCTCTTTAAATAATAATACTTACATACAAAAACCTAAGTTTGTCTAAGGTTTTTTTCTGTCATCTTTCTGTCTTTGTTTGTATTACCTATTTCAAGTGTGTTTTTCTTCCGTTGTTGTAGGTTCGTCTGTGTGTTTTTTCAAATAAATGTTATCTATCTATCTAAGTACATACATAATAACTCTACCTCTTTATAATAATAGATGTTCGAAACTATTCACAGCTTCATAAAAAAAGTCCCTTACAGAATATGCAGTAATATTACCTACACAGCAGTTTTCGATTGGGCCAGACAGAACCTACTTACTTATAGTGGCTCATAACTGGCAGAATCGCGTTCTGTTGCCTTTATTTTGTGCCGGGAATAGAGATGCTTCGAAACGACCGTTTGTCAAGCGAAAATCTCTTTGGACGTAGGCACCAGATGTGCAGTTTTTCTTGAGGCTTAATGTTCCGTATGAACGTGGCACATCCAATGAGGGATTACTTTTATATTTATTCAAAATTTATAGCAAAATGAATATTATTACGAGATGGAGTCTCTACGACATGGTTTTTTCGTCCACTCACTTGCTATCTTTCGTGGTATTGTAACCAAATAGGTTTTGAAAATTTTAAAGAAATCATTAGCTACTCGTATATTTATCGTACGGGAATATAAGTTATTTTTTGTCTTAAAACTTTGTGTCTCTTATCTAACTTAGAAAGACAAAAGCAGCACTATACGTACCTACATGTTACACATACATGCATAATAAGCACAATGATATTTATACCAACCCAGGTAAGCCCCAGGTGTCTTTTATACCCCAAAAAGGGAATAAATTTGGCATGCACGCTTATTAAATTTCCCCAAGATTTAGACCCGTATGACATCAAACTAAATCCTACCCTTCCACGGTTTCCGATAAGTGACCTCATGACATGTGGGTGGGCTATGACTTATCACCTGTCTCTTTCAGGTTATTAAACCCTCCGTGGGGTTATTTATAGGGTATTTAAACGACAGAATAACCTTTTGCTTCGTAATAAGCGGTGTGTAGGCGAGACGCCATTACAAGTTAAGTAACAGGTTCGAAATAAAGTTACATTAACTGTAGTTGGTTGAAATGGATGCGATTATGCGAAGAAGTATTCTATATGTGGTTGCAAGCTCATCCCCATTATAAGACATAAAAACCATCGATTCTAGGCTGGGATCGGAACCTTCAAACTTTGCCGTGTTGGGTACCCCACACGGCTAGCGCGACTCTCATAGTTTTACTAATGGACTTTGTACTCGTATCATTAAAAAATAATTATAGAAAATAAATCTTCCATTTGATAAATAATATAGATTAAAAGCTACAGCCACACGTATGTATACTTAATATTAATGAAGTACTCACGTAAAAAAAATTCAGTACCGGCACACATACATTACTACTACTACTAAGTCTGTTTTTTGTTTTTTTCATGGTGTGCAATATATTCTATTCTATTCTACTCTACATTTGAATGATACTTTTAGTGTTCGGACTATAGCTTGATATTTTTTGCGACTTTGTATTTTTCATCTCGTTTTCCTCAAGCACAAGTGTTACCAAAACCATTTAGGTCGTTTAGTTGAACTCTTGGCTTTATATTCATTGTCAGATTATACGGCCTTTAAGACACTTGGACAGGATTTTCCACGTGACCATAACTACGCACTTCATAGTAATCTACTTCGGGAATCTTACACATTTCGTGGAAAGTTTTTTACAACGTTCATCCAGAATCCAGGTGGTGGTCTTAGCAAGGTGGACGATGGGTAGGAATTAGGAACTGATTCATTCTAACTTTAAGCATCAGATTGAAGGCTGAAAATAAACCTACTAGTCTAACATTTACAAAAAACAGGATCACGAATGTGACCGGTAGCACCCCAAGGCATCGGTAGACTATTCTGACGTGCCCACATTTTGCAGAAGATCAGCGTGACATATTGCGAGCCACATGGTGGCCAAACCGCCAATGCAAAGTTCAGCTAGGTTCACAATTAACAGTTATGACAATAATTTAAAGAAACCAATAGCAAAAATACGTAGATATTTTATGGGTTGCGCACAACGCAACGCCGCGAGTTCTGCCGTTACATAAATCAGTTAACAATACAGCAGCTGTAGAACGAAAACGTCCTAAAAAGCTGTGAACGTTATTTAGCAGTAAGTACCTAGAAGCAGTTTCAAACTCAATCTATTTTCATCGTAATTATGTAATGCAAAAAGCAAATTAATGCGACAATGCTAGTTATCATCTACGCCGCTATTTTCAACCGACTTTAAAAAAGGAGGACGTTCTCAAGTCGTCTGTATGTATTTTTTTTGTATCTTGTTACGCGATTGTTCCGCCATTTGTTGACCGATTTGCAAAATTCTTTTTATGTTTGAAAGGGTATACTCCAGAGGAATACCGAGACGATGTTTAAAATATTTTTGGTTAATAAAAAATTGGGGTGTATATTTTCGGAATAAGATGAAAATATCACGGAAATGATGCTAACCTTGCACGACTAAAGTCCAAAATCAACAATATCCAACTAGAACTAATGACCAACACGAATTTAGTCTAACTACCTTATTATAATTAAAAACGCACTTCATATGACGGCCACCGTTTAAAAGAAAGCAAATATTTAACGAGAAACATAATTCTCTATTCAAAGAGAAATCCGAGGTCCATTTATCTCGATAACTAATAAGCGGAGCTTGACGAGGTTGTAAAATGTTTGCATAATGAACACGAGTTTAACCTTTGTCTAATTATGCTGAAATAGCCGGTCTAGTTTATTAGTGTTTCTTGAAACGCCTATTAGTTTTAAATGTGTGCCTAATAGCTGACCCCGCGGTGCTGCCCGCAGTTTTCCAGAAATAGGTACTTCACTTTTCCGGTTTAAAAAGACTAAAAGCCTAGGCATTAATCTTATAAGATACCTCTATCTATAACAAACAAAATCCGTTAGCCGTTTCAGCGTGACAGTGGAACGTACATTCTATCCATACAAACGTTTGCATTTCTAACAGTAGTAAGATTCTAGATTGAAGGCCGGCTTACTCTACTATAGCTACTAAGTTCGCCCAAAGGATCTAGGCATTCGTGAAGTTAGCCGTTTGTCTGCGCAGAACATAATTTTGTATGATAAAGCGTTCACTGCGCAGACAAACGGCTAACTTCACGAATGAATGTAAAGTACTGCAACTTCATAATAACATATTCGGACGACCTCTATTCTTGGTCTGATTTTGGCCAACCGAGTAACACGTCTAGCCATGTCCTGCTCAACTCAACTGGAGATTTATCGCTCTGTCTCCAATGTACGACGGGATGTGTGCTCTGTGTAAAAGTGTTTACAGAGCATGGATGGTATAAAGAAACATTATAATACAATTTTAAAAATGTTTGGCTGAAAATGCCCTGCAATAATAGAATAGCATCATTTAATTTGGTTTAAATGGTACATTGTGCCAAAAACGAAGTCTAAAAGCAACATTTCTGACGACATTTGCATTTAGAATAGAAGATAAAAAGTGGTTCAACCCAAGACTTTTATCTTTTTACGTTCTACAACAATAATTACGTTGAATTAAAAAGAAAACCGACTTTAATGCTGTACTCTTCTTCTTCTTGTAGTTTTATCGAACCTGTGTAGTGAAATAATTTTAAGTGCGACTCAAAGAAGCTCCTCTTACACCCCGAATAAGGTTCAAATTCGTTCGTTACAAGTTAGCACTTCATACAAAATGATAGCTCACCCAGACGCGTTTTGGTGTAAGCTTACCCGTGATAAAGCTTAAAAGTAAGCCTCAAAACTACTCGTCATAGCTATCAACTGGTGCAAAAACGATTAAGTATGTACTTACAAAATATAAACCAACGATTTAATTAAATATTAGAAAAGCCTTTGACAACATACCCATTTATTTAATGATGTATTTTATGTACACTCTTCACAGCTACACACACTAATTTTACTTCTTCATAACAAGACTTACACATATTGTAAAAAAAATACTAAATACTATAACCCTGTGGCCACTATATGACTTTTTAAACTATCATGGTTATTAACACTTTTAGCACAAATTAAGGGACCTGTGGCCACTCACGTAGAGACCTTCTCTATGACAATAACTGAAGCCAGAGTTGCGTTATTTTGAAGTTTGTCACTTTATTAACTTCCGTGCAATTGCCACTTTTTAACCGACTTCAAAAAAAGGAGGAGGTTATATGTTCGGCTGTATGCACCGACTTCAAATTATATTCTTATTTTTCTCTTTTTAGTGTGTAGAAGGTTCTTCTGTTTGTGTTCTGTGAAGTCGGTTCAATTTTTTTTTTCAAAAATGTTTTATCATTCTTGCACTATCAACCAATGATTAATATGTCATGACAGACAAATTTTTGCTACAAAAACACTACGCTTTTGAGTAGCTGTTGTAAACTGTTGAAAACAACTGTTGGTTATCTGAGTGGATAAGATAGGGGAATTTTCCAAATGATCGAGCTGCACTGTTAATCTTATAAGTACTAAAGTGATTAAATAAGAGATAGGGAGATAAAATAGTCATATAAGTAGGTATTTCCTTCGTTTATACGTATGAAAACTTGTGTATTTGTTTTGGTTTGTTTTACTACATCGCTGGATAGGTTTTAAAAATATGTGTGTAAACCGTGGTGTAAACACACGTCTTAACGTTAGGCTCCGGACCGTACGTATTATTTTGGGTATGGCCGAAATATGTATCATCATCATCATCAATAACCTATTAATACCCACTGCTGGGCGTAGGCCTCCTCTCTAACCCGCCACTCCGCTCGGTTCCGTGCTATCTTCATCCATTGTCGTCCAACCACGCCGACTATGTCGTCTGACCAACGGTCTGGTCGATGTGCGTCTCTTGGCTACCATTCTGTCATTGCCTTTGTCCACCGGCCGTCATCTCTTCTAGCCAAGTGTCTCATAACAATTTTGTTTGTTTATAAATCGGCAAAGTAAGCAAAACAAGCTAAAGAAAACAGCTGGTTATTCTGAGCACATCCATTTTAAGTATTTACAGTACTTATAAATAAATGTTGTGCGTCTCAAATACGATAAGCATATTTTATTCAAAGACTAGGATAAAAGAGCTAGGATGAATCTTGATTTCTCTTAACGTCCATTAACATAACCTATACATCTAACATGTCTGAACATCTGATTAAGTAGGAATTATTTAATAAGTAGCTACTTCCAAAAAAATACGAATAATATAACATATTAATATTTTCATTGTGATTTGCGGTGAAACCGTTCTAGTTCTCTTTTAGATATTTTTAGATTGACATATCTTTGTTTTGGAAAAACAAACATGTTTTGTTGTCCCCGGCCTGTATTTGTATTGTGTGTTCGTCAATCAATCCAGCACAACAAAGCCGAAATCCGTGTCAATAGATTCCAGCCATTTTTACTAATAAATTACTTCGTTTATCTTACCAATAGTAATTTGCAATACGTGTGGAGTTGACAGCTAGGTCTTCACGTTTTCTTTTACCACTGAGCCATTTATTTCTAGTTACAATGCCGATTACGTTGAGAGGATGGTTGGGAAACTTAGGCAAACCCTCAACTATGCTCCAAGCGTTAGCGATCCATTAAGTATCCCCAACTAGATAACCATCTAAGGTAGTCGAAATTTTAAAGTAAGTACACTAGGGATATACAATAAACACATGTGCAGTCGTAAATAATCGGTTACTTTTCATCGTACGTTTTTATATGAGTTTAACATCGACCGTTCGCAGCTGTGTCTGTTTTATGTTACGGTTTTTATTTTGCAATATTTCATGAGGAAAGGAGCTGGGTCCAAATTCGCGTTCCTTTTTTCGTTTGTTTGATGAATATTCTGATGCTTCCCACCGCGATTTCTGACTTCATGGGCCAATTTTTCAAACGTTTAAACACGGTCCTAGCCTAGGACCAAATATTCCAAACCTAAAAATTGGCCCTTGAAGACAGAAATCTTAGTTATTTTTACAGAAAACAGTTCAACTGCTTGTATAAACCAGGTATCTCATGGTATATTGAAGTCCAAGGTACTTATACAACTTGTGTGAACGGCTAAGATGTTTCAAGTTTATCGTGAACATTGTGGTTTAGTCGGAGGATAAACTTGGAGTTGGGCTCAGGAGGCCTGTTTATGATTTGGCTCCCTATTCAAGAACTTTCAAGGTTAACGACCTTATAGGCTAACGATGGCTATAGAAAATATCCCTGTTCTGATCATTCCAATGATTTATGGTGATGTTTACTGGCTACTCACATCTCGCTCTTCGATTTATAGGTACAATTTGAATTGATGTTTTCAAATCCCCTATCTTCAGAAACTTTATAACCGGACGTACGTAACTAGGTACCTACCAACATAAATGAGATGTTTTGACTAGAGTTGGAGGTACCATACTAAATCTATGGTTGTTACTGACTGATTAAGAGAAATTCTACCTTGTCTGTGGTCCTGTTACGTGTCAGGCAAGCAGACAGACAGGCTAGTAATACATAATATTACTAATTACAAAATTACAATAACCACGCTCTTGTGTTGGTGAACAAAGGATTAAATGCAATCCCATCTGCAGACGTAGATATGCGAACAAAGCAGCGCCGAGAGCTCGTGGTCTAAGCATTTTAATCAGCCAAGGCAAAATGAGCTTAGATTAATTTGCAATAAGATTTAATACAGAAAAATGGGGATTGATTAATTAAATACAAACTTTATGATAGCTTTTCAAACCTAGTTTATTTTGTTCGCACTATATGATTAATAATGCTGGACATTTTACACAGCAGTTTGCTCCAAAGTAAGTAGAGCTTGTGTTATGGGAACCATTTGACTGTTATAAGTACCTAGTTACTACTTCTTACTTATTAGTACTTAGGTATTTTTTCTGAGGGATTAATAGTTTTCCCGTAAAACTAAAACAATCACTGAACTTAAAGAAAATTGTGGCCCGATTTCCAAAATTTTTTTTTTGTTAGAAAGAAGTATACTCTCAAGGTGGCGCCATATATTTTTTTTCCTGAGGGATTGACAGTTTTCCCGTAACATTCAAAAAACCTCATTCTCACTACACAACACACCCTGACTCACAATCTGAGTCAAACATTAAATAGTTTGAAAGGGTATTACACCCGAGGTAGTCCAAAATATTTTCTTTTCCTTATGGATTGATAGTTTTCCCCCTTGCTGAACTCCGGTGTGTCCTTTAGTAGGTCTGCCCATGACTTCTCTTATCCTTTCCTACTTAAGCTACGATAAGCAAAGTCTTAATGTACTCGTAGCTTACTATATTATTTACACATACACTTTTATTTACACAGTATTTATTTACTTACACTAAAAAGTGAAAAATAAAACATTTTTGAAAAAAAAAAATTGAACCGACTTCACAGAACACAAACAGAAGAACCTTCTACACACTAAAAAGAGAAAAATAAGAATATAATTTGAAGTCGGTGCCAAGTAAATACGATTAAGTACCTATCAAAAAAAGAAATCGAGCGATAGCGTACCAGGATACAATTTTGCACCCAAGTTCTTTTGAATTTCTTAGATGTAAATGAATAGTTGGCACCGACTTCAAATTATATTCTTATTTTTCTCTTTTTAGTGTGTAGAAGGTTCTTCTGTTTGTGTTCTGTGAAGTCGGTTCAATTTTTTTTTTTCAAAAATGTTTTATCTATTTGAGAAAAGCAAACAAAAGTGTTCCAATAACTCCTCTTTTGTAAAAATCTGACCAGTGGTTTGTGCCGAAACTTTCTCACGATAGTGCTTTTATCCTATAGTTATACTCGTATATCCAATGGTTTAGCTCAAACTGAGTTCTGTATGCGATACGGACTTTGTACTTCCTTTTGGACGCTCAGAACTTTTGCCTTTGCAAATTTGAATAGTGTTGATAGTGTTCACGTTTCCTGTGAAACTTATTAGCATAAATTCACATTTTGAACAGAACAGAACTGGAACGAGCAGAAGTAAAAGTTTAGTTTAGTTCGACAGTTTAAAACTTTTTTGAACAATAGCCGTGTTGAGTGAGGCGAGATTTTTAAGATGGATTGGTCAAAGAAAGGCATAGTTCAGATTGTAAAACATACCTCAATCATATAAAAAACCTGAGTCATCTAGGCCTCAATGCTAATAATGATAAATTCGTGAACCCAGCAATCGTTGATTTTCAGAAGTCCTTTTACTTGTCCTGTCTGCGTGTACAAAATAAATTGTATTCCTGCTACCGAGTGACTAAGCTGTGACATCAACGCTGAAGTTTCTCGCCTTCAGCCCGTAGCCGGATTAACTAAGACAAAACAGCTAATTAAAGCTGACGCTTCCTCATCCGACTAAGCTGTAGCTAGACCGAAATAGGTATAAAACCTATCGCTTTTTAGTAATTGACAGTGGGCTGAAAAAATACTTTACAATGACGTTGAAAATACGACATAAAAAACATAATGTATAATAGTGTTCAATAATATTACACTATAGGTAAAACTTAAATTTCATTCGAAACATTCCCAATATTAGCACATAAGTTGAATTTGCTCATTTTCACATATATTTCCACTGCAGCAGTAATGAAAACGCACTTTAAACTGTGACTTACCTCTTTCTAACCTACACAAACAGTTAGCGTGCGAGGGAGATAGAAGCTAATGTGTGTTCAGTTCAGCGGCGTGTAATGAGTTCGTAAAGCTTTGTGAGGCCTGCATGTGATTCCGGACATTTTGAATGATGTAGCCGGATATGTGGGCAAAATTCCTACATAATATACGAGTATAAACAATCTCCTCGTATAAAGTGACGAGCGAGTAGGTCCGAATAAAGGGCTTTGTGTATGCGCATGATTGGAAATTTAATGAACAGCACTGAATATTGACAGATTTGTTTGAAATTTTTTACCCAATAATTTTTTAACTCCAAAGTCCAGTCGCAAAAAATGTTGTTTGTTTGAGATGAAAGGAGATTTATTTAGAATATTTGTGAGCTTTTAATTCTGATTGCCCAGGATTAAAACAAAAATACAAATAGGTACTTATATCCCATTAAGTAATCAAAAATGTTGCCATTCGTGTTTTTATATGGTACTAGCTGTCCGCCCCGGCTTCGCACGGGTTTATTATAGGTATTTAACAAAAATTTAATAACAACATGGCGGTCCCGGAGCGGGATGTATGATCCTTTAAAGTTTAGAAGTCAAAGTCAAAGTCAAATAGCATTTATTCAGTAGGACCGCTGGGATCACTTTGAAGGTAGATCACTAGAGGTTAATATGTAGGTAAGGTCTAAGGTAGGTAGGGGAGTATTGGGCAGTAAGGCAGGTTTGGACACCACCGGCAAATCCCCGTGTTATGCCGGCCATACACTATCATGCCAATCCAGCCCCATACATGGTCAATTCTAACTGATCAAATTCCGATTTGACGATAGGCATGATGGTTTATGGCCGACATGACACGGGGGTGTCCAAACCTCTTTACTGCCCAATGCTCCCCTACCTCCCATATATATTTCATTTATATATTACCACTCCCTTCCATTCATTCCATAGTTCCCAGACACTTTTTAAACTATCATGGTTTTCAACATTTTTAACACAGTTAACGGGATATTTACCATGATTTAATGTTTTTTGAGTTTCCCGATATTTCGGCGCAGTTGCATGCATACGCCATGATCAATAGTATCTATGGTATTAATCATGGTTAATATCCCGTTACCTGTGTTAAAAATCCCAGACACTTGTCCTACCGTACTAACTGATATTTATTCTGTGGTCGCGATGTATCTTACATTTTTAAACTCATGATAACTTTTGAATAAAATGTCCAATTTCAATCATTCAATTTCAATAATTCACAAGTAATCGACGGGTACTGAAACAGCCTTTACTACGAAGGAATTTATTTGGATAAGAATAAATACCAAAATAAGAATAACGTGGTCTGCGTTTGGTCGTCATTTTTATTCACTTTTTAAATTATAAAAGTTGTTATTCTGACACAACCACAATAGTTGGACATATGCTATCGCTGACTTTTTTGTAGATATTGATACGTTCTTTAATATTGTAGAACATTTTTTTGTTCTATCATCAATAGTTTTCGCAGCGCACGCGATATGAAGAATTTTATGTTCAAAATTTTTACACCTTTGGTTACATTATTGCAATTTTCATAAGGATCTCTAATTTTTTTGATAATAATTTATAGCCTATGTTCATCACAGATAATGTAGGATTCTAATGGTGAAATAATTTTTCAAATCGGTCCAGTAGTTTCGGAGCCTTTTCAATTCAAACAAACAAACAAACAAACAAACAAACAAACAAATGTTTCCTCTTTATAATATTAGTGTAGAAATACGAACCAAAATGATTTATGCACGTGATAAATCCGATACAATAGTAACATTGTAGCATGAAAAATGTTTATTTTATCTGCCCGCTATTTATTCACGCCCATAACTAAAAGCAGAATTGTTTCATTTTTGTTCATAACTTCATCTTTAAAAAAACGTATCTTTGATAACTTAATAATACTGGTGTGATATTTAGTTGTCTATTTAGTATCTTTATTATATTTCGTGTAAAGCAGATTAAACACTGAACTTTCTCGAAATGAGTGAAACTTAAAACTGAACCTTCAATTGTTTTGTTTTCTCCAATTTGTAGAATACAAAACCGACAGAATAATGGCGAATGAAATTATCGGACGACCATTACCAACACTGTTTCTTGGTGAATTCGTCTATTGTTACAACCCTTTTAGCGATTACATCTTGATGGGGGAAAGAATAAACGAAAAAAGCTCTTGGGAACAATTGGGCTGGTAGTTTTCGGAGCTCTTAATGAATCCAGTTAAGTTAGTCTACAGAATTCGAGAACGTTTTATATGTTAACTTCCAATCTCTTTACAGCCTTGTACGTTTAACTTTCTAAATAATATTCAACAGCCACATAAAGAAACTAGTTGATAGGAACAGTTCGATAAAAGACCAAACCGTGCATATATTTAAATTAATAATACGTTCGAATATTTTTTATTAAAAACAAGCTAAATTCTTTCAGTCCGCCGTACCTATTGTATTTTTTCATTGAGTTTTATAATGAGTTCTTAAACTCCTGCTAAAAGAAGATCAAATTCTCACGAAATAATAACTTTGATATTAAATTTTGAGACCTCGATAATAAGAGCTTCTCAAAATCCTGTAACTGTAAATTTACGGCCGTATTTTTACAACACATAGGCAATTAAAATGAGTTCTATGAGTTATTTTACTTTACGTTCTATTATAACGTTTACGTTTTGCGTAAACAGCTACGACCCTATTGTTTTTAAGAAGAGAGTTAATAGGCACCTTCTGGGTAAGCTCGCTCCATCGTAGACCTCACTCTTGCCTGTGTAAGTCTGAGGTCAAGAGCTGACCCATTCATCATAAAAAAAAAAAAAAAACAGACCTAAGACTTTCCATAAAGCTGTTTTCCAAGTAAACCACCTATACCTATTCGTAGATGTTTAGAATTAACGAATACCTTACTCTTGCATAATCATCCGTGCTACTCGTACATTGTATTGCTACAACTTTTTAATTTCATGACGAAATTCAGCAGGTCGCCTAAAAGTGATAGCATGGATGTATCATTAAATCGCCGAACAACGATTCTAAAAGTATTGTTTGACTAACAGCCTTAAGTCGTTCATAATTTCTTAGAAATTCCTTATCATAATATCGCTCCCGACCAAGACTTTAATAACATCTCTTGTGAAAGTTCAGACGAAAAAACTCGATAAAGGGTTTTAATAAAACCAGGTTTAAAGGAAAAATGATTTATAAGGGCCACTGAAATTGAGAGGGCCAGTTATTAATGGGCTGTTTTATCGGTTCTTACAGAGACAGGCGTTAGATACCGAATATTAGTTTCCTCAGCCTAAAAAGTACTTAAGACCCTCATGAACCCTTTTCAAATCGCTTACTTAGCTGGAGACGGAATAGGCTTACTTAGCAACTAAACTATCCTTTCAGCTGAATTGATTTCAAAAAATGACATGGCACAAATATGTGTAAAGCGGAATGAGCTGTGTCGTCGGTAAACGAAATTTCAAGTAACAACTACGTAGAATTATCCCAAGTGTTGGAAATATAGATAGGTATATATGGATATACCTACCTATATATAGGCTATGGAGCCTGAATTGTTTGTTTGCGAAAAATATTATTGGGCATTCTTTAGACTATCCTCTTAGAAATTTTCCTTCATCTTTTGGCATACAAGGATCTTGTATGCCAAAAGATGAAGGAATATTTCCGCGCCTTTTAGGCGAAACAGTCGTGATACTGTTTACTGTTCACCAAAACAATTTCAGTCTGCGGTAATTGTATAACAGACAAACAAACGCATTATATTTAGCAGATATCTCGTAATTGGATTTGCTTGGTAGGAAATCTGATTTTTTGATTACGTTCGAGAATTGTGTAATTTAATCTACGGAAACGCTATCCTGTGCGCGAAAAACATCGCAGGATTTTTTTTTTCTTACTCTTTTTGAAATTGCTCTAAAATATAACCGCTATTTAGCTCAATACTTGAATACAATGTTTGGGAGTCTTATTATCCTTACTGCTAGTGTGAATAAGCACTTTGTCCATCAACTTTTAAGTATTCGTTACGTCACTTTGAAAATCTAACTCAGTGAACTATTGGAACAATGTCTTGCGACCATTCTGTTATGGAATGCTATTTTTTATACTAAATGCTAATTAACTATCAAAGGATTTTCAATGTAAAAAGATCTGAGAGATCAAGATATTTTTTTATGTCATACATTAGATGATTTATACAGCGTCAGGAGGCAACCTATGCTTACATTAACGCTGTAGTGCCTGGGACATTGTTAGAGATAGAATAGGCTTGCTTAGCACCTAAACCATCCTCTCAGCTCAATCAGCCTGGCCTACAGGAAAGACGACGTCAAAACGTGTGGAGCTGGCTAAGCTGCGGGTTTCCTCACGATGTTTTCCTTCACTGTTCCTTACATGTAATATCACTAAGTCGGTACGTGGTAAAGTTTGCGTTGTCTGTTCAAAATGTTTGTACGAAATATATTTAACTTTTCACCATCTGTTCAGTTTTCAATAACACAATAGATAAATCATCTTCCCCTTTCCGCATTACACCGCAGACATACTAAACAGTACCCACATACCAGGATATCAGATATAAAGGGCCAAACGCGCGTAATTTTTGAGTTGTGAGTCACGTAATGATATACCATCCGACATGACAGTTTCATTAATATCATCATAGAAGGGAAAGTGGGAGGAAGGAGGGGTAGAGAAAGACCGAGGATTAAATATGAGTCAAGTGAAGGAGAAGGTAGCTGTCATGTCGTATAAAGAGGTCAAGGAGGCTGCCCTGTATAGAAATAAATGGAAAAGGACGCATCAGTTATGCCGATAAGAGAGAAGAAGAAGTCACGTAATTTACAGTCCATAGAAATGGAATACTGATTCTGCGTGTGGCATAAACAAAACTTTTGTATAAAACCGAAAGTACGAGTAGCATGAATTACGCGACTCAAGATAATATTTCCAAATACATTATATAGGTACACAAATGAGTTTGAGTTTAAGATAGGTAGTACTTGAAAAGAGGTTGATTCATTGAGGAAGCACTCGTGGTAACTTGCTTAGTCATACCCAATAGATTGTTGAAGAAAACGCATCCACTGCGGTGTTCTACAAAGCAGAGGACCGCAACTTCCTACATTACAGCATTTGCGCCGCGGTGTGGGCTCAAATAAATGTACATATAATTGATGTTCTGAGCAGTTACAAGTTCGTATGAGTTTGTGGCTAACTCTGGTGACGGAGTTCTTAGGCTACCTTAAATACTCAGTCATGGCTCGAAGACTTTATATCCGGGACCGACAACGTACCCTCGAAGCATGTAAGCGCTCAGTGTATAATGCCACCCATCCATTTTAAGACTCAGAATGTTGCTTAACTTTAACGACAATTTGAATAGGTCACCGCTAACATCGTATGAAGTTCAAGGCCTCAATCAGATGATTGTCCGCATATTAAATAAATAATACATTACGCTTTAAATCCCAATTTGTTGATGGCTTTCCAGTAAATGTAAGTTCGTATGAGTTAGTGGCTCTCAAGTTGCAGTGTAGGACCGAAATGGATTGGGCGGGGCACGTTTGCCGCATTTCTAACGATCTCTGGGAAAAAACTACCATAGAACAGGCACCGAACGACAGGGCGGCACGGGCTTGACTCTTTCGCAAAGGTTTGGCTTACAATTTGTAGGTACTGGACCGGACTTTATAGTGTACCTACCTAAGGGTCATCATCATCATCTTCCTGCCCTTTTTCCACATTATGTGGGGTCGGCACAACATGTGTTCTTCTTCCATTCTCCTCTATCAGCCGTCATCCTATGTACCTACCTAAGGGTGATTTATTTCATTTTTTATTATAAGGAAGCATTTTTTTGCAGTGAGCTGATTTAGATTAAAAAAATAAAAATAAAAAATAAAATAAAAATATCAGAAGAAACAAAAGTTGAAATACTTGCAGGGCTTAAGAAAATGGACCGTATTTCATTTAACAAATGAAGTTTCTTCAAGTTTGGTAGTAGGTAATAAAATAAATCTTCACCACTCCAATAAATAATTCAACAGACGTCCCAATATAATAGACATACCCAGTTCCACCCAAAATCATAGAAAAACAGTGTATTTAGAAACACCTTTTTACTATTCATTATTACAGTAATAAAAAGCGAACGAAGTGAATTAAATAAGGACTCGGGAACGGCCAAGGCCGTTCTTACTTCAATCGAAATTACTGCCAAATAGCGTTGTAAAATGATCTTAAAAAACCGGAAAACAAATCTTTGTTTGTATAAAAATAACAAATAAGTACAAAAGGGAAAATATTTTATTGAAAATAGCTAAATAAATAGTCATAGCGCCATCTAGCTCAGAACAAAGTAAAGTTTGTCATACTTTTGGAAATACATGTTTATTATACAACCATAAAATAAACATGACGTGCATCACACAAAAATTGCTTCCTACCTATTGAGCTATGTTGCCAGTCAAATATACGTAGCTGTATCTTCCTGCAAATCGAATAGTAATTAGGAAATATGTTATTAAAAACATTTTAAATAAAAATCGGTCTAAGTTTAGCCGGAAAAAAGCCGGAACGCTCACACTGAAAACAAAAAACGTTTTCATTTTTCCCTTGTCGTTTTCTTACATAAAAAGCCGCACGCCTCAACAAGGTATCGGGAGCAATCTAATTAAGCTAGCTATGGTATCGCATGTCCAAATTTTATTATTGTTTGATAACCAATTTATAAGCCAATTAGCAAAATATGTAAAAATACACTAAGTGTAAATGTTTCTTTCGACTTGGACCGTCGTAGATGCTTTTATGCTTTAAAATGCACTATTCCAGATTAAAGATCTATGTCTGTGCCTTTCATTAATCGATTCAGTAGTTTTTGCGTGAAAGAGTAACACAACATACATCCATACATCCTCACAACTTTCGCATTTTTATAATGTTGAGGAAGAAGCAATGGAGCTTAATAGTAGATACCTATTACGGACACAGTAAGTAAGTTTGTATACCTTAGAGGCGAACTCTGGGGACGGAGTGCCCGTTTTCAGGCTTCGACGTGGCTTACGGGCACGGTTAGAAACATCGTATGCTGAAGAAGAAGAAACCAAGAAGTGAAGTGATGATTGGGCGGTATAGTAGCTCAGCGACAAAGCTCTTTTTTATTTTTTTTAAAGTCGTATGCATTCCATGATCCTGTCATTTTTGTATCAAATCGTAAAAGCGAACGAAGGACGAATAAAGTCATCCCTACCACCGTATTGCTTCGAAAAAGAATTATCTATAGCACTCTTTGATCTAATTCCGCAACGGAATGAGTGCGTCACGCTGATTTATGAACTGTGGTCTAAGCACTGGTTTCTGACTGGGTGGTAGCAGACCTATCCGCGCCGAACTGTCAATAGAAATGCTGAGACGTCAGATGCCAGCCGCATTTTCTGACGTTATCAGCATTTTTTGTACAGAAAAATGACTGCGGCGCGTACGGCGCGGCCAAATGTGCGATCCTTAAGTTACGAAAATGAACTGTAGGCTCGGTAGCGATCGAAAATGTGAGAAACTTGTGCTAAGGGCACGCGATTGATTAGCGAAATAAGCATTGATGTGGAAGAGAACCATCTGTCTTTATAAGACTTTGGAAATAAGTATCGGATTTGGTAATATTGAATCGATAACATCGCGAGTTAATGCACTCTTTTTGTAGGAGTCTGGCAAATCTTGCTTTATGCTGTGAGCTACCTCCATAAAAATTACATCCGAATTTGTTTAGACGTTTCAATGTGTAAGAGAAACAAACATCGATCTATCCAAACTTTATAGTAAAATAAGTAGGTACAGACTTTATGACATGCGCCTTTTTTGGCAAAAAATCATCTTGCCAAGGGTCTAGGCGAGCAAACATATTGGTTGCTCAAAAATGCTTTCCCAAAGGTGTCCAATTCAATTCTGGAGGTAAAACAAACATCGTCGATAAGGTGATGTTGGCCTAGTAATAATGCAGAGGGTTGTGAGGGTCAAACTACAATTTAGGCACGGCTCTGTACTGGATAGAATGTTGACTTGCTTGCGTTTTCAAAATTTAGATCATAAGGGAAGTTACGTTAAACCAGTGTAATTTACTATTCCAGATCACTATCTATTCCAAGATTCATTCAAAAACACCATACACTTTTAGATTTGTTATAGTAAGTAGGATAAATTGCAATTTAATACGGCAAGAGTCGGTACTTCAATTAATTATTCAATTAAGCTTGAATAAGCTGATGGCTAACTTTGGTGACGGAGTTTCAAGACTGAACTGAATCACTCAAGTGAGCGTGTATGAGCTGGATAACTAACTTCGCTAACGAAGTTTTCAGTCCGCCTGGATGACAACAATAGCCTATATAGTCAATTTGACGTGTCCTTCATAGCGGAAATATTTAGTGGTCAATTCCGCTAGCTTTCACCCATTTATTTTGTGACCCGAAAGTCTTTGAACTTCGACGTTTATCGAGGACAAATAATCCACTACACAGTATGTGGGCGAATAGTCCAACTTTTAATCAATTTATTGTACAAATAAATTAAAAGCCTGTCCGTCTACCTGTGAAGTAATAAAGCCTCAAAGGATCTTGATTTGATAGATTGAGCTGATTACTTACTTTTAGACACACACGAAGAAACATTTATGTAAAAAAATTGGTTGTCTGTAAAGTCGGTTTACTGACGATAGTTGAACGTGACAACCTACGCATCGCTCACTCAAGTAGGAGAGAGACGGATGTCGAACGCTGCCGAACGCAAAGGCCGATTGTGCTTCTTTGTCGCTCGTTCCGCGCTCTCGCTTGCACTTCAAGCCTTACATGGAACGCCTCAGAGCGAGGTAACGCCGCATGACGTCATGTTTTTTCGTGCGTGCAGCCGGCTCTATCGAATTATAAGACGTAGTCACGTCAAAAAAGTAAGTTCCTATGAGTTAGTGGCTAACTCTAGTGACGGAGTTTTCGACTTGATAGCCGGGACCGACAATTTGACATGCCCTCCGAAGCACGTAAGCGCTGAGTTAGTAATACCACTTACGGTTACACCCCGAACGCGAATTAATTGATGTACGGTAGAAGTTCGAATACTTCCAACCGAACGTTAAAGCATTACGAGTATACCACACAGTCAACACGCTTACTGCTGTCGCGAGCCTTTTATGTACCTTAACCCGTGTAATCACGGTAGACAGTGACACCTGGGTCCAAGATTAGATTATTGGAAAATATATCTCCTACCGAGTAATAAAGTTAGCTAGGATGTTCGGATCCGATTCTACTAACAAAAACCTGAGTTGGATCGCAAATTAAACGCTGCTGAGTGTTGACAACTCAATTAACGGCCAGTGTTATTTTATTCTTGTACAATAGAATTCTGAACAACAACAGAAAGGTAAGAACAAAAATTCATGAGAAATGCAAAAGGTCTCCAATTATTAGCAATACTAACTTCGTTTCATTTGCGATCCAAATCAATCTAAGAAGAATTGGCCTACAAGCACATTGAATAATGTGTAGCTAATACAAATAACATTCACACACAGCTGGCAAGGGGTTCTCCCGGGGGCACTTTCCACTTGAATTAATAGACAAGGATAGGTCGTTGAAATCTGCTTTCGTAGCAGTAGTAAAAGATAGGAGATAAAAAAAGTAAGTAAGTTCGTATGAGGATAATTCGTAGGAGTGATGGAAAGTATATTTTCTGTCTATTAGTTTTACTCTGCTCTGACATCATTTTAAAGAATGGTGTTACTAGAAGGAAATTGTTCTCGTGATTCCCACAGGAGCCATACAATTCTACCCCTTAGTCGCTTTAGTTTCCACGAGATTCTGAGATCGTTTATACAAATTACTCCCTAGAAACATTTTGGATACAAAAACAGTATTAAAATTGGCTAGAATTTCTATTCATGCCTGATAAAAAACGATATCAATAAAAATTGTGAAAACCAACTTCAAAGTTAAGTAAGTAAACAAAAAATTGCTTCTTTGAAAATCAGAAGGCGCAACGTTTTAATTTTTTCGAGAAAATTATCAATCTCTCAGTTGTTCAAATTACTTCGAAGTTCTTTATTACATATCAACTCAACCATACGGAATTACGGAATTCGGTAACATACATACACTCCTGTTTTTGAAATCCGTAAAGGGTATTCAAACTATGAAACTCACACATCTGGCAGTTACAGAACTACGTGTATGAATGCAGGAATGTTCTAATTAACAGTTGCTAGACAATAAGGTTGTTGCATTCGACGAACGTTCCAATGCCATTGTCCCACTAATGAAGCTACTGATAAATTATTCCACAAAATTCATTAGGCATTCACTTTTTAACCCGTAACTGTTAATCCCATCGCAATTCGTATAATACCCCAATTAAGGGGTAATTCAGACTTTAACAAGGACTTAGTACTTTTAACATGTAAACCTGTGGTGCCAAAACGGATCTGTGATATTTACATGTAAACGAAATTTTTCGGGTTAACATAATCCTAAATTTTACTACCATGAGATGGAATATTTTTAAAGAAGGTTTTTCTTCATTACAATGTTTATTCTATCCGCGTTTAGAGCTATCATTTTATATGCATGTGTATAAATATTTCAAAACGTAGGTAACTCTGAAATCCATTGATACACGGTCAGGATTTGAGCCCTCTTTTACCCCAACGTTGAAGAAGGCTCATACCTTGAAGGATTTTCGTAAAGCTTTGTAAGACAATATTCGTATGCACGTTCAAACTACCCCTTTGGCATTCTAAAGCTACTCTACGTACACGTAATCCTTGGATTCCAAGCGGACAGACACGACCCGTATCTGATCAACCTTACCGTTTCGTAGAAAAATGCGAGGTAATGAGGGGTTTCTTAATCTGATGGAGGGACTGATAAGTTTACCCTGCCAACGGAGGGATAAACCTATTTGACATTATTTTACGGTTAATTAGAAAAGGGGGTAACAATGCGTTCACTTTTTAAACTCTCACGATTTAAATTTCCTCGCACGTAAAATTGTTGGCCGAGCTATTGGTCGTTTGGCCTTGATGAAGGCTTTTAGGTCGCCTAAAAACTGTTGCTAGAGTTGGCGACTAACCCATAGGCATTATAGGTATAATGTGATCTTTACCCGTTAGTGCTTGGCTGGAATTACACTGCAAACTACTGAACCGAGCGTTACATCACATCAAATCGATTGAGGGCTCCGGGCTCACTGGATTCTGCTGACTTGATTAGATTTCGATTATACGGATCGATCTAAATTAGATGGAACTATTTGTCTTGTATGAATTATGAAACTGTGATAGCTGAGGATGTGTCCCTAACCTGTAAGAACCCACGTTTTAGGTATTTTTACTGGGGATAATCAGTCATTCATGATCGTGTTTTTTGTGTGTATAAAATTGAGTACGAAATACTCGTATTCAGACACGGGTCTCGCACTTTTTTATGCAAATCATCATTCAAGAGTCACGTAAAGATATCACTAGCAACAAGGACGTACAGTCACACTACATTAATTTGAAAATAAGGTTTCGAAGCAAAAACTGAAAAATGATTTCACATTAAACTGGCAAAATCAATAGAAATATCGAAACTAGCTGGACTAGTGGTGGCATTATGGAATGTATCTTATTGCAGGCGACTGTACCCTGATCTAGGGCAAAGCGAAATTGTATATTCAGATAGGATCCGAGTCAATACTATCGAGATGAAGACGTGTCCTGGTGCTGGATAATGAATTGAGCTGACACGATACTCAGACGGGAAAGTCAATTTGCTAAGAAACACCTTGCCGGCATTGTCCATCGTGAAATAGATTCGATATAAGAAAGGAGAATCGTAAATGAATCACGACCTCGGCCGATACGCTCTCAGATTTTTTAGAAATTCAAGATGAAAAAATATCTAACGGGTTAGTCAGAGACTGAAGTAAAGCTTGTCTACCGCGTATAAGGGATACCTACACCGGCTTTGTCTACCGGAAATATTTTTTTCAAAACATGTGACTTTCACTGACTATAACGTCGCTATACTTGACGCGGACTGACGAAAAACCGCCCCAATTGGGACATTTTCGAGTCTTCACTTTGCGCGCGATACAAACAAATCAATTTTTTTTTCAATATCGTTGTACGGAACCCTAAAAAAGCAATCTCCGGATTGAAAGTCAATACCAATAGACAGCTCTACGTCTATTAACGTCTAGTATATTTTGTAAGTAACTGTAAGCGTGATTGAACTCGGGTACCAATAAAATGTCGTGACGTAGCGAAACGACAGCTTCTGCCCCTTTTAAATTGAAAACATGTTTGCGTACTCGTTTTTAACGGGTACGAAAGGTTACATGTATAAAAATCATGCCTCTTTTCCGTAGGGATAAGCAGAGGGAGAATAAAATTTTAAAATTTTATTGAGTACTAGCTACGGCGCGCGGCTTCGCCCCCGTGGTACCAACATTTTGAATAGCCTATATGCTATTCCAGGAAACATAAACATCCAAACATCTAAATAAACTCACAAACTTTCAGCTTTATTATATTAGTGGGATAGTGGGAAGTGAGATATTAAAATTTTCATTGTAATTTACTTTAATATGCTGCGATCCGTGGATTTTTTTTATGATTATTAATATAATTTTTAGGTATCTCCCGGCCATAACCTCCGTAATTGCATACAATTTAGTTCAGCCGTTTCATTGTTAAAGAATAACAAACATCCACCATTAGTAAGCTTGCTATTGCTTAAGTAAATCTTGTTCGAGAAATTAAATTTCTCCATAAATAAATTACTTTCAGAAAATATTTTTTCCTTTTCTACGAATCTGCAAAGTTTATAATAAAGTACTTGTAATAAATTATGGGGCTTTCCGAAATTTCGGAAGTAAAGATATATACCTTTTAACAAATTGTGATTGTTGAAAACCGTCCACTGGCTTACTGAGAATTAAGAGGCTGTATTCAGGAATAAGATCCAAAATTGTGTTTCAAAAAACCAATTTATAGAACCGAAACCCATTTTTTTTATTTCCAAAAATAAGGTTTGCAAACTTAATATATAATCACTTCTGTTACAAAGTTACTTTCAAATACGACAAAACATATATATTTCCATTAATCATTTAATCTACGCCCTATTACCTGAGTTCGTCCACAGCTTCAAATAAAGTTATTGCGAGCAAAAAAATTTAATTGGTAGACGCGCATTGTTGGTAAGCATGACTGGAAAATGTGCCAAGTTGAAATGGCGCTTTAAACAACTTTGTGGACACAAATCCACTGTTTAAGAGTATTTAAGTACAGTGTTTACGTTTTAAACAAGAAATGGCATCTTACTATAACATATAAAGGGGTATTTGTAAAACACTGGTAACCTCTCAGGACTATATAACTATCATCATAAAGAACAACTTTCTGTTCTATGACTTTTAAAAATTCATCTTATTTTAGTTCATCAGATTTTCATTCAAAAATAAAAGCATTTTAATAGAACGCTCTAAATGTTACGAAGTCTATGCGAAGCAAAAGAAAGCGATAGTACACCAGCAAGGGGAGGGGGGTTAGGGCGGCGGGGGCGCTTGAACTAAACGTATTTAACACAGTTGAAATGTGTTAGATAGGACAACGAAATCTTGAAGGTTTGTTTTTGGTAAATGTATTATGTTTTGTTAAAAGTCATAGAACAAAAGTTGTTTATGATGGTAGTAATACAGTCCTGAGAGGTTACCGGTGGTGTACAAATAACCCTGTATACTATATTAATATAATTTTCGCTTATAAAACTTGGATATAAAAACTTCAATCTATCTTGAACAATATTCATAGGATGTGAAACTAAATTAAGCTACGGCGTAGCATCTCGTAACCACGTAGCGCTACGAGGCTACGAGCTCCACGAAGCTCGCTTCAAAATTGCTTGAAAAATCCCTAAAAAGTAATATAATTTTCCCGAAAAGTAGGTATAAGCTTTGGATATTGTTTCAATCCAAAGAAATGTTCAATAAGGTTTTGCTGTGGGTTATTTTTGGAACTAGTTGACCGAGATGGGGGCTTATTGGGGTTATTTCTTCCCAATGGGCAATACTTTGTTCTTATCATGAATGAGATCGGAACGTAAATAGTGAGGGTAGAACCGTAAGGGCAATGTGGGAAGCTTTATATTCCTAAAATAAAAATACTATGATAGATCTCTCTAATAGAAAGATAAAGTCAACTTTTTCTGCTAATTTATTGGAGCGTTTGATTGGCTAAGTGGGTGTACTTCTGACTTCCAAATCGAAGGTTGCCAGTTCAAATCCTGGTCTGCATTACTGGATTTTTTTGGATATTATTATACTAGCTTCCGTCCGCAGCCTGGTACCATATAACCTATAGACTATTACAGTTCACAATCTACATGTTTCATCCAAATCTGTTCTTTGGTTATGGCGTGATTGAAATGCAACACAAACATACATTCACTCAAAAACTTTTAGACTATTATTAGTGGGAAACTAGTTTGTGTTTTTCAAATAATCTGACTACTAAGCGCTTAGCTGGATTATGTGTTGCCAGCTGCGACCACACCGACCGCTTCAAGTTGTTATTAAGCTAATACTTCAGCTAAAAGCTGTACCGGACGCTGGAAACCCAGCTGAGAATTAATTAGTTACGTGATTTAGAGAATAACACTATTATATATTTTTTTTTGCTTTGATTTGACTGATATCTACCGGAAATAAATCAGTAGAGCCATTTTCAAGGATCGTTTAAACAATCTATAGATAACTTTAAATTCTAGCCGTGGAATATTGTTCATTTCGGAATTTTTGAGCCCGCTTATAAACTGAAAAATGCTACCTTTTTTATATAAGTATAATTGTAGGTTTGAAGTGAATAAATACTTTTCTATTTCATTTTTAAGGTTGTACAACTTGCGCGTGCCTTAAGTATGGTGTAACAAGAGCTTAACTTAAAGGCAGGTTTAAACATTGATGTCACGTGCCCGCCGCCATTATCGCGGGGGTATTTCATTAGAGTTGCGTGGGTCTTGAGTGTTTTGTTAAGGCTCAGGGCTGTTTAGTGGAAGTTTAGCGGCAATAGGTGACACGTAGCTTAAGTCAATCGGCTTGATGAAACTAGTAAACTACCACGACTTCATCCGTGTTAATTATAGTTAAACTGGAACAATGTATCTTTAAATGACATTGACATTTATTTATTTGCCACTTCAGCAAAAACAAAAAACAGTAGGTAAGTGGAACACTCGGTCGGAACGAAGCAAAGAGTAGGTACTTTGCTATACTTACTGGGAATTTCAAATTCAAATTCAAATCTTATTGAACTAGCCAAAAGGTAAGCAGAGCTTGTTTTATGGGTACTACATGACTGAATAATGGTAAAAGTATGATTAGAATACTCGTAGTACGTAATTCAGGAGATTATCAAACCCTACCACAGATAGTAAGCCTATCTCCCACTGGTATAAATGAAGAATAAAAAAAAAACATAATATAATCTCCTTTTATCTGATAGGTTGAGACCACAGGTCGAGACTAACATGATCTTATAACATGACTTTTAAATATTATTAGTCATTTTGGTAATAAACACTATAAGCAGGTGTAATATGTATGAGCAGCAAATGAAAGCGCTTCGTATGTGATTATAGCGCTTAAAGCAACAATGGGGCTTAATTAAATCTTTGCTATGTCAGTAGGGCGTCAGATAATATGCTTTATTATATTGATTTTAGGTTCAAATCACTATACTCTATTGCAAGTATCAAGAATATTATGTTTGTGACTCAATCAAGAGGTAAAAGATCATTATGATAATATAGAATTAGTTTAGGTATATAGTTTTGTTTTGTTTTGTAATGGAGCGTACATTATTTTTTGGAAGCTCAATGATCATATTAAAAAAAAAACCCTAGCTTTTAAATCCTTTCCGGGAAATCAATTCCAAATGTTAAAATCTGCTGTTTAAGCGTGAAAAAAGAATGCACAGACAGAGTTTACTTTTACGTTTGCGATATCAGATGAATCCATAATTCCATACTAATAGGTATTATAAATGAGGCAGACCACCCGCCCGATGGTCGGATGATATCGTAAATGTAGCTGGGAAAGCGTGGGAAAGGACTGCACAGGACCGAGAAGAGTGGCGCAATAGAGAGGAGGCCTATACTCAGCAGTGGGTGTAACCGGGCTGAATAGATAGGTATTATAAATGAGAAAGTAACTTTGTCTGTCTATCTGTCTGTCTGTTACCCTTCACGCCCAAACCACTGAACAGATTAGGCTGAAAATTGGCATGGATATAATTACGTTTTTATACTAAAAAGAAAACCGACTTCAATGTTTGACTCGAAACGCGGTGTGACTAAGGGCGTCAAGCTGTCGATTCGATTTCTATTTGTGACATGGCTAGGAGGGAAGGTGTTTAGAGTTTTACGGGGAAACTATCAATCCCTCAGGAATAAAATTTATATGTGACCACCTCTGGAGTATACCCTTTCAAACATGAAAAGAATTTTGCAAATCGGTCAACAAATGGCGGAACAATCGCGTAACAAGATAAAAAAAAAAACATACAGACGAATTTAGAACCTCCTCCTTTTTTGAAGTCGGTTGAAAATAAAGGTTGTACCCCAGGTAAGGACATAGGCAAAAAAATTAAAAAATCTCAGGGACCGGATTTTTTTAAAAAAAATTCAGGATATAAAGTGCGGGAAAACCGAGAGAGCGCAGCTAGTACTCATTAATTATGAAACATTTCAGTTAATTACACAATATATTTACGTAACAAGTAGTATATCTGACACGACTCAAATCAAAGTGAAAATCTAATTACGTAGCTTTGAAAGCATGTTTACTAAGTTAATGAGTTATAAATTACCAAGAAGCGCATGAAACATATTTAATTGTATCGTTTAGATATTCTGTTAAATAAGCTCGTTTAAAACATAGCTAGTAATTTGTATAAAAGTCCTTTAAAAGGAATTACACGTGCGTATTATTACACAAGCGTAAATTTTGTATGACTCTAGCTGCTAACCCCTCTGCATGAGGCATGCTCTTGAACACCTTATTAGGGGCTTACCAGTCGGTGACGCTGACCGAACAATACGGTATGGATCACTACTAGTTAATGAACTCATACCTACGTAAATAAGTTTAAGACCCCTCGCAGACTACAGACTTTTCTGTCGGCCGATGGTTTGGTCGGGCTCGTGGTGAGTATGTAGAAGTACGCGAGTACGCACACTGCAACGATTATTTTCCATACTCATCACGAGCCCGACTGAACTGTCGGCCGATGGAAAGTCTGTAGTCTGCGAGGGGTCTAAAAGCCAATAAAAATCTTACACAAAAATCGAATTTGTTTAAACAGAACAGTAAAAATATCCCTGCGGAATTTCTAATTTAAAAAGAATAAATAACTCCACAAATTGATCGTTGAGTTTGATTTATTGAAATTCTGCGGCCAACGTTTCATGAGTTCTTCACGGATCATTACATCGTTTAGTTAAATATGGAGCACCGGACACTCGATAGAACTCCAAACGCGATTGACACGTTCAAACACATATTTGGCATAATTATGTCCACGATTAGATATGCGGCAGGTTGAAAGCCTATCACGGCCTACTATTATACTCACTGGAAAAAACAAATAATACGAGTAATTATTTGAATGCCTTTGTCAACCTCCATAAGAAATATCTTTATTGGAGTAAGGCTAGAACAACTTAAAACTTTTTTTAAAGACTTCATCTAGCGCCTTGGGTATCGAGTTTCTAGTCGTGATACTGAAATTTATACAAACTAATACAGTGTTTTTTTCTGTATGCGTATCGTACATACAGGGTGCAAAAAGACTACTACCGAAAACTGAGGGGTTGCAATCAGACATAGACATAGACATAGACATTTATTTATTTGCCACTCAAGCACACACAAAATACAGTAACAAAATGAAAACAAAAAAAAAAAAGAGAATACAAGTAAAAAACAAAAAGCCTGTCATGTATGTGTGCTACAGCAGCAAAAGGGCTTCGACTCAGCATAATGCCTCGCCACAGCGAGGTAGCGAGGCGCTGGTATTCTGTCGAAAACCATCGGTCAGCCAATAGACCCTGTGAGGGTATTTATGTGGAGTGTTGTGTTCCATAAACTAAATAAAATATAATGCTTGCCAAGTAAAAAGTAAATACAAAAATTAAGTGAAGGTGGTTTAATTGTAATATTCGGTACTTACATAAATATTTAATAGCAAATAAGCAAAGGTTTCTTCATAAGACCATGACTCTAAACATATTTAGTAGTTATTATTTTATTTAAAAATAAACGCAAAGAATTTTTTGAATTAGCTACGTCATTTTATGTTAATCCAGCAATCTACGTAAAACAACGCGCCTAGTACATACGCAAACAGTAATCTTCAAACGCTGTTTTCTCAGCATATAATGTTTTTTTCGGAAAATCCTTTTGGATTTGGTTGTGTGTTGGGATGCTGTACCTAGTATAATCGAGAACTCGCGGGTAGGGAGTCTTGATTGGTGCGGGGTGGAGAGAGTTCATTCTATACGTAGTATTATCAATATTCTTTGGCGGTAGAAAACATTGTCAATGCCGTTTTGTTGGGCACTGAGCCGTGATGACTGGGGAGTGAAATCAGATTAACTTTAAACGTTATTTCTATTCATTTTCCTTACTGAGACAATTAAGAACGTTGTCGAACAAAACTGAGAGGAAAAATACACTTTGTAAAGCGACTATCATAAATAAGTAAGTACCTACATTATTTTGTTATTTTATTGTGATGTTTTTGGCTGATAAAGCTGACAGGTTTTATTAGGAGCTTGCTGGACAACTTCACTCGAGTTCAACAAATGTCTCAGTTTAGTTCAGAGGTATTATACCGTGTGTCAGCACTACGGTGGCATCTTAGGGAAAGTAGTTCTCTTAACCAGTTGTGAAAATCAGTTGCGAAAGTGAACCAACCCAAAATAATTACCCACTGTACCACTGGGGGTATGGTAGGTGGTACAGTGGGTCAGAAGGGATACCTGACGCTGTATAAAAATCATTACAGAGGCCTAATGATGTCATCAAATCACGAAAGTATATACAAAGACCTAAGTTTTTTAATGTAATTTTTAATAGCCTTATCTACGTTCAACTGAACTGGATCGACCCTCGTTAATGACAAACCACAAAATGTCAAATAAGCCTAAACAAAGTGACCGAAATCGCCATCAAAATTCATGGATTGTAGAACTTGCTGAGAGCTTATCAAAGTTATTTAGGGCACTTCAATTCAAATATCTGTCGCCAAATACTAAAGGTTGGTTCATATTGAGACGCGGTGCGGCGCAACATTTAACACGACAACACATTTAAGATAGACTGTGTGACAGCCGTTTCACGCTACGTTTCGCACCAACTGCTTCAAAATCACTGAACTTTGTACCTTATTGTATAGTAGATAAGTTTTATATTCTCATGCTAAGTATTGTAAAAAGGTTTGAACCGTGTCGCGTAGTCTCAGTATGAGCTGACTCTAACTCGAAACTCAATTTTCTATGAATTCCTTACAAATCTTTAAGTAGGTCGAAGGTAATGAGAAAGTTTATCTTTTGACACCGTCTGATTGAAATTAAGTTATATTGTAAGTCAGTGCAAATTAATAAGATTTTACGCCTGTAGACAAAAGATGTTCGCGCGTATCACATTAACACGAGCCATGAATATGTTAAAAGAGAACGTATTGTTGCTTATTATAAAAACGTAAAATCTTGGTTGAACCCCATGTTGACACATGTCAAAACAAAACTGTTACCACAAAAAAGCTCTATGTACGAGTATTTAAAGATTTTTCTAGGGACAGTTTTTTAGTTAGACTTGGTCTAAACTCGGCTCATTTATTCTTGTGTAGTATTAGAGTATTCACGATAAGTTAGGGCTAGTCGTGGCCGTGCTTACTTAGTCGTTCTTGATAGATCGTCGAAGTTAAGTAACGTTCTAAACGGTCCGTAAGTAGATGGGTGACCGCCAGTGGTATTTTCATCTCAGCGCTTCCGTGCTTCGGAGGGCACGTTAATTTGTTGGTCCCGGCTATTTAAGTCGTTAAGATAGCTTAAGGCGGAGACGGAGGCCTTAAGGCGGCCTAAAAACTCCGTCACCAGATTTGGCTACTGACTCATACGAGCTTCCTTTCTTGCACTGAAACGGCACAACGTTATACATTAACTCTATTTTATCAAATAGCCGTCATCCCAACACTCATTTCATATATCCGACCGTTGTACAATAAAAACAAAACGCGGTGCTTCCATGCAGACAATGAAATTAAAACATCTGGGGTGCGTTCAATTTGCATGCATAGAGCATAGAACGCATTGCAGGTAATCGCGATTCACGCGTGCAAATAGATACTGGAAACGACATGATTGTTATCAAAGACTTGCTCTTTGTTCGCATACGGAACTGTTCATGTCACGTAGAGATAGCTGCTTCAAAGGATGGTGCTCTAGATAAACAGCATTAGGGTAGCGTTTGGGTAATTAATAGAATAGAAAAACAAAATAAGGATAAGGAGGAATAACCTAGGTAGTTTATCCTACTCATATAATAAAGCTGAAAGTTTGTGAATTTGTTTAGATGTTTGGATCAGGCTCAAACGACAAAACAGTTTACAATGAAATTACGTAAGGTGAAAGGTATAAGGGCTACTTTTTATCTCGAAAAACGTTACTGAAAAGCAAGAAATATGTAAAAGGATAACGGGAAATAAAAACTTTATCAGTACTTTGTCACAATGAGAACTGCTCTAAGGTTGCCATGACAACCAATAACTTTGATTGACTTTTCAAAATGGCGATGTCATTTCGTTCTACTATGCTTTAAACATATATATATATATGTACCAAAAAGGTACCATGCTAAATCTATGGCTTTAAACAATTTTAAAGACAGCAAATCAAAAAATGAGTTCTATCTCTAAAGTTTGTATGACGAAACAATATGCAGATTCAAAGGATCTAGATTCCATAAAAAGTTGTTCCTGCCCAAGAAATATTTACCACGCCTTGGAAATACAGTTTTCTTTTACGTCATCTAAATAAAGTACCTACTAAAAAAACATTAGGCCTTTACATCTATATTAGATGATTTATACAGCGTCAGGAGGCAATCCATGCCTACACTTAACGGGACGATGCAGTGCCTGGGACATTGTTTGATATGGAATAAGCTTGCCCAGCACCTAAACCATACTCTCAGGTTAATCAGCCTGGCCCACAGGAAAGACGAAGTCAATACGGGTGGAGCTGACTAAGCTGCGGGTTTCCTCACGATGTTTTCACCGTTAAGAGCTCGTATTATAGCGCATATAAATTTTACGAAACGAAAAATCCATTGATGCACGACCTTCAGATTGAAAGTCGAGGCAGAATCCCATTCGACCAACACGGCTCTTAATATAAAGTACTAAGAAAGCAAATAATTACACTAAATGAGACCACCAAGTTTACTACTATCATATTGCTAGAGGTACACGACGGTGCTGAATAATTATGTACTTAATTACTTCGACAAATTGCAGCTCAGAGCAACTTAGGCGGTAAAACGCTCATTATTCCATACTGATGCTTTCTTACTCTCCATTAATTAACATTATTGTCATTTGTTAATAATTAAAATGTTTTTTTCATAATAATTATAGTTGGTAAGAAAATGTGAAAAAACTGGTAATATGCAGAGAATTTCAGATAGTATATGACCTTAGTTATCAATAAGGGTTGAATTACAGGTAGTCTTATTACTCTAGTACAGTTTGAACTGTAATCTTCTTCTTATTGTGGTGTCACTAGATCTTTCGAACTATTATTGTGGTGAAATATAAGTGTAGTACTTACCATATTTTTCACGATTATGGTGGACGATTGTAAAGTGTTCTTATTTTAGAGCAGTCCTCAATCTTCTCAGACAATTTTTTTTCAAAACGCAAAGATCAAATGTTAATATTAGTTAATAATTAATTTGACAAAATGCACAAACCGAGAAAGGTTCTTTAGAAAGGTCAAATATTTGACATCGATCTTCTAAAAGGGTTGATGGGAACCTTGTTGATTAAACGCTTTTTTGATTTAGGGAATCTGATTGGACAATATATTTTTCTTTTTAAAATAAAATAGAACAAATCTTAATACTAATAAAATACCTTTGGCTTTAATTAGTTGATCACCTCACCTGAAACAATACAAGAAAAATACACTTGATATAATACAGAACATTGTAAATATGAAATAGATCACGTACCTTAGTACTAACTAGCTGTGCCCGCGACTTCGTTCGCGTGGGCTCATAAGTTTCTCGGTTTTTCCCGATCCCGTGGGAATTCCGGGATTAAGACTATTAGTTATTTAGTATCATGTAAATATTTAGTTACCTCGCGGATACCTTTGCTTTGTATAATCTTAGCACCTAAGGTGTGTACATGGAATGTATTGTAATTAGTTCTATAAGGTTTTCCAATAAAGCTTTTTATTATTATTATTATTTATTATTAACTGAAGAACGTGTTTGAGAAAACAGTTATTTTGAAATCCCAGACAGACACTTCAATTTTATTTATATGTATTGATGATGATGTAGGTATTGATATTGATGATAAAATATTTACTTTGGTAAGTATTGAATCAGTTGATCACTCTCAATTGAAACAATACATGAAAAAATGCACCTGAAATAATACAGAACATCAATATCATATAAATATAGGTGATTGAAGTGTCTGTCTGTGATTTCAAAAAACCTGTTTTTTCAAGTGCATGATAATAAAGTTTTTTACACCAAATGATAGGAAATAAAATACAAAACAAGCTTATTAACTTTGTCTGTCTGACTGTCGATTTGTCCGGGTTTATCACTGTAACGGCTGAACCGATTATAATGGGACTTTCACTGGAAGATATAGGTATGGTAGGGCAACATATAGGCTACTTACTTTATTTTGGAATTCTGGGGTTTATGCGGGAAAAACCAGGAAAACAAATGAGCCTACGTGAACGAAGTCGCGGGCGGGCACAGCTAATTGTAAATAAAATATGTACATAAATTGAATACTTGTTTACTATTATCATTATATACGTTAGAATGTGTGATAAAGTAAGTTCGTATGAGTTGGTGGCCAATTCTAGTAACGGAGTTTTTATGCGTAAATAGTACGTACCTACATACGAGTAAAGACTATACAAGGAGAATTTAGCTAGAAGTGGGACACGATACAAGTTATAAATACAATATAATAATAAACGGCATATCTAGATACTTTATTTCTATCCCGCGGATTAGGTTTGGCCGCTCTCCAGTGTCGCAGGTGCTAGACGTGCAATATGCGGTCGGTTTCTGCCGCAGAGTCGATCTCTACTCCCTGCAGTATGTAGCATATTGTAGCTTGCTGCGCTCGCTAGTACTTTCGGTCAGTAGGTTAAGGGTTTATGTAAAGAGCCGTGTTGGTCAGGAAAGACTTTCAACCCGAAATTGTAGGTTTGAAACCTGGCTTGCACCAACATGGTTTTTCGCATAGAAAATATATATGTGCATTAACACGAGCTCTAGCCGTGAACGAAAACATCGTGAGGAAACCAATTATTAGTATTATGATAGACGGCGATTATCATTTTGTAACATAATGGAAGATTCTTATTTGCAAAATGTGGGCATGTCTATTATATGCATTTGGGACGAAGATACAGTTGTGATCTGATTTCGTTTTGTTTGTCTTGTTTTATAGTGCCATTTGTATACACACACAATTAATTATGTGCAATACGCTCGTTCGTAAAACTCAATCAAGAACTCAAAGGGCGTCTTGATTAATACAGGGCTAATGTCCATTCAATACATAGATATTTCCTGCCACTACTCAGCCATCATAATCACTGTCGTTGGAGCTGAGGTTTAGCATCCACTTTCGATGCCAGCAGGATCGCGAACAATCGAATGCTGGGTTATGAGCGGTAATGAATGCGTCTGTACAGTCAAGTAAAGATAGCTATTGCTACTAGTCTATACCATTTTAGGGCAAAAAGGTACCTATTTCTGTCAAGTTAAGTGTGAATCTTATTTCTGATGTCTGTGGTGTGAACCGACCCTAATCCGTAATATCTTTCCACTCTGAAGTTGTCTTATTATTCATTAGACAACCAAACAAAAAAAAACTTAGGCCTTTACATCTAGTTAGTATATTCGATGATTTATACAGCGTCAGGAGGCAACCTATGCCTACACTTAACGGGACGCTGTAGTGCCTGGGACATTGTTTGAGATGGAATAGGCTTGCCCAGCACCTAAACCATCCTCTCAGCTTGATCAGCCTGGCCCACAGGAATGACGACGTCAATACGTGTGGAGCTGACTAAGCTGCGAGTTTCCTTTTCCTTCACCGTTATAAGTTTTAAAAGAAACGAAAAATCCATTGATGCACGGCCGGGATTCGAACCCACGACCTTCGGATTGAAAGTCGAGGCACAACCCCATTCGACCAACACGGCTCAAGACCAAACAGACATCGTTTTTATCCTACAAAAATCTCTATCAATAAATAAATAAATAAATAATGCTGGACATTTTCACACAGCATCATCTAGCCCCAAACTAAGCAAAGCTTGTACTATGGGAACCAGATAACTGATATACTACTTATATACTTTTTGTTTGTAAATACATACATATTATACATAGAAACACCCAGACCCGAGACAAATATCTGAAGGTCATACAAACATTTGTCCCGCGGCGGGGATCGAACCCGCAACCTTCTGCGTCGCAGGCGGACCTTCGCCCACTGCGCCACAGAGGTCGTCAAATAAGGAAGTTGAAATCAATAAAAGCACTCAAAAACAAACCGGATCCCGATGATTTGCTGAAAAACAAGCGGCGAGCAAATATTTTGATGATATTGGGCAATTGAGTAAGCAATTACTTGTTATTGGAAAGAGTCCTTTTGTTAGAACATTAAACGCCATTTATACGATACCATTTTCGCCTCTTGCCACAGAATATTAGCTCTTGTGCCTTGAGTTTGAGTAAGTAAAAGGCAAGAATGGTATGCCAGAATGGCATCGTGTATGGCATCGGCGTTGTGGCTATTCCGAATGCTTTACGTGATCAAAAACCTCAAGACAAAATACAAAAAAAAGGTATGTACTTACCTAAATCCTCTCAATAGTTAAATAAATAAATAATAATCCCACTCATATAATAAAGCTGAAAGTTTGTAAGTTTGTTTAGATGTTTGTGTAAGGATCAGGCTCAAACGACGAAACAGTTAACAATGAAATTTGGTAAGGTGAAAGGTATAAATCTAAAATAGCATATAGACTACTTTTTATCCCGAAAAACGTTCCTGAAAACCAAAAAAATATGTAAAAGGATAACGGTAATATTACATAAAAACTTTAGCATTACTCTGTTTGATACAAAGAGCACTGCTCTAAGGTTGCCATGACAACCAATAATTTTTGACTTTTCAAAATGGCGACGTCATTTCGTTCTACTATGCTTTGAACTATTTTAAAGACATCAAATCCAAAAATGAATTCAGTGTTTTCATGGGTTGGATTAGAACAAGGTAGTTCTATCTCTAAAGTTTGTATGACGAAACAATGCGCAGACGACATTGCGCCCGGGTCCACTAGTAATTTCAACTAATTTACATAGATCAAGGGTGTATTATCTACTTAGGTTTATGCTACTCAGTTTTTAACTTTTGCAGAAGTCAGCGTTTCCCTTTTGTATTTTTACTCGCATGTGTGTGATTCGAGAACTTAGTGTCTAGTTAAACTTATTTTAGTTTAAAGACACTTCCTACCTGAATATGTATTGACTGTTTACTGAATAAAAATATCAATCTATGTGTTTTTGTTCTAAATAAATATATTTGATTTATTAAGCTCCTATACAATTCTACTGTATAAAAATATACGATACTTATTACATTTTTCTTTTATTTATCTAAAGATGGATAGATACACGAAAGAAATCTCATGAATAAATTCTTCGAAGGTTTGAATTTTTTACGTAAAAAATGACAAAAGAGAATTCAATGGTCTCTTTATAGCGGGTTTAAGATGGTTTTATAGGCCTTGCTAAATTGCAATTTAAATTTACAATTGTTTGATTAATAAAAGCTTGTTTTAATTATACTTGCCTTTTACTGTAGATTATAGATAATTTGTACTGTTTTAAAAATATTTTCGTGTTTATCTTACTTACAAACCACCATCATCATAATTTTTAAACTTAACCTAAATGAAAAATAAAAAAAAACATAGTGAAACTTATTAAGCTTACGTGATTTGACGACATAATTAATTTTTGAATAAACGGGTTTTTATCATGTACTTGTTTTATTTGGTCCCGACGTTTCGAATGCGTTGCAGCGCTCGTGGTCACGGGAGAACTGGTGCAAGGCGAGTCAGTTTTTTTCTATTGAGGGTAGGATCCGGATCTACCCTCAATTCGTCCTCAGAATCAGATAAGTCCAAGTTCATACTGCGACACACTACACTGACCGTATCAACTTGCGGCAAACACGATTGAAATTCGGGTGTTTTCTGATTTCAATCGCTTCTCGAACCAGCCGTTTATAATAATGGCGTTCACTAGAAAGAACCTTAGGATCATGGAGCTCAATCCAATGGTTCGTTCCAGAGTTCAAGAGTCCGTACCAAATAAAACAAGTACGTGATAAAAACCCGTTTATTCAAAAATTAAAAAACATAATGTTGGACATTTCACACAGCATCATCTAGCCCCAAACTAAGCAAAGCTAGTACTATGGGAAGCAGATAACTGATTACTTACCTTACCTTTTTTGTTTGTAAATACATACATACTATACATAGGAACACCCAGACCCGAGATAAAAATTTGCAGATTATACAAACATTACATTGGGTTTTCATCCACTGCGCCACAGAGGTCATTCATTCATTCATTCATTCATTCAATCGTCAATATCACACATTCGTCGGCACAATTCTACTACCTCTAGGTCCTATAACCGAGTGGCAAAGGACCTCAATAACTGTTGAGAACAAGGGTATTTTCCCAGCAGTGGGATTACATGTAAGCTAAGTATAATAAAAGCATTCATCAAATTGCGTAATGTAAATGACGTCATTACTGTTCCTGCCCCAATCGCTACATCACCGGGAAACTCGTAAAATTTACAATAAAACCTACCTACCCTAACGTGATCACTGCTCTACATAGCCTTTATATAGGGTGCACTAATAATAGTTACAGGAAGACAAATATGAGGTATCTTGGTACCCGAATAAACTTGTGTTGAATTTGTTCTCGAGAGTACCTAACAAAAATGTTGTCACCATTATCTTTGAAATCATATAAATTCACGCCAATTTCCCGTAAGCCACAGATGTTAATAAAATCAGTGTTTGGTTCCAAAAACAACTCTACTTGACACAATATTTCGGTACAACCTGATCATTTTTGATTGAAGCAGCACTACCTTCAGCAGTTGTCTTAATTTTTAGTTAGCATTTCATAAGTATTCATTTTAGTAGGTTTTTATATATTAATTATATATTAGTATATTGTTTTTATATTAATAATGGCATGTATTAGGATTATTTTCCATCCAAAGGTTGCCTGGAAGAAATCGCTTTCAGCGATAAGCCCGCCCATTGTACTAACTTCGAACGTGTTTTTATTTATGTGGTGTTTTGTTATTAATTGGTGTACAATGAAGTGTTCATTCATTCATCGTTGGTACACCCTATATAAGCCTAGGTATAGATCGTTAATGGAACTCACATAAACGGTACGGCCTATAAAAAGACCATGAAGGCTTGATGAGACCTACCCTCCGTGTCGTATAGCCTTTATAGAAAATCAAGTTGATTAGTTATGAACTATTTTAGATATATGACTTGGGTTAGCCTCAGAGACGCAAAACATGTTCAAATCTCTCAGGAAACCACAGAACTCCATACTATGTAGCAGGAAACATACTATAATTATATCATTTCATCTTTTTAAAAATAACTGGAACTTATAGCCCGTAAATCATCTTCGTTATCTTGTTTCGACAAACTGGTCCTCATTTGTCGAATGACAGATTAGACCAAAATGATTAGTTGATTTTGAAGATGATTTGCGTTCGCGAAATCGGCCGAAAGATTTTTATTATAATTACAGTACCTACATTAAAGTCAAATAAAAATGTAGAAAGTAGAAGAAAAATAAAAAGTTGTCTCGAAAACTGTCCTTGGCTGATATAAGTTAATTAATTCAATACAAATATTTCGATAAGCGAATAGCCTTGGTATTTTATTATTAAAATCTCTGCGACATCAAAGACTGATATAATATGCGACAGGGAGGTATTCAGGAATCAATCAGCCCATGAAGCCGTATTATTATTAACTAGCCAACATTTTGAATAGCCTATAGGTATGCTATTCCAGGTCACTATCTTCATCTATTCTAAGTGATATTCAAATCTATTTTCAGTGGTTTAGGCGTGATTGAAACACAAACATAAAAATATACTCATTTGTGAAGTTAGCCGTTTCAATGCGCAAAAGAAAATTTTGTATGAAAATCTACTGCGCATCAAAACAGCTATCTTCACGAATGCTTACATCAATTGGCCGTAGTACTCGTATACGTGGCGGATGTGGTTGATGATCTCAAGGTTTCACGGTTTCTTTCATACTTTTATCATCAATGCAAAAAAAAATATGTCAGATTGAAGTAAACAACACGTATGACATTGAAAATATTACAATAAAACTAATTGCCTTTTAATAAACTATGCTAATTACTTTATTATTGCTTTCTTAGTGACGTCACTGATGCCATATTGTTATTTGCCTTAAGAATATGAATAAAAACTCTAGGTACTATAAATCACCACAAAATAATTTTAAGTCCAGTTAAATGCCTTAGGGACTGTTTCAAACACGTGAGTTCATCCCTCTTGGCATGTCCGAGCTTTTTTAATAAAAGCTCGGACATGCTGAAAGGTCCGAAAAAACTGAATATCAGCTTTGAGCGAAAATAAAGAGTGTTTTAATAAGAGATTTTGATTCGGAACTGTTTGTTTGAGTTTTAAAATTATTTCTAAAGCATATTTTTCACCTTATCTTTCTATAAAACTATGATAATAAAAAAAACTATGCTAAAAACTCAGTTAGCGGTCCCTAAAAATTAATTCCGTTTACGATTTATTTAAGTTTGACAGTTGTTAACACAGATACAGGGTGTAAAATTACGTCTACCGAAGCCGAAAAGGGTAGGTACAGCATCCCAACACACAGCTAAATCCAAAAGGATTTTCCAAAAAAAATCATTATATACGGAGAAAACCGACCTCGCACAGCTGGTCGAGCGTATGTACTGGGCGCGTTTTTATACGTAGATCGCTGGATTTTGACTTTTAATTGTTTTTTTTTATAAATGAAATTATTAGGTAGGTATGGTCTTATTATGTTGTGTTAGTAGTGAATAACTAGAAAATAAAATAAAATGACGTAGCTAAGTCAAAAATTTCTTTTGCGTTTTTTGTTTTTTTCGCTAAATATGTTCAGAATCATGGTCTGATTGAAACCCCTCAGTTTTCGGTAGCAGTCTTTTTACACCCTGTATAATAATATTGTTACACTGACATGTATTGACAACTATGTTAACAACTGTCAAACTTAAGTAAAACATTTTTTTTTATATAACCGAATTCAATGGAGTTTTTTCAATTCTAACGAGCCTGAGGCTTATCATGATATCGCCTTTAACCAAACCTAGCATCGGTCAATTCGGACTGTTTAAACTTGATCGATGGAGTCTATTCAACCACAGTGATTGCCTTGAGCTGAATGCAGTCGTAATGAATCGAGATATCGACCGTGCGCTGAATGCTACTATAATCGGTTGAAACGACGCTTTTTAATTAAATCAGAACTGAAATTATTGGCCTTTGAACACGGTTTGCGTGCTATAAGCAAAGATTGATTAATGAAAACATTAATTAACTTGCTATCGAGTGTTGTGAATTTGAAAAATATTTAAGTTTACAGATACGTGTAACAAAGGGCGGTAGAGATAGATAAGTTTAGATAAGTTTATTTTTCTCCACATCATATACAACAGTTACATTAGGTACTTAAATCTACATAATTTTATGTAAAAAGTAAAGTAAGAGTTTATTTTATTATTACGTCGTTAGATACGTCTCTCGATAAATAAAATCTTTTTAATTAAGTATATTTTCTTAATAATTTGTATTTGATGTTTTATTTATCTCGAATAAATAAAATAGATAGACGTAGGTACGTTTCTCATATATAAATAAAAATACGAACAATTAAAATAGACGTCACTTCTGATTACTCCCCCCCGCCCCGCCCCCAACTTTTTATCTGACGAGGTTTAAACCGCGGGGCGTATTCTGTTTATAAGAAAATCAAAGCTTTCATTAAAAGAGAAAGTATTGGCCCCAGGGTAGAAGAGGCCCACGGAAAACATACCTCAGTACTGTTTATTTGTTAGAAAATTGTTACAAATTAGGACGTCTTTATTAATTATTACAGACAAAGGCTTAATATTGTAAAAGGTAAACAATACGATTGAACGCTCTGTTACTCGTTCTTTTAGAGTTGGACGCTTAGATATTTTTCCGGCTATTCTACAAAGAAATATTCCTAGCCAAGTTTTAAGACACTCAATAGTGTTTTTTTTTTACTCCATAACAAAAAATTACGAGGTACTTTGACAATCTCATTGTTTGATCAGCATTCTTATGGAATTCTATTTAGATATCAGAGGATCAAGAAAATTTGTGATATTTTTGGCTATAAAGACAGATACCTACCCAATATCCGGCCTTCGCCGGATATTGGGTAGGTAGGATGAAGATCCTCCAGATTTTTTGTAATAGCAACACTATTACACCTAATTATAACATTAATTTCTGCGGCGAAGATCCGGTATTTGGCTGCGGCACAGCGGTAATTAAAGCAACCAGAAACAGCAATTTATGGCAACACTGAACAATAAATTTAACAAACGACCTCAGAGCTTACGACCTGTGTCAATGATGATATTGTTGCCGTGTTTTCATAATGAAACTTGACTGAAATAATAGCATTAATTTTACTGATGTTGCAATAAACAAAAAAATTAATGACGAATTGTCCAAAATGTTTTCTGGTAGAGACTTTTAATTTTATTTGTATTTTGATGGTATTGGGAAGTTATTCTCTAGAAGCTTCGAGGAATCCACTGTGCAGCAACCAATCACAGTGCAAGAAACGTCAAATTCGGATCATTTCCTAAACTGTGATTGGTTGCTATCGGTCGATTCCGAACCGAATGCATTCCGCTGTATTATGACTCAAGAGCCTTATCTGAGAGGATGTGTACTGTTTTTTTATATCTGCGATGTTTTGTTTTTAATTCATATGTACCTCTGAAATTTCTTCACACAAAACACTTCATTAGGTTTTTCACGTGAAAAATATCGAATTCGATGTATAACCGTAACCTTTCATAAATCTTTTTACACGCCAGCCTTTTTTAACGTTTCAGAACGAACAATGATTATGCAAATACCCCTTTTGTTATACAGTAACAGAGCTCAATTTGCAAAAAACATTTGGGTGATTTATAATCTGTATACTGCAGATGGAATATTATATTACCAAAATGAGTACCGCTTAATGTTTTGGTAAAAAAACGCGTTATTTTAAAGTATACCTCTTAGCTCTTTAACCAATGCTCGCTGATCCCCGCGGTTTTACTTTCAACTGCGATAAGAAGGTAGGAAATGTAGGACCTAGTATATTTTACTTTATTTTAATGTTTGCATTATTTTCTGATTATGATTTACTCGTATGTAGGCGCTAGAAATAATATTATATTTTTTATTTCTTCGTTAAATACTTTCTTTTAATCACTATACAATAATTATTGCCTTTTTTATTACTATTTATATTAGAAACATCACCATAGAAATTAATAATATTTGTATGAAATAAGTAACCACTCATAGTTCTATGATCATTGAAGATTGAGCCAAAGGTCGACAGTTTCCATAATCTATGCACGTCAAAGGAGACATGATTGACATTAACCCACTAATGGCCGTCAAAGTAATCCCCAAATCCATCTTGTCTTCCGATTTGCGTCCCTTTGACTTCGGAAGTGGACAGTCTGTTTGAAGGGTTAAAGAAAGGGTGGAATCTAGTTTATCTATGGCACCGTGGACATTTAGTTTAAAAGATCTATCGAGATTGTTATTTGTTGTTTTATTGTCTGCACCATTTAAATGACAATGCTCAAAAATGGTGGATGAACTCTAATTAATCTTTGAGACACGTTGATGAGCCTAAAGATCTCAACAGCCATGATTTAGATTCATTTTAGTCCAAAGTAAGAATCTTAAAACGTTACCACATTACCAGTCCACTAAAAAATTCACCAAAGAGCTAAAAATAACGTTTCAAAGTTCAGCGGGTGAGCTGATCTCATGAACTTTAACATTTACGTCAACAGTCGTTTTATTTTAGTCCGGTTTGGTTTTTTTCGGCTTTTTAGTCACTTGTCATGTCACGCATGACTCTACTTTTGATGTTGCTGACTATTCATGAAAGGCAATGAACAGAAAGAAAAAATCAAGCGTTTTTATAGCTGAATACTCAAAAAATACAGCGATGAGGTTCCCAACTGAGACGCGAGTGATGAATCTAAAGTAACAAGTAATATAATAATATAATAATGCTGGACTTTTTCACACAGCATCATCTAGCTCCATCAGAGCTTGTGTTATGGGTACTAGATGACTGATATACTACTTAAATACTTTTTGTTTGTAAATACATACATATTATACATAGAAACACCCAGACCCGAGACAAATATTTGTAGATCATAGAAACATTGGTCCCGCGGCGGGGATCGAACCCGCAACCCTCTGCGTCGCAGGCGGGCCTTCGCCCACTGCGCCACAGAGGTCGTCATGAAGTGACAAAAAAAAGTTTTAAATAATTTAACGTGCCCTCTGAAGCACGGAAGCTCAGTTGATAATATCTACCACTAGCGGTCACTTTGTTGTTGTATCTAATGGAATAAAAATAAATGAAATGAAATATATGATAGGTATATTAAACGTTTTTTGAGCGAGATAATAGTCTAGGTCGTCGCTACAGCGCAGCGGTAGAACAAGTCTAAGGCGTTGTCCTAATAGAACGCAAATGCGCAATCATCGCGCCAGCTAGCGATGCGACCATCGCTAAAATCCATCAATTTGATCACGCGATGCGATCGCTTCAATTAGGACACCTATTCGATATCAATATGTTTTTTCGCGCAAACGAACGAACTTGCGATTATCTATTATTCTGTACAGGCTGTATTTCCACTGAGCTACGACCCTGATGTTTTTAAGAAGAGAGTTAATGGGTACTTTCTGGGTAGGCTCGCTCCATCGAAGACCTCATTCTTGCCTGTGTAAGTCTCGAGGTCAAGAGCCGACCCATTCATCATAAAAAAAACCGCGCATTCGCGTTCTATTTGGACGATGCCTAAAGCGATTGAAAGCGATCGCGTAAACACCGGTAGACCCAGTTGTGAATTCGAAACTTTTCTAAAGCATCTGTCGAACTTGGACCGATAATTGATCGGGTTTGATACGGACTGAATAGATAAGTTTGCTGAAAATTTAATTCAGTTTAGACCTGGATCAGAGCTAGTCATTATATCAAAGTTAGGCCGGTTTCTCGAACGTTTTTCAAATTGACAATGACAAACCGATTAAACTTTGATTCTTTGGTCCTCATTGGTCAGGGACGAGAGTTTATGGACATCCGATATTTTTAAATCTTTGGACCTAATATAAATCAAAAAATTCGAAAAGTAATTGTTTATCTTACACAGCTACAACGAATTTCGCAAATTGATTTGAGAGGATGTCTATCTACGTGCCTTTGGGATACCATATTGGTACCTAATCTCTTTTTATATTTTCATCATCATTACTGAATGATGAAATCACTGGATTTCCGACATTGCATTCTATGCAAAAGGATATTAAAATGGGCTTATGTAGCCGACTGAACGTAGTGGGTTGAGTAATTGCGAATAGGTAAAGTGTTACATAAACCGCGTGTCAAGGCCAACTAAAATTAGCTAACCTCTTCCTATTTTGGTTTAAAGCTCAGGGGTCTATTATTGGGTTTCATTTTCATTACCAAAGTTTCCTGAAATTTCATATATTAAATGTGTTTTTATAAGTACTTACATTTTTTTTTTCAAGGCACGCGGTAGACATTGTATCAGATCAAAATCTCTCATGATCTTTTGAAGATGTCTAATATGTTAATATGTTCGGATTAAAACAAGACTGTCGACTTCATGCTACCAACGAATCCTCGGGAATTTTGGTAAAATTGCCCGCCGCCAGCCAGATAATCTAGATAAGTTGGCTGTTGTAGGCAAAGTAGATGGGAAAAGACCCCGAGGTCGATCACCAAGCCGTTGGTGTGACCAGGTTACCGCCCGAACTGGTCTCCCTGTTGTTACCGCTCTGAGAGAAGACGAAAACCGGACTAAGTGGAAGCAGCTTATTCACAAGGCTACGAAAGCCTTTCAGGGACCCGATCTTCAGCAATGAACTGACCAGGAAGCAGAGAGTATGTAAGTATGTAATGTGTAGTATGTATGTGTGTGTTGTAAAAATATGTTTAGTATACTCGTATATGTGTGAGTATTTCGTTTAATATTATTAAAGATTACTTTGAGTTCTCCTATTGTTATTCTTCTATGTTTAGGCTTTTTATACACCGCCGGTCTTCTGTTATTTCTTTTCCAGTCCATCTAAAGGTTGTCTATAAGAGATCGCTTTTAGCGATAAGGCCACCCATTGTACCTATTGTTATTTTGTGTTTCTTTTGTGTACAATAAAGTGTTTAACTATCTATTTATCTTTGTATCTAAAAAGGTAGCCAGAGGCATGAATTATTATTTGTGAAAACAAAGGCCATTTTATCGAATCTGTTTTGAAAGTAACCTTTGAAACAGTAAAGCTCATTGAGAAGCCAGAGCCTTTAACTGCAGAGTTGTTTAATTTGTTTCATCGTTTTCAAGGGCTTTTGAAATTACGTTTGGGAGTTTTGAAGGAGCCGCGGAAAGTTCGTACACCGAATAAAGGCGACTGAAGTAAGGGTATGCCCCACGATCCTAAAAAAAATGTTCGCTACGACGTTTATCTTATGGCCAAACGAGCGACATTTTTGTATTGTGAGTCGCGGCAAATAAAGCATGCTGGATTCGCTTTCATACAAGTTTTGTTCGTGCCACACAGCGATGCAAAATGAGTTTTTAGTTTCTGTTGAACTAAAATTATGCGACAAAATATTACGCGACTTACAACTGCAAAAAATTACAGTCGTTTGGCCTCACCCTGAAGTACGAGTTAGCGGAACTGAGGACGGAAAAGCCTAGCTTTTAAGAAAAGGGTCTACATAATGACGGCTGTAATGTAGCGTTGTTGAACGACTAATTTTCTTTTTGTACACATTTCATTCAAACCAGACGAAAGGATGTTAAAGCTCTTTTCGTGCTGTTTACGTACGTTTTCGAACTTGTCGGTTTCACGTCTACCTCACCGTTTGAGAGTACTGGCATAGTGCACATAGCTTTACTACAGTGAGAAGCTAAGACGTTGTTTTTGATCATAGTCCTTCTTCTTTTTCGCTACTTAATATTCTTATAATCTCCTTATATTCTACTCCTGTTCCTTCCCGACCAAACGTTCAATTTTCTTATCTTAGCATTTCTTTCTTAATAGCACATCACGGGTGGAAAAGCAGCATAATGCCGTGAAAAGCCGGCCTCAGCTCCTCAGGCATGTACGTTTTGGCGACTCGCCAGCGAGCCCACAATAATTACTTGTACCAAAGCTAAAACAGAATAAATGATAGTAAGCTATGCTGAAAGCCCGTTATCTTGATTTGTGAGAAATACTTGAGGAGTTATATATGCTATTTGTTACGAATATGTAGGTAATACTAGTTGCAGCTTGGTTTTGTTCGTATTGGAAAACAATATTGTCTAAGGTACAACGTACAACAATATTCGAACGTTTCATACGTTCGAATCCCGGCCGTGCATCAATGGATTTGGAAAATGTATATGCAGAAATCGTCGTGAGAAAACCATTTTTCATTTGAATTAGAGGCGATGGACTCAAAAGCTGATCGCACATATGTCCGCGCTATACGCGCCGCAGTCATATTTCTATAGAAAAAAAAAACTGATTATGTCAGAAAATGCGGCACGCTTCTGACGTCTCAGCATTTCTTCTATTGAATTGACAGTTCGGCGCGGATGGATACTGCGATGAGCTATAGGTTATAGCTCATTACGCATTGAATGCTAACGTTGCTTTTGACTAGCACCGTAGAGACATCCAAACGATATCAAATTCCTAACATAACCGATCTAGGAAAGTGTCCAACGTGCCTTACAGGGGATAAAGTTTTGTTTAACGTTTCGAATTAATTTAATAAAACAAAGTTTTACCACGGAACCATGTTCTTGAAATTTACGAGACAGATAATGATCTTTGTTATTTGTAATACAATAATGAACCAGAGTATAAGATTATTGAGCAAGTTATTATGAAGTTTAATGCTTATTACAAGAGTAAATCTTGAGGGAGTTATAAGACGAATTGAAAACAAGGAGAAAGGGGGAAATGAGGTAGGAAACAGCCTTAGTTTTTAGCTTGCGGTACAGTCTACCTGCTATACAGTGTACGTAGGTATATTAACCTAGGTACACTGTATAAACATATAAAAAGATATACTCTTTGCGTTATTAAAACGAAATATGATCAACTGTATCCCCAAGCCACAGTAGATATTCTTTCAGAACTTTACGGAGTTCAAGATTATTTGAAGATGTCTACTTTACGGGATTAGGTAAGAGGCACATGCCTACAGCATGCCACCAACCAGCGTAAGCTTGGAATGTGGCTTCTTATTTTTGTGACGGATGGTCTTTGAAACCTATCTTCCTCAGAAGACGTTTACATAACATTATGAAAGTAATCGGTCGATAAAAAATACATATGATTTATATTATATCAGTACGATAAGGTAAATGTTTTCAAGATTGCCCTTTCGTGACTCCACCTGATCTGAACTGACCTCACCTATAGCTGACCCTATTCAATGTTGGGGATAACATGTTCAAACGCGGGGTGTAATATGTCAAATATTAAAAAGAAAGGCTTCCTGCATTCCTTGTAAAGGTATTTAATTTAAGAGGGTACAGAGGGAAGAGGGTAATTATTGTTGTCGTGCTTCAGTGATTTTGTTCAGATGGTCTTTTTGAAAAACCAGTTTCATAATGAAACGGAAAACATCATCTCAGCCACATGACATCCACTGCTGAACATAGGCCTTCTGTATCGATTTCTAGAGCGATGGATCTTGTGCGGCCTGTACTCAACGGCTTCCAAGAACCTTTACAAGATCGTCTTCCATCTAGTGGGGCCGTATTGTGATGCGATTTTTGGTGCATGCTCTCGAGAACATTCCACAGAAAACTCATGCAGCATAAAACAACTTAAATATACGGTCGTTTGGCCTAACTTTCCAGAAAGAAATAAATGTAGCTGAATGAAATTGGAAGTACTCACAAGAACTCGTCACATTGAATCGCGATTGGACATTCTTCAGTTGAATGCGAGCGAAGCTAGAGTCAAGTGAAACCAATATCTATCAGACGCCACTCGAATTTATTTCGGGGAATTTTGTGTTACCTATAGCGCGACACATACGGCAGAGATACAAGATATTTTATGGGACAATTTCGTGATATAAAATCATGTAATTTTATAAATCAATTGTAAGGACTGAGTACAGTAAGTAAGAAAGATGTGAGTGATATGTGTATTATTATGTGCTACATGTTGTACCGACCCCTCATGTTGTGAGATAAAGGTAGGAAGATGATGAAGAATCATAACTGTACTTAATGATCTTAGTCATTCATAAAATGGAAGCAGAGCTTCAAAACATTTTTTTTACAGTTATACAACTTGAATCATACAAGAAAGAGATCTGTTTCTTTCCGTCCAGAACTTTATCTTGAGATATAATCTTGTTTTAGCAAACTTACATTTTTCCCGCAACTGCGCAACTTAAATCATTTCGCAGCAGTTTCACGCAAGCTGATTCATTTCTGTCTCGCAATAGAGTTTGCACTTTAAATCGCACCTCATAAAGTTGAGCAATTTATAAAGTTGCTGGTTTGTGAGAAATATCGGTCGGGTGTTAATAAAACTTACACGATGCGAGTTCGAGCACCAGAAATGCTTCTAGATCGCATTCAGTTGCGCTTCTAGAGGTCACCCTTAGCTTTGAAAATTGTTTTACGACATTTGAGAACGACAGGGCAAGCGTATTATAAGTATACCTAACATCGATATATGATCGAAGAAGTATACGAAAATAAAGTAAGTTAGGTTTGATAGTCTTTTGTTAGAAAGGTCAAATTGTTAGCTCAAACAATATTTCGTGCATAACTGTAGCAATTAGGGACAGTGGCTGCAGTACAGGTTGGCATAAAAGTACTAACTTTATCCAGAGATGTATATATATATGTCTAAGTACTATTGTGTAAAAACAATTGAAGACAGCTAATAAATGTTAAGTAGGTATTTATAACGTGTTTTAAAACCGAAACCTTCCAAAACCCTTATAAAAATTACGATTCTCTATGAATCAATAATCATATTTTATCTCGACGGGTTTGCGAGGGATTGGTGGGAGATCGCCAAAGATAGAGGCTAGTGGAAAATTTTGGGGGAGACCTTTGCCCAGCAGTGGGACACAACAGGTTAACTAAAAAAATAAATAAAAATTTTAACTAGAAATTGAACAAAATGATCAAAGATTCGGACAAAGATTTCGTCTGTAAAACACCTGGGGTTTATTCCCGTTCTTATTTTCGTTCGTTTGATGAATATTCGGATGCTTATTACTACGAGCTACATTGTTTTCAGTCTATAAGATCAACGTTAAAACACGGTTCTAACCTAAGACCAAATATTCCAAACCAAAAAACTAGCCCTTTAAGTCAGAAATCGTGGTAAGAAACATTCGAATATTCACCAAACGAACGAAAATAAGAACGGGAATACGGCCATTGTTATGAACGCCTAGATAAGTTACACCTTGACACTATTAATATCAAAGATTCTCGCACAACTTTTCATGTCACTTTGCATCATATCGACATTTTCTCCGGTAAAGTTAAAACTTTTGCACCCAGTAAGTTGCAGTTGGCACATTCACAAGCGAGCCCGTCAAGGGTAATATTCTCTGTTGTAGAAATAGCTTTATATTAAAGTTATATTATACGGAAAAGCGGAACCTACGCTATGGTTACTTGTAGAAAGTTGTCGACATAACTAAGCTCTTATTAACTCATTCATTCATTCATTCATTCATTCATTCATTCATACTTATTTGGATTATTTCAACCTCAAAATTCTAACAGTTTTAGTGTGATAATAAGATATTAACTTATTAGATTATTATTTAGATTACTTAGCTATGTAAGTTCTGTTTTTATATGTAGGCCTATCTGTGGCGATCATCATTTTACTTCCTAAAAAATAATTCCAATATTCATTCAACAGCATTTTTTTCACGTTGCTTGAGAATAGAACAAGCAATAGGTATACATATATACATAAAATCACGCCTCTTTCCCGAAGAGGTAGGCAGAGACCAAGGATCTCCACTCCAATTTCCAACTTAGGCCTTTACATCTATATTAGATGATTTATACAGCGTCAGGAGGCAATCCACTCCAATAGGTATTTAATTAAATAAGCTCAATAAGCCTCAAAGAGTTTTCTTCAATCAAACAAATGGCCAAAATCATCCAGTCTTTTCAATTTAAGTAATTTCCTGAATGATAAAAATATAAACTGATTTCTCAGCATTTCCAAAATGAGTCAATAAGCAATGAAGGAGCTTACCGCAGCCCATAAAGTGCAGCCGCCCGAGAATCGAACCCGTTAGGTTATCCCAAGTGATTACTGTAATCCTGTATCGGTGCCGTTTAGATAAAGCGCTGGGATATCACTAAAATAAAGTCAAGGGTGAGTCGAGCGTACTTAAGAGGTTCGACTTCAAATTATATTCTTATTTTTCTCTTTTTAGTGTGAAGAAGGTTCGTCTGTTTGTGTTCTGTGTCGGTTCAATTATTTTTTTCAAAAAAATTTATTTTTCACTTTTTAGTGTAAGTAAATAAATACTGTGTAAATAAAAGTGTAAGTGTAAATAATATAGTAAGCTACATTAAGACCCTGCTTATCGTAGCTTAAGTAGGAAAGGATAAGAGAAGTCATGGGCAGGCCACACCGGAGTTCAGCAAGGGGGAAAACTATCAATCCCTCAGGAAAAAAAATATTTTGGACCACCTCGGGTGTAAAACTATTTAATGTTTGACTCAGATTATGAGTCAGGGTGTGTTGTGTAGTGAGAATGAGGTTTTTTGAATGTTACGGGAAAACTGTCAATCTCTCAGGAAAAAAAAATATATGGCGCCACCTCGAGAGTATACATCTTTCTAACAAAAAAAATATTTGGAAATCGGTCCACAATTTTCTTAAAGATCAGTGATTTTTTTAGTTTTACGGGAAAACTATCAATCCCTCAGGAATAAAATTTATATGGGACCACTTCGAGAGTATACCCTTTCAAACAAAAAAAAAAATTTTGGAAATCGGTCCACAATTGACGGAAATATCGCTGTACATACATTAAAAAAAAAAAAAAAAAAACGTACATACAACCTCCTTCTTTTTTTGAAGTCGGTTAATAAAAGGAACTACTTATACTGTTTCCATATAGGACCATTAGTTCAAGTATCAAAAAGTATGGCCAATGGATCTACGCATTTGTGAAGTTAGCCGTTTCAATGCGCCAGACTTGCCTTGCATTTTTAGGCCTCACATGGACTGCTAACATAAAATTTAGGACTGTATTTCTGTGTTTGGACGTGCAACAATGAAGATTATTTATTTTCCCACGGAGCCCTGAATCTCATAGCCACTGATGGAACTTCCTAAGGTCTCCGCGACCGATAATCGAAATAGGAAAAGTTTAGATACGTTTCTGTTACCTTGTTTGTGCACGGAACACGTTCTCACCTGGAATAAACAAATACATAAGTTAGACGGCTATTAATATCGTTATTAAATTGTATAGATGAAGCAATGTTGACTCTCCCAGCCCTATGGTATATGTAAAGCCAGTAGATCACTGGTGGTCTAGTGGTAATGGCCCCGCCTTCCGATCGTAAGGTCGTGGGTTCAATCCCGGTCGTGCACCAATGAGTTTTTTTTTCTGCCGTTATGTGCCAGTACTCTAACGGTGAAGGAAAACATCGCGAGGAAACCGGCATGTCGTAGAACCTACAAAGTTCGAAAACATGTGTAAAGTGCACGAAAGGAGCCTCTTTGAGGCGCACTTATAATACTTTCACCACACTGGTTCGAAATAATTGGTGACACGACAAGAAGAAGATAGTATATGTATGTGTATTTGTATATCGATAACAGAGCCGTGTTTGCCGAATGGGGTTCTGCCTCGACTTTAAATCTAAAGGTCGTGAGTTCGAATCGCGAATCAATGGATTTTTCGTTTCTTAAACAAAAAAAAAGGTATTTTCTGGTGAATTAATATTCTATGGCTAGAGGCAAGAATGGTATCGTGTAAATGGCGTTTTCCACTGCGGAGCGCAGTTAGTATAAAATAATATCTATCTATCTATCTAATCAGCCCACATCCACTGCTGAGTATAGGCCTCCTCATTTTCACGCCATAAAAAATAATAATAATATATATATAAAAATAATATATCTTATCTTAAAATGTTCAAACTAAGATTATCATCCCTTAAAACGAGTGAACCCCTCCAGTTTGAACTCTACACCATCAATACCCTTATATATCGTTATATCTCCAAGTTCAACCGACCGTTAAAAGGAGATCACTCGGGTATCTGAAGGTAAATCCAAACGAGGTGCTAGTAACACTAGGAGATGTACATGGCTTTGCCTAGAACATACCGGATTTATTATCACTGTATGTAAAAGTAAGTAAGATCGTATGAGTCAGTGGCCAACTCTGGCGACGCAGTGTTTAGGCCGCCTTAAGGCCTCCGTCATGGCTTAACGACTTTTTTAGCCGGGACCGACAGTTTAACGTGCCCTCCGAAACACAGAAGCGCTCAGATGTAAATACCACTACCTATTTACCTATACTTACTATAACTTACTAGATATCAACCCTCACACAAGTGTTTTAATGGCCTTAAGAAAGAGGGGACTCTTCTAACACAAAATGAAGAGTTCCCAACCCTAGAATAAGCAACTCACTTGTAAATAACAATAAATACATTTTTACTTTACTTTACCACTGGCGGTCACCCATCCATTTACGGACCGTTTAGAACTTTGCTTATCTTCGACGATTAACACTATAAACGGGATATTTACTATGATTTAATGTTTTTGGATTTTCCCGATATTTCGGTGTAGTCGCATACGCCATGATCACGGGAATAATGGTTATTGTGAGTGGGTAGTTTAAAAAGTAACATACCGAATATTCGGCAAAACTATTTATTTATTCATATTCATATTCATTTATTCATCAGGTCATGTAACTAGGAGATTGCTTGGTATGAAATTATGAATGTTGATGGATTTACGAGTAGAGGTAGGCCAAAGAAAAGATGGATGGATTGTGTAAAGGATGACATGAGTAAGAAAGGAGTGAGTGTTGAGATGACGGCTGATAGAGGAGAATGGAAGACAACTGACTTAGGCACCTTCAAGAAAAGAGCCTATTCCTACCTCAAAGGCCGGCAACGCATCTGCAGTGCTTCTTGATGCTGCAGTTGTCTGTGGGCGGTGGTAATCACTTACCATCAGGTGTGCCACATGCTCGTTTGCCCCCTCTTCCATAAAAAAAAAAGAACACATGTTGTGCCGACCCCACATAATAATAATATAATAATAATAATGCTGGACTTTTCACACAGCATCATCTAGCCCCAAAGTAAGCAAAGCTTGTATTATGGGTACTAGAATGACTGATAAACTACTTATATACTTTTTGTTTGTAAATACATACATATTATACATAGAAACACCCAGACCCGAGACAAATATCTGTAGGTCATATAAATATTTGTCCCGCGGCGGGGATCGAACCCGCAACCTCCTGCATCGCAGGCGGACCTTCGCCCACTGCGCCACAGAGGTCGTCATACACACATAAGTGGGAAAGGGCAGGAAGATGATGATGATGATGATGATGATTCATTTATTCATTGCTTATACTATGAACTAGTTGTTTCCCGCGATGTCGTCGGCATTGTATGCTGTTATTAAAACTCGTTTTCACATAAAACGTTCATCACTTTCCTGGACTGCTCTTTTTTAAAAAAAAGTTCGTATGAGTTAGTACCTAAATCTGGTGACGAATCTTTCAGAGGGCGCAGTCTAAAAATGCCAAATTTCATCAAAATCTGTTCAGCGGACATGAAAAGGTTACACACAAGTCAATTTGACATTCATACGAGGAAAATAATAGCATATTGGGTTGAAGTTGTCTACAAGAGAAATATGTCAAAAATTTATAAACAACAGACATATCAACCTCTTTTTATGTATACATCCTGTATCCTTCCCCCGTGTCTAATAAGTGTGAAGACGGAATCGAATCTTCGAGAAGTACCAAATTCTTTTAGAGAAATTCGTATGAATGCAAGTTAGAATTAATGGTTCACTTGGGTAGGTCAGTGTGATGAATGGAAAACTGAATAGTTGGTGATTTTTTTTTTCATATTTTCATCTATTTTTTTCATATAAACATCTGGAAATAATGAAATTGATTTCTTACTCCACGGGACGAGGTAGGTTCTGTAGAAAACTTAGCTAGCTTAGAGCTACACTACCTCTACGACGTAGCAGTCGTAGCGCCGCGTAGCAGCTACGGCAGCGAAATGGGTTTTGGCCACAGAACTATTGCCAATAACAAGAAAGTGCTAATAACTCAAGTACTTACTTCATCTATTTTCTTGGGTCTTTTTTCTTTACGGTCTTGAGTTCGAATAATGCCGTGAAGAACCAGGAGTAGAAGCACCTAGCTCTTAAGACAATTCCAAGTGATCCTTGCGATCCTAATATAATATGATTTTTCACTCGGTACTACTGCAGAAATTAGTCATACTACGAGTATAGAATTTAACTGCAATTTGTAAGGTATTTTTTTTTAAACATATAGCGTTATTTACAGAAACTAAGCTACTACATATTTACACATATTTACAAAATACAACAGGATTAGTCAAGCTATCTAAGGATCGTTAAAAACTATCTATAGATAGCTCAACTGATGCAGGTCACAGTCAGTCGGAAGCGTGCCCAAAACACCAGCGGCATTATCACGCTGGATGGCAATGCTGATCCTTTGAGCCAAAAATGTGCCAGCTCTCGGGTCACGATCAGCCAAATCTGCCGCCGCGCCAGGCCTAACGGATGTCCCCGGTAGATGTGAAAGCGCAAGAGTGTCTACGCAAGTAGCGTCCCAAAGGTCATCTTTTTTTGTTTTGAATTAAATACACGTGCTAGCAACAGCTACTAGTATAACTTTTAAAACTGCTTTGGGGGTAGGTGGAATTCCCCCAAATTATGGTAAAGAGGGAGTACTCGCCTCGCTAAGGTTTGCCCAACTGGCAACCTTAGGGCCTTTCGGCCGACAGTTATAGTCGGATAGTTGTATATAGGCTGAAGTGTCCAGTAAACTTCGTCAGCGCGATTCAGAATTTTCTATAGATATAGCTATACTTTTTGCGTGTTCCCAGCGCCATCTAGTGGTACAGCTCCGAAGTACGTCGCTGTCATTGACATCTCTTGAAGTTCAGCTTGTAGTTCATCTTGTAGTTCAGGCGATGGTAGATAGAGGTCGCCACACTACAAACTATGACTTTATAATTTTACCATAACCTAAAACTTAGTTCAGTGAATTTGCAGCATCACGAAAAAAATCCTTTCAGGGTAACTACAAAGGATTAAAAACTAAAATGGGATATCGCACAAAAGTTGGCTAGTGCCGCGTTAGGGATTATGCAAAAGCTATATAACAATGCACACTTCGTTTTAAAAACACCTAACCACAGAACTATATCTATTCTGGCATACCATTCTTGCCTCTTGCCACATAATATTAGCTCGTACTCCGTTGAGTTTTAGAAAGCAAGAGGCAAGAATGATATGCCAGAATGGTATCGTGTAAATGGTGTTTAATATAATGACCTTACAATCCATATCTATGGTAGAATAGATTTAATTCGATTTAATTAGAGTTTAGACGACTGAGTTTTATTTTTATTCAAGTTCAAGCACTCACTAGACCAACACAGTGTCTTTGGAACGAAGTTCCTTTTCGGACGGTATCGAGGATGGAGGCTAGGCTAGAAAAACAAAAGTGTTCCATTTTACCGTCACGACATATCGATGTCTCCGGGGAATAAAAGGATAACTGCAAAAATACAACTTTACAGGAGAAGCAAAAAACATGTTTTCGTTGATAACTTCACAAATTGTGCAAAATAGTGCGCAAAAAAAAAGATGCGCAGGGTGCGAAAAGTGGTGCGCAAAATGTCAAATGTATAAACTTCGTTCCAACCGAGTGTTCCACGATACTCACGTACTTTTTTATTTGTCTCTCAAGTCCACTCTTAAAGTCGAGCTCGGTTTATTAATAGATCTCTGAAGCTTTAGTTTGTGTAACTTTGTTAAGTGACGGTTGGCAGCCGCCCACCTGATAAAGAATTTATTCATTAAAAAGTTCGTACGAGCTAAGCGAGCTATGCCAGAGGCACGCGTTATATAATACTAGCTGCGCTCCCGCGGTGTGACCCGCGGTCCCTCGGGATTTTTTCATTTTTTCGGGATAAAAAGTAGCCTATGTCCGGCTCTGGGATACAACCTTTAACTATGCCAAATTTCAGCTTAATCTGTTCAGCGGTTTAGGCGTAAAAGCGTAACAAACAATATTAAGTATGGATGCTTCGTACATATGAAGCATCCATACTTAATATTATAAATGTGAAAGTAACTCTGTCTGTATGTCTGTCTGTTTGTTACGCTTTCACGCCTAAACCGCTGAACAGATTAAGCGTCCTAATTGTATTGTGCGAATGAGCTGGTATTAATTAGTTCCTCGTAGAGGCGCATTTATAATCCTTTCCCCACGCTGGTTCGTAAGAACTAGTGACACGACAAGAAAAAGAAGAAGAATAGATAGAAAATACTTTATTTTACACCACATGGACATTACAGAAAAAACAAACAAAGATACAGGAGAATATTTAGAGCGAAGTACAATGGGCGGTCTTATCGCTGTGAGCGATTTCTTCCAGACAACCTTAGGAACGTTACCTTAGAATTAGTTTTGTCAATTCTGTAAAGAAAAAAAAAAGAAAAGAGTAAAGAATTTACTAACTAAAATCATATTTTTTACAACTCATAGTTTGAAAATATGTACACTGTACAGGTTCATTCATTCAAGTCAATATGGCGCTCACATAGAATAAATACGATGAAATTCTTTCAGCTAAAATAATATTATTTTTATACGGCAAGTCTCGGCACTAAGCCTTAGGAGTGGGTCTCAAGGATTATTATTTTCTTTCATTATTGACTAAAATAGAAAATGTTTTCTACGTTTAGTTGTATATGGTTCTATTGTAGGAAGTTTATGCCCTTCTGACTTCAACAGAGGGTAAAGTCAGAAACTCATTTTAAAAATGGAATATGTTGGAAAATTTGAATAAGGTTGTGCACATAGCAGCATTACATAAATTTAAGGGTGGTCGCAGACCTATCCGCGCCGAACTGTCAATTTAACAGAAGAAATGCTGAGACGTCAGAAGCCAGCCACATTTTCTGACGTCATCAGCATTTTTTGCATACGCGGACAAATGTGTGATCATGTTTAAAGCAGTTTATGGAAATTATGTGACAAGAGCAACTCGGTCCGTGATATTGTTTTTTTTTAATAAACTGGTAGTCATTTATGGACAAAAAGACTTATTATCGGCTCAGTAATTGAAATTCAACCGAAAAATTAGATAAAATAATACAAAGTAAAGAGTATCACTGAGTTAATGCTACAGTGTAGTAATAAATCAAAGATTTATTCTATGTTATTTGATCTCGGGGCGGCTCATAAATATGTTTATATAGCCTGTTTTATGTCACCATTCCATTTAATCACCCTGTTATCTTCACTGAGACGAATCTCGGCTGCAGTGAATCATCTGTATCTGAATATTGACATACATAATCACTGCTCGTAAAGGTTAGGCAGAGACCACATTCATAGATTTCTAACTTTTACAATATTATTATGAGACTTCTGTCAAACACGAAGTATTAAAATCAATTTCTTTCCAGTCATTTGAAAATCTTGAAATTTTTCAAGTTATATTGTTGGCAAAAATAAGGAACAAAATAATTAACAAACGTGGATGTAATTTTCTGTGAGAAGCCGGACAAAGGAGGTCCCGACCCGGTTGTGAACCTGCGGTTTCTAATAGCCGGTTGCCGTTTTTTAAAAACATAATCGAAATAGGAGTTTTTACTTTTAAAAGTTACGATGGCTGAAGTACATGAACATACTTCAAAGATCTATTAGATTAAAAAATAGCATAATATTAATATATTATTTACTCCTATTAGTTCCTATGCATTATTATTATTACAGGAAAAATATGACAACATGACATATCCACGAAGTAATTAAAGATTCTGTGCCTTGGGCGTCTATGACCATGCTGTTCTCTTTCAAAAATCATTAAGTAGTTCACTTTTTTGTCTACTATTGCCACTTTAGTTAAAAAACCAGTCATTTTTTTAAAACCAAGCTTTAATATAGCAGTTTTATCCAGTTCCGCAGGCCGGAAATATTATAATTTAAGTTGTGACTTATTGCTGTTGCCAAGTTTATGGTAAATTAAAGATTTTAAGCTCTTTTACTGACCGAACGTTTATATCCCTTAAAACGCTATTTACACCATACCGTTCTTGCCTCTTGCCACAGAATATTAGCTCTTGCTCCGTTGAGTTAGAGAAAGCAAGAGGAAAGAATGGTATTCCAAAATGGTATCGTGTAAATTAATTTTTAAAGGCTGAACTAAACGGCTTTATAGGAAATAATCTACAATTATCATGGCTCTTTGTGACGCAATAAGGTATTCTTGGTAGCGTGGGTGGTATTGACGTATGAACGTTTCATAGGTTTTCTATTTATAGAATAACTTACTGCCCGTGGTATTTATTACCGGAAGTCTCTCAGGAAAATTTCACTTTAATGGAATAAAAAAGTATCCATAACTTACATGATCGTCTTTTCAGCGTGAAGATTTTTCGCATTAATGTGTGACTAGCAAGCATTAGAGAACTGGTGGTCTAGTGGTAGTGGCCCCGCCTTCCGATCGTAAGATCGTGGGTTCAATCCCTTGTCGTGCACCAAAGAGTTTTTCTACCGAAAAACTTATGTGCACTATGCCAGTACTCTCAAACGGTGAAGGAAAACGTCGTGAGGAAACCGGCATGTCGTAGAACCTTTAGAGTTCATTCATCAGAGAAAACATGTGTCAAGTGCACGAAAGGATCCTCTTTGAGGCGCACTGTAAATCCTTTCACCACACTGGTTCGAAAGAACTAGTGACACGATAAGAAGAAGCAAGCATAATTTTAACCGTTTTTAATGAAGGTAGCTCTACCTTGGATTAACTAGGCTAGTACAAATTGTTGTTTCATAACTAGTTGTAAAAGAATCATATTTCTCCATTCGTAACTATTCCCGTTTCTGTTAAGATAAAGCATCCAGTTATCAAAGAAGGAATAAAAAGTATTTTTTCTTAACCAGTTATGAAAATTAGTTGCGGAAGTGAACCAAACGACTTTTTATCTACAAAGTGAACTATTCTCATGAGACTGCGTGTTCACAGGGCGCAGCTAGCAAAACATAAATTAAATACCCCTAATCGAGTTGTAGGAGCTTGTTGACAATGAATGTAGGGCATGCAGTCAATCCGATTGTCCATCAAGCTATGTGGCTTTCTGTGTTTCTGTGTCCTTTGACATGCAAAGGTCGGCGTTATAAGCCTTTTATATTGGCCGTTCTGTAGTTCCTATTACAGGGACTCTAAATATGGGATTAGAATGCTCTAAACGGCGAAGGAAAACATCGCGAGGAAAGCAGTTAGTGTTCTTATAGGCGACGATGGGTTTGCAACCTGTCACGTATGGAATACTAACTTCTGCAAGATGTGGGCATGTATCAAATATGTTTGGACATGCCTCTGACTACCCCCCTTAGACATCTTCAAAGGATCTGGAATAAATAACATAAAAAAGATCTGAGAGAATGTCTCCCGCACCTTGGGGATACAGTCGTGAACCTGTTTACGTTTTTTTTAGAATTTATGTAAATGATTGGTTAGTATATAAAAAAAACATTGTTAACAAGCCCGCTGATTATTGCACATAATTAATTACTATGACATGGAATGGAATACACAATGTTTCCTCATGTTAGTTATTAATTATTAGTTTTGGAGCATAATTAAATTTAGCCGTAACATGCGACTAGTTTAATCCTTTCATAGTTTTGGTGGTAATCACTTACCATCAGGTGTGCCACTGGCTCGTTTGCCCCCTCTTCCATAAAAAAAAAATAAAAAAAATAAACGTAAAAAAAACTTAGGCCTTTACATCTTTTATAGATGATTTATACAGCGGCAGGAGGCAACCTATACCTACACTTAACGGGACGCTGCAGTGCCTGGGACATTGTTTGAGATGGAATAGGCTTGCCCAGCAGATAAACCATCCTCTCAGCTTAATCAGCCTGGCCCACAGGAAAGACGACGTCAATACGTGTGGAGCTGACTAAGCTGCGGGTTTCCTCACGATGTTTTCCTTCACCGTTAAGAGCTCATGTTAAAGCGCATTAAAAATTTACGAAACGAAAAATCCATTGATGCACGGCTGAGATAAACGTAAAGTAATACATAATCACTTTAAATAAACGAAATGGGATTTCGGTTGACACAACTGAACCCAAAGCACAGTACCTAGTCGAGTCATTCAATATCCTTAAAAACACACATTCAAGTACTTACCTAGGTATTAGTTTTATATCTATAGATAGTTCAACATCATCAGCTTATTCTAGTCATCTACAGTTCGCCCAACGGATCCAGGCATTCGTGAAGTTAACCGTTTGTCTGCTCAGAACACAATTTTGTATGAAAAAGCGTTCACTGCGCAGACAAACGGCTAACTTCACGAATGCTCGTTGGGCGAACTGTACGTGTATCTTTTGATAGTTCAACTAATCCAAGTCATTGCCAGTCGGAAGCGTTCGCAAAACTCTAACCTTACTAATAAATGTGGTATAAAGTTATTCCTGAGTGTAAACTGTCAAAATGTATGGTTCTTCCTATTTTATTCCGAGGAATAACTTTATACCACTTTATACCTTTTTTTTTTTTCTCACTGGGAAAAATGCGTTACGCATCCCCTCCGCCGGGGGGCGAGAGGGGTATGTGGGACTCCCCGGGGACTCCCGGTATACCCACTAAACGACCCAGCGTCATTCCGGCGTCGCCTGGAATGGAGGGGGGAAACCGGCACAGCCTTTACGTCCAGTCCCCCTCTGGCGATCCCCGCCCTTAAGGCGGCCCCGCATAGTGGTGAGTAGTGCAAGGCGGACGAAGGTGCCCCCACACCTAGCGTCCGCTACTCACCACCAGAGCTCTCCGCTCCCTTCGTCCACTGCGCACTCTAATTAAAGAGGTGCGCATGGAGAAGCCTCCAAAAACGGCCGCAGAGGACAGGGAGAGCGGCAACGTAACACCGACACTCCTCTTCCACTGCGGCCCCGCCGCCGACGCATCTTACGGTGCGCCACCATTGGGTCGCGGGAGATAGGGCGAGCGGCAACGAAACACCGACACGCCTCTTCACCCGCGACCCTACCCGCTAGACGCCACCAGGGCGTCCCCGCCTGGGATTCCTTTTGGCTTCACCGTGGGCCTCCAAACCACGGTTACTAAGCCCCCCCATCGCGTCAAGATTGGAATCCATCGGGGGGGGGGGGGGATACCACTTTATACCTTGTCTAACAGCATTAACAATACAATTTCAAAGGTTGAATTTCAGTCTTAAAACCATTTGAAAGTCTGAATATTCTGTAACTCTGACTGTACTTTAGGATTTATCTGTTATTCGAATCGCATGTTTGTATCCGACCAATATAGAGCGGGAATCCCCGGAGATAAGCTAAACCCAATATTGGCTTATACAGATTGCATGTCTGGGGAACTACACGATATATCTGATAATGAATAGTTTGACTTCGGATTATACAAGAATAAGGAGGTAAGATATACAGGTAATTGTAAGGTGGAGTAAAACGATATTGGTGTAGTGCGTCATCCATGTTAAAATAGGCTTAGAATTTGCTTTGTGATTGGTCAATTCAAGCGGGGTATTCCCGCGTATTCTAAAAAATACTTACATATCAAAAAAGGTTTTTGTTGTGTTTATTTTTCAACACCTAAAGCACGTGTTATCGCGCATATCAACACTAATATTATAAAGAAGAAAGATTTGTTTGTTTGTTTGTATTCAATAGACTCTGAAACTTCTGGACCGATTTGAAAAATTCCTTCACTATTAGTATCCTACATTATCCCTGATGGATATAGGCTATATTTTTATCCCGGGAAAGTGAAGTTTTCCCGAGGGCCCGCGGGTAACAACGCGACGGACAGCTAGTTTATTGTCAGTCCCGGCTATTTAAGTCGTTAAGCCATGACGGAGGCCTTAAGGCGGCCTAAAAACTCCATCACCAGAGATGGCCACTGACTCATACGAACTTACTAACTTACTTAGCTAGTTTATTACAAAATTAAATAACAGATGAATTAGAACCTTCTTACAACTTTCCGATTTAAAGTCTAGTTATTCGGTCTGCTCTCGGACCTGAATTGTAATTTAAAATGACTCAAAAAAAAAAAAAAAACTTACAACCTTAACATCTATTCTAGATAATGCATAGTGTCAGAAAGCAATCTATGCCTACACTCAACGATCCCTGTAGTTCCAGGGACATTGTTGGAGATGGAATAGAACACCTAAACCGTCCTCTCAGCTTAATCGGACATGACTCAATAACACTGATATCTAATGACGCATGGCTCATGAACATCGATCTACATGAATAGAGCATTAAATGAACATTATTGTGCTATAACACGTAATGGCACCGTTGGGAATAGTTCAATAATAAGCTTTGCTTTCCAAAATGCAGTGTATCGTGGAATTTTTTTTTATTTGCTCGTAGTAACTATAAGTACCACCTAATTCTTTACGTCTATAAGCCATTAAGGGAGGGAGGGCCTACCTGGCCGTAACACAGTTTCTAACTAGCACGGGAAGTAGGTTCCTTATTTCATAGTGCATTAAGATCATTGATTGCCTAGTGTCAAGTCAATGACTTGTTGCTACTTATAAGTCTAAACTATCGATATATATCAATTATATATTATACTATCGATGTACATTTAAGTTGAGCAATAAAATGTTTAATTTTCGGGATAAAATGAATGTGGTAGTTAGTGATTTTGTAATAAAACGAAGGAAGTACTTTTCCCCAGGATAAAGAAGATATTAGTTACAACAGACACAAGTTTTTCGCATAACATCTGAGAAAGTAGATGGCACAAAAATAGCGTTGTTCTTAATGATAATTGTCTTCCTCACAGAACTAGATATAGTTCTGTGGTCTTCCTTGTTTATATTTCTAGTATGAAAAAACAATACAAAGCTTGTTCCACTTTATAGCAGCTTTTGTTAGCCCTGTAAAATACAGACGAATACAATTTTATCAATTTGTTACAATAAGTTTGTTATTTCTGTACAAATCGGTACCAAATCTCCTGGCCTTGGCTATTTTTATTCAATTTGGAACACTTGGCGGTCCTGACAGGCGCGTTATTGGCGTAATAGGATTTTTGTGAGACTCGTAAATTCACGCCTTTTCCACATGTCATAAACAAATAAACAAAATTGAAATGACTGCTTGTAACACAAAAATAACTTTACTATACGCTACTACTAACAGTCTAAAAACAGAAAAATAATGAAAAAATACGTATTGTGGAACACTCGGTTGGAACGGAGTTTCAACTTTCACATTTGACATATGTCAAATAAATTATAAAATCCTTGCAATGCTCTTCCGTTCTAACAATGTAACAATCTAAGGACTGTTTTACGACTGCGCTCTTCGCACTGTGACGTTTTGACCAAGGTATGTCAGTATCGTGACGCAAAAATCTAACACTTTTCCCCACCCATCCGATACCGTTCGAAAAGGAACTTCGTTTCAAAACTCGTGTTTGTTTTTCTAGAATTTTCGTAAGATATGTCTCAAATAAGTAAATGTTGGCAGTACAATACAGATTATTCACAGACATTGTATAATATAAACATTCATCGTGGGACACTCTGTAAACACTGGCTTATTTGCGATTCAGATTGGACGGATCCTAACGTCTTTTCATGATCAAATTAGGGATGTACAGTCAGCAACGAAAGTTGATTTAACAGTATGGATTTTCAAAACGTCATTACTTTTCTTTTTTAGAAGAAATTAAACTTTTTGAGCACTTTTTGAAAATTTTGGCCATGCATGTTACCGATGTCGGAAATATTCTTGTGAAATATCAAAATGTTAATCGACCTTCGTTGCGAACTGTACTTTGACATTTCTGTCAGAACTGTCACCAAGGTCATACTCATAGTTACGAGTATTTCAGAATGAAGCTATATAAAATAGATGATATATTGATCAAGATTACTTATAATTATTATTTGTTTACTTTAATCTCAAACTATCACGTGCAAACCCTAGTAAACAAAGTCGTTTAATTAAACGTCTGTATCAAAGACGGCGTGTTGACATCTCGTATCGGTTGGTGAAGGCAAGCGTGATTGGGTTCGAACTCGGAATTACAATATTGATGCATCTAGTCGTATAAGTTATTAGCGAGACAAGGACAGATATAGTTCTCTCATCGGCATTTCGTATTAGTGACCACAGTAAACTGAGTGATGCTATTTTTACGAACTTTATTCCGAAACTACTGTGACTTTTGACTTCACTTTTACACCTTATGTGACCAGACTATAATCTATCTAATAAGTATGCCAATTTAATCCAAATCGATTCAGAAGTTGGCGAAAGAAAAGACCCATACAGCATGTATGGGTGTTTTCTTTACCATAGACAATAGATATGAGGATTTTTTCGCTACGGCTATACCTATACATTGAATGTCGAAACTCTCCAATCGACGGTGGTTTTATACAAAATACTATTTCTTTTTTCTGCTCTTGCGTTATAATACCTTCTCAACCTCGAGTTATTTACGCTTGTGTAAACACGACATCTTTTATCGAAGGGAGGGAATAATGATCATATAAACTCCAATGATCCTTAATATAAGGGATCATAGGAAGGGTTGATACTGTGGAAGTGAACCAAATATTTTGCAAAAACTAGGAATGAAAATGGCGAATTGCTCGAAAGGAACCTAAAAGGTACAAGTTTCATTGTTGCGGCAGGATTTTTTTACAATTGAGCTCAAGGGCAATCGACGCTATATAGCTGATTTTTTTGTCGGAGCACCTACCTACTATTCCTACAATGGTGCAATTATTGATAAGTACTTTATGTATTTTTAAAATATGGCACTTGTAGTTTTTCTATAACCACGACACAGGAGTTTTTGGTGTGGGGTCAATCAAGACTACGTAATGGGATCCTGTTGGGTGTTATAGATTTATTTATATTAGAAAACAAACTTCACCTTTTCAAATGTGGTGATGAGGGATGCTCCCTCGACTCACTCGCAGATCTGAGAGTGACAGAGTGATCGATGATTTACATTTTAATTTTGTAAAACGCTTCATGCTTGTCCGGGGATGAGAGGATATTTACACGAACTTTTGTGTGTTTATTTTTAATAGAAGCTATTTGCTATTTGAGTATTAGTCTGAAAAGGACTTTTGAAAGAGTAAAGATTAAATTTAATAGAATACTTACTCGTATTGAGTATGTTTTAAAATAAAATCTACAGGTGTATGACAATACATTAAACTATTTTTTTTTTATTATTTCATTTTAGCTTTCATTTCATTTATTTACATTATCAACCCTATCTTAATAGGATAACCTAAAACGATAGAGTAGTTATAATATTTATTATTTAAATTATTAAAAAATATAATTATTATTATTTAAGTAGGTACTTATTCCTTTTCTTTTGGCGAAAAAGGTGAAACAAGACTGTTCAAAGTTGTATGGGACGTGGTCTATGAACCAATAGCGATACTGTAATGGTATTTGTGTAGGGATGCCTCATCTACATATTTGTGCAAAGGGCATCAAAATCTGACCCTGCAGAGTTGAGATATACAGGGTGGATTTTTAATCATTATAGTAACAGGAAAACGTTTTTAGGAGACCATGCATAACTTTTTGATGTATTCTAAACTGCACTAACTCATTTTGGAAAAAGTGTACAGTCAGCGAAAAAAGTGCTGACCATAAGCGGTCTTTGAACCAATAGCGATACTGTAATAGTATTTTTGTACAAATACCTCAACTACATCCATATGCAAAGGGGCATTAAAATCTGACCCTACCGTTTTGAGATATACAGGTTGGAATTTCGAGACTAGCTCATAGGTCAGGTACCTTAACCGTTCTAGTTACAGGAAAACGTTCCTAGAAAACCATCCATAACTTTTTGAGATATTTTAAACTGCATTCACACATTTTGTAAAAAGTGTACAGTTAGCTAAAAAAGTACTGACCATAAGCGGAATTTGAACCAATAGCAATACTGTAATAGTATTTCTGTATAGATACTTCAACTTCATCCATATGCAAAGGGGCATCTAAATCTGACCCGGCAGTTTTGAGATATACAGGGTGGAATTTCGAGACTAGCTCATAGGTCAGGTGCCTTAACCGTTCTAGTTACAGGAAAACATTTGTAGAAGGCTATTTATAACTTTTTGAGATATTCAAAACTGCATTTACACATTTTGGAAAAAAAGTACAGCCAGCGAAACAAATGCTAAAATCCCAAAAAAATGTTTAAAAGATTTAGGACGTGGTTTTTGAACCAATAGCAATACTGTAATGGTATTTGTGTAGGGATGCCTTATCTACATATTTTTGCAAAGGGGCATCAAAATCTGACCATGCATCCTTTGTGTTTTAACATTAAATTAGGTTAAAAACTAAGGCAAAGACGGTTTCCATACAACAGACAAAACAAACCATTTGTTTTTAGCATTCTTGAAATTGCTCGGAGTGATTTTGATTTGGAGAGGGAGGCGCGTGGCACAGAAGAGCACTAATGAAAGTTATAAGAAAGTGGAAAACAGGAGGCCATTTCATTTCACAGCCCAGCGAGCATCCGAGCCTACTAGACCGCATAGGATCGGCGTACACAGTACAAACATACAATGTACAACTAAAATGAACAAAACCTGGGCCGTATTCCCGTTCTTTTTTTTCGTTCGTTTGTGGAAGATTCGGATGTTTCTTACTGCGATTTCTGACTTCAAGGGCCAATTTTTCGGTTTGGAATATTCGGTCCTAGGTTAAGACCGTGTTTTAGCGTTGATCTTATCGACCGAATATTATCTATCTCATAGTTAGAAACATCCGAATATTCATCAAACGAACGAAAAAATGAACGCGAATAACCCCCGTGGTTAACATTTGCACGAGAAATTTAATATGACCTCATTTAGGCAGAGATTCTTAAAAACTTTTGAAAAAGGTACCGTAAAGTACCTTGGCAATTGAATCGAATGAATAAAAAAAACGTTTGAATTAAAACGGTTATAGAAGCATGAAGGCACAGTAGACAATATATTAAAGGCAGTCACATTTTGCGATATTTAGCATTCCATAATTACCTACAAGCCTATCGCCACCTATAGAGTACTAACTGGTATCCTCACGATTTTTAAGTTCACCGTTTGGAGCTCGTGTTATAGCGCATGTAAATTTTACGAAACGAAAAATCCGTTGATACACGCCGGGATTCGAACCACCCATTTTCACCTTCAGATTGAAAGTCGAGGCACGACTCCATTCGAACAACACGGCTCAAATATATATGCTGTCGCAAAAATCCAAGTTACCAGCGTAAACGACATTATTTAACTGACATTTTTTCCTACTAGAGAACTCTGAGTAGGAAAAAATGTCAGTCATGTACCTATTATGCAGAATATAAGTTACCTAAGACGTCGTTTACACGATGCCATTCTGGCATACCATTCTTTGCCTCTTGCTTTCTCAAATCAACGGAGCAAGAGCTAATATTCTGTGGCAAGAGTCAAGTCAATGGTATGCCAGAATGGCATCGTGTATACGGCGTCGACTAATAATACTTAATTAGTCTTTCTTAAACTTTCGCGATCACAATTCATCTTTAGAGATATATTTTATAACAGGATTTTATCGCGTATTACCTTTATTATTTCCCGACGTTTCGGCTGTATTGCAACAACCGTGGTCGCCCGCGACCACGGTTGTTGCAATACAGGTAATACGCGATAAAATCCTGTTATAAAATATATCTCTAAATACTTAATTATTTACAGAACTAAACAATTATTAATTTTAAAAGTTTTTGTTCAATATAAATTAAGAGCAAATATAGAATTTCCAAAAATTTTTGCACCAAAATAATACAGGAAATTTAAGGAGGTCAACCTTTCGACGGACGCTTTCATTTTGTTGACATTTGGAAGCGTAGAACACATAAGCGTTCTGAACGCGTCTAGTAACACTTTGGCACCTTTTAAATTAAATAAATGTTCAAGCCACGACAAAAAGCTTTTTTTTTAATAACGCACTGTCCTGTAGGCGTGGACAGAGACACTTACGATCCTGGCGCTCTTTTACGCTTCATTCACACTCACCTCTCAGTTACATAATGTTTCATCAAGAACGATTAAGTCAGCTAATATATTAACATAACGCATGACGCGAGCACTTCAAAGGAATAGGGGTGATAAAATATACATGTAGAAAAACTGGTAAATGTCAAAATCAACACGTTTATTCTATACGCCCAGTGTGTACAAGCTTAACTGTCAACCGTGGGCTACCTGACCCTCGCCCGAATGAAGCCGACCGAATAATCTGTTTAAACTTTTAAGTTGAAACGTAAAACCACACTTGGACAGATTGAGTTCATTGAGTAGATTCTGCAGCTTTTAAATAAAATCTAGATTTATAAAACATTCTCAACCTCATCATTTTGACAACCTCACAGTTCACAAACGTAGTGACGATAATTTTGGTTTTGCTTCTTGTGGTCATTCGTATAATCGTAAGTAAATAGTTATACGATAAACAATTAATGGTTGTGCGATCGGCGGATATTTGTTCCGGATCATCCTTGCGTGGGGTCAGAACTAGTACAGCCTAGGTAGGTATGTGACTTTTGGGTGGTATATTAATTTAAATCAAACTGATACTAAGCTCGGCACATAACTAAAAAGACTAGTTTTAGGTTGGAACACTGCAATAAACGATTTAAAAGTTCGAGTGACGTAGTTTACCATCAAATATGCATCACATTCCGGCTTCACCTGAAATTTCAGTCCAAAAACTGTTTTGCTACGTGAGGTGGACTAAGCGACTTGATTTTGATTGTATGGCAAGTACGGTGGACATTTTCTCACATTAAAAGAAACAAGATCCTTCAAAAATGTATAACATGACACGGCTTTACTAAGCAAAATGTGGGCATTTGCTAAGTATAATATGGACATCTTTCATGGTTCTCAACATATCGTAAAGATTATGTTCAAAAAACCTTGAATGATTTGATGAAAGAGAACTTCCGCCTCACTTTAAAGATGGACCATGATTCCGTTTCGTATTATTTCCCTTTTCGTATTTCCATAAACAAACGACATTGTCCTCAAGCCTCAATCGCTCCAGCCTCATAACATCAACCGTAGCACTCTTCTGATTTGAATCGCAAAGCGCCGACTATTCCGACTATGCCCCAATCTAGTTAAAGTAATTGCATTTATCTAAACGAAATGCCGACGTTTGTAGACCAATACGGGAAACTCTATCACGTGGGTAATTAGATTTGTATGATCTTTATGCTTAGATATTTTAGAAGTTTCAAGGGAAAATATTTGATAATATTGTATATTACTTAGTAAATACAATACACTTACAATATGTATCAGTGCTAAATTATTTCTTATTTTCAATGAACAGGAGCAGAATGAATGTTTATTGTATTATTTTAATTGAATGTACCACTGAATTTGGACACGTCATCAAAAATGTCGCAATCTTTCTCAAAATAGTAAAAATACCTATAATTATCATAATTTTGAGGTGAAATGAAGGCACAGAGTCGTAGCAAGTGGAGATCCGTGGTCTCTGCTTACCCCTTCACAGGAGAGAGGCGTGATTTAATGTATGTATGAAATGGAGGCCTATTCTCACAAGTCCCTAGATGTAAGCTAGTGTATGTTTCGAAACTATTTTTTAATTCCGTCGATTACATTTTTCTATTCAATTCATCGTCCAAAGCAATTACTTCAATCGAACATCGACGGAATAATTTGAAATCCATTTAGAAATTCGGTTTCGTCCGTGAATTATTCGAATCATCTTCGATGCCGCAGCTCACTTTGATTTGCAAATGAACTGCTCGGCTCTTTGTGTTTGAGCTGAGTGGATACCGATGAAATACGTCTCGAGTAAACTTTGAGAAGCAGTCCTCAAAATCAAACTAATTAACTATTAATACGAAAGTTTGTCGAAATTAATAAATATGTTTTTTACTTCTTCCCGCTGATATGGCTCGACGGATTTAGATGAAGTTCTAGTAGAGCCAACTTTGGATCTCATTATAAAAGTTTATATTTTGGGAATAGATAGCGCGGTCAGTAATTTTCAGCAATATTCTGCGATCTTGAGCTTCACAGTCTTTATCATAAGGCTATTTAGTAACTCTCCAAAGAGTTAGGGTCTGTTACGTCATCGCTAACATCACCTACGTAGCAGATTGCTTGCCAAATCCTCAATGGCTGGCATTCTTCCATATTGTTGAAAAATGCCTTTATTTGCTCCGACGAATCGGATTCATCTGTTTTACCCCGTTTTACTAACCATGAAGTTAGCAATTAATGGTTGAGTGGAGGAGTGTGGTCCTTCGCTGCAAAGGTCGTGGGTTAAACAGATCATTTATCAATATAATTTTCGTAAATTATACCCATTACAACGTGCTCGGTGAAGGAAAATAGCGTGAGCATGAGCAGTAATAATAGGCTTGCAAGTTGTCATCTATGGAATTGTCAATATGCTCGTAGACGTAAGTATCTCTCACTTACTTTTAAACTCCAAAAATTTTATGGTTACTCCTAAGTTACACCCGGCGTAACTTAGGCGTAACACGTTTATTAATAGGGGCCTAAGATTTTTAGGGAGGAACTTGATTAGGTACATAAAAAAATTCTGGGAATATCTACCTTGCCTTTCCGTGCATTTCTCTGATTCATGTTGTGCTCCTGTTCGTTAAGTTAAGCTCGCTAATATTTTCAAAGAGAATTTGCAGAAAAGCATTTTATGAAGTAATAAATGAAAACATTAAAAATAGCTCTCTTCGCTCAATGAAATGCATACTTTTATTGAGAAAACACCGATGAATAAAACTTTTCCGATGAAAGCTCAAATTGTACAAAGCATTTTCACATAAATTATATATTGTAGAAACTCTTACGAAAATAATCAGTTGAATGAATTTGAAAATACATTTAAACGCCATTTACACGATACCATTCTTGCCTCTTGCTTTGTCAAACTCAACGGAGCAAGAGGCAAGAATGATATCGTGTAAATGTGTAAAAGAAAAATGTTTGCAAGCGCCTTCGCGATTCTATTAGCAATTCACAATACAACCTCGAGGAAGAATCAGTAAGTTTGTAGTCAGTGGGCGAAGCTCAGTGAGAACAGCTATACAAGTGTAATTTGATAATTGTAAAGAATCTCCTGGCATAAGATTAATCGGTAAAATAACAATTGATCAGCACAACCAAAAATGCGCACTTTACAGTGATAGTGTGAAAACTATGCTTGGTTCTAATAAAAAATCTGTTCCTTTGGCATGCAAATGACAATTATCATTGGATAGCACAATTATCCAAGAATGCTATAAAGAAAACAGATTGAGAAAATTCCTTCATTTGTGATCTTGGCATCGAAAATAGTGAACAAGGGCAGAAAAATTTTAAATTTCTTAAATGTCGAATAACTCGAAAACCGTGAGACTTTTACTGAGCACAAGTTTTGCTTTTCTGGTTCATTATGATGCACTCTACCCGTAGTTAAAGGATTATCCACTCATTACGGGACACCCTGTATATTGATGTCAACGGTCAGCGAATTTTACAAGTCTTGATGTCTTTTGTTAGTATTTAAAAGTAAAAAAAGTAAGTAGGTTCGTATGAACTAGTGGCCAACTCTGGTGACGGAGTTTTCAGGCCACATTTAGGCCTCCGTTATGGCTTAACGTCTTAATATCACGAAGCGTAGAAGCACCGAAAGGCGAAAGAGCTTATTGATAATCCAGAACAGAACTTTGCTTAACTTCGACGATCTATCAAGAACCAAGCTAGGCAACCGTGTGCTTCCTTTTTTGTCTCAGAATGGTGTAGCTGTTTCGAGCTGTGATAAGTTAAAGTACATGCCATTAGCCACAGGCGTTCAAGTTTGGACCCACTTTGGGCCTTCCAAAGTCACATTAGGCCCGAATTCGATGTTTGTCACGTTGCTACCATAATTTTCTCGTTTGTGGCTTCGCTATCCATTTTTAAACGGTGATACATAGTTTTATTAAATGTTTTCTTTCGGTGGGGGAATTTAAAAGATAAATTGTCATAAACAGATGTTGAATATTTGAGAACGCTTTGTATAATAACAAAGGGCGATGCTAAACAATGACGATGTATTTTTATGTAATATTTATCTTCATAAAAAACGTAAACAGGTTCACGACTGTATCCCCAACGTGGGGTAGACATTCTCTCAGATCTTTTTATGTTACTTATTCCAGATCCTATGAAGATGTCAGAGGCATGTCCAAAAACATATTTGACATATCTTCATAATCATCAACTTATTGCGTTTTACTAGTTAGACGTTTGTTTACCATTTAAATCTAGTTTTTGAGTTCTAGCAACAGACGTCTAGTGTACTTAGAAATGATTTTTTTTGTTATCTAATCCTAAGATAATATATATCACAATAGAGAGGAGTGGAAGAAACGAAGGGAGGCCTTTGCCCTGCAGTGGGACATCACGGGCTATTAATAATAATAATCCTAAGATAGCTCAACTGATCCAGGTCACTGTAAGTTGAGCTATCTATAGATCGTTTCTAACGATCCTTAGATAGCTTGACTAATCCTGTTGTATTTTGTAAATATATTTAAATATGTAGTAGCTTTTGTAAATAAAAACTTTCATGAGATCCTAAGTAGGTTAGTGGTTTTATTTTCAGCTCAGAAAAATCTGCCGTGCAGTAAAAGTTGATGTAGATAATACGTTCTACTCAAACTTCTTAAGCCTTTGTTGCAAGCACCAAATCAATTTATTCAAATACTAACAAAGCAACAGTTTAACTGCGGTTACAGTCGGCAAAGGACCGCAGTGAATCGCCGCAGGAACCCGAAGTTACGTTAAGTTCCTGGTTTCGTGGTAGCCTGGCTTATGCCGGCCGTGGGAATACTTTAAAACAATGTTTTTCAAAATACAAGGACCGAAATTAGCTAGGGGATATCTAACACCTATTTATACTCGTACTATGATTTGAAAAAAAATCTGATTCCGTTTGTGTACTAAAGATTTGTATACCGTGTTGATACGGTGGAGAATGTGACACTTAATTATAATTTTAAATTTTTTTATGTAACCATTCTTCTAACCAATAAATTAATTTCATTATCCTATCCCTTTTGTTATAAGTCTGAAAGTTTGTGAGTTTGTTTGTATATTTATCATGCCTTAACCAATGGACCGATTTGGAGGAAAGCTTGAAATAGTAATTCGAAAAGTTGATTTATTGCGAGAGAAGACACGGGTGGAAACTACATAAAAATACTTATTCATAATTGGTCAAGCTGTTTACGACAGAACAAAGAAACGTTAGTAAAAAGTTTCATCGTGAGTTAATTATGTTAAACTTGGTTGATACGAGGTTATAGGGTAAACTGCTAGAACTTCCTATTCCGGTCAAACATAATTAAGGTAAACGCCCCGGTTCGCCGCTGGATAACATATTTATGGGTCGAATTTATGGGGTGCCAATAATTCCAATACCGTGCTTGGAGGCTATGTAATTGGTTCGGGCGAATTTAAATACTGTGAATTCAGTTTTTTTAGAAGAAAGCAGATTTTGCCTAGTGTACCTAATGATAGGTTGCTCAAAGAAAAGATAGGTTGATGAAAATACAATTAACGTATCAAGAAAAATCTTATTCTCAAAACTTTTTCGAAAAACTACTCATAGTATTAAAAAGAACGTGAACTCAATAAAAAAATAAGTATAATGCCCATAGTAATACTTTCCATGCTCTCCACTCAATGTTCCTATGATGTAATCTAGTTTTAGCCACTGCCAAAACACTCCGAACAGATATTTGTAAGGCGCCGGGTCGGGAAACGGAAGTAGGTACTATTGCCAACGCGATACGAATCAGTAATGTCGGGATGTGTTTCTCGTACCACAAATATGCGAATTTATGACAGAAGACGGAACGTCGGGAATAAATAGGGCAGGTACAATAGAACCATATCTACATTAAACTAGCGCACCTCGTAACCCACAGGTGTAACGCGCGTTCTCTTGAGAATACTTTATTTTTCCGGGAGAAAAGTAGTTTATCATTTATCTAGGCCATTTTAGCATAAAAGGAACGCTCCATGTATGAATGAGCGCCCGAAACAAATTTACAGTACAATCGCCCAACCCGCTTTCGTGAGATAGAACAACTATATCTAAAGTTATCCCATGTACTGAAAAACGTGACGAGAATCGGTTGTACTTTTGTATACGGTCGTGCTCAGTACCGTGTTATTGGATCTATAGACAAAGTTAGATTTTCTAGAATAAACTAGAGTTTCCGAAATAAAAAGCCGGAAACCGCACGAAATCAGGGGGTTATTCCCGTTAGTTTTTCCGAAATTTTGATGAATATTCGGATATTTCTTACTAAGAGCTATATTGTATTCGGTCGATAAGATCAACGTTATAACATGACCCTAACCAAGGACCAAATATTCCGAACCGAAATATTGGCTCTTGAAATCTGAAACCTTAGTAAAAAACATCCGAATATTCAACATATGAATGAAAAAACTAACGGGAATACGGCCCCTGATTTCGTGCGGTTTCCGGTTTTACTCGTATAATGCGACAAGATGCATTTGTTATTTGACTATTAAGTTTTATCGAAAGTTATTAAAATAAAGGCATATACAAAGCGGGTATGGTGCTGGCCGGGTGCCGCATGCTCGCATGCATGACGTTTGAAGGAAAAGACGGATAAAACTTAGAAATTCTTGTCTGGACAAAAGTCAGACAAAATCTTGACCGGATAAAAGCCATCTCTATCAGGACTTTGCACTTTGGAACAGAATACATAATAATTTCGATGGAGAAATATAAGAAGTCAATGAACTCCTTGTGGGATTGAAAGGAATAGTATCTTTGATGTGGGTAGTAGAGGTGTTTGACTTACACCGATATTTACATTTTGATATTTGGCGTTTTTTGCATACCACCCTTCAGAGTTCGACTTTTATTTTGATCTGTCTCTTTACTTGTCCTTATTTTTCAGACCGAAATCTACTCTGTTTTATCTAACCTTGAAAGCTGAGCCGACTCATTCTTAAGAAAATACGTTTCATTAACTTAAATAAGGAATTCGTTTGAATAAAAGTCGAGGGTACGAAAATCTGGCCTCGTAATGAAAAAACCGGGCAAGTTCGAGTCGGGATCAAATTTTTTTTCTAGTCAGTTTATTTTCTTCGATACCGTCCAAAAAGGAACTTCGTTCCAAAAATAGTAGATTGAGATGTATCGTAGATGGGGTATTTTCGATAAATATAATTCGTATAAAGAAAGAAGTAGGTAATGTACTTACCCGTAGGTATAATTAATTCCACTCAACTTGATACATTCATGCAAAAAAGGGTTTTACGTACAATAAGGTTATTCTAATAAGGGTTTGATCTTACAGTACGGAACCCTGAAAAAGACTGTTAGAATAAACAGATGTAGATACAGCCCGATGAGTGGCTGAGGACCTTTCAACCTAAATCATAAAAATGTAAGAGGATCGTTCTAAACGTAAATAAACACAATAATCGTAAAAACATCTAACTTAGGCCTTTACATCTATATTAGATGATTTATACAGCATCAGGAGGCAACCTATGCCTACACTTAACGGGACGCTGTAGTGCCTGGGACATTGTTTGAGATGGAATAGGCTTGCCCAGCACCTAAACCATCCTCTCAGCTTAATCAGCCTGGCCCACAGGAAAGACGACGTCAATACGTGTGGAGCTGACTAAGCTGCGGGTTTCCTCACGATGTTTTCCTTCACCGTTGTGAGCTCGTGTTAAAACGCATATAAATTTTTCGAAGCGAAAAATCCAGTATAAACTAAACTAGTAAAAACATCGTCCCAAATGGAAAACCATGCATTGCCTTATTTACATGTAGGCCGCCATTTCGTTACACATGAAGGATACGCATTTCCCCCGAGTCTCTTGTTAATTAATAGGACTGGGATAATTGCAAATTTTATAACATTGTTTTGTTTTGAGTGCTTTGATGAAACTAGGGGTTTGTTTTGTATTTAAATGCACCGAATAGATTTATATTTGCGGTATTAAGAATTAATATTTCATCGAAAACTGTCTGTTTTAACGAATGATTCTGATTCTCCACAGTCTACGCTAACGGTATTACCAAGTCACTTAAAAGAAAGAGTGGAATGATTCACACGAACGTTTTTGAATAATACGAGTAAAGCTATTTTATTATGCTCGTAGAGGCTGGACAAAAAAAATATGCTTTTACAGACATTGCCTCTTCTGAGTAAAATAGACAAAATTCATAGTTCTGAAAATAGTATAACGACAAAACTGTATATGAGATGTATGACTATAGGGTCCACTGTCAAATAACAGATAACTCAATTTCAAAAACCAATAAGGTTTGGAGGCCTACCTACCAAATTCGAATTTATCATTGTCGGAAACATGTGAGAATTGGCGTGATATTCTGTTATAAATGGCTATTTCAAGGAAAAAGGTCAAGCTTGGGATAATAAGAGATCGAAGAAGGAAACAGATTCATATTGGATTATAGGGTAATGAAAATATGTTTGTTTAAACAATTTGGTTTATCTTTCTACACTTATGCGGTTACCCAGTAGATGGCGCTATTGTCGAGACATTTTATTTTACGACTACTCAGACAACATCTGCCTACGTTCCGTTTCCGTGTTAAAAATGACAAAATAAAAATATGACAAATGTATATTTAATTTAGGCCTATTATTGAGTATTAATTAGTATATAGTATACCTACTTTAGTTTAAAGTGTGGTAATAATACACCTATTTCGATTGAAATAGGTGTATTATTACCACACTTTGTAAACAATAATGTAGTATGCCTGATTAGGCATACTACATTATTGTTTGAGGTAAACCATTAACGTATAAACACAAAGCAACTTAATTCTCCGTATACAACCAAAATAAATCCTATCACTTCCTATTGAATCCTCGGTTCCTCACAGGCCAGTGAAAGGGAAGAAAAGATTTATCATACGGAAGCTAAGGCCTCGTACAAACCGGCCAGCATGGCTACTCAGCGACTTTTACAGCGAGCTATATACTTCTCTTTTTTATTGCTGTTTTATTGTTATGGACACGAATTTAAATATCCAAAGTGTACGAATCAGAAATCCGGAACGAAATTGCTTAGATTCCTATATTATTCATGTTTACTTTAATTTTTAAATCGGGTCTTGAAATCGTTCCGCAACTGTCAAAAGCGCACACGAACACAAATTAAATTGAGGAAAATACGTCTGGCATTGAGTCCCACGTTGGGCGCCAGTTTACAGTGCTCGGTACGATGCAATTTATAACAGTCGTACGCAGCGTCACGCTTCATATCTCAAGACTGATGTTTAATAGGAAGCAATATAATGTTTATAGTGCAAAGCACATGTTACAGATTAATATATATAAAGATGGGATGATCTACAGCTGAACGCTTCTTTGCTTTCGCGCGTTAAATTGATCCCGGCTAGAAAGTCGTTAAGCCAATCTAAAATCTCCGCTAGATTAGGTCGCCATCGCCAGATAAAAATTATAGTTTTAGGTTGCAATCGCTGTGTTTACTGAAATAACTAGTAACCTATCAGTACCACGTTGGGCCCCCATTTCTTACCTTGTTTCGATTTGTTACAGTCGTGTGCGCAAAGCTTTGTCGCTTGTCTAGCTCCAGCCTTGGTACAAAACCCCACAATAAATCAGAGCGTACCGGCTGTAACACAAACACATAAAATCACAGCTCCATGGGTACCACGGGCCCCACCCAACATTTCAAAACCACTTGAAATGTCACCATGGTACCATTTATTCCAACGTTTTCTTGACAGGGGGATAACGGGTTAACGTCATTTACAAGGACTTTTTGAAATGCTAGGTGATTTAACAGGATTTGACTTGTAAGATATTTTAGGTGTGCGTCAAAAATTACAGGTTATTAAGCGTCTTTTTTGGTTTTGTTATTGTTACGTAACGAGTACAAAAAGTTGATATTATTCTTGTCGTGTTACTTGTTTTTTATTTACAGAAACTCTTTTTGTGCTTCTTTATTTCGTAGATCATTTGTAGACCCTTGACTGTTTTAGTATTTTGAAAGCTATTTAAATAGATATTAGATTAGTTTTTGTCAATACCTAAATATTTATTTCAGCTAAGTCATTCCTATATCCCGAAGTTATAGCATTTTCACAAAAATTTTTGTTGCCTGGCAGATCCACAGTTCAAAGGACTATGCGTTCATTATAAAGTCACGGACCAAGCGGAATCCTATGGTCGTGTAAAAAAGGCCTCGGCTTGAGTTCATTAGCAAGTTTTACAAAAGTCATAATTTAGCTCACTCAGTGCATTTCGTATTTCAGCCAGAGCACACGAGCCCGGTTAGTTTTGAACTGTGGGAAGGGCACTTGAAAGTTCACTCAGCGCTTTAGAAGAGATATGGAGTTGGCTCTATTTGAATAAGGATCGCTTTGAGTGTGCAGTGTACGGTTTTCAATGAGCTGCGAGCTGAGTTATATCTGAATCGGACAGTTGTCGACGAATTTAGTCAATTCCGGCTTCCATTGTCGTGGACGCAAACGCAACTCAAGACGGATTATCTCGTGTGTTCTAAGAGGTTGACGCATTGTGTAAGGTAGTTTGAATGAGAAAAATATCTATCTTACTGTAATCTTACTAAGATAATAAAGATGGTGAAAGAAAGAGTGAAAGGACGATGCTGAGCGGTGTGTAAACAACAATATACTATAGAATAACGAAAAATGTGTACTTTTTCGAGCACAAATTACACCAGACGAAGGTCGACCTTTTTAATAAAATCCTGGCTTAAACCAAGTTCCGCCTGATCGCGGTTTAGGTTCTGATCCACTAGCCAATTTAAATTCATGTCGTCCTCTTCAAACCCTCGCCGCACTCAAAACTCTTCACATGCAAATAAATGTTTAACAAAGGGTCAACGAGCTCATAGATAACAAATGTAACATGGGTCTCTCGTGGTTGTCGGGAAACTGTGTCACTTTCACAGGACATTCACGGTTAACCAAAGTTAAGACTAATCGCTCAGGCTTAAGGTTCAATATGGTAAGCAGCATTATCAATTTACCCGAAAACTACCAAAGTTGTCTCGTTTGGTGAATAGAAGAATAGGTAAGCTCCTTCTCGAGTTGAGAGAAGGTGCAAATTCGTTTAAGCTTTTCTTGTTGTTTATAGGTGAAACTTTTAGTATTTAGTATTGTTTATACTGTGGCGAAGAATGGGCCAAGTTTAAGATGGAGGTCTAAATGAAACCTCCTGGGGTTGAAATTACAGAGAAGTTAACTTGCGCACCTAATAAAGATTGGGGGCTATAATTCAGAGCGATAAGGATTTACAGGTTTATTTAAAATTATTGCTCACTTTATAAAACTGCTTTGTATGTCAAAGTAAACTTTTATGCAGCGTATTATATTGTGCTATGGAGGATCGTGTTCTACGAAAATGCATTTTTCTGTAAACATGAACTCAACAAAAAATTTTGCTCAAATATTCCGCTTTTCAGTGTCCGTTTTAAAGGACATCAAAGGGCTTTTTGTCGCATTGACTTTTCGTGTGGGCGTTCGGTAAATATAGGAGACTGGCGCCAGATACGCCGCCATTCATCTACGTCAGTCGAGTGATAAAAAAACCTTGATTAAAAAAGTAGATAGATAGATAGATTAACGCTTTATTGTACACAAGAACATAATACAGAGGATACTTAAAAATAAAAACATTGTACAACGGGAGGCCATACCGCTATAAGCGATTTCATCCTGGCTACCGTTTGTATGGACAGGAAGGACGAAAACAGAAATACAACGGTGTACAAAAGTTAATCTTTGAAAATAAACTAAGTACCTAGTACCTACCTATACGCACATAACACACACAAATTACACATTAATAAAAGTATTAGTCATGTAAAGTGTAACTTCAAACTGCAAAGGAAATGAGTTGATCTGAGAGAATTCTATCGTACTTGAGACATACATATTTTTAAGCGTGAGATTGATACTTTTAGCACTAATCATTGCTTAGAGACAGCTTTTAGAGTTTCCCGATATTTCGATATTTCGCATTGATTGAAGGTCAGTCTCAGAATCATGGTTAACCCGTGATTAGTGACCATGATATTTTAAAAAGTTATATCGTGAGATTGATGCTATAAAAATAGCAAACAAAGAGAAGACGATTTATATTGATGCTTCTTGTTACAGCAAGTTAGGTCCACATCCACTGACATGTAAATCCCAGTCCGTGGTTCGTGAACCGCTAGCTTATATTAAATGGTTTTGGATGCCCCTAATTTGAGAGCGCAAATATTGTGCTGCTTCTAAATTAGTTTAGTTACAGAGTAGTTTACTTGGGACAGCTAGCAAGGATTTTTAGTTATACAATTAAAAATGGAACTCAGCAAAAGTTAAGAAGCCGGCCAAAGTGCTGGCGTAATACACTCATAGAAATAATAAGAGGAACGTAACAAAATTTCTTAAAGTTAATTAGATTTGTAATAGAAGCCTTCTAGACAATGTTTTTCCATAAAATCCACGTAAAAATAAGTCTGAAACAAGTTAGTAGTGCTATAACATAGCTCACAAATAATAAAAACACATTAAACATACATTTAAATAAGTAATATAATTTAATACGTTCCTCTAAATTAGTCCCTGAGTGTATTTGGACTAATTTCAAGATTTGGTCTGGGTAGTTTCCGACACCCTCGACACAGGACCTGAAATTCAACTTCTATGTTTTGGCGCTAGAGGTCACGCACCAATTGTATGACTACAAAAAACATCGCTTTACTTCGACGATCAAGAACGACTAAACATGTTAAATGAACGCTTGAAGTTGCTAAAGATATTAGTTTTCCATCAAGCCCTCATTAAATAAATCGCAGAGATTTTATTGATCTCCATATTCTGTTCCCAATGGCCATAAATGCGACCGTTATCGCCCTCGCATCTACACAACTTCAAACACTATGGCACTCAAAACCAACTTCAAACACGATGGACTAGAGTATTTTGCATGCGCAAATATCTGACCGCAATCTGGGATCAACTTGGACACTCGACAAAATGTTGTGTAGCCTACCTTTTCACACTGAACTACAAAACATAATTGTATTCTATATTATCATATTCATCATCTTCCCACTAATTGTACTCTTCTTCCATTCTGCTTGCTATTAGCCGTCATCAGCCAACATATTCTTCATGACATGTGTTCATTATTTTGTGTCTTTTCGCACTAAAACCAAGTAAGTATCTAAGTACCAACTGAGGTAAACACTTTTGTGAACTTTTTAAGCTAATCTTGTAGAAAAGTTGGTTAAAATTTTTACTTGTACAAAGCGGAACAGACTAAAATTTATTTCTAATTATAGTAAGTTCCAAGTTATGAACTTTGTTGGTGTGAACGGGTTACAAAGACACTAAGTAGGTAGTATATTTTATACACGAGCATTCGTGTGTGTGTAGTTGCTGCGCGTTCCTGTGTAAAATAAATGATTATGATTATGATTATGTACGCAATGTACGCATACATTGGAACGCGTAGCCCGTAGGTACAAGGCACACGGCCGGTTTCACGAACGCAAAATCATCTTCAAAATTAACTAATCATTGATCAAATCTGTCACTTGACCAATGATTCCGGCTTATCAATTTGAAAAGCGTTCGAGAAACCGGCTGTTAGGAAAGTAATCGAGAACTCAATAAGGATAAGTGCGGGGCAAGGAGTGTCCATTCTACACGTAGTATTATTAGATATTCTTGGGCGAGGGTAGATTTTAACCAAATAACCCAGCGACCAGAATTTCAACGTGTAATTTTAGACTCTAGTTTAATTAAAGTTAGCACCTCATGAAGACTCGGTGGGAGTAATATGTTGCTTTGCAGCAACACTAGGTTTTACCCGCGATTAACGTGGTTCAGATAAAACATTGAGCTTACAGCCGATCACGTAGAAGGTGCCTTTGGCTAGACAGACATCTCCAAAGGATAGAGCCTAGGGCCTAGACAATGTAACAATTGATTTAGCAATAGTAGAATCGACTGATAAAGAGTCCATCTGCGTCTAATGTCATATTGCGACACGTGATTTCCTGGCATTATTATTAGTAAATCGTCAGTTTGACACAAACTGAATTACTTATTAACTTTAATGTAACAGGATGTAAGTACATCCTGTCCAATACACACCTACTATTGCGATAATGTTTTATCTGAAATATTGTTGGTAACAGAGTATTTTTTATAGTTTTTTCCCTCCTTTTTGCCTTGATAATAAGAAAGAATTGTTATTTTTTTGTAATATTAGTATTTAATTAATGTTGGTATTTCGGGTGGCTTTGTGTAGTGAAACATCTTTGTGGAGTATGTATACGTGAAAGAATAAAAAAAAAAAGACTAAATTCTTTGGTGGTTGTATGTGAAGTCTCTTTACATTGATTTTGATTTACTATTGGTACAAGAATGTGCTGAGCTTGCGCGCTCACACTTCATTTGAATGAAATGTGTGAAATATCCAGCATTATTTACTATTTATTATTATTTTTCAAACTTTCAAATTCTAATTTTAATTCTAATTAGTTTATTTCTGGGTAAATTATACATAGCAGGTACACAATATACTTATTTACTAAAGTAAATTATGTAAGTTCGTAAATAATTATCAATTATAAAGGTAACGAATAACATATTTTTATATAATGCGAGTCCATTAGGTAGGCTATAAATAAAATAAATAAATAGAATAGAATAGAATAGAATAGAATAAAGTTTTATTTTCTCCACATATACACAGTTACAAAATAGGTACTTAAATAATGCTGGACTTTTTCACACAGCATCATCTAGCCCCAAAATAAGCAGAGCTTGTGTTATGGGTACTAGAATGACTGATTAAACTACTTGTATACTTTTTGTTTGTAAATACATACATATTATACATAGAAACACCCAGACCATGGTATATATAGGTATATATATATATATTATATACCTATAGGTTAGGTATTATAATTTAGGTACCTACCAGTAAATAAGTTTCGAGTGTTCTAGCCCCCACACTAGGATTCCCTGTGTTGTGGGTGGCTAGTCTCTTCCAGGTGAGCAATATAGACTTAAAATGCTTGCAAAAACGGAAATCCTACTCGAGTTCGATTTTTTTGACGAAATTATATGTATAATTATTTTATTATTATTATGTTGTGTACCGGGTGTTTGTCAAGACATGCAATCAATAACTATATCAATAATGATTAAGTAAAAAATTTTGTGATACAGTACTTAGGAAACGTATTTCGCATACCTATCCTTAATTCTTAATTTCTTACCATCCCCTTCCAGTAGAAAAAAATAGTTTACCTGAAAGAAGAAAAAAAAATTAGTAATGATTTAATATGATAACATCTTTCCTCTCTTGTCGTGTCACTAGTTCCTTCGAACCAACGTGGTGAAAGGATTTAGTAAAATCTCAATTGTTACTTAATCCTTTCAATTACTTGATTTGTGTAAAATGTAGATTCGATCTCGCATTCTTTTAAGTATTTCCTACCCAATAGGCTTATTTCAAATCAAATGTTTCTTATTCATTAAATAGATGAGTGTCAGGCTCACGGATCGAATCCGTAAAACCGAGCTACGCTCACAGACCCCAATCGCGGACGTAGCTTTGAAGGCCGCAAAGCTGAAATGGGATTGGGCTGGGCATGTCTGTCGCATGCCAGGTGAGCTGTGGGCAAAGGTAGCCACCGAGTGGCGCCCCGACCCAGCGAGAAGGCGACGCGGCAGACCGACCGGCGGTGATGGCGGGATTAGCTCGACCAATTCTTACTGGAGTGGATAATTACGGCTCAGGATCGGGATGTGTGGAGGGAATGGGGGGAGATATTTGCCCAGCAGTAGGACACGAATGACTAGAAAAAAAATAGATGTGTAGGTACCCACAGGTCGTTGTTCTGCTTTAGGACACATCCGCCAGATTCCCCATTCGTCAGATCATTTATTTGTTCCACATTCGTCAGATTTTTTTTACCTCTGACGAAACGATGATTCCTCGTTCGTCAGATTCCATTATTCTACATTTCTGGCTAACCTAACCAAATGGGTCGTTGGTTAGGTTATGTTAGGATAGTGAAAAAACCATGCGCAAGGCGAGCGAGCGAAGCGAGTGTGCCGCGGCAGCGGCCGCCGAAGCGCCAGAAATAAGTAAATCTGACGAAAGGGTCATTAGAAGTTATCCACATCCGTCATTCATGACGAAACTGAACTGAAATTATACAAAAAACTACTTCTGACGAAAGTGGAATCTGACGGATGTGATCTAAATCGTTGTTCTTGGGATTTTAGACTAAGCCATGAATACAACAGTGAGAGCAGGCATGCACCGCTGAACTATTTCTCCACCTGCATTGGGGTAAATTATTCCGTTTGTCGCACTGCCAACTATTATATAAGTTGCCAACTTCCAGGATGTTGAAACTTAAACAGAACTTAGGGGCAATGCTTGTTTACAGCGAGCGAAGCAGAGATAGGTAAGTAAGTCGAAGTAATGCGTTAAAAGGTTTGGATACTCGTTGAAACCTACCTTAAAGACTATAAAAAAAAGATTCCTCAGAATAACAAATATTCTAGAAAACGCTTTTTAATTAAACGCGTCATCGTCTCTCCTATGACGGAAGCGGTGACGCTCGATAGGCGTTTACTGAACTTCCTGAATATTTCACCCTTCGGTCAATATCCGCTATCCATATTGTACCTTAATGTGGAGAGACGTTCGTTCATATAATCCCATGATGATATACCTACATCATAATTGTGATTCAATTATTTTTTGAAGAATAAAATGGACTTATCTTTAAACAGCAACTTGCTATGTTTGCGAAACTTCATAGGGGCTTTTTTGAAATTATCCCTTCTAGCCCAATTGGAATCTGTGACAACCCTAGCAAGGTCTTAGTTCAATTTACTGTATGCAGATGTCAATAAGACTGTTCAAATTATTCGCATGCTAACTTCGGCTCTCCATACTGTTCATATGCACGTTCATTCCAAGTCACTGTGGTCGATCTCAGTTTAATCTTGTTTTCAATTAGTTCTCAATTCACTGCAATGCAGGAATAATTATATTGTAAGATGAAACCTTTTTTTTTTTACGTCAGAAAATCCATTATAGATACCCTACCGCCGCGTGGACAGCGGAAGGGTTATGTCGGACTCTCATTGACTAAAAAATGACGTGAGGCCGGCATCCATGCAAGTCAAGGAGCTCCGGGTTCTCCCACGGAACGCACCGGTGCCCCTCGCATTTAGCCAAAAGCACTGTCCTGTGATGATAGTTGAAACCTACCTCCAAACTCGTGATGTAGCTTGCTCAGTCGTTCTTGATAGATCGTCGAAGTTAAGCAAGAAAACGGACAGTAAATGGATGGGTGACCGCCAGTGGCATTATCAACTAAGCTCTTCTGTGCTTTGGAGGGCACTTTAAATTGTCAGTCCTAGCTTTTTATTAAGCTATGATGGAGGCCTTAAAACTGAGTCATCAGAGTTGGCCACTAACTTTTACGAACTTACTTCAAGACTCAGCCTGTTTATGCATCGAATGGAATTGACTTTATCATTGTTTGTATAGTTGCTAAGGATTTTAAAAAGAAGACAGCCTTGTTGGATTTTAATAATTCTTAAACCGTGTGATCGTTTTGTTTTATTTTCTTACGTCATTCATTGTTTTATAATAAAAAAAACTTAGGCCTTTACATCTATATTAGATGATTTATACAGCGTCAGGAGGCAACCTTTGCCTACACTTAACGGGACGCTGTAGTGCCTGGGACATTGTTTGAGATGGAATAGGCTTGCCCAGCACCTAAACCATCCTCTCAGCTTGATCAGCCTGGCCCACAGGAAAGATGTTTTATAATATAGTTCTAATTAACATTCAGTAATTTAAATAGAAGCATCATCAATTACCTTTTAAATAGCTTTATGACAAGAATTCAATTATTATTATTCTACTTAATAATATAAAAGCATAAGTTTGTGAATATATGTAAGGTTATAAAATAACGATTTCGATACCATTTTTGCCTCTTGCATCCTCAAACTCAACAGAGTAAGAAGCAAGAATAGTATCGTGTAGATGGCTCTTACATTACTTATGTTTTGTTTCGCCTACTTGTATTTTACGAGTCGTGTAACCGAAAATAGTAGGTATAGTTGTATAGGTAAGTATACATTTTACCACGTTAGTTTTTTCGCAAAATCTCGACTAAAATTGTTGATATTACTTTTCAAGAATAATTACGGTTAAAACTTTCCCAAGTTTTATTGTGATTTTGCCGAGTCCTTGAATATAATTCAAATATTCTTTAAGACCTCTTACCGTACTAAGCCTCCTTAGGATTCCCAGCGTAAATAAAACAAACATAGCTCAGTTACTAGGGTCACTTTATGTTTATTGGGAGAAGGCATTTGCTAAAAGGGTCATCGATACTAAGAGGGTCACAAGAGCACTAGAGATGTTGTGTTCTCAGGACAATTCGGCCAAGTCAATTTTAATGAGCATAGTTCAATGACCTTCCAGCAACAATTTTGTTTTAGGTTGTATTTTTTTATTTCCTTTCATAAAATAACTACAAAAAAAATTTACCTTATAATAAATTGAATCGTCAAGTGCGTGATCAATTTACCGTAGAGTCGGCCATGCTCGTACGAACATTAACTTTAATCTGGGCACATGATACATGGTTTTCAACTGAACCACTTTCTAAAGTAACACGGGTTTGTCTTAGTTTTGACCTTATATAAACCTATCTTAACTGTTTTATAATAAGACCGTAGTTGATTTTTGACATTATAAACTGTATCCCGCGCCCTGTAGGGTATCGCCACTGAAGAATATCGACCGATTTGAAAAGCAATCTATCCAGTTCATGCTTGAGCAGGCATCGTAATGGGTGCGATTCAAATCATTGCTCCGATGGTGCATTTATCATTGCAATTGCACTGGATTTACTGCACAAATGCAGTTTTTACTTTAATAAAGCTGTAAGTTGATGAGGTAGGGGCCAACTCTGGTGACGGAGATTAAAATGTTCCAAAGATGTATATCAGTATATACCAATAACGAAAAAGACATAAGTACAAGAAAAATACACTTTTTATGGTAAGACAACTGGCGGCCTTATCGCTGAAAGCGATCTCTTCCAGGCAACCATTAAGTGAGAAAAAGCATAACAGACATAAGGAAGGCGGTTTGCAACATTGCGTAAAAGAAATTTGATAATAATAGGTAAGTAAGTAATAAGTAATCAGTCATGTGGTTCAGATACGAAGCTTTGCTATACTGTGTCCAGTCTTTTGTATTTTTTTATTTTTTATTTGACATAAAAGACGGGAGGTTTAAGGCGACCTATAAACTCCGTCCGCCACTGCTCCATACGTTACTCTTAAGATCTTTTTTGAAAAATTGAGTCACAAAAGCTAGATATTGCTCCACTCCGTCAGGTAAAAGGATGCGTTATTATGGCCCATTTCCGCAAAATCCCGAAAAATGGCGGAAAAATAAAAATGTTGAAGCTTTCGGGTTTAACAGGGATGATACCAGTTTAATGAAAGAGCGGAGAGAAACGAAGATGAAATAATTGAATTTTTTATATTGTGTTTAATTTTGGGTGTGAATGAACTGGACTTTCACAATCCATAAATGTTTTAAAAATAAAGTTCAAATTCTTAGATGCGAAAGTAAATATAAGTTAAATTAATAATTGAAATCGACTTGCAAAATGCAAGGACAGCGTGATTTTTTTTACTGTGTATTTGTTATATCTACTTCTTGCGAGTCATTAGCAGAAAAGCACCTTAAACCTTCTTAGACAAGGTCTGTTTTCCTGTCTCCGTTTTCCTACCAAATGGAACTTTAACAAGCCCTTATTTAAGTCTGTACAGAAGCTAATATCGTTCCTTTTATTTCTATCATAAAGAAACCTTCAATAAGACGCTGTCAGTGGAGATTTGCACAAATCGAGTTCGCGGATGACGTCACACAGGGAACACACGATTAAGGGTCAGCTCACACTAAAGCGCGACGCGACACGCACTTTATAGCAATGAATAGGGTACGGCACGGTAAACCTCTCGGATCAAGTCATTTAAGATCATTTGAATATATCAGAGTTACGTCCAAATAAATATTTGACACGGGTACGTGTCAAATATTTTGTTATTAAATATGGAATCGTTGCAAAACGCAGAAAACGTATGTCTTTGTGCGTACTGAGTACCGAGTGCGAGTTTTTCTGACTCAATCGCACTGACGTAAGCAACTTCTTGTTTGATGAGCAGCGCCATCTAGTGACAGTAACTAAAAACTACTTGCAATCTGCATTTACGTTGCCATCGAGTAGGTAAAGAAACTCACTCTTCGGCTTAAAGCGAGTTTTAAACTTAGGCCCTTACTAATAAACGTGGTATAAAGCTATTCCAGAGTGTAAACTGTCAAAATATATGGTTTTTCCTATTTTATTCCGAGGAATAACTTTACACCACGTTTATTAGTAAGGCGCTTTGAGTCTAAGCCATTGAGTTAATTTATTACTAGCGTTAGGAGTGTCGTTTCGCGGCGTAGGCATCTAGGCATTGTGATCAAAAAGGAGTCAAACGTGTAAACAAACTGCACGCGTCGCACGTCTGAGTGTAACCTGGCCCTAAGGTAAGGACAGATAAAGGGAGGTTCGTTAAGAATGCGCAGTTTGTTCTATAAATTGGATTTCCTTGGTATTAACGCTTGAGTAACTCGACTTTGCACGTGAAATAGGCAGACGAAGGATTATTTAACTGGATTTTTCTGTTTAGGGGTCATTCATTCTAAACGAGTTTTAAAACTAGAACCCCCTTAGACATCTTCAAAGGATCTGGAATAAGTAACATGAAAAGATCTGAGAGAATGTCTACCGCACCTTGGGGATACAGTCGTGAACCTGTTTACGTTTACGTTTTTTTTTTACTTTTCCTATAATATTCGTTTACTTATAAATGAGTATATTATTACTTTACGGTAAAATAATCACATTATTCATTTTTGTAGCATAGCTTCACCTCTATATTACTGCAAAAACATCAAGCGAATTAATAGTACATTAGTGAGATGCTCCGCTCAATACAATAATGATACCTTACCGTAAGTACAGTCAGCAACAGTAGTGTACTATCATTTGGTTTATTAAAATAACCTGGGAACCAGAATATGATAATTTTAGAATCCTTTTAAACATTGAAAATGTTAAAATAACCTGGGAACCAGAATATGATAATTTTAGAATCCTTTTAAACATTGAAAATGTTAAAATAACCTGGGAACCAGAATATGATAATTTTAGAATCCTTTTAAACATTGAAAATGTTAAAATAACCTGGGAACCAGAATATGATAATTTTAGAATCCTTTTAAACATTGAAAATGTTAAAATAACCTGGGAACCAGAATATGATAATTTTAGAATCCTTTTAAACATTGAAAATGTTAAAATAACCTGGGAACCAGAATATGATAATTTTAGAATCCTTTTAAACATTGAAAATGTTAAAATAACCTGGGAACCAGAATATGATAATTTTAGAATCCTTTTAAACATTGAAAATGTTTTTTTTTAATAACAAGCTCTGCTTATTTTGCGGCTAGGTGATGATGTGTGAAAAGTCCAGCATTGTTTATTCATTTAACTATTTTTAAGATATTAGATGTTAAAAAATAACCAAGTTACCAAACTTGGTCATTAAAAAATAACCAAGTTACCAAACTTGGTTATTTTTTGGAGGATTATCTCCGGAAAATAGACACCTGGGTAAGAAATATAAAAACTGAAACTGTATACTTACTTTTGTTGATGACTGTACATAATAAATGATAACCTCAGATTCACAAACGTCTGTTATTAAAAAGGAGGTTTTCATGAAGACACTCCATTTGTCAGCTGATAGAAATGTATACAGCGAAAGGGACTATTGTTATGCGTTATGTAATGTACATACAGGTAAGAATCAGTTATAGATAGCAATTACCAACCAAACATACAACAATACGGAATGAAAGAAACTGGACGATCTCTGAGGCCCAGTTGGTGAAAGCCTGTTTGGGACGCAGAAAGTTGCGGGTTCGATCCCCGCCGCGGGATAAATGTTTGTATGATCTGCAAATATTTATCTCGGGTCTGGGTGTTTCTATGTATACGTATGTATTTTAAAATAAAAAGTATAATATGTATAAGTAGTATATCAGGATTTCTACCAATTATAGAAGACAGATTTCGACAAAAAAATTAAATACCCTCAAATATTTTGTCAATCAAGGCATTGTAAGCCTCGTTCATAAGCTCTTAAAGCTAGGAAATAATTGACAATGACAGTTCAGCCACTATTTAAGCCAATTTACGCCTATTAAGTCTACTAGTTAACAAACTTTGAACTAATACGACATAAGCATAAGCTCATAAGCTCCAAATGTTATAAGTAGCTCAAGATCCATCGTAGCATCCATACTAATATTATAAATGTGAAAGTAACCCTGTCTGTCTGTCTGTCTGTCTATCTGTCTGTCTGTCTGTTTGTTACGCTTTCACGGCCAAACCGCTGAACCGATTAAGCTGAAATTTGGCATAGTTAAAGGTTATATCCCAGGGAAGGACATAGGCTACTTTATATACCGAAAAAATGAAAAAATCCCGAGGGAGCGCGGGTCACACCGCGGGAGCGCAGCTAGTTTTAAAATATGCATCGTAGCACATTCGTAGCATCGTAGCGACTAACAGACTGGGGTCTGTTAGTTGTGATGCATGTCTTACGTCTACGTAGACGACCTACGACGTAGAGCGTGTAAAAATCTAAACCAAGGGACTCAGCGTCCATGACACTAGCTTCTGCCCGCAGCTCGTGAAATAAGTAATCTTTAAGCTACATATTTTAGAAGTATCATTCAAATGTACCTGAAACTGGCTAATTTGTGATAGAAACACAAACATATTCAGAATAGAATATTAGTAAGATAATAAGACAATTATTCATGTATGCATATAATACAATGTCAAATCACGCTTATTAATAATATCGCACGCAGGTGAGCATAAGGTGATTCATTAAATCGCTATTAAATGTTTTATTTTGTGTCTTAACAAAATGAAATTCTTCAAGGAGCGCCGCGAAGCTTAGCGTGGGATTACGGCGGTTGCTCAGCCTCCTAAATAAACAGATTTGTGCTAAGAATTATTTATGTATTTATTAAGTTCTTAAGTAATTAAATTGTTGGAGTTAATTAAAATCTGCGGAGTTGGTTAGATGAGAATTGGAAATAATAATTTGAAGAACACAGTTCTAATACAATTTTCGTATGAAGTCAAACAGCTCATTAAAATAAATTAAGCCACCATCTTTACTAGATAATCTCATTGCCGCCTTATTTGCTGGAAGGGACGCTGTCGTTTTTGGGATGGAACTTGAGTGCCGAGCACCTTCGACGATAAAAAGATCATTGCAATATACAGAAAAGGACATTCCTATCATCCAAAAACAATGAACAGTTTTATAAGCGAGCTATATTGACAAAATGGACATTAACACGAGCGAAGTCACACGCTGTTGTATAGTTGTTTGCCGCACAACATAAACGTCACCCGAATGGCGCATTATTTTGAGATAAATTAGCAGTCATTTGCGTATGCAGCGCATAAGCCTTTGATTGGATTCGTAATGATGCATTTGCGAAGCTCCGCTTTTAAAGCTTTTAGAGTCGAGCGGGATTCAAGTTTCGGAATATTTCGCACAGAATAGGCCACTGTAAAAAAGTGTGTGCAAATATTTGTATGCGCTGCTAATATTTTTCTGTGTTTTCTGTGTATAATGTGTTTACAGAAGAAGATAATTTTGATCATCATGAGAATTGAGATGACGGCTGATAGAGCAGAGTGGAAGAGAAGAACCTGTTGTGCCGACCCCACATAAAAGTGGCATAAGAACAGGGAGATGATGATGATGGTGCATGCCTGCTACTATTTACGATCTAGTGCTGTCCTAAATTGATATTATCAATAACCTTAAGATTTATCGTCGACTCGTCGTCCATTTACAAAGGTGTGCTCAAGACGAGGGCAAAATAATCATTGAAACGGCCCAAGAGCTATGTAGATTTCTTTGCTACATGACATTTATGTAGTTCTAGTGCTGCCCTAAATTGATGATATCGATAACCGTTTATCGTGGGCCATTAAGGTTTATTCAGGACGAGGGCAAAGTAAGCATTCGAAAGGGTCCAAGGGTTAGTAATTAATCTTCATCATGTGGAGATCACAGAGAGCCCTTCTACACGACTGGAGAGCTAGTGCGGTTGAGACATCGTCATGTTAGTGTACTTCATAATCGTGTTAAGTAAATCATAAGGTTTTTATAGTTTTTTTCCCCTTGGGAAGTCTACCCTGTCAAACAAAAAAGAATTTTTGAAATGTCAATCAATGAACATACTCACATAAAAATCATAAACACAGCCGAAAACAGAACCTTCTCCTTTTTCGAAGTTTTTTTTTCAAATTTCAAATTTTTTATTTAGGAAACAAAAACATGGTACAAACAAAAAATAGGAAACGATAATGTCCGCATTAGTTTAGAAAAACTGTGTCGCGGAAATTAACGCCCACCTCCGAGTACAGAGATATTTTCCACAAAAACAAAGTAGGTAGGTACAAAATAAACAAAATTTAAAACTAGGCTTAGGTTTCTTATGAAAATACTAATCTCCTACAAGTCGTGTCGTGTGCGTGAGAAGTCTGTACGTGTGTGCGTGTGTGTGTGTGTGTGTGTGTGTGTGTGAAAATGTTAAACAAGCGTTTGATTACTATGCGGGATGTTGTGTGCTGGTATTATTTTAATTATGTTAGAGCGTGTGTAAGTGGGAAAGGGGTTGACTTAGCTAGGAATCTTTAACAGGCTCTCTGTATCTGTATATGACAAAGTGATGAGCCACTGGAGGCATTTTTGTTTACACATGAATCGCGTGAGAGAATAAATTTGAACTTCCTTGTTGAGGGTGTTGTAAAGCATAGAGCTTATAAAGTAAAAGTGCCTACTAGCCACTTCCGTGCGCCGTATAGTTGGTATAAAAAAACTGTCATTCATGTACCTACTTGTTTTAGGTAAAGGAGAAGTATCAATCCCTCTCTACTCTACTCGATTCTACAGTAATCTGGTGATCATGGTACGGGCAGGAGTAGAATCGCCTGCTTTACGATTTCACTAAACTGGTCCTAAAGACAGAAACAGTATTTATACCGGCAGCTGTGGCTAATAGCACACGCAATCGCACATTCCACATGAACAATATCGATTTGGAATAAAACCTACGAACAGATGTCAGGTTTCCCTTAGAAGAAAATATTTATAGCTAGCCGCCCGCCTGCGGCTTTGCTCACGAGGTCATCACACACGTCACATTGCCTATGTCACTGTACATTTGTGCACGTGTACAACTGTGTAGAAATGTACAACTGTACATTACCACTCGCGGTCGTTTTTTGTTGCAAAATGGGCACCATGAAAATCCATTTATTTTACTGTCCACTGTCTCACTTCTGGGAAAACATCTACCCCATGTTTTTCCATGACTTGCAGCCATTTTCTTTCATCCATACTATACTAATATTATAAATGTGAAAGTAACAAACTGCCTGTCTGTTTGTTACCTTCTCACGCCCAAACCGCTGAACAGATTAGGCTGACAATTGGCACGGATATAGGTTGTATCCCAGGGAACTTTAGATTTTTGACTTTTGAAATGACATAGGCTACTTTATTTTTTTTTTAATGAAAAAATAATAAACAATAAACAAGTATTCACGCAGCTTTGAAGGGAATGCCGAGAAATTATGGCAAACTCAAAAGACGAAAGTAGACTTGTCAGTTTTTAGTTAAAGTTTAACTTTACTTTGCTCTTTGCCATTTTTCTTACATCTAGGTCTTCAACAAAAAACTCTGTTCATAAATGTTCAGTGTTGGGGCTGTTTGGTAACAGTTTAAATAGAACGGTCAAGTCATGCCACATGTCGAAAATAATTTGTCAAACTTTATAATTGCTACAATTTTTGTTTGTTTTGCATAAATGCAAAAGTTTTTTTCATGTTTTTTTATAAACATTCCCTATATCCTCCGTATTTTTTTATTGGTATCTGTTTTTCAAACATAATCATTGAGGGCTGAGTAGAACGAATGAACTCATACGTACTTTACAATTCCTTTTTTAAGTAGGTAAGTTGAGTACCTAAGATATAACGTTTGGGGAAACGAGATAACAAGGTTTAAAGCGGAGAGAGACGGGAAACAACCAGTAGTTTATCATTTTTAAAAGCCAAATAGCTCCAACATTTCAGGAGTGATCCAGCTGTACAACTTGTACAGGTTAGAACGTTGGGGTGGGCGGAAACTCATTAGTTACTTGTAATCTACAGCACACTGCAATTTAGCGGAAAATATTACCGCACCCACAGCCGAAATACAAAAAATAGAAAATTTAGAAGTTTCTCCTATCTTCGCGAAGATAAAACAAAAGTAATTTACTTCTAAGGAAAGTTATGAAAACGCTGAAGTTCATGAAAAGTAAATTAAAAGTTAAAATGGACACAATTATTAAATTTTATACTAACTTAGTTCGTCAAAAGGATTTTTGGGATACGAGGAACTTTTAATAAAAACTTTTTAGTAAATCAAGGACTGGTACGAAAATTCTAATTATTTTTAGAATACAATTCTAAATGCGTTAGCATTTTTATAAAACTTCGTGGACATGAAGTATTATCTGAGACATGACAATATGTGTCTTTGGATGACTTAGAAACTACTAAAGAATTTTAAACTAGGAATCTCATGTTATGTTTGGGATATGTCGCTTTGTCCATTAACAAAAAACTACAAAATATTTTCTGCACATATTTCGGGAAAGTAAATAAACATAATTTTCACATTTTCTTTTTCGACAATGGACGTGCGCGCATCGCACTGAATAGCGAAGACATTTACTATCTCGTATGGAGTGGCCACATTCATGCATATTCATATCGCAGACGGATATAACCAGCTGAATCATTTTTTTGGAAACACGTAAAAGTAAGAGCCTTTCAAACTCCAAACGAAAATTCCCAAAAAAAAATGATTTCCATCAAACGTCAAGGGCAATTTGTCGGTCCTAGGCTTAATCGAGTTTATAGGTGTATCTTATTAACCGAATACATTGTAAGTTCGTGGTAAGAAACGCTCGAACATTCAACAAAATTACAGGATTTATCACTTAAGAGTAGACGCCCGACCATCTAGCTCTGACGGTCTGTAGCTCTAGATTTACGAGCCCAAACATACTGTCTGAACCTGATCGCACATTTGGCCGCGCCGTACGCGCCGCAGTCATTTTTCTATACAAAAAATGCTGATGACGTCAGAAAATGCTGCTGGCTTCTGACGTCTCAGCATTTCTTCTATTGAGTTGACAGTTCGTCGCGGATAAGTCTGCGACCACCATGAGACAGCAGCTGTATCCAATAGACTGTGTCTATTCCGTCGCCTTCAAGTCTTATGACGTAAGCCCATCAATATTTTATCTGAAAGATGTCATCATACATCGAGTTGGAAGTAAAATAGCTGTAAGTGAATGGCTGTAGGTTCAGTCAGGTCTTCAATAAATGACAAGTCAACTATTAGGGTCGCGACTGTATTCCCCAGCGTAGTTGGATGTAAGTACAAAAAATATTTGGAACATCTACCCACATTCTAGAGAACTCAGCATTTCATACGTGACAGGCAAGCATATCGCCGCCTATCATAGTATTTTTCACGTAGGAACGTATCCCTGACACATATAACTTTTAAGTTTCATGCTGTACAACAATGAAAGGTTTTGAAATAAATGAAATCTAGTGATATTACTAAAATATACAACTTAAAAAAAAAAGGATTTTATCTTCTTCCTTTTCTTAAAATTTCAGAAATTATCATAAAAGAGCCTTGTCACGGAACCGTTTCTATGTGAAAAGGACTATAGAATACGTTTGATTGCTCTTGTAGGTACATATCTGCAGCAAAAATCGTATGGATTCGAATGCTTCCTTCGAAATGAAAATCGAGACACTAACCTCTCAAGACAATACACGATTGTGTTCAAAAATCCACCAAAAAAAAAAAGTACGCGAGTGTCGTGGAACACTTGGAACGAAGCAAGGAGTGACTATATTGGGAATTTCAAATTCAAATGCAAATCAAACGCTCTTCCGTACTAACAATATAATAATCTATATACTGAATAATAATAATATAATCTATGTACTGTTCGCGGCTGCGCACTTCGCGCTGTGACGATTTCGTGACGGTAAACATTTTTCTCCTAGCCCCCCAGTTTGTTTTTCTTCGATACCGATAAAGGAACGTCGTTCCAAAAAAATAAGATCACTAGCTATTTAGAAAAGGCTGTGCGTGTCTGTGGGCGTCCCGTCGTTGGCGTCGGTCGCCTGTAAGTCCTATGACGTAAGCCGTCTGCATCAATATTACACGCATTTTATACCATGGCGTCGTCTATCTTAATGTTTACTGCTAAAATAAATATTTCAAGCTATAGTACATTTAGGTCGCTATACCGGCCTGCTTACCCAAACACTGTTTCTATCTTCGATAAAATTGAAGGTTTTTTGACGATTTTGAGTTTTATCCCAATCGTAGAAAAGATGCTGATTTTGGGGCATATTAATCTATTAATTCACTCTGAATTACATATTCATCTATGACTGCTAAATATGTATCAAAAATAAGAATGAAAATCTAAACTCATTCATTCTCATGCAACGCAAAATGTCATGTTCAATGAAAGTAATCCACAGATAATTTAATTTATTCATCGATATGTAGTATGTCTAGTGTCTACGTTCATTTATAAAATGCCAAAAATACTTCCAAACAGATTAACCACGCTTAAAACCGCAACACAACTACTGTTGGATTTGAAATTCGAACCAGGGTCATATTCAAGGAAGGGGGAATGGGGGAACGAGGGGGGAAGTGATGAATGAGCCCCTACCCCGGGCTAGAACCCTCTTATCTATTGTTTGCAAAACTACACAGTATTCCGCTACATTGCCGGTTTAGATGATTTGCGTCAGATCTGACGACTTTTTTGAAAAATGTAGCAGTTTTAACTGATCGCGTGGTGGGCAGGTGGCTTATGTTTTCAATGTCTGCATGTTTTCAAATTCGTTAATTTAATAGGTTTTTGTTCTATACTTATCTTAATTGTTACTTAAAAATTTTTGGGATGCATTTAAAAATCTTTAGATATCCCTAAGTGTGCGGTTAACACTATAAAAATATAATGTTTATTAATTAGAGATCTCGAAGGAGAGAGATGATTGGAGGGATTTGGGGGAGACCTTTGCCCAGCAGTGGGACGAAATAGGTTAATAAAAAAATTTTTTTGCCAAGTATAATCCTTCCTTTTCAGTACCCCTGACGTGTATAAAATAAACAAACACGTTAGCGTTGTACAAACTGACATTTTATTACATTTTTACACTGTAAGCATATTAAGTAGGTATGTAAGGATCACTGGGTTCTATTAAAAATATTATTATAAAATAACTATTTGAAATACTTTCAAGATTAAAATTAACCCCGTAATTATTTCCTCTTTGCAGCATAATCGTTTTCACAAAAAGCGGAAAGGCAGTTGGCAACACTGCGCATGCAGGCTCTACCAACTTTAAAATTCATATAGGGACTGAAAAGAACTGCCTGCGGTTGGTAAAACGAAACAAGGATTCTATTTACAAAAATCGCAATATGATGCCATTGTGTGGTTTTCACTTGAAAATCTCTGAATGCAGTGAATAAAGACAGTACAAAGAACTCAATGGTAGGTTATACTTTCAAAACTACTACGTTTTCTTTAAACAAATCTCATTTTTACGCCGTTAGTACACCGACGCATTCGCATGCGAATGCGAAACGATGCGAACCCACGTCTCACTCTAGCGCATAGCTAATGACATAGGTGCGTCCTTGTCGGATGCGATCTGTCGATGCGAATCGCATGCAAATGCGTCGGTGTACTAACAGGGTTAAAACTAATAAAACCGACTTTAATTTTGTAGGTAGGTACTTACTACCAATGATATTTTAAACTAAGTATAAGTGTTTTGGGCACGCTTCCGACTGACAGTGACCTGGATCAGTTGAGCTATCTATAGATCGTTTCTAACGATCCTTAGATAGCTTGACTAATCTTGTTGTATTTTGTAAATATATGTCAATATTTAGTAGCTTAGTTTCTGTAAATAAAGTATTTAAGTATAAGTAGATTTGTTACGAATATAGTTACCGAAGTTTAAAATCCAATCGTGAAACATCTGACTGTAAAAAACACCGCCGAATGACGCAAACTTCAAAAAAAACGTGTAGTCCTGCGTTTTAGCGTCTTCGCTTTCCGCGCACTACTAACATTACCACATATAAAATACTATTACGTGGAAAATTTGAGGTATCTAGCTATCTCATAGTATACTATTATCCATAGTTCATTGACTCTGAATCTGTAATTATTTAAGTTCTTTGTCTTGACAATATAAGCTTATTTTTTTATTTCACGAATATATTTGTGTATCTATCACCTACTTAAAAGGTAATTTATTTATAATTATGCAAAACAGCTCGGAAAACAATTTAACAAAACATATCTACGGATTTGCATAATTACGGATAAAATATTCAACACTTTGAAATTTGTGTAAGTAAATAAGCATGAAAATTTTAAATAATTCATTACCTACCTACTTTTAACAAGAAGGAAAGTAAGTAATCCAAAATTATCAGAGGAATTTTCTCTCTCGTTTGGTTTGGCCACACACATTCACTTTAGAAGGGAATTAAGGGCGTCAAAAAATTACGTGAAGAAAATTCGGCGATTTTTCAAACCCCCCCCCCCCCCCTCCATCTTTGGTGAGATGTCGTGAGATTTTGCTCGACCCCCTCCCTACACATATTTTTCGTTATGAAAAAAAATCGAGATTCTTGCTTAGAGTTAACAATTCTTTTTAGAGGTTTCAAAGTATGTTATTTTGCTGACGGAGTGCGAGCGAAGCGTCTCCGTTTTAAGATTGGTAATAAATTAACTTTTTAACTCAGTTTTATCGCAATTGTACACTAGTTTCTTGTACAATTACAACAACCCCTCCCCCCCTAAACGCCTCACGTAATTTATGGACGCCCCCTCACCTATAAATGAATTCATAACAAGTACCAACCCAGCTCATAAAATAAATTGATTTAAAAAATTTGTTTTTTAAACTTTTTTTAACTTTTTTGTGAAGCTAGTCTGTTTTATCAACGGACGCTGTTGTTCTGCCGAAACCACTTCCTCCGGCTATCAAGACTGTGCTTGATAGTTGGAATAACAGAGTCTGCTAATAAAACAGCAGACAATGCTGAGTCGAAGCTAATTTGCTGCTGTAGCACCTTCGAGAGATATACAGGGTGTAAAAAGACAACTACCGAAAACTGAGGGGCTTCAATCAGACCGTGATTCTAAACATATTTAGCATATTAGTCATTTTATTTTATTTTCTAGTTATTCACTACTAGTACAACATAATAAGATCATACCTACCTAATAATTTCATTTATAAAAGAAAGAAACAATTAAAACTCAAAATCCAGCAATCTACGTAAAACAACGCGCCCAGTACATACGCAAACAGTAATCTTCAAACGCTGTTTTCTCCGGATATAATGATTTTTTCTGAAAATCCCTTTGGATTTGGTTGTGTGTTGGGATGCTGTACCTACCCCTTTCGGCTTCGGTAGATGTCTTTTTACACCCTGTATAGTATATATATTTTTATTAAATAGGACAGCATTTAACCTCCCTCTGCCTGATGTTAAGCTAGGTCTAAGATGGAGCATGCTTTCCTAGAAGGAACCTATTTACTCTTGATTTGAAGACCCCTATATTGTACTTTTCGGGAAATACGGTACCCGGCAATGAGTTCCACAATAAATATGATCCATAATAAATTAGGTATGAAACTTCCTTGCTAAAATGTCAATAAGCATAATAACAGCCAACCAGTATCTCATGTTTTTTCAAAATCAAATTGACGTGACTGAATACATATTTGAAGTGAAGTAAAGAAGAAGGACGGCGGCCAGATGGGCAGACGATATTGTACACGTCGCGGGCCGTCAATGGGTCAGATTAGCGCAGGATCTATACCCAGCAGTGGGTGAAGTCAGGCTGTGGATGATGATGATGATGATGAAAGAAGAAGGAATAAAAAGAAGCAGAAGAAAAAACCAAGAAGTGAAGTGAAACCAAGAAGAAGACTAAGCTAAGATGTTACTGATTGGGCGGTATAGTCGCTCAGCGACAAAGCCCTTTTCTTTTATTCATGTAAATAAAAAAAAAACCAGTATCTCTCTCTATATTGCAACGTTCTTTGAGAATTGAGATATTTCAAATTCTTTTTTATTTTATTTTTATCTGTGCATTGTGTCTACGCCACTGCACACAATCTGAAGCATGGAAACTGCAACCATAAAAATGCAAATACCTATCTGATTTTATCGATGCGATGGAGATTGTAATGCGGTTTATAGTTTGTCGTTTGAACTAATAGTTGTCCGTACAAGTAATCTAGTGTTCTTGTAGGCGGCGATGGGCTTGCAACCTGTAACGAATGGAATACTAACTTCTGCAAGATGTGGGCATGTATCAAATATTACAACTAAGTTAGTTAAGAAATTAGCCTAAGTTTAGATCTAAGATGGATCACCTAAAAAAAGCTAGGCCCCAAACCGTGTTTGTTGCCCTGATTCTTCACGGTATTGGCCGCGAAGGAACAGGAGTAGAATCACCTAGTTTTAAGACGTTTCAAAGTGATCCCAGCGGTCCTACTGAATAAATGCTATTTGACTTTGACTTTGACTTATGTGTTTGGACATGCCTCTGACTACCCCCTTAGACATCTTCAAATAATCTGGAATAAGTAACATAAAAGATCTGAGAGAATGTCTACCGCACCTTGGGGATACAGTCGTGAACCTGTTTACGTTTTACGTTTTACAAGTAATCTCTAGGTACGAGTACATTACGTATGTATGAAAGTTGAACAGCATACAAAATACTTTTTGAAATCCCTAAGGAAACTGCAGTACTGGTAGGAAAATAAATCTAAGTTTTTCCGATACTCGGACTTTGAGTTCGAACATAGATACTTACTTATATATTATTTAATCCAGAGTTGGCTCTATCAATAGCCACACAAATACCTAAAGGAAAAAACTAAAACAAAATGAGAATCATGTGAGGCATGAAAGTAAGTATGTATACCAAAACTGGCGCGGTCGGTACTAAACTACTGTTGATTTTAAAATATATCTAGGAATGAGAGCGGCTCTCCGGGGAGGCTTCTATTTCCACTCACATTTATCCGTACCCGGTCGTGACAAGAATTTCTAGTTTTATAGTCAAAACTTTAATTTAAACTGTAACGTAGCCAAACGGAAGCACTATTCCCAGCAGCGGTATCTTCTAGCATTCGAAACACCGTGTAATATTTTTTTGGAGTATCTATATCATGTATAATTACATATTTCGTGACAAGAGTAAGCCAACCGTCGCTGTTTCTATGTTCAATCGAAAATCAAATCGAAATTAGAATCAAAAAATGAGCAAGAGCAAACAATTTTCCATGATATTTACAGAAAATTCAAAGTAAAAGTAAATTTCAAAAAACCAAATCAAATCATACACTCGGCCAACCGTACGCCTGTTTACAAGTGGAACAAAAATCCTTACACTCGACCCAGTTTATGTCGAGTACAACTTTTAGAATCTCAAAAATCCCGCCGCTAGACGAGTCAGTGACTTGACCCGGTTTAGGTCCTCGAGTATTGTCTGCCTCTAAGAACAGTTTCACTTCATTCGGCCTAACGAGTTGGAGGACTCATCTAGAGGTGACAGGAGCCATTGTGCGCATAGACAATGTAGACGCATTTTAGGTTTGTCTTATCTAATACGTCAGTGTTTACAGTAAAACTACAAAATACAAAAAAAAATACCTTGAAATAATTGATGATATCGATGAGGAAATTATATCAAGTGTTGCAGGAAATCGGCAAATTATTAAGTACCTGAAAATAAAAATAGTGGTTTTACAAACAGGAAAACAGATAACGATGATATGTTTTCAAATTTAAGTACGTTAAATTGACGGTCCCGGCTATTCAAGTCGCTAAGCCATGACGGAGGTCTTTTAGGGCGGCTATAAAACTTCGTCACTAGAGTTGGTCAAGGACTCATATGAACGAACGTAGTACTGCGTCTTTATTAACATTTTGGGAATCCCATATTAATAAAATGCTTTTTTAAAAGCTATTAAGTATAAAATTCGTAAATATTTTTATATTGTGCCCGGTTTTCACTAGTCGACTTCACTCTTTGGCCGAGTTCACTCATACGAGCCAAGCCGTAGTGTCAATATTCGAGGTCACCTGTCCAAGTCACGATGAAACTTTGCGATATTTCTAAAATGTGATGTTGGCAGATCATGCTGTTTATTGCGTTAGGAGCTTGCGAACAATGCCAATGCCCCAGTTTATATGTAGAGAATGCTCTACATAAAACTCTACATAAAAAAAAACATTATTTTGTGATAACAGTTTTGCTTTGACATGTGTCAACATAGTGTTCAACAGGTGCTTAACTTTATTGTAAAAAGATAAAAATAATCTTCTTTTTATGTTTCAGGGTCCAACGAAGGCCACGTACGATTCAGTAAATAAGTTAAGTATGTTAAAAAGAAACATGTTTTGATAAAACACAGTCAAAAAACAGGTCACGCATGTTTTAAGATAAGACTCCTGTATACTTTTAGCCAAACAAAGCACTAATATGAAACTGGCCAAGTGCAAGTCTTACATTCAGGCATTGAGAGTTCCGTCGTATACCCAATCAACGTTTATGTAAGTCACATTACAAGACTTAAAAGCATTTTGAAAGATCCTAACGGTCCTACTGAAAAATGATATTTCACTTTTTTTTGGTTCTCCTAAACCTTCACCTTACATTGTATCAAAATTATCAAAAATGGGTCCATTTTTCTTATAAATTATAGAACCCTCCCTACACATACCTCCCAAATGGGACACGTTTTAACATAATTCATTTAACCTCCTAAGTGTATATAATCTTAACTCAGATTGTGCTTTTTGTTTTAAGATAAGACTTTTGCATAATAAACCCTAATTTAAGGATCAAATCTCAAATACGTTAGATACCTTTTTTTACACAATTTATCTAAGGATGATCTAAGGACTCGTTCACACCACGCTAGTAACAGGCTTCATATCACAGTCTAGTTGTTTTAACCAACGAAGGCGGGTTGTGTGACTTGTGTGTGCAACACATGCATGCACTTTGTTTCTCTGTGCTTGGACAAATGAGCGCTCAGTATCGCCTATGCACACAGAACCAAATCTGTGTAGATTTGGTTCTGAGAGACAATGAAGAAGCCCGCCTTCGTGAAATATGTATTACAAGTAAAGTAACTATATCTGAGAAACGTTCGTAAAATCAACACCACATCCAAAATTATTAGAGCAAACAGCAATATCAAATATTATCTTTAATTAAACCTCAAGGTTTGTAATTCACGTGTTTATGTCTACCTACATACCTACTTCTGTAAAGTTAACGAAGTAGACAGCTTACCTGACAGTTTTTACCTGACTGCGTCAGAAGATTTCTCAGTTCAGTTTCTTGGTTTATGGCTTCTGCGACTTTCTGTCACAATTCTGCCAAGAAGATTTCTCAGTTCAGTTCAGTTTCTTGGTATAAACCAAGAAAAATCGCGGAAAATCTTTCGTCAAATCATAAGATTTGACGAAAGATTTTCCGCGTTGGAGTTTTGAAATGACAAGCCGCCATATTTTTTTCAAAATCAAATTGACATGACTTGACTTGACATGAATACATATCTAAAATTGGACATTGGCAGAATTATACTTGTAACACAGTTAGTTGCCATTATTAAAAAGAAGAAGAAGAAGACGGTGGATTGTATTTTTCAAGTTCGATAACCACGACTAACATAATGACCACCATACGAATCTTTATAAGATAATACAACTTTTATTAGTTCATAATTGCACTGTTATTTGCACGGTATTTATATAGTTATTGCACGGCAGAATTATACTGTTGATACCATATGCTAAATCTATGGTTGATACAGTTAGGTGCCATTAATAAAAATAAGAAGAAGAAGAAGAATATGCATCTGCATGTCTCTTCGTCACCTTCTCAAGATTGCCAACATCTTATTCTTAAAATATAGTAAGATGTTGAGTTTAGACGACATTAAGTTTTATTGCCGTTGTAGAAGATGCTTTTAATTGCAATCTCAAACCATTTTTAGTAGAGATAGGGTGGTCATCGTAAGCAGGTTGATCTTTACAACCGATTCTATACAGCGTACAATCAAACTATAAGTACTTTTTCGGGTATTGTTAAAATTGTTAAAAGCAAACAACAAAATAATTTATTAAATTCATACACACAGCGCCATCTAGGCCCCAACTAAACAAAGCATTTACTAGGGAAACTAGAAGGAAAAAACTGAACTCAAGTGTTAGGTCTTTCGAGAGGTTGGTATGTACCTAATACCCCAGATAAAATAATACTATACTAGCTAGGTACCAGGTACTTACTATCAGTACCAAGTAACGAACCTACACCGAATGTACCTAATACAATTTACTTTAAAGACGAGACAAAAACAAAATTAGGTTTTTCATGCATAAGATCGGTGATGTTGAAAATTGGATTGGCTCTAGCTAATGTATTCAAACGATAAAAGGTAAATTCGACGAAAATTACAGGCATAGTTACAATTACCTACTTATATAGTCCTCCTTGTCGGATCCGACAATGGCGAACCAGGCTTGAAATAAAATTACTCATTTTCGGTTATGAGCCCGAATGTGGCTCGCAAAGTCAAATTTGGTCTTAAATGACCTGTTGCAGGGCGCACAGTGCAACTGACCACTTGCGTTATAGGTGTAGGTGTAGGAAGGCTTCGGGCGGGTCTTCTTTATAAGGCGTTTGGCGTCAAGATCTTCTAAGTGACGCTCTTTAAAAACAGTCACAGCCTTATGAACGGAGCTGCGCCATTCACGTCTCCGAATAATTAACTAAAGTGAAAATACATTAAAATTTTGAATACTTAGACAATATTGGCAAGGTAAGTAAAAATTATACCGTTTACTTACCTTGCCAATATTGATCGTCCGGTATTTTTGAATGATGAATGGGTCGGCTCATGACCTCGAAACTTACACAGGCAAGAATGAGGTCTACGATGGAGCGAGCCTACCCAGTGCCTATTACGTAACATATCAATTTCCCTAATTTAAACGCATGTTTTATCACCATAGAGGTGCATAATAAATAAGTCACCTCTCTTTACCAACTACTGGACCCTACCTGTCTTTTAGGACATAGGTACTAACTTAGTAAATAAGGAAGCAAATAAAAAAAAAATCTAGACTTTTTCACAAATCATCTAGCCCCAAAGTAAGCAGAGCTTGTGTTATGGGTACTACTTTATTAGATGACTGATATACTACTTTATATACTTTTTGTTTGTAAATTAAATACATACATAATATTATACTTATATAAAAAACACCCAGACCCGAGACAAATATTTGTAGATCATACAAACATTGGTCCCGCCGCGGGGATCGAACCCGCAACCTACTGCGCTACAGAGGTAGTCGTAATATTTCAATACACACACAATACAGTAGGTAATGGTGCAAAAAACACGTACCATTTCACATTGAGCATAATCTCCAATACATGCGTTAGACCTACCATCAATCTTCTTTCAAACAATTTTATCAAAGGTTCCTCTGAGTTCATAACGAGAAAAGTTATTTTAACATTATTAAGAAAATGGAAGGGACGAATCGTATCATAAAAAGTTATAATGCAATTAATTCGGAATGCTTTTGAAAAGCGTCGCAAATGTCAGAAAAATATTAAATGTAGGTAGTCGATAAGGAAATTGAAAGTAATGATCGGCTTATTTCAATTTTCAGGTAGAACTCTCTAAGTACTGAAAAGGAACGTTAGGTATAAGCAGAACGGATTTTTAGCTCTCTGAAGTTCGGTGCAATAGGCGATTGCGCAGGTTTGGTATAGTAAGCGAGATAGCACGATTATAGGCGTCATCAAAAATGGGTTCTGCGCAGCTGCGCAGAACCTTTAGCTCTCTGAAGTAGCTACTTCAGAGAGCTAAAGAACGATTGTGCGTATTGTACCAGCACGACTTTGAAAATGGAATGGAATAGTAGCAGAACGCATGAATCAACATGAATTGTGTACAGTTGTTGGTTGCTTGAACGAACACCAATAAACACTTACCTACCAAAGGTTTTAAAAAATCTACACTTTAACCTACGTAGTAGTGAAATCTACTACGTTAGTCAACGATCTCCCGATTATCAAAGATCGTGGTATACCTTACGGCCAGGTTTAAACTCCAAAAATTGTATGGTTACTCCTAAGTTACACCCGGCGTAACTTTACACCACGTTTCTTAATAAGTAAGGGCCTGCCTGTGTACAAACTGTAAAGCGTAGACAAAGGTAGGTCTCCTTCAGACAAGACGTTATTTAGATCGTCTAGATTCTAGACTCTAGAATGTACAGTACCTAACATCCCATCCCACTCATCATATAATAAAGCTGAAGGTTTGTGAGCTTGTTTATATGTTTGGACGTTTCTATGATTGTGTTTCAATCACGCCTAAACCAGTTAACCGATTTGGATGAAACTTGGAATAGGCGTAGATAGTGACATGGAATACCATATAGGCTATTCAAAATGTTGATACCACGCGAGCGAAGCTGCGCGCAGTAGTAGCTAGTTCATTATAAATGCTATTTTTGCGGCACCTGCGCCCATTTACCCAAATCTTTTACTAAAACAATCGCATATAATTTAAGTCATATTACAATTCGGATCACGTTCGCCCTTTCACAGGGAAATTATTTTTATGGTATCACCCTATATGACATCCGGGTGAATCACGAAGCACATGCGGAATATTAAACCAGAGAATAATTGCGATAAATAAACACAACTATCCCACAATAGGATTCCGTGTACCCGAAACTACGAATATCTTTGTCCTTAGGCTGATTAAGCTGAGAGGATGGTTTAGGTGCTGGGCAAACCTATTCCATCTCAAACAATGTCCCAGGCACTGCAGCGTCCCGTTAAGTGGCATAGGTTGCCTCCTGACGCTGTATAAATCATCTAATATAGATGTAAAGGCCTAAGAAGTACCTACGAGTACCATAACAAAATTGCTGATCTGTCATTGGTTGTTAACTAGCGGAACTAGCGCAATCACTGGAACTAAATTGGTAATGTGAACCAACGTTTCGTTGAGATTGGCAAAAATTGTGTGAATTCATAATAACTTGACCGGAACAAATACTGCAAGAGATCACCCATGCATTAGTACCCAAGGTACAGTACATTTTAAAATTATGGGTACATTATTCAATTTTCATAACAATCGACAGGCGCGCCACCGTTAAGGGCACGGTGGGCATGCCCACAACCTTTTGACCGAAGTTTCGAGATTGGCCAAAAAATGTGTTCGTCTGTTGGTCAGTCTGACTGAATGTTGTCGCACGCAGGTCGCATTTTTTTTGCGAAAATGGGCACATAAAGTTTCTTTATATCTTTACATTGTTTAGCCAATAGCGATCTTTGATTGCGTATACTTATTGTAACCTATGCACTAGTATCCGACCGAAATTTCGGTTTCGGCAAATCAACCAAAACTCAGAATCGGTCCGAGACTATAGTGAAAGAGAGTTCAACCTCCGACTCGCATCCTTTGTCATGTTTTGGGTGGCTGTGCCCACAACCTTTCTTGAGGACTGGATCCGCGCCTGACAATCGAATTTAGCCTAAGCCATCATCAACTAGATCTTTATATTATTCATATCCACTGGATCAAGGCTAGAACAATAAAACCTATTGTGCACAACACACTATGCGTGAATAGCCGATTGTATCCTTTGTGCTGACGAAACAGTTTAGTCGCACGTGCCAATTTGATTGTCTACGTGTTTCTCCCAAAGTACGCTGGGTATCACGATACGCAAGCGACGTGATGAGACGAACGGAATTCTATAGAAACGTTCGAAATTGCGCATAGACTAAGCGGTGGCTGTCAATACCTCTACATTATCTAATACCTTTTAGTTTGTACGCATAAAAGCAAACGTAAAAGTATTTATATTAACCTATACCTATTGTAAAAATGGACTAAGAATGTATCGACACCGCAGCGTCAAATTCTTCATTACAGAAGTTTAGAAGAGCTTAGCGCAACTTTTATAACTGCTTTTTTTTATAATATCAGAAATTAAGCCTTTGTTCTTACTGAATTCCATCAATCAATAAAGAGTTTTGCACTTGTCGGTGCAATTCCTTAATTCCATATCTTTCTAATAATCTCCACAAATAAAAATGTCGTCTTGTACTCGATAAAGTATGGTTACTACGGTGGCTGCTTGGTCTAGTAGATATATCGTTCAATTTACTCGAGCCGCGACAAATGCTAGTTTGTTGCAGATACGCCTACAATACGAATACCCTGAGTTATGTTCGTGTTATAGAATTCCGTATCACTATGCCGTTGATATAACAAGGATATCTAAGGAATGAAAGGATTTTGAAGGGATAATGGCCGCTATACAATTCGTATGAGTCCAATTTGACATTCGAAAGAACTAATTTGTAATTTATTTATTTGTGAAATAGTTTGACAATGTTGTACATATGAACGCTGAGAAATTGCAATAGTAAAAACTGTGTCGCAATTTTCAGCGCCCGACCTTAGGACTAAGAGAAAGGAGTTTATATAAATACAAATAATGATATTTTAGTTAACGTTACTTCATTTTATTTAAAATAAAACGGAATGGAAACAAACACATTATTGTCGAAATAATGTTGGCTCAGATGATGTATTAATTAGCTGCGAATGTGTGTGAGTGTGTTTGCGATTGAGTGTGTGTGTTTTAATGGTAGTTGCATAGGTGTATAGAATATTGACTGATTTCATCATTGTATGAGTTAGATTTGCCTATGGACAACGATTGCCTACTGAGTACGCGTACGTCAAAGTACGTATATGGTTAGTCAAAGTCAAAAAAGCATTTATTCAGTAGGACCGCTGGGATCACTTTGAAAGTTATAAATTACAGTTACTATAAAGCTGATAAGAAATGAACGTCCATGATATACGCTACAACGCTGTCTTTTTCATCAAGAATGGGTTGTGCGCTGCTACTTCAGACAGCTAAAGATCGGTTGTGCGTACTGTACTTAGTACTGTTCGCCCAACGAATCTAGGCATTCGTGAAGTTAGCCGTTTGTCTGCGCAGAACACAATTTTGTATGAAAAAGCGTTCACTGCGCAGACAAACGGCTAACTTCCTAGATCCGTTGGGCGAACTGTACTTTATTGTAGTTTTATGATTTTTATAATGCATATTGAAGCATGTGATTTAACCTACAAAAGTTCCAGTAAGTAACTTGTTTGCAGATTCTGCACTCCTAGTACTTTTTTCTAAAGATGCTACAAAGTCAAAGTCAGTATCTAAAAGCAATCAGCTATGATTTGCAATTCTATATTAAAAAAAAAACAACTTCTATTTTATTAAATCTCTCGACTACTCGTATACTAGAACCATTGGTACCTTGACGTATAAAGTAGAATAGTCTACCACTTTTCGATTTAAACTTTCGTAGAACGATTCAAACGAAGCTCCATAAAATAAAAGTTTCTTCAACAAACAGCTAACAAAGATCCTGGAGTCCATTTTGTTGTACGGGAGTTTTTGTACGTTCTCGAAAAAACTGATAAATCCAACTATGTACATTACTAGACAAACAGCAATCGCAAACAGAATTAAGATAAGGAATAAAAGGAGACTAAAAGCCATGTCATTGTATATTATACTTAATCCAGAAGTGGAAACAAAACTATTGATGGATCAGAGTGGAACTCAAAGTGGAAACAAAACCATTGATAGATTAAAGTGGAAGAAAAAGTGGAACCTAATCCCTTAATGGATTTGATCAGAGTGGAAAAGGTCCTTCCGCCTGCAGCTTCTCTCGCGTAAGATTAGCATTTTAGTATTTATATTTTAATATTTTTATTCCAAGTCAACGACCTCTGTGGCGCAGTGGGCGAAGGTCCGCCTGGGACGCAGAAGGTTGCGGGTTCGATCCCCGCCGCGGGACAAATGTTTGTATGACCTTCAGATATTTGTATCGGGTCTGGGTGTTTCTATGTATAATATGTATGTATTTACAAACAAAAAAGTATATAAGTAGTATATCAGTTATCTGGTTCCCATAGTACAAGCTTTGCTTAGTTTGGGGCTAGATGATGCAGTGAAAAATGTCCAGCATTATTTATTTATTTATTCAAGTCACATTTAAATCATTCAAAAATTTTGCCAAATTGAAACACAAAAACATCCGAATATACTTAGAAACTTTAAGATTTGTAATATTAGTAGGATTATAATCGGTGTACAAGTAAATTGCCCTCATAAAAGTTTGAATCGTTACAATTTTCATCTTTAAAGCTAGTGTAAAAGTTTTATAGGAATTTCCTAGAACAAACGTCAAATCAATTATGCTGTAGTATTTAAGATTATTTCCTATAGTTCCTTATATTATTACTTATTAGTAAACAAGTACTTATTACAAAGAGTAAGTACGGTACGTTTGTAGGTACGGTTGCTAATTTCTTCCAATTTCTATCATTTCACAGAAAGCTACAGCATCCCTGAGTATCAAATTAGTTTTTATTGTTGCCATTTGTATCTTATCAAGAACAGATTCAACATTACAGGGTGTAAAAAGACGTCTACCGAGGATAGGTACATCATCTCACACAACTAAATCCAAATAGATTTTTCGAAAAAAATCATTATATCCGGAGAAAACAGCGTTTGAAGATTACTGTTTGTGTATGTACTGGGCGCGTTGTTTTACGCAGATAGCTGGATTTTGAATTTTCATTATTTTCATCTTTTATTAACGAAATTATCAGGTAGGTATAGGTAAGGTCTTATTATGTTGTCTTAGTAGTAAAAAACCGTTTTTTTCCGCTAAATATGTATAGAATCATTGTCTGATTGCAACCCCTCAGTTTTTGGTAGTAGTCTTTTTACACCCTGTATTAAGCCCTATTGTGCTTTTCAATGTAACGCTACGCAGCTCTTCAATCGATTTATCTTTATTCTAAATTGTCACTTTTCTAGAGTGTCCTGGTGTACAAGGAGATTGATCGAAAAATAAATTCCTGAGATTATGAAGCTTAAAGTGTCCAAAATGTTTTCCGTCCTTTGAAATTGAAAAACTGCTTTAGACAGCGTTTTATTTTATTTTTTTTCTTCGTTGAGATCCTTGAAGTCAACATAGAGCTTGTTTAAATAATCCTGCTAATATAAAAAATCTGAAAATATTTGAATAAAAAAGTATCTACGTGAGTGTCGTGGAATACTCGGTTGGAACGAAGCAAAGAGTACTTTTCTATACTGGGAATATAATAAATTAATTGTCAATTATCCTAACGCAATGAATTCCCGTGTAACTAAATTATTGTCCTGTATTAATAGAGCTCAGGTGTATAGATAACTTGTACAAAGCCCAAGCATTACTCATTTTAAAAGAAACAATATCAATTTATCATAACAGATAGCGGGGCGAACAAAGGAAGGAATCCATTGTAATTAGTAAGATTTCATCTTAATCTGCTACGGAATGAGGCTATTTGTGGTAAGTGCTTTTGAGGTACAAAATATTCAGGAATATTTAAGAAAATAGGAGCTATTTACAATAGGCTATGACTTTCTGAAACTTCCGCGATCACTGTTTTATATTAAGTTGGTTTATAGTCTGCCCGCATGAAAATAAATGTAGGTAAACAAAATCCATACTTCCATATCCATATTCATAATATATAAAGCTGAAAATTAGAGGATTAGCGAGTTTATATGTTACGTTGCCCAAAACGCAACGATATCGCGATTTAATTTTTCCTGTGTCGCCATCTATTATGTAGTAAGTCTCTGTCTGTCTGTCTGTTTGTTACCTTTTCACGCCTAAACCACTGAACAGATTATGCTGAAATATGCCTTGAATAAAGATTATGTCCCAGGGTTGGACATAGGCTCCTTTTTTTTTCAAAATCAATCATGGAGGGCGTGAAGTAAGGGTTTAAAATTTTGTGTGGGGACTTGAAGTGAAGTTCCAGTTGAAAGCAACTAGATGGCGTTGCTGTCCTATGGCTGAGGTCGAGATGGCGCTATTATTGCATTTTTAAATTAAAAGTTACGGACGAAAATTTACTTGACAGCAGTTTTCAGTTCTATTTTTATTAAGTATGTTATTTTGTTGACGAAGTCGCGGGTACCAGCTAGTAAGTCGTTTAACACGATATAGAGAGTCAACTCTCCCAATGAATGTAAAAACATTCAATAGTGCAAATGGTATCATAATCACAATAATATCTAATACTACGTATACATAATGGACACTGCTCCCGGCATCAATCGGGACTCACTCCTCGAGTTCTCGATTGCTTTAAAATAGGAGCGTGTGTAACACAACGTGTGTAACTCCTATTTAATAGACAATACACCGTGTGAGAATTTTCTAAGATAGCTTTTAACTAACTTGTCACATTCCAAAAATGTAAATTGAAAAAGGAAAAACAATTAACGAAAATCATCTATGAATGTTTCATACTTAAGAACTATTACAGATAGTGTTTGGTGCAAATCAATGTGTTTGAAAAGTAAAATACATCGTTTGTGTAGTTATGTCAAGTGTCCGGGGTGTGGGTGGACCACGAGATAAAGGAATGTGGGCAGACCGTGTACTGTGGGCTGATATAACTACACTATAACTACTACAATAACAGAGAGATAAGATAAGTGTTGCCAATGAACGACAGAAATGTGATGGCCTAATAGTGCTAATAGACAAAAGTCAATAAGTAAATGAAATAAAACAGAATAGTCTCTTGTCTAACCTATATAATAAAAATATATCGAGTCAACATAAATATCATGGTCACGACACATACAGAGGTCAAAACGTCACAGTGCGAAATGCGCAGTCGCAAAGCAGTCCAAAGATTGTAACATTGTTAGTACGGAAGAGCGTTTCTAGGATTTTAATATTTGACAATAATTTATTTGACAAATGTCAAATGTTCGTTCCAACCGAGTGTTCCACGACACTCACGTACTTTTTTATTACTTAGGTACATTTTCTTTCTTTCTTTCTTTAAAAACCCCTTAGTACAAAACTTCAATTTGGTATTCAAAAGACGTTATAAAAGCCATTCAAGAGAATTCATTGACTTAACTAACTTGACTGAAAATGGGGGCATTCAATTGCACGTTTAAACAAATTCATTAGCATCTTACCGGGCAGTCTTCATGTTGCAAGTCTGTTTTACGCAATGCAATACTTTCATGAAACGGCCATGAAACTTATGAATCTACTCTTTTACAAACATGCTACATGCATTATCATATTAAACAGTTCTCAAGTAAAATACCCTTCGTTTGTGATTTAGCTGTCGTCTGTCACAAAATGGATGACTGACCGTAGTGGCAATTGTCATTTCAAAATTCCAACGGAAATCTTTCGTCAAATGAGAAATCTTCTTGAATACTCCCTCATTCCATTTGGCAAATCTCCTGTTACGTATATATATATAGGTTTATATAGGCTTCATTAGTAAAATGCAACCGTAATTACATAATAAAACCTAGTAAAACACGAGAAAACTAAATATAATAGCAGAGCCACTAGCTCGTTCAAAAATGGCGAAAGAAGTCCCGCTTCACGTTTCAAAACTTAGTCTGCTTCGGCCAAGCCTGCGCGACCAAAGTGACTGCGAAACGGGAGCGTCGGCCGCGCGGCGGACGCTGCCCATACTTTATCTATGGCGACTTGCACACCTACGCGACCACAACGCGGGAATCTTTTCATACCATACATATTCGTTTAGCGTTGCAGACATATACACATACGCAAATATAGCTTATTAAAATTGATTAGTGTTCTAAAACAAATGTTCATAAACTTCGTTGACAAAGCTAATCCTATCTATTTAGTTGGTAACAAAGCATAGGGGCCGGTTTCTACTAAAGCGGAATGGAGAAGAGTGGAAATTAACAGGCGGAGCGCGACATCGCCCGCTCACACGTTATTCATACGAGATTTCATATGTTTTGGGAAAATTGTTGATTGTTTAACATTATATCAGCTGATGGTTACAATCCACTACTACTAATACTACGAGCTTTAAAGTTATCGAAGATTCAAAAACAAAAAGTTTATGATAACTTTTTCGCTGGCCGTAGATACATATCTCCTCCACGCTTGAAACTGTCCAAAGAAGCTACGCGGATGAATAACGATTTGGTGGAAACCAGCCTTATGTATTGTTGGTAAATTGTATGTACGGTAGTAATCACTCAAACCGGTATAATGGGATTACTGTGACGTACAGAGACGTATAGATTTACGACAGTGGCATGTAAAGTAGTTAGGTATTAGGTGTGAAAATGTCTAGGACTAGACAGATTTAAGCTAGTAGGCGACATGGTGATATATTGCATTGTCTTCTGCTTGACAAAGAAATTAGAGACACCAAAATGTTTTTCAAAACCAAAAACTGGTAAGTAAGTACACCTAATTGATAGAAAATTGTATTATCGTCGTTTTAGATGTCGGGAATGTTGCGCCGTGATAACTTTAGTAAGCGCGTTTCAATACCTAACTAAGTAACTAGACATTAATAATTTTGATCCCTGTATGATAATATGATACTCATTAAAAGTGTATGTATACCTCTTAGATTATCTAGAGGTATACCTACGTATTACCACGTTATGATTTTTACCGAAAAAACCGTTTCTGTCAATCACAGTAAAACCTGCGAAACCAGTTTGGTACAAATCGAAACTAATTTATGACCACAAACAACAAAATTTGTTTTCGCAAATTTAAATTTCGAAACTTTGTAAGTTGAAATTGGAAACTGTCAGCTGGCTGCCAAATCAACCAAAACCTTCCGGATATTTAAATTTATAATTTTATGAGTTTGATTTCGATTAGTGTAACTGCAGGTACCAACAATACGAGTAGTTTCAAACGAAGATTAGTATTTACAAATACAAAAGTTTACCAATTATTATCTTAGATCAAACAACAACTTAATTGATCCAGATCATTGGTAGGCGGAAGCGTTACATTTTTGAAAATAAAGTACCACTTCATAACTTTAAAGTTTATAATAAGTAGACCTACTTAGTTTTAATAGTTTTTTCAACACACTTGCTCATAAAGTGGCTCTATGGTCACCGCAATTAGGCACATAATGACACCCATAATCAAACTGTGACTTTTTCATTACTATAACTCACTAGTGAGTAATAGATTTTTTTTTAAATTTTATTGGTTGAGTTGCTTTGTTCTTAAAAAAGTTTTTATTCAGAAAAAAGATCGTGTTCAATAGAACAAATAAATTAATGTTCCTATTGCTTGCTCATTTCATGCAACTTCTTATTTAAATAGATAATTTTAATTCGTACGTGTTTAATAAATAAAACTTTCACTCAAATATAACTTTTGTTTTCTCTGTAATAAAAGAAAACTTTAAATTCCCCATTTTGTACGTGGCAGAATAGGCCGCAAACCCTATGCGTGGCGCGGAAATATAGTCTGTGGCCGATCGCAATGCGCGCGCATAGGAAAACTGATTCATTTTTGCCGCAATAGCGAAACATTTTTCACAACTCGTTTTCACTGTTGAAAATGAGTTTTTATTGTTGTTTTATTCACAAGTGTGTTGAAAAACGTCGTATGATACACGTGTGTATTGATGATTACCGTCCTCGGTTCTATTAAGAGCCTCGCCTAACGGCTCGGCTCTTAAAACAACTCGGCGGTAATCACCAATGTTACACACTAGTACCATAATGTACTATAAGACGTTTCAAAGTGCAAATAAATGCTTTTTAACTTTGACTTTGTCTTTGACTTACGTATTGTTTTAAAATAAAATGTGATAATAGATTATCTTAATTCTCTCGTTAATATTTAGGAGTGAAATCCGAAAGAAAAACGGTTACTTAGTTTAAATCATAAAAGGAGACCGACCTCGAATTTTTTCGATTTATAGGTTTGCCAACCTCCTATGTTTGCCAGCACTCAAGGCAGATTAAATCTACGTGCCCTTTCGTTTGCCGATAAAATGATTGTACGTAACAAAGACGTTCCAGAGCTTCTACAGCGATTACTTAGACTTGAGCACTCCTAAGTATAATAGAATAATAGGCTGAAGTAATCCCTACTAAAGAAAAAAAAGGCAGTGACGGAGTGATGACCACACAAAGGCCCAGAACAGGTGGATGGAAAGCATCAAGTTACAAGATACACCTATATAGGGTCTTTCATTTTATACTACCTTAATTCAGGAATTGGGTTCAAAAAATAAATTAAAAAATATTTATGTAGGTAATGTTTTTTTTTTGTTTTGTTATGAAAATACCGAGAAAATCGATAAAGACCTTTTAATTAATTGATTGTTGCTTCTTGTATAACTTAGCCCATTCGTGATGCAGCAGCGCTACGATTGAAAATCGTTATGCAACAATTCTAAAAAATTAAATTGATACGGTCAAACGTCTATTTACAACCCAAAAATGATTCCCTGTCAGTTTGTGTAGTTTATAATGAAAGACCCTATATACTGAGACTTTTGTACTACTAAAAAAGCTAAGTACCTAATAACCTACTTATTACTACAATTTCATGTTCATCAAACCGTGTTTGTTGCCCTGGTTCTTCACGGTATTGGTCGCGAAGGAACAGGAGTAGAATCACCTAGTTTTAAGACGTTTCAAAGTGATCCCAGCGGTCCTACTGAATAAATGCTTTTTGACTTTGACTTCATGTTAGAAGATTTTCAAAACAAACTGGACAAATACACAAACTACAAAAACTAAAAGGAACACTCAAGTACCACACACGAAATTACTTTACACTATCTTACAACACCATCTTTTTGTCATGCAAAAATTAGCAAAACAGTAAATTCAAACGTCCTCTAAACTTTTGTACTCGTAGGTACACAACTTTACAAAATTCACGGCCCTCGTAAACTCTATTCTAAAAACGTTCACACCTCTCGTTATGACTGTACTGTTGTAAAAAACTGGTTCATGGCATGAAAGTGTGTCTTTTTTCGAGGCTTTGAATGATCGAACGCTACGTCAAAGCTTTTGAGACCGTTTCAGGCGAGCTACTTCGATGCAGCAGGTTTTTAACTGATTCAGTATTTTTGAATGACCCTAAGATTCGTAGAATCGGGCGCCGCTATATTACCTCGTATAAGGTAGGTTTCTTCTTGATTGATTCCTCAATCCTAATACATATTCGCTAAGCGAAGAGGATTAAATGATTATAAAAGGTGAAATAATTATGATGATTGAGGTAGGTTTGGTACTAATCAGAACTGTACAACGAAGGGAATAACCGTGGTTTTCCTTTGAAATTATAAGTACCTAACCTACATACTTATCTTATTCGGAATATCGGAACCTAATGTGAGATGCTTTTAAATTTTTGTTTTTTTTTATTTAAAATAGGTCAGCATTTGACCTCACGCTGCCTGATGTTAAGCAATAGTGAGGTCTAAGATGGAGCATGTTTTCCTAGAAGGAATCTATTTTATTTACTCTTGATTCGAAGACCGCTATGTTGTACCTACCTACTTAAGTGTGTAGTTCAGTGCTCACTCACATAAAAATTTAAAAACCCTAAAAGTACCAAATATATCATAGTTTTTTTAATACCAACAGTAAAAAAAGAGCTATGTCGAGTGATTGCGATGTGATACTGAGGTCGGAAAATCATAAGACTCGAGTTATCCTTTACGGTCGTTTTTGACGGTCATCGCTATCTTAGAAAAGAGAGGCTTATGCAAGCCCCCGGTGTTAATGGTCGATGAAAAGGGGAATTTTGCGACGAGTCGCAACCTCGTTCGGTAGATTGTTTTATAAAGTGTGCAATGTGAACACAAGCGTGCATTTGTGCGTTAAAAGTTTACCCAAAGGGAAAGAGCATGGATGACTAATTGGTTAGCCATCATTGATATAGATACGTTGGTAGGTAATGGAATCACTTTGAACAGTTCAAGTAGTTCTACTAACTCGTGTCAAAAAAACATTCCTAGACGGATGAACTCAAGATCGAACAAAGAAGATGGATCACTTAAAGTAGGCAAGCCGTATCTCAAGTTTTACTGGTGCTTTGAGTCAAGCCAGAAGTCGTTTAGTGGATCCGAAACGTATGAAACGGCATTGTCTCAGTCTCCCAGAGTAGGACTTGCATCAGAGACAACACATAAATTACAACTTTTTCCGACGTTTTGTTCTCACTTACTAACTAGTTGTGCCAGAGTCGTACCCAGGACAATCGAGGCTACTACAAAAACTTCAGTTTAACAAAGCAAAAATCGTCTCAACTGAGCAACCCACCACGCCACCAAAGCCGAGTTTACAAAATGATTAAGCGGATATTTCCGATTTTTTTCAAGCTGCTGAAGCGAAATTGAAATTGGTTTCTAAAATCATGTTGTTAGAAAGTTAGATTTGCAATTGAGTTTTAATTTCAATGTGGAATATTTAATTAAACGTATTTTACAGAGGAAAACCCCGGATATAAGACATTAAGGAAATTCAAATTTAAGTACCTTATTCGGAGTTTCCAACACGATAGTTAACTAAATAAATAAATAATGCTGGACTTTTCATACAGCATCATCTAGCCCCAAAGTAAGCAGTAAGCGGCGGGGATCGGACCCACCCACAACCTACTGCGTCGTAAGCGGACCTTCGCCCACTGCGCTACAGAGGTCGTCGATTGTAGCACCTATTGTAAGCTTACTAAATAATAATTATAATTTGAATAAGTATCTATGGCTGTCATTAATAAACACGAACTAAGGTGGTATTAGCGCTAATCCAAAGCATAAGGCTGTAGTAGGTCAATTCAGTATTAATAAATAAAGACCAAGGAGGAACTAAGCTAATTCGACTCTGCTCTCGGAGTAAGAGTTACGCCTAGGCGCCACTTAGTATAGAGATGGAGTAGGCAGACGTATCATGAATTTTGTAATTTTACGTCACAAGAAAAGGTTGTGCAAATAGGATGGATTAGGTTGATGATTTGAGGAAGAATTGAATGAGGGTGGATACCAGTTTCAAAAATGTGGCGAATGAAAATTTACAAGAATGTATTGGACGATCTCGAGAAACTGAACTTAAAATCCAAGTAACCCTGCATAGGTATAGATTTTGTGGTGAAAAACCATTCGGATTAGCAAGAAACAATAAAACAGTTAAAACGACTAAATACAATAAATGAACACCAAAAAGTTTTAGAAGAATAAAACCTCTATGAATAAAACAGATTGTCAAATACAAATTATTGTCTATCTCTGTCATTCATATAATTAATGACAGAGATAGACAATATTTTGAATGATAATATCATTCGTTCATTCACTCTTTTTCTACTAATCCCGATGTAAGAAATGTATTACTCATTCGAGACTTCTACCAGTTTATTAATAACATCAAAATATTCAACTTGCTCCCTCGTTACTAAAGAAGTAACAAGTCTGAGAGTAGTCTCGTATTAAGCTAGAATTAGGGTAATCTAATTAATAAGGCCGTAAGAGATTTACTTGGTCGAACTGGTAAATGAAATAGGTAAGTACTTCTAACACAGCCATAACGGTACCATAAATTACAAGTACCTACCATGTTACCTCTACTGGAAGAAATATCTAGATATCATGCATACAAATTGGTCCCGCCACTAGAATCGAACGCGCCTTGCACCTTAGCCGAAAAAAGTTTGACACTGATGTCTGTGGTTTTAAATGACTTACCCCTGCACCTTGCTCCGGCCCTGTCTACGTCCACCTCTCACTGAATACTCCCAAGAGCTCCGGAAAAACATTATTCAAAGCAGCGCACCTAAAACTTTAGCGGCGGACTTTATTTTATCGTAAATCACAAGATTATTAGGTTTGTTTTTATTTCCCGCTTTTAAATGTAGAATACAAGTAATAGACTTATAAATTTATACAATTGCCCTTGAAAAACTAATTACTTTTGGTAGATGCGTTACTTATTGTCGGGAGCGACTGCGAGTCTTCCTGTGAAAGATGTTGTAATAACAATATAATATACGTACGAGTAGGTAGGTACATGCCTAATGTAGGTAGGTATATGAAAAAATTCCGTGAGTGTCGGGAACACTCGGTTGGAACGAAGTTTCAACTTTGACAATTGGCATTTGTCAAATAAATTGACACTAATCCTAGAAACGCTCTTCCGTACTAACAATGTAGGTAACAATCTATGGGCTGATTTGCGTAGCGCACTTCGCATTGTGACGATTTGACATATACATGTGTCGTGACGCAAAAATCTTTTATTTTGTCTAGCCCCCATCCGATACCGCCCGAAAAGGAACTTCGCTCCATAATCCTAAACAGACAACACACAAAAGCATCACAATCGTTCTGGGTTCGCTCGCATCTCACAGTTCCCCAAAATTAGGTATTTTATTTTAAGGTAGGTAATAGGTATTCTGGTTGTTCTGTTTTCGAAAAGCATCAAGCTATGTACAGTACGCACAACCAATCTTTAGCTCTCTGAAGTAGCTGCGCAAAATCCATTTTTGATGACGCCTAAAAGACTAAGACAGCGTTGTGTAGCTGCCTCGCTCATTCGCTTAGTTTTTTGCATCGTGTTATCGCGCTTACTCTACCAAACCGGCGCAATCGTTTAGTGCACCTAACTTCAGAGAGATAAAGATCGGTTGAGCGTACTGTAGGTAGTACTTTATCGCCAGTGTAACAAAACAACAATCCAACATTAATTAAAAACGAAATGCTCTATTTGAATGAATGTATAAAATATAAATGGTATCCAATTAGGGAAGTTTCCGATCAATAATAAGGTATCGACAGAAAACTTTTCGTGAATCTAAGTGCTCTCGTGTTATAAACTTTGTAAGATACAAAATCAGCCAAGTGCGAGTCAGTACAATATCAAAACACGTTAATTATATCTTGTGGAAACATTATTAAAAATCGAATGATCAACTTTATTTCTTTAAAATATTAGTAGATAGATTAATCATCATCATTTGCCCTTATCCCGTTCATAGGGTTTGGCACAACATGTTCTCTTCTTCCACTCTCCTCTCTATACCACTCGTCATCTACGTATCCACTCACAGAACTATATTATCCACTCCTTTTTTTTTCCCTGTTCATCTTTGACAATTAGTACCTACGCGTACGCAAGCGCCAGCCTGTATTCAGTATGTCAAAGTCAAAGTCAAAAAGCATTTATTCAGTAGGACCGCTCATAGAGATACTGGACCGCTGCGCTGGCTGGGATAACTTAGAATAAAGTCTTTGAACTAATTTTACTCCTGTTCGTTCGCGACCAATACCGTAAAGAATGGCAACAAACACGGGGGCCGAGCATTCTTTTAGATGATGCATCTTAAAACGAAATAGTCAAGCTCCGGTGGGGAGCCAGTCAAACATATGTACATAGGTATGTACCCACATTGATATAGTAGGTTCTATACGCAAATGATGATGTTCTATTATACGAAAGATGTGCTTGTTTCAGCCTAAATGTGCCAAACTTTGTTCTCATTATGTCCTCAATCCTAACAATAACAGAATCCGTTTAATCCAGTACGTCTTAAATCTGTTAAACTTTGAAACTTGTTTGTTGAGTCAAAGAAACATCAGCTGTGCAGGGTTTTCACACTGCGTCTGAAGAAGTTGGCATTGGAGGCATTGGAGTTAGCCATTTCTTTGCGCTGTAGGTAAAAGAAAATGTATAGGTAACCTAAGTAGGAAAAACCACGGCATGTGAAACGGCTAACTTCTAAAATGTGTACCGTGTTGTACTGCCTACCTATCTAAGTTATTCCAGACAAGAAGTTCTTCTAGGTCAAGGTATCTGAGATATTTTCTTTTATATCAGTATTTTCATATTTGTCTAGGGTACAAACAAAAAGTATAAAAGTAGTATATCAGTCATGTATGTAGTAGATACCCAACCCATAACAGCTCTGCTTACTTGGGGGCTAGATGATGCTGGGTGAAAAGTCCAGCATTATTAATTTATTTATTTCTCTTGCATTTTTCCATAAGAACCAATCGTGCATTTGTGGTAAGCTAATCATCCTTATCCTCAAGAAATACCTATGGGTGAGTCTGACCACGAATATGTATGAGGGTCTGACTAAGCTGTGGGTTTTTTTATGTGGTAAATGTGAATCTGTAGTTTTTTTAGTTTCATAGTTCATCTTCGGATAAGTCGAGTATACATCCCAGTAGGCCTACATGACTCAGATACTTAGTAGGTACCCACAGTAATATCAAAACTATTTGGCAAAGTTAATGAATAAAGGCTACGTGACAACCCTAAGCCGTTGGGACAGCAAGGATACAAGGTTTCCTCAAAAGAAACTTTGTACATTCCACGTTTTATCTGCACAATAGAACACTAACGATGTCACACAAAGACTCTTATCGAATCACTGATTGAAAATACTTTCAGGAAACTTTGCCTACTTCTTTCATTTCCTACAAACTTGACCCCATTATGAAGCAAAAATACTCGTCTCATGCATGGTAGCAAGATATAGAAACTGGCCGTTTTTGACGACCTCTGTGGCGCTGTGGGCAAAGGCCCGCCTACGACGCAAAAGGTTGCGGTTTCGATCCCGCGGCGGGACCAAATATTTGTATGATCTACAAATATTTGTCTAAGGTCTGGGTGTTTCTATGTATAATATGTATTACAAACGAAAAGTATATAAGTAGTATATCAGTCATGTAGTACCCAAAACACAAACTCTGCTTACTTTGGGGCTTGATGATGCTGTGTGAAAAAGACCTGTATGAAAAAAAAACTATTTGTAAGAAAATTTATGTATATATTTTGTGTTATTGTGATTTACATTTAAGGAGATTTAACTATTTCAATATAGATATCGCGTATTATCAGTAATAGCATTGCTAAAGACGCCACTTTCAAGTGCCTGGCACAGTCCACTTGAGATTACGTGTTTGTAATGTAAATATTGACATGTGCCGGACTTGTTTACATTTCATATTATGATAAACAAGTTCTACGAGTATGTTGTTAAAAGTAAACAGTATTCATATCTACAAGCAATTGCTATTAAGGACTGACCTGAGATCAATTATACCCGTTCCTTTGAGATCAATACCGTCAAGAACTAACCAATGCCGCGAAGTTTAATCACGTTATTCTCGCCCTTACCAAATTTCACCTTAGAGAGGTTGATGCGCATTGTGCATGGCAAGCCAAGGTCCTTCATCTCAAAAAAGTGCAATGTGCGATTTATCTATAAGTACCTATACAGGGTGTAAAAAAACGTCTACCGAAGCCGAAAGGGGTAGGTACAGCATCCCAATACACAACGAAATCCAAAAGGAGGGAAGGAAAGGAAAAATTATTATATCCGGAGAAAACCGACCTCGCACAGCTGGTCGAGTGTATGTACTGGGCGCATTTTTATACGTAGGTTGCTGGATTTTGAGTTTTAATTTTTGTTTTCTTTTATCAATGAAATTATTAGGTAGGTATGGCCTTATTATGTTGTACTAGTAGTAAATAAATAGAAAATAAAATAAAACGACGTAGCTGAGTCAAATAAAAATTAGCGTTTTTTTTTTTCGCTAAAGATGTTCAGAATCGTGGTCTGATTGCAACCTCTCAGTTTTCGGTAGCAGTCTTTTTACACCCTGTATATACCTAAGCAAAAAAGAGTGTGTCAAACAGATATGGTGTTATTTTTATAGATAGGTATTGTTTTCAAAACAAAGGGATCAAAGATTACCTTACCTAAGTTTTATCTTGCATAGGTACAAACATTTATATGTTGGTAACTGGGCGAATCGAAAATTTTGAGATCAATTTTAGCATTGTCAGCCCCTTAAAATGTTATATGATGCTGTATAAATTATTTAGTAAAGACTGATAAGTTATCACCTCGTAAAACGTAAACAGGTTCACGACTGTATCCCCAAGGTGTGGTAGACATTCTCTCAGATCTATTCATGTTACTTATTCCAGATCCTTTGAAGATGTCTAAGGGGGGTAGTCAGAGGCATGTGCAAACACATAATATTTGATACATGCCCACATTTTGCAGAAGTTAGTATTCCATACGTGATAGGTTGCAAGCCCATCGCCGCCTATAAGAACACTAACTGGTTTCCTCACAATGTTTTCCTTTACCGTTTAGAGCACGTGTTAAAGCGCATACATTTTACGTTACGCAAAATCCATTGATTCACGGCCGGGATTTGAACCCACAACCTTCGGATTGAAAGTTGAGTTACAACCCCACTCGGCCAATACGGCTTTATCACCTCGTAGGTAATAAAAGTGGTACCTATTCTGTTCCGCTGGATGTATATCATCGCGTTGTGGCGACGGAGAGTTTCCGATTTCATAAGTCTAGTACGCTAAGCTTTGTTGATTGTTATTCAGTATAACGAAACGATTTTATATAAGTACAGTTTTGGCCCTGGCCCAAAACTGCTTTTATACCGGGCGTACGGAGACTACCACCGAAAACTGAAACTATGCTTTACAAATGAACAAAAAAAAAGGATCTAGATACTTACTCAAATAGATAGATTGATTAATGCTTTAATAAACACAAGAACCTTATACGAGAGAGACGATATAGAGAATTTAAAAAATTTTATTAGTTTTTATCCCAAGTATATCCATTTCTTTAATTCACGTGTTGCGATTGAGCGTAATTCTAGTTTTTTATACTGAAGTAGGTAGGTACATAATGCTTGGACTCATAATTATACCTACAACGCAATGTTCCGAATAGGTAAAACAATTTTAGTCAGTCTCGGTATGTAAGATACGGCGGCAGCGCATAGAATTCTTTGGATGCACGATTCTTTGGATAATGTTTCAGTTTACTAAAGTGGTTTCTTTTCACCCAGTATAACAACTAGTACACTTCATATGTTATATGTTCCAGGCTAAAATTATGAACACAATGGTTTATTTAGAAGAGCATTCACTGGAAACGCAAGTTTTCGAAGAGCACGCGAAGCATCACTGGGCGAACACTCCAATTTAAAAATAAATCAGGATGTTATCGCGGTTTTTTCCTTTTCTTTATTCACTATCCATCACAAGTTTTTTTTTAAATTAGGTTAGGACAGACTACCTACAGACAGACTTTTGAATGTCCCATACAACCATTTTTGTCGCCGTTACGTTAACATGACGTAACAATTTTCGCGTAACAATAATTTTTGGTTATAAATTTACGTAAATCTCTGTCGTCATTACGAAACATGTGTCGTTAAAATGTCGAAAAGTGGGGATCAATCGTAACAGTATTTTTTGTCGCATCGTTTCGATTCCATGTTGAAACATGGCAACCTTATTGTGTTCACTTTACCATTCAATGGTTCATTTCATTCATTCCTCTTTATAATCTACCCAGATTTATGAACAGAAATTTTGAAGTGTACTTTTTTAGTTGAAAGGTGTGTTGTGACATTAATTTTATTTTTCGCCGCCATCATAAAAATGTGAGTACCTACATTATTCTGTAATATTTGCTTGTTAGTCGACCTAAAATACTCTGCGAATTGAAATTCATCGTGCAGTTTAGTGTAATTTTACCAAATTTACCGATGCGCCTGTAGGATTTGATAAAATAGTTCAAATGTTTTCTGTTATTGTGATCATTTTCAATAAAAAAAAAGTCAAAATACAATATTTTCGAACCACATAAATGATTTATATTATACTGTCTATAAAAATAAGCAAAGTGTATTGTTTTTAACTAATTATATTGGATAGTTATGTAAATTTCAATGAAAAAATATGTATTTACTTGATGATAAAACTTGACCCACAGTTACGTTAATATGTTGAAAAATTTCAAAATTGTGTCAAGAACTGTTACAGGGCGACTGTTTTATAAAATGGAGTTTTGTTTATTTTATGTTCACAGTGGTTCTCAACATGCCATTTAATGAGGTTTCTGCGGAAGAAGGGTGGGTAGATGTAACCTACCTATTTTGACCTCGCTCATTGAAAAAAAACGAGATACAAGCTCTATGATGCAATGAACACAGCATTCCAGAGAAAAACTGGAAGAAAATGAAATGCAGAGTAAAATTAGGAGACATTCCTACATTCGAAAAAGTCCTCCATTTTTTAATGTGATATAAAATTCAAAAAAATTAAACTTGGATTTTCATTTTTATTTTAAGAGTAGGTACCTACTTAACCTTTTTTGTGTGTTATAAAACAATCCATACTAATCTATACTCCATACTAATATTGTAAATGTGAAAGTAACTTTGTCTGTCTATCTGTCTGTTTTTTTTTTTACCTTTTCACGCCCAATCCACTGAACAGATTAGGAAAAAAATTGGCATGGATAAAGGTTGTATCCCAGGGAAAGACATAGGCTACTTTTTATCCTACTTTTTATTTTATTTTTATCTACTTTTTATCTAGTTTATCAGTCATCTAGTACCCATAACACAAGCTCTGCTTACTTTGGGGCTAGATGATGCTGTGTAAAAAGTCCAGCATTATTTATTTATTATTTATTATCCCGAAAAAATGCCGAGGGACCGCGGGTCATTTCGCGGGAGCGCAGCTAGTAATTTATATTCATCTGCACAAACAACCAGTCCCTGAGCACCACTAAAGCTTGAGAACCACTGGTTTTCTGTTTGGACAAATCCAACAATTAGTGTCGTTATCTTTACTACAATTACTGTTACCTAGTGTCGTCAATGTGTTGACAATTTACTCAAGTTCACACAATGTGTCAAGAACAAAATGAAGAACAAAATGACGAAAATTATCGACACAAAGCACACACACTATTACTGTAATGTTTTCGATACAAATTGTCAACACCTTTAATACACGCTGCAACCAAAATCACAAGTTACGTTATTGTTACGACAAATTGCAAATTTGCGACGTTTTTAAAATTTTGCGACCGAAAATGGTTGTATGGGGTACTATCAGCGACCATAGTTCAGAACATTTGATGTTTTTAAAAAAACTTTTTAATACATTTATTGCCAAAAAGAGAGCACACACTGTACTTTTTTTTTTAATAAACCTATTTCGTCCCACGGCTGGGCAAAGGTCTCCCCCATATCCCTCCAATCATCTCTCTTCTTCGAGATCCCCCACATAGTGATAAAAATAGGTTAGGTAGGCACAGTTTGATGAGTTGCTGAGAGCCACTTAGCTCGGGACGGTGACCAAATTAAGTTAGATGAGATTTCCAATTAATTCACCTAAAACCAAGTCTTGCCGAAAACTTGTAAGTTTGCAAGCTAATTTCACTGATGTGCCTACCGGAGTTTCATGAAATTATTTGACAGGCGCTGTTGAAATTACGAATGATTTTCACGTCTGTTTCATTTACATACTGAAATAACCTAGGGCCAAAATCAAGGACAAGCATTAGTACTTAGGAACCGACCAAATTACTCGACTGACGGTAAACATTATCTGAAATCTAATAAGGGGCTAGTCAGTGGCAATACCTACCTATTACTTAGTTACCTACTCAGTAGGATTCCGGGACTGGAAGAGATATATCTATTTAGAAATCACTGTATTCACTGTTATCTTAGCAAGGAACTTTCGTCTTTGGATATTAGGTACTACACCCACTAGTATTGTACAAGTTAGACTTACCTGATTACAAAATAAACTACATATTTTCTATGTTTCATGTTAGTAAGTCAATCACTCAAGAGTCACATCAAACACTACCCCCGGCTTTTGCTGGTAGGTACCTATTGCTCAACTATCGAAGACTGAATGAGGTTCACGTCAGGAACAAAATATTTGTGAATCATACAAACAAATATTTTTGTTGTTAGCATATTTTGTTTTTGTTATGATAAATTGAAAATACAACATTATGTGAGAGACTTGCTGGAGTAGGTCCTCCACTTTCAATCCGAAGGTCGTGGATTCGGATCCCGGGGGTGTACTGTACCGGTAGGTATACCAATAGATTTTTCGCTTCGACTATTCCCAGCAATAATAGGTACGAAATTAAGTATGCCTGTACTTAGTACGTTTTAAAATGATATGAAATACACGCAAGAAAAATAAAATAGTAAATATCTTATCATTTAATGTTATTTATTTAGAAAATTGAATTTCAAATAATTCGCAAACCAAAAGTAATTAGATGAGGTTAATCACAGCTGCTCATTCTTTGCTGCCCGCCATATTGTTGAACTTTGACCTCCATTTATCTTACTGATTTCCTATGTCTGCCCATCTGGCCGCCGGACGTCCTACGTTCCTGTACCCAGATCTGGACCACCATTCAGTCAATACTCTACTCCACCTGTCATCACCACGCCTCGCTATGTGTCCCGCCCAGCTCCATTTTAGATCCATTATCCTATTCCCGACATCCTGGACTTTGATCTGTTTTCGAATTTCGACATTTGGAACTCGGTCTATAAGTTTGATGCCGAGCATGGCGCGCTCCATGGCCCTCTGTGCCACCCTTATCCTATACACAGCCTCATGGGTTAAAGTCCATGTTTCGGCACCATATGTCATGGTGGGCAAGACACATTGATTGAACAGGCGGGTTTTCAGACACTGTGGAGGATGTCGTCAAGCTTGCCGAACGCAGCCCACCCCAGTTGTATCCTTCTTGAGATCTCCTTTTGTTGATGCTCCTTGCCAAAGGATAAAATATGTCCAAGATATACATAATTGTACACGTCGCGGGCCGTCAATGGGTCAGATTAGCGTAGGATCGTGGTGCATGGCACAAGCTTAGGGAGGCCTATACCCAGCAGTGGGTGAAGTCAGGCTGTGGATGATGATGATGATTTCCTATGTTTTCAATAATGCAGAGTTACCCAAGAGTGCCATGACTTTTTATACGAGGATCGTGGGTTCGAATCGAGACAAGGTATCTCAAAGTGGTACGCAATCCGGAAACTTTAATGGGGTTCGTGCTTGCTTAGTCGTTCTTGATAGATCGTCGAAGTTAAGCAACGTTCAAAACGGTCTGTAAGTGGATGGGTGACCGCTAGTGGCATTTACATCTGAGCGCTTCCGTGCTTCGGAGGGCACGTTAAATTTTCGGTCCCGGCTATGCCCTAAGGCGGCCTACAAACTCCGTCACCGTTGGCCACTGACTCATACAAACTTACTTAATGGGGTTCGTGGAACCATAAGATTGAGACTAGGTCTAGCCCCGGTCTAGAAGATTAGAAGGCGTAGGCTTTACAATAAAAAAATGCTTATGATTGTAGAGGCGAGATTTATTAGATACCTTCTAAAATACTTAGTTCTAATGTAAATAACTAGTTTTGAATAAGCATAGACAATGAAGGCGACGGATAAGTAAGTTAAATGTTTGCTTTACCTCGTAGGCAATCTACAGTGTCGATAGTACCTATGTATTTTAATTAAAGCATACAAGGTAAAGTAGACCTACCTAGATAGGTAGGTCTACTTTACCTTGTATGTTATGCAGATGCATAACATAACACAACCATCCTATAATATATTTTGCGTAGGTACTAAATACCTACTTACCGGTAAAATACAGTTTACATAATGTTAATTGGGTCACTTACTTAATTTTTTATTTAAGTTATAGAATACTTATACTTACTTATAAAAAAATAAAATTATTTTTAAATCCGAATAATAAGCCTACGCAGAGAAAACACATGTATGATGTCATCTGTAGGAATTTGGTCCAATCATGAGACCAAGGACCATCATTATTCTAAGGCCAAAGGCACGTGGAACTTGAGACCAATAATAAGGAGTCCAATCCCGAATTAGATGTTCAATGATGTCATGCCACGTAAAGGGACTCAGTGATAGGTTCTTATTCAAGAAATAGTAAATTATAACGATCCTTAGATAGCTTGACTAATCCTGTTGTATTTTGTAAATGGGTGGATCAACTTTTTAGTGTAAAATCTTGTCCCCGACGTAAAAAAAATCGTAAAAGGTGCTTAGTTAGATTAATTGTCGGTTTTAATATTAATTAATAAAATCAGATCCTTTACCATTACGCTTGTTCATCAATATTTTAAAAATATTTAGTCAATTATATTTAAAATTATCGTGACCCAGTGGACGAAAATTGGTTTTCATACAAATTTCACTTGTCCCCAGCGCAAATCACGCACATATGCAACGCTGCTGTGTAAAATTTTTCCTTGACTTGTCTTTATATTTTTTATCTACATTGTTCCTTGATGTATCAGCATTCTAAAATACTGATTTGCGAAACAAAATATTGCATTTTTCAATGAAAAAACACGGTTTGAAATGTTGTCCCCAACATTTACCCAAATCGCGTTGTCAACTGGGTAACGACAAAAAAGTACAACAAAGTGTAAGTAATGTAGACAGTTATTGGCTAGGCTAATAGAAAACTCATCTGCATGTCGTATATTAAAGATTGCTGACCCTTGGCCATTATGTGGACTCTGCCATTACGTCTGTAGTTCACAGCGGGACTGGGTGTCATTGTTTTTTATCCGCTGACTCACGACGAAATTTCCTACAAGTAAACTACCTTTTAAAGTAATTTTGTTATTATGTTTTGACATTTGATTCTGAAATGCTTTGCATCTACGTGTTTTTTTACTCTCATCAAATTCGTTTAAGAAAAAGAGTTAAAAACCATAGTTTGTATCCTGAGTCACCGTTCCACTGGCTCACAAAAACTGTGACCCAAGAGACAATTTTTAGTGACCCAAGAGATATTCTGCATAAAAATTACCATAATTTATACAATAAACAATCTGGTGAGTGATAAACAGGTTTAATACAAAAAGATTCATTGCACATTTTTAGTTTCGGACTGAAAACACTCTGATTTAAGTTTAAAATAGCTTTAAGTATGAATTAAGAATACAAGTCATTTGTGAGGTCGATACAATACATCATACTTCATTCGATTCTGCTTTTACGCATTCCATATATTTTCTTTGGTCTATTTTTACCCACACTCATTGTCGGCGACGGAGAAGAGTCAAGAAGTCAACTGGCTCGAATATGGATAGCCTTCGTAGACCTTTGAAAGCATAGAGCAATCTCTCTCCATCGCTGTCAGATCGATTTTAACTATATGGATATACTGCGGGTGATGTATACCACCATAGAAGTGTGGCTACATAGCCAAATTCTCCAAATCCCCATGTTAAGAGGAAAACTATTAGTATCTTGACAGGGAGACACCTTGTCACCCAAGCTTTTTACGGCTGTCCCAGGAGACGTCGTAAAAACTCTTGAATTAGACAGCTCGGGAATAAATGTCTGCCTGTAGGGTTGTCTTCCTATAGCACCTTAGGATTGTAGACGACCTCAACCTCATCTTTTTCTGGTGGAGCTCAAAAAAAAAGATGCTTAGAAAGCTTCAGGCCTACTTTAGAGATGCGTGATCCTGATCACTCATCTTTAAGTAGTTTACTTTTTACCTTAAAGTAGGCCTGAAGATGAACATGGCCACCTAAAATTATGAGGAATATCTCCAGGTCCTCGGTTCCAAACATTGCCATTGGAAATAAGATCTGCCAATGTGTTCTGCCAACTGCCATCATGGTGCCAACTAGGTATCATCATTGATGCTCACGAAGGAGACTGTGCTCAAGATCAGAGTCGCACTGAGAGCTATAGAGCGAGCAATGCTCGGTATCACACTTATAAAATTGTCCACAATACCGAAATTTCCGAATGAACAAGATAAAATATCAAGATACAAAAGCGGTTATTGGGGCTCAAATGGTTTTGGTTGGACAGGACTAGTAGTCAGGCGCGGTGATGATAGCATAGCAAAGTAGTAATTGAGTCCACTAACTATGAAATTATGGTGCTGAGACATGGGCACTCACGAAGGAGACTGCACAAGATCAAAGTCGCACAGGGAGCCATGGAATAGGCAATGCTCGGTATTACACTTTTAGATCACCCAGTCATCGATACCGAAACACACACATAAGTTGTTATTGATGCTCAAATGGAGTTGGTTGGGCAGGACAAGTGGTCAGGTGTGGTGATAAATAGAGTGATGATCGTCATCACAGAAAGAAAGGATCGACGGCATGGTCTGTACGGACGGCAAGTCTATAGAATATAATACAAGGGCAAGATTACCATACCACAGGACAGAAAAGAATGACAGAAGCGAAGAAAGGCCTGTACCCCAGGCATGGCTGGCCAGACTGACCACAGCTGGTCCAGCCTTACTCATCCCACGGGATGAAAGGCTGATTATTTTGATGAATCTACAGGTAGTCAAATTATTTTTTTTGGCCATTTCTTCTGAAAGATATCTTCAGTCGGTAAGTTAGTGAAAAAACTACGCTCAAGGCGAGCCGCGATCTGATGCGCTAGAAATTACACTTCATCTACAAAAAGCATTTTGGCCTTCTATTAAGCGAGTTTTTTTTTATTTTGAGAAAAATGCGATAGAGGACTGGTTTACTACGCAGATGACTGTTTAAGTAAACTAAAACCCCCATTTTCATAACATGTTATCTTATATTTTAGAGAAAAATATGATATTTGTTAGGTTAGGGTTTATTTTTTATGATAACTATAAAAAGTAAACTGGTTCCTTGTTTGGTTTTTCATGCTGTAATTTGCCTATGTCATAGTACTATTTATGTCTCTGGAGTCACCAGTATGTCTCCGGGCTCACGTATTTGTCCCCAAAAATTTGGACATTCATAGCAGGATTATTAAAAAAGTTAAGGTTATTATACAAAATGTTGTATGACAAAAGTTTGAAGAATAACCAACAATAGTCATGTAAAAAGTGCATCTTTCTGGCGTTTCTAGAAACAGAATTACAAGAAAAGTAAATAAAATTTCTTTCATTAAGTGACCCCAGAGACACAATGAGGTATATTTAAAAAAAATTGAGACACTTTATTTAAATTTTGATTATGCCAGATTGATTTAATTGAATAATAGTTCACATTGAAACAGATTTACTTTTTAAAATATTGTTTTTTATGAACTTTTTACCATAATACGTCCTTGTGAGTCAGGTGAAATTTTTGGGAGCCACTTTTGGAATATACGCATAAAAATCCATGAAAACGACAAAATTTTTTGGTGCTCGTAGTAGATTTGTAAACTGCATAAATTTATTTAATAATATTAGGTGGAATTATAGCATTATTTCAACATTTATTTTTTTACACGAAAAGTTGATTCATGACAGAAAAAAGTTGATCCGCCCAAATATATGTTAATATGTAGTAGCTTAGTTTCTGTAAATAAATGTTAATCATAGTAAATTTAATTAACAATTCCACATTTCACCATGGTGGTAGATACCGAGTAGGTACCTATCTCTTTCAACCAATAAATAGTGGAGTAAAATTACATTTAAAAGGCAAAAGCATAATTTTCAAAATTATTTTTCTCTATTCTACCGTAGAGATAGTGTGGTTATTTTAGCAGGCAGGGAAGCCAAGAAAGTACGCAAAGCGTAGAGAACTTAATTTTGTTCGTAGATGAAAGACAAATTGAGAGTGGAAAATAAATTGCTATGAATATTTTAGATTGATTCCCCGTTCCCCGGCTAGTGACGTCATAACATAACTAATCGGACTCCAGTCAAAGAGTTAATATTCCTATCATCGACACACATACTTAGGTACACAAAATATTCAGATAGTAGGTATTATACTCGTACGTGCAATCGTTCTTTATCTCTCAAGTAGCTGCGCAGAACCCATTTTTGATGAATCTAAAATCGTGCTAACTCGCTTATATACAAAACCTGCGCAATCATCTATTGCACCTAACTTCAGAGAGCTAAAGATCCGTTGTGCGTATTCTACTACATTTTGTGATACCCCGTGCCCAAACCACTCTACATGAGCCCAGCTGCAACCCACATAATCCGACTAATCACTACACTCTTTCACGCAAAAATTACTGAATGGATTTGGTTGTTTGACACACAGATAGCCAGGAATAGCAAAGAGGCTACTTTTTGTCCCGGAATAAGGAAAGTCTTCCCGAGGGACCGGCAGCTTATAGACCATTTTATAACACACACATACGTTAATACTTCACCCCACACAAAATTAATTGAAATGCATCCCAAAAATTGCACCAGATCGACGACGTGGGATAAAATCGCCAATTTTTAACTAGATCAGATACATCATGTCTGGTTTAAATATTAGAAATTATAGTTGGTAACAGCAATATAAGATTATTTTGGACATTAGTCGTGCAAAGTACAAATTTGCCTATCCTAAACTGTTTACACTTCATCTACTCTCTCATGTTACACTCACTTTGACCACAGCTTTGACCCATCACCACGCTTGAGCAACCCTATTTCAACCTACTCAGTTTTATATTAGTAGGACCTTCTACATAAGCATGCGACATACTCAATTAGTAATAGAAACCAATCATACAAAATTCGTTTTACATTCAAGATACAGTCAGCAACGAAAGTCAATTAACATTTTATGTTTCACAAATCTGAATATTTCCGAAATCCGTAACATCATGACCAACATTTTTACTGATATTTGAAGATAAAGTCTTGATTCATAATAAAGTTCTTTTTTCTTGATTATCGAAAACAAAAGGCATTTTAAAAAGTCCAACTGTTAATCGACTTTCGTTGCTAACTGTACCTATAAAAATATCTATAAAATCAAAGTTATGCATGCTTTGTTCTTTGGTTTAATGGGTACTTTTAATGTCCTAGTTTACAGAATGATAATGTAATATTGTTATCATTATGTAGGTACTAATTGTATGTAGGTTGTACCTTGTAAAAAAGCCAGTAAAAAGGTTGTTTTAAGTACTTACCTACTTTATCTTGAATGGTTCAGGCATGACTAATATTAGAATGGGAGGAAAATTATGCACTAGGTTGACCTATTTGGCAAATATTGAGTCATGTAGTCCAGTGATAATAATATTTAAGATAATACATTATTAAAATAGACTAGGTTTGTACTTATAAAAAAAAGTGCTAACAGTTCTATGAAAACAAAAACCCGGATCAGAAACAAATATATCTACACATCATGCAAATACTTGTCCTGCTGTGAGAATTGAACCCATACCTCTAATATGTATCCTATGTCAACAAGATAATCATTACGGAACACCTATAGTAGGTATGCTTATTAATCATTGTACTAATCAATGAAATAATGAAGGATTTTATGCTATACGTAATAAAATTTTATTTAGTACCTACTTGTTTTTAATCTTTACTACCCACACATTACGTCTACACACAAATGCAAAAATAATTTCTAAAAATAATATGTATCAATACTCAGTAAGAACAGATGTTATTTTTTGTTTAGCATTTCAAAGTCAAAGTCAATAGGTAACTACCACTTTACATAATAGGTAGTACAATTAAAAACAATTTCTAAAAACATTTATTCATGTATCAATAAGCAAACATATTACTCAGTAAGAACAGATGTTGTTTTTTATTTATCCGTTCAAACACATACAGAAACATGCTGTATACCATCACACATGCCATCATAAATATAAATATTGCTATCAACTTGAACTTATAAGCCATAGTTGCCGGGAAGTGTCAGGATAGAGGCAGGATAGTGTCAGGATGGGATCAGTATGGGAGCTGAAAAGGAAAATATGGGTTAGTGATACTTAACAAAGTCTTTTTTATTGCTTACCTAAACTTATTGGGTCCTATAAGTTTTGAGGAAGAACATGTACGATAAACATATTGTAATATAGAAGAATATGATATAATGAGCAGCGGAATGACAATAATGATTTCAAATATTATAATAATCTGTTATTTTATTTGTTTTATCTGGTTAACGTTTCCGAAAAAATACATTGTGTTCTGTAGCTAAAAATAGAATAAATATTTCAACCTATACTATAGCAGGACTTTTCAGTACATGGCTGCTATAAACCCCAATACTAACTTAATTAAAAATCGATAAAAAACATGAATAAAAATGATTAACCAAGTAGTATTTTACAATCTTAATAGTGTTTACATAGTCGGCAGAAAGTTTTCTTATCTCTAATGTAAACATGAACTTATCTTGAACACACAAAGTTGCGTCCACAAATAATTTTGTTTGCCACCTGATCGGGCACTTCCTTAGACCTCTTGGAGGTCAATCTAATAAGAAAATTGAATCACCATTGGTGACAATGTAATCTAAAGCATACGGTGATAACAATAGGATAGACTTTAGAATAAATGCAACGGCATAGGGAATTGTATACAATAAGCTGCTTAGAAAAATTATGGAGAGGAAAAACTGTAACATATGCAACTAGGTTACCTTGAGATTATTTTTATCCTGAAATTATGATGTAAGTACTTATGATTTATCTATTTCCCATAGGTATTAGTTATACAAAATCAGTTCCTGAGCTAATGGACATTGAGACTAATATTACGATTTTGTTGCTTCTCAGTTAGTTGCGTCAAATATTTACAAAATATATTGTGTAAGTTGAAATGAAAATAGTTTATGGTATACATAAAAATCATTCGATATTCTGATACCCGGTATATATTTACTAATAATACTTATCAACGAAGGAGACAAGGATCTAAAATTAGAACAACATTACTCACAGTTAGATAGATTTATTGCAATATCTTATAAAATATAGTTTACATGCAGTACTAACCTTTTATTCAATCGAAGAGTAAAGTCTCGATGAAGTCACGCTAATAACAGAGCCAAACGGCCACAAAAACAGAGATCATCCGAAAAATACAAACTTTCAACCAGAATCCGCACTTCTAATCAATTAACTCGGTTCAAACACCACGCTGTAATCGTCTCAACACGTGATTGTAACTTGTTCCACAATACTATCACGGTAAACAGGTGAAAGTGCGAAATTTACAATTATTTTGTAAATGAGAAAATCACAGCGCGATTACCATCTGCTGCAAACCGCAATACTCAACTGACTGACATGACATCTGACAGTTCGGGAAAGCCGGTGCTGCCAGCTAAGCAAACAGATTCGTTAGAGTCCTCTTCAAATAGGAACGGTTCCGTGACAAGGCTCCTTTATGTTAATTTCTCAAAATATTAGAGAGGAAATAGAAAAAACCTTTTTATTTGAATTGTGTTATAATTTAGTATTATCACTAGATTTCATAAAATTTCATTATTGTACAGCGTGAAACGTAAAAGTTCTGTGTCAGGGATACGTTCCTACGTGAAAAATACTCTAGCGTCATGTTGATTTAGTTCAAATTAATTGCAAAATTATATCAGCTACAATATTTCTTCTCCAAGAACTGTTTGATAAAACATTTTGATCTACTTACCTCTATCTTTTTATTCGATACCTTTATGTAAGTAGGTAGCTACTAATTTACTTACATACCTACCTACTTACCGAATGTTGTGGTAAGTAGGTAGGTACTATTACCTACCTTTCTTTCTTTGTATAATTATGCTGTTGGAAACAAATAAATTACAATGAAAGTAAGTACCAAAGAACTTTAATATTCCATACAGTAATTAAGTAAGTTTAAAAAATAAGGGAGTATGAATAGTTGAGTAGGTAATAAAAATAAATACAATTTCAATCACTTTATTTACCAAAAAACCGGGTAACGAAGGGTAGTTGGTACTTCTAAAGATAACGTTTCATTTCAGGCAGAACTTTTTGTGCTTTCACTATTGCAATGAATAAAATTGTCTACTCTACTCTACCCCAGATATGATATTACGCTACATTAATTTAAATTTTAAATACTTACTTAATAAAATACTGCTGTCTGTACTTAGGTACAAGATACCTAATTTCTTGGCAACTATAAGTAGTAAGTAGGTATGTACTTAGCTCTTTATAGGTTTAGAAGAAACTAACAGAGTAGGTACCTACTTACCTAGGTGTTCATAGAAGCTGGAATAGTGGATTACCCCTAGACCACCATTGCTCTGTAGGTATCTACGATCGAGGGAATTAGGCATTTGTGAAGTTAGCCGTCTCGGTGATTTGAGGTAGGTAGGTACGATAGGTATGTAGAACACGAAATTCCTCTTCTCTTTTTATGTCCTTGCATTGCACAGAAGGGTGTTTATTTTTTGTTTTAGTGCGCTCTCCCGCGGTTCTACAAAAAAGAACAATGCTTCTTACAAGGGTGCTTTGTGGCGGCTCTGTCCGTACCTACGTATTAAATCCATATTCTAGCTTCTAAACCCACGACCTTACGATAACTTAATATACTTAAGGATGATATACTTACTTAAGGTCGTGGGTTCAATCCCAGTCGTGCACCAATGAGTTTTTCTGCCGAAAAATTTATGCGCACTATGCCGGTATTCTCAAACGGTAAAGGAAAACATCGGGAGGAAACCGGCATGTCGTAGAACCTACAAAGTTCGAAAACATGTGTCAAGTGCACGAAAGGAGCCTCTTTGAGGCGCACTTAAAATTCTTTCACCACACTGGTTCGAAAGAACTAGTGACACGATAAGAAGAAGAAGATCTACTATAGGTCTACTATATTCACTTATGCTGTTTAAAAGACATGACAAGTTTAGTGATGTTTTCCTTCCACGGATTGATGTCAACGAGGATGTGGGTGTAGAGATGGCGAATCTGGTAGGACACCACCGTGTACTGGATGCTGGAAAGTCCATCGTCTTTGTACCGATCCATTCCAGTTTTCAGCATGTGGTATCTGAAACATCATTGATTTGAAATAGTTGCCGATAACAAGTCGATTACTATAACCATAGGGATAAAAAAGTACTAGGTCTAGTGTCACGGGCGCAGTGAATCCCGAGCACATCGAAGGACTCTTGAGTTCCGACTCCCGAGCGACAGCGTGGATAGATGGAAACGAGGGAGATATGTCCAGAATCCTGAGAAAGCAAGGGATTCAAGCGCTCCCAAAACTAAGACAGCTTTACCTAGGTACCTATTTACTGCGAGAAAAATAAGTCAACATTGATCTTACCAATCAGTTTTTAAGAAATATTCTTTTTTTATGTTTGCGGAGAGAGACTAATAAAAAGATAGCAACGAGTAATAATTAGGTATTTTCTGAGCTACGCCTCCCAAATATTGACACAGATTATACAGTGACCGGCATTGATAAACGTAATCTTATCTATTTCATTACCTAGCGATTGAGTTGAACCATGTTTATACTCATCCAAAAGTGATATGATGACGCCCACACTCAAAGCTACACATGCCAATGGATCTAGGCTTAGGCATTCGTGAAGTTAGCCGTAGGTACCTATCGATGCGCAGTACTAGGTAGATATTTTTAGGTAGGTAGCCTACAGCTATTCGTAGGTACCTAAAAGTGCGTTCACGCCAACGCATTCGCTAACACCCTAGTTCACAGTTAATCCTGAATGAGTAAGGGATTATCTGTAATCCAAGCGTGCTTGTAAACCCCGCGTGATAAACTGAGAGCCTCACACCTAGCTTATGCATTGCATCTACACTAGATGAATTTTATACAGCGTCAGAGGGCAACCTATGCCTACACTCAACAGGATACTGCTGTAGTGACTGGGACATTATTTAAGATAAGATGGAAACGGCTTGTCCAGCACCTGAACCATCCTCTCAGGTAAATCCTCTCGACTTTATCAACAGGAAAGACAACGGAGCTGACTAAGCTGCAGGTTTCGAATGGGTCAAAGAAACGACACTTATTTATTAACCATCTGCCTAAAGCGCTAATTGTATTAGCTAGAAACTGGTTGTTTCGTCTGTGGCTTGAAATAAAGATATTATTACTACCGCATAAGACTGAGGCTTTAAATCTAAATAACTAAAGGCAATTAACTGCATTATTCTATTCAATGCAAACCGCAGCACGCAAAATAGTCAGTACCTACTAATGTACCTAGTAATGCAGATCGGAATTTAATTAAATCGAACCAACTGTGCACTGATTCTCGCGTCGCGCTACTTCGACCGTACCACTTTGCGATGAATTGCCTACCAACATTTTTATAGCCCTATGTTAGAGTCTGGCAAATGAAAGTAGACCCTGAAAAAGAGGCGGCAAATTCAAAAATATAAGCGTGACAACCCATTAATTAATAACTCTAAATAATATAAGTACTTAATATAATTATTATATTTGGTACTAAAAAATAATAACCAAGTATCAAGTTGTGTTCTTCCAAATGTCCTTATGGGGTTACACGCTTATATTTTTGAATTTGCCGCCTCTTTTTCAGAGTCTACTTTCATTTGCCAGACTCTAGTAGGGTTACTACGTTTCAGTAATAGGCTCTATATGTTTGTAAGGCCGCGTTTCCTATTAAGAACTACTATTTAGTTAACTACATTTATTACTATTCCTAGTAAGAAATGTCTGACAGCATCTGCATCTATCAGACAGATTGTCTGATAGATGCAGATGCTGTCACGACAGTTTCGTCACATCCAGAAAAAGTCACAGCACTATGCTACGGTATCTAGAGATTGTGCTCTTTGTACGGAGTTTACACTTGCAAACTGCTGTCGGACAGTCTGACAGACGTTTCTCGCGAAAGGTAATTTTTCTCTTGCACGTGGTAACGCACAGGAAACGTAATATCAATACTTACCTATATTCGTTGACGGGTGTGGGTTTGTGCGGCAATGCAGTATACTGTGCAATTTTCTTCGAGTACCGAGTGACGCCTAGCCCGGTTACTTTCAGTCTGAAATAAACCTATGATTATTTTAGTGACGTTCCGGCACCACGAAATGCATTTTAAAATCGTATATGATTATGTCAGCACTATAAAAATGGAGAGTACTTGTGGTCTGGTGGTAGTGTCGTGTCGTGCAGTCGTGCGCCAATGCGTTTTTCTGCTGAAAAATTGATGTGCACTATGCCAGTACCCTAAAACGGTGAAGGAAAACATCGTGAGGAAACCGGCATGTGACAAACTACAAAGTTTGAAAACATGTCAAGTGCACGAAAGAAGCCTCTTTGAGGCGCACGTAAAATCCTATCACCACACTGGTTCGACAGAACTTCAGTCGCTATAGCTAAGTAGGATCGCCGACACACGCAGGGATCACACAGCTTGATATTGATTCAGTCATGTGCCTGTCATTACCTCCAAAACATGTCGTTATCCTCTCCACCCCAGCCCCAGTACATGTTGGAGTATCCGTTGACCTTCTTGTACTGACTGGCTGTCATCGCAGCCACGCCTCCGAACAGAGTACGGTAGTTAGGCCTGGGGAATCATGTTCTTTGCTAGTATTTTGGTGGTAAGAGAATACTAGGCACGAAAAATAGAACAAATCTACAGGTGTATTTGGACACATTGCTCTAACAGAGACTAAAAGCGCGTGGCTCCACCTTCGGTAGATGGGTTCAAACCCGGGGCCTTATCACAATAAGGCCCCGGGTTTGAACCCACCGACCACAACAATTGCACACAATTCAACTGGCAATGGACATCTGTGGCTGTTTGTCTCATCAATGGCTTCATTTTGGCATTTGAAACCCATTCTGGACTTCAATTGTCATTTTCCTATTATGTGTTTGGTTGAGCTCTATTGAGATGACAAATGGGAATGGATTTCAGGTTACACAATAAGGCTGCCGGTCGTGCATCAATAAGTTTTTCTGAAATCTGAATGAAATTAATGGAATGTGGGCATTTCCGTTTTTAAAAAGTGCACGAAAGGAGCCTCTTTGAGGCGCATTAAAATCCTGTCATCACACTGGTTCTAAAGAACTGGTGACACAATAAGAAGAAGTTTTTAAATTACGGAGATAGTGAGATCACAATTGGGAAAGCCTTTAGCAATCACGCTCCAAGGCCTAGCTCCTAGGAGAATAAAATCCTGAAAAGCTAATACTTTTAGTGGCTAGTTTCTTACAGTTGTTTTTTCTCCAGCACCATGGCGCACATGTGCCTCGGTGTGGTGGGACACGTATACAAGATCCTGTTGTCTGTGGGCAGCAGGTCTACATCGTGGAACACCATGCATGGCCACTCTCCCATCTTCTCAAGCTCGCGGTAGCCAGCGTTGAAGAGCCGGCCGCGGTTGAAGAGGTCTTTGCCTGGAAGTAGACTATTAGACTACGACAGATCCTCAAGGCGCGGTAGACATTCTCTCAGATCTATTATAGTTCAAGATCTAAGGTAGAGACGACGACCTCTGTAGCGCAGTGGGCGAAGGTCCGCCTGCGACGCAGAAGGTTGCGGGTTCGATCCCCGCCGCGGGACGAATGTTTGTATGACCTACAGATATTTGTCTCGGGTCTGGGTGTTTCTATGTATAATATGTATGTATTTACAAACAAAAAGTGTACAGAGTGTAAAAAGACTGCTACCGAAAACTGAGGGATTGCAATCAGACCATGATTCTGAACATATTTATTTTTTGACTTAGCTACGTCATTTTATTTTATTTTCTAGTTTTTTGCTACTAGTACAACATAATAAGACCATACCTACCTAATCATTTCATTTATAAAAGAAAAAAACAATAAAATAAAAACTCAAAATCCAGCAATCTACGTATAAAAACGCGCCCAGTACATACGCAAACAGTGATCTTCAAACGCTGTTTTCTCCGGATATAATGATTTTTTCGGAAAATCCTTTTGGATTTGGTTGTGTTTTGGGATGCTGTACCTACCCCTTTCGGCTTTGGTAGACGTCTTTTTACACCCTGTATATATATCAGTTATCTGGTTCCCATAGTACAAGCTTTGCTTAGTTTGGGACTAGATGATGCTGTGTGAAAATGTCCAGCATTATTTATTTATTTATTAGATGTCGTGGTAGAGACACATCCAAAAACACAATTTGATACCGTTAATTATGCAGAAACATTTTATAGGTACGTGAATGATTGCAAGTCCATCGCGGCCTATAAGAATATTAACTGCTTTCCTCATGATGTTTTTCTTCACCACACATTACATAGCATATTATTATAGTATTTTCCTTCTAGAAAGTATCTACTCTTTTTGCACTTCATCATCTTCAATATAGGCACTTACTTATTGTAAGTGAAACTCGTATCAGTTCAAAGCACGAAGCTGTAATTGGCACGCCATCTCCAAGTTAAGATTAGCTATTACTTTAAATGAAACCATTGTTTTCAAAATAACTATTTTGCACGCAATGCGACAAATGCAAGGTTACGAGCTGCCCGATAATCTTTGAATGCCGTTTGAAGTTTTGATTGTGGGCTTCATACCAAAATAAATGAATTTAATCTAAATTAAGAACAATGTTTGAGTGTCAAAGAGCCTTTTGTAATTTAAGCGTAGATTTTAGTAGGTAAACGTAAATTAAATCTAAAGGTTGCTTAGTAGGTAAATGTAATTTTAGATAATACAAAACTATTAAATGGATAAACCTAATGTTATTTATGCCATGAAATTGCTCTAGAATATGCCATGAAATTAAAATGGAACTGGGCGGGACACACAGCACGAATGCATAAAAATAGATGGGCCAACAGAGTCACAACCTAGAAAGGACCAACAGGAAAAAGGAGAGTAGGAAGACCGCTCGCTCGTTGGTCAGACAGAAAAGGCATCTGACACCCCAAATTGGGCAGAAGTGGCAGAAGACCGAGACCATTGGAAAGAGCTGGAGGAGGCCTTTACCCGTAAGGGGTCCTAAATAATAAGTTTATTTTACATTCTCTCTGTCTCTTACATAAATTATTTAATTTGTAGGTACTTATATTTAAGGAATAAACAGGCTTTTTATTTTATTTTATTTTATATTATTATAATGTTATTTAGCGTAGGTCTTAGACATTCCTTACCTTGCTGCTCTATTAAAAATATCCTGTATTCCAAATTCTGCCGCATTAGGAATGGGTGTATGTTGTACAGGAACACAGCCAGGTTTTCTTCTCGATCACTAAAAAATCGCTAATCGCAATTAGTACCTAACTTATATTATGCAAACTGCCTTCCATTAAATCGTTTATGCTTTTTCTCACTTAAATGGTTGCCTGGAAGAGATATAGGGGCTACGGTGTGCTACGCGTGCTACGTACGTATGCTACGAGCTCACTCGTAGACTATCTACGAACTAGCTGAGACACGGTACTCTATGGCAAAGCCAATAGAGAGATTTATTTTATCAATAAGTTTATTATATATTTTATTATTATATTTTATAAATAAAATAGTACTTACAATATACTCGTACTTATTGAGAAATGAAATATACTTATTTAAAAGCAAAAATATCGTACAAAATTTACAAATTTTAATTATGTTTACTGAAAGAGGAAAATGAAAGAAGAACTGCCGATCCGAAAATGATGATAATAAATTCAAAATCATATCCACTGCTGAACATGCCTCCTGCCTAGAACACAAGTGAATATAAGCTGTGATATAAGTAAACAAAACAAGTGTTATTAGGACGTCCATATTATATTATATATATAAAATTATACTCACCGATAAGGCACTAATATGCCGACTTTGTGCCTCGCGCGGCAATCACGAGGAGTGTAATATCCGCCCATGGAGACCAGGGCTAGCTTGTTCTCTAGGCTTTTCATTTTTGTCATATGAATCGACACTGGAACATGCAAATTCAAAATTTATTTAGTAAAAACAAACGTATTTTAGTTACGGGGCTTATTACAAGAGAATGAGCAGAGTTTAGACCAAGTCTAACTAAAAAACTGTCCCTAGAAAAACGATCTTTAAATACTCGTACATAGAACGCTTTTTTGTGGTAACAGTTTTGTTTTGACATGTTTCAACATGGGGTTCAACTAAGGTTTAACGTTTATGTAATAAGCAGCCTATAGTTTAGCTTAGACTTTTTTAAGCAGCTTTTTTAGGGTTCCTTACCCAAAGGATAAAACGGGACCCTATTACCTACTAAAGCTCCGCTGTACGTATGTCCGTCTTTCACAAGGCTATCATGAATCGTGATAGTCAGACAGTTGAAATTTACACAAATGATGTATTTCTGTTGCCACTATAACAACAAATACTATAAACCACAATAAAATATTTGTGAGGGCTCCCATACAACAAACGTGATTTTTTTGCCGTTTTTATAGATAATGGTACGGAACCCTTCGTGCGCGAGTCCGACTCGCACTTGGCTGGCTTTTTAATACTTTAAGCAGTTTCCATTACCAGAGTTGACCACTAACTCATACGAACTTACTTGTGTTTTTTTACCTATTTCATTATTACCTAGACATGGGATTCGATATCGTTAATGCTACTACCATTTTGTAGTTTCCTACGGGCTTTTAGGTAATTTAATTTTGTCGAATCTTATGACTTAGCTTACGAATAAAAATAAAAATTTTAAGATGACTTGCTCTACTTTGCCACTCCTACTTCGTGACAATTACTGTCAGGAACCGCGCATCAAATACATTTTTGGGCAACAACGAATATAAGTATCAGGATGGTAGTAAGATCAAATCTGTGGTCTCTTCTCTACCTAGCCAAACTTTTAAGTGCTTACCACTTCGAGAATCCGCCGGCGAAACGCATAAAGGCAAGTTTTTCTTCTGCTCCAGAAGTCGCGAAAATGCGAGCACATCTGTAATAACATTTGGCTTTATCATTATTAATATGACAAACGCTCGCTTGCCGTCTAAAGTGGAGCTAGGTCCTACAGGCAGGTCATACAGCACGCATGGCAGGTGGACAGAGCGCGTGCTGCTCTGGTACCCGCGCGGCGACGAAGCCCGGAGAGGGCGCGGCCGCCCGTGCCAGCGCTGGCCGGACGACATCAAGGACGTGGCAGGCGTCACTTGGACACGACATGCCGCAGACTGACTTTTGTGGCAATGGATGGAGGAGGCCTTCACCCAAAAATGGGTGCCCAATTCAGATCAATAATAATATAGAGCGAACATACTAATTAATTAATCCAATAAAATTATAATCTTATTTAATATTTATGCATGCTAAATCCTTTATAACGATTGTGCGTATTATACGTCCACGTATTTTTTCGACAGTCAGTTGATTCTAAAACCCATCGTTTATTCGTGTTTGTCGAGACCCTCCCTTTTGTAGTAGGAAGCCACCATCTATTCCACCATCATCGGCTGCTACATCTTTAATAAAGATGGTTTCGATAAGATTTGATGCGATTGTAACTTAGAAATTTCAGATTTACAATAATAGGATAAATATTATTGTAAATCTGAAAGTTAGTAAGTCGTTGTGTTTCCCAGGATTAACGCGAAACTTACTTCTTTTCATCTCTGTTGGTATAGTGAAGAATCCCAAGGCGTTTTTCATAAAATTGTTTAGAAATTACCTTTCATAGGAGTAGCGGCTACCGTGTTCTCTACCTTCGCCAAAGCTACCTTTATCTTGTGAGGGTCTTTTGCGTAATTGAACACGTCTCTCATCGTTACATTTTCTGTAAAATAAATGCACATTTTGAATGTAAAAATCAGATACCGTGCTGATACTATGTTTAAGACATCTTTATCATTCATTTAAAAAATTCGAACGCCGATGTTTTTTTTTTAAATAAACCTAACTTGAGAGATTACATTTTGCTCCACCCTGTATATAAACTAAAGAATGTAATCTTTGCATTATAACCCTGTACATGACCTTAGTCAAAAATTTGAGAAACCAACCTGTCACAGCCTCTACCTCCGCCTCAGGAAACACTTCTATATACGGTTGAGGAGGCATCTTAATCGCCTGTTCCCAGTACATATAGCACAATATACCTCCTATAATCCATGCTATGAAAAACAGCTTCCAAATACCGTAGTCCTTCTGGACTGGCTTGTCCAAGCAGTCTTGAAGTGAGTGGGCATAATCTCGTCCTGAATATAGTGATGTAATAATAAAATTAGTGTTCATAACGGATAGCCTTGTTTGACTCGGATTATAGTTTTTTTCACTAGCCCTGAAAACTTCTAAAATCAACTGACCTGACTTGAAATTATGGTGTACCTATGTGATGTGTAGGCTTCAATCTCACAGATTAGAGATCGTTGGTTGTAGGGAAATGTTGTGAGTAGCATGGAACATGATAACCAACAGGTTTAAAATGTAAAAAAAATTAGTGTGTAACAATATGCATTTTTATCAACCTCCGATTTTTTAATCTGAAACTGTAAGTAACAATTTTAAGTATAGATTCTTAAAAGCAACAACACTTACGTTTCGCTGAATTGCTTGTTAGTAAAATCTTTATTCTTCGAAGCGGTAAGAAAGGGAACATTGTTATCTCGCGCCCACAATATGTCTGAACACGAACAAAACTGTACACAGGATGTTGTTCACATGCCTTATGAATCAGCAAGTGGAAAACGATCAACAAAATGTTGAAACATATCCATTTGCAGTCTCAGTTTAGAGACTTTAGTTGATATTCCGGTTTCGGAAAAATTATTTAATATGTCTATTTAAGCCATAGGGTCATACCAGCTAACTGGTCAAATAGAGATGTGGTCCACACTCCTTTTTTTTTTTTTTTTTTTTTTTTTTTTTTCTCGCTGGGAAAAATGCATTACGCATCCCCTCCGCCGGGGGGGCGAGAGGGGTATGTGGGACTCCCCGGGGACTCCCGGTATACCCACTAAACGACCCAGCGTCATTCCGGCGTCGCCTGGAATGGAGGGGGTCTGGGAAACCGGCACAGCCTTTACGTCCAGTCCCCCTCTGGCGATCCCCGCCCTTAAGGCGGCCCCGCATAGTGGTGAGTAGTGCAAGGCGGACGAAGGTGCCCCCACACCTTGCGTCCGCTACTCACCACCAGAGCTCTCCGCTCCCTTCGTCCACTGCGCACTCTAATTAAAGAGGTGCGCGTGGAGAAGCCTCCAAAAACGGCCGCAGAGGACAGGGAGAGCGGCAACGTAACACCGACACTCCTCTTCCACCGCGGCCCCGCCGCCGACGCATCTTACGGTGCGCCACCGTTGGGTCGCGGGAGATAGGGCGAGCGGCAACGAAACACCGACACGCCTCTTCACCCGCGACCCTACCCGCCAGACGCCACCAGGGCGTCCCCGCCTGGGATTCCTTTTCGCTTCACCGTGGGCCTCCAAACCACGGTTACTAAGCCCCCCCATCGCGTCAAGATTGGAATCCATCGGGGGGGGTGGTCCACACTCCTAACCCAGCCTGTTTACAATGTCTAAAAGCTAAAAGCTAAAAGATCTACAAATATTTAAAAATTGTTTATGCTAAGTTGATTAAAACGTAGAGTATCTGATAGATAGATAGATAGATAAATTATTTATTCATAAAAAAAGTACATTACAAATCTTGGTTACCAGTGCCTTTAATCCTATTATAGGTTTGACTAGGCACTAGGGTTCTCAATTAGTTACCTAAATTTGTAAGTAAAAAAGGTACTTACGTGGTTAACACTAACAGTTATCTAGTATCTACAAATATAATAAGATGGTAATTACATAACAGTTGTTTATGCATTAGGGTAGTCTTAGATCCTATACAAACCAATATTGGCAATAATCAAGTCTTGTGCATGACACAATCACACCCCGCATTATTTGTCCACGCACGGAATGTTGAGAGTATGTAGGTAGGTAGGTGGGTGGTATCTATTCTAATCAAATTGCCCCAGCGATAAAGAGTGTGAGTTGGCTTTCGGTTTGAAGACACTCATACTACTTATTCTGATCAAATTCTGATGCAAGCGGGAGTTCCACATAACAGCATACGAACTCATTATTACAATACTCATTCGAAAGCTCCCAAACTTAGCAAGTTAGCATTCGGTGCGAGAACACAAATCGCTTTGTCTTGCGCAAGTTATCACGGGTATTATACCGGTCTGATTGTTCCCGGAATTAATTCCGGACGTTTGGAACTGGGCGGTTCCCAAGTTCTCCCAAATATGAGTTTTGAGAAATTTTGATACCGTAATTTGCATGAGCTTTGGTTGGTTCTCAAGCTCTCTGGAATAATGAGTGAATGTAGAGTGAATTTGTTACGTTTGTTTGTTAAGAGTACCACAGTGTACCTGCAAGAAATAATCTTTCGCAATTTGAAAAGCCTTTATTTCCAGAAAAAGCTTTTTTTTATACTTTCTGGACGAAGTTGAGGCATAGCGAGTGTAAATGTAGTCTGGGTAGTAAATAATTGGGTAGGTAAGATAAGATTTTGAGGAATAAAATAAATAAATAGGTTCATAATTTATTTCTTTATCTCCAAATCGACTAAGGGGGTAGTCGGAGACGTTTATCCTGTGAGGATCTTGAATACAATAAAATGTCCACCACGCTCTGAGGAATATAGCGTTCAACCAGTTTTTTTTCGTTTTGTTATCGGGTGCTGTTGGGAAATAGTGAGCAGGCCATCTGGAGGCATATTCCGGAAATAGGGAATTCAGGCGTTCGGAACTCGGCGCCGATGTTGCAAGACTACTAGCGCCTTTTCACATGCTTGCATCTACTACACAAACAAAATCGCAAAAGACGCCGCGCCGCGCCGTAGGTAGACATTCCTTCAGATCTTTGTTGAATTAGTTTCGATTCGCTAGACTTCGATAGACGTCTAAGTTGGTAGTCAGAACCATATCCTGACGACCTCTGTGGCGCAGTGGGCGAAGGTCCGCCTGCGACGCAGAAGGTTGCGGGTTCGATCCCCGCCTCGGGACAAATGTTTGTCTCCTACAGATATTTCTCTCGGGTCTGGGAGTATCTATGTATAATATGTATGTATTTACAAACAAAAAGTATATAAGTAGTGTATATCAGTTATCTGGTTCCCATAGTACAAGCTTTACTTAGTTTGGGGCTAGATGATGCTGTGTGAAATGTCCAGCATTATTATTATTTATTTATATCCAACCAAATACTTACATAATTTGCACAAGCCCACTATTTGGTGAAGTTATTTATTAGCACTCCATTTCATCACCGACCCTTCCATCACTAGACCGGTTGCAAGCCACATGAATACTAAGTAGTTTTTCCACAATGTTTTCCTTCAACGTTTAGAACTCGTGTTAATGCGCATATAAAAAATCTCGGCCCCGACATCCTTTAAATTATCCGTCAAAAAAACACTCCTTCCCTTTAGACAGCCGCCTAGTGTATGGTATTAGACTGCAGTTAGAATACAAAGTACCTATCATTTATGTTATTTTCAAAGTTTGGGATTCTGTTGCTACTAGAACTTTAACTCTTTAGCTAAGTAGGTACATAACTGTTTTAATGAGAGCCATGTTTGCCTAGTAGGATGTACCTACCTTCAGAGCCCGTGTTAAAGCCATATAAATGATGCGCGGCCGGGATTCGAACTCGCATCCTTCAGATTAAAATCGAGGGCATAGTTAGTTGTTTTACAGGTCCTGAAATCCGTAACATTATCAAACTTTAGCCTAATTAAGCCTCAGTCCATAGAAAAAGTCTAAAATCATTTCATTAAAAAAATCTACTACTTATCTGTTTAATCAACTTACGTTGCTGACACTAAGCGAACACGCTTTGAGAGACAAAAATGAGAAGATAATAGAATACGCATAAAACATGGTGTCAAGTGCACGAATGGAGCCTCCTTGAGGCGCACTGATAATCCTTTCACCACACTGGTTCGAAAGAACTGGTGACACGATAAAATTGCTAGATTCCTGTAGGTAAATGTGTTGTAGATTATGCTCGATCAACGGATCAACGAATTGAACTATTAGTGCAAAGCGAGCAGGATTAAGTGATTAGCTTTGTTGAACCAGAAGACTTACGTCTACTTTTCCACTTTAAAATAAGTGATCAAATTCAGTAATCTTGTTGGTTTCGATGTACCCCTATCTTTACCACAGTCAAATTTTTATGTTGTGAGTAATTGGTTTTTTTTTTATTAATGGGTTTTGCATAATCGACGTAGGGAAGGCAAGTTCGTATGAGATCAGTAGGTACCTAGTGGATAACTCTGGTGACGGAGTTCGATTGTGTGTATGTCTGTGACGATATCTAATAATTCCATTGAATGATTTATTAGAGGAACTGAACTTATCAACAGTATCTATTTATGAAATTGTAGTAACGGACGTGGAGACGCGTTGTGTTTCAAAAACAAAGTCGAAAATTCAAGAAATAACAACACTGTTCTCAAATTTAATTGAAAGCCTGTATTGATAATACGTTTCTTTAAAACATGAGTGTAAATTGTGAAAATGGCACGAAAGAGAATGAGTAGAAAAAATTGTGACAAAGAACTGTTAAAATAATCGATACCAGTGAATGCCTGTGTGTGTGTTACGATATTTCGCGGATTTTTTAAGGTTTAAAACTGTAAAAAGCTTTCAAGCTCCTGTTCCATTAAAACTATAATATCATAATTGATTGTGTCAGTCTGTTCACTTTATTAGCACTGGAAACTAGTAAAAAAAATATTCTTGTCAATAAAACGTCTCTTAAGAATATGAGAATGAACCTCGGAAGAAGTGTGGCCATAATATATCGTTTCGTAGTTTTCATATTAGTTTTATACATCGCGGTGTTAAAATACGACAGGAATGCTAAAATAGCACACCTTAATGCGACGGTGGCCAGGCCAGTCACGAATTACGAGTGGTTTATGAAAATGAAGGCTATGTTTAGAAACTTAGGTAAGGTGTAAGAATAAACATAGATATACTAAGCACAACGGATCTTTAGCTCTCTGAAGTTAGGTGCAATAGACGATTGCGCAGGTTTGGTAGAAGCGAGATAGCATGATTTTAGGTGTCATCAAAAATGGGTTCTACGCAGCTACTTCAGAGAGCTAAAGAACGATTGTGCGTATTATATTTAAGTAAGTTCTTGATCCCCGTTAGGTGTAGGCAGAGACAACAGATTACCTACTACTAACTTGATGACGACCTCTGTGGCGCAGTGGGCGAAGGTCCGCCTGCGACGCAGAAGGTTGCGGGTTCGATCCCCGCCGCGGGACAAATGTTTGTATGACCTACAGATATTTTGTCTCGGGTCTGGGTGTTTCTATGTATAATATGTATGTATTTTCAAACAAAAAAAAGTATATAAGTAGTTTATAAGTTATCTAGTACCCATAACACAAGCTTTGCTTACTTTGGGGCTAGATGATGCGGTGTGAAAAGTCCAGCGTTATAAAAAAAAAAAAAACTTGCTACGAATCTCATATACCTAGCATAGGTAGGTACTTATAAAGTCTTTATAATTATTTTTCACATAATATACTTAAATACTTTACTTTTACATAGGTATTTTTTATGTAAAACAGTAAAAAAAATATTCATGTGTGTCTTCATTTTATTTTCTTTTTCAGGCCAAGAAGACGTCTGGTTGTACGATAACAATATGCCATTTTGTAAACTTAATACGACCAATTTCGGTAAATAAATTTAAAAAAAAATTGTTGAGTATTACGGCTTAAAGTCTCACGCTTAGGTACTTTACTTCAGGACCAATATACGTGGATAAAGGACCAGCGAAACTACACACGGTGGCACAGCTGTTGCCTGAATTGAAGCCAGGGGGCTACTACGCTCCACTCCACTGCCAGCCTCGGCACAAAGTTGCGATTTTAGTTCCATACAGGTAAGATTAGTCGTAACACAGATAGAATAATTCTGTCGTAATGAGTTAGATCACACTAATATGCGAAAGTTTGTTGGTATGTTAGTGATTCGAACCAACGACCTATGGATCGGAAGGCGGGGCAACTTCCACAGAATGCAAGTGCTTCTCCTAATATAATTTTAATTTTTATAGTGTAAACCACACTTAGGTATTTCATTGTGAAAATAAAAAGTTCACTGAGTGGAACGTGTAGATGGCGCTATCGGTTGGTTATCAAAAAGTTCGAATGTGACGTTAGTGGTTCTGTGGCCGAGCGGTCTGATCGTCGCGGGTTCGAATCTCGTCGGAATCAAAAAATTTGATAAGGCTTTTCATTTTCTACATAATGTATTCTTGGTTCTGATCTCGGTGTCACTATTTCGTGTTTTCTTATGCTAGACTACTAAGACGATGAAACGCAACAAAAATTTGATCTCGTTAGGTGGAAGTCGATGTTTCGCAATAGTTAAAATGTATAACATCGTTAACATGTTCATATTCCCATTAATCATCTCCCTGACCTTATCCCACGCTAAGTGGGGTCGGCACAATATGTCTTCTTCTTCCACTCACTCCTATCACTCGTCAATTGTGCATCCACTCCTTATGAGCAAAATCCCATTCAAAGTCAAAGTCAAAAAGCATTTATTCAGTAGGACCGCTGGGATCACTTTGAAACGTCTTAAAACTAGGTGATGCTACTTCTGTTCCTTCGCGATCAATAATATACTTATTAGTAGAATTAAGACAATTAATATACTTATTAGTAGAATTTAGCCGAAGTCATCTCTAGGATCAATTTGCACAGCAAAATAAATATACTTACCTAATATTTTTCAGAAACCGAGTTAAAAATCTGGCTATTTTCATGCGCCACATGCACCCATTTCTGATGCAACAACTGCTTGAATACCGGATCTTTGTTATCGAACAGTATGGTAAACAAAATTTTATTGCAAAATCACATCTTCGATTTGTTCGAAGTTGTGGATAGAGTATTAAGATTAACAGAAACGATCTTACCTTCGTGTACTATATCACTACTTAATCATTTTGCGCCGATCCCTTTTAAAATAACGATAAAGGTAGGAAGACAGATGATGACACACGATAAAAGTTGTCTTACAAGTACCTAAAACATTTTCAGGAACTGGAAGATTCAACAAAGGCGCCTTATTCAACATAGGGTTCCTGGAAAGCCAGAGGTTTGGTGAATGGCACTGCTACATCTTCCACGATGTGGACTTGCTGCCGAAGGATGAGAGGATCCTATACGCTTGCCCGAGGAGACCTACTCACATGTCTGCTGCAGTTGAAGCTTACGGATATAAGTGAGAACATTATAATTCCACCGTCAGAGAAGAATCGACGAAGATGGTTTTAATTGTTTAGAGGGATTTAATATGCAACTTGGTAGACTTTTATCTGACGTTAAAACATTATAATTCTCTTACTTACGTAAGATTCAACTGATATACAATCCATTGAATAATAATGCTCTATTTTATGGTAAGAAAGGAAGAATGTTGAGATGAGGGCTGATAGAGCAGAATGGAAGAGGAAAACGTTGTGCCAACCCGACTTAAAAGTGGAATAAGGAAGGGAAGATGATTATGATGATTATTTTCTGCTCTAGACTGCCATATACGAGAATGTTTGGAGGTGTGACTGCGCTGAAAACAAGCCATTTCGAGAAAGTGAACGGTTACTCCAATCTGTACCTGGACTGGGGTGCTGAAGATGATGACATGTTTATCAGGTAAGGATTCAATATCAAAGAAAGTCAGATTTCTTTAGGCGAAGGCACTAGACGATGCAGCAGACCAGATAGAAAATGTGGCGTGACTAAATGCATTCGAGCCAGATTGGCAATCTGGAACTTGGAGCACAGCTAGTGAGATATACAGACCTGCTTGCCACTTGCACATGATAGGTTCATGAAAAAAAGCTCTACCTACCTCTGTTATGGGTTGAGTACGATTAAGCACTTTCACGAGTAGATCTCCACTCTCACTTTATACAAAGTTTACGCAGCAGACCTGTCATAGATGTAAGTAAGAGACAGCAAAAAAAAAACCTTTCAAAATTCTGTGATTCTGTTGCAGATTGCAGTCTCGAAGGTTGTCCGTAGTACGGTACAATCAAACTATAGCTCGGTATGCCACATTGCCGCATGAGCCGAGACCAAGGAACTATTTGCGGTGAGCACCTATTTCTATAGTGTAAAATTAGTACATAATTATAAGTACAAATAAAATAATGCTACGAGTACGACAAGAAGTAGGTAGAGAATGGAGGGATATGTCTGAGTTTTTTTTTTTTTAATACAGTAGTATCGGCCTATAGCCCTTGTTTCAAGTTTCAGTTTTATTAGTTTAGGCGTTTTTATGCTCGGAACAGTCGGAACTTCCTCTTTTAATCTCATTCAAAAAGCGATGAGTACAATATCATCAATTTATTTAAAAGAACCTTTCTTTCAGGCACATTTTACTCGCTTTATCAAAGAAGCGTTTCAGGAATGAAGGACTCAAATCAGTGAAATACATAATGATGACTACAAATAAATTAAAATTGTACACTTATATTCTAGCAGATGTAAGCCCTTTAGAATAAAACTTATTTGTAACATACATAATTGTTTTATTAATCTTTTATTAACATATTTTATAAAGTAACACACAAGTAAAAATAAAAATTAAAGAAAAACTTTACGAACCTCTTCATTCAAATTAAGTGCAGTGAACTTCTTTGCTTTGTGTAAAATCTTGCAAACATTTGGGTCGATAACAAACTTGCATAAGTAAATATCGCCATTATCTGTATCAACTTCTAATCGTTTCATTGCAGCTGTTACCTGCTCTATAAAAGGAGTAACCTTTTCTTCAGGGATAAGCACAAAATGCCAAGGAAGGCAGATCTTTAGAACATTCCAAATCACGGTCTGGCTGACTGCATACGCTAACTCAGGGTCTGCTTGTGGCTCAGTCTTTTGTTCTTCTTCAACTTGCTCTTTCTCTGCTGGCTTTTCTTCAACGACATCTTCTTCTTCACACGGTCGACAAATAAAAGTGGTTTTAATATCTGTCTCTGACTGTGCTATTTTACTTCTACTCATCAAACTCTTTTGTGTTTTTGGCATCCTTGCACTCTGTGAAGTCTCCAGCTTTTTAGATTTGGACGCTGCGACCCCTTTACCCTTCTTTCCTTTTTTCTCGTCGGGTAAAGGCTCAACGTACTCCAATTCAGTTATAAAGACTCCCTCGCATGTATTGATTACATTCGCGATAAGTTTGTCCAAGAATTGTTGGGTACATTTGTTCGCGCATGCCAGACATTCATCTTTGTATATCTTATCTTTTATCAATTTGCAAACCACTTCTTCGCATTCGTCAAATACGTAGCACGTTTTTTTGCCAACAGCCATTGAAATAGCATTAGCAAAGCCTTCAATGGGATTTACGCTTTTGCAGAACGCAAGCAAAAATGCAGAGTAGTTCATCATATCCTCAGATACTTCGTAAAGCTCAAACAAAAAGTTCTTGACTAAAGTTTTTCTAAGCATTGAATATCTGTCTTCGATATCAAATTCAGAATCAAACCAATACTCTTCATTGATAAAATCATCTCGAGAAATAAGTTCTTTGGATTCAAGATCGCAGCATCTGAAGTATTTGCGTACCTCCAATAGCTCTTCCACAGTGGGGAATCTTAAGTTAAGACCGTAAAGTAGGAAATCCCTCCAATCAATATACGCTGTCTCACCAAAAAGCAAGAACACTAGCTTAGGAATCTGTTCAGGGTCCACTCGACACCATACTTCTGGAAACAGCGGCCCTTCGCAAGACTCCTTGCCAAAGAAAATGAAATCCTGCAAAATGTAAATAAAAGACTGCTGCAAAGCAATGCCATCGGGAGCTACTATCTTCAATTGCTCGCGCAATCTAGCCAACTGTCCAACTTTGAACTCTATTTCAGAGGCAATTTCCAAAACCTCTCCAGTGTCAGCCGGAGGTTCAGGCGGTGCGAACTGTAGAAGGTTAGGATCAATTACGAAAGTATCGTGTTCCAGAATCAAAGTCTCAGGGATCTTTCTACCATCTTCAACAGCCATCTGAAGGTACTTGCATAGACGATCAACGGACTTTATTTCATTCAAGTAGTAGGAGTTGATATCGTTCTGTACCTCCATAAATGTTTTGTAAATGTGGTCATTGAACAATTTCATATCATAGTAGCATTTATATTGTAATGCAAGCATACGAAGACTTGCACGGTACATCTCTCCGTTGATGCCCATTATCCACTCATCAATACACTTCAATGCATTGTCTTTAAATATTTCTTCAGCATTTACAGATTCTTCTGAACTGTTCTCTTCTTTTTTTTTTACCGGTATTACAATTTTTGCTATTTCACTATATTCACGACTTATCAGCGATCGATAAGAATCGTTTGTATCCTTAACTACTTTCAAAGCGAATTTTACATTATTCTCAATAACGAGATTGAATGGATTATTGCTGAAGTCTATCTCAATGTTCTTGAGTTGGAGGTCTTGGAAAGCAGCTTTCAACTGTCTATAAACTTTATCTTCACCTCCTTTCTTACTACCAGAAGTCTCTTCGGATTCTTTGAATATTTTGGTTAAATCCTTTGACGATAGTCTGTCAGTGGGTGGCATTCGTTTGATCATGGCGAAGAAGAAGTCATGTAGAGATTGAAATGTTAGGGTAGACCTGAAAGAGAAAGTAAAATATTTGCCTGTTCCATAGATTACTAAATCATTGTAAAAATCGAGTGCTTATTGTAATGTACCTGTTTAGTTCTGTCTGCATGCATGATATATAAGAGTTAACCATAGTGGTCAGTTCTTCCATGGCCCAATTTTCACAAATGAGAGCTTGGCGCTGCTGCTCCGAGTACAATTTTCTTTCGTCGCAAATATGGTATAGTCGATCCTGCAACTCTTTTACTCGACAATGCCATTCATTTTTAGTCAAATTTACGTCCCGCCAATCATTCTCAAAATCATTGTACTCCTTTTGAAATCGACTTACTAAATCTTGTTTTGATGATGGCATAGTTATTATTTGCTCCATTTTATCCTTGATAAATCTAGCGTATGGGATTAAACAGTTCATTTGTAACCTCTTAGAAAAAAAGAGTTGTTGCATATCATGAATGTAGACCCTTTCAATTTCTTCCCAACATGTTGCCAAAGCGACCCCTATAATTTCTGCAATTGGAATTTCTCCATAGTCATAATCTTCTTCTCCTGCTAATATCTTTATATCTTCAGTGCTAACAATTGATTTAGACATATCTTCTTCCTCTGTTATTTCTTCTAAAAGAGGAAGTATTTCGTCTGCGCCTTCTTCAGAGGATACAGGTTCTTTAACTACTTCCAGCTCAGTACTAATAGTGGATTTGCTTGTTTTCGATCCACGGCGTAACCTATCTTTCGACTTACCATTAGTAACTTCTGGTTTTACAATTTTGGATTTCGTTCGTTTATCATCCGATGAAGGGAAATCTAGCTGGCTAAGGATATTTTCTCCAAATAATCTGTCGCATGATTTTAATGGCATGAGGTAGTCCCCGATAATGTACTTGCATATTTGAGCCAATAACTCTTTATCAATAACCTCATAATACATGCTGTAGTTTAAGCCAAGCACTGCATAAAATCTGTCTATAAGTTCAGAGTTTTCTTCGTCCAAATCCCATATCACCAATTCTTGGAGTATATCTTCTGTTTCTCTAAGGTGAATATAGCATGTAAAATAACTTTCAAATGGCTTTTCAATCCTTTTTTTATGCGGATCGTTTACAAGTTTCGATACTCGTACATGTTTGTATTGATCCTTTTCTTTTTTGCGGTGCTTAGCAATAGTTTCTTCTAAATAAATATCATCTCGATCTTCTAAAGCCTCCTCGTCTGGTGGTTCACGTCCTGAAAATGTTTCTTCAAGTATTTGCGCTTCTCTATACGTGTTTGGGTAGTTAATTATGCAGAAACCGTTAATATCATATTGATCTTTTATGTATTCTACTATCATAGCTGCAAGGAGATGATCAGTTAACGATTCACCAAAACTCAACGATTCATACGCATATTTTCCTAGCTCTGCGGCTGTAGAAAGAGTGATTTCTTCTTCTGGTATAGTTTTAGGAGTTTGGGTTTGTTTTGCATTGGGTGGTATTACCCCTAGCATAGCGGAAATATTAGCGTCACTACTTTTGCTAGTAGCATCATCTTCAGCTTTAATGTTTTTTATTTGTTCTTTTTGCTCTTCTTCGGGAGCTGCAGCAATGAATTTATCAAAAGATAATTCAATATCAGTACATCCGATCATTTCAGTTTTGAATTTCCTCAAACAAAAGTTTATAGAAGCTTCAAGACGAACAACAAACACTTTACGCTGATTCAAAAGGATTTGCATGGGGATTGTTATGGATCGATCTGGAAGGCCACGCAATAATACTTTGGCGGGGAAATCCGGGAGTTCTGCCGGAGGATGAGGCGGGGGGTAGGGGTATTTTATCTCCAAAAGCGTATATACAAGATGACCAAGCACCCGAGTTCCCAAATACTCAAACTTTCTCTCTTCCGATTCTTGATCATAGTTTGGAATCAACAAATCTAAAGTCCACGGATAGGAGTAGTTATGGTACTCCAAAAATTCTGTATCATTTAATGCTTCTTGTCGATCTAGCTCAAGCCTTATGATCTCTTCCTCTTCTGGTGCGGGTTCCTCTTCTATTGGTGTTTCCTTTAATATATCTTCCATTGGATCTAGTATATCGAAAATAGGCTGATGTTTGAAATACAAAGCCTTCCATTCATGAATGAAGTGATCAGGTATATCGTCTCCGATTAATTTTGTGAAATAAGCATATCTTGTAGCATAATCAACGATCGATAGCATCGTTTCGTAACAAATTTCGTAATAGTGCTGACGTTTTCTTTTCATCTTCTCCGCGTACAATTTCTTGTGTAGCATGTTCTGTCTCTGTTTCTCAAAATCAATTTCCACTACTTCTAAATGAATTTGTTCCTTGACATTATCTAAGAACTGGTTGAACTGTTGAGTCCTCTGATCAGTGAATTCTTTTTCGCCTTGGATTCTATTCTGCGCTAGGTTGCGGGCCTGCTGTTTTGTTTCCATAATCTGTGTGCAAATTTGCTTCTCAAACTGCGAAAGTTTCATAACCTTTTTCGCAAGTCCTGTATCGAACTTTGATTCTTCTTCCGCAACTGAAAGATCCCATAAAGATCCACTCATCACATTCCTGACTTGCTTTTGAAATTGTTCAGAGTCTGTCTTCTTGTGGATTTTAGTGTAGAGATTGTCCATGTAGTTGTTCGCCCAATCAGTGTCGATAATAGACCTTTTTCTCTCCACTGATTCTTCTTCCAAACCAAGTAATTGCTCATACGTGTAATTTTTGTACTGACAAGGATATCGCAAAGCGAATTTTTCTATTTCAACCTTTTCTTTACTAGTTAACTTTTTGGGAATAGCATCTCCAGACTGGGTGGGTATGTTGGAATCTTCGATTTTCTGAAGCATTTTTGAATATTTATGCCTTACGTAATCGTATGTTGATTTAACTTGTTCACTTTTCCTCCTCTGCCACTCGATAAAATGTTTTTCGTTGAGTAATGGCCGCGAGAGATCGTCTACGATTGATTCTTTTTCCTCTTCCAGCTTTTCAATTTTAAATCTGTGTCCCATTTTTTCCACAAGTCTTGAAACCATCATCCTCTCTTTTTTAATGAAATCTGTCCTGTCTCTTTTATCCAAATGGAGAAAGAGTTGATAGAATAACCGAAGTAAGCTAGAGCCCTTGCCCTCCATGACATTCGTAAGTTCTAAGTCTGATAGATTGATATCCAGTTCACGTAACCATTCTCGCAAATGAATCCAGTTATTATTCGTATCATCTTTTGCATTGCCCTGTCGTATAAGAAAATGTTTTTCATCATTTATAACGTGATAGCTCTGAAGCACGCTTGCTATGATGTATCCATTTTTCATCATTTCTCCAAATTCGTCCGCTTCCCATGTTACCGGACGCCGCAGTCGTTCAGTCAGCCACTCTTTCAATATTTCTGCCATATTTGCTAAACTAAAATAAAAAATGATCTAATTTTGTTCACATTCCAAGAAAAAAATTGGCTGAAGTTTGACTTTGATAAGTTAAAGACGTTAGCATCCTAATAGTTTGTGGATTTCATTCACGATTCGACGATTCTACAGCGATAGGTCAGTAGGTATCTACATATACGTACTCTTTGGTACCTCCTAGAAAAAAAAACGATTAGGTATATTTTTTTTAATTTTTCAGGGTCTACTTTCATTTGCCAGACTCAACCAAAATCGTCAGCCACAAAAATAAAAGATAAAAGCTTGATCAAAAGGTTAAAAGTAACGACCTCTGTGGCGCAGTGGGTGAAAGCCTGCTTGTGACGCACAAGGTTGCGGGTTCGATCCCCGCGCCGCGGGATAAATGTTTGTATGATCTGCAAAATATATACGAGTATATTATCTAGGGTTTAGGTGTTTCTATGTATAATATGTATTGTCTGTGCTGTGTGAACTGTCCAGCATTATTTATTATTTATTTATATATTTATTGTGTTTTCAGAATCGTCTCTACGTACGACCGACGACGCGACGCGACGACTACGGCTGTACATTCTGATTTCTGAATGGCCAAAAGGCTCTAATTGATAATGTTTTTCCTATGTGTTTTTCAATCTGGCTCTGGCAGCACTTGATTTTTTGTTTGTATTGTAATGTTGTCACTCCTGCCTGCTGTTGGTTTTAGTTGTCATGTCATGTCAGAGCCAGTATCTGTCACTCGGTCGTCTTTGCTATTGCTACGGTACCTACTTTTTTGTGATGTTTATTTTCACTGTTTTCTATGATAGGCATATTTCGTGAATTTCATCCAGATTTAGTACAGGATGAAATGCAATGAATTCGAAAATAGTGTATGTAACACGAGTGATCTGAAGTACGAGAAGAATCAGTGATCGCCGCGGTCGGTGCTAATCCGTAATTGCGTTGTTTACAGAAATCTCAACACATGAATTTGGACAATTTGGATAAAGCTTTGCACGATCTGGACATGCTAAGTGCAATAACAGAGGCGCGCCGTGAGTACCTACGTGAGACCAAGACGAACTACAGCGTGATGCGGTTCAACACGCGCTACGTATCGAACGTCACGGTCGGCTATTGTATGAAACGAACAACAAATAAAAACAGACTTTGTCCATACGTTCTGCCGATACGACACAGAACTAAGAGTGAGAACTCCGACGTAATCGGTAGTGATGTGAACAGCGACAGCACTAGCGATTGTAAAGTGAAAAGTATAATGGAGCCGTCGACAAGCGGCTACTTCCGAGAGAACACCAAGCGATGCCAGTCCCTGGAGAATCTGAACTTGTCGGTGGACCCGCCCTCGGGCCCGGAAATATCACCCGAAATGGATAGAGTGTCCACGCAGATACAGAAGTTACATGTGAATGAGTGACAGCCACCCACCGATTAGATCTAGAGTGACTTCACTTTTACTATAACTACGCTTTGTATTCCAGAATGTTGTACAAACTGATTCTTGAGTTTAATTCACAGTTTAGTTCTGGGGTACAGACAAGTTACTGTGATGGGAAGTAGCAAATAGAATGTAGTATTCATGTGATTTTATTGGATGTTATTAACATATTTTTCAGTGTATTTGTAATGATAGCCAGAATGTAAATGCTAGTTGCTGAATGTTGACGTTCCTAGTTCCTCGGTGTAATTGAATTGATTTATGCATGTAATTGTCTCTGTTAATTTGTAATGATTTCTATTGCAGCTAATTTGTCATTTTAATAAGCAAATTGCTCAAAGTTATTTTGAAATGTGAATGATTTGGATGATAGGAAAATGATTTAAATGATAATTAGTAAAATTGTTTGAGTTTTATGATATAAACTGTGAGAATTTAATATTTTTATGGTTACCTTACAATATGCACTAAAGAGTTAGCAGAGAACAAATTATATTGTTTTGTCTAAGTCACGGGCAATATTCATTATTCTCTTAATTGTGATTTTAAAAGAGTAATTATTTTATTTTATTTCTATTTTAAATTGTAAAGGTAAAACACTATGCAGAAAGACTGCATGTAGATCTCATAATTGATATATTAATTGGAAAAAGCAACTTTTGTAATAAAAGATGTTTTGATACAATACTAAAATGCTTTTGTGACTTAGAAATAGATACTTATGTTTGTTAACATATTTGTTATTTTTGTTCATAATAATTTAACAAAAAATATTTGAAATAAATATTGCTTTGATTCATATTTATTTTTTTCTTGTACCTAAAATATCCAATCATTGAATCAAAAGTAAAAGGACTAGGCCTTAGGGTAGTGCCTCTACTGGGTTTGAATCCTGGCTGTGTAGGTGTATGTTTCAATGTTTTTTTTTATTTATAAATTTATAAGCAGCGCATTAGCACAACTGCACAAGCATAAAACGTTGGGAGGAAACCGGGTAATATTTTTAACACATTTTGACCTCTTACAACATGGAATTCTCACTTCTAAGTTCTAGGGGCATGTGTCAACCAATATGTGTGTATTTTTACCTATTATTACTTTATATTTACTATTACGAATCTGTTTCTCAATTTAAATAATTTACATAACAATTTATTGCACACAAGACGTTTTCCATGGCATCTTTTAAGTAATTACCCTTGAAAACATTACCTCATCTCTGCCTTCAATTTGTTGACAAACACCTAGGTATAACATACCTCTATAGATAGTCGGTATTAGAAGTAGGTAAGTATAGTTTCATGTTCTATTCTACAATCTGTTTACTCGTAAATCGTAATAATGCATGTAGGTACCTTCTTAGTACGTAGTTTGAAGTGCATAATGTATATTATGTACCTACTAGCTGCGCTCTCGCGGTGTGACCAGCGGTCCCTCGGGATTTTTTCATTTTTTCGGGATAAAAGGTAGCCTATGTCCATCCCTAGGATACAACCTTTAACTATGCCAAATTTCAGCTTAATCAAAAAATCTTAAAAGCGTAACAAACAACAGACAGACAGACAGAGTTACTTTCAGATTTATAATATAGATTTAAAATAGTATGGATTATCAAACCATCCTACTGCTGAATTATTATTTTTGACTGACGGATATTGTAGATAGGTAGGAAACTGTTTGATGGGAAGCAGAGTTGATTGGTTCAAACTAAAAAAGAAAATGAACCTACTAAAACAGCTTAGAGCTGCATACTATTATTTGGAAACAAGATGTATTGAGGCTCTGCCAGGAGTTCACATAGAACTAATTCTATACAGATTTTCATTCATAATTTCAACTTGGCTTGAAGTGATGATTGGTCATCACTTTGACTATGACGCAGAAAAAACAACAAATAACTTAAAATTCATTTATTCGCTCTTCAGTAACACTTAGATGTAAATAACAAAATTAAATATTGCATTGGATTGATATAGTCGTCCTGAGGTCTCGATGGTTCTTTTATTTGATATAAATGGAACCATAAAATAGGCTATACAGCTTACACCGAGATAATAAATAATTTATAGAGCTTTTACTTTAAGCTGTTTCATTTTGGGTGTCTTTCGTTTCGCTTGCCGCTTCTGCTCTTTAAGTTCCCAACGGCGTTGTTTTTCTGGGTCATCCTCCTGAAAACAAATAAGATTTGTGGCGTCACATTTTGTGAAAACATGGAAATGAAACTATAGTATTTTCAACCGACTTCAAAAAAGGAGGAGGTTCTCAATTCGTCTGTATTTTTTTTTTTTTTTTTTTATCTTGTTACGCGATTGCTCCGCCATTTGTTGACCGATTTGCAAAATTCTTTTCATGTTTGAAAGGGTAAACTCCAGAGGTGGTCCCATATAAATTTTATTCCTGAGGGATTGATAGTTTCCCCGTAAAACTCTTAAACACCTTCCCTCCTAGCCATGTCACAAATAGAAATCGAATCGACAGCTTGACGCCCTGAGTCACACCGCGTTTCGAGTCAAACATTGAAGTCGGTTTTCTTTTTAGTATAAAAACGTAATTTTTTCACTTAGCATTGTATGCATGACACATTGAACTTGTTCCGTTTCACGCCATACAAATGCACAATTTTGAAATAAAAAAGTCAAGTAAAAAAACTTAAAGATAAAACTTACAAATAAATGTTTGTTTATTTCCTTTTTAGCCTTAGGCATTTGCCTCAGGCGTTTGCCTCGCAAAGTTTACCCCAAGGCAGATCTTATTAACACAACTGAACCAATCTAATGAAACATTTTATTGCAGCGACTCTGACAGTCGTGTGAGAAAGATTCAAAAGAGTCGTTTTATGGAAGTAGTCTGCAATCACTATTCAAATTACGCGGCGCATGATGCGCCGTAGTGTGTTCCGACACTTAGGTGTAAAAACTTTGTATGAACGAGGTTTTTGTGTCATTTTCAAAGTGGTGTAGAGCTAGTTAGTTCGTATGAGTCAGTGGCCAACTCTGATGACGGAGTTTTTAGGCCGCCTTAAGGCCTCCGTCATGGCTTAACGACTTAATAGCCGGGACCGACAATTTAACGTGCCCTCCGAAGCACGGAAGCGCTCAGATAAAAATGCCACTGGCGGTCAAGGTGGTGTGAAAGATACATATAAAATACTCACAGCAAGTATACGTTCCTTCTCCTGTTTCCGTTTCTCCTCCCGTCTCGCGGCGGCTTGTTCCTGTCGCGCGGCGTGGGCACCTCTAAGCCACGCCTCCGCCACTTTTTGGCGACGCTTCTCGCACTTTACTAGCGCCTGGGGAGTTATAAGTCTTTATTATGGAGCTTGTAGCACTTTACAAACGCTTGGAGAGTAAAATAAGCCTTTATTCAGTACTACGGCGGCGTTGCGCACTATATTATCATTTAGAATAGTCCTAAAACTAGGTGATTCTCCTGTTCCTTCGCGAGCAATGCCGTGAAGAACAAGGGCAAACACGGATTGGGTCTCACCTAACCAGAATCACTAGCTAAAAAACATACACATAGCCGAACATAGAATCTCCTCGTTTTTTTTTAAGTCGGTTTTTTATAATGCTTGACTTTTCACAAGCATCATCTAGCCCCAAAGTAAGCAGAGCTTGTGTTATGGGTAGATGACTGATATACTACTTATATACTTTTTGTTTGTAAATACATAGAAAACACCCAGATCCGAGACAGATATTTGTAGGAAAACTCATCAAAATTTTCGATTCCGATGGGATTCGAACCTCGGTTCGAATCCCATCGAACACTTTAAAAAAAATATACAAATATTTGTAGATCTATATTGGTCCCGCCGCGGGGATCGAACCCGCAGCCTTTTGCGTCGCAGGCGGGCCTTCGCCCACTGCGCTACAGAGGTATAAAAGATAGATGTCTAAATGTCGGTACCTCCTTGCTAAGTCTCATCCGTTTGATCTTGTCTAACAGGTGGAAGATAAGAAGCAGTAGTGGTCGCACTTCCTCTCCGCCGCCGTCGGGCCCCAGCCCGAGGCTGATCAGCATCACCTTTTCTGTTTCAGGTGGCTTTGTCTGCGCAGTCTCTCTGGAAATAAGCATCATCACTGTATTCCTAGTCGTAGACGGAACTTGTTTTCTGTTATCCTAATATGTGGGAGACTTGTTTCCATTCCGTTCTATTTTAGATAAAATTAAGTTAACTAAAATATTACCTAAGTTACTACCATTATTAGTATTTAATAAACTCCTTTCTACTAGACATTATTTGTGCCCTCTTAGTCTTAGGTTTAAGGTCGGGCGCTGAAAATTGCGACACAGTTTTTACTATTGCAATTTCTCAGCGTTCACTAGTAATATGAACACAATTTTCAAACTATTTCACAAAATAAATAAGTTACAAATTAAAAATATAATAAATCTGAAAGTTTGTGAGTATGTTTGTATGTTTGTGTTTCAATCACATCTAAACAAGTCAACCGATTTGGTTGACACTTGGAATGGGCGTATCTGGTGACCCTGGAATAGCATTAGGCTATTCAAAATGTTGGTACCATGCGGGCCAAGCCGAGCGTAATGTGTACTAATTTCATAGTTTGTAATTTCGATATAATTTCATGCTGTCCTATATCTCTTATCCATTTTAAGTGATTATTTATACTTAAAGATAATTTATCACATAAAATGAGCTTATTTTGTTTCCCGAAATTCAGCGGGTAGACATTTTAAGCGATGAATCACCGTTTTAAATAATCGGATCTTTTGTGTATTCCAAAATATTTGAAGATGGTGCTTAATATTTACGTATCTGGCCGCGTTTCTGACTTAAGACATCTTCTCAGGATCTCTAATGCCCATAAAATTTGAAGTACAGGCCGTATTACGTTTATTTACCGCGTACCTATCAGACACGTGTATAAATACTCACTCGAGGTGCTTCACCCCCGCGTATCTATCAGACACGTGGATAAATACTCACTCGAGGTGCTTCACCCCCGCGTATCTATCAGACACGTGGATAAATACTCACTCGAGCTGCTTCACCCCCGCGTATCTATCAGACACGTGGATAAATACTCACTCGAGGTGCTTCACCCCCGCGTATCTATCAGACACGTGGATAAATACTCACTCGAGCTGCTTCACCCCCGCGTATCTATCAGACACGTGGATAAATACTCACTCGAGGTGCTTCACCCCCGCGTATCTATCAGACACGTGGATAAATACTCACTCGAGCTGCTTCACCCCCGCGTATCTATCAGACACGTGTATATAGTGCACGTGTTGGTGCCACAGCGCGAGCGCGGCGCACGTGCGCTGGTCGAGCAGGCCGGCCGCCGCCTCCGCGCACTCCGACATCACGGACAGGCCGGCGGGCAGGCCGTGCGACGTGCCCGGACGTTTCTCCGGGCAGAACACGCTCTGTAATAAATCAATAACAGTTATATAGTAAGTAAACACAACGGATCTTTAGCTCTCTGAAGTTAGGTGCGATAGACGATTGTGTAGGTTTGGTAGAGTGAGCGCGATAGCACGATTTTAGGCGTCATCAAAAATGGGTTCTGCGCAGCTGTGCAGAATCCAAATAAACGTTATTACAATACGCACAATCGTTCTCTAGCTCTCTGAAGTAGCTGCGCAGAAGCCATTTTTGATGACGCCTAAAATCGTGCTTTCTCGCTTACTTACCAAAACCTAACTTCAGAGAGCTAAAGATCCCATGTGCTTAGTTTTACTTATTTTTACATGACTGGATGCAACGCGATATTTTTCTTTAAATATATTGTGTTTTTGGGATTTATAGCGAAAGAAAACTTTTGTCATATTTTGGAATAACAGCTGATAAAAAAAAGTAAAATATTTATTCTTCTAGATTTAATTTTTTTCCGACTGTCAATAGTAACTAAGGTTTAAGGTTTAATATCATTTATCATATATATAGGAAAAGGTACCATGCTAAATCTATGTCATTTATTCACAAAAAGACATTACACTGTCACTTACTTGTGAAAAAGAAGAAACCTAACACATTTTATTTGGTTAGCAGTGTTCGATCTTGAAGAATTTGATGAGCTAGTTTTTTTTTAATGTGTTAAGTGAGTTTACATTTTTTATTTCGGACGGTAGTTTATTGTAAAGCTATGCGCCTTCATAAGTTATCATTTTTTTACCGTAATTTGTTCGGATTTTAGGTAGGGCAATAAAGCTAGCTCGACGAGTTCTTCGTTTAGTTATTTGTATGTTTTTTGTAAGAGTTATGTTTTTATGGATAACTGTTTTATTTATTTACTTACCAGGTCATGCATCTCCTTAGCAAGTCGTGTTGCGTGTTTCTTCTGCGCCACACAGAGAACGAAAGGATCTCCGTCATCTTTGCCAAGTTCTACACGAATTAGTAACGTATCTGTCGAAGGACGGACGGTGCCCAATATAACGTGGACAAGGTCTTGACGCTGGGGAAAACGATTTCATGTTCAAATGATAATGGATAAGGAAAAATTATATAAATTTTCGGGTATGGGTGTTTCTATGTATAATATAATATGTATGTTGGTCGAATGGGGTTGCGCCTCGACTTTCAATCCAAAGGTCGTGGATTCGAATCCCGGCCGTGCATCAATGGAATTTTCGTTTCGAAAAATTTATATGCGCTTTAACGCGAGCTCATAACGGAGAAGGAAAACATCGTGAGGAAACCCGTAGCTTAGTCAGCACACGTATTGACGTCGTCTTTCCTGTGGGCGGCTGATTAAGCTGAGAGGATGGTTTAGGTACTGGGCAAGCCTATTCCATCTCAAAGAATGTCCCAGGCATTACAGTGTCCCGTTAAGTTTAGGCATAGGTTGCCTCTTGACGCTGTATAAATCATCTAATATAGATGTAAAGGCCTAAGTAGTTTTATGTATTTACAAACAAAAATGGTAGAGGAGATCTCTCTTTGCAACAAATTGTTGGAAATTCCACCTTACCCCCGAACACCTAAGTGACTTTACCTTGATAAGTTTGAGTGTGAGCAACATTCCCTCACAACACTGTCGACCACTGCACCACATGGTGAAGCAGTGCTCCGCCTCGCGATGCCAGCCGTTCTCGTCTGCGTTCGCAACTATATCCGACCCGGACTCGCCTGGGAACAAACATTTTATCTTATGAGTCTGCAGGAGCCGTGGAGCATTGAGTTTTTGGAACGAAGTTACTTTTCGGACGGTCGGATGGGACGAAAAAAAGTGTTAGATTTTTGCGTCACGACCCATGTATATGTCAAATTGTCACAGTGCGAAGTACGCAGCCGACCATAGATTGTTACGTTGTTAGTGCGGAAGAGCGTTTCTAGGGTTTTATAGTTTGACACATGCCAAATGTCAAAGTTGAAAGTTCGTTCCAACCGAGTGTTCCACGACACTCGCATACTTTTTGAAGTGAAATCTTCTTTAGGCGCGTTAGCGTCATAGAGGAAATTGAATAGCGTTAGCAGTTTTGAGATAGTAAAAAACTTTAATTTAACGTCGAGAGAGTCACGTGACAGGTGACGCTAGACGCTTACGACACCGGCTTACTACATACATGACTTGCAATCAATTGTCAACCCTTTAGAGCTCACAATACGAAAATGGCTATTGAAGTCTTGTGAATTGAGTAATGGCAATATTGCCATGAGCAATATGGAGTCGCGCCTTGTCAAAACCGAAAACACAACGATAGCGCGATCTAGACCAACCTCTCTTAATTTCATGCTTTATTACATAGTTCCACTAGTCCAAGGAATTAGGCTTCTTGGGAGATATCCTCGGGCCCCGAGTTCAAATCCCGGTAGTACAGTAACTATTTGCATTTTATATTTTTTTGTACATTTTTTTAAGTTTAGAACCATTACCGAAACCTCGTTCAAGTTTTCACTTCTCTTGGCTCTCCCGGAGTGCCACAATTTTTTTTACTACAACTGTTTTCTCGAAAATCCATTGGTAAATATAAACTTACCAACTAACGTGAAGTTGTCATCCAAAAGTGGTTTGTGCAGCTTCAAGAAGTTTGTGGCGATGGAGGTGTTTTTCGCGCGGCCTATCGCGTAGGCGATGGCATAGGCCGCCAGCAGGCAGCACAGGATACCTTCCAGCCAATACGCGTCCCAACGCGGCCTTATCATTATAGGCACCTGAATATACAAATATTTTAATACTTAAATGCATACAAAAATATTTATTTTAGTATATTTGTTTAATTAATCCATTCAGTGGTGATGAGTAACAAATATCGACACATTCATACATCTATTCTAAAAATGTATGTATATCTATTCGTATTGATGATATTAGTAGGATTTATAGAATGTACCTTAGAAATAGTGATCTTTGGCTGCTCGTTGGAGCGAGGGGGGCTATCCTGAAACCCCTCGAACTCCTCCGGGTCTTGGAAGTGCTCAAACTCACTGTCTTCGTCATCCTAAAATCAAAAAATTAACATCAAATCAAACAATAAGTACACATAAGAGTTGGTTGGCAATATTGTATGACATCTTCCAATGTTTTTTAACCGACTTCAAAAAAGGAGGAGTTTCTTAATCTTGTTACGCCATTATTCCGCCAATTGTGGACCGATTTTCAAAATATTTTTTTTGTTTGATAGGTTATACTCCCGAGGTGGTCCCATTGAAAAAAAATCTTCAGATAGTCTAGAGAGAATGTCAATCTTAAGCCGCGTTGACACGATCAGAGTATACTGTTATAGAGTGGACTCTGATGCCTACTAGGACGCTACTTGGATCGTGGCAACCCCAATCCGAGCGCACTCTGATGACGGCGGAACATCAGAGTTGACTTGGACCGTGTTCTACTCAGAGCTGGCTCGTACGAGTAGGCAAACAAAATGGCGTCTGCATAGAACAATCAAAGTAAAATAGTCCCAGTCAATCAGAGTACAAAGAAAATGATCAGAGTCAACTAATGATGGTGTCAACAGCTATCCTAGTATACTCTTATGAAGCTTACACGTACGCGTAGCTAGGTGACCAAGGGCCCTAGTGCAAAAAAAGTGGGGCCCTAACTGAACGGTTTAGGTTTTATCAAGTTGAAATTTTAATATTATGCAGGGTGTGGCAAAATTTTACAACATCAAAGGCAGCTACTTTTCTTTTCAACCGACTTCAAAAAAGGAGGAGGTTCTCAAGTCGTCTGTATGTTTTTTTTTTGTATCTTGTTACGCGATTGTTCCGCCATTTGTTGACCGATTTGCAAAATTCTTTTTATGTTTGAAAGGGTATACTCCAGAGGTGGTCCCATATAAATTTTATTCCTGAGGGATTGATAGTTTCCCCGTAAAACTCTAAACACCTTCCCTCCTAGCCATGTCCCAAATAGAACATCGAATCGACAGCTTGACGCCCTGAGTCACACCGCGTTTCGAGTCAAACATTGAAGTCGGTTTTCTTTTTAGTATTAAATAAAACGTAATTATGAAGTTAGAAAACATACTTACCTACCAACTTAGATTTATTTTGAAAATAAAAACAAATGCATTTTTGGACTTTTAAAAAAAGGTAGGTAGCTAAACTTTCGGACTCTCAGGCTCTGACTTAAAGAGTCCGAGGGCCCCTTGAGCTTGGAGGCCCCGGTGCACAGCACCGCCTAACCCTCCAGTAGCTACGCCATTGCACGTACTAGTACACTCTGTCAGAGTATACTCTGATCGTGTCAACGCGGCTTTAACATGTTTATACAGATCTGATACAGATCCTGTTGTTAAAATAACATGACCTTTAGTTGTTTTATTTCTGCTTGTATTCTGCAAGGTCAACCTACACTAACTTGCACACTCGAGGCTGAGTATAATTCAATTATTTGTCCGTTCATATAACATAGGTATACCTAGTAGAAGTAAAATTAAAAATACACACAAACAGTTACCCAACACAATGGACTTTTAGTCTAATTTATGCAAATTTAAATTAGTATGCAAGTTCAACCATTACCGCTTTTGTGATTTTTTATAACTAAAGTTAAGTAAGTTCGTATGAGTCAGTGCCCAGCATTTTATAACTAAAATGATGGACATAATAAATCTAATGCACATCATTTTTTTGAGACTACTATGCACAATAATGTAAGGCTGTGCGTGCGCTTGACATGACATGAATACATATTTAAAACTTGACATTGGCAGAATTAAACTGTTAATACAGTTAGTTGCCATTAATAAAAAGAAGAAGAAGGTGGTGCGCAGACTTTAGTCACCAAAGTTTTAAGACAGACTATTCACTTCTTCCTACTAAATTCTCCTACTGGTTGGAGCACCGGGACACCCATGTCCTGATGCTCCTACTGAATATAAAAACCACGGGGATCTGGCGTGGTTGTTCACTATACATCTAACCACTCATCGCTTCGCTCCTCGCAACCTATGCTATAGGTCTGTTAGTTACAGTTTTTATGTTCGCATCAGGACATGGGTGTCCCGGTGCTCCTACCAGTAGGAGAATTTAGTAGGAGCATGAGGAAGAAGCTGACTTTTGCTGTACACAAAATATGAAGACGCGCAAACTTCTAACAAAATGTTTATAAGGCAATATAAAAAGTTCATAATTAAACTATTTAAAAATAAATAATGCTGCACATTTCACACAGCGTCAAATCCCAAACTAAGTAAAGCTTGTACTTTGGGAACCAAGTAACTGACATACTACTTTGTATACTTTTTGTTTGTACATACATACATATTATATATGTTTACATACCTCTACAAGTATATCATCTTCAGTCTCAACATTGGCTTCCGACTGCTCTTTGTATACAGGTTTTAATTTCACTGGTACTTTTTCCTCTTCACTAAAATCTGAAAAATTTAGAGGAACACAACTTTACATCAAATTGAGTAGACTGATGATCATATTATTTTAAATAAATAATCTTTTTTTTTTTTTGTTATTTGTTTGTTCATCTTGGGACTATGAACTCATAAGATCTTTGATAAGCATTTTAGCATGCATGCATAGGCTAAAGTCAAAATACAGAGGCACTTTTGACATTTGGTAACATAATAGAAATGAACTTTCCTAACATGAAACATTATATGAAACAGATTTACCTGATGATTAGAACAATTAAACCATAGATAATTAAAGGAGTGAATAGCAGAGAATTGTTCAAATTAATTTATTACCTATTTATTAAAGCTTCTTCTGAATGCAATCATAAATGACACATAAAATATAATAATAAGGAAAATCACCATAAATTCCCATAACAGTAATTTATAAATACAGTATAGTACCTACAATTTATCAAAGTTTTAGCTAGCATGTGCCAGGCCAAGCCTTTACTTTTTTGTTTGAAGTCTTTGTTAGTAATTCCCTCAACCTGGTACCCTCAACACCAAGTAATCATTATGGGATTACTACTCACTGTTGCTTAACATCAGGCAGAGTAAGGTCATAGTCATACACAAACTTTTTTTTAGTAACCTATTTCATCCTAATGCTCGGCAACAGTCTCCCCTTATCACTCCAACCCTTTCTCTAGTTCGACATCTCCCACCACTCATTATCAAAGGCATCACGATTGTCCCACCAATGCTTTCTTGGACCGAAAGTAACTAATTTAAAAAAAATACCAGCAACAGTAGCATCATCATCTGCATCAAACTGCTCAAACTCAGCAAAGTCATCATCTTCCAGAGTATTGTCTTCGTAAGCCCGTGTGAGTGCCACACTGCATAGCAGTATTGCTAATGGTATTAACAGACGCATTTTACTTCTGAAATATAGAAGAACTACATTAAATCATTGGTAAATTTACTTTTATTTCATGATACCTCCCTAGTATACTATTTAATTGCTCGAACAGATATTAAAAAATGGTCCAGCTCTTGCAGAGATTAGCCGAAACAAACAGACAGGCAAGTAGATGTAGGACTGTAGGTTCTGAGTATATTTTCTATGCTACAAAAGCACAGTGCTATCTCAATAGTAATAAAAATATAATGTTGATGGATCTATTGAGCAAAACATTTGAGGTATTGCAGATGAGTCTGTCTATCAAGGTAAAAATAAATATAATCTTATCAACTACAAGGTTGCGTTTTGTTAAATATGTACATTGTAAAGTACCTACTAAGGCTTCCTAGGGAGTTTATTAGGTAAACTTCTGAATCTCAGAGCACCAACATCTTCAAATATATTTTCCTCAGAGTATATTAAAGTGTTGTTGGTTTATATGAAATAGTATAAAAAACTTTAGTCATTTATTTATATACACATAGATAATCATATTTTTATTGAGACCTCCTCGAGGTTTTCTATAAATAATTAGGTACAAAAATATTGGATTACATTCACCACACTGACACTGCATTTCTCATCTCTTTAAAATATTTTTTTAACAATAGGTGGTGCAATAAGTACCTGCGTTTTAGGGCTTCTTGGCATTTAAATCATAAACACTTCATTCACTTACAAATTACAGTATAATGTAGAAATCTACAAAAATCCGACCTCACTTCACCTACTTTTGGACAAATTCGTTTTCAGAAGCAAAGCAAAGCCGCCAGATCAATTCATTAATTTGACGTGTCTGACTATTGGTTGAAATATTATAAGTCTTATATTTCACCAATCACAGATTAGCACAATAGGACCTCACAATTATTCTTCCAATCAGAAGTAGGAAAGAAAACTTTACGAAAACACATTGACCGGGCACCGGGCAATGGGCACGTCATCACATGACATTAGCGAAATTGTGCTGCCATAATCAAAAAGTAATTTAGCTTGGACTTTAGTCTTTTGGCCGTATTGGCCGAATGAGGCTATGCCTCGAGTCGAGGCCTTTGAATTTAATTGAAAATCGAGGCTTTCAATAAATTTGAAATTCATGGATATCGAAGTTCGTGCATCAATGTATTTTTCGATTAGTAAAAGTTATATGCGCTTACTTAGCGGTGAAGGAAAACATCGTGAGCAAATCGTGAGGAAACCCATAGCGAGCTCTTACAAACGAATGGCACTAGCACAACTGCAGCCGTCACCACCTATTAACGGCTGCCGTCGACACGTCGGCGTCGGCTTAAAAAATCATTTATATGAGCATTTTTTTTGTGTAGGTAGTTATGTAGAGTAAGTAGATAGGGTAGGAAGGTAGAGTCGGTCCATCCATAGTCTGTCTAATGAAAGTTGGCACTGGAAAAGGGCGCCAAATATGTATGTCTACGTGTTATTAGTTATAGCGCTATTATTTCTCTAATAATTATGAATGCTGGATTTGAATTTGAATTTTCCAGTGCCAACAGACTTTAAAGTAGTAATCTTCCGATTTCCACATACAAAAGACATAAACGCGCTCCTGAATCCGATGAAAATTGGTAGAAACGAAAATCGACCTACCTAGGTATAAATAAGTAAGTAAGTAGTGGCCAACTCTGATGAAGGATCTATCAAGAACGTCCTAACAAGTTACACTCATATCATGAGCGTAGCCAGTCCCATGACTGGCTACATGAGGGCCTGGGACATGAGGGACTGGGCTGAGCCCATGCTCAGGGTGGGGCAGCGGTCTAAAATAATATGTACCTAACTAGCAAACTACCTATACGCGCGGTCTTACCCCTGTTAATTTTTTCATACAAAAAGCTTACACCCAAAGCCTATAGCCTATAGCCTATAGCCCTAGGGCCGGTTTTAGTACTACCAGCGACCGGGGCGAATTTTGTGCAGCGCCCTAACCGCAATTTTTTGTCAATGGGCGAGCGCAGCGAGCCGAATTTTTTTTAGAAGAAATCGACACGATACGTCTTGTTCTTGCCGATAGTATTGGGTATATATGTAGTATCACAAATCATATGTTAGTTCCTAGATATTTAAGTTTTTTTGGGTTTTAGATAATTAAGTTAATTTAATTGGGTTTTTTTTAGGTACTACCCCTATGTAGCACCAACCTACATTTCTACATTGTTCTTTCTGTGTGTCATATTAGGACTGTCAGGTTTCCAGGCAATTTTTATTTTATCGGTGGTACAAATACTTAAGTAAATATTCCTTTAGCAATTCCTTAAGTTTATAATAGTTATGTACCTACATACTTATACAATTTTTATTTTCTTTGTGCTCACTCTTCCGCTGTCCCCACGGGGCGGTAGAGTATTCATAATGGATTTTCTGACGGTAACGTACTTTGCATCTCGTAGGAAGAGAGTATTTATTTTACTGCCATAAATTAATGTTTATTGATGCCATTATTATATTTATAAATTCAATAAACTACCAGGGTAGGCTACATAAAATAGGTTGAAGTGGATAACTTCAATTTAATCACATTCCCAATAAATATTCGTGCAGACATTTCCTTATTTATATGTAGGTAGGTACGTACATACCTAGGTATGGATCTGCTTTTTCAACAATTTCTATCTCATTTCCCTGTATGACAGTAACAGCAATGCTCTCTTGGCCATCATTTTGAGCGAAATCTTACTCCATCCTATCATCGTCAAATCTGGCCAAATATTCTGCTCAACTCCATTTGATTTGAGTAAAACCTACGGTCAGAAATAGTAAGTAGGTATGTATAATACAACAGGATAAAACCTAAAGTTACGTTATTTTCTCATAGGTATTAGATACCTAGTACCTACCGCTACCTATTTTAATACCTAGCTACAATTTGCAAGAAATCGATAGGAAACCGCAATAATTCCGATCATTTCCATTAAACCTCTAAAGGATTCTAACTAAAAACTAAAATGTTCCGTTAAGGATCATAGATGTCGTAATTTCCAAGTATCTAGCAGTTTGTCCCGCTCATTCCTATTCCTATCTTCCTACAACATACCTATGGATTGTTACTTGGTTAGTACCTAGGTACTTAGAATGAGTACCTAATTAATAATAATAATAACCTTACCTAGGTTATCTCCGAAAACACTTTATACTTTACGTATTATTATTATTATTAACATTACGAATCATACAAAAAATAATAAACAAATAAAAAAACTTTGGCCTTTACATCTAAACTAGATGATTTATACAGCGTCAGGAGGCAACCTATGCCTACACTAAACGGGATGCTGTATTGCCTGGAACATTGTTTGAGATGGAATAGGCTTGCCCGCACCTAAACCATCCTCTAATCCTCATTTCTCTAAATCCGTGCTCTCAGCCTGGCCCACAGGAAAGACAACGCTCGGAGCAGACTATGCTGCGGGTTTCCTCACGATGTTTTCCTTCACCGTTATTTTTACGAAACGAAAAATCTATTGATGCACGGCCGGTACCCACGACCTTCGGATTGAAAGTCGAGGCACAGCCCCATTCGACCAACACGGCTTAATAACAAATAATGCACAAAATATTCGCAGTAGCCTGTGATTCAGGTTTCGACGATATAAGTGAGCTTAAGGCCACGTTCAATGTCAGTCGAGATCCGCGCGCGGTTAAAGACGTTGGTTGCTTTTTTAATTGATTTCCGAGATGGCGTCAGTGATCCAACTTTGTGCTTTATTTATGCTGTTTGCGGTGGTTGCTGCTGATGTCTGTTAGTACTTTTTATTTTATATTAATATCTCTCTAAATTCAAGTCACCCTGAAGAAAAGGGCTGGTAGGTTCTCTTCTTCTTCTCTCCCTGAAGAAAAGTTCATGTGAGCAAGTGACAAAGTCTAGAGTCATCACTCTATCAGAGTGTGTATAAGTTCTTACTACAAAAAGCTCTTCTGTCTTTTAATTAAGCAATAGGTTAATGGCAAGGTCGATTCGTCCTTGGTATTAGCATGGACGAACTTCGTCCATGGTATTAGGTAGGTACCAACCTATGACCATAACACCTCTAACCTAATAACTAACACTCGAAGAACTAAGCTATAAGTTTCCCTGTCCGCAAAGGATAGTGCACTCCAGCAAAAACTTGTTTACATTGCTTCACTTTATCCTAGTGGCTTTGTAGGTATCTATACTTATTCGAAATGTATCCCTGTATACTAAAACTAGTAATATTTAAAAACAAGAGTACTTACGATTTATTTTTGTTTGCTCAGGCAACCACTTTACCTATTTCAAAATTGTATGGTTCAGAACATTGTCGGGCAACTGAAATTCCCGATAACGAACTTCTATTAATAATTTGTAAGATGGTTGGTAATAAAAACACACTTAAGTTTTTGCACTAGGCTCATCTCATTTTTTGAGGTCGGCCGGCACGTAAACAATGGTATTTTTTTAACCTTTTCCGCCCAGCGCTTAGCATACGTTTCCCTCACTGGCAACTAACTGTTTGTCTGTGTTTCCCCTATATCTCTCCAACTATCTTTCTCTTGAAGGTAATCTCATGGACCAATAAAACATCTCTATATTCCACTCTGATTCACATAACAAATCCATCAATATATTTGTTTCTACGTCTCTGTAAAAATATTAAAGGTGCATCCACACTGCTACTTTTTGTTGAGCAACATTGTGCAACACGGTAACATGAACAATTCTATAACTTTTGTGGCAACTTGTTAATATTGCTCAGAAGGTAACACTTGGAAACGTTGCCCAACAAAATGTAACTGTTGAGCTTGAGGTTACCTATGAGCAAGATGCCAATTTCTCATGACCAATAACTGCATTACAAGCATCAAGTACAGGACATGGCTTTAAATGTCAAGGGTGATGACACAATCGTTCGTCGAAGACAAGATATACACGACAATGAAATGTAGAATACATTTTGCATCGTCGTGGACCAAGCGTGCGTCAATGCGTGGGTTATACTACCTAGTGTATAATATTAATATTGTCTTTGGTTAAACAAAGCGTACAATACCTATAAGTACTTATATATAGTCTATAGATAGAATCTATAAATCAAAACATTAATAGAAGCTTACATAGTTCCCTTTTTAACCGACTTCAAAAAAAGGAGGAGGTTATATGTTCGGCTATATGTATGTTCTGTTGTGGCTGTATGTGTTGTTGCTGTGTATGACTTCAAATTAAATTTTTATTTTTCTCTTTTTAGTGTGTAGAAGGTTATTCTGTTTGTGTTCTGTGAAGTAGGTTCAATTATTTTTTTTCAAACATTTTTATTTAAACACGGTAGCAATATCGGAATAGGTACTTAGTTATCGTTCAAATACTTAAAAGAGTTTAAAAAGATAAGATTTAAGTAAATACCTTTATAAATATATAGAAATCAATCAACATTTTGAAGAATTACTGTATAAGACTTGTTTTTTAGACCTCTCACGAAAAAATATCTAGGAATAAAAAATCTTGTACCTATTAAGCAAGTAATTAGGTCAAAATATATTGCTATATATTTATATGACCATGTTATAAACCGCTATGATTGTAGCATCCGTTTGATTTATAGTGTTATTATAGTTGTCAGTAGGATAAACGGTTATATCAACTGAAATAACACTTAATTCACTTCATGACTCACAAATCATGTCCTGTGGATCATTTACTGTGAAATATGATAGCAATCAGGCAAAACTAGGAGCCTTGTTTAGTACTTAAATTACTCAACGTTTCTTCAAGGGGTTGCCAGAGACCACCTAACTTATACCTATTCGCCTCATTCACTATTCACCATACAAGCTTGGCGTGGCCCTTATCAAAATATCACCGCAATAACAGCAATTTACTTATTCTATGCACACTTGCGTCATCCACCGAATTTCATTTCATCCTCTCTACTTGACATGTAACCATCTCTACATCTTCTTTCACTCCACACGTTCCACACCACACGTGACCACGTTCCAAATCTCTCACACCTTTCTTTATTAATATTGTAGTTTTCATATCACGCATGAGTAACCTTTGCACATCTTAGTATTTCTTCATCTATTTCTTTAAATTTAAGTACCTATATTGTATCTTCCGCATTCCATGACAATAAATCATAAAACTCGTAATTATAAAGCTATTTAAAAAGTTCCACAAACAAAGGCTCAATTGATTTGTAGTGTATTAGAAATTAATTAGTAAATAATGGTCTTTGTCATTGATATTGTAAGCGATAATTATCATCACATAATGAAGTTCACACCAAGTTGATGATACTTGGTGTGCCAACTTTATTGTCTTCACCGTCGTGTTACTAGTTCTTTCATTTAAGCGAGGTGAAAAGATTTATAGGATTTTTTAATAGAGCCTCCTTTCATGCAATTATTCAAAATTTTTAGGTTCTACGACATTCCAGTTTCCTCACGATGCTTTCCTTCACCGATTGAGAGAAGTACTGGCTAGTGTACATACATTTTTAGACATTAAAAACTTAGGTGCTCGACTGGTTTGTAAAACAATTAAAGTGAAAAGATTGCCCAATTATTTTTACCGTTTCTTGCTTTCACTGTTTGTTGTGTTACTTGTTACTTACATAAATCTATTTTTTTGTATATTGCTTGTAAGGTCATGCTAAGTATAACGTAACACCTCAGCAGCAAACATCAAACAAAAATGTTTGAACAAAATTATGTTGCAAAATACTTTACAATTTAATGTGATAGGTATTTATGTCACAGATAAGTAACTAAATATAGAAGTACTAGGTTAGAATCAGATGTGGCTATGACTTATAAACAGCTTTAATAGCACAAAGCTAAGTTATGTTACACGACGAGTGTTGAATATTTAACACTGACAAGAAGTGATTCAAGAATGTGGATTGGATGGTCACATCAATAGATAGATAGATAGATAGATAATTCTTTATTGCATACCACACGTAAAAGACATACAAGAAAAAAAAAAAAAGACACTTAACTTATAGGTAGACAACTGGCGGCCTTATCGCTGAAAGCGATCTCTTCCAGGCAACCATTTAAGTGAGAAAAGCATAAACGACTTAATGGAAGGCAGTTTGCATAATATAAATTAGGTAGGTAATGTTAGGGCTAAAAACAGTTGAACTGTGCGGATTGGCGTGTGAGGAATGAGATCTACATGACTGAGTCAATCAAATCTGAACCCTTTTTTTGCCCCGTATCCCTAAGGGTAGAGATTAAGAACAAAAACTTTACATACTACAACTTTACTACTATTATTTTTTCAGTACCTATAGGTAAACTAGAAAAAAAAAGCCATTCATTCTGTTCCGCTAACTGATTCAAAGAATATTTTATTAAATTCAAATCAAATCAATTAGGCATAATGTATTACATTAAATCAACAGAAGAAACTAGTTCCGGCACATAATTTATCAATTTTCCATATTATTCGTTTAAACTTGCGGCAAAGAAACTATGATAACGTAAATCGGATGGAAACCGGTCTGCATTCGTAGATTCGTATAGGCACTTAAGCTCAGACTAGTTTGACGACATATCCCCAAGCCCTAGGACTCCAAATGTAAGCTGACAGACGGGTGAGTTTTTGCTTAGTCTTCGTCAACTTCATCGAAAATGTAGCGCTCGCTGCGCTCGTGATGTAGCTTGCTTGGTCGGTCTTAATAGACAATTTGAACAACGTTATGTGCGATCACTAAATGGAAGATGACTGCTAGTGGCATTATCTAACGCTTCTGCGCTTCGGAGGGCATTAAGTTGTTCCGAAGGCCTTAAGGCAGCCTAAAAACTCCGTCACCAGAATAAACATGATCCATACAAAGGAATTGTTTAGTCATTTTTAGGTACTATAATATTGAAGAAACGTTGTCATTGTTGTGCTTGTCTATGATATAATCGTAGGTCAGTTTAAACAAACGAAGGTTAGTAAATTACTGATTTATTTAAAGAACATAATTTATTCCATATACTGTTTCCGTGTAGGTGAGTAGTAGTATGCCTTGCTTGTGATTTATAAAAATACATCACAACAATAAACTAGTTACAATAAAACATAAGCATAAGCGAAACGACAATTGAGTGTCCCCTACGTACCACGAAAGCTCTGTTTGGCAAGATCACTGATATTGACATCACTAATATCAACATCGTATGTTGCAGAGCCTAAAAAGTTTGAAAACATTGTTACAAGTACACGAAATGAGCCTTCTAGAGGAATCTTTTCACCATACTGGTTCGAAAGAACTACACACGACAAGAGAAGAAGACTGATATTGATAATGCGTGCGGCATTACCAACTGAGCGCACGGGTGGCCTAAAAACTCTGTGACCAGAGGTGGCGAGTTACCTACTCAAACAAACTTACTTTTTTAGCGAACAGAGTAAGAATTTGAGACATTACCCTTTTGCAATACTTTGCTTACGCTAATCCAAACCACCTTGAACTTTAGTGCCCAAATAAAAATCGAAATGACGTGCAATCTTACACTAAACAATTTGCATAAATATGAGTCAATTAGATGTACCTAGCCTAAGTTACCTATCTATAACATAGATGTACCAACCTATGCATTATGTAGGTACATTGTACAGTTACAATGACGAACTAAAGTTATTTAGTCATTTTTAGTGCCAGGGACGTATATGTACCTATAAGTACCAATTTCATTTTAAAAAGATACTCTCAATGTTGTGTGTGTGTTTGTCAATGTTAGTAGATTCCTAAATTCCTATTCCTATTTCCACGTAAGTAAACCATTAAAGTCGGATTAAGTATTTCAATTTAACTCGTTCCACTGCTGGCCAAATGTCTTCCTCAAACTTTTCCATCGGTATCTATCCGGGGAGGACCCCGTTCCATTAATTTATCTCGAAGCATCGAAATCGTCTCGCCAACTTCATTTTAGTTTTTAACCGACTTCAAAAAAAGCAGGAGGCTATAATACATATATGTTCGGCTGTATGTATGTTTTTTTTTTAAACGTTAGTAATACATGATTCACTATATTTATGCAATGCGAAACAAAGGTCTTCAAATTGTTGTTTTAAATACATAATAGCATAATAGCGAAGAAACGGAAGTTGTACTATTCTCATTAAAAAAACGTGTAAATACCAGACACAGATCACGGATGCGATCGATGGAGATAACATTTTACAAGATTTAATTAATTTTATCATTATGTAAATACTATTAGCTACTGACATATCCCATTATTTATGTATCCAGGTGTTGAGTTCTTTTGGAAAATCTACACTAATAAAATAAGAGATAGTTTGTTTGTATGTAGGTATTATAAGGTAATCTTAAAAACAACTTATCCGAAAAAATTCTTTCAATAATAGTTACAATAGTATTTTAGGATAAATACCCACATGATAATAAAAGAGGAATTTAAACTCAAAGTGTTCAAGGACTCATGTCGCAGACTGTACCGCGAGCAATGACAAACGACTAATGCTATACTATCCGTAGAGGTAACCCTAAGACCTTGAAGATCTGATAGCATTGACACCTTGACCCCCTACATGCAACACACTGGATGGACATTTTGTGGTATAATTTACATAAGGTGTACCTAAAAATTTCCACATATGCATTTATTTAAATAAGAGGTAGGAATGTCAAATTCTTGCGTGACTGATAAATATATTAGGTATACTGCCATCTTTAAAACGAAACCTTGCAAAACCATGTTTTTCTTGTACGTATTAGCTCCCTCTGGAATATTCAGTTTTCGGGATAAAAGGGAGCCTTTTTGCTATTCCAGTCTATAATCTATCAAATCCATTTAGCCGTTTTTAAGAGTGATGTTCATCTCTAACATGCAAACAGCCCCCTTAGCATGACGATTGTCTAGGTACCGGAGAATATGTAGATAAAAATGACAGTAATGACATTAGAGTGTAGATAAAAGTAACTTTTATCCACATTCTACCCGTTTTATCCACATTCTGATGTCATTACTGTCATTTTTATCTATTCTCCGGTGCCTAAACAATTGCCATGATAAGGGAGCAGAAAATAGTTTTGTGCCTTTTTCAAAAACACCAAGCGCCTTACTAATAAACGTGGTATAAAGTTATTCCTCGGAATAAAATAGGAATAACCATACATTTTGACAGTTTACACTCAGGAATAACTTTATACCACGTTTATTAGTAAGGCCGCAAGAATTTAAATTTTCATTATGTCTATTTCACTCATTCATCACGATACTTTTTAAAACAGCAAGATACTCCCAGAGTCATTGACCACAAAAGTTGAATCCCAACCGAGAAACGATCGTAAAAATGTGCAAAATAAATAAATCATTACAAAACCCACAATAATTTAGATACGAATAAATTACTACAAATCTAACGAAGCTTGTGGTCAATAAAATGCAATAAAAACTAATTAGACGCCTTTATTTCTAAAATAAATTTTATTGCATTTTATTGACCACAACCAAATAACGCAGGTACTTAGTATTCGTTCTGCTGAAGATCCGTTTTTGGGTTTATTTTCCTTTTCATTTATATTTAAACTTCATTTAGGATCTCAGTTTCAAACATTTTATACTTCTTGCAGCAGTTCAATTTTACTATCAAAAGACAACAACGCGCTTCATTTGAGAGTGCGTTTTTCAGACTTCAAAAAGTAGGTTCTTAATTCCATTATGTTTATGATCATCATCAATCTTGTATCAGTAAGTCCAGCTCATCTCTCCAATTCAATCTTGGACGTGAAGGCATTTCATGTGCTTCGATTTCATTTACTTATATTTCATTACTTTAGGTACCTACCTAAGTATTTTAGTCATCAAGCCGGAGGCCTTAAGGCGGCCTAAATACTCCGTCACCAGAGTTTATTTTTAAGTTAAACAGTATCTAGGTATAATATTTGTATAAAATAAATATTACAACAGCAACGAATATTATTTCAGCGGAACTCCAAGGAGTGAAGAACTCAGCCGCTCCGGTGACAGAAGTATGCCTGGGATGCATGTGCCAAGCCGTCTCCGGCTGCAAGCAGGGGCTGAAGTGTGAGGGAGACCACTGCGGCCTGTTCCGGATCACGTGGGCATACTGGGCTGATGCTGGCAAGCCTACACTCGCTGGCCAGTCGCCGGATGCAAGTGATGGTGAGTTAACTGAGAGCTGCCTTTGACTGAGGGAGCACTACTTGCCGATTCTCAGGTTGTTGTTCCGGTATTATCCGGTCGTGAACCAAGGAATTTTTCTTTCCAAATGTGCGCATGTATCTTTTCTTGGGAACTGCAAGTAAAACGAAACACAGATTTTGTAATAACTTTTGTACGAAATCGAATGCAGCGAACATTTTGACGCACATCTCATAAAATGACGCTCGTTTGGCCTTCGTTGAACTTCCTGATCCCATTAAAGGACAGGAGAAATAAGAAGCATTCTCGATCTTTTTTCTTTCACGTGTGTAGGTACACACACTGAAGAATACCATTTTGTTTGTTATGTTTACTACCTATTACGTAGTTAATAAAGAACTTATATCTAAATCTAGTGCGCGACCTTGGTTAGGTAAGTTTAGAAGAAGATCAGAATATCTTTTCTCTGGCTGGAATGTGTTTTGCGGAAACTAAACCAGATTTTATCTTTAAAATGTTCATTTTGGCCTTGATTTTGTGATACTTTGCATCTATTTATTCACATTTATTTTATTTTAGATGCTTTTGCGTATTACCTAGACGTGTTTTTTGAAGGGTTTAATAATTCAGGTGCATATTAGGCACAACCACAGAGGCACAACTGATCAGCATTGCTTATTATTTATTGTCTATCAGCGTAGTATGAGCCTTGGTTTTGGGCAAGCCGCCGACTGACAGTGACCTAGATCAGTTGAGCTATCATTAGATCGTTTAAATGATCATTCAATAGTTCGACCGATTGTAATTTATTTTTAAATTTATAAATCAATTATTTTAACATATTTGATTAATTTTCAGCGTACGCGAACTGCACCAACGACCCCTACTGCGCAGCTCTGACCGTGCAGGGCTACATGAGGAGATTCGCTCAGGTATAAAAAGGCTAAAAAACCGACGCATGGGATTGTCGAAGGGGATTCCTTTACCTACCTTGTACGGTGTAAGGGACATGTATCTCGTAAACAGCGACATAAGCTCAACAATTTGGAGACTTTAAAAGTTCAATTTTCACCATGCTATGTTATATTTAACAAATAAATGGTGCAAGGCAAAGCCTTATTCTTTATTGTTAAAATCCTGCTCCGAAGATAATTATACTCGTACTTACTCGATTCAAAAACATCAAAATGTTCACGAACTTTTGTTGCTGATCAGTCTGTTGGCCTACAAGTTACTTTTTAACGGGAACTTTACGACACAATATTTTTTGTCACTTTTCCACTTAGACAATTTTGTGGGTGTAGTTTGGTACTAGATGTAAATTGTGACATTGTTCAATGTTCATGCAATTTGCATATCAAGTCGAATGCAGTGACATCACCCAAATAAATACCAAGGTACAGTTAACCGCCAAATAAATACCCAATAAATACCAAAGTTAAAGTTAAGATACAAATTATTTGAATGAATATGAAAGTAGGTATGATATACCCCTACCAGTATTTTGGACACGCTTCCGACTATGTATACAAAATACAAAAACGTAGTAGAGTATGTAGAGAGGATGAATGAAAACGTTTGAAATATTCCATACTATGAACGTTATTTAGATCTTAATCTAGCGAACGTGCTTATTATGGAGTGTTTAATAATATTCATCAATTTTAGCGCCTGACTGTTTGTAATGATAATTGAAATTCAACAATGAAGAGATCTGTAGGTATCATATGATATCATATCAGTGTGTAGGATATTCCAACAAATTAAGTTCTATCATTTTTTTTATTTTTTATTTATTTACAAAAAAAAGAAAAGGGCTTTGTCGCTGAGCGACTATACCGCCCAATCAGTAACATCTTAGCTTATCTATCATTTCTTATTGCATCGATTAGAAATGATGATCTTACCACTCCACATTTGTACTCTCTACAGTAGGAAGATATGACAATTATTTGAGTTTGAGTTCGCGGTTGAAGAAAATATGTTTTTGGCCTAGGGAAGTAGGTACTATACACTCCGGTAGAGATGGGTGGTACCTAAGCTTTTAAAAATACTTTTTGTCTATGATTATTTCATTCTATATTCCAGGACTGCAACGGTGACGGCCAAATCAACTGCTACGACTACATGTCGATCCACAAGAACGGCGGATATGGCTGCAGCGGCCCCCTGCCCCAAGACTACGTCACTGTGTTTAACCAGTGTATCGCAGCCGTCTATCATTTCGGAAATTAGACTCTCATCTGCCCCATCATATTGCTAGATTAGCCGTAGGTATCACACTCACTCTTCAATGAGGTTCGCTATAGATTATGGCGTTGACAAAAAGAATCTGACATTGACAATGACAACTATCGATTAAAAATATCGTCTAATTAGGATTTTGAAGATTTTGTTTGCTCTGTACTGCTGTGTACAATGTTTACCTAAGTTATCATCGAAATTTTAGATACCTTTCGACATCGAGCACCATCTCAGGCAACTTTTTTCCCTATTACATTTGAAAAGCCCTCAATGATATTCATCATTTTTTGGATTTGTTGAAGGTTTGCGCGTTTGTATGAGAAGCCGTTAGAAATAGTTTTTTCTCTGTAGTATTTTAAGAAACATAAGCTTAGGTACAGTACGCACAACCAACCTTTAGCTCTCTGAAGTAGCTGCGCAAAACTCATTTTTGATGACTGTATAACTGCCTCGCTCACTCGCTTAGTTTGTTGCATCGCGCTATCTCGCTTACTCTACCAAACCTGCGCAATCGTTTAGTACACCTAACTTCAGAGAGCTAAAGATCGGTTGTGTGTACTGTACCTACATCTTTACCTATTATTTCACACATGAGTGTAATTTCGTTTTAAAGTGATGATCTCTATTTGTGGTCTACAATGATGATAATACTGAGGATGTTATTTGATGATTTCATAATAGCTTCAGTTTTTCTCACTAATATACTATATTTCTAACTAATACCTAGGTAGGTACCTAACTCTATTTCTTTGACCAATCTTTCCGAAAATAATGCATCCTCCTTCTTTCTACCCTAGCTATGTTTACTTAAATGCTCTTACGTTAACCTTTTTATTTAAAACTCTAGCACTAGTTTTTATTGCAATATTTTTCAGAACAATTGATACCTACTTACAGTACGCACAACCGATCTTTAGCTCTCTGAAGATAGGTGCACTAAACGATTGCGCAGGTTTGTGCGAGTAGGCGAGATAGGACGATGCAACCAACTAAGCGACTGAGCGAGGCAGCTATACAACGCTGTCTTCGTCTTTTAGGCGTCATCAAAAATGGGTTCTGCGCAGCTACTTCAGAAAGCTACAGATTTGTTGTGCGTACTGTACTTATAATACTTAGTTGTATGAAACGAATGTAAGTAAAGAGATTATAATAAACTGACTGAATAGTAAACGTTTTTACTGTATTTGTTGTTTCATTGATTTTCTCAGAAACCTTCGTTATAATAAAGTAGGTAAGTAGTCTCTCCAACTTTTATGGCAAAATGGCATAGTTTCAATTTTCTTTGACTGGCTCCCCACTGGAGCTTGACCATCTAACAGAAAGCTAGGCCCCAAACCATGTGTGTTGCCCTGGTCCTTCACGGTCTTCTTCTTGTTGTCGTGTCACCAGATCTTTCGAACCAGTGTGGTGAAAGGATTATAAGTGCGCCTCAAAGAGGATCCTATCGTGCACTTGACACATGTTTTGAGCTGCTTATTATAAAAACGTAAAACCTTGGTTGAACCCCATGTTGACACATGTCAAAACAAAACTGTTACCACAAAAAAGCGTTCTATTGATGATTATTTAAAGATCGTTTTTCTAGGGGCAGTTTTTTAGTTAGACTAGATCTAAACTCTGCTCATTTTCTTGTAATAATGTAGGTTCTACGACATGACATACGACACGGTTTCCTTACGATGTTTTGTCCTCACTGTATTGGTCGCGAAGGAACAGGGGTAGAATCACCTAGTTTTTTTAAAACTATTCCAAGTGATTCCAGCGGTCCTTCTGAATAGGATTGCTTATTGATTTTGACTTTTTTCCCAAAACTGCAAAGAATAATCTTACCTCAGATAAACTTGTAATCCATTTCAACTATTGTTGAGCTATTTCTAAGAGCTCTCATCACAAAAAGGACTAACAAGTGTGTCCTGTTATTTGCAAGATCAGGCTAATTGGGAAGAAGTAATTGAATATAAGACTGATTTGTATTCCTCGGTGATCATAGAGTCTCAGAACTTGTGCTCGGTAAGTCCTGTCCGATTAAATTTTATGTGAATCAGAATAAATTATTCCATTAGACTCGAGTCTAGGCAAAGCTAGCAGTTTAATAATTAAGTTGTTGCGATTACGATGAAAAATGGTCTCTGAACAAATTAAGTTTTTCAGTTTAGTCGCGATTTTGTAATTGTAATAAAGGCGAATTTTCATTTTCCAAACAAACGTCAGATCTTTTTTTCATATGGTTTACAGAAAAAGAACTCAGACTTTTACATCTATTACAAAGAAGATGATATACTTACATAATTTTAATTTTATAGTGTAAATCAAATTTAGGTATTTCATTGAGAAAATTAAAGTTCCAAAAAAATTTTCGATTCCGACGGGATTCGAACCCGCGACGATCAGACGATCCTTGAACCGCTCGGCCACAGAACCACTAACATGTGGTTCTGTGGCCGAGTGGTTCAAGGTACTCCGGCTTGGGGAGGGATCGTCTGATCGTCGCGCGTTCGAATCCCGTCGGAATCGAAAATTTTGATATGACTTTTCATTTTCTCAATATACATAGCCAGGAGGCAACCGACGCCTACACTCAATCAGCCCACATATACCCACTGACTGCTGAGTATGTATAGGCCTTTTCTTTTTCACACAACTTTTTCTCGCCCATCGAATCCACTACCATCCGGCCACTGTCACAACACCATCAGACCATCTGGCTGGTAGACGCTGTAGATATTAAGGCTCACCTAAAAGAAAGTGAACGTTCTAGAAATGCATATCCTCTTCATCCTACTCCTGGCTGCGTCTGCATCAGCAGTGGAGGAGACTGTCGGCGCACAGGTCATCCAGGCGTGCGATAATCGCCTCATGGCTGTCATCAGACAGGCTTGCGAGTCCAGAAACTATAACTTCAGCGAGTGTAAGTCCTATTTTTAGCCTTTTTCGAAGCTTTTTTAAGCGGCTTCAAAGTGCTAAGTCTTAATATCAACCTGTAAACAAGCTGTGGAATATATGAGTCACTATACGAGCAGGTCAATGGATAAGGCTATCACAATTGTTTACTGCGCATCAAAACGGCTCACTATAGTAAGTATAGGAAGGTACTTTAAGAATGCCTAGATGTATGAATGTATGTATGTGAATGTACTACATGTGAAGAAAAATAACAAATATTTTCTTTGCGGCGGGGGCTCTAAATCCGTAGAATGATCTCAAAATAGACCAAAGACAACTTCACTAAGCTCTAATAATAAATTCGAACGATGGTGAGTCACAAAAGAGGTAAAAAGAGATGAGCTAGGAGGGATGGTTCCAATACTGCCAATACCTGTGCTACAATTCAATTCATTTATTTATTGCAAAAATGGGTAGGTTAAAAACAATACTCGCTCTCTTTTATACCCCAACTTGGATGGATATAGTCTGAAATGCAACTTTATCCACAAGGTTGGTCTTTTGAATTTTACTGTGAACATACTTGAAAACTGCGAACCTATAAGTTTTATTTTACTGATATTTGTTCGTCCCCCAGTCACCCCGGAGCTTCACGACCACTACATGAAGTACCACTACAAGCCCGAGCCGGTCATCGACACCAGTCTGCAGATGCAGAAACGCTCTCTCAGCATCACCGAGGCCTGCTGCAAAAAGACCTGCTTAGCTAAGGAACTGCTGACCTACTGCAATGATGAATAATTTTAATCGTAGCATAGTCTCGCTACAAGTGAAGTTTATTTGAATTTATTTATTTAGGACATCCAACGGAAAAATCACAAAAATATTATAAATTTCTTAAATGAGCTACGTATATCTTGTGTTTCCCCAGTTAAAGGATGCCACAGCATGCACTATGATATATGAACTCAACAAAACTAAAATGGTAGGCATTTCTTACATTAGAGTTTATTATGAGTTACAAAGAAATTAAATCGTAAAAAGTTATCGTAGTGCTGAAACCACAGAATTCTATATACTTAGGAACTATATAGGGTGTCCCTTATATGGATGAGACACGCACTACGTTAATTACCACAGAATAAATAAAGTCACCTCAATTGAAACCATTGGAAGTGTTTGCTTGCTTGGTATGGTAAACATCTTTTTATAGATCCCCATAACATACAGGGTGTAAAAAGACTACTACTGGAAACTGAGGGAGGTGTTGCAGTCAGACCATGATTCTAAACATATTTATTTAGCGAAAATAAACGCAAAAAAAATATTGACTTACCTAAGTAGTTAAGTACGTCATTTTATGTTATTTTCCGGTTCTTTACTACTAGTAGAACATAATAAGACCCTTTCGGCTTCGGTAGACGTCTTTTTACACCCTGTATAAAATTCAGCTTTCATTGGCTCAGTTGGGAGAACGTCACCACGGATCATTTTAAATCTATTATGAAAGGCATAGGTACCTAGTACCTCTACCGGACTAGTTAATAATACCTAGTGTATATATTGTCTTTGATAATACTTTACAATGCAGCTTGTGACAATTTTGTTGTTGTTATTGTAACTTATCGTAATAAGTTTAAACCTTCTAACCCTGTCTTGATAGTAAATAAGTATGTATACCTAAATAACCTACTAGATTTTGGTAGCATTCGGAAATTCCCGGTACTTACCTAAATGCGCTATCGACTGTTTTGTTGAGAAATAAATATTTATACCGTGAACAACGACATGTTTCATGTTTACAGTAAACCTAATTTTTAACTTTAATAAGGATGGATAGAGTTTGACAGGATAGCGTATACTTAGTAGGTAGCTATTTCGAAAACCTAATATAGTATACGTATTACCGCTCGCGTGAGGCCAGCATTTTACGTAGGCTATTTTTATAAAGCTTCCAGTCTTCATGGGGGTTATCATACCAATTCGTTTTGTTAAATTTACCTTTACTGGGAAAAAAGAAGAAAAAGTTCATAGAAGGAAAAGAGGAAGGAAGACGAGGAAGAGGAAGGCCTAGAATAAATTTCATGAGTCAGATAAAAGAGAAGATCGCTGTCATGTCGTATAAAGAAGTAAAGGAGATCTCATTGGAAAGGGAGAAGTGGAGGAAGTTGCATCATTGCACCGACAAGAGCTGAGCTCTTAAATTTCATGATGACGGAAAAAAGCTTAGGGATTTGCAGGAAATACCTACATAGTCAAAGGGCGCTTTCAAATTAGACGATTGGAACTGGACTGCTGCTTTCCGGGTAGCGGACTACTCAGACTCACGGACGGCTATGATTTATCACACAAAAGGACTCTACGCTTAATCGTCCATTAGCCAGACGGCAGCAGTCCGGCGTCGCACTGCTCTCGCACGATCATGTGCCGTACCATGACCTACAATTCAGTTTGGGTGCTATCCAGTTTAGGTTCCTAATCTGAATCGCAAAGTTTTCGTACCGTGACAACGTGACGTTTTAAGCAGAAAATTCGCTATAAGAGCTCATAGTAGCCCCATAGGCCCCAGCTCGACACAACTAGGTTTAGGTATCAGTTACCGTCTTATAGGCTCTAGAATAGTCTAGAAGTCTGGTCTGATTTTTTTAATTCCGGACCCATAATAACAGAAAATTTCCCACTAAACTAGATTACATTATCAGTTGTTATTGCAGTCTTTGTCTATATATACGCAAAACTTAATTAGATCTCTTTATATCACTTTCGACAGTGTAATTGGTAAGTAGATTTGCAATTATTTAGTTTTAGAATATTTCACGTTCACACTAACAAACAAGCTGTACAAAAGAACCTATACCTTGGAACTTCATAACACCAAGTCATACAATAAAACATTTTTGACAAGTTTTCTGTAGGATTAACACCCTAAGTATAAAACCTACCTATTCCCACAAAATTAGACCTAAGCACCTACGTGCTTCACTTCAGTACAAAGAACAAGAAAAAAGTGTAGATACGTAAGTATACCTACTTGTAGAATACTTACATGTTTATGTACCTCGGTTTGAATGAGGGGTTAATAAACCCTCATGTAGACAACCTCTTTTCTCTCTAATCACTCATCCATTACACAAAACATCGCCTAAACTTTAACGATCTATTAAAAATCTTCATCTCTTTTGATTTCAGTAATCATGAAGCTGCTTCTTCACCTGGGTCTGGCGATGGCGGTTCTAGTCGCCGTGGAGGGTCACCCCGCTTCAGAAAGTCTACGCTACTGTGGTAGAAGACTACACGATGTACTTCAAACAACATGTGATTTCTATTCTACTGAGGCGGCCGGTGACACTTCCAGTTAGTTTAAATCTAACCAAAAACATGGTTGCCAAGAACAAACACTTTTTAACACTTCACTGTTAAAAAGTTCTAAGATCTCTTTTTGTAGAGCCAAGTCTATAACTGAGCTCCGGATTGTGCAGCAGTAGACAATATTGAATGAAAAAAAATTGGTTGTCTGTAAAGTCGGTTTACTGACGATAGTTGAACGTGACAACGTCTACGCATCGCTCACTCAAGTAGGAGAGAGACGGATGTCGAACGCTGCCGAACGCAAAGGCCGATTGTGCTTCTTTGTCGCGTTCTCGCTTGCACTTCAAGCCTTACATGGAACGCCTCAGAGCGAGGTAACGCCTCAGAGCGAAGTAACGCCGCATGACGTCATGTTTTTACGTGCGTGCAGCCGGCTCTATCGAATTATAAGACGTAGTCACGTCAAAAACATTTTATTAAAATGGTGAAATTGTTGTTATGAAAATCTTGCTCCTACACACAGGTTCCGTGTTATTTTACGCGTAATAAATATATTTTCTACCTTTTCAGACCAATTGGCAGGCCACAGGCAAACCCGTAGTATCGTCGAAGACTGTTGTGAGCGACGTTGTATGATCGAAAATATCCTCGCCTACTGTGAGACCCTGATCGAGATTCGATAAATCTCCGCACAATGTTAGTTTTATTCAATTCATTTCCTTGTTTCAGCTTACGGTGGGTATATTTAAAATAAATTTCACATGCATCTGTGTATTCTGTGTGTGTAGTTTGTACTTGTAAAAATACTTATAAATTGATTAATTGCCTTGTTATTTCGTTGTCCTGAAAGTTTTTGTTCATAGAGTTATTTTTACTAGCTCTAAGCTTATACGGCAGTTATGTGACGCAGTGGGCGAAGGCCCGCCTGCGATGCTAAAGGTTGCGGGTTCGATCCCGCGGCGGGACCAATGTTTATATGATCTACAAATATTTGTCTCGGATCTGGGTGTTTTCTATTTTTAATATGTATGTATTTACAAACAAAAAGTATATAAGTAGTATATCAGTCATGTAGTACCTACCCATAACACAAGCTCTACTTACCTTGGGGCTAGATGATGCTGTGTGAAAAGTCAAGCATTATTTATTTATTTATTTGTCTGTTTATAGATACCAATAACAAGAAAAAAGTCTTTTTTTAGAACCCATAGGCTATTTAATACATAATAGGTACTAAAGGTGGGGTTATGTTGATTATAAAAGACGTTAAAAAAGTAAGAACATGTTTATTATGAACTAAATTAAGTAAAAAAATTTTAGGTAGGTATATTATTCAGATACCGTACCTACTGTGATAACAATTTGTTGTTCCATAATAATCTCAGTCGTGTCCTAATTGAATTATTAATAGATCAGGATGTTATTCACGGATGTAGGTAGGTACCTACCTAACAAACAAAGTTCTAAGTAATCTTACCTAATGATTAGTCATGCGATTAGATTTTTTACTTTCGTACTTTCCGAGTAGTTCCTAAGGTTATTTATTCCACAATTCAAGTTAATACCTACATAATAGTTATAGGTATATACATACATTATAGACCTACTCCACATGCTTCCGCACTTGGCTTTACTTGCGTGCATAACGCGTTCCCTACTATTTGCCTGTCTCTGTCTTGTCACCTTTCGAATGAGGGAATCAAATCACTTATGATCCTTTTAAAATGTCTAGGGTTGTCAGACACAGGTTCAAACATAATTTGACACATGGCAAAATATTGGCACATTTTAGGTACAGAAATTAATGTTCTATAGGTACGTGACAGATTGAAAGCACACCGCCATTTACAATAGTTTTCTCGTGATGTTTTCCTAACCGTTAGAATGATGTACAGCTACAGCTGGGATTCGAATCACAGCTACAGCTGGGATTCGAATCCATGACCTTCGGATCAAAAGCCGGGGCACTAATCCCAACACAATGCGCGGTCGCAGGCTGAACTTTTGAGGGGGGTCACTAATCTATCTTCTTTACATTATTAAAACTACTTTTTTAGATTTTGGGGGGATCATGTACCCTGTGACCCCCCCACGGACCGCGCCTGCCCAACACTGCTCAAGACTCTCCCAGACTGTCGATAATTAGGTACCTTACCTATATTATAAGATCTTATAATAAATCAGTAGGTACTGTTTTGTTGCGTGTGTTTCATCCTTAGTTTTTGTCACGTTTTTTGTGATGCCATACTATGAGGTATGATGTCAATACGAACAGCTCCATAAAGTGTTAGTTTAGATCAAGACTGTGTGTAAAATAGTCAGAACAATTGAATCGCAAGATAATAACAAATGAATCAGTTGGGGTTTTAATCTCGGGTTTATAGTTCATACCTATTGTAACGTAGTGCATTTAAAATGATTTTATAACTAAAATTATGATAATGTATAATTTATTGCTGTTGGCGCTTGTCATTGGATTGTCAGCAAGTACTTTTGCAGGTATGCAGATATTTTTTATTTTTAACTGCATAACTAACATAACTCTCATCCGGTTGGCCTGTTGCTGCGTTGAATCGCGAAGAGCGGAAGAAGAGAAGGGAGGCATTTGCCCTGCAGTGAGCCAAAACGGCTGAATAATAATAATAACTACATAATAAACAGGCTCCCAAAATGTTACCCCTTCCGCACTGATTCCAAACATGGCCACATTTTATAAACTGCACAAGTGCAAAAAGCTTTGGTATAATTTCTCGAGTTCTCGACTTTTCTCGAAACGAATTTCCCGGGTACGAGACCTAAAATAGTGTAGTTTTATGTGAAAAATTAAGTTTGGAGTCGGTACAAATGTAGCGACAGTGCATATTCGTATGTTTGTTCGTGTACTCCCAACTTTCAATTCAAAGGAATTACCTTTGAATTGAAAGTTGAGAGTAGGAACTCCCAACATTCATGTTGAGGCTAGATTATGTGTGTCATTATCCATTTATTTTCAGAGATCCACGTAACAAATCTAAACGAGTCTTGCGTCCGATGCCTCTGCCATATCGCGGGGTGTGACACGTCGCACGGCTGCAGCGACGGCTACTGCGGACCTTTCTACATCTCGAGGGTCTACTGGGTGGACGCGGGGAAGCCGACACTGCCTGATGATGACCCGGCGCGGAAGGAAGGTATCTTTTTGCAAGCTCAAGTTTAGGAAGCATGTGTGGGTGCTTACAAATTAGACGATTGGACCTGGACTGCTACAGTCCGGATATTGGATTGATCACGGACGGATAATTTTTTATACAAAAGGACTCGACGCCTAATCGTCTGCTATTCGGACTTCTACCGTTGGGCTCCAATCGTCTAATTTGAAATCGCCCTAAGGCAGTGACTGCAGTGAGTTATCGTTTAAGCTGCCGATGAATTAAAACTCTTTTTTTTCTGAGGAGTTCTGTTGAATAGCTCCTAGCTCCATCATTAGACCATATCGGCGTAATTTTTTTCACATCTTTCTCTTCGAATTTATATTACTAGTGTCATTCCAATTTAGTTTCATATCGTCTACAATGCGTTAAGATGTATGTTGTTTTTTCAGCTTTCCAGGACTGTGCCAGGGACTACCACTGCTCGATCAGAATAGTTAAGAATTATATGCTGAAGTATGGGAAGGTAAGCAACATGCTCTATACCTACCGCTGACTCTACGGCAGTAGGGGATCCGTTTCCATAATGGATTTTTTGACATTTTAGAAAAAAATAAACTTATTTGCATTGATCAATATTTTTACCAAGGACAATCATAGTGTATTGTATATGAAATATAAATGTTGAAATACAGTAGCACCAGCATACTCTACATATTGGGCAAAACTAATCAAATGGGCCCAAATTTGGTTTTTTAGTGAACTGTCATAGTAAGGAGGCTGTAAGCTCATCTCTGATGATCCATCTTTGAGTCTGAGTATAAATATATGTCACACAGGACTGCAACGGAGACGGCGTGACAGACTGTGAAGACTACATGATGATAAACTACCACGGCGGAAGAGCCTGCTCCGGGCCCCTTACACAAACTAACCACGGCCGCCGCTGGCTCGCCACCTTCCGCCAGTGTCAGATACATTTCCAACACTCCTAGAGTGAGTCAGTCTAAGCACATTAGGGTTCCGTTCATAATAACCTATTTTATACAACTAACGATTTCATGTCCATTGTAGGTAGATACTTTGTAATTTGTGTAAAGGGCTTAGGCCAAGGGAATGCTCATTCTACTCTCGTCAAATTCTCTTATTGTTAACAGAGATAAGAGCATGAATTAATGAATGAATGAATGAGCACTTTATTAAGCAAAACACAACATAAATAAAACTCGTTCGAAATTAGTACAATGGGCGGCCTTATCGCTGAAAGCGATTTCTTCCAGGCAACCTTTGAGAGCATGATAGGTTAAAAAAATGCTTTTTCTCCAGCTTAATAATCAAACATTATCCCTGATGAACATAAGCTATATTTTATCCCGGGAAAGTGAAGTTTTAACCGACCGCAAGTAACACGGCGACTGACAGCTAGTACCGAATAAAACATGTTAATTAAATGTATTTATTTAGTCAATTACATCAGTCAAATTATAATCTTAATTAATGATAATCCGAGATTATTAGCTTACTTTAAGTTAACCTTAACTCCAATTAAATTTGTCCTACTAAGTCCTTCGTTTAATTTTATATTTTGAGCAAAACAACTTAAACCTACTGTTAGTAATGTATAAGTAAGTAGGTATAAATATTAATTATTATTATAACAGATCCAATTTAGCACTAAATAGAATATTTTTGTAAAAAATGTCTTTGTTTTTTAAAGAATCAACAAATACAAAAATAAAATCTCTTTATGGATACAACCAATGATACAACTTATAACCATCTCAAATAAATTCAAAATAATCTACTTAATAAACAATTATCATAGCCATTTCTAAACCTAAACTTAAATAACGTGTATAAAACACGGGGTGTAAGAGAAGTGCTTCCCAAAAACTGAAATAGCAAGTAGACCATGCTTCAAGAAGCTAAACTAAATCTGAGTGGCCGACTACGTGAAATATCTAGTATTTCCATAATGAGAGTTTCACATCTTGCAAAAGGATAAGATTCGATGATAATAAATAGATATCTAGCCTCTCTCGACATCATCATCATTTCAGCATAGAGACGTCCACTGCTGAAATAGGCCTCCCCCATCAATTTCCACAGCGATCGATCTTGTCAAGCCTGCACCCAACGGCTCCCAGCAACCTTCATCAAATCCTCTTTCCATCTAGTGGGAGGCTGTCTTCTGCTAAGATTTCCGGTGCGTGGTCTCTACTCGGGAACTTTTCTGCCCCAACGGCCGTCAGTTCTACGAGCTATCGCCCACTGCCACTTCACTAGCCTCTTTATTGTAACGAAGTTCCTTTTCAGACGGTATTGAGGATGAAGGTTTGAAAAAAAAGCGATCGATTTTACCGTCACGACATATCGCTGTCTCCTGGGAATAAAAGAATAACTGCAAAAACACAACTTTACAGGAGAAACAAAAAACATGTTTTCATTGATAACTTCACAAATTGTGCAAAATGGTGCGCATATTACCTAGTGCGCAAAAGATGCGCAGAGTGCGAAAAGAGGTGCACAAGGTGCGAAAAATTACAAATGTAAAAACTTCATTCCAACCGAGTGTTCCACAACACTCACGTTCTTTTTTTTATTTATTCAGAAAGCATGATCTGAAGCACCCATTCGTGTTTTCAGTAGCGTTTATCTCACACCTTGTAAAGCTATCATAAACGTATTAAACTAAAACACTGAGCAATTTGCATCAATGCAACCAGACCTAAATAAAGCTGACCTTACGTATATATAAGACTAACTTCCACCCACGACTTGGCTTGCGGTGGTGCTTACTAATATTACACTGAATAGAGTAGGTAGTAGCACAGAACGTAGGTATAATCGCACAATCGTTCTTTAGCTCTCTGAAGTAGCTGCGCAGAACCCATTTTTGATGACGCCTAAAATCGTGCTATCTCGCTTACTCTACCAAACCTGCGCAATCGTCTATTACACCTAACTTCAGAGAGCTAAAGATCCGTTGTGCTTAGTATACTAACTGGTTTCGTTCGTTACCTTTTAGATCACGTGGTAATGTGCATAGACAATTTCTAAAAAAGAAAAATCTATTACTTCAGGATTCGAGTGCCTCAACTATTAAAAGTTTAAAAGACACTATCACACTAGTCCAACACTACTCTCTCTTAGCCGAAAACTTAAAACATAATTTTTAAAGTTATCATAAAATAAACATAGGATTATTAAGCTGAGTTTACATCAAGCGAATGTTACAAGCGGCGCGGGAGACTCCCAATCCTCTTCAATTTCCTCCTCTGACTCGTCTGGGAATCGAACCTGTAATATGTTTTCAATGGTAGTAAAATTAATGACCTTCGTGGCGAGCTTGACTGTTCAGCTGAAACACAGAAGGTGTGAGTTTGATTCTTTAACCGGAATAAATGTTTGCATGTATACAGATTATTTTTCTGGTATTTGTGTCGTGGTACCATGGTATTCGTAGTCCTCAAAAATATATACAGACAAAACAAATTAAATGAAGCAAAGACGAAGTATGTACCCCAGACTGTAGCCATTGCAAAATGCAAGCCACAAAAAATCGTAGCTGATCGAAGTTTCGTAGACTACGAAGCGCGTTGATGTCTTTTGTACAGTTCGCCCAACGGATATATAGGCATTCGTGAAGTTAGCCGTTTGTCTGCGCAGTGACCGCTTTTTCATACAAAATTGTGTTCTGCGCAGGCAAACGGCTAACTTCACGAATGCCTATATATCCGTTGGGCGAACTGTAAGTAGGTGTATGTATTTGTATGAGTATAATTTTTTTTTTATAATAGGTAGGGAAGTACTCATCTCTTTTCTCATCGTTAACTTACACTTTAGATTACGTCAATAAAAGAAACAGAAGCACGTACCTAAGTACCTCCAAGATGCGGTAGACATATTCAGTTTTATGCATGTAAGTAGACCAATGTTTAATATCTAAGGTATTGACGTACATACACGGCCAAACTGGCTAGCTATGGATATATTTGATAGAAGTTAACATGCCATTATTTACAGGTTATAATCTTAGGGCCTTACTAATAAATTTGACATAAAGTTATGTCGTGCATAAACTAAATAAAAAAATTTGAAAAAAAAAATTGAACCGACTTCACAGAACACAAACAGAAGAACCTTCTACACACTAAAAAGAGAAAAATAAGAATATAATTTGAAGTCGGTGCCAACTATTCATTTACATCTAAGAAATTCAAAAGAACTTGGGTGCAAAATTGTATCCTGGTACGCTATCGCTCGATTTCTTTTTTTGATAGGTACCTAATCGTATTTACTTGGCACCGACTTCAATTCAATTTTCTTAAAGTTCAGTGATTGTTTTAGTTTTACGGGAAAACTATTAATCCCTCAGGAAAAAAAAATATGTGGCGCCACCTTGAGAGTATACCTCTTTCTAACAAAAAAAAAATTTTGGAAATCGGGCCACAATTTTCTTAAAGTTCAGTGATTGTTTTAGTTTTACGGAAAAACTATTAATCCCTCAGGAATAAAATTTATATGGGACCACTATAAGAGTATACTAGGGTGGATCGAAATTCACTTTTTTTGAAAATGGTTTGCTAATAGCAAAAAAAGGGTGTCTTATGGGCTCAAAATAAAGTGTGCAAAATATTATTAGGATCAAGAAAGGGTAAGTGCCGCCGCAAGGTCATTGAACTTTTGCAATATAGGTAATTTTTCATCATTTTGTAGAGCATCTATGATCATCGCATTTTAAGTTTAATTTGTTTTTAAGTACACTGTTCTCTAGTTCTTGAGTAGAACAATGAATTAGAACTTAAGTTTTCACCGCAGAAGTCAAACATATCCGTAATTCATCGATACAAAGTGGGAAGAGAAAACTCGTGAAAATGTTCCCAAAGACGCATGTTTCGAACTTATTCGCACTATTGTTCTTTGACGGAAAAGAAGTCAGGACGATGCAAATACCGAAAAAGAACAAACGGAACTACCAGTAGATCATGGTGAAGGATCACATTTCAATAATAGAAGAGCCTGGATCTGTCTATTTTGGTCATAAACCACCGCATAATGGCAGATACTGCTAAGTTATTAGAGAAAGTTGTCAGTCAGATCTTTACTATAAAAATCGGCAAAAAGCAGCTTATAGTCATAGAATGTGCTGAAACTGACGAAAAACTAACTTAATGCGGCGGTGGCATCATTCGGTTGCTTGAAAAACGAACTGGAAGACCAATGCAGGGGATAATTTGCCTGTTACTATGAACGAGTTGCCCCTTTGTCCCTTTAACATGATGGTTTAACTTTAGGACCACAATCTTACGTGGAAATGATGGGCAAAGCACTTTAAAACTAGAAGCTGTTATTATTATATAAATCCTTATTATTATAAATCCTTTCAGAGTATAAGTGATGCCTTGCCTGAAAGTACAGATGATCTGTGTTGAGTGCTGATCAATTTGTTTACACTGAATATTTTTTCTGCGATTAGCTATGTTGCAGACGATTTAGCAAAGTAATATATCTTCTGAACGGCTGCCACACGCATGGCAGCACGTGCTTTTCCTATAAGTATTATGATTTTACATTTTCTCGGACATATCGCACCAAAATTTCAACATTTGTAGTTAAACTTTACGCACCGAGACGTGGTTCCTATAAAAAACACTCTTCGTGTAAAAATGGGCCCCACATCTCTGTTCCAGTAATTATTAAACTCTAAATACCTCCCAACAAACCTAAACAAGATAGTAGACCAGTAATCCAAAGGAATAGCTACTTTGCTCATCCTGAAAAACTTCGATTACGGATGAGCGGCGTACTTCCGAAAATTATCAGCTACATGTTTATTAAGGGTCATTTTCAAGTCTACCTTGCCACATACAAGCTGTTGAATGAGTTTTTACTAATTGTAATAAAATCTCTATGTTCTGTCTGCACATCAAAAGCTAGAAAAAGCTTGATTCAAACAAAATAAGAATCTCGCAAAGTCATGGCCAAGTTTGAGAAAAAGAGAGATTTTAGGTCAAACTTAGCTCTGTAGTTTTAGTAGTTTCATGGATGTTTTATCTATTTTTTTTATAATTTATTTAAATATACAGTTTATATTTGTATTTTATAACAAAATTTATAAAAATATCATATTCAAAATAACGATTTCAATGTTAGAGAGTAAGGCAAATTTTCAGTAAAAAAATTTTTTTCAACTTCAATGCGGCAGCATTAGATGTTACTTAAAAAATCTGAAAAAAATCACAGTTTCTATGCTCACTATAATACAACTTTCCCCCACTATTAGCAAACGATTGTCGAAAAAAAAATTTTTTTCATACATTGTCGATCCACCCTAGAGTATACCCTTTCAAACAAAAAAAAAATTTTGGAAATCGGTCCACAACTGACGGAAATATCGTTTTCTTAAAGTTCAGTGATTGTTTTAGTTTTACGGGAAAACTATTAATACCTCAGGAAAAAAAAATATGTGGCGCCACGTTGAGAGTATACCTCTTTCTAACAAAAAAAAAATTTTGGAAATCGGGCCACAATTTTCTTAAAGTTCAGTGATTGTTTTAGTTTTACGGGAAAACTATTAATCCCTCAGGAATAAAATTTATATGGGACCACTATAAAAAAAAAAATTTTGGAAATCGGTCCACAACTGACGGAAATATCGGTGAACATACATAAAGAAAAAAAAAAAAAAAAAAAACATACATACAGCCGAACATATAACCTCCTCCTTTTTTTGAAGTCGGTTAAAAATTGTATGGTTATTCATAGGTTATGCATGACATAACTTTATGTCAAGTTTATTAGTAAGGGCCATAATTTACTAGTTTCTTCTTGATGCTTTCCTGCACATTTTAGAGCTCGTGTATATTTTTTTAAACGAATGAATCCATGACCTTCGGATTGAAAGTCAAGCAGTGCCGTTTGACAAACAAACATGGATAAGGTAATTTAAAGTTTAACTCACCCATGGAGCTAACCGCTTCCCATCTGAAGACAGGGAACTGGGCTGGTTTGATTGCCATGCCTGAAATAAGGATTATATTTTATAGTGTTAACCGCACACTTATTTAAATATTTTTAAATGTATCCCAAAAAAATGAAAATATTTATGCCTGAAATAATAAAATGAAATTAAAATATTTATTCAAATAAGGTCTTAAATAGTAACAATTTTTTTTAGCTTTTAAGATAGAACAGATAGTCTTATGAGTTGGATTGGTTATACATAAGTAATTTGATGAATCAAGACTGGCTACTTGGCTTATGATAAAAATTTTTGAAAAAAAAAAATTGAACCGACTTCACAGAACACAAACAGAAGAACCTTCTACTACACACTAAAAAGAGAAAAATAAGAATATAATTTGAAGGTTTTTCTCTTTTTAGTGTGTAGTAGAAGGTTCTTCTGTTTGTGTTCTGTGAAGTCGGTTCAATTTTTTTTTTTCAAAAATTTTTATTTTTCACTTTTTAGTGTAAGTAAATAAATACTGTGTAAATAAAAGTGTATGTGTAAATAATATAGTAAGCTACGAGTACATTAAAACTTTGCTTATCGTAGCTTAAGTAGGAAAGGATAAGAGAAGTCATGGGCAGACCTACTAAAGGACACACCGGAGTTCAGCAAGGGGGAAAACTATCAATCCATAAGGAAAAGAAAATATTTTGGACTACCTCGGGTGTACCCTTTCAAACTATTTAATGTTTGACTCAGATTGTGAGTCAGGGTGTGTTGTGTAGTGAGAATGAGGTTTTTTGAATGTTACGGGAAAACTGTCAATCCCTCAGGAAAAAAAAATATATGGCGCCACCTTGAGAGTATACCTCTTACTAACAAAAAAAAATTTTGGAAATCGGTCCACAATTTTCTTAAAGTTCAGTGATTGTTTTAGTTTTAAGGGAAAACTATTAACCCCTCAGGAAAAAAAATATATGGCGCCACCTTGAGAGTATACCTCTTTCTAACAAAAAAAAAATTTTGGAAATCGGGCCACAATTTTCTTAAAGTTCAGTGATTATTTTAGTTTTACGGGAAAACTATTAATCCCTCAGGAATAAAATTTATATGGGACCACCTATATATACCCTTTCAAACAAAAAAAAATTTTGGAAATCGGTCCACAACTGACGGAAATATCGGTGAACATACATAAAAAAAAAACATACATACAGCCGAACATATAACCTCCTCCTTTTTTTGAAGTCGGTTAAAAAAGGCCCAACAAATTCTTTTTTCCATTTAGGATCAGGAGACACACATCGACTGTATTATAAAATGCTCTGACGATTCATACGTCATTCGGATGCTTGAAGACCACGCTAACTTAGTTAAGTGCTCCAGCGGGGTTCCGGATTCTATATTTTTAAACCTGTACCAATATGAAGCAATTAAGAATTGAATTCGTTTATAAATTACCTGGAAAGCGTCATTGAAGGCATGTGCCAAAGAAAGGGCGAGAGCCCTTGCGTGTTTTCGCCGAGAACAAACAAACACATGGACCACATGGGACTCTAGAGCCATGCTCTCATTCTTTCCTTCCACCACCGCGAAAACGCGGGCGTTCGCAGCGTCAGCCGAGCAGTACGATATTCTGGAATAAAAGGTAATATTGTGGATATCTCACTTCTTTTTTACCTACTAAAAAACTTTCGCAGGTTTCTTTAGCAGTCGCGGTTTCAGCCTGAAATTTTGGGGGGTCACTACACTAATAATAAAATATGTTGAGTAAATTAAATTTTATTACACAATGCACAAGATTTTTCAATTTGACGTGTATGATTTTGGGAGGTCAGCCCTCGGACCGCGCCTGATCACCAGTCAGATGATATTGTGGCGGCGCGGCTGTGGAGAGGTGTTGGCTTTGACTGGCCATCATGAAATCTAATGATTTTCTTGAAAACTGCATAATAATATGATTACTGATTCATTTACGGAAAATTAACTCATACCACTCATACAAACTGGGTTCTATAATCAACGGACAGCTAACTGTTAGCTGTCAAACTTTTGTATGTAGAAACGAGTCGTAGCTCTTACCTACGAATGTCCGTTGAATATACTCGTAGAAACCGGGCTTAAGGAGATACCTACCTACTTACGGAAAAATATATTTTTTTATCATTTCCACAACAACGTAACCTATCAAGGTATAACAACCTATTAAAGTATCTACCACCCGCCGCATAAATTATTATACTTAATCATTTTAAGTAATAAATATTAAAGTCATTGACTGCATTCTATTTTTTCTACATTTAAAACAATCAGAACAAAAACAATTTACAACTTATCTTATTTTTATTGCAAAATAATGTTATTTAAATCCTGTTTATTGTACAGTGCCGAGGTCTAATGGGACGGTTAAGAAACTGACTTGTAAATAAAAATAAAATATTAATGTAAGTAAAAAAAAAAGAGACGGCATCAGCTTTACAACCCTTAACAGGCTTAGAGTCCGTGAATGATAGGAGCCTCTTAGAGGCGCACATACAATGCTTTCACCACACTGCTTCGAAAGAACTAGTGACACGACAAGAAGAAGAAGGGAGTCCGCGTACGAGAGAAGTCCTTTCGGAGCGGCTATAAAAATTGCAATAAGTACCTAGCTTTTTTATTCGTTCTGTTAAATTCAGCAAGACTACATAACATTCACGGCGTGCAATGAAGCCTCTAGTCTATAACACTCATTAAATTATCTTGTGTATCAGTGTGACTAGAATAAATTTCATGAGTCAGATAAAGGAGAAGATCGCTGTCATGTCGTATAAAGAAGTAAAGGAGACCGCATTGGAAAGGGAGAGGTGGAGGAAGTTGCATCATTGCACCGACAAGAGCTGAGCTCTTAAATTTGATGATGATCAGTGTGACTATAATAATGTACCCGTGTTGGTCGAATGGTTGAGCCTTGACTTTCAATCCGATGGTCGTGGTTCGAATCCCGGCCGTGCATCAATGGATTTATATGCGCTATAATACGAGCTCTTAACAGTGAAGGAAAACATCGTGACGAAACCCGCAGCTTAGTCAGCTCCACACGTATTGACGTCGTCTTTCCTGTGGGCCAGGCTGATTAAGGTGAGAGAATGGTTTAGGTGCTGGGCAAGCCTATTTCATCTCAAACAATATCCCAGGCAATGGCCTGGGACATTGTAGCACGGTAATTAAGTGTAGGCATAGGTTGCTTCCTGTTGCTTTATAAGTCATCTAATATAGATTTAAAAGGCCTAAGTTATAATAATGAGGGATTTCTGGGCTAGGTAGAGAAACAGTAGCTTACCTGTATATAGAGACACTGATGACATTGTCTTGTGAGTCTGCATCTGTCACTATGATCCCCTTCGCGCTTATATCCAGGTTCACACGTGGCAGCTTCTTGTTCAACGCTGGAAATAAAAAGACTATCAGTGATTCACACTTCTTAGAAAAGTTACGTTTCTTAACTTTGTAAATGTCACTTCTCGGAAAATCTCTTTGAATCGATTCAAATCATAATTTGATCTGCCGTAGGGACTTTTTGGAATTTATTTACACACACGCACGCCTGCCATTCAGTGACGCAGGGTCAATATAAGAAGCAAGAAACGAGCTGCTGGATAAATTCCTCTATAGGTACGCATCACAATGAAAGAGGCAATATTGATGCAAAATTGCCCCTGCTGGCAGGCCTGGTTGCCATACTTGTATGTATTGCGAGACCACACTACAACAACACATTAATGGTGGGCCGAAGGCTCATAAGATTTTATTACATAGTTTTTAGGGTCAAACCAAGGAACTGTTAAATTAAGTGCTCAAAATTGGTGTTATAATGGCCAAACTTTGTACTTGTTTAGGTTATAATCTCATGCGAATGGCCTAATCAAATTGACCTATTATCAGCTGCCCTAGTATTGCTATTGATTAAGTTGCCGCCTAGCAAGCACAAAGTTACGGCGCAACGACGCGACTGCAAGTCGAGAGAGCTAGTTTTTTCCTATTATTTACTTGATCTAAAGCTTAGGCACTTTGCAGGTGACTTGTGCCTACATCATAGCCATAAGCGTCATAGATTTATCCACAATAATTAATAATAAAAACCATTCTTGATGTAAATGAAAAGCTTTCCATAAAAAAGAAATTTGTCTATTTCTCTCAAAATTAACAAGCGACAAGATCACTCGTATACTTACACTTAGCGGTGTGCAAAGCCGAACGGACAGCGATGGCGGTGGCGGGAGCGGAGGCAGCTCTCTCCACGGGCGCCACTCCCGCGTACCTCACATCAAACCCACTGGCGCCCGTTTCGCGTGCCTCTCTCCACCATCCTTCTCCTTCACATTCAGCCAATGCCCACTCCTCACACAATTCTGAAAAATTATCAAACATCATACCAAAATAGCATAGGTACATGGCATATCCCCCAGGCATGGCCATGGTGTTAGGCATAGGTACTCTCAGATCTTTTAGATTCTTTAAAAATGTCTAATGGTTAGTCAGACAGAAACGACGTTTCCATACGCTGCTTAGCCATATGATAGGCAAACAGACTGTTTGGACATGGCTTGGGAAAGTTTTTTTGCATGTGGAAACATGGCTTTATGCCTAGCGTCTGACCAGAAAAGCTAGGAGAGTCCACAACGGTTAGATATCTCAAGAATGGTCAATGATAAATCGCGTCAGTTTATAAATAGCTTTACCTACCAAGTGCTCTTATTTATGTATTTTCAGCAACTAAGCTACTATATATTTACATATATTTACAAAAAACAACGTTCAAAAAAGGTTACAAACTTCAAATATCTGCTTTTTTTCTAAAGTAGGCCGCCCTAAAACCTTTTGCCACACTTGCTGATTCGAAGAAACTAGTGAAACGAAAGGGAGAAGATTCTTAATTTTGATTAGACTTTTTTTTTCGGTGGTGAAATATGCAAATGATTTTTATTAAGAGGTAAGAGAGAAGAGCAACAATTTATCATTTTATTATTTGTAGTCATTATAAAAGTAGAGTGTCACTGTCACCGACACAGTGATTGTTGATACCTATAGCTATAGTAAAACGGACGCTGTCTCCGTTCTCTGATAATTTCATACCAAACTTGGAGAGTAATTTTCTCAGCTCGCTTGCAGGTAGAGTCAACCTTCGGCATTACCGACACATTTTAAATAGAATTAAATGATCGTAGAGACTGTATGTGTCTATGAGACCGTTAGTAGGATTCCTAATACAACAAACACAACGAAAATAAGCAAAAGGAGGCCCACACCTAGCAGGGTAAGTGAATAATAGTCTAATACTTATTTTATCACTAACAAAGGATTTCTTTTCATATAAGATGCAGAGATAAATAAACAGACGGTGCAATATCCCTTGCAAATTGTCAAGAAACACTTAAACAAGGCTTAGTAAAAGTGGTAAACCATATATAAAAATGTTGTCCATGCCTGAATTAGAACCAGACAGCTAATAGATACCTTCTGAGGTAGGTACAAGTTTCGCAACGATCTTGATGAAGGATATCTATCATGCAAATTGCTCCAAATCTAGGAGAAGCTAATTATATCGGGGAAAGGAAATTGTGAACGATTTTATTGCGATCAAATTATCTATCAGTTCGCATCATATGATTTTGTAAATATCGCTCTATAGTTTCACAATATTTAGAGGAAATAAAAAGGAACATGACTGTATTCCCAAGGCGCGATAGACATTCTCTCAGATCTGACGACCTCTGTGGCGCAGCGGGTGAAAGCGCTTGGGACGCAGAAGGTTGCGGGTTCGATCCCCGCCGCGGGATAAATGTTTGTATGATTGTATGATCTGCAAATATTTATCTTGGGTCTGGCTGTTTCTATGTATAATGTACCTATGTATTCACAAACAAAAAAGTATATAAGTAGTATATCAGTTACCTGGTGCCCATAGTACAAGCTTAGTTTTGGGCTAGATAACGCTGTGTGAAATGTCCAGCATTATTTATTTATTTATTATTTATTTTAATGTATTCCATATCTAAGCATTCGTGAAGCTATGTTTGCGCAGGCGCATTTTTGTCAACTGCGCATCGAATAGGCTTCACGAATAGATCGATTGACGTAGTGTAAAGAGAAATCCTAAGTTGATGATAAGTCGACATCTGTGCCAAGTTTAATAGGCCGCGCTGTCACTATCATGGAGCAAACACAATATTATTATACAACGCTTTTGAAGTATCTAGTAAATGCGTCAGAGACCTTAAAGGTCTGGGTGATATTTGCAAACACGTCATGATGCCATGCGCAGCTTTATTTCGCGCCATTTTTAACCGACTTCAAAAAAAGGAGGAGGTTATATGTTCGGCTGTATGTATGTTTTTTTTTTTTTTTTTTTTTATGTATGTTCACCGATATTTCCGTCAGTTGTGGACCGATTTCCAAAATTTTTTTTTTGTTTGAAAGGGTATACTCTTATAGTGGTCCCATATAAATTGTATTCCTGAGGGATTAATAGTTTTCCCGTAAAACTAAAACAATCACTGAACTTTAAGAAAATTGTGGCCCGATTTCCAAAATTTTTTTTTTGTTAGAAAGAGGAATACTCTCAAGGTGGCGCCATATATTTTTTTTTCCTGAGGGATTAATAGTTTTCCCGTAAAACTAAAACAATCACTGAACTTTAAGAAAATTGTGGAACGATTTCCAAAATTTTTTTTTTGTTAGAAAGTGTAAAGGACACACTCTCAAGGTGGCGCCATATATTTTGTTTTCCTGAGGGATTGACAGTTTTCCCGTAACATTCAAAAAACCTCATTCTCACTACACAACACACCCGAGGTAGTCCAAAATATTTTCTTTTCCTTATGGATTGATAGTTTTCCCCCTTGTTGAACTCCGGTGTGTCCTTTAGTAGGTCTGCCCATAACTTCTCTTATCCTTTCCTACTTAAGCTACGATAAGCAAAGTCTTAATGTACTCGTAGCTTACTATATTATTTACACATACACTTTTATTTACACAGTATTTATTTACTTACACTAAAAAGTGAAAAATAAAACATTTTTGAAAAAAAAAATTGAACCGACTTCACAGAACACAAACAGAAGAACCTTCTACACACTAAAAAGAGAAAAATAAGAATATAATTTGAAGTCGGTGCCAAGTGAATACGATTAGGTACTAGGGCGTGTAAAAACCGGGTTATTTTTAAAAACAGGTTTTTAGGTTTTTATGTTTTCGTTAACCGATTAAACCGGTTTTTCGGTTTTTTTTTTTCGAGATTTTTATGATCGGTGTCTTGGGCAAAATAAAACTATAAATTTTAATAAAATTGAAATATATTATTTTAATAAGCAAGCACCAATTAAATTAACGAACAAAGTAATAAAATTCAACAATATGATAAATCAGTCCTCATAGTTACGAAGTGTAATTCACTTTTTATTTGGTATTATTAAGTTTTTATTTGCTTCTTGTATTTGCCCTTTCGTGATGTAGCTGCGCTGTGATTGGTGGAACGTCTGTTCTCCTTGAAAATCATTATGCAACAATTCTAAAATATCAATAAATAATAAATTTTGAAGTAAATTCTAAAATCGTCTTAGAAAGTTATGTTAAGATGGTTTGGGATGTAGAGAGGATGGATAACAGTCGTTTGACAAAGCAAGTGTATGAGGCAAGTGTGTATGGGGCAGCTGGAAGGGGAAGGCCTAGGCGCACCTTCTTGGATCAAATTGTCGAAATTTTGGAAAAGGGCCAGATCAAAAGTACCTACCCTAAACCGGCGAGCATGTATGAAGAATGTAACGAGAGTGAATGAGGCAAAAGTTGTGTGTCAGGATCGTAGCAAGTGGAGATCCGTGGTCTCTGCCTACCCCTTCGGGAAAGAGGCGTGATTTTATGTATGTATGTATGTAATTCAAATAATTCAGTTTTATATTAAAACTCTCTCTTGTTCAAGTAAAGTTATAAACATTCGGTAATGTTTCTGGCTTGCCAACTTAATGCCAAAGTGCACTCATCAACGGCGTTTTCAAGTCATCAAGTCTAGAAAGCGTAGTTTTAAATAAATTTTTCATCTATTACTCATTATAAAAAAAACCGAAATCCGGTTATTTTGAAGGGAAAAAACCGGTTAAAAACCGACGTAAAATCAGTCGGTTAACCGGTTTTTCGGTTAATCGATTAATCGGTTTACATGCCCTATTAGGTACCTATAAAAAAAAGAAATCGAGCGATAGCGTACCAGGATACAATTTTGCACCCAAGTTCTTTTGAATTTCTTAGATGTAAATGAATAGTTGGCACCGACTTCAAATTATATTCTTATTTTTCTCTTTTTAGTGTGTAGAAGGTTCTTCTGTTTGTGTTCTGTGAAATCGGTTCAATTTTTTTTTTCAAAAATGTTTTATTACTAATTACTTAGTTCAGGACTAGAGGCTTCGATTAAAAGCCTAGAGGTGCATTAATAATAATACAATTGAAATGGTTTACACTGGCTTTTCCAAGATAATAACTGGACCATTTTTATAAAAAATTATAGTCAAAATGTAAAAAAAAGAAATGGAAAAGTTGTCGGAAAATTTTGAAAATTATTTTACAAAAAATTTTTGAAAAAAAAATTGAACCGACTTCCGAATCGGTCCACAATTTTCTTAAAGTTCAGTGATTGTTTTAGTTTTACGGGAAAACTATTAATCCCTCAGGAATAACATTTATATGGGACCACTATAAGAGTATACCCTTTCAAACAAAAAAAAAATTTTGGAAATCGGTCCACAACTGACGGAAATATCGGTGAACATACATAAAAAAAAAAAAAAAAAAAAAAAAAAAACATACATACAGCCGAACATATAACCTCCTCCTTTTTTTGAAGTCGGTTAAAAAGACACTCACACCGGTATTCACAAACATTACGATGAGGTCTCACAGTGAGCGCGGACGCACAGGGTCCCAAAAACCTACTCATTTTGGGACCCTGTGCGTCCGCGCGTTTCTATGTATAATATGTATGTATTTACAAACGAAAAGTATATAATATAATGCTTTATTTGGAACAACATTACAATATGAGCAAAGATACAGTAGAAAACGTTGACTGCCGCAAAAGTTAAAAAACTGAGTAGCGGAGTCAGCGCTCTTCTCCAAAAGATTGGATATTAGAGGTTCCAACGTAGCTATGTAGTAAATATTAAACCAAAGACTTAATCTAAACAGGAAAGTTACATCTAACTTAAACAATTTCAAGAGTATGAAACTAAGTGTAAGTGTATAAAGTGAATGTGTGTGCGTGGTGTGTGTGTGTGTGTGTGTGTGTGTGTGTGAGTGTGTGTGGAGGGGGGGTTAAGTGTGAATGTGTGTGGGTGGGTTTAGGTGTGAGTGTGTGTGTGTGTGTGGGTGTACGACGAAGCGAGTGAGTGTGGGATTTGGGTTTGTGTTGTGGTGTGTTTGAGAGATTATTCCGAAGACAGACATATTATTAATAGGAGATAAAGGATTATGATTTATGACAATGATGAATGTACAAAAAGAGAAATGTTCTATGAATCATTTATTGAGTAGGTTTAAGAAGTAATTCCGTTTCGTCGTAAGTGAGTGTCATCAGCCATGACGTACAATTTATTTTGCATTTATGAGACGTGAGACAGTAGATATTGCATGCTTTGTTAACTTTATTATATAAGGCGCAGCTTAGGTAGAAGTAGTGTCTAGATGCAACAGTAGTTCTGTGTTTTTGTAGTTTACATTCAATATCAGACCGACGTCTCGTAGTGGAATGAGTTGGATCAAAGGTAAGTTGCGAGTGTTTCCGTAGGACAGTTGCCAAGATAAAAAGTTGCCTGACTGTGAGGACTTGACTTATTGAGTAGAGTGCTGATGTAGGGAATCGTCTAGGATTAGATGTTATTACCTTAAGAATGGCTCTCTGCGATCTCTCGACTCTCAAAAGGCTAGTCTTAACCGAACCGCCCCATGCAGTAATACAATAGGACAAAATAGATTGAGCGAGAGCAAAATAAACCATCTTAAGGCAGGAAAGGTCAGCAGAACTTCTGAGGTTTTTAAAGATGTAAAGAAGTTTTCTAACCCTGGAGACTGTGCACTCAATATGAGGCGCCCAGGATAAGGTACTATATAAGTAGTGTATCAGTTATCTGGTTCCCATAGTACAAGCTTTGCTTAGTTTGGGGCTAGATGATGCTGTGTGAAAAATGTCCAGCAATATTTATTTATTTATTATTTATTTATTTATGTGTAATGTCAAAGTAATGTTTGTGAATACAGTGAAGTGAAACCAAGAAGAAGAAGACTAAGCTAAGATGTTACTGATTGGGCGGTATAGTCGCTCAGCGACAAAGCCCTTTCCTTTTTTTGTATAAAAAAAATGTTTATCGCATGCCTTTTTTTCCTGAAATTCATTGCTTTCAAAGTAGGCGTATCTCGTATATAGTTGTTTTAAGTTCTAATATTGTGTAATTCTTTTTTTCTGTTGTATCAGATGATGATGTGGTAGCTAAGCGATTACCTTAAATCAATTTAAAAAAATAAGTAACGCCCCACTGAGATCAATCAGCATTGTCTAGTTTTTTCCGTTAATTTCCCACAATAGTTTTCTTCTACAGACTGTATTGCTCAATTTATCAGGCACATCAAAAGTATTTCCGGACAATTTACAACTTTATTCCGAGCTCGGTGGAGATATCACGCATTATCTAGGCCAGACAAGCCGATAGTCGAACTAGGCCATAGGTCAGTTATTAGGCGCAATAACGTACAGATCTCGCGATTGTACAGATGATTAAACATTGAGATCACTGAATAGAAAAAACACAAACTAGTACCTATGATATTGATCCTAACACCCTTAGTTCGAATAGTTTCAAGAGGTTTCATGTTTTTCCTACCCCTACGTGGAAAAGGCGTAAGTACTCATTTTGATGTAGGCGATTTAGTTCGGCGACATAGATACTAGGTACCTACTTCGCCTAAAGCGCAATAAAACCTTACGTGTAGTAAAGTTACACCGGGTGTAACGTAGGAGTAACCATACAATTTTTGGAGCTTAGACCTGGCGTAACTTCACTCCACGTTTATTAATAACGGCCTATGAATATGTCGCAGGCAACTGGTTTAATCAGCCATTCAATCAAATTCAATATTAAACGACGACGTTCAACTAACGGCCTGAATGATATTCAGAACGGAACCAGTTTCCTGCGACTCTATAAACTGCTTGTATGACTTCGTTATTTCTTTATTCGCAGACTGGACTGGCTTTTAGCCAGTATTTTCAAAAATATAATATTCAGCCAGTATTTTTAATGAATAGTTTCTAGAAACATTTGTTTTAGAAATTTTGACAATGGACATCTACGGCGTAGCGAGTTCGTAGCGCCGCGTAGCAAGTTTTTAAATCTTTGGTTGATTACCAATGAACCTCCACATACATGAACATTGTAAATTACTACGAGTATCTATAACTAAATGAACCAGTTTTTTTCCCACCTTTCATTTAAAAAAAAAACAGTTTTCGATAGTTCATAAAAAAGAGTGTTTTCTATAAAAATCTCTATTAAATATACAAACCAAAAATATCCTTTTAAATATAAAAAACATACTTAACTATTTTTATTTTATTAAACTTATTTGTTTTTGCTGTTTGGTAAAGTCCTATTAAAAAAAGCTTCCTATTTTTAATAAAACGTAAAAGTAAAAACGTAAACAGGTTCACGACTGTATCCCCAAGGTGCGGTAGACATGCTCTCAGATCTTTTTTTTTTATGTTTCTTATTCCATTCGGCCAACACGGCTTTTTGGTAAACAGTGATATATCAGTTATCAAAAATAGGAAGTTATTTTTGTATTCCAAATATAAGAGATGAGAAGATTGTTTACTCGTAGGTAGAGTAAACAATCTTCAAATAAACAAGGTCGGGGCACATAAATAGGGAGTACAATTGATATCTCACATTACCAGATAACTGACACGATCAGAGTATACTCTGACAGAGTGGACTCTGATGCCTACTAGCGCCCAAAATTAATAATGTATCTCCTATCCAAGATTAAAATCGATCTTGGATTGCTGCGTATCATCGGATCGATCTCCTATCCACGTGCCAATAACTCAACTCTGCTATCCCAATCTTTTTTCGATGGCAGATTACCGGTGATCCTTTCCCTCTCTAACGTTCCGTTTTATGTAGAATGTTTAATTGAACTACATAGCTACTGCGTCTTTAATAATAACAAATTATTTTCAAGTCAATTAGTAAATTGTAGAAATTTATATTTTCAGTTGAAACAAATTGTTATTTGTCTAGGACGTTCTGATTGGCCGCCGCCATCTGAGTAACATCAGAGTGCACTCGGATTGGGGTTGCCACGATCCAAGTAGCGTCCTAGTAGGCATCAGAGTCCACTCAGGTATACTCTGATCGTGTCAACGCGGCTTTATCTAAGTATGAACAAATACTAACATTTTACTGAAGTAATAGGTGACCGTCAGTGGCATTTTCATCTGAGCGCCCGGTCCCAGCCATGACGGAGGGCTTAAGTCGGTTTAAAAACTCCGTCACCAGAGTTGGTCTCTGACTCATACGAACTTACATACTTACTGAAGTTTCCTTTTAGAATACCTCTACCTACTACTTAATAATTTTCTCGCGTGTTTTCCTTTAGGTACCTTTTAGATTGTTAGAAGAGATACAAGAGGTACGCAGCGCACAATCGTTATTTAGCTCTCTGAAGTAGCTGCGCAGAACCCATTTTTGATGACGCCTAAAATCGTGCTATCTCGCTATTACACCTAGCTTCAGAGAACTAAAGATCCGTTGTGCTTACTATACTTACCTAGATCTACAATTTAACATATTCAGTAACTAAAAATTCATGCCAAGATTTGAACTCGGACTTTGGATTAAAGTAGTCGAGGCACTACCACACTCGGCCAAAACGGCTCTTTCTTATCCTGGCCACAACTAATCAAAGCTGCACCTAAAGCAATGAATCCGCTATAAACCACAGATGACAACGTCGACTGGCTAGGCAACTTTTTCTGTAGTCTGATAGACGAACTGATCGAATGGAAGAAGGTTTTCAGCGCCTATCGGAACTTTGTGTTGACTGTTGTGAAATTTTGTACGAATTTGATTTACAAAATACGGCTTTATGATGTTGGTAAATTATCATTCATTTTATAAAATAAAAATTGTGTTGGTCTTATTATAAAACTTTTTAACACAAAATTCAACCGCCGAAAGAACTGAAAAGCAAAAAGTTAGCCACTAGTAGATACTTACTTACTTTTTGATAAAAAAAACGTGAGTCACGTGAGTGTCTTGGAACACTCGGTTGGAACGAAGTTTCATTAGACATTTGGCAATTGGTCAAATAAATTATTTATTAAAATCCTAGAAACGCTCTTCCGTACTAACAATGTAACAATCTATATGTGTCGTGACGCAAAAATCTAACACTTTTTTTCGTCTAGTCCCTATCCGATACCGTCCGAAAAGGAACTTCGTTCCAACAATACATTGCTGCCAACTGCCGATATGAGAACATTGATTGGAATGTCTGCTTTCTGTGTAAATGTGTCCGATAGACTTCGCAAAGAGGTCTTAGCAAGATCTCCTAATTCCTAAGTAATTATAGAGAAACTAGCACCCGGACACGTGCACGTGGCCTTATAAGATGTGAACTATACCGAACTTGGAACCTTTAATGACAGAGTAGGTGGAGGGCTAGTGCCAACTCGGTAAAAGGGCTTGTACCTACCTATTTAGGTACCATTTTTTACTTTTTAAATTTTTGACGGTAAATACTCACCATCTCGAGTGACTTGGTCTAAAATGGAGAACGAATTGGTGATAGGTAGGTACTTACTATTTTTTTAAAGGTAGAGTAGGTACATAATTATCAAGGAGTTCAAACATAATATTTCATCATCATCATTAGGTACCCACTGCTGCTATTAGAGGAATTTAAAATTATGTAGGTATAGGTAGGTATAAAAGTTGGACTGTAAATATTCCCTATCATCACAGGATAATTACCATAATTTGTGAGTTTTGTTAATTAATTATCCCGTTGAAAGTTATAGGTATGTTAGTAGGTAGGTACCTAGGTACACTTAGTTCGTAACTAAGACTTTCACAAATAAGTTACCTACCTACCTACACTGACTGCAAATTAACATGATTTTATGTTCAGTTGGAGATTTACAAATAATAGACCGGAAAGCTTGGAAAACTCGAGGAGGGCCTTTGCCCAGCAGTGGGATAGTGAGGGCTAAAAACAACAACAACAAGTGTGATTTAGGTCGGTAGGTACCCGGACAAACTTACTTACCCACTTTTCAAGTTTTTAATATTATAGGCCCATCATCATCATCATCGATCATCATCAACAACCTATCAATACCAACTGCTGGGCGTAGGCCTCCTCTCTAACCCGCCACTCCTCTCGGCTCCGTGCTATATAGTATATTATATTGGAACACTCGGTTGGAACGAAGTTTCATTAGACATTTGGCAATTTGTCAAATAAATTATTTATTAAAATCCTAGAAACGTAACTATTTAATAGGCCCATATTTTATTTTAAATTAATTTTATTTAATTATGTTCGTAGGTAGGTACTACATAAATTGCCTACATATACCAAACTTAATAAATAAATAAGACTTACTTTTGTGCTTGGAATGGTTTTTCCACATTTTACGCAGCAACGTAGTCATACTCACTAGCTAAATTTTGTAAAAAAAAAAGACGAGTTTTCCCGCGCAAAGTTTCCCGAGCACTGACAGCGTGCGTATGCTTACTCGCCTCTCGATCAACTCAACCCTCTCTGTGGAAGGAACGAGATAACAGTCGGAATTAAAAAGTATAGTGACACAAGTCTATCTGTTCAATTGACCATCGGAAGTGGAGTTGCTGCGTATTGCGAATGAAGCTTGAAATTACCTACTTACTCACTTCTGTTAGGTACCTACGTACTTAATTTTTTTCTAGTTCTTTTTCTATAGGGTCTTTCATTTTAAACTTCACAAACTGACAGGGCCTCATTTTTGGGTTGTAAATAGATGTTTGACCGTATCAATTTAATTCCTAAGCCCATTTAAGTTTTCATTTCCAAAATCATTTATTGATTTTTTAGAATTGTTGCATAATGATTTTCAAGACGTTCACCAATCGCAGCCCAGCTAGATCACGAATGGGCTAAGTTATACAAGAAGCAACAATCAATTGAAAGGATAGTCTTTATCGATTTTCTCGGGATTTTATTACATAAATATTTTTTAATTTATTTTTTGAACCCAATTCCTGAATTAAGTTAGTATAAAATGAAAGACCCTATATTTTCCATATGAATTAAGGTAGGTAGGTTCGTCCATACCTACTAGTAGTTAATTATGGCAACAAACTATAGTGTAGTTAGGCACCTTTCTCTACATAATATACCTACATCTGTATCTACCTACTTACCTGTCTGATGCAAGTGCAAAATTTCATCCATCATTGCCTGATGCAATACAGAGCTTTTCCATCTCAACTAATAACTACGCAGTATTCTGTAGGCTGGTTGTACGATGAATTGCGTGCAATTAGGTACAAGATTTGAACCCACCAAGCGGGCAATGATGGTCCTTCGAGCTTTTTTCTTCTCAAGTACCTACCTACGTACAGGGATACGTACGTGGTAGTGGTACTGGGTACGTACAGTTGTCAGCAACGAAGGTCGATTTTAGATTTTTAAGATTTTGTAAAAAATTAACTTTGCCCGAGAAATTAGGTACTATGGAGTATGGACTGAGACAGTCTTTCAGAACTTGTAATTAGTCGAGCTGTTACCCGGATTTCGGAGATAATTAGGTACGTACTTACTTTATTTATGTTATTGATTTTCGTTGCTGACTGTACCAACTGCTTGTTTAATTTTTTGATCGAAAGAAAACGATGACGATGGAACTACTAGAAAAAAAAGTTCCCATCCCACCACAGAACTATATCTAAATATACTTAGTTCTGTGGTTCCCACTGTACTAAGACATATTTGGCCTTATTATAAAAAAGTTAAACCTTAGGTTGAACATGTTGACAAATGTCAAAACAAAACTGTTACCACAAAGAAGCGTTCTATGTACGAGTATTTAAAGATCGTTTTTCTAGAGACAGTTGTTTAGTCAGTGCTTCGTTAAACTCGGTTCATATTATTTGTAATAAGACGGATTCGGTCAAGTGCGATCCTTTGCAATATAGTGTGATGTGAGATCACGTCGAGTAAAATAAATTCCTGTTAGCCACACCAGTGTGAGTGTTATACACTGGTGTGTGTGACCACGAGTCCGCACCCAACGTGTAAGTTTACCAAGAAGGGTATGGTAAGTAAGGGCTCGTACACAAAACTGCGATGCGACGTCGCATCGCAAAAATCTTCGAGCTCCCTCTTGCATCTACATCACATTATTACATAACATCGCAGTTTTGTGTATGAGATCTTTTATGCTTATTCAAGGCTATAAGATTTGTGGGTGGTCACGTCCACAATCATATTTGGCACACTTAAGTAGTCATTATACCTACTTATTATTTATGTAAGTACCTACTTGTACTGATAGAAAACATCAAGATCTGAGGCGAATATGTCCCACGGCGGAATTCGAACTTGCAACTACAGAATATAGAAAGAAATCCTGCTTCGCTGCCGGCCCACACCTACTGCGCTACTTCTGTCGTATGGTTCAATAGTATCGTTAGCCAACAATGTTTCACAGAAACCTCAGAGTAACTACCTCAGCGTAGAAACTTAGAAAGATAATTTAGATAAACATTTTTTATTTCATATCTCATTTTATTTAACTTGGCAACATAATTTATAACATTTTCCCTAGAGAAATCCACTTTACAACATAATTATTAAGTCTTTCTCTAATACACATACATCGTAATTATTGCTTTCTTGGTCTCAGGATATTATCTACATTGCCAAAACAACTATTATTTATACTTATTAGAAATCAATAAATTTTAATTTAGACAATATTGAAAATAAGAACATTTACAATCATTCAATGTTGCAAGCAAGCACTTTACCTAAAATATTTTTGTAAAAGAATTTGTGATTTTTTTTTGCGTGTGTTTAATAATTTACATTCAATTTTAACAATGTTGTTGACATATAAAATGATTTTGACTCTGTATACAGCAAAAAGGCGGTACCAACATACTATGAGTAAGTTTTTAAAGGAAGACCCACTCATCATTTCATTATAAAAATATGACAGCTTATTCAAATATAATACAAAATCTTACACAATATTTATTTGCTAAAATATTAGTTCATTACATACAAACTATCACACTGCATTTTATTTACTTGCATGACTGTCACACACACAAGTGGTAGTAGTTTTGGGTTCGACTCTTGGCATTTTTTCATCCATTCAATAGATGGCGTTGGTCGGTCACATCAATTATCCAATGCCACTACAATACATAAAATTCCCTCATGGGTTATGCAATAAAATAAATAACAAGAGGTTGTAGATAATGCTATAGCTAGCCAACTCACAATATATTAAACCTAGCAATTCATTATAATTATATTGCATTGACTTACAAATATCTTAATTTAGAGCAAATAAAAATAATGATTGTACAAACAAGAACTTAATACATACAAACTTTAGCTAACATTGGTCAAAATAGTGAATTGTTAACATACAAATACTCATCTTGCTTTATACTTATTTACATTATATGTTCTTCCCTCAAAGTCAAGATACTCTTAGTTTAATCACCAGTCTGCACAACAAGCTTTTAATTCTTGCCTAGCTTTCTTGGACACATTGTGTTCAAACTTAAAAGTCAATCTAGATCATTTAGAATCAAGGAAAAACTGTTGTAACAGAAATTTTTAAGACAGCAAAGAAAGATAGGCATGAACAACGAACATCCCCCTTACCGTGGTGATTATCTAGGTACCGGAGAATAACCGAATATTACAGTAATGACATTAGGGTGTTTATAAAACGGGTAGAATGTAAATGAAAGTTACTTTTATCCACACTCTAATGTCATTACTGTCATTTTTATCTATTCTCCGGTACCTAGACAATCGCCATGCCAAGGGGGCATGTCAAATTGAAGTGTAGGCAAGCATATCTATAAAGATAAGTTATAGATAGTAAACTAACAAGACTTGGTGGGAAAAACTTTCAAGGTGTAATATAAAGGTGCTCCCTTACCGGTGTTACCTGACCAATCGATCGATCGTCGATCGACGGCATCGATCAATGGTAGAATGGATTAGTCCATCGATTGCTCTTGGTAGAAACTATTGATCGACGTCGACTTATCTGTATACCATCGATCGGTGCCCTAATACCGCCTGTAATGTAAGATTTTTAGATTTAATTTTCAGAATTATGCTCAAATAAATTAAATCTCTAACTTAGGCGAATGCTCTTATTGAGGGAGCCCCTTAATATAATAATATATTTCACCGCATTTAAGTGTCACTCCATTAACATAATCTCGTTGTATGGGGTAGCATTTATGCAAGAGATTTTAATAATTTCTTAGTATAGTGGCAGCATAAGTCAATTAATTTATTGTTCACAAGCAATAAAATACAATCTTGAGCATTGGGTGCCCACAACATTTGTGGTGTTCATGCAGTGTATGCATAAAACAATGTTGTGTGCTAACTACCTTCTTCATTTCCTTTCCCAATGCTCAAGATCAATGCTGGTCACTTGCATACCTCACTTAAGCTAATTATACATAATTAAACATATTATTTTATTTTGGTGTCATAATATTTAGAATAATGTGAAACATGGGCACTTGTTACTTGTATTCCTGATGTATTAGTTCGGCAATTAGGCACTTGCATTATTTTGAATTCTAGCAATTTTCGATCTAGTGAAAGAACTGTTACCGTCCAACTACAAAAAATATAAACAGTGTTTGGAGAAGCATTGACTAAAACAATCTCTAAATAGTTTAGTTTTGACATGTATCAACATAGTGTTCGAATGCTTAACTTTTTTGTAGTAATACCGTTACTATTTTAATAAGATATTTCAAGTTATCTAACATTTCTCATTCATGTTAGTAAAGTACATAAATTAACTATTAACAAAATTTATGTTGACTGTGACTGTTGTTTTAAAGTATTGTTACATTAGCAAATTAGTTTTGGCTCGGATACATCTAGTCTATTGATTTTAATTCAACAAATATTAGCTTATTAGTTTATCTATACATTTTTTACGTAGGAATGTATCCCTGACACATAGAACTTTTACGTTTCACGCTGTACAACAATGAAACATTTTTAAATAAATGAAATCTAATGATAACACTAAAAGATACAACTTCAAAAAAAATATTTTGTCTATTTCCTTTTTTATAATTTCAGAAATTAACATACAAGAGCCTTGTCGCGGAACCATTCCTATGTGAAAAAGACTATAATTGTACTAATATAAAATTTTATTAATCTAATTAGGAACAGTTCTTCTAACAACAAAATGTTGTGTAAGAACATTGTTTCACTATACATTTGAAAACACTCACATGGGTTCAGTACAAAACACCATGCATATTATACACATATATCACATTTCAATATAAATTATCCTTTCAATTCACTATTCAACGAGTCAATTTAGCAACCATTTGGCTTCTTTACTGACTTAGTCCTGTTCACAGTTTTAAGTGGAGTCTTCACTGTGGATCATTTTTTCTTTCTGTCTTGTGTACACTTAGGGCAGTACCACTTCCCTTTAGGTTTAATCTTGAGGTCGACACAAGCAAAGTGGAACCACTCAATAGGACAATCAGGGTTGTCACAGCCTATCATTTCACCGTAAGACACTTGATGGCACAGGCAGTATGTGGGCTCGTTGGGGTCCACTGGCATATCAAGCACATCACTCGGGTGTGCCATGCTGGCATCTAAATCAGCATTCTCTTCCTGTTCTTTGGTAGAGTTTGCTGAAGCTGAGGCCCCTTTACGCTGAGCTTTCTTCTTGGCGGCCGACCTGCCACTCGTGACAGCGTCGTCCTCGCTAGAGGCGGCAGCTCGTTTTTTCTTCCCTGCGCTCGCTGCATTTTTCTCAGCACCTTTGTGCTTCTTTCTACCTTTCTTGACGGTCGTGGTGCTCGGCTCCTGGTCAGCTGCAGCCTGTTGTGCTGCGCGCGCGTTCATAGCTTTCTCCTGAATTTCTGATTCAAAACGCGCAAGGTCCGAGTCAAGGCGACGAATATGCTTGTCAACCAACTCATACGTTTGTATCGCTAACTGCACTTTATCATCTCCGTACTCCTTTGCTTTATTAAACAGCCCTTGGATAGTATTTACTTTTTCCTTTTTAGTTTCTTCATCCATTTTTGGAATATTTGGTAACAACTCGTCGGCCATAAGGTCAATCGTCCTCATTAGACCGTGGGCCCGATCGTCTAAATCCCTCATGAGTTTGAAATTTCTCTGAAGTTCAATCGGAAGGTGTTGCAGACTATCCAAGTAGTGCTCCAGATACAGGGCTGAAGTCATTTTTTAATATTTTTTAAACGACGCGAAAATGAAAGTCGTAAGCGTAAGCTCCACAATGAATTTGGGTAATTACTCGGTTATTATCAAACTGACAACACATAAACTCACATCACTGAACTGAGAATTATTTATTAATTGACAATGTATAACTTTTCACTAACTTTTCATTTAGTTCTTCGAAATAAAATAAAACAAAAAATACCTGGTAAAAGCCTAGATTTCGCATGGTTGGTATTGGTAATTTGGTATGGCTATTGGATTGGCTGGCTTTTCTTTCGGTATTTGATTTGCCTTATCTCTCTCTCTCTCTCTATGGTTGGTAAATGGTATTTTTTTTTTGTTTCGCTTTTTGTGCATGCTCCATTTTTCATTGTTATTTTTTGTGTAAAAATTAGGGATAAATGTGCTAGAAAATATCGTGGACTAGGACGATGAATATAATAAGACAAGTAATATAAAAATATGGATAGGTAAATGGTAATATTTTTGATACCTCTATGTATTATTGGTACCATAGAGATATATTGGTACCCAGGGCCAGTGCTGCCAACTCCAACTCAGTGAAAAACTGCAGACATGCGTAGGAAAAACTGTGATAACTGTATAAATTGATTTAAAAACTGAAAATGTACAGAATACATTGAAATCAGACAAAGCAGGGGATTCCCGAGTACCTATAAAAAACTGAAATTTGGATAAATGCCTAAACTAAAAACTGTGAGCATCTCCAAAAACTGTAGATCTACAGTTAAAACTGAGGGGTTGGCTACACTGCCCAGGGCATAGAGAAACACAAACATATCTAGTATCTACTATTAATTTTGCTATAGAGTTCGCTCTTTTTCCTGCCCTTACCCCGGGGTCGGCACAACATGTTCTCTTCTTCCACTCTCCCTCAAATTATAGAGTGCGCTCTTGTGCCAAATTAATGCAGTATGAAAAGTGGCATCACCTGGCAGGCGCGGATCCAGCCCTCAAAGAAGGTTGTGGGCACAGGGGGCACAGCCACCCCAAAAATAGCTAAGGATGCGAGTCGAAGGATGAACTCGCTCATAATTTAAAAAAAATACTTAAAAATCTATTGATGCACGGCCGGGATTCGAACCCTTTGGATTGAAAGTCGAGGCACAACCCCATTTGACGAACACGGCTCATCACGACACTTAGGTACATAGCATATCATGCAATTGCGTTACTGGCTGTCCATAACAATTTCTGCATAGTGTAACACAATGCCACAATACGAGACAGTGTGCCCATGTAAGGTAACACCGGTATTCACAAACATTACTAAGAGATCTCATAGTGCGCGCGGACGGGACAGGGTCCCAAAAAAAAAACCTACTCATTTTGGAACCCTGTGTGTTCCTTGGGTTGCCACGCTTATATTTTTTGAATTTGCCGCGATTTTTCAGGGTCTACTTCCATTTGCCAGACATAATAATGTTTGTGAATACCGGTCCGGTATTTGGGTTAGTCATCTACTATCGCTTGAGAGAGAAGTTGAGAAGAAACTTGGTGAAATTATAGATATCCTAAGGCTGGAGGAGAGGATGGGTTGTTAAAAGAAAACAACATAATTATTTTAACTTATTGTATTAGCAAATAAACAATTCATAAAATATTCTTTATTAGACAATAATAGTCCGGGATACTAAGCACTTTTCTTTTAAATATTCATTAATTATAACATGATAGTAAGTAGGTGGATTAGGTTTTATGTAAGTATTTTATATTTTAACTGCTACTGCAAAAGGACCTTTTTCTAACGAAATTGTCTTTTAATATATCACGTCATAATTAATGAATTAAAACACATCATCTTGGACTATTCAGCGATGACAACAACTCTCATATAATAAAAATTAGAAACATTTAAGGAAAATGCAAATAAATAGTCAGCGTTTTGCCATTTACGACAAAATAAAGAGGCGTTTACATAATCTACAATATAAAACATGCTTTATGCACTTCCTTACAGCTAATAATTACATTTCTTAGTTCTATTCGTGATCGATACGTACATACTGTGCTACACGACATGCTTGGAACATTACGAGAAATCCATTTTCAACATAATAAAGAGAAAAAAAAAAACAATTAATAAGCGTAGAATTTGACGTATCCATGGAGACCGAGTGAAAACCAAAACTGGGGGACTACGAACCCGCTGCGTTTGATTTGATTTTCAAACAATCAGCTTCTACATCGAAAATCGATTTCTCTCCGTTCTTATGTAATGTTGACTTTTGCTAGTAAGAGAACACTACGATTTGTTACTTTTTTGTGATTTTTTTTATATTGGTGGTTACATGCTTTTTGAGTAAATGGCGTGTAAATAAAAACGTAAACAGGTTCACGATCCCCAAAGTGCTGTAGACATTATCTCAGATCTTTTTATGTTACTTATTCCAGATCCTTTGAAGATGTCTAAGGGGGTAGTCAGAGGCATGTCTAAACACATATTTGATACATGCTCACATCTTGCAGAAGTTGATAGGTTGCAAGCCGATCACCGCCTTAAGAACACTAACTGGTTTCTTCACAATGTTTCCTTCACCGTTTAGAGCACGTATTAAAGCGCATATAAATAAATAAAGTTTTTTTTATAACGTAGTTCAAATAACCAACATAATCTTCAAGACAACGATCATATTACGCACCGTGGAAGAGCAATTGCATAATTACAAAAAAAGATTACCCTATCTATTCAAAAATTATAAGATATACGAGGTACAATATGAAAAATGTAAGCTTACATCTTATCTAGGTACACTACATTATTTAGATAATTTGGTACACATTCGTTGCTCTTTTTAAACATTAAATAGGTACAGAAAAGTCGTGTGGGATCACTGAGCGACCAAATATATCGGAATGTATAGGTATTTTCCGGAAACGATAACTCACAGTATAGAAGAAAATTTAGCGAAAAAACATTGAGATTTCTTCCCTTACAGCACATCTAAATCAAGTCTACAAATCTAGTACACAGTAACAAAGTAATACAATATTGTGAAGTAGAAGTTAGGTACCTTTTCACTGAAATATACATGGATTACATAATTGGCACTACATTTAGTTACAGGTCACATAATAATATTACGAAAATACAAAATGTAGTTATTTATAACAGATTTATTGCAATCTTAGCTAATATTAGTCATCTAAACATTACCATTTCCTACTGATAAACATTACATCTTGAATTAAATAAATTGTTCATAGTCTGTCAAATGAAAGCAGAAACTGAAAAATCGCGGCAAATTTAAAAAATATGTAAGTAATTAACATTTCACATTGCAGGTTAAATAAAAAATATGTTAAATAAATTTGTCTAGCTCTATGTTTAGAATATTAACCAAGTATCAAACTATGTAATCCCAATAATGCTATTAATAAATAAGTTGCCAAACCATTTTTTGAATTTGCCGCAAATTTTCAGTCTACTTTCATTTGTCAGACTCTACAAGTGATACAAATATTAGAATACTTAGACATAACATCTCATATTATGTGACACATCTAATGATCAAAAATTATAGACTAGTTACTTTACAATTATCCTGAATCAAGCTTAACACAATTACAATGAATCTCAAAGTAATTTCAAAACCGTTTCTAAAAACGGTTATCAAAACCGAACATGCAATGCTTAGGTCTCGCAAAACTTTACTACCAGCCTTCCTTTACTGACATGGCCATAGAGCTTGGAGCGACCTCTTTACAAACACATTTTAAAGCAAAGCACCTTACAACTGGTTGTGCTCAGGTGGGCTTATCATACAATTCTTCACACACACATTTCTGATTACGAAATCTAATCATATTGTCTGGAATAATAGGGCCTATAGACATAACGCTTATTTAGTGATAGCATTGACGAAAACGCTGAAACGAATGACCAGAAATGCGCATTAAAGATTGATTAGTTAGTATTTTCGTGGATGCTAACAACCGAACCAGCATTTGTCAATAGGACTAGATGAATACCTAGTTAAAATTGTAGATATGAAAGATTAAAAGATTAGACAAGTGACCATCAATGAAGCATAATAATACATTTTTGTCTACAAGGGAGGTCGAGTCGGCCATAAATTATGGCCATACTAATCATTAATTGCACCCGTTACGGTATATTTTTTGGTTTTATATTTTAGTTTCCCATCCAATAACCTCATACCTGAGATATCCATACTACATCGATTACAACGAATGTAAAACTACGAGAAAACGAGTGTTCTTATCCTTTGAAATATTAATTTGAAAGTCGCGAAGACTGGACGAAGCGGCTACTACACGAATTGATACATTGTTTTACGTCGACGACTAGCGAACTTCATTAAATCTTTTCATATTGTTCTAAATAATCACTGATGTCAAAAAGTCACCAAAAGATTGGTAGTTTTACTTATCAATTTATAAAAAAACACGGCTGGGATATATTTTTTTAAATTAAATGTGAATTCGCCAACATAACCCAGCGTATCAATGTTCTATCTACTAGACTAGTGTCTCGTACTTATCTAGCACATGTGCGTGGTTATTTTCATCTCCGTGCGAGCGCGAGCGAACCCGCGCCGGCGCGGTCGAGTCGGCACTTCGCGCTCGAGTCTTCTTGTCGTGCCCACAAGTGCACGCGACAGACGTCTGACGCTTCAACGTATGCGCTCTAGGTCCAGCACTAGCCGGTTCCAAAGACTCGCTTCGTGCATACATCTGTCGACGCCCGCGGCCCAAAGTCGCCGCTCCGCTGTTGCTCGGCGGAACTCCCGACCGTCTGAACGAATCCAGCACCCGCTCCTCGATCTCTTCGATATCTTTCTTCTTCACGAGCCAGATCTCCTCGGAGCCGCGGGTGAAGTAGCTCGAGCCGCGGCTCACGGAGTACTTTGTCTTGCAGCTCTTGTGGTGATCCTCCGGGTCCTCGACGGGCGCGGGGGCGGGGGGCGCGGCCGCTACGTTACGGAACGCGGTGCCGTGGGAAGGGAAGCGTTCGGGTATCTTCGCGCCTAAGCTCGGGGAGCGGATGGTGACTTCGGCGGGGGAAGCGAGAGGGCGGAACTCCGGTCGGACGATCCGCTGCGGCTCGGGGCGCGGACGAGGAGGCTCGATATCGCCGTCTCCGTCGCTGCGAGGCCAGCGAGAGGAGCCGAACTCCGCCCGAGTGAGGCTCGGCTGCCTCTCGAATGCGGAGAGAGGCGCGGGGGACAGAGCGAGCTCGGCGGGCGGCGGCGGCGGCGGCAGCTCATCCGACGGTAGCCGCTCGGTGCGCGGACGTCGCATCGACCCGGGGCGGGACTGCCGGCCGGAAGACGCTGCGTTCTCAGCCGCCTTCTCAAATATCTTTATTTTATCCCCCACCCCGTTATTCTCCTCCCCCGCATCGGTTTTCTCTGATTCTGGAATCGGAGCTGGCAGATCAGCGATTTCAGCTGGGGTTTCTGTGGGAGGTGCGGGGAGAGGCATCGTGGGTACGAACGCCGGCTTTTCCACTCTAGAGGTCTCCTGTATCACCACGTCGGGTTTGAATGACTTCTGAACAGGGTTTTCGACCAGGGAATTGACGCGCGTCAACTTCGATACCAGGACTGGGGGAGAGGTTATTTTCGGGGGCGGAGTGGGTTCTTTCGGAATGTTGATGCGTTGAGGCGGTGACGTCGCTTTCTTCGGAAAAGAAGCAGCCTTGATCGGCGCCTTGGTTTCTTCCTTTTTGATTTCCATTTTTACCTTTGGGAATTCGTTCTTCGGATCAGAGTTCTGCCTCACCGCCTCCGCCACTTTCACCTTCTGGAAAGACTCGGTCGAGTTCTGCCTCGACGCGTTCACCTTCTGAAAGCTCTCGCTCGAATTCTGCCTGGAAGCTACCTTCTGGAAGGACTCCGAATTCGCCTGGAAAGACTCGCTGGAGTTCCTTGTTTTGGGGGGTGATTTTGATTTGGCAATGAGAACCGTTTCTATTTTGGGTTTGTTTGCGATGACGGTTGTTAGAGATCGCGCGGGGGCTCCGGGGGGTATTTTTTGTGGGGGGAGGGGGTAGCCGGGGCCGCCGAGGGGGTCGGGCTGCGGCGGGGGGCGGCGGCGCGGCGAGGCGCGACGTCACGCACGTGATTCCGTCCACTGATCCGAGTCGTCGGAATCGGAATCGGCGGTGCTACTGTCGGATAGCTCGACGGCGACGCGCCGCGCGAGGATGGACGCCACGTCGAGGAAGGCGGGCGCGCCGCGGAGAGTGTCGTACCTGCCGGAGGTGTCGTCGGCGCCGCGCTTCTCGACCTTGCGGAGTTTTATACCTGGAAGGTAATGGCTAGTTAGAATTCATGCTTCATCAATCTAGGTGTGGTAGTCATATAACTGCTTATTATATAAACGTTAAACCTTAGTTGAACCCCATGTTGGTCATGTCAAAACAAAACCACAAAAAAGCGTTCTAAAAGTATTTAAAGATCGTTTTTCTAGGGACAGTTTTTTAGTTAGTCTTAGTCCAAACTCGGTTCATTTTCTTGTAATAAGACGGATGTTTAAAACACGTAGGAAATCTTGAAGGTACCCATAGAAGTCGAGTTGCGGAAATATCGTGTAGAAACCGGTTCGTAAAATGTGTGTCGAGTGTACAAAGTTTTTTTTGATGGGCACTAAAAATCCTTTCACAATGCATTGGCTCAAACTGGGAGGTCGCAGAACAAAATACATGTTTATCACACAGTGGAAATCGAACCCTCAACACAGCGATGAAGGCTACAGCAACTGAACATTTGAAAGAACCAGTGACACATAATTGATCGAAGAGTGACACAATAAAGGAAGATCAACTGAGTGGTTTTGTCCATGGAGCGTTCCCGAGCTTGCGCACACAGAAACAACATCTACACACTGATAGAACTACGAGTAGGTATACTAGGTATACTAAGCACAACGGATCTTTAGCTCTCTGAAGTTAAGTGCAATAGACGATTGCGCAGGCTCGGTAGAGTAAGCGAGATAGCACGATTTTAGGCGTCATCAAAAATGGGTTCTGCGCAGCTACTTCAGAGAGCTAAAGAACGATTATGCGTATTGTACTCACCGTCTCTGATAGCCTTCAGTAGATCTGAGCGCGGGTCCACCTGCGCTTCGGCAGCGGGTCGAGGCGGTTTGAGCTGCGAGGCCCCGCGGAGCAATGACCCCGGGGACGGAGGCCGGGGCCGGTCGTCGCAGGGGGGCGGCGAGGGGGGCAGCGCGGGCGGGGAGGGCGGCAGGGGGGCGGGCGGCGGCGGGGGAACCACCGCTTCTGGCTCTTCGGACATCATACCTGAGGTTGGTGAAAATAATAATACTTAATAGCCTTTTATTCAGATCTTATATCTAGTTATGTTACAGCTTTTAACTTAAACTTATATACAGGGTGTAAAAAGACTGCTACCGAAAACTGAGGGATTGCAATCAGACCATGATTCTGAACATATTCACCGAAAAAAACTCAAAAAAATGTTGAGTTAGCTACGTAATTTTATTTTATTTTCTAGTTTTTTGCTACTAGTACAACATAATAAGACCATACCTACCTAATCATTTCATTTATAAAAGAAAAAAACAATTAAAACTCAAAATCCCGCAATCTACATATAAAAACGCGCCCAGTACATACGCTCGACCAGCTGTTCGAGGTCGGTTTTCTCTGGATATAATGATTATTTTGGAAAATCCTTTTGGATTTGGCTGTGATTTGGGATGCTGTACCTACCCCTTTCGGCTTCGGTAGACGTCTTTTTACACCCTGTATAGAATTTAAGACTTTTTTATTTTTTGCAGATCTGTTTGCCGTTTCATCATCTTCCTGCCCTTTTCCCACATTATGTGGGGTCGGCACAACATGTGTTCTTCTTCCATTCTCCTCTATCAGCCGTCATCTCAACACTCACTCCTTTCTTACTCATGGCATCCTTCACACAATCCATCCATCTTTTCTTTGGCCTACCTCTACTCGTATATCCATCAACATTTATACCAAGCACTCTCCTAGTTACATGACCTTCTTCTCTTCTCATTTACGTTAATACCGGTATACCAATGTTTGCCAATCATTAATAATATCCCTTCAGACATTGTTAAGGTTCTCGAATACAAAAAGATCTTGAACAGTGTTTACCGCGCCAGTCGGGGTGTTTTTTTCGTCAACATCCACAAACACTCCTAAACTTTAATTTAAAAAAAAATAACACATGTTAAATACTAGGATAGTAGGATATTTACCAATAACGACGTGCATCTGGTCGAGATGGACATCGAGCGCGGTGCGATGCTGTGGCGACGCCCCGTTCAACATCGGCGGAGAGCCCGGCACCTCGGGCGGCGGCGGCGGCGGCGGCAGCGACGTCCTTAAACATTCAAACTTCATTGTACAGAGAGTTCACAGAGACAGATTAAATATCGCTTATCTGGTGAGTCTATCTAAAGTTATAAATATTATCATGAACATTTGATATTTTTATCCATTATATGTAGCTGGCTCATATCCTGCTCGAAGGACCAAATATTGAATGAGTAACTTACGTTAACGCACACTTTACGGAAACAGAGAAAATAAAACTTATTAAAGCTGCCGAGCAGTTGGTTGATACTGATTTAATTATAGGTACTAGGTTAATGTTAATAGGTACTTCTTCTCACACATCAAAGAGATATCTACTCATCCATACACGTATACACACACACACACGCATACACATGATAACAAGCACACATACACACGATTACTCATACTCTTACACACATATGCCTCAACACTGTCTGTTTCTTATGTTTATTTTGGTGTTTTACATTACCTTTCAATCCTTTATGCTCACAATGCCTACGCCGCTAAACGACTTAGTCGCAAAATAACTCACATTTAAAACACCTACAAAGCAAAATGCCTCAAATCGATATCTCTAACGTGGTATGCCAAATTTGCAATACGCCTGCATTCTTTCTTGTCTCGGCGGCAAAACTTCTCAAAATCAAAATGACTTTAAAGGATAGTACAAAACACGCCATAAGACTAAGAATCATAATTAATTGCAATCAAAAACGGCTATAAATCAAATTGCCTCAAATTAATATTATACCTCTAAATCATTATGCAAATGGCATAGAAACTCTATGTTATAGTATAGTCGAACTGTTTGGATGTTTTTTTTCTAAATTGTTATACTGACGGATCGAACTATTTGGTTAGGTTATGTTAGGATAGTCACCACTGATGCGCGAGGCGAGCGAAGCGTGCCGCGGTAGCGGCCGCCGAAGCGCCAGAAGTCCCCTGCTCTCATCTACCCAAAGAGTAGTTTTAAGGTATAGGTCTAGAATAGTGGAAGCAGGAGCTCAACGCCTCAAAATGGTAAATACCATTGACTTTGGGCAGACAGGTAGATGAGAGCAGGGGACTTCTGGCGCTTCGGCGGCCGCTACCGCAGCACGCTTCGCTCGCCTCGCGCATCAGTGGTCACTATCCTAACATAACCTAACCAAATAGTTCGATCCGTCAGTATAACAATTTGGAAAAATAACATCCAAACAGTTCGACTATCGAACTACTGGTAGGACTGGATGGAATAAAGGATCGTTTTACCTTTTTACTACCATTCGAACGCTGACATTGGCAAAATTGTGACACACATCGTCACTAACGCCAGATTAAAAAGAAGAAGAAGAAGATAAATTAAAAATTAAGGCCTGATTTACAATCGAGTACCTTAATACATTAACCCGACCTGATGGTCGGTTTAATAACTTTGATTAACTATGCTTGTAACTCAAACTTGATTTGATTTGTTGTATTTTGGAGCATTTTGATGTTTAAGACCTAAAACTAATTAGTTGTTTTGCATTTGAGATATTTTGTATCTCGAAGCATCTTCACATACAGGTATTTTACTACTGAGAGCTTTTACGTTAAAGTCACATTGCATTGGTAGCCATTCTGATGTTTAGAAATTTTACTATAAAGTCCGTTTGCATTAGAGGTACAGTAATAATAAGTCGTTTTGATTTGAGGCATTTTGCTTTGAAGGTGTTTTAAATGTGAGTTATTTTGCGACTAAGTCGTTTCGCGGCGTAGGCATTGTGAGCATAAAGGCTTTCAATCATAGTTAAATAGGTTAATATCTAAACTAAGATATAATTTGTAGTTTAATTCCTTTCTATTTCTTATTTCCTTGTTATTGTAATAACTTTTCTCTAGGCATAGGCCTGCCCTCAATGCAGTTGTTAATTTTATGTAATAGATGTTTAACCGTGTAGTGAGAGCACTAAGTGACCTGTATTACAGGTTTTCATAAAACTATCTCAGGCACCAGTCTCGCACAAACAGTTCAAACAATTCGCTCTTACATTTATATTCTACTAACTACATTTTTATGTGAACCATTGTGTGAGACAAATAAACGTTATTTGAATTTGAATTGCTATAATTTGACACTCTTCCCGGGAGGGGAAAACTTTGCAAAAAATAATGACGATAGTGATATCGTCGTATTTTTTTGCAAATTTTTCAATTCAGACCTAGTCATATTTCTAATTTTTTTATTTTTTATTTAACAAAACTTGACCCACCCCTTGTCGCACAATGTCACTGTTGTAATTGCAAAATATAAAGGTACATGCAACCTCTTCTAGGCTATTGTCTTGTGTCAAGTTAGTTTTTAATTATAAACAAAGTACAATAAAATATTGTCCGTTGGTGTAAAACCGTTCACAGCGTTGTTTTAATAAAGTCACTTCGTCCCATTTTTCGTGTGACGTTTATGGTTCACTAGCAACTGCGCGCGAGATCGCCCGCGTGGTATCAACATTTTGAATAGCCTATATGCTATTCCAGGTCACGCCTATTTCAAGTTTCAACCAAATCGGTTAACTGGTTTAGGCGTGATTGACACAAACGTACAAACATCTAAACAAACCTTCAGCTTTGAATGAATGAATGAATGAATGAACACTTTATTGTACACCAATTAATAACAAAACAACACATAAATAAAACAAGTTCAAAATTAGTACAATGGGCGGCCTTATCGTTGAAAGCGATTTAGCTTTACTATATTTATTATTTATTTATTTATTTTACAAGTTTTGGGAAAACTTACAGCTAGGTGTAAACATTTTAGTGTAACTTATAAATAGTATGCAGCAGGAGGCTACATACTATAGGAAGGCCAATTACAAGTTTCCGCGAATAAATATCAACGAACTATGTATAGCATGAAACGAACAGTACTAACAGGTGGCGACAAGAACCAATATTAAGTTTAAGAAGTTTCAACCTAAAAATATACAGGGTGTAAAAAGACTGCTACCGAAAACTGAGGGATTGCAATCAGACCATGATTCTGAACATATTTATCGAAAAAAAACTCAAAAATTTTTTTGACTTAGCTACGTCATTTTATTTTATTTTCTAGTTTTTTGCTACTATTACAACATAATAAGACCATACCTACCTAATCATTTCATTTATAAAAGAAAAAAACAATTAAAACTCAAAATCCAGCAATCTACGTATAAAAACGCGCCCAGTACATACGCAAACAGTGATCTTCAAACGCTGTTTTCTCCGGATATAATGTTTTTTTTCGGAAAATCCTTTTGGATTTGGTTGTGTTTTGGGATGCTGTACCTACCCCTTTCGGCTTCGGTAGACGTCTTTTTACACCCTGTATATAAATATTAGTGGGATAGTGGGATTACCTAGGAGGAGAGATGGTTCCCGAAGGCGAGTCGCAGGCGGGCGGCGCGGGCGGCGGCACCGACGGCCGCGGCCGACGCGACGGGGTGCCGGCCTGACTGCCGCCGTAAATACACTCCTGGACCGAACCGTATGGAGACTCTTCGCCGCTTCGCACTGGAATTATACATTGTATCAAAGTAGGTTTAAGGTTTAATATCATTTATTCACAAAAAGACATTACACTGTCACTTACTTGTGAAAAAGTTTACAGTAGCGTTATAAAGATCGTTCTAAGGTGAAGGTTATCCCACCTAACACATTTTATTTGGTTAGCAGTGTTCGATCTTGAAGAATTTGATGAACCAGTTTTTTTTAAATGTGTTAAGTGAGTTTACATTTTTTATTTCGGACGGTAGTTTATTGTAAAGCTGTGCGCCTTCATAAGTTATCATTTTTTTACCGTAATTTGTTCGGATTTTAGGTAGGGCAATAAAGCTAGCTCGACGAGTTCTTCGTTTAGTTATTTGCATGTTTTTTGTAAGAGTTATGTTTGTATGGATAGCTTTAGTAAGTATTTTGCGGATAAAGATGCATGTGCTGTAGGTATAGATTTCAAAGTCAAAGTCAAAAAGCATTTATTCAGTAGGACCGCTGGGATCACTTTGAAACGTCTTAAAACTAGGTGATTCTACTCCTGTTCCTGTGTATATTACAGTCTTCTTCAGGGTAGACCCATCATATACACTAGTTCTTTGTAATTCACGAGCACCTAAATTTATGTATATCTTTCTTTATTTCATTGTAATAGAGACTTCACATTCAACCATCGTACAATAAACACGTATCCTAATCATGAAGATGTTTCACTACACAAAGCCACCTGAACTATCTACTTAATTAAATACTGATATTACACTTACTTTGACGAGACTCACTTTTGCTCCACTATTTAGTTTTAAGATAGATACCTCTTTTGTTACCCCGGTTCTTCACGGTAAGTATTTTACCTAGTTTTAGGACTATTCTGTGATCCCAGCGGTCCTACTGAATAAATGGCTTTGGACTTTGACTTTACAGACAATTTCAGCCCTTTATGAATGGAATTTTATTAAATAAATGGTCGGATGACATTGTTATTGTAGCTGATAAACATGGGGACATTTCACAGTCTCATTGGTCGAAATATTACAGTGACCGCCTCTGGTGGGACATCCCCGAGCTCAAATCCCAGTAAGCAGTAACTTTTTGTAAAATTTTTTAAGTTTAGAACCGTTACCGAAACCTAGTTCAAATTTTCACTTCTGCCGGCACTCTCGGGGAGTTCCCCTGTATTTTTTTTTACTTTTATTCAAACCCTATCCTGTGTGATAAAAAAAGAAAATAAATAACATACCATGTCCATTCCCCGTGATCCTGGGTTGTCGTATTTGTGTCTCAATCTCGATGGAGTTGGGGCGGGCCGGCTGCGTCGACGGCGGCCGGTTCAAACCCGCGCGGTAACCACCGTCCGTTACTGTGGTTTCTGCAGGCATTATAAAAACTATAAAACTTTCTATTCTTTCTATTATTTAAACTTCTATTTTGGTACAATACAAGAGTGCAAAGATACGAAATGGAAACGACTACCGCAAGAGTTAGAAAACTGAGTAGCAGAGTCAGCGCTTTTCTCTCAACAGAAGATATAACGTCAATCAATTAATTCAATAAACTTCACAGGTGTTATACAATGAATGGTGTATGAACTCTATTGATTTTACAAAAAAATCTTTCATACAAATATATTCTTGACAATCGAGCACAACGATCTGAAAGAATGTCTATCGCACCTCGGGACACAGTCGTGATCCTGTTGTGTCTAATGAGCGGGGATGGACTTGAACCTGTCACGTATGGTATGTTTACTTCTGCTTCTTCTTATCGTGTCACCAGTTCTTTCGAACCAGTGTGGTGAAAGGGTATTAAGTGCGCCTCAAAGAGCTTAACTTCTGCTAAATGTGCCATAATGTACCTTACACCTACTTGATCGGAGAAAATGTATCACATTATCTCCGAACAAGTCACTTAATCTCCAAGACAAGGTTGTTTTTTTCGTAACTATCTGGACCGTTCCAAAAATCGCCAGCTAAATCTACTTACGGTAAAGCGGCTCCGGCTGTCGATTATAATGTTCGATGTTATATTGCCGAAGCTGTGCCGGCGCCATGATATGCTCTCCCTTTCGCACAGCGGCTTCCTTCATACGATCGTTGGTGGAGTGAGGGGGACGGACGCGGCGCGCGCCTCGGCCGTCTGAGCTTGCGCCGCTTCGGGGCTGACGGACCTGAAAAACGAATCATCAATCAATCATCATCATCCAGAGTCCGACTGCACCCACTGCTGGGTATAGGCCTCCCTAAGTTTGTGCAATCAATACATCGATAAAATTGAAGTGTTCAAAATAACGGTGTTTTCTCTATTATTATTGGACGACCTCTGTAGCGCAGTGGGCGAAGGTCCGCCTGATGAGATGGCGGGACGAGTTAGATGTGATGAAACGCCTTACAATACGCACAATCGTTATTTAGCTCTCTGAAGTAGCTGCGCAGAACCCATTTTTGATGACGCCTAAAATCGTGCTATCTCGCTTACTCTACCAAACCTGCGCAATCGTCTATTGCACCTAATTTCAGACAGCTAAAGATTTTTTGTGCTTACTATAAATACCTTGAAAACCAATTAAATGATGGACATGATAATGTAATTAATAGTAATAAAAAAATGTATCGAAAATTCGAAACAAACAATAAAAGTTTAACGACTATGATGTATCATTATTATGATTCAATTGAAGATCATAATTCAATAAATAAATTCTTCAAATAATGTAAGCAACATTATGATACAACGGAAACGTAGTCGCACTGAATTACTATTTGAAAACAATAAACAAGGTTTTGATAACTACTGACAATGTTTGTGAAACACATACCGAGAGAACATATAGAGAGAATTAAATAGGTACAAAGTTAAAAAATCTGCAGAATAGGGGTACAGTGCTATATTTTTTTTTCCCTTACCTAAGTATACTTTGCTCATGGAGCGTGGGCAAAAAAGATGGTACCATAGAACCTACCAACAATTTTATTATTACAATAAAAACTCTAAATTATACTTACGAATTTTTGTTATTCGTAATAAAGTTTCGACAATAAAGTTTAGGGTAGTCACGAGAGAGCGCACCAAAGGCCAGATCACAACTATACAATATTTTTGAAATGGTCTGTTCACTAGCTTTCATTTGATACCCATATTACTATGGTAGGGCCAAAGAAATGGACATACGCTCGAAAAACATTTACCCTGACGTAGTCGGGTAAAAAATAAAACGATGCCAACTAACCTTCTTCCCCCGATCATGCTGGATCCTTTCGGTATCCTGCAGCATCTCTCTACGCCACAACTCGAAGAAGTAATCAGGATCAGTGTAGAACTTCCTAGCATCTCTCCCGTCGTCTCTGAACTCGTTCAGCTTCTCAAGCGGCGGTGGACGATCGCACTTCGCGTATGTCGCTAGCATTGCGGAAGGCATCGAGTTGCGAGAGAATAGTTGTTGCTGGAATATCCGCGAGGAACGGAACGCTTTGCGCATTTGGATGTCTTGCAGTGATACTGAAAGAAATTGATGTAAATGTTATCTCTGTAGCTGGAATGGAAATGTTATCTGTTGCTGGAAAGGTCAGAAAAGAAAGTACAATACGCACCACCGATCTTTGTCTGTCTGAAGTTAGGTGCAGTAAGCGATTGCGCAGGTTTGCGCGAGTAGACGAGATAGTACGATGCAACAAACTAATCGAGTGAGCAAGGCTACACAACGCTGTCTTCGTCTTTAAGGCGTCATCAAAAATGGGTTCTGCTGCTACTTCAGAGAGCTAAAGATTGGTTGTGCGTATTGTAATTTGTGATATTGTTGCCATAGAGCTGGACATTTAAGTTTAGGCAAAATAATCTTTTCTACAACCCTGATTAAACTCAAAATCTAAGAAAATCTGAGCATATCTACCATACAAGTCCAAGAGTATGTAGTCGAGTCAATTGTAAGATTCTGTCTTACAATTGAATTTTGTCCCATTATCTTTAAGAAGCTACAAGTGCTTCCAACTTCAGTAATTGAGTGGCTAATCTTGATATCAACATGTTTTGAGCAAAACCGTGTTGCTGCCAAAATATGGGCACATTTCATCAACTAATGATAAATGATTCGTCAACATTTTTGGTAAGATATGCACTTACCTTCTTCGACGCCAGAGTCGAGCTGTGTAACCTTGATCGCAAGCCTGTCTATCCTCGCTTGGAGTACATTCGTCCTGTCCGCCAGACCTGTCGCCTCTCGCGTAAGCTCGCCGAACATGTCCTCGGCATGCTTCGACAGAGATGATAGTTGTCTGCGGATAGTGAGAAAAAGGTGAAGTTCGTATGAATTAGTGGCCAGCCCTGGTGACGGAGAATTTAGGCCGCTAAGAACATTTAATGTGCCCTCCGAAGCACGGAAGCGCTCAGTTGATACTGTCACTAGTCACCCATCCTCTTACTGACCGCACAGAACGCACTATCAAGATTGACAAGCAATCATACGAGCACTTAAAAATTTAGCAAATTCACAGTAGACCATAACAGAGTCAAAATCAAATGTCTAAATATAACAAATAGATCTATGGCACACACAATCTCTATATATAAAAATGAATCCCTATGTCCCTTGGTCACGCCATCACGCGTGAACGGCTGGACCGATTTCACAAATTTTTTTTCTTATGACAGAAAAAAATTAAAAAATGCGCGGAAAAAATGAATCAAGCGCAGACGAAGTCGCGCGGGTCAGCTAGTACTTTATAAATACCATTTAATGGCGACGTAATAATTCACTTCTTATCTTGTACAACTTGTACTAATTAGTTATTTATTGCTTGATCAGTTGAGGAAAATACTCAACTAGATTAATGAATGGCAAATTAATTCACTGCCTGTTCCGAATTAAACCAACCTTTATTCTGATAAGAATGCTTGGACAATTTTCATGGTATCATCGTAAAGGAACAAAAGAATAATCACATAACCCTTATGATATGACAACAAAAAGCGCGTTAAAAACACAGATGAGCTTGTTCAAATTGTCACTGTGATATCTGTGCAAGGTACAGTACAGCCAATATTGCGAAGCCGTTTTGATGCGCAGTAAACAATTTTGTATGAAGAAGCATACAGTTGTTCCATCTCACAAACGTGTGCCTGAATTGTGTTTAAGCCTTGTGTGCAGATTTGTTTCTGTGTGCGCAAGCAATACTGAGCGCCCATACGTCTAATGATCGTTCCCAAGCATTCGCACACAGAAACAACGTGCATCTATAGGTACACACAATTAAGACCAACCCGCCTGCGTGACATAGAACTGTTATGCTGCAGTTTTTTGTAGTTTTGTCGAGTTCCCCCGTGTCTCTTTATATCTCACCTGACAGTATTAGCGAGCGTGCCATTGGTGACAGCTTCGAGCTCGGAGGGCAAGGCAAGCCGCTCGGGCACGGTGCCGCGGGACACGTGCACCGGCTCCACGCATCGCTTCGGCAGCGGCATCGCTGGCGCCTACCCTCAGCTACCTCGTATACATCACTAGAACAATACAACTTTAGGTAAGATCACGCTGTGCTTGCCAAGAGGTTGATGTCAGCAGTCAGCACGGATGATACATATTTTGAGACATATATGATATACTCGTATATACATATATGAGACATATTTTTTTGATCCGAATGGTGCGATGATAGTAAAGACAGAAGATAAAAGTCCACCTGTGTAGCATACCATGTAAGCAATGCTGTGCAAGCTATTGGATGCAAGTACGCCGATGTATAGTTCATCATAATAACATTTAACGACATCAGAAATCTTGCAAACTTTATTGAGAAGCCTGAACTGAAACAGATTTACCAAATGCTTAAAATGTTTTAGCTAACCGCTTTCAACATAGACTTGCATAAATATTAGAATATTCAAATGTCATCTCTATTCATGTCGGCAATCTTGCTCAGAAACGGGGCCGGAACAATTTCCATATCCAGGAAGGAAGGACCCTATTCGACATACACAGCGGTACAGTCAGCAACGAAAGTCGATTAATAACATGACTTTTTAAAACGCCAAACCTTATCGATTTCTAAGAACAAAAAAACTTTTCTTGGGAAATTATTTTGGATTGAGCCCTAATCTTCAGAATTTGTAAAATTTTGATCATGATGTTACGGATTTCGGAAATATTCTGTTTTGTGAAACATCAAAATGTTAATCGAATTTCGTTGCTGACTGTACATAGATCCACAGTCGTAGAACAGTTAGTAGGTTGGTAGGTACAGTTTATATACATGAGTAGTTAAAGAGCCACAACTCCAGGTGTTGATCCAACACAACCCTGGTGTTGGATGATTTAAGCATTAAGACTTTCGCAAATCTGTGGGTATCAGAAACCAAAAGTACCATTATCATCAATGGATGTAGCTATCTACTCGTAGAAAGAACGAAACAGGTTTAGAACTGTATTCTCCAGGACAGATTATTTAGGCATTCAAGATCCTATGAAGATGTCTAAGAAAAATCAGAGAGACTATCGAATACTTTGTCACATGCTTATATTTTACAGAAGTTAGCAATCAATGGATTTCAATGTGCCCTAATAGATTCCTGGCCCATATTAGCAAATATTATACAAAAAATATGCACATAAATACATGTAGCAGTTTTCGCTGTTCCGTCTGACGATAATTGACGCTCGTTAGAACAGTCCATCCGTAGGAATTGGCGTGAGCCTTCCATGCGTGAACAGTGGAAGTGAGAACTGGGTTCTAGTTCCGTTAGCAGTTTCTCCTCAGTCCTGGTTGCTTCTTCGATTTGTTTGAATGGAAAAGTGGGGTAACCTGAATTATTTATTTACATTTGTTTCTCTTAAGTTATCATAATTTGCATTTATAAGCACAATAATGATGCGTGATGTCACCCTGTAAGGCCCAGTCTGAAAATCAGCGCTGTCTCCCTCACCTGGGAGCAGCACTAAAGCTGAGACTGGACCTTTTTGGCACCACAAAAATAGGTTTTTTATGATGGATAGTTTGTTTTTATTTTTATTTTTGTTTATTTTTTTATTATGTTTCTTTGTACCCACTCGTGTTTTATAAATGTTCTATTTTCATTGTATTGTGTTGTGTGTGTCAAATAAATGTATTCTTATTCTTATAAAGCAATGATTTCTTTAAAAGTGAACAAGTGATCCTGAAAAATTGAACTGAACCAACTATTAAACCTAAAACCTAGCACCAGGTCTAGCCAGTGACAACGAACCATTTAATTTAATAACAGGCGTGAAACCCGAACTCCCCAAGCAATTTAGGTCAAACATTATAAACGAATCAAATGGGTCATCACATCGGGAAGACTGCAAATGTCTAATCAAATAGTTGTAAATGAGCACTCAGTTTCAACACTAAACATCTACTGTTATTGACAATAAAACTTCTAGATTTCGTGGATACAATGTATAACGCAGAGGATGAATATAATTTAGAACACAATTCAATAGGAGGAATGACGCTAATAATGTGATGAGGAAGAATCAAACTAAGTAGGAGTTTGGAGTAGTGATGTATACCAACTGATCGGCGGTATAGATTGAACACACCATTTGGATTGGGTTATTCGGGTTACTTAGCCTTCTTGAATACCTACACCATTTGGGTTGGGTAATTCTGGTTACTTAACCCTCCTAAGCTTTTGATATGCTAATTTCAGCGGTCGCTAGTCACAATACAACTAATTTAGGCCATTCACCTCTATTCTAATCTATTGTATTTGCTTACAAGCAAGAAAGTTAAATATTCAGTTGGCAAATATTTGTCAGCCTACTTTTTTGTAGTTTTCTTTCTACCTAATTATGATTAAAAGTAATACGTAAATATTGAAATTCTTGAGCGAGAGAGGAAGATTCCATACCCAGGCGGTTTTATTTAAACTAGCCGTTACATCAATGCAAGATGCTAAAGAAAAAATTGAGTGACGCGAGCAAACTAACAATTTTAGAATAGATCTCTTAATTGTTCCACTTCAATATGATTCATCATAATGATTTATTTTTAGTATGGCATATACCAGTAGGTAGAATGGTTAACCCCCCAGGGAGCACTGTAGAAAATATTCAGTGCGGTACGCAAATCGGCTTATAAAATATGTAGGTTAGTGACCTAGACATTTTAAAAAAGTTGCAAGAGATAAGGCATGGGTGCAATAAGGTTACGAAACTGCCACTCTAATGCCATGCCATTTGGAGAACCAGAGTCATCATAATAATATACGAGGTGCACTGATCGCGTTATAGCAGACAATTGTGCATATCTAGTTATTTCTGGTATTTACTAGTTTCAATTCTTTGTTTTTTCTGTTTGCAAACTGTATTATTTAATCCGTTTTTACTAAGGAGAGCCGTACATTATCTCGCATGTTTTTATCACAGCTGTTGTCATGCTCTGAATCACACATTTTAATTTTGCAAGTAAATAGTTTTTGCTTTCGGATATGTCGTGTAGGTTGGTGTGGTTTGCTTGTATTCTAGATTAGATATAGGTCATGAAATCATGACAAGTCAAATAAGCTAAAATATACCGGGGCTTATTACAAGAAAATGAGCCGAGTTTAGACCAAGTCTAACTAAAAAACTGTCCCTAGAAAAACGACCTTTAAATACTCGTACATAGAACGCTTTTTTGTGGTTACAGTTTTGTTTTGAGATGTGTCAACATGGGGTTCAACCAAGGTTTTACGTTTTTATAATAAGCAGCACCGTGTTTATACAATTTGCAACCAAGTGAGCATTTATGCTGCATCAGAATGCAGGTAGTTAGGAACTTCTATGCACAGCGAGGCCTCAGGGGTTGACATCACTGGGCACACATTTGAATTACGTCATGTTGTAAATACAACCTACCTACTAAGGTTAAAACGCAATACCAAATGAAGCTTCTCAGTAGATTATTGTCTTTTAACTTACTATTTGCACATATCTGATTTTGAAATCGATCAGAGTTCTGCCATGCATCCACTTATTTTCTTTATAACGTGAGCCGTATATGTGCTCGTAATTGTATCTTCCTAGAAACGTATTCTTACATTTATCTTTAAAAGCATTAAGAACCGCTATAAACTCATCATTGTCGCCCATAAAAGACAGGTTTCGCATAAGTCTGCCGCGAAACTGTGCGCATAAGCACTCACAATCACAATCACAAAGCTAGGAGCTATATCAGGAGATGACTACAATAGAATGCTTCCGCACGCCAGATAATTTTATCCTGACTGCGAGATTGAATCGTCGCGTTGCGTATAACAACGGTGAAGGTTGTCATCAAATTAGCAAGAGGATTGGACTTGCATTTAAATACTTATATCACGTTAAATATGCTCAATTTTTTTTCAAAAGATGTCCTGAAGAGAAATTCTCGTCCACATCATCACGTTTCTAACACCTTTACTATCTTTTATAGGTCTCCTTCATCAGCCTACAATCTTCACGTGGATATTTTTTTCTATATATGCCCATTTCGCATATAAATGTTTACTAAAAGTACATAGCACCTGCATCGACTAACATTGCAAGTTGCAACCAACATCCCATTCACAACCTGCAGTGACCTTTGCAGCATTGCAAAGTTCGTTACCTTGAAACTAATAGTTAACTACTAAGCTAAAGTATTGTTTATTAATTTGATTCGCTCACTTGTTAAGTGTGCTGAAACGAAATATGAAAAAACCTATTATGTATATATTTTATTTGCAGATAATGAAAACATCCTGCTTAATAATTCAACTCCTATTTCGGCGGGTTGAGCTACATCCTGTTAATAGTTTACCCCTAACATTTATTAATTTAGTCACGAGGATTAGAAGAACAAAACATAACTTACTCCAATATTCATATGTACTTAGCGGTATTTATTAACTGATTATTCATTTTAGTCACGAATAGGCACTCTATTATTCATAATGTACTAAGATGGCTTAGATGTTGCCAGCTCAAATGGTTATTTATATGGCTATTTATATAGTAAATAGTAAATATTTTGCCAATTTTCTATTGCCTTAAGAGTGTCAACAAAATAGCATTCTTTGGATCGAGAGTGGAGATTTTCTAATCTCTAAGTCACTTCTACATTACTTTTATTTACAGAAACTAAGCTACTACATATTTACATATATTTACAAAATACAACAGGATTAGTCAAGCTATCTAAGGATCGTTAGAAACGATCTATAGATAGCTCAACTGATCCTTCTACATTATTATAATATGACTTGTACCTTTGTAAAAAACAGGATCACGACTGTATCTCCAAGGCGCGGTAGACATTCTCTTAGATCTTTTCAACTTCAAACAAGGAGGTTCTCAAGTCGTCTGTATCTTTTTTTTGTTTTTTTTTTTTTTATCTTGTTACGCGATTGCTCCGACATTTATTGACCGATTTGCAAAATTCTTTTATTGTTTGAAAGGGTGGTCCTGAGGTGGGCCCATATAAATTTTATTCGTGAGGGATTGATAGTTTCCTCGTAAAACTCTAAAAACCTTCCCTCCTAGCCATATTACAATTATGTAGTAAGTCGTCAGTTTGACACTTCGATCAAGAATTCTATATATGCAGCGAACCAGGATGATCTACACTTAAAGATGATAAACGACATAATAAAGGATGAATGTTAGTTTTTTCGAACCCGGCACAGACATGCCGGCGTCAACACACACCGCCAGCGAGTGGGTGAACACAAATTGACACATCCGGGCGTGCTAATGCATTTGTAATCGAACGATAGCGGTGCCTGCCTACACACAAGGATTTGCACTTCTACTATATCAGCCAAGTCGCTGGTATCATAGGGTTCTTTCAGTTACCTTGCGTCTTTTCAAATACTTAACCAAAATCAGATAAGTAATAATGTACGTAGGTACATATCAAACGTTATTGATTTCTTAGAATGTTTGTAATGTTTCGTAGGTGTAGTGTTTGATACTTATTCCATATTATATTAGAATCATTTCATTTTATCACATCTTTAGCTTTACTTTATGTACTGTTTCGCCAGTAACCGTGTCTAATCAAATGATACACCCAAGATACACCTCTTTAGCTGATATTTATACAACGTTATCGCAAAAAGCTATTGAACCTTACTACCATTACAGCTATCTTCATTCATGTCCCCTTTAAAACTCCATTGACCTAAAAGCTAAAATTTTCAGTTGAACTACGTTTACAATGGTGTAGCACGCAAGAGTCGGTGAATAAATGTAAGCATAGAAGAACGGTGGAATTAAAGTAATATTATTCATGTTTTCACCTAATAACGGGTGGAATTCAGTCACAGTTAGTCGATCAGCAATAGATACGACTTCGACTGAGAGATTAGTACTGACGTTTTTGTATGCATTCTGCATGAGATGTCTTTGATATTATATTGCTTAGCATTCCACAATGCTGACAATGCTGTGTTAGAATAGCTTAGTATAGATACCTAGCTGAATATTTTTGTTGGATAATTTTGCCGGTTTAAGCCATACCAAATTACAAAGTTACGGGCTTGATTCCAATTTGTTATCGCAATTTCGCCAAGTTATCTCTTATTTACACAATGATAATTGATACTAGGTACTTAAATTAATTGATTTACGCTAAAAATATTGATAAAGTATTAAATACAATCCCTTATTTGTTGATGGTAGGTTATTAATACAAAACGGGTACACGGATCCGCTTTTAATATCATTTAATTTTGTAAATGGCTAGGAAGAGATAGTCAATGGAAACCAAACTTAAGTGTAGGTACTTAGAAAGTAATTTACTTATCTATAAAATGTAACAATGAATATTAAATGCTCAAATACAGATATCAAGGATTTGGAACGTCCAACGATCTAAGAATGTCTTTTACCAAACTTAGAAATTACTATTTTAAAGTATTACTTAGGTACTTTTTAAGAACTTGGACAATCAACTCGGAGGCCGAAAAATTGTATGACGCATCAATGGACAAAATACCATATCAATTTTGGCACTGACTTTAATACGAGTATACCTAAGGATTTCAAATTTGTATTGTATTATTGTATATTATTTATTATTGTATACTTTTAAGGAGAGGACACGTATTTGAGCTTTGTTTCCTAACTGATAATAGAGTTTGAAGTATTTTCTTAGTGTTCGTTTAATTAAATAGACTTTTATATTATACGTACGCGGAAACACATTTTGTTTAAAAAATAGCTACTCGATAAATACAATATTATCTCCGAGCCTGAAAATACCTGACATTTTGTTTATTTAGATACTCGTGTTGGGATAAAGCGCAAAAAGTAATTTGAAGCGAAGGTAAATTGGGTGTCATAAACGTGACTGGGTATGCTCGAACAAGAACCGATATCGGGGGAATGAGGGTTCGAAGAGTACTTATTTTAAGAGCTGTATCTTTTGATCTCAAGTGTCCTTGACGGACTCGCAGATAGGATTTTACGCGATATAACGTAACCAAACCTAACTTTGAATACTTATAATGCTTAAAACCTAAAATTTACAACTTAGGACGTAAGTTTTTGAACAATGTTTCGTGAATAACACTTCCAATTTTGTTCAAACCGACAGATTTTCAAAAGATCTATGCGGCGCCTCCGACGATGAAAGGTTAAATTATAGAGGGATTTCGATAATAATCTTTCATACCACAAAACACAAAAAACAGAAAAGATAAATAAATAAATAATGCTGGACTTTTCACACAGCATCATCTAGCCCCAAAGTAAGCAGAGCTTGTATTATGGGTACTACATGACTGATTATACTACTTATATATACTTTTTGTTTGTAAATACATACATATTATATAGAAACACCCAAACCCGAGACAAATATCTGTAGATCACCATTTGTCCGGATTTTCAAAAGATGAACCAGAGAAACCAAAGAAAAGAGAAATCAAAATATGATAGTTATCAGAGCGTGAAGGACGAAAGTGATCTAAATGTCTAAGCTTTTTCAGGAACAGTGACATCATCTAAACCGCCAATAATTTAATAACTAGGTATCTTATTATTTTTTGCGTTTATGTGCGATCATGCATCACGGATGTCTCGAACAGTGTCGTGATGCACTACATCTATTTGTTTTTGCGTGTATGACAGAACACGCGAACACTTAATTGTAATGAGCAGTTCCTGGCATTTTACTTACATTTTAATTTTCTCAAAAGGCCTTACTAAAATCAAAAAGCATTTATTCAGTAGGACCGCTGGGATCACTTTGAATCGTCTTAAAACTAGGTGATTTTACTCCTGTTCCTTCGCGACCAACTACTAGTTGAGTGGTATTGTATAGTAGTTTCGGATCTTCGCCGATTTTATTGGTGAAGAAAACATACTAAGGCAACTAGTTACTCCTAACGCACATGACATACGTGGTTTGGAGCCGTCCTGTGGCCCCCGGGGCAGGCGACGGGTTAATCCCTAGTAGGAATAATCATCGGGTTTCATCAAAAAACTAAAATCAAACTTTGATACTATGTATTTGCTATGAACTTGATTGTGGATATAGTAGGTACTCTACTAGTAGGTACCTTAGTAGACCAATGAAAAGATGGATGGACATAAAAAAAAAAATTGAGCACTGAGTGACAATAGCTGTTATGGGAAATGGAGGAGGAACACATGTTGTGCCTACGTCTACCCCTTGTATATTCTCACATTCATGCTTTTGATTAATGACTTTTTTTAGCATATTTCATTTTCCAATATTACAGTGGACATAAGTCAAAACAATTTGACAGTTTAAAGATGCTTTTCCATCATGTTAAGTGATATTTTTTTACCAATTTGTTTGCGAATAGACAATGTGATAGTGCAAGGCAAAAAAATTTATAAAGACCAAAGTATTGGTTATAAATCTAGGGATTTTGGAGATTTAAAATCCATTGATCATGTGTTCATGAACTTCCTTAAATGTAGACTTCTTACCCTTGTTTATACCAAGACCAAGCTTTTTTGTTATAAGTTAAGTATCATTCATCCATCAAGCATCATACATCAAGTACTTATGTGATTTAGCTATAGATATGTTCGTAATTTCCCTCTACTACAAGAGGGATTAATTAAAAATATTAAAGATTCATATATTCATACCTTTAAGTAACATGTTGAGGGAGTAATTTATACTAATCTTATTAATAATAAATAATAATAACAGGTGTTTTGAAAACACCTGTTTTATTTTTTATATACAGGTATACAAATTGATTGTAAGAGCAGTTTTGCACTATGTCCGATCTGAACCCGTGAAAATATGGTCCGGAGTAGTCGTAGAAATATTTCTATGGTAGTTTACGCACTAGATCCAGCTTCATTATTACTAGATTCGGCAGATCCGTATTTTCACGAATACGGACCGGACTCGGATCAGACGTAGTGTGCCACTCTAAGTGTGAACATAGAAAGAAACATATTTTGGCACAATGGTCTTTGCATACATATATTTGATCATAAATTATTATCATCAGGACCTTTAATTATACAAATTGTTACAAGGTACAGCTGATATCAAAAAGATCAATGACCCTGGAAGACAAACCATGAGAAAGAATTTTAAAATGTATTTAGTTCATTATCATCATAACTATTTTTGATATTTCTGCATAAGAATACGATTTTTGATAAGCTCAAAATGAAGGTACAGTACGCACATCCGATCTTTAGCTCTCTGAAGTTAGGTGCACTAATGGATTGCGCAGATTTACGCGAGTAGGCGAGATAGGACGATGCCACAAACTAGGCGAGTGAGCGAGGCAGCTATACAACGTTGTCTTCGGCTTTTATGCATTATCGAAAATGGGTTCTGCGCAGCTACTTCAGAGAGCTAAAGATTGGTTGTGCGTACTGTAAGTGTTTTATTTATATAAAGCAAGCATGGTAAAATGCAACATTGGACTCAGTACTTCAAATGAAACACAATAGCTTCAAAAGATTTCACTATCTTGTTAGGATACAACAGAGATTTATTATTCAAAGGTAAAGTATCAATCTTTATCGGCCTTATTAATTAGATTACCCTAATTCTAGCTTAATACGAGACTACTCTCAGACTTGTGAAGTAACAATATAATATTCAAGTTGCTCCTTCGATACTAAAGAAGTATTTAGTATCGAAGGAGCAACTTGAATATTTTGATGTTATTAATAAACTGGTAGTAGCCTCGAATGAGTAATACATTCCTTACATCGGGATTAGTAGAAAAAGAGTGAATGAACGAAAGATATTATCATTCAAAATATTGTCTATCTCTGTCATTAATTATATGAATGACAGACAATAATTTGTATTTGACAATCTGTTTTATTCAAAGAGGTTTTATTCTTCTAAAACTTTTTGGTGTTACATCTGCCTACTCCATCTCTATACTAGGTGGCGCCTAGGAGTAACTCTTACTCCGAGAGTAGAGTCGAATTAGCTTAGTTCTTCCTTGGTCTTTGTTTATTAATACTGAATTGACCTACTACAGCCTTATGCTTTGGATTAGCGCTAATACCACCCTAGTTCGTGTTTATTAATGACAGCCTATGATACTAAACCTACAAATTGATAAAGACAGTAGAATCATATTCCATTGTTCTAAAAGCACTTCATTGGATCCAATAAGAATATTTGCCTATCTCCAACTGTTTGGGGGGGTCAGTTTGAATGTACTCTTTGATAAAACATTAGTCAGGCTAAATCTGTGGGGAATTCCAGTGACATAGTCTATTTTTTTTAGATAAACATTGATTATCACATAATTGTGTGGACATTTTATACAATATTTTAGATAGCAGAAGGGTATTGAGCAGCCCTTGATGCATACAAAGTCTCACAGTCCGGTGACGACGACGGTACGAATGATAAATCTTCAATCATGATCACAACGCCCTTTTAGTCACCCCAATGCAGTGCACGAATAGAACCAACAATATTATTACGTTCGTAATCCAAAAAACTAATTTGTTACCTAATACATACATCAAATAATGTGAAAATGCAAAAGAACTTGACGAAAACTTCCAAATACTGAGAAAAATTGAATACCACTCACCTTCTCCATATATTGAGAACAACTACTTTTATGTCGAAGTTATTACAGTAATGTTATCTGAATTATTTCACAGTAACGCTGATACACTCTGAAACATTTGTAGCACTTCGAACGTAAATAAATGCTCGATATTTTACTACAATTTACACTTCCACAGCCGCTAACCGTGCCACAAAACGAAAATGGCAGCGTTGAAATTTGTAAATAACCCTATTTGATTAGGAATTCTCATTTTGCTAGCAGTATTCATGAAATTTGCGTCAATTGAATTTGTTTGGGTTATAGCAAATTATTCGACGTCATTCAAAATTTAGAAGTTCACCCAACAACGATTTTGTGGAGGTTTAAGATCTGTCAATTATTTTATGTAAGTCAAATTCACATTATTTTTACTTCACAAAAATTTAAAAAAATATCATATCATATCATCCCATAGATTTAGCATGGTACCTTTTTCCTATATATATGTATCATCCATTCATTCAAATTTCATTGTTTTGTTGACCTAGTTGACCCGTTTTATTACCATTCGAACGCTGACATTGGCAAAATTGTGACACACACCGTCACAAACGCCAGATAAAAAAGAAGAAGAAGAAGAAGAAGACCTAGTTGACGCGGCGGCGCGGGCAGATTAAATCCTATTACACACATCAAAGAGAATAATAATATATTCTAGTTTGTGAATCCTCAAATCGAACATCTTCTTAGATTATATTGGTGTGGTGTAGCGAAAAGCATAAAAATTATAATTCATACTCCAAAAATGTGTGAAATTACGACTGTAATAGCTCCTGTAAATATAGCAGTAATCAAATATTGGGGTAAACGTGATGAAGAATTAATCTTACCACTGAATGATTCTGTTAGTGCTACTTTAGATACAAGTGTTATGTGTGCGAAAACTTCAGTATGCGCTCGTCCGGAGTTCCAGGAAGATGAGATCTGGCTAAACGGGAACAAGGAGTCATTTTCCAACAAGCGATTGCAGAACTGCCTCCAAGGAGTGAAAGCAAGAGCTGTCGCCGAAAATACGATCGACGCAGACTTTCTCTCGTGGAAAGTCCATGTTTGCTCTGAAAATAACTTTCCAACGGCAGCAGGTCTTGCATCGTCCGCGGCGGGCTACGCCTGTCTGGTCGTTGCCCTCGCCAAGTTGTACAAAGTGAAGAGTGATGTCAGTTCTCTCGCAAGACTTGGATCCGGCAGTGCGTGCCGAAGTGTTTATGGAGGTTTCGTGAGATGGTGTGCTGGCTCAGACCCTCTCGGTGTAGACTCGGTTGCCGTACAAGTGTCCCCATCATGGCCTCAAATGAGGGCTCTCATCTTAGTTGTTGGAGAAACAAAAAAGAAAACCAGCTCCACTGATGGAATGAGAATCTCAGCTCAAACCTCGGAACTGTTGAAGCACAGAATAAAACACTGTGTTCCTAGAAGAACTGAGGAGATCTGCAATGCTATCAAGCTCCGAGACTTCACTAAGTTTGCCGAGATAACTATGAAAGACAGCAATCAGTTCCATGCAGTATGCCAAGACTCCTATCCTCCATTTGTCTACATGAATGATATCTCACACAGTATTGTTGAGCTGATACATAAATACAATCATCTATGTGGCACACCTAAAGTTGCATACACATTTGACGCTGGCCCTAATGCTTGTTTGTATCTACTCGAGGATGAAGTTGCCAATATAACATCCCTTATCAAGTATGCCTACCCATCTTCTAAAAATGATAACTTTGTCAGAGGACTACAAGTCTCAGGAGTGGGCCTAAGTAAAGACATCTTGGAGGGCCTAAGTGAACCAAAGCCAGTGGATCAAATTAAGTATGTGATTCATACTAAAGTCGGTGATGGACCAACTGAGGTTACTGATCATCTCTTGAATGAGTTAGGATTGCCTAGGCGTAATCTTTGAATCTTAATTTATTTATGGTGCTGGGTGTAAGGGGTATTGTGTTCATAAGTATTCTTAGTCTAATAAGGTCATGTCATGTCTCATTCAGATAAGATCAGAGAAACATTCCCTGCGTGTAATAAATAGAATACTTACTACTTGGGTATTTGTAGTTTATCTAAATATTTAAACTTTTATGATTTCAAAACATATCACTATACTTTTGAATTTTGTAACTAAAAAAACTGTACTAAACTAAACTTGTTCTAATGCTAGGTATATTGTATTTTAGATGAGGAAAAAGCAGTATTTAAATATAAGAAAGAATTTATTTACATAAATAAAATACATTATGTATTTACAATATACAAAGCATTTCTGCCTTTGAACTTATCACTAACGGAGATCAGACTAATAAAAATGCTAAAATAAATCGTCATACAATTCCATTTATTTTTATCCTCGATATACAACATAAATGCAGAGCAAAAATAAATGAAACCTTTTAACATTAGTCTTATCGTGCAGATACAGACACCTGCCAAACTCTGATAATGTTGTCGGAGTAGCCAGCAAACAAGGTCTGTCCATCAGTGGACCAGGCAAGTGATAGGCACTGGGGTGGGTCGGACTTTGTTGAGGTCTGGGTCTGGTTGATGATTTCAGGCTTCAGCTCCTCAACCATCTCCTTGCTTTCCAGATCCTGTTGAACAAAGATGATGATAAAGTTCTCATCTGGGAGTATCAGATCTACAATTATAGGACAATCCTCTATCTAATTTAATTCATATTAGGGATAAATTAGCATCATATAACACAGATTGCTGCTAAATCTGTTGCGATTTCCTTTCAGTGACACGAAAGCCTGGCAAAAAAATAATAATTGAGGTTATCTTATTTTTACCAAGAATAATACACACCCAAATTTTGATGGAAGGTCCATATGCAGCACAGAGCCAGTATCTATTGGGGGAGAAGCAGAGGGCTGTGATGATATCATTGTGGTCCAAGGTGTGAAGATGCTTGCCATCATTCAAGTCCCAGAGCATAGCCTTCATGTCCTTGCCTCCAGATGCACAGAGGGAACCATCAGGGGAAACTGTGACTGTGTTCAGGTAGCCAGAGTGACCCAGGTGGTTGATCTTCAACTTGCAGTTTGTAAGGTGCCAGACCTGAATAAAGAAATAAAATTAAGTTTTTATTTTACATTGACAGTGAGCGAAGGTTCACTTGCGACACAGAAGGTCGCGGGTTCCCCGGGTCTGGGTGTTTTCTAATATATGCATGTATTTACAAACAAAAAGAATATAATTAGTATATCAGTCATGTAGTTCCCATAACACAAGCTTTGCTTACTTTGCTTTACTTACTTACACAGCTAGATGATGCTGTGTGAAATGTCCAGCATTATTTATTTATTGATTGCTAGAAAGAAAGTATTATTTACCTTGACAGTGCGGTCCCATCCAGCAGAAACAATGATGGGGTTAGCATGGTTCGGTGAGAAGCGCACGCATGACACCCAGTCACTGTGTCCATCATCTTGGATGGTGTATTTGCACTCAGCAAGTGTGTTCCACAGCTTGATGGTCTTGTCCCGAGAGCCAGATACAATCTGACGGTTGTCAACCGAGAACGCCACAGATAGGACATCCTACATACAAAAATTTGATTAGAACCACACAAAATACAAAATGGAATAATACAGCTGTTAGGTTGGATATAATCTAACTACTAGGTTACTCAAATCTACTGGGGTTTAAGGAAACTAAGTGATCCATCATTATTCAACTACATACCCAAGGATGCTACGGAGCGATCCTATTGCTGCAGTTTGATTTCTTCTGCCTCGCAAAGGCGCATTACACTGGTCTTCTGCCTCGCAAAGGCACATATTACTAACACATGGGATTACAACCCTATAAACATGTAATTCTGTCACACCTTGGTATGGTCTTCGAAACGCCTGGTGGTTTTGCCCGCAGCAAGATCCCAAAGACGCAGGGTCTTGTCCCACGAGCCGGATAGAGCGTAGTTTCCGTCGCTAGACAGCACTACGTCAGAGATGAAGTGAGAGTGACCGTACAAACGTTTCTGTGGCACACCGTAGTTGGTCTCGTCTCTCGTCAATTTCCACACGATAAGAGTTTTGTCTGAAAGCAGAAACGCTAGATAATCATTTGGGAAAAACGAAATAGGTTAGAAAAATGGCGCTAGTCGATATCAGCCCCATATCCGCTTGCCGCTCAGGACTCGCGTGGCAAAGGTTTTGTTTCATCATTACAAGAAAAATAATAAGAGTAGTCTATAGTGTAAAGGATAAGCATGGAATTGGCAACATCAAAAAATAATTACGAGTAGTGGAATTACGGATGCACGTGGATAAACTTTAGAGTAGGTATCTAAGAAATTCTTTCTTACCTCGGGAAGAAGACAAAATCATGTCGGGGTATTTTGGGTTTGTCGCAATTTGCGTAACCCAGCCATTGTGGCCGCAGAGTTGACCTCTGAGTTTCAATGTTTCAGTCATGATTTCTTTAATGTGCATGAACGTGTCAGTCACGCGACGCGCTTCCGACGCACACCAAACTTGAAAAGAAAGATTTTCGAAACGACGGACGAGGGACGCGATGACGAAGCCGACCGAGATTAGATTTGACAATGACAGAATAAAAACGTCAAATGAAAATTTTAATATAAAATAACATTTGAACGAGAGTCTTTTTGCCATAGAAGATTTGAAACATTTTTTGCTTTGAGTTTTTTGTTGTTTTTATTATGCCATTTATATTCAAATATTTGTTCAAACATTTGAAGCAAGTCTGGTTCGGCTTTATAAAAAACAACTATCATCCTAAATCATCATAAAAATCAACTGGTACGCAAAAAAATGTGCAAACCATGAGACTAGCCTTATTGTTTAACTCAACTGGGAATGGACATGGGCTTCATTTTTACTTTTGAAACCCATTCTGGACTTCAATTGTCATTTTCCTATTATGTGATTGGTTGAGCTCTATTAGGATGACAACTGGGAATGGATTTCAAGTTACAATAAGGCTGCTGCAGCAATAGCACCCAACTTACCTACATTATTTTTGTGTATGATGGTAGTAGGTACACTAGTGTGGGTCATAATCATAGGTCATAATAATGAATAAATAGCGAGTATAAAGCATATATATATGTATAAAGTTAACATTTCTCAAAAAACCTTTCATATGAGCTTTATTTATACATACCTACTCCTTGAAAAAGCTCAAGGTCTAAAGGCTTTTTTATACAAAATTTTGTTCTGCGCAGACAAACGGCAAACTTCACGAATGCCTAGATCCGTTGGGCGAACTGTACAAAGTCTCGGGTAGCTGTTATCTAAATCTCAACTTAATTTTCCAGATCTTGTGTATTCATTTTCTCTCAAAAACTACTCTGACAAAGCCCTTTTCTTTTATGTTTAGTTAAATAAATAAATAAATAATACTCTTAGAGGAACCTAATTTATAAAATGAAAAAGGTTTTTAATGCAAAGTAAAAGCGTTTAAAAATAAAAATAAAGTCACATTGACAGAACAAACAAATAGCCGAATAAATGCTGCCTACCTATCAAAAATCTTCTCTGTTATTTTTATTAAAATTATCAACTTTTGTGTTGTGTTTGTAGCATTTCTGAAGTTCTTTTGTGAAATTTTAAAATGGATTTTATCGCTGAGATTCCTCAAACAATGACTAAGGCAAAAGTTGTTCCTTCAGGCTCTATAAAAGTAAGGTAACCCACTTGTGATGTAGAAGTTTGCGTACATGACACGCATGCAACAACATTCTACTAGTTAGGTATAGCCGGTATAGGTAGTTCGGCTAGTTACTGAAATATTTTTACTAGGTTACCTACTCTTTAATAGTCAAAGTAAGATGAAGAATGTAGCCTGATGTAAATTCTTAGTAAGTATTTCAGACAAAAACTTATAATTGGTCAGCATGGACAACGTTCACCTCAGCATGGACAACGTTCACCCAAATTAACAATCTAGCTAGTATGTACATACACTATATTAGTATGAACGCATCGAAAATTGGCATCATGGGGTGTAGTTCTGCTTGCATCCGCTTGGAGTATTCTTTTCTTGAAAATTGACGTCACACAAACGCCATTTTGTAAAGTGTTCGCCGTAGTCAGTTTTCTGGGCACAGTGAAAAATAGCTAATTCGCATGGTTTTGTGGACATTTAGAACATAAAAACAATCAAAAACCCAACTAACGTCTTGTACGTTAATCTACAGACACAAAGTATGGAGGACAAAGCATCGCTAAAAGAACTGGATCAATGGATAGAACAACTAAATGAATGCAAGCAATTGACAGAAAATCAAGTAAAAACGCTATGCGACAAGGTAACGTACACTTGAATTTTGTTCTGGTTCTTACGAGCTAAAATTGGTTCGATTTTGATATAAATAACAGTATTTCCCGTGTATAAACTAGCTATAGTTGTATGATTCATGTACCTACCTGACGAGTTACGAGAGCGCGATCATCGGTTAGTTGTATTGTCGGAGCCTAACGTTTCTGGCGGCGTGAGTGGCGTTGTTATTGACCATCAAGCTAGACTGCGAGGATGTATTTCTCTCTGTTTACCACACCCAACTGCTTCTTGTGTAGATACTTACCTATTTCTAATTGGTAGTTGGGTATTTTTAGCCTAGGCTCAGAAACCGTACTAATAAAAGATAACTGAGTCTATGCATTAGGTCTATCATGTTCTTGTTTACTGGGAGCATCTGTAGCAGGCGGCAGGAGTGATGCTTTGATTTTGTTGGTAGGTCTTTTATAACTGTTTTGGCGGTAGTTTCGCCTCTACCTTCGCATCCAATACTAAAGGAATAATGCTTTGTAAAATACAGTTTCTTGGATGATATTTTTTTCAAACATTCAAATATTTTCCACGTTTTATTTATATTATTATTATTTAGTAATATTTTATCTATAATCAATTGATAAGGTTCAAAATACCATTTTAAACTATACAGGTTTATGACGTAAATAAAATGACTTCGATACTATGAACATAACCCGTCTTATTACAAGAAAATGATCCTAGTTTAGACCAAGTCTTAACTAAAAAACTGTCCCTAAAAAAACTATCTTTAAATACTCGTACATAGAACACTTTTTTGTGGTAACAGTTTTGTTTTGACATGTGTCAACCTGGGGTTCAACTAAGGTTTAACGTTTATGTAATAAGCAGCAACGTATCTATGTATAGTTTAATAACATTGTCTCCTACACATTTTTTATGATAGTATAAACAAAGAAGAATATACTGTTTTTGTAAGAACATAACCCTTCCTTTGACAGTTCAGTAAAAGAAGTAAGTTGAAATCTGTGTTCTCTACATCTCTGATATGTGAATATGAAAAAAGCAAAGTGACTTGAGTATAACTTATAATTTTCTTCTGAATTCACTCTCGTACACATCAAGATGATTTGTATTGGTATGGGTTTAATAGTAGATACTATTGAGTGTCATCAGTCCTTAAAAATCTTGACACTGTTGGACTGTAATATTATATTTTTCAAAATTCATTTATGTGCAATACCATTATGAAAGGCAGTACCAGGGAAATGTTAATGACTGATAGGTTATCCATCTTAAATGGGGCCAACAAATTACTTCACCCGATCCTGTCTTTTTTCTGACTGTTTGTAAAAAAAATATCTTAACCTGTATCCCCAAAGCATGCTAGACATACATTTAAATCCTTTGAGTATTCATTTTATTTGACAACTTAAATTCATAAGTATTGTAATTTTAAACCAAAAAGAGACCCTGTGTTGTGAATACTAGAAAGAGATTGTAGGTCTTCATGTATTCTGTAAGTATCATAGATTAAGAATATTACGATACATGTTAGCTGTAGAGCTGCTCAATACACCATTGTGGTTGTTATTTATCCTTATTAACACATCACTATTTTATTATTCTTAATTCAATGCCTATATTTTAATAATAATTAATTATTAAAATATTATTTAATATGCGAGTTAAAAGCCCCCATAAATATTTATTTTATTCTGTTATTTAGTATTTGTTGTTATAGCGACAACAGAAATACACAATCTGTCAAAATTTCAACGGTCTAAATATCACGGTTCATGAGATGCAGCCTGGTGACAGACAGACAACAAAGTCTCTTAGTAATAAGGTTCCCGCTTAACCCCTTGGGTACAGAACCCTAAAAAAAAAACTATTCGAACAAAATTAAAGTTTGTTACCTTTGATCACAAAGTTGATGATTACAACAGAATTATTCAATGATTTTAAAGAGTGTAATTCAATAATATTCTATTCTATTTAGATCCCATGAATCCACTCTATAGAGTAAATTCACAGTTTTAACCTTTAAGTACCGACGTGCCGGTTTTGTTACTTAAGTACCGACATGACGTCTGCTAGACCACCATAGTTTTACTATAAAAAAAATGAATCTCTTTGTATTAGTTAAAAATAATTGCTTCTAAGCATTGTTTACATATTTATTATTGTATAAATAAAACAAAATATAAAGGTTTACACATTTATTAATAATTATAAGCATTCAAATCACAGACGGAAAAAAATTCTTTGGGAAAAAAATGGACTATTACCGTAATATTTATTAAATACTAATTAAACTTTTTTTTAACCTCAAAACAAATTATTCCTAAAGATTAATAGCTAAATAAACTATGGTAATAAAGAAAACATAAATAATCAGCCGTTTTCTCAAAAACCACATGGCATCAAGTTATAGGAACTATCAAATCTACAATCCGGTGCATCTGACCCAAGAACTCTGTTTATCGACGAGCACAATTTCCTTGGTAGATGACGTCTGTTCAGAGAACAGTGCTGCATATGAGTCCGTACTATGATCACTCTCTGCCACCGTAAAATTCGGTTCAATAACCTCAGAGTCAGACTCCGAGCCGTCATTTAGCCATTCCGCCAAAATTTCTTCATGTTCTCTAGTATATATCTTTATCGTCTTATGGCATCACTGGTATTGTCGTTTGCGATTGCCCGTTTTATGCCCGAAGAGCCTGGCTGAGTCATTGTAACATTTGACTGAAAAAAATAAATAAAAAAAATAGAAAAATCATATAATCTGAAATAAGTCTAAACCAAAAAAAGTTACATAAGTGCCGACGAGTGGTCTGACAGACCACTCGCGATCTTATAACAATCATATCTTACCGAAATCGCACGCGCCAACACTGCCACTTTCCACAAACGCTGCCGGGCGACTGAGCGAGGGGTAGGTAGACGCGCGAGGTGATAGGACTACGCTAACATAGGTAACGGGAATTTTGGAACGCGTGAAGTGTCTGTCAGACCACACGTCGGTACTTAAAGGTTAATAATTTAAAGCTTCATAACAATAATTATCATGATTACTTCGAGCAAGTTAACAATCTAAACATATTCTATAATATTATTATTATTACCTTAAAATTTCTAAAGCTTTTTAATCTTTTTATCAGCTTCAGAACAAAAATAATAATAATAATAATAATAATAAATTCTTTATTTGTTTCTCTCACAAATAGGTACACAAGTTGTTATGTAGAGTAAGTAAATAAATGCTTAGTTTTCTAAAACCTGTATTGTGAGAGAACTGGTGCCTGTGGTAGGTTATAAAAAACCTGTGTTACAGGTCACCAGTGCCCTCCTCCACTGGACTTATGAATCTATACATCTTTACAAGTAGGTAATGTGTTTTTTGACTTTAAGAGATTACAAAAATAATGAAACTTAAACTAAGTCTTAATAATTAACCCTGTGCCTGTGATGGCCGTCGTAGGGTAGAAAAGGAACTAAGTAACTAAAATTAAAATAATGTGATTTTAAGTAGCAATAACAATGAAGGCCATTAATATTACAGCTAGAGTGCATTGTGGAGTGTGCGTATGAGTATGTGTATGTGCATGTATGTATGTGTGTGTGTGTGTATGTATGAATGTGTGTTACAGGTCGCCACTGTCCTTCTCCATTGGATTTATGAATCTATACATCTTGACAAACAGGTAGTGTGCCTTTTTTTTTTTTTTTCTTTAAGAGATTACAAAAATACTGAAACTTAATCTAAGTCTTTAGGGCAGAAAAGGAATTAAGTAACTAAGTTAAAGTAAAGTGAATTAAATAACAATGAAAGCCACTAATCTTACAGCTAGAGTGCATTGTGGAGTGTGCGTATGTGTATGTGTGTGTGTGTATGTATGTGTGTGAGTGTGTGTTACGGCGAGCCGGAAGAGAAGACATTCATGCTGCGGGGGATAAGAGTTTTTCTGTCTGTAGGTAGGTCAGTGTTTTTAGCCACCCAGTCACTTCTACTTTACACTTGACCCTGGTAAGAGGATAGATGTTTAGTAAACTGTTTGCCAAGTTGTAAAGGTATGGGCCAAGAAAGCAAATAAAGTGGTGAGATGTGGTGGTGCGGCAGTTGCGTAGGCTACAAACCTTTCTTCTCCTATTTACAACTAAGTTAGGGTCATAGTTTGTGTGTGAATGTGTTTGAAGCACGACCTGGAGTATGAAGTACTGTCTGACTGTGAGAACTTCCCAGATGTTGTACAGGTCAGTTGTGGGGAAACGGAATGGAAGTCCCGCCCCCACCTTTAGAATGGCTCGTTGTGCTCTTTCGAGCTCAATAAGATGGGACTTTGCTGCCCCACCCCATGAGGAGATACAGTACCCCAGAATCGCTTGACCCAGAGTAAGATAAACCATCTTAATACATTCACGGTCGGCTACATATTTTAATGACTTAAAAACATACATTAGTTTTCGAACTCGAGATGTCAGCGAGTTGATGTGTAGCTTGAAGGTGAGCGTTTGGTCAATGTATATTCCAAGGTATTTGGCGCTGGCTGATCTTTGAATATCAGGACATGAGCATAAGCGGCCCACACTGGGACAGTTATGCGCAGTAATGGAAAGAGTTTGGGGAGGCAGTAGATTGGTCTTAAGAGCAAAAGGGACGTAAATCGTTTTAGAGGCATTTAATGTTAAGACATTAGATCTGAGCCATGAGCATACTTCGTTCATTCCTAGCTGGGCTATTGTAAAAACCTCTTCCCAACTGTCTCCATTGAAAATTAGCGCCGTGTCATCCGCAAAAGTAATGACCCTGCCCTTCTGAAGACGAAGGTTGCAGAGGTTATTTATATATACTAGAAATAGAGTAGGTCCTAAGATACTTCCCTGGGGGACTCCACATTCTACAGTCTGCTCTTCACTAAAAAGGTTATCAATTTTTACTCGCTGTAATCGGTTGGTTAGGTAGCAAGAGAAAAGTATTAGTGGGAGCCCCCTAACTCCAATTGATTCTAGCTTGCTTAACAAGATAGGGATTGAGACCGTGTCGAAAGCTTTAGCCAAGTCCAAAAATATCGCTAGACACTTTTTCTTTTCATCAAGGTTTGATATAATAGTATTAGTGAGTTCGTGGACAGCATCGTTTGTGGATCTTTTATATCGAAACCCATACTGCGTTGGTGCAAGCAGATTATTTGTTTCCAGAAAACTCACAAGCCTCTTATTAATGAGACGTTCGAGTATCTTTGACATAGATGGTAGAATTGATATTGGTCTAAAGTTCTCGACACGATCCTTCTCCCCACCCTTGTGTATAGGTTTGATTACTGCAATTTTAAAAGAATTTGGAAAAACCCCAGTAGACAATGAAAGATTGCAGATGTGAGTAATAGGTTCACTTAGTAATGACGCATACCTCTTTATGATATTACCAGGGATGTTATCAAAACCTGAGGCACATTTATTTTTTAGTCCTATAATTAGTTGAATAACTTCCTGTTGATCAGTTGGGAGTAAGACTAATGAGGTTTCAGGAGAACTCAGGGTTTCATTATAATTTTGTTGAGTATGACTAGAGTCGTTTTTATTCAGCGCCTCTGCTAGTTTTTTTGCAATATTTGAAAAGTAACAGTTTACATTATTTAAACTACCTATTTTGTCCTTAGGTGCTAGTAAGCATAGTGAGTGGTCAGTTGGTTTCTTCTGGCCACTGATGCCTTTTATAACTTCCCATAGCTTTTTTTTGTTGTCTTTAGAATTCTCTATTTCCTGCTTCTCAAAGATTCTTCTTGCCTTTTTCAAAATTCCCCTACAATAGTTCCTATATCTTCTATAAGTTACTTTTAGTATATCGTTATCAGGATCGTTTTTAAGTTTTTTGTACAGTTTGTCCCTGTTCCTCATACATCGCAGTATACCTTTAGTAATCCATGGTTTGTTGATTTTTTTACGAGTTGGTGTTTTAACTACTTTAGAACTTGCATTAATGGCTGTACTTAGATAATTGGATAATAGGTCAGTGGCAATATTAACATCACTGGATTCAAGAATAGCTTTGAAGTCAATATTTCTTACGGTCTCATCAAGGCATTTAAAGTCTATTAGTGTAATTGGTTCGTTTTTATAGTTAAGCTTCAGTTTTTGTGAAATATTTAGTGCTATGCACTCATGGTCAGTGATAGATGATTCAATAACGAAGCATGTGGCTTCAGATTTAGTTTTTAGAATCATATGATCCAAGCAAGTGAGACCATGAGTTGCTAAAGTATGAGCTGGAAGTAGACTGTGACTTGACAGGACGTTTAAATAGTCATGAGAGCGAGAATCAGTAGTGTTTTCAGCGATGTCGATGTTTATGTCGCCGCAGAGTATAATGTTTTTATAGTGATGTAGTTTTGTTAGGATGGTGTCTAGATCGTTTACAAAGGTGTCAGTATTTTTTTGGCTTGGTGGCCTGTATATAGCCAAGATACTGGTTAGATTATCAAGATTTACAAGAATACAGTTAGCATCACATAATTGGGGCTCTTCGTAAGAGATGGATAAGTTTTTGTTATAGTATATCACTACACCTTCGTTTTGCGTTTTATTTTTGGACGTGGAAATGCAGTTAAAGCCATCAATTTCCGGGATGGATGTACAACTAGGGAGCCAACACTCGGTAAGAATCATGACGTCCCACAATATTTTCGATCGTATAACCAGAGAGAGAAAGCTATAAACAATAAACAGTAATTGACCAAAAAACATTATTAAATAAGAACAGCGTTGTGCTTTGCTAATCTTAATATTTCAACTTACATTATATTTTATTTATGTACTTACTTAACTAAAAAACTATTTGTGCATTGCCAGAATTTTAATATATTACCTTTAGCTTAAAAGTTGAGCCAACAAGTAGTGTAAACTAGGCACAATTTGTATTGTTTTCTAGGCCTTAAGCATAATAGCGATGCAACAATTAATAGAATATTATTCAATAATCTGTAGTTAGATTGACAGTAATTGATGCTTATCAAACATTACCTATCTAAGAAATTCTTATTACGTAGCTTCGTTACAAGAATTTTACACGCAACTTTAACGCTTTCCTTCCTTTTATGATGAAACCTTCAAAGAAAATAAAAAACACCCCATGCTCTGTTATGACGAAACGATAACTCAAAGTTGATGTTCCTGCTTTTTGTTTGAGGGCCACAGAATCTTAGAAACGATACTCCTTGTCAAGGATATCAAAGTTACCCTCTTCGAAGTTACTAACGTTTGTCAACGATGACTCAAAAAATCAGCTGTGATTTGTGAATCATAAATAAACTAATCATCCTAGAATGAGTATTATACTGTCACTCAAGGTTCAATCGTCTCTGTTAAAGCAAAGGCAAAAAGTCCTACTGGTCTACCTAATCTTCTACTTAGTCGTTATCTTCATTGCTGAAGGTCGTGTCTAGTCTGGACTGGTTGATTACTCGATGCATCATGCCTTTCCATTTCTCCCTGTCTTCGGCAGCCTTTAGAGCTTTAGGTATTGGCAGGCCGGTGAGTTTCTTGACTGTGTCTGTCCAACGGGTAGGTGAGCGACCGCGGGGTCTTTTGCCGTCGACCTGACCTAATACCATCAGCTTTTCCGGGTCTTCTCTGTATCCGGGTTTCTGCGAGCAATGTGTCCAAAGTAGCTTAGGATCCGCTGGAAGCATATAGTGGACAACCTTCTAAAGGTCTATAAAATAAGTACTTAACTTATAAACTAACTTATAAGTGCCACCGATTCACAGGCATCCCGCGGTGCGTTTTGCAAGGCAGTGAACAAGTTAATGTGGTTACTTATAAATTGATCAAGCCTAGGTGCTGAATTGGATATGTACGTACGATATGTACTTCGCTAAATGTGTTGACACCTCTGGCCACTAGGTGACCATAACAATAGGAGATGCCACACTGATTGAGTGACAAGGCGTAGGCTATACGATACCCAGAGACTGCAATTTTTATTTAAATGTACTTACACTTATGTTTACTGAGAATAATTTGATTCCTTAAATGCTTAATCACATAATCTATTGCCATTTTGTTGACATGGAAGTTTAATTAAAAGAACAGAAAATGCTGAGCTAAATAAAACTAGACTTATCTCGGGATTTCTTAGGCCATACTTCTTTGCTAGATCATTTATACAGCGTCCGGCAACTTGGAAGTTTTTTACTCCTAGTTCATAGTTAATGATGTCATACACACCCAACACGTGCCCAGCCACCAGACTGGTTAAAACGTTCAGTCATTTCCAGTTTTCTTGGTAAACAAAACGGCTTGCGATCAATTCTTCAGGTTATTTAAGAGCTACAAAATAAATTTCAAAGGATGCAATACAAAATAAACATTTTGATAATATTGTTCATCCTCAAGTAATCTTGAATGTACTTTCCTTCAGTTGGAGGTCTCAACTATCATACGGCCTCTAAATGAAGAGGTTCGTTTTGGCCTCTCACTTAGCTTCTTGCATTTCAAAAGATATAGAAATAGCTGTAACATAATATGTGCATTGGATTCTAGTTCATAACTTGATCTACGAGGGAAATAGAGCAGTACCTTTCGGTCCACTCGACAGATTTTACCTATTGTTTGTATCGTAGTATGGCTACTAAACTAATAAATTAAATTACGTCATAGTGATTGTTTTTGTTATACATTTGCGGTCTTTATTGTCTTTGGGTTTTACATGTTTACACGTTCTCGTAATCATTGTGAACAGGTATCATCTGTGATGGTTCTCATCTCAATTTTTTCGAGTCAGACAAACAAATCTTTCCTCTTTATAATATTAGTGTAGTAGTAGTTAGCCAGATATCCAGATCTTTCTAATGTTGGCGATTTTTTAAGATCGCCTGCAACCCGTAAAAGTCGATATGCAACCTCTTCGTCTATTACCACCATACATGTAGGTAAAACCAATCTCGGAGTTGTGACCTCCCCAGACTCTATTTTAAAGTCTCGAAAGGTGATATCGATTGTGATACGCACACGCAGCTTTCTCACTCAATGTTTATGTAAAAGTCTCATTCATTATTTTTAGCCCACGTTTTCGCGCAAACCTTGTATTACGTCATCTCGTATCTGTAAATGATAATTTAGTAATTACCCGGTAAATTATAACGGTTTTATAATTTCCTGCAAAGAGGTATTTTCCAACATGCACTGGACTGTAGCAGTGGATATTTGTACCTATCTTTTACTTACCTCATGTGGACGAGACGTGAAGAGATAAGGAAGGCCTTTCCTCAGAAATATGACACTAACAGCTGATATAATAACTATAATAAGCCAGTTTCTCAACATTCTAGTTTAAATGAAATAATCAATGTGTAAAAAAGTCGATAAACTATCGAACCGATCAGTGACTACATAAAAACTTGAATATGCAAGGCAAGGACGAATATAAGACACACCATAATAATAAGGTCGCAGGGCACCTTTGAGGCGAGGTGTCGGGGAGTAGCGACCCCGCGTACCCGAGTGCTCCCGAGGGAGGTCACCGTTCCTCACCTCCGCTTGCCTTCACTGGCCGGACGGAGTGAACACTGACGAGGAGCAGGTCCCTCACCTCCGTGTTGCCTTCACTGGCCGGACGGAGTGGAGTCGCTAGAGCATTGCTCGGAGGCTGAGGGGTGTTACGTAAGATGGCGAGTGGGCACGTGAAGCTGGACCCTCTGGGAGCTCGTGATCGTCGTTTAAAGTCCGGTAGCACCTTACCACCTTCCAGCCGCTCACGTCCTGTTGCCCCCTTGTCGCACGAGCGACTGTTTTAGGGGGGCCCAGTAGTGAGTTGGCGAGTCTCCACCCGCCATTTTTACATGTTCCGTATATAGTATCCATGTGTAGTAGCCGGTATGTGTCTCCATCACACAAGATCAACAGTGTCAAAAAGGCCTCTGTGTGTTGGCTTCGGCCCCATGCATGCCTATCAAAGGTCCGGGACTCTATAGTTCCGTGATGTTAAACTTTGACAAACATAATAATAATAATAATATAAGCCTTTATTCAGAGGTTTTCAGTTTTTTCTTATAGCTAATTTTAGTTAATCTAACACACCATATTCATTATTAAATACAAAAATATTTACTTCCCGTACTGAGTCCAATAAAAACAAGCCATATTTTACTACACTCATTAGATATCCTTGTTGTTCCTTATATTGATTATTTGCTTTCATAGCAACCAAGATGAACATCCAACAGACACGGTTTTTTTATCTTGCAATTTATCTAGGTCCTGTGGTTTATCTTTCAAATCTTATTTATACATGAATCTTGTGATTGTGACTTATCAGTGTCCCAAAATTAAGCAAACACCATACAATGAAAAGTGACTGCAAATCTTATGTTGCACTTCGAATTCAATCCGTATCCTTACCGATTAAGCTCTGGTAATCGATTCTCGATTTCAATCGATTTCACATTTTAAGCTGAAGCTGATTTCTACAGATTTATTCGATAAGACGTTGGTTTATAAGCACCTTCATTGTTTGGTTCATAAATAATAACCGATTATTGAATAACTGGTCTATCTCTTTCTCTCTCCGGTTCATGCTCGCCTCAAAATGAAAGGAGGATAACGTTTGAAAACCTCTTTGCAGGCAAAGGAGATCCTCACCAAGGAGTCCAACGTCCAAGAGGTGAAATGCCCGGTGACGGTCTGCGGCGACGTCCACGGTCAGTTCCACGATCTGATGGAGCTGTTTCGCATCGGCGGACGCTCTCCCGACACCAACTACCTGTTCATGGGGGACTATGTAGACCGTGGATACTACAGCGTTGAGACTGTCACATTGCTAGTTGCCCTCAAGGTAAGAATGCTAATGGTATAAGTGCCTACTCGTATTTTAGGAAAAAGTAATTTTGTAAATGTGTTTTTTATTTTGAAAAATAAAAGACTCATGAGTGGTCCTCCAAATAAGCTAGACATCCACTCTGGTCTTCAGACACTCAGAACCTTTGTATCCAATGACGAAGCAGATATACGTGAAAATATGTCCTTTACACTTTTACTTATTATTCAGTTTCTGAACAAAAATGCTAAAGATATGCTAAATTTTTACCGGATTTACCTAGTCTGTTTGCATTAAACCAATCAAAATTTATTTATTTTAAAGAAAATTCATGGTGAAACCGTCTTGTTAGTATGCATTTAGTTTTTAGTATAGTAATGAACTAGTGACTCGGTGTCTGTGGGTGAAAATTTTAATTAGTATAAAGTTTTTATTGCGTCGCAATAAGGTGCAATTTCTAATCAGCAATCATTTTTATCAAGTAAAAATAAAAGTGATACAGATAGACGGTCATTGACCCCAGTTCCGGCTTTTCAGCCTCGTTATTACGGAGATGAATGAACCGTATTGTTCGTGATATTAGAGAAAAGCTTTTCCATACAAAAATAACATTTTTTATTTCAATTTATGTGAAAGTAATCTTATCGCTTGGTATCTTGATAGTGATGTTTACCTTGTCTTATCTAGGCGTGTGTGCTTTCACGAAATTAAATAGTTTATTAGATACTTGGATGGAATTTATTTGGTCACAGATGTTTTTTTTTCTGAAGAGTACTTCAATTGGGTAACCTTGGTATGCAAGAAGAGGAAGGCCGTAGAAGTGGTTGGTTTGTGTGAGAGATGATATGACTGTAAAAGAGTGGATGCACAATTGACGTTTGATGGAGTGAGTGGAAGAAGAAGACATGTTGTGCCGACCCCACTTAGCGTGTGGGCAGGGAAATGATAACTTCAATTGAGTAACCTCGTCAATTCTATGCTCGTCGAATAACATATTATTTAAGAGTCATTTCAAAACACTGCATAGTGTATACACATTGCTAAAATATGTATGTCCTTAGCATCCAAGTGTTATTCTATTCGTTTGCCACTCTTGCGAAATCATCCTACGCAGACGCGTATCATTACAATAGTACATTCATGTGCGTTTTAAATGTTTATCATTATTCTTATTCACTTAGTTTAGAAAAAAATTATATGTTGTGTAGGATGTTAGGTTTAACTAGACATTTTATTCTCATACAAACAATACAGTTCTTTTATAATTTTAGATAGCCATCTCAATTTAAAAGAGTATAATGACAACGGTATTCACAAACATTACTATGAGGTCTCAGAGTGCGCGCGGACGCACAGTGTCCCAAAAACTTACTTATTTTGGGACCCTGTGCGTCCGTATATGTAATACTGGTGTAAGTATCTTAAGATAACCTTGAGATAACCCAAGCTAACTAAATAATGTAACATAATCCCTTAACCATGGTTATTGACGATTATGCAGTACGACAGAATACAAGAGGTACCTATACCTACCTCAGCTTTCTATAATCGTATTCGTAGGAAATCCATTTCCGCCGCGTTATGCATAACTTTTCGCTTTACGTCGATGGCAAGAGTACAGTCAGCAACGAAAGTCGATTAACATTTTATGTGTCACAAACTGAATATTTCCAAAATCCGTAACATTATGACAAACATTTTTACTAATATTTGAAGATAAAGTCTTGGTTCATAATAATTTCACAAGAAAAGTTTATTTTTTCTTGGTTATAGAAAACAAAAGCCATTTTAAAAAGTCCAACTTATAATCGACTTTCGTTGCTGACTGTAGGTACTTCGGAATCGGCTCAGTGATAATATTATTTCAAGGCTGAATAGTAAAACATGGTACCTAACATGTATAGGAAGCTCTAATACTTTGGGATACAAAAAGAAGTACGTGAGTGTCGTGGAACACTCGGTTGGAACGAAGCAAAGAGTACTTTCTATATTGGGAATTTCAAATTCAAGTCAAACGCTCTTCCGTACTAACAATTTAACAATCTATGGACTGTTCGCGGCTGCGCACTTCGCACTGTGACGATTTCTAGACGAGACTATCGTGACGGTAAAATGGAAAGAAATTTTTCTTCCAGCCCCAGCCTGTTTTTATTCGATACCGTCCGAAAATGAACTTCGTTCCAATACTGGATTCTTCGTGGAGATTTGTCTTTGCAAACAGATGGTAGAAGAAAGATTATGTACAGTGTGCACAACCGATCTTTTCTATCTGAAGTTAGGTGCACACAACCGAATTCAAAAGGATTTTCCAAAAAAATCATTATATTCGGAGAAAACCGATCTCGCACAGCTGGTCGAGCGTATGTACTGGGCGCGTTTTTAAAAGTAGATTGCCGGATTTTGAGTTTTGTTTTTTTGTTTTCTTTTATAAATGAAATTATTAGGTAGGTATGGTCTTATTATGTTTTACGAGTACTAGTAGTAAATAACTAGAAAATAAAAAAATGACGTAGCTAAGTCAAAATTTTTTTCGCTAAAGATGTTCAAAATCTTGGTCTGATTGCAACCCCTCAGTTTTCGGTAGCAGTCTTTTTACATCCTGTATAGTTGTTAAAGTTTTCAAATCTGTGTTGTTCGTGAGTGTAATAAGACTAATTATGTCCGGTGAGACGTTAGCGAAACAATGGCTTGATATTGCCTTTTATGTTGACACTTAACTCCAAAATGGAGTCTCTTTAGATTTCAAATCTTATTTCTGAATCTCACGATCTAAGTATTAATAGATACAATAGTATGTCCAACTCTTGCTTAGATATATCGTGACTCAAAATTAAACAATAACTGTTATGTTTGCTAATACGTTTTGTAAACATTTCTAACATGTGACTGGTGTCTGGTCTAGATATTAGTTTCGGTAAGTGCATGAATCGTGTTATCAAAAAAATCGTGTTATTACAGCGATCTGGATTTCAAAGCTCTTTCAGTTCATTGTCGGTATTTTCAGTATCAAAACCTTCCATGTTAAATTGGAAGCTTTCGTCATACCTCTCGTAAACTAGAGCCGAATTACTATTTGAACCTGAACATGACCATAACGATCTCGATGAAAGAGAATCTGCACGCATCAGTTTATAGACAGTTTGTCATGGAAAATGAGGCATGTCCGAGACACGATTCACGCTTCATTTCGCTCTCTGGTTTCGGTCTCAAACTGTAATACTGTTTCATTTCGCTCTCTGATTTCGTTCTCAAACTCGTAACTGTTAATTCGCTGTCGCTGACCATAGAGCTGCGACCATTTTAAAGGTTTCATACTCAAAGAGTGAAACGGGAACCTTATTACTAAGCATCAATGTGTATACGTTCATTGTCCAATGCAAAATAAACTACAAGGCAGACCTAGCCAAACCAATCTCCTGGTATCTTGCTTGCACACCATGATGTGCAGGCAAAACAGCAGGAGCCTGGTCCGGATCCGGTCCGCACAGGTTTGCCGACGTCTAAACCCGCATTAGCTTTTTAACTGTAGATTAGTGTAGATCTTTAGCTCTCTGAAGTTAGGTGCAATAGACGATTGCGCATAGCGAGATAGCATGATTTTAGGCGTCATCAAAAACGGGTTCTGCGCAGCTACTTCAGAGAGCTAAAGAACGATTGTGCGTATTGTAATCGTATTTTATCTTATCCTATTGTACGTGTATGTCCTTCACCCAGAATAAACTACTTAGCTCTTGGCTAGTTTCCTTTTCCTTACATCAGAACAAATTGCAGGTTAGATACCGCGAAAGAATAACCATCCTCCGCGGAAACCACGAGTCCCGTCAGATCACCCAAGTGTACGGATTCTACGACGAATGCCTTCGCAAGTACGGCAACGCGTCCGTATGGAAGCACTTCACCGATTTGTTCGACTTTCTGCCGCTGACGGCGTTAGTGGACGGCCAAATCTTCTGCCTCCACGGAGGCCTCAGCCCCTCCATTGATACCCTGGATCACATCCGCGCGCTCGACCGCTTACAGGAGGTGCCGCATGAGGGGCCAATGTGTGACCTGCTCTGGAGTGATCCCGATGATAGGTGAGTAATATCTTAGGACTCCATGGACCCTGTTATCTCGGGCATCATGCATTCCTGCCTGTCAAGTGCAATATGTATATTGGGGGTTCTACAGTTCAGGCCACAGTCCACTAGTGAAACATTTTTTTATCGATGCTTCTGTGTAAACTGAACCGCTCCCAACAATGGCAACTAGATGCAGTATCATCGTAGACCTCACTCTTGCCAGTGTAAGTCTGAGGTCAAGAGCCGACCCATTCATCATAAAAAAAAAGATGCAGAGTACATTGATTTCAATATTCCCAAGAAATTATTTTCAACTTAGGAATATAATTAATACCTATTGGATGAACTGCTATTAAGCATTTTGTTAGGCCGTCATGAAAGCAAAAGAAGACGAGCGTGAATATAAAACAAACATAAAAATAAATAATGAATGAATGACGCTTGCAGCTGCAAGTGAAATTCATTGTTTGTCTGACCTTCAGCTACCACCTTGACCTCAATAAGACACGCATTATGACGTTACGCTTCCTGTTAGGTCATAGCTCCATCATTCTCAACTTTGAATATCTAGGTTGGTTACTACGAGTACCATCTTGCATTTATTTTATAGCTTTTCCGTATTTTTTATTCTCGTATGGTATTAAAACTTTTAATACGTTTTCGGTCCGGCTCTTAATGGGTTTTCGGCTGCTCGGTTAATGGCTGCTGAATCGATTTTTATCTCCTTTTTATTGATGTAAAAGTGTCAAAAAAAGTCTTGCTAATTTGAGATTATCCTCCGATTCGAATGCGGACGTAGCTCAGCGTCTGGTCTAAGAGGTCTCTTAATATTTTTAATTAAGCTATATCAGAGGAGGATTCTTTATTCTGTGGCACAGGTATCAAAAGAAGTATATAAAAGCAATAACAATTCCCTTCACACGGCCTGAGAGTAGGCGTGGCGGCGGCTTTCATCGCTAAATAGATTGCCATGAATGCCTGGCGCTAACCGAGTTCAACTGAGCATTGAACGTGTGCGTGCTACGGTTTATTTTTATTTTATGGAATAGCGCCTAAAGCCGGTCTGTGCGTGGCTTGTAAAGCAAAAATATTGTCACGACGCGAAAATCGAATTATCGTTTCTATAGTCTGTATCGTACCACCAATGCATAATCGAACATTATAATTTAATGTTTAAACTCTAAAATGATATTCTGTACACTGGAGGGAACAAACACAATGGAATATTTCCTTTGATAGCCCTTTTGCAACAAACAACTGGGCGATTTCTCACCGGCCGGCATACTTGTAAACAGTCCAAAGATGAACTATTAATACAATGATGTAGGTATATTTTTTTGACACGGTTCTAACTTTTTAATGTTTCTTGAGAGATAAATAGTCTAACCTAGTGGCTTTCTTACCAGGGGATGGGGCAGCTGACGGACTACGATATACAATTATCATACACCTTATTTGTCAAATTAGCTTTTTAAATGTTTCGGCTTTAGTCAGAAACCTTGGCCTTTCTTGGTTATCCATATACGCTTACTAAAATTCAAAATAAAAGTCTGATTAGCCATGTCCATTACAATCTAAAACGGCACCGGCGCGGTAACATTAATTTTTATTTCAACACAACACGCATTCTATTTTAAACGCGGTAATTCTAACCTTGTTTCCTGGCCTGTAATGAATCATAGAGTTCATCTTTCCCAGATCGTGTACTGGTAACAAAAGATTACGTATACCAACGACGTAGGTAACCGTCATCAGCGAGATAGAAAGATCTCTGATTTTAAATCAGAGATCTTTCTATCTCGCTGCTAAACGGAAAGGCAAGATACTAAGATATAACCTTTATGGCCTAAAACACGCGTACAGAACAGGTTTCGTATCTGTGTGCTCAAGGACACTGCACACACGCTATCATCACCAATTAGTTGATACGCCGCGACAAATTGTCTTTGTTTTGTCTTGCCAGTTATCGGGAGTAGGTTACTACTATTAATTGTGTGACTACTCTTGATACTATTGATTCTTCTGTGTCGATATTGATAGGAATTGGTCGGCGCAAGGTCAGGTTACTGTTCCGGAAGATGCATTTCATTCTCTAGAAACTTTATATAACTTACTTATGCTGCTAATAGATAATTAATTATTATTATTATTATATCAGCCATTTGTGTCCCACTGCTGGGCAACAATTGGCAGTTTCTAACGGACTGGAGGGATGTTGCTGGGGACCGAGATGTCTGGAGGTAGTGGGGGGAGGCCTTTGCCCAGCAGATAATTAATATATTAAATATTATTATTATATTAAAACGTAAATAGCTTATCTGTATCCGGAATATTTAAGTATCTAAATGCAAAGGTAAATATTATTTGAAGTGATTTATGCGGCCAAGTTTAAACACGTTTGGAATATACCCACATTTTGCAAGCCTACGTCACAGGTTGCAAGCCCATCGCTTTACGTAGGTAATGTTATGTGTATACGGAGTCTATGAACTTCATCTTTCAACTAATCTGCTGCATATTTTGACGCTATGAAGATAGTAGTTTATCTAACGAAATAGCCAACAATTATAGGTATTATAGTTGATATTTTATCAGTATCAACAATCCTACATTCCTTTCTAAGCTGTAACCTAAGACTTGAGATGACCTAAAAGTGTAATATCAAACGGATTTGGGGCAGCTAGTTATTAATTAAGTATCCATTACATGATATCTGGGTTATACAAATAATTATGTCCTTGGGTTAAATAACTTGACTTTTTGTTGGAAAAGTAAACCTTGTTGGTTTGATTGACTATAATGTATGTTTATTTAATTAAATATTTTGTGTTGTATTATAATGCAACACAAGCTCACTACCCTACAACACTGCTCCCGGTAATGTTAACCGCGGTCATTCGGGAATACATCACTATTTCGGAGTTAAAATTAGTCTATGCTGTGTCAATCAAAGAAATGAGCTACCCAACTTTTAACCAAAACCATTCAGCCACACATAATACCAATATGATAATGGATGGATACAAAAACTCCGTTACCAGAGGAAGAGGAACCACGGATGAAGAAAATACTAACTCATACGAACGTAATTTTTTAATATGTTAATGTAATGTCTGTTTTACAGAGGCGGATGGGGCATATCGCCCCGAGGCGCCGGCTACACCTTCGGCCAGGATATCTCGGAGACGTTCAACCACAGCAACGGGCTGACGCTAGTGTCGCGCGCACATCAGCTCGTCATGGAGGGCTACAACTGGTGCCACGATCGGAACGTCGTCACTATATTCTCTGCTCCTAACTACTGCTATAGGTGAGGATAGCACAGCATTTCTAAGGGAACGAAGCGTTTTTTGGTACTATTTTAGCAAAATAACTTTTTAAACTATCATGGTTATTAACACTATTAACGGGATATTTACCATGATTCAATTTAGTTGGAGTTTCCCGATATTTCGGCGCAGTTGCAAACGTCATGATCACGGAAGAACTGCTCATTGCGAGTGGGTAGGTTTATTGACAGACGAATCGATCTACCCTCTTTCTCAGTCTTTTATTACTACGAGATGTTTAGTTAGCACCAGTTTCACTCTCCTCCGGAAATCGATTGCGACAAAATACACTCACGGTATATATTAGTATTTCAGCAAAGTGAAATTACTGATAAACGCAAAAAAAAAAAACTTAGATAATCGGCTCTAGGCTCTGTTGGCAAGAGTAAAAATAATGATCTTCTATTACCCAGGTAAGCATTCAAACGACATTTCAAGAAACACGGTTCACTCTGCTGTTTGGGTTGAACTTTAGTTCGGATGTGCTTTACAAACTGTAAAACTTAGTAAAACTTTACAAATGTTTGTGAATACTGGTGTCAATATCTTCTAAATGTCATTGATCAGACAGTAATGGCTAAATGATAAATTAATAACCATAAGAATTCATAGATTGAGTAACTTTTTTGATCAAAAGTTTTTGCAACTTTCGTCACGAGTTCAACAACACTAATGAAATGGCTGATAAAACAAGGTCGTCTAAGACAGTACAGAGGTTATTCGCGATTTTGATTCTCAAATGGTATGCGTGTAATGCGACCATTGCCTTGCATTGTGGGCACAATGTCATTGAGTGCATTCAACTGTAACTGAGCTAGTTCAAAGGCATCTGCATAACTATGCGTTTCTACTGGAGGAAGCTAAGCGTTAGATAAATATCCACCAATAGTATGACTACATTTTCGCAATGTTTAACGCAGCTATACACACAGGCCCTTAATAAACGTGGTGTTAAGTTACTCCGGGTGTAACTTAGGAGTAACCATACACATTTTGGAGTTTAAGCCTGGTGTAACTTTACCACAGTGTGTTTTGAATAGGTATATGTATAACTAGCTACTGCGCACGGCTTCACCCGCATGGTACCAACATTTTGAATAGCCTATATGCTATTCCAGGTCACTATCTACGCTTATTCCAAGTTTCATCTAAATCGGTTCACTGGTTTAGGCGTGATTGAAACACAAACATACAAACATACAAACATCCAAACATCTAAACAAACTCACAAACTTCCAGCTTTATTATATTAGTGGGATAGTGGGATTGGTGAAAATTCTGCTCTCTGAATGGAACTAAATGAAAATCGAATCTTATATTGTGTAAATTATTTTGATCATGCAAAACACGATAAGATGCTGAAAAACTTAACAATAGTTAAAAACGATGTGTTCTTTCTTCGATTCTCTATCTTAGAAATCTAGATAGAAATCTGATCAAATCCAGTTATTATCAGTTTATCCCAGTATCAATACATTTTCTAGTGCATTTCGTATTGAATAGAATCTATTCAATACGAAATGCACTATCTATACAATAGATTCATAAACTATGTGCGATTGTTTCAGATGTGGAAATCAAGCAGCTATAATGGAACTGGACGATGCCCTCAAGTACTCATTGTAAGTTTTTAATTGATTTTATACTAGAAGGTCATTGAACTTCCCAGCGTGATAGAATATTTTAGCAAGTATTAAAAGGCCTACCTCTGATTGCAAGACGATAACTATAAATATTGTTCATATCTGTTAAACCTCTGAACTGAGTTATCATGGACTAGCGGTTCCGCACGTATATTAAAGCTGTAAAGTAAGCAGAGCTTGTGTTATGGGTACTAGATGACTGATATACTACTTATATTTTGTTTGTACATACATATTATACATAGAAACACCCAGACCCGAGACAAATATTTGTAGATCATACAAAGATTGGTCCCGCCGCGGGGATCGAACCTGCAACATTTTGCGTCGCAAGCGGGCCTTCGCCCACTGCGCTACAGAGGTCGTTGATAAAAGAAAAATGTATATTTAGTTTACAAATAAAATGTAGTGTAATCAGTAGGTATAATATACATTTTTTTTTTGCGGCATTTATCAAATATGTATGTGGGTGGATGTCTCTGACTACGGATCTGGAATTTGCACAAAAATCTTAGAGAATGTCTACCGCACCTCGGGGATACAGTCGTAATCCTGTTATTTATAAACCCGTGAGTTCCGATGAAAGACTGGAATGATTAGAAGCGCAAAGTGATGACCAAGAAAACGATAATGAATCGATTTCTCTATCTTTAAGATATCTGTGGATATTTAAGTTTTATGACCTGTATTATATTGTACTGTAAATATATATATGTATTGCGTGTGCTGACGTGCCGTTTGTCTGTAGCCTGCAGTTCGATCCCGCCCCGCGACGCGGCGAGCCGCACGTGACCCGGCGGACGCCTGATTACTTCATGTAGATTGCACGTAAGTTTCTTATGATGCTATTAATATAATAAAGCTGAAATTTTTTATGTTTGGGTTTTAATCACGCCTAAACTAGTGAACAGATTTGGATGAAACTTGGTATAGGTGTAAATAAATAGTGACCTAGAATAGAGAGACATAAATTCTATATTATAGGCTATTCAAAATGTTGGTGCCACGCGAGCGAAGCCGCTCAGGAGCTTATTATTAGTAGCCCGTGATGTCCCACTGCAGGGCAAAGGCCCTCCCTTCGTTTCTTCCACTCCTGCTTGACCTGATTCCTGATTGGACCACATTAGCTCACTATTGTGAGCTAATGTGGTCCAATCAGGAGAGTGAGAGTCAAGTTCGTCTCTTCACCGTCCCCGGGGTCTGCCGTGGGATCCACTCTGTAGTGGTTCGTGCCCACATGTCATCCGACATGCGCGCAGGAGCTTAAAAATTATAAAATAATTATATGATTAGATTAATATAATATGATAAGACTACCACTAGCTGCGCTCGGTGTAACCCCACGTTCACAGTAACAAACAAGTTGTACTTCAAAACACTAATAGATACATGTTTCATACAAGCTAACATTTTTTATGATTATGAATGGCCCTGAGCTGAAAGTGACCAGAAACGGTTACTATGGGTATACAACAGTAAGCAAAACCGAATAAAATATATAAATTGGTTCTTGCAGTATCAAGTTCTTAGATAATCACATTATCTGATCGTTGTACAGCTGTTTATTGTAACTTACCTATGACGTCAATCTGAAATTTATTCTGAAATTTCAATGAAAGTGCAAGTAATAGATAACCATGAGGAAAATACATCATTGTTCTGAGAGCATGGAAAGAACTTAGTTCGTTATGCTATGTGCTAGACCGTGACGGTAAATGTATTGTTTCGTTGTACGTCAAACAACACTACAGGGTGCCTTGTTTTAAACACTACAGGGTGTCGCGTCAGAAACGTTGTAATGCTCACTTATAAACTAGCACGAGTCTAATTTGACTTTCTGTTGCGGAAAATTGGAATCATTATTAAATTATTAAGCGTTTTATAGCTTAAACTACAACTATAAAGTATTATTTTCCTTCTGTTCTACGAATAAGGAATTGTAGAATCCCATTTTGCAAATTAGGTCAAGACTAAATATAGGTTTGACCTGATTCGCTGACCTGTCGCTCGGCTTCGACCTGCTTTTAGATGCGGAACTTATTGATATTCGTTTTATTTACCGTATTTGATCCAAATGTCGCTTTTCCCAATAAAAAAATGGAACTGAAAGTATCAGAATAATTTGAAATAACCTATCTTGAGCGGCTTCAATTTCATCTAAAAACTTCTAGACTGTCTTTGAGCATTCAACTAAAGGCTGTCGCCTTTTCACTTATGTTTCTCGATTAATTCGAGTTACTTCAAAAGGAATGATTTGCTTCGTCAAAACTAGCCAGGCTTCGAAAATGTGCAGAAAATTATCGATGACACAACGCCTTATTATGGTCTTGTCTAGTATACTCGACTTTCAATCAAAAAGTTTTCAATTCATCAAGCTAAACTATTCAAGGAATTTAGTAAAAAGATTGGTCTCGCGATGGTCATTCTGTGCTAGAAATATTTACTACTCAACAATATCAGTCAACTTGTTTTTTTGTTTTTTATCCAATTTGTTTTAACTTAAATCTTATCCTGCTATGATGACTTACGTGTGCACATTGTTTCAGCGTTGGCGCATATCAAGCAGGAGTGGTGAGGGCGCCGGGCGCCCGTTCGCCCGCGGCGTTGCCTCGCACTACACTTTACAAACACGCTTCATACATGCCCCATCACATCGCTCGCTCACTTCCCTCGACATACGATGTTGTAATGTCTCAATTATGCTACTCACTTGCGTCTAATGCTATTGATACATGCATACATTTTATGACGATCGCGCTAATTTATAGCATTAGACGCAGAAGCATCACTGATGTTATTCACCAACATCTCAATTGTGAAACATGTAACTGTCACGCTGTTTTGTGCTGTGAATATCGTATCGATCATCGTTCAGAATATTCGGGGTGTTGAGCAATGTGAGTGAGCCACTAAAGCTTAGCACGAAACATTAAGAGATCTTCGATAGTCTCGCATGCAATCTTAGGCTCGAATTTCTCCGTAACCCTCTGTTCACGCGTCATTGTGAACCGTATATGAACGAGATAGGGATTTCGATTAACCGAGTTGTAAAGCGCTCCTCAAGTTCAAAACCGTTCATTTATTGTAGAAACATTTTGATTCGGTCGGTAGGTCCTTTCACTCAAGCTCTAGTCTTTTGAGAATGGCCACAATTTAAAAATGTTCTAGAAAGGTGGAAGTAATTTTAAATGTAATCGATCTACGTTATTGTGGGGTCCGATTTAGCGTCTTTATTATTAACCTAAGATACTGATTTCAGCCAATAAATTCTGATTCGAAGTCAAAGATTTGTTTCATTCAAGATATTAGAGTATCGGACTATTGTGATTTCAACTAAACTCGGACCCGTGTCCCTACTTATTGTTTTTACGTTATGAAAAAATTACGCCTGTGAAATATTTTGCCAAGGAATTGTCGACTTTTTTCTACCTGTCGTAAGGTTTAGGAATTGAATTCTTAGCATCGATTGATATCGCGACACGAAGTTCAAAGGCATTTCTTTACCGCAATAGTCACAATCTTGATCGCTGCTTAGTATCCAATTCATTTACTCATTCTCTTATAAATACTTTACATAAATCCGTGCGCGATTATCGTTATAGTATGTAGGTTTGTTTGGCAAAGATTTTACGGGTTTTTTACGTGTTGTTTTCATGTATCAATTTTAAATTTTATTTACAAATAAGTATTTCAATGAGCTGAATATGTTGACAAAGCGAAGGCCGGGAATGTGAATTTAATTGAATTGATACACGAGAATAAGCTCATTGATTTATATGTGCATTGAAGATGTGTTTCGTTCTTGTAGTGTAGAGGCGGCGTCGTTTCGGGGCGTACTGTTCACTATGTTAGGTTCTTGCCTGTTCTAACCGCGCCCGCGCCTTTATGCTGGTATGTTCATTTAACTGTGGCTCATTTGTATCCAAACAATTATTGATGTATCAAAGACACTTAGACCTCATTAAAAAGCTTTCCATATGCTAACTATAGTTTTATTTCAATTCCTAAGTCGCCGTTCACACGAATGGACATACCATCATAGTATCCTTGGTGACTAACGCTACTCTGAATTGCAACACTTCACTATTCGGCACTAGTTGAAAGGTTTAAGTTACTGTAGATCAAATCTGAAAAGTGAAATGAAATTTTAAGTTTATACTTTATAGCCAAATGTTTGTAGGTACACAATTAATTGAACAGCCGTTGTGGTAAAGCGGCTAGCATTTAGTTTTATGACAGAGTTTTATTATAATTTACACGACTGTGAGTCTTGAATTTTTTTAGATTATTGTAACCAGTGCAATTTTTCTGTCATAGAATACACTCATGCATTTGAGATTTATACGTCAAAATTACTTTTTCTTGTCACCATTTGGGGCAACACAAACTGTTTCACAATGGTGAAGCTTTAACTTCTTTTTATTTTAGGTAATTGTGTACATACCTAAACTTATTTTAAAGATCAAGGCATTAAAATAGGTTATTTTAAATTTTAGTGCGAATATTTTCCCATAAATTGTACTCTGAACACTTTATTTTCACTATACTAAAGGTAAGTATATAAACGTTATTCTAAAGTAAACCCATTGAGTGATGGTTACAGTCGAAATGCCTGTAAATTCAAGAGTTTGGAAGCTGTTGAGATGGGTTATAACGTCATAATGTAGTGAAATAAGAAATTGTTCAGGTTTTTACTGTATTTAATTCAACAGTTTTCATTTCAATTGATAAAAGTAATAGATCAGTGTTCTATTCGTTTAGCCTTTTCAATCTCGTATGGTTTTCTAGTCGGCTACCAAGTGCATTCCAAACAATTGTGTGCGATTTTTTTATCTTTTGTAACATGTATCGTCCACTTTCTGATCACATTAAATCAAAGGAAAACCACACACGTTAGAAAAGGCGCTAAGTTTACGTTGAACAGTGTTATTTTTCTTTTGTCAGTTCCAATTTCGTTCTGGTATTTAAAATCGAATTGTTTATTTCCAAATTCATAGTAAGTATAAAACGTGTGTTACAACAAGACCTTACCCACCAATAACACCTGAAGCCACACGTACGTTGATCTAAGTATTAAGTATGTAAGTTATATATTAAATAATAATAAACTGGAAAATGTAAAAAAAATATATGAAATATGTATCGAGCCTCGTTCGTGTGAAATCGTTACCTAATTCACATGCACAAGGATGGTTTTCCGGCTCCCGGCGACAATTCGCCCGATCGAGGCTCACGATTAAATTAAAATAAGGCTTTCTTGCATAGGCGTTATTCAGAAATGAACTTTTGTATGCGTCGAGTGTTCATGTGTAAAATAAAAACTTGTAAGGGAGGTATTATTTCGCCTGTTTGATATAATGTTACTTTCGGATTGGACCGCTACATAATGGCAATAATACTTGTATTACATACGATACATATTACTGATGAAATAATTTATTCTTGCAACGATGCCCATGTACTATGCCCGAATAGAATTATTAGATAATAAATAAAATTAATTAATAAACCGTACTTTCTTTTCATAAATAAATAATTACCTATCAGCCTATCAGGAACTCGGGATAAAAAGTAAACGAAATAATAATTATTATTATTATTTATTATTAGGAGCCTGTAGTGTCCCACTGCAGGGCAAAGGCCTCCCTTCCCTCTCTCCACTCATCCCTGTTCTGGGCTATTGTGGACCACTCCTTAATGTAGGCATCCAACTCATCTCTCCATCTGCGGCGTGGTCTACCACGAGGTCGTTTTAAACGAAATAATAGGAAAAATATTTTATATTTCAATAAATAATTTGATCATAACAGTACACACATTTTATTTACAACTTATGTATCTTTGGTGTTAGATACCTCTGATCATCACCACATTCTATCGCCCTTGTAGGGCCTCCGTACAAAACAGCATGGGGCTTATTACAAGAAAATGAGCCGAGTTTAGACCAAGTCTAACTAAAAAACTGTCCCTAGAAAAACGATCTTTAAATCTCGTACATAGAACGCTTTTTTGTGGTAACAGTTTTGTTTTGACATGTGTCAACATGAGGTTCAAACAAGGTTTTACGTTTTTATAATAAGCAGCCATAGCTTTACAGTTTCATTGTGGTTCCATCCCAGTAAGAACCCAATACATTTATTTGTATGTTACATATAATGGAATCTTTTGGGCATTTAATACATAATGTCTTTTACATATAAGTACTTAAAAGTAATGACAAAATCTCAAAATTTAACATTCACCTATACTTAAAGAATTTACCTACTAAATTCGAAATGGAATGACCTAATTTGATTATGATTACTAAGATGATAAATACAAACATTGTGCAAAATACGCTTATAAGTCTACATATGCTATTATGGTACTTCTAAAGAATTGAGCATTTTAACACGGTTTTTATATAAATTTCACTGTAGAGTATCATGCTTGACTACAATAATCTCATATTAAAATGTGCTTAGACATTCCCACCTTGAACAGAACAGAAAAATGTATGAAAAAGATTAAGAAAAAAAAAACATCTATCGATACATTTTCTGTAGTGCAGTCACATGTTTAGAAAAGCGTACGACAGCATCGACCAAGTGTGTATACCGCAGATTTACCAATTCTCATTATAACTCGCCCTACCTGGCCCTTGATTCATAATACAGCGGAATGCGTTCGGTTCGGGATCGACCGACAGCAACCAATCACAGTGCAGGAATTGATCCGAATTTGACGTCTCTTGCACTGTAATTGGTTGTTGTCGGTGGATTACGAACCGAATGTATTCCGTTGTATTATGAATCAAGGCCCTGACTGCCACTGGAGTAACACGGATTTTTAACTAATTATTACAATTACAAGCCTATGCTAAAAAAGGCACATATTTTACTAATTAAGCTAATAATAAATATGGATAAACTATGAAGACTGTGCATTTTATGCTCAAATATTAACTATTACACAATATTATCTAAAAAGAATTGAGCGTTCGTCGCGCTAATTTTAAGAAACGTATAACTATCAAAGAATACATATAGGTACATATAGGAATGGGGGGTTGCCAGTTGAGGGGTTATTGCTCTTAACTAATTTACAACCTGAAATAAGTATTTCATTGATTTGAAGATCAACTTGAATCCCACTAATATAACAAAGCTGAAAGTTTGCGAGTTTGTTTAGATGTTTGGATGTTTGTGTTTCAATCACGCCTAAACCAGTGAACCGATTTGGATGAAACTTGGAATAGGCGTAGATAGTGACCTGGAATAGCATATAGGCTATTCAAAATGTTGGTACCACGCGAGCGCCGCCGCGCGTAGTAGCTAGTTACTAATAATTATTATTTATGAATACTACATCGAAGGAAATACTAACATGGTAAGTATAAAAATAAGTGAGTGGATTTTTGTCATTGGAAATTGTACTAAAGTGGTAAGTAAAATTTAAACTATCTTAAAATAGAAAAGCTCTATCGTATGAAAAGTTAGCTTTTCAAGGAAATTTGTGAGTTAGGTATGTAGTGTGATTGAATCAAAACAATGATAAACATCGAAGCTTTGAAAACTCATGTAAGAGCACCACAATTTATAGATGTCATGTCATGAATTAAGTTGCGATATTTTGCGAAGTGTGTTTATGTGCTAAAATTGATTCTAAATCAAAAGAGAGTCATATAAAATCCGCGCAACGAAAGAAGTTCTATAAGCGTGGCGCTAGTATCCACGTAAATAAATAGCGTTTTCATTAGTTCCGCAAAATTCCGCTGGAATTCCGTGGCGCGGATTCTTCTACGATTCTGGTTTCTTCCACATCATGAGACCTTCATCCCAGTGTCCAATTGCAGCAGCTGTTTCATCAGCTCGTAGGTAGAGAAGGAAGTAGCAACCATCGGTATAGCTCTGATGTAGTTTATACTCATCCCACGGTACAGACCACGCACTACACCGTTCTCGCGATAAATCAGGGTTAGTGTTTGGATCATACCCATGCTGGAAATAATTAAGAATTTTAACGGCTTTACCAATAAACGTGGTATAGAGTTATGACAGGTATAAACTAATTAGTATGGTTATTCTTAGGTTATACCTGGAATAACTTTATACCATGTTTATTTGAAACATGTAAAAACAGGAGCGCTAAAAACAGTTGAAGACATGAGAACATGTGACACACAGAATGCGTAAGGTAACAAGCAATCCCAGTCTATTGTTTTTTGGAATGAAGTTCCTTTTCCAGTATCGAAGATGGGGGGCAAGAAGAAAAAAAGCGTTCGTTTTTACCGTCACGACACATACATAGGTCAAAACGTCACAGTGTGAAGTGCGCAGTCACAAAGTAGTCCATAGATTGTAACATTGTTAGTACGGAAGAGCGCTTCTAGGATTTTAATTGACAATATTTTATTTGACAAATGCCAAATGTCAAAGTTGAAACTTCGTTCCAACCGTGTTCCACGACGCTCACGTACTTTTTTATACTGTAGTGAAAACACATCGTTTTTCAGGTATGTTTGGTTAGTGGAGGAAAAGTATGGGAAAGTTAGTGCAAGCAATTTAGATAACCAACATTTTTTTATCACTTCAAACTTCTGGAATCTTAATCCGTCTTATTACAAGAAAATGAACAGAGTTTAGACTAAGTCTAACTTAAAAACTGTCCCTAGAAAAACGATCTTTAAATACTCGTGCATAGAACGTTTTATTGTGATAACAGTTTTGTTTTGACATGTGTCAACATGGGGTTCAACTAAGGTTTAACGTTTATGTAGAGTCTGGCAAATGAAAGTAGACCCTGAAAAAGAGGCGGCAAATTCAAAAATATAAGCATAACTCTAAATAATATAATTATTATATTTGGTACTAGAAAATAATAACCAAGTATCAAGTTGTGTTCTTCCAAATGCCCTTATGGGGTTACACGCTTATATTTTTGAATTTGCCGTCTCTTTTTCAGGGTCTACTTTCATTTGCCAGACTCTAATAAGCAGAATTGTTGCAGTTTGAGAGATTATCACACGTGCTTGAACTGACCAATCAGATCACAAAAATGATTTGGCAAACTCTGGTGACGGACACAACACAAAGTACTTACTATTTTTTTGTTGTTGGATATTATTACCATTCCAATTTCATACAAAATGAAACGAGACGTGAATTTTTGACGCTTTCAGCACTAACTTGGATCAATGATAATGATGGGTAAATGTCACACTTAAAGTAATGATAACGAACCTTCTACAAGTGTTGCCAACACCACGTCAGACATGTAATCAAAGTAAATAAAATGTTAGTGCATAGAAAGAACCTAAAGTAAGTAAAAGTAATTCGATTATGTCACAAGAATATTTAAGTAGTTAGTTAATTTGAACATAAGAAAGAGTTAGGTACGCCCACTACTTAATTGATTTTGTTTCGCGATTCTTTTTTATTCGGTTTCCTCCAGATTTGATCCCATTTAAAATTTATTTGTTTTGTACGTTACAATTGTGGACCAATAAAAAAAAGAATTAGAAATCTAGAGGTCCTTAATTTTGAAAATAAACCTTCATCCAAGCTTGTAACTTTGCTTCATCATATAACATTGAAGTCCATTTTCTTAGTATTTCTTGTAAACAATAACATACAATACGCACTACCAATCATTAGCTTTTTTTGATGACGCCTAAAAGACGAAGACAGTGTTGTATAGCTGTCTTGCTCACTCGCTTAGTTTGTTGCATCGTGCTGTCTCGCCTACTCGCGCAAACCTGCGCAATTGTTTAGTGCACCTAACTTCAGACAGGCAAAGATCGGTTGTACGTACTGTACTTACATATTTACAGAAACTAGGTAAGCTACTAATAAAACAAAATACAATAGAATGAATCAAGCTATCTAATAATAATTTGAGAGCCGTGTTGATCGTATAGGGTTGTGCCTCGCCTTTCAATCCGAAGGTCGTGGGTTCGAATCCCGGCCGTGCATCAATGGATTTTTGGTTTCGTAAAATTTATATGTGCTTTAACACGAGTTCATAACGGTGAAGAAAAACATCGTGAGGAAACCCGCAGCTTAGTCAGCTCCACATGTATCGACGTAGTCTTTCCTGTGGGCGGCTGATTAAGCTGAGAGGATGGTTTAGGTGCTGGGCAAGCCTATTCCATCTCAATCAATGTCCCAGGCACTACAGCGTCCCGTTGAATGCAGGCATAGGTTGCCTCCTGACGCTGTATAAATCATCTAATATAGATGTAAAGGCCTAAGCTTTATCTATTATGAAAGTGTTAGTTACCCGAATTTCTCAGTGTGAGGATCCATACAGGCGAGCTGCATGCGCCTGCGCGTGACGTCGAGCGGGTACGACACGGACTGCGCGGCGGCGCCTGCCAGCCCGCCGCACACCAGCTTGCCCGGCACCGTCAGCACTAGCCCACCTGGAAATTTTACATCCATATGTAACTCTGTCTGTCTGTCTTTTGCTAGATTTATTTATTTTTGTTAATTCGACCTGTCGCAAGATTTGTAATTACCTACCTGATTGATTCGTACTTTAGCTTCCTCGATACAGGCGTCGCCTAGTGAGGAAACTATCAGATACCCCCACTTCTGTATCAGCTCTCAGCAAACTACAACATACTTAATTATAAGTCCTCTCTTTTTTATGTTATCTATCTTTAAGTTTTAGTTAAGAATTGATTGTATGTTTTGCTGTAATAAACATTTTTGTATTTGTCTGTCTGTCTGTTTGTTACGCTTTCACGCCTAAACCGCTGAACAGATTAAGCTGAAATTTAGCATGGTTAAAGGTTATATCCCAGGGAAGGACATAGGCTACTTTTTATCCCGAAAAAATGAAAAAATCCCGAGGGACCGCGGGTCACACCGCGGGAGCGCAGCTAGTACTAAATACAATACAATGTTACGTTACTAAAAATTGTGGCACTGGGAGTGAAAACTTGAACGAGGTTTCGGTAACGGTTCTAAAATTTAAAAAATAAAGTGCAAAAAGTTACTATCCCACTGGGATTCGAACTCGGGGCAGTTTCACCCGAGCGGGCCACTCTCACAAATAGACCATTGTGAAAATACTATATGTGACGAAATTATGGTACGTATTAATTATAAGTATTAGTAAGAGATGTGTCGTAATACGGTAACAGTCACGTGACTGAGTTTGATATTTTTCCCCCACCTGAAAAACTCCTAACGCGCCTAAAGTTTTCACTTCAATAAGTAAGCAAGTTCGAATGAGTCAGTGGCCAACTCTGGTGACGGACTCCTTCATGGTTTAACGACTTAACTAGCCGGTACCGACAATATAACGTGCGCTCCGAAGCACGGAAGCGCTCAGATGTAAATGCCACTGGCAGTCACCCATCCACTTGCATACCGTTTCGAAAGTTGCTTTAACTTTGACGATCTATAAAGAACGACGCAAGCAAGACCGCGGATTTACATTGGCAAGGAGCCTCTTTGAGACGCACTTGAAATTTTCACTTCACAAATCACCAACTCACCAGTATTCCGCTCGCACTTGCGACAGAGCGTGGTAGGCAGGTACTTCATGCAGAGGTACTTGAGCGACTCGAAGCAATAGAAGCTGAAGCCGGCGTACGGCACCATTCCCACCATGGTGGGCACGAAGCCGCGGTATAACGCACGTATACCGCCCTCCTGAAATACAAACATACACTTTTAGACTTGTTTGTATTACCTATAGTGGGTCACTCAAGTGTCTACAGTGAAAACACTTTAAACGCTTAAACTGTGTACCTACACTCAGTTGTCAACTCTTAAAACCGTTTGAGAGCCCATAATACTAATTCAGCTTGATTGGTGTATGTCCGTTCTATACATAGGACACCTAACTCATTGGATGTCAACTGAACGATAAGTTACGCTAATGTAGTGTTTTTGAAAATAACACCCAAGGGTACAAACATTCATGAAAGCACACTAAGATTCATGAGAGCCTCTTAGAAGCGCACTTATAATCCTTTCCCACACTGACATTGGTTCGAAAGAACTAGTGACACGACAGAAGACTAAGATTCCTGTGTCGTGATTAACAAAAATCGAGAACCATGGTAACAAAACACCCTTCAGGCGGCTTCAAAAATCCACCACGAGTTGGGTCCACGTTGGGTCTAATTCGAAAAGCTGTCTGATTCAATATCGCAACACACCTTTTGCATCTCAGCCAAGCCCTAGGCCGAGCTTTAAAAGTAAACTCACCGTTTTAAACATGGTGGTAGCCGCGTGAGCGATGCCAGTGTATCGATGTTCGCCGGTGATCTGGAAAGCGAGTCGCGCTCGGATTGTATCGAGCGGGTACGTCAACGTGACGGCTGTCAGGCCCGCGCCCGCGCCCGCTACGAACTTGTCGCCATGTTGTACCCATGGTATGTGCAGACCGGCTAGGTACTGTAAAAAATCACAATGGAATAACGATAAGCTAGATCGTCATTTCATCAGGCATGGAGCGAGCATATTATGCTTACCAAACTAAAATGATAAGGATATAGTAGCCAGAAGATCTCGAAATGTGTGGGTTTTCGAAAAAAATAAAAAATTCAAAATGAATGTCATCAGCATCGGCAGCCCAAATAAACCTATTCTAGCTGGGTAAACCTATTCAAACGACACTCGAATTGATTCTGGTGCTAACTGAGCCATCCAAGTATTTCCCTCTGTGGACCATTCATCCACATTATTATGGCTCCTGTCTGTCTATCCAGGTTTTTAGTTCTTTCTCTTGGGTAGCATACGACGAAGTCATCCTTGGGTAAAGTAGATGGTGATTTCTTAAATATTTCGATAAAGGGCCCTCGAAAGCGTTGTAGAGATAGCCTTTATCATATCTTTTCAAGTGTCAAAAATGTATTTAATCAAAGTCGTTCAAGACATTATCAGTAGTAATAACTTGCTAATACCTTGATTAGGGAGTATCATATCCCACAACGTTTTTTTGCGATCAATACCTACCTACGTACCCTACCGCGTGATGAATTTGGCACGTTATTAGGGAATAAAAGCACTGTTTGGTTTGGTTCCTATATCTCGGTGATCCATTTTAAATCTAACTTTAATTAACGTTTACACGGAATACCAATCAAACGAATCGAGGCTCTAGAGTAAACTCTTGCTATAAGCTCTCTCTAGCAGGGTGCTCAAGAATTGGATAACCACAAACAAACACTCACGCTTCGAGTGTAGGTAATAAATTCGTATTGCTTACTATATTTGAGTATACTACGATATATATATACTACGAGTATACTAACATGTCGCGTATTGAGCGCAATAAAACCATCTTCATTTCTGTCGAATAATATGTTCCGGTTACGCAGTCAAACCATTATGGGCTGGTAGGCTGGGCAACGCATACCATACCTGTCGGCCATCACTCTCTCTTTCGTTAGGGTCAGAGTACTGTAGGTCACAGAAACATTATACTGTCTGGCATCCTGCAGTTTCCGACGAATAGGAACGGATACGTCAGATATGAAGTATTTAAAATACTCTTAGCACTTGGAAATTATAATTAGAAACTTCGAATTGGCAGATAGATTAAGTAAGACCATGATAGAGTCGCTATCTATGTATGTAGTGTGTAGTTGTAATGTAACATCTTCATTTGATGGCGATAAATATTGAAGCATTTTTGTTAAGTGACATTATTTGAATGACGAAATTTACTTTTGAAACCTTTTATGGACAGTGCAATGATGGAGGTCACAAAATGACGATTACGTTGAAAGCGGCCTTTGTCCCTCCCTCGGCCGTCACATTTCAAAATAAAGATCTGTCCGATACAGCTTATCGATAAAATGTCACTTAAAAGATAAATTTTGATGTGTGTTCTACAAGCTCTAAGTTATTGAGAATGTTATTTTTAAATCAATGAAATGAGATGACAATAGATAGAGCAGCTGGTTGACGGGAGCTTATTGTGTTCATTAAGTAAGTTCTTTGCGTCAGTAGCCAACTCAGGTGACTGAGTTTTTATACCTCCATCATGGCTTAAAGATTAAATAGCCGGGACTGACAATTTAACGGGCCCTCCGAAGCACGGAAGTCAGTTGATAATGCCACTGGCAGTCAGCTATCCGCTTACTGACTGGTCAGGGGTATTCGCGTTCCTTTTTTCGTTCGTTTGATGAATATTCGGATGTTACTTTGGCCAATTTTTGGTTTTGGAATATTTGATCCTAGGTTAGGACCGTGTTTTAACGTTTGAAAAATTGGCCCTTGAAGTCAGAAATCGTAGTAACATCCGAATATTCATCGAACGAACGAAAAAAGAAACGCGAATACGGCCCCTGAACTATGCTTTACTTCGATGATCAATCAAGAACGACTAAGCGAGGTACACCACGAGCGCTTCGTTGTTATGTCCATAACAGCGATGTTCCTTACTACGTAATTAATAAGCCCGTAAGGACTAAATCCCGTACAATTCTAAACGCCGTAAGGCCAGTGACCGTGAACTGGCGCACATAACAGTACTTCTCCAGTCGTTTGCAGGTCCAAGTGCTGCCGACAATACAGTCACAGAGAACGCAAAATAAAAAAGAAAGATTGCTTACAACTAACAAGGTTTGACCCAATAGTTACAAGTAGCCTTGGCCTTACATACTTGGGTATACAGGTTGTACTGCCGCGAAATTGATCACGTATCAGTTTATAACTTGAACTTAAAAAAAAATATCAATTCATAAACTGCGCTTATCAGAAGCATGAAGATCATATTGCAAATTGTGATTCACTAGTTTAAACTCTAATCAACACACTCACTTGAGCTGTGCACGAAAGTGGACGAAAGGAGCCTCTTTGAGGCGCACTTATAATCCTTTCACCACACTGGTTCGAAAGAACTGGTGACACGACAACAAGAAGAAGACTTGAGCTGTGAAACTAGTCTCTAGTTCGAAAAAAAGTGATTAAAAATAATTTTGATCAGCACTTTAAAGGTAGTACCTACCTTTAACAGAATTTTGTGATTGATTTTTTTTTTATCTGAATTTGATGACTGACCTTTTGGGGATTTTGGTGGCATTGTTTAGATTTATTTATTTTCAACTAACTGTAGGTAGATACCTATTCGTATAACTATTCCACAGACAAAATCATTATGGTATGAATTAAGTAAACATTGAATGTGTGCCATTATGACATGTGTGTATTTAAAATTCTACTCAAGTTCGAGGTCACTCAAGACAACTTCTTGTGTACCTGATCAATTCCTTGACATAATTGGTTTTTTTACTTAATAGTTTAAATATGATAGTACATAATTTTAATTTAAGCATGAACTGGTGCTGAAGATGATAAAGAGAGTGAATGAGACAAAATATAATTGAATGAAGAGTCTAAAGAGATAGATATAATCAATGTACTATATCAGTGACAGAATCATCAAAATCAGATCAACTATAATCTCAAGATATCTACACTAATAATAATCTACACTAATCTACACTAATATTATAAAGAGGAAACATTTGTTTGTTTGTTTGTTTGTTTGTTTGAATTGAATAGGCTCCGAAACTACTGGACCGATTTGAAAAATTCTTTCACCATTAGAATCCTACATTATCTGTGATGAACATAGGCTATAAATTATTTTCAAAAAAATTAGAGATCCTTATGAAAATTGCAATAATGTAACCAAAGGTGTAAAAATTTTGAACATAAAATTCTTCATATCGCGTGCGCTGCGAAAACTATTGATGATAGAACAAAAAAATGTTGTACAATATTAAAGAACGTATCAATACCTACAAAAAAGTCAGCGATAGCATATGTCCAACTATTGTGGTTGTGTCAGAATAACAACATTTATAATTTAAAAAGAGAATAAAAATGCCGACCAAAAGCAGACCACGTTATTCTTATTTTGGTATTTATTCTTATCCAAATAAATTCCTTCGTAGTAAAGGCTGTTTCAGTACCCGTCGATTAATTTTTGAATGATTGAAATCGGACATTTTATTCAAAAGTTATCATGAGTTTAAAAATGTAAGATACATCGCGACCACAGAATAAATATCAGTTAGTACGGTAGGACAAGTGTCTGGGATTTTTAACACAGGTAACGGGATATTAACCATGATTAATACCATAGATACTATTGATCTGATCATGGCGTATGCAACTGCGCCGAAATATCGGGAAACTCAAAAAACATTAAATAATGGTAAATATCCCGTTAACTGTGTTAAAAATGTTGAAAACCATGATAGTTTAAAAAGTGTCTGGGAACTATGGAATGAATGGAAGGGAGTGGTAATATATCAATGAAATATATATGGGAGGTAGGGGAGCATTGGGCAGTAGGGAGGTTTGGACACCCCCGTGTCATGTCGGCCAGAAACCATCATGCCTATCGTCAAATCGGAATTTGATCAGTTAGAATTGACCATTTTTGGGGGTGGATTGACATGATGGTGTATGGCCGGCATAACACGGGAGTTTGCCGGTGGTGTCCAAACCTGCCTTACTGCCCAATACTCCCCTACCTACCTTAGACCTTACCTACATATTAACCTCTAAACTTTAAAGGATCATACATCCCGCTCCGGGACCGCCATGTTATTATTAAATATTTGTTAAATCCATACTTCCATACTATCCATACTAATATTATAAATCTGAAAGTAACTCTGTCTGTCTGTCTGTCTGTCTGTTTGTTACGCTTTCACGCCCAAACCGCTAAACAGATTAAGCTGAAATTTGGCATGGATAAAGATTATACCCCAGGGACGGACATAGGCTACTTTTTCTTTAAATATTTATAAGGGGGCGTGAAAATAAGGGTTGCAAGTTTGTATGGGGAAAAAAGTTGAGCGACGCTGGGCGAGGTCATAAAGATGATGGGTGACCGCCACTTTTTGCTCTGTTTTTGCATTGCAGATTTTTTTGTTTTTTTTTTCTCATTTTGCATGATAAATGATTTTTAAATTAATTAAAAACATGTAACATGTATATTTCCACTCATCAAAACATACGAAATTAAGATTTTATTGGTATATTAAAATACTTTTTCTTAGGCTTTGGTTCGAACGCCATCTATATCACCGAGGTCAAAACTGCTTTTTACTTTTTTTCTCCTAGGTGGCGTTTCTACTATAGCGGAGGTCGAGATACGATCATTTTGAGTTTTGAAAGCTATTGGAGATTTTTGCTTAGACTTTTCGATAATTTTTATAGGTTTTCAACTTATATTATTTTACTGACGAAATCGCGGGTACCAGCTAGAAAATAAAATATTTTTCCTTGGCGTTGATTAGCAACGCTAGCAACGCCATCTATATTTTTCATTTTCACAACTAGGTAGCGTTGCGAGATCAAGAATACAGATCATTTAGCGTTTTGGAAATTAAAATAGGCAGTTTCATAGACGTGACGACTTAACCGATTGTAATGAAATTTGGAACGTAGATGCTTTAGCTTTTTTACTTGAATATATGCTTATCTAATTAAAAAAAATCAACCCATATGGATGTTTTACAGGGTGTTAAAGTTAGTATGGAAAATTTGATTCCTTTTTATTCACTTCAAACACAGTGTAAATAAACTTTAGGTAACACTCCTGCACTTGAATCCTAATAATGCGCAGACGAAGTTGCGCGGGTCAGCTAGTAATATAATATTATAAAGAGGAAACATTTATTTTGTTTGTTTGTTTGTTTGAATTGAATAGGCTCCGAAACTACTGGACCGATTTGAAAAATTCTTTCACCATTAGAATCTTACATTATCTGTGATGAACATAGGCTATAAATTATTTTCAAAAAAATTAGAAATCCTTATGAAAATTGCAATAATGTAACCAAAGGTGTAAAAATTTTGAACATAAAATTCTTCATATCGCGTGCGCTGCGAAAACTATTGATGATAGAACAAAAAAATGTTGTACAATATTAAAGAACGTATCAATATCTACAAAAAAGTCAGCGATAGCATATGTCCAACTATTGTGGTTGTGTCAGAATAACAACTTTTATAATTTAAAAAGTGAATAAAAATGCCGACCAAAAGCAGACCACGTTATTCTTATTTTGGTATTTATTCTTATCCAAATAAATTCCTTCGTAGTAAAGGCTGTTTCAGTACCCGTCGATTACTTTTTGAATGATTGAAATTGGACATTTTATTCAAAAGTTATCATGAGTTTAAAAATGTAAGATACATCGCGACCACAGAATAAATATCAGTTAGTACGGTAGGACAAGTGTCTGGGATTTTTAACACATTTTAATTAACCATGATTAATACCATAGATACTATTGATCATGGCGTATGCAACTGCGCCGAAATATCGGGAAACTCAAAAAACATTAAATCATGGTAAATATCCCGTTAACTGTGTTAAAAATGTTGAAAACCATGATACATCTTTAGAGATATATTTTGTAACAGGATTTTATCGCGTATTACCTTTATTATTTCCCGACGTTTCGGCTGTATTGCAACAACCGTGGTCGCGGGCGAACTGGAGGTAGGTCAGCGGAGCCGACGAAAAGTGGCGGTAGTTATATAGAACTACCCTCCACTAATCTTCAGAAATAAGATCGGCCGCACGTCCACCACGGCACACTACACTAACAGTATCTTCACACCGAAAAGTCACATTACGACGCGCCTTGCACCTACTAATCACGGGATTCCACGCAGTTGGGAGCTTGAAACCATCCTCACGATTGAAATTTGGGTACTTCTTGATTTCAATTGCCTCACGAATCATTCGCTTGTAATATTGTCTTTCGTTGGCAAGAATCTTCGGATCATGAAGCTCAATCCAGTGATTAGGCCCTGAATCCACTACGTGCTCAGCTATCGCCGATTTATTAACCTGGCGGTTCTTAACTACTGCTATGTGTTCCTTTATGCGTTCAGCTATTGTACGCTTCGTTTGCCCAATATAGGAACGGCCACAACTACAGTCTATCTTATACACGCCAGGTACTTGAAAAGGTATGACGTCTTTCGGTGATCTTAACAGCTTTGCTACTTTAGTAAAAGGTGTAAAAATGGTCTTGATAGAAAATTTCTTTAAAACATTGCCAATTTTGTCCGTCACTCCTTTTACATAAGGCAAGTATGTGGGCTGTCTGCTAACATCCGGTAATTCCCTTCTACTCGTACAATTCCGACGTCGCCTCTTCAAACCTTTGTAGCCATTTCGTTTGAGAACCTCCTGAACATGCGCCAGTTCTCCCTCTAAATGTTCAGGGTCACAAAGATCATATGCTCTGCTAGTTAAAGAGGACACTACAGAATGTAGTTGACGAGGATGGTGGTGTGATGCAGCATTTAAATACCTGTCTGTGTGTGTTGGCTTTCGATATACCTACAGAGTGCGCTAAGGAACCATCAGTTCTCACCATTATTTTTACATCAAGAAAAGCCAATGTTCTTTCTTCCTCCGTTTCATGAGTAAACTTAATTTTAGGGTGGATTGAGTTCAAGTAGGTATTCAATTTCTCAATATCGTGTACCCCACCCTTCAATATACAGAATACGTCATCAACATATCGCTTCCACATTTTTACACCATAGCCATTCAGATCTAAAATATTTTCAAAATGCTCCATCCAGATATTTGCCAACACCGGCGCCACTGGGCTGCCCATGGCTACCCCGTCAATCTGGAGGTAATACTGTCCTTGGTATAAGAAAAAACTGCCATCTAAACAGTTCCGAAGCATAATGATATATTGTTCTGGAAGTTCGTTGTCCTTCAGCTTTTCTATCACCACATCAAGGCATTCTGCTACTGGGACATTGGTGAAAAGGGACTCTACGTCAAAACTCACCAAAATGTCATCAGGTTCCATTTTTATGCACTTGATTATGTCAATAAAATGGCGAGAATCTTTTACAAAAGATGACGTTTTTCCTACGATCGGCTGTAGTACTGCAGCAACATGCTTAGCCAATTTGTAAGTGGGTGAGTTAATTTGACTCACTATGGGTCGTATAAAATCCTGTTACAAAATATATCTCTAAAGATGAATTGTGATCGCGAAAGTTTAAGAAAGACTAAAACCATGATAGTTTAAAAAGTGTCTGGGAACTATGGAATGAATGGAAGGGAGTGGTAATATATCAATGAAATATATATGGGAGGTAGGGGAGCATTGGGCAGTAGGGAGGTTTGGACACCCCCGTGTCATGTCGGCCATAAACCATCATGCCTATCGTCAAATCGGAATTTGATCAGTTAGAATTGACCATGTATGGGGGTGGATTGGCATGACTCATGGTGGATTGGCATGATGGTGTATGGCCGGCATAACACGGGGATTTGCCGGTGGTGTCCAAACCTGCCTTACTGCCCAATACTCCCTTACCTACCTTAGACCTTACCTACATATTAACCTCTAAACTTTAAAGGATCATACTTCCCGCTCCGGGATCACCATGTTGTTATTAAATTTTTGTTAAATACCTATAATAAACCCGTGCGAAGCCGGGGCGGACAGCTAGTTTTAAAATAAACATTCTTGAATGACAGGGGCTGTTTTTTTGTTCAATTCATGTTGTTTGTTTTCTTAAGAGCCTCTTTATTACAGCTAAGTATTATATAAAAATATAAAAAACTTAGTCAATATTTTTTAAACAATTTAACTACGAAGACACACATATTTAACTATCCGTCTATCTGTAAGCACACCGGAAGTTATAATTTAAAGGAATGCTGCAGAAATAAAAAGCATACCTTTTTATAAATCTCAAAACTGGTAAACTGTGTTGCTGCATATGGGAATATCCGGACCATCTGAGCCCCATTTCCTTTATACAATGCCGCAAGTGATTCCTGATTGACAATGGCTTGCAGACCTCCAAACACTCCGTGGTGCTTGTAGTGTGAGGACTGAGCTTGAAGAAGGATTTTGATGCGGTCCAGAGGTGCTACCGTTGTTTTTGCACACATGCCAGCTACACCTGTGATTTGAAAGGCAGTAAAAAAATATTTTTTATTTTTTTTTCTCTATTTTTGCAAAGATTGAATATAATTATTTGAAAAATATCTTTAACATTGGATTCACTTACCACCAGCCAGCAAGTTCTTGAGGATAAAGTCAAGATTGGTGGTTTTCTGCTCTATTTTGAGAGCCATTTTACACTAAACCAAATAATAACAGAACTATTCAAGCACAAAAGGAGTTTCACCAAACATTTATTTAGAAATTAGCACAGTCTTCACCATGGTTCGCTTTCGAAATTCGAATTAATTTATTCAAGTATAACGACAACTGGACACTTCTTGATGATTTACACGCGACGCGGTTCGACTTTCTCCAGCGATTTTATGTCAGTGGTGGCGGTACGCCACGGTACACGCCTCGGAGCGCCACGACTCAACTAAACTGACTCACGGACTCACGTTAGGAGCGACCGACGCGGCTTCAACTTCAACTTGCGTTCCAAAAACTTGTTTTTTGTGTGAAATGCTATCAGCTGTTCTCAATTTACCACGGCCTCAATGTTTGTTTATTCAACGATTTACTTAGTTGATTCGCATAGACGAAGAGCCAAATAGATAAATAAAGTGGTTAGAAATATATTTTCATTCAAGATTCATTATTTTTCTCCTGTATTTTTCAAGAAAACAACTTTTCTTTCACTGATGGAAAATTAAATTATCTTACTTAATGACATGTTTGACAACTTCTTGAAGTTGACATTGAAATTGGTTATGACTTTGACGTTTGAATGAAGTGAAGTCTTGGAAAAAGTTACTGTGGCAAGTGGCAACTGAGATAAACATTGACATGACATGAATACTTCTGGCAGAATTGTGACAGCAAGTCGCAGAAGCCATAAACCAAGAAACTGAAAAAAAAAAAACTGACATGAATACTTATTAATATAATTATACCTATTTACAGAAACTAAGCTACTACATATTTACAAAATACAACAGGATTAGTCAAGCTATCTATGGATCGTTAGAAACGATCTATAGATTAAATACTTAATTAAAACTTGACATTGGCAGAATTATACTGTTACGCCGTTAGTACACCGACGCATATATATCTCTATGACCGACGCATTCGCATGCGAATGCGAAACCATTGCGAACCAACGAAAAATCTGTCCCGTAGTATGGCAGAGTTTCAAACACGCTCTGTCTCACTCTAGCACATAGCTAATGAAATAGGTGCGTCCTTGTCGGTAGGGGAGGTGGGGAGCATTGATACAAGGGGCACATTGATACACTAGTCTTATCTAATAATTGAGTGAATGGATTTGAATGGCTCCATCTCTAAAACGTTAGGAAAAACTTCCGAACGCATCCATTGTAACCGCAGCGACCGTCTATCAACGGGCGGCCTTGGGCATGTCAAGACGTGTTTTGAGCGTCCCTATGTAAATTTTGATGCAATATGTGAAAGTGTTTCAACACTCTTCGATAACATCTAACGAGGATCTTTATATACCAGTGGTAAGTTAAACTATCAATTATTATAAATTTTATTAATTTTACTTAAAATCAACGTTAGTTTTAATATGATAATTTGATTTTTTTTAAATGTCGTTTGGGGCACTTTGATGCAACAAAGTGCGGGGCACATTGATGTGTATCATTGTGCCCCGTCTCTGTATTAAGGTGCCCCATTTCTGTTTTTCCAGAAAGCGAAAGAATTAAAAACTGCTAAGAAATTATTGGGAATCACAGAAAGTAAAAAGCCTAAAAAGAAGAAAGTCTGTCCTCGTTTGCCAGAATATAAATGTTGGGGATTTCCTTTCTATTAAATTTAAAAAAAGATCGGTGCTCCACTACGTGGCCAAAGTCATTAGTAAATACAATTTGACTGAGTATGAGGTGTTATACTAGAAAAAATAATAGTGGCACTCCGGGAGTGCCGACAGAAGTGAAAGCTTGAACAGATACAGATACTCATACAGAGGTGTCGGTAACGGTAACAGTGTCGCGAATTCAATGGTTTTTTTCCCCATCTCAAAAATTCAAAACATCATTAGGCGCGTTGAGCGCGCCTAAAGATGTTTTCACTTCAAAAAAGTACCAGGTCTTATATTTTGTCTTTTCAGATGTCGAAGACACAGCAAGTGTTGATTTTAGAGTTTTACACCTGCCTACACCAAATTTTACGAAAGGCACTACTCGAACCTCATCTATGTATACTTTTTCTATTAATTTGAGTGAATATAATGTGCAATGAAAGAAAAAAATATAAGCATTACTTTTTCATATTAAGTTTGATAGTTTGATTTATAGTTTGTTTGAGACTGACTGTGATTAAGATTTGTTTTAATAATTTAATTACATATATTATAAGGCCGATTATGATCTCATCACAATAAACAAGTAGAATCAATGTAAAATTGTTTTAATTTGATTATTTTCATAGATTTTCCACCCTGTATGAAAGTGCCCCACGTGGTGTATCAAAGTACCCCGCTAGTGGGGCAGATTGATACAAAACCCATTTTTTACTAAACCTAATTTTTTTCTTTTCTGTGATAACTTAAACAATTTTAAACTATGACATTATAATATTTAATTATTTAGCTATACGTAAAATGCAAAATTAATGAAAAATATTATGTTTATACACATTTTATGGAACTTTAAATTTTTGTGTATCAATCTGCCCCACTTCCCCCTACTGTTTCGCATGGTATTGCGAAATTTGTCGTTACACCGACGCAGACGTTTCGTGTGTGGTGTTTCGCATCGCAATGCGAATGCTTCGATCTTTCGATGAGGACAGATTTTCGCACTGTTTCGCCAGCTCCTCAGTTTTTTTGGAGATGAGTTTTTAGTTTGGGCACTTATCCAAATTTCAATTTTTTATTGGTACTCGGGAATCCTCTGCTTTGTCTGATTCCAATGTAAAATTAACCTATCTAGTTAAAAGTAATAATAAAAGCTTATTTATAGTACTCTCACTGTTATATTTTAAATTAGCAGAGTTTTACCTACCATTAAAACTCTTATTATGTCCGGAGCCTTATTCGAAGCCTTTTAAACATATTTTGAGAGATGGTAGTCCTTCCGTTTCCGGCCGTATTTTATAATATTTAACAGTTTAGTTCCGATATCGGGCACTAGGGGGCGCTTGGGTGCTTCTTCCGTCGTCCATGTTCACCAGGTTTAGTGCGAGCTGTTTCTTGTCATTGCGGGTCTCAAAATAACTTAAACTATTATATTGTACTACAACTTCAACTATCCCATTAAGTATTATGTTTAACTAGCTGTCCGCCCCGGCTTCGCACGGGTTTATTATAGGTATTTAACAAAAATGTAATAACAACATGGCGGCCCGGTATGATCCTTTACAGTTTAGAGGTTAATATGTAGGTAAGGTCTAAGGTAGGTAGGGGAGTATTGGGCAGTGAGGCAGGTTTGGACACCACCGGCAAATCCCCGTGTTATGCCGGCCATACACCATTATGCCAATCCACCATTATTCATGCCAATCCACCCCCATACATGGTCAATTCTAACTGATCAAATTCCGATTTGACGATAGGCATGATGGTTTATGGCCGACATGACACGGGGGTGTCCAAACCTTCCTACTGCCCAATGCTCCCCTACCTCCCATATAATTATATTTCATTGATATATTACCACTCCCCTCTCCCATTCCATAGTTCCCAGACACTTTTTAAACTACCTATCATGGTTTTCAACATTTTTAACACAGTTAACGGGATATTTACCATGATTTAATGTTGCATACGCCATGATCAATAGTATCTATGGTATTAATCGTGGTTAATATCCCGTTACCTGTGTTAAAAATCCCAGACACTTGTCCTACCGTACTAACTGATATTTATTCTGTGGTCGCGATGTATCTTACATTTTTAAACTCATGATAACTTTTGAATAAAATGTCCGATTTCAATCATTCAAAAAGAAATCGACGGGTACTGAAACAGCCTTTACTACGAAGGAATTTATTTGGATAAGAATAAATACCAAAAATAAGAATAACGTGGTCTGCTTTTGGTCGGCATTTTTATTCATTTTTTAAATTATAAAAGTTGTTATTCTGACACAACCACAATAGTTGGACATATGCTATCGCTGACTTTTTTGTAGATATTGATACGTTCTTTAATATTGTAGAACATTTTTTTGTTCTATCATCAATAGTTTTCGCAGCGCACGCGATATGAAGAATTTTATGTTCAAAATTTTTACACCTGTGGTTACATTATTGCAATTTTCATAAGGATCTCTAATTTTTTTGAAAATAATTTATAGCCTATGTTCATCAGAGATAATGTAGGATTCTAATGGTGAAAGAATTTTTCAAATCGGTCCAGTAGTTTCGGAGCCTATTCAATTCAAACAAACAAACAAATGTTTCCTCTTTATAATAGTGTAGAAAATAATTTATAGCCTATGTTCATCAGAGATAATGTAGGATTCTAATGGTGAAAGAATTTTTCAAATCGGTCCAGTAGTTTCGGAGCCTATTCAATTCAAACAAACAAACAAATGTTTCCTCTTTATAATATAGTATTATGTTTAACTAGGTATACAACTAAGACACCAGGCAGAACTGACTGTAAGGCTTCGAATAAGGCTCCGGACATAATAAGAGTTTTAATGGTAGGTAAAACTCTGCTATTATGTCCTTTCGCCGTTATTCGAAGCCTTTTAAACATATTTTGAGACAGTGTTTGTTCTCGCCTGGTGAACAGGACGCCAATGTGATTAACACAATATAAATAGTTCAACAATCAATGTAGAGGCATTATTAATCAAATAGTATTAAATTTCTAAAATATACTAGTCTACTACTTTTAAATCACAATAGGTATGATAATAATTATAATCATGCTACCTGCCCCCTTAGCATGGCGTTTGTCTAGATACCGGAGAATAGATATAAATGACAGTCATGACATTAGAGTGTGGATAAAACTGGAAGAATGTGGATAAAAGTTACTTTTATCTACACTCTAATGTCATTAATGTCACTTTTATCTATTCTCCGGTACCTAGACAATCGCCATGCTAAGGGGGCTGAAGTACATTATTATAACCTAGGTAGGTACTTAAATTATTTAAGTATCTACATCTAAATCTTGTTTACATTCTATGTTCTAAATCAATTTTTTTTTTTTTTTTTAATGTACAGGTTCAAAAAGTGCCCCCAATGAGGTGCTAATTGAAGTGTTGACTGGTCTAGATCTAACTTCTTTCCTATAAAACTTAACAAAAGTATTTTCTGATCTCCAATTAGCCCTTGCCAAAATTTTATCTAATGGTTCTCTGTCCAGCCAACCCCTGGAAGCGACTGCTGACCGCACACTACCAGGAGTTGCCTCGACACCAGCTTCTCTCAAAACAGACTTAACCCATCCTGAAATAACAGTTCTAGAAGCTGCTTTAGCTATACCACGAACAGTTACGAACAGACTCTTAGTATTAGCTTCCTCTCTCCTGTTTTTCCCTAGTAAAAGCAACTTTTTAATCCACCAAACTGGATCTAAATTTAGATTATCTTTATTTGAGAATAGTTTCCAACCAGACTGTATAAACGATTCCGAATCTGTTTTGGATCCATACATAGGCCATAGTGTCACAGAACTATCATTGCTATGGATAACAAATAAGCCTTCTGCTATGCTTAATAGTGTTAGGTCGTGTACGCGACGCCCAGAGCAAAGTAATAGAAGAATAGCACAGCGTCGTGAAGCTTCATACAAGCTTTCAGAATTAACGAAATTGGTTGATAGCCAAGAAATTAAAACACTAGTATCCCAAACAGAACGTTGTGGTCGTGATGCGGAACTACTAAGGGAAATTGACTTTAGAATTTGCTTAACTAATACATGAGAACTAAGACGAGAAGTACCTTCTGTACCACACAGTGTAGAAACAACAGATTTGTGGACTAAAATTGTTCTGTATGCCAAACCCTCCTTAAGATGGAGATCAGCTAAAAACTTTGCTAACTCTGAACCAGTAGGATTAGTGGCACAAACCGCAGATTCTCTACACCACTTCACCCATCGCTCCCATGCTGGCTTGTAAGTATTAAGAGTAGATTTTCGCCAACCTCCCTGTAATAAAGCTTTTTGTTGACCTGTCCAAGATTCTACAGCCCGAGACCACCCCCACATCTCCAAACCTCCAGCGCTAGATCCTGAACCTTCGGTGGAGGGTGACCTGTTGAAAGATCTATCAAGACGGTCTCTAGCCGACGAATTGTAAATGGTGGACCTCTCGCTCGAACTTTGAGATCTGCTCTCCAAAACGCCTGAGGCCACTTCGGAGCTACAATGAGATACGTACCTTTGGCCCGATTGAGGTGCATGAGAACTCACGGCATCAGATTCGGAGGTGGAAACACCCACGCAAGCCTGAACTCCCATTCCCAAGCGAATGCGTTGTGTCTCCACGCTAGAGGATCTCTCTGATCGAGACTTACATATTTTGGTACCACATGAGATCGAGCGGACGCGAACAGATCTACTTCCGGAGTGCCCCATTTGGCAAATACCTTTTTTGTAAACGATGGAGCTAGGTGCCACTCTGGGACTATGGACTTCCGAGAGAGTCGATCGGCCACACTGTTGTATCTGCCCGGAATGTGATGGGCTACTAAGTGAATGTCGAAGCGATCTAGTATTTTGAAAATCTGATAAGTTAGATTCATCAGCTTGGTCGATCGACTTCCCCCCTCGTTCCTCAGATATGCTACGACGGATCTGTTGTCGCACTGTAACATCACCGACGAATGACTCAGAAAAAGACCGAATTTGTACAAACATTTCAGAATAGTCAACATTTCTTTGTAATTCGAATGAAACGACCCTTCGGTGCCTAGCCAGTCTCCTCTTATTTGGACTCCGTTCAGTTCGGCTCCCCAACCGATGTCCGACGCATCTGTCGTCAAGAAGTGTGTTTTGGACGGAGGGTGGAGCCTGGATGACTTTCGACAATTTATCATCCACCACTTGAGCTCCCTGACTGACAGAACAGGAAGAGGAAACAGACTCCCTGGATGTTTCTGAAGAAGACTGTTGCAATGAGCTAACAGGTGCCGAAAGTTGAGACGACCCTGTGGAACGACCAGCCGGGCAAAATTTAAGCTTCCTACAATACTCTGTATTTCTCGAAGGGTAGCCTTTTTTGGGTTTAGCAATTTTGAAATCACCCCTCTCAGACCTAAAATCTTTTTGTTTGGAAGTAGCTTCTTGTTCTCCCACGTATCCCATACAAGACCTAGATACTCCATCGACTTTTTGGGAATAAGAATGGACTTCTCCATGTTCACTTTCCACCCTAGATCTTGCATAGTTTTGAAGACAATTTCGGTTTGAACTATCAATTTTGACCTGTCCTGACAAGCAATTAGGAAATCGTCCAGAAAGACAACTATCCGTATTCCCTGCTCTCTGAGAATTTCCGCAGTCCAGTTCGAAAGGGAAGCAAAAATTTTTGGACTGGTCGCAAGCCCAAAGGGTAAACAGGTCATTTGTAGTAGCTGATCTTTGTATTTGAGTCTGAGGAAGCAACGGTGGCTCCGTGAAACTGGCACATGGTAATACGCCTGAGTCAGATCTACTTTTACCATCCAATCGTTCGGTTGTATGAACTCTGGAATTCGATGGACAGAGATTAATCGGAATTTCGTTACCTTTACATATTGATTTAGATTTTTTAGGTTGAAAATTGGTCGCATGGAACCATCGCTTTTGGGAACCAAAAATAGGGTTGATAGAAAACTGGGCGTGTCGGGGGCACATTCTAGGATACTTTCCTTCACCATACTGTTTACGATCTGGTCCATTTGGGAAGATGGAGCAGTCAGGTAACGAGCGCTGATAAGCTCTGGTGAGATTAACGGTGGCTTTGCTTGGAATGGAATCTTGTAACCCGTAATTATTTGTAAAAGAGGACTTGGTGCACCCTTTATTCTCCAAGCTTCTACAAAGAACTTTAGCCTGCCCCCCCGAAACGCCTGCATCGCGTCAATATTTCCTATCTCCTTTACCTTTGCCACGAGAGGAGCTGGGTTGGTTGTGTAGTCCTCCCTGTTTACCAAACGATTTTTTGTGGTTTGCCGGGGCTTGCTGACGTGGGGCAGATGTTTGAGGTCTAAACTGTGGTCGAAAAAATCGTTCAGAATTCCCATACGCTGGGAATTCATAGTTGTAACCATATGGGTAAAAGGGCCGCGCCCCTTGCGGTGGCGGCGGGTACCTGTTCACGTTAAGCGGTGCATAGGAGCGACCGGCTTGGTTATAACCGCTGGGTCCAGGTTGCGCAGCCTGGGACCCAGATGTAACTCTCTTCTCTTGCGCAGAGAAGGAGGGTTTTGGGGCATTAAAGATTTTACCGACCCCGCCGTTATTTTTGAGAAACTCTACAAATTGTTCCTTGTCAAACAAATACTCGCAAGATGGAGGTATTTTCTTTAAACTAGCTCGCAAAAACTTATCTTTTACTTGACTAATGAATGCATCACGTCTTTGTTCAATAACATCTGCCCTGCGGCCACACACTAATTGCAAACAATCTAGAGAGATTTTTTGAAAATCCCCAGAAAAAACTTCTTTTATTTTAGAAATCAATGACTCGCTATCTAAGGAATCAACGTTTTGAGACCATTGAATTAAATCAGATACCCCATTTTTTAAAGCATCACTCTGCATAATGACCGCACGGGTAATGGCACCCAAAGATTTATCAGTTGCAGATAAACTGCTCTGCTTTTCGAATTGCTTTATTTCGTCATTTGCCTCCAAGTCAACAAACCCCGGGCGTGCATTGTAAGATTTTTGAATTTCAGAATAACGTACATTTGTCCAGTTTTCGGACTTAAAATGCTGTAATGAATTCAACACCTTCAAATGCTCAGAAGAGGCACTTGCAATAGATGGTTCTTTCAAATTGGTGGTTAACTCAAAATCGAATTTGAGGGTAGGTTCGACCGTTTCCTCAGACAGGACCGGCTCCACGGCGGCGGGCTCCTCATTATGTACAACATTGCAATCGGTAGGATGCCAACAACCAGTAGGAGGGTAGGCATTCCAAGATAGAAATTTTTGTATTTCACTTACTTGTTTGGTAAGGTGTTTCAGAACCTTACCATCCCTACGCGATCTTTTCGCTTCACGTTTCTCTGCATCTCGCGCCTTACGCTTGCGCCTGCTTCGATTCTCCACACCATCACCGCCTTCTTCGCTTGAAGGCGACGAAGCAGGCAACCGATCACGCACGTCATCACTATCACTATCACTTGACATTATTTAATCGGAACTTTGATTTACTTTTACTTAATTTATATTTATAATTTTTAATAATTAATTGAAATTTTGAAAAATAAAAATATTTTAACGAACGCTAACAGCGTTATTTTAATTTATTATCTTTTTTTTTTCGCGAACGCGAACTTTTTAAAGACGTCTTTACGGCACGAAAATCAGGACGCCAATGACAAGAAACAGCTCGCACTAAACCTGGTGAACATGGACGACGGAAGAAGCACCCAATCGCCCCCTAGTGCCCGATATCGGAACTAAACTGTTAAATATTATAAAATACGGCCGGAAACGGAAGGACTACCATCTCTCAAAATATGTTTAAAAGGCTTCGAATAACGGCGAAAGGACATAATAGTATATTCTCATTTATTCTGTAGATTTTCAGAAATCAATTTATACAGTTGGCACAGTTTTTACTATGCATGTCTGCAGTTTTTCACTGAGTTGGAGTTGGCAGTACTGACTACCTGACAGATTTTTCGTTGGTTCGCATCCGCATGCGAATTCGTCGGTGTACTAACGTTCCGCAGGTGTTTCGCATCGCAGTAGTTTCGGAGCGGTTCGCAATTCGGAAATGCGGTGTACTAACAGGGTTAATCAGTTAGTTGCCATTAATAAAAAGAAGAAGAAGAAGAGATAAACTCGTAAGGATGAACATAATCATCATCACATCATCCAGGCGTCCCAAGGCCCCAGGAATGATTCACTTTACAGAAAGCTGGGTGGGTCTAAAAATTCCACTTACCAATTCCTGACAGGTAATACACCTTCACCGACCTTAGTAGCGTAGTGGGTAGGTAGTATTTCCATCAAGTATAGTAGGTAAGTACCTACTTAGGTACTTTAAGTAGGTATAGGTACTCGTGCTTCGAAGGGCATGTTAAACTGTCAGTCCCGGCTATTAAAGTCGTTGAGCCATGACGGAGGCCATAGAGCGGCCTAAAAACTCAGTCACCAGAGTTGGCCACTGACTCATACGAACTTACTTCAGTAGGTAGGTACCTTTTAAGTAGGTAAGTAAGTAGGTATAAGTATGTAATTTCGCAATGTAAAGAAATGAACTCTTTTTTTTCATCATCTCGCGATTTTTTGGAAGATAGGTACCTACTTAAATATTATGACTTGGCGCGAGGTCACCTTGGAGAACTGCGCACGCTGAATTTGTGTGCATTGCATGGCGCTAAGTTTACGTACCTACATGACGTATATCACGTAGGTACATGAAGACGTCATTTCAATAGCTTTTACCATAGGCTTTTACAAAAAGCAGAACCGAGTCAGCCACTTTATATTTCATTGGTTGCGCTGAAATGTTTTCAGTTGAGAAAGCCAGAAGCCAGATGAGCAAGGGCTGCTCTTTCTTTATTTATTATTCAGTCAGCGCGAGTCGGCCGTTGAAGACAGTCGTTAAGTTGTCGAAAGTTTATACTACCTACTCGTAGTCATAGTTTATTCGTAAATAGCCTGCACTTACATTGTTTAAAAATTCAAGTAAATTTTTGTTTTAAATTCAAATGTTTGTTTTGTTGTTTTAAAAAAGTCTTAGGACTGAAGATGGACGTTCCGGCTAGAGGAAATATTTTGGGAAGTGAGTATTTTTTGACCTGAAAATGTCTATCTAGGTACTACAACAAAAAAAATATCGCTTTATAACCTACCTACCTCTAGTTATTGGGCGCACATCATTAGTTAGGCTAGTATTAGGTACTAATGAAATTGTAAGGCAATCTTAGTTACGTACCATATGCCTTAAGGTGCATTTACACGATTCGGCACCTTGCTATTTACCTAATTACTTACTTTAAAACATAAAGGTGAGCAAAAAGTTTTTTCGTTTCATTCTTCGTTTGGGACTCACCCTCCGACTGTCCTTGGGACATTTGGAGGGCACTTAGGGTTGTTAGCCTGCAGGATACTACTGATACCAACAATGATAGGTATGTACTACTGCCCTATCGGGTTATCTCTGTTTGTGCTTACAATAAACAATAAACTTGACTGTAAGGTATCCCCTACGAGTATAAAAAAGGCATGCAAGAGCGTTTGAAGAATGTCTAACGGGGTACTCAGAGTTACGTCCAAATAGTAGTAGTAGGTACTAAAATGTTGGCTAATGGTCACTTTTTTCAGAGTTCTAAACATCCCAGACTCCAGTAGGGTACGTACCTTAACTGTTTCTTTTTATGATGTTTTCCTTGCTTTGACGTGTCTACGGGTGTGTCTTAAGTCTATGCACGTAGGGAGGTAGGCTCAAAGTCTCGAATTAAGTGGTATGTAACCTACCACTGTTTATTCTACAACCAGCCGACTGTCCACTGTTTGTTTAGTCTACATTGATAGATGCAATGTAGCTCTGAAGGAATACATTCTTACATAGTAAATCGATGAATAATACGTAGTATCAACAATACATTCCAACTTCATTCATGGTACCTACCTATGTAAGAAAATCTATTACGCACATAGGTAAGTAAAACATTATGATGATATAACTCTTCTATAAAAAGTTTCAATTTACATTAGCAATCGCAATAATTTTTAAATGTGACATCTTCGTTCACACAACAACTGAGGCGCAACAAGTGATGCTCAATATTTCGCAATGTTGCATAGCAGTTGCACAACATTGCCGGATGACGCGCAACATAATAAACGCTGCGAAGAAATCCGCGTCTTAATCCTGTATCGATGCAACTTTTGAGGATGCTTAAAAATAACAATGAAAAAACAAGATGTTATCATGCGTGCTATTACATACATTACATTATATATTACATTATTTTACAATTCGATGACGAACCTAGCGCGCGGTCCTACTAACTGAATAAAATGCTTTTTGACTTTGAACATGAATAAAATTGTTGTAGGTAGGTGGGAGCCGTGTTGGTCGAATGGGGTTGTGCCTCGACTTTCAATTCGAAGGTCATGGGTTCGAATCCCGGCCGTGCATCACTGGATTTTTCGTTTCGAAAAATTTATATGCGCTCAAAACGGTGAAGGAAAACATCGTGAGGAAACCCACAGCTCAGTCAGCTTCACATGTATTGACGTCGTCTTTCCTGTGGGCCAGGCTGATTAAGCTGAGAGGATGGTTTAGGTGCTGGGCAAGCCTATTCCATCTCAAACAATGTCCCAGGCACTACAGCGTCCCGTTAAGTGTAGGCATAGGTTGCCTCCTGACGCTGTATAAATCTTCTAATATAGATGTAAAAGTATTATTATTATTATTATTATTATTACATATAAGTAAAGGCCTAAGTAGGTAGGTACACGGGTAGAGCCACGTCCAAAATTTGAATTCTTCTATGTTCTAGCTAGGGGATAAATAAGTAGGTATTGAAATAAAAGCCGACGACGAACGACACAAATTGTAGACATGTGAACGTGCCTTCAAGCACGTATGTGAACATTACGATAACTTTAGGGGTGTTAGTCATCAACATACAAGTTGGACCGGTATCCTGTTAATGACCGGTTCGGGATATCATAGAAAAAACGATTTCTGGAATTTCGGGGTAAGGGATTGTGTGGGGTAATACGACTCCCTTATTTGGGTTCCGTTTTAAACAAATAAATAAGAACTTTATTGAGGACACAGTCTTACATGAAATAATTAAGTATATGCTATGTTTCGATAGTAATGTCCTACAATCGGCGGTCTTTTCGCTCAAGGCGATTTCTTCCAGACAACCTTATACTTATACTAAGTAATAAACAAGGAAACCAAGTTTCGCTTTACTTTTTAATACGTCTTATAATAAAGTTGTGATTTGGCATGTTGTTTTTTTTTCAGTGGCTCGTTTGCGTATTAAAGTAAGGTATACCTACATGGTGTCTCGTTATGAATGGATAATCCTCTAACCACGGGTAGATGGCATCCTAGTGAACCAGAAAATCAAAACTTGTACCCAATTAAAGTCTCACAGTTTTCGAGTTAATGTACATATAGGAAATTTTCCATTTATTATTACCCTTATTCATTCTTTTTCATGACAAGATCACAGATGAAGGAATTTTCTCAATCTGTTTTCTAGCATTCTTGGTAAAAAAAAATTAAAATTTCTTGAATGTCCAATAATATACAGTGAGACTTTTACTGGGCACAACCTGTAGTTAGAGGATTATCCACTCATTATACGGGACATACTCATTACGGCGATGGGCTTGCAACCTGTCACGTATGGAATACTAACTTCTGCAAGATGTGGGCATGTTTCAAATATGTGTTTGGACATGCCTCTGACTACCCCCCTTAGACATCTTCATAGGATCTGGAATAAGTAACATAAAAAGATCTGAGAGAATGTCTACCGCACCTTGGGGATACAGTCGTGAACCTGTTTACGTATACGGGACATCCTGTATAAAGCTACTTTTTTAAAAACTTTTGTATAAAGCGAATTTTTTACAAGCTTTTACTCTCTTTTTCAGAGTATGTCCCAGCACGGTATGTTCTGGCTATCCTAGGCTCGATAGGCATGGCTATAGTCTACGGACTGAAGGTGAACTTATCCGTGGCTATGGTGGGGATGCTGAACCACACGGGAATCGAACACGCACTTGGCTCGCACGAGGATTCTAATGCTACCGAAGCTGAGCCCGAATGCTTACCTACTGGTGGAGCCAGTAATGTCACTGTGAGTAACCTTTACCTAACGTTTCGGGAAAACCGAACTTAAAGTATTATTTACAGCCTGAAAACAAAATGCCATTTTGATGAAACTTACGTATAACACGCTGCCATAAGGAAAAATACAGAACGCTGTAGGCATTTTATTTATTAATCATACCTACCTTAACCGCGTTATACCTAGTAAACTACTAATTCATACTGCTGCGCTCGAAATAACAATAACTTGAATCACACAGGTAAGCTAAAACGATTTTTTTTTAACTTTTTGCTAAATGAGGAACAGAATACCTACCTAACAGCAGACAGTGCTGCAGTGCTTTTTGCCACACCCTGTAGATAAATAACTATGGAAAGGAACTATGAGACATAAACAGCATAGTTTTACGACTGAATTCCCGGCAATTTGAATAAGGCGGTGCGCGGTGTTTGCTCTTTGGTCCCGCCCGAGTTCCAACTTGTGTTGTTCTCAGAAGGGCTCAGGAGGGTTGTCTATAAATAGAGTGCAGTACCTACACTGCAAGGGCAAGGGATGGTTTTTAAACGATAAATGTGTTAGCACGATCTCTGCCGAGCAGCGTGCTGTGTTTCAAACTCTTGAAAAACCACTTTGGGGCAGTTTTAGTTTATTAAATCTTTTGCAATTGAAATAAAAATAGGCCACTCGCAAACTGATTTGATATTTTGATTCTGAAAATACTTAATCTTTTAAAACTCTTGAAAAACAACTTCGGTACGGTTTTGGTTTACAATAATAGAAATAACGCCACTCGCAAACATTGATCTCTATGCTCGCACGCAAACCATTTATACGGCGGCGTACCTCTTCCTTCGTTTTAAAATCAACTGATTTTGTAGGTAAAAATAAATATATTCTTAAGTGTACTTATGAAAACAAACGACGGTATTATATATGTATATACCTATACCTACCGTCGTTTGTATTCTAAAGTTCAATAATAGTACGATTTGGACCAAACGCGATCTAGACCAAATGCGATGCAGACATATCGAGATTTGGTCATACATTAGAGCGAACTGGTCATATCAGCTAACTAGTCAAATGGAGATGTGGTCCATCCAAACGCTCCTACCCAAACCGTATTTTGACACAGTGGAACTACCTCGGGAATAAACCTACGTATAGAAATCAATCGTTAGTATTATTTTGAACGAAAATAGCAAATCCGTCATTTGCATTTGCTTTTGACTGATTATTTCTTTGGATCGATTCCAAAATCTGTATCACTCTGCTCAGACTCCGAAGAATAAGACTCTTCTTCTTCTTCCTGCCCTTATCCCACTTAAGTGGGGTCGGCACAACATGTTTCTCTCTTCCATTTCCCTCTATCACCCGTCATATCAGAACTCACTCCTTTCACAAACATATCCGCATTCACACAGTCCATCCATCTTTTCTTAGGCCTACCCCTACCGGTATATCCATCCACATTCATACTCAACACTCGTCGTGTTATATGACTCTCATCCCTCCTCATGACATGCCCATACCACGCCAACCTTCCACTTCTCAATTTGTCAGTCACTGGCGCTACTTTCAAACTTCCCCTGATGTACCTACTCATTCCTTATCTTATCCATTCTAGTCACTCCACACATCCATCTCAGCATTCTCATCTCTGTCGCATGCACTCTTCTTTCATCCGTCACTTTGGTTGCCCGAAGAATAAGACTGTTGACCATAAAACAACTGCAATTAAGTATTGGCCTCACATAACTAGGTATAGGTACTCGTATCAGTTAACAATGGACAAACATTTTATTTTATGTTTATATGTATATCGAGCTGCAAAAATGTTGTAAGTAGATATTTCACATACCTAAGTGGCTGTAATTGACCTGTCTTTATCATCTTATTAATGTATGTTTCTATGTATAGAGCCGTGTTGGTCGAATGGGGTTGTGCCTCGACTTTCAATCTGAAGGTCGTGGGTTCGAATCCCGGCCGTGCATCAATGGTTTTTCGTTTCGTAAAATTTATATGCACTATAACACGAGCTCTTAACGGTGAAGGAAAACATCTTGAGGAAACCCGCAGCTTCGTCAGCTCCACACGTATCGACGTCGTCTTTCCTGTGGGCCAGGTTGATTAAGCTGAGAGGATGGTTTAGGTGCTGGGTAAGCTTATTCCATCTCGAACAATGTCCCAGGCACTACAGCGTCCCGTTAAGTGTAGGCATTGATTGCCTCCTGACGCTGTATAAGTCATCTAATATAGATGTAAAGCCCTAAGTTTTTTTTGCCTCTCGTAGATGCCTACTTCTTTGTAAGTAGGTATTTTTAAAAGCAGTTCTGTTTCTTTTTTATTTTACGAGTCTTCAATTGACTTTTACGATTTATTTTTAGGAACGTTACAAACGTTAATTTTTAGGTCACGCAATCCTTGATCGCGTCATTTAATCGTGATGAATGTGTTTATTAAACTGCAATGTTTCATTTATAAATACACTTTAAAACGTCAATTGATTCTTTGTATCTTTCTTCGGCTATCATCATCATAATCATAGCATGTAATTACAGGTGATTTATGTGGTGTCAGTCAGGCAGGCCATAGACCACTATTGAAACTTAAAAATTTTCGTTCATGGCTTAATAAGCCTACACAGGAGTGGCAGCCACGACCACACTTTGTGCAAACAAATGTCTTCGACTATAAAATATAATCTTAATCAATATTTCAGGAATTGGATGGACCCTTCATCTGGTCCTCAGAAGTTCAGGGCATTGTTCTAAGCTGCTATTTTTGGGGATACTTCGTTTCCCAGATACCTGGTAAGTAAAATGTGGATATGTGCCAAATAATTTTAAATGCCTGTCTACCTCCTTGGACATCTTCAAAGGACTCTAATGCCTATAAGATGACTCCCATACCCTGACAAAGAAATCTGACTGATAAGATAATGATAAACTAGCCTTCGTATAACATGGTCTGGGGTATTACTCTCATAGGTACCTCTCTACCTCGTTCGCACGCAATATGGTGCGCAATATGTATTTGTTGAACACGCCTCTGTCTGACTATGCCCTTAGTTAGACTTAGACATCTCCAAAAGGATTTGAAATAAAAAAGATCTGAGAGAATGTCTACCGCACTTTTAGGATAGGTATTTGGAATCAGCTTCCAGCGTCTGTATTTCCGCTGAGCTACGACCTTATTGTTTTTAAGAAGAGAGTTAATAGGCACCTTCTGGGTAATCTCGCTCCATCGTAGACCTCACTCTTGCCTGTGTAAGTTTGAGGTCATGAGCCGACCCATTTTCATCATAAAAAAAAGTAGGTATAATTTTCGTTCTCTAGCTCTTTGAAGTAGCTGCGCAGAACCCATTTTTGATGACGCCTAAAATCGTGCTATCTCGCTTACTCTACCACACCTGCGCAATCGTCTATTGCACCTAACTTCAGAGAGCTAAAGCTCCGTTGTGCCTAGTAGGTATAGTTGTGATGATTTGTTTAATTTTGCAGGTGCGCGAGTAGCGGAGCTGTTCTCAGCAAAATGGGTGATGTTCTTCAGCGTAAGCATCAACGTTATCTGCACGCTGCTGACTCCCGTGATGGCGGAGGCACATTACATCGCCGCCGTGGTTATGAGGGTGGGGGAGGGGATCGGAGGGGTAAGTACTCTTCAATTGTTGGTTTGGAAAGTTGGTTAGGTTAGGTAGTGGTAGGGTGAATATGCATAGTGAAATCGTCATTTTAGTGAATTGGGTGAATTACCCCTGAACTGAAGAAAGTGACCCAAATAAAGGGTAAATTAAATTACCTACGCTAAATAAAAAGCATTTGTATAGATGACATTGTACATTATTAATTGTATCTAACTAAACCTATTTTTAACGGTTACCGAGTGGTGGCCAAGAGATATGCGGCGGCCTCGGGGCAGACCACCTGCCCGATGGTCAGACGACATTGTGGGGGCGGTGGGAGAACAGTGGATCCGGCTGGCACAAGACCGCCAGGAGTGGCGTGAAAGAGAAGAGGCCTAATACCCAACAGTGGGTGCAACCGGCTGGATAGATAGATAGATAGAAATCTATTTTTAACCGACTTCAAAAAATGAGGAAACAAAACAAAATGTGAACAATCTCAAATTTTGTTTTGTCTCTCTCGGTCGTTTTGTTGTGAATTTTTCATCTAGAACTCATACTCATAGAATTTGATAAAGAAGCAAACTAATCTTATTATTGTTTCTAGGGTGTAACTTTCCCAGCGATGCACGTATTGCTGTCAAAATGGGCGCCGCCGGCAGAGCGTAGTGTGATGGCGGCACTCGTTTATGCAGGCACTTCACTCGGCACAGTAATATCTATGCTAATGGCTGGCGTCCTCACCGCCACTGTTGGTAAGTCTACTAAAGTAAAAAAAAATCTACACCTAAGCGGTACTTGAAAACGCGACCTTCACCGATTTGTAGTGTGGTGAGATGACGCTCTTCTAATTGTTCGATGGGCAGTCGACGCGATGGTTGAAATGTTGTGGGAGTAGGTAAGATAAGATAAGATAAGTTTATTTCTCCACATCATATACAACAGTTACAATAGGTAGATACTTAAATCTACATAATTTTATGTAAAAAGTTTATTTTATTATTTTGAAAGGAATGGTGTTACAAAAAACGTATCCCCCGCGCTAGATTTAACTGAGTACGCTTTACTTACTAATCCTTACTAACTAATATTGTGAATGTGAAAGTAACTCATGATGAGGATGGCAGAATGGTGGCCCAGAACTGGCAAGAAAAGTGTCGGACGTCCGGCAGCGAGGTGGGCGGACGATATCATTAACGTCGTAGGCCGATAGTGGATCAGGCTGGCACAGGACCAGGAAGAATGGCAAAAGCGAAGAGAGGCCTATACCCAGCAGTGGGTGAAATCGGGCTGCGGATGATGATGAAAGTAACTCTGTCTGTCTGTTTGTACCTTTTCACGCCCAAACCGCTGAACAGATTAAGCTGAAATTTGGCATGGATAAAGATTATACGCCAGGGACCTTCTTATGTTATTTTGCTGACGAAGTCGCGGGTACCAGCTAGTACTTATTATAACTTTTATCAGCTCTATATATTTCTTAAAAAACTTAGCTACTCACATATCCACACTTATTTACATCACCCATACCCATAATAATATACGGCTTTACTAATAAACGTGGTATAAAGTTATTCCTGAGTGTAAACTGTCAAAATGTATGGTTATTCCTATTTTATTCCGAGGAATAACTTTACAACACGATTCTATGTCATGCATATAGGTATAGGTACCTACTTAAAACTAGCTGTTTTGACTGAGCGTCTAATTCTTTTCAGGCTGGTCAAGTGTATTTTACGTGATGGGTGGCCTTTCTTGCATCTGGTGCGTGTTGTGGGTTATCCTGGTACAAGATTCTCCTCAACAGCAGCCGCTGATCAGTATTGAAGAACGGAATATGATCATAACATCTCTTGGTGGAAAGGCTGATGATAACTTACATAAGGTACGAAAACTCAGACTGGAATATTTACTAAGTATGTGTTTTTTTATAATTGGGCTAAAATTACGTACGTAAACATATTTACCTAGTTTGGGTAATTATACCCAAACTAGGTAAATATGTTTACATTTTCTCTTACCTATTAAGGTAAGAGAAAATGTTAGATTAAATGTGTTTGTCCTCAGAAAATGCCAGTACCATGGAAAGCTGTGCTAACGTCGCCGGCTTTTCTCGCCATCTTAGTTTCGCACGCGTGTTCCAACTGGGGCTGGTACATGCTACTTATAGAACTGCCCTTCTATATGAAACAGGTCCTTAAGTTCAACATGACTGAGGTAAGCATATTATTCGTTACAAATTTTGGTCCTTCAAACCGGATAATACGATTTTCAGCTAAATGAAAGGAACTTTATTGTACTTTTTGTGTTCAGGCCGACTGAAAACTATCATACATTTCCCCCTATAATGGCTTAAAGTAGATAACATTTCAATGTAGTACATAAAAAGTGCGAACTACAATTTTATTGACAAACTGAGTTGCCCTGCCCTATGTCAACTATCTTCTACTCAGCCAGGTGCTATCGCCGGGCTTCTTAGTTCTGCGCTTGGTGCTTGGTTGATGACATTTACAATGCATGTTATTTTGAACAAATTGATTCGTTTTATTTAGTTATATTTTTTTTATACTGAAATTATTGTTTCAGAATACCGTGACAACAGCTCTACCATTCTTATCTCTTTGGATATTCAGCATAGCCCTGAGTAGGACTTTAGATTGGTTGCGCGAGAAACACATTATCACTACTACAACTGCCAGAAAGATCGGCACATTGTTTGGTAAGATGTTCTTACTAAAATGACGATATTTTTTTTACTAAAATGATAATCTTGAACTTTGCAATGGTCCTTCAAACCGGATCTTCTCTAATGGCAGGTATCTAAACAATCGTACATCCTATCTACATTCATTCGTAAGCTGAATATGGAAACTTCACTTTAGGAAGATTGTAAAGGGAAACATCGTGATCGTGAGGAAAGCTGCGATGGGCTCGTAACCTGTTAATTAATACTTATGCAATTCTAACTTCTACAAAATGTGGGCATTTTTGGACGAGCCCTCGTCAACTTAGTTAGACAATTGTAAAAGATCTTGAATTCTTTGTTTAATAAAAGAGAATGTCTACAATTTCTTGGGCATTTTAACAAAGGACGAGTATATTTTTTTAATGTTATGTAATTAAAATTCTCTGAGCCCTTAACGGTGAAGGACAACATCGTGAGGAAACCCGCAGCTTAGTCAGCTTCACACGTATTGACGTCGTCTTTCCTGTGGGCCAGGCTGATTAAGCTGAGAGGATGGTTTAGGTGCTGGGCAAACCTATTCCATCTCAAACAATGTCCCAGGCACTACAGCGTCTCGTTAAGTGTAGGCATAGGTTGCCTCTTGACGCTGTATAAATCATCTAATATAGATGTAAAATCCTAAGTTTTTTTTTTATTAAAATTATTATTCCAGCATCCGTAGTCCCGGCTTGCAGTCTTTTAGCCCTGTGCTACATCGGTTGTAACCGCGCGGCGGCGGTCGCCCTTATGTCAATCGCAGTGACGGGTATAGGAGGCATGTTCTGTGGCTTTCTATCCAATCATATTGACATCGCGCCGAACTTTGCGGGTACTCTAATGGCGATCACGAATACTGTGGCCACTGTGCCCGGTATAGTCGTGCCTATCTTCGTCGGATTTCTTACACACGGGAATGTAAGTAGATTAAGAAATAAATTAAACTTTTCACTAGTTTGATCTATGTATGGTCTAGATAGACAACTTGAGAATAGATACTGCCTGGGATTGTGAGCAATGAGTATAGTCTGAGGACAATTCTAAAATAACTTTAACTTGAGACTAGAATTAAAGCTCAAGCAGAGATAGAGTTTAAGTAACAATCTGTATGTAATACGAGCTTTACCATACTACTAAGGGCTTGATCTACTCGCTATGCTCGCCGCATTTTCATACGCACTTGAAAATTACACAGAGCGGATCGCTTCGCTCGCCTCTAACTTCATTGTCACTTCACCTTGTTTTTATTTCCACAGCAAACGATATCGGCATGGCGCGTGATATTCTTCGTGACGATCGCGTTGTACGTGATAGAGATAATCGTTTACTCTATCTTCGGATCAGGAGAAGAGCAGACGTGGAATAAAGTGGAAGAGAAGAGAGAGAATATTGAGACTGAACCGTTGAATAATGGTATTAACGGAGAGAAAACTCACCTATGAATCTTAAGATTGTACTTGTATGTGTTGATTGTACTATGTATTTGTATGTGTGTAAGGTTTGTTAAAGGCTGATGCCGCTTTGTGATTGGTCAGTTCAAGTGCGCATGATCACGTGATGTCAATGTCCCAGGTATCAACCTTATACTAAAAGGCTTTTCGTTAAATTAGTATGGAAGTTTTTTTGTACTAATTTACTTTTTCATATCCCTGCAGAATTAAATGTTAGAAGTACGAGTAAGTTGATTATTTTGTATGACTCTAGAATTAAGTGTATCTCTGAGTATTTTTTTGTACTTACAATGTTCGCATTTTGTGTGAAAGTGGACGAATGTTGAATTTCTAATATTAAACATCATAACTTATTTAATTTTTTATTTAGTCCTATAGATATACATTTTTCTATACAACTAGGCAACTTTATAAAAGTTATCTCCCAATTTCTAATTCTTTCCGAGACAATGAGGCAGGCATTTTATTTTGTCATTGAATTAGTGTTTATCAAATAGATTAGTTGAACTTTGTTCAATTTATAAAAACATTATTGAAATATTTGATTTCTGTATAAAAATCTATGAAGTCACTCTAACAAGAAAATTATACCATAGGTAACTCTCATTAGAATCAAGAGACTTGAACCTCACTAAACCCTCAAAGTAGATTGTTCCTTATTGAAACTTTCAAGTGAATAAATGCTTTTTTTTAATTAAATATATCAGCATTCGACCTCACTCTACCTGATGTTAAGCAATAATGAATACTATTTTGACTTTGACTCAAGATAGTACAAAGTACTTTATTCGTACCTTATTTGACTCTCACTAGACAACATCAAGTAAATTGTACCTTACTTGACTCTTTCACCAAATACTGGTATCCAAGTGACTTGTACCTTACTTGACTCTCACCACTGTATAAAGTGACTATAGTACCTCACTTGACTCTCACAAGTTTGGCGATATACGAAGGTCCAAAGTTAGCTGACACAGAGGGCAGTACCAATTGTCCGTATTTTGGCGCCGCACTCCCTGAGCCAAGTACCAATGTACTGCTGAGACCAGACATCCAAGCTGTTGTGTCCCTAGAACGTAAAAGTAGATTATTCACCAAAGGATAAAGTTAGTGTATTATGTCACGGACGCCATAATCCCATGCGCATCGAAGGGTTCTTGAGTTAACTCCCGAGCGAGAGCGAGGGAGTTAATGACTAGAATCCTGAGACAGCGAGGGATACAAGAGCGCCCATAATTAGGACAACTTTAACCCCCAGGTGAAAACTCTACTTTTCATACATACTGCGAGAAAAATAGTGACCAAATACACCCAGAAAATGCGGTGATCATGATCACGATTTGATAAGTCGCATTCGACGTTTATAATTTAGGAGTATATTTCACACTTTACAGATTTTAAAATCGATCCCAAACATCACACGCATGTGGAATTTGAACACACGACCACCCGTGGAGCCGCGTGATTTTTTGATGCGTTTGACCTCATGGATCGTATTATCATTTACGATGAAGTAATACATTTTTATTTATATTCTACGTAGAATAAAACTGAAACTTACTTGACAGCTGCGACAACATTGTAAGATTCAAAAGCCTGCTTCAAGCCAGCATGGACCACGCCGTCATTTTGTATGGGGCTGAGTGAACAGGTAGAGTATACCACTGTACCGCCGGGCTTCACCAGTTTCAAGGCATTTCTGGGAAATTGATAGAGGTAGGTTAGTTAAGAACTTTATCATGATTACAGAACTATATTTTGTATGTTTATGTGTATTTTCAATATCAGTTTGTTTTGGGAAAAGCTTTTTTTGGGTGGTTTTACTGGCACCAGTTCTCCCGTGACCACGAGCGCTGCAACGCGTTCAAAACGTCGGGACCAAACAAAACAAGTACATGATAAAAACCCGTTTATTTAAAAAATAATGATGTCCGCTTATTGTTGGTCTGATTTACAAAGGCGAGTGTGTCCTAATGGTTTATTCCCAAGGACCCCACTAGCTTCCCCACTAGTGGGGTAGTTGGGAATAAAAATTCCCAACGACCCCACTGCTCAAGTCAATGGGGTAGTTGGGAATACAAGAGATTTGCCGAGACCTCCCTCTCCCCTACGTAAGATTTAGTGAGATTTGGCTCGACCCCCTCCCTCCCAACGCCTCAAGTAATTTATGGACGCCCCCTGATAATGTTAACTTACGCTAATATCTGTGTCTGCACTTCTGGTATTTTCAAGCGTTCTCTGATGCGGTCCCCTCTGAAGATGTTATTGCCCTCCTTCATTACAGAGTGCCTGTCGTTCGTGCAAGGAACATCTACTAACACCTGGAACAAAGTTACATCTATACTTAGTAGTAAGTTCCCGACCGATCAATCTTCACTCCGTATAAATTTGAATGCTGTTATAATCCAGAAAAATAGTAATGGCTCAATGTTTTTAGATCTATCGGCCATACACCGCCTACATGCTTTTAGACCTGAGCCTATAGACAATGTAACAATCGATTGTCGAAAGCGAAGGTAGAAAAGTACAATTGTATGGAAGTAATAATTCGATGTTGTCGATATGTTGATGGAAACGGACTGTAAGTACATTATCTATTAATAAGACTTCTTTCGCCATTTTTGAAGGAACTAGTGGCTCTGCTATTTTATTTAGTTTTCTCGTGTTTTACTAGGTTTTATTATGTAATTTCGGTGGCATTTTACTAATGAAGCTTTGGATACGTAACAGGAGATTTGGCAAATGGAATGGGGGAGTATTCAAGAAGTTTTCTCATTTGACGAAAGATTTCCCTTGGAGTTTTGAAAAGACAAGCCGCCATGTTTTTTCAATTGACTCAAATTGACGTGACGTAATACATATTTTGAAGAAAGATTTGAAGAAGTCAAAGTGAAAAGAAGAAGAAGGAATAAAAGAAGAAGAAGAAGAAACCAATTAGTGAAGTGAAACCATAAAGAATATGAAGACCTATATGATGAAGACCTAGACCTAGATGATGTTTATTACCGATTGGGCGATATAGTCGCTCAGCGACAAAGCCCTTTTTTTGTGAATAAATAATAATAATAATCTATTAATAATCTATTCGTTGACAACAGAACACGTGACATATTTATAGCACAAGTCAACCCCATACATTTTTGTACTTTTCTACCTTCGCTTTCGACAATCGATTGTTATATTCTCTGTTTGTTTTTAACTAGGCCCAAACTAAGCCTAAAAATTGCGAAAATTAAATACAGCTATGGAATAAACTTTACCTTGTCGAAGCCTTCGTCGTCGGTGAAGTCTCGCGCATCAACCCGCTTTAGTATCACGCGCTCCCGCCATTTGTTGCTCGTCTCGAAATCAAAGAAATAGTTCTTGAATATCATGTGAATTCTGAAAAATATAATTATTTTATTTATACAACATACAATAAGGATAACAATTATTTTAGCGAACATATTTAGAGACAACTAAGGCCTGTTATAGAACAGCAAGCTAGCTCCACAGATTTTTTTAAGCAAGCTAAAAGTGACATTTCAATTGTTGCTAATGCCACTTGCCACTCAGCGAGCGAAGCGATCTTTGTGACAATTTAATTGTCACTTTTAAGAGATTTAGGTATCAACCCTTTATAGCACGACACAACTAATCATTAAAAAGTACAAAATTATATATACATTAGTCATTGAACCAACACAAATTCTCACAGACATAAATCGACAGACAAGAAAAATATCACAGATCGCTTCGCTCGCCAGCTTGCTTTAACTACAATAACTTACCTGTTACTTCTAGAAATCGAAACATCATTGCATATAACAACGTCAGGTAGCAAGGTCTGAAGTGCAACTAAAGCTTTGCCTCCTGGTGCAGAGCAAAGATCCAAGACACGGTCTCCAGGGCGAAGGCCTAGGGCTAAAACCGCGAGAACGCTACCGCCATCCATTGGATAGTAGTTATGTACTCCTGGAATTTTAAAGCAATATGAAAAAAGTGAAACACCAGGACCTGTCTAACTATGTACAGAAGATGTTAACTTAGTATAGTCTACGCGAGTGGAGCGAACAGCTAAAATCAAAAGCAGAAAAAGATTGAGTGAAATTGAATGACTTATACTAAGCACAACGGATCTTTCTCTGAAGTTAGGTGCAATAGACGATTGCGCAGGTTTGGTAGAGTAAGCGAGATAGCACGATTTTAGGCGTCATCAAAAATGGGTTCTGCGCAGCTACTTCAGAGACCTAAAGAACGATTGTGCGTATTATACCTGCGTAAAACTATAAATAGGTATTTGAATGTCAAAGCTACAATTTAATGTAACAAGAGAGCAAAGCGAGCAGCAATGAATCAATATTTCTTACCTGTAGTTCCCCGCCTTGGTTCTGGAAACTCAGTTGATTCACTGTCCATTTCGTAGGTGTACACTTTCAAATGCTCTGGATATGAGAGTTCTGTTTCTGGTTCAATAACAAGCGGGAAATCTGTTTCCTCTGAAATACAATAAAGGATTACTTTAGTTAAACTAAAAAGATGTAATAATATTATGTCTTTGTTGATACTTTGCTTAGAATGTTTAAGAAATTACAAATCTGAAAGATTGTGGTCTCAACATTTTGCAATAATGCCTATATTAACTTGAGATGAATGAAATGAAAATATTCATTTAAAAAAGGTCTTAAATAGTAACTCGGAGGGCACGTTAAATTGTCGGTACCGGCTATTTAAGTCGTTAATGACGGAGGCCTTAAGGCGGCCTAAAAACTCCGTCACCAGAGTTGGCCACTGACTCATACGAACTTACTTAATAGTAACAACATATTTAGCTTCCTATATAGGTTTATAAGTTGATATAGTACAAGACATAGGTACTGAAAGTAGCCTCAACCTACCGCAATCTTGTTAAGAACCGAACTTCAAAAAGAGATACAGTCGTTAAGAATAGCATACAGGCTAAACACGAGTAACAAACAGGCCACAATAAGGATACTTAATAGTTTGTTAGGGGCGACAGTTTACAAAATACATGAATAAAAAAAGATAACTATTTTTCTCATTAAAAATCAGTCTTAGGTGGGACATACTTGAATAGTAAGAGTAGTGTACAGACTCCGAAACCCATTCATCCATGCCCTTCAGCTTTGTAGCCGGTATAAACTGGTAGAGTGCTTCAGATGTGATGCCCATTGATGGGTCGATTATTCGGGTCTCATCAATAACGGCATCCAAGAGGGACTTGTCTAATGTTTCAGTTGATGATTGTCTGTAGATGGAAATGTTTAGATTACTGTCAAACATTACTTAACATCAAGGCTAAAAATGGCTCAGATTAGCGCAGGATCGTGGTGGATGGCACAAGCTTAGGGAGGCCTATACCCAGCAGTGGGTGAAGTCAGGCTGTGGATGATGATGATGATGAAGGCTAAAAAGAAATCGCAGGAGGATGGCTCCCCATAAGATGGAAAGATGTTGATGTTCTTAATTTCATTGTATCGTGTTGTGTGTGTCAAATAAATATATTCTTATTCTTATGATACAGTAAAGGTTTCCGGAAGCCGATCTATCTGGAAATCTTTAGGGGAACCTATGTGCAGCAGTGGATGTAATGTGGCTGATATGATGATGATTAAGCTTCTTACTTCTTACTTATATAATAAATCTGAAAGTTTGTGAGTTTGTTTAGATGTTTGTATGTTTCAATCATGGCACAACTATTGATTTGGATGAAACTTGGAATAGATGTAGACATATTATTCCATTCAAAATGTTGGTATAACGCGAGCGAAGCTGCTAATCTTGAAATTTAGATAAATTCAATGGCACCAGGGGCCTTATTGTGTAATTCAACTGGCAATAAACATGGACTTCATTTTGACATTTGAAACTCATTCTGGACTTCAATTGTCATTTTCGTATTATGTGATTGGTTGAGCTCTATTGAGATGACAACTGGGAATGGATTTCAAGTAAGTAAGTTCATATGGGTCAATGGTCCACTCTGGTGAGTTTTTAAGCCACCTTAAGGCCTCCGTCATTTCAAATTAGATAATAGGGCTGCAGGTGTCTGATTGGAGGTTTAATGATAGAATACTTACATATCCTTAACTTTCACAGGTTTCTTGAAATCTTCCTCACCTTCAGTGAAATCAAGTTTCTCAGGCATATTGTCACTTTTAGGGTAGAGCTGTGATATTTCTTCAGAGTGTAACTTCTCAGCATAGTCAGCTAATCTATTTACTGGCTCAGTCTCTGTGATGGCTTTAGGTTCGGGCGGTGAATACTGTTTGTGAAACTCACTTTGTACTGATATAAGCTTTTTTAGGCAGTGTGCTCCTGAGAAATATAAATTATTCAAGTAATTAAAAAACATTACAGATTTTTTTGCGTAAATTAATGGCATTTGATATAGGTGGAGAAGATGGGATAGAATGGCAGCTGAGACAACAGAGTGGAAGAAGTAAACCTGTTATGCACAACAACATCACTATGGTATCCTGTTCTACTAATATGTATAGTAAATCTGAAAGTTTGTGAGTATGTTTGTATGTTTGTTTGTGTTTCAATCAGGCCTAAACCAGTGAACCGATTTGGATGAAACTTAGAATAGGTGTAGATAGTGAGCTGGAATAGCATATAGGCTATTCAAAACGTTGGTACCACGCGGGCGAAGCCGCACGCAGTATTACATAAGTATTTTGTTTATTGTCAAAACTCGATGTATAAATGAGAGTACGTACTTACCTCTATTTTGAAGAAATTCTACAGTTTCTTCAGTGTCACCATAGTTGTTCACCACCGCGACATATTTATTTCGCCTCAATAAGGCCTCCCTCATCGGCTCCCATTTGTCTCCAAAAACTGACCCGTAGAAATCATCAAAGTGGCTCAGAGCTTTATATTTGGGTCCATCTTTCTTTTTCAGTTTTGCCTGCAGCAAAATATTGAGTAATTATCAAGAAAAAAGTTATCAAGAATTGATTGAACATGAAAACTTACCCAATGAGTTTTAGTTTTTGTTCTAGATTGTATTATGATGAAAGTAGATTTATATGCACTTTTGCAAATATTAGATACAGTCAACATTCTGAAAATAATTTTAACGCAAGCTCTTTCTTTGGTATTTTCTATTTCTAATCCTGAAAAAACAACACTATTGTTATTGTTTTGAGGTTAGAAAAATCACAAAATCCATATGATTGATTGATTTGATAATGATATGACAATGACTTTGTTTTTGTCGTTCAACAAGTTTTCAGATGTTAAACTACAGATGTAAAACGATAATAAAATTTAGAATAGAATAAAGTTTTATTTTCTCCACATCATATTATTAATTGATTAATTTATATGCTATTTGGCAAGCACTTAATTTCATTAACTTAATCCTTCATTTATTATGTACAAATGTTAAAACAATTGCATGAATAAGTATTTCGAAAACAAAACCTATGTAGGTAGAAAAGCCAAAAAAAAATGTATGAATAAATGAATTAAGTTAATACGTTCCTGAACGAAACTGCCCATTGACGGCAAGCAGCAGGGCATAGAAATACAACAGGGCTAACGAGCAAGGGCAAGGGAGATATCGTTTTGTCTCTCTTGCTCCTAGCGCGCAAATCCAAATCCGACCGTGTATTGATTTGTTTACAAGAAGTAAAATCCGAGATTTTTCAAGTGGCTCGTGATAAATGTTGGATAGCTATACCCGTAGCCTTGTGAGAACGATTGAGAGATAATACTTCAGCCTAATTACTGGTTTTCGTGTCTGTGCTTATCAGTGGTTCGTGCCAGCGACGCCGAGCTCCGAACTTCGGAACAGCTAAAAGCATAATTGCCTGAGTTGGGGCGATTTGTTTTATCGATTGCATACCTTTCCGTGCCCGGGTGCTCACAGACGGACCTCGATAAAGATCTAAAAATGCGCGATGCTATGTGTGTCACAGGAATTGAAGAATTGGGTCACCGGTAAGTTTTTATCGAACTATCAGTGTTAGCGCCCGGTTGATGCGGACAGCTAGTCGCAATGGCTTCGCTAACACCTGTTTATTTATTCAAGGTCCGGCATCTGCGTTACCTCAGATGGACAGATTGTAAACTGAACTGTTTCTGAAAAACCATAGTCATGTATGGGATGAATGTTGGATTAAAGGTTGGTAATAAGGTGGAATGGATAGTGGGAGGCTGGAAGCGGTCCCGAGCGGGACTGTGCACTTAGACACAGTGAGAGCGCTGCACCAGACAGTAGTCTCCCTTAGAACGGCACTAGAAGTATCTAAGAATTCATTGAAGGAGCTAAAAGATAAATATGAGAAGCATTCTCATTGCTTTGAGTATGCAGATGTTATAGAAAAGTTGACGATTGAGAACCATGTCCTGAGGCGTAGGGTTATAGATTTAGGTTTGCAAGAACATGACCCTATTGCTCAGGACATAAAGTTGGAAGTCACTTACAGTCCTCTGCCTCAAACTGAACACTCTGTTAGTGAAGTTGCAATAGGAACTGCTACTGAAAATCAAAGTGAACCAAGTGCTCATAGTGAAACTGAATCTAGATCTCAAAGTGAGAGTCCAGTCGTAGACCCTCCTTTTTCTGAAGATATTAGCAAATTCTGTTCAACAGAAAACTTGAACAAGATATCTGAAGTTGAAGAAAAACATTCCGAGGCTGAATCAAACCGAACTGACACTGATTTTGGCGAAGAAGATACACAAAGAGAGCCGGATGATATAAGTCAACTCATCAGTCATTCAGAGAAAAAGCAGCCAAGCTACAAAACCCAACTGGAACTACTTTCCAAATTCGATGTCAGAATAAAAGTGCGAACTGTCAAGGAAGGTACAGTCCTATCCAGTAGCACTTCAGACAGTGATTCCACTTTTGAGAAGCCAAGAAAAGACTCCGACACTAGCATCCAAAGCTTCCATTTCGAGGAAAAGAGTAACGAGTTTGATACCAAAGAGAATTTAAACCAAATAAGTGTGAAGAAAGTAGCTACGGAGAACGTGAAAATGGCCTTGCCGAGCGATGCTGATCCTAAGTCGAAAACAGACAAATTTGATGTTCAGGTGCGCATCACTTCTGAGGAGAATCTTGTGGTGAAGGAGGCAGCTGAGCGCTCCCGTAGAAAGGATACTCTCAATCTTGATGTGGATGATCTGAGCCTGAGGTAAGTGAGAATTTATCCATACTATCCATACTTAATATTATAAATGTGAAAGTAACTCTGTCTGTCTGTCTGTTTGTTACGCTTTCACGCCCAAACCGTTGAACAGATTAGCTTTATTATTAGCTGAAATTTGGCATAGTTAAAGGTTGTATCCCAGGGAAGGACATAGGCTACTTTTTCATCATCATCTTACTGCCCTTTTTCCACATTATGTGGGGTCGGCACAACATGTATTCTTCTTCCATACTCCTCTATCGACCGTCATCTCAACACTCACTACTTTCTTACTCATGTCATCCTTCACACAATCCATCCATCTTTTCATTGGCCTACCTCTACTCGTAAATCCATCAACATTCATACCAAGCACTCTCCTAGTTACATGACCTTACATAGGCTACTTTTTATCCCGAAAAAATAAAAAAAAATCCCGAGGGCCCGCGGGTCACACCGCGGGAGCGCAGCTAGTACCCAATCTTTGTTTACATCTTTCAGATTTCTTACTTTTTCTCATGTAAAATATTTTTTGATGATTTAGTCTTCAAACCTACTGCAACTTTCCACATTGAAAAGCCTCAATATAATAATGTAGATACTTCTTTCCGCATCTGTCTTCGCAACGCTGCCAACGTCGTCAAACACGCAAAAACGTTCACATTCTAACTAGAATTGTATGAGAAGGCTTGCGTGAAACGTTTACATACCATGCCAGCGTTATGCTGTATTTAAGATTAAGCATGTGTGAACCTACCTTAGGAAATTTGAAACGGGATGGCATTTCAGTGCGTGACGGGCACAACCGCAAAAACAACAAAACCGCAACATTCAATTGTTTCATACCGCTTTGTCAAATACAATCATGTGACTATTAGGAGTTAGAAGTCTTTGTAGAGTGTGGGTGGGTAGTTTGTATAACTGAAATAAAGCTTATTTATTTCATAAAACTTAACTTTCAAATGTGAAAGTTTGTATCAAATTCACGACACCACAGATTAATCCAAATTAAATGAAACTCTGAATAGCTTGAATAGTCAACCAAATGTGAAATAGCAAATGAGCTGCTTTATTCGGGCACCTACCGAGCGAGCCAAGCCGTGGGTCGTCTTACTATAGCGTAGGATCGATAACACACACACGCACACACTAAATCACTGTAAGCAGTTCGTTTCACGACTGCATTTCTCAATACAAAATGCCCTCAGATCTCTCTCCGAAGGCGACAACTCGGTGTTCTCGGAAGGCGCCGCTACACCCGTGGAGCCCGCGGTAGAAGACAAGCAAGAAGGCAGTGGTAACGAATCCGAGGTCGATGACATCGAACTCATCTTCACTACACACGAGTCTAAGGATATGAGCATGAACTTACAGGTAACATAAACTTACAATCTGTAATAGTTATAAAACAACTATGCTACTAAACAAATTTGTATTCATTAGTGGATTACTCTGGGTGACTGGTTGCAAGCAAACTTATTGTAGTGGCTCGCTTTGCTCGCCCATACACACAAACGTCATGTACTTGTGTACTGGATCTTAGTATTATTTTATCTGTGCCAAAGACTTACCTTTGAGAAATACTTGTTATAAGATGTATGAGGGACAAGACACGCGAGTGATGCCGTAGGTGAAAGTCGAATGAAAATGGAGAACAGAATAAATTGAGCCTTACTTAGTGAGATGAAGGCAGTAATTTGGTCTTCATAATAATGATTATGATAACTATAGGACACATTTTCTTTACAGGAGGACCTAGTCTCAATCCGCGAAACGGATACATCAGACACATGGGCCCCTAATTCTGCATCCACAGCCCATTCCACCCCGGTCCTGATCAAATTTCACACTTTAGACCCCGAATACCAAGCAGAACCAGAAACAGACACGTTGCGCAAACGAGTCTCTCTACCCAACGACAAAGAGATCCGTCACGTAGCTTTCAACAAAGACAAAGATAGCTTGGATCTGCCTGGAAGAAGCATCCTGAAAACTTGCGATAATAGATCAGATAACATGCTGTATAGAAAAGGAAATCGATTGAACAGTGTGGACAGTCTAACCGGAGATTATAATAGATTGAGCTTCGATAATACTAAGTCTTGTAGCTTCGAGCTTGGGTCTAGTATGGATATATTGTCAGATCATCATTTAGGACATCGGTTCTCGGTGTTTGCTGAGAGGGATATATCGAAGTGTGGCACGTCCGAGGATGATTTGGCTCTGAGTTTGAATATAAGACGGAATACTTGCCCCAATCCTTTTCAGTACAGGTGAGTTACTCTTGTGTTTGTTGCAAATTCTTGATATGCAATGCGGTGGTAGTATTTGGAGAGAAAACGCAGTCTTGTGTCATGGAAGGTTGTTGGAATACCACTTTCTAGTAGTTTTGTAATTTGGAAACCAGTCTTTCATATTAGACTTGTAGCTGCTTATTACATAAATGTTAAATCTTAGTTGAGCTCCATGTTGACACATGTCAAAACAAAACTGTTACAACACAAAAAAGCGTTCTATGTACGAGTATTTAAAGATCGTTTTTCTAGGGACAGTTTTTTAGTTGTAATATAGGGGGACTTTTAATTTATCTACCAAAATCATACAACATTTCTTCATTTTCATTCCAGACCGCCTCCGTATCGCGGTGTTTCCCGCCCCCCCGGCCCCTTTAAAGTACCCCTCGGCCGTACTCGGCCCGTGCTTAGAGATGGAGGGTACCCACGGAGGGAAAACGCGGCGCAAACTGACCTCTCCGCTCTACCTAATAGGTGGAGCTCGGATGGATATCTGGCTCATAATCAGGTAGGACAAGATAAGAGAAGGAAATAGTTACAATTACTTCTGGTCATAAAAGGTTTTTGTTTATAATAGTTATTTAATGTCTTTTGGTAATAAGTATAAGATGGATGGATAGTGTGAAGGATGATATGAGTAAGAAAGGAGTGAGTGTTGAGATGACGGCTGATAGAGGAGAATGGAAGAAGAACACATGTTGTGCCGACCCCACATAATGTGGGAAAAGGACAGGAAGATGATGGTAATAAGTACAAGGTCTTTTGGGCAAAGGATAGTCAAAATAGTTACAATGAATTCTGGACAGTTACAATGCATGCTGGTCATAATAGTTACAATGAATTCTGGTCATAATATTTACCTGATTAAACACATTGTGGGTGTTGCATAGATTTGTTCTTTGTACGGTACAGGGAATCCGTTTTGTATCGACAATTGAATTGGTTTGAAGACTGAAGTCTATATTAGTCTGCGATGACTGAGTTTAAGGCTCAATGCACATTGGATTGGCAGCGACGCGACGATTAGTTTAATAACGAGATATTATAAACCTCAAGAACAATTTTATAGGATATAGAAATGCGCGCCGGCTCGCGACTGCGCGAGACTGCGTCGCGAGGCTGCTATACAGGGTGTAAAAAGACTACTACCGACGCTCAGGGGTTGCAATCAGACCATGATTCTAAACATATTTAGTGAAAAAAACGCAAAAAAATAATATTGACTTAGCTACGTCATTTTATGTAATTTTCAGTTATTTACTACTAGGACAACATAATAAGACCATACCTATCTCATAATTTCATTAAAAAAAAGAAAAAAAAAATTAAAACTCTAAATCCAGCAATCTACGTAAAACAACGCGCCCAGTACATACATACGCAAACAGTAATCTTCAAACGCTGTTTTCTCCGGATATAATGATTTTTTCGGAAAATCCTTTTGGATTTCGTTGTGTGTTTTGATGCTGAACCTACCCCTTTCGGCTTCGGTAGACGTCTTTTACACCCTGTATATAGAGCCTATATCTTATAAAGTTGTGCATAGGGTTTATAATGTCTTGTTATTAAAACTGATCGTCGCGTCGCTGCCAATTAAATGTGTATTGAGTGTAACGTATGTCCGCTAGATGTCGCTAGTGAGCGGCGCATTGCCCACGCTGCCTCAGCGCGCCCCGCGCCGCGCCCCGCGCCCGCCGCCGCTGCGCAGGACTGACGAGACGAGACGCGTGCTGCTGAGTGATATCGGTAACTAGCGCCACTATACTACCGCAGTGGGCGAAGGCCGATAACCGTTGGGGTAAACGAGTTCTTGAGTGGAGACCGCGACTCGGCAAACGTAGTGTAGGACGACCTCCGGCCAGGTGGAGTGACGATCTGCGAAAGGATGCCGGCAGAAGCTGGATGCGTCGAGCTGAGGACAGGGCGCAATGGCGCGCACTAGGGGAGGCCTATGTCTAGCAGTGGACTGCCATAGGCTGATGATGATGATGATGATGATGATGAGGCACAGAAGGTTGCAGGTTCGATCCCCTCGGCGGGACCAATGTTTGTATGATCTACAAATATTTGTCTCGGGTCTGGGTGTTTTCTATGTATGTATTTACGAACAAAAGTATATAAGTAGTATATCAGTCATCTAGTACCCTTACAAGCTATGCTTACTTTGGGGTTGGATGATGCTATGTGAAAAGTCCAGCATTTTTTATTTATTGTCGCTAGATGTCGTCATATTCCCGGTAGATGTCGCTAGTGAGCGGCGCATTACCCACGTTGCCACAACGCACGTTTTCGTTCTGGCTATTAAGTCACTAAGCCACGACATGGCTTTAAAGTGGCCTACAAACATCCACCAGAGTGGACCCATATCATATGAACCCATTATCATTTATTGGAACGAAGTTCCTTTTCGGACGGTATCGGGGCTAGACGAAAAAAAGTGTTCGATTTTTGCGTCACGACAATACATAGATGAAAACGTCACAGTGCGAAGTGCGCAGTCGCAAAACAGTCCATAGATTGTTGCATTATTAGTACGGCAGAGCGTTGCTAGGATTTTATAATTTATTTGACAATTTTTTGCGTCACGACAATACATAGGTCAAAACGTCAGAGTGCGCAGTCGCAAAACAATCCATAGATTGTTACATTGTTAGTACGGAGCGTTGCTAGTATTTTATAATTTATTTGACAAATGTCAAAGTTGAAACTTCGTTCCAACCGAGTGTTCCACGATACTCACGTAATTTTTTTATTTGCAGGTTTCACGTCGATGGTTCCCGAGTTGTCTCGCTCAGCGGACCCTGTTTGGGCGCTCGCTAAGAAACAACTCTCCGATGAAACCATCACCAATTCTACGTCAAAGTGAGTATTAAGTCAAATCTTTTAGCATTATTAAGATCATTTCGAATGCATTAAATAAAATACATAAAAACTGTGACAAACTAATTCCCGTTTCAAATCAAAATTTAGTTTTTTGTGTATTAATTTGTATAAAAGAATAGAAAAATTTATTAGTATCATTTTAGTAGTTAAAAGTGTCCGTACAGCCGATAGCCTATTTATATTTATATCGATGTGTAACAGGTTCTTATCCCGTGGTTCGTCGCACCGCTCGCCGTGCCTAAGCGTGGATCGAAGCTCTGATTGGACGCCGCGACATGTCTATGTGCCGCCATTGAGAGGTATAACAAACACTATTCAATATAATTACGTTTTTATAGTAAAAAGAAAACCGACTTCAATGTTTGACTCGAAACGCGGTGTGACTCAGGGCGTCAAGCTGTCGATTCGATTTCTATTTGTGACATGGCTAGGAGGGAAGGTGTTTAGAGTTTTACGGGGAAACTATCAATCCCTCAGGAATAAAATTTATATGGGACCACCTCTGGAGTATACCCTTTCAAACATGAAAAGAATTTTGCAAATCGGTCAACAAATGGCGGAACAATCGCGTAACAAGATACAAAAAAAAAAAAACATACAGACGAATTGAGAACCTCCTCCTTTTTTGAAGTCGGTTGAAAATAGATCACCCCTCCCAGAAAACATCTGATTACGGTTGATAATATATTTTTATTTTACCCCATTTCACCCTGCAGGCAGAAATGCAAAAACTTACGATTTGATTCGGTAAGTTACTTTACTACAACCACAGATCATCTACAACTGAAACCCTCAATCACCTGAGGGAGTTACCTTTTCTGATGTTGATGATGAGGTAAAATGCCACAGCCTGTATAAACACAGCGTCCCGTGAAGTGTAGGCATAGATTGCCTCCTGACGCTGTATAAATCATTTAATATAGATGTAAAGGCCTAAGTTTTTTCAGTGGAGTTCGGGCGTACGTGGCGAGGTTCTTTACCGGACGTACGACGAGACGACACGGATGAGTTACTAGAAGAGGCTGAAATATTCATCCGGAGATCTATTGACAATCTACACACCGTGGATGATTGTAAGTGACGAAAAATTACAATGTAGGAAGTAGTTACTTTAGGTTAAAGGGACAGACAGACGGACAAAATAGTGATCTTATAAGGGTTGCATTATTTTTCTTTTGGGGTACGGAACCTTAAAAAGTATACAAAAATAACCTCATTAGAAAGAGTTTGAAAAGTGAATTAGAAATGTTGTAGAATGAGTGAAAAAATTAAAAAATTGTAAGGGTGATACGCGAAGTTATACAGTATACAGGCCCAATCTCACCACTCACTGATAAAGTGTTTGGTACAGTTCGCCCAACGGATCTAGGCATGCGTGAAGTTAGTCGTTTGTCTGCGCTGTGAACGCTTTTTCATACAAAATTGTGTTCTGCGCAGACAAACGGCTAACTTCACGAATGGCTAGATCCGTTGGGCGAACTGTATCTAGCAGATAAAATAAGTATTTACTTAGGGCAGGAATCGTGATATTGTTAAAAATATCTTGAGCTGTATTTTTTTCACAAATCGATTTCTGACTAGAGTATATGCATTCAAAGGCATTCATTTATTTTAATACTTCATCATTTCTTTTATATTTCAGTGAGTGAAAACTTAGTTCAAACAGGACAGCCGTACATCCCGGCGGGGCCTAAACAGCTTCGCTTAGGTAACGCCGTGAAAATCATAACCCCTCATGGACGCATCGCAGTCGGGAGAGTGAGGTACGTTACATTGTTCTATCTCACGAAAGCTAGTTGATTATAATTGTGTGCGTAGATTTGTTTCTGTGTGCGTAAGTGATTCTAAGCGCTGATTCGTCCATGGGATACATTTGTGATACTGTTTTTTCTTAGGGCTGATTAAAATAGTCTAGTAAAGTATACTAAGCACAGTAAGCACAACGGATCTTTAGCTCTCTGAAGTTAGGTGCAATAGACGATTGCGCAGGTTTGGTAGAGTAAGCGAGATCATGGGTTTTGCGCAGCTACTTCAGAGAGCTAAAGAACGATTGTGCGTATTATAACTGATAATGCAGAAATAAGGTAATATACTTGTTGTAATATTTCATCGCGAAAATGAAAATGAAAAGACTTATCAACATTTTCGATTCCGACGGGTTTCGAACCCGCAATGATACGACGATCCTCCTAAAGCCAGAGCCGCCTTTAGAGTCTGGCAAATGAAAGTAGACCCTGAAAAAGAGGCGGCAAATTCAAAAATATAAGCGTGTAACCCCATAAGGACATTTGGAAGAACACAACTTGATACTTGGTTATTATTTTCTAGTACCAAATATAATAATTATACATACATAAAATCACGCCTCTTTCCCGAAGGGGTAGGCAGAGACCACGAATCTCCACTTGCTACGATCCTGACACACAACTTTTGCCTCATTCACTCTCATTACATTCTTCATACATGCTCGCCGGTTTAGGGTACTTTTGACCTGGCCCTTCTCCGAAATATCGCCAATTTGATCCAAGAAGTTTCGCCTAGGCCTTCCCCTTCCAGCTGTCCCATACACATTACACATAACAATTATATTAAGTACTTATATTATTTAGAGTTATTAATTAATGGGTTGTCACGCTTATATTTTTGAATTTGCCGCCTCTTTTTCAGGGTCTACTTTCATTTGCCAGACTCTACCAACTCGGCTACGGAATCCTTGTTCGTAGCAGTCGAAATATTTGCTAAACTCATATTCTATCGGTTATATCGTTATAAGACCTGTCGCGATGTATGGATCAGAGTGTTGGGCAATGAAGAAGACGGATGAAAGGAAAGTGCATGTAAATGAAATGCGAATGTTAAGATGGATGTGTGGGGTAACACGGTTAGATAAGATAAGGAATGAGTATATCAGAGGAAGTTTGACGTGGCACCTATTTCTGAAAAGGTGAGGAGTGCTAGGCTATCTTGGTATGGACACGTTATGAGAAGGGATAAAAACCATGTTACCCAAAGAGTTATGAATATGAGTGTGGCTGGGTATGCAAGAAGAGGAAGGCCGAAGAAGAAGTGGTTGGATTGTGTGAGAGAGGATATGAATGTAAAAGGAGTGGATGCACAATTGACGAGTGATAGGAGTGAGTGGAAGAAGAAGACATGTTGTGCCGACCCCACTTAGCGTGGGATAAGGTCAGGGAGATGATGATGATATCGGTTTGTTGTAATATTCCAGGTACGTCGGGCTGGCGGGCGGCACGGCGGCGGACAGTAGCGTGGTAGTTGGCGCAGAGTTCTCTCAACAACAAAACCCGACTTTGCCCAAAAACGACGGCACACATCGTGGCCGGCGATACTTTCTCGCCCCACCACAATATACCGCATTGTTTGTTCCGTTCTCTAAAGTTGTTATGGCTTGGGCAAACTAAAATATATTGCCAAAAGTATCAGTTGGTTGGCTTGGGCAAACTAAAAAATAGTGCCACAGGTATAAGTTGGTATGAGTTATTGGCCAATTCTTGTGACGAAGTTTTAAGTCAGCTTTATGCCTACGTCATGGCTTAACGTGCCCTCCGAAGCTTGAAAGCGCTCAGTCGATAATGCCACTGGCGGTCACCCATCCACTTACTGACCGTTCAGAACTGCTTAACATCGACGATCTTTCAAGAAATCTACACGACGAGCGCTTGGTTGGCGGTGGTGATTTCTGGAACTAAATCGGACATTTGAACGATCATACCGATAACTAATCAAGATAGTTTTTTCTCTAGTTCAGAGTTCAAACTTATTCCGTCTTATTACAAAAAATATGAACCGAGTTTAGCGAAGCACTGACTAAAAAAACTGTCTCTAGAAAGAAGATCTTTAAATACTCGTACAGAACGCTTTTTTGTGGTAACAGTTTTGTTTTGACATGTGTTCAACTAAGGTTTAACTTTTTTGTAATAAGGCCAATTGTCTTTGGTGTTTTGGTCTATGCAAACTGACGAGTGACCACTTTCTAGTGTATAGTTAAAGATTAAAAGGCCTGTATAGATAAGCATAAAGCCCTATTCAATGTTTTTCTAATTAAAAGATTTTAACTAAAGTTCGGTCGTAAGTTTGCCGAGTGTTGTGATCTCGATAATGTGAAGAAATTGTTGTAAAAAGAAAATAGACGTTTACTGGAATAAGAAAGCATAATGCAAGTCATTGGAATGATTTTAAAAGATGTAAGCCTAATTTTTGAGACAAAAGTTGTTGTTTATGATGATAGTTTGACGACCTTTGTGGCGCAGTGGGCGAAGGTCCGCCTGCGATGCAGAAGGTTGCGGGTTCGATCCCCGCCGCGGGACAAATGTTTGTATGACCTACAGATATTTGTCTCGGGTCTGGGTGTTTCTATGTATAATATGTATGTATTTACAAACAAAAAGTATATAAGTAGTTTATCAGTCATCTAGTACCCATAACACAAGCTCAAGCTTACTTTGGGGCTAGATGATGCTGTGTGAAAAGTCCAGCATTATTTATTATTTATAGTAATGAATTCATGAGAGGTTACCGGTGTTTTACAAAAAACCCTGTATATTTCCTATAATAACATGAGCCTAAGTCGATAGATAGTAGATAAGCACGCGCGTTTAAACTACACACTTTTTACTGTCATACTAGTCAAACAATAATATAATATGAACCTAAAACATATTGTAAAAATTGTACTAAGATCTTTATTCAATTGAACTACCTTCACTATCGTGGGCTAATTTTATGCATTGGTGTGTGTAAATGTAAGCCTACATTCTGATGTAACACAGTCAAAGAGAAAGTTATTTGATTATCAATCTTATGTTGTCATTGTTAGGGTAACTTTCTATTTGACTGTTGCTCTCTAACCTTCATATTTCTGATATAAAGGAATTAGAGTTAGTATAGAATAGATACTCCATTGGAAATACTTTTAGCCAAAGAAAACTTTCATAATAATGTACTAAGTTATGTACCTAACTAGAGCCGTGTTGGTCGAATGGGGTTATGCCTCGACTTTCAATCCGAAGGTCGTGGGTTCGAATCCCGGCCGTGCATCACTGGATTTTTCGTTTCGAAAAATGTACATGCGCTTTAACTCGAGCTCAAAACGATGAAGGAAAACATCGTGAGGAAACCCGCAGCTTAGTCAGCTCCACACGTATTGAGGTCGTCTTTCCTGTGGGCCAGGCTGATTAAGCTGAGAGGATGGTTTAGGTGCTGGGCAAGCCTATTCCATCTCAAACAATGTCCCAGGCACTACAGCGTCCCGTTAAGTGTAGGCATAGGTTGCCTCCTGACGCTGTATAAATCATCTAATATAGATGTAAAGGCCTAAGTTTTTTTATGTACCTAACTACCTACATTACTGTCTCAAGTGCTTATTCTTATGCATATATATTCTATGGTTATGCAAAATGTGCTCACTATCCGCTTAGATACCTTCAAAAGGTCTTGAGTGACTTAATCTGAGAACGTCTACCGAGCCTTGGGGATACAGTCATAATCAACATAAGTGCAATACGCACAATCGTTCTTTAGCTCTCTGAAGTAGCTGCGCAGAATCCATTTTTGATGACGCCTACAATCGTGCTTACTCTACCAAACCTGCGCAACCGTCTATTGCACCTAACTTCAGAGAGCTAAAGATCCGTTGTGCTTAGTAAATCAGGTTGTATTTATTGAAGTACCTAGATAGATAGCTCACATAACATAATGGTGCTTATTTAAAATTTATTTTAACATTTTTTTCTTTACATCTATAAAAAATACTCATATTTATATACTCATATATACATTATTAGTTGTTTAATATAAAAATATTGTATTACATTTGACTGGATTTATATATAGTATAGCTTTCGTATACCGTAATTTGAATTTTAATAAATGATTAAAGTCAAGAATGTAAAATGTTCCTATTCAACAAAAACATTCAATATGCTAACCACTGCTTATTATATTAAATGCTTTGCATCATATCACTTACTATAGCCAGATAAACAATGTATTTTCTGATAATATTGTATCGAGACTAAACGTTGGTATAGACATAGAGGTTTTGAAATGTGTACTTGATGTAACTTGGATGTTAAATATGTTTAATAACGTTAAGAATAATGCGATCTCTGAAACCAAAAAAATTCTTAGTTAGTTTTTTATTGGCGTATTTTTTTTTTGTTAGGGAAAAAAGCTCTTAGTTGCCCACGAGATGAGTTTTCAAATAACAGTGTGTGTGAATGTTTGATGGAATTGAAACTGTGTTGTGATTGTATGAGTGTCTTATTAGGGTATGAATGCGGCTCTTCGCGATACTTTCTACAACACATTTTACACTTCATGTATGGAAAGACGTACGGGCCTATAGATTTTTGCTGATGTAGTAATCAAGTGTTTACACGATATTGTTTTCGATAACTTTTTTTTCTAATAAATAATTTTAAATTAATATTTGTAAATAGGCGATTTTCCGGCGATTGTTGAAAAGCTGCATAATCTTTTGACGTTTTCCAAGTAGAACATAATAGACTATGTAATGGAATTATTTGGATTTTGGTATTTGTCGTACGCTCAACCATTTTTTGAGATTATTTATTATTTTTAGGTCAAAGCTGTGATTTTATTTTCTTTAGAGTTTAACTCTTCAGTATTAGTATTTTGTTACTGATTTTTGTCTGTAGTTAATAGATGAATAGTAGGTTCGTGGCACTAAATATTTAAGATTTGATTGTCAATAGAAATAAGCTATAGTATTTTTCACGTAGGAACGTATTCCTGACACATAGAACTTTTACGTTTCACGCTGTACAACAATGAAACGTTTTGAAATAAATGAAATCTAGTGTATCATCACTAGATTTCATTTATTTCAAAAGATACAACTTTAATAAAAAAAGATTTTTTCTATTTCCTTTTCTTAAATTTTTGAAATTAACATAAAAGAGCCTTGTCACGGAACCGTTCCTATGTGAAAAGGACTTTAATAAAGCTCAGCGCACACTTGTTAAAGCAAAGCGTTCTGACTAAAATAAATAATAAATAATAAATAATGCTGGACATTTTCACACAGCATCATCTAGCCCCAAAATAAGCAAAGCTTGTACTATGGGAACCAGATAACTGATATACTACTTATATACTTTTTGTTTGTAAATACATACATATTATACATAGAAACACCCAGACCCGAAACAAATATCTGTAGGTCATACAAACATTTGTCCCGCGGCGGGGATCGAACCCGCAACCTTCTGCGTCGCAGGCGGACCTTCGCCCACTGCGCCACAGAGGTCGTCACTAATTTATAATAATCAACAGTAAAATCAACTAAAATGAGTTCATTATGGACATTATGGTTTCAATGAAATGTAATGTTGATAGAACATTATTATAAAACTAAACAAATACTAAAACTATAGGGACGATTTGGATATGCATCTACCAGACTGGTCAACTGTAGCTAAAGACAGAAAAGATTGGAAAATGAGGAGCTTTGCCCTGCAGTGGGACAATATGGGCTAAAAATAAAATAAAACTATAGATAAGTATTAAAAGTTTCCCAATAAACCTGTGGTTCTGACATTCCTTACGCACTTTAAGCCGCGTTGACACGATCAGAGTATACTCTGACAGAGTGAACTCAGTAGAACGCTACTTGGATCGTAGCAACCCCAGTTCGAGCGCACTCTGATGGCGGCGGCCAAACAGAGCGTCCTAGTAGGCATCAGAGTCCACTCTGTCAGAGTATACTCTGATCGTGTCAACGCGGCTTTATGCATATCTTTTAGTAAGTTTGTACAGCAAGTGTGCGCGTAGCCTTATTACTTTAGCTATTATAGAATTGGAATCAATGTTTGCTTTTTAGGGTTGTATTGTATTGAAAATTATTCTAATTATTAAAAAGAAACAGTGTTCAAATTGATATGTGCCAAAATATTGGCTATTAATGTATTCAGGAACAAAATTTATATGCACAACAGCGTCACTATCAAACATTTAAATGACCTTTAATATCTGAATTGTAAATATTATAAGTAATACCTTTCTCGAAACGATGACGAACAATTTTACTTTTTAAAACTAATTACCTTGATCTTCGCCTATCACAGAGATACTTACTGGATGTGACAAGGTTTCATTTTGTTTTACCCTACAATCGTCTAAACTTTCTCTTTCCTATCTTAGAATCCTTAGCGCATATGTATGTATATTTTGTACATGGATATAAACTAATTATGTATTAATCTAGAGGTCGCAAAACTTTATGGCCGATTTGAATGTGTGGTCTTTCAAGCCTCAGTATTGAATATCATGAAAGCTACGCGATGGTGTAACATCTGTAGATAAATAGTTATGAACGGTTACCAATAGATGGCGTTACTTATCCACATACAAATCATAAGTCAACGCGTGCGAGTACAGTTCGCCCAACGGATCTAGGCATTCGTGATGTTAGCCGTTTGTCTGCGCAGACCACAATTTTGTATGAAAAAGCGTTCACTGCGCTGACAAACGGCTAACTTCACGAATGCCTAGATCCGTTGGGCGAACTGTAAGTAAATGACTCACTCGGTACTCGCGTACTCGGGTAAAGTTCACATCGGTCTAGAGTTCGGCATATACGCTAGTCTGTAAAATTTAACAACTATTCTTACTATACTCTGCTATTGATAAAATCAAAGAAATCTATTTTAAATATCAATGTATGAGATTATATGTTAATTGTATGAAATAAACATTGAAAATATTATTACTATTTTAACTTGTAGGGTCTATATCGTCATTAAAACTCACTCGTAAATCAACATCTATATTGATTTGAGTCTTATCGTATTGACTCATACCATTTAAGCTAAGTAGGTATCATAATGAACTGCGTTAATCAATCCTTAGGCATTATGACAGGGAATAAATCAAACAACAAAATAACAATCAAAAAGTTTTAATAACAATCAAAAACAAGGATAAAAAAGTGCAATCCTTAATTCCTAAATAACGCTTGGTAGTTCGAAGCAGGAAGATACCCACAGAACTATATCTAGATATAGTTCTATACTAGCTTCTGCGCGCGGCTTCGCGCGTGGTATCAACATTTTGAATAGCCTATACGCTATTCCAGGTCACTATCTACGCCTATTCCAATTTTCATCCAAATCGGTTTACTGGTTTAGGCGTGATTGAGACAAACATCTAAACAAACTCACAAACTTTCAGGTTAATTATATAAGTAGTATAGCTAGAACTATATCTAGATATAGTTCTGTGGTGATACCTATTCAAGAAAATAATAGTAAAGCGTAGAATTAATATAGATAGGTAACATAATGAGCGGGTAGAGAACAAAAGATGAGATATAAGTAGATGAAAGTTATAAAGTAAATAGAACTAGCTGCGCTCCCGCGGTGTGACCCGCGGTCCCTCGGGATTTGTAAATTTTTTGGAATAAAAAATATGCTAGCCTATGTCCTCCCCTGGTATACAACCTTATCCATGACAATTTTCAGCCCAATCCGTTCAGTGGTTTGGGCGTGAAAAGGTAACAGACAGAGTTACTTTCACATTTATAATATTAGTGTGGATAATTAAAGTAAGTAAAGCAGAGAATGAAGAAAGATATAAGGAATAAGAAAAGTAAAAGTAGAAAAATATAATAAGTAATCAGAAGAGTAAAAAAAGTAGATACTTAGTAAAGAAGAAAGAGCGGGGAAGGAAGTAAGAATAAGTTTAGAAAAGTAAAGTAAAAAGAGAGAAGGAAGGTGGAAAAGTAAAATAAGAACAGTTATAGGTAGTAGAATATAGTAAAAAGAATAGAGTAGGTAAGTACAGTTTTATTGTAAAGAATGAAAGAAAAAAACTGTACAAATATTAAAATTATCAAAGAACTTGAAAAAGAAAATAGAAGTATAAAAGTAGAAAAATAGTAAAAAAAAGTGAATAAGAAAATAGAAGAATTATACTTTTATAGGAGAGGAGAGGATTTGAAAGGATAGAAAAAAAAATGTAATAAGAACAGTAAAAAGTAGATAAAGTCCTAAAGAGGAAATCGGAGAAGAAAAAATGAGAATAAAAATTGAAAAAAAAAAAGGAAGTGGAATTAAATTCTACGATAGAAAAATAGTAAGGTAGAACAAAAAGTAAACATGCGTAATTAAAATAATAAACTAAAGTTTTTTAAAGGAGAACAAGAAGAAGTGAAGAGGAGACGAAAAAAGAAAACGAAGAAATATCAGTAAGAAAAAAATGAAATGACAGTACAGATCTAGTGAGATAAAAAGTAAGCTTGGAGGATAGGCCTCTAAGAAAGAAAAACAGTTTAAAAAGTAGTAAAGTTAAAAAAAAAGGAGTCAAAGAAAGTAAAGGAGGAAATGGTAAGGAAGCGAATCTCAGTAATTACACCATTAATTTCTTTTTATACTTCAAATACCTACAAATGGTTTTTATGTTTCTAGGTCAGACATCTTCAAAATACTCTTTCGGCATCAGCACGTGAAATGAAGACAAATTCGACGATTTCAGTCATAACATTATATCATTTTAAACACACTTAACTAATTTGCATGTTCATAAAAAATATTATTATGCTATAACTAGCTGACCCGCGCGACTTCGTCTGCGCATGATTAATTTTTTTCGCGCAATTTTTTAATTTTTTTCTGTCATAAGAACCTTCTCTTGACAATAACAAACACAACAAAAAAATTTTGTGAAATCGGTCCAGCCGTTCACGCGTGATGGCGTGACCAAGGGTTATAGGGATTCATTTTTATATATAGAGATATCTCGTTGATCATGTCGGGTTATGAACTATGGATTTATATGTCAACCTGCTTAGAAGTATATAGTATGTAATCGTTTAAACAACTTATATAGGTAAGAAGGAAAGAGAGATAAGTAGTGTGGTTTGGGAGATAGAGTATGGTCGTTTTCTATTCCCACAGTAAAGCTGATAGAAATAGGGAGAATAGAAATAAAATATCGAGGTGATTGCAAGAGACTGTTAAGAAGTAGGTAAAGTATAAAAAAATGCAGATGTGAGTGTGAATGTATGACGATAAGTAAGAAATAATGCGAATAATGCGTCGTATAACACAAACGCAAATTGCAGACATGACAGAAACAAGTAATAAAGAGTAAGAACAAGTAATAAAGAGTAAGATTTTGTAAAAAAAAGAGATAATGAATGGAATTGATACAGGCAGAAATGTAGAACTAGGTACTGACGGAAGAAAAAGTATGAGAAGTGTAAGGATCTAGTGATAGTTTAGAAGTCAGAATAAATGTCAAAAGAGATGAAACGTGTGAATGCGAATAGTGTGTAATATCGAGGTGATCGCAAGAGACTGTTAAGAAGTAGGTAAAGTATAAAAAAATGCAGATGTGAGTGTGAATGTATGACGATAAGTAAGAAATAATGCGTCGTATAGCACAAACGCAAATTGCAACATGACAGAAACAAGTAATAAAGAGTAAGATTTTGTAAAAAAGAGAGATAATGAATGGAATTGATACAGGCAGAAATGTAGAACTAGGTACTGACGGAAGAAAAAGTATGAGAAGTGTAAGGATCTAGTAATAGTTTAGAAGTCAGAATAAATGTCAAAAGAGATGAAACGTGTGAATGCGAATAGTGTGTATGAAAATAGTGAGTTCTGAGGTGACGTGGCAGAGGAATATGGAAGAGAGAAATATGTTGTGGCGACCACACTGTGGTATAAAGGCAAGAAAAATAAGGATATTATACAATATCATAAAATATTTTAGAATTAATTAAAAGTATATTGAATAGAATAAGATATTGTAGATTGACAGTTTCAACGTGCGTTAAAATAGAATTAAATTAAAAGATTGAGAAAAACCAAAAGAATAGGTAAGTAGATACGATGATAGTAAATAGCAAAATAGTTGAAGAATTAATAATGAATGGATATAAAGAAAAGAAAAGAGATACAATAAGTAAGAGAAAAGTTAAGGGAGAGTTTATAATTTTTCGGATATTTTTTTTAGATAGAGATTGGTGGTAGGTAAGTAAATTAAGTAGAGTAAATAGTAAATGAAAAGAGTAAGAAAGAACGATAAATGTACTTAAATGTAAGGAGTAAGAAGGATGAAGTGGGTACGGAAACAAAAGTCAAAGATGAGATTGAGTTGTTGAGGGTTGAGGATTGAAGTTGAAAAGGAAAAATAAGAAGAATGTATCTCATGAAGAAAATTAACATTTTGACAAATGAATAGAGCATGCTAATAAAAGGAAAGCGTAAAGTGTAACAGAGTGAAACTTGAGTATGTTCTAGATACTAAAGCGTAAAAAAAATCGTAGAACATAAAGAGCAAGAAAAAGATAAACTGCACCAAGAAGAGAAAACAGATACCTAAGTTTCTACTTATCAATAGAAAATTTGAAAAAAAAAGTAAGAGTAAATGTCAAGAATTAAGATACAAAAGGATGAATACAAGATGAAGATAATGATAGATAAAATATAGGAGTGGAATTGAAAACAAGATTAATAGTTATAGAGTTGCATACAGAAGATAAAGTAAAGAGTAGGTAAGTAAAACATAGAACAAGAAGTATTTAAATAGAGCAATAAATAGAGATAGTCAAAGGTTATAACAACATTACAGTATAGGTAATAGATGTAATATTATAGCAGTGACAGTAAACACAGGAATGACACATACAAATAAGAAAATAGGTAATTTAAAATAAGACGTGGTGCAAGAAGTGAAGTGTGAGTGAATGGATGAAATGATAATGTGAAATGAAACGAAGCATTTAACAAAAAAAATATATTTGAAACAAGTTGCATAGTGATGATGATAAAGGAAGGATAAGATTATTATAAGTGATAAAGATAACGATAGGAAATTATACGAGGAATTTTATAAGATACGAGAATACTAGAACAGAAGAATCAAACAATATTCAAATAGTTTATAGAAGAATACTTTGATTAGATTTAAGAAAAGTGAAGGTCGATTGTGCACAAGATAAAGATCAAGTAAATAATTAAATAGTAAAATAAACATGCAAATGGAAGTATAAGAATTTAAAACACAATCTTAAAAAACATCGTGTATCAATAGGAAAAATATGAAAATAAAACAAGAAAGTTTAAAAGTAGGTATACGTATGTTTGGTATACGTAAAATAAAGATACAAGGCCAATAGAATAATAGGAAGATGAATGTGATAGATAAGATTAAATTGAATGAATAATAAATGAGACAAAAAAGTTTGAAAAGGCATGCACAAAATGAATATAGAAATAGTAAGAATCAGTAAAAGAATACCTAAGGTAAGGTAAAATAAAATAAGGGTTGTAAAGATTAAACAAAGCAAACACTCAAGTTTATAATTTAAACAAAATAAGAAGTAGGTACCTACCAAGTAAAGAGAAAAATGAAAAGATAAGTAAGTCACATGTAAACAATGTAAACATAGATCATTCTAAACAGAATATGGTGAGAATATAGTGGCAAGCAAGCGCGTGAAAACGAAGTTAAAGAAAAAGATAAATATGAACTACCGTAGCGCGTATCACAGTGTACTTGAAATCACTAAAACTATAAAAGGAACTTTTTTTTCGAAAGTGAATTTGAATTGACCGTTTTTAACAAATGTGCGGCAATTCTCTAAACTTACGACACCTTAATACTGTCTTTGGTAAGATTTGTGCAGCTTATTGAAGCTTTTAACCATTCTACTTTAATCTTTAATATCCAGAATTGTCATGGTTATTGATAGGATAGTCGGCGTACCAACCGAATGCGCCGTGGTCGCCTGTGTGGGCTCCAAAGTCGACATATTCACCGAAATCTGGAGGTCTCTCCGCGTACTGCGAGGTTGCTCCTAAGGTCGCTGCGGAGTCTTGGGTCTGAATCCTAGCAAGCGGGGCCTCTGGTTCTGGTAGTGCAATGGCTGTAACAAATAAAACAACTTAATAAAGTTGCGACAAGGTTTGCGCACATAAAAAGTGCGTTATTCAAATTGACTTCCTAAGTTTAGATCTAAGATGGATCACCTAAAAAAAGCTAGGCCCCAAACCGTGTTTCTTGCCCTGGTTCTTCACGGTATTGGTCGCGAAGGAACAATAGAATCACCTAGTTTTAAGACGTTTCAAAGTGATCCCAGCGGTCCTACTGAATAAATGATTTTTGACTTTGAATTCAGATTATTTCGGTCATAGGTTGATCTCATCTAGATTAAAGATTTAAAAATGAGATTCAGATAGAGATTGAAATTGTCTGCAATGATAATAATTATTTGGTAAAAGCAAATATAGCTAAACGACTTTAATGTTTTCCAATATTGAGAGGAAGCTAAGCTATTGGAAATTTCGCCGCCGTGTTAAAGTTACTAAAACAACTATGAACTGTAGCAATCGAGGTTGATCTACTGCGACATGAAACGCTTTCCAAGGTTCAATGTTGAAAGAAAATTAAGCTAGATTCGTCTTCGTGTCAAAGTTGATTTTAAAATCGGCTATGAACTTGTAAATTATGTTAAAGGCAGATTTACATTGAGTCAGTAACTGACGTCAGTGCTGGCGCCGAAAACTGCCTCATACTATTTACACGCAGTCAGTATTTCGTCAGTAGCAAGTCAGTACCTAGTCAATTTACGTCAGTAAATCAATTTACACGTTGGCAGTGCCAGGTCAGCGCTGACTCGGCAGTGGACTTCTTATCGTGTCATCAGTTCTTTCAAACCAGTGTGGTGAAAGGATTTTAAGTGCGCCTCAAAGAGGCTCCTTTTGTGCACTTGACACATGTTTTCGAACTTTTTAGGTTCTTCGACATGCCGGTTTCCTCACGATGTTTTCCTTCACCGTTTGAGAGTACTGGCATAGTGCACTTAAATATTTTTTTCGTCAGTTTCTGACTCAATGTAAATCTGCCTTTAGCTATCTAGGTTGATCTACTGCGACATGAAACGCATTCCAAGAATGTAAACCGATGTAAACCGACCGATAACGATCGTGCGAACTTTTTAAGATAGGTATTTTGCGAAACTGTTGCGATTTGTACGCGTAGATACCATCGACCGTGCACTCATTGGGCAATAATCTGCAATATTACCGTGTGATGATAGAATGTTCATCGATGCATTCAAATTCATTCAATAGCCCATTTAACATTTACTAGAACGAGATCGTCAATTCCGTTCACATGTCTATTCAACGATTAGTTAGGCACTGCTTTTAATGTGTTTTACAACTTAGTGTTACCTCCTTGTAGATATTATACAATACCTTAGTGTATAATTATATTACATTACATATCTGTAATATTACTAACCACTTCTACATCATTTAAAAAGTGAATAGTTTTAAAATACAACCTGGTTCGAAAAATCATAAAATAAAGCGCATAATAGTACATTATGGTACTAGTGTGTAACATTGGTGATTACCGCCGAGGCGTTATTTGAGAGTCTCAACAGAGCGTTATTTGAGAGTCTTAACAGAGCCGAGGCAGGTAATCATCAATACACACGTGTATCATACGACGTTTTTCAACACACTTGTGAATAAAATAACAATAAAAACTCATTTTCAACAGTGAAAATAAGTTGTGAAAAATGATTCGCTATTGCGGGAAAAATTAATCAGTTTTCCTATGCGCGCGCATTGCGATCGGCCACAGACTATATTTCCGCGCCGCGCATAGGGTTTGCGGCCTATTCTGCCACGTACAAAATGGGGAATTTAAAGTTTTCTTTTATTACAGAGAAAACAAAAGTTATATTTGAGTGAAAGTTTTATTTATTAAACACGTACGAGTTAAAATTATCTATTTAAATAAGAAGTTGCATGAAATGAGCAAGCAATAGGAACATTAATTTATTTGTTCTATTGAACACGATCTTTTTTCTGAATAAAAACATTTTTAAGAACAAAGCAACTCAACCAATAAAATTTTAAAAAAAAATCTATAACTCACTAGTGAGTTATAGTAATGAAAAAGTCACAGTTTGATTATGGGTGTCATTATGTGCCTATAATTGCGGTGACCATAGAGCCACTTTATGTTGAAAAATAAATTTTCCGAAACGAAATGGAATGTTGCGAACGAATGGAAGGTTGCGATTTGAACTCACAATTACGTTTGAAAGTCAGTACATCCCACTAGGTCCACACGGCACTTATAAACGACAAATCATGTCTTCACGAGAAAGACAAATTATAACTAAAAGATAATTATGCAATAAGACGCGTGACGCAGCAAGTGCTGCGCCACAACGGGTAAGGCGCCACTGAAAACCAGCGCTCCAGCACTCTCGAGCTGTTCGAGCAAATGCTGAGGGGTAGCCGTATTTTCACCCACATAAAATTGTATAGATTTAAGTACCTATTTTGTAACTGTGTATATGTGGAGAAAATAAAACTTTATTCTATTCTATTCTATTCTAAATAGTATAAACTATTTGTTGACGTAACGGAGTGGAAAGCACTTACAAATGCGGAAATATTCACAATTACACGAACCGTTTAGATAAACGGCGAGATAAAGTGATATCTATTGCGTAAGATGGGGTAACAATAGGAGAAAGCTGTTACGATTTTACCTAGATATTGCTATCTTTAGGTAACTTAAACTCTGTTGTTTTGTATTGTGTACCATGATATACTCCGGTAAGCACATTGTATGGCAGCCTTGTAAAACAACAGTTCGCAAGAAATATCTCAATAAGTCAATTATTTGTATGGAAAGCCAGACAAACCTTACTTCTGACATATCCATAACACCCAACTTACTATTTTTACGACCACATATTACAAGTCATGCCATTACCGCATTTAGAAATACCGAAAGTGAGAAATCAATTTGAAGATTTCTTTTTCTTTACCAATTTGTCAAGGGGAATTAAGCTGGCTTTTACTGTCTATAACAAAAATGGCGTCATAGAAGAGCTAGAAGATTGATCACCGGGTTTATCACCTCCAAATAAAGTATTGCTTAGGTTACTCCATAGAAAGTCACTCGCCGATTACCTAGTACAAAATGTATGTTGGCTAGTGACTAGTTCTATTCAGCGATGGTAAATTTCTCTCAAAGACGATGAGACAAGTCTATCATAATCTGAACGGATCCTTGAGTGGGTCTCACTCAAACTAATATCTAAGTACTTATTTTATTCAGGTGTGGCAAAACATTCCTGGCAGTTACCTTTACTTTTGTAGTTTAGTTAGGTTTTGTTCGTAGGAAACAATAGGTTTATTTAGCTGCCCTCAATACGGTAAATTGCCACACACTGTATAAACCGGATCAAAAGTATTCGGTCTCTCACAATGATATTTGGTCATCAAACTAAAGGTGCATTTACACGACACGGTATAAGCACGTACGATTTAGCATCGCATGCCAATTTTCCCGTGTAAATGCTCACCGCACGCTAAATGTCTTAAAAAGTGCGACGGTCATCGGGTCTAAGTTACTTAGTTACCTAGTCGCACGGTGAGCGCGCCGGCGCACATAGAGGTATTTGCACGATCTACGCGGCCAAAATTATTTTTATGTTTAATAGGTATCTAAACAACGTAAATAAATAAAAAAACTTATTTTTACAACAAAATTATATATTTTCCAAAAAATACATACAAAAAAAGCAAAATTGATTCTCATATGAAAAATATGCTTCAGAAACGGCTAGAGTTTATGTTTAAAAAAAAAGGAAATCAAAAACATTTTGCCTGAAACCTTGGCCATATTTGTATATTATGCTGAATCCAATTTATCAGAAGACTAAGTTTCTTGACTTTCTTCGTCGCTCTCTGATGAATTTTCTGATATATTGGATTCAGCAGATACAAACATGGCCAAGGTTTCAGGCAAAAATGTTCCTGATTTCCTTTTTTTAACAGTTCGCATGCTACTTAGCACAGGATCTGAACTAAGCAGAAGGCGGTTAAAAATATCTTGATTGCAGCTTTCCCTGGAAAATTTCCTCGCAAAATCTTGGCGGTATGATCTAAAATGCTTGTTGCGTGCCTCAGCTGCTTCCTCGGAAAGCTGTCCTATTGGTAATAATGCCTTTTCGATTATGATTGAGCCATGGACTAAAAGCTTGTGCATTGTTGGTGTCATAGGATGCCAATCATATAGGTTCACATAAACTCTAGCCGTTTCTGAAGCATATTTTTCATATCTATCAGGATCAATTTTGAACCCGCTTGAAATTGCTTCCAATATTACTTTTAGTCTGTAAATTAGCTCAAAACTGACGCCAGTTATTTCAGCAGCTAGTCTGGGGTTCTCAAAAAATCTTCTGCTGGTATTTCCATCATTTGTATTCCCGAAATTGCTTTTAGGCATATCTACTATTAAACCTGTTTCAGTGCGAAACCTTTTTTGTATCTCTCTTTTGGTTTGATCTTCTAGGTCTTTCTCCTCCTTTGATTTTCTTGCCCCGTATTTTTTCACTTGAAGTTTGTAGGCTAAATGTAGGATAAATTCAAATATTCGAATTCTGGCGTGTAACACCGATATGCCGAATTCAAGGGCTTCAAAATTCACTTCTCTTGTATAGTCCAATTTATTAAAATCTTTCGAGGTTGCTCCACATATGTAGCACCTACTTGTAGACCTTGTCCCTGTGGCTGCATTGCAGACCTTTCCGTCTACCATGGTCATTATAAATTTGTGCTTAATTAAGAACTTTTTTCCTTCTATGTCGATTTCTGTCGGGACTAAAGAGCTAATAGCGCTTTTAACGTGTCTAATTTCATCTTTAGTGACATCATTGCTTTCTTTGATAAACCGGAATCTTATTGGTCGACAAAATCGCGGCGAAGAGGGCGTTGGATTATTCCATAAAACATTTTCATTGTTCTCTCCACATACTAATTGAAGAGGCACGAAGCAGCTTTGGAATATATTTGAATCACAATCGGTATCACTTTCTAGTTTTTGCTTAAACTGTGATTGTTGGGACCCATCGCAGCCCCATTTACTAATTATAGTTAGGCATTCACGCTCTTGATCTTTTAAAGTTATCAATACCTCTTCTAGGTACTCCGATAAACGCCTAACGGTAACATCCATTAGAGGCTGTAACTGAGCTTCGGCACTGGTACTCGTTACCGTAATAGATTCTTGAGGTGGGTAACATTTCTTCTTGGCTTTTTGTAAGGCCTTATAGCACGGAAAAAAATTCTTATTGGTCTTTCTTATAATTTCGTACTGTCCTTGCGACAAATCGGCATCTATGAACATTTGCAAAGCTTGCATTGGTGTCATGGGTTGCTCTTTACTTGATTTAGTAAGATAAAATGCCCTTTTATATTTAGTTGCTCGTGTCGGCGTACTGGTGATATCTTTTAGGACATTTGATGCATCTTTTTTTCCAGATTTTCCCAGTTCTACTTTCGCAGCATGTATTATGAACTCTTTTTCAAAATTAGAACGAAGTTCTTCAGTCTTTCGCCTTTTGCTCCTCTCGCTTGAGTCTTCGAACGACTTAGATGGTCGACCTGGCCGTTTTTGTAAAGTCTCAGCAACAGGTATTTTAAAAGTACCTTGCAGCCAAGACTGGTTGTATTTTATAAAATTATCTTCTTTGTAATGAGCTTTGGTCCACCTTTGTTTGATTTCTGATTTGAAATGAGCAAAACTACGTTTCAAATCAATAATTTGGTCTTCATTATAACCTTCACATGCCAAAAGTTGATCTTTTAAATAGTTTAATTTGTCATCTAAACTAGGCAAATTTTCGTTCTTCATGCGGTCAAACAAGTATTGTCGGGTCACGATCCTTACTCCTGATGTACCCTCTGAGCCTAAAACAAACATAGACTATGTCAAAAGTTGCTAACAAATATTTCCAATTTTATACGAAATTTCACTAAATATCTTTAATCCCTCAAAACTGTATTTATCCGGACGTTTCCGGACCTTTTTTTGATAGTAGATTAAAGGAAAAAGATCAAATAATGACCTATAATAATAACCATAGCCCGATATACCCCGATACATAAACAAAAATACTAGTAAAGAAAAAATATTGAAGGAATTCACGGTACAAGAATGAGTTTTAATAAAATAAAAAAAAATGTTGTTTATTAGTTGATGACATGGCTTTATCAATGTAGTTTGTAAGTTTCTTACCTTGTCTATCAGAATCCATCACTTTCAATTAGTAAAAAGAACTTGATAACATAAAAAATCACTTTGGAAGTTTAACGTTTAGAAAAGCGCCGAGAACAGATACGTACACTAGGTGACACGGTCAAATTCCGACTGACGCTACGGGTGCGGGGTGCGCGGTAGCAGGTAGATAGAGCATGGGTATTGTTCCCTGGTTTGTACACTGTTCGTGGAAGTTGTTTTTATGAATGTTATTGTTATTTTGATTTTGGGACTTTTGGCCGCGTAGATCGTGCAAATACCTCTATGTGCGGCGGCTAAGTCTGCGGCGAGTAGGGTTACCATACGGAAAATTTAAAATGCGGACAAAGACCAGAGAAAAAAATCAATTTCAATGGAAAAGTCGCGTGTGTTGTTGGTACCACGTAAGTGAAGCCACGTGCGTTCCGCAAGCTCACATACCTAAATGTACGTATAGGTACACGTTGATATTTTTATCTTAATAATAATAATCGTCCTGTTGTGGGTGAATTTGATTATTTTTCTACTTAAAAAAAGCATCTTAAACATATTTTGTATCTTATTATCTTAGAAAAATCCTGATAATTCTAAAATAAAACGACATGTCTGGAGAAATTTTAACGTATGGTCACTGTAAAGTAGGCGGAACCTGGCCACAGATTACAGAGAGTACCAGTCATAGTTACCTAGTCATGCGTTTTAGCGTACGGTATAACGAGACTATACGATATAATGTTGTATGAACCTTTTTAAAATTTCGGCGTGCAAATCAAGTACACTCTGGTGTAGTGGTCTTGTCCGCCGGTTCTCAATATGAGATGTGCCGGTTCGATACCATTAGAAAATTATTTTAATTTTGCTTTTTTTTTTTGCTTTACTATTTTGTATTTTTTTTATGTTGATTGCGAAAAAAGAAAATAAAATTTAAATTCAAGGTCCAAAAAGAGGTACCTACACTACTTGCCTAGAATAATTTTGTTTTATTTTTTCTTCACTAGTTTGTAATTATTTTATGTTAATGACGAAAAAAGAAAATAAAATCAAATTTCAAGGTCCAAAAAGAGGTACTTACACTACTTGCCTAGAATAATTTAATTTTCCTTTTTTTTTTTCTTCACTAGTTTGTAATTTTTTATGTTAATGACGAAAAAAGCAAATAAAATCAAATTTCAAGGTCTAAAAAGAGGTACTTACACTACTTGCCTAGATGGTAATTTTATGAATTTTAACCTGACTATCATAGGACAACGTACCTACATACCTACCATTCCATGATACCTACGTACATACCTACATGGTATGGTTCCTATGACACCTACCTATCTAATGGTAGGTTTACCTAATGATGCTCATACCTAACAGAAAAAAGTGAAGCAAAAACTAAAATAAACTGGTTCACGACTTCCAAGGCACGGTAGACATTTTTTTCAGATCGTCACTCAAGATCCTTTCAACACTTTAAAGTTGTCAAAGGGGTAGGTAAATCAGATAGGCTTCCAAAATTAATAAAAAGTAGGTAGGTACTTGGGTAAGTAAGTTCGTATGAGTACTACATAGGTAGGTAGGTACCTACTCGTACCTCCGTGGCTAAGTATGTAACTAAATAAGTAGGTAGCATCTACCTATTTGGTTACATTTTTTTTTTTTTTTTTTAAGACATTTTCACACAGCATCATCTAGCCCCAAACTAAGCAAAGCTTGCGTACTATGGGAACCAGATAACTGATATACTACTTATATACTTTTTGTTTGTAAATACATACATATTATACATAGAAACACCCAGACCCGAGACAAATATCTGTAGGTCATACAAACATTTGTCCCGCGGCGGGGATCGAACCCGCAACCTTCTGCGTCGCAGGCATACACATAACATATACAGGGTGTAAAAAGACGTCTACCGAAGCCGAAAGGGGTAGGGTACAGCATCCCAAAACACAACCAAATCCAAAAGGATTTTCCGAAAAAAATCATTATATCCGGAGAAAACAGCGTTAGAAAGATCACTGTTTGCGTATGTACTGAGCGCGTTTTTATACGTAGATTGCTGGATTTTGAGTTTTAATTGTTTTTTTCTTTTATAAATGAAATGATTAGGTAGGTATGGTCTTATTATGTTATATTAGTAGCAAAAAAACTAGAAAATAAAATAAAATGACGTAGCTAAGTCAAAAAAATTTATTGAGTTTTTTTCGATAAATATGTTCAGAATCATGGTCTGATTGCAATCCCTCAGTTTTCGGGAGCAGTCTTTTTACACCCTGTATATTACACATAATATTGTACTTACACACGTATAGGCACAGATCATATTATGCTGTTATAGGGAATAGGTTTTGCTGTGGATCTACCTACAGCACCCTACAGTTAAAACTGAGGAGTTGGCCACACTGCCTGTGGCTGTGTATCTAACTATAGAAGTCTAGAGAAACGACAGAGAGTTGCTTCATTAATGTGTTTCTAAATAGGCAGGTACTTATCTACTGGGAAATTTTGCGAAATTGTGAATAAGTAGGTACCTACCTACTAGCTACTAGTATACTTACCTTACCTATAAATGTATAACCTACCTACCTAGAAGCCGTGTTGGTCGAATGGAGTTGTGCCTCGACTTTCAATCCGAAGGTCGTGGGTTCGAATCCCGGCCGTGCATCACTGGATTTTTCGTTTCGAAAAATTTATATGCGTTTATACCTGAGTACCTAGGTACCTACCAACAGGAATACTCTACGTAGGTACCTATTTTGGTACCATACTACCAATGTTGGTAGGTACCTAAATAAATACTTACACGTACCTAAGTAGGTAGATAGACGAGAATATGTACTTAGGTATGCTACCCGGGTAGGTAGGTACCTGCATACTTCTAAGTAGAGTTGAGAACCGTGTTAGCCTAGTGAGATGTACCTACGTACCCTCATCAACCTACCTCCGAAGGCTGCGAGTTCGAATCCCAGACGCGCAGATATGTAAATTTATACCTAGGTAGGTACAAACTTTCCTAACTGTGAAGATTTTATTCTATAAAAATTTGTAGGTAACTTCACGAATGTCAAGATCCGTTGGAAGAAATGTACCTGTCTCAGCTTCCTTAGCATCATAGTAGCGAATTGTCTAGGTACCTACCGGAGAATAGATAAAAATGACAGTAATAATGACACTGTGAATGACACACACCACAGAACTATAGTTCTGTGACACTCACTAATGCGTAGTTCGGACTAGTCTTGTATTTTAGTCGAGTAGCGAGTAACTTATTACCAAAACGTGTCCGAACAAAAAAGTAATTATCTAAGTACTACCTACCTACCTACCACATTGTTGGGATGGTAGGTACCTACCTAGTAGGTAGGTAGTTATGTGATACAGCTTTATGATAGTACCTAGGTAGGACCGACCTACCTGAGTACCTACCAACAGGACTAAACCTTTTAAAATACTCTACGTAGGTACCTATTTTGGTACCATACTACCAATGTAGGTAGGTACCTAAATAAATACTTACACGTACCTAAGTAGGTAGATAGATGAGAATATGTACCTAGGTATGCTACCCGGGTAGGTAGGTACCTATGTACATACTTCTAAGTAGTGTTGAGAACCGTGTTACCCTAGTGAGATGTACCTACGTACCCTCATCAACCTACATCCGAAGGCTGCGAGTTCGAATCCCAGACGCGCAGATATGTAAATTTATACCTAAGTAGGTACAAACTTACCTATCTGTGTGAAGATTTTATTCTATAAAAAATTGTAGGTAGATAGATAGGTACATAATATTATGATACGTAGGTAGGTACCTACTACATTAGGTACCTACTGTTCGCCCAACGAGTCTAAGCATTCGTGAAGTTAGCCGTTTGTCTGCGCAGCAACCGCTTTTTCATACAAAATTGTGTTCTACGCAGACAAACGCTAACTTCACGAATGCCTAGATCCGTTGGGCGAACTGTACTAGAGCACTATGTCAGACAACCTTTTCTACTTGAGACACGCTCATATTTTGAGTTAATTTTGGGTTAAAATGGGTTTTGCGCAGCTGCTTCAGAGAGCTGCAGAACGATTGTGCGTATTTTACTTACTTGTTTATTTGTATTTTATTATATTATATCTACCATCCCAATTCCATTATAATAAGATCACACATTTTAATATAGAGTCCGTCAGTGACTTAATTAAAGCGTATTAAGTACCTTACCTACCTAATAATTAGGTACCTATTACAGATTTGTTTTATTTTGATACTTCGATCAAGTTTCGATAGGTAAATCATGTAGGTAGGTACTTTATTTGTAAAACAGAAGAATTATATCAGGAGTTGCTAAATACAATGTAGGTAGCAGGATCTACCTACTACGAACGGCCTAAGCAAACACACGGGGCGCGCGCACAAGGGCGGGCGGCGCGTCCGCCACGCTTGCCTTCTTGGCACTAGTCGGATTGGTCGGAACTCTGAACACACTGAAAGGTAGGTAGGTACTAAATTTTCAACACGTTATTTGTTTTAAGGTTAGGTTATATGAGGTACCTACCTAGGTAGGTAGGTACTCTAGGTAAATACAATACGTTCAACGGATCTAGGCATTCGTAAAGTTAGTCTGCGCAGTGACCGCTTTTTTACAGTGAGATCTATTGAATTCTATGCTTTTGCGCATCGAAACGACTACACGGATGTGTATGTGAATGGTACTCTATCCTGATCACAAAAGTCAAAAGTGCCATGTAATGTGCATCGAGCGGCGAGTGGTCGCCGAGTCTGCGCGTGTTCAGATCCACCGAGCGAGCGAGCAAGACAGTGCGGATAGGTAGGTAGGTACATAAGTACCTACCTACCTATCCAGTGAGATAATGAGGTACTTACCTATAATAGTTTATACTATTATAGTAGGTAGGTACCTACTTATTAACAATTTCACAAAATGTCCCAGTAGGTAAGTACCTACCTATTTAGAAACACATTGATGAAGCAACTCTCTGTCGTTTCTCTAGACTTCTAGAGCTAGATACAAAGCCACAGCCAGTGTAGCCAACTCCTCAGTTTTAACTGTAGGGTGCTGTAAAGTAGGTAGATCCACAGCAAAACCTATTATATCAAACGATCTGAAAAAAATGTCTACCGTGCCCTGGACTGGAAGTCGTGAACCACTTTCTTTTAGTTTTTGCTTCACTTTTTTCTGTTACGTATGAGTATCATTAGGTAAACCTACCATTAGATAGGTAGGTGTCATAGGATCCATACCATGTAGGTATGTACATACGTAGGTATGTAGGTACGTTGTCCTATGATAGTCAGCTTAAAATTGATAAAATTACCATCTAAGCAAGAAAGTAGTGTAAGTAGTTAAATACCTCTTTTTGGACCTTGAAATTTGATTTTATTTTCTTTTTTCGCCATTAACATAAAAAAATTACAAACTAGTAAAGCAAAAAAAAAAAAAAGGAAAATGATTCTAGGCATGTAGTGCAAGTACCTTTTTTTGTACCTTGAATTTAAATTTTATTTTCTTTTTTCGCAATCAACATAAAAAAATACAAAATAGTAAAGCAAAAAAAAAAAGCAAAATTAAAATAATTTTCTAATGGTATCGAACCGGCACATCTCATATTGAGAACCGGCGGACAAGACCACTACACCAGAGTGTACTTGATTTGCACGCCGAAATTTTAAAAAGGTTCATACAACATTATATCGTATAGTCTCGTTATACCGTACGCTAAAACGCATGACTAGGTAACTATGACTGGTACTCTCTGTAATCTGTGGCCAGGTTCCGCCTACTTTACAGTGACCATACGTTAAAATTTCTCCAGACATGTCGTTTTATTTTAGAATTATCAGGATTTTTCTAAGATAATAAGATACAAGATATGTTTAAGATTCTTTTTTTAAGTAGAAAAATAATCAAATTCACCTACAACAGGACGATTATTATTATTAAGATAAAAATATCAACGTGTACCTATACGTACATTTAGGTATGTGAGCTTGCGGAACGCACGTGGCTTCACTTACGTGTTACCAACATAGACCTTGTCATAGGAGAAATTCTGAGCCCACGCATACGCCCACGCCCACGCCCACGCCCACGCCCACGAAAAAGCCCACGCACTCGCGACTTTTCCATTGAAATAGATTTTTTTCTCTGGTCTTTGTCCGCGTTTAAAATTTTCCGTATGGTAACCCTACTCGCCGCAGTGTTAGCCACCCGGCGCGCTCACCGTGCGACTAAGTAACCTAGTCATACGGTATACCGTGTCGTGTAAATGCGCTAACTCTAACTGGAGACCGTACGCTGAATGGACTTAGCTTAGCAAAACGTGCGTCATACCGTATCGTCTAAATGCACCTTAAATGTAAAAGATTTTTCACTTCATCTTGTTTAACAAGTCATTTGCGCTCAATGAATAAACATAGAGCTTGTTAAGATTTAAACCCCATTGTTACAGCTTCTGTGAAAGGAACCACAGTTTGTGCATATATACAGCGAATACAGTTTGTATTGAATGTAAAGTGGACAACGAAAGAAAGTATCCTTTGTTGTGTCCGAGTTACTTTAGAAAGTGGTCCATAGGGAAGGCTGTTTCTTCAATGCCCTGATGAACCAGCCCGTTTCGTGTTGTCTCTGTCTGTTATAAGGTAAAATCATATTGTTGCACTTTTCACATAGTAGCTATACGAAATTCTCTGAAATGTGCTTTACAATATTGTAGAGCTTTGGGAATAGTGATCCTGTCATTTCACAAAATTCAATACAAAGATTTCCAAAGCGACAATCATAAAGCCATGTGCGATGATTCGTCTTTACAATAGCTATTGTTTGAAGTCTCCATTGTCAAGATTTCTGTGCTAATTAACAAGATCAAAATTGCAAAGGTGTGTAGTACTTATTACCTTCCACATTATTGTGCGCCTCGTCAATCTTCGACTAGCTTTTGAAATACGAATTACCAAATGTCGGGAATCTGGATAGGGACTGCTATTCATTGGATTGGACAAATTCGGTTAGCAATTTAGTTTCAAAAAGCACGAAGTTTGCAGAGGCGAGTAGGTAATGTATACCTACTAATAAATCTTGATTGTTATTCTGTATGGAGTACGGTCTCTTGAGAGCTGAGTGAAAGTGAAAGCATTGAGTTCGATTTGAGCAGGCCGCGTGACTGGTCGTGGTAATCTTGATTGACATCTGAAGTGTTAATGGCAGTACGCTCTCTTTGTCCACGAACCGGTTGCAGCTTAGCAATAGCAATACTTTGATAAATACTTACCTAGGTATTTTTAAAGTTGAACTGCTTGCATATAGCAAAAGGGAAGTCAAAATAATAGGTCACTCTAGTCAAAAAAACTCACGTTGTCTCTGGTACTGCTGCAATATAGGCTGGAAATCCTGAGTATACAGTTGGTTTGGCGGTGGAGGTGGCGGCGTCAAGGTCTGTCGTGGCACCCTGATCTTCAAATCCCGAAGGTCCACGAAGGCGATCTGGTCAGCTGGGACTGCTATGTATGACGGCATCGCTGTGGCTACTGCTGCCAGTGTTGCTAGGATTATGGAATTCTGTGAAAGAAAATGTAAATGAGTAATCCGAGTAACCTAATAAAGAAAAACCTGTATTACAAGTGCACGAAAGGAATGAATGAATGAACACTTTATTGTACACCAATTAATAACAAAACACAACATAAACAAATACGTTCGAAATTAGTACAATGGGCGGCCTTATCGCTGAAAGCGATTTCCTCCAGGCAGCCTCTTGGAGCCGCACTTGAAATGCTTTCATGGTTCGGAAGAAATAATGATAAGTACGCAGGAAGAAGATTATCTTTATTTGTGCAAATCTTACATACCTAATCAACCTATTATCTTACCTACGAAATATCTAGAGACGTCTTTTGACTACCACTGACTGAGCTTTTAATATTGAGTCTCAATTCAGTTCTCCGTTAACCTTTGTCAACGCTAACCTTTGTTTTATCATAAACGTCTGCGTACCTAAGTATTATAACTATAACCTAACTGTAAACAAACATATTTGTATGGCCTCCAGTGCAGCCTATTTCAGCTATAGGAACCGAATATATAATATAAAAAGTAGTGTGCATATTCTGAATAATACGGAACAAACTAAACAACGTAACGTAATATTTATCAACAGAATATTAGTTCAGTTGTAGTAAACTATTGCCACATAAACCTGAATTTCGTACCAAACATGTTACGTCATGCTCCATAAGAATGTAGGAAAGTAGAGTTACACTACTACGTAGTCTACTTTCCCAACCATTTCAACGCTTTATGGACAGACCGACATAACAATTATTAGTAGACCATGGTATAATGATGATGCAATAAATAAGGGTCAATTATGGCACAGCATTCTCTAGTCTAGTAAATCTTTTATCTTGTAGTAAATTAGTTCAGTCGAACGAAACTAATTCTAATCTTGTGTAAGTACTCAAGAAGAAAAAGCTCTAGTTAGTTGCCGCCTCGCCGAATTAACACTTGTGCAAAACAGATCCGAGTCAAATTGTCTACATAGATGATCAGTCATCTTTGCCAGTAGGTACTTACCGTGTAATCGTGAACAGTGGAAGCTATTTATTTGCAATGGGAAACTGGCTTATCAAATGATAACGCATTCTGATGTCTAAATCTAAAGTCTTCAAAAGACTCAGAAGTTCATTGGTGCAATAAAACGGCAGCTCTAGTTACGTGCCTGGTTTTGCGCAAGTCCCTAATTGGACCGGTCGCCGTGCCTTGCGTAACGCCGAGACATGCGCACTGAACCGAAATATCACTATTGTTATACTTACCTTATTAAGACCTATTGTGATAGGTACCTACCTTATAAGCTCAAATGACTCATTGTAGGATGCTTCTCACAATGTCATAACTTTATATCTCAAGGTGACTATGTCGAAGTATTTCTATAAAGAAATACACACAGTACAAACAGTAATACTGTTCTGAATTCTTGCATCATTTTCACGCGTATCATTCTACCATTAGGCGAGGTGAAAATAATCATTTTCTAATGTGTTATGTTACCACATTGCTATCTACCGACCGACTCTATACATAACATATCAAAATTATCAAGTCTTACATAAACGAAGCACATGGTGGCACGCTTGACGAATATAAACAAACAAAGTAAGCGTGTGTCGTGGAACACTCGGTTGGAACGAAGTTTATAACATTTGACATTTTGCGCACCTTGTGCACCACTTTTCGCACTCTGCGCATCTTTTTTTGCGCACTAGGTACTATGCGCACCACAATTTGTGAAGTTATCAACGAAAACATGTTTTGTAAAGTTGTGTTTTTGCAGTTATCCTTTTAATCCCCGGAGACAGCGATATGTCGTGACGGTAACATCGATCGCTTTTTTGAAAAGGAACATCGTTCCAAAAAACACCGCGGTTACCTACCCATAGCAACAAGCTCAAGAAATAAAAATAAATCGAGATTAAACAGACTAGCATCCGAAAATAGCTGGTAAACATCAGTTCTATAAAAAACTTTTAGTAAGTAGGTAAATTATAACATACCTACACGCCTACTAGTGATGTACGAATTGTTTGACCATTGCGTCGTAATAAATAGTGACTAGGTTTAGTAGTCTCTGCTCTACGGGATCGAGGATAATCACGCTTTGTTCCATAGGTAGAGATAAGTAGATACCTACTTCTATTCATGTATCTCTATGGAGATACCAAAACGGACATAGAAAATAATTGATACGCCGTAAAACATTGAGTAAACGTCCGAACTAAGTTCCTTACCTAAGTGTAGGTTTCATTGACGATTGACCTTCGACTAGGACTAGTAAACTTTAGAAGGGTTCGACCTACAGCAATATGTAGGTTTTAGAAACCTCCACCCACAATAAGTAGGTACTTATAAACTAGGTGAATATTTATTTCCCAATAACTTAAGAACATCACGCAAACACGTGGGATGTTCCCAAATGTGACGTTTTGTTGTGTTAGACGATATTTCAAATCGTGGGAAGTAATATTTACGTTGCAACACAAAATCACATATTTAAAGATTATAGGTACGCGACCTCCGTGACGAGGTGAGAATGGAAAGGTCGTGGGTTCAATTTCCGTAGCGTTGATAAAACATACGAGATTTACCTCGTGTTATAGTCGCATAAAACCTTTTTTTAAAGTTTTTTAAAGTTCTCATTTAAAAAAAAACACATTTTTTTACGGTTCTGTAAGCTACACTGGTAAACTAGTTGTACACAAGGTCTACACGAGAAAATGTGTATGTAGGTTCAATATTATTTGTAGTTACGTACATTTTAGAAAGTGGAGTAAGTGCGATTTCACGGCCCTATCGAGATCAGTCGAATTACACAATCGATTTAACAAATTCGTATCGATTTAGTATGCTCGATAATTTTTGACTGACTAGGCACTTAAAATTCAGTAGAGCTATTATTATTTAGGACTTAATATAAAATTAATTGTATTGATTAAAATAGCTTCAATACAACACAGAGTTGGTCACCTTTACCACAGACAATATCCTTTACATACCAAGTTTTTATTAAGAGTTCTCTACTATGTTTAGTGTTTTGTTCCGCATGTGTTTAACCTTCGCGTGCCTATTATTACCTGCTCTTGTACTTTTGGTGAAAGGTACCGCTGGTTAATTCAACAAAAAGCCATACCTTTGTATCTGTCACATTATCAAGGCTAGTTCGGTACGCAATCACTGTTACTATTCAAATTCATGAGTCAGAACATTTTAGATTTCAGAATAATGTATACAGGTTGTGGCAAAATTTTACAACATTGAGGGCAGCTACCTTTTCTTTTGTAGTTAGAAGGTTTTGTTCTTAGGAAACTATAGGTTTATTTTGACAAATGTCATTTTCTGGGTTGTCTGTACCTAAATTTTTTCAAAAATCCGAAAATGCAGTTATTTTTATTTTCAAATAAACCTATAGTTTTCTAAGACCAAAACCTTCTTAGTACAAAAGAAAAGGTAGCTGCTCCTAATGTTGTAAAATTTTGCCACACTCTGTATACAGGTTGTGGCAAAAATTTTATTATCTTATTTATTCCGATTTTTATTTGATAATAAAAATGATAATCCTAATAAATGATAAAAAAAAACGTAATATTTAAGAAGCAGCAGAAGTTTTAATAATTTTAGTACATTTACATATTGTCTTGATGTTAATGCAAAATATTCGATGAGGACGTCTATGTATTGCTTAAACATAAATATTTTCTTGGTCAGGGGTAGTGTGTTAATTAAGCACAAGGCTAGAATATCTTCTCTGGTTTATGAAGGTAAATAAGTTTTTTTTATTTTTTTTTAAATATTCTGTCGATCAAAATTTGTGTAGCGAAATTCTATTTGATTCTATAATTATTCAGGACTTATTTTGTTTATTCTAAAAGAAATCATGATTTAGGTTAATAGGTTTGTTATCTGCATAATAAGGTAGTAATTGCTTTCGTGGTAATTACACTGAACTGATTAGTGATTACGATAAGTATAATTACAATGAAATGAAAATTAATCATGAAATGGCCTTGTGCAAGTCTTACCTTGCTCTAATAATTTTATGCAAAATTTAAAACCTGAAATTACTTCAGCTAGATACATTTTAGTCGGTCAGTTAAAAGTTAATAAAATAGTGGGAATGAGTTCCTTATTTCTTTTATTTAGGCATGTACAAATAAGTACATAAGTACTAATCTTTTTTTTCGCTGAGATAAAATGTGAAAATTAACTAGTAGGTAGGTTATTTTTCTGAATTTTTGATCATAAAAAAACCTTCATATAAGCAAAACATAGCATAAGTTAACTAAAACATAAAACTTAACAGTTCGTAGTATTTTAGGGTCTACAAAAGAGCTACGACAGCGCGTTGACATCTTTTGTACGGTGTTTTTTATACACGGTCTACGCAACTTTTTGGATTAAGTTGACACACAGAATCTAGACAAATACCTAATGCATAAAGATTGAAATCCTAAATGCGTATTTAAATGATCATTATTTATTAAGTTCTTCTGACATTATTATGGATTAATGTAAGCTTTGTACTCGGTGAATTAATTTCCATCAATAAATTTTAATTTGTTACGATGCAATTTAACACAAAATTCTTCGCTGCACAAGACCCACAAAAATTATATCACCGAGCATTTAAAAACAAACACAAAGAAAGTGAAATTGAACGTCACTGACCATTGCCGACATGTTGGGAAGCACTGACTGTCACCGTTCCCGCGCTCGCGCCAACTGAGCTCGCTTTAGCCGCTGCTACAATTTATAAAGGATTTTGGACAACAGTTTCACTTTCTACAGGTATCCAGGCTGATCTACATTTGACGGGGGGCCATTGCGCGAACAAAGGATTCTGTAGAGATGGATAAGGGCTGCATGCGCTTGCCAGATGCTATGTTTAGCCATAAGGTATGCGAGCTTTCCTAAATCATTATTTGAACTCCAAAGTATTTTACTTCGAACTTAGGCTTTACATCTACAGGGTGTAAAAAGACTGCTACCGAAAACTGAGGGATTGCAATCAGACCATGATTCTGAACATATGTATCGAAAAAAAAAACTCAAAAAAAATTTTGACTTAGCTACGTCATTTTATTTTATTTTCTAGTTTTTTGCTACTAGTACAACATAATAAGACCATACCTACCTAATCATTTTATTTATAAAAGAAAAACACAATTAAAACTCAAAATCCAGCAATCTACGTATAAAAACGCGCCCAGTACATACGCAAACAGTGATCTTCAAACGCTGTTTTCTCCGGATATGTTTTTTTCGGAAAATCCTTTTGGATTTGGTTGTGTTTTGGGATGCTGTACCTACCCCTTTCGGCTTCGGTAGACGTCTTTTTACACCCTGTATATTAGATGATTTATACAGCGTCAGGAAGCAATCCATGCCTACACTTAACGGGACGCTGCAGTCCTGGGACATTGTTTGAGATAGAATAGGCTTGCCCAGCACCTAAACCATCCTCTCAGCTTAATCAGTCTGGCCCACAGGAAAGACGACGTCGATACGTGTGGAGCTGACTAAGCTGCGGGTTTCCTCACGATTGTTTCCTTCACCGTTAAGAGCTCGTGTTATAGCGCATATAAATTTTACGAAACAAAAAATCCATTGATGCACGGCCGGGATTCGAACCCACGACCTTCAGAGCCGTGTTGGTCGAATGGGGTTGTGCCTCGACTTTCAATTTACTTATAAGTACTTACTTACATTCTAGTTCTATGTTTAAACATAAGTAAGTATAATTTTAATCCCACTAATAAAAAAAAATACTAAATAATAAAGCTAAATAATAATAATCACTAATAAAGCTGAAAGTTTGTGAATTTTTAGATGCTTGTATGTTTGTGTTTCAATCACGCCTAAATCAGTGAACCGATTTGGATGAAACTTGGAATAGGCGTAGATAGTGATCTGGAATAGCATATAGGCTATTTAAAATGTTGGTACCACGCGGGCGAACCCGGGCGCAGTAGCTAGTGGTTGTATAATTCGATAACCACTGCCCACCCACTCGCTTGCCAATGTCGTGACACGGTGAAAACTCGTTGTCCAGGGTCTAACCAATCGCGTGCACTTCGAATTGTAACAAAAGCGCATTTTGGATTTGAAACCTTTAAAGGTCACCAACTAATGTAGGTGGACGTTTGGACATGACTTGATTTCCACATCGCATAGTAAAAAAAAACTTAGGCCTTTACATCTATATTAGAAGATTTATACAGCGTCAGGAGGCAATCCATGCCTACACTTAACGGGAGGCTGTAGTGCCTGAAAAATTGTTTGAGATGGAATAAGCTTGCCCAGCACCTAAACCCTCCTCTCAACATAATCGGCCCTGATTTTTTGAAACAATTTGAATTTTCTGAAACAAAAATGCATTCACTCAAATAGGTATCATGGAACTTTAGCTAACTTTAATATAAGTAGGTACCTAACTATAAATACATTACAGAAACACATAGGTACAGTTCGCCTAACGAATCTGGGCATTCGTGAAGTTAGCCGTTTGCGCAGATCACAATTTTGTATGAAAAACGTTCACTGCGCAGACAAACGGCTAACTTCACGAATGCCTAGATCCGTTGGGCGAACTATAAGCACTTACGTCTTTCACATAGGAACGGTTCCGTGGCAAGGCTCTTTTAGGTTAATATCTCGAATTACTAAAAAGGAAATAGACAAAATCCTTTATCATTAGATTTCATTTGTTTCAAAATGTTTCATTGTTGTACAGCGTAAAACGTAAAAGTTCTATGTGTGAGGAATACGTCTCTACGTGAATGTTACTACCTACCGCTTTTTTGTACAAGAAATCGGGTTTCCTTTCAATTTGAAATCTGGATGACCTTGCTTCAACTGCACTGTGACATTTTTGTTTAATTTATGGAAGAAACGCCTTGTGGCATGGTTAATAATTTATGGTAGGTACTGCGATAATATAGATAGCCAATCATTATTTAATTCCAATCAAATGTTTTACCTACTAGCTGTAAAAAAATCGCTTATTTTGCAAAAAAAATGACAAATGAATGAGCCCAAGTAAAAAGCAAAACCCTAAAGACCAATTCAAACATCACATTATGTTTCATAGAAAAATTGGTGGTCTAGTGGTAAGTCTAGTAGCACACCGGACCTTTAATTAGCTCTCTGAAGTTAGGTGCAATAGACGATTGCGGAGGTTCGGTAGAGTAAGCGAGTTATCATTATTTAAGATCTTTATATACCACATTGAAGCGAATAAATGAAATGAATTATGAATTATCACGATTTTAGGCGTTATCAAAAATCCAGAACCAAAAAAGAAAGTGCGTATTATAGTGATGTATGAACGAATGAAGTCAGTGATGTATGAACAAGGTGAGTGAGTCTATACCTACTTACTTGTTTGTTTAATGTTCTACTAGTGGACACAGCAGGTAGGTGCTTCTAGACATCGGCCTGTCTGTGCAACTTCCTATGCCCACGTATCTAATAAATAAAGAAACGAGCGATGCATGCAAAATTGACCTTGCTTGCACAATGTTTATCGTGTTCTGTAAGCAAAAAGTTTTAGGTTGGTAAGGTTTTCATCGAAAGTTTAAAATTTTTAAATGAAATGAAACGGTCCAACATTGTTTTTACCCGACTGTAAAAAGAAGGGTTATTGATTGAACTGATAGTTTTAGATAAGTTGGTTACTCTTAGGTAACTCTGCTTACTTTTTATTAGGTAGGTACAGTACCTACAATTTTTTATTTTTTATAGGGATACACTTAGGTATTTCATTGAGAAATGAAAAGTCTTATCAAAATTATTAATTCCGACGGCATTCTAACCCGCAACGATCAGACGACCTTCCTAAAGCCGGAGTGCCTTACCATTCGGCTACGGAATCCTTGACGTCACAATCGAAATCTTTGAGAGGCTCGAAGACAGGTAGGTAGGTACCTAGTACCTTAATATAATTCCTACATTTATCAGATATGTTAATCAAAACTTTACCCACAAACACCTAATATAATAACTATATGGTATAGGTAGGTATGTACGAGTATAACTACTTATTTTATATTTATTTAATTAACAATGTAGCTGACTGTAGTACCTACCTACCAAAACCAAGGCAAATTACAAAATATACGTAACAACGAAAAGTAAACCGTATCAAAATTATGAAATTGCTTATTAAAGACTTTTATCGTTTTATTAATTTAATGGAATTATAAAAGAACGTCTCGTAATAAGGTAGGCAGACGAAGAGTTTGGACGCAGGTAGGTAAGGTACCTACTTACGTACTTTGGTATCCTTAAGAAAGGACCTCGCCTCGGTTGCTTCGTAAAAGCTCTATGCAAGTGTCCCAAACATCCTTAAGTACCTACCTACTTATACTTAGCCATTTCATACCTATGCATGCCTATACCTAGTTTAGTGAAAGTGGACTTGAAACCTATCAATAATCTTACATTATGAGCACTGGTTATGAGTGCCTATTCTTTTGGAAAGCTTAAAGAAATTGCACTTAATGAAGGGAAAGTGAAAAGATGAGAAATTGGTGGTGGTAGTATGGTCCATATCTACGTATTTTCCTCATGATAGTCTATACGTAGGTTACCTATGGTATGTTTCACAGGCTACTGCTTGTGAAACACAGAGAGACCACTACAAAAAAAATTAAAACAGTGATTCAGACCATTATAGGTACCGATGCAAAATGTTTTTAGTTCAATGTCGATGTTGGACTGTTGTATGGAATGCTGACTTCTAAAAGATTTTCAATCTACCTACCTAAATTTTTACTGAGGAACAGATTTAAATAGCCGTTAGCGCGACATTAGGTAAGCAGCACCTCAATTGGCAAAGAAACTCTAAAAAACCTCTTAGGCCTAAATTTATACAGCGTCAGGAGGCAATCCATGCCTACACTTAACGGGACGCTGTAGTGCCTGGGACATTGTTTGAGATGGAATAGGCTTGCCCAGCACCTTAACCCTCCTCTCAGCATAATCGGCCCACAGGAAAGACGACGTCAATTCTCAAGTCGTAATGATGAGATACCTACCTACCTAGCCTAGTCTGATTCATAATGAGACAACAGCCATGTTTAGTACCGTATCGGTCTGTGATAGCTTTACGTAACATTTGCATAACTCCGTGACAAATTCCTGTGGCGTTAATTTACTGCAAATAGATAAAAGTAGTCGGAGATGCTATTATTTCATCGTGTAATGAAATAAGTAAAGCCTATCGTATCGCATTAGCATTGGTTGCATGAGGTCGCATCTAATAGAAAACTAGGTGATGATCATGACAAAGAGGTAGCTTAAAAGGCTCTTAAAAGTTGCCTAAGGAAAACACGGGATAAGCTGATTTTTAGGGTTCCGTACCCAAAGGGTAAAACGGGAAGGGAAAACGGGTCTGTCTGTCTTTCCGTCTCTCAGGAGGCTGTAGGTATCTCATGAACCGTAATAATTAGACAGTTTAAATTTTCATTTTATTCGCAATCAAAAATATTTAAGGGGGGCTTCCTTCCATACAACAAATCTGTTTTCAGAATCGAACCAAAACCTTTAGATTGAAAGTCAATATTCCCAACGATCTCATTGACTTGAGCAGTAGAGTAGTTGAGACTTTATTCCCAACTACCCCACTGATGGGGAGGTTAGTGGGGTCTTTGGAAATAAACTTAATTACGAGGCACTATCCCACTCGCCCAATAGAGGCTAAGCCAATACCGTGGAAGCTCGCACAAACACAAACAAAAATCCTCGATGCCTTCTCTAAAATATTCCGTAGTTGTAACTTGTAGGTAGATTTCACGTCAACATAAATTCAGTCAATAAAGCCGGTTCGAAACCGTTTCAAAAGACAAATAAATAACAATTTGTACGGAGAGAGCTTCTACTTTCTGTAACGCATTGTTTGTTGTGTGAAACAATGACCATTATTATCCACCTTATAGTAAAGAACTTAAGATTCACAGTCAAATAAATACCAGAAAGTACCTTGTCGGGATGTAATTAAAGGGATATTTGATGGTAAGATTCGAAACGACAATTTAATTGTAGGTAGTGCCTCTGTTAACCGTGAGGAGAAGAGGGTACTTAGACCCATTCATATCTGATTACGCTATTATTTCTTACTGTGGAGATTACAGACATAATTAAAGTACCTATAGTAATTGATACTTTACTTGGCAGTCGGGTAACAAATAAAATACGAAAAAACTAAACAAGTTGAACTAACAAGTCTCTTGCCCCTTTATAAAATTGAGCTGGAAAAAGGCCGTAAAATGAAATAATTATTATCAGATAAAACAGATTTATTTCTAAGAAATAAAAATACAACAGTCTATTTTAGGTAAACAATTAGGGTGCTAAGTATGAATTTTATTCACTATTCGGTATCGACGCGACGCGACGCCGCTAAACGTGGATTTGTACTGATTACTTTAGATAAACCTGTAAGTACACCGACGCATTCGCATGCGAATGCAAACCCACGTCTCACTCAATACCACATAGCTAATTAAATAGGTGCGTTCTTGTCGCATGCGAATGCGTCGGTGTACTAACGGCGTAAGAGACCAAAAATTGGCGCAGCTATTTTCCCACAATTCTGCGTTTACGGCATCGATACCGAACGCGAAAAAACTGATACTAGGCACACAGAAAGCAATTTAACAAAACGTAAAACCAAGAAATATGTAACACTAACATCCGCAGTAATCATCGATAAGGAAAAATATACATTATTATTTTACACAAAATGTTTTAGCATTTTTGCGGATTATGCTTAGACAAAAAGCAATTCAATTCAATACGTTTATTGGTAGTTATAATTCAAAACAATCATTTGGATCAGACATGAGACAGATACGCTGATAGAGTGCTCGCAAGATAAGTCTGCGCGCGACTAATGGCGACAAATAATATAATTGAAGTACCTATTCTGGCTAGGTTTAATTCATGTTCTTACTAACTTATTTCCGATGGCATCCTGAGTATTATTATAAAGTAAATTAATAAAGCTGACACGACGAAAACTATAAACGATTATTTCTGATTTCGGCCGCGCGCAGACTTATCTTGCGAGCACTCTACCACTATACACTATATTATATTCGTGAAGTTAGCCGTTTGTCTGCGCAGTGACCGCTTTTTCATACAAAATTGTGTTCTGTGCAGACAAACGGCTAACTTCACGAATGCCTAGATCCGTTGGGCGAACTGTAGGTACTTACAGGTTGTAATTATAATATCTTCGATAGTCATCACTTCACATCAAAAAGCTCAGCGGGAATTTTAAAAAATACTAGCTTTCGATTCAAATCTCGATTAGGAAATAAACAAAAAATGTTTCCATTACAGATCATTAGAATAATTTGTACTGATTTAGGTACAGCATGGCACACACTTTTGAAAATACCCATTTTGTAGGAATAAACAAAAATACAATATAATTTTGATTAAAACATATAATTAAACTTATTAAAAACATTAAGAGCTATTCGGACTTTCTTCTGGCTACTCAATTGAGATTATTCTTAAACTGTGTTTTGAATAGAAAAAATTGAGCATGAAACTACAACGATAAGAATTTACATAACAATAAAGTAATCAAAATAATGTGATTATACCACAAATTTTCTTTCTATAAGCACCAAAATCATAAGTGGTTAACAGGGTGTAATAAAACAACTCACGAAAACTGATACAGTGTTGGTATTAATAATTATTTATAAGCATTTTACCGCAAAACATAGTTTTATTTACTCTGACAATGTCCAGAGATAAAGTGGAATCGATTGAACAATGAAAAAAAGAAGTTTTATACTTAAAGGATGATCCGCAAAACACAAAAATCGTATTTTTCAATAGACCCGTGTTTTAAAATACGATAAAACGTTCTGAATATGACCAAATTACTCTAGTCTTTCTTAAACTTTCGCGATCACAATTCATCTTTAGAGATATATTTTATTACAAGATTTTTTTAGTAGGTGCAAGGCGCGTCGTAATGTGACTTTTCGGTGTGAAGATACTGTTAGTGTAGTGTGCCGTGGTGGACGTGCGGCCGATCTTATTTCTGAAGATTAGTGGAGGGTAGTTCTATATAACTACCGCCACTTTTCGTCGGTTGTTGAAATACAGCCGAAACGTCGGGAAATAATAAAGGTAATACGCGATAAAATCCTGTAATAAAATATAAAAACTAAAAGACAAATTACTCTACTAAATGACTCTTGGTAAAATAATTAATTGATCATAGGCAGTCTTAAGTTACTATTTAAGTTTTCGGGAGTAATCTTATGTCACCCTTTGTCTTCTAAAGAAATTAAAAGTTGCATAGTTAGTTACGAAATTCAAAAACCTATATTAGCACAACCTAATACGCTAAAGTAGATAAAATTAGGTCAAACATAATGTACTTTACACAACCAAACATCTTTTATACTATTACATAGCCTTACATATTAACTTATATTATTATTTATAATACAGAATATACAAACACATGAGATTAATGCAGTTTTGTATTAAATTTAATGTTTTTGCTAATATAGAATAGAATAGAATAGAATAAAGTTTTATGTTCTCCACATCATATACAACAGTGACAATAGGTAGTTTCAATCTACATAATTTTATGTGGGTGAAAATAATAATATAATAAGTACTTTGTTACGTTCGCGTTGTGTACTTTTTGGAACGAAGTTCCTTTTCGGACGGTATCGAGGATGGAGGCTAGAAAAAAAAGCGATCGATGTTACCGTCACGACATATCGCTGTCTCCTGGGAATAAAAGGATAACTGCAAAAACACAACTTTACAGGAGAAGCAAACAACATGTTTTCGTTGATAACTTCACAAATTGTGCAATATGGCGCGCAAAAAAAACTCAAGGCAAACAAGAAAATCATTGAACTTTGAAAAAAAACTTGAAAATTATTATCTTATGTTCTATGTAATAAGACTTACATTATCGCAAAACCTTTTAGGCCTTAACGCCGTTAGTACACCGACGCATTCGCATGCGACAGATCGCATTGCGATGCGAAACAATGCGAAACAACACTCACGAAACGTCTGCGTTGCTGTAACGACAAAATTCGCAATTCCATGCGATACAGTACCGACAAGGACGCACCTATTTCATTAGCTATGTGCTAGAGTGAGACAGAGTGTGCGCGAAACTCTGCCATACTACCTGACAGATTTTTCGTTGGTTCGCATCGTTTCGCATTCGCATGCGAATGCGTCGGTGTACTGACAGGGTAATAGCAAAACTTTGTAAGGTACGGCTCACATTACCTTATACTCAATCATATAACAATCTACATGGCGACCTTAATACTTAGAAAAACTAATTATGTTATTGACAATCACAGACTAGTGTTAGTAACCTGTTTCAATATGACATATAAGTATAGTACGCACAACCGATCTTTGTCCGTCTGAAGTTAGGTGCACTAAACGATTGCGCAGGTTTGCGCGAGTAGGCGAGATAGCACGATGCAACAAACTAAGCGAGTGAGCGAGGCAGCTACACAACGCTGTCTTCGTCTTTTAGGTACAATAAAAAATGGGTTCTGCGCAGCTACTTCAGATAGGTAAAGATTGGTTGTGCGATTTGTACTTAATATAACAACCCATTAATGTATGTATGATGATAATGATGATGGCACCGTAGAGGGCTGCGAAATCGTATTCGATGTCAAAATTATAATTCGAGAAAAGACTACTTAAAGAAACTCATTATTTTGTACTTAACCACTAACCCGTTCATGTTGATCATTTCTCAAAATGAATTATTCTCCATTTTTTCCCGCACAATTGATAAGAACTTTAAGAACAAGACATTTTAGAAAGCCCACACACACATGTAAATATGTAAAACGCCATTTACACGATACCATTGCTCCGTTGTTGCCGGAATGGTATCCTGTAAATTATGTGTTTCAAGCTATAGCCAGTAGACAGATTCGGATAAAACTTGGATAGATGTAGATTATTCTCAAATAGCTAGGCTTTATAAAAGCTGGTCCCATGTGACGCCGCGGGCGGGAGCTAGTATGTGAATACTGGTGGGTTAGATTTGATTCCACTGGGGTTTACGCATTTTAATACAAAAGGTTTGGCACTGTCAAAATCATTGCATAAACTGTTGCAGTGATCATAAATACAATGAAAGCATTTTCTCTTCATTTTTTGAACTCATCAAGAGATTAAGAGCAAATTCTGAGTTAGCAATAATCTCCGGAACCATTGCACTATATTTTAAATATTCCTTCACCATTTTAAAGGTTTTTACCATATATATGCACATGGCCTCACAAAAATAATGTCTTTATTACAGCACAAACTCAAGACTTTTTTTACAATTAATAAATTGTAAAAAAGTTTAAGTAAATAGGTTCCTTCTAGGAAAGCATGCTCCATATTAGACCTCACTATTGCTTAACATCAGGCAGAGTGAGGTACAATGCTGACCTATTAAAAAAAATGTCCAATCAAATTGTTTTAAGATAGACCTAAGGCTATAAAAACATGGACAACGATTGCTTATGCAAAAATGTTGACAGCTACCAAACTAAAACTCATTCATTCGCCCCAACGCCTCCAAATTACTATGATGCGAGTCTATCCTGTTCATATTAGCTTTGCATTCCTCTCTTTGCACCTTCGTTAGGCCTTCTGGCTTCGGTGTTAAGGTTTCAGTTGAAGCGTTTTGTGTGTCCATGGTTTGTCGCTCCGCGGTTAAGAAGTCTGAAGAGCCGTTAATGTGAGGTTTATCGTTGAGATCCAAGTTTGATATGGTGAGCGGCTTGTCAGTATATTCTAAGCCAGCCGCCAGGGATATTGAAGTGGGTAGTTCAGTTTCTGTAATAAAATTATTGTTTTGTATTGAAATGTAAAAAAAAATCTGGAAAAACGTTTCAAAATAATCATCTATCATCATCATCTAGTCCCAAAGTAAGCAGAGCTTGTGTTGTGTTATATACATGACTGATATACTACTTATACATATTTTTTTGTTTGTAAATACATACATATTATACATAGATAACACCCAGGCCCATTCTTATCCCATGATGATCATTCTTAATCAAAATTAATAAGCTTTAAATGATTGTAACTCAAGACTACCGAAAATTCGATAGCTACTGGGTGTTGAGTTAACCACAGACCTTCGCTGTACAGGTTTCTTGGGACAACCTGTATATTCTTCCTTACCTTTGGTATATTCGTCTTTTTTCTGTTGCATTTGTCTTTGTTCGCTTCGGTCGTCTTTGTGGTCCTTCGGCAGGGAAGACGCACGCGCACCGCCCGTTAACATTCCAAGCACCCTGTATAACGTAATCATAAATAAATAAATAATGCTGGACTTTTTAACACAGCATCATCTAGCCCCAAAGTAAGCAGAGCTTGTGTTATGGGTACTAGATGACTGATATACTACGTGTGGAAATAAAGCTTATTTTATTTAGATTGTTCTTCAACTCGTATAATACATACTTTAAAAATCGAATTATATTCACAAAATTACTCTCAGATCTACGAAAAATTCCACGTGAAAGGTTGCAAGCCCATTGCCGCCTTTTAGGATAAATCTGGACACACATGTATGTATACATAAGTGTATTTTATTTTCAACGACTCACCTTTTCTGTTTTAGGCCTTGCTTGCATGTACAATAAAAAACATTTTTTAATCCGATCATGCGCCATCTGTTCATCGTGGAGTATCGAAAGCATTAATATTAGTGTACCAAGGTTTGTTTGTCTGACCTTGAGTTCCCGAGGTCGCCGAAGGGCGTGCCGGGTGCAGCCGGGTGCGCGTGCTCTGTATGTGCGCCTTCTATAGCGAAACCTTCTTCTATTAGTACCGCGCCGATGTCTAATTCTCCTTCTGTAGGAACAACAGTTAAGCTTTGTGTTGAAAGATGTTTTGTGATCTCTGCAACGAAATATTAGAAAAACATTGAATCATAATAAATATCCCGTTTTTACGTTAGTTAAAATGTTCATTATTATGGTAAGTAAGTTCGTATGAGTCAGAGGCCAACTCTGGTGACGGAGTTTTTAGGCCGCCTTAAGGCCTCCGTCATGGCTTAACGACTTAAATAGCCAGGACAGACAATTTAACGTGCCCTCCGAAGCACGGAAGCGCTCGGATGAAAATGCCACAGGCGGTCACCCATCCACTTACAGACCGTTTCGAACGTTGCTTAACTTCAACGATCTATCAAGTACTTTTAAATATTTTAAATTTTTTTAAATAAAATAAAATTTTTAAATTTAAATTTTAAATTTTAAATAACGCTGGACTTTTCACACAGCATCATCTAGCCCCAAAGTAAGCAGAGCTTGTGTTATGGGTACTACATGACTGATATACTACTTATATACATTTTTGTTTGTAAATACATACATATTATACATAGAAACACCCAGACCCGAGACAAATATTTGTAGATCATACAAACATTGCTCCCGCCGCGGGGATCGAACCCGCAACCTTTTGCGGCGCAGGCGGGCCTTCGCCCACTGCGCTACAGAGGTCGTCTAGTACGACTAAGCAAGCACGACGAAGCTAACGAAATATGACTGTTAAGTTATTACTGTTTTAGACCTAAGTTTACCCATGTATCGCGAAATAAATAAATGAATATGAATATGAAAAAGTTAAGCAAAGTAATTGCGGAAGTTGACTTGCGCAAGCGACTTCCAATGTGTAAACACTCGCGCAAGTGGACTTCTGCAAGTTTTAGTGACTTGCTGAACTTGCTGCTAGTGGCACGTTTGAACGATTACAGTCAGTGGAAACAGTTGTCATGACTTCTGCAAGAAATTGTGGAAGTTACTTGCCAGTGGACTTTGCTTTTGATTTAGTATAAAACTAGACTTACTAACCTACAAAACTTCTTCCAAACAAAAAAAAATATTGCTGGACATTTCACACAGCATCACTATAGCCCCAAACTTTTTTATTCGTAAATACATACCTACATATTATACATATACAAACACCCGAGATAAATATTTGCAGATCATAAAGTCAAAGTCAAAGTCAAAAAGCATTTATTCAGTAGGACCGCTGGGATCACTTTGAAACGTCTTAAAACTAGGTGATTCTACTCCTGTTCCTTCGCGACCAATATTTACAAACATTTATCCCGCGGCGGGGATCGAACCCGCAACCTTCTGCGTCCCAAGAGGTCTCTCACCCACTGCGCCACAGAGGTCGTCAACACCGACGTTGATTTCAAGATGAAATGACAATGAAGAAGAAATACTTCCTGTGAAGACTAATGGGATAATGAATAGTTGGTTACGAGATGAATGGAAGTAATATTTACCATCGGTGACTTCATACAACTTGATGCCGGGTATTTCCTTCTCTTTCTCGCCTTCGGCCGAAGGAGTTTTCTTGTAAGTGCACGTTCTTGATACAAGAGACTTCCATCTCGCCACCTGAAATTATCTATATATATACGCACTGCAAAAAATTGGAATCAGCTTCCAGCGTCTAGATTTCCGCTGAGCTACGACCCTATTGTTTTTAAGAAGAGAGTTAATAGGCACCTTCTGGGTAAGCTCGCTCCATCGTAGACCTCACTCTTGCCTGTGTAAGTTTGAGGTCAAGAGCCGACCCATTAATCATTATAAAAAAAAAACCCTGTTGTTTGTAAGAAGAGAGTCATCTTGCCTTCATCATGAAAAAAACTACTATGTGCCTCATTGTTGTACAGCGTGAAACGCAAAAGTTCTATGTGTCAGGAATACGTTCCTACGTGAAAAATACTATAAACCTCGCTGTTTTCATCTTATGGGTCACCAAAAATGGGTTCTGCGCAGCTACTTGCAGCCAAAGATCCGTTGTGATTACTGTACATAACATACTATACAGGGTGTAAAAAGACTACTACCGAAAACTGAGGGGTTGCAATCAGACCATGATTCTAAACATATTTAGCGGAAAAAAACGCAAAAAATTTTTTTTCTACGTCATATTTTTTTTTTATTTCCGGTTATTTACTACTGGTACAACATAATACGACCATACCTACCTAATATTTTATTTATAAAAGAAAAAAACAGTTAAAACTCAAAATCCAGCAATCTACGTAAAACAACGCGCCCAGTACATACGCAAACAGTAATCTACAAACGCTGTTTTCTCCGGATATAATGATTTTTTCGGAAAATCCTTTTGGATTTGGTTGTGTGTTTGGATGCTGTACCTACCCCTTTCGGCTTCGGTAGACGTCTTTTTACACCCTGTATATAACTATAACGTTTACAAACCTGCGCGAGTTCCTCAAATCGTTCGACAGCCGGCGCCGACCACTTATCCCACCGGTTCTCTCCGTCCGCACTATCCGCCGGTCGCACACCCGCTAGGAAACATTCCATCGCCTGAAAGACATTTACATTATTCTTACATACTGCATCCTACCGGCTGCGCCTGTTTATATTAACGTATGATAAGAGGTCATTGTTTTTAGTTTGTGTTATAATTTTATAATAACTTATAAATTTTGACGACCTCTGTGGCGCAGTGGGCGAAGGTCCGCCTGCGACGCAGAAGGTTGCGGGTTCGATCCCCGCCGCGGGACAAATGTTTGTATGACCTACAGATATTTCGGGTCTGGGTGTTTCTATGTATAATATGTATGTATTTACAAACAGAAAGTATATAAGTATTCTATCAGTTATCTGGTTCCCATAGTACAAGCTTTGCTTAGTTTGGGGCTAGATGATGCTGAGTGAAAAACAGCATTATTTAAGTAAGTCTTCGATGAAAATTATGATTAGATTAAACACCGATCAGTAGATTTTAACTAAATCTACATAGGTACACTTCGCTCAACGGATCTAGGCATTCGTGAAGTTAGCCGTTTGTCTGCGCAGTGAACACTTTTTCAAACAAAATTGTGTTCTGTACAGACAAACTGGAAGAACTGTACATAAGTATGTAAAGCGACATTAAAGCTTTCGTTAATTACACTTTGTTTTTGTAATATTCATATATTTTTTTCAAAATATCCAAAGTTCTCGAGAGGAGGCCACGCACCGGAAACCGCAGTAGAGGACGGCCCCCACTAGATGGAAAGACGATCTGGTAAAGGTTGCTGGGCTGCACAAGATCGATCGCTGTGGAAATCGATGGGGGAGGCCTATGTTCAGCAGTGGACACTAGATGGCTGACATGATGATGATGATCCCAAAAATGACGCCAATGTCTAATTTAAAACCTTTGCCGATCCCTGTCGACGACAACTCCTTTGTACTCACAAAAAAGTACATTGTTTTCATGTCAAAAGATAATTTATATTTATTTTCTCTCACAAACATTTACATTAAAATAAATACACAATTCAAACACAAAACAAGGGACAGAGAGAGGTGGAAAAGCTTGGAGGAGGCCTTTGCCAAAAAGGGGCAAGCAGATGATGTCGATGTCGTATAATGTAAACATAGATTAAAGTGATAGTGATAAGAAAATCTGTATTATAAGGCTAATAAATAAAAAAAAAAAAATACACAATTAAACAAACCTGGAACCGCAGCCTCAAGAGATCAGCCCTCAGTTCGCAGAGCTCGTGAGTCGCCACGTACTCACTATCCCCATAGTCCAGGAAGAAAACGTCCGCTACCTACATACAAGGTCAATGTCAAAAAAAGAAACATAACTTTCATTCCGTGTGATGACGACCTCTGTGGCGCAGTGGGCGCGAGCCTGCTTGTAACATACTCGTAGAATGGTTCTATTCCTGCCGCGAGATGAATGTTTTTATGATCTACAATTATTTATCTTTGGCCTGGGTGTTTCTATGTTATGTTATGTTATATGTATTTACAAAAAAAAGCATTTAAGTATTCTCAGTTATCTAGTTCCCATTGTACAAGCTTTGCTTAGTTTGGGATTAGATGACGCTGTGTGAAATGTCCGGCATTATTGTTTATTTATTTATTCATCCCACCGCATGACAAGAGTTGGTATGACCAAATAATAAAAAAAAAAGTACGTGAGTGTCGTGGAACACTCTCACTGGCATTTGTCAAATAAATTATTTAATAAAATCCTAGAAACGCTCTTCCTTACTAACAATGTAACAATCTATGGACTGCTTCGCGACTGCGTACTTCGCACTGTGACGTTTTGACATATACATGTGTCGTGACGCGAAAATGGACCACTTTTTTTCGTCTAGCCCCAACTGATACCGTCCGAAAAGACAATAATGTGATAGAGAAGAAAGGGGATAGTTTACCTCCTGCGTAGCATCGAACTCGTTAGGTCGGATATCGTGTACCCGAGCACGGTACCACTTGCCGTCGTGACGGAACACCGCCGCCACTACTTGCCCGACTGACACGTGCTTCAACTGAAACAAGTTACTAATGGATAATAACTGAAAAAAAGTACATGAGTGTCGTGGAACACTCGGTTGGAGCGAAGTTCCAACTTTGACATTTGGGATTTGTCAAATAAATTATTGATAAATATTAAAATCCTAGAAACGCTCTTCCGAACTAACAATGTTACAATCTATGGATTGCTTTGCGACTGCGCACTTCGCGCTGTGACTTTTCCTATGTATGTGTCGTGACCAGGTCACCATCTACACTTATTCCAAGTTTCATCCAAATCGGTGCAATGGTTAATGCGTGATTGAAACACAAAAATACAAAAATTCTTACAATCTTTCAGATTTATTCAAAGTTTTGACTTTGTAAGCGGTCCTACATGAATAAGCTTTTTGACTTTGGTCAAACTTCGGACAATGAGCGTGAGTTCACTAAGTGAAACATGTAGATGGTGTTACCGGTGCTATAACCGATAAAATATGAGCTTATCAAAAATTTCGATTGTAACGACATGGATTCTGTGGCCGAATGGTATGGCACTCCGGCTTTAGGAGGATCACCTGATCGTTGCGGGTTCGAATCCCGTCGGAATCGAAAATTTTGATAAGACTTTTCATTTCTCAAATAAGTTTTTTTTTTTTTTTTTATGGAAGAGGGGGCAAACGAGCCAGTGGCACACCTGATGGTAAGTGATTACCACCGCCCACAGACAACTGCAATATCAAGAAGCACTGCAGATGCGTTGCCGGCCTTTGAGGTAGGAATAGGCTCTTTTCTTGAAGGTGCCTAAGTCGTATCGGTCTGGAAATACCGCTGATTTATTTTTTGTTTAGATGCTCTTAAAGTAACAATAATTATTAGTATATTAGGATTTAACTAATATAGTCATACCGCATGCGCAGCTCTATTCTCCTTATTGCTGTAATATTCCGTCATGTGAGCGACAAGATCGTCCAATTGCTCGACCTGCGGCCCGACGAACTGAACCCAGAATCGAGAAGGCGATGAAACGGCGGACACGTATACTTCGATAGATGGCGTTGTTGATTCTGTTGAATAAATACTGTTACCTTTAAAAATAAGTAAAAGTAAGCTGACCCTTGACTGAAACTCTTGGTAGGGTTAAGCTTTCTTTATGCTATTATTCTGTGTTTTTATTTGTACAATAAAGAATTGTTTTAAGATAAACGAAAATGACACAGAAAAAGACAGATTTTCCAAACAACTTAATATATTTTCCATATAATTTTATTTCACTTGCGTTCTTGTTACAAACAATCATACAATGATATTGACGCAGTGAATACCAGAAGGCATTATTTTTTTAGTTTTTTTACATAATTTTTCCCAAAAAAAAAGATATTGTAATTTATTCTGAGAAACGTATGATGTCTAGTAAAATAACGGATGCCACTAACCAAAGTATAGTAAAACACACCATGCCCAGATTCCTGAACATTACCAAAATATATTGTGCAATTTAACTTTCATGACAGCCCTAAGACTATTCCAAAAAAGTCGGGACCGACCATTTAACGTACCCTCCGAAGCACGGAAGCGCTCATAATGTAAGCGTTGTAAGCGTTGATAATGCCACTAGCGGTCACCCATCCACTTCAACGATCTATCAAGAACGAGCAAGCAATGCAGGACATCACAAAAAACAACATAAATAGGATAACACTCAATGGGTAAAGAAAATAGTACATAACAAGATCTATCTACACAACAAACATTACTGACTACCTAATAACGATGTGTCAAGCAAAAGTATACCTTACAATTCTCAGGCCTAAAATTAAATAACTTTTTACTGTGAACAAAACTTAGATTAAAACTATAGGAACATCTACAGATACCACTGATTCATACGTGATATATTGACCACCACAAATTTTATCCAAATTATAATAGCCATTTAAAAATGAAAGCTATGGAAGTCATCTTTAAATCTTACCAATGCTATTTTTATCTTGGTGTTCAGTTGGATAGGTATCTCTTGAAAGGTCTCCTTGATGCAACTCTTCAGCTCCTAATATATTATAACGAGTCTTAGACTTTGACGTATTTACGATAAAAAGGAAGGTACTTATGATAGTAATCTCTTGAATGAATAAACTCTTAATTGACATGAGACAGACAAGTCTAAAATAAGAAGTAGGTATAGAATCTTCGTATTTATCCAATCTATATAGGGCGCAATTTAAGTTTCGTTGAATTGACGACCTCTGTGGCGCAGTGGGTGAAAGCCCGCTTTGGACGCAGAAGGTTGCGGGTTCGATCCCTGCCGCGGGATAATATGTATTTACAAACAAAAAGTATATAAGTAGTATATCAGTTATCTGGTATTTATTATTATTATTTATTTATTTTATTTTGTCCTGATAATAACGAATAAACGAATTATTTATAATAAACCAAATAGCAAATTTTGTAGTGTACGTAATTGTTTGACATACGCAATGGGGCCTTTTCATACTAAACTATCTACTGCGCATTATAACGGCTATTCCACGAATGCCTAGAGTCATTCCGTAGTGTAAATTATTCCCTTTCTATCATACAAAACGTTCGGAGTTCGGTCTTACTTTGCTTAATTTGGGGCTAGATGATGCTGTGTGAATAGTCCAACATAGTGGGGCTTATTACAAGAAAATGAGCCGAGTTAAGACCAAGTCTAACTAAAAAACTGTCCCTAGAAAAACGATCTTTAAATACTCGTACATCGAACGCTTTTTCGTGGTAACAGTTTTGTTTTGACATGTGTCAACATGGGGTTCAACCAAGGTTTTACGTTTTTATAATAAGTAGCTATTTGTTTATTTATTTACTACAAAAAGTTAAGCATCTTGACACCATGTTGACTGACACATGTCAAAAAAACTGTGACCACCATATATATAGGATGGTACCATGCTAAATCTATGGTGACCACACACCACTTGTTCAAGTACGAGTATTTAGAGATCGTTTCTATAGATAAGGTTTTTTTTTTTATAATGCTGGACATTTTTCACACAGCATCATCTAGCCCCAAACTAAGCAAAGCTTGTACTATGGAAACCAGATAACTGATAGAATACTTATATACTTTTTGTTTGTAAATACATACATATTATATGTACATAGAAACACCCAGACCCGAGACAAATATCTGTAGGTCATACAAACATTTGTCCCGCGGCGGGGATCGAACCCGCAACTTTCTGCGTCGCAGGCGGACCTTCGCCCACTGCGCCACAGAGGTCGTCAAGTTGTTTAGTAAGTACTTAGCTAAACGCGTTTTAGATTTTTTGTAGTAAGACGGTTTATGTCTACCGAGCCTGTTTACGTTTAATTCATAAAAAACACATGCAGTTAGTTCTTACCGGGTCGCTTGTACTTGGCATGCGGTCGTTCACCTGTCTCGTCGGCGGGCTCGCTGACAGCACGGTCATTCGCTGGGGTCCCTTGGGGTCCATTGGAGGTTTGGGGGCCTTGGGGTCCAGGGGTTGGAGAGGGGGCATGACGCGGACTCTTGGCTTGCTCTATTTCGCGGCGGCATTTCTCTTGCGATACCTGGAGGATCAAAGATATACAGGGTGTACAGCATCCCAACACACAACTAAATCCAAAAGGATTTTCCGTAAAAATTATTTTATCCGGAGAAAACCGACCTCGCACACGTACTGGGCGCGTTTTTATACAAATTTCCTTATAAAAATCCGATATCGTATCGGCGTCCGATACCGATATCGGATCAGATAATGTGAAACCGCTCTCAGGGAGTCAGTTTTGACTTTCTACAAGAATGAATGAATGAATGAACACTTTATTGTACACCAATTAATAACAAAACAACATATAAATAAAACAAGTTCAAAATTAGTACAATGGGCGGCCTTATCGCTGAAAGCGATTTCTTTTACAAGATTGTATAAATAAACACAACTCTTCAAAATTTTACCCAAGTACTAAGGTACCTTACCTACCTACTTACTTTAGGAGTGAAAAGAAATCCTATATGTAGGGGGTCGTCCATAAATTACGTGAGGTTAATTTGGCGATTTCCTCCCTCCCCCTCTAATCTCACGTGAGATTTCAATTTGCATATTTCTTTCGAGATTTACAAAAAAATTTTTTATCCGTCATTCAGTTTGTCTGTTCTCGCCTACAGGCCGCATTTTTTTATATTCGAAATTTTCACTTGTTTTAAAAAAAAAATTACGTGAGATTTGCCGACCCCCCCCCCCCCTCTCCCCCACGTGAGATTTGGTGAGATTGGGCTGGACCCCCCCCCCACATAAACGCCTCGCGTAATTTATGGATGCCCCCTAGAAGTAGAATACAATGTTTTGTAGCTTTATTGTGTGAAAGAGAGGTAAAATAATATTTTATAGTCAAAAAGTATAACTTGTGAACGTGGGTATTGTTGTTGTTGTTGTTTTTGTTCTTAGCCCCCACTATCCCACTGCTGGGCAAAGGTCTCCCCTCGAGTTTTCCAAGCTTTCCGGTCTAACGCCAAATTATATTTATATTAAAAAAACAGTATTACATAACCCTCGATTAGTTTCTTGGCCTGCTCAATCTGTTCCTTCGTGCCGCGGATATTGATGTTCCGTTCGCTCGCCTTGTCTGTCGCTAGGCCTTCCAATTTAACGCGAGCGCCGCTGCGATGGCAGATCTCGTTCACATTCGCACCGCCAGATCCTAGAACAAAACAAGAGTAATTCATATCGCATAGCTCGTAGAACTGACGGCCGTTGGGTCAGAAAAGTTCTCGAGTGGAGGCCACGCACCGCAGTAGAGGACGGCCCCCACTAGATGGAAAGACGATCTGGTAAAGGTTGCTGGGAGCCGTTGGGTGCAGGCTGCACAAGATCGATCGCTGTGGAAATCGAGCGGGAGGCCTATGTTCAGCAGTGGACACTAGATGGCTGACATGATGATGATGATGAATTCATATCAACACGAAGAATTAATTACTCGTATCTAGCCCCAAACTAAGCAAAGCTTGTACTATGGGAACCAGGTACCTAACTGATATTCTACTTATATACTTTTTGTTTGTAAATACATATTATACATAGAAACACTCACCGAGGTAAATATTTCTACTATTTACCTCGGGTATTTATTTTTTAATGTTCTTACCAATGATCCTTCCTGCAGCCCAGCTAGGCACAGTGATGCTCTCATCAAACAACTCCGGCTGCTGCTTGATGAACTCGAGCACCAACATCTCAGCTAGATGCGTCGCTTGGCTTCGGCCGCGGATTATGCATACATCGTGGTCTGCGTCGGTGAACTTTTTGAAGTGTATCATTGCACCGGTTTTTTTCTCCATCTCCTTTATGTTGGAGCCGTTGCGACCTAGAATTAATAAAAAATTACGTTAATTACAGAAAATTAGAAGTCAAAAGGTTGTACCAGTACTGGAGAGTACTGGAGTACTGCACTGGAATCAAAATCAAAATATTGCACAATTGGCGAACATAATGCCGAAGGCATTCTCTACCTGCTGACCAACGTGTTGTCGGAGAGGTACAAAAGGCGTGCAAAATAGGTAACAAACAACATAATAAACCTTAAATTTAACATAACAAAGTTTTTATAATATATTTAGATGTATATATATATAATATATAATTATAAATATAATAATACTTATAGTATAATCGAATTAAATATATAACTACAAAGAGTCTAGCAATAGTTTCCGAGTCTGTCTCTTGAAACCTTCTTTTGAGTCAGTCATCCTGACATCATTAGGGAGATCGTTCCAAAGTCTCACCGCTTCTACAGAGAAAGATTTATCACGGTAGGAAGAGGTGTGGGCTGGAATTTCGAGGATAAGATTAGTCGAAGATCTTAGCGGTCTATTGTGTGCATCAGCTAAGAAATTGAATAGATACCGCAGCGAGAATTGAACTCGCACTGTTAATTTAGATAGAATTTGTAGAAGGTTTATTATACATATTTTGTGTGAATAAATTTTCTTGATAGCTCATCGGAACATCATTTATTGGGCTATGAGCTCATACGTATAATGTGAGATTACTGTAACAAGAATAGAATACATTGTAAATCTCGTTGCGTAAGATTACAATAATAAATGAGTATCAGAGTTTATGTGAAGGACGTGATTCATATTTTTGGAACAAGGTTCCTTTTCAGACGGTATCGAGGATGAAGGCTAGGCTAGAAAAATAAAAGAAAGCGTTCCATTTTACCGTCACGACATATCGCTGTCTCCTGGGAATAAAAGGATAACTGCGAAAACACAACTTTAAAGCAGAAGCAAACAACATGTTTTCGTTGATAACTTCACAAATTGTGCAATATGGCGCGCATATTACCTAGTGCGCAAAAAAAAAGATGCGCAGAGTGCGAAAAGAGGTGCACAAGGTGCGCAAAATGTCAAATGTACAAACTTCGTTCCAACCGAGTGTTCCATGACACTCACATACTTTTTATTTTTATTTTTAAGTGTGAATATGGATGATAAGAAATGATTTATTTTTAAGTATGAATATTATAGCTACTTATTCAAATAAATAAATAAAACATTTATTTTCAAAAATACAGGTTTGTGTGCGTGCTATGCTATACTTAAACAATAATTTTTCAACAATCCATCAATGTGCTGGTGAACTCTGGCTCAAGAGTTACAAGATAATTATGAGATCATAAGAATCTAGAATGACACATTTATTTATTTTCACTATCTGAATGAGTTATGATGTCAGACAGAGCCTTAACACAAACGTCTGTACATCAACATGAAATGTTTATTGAATACTTATAATAAGCACAGTCAATCTTTAGCTCTCTGAAGTAGCTGCACAGAACCTATTTTTGATGACGCTAAAAGACAAAGACAGCATTGTATAGCTGCCTCGCTCACTCGCTTAGTTTTTTGCATCGTGCTATCTCGCTTACTCTACCAAACCTGCGCAATCGTCTATTGCACCTAACTTCAGAGAGCTAAAGATACGTTGTGCTTATTATACTTAATTTTAAACTGTTATTGGTTTAAAATAATTCTTACCAATCAAAGCAGGAACAATACTCTTCGACACCTTAATCTCAACAATGTTCATCTTGGAGGACTTGATGGTAGTGCCTTTTTCCTCCTCATCTTTTTTGAACACATAGTACACTACGAATGCAGAGACTGTCACTATGGATAAGCCAATGGCCACGGGAAGTATCAGTCTTGAACTTGAAGACATTGTTCTGAAAACAGTAGTAGAATTCTTATATATTTTTTTTTTCTTTTTAGCAAAAATAATGAACCAATTTTGTATCACTTTTCCAATGGAATTAGGTGAAAGTTCTAGGGTGTGATAGCTTCATGTAAATATCTTACTTGTCCTCGCTAATGAAAGATGTATCTATTAGCAGGTATGACATAATAACTAGAACAAAATTACTTCATAAGTAACATGATACTCGCCGCTCGCAAGTTCCGTTAGCCTACCTTGGTTGCCTGCACTGCTTCAATAGCAAGCTGCTTAGAGCAGCCGTGAATCAACAATTAGTGATTGTATTTTCATGTGTTTTAATTCACAACAAAACAATGCTTGCTTTATATCAAGGCGATTCAAAAAATCTGAAAAACTATACGTTTCGTTCAAAAGTCATGGTTGTGTTGCTGACTTTCTTCTTTTTATTAATGGCAACTAACTGTATTTACAATATAATTCTGCCAATGTCAAGTTTTAAGTATGAATTCATGTCATGTCAAGTCAAGTCAAGTCATGTCAATTAGGTTTTGAAAAAACATGGCGGCTTGTCATTTTAAAACTCCAACGGAAATCTTTCATCAAATGAGAAATCTTCTTGAATACTCCTCCATTCCATTTGCCAAATCTCCTGTTACGTATCCAAGGCTTCATTAGTAAAATGCCACCGAAATTACATAATAAAACCTAGTAAAACACGAGAAAACCAAATAACATAGCAGAGCCACTACTTCAGAAATGGCGAAAGAAGTCCGTTGCTCACTATGAGATAGTACCTATTTGATTTGACAGAAAACTCATTTTGATAGTGACATTTACTGAAATTTCGGAATTTCCTCATTTTAGCGCGAAATTCAAAGATATTTTTAGACCTAGGAAAAACGTAAAACAAAGATTTGACAATATTACTGAGAGTAGGACAATGACCTAAGAAGAGTAGGTAGGTACTGAGACGAGATATATGATCGAAGATTGAGTAAGATATAAGTATTTATGCTATTTACCTACTATTTATCTGTTCACTGATACCGTTCAATGATCATTAGACTGGTACGGTACCTACCTACCTACTTAATCTAAACCTTTTTGTAAGCGACAATCAATGAGCCAACTGCCAAACAGTATGTAAAAAAAACAAATGTTGCCAATCATTTACAAAAGTACCAAACCAAACAATCCAAAGCATTTTTACACGAATTTCTCATGACTTATTCTTTATCATATGAAGAAATCCTATAGCAAATCTTTGCCTAAACAGCAGTATCTAGATCTATCATTTTGAACCATATCTGTTGCTGTTGTACGTCCCCAAAAGCTGGATAATGACCTGGGACGTCACACTAGGTAAGCACTTCTACCGTTGCTTTTGCGTTGGAAGGTAACCGCCTACACAGGATCATCAGGATCTGATAACCTAGACTGCCTTCAAGAAGCATAGTAGGTCCCTACCTACCCCTCAACAAATATAAGTAAACTTTATCGTTCGCTTCGCTGAGTCAGCCACTATCTACAGTAGGTACCTAATACTTTACCTACTTATACGACTCTACGAGAACTGCTACTACGAGTATAACCACAGCTCTATCTACTAGGTACAGTAAGGTAGGTAAGTACCATAAAGATATGTAGGTACCTACTAGGTTCGTAACCACCTGAACGAAAAACAAACACTGGGGTTCGTAGGCTGCTATAATCTAAAAGACACGACCTTCGCAATTTTTCGTGTCGTCTACTTTCATGTCGGCGAATAATTCCATTCCATCCCATGAATTGTCTCATTAGGGTGACCACGTTAACTTAGCTAGTACTGAACCTATCAAAAATAATTTGCTCATGTTAATTTGGACGATAGATACGAGTGTAGGTAGGTAGGTAGGCACTAAAAATAAGTACCTACCTAAGTACTTAAAATATTATAATTGGTACAGTCAGCGACAGCTAATAAATTTTGGAATTTGAAGTTCCTTTTTATTATGATTTCATGAGTAGTAATTTTATTTACAATAGTACCAATGTATTATTAGTTATGTACGATACACCACAATACTACTGTAGGTAGGTAATTATTGCATTTTTTATGGGTTTTACATAGTTCAGTACCTACATAGGTACGGGTACCTACCTATGTAAAAAAATAAAAAATATCTACAGTCACTCCAAATCATACTCACCCTCCCATACCGTGCGCCTGAAATGCCCCAATAAAGCGTAATGGTTCGTATTCGTCATATTTTTTTATTGTCTCGACAATCACGAAAGCTCCGGGCTGGGTTCCCACGATATTAGTCAGTTTTCTAAGCAGCCATGCAGCGGCCCTATGTGCGACGGTATTTGCAGCCGAATAATATGCAGGAGGCTTTTTATGGCGGTAAAGTGCTGTAGATCCCATTTTATCACCTCATAAACCTCAATTTACGAGCATGCGATGAACCTTCTATCTGTATATATATTTTCCTTAGTTATAACACTTTTTGAAGTCCCAAATGGCCACAAAGGGGTCGGTGGCCACAACCGGGGCTTCTGCCCTACCTAGGCATAGGTAGCTTAGCTTAGCTGAAATATTTAGTTGAAAACAATTATTGAACATGCATGAAGGAAGAACAATCCTAAATAAATGCGGCTCGTGGCTAATATTTAGGTTTTTATTAAGAGTAGGTATTTACCTACCTACCTAATTACTAATTGACAACCATCTAGATAGGTTTCATAAAAATCTAATTAACTAAGTACGTAGGTACTTACTTACATTTAGGTAGGTACTTAAGTAATTTTATTTCTAGACTTCGAATATGTCGTCACCAAGAAAGCCGCTCCACGCATATGCTTCGGCACCGCTTTGGAACGGGAAGTGCTGCCAACTCAGGGGAAGGCGATGAGCCCCTTCATGAGACGGATCGCTCCTGAAGTGAAGCCTAACTTGGGCCCAGGGACGTATGATAATGATCGGGACGCCTTCTACGATCTAACTCACAGGGTAGGTCCATTATTTTCAAATTGGACATAGGTAGGTACCTCCTTACTTAATCTGCCTCAGGTCTTCTGACGATTTGATAAAACGAGTCACACAGTGCATTGCACAAATAATGACTGTGGAAGATTCAGGATGAAATGGAGGGGCAAGCTAAGTAATTGGAATGCTACAGGGTTAGGTTGCTTATGAGTAGGTACTGACGGGTCCATGCCGCACTAGTCCTGCGGCTACGGTTAGGCAATAAAAAGATACCTATTCATTAATAATTTGAGTAGATACAGGTGCCTAGATGATCCATAAAATAACGAGACTGGTTTCCCTCCAGTAGGTAAACAGAGGAATTAATCGCTTAAAAATAAATCATACTAATTGGTTTTGACTTGTTAGTCTCCAATCCAAAAACCTTAATAATACTCTGATACTAGAGGCGAAAGTTATCAAAAGCAAATAAAAGTAAGTTCCTGCTGTGTAAAATATCATCTGGTTATGTAAGTAAGTACCTACCTATCTTTTTATACAGCACTACAGCAAGGTTAGTTCAGTTGATAGAACACCAAGGTGGATAGTCAAGCATGAATACCAACCACCGCTCAAAGAGCCACCACCAAAGGAAAAGATTCAACAAAACTGTGCTCCTTTCAACCAAACTTCTAAAAGAAAAGGAATATTCAAGGCGAGCGATTATCCTGCGTAAGTCCTACGTAGATAATTATTCATGTATGACGGCATCGAGGGCCATGATTGGATCTCTCAACTTTCATGCCGAAAGTTGAGAGAGGTAGGTACCATCAATATCATAATACCTTGCCAACATTAGCACTACTTTAGCACTGTCAATGTGGTAGGTACTAAGGCAACGAGGAAAATGAAATAGGTACCACTTACCTGCATAAAATGCTTAAGTAGGTACCTACCTACCCTAGATATAAATATTCCGTCGAAGTCTAAGCCTAGGTACTCACAACTATTAACTTAATGTAGTAGGTAGGTTACCTACACTGGCTCATACATGACACCTCTAAATAAAGATAAAATTTTAATCTTATATTTTTTTAGACCATGTGACTACTGCCCGGATTACAAGAAACTGGAAATAAAATTCGCGTACAGCTTCTCAGGCAAAAAGTACTTGAGGTGTGCAGTACAAGTAAGTCGACATGAACTAGTAAGAAACAACCGAATATTCATCAAACGAACGCGAATCACCCCCTGTACCTACCGATAACTTTCGTATCGTCGTTATAATAATTCAGGAAACTATCCTTAACTTAATTCAAAATGATGGTCACTGTGTTTTAGATTCAATGCGTGCCATACAACTTGGACATGTGCGGTGCATGCGGGTGCTCTTGTTCAGCTCAAGGGGACTACTGGCAGTTTGAAAATAGAATCTTTCTGTGCAGAAAGCACTACACGAGATTGTTCAAGCATTGTCTGGCTAAGTTCCAAGGAGCTAAGCTGGCAGAGTTCAAGGTAACTTTAAATCACTTGAAAGATCTTAAACGTTTAATTTAATTTCTTAAAATTACCTTGTTGTATGATAAAGTGGTAGGTAGTAGCATTGTCTGTGGTAGTAGATAAGTAAGCCGTGTTGGTCGAACGGGGTTGTGCGTCGACTTTTAATCCGAAGGTCGTGGGTTCAAATCCCGGCCGTGCATCAATGGACTTTTCGTTTCGTAAAATTCATGTGTACTTTAACACGAGCTTCTTAACGGTGAAGGAAAACATCGCGAAGAAACCCGCAGCTTAGCTCCACACGTATTGACGTCGTCTTTCCTGTGGGCGGCTGATTAAGCTGAGAGGATGGTTTAGGTGCTGGGCAAGCCTATTCCATCTCAAACAATGTCCCAGGCACTACAGCGTCCCGTTAGGTGTAGGCATAGGTTGCCTCCTGACGCTGTATAAATCATCTAAGGCCTAGAATCTGGCAAATGAAAGTAGGTAGACCCTGAAAAATCGCGGCAAATTCAAAAAATATAAGCGTGGCAACATTCATTATAAGGACATTTGGAAGAACACAACTTGATACTTGGTTATTATTTTAAATAACCAATTTGCCAGACTCTTTAAGTTTTTTTAGTAGATAGGTACCTAGCTGTAATTTAACTTTGTCATATTTTGTTGCAGTCGGTCAGGGACTGTTTCTTCGCTCACGCGCACAACAGTTGCAAGGCTGCCCTCAAGATAATGAAGAGTGAAGAGATTGTAAAGAAACTTCGAAAAGAAGCTTATTTGGATTTATATTTCCCGCAGCGTCGGTTTTGTAATAATTGATACTTACCTACCTATTTATAAACCATACGAGATAGTAGAAGTAGCTTGTTGAAGAAGTGAAATCTGTAGTAGAATTTACGGTATTTGTCTGGTATCACTACATTGAGCTCGATTGAAGTATGAAAAATGGCAACACCGAAATGAATGTCAAATAATCAATCATCTGACTTTTGTTGTGTGTGTTCATTCCGTTATTTATTTTGGTAAAGAAATCAATATTTGGGCGAGTTCTTGGCTATAATGAAGCTTGATTCGAACAATAAAATGGTGAACAGCGATAGCGGCGCCGATACACCCGAAGAAGTAGTGGATCCGAGGCAGAACGCCGAAGACATTATCGACGAAATTCTGGCAGAGTTCACGGAATCCAGATCGCCCCCAACAAGAAATGGAATTCCCGAGAATTTGTTCAATATGATACAACCACCGCGCACCAGAACTCCCGCTAATTCGTTTTCTGAGAACGCAACGATTGACGACATCGACCCCGCTTCAGATCTGGGCACCTCCATTAGAAACAAGTGTGCCGAGCTGGAGGAGATTCTCCAAAGCCTGAAATCGCGACTAAACCATGTCGTTCTCGATGAAAACATCGTTCTAAGCCCGGACGCAAACTCCGCTGAGGCTCAATTAGAACACGATCTGGATACTGACTGTCAAGAGGATCTGTCTCTACAAGAATTCCTAGAGCTACTAAATTCACAGAACAAAATCACTTCCATCCCATGATCATTCATTGCAAACATTTAGATATAAGGTGAAATTATAACATGAATTTATTGTGTGCAGATTTGAGATGGATTAGAATTATGAGAAAAAATATTACATACACTTCTGGCCTAAATTCAGTGTTTCAATAAATTAATCCACAGATTAGATAAATAACCACTTTATTTTTTATCAATATTGTTTAATACTTAGTAAGTAGTTAATAGGCACATGGAATAACATAATTTCTAAAGTTCTTAAAAGTCTGCAAACATATCATCTTCGGTTTGCAGTGTTAGTTCAATAGAATTAGGTATTGTATCATTTTCATACAATTGAGAATCATTGTGACTGTCTTCAGTGTCATATTTGCTCAAATTGTTTTCAGATTTCAGAATAAAATTAGCATTTTTTTCACTTATCATTCCAACAATATTATCTTTTTTACGGATATTCAATGATTCTTTGAATGTTAGCAGCCAGTTATTGTAATAAGAGGGGTCTGAATCAACACATTCCTTCCTAAAGAACAGCATTGCATCAAACGCTTTACTGTAGTTACCATCTAGGTTGCCATTAATCATGCTTTCCAAGGCAGCTGTCATTTCCTGAACAAGATCTGTCATTGGTTTGTCATTAGATTTCAGTGCTTTATAGTCCCTTATTGGATCCAAAGTGCCAATACGTTTGACCTCACTATGAGGTTTTACAGGTAAGTCAATCTTCACTGATTCCATTTGTCTATCATCAGGTGCATCTGATACCTCTTCATTAGATGGTTCTGGAAGGTAAAGGACTTTCTTCTTCCTCTCCTTTTTCTCAACTTTCACCAGCTCAAACATACATTTCAGTTTTTCCAATGGCTCCTTGGATCTCTTTTCAATCTGTGGAGGCAATTTGAACAGGTCCATGATATCATCTCTTGGTTTAGGTAATGGCTCTCCAGGATGCATTGCTCTGAATGCTATACAGTCCAGCATGTGCTGGGCAAACGGAGCAACTGTTTCTCCAATAGGAAAAGCTTCTCCATTATCAAAAGTTTCATCATACGCTTTGGTCAGATCCATTGCTTTGATGAGATCCACAAAACCTTTCACTTGTGTATCTGTGCATTGGAATTTCTTTATGTTGGTAGAAGGAAATGACATAAACTTAATGTCTTCTTTGAAGCAAATAGAAGCCATTGAAAGGCAGATGTAATTATTTGAATCTATAACTGGGATTAGTGTAAACATTTTTGGTGCATTATTTTTGTTGTAAACCCTTCTAACTATACCAACTAGGTTCATTTCATGCAGGCATTTTACAAGGCATGTGATTGCTTCCTGTGCTTTTTTATCTCCCTTCCTACCAAAAAGATACTGTAGTCCGTCACCAGTAAGATTCTGCCAGCTTATGTTACTGGCATGTGTGAAGCCATACACTGACAAGCATTTGTCTCCACTCTCATACAAATTTGAGTTATCAAGCTCTGTAAATGGTATCACTTGTTGTCCGTATTGGTATCCTTTGATTGGTTCTTCACCTTCCTGTAATGCTTTTTGGTTTTCAGAGTTGATAAAAGTTTTTTTTGTCATGACACCTTCTGCGATGCTAGCCGAGTTTGTGACAGGGTCTTTGACAGCTTTGTGCCAGCTCTTGACGACAGAGTCATCTCTCAATCGTATGTATGTTGAAGCTGGGATTTTGATATTAGGACCGATGCTGAGGTCCACATTCCAAGGTCTGGATGAAACTCCTTTCTTCTTGTGGAAGAGTAAGTATCTCATGGTGTATTCAAATGTGGCTGTAGCCCCATTTGTAGCTTCTACAAACTGTTGAGCTAGTGCAATATCACCTTTAGCCATGTCATCGAATATATCAGGGCCTATAACATCTACTTCAAAGTTGTCTTGTTTCAATCCCTCCAAAACCTGAAAGAAACATATATAATTATTCAATATCTTGTGTCCTACACTGTCTTGGCCAAAGTCTTTCATATCTTGGATGGTAGAATATAAGGCATAACAGAATGTATCAATTTAACAATTGAACTTTTATACCTATAGGGTAGGTTCACATCTGACGGAAGATGTGTCGCATATTATTGGTCGCGTAATGCCAGAACAGACAGTTCAAGAGAGAATTCAATCTTTCACACTTAACTGATGATGCGTGATGATGACTAACGAAGACCGCTGAATACGCTCGACGCATTTTTCGTCACATGTGAATCGACTCATATTCTGGAAAATAAATTATATTCTATTCTATTGAATAATCATGAGATAACTGACCATTTGCACATCTTTGGGATCATTACACGAAGGTACTTTAAAGTTCGTCATCAAAATTATCTTCTTATTTTCAATAGTTACTCCACCAAGGTTTTTGAAATGATCTGCAGCTACTATAACAGCATCAATCCAATCTCCTTTGCTTTGTGATGGCTGCAATAAAAAAAACAATAAGTAGGTGGAATGTACAACATCCTGTTCTTATTAATTACTGACTGATACTGATCTGTACATAATTAGTCTGGGACCTGGGATAATGTAAAGATGTAATTGCGATGTAGGTTGCACCTAAATAAGTGCAGGTGTACAACACGCAAGTAGAAGAATCTTGATAGTGGCGTCTGATAAATGTAGATACATAAATAAACAAGGAACTTACTGTATCCGGAAGTTCCCGAATCATTTTCCAAGTAGGATATACTAGCTCGGAGAACATTTCGATGTGTCTGAAAGCTCCCTCAACCTGCTCAGCCATTCCATTCTTGGTTTTCTTCGATCCAAGCAGCAGTATACCAACCAAGTTATTGCCTTGGCTGATGATTTTGCGCTCAATTAGTCGCGTCGCGCATGCTCTCGCTTGTTCAAAGAAGCTCTTCGCGCCTTTTTCGTCTGGGGTCGAGACGTTTCGTCCAACGTCTAGAATTATTACCGCACCTTGATCAACTTTCTTCGGAGCCATTGTGCAGGGTAAGTACTGATGATCACTGGTTCACCGGTGTTGGTTTTGTACTGTACTGGTTGCGTCGTAGGTAGGTACTGTTTTGTTTGTAACACAAATGAAAAAAGCGATCAAGTTGTAGTTGGTGTTTGAAAATAATGTCTAGTCGGCCTTTATTTTCTTGTGATTGAGAATGAATAAATAAAATCATATCATAGAGAAACATACTATAATAAAATACAAACTTGTCTAAACTTGCAGAAACAATAAACATGCAATGCAATGCAATGCAATTGTTGCTTTGTTTTGTTGACAGTTGGATTGTCAACATTGTCAAATTTGTCATTGACAATCAAAGCAAAACACTGCATCTAGACCTTTGTGAATATCTCACTATGGCATGGACCTAATGGCATGGCATGGACTAGAGTCTGGCAAATGAAAGTAGACCCTGAAAAATCGCGGCAAATTCAAAAAATATCAGGGTCTACTTTCATTTGCCAGACTCTATCTCAAGTTCCAAAATTGACATACGCTTGATATGACAGTCGACGACATGACAATCAGTCGGTTCATTTCATTCATTCTTTCTCAATAATCACTCTAGCACTCAATCTAATCAGTTCCTTCCTTCATTCAATCGAAGTTCGTTCTGTGGATCGATGTTTGTTGTGTGTTTTCAAGTACCTATTTTGTTTACTAAAAAATATTTCTAACAAGAAAAGAAACGACGTGCTATTGTTGCAAAATGAATCTATAGTTATTAATGCATAGTGCATTCATAAACAGTCATCGTAATCGAGTTGTTGTCAGGCATCTAAAGAAATGGCTAAACATATATTTCCACATTTTGACTACATGCATTTAATTCCTTAGTTTTATTTCTGTAAAATGTGCACGAATAGCAAAAGTAAAGTATTTGCGGAAATGATGAAGTTCTCGTTCCACCACAGAGCCTTTTATTGCTATCTTGGCATGAGTATTTGGATATTCTTTCTTATAACAGGTAAACAAATACAGATTTCTTCTGCTATGTAGTCTTTTTTCTATCATTTATTATAATTTTTTCGGCACCTTAGCCAGAAAAATAAATAAATAAATAATTCTGGACTTTTCACACAGCGTCATCTAGCCCCAAAGTAAGCAGAGCTTATGTTATGGGTACTAGATGACTGATATACTACTTATATACTTTTTGTTTGTAAATACATACACATTATACATAGAAACACCCAGACCTGAGACAAATATTTGTAGATCATACAAACATTGGTCCCGCGGCGGGGATCGAACCCGCAACCTTCTGCGTCGCTGAGGTCGTCATAGAAAAGTGTCGCAATTAGATAGATCTTGTCTCAATATATCAGACACACAATTTAAATTTAATTGTGTGTGACCCATGGGACTAAACCATTCACTACCTTGTAGAATCTAGCAAAATTTAATCAAAGTTTATTATTTATTCCAGTTATGTACAGGTATATGTCTGCAGGGGAAGAAATGCCGTTGAAGAAAGTTGTCCAAACAGAGTACATATCCAAAAGTGATGCTAAGTACAGACGTATATATATGAGATCATGTAATCCAGCCGATAATATCATAAGGGGGGCAGAAGGTGAGTAACTTATAGCTTTGGAGGGCATGTTAAATTGTCGGTCTATTTAAGTCGTTAAGCCATGACAGAGGCCTAAAAACTCCAATACCAGAGTTGGCTACAGACTCATACGAACTTACTTTTTTTAGGCCTAGTAGACACAGATACTTGGCTGCTCCACGGAGTGCTGGTGGTGACGAGGCACGGGGACCGAGGACCACTCACTCATCTCCGAGGTGGAGACAAACTGCCTTGTGATGCTGCACCAGTCTCACCTTTATTGAAAAGGTTCATATATTTAAAACTTAACATTTTTATATATTTATTTACGCCTTTTTATTCAAGTCAACAAACATTATGTCTATATCTGATAAAACTCAGAAAAAAATATTAGTTGTTACCGAAATTAAAGCCCTTAACTTCAAACCATTTCTTAAGAAAAAATTCATCCAGAATTATTTGAAAAACGGACCTATTAAGATAAGAAATGAGTCACTACAGTCTGTAGACTACTAATATGGATATGGTGGGTGAGAATGGAAGAAAAGTTGTACTAACTACTTATAGATTAATGACGGCTTTTGCAAAAATACAACTTTGGTCTCAAACCTGCGCGTCAAACACGCGAGTCGATAACAGACGATGCAAATGCAATGGCTTATCAATTAGCGCTTTGCACAACCTCTAGTTTCTTACTCATAGGTTCGCGTTGTAGACACTCTGGTTTTGTCCTGGTCAGACGCACTTATTCCATCTCAAACAATATCCCAAGCACTACAGCGTCACGTTAAGTTAAATATAATTAAATAAATCAATAGTAAAACTTGAGCTAGAGGATCATACGTCCTGCTCCGGGTCCGAGTCTTTCAAAGGGTTTACTATAGTATGTAACTTTTATGTCGTTCTATCGGGAATGAAATGAACTTAAGATGTAAAGGCCTAAGATTTTCTATGGCGTCAAAGCTTCAATTACAACCCTTTTTAATTTTCCAGTTATGAAGAGTTTGTACAGAACGCGTCTGTGTCAGGTCGGGCTTGGTGGGTGGGAGGCCCAGGGCCTTTCCACAACTTTCCCTCGCTTCCCCCGCGAAGTGGCGGCACGCACTGCGCGTTAGGACAACTTACGCCGAGGGGATTACTGCAGATGATCACTGTTGGTAAGACTTAATGTTGTCCTACTATTATTTTGTACAACTACTAATTCATCTGCAACTCGCTGCTTAAGTATCTGCTGCCTACACCTATTAGTAAAAAAAAACTTAGGCCTTTATGTTAGATGAGTTATACGTCAGGAGGCAAACTATGCCTACACTTAACGGGACGCTGTAGTGCCTGGAATATTGTTTGAGATGGAATAGGCTTGCCCAGCACCTAAACCATCCTCTCAGCTTAATCAGCCGCCCACAGGAAAGACGACGTCGATACGTGTGGAGCTGACTAAGCTGCGGGTTTCCTCACGATGTTTCCCTTCACCGTTAAGAGCTCGTGTTATAGCGCATATAAATTTCAAAACAAAATCCCTTTTTTTGAAGTTGTATCTTTTAATATTATCACTAGGTTTCATTTATTTATTGTTGTACAGTGTAAAACATAAAAGTTCTATGTGTCAGGGATATGTTCCTACGTGAAAAATACTATAATGGTTTTTTTTTTTACTAATAGACTAATCTTACCTTACCATACTCTGTAAACAAAATTGGTTTGCTTATCAAGAAATTCGCAATTTTTGCAGTAAATTCTTTATGAGAATAATTGGAAAAGTTCAAATCTGACTGAATACTGTTGTTTCTATTTCAGGAAATATATTAAGAGATGCTTATGGGGATGTACTTGGCTTGGACATGCCAGAAGTTCAAGGAAAAAAAGATACTGGTAAGCGACATGAATACTACATTTTTCTATATAAGTACAGTACGCACAACCGATCTTTATCTCTCTGAAGTTAGGTGTACTAAACGATTGCGCAGGTTTGGTAGAGTAAACGAGATAGCACAAGCTAAGCGAGTGAGCGAGGCAGCTATACAACGCTGTCTTCGTCTTTTAGGCGTCATCAAGAATGGGTTCTGCGCAGCTACTTCAGAGAGCTAAAGATTGGTTGTGCGTACTGTACACAGGTGGTATTTACTGATAATGTCGCTCCACTGCGGAGTCACAAGCTGGTTACTCACTAGTGAGCTGTAGAGTAACCAGGTTCTAAATGTTTTTTACGTAGGAACGGTTCCGTGACAAGGCACTTTTATAAAGTAAAGTAAAAGTAAAAAAAATATTTATTTAAGACAAACAATGTTAATTTTTATGTTAATTTCTGAAATTATTAAAAAGGAAATAGACAAAAGCCTTTTTTTTTTAAGTTGTATCTCTTAGTATTTCAAAATTTCATTTATTTCAAAATGTTTCATTGTTGTACAGCGTAATACGTAAAAGTGCTATGTGTCAGGGAAACGTTCCTACGTGAAAAATAATATAGTGTGTATGCCTGTTAGTCTAGGCACCAAGTCAAAGTGAGGCTAGCTAGCAATTTACAGCTACACACACTCACACACACACACACACACACAGACACAATTGCTGTATAAATACATGCACATAAGACTCAATATTTTTAAGCTTATGATGTACTGTATTTATTGCTCTTTAACTTTCATAATAATGTTCTTGTTTCAAAATCTGTAGTTTAATTTAGAATTAGTTTATTCTATAGTGTTAAATGATACCTATATAAAGTTTCCTTCAGAACTAGGGTACCTACCTATGTTGTAATGTCAAGGAGGTGGCGTTGAGACCGCTACACAGTGTTCTCATCGTTCTTTTGTAATCAGTTTTTCTGTGTACATTTTTCTGAATAAATAAGTTTGAATTTGTTTTAGGTCAAAGAATTTGAAGGTAAGTAAGCAAAGTATGTGAAGTTTATTATTGTGAATTATTTCCAGGTGATGTTATAGCGTACAGCACGAGATACCGACGTACCTACCAGTCTCTAGTAGGCGTGTTGTGGGGAGCGTTGCGTCAGTTGGCCGGGCCGCGCGCCGCCGCCGCGAGGGAAAGTCACTCTGTCGCCTTCTGCTTCAGCGACTGCGCATGTTCGCATCATCACGCGTTGAATAAGTATGTACAATACTCAACCGATCTTTGTCTCTCTGAAGTTAGGTGCACTAAACGATTGCGCAGGTTTGGTAGATAGCACGATGCAACAAACTAAGCGAGTGAGCGAGGAAGGTATACAACGCTGTCTTCGTCTTTTAGGCGCCATCAAAAATGCGAGGTTCTGCGCAGCTACTTCAGATGGCTAAAGATTGGTTGTGCGTATTATAAGAAATAACGTATTCCAATATACCAGCGTACCTACCAATCTAAGTAGACGTGTTGCGAGTATTCCTGCGTTTCCTCACGTTTAGTTATCTGTCGCCTTCTGCATCACTGTGCTTGTTCGCATAGTGCTGTGCTTGTTCGTCAGCTTATTATTATTATTTTTTAAATTATTATAATTGATTTATTTATATTTACTTATTATATTTTATTGATCCTAAACCAGACATCTCAAACTGAATCTAACGCTAACCGATACAACCTATCAACCTGTACCATTATTTATTTCCAGGAAAATAAACTCCCAATCAAAGAACCGGCTGGAATCTCATCCTGCGATCAAGGACCTCGTCGCGAAGCTGTCTAAAGTACTTTTCGAGTCGCAAGAACATCCTGACGCAGATGTATTACGAGACGCGGTTTTAGCGTACATGTGCCACGATGAACCATTCCCATGCACTGGGAGCACTAAACCTAAACTCACCCTACAAAAACGACATAAAAAATTCCGCGGGAACAATAGAGGCATTCTAGATGTTGATATAGACACGCTGAATATGGAGCTAGATTATATAAACAATCAACTAGACTTCAATAATGAAATAGGGAGGAAAGCTAGAGATATTATAGGCAAATATTACGATAGTAAAAAACAACCGTTGGACTTCGACGCGCAAATGGAAAGAGAGAAACTTCTCTACTACCAACAGAGATATTTCGATAACGCGGAGGCGTATGACGATGTGGTTATTGTCAAAAAGAATTTAGACGCTGATTTCAATTTCCCAAACGACGCAAGAATGGACACGGACTTTGAAGATGATTACAAAGAACCTACACAAGGAACGTCAGAAAATATCTGCGTGAGAAAGGAACATGTTATGTCGCTGTTCGCGTATTTAGAGTGGACGTACAGACAAGAAATAAAGAACGTGAATAATAGAAAGAGAGGACTGTTGCTAGCGTACGGCCTTATCCACAATATAGTACAAAATATGATAAGAATGATCTCGGAAAACAAACCTAAGTTTGTTCTCTACTCCGGTCACGATAAAACGCTACAAGCGTTGATACTAGCTCTAGGTTTAAACAACTACCAGCATTATAACATCCAATACGCATCGAGAATGATATTCGAAGTGTATAGGAGAAAAGACTTGCTGGATGAGTTCAAGTTTACGAAGCGGAAAGCTGTTGCCCAAGACTTTTACTTCCGAGTTGTTTATAACGGAGAGGATGTGACGAATTTGTTAAGTTTTTGTCGTAAGAGAACGAACGTGGCTATGAAAGTGGTTCATCCGATAGATGATATGAAGATTTATAACACATATCTGTGCTCGATAGAGAATATAGTTAGGTTTATACATGATGATTATTTCGCAAGTTTTAATGCGAGTAATTTTAAAGATGCGTGCTCGACCAGTGCTAATCCAAAGCATATTTATTGAATCTATTTGTTTTACAGGGAATTTATGACACAAAATGTAAATACACTTCAATACAATTTGCGGGTGTTTACATCGCTGAGAAAATTTGTCTTTATGGACAATGACATCCACGAAGGAATCAGCTTTTGTACAAAATGATCAAACGAATCTAGGCTTTCGATAAGTTAGCTTTTAGATTCGGTACTGAATGATTTGATAATGTTGTACTAAAAGCTTATAGACTCACACTCACACCCGCCAGTGTATGAGGCGAGTATGTATGGGACAGCTGGAAGGGGAAGGCTTAGGCGAACCTTAGATTAAATTGGCGACATTTTGGAGAAGGGCCAGGTCAAAAGTACCCTAAACCGGCGAGCATGTATGAAGAATGTAATGAGAGTGAATGAGGCAAAAGTTGTGTGTCAGGATCGTAGCAAGTGGAGATCCGTGGTCTCTGCCTACCCCTTCGGGAAAGAGGCGTGATTTTATGTATGTACACCCGCAAAAGATTTTGAAGTGTTTCAACAAGAGGCTGCTACGGTATTTAATGGTAACATCCTTCAACTTTTACGATTATTTCTTGGTTTAAAAATATCTATGTCAATATCGCACAAAGGTTAGATTATAACAATCAATTCATTGTAATTTGGGAAATGGTAGTGTAAAATGTTCCCCGATTGTATTTATTTCTGGCATCTCATAGAATAAAATACTTATTTACTTCTACACGTAAGACGGCGAGTAACAAAATCGTCGAGTCCAGTAATGATTATAGTGTAATTTTGAATAGAAGCGAATTGAATTGTGTATTTCGGTACATATTCAAGTAATTGACTGATTTGTAGTGGCCATATATAGAAATAGCTCTATATCGCGAGAAAGGAAGAGTAAAATGTAATGTTTTCGTGTTAATTACACTTGGGATCTTGTAAGATTTTTAAAATGTATTCAAAATATCTACTCCATCACCAGAAGCGCTCGTGGTCGTTCTTGATATATCGTCGGAGTAAGGCAACGTTCGAAACGGTCAGTTAGTAGATGGGTGAGCGCTTCCGTGCTTCGGAGAGCATTGTCGGTCCCGGCTATTTAAGTCGTTATGTCATGACGGAGGCCTTAAGGCGGCCTAAAAACTCCATCATCAGAGTTGCTAGCCCATCCGTGGCTATCTTCTAACTGAACCAACTGAGCTATGTAATGGTTTAAGAAACAGATCGGCTAGTTTGTGGGTTTTATTTTAGGGATGCATTTAATCAATCCTAAGAATGAGTAGCTCAAAATGAGGCAGCTAATACTTTTATGCTATTCCTACTACAGGTTTATACAGGGTGTAAAAAGACGTCTACCGAAGCCGAAAGGGGTAGGTACAGCATCCCAACACAACTAAATCCAAAAGGATTTTCCTAAAAACAGCGTTTGAAGATTATTTTTACACCTTGTATAGTTTATTTGGGTGTCTTTTTTCATATTCATAACAAATAGGCTACCTCTTCATATGCATCATTTAACATTTTATTAAACAGTTAAAAACACCTGCTTCAACTGTTATATTATGTTTAATTGAAATTATTTTCTAATAAAAGAAATTATGTGAATATTAAAAAGGAACGTTTTATAAAATAGTAGATATCAAGAATAAAGTTAAAACGGTTGTATTTAATTCATTGTACAACTAAATAAAATGTGATATCTTGTAACGCTATGATTGTGTCAACCAATAAATGGAGTGCAGTGTTACTTAAATAAGTTTGGGGATTATTGTTCTTATTAATTAACAATTATTATTTATTTAGTTTAAGTTTTACTTCTATTTGAATGAATTTTGAAAAGAGAGTTCTTTATTTATTAACAAAATGTTTTATTTAGTTTAAGCTTACTGACTGCACTAAGAAGTGAGATTATTTATTATTATCATATTCAAAATAGAAATAAGAAGATCTCGTTTTAAAATATATTAAATAGGGTGTAAGATGCAAGTTAGGAAAAATACAAATGTTATTTAAGAAAATTGAATTTGTTTAAATTTTTTTCGTTAGCAGTCATTTTACAAACGGTACACTGTAAGAAATCGCCATATCTAATTATATTTATTTCAAACTATATTTCTGTATTTTTTTGTAATGTCCTGTCGCATGACCAAGGCTTCTAGGGACAGACCAACTGGTCTGTCCCTAGAAGCCTTGGTCTGTCCTCACGAACTAGGTTTTATGAAGCTGTCTATTATCAGGGTCAACCTTTGAGGGGTCAACTTGAACTAATTCCGGGAGTTTTCGAAACGTCGCAACGTATCATGTTCTCTCGCTTGCACAGTAGTGGCTGCACTAGTGCACAAGCGAGAGAACATGATTCAGATTCGCTCCATGCAGTTCAAAAATTGCCAGGAAATTGTTGAACTATTCTTCCTTTTCTATAGGTACTTATCTATTTGTGAGTGCCCACTTGTGCAAATATTTTTACTATAACATTAATTCCGTTTATTGTTCCTACAGCGTGGGATGTGACTCATAGTTAAATGCTGATGTGATGGTAGAGGAATGTTTCGTTTATAAACTTTATAAACCCTTCAGAAATGTCATTTTCAGTAAGGAGTGAGTGATTACAGAGTACCTATACCTACTGACCCTTATTAATAAACGTATAGAGTTACGCCAGGTTTAAACTTCAAAAATTTTATGGTTACTCCTAAGTTACACCTGGCGTAACTTTACACCAAGTTTATTGATAAGGGCCACCAAGTATAGAGTGAGTCCCTTCCACTGACCACCTATGAATAACCCATAGTTCGGTATTTTAGGACTTCATAAATGACATAAAAAGTGCCATTGAATAGAGGAAAGATGTGCGGATGATGCAAATACAACAAAAACTTTCATAATCTCCAATCAGATTCGTTTTCGTCATTCATAATAAACATAAACATAGAGTTGCTTATTTTAGTACGAACTAAGAGAATATATCCATACGAAACCGTCAATGTACATGAAAATTTTATAAAGTTCTTAAAAAACTTATGTTGAGCGACGAATATTTGCGATACTACGCGTCAATTTAAGATCAAGGTCGCTTTGGGCTTTGCACTCTAATTTTTCTAGTTTATTAGACTCTAAAGTAAAATAAACTAGTAGTAGTAATAAACTAGAAAAAATATTGTCTAATTAGATGTCAGCCCAACAACATTGTTTTTAGGGTTCCGTACCCAAAGGGTAAAACGGGAAGCCTATTAGGTACTATAACTAAGACTTCGCTGTATGTCTGTCACCAGGCTGTATCTCATGAGTCATGATAGGCAGTTGAAATTTTCACGGATGATGTATTTCTGTTGCCTAGCTAGGCATGGGCGAGCGTGGAGGTTCCTAACTGTTGCGACATTGTTACGACATTTTTGGATTTTGACGTGACTACGTCTTATAATTCGATAGAGCCGGCTGCACGCACGAAAAAACATGACGTCATGCGGCGTTACCTCACTCTGAGGCGTTCCATGTAAGGCTTGAAGTGCAAGCGAGAGCGCGGAACGAGCGACAAAGAAGCACAATCGGCCTTTGCGTTCGGCAGCGTTCGACATCCGTCTCTCTCCTACTTGAGTGAGCGATGCGTAGACGTTGTCACGTTCAACTATCGTCAGTAAACCGACTTTACAGACAACCAATTTTTTTTGATAAAACCTACATAATACACTGCTCTCTACCATAATACACTGCAGGATATCAGGGCAGAATATTGTACCTAACAATGTAAGTTTGATAGTAGGTACCTACCATAAAAATAATAAGCAAACGAAATCATTTTTTAATCCACCCACTTTTTTTACCTAGACCTGACGTAAGTATATCAATCAACACTTTAATTGAAAATCGTTGTTGGTAGGTATCTACACAGCAATCATTTTATTGCCTTTGTTTATTCAACAGTTATGATTAGAAATTAGATCTAGGTAAACAGATAATTACCTACTTACCTACATTAGGTAAGTGCATAATCTATAGGCACAATACCTACCTACCTACCTTACAATATCCATCCATAATCCATAATATTAAGCTCTGATAATACATAGGTTACCAAATTTACGAGTATTTTATTATTTTTAGATTCATGTTTAGCAAAGTATTTATTAATGTATCCTTTCCTAATAATCTCACTCCCACTCCTTTATTGTGTCCTCCTTGTTACTCCTTTTATTGTTTTATTTGGGAGCAACATTATAAAATTCTACAAAAATGATTTCCGGCTTTATCGACGCGCACGCTACAAATACATTGAACTTGAAACCTTGGCCCAGACAAGCTTTGGCCATGAACTGAACTGCAAATCGTCACTTGAATGCTGCAAATCATTACCTACCTATCAGATGCAGTAGTTAGGGTACCTACCTGACTAGGCCACAGAATACTTAGGCCTTGTTTACGGAGACGCGGGGCATCTCGCGGTGCGTCGTCATTTTTCCGTTTACAGAGAGGCGGCGCGTCCAGCGGCTGCTGACAGCCAAGTTTGTTTAGGTAGGTACAGTATGCACAACCAATCTTTAGCTCTCTGAAGTATCTACGCAGAACCCATTTTTGATGACTTGTATAGCTGCCTCGCTCACTTGCTTAGTTTGTTGCATCGCACTATCTCGCTTACTCTACCAAACCTGTGCAATCGTTTAGTGCACCTAACTTCAGAGAGATAAAGATGGGTTGTGCGTACTATACCTACCTTTAATAAGTCGGTATTCAACGTGATGAGCGGATGAGCTCGACCAGTTTCTAACGGACTGGAGGGACCGCTGGGGACCGAGATGTATGGAGGGAGTGGGAGCTGTGGGAGGTGGCCTTTGCTCAGCAGTGGGACACAAATGGCTGAAATAATAATTCAACGTGACTAACTACTAGGTACCTAACCTACCTACCTACCTACTATGAAAAACTGAAAACAATAGAAATCTTGGCTGAGTCAAGGTTATGGGTAAGTATTGTTTTTCGATCACAGTATTTAAACGTTAGGTAACTGGTAGGTATGTTTTGATCTTACGACCTTGGCCATAACCTGGGTTATGTAAGATGTAATGTAGGTACGATGTAACTACCTACTTACCATGCTAAAACCATTCGAAACGCATTTTTGTATGGTTACGGTGCTGGTCAGTCATTATCTAGGCAAGTAGGTACCTAGGTACCTCTACCATACCTATCAGTCATAAATAGTCTGTGATTACCTATTGGTAATTGATAATATGGACAGCGTCCAGTGCAGCCTAAACTAAGATGATTTAGCCCCCAAGAGCATCCAAGAGCCAAAATCAATGCATTTCGTTTCAAATTTGAATGACCTCCTGAAAGGGCAAACGGAAAGAGCCACGTCAGCCACGTGATGTTTATTCAATGCTTGGTTTTCGAAAACACGGAGCCTTAAAATGATCATAAAATGCTGACATACCTACTCAGAATTAGGATGCAATGAAGATGCTTCTCTTCTTCTTATTTAAGGACTTACTCCTTGTCGGCACAACTGATGAATCCCTCTCCTTGTATCTCTTTCCAGGGCTGCTTCCTTGTCCTCTTTATACGACATGACAGCTACCTTCTCCTTTACTTGGCTCATGTAGCTTATCCTCGGTCTTGCTCTTCCTCTTCTTCTTTCCACTTTCCCTTCTATAATGTTCTTAATGAAACTGTCATGTCGTATAAGATGGCTGATCATCTATCCCCTTCTGTTCTCGACAACTTGCAATAGCGATTTCATTTCGTCGACTCTACGCAGAACTTCAATGTTGGTTATCTTCTCCGTCCAGCTGATTTTTACCACGCCAACACCACATCTCAAACGCCTCCAACATTTCCCGTCTCAATGAAGATGAAAGAGGCACATAAACCGCTGGGTACAGGTACAGTCAGCGTCAGTAAGGTAGCTCCCATGTACGATGTATGCCGTGGGGTTACAAACTGATGACGCTGACTGTAGGTAGGTACAATCTTATAAAGAAAGCGTACTATTCTATTGGTGATTATATTAATGATAAATTCGCGTGGCCTGATGTCGCTCTGCCCCTCGACAGCTGATGTGTGTGTGCACAATGCCTTTGCTATCTTGCTTAGCTGTTTGAATATTACTAACTCTACTTTTAATTTTACAACTAAGTTAGTTAAGAAATTAGCCTAAGTTTAGATCTAAGATGGATCACCTAAAAAAAGCTAGGCCCCAAACCGTGTTTGTTGCCCTGGTTCTTCACGGTATTGGTCGCGAAGGAACAGGAGTAGAAGCACCTAGTTTTAAGACGTTTCAAAGTGATCCCAGCGGTCCTACTGAATAAATGCTTTTTGACTTGTACCTACTAATACCTATTCACATCGTTTTATATGGGTAGGTTCCTACTGAAATTTAATATAAACTACAAAAAATAATTGTTCGTCATATAACGGCAGTGTTTTTTTGAAGCTGCGGCTTTAGTTGTTTGTAAACACGGGGGTGTGTCTGTTGCGTAGTGACTCGTCATTCCTATGTAACATTAATATAAATAGGTAGGTAGGTTTAGAATAAAACAGTAAACATGTTCAAGGTTGATGTGGCGTGATGCATTCCCTCTCATTTCCTCGACCGCTCTGGCCTGATGTACATACCTACCTAACTTAAAAAAAAAAACTTTATTCTATTCTAACTACCTAAGTATTTTAAGATCATCACAATCGCGATCACCACTATACTTTTAAATTGTTTATTAACTAATAAGATAATTATGCAATAAGACGCGTGACGCAGCAAGTGCTGCGCCACAACGGGTATGGCGCCACTGAAAACCAGCGCTCCAGCACTCTCGATCTGTTCGAGCAAATGCTGAGGGATAGCCGTATTTTCACCCACATAAAATTGTGTAGATTTAAGTACCTATTTTGTAACTGTGTATATGTGGAGAAAATAAAACTTTATTCTATTCTATTCTATTCTATATCGGTTAGTCAACTCTTCAACACAATAATGGCAACACGGGCTAGTAGGTACTTTCAAAAGCATGCTAATTATTATACGATTACGATTAAAGATTATTTATTTCTCATAAGATTTACAAAATAAATCACTTACTGAGAAACCTTATAACATACTACAAAGTATTTACACATATTTTTAAGTACAGTGAGCGATAAATTAGTAAGCATTTAAAAGTATTACAATAAACATTAATTTCATTAAAAATAGCATAACAACATAGCAAAATCAAAATTGTAGCAAAATAAAAGTCAAATAATTCGGGTAGTTCTGCAATCATGCATAGAATTCGCAAAACCGAAGCAGAGCTTTGCGCGTGCAGGAGCCAGTTGCACCGATAAAGTGTGTGAACGAATGCTTTGTGTTATCCCCGGTTATATTTGCTCCGACCCAGTAAGTCTTTTAGTGTTTTTGAGCAGTTGTTTTCAGGTGCATTGTACATAACTAGTTTTTAGGCTGCATTGAGATGATCTTTGATTTATCAACTGAGCTATACCTAGATTTTAAGTAAAATTTCTTAGTAAGCCGTGGTAAACGGTGTTGGTCTCACATTGAATAATTTTAGTATTACTACATATGAAAAACTCCATACTGTGTTACTGTTTGTTTACCCAAAGAAATAAAATAAAATGTCATTATCTTTACTGTGGTCTTTCGGTATGTTGGTTGGTTTCCCGGATTGCCACAGACTGTGGCTGCTTGTAGGTAGGTATTAGGTACAAAAGAAATTTCATTTTCCACCGTGTCTGCGGCAGACATGACAAAATTCATCATCTAGGAAGGAACCTGAATGAATATGCCAGACCGACAGCAACCAATCACAGTGCAAGAAATGTCAAATTTTGATCAATTCCTGCACTGTGATTGGTTGCTGTCGGTCGATACCGAACCGGATGCATTCCGCTGTATTATGAATCAAGGGCCTGAGGAAAGTAACAGGGTCTCGGTTGTACTGCACCTCATGTGCACGGAACTCTAAAAAATATATTTTAACGTCTACAAGAAGTAGGTAAAGTGAATTTAAAAACAGCCATTTCTCGATAACAACATTAAAATTCAAGGCTACGTTTTCAGACTAACTGTGTTGCTAACATTAGGTAAGTAGATAAAACCGGTAGATAATTCTCTCGTTGACTCTAGCTACAGACCGGTAGCCTTATTAACTCAACTGGGAATGGACATGGGCTTCATTTTGACTTTTGAAACCCATTCTGGACTTCAATTGTCATTTTCCTATTATGTGATTGGTTGACAACTGGGAATGGATTTCAAGTTATACAATAAGGCTGCGGGTCTATTTCGCAAGGGTATAATATATATATATATATATATAATATATAATACCTATAATTTTATTTAGCTTGTAGTCTGGAAGTTGGCAGCGCATAGAATTCTCGTGCGTTGAATAACAACTTACAGAAGGTAATTTAAATTCAATAATGATATGTCATATCGATGCTGATCATTAGGTATGCCACAGGAATTCGTTGTATGGGATTGGGAACTAAAATAGATACCTAGTTTTATATCTATTTTGTGTAGGTAGGTATAGTAGGTAGGTATATTAACAATAGCCATTTGCAAAATGTGGAAACGCACTGGTAGGAATGCCCGGGAGATATGCTCAACATATTATACAACATTAACTTAGGCCTTTACATCTATATTAGATGATTTATACAGCGTCAGGAGGCAATCCATTAGTGCCTGGGACATTGTTTGAGATGGAATAGGCTTGCCCAGCACTCAAACCATCCTCTCAGCTTAATCAGCCGCCCACAGGAAAGACAACGTCAATACGTGTGGAGCTAACTAAGCTGCGGGTTTCCTCACGATGTTTTCCTTCACCGTTAAGAGCTCGTGTTATAGCGCACATAAATTTTACGAGACGAAAAATCCATTGATGCACGGCCGGGATTCGAACCCACGACCTTTAGATTGAAGTCGAGGCACAACCCCATTCGACCAACACGGCTCTCATACAACAATAGAAGGTATAAATACCTACCTAGGAATAGGAGCCACGCTGCTGAATCGCAATGCTCCGTAGTTGAGCTAAAATGCCAATTCTGTTCGAGTCATCACACGATAATCAAACCTAGGACTGTAAGTACCTATTACATTACTGCGCATAACTGCGAATAACGCCATGTTTTTTATGTTCATTGTTTTTGTCACTAAAATTAGACGCTCTCAAAAGGCCCATACAATTAAAATGAGGCGCATAAAACGTAAAAAATAAGCACCTTAAACGCCATCAACACGATACCATTCTGGTCTCTTGCCACAGAATATTAACTCTTGCTCCGTCGAGTTTGAGAAAGCAAGAGGCAAGGATCGTATGCCAGAATGGTATCGTGTATATGGCGTTTAATTTAGAACTTTGTTTTTTTCATTAGCACACATTTTATGGAACGTTGAGGCCTTGACCATGCCCGTAAAACCTTGGGTTTCTTGTAAAACGACCAGCGTTAAATAACGGTGTTTTTTCTATAGTTTTTAACAAAAAACTGATTTGACTGACTGATTTGATTTGAACACTGTTTTTTATCTTAAGTTTAGTTAAATTATGTATCTACTTATGTATTTTATGATTATTGTTTCATGTAAATTAAAAGTAGTGTTTAAGTTGCTGACTGATAGTTTTTTCTAGTTTTCTATCTACGTCAGTCAGAGCCAAGTTTTAATCGATATTTGCTATTCCAGTGTTTTTTTTGTTTTTGTTAGTTGTATTGATCGTACACATAGGTACGGTACCTATCCGATATACCTAACAGTGATGCTATCCAACTTTATAATCGACAAAGTTTCGAATTGTGATTGGAAATGCTGTGGAATACTTTTCAGGCATTTGCTCACTGCATCCGTAATATAGGGTCTTTGTTATGAAAATCCCGAGAAAATCGATAAAGACTATTCTTTAAATTGATTGTTGCTTCTTGTATAACTTAGTCCATTCGTGATGTAACTGCGCTGCGATTGGTGGAACGTCTGTCCTCCTCTAAAAATTCAATAAATGATTAATTTTGAAGTGAACATTTAAATCGGCTTAGGAATTAAATAGATACGGTCAAACGTCTTTTTACAACCTAAAAATGCATTATTACGGTGCATTAAATGATGTCTTCTTACCACCTTTTTTTTACTTTTACTTTTTATTTATTGACAAGATCTAAATTCCTTGAGATTGACGGCCATAATATAACTGTTTGTAATTATTGAAATAACATAACAACATCTATTATTAGCTTTCTGTTCTATTGGTATGTACACTACGCATCAACTTTTGTTCATGGCTTTTTACTCTAATCAAAGGTTTGCTGATAGAAAACTCTTTTAGGGTTAAGCTCGCCTTTATACATACCTACTTTATAGCATATTTTTATTAATGTTTTCTATTGTGTACAATAAAGAATGACAGAATTACAGAAAACTTTTAGGCCTTTACATTTTTAATGATTTAAGTAATTGCAACGTGCGGAGGAAGGCGCTTGTGTGGTGTAGCTTGTTTAGTCTAGGCTAGACGAAAAAAAGTGTTAGATTTTTGCGTTACGACACCTGTAGGTATATATCAAAACGTCACAGTGTGAAGTGCGCAGTCGCGGAGCAGTCCGTAGATTGTTACATTATTATGCAGTACGGAAGAGCGTTTTTAGGATTTTCTACACTAATATTATAAATAGGAAAGATTTGTTTGTTTGTTTGTATTGAATAGGCTCCGAAACTACAGGACCGATTTGAAAAAATATTTCACCATTAGTATCCTACACTACATTATCCCTGATGAACATAGGCTATATTTTATCCCGGGAAAGTGACTTTTCCCGCGGGAACGCGAGTAATACCGCGACGGACAGCTAGTAATAAATAATTTATTTGACATGTCTAAGTTGAAACTTCGTTGCAACCGAGTGTTTCGCGACAATCGCGTACTTTTTTTACAGCATCCTGCCTGATGGGAGTAGGCTAGGTTAGGTTTACCTTCTGAAGGAGTACCTACCCAAATATGTTATGGCTGAAGTTTTTATTATAGTTAGGCAGGTAATTACCTATGTTCTAGTTTTTACACAGTGTAACTAAATGTGTTATTGAGAATGTAGAAAATTATAGCAGCATAGAGTAGCTGCCTAATTAGCAACTGCGCAGTTTGTGATAAAGAAAAAGAAAATACTAGTAATAAAATGTTCAAAAACAATCCTTGGCCTATTTTAAATACACCATCTACTAGAATTAGGTATAGTAAAAACATAGGCGTTACACTAACTATAATTTCTATAAATTCGTTTCAGTTGTGTTGTAGGTGTAGATTCAGGTAAATGAGCGTATCCGGGTAAACCTATTACGTAAGTACCTAGTTGTATTTTCTAGATGATGCTGTGTGAAAATGTCCAGCATTCTTTATTTATTTTCCCCGAAAATATGGTCTATCTATAAATCTCATGATAACTCTCTACTTACATGTGCGTCAGGATCGTAATGGAAATCTGTGGTCTCTACCTATCGCTCGACGTGGCAGGAATTGATGTAAAAGAAGTCGGAATGATAGGTAATAGGAACCATTCTGTGGAAAAGTGGTCCGCGTGTTCCCTGGGGAATACTTTATTTTCCGGGATAAAAATGGCCTAGGTATGCTACTCATCCGACTAAGTATAATCTATCTCTGTGCCAATTATAGGAAGTAGGGTGTAGAAATCTCAGATCCGGGGGCAAGTTATCCTAGCTGTATTTTTTTCCGGGGAAATGGTTGTCTATCTCGCAACAACGCAAGTGAAACTGAGGGTTCAGTAGGTAGTCGACGCAGTCAGCGTTGGCTCATCATATTATATCTGTCCACGGATACAGCTCAGTGCGTTGGTCTTCAAATTAAAAATAAACAAGCAAAACAAACTTTGTATAGTTATATTTGCGTACAACATTAGACTCTCGTGTGTGCAGGCACAGATAGATACAAAATGATATTCAAATAGGTAGCTTTCATCTGCAACTTGCTCGGTTATTTTATCTTTTTGAATTTACAACTTAGGTGTCTACAGGCTTATAGGTAGTACGGTAGTACCTAGGTAGGCGTGCAAGATTTTTTTGAGTTCACCTCCTAAATCCAAATAAAAAATTACCTACTTGCTTCGAAAGGCACGTTAAACTATCGACTTCAGCTACAAAAGGCCTCCGTGCGTATGTGGCAAAGTGCCTTCCGTGAACTTATTGCTTATAAAAAACAGCTTAGTTTATTAGTAAAAAATTATACTTAATTACATAAGAAGCCACGGAATTCCTTGTTTTATTCTAAGGAAGAAGTACAAAATCTCTATATATAAAATGAATACCCATATCCCTTGGTCACGGCATCACGCGTGAACGGCTGGACCGATTTCACTAACTTTTTTTTTGTTGTGTTTGTTATTGTCAGGAGAAGGTTCTTATAACAGAAAAAAAATAAAAAATTGCGCGGAAGAATTAATCATGCGCAGACGAAGTCGCGCGGGTCAGCGCTAGTAAATAATAAATGTATGAGCTTAAAAACCAGCGGGCGTTTTTTTGTGTTTCTTATTTGGTCAAAAAATGTACAGTTTTTTTTAACTAGGTCAGGTACAGTCAGCAACGAAAGTCTATTAACATTTGATGTTTTACATACAAGAGTGTTTCCGAAATCGTAATATCTTGGTCAAAAGTTTACCAAATTTTGAAGATTAAGGCTCAGTTTATTTTTTTCGTTTAGAAATCGAAAAGGAATGGCATTTTAAAAAGTCATGCTGTTAAGTGTTAATAGAATTTCGTTGTACACGTGAATTTGTTTTTTTTTAATAAAAAAATTATATTATATTAGTATTTTCAATTTTGTAAATAAGTAATTTGCATAAATCAGTGACACTGTTTTCTTTTTCCTGTTCGTTGTGGAATACACGTGTTCAATAATAACATTAACAGTTATTTTAAAACGTAGATAATCTATTCAAAGATATCTAAGGAGCTAGTAAACAAATAACTAAGCTAAGAGGTAGAATGCAGACATTTGATTGAAGGTCGATCGACGAGACGATAAACACGATGGAATATAATCCACCGTGGTAGTGGATTTGAGTTAAAGAAAAAGTGGAAAAAATCCCTTAGTGGATCAGAATGGAATAGGGCGATCGTGGTAGTGGATTAGAGTGGAATAAAAAACATGAGTGGAAAATAATCCACCATGGTTGTAGATTAGAGTGGAAGAAAAAGTGGAAACTAATCACTTAATGGATTTGATTAGTGGATCAGAGTGGAATAGGGCGAAGATTCGCGATTCTATTTTCTTTCTTTACCATGAGAAAACATCTTTATACCAAAGTAGCATTTTTTGCGTGATTTGTTGTGTAAAGCCAGTACCTATCAATCTATTCCTTCAAGGGAATACTTATCGGTCCATAACTGACAGAGATATCGGTGAACATACATAAAAAACAAACATACTGCCGAACATAGAACCTTATTTCTTTTTTGAAGTCGGTTAAAAACGGGATCACGGCTGTAAAGGTCTTGAAAATAAAGATAACAGTTTGTAGTAACAACTATGTTCGTCCCTGGGACATAATCTTTATCCATGTCATATTTCAGCATTATCTGTTCAGTGGTTTAGGCGTGAAATGGTAACAAACAGACAGACAGACAGAGACATTTTACTACATAATAGATGGTGACACAGGAAAATTTAGATCGCGCTATCGTTGCGTTTTGGGATGCGTAACATATAAACTTGCTAATCTTCTAATTTTCAGCTTTATAATATTAAGTATGGATTCTAAAGCACGTAAACCATCTTTTATTCTATAATTCATCAGATCAGAGACACACAGACTTTCGCATTTATAATATTAGTAGGATAGGATTACATTTCATAGCGTTTTACTTAACCTTGAACTTTTACCTACTCATAGTAAATCATTACAATGAACTTGTTTATTTCTTAAGTTAGACCAATACAGTAGCCGTAGATATACAGGGTGTAAAAAGATGTCTACCGAAGCCGAAAGGGGTAGGTACAGCATCCCAACACACAACTAAATCCAAAAGGATTTTTCGAAAAAAAAAAACATTATATCCGGAGAAAACAGCGTTTGAAGATTACTGTTTGCGTATGTACTGGGCGCGTTTTTATACGTAGATTGCTGGATTTTGAGTTTTAATAGTTTTTTTCTTTTATAAATGCAATTATTAGGTAGGTATGGTCTTATTATGTTGTACTAGTAGTAAATAACTAGAAAATAAAATAAAATGACGTAGCTAAGTTAAAATTTTTTTTGCGTTTTTTTTCGCTAAATATGTAATATGTAAATCATCAGTTTTCGGTAGCAGTCTTTTTACACCCTGTATATATTGTAGCCGAATTGAGAATGAATGACGCATTGTCTTTGCAAAAGCAACACAAGGAATCGTTGTCTGCTTGTACTTAGGTAGAGTACTTAGGTATAGGTAGGTAAGGTACCTAGTCCTACTTAATATTGTCTTGCTTGAACATCACAAACTCCTAGAGAGAGAGTCCTCCGAGTTCAGTGAAGCACTGACTAACAAACAGTCTAGAAAAACGATCTTTATATACTCGTCGTAGAACGCTTTTTTGTGGTATTAGTTTTGTTTTGACATGTGTCAACATGGTGTTCAACTGAGGTGTAACTTTTTTATAATAAGGCCAAGTGAGTTTGTGTTAATGTGTCATCTTGGAGCACGCGTGTCCAATAGGGTATTTGACATCATTAAAAATAAACTACAAATTGTGGTCATCCTTTTAGAAAATAGTCTAAATAAGCATATTTCTTTCCATTTACGTCTAAAATATGTTTACTTTTGGTAAAAAAACCTTTAAAAATTACAAAAAAAATTAAAAAATTTTCGTCTACAAAAACGCACTGTGATTGGTTGTGACTCTGATGACGTCAAACGCTAGTAAACGTCAACGAACTGATTGTCTGTCACTATGGACTTGTACTGTCTGTTTACTATGGAGTGACGTCACGGGTACCACGTGATCAGCGCCATGACACAAGATATCGTTTTTCGCGCGATTTTGTATGTTTAAACTTTAAACATGGTTTTTATCAAAATTATGTTAAATCTAAAGGAAATTTAATGACCAGTGTGCATATAATATATCAAAGAACACTTTGAAATGGTTTTCTGAAAAGAGTCAAATACCCTATTTAATAGTAGGGTAGGGACCTACCTACTGGAAATTATTTTGGTAATCAAAAAATAAGGGTGTATAAGTAGAAGATTATAAAAATAATTTGATAATAATAAGTATAGGATCTCATCTAAATTATCGCATTAGATTTAAAAATATATGTAATGATAGTTTAAAGTGAATAAATAACTGAGTAACTGTTGTAGCGATAGGCCCTTTACCTATGTGCAGGTTTTTAAGTACACACATTTACCTAGTGTAGGTAAGTACACTAGGTAAAAAATTGTAGCGGAGCAGGTTTTTAAGTAGGTACTTAAAAACCTGCTCCGCTACAATTTTTTTTGTATTATTTATAAATACAAAAAAAAAATATTGGACATCTTATACGACATCACAGCTTTATCAAGAACATCATAGAAGGAAAAGTGGAAGGAAGACGAGGAAGAGGAAGGCCTAGAATAAATTTCATGAGTCAGATAAAAGAGAAGATCGCTGTCATGTCGTATAAAGAAGTAAAGGAGACCGCATTGGAAAGGGAGAGGTGGAGGAAGTTGCATCATTTCACCGACAAGAGCTGAGCTCTTAAATTTGATGATGATGATGATGATGATGATTATAAATACAAAAAAGTTTGCTATCCCTCGAGCAAGACCTCAGGTGGTTGTATTACCTAATAAGATCATTATACCTACTTACCTTATGTATTTTACAAAGTAGCCCTAGGTATTTTTAAACTAGGTAGGTACTTATTCTAGTATTTACTAATATATTAGCACGTTAGAATTTAAATAACATTTGTTTTCACGACTACGTTTTTCTACCTATTAAAAAATATTGTTTTTGCATTCGATGTTCGCCAGGGCAATCTGCCAATTCGTCATCAATTCGCAATACCTACTATAAAAACAATCGGTGGTACAGTCAGCAACGAAAGTTGATTGATTGAAAAATGCTTTTATAGCTTAAACGAATTCTTTGACTACAAAATCTAGTATCTACTTTTGACATTTTTATTTTATTTGATTGGAGAAGAGTAATTGTATGTGTTTGTTTTTATTTTATTTGAATTAATAATATTTGTAAATTAAATATCCTATTCATACGCGTGTAAGGGCAGGTTCCGGTTAGGAAAATAGATTTAAGATCTTTTGTATGTACTTGGAATTATGAATAAATGATTATGATTATGATTGACAGTGTACATTGTAAAACGCCTTTTTGCTATCGATTTTTAAGAAAAAATAAAGTTTTCCTTTGGAAATAATTTTGGATTGGATTGATCTTTAACCCTCTATTGCATACAAAGCCAATTTTGGCTGCTCAACTTTAGTAATTTATTTCTACCCTAATTTTAAACAAAATTATAAAATGTCAATGTAGTAATATTAAATGTTTTGTCAAAATGTTGGCCATAAGTTAAGGATTTCGGAAATATCTACTTATTCCGATTTGTGACACAATAAAAATGTTAATAGACTTTCGTTGCTGACTGTACAAATTCAGATTATGAACATTACATTTTGAATGTGGCTACGATGTCACAGATCGTCTAACAGTAGCTTAGAGAACTACGCATATACCTTTGCGATTGTGTGTGTGGGTGGGACGTGCGATAACGCTGTGTTTGTGTGCGTCGTCAAAGATTATGTTACGTGATTGAGTGGGTATTTCTTAGCATTGTAAACAAAGTACCTACCTACTATACTAACTTACTAATTATTTATTTATTTCAGGCAAGATTTGATCAAATAAATATAATGACATGACAATGAATATTAATAATTATGTCGATTACAAAAAAATAAAGTAACTGTACCGAATACAAAACCACCTTGCCTATGAAAATTCACTGATGCAGAGATAATAAGTAGGTACAGGTACCAACAGTTCGCCCAACGGATCTAGGCATTCGTGAAGTTAGCTGTTTGTCTGCGCAGAACACAATTTTGTTTGAAACGGTCAGACAAACGGCTCTAACTTCACGAATCCGTTGGGCGAAGTGTGATGATGTAGGTACCTAAGTACCTACATTGTTCTTTAGAATATGCTGGGACGTATTTTAGGTAATTTATTCATTGTTTTTTTGTTACCATTCTAAAGTACCTACCTACATCATTTTATTTCCCATTCTTTAATAAAAAATAACAATTTCTATGAAAACACGTGCAAGTTTCAAAAGAGCGAAATTACGCACACAACAAAAACGTGAGGCATTTTTGAAACAGGAAAACAACAATATTTAAGTTTTGAGTGCCACATCTTTAGAAACGTTTAAAAACACGTGGAATTTAAACCATAGAAATGCTGTTAAAAACAATTACCTATGTTTTAAGATTTTCTGTGTGTGAATGCAAAATAAACTCTACTTATTCATCAACAAAAAATAACCCAATGCTTATAGGTATATGAGCCGCAGTCGTTGGGCAGAGGTAGAGCTGCGAGCGTGGAAACAAAATTCCTAAGAAAAAAGATCGTATTTCGAAATGCACGTGACTTCCTGGCGATTCAGAAAGTTACCTAATTATATTTGTTCGATTTTCAAATCCCTGGCAGCATTCAATCAAAAAACAAACTAGTAACTTATCTATGGTTGTTTTGATGAACACCGCTCATGTGTTCAATGTTTACACCGCAGCGCATATGTGTGCGTGCTACTAGCATATTTATTTTAGGCACCACTAACACCCGGCTCAGTCCTACTTGTCTTTCCGAGCGACCAACAGTGTCAGTGATTAGTGAATTTGAACTTTATATATCTTTAAAAGAAGATTGAAAATGTCGGCGTCTCCGATCGCAAGGGCGGCCACGATCAGCCAAAGTATTCCTTCCAGACGTGTGATGATAACGGATCCTTCCCAAATGCCGGATGTATACTCCAGTACACCTGGAGGCACCCTGTACTCCACCACGCCAGGAGGTAATAAGATCAATTGGCTTAAATTGAACAAATTGACCTCAATTCTGCTCAGCTCTGATAAGCCAATGTTTGATAATGTTATCAGTTATCATTGGTATGCTTTTCAATTTTACAATATTCTCTATAAAAACTTTGAAGAAAAACAAAATAAACTCTAGCTTTTTTTTCAAAACAGAAACCATACCTCACATGAAGCATTTCTCTAAAAAAGAAATACGCATGTGCAAAACCGCATTAACCATTCAGAAAACAGAGACACGGCACCAAAACACAAGATAACGTGGTTACATAAAAACAACCTATGACATGACTGTCTCATGACATGACTATTTGTCGAGATAATGTGTATGGTCAATGTGTAGAGTTATCTATGTGTAAATAAATAAAAACAACACAGTGTATAAAAATAAATGATTTCTCTATGGGCGATGTTATTGTTACTAACTCGTAATTTTGCTTATCTCCTACAAGGTCGAATGACCACGTGATTCAAAAGCTACTCCTCTCAATTCGGCAAACGATCACGCTGTATTATAAGTACCTTACACATAAAACAATTACACATAAACACATTGCTAAGAGAAGTTAGTGGAAGTTAAACTAAAATTCTACGAATAAACGAAATTGTTTTATGTAAAGTTCAGTTCAAATACCTAAGTCTGGTAAACAAGCCCTATGTTTGTATACATTGCCTCGTGACGCTCTACATCTAGAATAGATGCATAATGTATTTCTACGAGCCAGATATACTTTAACGGCCTTATTAATTAGATTACCCTAATTCTAGCTTAATACGAGACTACTCTCAGACTTGTTACTTCTTTAGTAACGAAGGAGCAACTTGAATATTTTGATGTAATTAATAAACTGGTAGTAGTCTCGAATGAGTAATACATTCCTTACATCGGGATTAGTAGAAGAGTGAATGAACGAATTATATTATCATTCAAAATATTGTCTATCTCTGTCATTAATTATATGAATGACAGAGATAGACAATAATTTGTATTTGACAATCTGTTTTATTCAGAGGTTTTATTCTTCTAAAACTTGTTGACCAAAAAATTTTTAATCATAAAAAAGTAATTAGTCATTTTAACTGTTTTATTGTTTCTTGCTAATCCGAAAGGTTTTTCACCACAAAATCTATACCTATGCAGTGTTACTTGGATTTTAAGTTCAGTTTTTCGAGATCGTCCAATAGATTCTTGTAAATTTTCACTCGCCACATTTTTGAAACTGGTATCCATTCTCATTCAATTCGTCCTCAAATCATCAACATAATCCATCCTATTTGCACAACCTTTTTTTGTGACGTAAAAATGACAAAATTCATGATACGTCTGCCTACTCCATCTCTATACTAGGTGGCGCCTAGGAGTAACTCTTACTCCGAGAGTAGAGTCGAATTAGCTTAGTTCTTCCTTGGTCTTTGTTTATTAATACTGAATTGACCTACTACAGCCTTATGCTTTGGATTAGCGCTAATACCACCCTAGTTCGTGTTTATTAATGACAGCCTAAATGCATAGAAAAAGGGTGAAGGGAGGGTCCGCGAATGCCCTTTAAGTTGAAAGGGAAGATCTACAAGACCGTTATAAGACCTGTCGCGATGTATGGATCAGAGTGTTGGGCAATGAAGAAGACGGATGAAAGGAAAGTGCATGTAAATGAAATGCGAATGTTAAGATGGATGTGTGGGGTAACACGGTTAGATAAGATAAGGAATGAGTATATCAGAGGAAGTTTGAAGTGGCACCTATTTCTGAAAAGGTGAGGAGTGCTAGGCTATCTTGGTATGGACACGTTATGAGGAGGGATGAAAACCATGTTACCCAAAGAGTTATGAATATGAGTGTGGCTGGGTATGCAAGAAGAGGAAGGCCGAAGAAGAAGTGGTTGGATTGTGTGAGAGATGATATGAATGTAAAAGGAGTGGATGCACAGTTGACAAATGATAGGAGTGAGTGAAAGAAGAAGACATGTTGTGCCGACCCCTCTTAGCGTGGGATAAGGTCAGGGAGATGATGATGCATAGAAAAAGAGTGCCTGAAAAGGTCATAACTACATGACTTTACCAAAAGAAAAAAAAAGACTAAAACCTAATTGAAATACTTACCAAAAGATGCATCAGAAATGTGGTTCACAATTTAAAGGTTAGGATAGGTAGGTACCTAATCTTTGTATAGATATATAATGTTCTATCGAGGACTTTGTCATTTTGTAGCCCACAATCCAGAGTATCTCGCATTTAAAATTTAATGCCAAATAGGAGGGATAATAGGTAATTGGGGAGCAGCAAATGTCGCTATTATATGCTGGTCCTTAATCATGCGCTTACGCATACTCCTAAAGTAGTAAAATCTAATGTACTGGGGTACCAGAAGTGATCTATATTTAGCTGTGACAATGACCTCGGGAGCACTTGTTTTGCTACGATTTTTACACGTGTTTATTCAATCTTAGTCAGCTCCCTATTGACGTTGTCTTTCCTGTGGATAAGGCTGATTAAGCTGAGAGGATAGTTTAAGTGGTGTTCCATCTTAAACAATGCCCCTTGCAGTACATACCCATTAAGTGTAGGCATAGGTTGCCTCCTGATGCTGTAAAAATCATCTAGTTGGTATACTCTTATTAATAAACGTGGTGTAAAGTTACGCCAGGTTTTAACTCCGAACATTGTATGGTTACTCCTAAGCTACACCTAAGGCCTAAGTTTTTATTCAATCAACCTTCTTTCTTTTTTTTCATTACTAATGCAATCATCTCTTCTACTTAATCCAATGTTTAGGGACTTAAGACTTGAGTAAACAGAGTTGAACTGAAGATACAAAAACTGGACTTAACTTCGTTATAAAATTATGGTAGACATGGTATGTGATTTTATTTAACTAATAAACTTTATTTACACAAACTAGACCTACTACATATTTACAAAATACAACAGGATTAGTCAAGCTATCTAAGGATCGTTAGAAACGATCTATAGATAGCATATATCTATAGTATGTAATTGCTTGAGAGTACTAAACAAATCGTTTCTAATAAGAGTTTAGCGTAATTCTCAATTTTGCTGCCGCTCTCCGCCCGTAGAGCGAAGAACGTTGGTCGTTGGCAGTTATAGATAGTAGCTGTCAAGGTGATTGGCAGGTGAAGGGCTATGTAAAATAAAAAAAATAACGATTAAAAAGTTACAATATCAAAATAAGGACTCAATATTTAGTAAAACACTTATTTCCACTTTGACCCAATGCTTACCTATATCAATGTTTGTAGACTTCAATCAGATTTACAAATAAATCGTACAAAAATATTCAATAACAATACAAAACTCTTTTGTAGGTTGCCAGTGTGATTAGATTAGCATATTAAATAAAATGTAGATAGCTCTACTCTACCACGCTCTACCAAGCACCTAACACTATGTGTACACACACACACATCGTAAGTATTATATTATAATATAGTTTCGTACGCCAACATACACATTAACCTTGAGTTATGTAATAAAACCACGTTTTTGCGAGTTGTTTTCTGTTTTTAGGTTATGAGCACACATTGTGTACCTATTATAGAATGTAGGTATATTGTGTGTGTTGCTATGTATGCGCAGGCACACGTGGTTTAACGATCGCTATATAGGTTAAGGTTACAATACAATTACCTAGATTGTATCGAATTGAATATAGATTAGATTGTTGTATTCTTTTGCTCAAAAAAGCAACTGATCTAAGCGCTTGTTTCACCAACTGACATCGTGTAGTCTTACTTTATATGTTTAGTACATAGGTACCCTAATAATACCCTAATCTTTGAAGCCATTACATGCCATTACTAAAAATTTTCTCCGATTAACATTCGAGGATATTTTTTTATAATTTGGGGAGTAGGTTCAGTTCTTTCATTTTACTTTCTTTATTTTTCTAAATAGCAAGAAAGATGAGTAAGAAAGGAGTGAGTGTTGAGATGACGGCTGATAGAGGAGAATCGAAGAAGAACACATGTTGTGCCGACCCCACATAATGTGGGAAAAGGGCAGGAAGATGATGACGGCGTAATGTGCAAAAAATTGACAATTTAATTTGCATTCTTTGTTATTAGTTAGGTTAAATTGTGCAAGAGACAAAAAACATGTTTTACAGATAGGAATAACTCGGAAGTATTTAGGCTAACGACTGCGTTTACTTTGGAAACTTGCCTGCGCTTACGCACGTACACCTAACCTCTTGTTTTTGTTATTATCTAGACTGTTGTTTACTAGGCATTTTTTTATCATTTTATCGGTTGATAAACGTGTCTGCTGTCATGAGATTTTGTTTTATTTCCGTATTAAAAAAATGAGGACTCTTTAATTCGAATGTAGGTTGTTTTTTGGATTAAATATCCTCCCTTTAATCCAAACACATTTACCTAATTGTAATTTTCCTAAAGCGAATTTACGAATAAAAACAATTTGGGGCTATAGTATTTTTCACGTAGGAACGTATCCCTGACACATAGAACTTTTACGTTTCACGCTGTACAACAATGAAAATAAATGAAAAATAAATAAATGAAATCTAGTGATAATAGGTACTAACAGATACAACTTCAAAGAATATCTCCTTTTTAATAATTTCTGTAATAAAACAGCCTTGTCACGGAACCGTTCCTGTGAAAAGGACTATAATTTCATGCATTTGAATTTGTGAAATACAAATACATGGTTTATTTTCCTAACCGATTGTACAATTTTGATACAAAATAAATCAATTCAATTTTAATTAGTTTCCGATATGGTTCCTGAGGGAGATTGGAGCCTTTAGTAGTATCATTAAAGAATGTATCAGATAAATTTCATGACAACGAAATGATTAGACAAAAAAGTGTTTTTTTATATCATAGTAGGTATTTACTTTATTTAGAGAAATTTAGCTATTGCATCATTTACACTTACACAACTTATTTAGTGTTTTAATTGTGTTTTGCTTTAACACGAGCTCATAACGGTGAAGGAAAACATCGTGAGGAAACCCGCAGCTCAGTCAGCTCCACACGTATTGACGTTTTCTTTCCTATGGGCCAGGCTGATTAAGCTGAGAGAATGGTTTAGGTGCTGGGCAAGCTTATTCTATCTCAATCAATGTCCCAGGCACTACAGCGTCCCGTTAAGTGTAGGCATATGTTGCCTCCTGACACTGTATAAATCATCTAATAAAGATGTAAAGGCCTTCGTTTTTTGTGTTTTGATATTTGCATTGGAATTGAAACAAAAAGGCAATAATAAAATCAATACGTAAAAACTGCATGAACTGTGTTTGTAGTATAAATAAAATAATACTAATACACATTTTTTCTCTTCCAGGTACTAGAATAGTCTACGAGCGTTCGTTCATGATGTCGCTCAGTAAATCCCCGATCTCTCAAACGCCGCCAAAGTGCGCACTTCCCGCCGCTATGCTCAAGAATCCCTCAGGGTCCGTTCCTGTAATGCCTCAAAAGACAAGATCGGACTCCATCTCGTTCGACGAGAGCCAGGAAACCTTCAGCATGGATCTCTAGATTAGTTTATGGGTGCTGCTTATTCGGATGAGTTTACCAACTTATCCAGTCTGTCCTTTAAAAGTGACAAATATGATTCTTGAATTTCCGAAAACCTGGAACTCAGAAAGCAATTAGACGCACCTCAAGTAAAGGTAATTTCCCCTATAAAAAAATTTGTTGTGTCTATGGAAGTTTTGTTAAAAACAAAACAGTTGTTTCTATGTTTTTCAAAGACAATCATGTTGGCACAAAACATACCTATGTCGCTAAATTGAAGATTTTTTTCAAGTTTTAAAGACAGTAAAGTGAATGTAAGTATTACATTGCTAGCATTCCACCATTACACTGCCCTTACGAATAACAAATAAATCAATGTAAGTCTGGATAAGTGAAGTACCCTCAAGTTTGGTCGATGAAAATTGACCTAAGTAATTTTAAATTTAGTTAAACGTGACTGAGTTATGTCGGTGCGTTCAAAACGCGATCCCTTTCTACACAACCAAAAATGTAATAAAAAATATATAAATCAATAAATTACACATAAACATGTTAAAACATCAAATGAATTATGAATGGAATAGTTTGCTAATTGTTATTGTTACTTAAAATGTAGTAAGGGATATTTTGTAAATATATAATTTTAAGTTTAAAGTCAAGCGTGTAACGCACTTATGTGCCTAGTATTTCATGCAAGTGCCATTTTTAAAGAAGAATTACGTTCTTATATTCTTCTCAATTGGTTATTGCTAGAAGAAATCTCAAATTAGTTATACATTTCTTATAAATGGTTTTTTGAGATGCTTAGCTTAAGAGGTCACAGATAGATATTATTGTTAAGATAGTTAAGTTGTTTAATATTTGTGTATTGTCATAAAAGTATTGTAATGATTTCTTGTTTCAAGTTCAAGAATATTTGTACATAGTAACTTATTTTCTTTAATAAATAAGTTTACTATTGTAGTTTACTCAAAGCTTCAAGTGCAGGTACTATGAGTTCTTATAGCGATCCAGTTTAGGTTCTAAACTGAACTGCGTCGCTATAACGTCTTATGACATATGATAATAAAAGTTGCTTAAAATAAAATTTACTAGACTTGCTGTAAAAACTGAATCATTTTGCAATATAATACAGTAAAACAATCGTTGTCACGGTACGAAAACTTTGCGATTCAGATTAGGAACCTAAACTGGATAGCACCCAAACTGAATTGTAGGTCATGGGAGCACCAGGTTGTTGTTCCAAAGCATTTAATTATTAATAATATCTGCTACATTCTTGTACTGAAAATGCACTTAAAATTGCCAAAAAGCTCTGACATTTTGTATGTTAGAATAAGTTGTAATTTTTAAGATTTCCTTTTTTTAGACTCTCTTCAGTTTTGTGCGTGATTTTCTATGTACGCATGAAAATTACTAAATAAATAATTAATAATTAAATTACGCTTCTTCGATGAATATTATTATTTTGACTGCCAGTTACTATTAAACATAATAAAGATGTACAAAAATGTTGAACAATGTATTTATTTTCATCTCCTATCACCATTAGCGCCACTGAAAACCAGCGCTCCAACAGATTCTTGAGCTACTGGACCAAATGCTGAGATGTAGCCAGATTTTCAGCTACTTAAATTGTTATGATTGTAAAGCTCAGTTGTATAGGTAGGTACGGTATTGTGGAGAAAATACAATTTCATTCTATTCTATTCTATTGAGGTGTCGTTAGTCAGACTACAGAACAATTATGACTTTGAACCATTTTCGTATGTGGCTAAAAAGGCAATTGGAGCGATTTAGATGAAACTTGGAAATGGTACCTAGATAGATCGACTCTTTGATCGTAGCTTAGGATATCAAATAGACTATTTAAACTGTTGCTACCACGCAAGCAAAGTTACGGGTGAAAGCTAGTTAATTTATAAAAAAAAATTAGAAACTATAATATATTTTATTACTTTGGTATGATACCTTCTCATGAATCATGATACTTTGAGAATGATTGTTGGCGCTGCTCAAAGAATAATTGAGGGCCATTTGAATTGTTGTCAGCGACATCTGTTATCGAGTAGCTATCGAAGAGTTTTAACCTTTCAACTCAACGTAGTAATTTATAGGTTCAATTCAACTGGGGTTCAACAAACCTTGACTTTCCTAGAATAGAACCAAGTTTTTCATTGTAAAATAATAATATAGGTACTTATTTTAACGAATGGGTCGAGATTTTTAAATGTGTGAGGTTTTACAAAGGTTACATAATATTTTCGAAATTCAACAACTACTTATATTTATTGAACAAAAACAGAACAATCTTTCACACAGAATGCTGTAGTCGTATGATTTTAATTAGACACCTCCAACACCCCTTTGGGTCATCGAACTCTTGCACTATACCTCACTGCAAATCTGACATGCGTGCAGAAATCTCCAACACAAACATAGATCTTAATACGTGGATTTAAGGTAGAAAATAGATTGTTTAAAAATGATTAGTATGCGTCCCCTCACCCTCGCTCCACGACCAGCTACGTCATAATCAGTCTGGCTCTAATCGCTCCGTGAATTTATTCTTGTGTGAATTAATGGGATCTTCAATAAGAACATTGTACCTACACTTTGGTTTTTTGTATAGATAAACCAAAAGTCAGGATTTAAAGATTAGCTTAGGCATGAAAATAAATGAGATCACGAAGTAAATATCTTCAAGACACGACACGCACATGGAGTTGTAGACATTCTCTTAGTTCAACTTCATTCAAGATCCTTTGAGAATGCTCAAGGGGAGATGTGGTCAAAGACTTGACCAAAGTTTTCCTAATACTTAGGTATAGCAGTTTTCTTTCAAGTTTTTCAAAACAGTCTAAAATGACAGTATTATTTCTAAGATGCTCTTTTTTGCATCATCTATCTCCATGAAGGTACACATATCTGTTGAAAATATTAGTGTAGTTATAATTCATGTTTACAAAAAAGTGACATAAAATTCCGGATTCATCTTTCATGAATGAATGAATGAATTAATGAACACTTTATTGTACACCAATTAATAACAAAACGCAACATAAATAAAACATGTTCGAAATTAGTACAATGAGCGGCCTTATCGCTGAAAGCGATTTCTTCCAGGCACATAATAGTTAGGGATGGGCCGAAGTTCGTTTCACATTCGGTTAAACCGAACTTCGGCAGCTTGAACCGAAGTTCGGCATTCGGCCGAAATTCGGTTCAAACTGCCGAAGTTCGGTACTACAAAATATAGTAATCAAAAGTACGTGAGTGTCGTGGAACACTCGGTTACGAAGGTCGGAACGAAGCAAAGAGTACTTTTCTATACTGAAAATTTCAAATTCAAATCAAACGCACTTCCGTACTAACAATGTAACAATCTATGGACTGTTTGCGACTGCGCGCTTCGCACTGTGACGATTTCGTGACGTGGCATGACGGTAAAATGGAACGAAATTTTTCTTCCAGCTCCAGCCTGTTTTTCTTCGATACCGTCCGTAAATGAACTTTCACAAAAACACAACTGCTTGACTAAAATATTAAAACTAAACCAGTGACTCTCTACCAACTGAGCAAATGTGCAATCGACGTGATGGTTAAAACTTTGTAGGAGTACATTAAGTGCATTAAGTATAAGTACTCCTACAAAGTTTCAACCATTCTGTGAGAACAGAAGACCTCCCATCCAAAAAAAGTCCGAATTTAATTTGTATTTCAGGTTCTTGAATTTTTCAAAAGTTAAGGTAGACTTTTTTGACGTTTAAGTACGTTTTAGTTTTCTGAATATAATAATTTCTGACTACGCGCGTTCCCTTGGTCCTAATAGGTAGAATCTGGTGTCCACTGGTTCACCTCTTGAAAGCGGAGAGGACTGTGTAGCCCCCCGTTTCCCTCCCATTTCACCCCAGTCAAACATCACGATCGACAAAAGTAAATATAATAGTACATTATGGTACTAGTGTGTAACATTGGTGATTACCGCCGAGGTGTTTTTATGAGCCGAGCCGTTAGGCGAGGCTCATAACAGAACAGAGGACGGTAATCATCAATACACACGTGTATCATACGACGTTTTTCAACACACTTGTGAATAAAATAACAATAAAAACTCATTTTCAACAGAGAAAACGAGTTGTGAAAAATGTTTCGCTATTGCGGGAAAAATTAATCAGTTTTCCTATGCGCGCGCATTGCGATCGGCCACAGACTATATTTCCGCGCCGCGCATAGGGTTTGCGGCCTATTCTGCCACGGACAAAATGGGGAATTTAAAGTTTTCTTTTATTATAGAGAAAACAAAAGTTATATTTGAGTGAAAGTTTTATTTATTAAACACGTACGAGTTAAAATTATCTATTTAAATTAGAAGTTGCATGAAATGAGCAAGCAATAGGAACATTAATTTATTTGTTCTATTGAACACGATCTTTTTTCTGAATAAAAACTTTTTAAAGAACAAAGCAACTCAACCAATAAAATTAAAAAAAAATTCTATTACTCACTAGTGAGTTATAGTAATGAAAAAGTCACAGTTTGATTATGGGTGTCATTATGTGCCTAATTGCGGTGACCATAGAGCCACTTTATGAGCAAGTGTGTTGAAAATCTTATTATACTACGGAACTTATGTTCAAAGAAGGAGGGCATGATCGGACCTCAAATTTTCCACTGATAAAAAATATACCAAGTTCAGTACATTTTAGGGGTAAATAAATAGTTATTATTATTTTTCGGCTTGATAATAAGAAATTACGAATTGCATACGGTAAGTGGCTTCGTAAGCAAGAAATCAGGCTGTAGATCAAAACTGGAAACTGGAAATAATTATTTGAGCCAGGTCACAGTTTGTATGGAGACGACCGACGTTCTTTACATCCAAATCGGTTGAAAAATGCGACCTGAATGACAGACAAAAGCATTTTTTTTGCCAATCTCGAAACTGAGACGCTTCGCTCACTCGATCAACTAAAGTCACACACACAATTAACACCATAAAACGTTAAATCGGACGGTTTTACAGTGTTAACCGTGTGTTATCGATTAATGCCAATTAAAATAGTGAAATACGTCGTACGTACGTACACGTACCTTCTGAACAGTCGTAGAATTGAAAATAAGTAGTTGTAACGACAACTCAATCATCCATATTTGTCACACAGTGAAAAGCAGTACAAGCACCACACTCCATCTACTCTAGAAAACTTCAACGATCGCGTAAACAAGATTTGACGTATTTCTTTCGAGAAAATACAATGAAACTAGGTACCTACCGAACTTCGGCCGAAGTTCGGCCGAACTTTTCATTTTCACCGAATGTTCGGCCGAAGTTCGTATTCGGTTAAAACCACATTCGGCCCATCACTAATAATAGTACATTATGGTACTAGTGTGTAACATTGGTGATTACCGCCGAGGTGTTTTTATGAGCCGAGCCGTTAGGCGAGGCTCATAACAGAACAGAGGACGGTAATCATCAATACACACGTGTATCATACGACGTTTTTCAACACACTTGTGAATAAAATAACAATAAAAACTCATTTTCAACAGTGAAAACGAGTTGTGAAAAATGTTTCGCTATTGCGGGAAAAATTAATCAGTTTTCCTATGCGCGCGCATTGCGATCGGCCACAGACTATATTTCCGCGCCGCGAATAGGGTTTGCGGCCTATTCTGCCACGGACAAAATGGGGAATTTAAAGTTTTCTTTTATTATAGAGAAAACAAAAGTTATATTTGAGTGAAAGTTTTATTTATTAAACACGTACGAGTTAAAATTATCTATTTAAATTAGAAGTTGCATGAAATGAGCAAGCAATAGGAACATTAATTTATTTGTTCTATTGAACACGATCTTTTTTCTGAATAAAAACTTTTTAAAGAACAAAGCAACTCAACCAATAAAATTAAAAAAAAATTCTATTACTCACTAGTGAGTTATAGTAATGAAAAAGTCACAGTTTGATTATGGGTGTCATTATGTGCCTAATTGCGGTGACCATAGAGCCACTTTATGAGCAAGTGTGTTGAAAAATATTTTTATATTCATAAAATATTTTTGTAGCTGTTCATAGTGAGAGGTTTTCATCACTGTGTCGCAATATTTAAGGAATCCTTTCAATCTCAGTCAAATTAAAATCAACAATAGAAAATGTTCGTCATTGTTGGTTCGAAAATGCTAAAATAATAACAAAAAGTTGAGAAAGTTGTTCCAAATTTTTATAACAATCAAGAAAATATTAAGAAAAGAGAAATAAAAGTTATAAACTCTCAAATTACGTTTACGCTTACGTTTAAATCACGTATTTTAACACATAGGTACCTAAAGATGAACCACTTGTTTAGTTTTTATTAAAATTACGTAATAATTATGAGTTCTTAAACGTTGTAATATGTATGTTGTCAAATAGGGGAAGTTTGTGATCATTGGACCGGCGCTTTCATTGGACCACCGACGTATTTTCAAAACTATAACAGCTAGCAACAACAAAACCAATAGAAACGAGTCTTTAGCAACTCAGTTGAACCCCACTCTTGTTTCGGCGCTGTTGGAAGACGTGGCGATTAGTGACGTACGTGAGTCTGTTTTCGGAAGCCGAAACCTTAAATTTTGACTCTGAACAAGTTGGTGTATGCATTAAATAAATAATGCTGGACATTTTCACACATCATCATCTAGCCCCAAACTAAGCAAAGCTTGTACTATGGGAACCAGATAACTGATTTACTACTTATATACTTTTTGTTTGTAAATACATACATATTATACATAGAAACACCCTTGTATTCATGTTTAACTGCATGCGTTGCTAAGAAACATTAGACAATTTTATTGTGATTCCATGTGCGTTTTTACATTTTATACATTCTTGTTAGTTTATATATAGAATAGAATAGAATAAAGTTTTATTTTCTCCACATCATATATAACAGTTACAATAGGTACTTAAATCTACATAATTTTATGTGGGTGAAAATACGGAAAATATACATTACATACCTACAAAATGAGATACTGAGAATGATTTTACTACATATATCGCCTAGATTTTCGTATTTGACAGCCATAAAGGAGTCTATAAACACTAGCTTAGTCTGTGGGAGTCGGTAAGGCTTCCACTAAACCCATTACGTATGACCTCGCTCTGGTCACGGTCTTTTCCCGTGATGTCTCTCTGATTCGATTTCCATCACGATTGTAGGTACGTTGGGGAAATAGGACCTATACCTACCTGCAGGAGTCTCTGCCTGCTTTCCATTAGGACAATCTAAGGTAGATAAAAGTACGTGGGTGTCGTGGAACACTTGGTTGGAATGAAGCAAAGATTACTTTTCGATATTGGGAATATCATAAATAAATTGTAATTAGGTATCCTAGAAACGCTCTTTCGTACTAAAAATGTAACAATCTACGGTTAGATATATACATGTGTCGTGACGGTATAATTACGTTTTTATACTAAAAAGAAAACCGACTTCAATGTTTGACTCGAAACGCGGTGTGACTCAGGGCGTCAAGCTGTCGATTCGATTTCTATTTGTGACATGGCTAGGAGGGAAGGTGTTTAGAGTTTTAAAATTTATATGGGACCACCTCTGGAGTATACCCTTTCAAACATGAAAAGAATTTTGCAAATCGGTCAACAAATGGCGGAGCAATCGCGTAACAAGATACAAAAAAAAAAAAAAAAACATACAGACGAATTGAGAACCTCCTCCTTTTTTGAAGTCGGTTGAAAATGGAACAAAATTATTTATATCCGAAAAGGAACAAAAAATAATGATTTTAATTATGTTGCCTTGCTTTTACACTGAAAACCGAGCACTCGATTTTCTTTGCTATTTTACCGAAGTCGTAAAAAAAATGTTTGAGAATCTGTGAGGATTCAGAGTAGGATTTGATTAATTTTGAAATGCGCGTCTAATCCCTTGAAGGAATTTTATCATATTTTATTTGTCTATGGAACCTTGCGATTTGTCACATATTTGGAGGTGACCTTTTTGACCAAGGTCAGAATAAAATTCTGCACCAAATCCTTTAGAACGACTTTTCAAAATCGGACTTTTCACTATCGCCATTGATCTTGTTAACCTCTGTAAATGTTGTAACCAAGTTTAGGAACCCAATCTTAGTTTTAACGGACTTCATAAAGGAGATTATTCGACTCTACTTGTAAAACCATTCAACTCGTAACTTTTATGTTCATTGGCAAATAATCAAAAATGAGTGTATGATTTTAGTGATTATTTTTCTCAAAAATCATTAGTAAACTCCTAATTTCCTTTTAATTTTATTTTTAGTTGCCAGGCTACTTAGAATTGTTTCAATAAAATCCGATGTTAACTATTTAGGTCGCGCAATATAATTATTCGGTTCAGAGCTCATACCTGTCCAGACACTTCTTGTCTTTGCTCTTGTCAAACTCTGCATCACGTCACCTCGACCAAGTATCTTGGCGTCCACATCGATAGTTCTCTCTCCTGGACCCCTCACATTGAGAATACTATTACTAGAGTTCGCAAACTCATATTTGTCTTTAAGACCTTGAGAAGTGTTGCCGATTCCCAGTGTTTGAAAACAGTCTACTTTGCACTCGCACAATCTGTCTTGAACTACTGCATTACTGCATGGGGAGGCTGCATTAAAACCCAGATGCTTAGAGTGGAACGTGCACAGAGGGCTGTCCTAAAAGTTATGTCCTCTAAACCCAGGAGATTCCCCACTAACCTTCTCTTACAACAATGTCAAGTTCTTTCTGTTCGACAACTATTTGTCTTAAAGTAGGGCCAAGATAATAGGTCACTTTTGACATTTCATCAAAATTCAACAACGTGACCTTGTAACGGCGGGCATAAAATAAGAACTGCACAATTGCTTAACTTTTTTCAATTACGTTTACATATTTATTGTAATAATGACCGATACGAGTAATTTTACGATTTGCTTTCACTAATAAACCATTCTAAACATAATAAACAATTTCTGATCTAAAGAACTGAACGTCGTTACAATGTTGCGTCAGTCAACCCTTTTTCTTTTTAAACACTAGGGATGTTACTCTAAAAATCGAAACTGATAGGATTGTAAGTTGAATCGAATGCAATGATTACTTGTGAAGAAAAATCACCATAAATTTATAACCACGTTGTGATTATAGTAAAACCTAATTATACATATTTATTATTCTTTTAACTAACTATAAAAATACAAAAAAATAACTAAATAGAAAGGTCATTGATGTTGGGTGCAATTTAGGTGGATGTTGCTGGCAACACCAGTGCCTGTCGATGACGCATGTCATGTCGCCATAACATGATGATGACGCAGTCTTTTGTTGTTGTGCGAAGTGACTGTGCGTTTTTGGTGTGCTCTCTGTTATTTTCTTCTGATCCGGCTTTTTCATTGAACTGATCTTACTGACTACGTTTACCTGGCTATAAATTGGACTCCGATTGCTTAACAATTATTAAACAAGAAAAACATTACAGTCTTACTATGTCGAAACGGGGGAAAACTCTAAACAGTCAATCTCGCGAACTAGTGCTGAAATTGTACAATTATTTTGGACGTGAATCAGTTAACGATGGGCCTCTTTTACCATTGAAACCACCGAGAGAACGCGTTGCCGAAGCATTGGGAATAGGGAAGAAGACAGTAACTCAAATTCTGAAAGAGAAATACGGACCATCAGGCTCAGAAGATAATACTTTACGTACACCGAAAAAACGAAAGAGGGACAAGAAAATTGTTGACGTTGATAATTTTGATGCTACTGCAATTCGCAACCACATTTATGGATATTACTCGAGAAAAGAATATCCTACACGGGAAAAGCTATTGAGTTCGTTAAAAGGCGCAGGTTTATTTTTTGGAGGCAAATCGTCTCTAGCAAAGGTTTTGAAATCGATTGGCTTTAGATTTAAAAAATCCGACAAGCGGAAAATCCTGCTAGAACGCTACGATATTATTTTGAAGAGAATAACATTCTTACGTGAGGTAAATAAAATTACGGATTGGGACAATGTCGTGTTTATTGACGAAACATGGTTGAATGCGAACCATACGGTTGCGCGGACATGGACCGATGATACAGCGGCCTCCACCTCAAAAGTTCCATCGGGAAAAGGAGCCCGACTTATTATATGTCACGCGGGATCAGCTTCTCAAGGTTTTATTCCAGACTGCCTCCTCGCATTCGCCTCTAAAACTACAACAGATTACCATGAGGAAATGAACTTTGATGTTTTTAAAGAGTGGTTTGAGAAGCTGCTAGTCAGCTTAGAAAACCCATCGAAAATTATAATGGACAATGCTCCGTATCATTCTGTACAAGTTGATAAATCACCAACTCAAGCAAATAAAAAGCAAGAAATTGTCTCGTGGCTGGTAAGAAATGGTGTGGAGGCAAGTCCAACTTTATTAAAAGTTGAGTTGTTAAATCTGGTAAAAGCAACTAAGCCGTCCAAGCTCCGCTATGTAATCGATGAACTAGCCCTAGAGCATGGACACGAAGTTATTCGATTGCCTCCCTACCATTGCCAGTATAACGCCATCGAGCTTATTTTGGCACAAATAAAGGGTCATGCAGCGCGGAACAATACCGAACCACCCTTCAGTACTGCTAAAATGATGACTCTGCTACAAACTACATGTGCAGAAGTCACTACAGAAGACTGGCGAAAAGTCGTGGAGAAGACAAAGAAAATAATTTTACAAGATTTTGAACGAGATGTGAGAATAGACAATATTATTGAAAATGAATTAATAATATCTCTGAGTGCTGACAGCAGTGATGAAGATAGCAGTTCCGATAGTTCAAGTGAATAAAAGCATTTTTTTTGTTAAATTACGTAGGTACTTGTCTTATTTTGCTCCTTTAATTTATGAAAGAAAAAATAATAATGGGACAGGGATTCGCATGATCATTTTTAAAATTCACATATGTTTCAAGTCTGTATCGATTCATTCGATTCATTCATTTAATCGATGTTTTTAAGCAGGTCACCTCACTATGAATATAAAACTGACATCTGTCAAAAGTGACCTATTATCTTGTCCCTACTATAGCTACTGTATTACGTCAGCACCGTCACTTGTTCTTTGACTCTAATACACTTAAAAATAAACGTCGTTCAGACATTGTGTGCAAAACTTTAATGAGCAGAACGGAAATAGCTGGACGCCACTTTCACTATCTTAGCCCTCCTCTGTATAACAGGGTCAATAAAGATCTAGATATTTACCCCCTCTCCCAACACAAATGTAAAACTAAATGTATAAATTGGCTTCAATCTCTTTCATATGAACAAACTGAAAGTCTTATCATTCGTCTCTATAAATCATAAGCGCATGTTACATAAGATGTACATCCATTATACTCACTACACTCACACACATACACTATCACATACACAGACACATACACACACACACACACACACACATACACAAAAACTCATAAACTCACCTTGACTCACACACACTTTCATTTTGCTCTCACCTCTCACATTGCATAACTCTTTCGTCATATTTTATTGTATAGTTTAAGTTCTCTATATTTAAAAAAAAATTAAAATAATGATACATGTAGTTCTCCATCAGAACCTACTCAACAGTTCTGGAGGTGGGCGTTGAGACTGCTTCACAGTTTTTCAACTTTTGCAGTCTCATCGTTTTATTTGTAATTTTTGCTCAAGTGTAATTCGTTCTGAATAAACATATTTTTACTTTTACTTTTTAGAGCAAGATTTTCATCAACTGGTGTTCGTCTTTACCTACGTCAAAGCTTTGCTCAGAAAAAACTGTTTACGTCTCTAATCCCGTACCTATCACCCTATAAATGTCATGGCGAGTTTGAGCCCTGCTTCGCCTAGATGGCGCTCCGATATTCGACGTCTAGACGAGAATTACGCGACGTTGTTCACGTTTGACTCTTAGCACTACTCTTTAATCGACTTCAAAAAAGGAGAGGAATGAATGAATGAATGAAAACGCGCTGAATGAATGAATTCCAGAGATCGCTAATAAGCGATCTCTGGAAGGAGGTTCTATATTTGGGTGTATGTATGTTTTTTTATCTTCACTGATATTTCCGTCAATTTTGGACCAATATCAAAATAGTTTTTGTTTTAATGAGTATCTCGAGGTGGTCCCATAGTTGTATTTTCGAGAAAGTTATACTTTTTCCATAAAACTCAAAAAACCTTATCCTCACTTATAATTTTCGACTTTAGCCCAATATAGAAGTCGGTTTTCTTTTTACTTTTTAAAATGTAATTCCAAAATTAGTGCTAGCCTCTGTACCGACACGAACACAAGTGAACGAGAGTAAAACACTCATCGCGTCGGAGTAAGGACGCGCGCAAATTGGAACGAATATGTCTTAGTTCGGGAACACTAGGATATTAAAATGAAAAAATATTTATAAGTAATTCTTTTGAAAATATGCCAACTTAAATAATGTTTGACTTGACTCATATATTTTGAAAGTTAGTGAGTATGTTTGTATTTCAAGGGCCGATGGTTTTTTTTTGATCTTGTGAAATAGCATAAGTCAAAGTCAAAGTCATCGTCAAAAAGCATTTATTCAGTAGGACCGCTGGGATCACTTTGAAACGTCTCAAAACTAGGTGATTCTATCTCTCCATAAGTTGGTATAGGCTATTTACTATTTAAAATAAGGTAAGTACTAAGCTATTTTAAATGTTGCGAAGCTGCGGGTGGAAGCCAGTATTCAAATAATACATGCTTGAAAAGTAGCAAGTATGCGCTTGCTCTAAACCCCTCTGTAAAGCTCGGAGTTACCCGTAGGTGCTCGTCACCGCTCGTCAACAAGCTTTTGTTTGTAGAACATCGATCCTCGTTATTGTGCGGTTTAATGAAAATTGTACTCAGGTAAGCGGGTCACCTACATTGAAATATGGAGGAGCTTTTTAAGGAAAACGGACAAATAAAGCTCTCTATAAACGGAATGATGACTGTATTCTTGAAGCATGATAAATTAGGTAAAGTAATTCAAGATCTTTTTAAAATTTATTTAAAAAAGAATTGCAATATTTACCACCCAACAATAGCACATCGGCCAAACAATGGGTTGCTGTCAACTGGGACACAAAAGTTTGGGAATCTTTGTCCCAATTGACACTTTCGATTTTAAATATTTTTTTACTGTCAATTCGGACATTAATAAATAAATAATGCTGGACATTGTCACACAGCATCATCTAGCCCCAAACTAAGGAAAGCTTGTAGTATGGGAACCAGATAATTGATTTACTACTTATATACTTTTCGTTTGTAAATACATACATATTATACATAGAAACACCCAGACCCGAGACAAATATCAATAGAAAAAGCTGTTTTGTACAGTTCTAGGATCTATATTTATTTCACGTTTTATCCACATTCTTAGCTGTTTCAGCGTGATTGAGAAACATGTATCCATTTAAATTATGTAATATTTTCGCATTTATAATACTAATAGGATTTGTAATGAGTTTAAAAACATAACGATGTATCTCATCCGTGCCTCTGAACAAGATTATGGGAGGATTTGCGGAGGTTACATAATAATGCGACGTCGACCCACGGGGCATAATCGAATTTGGGCCTACCTCTGCCTCTGCAATGTGTACAGTCAGTTGCATAAGTTTAAAAGTCCTCGCACATAAGTACGGTGCCGTACGCGCAGAATTTTATTCTTTGTATAAAGTCGTATGAAAGCTTGCACTGTCCATCCGCGTCAAAAGCGCCGCATGACGTCAGTAGCATTTTTCTACAAAATTGAATTCGGCCAGTTGATAGATTATGTATGATAGTGAAACCGTAAAACAATAGCAACATCTCACTGAGTGATTTGTACGATTTTTTACCAAATACGCGTTAACTTAATAGAAAGAAAGCTTTCTTAAAAAAAAAATGTTCAATTCATATTGTTATAATGATCTGTGTGATATCTAGGTATACAATTCTGTATCTGTGGTTTTTCTATAAATCTTATTATGAAAAACATGCGTTAGCATCCTAATAGTTTGTGTGAAAGACTTTCAGTTATTCCACCGCTCTCCAGTATCCATGGTGATTTCCCCAGTACCTACACCACTAAACGTCTTCTGAATAGCACTACACTACTTTGATACGTTGTGTTGTACGTGTATAAAAATAGAATTAAAATCAATAGCCTCCTACTCAATTATTTTTATTTATTTACTTTATTCTTACAATGTATATGTTCTTCAAATGGAATCCCACTAATACAATAAAGCTGAAAGTTTGTGAGTTTGTTTAGATGTTTGGATGTTCGTATGTTTGTGTTTCAATCACGCCGAATCAGTGAACCGATTTGAATGAAACTTGGAATAGGCGTAGATAGTTACCTGGAATAGCACATCGGCTATTCAAAATGCTGGAAGCATGCGGGCGAAGCCGCGCGCAGTATCTAGTATTGTATAAGTACTTAATATTCAACTTTTAAGAGCTTTTGTCGATGCAATGATGCAGTTAATTTCATTTATAAATTATTATAAAGAGCGATTACCTAAATAGGTATTAATAAGAAAAATATGATCACGTCTGTATGCCCAAGGTACGGTAGTCTCTCAGATCAAGTCTACCTATCTTCAAGGCACGTCCAAGTAGGTTCATATTTAGCACATTCCTCACATTATACGGGGTGTAGTCTTTTTACACCCCGTATACCGAAAACTGAGGGGTTACAATCAGACCATGATTCGGAACATATTTAGCGAAAAAAAAAAAACGCACGACTTAGCTAACGTCATTTTATTTTATTTTCTAGTTATTTACTTCTACTACAACATAATACGACCATACCTACCTAATAGTTTCATTTATAAAAGAAAAAAACACCTAAAACTCAAAATCCAGCAATCTACGTATAAAAACGAGCCGAGTACATACGCTCAACCAGCTGTGCGAGGTCAGTTTTCTACGGCTAAAATTATTTTTTCGGAAAATCCTTTTGGATTTGGATGTGTGTTGCGATGCTGCACCTACCCCTTTCGGCTTCAGTAGATGTCCCTTTATACCCTGTAGGTATACGAGTTATCATTCCATCCATGATACAAGAGTACTAAAAACTTTATTAGAATAGATTTTTATGGAGAATTTGAAAGTTTTATCGCTGACTGTACAGCTGCAGAATTACTGATTTGATTCTAGTGGTGAGCTTCAGTTCTCGCTGACTTTAATTTTTGCCTTTTGCGAGAGTAAGATAAAAATTCATTTGAATGAATGAATGAACGCTTTATTACTTCACGGTTGAATCAATAGTTTGTAATTGTTTCTGTCGTTTCGTTTTAGAATGACTGAATTGTAGTGTACTCGTATAACTCAAATGTTTCATGAGCATTATACAGTCAGCAACGAAAGTCGATATTTCCGAAATCCGTAACATCATTACCAATACTTTTACTAATATTTGAAGATAAAGTCTTGGTTCATAATAATTTTCCAAGAAAAGTTTATTTTTTCTTGGTTAAGTTAAATAAATAATAAATAATGCTGGACTTTCCACACAGCATCATCTAGCCCCAAAATAAGCAGACCTTGTGTTATGGGTACTACATGACTGATATACTACTTGTATACTTTTTGTTTGTAAATACATGCATATTATACATAGAAACACCCAGACCCGAGACATATCACATAGACACCGAGACATACATCAAAGTGATCCCAGCGGTCCTACTGAATAAATGCTTTTCGACTTTTGACTTTGATATATTTGTAGATCATACAAACATTGGTCCCGCCACGGGGATCGAACCCGCAACCTTTCTTCCATTAAATTTACAGTTTGGCGCCGATAAGTCTGCGACCACCATTAAGCTTCTTGGGTGATATAAATAGCATAGACTGCTATGTAACCTATCCACATGTGGAATGCCAACTTTCACAAAATAGGTTTTTGTTGTTATCTGTATATACCTCACCTTCTTCTTATAGTTTCTGATTCTAAGGTACCTATTGATACTTATCCCGTAAGACTTTTTTTTATTAAAAAAAAAAGAAAAGGGCTTAAAAGTCCTCAGCTTTCCTTTTAATTTTCTACGTGGTAGGAACTTAAAAGCCTTATCTTTGTCGTAGCTTTTACTACGTATAATAAAGTCAGTTTTAAATTTACATCTTATTGCTTTTCATTGAAACATTAAGTTGGTTTATACGGTAGCAATATTTTCCATCATAAATGAAAAGCAAAGAAAATGTAGGTGTTTAAAATAGGTCAAGCAAGATTTGTTGCGATCGTTAACATAACATCTCTGCTTCAGCCTAGTCTTAATTAAAATTATTAACCTATAAGTAATATCCGATTCATACGAGGGTTTGTTTACTGCTCCCAGGTAGAGCTTCCGAGAAACCGGATAGATGGGGTGGGAAGACGGAAAATTTAGCCAGCTGATAGCCGGATAAATCTGCTTTTGTAAACTACAAATGGTCACGATGCACGCAAACATGGTTGTATTGTATTGTAATGTAAGTGACCGGAGTAACTCAAAGTCTAATAGCATTTATTCAGTAGGACCAGATCATCAATCAGAATCGTCTAGGAGACCATTACCATGAAAAACCAGGGCAAAACAGTTTGTTTGTTCCTGGCTCTTAACGGTACTAGGGCCAAGCTTTTTTCGGCGAATCGAAGATTTAAAGATATCGTGATATTATGGTTGAGAAACTCCGGTCAAATGAATACCCAATATCCATGACAGCTCTAACTCAGGGTGTCCGCGGCGTCGGAGGGGCTCACAGCCGGGCGGCGTCAGCTGGCGCGGTCGATAGCGTGGGGTCAGCGCGCAGGCGCCGCCGCCGCCGCGACACTCGCAGTGTGGCCGCCGCGCGCCGCGCACGTCATGCATGCGGGGACCTAGCGGCTGCGAGCGCGCGCCGCACATGGGCACCGTGCTCAGCTTCAGCCCGCGCGAGCGGCGCGTGCCGCCCGCCGCGCCGCCGCCGCACCAACCGCACCTCGCGTACTCCTACGAGCGTCTCAACAACGCCAAAAACCGGGAGAACCGAGACATCCCGCGCGACGAGCGACGCGCAACCCTCGATGACGCCGCGAAGATCATCTCCGAAAAAACCGCGTTGGAGAAGAATCTTAAAAAACATTCGCTGTTCATAAACGCGCTGTCGTGGAAGAGGTTTTCTACAGCGAATAATAATAAGAAGAAATTGGAATGCAAGAGCAAGAGCGTGGCGACGTTCCGTCCGCCGCTGACGGACAATGCGCCGCTGGACCGCAACAAGAATGTGAGCGGCGCAGCGGGAGGGTACCCGCTGGGCTCGGCGCGGCCAGCTCCGGCGCTGACGCCGCGTCCGCCGCCGCTGGATGTGGCCCGCGCGAACGCGCTAAACAACAATGTCTGCTACGAGAAGCTGCCGACGACGGGCCCGCCGGTGCAGCCGCGGAAGACCGTCATCCAAGCCTCTACCTCGGAGCTGCTGAAGTGCTTAGGGCTGTTCCTGCACTCGCGCTGCCACCGCCTGCGTGACTTCCAAGCGGGAGACGCCGTCATGTGGCTGAGGACGGTGGACAGATCGCTCCTATTACAAGGATGGCAGGTAAACTATTCTTACATAACTAGGAATGTTTGTTGCAATGTTGATTGCATTGCCTTTCACAGAATTCGAATAGGTACATACAAATCTTGAATCACCTATACATCAAAGCTCATAATCCTTGTTGCGAAAACAATGGATTTCTCAGAGAATACGGCGTTTCTTTCTCCCTTTAGCGGTCTCTGTCGCACCCGCCCGAGTATTTTGTAATACGAGTACATTTGGCAGTTTGGTGAGAAAACGCTTAAATGCTGAGGGTGCTGAGATGAGATCAAACATTACACAGCTTTATTCCTTAGACTGCTCTTATTGTATAGCAAAAAAAGATGAAAAGCTTTACACGTTCACAAAAATTTCGTCTCTCATTTCCAATTCATTGAGTTGAACCGTAGCTCATGTTCATCGATCTTCAATTATTTGACTCAAGTCAAAATACCTTTCCCAAAATAGAATCGTTATTGAAACGTTTCGCTCAATCGATATAATAACCCAGACGTAGCACTTGCTACGGTGTCTGCTACGTATCGCTACGACGTGCTACGCCCTTCAGAGCGATATTGTTTTCAAGTATATATACTCTGTATGGCCAAAATACGTTCTCATGGTGTCTTTTGAATGGTATTTTTTTTCACATTCAAGTTAAGACGTCGTTTATACGATACCATTCTGGTACCAAAGAATATTTTTTTATTAGCTTTTGCTCCGTTGACTTTGAGAAAGCAAGGGGGCAAGAATGGTATGCCAGAATAGCATCGTGTAAACGGACGATACGAAGTTTTCTTCCAAAAAAGGGGACCGGGAAGAGGAATACTATTATAAAAATACATTAAATATAAACATTTTCTGTGCTACTGAATATATATTATTTGTCACTGATCTGAGAAGATGTTATGCTCTATTCAATATTTCATGATATCGAGCTTTATTTAGACGCCTCAGCATACTAAAACCTTTTATTATGTTCGGATGTTGGTTTTAGTTTCATTAACCCCCTTTCACAGGACTGGCCCTTGATTCATAATACAGCGGAATGCATTCGGTTCGGAAACGACCGACAGCAACCAATCACAGTGCAAGAATTGATCTGAATTTGACGTTTCTTGCACTGGGATTGGTTGCTGTCGATCGATTCCGAACCGAATGCATTCCGCTGTATTATGAATCAAGGCCCTGATTTCCAGGAACTCAAATTTTTGGATGGCGTAGCCTGAAATAAACTCATATGAAATTACAGTCTAAATTCAGAATAATATAATTACGTTTTTTTATACTAAAAAGAAAACCGACTTCAATGTTTGACTCGAAACGCGGTGTGACTTAGGGCGTCAAGCTGTCGATTCGATTTCTATTTGTGACATGGCTAGGAGGGAAGGTGTTTAGAGTTTAACGGGGAAACTATCAATCCCTCAGGAATACAATTTATATGGGACCACCTCTGGAGTATACAAACAACAAACATGAAAAGAATTTTGCAAATCGGTCAACAAATGGCGGAACAATCGCTTAACAAGATACAAAAAAAATAAAAAATAAAAAAAAAACATACAGACGAATTGCGAACCTCCTCCTTTTTTGAAGTCGGTTGAAAAAGGTTGTCTATGACACGGTTTGAAATAGAATAGATAATAAAAATATTTTTGCCAAGGCATTGTAACTGACTGACATACCACCTTCGATCACAAATATCAGAGATCGTTATATCCAGCCTAAACTAGATATACGAAACTTGGCACTAAGAAAAAAAGTTTGGGAATACTAAGGAGGTAAAACTGGGAAAAGCGTTGGTACCATGTGGCGAGTGAAGCTGCGGGCGTACCGCTAGTATCAAATACGATTTGAGCACGAACTCTTGACATTCTACTTGATGACTCAGCATATTATTTAGCGTTTACAGAAGAACACGTTTCTTGTAATATTGCGTAGGATTTGTTGCTTGTCCGGCTTCGAATTAACTGAAGGTATAAGTACAACCTTTCAAGGGCGTATGAAGGAAACTTGGAAACACATAAACATGTAGCATACACAACATACACACATGTAAGCAAAAAATACTTTGACTTTGACTTTAAACAACAGGTAGATTATTTGGTACACGTGCTTGAATATTACTAGGTACAGTCAGCAACGAAAGTCGATTAACAGTTGGACTTTTAAAAAATGCATTTGGCACTTTTCTTGGGAAATTATTATGAACCAAGATATTTATCTCCAAATATTAGTCAAAATTTTGGTCATGATGTTACGGATTTCTGAAATATTCAGATTTGTGAAACATAAAATGTTAATCTTTGCTGACTGTACTAGGTATTTATATAATATAAAAAAACAGTTAACAGGTTCACGACTGTATCCCCAATGTGCGGTAGACATTCTTTCAGATCTTTCTATGTTACTTATTACAGATCCTTTGAAGATGTCTAAGGGGGTAGTCAGAAGCATATAATATGATTGTAAGTAAGTAAGCTAGTGGCCAGCTCTGGTGACGGACCTTTTAGGCCGCTTTAAGGCCTCAGTGGCTTAATCCGACATGACTAATCACAAGTTAGTTTTATAAGATAATTACGCTTTTATATCCTCTAACCAAAGGAACAGACAAACATTTAGTTTACATAATTATTTTTGTTTGTTAATAAACAAAAAAAATTATATCAGTGATGTAGTGCCCATAACACAAGCTGCTTACTTTGGGGCTAGATGATGGTTCAGCAATTTTTTTTATTAAACAGAAACACCCAGACAAATATTTGTAGATCATACAAAAAGGGGTCGACCCGCAACCTTCTGCGTCGCAGGCGGGCCTTCGCCCCCTGCGCTACAGAGATTTTCAAATATTCTTTGATCCATCCATTGTACCGTAAAACGTTACATAAAAGCATTGTGTCGCTTCCATCTGCATTGCGTGTTTTCCTCACGCACCGCGACCATTGCAATCTCTCAATGTCCTTCAATATAGGAAATAGCCACGAATTTCTTTCACGCCAAGGCTTCACGTGAAGGACGGAATTTTGATAGCGGATGTGGATTGTTGTTTGAAATTCTGGCATTTAGACGATAGTTAAATAAAATACTTTAAATAAAATAACGTTTTTTAAAACTAAAAAGAAAACCGCCCTCAATGTTTGACTCAGCACGCGGCGTGACTCAGGGCATCAGTAAGCCAACCATACAAATCGAAATAAGAATAGAAATCAAATTGACAAATAACGCTTAATAGGCTCCACCTGCGTACAAGGGCATTAATTACCAAAACTACATACATTTTATGTCAACTCTATGGGACCATTTAAGGTTTGGGTACCTACTAGAAAGTCAGAAATCGTCAAAAACATCCCTTTTGTACTAACGGCATTTACACTTGAAAAGGATGTGCGAGTGAAACTGCAGGCTGATGATAGTGAGATATAAAAGATAGTTTTACGCATGTAGCCACAACATCAATCGTTTGTAATTTGTTTAGATCTATCTGGTGAGAGCACTGGTGGTCTAGTGGTACCATCCCAACCTATCGATTCTTGGATCGTGGGTTTGTATAGTCGGGCACCAATGACTAAGTCTGTCCAAAAATTCATGTGCAAATACATATGTGAAAACATTGTAGAACCTCTAAAATTTCGTAAATGTCAAGTGCGCGAAAGGAGGCTCTTAGAGATGCACTTATTCCTTTCACTACACTGGTTAGAAAGAACTCTTTGAGGTGCACTTAATCTTTTCACCACACTGGTTCAAAATAATTAGTAGCACGATAAGAAGAAGCATGTGAAACAGTCTGGGGTGTAGGTTTTGATTAGTGGATCAGAGTGTATCAGAGCGTATTATGTAAGTGGTCCAAGGCTTGAGTGTAGCCATTTCCGTAAACCACGATGGTAGAGCGAGTTGAAAAACATTATCCTTACTTTATCTATCAAGGAGCGTGTTTCGGGAGCACATTTTTAGCACCTTCAACACTAGTTTCTGAGTTATCTGTATATGTGGAAACGTTTAGTTAAAAGCCTTCAATCTATTCGTTGGAATTGTTATTTTTGTGGTAGGTGTAAAATCTAAATAATACATCAAAATACAAACAAATTAAAATCTTAATAAAAGGCTTTATGGCTTTGTTAGCACAGCAACTAATAACCTCAACCATTTCACCGACCGTAGTAGTGAAATTTTAGCAAAAAAAAATGTTTAGTTCCAAAATGGTACCTAAGAATATTGCTTTATGCTAATTAATTCCTCTAACAACTGATACAACTTATTTTTCCATATCAAATCATATAAATGTCATCATATTTTCATTTTATATGCCACCCATAAAACACAAAGCCAAGCCCCAATCAGCGTCTCATCATAGTATACACGTATCCGCGCTATCTATTCAATAACATCATAAACTGATGCTATTGGTACCCACTCTTTAGTCCCCGAAAACATAACTCAGTGAGACTTACGAGGCAATCTAGTAAAAGGTTAGTTGGGATCACTGCGCGTACCCAGCTCAGGAAAAATGCATTTCTCAGCAAAAAAATAACTTAAATAAAGAGTAAGGTAGACAATTCTCTCGGACCGTTTTAGGGAATTCAACATTCTTTGAAAATGTTTAAATAGCATTCCATACGTGACAGGTTGCAAGCCCACCGCCTGTTTTTATAAAGAAGAATTTTATTTCATGCCTTTGTTAAAACGATGTTGTTGTATCTGTTGAATATCGATTCTGGGACCTTACTCTCGTGTAAAATATCCGATGTCCGTCCAAGTGCAATTTTGACTTCAGGGGTTTGGACCGAGTTCATTACTTGATCACATCGACCTTTACAATGTAGCTCATAGGAAACGTCGTAATATTCAGTGTAATATCGTATTTGTCGTGAGTAAAACCGTGTTCTTTTTATGCAAAAAGTTATGAATTTGTGTCTTCAAAACTCAATCCCCGAGGCACCCAGTCACGCAACTTGACTCTGTACCGGGGTGACCGGATGAAGCAGGGTTGTCACATAAAGGGTTATACTCGTATGTAAAGGCATCTACCCTAATTGGTAGGGCAGTTTAGGGTAGCTGCGGAAGGAAAGTTATTTTGTCCTCTTTATTTTGGAACGAAGGAAATGTCCAAAGTTGAAACTTCGTTCCAACCTAAATCCACAGAGGTTCCACGACACTCACGTACTTTTTTTTAATCTGGTCATTGAATATTGTTTTGACGCTACTCGGAATAAAGTATGTGGTTGTTGTAGATCCTTGAAAGTAATGGAGCCTTTAGGTGCATATAAAATCATTTCACCACACAAGTTCGAAAGAACTAGTAACACGACAAAATTAAGTAAGTAGATAATTCTTCTTCTTCTTGTCGTGTCACCAGTTCTTTTGAACCAGTGGGGTGAAAGGATCTTAAGTGCGCCTCAAAGAGGCTCGTGCACTTGACACATGTTTATTCGGTTATTACAAGAATGAGAGAACAAACAATTAAATTGAAAAAATATACCTGATCGAAACGTCGAGATAAGTTAGTAAAAACCTCTACGTCTCGTCATTAAATACAATGAACATACCCCAAGATTATTAATTCGTTCACCAACACAGAGTTACAACATAAGCCATGGAATGCATTAACTCTAGCTTACCTAAAGTATTTTTATCTGGGCTCTAGCTAAGTCCCTACAACTACAAGTGAAGACAGCATAACGTTCTACGAAAGATATCTTTTCTGAAATAAACTTTAATCCGACCGAGTCATTGTGTGGTAAGCACGTAGTTGTTGTCGTAGCAAAGCTTACTGAGAACTATTTATTGGCTACTCATTTAATATGTATGATGTTTGTTACCAACCTTTGCTGTTGTTTATATTAATGAAAGAGAAAGAGCTTTCATACAAAACGCTGGGTCTAAAATAATCGCTAAGCCCTTTGCTTGATTCTAATAATGAATTTTCCATAGGGAAACACCAGTCCTGTTTACTAGTTTGAATATCACAGTTAGACTACAACAGGTTCACGACTGTATCCCCAAGGTGCGGTAGACATTCTCTCAGATCTTTTTATGTTACTTTTTCCAGATCCTTTGAAGATTTTTATTTATTTATTTATAACAATTACATTGTCTTAACTTAAGATGTCTAAGGGGGGTCAGAGGCACGTCCAAACACGTAATATTTAATACATGCCCACATCTTGCAGAAGTTAGTATTCCACATGTGACAGGTTGCAAGCCCATCGCCGCCTTTAAGAACACTAACTGGTTTCCTCACGATGTTTTCCTTCATCGTTTAGAGCACGTGTTAAAGCGACCATCATCTTCCTGCCCTTTTCCCACATTATGTGGGGTCGGCACAACATGTGTTCTTCTTCCATTCTCCTCTATCTCGTGTTAAAGCGACCAATTATACCAATTAGACTAAACCTTCAAATATGTCTATTTTCAGCAAGTAAAACTGTTATCCAACAATTTTGTACATGTAGATGGTATGCAGCAAAAAAACCTCATTAAAAATCCGTCATGACTTGTCACCCCTATTTCGCCGAGCGAGGGGAACACGATCGATCGCAACGTTGCGGACGAGACGGTGTTTGTTTTGATGATGTGGCAGATTTACCGATACAACTTTATAGGAATCCAATTGAACGTTTCCTGTTTTTTGTTTAGTTTATTCGACGGTTGATTTGAGCTTTAAACGCCATTTACACGATACCATTCTGGCATACCATTCTACTTTCTTTAACTCAACGGAGTAAGAGCTAAAACTCTTTGGCTAAAGGCAAGAATGGTATGCCAGAATAGTAGGTACTTTTCTGTTAAATAAATGGCGTTTTCTATATATAATTCTATGCCTACACTCAACGGCACACTGTAGCGCCTGGGACATCTATGGATCTACTAATATAGAACCTTGAACTAGTAGAGCTACTAGAATACAAAGTCAAAGTCAATAGACATTCATTCAATAAGAAAACTTTGAATTGACTTAGGTAGACCACCTCTATTCTTTCGCGATCAATACTGTAAAAAAAATTTGTCTAACAACCACAGAACTCTGTGCTAACAACAGCTACTTACTCTTTTCTTTGCTGAGATTGAGCAACCTACTTGATTCATCTTTATTAATTATAATACAGGCTTTGTGTCAAGGGTATTAGGCTGTTATCCCGTTGGCTGAGTGCCCAATTTCCCTTGACCGTAGTGCCCTCATCTATTTCCACTAAGCGCTAAAGCCATGGTTTACTAAGATACCTACTGAGACTTGACCATTCAGGATCAAAATTAAAGCTCCGTCGATGCTTGATTTTATGTCTCTACTAAATGAATATAAACCATAGTATATAAGTAGTTTTCTAAGCTACACAAATGCAAATAAATGCACCTGGCCTTACTTCGTCTCAAACCTGGGGGACTTTGTACAAAATAAGCAGCAACAATGCCGCAATTGTATCGTGTATATTTATTTATTTATTTAAATACTTTATTGCAAAAAATTACAGAATAATGCACAAATGCATAATTGGCGAGCATAATGCCGAAGGCATTGTAATATATACATAGGTAACAATGTAGTAAGGATGTGATACTTAGTAAGCATGATGATAGACACTTGTTTTCATTCATAATAACAGTTATAGTTAGTTATAGTAGATAAATAAATAATTAAATGATAAGATTAGCAGGCGCATTGCTGGTTGCACTGTTTTGTTTATGTTTTAATCTGGTGTGCCTAATCGGAGATAGCGCGAAACATTCTGGGAAAAAACGCAGGAATATCCATGACGTGGGACATACAATAGGTACGTGCTTTGGTTCGGACTGCAAGCTGACTGAAAGCTGCCCGAGAGTAGTTTTCTATTGAATTTAATTTATATAAATTACTAAAATATAATGCCAAATTTCAGCTTAATCTGTTCAGCGGTTTGAGCGTGAAAGCGTAACAAACAGACAGACAGACAGACAGATAGACAGACAGACAGACAGAGTTACTTTCACATTTATAATATTAGTATGGATTTCACATAACTATGGAACGTGAAGAATATTTAGATAGCTCGTGCCCATCGGGAATGTTATAGTATTTTATTAGTTTTGCCGCTGTGATCGTCTAACAACTCAAGAGTAAAAAGCTCAAAATCAAGAACACCGATATTTTTGGTTCCGGTATTCACGTAAATAAAGCTGTAGGAAGAAACGAAACTCATGAATAGGTTAACATTTCAATGCCGCTCCAGTTTACTAACCCACTAATATATTATTTAGGCGACGTCGACGCGGTCACCCAAACCTTCAATCGCTCTGAATAGAACATGATTGGTTTCCTCAAGTTACGAACGTTTTTGTTGCCTGCTGAAGGTTTAATTGTTGTGTCGCACGCGATTGAATAGGTAGGTATGAAGCGTGGGCTGTAGGCTTCCCTTAAAAGAAGCTAGTAGGTAACAGCTTTGGTTTTGATGTGGTTTTTGATAGGCTAGGATTTTTACCAACTTTGATTGCCTAAAGATTTTTGCCATCGTATTCATGTATAAAATAAATCCCACCAAACATTATATGTTAAATTAATAATAAAGTACGATAATCTACTAGTAGAGCCAAGCCTCTAGCTGAGTTCCGGTTTGCGCTGCGCATCTTAGACTTTCGCGAGAATCAAACAAGCACCTCTTATATCTCGACTACCTCTGTGGCGCAGTAGGTAAAAGCCCGCTTGGCACGCAGAAGGTTGCGGGTTCGATCCCCGCCGTGGGATAAATATTTGTATGATCTGCAATTTATCTCGGGTCTGGATGTTTCTATGTAAAATATGTACATGTATTTACAAACAAAAAGTATATAAGTAGTATATCAGTTATCTGGTTCCCATAGCTTTGCTTAGTTTGGGGCTAGATGATGCTGTGTGAAATGTCCAGCATTATTTATTTATATCTAATCCGGGTACTTTTACCCGCCACGCCATCAAGGTCGTTATTATTACCTGTGCTATTACGACAGAAGGGGTAGAATAAAATCACGAATCGTCTGTTTCATTGGATCAATAAGCTATGACTAATACTTACCAAGGGTTACTCGTGAACAGTATGGTAATTTCCGGAGTTTTAGGCACAGCCTTTGGTGTTTCTGTGTCAAGTGCTAATGATCTAAGTCTATCTTCGTGGAGATTACGGCGTTGGCCTACTTTTGGCGTCGTAGAGGGCCTTTAAGAGGGTAGTTGTTTTATCGGCCGGTTAGATCTTCTAGGTTAATGTTAGGTATGATTTGTGTCCCCTATGGGGGAGTTATATTTTGTTTTTTCATTTCAATCACAACGCTTGCAGGAAAGTGCGTAGTAGGAAATATCTCGTTCTTTACTACACACTTTCTGCGATGTTCAAACGCATACCATTATGAATTCGTCGCAATTCATTTGTTTCGTGAAAACTTATGTTCTTTTTCCATCTGTTCTAGGACGTGGCGTTCATAAACCCCGCGAACGTGGTGTTCGTGTACATGCTGGTCCGCGAGCTGGTGGACGGCGAGCGTATCGGCCGCCCGCAGGAGCTCCAAGCCGTGGTCCTCACCTGCCTCTACCTCTCCTACTCCTACATGGGCAACGAGATCTCCTACCCGCTCAAACCCTTTCTAGTCGAAGACTCTAAAGATAAGTTCTGGGACCGATGCCTCCTCATCGTCGACCGTCTGTCATTCAACATGCTGAGAATCAATTCGGAGCCAGGTTTTTTCACTGAAGTGTTCACGGAGCTGAAGGCGTGCGGGGTTGAGAGCGTGCTCCCACCTCCCGCGCCGGCCCACCCCGCGCCTGCCCCCCCTCACGCGCTCTCGGCTGCCTGACATACGGAGGTAGCCGTACTTCGGCTGGCGCTGACTGACCGCCCCAGCCGTGTCTGATGTCGGCTTTTGACGTTTGAAAGGCTTGGTCAATCTGTTCACCATGAGTGGGTTACGACAAATAAGAACGAATCCTTTTATAACAATAATAAGTACTAGGAGCTTTGCTGAGCGTTACAGAATAGTTGTTTGGTCATAAAAGAGAGTGCTACGGCTCGATATCATTATATTAACTACCTGATACTGAGCACTTTCTTAGATTACCTGAGCACTAGAATGTGACTAGCTAATGGGGTGTAGTTGTAATACCACTAAAAAGAGTTGAGCCGAACCATCAGCACGTCCTGTTTCCGACCAGCTTACAGCTAAAATGTTGCTCAAAATTCTTTGTAAAGCAAGGATTGACTAAGGGTTTCAAATAAGACATATTCTAACCAAGAATCTGAGGGCTGCTGTCGAACTTGTGTTTCAGTAGTCAGTTCGCTAAACGTCCCGTTTCGAGAGATATGAGAAAGGTAGACCATCCGCCCTTAGAGATAAATTGATGAGTAGGGGTCTAGCCAATTTGTGAAATCGCATCATGAAAAGCTAAACTAGAATTAAATACTTGAAAATTGTGATCATGTTCAGCTCCAGTTCACTTTGACTGTAGTATCTTCTTCCACTAGTTCAAACAGTAATAAATTAAATTTTGTTCGATGATACCGAGAATCATCGGATAAAATTCAATATCATGGCGAGGTCGAATGGATATTTGGTTAAAGTGATTGCTAGACAAAAGCATCAATAGTCAAAGCTTTTCAGTAATTAAAAAAAGTGAAATTGATATTTTACAAAATGGCTACGACAAAGTAATTGCATCCAGTTTGAAATGTCACGGGTAATGTGAATGTCCGCACATTTTCACTTTAAAATGCCAATTTTCATACAAAGACTAGTTTCCTTGTAACTTCTCAAGTGGTTCAATATGTTGAAGATGGTTAGCTTGTGGTTACCAGAATGCTGACTGGGTGGTATTGAGAAAATATATCGAGCGTTTCAAGATCTTCAGACTGATATTTGAGTACCTACTTATTCAAATAATTTTACCAGATTGTTATTTCTTTGCTCGTAGATTATTTCTATAGAGATATATATGGATAGTGTTATCCAGTCAGCTGATTTGTAGACCTGTGCTTGCAAAACCCGCAAAATAAATGTTTTCCTAAACTAAACTCAGTGAATAACGTTGTGACGTAAGTTTAGACTGTTGAAAGATTTTGTGCGTGGGGGTGATTTTTACATCTGAATGAAAGCTTCGACTTCAAAGAAACGACTGAAAGATATATTGTGCGGGCTTTGCAAAGCGTGTTGGGAGTCCGCGTAAGTCGTAGGTAATGTTTTCGTAATTGTCTGTTACTTTCTACCGTTCCACGGTGTTAGTCCCACAGAACAGCGGTTAGTTTGTAAGTTCGTAAAGTAGTGAATTGTATGCCATTATAGTTAGATATTTAGTGAAATGTGGCAGGGCGGGAGGGTGCAATAAGCGGTGATTTAAGGTGTTTGGAGAGGGTCAGTTATCACGTATTTTAACTTATAATACGTATGAACCAATGTTAGGTAAAAAATCGAGTCGCTACGATTGTTGACGATACTTGCCGAGCCCTACCGAGTGTATGATAGTCGTGCACAATCTCATTAGCTACTCTATTGGCCCTGACAAAGCTAGTCCGAGGCTCTATGTCCGAGAATGTAGAGGGGTGGTTTAGTAGTTGACCTTTTCCGAACACCTTGTGATGTATCTGGTAATCCCTTCTTCGAAGTGTACGTAAAGCCGGCTCAAAGCGGGAATGACTTCAGTGGGGCGTTAAAATAGGTCAAATTTTTGCGATTGAGTAAGTATGCATTTTGTACAGATAACGAATACATAAGTCTTTAACGGTAGAATATGTTAGAAAAGGTTTGGAATGAGGAGGCACTTGGGATTTACAATTCAGTTGTTAATTAAAGCACTGCGAAGCTCTACATGATTTATTTTATCATGAATACTAAAACTTATCTGAAGGTCGCAGGCGCTATATTGTTGCGAAAATGATGAATTCTTTAATAACTGAGTTGTTATTTGATGAATGATTCAGGCCTTCACGTTACCTTGAAAGAGAGGATTCATAAACCTAAATTTATTTAGATTTACACAGCTAAATAAAAGTGAGTTCATGGATCAACAACTCCTAAAGGTAACTTGATGATTAGGTACCTATTTATATTTTTTTGTAAAACATCCATACTAATATTATAAATGTGAAAGTAACTCTGTCTGTCTGTCTGTTTGTTACGCTTTCACGCCCAAACCGCTGAACAGATTAAGCTGAAATTTAGCATAGTTAAAGTTTGTATCCCAGGGAAGGGCATAGGCTACTCTTTATCCCGAAAAAATTAAAAAATCCCGAGGACCCCGGGTAACACCGCGGGAGCGCAGCTAGTTATCTATATAACCGACTTCAAAAAAAGGAGGAGGTTATGTTCGGCTGTATTTTTTTTTAGTATTCTTGAATTTAATATACTTACAATTTATCTATCCTTAACTCAAGTTATTCCGAGACAAATGACTGAGGAACTATTTTTTCACGATTATTTTTATTTCTTTATGTCAAGTCGTTTTATGTCAATCCGAGTGCCATAGATAAGTTTGTTGACTATCGTTCGGTGTAAGTATTTTAATGATAATATTCTCATTAACGTGTTCGAGTCATTAGGTAATGTAGATGTCTGTGATGTTCTGAGATTAGCTTTGTCATTTTAATTTAGACAGATCGATATTTGCAAGGCTATTTTTACTCGTAGATGCATGATAAAAAAACTCTTTCCTCATTTTCGGATACCAAAATTAAGGAGAGCGTTCGTTTAATTTGACACTATGCGTCTTAAGTTTGGATTAAAAGATTTAAAGTGGGTGTTGAAGAATTGCCGCATTACCAGTCCTACTGTTAACTAAATAATGACCTATGTTGTCTATACTTACTTACCTCTACTTATTACGTTTCTAAATAGATACCCTTGTATTTATCGATCTGTAATTATTTGTGATGTTTCTGCTTTAATTTTATATAATGTTTTAAGTTTGTTAAATAATTTTATTGTTTCTTGGTTTACCTATCGGGTACTGAAAATAGATTTTTGCTTGCGAAGTTTGTAAACATAGAAAAGTAAAGTAAGTTCTAAAATTATCAAGAAGAAAATAAAACTGATGTTTTATTAACTATAAAAAATATACCATAAGACCTGTCTAAATATGAATCGCTCATTGGGCATAGATACATGAAGACTGGGAAATCTGTGCATACTTAAAGAACTATGAAGGTATGACTCATGACTGGGTATTTTATGGTCACCAAGGCTAAGGTCACTAACCTCAATGGCGCGCTATTCGACAATTACTTCTAATACCAATAAAAGGGTAACAGTTAGGGCATATTTCATTCTGTAACCTTCGTGACTACAGAATATAGATTCCAATCTGCCGAAATATTTCTCCTTGAAATTAAACTTTCCTTCTTTTTATTAGTGAATGTTGATCTCAATAAGTAAGTTAAGGTATGCACGTATGAAATAGTCATGTTTACATTCCAATTACTAAAATAAGTCTAGTCAAAGTTACAGTTTCATTCACGAAAAAACCGGTTTCTCTAGATTTTACCGGTTTATTGCATGAAGTTCTACAGTCACTCTACCTACTCGGACATTATTGATTTATAAAGTAGGTCCTATAGTATTTTTCACGTAGGAACGTATCGACGACCTCTGTGGCGCAGTGGGCGAAGGCCCGCCTGCGACGCAAAAGGTTGCGGGTTCGATACCCGCGGCGGGACCAATGTTTGTATGATCTACAAATATTTGTCTCGGGGCTGGGTGTTTCTATGTATAATATGTATGTATTTACAAACAAAAAAGTATATAAGTAGTATATCAGTCATGTAGTACCCATAACACAATCTCTGCTGACTTTGGGGCTAGATGATGCTGTGTGGAAAGTCCAGCATTATTTATTTATTTATCCCTGACTGACACATAGAACTTTTACGTTTTACGCTGTAAAACAATGAAACAATTTTTAAATAAATGAGATCTAGTGATAATAAAAGATACAACTTAAAACAAAAGGATTTTGTTTATATCCTTTTTTAAAATTTCAGAAATTAATAAGAGCCGTGCCTATGTGAAAAGGACTATAGTGTGGATGTTATTTTCTACTTACAGCTGAAAAAGCCGCTAAAGATTTCAACTAGTCTAAGCTAAAGACTGACTTTTCGTGCTGACATAACATAAATATAGATCCAAAATGTCTAACCGAGTTGACATTACCCGGAGATAAAAATAATACTGTAAATAGTACTTACCGGTTTTTTCTGGTTTATCGGTTTTTTCGTGAATGTAGAATGTTTCTTCACATCAAAATATAGGTGTTGTATGGAAATGTACGAAAATCGTCACATCAATAATGATCAGATTGCTGTAAGCGTTTTAGATCGTTCGTTTCTATGTAACGCAACACTAACGCTCTAGCCTAGGAGTCACTTGTCTACAGAAAAAAAAACTTGAGAGTGTAAAAACCCTTTGCAGGACTAATGTCCGAAAATCAATAACATAAGATGATAGGTTCAACGCTCTAGGTATAGTACGTACCAGGGGCCGTATTCGCGTTCCTATTTTAGTTCGTTTGATATTCATCAAGAGCCAATTTTTCGATTTGCAATATTTGGTACTAGGTTAGGACCGTGTTTTAACGTTTGAAACATTGGCTCTTGAAGTCAGAAATCGTAGTAAGAAACATCCGAATATTCATAGAACGAACGAAAAAAAGAACGCGAATATGACCCCAGTACGTACCTACCTATCGTTGGATTGAACTTCTGTCTATTACCTATTCTACTATTTCGTAGACAAGTGTGTCCTGGAACGGCCATGGTATGGGGACCGATGTTTCAGAGCCCAAAGTCGAATAAAATGATCTCTTACGATATTATTTAGTGTAACTTTGATATTGAGTGTGAATGTACGGTATCATTAACCATTGGAAGGTTTTGTCAAAACCCCTTCTATTCATGTAACTCACGTTTGTTAATTACTTAATCTATTGTAAATATACCCAATTATTAAAAAAAACTTTCGTATATACAAACTGTGCAGTTTTATTTGTAGACGGTAGTTTCCCCTCGCAGAATACTATCCCAGATCCCAGACCAGAAAAATGAATTTCGTAGCACTGCTACGATTCGTAGCTTACGTAGCGCTTGCCTAAGTTACGTATGTACCTATTGGACCGGGACGGAAGTACCTATGTTCTCAGATTGTTTTAGATTTACCTATGTTTCTTTTTTGCAACATCCTATCAGTTTTGTAGCTAGGATGGTATTGCCTATTGTGGTATTGCATAACACGATAACACAAAGGATCGTAAACTAATGACGTTCATTATCATTGCTGCAAACTAAGAAAATTACCTACATACATAATCCTTAAAAGTACCTATTTCACTTTTAATTTGTCTGAAAATGACTCGACAAAATTTTGAGTAACCAACGACTTTTTATGTAGCAATTTTTTGGTTGAGGAAAGGTTTAGAAAAATAGGTTGTTGGAGTAGAACGCCATCTATCGCCGAGTAGCTAGACTGAACGACGTACGTTATTCTTCTTAAATTTTTTTGGCAACTATAAGTATATTTCTGATTTCTGTCAATGTCAAGTTAAGAGTCAATCTGACATTGACATGCAACTATTATGGCAGTGACATATCAAATAATTATAAGAAATTTGACTTTGATTGATTGATTGTTATGGAATTTTGGCTCACTCAGCTCTCAAGCAAGCTCACTCAATCAAGACTCAAGCAAGTCAAGTTGTTTTGAATTTCAAACTTCTAGTTGTTATTTATTTTTCAATGTTCATTTCTTTCTCTTTATGAAAACAAATAAATTGAAGAAAAAGTACTTGCAGCTGGTGTAGGTGTCTCTTGTATTGATTATCAAAGCTTAAAAAATAGCCGTAAAATGGGTGATTTCCCCGATCCTGATGAAGAATATGAACTCATGTATGCCGAAGAGTTGGAGATGATGCGGGAGCAAGACGATGATGGTAAGCAAGTAATCTTACACACAATTCTGTTAATGGTCAGACTTATAAGTTTCAATTGTTTTTAGATCCAAACATAGCGCGACCGAAAAACTTTCCAGCCAAACGAAGTCTAAACTTCTCCAGTCCTGCCTCCACTAAGACAACCAAGCAGAAAAACAAGGCAGAGGAAATAACACTCTCTCAAAGCATACATCCCTTACCTTCCAGTCAAGATATACCTTCCAGTGTACCTATCACTCCCAATTTTGTTAGAGAAGTCTCACCAGTCCAGATTGATGATTTTTCCATTGATGGGTCAAACAAGAGAACAGCTGCAGAGCTCTTTGGAGATATCGGAGATATTGACTTTGATGAAATCCAATTGCCTAGCAAAAGGCCAAAGACAGAAGAAGAGAATGATTTGGACTTGATTGACAAGATTATTGAAGGTCGAAGGCTGAAGCAGATACTGGCAGAGCCAACGAAGCTGCAGAATGATAAGAAATCTGGTTATCAGGCTAAGGAGAACTTGTCTATGGACATACCAAGGTACAGTTATCCCAACGGATATAGGCATTCGTGAAGTTAGCTGTTTGTCTGCACAGAACACAATTTTGTATGAAAAAGCGTTCACTGTGCAGACAAACAGCTAACTTCACGAATGCCTAGGTCTGTTGGGCAAAGTGTACAATATTTTATTATGTTAATAATAGACTGTATAAAATTTCAAACTTAGGAGTTCTAGAGGAATGGGAAGAGATAATCATGCTTTGCCCCCCACCCCAATTAGTGCCATAGGGGCAGGTGATGTTTTTTTCTAGAAAATTAGGGTATTACTGAAAAGCCTAATTAATGTCAATTTGCAGAAGTAGAATTACAAACACATTACATTTTACAGATGGGCTTTCATGCCAGTTACCAATTCAGACGGAGACCGCATATATGTGAAGCTAGAGTCAGAAGAAACCTGGGAGCAGGCTATAGATAACACTGCGGGACAGGTGTCGCTTCAGTCTATGTATGCTAAGACATGGGAGGAAGCTAGGAAAATTGTGAGTTATGGTATTCTGAGTGTGTATTAGCATAGGCCTATGCCTATGACCTATGTCATTGGGATTACACTTTTACCCAGCTTTCAACCCAGTATATTTTAAAGCATAGCGTCATTGTGAAAACACTTTTACCCAGCTTTCAGTTTTCACACAGCATCCAAAGTAAGCAGAGCTTTTGTTATGGGTACTACATGACTGATATATTACTCATATACTTTTAGATAGCCGTTTTTTACCGATAACCGTTGGGGTAAACGAGTTCTTGAGTGGAGGCCTTGACTCCCTCGCGAACGTAGTGTAAGACGCCCTCCAGCCAGGTGGAGTGACGATCTGCGAAAAGCTGCCGGCAGAAGCTAAATGCATCGAGCTGAGGACAGTTCGCAATGGCGCGCACTAGGGGAGGCCTATGTCCAGCAGTGGACTGCCATAGGCTGATGATGATGATTGATGATGATACTTTTTGTTTGTAAATACATTCATACTATACATAAAATTTTCTTTACAAAACACTTTTGAGTTGTTTTGGTTTCAAGTTCAAAATTCTATTGAAGAGTAATAAGTTTGAATAAGTTTAGCTCTGATTACAGAGTTTTAAGTGCCAAATAACGGAAATAACAGTCATAACTTAACAACATAAAAAAAATTAAATTAATAAATTATTTATTAAAAAATTATTAAAATTATCTACAAATATTTGTCTCGGGTCTGGGTGTTTCTATGTATAATATGTATGTATTTACAAACAAAATTATATAAGTAGTATATCAGTCATCTAGTACCCATAACACAAGCTCTGCTTACTTTGGGGCTAGATGATGCTGTGTGAAAAAGTCCAGCATTATTTATTATTATTTATTTATTAGTAATTAAATTACATCAAAGTTTTTATTCTTTCCAGCTAGAAACAAAACATAAACCTGTCATTGAAGAAGTTGAGCCTATCCCCACAATAGTCCATGACTCGTTGTGGGTAGATAAATACAGACCCAACTGCTACCTAGATCTTCTGTCTGAGGAGCCCGTGAACCGGGCTTTGCTGCATTGGCTTCATTTGTGGGACAAGGTTTGTCATATCAAGATGTAAAAAACCTAAGTTTATACATATTAATAATATTGTTATTGTTTATTTCATGCTGGACGGGACAAAATCATTTTATTTTATAGGAAAGAAGGTAAATATTCATTTTCTTAAATATTTATAACTAGCTGCGCTTCTACACTTCACGTTTCCTGGATAAAATGTAGCCTTAAGATTTTGAAATGTATCCCAAAAAATTTGCACGTCCTTACCAATCCGTGGTAATGCTCTAGATAGAACAACTAGGCTAATGGGCATCCGATGCGATGCAATGGTTAAAAATTCCTGGGAGTACATGCTATGCAGCATTGCTTATATTTTATTCCAGAATAAAATCAATATATGTGCCTTTCATCCAAATCCATTCAGTACTTTTACGTGAAAGGGTGTTTTTGGGATGCATTTTAAAAATCTTTAATGATCCCTGAATGAAGTATGAGTTTAAATCCTGTTTTCCACATATTATTCAAACATTTAATCATGAATTCCATTTGTCAAACATTTGGTCAGTGGTCTCATTATATAAGGTCTTTCATTTTATACTAACTTAATTCAGGAATTGGGTTCAGTCCCGAGAAAATCGATAAAGATTATCCTTTCAATTGATTGTTGCTTCTTGTATAACTTGGCCCATTCGTGATGTAGCTGCGCTGTTATTGGTGGAATGTCTGTTCTCCTTGAAAATCATTATGCAACAATTCTAAAAATCAATAAATAATAAATTTTGAAGTGAAATCTTAAATGTGCTTAGGAATTAAATTGATACGGTGAAACATCTATTTACAACCCAAAAATGAGGCCCTGTCAGTTTGTGTAGTTTAAAATGAATGAATATTTCAGATAGTATTCAAAAAGGAAGTCAAAATGAAAGAGCCGCAACAGAGAACAAGCTTCGTGAAACGCACCGGCCAGTTTCAACTGACCAATAAGTGGAAGGGGAAGAAGGAGGCAGAACCGGAGATGGATGAAGATGGCCGACCGCACCATAAAGTGGCGTTATTATGTGGGCCGCCTGGTGTTGGGAAAACTACGCTAGCCCATCTGTTGGCTAAGTTAGCAGGTGCTGAAAACCTGTGTTCTTAGTAGCCTTGTATCTTCAAGGGATAATTATTATCTACTTGTTAAGAATAACTAAACTTCAGTAAGTTTTAGTCGCATATTCGGTTCGTCGGATTCGATATATCTGTTGTAGGCAGATCAATGAATTAGCCATTTCATGATCTGCCTAACTTACACCCGCCATACCGTTTATAATAAGGTTTTTGTATGTTTTTTTTATTTTCAGGTTACAGGCCAGTGGAACTGAATGCTTCGGACGAGAGAAGCACAGAAGCGTTCAGTACGGCGTTGAAGAGCGCAACACTTATGAGGTCTGTGTTGGACGCTGATCGAAGACCTAATTGTTTAATTCTAGGTGAGCAGCACTCACATTTATCTATTAGAGTATGAATAAAAAGTTTAATCAGTATCAAAATATATGTTATCTGATAACTGAGAAGTAAACACTTATGATATACATTAAATAAATAATGCATCTAGCCTCAAAGTAAGCAGAGTTGTGTTGTAGGAACCACAGTACAGATGCTACTTACATTTTTTTTGTAAAAACATTCATACAATACAACATACATAAAACACGCTGAAGTATGAATCGCTATGCAGATCATACAAACATTTTGTGTCTTCTGCGTCACGGTGGGTTTAGTATTTGTCGTTATATGTCGTTGTCGTTGTTATTGTCGGCAATAGAAATACATCATCTGTTAAAAATTTTAACTGTCTAACTATCACCAGGCGACGAAGAAAGACAGACATCGAAGTCTCAGTAATAGGGTTCCCGTTTTACCCCTTGGGTACGGAACCCTAATAAAAAAAAACTATATTTAAGGGGGCCCCATACAACAAACGTGATTTTTTATAAATAACTAGCTGACCCGCGCGACTTCGTCTGCGCATGACTTGTTTTTTCCGCGCAATCTTTTAATTTTATTCTGTCATAAGAACCTTCTGACAATAGCAAACACAACAAAAAAAAATAGTGTCCAGCCGTGCACGCGTGATGGCGTGACCAAGGGATATAGGGATTCATTTTTATATATAGAGATGGTACCCTTGCGCGAGACCGACTTGCACTTGGCTGGTTTTTTTTAATTTGTTATATTGATTTTCAGATGAAATCGACGGCGCACCATTACCAACCGTGGAACTTTTAGTTAAATGGTGCACAGCAACGACAGAGACTGGGAAGAAAAAGGCGAAGACCCAGCCCCTTAGGAGACCTGTTATAGCCATCTGTAATGATCTCTATGCTACTTCGCTGAGACCACTCAGGTAAAAACTAAATAACACTAATATAAGTACAGTTCTTCCAACGGATCTAGGCATTCGTGAAGTTAGCCGTCTGTCTGCCCAGTGACCGCTTTTTCATACAAAATTGTGTTCTGCGCAGACAAACGGCTAACTTCACTAATGCCTAGATCCGTTGGAAGAACTGTACATTTTCGTAAACTTAAAATATCTCATCGTAATTTTTTAGTACTTAGTTCAATGCACTAAGATTTTTATTATTATTTTTATAATTTTCAGGTCAGTAGCATTGATAGTCCACGTAGGTGGAGTTTCAATCCCCCGGCTATCGAGCAGGCTAGCACGAGTGGCGGCATGCGAGGGGCTCAGCGTAGCGCCGCATGTGTGCGCTGCGCTAGCGACGCGTGCTAGCGGCGACGTGCGGGCCGCTATACAAGTGCTCAGCTTTATCAAAGCAAGGGCTAAGGCACAGGTATAAAAAAAATAATAATGCTGGACTTTTTCACACAGCATCATCTAGCCCCAAAGTAAGCAGAGCTTGTGTTATGGGTACTACATGACTTATACAGGGTGTAAAAAGACAACTACCGAAAACTGAGGGGTTGCAATCAGACCATGATTCTAAACTCATTTAGCGAAAAAATAATGCAAAAAAATTTTTTGACTTAGCTTAGTCATTTTATGTTATTTTATTTTCAGTTATTGACTACTAGTATAACATAATAAGACAATACCTACCTAATTATTTCATTTTTAAAAGAAATAAACAATTTAAACTCAAAATCCAGCAATCTACGTATAAAAACGCGCCCAGTACATACGCAAACACTAATCTTCAAACGCTGTTTTCTCCGGATATACTTAATGATTTTTTCGGAAAATCCTTATGGATTTGGTTGTGTCTTGGGATGCTGTACCTACCCCTTTCGGCTTCGGTAGACGTCTTTTTACACCCTGTATACTTTTTGTTTGTAAATAAATAAAGAAACACCCAGACCCGAGACAAATACCCCAAACAAATATTTGTAGATCATACAAATATTGGTCCCGCCGCGGGGATCGAACCCGCAACCTTTTGCGTTGCAGGCGGGCATTCGCCCACTGCGCCACAGAGGTCGTCATCGTATGAAAACTTAGAGAAGAGAAAGAAGAGGTAGAAGTGAAACATGTAGATGGCGCTACCGGTGTTATAACCGATAAAATATGAGCTTATCAAAAATGTCGATTGTGACGACACGGATTATGTGGCCGAATAATAAGGCACTTCGGCTTTAGGAGGATCGTCTGATCGTTGCGGGTTCGAATCCCGTCCGAATCGAAAATTTTGATAAGACTTTATTTTCTCAATGAAATACCTAAGTGTGGTTTAACTCTATAAAAAATATAAATCGCACAACCAATCTTTAGCTCTCTGAAGTTAGGTGTGCTAAACGATTGTGCAGGTTTGCGCGAGTAGGCGAGATAGCACTATGTAACAAACTAAGCGAGTGAGCGAGGCAGCTATACAACGCTGTCTTCGTCTTTCAGGCGTCATCAAAAATGAGTTCTGCGGGAGCTACTTAAGAGAGCTAAAGATTGGTTGCGCTTACTGTACGTTAGTGTTGCCCATTACGAAGCCATAACTACGGGCTAATTACCTACAATGCACCACGAATCGGCGAGGTCGAGGGTTCAAATCCTGCATATGTGTAATTTTTCCGCACTCAGGTAGGTTAAATTAGCTAGATTTATTAAGATTTGAGATGACTCACCAGCAAGGCCCATCGTGTGTTCTTTTATGCTTCACAGCTCTTACGGTACGGTTTGACCTTTAAAATGTCACCTATTTGATCCAAATTTGACTATGCCTACCTGTATAAATTAGATTTTGATTTGTAAGCTATTAACTTAGTAGTAAAATTGAGCTGTGTTGGCCGAATGGGGTTGTACCTAGACTTTCAATCCGAAGGTTGTGGGTTCGAATCCCGGCCGTGTATCAATGGATTTTGCGTTTCGTAAAATTTATATGCGCTTTAACACGTGCTCTAAACGGTGAAGGAACCAGTTAGTGTTCTTATAGGCGGCGATGGGCTTGCAACCTGTCACGTATGGAATACTAACTTCTGCAAGATGTGGGCGTGTATCAAATATGTTTGGACATGCCTCTGACTACCCCACCTTAGACATCTTCAAAGTATCTGGAATAAGTTACATAAAAAAGATCTGAGAGAATGTCTACCGCTCCTTGGGGATACAGTCGTGAACCTGTTTACGTTTTAACTTAGTAGTATGATGAGGTTGAGGAAAATTTTAGTGATTTGAAAAGGAGTATTTTTTTTATTTAGTGAAATAGTGAACTTATATAATGTATTAAAAAGTTAGGTTTTAAAGATTAAATTATATAAAAGTATGAAAGGTTCTTGCATACATAGCAACAGTCATTTCTAAGTTAATTTTAAGTTCACTAAAATTAAGTTTAATTTTAAGTTTTTTCCTATCTCAAAGGCTGGCAACGCATCTGCAGTGCCTCTTGATGCTGCAGTTGTCTGTGGGCGGTGGTAATCACTTATCAGGTGTGCCACTGGCTCGTTTGCCCCCTTTTCCATAAAAAAAAAAAAGTTGGAGAAAAAAAAAATCTATGCCTACCCTATATTTTTTTTGTTATCCTAGACATATTAATTTAAGACCCGTATAATTTCCAGTTGAACATGGAAGATGTAGAGAATGCAGCGATTGGCACCAAAGATTGTAACAAAACAATGATGCAAGCGTTACAAGCCGTGTTCACTATCAACGATAAGGAGCCCGATATAATGCGAGTCATACAATCTGCTGGGGATTATGACCGGTGAGAATGACACAACTTGTTTACATACATATATTTCATTTTAAACTAACTTTATTCAGGAATTGGGTTCAAAAAATTAATTATAAAATATTTATGTAATGTTTTTTTTTGTTTTGTTATGAAAATCCCGAGAAAATCGATAAAGACTTTCCTTTCAATTGATTGTTGCTTCTTGTATAACTAAGTCCATTCGTGATGTAGCTGCGCTACAATTGGTGGAACGTCTGTTCTCCTTGACAATCATTATGCAAAATGTCCTAAAAAATCAATAAAAGATAAATTTTGAAGTGAAAAATTAAATCGGCTTAAGAATTAAATTGATACGCTCAAACGTCTACTTACAACCCAAAAACGAGGCCTTGTCAGTTTGTGTAGTATAAAATGAAAGACCCTGTTGTATTTTCCATTTCAGATTAGCCGATGGAATCTTTGAGAACTATCTGACAGTGAAAGTGGACGCACGTCTTTTAATAGCTTGTGAGACACTATCCTGGCTTCGTTTGCTCGACAGTGTACACTCATGGACATTGAGGAACCAAAACTACTCGTTATATGGCATTATACCGTTATGTATAGCCAGATGTAGACATGTATTGGGCTCTAGGACAGTACATAGGATCAAGTTTCCAATGCAAGGTCAGGAGGTAAGGAAAAATAGGCCTTTGCTCAAAGAAAATAATATTTTCTCAGTAGTCAATTGCAATACACAGGGTGTAAAAAGACTACTACCGAAAACTGAGGACCATGATTCTAAACATATTTAGCGAAAAAAAAAAAATACTTAGCTACGTCATTTTATGTTATTTTCGGTTATTTACTACTAGGACAACATAATAAGACCATACCTACTTGATAATTTCATTAATAAAAGAAAAAAACAAATCTACGTAAAACAACGCGCCCAGTACATACGCAAACAGTAATCTTTTTACCCATAATACATTTTTTTTTGTTTACATTTTTTTACCCATAATACGCAATAAAACAATTTGATTTGATTTGAAATCTTCAAACGCTGTTTCTCCGGATATAATTATTTTTTCGAAAAATCCTTTTGTATTTAGTTGTGTGTTGGGATGATCTACACCTTTCGGCTTAGGTAGACGTCTTTTTATACCCTGTGCTGCTTATTATAAAAACGTAAAACCTTGGTTGAACCTCATGTTGACACATGTCAAAACTAAACTGTTACCACAAAAAACCGTTCTATGTATGAGTATTTAAAGATCGTTTTTCTAGGGACAGTTTTTTAGTTAGACTTGGTCTAAACTCTGCTCATTATTTGTAATAAACCTCGTTATGTTTTAAAAAGTCGCGACGGCGTCCGTCTGCATCCTGTCCTCGCCCCGTTCTCGTCTTTTCTGTGTCTTGTGGCCTACATGTGTAATGTGTGGGATCCATCTTCAAGTCGCTCAGAGATGTAATTTTTGGGGTGCAAAAAAAACATAAACACGTAAACAGGTTCACGACTGTATCCCCAAGGTGCGGTAGACATTCTCTCAGATCATTTATGTTACTTATTCTAGATCCTTTGAAGATATTTGGGGTGCATTTTAAAATATTTAGGCTTATAATTGTATTGTTTTCAGGTATACCGTAAAAGACTTGAATGTGAGAGTATAGTGTCAGCAGTTATCTCCGGTAGTGCGTGCGGGGTGAGTCGTGGGCGCGGCGTGTTGTGCCTCGATGTGCTGCCTCTGTTACCGCATATACTGCGACCGCTGTTGCGTTCTGCTAATGTTCAGGTAGATATCCCAGCAAACATTCCATGTGAATAAATAAATAAATAATGCTGGACATTTCACACAGCATCATCTAGCCCCAAACTAAGCAAAGTACTATGGGAACCAGGTAACTGATATACTACTTATAAACTTTTTGTTTGTAAATACATACATATTATTGCACATTTTTGGCTCAAAGGATCAGCATTGCCATCCAGCGTGGTATTGCCGCCAGTGTTGGGCACGCTTCCGACTGACAGTGACCTGGATCAGTTGAGCTATCTATAGATCGTTTCTAACGATCCTTAGATAGCTTGACTAATCCTGTTGTATTTTGTAAATATATGTAAATATGTAGTAGCTTAGTTTCTGTAAATAAATAATTATATTTTTTACATATTATACATAGAAACACCCAGACCCGAGATAAATATTTGCAGATCATACAAACATTTATCCTACGGCGGGGATCGAACCCGCAACCTTCTGCGTCCCAAGCGAGCTTTCACCCACTGTGCCACAGGGGTCGTCATGACGTGAATGGGGTTAAAAACTGCCTTTTGCTCACAGATGGCAGCACTGTTGGGTTTCCTTAGTTCTTGTCATTTTCCCTACTATTTACGTAAACAAAGAAACTAAGAAGAGATTAATTCAGTAATCAAGTATTTTGTTTATTTATTATCTACAGATCGTTTCTAACGATCCTTAGACAGCTTGACTGTTGTATTTTGTAAATGTATGTAAAAAAACGTATGTGTTGTAAATGTATGTATGTAGTAGGTTAGTTTCTGTAAATAAACTGTTTACAAAATTTTTGATGGCTGGCTTTTGATTTATTATGTTTTGACAGTTTTTACTAGTCGTTCGTGTCCCACTGCTGGGCAAAGACCTCCCCCCATTCCCTCCACACATCCCGATCCTGAGCCGTATTTATCCACACCGGTAAGATTTTTTTTTGTTTTGACAGTTATGCAGTGAGAATGAGCGGAAAGCCCTAAAGGCGTGCGCGGGCGCAATGTGCGACTATGGCCTGCAGTATGTGCAACAACGCACGCCAGAGGGCGTGTATGCATATGTGCTGGAACCCGATATTTATAAGCAAGCCTTTTTCGGTAAGAATATCAAGTCATCTCAAGTTTATAGATAAATGCATCCCAAATATTACACCTATGGTGTGGGATTTGAATCTACGACCTCATTGATCCGTGGAGCCGCTTTAAACAGTTATTATTTTAAACTAGCTGGTACCCGCGACTTCGTCAGCGAAATAACATACTTATTAGCAACGCCATCTATTGCATTTAACTGGAACTACCAACTCCCCATACAAACTTTCAACCCTTATTTCACGCCCTCCATGATTAATATATAGATTTTTTCTGTCATAAGAGCCTTCTCCTGACAATAACAAACACAACAAAAAAAATTTTAATGAAATCGGTCCAGCCGTTCACGCGTGATGCCGTGACCAAGGGAAATAGGGATTCATTTTTATATATAGAGATAACCAAGTATCAAGTTGTGTTCTTCCAAATGTCCTTATAATTAATGGGTTGCCACGCTTATATTTTTTTAATTAGCCGCGATTTTTCAGGGTCTTTCATTTGCCCGACTCTAGTAACTTTACATAGTTTAATTTATATAAGTTGTCTAATATATTTCATTCACATACAGGAAATGATGAGAAACTTCGACCACCGCCAGCCATACGACAAGCGATATCGAGAGAACAGCAGTTAGAAATGATAAGGCGCAATGAAGAAATGGTACATATTTTTTTTTTTCATTTTTCTATATACCGTTATAATACGCACAATCGTTCTTTAGCTCTCTGAAGTAGGTGCGCAGAACCCATTTTTGATGACGCCTAAAATCGTGCTATCTCGCTTACTCTACCGAACCTGCGCAATCGTCTATTGCACCTAACTTCAGAGAGCTAACCATTGTGCTTAGTATACTTATTTTTACACAGTTTTCATTTCAAATAGTGTCCATTGGGACCAAACAGTTTTTTCATCAATAAAAGGGTAAGTAATTTCGCATGATGACCGATTTTGGCGACGGAGTTTTAAGGCCGCCTTGTAACCAGATTTAATTAGCCTACCCACTATTTTCAAGATAATATCTAAATTAGATAGTTTGGCAATAAAACCACTGTTAGCATAATATAAATTAAGTGTAATTAAATAAAATATAACAATATAAACTGTTCTAAGCAATTAAGGAACGATTTAGAGTTTAGGGGACACTTAATAAAAATAGGGGACCATTTAAAATCTAGGGGACAACTCAGGTGTGGTTCTATTCGTCTCCGAAATACGATGCCGATCTCCTAAATGAGTGCCCTCTTAAGCACGGAAGCGCTCATTTGATAATGCCACTAGCGGTCACCCATCCACTGACCGCTCAGAACGTTGCTCAAGTTTAACGATCTATCAAGAACGACTAAGCTACAACACGACTGCTTAAAAACTAATTGTATTGCAGACGAGCAGAGTGAGCTATACAAATAAAAACGCTCCCCCAAAGGAAGTCAAGAAGATAGTGAAGGAAAGCACAGTGATGACAGCCGATACGCGGATACCCAATCATCTGCAGAGGTTGAAGCCTAAAGAGGTTGCAAGGACTGTGCCACAGGTAACATTTTTCATTAAATCTTGTAAAAAATTTGTCGCAGCCAGCTGGTTTAATCCGCCGTTCAATTAAGCGCCTAGCCATTTGATTAAACGGCGCTAAACTAGCGGCCCGAATGATCACACAATAAACACGCGTTTCCTCGCCAGTCTCTAGTTCTTGCGAACCAGTGTGGTGAAAGGGTTTTTACGTTTCCAATAGATACAGCGTCATTTTTGAAAGAGAGCTTTAGTGGTCCCCAAGTGTGTTTCCCTGTTTGGATCATAGATGGCGCTATAGTATTTTTCACGTAGGAACGTATCCCTGACACATGTTTTACGCTGTACAACAAATTTTGAAATAAATAAAATCTAGTGATAATACTAAAAGATACAACTTCAATATAAATGGATTTTGTCTATTTCCTTTTTAATAATTTAAGAAATTAACATAAAAGAGCCTTGTCACGGCACCGTTCCTATGTGAAAAAGATATATATAGCTGCTTATTACATAAACGTTAAACCTTAGTTGAACCCCATGTTGACACATGTCGAAACAAAACTGTTACCACATAAAAGAGTTCTATGTACGAGTATTTAAAGATCGCTTTTCTAGGTACAGTTTTTTGGTTAGTCTTAGTCTAAACTCTGTTCATTTTCTTGTAATAAGACGGATAAAGTGTAACTTTGCTAAACCGCTAGAGAGGTTAAAAACTTATGGACAAACATCATTACTTTCTTTTAGGCCTCTACATGTATTTGACGAACAGTCACCACATTGTTTACTCTTTTTCGTGTTTAATAAATCATGTTAATGAGGTAGAAGTGTATACTAAATCTAGCGCGAGGGATACGTTTTTGTAACACCATTCCTTTAAAAATAATAAAATAAACTCTAACTTTACTTTACTTTTTACATAAAATTATGTAGATTTAAGTACCTATTGTAACTGTTGTATATGATGTGGAGAAATAAACTTATCTTTATCTTGCCTATGCCTACACTCAACGGGACGCTTAGTGCTTGAGACGGGACATTGTTTGAGATTGAATAGGCAGCACTTAAACCACACTCCTTTAATCAGCCTTGTCCACAAGAAAGACAACTTCAATACGTATGGAGCTAAGCTGTAGACCTCATGATGTTTTCCTTCACCGCTTGTGTTAATTTTTACGAAACGCAAAATTTTGCCATTGAAACACGTCCGGCATTCGTACTCATAACCTCGTGAGTCGATAGTACTTCCCACTACACCAACACAGCTCTTCTAGACCACACGAATAAGGGTGAAAGTCTCTCAACAAATACGAGAAGCGTTAATATATTCCATCAACCCGTGCAAACGCTGTCCATTCAACTCGTAATAGCCTCGCGTCACCGCGTTAGTATCTACAATCTAGATATTACAACAGATTGCTTCATTCAGCGACTTAATGAGAAAAAAAACTCTTTAATACTTACAAAGTAGCTTTTTTTTAGAACATTTTTCATACTTTTTTGAGCCGTGTTGGCTAAATGGAGTTGTACCTCGACTTTCAATCCGAAGGTTGTGGGTTCGAATCCCGGCCGTGCATCAATGGATTTTGCGTTTCGTAAAATTTATATGTGCTTTAACACGTGCTCTAAACGTTGAAGGAAAACATCGTGAGGAAACCAGTTAGTGTTCTTATAGGCGGCGATGGGCTTGCAACCTGTCACGTATGGAATACTAACTTCTGCAAGATGGGGGCATGTATCAAATATGTGTTTGGACATGCCTCTGACTACCCCCCTTAGACATCTTCAAAGGATCTGGAATAAGTAACATAAAAAAAGATCTGAGAGAATGTCTACCGCACCTTAGGGATACAGTCGTGAACCTGTTTACGTTTTTTTTATTTTTCATAGAATTTACAGTTTTGGATAAAACTTGAGGTGTTTCTATCTATGTTCTCTGTATCAATGCTGGCATGCATTCAGTTATCACCAAACGTAATGTGTCCATAACCGTCACTTAATTTTGATTCATCCTATCTCATCCCACTGCTGGGGATAGGCCTCTCCTCACTTTTGCCATCCGCCTCTATCCTGAGCTAGTCTTGCCCATGTACGACCTGCAGATTTAACGATGTCGTCGACCCATCTTGTAGGTGTACGACCCACGCTCCTTTTTCTATCTCTAGGCCAGAGACGGAAAATTGGTGTGGCCTAGAAATGGAAAATTTTGGATTAAATTTTATTAATTATTTAATAAGAAAACTCAACTACTAATCTATCCCCAGCAGACATGGTTAAAAACAACAACAACCTTTTTTGTCCATTTCTTTTATTGTAAACCATAACATAAACACTTTATTGATATCTTTTTATCAGAACATAGGCCTTTGAGTAATTTCCACATTTCATAACATTAAACACCCTTTTACCATCTCAGAGTCACAAATATCAATCTGTCACACGTAAATAGAATTCTTCATGACAGATTGCAAACCCTAGCCTCAATCGCCGACATTCATATTCACCTTTAGAGGCAAACTCATTCCGCGTTACATTTTAAGAGGCAAAGCGTTGACAAGTGGTAGACGCGGATGGGTTAATTATTTCTTTTTGTGCGCACACTCGTCGCTAGATTGCAGTGATTACGAGACTTGGCCGCGCGAACTGTGTTTGGTTACATAGATTTGGGCATAGATGCACCAAATTGAGGCGAAATATGTATTTCAGGATAGCAAATGCACATTCGTGACTTTGTGTATGTCCCGAAATTATATATTGGTTGGTATTATATATTGGTTGCAAGAAAAATGTTTTTTATAATTTAGACGATTTTTTTGACTTTAACAAATAAAACGAATAATTTATAATTATAACACTTAGGTAACTAATTAATTATTATCTGAATTTATAAAATGGTGACATCATCCTAATTTAATAATAATTATTATTGTATACCGATACTAATTGGTGACATAGTGGTACGCTTGTAAACATACTTTTCATCTTATATTTACCTATGTTTTTACAATAAATTACAATTACAATTTCATTTCATTTCAATTTCATTTTATAAAAGTTCATTTCCCGCTTCGTCTGAGTTCGGTGTCGATGGAAGACAGAAAAATAAGGTAAATTACGCTATGAATTCCTGTTTAACTAACCGAATTATGTTGAAACGGATACAAAAAGGGTTAAAATCTGTAACTATTACAATTTCGGGATATACATATTATACATACATAAAATCACGCCTCATTCCTCTAAGAATAGACAAAGAACAAGGATTTCCACTTGCTTTTTTGAAATTAGTATTTTTTCAAAAAAAGCCTTTTGTCAAAGTGCCTACGAAAAAGTAAAAAAAAATACGTCCACGCTATCTCTGAAACACGCCTACTCTATGATCCCTCTGAAGCGCTTTCACAATCTCACAACACATGATGCGAATTTAGCAAACACAGTTTTAATTAGCGCATTCGTACTGTTCTGTGTTCTGTATTTTGTACTGATGCAAATTTCAGCTCGCAGTATACGAGGACAATTTTGAATCTAGGTGATTTTTATTAGTGCAAACTGATCTATGATTTGAGATTCGCTTAGGTCGAATAAACAAATAATTTACTCACCAAATCTTTGTACAAAATGATAAAAAATATATTACTATCATATTTGGAGCCTTTTAAAAGTAATGTCTATCACTAGGTGATTTTTATTAGTACATACAGATCTATGATTTGAGAGTCGCTTAGATCGAATAAACAAATAATTTACTCACCAAAATAAAATATACTTACTATCGTATTTGGAGCCTTTGTCTATAACTAGGTGATTTTTATTAGTACATACAGATCTATGATTTGAGAGTCGCTTTGATCGAATAAACAAATAATTTAGTCACCAAAATATACTTACTATCGTATTTGGAGCCTTTGTCTATAACTAGGTGATTTTTATTAGTACATACTGATCTATGATTTAAGAGTCGCTTAGTTCGAATAAACAAATAATTTACTCACCAAAATATACTTACTATCGTATTTGGAGCCTTTGTCTATAACTAGGTGATTTTTATTAGTACATACAGATCTATGATTTGAGAGTCGCTTAGATCGAATAAACAAATAATTTACTCACCAAAATATACTTACTATCGTATTTGGAGCCTTTGTCTATAACTAGGTGATTTTTATTAGTACATACAGATCTATGATTTGAGAGTCGCTTAGATCGAATAAACAAATAATTTACTCACCAAAATATACTTACTATCGTATTTGGAGCCTTTGTCTATAACTAGGTGATTTTTATTAGTACATACTGATCTATGATTTAAGAGTCGCTTAGTTCGAATAAACAAATAATTTACTCACCAAAATATACTTACTATCATATTTGGAGGCTTTTAAAAGAAATGTCTATCAATATGATGAATTATAATATTTATCTTTTTACCCTTCAGTTTTCAAACCCAATATTCTTTCAAACTCACTTCCCTAATTACAACGTCCATTATTTAAAAAGCCCATTGGGCGTAGGGTTGTCCCGAAAATCGGAATTTGAAAAAATAACACGTGATCAAAATAAGTAACTGCGCTATTTAGCACTTGAGCACTCGTGGCTTGCAAGTCTTTCTTCATAGATCGGCAAAGCAACGTTTTGTGGGTGACCGCTAGTAGTATTATCAACTGAGCGTTCTTGTGCTTCGGAAGGCACGTTCAATTGTAGGTTCCGGATAAAATCGCTAAGACTAAAAACTCCGTCACTAGAGTTATAAATATAAATCTCTATATATAAAAATGAATCCCTATTTCCCTTGGTCACGGCATCACGCGTGAACGGCTGGACCGATTTTATTAAATTTTTTTTGTTGTGTTTATTATTGTCAGGAGAAGGTTCTTATGACAGAAAAAAAATAAAAAATTGCGCGGAAAAAATGAATCATGCGCAGACGAAGTCGCGCGGGTCAGCTAGTAAAATATAAATAACGCTGGACTTTTCACACAGCATCATCTAGCCCCAAAGTAAGCAGGGCTTGTGTTATGGGTACTAGGAATGACTGATAAACTACTTATATACTTTTTTTTTGTAAATACATACATATTATACATAGAAACACCTAGACCCGAGACAAATATCTGTAGGTCATACAAACATTAGTCCCGCGGCGGGGATCGAACCCGCAACCTTCTGCGTCGCAGGCGGACCTTCGCCCACTGCGCCACAGAGGTTGTCAAGCCACGTTCCAAGCTACGTCGTTGGCCGCTATTCATACGATTTTTTTGCATACGCGCTCCATAAGACAGATTGTCTACAGCCCTAGAAAGGAAATAAATCAAGAATACTTTCAAAAATGATCAGTGTCAGTGAAGTTGCGATTTTTAATTCCCATTAAGTATCTGGAATACGGCGGTAAGCCCCTCGCAAACACAATAACTAATCACAATAAAAGGGTTGTGGTTCTATTAAAAACTCGGGAAGAATTCCGGAGGGTTGGTAAGGGACGGCGGACATTGAGGCTTTTTTTAATTTGGCATTTCTTGAAAATATTGTGCTGTTGTAAGAATTTTTGAGGGTTTTTTTGCAATTTTCTACTTTGCACCGTATACAGTGTCTTACCGGTGAGTTTTCTCGACCGATTTGAAAATAAAATCCAAAAAAATATGTCGTGAAGACACGCAATATGCAATAGTTTATTTCGCATAGTAAACTATTGCATACAAAATAAAAATCAAAACGCGTTATAATGTTATCTTCAGGCAATGGCGGGAGGCCTTTGCCCAGCAGTGGGATAATGGGGGCTAAGAACAAGTGTGTGTCGCCCTTTACCATAATTTTTCTTATAACTTTTCTCCTCGCTAATGGCGGCCGAGTGGGCGGTCGTCGATTCATCGTGTTATTTTAATAGCTATTCCGAGCTAATTTGTTATTCCGGGGAATATTATAACTGGTTATTTGTTTCTTACTTTATTATTTTACTAGCGGCCTGTTCGCGACTTTTCTTGCGTGCAAACATCATTAAAAAAACCCTACGTATATGCTACTAGCTGCGCTCCCGCGTGCTAGTAGCATATAAGTAGGCTATTTAAACTGTGTTCCGGGATATTTTTTTTCGGGATAAAAAGTAGCCTATGTCCATGGGATACAACCTTTATCCATGTAAAATTTCAGCCTAATCTGTTCAGCAGTTTAGGCGTGAAAAGGTAACAAACAGACAGAGTTACTTTCACATAATGGATACTATGGATTAGCATGAATTTCAGGCTAAGATCCACACCTATTCCAAGTTTCATTAAAAATGGTCAACTATAGCTAATTTAATATGCTGGAGTAGCACTAGGACACTACAATTACCTGCTTAAGTATTAATTTTATTAAGTCTTAGAGACGTGTAATCGTATAGAGTTATATTAGCACACTAAAACACCACTCTACTTTTACATCGCTTTCCAAAACTTAAGAGAGGAAATGTCCAAACTAGAGCACTTAATGAGGAGCGTTTAAACCTACAATTTTGGCAGAGCTTCGTTAAGAGCTCGTGTAATTACGTAGTTTTGTCCATTCGGTATTGCATCACTCCCTAATCGCGGAACATAAAATCACAACGAATCACTTAGGTCCATCCCACTAAACTACCACTTAAACGAAGTAGGGTGGGGTGCGACTACTGGTGATTAGCTTTTTAAACTAGGATTTGTCATGCCTTAACATTTATGTGCAAAAGTTGAAATTGTTAACGCAGCGACGATTTAAACGACAGTACAAGAACCATAGAAAAAAAATAAACGTAAAACGTTGTTTTATAAAATGTAGAGATAAGTATGGTAACACTAAAACGGCCTCATAGGCCATTATTAGTATTAGGCCCTCCGAAAAAAAAAATTTACCGTAACTATCGCTTTGAATAATTTTTGGTCGAAAACGCCTTAACCTATCATGGCAGATTGGTATTTTTGAATTTTTATTTTGTGTCTTAAGATCAGCGAGCCTCTTTGAACCTCAAATGGGAAAGGTATTAACTTATATTAACGTGTGTTTGTTTTCGTGCTCTAAACGGTGAAGGAAAACATTGTGAGGAAACCAGTTATTAGTCTGGCGATGGGCTTGCAACCTGTCACGTATGATGCAAGATGTGGGCATGTATCAAATATGTGTTTGGACATCTTCAAAGGATCTGGAATAAGTAACATAAAATGATCTGAGAGAATGTCTACCGCACCTTGGGGATACAGTCGTGAACTTGTTTACGTTCACGTTTATTTTTGTATCAATACATGGTTTACAAAAACCGCTACAATCTCCCAGTCGGACCGCACAGGTCGCGTGCACACAACGGCCGGCAAGTTAACAGTGAGTCAATTTATTACGTGGGCGTGAACACATTTTTGCGCTCCGCCGGCGTAATGGACCGCCGGGCTAATATCTGTTAATAAACAGAACAACCCTTTTATTGCGGGTGCTTATAGGAACCTTTTATTGTGGTGTTTTGTGCTGTGCAATTGTCATGCTAGTTTCTGCTAGAAAAGGTTTTTCGAACCTTTTGCACGACAAGAGAGACATTGCTTCACTTCTCGCTATCGACATCTTATTGATAACAGCTATAAGTAATTCAGTAACATATTATAGTCCAATTCTAATTCCAATCAGCCCATTGGATCCCACTGGGCAAAGGGGAGGCCTTACTTTTCTTCATGCCCATAATCATCATCATCTGCTCTCCCACTGAGAGGCGTTGGCTCAAAATAAAATTAGATAATTTATTTTATCAGCGTCCCGTAAAAAAGTAAGTTCATATGAGTCAGTGGCCAACTCTGGTTAAACTCCGTCCCGTTAAGTGTAGGCATAGGTGACGCTGTATAAATCATCTAATATAGATGTAAAGGCCTAAGTTTATCTTCAATTCAATTCCATCGTACACTTCTCTCAAACAATGAACTAAAACAATCCACATCCAAATCTACTTCATTAGCCAGTTGAGCGCATCATCATTCGCTTCGCAATTACTGGTCATATAACCCTTACCCTTGAGGGCGTTTGCCCCGCGAGCTGGCTTCCGATTGGCCGTTGGCACGGAAGGATACAACCTATAGTTTTTCTTCTTAAGAACTTCCTGCGGCCATTGTGAGCGTGATTTACGACCGGCCTCCGAGGGGGTAGATTGATGATTGCGCGCATCCGGCTAAGGATGGGACAAGGGACTTAACTCGTAGAGTACAGCTCTATTGTGAGTTTACAAACTATACTTACATATCGGATTTGGTATGCGGAATAAATAATTCTGAAAAATTCACACCATAAACACATAATAAACTCATAGCAAAAAGTAGAGAAAATGTCATTTTTGTTTACTTAAGTCTTCGATTTTGAGTTTCATCGTGCTTTTAGAACGGATGGCTTTGCTTAACTTAAGTGCTATTTTACTCTATTCTACCGTAGAGATAGAGAGGTCATAAGTAAGCATTCCTGGCAGCCTTAATTCCACCAGTTTTTGTTCAGATCTATTTATTTATAACACATCGATTTACCATCAAAGCAAGGTCCCATCACTACACCAGCAATCGCATCTGCGCGGCCCCGAAGGCAATTTCCCCACATATTCGTTTACCAGACGCATTATAGAGGGCGCTTTCCGTGTTACTCTGTTATTGCCTTTAAGGGAGCCAGCCGGTTAATGTGCAGAATAACTTAACATATACGATGTTTTTGCCAAATTAATAAATGAGATCCGTATATCACGTTTTTTAAACGGAATGTTTATTCAACTGACAATGTTTTTTACACCTTATTTTATAAAAATTGTTAGTTTGTATGAAGGAGGTAATCTTCGAAACGACTTATAGAGATAAGAAAGTACTTTGCTACTTGCTTGAACAGTTACAATAGGCACTAAGCGGTAAACTCTTTAATTAGTTAATTATTTATTGTACAAATAGACACACACAGGATAATAACATAAAAAAGGACATGTACAAGGGCGAGCTTAACCCTACAAAGAGTTTTCTTCCATCAAACCTTTGAGGCTAGAGAGATGTGCAAAATAGATAGTGTCTTTGACGATTTTCAGTAGAAAATTCATAACGAATTACTATTTAATAAGCATATGTAGATCTTCAAGGTTTAGATAATTATTTCTTTTAGAAACTTTACACATTATAATATCGATATAGCGATGATTCGTGATTCACGTAACCTTTTCCACGATAAAATTACATTTCTGATCCCGCGAATACCATCAGACCGCTATCAATGCGGCAGGCTTACGCTAATCCTGTCGGAAGACGGACGGCGCCACGGCGGTCGGCCGACGGGGAAAAATCGCATGTAACCCAATCACCCTTTACTTATGAGGTAAGGGAACCGACTTTTCACAAACCCGGCTTGTGCATCCCGTATTTTCCCCTTTTATAATTTTTATACGCTCCGCAAAGTTTGCATTTGAAAATTGTAAACGCAAAACGCAAATTAACCCAAAAAACTAAGCATCGCGCAAAAAACACACTAAAGCCAATTCCACATTCGAACAATTTCTTTTCCGAATTCATTTCGTAACTGGCAACACGGTGAAAATTTGAATTTAGAATGCGCTCCCCGGGCGCGGGCGGGCGCGGCAAATTGTGAATTAGACCTCGCCGCGGGCGCACGCCCCGCGCTTGTTAGCTAGTTTTTACGCTGGCAACCCCTTTGTCAGTGGAATTGCATCAATGCAGTTGGTTATTTAGACGAACCGTACAGATTGGACGCGGATTGTTTCGTTTCTAGTCCATAGTTGTGCCGTGTTCTAACGTTTTATTTTCCGTAGTTTGGTTCATAAATTTTTCGCTTTTATGTTCGAATGCGTACACCAACACTAACAGATAGGTTAAACCAACGATCATGATACCCGAACAAATACACTACAAAACTGACGCGTTTCATTATTTTAATAAGAAATGAATAAGTATTTACTACTTTTTTCACATGTTATTTTCAAATATCACACATAAATACAGTTCACTATTTATTAAAATAAAACATCAGCAAATGTGGTTAAAAGACACCTTCATTGGATTCATCATGTCAGCCATCTAGTGTCCACTGCTGAACATAGGCCTCTCTCATCGATTTTCACAGCGATCGATCTTGTGCAGCCTGCACCCAACGGCTCCCAGCAACCTTTACCAGATCGTCTTTCCATCATTGGATTACGATCGCGTAAACATCTTACCGCGCCTTGGAGAAACAGTTGTGGTTCTTGTTTGTTGTTTTTTCTTAAAAATATAACAAGTATTAATACCCGACCTCACCGCATGACAACAATTAATAGTAGTCATTACAATAAAAAAAACTATCAAATACCCCCTGGGGCTCGAGGGCTGTTCGTTTTCATATGTTCAAAGTGTTCGTACCAGTTACAATATCATACAGGGTAGTGTTTGATTAATACAGATTGTAATGCCGATTTTGTTTGTTAAACTCATACCAACCAGAATATCAAAGCTTATATTTTCTAGACCTTCCAGTTTACCATGAACACCCTATCTTCACGGTAGAATCGCGAAGATAGGGTCGCGAAGGAACAGGAGTAGAATCACCTAGTTTTAAGACGTTTCAAAGTGATCCCAGCGGACCTACTGAATAAATGCTTTTTGACTTTGACTTTGACTTTGACTTTGAATAAAGACAAATTGCATTTGAGTTTAGGCTGAATCATCTCTTCAACAACCACGACAAAACTAGAAATTGTCTAAACTTAAATGTCATTTTACTCTATTCTACTGTAGAGATTGGTTGGTCAATGTAAGCATTCAGGAAGGTATTAACTGGTTTTAAATAAAACGAAGAGTACATCCCGTACCCCCGAAGTCCATCTCTAAAATGCAGTGCAGATTAAAACTACAAAAACACAACTCTTAACAAGCAGACGAAAACCGCTAAAATATTAAACACTCATCACTCTCAAAACGCAATGACGTCACAACTCTTAAACCGGTTTCATAATGGCTGTATAAAAGAAAGCTCTCCTCAAACAAATTGCTATTAACCCCCACATTATGTGCTTTTGGCCCGGAGCGCCTACTGGCAGGCCGTCAAAGCAAGCCTGCGGTCGCCTTTCGAAAATTGTTTGCGATAATCAGATAGGGTTGCGCAATATGCCACATGTTTGTCTACCGCACAATAGATGATTTCACTTTTCATTAAGAATAACGTTTTTTAACTAAACACCATTTGGGAGGTAATTAAAATAATTAATTAATATTGCGACGCGTGATCCGAGAGCTGGCACATTTTTGGCTCAAAGGATCGGCATTGACATCCAGCGTGGTAATGCCGCCAGTGTTTTGGGCACGCTTCAGACTGACAGTGACCTGGATCAGTTGAGCTATCTATAGATCGTTTCTAACGATCCTTAGATAGCTTGACTAATCCTGTTGTATTTTGTAAATATATGTAAATATGTAGTAGCTTAGTTTCTGTAAGTAAATAAATTTATTTGTCTATATTAAAATATATATAAACTAGCTGACCCGCGGCAAACGTTGTTTTTCCATTATATCGCTATTAAAAAATAAGGGTTGATAGTAGAAGGGTGAAAATTGAGGATTGTATGTATTTTTGTATGTTGTAACATAAAAAAATAGAAATTTAAAATTTTGTCTAAAAAATAAAAAAATAAAATTTAGCGGTGGACTACCCCTAACATTTAGGGGGATGAAAAATAGATGTTGGCCGATTCTCATAGATACCGGATAAGCACAAAAAATTTCATCAAAATCGGTCAAGCCGTTTCGGAGGAGTATGGCAACGAAAACTGTGAAACGAGAATTTTATATACTTATTAGATTATGCCAGAACATCGCTAAAATATATGTCGATGATGAGAAGTCTAGAAAGATATTAAACGATGTAAGTATAACTAAGAATCAGTTGGGCTTATATTCGTGGTATTGTCGGGGAAAATATTAACGTCATTGTAGGTACGCTTTTGAGCTACTAATGAATAGCAAATACATTAAAATGAAACGAGAATTAGATATTCAAATGAAAAAGGATTTATCGGCTTACAGATGAGAAGGCGAGTTTGAGATGAAACAGCGCTTTATCAAAGAAAATTTTGTCTAATAAAATATTCAAATTTATTTACCAAGAAAGAAAGCGTAGCATTGTTGGCTCACACTCAGACAACGGAATAATGCCAATAAAACCGTTTATTATCCGTTCACCCCACTTCTGAATATATTCCGCTTTGTTAATGCTCGTTTAGCGTCGTACAATGTATCCGAACTAACCAAGCGACTTTGTGGCGCCAAAAAACATAGCCGCGAGCGCTGCATATGGCGCGAACTTCCAATTTCAAAATTATACGCGTGTTTAAATTTGGAACCGCATTATTTAAGCCTATTTGAATTTGGAACCGCGTTCGGATACATAATCGGACTACGATTTAGTGACAAGATTAGTTACAACAATAGAGTGAGAGGGGTCGGAAAATTGGGCGCGTAATCCCGATAATGCGGACCGAAATGAAAATTACGGTGTATAAAGTCCTGTGAATATTTAAACAGAAATTACTATTAAACACGTAATATGTGGTAAGTAGGTTATTATTCCTTAAGCTGGCACGGCGGTAGGTGTAACTTGGGATAATACTGTCTTAAATATTAGCATGATGTTAATTTTGATGAGCTGAAATTTAATTACTTAAATTTTAGAGTCCGTAATACCGAAATCCGATCGAGAACTGGCATAGCGGATGTAGGTTCGAGGACTTCACGTTTGAAGTGGGACTGGGCAGGTCATGTGACTCGAATGCACCCAGAACGTTGGGCAAAGATTGTCAATCAGTGGGTGCCTGAAAACAGTCGAAGACGACGCGGCAGACCCAGGAAAAGGTGGCGAGACGATCTGGATGCATTCGAGCCAGACTGGCAAACCGTGGCCTTGGAGCGCAAGAAGTGGAAGCTAATGGGGGAGACCTTTGCCCAGCAGTGGGACACGATAGGTTGAAAAAAAAAAACTTAGAAGAAACTATCTCAGTTACACGAGGCGTATCCTCTTTTCTCGCCTTACCGGGGACGATGGCACTTGATTTGTGTCATGTGGCCCCGTTAACACATCACCGGGCCAGTTAAAACCTTTTTTTTCCATGTGGCCCAGCGCCGGGTCAAGTCACCGGGCCAGATGGGATACACTCCAGAATATACACGAAAGCTAGAAAAAGTTAGAGGCTATAAACGATGTTATTGACGTTGATACGCGATTGATCATCGGCTCCCGTCGGGGCCGGATAATTTACAATTCTCTTCCGTAACAAATCGTTTTCGCAGAACAATGCAATTTGCTTGAGAGCATTGGCTTATTATACGCTTCTTTAATCAGAAGATGTATCGGCATCTTCCGGAGAATTTGGTATTTCGAAATATGATTAGCTTTGTGTAGCTTAGAAGTCGAGTGTGGTTCAGCAGTCGGGTAATGGATGAGTGACTGTTAATAGCATTCAGGAAAGTGCAGCCAAGCTAGTCACATTTTAGCAGCTATAAAATATGTAACAAAAGATTGGCTAGCCCAAAAAACATGCAATCAAACTATCATATTATACAGGGTGTAAAAAGACTGCTACCGAAAACTGAGGGGTTTCAATCAGACCATGATTCTGAACATATTTAGCCAAAAAACGCAATTTTTTTTCACTTAGCTACGTCATTTTATTTTATTTTCTAGTTATTTACTACTAGTACAACATAATAAGACCATATCTACCTAATAATTGCATTTATAAAAGACTAGCTGTCCGCCCCGGCTTCGCACGGGTTTATTATAGGTATTTAACAAAAAATTTATAACAACATGGCGGTCCCGGAGCGGGATGTATGTATGATCCTTTAAAGTTTAGAGGTTAATATGTAGGTAAGGTCTAAGGTAGGTAGGGGAGTATTGGGCAGTAAGGCAGGTTTGGACACCACCGGCAAATCCCCGGGTTATGCCGGCCATACACCATCATGCCAATCCACCCCCATACATGGTCAATTCTAACTGATCAAATTCCGATTTGACGATAGGCATGATGGTTTATGGCCGACATGACACGGGGGTGTCCAAACCTCCCTACTGCCCAATGCTCCCTTACCTCCCATATATATTTCATTGATATATTACAACTCCCCTCTCCCATTCCATAGTTCCCAGACACTTTTTAAACTATCATGGTTTTCAACATTTTTAACACAGTAAACGGGATATTTACCATGATTTAATGTTTTTTGAGTTTCCCGATATTTCGGCGCAGTTGCATACGCCATGATCAATAGTATCTATGGTATTAATCATGGTTAATATCCCGTTACCTGTGTTAAAAATCCCAGACACTTGTCCTACCGTACTAACTGATATTTATTCTGTGGTCGCGATGTATCTTACATTTTTAAACTCATGATAACTTTTGAATAAAATGTCCGATTTCAGTCATTCAAAAAGTAATCGACGGGTACTGAAACAGCCTTTACTACGAAGGAATTTATTTGGATAAGAATAAATACCAAAATAAGAATAACGTGGTCTGCTTTTGGTCGGCATTTTTATTCACTTTTTAAATTATAAAAGTTGTTATTCTGACACAACCACAAAAGTTGGACATATGCTATCCCTGACTTTTTTGTAGATATTGATACGTTCTTTAATATTGTAGAACATTTTTTTGTTCTATCATCAATAGTTTTCGCAGCGCACGCGATATGAAGAATTTTATGTCCAAAATTTTTACACCTTTGGTTACATTATTGCAATTTTCATAAGGATCTCTAATTTTTTTTTAATAATTTATAGCCTATGTTCATCAGAGATAATGTAGGATTCTAATGGTGAAAGAATTTTTCAAATCGGTCCAGTAGTTTCGGAGCCTATTCAATTCAAACAAACAAACAAATGTTTCCTCTTTATAATATTAGTGTAGAAAAAAAAAACAATTAAAACTCAAAATCCAGCAATCTACGTGTAAAAACGCGCCCAGTACATACGCAAACAGTAATCTTCAAACGCTGTTTTCTCCGGATATAATGATTTTTTCGGAAAATCCTTTTGGATTTGGTTGTGTGTTGGGAGGACACTTTCGGCTTCGGTAGACGTCTTTTTACACCCTGTATAAAGAAAAATTTTCTAAACGTAATTCGTAGTTGATTTGAAAATTCGTAAAATACTTTTAAAACTTTTCTTTACCATATAGTCTACATCTACTTAGTATTACATAATAAAGGTAGAAAATAAAACAATTCAACCATTTATATCGAAAAATCTCTACTGAAATAATCTCTAAAAATAAATCACCAAAAGACAATATACAGAATAATAGGAAAATGGAAATATCAGCTTTTCCTTCAACGTTCTTGAATTGTTTATGGCTATTTATTGTCCGGCGATACATTAGTACTGAATATATCGTCCTTTGTTACCACTAATAGTTGTTCAATAGGTAGCAAATGTGTTCTTTGACGGGAAAATGATTTACTTACTGCGAATGGAATTGTGTTTGCTGTAGACATTGGAAAAGGAATGAGAGAAATAAATAAAATTGAAAAAGCACAAGATTTAAGTGTTTTGGGGTTTTATTATTGAAAAACTAAATAGTACGTCACGATTGTATACCCAAGGTACGGTAGTCACTCCTGATCCTTTAAATATGTCTGGGTGAGTCAAATATTGTATTTGAACTGCCTCTGATTCCCTTAGACCTCTAAATGTGTTAAATACTAAGACGCCATTCTGGCATACCAGTTTTCGTTGAGTTTGAGAAAGCAAGAGGCAAGAATGGTGCTAGAATGGCATCGTGTAAACGGCGTCTTATACTTACTGCCTAGTTTTTAGATGTGCTGTTCCAAGCTACGATCTACATCTATTCCAAGTTTCATTCAAATCGGTCCACTGTATAAGGCGTGAATCCATACTATACTATATAATATTATAAATGTGAAAGTAACTCTGTCTGTCTGTCTGTCTGTTTGTTACGCTTTCACGCCCAAACCGCTGAACAGATTAAGCTGAAATTTGGCATAGTTAAAGGTTGTATCCCAGGGAAGGACATGGGCTACTTTTTATCCCGAAAAAATTAAAAAATCCCGAGGGACCGCGGGTTACACCGCGGGAGCGCAGCTAGTAAAACATAAAAATTTCTTTCAAAATTATAGGTTATTAGGATAGTTATATAACTTCCATTACTACTATTACAAAATTAACCGTAAAACTAAAACAGTAAATAAGTACATAAATGTAATCTCCTCCCAAACTTATAAAATCCCCATTTCCAAAATCGTTTACGTGTATTTCGGGCATTAAATAAATATCGTGTAGGTTACCGAGATCGGGCCGCGATCTATGGCGCATATTTACGGTATAAATGGGCAATTTGTTGGTAAATATATTTCCCGCCGAAGTATTTATATGGCTGGAGGAGAATATGTATTAGGGCATCAGGGAAGAATTGGGCGGATAAGATTGAACATGTTATTTTAGTAGAATAAAACATTTTTTTGTACACTATAAAAATTTACAATTATTCGTAATTTGTTTGGTTGTGTCACGCATTCTTGTCTCCTCACTCGGTCACTTCCCTCTCTTTTTATGTAGTGCATGTTGGTGTCAATTAAAAAACCTTTAATTACAGTGGTAAAAAAGCAAAAGGTAGGCGCAGTAGACATATTAAAAAAAAATAAGATGCTCAAAAATGCTGAAATAACTGATTTGATTTATTTATTTATTTTTAATGATATCTAAAGGGTAGAGCAAAGTATTCTTCAAAAGGAAATACATAACGCAAATGGATTAAACCTGCAAATATCAAAATATCAAATAATAGATGGCGAGATTATAAACAAATTAGATCGTTGCGTCTTGCGCTTTGTTACGCATTCATACATTTACTTTCCAAGGTTTAAAATAGGATTATATCAAATAACGGTAAAATTTAAATCTAGCAAACTAGTGATTATTGTATGAAAATTCACCTTTAAAAACTTCCCAAAACCCGAACCAAATAAAAACCCTTTCAAACAAATTTCGTCGTGCCCCAGCGTACCCTATTTACGGCCGGCAACAAACAAGTATTGGGTAGACTCGCGAGTGGAAACAATGAAAAATGACCGGTGGAAAATTGCGGGATTGCGCACCAATCCGACCGGGAGAAACGACGCGATCTCTGCTTAAGATACCCAGGGATGGACTGGGATATATATTTAAAACTAGATGAAGACCTGTGACGACAACACATAAAGAAATGCGCTCTGTCGTTTTGTGCTGTGTTTGTATATCAGTTAGGCCTACTCTGATGACGGAGTTTTCAGGCCGCCTAAAGGCTTCATGGCTTAAAAACTACAGTGGGACACGATAGGTTAGATTAAAAAAAAAACAGTTGCATTGTCTTAACATTAGGGGACACAAAGCGACGGTGAAATTACAAAAGACATAAGTAGGTAAATACTGTGTAGCTTCTTCTTCTTATTTAAGGATTTACTCCTTGTTGGCACAACTGATGAATCCCTCTCCATGTATCTCTTTCCAGGGCTGCTTCCTTGACCTCTTTATACACTGATTATACTCTGATTGTATTGTACTGTGTATCAGCGACTGTAAATTTCGCCAACGTAGTGTTAAAAACATCTAAATCATCAGAAGCACATAAGCTATTGTATAATGCGATTAGCGATAACTCACCCAATTGTGGCCACTTAGAATGTATCAAGAAAGACTCACGAATTTCACATTGTCAGTTCTAGTAAGATTTTCATACGAGTCAAAGCCTTGTCCTGACAATTCTGTCAGGTTTACAACAAAAGTAGCTGATTCATTTCTTGTTGTCTTCGGAATTGAAATCGGTCGTCTCATCTAGCTCCAAATGTTACGGCACTTATTTCGTTAATACTTACCGCGCGTTGGTCGTCAAATTGTTATTGGCTTGTCCAATTCAATATTATAGTATTTTTCACGTAGGAACGTAACCCTGACACATAGAACTTTTACGTTTCACGCTGTACAACAATGAAACATTTTGACATAAATGAAATCTAGTGATAATAAGTACTAAAAAATACAACTAAATTATTCTATTTCCTTTTTTAAAATTTCAGAAATTAACATAAAAGAGCCTTGTCACGGAACCGTTCCTATGTGAAAAGGACTATAGTTCTCATCGATAACAGTGTAGTGCCTAGTGATGCGTATAATAGGCCGGCCCTTACTTGCCCGCGGCGGCCCTGTCTTACCAAGCACTCTATTTTCCTATTTGCGCGGCAGATTGCCTCTGATTGTATTGTTTGCGGGGCGGGGCGTATCGGTGCCTACCCCCACCTCCCCTGCATCCATCCGGAAAAATGTCTACTGAAATTGTGTTCGATAAATATTTGAGTATCATTTTTTTGGTGCATTGCCTCGGTCAGTGGATTTTTAATAGCCTGTATTAATCGGATTATGTTTGCGGGTTTTATTGAGGCTTTTATTGTACAAATAAAATCAGTACAATAATAATCAAAACTTACATAGAACCTAAAAAGTTGGAAAGTACATGTCGTTTCACCACACTGGTTCGAAAGGACTTGTTATACGACAAGGAGAAGATAGATTAGAACTAAAAACAGTTCATCATAAACACAAAGTATTTAGTAATTAATGTTGAAATGAAAATGTTAATGAAACAAAATCAAAACTATTAACTCCATCAGGCTTTGCAGAAAGCCGTGCTCAAAAACCCCTTAATTGAATATCGTAGCATTTCACAACGCTACGAGATTAGCTACGCTCGTAGCCGCGTAGCACTGCTACGGATTATAGCATTAACTTGTTTTAGGAATTTTACGGATTCCGTTGATGGTGTGCTGTCGGATTCCATTAGTTTTGTCTTTTGAAGCTCCCGGGAAATAAATGTGGAGTAAAAAGTATTTTTCATACGCTGGTTTGACTTTTTGAAAACTTTCATAAACAATGGGTGTGGCAGAAAAAACATCAGAGTAGAGTGAATGCTGTTGAAATGAGAGCGTTGCGTAGTATGTGTGGGGTAACGTTGAATGATAGAGTGAGAAATAGTGTGATAAGGGAACAGTGTGGAGTGAAAGAAGATGTAGTGTTGAGGATCGAGAAAGGTATGTTAAGATGGTTTGGGCATGTAGAGAGGATGGATGACAGTCGTTTGACAAAGCGAGTATGAGGCGAGTGTGTATGGGACAGCTGGAAGGGGAATGCCTTGGCGAACCTTCTTGGATCAAATTGGCGACATTTTGGAAAAGGGCCAGGTCAAAAGTACCCTAAACCGGCGAGCATGTATGAAGAATGTAATGAGAGTGAATGAGGCAAAAGTTGTGTGTCAGGATCGTAGCAAGTGAAGATCCGTGATCTCTGCTTACCCCTTCGGGAAAGAGGTGTGATTTTATGTATGTATGTATATATAAACAAAGTCTTTTTAGATCGAAATTATATCTTATTTTAGAATTCAGTCAACTAACCTTGCTCAAATTATTTTTTCTCTAATCTTTAGGCAGAGTTCACGATCCTTTGAAGATGTTTAAGGGGGTAGCCAGAGGAAAAATATCCTAATACATCATAACAATCACTTTATACCTACTTCCGTATTCCTGATAAAATTGACCTCAAACAAACACAGTTGAACCGGATAGTCATTCAACAGTATCAACAGCAGCCAATAGCAAACCAATTACTGGTTTGTTACCCGCGAGTGGAGCGAGATCGACAATAAAACTAGTTGCCTGGATCGGATGTTAGGTGGTGGAAGGTAGGAACTGAACCGTTTTCACATGCGTTTTCAACAAACTAAAATATTAGTTGGTGAATTAGTAATTTGCCTTCACCAAGAATTTAAGGCATAAAAGAGGGAAATACACCAAGCAAGATGTGGGCATGTATCAAATATTATGTGTTTGGACATGCCTCTGACTACCCCCCTTAGATATCTTCAAAGGATCTGGAATAAAACATAAAAAGATCTAAGAGAATGTCTGCCGCACCTTGGGAATACTGTCGTGAACCTGTGTGTGTGTGTGTATAACTATATATCCTAGGCCCGTTACATAATCTCTATAAACATCAAAGAACCGTGCAACGCTATGGTGTTAAAGATCCATTAGATGTTTTAATGGGTAGCACTGGGGGTCTAGTGGTAATGGCCTACCTATCCTAAAGTCGTGGGTTCAATCCTGGTCGTGCACCAATGAGTTTTTCTGCCGAAAAAATTATGTGCCAGTGCTCTCAAACGGTGAAGGAAAACATCGTGACGAAACCGGCTTGTCGTAGAACCTACAAAGTTCCTCTTTGAGAGAAGCCTCTTTGAGGCGTACTTATAATCCTTTCGCCACAATGGTTCGAAAGAACTGGTGACACGACAAAAAGAAGAAGAAGTTACCTTGACTGGTTGCAAGCCCATCTCTCTCTTCTTTTTAATAATTCTAAGTGGTTCTCCTTCGCCATCCGTTTCGTTTCAGATAACGAATTGACAAATTAAAATGTCGTAACTTTTTGAATTGACAACTCAATGTGCACGAAAAGGCCCACTAGTGATTACAACGACCTACCCACTGGGTAACTTAAACATTTTTATTCACCATCTATTCTAACCGCTAAAGGTTACTCCTTGTACCGCAGTATAACTTTATTCTTGCGCAATATTTCCGATTACGGGTGACAGCGCGGTAGCTCGCGACTCGCATAAACACAATTTCGCACTCATAAAAGTTATCGCGGGGATGACGCGAGTATCCCACCTTATGGCTATCTTATAGACGTATTATAGAGGCTAAGGATGTGTTCAGATTGTTCTTTTCACGATGACTTCTTCTTCTTATCGTGTCAATGTTTTGAAAGAATTTAAGTGCGCCTCAAAGAGGCTCCTTGCGTGCACTTGACACATGTTTTCGAACTTTTTAAGTACGACATGCCGGTTTCCTCACGATGTTTTCCTTCACTGTTTGAGAGTACTGGCATAGTATATTGCACGATTGGGTTCAAACCCACGACCTTACGATCGGAAGGCAGGGTCACTACCACTAGACCACCAGTGCTCACGACTACGAGTCCTCAAGATTCGGTAGATATGAATTCGATGTTGTAGCACGTATTTTCCTTTCGTCTTACTGGTTTGAAAGACTTATGACACGGCAAGAAAAAGAAGTTGTTTTTTGGAACGAAGTTCCTTTTCTGACGGTATCGGATGGAGGCTGGACGAAAAAAAGTGTTAGATTTTTGCGTCACGACACATGTATATGTCAAATCGTCACAGTGCGAAATGCGCAGCCGCGAAAGTCCATAGATTTTTACATTGTTAGCACAGAAGAGCGTTTCTAGGGTATCTAATTAACTCAGTATAGAAAAGTACTCTTTGATTCGTTCCAAATGATTGTTCCACGACACTCACGTTCTTTTTAAATATTTGACTAGTTCACTTTAATTGTACTAAATATTGTTATGTATTATAGAACAATAAATCATGTCAAAATATCGTCCATTGATACAGAAATTGTTTCAAAAGTGTTTCCTATTAGAAGCTTACAAGTAAAATAAGCTAGAGTATTATTATTATTATGAGCCCGTGATGTCCCACTGCAGGGCAAAGGCCTCCCTTATTTTCTTCCACTCAACTCTATTGTAAGCTAATATTGTCCAATGGGGAGAGTAAGAGTCAAGTTCGTCTCTCCACTATCGCCGCGGTCTGCCGCGTGCTCGTTTCCTGTTCCGTGGGATCCACTCTGTGGTGGTTCACAACAAATGAACTCACAGATATTTTACTGGATTTCCATTGAACAGCTCCTGACGCCAACATTGAATTAACTCGTTGTCATCAAAAAATATTTCATTCGAAACCCTGTCACCTCATGTTTGTCAAAATTCATTATCTTTCCATTATCTATAATTTTTTCAAAACATATGCCATCATGCACGCACCCTTACACCGATGCCAGAGGTGTCCTGGATAAACCTTATGGTTGTTACGGCGGTGTATCGGTTATAATGTCAATTACCAGGGAACGTTGTGAGTGAAAAAAGGTTATTTCGACTAATATGTTTTGATTTATGAGGGCTTATCGTATACGGCTTTAGGAGGGATAGGGGAGGAATTTTTGATGTTACGTTTGTTGTCAATTTGTCTATATTTTGAACCAGCCTGTTTGCTTATATGCTTGTAACCGGTCGCGTATGGAATGCTGGCTCTTGGGCATGAACCATATAGATATTTGGAAGTTCCTTTTACTACCTTCTTAAACATTTTAAATGATCTTCAACAATCTGTGAGAATGTCTACTGTTCCTTGAGAAAACAGTCTTATTTTTTCCTACACTTCTTTTCTTTTGCTTATTTTAAGGCGTTAAAAACTCGTTACACACTCAAAATCAAACTGTTTCAGTAGTATTTGGGGATAGTTTCACCGCCAAAACAAGCCATAAGAAGTAAGGATTGAAATTTTTCGTCGTATATTTGATCCGTCAAAGCCAAGCCATAGCTTAGTTTTTAAAATGACAATCTTCAAACTGTTCCAACATGACTAATTGCGCTAAAAACTGTTGACAACCACAAAGGTTATGCAATCGTGCACGAGCACGCTTCAGCAAGCTCCGGGGCGATTCAGGAGACGTCGTTAGGCGATTGTCGCGATACGTCATTAGGCGGTGACGGTGAGTGCACTGCAGCGGTTGGGTAACTCGTCTGAGATTAGTTGGTACTATCAGCTGCATGAGTTAAGCGAAAAATGGGAAATAATACGCGAAAGAGCATTCATTCCATCTCAAACAATATCCTAGGCTCAATGACTAAAATATTATGACAACATCGAATAATCGCATACATATAGGTATATTATTTTAACATTCGTTTCATTTTGTTGCAGGTGCACAAAGATTTCTTCGGAAGGATCGTACCGCTTTCTCAAATTCAACGAAATGGTAAGTAAATATTTTATTGTTATAACAGATTCAGTATTAAATAGGCTGTAGTATTAGATAGGCTGATATAGGAGAATGGTAAATAACACAATGTCATATAATGTGGAACAAGGGCATGAAGATGATTTTTCGAGTCTAAACTCATTCATTGATTTTCATTTTATAAGTTGGTATTCAAATAGGTTGCAAAATTTCAGTTGTGAGCATGTTTTTTCTCATAGCTCTCATAGTAACAAAGAAAAGTTTTATACAGAATCGTATTATAGCTCTATAGTGGTAACAAAACAGAGTTTTAAGGTAATCTTATCAGGTCGGCGATTAATATCGAAATGGCGGTATCAGGTGCGGCCGCGACGAATATAAACAACCCTTCCGTGTAATAGAGAGTAATGGTCGTGCCCGCCTGAACGTTATAATGCTCGGAATCACTGGATTACGTTCACTTTATATTATTATACGCTGTGTTGGCCTATTGGGTTGTTCTCTCGGCTTTCATCTTCAGTTTTCAGTTCATAGTCCACTAACGGATTTAGCAATTAGAATAATAATTCGATGTTTTCTTACAACGTTTAGAGCTAGTGTTAATGCGCATATTATTTTCCGAAACAAAAAAAAATTTGAAACGCGGATTTAGATCTAAAGCTGTGGTTCTTTCCATTTGGCCAAAAAAAATACTTTAAATCAGCGTTTTAAAAAAATGTTATTAGGAAGTATTAAATAAATAAATAACTCTGGACTTTTCACACAGCATCATCTAGCCCCAAAGTAAGCAGAGCTTGTGTTATAGGTACTAGAATGACAGATAAACTACTTATATACTTTTTGTTTGTAAATACATACATATTATACATAGAAACACCCAGACCCGAGACAAATATCTGTAGGTCATACAAACATTAGGATCGTGGTGAATGGCACAAACTCAGGGAGGCCTATACCCATGGGTGAAATCGAGCTGTGGATGATGATGTAGAATGTTAAAAAAAAAGAGATTTATCCGTCAATTGTGAAGTATTTTGAGTATTTAGAAAATCATTTTTTTCTCGTTTAGGGATTATTACTTTTCCTGTGAAACTTAAAAAGATAAAAAACCTTATTATCGCTTTTAATTTTTACGAAGTCCAACATTAAAGTATTTTTTTACCTTTCATTTTTTAACGTTATTATTGACAACAATTTTTATTAAAATAACTCGTAAGTTATTAGACATACATACACTAGCTTACAAACAGTAGGTAATATGTACCCTGCCTAGGGGTAGCAGGGGTGTAGACTGTACAATATGGCAATTACCCAGCGCAAACACCTCCCCTTGTAATTACACTCATTTGACGACGTGTGATTACCAACTGTTTGAGTTTAGCTATTGTCTTTACGCGTTTGTTTAATAGACTACTTGATATTGTATTTTGTGTAGTAAAAATTCAAAGATTCACGAGTTAAAATGAGTTTTTACCAGTACAGCTCTAAAATACAATACGTATCTCTATTAAAAAATATAAAAAGTTAAAAGAGAAATTAATGTTAATTCTGATTAAAAATCACTATACAACTTTAAATAAAGTTCTGATTAAATCCATCTACCGCTTAAGTGAATCTGGATTAACTTACAATACTCCCATACTTTGTTCAAACAATAAAATGTTCAATCACAAAATCAATCAACTTCCGCAAATTAGTTGAAAATTGATATTTCATTCCGCTAACCGTATTGCTCGGGGTATGAACGAATCAGGCTTCCCATTATCTGTGTAAGCAGCTCAATCTGTATATACAGAACTGAATGACTGCTTGATTGTCGATTGACTTGCATAATCATTCTGAGATAGGGTTATGCAGATTTATGTTATGTATTTTTGTTGCACTCTTACGGCCTTATTAATTAGATTACCCTAATTCTAGCTTAATACGAGACTACTCTCAGACTTGTTACTTCTATAGTAACGAAGGAGCAACTTGAATATATTAATGTTATTAATAAACTGGTAGTAGCCTCGAATGATTAATACATGCCTTACATCGGGATTAGTAGAAAAAGAGTGAATGAACGAATGATATTATCATTCAAAATATTGTCTATCTCTGTCATTAATTATATGAATGACAGAGATAGACAATAATTTGTATTTGACAATCTGTTTTATTCAAAGAGGTTTTATTCTTCTAAAACTTTTTGGTGTTGTTGACCAAAAAATTTTTAATCATAAAAAAGTATTTAGCCATTTTAACTGTTTTATTGTTTCTTGCTAATCCGAATGGTTTTGCACCACAAAATCTATACCTATGCAGTGTTACTTGGATTTTAAGTTCAGTTTTTCGAGATCGTCCAATAGATTCTTGTAAATTTTCACTCGCCACATTTTTGAAACTGGTATTCATCCTCATTCAATTCTTCCTCGAATCATCAACATAATCCATCCTATTTGCACAACCTTTTTTTGTGTACCACCCTAGTTCGTGTTTATTAATGACAGCCATAGGAAGTAGTTTTGTTTGCGATTTGTCTTCCCTGTTTTTATGGCAAGGTACTTGTATTATTACACTGTTCATGGCTACTGCCTCAAACAATGTCCCAGGCACTACAGCGTCTCTTTAAGTGTAGGCATGGATTGCCTCCTGACGCTGTATAAATCATCTAATAGAGATGTAAAGGTCTAAGTTTTTTTTATGGCTACTGTGAGACTTGTTGTAACAATTCCGTCACTGTCGGTTCCATGTTCAGTTTGCCATAACAGGACATCGATTATGTTTATTAGATTGAATACACTCATAGTTTTCACAATTTTTTTCTTAACCTATCTTTTATATTCCTCTCCCTGCGCTCCAAGGCCAAATTAAAATAAAATTGAATACACTCTCAGCTTACTCTAAATATTGCAAATCTACCACTTAAAAAGCATCGAAATCTGCTCAACTTTATGAATAACACACAACTGAAGTCGCAGTTCATCACTAGTGAACTAAATCAAACAATAACTCCATTCTGGCGAGCCGCGAGCGATGGAAACAATTAAATATCAGCCGCCCTCGTTACAACTCGCGCTAGGATCATAATCCAACTGTTGGCTCATGGATATGAAGATTGTCTTAGATAGTGTACGGTTTGCATCATAGTTATATTAAAATTTCAAGATGCTTCATCTTGTTGTGTCTAGTTCTTTAGAACCAGTGGCGTGAAAGGATTCGTACACTTGACAATGTTTTCAGCGGTTTCAGGGTCACACTTTTTAGGTTCAACGATTTCCTCGCGTTTATATCGCTCATTTATCTTTTTGATATAACTAATTTTGGGTACACATTGAACACTGCGCTAGTTACTAGCTCGTATTAAATACATTAATATTGTATAAGATGTCACAAAGAGAGACCTATAACTGCTGTAAATGCGAGAGTTTGGATGGATGGATGTTTGTTGCCTCTTTACTCTAAAACGGCTGAACGAATTTCAATGAAATGTGCTGGACTATCGCATAAACCGTAACCTAAAAAATCTAAATATTCCCAAAGGAGCGCAGCTATAAAAATATTATAAATCATTCTCTAAAATCAATTTTCCCAATGAATCTCCCGACGCTACTCCGAAATAATAGAAACAATAAGATATTCGTACTCATCCCATTACAAATCGCGTTGAGATTATTAAACAGTCACCTTAACGAGAATTGTAAGAGCCACCCTCACCCCCTTGGGGTGTACAGTCTAGCCAATGAGCAGGCGAGTAATTAATTGAATACTAAGCGTTTTCAGTGTGGGTGGGAAACGGTTTTGACTTTTCATGAGATACAATACGATATTGTATTATGTACTAAGTATATTGAATACTAGCTACGCTCCCGCGGTGTGACCCGCGGTCCCTTGGATTTTTGAATTTTTTCGGGATAAAAAGTAGCCTATGTCCTTCCCTGGGATACAAACTTTATCCATGCCAATTTTCAGTGGTTTGGGCGTGAAAAGGTTACCAACAGACAGACAGAGTTACTTTCACATTTATAATACATACGTACATACATAAAATCACGCCTCTTTCCCGAAGGGGTAGGCAGAGACCACGGATCTCCACTTGCTACGATCCTGACACACAACTTTTGCCTCATTCACTCTCATTACATTCTTCATACATTTATAATATTATTAGTATATTAGTATGGAAGTATGGATTTTCATTGTGAACAAAATTATCTTGAGTAAACCAGATAGGGGTAGTTACAGGTTATTCCAAGTAGGTACATATTTGGCACATGCTCTTATTTTCGGAAGATTATTCGTACTTATCGGAATAAAATAAGTTGTGTTTGCAGAAGTTATCTAAAGTAGTTCGTCCCTACATAACATTCCTTTTAATTTGTTTTTTAAAGTTTCTGGTTTTTACAGATGCAGTGTCCGACGTAATATCATCAAGCGGTGTTTTCTACCAGTACAGAGAAGGTTTCAATAACGCCGTGAGAAGGAACGTGCGGACTAAAGATCTGCTGTAGTTTAGTGAACTTATGAACTAAGTACCAAGTCGAATAACCCTTACTGGTTAACCAGGTCAATCCGTCTATCTTTCGTTTTACTATCATATCTCTTGTTTTATAAAGCTGTAAGCATAAGTATTCATATTTAAATACTCCGAAAAAGTAGTAAGAAAAGAATACACTTTATTGCTTTAAAAATGACTTTGTAAATAGGTACACTTGTAAATATCAATGTTTTGTTAAATAAATCATGAGGTTTATATTTGTTTTTAATTTATTTTTTCAATCCGTGTTTTGTAGCAAAGCTTGAAATGCCTACACCCACCGGGGCCTCCAAGCTCAAGGGGCCCTCGGACTCTGAGTCAGAACCCCAGTGTCCGGAAGGTTTTGTTCTTAGGAAACTATAGGTATGACTATTTTTAAAATAAAACAACTGCATTTCTAGATTTTTGAAACAAATTAGGTACCTACATGTAACTATAGTCAGCCCAGAAAATGACGACGAAAAATTCAAGATACGTTAACATTTTGCCACACCCTGCAAATTTTGACTTGATAAAACCTAAACCGTTCAGTTAGGGCCCCGGTTTATTTTGCACCGGGGCCCTTGGCTACACTACTACTACGCCACTGGCTGTAGTGGCTAGGACATTGTTTTGAGATGGAATAGGCTTGCCCAGCTTACTTAGGTCTTATCTTCCTTTAAACTTAAACACAAAATAGTAAAATAATAACATAAGAATACAAAGTAGGGGAGCATAACAAATGTTTATTGCGCACTAAATTGCGAAGTTGTACCGTCTGTTTGTCTCAACACCTGAGCGCGAACTTTGTGTATAAATCCACTGCAATATTAACTCGTGAATTCTAAATTGTTTTGTCTTGGTATTGGTGTAGACAAGGAACTGAAATACATATACATTTTCTTGGAATGTGTTTCTGTATACAATACGGCATTATTATAAAAAAAGACTTTTTTCGTTTGATGAATATTCGGATGTTATTTACTACGATTAATGACTTCAAGGGGCAATTTTTCAAACGTTAAAACACGGTCCTAACCTAGGATCAAATATTCCAAAACAAAAAATAATTATTCATTTGAAAATGCTCTTCATTAGAAACCATTCGCATACTTCCCCAAGCTACTTCCAAAGTTAGTACATAAATATATCTAAAATTACAAACTCAGTACATAAATACATCAGATGTTATTTATGTTTGTTTGTTTCTTGTTTTAATATAATGATTAACTGTTCAACTTATGAATATAGAGCTGCTTTTCACTTACTAAATGCCATTTTAAATGATATGATTTAGAGACTGCTTGTTTAACTATGTATCTTTTGGAATTGTTTTAAAGAAAAAAGATTTTAAAAAAGTACGTGTCGTGGAACCTCCGTGGAACACCCGGTTGGAACGAAGCTTTAACTTTGACATTCGTCAAACAACGCTCTTTCGTCAATCTATGGACTTTTTGGCGACTGCGCACTTCGCACTGTGACGTTTTGACCTATGTATGTGTCGTGACGGTAAAATCGAACGCTTTATTTTGTTTTTAACCCCATCCTCGATCCCGTCCGAAAAGGAACTTCGTTCCAAAAATACACATGAGATCAATACTAACTTGATTCATGTATGTAACAATTCGTTACAGTTTCAAGTTCAGTGCCACGTTTTGCGGTGCCCACCGACGAATGAGAGGAGTGCCTCGGCAACTCCATATGCCGTCACACTTGGAGAAAATAGACCTATCTTAATAAATCTAGGTAAAAAGTCTAGTCTGAGTTGAAAAAAATATTTTTGGAACGAAGTCGGACGGTATCGGATGGGTGCTAGACGAAAAAAAGTGTTCTATTTTTGCGTCACGACAAATTTTTATGTCAAATCGTCACAGTGCGAAGTGCGCAGGCGCTAAACTGACCATAGATTATTACATTGTTAGTACGGAAGAGTGTTTCTATTGTTTATTTCTTCGAACAATTAATTAATTTACAACTTCGTTCCAAACGTGTTCCACGACACTCACGTACTTTTTTTATATGGCTACCCCTCAGCATCTGCTCCAACAGCTGAAGAGTATGTTTGAGCGCTGGTTTTCAGTGGCGTCAATCGCTTGTAATGAGTTAATTACTTCACCAAGAATCAAGAGAAGAAGCAGAAAGAAAGAAGGAGAATTGAATTAGCTCGTCGCTCTTTTATTACCTACCTATCAGTAGAGTGATTAAACTTATCGCAGATCAAATCTTTGCCTGATTCACGTGATGAATAGCCATTATGAGAACTATCGCCTAATATTAGAAACCAACGCCCTAAGGTTGACCTTAGTGCAGTGCAGTTTATAGCTTTCTATACGATACTACCTATATGATGTGCCAGAATAGTATTGTGTAAATGTAAATGGCGTTTACACCTGATGGCACTTTTGGCCGCGCCGTACGCGCCGCATTCATTTTTCTATACAAAAATGCTGATGACGTCAGAAAATGCGACTAGCATCTGATGTCTCAGCATTTCTTCTATTGAATTGACAGTTTGGCGCGGATAAGTCTACCACCACCATAAATCTATACCCTCGCGTTCATAAAAAATTTAGATTTTTTTTTTATGATGAATGGGTCGGCTCTTGACCTCAGACTAACACAGGCAAGAGTGAGGTCTACGATGGAGCTAGCTAACCCAAGGTGCCTATTAACTCTCTTCTTAAAAACAATAGGGTCGTAGCTCAGCGGCAATACCTACTCCAAATTTTTGCAGTGCGCATAATAAAAGAACTTTCGAAGCGCTTAGTTCTAATAAGTGGAATATCAACCAGGTGAGGATGATAATCAGCTGTGCGTCTGAAGTCCCTGTAAAAGAACGGTGAAGGCGGAATAAGGTCGTGTAGCTCCTGGGCACATTCACCGTAGTATCTAATCTTGCTTCACAGGCACTTTTTCTAACTCACTCACACTTCACTCTAATTTGACAGTTATTGCGCCAATAGAGTAGGTAAGCAAGATCATCGCAGGACCGTTCATAATGAAGCCATAGCGAGACAATAGTTAAACACCTATGACGTTCAATAGAACTTTTATGAAACTGAGCGATAGTCTCTGCCTATAGGTATGCATCTACTGCATCTCACTATTGCGGGCATGACGAATGATGAAGGTGTTAGATAATTAAAACGCATGAAACATTGTACGTAATGGTATATTTCAGAATGGTCATAACAACTAATAATCTAGGCTACATCTCACAATTTATTTATCCATATCCATACTAATATTATAAATGTGAAAGTAACTCTGTCTGTCTTTCTGTTTGTTACGCTTTCACGTCCAAACCGGAGGACCGCGGGATTTTTGTAATTTTTTCGGGATAAAAAGTAGCCTATGTCCTTCCCTGGGATACAATCTTTAACTATGCTAAATTTCAGCTTAATCTGTTCAGCGGTTTGGGCGTGAAAGAGTAACAAACAGACAGACAGACAGAGTTACTTTCACATTTATAATATTAAGTATGGAGTATGGATAACTATAATATATTAATATTTATTCAAGTGGCCCGCGAAACCAATTCCACCTAGTCGTGCATTCAGCAGTTATTTATTTCTACAGCTGTTCTACCACACGCAGGCGGTTTGGTCTCAATTGTGTGTGTAGATTTGTTTCTGTGTGCAAGCGATACTGAGCGCTCATTCGTCCATTTAGCGTTCCCGAGCTTACGCACATGTGCATCTACACACACTAAACATTAAGGCCCTTACTAACAAACGCGGTGTAAAGTTATTTCTCGTAATAAACTAAAAATAACCATACGTTTTGACAGTTTACACTCAGGAATAACTTTATACCACGTTTATTAGTAAGGCCGTTAAACTTTAAATTCAACCCGCCTTCGCCGTTCTGTTTGGTCACGGTATTGTTTAATGTTTAAACTAATTCAAAGCATTCAATTGAATATTTGATTTTAATTGTTTCAATACAGATTTTATTATGTAATTCTGGTTGCCGTGTTTTGTTGATAGGTAAGTATTTACATATGTTTCGCGGGGTTATGCTAGATTATTCTATAATTATATTGCTTTATACATCTATTGCTTTTAAATATAATATTTTTATTGATGTAGTGTACAATATTTATTGTGTATTATCAAGTGAACATTGAAGAAAAGTAAACAAAAAACTGTAAATTACAAAATATAGTATATATATTTTATGATATTTACTAAATAACTTAAATATTTTTAAATTAAAAGATATTAATAGAAGGTTGAATGATTGCGTTAAGTTAGGCTTTATTATGTAATTTGTTATGTCGTAGTCGTAGCCACAGAGTCTACGTCGTAGCACTTTGTGTGTAGCACACTCGTGGTTACTCAAGAAAGTTAAAGTTGGGTGAGTTTTTTGTGTGTAACTAACATAATCTATTGTTACTGCTCCACCTACGTCTTAACACGTTAAAAAGTGACATATTTGACATTAGATGCATACATTTTATGTAACTTTTTGACGTAGCTGGAGCAGTAGCATAAAATAAATGCTCATGAGTTTGCACCACTGTTTGCACAATAGTTTATTTAGAAGTGAAATGAGAGAGAAGAAGAAGACTGAGCCAAGATGTTACTGATTGGGCGGTATAGTCGCTCAGCGACAAAGCCCTTTTCTTTTTTGTTCATATAAATAAATGAATAAATAAATAAGTATCATGAATCACAAGAATTTAATTATTTTAGAAGCGCGCGAAAATCCATGCAGCAAAAATCGAGCTTATTCCAAACAATTTGACTATTAGTTAGATATTCAGAGCTGAATTCGATTTGCATGATATTTCTTGTTGTGAAAGAAAATTAGCACTTTGAAAGCTATGAAATGTTACCATGTTTAAAAACTAAAATATATAACTGATATTTACAATTACTAAATATCTAACGTGAACACTGAATCTATTTACATTTATATTACTAGAATATTCATAAATGATGACAAATTATATGCACAAGATTTTTGGTCGAATACTGAAACGGTAATGTTAATTTATTTACAATTTAATCTAATTCCAAAAGCCTAATTTAAACATTAAAAAAAAAACTACCTATTTACATAATAGCGTCGTATACTTTTACATAAGCTTTTTGTGCTTCATTTATATTTAGTGTCTTAAAGTGGAATGTTGATACTTATTTCATAATATGGCACAGTAATATTTTGGCACACAGTAATTTTTTTAGTTTATTTAGCACAAAATTTTGAATGGCACTGTGAATTCACAAATAATCTTTAACAGGATATCGTTATTTTCTAGGATATTATTCGTAGATCAGTTGGGTACATAATTGGGGAGTTACCAATTTCATGTACCAATGACCAATGTAAAAATTGGGTTTAAACTAGTTAAGTATAGTCCTTTTCACATAGGAACGGTTCCGTGACAAGGCTCTTTTATGTTAATTTCTCAAATAATTAATAAGGAAATAGACAAAATCCTTTTTCATTGAAGTTGTATCTTTTAGTATTATCACTAGCATTCATTTATTTCAAAAATTGTAATTGTTGTACAGCGTGAAACGTAAAAGTTCTATGTGTCAGGGATACGTTCTTACATGAAAAATACTATAACTTGTTCTGGATTTTTCTTACGAGAAAGTACATTATTTGTGATAAAATTTTAGTTTAAGCTGTTTTCATTTAAAGTCTTAAAAAAGATTTCAGTTATAGTTTTGCACCAGCTCAACATGCCCTAAAAGGGTTAAACTCACTATACAAAGATTACTCCAGTGCAACATATATTATTAAGACGTTTCCTTTCTAGTTCACTTCTAGTTTTGAACCAGCTAAACATACCCTAACGGGGTAAATGGGTAAAACTCACTACACATTTTTTATCAGCATTCTATTCATGGTGCTTCGTCGGCTCAGGCGCGGGTGCGGATGAAGTATGCGAAGAATCGTGCGGTAACAAATGCAGGGGTAACGGGGGTAAATGTAACGGCAGGGGCAAAAGCGCGCGGGACTGGAAACTGGCGAGAGAATGCAGTAGTGCGGCGGAGTGTTCGTGTGCTTTGCGGCGGAGCTCGGCGACGCTCGTGGACCGCGCCTCCTCTTTCGGGCAGCAGGGGCACGGTGCTCCCCAACCTGGGGGTAAAAACATACATGGTAAGTAATCTTACCTAAAATCAAGAATTTCTGGAACAGAATGCAGACTCCTCATGTAATTACATCGTAGTTTTGGGTACTGATAAAATAACGGATTATAAGTACTTAAGTTCGTTTAAGTTAAAGTTAACGGAGTTATTGGGCCTCTTAATTGTTCATTTGTTACACTCGCAAGAAATATAAAAATAAAACTAATATGTAGGAAGGTATGAAGGTACCACTAAAAATCACGCTCTTTTGTGTCCATTGTCATTTCGGAAAAACTTGGAAACTTACCTTTGAGCGAAGGGAAGAAAGGCTGCGACAAGTGGTTCAGATGCTGTGAGAGATGCGACAGGTGCGGGGGGAGGAAGAGCGGCGGCGCCGAGTGGGGGTCGCCCGTCGCGCCCCCTGGCGACGAGCGGTATGATCCTGAACTATAACAATGAACGATAGGTTAGAATTGTTTGGATTGTAGACCCATTGTTCTATTCATCAAGTATGAATTTGGAAGTGTCTCTGTCTACTGTATCCACAGGTTAATTTACTCTAAATATGTTATTTCACCTGTTAATTTACAAATCTATAAAGATCAGATGAAGATCTTCCTTGGTGATGCACTCGTGAAAGCAGAAATATTTTCAACCGCGTTGCCGGCAAGTGAGTAATGTTTGGCTTGAAGTACCTACGAATTCGGTTTCAGATATCACAGATATTCCTAGTGTGGGATCAGGACTATACATAGACCTATATGACTAGTACTTAGGTGCTTATTTTTTCTCAAAATAATTATTTGATCTAAAAAATTTGTAGGTACATTAGTTCAATTTAGGAGCACACCCTTGCAACAAAAACATCCCAATCTCTCGAATTATTCCATCTTTGTCAATCTCCATAAAATGTTTTATTTAAATCAGTTTGGCTCGGAAGTGGGTGCATATCGATGGCGTCCTTTGATCGCAAACCTCGTTGGCAGCCAACCAACCGTCCAGGGCTTGCAAGACGCCTCATTCCATTGAAAGTTCGCTAATACAATCAATTTGATATTCTGTTACCAACTTGTCCATTTGATTTTTGATTTTGTTTGGTTTTGATGAGATAATGAAGTTGTTTTTGGAATTATTTAATGGTGGTTGTAATTATACATACAAATAGGAACTTTTTATGGTTATTTTTGTTAGTAAGAATAATAAAAGAATTGATTCTGATTTTGTAAATGAGTTAAATTAGTCAAATCCATGGAAAGAGGAGTGTTGGTCGTCCACCTACAAGATGGGTCGACGACATCGTTAAATCCGCAGGTCGTATATGGGCAAGACTGGCTTACTCAGTTAAAGACATTTATTCTCATACAAACAAAAAGCACGCGAGTGTCGTGGAACACTCGGTTGGAAAGAAGTTTGTACATTTGACATTTTGCGCACCTTGTGCACCACTTTTCGCACTCTGCACATCTTTTTTTGCGCAATAGGTACTATGCGCACCTTTTTGCACAATTTGTGAAGTTATTTTTATTAGTTTGTGAAGTGTTTCTAGAGCTCAAACTGTCAAGACATTACTCTCTAAGCGCTGGTTTGATGAGTTTCCCTAACTTTCTATTTTTTTTTTCTGTTTTGGATTTTCAAGTGTAATATCTGTTACTTTTCTTTTTTGTTTAGAATTACCTGTTTCTTTTTTATTCTGTTGTTTCTTCCTGAATGTTTTCAAAATCATTTTACTTTTCTTCTTCTTGTAAACAAGTAAGCTAATTAGCATCTAAATGTGAAAACTGTTTAATGGTCAGTAGATATTTAACGTGATCTTTTAATTAGTTACTAAGTACTGTTTGTTTTCCTATGAAATAAAAATAAAATAAAATAAAATTATCAAGGAAAACATGTTTTTTGCTTCTCATGTAAAGTTGTGTTTTGCAGTTATCCTTTTATTCCCCGGAGACAGCGATATGTCGTGACAGTAAAATGGAACGCTTTCTTTTGATTTTCTAGCCTAGCCTCCATCCTCGATACCGTCCGAAAAGGAACTTCGTTCCAATAAAGTTCTTATAGAATGAGATACAAAACAAGATAAGATATTTCACTTCTGGTTACTTTATCTAGAGACGCTAAATGATAGATCATCAAACAGATCGCATGATCTACTAAACATCTCCAAGCACAGCATTATGCCCTTTGTATCCAAGACGTCAGATTTACAAGACATTATTCAAGACAGCATTATGTAGCTTACAAAGACAGTGCTCGCTAAACTAGTGCAAAATTCAAATAGGCTATATCGTATCACAGCAGGGAAGCAGAGATGTAGCCTAGAACTGGGGAATACTTGGGAAAGGGGTAAACTGGGGAAAATGCCGAATTTGGATGGTTGTATGACGCAGCAGGTAGCGGGTTCGATCCCCGCCGTGGGACAAATGTTTGTATGACCTACAGATATTTGTCTCGGGTCTGGGTGTTTCTATGTATAATATTTATATATTTACAAAAACTATATAAGTAGTATATCAGTTATCCGGTTCCCATAGCACAAGCTTTGCTTAGTTTGGGGCTAGATGATGCTGTGTGAAAATGTCCAGAATTATTTATTTATTTATGTAGGTTATTGTATTTAAAAAGGGCACTTGGCGTTTTTCTTAAGAGAGAGGGAAACAGTGCAAGAAAGCAAAAGCAATTTTTATATCTCAAATCTACAGATTACAATCTAGATTACAAATCTATCAAATAAATTATTGTAATCATTTTTAAGTACCTATCTATTTGATTGAAGAAACAGTGAAGGGCGCGTTTTTATTTTTTATATTATTGACTCTTAAATATTCTGTTATTCCAAAAAGGTCGCCATATTCCAAGATAGTCGCAAAAAGGTGTAACAAATCTTACCTACATTTTTTTTTATTTAATATAATTTGCCTCATACACGTATGGTGCAAAGGGAAACCATAGAGCGATCTAATCTGTCCTATATCGCCATCTAGTGAACCGTAAATGAACTATATAGCCCTAAGTCCAACCCTGGTCTGGATGCCGGGACAATGAAATGAACGGCCGAGGTGTCGCGCCACTCCGGCATTCCCTCAGTGAATACTTGATGTGCCGAAACAGGGACCGGGACAAGGAAGGAGAGGTAGCGGGAATCATTTTAAACTTGAATGTAAAGTTATCTACACTTATAACAAACGTGGCAATGGGCTTGCTACAAAAAAACACACATCTTTGTCATAAAACTTATCAATTGTATTTTTTTTTCGTATAAAAGACTTCAACGCGCTGTGACTAAGTTGGATAAAGTTAAATAATATTGGATTATAGAAAAATGATTTTTTCATAGAAATGTTTGCATGCACTGTAAGTTTTAATGTTTGTTGCGGGATAGTTATACCGGGAATCCGAGTTTCGGGATTAGAAATACAATTATCTAAGGTTATAATAGAATTGTCGGCCCAGTAATTTGTACCTGCTTCGAAGCCAGTAATCACTATCAACCAATATAAAGTTCAACTAGGTATTGTGGGGTTAAAAAAATCAGTAGGCACCTATCACTCTCTTCTCTCGTCACTTGTCCCCCGTATCCCCCTGGCACCCGTTCAATGGAATCAAAGGATTTGTGTTCATTACGATCCGTAATAATTGATGTGTCGCGCGGTTGGGCCGAGCTTTTAGTGCTGTTGGCCGACGGCTTCACTCGCGGCGAGAGTGGAGTGCTGACAAATTGATGTTGCTTCTTTTTGACTGACGTATTGGCTGTTATTTGCTTTGGTTGAATCTGTTTGATCCGACACCAAGTTCCTGCCGCACTTTTTGCTCAAAGCGAAAACTGTATTTTTGTTGTGAATCTGAGTTATTGCATCGCGTCATAAGAGAAATGCAACTTTAAGCTCGATAAGCTGAATTTGTTTCACTGTGAGATTGCGAAGAGTACAAAAAGAAGCCTTTACCCTATAGTCAAATCGTAATGACAAAATATTAATAATTAGTATAATGAAAATGAGCCAACACTCATCCTAAATATTGTAAAAAAATCGAATACCACTTAAATGTTTTACTGATAGTATAAACAAAATATTAGCTGTGTTCTTTTAAATACATCTAGCCGTTTTTATCTAGTAAAATAACTTTGCCACTAAAACTGTTTCAAATAAAATCATCAGACGACCTCTGTGGCGCAGCGGGCGAAGGTCCACCTGCGACCCAGAAGGTTGCGGGTTCGATCCCCGCCGCGGGACAAATGTTTGTATGACCTACAGATATTTGTCCCGGGTCTGGGTGTTTCTATGTATAATATGTATGTATTTACAAACAAAAATTATATCAGTCATGTAGTACCCATAACACAAGCTCTGCTTACTTTGGGGCTAGATGATGCTGTGTGGAAAGTCCAGCATTATTAAAAATATTAAAAAAAAGAGCCTGTAGGCCTACTGCCTCTAATGATCTGTAGGTACCTATCAGGTACAGTACAATGATTGAACATGACACCACGGCAACATCTTGCCAACTATCGCGTCAAAGAACCCCATTGCACCCCAAATTCCATTACAAAAGGGTCAAGAGTGTGTCTGTAACCAACCGTGCCCCAATTAATTGATTTTCGAGGGACAGACCTTGGCTTAATATTCAAGCTGCCAGTAAAGAGAATTTCACAGTTAATAATATTAATGCTTTGATTAAGACGCGCTGAAATTGAGTGCTCATTAATTATTCATCGAGTTGTAGTTGTATTTGATAAACAAGTCAAGCGATATTAGTGGATCAGGCAAACTTGTGAGCTACCGCCAAAAATACTTGTAATTTAATAAATCTCTATTTCTCGTACCTTGACCACCTTATCTCTATGGGAGAATAGAGTAAAATGATTTTGGAGTTTAGACAAGATCATATTTTCTACAATGTGATAAAACTTAAAACCTACCAATTTTTTCTCTATTTTTTTTTTTTTTTATCAACCTATGGTGTCCCACTGCTGGGCAAAGGTCTCCTCCAAACTTTTTCACACGTCCCTATCTCTGGCGATTTCCAGATTTTTTCTCTATAGACGTTATTTTTAATAATTCTATTCTATTATTTCTTATGTCTAATCAAAATTATCCTGACAATTCAATTACCCATGATGTAGAGTAATCACATACAAATTAGCAATAGCGAGGTACCTAATGAATGTGCTCAATTATGCATGCAATCAACTTATAGCAACACTACCCCGGACCCCTGATAGTATGGTTGTCACTTTGTGTAGTCTAAGTGAATTACCACTAGTATCTATCTAGGTATAGACCTAGTACAGTTGTTCTATTTTACGAAGGCGGGCTGGTCTTCATTGTGTGTGTAGATTTGTTTCTGTCTGCGTATGCGATACTGAGCGCTCATTCGTCCATGGAGCATTTCAACGCTTACGCACACAGAATCAACTTGCATGTGTTAACTTACACACACAGATAAGACCAACCCGCCTTCTTGAGATGTAGTATGTACAGTCAGCAACGAAAGTCGATTAACATTTTGTTTCACAAATCTGAATATTTTCGAAATCCAACCAACATTTTTGACGTGACACGTCTTATAAATTGGTTTGCCGGGTGACACTTCAAGAAACTGCGTTACGCTCCGCTCACGTTATGCGCTCACAATGAGAGCGAGTGAGAGGCACGCGTCCCTTCCACTCGGGCATGGTTAGCCCGCCTAAGAGCGAGAGAGACAGACATAAAAAGTGTTGTCACGTAAAACTTTCGCCCGTATACCGACTTTACAGGCAACCAATTTTTTTTTTACTAATATTTGAAGATAAAGTCTTGGTTCATAATAATTTCCCAAGAAAAGTTTACTTTTTCTTGGTTATCGAAAACAAAAGCCATTTAAAAAAGTCCAACTGTTAATCGACTTTCATTGCTGACTGTACCTATCGCGTTTTGATACAGTGCAATTGGGAGTATTGGGTAGTCAGTTCCTATCTTTCAATCAATACTTTTAAGCTTAAGATAGGTAATATTAGGTGATCAAATCGGTCTTACTAAATTTATCTTTTAAGACTTAAATACTTGATTTCATACTTGTATTTTTTTCGTTAAGAATTACCTATCATTCAAATAATGAACATCGAACATTTCTTACTAAATTGCCAAGACAAAGCCACCTTTGATATTCATCTTCGCCACGACTGCTGTGAATAAATGATCACAAGCGGCACTTGTGCCTCTTAATTATGCACTATTATAAATTGACAGTAATTACGTGATGCTATGTTTACGTGTTGATATTTAGATTATAGGTACCACGAGAACCTATAAACTTAGCCTTTACATCTATATTAGATGATTTATACATCGTCAGGAGGCAATCCATACCTACACTTAACGGGACGATGTAGTGCCTGGGACATTGTTTGAGTAGGAATAGGCTTGTAGCACCTAAACCATCCTCTCAGCTTAATCAGCCTGGAAAGACGACGTCGATACGTGTGGAGCTGACTAAGCTGCGGGCTTCCTCACGATGTTTTCCTTCACCGTTAAGAGCTTGTGTTAAAGCGCTGATAAATTTTACGAAACGAAAAATCTATTGATGCACGGCCGGGATTTGAACCCACGACCTTCGGATTGAAAGTCTAGGCACAGCCCCATTCGACCAATACAAAAGTATACATTAGGCGTTTTGAAGCGCGCGCTTTGGTAACGGGCGTTTAAAGAACTGTGCGGTGCAATACATCCGTACACATTACGCGATGACGAAACGAGCGCTTCTAGTGACAAAAATCTTACAACGTGCGAATAACGCGCGTAAAAAAGCTTAGTGTGTACTAGCTTTAGCTGAAAGATAGAATTATAGTAGTTAATGCCACAGGAGAACTGCGTGTTCAATATTTTTGATCTATTTTGTAAGCATTTGAGTGGGACTGATTCCGTGGATTCTTATTTTTTTAGAAATATAATTTATTTATTCGATCTTAATATATTTATTTCATAACGCGTTAATTAGTGCGATATTTAAAATAAAATGTATATCTAATATTAAATAGCACACTAACTTACGCGTTAAGATGCAGCAGTAGCATTAAAAAATGGTTTAGAAGAAACACAAGTGAAAACAAACACATCCAACGCTACAAACACTCAAATCAGCTGATTTACACCATTTTTTCAAAAGAAAAATACTAAAGCATCTCAACATTCAATTTGTGTACATCTTTAAGAAATAAATTTAATTTCTGTAGGTAAGCGAGCCCGCCTCGCGCGTAATTGGCAATTTTCTTTTTACGCCATTTTTTCAGCTTTTAAGGAGAAAAATTCGTTAATGCATATTTAATAGCAATAATCGTCTCTCCCTCCTACGAAATTACCTGCTAATGCCCAGGACTTGTTTGAATAGGTATGTATGTATATTTAAAGCATTTAAAACATAGTTTTAATGACGGATGTTGCGTTCAATAAGTAAGTATGTAGTAGGTACCTATTTCCAAGAACTATTTGATCAAATATCTATTAGGTAGATATACTTTCATAAATTATTATTTTCTCAATAAGAAAGACTCAAAGAACACGGCAAAACTCATTTTTATTCTATTCATAATTTACAAAATTCGGAAACACGTCCAGGCCTTCCTCATTCTAAAAACTATTTCGTCTCCAGGGCCCGGGGTAGCGATCATTCCTCCCATAATCCTTCTCATACATAATGCGCGCATATAAATTTCAATTTTAAACCCGCGCGTTTCAGGTTACACCCATTTACGGGATTACGGTGGCTTAAACCCACCTCTATTGCAACAGGGATAAGGCTCAAAATACGATTGTTTGAGGGTAAGACCTAATCGCGTAATGCGTTTGCGACGGCGAGTATAAATAAGCAAGTTTAGTTGCATGATCTTGCTTACTGTAGGTACTGTCGGAAGCAAAAACTACGGTACCAACTCAACAACTCATGAAAGATATCAAAACATAAGGTGGTTTTTTTTATTGAAAAGGGGTTCCTTTTTGGACAGTATCGAAGAAAAAGAAGGAGGCTGGAAAAACAATTTTCTTTCATTTTACCGTCACGACACATGTATATGTCAAATCGTCACAGTGCGAAATGCGCAGCCGCGACACAGTCAATAGATTGTTACATTGTAAGTATGGAAGAGCGTTTCTAGGATACGTTATTGACAATTAATTTATTATATTCCCAGTATAGAAAAGTACTCTTTGCTTCGTTCCAACTGTGTGTTCCACCACGACACTCACGTGCTTTTTATATAACTGGCAGTGTTTTCTACAAGTTTTTTTTTTCTTTTAAATTTTTCAATTTGTGTAACACTATAACACAACTCAGCGCGATGGTTTAAGATATGAATAATCATGGAAGATTTATCAGCTGCTTGAGTTGTAGAACTCGAAGTCCATTACTTACATTATTTTGCTACGCAAATTACTTGCATAAATATGCAAAACGATTACCTACTATACATTCCAAGATGTTTGGTCAAAACAGGAGCTTTAACGGCCGGTTGCTCGAACGCAAATCATCATCGTTACATCAAATCTGTCATTTGACCAATGAGGTCCAAGTATTCCAAGTTTAATCAGCTTGACAATTTGAAAAGCGTTCGAAAAACCGGCCGTAAGACAGCCTAAAATTCTTCAGTTATTTGACGAATATTCTACGTCGAGTAGTTAAATTCTGTATGTGACTGTACTTACTGCTGTATTCCACGATATTGTTCCATGTTCCATGCATTTGTTATTAGTAATTTTTTACTTGTTACGTGATCTGAGTTCTGAGTGTGTGCATTTTTCAGTGTCTCGTGTCGCAAAATTCGCACACGAAAAATTGGCTTACATTATTGTTCTGAGCGAGTGAATGAGCTTATTTTATTGTCTCCTTTCTTGTCATCTATGCTAAATTTTGTCATATATTGTAGTGGGTAATCTAGCGAACAACTGCACATAGCCATTTGAAAAGAACATCATTTTATAGAATGACTTCTAGGTATAAATCTAGGAGGTATAATATATTAGGATATATTCTAATAGAAAAAAATTAAACAATAAATAAACTTAGTGATTTATGGCCTTACTAATAAACGTGGTGTAAAGTTATTTTGACAGTTTACACGCAGGAATAACTTTATACCACGTTTATTAGTAAGGTCGTAAGACTTTAGCAAAGACCAATCATAATATTGACTACTTTACTAACATCAAAAAATGCCTTACGGTAGTAAGAGCTTCAAAAAACATCAGTAGATCATTACCCCTCCAAGCTGTCAAAAAAAAATAAACACATTTTGTAACAGTTGCTGGTAGCCACAACCCTACCCCGAGGTCAAATCAAAAGTCGATTCGGCAAAGCTAACAGGAGGGTTGAAATAAGTAGTCTTTCATAATATCAACAATAAAAATCGATTATATCGCGTTATTTGATGAGTTCCTAAAATATAAGTTTGGTGTCATTGTAAAATCCACAAAAATTGCGTTAAAAAAAAACTGAATGCTTCCACATCAAACTACTAAAACTCACAATACTCGTACTATGCACTGCACTGACCGATATAACTGTCCGTCAGGGTAGCACTAAATAGTTAACATCAGAACCCTGTGGCTAAGCACGTAGAGACCTGGATGCTATCCTAAAGTTTAGTGACTCGTAGGTGACGCAGCCTGGTGTGCTTCTTTTTATTTGTGACGGTCTAGTTGCAGAGATATTCACTAAAATATATGGTCACGGGCAAAAAAGTATTTGCAAATTACTCGGTAACGAGTGCACCAAAACGGATGAACCTTTTTTATTTGGGAATAGCATATCTGTCACTAATGGAAAACTGAATAATAAGCGCCCTAGACTCCTTTATTGTAAGGTTAACAAAATATGTTTAAGATTTCGAGGTTATACTTTTTATTATAACCTCAAAACCATTAAAACCGGAGCTTGGATGTTTATTACTGTCCAAGGCGTTAGAAAGTCATAGGACGCATTGTGATATGCTTCTTCTAATTTGTGCCGGCCTTGTTCTAGAGATATCCACTAAAACATTTCGGGATTAGGTAGTTATTTGTCCAACGTAAAAAATGGTAATTAGGGCCTAAATGAGTGAGATTCCATCAATATCTCGTAACCGTCAAGAAGCGTCACTCGTCAATCAGCGACCCGTAATCCGGATCTAAATAATAGCATTTGGGCAAATCCACGCTAATGTAGCGAACGCCTCTCCCAACGGGCTTCAAATTGATAACATTACTTATTCGTTCCTTCAACTAGGTAATAACGAATTCGATCAACTTTTTTAAAATTTTTCAAAAAACGTTAGAAGGTAGGTAGGTAGAGGTACTTAGTTCTAGGTATAATTGAAAATATTCTGTAACTCGGATTTCCGTAGGTCATAGGTCCACTTAATGATGTGTGGATTGTTTATAAATACCTACACCTACATCTATAGCACATGCCTACATTTTGCAGGATAACAGTCACAAGTTCAATTCTTTAATGGCGTCTGGTCTTTGTTTTTGTAAATAAATTATCTCAATTCCTATTTGGATATATCACGCTGCCACTGTACTACAAAATTAATGAGTATTATATAACTTGATGTGAACACTGAACATGCAATAGCCATTTAAAATGCATTGCAGTTTTACAAAACGAACAAAAATATGAGCATTTACCCGCCGACCGCTAATGTAGCTACTCCCTGCGGACTTTAACTTACATTGCTTTAAAAATCCGACTAGAGGTTCATAAGCCGTTCGGTAAGAGGTTCAACAATAAGTACGGAAGAAAGCTGAATTTTTGATGGGATTTTTTTATTTTTATGAGGGTTCAGAATAGCTTTGTGTAAACCGTTGAGTCGAACCTGTACCAGCTACTATGAGTTATCAAAAGGATGTCTATGTAGGAGGTATTTTGGAACTGTCATATTTTTGGGTGACATGAGGGTACCATAATTATGTATCGGTTATAAATAAAATAACAGTTGTACCTATTATAATTATAAATATTCAATTCTTTAATTTATTATAATTATAATTATAAATATTCTTTTACAAATATTCGTTCAAATTATTCACACTTTTCAACCGACTTCAAAAAAGGAGGAGGTTCTCAATTCGTCTGTATGTTTTTTTTTTTTTTTTTGTATCTTGTTACGCGATTGCTCAGCCATTTGTTGACCGATTTGCAAAATTCTTTTCATGTTTGAAAGGGTATACTCCAGAGGTGGTCCCATATAAATTTTATTCCTGAGGGATTGATAGTTTCCCCGTAAAACTCTAAACACCTTCCCTCCTAGCCATGTCACAAATAGAAATCGAATCGACAGCTTGACGCCCTGAGTCACACCGCGTTTCGAGTCAAACATTGAAGTCGGTTTTCTTTTTAGTATAAAAACGTAATTATGTAAAGTAAAGTCGTATTATTTTATTAATTAGGAGGTATTTATTTTCACACAAATACACTCTTTCACCGAAATAGTAACAGACAAAAATAGCTTATGATTGTTAAAGTAACTATATTTAAATCTTTACCCTGGCTCACATTGAAACTTAAACACATATCAATATTCATAACTTAATCGAATTTAAGCCATCACTTCTAATAACCGAAGCACATTTGTTCGAAAGCCATTTGTTCAAATTACACATACACATTTAAATAGAGACAGTATCGTTTACTCACGTCATAAATTCTAATAAACGTAAATGATCAAATTAGAAAAATTAAAAGTGATAAATAAAGGGCAATTAAGCGTTATTGTGTAAAAAAAGCATAAATTAATGTAGCGATGGGATGCGACGCAATTCTAGTAATTGAAGAGTAGAGATGGGAATAATATATTTTAGTTTTATTTTAAACAATGGATTTTGAACGCAGTTGAATTATGAATTGATGTAAAGGTTGATTTTGTTGATTATTTTTAATACGTTTATGAATAAGTATTTTAGTAAATTAGTAAGTATTATATGCACACGTCCAACGTAGATGATGAAATTACAAAAAAGAAAATTATTTGTTTTGTTCACAAAACGACTTTGGGTTATAATAATTATGACGTAAACGATAATAATTCGTTTTATTTTATTATATACAGGGTGTAAAAAGACTGCTACCGAAAACTGAGGGATTGCAATCAGACCATGATTCTGAACATATTTATCGAAAAAAAAAACTCAAAATTTTTTTTGACTTAGCTACGTCATTTTATTTTATTTTCTAGTTTTTTCATTTATCATTCATTTATAAAAGAAAAAAACAATTATATTACACCATGCAGTTTTATCAAGCTATCGCGTGCAAACGGGTATTTTAGTGAGAAGTAAATTTTACAAATGGTCAGCACTAAACTGAGTCACACGTGCTTTAATTACTCGCTTTATTGCATTAATTAGAACGCGTAAAGGGTTCCGTCGATGGAACGGAATCCTACATGACTACAGAACCCCAATCCGTCATTGTTTTCAATTGTATAAGGGTCATTATCATATTTAATTGGGTTATTAATTAATTGTTTATATTAGTTTTATAAACAATTAATTAGTTTTTTTTGAACTGCGATACGTTAAAGCTAAATTTTTACTGTCTCTCACATTATACCAATCCATACTTCCATACTAATATTATAAATGTGAAAGTAACTTTGTCTGTCTGTCTATCTGTCTGTCTGTCTGTTTGTTACGCTTTCCCAAAACGGTTAACAGATTAAGCTGAAATTTAGCATAGTTAAAGGTTGTATCCCAGAGAAGGACATAGATTACTTTTTATCCCGAAAAAATGAAAAAATCTCGAGGGACCGCGGGTAACACCGCGGGAGCGCAGCTAGTGTTTTATAAATTCAAAGTTTTGTCTCGGCTTGTTGCATGCCATTGATTTACACAAATGTGGTGTATAATCGATACGCCCAAAAGAGATTTCTTTACGAAGAAAATATCGAAATAGCTCCTGTAAAGAATATTTGATTGCGTTTCATAGCAGAATCCATTTACGCTAGTTTCATGCCGGAAATAAATAACGGAAAATTCAGTGGAAATATTATAAAACTGCTTCATAAAAGGTGAAAAATAACTTTGAAGGAGTATCAAAGAGAGCTATTATGAAAAATCGTAACGCTTTTACTGGGCGGACCGCGCTGCATTATTCATGAGCACCTGTATTGTACAGCGTATAGTTATTTATAACGTTTTCGGGTGGATATCGTTATTGGGGTGCACGCCCCGCCCTAGTCGAGTAGGTTCTATACTTGATTTATTAAACCGTGTTTAGGTAGATAGTGTAGAAAGTTGATTTATAAGATCATTTTCTGGTCTATGGTTTTTGTTGTAAACGACTAAGATTTACAGAGAATAATAACATAAAGTTAATAAATTAAAACAAAACTTGGTTAACTTTACCTTTATGCTTCTTAAGTTAGTTTAAAATGACAGACCCTGTATAAATGGAGTTACGTTATTTCAATAAATGAAATAAAAAGATATCTTAAAATAGCTTTCTTCTACGCATTAGTCTTGAATGTCCAGAACTACCTACATTACCTATGTATTCTGCAAATTACTAAAACCTAAAAATTGTAATAAAAAAATTACAAGGAAAAATTACTATAACCGCTAAAAATGAATGTAGGTACCTAATGAGCTAATTTATATTCAAAATAAAACAAACTCAAATAATCCGAGACACACTTCTATTAAGCGAGAAACAGAATATAAGTTAACATTGCAGCTTGTTAAAACATAAATGAGAAAATTCAGAAGCAGAGACGTCTCTCGAATCCAATCTTGCGTTTCCCCGGGCGCCGCGGTAATTGCTTAAGAGAAAAATCCAAATGAAAAATGAAAAGGGATTCCCTTTTCAGAGGAAAAATTATATAATTGAATATCTTCTCCGTAAGTATTATGAGGTATAAAATATGATAATTGAGTTTTTGCTCACGGCGAGCGAGGCTTGTTATTTTCATCTTTATACCGGGCTAGCTTTGAGTAGGGTTGCCATCCGTTCGGAAGTAAGGCGGTAAGTTCGAATGAATTAGTGGCAAGCTCTAGTGGCGGAATTTTTAGGTCCCCTAAGAGTCTCCGTCATGGCTAGCCAGGACCGACAATCTCAGTTAATAACACACACACATCTATTATTGTGACCACACAGAGCAGGAACAAGCACAATGCAGTTAAGTATATTTTTCCTATTAAAATAATATAAAGTAAGTACATAAGTAATTGAATAATCGTAAGTTGCCAAAAATATTTCAGAATAAGCAGTTTGAAGATGCAAAGCAACTTATTAATTTCTCCAATGTTTTACTATCGTATTTCTATTGTAGTTTTTAAAAATATAAAACGGTTCAAATGAGGTTAATAATATAATTATAATAATTTGGCATTTGTCAAATAAATTATTTATTAAAATCCTCGAAACGCTCTGCCGTACTAACAATGTAGCAATCTATGAACTGCGATTGCGTACTTCGCACTGTGACGTTTTGACATATACGTGTGTCGTGACCACAGACCAGAAGAAATAACCGAAATTCGTGGTCGTGACGCAAAAGTCGAACACTTTTTTTCGTCTATCCCATCCGATACCGTCCGAAAAGGAACTTCATTCCAGTAAATACTTTAAGCTAATTTAGCACAACATTCATTCATTTCACTCAGGCAACCCTATATAGTTTGAGTAGCATTAATGAACGCGCTGCGGTTTTCAACTAAGATATTGTGTTACACGTTTTCGAATTTAAACAACACACATTCTGAAATTTTAATGAATATGCTTTGCATATCTTTGCTGTATGCAATTTTATGAACAGAGATCATATTTTATTAAAGACATTAAAAATAATATTTTAATGTTTCTAATCTTACTTACTTAGGTACTACGAAAATTATATTTTCTGATTGTTGATGATTCATAAAAGAATACCATAAAAATTACGACTTCTCATTGCAGTTTCTTAATAGTAGTATTTTCTTTTACCCACAACACGTGTGATTTCTCGAATATCTATTTCATTGATTGTTGCTTTGAATACCCATTTATTTTTCTAAATTTAAGAACGTTAAATCGCTATATCGCGACTCGTATGACTCTTCATATTAAAATCAAGATTTTATGAAAGTAGGTAAAACGGGTGTCACAACACTCATTTACACTATTTACTTGAGACACGATCAAATCGAAACTCGCAGGCAAATCTTCAAACGACAACGTCAAAGGCACGACCGATTCCTGGCGAATTAAATTTACGTGTCCCGCGGCGAGGCCTTATCGAGTTTGCTATCAAAGAGCAGCCATTTTTCAAAGTTCCATCGAGTCAGGTATACGACCAATTGTGGTTCCGCTTTGTTCTCTCCTTTGAGTTTACGAAGTTACCGAGTTTCGGGAGGAATAATTTGTGTTGCGCGCGCCGCGATACGATTACCGAGTTCTGAATCCGATCCGGACAATCGAATTCCGGCCGCTTGGCGAACTTTGCTGGTTCGATTATAATGAGACGAGTTTAACTCAAACTTTCACGAATTATGTATTCGAATTGAAATTTTGGTTGAATTATGGAATTATCAGTTTGGAGTGAGAGAAATGTAAGCCTGGGATGTGGTCATTTCCGTTTAGATAAAAAAAACAAAACAAAAAGGTTGCCTGGAAAAAATCGCTTTCAGCGATAAGGCCGTCTATTGTACTGATTTCGAACGTGTTTTATTTATGTGGTGTTTTTTTAATAATTGGTGTACAATAAAGTGTTCATTCATTCAAAGACACGGTGAAGGAAAACATTGTGGTGAACACAGTTGTGCTATCTATAGATCGTTTCTAACGATCCTTAGATAGCTTGACTAATCCTGTTGTATTTTGTAATTGTAAATATATGTAAATATGTATATTTTAAGTAAATAAGGTACTACTACCTTATTTACTTAAAATATACTTAAATATATTTCTTGTGTATGTACATTTTGAATAATTAAAAATTTTGTTTCAAAAAACCCAGTTATATTAAGTTACTTAAATTAATTACAGGTTATACTCGTAAGTGACCAGTATTTACTGTATAACCTTGCATGGATGGATCATATTAAAAAGTCAGCCGAATTATTGTAAACTGTTTACTCACGAACAAAATGTCTCCCCAAACAATATTGATTTCAAACACTCGCCCCCAGGGATCCTACAAAGAGATGAATAAGCAGGCAAGTCACGAGCCGTCGCGACTAACCTCGTTCCGGGCCCGCTACTGATTGCAAACGACTCCGGCGACGACATGACAAACATGATTTCATGATACCGGGATTAAATATGATTGGTTCTTTGGCTGATCCGTACGCGCCTGGTCTGTGATGGACTTTAAGGTGGGATTCCACGAAGCGAGTAGATGGGCGAGTGATATTAGCCGAGTGCTCAGTGCATGTAGATATATCATCGGCTGAATTAATTAATAAAAACTTTATTTGACACAAAAAAATAAAAATAAAAGAAAAAAACCGCCTCAACGAACACTCAAATCACCCTGAAATCTCTACCTATCATTTTGCTGACTCGCCTATATCATAATTTTGATCAAGCTTTATAGCTCACAGTTCCCTGGCATCGCAGTAAATGCAAATTGCATAAAATCGAATATTTTCCTTCCCAAATTACTCGACGAATATTTTAATTTGTATCAGTTGCAATTAGCTACGAAGCTCTACGCTGTAGCTATGACGTAGCGAGTATTGCTACGTGTTTTGTCAGACGCGACAAGAGAGACCTACTATCTTCCAATATTCTTACTCCTTTGGCAAACATACAAAAACCTAAAATCCAACAAAATAACTTTTTATAAAGATGTCTCAGATAACGCTACATTTTACTACAGTAAAATTTCAAATAATACATGCATCAGTTTTAATATTTTGTAAGATTTTGTAATGTTTGACATAGTTGATGTGAACTGGAGGATCAAATTGCGACAAAAAGTCGCGTCGTGAAGAGGCGGCTGATAAAATAAGATAATTTCCGAGATTCACAGACAGCGCAGAGATAATGGCTTTCGTTAATATTAATGAATATAAACAATGTTTAATTTCTGAAAGTTGGGAGGTATTTTAATTTTCTCTTAAAACTTTATACATTTTGATAATCTGCTAGAATATTAAATGATACTAACCATTACAAACTAAGAGATGTAAATAATTATCGCCTTTTAGTATTTACAAAGCTATTTTATATTCTTTTACTTAAATAATTTTAAATTAAACGTAAACAGGTTCACGACTGTATCCCCAAGGTGCGGTAGACATTCTCTCAGATCTTTTTATGTTACTTATTCCAGATCCTTTGAAGATGTCTAAGGGGGGTAGTCAGAGGCATGTCCAAACACATATTTGATACATGCCCACATCTTGCAGAAGTTAGTATTCCACACGTGACAGGTTGTAATAAAATAATAGGGCGTAAATGGAAAATGTAACTACATTCTACATTTCATTTTTGCTCCTCTCTTTTAACTCACACAGTTTCATCACGAAATGAAAAAATTATAATTTAGAATAAGTATATTTTAAATCGTTTGAACCCTTCACCCGCATAGTGGTCAGAATAAAGGGCCAGCCACACTCAATCTTTCCGCGTCGATCAACGCACACTTGATTTATTTTTTATGGCTACTGTATGCTGGCGTCACGAATGCCCGATGGGTTAAATCGCAGTTGATACGCTGATTAGACGCAAATATCTTGACTTGAGAGAAATATGAGAGAAGTTTAGTTTTTTGTAAATTTACATTGTTTCTAACGGATATTAATATTTTAGGACTGTACTAAGGCTTTGGTTTATTTAATACTAGCGGTTTATTTAATACTTTAAACCAGTGTGGTGAAAGAAATTATAAGTGCGCCTCTAAGAGGCTCCTTTCATGCACTAAATTATGCTCTAAGCACTTACCAGACTAGTAACACTGCAATTTAATAAAGCCCTAATAAAAAGTTTTATAGTCGAAACATAGATGTATATTTTTTATTTATGTGTAGTTTTTTAGCACCATTATTTTTCTAAAGCCGTGTACACACTCAAAATCGCAGCGGCACGTGTTTGTCGTATTATCGCACAATATTGTGCGACGCCCGCGGCGACGCAGCGGGCGGCATTCCGAGCACGCCTTGTTGACCGTGGTTAGTGTTGAAATAACGTAAATGAATCGAAAATGATAGCCCCTATATTTGCTTTTAATAGACGATAAAAAGTCAATACAATTGCTCAATGATGATGATGTTTTTATGTAAAATATATCTTGGCTAAATATAAAAAGATTTATTTTTTTCTGAAGCTTTTGGATTAGTAATAGAACAGATAAGTGTAAAAGTGATAAAGTTTTTGGTTTACAAATTTTAAAAAAATATTGTTTTCCATTCAACGTGTGACTAATGCATAAAATCTATGCTTTTTGTTTCATAATTTCGAAATTATGTCGAAGTTTCGAAATTTCTTGAATAAACGTTATGGCTAGATATTTTATTTTATGTTTTGCTTATCTTGTCTCCATTTTCAGCCGACTTCAAAAAAAGAGGAGGTTCTTAATTCGTCTGTATGTTTTTTTTTTTTGTATCTTGTTACGCAATTGTTCCGCCATTTGTTGACCGATTTGCAAAATTCTTTTTTTGTTTGAAAGGGTATATACTCCAGAGGTGGTCCCATATAAATTTTATTCCTGAGGGATTGATAGTTTCCTCGTAAGACTCTAAACACCTTCCCTCCTAGCCATGTCACAAATAGAAATCGAATCGACAGCTTGACGCCCTGAGTCACACCGCGTTTCGAGTCAAACATTGAAGTCGGTTTTCTTTTTAGTATTAAAACGTAATTTTTACATCACTATATTACCCTGATTTTCGAAGTGGGTTTTCAATGAACCTATCAAAGCTGTGTTAAATGAGTCATCAAACGTAATTCAGCAACAAAATCAAGATCCAATTACAGTACATTTAGCATCAATAGCTCCACTTGAGCCCACGCTAGCGTCGCGTGCCGCTCAACATGCTTTGTTTATCCCGAATCGGGGCAATTTAGCGTTAAGCGATCGCCAATTTAGGGTGACACACCCTACGAATAAATAGTTACTTCGCTTGCGGCTATTAACTTTTTCTCTTCAATTGTGCGTGTGTCGTACGATTTTTTACGGACAGTGTACACGCGGCCTTATGTTTGGATTCTTGATTGGTATCAGTTCCGGGTTGATGTTTGAAGACATTTATTTTATTTTTATGGCCGGGTTATGGCGTTTTGATTTAGTGACGATTGCTTTAATGGCTTGGATTGTGACCACAAACTAACCGATGATAATGCGAATAAAAAAACCTAATAATTGGAAGAGCGTTGTTGATTATCAGATTCATGGTCATGAATTTTGAAAATAAATTTTACTACAAAGACGGTTTTCAGTTCAAAATAAATTCAAATAATCTCTAAGTAGGTTTACTTAGATAAATATTAAGCAATTTTGGAATGGAACTACCTACTTTTGAATAAAAAGGTATTAAATTAATTAACTCTTACTTGAATTACTTTCTACGTACGATATTTTAAGATAGGAAATCAGTCAAATAGTTACTGAGCTATGGAAAAATTTTTGCGTCATCAGACCGCACATGTAATGTAGGTATAAGGCGGGCCCTAGACCATCAATTATATTGCGCAATGTAGCGTATTGTGCAATATTATTGACCGTTTGGATTTAAAGCACATTTCAATATTATTGTACAATAATAGTACATTATGGTACTAGTAATATTGTAATATTGGTGATTACCGCCGAGGCAAATAATTGAGACCCGAGCCATCGGCGAGGGTCTTAATATAGCCGAGGAAGGTAATCATCAATACACACGTGTATCATACGACGTTTTTCAACACACTTGTGAATAAAATAACAATAAAAACTAATTTCAAACAGTGAAAACGAGTTGTGAAAAATGTTTCGCTATTGCGGGAAAAATGAATCAGTTTTCCTATGCGCGCGCATTGCGATCGGCCACAGACTATATTTCCGCGCCGCGCACAGGGTTTGCGCCTATTCTGCCACGTACAAAATGGGGAATTTAAAGTTTTCTTTTATTACAGAGAAAACAAAAGTTATATTTGAGTGAAAGTTTTATTTATTAAACACGTACGACTTAAAATTATCTATTTAAATAAGAAGTTGCATAAAATGAGCAAGCAATAGGAACATTAATTTATTTGTTCTGTTGAACACGATCTTTTTTCTGAATAAAAACTTTTTTAAGAACAAAGCAACTCAATCAATAAAATTTAAAAAAAAAATCTATTACTCACTAGTGAGTTATAGTAATGAAAAAGTCACAGTTTGATTATGGGTGTCATTATGTGCCTAATTGCGGTGACCATAAAGCCACTTTATGAGCAAGTGTGTTGAAAAATGTATTATACAATGTTATTGTAGGTCTAGGGCCCGCCTAATACGCACAATCGTTCCTTAGCTCTCTGAAGTAGCTGCGCAGAACCCCGTTTTGATGACGCCTAAAATCATGCTATCTCGCTTACTCTACCAAACCGCGCAATCGTCTATTGCACCTTACTTCAGAGAGCTAAAGATCCGTTGTGCTTACTTATATCAAAAAATATCTAAGTGCGTGTAACGTCACAAACTCATAGCGCGTTGAGTCACAGAGCCGGCTCGGTGTTCGTTAATGACATTAATTAATGTTTAATTGAGCCAAATAGAGTATCAATTTAGCGGACAATTGGATCATGTACGCGAACCCGTTCACTTGGTATTTTCCATGTGCTTTTTATATTCTTTTATGTTTTTTTTATTGCCACATTTCTTAGGACAAAATATTTCAAGCCAATTGCTGTTTGATTAATCTCGTAGGACTACCGACGCACTTTGTCAAAAATAAAATCGAAACTTGGAGAAAAAGTACTGATAGTAGTGACGATTTAAAGAGGTTGCATTTGACGATTATCGTTTCGTATGAAGTGTTCTAAGAATTCATTATAATAACAGAGTATTCTGATACGATACAAATGTCATGCGTCAAATACGACCTACCAATATCCAATATCAGTTAGTGTTCTTATAGGCGGCGATGGGCTTGCAACCTGTCACGTAAGGAATACTAACTTCTGCAAGATGTGGGCATGTATCAAATATGTGTTTGGACATGCCTCTGACTACCCCCCTTAGACATCTTCAAAGGATCTGGAATAAGTAAGATCTGAGAGAATGTCTACCGCACCTTGGGGATACAGTCGTGAACCTGTTTACGATTACAATATACCGATATTTTACACATAGATACGTAGGAACCTTTTTTGTATTTTGGCTACATTGATTCATGCGAAAAGGTAAAATTTTATACATGGCAATACATAAATTATAACAGTTCCTACAAAATGTTGCCATTCTCTAGCTGTATAGGAAGCCGAACGAGCAAGCGTCTCAACAGTTCCATTTAACCACATTAATTAGCGCTGAATTGACTTAAACAGCGCAATTAGGTATGCGAGTGTACCGCAGTATGACAAGTGCCTTATAATTGCCTACAATTGATCCGTGTATGCCAAATCGTTATAACTGACAAGCCAAAGATGTGTAACAAAGGTTTTGACAAACAGCGTCTTTTTATTTCCAACATTTATGTGCAAGCTTTTGTATCTAAACAGAAAGAAAAAATGTAGTATGTATCTCTCTCTAGGTCACCGACTAAAATTATTTAAATTATAACACACAGATTTAATATTCATATTTTCAAATTACGAGAAGAAAATATTTTGTGACAATGACAAAACGATCGTTCCTTATTTGAAATAATTTTATTGGTATTTTCGTTCTTTATCGATCTCACTAAAAAAGAATCGTTCTATTTTTGAATTGGTTTTCTATTTAGTATTTCGTAATGCGTTCGAAATTCAAAGGGCATTATTGTTCTCACAAAATTGCAAACAGAATCCTGGCGTTTAAAACAACGCTGGACAAGATGGCGGCGCATCCGGTCCGGCCGGAAGTGCCACTAATGCGATATACAGCTTATCGCGCCGACACGTGCGATCAGTCGAGATTGTGCCTTCAAATAATCAGTAGCCAGGAATTTATGAGAACTTACTGCCGACTACGATGTTAGAATAGATTAGGAGACCGTTTCATAATTATAAAGTTACAGAGTTAAAGTAAAGTTGCTCTAGAAGTTCATAATGTTTTCACTGTAAAATAGTTTTGATACTTAGTATTAATAAATGAGTAAAAAACGATGTTTGTGTAGGTGTACATATTTTACCAATATTTAATCAAAAATATTCTTCGTAAATATTAAACAACTTATTTTTTTATCAGTTCCTTTGCCATAGTAAGCTTCTGTAAATTGAAATACATCTATGAAATGTCTATAAAATAAGGTATGCCAGTGACCTTTGTACAGTCACCTCAATAACAATAGATTCTCGTAGCGTTGACATTATGGCAATCATTTGAATACGTCAGCGCGTGCGCACGATGCTTCTATAATTTTATGAGAGACTAATGAAATTGAAGTCATTGAAATAATTTGTTACGAGAAACGACCTTGATCATTTCACAATAATTTTTTTTTTGTTTTATTATATATTTATTTCGCTTCCACATGTTTTTGAAGGAACAAACATTATTAAGAAGATTCATTTCCACTTTTAATACTAATACTATTTAGAACAAAAAACCTTGTTTGCGATTATTCAAATTATGGTGATACAACTTTCAACAAACAAATGCACAAAAAGTGCGAAGCCAAGAAAAAAGTATTTAACATTTGCTATATTTTTTAACATTTTGATTCCAGGTCTACGCTACTATCTACGCCTATTCCAAATTTCATCTAAATCGGTGCACTGGTTTAGGCGTGATTGAAACACAAACATACAAATATCCAAACATCTAAACAAACTCACAAACTTTCAGCTTTATTATATTAGTGGGATAATGGGATTTAGGCAGGGTTATGATGATCATAACCCTGCCGTTGGACAGACACATTGCAGTCAAGAAACTCACCGGCCTACCAATACCTAAAGCTCTAAAGGCTGCCGAAGACAGGGAGAAATGGAAAGGCATGATGCATCGAGTAATCAACCAGTCCAGACTAGACACGACCTTCAGCAATGAAGATATCGACTAAGAAGAAGATGATCATCATAAAATAAGACATTTATACTTCACCTTCTTTTACCATAAACTTGTAAAACATTTGCATCAAATTACATCAACATAAGCTTATTCGAAAACGCACGAATTTAATTTGTAGAGGAAATTCATTTGAACCATCTCCACTGCAGAGTGGTTTTACACCACGTCTTCAATTACAACTCTGCATACTAAGGGCACACGAGTAGATATATCAAAAGACGAACTGAATTTCATGAACATTTTTAATTGAAAATCTGGGTACAGTGTACTTATCGCACAGTGAGAGATTTCTTTAATTTTGATGATGATGATCATATTAAAACGCTATTTACACGGTACTATTCTGGCATATTTACTTACTATTCTTGAGTCTTGCTTTCTCAAACGGAGCAAGAGCTGATATTCTGTGGCAAGCAAGAATAGTATGCCAGAATGGTATCGTGTAAATTGTAAACATGATTTTAAGTAAATGAGTAAACTGGTGAATTGATAAAATTTACTAGCGGGGAAATTGACCAGATGTACGCTAATTCAATTAAATAAATCTAATATGGTTGTTAATTCAAAGATTTTCACAAAACGTTAAATAGAAATATTAAAGTTTTATAACACTATTTCCTGGTCTACTTTAACAAAAAAGTTGGTAAGTATATTTACATCTATGGTGTCTTTCTATTTTAGGAAGGATTTTTTCTGTTACTACTGTTTAGAATACGTTTGTGCTTTACGTACCGAGCAATGTATTACCATAATAAATGTATCAACTGTCTAGAGTCGCGACGGCAATTTGTATTCTAAATTGTTATTAAATTATGCGCGTAACTGAATTGAGCGGCTGAAAAATGTTGAATCATTGATGTGCGTCGGTACAGAAAAATAACGGCTATCTTACTAAAGGAGAATGTTGAAAAAATGCCCATAAAGTTGACTATGTATTCGATAACTTTGGAAATGTTACATACCAGAAAGACATCGCTTTAAGCGATAAAGCCATCCAGTATCATTGTCACATACTACCTAGATATAACTTTTCTTTGTGTAGATAGTTTTAAAATTATTCTATTCCAAATTTTTTTTTCAAATTCAAATTAAAATTCATTTTATTTCAGATGTTATTATATTATATTTATTTATATAAAAAAACATATATATCCTGTTTATATATACCCTGTATATACAGGGTGTAAAAAAAGACTGCTACTGAAAACTGAGGGATTGCAATCAGACCATGATTCTGAACATATTTATCGAAAAAAAAACTCAAAAAATTTTTTGACTTAGCTACGTCATTTTCTTTTATTTTCTAGTTTTTTGCTACTAGTACAACATAATAAGACCTACCTAATCATTTCATTTATAAAAGAAAAAAACAATTAAAACTCAAAATCCAGCAATCTACGTATAAAAACGCGCCCAGTACATACGCAAACAGTGATCTTCAAACGCTGTTTTCTCCGGATATAATGATTTTTTCGGAAAATCCTTTTGGATTTTGTTGTGTTTTGGGATGCTGTACCTAACCCTTTCGGCTTCGGTAGACGTCTTTTTACACCCTGTATATATTATTATTTTTTATTTTGCAGAAACCGAGACGATCCCAATCAAAGATACAAACTCTAGCTTTTGGATCTAAAGTATCCCAGTAATACCCCATCGAAATTAGTCGGCTATCACAGGAAATAATAATCATTTCATAATAAATTAGTATCATTAATATCATTCTCAAAAATATCGTGTGGTTTACAAAATGTAATTTACACAATTCATCAATTAAGCCGTACTCTCATTACGGCCATTAATTCAACACCATTTTGGAATCGCTATCGGAGAATCAAATAAAGCGTCGATTAAAACCACATTATGATGTACAGACAGCTCCATATTTACATTAGGTACAAAATATGGAATATTTGGATGTTTTTTATTTATTTTAGAGAGTTTAAACGAGAATTGTTTGAAATTTTAGTTTTTCGCAGTTTTAAATCATTCATATTCCGGCATGTCGCATCGTAGCATCTAAAAAACTCGAATACTGTCAAGTCCATGAAGGTAGATAGCGTTTTTGAGAGCACTTAAAATTCTTCAGAACTAGTGCCACGACAAGAGGAATACTGTAAAATCAACCGTCGATTTGGATTTGTGTCTAATTTATAAGTCTGATAGGATTCCACTTGGCAAAACAGCTCACGTTTTGGCTAATCAAGCAATCAAATAAAACCAATGTTTGAATATCAAAGTGAATGAAAGGAGCCTCCTCAGAGGCGCACTTATAATCCTTTCAACACATTGGTTCGAAGGAACTAGGGACAAGATAAGAATACCAATGTCAATTTGTTTACCGTGTTCTTTCGGCGACAGTACTCGGTACAGTCGCGCGAGTAATTGGTCGGTGTAACGAACCCGTTTCGCGTCAACCCTTGCGCCCGCATGCCGGCCTAATTGTCCGCATTAATATGACAAATAGATTACGAGGCCTGTTGTACCCGCGATGTGATACTGTAGGGTTATTTGCGATTCACTCACCGCTTTTGACACCCAAATATACATACTTATATGGATCATAGTATGTCTTTAGTACCTATGATGTATTTACTAGTATCACTGCTGGTTTAAAAGAACTAGTGATACGACCAGAAAAAGATCTTTTGTTTGTTAATTTGTTACTTCAATTTTAATAAATACCTAATGCTGGACATTTTACACAACATCTTGCAAATTGCAAAAAAGCAAAACTTGTGTTATGAAAAAATTGTACATCATTAGGTATAGGTACGAGACCCGAGATAAATATTTGCAGATCATACAAACATTAATTCGGCGGGTTCTTTTAAGCAAACGCGTCAAACGGGCCTTCAGCCTTCACCCACTGCGCCACACATCTACATCTACACTAATATAATATTATAAAGAGGAAACATTTGTTTGTTTGTTTGTTTGTTTGTTTGAATTGAATAGGCTCCGAAACTACTGGACCGATTTGAAAAATTCTTTCACCATTAGAATCCTACATTATCTGTGATGAACATAGGCTATAAATTATTTTCAAAAAAATTAGAGATCCTTATGAAAATTGCAATAATGTAACCAAAGGTGTAAAAATTTTGAACATAAAATTCTTTATATCGCGTGCGCTGCGATAACTATTGATGATAGAACAAAAAAATGTTCTACAATATTAAAGAACGTATCAATATCTACAAAAAAGTCAGCAATAGCATATGTCCAACTATTGTGGTTGTGTCAGAATAACAACTTTTATAATTTAAAAAGTGAATAAAAATGCCGACCAAAAGCAGACCACGTTATTCTTATTTTGGTATTTATTCTTATCCAAATAAATTCCTTCGTAGTAAAGGCTGTTTCAGTACCCGTCGATTACTTTTTGAATGATTGAAATCGGACATTTTATTCAAAAGTTATCATGAGTTTAAAAATGTAAGATACATCGCGACCACAGAATAAATATCAGTTAGTACGGTAGGACAAGTGTCTGGGATTTTTAACACAGGTAACGGGATATTAACCATGATTAATACCATAGATACATCATACCATATACCATAGATCATGGCGTATGCAACTGCGCCGAAATATCGGGAAACTCAAAAAACATTAAAGCATGGTAAATATCCCGTTAACTGTGTTAAAAATGTTGAAAACCATGATAGTTTAAAAAGTGTCTGTGAACTATGGAATGGGAGAAGAGAGTGGTAATATATCAATGAAATATATATGGGAGGTAGGGGAGCATTGGGCAGTCGGGAGGTTTGGACACCCCCGTGTCATGTCGGCCATAAACCATCATGCCTGCCTATCGTCAAATCAGAATTTGATCAGTTAGAATTGACCATGTATGGGGGTGGATTGGCATGACTAATGGTGGATTGGCATGATGGTGTATGGCCGGCATAACACGGGGATTTGCTGGTGTCCAAACCTGCCTTACTGCCCAATACTCCCCTACCTACCTTAGACCTTACCTACATATTAACCTCTAAACTTTAAAGGATCATACATCCCGCTCCGGGACCGCCATGTTGTTATTAAATTTTTGTTAAATACCTATAATAAACCCGTGCGAAGCCGGGGCGGACAGCTATGTCTAATAATATGATTTCCGAAAACCTTGGGTATCTAACCTAGTAGCATTAACAGGAGTGCGCACGTCGCTTCGACACATAAATTCGTTAAGCGACCATTTGTCGAAGCGCGCTAATCCACAGCCTGACTTAATCCTTATAGCAAATTGTATTGTCAGCTGTTTGTTTTCATGTTATCGTATTTTCATGGCCCATTTGAATCAATTGTACGTAAATTGAGCTTAAAGGTACGATTTTCAGTAAAATTCAGATGAGCTTTTGCTAAAACCCAAAATAGTTCGTTGCACATATTTTTCTGAAATGAAATCCATTGAGGTTAATTTCAAAGGTTGCATTTGAGAGTTAATTATACTATGCCAACACGGGTCTTTGATTAGGTACCTACCTATATTTATGAGTTCATATAGGACTCTATTTACCTACACGTTAAACACGTTTTTGTTAGAAGTTAATAATGTAATGTACCTATGTTGGTAATTTTCACTCAAACCTCAATAATTCATATTCAGTTTCTTCAATATCATACCACTTTCCCCATTCTCCTTTAAATTATACTCAATTACTTGTCAAAGTCAAAACGAAGTCTCAATCTTAATTAAGAGGATCGATACTTAACTAATTAAAGTTTAAAGTTAATTTACAAAGTGGGTTTAACCTCGATATTGACAATTAAACTCTGCTTGATTCGATTAAACAGAATCTTGTAGACTTGAGTAAACGGGAAAGTTTCATGAGCGGTGTTTCAAAGTCGGCGTTCAGTTTAAAAAAAGGTATAGACAGATTTCATTTTACTCCACTACAAAGAGTTTAATTTTTTAATAGGTTTAGTAGACACATATCACAAAAATATTTGTGAAGTTTTGCCCTTGTTCTGAGCTAACCTCGTAGTTTTTAAGTTTTGACAAATATTAAGATGTTTAATGAAGACACCTTTGTAGACCTCTTTGGTACTTTGATTTAAATGTACTCGTATTGTAGCTCGTAGCTGTTATTCTTGGTTTAAAAGAATTTTATGAGAATTTCCCGATAGCTCTATTGGCTTAGGCAAGGCTTAGAGCAAAGTCACGACAAGGTAGAGGTTGCGGGTTAAAATCCTGGCTGGATCAAATTTCTGCTGTGATTTCATAATGTCAAACTCTGTAAAAAGAGTTTATAGCAACGAAGAATGCTTATGTAGGTCAAGAAATATTGTATAGTCGTATGACCGTAGGTTGAACATTTATCAATGAAAATCTGTGCATGTAATGATATTCAATAAAATGTTTACGACTTACAAATAAAATAGCTGGCCTAAATACTTCAGCGCTGGTAAATTATAGTAAATTGGGGGCATTAAATCATTGTCAATCAATGCGGGGCGTGATACTCGACCGCTTTGTTTCAATAATAACAGGTTTCATAATTGTAGTGCAGATCAAAACAAAATTTATTTAGGGAGGACTTCTTCTTGTCAATACGAGTATGTCAATATGACGTGAAATGAAAGGATTTTAAGGCAGGTCGCTAACAGTCGCAAAGTCGGGACGGCGTCGAGGCGGCGACGAAATTGACAAGCGTCGAGGCGGCGGCGTGTATGTCTTGTTTCATTCATTCAACATGTCATCTTCAAAAGATGAGTAGAGACAGGTGATTGGGAGTCGCGGAAGGGGCGCGCGCCTCGGCACGCTGCGCCCCCGCCTCGCCCGCGCCTCGACTCTTGATATTTGTTTGTTTTTTCTTTTTTAACGAGATTCGCGCCCGCGTCGCGCCTTCTCCTCGACCTTCGAGCAAAGAGGTTCCTTCGTGAACTTTTTTAGGAAGCGTCCTTGCAAGCGCCTTTGCAATGTTTGACCCAACGATCTCTGATACAAAAATCATTGGTTTGTCCGGTCAAATTTTGCAAGCTGAATTTGACAAACTTGAAACAAAGAAAATATTTTTATTTACATAGACACTTAAAACACTACACGATTAAACCAAAAAATATGCCTAGCTTACAATTCGACTTAAACCGTTCCATGTGAGAATCAGACTGTAGCTTTGTCATTATCTCAGTTTTGTTATAAAGCCAAAAGCTCAAGATAAATGAGTGTATAATGTAGAGATTTTAAAAGATAAAAGTACCTAAATAATCTAGTAATGCCGTCCATCTTTTAACTTCGCAATCGAGTCTCATAAAGCGGGACGAGAGCGCAATATAATTACTGCTGATGAGTCCGGAGCTTAAATGGCCTAATCGAGTAATTGCCATAAACTCACATCTTCGTTACTGCATGACGACACACTAATAAACTTCGTTACGATTCGGGACGACTGTTGTCCGGCTTTTTTTGCTCAAATCCGGCTATTTTTGCACCAATCCGGCTTTTTACACATATTCCAGATAGGTTATATAAAGTGCATAAAAGAAACTTTTCTTACAACCACAACCTAAAACGTGGATAAACTTTTAAGATGTCTGGGAGGAAGCTTAACGTGCATGTCAGTGGGTATGGCTATAATTGTTTTGTCACATTATTTTGTTAAGTAACTATTCAATTATGTTATTAATTAAGTTTTTTTGTTAATAAAATAGGGGCTTATATTACTAAAACGGCTACGTATAGTAAATTGACTTTAACTTTTAAAATTTCTGACCGACTTTTATTGTAGTCCGGCTTTTTAACTCATTCATCTCATTACGACATGACAGCAGCATCAGCAATTAAGATTCGCTAGTTTAATGCGACTGTTTGTGGTAGGAATTACTGGATTATTAATTAGTGTTGTTTGCGTTTGTATTCATATTTGTGGGTGGCATCATAACCATACACACACACATAAAAAAATAATCAGGATCACAACATTATTCTTGGTAGACAATCTCTCAAATCATGGGCTGAAAGCGTAGCCAACGCTTTCAGCGGTTATTTTCCAACTATATTCGTAATAAAGTAAAACATTCTAAATGCTTCTATTTTTATACGAATGGAAAAGGAATGTCATATTTCTTGGCCATAAAAGTAGTTTAGGCTGTATATTGCTGCTAGCTGTGTATTGATGTCAGTCAGTCCAAAGCCTTAATTTAATAGACTATTTGTCTATGTACTCACTGGTCAAATGGCGAGAAGATATTGTGTGGCGGGCGCTGGTCGGGGCCGGCGTCTCGCGAGCCCACGCTACCGACAGACGGAGCGGGGGACGCACAGCTCGTCTCCGACCTGCTGAGGGCAGGTGGAATGTCCATTAGAAAAATGGGCATGGCTTTAATTATATACAAATATGTGGCGTGGCGGACGATGTATGCAAGGGGGTTGAATCTCGCGGCGAGCCAAATGTTTTCAAGCAAAGTTTCTGACCTAGGTGTTGTGTTGTGGTACCGAAACTGCGAGTAATTTATGCTATATAATATTCATATTATTTATGTATTCATTATAAATTATTTAATCGACAGGATCAAAACACGGAATGAAGAGAACACTGTATCCCTGAGTACCTACGTACAGTACGCACAACCGATCTTTAGCTCTCTAAAGTTGGGTGCACTAAACGATTGCGCAGGTTAGGTAGAGTAAGCGAGATAGTGCGATGCAACAAACTAAGCGACTGAGCGAGGCAGCTATACAAGTCATCAAAAATGGGTTCTGCGCAGCTACTTCAGAAAGCTAAAGATTGGTTGTGCGTACTGTACAAAGGTATCGGTACATATCATTTTGATAGGCAAGTGTTAATAGTTTTCATTTTCTAATATTTTCAATAAAGTGTTAATACACACTAGACTACGACGCTAACTTATGTGACTGATAGGTGCTACGTCATCATCATCATCATCATCATCCACAGCCTGGCTTCACCCACTGCTGGGTATAGGCCTCCCTAAGCTTGTGCCATCCAGCACGATCCTGCGCTAATCTGACCCATTGACGGCTACGTCAACTTTGCTAAACTCTACCTACATCATGATTCACGATACATTTCTTACAAAGAGACATTGATGTCATGTTTTACAAATTGTGATAAATAAACCTCTTCCTTATAACTAATACCTCTCGTGCCTAGGTGAGCGATTTGGCGAGCGGTTCGGCGAGCGGTGCGGAGAGCGGCGCGGAGAGCCCGGTGTGACGGGCGGCGAGCCGCGCGGCGATCCCCCGCCTGACACCGGCGATGCTTCTGCTGAACCACGGGACATACCGCATTCAGATGAACCCTGTCGATAGAATGAGGATGAGAATTCGGTAGAAGGAGCAATTTTTCGGTTCGGAGCAATTTTTCGGTTCGAACCAATTTCAACGATAAGGTCATAACCATCCTTAGTGACAACATTATGCAAGCCGCCTTTTAAGCCTAAGTTAAGGCTTTATATCAAAGTTTTTTAAAGATAATTAAAAAAAAATATTTAAGTTACCTTATCATCAGACGGGTCTCGTTTAGTCACTATATCAGCTCCTTCTCTCTTCCTCTGTTCTTCTTTTAATCTTTCTGCTTTCCTCCATTTCGCGCGCCGGTTTTGAAACCACACCTTCGAAAAAGAAACGCTTTTATACAAGGTATCCTTGAGGCAAATATAACTTTCTCTCTCTAACAGTAGTAGATGTTAGATTAATCTATCGTCCGTGCTCCCTCTTTATGACGTAAGGTAAGAATTTAGAGACGTCATGAAAAACACCATTTTGCTTTACTTATTAGACAAAAAAACCTAAAAATATTTGACCAAAAATACGCATATCACGTACCATAATGTTCATTTTATGTGTAAGAGCGCATCACTCCAGCAACACCATCAAATATTAAACCATAACTACACAGTAATCTTCACTAGCTGTCAACACCGCTGGTAGTAATATCCCATCATTAGCCCCCTTGTCGTTATTACTCCAAGATTACAAATCATTCACCACACCAAGGGTTACCAGCCCAAAATATCGTGACCTGCCTCTTAGAACTACAAACTTTAACCTCGAGATCATGTTACGCTGGCTAGATCACGCCAATAACCAGTCACTGTAGAGATGATGAGTAAAACAAAAGCGAAGTTATGAAGGGTCTGGCGAAACTGGCTGCCAGTAAGCCGGTTAGCCAAGTACAGGGCCACATTTGCACTGCAATTTTCGCAATTTGGTTTTAATAAGCCCTTTGGTGAGTGCTACGAAATGTTTGTGGCATAGATTAGAAAGTTTGTAATTGCACAGATAAGACATTGAGAAAGTAGGTGTATGAATAGTGTACTTAATCATTTTGAAAGCCTAGGATTTCTTTAATATCTATACTAATATTATAAATGTGAAAGTAACTCTGTCTGTCTGTTTGTTTGTTACGCTTTCACGCCCAAACCGCTGAACAGATTAAGCTGAAATTTGGCATAGTTAAAGTTTGTATCCCAGGGAAGGACATTTACTAAGGCTACTTTTTATGCCGAAAAAATGAAAAAAAACCCGAAGGACCGCGGGTCACACCGCGGGAGCGCAGCTAGTCACAAATAAATACCTAGTGATGCAAGCCATTTAGGTAATATTTTTTTCATAATTAAAAACTAAGTTTAAACCATAATTAGTCATAGGCACTTCACATTCATATTTGGCACGGCATTGATTAATATACTTAAGATTGCATAAGATAACAAGTCCACGAACTTTTTTTTTTTTTTTTTATTTTAACAGCCAAGTGACTTAAAATAAACGCACAGTCTAATTCTGCTGTCTTATCTTTGACCTAAGGGTCCGACCGGTCCCTAGTGATACTAAGCTAATTTAGTTAAAATAATAATCCACCATAATCCTACCCTAATAGTTTTTATCTTACAAGGGTAGAATTAATATTTGAACGCGCTGAGAGGACCCCTAGTCTGATGTAACGATTATTTTATTTTTTGGGTTTTCTAGGGCTGTCGACTTGAGACTTACGTAACTCAACAATAAAAAGGATTTTTTGAATCTTTAATTATTCATTATCTGGTGTCAAAAGTTTATTGTTGTCGCCATTATTATTATTTTATTGCAAAAACTTTTTTTTAATTATTAAAGATAAGATAAAGATAAAGATAAAAATAGTTTATTTTGTGCCACAACAAAAACAATAAAATACATAGTCAAAGTCAAAGTCAAAGTCAAATAGCATTTATTCAGTAGGACCGCTGGGATCACTTTGAAACGTCTTAAAACTAGGTGATTCTACTCCTGTTCCTTCGCGACCAATACCGTGAAGAATCAGGGCAACAAACACGGTTTGGGGCCTAGCTTTTTTTAGGTGATCCATCTTAGATCTAAACTTAGGCTAATTTCTTAACTAACTTAGTTGTAAAATTAAAAGTAAAGTTAATAAAATTCAAGAAGCTAAGCAAGATAGCAAAGGCATTGTGCACACATCAGCTGTCGAGGGGCAGAGCGACATCAGGCCACGCGAATTTATCATTAATATAATCACCAATAGAATAGTACGCTTTCTTTATAAGATTATTTTTTATGTAACTTTTAAATCTTCGAATAGGCAATTTAGTGGCATTATCTGGAAGTTTATTATAAAAGAGTACGGTATTTCCCATGAAAGAACCTTTCACTTTTTCTAATCTAAATTCAGGCACACAAAGTTTATCCTTATTTCTAGTATTAATTCTATGCACGTCACTTTTTTTCTTAAAGTCATTTATATATTTATGAGTGTGCAAAAGGATTTCATAAATGTATTGTGAAAATACTGTTAGAATATTAATTTCTTTAAAACGTTGTCTTAGCGAGTCCCGTGGTTTCATATTGTAAATCGCACGGACAGCCCGCTTTTGCAAAACAAAAATATCTTGAATATCGGCTGCTTTACCCCAGAGAAAGATACCGTATGACATCACACTATGGAAGTAACTATAATATACTAGCTTGGCTGTCTCTTCATCAGCCAAACTCCTAATCGTACGAACTGCATATGCAGCGGAGCTAAGTCTACCTGCAAGTCTTTCAATGTGAGGTCCCCACTGCAATTTGGAATCAACAGTCAGCCCTAAGAAAATTGCTGAATCTACAAGATTAAGTGTTTCTCCATTTATCTCAATTTTAGTTGGTTTGTGAACCACGTTATAGAATGAAGTAACAAAAAGCTTCATTTATAGGCAAGTAATATTTGCGTAGGTACTTATAATACAGGGTGTAAAAAGACGTCTACCGAAGCCGAAAGGGGTAGCATCCCAACACACAACCAAATCCAAAAGGATTTTCCAAAAAAAACATTATATCCGGAGAAAACCGACCTCGCACAGCTGGTCGAGCGTATGTACTGGGCGCGTTTTTATACGTAGATCGCTGGATTTTGAGTTTTAATTGTTTTTTTTCTTTTATAAATGAAATTATTAGGTAGGTATGGTCTTATTATGTTGTACTAGTAGTGAATAACTAGAAAATAAAATGACGTAGCTAAGTCAAATTTTTTTTTTGCGTTTTTTTTTTTCGCTAAATATGTTAAGAATCATGGTCTGATTGAAACCCCTCAGTTTTCGGTAGCAGTCTTTTTACACCCTGTATAAATGGCAACAAAATTGGCCGCCACTCAGCATATTGTTATAGTAGGTAATGTAACTAAGCTACTATATAAATATAAGCTGGTCTTCCGTGACGCCAGTGTGCAGTTTGCGCACAAAGCAGCAACTATGATACACAACAACACTATAATACTAACAAAGTAAACAATAGTAAGTATTAGTGATAACAAACAATAAAAATCTACAGTTTTACTCTTTTAGGGTTAAGCTCGCCTTTGTACATGTACTTTCTAATTATTGTTTTGTAACCATTTTCTTGTGTACAATAAAGAATTACAGAATTACAGAATTTGAATCAAAAAATTAAGTAAGTAAGTTAAGTAACATAGATACAGATACACAGCGACATTATTAAGTAGGTATTTTGTACAAAAGGACTATGTAGGTATCTTATACCAATCTTAAGAATATTTCGCGAGATAGGTACTTACCTACTACAAATAAATAAAAAAAATAAGTTCATATGAGTCAGTGGTCTCTCTGGTGACGGAGTTTTTAGGCCGCCGACCGACTTAAATAGCCGGGACCGACAATTTAACGTGCCCTCCGAAGCACGGAAGCGCTCAGACGTAAATGCCACTGGCGGTCACCCATCCACTTACAGACCGTTTCGAACGTTGCTTAACTTCGACGATCTATCAAGAACAGCTAAGGAAGCACGACACAAATAAATAGAGACGATATAGAAACTTAGGCCTTTACATCTACATTAGATGATTTATACAGCGTCAGGAGACAATCCATGCGTACAATTAACGGGACGCTGTAGTGCCTGGGACATTGTTTGAGATGGAATAGGCTTGCCCAGCACCTAAACCATCCTCTCAGCTTATTCAGCCTGGCCCACAGGAAAGACGACGTCAATACGTGTGGAGCTGACTAAGCTACGGGTTTCCTCACGATGTTTTCCTTCACCGTTAAGAGCTCGTGTTAAAGCGCATATAAATTTTACGAAACGAAAAATCCATTGATGCCCGACCGGGATTTGAACCCACGACCTTCGGATTGAAAGTCGAAGCACAACCCCATTCGACCAACACGGCTCACACGATATACACTTTTACACACGATTTAGACACACGGAGACGATATGGACTTCCTTGATAATTAGTTTGTATCGATAAAATATCAAACCTTCATTTAACACAAATTGAGACGATCGCCTGTTAATTATTTATTCATACCCTCCTATTGAGTCGACGAAGTTGTAACATAGGTACAAGCACAGTGTCAACATGCAACTTTGTCGCTCTATCTAGTTGACCATTATAAGCTGAGCTGACCCCACTCGTAATTGTTTAGAAAATGTATTGAACAAGGGCTCTTCAGATATCTGTCCTAGTTTGTACGGCGAAGGGGTGTTATAGGGTTGTCATGACTTCGCAAATATAAGAAAACTTCGATTGTTTTAACAAAAAATGACTTAGTATTAGGACACGAACTTGCCATCATTGTTTTAGACTTTTTTCATTTGAATATTATGTTTTTAAATCTGTCTGTGGCTTTTTCTATTCCTAAGCAAAAATAAATGTTTTATCAGCAAACTATCAACAACCTCCTCTAGGTATAATAAAAATCCTCTAGGTATAATATTAAAAAGCTTGCAAAACATTAGCATTTTGTTATTTGTGACAACCCTCAGGAATAGCCAATAGGGTAGCTCCAATCGCCGAGCTGTTTGCCACATCGAGTACACTCGTGCCAAACAATAACAAATATTGTTTGGTGTGAAGAGCATAACACTACTTAGCGGGCGGTCGGGTAATTGCCTTCTTTGTTATAACATAATACTTAAAAGGTATTGTGGTGTATTGTGTTTTTCAGCCATTACCTATTTGTTGTATCAACTATGGTTGAAAATGTTAGTATGACGAGTAGCGATACAAAGACCATTAGCTAAACGGTACTTGTAATATGTGAATGGCAGCTCTACAAAAACTGGCCAAGTGCGAGTCGGACTCGTGCACGAAGGGTTCTATAAAAACGGCAAAAAATCACGTTTGCTGTTGGTATGGGAGGCCCCTTAAATACTTTTTTTTCTGTTTTTTAGTATTTGTTGTTATAGCGGCAACAGAATGAATGAATGAATGAACACTTTATTGTACACCAAAATACATATAAATAAAACAAGTTCACAATTAGTACAATGGGCGGCCTTATCGCTGAAAGCGATTTCTTCCAGGCAACATTTGGATGGAAAATAAACCAAAGAAGCATACAAAAAGGACGGTAGTGCACAGAAGTTTCATTTATTTTCAGAAATACAATATCGTCGGTGTAAATCTTAACTGTCTTACTATCACGGTTCATGAGATACACCTGGTGACAGATAAACAGACAAGTTCACAATTAGTACAATGGGCGGCTTTATCGCTGAAAGCGATTTCTTCCAGGCAACCTTTGGATGGAAAATAAACCAAAGAAGCATACAAAAAGGACGGTAGTGCACAGAAGTTTCATTTATTTTCAGAAATACAATATCGTCGGTGTAAATCTTAACTGTCTTACTATCACGGTTCATGAGATACACCTGGTGACAGATAAACAGACAAGTTCACAATTAGTACAATGGGCGGCTTTATCGCTGAAAGCGATTTCTTCCAGGCAACCTTTGGATGGAAAATAAACCAAAGAAGCATACAAAAAGGACGGTAGTGCACAGAAGTTTCATTTATTTTCAGAAATACAATATCGTCGGTGTAAATCTTAACTGTCTTACTATCACGGTTCATGAGATACACCTGGTGACAGATAAACAGACAAGTTCACAATTAGTACAATGGGCGGCCTTATCGCTGAAAGCGATTTCTTCCAGGCAACATTTGGATGGAAAATAAACCAAAGAAGCATACAAAAAGGACGGTAGTGCACAGAAGTTTCATTTATTTTCAGAAATACAATATCGTCGGTGTAAATCTTAACTGTCTTACTATCACGGTTCATGAGATACACCTGGTGACAGATAAACAGACAAGTTCACAATTAGTACAATGGGCGGCTTTATCGCTGAAAGCGATTTCTTCCAGGCAACCTTTGGATGGAAAATAAACCAAAGAAGCATACAAAAAGGACGGTAGTGCACAGAAGTTTCATTTATTTTCAGAAATACAATATCGTCGGTGTAAATTTTAACTGTCTTACTATCACGGTTTATGAGATACACCTGGTGACAGATAAACAGACAGACGGACGGACAGCAGAGTCTTAGTAATAGGGTCCCGTTTTACCCTTTGGGTACGGAACCCTAAAAAGTAAGCTATGTCTAGATTGATCTCGAAAGACACGAAACTCATATGCAATGTGAACATTCTTTATACTTCGACTTGCCTCTGACTACTCAGATATCTCTATAGGCTCTTGAATAACTTGATCTGAACGTTTACCGTACCTTGATACATCATGATGTTTTAGTTGTTTACAAAGGAATTTAATCTAAAAAGCTCATCAAAACTGCACACGTCTTGTTAAATTAATTTATAGCCTCAAACTCACTGACTGGTAAATTGAGTCTCTTCACATGTTAAAAGCTTCGGTTTCTTTAAAACTGCTTACGTTACTTGTACCGTAGAACGGTAGAAAATAAATCCTACTTAAACCAAGTTTACGAGTAAGTTTGGATGTTTTTGGGCACGCTTCACACTAGCCCGGATCAGTCATCTACAAATAGTTTGCAAACAGTTCATAGGTTGCTAAGTAGTTATTAAATATTCCTTTTTCTTAAGAAAGAAAAGAAAGATATTAAGCTTTAGGAGCTTTAGAAATCACGATATTTAATATAAAAAAAATATCAGATAAATAAATAAATAATAAAATAAATAATACTGGACTTTTCACACAGCATCATCTAGCCCCAAAGTAAGCAGAGCTTGTGTTATGGGTACTAGATGACTGATATACTACTTATTTACTTTTTGTTTGTAAATACATACATAACATAATATTATATTCATGACGTCATATAGCGTCACCGCTTTTACACATAATACCCAACTCGTTACCATCCTTAACACGTTTTCACGTCAGAACTTTAACTTTCACGTATGAAAATGTTATTCGTAATTAGGTGAGTGATAAGTTAGCTTTTTAACTTAAAGCTGAAGTGGTGAGTTTAACTTAAACTTGGCTTGAGTTTTTGGAATTAAACGTGAGTTTGTTGACTTCGTTTTGAATATTATCTGGTCTTTACACATTTCTATAGATGATAGAATAGCTCATACTGGAGCTTCGGTATTTAGACTTCAAAGAAAAATGCCCTTTTTCCATCACCAAGACGTTTCATAAATATATTAAAATATGTTCATATTAAAGGTCTTACTTTTGTAAATATAGTAGATAAGTAGAAGAATATAAATATGAGTTTATAATATAACCTATAGGATATAATAATCATATAACCTATAGGATCTCATCTAGATTATCGCATTAGATTTAAACATATCTGTAATGATAGGTAATTTATAGTGAATAAATAACCGAGTAACTGAGTTTCTTGCCCTGGTTTTTCATTTATAAATAAATTAATAATTCTGGACATTTCACATGGCATCATCTAACCCCAAACTAAGCAAAGCTATGGGAACCAGATAACTGATATACTACTTATAAACTTTTTGTTTGTAAATACATACATATTATACATAGAAACACCTTGTTTTTCCAACCCATCAAGTCACAACAATATTTCTGTACATCCTCGCTACTTAAAACGAGTAACAACATCACTTTTAATAACCAACCCGAGTCTACTTAAAAATTAAAGAGTTACGGTTGAATTACCGTACACGGCGCCATTAGAGTCTTTTAATAAACTTGCATCGTGTGCGCGGGCCTCATAAACTCGCATGACACTTCGTGTGTAAGAGCTTTAAACGTCTTGTGTAATGCTGGTTAATTAAGAGCTAGAAGGTAAAGTGCTGGAGTTTGGAGCGCGTTTTAAATTAGAAATATGTATATTGAAATATGTTATAGTATTTTGATAAGCGTAAAAATAATCGTTGTTTTTTTTTGAAAGCTAGACCCTACCACTGACAAGGAAAGATAAGTGTTTGGAGATCACTCAAGAACTTGTCCCTCCGTGACAATTATCAAAAATTTGTCACGGAGTCAATTATCAAAATGCAAACCACTTAAAATAGTAGACCTACCGATATTACTATTGTTATTAGTAAGCAGAAGTTTTTTTTAGTATCAAGACTAATATACAGTACGCACAACCGATCTTTAGCTCTCTGAAGTTAGGTGCACTAAACGATTGCGCAGAGTTGCGCGAGTAGGCGAGATAGGACGATGCAAAACACTAAACGAGTGAGCGAGACAGCTATACAATGCTGTCTTCGTCTTTTAGGCGTCTTCAAAAATGGGTTCCGCGCAGCTACTTCAGAGAGCTAAAGGTTTGTTGTGCGTACTGTACTTACTCGTAGCTAGTAGTAGTAAGATCACCAAAACACAGAACAGATACATAATACTATCTCGAATATTTGTCCCGGGTGGGAATTGAACTCGCAACCTACAGTGTAGAACTACCAACTCAGCTGTTATGCCAGACATCCACCAAAAGAAACAAATTAATCTTAACCCAGTAAACAGTAATTTATTAACTAATTGCAATCCCAAAAGAGATTAGATCTGTCATACATAATGTATGAAACGAGGATAGAATGTGGCGGTAAGTTTTTCATCACATGATTAGGGGTAAATTGCACCCCCTTGGCACCCGCGGGAGCGCGAGATCTCGGCGAGATCCGGAGAGATTTCTTATCAGAATGTGAGAACTTTTTGAGGTGGTAGTTTTTATTTTTGTCCAGCATTATTTATTTATTAATTTATTTATTATTTATTATTTATGTATTTGTATTGTACAATGAAAAATTATTAACAAAACGCAGAAGCGTAGCAAAGTTTGTAGCAGTGCTACGACATCGTAGCACGATGTTGAAACATTATCTTTACTATCCTTACTACTAGAACTAATTTAATAAAGCTGAAAGTTTGTATGTTTAGATGTTTGTATGTGTTTCAATCACGGCAAAACCAGTGAACCGAAACTTGGAATGTGTGTGTAAAATGTTAGTACTCGGGCGAAGCCGCGCACAAAAGTAATAATTATTAATAAATCAAAGATGAAAAACTTACTTTAAGATGAAAGATAGTTCTGATTTTCAAAATTAAATAAGTAATTATTGTTGAAGAATTTCGGAAAGTTATATTTAATTAAAATAATGAATGATGTTTTATGATTTATTTTTTCTTTAAAACGACAGAAGATTTCACATTACACTTATGGATATAAATTACTATATTTCCAAAATGTTGTGATCGTCTCCAAAGTTCTTCTCACATCCAAACCACGGAATAATTAGATTCCAAGTTGAGTGGTGTAATCCATGGTACGTAAGTAACGTCAAACGTAACGTTCTTACGGTTAATAATATGGGCATGAAAGATTGTCTTTAAAAACTTTTTATATTATTAGTCTCTCTAACACCGTCACTTCATGGGTGCCCGAGAACGAAAGGCGACGACGAGGCCGGCCGAGAAGGCGTTGGCCGGACGATCTCAACGGGTTCGAGAGAGAGTGGTGGGAAATCGCCAGAGATAGGGACGTGTGGAAAATTTTGGGGGAGACCTTTGCCCAGCAGTGGGACACCATAGGTTGATAAAAAAAAAGTCTCTATATTTCATTTCAATAATTGCACCCGAAGATTTTAACCTACGATCTTCGCCATTGATTTATAGCAGTATCCTATTTATAACCCTGGTGTTTCACTTTTGTTTATTTTTAACCGACTTCAAAAAAAGAAGGAGGTTCTATGTTCGGCTGTATGTATGTTTTTTTTTTTTTTTTTTTTTAATGTATGTACAGCGATATTTCCGTCAATTGTGGACCGATTTACAAAATTTTTTTTTTGTTTGAAAGGGTATACTCTCGAGGTGGTCCCATATAAATTTTATTCCTGAGGGATTGATAGTTTTCCCGTAAAACTAAAAAAATCACTGATCTTTAAGAAAATTGTGGACCGATTTCCAAAATTTTTTTTTGTTAGAAAGAGGTATACTCTCGAGGTGGCGCTATATATTTTTTTTTCCTGAGGGATTGATAGTTTTCCCGTAACATTAAAAAAACCTCATTCTCACTACACAACACACCCTGACTCACAATCTGAGTCAAACATTAAATAGTTTGAAAGGGTATATTACACCTTAGGTGGTCCAAAATATTTCCTTCGGGATTGATAGTTTTCCCCCTTGCTGAACTCCGGTGTGTCCTTTAGTTGGCCTGCTCATGACTTCTCTTATCCTTTCCTTCTTAAGCTACGATAAGCAGGGTCTTAATGTAGCTTACTATATTATTTACACTTACACTTTTATTTATACTTACAGTATTTATTTACTTACACTAAAAAGTGAAAAATAAAAATTTTTGAAAAAAAAAATTGAACCGACTTCACAGAACACAAACAGACGAACCTTCTACACACTAAAAAGAGAAAAATAAGAATATAATTTGAAGTCGGTGCCAAGTGAATACGATTAGGTACCTATAAGAAATGGAGCGATAGCGTACCCGGATACAATTTTGCCCCCAAGTTCTTTTGAATTTCTTAGATGTAAATGAATAGTTGGCACCGACTTCAAATTATATTCTTATTTTTCTCTTTTTAGTGTGTAGAAGGTTCGTCTGTTTGTGTTCTGTGAAGTCGGTTCAATTTTTTTTTTCAAAAATTTTTATGAGTAGGTACGTTTTCTATACATCTGTACAATACGCACAATCGTTCTCTAGTTCTCTGAAGTAGCTGCGTAGAACCCATTTTTGATGACGCCTAAAATCGTGCTATCTCACTTACTCTACCAAACCTGCGCAATCGTCTATTGCGCCTAACTTCAGAGAGCTAAAGATCCGTTGTGCTTAGTATACACGGATTTGAAATTAGACTATAGATTTTTTGTTTAGAGCCATATAAACGATATGCTAATGAACTCTAAAATTACATTAGTGCAAGTTACAAAGTGAAAACCTAAAAGTTGAGATACTAATAGCCCAACAGACGGTTTCATCAAAAAACAGTAGTTTACTAAGCATTAAAAAATCTGGAATAGGAGGTACCTACCTACCTATTTGATAGAAGTCTATAATTCTTACTGAAATCGTTTGAAATCACTCAGTAGAAAATTGTCTGATATAAGAGAACTTCCCAGTTGGCTGCAATTCGATATACTTTCTACCGACGATATTATGAATTCTTGGGCATTATTCGTTGTCATTTCTTTTTAGAATAACTGGTAACTAAAATAATATTATAGGTAAAATACTTTAATAGGACTCGATTCAGATATTTTAGAACTTTTTAATAATTAAAACTATTAAGGTTAGCTTGCTTAGACTAATCAGTGTTTTTTTTACGTCTATTACTTTATGTCTATTAGTATACCATTTTTAATGCTTGAAAACCTAAAACATACGTACAGTTCAGCCAACGATCTAGGCATTCGTGAAGTTAACTTCACGAATACCTAGATCCGTTGGGCGAACTGTAGTTACCAAAATTATTAGTATGTTTCTCTATGGTAGCTACCCTTCAAGAAAGAGTTTCTTACAAAGACACGTTTACGCGCCAGATATAAAAGAAGAAAAAGACACGTTTTAATCGAATCACATCGATTTAAAATCGAACACAAAAGGAAAGAAGAAGATTGCAAGCTAAAATGAAATATCAAAAGTGAATCAATATCACAAAGAAAGCAGCAATCGTAACAGAAGTGACACCTCGTCTCACCCCTGATTTAATTCACACAATGATTGATATAGAGCGATGGCCCGTAGGGCTGTAGCGTAAAAAACATAGGAAACACACGAAAGCAAAAATATATTAAAATAAATTATTTATTTTATTTAACTAATTTATTGCACAATTGACGAGCATTTTTGGGCATTTTCTACTTGTTGACCAATGTGTTGTTGGAGAGGTACAAAAGGCGTGATAACAACTTAGGTAACTAACTTACTATACCGGGCCCAGTTTTGATTCTGTTTTTTTTATACTTACATACAATTGTAAATACCTAAAAGTATGATTTGTTGGGTTTGTTTTGTACGCTTTTAGACAGTAAATGCTACCGTGTGTTTCCCAATTTTCCCTCGACTTGTGAGCAAACACAAGTTCGATATGACGCGTCGTTAGAGTTGTCGCACGCTGGTAGGGTTACACCACGGGGAATTGTAATTGGTTTGCTAGCAGAATGTCGTAATATTTATATTATAGGAGCATTTTAAAAAGTATTTTTAACTTGTGCAAGTTAAGTTTACACAAACATAATAATAATATACAAAAGGCAGATCGGGGGCCTTATTATGTAATTCAACTGGCAATGGACATGAACTTCATTTAGACATTTGAAATCCATTCTGAACTTCAATTGTCATTTTCGTATTATGTGATCGGTTGAGCTCTTTTGGGATGACAACTGGGAATGGATTTCAAGTAAGACAATAAGGCTGCTGATTCTGTAATGGAAATCCCAGTGTCATCTATGAGTATCATGATATCACTACATTCAGGCTTTGTAGAACAAAATACATAATCAACATTTGGTTGATTTTTTGTACTGCATTTGATCTAATAAAAAGTACCTACGCCAGTTTCTACAAAATTTGTGCTCAATGAAAACTTTAAACGCATATTTTCGCCAAAAAAGATACGATCTTTCATCGTGTGAATTACTGTCATATACAATTAACAGAAACCCCTTGCAAGTTTACAAACCACTCATCCATAACAACAAACAAAATCGTCTACAAACAATTACTCACTATTAGCAGCCCTATCCAATAGGGTTGTGACACGCCAAGTGTCGTTCGCGCTTTGTTTGCGTGACAGCCCTATTGTTTTAACACTAAGGATCTCTTGTCAATGTCAAATTGGGGGAATTGTTTGAGGTATTTCGTTTTCGCGCTTGAAGAAGTGCGTTTTTGAGATTAAATTAAACAGAGTGTGTAAACATTGTTAAAAATAATTGATGTTATTTTTATAGAGTTTTGATAAAGTTTTATTTATCTTGTTCCATACTTGCAACACTTACTTAATGCATTCGTAAAATCTGGATTACATATCCCTGACTGCTTTGACTGTGCCTTTGACGACATCTGTGGCGCAGTGGGCGAAAGTCCGCCTGCAACGCAGAACGTTGTGTGTTCGATCTCCGCCGCGGGACAAAAGTTTTGTATGACCTACTGGTATTTGTCTCGGGTTTGGGTGTTTCTATATAATATGTTTGTATTCACAAACAAAAAGTATAAGTAGTTTATCAGTCATCTAGTACCCATAACACAAGCTCTGCTTACTTTGGGGCTAGATGATGCTGTGTGAAAAGTCCAGCATTATTTATTTATTTATTTTATTTGTAATGTAGCTATATACATATATCAAATACTACACTTTCATGAATAATGACTAAACAAGATGATAGAACAGCTGAAGAATTTCCAGTGGATTCTATCGATCAGCCGTCAATCTAAAACAAACCAGCAGCCCTTCCTCAGTAATATAATTGAGTCGGCTTTCAATTTGATTCCCATCCTCGTCCGTGTCGGAGCTAATTCGCCCGAAAAATATAAAAGGAAGCAATGGCCAGCAGACATATTGGATTACCCGTACGTGGAACATACCTCGAATTGAAATATGATTTATGGGATACAATTTTGTTGAAATTGCGGCGTAAAATGATTGCTTATATGAGCTAAAATGGACGCTTTTACTTTTAAAAGGTAGACAAACATATTATAAACTGTTGACAATCAAATTGGTGCCAGATTCTAACTAACTACTTATAGAATGCTAGGTAATTTGATTTATAAAGAAATTGAAATCTTGAAACCTTTAAAAGAAAGATTTTTGTTTAAGAGGAAAAAATCCAATATATCCATAGAATATGACTGTACATAAGTAGAAATTTGCATTAAATTAAAAACCAAGTATCTTATAGTAGAGAAAACCATAGAGTTAAACATTTCGAGAAAGGGTTATTCTATTACATCCTTTGAGTATTTATTACATCCCATTTGAGATCCAATTCAATTCGTCTCAAACGTATCAAATTGCCGAGACATTAGTCAAAGTCACATTCGCATACAATTATAATGAATGGAAGTCCAGAGTTTCAACTCGCTCGGTGACACCCCTAATCCCAAAAGCACGTGCCTAAGATGCGAGGGGCGACACTGAGGGGCTCTGACGTACCAATGGAAAACGAAACCTATGCACACATACAAAGTCTTAGTTAAAGAGCTAAGATTTTGCATGTGTGCACTGCTTTAACTTCATCTATAGCCTATATCAGTCTGGGATAATAAGTGCCTTTCAAATTGTCAACCCGGTCGTAGCGGCCCGCTACGACCGGGTTGACAATTTGATACCCTATTTCAAACCATAACCGATATTCAATCTAAATAGATTGCAATAAAGTTTATTTTCCTCTGCAAAATAAGCCAAAGTGACACCAGTCTCACCGTAATACCATTCCGAGATGAGCGAATTAAACACGTTACAGACCACCAGTCTAACAAGAACGATTCAATAGACATCGATGGTAGCATGTAGGGATCTGCCTTGATTGGCCACGTGTGTGTCCAATTCTCAACTGTTTTGGCGGTTTTGGCAACTAGAGTGGGTTTTGACAATGGACTAGTTAACTAATGGAAGTGGAATCGATAGAACGAAATTGGATATTGTGGTGCCTTTTCACATGACAAATGTCAAAATGGTACTTCAGTTTCATATACGTTTAAAATTAACAAGATTTGATTGCCTAATTTAAATCATGGTATTATCAATGCCGGAAAGAAATTGTTATGTATTAGGTAGGTACCTAGTCGTTTAGATAGCCATAAATACACACCCTATAAGTACCTACTAGTTGTAGTGGAAATCTTTATTAGGAATAGGTATGTAATGCAAAATTGCTGAAAGTTTTAGCTTCATTCTCTACAAAAAAATATTTTTCTACTGTAAAAATTTCAGATCGGCATACTCCTAAAAAGTGTGTGCAAATAGTAAAAGGTTTTCCAGAAAATCCATTTGTAAGAATCAAACTAGAATATGGTCGTGTACATGTGAAAAGGCACATGTCGGAAGACGATTGGCGCTATTACGAGATGGGCGCTCAATTTTGGAATCCGATGCTTGCTAATATAATGGGATTACAAAAAAATCCTCCTGTTTTTCCCTGGAACATAAAGGTGTCAAACCTCTTTCTCTTCTCTTCTATTAGGTGCTATGATCATCCGTAGTTTCTAATTCTAACACAAGACTTAGGTTTGTAAGATTTACATCACATTCTTAGTTTAAACTTAAAAATTACGTTTCTAAATGTCATATCTCGCAGTAATTTATCGAAACAAAGCATCCGAGTTAAGTGTGAATCGGCATGCAGAACTTTATTCATACCCTTTAAACATGGTGGTGCAAATTGTTTTAAGTATTCATTTGTACAAATACCTAGGAGTATATGACGACCTCTGTGGCGCAGTGGGCGTATGCCCAACTGCGACGCAAAAGGTTGCGGGTTCGATCCCCGCGGCGGGACCAATATTTGTATGATCTACAAATATTTGTCTCGGGTCTGGGTGTTTCTATGTATTTACAAACAAAAAGTATATAAGTACTATATCAGTCATCCAGTACCCATTACACAAGCTCTGCTTACTTTGGGGCTCGATGATGCTGTGTGAAAAAGTCCAGCATTTTATATTAAAAGAATATTGTTTGTAACTGAAATAAAACACTTGGTTTATCCAGCTATGTTATCACTTAGCTGATTTCCCCATGTCGTGTGCTAGCAGTATATAACGCGTATTGACGGCCCACCGCCTGAATTGGCCATTTTTATTTGGGCATAAATAAAACAGTCGCAATTTGCCTAAAACCTGGCGCATCCGAGTGTGAATAGCTACGGTTATTGGTAGTACGTGGCTTCCACTTGGTACAGCTAGTACCTATAGCATATAGTTCATTCTTATTTTCCTTCTTGTATTTTTGAATTTAGAACTTTTATAAGTCTAAAAAAGGGTTGGTATGTTAACATAGAAAAAAGTTTACTATAAAAACTTAGTACAAAAAATAATCAGTTTTTAGGGTTTCGTACCCAAAGGGTAAAACGGGAACCCTATTACTAAGACTTCGCTGTTTGTCTGTCTGTCCGTCTGTCACCAGGCTGTATCTCATGAACCGTGATAGTTAGACGGTTGAAATTTTCACGCTTTATCAACACATACAAAAACAGAATAAAATAAATATTTAAGGAGGCTCCCATACAGCAAACGTAGATTTTTGCCGTTTTATAGATAATGGTACGGAACCCTTCGTGCGCGAGTCCGACTCGCACTTGGCCGGTTTTTTAAATTTGGAACCGGTCACCGATTGGTCAATCGTATAAGGCCGCCATTTTACGGTCAAGCCTCCACAAGGTGCCGTTTCATCGCATTGTCCAAGCTCTTCAGTCTCAAAGCCAAAGCACGCGAGGTGACATTGACATGTGACGTTACTGTCACCTCCCATCACCCTAGCATGCTCCGTCGCCGACACGACATCGTAAAGTAAGCTTTATTGCGTAAATTGTCAAACTTAACGTTAAAATAATAATAGGTAGGGATAATTTTTTCCTTTAGGACTTGAATGTTGTTTTTTTATATTTTGAAAAAAGAATTAAAGTATTGGAAATCTATGATTGTGGCAGTGCAACTTTGTTTTCTTAATTCCGCAAAAAAATCACGTGAATTTAGTTTTTTTTCGTTTTTGCTTGTGTACATTTTATATACATAAATATGTCGGGTTTAATTCCCAGGTATGTGAAATAGCACTTACTTGGACCCTCGCTTCAGTGAGATTGATCTTGAGCGCCAGATCCTCTCGAGTGAACACATCGGGATAGTGCGTCTGCGCAAACGCTGTCTCCAACTCTTCCAACTGCAATATAAGTGGCTTTCAATGTTTTTGTAGATTCACTAAACTTTGTTATTAAATCAGTGTTGGCCGAGTGGTAGAGTGCCTCGAATTTTGATCTGAAAGTGCATTTGAAACTCTTTCAATCTTTATTAGTGTAGGCTACACTAATAAAGAATACCTACTGATGATTTTGTTAAGTAGGTACTTACAATATCTATCGATCTATCCAGCCGGTAGCACCCACTATTGGGTACAGGCCTCTTCTCTTTCACGCCACTCCTGGCGGTCTTGTGCCAGCCGGATCCACTGTTCTCCCACCGCCGCCCCCACAATGTCGTCTGACCATCGGGCACGTAGTCAGACGACATTGTGGGGGCGGTACAATAATAATACAATACAACATAATAATAATTTTATATCAATCATAAAAACTAGTTAGGTACTTGTAAAATCGATAAGTTCAGTTCACCTATATCAGTTTCTAATAAATATTAACATAATCTTATTTTTATTAAATTACCTGTTGCAGTGTAAATGTGGTCCGATTCCGTCTCTGCTTCCGGCGCACGAAAGTGTCATCGTGTATAGCCGGATGGTACGAGTAACTCGTATCTGTGAAAAATGAAATCTTTACTGATATCATACTGAAAATCATAATGATAAGTTGTTAATAGTCAGGAGCAAAACACACAATAAACAGAAAAAGTGGAAGTTAATGGGAAAAATTGCAAAAAGTTTATTAAAAAAAATCCATGACACTCAATTTTTTTATTTTCTGTAACTAATGGGACCTTTAGCTCTAACTTGTAATGTTCATGTGGGGTACAATAAAGTATTTTCTATCTTTTATCTTGCACAAAGCACAAAATTCCCAGAAAACTTTGACAGATGAAATTAATTGACTTGCTTAATTGACCTTCTTTCTTGTCTCGATTCGTCACAAGCAGGGATGCAAAGAACTGCAATGACTTTGTTTTCCAAAGCTTTGAAAATTACCCGGATATTCGGGCCATTACACACGAGTGCAGCCCTACGCTATCTGTCGGAAGCGCCAGTGTCTATGGGAATTGATGAAGTGGAGACACTATGTAGGGCTACCATGTTTTGTGGTTTTAGAAGATACAATATTTTTTTATGTTTGAAGCTTAGAATTTTGGGAAAACGCTAAGTGTACTTCCATATTTTTGGGGTTCGGTTTTTTGTGAATTGTTTTAAAATCCTGTCACTCGTTTTTCTGTATGTAACTTAATGTATCACAGATTTATAATTGTATTTTCACATAATTTCTAGTGCATTTTAATCTTTTGCGAGTAAAATTTTTGTTTTAAAAAAAATACTAGTAAAAAAGAATCACTGCTGGTAGAAATCGTTGTCACCCCAATGACTTATTACTAATAGATTCAGTGACAAATGCTAGGGCTGGGTGCTGGCGCCCTCTTTTCTATTATCTCGATAATGTCGTTCCATACATTACTGGCGGGAATTACCCTTGATAGCCAGTCTTGTCGATGTCATCGTCTGAATTACCCCTAATAGTCTATTAGACGTGATTATTTTCAATGTTTGATTATACATTACTTTTCTTTCGTTAGTTAAAACATTTTTGGAACGAAGTTCCTTTTCGGACGGTATCGGATGGGGGCTAGTCAAAAAAAGTGTTCGATTTTTGCGTCACGACCCATGTATATGTCAAATCGTCTCGGTGCAAAGGGCGCAGTCGCAAAACAGTCCATAGATTTTAATTTAGGTATTTTAAGTATGCATTTACGTCTGTTCCATTGTATGAGTGTCTAACAATTTGTTGCTCAGCCCGAATGAGAAAGGGAAACACTTTTTGTGAGATCTCTACGTAATTCGGGCTAACTTACTTACTCTAAGCACACAACAAAAAAATGTATCATAAATGTAGGTAATACTGCTAAAATAAGTCTAGTTATTTTACCAAAAATTAATATCCTAATTTCAGGAATCAACCAAAATTCACTCACGTTAACAAAATCAATGCTATGATACGACGGAATACCAATAAATTGGTCCAATTAACTCACTCCATTAGCTCGCTCGCTTTGAACCGGAAAATAACGAATTGTTTATCGTGTTTTTTTTTTTTTTTTTTTTTTAATTAAATAGGTCAGCATTTGACCTCCCTCTGCCTGATGTTAAGCAGTAGTGAGGTCTAAGATGGAGCATGCTTTCCTAGAAGGAACCTATTTACTCTTGATTTAAAGACCCCTATATTGTACTTTTCGGGAAATACGGTACCCGGCAATGAGTTCCACAGTTTGGCAGTGCGTATGAAAAAAGTGGACTCAAAACGCTTTGTACGAACTCTGGGAATATCAACCATGTACAAGTGGCGTCTTTCGGGGAACCTGTTGGTCCGATAAAAGAATGGGTGCTTTTAAAATAACCGTTTCGTGAATAAATATTTGTAAAGTGATTCAAATAAGAGAATTCGGTAATGAAAATTGTGTGTAAGTAAGTACCTATAGGTAATTTCGTTAGCCATTATTATAAAGATATAGTAAATAAAACATTTTTGAAAAAAAAATTAAACCGACTTCACAGAACACAAACAGAAGAACCTTCTACACACTAAAAAGAGAAAAATAAGAATATAATTTGAAGTCGGTGCCAACTATTCATTTACATCTAAGAAATTCAAAAGAACTTGGGTGCAAAATTGTATCCTGGTACGCTATCGCTCGATTTCTTTTTTTTTTATAGGTACTTAATCGTATTCACTTGGCACCGACTTCAAATTATATTCTTATTTTTCTCTTTTTAGTGTGTAGAAGGTTCTTCTGTTTGTGTTCTGTGAAGTCGGTTTAATTTTTTTTTTCAAAAATGTTTTATTTTTCACTTTTTAGTGTAAGTAAATAAATACTGTGTAAATAAAAGTGTATGTGTAAATAATATAGTAAGCTACGAGTACATTAAGACTTTGCTTATCGTAGCTTAAGTAGGAAAGGATAAGAGAAGTCATGGGCAGACCTACTAAAGGACACACCGGAGTTCAGCAAGTTCAAACTATCAATCCATAAGGAAAAGAAAATATTTTGGACTGCCTCGGGTGTAATACCCTTTCAAACTATTTAATGTTTGACTCAGATTGTGAGTCAGGGTGTGTTGTGTAGTGAGAATGAGGTTTTTTGAATGTTACGGGAAAACTGTCAATCCCTCAGGAAAAAAAATATATGGCGCCACCTTGAGAGTGTGTCCTTTACACTTTCTAACAAAAAAAATTTTGGAAATCGGTCCACAATTTTCTTAAAGTTCTGTGATTGTTTTAGTTTTACGGGAAAACTATTAATCCCTCAGGAAAAAAAAATATATGGCGCCACCTTGAGAGTATACCTTTTTCTAACAAAAAAAAAATTTTGGAAATCGGGCCACAATTTTCTTAAAGTTCAGTGATTGTTTTAGTTTTACGGGAAAACTATTAATCCCTCAGGAATAAAATTTATATGGGACCATTATAAGAGTATACCCTTTCAAACAAAAAAAAAATTTTGGAAATCGGTCCACAACTGACGGAAATATCGGTGAACATACATAAAAAAAAAAAAAAAAAAACATACATACAGCCGAACATATAACCTCCTCCTTTTTTTGAAGTCGGTTAAAAATAGATAAGAGGTGGGCATTTTAACATTTAATAAAGTTTAAAAATATATATATAGTATAGTAGTGTAGTAAAAAGTAATTCGTATTGTTTAACCGACGAAAACAAAGGAGGAGGTTATTTAGTGAACGCGTATATGTATATTTTTTATATTTTTGTTAGACCACGCATAACTTTTTACAGAGGAGTCCGATTTTGATAATTCTTTTTATGTGTAAGTATTTCTTGTAATCTGGCAGGGAAATAATGGTGAAAACAATTATGTATTTTTAAATAAGTAAAATAGTTTGGCAAATTATTAAGGTGATTTTTTAGGGTTCTAAAAATTTTCACCATTTAAAAACTATCCAATGCTAAAATAAAATCTTAAACAACAAAATCTCAAATTAATTTTTAAAACCGGATTAACCGGAATCCTTTCAGATGAAGGCTTATAATTTACATTAATTGAACGTAAATAATTTAATGTCCATCAGACGGTAGAAAAATCCCTCAGCGGAAATTAAAAAGTGCTCAACATCCGGCGGAAGTGGAAGCTTGTAGTGGAAAAAGTTGCGCGAAACCGCGCGGATTAAATAGTTTATTTAATGCAATGAAAGTTTACAATGGATAGAGTTGGATCAACCTGCTATTTTATCAGTCTGACGCTATTTTTTCGTGTACCTAAGCTCCATAAAATTGACTTTTGAACTAAGATATGGCTTGGTTTTTTTCGCGTGTATGCAGTGAATAAAACTGACGTGCTTTTCTATTAAAGTTAATCGCAAAATTATTTACTCTTTTTAATATGAATAAAGAAATGAAGTCCGCGAAGTGTGGAAGGTGACGGGGGAGGCCTTTGCCCAGCAGTGGGACAGTATAGGCTAACTAAAAAAAATTGGTTGTCTGTAAAGTCGGTTTACTGACGATAGTTGAACGTGACAACGTCTACGCATCGCTCACTCAAGTAGGAGAGAGACGGATGTCGAACGCTGCCGAACGCAAAGGCCGATTGTGCTTCTTTGTCGCTCGTTCCGCGCTCTCGCTTGCACTTCAAGCCTTACATGGAACGCCTCAGAGCGAGGTAACGCCGCATGGAACGCCTCAGAGCGAGGTAACGCCGCATGACGTCATGTTTTTTCGTGCGTGCAGCCGTCTCTATCGAATTATAAGACGTTGTCACGTCAAAAAGGTGAATGGTTAATGAAAATGTACGAAAGTTTAAGGCGTTATGAAATATTAGTATGACGAAGCTCCATCTTCTATCTCCGAAGAAAAAGATTCTCCAAGCATCATCATAGAAAATAAAGGGCAGTACACACGGCGCGGTGTGATTGCGCGCTAATGAGCCCGCTGCGCTCGCCATGCGCCAGTGAGAGTGTTCCGACAGAGCCACGAAATTGCCTTATACATATTTAATGGATTCGTTTAAAGCCGCTTTTTTATCCACTAGCCACCGGCTTTTAAAACTTCCAGGGGGAGGGAGACAGAGAACCTCCCGCAATACGTTAATAGATTTTAAAAATTAATACATTTACGCAATTACTTCTCAGGCCTGTCACTTTGCAACGTCCCAAATAAAATTACAGCTAACTAAATTAATTCCTTTGATCGCTGTTTGTAAAAAAGCTACGGCTGTGGGACTTATCAAAAGTGACATGATACTTATTGAGTTAGAGAGAGTAACCGTGTTAAAGCGACCAGCGGTGGCGTGACTCAAAAACTATTTTATGAATAATAGATGGCGCCGCTGGCGACCAATCCCGGGGGAGCACGCCCACGCCCCTCCCCCGGCGCGACGCACCCCGCGGCATCCCCCTCCGCCTTCTCTATTCATTAGCACATTACCACCCCCTGGCCACACGAGGTGGGTTAACGTGAAAGAAACTGATTTTTGCCTTTTGAGGTTATTGTTACCCTTTGGGGTGATTTTTCTACCAAATGGACTTTTGTTGGCTTATGACCGGCAACCATTTTTCAAACGAAGAATCAAGTTAAATTATTGTTACAAGTGCCATGACAAATAACAGCTCGTGTGCTCGAGCCTTAAACTCACGTCCCAATTCACGCAAAATTTACCGATTTTATATCGTTTTAAAATCGAGTTTGTAATCGAGTTAAAAATCGCAACAAGGCAAGAGTAATGCGGTTAGTCCAGAGCGGCTCTATAAACTGCGTTAGCGAAGTTTGCTTGCCAATAAGTGGACTAATCGGAACCTCGGATACATTACCCCCGGATTAGAAATTAAGAGAGATTCAATTTGTTTAAAATTACATTTTAATTTTTTTTATTCTGTTTCTGTTTCTGGACTCAAATCTCATTAAGTTACATATCTCGTAACACTATTAAAAAAATAACTAAGTAGGTATTTTGAAGAAATTCATTGAAAAATAGAAAGAGCGAATATCTTTGCAGATCAAGCATCTTTATAAGTATCTAGACACTTACAAAGATGCAAAGTGATACAAAGAGATACCTACTCCAATGAAGACTGAAGTGGTGGTTTAGCGGAAAACTCGACTACCGAACTAGCCGAGAGTAAACCAACAGAGAACTGCTTATTTGCCGTAAACCTGCCGGGTTGAAGTCAAAAAGTACTTACAAGGGTGCGAACCGGTGAAGGGTCGATACTCCAGTGAAGGCAAGCTATGTTGGTGCGACGGCAAACTTGGCAGCAATGATAACAGAACTTAGATATTTACAGAAGTTACTTACAAGGATGCGAAGAGGTGAAGGGGTACTCCAGTGAAGGCAAGCGGTGTTGATGCGGCGGCAAGCTTGGCGGGCAGTGGTAGCAGAACAGGCCGCGGCCCCCGCCTCCACCGCTCGCCAGCTGAGGACAAAGGTATAACTGATAAAAATGTTAGTTCATTCGAGTTAGTGGTAGTGGCCAGCTCTGATGACGAGCTTTTGAACGGTATCGAGGATGGAGGCTAGAAAAAAAACCGTCTCGACATATACCTACATAGGTCGAAACGAAAAAACAGTGCGAAGTACGCAGACGCAAAACAGTCCATATATTGTTACACTGTTAGTAGATTTTAATATTTGAAAATAATTTATTTGATAAATGCCAAATTTCAAAGTTGAAACTTCGTTCTAACCGAGTGTTTCACGACACTCACATACTTTTTTTTATATCATCTTTGAAACAGATCTCCGACGAGGATGCTGGGAAAAAATACACTGAATGTCTACGTTTGTAAAACAAATACTTAAGCCTTTAGGAACCTATATAAAGTTGAAGTCTTTGTTAATGATCAAAAATATCTGGCCCCCTAGCCATATTAAAGACAGATAATGCTATGACTTAAATTTATCAAAAGTAGAGCAACAGACCGGCAATTATAAAACAATCGTACAAACGATTACAATCTAATGCTATCTCATGTTTGCATCGAAATGTGCCGCTAATTATAAGGCGCTCGAGGACTCGGCGTCAATGCTTACACTAGATGAATTTAAATCAATAGATTGTAAGGCGGGTTTTTGACGAGGCAACTATTTTTAACACTTGTGAACAGATTTTGTTATATCTAAATTCTACAAGTTCTTTCCACTGTACGCCAAGTTTTAAAAGCTCTTAGTAACATTAATATTTTTAATTAAAACCGAAAACTTTTATTATCTTGAGATATTTAACACCGTCTGTACCTACCTACCTGTGTTTTGTTGAATGAAGAATATATTTTCTGCAAGTAAAAATACTTGCTAATATTCTACATTTTACAAATGAAATAATAACAAAAAAAACTTGCAATAAGTACTTACATCTTTTCACAACTTTAATTTACCTATCTGACATACGTAAGTACTATTTTGATCGAATACTCACCTTTATAAGTACCTACTGAATTGGACAAGTAGCCTGCTTCTGTACCTACTTTGTACCTTATTTGTGGCGACTACACTACTCGTATTAAATCCCCGCACAAAAGTTGTGCAACAATTACCGTGTGAAAAGACCGTCGAATAATTGCCCATATCCTTCGGTGTATGATCAAGGAGCATAAAACACAAGTTGGTCATTAATTCGTAGATCGACGGAATATTAAGTTGCCGCAGGTGGATCGGTTCGTTTGAAGCGAGGTGACAATTTTGTAATTGTATTGTTACAATTGAAACGGGAACTCTGCAATGTAGAATAGAATAAAGTTTTATTTTCTCCACATCATATATAACAGTTACACAATAGGTACTTAAATCTACACAATTTTATGTGGGTGAAAATACGGCTACCCCTCAGCATTTGCTCCAACAGCTCGAGAGTGTTGGAGCGCTGGTTTTCAGTGGCGCCATACCCGTTGTGGCGCAGCACTTGCTGCGTCACGCGTCTTATTGCATAATTATCTTATTAGTTAATAAACAATTTAAAAAGACATCAAGGAATCAGGTCACTTACAGTACTTTCAAATTATTATTCGGTACACTTTAAATAAACAATAAAATCCGGAAAATTTCCGGAATAAAAAACCTTTGTGCTATTCCAGGCTATAAATTTATCTTTGTGTCACTGCTCAATCAGTTCAAAAGTTTTTGTTTGAAAGAGTACCTATGGAACTCAAACATATATCCACAAACATTCGAAATAATACTAGATTTTTTTCCACTGCTCTACATTCATATCATCAGAGGCCGTTCTCCCTAGAGACTAGTTGCAGTAAAGGACACGACTCACATAAATCAATTAATTTCGATGGATAAATTGTTAGATTGTACGGATGCATTCTGCAATGCCATTCTGCTACCTACTACGTCATGTACAGTCATCTGCAATAAAATGTATAATACAATCATCATACACATAGTACCTACCTACCTATATGAAAACATGGCTCTTTCCCGTAGGGTTATAGATTGTAAAATATTGTCACAACAATTAACAAATCCAGACTGAAAAGAATATATCGCAAAAATGATTATAAAGTAAGTACTTACTTATCTGATTCAATTAGTGGCGAAATTTAAAAAAGAAATAATTTGATTAAAAATTAACTGTAAGTGTACCTTACCTATGTTCCTATGTTCAAATACTAAAAAACTACATTTAAATGTTCATAGAAATAAAAAGATTTTTAGGTCATTTAAATATGTAAGAAAGCGTCTGTTCAAAATTATAATAACACGTATCATAAAAAACATAAATTTTCAAATCATTCGAGTCAACCATTGACGTCACGTGCTGCGCCCGCGCATCGTTCAGCCGATTCATGTCGCCATTAGCGTCATTTATACAACACGTGGGTCTACGATCAATTGAATTCATTGCCATTTTCCTCTCGCAAATAACGTTACCGCCGTGAGTTTGTCGCTGGGATTGATGCTACTGGTTCTTTTTAAGGCACTGATAAATCATAGTTCTTTTTTTTTCGGACGGTTTAAACGCTCTCGGTCTTATGGACCTCAAAGAGCATTTACATTTTACTCGGAAGAATTTCAACCGATGTAGGTATCGCACAGCGCACTGCAATTTTAGTTAGTAGTAGGTTTATGGAGAACGGAAGGCGACGACGAGGCCAGTCGAAAAGACGTTGACAGGACAATCTCGACGGGTTTACGAAGGAGTGGTGGGAGATAGAGGCTAGGGGATTTGGGGGAGACCTTTGACCAGTAGTGGGACACAATAGGTTAACTAAAAAAAACTGTTTATGACTCAACACTAATGGATGCCTCCCAAAAATTGTACCTACCGCGATTTGAACCCACAACCTTCAAAGATAGGTTAATTGGTGACACTCTAGCAAACTGAGCTGATGTTTATATGATCTGCATTATTATGACTTATTAGGATTTTTTAAGTTGTCCCATAGTAGTCCCATAGATGATGCGTGTATTTTTTCACCTAGAAGTCCTTGGTCCAACAAAAACTAACTATTTGCACTTAATATCGGCGCGTCCTGTCTACACGCGTGGGGTCCCGATGCGGCTAATTCTATTTATATTATCGCGATTACCGCATTATGTCACCCACGGCCGCATCCGCGCTGCACCGACCTTCCGATCACTTATCCACTGGTTTTTTCTTGGTCAAAATAACATGTAGTTTATATTTTTAGTGACCTCACACAAGGACTATTGGATTGCCCATTGGCTTAGTAGAGAGAGGATCACCACGATAAAAATCTGTGACAAAATAGGTGTCAACTCTGTTCTAAAGTGCTAAAAAGGTATTCTCATTTATGTGGTGAAGTCCTGACCTCCCTACAATAGGTATCCAGAGCAGGGCACGAGAGGAGGTTCTCTGAGGTGTACTCAAAATCTTTCACTCTAATGCACTGGTTCGAAAGTGACATGAAAAGAAGAAGGAAAAGTATATTAGGGTAGGTTAATATCTTCTACCCTGGACTAACGCATAGGCTATTTTATATTCCGGAAAAGTTGCAGTATTCCCGAGTGACCACAGGTTGCGGGACGCAGTTAAAGTTGTGATAATATAACAAGGTGAGTGTGTAATTCGTCCATTACAGTAACCACCTACAAATCAAATCAGCCAGGAATCCGCGCGTTAGCGGATTACGCCCACCGCCAGCCCACGGCAGCATTGACCCTGACTTTCAAATATTATGGATGTTTCGTCATTCTTTCAGGATACTGGCAAAACTTAAAGAAAACTTAGGAAATGTAGAGTCAGAAATGAAACTCAGAACGATTTATTTAATGTTTCACATCCGAATATTTCAGAAAACCATAACGTCAATGACCAAAACTTTGATAAATATTTGAAGATCAAATACTTAATAGTTTTCCATGATTTCTTTAGGTACTTATACCTACTTTATCTATGAAATCAAATCCAAAATGGCGTTTTAAAAAATCAAACTGGTCTAAAAAAATACTAATTCTACAATGCTTAGCATAAAAGCTTTTTAAAAGTTAGTAGGTACCTACCAAGCGAGCTGGTTAAAAAACTCCTCGCTATCTTAAGTCTTTGTTTCTAGTCATTAAGTTCTGAAATGAATAATTGGTTAAACCTCTACCGATTGATCTATGAAATTGATAGCCTAGTTTCACAACATTTTTGAATACTCAACCAATGATATTATCTATACCAAGTCTCAGTTGAACAATTGGTTTGAAGACCCTTTTCTCATAAAACTGAATTATTCAATTTATTAGTTCGCGACAAAAACCACAGACAAAAGTGACGTCTTTTCAAAGCCAACACTCGAGCAGTTTTTTATTTTTTACTGACAGGCGTGATTATTGTCGCCGGCACAACACTCGGAGAGGAAGTGTGAAGCTTCTTAAAAAGCAGTGGTCGTCATATAACGACCGTACACGGTACCTAACACGATGTGGTGAGTTAGACACTTTCTTTGTACTGAATATACACCACAGTGTCTCCTAGTTACCAAATACCCGTTTAGAGTTACAAAACCTTGATCCCACACTAGAATTACCTATCAGTAAGTATTGGTGGTTATGTAAAATTCTAGTAGGTACCAAATGCTCAACACCCAGATGAAACAAATATCATGATCATCACAGATCATGCAAAAAGTCGCGTGTTTTATCAACTTGTCATACTTCCTCTGTGGCGCAGTGGGTGAAAGCCCGCTTGTGACCCAGAAGGTTGCGGGTTCGATCCCCGCCGCGGGATAAATGTTTGTATGATCGGCTAATATTTATCTCGGGTCTGGGTGTTTCTATGTATAATATGTATGTATTTACAAACAAAAAGTATATAAGTAGTATATCAGTTATCTGGTTCCCATAGTACAAGCAACTAAATCCAAAAGGATTTTCTGAAAAATCATTATAAAAAACAGCGTTTGAAGATTACTGTTTGTGTTTTTATACGTAGATTGCTGGATTTTATGTTTTAATAGTTTTTTTCTTTTATAAATGAAACTATTTGGAAGGTATGGTCTTATTATGTTGTACTAGTAGTAAATAACTAGAAAATTAAATAAAATGTCGTAGCTAAGTCAATTTTTTTTGTTTTTTTTTTCGAAATATGTTAAGAATCATGGTCTGATTGAAACCTCTCAGTTTTCGGTAGCAGTCTTTTTACACCCTGTATATTAAACGTATCCGAAACGCAGTGTGTTTGAACGGGTCTTCACTCTTTAGAGACCTCTACCTCCTGGCCAGTGTGGGAAAGATCATAATCTGGCCGCATTCATATTTTATTAAACTCGTATTAGCTGCTTATTTATTAATCGTTGGAGTTTTTGATATTTTTATAGAACACTCGTGTCGAACGGAATTAAGTATATCATTCATTGTAAATCGTAAATTATGATTATTAAGTTTATATAAGTAATAATTTTCTACAATATTCGTCATAGAACTCGTTTCGGCTTCGTTTTTTCAGCTGTATCGATTTGAATGTTATTTTTTTCATGTGCCTAAGTTAGTGACTTTTATATAAAATCTCAACATCATCATCATCAAACAGAGGTCAGCGCTTGTCGGTGCAAGGAGGAAGTTGCATCAACTTCCTCCGCCTCTCCCTTTCCAATGCGGTCTCCTTTACTTCTTTATACGACATGACAGCGATCTTCTCTTTTATCTGACTCATGAAATTTATTCTAGGCCTTCCTCTTCCTCGTTTTCCTTCCACTTTTCCTTCTATGATGTTCTTGATAAAGCTGTCATGTCGTATAAGATGTCCAATCATTTTTCCTCTTCGATTTTGAATGGTGTTCATCAAAACCCTTTTCTCCTCAACTCTTCTCAGCACTTCCTCGTTGGTAACCTTCTCCGTCCAGCTAATCCTCTCCATCCTTCTCCAAAATAAAAATCTCAACAAGAAGAATAAAATATTTCAAAGATATTTAACGTTTTTTGTATAAAAACGAATTCATTGATTTACAAAGTATTTCGTTATTAAAATGGATGCTTGATTTTGATAATAATTAATACAAATGTAATTTTATCTCATTACGATGTTCGATGCATATCACAAATTGATGTAATTTTTCCACTAATAGGGTTGGCACATTGTAGAGTTTGGTCAATTTAATATAAACTTATTTAAAATATTTATGCTATTCAAAATTAATTATATTACAAAATAAGTTGAGTATAAAACAAGTTAAAAATAATGTATTTACTAAATAAATGACTGTTATTTGTTAATGTATTATTATTTTCCCTGTTTCCAGTAAAGGTCTCCTAACATCTTTTTTGTTTAATAAGGCTGTGGTATGATTGAGTGTAGTTTTAAGTAAGAGGTTCTCTCGATTTGATAGGTGCCAGATTGAACCGTCTCCGATAATAGTTAATTTAAATTGTTCAATTGATCTCCATTACCCAGTGTAAAACTGATCGAACTCTGATTAAATACTATTGATTGTTTAGTTACAAGTGGGTTTCAGTACTAGAATAAATTGTTTCAAATTGTATTGAATGAATTTTGATTTGATATCGCTCGCTCTATTTGTTTTCATTATTATATATTGGCTCTCACTTATACTTCGTTTAGCTGCAAGAAAATATTGAACTTTATAAAAATGTATACAGCATACTTTTCTATAATGCACTTTTGAAGAAGCTCGATGCAAATAATCAAGCTTAATATGTAATTTTGATGTACCTACCTCTTTAACACGAGCTCTTAACGGTGAAGGAAAACATCGTGAGGAAACCCGCAGCTTAGTCAGCTCCACACGTATTGACGTCGTCTTTCCTGTGGGCCAGGCTGATTAAGCTGAGAGGATGGTTTAGGTGCTGGGCAAGCCTATTCCATCTCAAACAATGTCCCAGGCACTACAGCGTCCCGTTAAGTGTCGGCATGGATTGCCTCCTGATGCTGTATAAATCATCTAATATAAATTGAAAGGCCTAAGTTTTGTACCTACCTATACCTATTCTATTTAGTTTGTATTAAAACTTTCTAGATTTTATTGTATGTCTTTAAAATCATAAACTAAAAAAACATTTAGAATCCCCTATTCTAAATGTTTTTTTAGTTTATGATTTTAAAGAGTACAGTGCTTGTTGCTTATGTACTATCTAACCGAAATTCCGTCATCATCGCAGTTGCCCACATGAACTTTTAGTTAAAAAATTACTGAATGTTCCATGAATTTTGTTTTTTTTCTGATGTATTATTAAAGGACGGGGCAGCCCTGCTCCCACCTGTCATTCATCGTTTGTGTAACTGGGTCTATCTGGGAATTAATCGGTTTAATGCGACGCTCTTCATATTTTGCTTCTATTTTAATATCTTCTACTGAAATTGACTTTAACTTAAACCGCAATATATCATGTAGCGAAAAATTTTAGAATCTAATGTATAACTACATTAATAAAGCGCTTCGGTTGGTTTCGTATTTCTCTCTATTTCCGAATACATCCGATCGACTTCAAGATAGTAATTATATCCCATTAACTATCCTAGTAAAGTATTTTTTTGGATAATTACCACCTTGAAGTTCTTGATGTATTCGAAAATAGAGAAATACGAAATCAACCGAAGCGCTTTATTATTTATTCTTATTTATTTATAGTATCTGAAATAAATGTATTGAATTGAATTAATGTAGTTGTATTGTACAAAGTCGAAGTCAAAAATCAAAAAGTATTTATTCAGTAGGACCGCTGGGATCACTTTGAAACGTCTTAAAACTAGGTGATTCTATTCCTGTTCCTTCGCGACCATACGTGAAGCACCTATTTGATTTGGATATGAATTAAATTAAAGATAAGTAACAGCAGCGTTTGAATCGCCAACCGTAGGTAAAGTGCCTAAAAGACTGGCAGAACAGACTCAATATTTTTATTACAGATCCGTACTATGAATAAAGTAGTGCGGAATTTAACACAACTTACGAAAAAGCCATTGCATTTTATCTTCACATGTAGATATCATAGAAAAGATAGATAAATTGTGTGAAGGATGACATGAGTAAGAAAGGAGTGAGTGTTGAGATGACGGCTGATAGAGAAGAATGGAAGAAGAACACTGTTTTACCGACCCCACATAATGTGGGAAGAGGGCAGGAAGATGCTGATGATGATGATGTAGATATCATCGCCTCTCTGAAAGGACTTCTTTCCGGCGTGGACTCTACCAATCTCCAGAGCACCCTTTGCTGACAATTAGAGCCAATTATGGACCGTCGCGGCTCAATTGCGAACGAGCTGTTGTTTTGATGACTTTTAGTTATAGGTTTCTTATGCCGGCCGAAACAAAGGCGTTACGTATTGTTTTTTATATCACGAATTAGATCGTCCCTGGTCGTTTAGTTCTATCCAGGGCAGTCTCCAGCATCCTTCTCCTTCTCTTCGTGTAAGTACAGTCAGCAACGAAAGTCGACTAACAGCATGCCTTTTAAAAACGCCAATCTTTACAAAAAAAAATTGGTTGTCTGTAAAGTCGGTTTACTGACGATAGTTGAACGTGACAACGTCTACGCATCGCTCACTTAAGTAGGAGAGAGACGGATGTCGAACGCTGCCGAACGCAAAGGCCGATTGTGCTTCTTTGTCGCTCGTTCCGCGCTCTCGCTTGCACTTCAAGCCAGAGCGAGGTAACGCCGCATGAAAGTAACGCCGCATGACGTCATGTTTTTTTGTGCGTGCAGCCGGCTCTATCGAATTATAAGACGTTGTCACGTCAAAAATAAACTTTACTTGGAAAATTAATTTGGCTTAAGCCCTTATCTTCAGAATTTGTAAAATTTTGGTCATAATACGGATTTCGGCAATATTCTGATTTGTAACAGCAAATGTTAATCGACCTTCATTGCTGACTGTACCTCCTAACTAATCCTCATTCACTCTGCTTGCTTCCACTTCTATGATGTTTTGAATGAAACTGTCATGTCGATATGGCCGCTAGGACTGATAGAACCACGTGACAACAGCGCTTCAGCCTGCAGTCTCAATCAGTGGTAACACAATAAGGGCAATAAGCCGCGCGTCCAATAACTTCAATTACTCGCAAATATGTTTACATTGATATGCAATCATGGCGGCGCCCGACGCAATTGTACCGGCGCTGTTACGACTAAACTATACAAGTAATACTTACTAGACTTTTATAAGCTAGATGGTAGATAGCTTGAAATACTCAAGAGTTATACTAATAAAAATAACTAAAAAAAAAACTTAGGCCTTTACATCTATATTAGATGATTTATACAGCGTCAGGAGGCAACCTATGCCTACACTTAACGGGACGTTGTAGTGCCTGGGACATTGTTCAAGATGGAATAGGCTTGCCCAGCACCTAAACCATCCTCTCAGCTTAATCAGCCGCCCACAGGAAGAACGACGTCAATACGTGTGGAGCTGACTAAGCTGCGGGTTTCCTCACGATGTTTTCCTTCACCGTTAAGAGCTCGTGTTATAGTACATATACATTTTATGAAACGAAAAATCCATTTATGCACGGCTGGGATTTGAACCCACGACCTTCAGATTGAAAGTCGAGGCACAACCCCATTCGACCAACATGGCTCTTATTATGGTCATATCATATCATGGTTATACGAGTACTAATACAGTTATACTTATTGACTTTGTCTTTCCTGTGGATTAAGGCCGATTACACAGAGGATGGTTTAGGTGCTGAGCAAGCCTATTCCATCTCAAAAATGTTCGAGGCACTATTATAATGCTGGACATTTTCACACAGCATCATCTAGCCCCAAACTAAGCAAAGCTTGTACTATGGGAACCAGATAACTGATATACTACTTATATACTTTTTGTTTGTAAATACATACATATTATACATAGAAACACCCAGACCCGAGACAAATATCTGTAGGTCATACAAACATTTGTCCCGCGGCGGGGATCGAACCCGCAACCTTCTGCGTCGCAGGCGGACCTTCGCCCACTGCGCCACAGAGGTCGTCAGTCACTATCACTACAGCCAGCGTCACTTTGGGTGTAGTGTAGGTACCTCTTCATGCTGTCATCACCATCATCCACAGCCCGATCTAGTCCACTGCTGAGCATAGGCCTCCCGTTGTTCGTGCCAATCAAATACTATCCCGTGCTAATCCCATCAATCTACGACCCACGACCTTGATATATCGTCTGCCTATCTCGCTCATGCCTGATGAAAAGATGATGAAAAATGTAAGGAAAGATAATTAGAAAGAATGGCAAACTAAAAGAAAGGCAACAGTTTCAACGTTAAGAAATGTGATCGCGGAAGCATGGGAAATGGGTACAGATAAATACTTTTTCATACTTAATTATCATTCTTGTTCAAAATAAATAAATACCTAGCTAATCGATCGTATAGAATACTAGCTGCGCTCGCGTGTGGCCCGCGGTCCCTCGGGATTTTTTCATTTTTTCTGGATAAAAAATAGCCTATGTCCCTCCCTGGGACAACCTTTAATTATGCCAAATTTCAGCTTAATCTGTTCAGCGGCTTGGGCGTGAAAGCGTAACGAACAGACAGACAGACAGAGTTACTTTCACATTTATAATATTAGTATGGATGAAAGGACACATGATGATGACAATAATCCCGAAGAGTAATAGACTTTAAAATCTCTGACTTTTTCGAGTAATCTAAAATCTTTGACTAGTGGTTTTTTTAATTTTACAGAGGTGCTACGGTGGTGCTACGGAAGTGCTACGATTGTATAGATTTTGATACAGCTAATACAGCATTGAATATTTTGCATTTATATCAATGCATATGGTTTAAATATTCAAATGTTAAGCCTAGCTTAAGTTTATTCAGTTGCATAAGCTAGGTTAATAAAACTTTTGAAACGTAACCATCGTCTACAAAAATAATGTTTCGCAAAGCTGCAGCGCAGTGACAGAAAACCTCTTTATCTAAAACACTAATCGAACAGCGATTCCACTCGCCTTTAAACATAAACTGAGTGGAGAAAATACGAGCACTATATGGAATTAACTGCGCCGAAACTTGGGGAGTATTATTCGACTAGCTTTTGTGAATAGTAAAGTAACACAATTGAGTTGTTTGGGAATTGCTCTCGCACTAATAATGGTATATGGTAGAATAAGCTGACATATATGATTGGACATCTTATACGACATGACAGCTTTATCAAGAACATCATAGAAGGAAAAGTGGAAGGAAGACGAGGAAGAGGAAGGCCTAGAATAAATTTCATGAGTCAGATAAAAGAAAAGATCGCTGTCATGTCGTATAAAGAAGTAAAGGAGACCGCATTGGAAAGGGAGAGGCGGAGGAAGTTGCATCATTGCACCGACAAGAGCTGAGCTCTTTTTGATGATGATGAAGCTGACACGTATTGTAAGACTCCTCGATATTGAAATTATTGATTAAGATCCGAAATTAAAATGATTGCCATGATGTCCTTTTAACCTATTCACTTCGATCAAGATTACACCTACATCAATGCATCATGTCAAATACTAGCTTCACCTGGGCAATATTCAATTTTTCAAAATAAAAATTATATGACAGTTTTTTTAAACACTCTTTATAAACCATCTTTACCCCGACTTAAGCCGCGTTGACACGATCAGAGCATACTCTGACAGAATGGACTCTGATGCCTGCTAGGACGCTACTTGGATCGTGGCAACCTCAATCCGATTGCACTCTGATCTTACTTAGATGGCGGCGGCCAATCAGAGCGTCCTAGTAGGCATCAGAGTCCACTCTGTCAGAGTATAATTAAATAAATAATAATGCTGGACTTTTTTCACACAGCATCATCTATTTCTTGTTTGTAAATACATACATATTATACATAGAAACACTCAGACCCGAGATAAATATCTGCAGATCACACAAACATTTATCCCGCGGCGGGGATCGAATCCGCAACCTTCAGCCTCCCACGCGGGAACCCACTGCGCCACAGAGGTCGTAGTATACTCTGATCGTGTCAACGCGACTTTAGAATGTTTTTTAAAGGAATCACAAAATATAAAATTATTAGCAGTTATACATACATATATACATTTACATACCGAAAAAAATTATATCATTGATATTGGAATCATTTGCATTTTTCTAAGATTAAATAGATTAAGTACATGAATTGTTAAATGTTCCGTTCACAATGGATAAAGGCTTCTACCTACTATTTTTTTTAAAAGACAACGATTTAAATGTATTATGAACGATTTATATTATAACCTGTGTCCATACATCCTAGCATAGGTAAGGCTATTGCTCAATCAACAACTCATAACTTTAACTCGTTTATCCAACTCACTCTGGGGTAAATTATAAGTTAACTAACAGCTTATCCATCAAGAGGTTCCTAGCAAATATCGGTTCGCATGATGACGGTCGTAATGGGGATTAACAAAAATATATATTACAGTTTTCTTCTACGTTTAATTAGGTATCAGGTTCACCAAACTTTATCTAACAGAGCGTTAGTTAATTGGACATCAAATTAGTAAACTGTGATACGATTTGTAAAAAGTTAAGGTGCCAGTGACGTCGATTCTGTTGTTTACTGACAAAATTTAATTTTAGGTAGGAGAAAAAAAAAGCTAAGAATAGAATAGAATAGAATAGAATAGAATAGAATAAACATTTATTTATATGTTATTATTATTAACAAAAAAAACATAAAAACATTTATTTATTATTTATCAAAAAAAGCTAAAAAAATAAAGCAGTCACACAGCATTATCCAGCCTAAGCAAACCGTAGCTTTGTCGGCGGTACCTAGACGGTGTTCGTATATTAAGAATAGCAATATTAAACAAAAATCGACCGCCGACGGACTGTGGTTCTAAACAACTCAGTTAATATTAATGCAATATTGGCTGTTAATAGGTCATTTTTAGCCAATCTAATAAGAAATTATTGTCATAAAAAAATAAGTAAAATAGCAATAAAAAATGCCTACACAACATTCATCCTTTACTTGTAGAATATTTCTTCATTAATTGATAAATATGAACTGTATATTGCTCTGAATAAATATTATTTAAACATAAGTACTTCAAATGTAAGTTATATGATTAAAGAATAAGTATTCCCGAAAAAGTTATAGAAAATGAAACAAAAGTATTTATTAATTTATAAAAAATGACAACTTGTTATTCTGATTAAAACTATTTCAATTTAAAAAATTAGGGACATTGAATAAAAATTCGAATAAAAAACACATTAAACGATCGATAAATTATACAAAAAAGGTACTTAACTTAAATTTAGAAAAAATACCTTATTAGCGTCCGAAAATATTTTGTTGTATTGAGGGCGGGAACTTTTCCCGCCGAAGTCACGTGTAAAAAAGCGCGGTCACCGCGCTGTCACTGTCATTCCGTTCGGAAACACACGAGTCGGCGCGAGTCGTCGCGAGCGGCGGCACTGAGCGACTGGCGGACAGCCGCGAACCGAACTGCGGGTACGTCGAGTCGAGTAATCGCACCGAAACCGCCCTCGGCCAACAAAACCCCACCCGCCGTAAAGAGCATTTTAGCACGCGCGCCTCCCCCGCACCCGCGCCCTGATTTAATAGCGAACGCGGGCACTGATTCACTTAACCGAACGCAACTACCCACTCCCTCTCTCTCGCTCTCGCGTGATCCGCGTCTCGCGCCGCGTCACCTCTCTCGCTCGAATCCGTTCAGAAATCAAAAGTTGGAAAGAGACGACCGCGGTCGCGGACACTTCTTTCTTTCAACTCGATTTGCATGCGGGGGTCGCTTCACAAACTTTATGTCCTCGTTTCGTAAATTATTTATTCGTTTGGAAATACTTTTAACGGCATGCTTGGGCCTCCAAAAAGATTGGGTAAAACAAGCTGAATTAAGTGAGTGGACTGGCTGGATTACCACGCGGGTCGCGCTACACTAATCATATTTGATCCAGTCTCAAATTACTTTTAGGACACTTAGAAAACCGTAGGTATCATTTTGATTGAATGAATTAGTTTAGGCATTTTTACTTAATTTGTTTTCAGCTTTCAAAGTATTTTAGGGTCATTGTAGGTTAACTTACAAAAGTTGATAACTATCAAAATTCTCGTAAAACAAATCGAATGTGACAAGAAAGATTTAGATATTTCTAAAAAGCTAAATTTCGTAAGTATGTAAATATTCTTACTCCTATGGATTTTGTAGTAAACTTAATATTTTCTTCCTATTGTTACATATAGTACAAAAAATATCGTAGAGATTTTCGTAGAGGGTCTACGAACCTGCTTTTTATAAAATTTCTAAACTTTAGAAGTTTTTTAAGAGAAAAGGTGGATAGAAAATATGTCCATTGCCAATGATTGAGCTGATATAATAATTTAATTAATACCTAGAGGCCAAAACTTAGGAGATATCAGTAAATCTTTATTGAATTCATCAGAACTCGAGCGAATTACGAAAGCACCTGATCCTTAACCTATCTAATTAACTATCATTGTATTAGAAGGAAAACTTCTGAAAGCGATCGTGACCTCTGTGCCAAGTAGCGGTAGAGCAGCTCCGTTACAGTACGCACAACCGATCTTTAGCTCTCTGAAGTTAGGTGCACTAAACGATTGCGCAGGTTTGCGCGTAGGACGATGCAACAAACTAAGCGAGTGAGCGAGGCAGCTATACAACGCTGTCTTTGTCATCAAAAATGGGTTCTGCGCAGCTACTTCAGAGAGATAAAGATTGGTTGTGCGTACTGTACTTTGACTTTAATACCTATCTAATCTGTGATAGGTACATTAGGGATGTACCTATAGTAAACGTTTAAATAAATAAAATTAAATTTATATTCTAAAATGGGTGGTAGAGGTTCATCCAGGTCGTTTTCATACTATTTTTTCGATGTGATTGTTGTGTAGGTAAGGTACCGACTATCTACGATATAATTAAATGGCGTCCCGTAAACTTAATATACGTAAATCGAGAGCCATATTGTTAAGATCCTTCCAGAAAAATGTGATTTTTAATTTTCTCTAAAAAATCTAAGTTTTATAAAACAATACTTAGTATCATAATTAGGTATAAACAGTATCATCGAATATTCTCGAATAATAATAAGCGTCTTATCATAATAACTTATAGAGTCTGGCAAATGAAAGTAGACCCTGAAAAATCGCGGCAAATTAAAAAAATACCCATTAATTATAAGGACATTGGGAAGAACACAACTTGATACTTGGTTATTATTTTAAACCATATTTATAGGATGTACCAAAAGGTTCCATGCTAAATCTATTTTAAATATAATAGGAGTACCTATTTAATGGGTTGCCACGCTTATATTTTTTGAATTTGCCGCGATTTTTCAGGGTCTACTTTCATTTGCCAGACTCTAAGCAATATTTTTAGCGCTTGATTCTATAATCAGAGCGCTGATTTAAAAACTTGTATCTATGTAAGGAAAACTTTGCATCCTTCCTGGAACATTCAGCCTGAAATGGTCTCTCTGACAAAGGGCATAAGTCAATGATGGTTTCTCACCAAACACTTTCAGATGTAAACAAACCTTAGTCGAGGTTTAAGTGACAATAAAACGGAAGCTTAAGCTCTCGAGGCCGTCTTCAAGTGGAACGGCGGGGGGGGGGAGGGGCGTGCATCGTGCTATCTCTCTCTAGCAGGCAGTCGTGAACATCCGTTTTATTCCTTGTTTGTCCGTAGAGCCTTGCACACTAAAAAATTTATTTTGAGCTACACTTAAAAAATGAGTTGTGCGAGTTTGGTGGGGATGAAATGAATATAATATGGTAAATGATTTCATTTGAACTGCCGTTTTCGGGGAGGGTAATGGCCCGTGGCAACTCGCGCTTCATTGTCCGCCGTTTTCATTTAGGCGTCGAATTTATTTTTATTTTGCTAGGTTTTATTGCGGCATTTGACTTTTATCGCCCTTTAGCCCATACATATTCAATGCTTCTGACAGCATCCTGTCTGCTATTTGAAAACTATTACGTACTGCCTGCCACTTGCACAGCTTTATGTATAGGTAGGTACATTAGGTATCTACTTATACAAACTTACTAACTAACTTACTAACTTTTTGTTTCTTTCATTCTCTTTGTACATGTAGCCACTATCAATTTTGCACATCTCTCTAGCCTCAAAGGTTTGCTGGAAGAAAACTCTTTGTAGGGTTAAGCTCGCCTTTGAACATGTCCTTTTTTATGTTATTATCCTGTGTGTGTCTATTTGTACAATAAATAATTAAGAATTAAGAACTTACCACGTGATAAGATTTTTTTGGACAGGTCCTAACGTTTCCTTTAGGTTTGTGGAACAAAGTTCCTTTTCGGACGGTATCGAATAAAACAAAAGGCTGAGGCTGGAAAAATTCGTTCCATTTTACCGTGCGCAAAGTTGTGCAAAAGGTGCGCAAAGTTGTGCGCAGTGCTGCACGAAATAAAATAGTAGTAAGTCACAGAACACACTATTAGTAAGTTGTACAAAAGGTGCGCCAAATGTAATGTCAATGTCAAAGTTGAAACTTCGTTCCAACCGAGTGTTCCACGACATTCACGTACTTTTATTATTTTCACGAATTAGCAATAGTAGTAAAAACGTTTAAGTGGGTGAATATATGTAAGTATGTCAATCGTCAACCCTATAAAAACATCCTGAATATCATATCATATCCTGAATTCATATATTATACTCGTAGTAGCTCAGTAGAAAGCATCTTCTTTTTTGAAAAACCAAAAGTCAATTTGAGTCAAAAGTTAAAGAAATAGGTAGGTACCTAGGTATGCATGCAGTTGTCTCCTTTCACGACTTTTCTCCAACTCTCGTAGTTTCGGACTTAGCCATCACCAAGTAGATTTTTTTTTTTTTTGTAGCCCGTAGGGATCCCACTGCTGGGCAAGGGCCTCTCCCAAACATTTGGAAGGAATTGCCATAATCGCCACGCTTGGCAGGCGGGTTGGCGATCGCAGTAAGATGTCAAACGGTTCAGAGACGCTGCTGCCCGTCTTCTGTGTTCCTTTATTCCCTTAGTCGCCTTTTACGACACCCAGTAGATACCTACTCAAAAAACATCCTGTAGAATAGAATAGAATAGAATAAAGTTTTATTTTCTCCACATCATATACAACAGTTACAATAGGTAAGTACTTAAATCTACATAATTTATGTGGGTGAAAATACGGCTACCCCTCAGCATTTGCTCCAAAAGCTCCAGAGTGTTGGAGCGCTGGTTTTCAGTGGCGCCATACCCGTTGTGGGCACTTGCTGCGACACGCGTCTCATAGCATAGGTAATTATTAAGAAGACATCAAGGAATCAGGTCACTTACAATACTTTTAAATTATTATTGTAGGTACCTTATAGTGTTAACGTAACGGTATTTAGCACTGTAAAATAAATAATGCTGGACATTTCACACAGCGTCATCTTGCCCCTACCTAAGCAAAGCTTGTAGGTACTTATTATGGGAACTAGGTACTGATATACCTATCTACCTATTACTTAGATGTACCTACCTACTTTTTGTTTGTAAATACATACATACCTATATAAGTACATTACATATATATTAAACATAGAAATACCCAGACCCGAGATAAATATTTGCAGATCATACAAACATCTATTAGCGGCGGGTATCGAACCCGCAACCGTTTGCGTCACAAGCTGATGTTCACCCACTGCACCACAGAGGTTAGTCAGTTAGTTCTCATAATGTAACTACCTACCTATAAAATTACCTACCCAAGTTCGTATTCATTTGAATACGAACTTGGGTTGACTCCGTCACCACTCATTTGAGTCTGGTGACGGAGTCCGTCATGGCTTAGCGAGCGCTCAATTGATAATGCCACTGGCGGTCACCCATCCACTTCGTACCTACAGACAGTTTAGAACGTTATCTAGGTAAAGTAGGTAACTTCGATAATCTATCAAGAACGACTAAGCATATGCAAGCTACCGTACCCAAAGGGTAAAACGGGACCCTATTGCTAAGACTTCGCTGTCCGTCCGTCTGTCTGTCCGGCTGTATCTCGTGAACCGTGATAGTTAGGCAGCTGAAATTTTCACAGATGATGTAGGTAGATAGGTATACCTAATTCTTTTGCTGCTTTAACAACAAATAGGTACTTACTAAAAAACAGAATAAAATAAATATTTAAGTAAGGGATAAAAATATTCCCATACAACAAATGAGATTTTTTTGTCGTTTTTATAGATAATGGTAGGTAGGAAACCCTTCGTGCGCGAGCCCGACTCGCACTTGGCTGGTTATTTTTTAGTTAATTTACCTAGGTGCATTCTATTGGCCGAGTGGAATAGTGATCAAGATCCAAGTCTCGGATTAAATGCACGACCGAGAACATGTTTTCCTTTACGGGAGCGAGCGATGCCGATTATTGCCGATGCAATGGTCTTATCACCGGCACCGTACACAGGTACACTGACTGAAATGCTACTTTTTGATTAATTGACACGTGAAAAATAGTAGAGGTATTAAAAAAAATACGCGAGTGTCATTGAACACTCGGTTGGAACGAAGCAAAGAGTAATTTTCTATACTGGGAATATAATAAATTAAATGTCAATTATGTATCCTAGAAACGTTCTTCCGTATTAACAATGTAACAATCTATGGACTGTGTCGCGGCTCCGCATTTCGCACTGTGACGATTTGACATATACATGTGTCGTGACGGTAAAATGGAACAACATTTTTTTCAAGCCGAAAAGAAACTTCGTTCCAAAAATAAATAAAATGCCCTCAACCTGCTTAAAAATGTATAGTAGAGACATCTAGTATTTTTTTTTTGAATCAATAAAGTTAAAATGTACATGTAAATACCCACTAGGTGTCGCTACTGAGTGAAATAAAATCAGAGAAATGTTTAGTAGTAACATAGGTTTATCAATTCTCAATAAAATCTCTTTGTATAAAATAAAGGAAATATCTAAATATTAGCACGCTATATTTTCGAATATTATCTCTATGTCCTACACAGAAATAAATATCACTTTATTACCTGTGGTTTATTTTCTTATCTGTGACAATCTGTGAAAATATTACAACGCCATCTAGTGATCAAATGAAACAACATTTTCTAGTCTACTAGCTGAGTCGGTAAAGCAGTCTGATGAATCCTTAGTGATTTATTTACTTTTTATGAAATTTCTTATTAAATTCGATAAAATTGACATTCAATAAACTTTATTTTATTTTAAAATACATATGACTTTAAACGTTTTATTTTATTTAATAAAATATGATTTTAATGATTACTTTTCATATTTACCGCCACAGTTTAGTGGCATTTCAGCCATTTTGTGAACCCCACGAGCGGAAGTGAGTGTTGTAGGTGCTACGCAGGCGCAAATTGACCTTTCGGTTGAAGAACCCGTCGGTCACATGTAAGTGTCGATAAATATCATATTTTTACAGTGAAACCCTATTATTTAGTTAAAAATACAGTTTTTGTAAGTATTTTCTGTGGTGAACATAATTTGGTGATAATCCGACGAAAGCGCGGTGTGGAATTTGTGTAAATATTGAAGAAGTTACATCTGCCGCGGCGCCGGCACGTTTGTCAAACTCCCAATTTTCAATAACTCCAGTTCGGAATTTAGATAGTGCTTTATTTTCGCACTGCTAAGCTAGAAGCGTGCTAATTGTTGTATCGTGGCAAATTGAACCGATAGTGAGTTTATTGTGTGCATTTATCTCAAGTAATTCATGCTCAAGATGTCTCTTTCGGGAGCCACATGTTCGGACACCACACCGTTGGTTCCGTATTATCTTCACTCCGAATCTGGTCTGGTTTCATTCACTTGACTATTTTCCAATCCCTATTTTATTGAAAATAAACTGTAAACCAGGGTTTGCTATTGACTATACTAATGACAGTAGAATACTCCCACAAAGGATTGTATTCTTTTCGTCGTGTAGGTGGGGTTAGGTTGAGCTTAGACTTTTCCTAATATAACTATGTTTTCATTTATTCTTATTGCTATTCCTTGACTCATTCAGATCACTTGCTTCTATCCACATATCTGATTCATATATGACTTGACAATTTTGAGGTTGACACATTGTTTCTGTGTAAATAATCTCCAAGCTGATACTAACCAAGCCAAGAAGGTATCAAACATCCTAGAGGTTGATGTACATAAATCTGCAAATACTATGTGAATTTTACTAAGAAACCTCAAATAATGTTCAGCTGGTCTAAAAAATAATAATAATATAATAAATGTGGTCATATCACTTGTATTATTTCTAAATAAAACATGCATTTTGAGATGATTCAACCATATGCAATATAGATCCTTTCAAATTTCTAATGTTTTTACAATAATTTCAGCTAACTTTGAGGCCATGTGATAAGCAGCTGATAATATTTAGTGTGCTTATTTTATCTTTTGAGTAAAATTCACTAAATTTTGTCTTGATGTGTCATACACATCATCATTATCGAATCAGCAACATGCAGAATTGAGAGCAAAGTTCACTTTCACCTTTCCCTCACAAAGTATACTAACACTGATTTGGTTAGTTTTAAGTATTTTTTTTTTTATTTCAAATACTGTAAAATAAATATTTTAATAATATAATTTTATTTCAAAGACTAATAAATTTTCTTTTACGATTTTCTGTTAACTTATTCAGGTCATTGACATAGGTCAATGGCCCAAGTGCCAAATATTCTTCTATGAATCATTGAACTACAGTTTTCAAGGTTCTATTACTTATTGAAATATCATTCAGTGAATTGAGATTACACAAGTTCAAGGTGATACTGTAATCTTTAATTTTTATCATGATTTCAGTTAACATGTCTGTATTACAGGCTCTTCAAACAAAGGTGTATACTAAGCACAAGGGATCTTTAGCTCTCTGAAGTTAGGTTCAATAGACGATTGAGCATGTTTGGTGGAGTAAGAGAGATAGCCCAATTTGAGCGTCATCAAAAATGGGTTCTGCGCAGCTACTTCAGAGAGCTAAAGAATGATTGTGCGTATTATTCAGTATTGGATCAAATAATCTATTTGGTTGGTCTCATTAACTTAAGCTAGCGGTAGTCATGGTTCTGTTTTGCTAAATTCTTTAAAATGTATGCTCTAAATCTTGGAAAATACAGCAATAAATATTGTAACTTGCGAGCCCATAGAGTCGCGATTGTAGTCACATACTGCTATCGTGCTGTGGGTACTCGAACATTATCCACCAGGCCCGACTATGCGTCTCACATCACATCTGCTATGTGGGATCACCGTCCAGGGGTACATTAATTAAATTCCTAGTCTTTTTTTAACTATTTTTCGTGCTAAACCATTGTTTTCTTGGTCATTTGTAAAAATTACATATTTAAGTGTATGCTACAAAAGTTTTCCACAATTGGACGAGGATTTTTTTTCAAAATACAATTAGGGTCATCTCAAGTTTTCAGAATTTGTTTCTTAAAATTGTTGGTAACTAAAAACAAGGTCAGACTTTCTTGGCTGACTTTCTTTATAGGTAAGGTTATGCAGCCTAATTGAATAAGCAATAGCTAGGACATACCCTTAGAGCAGTATTCAGAGGAAGATTATTTGGATTAAATCACAGCCAATTTCAATTTTTTGTTGACTTATCAACCTATTTTTTTACCTTTTTTGTGATTGTACTCGCCAAAATTTCAATTAATTATGTCCTTGGCCTTCCACATCCCTGGCTTGTGTTGGGATCCAGTTTGTGACACTCCTTGTCCGTCATATTTGATGTATCTTTTTAATTAAAATGTATTTTTGTAGGCATCTAGATAGGTACATAGCTCAAATCCACATCTCCCAAAGTGTTTCGATTTAAACTAGATATACAATGTTCTTTAGATTTAGACAAGTTATAAACGTGTCATATTTGTCTTCAGATCACCTCCAGACCGTAGACAACACTCTGCACAGCCATGGGTGATATCGAGGACACACACTTTGAGACCGGGGACTCCGGTGCCTCGGCCACTTTCCCCATGCAATGCTCGGCTCTCCGCAAGAACGGCTTTGTCATGCTCAAGGGACGTCCCTGCAAGATTGTTGAGATGTCCACCTCAAAGACTGGGAAGCACGGCCACGCTAAAGTCCACATGGTCGGAATCGATATTTTCAATGGAAAGAAGTAAGTTGCATCACTTATGGCTGGTTTCTCGAACACTTTTCAAATTGACAAGCTGATTTAATTTGGAATACTTGGTACTTATTGGTGGAATGACAGATTTGACCAATGGTTAGTTAATTTTTAAGATGATTTATGTTCGAGAAACGGGCAAATCATGTTGACTAAACAAATTCATTCAACACATTAATTGAGTGATATGCAACGTGTTCTTAAGCCAGCGCCAGACTTGCTTCAAATTTTCGAACAAATGTTTGAACACATAATGTGGCACGAGAGTTTGTAGTCAAAGTCTCGTGCCACACATGTGTTCAAACATTTGAAGCTAGGTCTGGGGTTCGGGGATACTCTTAGTTATGTTTAAAATTGTCTACTTCTAATCCTGGTCTAATCAAATGATTTTATTCAAGCAATTTTTTTAAACATAACATTTTATTTTAGACACTAACATAGCACAAATCACATTCATTTTAATTTACATTCTTGAAGATTTGTTTACATCAAATCTCTACATGTAACACGTACGACAATGACACGTGCCGTGCACTCGTGTCATAGGCGCATCCTGTTTACGTCACTAGTAAAAATAAAACTTTTCAAAAGATGAAGTAAGTTATCCGCTATCTCTCTTGATGTTATCAGCTTCGTATTTAGGAGACAATGCGTCCCGCGACACGTGTCGGGCAACAATGTAAGTCATACATCGCCCGGCGAAGAGTTTCGGGACATTATACCCACAAAATCATTGTGTTAGAAATTACTGTAACTGGGTAAGTTACAGTAATATACTAAATAAATAGACCGGCAAATATCTGCAGATCATGCTAAATTTTGTCCCGCTGCGAAAAACCTTACACCTCTTGCACTTCAGCTGTGTTTCTTTGTTTTTGAGTTCATAAATCACACCGATTCTCTTCAATACAAGTCCTCCATCTACTTAGACCATCAAAGATAAAAAGTAGTAAATGCGAGCCCATAGAGTCGCGATTGCAGTCACATATTGCCATCGTGCTGCGGGTACTCGAACATGAACCACCAATCCCGACTATGCGTCTCGTCGCACAGCTGTGTGGCGGGATCACCGTCCAGGGATACATTATACCATTATCACACAAACCTACATGCAAAGAAATTACATAAACGTTTTAGCTCCTAAGATTACGTAGAGGTACATGAGACTTGTGGAACTGTCCTACTAGTAAAAAACTTGAATTATGTGGGCTGATTAGATAGACAGGTTAATTTATCTATAATCCAATAAAGTTTTTAAATAAAAAATAACAATCAATAGTCACTGCATAGTCCTGTTCCCACTCTAGCCTTCGTCGTGGTTATTAAAAATACTACGTAGGTATCACATGGATACCTATCTATCATTCTAATATTTATCCCACCGCAAAATAAAAATGCACAACTTATTATCTTGAGATGTTCTACAATAATGCAGTCTTGAAAATTTAATATGCATAACGTCAAACCAGAAATTCCTATTAAAACACGGATGCCTGCAGCAGATTTCCGGGAAAGCTGGAACCGCGCACTTCACCTATTGCGGAACTAGGTCGCTTTAATGCTAGCATTAAGTTAAAGAACATCTAGATGTTCTTTAACTTATTGATTTTAGATATCTCGTTTCCTCAGTTTGGGTGTTTTATCTTCTCATATAAATTTGATGCGAAAATTTACTGAGAAATATTGAATAAATGTACAAGAATACGAGTCAAGAGTAGTGTACGTGTATACGTATGTAGGTTATAATATGACGAGTGAAAGGAAATCAAATTATGCAATCTTGACCACGACAAAAGTTAAGAGCAGAAATGATAACAAGCCAAGTATTTTGCGACTAATTTTTGACACCTTTCTCTGCGAACTTTTTGATCATAACTGGCGTTTATTCTTGTGAGTTAATAGCTAGCCCGTTGTACATCAAAAATTCTCAGCGCACAGGCATTAAGAACCATTAGGAACATGTTAACACCCACAGTTCGGCTATTATTACCATCATAACACTTAACTTGACCAATGTTGGGTATTTGCACACAGCTAATCCAATTTCTGAAGTAAAACACGCGTGTGTGTAACAAATCTTTGGTCGTTTGCCGGAAGAGATAGCCCATAAATATTATTTGGTCCTACGTGATAACTACTACAAAAAACACTTAGGCCTTTACATCTATATTAGATTATTTATACAGCGTCAGAACTTCAGAAGGCAATCCTACGCAACGGGACGCTGTAGTGTCTGCGACATTGTTTGAGATGGAATAGGCTTTCCCAGTACCTAAACCACCCTCTCAGCTTAATCAGCCTGGTCCACGCAATAACTTAAAGTAATTTAATTTCCGTAGGCAATGTTTCGTCCTGTATTTACCGCCAGCACTGAAAGCGTTGTCAATCGTTTAATACAAAACTTTTATAAATCAATACCTCCAGTCTAAAACGTGATGTAAAGTTATTCCTCGGAATAAACTAAAAATAACCATACATTTTGACAGTTTACACTCAGGACTAACTTTATATCACGTTTATTAGTGACATTAGAAAGTAAGACGTCTATTCTAAACCAACCGAAACTCAATTATCCGATCACGTCCCCAGATACGAGGATATCTGCCCATCCACCCACAATATGGACGTGCCTCACGTTAAGCGCGAAGACTACCAGCTCACCGATATCTCTGACGACGGCTACCTGACCCTTATGGCTGACAATGGCGACCTGCGCGAAGATCTTAAGATCCCCGACGGCGACCTCGGCGGACAACTGCGCACCGACTTTGACAGCGGCAAAGAGTTGTTGGTGAGTTGAGAACACTATTGAGAACATTATTAAATTCTATCTTCATAAAATCACCAAAGACAAATCATCATAGGATTATCAAGCTGCTGCTGCGTGCGTTATATTATTAGTAACCAAAAAAACTTAGGCCTTGACATCTATATTAGATCATTTATACAGCGTCAGGAGGCAAACTATGCCACACTTAACGGGACGCTTTAGTGCCTGGAACATTGTTTGAGATGGAATAGGCTTGCCCAGCACCTAAACCATCCTCTCAGTTTCAGCCTGGCCCACAGGAAAGACGACGTCAATACGTGTGGAGCTGACTAAGCTGCGGGTTTCCTCACGATGTTTTTCGTCACCGTTCACCGATTATTAGTAGATAGATTTATAATTCTTACTTACTCGGCTTCTCTAAACTTATTAAAATGTCCACGGGAAATTTACGAGACAGCCCGTAGGATGATTTAAAAGTAAGGAAACCCTCCAGTCTATCGGCTAAGCTTTTGCTTAAAAACAAACCATTTTTTGTCCCCTATAATTCGCGTTGATCTAAAATACTGATTCTATTTATTTTTTCTGCATGCTCTCTATATTCTCGACCTAAATTAAATAAGGTCTAGTAGGTACATGTTTCGTCAAAAATATGTCGTGCTGGCAAAATATCGCCACACACGTGATCAAATGATTACTTTTTGCAATTACATTTCAAATTAATATAACGCTTCATCACGTAACTATAATTTCGTATAAGAATAAACACGCAATATTTTTGATTGCTTATTCATAAAAGTGACTGACAAATCAAGGATAAATACGAAATTTAGTAAATAAGGAAAATGCCTACCTACGTCTTATAATGTCGAGTATAGAGTCTCTGACATATCCACATGGTGTGTTGGTGCTAAATCCACTCGAAGATAAAAACTCTGCCCATTACCTGGACTACTCACTGTTGCTAGTCATATGGATATTATGGGTTTTGAGGACATTTCTTTATAGTCGTATGGGAAAACGGATATAATAAAGCTGAAAGTTTGTAAGTTTGTTTAGATGCTTGTATGCTTGTGTGTCAATCACGCCTAAACCAGTGAACCGATTTGGATAAAACTTGGAAAAGGCTTAGATAATGACCTGGAATAGCATATAGGCTATTCAAAATGTTGGTACCACGAGGGCGAAGCCGCGCGCAGTAGCTAGTTAATAAAAAAAATTATGTTTGTGGTTGTATATCGAAAACCACAAAAATGTGGTTAATTTCCTTCCAATTATTATCATAGTTAAAAACAGAATATACATATATGAATTTGAAAACAACTTCATTTACAGACAACAGTTCCATAATTATGCTCAATTCATGTTTGTGTTGAATTATGTACTTTTTTCTGGCTAGACGGCTGTTCTCTCAAGGGCAGCCAGTCGAAGATCGTTGTGTTATTTATCAAAGAGCTATATAAATTACTTGCATATTCTACATAGCCACACTTTTTGAAACCTAGATAAAATATATTTTGCTTTATCCCAGGCTATTAATATTATTGACCGTATTACGCTTGTTTCGAACGTTACAACTAGATTAGATCCTGCCTGAGACATTCCATTATGTTGGAAAGATATGTAAAATATCACGCACATCAACATTTTGCACTGATATTGTGAACTTCTTATAAAACATTTGTATGAAAATAACAATGTAAGAAGATAAATTGAATTGCCCTTTTAAATTTCCAATGCTGAGGTCAGATAGTGCTGGGCATGCATCAATTATCATGATTCAGAATTATTTTGAATACAAAAGGTGATAACACCTTGTTGACATGGAGACTTAACTATAAGTAACTTGTGCGATTAAATAAATAGCAAATACATGAAATTCAGAACAAGGTGTCCACCAAAGTTAATTAATTTGGATCAAAAATTTGTGACGTTTTATTTTAGCCATGAAACATGAAGTAGAAAGAAATAAGTATTATAATGCGACACACTTGACCTTTCAAGTGACCTAAGAAATGTTACGTCATTCATTGTGCCCTGAAATTGTATTCCTTTGTTGTTTAGTACCTTCGAGATATATGACTAAATATATTTTTTATATTGTTTCAGTGCACCGTGCTGAAATCTTGCGGGGAGGAGTGTGTTATCGCGGTAAAGGCAAACACAGCTCTCGACAAATAAACCAACACAGCATTTATAGGGTTATAACATCGTATAATTTTTTTACAATCAAACACTCTTACATAAATGTAAAACATAATATTATGTACTATAATTTAACGTAAAATATAGGAGTCGCGGTGCTCGCTATGCTCGCCTGATCTCGCGGTAACTCACGACGAACGCGTTGCCAATAATCAAAGCAAATCGATCGCTGATCAATGAAGTCTACTGTTTTATGGAATAGATTCTAGAGACATGGAGATGGTTAAGGTTTCGAGAGGGCTCTAGTCCTGGTGCTGAGGATAAACCTGCCCGCTCACACGCTCAGCAGGCGTGCCGGAGCAGGCCTGCGAATCTCAGCACAAGGAAAGTTGACTCGACTTATTGTACGACGATTGCTAGATTATTGTTCGCGACTATAAATCAATGAAATAGTTAGCGCGATGAAGCCGTGCGCTAATGCATTAATTTATTTATTGTAAGTGTAATAGTATACGCGGGTTGAGGCAGCGAGCGGTGCCGCGGCGCCGCCGGAACTTCACGTTTGTTTTTGTTTTGTTTGTTCTCTTTTCGCTTCGACATCTAAACGTTAAGTTTAAGATGCGTTCAGCGCGGCGCTAGCTCGTCGATAGACAGAAATTCCTGTGGTGGATATTGTTTTATAGTGGTTCATAAATCTGACGAAAAGGTGGACGCAAACTTGAAGTTATTACCATTATTTTAATGCTAAATTAATTAATACATACAAGAAAAAATCGCGATAAAATGCAAAAAAAAAAATAGAAATAAATGAAAATTCTTGAATGTGGTGTGTGATTTGGTCCTGTTTTGGATTAGCGCCAATTCGGCGAGGTCCGCAGCCGCGTCGTGCCCGCGGCATATCCCTTCATGTGTAACACTTGCAATCTGTTCAAATCTAATCACTGCGCTAGGGGCCCCCGTCGCACTGCGCTTCCACCCGACCTCGAGTCTCCGAGTCGGCCCTCGAAGACGCAATGCGACTCTGCCCCGTGCATTCCAACACGATTAACTGGTCCTATTATTTGAACTCGTGCTTAAATCGTATGAAGACTGACTGTGGACGTCTCCCTAGATTGATTCTTGGTGTAGACCGACATTGCATTTTATAAAAAAACGTATAGATGATTTTATTACTCGCGTATCGGCCTTCCTTGCTCTCTTTAAGTGTCCGTTTGAACACGTGCGATGTTACACATACTCGAGTGGCTTACCGTTGCCTGATTCCATGTTTGAGTAGAATGCGAGGCCATTCCTTAGCACTAAGGCCAAGGGTAAAGTACCATCCACTTGTGTGCTAGTGGACTTATCAATTTTTTAAAACATCAGATTGTCAAAGACGATATGATATACGAAAATTAATGTAAGAACGTAAGGTAAGGCCCCCTAATAGGAGAGATATTTTTTTAAGCATTCAAAATTCTTACATCGCCGGTTGTAGATTATCTTAGGCTGTTTTAGACACTGGCAACAGTTTTATGTTCTCTGAAGTGTACATTTTTTTTTCGAAATTGCATAATCGTTATTGTTGGTAAAGTTTTTATACTTAGCAGCTTGTAATCAGGTTTTTATTTTATAAAGAAAACCTAAGTTATATTATGTAAAGACATTGGGAGGTGTATAATAAATACTTTAGTAATATAGACTTTTTTTCTGTCTGTAGAACACGTGTCTTAACCCAATGGTACCTTGATGTAATTTTTCTATGTGGCACTACTTGTTTAGTAACCGTTAGTATATAGTGGAGTTGAATGTGACTTGTATCGTATCGTTAGTTATCCAGCGCACCCGATTAGGAATTGATCCTGTCGCACGTCTGTTGCTTATTTTGATTACAGCCATAGCCATATTCACTTGTGATAAACCATTGTAACGGCGCATATGCTTTTTCGCGGACGAAATACGATTGCCATTTCAATGTAAGAGAACGCCTGAGTATGTGAACGAGTGAGGGGAAGGCGAAAGCCTTGAAGCTAAGAGATGGTCAACATTGTTGTAAGGAACCTATAATGGAGCGTATTAAGTTTAGGAAACTCGAAATTATTTTTTATATTGGGTCGGTAGGGTCAGGTCGAATAACTGTGACGGTTAGAACTAATGGTTTGTAAATAAGGGCAGGATATGGTTGGTTGTTGTGCAATGACTACGGGCAGTTCTTAGGGAGAGAAGTCAAACTGCGCTTACTATGACCGCGCTCTTTCCCATAGCCTTGTTGTTGCACGTTTTTCATATTTCAGAATTCAAATTGGTAATGCTGACAAGGAACTTGTCGTGTATGTTATTGTGCAAACACCTTACCGAATTTAATAGCAATGGCCAATAAATGTAATTGCAGTAAAAGTATTTAACAGTCTGTCGAATTAAATCTGTACAAAACGAAAAACCGTGACTTGTGATTCGTAGTACCTTTTAGTTTTCGTTTTGTAGTTAGTTTTCTGTTTGAAACCCTATTTTACTGAATTTCTAATTTATCAATGGTATGGACTCGCTGAAGGAAAAATAACGCCTCTTTCCCGAAGGAGTAGGCAGAGACCAGTGTTTACTTTCTCTAAATCTGTAAGTATCTGTGCGAGAAGAAACTGGCGTGGCTGTCTTCCTGGATGAGATGACTACTGTAGTTGGCCGAGAGCACTACGCAAGAGATAAGCTGATACCAGGAACTCGCTGAAATCGAGAACTTACAACAAAAAGCGTAGGTATTACGGTTGAAGTGGTCACTGAACTCACGGTCTAGCTAGGCACGCACGTATGTCATTCAACCATCTCAACAAAACGGTTTACTCCCACCTGTTCTGTTGACAGAACTACTGGGATTTTTTTCTCCCATTACTTCTGTGACTTAAAAGACTATGCTTTACACCTGACTTTACTCCCACCTGTTCTGTTAACACGTTCACTGCGTTACGGGGTGTTTTCGACCCCGTACGCTACTTTCATTCGGTGCGTAGCTGAAAATGTAGTGTCTACCCGCTGGTGCGGAAGCTATATCTTCGCCGTTTACTATCGCATGAGTGAGATGACTATATATTTGTGATCAGTGTTAAATTTACATTCAGGAAATATTTTAAAAAGATACGGGGCTTATTGAACCCCGTAACGACCAGAGAGCAAAAATTACCTTTAGGTGCGATACTGGGTCCAAAAAACCCCGTATATTTTTTGATCCCCCCGTACGGGGTTTTGAACTCAGTTGCATGAGTGATGTCAATAATAGCGCACACGTATCGATTTTTCATCGAAAATGAAGCGCTCGCGACGTATGTTAGCACTGTCATTTAAAAATGAAGTCGAAACTCCTGCATCACCTCGATCGTCTCACCTGCAGTTGGCACCCTCACCGTTGTTGCGCAAGGTTTTTAAGCGGAACATGGATTCTAATGATATTGTCACCAGCCCCAGCTCTGGTCAAACTTATCAAGAGCTACGTAATGTTGACTATGAACAAGTAACCGAAGAAATTAATGAGAATAATAATGAGCCTAGTGGTTCAGATTCACGACCCAAGATCACAATTTTGGAAGATATGAATGAGAATAATAATGAGCCTAGTAGTTCAGATTCACCACCCCAGATCACAATTTTGGAAGATATGAATGAGAATTATAATGAGCCTAGTAGTTCAGAATCACGACCCAAGATCACAATTTTTAGTTTTTATAGAGAGATGTTAAGTTTTTTGTTTTTAACTTCATAACACATTTTAAATACAATATTAAAATTTGAAACAAAATCATCGTTTTCATTCAATCCCATCACTATTATTTCATCGATAAAAAATCATCTAGTGCGTTACGGGGCAGTATTAACCCCGTATTTTATCATTTTCAGTGCGTTACGGGGACAAAAACACCCCGTATTTTTCTTTTCTTCCTAATTTCATCAGTTTTTGCTGTATCTACATGCGGAACGACAATTATATAGAAAAATTTGTAAACTTTCATTTGAAATAATAATAATTATCAAAATTTTAAATTTCAGAGAGTTATAGGTGTTTAAAGCAACTAAGGTGTACGGGGCACTTTAAACCCCGTAACGCACAAATGAGATTTTGATTACGGGGCATAATATGCCCCGTAACGCACTAGAATTCAATACGGGGTTTACGGGCGCCGCAGTGAACGTGTTAAACTGATGGATGAGTGAGTACCTACCTAATTAAAATGTTCGCCAAGTTTGATTGGGTGGTCCTAGCTTCCTCACACACACGCTGGGTGCGTACGATAAGTTTATAAATCTTAAAAGTTCACCGATGCCTTCTACATTTACACAGATTTTTATATTTTCAAAACTAGCAAACATGTGCCTAGACTAGACCTATAGATCACCTGTAGGTGCAGCCTGTGATTGGGCCTAAGTAGGTAGGTACACAAGTCATTATGAAATTGGAAGCGCTACCTCAATTCCAACCTACCTACCTTATAGAAAAACGAAATAATAAACACTGCAATTTGGTAAGAAAATTCTATTTGTTTCTTAAAAAGTCACGTCATTAAATACAGAAAACCCAATAAAAGACGTGCTACCGTCAATTTTCGTGTGCGTTACCCCAGCGGCAAGTAGACTCGGATCGAGCTGAAACTTTGGGAATAATTAGTGCCCTATGCCCTGTAAATGTGCCCCAAAAATGAAATTTGTGCCTATCAAGGTTTCGGAGTTATTCGAGAAAATAACTTGCCGCTGGGGTAACGCCGAAAAACGTTACCCCAGCGGCATGCTTTTTACCTATTGGTCGTAGCCAAGTGGGATAAAGCTTAAAAGATAGCTTATATTTGTGCACTTCCAAGGCCAAGTAGCGGCATTTGTGCCCCCTGTGGTTGATGAGTTATTGGCAATTTCCGCTGCGGTAACATTTGACAGATGTCCATATCTTCGGATCGGCTGGACGCACAAATATGGTTTTTTGGGAGAAGGTGCGGTGTAATTTGTGCCTATTGGTGCCCTAGTTGTTTTTTCAAAAAAATGCATGTTTTATGAATTAAAAGAGTTTTTGTGAAAATCGAAAATAGCCTCTAACTCTTGAACTACTAGAGGAAGACGCTTTGTGATTACACTGGCTGATGCCTATTAAGAACGTGTATCTTCTGACAAAATTGTGAAACAGTAGATCTAATTTTCGACAAAATAAATCAATTTTACATCTGAAAGTTGTTTAATTATTTCGTGCCTCAAATAAGGGAGTTTTGAACAAGCTAACACTTCAGATGATTTGCCAATAATTAGTGCCCATATTCATATAAACCCACACTGAAATTCAGCTTTCTACACCTCATAATTAACCGGTAATAAGTAAAAAACACGAAACGAAAACATTTAGACAGTTATCCGACCAAATACGAAAGGCCATAAAAAAGCGGATGTTCAGTACTTTATGCCAACATCTTTAAATCGGTAGGTTTATCATGTTCAACGTTTGGTGCACTTACGTAGACAAGTTTTAGAGTGGGATAGAAGCACCTTAGTCGACAATAATTAGTGATGTTTTAAGTAGCCGTTTCTATTGTTAGGTACCTATATTATTATTACCAAATATAAAGTTTTGTCATTGATTGTAACTACCCCGCTCTCGTCTCGTCGGACTTGTATTAGGGCCTTTCCTGTGGCGAAAGTGATCTCTTTTTTCGATGATTTGATTAGATGTTTAATCAGGTAATCGAATGAGACATCTAACATGGGAAATACTGCAAGCCTTTTAACATTACATTAACAGTGCCAAAGATTAGGTAATGTTTCCTTGTAACAGATAGGAACCTTACTAGTTTTCACCAATGAACTTTGAGCCTTGTTTGTAGCGCTCTGTTCGCTGTTAGCGAGGCGGTGCGGTGCGCACTCAAAGGCCCGCGCGCTAGGAGTAGTTTTGTGACCCGCGCCCACCTAACTCTGCTGCCCCTCTTCAAAGGCAAATTGTAAAAAGTGATGGGAGAGAGGTAAATCCTTCCTCGCTCTGGCCTGCCTGTGTAGTTAATTCAGTTTGGAAGTGATATAAGGTAAATAAAAATATCGTTATCAGAATAACCATTTTATTTTAGTTCAAAGTTCAACAGTTTTTATATAGGTATTGATTTCTATTCGACTTATACAAGAAGAGACACATCAAACACAATAATAATGCAAATAACAACAATTTGGTATCTACCTACTTATTAATAATTTATAAAATCAGTCTTATAAAGCATAGGTTGAGAACCTATTAAATGTATTATCATTTTAATAGCGTAAGGATGATCAATAATATAGAAATCCAAATTATTGGAAATGGCCAACGATTTCAAGGATTTTCAGGGACCGATTTGAAAACTAAAACATCATTCGGTTTTAATAATTTACACTTCGCTCAACGGATCTAGAATAGAATCCATACTAATATTATAAATCTAAAAGTAACTCTGTCTGTCTGTCTGTCTCTCTGTCTATCTGTCTGTCTGTTTGTTACGCTTTCACGCCCAAACCGCTGAACAGATTGAGCTGAAATTTGGCATGGATAAAGATTATACCCCAGGGACGGACATAGGCTACTTTTTTCTTTAAATATTTATAAGGGGGCGTGAAAATACGGGTTGCAAGTTTGTATGGGGAAAAAAGTTCAGCAACCCTGGGCGAGGTCATAAAGATGATGGGTGACCGCCACTTTTTGCTATGTTCTTGCATTGCAGTTTTTTTTGTTTTTTTTCTCATTTTGCATGGTAAATGATTTTTAAATTAATGATAAACATGAAACATGTATATTTCCACTCATAAATACATCCGAAATTAAGATTTTTTTTTATATTTAAATACTTTTTCCTTGGCTTTGGTTAGAACGCCATCTGTAACACCCGAGGTCAAAACTACTTTTTACTTTTTTCTCCTAGGTGGCGTTTCTTTTTGCTTAGACTTTTCGATAATTTTTATAGGTTTTCAAGTACCCTACCTACCTAGAAAATAAAATATTTTTCCTTGGCGTTGGTTAGCAACGCCATCTATGTTTTTCATTTCCACAACCAGGTAGCGTTGCGTGGTCAAGAATGCAGCCCCCTTAGCATGGCGATTGTCTAGGTACCGGAGAATAGATAAAAGTGACATTAATGACATTAGAGTGTAGATAAAAGTTAATTTTATCCACATTCTTCCCGTTTTATCCACACTCTAATGTCATTACTGTCATTTATATCTATTCTCCGATACCTAGACAAACGCCATGCTAAGGGGGCTGATCATTTAGCGTTTTGGAAATTAAACTTTGAAGTACCTACCTACTTAATTAATGATTTATCCGAAGTTTCAATTTTTAATATTAAAATTATTAACGCAACTAGATGGCGCTGCTAATTTTGACCGTTTTCTAGATCGCGCTATCGTTGCGTTTTGAAAAGTTTACTTAGCCTGTGCTTTAGCTTATACTTATTTCTCTGATCTTATTCTAAAATAATCCTATCCCACTAAAATTATTAATTGATCGAAGATTATTAATTAAAGTTTATTAAATAAAGACCGTATTTTTATCAAAGAGAATATAAATAGTTTTTTATTTTTTCAAAACAACATCTATGGGTGGTGCAAGGCAGTTTCAAAGTCGTAAGATTCGAAAAGAAAGTCTGTGTTAGTGAATGTTTGTTTTGTTGCTCCGTGACGACTTAACCGATTGTGATAAAATTTGGAACGTAGATGCTTTAAGTACCTACTTGAATATAGGCTTATTTAATTTGAAAAATCAACCCATATGGATGTTTTACAGGGCGTTAAAGTTAGAATGGAAAATTTGATTCCTTGGTCTGATTCACTGCAAACACAGTGTAAATAAACTTTAGGTAACACTCCTGCACTTGAATCCTAATAATGCGCAGACGAAGTTGCGCGGGTCAGCTAGTAGAATATAATTCATTTATTTGCGTGGAGCATGGTACAATAAAGTTCTTAATTAAAATACAAGTTCTTCATACTCCGTGGTGCAGTGACCTACATGCAAAAAAGGCATTTGTAAAGTTAGCCTTTTGTCTGCGCAGTAAACGCTTTTTCATACAAAATTGTGTTCTGTGCAGATAAACTGCTAATTTCACGAATGCCTAGATTCGTTGGGCGAAGTGTACCTACTTGGCTGATTTATAATACCTAAGTAATATTAAGTAGGTATTTTGATAATTTACCCTGTACCAACATCCTAAAATTAAATAGTTATTGCCATTTAAAACTTAAGAAGACACAAAATTCACAAAAAGTCGGTCGGTGGGGCGGTGGCTGGCGGGGCGGCACACGGCACGGCTCGGCTGAGACTCTCTATAAAGACTAAATAACAATACCAAAGATAATAGGTGCCTACTGTGCCCATACGCACATAGCCCCTCAAGCATTACTGTTATACGAATAAGGTTCAGATTGTCTTATTTTCGGTCGTGTGTTTACGGCCATTTTCGGTCGTCATGCGTCGACCCTCTCTCTCGCACTCACGCTAATCACTTGACAAGTAAATACAGACCGTATCACTACGCTCGTAAGTATTAATTTTATTACCTATCTTTCGCTTCGGTTATTTTTCAAATTTTTCTCGTTTACGCCGTTAGTACACCGACGCATTCGCATGCGATTCGCATCCGACAAGGACGCACCTATGTGCTAGAGTGAGACGTGAGTTCGCATCGCTTCGCATTCGCATGCGAATGCGTCGGTGTACTAATCCCGTTAGGCAAGAACAAGGCTAGCTAGACAGAGCCTAGGCGCTTCTTTTTTATCCTTCTGGGAATTTTAATTTTTGCTTGTATGAGATGATTTTAAAATTTCTGGTACCTACCTGGAACCTCTAATAAGGTTTTTTAATAAGCATTGCTGCACCGAGTAGGAAGCATCAATTTCTACTTAATATTTACTCTCAGACAACAATAATTATCCAAATAATAATCATCGTAACGTGCAGCCTACTAATAGTAGGTACCTAGGTACAAATTTAAATGATCGAAATCAAACAATAAATCACCCAACTGAAATAGCTTTTCTGCACCACTGCACAAACATAAGAAAAGCTGGTAGATAAATTAAGAAGGTAAGGTGAATGTTCCTAATGGCCGCTTTTTTATGGCCTTTCGTATTTGGTCGGATAACTGTCTAAATGTTTTCGTTTCGTGTTTTTTACTTATTACCGGTTAATTATGAGGTGTAGAAAGCTGAATTTCAGTGTGGGTTTATATGAATATGGGCACTAATTATTGGCAAATCATCTGAAGTGTTCAAAACTCCCTTATTTGAGGCACGAAATAAGTAAACAACTTTCAGATGTAAAATTGATTTATTTCGTCGAAAATTAGATCTACTGTTTCACAATTTTGTCAGAAGATACACGTTCTTAATAGGCATCAGCCAGTGTAATCACAAAGCGTCTTCCTCTAGTAGTTCAAGAGTTAGAGGCTATTTTCGATTTTCACAAAAACTCTTTTAATTCATAAAACATGCATTTTTTTGAAAAAACAACTAGGGCACCAATAGGCACAAATTACACCGCACCTTCTCCCAAAAAACCATATTTGTGCGTCCAGCCGATCCGAAGATATGGACATCTGTCAAATGTTACCGCAGCGGAAATTGCCAATAACTCATCAACCACAGGGGGCACAAATGCCGCTACTTGGCCTTGGAAGTGCACAAATATAAGCTATCTTTTAAGCTTTATCCCACTTGGCTACGACCAATAGGTAAAAAGCATGCCGCTGGGGTAACGTTTTTCGGCGTTACCCCAGCGGCAAGTTATTTTCTCGAATAACTCCGAAACCTTGATAGGCACAAATTTCATTTTTGGGGCACATTTACAGGGCATAGGGCACTAATTATTCCCAAAGTTTCAGCTCGATCCGAGTCTACTTGCCGCTGGGGTAACGCACACCAATTTTCACAAATTATTCGCATTTAGCTCATATCAAGGACTGTCGCAAGCTTCTTATGTTATGTATAAACTTTGAAGATCACAGCAAACTTTATAAAAACTATACACTAGACATATTAACTTATGTCTATCTCAATCCGGTTAATAAACAGAAATATACACAATTCAGAAGTAGGTTTTCGCATTTTTGTCATGCATCTTCTAAATTTTCTTCTTCTGAATCAGAACTATCTGAAATCTCTATCACCAAGAAAGGATCTTCGATATCAAAAATGGTCGCTGTGAAACCTTCTCCCAATTCTTCCAGCATCCTAGGAATATCTAAAGGTTCTGGTTTGATAGCTTGTTCCTCAACTTTAGCTTCAATTTCTTCCATTTCATTTTCTAAAACGCTTGATGTTATATTGTCAGTTGTTTTATTTAATTCTATGCTTTGTGTTACTTCACTTGTATTCACATTTTTACATCGTGTAGTATGAGTGAGAACCTGAGCAGTTGTAGATCCAAGATTATTAACATTATCAGACATCGAGGCAGGATTCTTATTCAAATAAGTGTTACTAGGTAAATCATTCAGATTGAGTTGTGTTAATCGCACTGTTGGATTACAGGGGCTATTACTAATATGATCTGAATTATTGTTAGCTAAACAATTTTTGAACAGGTCAGATTGCACAAGGCTTATTATATCCTGAGCAAATTTAGCTGCCTTCTCAACATCTGTTTCATTGCATTTCGTTCTATTTGCATAATATATAATTGGCTTTGATTTGGTATTACGTCTGCCATGATTTGTAGGTAATTTATCTACTTTTAAAGGAGAAGTTTCGTGGTTGTAGGTATTTATAAATCTGTTGTATTCTGACGAAAAATTTGAACTAGTAGTCAAACTTGTGTTTTCATCGGGTAAATATTGAATGGTTGGTTGTATTACTATATTACCGCTATTTGAAGCATTTAGTATGGTTCTATACTTAACATTGTCAACAATTTTATTTGTATTGGAGACTATACCATTGCCTGAAACACAGACTGCCCCTTGAATTTGAACCACAGAAGGTTTTACGTTTAGTGAATCTTCAGCAGTTTTAGTTGTTGTTTCTAAGCCGCAAACTTGAATAATAGAAGGTGTTGCTTTGTTTAGTGAGTCTTCAGTATTTTTAGTAGTTTCAAAGCTGCGTACTTGAATCATATGTGTTGCTTTATTTAGTAAGTCTTCAGTATTTTTAGTAGTTTCAAAGCTGCGTACTTGAATCATAGGTGTTGCTTTATTTAGTAAGTCTTCAGTATTTTTAGCAGTTTCAAAGCTGCGTACTTGAATCATAGGTGTTGCTTTGTTTAGTGAGTCTTCAGTATTTTTAGTAGTTTCAAAGCTGCTTACTTGAATCATAGGTGTTGCTTTGTTTAGTGAGTCTTCAGTATTTTTAGTAGTTTCAAAGGTGCGTACTTGAATCATAGGTATTGCTTTGTTTAGTGAGTCTTCAGTATTTTTAGCAGTTTCAAAGGTGCGTACTTGAATCATAGGTGTTGCTTTGTTTAGTGAGTCTTCAGTATTTTTAGTAGTTTCAAAGCTGCGTACTTGAATCATAGGTGTTGCTTTGTTTAGTGAGTCTTCAGTATTTTTGGTAGCTGTTTCAAATCCGTGTACTTGAATCATAGTAGGCTTTGGGTTTTGTGAATCTTTAGCATTTAAAGTAGCTGTTCCAAAGCCTTCTCCATTGACTGTTTCACTAGCCTTTTCAGTATCAGATCGAGAAATGTGAAGGTTTCCATAATCATTATCACCTTGATCTGAGTCTTCATCACTTTCTTCAGACTGGTCTACTCTGAGCAGTCCTCGTTGGGATGAGGAGCAAACTTGTAGATCTTGTTCTGATGCTGGGTTTATTCCAAATTCCATTTGAGCGAACCTGAAAAGTTAGATATAACAATTATTATTAAGTTTATCGCAAGATAGAGGAGACTGGCATAAAAGAAGGGAGGCCTATACCCAGCAGTGGGTGTTACCAGGCTGAGATGATGATGATGATGCTTATGGTTTATACTTGACTAAAAAGTTATGTGCACTGTGCCAGTATTCGTCGTGCGGTAGCGAGTTTGTCGGTCTTCTACAGATTGTACTACTGTGAGTGTGCCCAGGAGCTACACGACCTTATTCTGCCTTCACCGTTCTTTTACAGGGACTTCAGACACACAGCTGATTACCATCCCCGCCTGGTTGATATTCCACTAATTATAACTAAGCGCTTTCAAAGTTCTTTTATTATGCGCACTGCAAACATTTGGAGCTTCCAGCGTCTGTATTTCCGCTGAGCTACGACCCTGTTGTATCTGGGTAGGCTCGCTCCATCGTTGACCTCATTCTTACCTGTGTAAGTTTCGAGGTTTTTCAACCAACCTATTCATCATAAAACAAAAACTCAAATGGTGAAGAAAAATATCGGGAAGAAACCAGCATGTAGAAAGTTTCGGTATTGACGCCGTGAATTACCATAGCAATATAGTAGCGCCATCTTTTAGTACCTACTCGCTCATAACTAATGAAAACGAACACATAAATCACATTACAGCGTCGATACCGTATCCTTCTAATATAATAAATCTGAAAGTTTGGATGTCTGTGTTTCAATCACGCCTAAAGCGGCTGATTTGGATGACTTTTGAAATATGTACCTAAAGAAAGTGACCTGAGCATAGCGGCTATTTATTTATTATTATTAGGAAAACCAACAGCTAAATTAACTTATTTGGTGAATTTATATAAACAGAAAGCCAATTATAGGTTTTCGCGTTTAGGCTATTGAAAATGTTGGTGCCACGCGAGCGAAGCCGCGCGCAGTAGCTAGCGTGGTGAATAAAACTAATAATGCTGGACTTTTCATACAGCATCATTAGCCCCAAAGTAAGCAGAGCTTGTGTTATGGGTTCTAGAATGACTGATAAACTACTCATATACTTTTTTTGTAAATACATACATACTCTTATTATACATAGAAACACCCAGGCCCGAGACAAATATCTGTAGGTCATACAAACATTTGTCCCGCGGCGGGGATCGCACCCGCAACCTTCTGCGTCGCAGGCGGACCTTCGCCCACTGCGACACAGAGGTCGTCAAATATAATACGAAGCAACCAGCATAGCGATTCATACTTCAGTGGAATGTATCCGTTCCGCTGTAAAACCAATCGCAGTGAAGGAAACGTCAGTTTTGAATCAATTCCATGGAACGGATCGTCGCGGACGCGTTCCGATGAGTCGCTATGCAGGTGTCCAATTGACTTGCAAAAATCTAATCACTTTACCTATCCAGCAAATCCAATTCCTTCCTCGTAGCAATCCGTTGGTTTTCCTCAAGGCGGGCATGCAATACTGGGTCTTCCTCAGCGGGGTCAATAACTTCGCTCTTCGCAAAACTCAACATATCCTTCCACTCTCTCTTCTGACGCCGTTTCTGCATCGATTGGCCGAATTGTGTGAAGAGAGCTTCAGCTAGAAGAATTTATACAGGGTGTAAAGACCACTACCGAAAACTGAGCAATAATGCAGAATTTATAGAATAGAATAAGCATTTATTTGGCACAAACACACACAAGAAAGCACTATTTAAATAAACTATGATGAAAAACCAACAATAGAAAACAAAAAGTAGGTAGGAAACATCAGACATAAGAATTAGAACGTTTTGAAAACAACTTAAAATTCATTGAATTTGAACTATGTAGCGAGCGTTATGCATTATATTGATTTCAATAAACTATAATATACCTTCACGGTAAATATGACCCGTGGTCCACCCCAATTTGTATTTATAATTGGCATCAAAAACGCACTGCGTTACATCGGGCATGTCTGGGAAGGGGAGATTGCCATCTTCGTCAATATTCGCGTTCAGGAACTCTTCCAAACACCGCACCGGCCCTTCTGCGTGACCTGGAAGTATCGATACGAGAAGGTACTTATTTATTGAGAACATACATAGATGCTTGGTTCTACTAGAAAAGATCTCATAACATTTTAACAAGTAGGTACAATATTAAAACAATGGTTTTATTAATTTTAGCCATCATGTTTCATAGTAACATTTACTACACAATCGATATCTAAATAAAAATTGTGTTAGTTTCATTTTTCAAAACGTCCAGGTTCGATTACCGAGCTGACAAGCTTTTTTGAAAGTGTATGAATGCAGTTTTAATTTTTACTAAAATCGATGACATAGTTCCTAAGAACAGATCTTCGTATGTCTTATACTTTCAGACTTCACATACTGACCGTTCTAAATGATACACCTATATAAATATCTAAAAACGTAAACAGGTTCACGACTGTGTCCCCAAGGTGCGGTAGACATTGTCTCAGATCTTTTTATATTACTTATTCCAGATCCTTTGAAGATGTCTAAGGGCCGTGTTGGCCGAATAGGGTTGTACCTCAACTTTCAATCCGAAGGTTGTGGGTTCGAATCCCGGCATCAATGGATTTTGCGTTTCGTAAAATTTATATGCGCTTTAACACGTGCTCTAAACGGTGAAGGAAAACATCGTGAGGAAACCAGTTAGTGTTCTTATAGGCGGCGATGGGCTTGCAACCTGTCACGTATGGAATACTAACTTCTGCAAGATGTGGGCATGTATCAAATATGTGTTTGGACATGCCTCTGCCCCTTTTATAAATATCTACTTAAAGGAATACTGATGAACCGAAAAAATATTTACGAAATTCAATTTGCAAGACATGTTTTTACACTTGCAATGTTATAAATACCTACTTATGTAATTGGAAATGTCTCTGACTACTCCCGAAGATATTAGAGAGATTACTGTTCACAAACTAAGATATTAGAGCATCCTGAAGGAATATCGTATCTTGGAGATACGATGATCAATCAATATGTTTATTATTAGACAAAATGACAGGGTACATACCAGGAACCACATGTAGCCTCACTTCATGTCGCTTGGTAGCGTTTGTGCCCGTGATCTGACAGAGATTTTTGTATAGGTTCACTATTGTTGCTTTGATTCTGAAATTGAATAAATAAATGAATACTCTATCTAAAAACTCCATCACCAGAGTTGGCCATTGATTCATACATACTTACTTTATCCTGGAGAAGATATGTACTCTTGTGGGACAATTACTCTTAAATAAAAGAACTATTAAACTTACTGTTCACAAACTAAATAAGGTGAGGAATAGTCATCCATTAACACTTCAGCCTCCTCCATCTTTTCCAACTCTGCTTTTAAATGTGCTATCTGTGTCTCTATATCATTAATCTTGGCTCGAGTTTCTTCTGGTGTTTCGACTCTTACAGACATTCTCGGTTCCAAAAGCATAGCTGGATCACTTATATTACTTAGTTGTGTTGTATTAGGTTTTTCACAAGGGCATTTTCTTGGCCTACCAACTTTTCTTTTCGCGATTTTCCTTTTCTTGATTGGTTTAGATTTTTTGTGATTCCTATTTTGAACAGTCTCTGTGTTTTCTTTATTTAGTAGAATCACATCATCATCATCTTCATCGCTGCTCTCCAGATCTATAGAGGGGTAGACTTTGCCGACTGTGTATTTTGTTTTTGGCGGTTTGCATGCAGTTCCATTGCATTCTGTAGTTGTAGTATCATTAACCAAATCAATGATATCAAATTTTGCTCTTTTTTGTGGTATGATAGTTGAGTCTCCTGTAATATAGAGAAATCATTTTATAGCTATTGATTGCACACTTTGATTTCAGAATGTAAAGATTAAATACATTTAACAGTCATGTTCTGACCCAAGATTTGATTGACCCAGAACAAATATCTGCAGGTCATGCAAATATTTGAAGCGTCATGAGAATTGAACTCGCATTTTTTGCGTCACACCCTAGCAAACGCCCGCCACTCCAGCGCCAATATTAGTTCTGGCTGATATGCCATGATGGAAGCCTTAAAGCGACGTGAAGTCTATTAGTATAGCTTCCTAGCTACCTACTGTAGCTGTGTTTGTATGAGTACCTACTCATACAAACATACAATAACAAAAGAAAAGGAAGGAATAGAAACCTTTTTCTTTTCTTTTATCCAATGTAATAAATGGTACTTTTTTTTTAATTATATGCTGCTTAAGCCAATCACACAAGTTTTTGATGTGTGAAAACTTTCTTTCTGGCTCAGCGTCCAACTGTGTTGATGTATTAGCTATGACTTTTTTGAACTCGTCTGACTTTTTACAGCTCTCTTCAACATCTTTGTAGATGACTAGTAGTGTTCTGTTTATAACTCTTGTCATTCCTGCAGAGTTTTTCATGCTGATACATTTTTGTATTAAGTCTCTGAATTCTTTTTCAGTTTTATCATAAACATTCAGAGAAACGTTTACTATGCTACAGTCTGTGTCTTTATCTACATCAATTACATCAGTGTGTTGAAATTTATTGTGAGTAAATTCGTTTATTTCATCATCATTTAATATTATAGTGCTATCTAAATTAGTTTTGTTTCCATCTAAAATTAGAACATCGGAATTTGTTCTATTTCCATCGAGAGCTCTAACATTGTCTGTTTCTTTATCTAAATCTATTGTAGTGTCACATTCTTTTAGATTTTTATCAGTTTTCTTTATAATTTCATTATTAATCTCTGTATCTAAAGCTGTTATTTCCAAATCTATATCTTTAATATTCGCTTTTTCTTCATCATCAATAACTATTGAGTTATCTTCTTCTATAGGAGCTTTTTTCTGAACATCAATCAGAGCTTCAGTTTCCTCAATAACTATTGGTTCAGAATTCATAACATTTTTGCTTTTTTCTGCATTATTTACAATCAAGACTTCAGGTTCTTTTATGTTGAGATTTAAAATGGGCACTTCGAAACAGAAATCCTGAAAAATAAGATTGGCATTGATCAATTATTTTCTACTAGCTGCGCTCCCGCAGTGTGACCCGCGGTCCCTCTGGATTTTTTGGGTTAAAAGGTAGCCTATGTCCTTCCCTGGGATACAACCTTTAACTATGCCAAATTTCAGCTTAATCTGTTCAGCGGTTTGAGCGTGAAAACGTAACAAACAGACAGACAGACAGAGTTACTTTCACATTCATAATATTATTAGTAATATTAGTAATTAGTATGGATTAGTGATGCAACAAGTGATATGTCTATTCTAATAGGAGCAGAGAGAGAGATCAGAGGAAGATAAGAATCATGATATCATTGGTTTAGGTAAATCTATTGTTATCTCGAACTACCTATCTACCTACGATGCGGCACAGAATAGTGCTCCGGCTCCAGAAGCGAACTTATTTGTAATTAATTTTAAGTATATTTGTATCTCATTATAAAAGAACTGTATTGTTTGTATGAGAATAAATGTCTTTAAACCTAAATCTGGAATCGGTACATAAAAATCTGAGATATTATCTACCGCACTTGGGGTAGTCATGATCCTGTTTACATAGATATCTTTTGACTTTTCCGTGGGATATAAGATGATTCAAAGTGATCCCAACGCGCAGCGGTACTGCTGAATAAATGCTTTTTCACTTTGACTTAAATAATTACTTGTACAAAAATGATGTGGTTGATAATGCTTAGATAACTACTTCGATTGTACTCTTTCGCTATCGGGGTCGCAACATGAATATAATCACAGCGGTCCAAGGGGTTGATTAGGTAAAGACGCTGCATTGGTGCATTTGGCAAGGAATTGAGGTGTAGTTCTTCCAACCACGAAGAAAATAACGTGCTAATCAGTCATGGCTTGGTTACATTAGTTACCTCTGTTGACTCATCATCAAAGCGCGACGAAGAGCAACTAGCTTCCATTTCTCCTGATTATACATTTATCACATTTATTACCTACAAAAATTAGCATTTAACTTCCAAGTTCCAAACATACAAAAACAACACAAGTTTTATAAAACTTTGTTTTGACAACTGACATAAATGACAGCCACACCACACTTCTGGTTTTTTGACAGAAGTCGAAGTTATAGATAGAGCCATAGAGAAACATAAATGATAGAGCCCATAGATAGATAGAGCCGCTAGAGCCATTTTAAAGGAACATTATTGTGAGCGAGCTAAAGGGTTAATCATTAGAATAAATTGTCATGAATTGAGGATTAAAAAGGCTTAAAATCGGTAGGGGGTTGCTTCCTGATTATTTATCTATAATTTTTATCACCTGGAAAAGCCTAGTTTTCGAAAAATCCGATATCGGAGCTATCAATTTCATACATTTCACTTCCGATACCGGTCCGATACCGATATCGGATCGGGCTGGGCATTGGCTCGGTATTTCACCCAGCATAATCTCTTGGATAGGTATAGGTAGGTACCCTCCAATCATGATTACTTTATTATCAGTTATATAATCACTTTAAATTATCATTACAGACCAGTACCTACCTACTCTTTGCATTACCTCTTCTTCTTTGATTTAACCTTTTTTTCTTTCTAATATTATTTTTAAGATTTAGGTATAAAGTTTGTTGTACTTAAGTATATTGCTTTTCTTAATGCACGCATGTTTTTCATGCGATAAATGATAGGCTACGGAAAAGACAACGCCTAAACTAGCAATAGACAACTGATCGATGTCTGTACTGACATCCTGGATAGCACTAAATAGGTAGGAACATATATATAAAAAGGTACCATGCTAAATCTATGGGTAGGAATTAGAAGAGTACATACAGTACAGGCCCAGTAGTTTATAAAATTAAACAGAGACAGGGACTTTGTAAAAACACACATTCAGATAAATATACCTTTATTTAGAGAGGCCAATATAACTACTGTTAATTATAAAAATCAAGTGAAATATTGCAACCAGACAAGTCGCTGTACATAACTAAACATAATTATTTAGATTTCTAAAAATTATTACAGTATCTTACGTTTAAAATACAAATTAATCTACAATACGTAAAAATACTAAGCAATTAAAAATGCAAATAAACAATGAGATGGATTATAATTGGGCAAATTTAATTTCAAAGTTATACATAAATAAAGGGCACTTTACAGAAAGGACATGGTCAATAAAAAACCAGAGTCGACAAAAACTTCTTGTCTATGGTTTGAGTAGGCTTTGTATGTACATAAAAAAAATGCTTTCAATTTCTCGTTAACTGCTGGGGTATCGTAGGATTTAGTACTTAATTTATACCTAGTTAATCTTTATTATTTAAACTAGCTGACCCGCGCGACTTCGTCTGCGCATGATAATTTTTTTCCGCGCAATATTTTAATTTTTTTCTGTCATAAGAACCTTCTCCTGACAATAAAATTAGAAAAATAAAATTAGCGAAATCGCTCCAGCCGTTCACGCGTGATCCCGTGACCAAGGGAAAAAGGGATTCGTTTTTATATATAAGATGATACATCGATATTTTAGATGACCAGCTTTCCCAAGAATGACAAGATGATATCCCAGCATCTATCTACCCCTGCTATGTAGCCAAAATGTACAAAAATAATAACAGAATAATACTCAAATATGTCACCTAGAATGTTTAAAAAAGTGATTATATTAGTTCTTCATCCTATCAATCCAAGCCTACTCAAACCGCAAATAAGAAGTTTTTGTTGACTCTGGGTTTTTTGTGTATGGATTCTTAGCCATCTCCTTTACAAGAATTATCCAAATAATTTACTTTGACGTTAAATATATAATAGTAAATATATTTATCTGTTCAAGCACCAAATGGCCGCACTGTAGTAACTAATTTAAATTAAACTAGATGAGAAATACTTTTCTATTCTTCATAAGTTTCGAAAATATTTTAACTATAATAATTAATTACACTGCACAAATGCGTTCCTTGTAGTATCGTGTCGTTAGCACTAGGTAGTACCCAAATATATCCAACTCACCTGAAAAAAGATTAAAATTAATTACGTTTTTATACTAAAAAGAAAACCGACTTCAATGTTTGACTCGAAACGCGGTGTGACTCAGGGCGTCAAGCTGTCGATTCGATTTCTATTTGTGACATGGCTAGGAGGGAAGGTGTTTAGAGTTTTACGGGGAAACTATCAATCCCTCGGGAATAAAATTTATATGGGACCACCTCTGGAGTACACCCTTTCAAACATGAAAAGAATTTAGCAAATCGGTCAACAAATGGCGGAACAATCGCGTAACAAGATGAAAAAAAAAAAAAAAAAAAAAACATACAGACGAATTGAGAACCTCCTCCTTTTTTGAAGTCGGTTGAAAAATAATGTAAGTATCTGAACAACAATAAGGATTTTTTTTTAACTATTACGCCGTTAGTACACCGACGCATCGACAGATCTCACCCGACAAGGACGCACCTATGTCATTAGCTATGTGCTAGAGTGAGACGTGCGACGCGAAGCGATGCGAACCGCATCGCTTCGCATTCGCATGCGAATGCGTCGGTGTACTAACCCCGTTAGGTATGCAACAGTGTGGAGATTCTAGCTGTTTGTTAATAAAAAATTCAACTCTTAAACTGACGATACTTATGGAGAACCAATATAGTAGGCCAACTACCTATAATACTAAAACTACTAGTATGCTCACATAAAAGTATGGATAAAAGCTGGATGGATCACATACAAGAAAGTCCAAAACCGTTTTTTTTTTTTTTTTTTATGTAAGAGGGGGCAAACGAGCCAGTGGCACACCTGATGGTAAGTGATTACCACCGCCCACAGATCAGCATCAAGAAGCACTGCAGATGCGTTGCCGGCCTTTGAGGTAGGAATAGGCTCTTTTCTTGAAGGTGCCTAAGTCGTATCGTATCGTATGTTTGTTGCTGTCGAATGGAGTCGAAGTTTCTACTCCTGTTATAAGGGTTCGCCCGGCATTTCACGCTACACTTGACCAACTCAGGTGGTACGGTCAGCAACAGATGTTTTTATAACTAAAACTAGATGAAATTGGATGCTTTCCCATACACCATTGCTATTTAGTAAGTAAATTTCCGATTTGGTTTGATGGAAATGAAACTTTCAAATCTCTAATTGTTAAACTTTATTCGCTGGCTGTACCTACCTAACTATGCTTACAGTACGCACAACCAATCTTTAGCTCTCTGATGTAGCTGCGCAGAACCCATTTTTGATGACGCCCAAGACGCCTAAAAGACGAAGACAGCGTTGTATAGCTGCCTTACTCACTCGCTTAGTTGCATCGTGCTATCTCGCCTACTCGCGCAAACCTGCGCAGTCGTTTAGTGCACCTAACTTCAGAAAGCTAAAGATCGATTGTGCGTGCTATATTCTTCGCCCAACGGATCTAGGCATTCGTGAAGTTAGCCGCTTGTCGCAGTGAACGCTTTTTCATACAAAATTGTGTTCTGCGCAGACAAACGGCTAACTTCACGAATGCCTAGATCCGTTGGGCGAACAGTACTCTAGTTTGTTGCCTAATTCCAATTCCTAGTCCAAAAATCTGTGTATAATAAATATAGTGTACATAGAATAGAATAAAGTTTTATTTTCTCCACATCATATACAATAGTACAACGGTACATACGGGTGTACGTTCAGTCGTCGCGGGGCGCGCGGCGACGTTGCAACTCAAAGGCGAGGTCATGTTGCAAGGCGGCAGTACGACGCGCCACCTCGGCAGGGACAACTGATCGGAGGCCATTCACTATGTCTTTCGTCTTGCCTACAACAGGAAATATTATAGTTTACATTACAAAGTAGCATAATAAAAATAAAATAAATAATGCTGGACTTTCCACACAGCATATCTAGCCCCAAAGTAAGCAGAGCTTGTGTTATGGGTACTAGATGACTGATATACTACTTATATACTTTTTGTTTGTAAATACATACATATTATACATAGAAACACCCAAACCCGAGACAAATATTTGTAGATCATACAAAAATTGGTCGCCGACATTGTTTGAGATGGAATAAGCTTGCCCAGCACCTAAACCAACCTCTCAGCTTAATCAGCCGACGTCAATACGTGTGGAGCTGACTAAGCTGCGGGTTTCCTCACGATGTTTTCCTTCACCGTTTATAGTATTTTTTATATTGATGATAGACAAGCAGCTATTGCTGATATTTTATGTCTATATTGCAGTGTTGAAATAGTCTGATGTTCAATGTTGGTTAATCTTTTTGAGCACTGTTTTATCAGTATGTAGCCAGTTGTCGAGCTTGTTCTTAAAAGCAACGTCATTTGGTAGTGCATTCCAATCACTTCTTCAATATCAAGCAAGAAGTGATAGGCGGTAAGTAAGCGGGCGGGCAAATTAAATGTAGCAAGAAGTTATAGTTGTGTAATGTAGCAATTGTCGCATCAGGAAAAATATATTTCTTACCAAAGTAGATATCATTGAGCGTGTTCCTAATTTTGTTTTCCATGTCCTCGACCATACGGCCGATATTCGCGATGTGAGGCGTCACGTCACTCACTGCCGAATCTTGTTCTGCCTGGAAGACGACAAAAAATAATAATATACAGCTTTTTTTCATATACAGAGCAAGCTAAATGGACATCATTAGATTAAAATACTTATTTAAATCAGTTTACCATACTAACAATACCTTAAACTAGTGAAAATTTAACTTTCTGCAATGGATCTATTACATTAACTAGCTTTTGTGTGCCAATAAGCCCATTGTAACCAAGTTTTTATATTTTCTGTTTTTTTTATTTTTTATTTAATTATGAATGGGTCGGCTCTTGACCACAAAACTTACACAGGCAAGAGTTAGGTCTACGATGGAGCGAGTCTCAGAAGGTGCCTATTAACTCTCTTCTTAAAAACAACAGGATTAAAGCTCAGCTGAAATACAGACACTGGAAGCTGATTCCAAATTTTTCTGTGTTTAATATTTAATGATGTCTTTCATGTCATAGGTTGTTCTCAAAATGTAATTTTCGATAAAGATATATATAATTTTCATAATTATATAATTATATTTTATATAATTCTATTCTCCTATCCTTACCTGCCGAGTCAAACTGCCTCCAAGGTTCATAGTACCACTGCTTTCCTTGTTAGTCTGCAGCCACAGCATAGCAGTGGAGGTCAGCTTATAATGGGCATTGCGTCCGGAACTCTTCTCTATCACCTCCACAACATGGATGGAGTCCCAGCATCCTTTGATCTTTTGAGAACCATCTCCAGCTTTCTTTATCAATATTACCCCTGAAATTGAGAGCATTTATTCATTAGAAAAGTTTACAGTACAGGTAAACGTTACCAGTGGACTCTGCACTTAGTCTAGCCTGTGTTCTGGGAGGCCCATTGTAAAGTTAAGATTACCAAAAAGTGCTAGATCCTACAAGGCAGAAGAAAAAAAAATACAAGCTAAAAGCTAATAAAAATAAATTTATTTATGAACATTGAATGAACTTTGTTTTACTCTAATCAGTGGAGCTTACTTCATACATTCACCAGGTGAAGGTGGATAGAAGTTTTGTTCACTAAAGTAGGATATTTCTGAAGTTTCTCTTTAATGTGAGTAACAATTTTAGATTTTATACTAAAGGTCTGTCAGTCTTACCTGCCTTCCCTCGGGAGAACTTCACTTTCTATATGCAGCAGAGATAATGTAGGATTCTAACAGTGAAAGAATTTTACAAATTGGTGTAGTAGTTTCGAGCCTATTCAATTCAAACAAACAAGTCTTTCCTCTTTATAATATTAGCGTAGATTTAAAATAAAACAACAAGAAAAACATAATCATAACTAGTGTGGTGTGGTGTCCCAAGTGTGGTAGACATTCTCTAAGATTTTCATGCATTCATTCAGTGAAATTACCACAGTAACAGCAAATAAATTGTGAACTTACCAGCAAACCCATGGTCCATGTCCCACAGATACACAGAGCTCACTCCACCTTCAAAGTACATTTCCCTATACTGATCAAATGCTAGATTAGCATCCATTTCCAACTTCCTCAGTCTCTCCGATGGCATAGATCCATCTTCCAAGGGTGGATCGTATGTATTCGACCAAGGAGACCTGTACGAATCACCGTCTCGGTTGTAATCACACAACAAGTAGTCCTTCCCGTTCGTTTTATCCTGAGCAATCTTAAGAGGCTGGTCTACAGACGATAGTAGGTCGTCGCACATGCTCGGCACCAAATCAATCAAATCGGTCAGGTTCTTCTCGATCTGCTGGGGAGGCAGCCTCCGCATCAGATCCAGCGCACAATCCATTTGCTGGTCAGTCTGTGAAGTCGGGAATAAACCATAATTTAGAAGTATTAGTCATCACAACAAACAGGATTCATATATTTGTAGATCGGAGAAAATAACGGCTTTACTCACCATTTTTATATGTTGAACTAATAATATTACTTAGGATAGGGGAAAGTTTTAGAAGCCTTTTATTAGGTTTATCTAATATTTTACAGAATACAAAAATTACAGGATCCCAACCCAAATTGATAACTTGACGTAATTTGTTTGACTGACACAGAGTTTTTCGTTTGGAAATAGAGAGCCGGAAAGAATGCAAGAGTACTCGACAACAAGTTATTGAACGAAAAGAACTACGCCATTCTCGTAGAAATAATAAAAATAAAAAAAATCATTATTTCAGACATTTGTCAATCAGACAATGAATTAATAACAACCGAAGTTTACGTGAGGAAACAGCTGGCACGTCACTAAAAAGTTTTTTTCTACATGTTGGCATAACTGACGGACGCCGGTATTTTTTCTCTTTCACTCTCCTAGAAATAATTGTGCTAAACAGAGAAGGTAAAAAGTTTGTGAAGTACTGTCAAAATTTCATTTCCGTTTTTTCAGAAATGTCACTTCCATGGTGTTGAATGTTGTGTCAAACTTTTGTTGTTATTACTTGCAATTGCGAAAATTGTTGTGCGTTCGCTGTTCAATCGGTTTTATCAATGGGATTGTAATCCCTGCGCGTAATACTGTTATTTAAGTTCAATTGAGTTCACGTTGAGTGTCGATTAAGGTGTGTATTGTGTACATAGTTATTCCCGTTTTAGTGATTCATGTTATGGGAATGCAAACGAGTTATTGTAATAAAGCATCTATTATGTGTTCCATAACAGGAAGCATGGTGTTCGTAGTAGTGATCTGATATCGTAATATGCTATGTTTCTTTGTATTATGAAGTAGGACTGGATTGAATGGTAATCCTATTTAGACTAGGTTATAGCATGAACTATGTGTAACAGAAACCATAAAGTTCTTGCAAAGTGCAATTACTGCACTGTATAAGCCTCGTAGATTTGTTCTGATCTGATTTTCACTTGTAAATTGTCCGCAAAATGCTAAAACTTTATGAAGTTCTAAGATACAATAAACAGCAATAATACACTGTCTAGCTGATGATGTGTTTCAATAAACTTAGGACTTTACATCTATATTAGATGATTTATACAGCGTCAGGAGGCAACCTATGCCTGCACTTAACGGGACGCTGTAATGCCTGGGACATTGTTTGAGATGGAATAGGCTTGCCCAGCACCTAAACCATCCTCTCAGCTTAATCTGCCTGGCCCACAGGAAAGACAATGTCAATACGTGTGGAGCTGACTAAGCTGCGGGTTTCCTCACTATGTTTTCCTTCACTGTAAGAGCTAGTGTTATAGCGCATATAATATTTACAAAACGAAAAATCCATTGATGCACGGCCGGGATTTGAACCCACGACCTTCAGATTGAAAGTCGAGGTACAACCCCAATCAACCAACATGGCTCTTTTTGTTTCAATAATGTATTGAGTATTTAGTAACAAATCTAGCAGGTAATAGATTTGTAGTACAGATTTTGAAAACTTATTTGGTGAATGGTATACTAGTAATCTTATAATCTTTAAAACTACTGGGCTGATAAATTATTTCTTTTCTAAAGCAATAGCCCTGAGTATTGTACCTTGTGAGCCAAGCGGAAAGTTTCTAGTCTGCCTGCATAAAATCTCTTCATAAAAAGGTTGCCTGGATGGTTGTGCATTTTTATCTGGTTTTGCTTTTGTTTTTGTTTGTTATAATTTTATTAATGGGGTACAATAATGAATTTTCATTCATTCATTCATTTATTTCCAAGGAAATAATGTTAGGACTCCATTAGCTTCCATAAAATAGTTTAAAGATTAATTGTTAGATTGTATAAAAACTAAAAGGAAGTTCTCTTATTTCAGAATCAAAGTACGGGTACGATTGACATGATGCCGACTCAATTGGTGAACCAGGAGAACCATGCGAATGATGTTAGAGTGAAGACTGTCTTCAGCGGTGATGTGATGATCACTTACATCAACCATAACATCACTTTTGAGGAATTTATGCAGGAGATGGTGGCTATCTGTAGATTTCCACCTGATCAGGTATGATGACAACTACCAATAATACTAATTAAGTAGATACTGATATGCACTTGGCTTTGGCCTGTGCATTTTAGTTAATCCCCAGTTAAACTGAGTACTAAAAGTATAAACATAAATAATAATAATAATAAATAATGCTGGACTTTTCACACAGCATCATCTAGCCCCAAAGTAAGTAAACTATACACATATATATGGTATACTCAGGTCTATATATCTAATCTATACTAGATGATTTATACAGCGTCAGGAGGCAACCTTAACTTAACAGGACCTGTAGTGCCTGGGACATAAAATAGAATAGAATAAAGTTTTATTTTCTCCACATAATATACAACAGTTACAATAGGTACTTAAATCTGTTTTAAATTTTGTGGGTGAAAATATGGCTACCCCTTAGCATTTGCTCCAACAGCTCGAGAGTGTTGGAGCGCTGGTTTTCAGTGGACATGGTTTGAGATAGAATAGGCTTGCCCAGCACCTAAACCATCCTATTTTTTTTTAATAAATCAAAATATGAATATAATATAATCATTAAATAATAAAAAACCTACTATGCAATGATAGCATAATGTAATTTGTTGTGTATTGTCATCTAGTATTAAATATCTTGATCAGCCGAATTAAACACGATAAGATACTTTAAAAATGTAGATAAAAATAAACAATATGATTTGAAGAGTCAAATATAAACAGACACCTGTTGCTTATTCCCTTTGTATACTTTCTTATCTGATTAATAGGTTCAAGTATTTTTTGTGGTTAATTAACCAAAGCTTGTACAAATTAATATGAAAAATCACGTCATCCCCACGGTACGGTAGACATTCTCAGATCTGTTGGGAGTTTAAAACCTTTAAAAATATGAATGTGACTTGGAATAAAGTAGAACTTTGTATATTTTTGTGTAGTAGACAAGTTCTATTGTAATAATTTTGAATAATGCTACCCTTAACAAGATATGTTAATATTGTGGTTTTTTAAGGTGTTTACTGCGAAATGGGTTGACGAGGAAGGGGATCCATGTACTATATCCACACAACTCGAGTTGGATGAGGCCTTGAGGTTGTATGAGCTGAATCGGGACTCGGAGCTGACCGTTCACGGTGAGTTTAGATTTATTAAATAAACATATATGGAGAATCTAGTCTGACTAGTTAGGTCTTATTTACCATGTTTTTTTGTAGTATTTTCGATTTTGCGGTACGTTTGCATACGCTACGATATCGGAAAATATTAAGGGAGAATAAGCGTAAAACGTTGATAACCATGATAGTCTAAAAAGTTTAATGTAAGTTTTTTTTTTTTTATAACGCTGGACTTTTCACACAGCATCATCTAGCCCCAAAGTAAGCAGAGCTTGTGTTATGGGTACTAGATGACTGATAAACTACTTATATACTTTTTGTTTGCAAATACATACATATTATTCATAGAAACACCCAGACCAGGGACAAATATCTGTAGGTCATACAAATATTTGTCCCGCGGCGGGGATCGAACCCGCAACCAACAAGTTTGTAAGACCTCCTTAAATGAATTTTTTACGGCCTTACTTATAAACGTGGTATAAAGTTATTCCTGAGTGTATACTGTCGAAATGTATGGTTATTCCTATTTAATTACGAGGAATAACTTTATACCACGTTTATTAGTAAGGCCCCTAGACTATAATGGTCATCATTTCTACATACAAGTCTTATACTTAGTTAGAACGAGATGCTCAAGACAAAATCTAGAACTAGGTCTCTACACCTTATGTTATATGGGAACAACGAACTAGAAACAACAATTTTTTGCTGCGAGTAAGTTCTTCCTCTTGCATTACTTCGATTCAAGATTGTTACTTACTTTAGTTAAAGACCTTTCTGAATAAACATTCATTTCATTTCATGTACTTTTGAAACCCTATAGGAAATATGCTTAAACCTTCTTTATAACAGAAAAGTTAATACTTTAGTGGCATTGAAAGCGTTGAGCTAAAATCGGCGCGCTCACAAAATTCATGTTACGCTAAGCCATGCTGGAGGTTTTTGGCTTCAGACAACAACTTAACGAATTAATACCCAGATCCGACAAAACATTTAGCTACGAAACATAGACATTTAAACCGTCTTATTACAAGAAAATGAACCGAGTTTAGACTAAGACTAATGTGTCAACATGGGGTTCAACTAAGGTTGTAACGTTTATGAAATAAGCAGCTTAATGTTTTTAATATAATACTTTCATTAAATTAAATTAAATAATGCTGGACTTTGCACACAGCATCATCTAGCCCCAAAGTAAGCAGAGCTTGTGTTATGGGTACTAGATGACTGTTATACTACTTATACTTTTTGTTTTGTATACATATTATACATAGAAACACTCAGACCCGAGATTTTTTTTGTAAATCATACAAACATTGGTCCCGCCGCGGGGATCGAACCCGCAACCTTTAGCATCTCAGGCGGGCCTTCGCCCACTGCGCCACAGAGGTCGTCCATAATAGTAGGAGTGTAGACGTTTAAATAAATACTGTTAGATGCGATAACACCCGGAAAATAACATAAAATAAATGGCGATAACAGCGTCCCAAATGTTCCCGAGGCCTACCTTATTAGTGCCAATCAACACGTACACTACAGTTCGTCCACCGGATCTAGGCATTCGTGAAGTTAGCTGTTTGTCTGCGCAGTGAACGCATTTTCATACAAAATTGTGTTGTTGTTGCGTTGGGCGAACTGTACGTCCACACTTGTGTGCTTCTCATCTTGCTTTAACCCGGTCACTCAAATGCACGTAGACCTTTGTAAATTGTAATGCTTTCCATTTAATAATTCAATTCAATTTCTTTGTTTATGGATTTTGCTTGTGCGACTTGTCACAATTCTGTCTGTGTCCATGTCATGATAGTTTCGTAAACTATAGATCATACATTTAGCATGGTACCTTTTTTACTATATATATGCTATAGATGGCGGGTAAAAATTTAATGCGAAGAAACTAAACACGTTGACACTTGACGTTTTTATTATTCAATAATTGTGTCATCAAATCATGAGAAATGAAAAGTCTTATCAAAATTTTCGATTCCGACCGACGGGATTTGAACCCCCAGGGATGTGCCATTCGGCCATGACATGGACATGGATTCTGTGGCCGAATGGTAAGGCACTCCGGCTTTAGGAGGATCGTCTGATCGTTGCGGGTTCGAATCCCGTCGGAATCGAACATTTTGGTAAGATTTTTCATTTCTTAACACTTGGGCAGTCGCGCCCTGTTTTGATACGCTAGGAGTCGCTACCGTGTCCACCGGACCCAGTTTAATATTGCCGATTTTTTCTAAAACTACTGAATTTAATGTTATTGTGTATTTCGTAACAGTAATTATATTCTAAAATAAAATTACAAATGGTATTAAACATTTTTATTTAATACCTTTATTCATAAAAAAACGCAATTTAAAAACATACTAAAATTCAACTTACTTTAAAGACACATATTAACTATTATGTTATATCTTATTAAATAAAGATAATAACATTAAGTTTCTTTATTTTTCTAATACTACTATAATGTACTTATTCAAAATCACAAAAAGAGATCAATCATTATTTCGTAAAAAAAACTAAAAAACTTCTCTAAAAATCAACAATTTAAAAATAACTTCTTTGGAACATAACTATAAATCGGCACTATTTTGTCACTTTGTAAGTCAAATATTGTTATTGCAGTTCATACATATTGCATTAGTGTGTTCTCCACAAATTGGTATATTGCATTTTACGCAGGAAATTTTAGTTTTTCTGTCTCTTTTCCAATTGCAAACACCACAACGCACTTTTCGTCCACTAACTGGCTGGCTTGATACAGGAGATGGCTGGACTTCGGGTATTATGTTTCGGATGCGGGCTTTTATGTGCTGTGGGATTCAGTTCAATATCCCAGAAGTTCAAGGACCTATTGGTTGTCATTTTCTATATTAAAAACAAATTTTAAAGAATTAATTAGAGTTATAAAGTTTTGGAAAATCACTTACGTATATAGTCGCTACCGGGTCCAAAGAACCCATGCGCACCTTTTACGTCCATAGCACTCGAGCGCAGCGTGCCAACTGACTGCGGCGACCGTTATTCGCAGTCTCACTCTAACGTCGGAAGGTACTAAGAGCGTCAACGTGGCAATCCTTAAGGTTCAATAGTTACCATGCAAACAATGGAGGACTGGGTCTGATAGACCCATTAGCGACTGCTTAAGTGTTAATGAAATACCTAGGCCCTTACTAATAAACTTGACATAAAGTTATGTCATGCATAAACTAAAAATTTGTATGGTTATTCATAGGTTATGTCATAACTTTATGTCAAGTTAATTAGTAAGGGCCCTAGTGTGGTTTAACACTAACACTTAAAAAACTAGTTTAACACTTAAAAAAATATAAATTATCAAATCATGATTTGAAAAGTATCGCCACCGGGCTCTTACCACTCGCGCCCTTCACGAACGGAAGCAGGATTAAACTCTAGCTAAATGACCAGAAAGGCAGATAGCAAGATTCAAAGGAGATTTAAAAAAAAAGTTTTAATAATAATGCATGAATGTGCGTAGCAGTGTAGACAATGCAACAAGTTCAACATGTTAATATGGGTTGCGCACGCGTCGATGTTGTGAATTAGTGGTAATTATTGAGTAATGCTGAGATGATGTTTACAAACACCGACTGTTGTTGCTACTTGTTGAAGATGAACGGCATGTGAGATTTTTGGAACGAAGTTCCTTTTCGGACGGTATCGGATCATGTCGTCACGACACATGTATTTGTCAAGTCGCGAAGCAGTCCATAGATTGTTTGTTACATTGTTAGTACGGAAGGACCTAAGATGTTACCGATTGGGCGGTATAGTCGCTCAGCGACAAAGCCCTTTTCTTTTATGTTTAGATAAATAAATAATAATAATAGAATTTTAATAGATAATTTATTTGACAAATGTCAAAGTTTAAACCTCGTTCTAACCGAGTGTTCCATGACTTATTTTTTTTTAACTAATGGCGTAAACTGAGAGGCCAACACCCAGTAGTGGGATATTATTGGCTAATGATGATAACCCGACAGGCTTTTGTCCTGTCCAGGTCCACCAATTTACCAATTTGTGGTACAAACAAAAGCTTTTATATGTGGCTTTGTTAGCATTTATGTAGGTTGTCCCTCGGGAACAGTTCTTATTTTCTGTATAAAAAAAAAAGAGTCCTTTTTTACCCCTGGCAACGTGTACGCGTTTATGATAATCGGTTGAGTGAGTACCTACGTGAAAGCGTATTAAATTATACATAGATTTTTCAATCATTTTAACTTTAATATTGGCCAAAGCAACTTCCCGTATTCCAAATCTAAACAATAAATAAACCTAGAAACCGCTAAGAAGCCGAAATTCGGACATCGACCACTTATTAACATAAATGAATAATTTACTCGTAAACAAAATATATTTATTCCCGTCGTCTCCCCCGTTCCTGTTTGTAGATACGCTTGGCTTGAACACGACTTCAGTATAAATAAGTAATTACTAACGTTGTACAGAATAATTGATATTTAGTATGGGAGAGTGCACGATGTTCATTGGAGCAATTTCATCTGTATAAGTACGAAGACATAAGAATCGAATGAGCTTCTTCAATCTTGAAGAATATATTTCACTACTGTTGGGAAAATGGTGGTAGTGAATCCTTTGTTTTCATTACCTACCTATTGAAATGGAATACGACCTCTGTGGCGCAGTGGGCGAAGGTCCGCCTGCGACGCAAAAGGTTGCGGGTTCGATCCCCGCCGCGGGACAAATGTTTGTATGACTTACAGATATTTGTCTCGGGTCTGGGTGTTTCTATGTATAATATGTATGTATTTACAAACAAAAAGTATATATCTAAGTAGTATATCAGTTATCTGGTTCCCATAGTACAAGCTTTGCTTAGTTTGGGGCTAGATGATGCTGTGTGAAAATGTCCAGCATTATTTATTTATTTAATGGAATGAGCTTAGGAATTCATTGAATTATGGCGCCAATTGTTATGAAGATTGATAAAGCTTCACAGATTATAAATACTGAAAATATCAAACCAGTAATTGTGATATCCTACCTACACCAATAAACGTTTAAAGGCCCAATCACCAGAACCAATCAGCTCTAACTGCAGCAAACAGCGTCCAATCACACCCCGGCCACGTATTCAATTAACGAAACATTTTGTATTCCCGCGCAAAATGCGCAAGTTAATTTAAATATCAGTAATTGCAGAGAGTACCCCGCGTTGGGCGCCAAAGTAGGTACTCTGATAGTGGTTTATTGTAAAATGTGCTGTAATGCGTTCAGTTAAGATTCATTTGAGACCGTGTGTGATTAGCCATAAGTCGATAAACTTTGATAGACTGGAATCGGATCCAAATCAAATCCACTGATTCCATTAGAGTCTAGCGTTCATCAACACGGATCCTAGAAGTAATGTTGAATCTTGAATGTCTTCTTTCTTGTATTACTAATTAATTGTATTTGATCACGGGGACATGTTGACGTTGACATGTATAACACTGTCAGAAGGACAAAAGCCCCTCCCTTATTTTATATTCCCAGATCTTACCCATCTCAGTCCAATTTTGCTCTAGAAATCACAATGACATTTTGTGATAGACTAGTTTACACCAATAAGCAAAACTTCCAGTATATTACGTGCATAAAACTGATAAAACAGCGAATCGCACCGCATTACAAAGTCACATCACACGACACGGTTATTGCATAGGAGTTCGCATCCACAAACTTGGCAAAGCACTCGGGTAAATAAAACCAGCTCCAAACTTGTATGCAAGACAAACTTGCTCTAATAAAGTACACACAGAGGCAAGTGCCGCCGAACTTTAGTCACGAAAGGATTTTATGAGGATGTGGTGGTCTAATTAACTTAGGCCATTCGTTTATTCAGTTATACTACAACTTTGCTGACTTCTGCAAAATGTAAGCATCATGCCCCAAATATGGACCGATGACCGATGTCCGTAGTTTGATACATGACTCTCTCCGCTTAGACTGCTCCATTGGATAAAGCTGTGATTCCTTTTCGTTTCATTATTAGCCATTCGGTAATTCTGAAGTCGAAATTAAAAAAATATTTATTCAATTATTTTAATCAAAGACCACGTTTGATCGGGATCAAATGATCCCGCACGATTCTAAATAGAATCGTCTTTAAAGCCGAAGAAGGTCGAACAAGTTTAGAACGTTCAAATGCGCGTTACGTCGATGATGTTAGAAAAGCCATTGGCCTAACTATGTAGGATCAGATACGCACATAGCTGATAAAACAGAGGCCTAAGTTTACCCCGTAGTGATTGATAGCAGACTTCTTCTTGTCGTGTCACCAGTTATTTCGAGCCAGTGTGATGAAAGGATTTGAAACGGTTAAAATTTAGAATCATTTATACATGTTTATTTTTATTTAATTTGGGTTGGGGGGTGGGGGGGGGGGGTGATAAAAGTGGTAGATAAATAATCAGGAAGCAAACCCCTATCGATTTTAAGTTTTAATCCTCAATTCATGTACAATTAATTCTAAAGTGGAGCCTTTGAAACTATGGAAGTCAGCATTTATCATGGCAAGCAACTTGTCTTGCAAAGAGTACCTACTTAAAACATACGCAAAAGAAGTCTTTAGCACATTTTTTCAACACGACCGGCTGTATTCGCAATGCGGGTAGATAAGAGCACAGTATTTGCAGTCCGGTAAATATTGTACGGGATGTAATACTGCACGATAAGGGCTGACATTGGACACACCCACCATTGTTATCAAATGACGCTACGTAATATGCTTCGGGATTTTTCAATGCATTGTTTACGGACAAGATTATGTAATGTTTATTAAGGAAAGCTTCTTACAAGATAAGTTACTTAATGAAGCTTACTGTTTGAAATGTAGGTACTTTTCAAACAGTAAGCAAGTGGTCGTGGGTTCAATCCCAGTCGTGCACCAATAAGTTTTTCTGCCGAAAAATGTATGTGCACTATGCCAGTATTTTCAAACGGTGAAGGAAAACATCGTGAGGAAACCGGCATGTCGTAGAACCTTAAAAGTTCGAAAACATGTGTCAAGTGCACGAAAGGAGCCTCTTAGAGGCGCACTTATAATCCTTTCACCTCACTAGTCCTAAAGAACTGGTGGCATGACAAAAAGAAGAAGACTTTTCAAATCCATTCAACGGCGAGTTCATTATTCTCTTTTACTATAACGAATCGGGATGCATCTTCTTCGAACAGTGACGTTTCTCTATTGTGTAAACTTTTTCAAAGAATTTCATGAAATCGATGTATTTGAATGAATATGAATCGGCTGCATGGGAATAACCACGACAGCACGGAAGCTGGATAGTTAATTAATTCATTCGTTGAATTACCATAAAAATCTAAAACATACTTCGTATTCATTGACGCTATACGCCAAGAAGAGCGCTTCGGAACATTGATGCGGCAGGTACGCGAAACTTCGGCGCGGCAGACGCAAAATTACACGGCGATACATTAATTAGCGCGGAAGTTCTACTAGGGTGGTCCCGCTTCCATCTTAAGCTGCATTAGGCGGGCCCTAGACGATCAATTATGTTGCGCAATATAACGATTTGTCTTATATTATTGAGATCGTTTAGGGTTCATCTTGCATCTTGCAACGATTATGTTTTTTAATTTATTTATTGTTGTGATAATTTTGTCACCTAAAACCCTGGGAAATCCATATCTCTCATATAAATTCTCTATGCCATACACAGCTATGAATAATTTTGACTGCCATAGTTTCTGCTCCTTGAAACCTAGGGCAAAATATATTAGAGTGACAGGATTCGAGAGTGTTGTTCGTTGTAGTGGTTTTGCGGGCTGAATAAGATAGTGTCATTAAAAAGGTGCCATTTTAATGAAACCGTTCGATTAAATAAATAAATAAATAAAATCATTTATTTCAGACCCATTTGATCCATAGAATAAGATTTACATAACATTTAGAACCCACATTTAAAATTAAAAATAAATAAATAACAATGCACAATAAAAAAAATAAAAAAAATTAAGTTACATAAAATAATATAAAATAATAATGAATACATACATGGCCGGCCTCAAACAGATCATTGAGCCACTAGCGATGATACTGGTTTCAGGATCATCATCCAGTGGCCCACGATGCTGGAGCGGATTAAAACATGGCGGCCAAAATTCAGCAGTGATTTATGATGAATTCAGACCCATAGAAATGAGTCTTTTTATCCTGAAGTCTATGTTCAGATCAAATTTTTGTTCAATATTCAAATGATCCGTTTGAACAATAATTGGTATTCTGCAGTTTCTAAAGGCATAGATTTTCCGATACAAACATACATAAAATTAATATAAAAATGTATAGTGCTAGGCTGCTGCCCCAATTGAGCTAAGCTAAGCTACGTTACTAAGGATATTATATTTTAAGGATTGTTTTGTTCCAAATATTCGTTTACCATAAGCAATCCTATTCGTAAAACACATCCATAGCAACGTGGTTTAGCTTAGTCCAAGTGGAACCTCAGCTTGATTTTTGATTATTTATTGACTATATTTGCTGTTTACACCTGCAATATTCATAAAACGCATAAACCAGCCTAACTTTCGACTGCATAATCTGTTTTCATTCATTCAAAACTGCTATTCATGAAAATCTGGCATGATCCGTTACGATAACCTACTATTATTTTATGCTTCTGATTTGTATAGTTTTCAAACGTGACGCCCACAGTAAATATTTTACGAGCGAGACAGTTTACGAGTTTATTTGGACGGGGCATAAAGTTGGAGGGGAAACTTCTAGAATGTGTACAAACTTTATGCAGATATACAAACCCAAAGAACCTAATATATGTAACTAGGAATGTGTGTAGATCCAGTCGGCCTAGTAACTTGACGAAAAGGTGTGTGTAACCCAAAATGGTCACGACTTTTACGTATTTAAAACCTTTGAAGATGTCTAAGAGGGTAGCCAGAAGCGTGTCCAAATACGATAAATAACTTTTTTCCACCACTTTTTTCAGAAGTTAGTATTTTCTATGTGAGTTTGAGAGCCCATCGCCGATCTAGAATGTACCTTGATAAAAGTAAATTCAACCCGAAAGCATTTGAAGAAAAAAACTACCCATAGCTACCTTTTATCGTGCTTGATAAGTACTCAAAAAAGTATTATAATTGTTACAAAAAGGCGCGCTTTAATCATAGCTGGTGCTCATTCTTTATTATTTGTCCCATAAAATGTGACGCGGAAGAAGTGGGCGTAGATTGATTCAATCTAGGTTCTATGACGCAGATGGTTTAGGTGTATGTCATATTTATTAATATCGGTATATAATTGTTTTCGTGTTCTAGAAAGAAACATTTAGATTTTGCTCGTGTTGTGTGAGTGTAGTAAGTACTGGTGCCGTACCATAACCTACAATTCAGTTTAGGTTCTATCCAGTTTAGGTTCCATCTGGGGGGTTATTCGCGTTCGTTTTTTCGTTCGTTTGATGAATATTCAGATGCGTCTTACTACGAGCTACATTGCATTCAGTCGATAAGATCAACGTTAAAACACGGTCCTAACCTAGGACCAAATATTCCAAACCGAAAAATTGGCCTTTGAAGTCTGAAATTGTAGTAAGAAACATCCGAATATTCATCAAACGAACGAAAATAAGAACGGGAATATCGCTCCTGAATCGCAGTTTCGTACCGTGACAACGTGACGTTTTAAGCAGAAAATTGTATTACTTGTTTTACATAAGTATTATATTGCAAAACGATTCGGTTTTTACGACAAGTCTAGTACTTTTATTATCATACGTCACTCTAAAAATCTGTAATCTGTAATCTCTGTAATCACTCTAATAAATAGCAAGTTAGAAATAAAACAATGTAAGGTAAAAGGCTGCGTTCAAAAACTGGTATTGCTGACGTGGGCGTAAAGGCTGCCAAGTTAAAATGGGAGTGGACAGGTCATGTCACCCGCATGCACCCAGACAGGTGGGCCAGAGTGGTGACTGGTTGGATCCCGGTGGATGGCAGGCGACTCCGAGGCAGGCCTAAAAAGCGCTGGCGCGATGACCTGGATGCCTTTAGGAAGGATTGGGGGAAAATCGCGGAAAACCGCGAGGTGTGGAAGGTGACGGGGGAGGCCTTTGCCCAGCAGTGGGACAGTATAGGCTAACAAAAAAAAAGGTAAAAGAAGTATTGTATTATTCTATAATGTAAGTGTTTTTAGGGCGTTTCCGCCTTTCGGCCTCTTACTGCGGTGCTCATCAAAGGATAAGGACTCGATGCATTTAAAAAAATGAGTTAGTTACTCATATGTACTTACCTACTTTTATGTTGTGTTTGGCAGAGATTTCTCAACATCCGACAATTTTTTTTTTAAATGCCCACACGGCTAACTAAAAAGTAAGTATAATCAAATTCCTTGTAAAACTGTTTGAACATTCGGAGCAAATGCATCACGTGCGGTTCAGTTTGTCTGTTATTTGATTCCAAAAGTTTCGAACAGACAGAGGATTCGTTGCATTAGAATTTCCTAACATTCGTATGCTATTTCAAAGCCGCGTCCGCGTATGCATAAGGTGAACCTATACATACGCGGTTTTGTCTGTCATCCTTTACATTTATAAAAATGCTTCTCCCAAATATTACACCCATGCAGGATTTTCTCACCCTCTCACCAATTGAGCTTATGGGCACAATGGTTGAAATTTTTAATACACTTTTCTCCTGAATGATACCAGATACCCAAGAACAGGATTGGTTTTAGTTTACAGTCAAACAAAACCAATCAAAGAGTCAATATTTTATGGCCAAGTGTGAGATCAATCAATATTTCCATGTATCAAATACACTCCTAGTGGATTTATTAACGACGTCTTGTATATTTGAGCTGAGAAGACGGATTAGGTGCTGGTGAGCTTACTCAATTTCCATTAATAAGACACTACATATTGATTATTTTGAAGTACGTAAATGTGAAACACGATACGGGTAGGAAAGGATTGAAAGTTTAGATGACGGTTGATAGAGGAGATTGGAGGACAAACATCTGTTGTGCCGACCCCAACATAAAAAGGTGATGATGACGAAGATGTATATGTGTCTTCTTGGTGATGTGTTCGTTCCATTGATGTCTACCCAACGAAATCTGAACAATCAAAGTCTCGGAAGACATCAACGACACGACGGACGTCATGTTGTGTTTAAGGATTAATTGTTCTATATGTAAATACATAGGCTATCTTGGTATGGACACGTTATGAGGAGGGATGAAAACCATGTTACCCAAAGAGTTATGAATATGAGTGTTGCTGGGTATGCAAGAAGAGGAAGGCCGAAGAAGAAGTGGTTGGATTGTGTGAGAGATGATATGAATGTAAAAGGAGTGGATGCACATTTGACGAGTGATAGGAGTGAGTGGAAGAAGAAGACATGTTGTGCCGACCCCACTTAGCGTGGGATAAGGTCAGGGAGATGATGATGTTCTATATGTAAATACATGCTTGTCGACATGGTATCACAATTAAGGTTTTTTGATCTAGGACACGTGTCTAATTTATCAGAGCATTCAGTATCATGATACTGAATTACGTTAGCATTTCGTTCTAATCCTGAAACGTAACATGTTACGTTTCAGGATTAGAACGAAATGCTTCCTGACATTATTAGCCCTGCGAGCGCGGGTTCTTTGGTAATTGATCGATTTCAACCGGTTCAAAATGCATCGATATATTCGAAGCGTTTTGCCTGTATAAGGCCAATATGTACTTACAAGCAAAATGTCTGCATACAAATAAAAACACAACGACTTCACCCATATTCTAAGTCGTAACTCCGATTAATCTTTCACTCAAACTTGGCTGAGCACTACTTATCGGAGCGGTATGATTAGTCGTAATACTCAGAAGTGACATCTAGTGTCGAGTAGCTGGACTAAAAAAAACATATTTTTGTATTTTTTGTTAAGAAAGCAAAATAAAAAAGAAATAAAAATGTAATAAAATTACATAATAAACTAATTTAATTTATCATCATGAAGATAGTCTCCATTTTATAATTTTATTAGTTTTTTTATAAGTTTATTAGTACACAGCAAACACCTTTTGAGTAGCTGTCATCTTAAGGTTCGTCGCGACCTACCTTGAAATGACATTTCATTTTATATTCTTCTGACATAAATATGATTCTGATATATAGACTTTTTTGCACTTGAGCATTGAGTTAAGGTCTGAGTTACGACTTAGAATATGGGTATTAGTGTGCGTAAGCTCTAAGCTACATAATATAATAAAATAAATAAACAATGATAATATGGACAATTTCACATAGCATCATCTGGCCCCAAAGTAAATAAATAACTAAGCATGTGGATGCATAAAAGATATTAAAAAAAAATTGATGAAGATAAATAATTATCTTGGAAACACGTCATTAGCTTTTATAATGATGAACATTATGAAGTTTCACCTTTGCTATGCTAGTTCTGTCGGACTTAAAAACCTATAAAATTAGAAAGGCTTTAAAGAATGTATTTTTCTTATCACAATTAAAAAATATGCAAAGGAAGCCGTTAGGGTCTGTTTTTAGATTATTTGTTATTTTACTGACCATATTTAATAAGCGCATACAACCCACTTATTAAAAAAAAACCTCTGAATAATATTACTTATTTGCACGACTTTGCCTCTGCAATGAATGACAGAAAGACACTGGAATGCGAGGATCTCATAGCAGGATGCATAATATGTATAAACTATCCAAGTCATTACTAGGCAGGAGAAATTGAGGCCCTTACTAATAAATTTGACATAAAGTTATGTCATGCCTATCCTATGAATAACCATACAAATTTGCAGTCTATGCATGACATAACTTTATGTCAAGTTTATTAGTAAGGGCCTTAGAGTTTAGCTCGACTCAGTTTTCCACTTTTACGAACCTGATTTATGTGGATCAAAAAAACTGAGACAGTAAATAAATAACATAAATAATGCTAGACATTACATACGATCTTCTTATTTCGTGTCACCAGTTCTTTCGAACCAATGTGGTGAAAGGATTATAAATGCGCCTCAATAAAGGCTCATTTCGTGCACATTCAAACATTAATTCACATAGTGAGTGGTTAGAAGAAAATGGAAGAAAGAAACATGTTATATCGCACTAAGAACCTATTAGGGTTAATAAAACATGATCTCGTTGTTTCGTTCTAGGTAATATCGTGACTATTCCTGCTAAACACTTTCATAGTTTACACTTTCACCACAGTATTTACAAGATACTGCAGTATTTTGATATTAGTATTGAAAATGTAGGCACCGTTATCGGCAATACACAAGCACATCTAAATGTTGCTAGATTTACGTGAAATGTTATTGTCGGTCCCCACTAGGATAAGGTCATGCATGATGATGTAAGTAGTTTCCGATGTTATTTTTAAAATACTTCCAAACTGTGACGATAGTATAAAGAAAATGTTGCTAGATCTATCCCAAAACTGGCATCATCACCATGATGGCAACGGCCGAGCGCCGTGACGTCAGCTCCCGCCAATTTGGCCTCATCATAAAAATTGCTATCCGGTCTGTACTCGATATGATTAGGAGCATGGTGCGTATTGGTACAGTATCCTTGGGATTCTGACTACTAAGCTTATTTTTTTAAGTAGCTATGATGGTATGATGATAATGTCTACTCGTGTTTAGATGTAAGGACGCGTCAAGCTTATTCTCATAGCTTGAAGTTTGAAAAGGATTATGATACATAAATAACTTTTCTCATACAATATTTCATGTCATGATTCCATCTGGGGACTGTGTTGTGGCGTATTGGCAGAAGACAACGTATGACACAAAGGTGATTATTTCTATTGCTATGTTCACGAAAACTATGAAGTTTTCTTTAAAATAAACCGAATATAGGTATACTCGCCAACTTCTAATAAGTAATCGTTCTGAGTAAAGAATATTTAACCTTGATTGTAATTTGTGTATGGCCTTTTATAGAATCGAATTTTATTCATGCATTTTATGACTGTGTAATTTAGATTGATCTATGGATACGGCACTTTTATGAGTTAGCTCGGAGGAAATAAATACGTCTATTGCCAAAATGTCATTCATAAAAATCATACAAGTCATTTATTTTATTAGAGAACCGTTTCAGTTTCTTTGCAATTTGGTCTTAGTTTTTTTATGTCGATACAAGACAACTGTCATTCCGAGACGTAAGGTAGTATTTTTGAATGCGAAAGTTAAAATATTTGTATCAATCACATAATTTCCTGACTTTTATTATATACATGGTTTGTACGTATACGTACACCAGACCCACACACTAAAACAGCCCTTAAATAAATGCAATAAGATATAAAAATGTAATAGCAGAGAAAGTCGCGAGTACAGCTCGTTCTCTGTTAAGTAAATTGCACATCAAATGCTTGCAAACACGCCTGGCGTCTGTTATGAAGATAAGTTATGTAAATGTTGAATTTCGTCTCATTGTGGTTCATTGTTCTCGCGGCGCTGCCGCTGTCTCGATATTATTGTTTCAATCGCCGGAGGTCACCACTGGACTTAGGGCAAGCCGTCTATTGAAGCATCTTAGCATGTTATTCTTGACATTGTTTTCGTTTTTACCATTAATATTTGAGCTACTGCAGATAAGCAACCACTTTATCATATTGATTACTGGTCTATATCCAGATAGTCTTCTACGAGGAAGAGTGAAACTTTAGCAGCGATGGTTCAGTGGCTATTGCCCCTAGCTGCAGCTAATTGGCCGGACCTCGCTCCGGCGAAATAAACCAAACAGAAGAGAAACAGTGGCGCTGCGAAAATCACCGCGAGCACCCGCGTTTTTGCGGCGCACACGCAGTCAATCGCGTGCGCCGCCGGTGACAATTCGCATTTCGAAATCTCCGCTCGATTGCAACGAACGTATCGTACGTACTCTTGTTTACGAAGTGTGTTTACGCGTCGCGGAGTAGAATGGGAATGACCTCGCGTATACCGAATACCGATACCATCGGTATTGAGAGATGAGGTTTTGTGTTCGTTCTGTGCGCATTTTGATTGTGCTTAGTGCGTGTGCATTCTTTGTGTTCACTGGAGTTGCCGAGATAATGCTGACCTAAATCAGGGCTCGCAGGTGTGTGCGGATGTTTCGAAATTTCACCGGATTTATTATAGTGTGCGATGAAACGATCTATGCACGTGCGGTAATCGATTGTTTGCCTTTTTGCACCTGTATGTAATCTATTTCGCTCGATCGCAAGATATTTCTGATGCAAAATTTGCAAATATTGTGTGATCTGATAAGTTACATGAGATGAAGAACAGTTACTGTATTCTCCACAAAGGATCTATGTATTCTGTTATCTTAAGAAAACAGTTTTATGCGGGTTGAATATAGTCGTTGTAATGCCGAGAGCAAAAATTTTGCTTGTGTCACCGTTGAGAGTGCCGACTTTAGGCTTTTTTAACTTGAAATCTTCTTTCAAAGCATACTGGGTCTTATCACGGTGGTTTAAAATTCAAAATGACTCGGACACTAGTGTTTTCCGGAGAATTTGGTAGTTAACAGTTGGTTTATAAGAACCTTCGGCTGTCGTCTAATGTATCTAAATGTTACATTGCGTGCAGGATACATAAAGGTGCACATAAACGAAGTAAAAAGTACCCATTTGATCTAAGAACTTGCCTACATCATTCACAAAAAGCGTAAAACAAATATTTTGCTAATAATAAAAATTTTATCTAAAGCATAGAACTGCTTTGAAAATCCCATTAAACAAGATTATTTTATTTCTAAAACATTGCAACAAAACTTTTAACAAACTACTTTGAAGTGAATCATCTCAGTCTTATTACATATTTATTTTATGCTTTACTAAATAAAACTAGTCTACAGTACCATTAGTCGGCAAAGGATTAAAGTTCACTTTTGTGTGTGTTTTAACGGCGTCACTTAAAGCAAGTGGTTTTAGACATAAACATTTAAGCACCCTCAATGCACCAACGTTGCGATCAGCCCTTTAGCTAGAAGAAAACTAGAAAGCATAGAATTATAAAGGCCATAAAAAACTTAACAAACGTGTATATGTATCCCCAGGTACGGTAGACTCTCAGAACACTTAGGGCCAGTTTCACCAAAGTCAAGTTTAACAGCTGGTTAATAAATCGACCGTTAGCCGTTTATCAGCGCAGTGAACGCTTTTTCATACAAAATTGTGTTCTGCGCAGACAAACGGCTCTCTGTCACTCTCGGATTTTTGGTTGTTGTGACATATTTTCAATTTTAAACGATGTCAACTGCTAGTTAGCTAACCGGCCGCCGACCAGCGATTAGATTTAGCGGCTTGTTAATGAAGATATTCCTTTGTTAGATCATGATGGAGCACAAAGCAATCGTAACGGTCTGTTAAATACTTAATCCGTTGTTATTTCTCTTACTAAATTTGATGTCAAATTAACTAACGCTCTGTTAGATAAAGTTTGGTGAAACTAGCCCTTAAGATTCTTAGAAGAGGTCTAGAGGAGTCCAGATTCTTAGTCGTAGGAAAATTCAAATATTATATTTGGCACATAACCTTAAAAACCGGATAACCTGCTGATGGATGGAAAAGCTGATGGTATTGGGTCAGGTCGACGGCAAAAGACCCCGCGGTCGCTCACCTACCCGTTGGTCAGACACAGTCAAGAAACTCACCGGCATACCAATACCCAAAGCTCTAAAGGCTGCCGAAGACATGGAGAAATGGATAAACATGATGCATCGAGTAATCAACTAGTCCAGACTAGACACGACCTTCAGCAATGAAGATAACGACTAAGAAGAAGATTTGGCACATGCTTACATTTTTCCTGCAGGAGTTTTTAACCCTTTTGAAAAATCGCAAACACAAAAAGCTATTGGTTACCATGTTATCGTTCTCGGTTGCTGTTATTGAATAATTCCCTGTTGGATTTCCTCAAACAATACTCAAGTTTATTAGTTATTAACTAACCCACGAAAAATTTCCTGCCAAAATGAACTTCTATCTATAACACAATAAAGCATTGTGGCAATCCTAGTATTGATAGGCCATTACCCTCCCTACGAAGCCTTGATCTCACTAGTTGGAATATTTTGGTGAGTCACCCACAATAGGGCCTCCATTATTTAGAAATCTTTGGGACGTTTTAACAGAAGAAAGCTAAATTAAATACTATTAAATTAACTAGTTTTTTTGCAATTTACAGTAATAATAAAATAAATAACATGCGGTTTTCTATTTGTGGTTTAAATTTATCACGCAATTGTCCTTATCAGTGCGTGACCTTGAACTTTGACCGAATTTTTGCTAGTATTTTTCAAAACTTAGACTTTTATCAGTTAGTTTTGATCAGTAAAACATAGCTTCGATAGCCGAAATCATGGAAAAGGGTTTCCCACTCAAATACAACAGGATACAATTGGACAAGCCTTCACATTTAACTCAAAGTTTATCCCTCTTGTAGGGCCAAAAATAAAATCCAAGATAAAGCTGTGATAGTAACATCAAAAAATATATATTAAACTAGCTGGTACCCGCGACTTCGTTAGCGAAATAACATACTTGAAAACATCTAAATAGAACTGAAATCTGAATGCAATAATAGCGCCATCTGTTGCCTTTAACTGGAACTTTCAACTCCCCATACAAACATTCAACCCTTATTTCACGCCCTCCATGATTAATATAGAGATTTTTTCTGTCATAAGAACCTTCTCCTGACAATAACAAATACAACAAAAAAAAGGAAGTGAAATCGGTCCAGCCGTTCACGCGTGATGGCGTGACCAAGGGATATAGGGATTCATTTTTATATATAGAGACGATTGAGGCCCAAAGATGTATCGAATTATTGAAGCCTGTAACTTCAGAAAAAATCAAAATAGAAGTTTTTCCAAAAAATCTATAACTTTTGGTAACCCTTATAATCAAAACTACTGTATGCTTTTTATTCAAAATTTTATCTGACAAAACGGTACTAAATCAGTAGTTATCAAGATGCTTATATTATATTTATAAGTAAATCAAAGTCAAACAGCAATATTTTTTTTTAATGATGAATGGGTCGTCTCTTGACCTCAGACTTACACAGGCAAGAGTGAGGTCTACGATGGAGCGAGCTTACCCAGAAGGTGCCTATTAACTCTCTTCTTAAAAACAATAGGGTCGTAGCTCAGCGAAAATACAGACGCTGGAAGCTGTAATAGCTTCTATGAAATAAAATCTTATGCTTAGCTTAGTTCAATACATTGTTATCAAGCTGGATTTGCTTTGCACTGAGATAAGAGTTTCTATGTACGCTAATCAGCTGATTTCCTATTGTTCTTTGTTGCAAAACAATTGGTGTCGATTGTATATGGTTTTTAAAGTAAAAGATGGAATAAGAACGCTCTTATTTCGTTCGAGATAAAGTCCCAAATTCCATGACCTTTTAATCATCATCTTGATCATATACAGCCAGTTTCATCCCACTGCGGAAAGCCGTCTTTTCGTATATACCAATATCCCCCCAATCAAACACATTTACGACTTTATATAAATTTATTTTAACTAAATTTTCGTGTTTGTGGGTAAACACAAAACCAATTTTTCTTGATGATTGAAACTACCCGCAAATGCAAGTTGTACAGTATGCCCAACGGATCTAGCATTCATGAAGTTAGCCATTTGTCTGCGCAGTGACCGCTTTTTCATACAAAATTGTGTTCTGCGCAGAAAAACGGCTTCATGAATGCCTAGATCCGTTGGGCGAACTGTACTAAAGTTGAGTTTAAAAAAATATACCTATTGGTTAGTATGTCCTTTTTTTTCCTGCGGGCAGTATTTTGAAGGTCTACACCTACACCATTGTTTTGGGAGACCTCCATCAACATCATCCATCACACACAGGCACGCAGGAATGTATCTCCAAGGCGCGGTAGACATTCCCTCAGATCTTTGTTATGAGTGTATTCCAGATCCTTTGTACTATTAAAACTAAACTTACGGGGCCTTTTAATTTCAAATTAATATTCATTGGCTTTAGTAATATTTCATCTTAAACAGCAATATAAAACATGGTTACTCAACATAACCAATTTTACTTACGTTTCGCAATCGGTTAATGCACACTTTCACTCAAGGCCGAAAATAACCAATAAGTTATACGACCACAGTGCAAAGTTAACGGTACAGCATCTCGCTTAAACTGTTAACCAAAATAATTAGATAAGAAACTTCTTTCTAGTCCAACTCGGGATAGGACTCTGGTTCTAGACGATCTACATATTATGTTGTAGTATTATAAAAAAAATATTAACGGTAAAACCATACCCATAATACCTACATTCTTAAAAATCACTAAATATGTAACTGCAGAAAAATAGCAGCTTATTCTAATTTATAATGTTAGTTTCCTCACTAGGTAATGAGTCTGTGATTCGGTTTGACAGTTTGTGTTTTGGTTTTGTCATTATCATCAAGCTATTTCAAAAGCCTTTGTTACTTATTTAAAACTTGACATTGGCAGAATTATACTGTTAATCAGTTAGTTGTCATTAATAAAAGGAAGAAGACGAAGAAAAGCCTTTGTTGGGGGTCTAGAATTTCATCACCAGAGTAGACTTTCATAAAAACTTTCTACTAAAATATGCAAGAATATTAAAAAGTACACACTGAACTCAATGACGCCATTTACGGCGAGACAAACATTCTGCCATAAAACTGTTCGCATAAAGTTGACCTACTGCGCAAGTACCCGTTCTGCCTCACTTGTTACGTTGATCGCGTGTCACTCTCACGCAGGCCTGCCCGCGCGAGCGCGAGAGAGATGGCAACAATTAGGCACTCAATACACATGGGTCTAGACTTTGTTAAGAGAAAGTTCCGTAACTTGAGTGATTACATTAATCACAAGTTTGGTCTAAATTGTGGCCAAAATGGAATTATAAGTTTTCTAGTGTCAAGGGAGGGATGTAAATTGTGATAACTTACAAAGGATTGAGATCAAATAAATCAAATTAAAATTCTTTCAAGGAAAGTATGCGTTTGGTTGGACGTGAGTTTTGGTATAAATTGAAGAAATTCACTGTCCGTTTTTACGATATAATATTATGTCACTTCTGACGGGTGTAACGTTATTTCTTTGGCAATAGGGTTGCTCGCTCGAGTTATTAGCCCCATATACCCCAGCTCAGTTGGCGCTAGTTGAACATTCATTATTTTTTTATCCGTAATTCCTAGGTGTAGGTTACAAAAATGATTCCTTATCTCCACTGACGATTAAAACTCATTATCACCTTAAATACTTATAGAAACGTAAAAAATCAATTTGATATTTCATTTGTGAATTAGAAACGAATCGAACAATACAATTTTTATGGTTGATGTGAACGTTCTCACAATTATGTCATATTTCAGTTCTTTGTTCGACGTTTATAGCCCAATGTGCGCTTGCGCAGCTCACTGACCCCACACGGCATGTCTGACTAATTTGCGAATATTTTCAATGTTTTCTGTTCAAAAATATTTTTATTTTTAAAATATTCGGTAATATTTCGAATCTCAAAATGTCTTAAGTAATTTTTTTTATATTTCATTCATAGGGTTCCTTAAATTGTTTAAAAGAAAAAATAATCTTGAAACAGTTTCGTAAACCTTAAATATTAATTATTAAATAATAATTATTAATAAGCTGTGGTGGCGAAAGCCTTAAAAGAAATGCGAAAGAAAAAAAGAACTTAAGGATACACGTACCTACTTAAAATAGTGATTTCTCAACCTAATCCCGTCAAGTTAGCTAGAAGACGCCCGCCGCCTGTGACAGCCGTCAGAGATATGTTTATCCGTACTTTTCCACTTATCAGAGAAAACCTTCGGGATAGGAAAATAACCTGTGTGATGAGTCGTGACGTCACTGCAGTTCTCATAACAGTCGCACACTAATGCACCCATTTAGCACGGTCCAACTAGGGCTGGGACGCACCGGGCGGTCGCGACCGAGATCCAACCGGTTGTCATTACCGAAGCGCGAAAGTAAGACGCTTTTTTTCCCGTACGTGCTTCAGAAAAGTGTATAACTAGGTTTTCCATGACCGGTTTTGAATTGATCGCATTTTCAATTAATTGAGGCAGCGGTAAAGTCTAATTAGGGGCTACGTTGAATATGGAGCAGTTTTTATGATCTTGTACAGTTAGTTTTGAAGCTTTGATTGGAGCGGAATGATTTATGATCCTTATGTGAAGGCAATAATGTTATCGTTCTTGTTTGTTAAAGCATTTCTGTGTCTTAAGGTTATTTTTTACCTAAAATATTAGTCGGATTTTTTCGGATACTTGTTAAAGAAATCATCATCATCCATCATTTAACCTATAATACCCACTGCTGGTTTTTTTTTGGGTGTAAGTGTCCTCTTTAACACGTCGCTCCTCATATCCCTCATGTCATATTCAATTTATGTGCTCACTATGGTCGCATCCTTATCCATCTAAGATATAATTGGCCGCAATTGAGCCGGCCCGTTGATTTAGTCCATATTTCCCTCTTCAAACGTCGGTTCGTTATTTAGTTGCCAGATCTGGCACTTGAATGTAAAGCCAAAGTCAACTAGCAGTCATTCAGTAGGATTGCTAGGATCGTAACTCTGCGCAAATATCACTCGTTCCATGGATTTCTCCATCATTCATGGTCTTCGGCTTGATGGAGAGCATCTACGGTAGAATGGAGTAGGAATTTAGACGGTTGTAGAATAGACTTTTGCTCAAACTCAAATGTCAATTTACTCTAGGTAAATAGGGTCAGGGCCGAGTGGTGGCCTAGAACCGGACATAGAAGCTGATGTAGACGACATCAAGAGGTGCCTCTAGATAGATTTTGGGTGCGTGAGGCACAGGACCGGAATGAATGGCGTAACCAGAGGGAGGCCTATACCCAGCAGTGGGATATTCTTGGCTGCGGATGATGATGATTAAATAGGGTCATGGTAAGCAGGCTGGTCAGACCACCCCTTTGGGCTCCCTCTATGATTCTTTTACCCGCTATTTTCGGTCCCTTTATGGATAAATTCAAATTATTTCAAATTATTTATTTCGGTTTCATAAAAGAAAATTATTAATATTTATTTTTTTCTAGTCGTTCGTGTCCCACTGCTGGGCAAAGACCTCCCCCCATTCCCTCCACACATCCCGATCCGTATTTATCCACTCCGGTAAGAATTGGTCGAGCTCATCCCGCCATCTCCGTCGCGGTCTGCCGCGTCGCCTTCTCGCTGGGTCGGGGCGCCACTCAGTGGCTACCTAAATTAAAAAAAATAATATTATTATTAAATATTTATTGATAAAACTTATCCATCCATACGTCGAGATCATTATATTTAATGGTTCCAAAATAATTTGCCTGTTAAAAGTTTAATGCCTTTATAACTTTAAGAAACTCTCTTCAAGTTCGAGATTTTCTAGATTACAAGCTTTATTTGTTAACTAGCTTCTACCTGCGACTTCGACTGTAACCTGCACCCTCTTAATCTGTAAAAATTATGATGATTCCATACCTGGAGATGGATATCCATTCTGGTATAGGTAATTAGGTATGGGGCAGCCTTTACATTCTTACTTTCCGCAAATTAAACTAGGCCCCAAACCGTGTTTGTTGTCCTGGTTCTTCACGGTTTTGGTCGCGATGGAACATGAGTAGAATCACCTAGGCCCTTATGAATAAACGTGGTGTAAAGTTACGGCAGGTGTAACGTAGGAGTAACCATACAATTTTTGGAGTTCAGACCTGGCGTAACTTTACTCCACGTTTTTTAATAACGGCCCTAGTGTTTAAGACGCTTTTAAGAGATCCAACTGGTGCCGTTCACCTACAATTCAGTTTGGGTGCTATTCAGTTTAGGTCCTAATCTGGGGGGTTATTCGCTTTAGTTTTTTCGTTCAATCGATGAATATTCGGATGCTTCTTACTACGAGCTAAATTGTATTCAGTCGATATTCCATACTCCATACTCTGTAAGAGCATGGAACGTGTCTTGAACCGCAGGCTCCTAGCATACCTGGAAGCAAATGATCTCCTCAGTGACCGACAATATGGCTTTCGCCAGAACCGGTCTACTGGGGATCTTCTAGCGTATGCCATCCACATCTGGAGTGAAGCCATCGAGAAATACGGAGAAGCGTTAGCTGTTTCTCTGGATATTTCTAAAGCCTTCGACAGGGTCTGGCATGACGGTCTTATTAGTAAGCTTCCATCTTACGGCTTGCCCTCTGGTTTCTGTGCGTGGATTTCTGACTTCCTGAAGGATCGATCGCTACGAGTAGTAGTTGACGGATGCTCGTCCGATCAAATGGCAATTAATGCCGGTGTTCCCCAGGGGTCAGTGCTCTCAGCAACGCTCTTCCTGCTGCATATAAACGATCTGTTGAAGCCTGGTATCTTTGGGTATGCAGACGACAGCACGGTTGTTGAAAGCTACACGTCTTCTTCTGGAGCCAGTGGGCCTGAGATCATGTCACTTAGAGAGACCATGGTCGAGCGATTGAACTTGTCTCTTAAAGCTGTCTCCGATTGGGGTGATGCCAACCTGGTCAAGTTCAATGCCCGCAAAACACAGGCGTGTCTATTTTCTGCAAAAAGGAGACCTTTCCAGCTGGCTCCTTCTTTTCGAGATGTGTCCGTACCGATAACAGACCGCCTCGAGCTTCTTGGTGTCTCTCTATCATCGACGCTAAATTTCGGCTCGTATATCGAGTCAAAAGCTCAGATAGCCTCAAAAAAGCTAGGTATCCTCTCAAAGGTGAGGCGTTACTTTACTCCTGCACAGTTGCTCACCTTGTATAAAGCGCAGGTTAGAGCCTGTATGGAGTACTGTGCTCACCTCTGGGATGGCTCTGCAAAGCACCATCTACAGGCATTAGAGTCGATTGAGAGACGAGCCAAGAGGTTAATAGGTGATGACACCCTGGTCGAGTCTCGGCTTCAAAGCCTTGAGCATCGCCGTAGAGTCGCGTGTCTATCGGTCTTTTATCGACTGCATTTCGGAGAGTGTGCACAAGAGCTCCATAATTTAGTTCCGCCATCCCCATTCTTTTATCGGACCAACAGGTTCCCCGAAAGACGCCACTTGTACATGGTTGATATTCCCAGAGTTCGTACAAAGCGTTTTGAGTCCACTTTTTTCATACGCACTGCCAAACTGTGGAACTCATTGCCGGGTACCGTATTTCCCGAAAAGTACAATATAGGGGTCTTTAAATCAAGAGTAAATAGGTTCCTTCTAGGAAAGCATGCTCCATCTTAGACCTCACTACTGCTTAACATCAGGCAGAGGGAGGTCAAATGCTGACCTATTTAATTTAAAAAAAAAAAAAAAAAAATAAGATCAACGTTAAAACACGGTCCTAATCTAAGACCAAATATTCCAAACCAAAAAATTGGCCCTTGAAGTCAGAAATCGTAGTAAGAAACATCCGAATATTCATCAAACGAACGAAAATAAGAACGGGAATATGGCCCCTGAATAGCAAAGTTTTCGTACCGTGACAACATGACGTTTAAAGCAAAAAAATTTTTTTCTTGTATTAAAACGTAAACAGGTTCACGACTGTATCCCCAAGGTGCGGTAGACATTCTCTCAGATCATTTATGTTACTTATTCTAGCTAGAGCCTTTGAAGATGTCTAAGGAGGGTAGTCAGAAGCATGTCCAAACACATATTTGATACATGCCCACATCTTGCAGAAGTTAGTATTCCATACGTGACAGGTTGCAAGCCCATCGCCGCCTATAAGAATACTAACTGGTTTCCAGGAAAACATCGTGAATGTTTTCCTTCACCGTTTAGAGCACGTGTTAAAGCGCATATAAATTTTACGAAACGCAAAATCCAATGATGCACGGCCGGGATTCGAACCCACAACTGTTACTGATTGGGCGGTATAGTCGCTCTGCGGCAAAGGCCTTTTTTTTGTACATGTAAATAAAAAAAAATTGATCGAAGGTTTCTAGGAACGTTTTTATTACGTAAACAATATCACGCCCTACATCTAACAGGTGTTCAATGTTCAGCGGAAACAATTAAATACAATAACATGCTTAATAGAGGAAACTCTGCTTGAATCACATAAAAAGTATCGGAGTTCCTTTAAAGGAAATCCTACTAATAAAATAAATCTGAAAGTTTGTGAGTTTGTTTTGATCACGCCTAAATCAGTGAGCCGATTTGGATGAAACTTGAATTTGTAGATAGTGACTTGGAATTGGAATACAATATAGGGTATTTGTGTAGTTTAAAATGAAAGACCATAGGGTCTTCAAATAGGCCATTCAAAATATTGTTACCTACCGAGCGAAGCCGCGCGCAGAGGCTCGTTATTCAATAAGGTATTATTTGGTCTTACAGCTGTTAGATTATGAATACGACAGCTAATCTATCATTCATTCTATCTACGTCATATCTCATCACGCGAACCACTTTTCTCCATGACTATTCTAGAGCTTCGAATCATCTATTTACCACTAATTAGAACCACTTTGTGATATTGCCTGTACCTTGAAATGAAATGAAATGAAATGAAAAAAACTTTATTACAATACAATGTAGATACCTAAGTACTTAAATATAGAATATTACATAGATACCATTGTGTGTAATTGGCGGTCTTATCGCTGGATAGCGATATCTTCCAGACAACCTTTTAAACTAGGCTACAACTAAATTTGCAAATAAGCATACTGGTTCCTTGTAATAACATTAATATTATGTAAACTTGATTTTGAATGCTTTATTGCCGTAATATTATTTGATAAGGGAGCAAATATTGTCCATTACCTGGTGGATTGATGCTGTTTCACAACCTTAAAAACAATTAAAGATGATTATTATCAATGCCATCCATTTTGAGATCGTAATAAATACAGTTATTATTAAATGAAGTAAATTTTAAACGCGTGTTTCAATGTTTTTTTAATGACTTCAAAAAAGAGAATCAATTAGTATGTTTGATTCTGAGTGTCTCTTTAGTTTTCATATTTCTTCATGTATGTTCTCTCACCAATCTAATTTTCATGTGGACCAATTTAAAAGAAAAAATGGAAGGATTTATATTTTTTTCGCTTGTAGTTTTTTCCGTACCTACGTTGAAGTTGTTTTTCGTTTTTAAACGTAATTTAATTTCTTAATACTTACTGCGATATTGATGGTTGCGCAGACACTCGTCAAATCATTGATTTGTCAAATTGTATACTCGTCAAATCTTTATTTGTTAAATTAAAGACACGTCAAATTCTTGATTTATCAAACTAGAGAATGATCCCATACTAAAATGAGAGTTACGCTAATTATAATACAGTACGCACAACCAATCTTTAGCTCTCTGAAGTAGCTGCGCAGAACCCATTTTTGATGACTCTAAAAAGACGAAGACAGCGTTGTATAGCTGAATCCGCTCACTCGCTTATTTTGTTGCAATGTCTTATCTCGCCTACTCGCGCAAATCTGCGCAATCGCTTAGTGCACCTAACTTCAGAGAGCTAAAGATCGGTTGTGCGTACTGTAATTGCTTACCATGTTTTTTATCCTAAGTAAGGAAGTTCTGCTCCTATCCTTTATCAAGATGTTAATTAAGCCATTATCTTTTCTCTTTGTTGGAAGTTCCGTAACTCGTTATTGGCATGAACTAGGTTAATTAATAAATAATTTAAGAAGGGTTCTTGGGCTATCAAACTTCACAGTTCAAATTGTTTCTCATAGGAAAGTCGGGGATTCGTTAAGCACGAGTTTGTTCAAGTTTGCGGATAGTTATCGCTGGAGTGGATTAGTAAACCGGTTATAAAAGTTTACTGGGTCATGAAAGTGAAAATACGAAAGTACTGTATTTTATTTCCGCCATTTGTGTCCCACTGCTGGGCAAAGACCTCCCCACTCCCTTCAGACATCTCCGGACGAAATGACTTATCTATTTTAAAATAGTAGTTACTAACAAAAGTAATTTTTAATTTATTTGTGGCATTTTTTTTGCGTTTGCGATACATAATTCGGATTCAGTAGGAATAATGTGCGTGATAAACGTTTTATTATTCGCAACGAGCACTGACAATTGCGATATAAAAGCAAAATGACCTTTATCCCCAAATGAATAGGCCATAAAAAATATCTCAAACCATAATATTTTTCTAACAGATTTTTATGTCGAAACGTTTATGAATTTCCAGCAAAAACATTCGGATACATCGAAATATACAAACGTCAGAATACTCAAAAACTCAGTGCAATCGAGCGCGATCGCAAACAACACCACGATTTATGTGCGCTAGTGTGTAAACATCCCAATCCAGGGTGTAACGACTCCTGACGCTCGTTAAGGTGCGACCACACGGTGAATTATTTTGTATTCATTCTGACTGAGTTGGCCTAAATTCACCTTTATACTACTAAATTGCATGTCTACTCGCATAAGATAGATAAATAAAAAACCAAGAAGATTTTTCATTACATCGTTTCTTCCTTTTTGAGCTGTATAAATCATAAGATTTTTTTTAAACTATACCAATAAATTTTCAGTATGACGACACCCTAACGGCTCCTGATACCCATAACTTAGGCTACTAGATGCCTAAATTTATGGGGCTACTGAAAGGACAGCCGATGCTCTGAAAAATTGGAATTGCAATGTTTTTTTGACATTCATATTGGGTCTTTAATTCAGATTAAGAATCTTTATTTGTTTGACCTAGATTAGTCGTAAATCTATAAATAATATCGTTTATTGGCGGCTCTATTTCCTTGCTAAGACTATGCTTTGTATGCTCTGTAGCTCGCTTCGCTCGTAATCCATGTTAACTGTCGATGTGCCAGGCTCAGTACGAGTAGTATGAATAAACCATCGGGTACAAAACCTTGCTCATTAAGTATCCCTAGTAGTTTAGCTTATCCGAATTATAATCCAAATTTCCGTGGACGTGTGCATATAGTGCATATCTATCTATGAGTATATTACATTGCAGTATAAGTTTATCGTCTGAATCTCATCTCTCAATCCACTAAACAATTTGCATAATAAACGAGTTTACATAAAACAAAATTGGTAAAAAGTATGATTGACTTCTTACAATCAACTTCTGAGACTTCTCAGAATAAATCAAACCAAATACCTCAAAATTTCTGCTGTAATACAGAGCAAAGTCGAGCCAACTCTATATTCATAAATTCATAATCAAGATATCACAAATCTGGCTTCCAACAGGCTTCCACACTCCAGTAACCAGAAGCAATCGCCACAAATCGATCTGTCACCTCGCGGGATGACGGAACTGTAATCGTAAATCGAGGGATCCCTCGGGAACCATCCAGGACTTAGGAAATTGACAAACGCACTCGTTACACTCGCGACTTTAAGACGATAAATCCGAAGGTTTCCTTTTACTTGTCTTGAGGGATTGTGTTAAAGTCTGGCGCGTTTGAGATAGTTTAATGTCTTTTTTGACTTCTACGAGTTGGCAACTCCACGTCTCGATATTGGCAAACTGTTATCGATTGGCGAATCTTTTTAAAAATTGGTGAAATTCAGAACACAGGACTGCATTGTGATAGGCTGCTATACGGGCAGATTTACAGAAATATTTGTTGCAAATACAGGGGTTTGTTGTCCAGCTATCCAACTCAAATGTGTCTGTGTGAACTATTGTAAATGTTGAGTTTTGGCGGTACCGTAGTGGCATTTCTCATAACGTTACCATTACCACTAACTTTCTTTAATATCTATGCTTTGCGATGTTTGTACTGGAGTGATAAGACTTAAAAGAACTTGAACTGGATCTTAGCAGGTAGCATAACTAAACGGTCATAAACTTCCATTCATTCGATTAAAACGATATATTTATCTCTGTATAGGATTATTATTTGAAGTATTTGAATTTTAAGTTAAAGTTAAAGCTCAGCTGAGCTTAGCTTTAGCTAAAAGCCAAATTTCGTTGAAATAATCGTTGAAGTTATTGTTCTCATTAAATAATTCAAGTATACCGATTGTTTCAATTTCATTCACATCCCTAAGTAGCTTAGTTCATATCCCATTCCGGAGTCATAAATATAATTGATAATTTCGTACCGAAGGCTCGTGACTCATATCGCCGTTGACACGAGGGAGCTCAATTAATTAGTCCCGGTAATATCTGCTTTGCATCTCACTCAATTGGTATGAACCAGTTTGTTTAAACTACTAGCTGCGCTCCGCGGTGCTACCCGCGGTCATTCGGGAATAAAGCAATGTGCTATGCCAGATTGTATTCTATCTCTGTGCCAAATATCGTCCAGATTCGTTCAGCCGTTTCAGCGTGATAGTGTAACAAAAATTTATTCATCCAAACTTTCACATTTATAATAATGTCCTCCTGGGATTCTGGAGCAATCCTCTGGGGCAATCCTTATCCATACCAAACAGACAAATCTGTTCAGCGGTTTGGATGTGAAATGGCAACGCTCAGGCTATTAAGTGAAGGTGTAGTATTGATTGAAATATTCCCGGCTTCGTTCGCGTAGAATTTCATACAATTCTGTTTAAAGGGTTGAATTTTATTCAGTCAGCGTCGCAACGAGGCTGAATAAAAAAAAAACTTTTTCTAAAAAAAACAAACATATTTTTTCCTCTCGATTTAATCAATGATTTGATTGATTTCTTAATTCTTTATTGTACAAGTTGACTTACACTCCGTCTATTTATGTATTTTCACAACTTTGTTTAGTCACCAAAAGCGTCACCAATTGACTCTAGTTCTTTTGCTGACTACCTTCGCTTGTACTGTTTTCAGGCTAACTTACACATAATGTACATATGTATGTTTCCAGCTCTAAAGTGTTGAATAAACAATTCAGTTACGCCGTGACCTTCACGCTGTAATCTTATGTGTGCAACGAAGCTGCGTTCAATGTATTGTGACTGTTTACACAATACCGCACATGATCTGTGTAACTTATTGTAAATATTTAACAAATACATCTTTGTGCTATTTACACGCTTCTAAGATCTTTCTGCTGTCGCAGAAATTGTAGATTTTCTTTGCAGTAATTTCCATCAGAACGCCTACAAATAAAGGAATTGGTTCTATGTTCACTGTTCAGGTGTATGTATGTTTTTAGGATTTCGTACCTCAAAATGAAAAAACGGAGACTTTGTAGGATCACTTTGTTGTCTATCTGTCGGTCTGTCTGTCAAGACCCTTTATCTCGGGAACGCGTGGTGGTATCGAGTTGAAATTAAAACCGTATACTCAGTGGCCCTTATAAATAAACGTGGTGTAAAGTTACGCCAGGTTCAGGCTCCAAAAATTGTATGGTTACTCCTAAGTTACACCCGGCGTAACTTTACATCACGTTTATTAATAAGGGCCAGTAGGTCTACGGTCCCATTAAGCTGTGAAAAAAATCAAACTTCTAGGTTAACGCAAAAAAATAATCCTTTTTTGTTTTGAAAGGGGTAGTTAAGTCGAGTATAAGTTTGATTCTAGGGATTGATACTTGGTTATCCGTTATCATCCAAAATGCAATTTTCTACGTAGTCCCACATTGAGTCAGTTTTCTTTTAGGTTTTGCATGCATGCTTGAGTTATCAACAAAACCTAACATTAATACTAATTTATAATGACTTCATTGAACGTGGATGTCTAAACTCAACAATCGCACGAATTACATATTCACACAGTGATTATCGCCCGAGCCATTGCTCTTGCAAAAACTCTCAAGGTTTGCGCAAGGTGAAGGTCGAACACTGTTTTAGTTTGATAATCTGTGGTATTATTTTAGAGATCAACTTAAATGTGCCTTATTTAGCAACATCAAGGAGCTTCGCGATTCGGTGACTGTGTGTGTATGTATTTTTTGTTTGTATAGCCGTATTGACTAAATGGGATAGTGTTTCATACATACATCTAACTCTCAAACCTCTCTCCTCATTCCCGAAGGAGTAGATTTTTTTTTTTTCTAAATAATAAACATTAAGAGAAAGATACTACATATTTACACTTGCATAGCGTGAAATACTTCTTTCGCCTTATTTAAAACATAACATTCTCTTTCAATCCCTTAGGTAAGCATGTCGCACTTAATGTTAATATTACATTGACTTTGATGTAATAATCTAGTGACTTTGAATAACAATGAGGCAGGGCCACTGGTTCGTGAAATATGTTTCTAGATGCATAATTTGTATTAACCTAAAGCATATTGACTTGATTATGCGTGACGTCACAACTTGCAACACAAACAAACAGCCTAGAATGAGGGTGGAGAATGACGTGTGTACTCAGTGTATCTGTTTCTCTGTCCGTGTGTCTCCCAGATGCAATCATACAAAAAATATGTTTTAGAATATTCTAATCTTTAACTTTGAATTGAAAACATTTTTACTTTTAGTCATAAGTTGTACTACAATAGTTGCTACAATAACATACATTTTATCATTTGACGCTTTTAACCCGAGACAAATATTTGTAGACCATACATACATTTTTACCCCGGAAATCTAACCTGTAACCTTTTGAATCGCAGGCGGAACTATACCCACTGCGCTACAGAGAGGATCATAACAAGGTCGCAATAAGCCTTAAACAAAACTAAAAATTTATCCAAAGCTCTTAAGCCAAAAGTCATCAAAGTAAAAGCTATCATCGCTTAATCCCAAGGTGGGCGAAAAATTGTAGCTTAAAGCCGGTTTCACACAAACGATAATGTTTACCATCCGTAAGATTCAGCGCTTTAAGACGGCACACGGTGAATTTATATTTGTTGCGCTGCTGACAGTGGTCGCGTAATAAATGGTCAGCGTAAATCTTAAGCATTGGAAAAGTATAATCATGATGCACTGGCACTATTTTTCTTGAAATAAACCACGATAAAAGCTAAATTGTGCCTTAAAACACATTTAGTGCTACTATTTAGTTAGTGTTTCTTATCCTTAGTTTGTTCTAGCGACAGCAAAAGTATAAATTAATCTATGTCGATACCATAGACTTGAGCGTAGCAAAAAAATCCTACCATCTATGATCGATACACTCTAAGCTTAGGCTTATGTTTGTCTAAGTACAATGTTGATAGCTTTGATGGATCCTGATCGTTTTTATCCATTTTATTCAACTAACGACCAGCGTCAGCATGAGTGAAACGGGCCTTAAAACTGTTTCGCAAGCTAAACACGTACCGAACAGGATTACTGAAAGCTGGCTGGACTGTAAGCCACTATACGTTCTATAAATTATATCAGAGGGTATACTACTGTAAGCCTGTAAAAGAAACACGTGTTAGTCTTTGTTAAATTTTATGAAATAGTGCTGCTTTTGAGGTTTGGTGTTTTATTTTTGTCTTGCACCTTTACACAAGAAATCATATTCACCGAGACAATAAACAAAGTCACGTTATGTTATATTAACTAAAAGTTATGGCACTTCAATGGTTCACGAAACATAGACGACATTTTGTAACATTCGTAGAGAAACAAATCAATTCATTTATTCAGCAAACTCACCGCAATAGCTTCGTTTGCAAGTCATCATACTTATGCTAACAAATGTCCTTGATAAACATCGGCGGAATAAATAGAAATAATTTACATATCAATGCAGTGGACGGAACGCGCTGTCGAAATTGCTTTTCTTTACGAATGGGAGCTTTCACATCGATGGCTGATGTTGATCGAGCGATATTTGACGGATTATAGCTTTAAAAACTCGAAACGAAAAGCGTGTCCATCCAACTGCAATGCAACACCGAAAGCAATGTTGCAATTAAAGCGCACAGAATATTCTGTTAAATTCCAATAGTATAGCGCTAACGGGCACAAAGCACAAAGACATCACACTGAGATATCAGGTGTCGAATGCCGAGTGAATCGATTCAGTAAATGAAGCAAAAGCCTAGTATATGTCGGCCACAGAGCCATCACGTCCGTCGCCGCCTTTTGAGACCAGAGGCCTTTTGTTCTCACCTACATGACAGATGCGAGTCGACTTCCGATCTCATAAACGGAACCCGCTCTAACGCACTAAGCCTCGCGCACCTCACTAAAGCTCCTCACAAAATTAATAAACCTATTTATGTTCCATAAAACAAACTCTATCTCACTCCGAGCAATAAAACCCACGTAAAGCGAAGGTGCGGGATTGCTTCCCTGCTGCTATTTTATTTATTCAGTCGCGTCCTCCGACGTACGCTCGGCGAAATATCACCTAAACCCTGCAACGAGCCCAGAATATTCTATATGCTTGAATAATGTCCAGTGTTCCATAAAGAATGCATTTGCATACGTTGTAGTGCTGCAACAGGCAGCTCTCTCGGCCAAAGTGTAATCCGAACAAACACAAACCCGCCTTTTGTATGCCACAGTGCCACGCATCGCAGATAGCGAAATGAAAAAGGAATGCAGTGATGGAATGTCTGACCGGAGTGAGTGCTCTAAAAACAGTGAAAATGTTAGTTCTATCGAACATATTTCGTTCGAGCCATCCGCAAAACCAACTGATGACGAGGGAATTGAACTCCCTAACCGAGAAACAAATGGAGGACTCTAAAATGGTCTCGCAAAATTCGTTCAGGATAAAACAGCGAACGAAAACGCGCGAGAATATAAACTTGACTGATGGAATTGATGGTGACGATACAAAAAAGGTGAAACGTGAGAAGTGTCTATCGAATAGCGTCGACACGATAGTGTCGCACGATACCAAAAGTAAAGTGATATGTAGTGCCAAAGGTTTATTAGAGACGAATTTAGATGATTTGTTTAATGACGTCCAGAAATTGGACGGCTGGAGCGTTGAGCCAAAGAGTTTGGGTGCCAGTGAACCGACCTTGAGTTTTAGTGATGGTAATTCAAAAGCTGTGAACCGTGAATCACTCGTGTCAGTGGATGACAGTGATGATGATACAGGGAGTGACAGTGACTATTCGGATGAAGTGCTTCGGGAGCAGAGGATTTGTTTGGGCGCCCGGCGATTCGGACATTTGTTACGGAGAGTCATATCTAGAAATGGTAAGTTTTCTATATAATCGCCACATCTAATCGCTGGAGTAATTTCAGTTATTTCACTGCTAGGAGCTGCTAGCTATCTTTGATATTTAGGTGAGCAAAGCCGCGGACAGCAGCTATTATAAAAGTCGCATGTGCTACAACACTATTCGTAGAATATATTCCTTTTAAATTCAAATTTTAACATTCCATTACCATTTATTTTAACGGCTCTTGTGATAGATAGTCTAATTTTGTGCATTATAAAACATTTTGGTACAATAGTTTTTCCCAAGTAATAAAAATAGAACCGGTAAAAATGTTGTCGGAAGCGAGGCGGAGTGATTTCGCGCCGTTTATTTGTCTTCAATCGTATCAAATTGCTCTCCCGTTGTGATTGAGATGACCGCCTTGTACAACCTTGTTACTCGCCATCGACATATTTGTTATCGGCCGGTATCATCGCGTTTTTGTTTGAACCCGTTTTTGTTATGAAACCAGTTTGTTGCTTTGCATAATGTTTTCGTCTTTGCTTTTGTTTCTTACACTTAGGTTTTCCTTAATTTGTTTGTGTTAGCAATTAAGTTTTACCTAACTTGAAGGTGTTTGGCAAGCTTGGCCTTATAAATGAAAGGTTAAGTTAGTTGTAGTAAAGAAGTTTAACCCATTACGATGACACTAAATGGTAACTTTGAACCTAAAAATCTTAAACAGGCTTACGAATGTTACCCCAAGTCACAGTATAAGACATTCTCTCAGATTTAGTCACTCGAGATCCTTTAAAGATGTCATAATCCTTTGCATGACCTGTATTCGATCAATTGAACTTCGAATTAAGTGAGTTCGTATGAGTAAGTGGCCAACTCTGGTGACAGAGTTTTTAGGCCGTCTAAAGGCCTCAATGTACAGTCAGCGACAAAAGCTCATGAACAATTGGAGATATTAAAGCTTCATTTTCATCATTATTTGTGGGCAAATTGCGTATTCTTTTTCATAATAGTAATGGTGCAAGGCAAAACATCCAATGTAAGGTGAAGTTTTATCTAGAACCCTACGAACTTCGAAGATATTGAAGATTTAAATACATCAAATGTTCATGAACTTGTGTCGCTGACCGTTCTATAGCTGGGACCGACAATCGATAATGCCATTAGCGGCCACCCATCCACTTAATGAATCGCGCAAAACTTAGCTTTTTTGATGACGACCTCTGTGGCGCAGTGGGTGAAAGCCCGCTTCGCACGCAGAAGGTTGCGGGTTCGATTCACGCCGCGGGATAAATGTTTGTATGATCTGCAATTATTTATCTTGGGTCTGGGTGTTTCTATGTATAATATGTATGTATTTATTGATCTATCAAGAACGTCTAAGCTAGCTACACGAGTGCTTCGCTTTAAAAAAAATTATATAACACGGCTCTATTTTAATATCTTTATGGAAATTCTATGTATTGCATGTTATCCGCAATATGTGACATTAACAGTATCAGTGGCACGAGCCGATGCGATGTCACTAACGCTAATCTGTCTGAGATCGTGGTTCGTTTGCTAATGGAAACGATACGTGGCTAAATCTATAGCACATAGGTAGTATAAGGTTGCTTCTCCACTACTTAATACTGCACAAAGTTGTGTAGCACTCACAAGAATCAAGTTATCCATTTTAATTAAGAGGAAAGGATACCCAGCTCTTATAAGCTCTTTCTCCATACAAACGTATACAAACGTAGGCGACTGTTTTCTGGATAACGATCCAGGGAGAAAACAGTCTGTTTGTTACTAGAGCAAATATTTTTGTACTATAAAATCTTTAAACTGTATACCATGACTATGCCCCTATGTTTTTTTTTAATTCTAATTATCATAGGAACAGGAGTCTTAAAAAAAGAACGTGAGTGTCGTGAAACATTCGGTTGGAACGAAGTTTTGTACATTTGACATTTTTCACATTTTGCGCACCTTTTGCACCACTCTATGCATACTGCACATCGTTTTTTGCGCACAATTTTGCACAATTTGTGAAGTTATCAACGAAAATATGTATTTTATTCTCCTGTAAAGTTGTGTTTTTGCAGTTATCCTTTTATTCCCAGGAGACAGCGATAGTCGTGACGGTAAAATCGATCGCTTTTTTTTTCTAGCCTCCATCCTTGATACCGTCCGAAAAGGAACTTCGTTCCAACTACAATTAAAAAAAACCCAAGACATGGGCATGGTCATGGTAGTTAAAAGTTTTATGGTACAAAAATATTTGCTCTAGTGTCATTATCCAGGAAGGAAACAGTCGACTACGTTTGTATGGAGAAAGAGCCGGTATCCTTTCTTCTTAACAATTTAGCACAACGGAAACTCTTAGCCGAATAGGTAATATTGAAATTATCTTGTTTGAACTTTAACTAATATTACAGCTTATCTTATCATACTACTTAAGACGTTTCAAAGTGATCCCAGCGGTCCTACTGAATAAATGCTTTTTGACTTTGACTTTGACTGAAACATGTGTATACACACAATGTGTATTCAATAAAACCGCTAGGATCACTTTGAATCAACAAAACTACGTATTTTATTTAGGTTTAAAGACATTTATTCTCATACAAACATACAGTTCTTTTATAATGAGATACAAAAAAAAATTATAATAAATATATATATATAATAATAAATGTAAAAGGGTTTTTTTATCCTTTTCGCACGCGCACGCTGAAATGCCGTTAAACAACATAGCTAAATATTAAATATACACAATTTCACAAACTTGTAAATCAACTTGATTTCTATTCAGTTGTCAATTATACAAAGTTTACTCAACTCATCTTTCATTTCCTCATTCATCATTCCAACTTTATAAACCTTGTTTATTTCTGTGAAAAGCTTCTTTTAATAAGGAACTCCAACCCTTGCGGGGCCTCATACCCAGTTTTAATCTCCTTAATGCCGAAAGTCAAAAGGCAAACTTCTTGGCTCTTTTCACAGCAATTTCTTATACAAACTAACGTCTCGCAACTTGTTCGAAGTTGTGTAAACAGTAGATTACATGTTGCCTTCCATTATTTCGCGTTTAATAATCGCTAAAGTTAAAAACTCGTTAGGTGGTCGGGAGTTGCCGGGTTGGCTGCTTCAAACACAGATAAAGGAGAACACCTGACTCAAGTATCAATTCATAACGACGGCGCTTTAGTGTGTCATGCCTTTATTTATAAACAGAAAATTGGAAGGCAGAGAATAGGGAAGAAGACATGTTGTGCCGACCCCACTTTGCATAAGATAAGGGCAGGCATGATGATGAATGAGGTTTCACAAGTTACGGGAAAAGATATCAATGAAATGATTATACAGTCGGACGTACTCGTAGAACTCTTTCTTTGAAGTCAGTTAAAATAATTGTCCCAGCTGCAAGAGCAGCACTGCGCACTTTTATTTTACGTGTAGGTTTTTACCTGTATTTTATTTTACTCTACTTAATATAACCGTTGGAGTATCGCTTTCGAAGTGTGGAAATGGGCCAGCACTGGCTCCCCAAAGCTATTTTTATAGTCAGTGCTGTAATGGAATAGTGTAGTTACCGGAAACGGTGTTACGAGTTTTCAATTTTATGCTCTTCGACTATCGACTTTTATTTTTACGTATGATATGCATTACGTATGTTTTATTAGTTGTAAATCAACATTTCATGGATTTTCCAGCTTCGGTCTGGCTACCTAAATCATTTATTCGTCGTATCAAATTAGCTCTTAGTTCGCTTTTGTTTGCTCCTAGTAGAGCCCCCTGTATAGCCATACCTGAAACTGCTACAGGATCATTAATCAAAAAAGCAGTTGGTTGGGCACAAAAGGCAGGATAGCATACTTAAACGAGAACAACATGATTTCAAGTGGGGGTTGGTTTCTAGCGGCTAAACATCAGCGTGTTTGGGTGTTGTTTGTAGTAGCATATCACTTATAGTTTCTAATATCAACGACACGGTTTAAAAAAAAGCACGATTTATTGAAAAAAGTACGAGAATTAATAGGTTGAGATCAATCTATTTACAGAGCAGCACCTAAAATATCGTCATCAATATGATCGCTACAACGGCATGTCAACATTTCGCTTGTGTTTGGTGTCTCGTTTCATTAGCCAACATCATTTGACCTTCCATATTTGACCTCCGATCTTTATGAGAGCATTCTAAGAAAGTTTGTATAGTGGTCGTTGACATGTAATAATCTTTAGGTCAATCACCAGATTAAAATACCTCGCCGTAGTTATTTTGGTATAAATTAAGATAATGCTTTCACTATCCTATTTTAAACATCGTTTAAAAAAAACAAATGTTTTCTCCTAGCTTTACTACTCCTACTCCTTTGGCTGCAAAGAGTATTTCAGGAAGTCAATATAAACTCTTATTTCCAGGCACATAAAGACACAATTGCTGTAAAAAGTCAATCAGTTCGTATGAGAGCTATTGCCAACTCTGGTGACGCCGTAGCCTTAAATGGCTGGCGCCATTTAAGCAGAAGTGCCTGAAAATAAAAGTTCATATTATACCCCTGGACTAAATCTAACTAATCGTTGCTGATATAAGGCATTTGGCACGAAGCAACGAAAGAAAATAGGTGTTTTTGATAAAATAAAACAATTTCAATTCGAATCCGTGAACTTGAATCAAGAATTTGCCATTGTCTGATATAAATTCTGGAATGGTAACACCCATATTATACACCCTTACATTATACCTTATACATTATGGTCACGAGACCATTGCTCTAGTCAGAGGCAGACAAAAGATAACCTCTATCTTACAAACTGAATAGAAACCCTACTTTGCTTCAGCGATTTCAATTCAGCTGAAAATATAAAAGTTGGCTGTTCGTCGTTGTCATGTTGTAAAATTTTCTGATTTTTGTATGGGTTCGCTATGCGGTATGCAATAACTAATTATCTATCTATTGATATGTTAACTAGTGTGTTTGACATTTCACAGGAAAACGTATTACCTATACTTTCTTATTTTGTAGGATAAAAAGTAGCGTATAATGTGTAAATCCGGGACATGGCTAGCCCACCGCTGCATATAAGAATTATATGAGCCTCTTTAAGGCGCAATTGACATTCATATCACCGCTCTGGTTTGGCCCTCGTGACCACGATCGGTGCAACCCGGTTGAAACGTCGAGGAAAGGTAATAGTTCGATTATAATCTAAAACCGTTACGCGATCTCGTCCCGTTAAAAACAACACTTGAAAGAACTATTAACATGAAGAAAAATACGATTTCTTACAAAAGGCATACCACTTCATATAACAAACAACAATGTAGGAAAAGTCTACAAAGTAGGTATAGGAGAGCTGTCAGCAGAATTTTATAACTTTGAAATTCACTGGAAAGCAGATGCGACAATTTCTTGGCAGCGCTTTGCACATTTCTTTCAACACAAACGTATTCCAACAAAAACGTCGTGTCGTGTCACCGGCCAATAAATAATAATGTGGTATTATCATTTATCGCCTGGCGCAGTTTTCACTTAGCTGCGACACGCGTGACGCTACACTTTTAAAGAGCTATTTTGTTACCACGCCTTGCTATCCATTGGCTAATTTGAGTATTTGGAGCATCGCGGACCTTTGATAGAGGCAGACGTTATCAGATTATTTTAATGACCAAAAGCATGGAACTGAGTGTGTCCAACTCTGCTTCAAATTAAAATACGTAGCAATATCATAGATTTTATTTGACTTTGCGTGTTAATTGTTTCAATAAATCACAATAACAAAAATCACGCATTTTCCCAAGGTTTCTCTATAGAATAAGTACAATTTTCCATACTCTATTATCATAAAGGTGTGGTCTAATGTTGGCTTCCAACACTAATCGCATATACGCTTTGTCAGGTAAAATGAAAGCGTAAGTAATTGAATCAGTGTATGGTATTGTTAAAATGATGGCTCGTTATGTTTTAAATTGAGTTCTTTAAAATAGAAATCTGAGGTCGTTAAGGGACTTTCTTGGGGATAAAGGGTCATACATTGTAATAGTGAAAAGCGTTTAGAAACTAGTTAATGGTCTTAATCGTTTTCAACAATCAGTATTTGAAAGTCAGGTTTATTACCAGGCCCCCTTCGTAATAAAACAATAAAATGCCTCATACTAATAATACAAATAATAAAGACTGATTTCTAGTTATAATAAAAATGAAACACTATAATGGATGATATCTTTAACTAAATTATGTTTTTGCGAAAGTTGACGAGTCAATTTCGTGCCTCGATGAATATCCATGGCACTGGTAGACCGACTTTCAAGCACGAGCTAGTCATATCCTATATCATATCGTCATAGGATATGGCTTATCATACAAGTATCAACGTTCAGAAAATAGCTTAGTTCCTTTTGTAGGAGTGCACCAGTTGAGCCAGCATGCAGTTACATCGATAAGATTATTGGAACGAAGTTCCTTTTCGGACAATATCGAGGATGGGGCCTAGAAGAAAAAAAGCGTTCGATTTTACTGTCACGACACATACATACGTCAAAACGTCACTGTGCGAAGAGCGCAGTCGCAAAACAGTCCATAGATTGTTACATTGTTAGTACGGAAGAGCGTTTCTAGGATTTTAAATAATTAATTTGACAAATGCCAAATGTCAAGTTGAAACTTCGTTCCAACCGAGTGTTCCATGAAGGTTGCACGACACTCACGTACTTTTTTAGTTAATATTCTAAAACTTAGGCCTTTACAGCGTCAGGCGGCAATTCTTGCCTACACTTAACGGGACGCTGTAGTGCCTGGGTAGGACATTGTTTGAGATTGAATAGGCTTGCCCAGCACCTAAATTAATATTCTAATAGATATTTAGAATGTCTTTGACATCTGACACAGCTAAAAAGCAAATTTCTGAAGTAAACGCATAGTAAAAGCAAATAAATTCTGACTTCGTGCATCACAAAGTCACGTGATTACTCACAGCTTAACAAGATACGTTTCAAATCTTACAGCGTGTTTCATAAAACAAACATTGAGAAGTACAGTACAAAATCAAGACATTATCTCAACTTTAAATTTTTATGAAACACACTGTTAGACGAATACAACAAAAATGTGATAGTGATAATGATGGTAATATGTAGCTTATGACTCTTAAATTATAGAAAAAAATATATAACAAGTAAAATATTGAAAGAGACATGGTTCGCTTATAACTAAGCGCTTCAGTGCTTTGAAGACGACGTTCATATTGGCATACATAAGAGAAAATCTTCAAGCGGTTTAAAAACACGTTATCAAAGCTGGCCACTTTGCACTCGCTTTGGTACACTTTGATTTTGCATTAAGCGCACTGCCAAGAAAGAAACCTTAAGAGTCTAGACATCAGAGACAGAGTCTAGCTAGGTCAAGGCATTGGAACAAATTATGATCACTTAGGTAAATCGTAAAACACAACAGCCTACCTAACATTCAAGTCCTTTGGTAACATAAAATTTGATAGGATTTCTGTTAATTAGTTAAATACCTTTTAACCCTCAGCGGGTTCAGGCACTGACACAGGTGTAACGATCTATAAAATTTTATACCTTGAATCAAGCGTACAGAAATATTTGGTTTGGTGCTGATCTGGTACTTCCATTTTCATTACTGATTGTATCTATTCTCCTATCAGCTGCCTGACTTCAACCAGAAGTCAGGCTGTGGATAATGTTGAAATCAATTGTTTTTAAAAATTGGAAAATGTTATTTGTTTAGCTTTGTTGTTCTTGACCGTGCAAGAGTATGAGTAGGGCGCCTTCAAATTAGCCGCAAAGTGCCGCACGGCGGCAGCGCGTCTGCAGTGCTGCAGCCGTCGCGTGGTTTGAGGATGGTATATTGTACATTTAGTTTCATTATGGTCTCTGATGACGAAAAAGGATTTTGGACAAAAAACAAGATAAGAGGCCTATAAACACGTCAATAGTCGATCGATCGATGAATTGACGCGCGGCCGCAGCACAATTGCAGCGCTGCAATCGCGCGTTTTACATCTATATACATTTTCAAAGTAGCGTGGCTGTAGCGCTGCCGTGCGGCACTTTGCGGCTAGATTGAAGGCGCCCTAATTATCATCTTCCTGTCCTTGTCCCACATTACGTGGGGTTTGCACAAAATCTACTCCCATGTCCCTCTATGTCGTCATCTCAGAACTCACTTCTTTGGCCTACCTCTAATACTAAAAATATATTTTTTGCATGAAAAATTAAAATATCAAAGATGGGAAAAGTAAACTGCGAATAAAAACCTACGGGTCAACTTTCCGCACGAGCAGACTGCCAACATCTAGGCACTACCAGCAACCATTACTCAAAGTCATGCACAGCCAAGCTTTCAACCGCCTGAGCTGAATATTAGGCATATCCCACAATGGTCCATTCCATATAATATAACGGCATACGAGTGTATAAGTCCTTCGGTTTTCACTTAGCTTGCAGTGTAAAATGCACGTTACTACTTTATGACTAGATCTAAACTTGACAATAACTTGTGAGTATAAATATTTAAGTAACATAAGTACACTTATCTATGACTTACGAAGAAAACACTTTCTTTGATGAAAATTCAGCTATCACTCGCTGTAAATATGACGTCAGACATTTTTACAAATAGGGTTTAAATGACTAGAATATATACCCATCTATGATTAGATTTTTGATCTTTTAAGTCAATTCTATTATGATATTGACGGCATAATTTTAGAAATGCTCAGCTTATTTTTTTGTTTTCTACTTGATTTGTGTACCAAACATGTATGTCTAAAACAGACTGTTTGAAACAGAAGACATAGACATTGTCTATGTCGTCTGTTTCAAGATGCGCATAAATAACATCACTAGTGAGATTACTCTTCGTTACTCCTGATATATAGTCTGTGGATCTCTGTACGTCTATTCACGGCGTTGGTTTCGTGTCTCCGGGAGCGTCTCAATAGTTGTAATCTGGAAACTGGACCATTGGTCTGTAGATCTCTATTGTCCAAATGTGGAACACTACCTTGATTAGGCGTTTCAGGGTATGACAGGCATTGACCACGTCTGTTGATAATATGTAAAGGGAAATGTTGGAATAGTCCAAAGATTGCTAACACTTGACAGAGTTTCTTAATGGCTACCCGATGACTTGCTTATTTTCAATCGCAAAAGGATTTACATAGTGGATATTTTAAGGTTTGGGGAGTAATATTAACTCTTATTTATATTGGAAATAAGAGTTTTTTTTTTATGGAAGAGGGAGCAAACGAGCATGTGGCACACCTGATGGTAAGTGATTACCACCGCCCACAGACAACTGCAGCATCAAGAAGCACTGCAGATGCGTTGCCGGCCTTTGAGGTAGGAATAGGCTCTTTTCTTGAAGGTGCCTAAGTCGTATCGGTCTGGAAATACCGCTGGCGACAGCTGAATGAGTTCATATTAAGTCTTCCTGTAACACTTACTCCAGTTTTTTTTTAATTATAAAACATTTTTGAAAAAAAAAAATTGAACCGACTTCACAGAACACAAACAGAAGAACCTTCTACACACTAAAAAGAGAAAAATAAGAATATAATTTGAAGTCGGTGCCAACTATTCATTTACATCTAAGAAATTCAAAAGAACTTGGGTGCAAAATTGTATCCTGGTACGCTATCGCTCGATTTCTTTTTTTGATAGGTACTTAATCGTATTCACTTGGCACCGACTTCAAATTATATTCTTATTTTTCTCTTTTTAGTGTGTAGAAGGTTCTTCTGTTTGTGTTCTGTGAAGTCGGTTCAATTTTTTTTTTCAAAAATGTTTTATTTTTCCCTTTTTAGTGTAAGTAAATAAATACTGTGTAAATAAAAGTGTATGTGTAAATAATATAGTAAGCTACGAGTACATTAAGACTTTGCTTATCGTAGCTTAAGTAGGAAAGGATAAGAGAAGTCATGGGCAGACCTACTAAAGGACACACCGGAGTTCAGCAAGGGGGAAAACTATCAATCCATAAGGAAAAGAAAATATTTTGGACTACCTCGGGTGTAATACCCTTTCAAACTATTTAATATTTGACTCAGATTGTGAGTCAGGGTGTGTTGTGTAGTGAGAATGAGGTTTTTTGAATGTTACGGGAAAACTGTCAATCCCTCAGGAAAAAAAATATATGGCGCCACCTTGAGAGTGTGTCCTTTACACTTTCTAACAAAAAAAATTTTGGAAATCGGTCCACAATTTTCTTAAAGTTCAGTGATTGTTTTAGTTTTACGGGAAAACTATTAATCCCTCAGGAAAAAAAATATATGGCGCCACCTTGAGAGTATACCTCTTTCTAACAAAAAAAAAATTTTGGAAATCGGGCCACAATTTTCTTAAAGTTCAGTGATTGTTTTAGTTTTACGGGAAAACTATTAATCCCTCAGGAATAAAATTTATATGGGACCACTATAAGAGTATACCCTTTCAAACAAAAAAAAAATTTTGGAAATCGGTCCACAACTGACGGAAATATCGGTGAACATACATAAAAAAAAAAAAAAAAAAAACATACATACAGCCGAACATATAACCTCCTCCTTTTTTTGAAGTCGGTTAAAAATAGGTCAGCATTTGACCTCACCCTGCCTGATGATGATAGTGATGTCTAAGATGGAGCATGCTTTCCTTGAAGGAACCTATTTACTCTTGATTTGAAGACCCCTATGTCGTACTTATCGGGATTAACTTGGTTTTCTGAAAATACTTAAAATAAAGTTTAAAACGAGTTTAATTCTGTAGTTCCAATTTAGTTTGCGTGTTCTTAGATAAATGTTATGCGGTCTATAAAAAGAGAAAATAGGCGTTACTGAAGGTTAGAGAAAATGATAATAGCCACTTTGGTTTGGTGACTGTCCTAAAAAATGTGATCTCACAGTCACGTATTGCCTGGTCAAGAATTTTATAAGGTAGCTAAATAATATAAATAATGCTGGACTTTCCACACAGCATCATCTAGCCCCAAAGTAAGCAGAGCTTGTGTTATGGGTACTAGATGACTGATATACTACTTATATACTTTTTTTTTTTTTTTTTTTTTTAAATACATACATATTATACATAGAAACACCCAGACCCGAGACAAATATCTGTAGGTCATACAAACATTTGTCCCGCGGCGGGGATCGAACCCGCAACCTTCTGCGTCGCAGGCGGACCTTCGCCCACTGCGCCACAGAGGTCGTCAAATGTCGTAAATATGTCGGTACTTATTGTCATACGCAATAAATAATATTTTTTACGATGTTGAATTCTTATGAGTAATCTACACAGGTGTTCAATAATAAGATCACCTGGTAAAAAATAGATGAATATACCCACTTATATCAATCAATATATTATACATATTCTATGTTTGTATCCTGTGTTTGTCAAGACATTAGTTTTGGTTAGAAACATGCTAAGTACCTACATTTTTATAACAGTTTATTAGAATAGGGTAATAGTAATTTATTAATAACATAAGTTTTTACCTATAAGTTAGTAATATTACCTATTTATATGTTTTCTATAAGTCAGTAACATTACCTAGAGTTTTTAGGTTTTTACGGCCTCCGTCATGGCTTGATGTTGAATAGGAATGATAATTTTGGTTTCTTTGAGAACTGGAGACTGAATTATACTGAAAACTTCAGTTCTGTCAATTGTATAGATCTCGTATCTTCCGATCAGCATTCCTTCCATAATTTCCGCTGCATACAAACATAGATATGATCGACAATTAGTGCAGTAAAAGTGTCGCGTCACGCGGATTGGCCCCCATTGTTCTTGCACAATGCAAAGAGGGAAAGCGGACCGAGTTAGACACACTCCGCTTTATATCGACGATTGAGTGACGAATCAGTTTTTTGTTTACGGAAGACTGTAAAGTAGTAAGATAATGGGGGAAATTATACCAGTCTATATAAACTTTCGCGACAACTCATTTTAGAAATATGTATGTATCGTTTTATAGGCATACAGACGAAACACGCCCAAGTTAGTAGGTACCAATTAGTAGGTATAAGAAATTACGCCTCTTCCCGCATTTGTTACACAGAGACCATTGTTTTAGTTGCTACGATCCTGATACACTCATCTCTCGCGTGACAAAATACTCGTTTTAATACGTTGAAAAATTTAATCTCTAGTGAACCAATGAAAAGTTACTAACAAAACAAAACCTTATTAAATTGAGAAGGTTCATTCCCAATCATTTTAATTTACCCTTATCTAATACCTCGACCTAAATCCCTGTACTTATAGTTATAAAACCTCTGTCATTATTAATTTGATTTTGTATCTTTACAGGTAAGTTCGTTGAGCGGAGTTTCCCTCGAGGTATCCATTTTGATTAATCTTTATTAATTTTGAAACGACATAACGCACATCAAAATTGAGAGCACATTTTTATAAACGCCATTAGAACTCTCTTGCGTTTGGAATACGAGCTATTTTGGTGTATGTAAAGGTTAGCTGTACCCGAGAATTAATTATGATTATAATTCGTACGGATGCGCGTTTTGATATTATTTTATTTGAAAGAAAAGGTTAATTTTAATACGGCCTTGCCCTCGATTTGTCTTTAATTATGCGTTTCGTTATTGCTATTTTGTATGCACGTTTCTTTGTTGTATTTGTTGCGTAATCATTTCAAACGTTTCGAATCGGCCATGAGAACCATAAGTGCCTTGCGGAAGCATTTATGTGTTGTTTAGTTAAACTTATTCATGCTTTGAAAAGATAACGTGTACGTGCCTTTTATTGTTTTTATAGTGTATTTTTTTATCAGTAAGCTTCGTTAAGGGAAACATAATTTATGTCCGGTCCTAACAATGACATCTAACGTAACTTGCTATAATCCACTAAAGTTTGCTTTTCATTCCAGACCCCGAAATCCTGTTTGAGATCCAACCTCCTCCATGTTCCAGATATACCCAAATTCCTACTCCTAAGATAATACCTAGTGGCTCTCCCTTTTTTAATAAATACCTTTTAGTAATTTTTCTATATCCGTTTTTCCTTTTATATCTACAGAATTTGCATTTATTTACAAAAACTAAGAAATAGAATTGGGTAGTTGAGTCTTCTAAGGATAGTTAATAACGAAAGCTCAACTGAAAATTTTATCAAGGAAAACAGTTAGTATTCTTATATATAGGCGGCGATGGGCCAGCCTCACGAATAAAGCTTCTGCAGAATGCTGGAATTATACCAAAAGCTTATTTGGATTTGCCTCTGAGTACCAAGAAGTTCAGAAGATCTGCATAGTGATTCAGACTTCAGCGGAACGCATTCAGGCCGGAATCGGTCAGCTGTTCAACCGACCGCAACCAATCACAGTGCAGGAATTGATCCAAAACTGACGTCTCTTGCACTGTGATTGGTTGCGGTCGGTTGAACAGCTGATCTATTCCGACCCGAATGCATTCCGCTGTATTATGAATCAAGGGCCTGGTCAAGTCTTATTTTGACATACTAAATCATTGTTGTTGCTCTAATCAGTTATGTGGTAAATGTGTCGATTCATCTCACACAACACGCAGGATTTTTTTAAGTATATTGTTGTAGATATTAGATATGTCAACCACAGGTATAGTAAATTTTTTGTAACTATTTGAGAACCCTAGTGCCTAGTCAAACCTAAAATAGGATTAAAGACACTGAAACAAGATTTGTAAACTACTTTTTTATGAATAAATAATCTAGAACTATCCAACTATCCATCTAACTATCCATCTAGATCGGCTAAATATAAAAAATCGTTGCCCCTTCTAAGATATTCGTTTTCCTGAGACAAATGCTACCTTATTATCTTAGTTTTTTGCAACAAAGAATAACAGCTTGATAAATTGGTCAATAAATAAAAGGACGCGTAATATAGAGGATATCGTGAGATCGTATGAAGATGTTTGCTATGGGTTTCTATTTACGGAATGTGTGTATTTGATATTAATAAAGGCCAGTTAGACTTGCTTATCTATAACTCAAATGTCTGCTAAATATAAAGTCTAGCTCGAGATGAAGTCTGAGTATACAGGGTGTAAAAAGACTGCTACCAAAAACTGAAGGGTTGTAATCAAACCATGATTCTGAAAATCTTTAGCGAAAAAAACAAAAACTAAATCTTAAAATCCAGCAATCTACGGATAAAAACGCGCCCAGTACATACGCTCGACCAGCTGTGCGAGGTCGGTTTTCTCCGGATATAATGTTTTTTTTCGGAAAATCCTTTTGGATTTTATTGTGTGTTGGGATGCTGTACCTACCCCTTTGGGCTTCGGTAGACGTCTTTTTACACCCTGTATAGATTGTTAGATTAAATAACAGAATGTTATTCAACAATGTAATCCACAAATCTCTGCCAACTGCAAACAAATCACATAAAGGCAAATAGTATTATAGTTGAAAAATGCGGACTCGCGTGCGAACAGCTCAAACTTTGCACTTACAAAGTTTATCTTCGAGTGGATTTATGCGTTTTTTATACCGAAGAAAACCCCATTATTCATTGTTTTCATGGAAGTTGGAGGTTTCATGCAGTTGTGGTTAGTTTACAGCTGCGCCCTGTCTGTGTAGTTCTGAATTTTTGGTGCTGACTAGTGGAAATGTTTATGGAAAGCGTTAATTATAAGAATGTGTGGAAAATATTACCACAGACACAATGCTTTATCTAGGTATGTCACAGATTATAGCTTGCTACGATTCTTAAGTACATAATTTTTATCAACGGGATGGCTGATGCGGGATGATTTTTGAGCACCTGTGATTGACCTGGAGTCTGTCAGATAAGACTAGAGTCACATGTTAGGAGTAGGCTTAAGAAAAGATGGATGAAACTGGAGAAGAGAAACATGTTGCGACAACCCCACGTGTGGGATAAGGGCAGGAAGAAGACAATTGTTGTGACTGACATACAAATCTAGGTACATATTTCGTATCATTCACTTTTATGTAATTCTTCGTATAAATAGAGAAGATACGCGCCTAAAGAGAGATCTTCTATCTATCTAAAAAAGTCGCTGCGCGGCGACATAGTCGGACGTCTCTGTGTCGTTTGCTCTTACACATTATCGTAAATAATTATTTTAAAAATATAACTGTACCCGACTGTCAGTCGTATCTAGTAAGTGATAAATATCAAATTTGCGTGCATCCCTCATAATAGTCTATCGCAGTCCGCAAAGCGGTGAGTGAACGAGACGTCAATAAAACGCATTGTGATCTTGGCGCACCGCTCATCGGCCGGCAAAACCGATAACAAGGGGTCCTACCGCGAAAGTGATATTGCTGGCGCATCTCACCAAACCAAACCATGAGCACTATAAGTCGTACTCCTCCGTCGGGTCTTTCAGGGTCCGATCCTGACTTATCAAGACATAATTTCAACCAGATGAAAACCCGTAAAAGGAGCCAACAAGAACTCTATCGCTGTCACTGTGAATCGACGATGGCAGATTTCAAGAAAGAAATGATGGAACTTATCTCTAATACGCTTAAATCAACTGTTGAGAATGCAATCTCCGAAAAATTCGTCAAGTTCTCCAAAGACTTGGACAGTATAAAATCAGAAGTAAATAAAATTACCAATGACAATACGGCTATCTCGGATTCCCTCTCAGATATTAAAGGACGTCTAATTGAGATAGAAACATCCACCAACTTTGTTAACAAACGCCAAGATGAGTTCGAGTCTCGCCTATGCTCAACCGAGCAACGCACCAAGCATCTCGAGCAGTTTGGGAGTGACTTCGAAGATCTTAAACGAAAATACGCGGCATTAAGTGAGGAGCTGAAATCCAGACAACAATGGGATCGCCTGCTCAACCTGGAAGTGATCGGCGTTCCGGAAACCAAAAATGAGGACCTCGTGAAAATAGTCACTCAAATGGCTAAATATGTTGATGTTATCGTAGCACCGAGCGACATTGAGTTTGCGAACCGGATCCAACCGAAACTATCAAAACCAGGCGTACCTCGTACTATCATCATAAAACTAAAAAACCGTGTCGTGAAGGACAACATTTTAGCGGGCGTACGGCGCTTTCATGGTATCACCCCAACTGACATTGGAATGCAGGGAACACAACGAATTTTTATAAATGAACATTTGACGTTAGAAAATAAGAACTTGTATAGAAAGTGTCGTGAACTGGCTATCGCCAACTCATACAAGTACGTCTGGATACGAAACTGTAAGATTTTTGTGCGGAAGGACGACAAATCGCCAAAAATCGCTATAAACAAGGAATCAGACCTTGCAAAAATAAAGTGATTTGTCGTCTTTTTATAATCACATTACTTTCAAGTTATCGTACGTGTTTCTTCTTTCTTTTGTCATTACATAAGGCAATTTTATCGCTTTGCTATGATGTTTACTCATCACACCAATACACTAGACACAATACATATTTTGCATTATTAGGATTATTAAAACTAGACCTTTCTTATCGTCTACTCTTAGATAAACCAGTAACAACAAAGTCTACTTATCTAAATATATCATTCAAAATTCATTGTGAGAATAATAAAATCAACTTGCACTCGCGAACATTTTTCATACCTACCCACATTATTACTACACACTGGCTAACTTCGTTCGTCTTTTATCACAATATATTATTAGAGATAGATTTGCATTTTTTGACAAACTTAAAATTAAATATTGTAGCTATCGCTTTATATTCGTCATGGATCTAAAATCGTTGAGTATTTTCTATCAAAATGTGAGAAGTCTACGTAATAAAACCTTAGAATTTTATAGGAATATACTAAAAAATGACTTCGATATAATACTAATTACCGAAACCTGGCTGCTTCCAGGAATTTTAGATAGTGAACTCTGTGATCCACGTTATGATATATTTCGTTTGGATAGAAACTACGCACTTACGAACACTACAAGAGGCGGAGGTGTCATGATACTTATACGTAGGGAATTGGAAGGTCTACTACTACAGAATTGTAATGTGATTCCTCCTACTGATATGATTTGGATAACGATTCCGGCCAAATCATTTAATACCGCAATAGGGAAGAATATGTGTATAGGTCTGGTTTACATATCGCCTGATTACAATACATTACCCCAGTATGTCGATAACGTACTTAAGAGTGTCAACCATGTTCATAACTTACATAAAGAGGACTATTTCTTGATAGTTGGCGATTTCAACATGCCTCATATTAAGTGGTTACCAAATCTTTGTCCGTTACATATGAGACAGGGCCCCATAGAAACACAGAACGCTAGTCAGGAATTGATGGATGCATTTAATATGCTGGGGCTCGAACAAAGCAATTATAGTAAAAATTCATTCGGTAACACTCTGGACTTAGTATTCAGCAATTTCTCGGCTTCGACTGAACCAACTCAAATTTCACTAGTGAAGATAGACGCAGCGCACTCTCCACTGATAATAGATCCAGCTAATATTCTCCTCACTCCTTTTGAAGAATGTTTCTCAACTAAATCCAATTTCAGAAAAGCCAATTACAACAAAATTATCTCATATTTAAATAAAGTAGATTGGAAAACTATCTTAACCTCATGCCATTCTATTGACTGTGCGGTTGATTGTTTTTATAACGAACTTAATAACTGTATTAAACATTTTGTGCCCAAATGTACTAGCAAAAATAACAATAGGTATCCCTTATGGTACAATAAAGTTTTAAGTAATATTCTTCGTGAGAAATCAAAAGCACATGCCAATTGGAAACGTTATGGAAATGAGTTAGATTATAGGGAATTTTCTTTGTTACGGACCAGAGCTAAAAAACTGGAGGGTGAACTGTATACTAACTTTATCACGCATATTCAGGAAGATATCAAGGTTTGTCCAAAGAAAATATGGTCGTATGTAAAGTTAATGAGAGGACAATCTAACTACCCCAAATCTTTATCACTAGGCACTAATACTTACGATAACGGACTCGACATCTGTAATGGATTTAATAACTTCTTCAAAAGTGTCTTCGTAAAGCCTGCAGCCTCTTATGACCTATCCGAATTGAATCTACCAACCTGTAGTGATACTAGTGCAATTGGTAGTTTTGTTGTCTGCGGTAAACATATACTTAAACTACTTAAATCGACAGATAGTAATAAATCGGCTGGCACTGACAACATTCCTCCCATTTTCATCCACAAATGCGCTGAATCTCTTGTAGAACCTCTTACAATAATATTTAATAGATCTTTGTCAGAAGGAACCTTCCCAGCTAAATGGAAAGAAGCTAACGTAATACCTATTCATAAAAAATCCTCAAAATCCAAAATAGAAAACTACAGGCCTATTTCCATTTTAAATACTTTTAGTAAAATTTTTGAAAAAGTCGTTTACGACCATATTTACAGCACAATCGCAAATGGGGTGAGCCAAACTCAGCATGGATTTTTGAGACGTAGGTCCACGATAACCAATTTGGCCGAATTCGTCGGGTTCGTCCTGGAAAGCATGGAGAGGGGAGGACAAGTTGACGTGATCTATACGGACTTCGAAAAGGCGTTTGACCGTGTAGATCACGTCATCCTTCTCGCGAAATTAGAACAACTAGGTATCCATGGAGACCTCCTGCGATGGGTGGTAAAGTCTTATCTCACAAATCGGGCTCAGGCGGTGGTGGTTGGGGGATTCAGATCGGACTTCGTGGATATTCCTTCGGGCATACCACAGGGGTCCCATTTGGGGCCCCTCTTATACAACGCATATATCTTTGACATCCATAAATGCTTCACATCTTGCAACCATCTCTTGTACGCAGACGATAAAAAGATTTTTTGCAAAATCAGTAACGAACACGATTCCAACAACCTTCAAATTACTTTAAACTCCTTGTCTAATTACTATCTTGTAAATAAAATATCAGTCAATGTACAGAAATGCCAACATATATCATTCACTCGTAAAACTATTCCTTTCAATTTCACATATACTCTTAATAACATGGCAATAGAAAAATTCAACTTTATAAAAGACTTAGGAGTCATTCTAGACAGTAAATTATCGATGATCGAGCATGTTGATTACATAGCAGACAAAGCTTATAAAAATCTAGGATTCGTGATCCGTACTTGCAAACCCTTTTCAGATCCCTCTTGCATTAAAGCAGTCTATTATGCTTACGTCCGCAGCATCTTAGAATATGCCAGTAGTATCTGGTCTCCTAATTATATTATCCATAACCATAAAATAGAAAGAATACAAAAAAAGTTTATAAAACACATGAACTATCGTCAACATGTATTCTACGATTACTTAGATGGTTGCGCATTTCACAAATTAATGACCTTAAAAGATAGGCGAAAGTTATTGGATAATATGCTTTTGTATAATATACTGAACAGTAACTTGGATTCTCCAGCCTTACTCGCTTGCGTCAAATTTCGTGTACCTGACAAGCGAACGCGTCACACTCCTCTATTCTCACTACAGCACCTTACCACGAACTATGCTATGAACGCACCATTATACCGTATCTGCTCTGAATATAACAAATTTTTCTCCAGTGTAGACATTTTTAACAATAACAAAAATAACTTTAAGAAATCTATAGTAGACATCTTACTATCTGAATAACACTAAATCACATCACACCCTTTCTCACACACACACACACACACACACACACACACACACACACACACACACACACACACACACACACACACACACACACACACACACACATACAACACCCCACACACAACACACACTTCTTGCATTTATATCTTCATACAACAAACTTATGTAGGTAATCTGTAATTATCCTTATTTTAAATTACATTAGTACACTAGTAGGTATAACAGAATACAGATTACTTTAAAATATTTTGCAAGTAGGTACCTACTTGTATAAGTCATGCATGAGCTATTATAGTATGATAATGTGTAGGACTGTTATAAATTCTGTACTAGCAAGAGAGACCTATAATTGGCTGTTTATACCTTATACTAATTAAGTTTAACTATGTAATTCTTTGTAGCTGTTGGTCTTTTCAATAAATAAAAATAAAATAAAAAATAAAAATAAAGATACGTTTCAAAGAACCCAGAAAACATCGCCCAGTACGATAAATTCAAGGTATTGTCCGTAGTTGAAAAGTTCTTTGAGGCGCATTCGTTTGTATTCAAATGGCATCAGAACTTTAACAGATAAAGCTCCGCTTGATGTCAACTGTACTTTGTTTGAAATCTGAACAAGCTTTTCTAGTCATAGTTATTCTTTTCAATAACTTTGGTCGTAGATTTTCAGTCGGCATAGGTACGTTTGTTCTTCATGTGTCTGATTGGAAGTATAATTTAAGAAATAAAATATGAATATCAGATTAAAATACTTATAAAAAAAGATTTTTAAGAGTATGTCATATTGCCTTTAAAAAAATCGTTTGCAGACAACACAGATCATAAATATTACAGCAAACAATTTATTTTAAATTACAATATTACAGCTACTCTATTAAAGAGATATAATCCCATTGGCCCTTTAATACTATAGTGAACCTCATATTTTATCGACTCAACATGATGATGATCAAAATGTGTTCTAATGTAAGGCGTTTTATTTTATTTATTTAGGACATCCAACGGAAAAATCTCAAAAAAATTACAAACTTAACTAAGCTACTGAGTTCGCCCGCGACCACGCCTGTTGCAACACAGGCGAAACGTCGGGAAATATAATAAAATAAGGGACGCGATAAATCCCGTTTCAATAATACGTAATAATGAATAGTGATCGCGAAAATTTAAGAAAGACTAAGCTACAAGTGTTTCCCCCGTTATATTAAGTTAATTTAGGCCATGTTTAAATGAAAAGCCAGCTCGCTGTAAATTCAGCTCCTATAAATTAAGGGTTCCTATACGAATAGGCTAGGTAGCATATTTCAGCTCTTTCAGGTTGTATATTTGAAAAGCACTTTCATTCATTAGGCTCCAAAGAGCTCGTATAAAAGATCGGAATGAGTACATACAGATACATAAGCTCACAGCGCGCTCATAACTCAGCCTGTGTTTTGCCATTATTCAAGCGAATTGAATATTCTAAATACGACCGCCAAGTGCCAACTTTACACGGTATAGGTATTATAAACAGTATCACAACTAAGCAGATAGGTCCGAAAACTCGACACGTATTTTGTCCCCTCTGCCTGCTTGCCATGCATGACCCTATCTCTACGAATAGAGAAAAATTACATGTGATTTTAGCTGTTTTTCAGTTTATCGTGGATGTAGAAAAGATACTTTTCCCTAAACCCAAATGTCATGTTACTCTATTCTATAGTCATGTAGTTGTGGGTATAAGGCAAAACAGTTGTCATGAGTACTTAACTTATCTTTAATTGGTTCTATTTTTCAATAAATATTTAAAAAGTAATTCTATGTGCGGACGCAGACGTCTTGTCGTTTCAAGCGCCGAACAGCCTCTGCTGACAAGTTACTCGAGCACTTAAGATTTCGTGTTTTCTCTGTATGACATTGTATTGTGTTGTTAAGCCCGTAATGAAAACATCGTAAAGATAATGTAGCATTGTAGAACTGGCGCTTGATATACGTAAATTAGTTTTAAAGTTGTGGATTTATGAGTTTCGCACATGAAGCTAACACATTTCATCTGAAGCTCTCCTTAACTTTGTCTAGTAATTGCAGAAAAGGGCTGCTATGTTTATTTAAATAAGTATTTTCATAAAAACAAGCGCACTCAATATACGGTATCTCCACTCCACCTAGAGTATGCTATGGTGTCTATAGTCAGAGTGTTCGTCCATTTTGTTTTACAGATACTTATATTTGGTTAATAGATACCTGAGTTTCGCATGAATCATGAATTCTCCACATAATCCGAAAATCATTTTTTTAAACATTCGCATGAATCTTTAGTTTAAACATAACCATGAGAAATCATATCGTTATCATTAGATATAGGATCTTGAACCTCAATATCTTAGAGAATGTCTACGGTATCTGAGCATATAGTCGGTTCTCTTCAGTTTCATAAAAGCCTTCGAGAGAGCAAGATTTCGAAGAGGAGATAGTGGTTTGAGGGACACTTTTGCCCAGTAGTGGGACGAAATAGACTAGTAAAAAAGAACCAAGCTTGTGACAATTTCAAGGTGAACCTAAAATTGTAAACAGTGAAATTGGCTTCCCAAAGGTGCTTAGTTATGAGAAGGTGGTTAGGTAGTTGTGTATGCATAGCGCCCCGCTATCCCCGGGGTGTACCAACGACGAAAGACGCAAAATGTTTGCACAAACTCGATTTATTGGGGTTTTCTATAAAATATTTTCTTATATAAGTAGGTCATTGTCGATGCTCGAAGCTAAGAGCTTTGCTTGTATTATGCAAAAGATATATTTTTAATAGCATTGACTATTGGATATATTTATTTAGTTAGAAATTGTTACATTTAGTTCTGGAATGATAGTGCATACGATGAGTAGGAATTTTTGTATGTTTTCAAATACATATGTCCTAATAGACGAAAACTCGCATAGGTATATGTTTTTGTCACTACAAAGTCGCCTTTTCTGTCCCTATATCCCTATGTGCGCTTAAATCTTTAAAACTACGCAACGGATTTTGATGCGGTTTTTTCCAATAAATAGAGTGATTCAAAAGGAAGGTTTATATGTATAATACATGCATCATATACTAAGGCAACATTGCTAATTTTAGAGGTTTCTAACGTGATGTCGTAAATTAACCTATTTTTTTGGGCTTATTTATGCCCGTGCAAAGTCGGAGCGGGCCGCTATGTTTTTATATACAACGTTCATAGTTTTTCTGTAGTGTATTTAATTTAGTATCAGCATTGCACCCGTGCGAAGCCGGGGCGGGTCGCTAGTAATGCATAAATCATAGCTCCCTTAGCTATGATATTGTATTGACTATTACGCAATGAAATGAAATGATTTATAAAAAATAGATAGAAAGCTTACAGAAAAGTCCAAAGCGCTTAACTATCTTAAATGAACATAACTTAAATATACTCTTAATTGAATGATTATAATATCTGGAAATATCTCATACATTTCGCTCTCAAAAGCATAAACTCAACGAAGTACCGAAAAGCGAGAAATATATCTGACTGCAATTAAGATCTCCCGAAACCCAGATAATATTTCTAGCCGGTTACTGCCCGCAGCCATAAAGTACATACCTAAGTACGGTAGCAGCACCAAGGGATGTGCTTTGAAGTTCTGGCGCAGTATGTGCATTTGTGCAGACTAAACAGTAATCTTAATTTACTAAAACATTGTTTTCTTTTATTAAAATATAGTTGTATGTTTCGGTGCAAATAGAACAAATGTATAGTATGCTATAGTGGACTACCAGTTATTCTCGAATTCGGTCAAGTGAGAGTATGTAATTTTAAAATCTCCCGCTTCTCATCGAAAGTTCCGTTACATATTCTAGAGCGCGCGCGACCTCGGTTGCTGAATCCAGAAACGTCGAGAAACAATGGAAAAAGGCAGCCTGGAAACTACTTTAAAAGAATAAAATAAAATAAAAAAACCTTTTTTCTACATACCATATTTATCACACTAAATTTTTAACCTAAGTAATTTAATCAAACTTAAAAACTAATACCTATAATACTTATTTTCTATGCTGTTATTTAACTATTTTAATATGAATATAAATATAATGTATCTATAATGTATCTATATAATGTAGGCCTCCCTAATTTCTGTCATGTGTCCCTCTCTCGAGCCTTCCTCATCCAATCTTGACCATAATGTTGGGTAAACATATCCCGCCATCTCTTCTATGGTCTGCCTGTTTCCTCTTGGCTTCCATGAGATCCACTCTGCTACCTTTTTTGCCCATCTGCTATTTTCCATCCTGCAAACATGCCCTGCCCATTCCATGCATTCTCATTCTCATTCTCTCTTTCACATCTACGATTTTTGTTCTGCTTCTAATCATATCGTTATTTATTTTGTCATTTAGTTTTATGCCCAAAATGCTCATCACTATTTCGCTGGCAGATAGCCTAAGCCTAGCTAACTTAAGCTTTTATTTTCACGTAAAGATCGACCCGCCAGCATACCTCTGGCTGACTATATTATGGTTTTGTGATCGCTCAATGGTTGTTAAGCTCACTAGTTTAAACCTACTACAGGTTTGATGTTCCTCTGTAGAGGCAGCGAAAATGCGATTTTTGCTATCGCAGTTACATAATATCCTCACCGGAGTCCGAAACTTATGTGTAATTAGCACGACAGTTTTATACGCGTTTTAAATCGTACATTCATCCGTGGTTTGGTAATAGATAACAGATGAGCGTTCCAAACTCTACGTGAAAGCTTTGAAGAAAGTTCTTAGGTCATTGCATAGATTTAGCATGGTACCTCTTTGGATATATGGGTTATTGCGTGGCCGCGTAATCTATGGGTGGAAATATTACCATAGACAATATAGACATCTCATCTTTCAAAGAGGTAGGAATGCGACTTCATTAGATACTAAATTATTGCAATAGGACGCGGGACGGCGCCCGCGGGAAATACGGGTACTAACCAGAGAATGGAAAATATTATGTAGGGCGGTTCATTATAGTAACAACATCGGTGTCTACTATAAATTTAATCAGATCAACTCCAATGCTACTGCACCACCTGGTGCATATTTGACATAAAATTTATGCATCTAATGTAAAATATCACACTAATTTACGCGGAGGAGCAGTAGCATTATTGAAAGGCCACAGTCGAACTTAATCCTGTGTTTTCGTTTACAAAATATCGAATGAACATGTAAAAGGAGAGTACCTACCTACCTACATGTTGTTTGGCACGCCCTTCGCCTGGCTTAGGTATGTCAATCTGGAATAATGTACCTTTCAAGGGTAGTGGTTCAATATGTGTCAATTGTCGTAAGTGCTTTTCTATATATAATGCTGTAACGCGCTGATATTCTACGATAGAGACGCAATCGTACTCAAACTCGTAAAAATTTTAATCGCATATAATTCGGCACACTGAGATTCGGGGCGCACATCAATTTTTTGTGGGATATACGCTGCTTTGAAAACGACATTTTTTATGGTGCCCTTTATGGGCCACTGTATTAGATGGAATGTGTTTCGATTTTGATCTGAGATTTTTCCACATTATACTCGTACGTGTAAAGTTTTTTGTCGACAAACATTTAGCAATCGCTTAAGAGGAGAGGGTACATCTCTTTTTCCATACAAACGTATAGAAACGTAGGCGACTGTTTCCTTCCTGGATAATGACACTAGAGCAAATATTTTTGTACCATAAAACCTTTAACTACAGAGGAAACAGTCGACTACGATTGTATGGAGAAAGAGAGTATGTCTATTATATAGGGTGCCCTTTTCGCGGAAATTTTCTTGCAGGTGGAAACGTGGCCTCACGTTTTATAGATTCACTAAACTAAAGCGTGAGACGCGATATCAAAGAGTGACCGTAGCGACCACGTATCGTCTCCCCTGAGGAAGACTCTCCGGATATATTGAAACATTGTCTATTATCAATTTTTGCGATATATTTACGTGAATAAACCGTGCAACAATAATGAAATGGCTTCATATATCTCTAATCCACATGCGCAATAACAAGATAAAATACAAGGCTTTTTCTGTTAGTAATTCAGTGTAATCTAGAACAATAGCATTCCTAAACACAATTTGCCAAACATCCTAACGACCCATATAGCCGGTCCAGTGGCCGGCCAATTTAAGCTAATGTATGGAGTTTGCGAAACTAGAACGTAAATTTTTTGCAGTGACTATGCGAACATAAATTGTATGCCTGCAGGGAAACTGTAGTTTGCCAACTGTGTGATCGTATTTCCAGAGTTTTCGGGAATTCCATCGTATTACATTTTGATATTTCGAGTGAAATATAAATAGTAATAAAAGCATAATTCTTCTAAAATATTTTTACCTAAGTATATATTATATAGGGAGTAAAAAGACTGCTACCGAAAACTGAGGGATTGCAATCAGACCATGATTCTGAACATATTTATCGAAAAAAAACTCAAAAAAATGTTTGACTTAGCTACGGCATTTTATTTTATTTTCTAGTTTTTTGCTACTAGTACAACATAATAAGACCATAGCTACCTAATCATTTCATTTATAAAAGAAAAAACAATTAAAACTCAAAATCCAGCAATCTACGTATAAAAACGCGCCCAGTACATACGCAAACAGTGATCTTCAAACGCTGTTTTCTCCTGAAATAATGTTTTTTTCGGAAAATCCTTTTGGATTTGGTTGTGTTTTGGGATGCTGTACTTACCCCTTTCGGCTTCGGTAGACGTCTTTTTACACCCTGTATACATAGTACATACTATTTATTATATTATTTATTTAATTGTAGAAAACAAGAACAAAGTTTGATTTGAAAACTGTAGGTACCTAAAAGTGTTCATAATATAAAAGTAAAACAACTATTTGGAAATTGAGTTTTAAAAGTTACTTGTACTTGGCTTGAGTTGTTTTCCGTGTAGATAAAAGTGAAGGGTTTTGTTATAATTAAAATAAATTTTGCTAGGACCTGGAGTGTGCCCGGCGTAGCCATTTTGGTCAGCGTTTTCATAAATTCGCACGGCTTTTAAAACCTCTTAGCTTTTTAAAATAAATTAAAAGTTCTCTACTCTACCATGGTACTCCTAGCTTCTGATACCCACTATATAGTTAATCCTGCCTTTTTTTCTGGCACTTAAATGACACCCTGAAGTGCCTGGAAATAAGAGGTCATGTTAGTTGCCCCAGGACAGTTAAGTATATATAAACTATTACAACTTTTATTAGTTCATAATGTTTATTTTCTTTATAATTACGAACATTTTCCCCAGCCAATACAATTTTTATTCCCGCTATTCCAATTCGCGCCTTTCAACCTTTTTTCTACTCATGGCGTCATGACAACAATGCGCACTGCATCATTCTGCTTATGTCAAAGTCATCAGCTGCTCACTGATATCCGTCGCTTCCAAAGAGTATGAATCTCCATGTCTCTTTGTCGCCTTTTCAAGATTGCCAATATATATATAACAATATATAATTTGACTGTTGAGTATTTTTCTTTTCAAAAAAATGTTTTAATAAACTTTTATTTACATTTGCTAACTCGTACAACTAGTGTACAGATTTTCCGAACTCCTAAGTAGGCCAGTTTATTTCAGTTCTCAAATTAGGCCGGCCAAAGGCGTCAGCTTGACTGTTACAACTGGCCCTGAAGTTTAAAAGTACTCGGCTTAGTTCAGATAATAAACGGTCACCCATCCAGTTCACGGTTGCGACATAAAATGCGTCTTAAAAATGCCTAATCTCTATCGCGCCATGAAAATACAGTTGTAATCCTGTTTTTATAATACTCGTAGTGTGTACAAACGAGGTTTCTCTACCCAAAAGTGAGTGTTACCAGCTAAGAAGTATGCACATGATTTTTGACTGACTACCACCTTAGACAGCTCGTAAGGATCTTGAACTATCTATATAACTGAGAAGAAAATCTACAGTGCCTTTGGTTACATTCGTGGTCTGTTACAAAAAAAAATAAAGGAGAATGTTTATAAATGGACTAAAAGAAAATATATAAAACTGATTTCTATTGGTGGCACTCAAGAGGCATTATTTCACAATTTGCCGGCGGTCGACGATGATTGTATTGCTGTAATTTGGGCCACATGATTGCACCTTCCGGGGCTGCTCCTTTTTATTATTTTATATTGAAATAACGTTTCAAGCAACTGTGGCCCACTGAAAGTCGACTATCTATTTATAGTTTTATTCGCTTCTAGTTCTTACTTGATTGAGATTTTCGGGCACGAGTCCTAAGAAACACGTCCAATAACAGACTGTACATTCCTAAATATAATTTAAAACTTACACAACGCCAAGCCCATTACATGTCATTACATCTGCAGTGATGCTGCAGTTGTCTGTGGGCGGTAGTAATCACTTACCAGTGTGCCACATGCTCGTTTGCCCCCTCTTCCATAAAAAAAAAAAAAATGTGCATTATGGTTTATAACAAGTTACCTACTGATTTAAAAGAATTTAAACAAAAAATAGCTTATCGACAAATGTTTTTACTCCGTAAATGAATACTTAAATGGTTAAGGACATCAATTATTTATTTTTTACTTATTATCATTTATCTTGACATTTAAAATTTGCATGCCTAATATTTTGGTAGGACACAGAATGGACAAATATAATTTTAAGATCTTATTGTATCACATGTGTTCGTGCAAATAAATTTCATTTCATTTCTTGTTTTTCCTATTCACAGACCTAAAAAAAAATTCGCTACATCCTAAGATTGTAGTCCTATTGCTGTAGAACCGTCTAGTTCCTATATTGTTAGATTATTTGTACCGTTATCAGAGACTTCTTTAACAAGGAACGAATTGAATAACCGTTAATGTTTCTGAGTGCGGACATTTGACTTTATTCCATCATTCAGACTGAATGATAGCGCTATGAGTAAATTCTCGGCAGAAGAGGTGCTAGTTTGATTCTCGCGGCTCGACAAATGTTTACATTACATGTGCCATCCATTACATTTAGGATTTAAGGCACTACTAACCGGAAACAATGTGATCTTCTCAACAATAAACGCTGTATATCTAACTATCCAATAACGTATTGTTTATAAACATCAATGTTGGACTCCAGTCTGCCGCATCGTTTATCAGCCACCACTGAGCCACAGCACCGCTGAAGATAATACAGGGTGTAAAAAGACGTCTACCGAAGCCGAAAGGGGTATGTACAGCATCCCAACACACAACCAAATCCAAAAGGATTTTCCGAAAAAAAACATTATATCCGGAGAAAACAGCGTTTGAAGATTACTGTTTGCGTATGTACTGGGCGCGTTTTTATACGTAGATTGCTGGATTTTGAGTTTTAATTGTTTATTCTTTTATAAATGAAATGATTAGGTAGGTATGGTCTTATTATGTTGTACTAGTAGCAAAAAACTAGAAAATAAAATAAAATGCCGTAGCTAAGTCAAACATTTTTTTGAGTTTTTTTTCGATAAATATGTTCAGAATCATGGTCTGATTGCAATCCCTCAGTTTTCGGTAGCAGTCTTTTTACACCCTGTATAACGATGCGGTTTTAGTCACAACAACCGGTTATTAGTGGTTTTGGTGACGAAAATACGACACCGCATGGAAACTGATGCATTGGTGACCACGGTATTACCAATAGGTCATTGTAGATGATTCCCAGTCGTACCAGAAAAAACAAATATGATCACGAGTCACGACTGTATTTCAAAGGCACGGTAGACGTTCTCTCAGATCCTTTTAGGTTAATTGAAGATATTGTCTAAGGGGTAGTCAGAGGCTCGTCAAAATACATTTTTGGCACATACTACATACCTAGTTCCATAGAGCAAGAAAGGTTCACCTCTGGCTCTGGTTCTACTAGTAACACCACAAGAAATAGAAGTTAAAATATGAAAAAGGACATTTAAATACTTAATAGCTAGAGGGATCAACACGTCCATTCATTTCGCCTTATCCGACCATCAGATTCCTCGTGAGCTCGGCATTGTCTACAAATTATTCAAGGAATGCCATCTCCCGATATAGTGAGATAACTCGATCGCCGCTAGTAAGGCGATTATGCTGTACACAAAGTTAGATACGAGGTCTACCGTGAAACTGATACAAAAACAAGATGGGTCAACTAACAGAAAGCTCTAGCAAAGGCCCCAAACCGTTTACCCTGGTTTTTAACAAAGGTGGACCTGAACCTTCATGACAGGAGTAATTTCGTATGAGTTAGTGGCCAATTCTGGTGACGGAGTTTTGAGGCCGCCTTAAGGCCTCTGTCATGGCCTAGATTAGACTCACATAAATCTTATTTTAAGTTATCCTATTGGATATATTGTGTAAGTGGTCCTATTGAATAAAATGCTTTTTGACTTTTTCCATTTAAAAAAAAAGCAGCTTCACCTCATCTACTAGTAGAAACTTCTTAGTATTTCAAGTCAACTTCAACTACTACATATTTCAACATTTCTACTCAACTTTTCTTGTTTTATTTTCCATACTAATATTATAAAGATGATAAGAAGAGGATTAGCGAGTTTATATGTTACGTTCCCCAAAACGCAACGATAGCGCGATCTAATTTTTCCTGTGGCGCCATCTATTATGTAGTAAAATGTGTCTGTCTGTCTGTCTGTTTGTTACCTTTTCACGCCTAAACCACTGAACAGATGATGCTGAAATATGACATGGATAAAGATTATGTCCCAGGGACGGACATAGGCTACTTTTTTTTTCAAAACTAATCATGAAGGGCGTGAAATAAGGGTTGAAATTTTGTATGGGGACTTAAAGTGAAGTTCCAGTTGAAGGCCACTAGATGGCGTTGCTGTCCTATGGCTGAGGTCGAGATGGCGCTATTATTGCATTTTTATTTTTAAAAGTAACAGAAGAGAATCTTCTGAACAGCAGTTTTCAGTTCTGTTTTTATTAGGTATGTTATTTTGCTGACGAAGTCGCGGGTACCAGCTAGTATTAAATAAGAGAGTATTTCAGAGTAGCCAGATCGCATAGGTTTCCGCCTGAAGTTTCGCCCAGTTTGACTCCAACTTTACATGGTTCGAGCATTGGACGTGACCGTTTTAGCTCAATGCCTTTGTGATGTTATTGTAAAGCTACACTTTAGTTGTTTCAATTGAGTTCAGAGCGAGCGGCAAGAAGCAAAATTGCAAAATTTTCCGATATTGTTTGCGGTGGGACGGAGAATTTAAAATGGCTAAATTAGTTAATATATTTTAAATTCTTTAAATGCATCTTGCTAAATAAATGCGCTTAAACATAAGCTCTAAAAAGCGCTTTAGTGGAGCTGCCAGATTTTTCGTTATTGAAAGCAGCTTAAGAAAATCAGTTCCGTATGAAATGCTAATTTCCGCAAAACGTGGAAATGCTCAAATGTGTATTTGGACGTGCCATGAACTAATTTATACCCTGAAAATCTGAGTGAGTCTACCTGCATCGCTTGAGAGTAAAGTAGTAAACCGTCAGGTTTACTACTAGTGGTCGTCAGACCACTGTGGCGCAGTGGGCGATGGTCCGCCTGCGACGCATGAGGTCGCGGGTTTGATCCCCGCGGCGGGACCAATGTTTGTATGATCTACAAATATTTGCTTCGGGTCTGGGTGTTTTCTTTCTATGTATAATATTTACAAACAAAAAGTTTATTTGTTTATTTTGTTTATAATTTTCAACTAGCTAGGTATGTTTTTTTTTTTTAAATCACGGAGTAATTTATTGGGACATCATAAAATATCGTTTATATATTTAATCCATTATGCAATCACTTTGATCACCAATATACCTCCACGAGACATTGGACGCTGATTCATACAAATAGTAGGTTTTATTGATGTTAAAATATTTTATGTGAAATTGGGGGCACACAGACTAACAAACAGCATAGATGGGAATAGATAAGTTATAAAATTAATAATTATTAAGTTATATGGCTATAATAAATAAATAAAAAGTGTTTATTTTACATATATACAAAGCATATTAATTTATTCCTACTAATTTTATAAATGTGAAAGTTTCTAGGGATGGATTTATAGGCGTTAGTTACTCATTCACTAAAAAAAAAAAATTTGGATAAAATTTGGCACAGAGTCTGGATTAGCACATAGACTACTTTTTCTCCCGGAAGAGTGAAGTACTCCAAAGATGTCACAAACTCTTAAAAAACCACCATAAAAGAACAAGTTGCAATAGTAAACAATACCAGCGTCTCATAAGTTGCTTCACAAAAGATAAATGTCACATAAGTCACGGTACTCATTGGAGCGATGTTTGAATTCATAGCAGATAAAGGGTCACCCATAAATTACGTCGGTTCTGAAGGGAAGTCCCTCGTGTGACACGAAGCGAATACAAGTGAAACAACTCGAAATAGAAGTATAAAAATAAACGGATAGACACAAGACAATTAGGTGGACGTGTCAAATTTGAAGTACTTACCTAAAATATTATACAATAAAAACATTAAACAGAAACACAGAAATTAATTTGTCAATAAAAAAATTGTAAATTTTCAAAACTTAGTAAATCTGCCAATAAAAATTTACATAGATAGCTTTTATATTCACATAGATAGCAACCACAGTTGTTGCAAGACAGCCTATGCGTTTGAAACTTACACTAACAAGGTTCAAGCAATAAAGTCCTTGTATATCTAAACATAGTTTTCATATAAAAATATTGAACTGTAATTTGAGTAACAATTTCTGGCAGCCCCAACGTCCACGTAGGTACTTACCCGTACACAAACAAGTGCACACGAGCGATGCCAACTAGTGGAATACAGAATCGAACAGAACGCGTGGTTTGAATATAATTTAAATGGGGGTACGTATGTAATATTAGAAGATATTTCTTTGTTAGTCCTTTATGGGTTTCCAACGTTTCACGACGAAAAGTAGGCCTGGCAAATATTATAGTCATCGGCGTAGCTCGGTAAGTTAAAAAAAATTGGTTGCCTGTAAAGTCGGTATACGGGCGAAAGTTTTACGTGACAACACTTTTTATGTCTGTCTCGCTCGCTCTTAGGCGGGCTAACCATGCCCGAGTGGAAGGGACGCGTGCCTCTCACTCGCTCTCATTGTGAGCGCATAACGTGAGCGGAGCGAAACGCAGTTTCTTGAAGTGTCACCCGGCAAACCAATTTATAAGACGTTTGTCACGTCAAAAAATCCGGCAAAAATTGGATGCCCTACTGCCTACCGTATTCTCTAGTACCAAAAGTACAGGTAAATTGAAATGTATTGGCGCACATTTCATTATTGAACGTTTTTATTAACTATAGCGATTTTCTTTCACGAACCGAAACAAAAAAATAGCCTCGGACTACAATAGTTTCCCAAACCTTTCATTGAACAGAAAGCGGCCTAAATGCAGCGTTGAAGAAAATCCCTGTTTAGAGGATTGTTCCTGGGACGTTGAGAAGCACAAATCATAAGACAGGAGAGATCGATGATACAAATTTTAGTTTTTGTATCATTTGTCACACAGAAGGAGAAAGATATGGCAAATTTTAATTTAAAAAAGTACGTGAGTGTCGTGGAATACCTATATTAAATTCTATGGTCGTGGAACACTCGGTTGGAACAAAGTTTCAACTTTGACATTTGGCATTTGTCAAATAAATTATTTATTCAAATCCTAGAAACGTTCTTCCGTACTAACAATGTAACAATCTATGGACTGTTTCACGACTGCGCACTTCACACTGTGACGATTTGACACATACATGGGTCGTGACGCAAAAATCTAATACTTTTCCGATACCGTCCGAAACCGGACTTCGTTCCGAAAACAAAAGCACTAAAGAGTCGTGATTTTATGTGTAAGTACAGTAATTGATACAAACATTTCCGATTGGTTTCATAATAATTCGAAACCACACTTCAGAGAAAGACTTTGTCGCTGAAACAGAGCTTTTGTATAACGCAGTATTGCACTTTTTACTGGCATTTCTTGCACGCTGATATTCTGGTTGGTGTCCAAATAGGTCGTATCGGGCCTTTGTCCGCGCTCGGTCCGCTTCTGTGAATTGAGATACGACAACTTGATTTATATTCCTGGTAACTTTTCAGCCATGACTTTTAAAATAAGCCTTTCAGCTTATTCGATGAATTGTGGCTTAATATTGAGGTCACTTTTTCATCGATATCTGGTGGACAATGGTGTTCGAGCCAGACTGGCAAACCGTAGCCTGGAGATACTTTTGCCCAGCAGTATGACATGATAAGATTTAAAATATGTATCCTATGTATACATATATGTATAATAATTCGCTATAAGTGTTATATCTATGTTTGTATTTTGATGTAATATCCCATGTCCATGTGGGCTTTTCTATCTTCTATCTTTTAGTAGTTGGAACTTAATTATGGAATCGATTTGAAAATTACATTATATTTGTATGTTTATAGTTACCGAAATACCTATTACATTTTAAAAGCCACCACAATGGTAAGCCGTTTTCTGACGCATCGCTGAGCACCTACCTAATACCTAATGCGTACACGTGCGTACACGAAATGCTAAGATGCGAAAACAAACAGCCGATTAGCAAACCTCATCAAAGGGTTGAACATGTAACTTTCTGTGTAAACCAGTTGAATTTACAATTTCTGTTCGAAATGTTGTATAATACGAGCAAGTTTCACGACCTCTGTGGCGTAGTGAGCGATGACCTGAGACGATTCCCGCTGCAGCATAAGACATTAATTTATTATTTTAAGACCGAGAAAATCATAGTGTAGATGACGGTTTCGTTATTCTAGGAACCAAGTACCTACTATAGCAATATAAATTTCAACTTTAAGCACCATTATATCAGATTGCAGAGCCAAGATTTGGTGGACGCGGAGCTTTTGTCTCTGAAAGAGCGTTTTCAACAACTGACCACTTTATTGAAACATTTTTTTTACTTTCTTACTTTTGAGGTTAGGTTTTGTCAAATTAGAAGTAAGTATGGCTTTACCTATGGTTATACGGTTGGCAACAAAATTTCTTCAACAATTGAACATACCACGAAAGCGAAGCCGCGGGTGTACAAGTATTCTGTTTGTAGGAACATTTTAGCTTAACTTTGACACGTTTCCTTGAACTCAAAATATACTTCTTCCCGCCCTTATCCCCCACTTAAGTGGGGTCGGCACAACATGTTTCTCTCTTCCATTTCCCTCTATCACCCGTCATATCAGAACTCACTCCTTTCACAAACATATCCGCATTCACACAGTCTATCCATCTTTTCTTAGGCCCACCCCTACCATCCACATTCATACTCATCACTCGTCGTGTTATATGACCCTATCCCTCCTCATGACATGCTCAAACCACGCCAACGTTCCACTTCTAAATTTTTCAGTAACTGGCGCTACTTTCAAACTTCCCGTGATGTACTCATTCCTTATACCATTCTAGTTACTCCACACATCCATCTCAGCATTCTCATCTCTGTCGCATGCACTCTTCTTTCATCCGTCACTTTGGTTGCCCAACACTCTGATCCATAAAATACGACAAGTCTATTGATCGATTTGTATATTTTCTCCTTGAGTTTAAGAGGCATCTTCTGATCACAAAGCTACTCGTAATATAACACCAGAAACCTGTCGCCATTTCATCCATCCCACATTCATTCTATTTTTGATCTCCCGATCAATTTCGCCGTCGTTTTGGATGAAGGAGCCAAAGTCGGTCCAAGTTGGTAGAGATTCACCGTCTAAGACGATAGGAGAAAAATTGGAAGGCCCACCAAAGTCACAGAACAGATGTTCAGTTTGAACTTCAAAATATAAAATTTGCCAAATAGTGTGATGATAGTTTAAAAAATTCGAAATAAATTAAAAATTACGAGTAAGTAAGAAAACTAGTAACAAAGGTGTTGTTATAAAATCTTGCGCCGACCGTAAAATATGACACTGGTTACATGGAGTAACTTTAACAAGCCGTTAACGGCTGTTGTGACTAAAGTTGCAAAGCGCTACAATTCACGGCTATTATTAAGCTAATGGTTAAACTCTTAATTGCCCAATAAATCCGAAGATGCAACTGGAAGCTTTACTATTACTGTTAACTGCAGGTTAGGAAATTAGGGTTTTGTGTGCAAATGTGTTAGTTTATGGTTAATACACTTTTAAGTGTTGTTCTTTAAGTGTAACTGGTTCCTTAGAACGTATGGTGAAAGAATTTAAAGTGGCCTCAAATGCTCCTTTCGTGAGCTTGTTTACAAAAAAAACAGTGGCACTCCGGGAGTCTGGACAGAAGTGAAAACTTGAACGAGCCGAGTTATGAACGAATAGGCCGCTTATGGCTTAGAGGTCGAAATAGCAGGTGGTATATAAAGGTAACGAGTTACAGTGTCGCGAGTTCAATGGTTTTGCCCCATCTCAAAAATGCCCAACGCGCATAAACAAGTTTTCACTTCAAAAAATTTTAGCTACCCCCTAGATTTTCAATACAGTTTCTAAATTTTTCTGGTAATGGTACTCCTTCAGATGCCGCTCTCGATCGGTACATTTTTCACCAACGTGGATTTATACGTGCTCCCCAGATTATAAGGCATTGCATTTGATAAGTATGAGTTATGGAACAAACATGTCGGCTTAAACTTATGTAAATTGGCGCTCTACATTGGATATTAGAATTGAATTTTGCAGCGACTGTTTTGCATTTATGCCGTATTTTCTATATTCAAACACTATCACTAATACTACATCCATTAATATTAGAAATCTGACAGTTTTGTGAGAATATAATAGTTTGTATGTTTGTGTTTCAATCAGGCCTAAACCAGCAGACCGATTTGGACGAAACTTACCAAATATATTTATGTACTAAGCCGTCCAGCCTAGAGGTTGAACCGCGGGGCGGCTAGCCGTGTGGCGGGCCGCTTTTCCAGTTTCAATGCCCTATTCCACTCAGATCTGCTAATCAAATCCATTAAGGGATTTGCTTCAACTTTTTCTTATGCAACCGCTTGTGATTGTACACACTTAACCACCACAAAATTGTACTAAAATATAAGGCTGGCCGCCCCGCGGTTCAACCTCTAGTACGTAAGGGGTCTTATAGATCGTAGTCTCAAATAGCATAATGCTATTTTAAATGTTGGTACCACACAATTGAAGCTAGTTTTCTATAATATAACAGAGTCTATATCTATTTTCCATCTGCGTGTCTATTTTAACACGGTGGCGTTATTTTTGATCTTCAATCAAGCGTATTTGGAAGACGTCATAAGTGGCCTCAGTCTTACCAGCCCTATTATGTAACTGAATTGGCACTCATAATCTCATTCTTCTAACAATGGGAAATCGTTTGAAGCTTGCGATTATTAATAGAGTTACGTAAGAGGTAGTTTCCAAACTCGGCAATAATGAGTTCTCAACAATTATGCCATCAATGGAAGCAGTCTCGCGTGTTCGTTTAACTAGACTGCCATTCATGGTCACTTTCCTGCTAAGTAAGTTTGTATGAGGCAGTTTCCTTTGATCCTCCTGTTGGTGAAAGAGCTTTAAGACCGCCTTAAGGCCTCCGTCATGGCTTAACGACTAAGAGCTAGTACACATTAGGCGTTTTCAAACGCGCGCTCTGCTAGCGCGCGCTTCGAGAACCAAGAGTTCTATTGTAGTGTACATGCGCGCGCTTTTGGACAATATCTAATTTTTCCGTCAAACGCACGTTGCACGGGCGCTTCGAGATGCATGAGCCACCATTTTTCTGTACAAGCAAATAATCTCTTCGTCATCCATTTCCGAACTGAGGCAGCCTCTATACTCACCCTACTAACGCTCGTCGAACGCGTGTACGCCTTCAACGGGCTCTCACCGCCGAGCGCCCAATATGTACCAGCTCTTATTAGCCGGGACCGACAATTTATCTATTTATTGCACGAAGCACGAAGCGCTCAGTTGATAATGCCACTGGCGGTCACCCATCCATACTTGTTATTGTTATTTTACTAATGTTTTAATTCCATTTTTGCAGGTAAGTAAAGTCTTGAGACGTAAAAATCCAGAAATCCAATCACATCTACAGAGAAAGGTAAGTCCATTAAAGCTTTACACAAAATCTTTATAGCAATATACCTTGCTACTGAGGTATGTATGTAAATTAATAATTAATTTAGCTTTTATAATAAATAACTAATTTACCTACCAGTTATTGCTTTGCTCTTATATTACGTTGTTAAGTTGTTAATTTTGTTGTTTGTTATGAGTCCGCTACCTAATCATGTAATATTTTCGGTTCCAAAACGGCCCTAACGGAAGACCAGCGCTGGTTGTTCACAACCCAGCATATGCTGAGTTATGGCCCGTTTTGCAACATTTCTTTTCTTTCTTTTATTATATCTTCTGTGTACTTACCTATTTACTCATATGTTGCAAAATAAAAATATTTTCTTTCTTGCTTTCTTTCTTTCTTTCTTTAAATATGTATATCAGAAAATGACGGTAGTGTGGACCAGACATACTCCTGTAGAACCATGACGTAACAAATTGATGGATGAGCACTCCAACTGCAAATTCTTCAAAAAATACGTTATTTTCCATTTGCGTTTCAGGTAGTTTTTAATGCACATGCACATGAATTGTATATAATATTTTTACATGGACGATATCACTCTTGATTATTAGTATAGCGCAAAAACGAAATATCTTAAAAGTCGAATTACTTGTGCTTGATTTCAATTCAACTTAAAGTTTTCAACTCTGAAAAGTTTCCATAACTAGGGGAAATTTTATGCATTTATTATTAGAGCCGTTTCTTTTTAGAAAATATGATATTGTAAGATGTGACCGGCATGTTGCTTTTGGATTTTCAAAAAATGTTAATGGCGCTCTCTTTTCGATTTGTAACATAATTCATAAATAATAAATCACTTTTAGTGGTCGCGCTAAAAAGTAATTTCTACAAGAAAGCGTAAGTTCCTATTAATAATAAATAAAAAAAATGTTTTAAGATATTTTTTAAAATGTATTATTTGGATCACGAAAAAGCGTCGGACTGAATTAAAGTAAGTAACCAATAGGCATGATGACTATTTTGTTCAGAATGCATTGTTATCATATTTCAGTAGAAAATAAAGGTTTTCATCAAACATAAAAATCAAATTTAATATTGAAATTCACGCCAAAACGCTCGTCGTTGTCATGGCGGATGTTATGACGTCACAGCTCACACGTCACAAATACTACGTGAAAAAAATCGGAGACTGCGAGGCACAGTTTTAGTCTGTACACTGTACAGCAAGGCGGTGGATTATCTAAGGTCGACGTCACGCGCTCTGATTGGTGTACAGCTATCATGGCGGATTATTGTAGTTTTTAGATTTATTTTATTAAATAATTTAATAATCTCGACATTATTAAATTATTTAATAAAATAAAATGCATTATTAAATGCATTTTTCTCAACCCTTGAATCCTATTTTATTAGATCAGTTAAATATTTTGGCGATTCTTGATTACTGTCATCATGCATATTATACGTGAACTAATGTCGACTTTGACTAAAAAAGTATTTAACTACTCGGATGGCTTCAGTTATTCTTGGCACTGTGCTTGATTAATGTAATGGACATCTTATCTCTTTAGTTAGAAAGCGGAGTTCCTTCAAATAGCATTTAAGCCTAGTTCGGACTAAGCTACTATTTTAGTCGAGTAGCGAGTAATTTAGTAGTAAAAAAAATACTTATTGACCTACTCGACTAAATTACTTTAGTGTTCAGACACGTTTTGTTACTAAATTACTCGCTACTCGACTGAAATACTAGCCTAGTTTGAACTACGCATTACAGCCACACAATAAAAGAACAGCGTCAGAATGTTAGTAGTTTTTTTTTATTATGCTGACAAATAATGTTTTGCGTCGCTAAAAGTTTATAACATTAAAGTTTTCGATTTGTTTGTCTGACACAAAACGGTATCTTATGAATCGTAAAATAACGTAAAATATACGTTTCAGGCGAGAAGTTTTTCTTGTCCTGAACAAGCGTGAGTCCGGCTTGTAACTACTCGCAGGCTTTTTATGTTTATGGGCGTAAAATGACGGATGAAGTTTATTAAGAATTCAGAGCTTTGTTCTAAGTGGCAAATTGGTCGAAGCCCCGCCAAGTTTTAAGCCTCCGCAATACAACTGCAATCCACACTGCATACTGTTACTGCCAATGACAATGTTGTATGCAAATATAAACCCTATTTGGTTACACAATGAGTCGATTTCGGAACACGGCCTTTTTTAACATTTAATTTTATAAATTTTATTTTATAGATGACATTTTTATATCAATTTCGTTTTATGAACCCGAAACGTTAAAAAAAACAAACAAGAGAGCACTGGTGGTCTAGTGGTAATGGCCCCGCCTTCCGATCGTAAGGTCGTGGGCTCAATCCCCGGTCGTGCCACCAATGAGTTTTTCTGCCGAAAAATGTATGTGCACTATGCAAGTACTCTCAAACGGTGAAGGAAAACATCGTGAGAAAACCGGCATATCGTAAAACCTACAAAGTTCGAAAACAGTTGTCAAGTGCAAGAAAGGAGCCTCTTTGAAGCGAACTTGACTTGACACTTGACACGACAAGAAGAAGAAGAACAAGAATTATTTAAAGTAGAAATATTATTATTATTATTATTTACAAAAAAAAGAAAAGGGCTTTGTCGCTGAGCGACTATATCGCCAAATCGGTAACAAACATCTTAGTCTTCATCATATAGGTCTTCATATTCTTCATGGTTTCACATCACTTCTTGGTTTCTTCTTCTTCCTCTTTTATTCCTTCTTCTTCTTAACCTTCACATATTTCAGAAATGAAACGATAGGTAGATATTGCACATTGACACGAGCTCGAAACGGCGAAAGAAAACATGAGGAAACCCGCAGCTTTAATTCAGCTCCACACGACTATGTCTTGTCTGTGGATAAGGTATGGTTTAGGTGCTACAGGCCTATTCCATCTCAAACAATGTCTCAGGCACTAGCGTTCCTTTGTTTGGTAGGCATAGATTGCCTCCTGACGCTATACATATAAATTACTAGTTGTTCGTCGCGGTGTTACCCTCGGGAAAACTTCACTTTCCCGGGATAAAATATAGCCTATGTTCATCAGGGATAAAGTAGGATTCTAATGGTGAAAGATTTTTTCAAATCGGTCCAGTAGTTTCGGAGCCTATTCAATTCAAACAAATAAATCTTTCCTCTTTATAATATTAGTGTAGATGTAGCATAGATAAAGGCCTATGTTTTATGTATAGAACTCAGACTGTCCTTGGTACTAAGCTGCTTTAACGAGAAGCGGATAATTACCCTTTAAACTAAAAGCTATTTTAGTTCAGGTCTAGCCTCTATATCTTCTTTAAGCCTTTAGAAGCAATAGGATTACTTGCAAATAAACAAAGAATTAAGCGTTTTACTAGAACACTTTGGTTAGTTTTATGTTGTTTGCATAGCCGTTCTTGATAGATCGTTGTAGTTATAAGCAAACTATCTGTTTCCCGTGACTTCGTCCGCATTGTATGCTTTTATCTCGTTTCAACTTACTTTCATTACAATTCCAAATCCATTCAATAGTTTTGGTGTGAAAGATACAGTTGTTCTATATAAATAAATAATAAATAAATAGATAAATAATGCTGGACTTTTCACACAGCATCATCTAGCCCCAAAGTAAGCTTGAGCTTGTGGTATGGGTACTAGATGACTGATAAACTACTTATATACTTTTTGTTTGTAAATACATACATATTATACATAGAAACACCCAGACCCGAGAAAAATATCTGTAGGTCATACAAACATTTGTCCCGCGGCGGGGATCGAACCCGCAACCTTCTGCATCGCAGGCGGACCTTCGCCCACTGCGCCACAGAGGTCGTCCTCCTCGTCATATCACAGGGCTGGTTGGTCTTAATTGTGTGTGTAGATTTGTTTCTGTGTGTGTCCATGGAGCGTTGCATCTACATAAACAATTGAGAGCAACCCGCCTTAGTGACAGTAGGATCAATGCACCGGTGTTAACCAATGGGAAATTGCGTCCTGCGCCTGTGTCTCAACTACAAAGTCATTAAACTAACGGCTGTTTGCTGGACAATGGCCGACGTTCATATAACTTGCTCTGGCATTTGGAACAGGCGGGAATTTAACAGGAAACTTGTGCTGTTTCTTGAACGCCATATAAACGATACCATTCTGGCATACCATTATTGTCTCTCGCCACAGAATATTAGCTCTTGCTTCGTTAAGTTGGAGATATCAAGAGGCAAGAATGTTGTGCTAGAATGGCATCGTGTAAATAGCTAAATGGCGTTTAAGACACTGAGTAAAGCTTAACAAAACTGGCCTGTATCATTTGAGCTATTTATAGATCGTTTTAACCTATCCTTAGATAGAGCAGCTGATTCTAGTGTATTTTTGTAAAGTTGTTTAAAAAAAATAGGTAAGATTATATTTATTAATATTAGGTATATCTAATATTTCCCATTATTTTGTAATCAATGTACAAACCACGATTTGTGATCTTTAAGTTGGTTGAGCACAAGCCCCTCTAATTTAATATGCAAAGATATCAAACGACAGTCTTGTGGATGAATATACAAATGTATATTATGTGCATAAGGGCGTGAGAGTTTAATGGGGATAGGGAAAGTTTGGAAACTATGCGAGTTAAACACTGTCACTGTCACTTTTGACAATACTTGACTATTCTAATAGGTAGCGATGGTCTTGCAACGTCTAACTTCTGCAAAATGTATGTGCCTTAAATGTACGATCTAATAGGTAGCGATGGTCTTGCAACGTCTAACTTCTGCAAAACGTATGTGCCTTAAAGGTACGATACGTCCACCAATCCAAATGGTGTGGCCATCTTCCAAAATCGTTCCGTGATTGGTAAGAACAACGTCGTGAAGCTCTGGATTTCCAAACGGATTGAAATCCATGCGTCTATTTCAAGAACACGTCTACCAAATGGACGTCTCGTGAATGGGTACCTACGTGTATCTTATCATTCCTTAGAAATCTTTAAAGATTCTTGAGTGACGAGGAAATGTACACCGTGTCTTGTTGTGAAAAAAAAAGCGTGAAACAAGTGCTGGGGCCGTATTCGCGTTCTTATTTTCGTTCTTCTCTTATTTCCGACTTCAAAAGCCAATTTTTCGGTTTGTAATATTTGTTCCTAGGTAAGGACGTTGATCTTATCGGCCGAATACAATGTAGCTCGTAGTAAGAAGCATCCGAATATTCATCGAACGAATGAAAAACGAACGCGAATAACCCCCCTGGTAGTTCCGAACAACGCAACGACAGCGCAATATAATTTCTTTTATGACGCCATCTAGTTGTATAATAAAGAAACAAGGATAGCCTATCCCCAAACGATGTCCGTAACTCCACTATTCACAGTATTCACGAGGTATTCACCTACAAATTACTATCCTACCCTCATTACCTAGAAACTGGAGCAGGCATCGTCTTCATCAAATTAATAGGGACCCTAAGGGATAAAACCTAACTCAACTAGGATGGGATGTCTCCTCAATCATAAAGGGACACTACCCTCTGTAGATTCCTTTTAATTCATTCATAGTTGTGTCATGTCACATTTCTTAGGCCTATACTCGTACGGTCAGCGACAAAAGTTCATGAACATTTGATGTTTTTGAATCTTCAATATCTTCGAAGTTCGTAGGGTTTTAGATTTTATTATTATAAATGATTAATATTTATAATTTATTATTGATTAATAAATGTTATTATAATATCAACGATTTCATGACAGATAAATTTTGACATTACCTAATTTCTATTCTAATATTTGACCTGTTACAATAACTAATACTAACCAATGTTTAAATTACAAATCTATGTGAAAATTAATTTGAATAGTTACTTAATATTAATCTGAATGTACAAACTGTAACATTTGCATGCTAATCCTAGTAGAACATGATTGAAACCAAAATATTTCAACACGTAACCTACATTGTGTTCAAGCAAATAAACCATCTTTATCTTTATCTTTATCTTTATGAAACTTCAACTTACATTGGATGTTTTGCCTTGCACCTTGCACCATTACTATTATGCAATACACAATTACAATATACAATATATATTATCAAAATAGGAAAATTTCCCACAAATAATGATGAAAATGAAACGAAAAACTTTAAAATCTCCAATTGTTCATAAACTTCTGTCGCTGACTGTACCTTACGGGAGTGATATAATAGAGCCGTATTCGTCGAATGGGGTTGTGCCTCGACTTTCAATCCGAAGGTCGTGGGTTCGAATCCTGGGCGTGCATAAATAGATTTTTCGTTTCGTAAAATTTATATGCACTTTAACACGAGCTGAAGGAAAACATCGTGAGAAAACCCGCAGCTTAGTCAGCTCCACACGTATTGACGTCGTCTTTCCTGTGAGCCAGGCTGATTAAGCTGAGGGGATGGTTTAGGTCCTGGGCAAGCCTATTCCATCTCAAACTATGTCCCAGGCACTACAGCGTCCCGTTAAGTGTTGACATGAATTACCTCCTGCCTGACGCTGTATAATCATCTATTTAATTATAGATGTAAAGGCCTAAGTTACGGGATTGTAGTTGCTAGTAGTAACATACGAGTATCACTCCCGTACGCCGGACTTACCTTTGATGCAGCATAAATCATCTCGTGTTGATGTATGATGCCGATGAAAGGCTCGTTTGCAAACATATTGCTGCTTATTATAAAAACGTAAAACCTTGGTTGAACCCCATGTTGACACATGTCAAAACAAAACTGTTACCACAAAAAAGCGTTCTATGTACGAGTATTTAAAGATCGTTTTTCTAGGGACAGTTTTTTAGTTAGACTTGGTCTAAACTCGGCTCATTTTCTTGTAATAAGCCCCGTATTGATTCAAAGTTTATAGGATTATTTCATAGGAAAGATAGTGAAAACATGTGATAAAACTCAAAATTGTCTGAACTAAAATGTAATTAAGTCTATTCTCCCGTAGAGGTAAGCAGACTGCACTTACTATAGTATTCCGGCGTCAGGTGCTCGTGCTCGTAATTAAGGCTTTCATTACTCCTTCATTAGTGCCGACGGCCAATTTACAGCGCATCAACTATGCAGTGGCGATGGAACTCACTTAAATGTCTTTGTTAGAATAATAGAATTGATTTATAGTTAGACTAGTTTCCGCCCAGAGCTTCGCTCGCGTGGTACCAAAATGTATAATTTGCTTTATGAAAACATACTCACATAATTTCAGATTTATATTATTTGTAGGATTATTAATATTAGTTTTAATGTGATAGTAGGATTGAATGCTTAAAAAAATTGTTAGACTAAATCTGGTTAAAGAACTTTATTATAGAGATGTGCTCTTTAACACTATTAATTTTTGAATGTGGCCACACTATTAGGTTAAGCCTGTAAAAATAGATAAGAAGTGGTAAATAAATAAATACTAAATAAATTTTCCTCCAAAGATATTTACATTTCACGGGTTAATTTACATTTCAATCACTTAAAAATATAGATACGTATTTTTACAGGTAGGTAGTAATGACAAAAGAGTTTTGCTGAAACCTCTTGGGTATTTAGTGGCCATCTTTGAAAAAAAAAAAACATTCTAAATTACCTGTTATTGAATTTAGTTTGAATCAAAATCGCACCAGGGCCTTGATTCATAATACAGCGGAATGCATTCGGTTCGGAATCGACTGACAGCAACCAATCACAGTGCAAGAAACGTCAAATTCGGATCAATTCCTGCACTGTGATTGGTTGCTATCGGTCGATTGAGACCGAATGCATTCCGCTGTATTATGAATCAAGGCCCTGGCCAACATTTTCCAAATAAAATTACAAGTCAACGAAATAGCACAAATCATCTTCATGTCAACTAACACACCTTATCGTTTTCTAAAATTCCATTTCTTTATAAATATTTATAGAATTAAAGCCTTAACGGCGAAGTGAGCGGCAGTCAGCATTAAGTAGCACGTAGCTTCGCAGCATTTGTCGTGGAATTGAGATATTAAACCACTGGACACTAAGAAATGAAAACAAAACACTTTTCTCCTACTACCACTCTGTAAGTTCGGATGAGTTAGTAGCCAACTCTGGTGACGATGTTATACGTTATGGGAATCACAATGGTATATATTTTTTTATTATTTTAGTCATTTTATAGAAAACTCCTTTATAAAACGAGAGTACTTTTGCAGAACTAGTGTACAAAAATTGTCGCGGTGGAAATCAAACAGCATACGGCACCTGTGAGGCATACCTTGTGCGACACAGGTAGGCCTTCGCCCTCATGAGCCATGTTACTGGCAATCCTAGAACCAGGCCAATTTTTGACTTGTTCAGAGTTCAAAGATTCAGATTGTGTAAGCTAGATTTGAAGTAATCCTAAATTGTATGTCTCGTAGCTGTATGCTCTACGGCGTAGCAATAGCATTCGTAGCACGTCTACGCTCGCTAAGAGCGGCCAATCGACTGAGTCTTGCATCGGAATAGATTTCATTTAATATTTATTTACGTTCTGAGTCTTCAAGAGGCTAAAATTATGCTGTGTTTTACCTTAAACAGTATTTTAAGAATGGTTCCAACCTAGCGCAAAAGAACCCTTTGAAATCCTACTAGATATATACGAGTATTATATTAAAAATGCAAAAGTTTTTGTAGATGTGTAGATGCTCTTTTACGCATAAACCTATGGTTGTATCGTGAACAAAGTGTTAAACAATTAATTGATACAGACAGCAATTATCTTGTATCGAATTGAGCAATTATCTTGAAATCGAGAACTTGTTGAAGAAACTGTTTTTTTTTTAAGTTTTTACATGATAAAAAGGGATTGTATTGTATTGGTTTTCGATGGTTTTCGACAGAATACCAGCGCCTCGCTACCTCGCTGTGGCGAGGCATTATGCTGAGTCGAAGCCCTTTTGCTGCTGTAGCACACATACATGACAGGCTTTTTGTTTTTTACTTGTATTCTCTTTTTTTTTTGTTTTCATTTTGTTACTGTATTTTGTGTGTGCTTGAGTGGCAAATAAATAAATGTCTATGTCTATGTCTATGTCTATTGTAGGTTGCCTGGAAAATATCGCTTCTTAGCGATAAGGCCGCCCATTGTATATTTTAATCTACTTTTTCTTTTGTTCTTTGTTTATTTTAATTTTATTAATGGTAGGCAATAAATAATTTTCATTCATTCATTCATTCATTCATTCATTGTACAGATACTGTATTGCGTGCCAAATAATAACAATTTATAAATATGGTATGTTTGTAGAAACTCAACTATGTACGTGTCTGTTTCTGCTTGTATGTAGAAAATCTCTCAGATCATCGCAAGAGCTTTCAGAAATGTCTGATGGAGTAGTGAAAGCCACGTCCAAAAACATATATTCACTAACGCACATATAAAAAACTTAGTCACGTGTTTCACATTCAGTTTTTTTGCAAGTGTTGCAATTTATAAAAGCAAAAACTTACGTTAATGTTGCAAAATGTTGCCAACATCTCGATTCAAGATAAGTCGACTTTGGTACAAAATGTTTCCATGCATCGTCCACAGACTATCAATCAACTTGGAGCTTGTCACTTTACCTTGAACTTTTTGGCAGCACTTTCAATCTCACTAATTCACGGTACAGTTGGCAACAGAAATGTATTGATCGTTTAAAAAGATGGTCCCTTGGTTCATTGATGTCTTAAATCTGTGAATCTACATAAATAAAAAAAAACAATGATTGTTTATACAGGGTGTAAAAAGACGTCTACCGAAGCCGAAAGGGGTTACAGCATTCCAACACACAACTAAATCCAAAAGCATTTTCCGAAAAAATCATTATATCCGTTTAGTTTGTTAGAAAACAGCGTTTGAAGGTTACTGTTTGCGTATGTACTGGGCGCGTTGTTTTACGTAGATTGCTGGATTTTGAGTTTTTTTAATTGTTTTTTCTGTTATTAATGAAATTATCAGGTAATTATGGTCTTATTATGTTGTCCTAGTAGTAAATAACCGAAAATAACATAAAATGACGTAGCAAAGTCAAATATGTTTACAATCATGGTCTGATTGCAACCCCTCAGTTTTCGGTAGTAGTCTTTTTACACCCTGTATGTACTCACAGCATGCTTTTTGGCTTTGACTTTTGCGTTTCAAAACCGTTGATCAGATTGTAATAAAACTTTGGTAAGGTGTTCTGGAGACGCCCACGAAGGTTCCTAGCTAGCGCATGTGTATATCCATACTAATATTATAAATGTGAAAGTAACTCTGTCTGTCTGTCTGTCTGTCTGTTGTCTGTCTGTTTGTTACGCTTTCACGCCCAAACCGCTGAACAGATTAAGCTGAAATTTGGCATAGTTAAAGGTTATACGACGAAGGACATAGGCTATTTTTTATCCCGAAAAAAATGAAAAAATCCCGAGGGATCGCGGGTCACACCGCGGGAGCGCAGCTAGTTATGTATAATACTACAATCAGAGAAAAAACGTAGAGCATTGCTACGAAACACAGCTACGTCTCTACGACTGCTACGCTGCGACAGACCTACAAAGATTAATTGTCTTGCATACTTCAATATTACAACCAATATTTAATTTATAAAAAACTTTCTAGATTAACATCCATTGATGCACGGCTGGGATTTGAACCCACGACCTTCGGATTGAAAGTCGAGGTACAACCCCATTCGATCAACACGGCTCATTAACATAGGTCCTGTTAAAATAAAGAGGTTTTTCGTGGCAACCAATTTTGAAACTTAGACTTAACCTTGGGGAACCCCAAGGCGCGGTACATTCTCTCGATCTTTCGTGCATTCCGGATCAAAATAAAGTCTGACTTTAATCGAAGGAATAATCATTTAATGCAATTCTGTGGCTTCAATTGAGATGGATTCAGGGCTCATTTGCAACTTCGTAACTAAATAAATAAACTTTCTCGAAATGATAGAATCGGGATAATCGAGTTAGCGTACCTCCAGGAGCTTCTCGAATTAAATGGAACTCCGTTTTTACTTTCTCATTACTTTTCAGTAAATTAGATTGACGGGTTTTTGATAAAGAGCTGAATTTTAAGTTTATTTCTAGTTAAAAAATATTTCAAATGGCTGTCTGGGAATTTCTTCGACAGTAAGCTAATTAATTTAGAGATCGCTTTTTAGCGATAAGACCGATTGTATATCATAGTTAAGTTTTTTTTGTATGTTTTAGTTTTACTTTTTATGTGGTGTGCAATAAAGTATTTTCTATCTATCTTTCTATTTCTACTTTTAAGATTTTGGTGTTTTCGATATTGTATAGAACTCTAGAATGTCAAAAACCGTTATTTAGCCTATTAAAAAATCGAGATTAAAAATATTCAAGTCAAAGTGAAAAGTAGAAAAATAACCTAAACCAATGACTCGAACAAAACCAACAGCTGCGTTCATAAATATCAAAGCATCGAATCAATTGCTGTTTGTTACCACAGGCAATTTAGAATCGGCCCGCGGACTAGGAAACGTCATAATCATATGATAGGTGGTGCGCAATGCGCCCACCTGTCGCGGCGCGCCTGCGCCCGCCGTGACGTCACAGGGCTCGCGCCCGGGCTAGCGCCTGCCACCGCTCATCACCATTGATCACACTAATCCAATAAACTAACTCCCCAAAAATCGACACTTACAATCTTGAAAGACTTACACACAGCAGAACGCATAGCTCGACCAGTCCCGCAACTTATCCAGTTGCTAATCCAAGATAACTATTACATCAATCGCGGTAGTTGCCGGGCGCATGCGCGACAGCGCCGGCGCGGCCCAGTCTCGGCCCGGCCGCGCTGCCCGCCGCACGTGTCTCGCGGGCGCCCGACCGGCAGCGACTCGCCCGCTGCCTCACGACAACCTCACCGAACCATCCCCCGATCGACTCTCCCCTACCTCACCTGTCACCCGTGAGTTACCGACAACTTTCCAGTGATAAAAGCGGAGCGACCACGTGCCCGTTGCGTAAGTCGCGAAACTTAGCGAACCTCTTCTCCTATTGACACGCAAGAAAAACAATGCACAGATATCGATCTCGATGTTTATTTGGCATGGCGTGAGGTTCATGTGTTTGTGGCTCCGCGGCCGGTCGACTGGAGCCGGCGAGACTGGTCACCCGTTCCTTACGGGGAGTTCACACCGCGGGCGCGGTCTTTTGACCGTGTACTACGCAAGTGCTGGTTGACCTTAAAATCGAGGAGCACTAGAGAAAACGCGGCCCTAGTAACCCGCCCGGTTTGTTTATGACGCTGTAAAACTGTTTATAGAATGTCACTTATCATTAGCGAGCTTGTTCAGGCGCGTGACCGCTCGGAAAGCGGTACGTATGTAATCTTCGAATTAATATTCCGAGCTATAATTCTGTACAGCTGTAACCCGTAATTTATGTCTCTAGCTGTCGTAACGGCGACCCTAGAACGTAAATTTCATTTCTGAAATTGTTTTATCCAAGGCTCTCTCGAGCTCCGTAAATATTTATTGAGCTTTGGCTAATTTCGTCGTATTTATATTCTAAGCTGAGTCTTCGAATTTTTTAATCGTCTCTAATGACTTCTCCCCCTAATTAATGACTCTTGACACTTAAGAAATGGGAATTTTCCGGGAAATTAGCTTTACGAGCTGATGGAAAAATATCCACTTCGTCAGCGTTCCGTAAGATATTTGACCGGCCTTTAAAAAAACTCTTTGAAGATTCTGCTAATTAAAAAATGTTATTTGATGAAGGAAAACATGAGAGAACACAACGTGAGGAAACCTGCAGCTCCACACGTATTGACGACGTCTTTCCTGTGGGCCAGGAGCTGATTGGACAAGCATATTACATCTCAAACAATGTCCCAGGCACTACAGCGTCCCGTTGAGTGTAGGCATAGGTGGCCTCCTGACGCTGTATATATCATGTAGTATAGATTTAAAGTCTTGAGTTTTATTTTAGTTTAATTTCTTTAATTCGTAAATAAATAAACCGGGTCTCAAAATTAAAACCAAAAAAATAAAACTATTAAACCAAATAATGCTGATTTTCTTTTTCTTATTGCGGCGACGGCCCTCTGTCACGTATGAAGTGCTAACTTTTGCTTATACGTAACGGGCCAAATTTCTTAAATGGCGATGGTCAGGCCACACAACGGGGAAAATAAAAATAGACCAAAATCCGTTTTATTCTGGTATCCCCGAGACAGGAAAAGGAAACGAGGGAGGCAGCTAAAGAGATGGTCAGACGAAATAAAAGAAATAGCGGGAGGAACCTGGTCAAGTGTGGCAACATCAAGGGAGAATTGGAAGATGTTGGAAGAGGCCTTTGTCAAAAGACAAACTGAAGCAAAGTAATAAATTGTGGAAAAATAACATTAGGTCAAAGCATGTACATATTTTCTAAAATAAAAAGGCTTTATTATTATTATTTTGTTTGTCAAAGTTTGACATCACGGAACTATAGAGTCCCGGACCTTTGATAGGCATGCATGGGGTGGAAGAATTTTCATGTCTATTTTTATTATTATAGACGGGCCAAATATATATTAAGGCGATCTCTCTACTCTAGATATCTTCAAAGAATAGACAAAAGATCTGAGAATGTATACCGCGCCCTGGTTACACAGCCGTAATCCTATTTTATCTTATCTTAAGGTTCCCGCTAGCCTTTGAGTTCCGTATACTCGAAAAAGCTGAATAATAGCCTTATTTATCTCTAGTGTGCTTACAGTAATTCACAAAACATGTGAGCCTTAAGATCTCTGAACTAGAAAGCTTAACATGCCCTAATAGGGGGCAAGGCAAGCCTTCTCAAGCCCGAAAATTTGCGGTATATGTTTTAATTAGTTTCTCTTTGATAACCCCGGGGTTGAGGAAAAGTGTGATAAGCAAAGTTTTATCCTTCAACGCTTTTTTGTCTTGTATAATGTTGAGAGCGCGGAAAAATCCGCTCAGTCATAACAATCCGTCAAAATTAGTACCTTTTTAATATAGCGTTCTTAATCTTTTGTTACGCCCACTGTCAAATTAATCTAGAGTGCCATTAGCATGTGTTTAGTTAGATTAAGTCCTTTGAAGATGTCTTGATTTCGTATTTGGCACATGTGTACCAATGGAAATTACATTTAAAATACTCTTATAATAAAAAAAATTACATTGTAAAACATTTTTTTCAGCGAATTACTATAAATTCAAAAAATATTTTCTTTTCGGTATGGCAACACTTACATAATCTCCGTAATGATAAGAAAATGACGTATTAACACCACTTACCATGCGAAAAGGGTTATGTCCAAGTTGTTTTCATACATTAATATTTAAGTAGGGCGACCTTAAGAATAAGGAAGTACCGCTTTGCATAATATGAGGGTAGTCACGTCAGGAATTATGTCCGAAATAGGGTATTTAGATTTAATCACATTGAATGTTGTGGGCTGTAAGTGAGTGGAATTTGGACAGGTTAAACACCTATTTGATATAGATAAATGGCGAACTCGAAAGTTTATTGAAAAGATATATCTTACTGTTTATGTTATGAGCGATGGGTCAACGACAAAAAATAATCATTTTTGGATGTGAGGCATAATACTGGTTCCATTACGACGACCTCTGTGGCGCAGTGGGCGAAGGTCCGCCTGCGATGCAGAAGGTTGCGGGTTCGATCCCCGCCGCGGGACAAATGTTTGTATGACCTACAGATATTTGTCTCGGGTCTGGGTGTTTCTATGTATAATATGTATGTATTTACAAACAAAAAGTATATAAGTAGTTTATCAGTCATCTAGTACCCATACCACAAGCTCAAGCTTACTTTGAGGCTAGATGATGCTGTGTGAAAAGTCTAGCATTATTTATTTATTTATCATTATCAACTAAGCGCTTCCGTGCTTCAGAGGGCACGTTAAATTGTCGGCCCCGGCTTAAGTCGTAAAGCCATGACGGCCAGGCGGCCTAAAAACTCCGTCACCGTTGGCCACTAACTCCAAACTTGATGATTAAAGGCCTTAGCTGAGTTTCATTAAGGTTCATCCCATCTGCTTGAAATCGCCCAACGCCTTCGATCACGAATATATTAGAGCAAACAATATTAAAGCTCGACTGGAACAAATTGAACGGCTGTTCGCGTTTTAATTAAGCGTCTTATGAGATTTTCACTGAAAATGGCAAACGCCATGATTTCACTCGCTCGGTGCCTGAATAAATTATAATATACGGGAGCATGCGTCATTCCATCTTTATTTAATGCCTTTTGAAGCGTTCAATTCTTACGCTGTATTATACATCATCAATATTTATTGATTACTAGCTGCGCTCTGCGGTATCACCCGCGGTCCCTTGGCAATACTATACTTTTCCGGGATAAAACATATTTATATCTTGTGCTATTCCAGACTCTTATCTATTCTGTGTTCATCTAAATCCATTCAGTAGATCAGTAGAACATCTGGGCCTGCAATGTCCTGTCACGTATGAGATGCTTACTTCTGCAGTTTTGGAAAACGTATTTTCATAGGTCTCTGACTGAGCCCTTAGACACATTTAAAGACCTTGAATTCCCTGAAAAATATATAAAACCAAGAGTCGTGATCTTGTTTCGTTTATTCTTAGGGCGTGCGTCGTCATTGACATGTCTGATATTGAGTTTCAGATTGTCTTATTTATTGTGTGTAAACGTGTAAGGCGTGTGTGTAAACACGCCTTTTTAATATGCATCTGAATATTATTTCCCACCTTTTTGTTGGGGAGTGCTTTTCGCTCTGTTTTTGCTCATGTATACCTCGCTTAGAATCGTGGTAGTCTAACTAGTACTAGCAACCTTAATTTTATAAAATCTATTAAGAAATAAATAAATTGGGTTGTATTATGCAATAAATAAAATATGAGACGCGTATACAAACTAGAGCATTGCAAATTGAAATACAACTTATGCATTAAAATAAAAAGATACACAAACTCATAACCGCTTAGCAGTCATCGTAACGATATTAAGTCGTAATGATATTAAGTCGAATTGGAAAATAAAAAGACTGATTCAAATAACACCCAAAACTTGCCTCAAACATTCCGAAGTAGCTTCAGCAAACAAATTACATACAAAAGAAAGTATAATTAGTCAATGTCCGGGGAGCTCCCATTTGTCAAGACCAGAGGTGACCCAGTGCTGTTGTCAAAAATAATTAAAAAAACATTGCCTATGAAGATTTGTTTATACAACTGGATAATTAACTTTAAGTACTCGCAAGGAGAGTCTTGATTTAATTTAATTTATTAACATTTCAAAATGATAGATGTCGGGATTTCAATCTTTATCTGTATAATCAAAGTATAATAGGTATTTAATTATTGAAAGTAGACGCTATTCAAATTCAGCTAAAAAATTACTGCCTTTGCTCACTTAATCAAACAAAGACATTTGTACAATAGTAATTATAGGTACCGTTTGATAAAGTTTTTCTTAACCTGATCGCAATTTTGGCCGCGACGTACGCGTCGCAGTCATTTTTCTATATAAAAAATGCTGATGACGTCAGAAAATGCGGCTGGCTTCTGACGTCTCAGCATTTCTTCTATTGAATGTCAATTCAACGGCGCGGATAGGTCTGCGACCACCCTTACCCGCCTTCGTGGAAAAATTATACCAAAGATAGATTCTATGTTATTAGGTTCGTATGAGCCAGTGGCCAGCTCTGGTGGCGGAATATTTAGGCCGCTTAAAAGGCTAGGTAGGTATTTACTCTTTACGATTTTACCTAAGAACTTCTACAAAGGCCTTTTTCCAGCAATGAACTGGATTTTCTCACTCAGACGAGTTTTATTTGGGTATCTTTTACGATTGTGCTTTTACGCTTATCCGAGTCTTACTATAATGTCCCTGCGCTACATTTTACTTATAAAGTCTCTTTACGATGTGAATTACATCGTAAAACAACTGAAAAATGAAATAAAGCTCACTTTGGCTTAATAAATGGCCTCTTACAGGTAATGGTCTCTTACAAAAACTGAATTTTGTATGGTTATCTGCAAGGAAAAAAGTCATATTCAAAGCAGATCATTGGATCCTGTTTTAAAACCTCGCGTTATCTTCCTCTAACCTCAGGTGTTGTGACCACCATACACAATGTTGATGACCTCTGTAGTGTAGTGGGCGAAGACCCGCACGGAAGACGCACGAGTTCGATTTTGGCGGCTAAACTGTTTGATCTATTTGTCTCGTGTCTTGGTTAGTTTTAATTTCCAAAAAAAAGTACCTATGTAGTATTTCCGTCATGGTACCTACCCCTAACACAATGCTCTGCTTACTTTGAGGCTATGTGAAAAAAAAACTTAGGCCTTTACAATCCATGCCTACACTTAACGGGACGCTGTAGTGCCTGGGACATTGTTTGAGATGGAATAGGCTTGCAGAGCCCCTAAACCATCCACTTAGCATACTCAGCCTGGCCCACAGGAAAGACAACGTCAATACGTGTGGAGCTGACTAAGCTGCGGGTTTCCTCACGATGTTTTCCTTCACCGTTAAGAGCTCGTGTTAAAGTGCATATAAATTTTACGAAACGAAAAATCCATTGATGCACGGCCGGGGTTCGAAGCCACGACCTTCGGATTGAAAGTCGACGCAAAACCACATTCGGCCAACACGGCTACTAACTAGGTTGTGTGAAATGCCCGGCATAATATATAGTTCTTATTAGATCGGATGTGTAGTTTACACTACGGTGAATATACGTGGATATAGAGAATACAGGCTTTTAAATTCTTGTGGTAGAAACACACTGTACCTCTTACGTCAGTACAAGTTCGCTACATTTCGACAGGCTGGTTTACGGCGCCATAAAACTGTTGAATTAGATAAGGGCAGATTGTGTATGAAAGTCGTAACCTGACAGGTTAGTTGCTGGCTTCAAGTTTTGCCTTGTTTTTACCTCGGTTACGATTTAATGGCTATTTTGTTTATTGTAAGTGGTTTATTTTTGTATTTAACACTTAATACTTTTTATTATTATTATTTATATTATACACTTACTACACAAGGACAAAAATAAAGTATTCCCGAAGATATATCCGTCAGTTGCAGACTGATAAATAAATAAATAAAAAGGTCTACGGAGGTCTGATTAATCTTATCCTTGAAGTTCTTTAAGTCGGGTTTCTTTTAAACGTGATTATTTGACTACTATTGTTTAAAGGTCTTACAGTTTTAAGAACGAAGTTCCTTTTCGGACGGTATCGAGGATGGAGGCTAGAAAAAAAGCGATCGATTTCACCGTCACGACATATCGCTGTCTCCGGGGAATAAAAGGATAACTGCAAAAACACAACTTTACAGGAGAAGCAAAAACATGTTTTCGTTGATAACTTCACAAATTGTTCAAAATGGTGCGCATAGTAGTGCGCAAAAAAAGATGCGCAGAGTGCGAAAAGTGCTGCTCAAGGTGCGCAAAATGTTAAAAATGTCAAATGTACAAACTTCGTTCCAACCGAGTGTTCCACGACACTCACGTACTTTTTTGTAATTTTTTACGTCTCGCATCTCCTACGTCTCAGCCAATCATTAGAACCCAGTCATAGAAGTCATGCGTGACTCGTCCAAGTATTCAATACTTACAATAACTATTTTATCAGAAAATTACTTCATTTAGCGTCAAGAAATAAGTTTTGTTACAACCATAGTGGCACGTTTAGCGGTGAGCCCCACTTTCGCTGAAGTTGTATACTCTGTAATCGGCAAGTTTCGAACGGTATTTAGTTCGCTTCAACTTTCTATGAAGTAATTTTCTGTGTTGTTAGCGAAAATGCCTTTTCTTTTACCTCATGTTAGTTGTGACCTCTTGGCGCAGTGGGCGAAGTCCTGCGAATGCGATACATCGGCTGTGAATGAAACTAAAATAGATCTTTCAGATATACCTTCCTCAATGCTAAACACACAATAACATAGCAAGTATTTCCTTCTAAGGATCCCATAGAAATACCGTCGATTCTACCCCTTTCAGGGTAGAATCGACGGTATTTCCCTCGTAAAGCAATACCGATAGGAATTATTTCCTGTACTCACTGGCTCGAGGTAAACACCGTAATTTAGTATTTCGCATTGAGACGTTCCGATAGCAAAGCCGCTTATGATACTGAGATTTCATTGAGTGAATGAATGAACTGATTCCGTATAATGTTCATATAATTTTGACATAATAATAAATACAACTCAACAGTCACAGACATATTTATTACTAGCTGATTGGCAAACGCTGTTTTGCCAATATCGCTATTAAAAATTATGAAACTTGAAACTCCATATCAGCCCTTTTTGAGGGTTGTTTTGAAAAACCCTGAAACACGTGTCCATTTATTTTTAGTATTCAAACTGGGTTTCAAGTCAAATCGCTCGACGCATTTAAAAGGTCATACAAACGTTTTCACTCCTTTTCAACCCTTTGGGGGTTGAATTTGGAAAATCCTGCCTTAGTGGGTGTGCATGTTATAAAAGGAAGCTACTCTCCAAATTTCAGCTTTCTAGCTTCAGTGGTTTCGGCCATGATGAGTCAGTCTTCACGATTTAACGTTGCATTAGGAACAGTTCTTAGGTCATTTATTTAATTAGAGATATTGTATACGACTAAGTCAGAAGACATATAGTCAGTACAATCAATTCCACCTGTCTCAATCTAATTGATGTCTCATCGTATTAGAAACAATACGCACCATTAACGTATATCGATAGTGTTGTAGATATTATGCGTTAATTACTCCAGCTCAATCCATAAATCAGGTTGCTGTATTTGCCTATCCCTTCAACGGCCATCAGCGCTTGATCGTCGCTTAAAGCGATTGTTGTTTGTACAGATTGCTAAAGATTTATGTGTGTGTTCTTTGAGAATACATGTAAAAGGACAACGGGCATAAAAACTTTAGCAGTACTCTGTTTGACACAAAGAGCACTGCTCTAAGGTTGCCATGACAACCAATAACTTTTGACTTTTCAAAATGACGATGTGATTGCGTTTTACTATGCTTTCCACTTTCAGTAAATCCAAAAATGAATTCAGTGTTTTCATGGGTTGGATGGAACAAGGTAGTTCTATGACAAAACAATGCGCAGACGAAGTCGCGCCCGGGTCCAGAAGTATATTACTAATGGCGAACTTCATTAGGTATTATTTTTATCAGTGACTTTTTCTTCCTGATAACAAAACTATAGATGGAATATAAAAACTAGACGTTACTGAATAAATAAATAACACCCAACAGTCGAAAAATAGGGCTTCACTAGAACTCCCAGTATATAAGACTTTAGAAATTTCAATAACGTAAGTCGCTAGCTTTCATTCAGTGATCTAGATATCCTGAACCAACGGTATCAGTTTCCATCTCATTTAGCCTCGTCTGAGGGTGAATGAGCGCGAATTAGTTGCGTGTCGCCGACGGAACGAGATACGAAATACTGAACACTCCACAATAATGCTCTCAATAAATCGGCAACGAACTGGCCGAATGCTAACTGAGCTAAAAACGAAAAAAACAACTGTGTTCCAAGTTTGATAAGAGGAAGTGTGTTTTGTCTGCTTTTCAAAAACGTTCTTTTTTTGAATGGGGATATTGTGATCTTTGAATGTCTTTGATAAGCAATAATCATCCATCGCCTCGTATATAGCCTGATTAGGCGACGTAATTTATTGATTTGCTTGTTGGGCGCCGACTCAAAATTACTTAGATATACACATAGTTTATTAAGGTAAGTTAAAAAAGGTTTTACCTATAATTTTTTGCTTTTCAGTTCTTTCGGCGGTTTAATTTTTTGTTAAAATGTTTTATTGAATATTAAAACCTTTATGCTCCTAATTTCCATGCGAATTAAATGAATCTATAAGAAAACATAACATTTAAATAAAACCTACCTCGCTGTAATATTGTAAGGATACGTTTTTAACAGAACCAGGATAAAGGACATAAATAAATAAATACATAAATTTGATTTGAAGTCGACAAAACAATGTACATTTTGTGGAACAAATATTTTCACTATTGCTAACTAGATATGTCACTGGCCGCGCCACAAACGAGTTACGTAGGGATTTGTGAGTCACACGGTAGCCGCGAGTAACACTCCTCAAAATATACCGTGTGGTCACGAAGTTCGGCGTCAAAGGAGATTAGGTTCGTTTACACTTCCCTTGCAGCTTCCACTACGGATTACGTAAATGGCAATTGACTGAAGCTTGAACAGTGAGAATTCAAAATGGCGTGGGGTTATTGGTCAGCGTCGTCGGTGATGCCCGATCGTGGCCGAAGTCCGCGACGAGCGGGGACTTCCGCCCCTGTGCATCCGAACCCGCCGACTGCGAGAGAAGTGCTGGAAGCGCACGATGAGAGTATCATCCACACCGCGTCGACGTCGCGGGACAGTCGCGAGCATTCAGCATCGCCGCATTCGTCATCGAACGGAGGTCACTCATCCCACCACCATGACGTGCGACACGCGGTTCCGGCTAGTGCACTTTTCGGGGATAGCTACGGAGATTTGTCGCGGAGACCGTCTTTAGATCTAGGGTCAGTGAGAAGTGCGTTGGCGTCGTGTTCAGGAGGGGGGACGCTCAGTGCGGGCTCGACTTTGACTCGAGGTGGGACGTTAGCGGACTATTTGCCCCCGACGCCGTGTCCGCACCACCATAGGGTATACGTAGACCACCACAAGCACTATGAGCAGCCGATCCAGCCTGTGCATGTGGGCGTGCCGCACCACTCGCACTCACACTCGCACGCGTCCAGCAGACACCATACTGATGATGAAGATGACCTTGAACCGGCCTATGCTACAGGTGAGTTTATATGAATAGCGAATTTGTTTGGCCGTTTTAGTTCGGTAGGTTTAAATGTGTTATTTTTAGCAGTGGATGTCATGAATCATTTTGACCTTAATATAGTGACCTGTTATTTGACTATCATGCAAAAAATGAGATTAAAAAAAAATTAAGAAGTTGAGATTTTTTTTTATGATAAATAGGTTGGCTCTTAACCTCGAATATTACACAGGCAAGAATGAGGTCTAGGATGGATTGAGCCTACCCAGAAGGTAGGTAGATAATGCTTGTTTGTGGCTCCACCAATCTTGCTTGTGGCTTTTTGGAATCAGGAATCATGATCTAAAAATCTGTTAAAATTTTTTGCGTGTACTTACACCTATTGTTTACTTGCCACAATAAGATTCCTACGTGTAAAAGCCCTCCTTGACAGTTCATCAAACTTTTCCATCAAACTTACAAGTACCTTCTTACATTCACAATTGTGTGAAAATAATTGTAAAAGTTCTGTCTTATTCTGTTAATATTTTGTAGCTCCCGCTGCGACCCACTTCCGGCATTCGACGAGTGTTGCCAACTTCGCGAATGAATGTTTGGGGAAATAGGTTTAGTTTGCTTCGTTAGGCTTCCCAGGAATCGCTTTAGATCTATACTTATTATATTTTGGGATGATTTCCGTTACAATGCACCTTAATACACTATCTACAGGGTGTAAAAAGACAACTACCGAAAACTGAGGGGTTTCAATCAGACCATGATTTTGAACATATTTAGCGAAAAAAACAGCAAAAAAAAAATTTGACTTAGCTACTTCATTTTATTATATTTTCTATTTATTTACTACTAATACAACATAATTATTAACCGAATTATTTCATTTTTAAAAGAAAAAAAACAATTTAAACATAAAATTCAGCAATCTACGTAAAACAACGCGCCCAGTACATACGCAAACAGTAATCTTCAAACGCTGTTTTCTCCGGATATATTGATTTTTTCAGAAAATCCTTTTGGATTTGGTTGTGTGTTGGGATGCTGTACCTACCCCTTTCGGCTTCGATAGACGTCTTTTTACATCCTGTATATAAAAGGTATAAATATGTTTGTTTGTAATAGTTACTCTGTGAAACAACAGATAAAATGAATTCGATTCTAAAACTTCACTACTAGGAAGCCCCGTTATCTAAGATAGGCTAAGTGAAGTTGGGATGGGCTGCTAGTTTATTTATAACACAGTAGTATAATATGTCGCTATCATTGCCCTTCAGAAACGAATGCAAGCAATTGCGAGCCCGTAGCGTTATTTGATACAAACTTCAACCTCCCTTTTCACCCTCGTATAGGTTATTTTGGTATTCCTTTCGTAGTATGAGTAACTTAGGCCTTTACATCTATATTAGAGAATTCATACAGCGTTAGGAGGCTATCTACGCTGCAGTGCCTGGAACATTGTTTGAGATGGAATAGGCTTGCCCAGCACCTAAACGTAGGTATCAGATATTGAGAGAAACATTCGACTTACCCTCCGAATTTAAATTATTACTAACTACCGCGCGCGGCTTCGCCCACGTGGTAGCAATTTTGAATAGCCTATAGGCTATTCCAGTTCACTATCTACGCCTATTCCAAGTTTCATCCAAATCGGTTCACTGGTTTAGGCGTGATTGAAACAAACATCCAAACATATAAACAAACATACAAACTTTCAGCTTTATTATATTAGTGGGATACCATACATGGATAAACACACTTCAGCTTTTGAATAAACAAGCTGGGCCGCAGTTAAAATCTAGGGAACACTACTTTTCCAGGATAAAACAGACACGGGCTTAAATAGATCGGAATTATAATGGGGGGGATTTAAATAGGTTTGAGCTACCATAATTTTCATCCAAATCTGTTCAGCCGTTTTAGCATGCATGAGTAACAAACATACATACCGACAAACTTTTGCATTTGTAAATTGTAATATTAGTGTGATTTTAGTCCAGCGCCAGTTGCGTATAACACTAACGGGCTAAGTGCTAACCCTGACACGAAGCTACGAGTAAATAGATTTCCCGCGAATGCGCGCCTAATTTCACATCTAAAGCTCAATATCAAAGTTGGCACCACTGGCTCCCCGGGCATACATCGCATTTTCATTCATTGCTTAATGTACCGTGGTCCGCACGCGATTTTAGACCCTAAAACCCTCAATTTTAATCAACCTTATGGCAGATTATCGCGTGAATTTTTTCGCATGTTGCGTAAAAATGGCGGCATAAATAGACTTTTCCCGCCACTTTCAGGAATTGTTATATTTTAAGCTCTTAAAAATGGATGGAACACTTTATTTATATATTAAATCTGTATAAAGAATTGGCTTTCAATTTTTTTTTTTTTTTGCTTTAGTAAAATAAATTCAGATGCAATAAAAGTGTTATTCCATAATATTTTTTCATTCATTCTTGGGTTCAAGTCCTGGCCTAGCAACAATGGATCTTTGAGCAAATACGAGCTCTAAGCGGTGATGGAAGACAAGACACAGAAAAAACCGACCAAGTGCGAGTCGGACTCGCGCAAAAAGGGTTCCGTAGCATTATCTATAAAAACGGCAAAAAAAATCGCGTTTGTTGTATGGGAGCCCCCTTAAATATTTATATTATTCTGTTTTTTGTTTTTGTTGTTATACTCGTAGCGGCAACAGAAACACATCGTCTGTGAAAATTTCAACTGTCTAACTATCACGGTTCATGAGATACAGCCTCGCGACAGACGGACAGACAGACAGCGCAGTCTTAGTAATAGGGTTCCCGATTTACCCTTTGGATACGGAACCCTAAAAACAACCTCTTAAATATTTTAAAAGGATACCTGAGAGTACCTACTCTTATTGTATTTAATATTTATAACGATACATTCACCACAATGTGTGTTCAACCACAATAATTATGTTATTTCCCGAATAATGTACTCCGAATTGTGCATTGCTCTGAAACAGTTGATCGGGTCGTGTTCGACGTAATTGTGTTTTGTCGGTGTTGTTCACCTATTTTGATCCACTTATCGAACAGTTATTGAAATATTAGAGTATAGGTCAACGAGTGAATGAATGATTCATTTAATTAGCACGTACCTACATAGAAAATAATCTTAACTAGATGCGACAACGCGTGTGTCAAAGTCAAAGTAAAAAATCATTTATTCAGTAGGACCGCTGGGATCACTTTGAAACGTCTTAAAACTAGGTGATTCTACTCCTGTTCCTTCGCGACCAATACCGTGAAGAACCAGGGCAACAAACACATTTTGGGGCCTAGCTTTTTTTAGGTGATCCATCTTAGATCTAAACTTAGGCTAATTTCTTAACTAACTTAGTTGTAAAAGGTGTGCTTAAACAATGCTACTACAAAATGCTAGAACACCACTAATGATATTGCGATGAGTATATCTATAATAGGTAAGTATTATACTTACAAAAATCCAATTCGATAGACTTCAAACCTTAAACTTAAAAAAGTACTATTAAGCCACTAAGCCCCGTCGGACTGTACCTATTTTTATCTCATGCATAAAACTTTACGAGCGAAAATACTTTAAAACTTATAGAGTAACGTTTGAAAGGGAATGAATGAACGAGAATGCTTTACACTTTTACAGTGAATGTCATTATGCGTTCCATTCAGGACTTGATAACGAGCGGCCCACATCAGCACTCATTCACTCGTTCCCATCTCATTTTATTATTCCAGCTTTATGTGGCAAATGCAAGTAGAGTTGGTTGTATTTATAATGTTTTATGTAAAAGCACATTAAAAAGGGATGCTGCGATGACAGACAGACGCATAAATACACTCATCAAACTTAGCATAACAGATCAGATGCGCGTTGGATTTCTGGAATATAGTTTTTAAATATTTGTAGTACGTTTTTAGTACGACAAATACTTATATTATGGCGAACGCAAGTCGAACGTTAGTCTTGGAAAAAAGCACGTGAGTGTCGTGGAACACTCAGTTGCCGGTTGGAACGATGTTTCAACTTTGACATTTGTCAAATAAATTATTTGTATCCTAGAAACGTGTAGCATTTTTTGTTTTGTTTTATCATTAAAAACCTAGTGGTTTTATCACACATCATTCGTTTATAGTATTGTACTAAATCTTGAAGTTCCCAAAGTCTAATTTTCCATTGCAAATGACAAAATTCTATAGCGTGATGAAATCAATTCCCTTGTGTATGTTTTTACTTACAACATGGCGGTGTTGCCCTAATAGAACTAATAGTGTTTTTTATGTTACGTAGTTTTTATATCCTACATTTATAGTGCTTTTGAATCATGCGATGTTTTTTTTCGGAGGGCCTAATACTAATGGCATATGAGGCCGTTTTAGTGGTACCGGACTATGTGAAGAAGCGTGTGGCATAAATTGCATATTTACACTTGAATACTGCGATACATTATTCTCGTGTGTAATTCTCAAGCAACGTAGACGTCCTAGTTCGAAAGACTCTGCATGTGAAATCGCTTTATTTCTGAGTGTACATTCCTAAACTCTATTTCTGAATATCGGCAGGGGCTACCTAATATCTTGAATTAGTTATAAAGTCCTCACAGCATGAGAGTTCACTTATCTCAGTATCTCAGAGCCGTGGTCAAATGGGTTAGTGATCGATCCTAAGGACGTGGGTTCGTGGAAAATCAATAGACTTTCTGTTTATCATTTAGGAAATTCAAGAAACTGAAGTTCAAGGGGGTAGTCATAGTCACAATATCATCCAAATATTATTTGTAAAGAGGTTTTTGTCTAAATTCAAATGTTACTTATAAATAAATAAATACTGGACATTTTCACACAGCATCATCTAGCCCCAAACTAAGCAAAGCTTGTACTATGGGAACCAGATAACTGATTACACTCGTGCTACTTATTATACTTTTTGCTAATTCACTCTAGTCTACCATTAGTAAGCAGGCAGCTAGTAAGTTCGTATGAGTTTTTAGGCCAGTGAGAGTGTTCTTTACAATGTTTATTACATCTGGCAACCCTAAATAGGTCAGGCGGCAAGCTCGACGCTGTCCCGTGAATAAGGAATGGGACACACCGCGCCCGAGCCCTGAAACTTTAACGTCATTGCATAGCGCTGAAGTGTAGGGAGATTCGATTCAATTTTTAAACACCGCAGGAAGTTCTAATTTCGCTCCACGATGGAAGTCCTTTCGGGGTGACGATAATTATGAGTAAACGTGATACGTGTATGTTTTTTTTTAATTAGACAGTTCGCTCTCTGCGCTCCCGCGGTGTGACCCGCGGTCCCATAATATTTTTTTCATTTTTTCGGAATAAAAAGTAGCCTATGTCCTTCCCTGGGATACAACCTTTAACTATGCCAAATTTCAGCTTAATCTGTTGGTGGTTGGTGAAAGCGTAACAAACAGACGGACAGACAGAGTTACTTTCACATTGATAATACTCGTATAAGTATGGATTAGTATGGATATGGATGTGCAGGGTCATCAGGGTGATTCACTTTAATTCGGTCTCATAATAAACAAAGCTTTTAATATGGGTCAGATAAGTGATAATTCACAGATTCTTTATTTTATTTTGTAAATACCATGCAGCTGTAGAAAAAAATGCGTCTTAATCAACCACATGTTAATTTTGAATAGCAATATTAGCAATCGATCCCGTGATATCTTTAAAATGTACATAGGTATTGTTAACTAAGTAAGTTATTATGTAAGTTACTTACTATAGGTATTGTTGATGTGTATTCTGAGGTACATAACAGCCCAATGAATAAGGAATGTGACACACCGTCCCGAGCCTGAAACTTTAACGTCACAATGCATAGCTGTAACCGGGGAAATTCTCCGATTACAATTTTAATTTCACTTTCAGTGACATGGTAAGGAATCCCTTTGGCATGAAGCATTGATCATTTTATTATTAGAAAACGGCCAATACGACGGTTTAAGCTACCGACTTAGTTTTATTTTATCCGGAATATTGATCGAGTATGTTCTCGACACTGAAATTATACAGAGGTTACATTTCTTTGTATGTAGGATGTCCAGTCCATACAAGAATTCTTTCTCCGAAAGGATTCATTCGAATTTAAATTTGTTCGGTAGTACCTAGGTATAATAATAATAATAATTAAGTATATAATATGATTTAAATAAAGTCAGCGCTTGATGTCGCCAAACATCAAAACACCCCAAAACTTATTATAAAAGATAGACTCTCCTACCCTCCGATAGCCCGCGTTATCTGCTAGTTATCTCTACCGTCCCATCTAATTTACGCCGGACCTAAATAAGTCTGATTAACATCCTTCGGTATAACGAGAGCTGATTCTAACCACGTCCATCCCTCCGGAGATTTAGGATCCCAGTGGACTTTTACGCAAAAAACAGGTATTTTGTCCCCACCGTGTTTGTCCCATTTTATTTGTGCGCTCAACTTTGTAATATTCATCTAGATAAATCAGGTTTTCTTTTAATGTTAAAAATGGAATTATACAGGGTGTAAAAAGACTGCTACCGAAAACTGAGGGATTGCAATCAGACCATGATTCTGAACATATTTATCGAAAAAAAAAACGCAAAAAAAATTTCGACTTACCTATGTCATTTTATTTTATTTTCTAGTTTTTTGCTACTAGTACAACATAATAAGATCATACCTACCTAATCATTTCATTTATAAAAGAAAAAAACAATTAAAACTCAAAATCCATCAATCTACGTATAAAAACGCGCCCAGTACATACGCTCGACCAGCTGTGCGAGGTCGGTTTTCTCCGGATATAATGACTTTTTCGGAAAATCCTTTTGGATTTAGTTGTGTGTTGGGATGCTGTACCTACCCCTTTCGGCTTCGGTAGACGTCTTTTTACACCCTGTATAAACTCGTATCGTATGTGTGCGTAATTTTTGACGTTATGCTTGACAGTCGAGTTCTAAAATAATTTACGTTCAAAAGCCAGAAATTCTGAATCGCTAGTTACCCTAGATAATCGTTGCGTTTTGCCCTATATAGTATGCCGGACTGCTGCCGTCCGGCTAACTGACGTGCGTCGTACTCAGTCGTACTGCTCTCGCACTATTAGGTATCGCGTCGAGTCCTTTTTATATTAAAAAGCATAGCCGTCCGTGAGCAGATAAATACGGACTGCAGCATTCCGGCTCCAATAAAATCTGAACGCCAGTTTTCTACATAAACTTGCCGGGTACCCGGACTCGCCCCGCTAATTATAAACGTTTAATTGTGAAAAATCACAACCATCGGGTTCGACCTCTAATGGTTTAGGATCAATTGGGATTCTGTAAAGCTGCTGGTTATTTTTTGCGGGAATTTCTTTTCCAATTAACGTTTTGCAAATTTTTGCATTTTTACTGTTAATTTACTGAAAAAAGGCTGATTTTTAACAACTACCTGCGCTCCGTGGTCCCGCGGGAAAACTTCCCCTTTTTTAAGTTATTAGCTTTGTGCGAACTCAATATTATTTTATTATAACAGTACTGATATAAATATATTCACGGGTTATTCATTCTGTTTGTTGTTTTATTCTGTGCCATTTGGCGGTCTTGTAATCTGAAATAACCGAAAAACAAAGCGCTTTTTCCTGTAATCCCAGCTTTTATCTGTGAAAGTGTAAATGTAACGTAATGCAGGTATTTGAAGCGTGAAGTGAGAAATCGAGTAAAAGCGAGAAAATAGCCTGAAATATTTTACTCTTTTCCTTTGTATACTTTATAAAAGCGAATTATATTTTATAAACTTTGCGGTGATTACAACCTGCTATATAAATGCGTCATCATTATCATCATTTTTACAGCTTGTCTTAAGCCCCTGCTAAAACGACATTTCACTCGATCCAGGGGCCGTATTCCCGTTCTTATTTTCGTTCGTTTGTTGAATATTCGGATGTTTCTTACTACAAAATCTGACATCAAGGACCAATTTTTTGGTTTGGAATATTTGGTCCAAAGTTAGAACCGTGTTTTAACGTTGATCTTATCGACTGAATACAAAGTAGCTCGTAGTAAGAAGCATTCGAATATTCATCAAACGAACGAAAAAACTAACGCGAATAACCCCCCTGGACCTTTTGCATCCAGTTTTTTCAATTTAAATAAATTAATATCTGAGCTCTTTTCAACCGACTTCAAAAAAGGAGGAGGTTCTCAATTCGTCTGTATGTTTTTTTTTTTTTTTTATGTTACGCGATTGTTCCGCCATTTGTTGACCGATTTGCAAAATTCTTTTTATGTTTGAAAGGGTATACTCCAGAGGTGGTCCCATATAAATTTTATTCCTGAGGGATTGATAGTTTCCCCGTAAAACTCTAAACACCTTCCCTGCTAGCCATGTCACAAATAGAAATCGAATCGACAGCTTGACGCCCTGAGTCACACCGCGTTTCGAGTCAAACATTGAAGTCGGTTTTCTTTTTAGTATAAAAACGTAATTATTAAAAAATAAGATTGCTTTTTCTTATGTTGAAACACTGTAATATGATATTTGATATGTTTAGGTAATACTTTTTTGCGCACCCTTTAAACGGTATGTCTGAAGTTTCGAATGTGCCTTGGGAATACAGTCCTGTAAATTGGTACTAGTGTTTATTCTGTGTTGTGACATTGGTGTGGACGTGACGCGCGTACGATCTGAGCTGGAGTTATGGCAGCTACCTGTCCTGTTTAGTAAGATATCCTGAATCGTATCTAGCTTTTCTGCGGTTTTATTTCTTCGTTATATATCATCACGGCATGAGCTTACAGTCTGTTTAATATAAACCGTCACCATGGCCTATAGAACCCTACGAAATCTTAATATACCCTCTTTGAAGAACCCTATATTGATATAATTATATTTTGAATAGCTTATATGCGATTCCAGGTTACTATCTACACCTATTCCAAGTTTCATTCAAATCGGTTTACTGGTTTAGGTGTGATTGAAACACAAACATTCAAACATCTAAACAAACTCACAAACTTTCGGCTTTATTATATTAGTAGAATTATCCTTTAGTAAATTAGATAAATAGTAATGTCAAAATCTAAACTCAAAGGCGATTTCAATTAAAAAGTAAGCAACAACCATTTCATATTGACTTTGAACTTCCATAGAGCCGCGAACCAGATAAAACGTTTTGCAAAAGACAGCATTGTATAATTTTAGTGAAAGGACGTCATACACATTCAGCTAAATACCGGGCCTTAGCGGAGTCACAATAAGCCCCTCGTTATCAGCTGGCCGTTGATGAGACCCCGAGATTACGGCCAGCGTCAAATCCGAATGGCTAATATCAGGATTGGAGATGTCCTGTATGGTTGGGTATAATGATCCAATCACAAGGACGTGCGCGACGTGCACTTTTATATTTACCATAGCTTAGTCCCGCGGTTATATCTGGTTATACTCAAGGCTTAAGGACCTATAATTTAAACTGATTGTGATAATACAACAAACACCCGGTGTACCAAAAAAAAACAACAGTCGCACCGGCTTTCGCACCTACATATCACTCCCGTAAAAACTGCATCCGAATCTGATAAGCCTTTTCCGAGATTTGTGTGCAAATGTGTAAAAAATACACAGACAAACAGACAAAACGTTAAACATAGATTCGGTATGTTTTTTGGTAGTGTTTGATACGATAGAAAACCCTGATGTTTAATACCGCAGATAAAAAATCACTTTAACTGAAACTCATGCATTTCCCCACTTATGCACCTGTAAAAATCTATTCCGAATATGAACCAAAGTGCCCAATATGCAAATAAGGCCCTCCCGGCTAGAGCTCTCGATGGCCCATCTACAGAGAAAATATTATCGTTGGATATACTTTTCACTCTGAAATCGAGAGAGATTAGTACGATGTACTTCAGTACATCGTACTAAATTCATTTAGGATACTCAAACCCCTTTTAAAATCCGGTTTGTTTGTGAGATAAAACACTGGGAAGTGAAAAAAAATGTGTGATTAAGAAGGTTTTTTTTAAATTGAGAGTTTTTAAAAGCTCTATAAGCTGAATTAATTTTTTTTAATACTATATTTTATAACGTTCGACAACCACCTTAGCTCGAACACTGGACTAGACTGAAAACCAGCACTACGTACAATGTGCGTAGATTAGCGCGGAGTCCAGTCCAATTGCCGACTATTTTTATCACTATTTTTGTTAAATTGTGTACTATGTGTGCTCTCTTTTTGGCAATCAATGTATTTGTATTGTATTGTATTTTCAAAGTTTGTCAAACGCCTACACTCTACAATATCAAATATCATTGCTTACAGTCAAAATTTTCATCAAAGTGAACAAAGAACGAAAAAATGTATACACGTAAAAATTTGGAATCAGCTTCCAGCGTCTGTATTTCCGCTGAGCTACGGCCCTGTTGTTTTTAAAAAGAGAGTTAATAGGCACCTTCTGGGTAGGCTCGCTCCACCGTAGACCTCACTCTTTCCTGTGTAAGTTTCGAGGTCAAGTGCATTCATAAAAAAAAAAAAAAAAATAGAATACATGTTTCGTAGCTCGATGTGAGTTTTCTCGAGTGTCCCAGGTAACAGTCTGCTCTAGTATTTATCGGATCTAACCTGGTTAGCGTAGACTGCCGTCCTTGTTATAAATAAGTAATTCTAACCGTACGCGGCAGCTATGGCGGAGTATAAATAGTTCTAGCTAGTTAACTGGTCTTGTTAGTAGTAAGTGCCTTAGTGCTACGAGTATAACTCCTATAGATTTGATTCTTACCCAAGGAATATAATATCTACTTCTCTTTTCCCTAGCTGGTCTATTTATCTAAATAACTAGGTTTGCATTTTTGACTAGAAGTTAGTACTCGATCGAATCAATCGAATGACGACCTCTGTGGCGCAGTGGGCGAAGATCTGCTTGCGACGCCGAAGGTTGCGGGTTCGATCCCCGCCGCGGGACAAATGTTTTATGACCTACAGATATTTGTCTCTGGTCTGGGTGTTTCTATCTATAATATGTATAGTATAAGTATTTACAAAAAAAAAGTATTTTAGTAGTTTATCAGTCATCTAGTACCCATAACACAAGCTCTGCTTACTTTGGTGCTAGATGATGCTTTGTGAAAAGTCCAGCATTATTTATTTATTTGTAAAAAAATATATATTTATTTATATATGTATATAAAAAAAATATATTAAAAAAACAAAATTCACAGTAGTGTTGTATTTTTATTCTTATTATTAGTATTCTTAATAATGTGTACCATTGGGCAAAAGCTTGTCCATGAATTTGCCGGTAACTCCCATTTGTAAGACTGTTACGTCATAGAACTGCGAGGTTTTTCGGTCTAACACCATTGCCTGCCACTGATTAGTCAAATTAAAACCTTTTTCAACTCTAATAAAAACGATGCCTTCTTCCTTCACACTTCTATCACTCATCACCCTATATATATTCCCTTTTTCTTCATTCAAAAATCGATAACGAACATCCGCTAAAAGGCAATTTTTCGAAGGTAACTTCGCCATTACGACTCTAATCCCGGTTTAGGGCAACATTAAAATCTTATTTGTGAATGTCAATTTGCAGATTAGGAGGGAGTAGCGATTAACGCGTTAAAGATTCACCAGGTGGAGTAGGTTGGTTTCTTCGAGAGCTTCGTTCTCTTAAAACATTAATGTACTAAACAGTAGCTACGGGGAATAATGGTGACAATATTGTTCGGTTTCTTTCAGTGTTCACCAATTATATTTAGTGTACCCGGTTTTCCCGGTAAAACAGTTTTCATTCTAGCCATCATTGTTGAAAAGGCTTTTCATATATTGAGTGACCCAGAGTGGCATGTACTTTTGATTCTGGCATATCGTCTTCGCACTCGAGAGATCTTAAACTCGATTCAGGCACGATGCTTCTAACATAAAATGCTGTACATTTAAACTAAAATAAAAAAAAACATTGTAAGTATATACATTTCCTTCTTACTCCTTAGTTAATTTAACATTATGAGATGCCTGCCGTATCTCAGCCTAGGTCTCCCAGGAACAATATACAGTTCTGATTACCTTCACAAACATCGCAGAAAATAAATCTTATCTCAATGGTATAAGGTCGCGAATAGCATAACCTTAGAACAATCAGACCGAAGCTGCGCTATCTTTGAACCTTATTACACAGTAATAAAACCCAAAATTGTTTGCGAATACGGTTAGGTATTGTCTGGGGTGAACTCCTGGCCTCTGTCCAAATAACACATAATATTCCTAGATTATATTGCCTCGGATGTCGCCGAGATAAGAAAAAGGCGTATTTGCGACCAAACATTTTGTTGGTCAAACATATAACGTAAATAAATAACACCATACTGACCCTAAACAAAAATTACCCCATCTGTGCTCCTGTGTGTACAGATTACAGCTGATATTTATAAGGTTGTGTACAAATATAACCAGGTTTCGGTAAATTCTGGTGAGACTGCAAAAATAGACAGAACTATTTGGAGCACAGGATTCTATCCTGCATTTTGCATTTAAAAGGGCTATAAAAGTGCATAGAATTTGGTGAAATCCCAGCTGTGAAAGTGAAAGCTCCCGAAATCGGCCCCGATTTCAGGAGCGTGCGTAGAGCCCTTTAGGTGATTTTCATGATGATTACGCATTTCAGAAATCTAGCTTGCTTTCTCTGAAAAGTCCTGTCCGCCACGGTATAACATCTATTCCTATCTTGAATCTTAATATATCTTCTATTCCTAGTCTCTTTAGTTATCGATTGCAATGACTGAAAAATTGAAAATTGACAAGCAAACTGACACAGCTCACCTAAGCCAATTAATGGAGTAGTGATTAAAAATGCACGTCGCATCATTACATTTGAATCACTCTTAAATGCATTAAATCAACTATCCTAATGACCCAACCGCGATATTGGTTGAATGCATTGCCGAATGTACTAATAATCCCCTCGGATCAACCGACAGTACGTATTAGCCATATTAGTAGATAATTGGCAGACTAGAACTGAAATTACATAAATACTATTTCATCATCTGCTGGGTATAGGCCTCCCTAAGCTTTTGCCATCCACCACGATCCTGCGCTAATCGGACCCAAATACTGTTTAAGCTAAATTTTGATAAATTTTAATGTTCATTTAGATATTTTTTTGTAAATACCTTTACACTAAATACTTTGATCGCAGCGGTGGTTTCTACAATATTGTTTTTAAGAAATTCCCGTGTGCTTGTGCCATACGTCGCCTTACTATCTAGAACGGCTAAGCCATGATCGAGTCGTTTCAGGTGGCTTTAAAATTCTGCCAATTCAAGTACTAATTATTCTATGATTCGAGCTCCACAAACAGATGAACCAGATTTGTTAGTGTCGAAATAGATCTGCGGTTGAGCATTAGTCAGATAATTAAGCCACGGATTAATTTGTTTGCTAAATACGATGCTTCATGTCCGCCGCATCGATTAATTAATGAAACGAAACAGGACCACTTCTGTTCACCAGACCATGAATCTGATGATATGAATCGGTCATGGTATATCTTACTGAGTTGTTCTTGAATCGACGAACTTAAGCAACGTTCTAAGCGGTCAGTAAGCAGATGGGTGACCGCGACATTATCAACTGAGTGCTTCCATACTTCGGAGGGCACCTGGTTAGCGGCCTTCTGTTGAGAGCACCAATGGGCAGGAAACGCGTTAAAATATGTGGACCAAAGCTAATTTTATAAATTGTACGAGACGCGGCATCTGTTATTCCCAGTGCTTACTTAATGCTGTCTTATTTAACTTGGACTGCAGTCATGTTCTTGAAATAAAATAAAGCGCTGGATTCAGATTGCAGCTTTGGAACTCATCTGAGGCTTAAGTGGGTGGAGAAATAAAGAGCTGTTTCTCAACAACTCGAACGGATAAAAAGTGAGATTTATATATTTAACTCAAAAACTTTCGAATGACCCTAGACATTCTGAGCGTGACTAACTCGATGGGTGACTGCTAGTGGCATTATCAAATGAGCGCTTCCGTAGTGCATAGCTTCGCTTGTATGGTAACGAACTTCTTACATATCCTAATGCCATATGAGACCACTATTACAAATTGTATACAGATAGATACAGATCAGAAATAGTGTTGAGATGACGGCTGATAGAGGAGAATGGAAAAAGAACATGTGTTCTTCTTACTACATAATGTGGGAAAAGGGTTGGAAGATGATGATCCAGATCAGAAACACAAACATACAAACAACTTAACACCCAAACATACTCACAAATTATGAGAATGACTTGTAGCATGTTTAGCCTTTATTTAGCTCAGATTACCAACATTTGCGATTTTGCAAAATTACAACTAAATTTAATTTGCTTGAAATTGCATAGCGGGATAGTCAAAACATATAGTGTTGCACAGCAATTACTTTCGTGGAACCCCCGGTGTACTTTTCGTGGTATTGTAAATTGCACAGCGCCATAGTTTTGTTTTTTTGAGTTAATAGCTAAGTTTCTGGGAATATTTTATGACTTTTAAAACTGGTAGTTCCACATTTTTAGAATTTGCTAGAACAGGCAACGAAATCGATTCGAGTTAGTTCGTTCAGAAATGTTTAGAAGCCATGGAGGCCTTTAGGCGGCCTTTAAATTCCGTTATCAGAGTTTGCCACTAACTTATACGATCAATTTGACACTCTCTCATAACATTTATCAGTAGAAATAATGAGTATAAAACGAAAACATAGCTTCAGAAAGTAAATATGTTTGCAAATGTCCCCATTTTCAATTAATTTGTCAAAGAACGTAACTGAAAAGCTAACACATCAAATATCCATGCGAACATCGACCTTATCTCAACGTGATAGCTCGCACGAATCACACAAATTGTGTCGGAGACTTGTAAAGAAAAATATTTAAAGGGAAGTTAGAAAGTTAATAAAAGTCTTGTGTATGGGGACTTGCAAACAAGATGTCCCTGATAAAGAAATGTTTTCGCTTGTTATTGGCTAAAGGACGAAGCAGGTTTTATTTGGCAAGTTTTATAAAAATGGCAAATATTCCATGCGTTATTTACCTTTGAAGTTCGATTCGCGGGAGGGGATTCTGTTTTCGTGTTTGTGCGAACATTGAAATATGTGGAGCCGTCAACTTTTTAGCTTACTCCAGGTTTCTGAACTCATTCTATTAAACCTTGTCATAACATCACAGGAAACGCTTTATCCTGTTGCGACCATGTCCAAATACATTTTAGAACACGTATGTATATTCTGCTTGAATGAATAAATGAATGAAAAACTCTTTATTGTACACAATAAATACACAACAACATAAGAACTAATATAACCTAATAAGACAATAAGATATAAAGATGAGATGAGACAAAAGATGAATAAGATATACCATGGGCGGTCTTATCACTTAGAAGCGATTTCTTCCAGACTTGGAGTTTGCTTTCCATATTTAGGTGGTAATTGATGCACTTCCTGGATGAACTCAAAAGGCGGCACAACCCCACTCAGTCAACACGGTTATTTTTGAATTCTCGCAATATTCCACGAAATACATTCTCTCTTATTTCTGCCATATTATTTCGAAAGTACCTAAATATCTGCTCGAAATTTAATAAGCCATTAATTCTGTTTCAGGTAAGTCGAAACCAGAAATCGATGCGAAATAGCCGCATGGTAAGTAATTTATCATAAAGCCTTTCAAATATAAAACATGGCTTCAATGCGGCATTGCGCATCATCCATCATCCCCGGTCTGTATTTGCATGCAATTGAATTTAGATTATCCGTCTTCGTAAGGGCTATTGTGGGTTAGCGTTTAAATATTTTGTATTAGATGCTTATTTGGGGGAAGATGGTATTCCCCCAAACTATGGTAAAGAAGGAGTACTCGACTCACTAAGGTTTGCCCAACTGGCACACTTACCTTGGGGCCTGTTCGGCCGACAGTTGTAGTCGGATAGTTCTATATAGGTTACATGTGCTTAGAAACATCGTTTGCGCGATTCAGGATTCAATACTTTTTGCGTCATTTGTATGGGAATCCGCTTATCTGTGATCCCAGCGCCATCTAGTGGTAAAGCTCCGAAGTAGCTACATCGCTGTATAAAATAAATAAATAATGCTGGACTTTTCACACAGCATCATCTAGCCCCAAAGTAAGCAGAGCTTGTGTTATGGGTACTAGATGACTGATATACTACTTATATACTTTTTGTTTGTAAATACATACATATTATACATTGAAACACCCAGACCCGAGACAAATATTTGTAGATCATACAAACATTGGTCCCGTCGCGGGGATCGAACCCGCAACCTTTTGCGTCGCAGGCGGGCCTTCGCCCACCGCGCTACAGAGCAGAAAAGAAGCATGTATTTATGTATGTATGTATCTTTTTTAAATATAATATTATTAATATTAAAATTCATGGACATCGAATGCCTTTAATTATTTTTTAATGAATCTAGAAAATGAAACTAGTAATTAATTCACCAATAAAAATATTGTTGGTGAATTGATTTCTCTAGCCAGGCATTGTCATGCATAAACTCGCTGCAATAAATAAAAATGACCTGAATCTTCGCAACGTCCTCCGCAGGGTCACAGTGTCTGTCTGGGGCGTCAGCCTAACACCTCTAAAATAAATCGCACGCATTCATGTCACGAAAATGTGCTCCAAACTTAACTAAAATTACATTTACAGAAACAATTTAGTTTTTACAAAATAAAATAGAATCAATCAAGCAGAGCAAAGGCTTCCTCTCCAAGGATCTTAAAATTCTGTTAATAGATCAACTAATCCTGGTCACTGTCAGTCGGAAGCGTGCCCAAAACACTGGCGGCATTACCACGCTGAATGGCAATGCTGATCCTTTGAGCCAAGTCTTTTGTAGACCCATCGCGCAGTTGAACGACCTGGACTTTTATGTCCAATTTTTGGTCACCAAATAATCACATCTACCAGATATCTATTGAATAATATGATCGACGGGAAGCATTTTATCCGACCCACTAAATCATATCACCCCGTAAATCAATAGTTTGGATTCATATCTTTTATTATATTCCACACGACATGGCCGTGGTCTGACTGTATCCGCACTGGCATGGATGCAATCACACCGAATACAGGTTTTTAAGGACCATGATCCATTTTAAGAGCCGTGTTTCAGAAGGCACCATATTGGTTCCGGCTATATAGTCGGTATAGTCGAGGCAAGTTACAACAATAGAGTTGGCAATTAGCTCATACGAATGTTTTGAAGGGTTCTGGTATCCAGTTCTTGAACATGTGTCTTGAATGTATCACAGATTTGTGCCTAACCCAACGAAATGTGGTTAGGCAACTTGTTATTTTCTCTACTCACTCCTATCATTAACCTATAACTCTTTAAATGTATCCACTCCTTCACTTCTAGTCAATAATCAGCTACTAATCAGCTTCAACCTGCTTTCTGTGTAAATGCGTCCCTGGCAGCGCGCCTAGTGGACTCCGATTACATACGAAGTGTCGGATTCGTTCGCGCTCTCTCGTTTCTGGGAAATATGAATTTATTAATTTCAGGACCACGTATCTTTTGAAGCATATATTTTATCGGAAAATCGTGCTTTGAGGATTAATTTTTACAGATAAATACGAGATGAATATTCTTGTAAAGAAAACTCCTTGTGAGTATAAATAAAAATTCTAGCATTACTATGAAGTTATGTACTCAAATAATAAAAACATAGCTAATAGGTTTTAATTATTCTAGTACATAGAGTCGGTTAAAAAATATTTTGGTATTTTTTTTTTATTTATTTATTAACTTATGGAAAACTAACAGCACATAAAAACATAGTAAACAAGAGAGTTGTTAGTAACAGAAGGCTAATAATAAGTTTTCACAGTTAGAACTAGTGTAAGCAAATATTGAGCACAAAGAAAAGTTGGTGCAAGCTAGCCAACAACAAAATAATAAAAAAAAAAGAAAAATATTTGTTTTACAGCACCTATATGTGTAGTCAAATCCTACTTTCCTACATAATCTGAAAGTTTGTATTTAACTCACGCCTTATATGGACCGATTCGGATGAAACTGAAGTATTATGTAGATCGTAGCCTGGAATAGCATATAATTTCAAATATTGGTACCACGAACGAAACTGCGGGCGATAGCTAGTATACAGCCAGTTATTACAGTATTTGCAAAGCAACGGTTCCACTTTCAGAAACTCGTTTAAAATAACCGACGGAATACGGGAGCGATGCCAAGCGTGTATTGGATCGCGCCTGTGTGGACAAGCGTTGCCAAATTACCCCAGCACTACCAATACCCATTAGTTTCTTAACTTGAAACCGATAGCCACGTTTGCCGCTCTTATACGAGTTTTGTAAGTACATCAGCATAACCATCATCTACTTAGTTATTTCTTTACTCGGCTATCGTATTATTGTAAACCGACCGACGAACCAGATTTGTTTTCTCCAGATATAATGATTTTTTCGGAAAATCCTTTTAGATTTAGTTGTGTGTTGGGATGCTGTACCTACCCATTTCGGCTTGGGTAGACGTCTTTTTACACCCTGTATATTTGAAGCGTGTTCTACTGAGACATTGCAGTGGGCCACGACTACCTAGGCGGCAAGCTGATTGCCAGTTCAAAGAGCTAAAAGTAGTGCTAGGCTGCCATTTTGCTCTTTAAACTGGAATAGTCACACTCGCCGCTCTTATACGAGTTGAGCTTGTTGTAAAGGTATAGCGACTTCTGTAGCGCAATGGGCGAAGCAGATGGTTGCGAGTCGTATCCCAGCTGTGCATCAATGGATTTTTCGTTCTTTTTAATTCATGTTCGCATTAACACGACCTTGAAACGGTGAAGTAAAATCATAAGAAAATCTGTTAGTATTCTTATATACGGCGATGAGCTTGCCACCTTTGGCAAAGTCGTAGTGTACATCCCACTAGACCAACACGCTTCTAGCTTCTAATGTATAAAATATATCAAATGTGCAAATCTTGTTTATTCGTAATATACTATACACGTTTCACTCCTGAGTGATTTGCTTAGAAATCGGGCGCACAATGTATTCCATACAATGTCAGATCAATTCCAACTACGGATTTCAATCTTCCAATAATAGCCACCTACCTATATGTAAACCTGGAACATTGAAGCGCTGAAGCTTGCGTTCTTGTCGTTCTTTGCGGTTAAAAGTTGGTGTGACCAACGTTGCTGTAATACATCTATTTCTTTTTCATGATACGCCTAAGCTTTCATGATCTACTTCTCATAGTGACTAGTTCTTAAGAGCTTTTTTTACCTATGTTGTCTCATTGCTGGGCAAAGAAACTTATGAAAATAAAAAAATAAACACTTTGAACAGTGCCCAAAATATAGCAATCAAGAAAGGAATCCAAAATGTTCAAATATAACAGGTGACTCTTTTCAAAATGAAATTGATCAATTGACTGTAAAAAAGTATTAAATTGACCCGAAAGATACTTCAAACGGAAATAACTTCTGAAGGGTTAAACTTTTAAACAGTAAATAAAAATTTTAGAAAAAACAACTTTTCCTAAAATTTTCTTTACCTTTAATGTAATCGCGAGTAATGGTAAAAGTGACAAAGTTGACACCACAACCCCATGTTGACACATGTCAAAACAAAACTGTTACCACAAAAAAACGTTCTATGCACGAGTATTTAAAGATCGTTTTTCTAGGGACAGTTTTTTAGTCATTCTAAACTCTGTTCATTTTCTTGTAATTAGACGGCATGAGATAATTTTATAAAGAGTTTATAAATTGCTGAAGATATCGTAAACGATGACGTCATGTGCGTATGATGCTGACAAATATGCCTTCACCGGTTTCACCTTAATTCCACTCAGCTAGTCCCACTCATATAATAAAGCTGAAAGTTGTGAGTTTGTTTAGATGTTTGTATGTTTGTGTAAGGATCAGGCTCAAACGACGAAACAGTTTACAATGCAATTTGGCTAACCCAACCCCTTAGATGAGTACTTATTTATATTTATTAAAGACAGCAAATCCAAAAATTTATTAAGTGTTTTCATGGGTTGGATTGGAACAAGGTATCTCTAAAGTTTGTATGACGAAACAATGCGCAGACGAAGTCGCGCCCGGGTCCACTAGTCTGAAATAAACTTGGTGATACCAAGAAAATTACTTACATTAATAGTTTTATGCTTCAGATATAAAACCACTAAAGACATTTTATAGCATCGTAAAGTTCCAATCCATCATCAGGTCTCGTACAATGTTATACCACAATAGCTTTGCGATGGTATAAGATTCGCTTCGTGTATTAGTTAAGTGTAACATAAGATTAAACATCTTTGTATCAGTTTTTAGGTAGATTTACCTTCAGCGCTGCAGGCCGTGGGTTTGATTCCCACAGTACAAGTACGTACCTATAAAAAAAAACTTAGGCCTTTACATCTATATTAGATGATTTATACAGCGTCAGGAGGTACCTATATACCTAATATTATTGGACCTTAATTTCCTACTTTTAAAACTCGGTAGTTGAACAAATACCCTACATGCTTAGGAAGACCTACGCCCAGCAATGGGTGAAGTCAGGTGGATGATGATGATGAACCAAATGTAAGGTTACCATCCGATAAGACTTAAACTTGGTTTCTCCTGAGATTTTTACTTAACGATTCGATGACGCAATGCAATTTGCATAATGACGTCGTTGAGGCCGCTTATCTTAACGAGCCCTTTCCCTCATTGAGGTTTTATAAAATTACAAATACTCGGAAAATGTCCGTACGTTATCATATGACAGCCTCTTTGAATACCCCCTTAGATGATAACATTGTTGGTTTTCACATGCTACGAGGTGCTACGAGACTTGTTCGTAGATGAACTACGAAGCGTAGCTCTACGAATCTCAAGGTAAGATTTACTTATTTACAGTTGCTATAAAGTTCACTTAGGATACTTTTTACAAAGACACAATATAATTTTTATGAGACAATATTAACAAAAATTATGGAATTTCTATAAAATATCGGCACGTGTTACGTTTGAACATGCCTTTTAACCACCCTTTTAGGATTATCTTTAAAATTAGAAGTCCTTAAATAGTCTCAAGCGCCTATGAGGATACAGTCATGATTCATTTTTATTTTGTTCTATAAAAATCAATATCAATGACCCAAAAATTCAACCCCAACATTACGAAACCCCGATTATAACCTAAATTTTCGCGGCCTATTACAAAAGGTAGAATCACGGAGACATTACCTCACAAAGGGGAACGCTTGCGAAATATTAAGGGCATTACGGAGACGCTTTAAAGAATTGAAAGACATGAAAAGCCTTCAGCAATTCTTGAGGGTACAACTATTCAAGCTCCAGCCTTTATCTTACGTACCCTTATCTGAAGGTGATAACTGAATGGTTCTTGGAGCAAAGTAAATTAGAATTTTGTTCAGAGTTGCGTTTGAGGGGAAAATGTTGGTGTCTTTTATATTCTCGTAAATACGAGAAGAATATATGTGGAACATTTTCAGTCTTCTAGCGTTAAAAAACAAAGCCTGTTGAGCATTTTGTTGGTATTTCATATTAAACCTACATTTACTTTCGCGTCTTTTATCTAGTGGGTAGATAGATAGAAAATACTTTATTGCACACCATTATACACAAATTGTGGTACTCCGGGAGTGCCAACAGAAGTGAAAACTTGAACGAGGTTTCGGTAACGGTTCTAAAATTAAAAAAAAAGTACAACCAAAAATAAAGTGCGAAAAGTCCCACTGAAATTCGAACTCGGGACAGTCTCACCCGAGGCGGCCACTCTCACAAATAGACCATTGTGAAGATATTGAGGTACGTATTAGAAGTTTCACTTCAAAAACATTTTCGAAACAAATATGTATGTGCACTAGGCCGGTTTCCTCACGATGTTTTCCTGCACCAAGAGTACTGGCACATATTTTTTTGAAGAATTCGGTTTAAAAAAGCTTAAAATAAAATGAGCTTAGCTCATATCCATTACCAAAAAAAAAACCACCGGACCGTAAGTGAGCATAGCGTTATTTATTTGTTTTCCCGGGTATCAGCTGTCAAAGCTGATAAAGCGGTATCCACTCATCCGGGGAAATACCCGCGTCACTTTCCCGCGCTTTCAGGTGACATCAAAGACAATTTATTAATAGCCTGTGACAAGCGAGTTTTATACTCTGCGCTCCGAAATCGTGTGCTGAGATTTATAAACTCCTACATACCTTTATAACCCTTTATAACAGTGGGCAAAGGCCTGCTGTGACGCAAGCATTTGTCCCGCCATGAGAATCATACTCGCACAGAGTATGATTCTCATGGCGGGACAAATGTTTGTCTTGAAAGAATTGTTTCCCCGAGGTGCGGTAGAAATACTCTCAGATATTTTTGTATTCAATGTTTGTTTCATCTGCAAATATTCGTGTCGCTCGAGTCTGAGTTTTTCTATGTAAGTATTTTATACGTATGTATTTACAAAAACAAGTATTATTACAAGGATTTTTAGGGCTATTTTTAATAGCCCTAAAAATCCTAAGTAGGTACAAAAGTCTTAAACTTCTAACGCTGACAGTACTATCCTTAGCATATATTTGAACATGATTCTTTCGTTGATTTTCCTCAAGCCCTGCGTTCTAATTGTCTAGCGACCGCCTCTTTGCCTTCAGCGTTCTCGTTAATTCAGCTTTTAGGGTTCACTGCAAAGGAGGATGGGCAATTTCAGTCAGAATTAAATACAAACGGCCGCGAGGTTGCATTCGATAGAATTTTTTAAGTGCCTGCAAAAAAGCGCTTCTATAATGAGTGCAGGTACGTATGTATGATTTTTTGAAATGCAACAATTAATTTCATTTGTTCATTATTTTTTTTATGTTTGTTCATTTACCGACATCTCTGTCGATTGCGGTCCCATTTAAAATGTTAATCTTGATGGATTGATTCTGTATCCGGTTTTTTTTTAAAGTGCTATCAGAGGGTTCAATATGACCTCTTATTTCCAGGAGTTCCTAAATATCAAAAATATTAATCCTGGAAATAAGAGTTCATATTAACCCACAGCTCATACATTGATGCCCTTTCTCCTCTGGAAAGTACAAATATTTTGGAGCACTCGCCTAACTTAAATAAACAGGACAAATACTCTGGTTCCGAAAGACTTGCAAATATAGTTCCCTGTGCAAATTACGCTAAATTTGCCACAATGCTGTTTGTGGTTCATTGTACTGATAGATACTAAAGTTTTAATTTAAAATAAAATTATGATGTTATGAGAGCTGTGATGGGATGTAACTTCTTTCTGTATAGAAAAATGACTGCGGCGCATACGGCGCGGCCAAATGTGCGATCAGGTTTATACTATAAATAAAGCTCTTGACATCACGACAGCTTATCAAATAAATGATCGAAAGCTATAGAAATTATAGGGTAATTACTTGAAATACATGTCTTATCAGAAATCAACTATTAAAAAATCGTATGGGGTACATATTTAAACAAAATGACCGCCCATCGATTTGTTTTTGGGTAAAAATTAATATGTACTAATTCATTTTAATACATGTTTGGCTTCTACATGCTCAATGCTCATATATCACTTATTTTGATTATGTTTAATTTTTCATAATTATTTCTAATTCATAATTATTGATTGAAGAAAAAAAAAGACTGAGGCTGGAAAAAAATTGTTGTTCCATTTTACCGTCACGACACATGTATATCTCAAATCGTCAGAGTACGAAATGCACATTATTTATTTATTTATTTATTATTTATTATTCCTAGTATAGAAAAGTACTCTTTGCTTCGTTCCAACCGTGTGTTCCACGACACTCACGTACTTTTTTCAACATACCTATTGAATTTTTAAAACTAGACCAATATATCCTCAATTTTAATTGTATATACATACATCTTTCTCATTACAATAACCTTTTCAAAAGACTTAGAACATAGAAATAAATCCAAAAGACTAACCACCGTTGTTCGACGGAACACTTCGTCCATAAAGCAACACCCACTTTAAAAAAATCTTCATTATTAAAAGAATATTCCGGGGCGGTAATTAATAAAACAGCTATGGCCGATTTATCGCTCTATTATGGCGATAAAATAAAGTCTTTGTTAACAGTATGGTTAACGGAAGAATAATGAAGCACTAGCTGCGCCATGCGGTGTTTTAAGAGTAACAAACATACTGTGTGTGTAGATACACCCTACGACATATTCAAAAATATTGAATTAGAAATAAGCAAAGGTTTTTTACCATCGAACCGCTATTGACCTTTGATCAGCAACTTGTGGGTAAGTACTCGCGAATATAAACTGGCATATATATATAAACTGGCTGTGCTGATTTCCCTGGAGGCCACATGACCGGGATGGGAGCGTTTTGATTGATTAGAATTAGAAGCACATTTTCAGTTGAATTGCCAATTTTTGTCTTTCATCACGTGATTATTTATCAAACAGATTCAATACACGGTATTTTATTTTTTTTAATTAGTGTCTAACTATTATTATTAAACCCTAATAATATTACAATCTGGCCAAGTAGGCCAATGAGCAATTTGTTCTGACATAGTTTTATAAGGAAAAATATAACTAAGAATGTGTCCAATGGCACTTTTCTTACTGTCTCTAATTAAGGGGAAGACACTTTGTTCATGTGTTCTTTAAATACACTTATCACTTTATTGTGTGATAAGTGTATTTAAAGCAGTGGACCCCACAAAATATGACGCGCAGACGTGGAAGACCTAGGATGAGATGGCGGGACGAGCTGGACTCTCACCTGAGAACTTGGCCTGTTACTGCGTTAAATCGCGAAGAGTGGAAGAAGGGAAGGGAGGCCTTTGCCCTGCAGTGGGACAACACAGGCTAAATAATAATAATAATAATAATATCACTTTATTGTTTTACACTACACTAACTCAAACGGTTTGATTCGTTTGAGTCTTCTCACTATGTCCGTGTTGTCGAGGAGCTGGATAGCCTCGACGTTCACATGGTGATGAAGTCTGTTTTCGTGAGCTTCTGCATATTTTATATTTTAGTACATGGTATTGACCGATTAAAAAATGCCTTTAAAAAACTACCGTCCTGTCAACTTCACAAGGAACCTAAAAGTTTTTTTGTAGTTGAAAAGCTGATACTTACTGACAAACAGATATAAATAACAAACAGCCATGAAATCACGCCTCTTTCTTATAGGGGCAGGGAGACACGAATTTTAATTTGCAAATGAGATCGTAGTAACTAGGAGAGTGCTTGGTATGAATGTTGATTGATTTACGAGTAGAGGTAGGCCAAAGAAAGATGGATGGATTGTGTGAAGGATGACATGAGTAAGAAAGTAGTGAGTGTTGAGATGATGGCTGGTAGAGGAGAATGGAAAAAGAACACATGTTGTTCCGACCCCACATAATGTAGGAAAAGGGCAGGAAGATGATGATAATGATGAGTTCGTAGTAACAAAGCTATATTATCCAAAAGTAATGCAATGTTAATATTAAGTGAGTGAAGCCGCGGGCGGGCAGCTTGTGTTACATCGATACATTTATTGGTGAAAGAACCATTGTCAGTTTTCCAATAACGAGTTTAATGGAAATTCAAAGCAAAAAGCAACAAAATTGAATACATTGCTCAAAACTTTGATCTAGTTTTTTCATTTAAAAATACTACGAATACCATTTCTATAGTGGTTTACTAAAAGGCATTGGAATGAGTGCTGGAACGGAGACGTCTGTGCGCTTGCCAACTTGCTACCTCGCATGTATCGTACAAATATATACCTATTCTAGTGAAATGTGATTAAAATTTTAACTGTTACTCTGCGGGACGAGCTTACAGCTTTTATAGGATAGCTTAGTCACTTTTAGGCTATACGTATTGAGGTTAAAGGTTATATAGAATTGTATTTCAGTGCATATAGTATGTTTTCAAAAAAAAGATGCCAAATTTGACGTTTTACATCGACTCAAAACATCTTAAGCCAAGTATCCATTATGTTCGCGCACCTCTTGCGCTCCGCGCTCTTGCAACTGCTCCAATAGTGGATACGTTCACGCTCCTGGAGCGTGCAACGGTGCGCGCTCAGAGCTCCAATCGTTGGCGGTTTTGGGGCGAACACAAAAGGGAACGTTCGCAAGGGGACTGTGGAGCGTGCGTGTTTCTTATGGAGATGCGCGTATCGTCTCCACCAAACACTCGCTCGCCATGCTACCGAGGTCGACTGAGTAATTAGTATCATAATTTTAGATTAAAATCAACAACGCAGTACTCGCGAGTGTTCAATAATTCTAATATTGTTATTTTGGTGTAGAGAAAAAAAACAAGCTTAGTTTCTTTGATAAATAAATCAGTGGGTTACAATGAGCTGTGGCGATGACGGGTAGGCATTTGCCTCACATTTGCATAATGTATGTCGGCGCGAATTTTTTACTCTTTGACTTTTTTCCCTGAATTGCTTGTGGGCTAACTGATTCTGAAGCTCGCATAATTTTGCAAAGTGTTTTTTTTTTTTTAGGTTTTGTGAACGCTTTGCAGAATTGGGTAATATGCCTGTAGATTCGAGGATTTCAGCTGCTTGCTACAGCGTTTTAGGACTTAATCGACAGGTCGGCAGTTTTGTTTTCATCCCAAAATTACCTCAAAAACGGAAAATAAGCTATACCAAATTTAAATTCGTATTCGGTGTAGAAAAAATCGTACAAGGTAAGACACTCTTAAGACACTCTTTATGATCTTAAGGCTTTATGATAATATCGAGTGGTAAAAGGATTTTAAGAACACCGCATACAAGTATTTTAAGTTTTTTGTGTCCAATGGGATACAAAAAAAAACTATTGTTATTATTTTTGACACAATTCTCTGAATCCAATTTACAGAGCACGCCAGGTGGATCAAAAACTCAGCCTTTTACAGACTCAGTGTAAAGCGACGAACAATTTCACCTTCGCCATTTAGCCCTGTGAGCTCAAATGAATACCTCAAATGAAATTCGCTAACAAAATACTCGTAAAAGTTTAGAATTCTTCATGGCTACAATTTGAAAATTACCGCACAGAGACAACAATGTCTGTCGATCGTAAAAAGCTATCTGAAATTGAGATATTACTGGGAGTTAATTCTGTAATGGTGACACTGAAATAGTGATAAAAACAAATTGTGGTTGTTAAAACTATAATGGCTAGTAATAAAGTGAGTCTGTAATTTTATATTATCTGTAATGTAAACCCAGCGAAGAGTCCTTGTGAACTAAAAACGTAAGTAAATAGAGTCATGCAGGGAATTGTAACTGCACTAGAGCTAGTAAAATAACCTATAATTAATTTCAAGTATACTTTGTATCTCATTATAAAAGAACTGTATGTTTGTATGAGAATAAATGTCTTTAAACCTAAATGTTGACCAACTATTCAGCTAATAATATGCATTTTAAAAGTAATAGGCTTCACTTTTCAGTGTCATTATTACTTTAACTTAAACTTATATTATAGCGCAAAATGCAACGATCAAACATTGCCATCTTGTATTGAATTAAAATGTTTAGCTTCCCAATGAAATAATAATGTATCACTTCTGGCAAAACAAGTCAAAGCTAAATTATTATTTTTTTGTATATAGGTTTATATTTTTGACGACCTCTGTAGCGCAGTGCAGCAGTATTTATTTATATCTATAAGTTAATGCTTACTTTAACGTCTGGTTAATTGGTTGGTGAATATTAGTCTAAGAAACCTATGTGACTTTATCCTCCCTTTTCAAATGCTATGAATGGGTTAAGGTATTACCCGTACCTTAAAGAAGGGTTCTTTTATCAAGAGATCCATCCTGTTTACGCCTTTAGTGTGATAAATATGGGTCCGATCGGGAAACATTTACAAAGGAAAATGGACCTTGTAACAAAGTCGGTAAAGGTAAAAATGGCTCTAATGTTTAACTCGATCTGTGTAGTACATTTTCTTTGTTTAGTGGTTTTTGTGTGCTTACCTGAAACTCTTTGGTTTTGTTTATCGATGTAGTCTTGGCATTTAATGTATTTTGAATTATCCTGTTTTATTAGCGTTTTACCCGACGTTCGAATAAAATGAGTAATGAACGAGAACCAAAATATGTGTGTTTCTATTATCCCACGCGATCGAGTGAAAAAGGAAAGATAATCTCGTGGTAGTGATTTTTCTTGAGAAACATGAACGTTGAAATCTATCCGATAATAATTGGTCCGATTAGGTCTAATCAGGTGGCGGTCGCAGACCTTAATTTAGATAAATACCCTGATACGATAATACGGGATGACGGATTTTAAGCAGCGGATCACGGCTTAATAATAAAATTGTGAAATTTAATCTGATTTTCGTATTTACTGTAGTAGACTCAAACAGACCTCGTTGAATGATGACGAATTTTATTCAAAAAATTATCGAGCCATGTAAAACGCATCATAATTTCTTCGTGATGTTGGCTTTTTAATTTTGCTAGAATAACTTCTTTTTTTGAAACAACGCTACAAAAATAGTTTTCATATAAGTAGGATACAGAGAATCTTTCATTTTATGAAATGAAGTAAAAACTTTGCTTTTCAATTCTTCCATTTTCAATAAGACTGATCGAGTTCCTTAAAGTTTCATATCATAAAGTTGAAAGTCGCAAACACAAATAAGTAAAACTTTTGAAACAAGTTAGGAAACCAAAGCTTCGCTCAGGGAATTGGCCTAAAGCAGGAGGTTCCAAGTTCTGTGAAGTGAATAGATGTGAACGAAAACTTCGTGTTATATTGAAATAACTTCAAATAAATAACGTACACGTAACATCCCCATTGTCTGAAGCCTTTTGTATTTCCGGTTCGTGAAATAAGGTTTTATATGCATTCATATGTTTGTGATCCTTTGTTTTTGTAGCAATAACAATTTCGCCTTACAACAATAATTTAGTTACTTTGTTTTTAATAATCGGACGAGATCGCGTTAAGGTTTTTGGATAGTATTCGTACTTATGAATTTAGTAAAAGTTAATTAAGTTGCTGCCTTTATTTTGTGGGCTCGCCACAAGTTATTGGAACGAAGTTCCTTTTCGGACGGCATCGGATCGGGACTAGACGAAAAAAGTGTTAGATTTTTGCGTCACGATACATACGTCAAAACGTGACAGTGCGAAGAGCGCAGTCGCAAAACAGTCCATAGATTGTTACATTGTTAGTAGGGAAGAGCGTTGCTAGGATTTCATAATTCATTTGAATGCCAAATGTCAAAGTTAAAGTTCGTTCCAACCGAGTGTTCCACAATACTCACGTACTTTTTTTTCAAAAACTCCTTTCTTAAGCATATCGTTATTCACATATCATCATAATTTCCTGCCCTTATCCCATGCTACGTGAGGTCGGCACAAAATATATTCTTCTGCCTTTCACTCCTATCACTCGTCAACTGTCCATCGTACCTATTCAATTCATAGGTTAGCCAGAGGCACATACTAAAACATACTTATTTAAATGTTTACGTGTACCGCTATCTCGTATTATCATACGTCAACTATGCTAAAACGCCTTCAAGCACAACGTCAATAAATTCCATAACAGAAAAAGCCGATGAAAGCGACAAAGTTTCGCAGCGGCAGTTTTTGCAGCCGGACCGCGAATAGGCGTGTCGGGTAAAGCTAACTTGCAGCTTTCAATGTATCCAAGTATTTCTTACTTAAGCTGTAGAAACTACGCTAGGGTTTTTTTTCTTAGGTTTGCGTCGCATAATTTGCGTTGCATTTGATCTTACAAAAGCTCTGTGCGTGCGACACGGCGTAAAATCATTCTATACATTTAATTAATGTGTGTTTTTTTCCTAATCTGTGGGAAAGTGCGGATATTATGGCAAGACAAGCTGACCATAACGCTAAAGATCATAATTTCAAAAATAGAAGAGTGAAATTTAAAAGAATGCCTAGTCTTGTAGTTAATGTTGCTGGCTGAAAATAATAACACTTTTATCAAATGAGGTTTCTTTTCACTAAGATAACTTTTTGTGCAGTTTCTGAAATAAGAACTAACGCGATGATTTAACCAAAAATTAAACGCATGCCATTGTGTTGTCTTCCATTCTCGAGGAATGGCTTGGAACGTATGACTAGTTTTATATGTTATCCGAGGCGTATAATATTTGTGGTACTACTGTAACTTGTAGCATGATGGTCGTACATTCACCGCAGAGCTGGAAAGGCTTACGATCGATGTACGTCTTTAAATAGACTCAAACAATACCTCTTGTAGAATGCTAACTGGATTATTAAAGAGCGAACATGTTGAGTTATAAATATAGACTAAAAAGAAACATTAAATTATATGATACTACGAATATATACAATTGTGCCCTATCGAAAGGTAGACTCAGCAAAGCTCAGTAGAGCTCAGACAAACTAAACTGGAAGAAGAACGGAATTTCTCTTTCAAAATTTTCTGCCGATTTTTGCAGGAGACGAGGTAGGACACGAACGCATTTTACACACACTAATAAGATAAGACGCACATGATTTAGAATCGTGTACATTTTGGCATAGGGGAAAAAACAAGGTAGACGCATCCCGTCTAAATTACCTAAGGTAAATAGGGTAGTATATAGATAGTATATAGATGGGTACTCCATTGTAATAAATCTCTTTACATAAACCTCCATAGAGGTAAAGAAGAGATTTACTGCATAAAACCTGTAGTAATAACCTTAGCTCGTACAAATTCTCCTTGACATTTTCTAAAGGTCAATAACCATGAAATATACTCTTGAGGTGCGAAGTACCGTTGTGTAAGTACACAAGGAAAATACACCAGCCTGCCGATTCACACGTCATCCCACACACCAGGGACCGCTAATGTTCCAAGATAATGAAGTGTGGGGTTGCCTTCGTTTTATCTTCTATTCAAACATATTCCTGTTTTAATTTTGTATATTTTTATGTTTGTACAACCTTTTCACAAAAAAACTTGTTATTTCTTTTCTAAAGTATCATTTCTTTCATAATCGCAGCATCAAAGTGTATAAAATTATCAATCATATACTCGTAATACCAAAAGACAGATTCTTTACAAACAACACATTGTAATAGTTCTAAATTTAAATAATGAATAAATAAAAAATGCACTAAAGTAAGTTCGTATGAGTCAGTGGCCAACTCTGGTGACGGAGTTTTTATGCCGTCAAAAATTCAATAAAAACTTGCAGCAATCTATCAAAAACTCATGTTGTTGTAGTTATTTATTTAAAAACAATGCATGGAATGGGCAGAATGAACATTCATTCTGTGCCACAAACACAAACGAGAGACTTCCCGTATCTAACGCCATTATCTCAAAACAACTGTAAAAGAGAAATAAAAATTAATCTGCTGAACAAAAAACTCCTATTTATAAAGAAACTTTCATTCAGATACAAGTTTGTAGCTATGCGATGCGTTTCAAAAATATGTTCGCCATTTCCAGCACAAACAGAAACTTAAATCTGAAAGAATTCCTTCAAGAGCTTGTTAATTTAAGTGGCACTTGTAACACCGCGTAAGTCCTCATCCAAGTGTCTCTTAAACAGGTTTAAAACATCGTTTAAAATATAATATTTAAGGTTACTTAGAGGTTGTCTGGTGTAGCCGCCAAGGTGGCTACCAAGAAGTTTAATCTCCTTTATTCTGAAAATGTTGAAGAGCTCTCAGCTCGAAGATGAGAACAGTTTCAGTCATTATTTTGCGTTTTTATTTTTAGTGTAATGGTCTTTTTGCGTTTGAAATTAACTAACATGATCGCAATTTTAATGTGTGCGTGTTAGCTTAAGCTATAGTTTCCAATACTTTGTTATTGAAATGTTTCTTTTTTTTGCAACACAGACACAAAAGCAAAGGCAAGTAACAAGTAGGTAGGTGCTTAAGTGAAAACAAACTAGAAAAAATTAACAAAATTATTACAGCGCAAAAGTAACTAATACGAGCAGTCCAGCACCTACATAGGTGGGTGCAGGAGTGGTATGTGTGCTGTAGTGGGCCAAATGCAATCTTCTGCATAATATGAGCATATTGTGCCAAATATGTGACATCGTAACCCAATTAGACATCTATAAAGGATGTTGCTTTTTTTCGCATGATTATGCCCATTTCCCGTAAACGCAAGCAATTGGAATTACCAATAGCTGTGATCCTAGCATACTTCGTTTACTTTCAGAGCCAGAAACAAATAAAACAAGGTGAAGTTCAAGACATGGTTTAACTTGTTTTCCTGCCCCCTTAGCATAGCGATTGTCTAGATACCGGAGAATAGATAAAATGACAGTAATGACATTAGAGTGTGGATAAAAGTTGCTTTTATCTACACTCTAATGTCATTACTGTCATTTTAGTCAGATTAGAAGAATTAGACAATCGCTTTGCTAAGGGGGCTGGTTGTAATTTGTGCTACTTATATTGGAGTGTATGTTAGAAGGTGGCTCTCAGTGTTCGAAAAGCTCCCAAACCGTATTTTACAGTAATAGGTGTTCAATGCAGCGCATCCGCATTGCGCTACACTGCCGGTTTGCTTCTGGCTTCACATTTGATTCGCATGCTTGGCCGGCAATGTGCTTTTAGATTAGCCGAGTTCTCGTTAATTGCGTGTTTGTTTGGGCGGGTTGCGGTATCGCGGTAGGGCTATGCATGCCTCTGGGAAGGTTTAATCAAACTATTTTCGTTGCTTGCGTGAACTCTTGTATGATCAATGTTATGTAGATAGGTAGGTACAGTCAGCAACAAAAGTCAATTAACAGCACAACTTTTTTAAAAGCCAATTCTTTTCGATTCTAAGAAAAATAAGATATTCTGATTTGTAAAACATCAAAGGTTAATAAACTTTCGTTGCTAACTATACTCATATTGCTATCGTATACAATAAGCGTGAATAAAAATTGCAAAAAAATAAATTTAAAGCAGGTATCGCTGTAACGTAATTTTTACTAGAATTTGAAGAAGCTCGAACTATTTACCAACCACTTGAGATCTAACGATGTTTCCATTACTCCGATAATAATCCTTAACTCTATCGCTGCTCGGGAGAAAACTCGATTTTTACCGCATTTTCTGCAATAACTGAGTTGATCAAACAATAGAACATGAAACATTTGATTTTAAAATCAAACAAATAATTTTGTTTCATAGCATAAGACACTTACGTTGTCCCTAGACATCACTGTATTGTATTTTCCGTAACTAAACTATCTATTTATTAACCATCTTGTTTTCTGTTTCAGGTAAATACATTTTATAAGACTTTAAAGCGGATTCAGTGAGTACCTATTAATAAAGCTTAAACAAAAATCACCCAGTGTTAATCCAAATCTGTTTTACTTGCATTTAGGTTTTTTTTTTTTTTAAATTAAATAGGTCAGCATTTGACCTCCCTCTGCCTGATGTTAAGCAGTAGTGAGGTCTAAGATGGAACATGCTTTCCTAGAAAGAATCTATTTACTCTTGATTTAAAGACCCCTATATTGTACTTTTCGGGAAATACGGTACCCGGCAATGAGTTCCACAGTTTGGCAGTTTGGTTGTATTGCAAGCTCTCTACTTTTGACAATCATCTTTAAATTATCGGACATTGCTTCCTATAAAATCGTCACTACTTTAATATTCTCCAAAATAGCAAATGTATCTATCTATACGAAAAACAATAATTTAATTATCTAATATGTAAAATGACAAAGCCCAGTTTAAAGACAACACTTTGAAGAAAAAAGCGCCCGCACATGATAAAGTTCGGGCACTTTATTAGTTTTGCATATTGATAAAACAGCTAACTAACCGAACAACACTTGCACCAGAAAGTTCCCATATGCCTTTTTGTGCGAAACTTCTCGAAAGTTCTGGATGTTCTGTTCTACAGCGCAATATCGGAACTGCACAAGTTTAGCGATGAGTTTACAAGGCGGATCAAACTATAGGGCTTCAGGTGCAGTTTAATGAGGCTCGTGGTTTCTTCGAAATGAAGTTTTGTTTCGAATATTGAATACTAAATATTGCGAACCCAAAAAAAAGCGTTCATGGCTGAACTAACTTACTTTATGTTCATCCTATCTGCGATTTGCTTCATTATGCTCGGTGTGGGAGTATTTTTAGGGTTCAGTACCCAAAGGGTAAAACGGGACCCTATTACTAAGACTTCAATGTCCGTCCATCTGTCTGTCTGTCCGTCTGTCACCAGGTTGTAACTCATGAACCGTGATAGTATGACAGTTAAACAGTCTCTACCCCTAGGTCTGTGCATCACGCACATCCAACAATTATGTTATTGACATCTTCAAATAAAATTCCAAACTCGGTATGAATAAGCTTTAAATAAATAATGAAACATGTATTTTTAATTATTGAACAACAACCCTAGGGGTTGTGCACGGTAGTTCCAAAGATATATAATATGACGAAACAATGCGCAGACGAAGGCGCGCGCAGGTCAGCTAGTCTTAAAATAAAATAATTTAAAACTCCCCCAAAAAGGTATATTCTTCCATTCCTATTGGAATGCAGGGTCGCTATAGGGGCTGTTTCACCATTCAGATACGTATTGAAGTAAACGAGGTTAGCCTTGTTAAAAGCATGATAAATGGAGGGCCACGGAGTACCGTGTCATTACGCCAGCACTTCTACACAAAAATGTAAAAAAATCGCTGCAATCTCCAAAGCACGGGTTCTGTACATTAATATTCAATTTCATGGTCTACCCTTCTCAAAATTCTTTATTGTACCGTACTCTGTTTTTAAATTATTAGAATGTTGTTTTGCAGTCTTATGCCAAAAAATATAGCCAGAGCTATGGGTTTTTTTAGCGCTTGAAAGCCAGCGTCTTACAACAATCTTAAAACATGAAGATTTTTATCTACGAGGAAGACACAACCTTATTTACCTAACTTTCAATAGCATACCAACTAAATTTTCGGATGGATCTTCATGGATCTTAATTTTTTTCAAAGCAAACATTTTAGTAGCCTATTCCGGGCTACAGCTATTCCAAGTTTCACCCAAATTGGTCCTCTGGCTATGGCGTGGTTGCAAAAAACTCTCGCAAACTTTCAGATTTTTATTAGTAGTAGAATGAAGGATCTCCAAAAAGTAACATTGTAGGCATTAGTGCTTAACCTGACTCATGTCTGGTAATGACAGCGCCCTACATACGGCACTCTTTCAAAACGTGCTTAGTGATACATTTTCGTGGCTTTTCGTGAAAGCATTTAAGTAGTTTTAAAGCTTCCAAAATCTTACAATGTTACTCTCAAATTGTACAATGTTACAGAGAGAAAGAGTCCTTTTAAAATCTGTTTTTTTTTTCTATATCAACCTCAAAGGTCTCCGCTGATTTCATCTACAATTAATGCGTAAAATGTAATATTGTAAATGGTTTTCCAAACTATTCTCAAGCGTTATCGACTAGACAGCGCTTGGCCAAACATCGATATTCGCTTATGATAACACGCTCTCAATAACGCGTAGTGAAGTTCTTGAGTAAACAGTAGAGCAATTTTGTTTGTAAATATTTTTGTTCCAACGATGAATAGTTCGATTTTCATGGGCAATAATATTATTTTTTAGTAAATGTCCATTGCCGACCCCGCATGAGCGGGATAAGGGCAGGCCAATGATGTCCATACGCGATAGATTTATTTTATCCAAGGTCATGTGAATATTTCTCTTTTACGGGATAAACAGTAGTTCAGTAGATTCAGGATATAAGCTACCTCCATTACAAGTTTCATTCAAATATTTTCAACCGTTTCAGCGTGAAAAATCAACAAACAGCCATCCATACGTTCGCAATTTTTATAGAAATAAGATAACAAAAGTTCCAACGATGCATAATAAAAGTGAGTCTTTACACATACACACAAAAATAAAACTGATGTCTTATATTTTTAGAACCGACACTGGAAGCCTCAATAGTCTACTCCAGCGGGAATGAAGCAAATAAAAATAAATACGCTTTCGAGTTTATTTCCCGATCCCGATGTGACAACCAAAACAATTTTAACTGCAACACAGTGTCGATATCAGTGAGGGCACTTAGAATGCATGATCGCCATACTCTACGGTAGAATAGAGTAAAATTACATTTAATTTTTTTAGAAGCGCGATAAAAATCCCAATTGTCCTAATGTAGTCATGGCAAGCAAATAGAATAAAAAAAAAATATAAAAATAGATAAATAGATAAAAAAAAATAGATTAAATAGATTCTTGTAACTTCGGTTTTTCCATATATTGGGGATAGGTATGATATCCCAGACAGAAATAAATGTAGGTACACCATGGCCAATGAAACTCAATCGTTTCTATTTCGATGCGAAACTTTTTCTTACAAAATATCCCTCCCTACTGTGCATCGAAACGGCTAACTTCACAATTGCCTAGATCCGTTGACCGTAGTGAAAATCCTGTAATCCTAACCCCTGCTTGTCTCATTATTGGATGATGCTATCCCATTAGTATACGGAGCGCGTGCCGTCCATGTTATATGCTAATGCACACCCTTCGCATCGCGCCGTCCCTTCTCAACTCTACGAATCAATCATACTGTTACTTTAACAAAATGGAGATATAGGGTCAAGCTACACTTCATAGCAGTTAGTTAATGAAGTTCAAAACATCTTTTTTGTATCCAAAAAAAATATATGTATAAGTAATCGCGACTGAAGACCTTTTTCAGATTTTTGTAGGGATTTCAAGAATCTTTGAATTGAATATGTCTTATGATAGTCAGAGAAGCACGTGAAAAATAAACATTAAGCACATTCTTCATAATGCAGAGGTATAACATCAATCATATTTGAGTTATAGCGAAAAAAAAAACTTAGGCCTTTACATCTATATTCGATCATTTATACAGCGTCAGGAGGCAACCTTTGCCTACACTTAAATGGACGCTGTAGTGCCTGGGACATTGTTTGAGATGGAATAGGCTTGCCCAGCACCTAAACCATCCTCTCAGCTTAATCAGCCTGGCCCACAGGATATCTAAAGATATAGCTATACATATAGCGAAAGCATCTTATCTAAAACCACGATAATACTCGAACTAAATCATCAAAACTTAAATTAATTACTCTATTGTAGAGATAGACCATTCAATTTCTATCGGAAGTCAAGATATTTTGTGCAATGTATGTAGCCTTTGGGTTTAACCTATCTACAAGAGCATAGAGATGGGTGAACTGATCAAAAGTGACCCTAAGGCCGTCACGGGTCGTCGCACACATACCCTAGCCGACCCGTCATGAGAAATCAAATAGTGATGAAATCAAGAGGTTGAGACCACATTTTAAACTTTCGGAAATGGAACACCATTTTGTTGTGTTAACTAAATGAGGGTAGGTCCTAACAGGCCCCAAACCGTGTTTGTTGCCTTGATTCTTCACGGTGTACAGAATCGAACTTTACTGTGGGATCGATCAAGTTGAAACAACCGCATCAGAGTTGAAACATATTTTTCTTCAATTCACACTGAACTCATGTAGAACGCGAAACGCAACGATAGCGTGATCTAGAAAAGCGCCAATTTTACTAGCGACATCTAGTTGTGTTTTTATGAAACTAAATATCCATACATCGTTCTTAGTTATACTCGTATATGAATTAACATGAACACACGGTATTGATCGCAAAAGAACAGGAGTAAAATTAGTTTTAAAACTATTCTAAGTGATCCCAGCGGAATAAATGCTTTTTGACTTTGACTTTGACACACGGCAAAAAGTTGTCAAGTATGTCTATTAGCTCAGTTGTTCAACGAGTCTAAGAGGAACCCCCCGCTAGGCCTGAGAGAATGGCTACCGTACCATGAGAATACCGCCGCTATTATTCGACTCCTCCGTGTAAATAAAAGTAACTTTAGGCCTTTACATCTATACTAGATTATTTATACAGCGTCAAGAGGCAACCTATGCCTACACTTAACGGGACGCTGTAGTGCCTGGGACATTGTTTGAGATGGAATAGGCTTGCCCAGCACCTAAACCATCCTCTCAGCCTAATCAGCCTGGCCCACAGGAAAGACGACGTCAATACGTGTGGAGCTGACTAAGCTGCGGGTTTCCTCACGATGTTTTCCTTCACCGTTATGAGCTCGTGTTAAAGCGCATATACATTTTTCGAAACGAAAAATCCAGTGATGCACGGCCGGGATTCGAACCCACGACCTTCGGATTAAAAGTCGAGGCACAACCCCATTTGACCAACACGGCTTATAAAATAAAAGTATTGTAATATAAATCCTACATAGATGCAATGCTAGTTCGGAAACTCGTGATGGAATTCGGAACGTTTTCATATTGAAACGATTGTATTGGAATTCTGCAATAAAAATTGTTTTAACGCCCTTATTTCTGGCTGTATTTTTAAACGATTTTAATTTACGCTGGTATTTTATCGTATAGGTATTTTGGTTTTTATCGGAAGTGTTCATTTTACCATTGCACATTGTGTTAAAGTACTTGGGCCTTTACTAGATGAATATTATACAGCGTCAGGAGGCAACCTATGCCTACAATCAACGGGACACTAGTGCCTGGGTACTGTTAAAGTACACACTGATAAAATGGTTATCATGTCACAGTTGGACAGCTAGATCGTCGAAGGGGCTGTTCTAAGCTGTCTCAAAATGGATGAGTGACCGCTAGTGGTAATACAAACTAAGCGCTTTCGTGCGTTTAGACGTTAGGCCTTGACGGAGGCCTTAAGGCGGCCTAAAAACTCCGTCACCAGAGTTAGCCACTAACTCATACCTGTCCTAAAAAGATCTGTTAAACCTCGCGTCACTTATACCTTTGCGTCAACTTTGAGTGCTATTAAATTGCTTTTTGATTAGTTTCGTTTTGTTGTTAAATCCCGAACAACAACTAATGAATTTTTAACGCGTCCATTTAATCAAAGTTTTTGTTAGTTTTATAACAATAGTGTTTTTTTTTTTTTTTGAAACAATCTTCAAATTAAATCTTTTTGTAATGAAAGTACTATTAAGAAAACATACAACGAAACGGATGAAACCATTTTAATTTAGTGTTTTTTGTTGACCTGAGAGATTTTTGAGACTGTTCTAAGCTAAGTATGACCTTTTTAGCCTGTGTTGGATTTTATAGGTTCTAAATTAACACTTGTTTTCAAAAACTAGTTACCTATGTAGTATAGCGTGGGAAAGGACTGCATAGGACCGAGAAGAAAGGCGTTGTAGAGAGGAGGCCTATAAATAGAAAAACATTTATTTTGTGTTTCACAGAGCATAAAATAAAAACAATCAGGAACTATACTAACACTTAATACTAGACACAAAAATGGACACCACTCAGCGTGTGCTGCAGCAACTTAGAGGTGCTGCAGCGCTGGTATTCTGTGGCATCGGTGAGCTATACCCAGCAGCGGGTGCAACCGGACTGAATAGATAGATAGATAGATGAAGTATAGTGATGGGGGTTTTATACTTTTTAAATGAAAACCTATTTCCATGAACTACATAATTATCCAATTAATATACAAGAAATCACTGTTGCTGGTAAACTCTTCTTTTTAATTAAATATAAAAGCAAAGGATTGTTATTTCAAAAAGTTTCCATCATGGTGTAAAAAATACTCCAGTGAATAACGTGACATTTCGTGCTTCCATATTGTTCTGGAAAGAGCATTGTGAATTTAAATTACGTAATACACGATGACACCGTTGCTCATATTTGTAAAATGAAATAAAGACAACTATAAAGTGAATCACGACTGGATTTAAATAAAATACCAACATACATAACTGTTTTTTGTGCTAGCGCATTCATTTTCCGTAATGAAAAAACAATTGATGGCCAGGGTTCAAACCCACGATCTAGATTGTACTTCGAGGCAATAGCCCAATAAGCCTACGCGGCTTTTCATTATTTACCTGCCCTTATCCCACTTTTATGTGGGGTCGGCACAACAGGTTTTCCACTTCCACTCTGCTCTATCAGCTGTCATCTCAACACTTACTCCTTTAATACCCAAATGTATCATCCTTCACACAGTCCATCCATTTTTTCATAGTTAAGTTAGTTCTTTATAGGAGTTAATAAAGAAAATTATTTTTTACAAAACTTCCATCAAACTTATTAAAGTAAACAAAACATTCAACATAGATAGAACCCATTACAAAGTCTTTATTAAAACAATCCGAAAGCACGTAAAAACTTCGCCTAAGCGACTATTAACTAACATCGCGTGATATCCACTCGATAGACTCGATAATAGATGCCCACTTAAAACTTTTTTCGTTTTAGCTCATCAATCAGACCCATCATTTTTAGTACAGTTCAATCTCACGAAAGCGAGTCTTAATTGTGTGTATAGATTTGTTTCTATGTGCGTAAGCGACTTAGGGCTCATTCGTCCATGGAGCGTGACGCTTACGCACACAGTAACGTGCATGTGCTGTGCATCTAATCTATAGACTAGACCAACCCGCCTTGGTGAGATATTACAACCTAAAAACAATTACAAAAATAATCTATCTACCCGCATGCCGTAATTAAACTTTATTGTTTTTTGTTTACATTGGGTTTATCCCTTGAAATAATTAATTATGTAGGACAAAGAGTGGTAATTGGTGTGTGTTTGTGGCGAGCAGGTGGTCCTGGCTAATGCTCGCATAAACTGGGAACGGGATTAGACCCTCCATTTGAAGGTTAAGTCATGTGAGTGTACATAATTACTACTCTAAATCAAATCATTGCGAGAAATTAATCGAAAAGTTTTAATGTTATTCTCAACAAATTATTATGTTGGAATTGTGCCTGAACTTTCAATACAAAGGTCGCAATTTCGATTCGGGTTTAATTCTCGCTGCAGGACAATACGTAACAGGGAGTCCTAGTGTTGGAAGAACTAGTGACTATAAAGGTGCAATTTTTAACTTCTTTGTTTATTCTTCTAAAATCGCTCAATTTCATTAGCATCTTTCTCCGGCCACTTCTTATGAAGTTGTTCATTAAAGCAAGGTTAAATGCGAGTAGCCTTACGATACAGTTTCTCTAGGAGAGTGTAGCAATTTCATTAAATAGCCGTCGACGCTGCATCCGGCGTTATTATGCAAACGAGACGTCCGCGCCGCGGGCGTCGCGACGCCGGCGACGTGAGAATTGAGTGCGAGCGAGAAGCGATCCGCTTATGAACATAAATATAATGTAGAAAACAAACGTTAAAATAATAGAATATTTCAACCAAGTGCAATATTCGAACTTATCAATATGAGTGATATCTCCAGGCGAACTTAATTCATCGTAAGCATTGTGCCGTTGAGGATGGTTAAGTCACGATCATATAAACAATACGTGAAAATATAAATAAATACCTTTTTGGCAAACCAAAAAGGCAAAAAAGCTTGGTAGGAAAATTGGGCTTTGTGGATGTCAAAGAAAAAAGGAAAGAAATCTTCTTGTATCCCACGCCAGCACTGTGGACAGACCATATTTAGTTTATCCTCGGTTGCGTCCGCTCTATAAAACCGAGCCGAAACGCGACCGAATTTCCTGACTTTTCACTGTTTGTTTTTCGTGTCATATTTCGTGCGATTGCTTTGCGTTTAAAATTTAATTTTGAATATAAATTGCTCTGTGCATTGTGGCTTTTGATTGTAGATTTATTTTGTTTTTGCGGCTGACTATCGATTTATGGATTCCGATTACGAGTGCTGTTCATTTTAACGTTTTGGGATGAAAATAAATGTATACTGACGAGTTAGGTAGTAACAAGGTAGCCAAATCTTTCTTTTCTTATCGATTATCCACCCCTAAAGTGCCAACTTTACCTACCTCATTATTCAGAATCCTGTCTGTCTGCCCGTTTGTCTGTCAGAGCAGAGGGCAGTATCTTTTAAGTGACAGAAAAGTATGTAAATTACCTAATAACAGCTATATACTGTAGGAGTTTATTTATTTTCATTATTCAATACTTCTCCATGTACGAGACAGACTTGCGCGGGGCTTTATTAAACATTATCATTATATTTTGGTCCTTAGCATGAACGCAATAAGAACGTCGCATTTTAGTTTAATTAAGTCAGTGAATAACAGAATCTTCAGCATTGTATTGCTTAATTACGTGTCTCGTTGTGTCTTAAAGCTAGCTTTTTACAATTTTGCCTTGTTCATATATTTCCCAACTTGCAAATATTATGCGCCTCGGTAATCTTCGTCTAGCTTCTGAACCAGCGCAATGTTTTAACCAATTATCAAACCGCACGCGCTGTTCTTCGTATTTCGAAGTATGGTGGGATGGGGATAGCTTACTCTACGAGTAGACGCATTCAGTTGTCACAGAAATCACAAAGTTTGCAGAGGTACACAATATTGTGGTAGGTAGCACTGTATGCTAGTAAGTGGGTACCTCCTATATCATAATTTGTTATCAAGCAAACAAAGAAAGATTATGACAACAATATCGGTCGTCTGTATGTGCAGTAGAGTTCAACACGCTATTGCGCTTTTCTGTGACGACAATCAGATAACATGATGAAATGTCTTCCATGTTTGAGAGATATTGTCGGTCATCAAATTTAGTCTCACATTCTATCGAACATTTTACCCTGTTGTTTTTAAGAGAGTAAATAGGCACCTTCTGGATAGGCTCGCACCATCGTAGACCTCATTCTTGCATGTGTAAGTCTTGAGGTCAAGAGCCGACCCATTCATCATAAAAAAATGGTCAAAGCGGGGTGCTTGATTTCTAGTTCATCAACTGATTTTATTAAGCTGCAATCAAAAATCGAGCCCGAACTTATCACAAAATTCAGAGCTCAGACACTAATGGACGCGAACCTCATCAAGAATCCGCTGAATATGAATTGCGAAGTCTGAAATCAGCGAAATTTTCCACTCAAAAGTTCATTCCGCGAAGACTTACAGTTCAAATGATATTTAAAAAGTTTCGAAAGCTCGCCCTGGCCTGTCGGACTCGAACTGAGTTAAGGACTTGAAAGGGGTTCTAGCTAAAGCTATTTCCTATCCAACTCTTTCATTATACTGATATAAGATTATATACTGTACACTAGAAGATTATATAGGTATTTTATTGTAGGTATGTGCGATTTATCTTAAGTCTCACAGCTTAGTAGCTCTGCGATGTCCTAAAATATGTTAATGTAATATTTTTCCTCATTTTTTGAGACACAACAACATAAAACAAACCAAAAACCATAGTCTTTCTTAAACTTTCGCGATCACAATTCATCTTTAGAGATATATTTTATTACAGGATTTTATCGCGTATTACCTTTATTATTTCCCGACGTTTCGGCTGTATTGCAACAACCGTGGTCGCGGGCGAACTGGAGGTAGGTCATATAATAAAGGTAATACGCGATAAAATCCTGTAATAAATATATCTCTAAAGATAAAACCAAAAACCAACAACAAATCTCAAAAATCATGATAATTATCCCGATGAAAACAGTGTTCACAACATAATTAAAAAAAAAAAAAAACTGTGAAGTAACATTTAATTAAAGTAAAGCTGAAGAGATAAATATGATCTGTTTTCACATTAAATTTGCATTTTCCCACAAAAGTAGGGAAAGAGATTAGGGTTAGACACTATCTAAGTCGGTAAATTGAGTCCTAAGCTAAGGTTAGAGTCCAAGCAGAGATTACTAAGTCTGGGTCGCTAAGGTAATCCTGTGCGGTTTGGCAAGTCCTGTATTATCGGGCTGCAAACTGTCAAATGCATTTAGTGGACCAATTTATTATAAGTCCTGCCCTCACTAGGATTTAGGTGTCGCTGGTATCAGAACAGAAGTGTGTTAAATGCTTGAGTTTGATTAAGTGAGCATAGATTTGTTTCGTTTTTTCCTAAAACTAAAATAACGATCCAGTAAAACTAGCTCAAAATAATAGCAATTTCGCAACAAAAAAGCAGTACTTTTAGCAATAACCTAAAATGCCCGCCAATAAAGTTCCCGCTTAATTTTGTTTGACATTTCTTTTTTTTAATCGACGCGATGACGTGGCTACACGAAAACAATTTCGTTCGGCCTGTATCGGCAAATTGACTGGTATATTTATGGGCCTATCGGCGAGAGAGATCGCTTTTGTGACGGTCATTGTGCAATAGAGTCTGGGGACTAATACAGTACCTATGCAGTAAAAGCTGTGATAAACTTTTCTTATTAAAAGAATTTTAATTTGATTTTACGGTCGGTTAGCCAGGAGTGCCGTGAAATAAAAGGTTTGATGATCAAATCCTTGCAAAAAATGGTTTCAATTATCCATAATAAAACAAGTTATATTAGGTACCTACATAAATGTATGTTTTTCAGATTGATCTATCGATTTATTATTGAAAAAATATATGATATATATACGTAGTTTTAGCCTTTTAAATCAGAGAAATAAATACTGTACGCAAAACCAGCCGTTATGTTGGCAAACATTGGCATAACTAAGCCAATTAGCCCGAATCCACTGGAAATCTGCAGCTTCCTTTGACCTTACAACCCAGTTGAGGACGCCAGTCTTTCACATTGCCTATCGTAATGACAAAGGCTCTGACATGTACAGTCAGCTAGGGTTTTAAGTATAATACTGGCGAATATAAAAATGAATATGTGTGGTGCTTTATAAAATGTCTACCATTTATAGTGCAAGAAAGGGCATCATTGAGGCGCACCTAAAATCTTTTACCATACTGGTTTGAAAGAACTTCTTTTTGTTGTATTAGTATTTCTTTCGAATTAGAGTGGTGAAAGGGTTATAACTTATTAGTGCGCCTCTGAGAGGCTCCTTTCGTGCACTTGGAGAATTTTTTCGAACTTTTTAGGCTCTATGACATGCCGGTTTCCTCACTATGTTTTTCTTCACCGTTAGAGAGTACTGTATTAGATACGAAATACCTACATAAAACTTAATAGATAAGGTTTTTTTCAAACTGTACATCAAAAACTGCGCGACATCAACCCCATATCAACCTTACCAGCTCAGCAATAAAGTTCCTTATCGCATATTTATCACGCTCCCGTTTTTCTCCACAGATGATAAATGTGGCACATCAGTCCTGATACGTGTCTGCCTTTTCCCGCCTTTTTGACCTAAAAACGTTACTATTTACCCTCTTTTGCCTACATGCTAGACAAATGGCAGTATTCTATCGGCGCCGATCAAGGTTTCACGAACCTACTGTATTCAGCAAAATGTCTTTTGGTCGTATGATTGAAAAATATTATAAATGCAAAACATTTGATATTATTGAACCTTAAGCAGCGTTGACACGATCAGAGTATACTCTGACAGAGTGGACTCTGATGCCTATTAGGACGCTCTGATTAGCCGCCGCCATCAGAGTGCACTCTGATTGGGGTTGCCACGATCAAAGTGGCGTCCTAGTAGTTCTGTCAGAGTATACTCTGATGGTGTCTACGCGGCTTTAAAGGTATCCATTCACGAGACGTCTATTTTGTAGATGTGATTTTGAACTGTACGCGTTTCAATCAGTTGACAAATCCAGAACTTCACGACGGTGTTTTACCATTCACGGAACAATTTTGGAAGACGACCACTCCATTTGGATTGGTGGACGTATCCTGAATGGGTACCTTTAAAGCCGCGTTGACACCATCAGAGTATACTCTGACAGAGCTACAACGGAGGTAGGGCGGCATAAAAACTCTGTCACCAGTTACTCCCCTTTCAAAGTGCTACGTCTTTATTAAAAACTATACTTGTATAAACTAACGATAGTTCTTTTGTTTTATAGTTAAGTTCATCGCAAATTATCAAAAATGATATTGACTCGGTAAGTTTTTTCACACTCACACAGGGTTTTTCAAAAATAAGAGTGTTTAAGCATAGGCAACTACTTACACAGTGTCAAAATAACACTAGAAAACACGAGGGGCAAGGAGTCTTGATTGTTGCCGACAGAAGAGCGACAATTCTATACATATATTATGTACTTACTCATATTCAAAAAAAATATCATTATTATAGACGTAAGTATATTTCATGATATTATAGTATTGATCTAAGTCTCAAACTAGTCTAATAAACGCATAAAATACAAATCCCTACTTACTCAACTACTATACAAATCCGATTAAAGTCACACTCGAGAGCGGCACATCATTATTACCATAACACTACGAAATACGAAACTACTTAAGACCTCATTTTATGAGCAAACTTAGGTCCAACTTAGGGCTAGCTTAGACCAACTTCTAACTTATTAATCTCGGCTCCGATGTATGGAGTAAGTTTGTCGTCATTTCGAAGCCATGCTTAAGTTTTCGAAGTACTAAAGATACCATTGGATGGAACTTTACCAGATGATTAAAATACATATATTAATATCTTCTGATAAGTAGTACCTACTAGTGTGCCTCAGCAATCGTGTTTTATAAAAAAAAATTGACCGAATATGTAACTAATAGTCATCCATGCCATTCTCAGAAGATTTGAAAGGTAAAACATCGCATTAGTTCGTATTTTAGAAGCGAGAATAAATATTCCGAGTCCCACAATATAAGTGGTAATACTATACGTCAAATCCAAAAATAGACGTTCCAACCGATCCGTTATGATCGCACCATAAGTTTGCAACAGTTGCTCCATTGGAACGATGATGTAACAACGTTCCTAGAAAGCGGAGACTGTTCTTAATTTTAAACATGTGCATAAAAGAACACTCTTTGAGGCGCACTGATCCTCTCACCACGGTTTGAAAGGACAAGACAAGAATTTGAAAATTTGCTCATCGAAATTATAAATCCTTCTAGGCTAACATAGCTCTTTTTAAATAAACTATTTTTGTGACATCGAGGACAGTAGTAAATTTTCAAATTCTTCTGAATACCCTCTTAGATCTTCAAAGGATCCTGTGTGACTTGGTCTGAGATAATGCTTGGGTTGGGAATACAGTTCATCATCATCTTCCTGCTCATTTTTTTTTTTTTTTTTTTTTTTTTAATTAAATAGGTCAGCATTTTTCATTTTCATCACACTACATCATGTCCCACATGATGTAGTGTCGGCTCATCACATGTTCCTCTATCAGTCGTCATCTTAACATCCCCTTCTTACTCATGTCATCCTTCAATCCATCAATATTTTCTTTGGCCTATCTCTACTCATAAATCAAGTTGTGATCCTATTATGTACATTAAACATTAAACCCGGGGAATAAAGCCATGATCCTGTTCTATTCGTATGAGTCAGTGGCCAACTCTGGTCTGGCCACTGGCCTCCGTCATGACTTAACGACTTAAATAGCCAGGACCGACAATTAACGTGCCCTCCGAAGCACGGAAGCGCTCAGATGAAAATGCCACTGGCGGTCACCCATCCACTTACAGACCGTTTCAAACGTTGCTTAACTTTGACGATCTGTCAAGAACGACTAAGCAAGCACGACCGCGCTTCTATGGACCGTTTATATCGGTGGCGTAACTTTGAAGAGCTCCAGAGTTCGCCAGCAAGTTAATGGATCACTCGCGAGGGATCCAGCCGGGCGTGACCGCTCGATGTTTACTACTTTATATAGTATAACAACTATTGTAGGAAACGGGACTTCAATCGAGTGGAATCTTACGCTATTATTCATAATTCACTTGTAGGTATACTTTGTTGTATTACAAAGTGTTGTAGTGTAGGTTGGTAAAAAAAATAGTTCAAATCAAATCAAATCAAGTTTATTCAGGAACAGTAACAGTGGCTTATGTATACAGTGGAAACGATGATACCTGCAGAAGTTTTTTGTAAAACTGTGTCGCAGGCACCAACGCCCCCATCCGGACTTATACTAGTTCCATCCAAAGAAACGAATGGTCTAAGTTAACTATTTGATCAAAAGTAGTAAAATAACTAGATAAGAAAAGGAAAACTTACTAAATATTAAATTTTGAAATGTGTGTGTGTGTGTGTGTGTGTGTGTGTGTGTGTGTGTGTGTGTGTGTGTGTGTGTGTGTGTGTGTGTGTGTGGGTGTGTGTGTGTATGTGTGCGTGTTTGTTTGAAGCGCGTGTGTGTGGAGTGTATGTGAGTGTAAGTGTGTGTATAAGCGTGTTGATTATGTGTGTGTGTGTGTGTGTGTGTGAGTTATTTTTATATTTTACTCTATCATCCGTAATATCTGTACTCCTTTATGACGACAAGAGATTAACCTACCGTGTCCATTTAATGAACAAATAAAATCATTTTACAAATTCATAAAAACAGTTTGCTTACTATACATTTTTTGTTGGTTTGTTTGTTTATCTGACTGTAAAGGCTATATTTAAAAAATGGAGGGCAAATGCTAGCGAATAATAATAAATCTTCGAAACTTATGAGCCCATAATGCCGCCAAGTATTTACGTTATCTGTGAGTGATCGGTGAAACTTATACCGAACTGAACTGTTAAGGCATGTTCACACTGGAATACTGGAATACACACTGGAATCATAGTAAATCTGTTTGTTCGAATTTTAAAATCTTTTTTTTAATTACTTCACTGACAGATTACTAAAACAACCAGTTTAGCAAAACATTGACAGCGCATTTAGCTTTTAAATGTAGAAAAAATTTAAACTGTTGAAAAAAAGTGCGAGTCGGACTCGCGCATGAAGGTTTTCGTACCATTATCTATAAAAACGGCAAAAAATCACGTTTGTTGTATGGGAGCCCCCTTAATTTTTTTGTATTTGATGTTATAGCGGCAACAGAAACACATCATCTCTGTCTCTGAAAATTTCAACTGTCTAACTATCACGGTTCATGGGATACAGTCTGATGACAGACGGACAGACAGACAGCGGAGCCTTAGTAATAGGATCCCGTTTTACCCTTTGGGTACGAACCCCTAAAATTTGGCCTTTACATGTTTATGAGATGGTTTACACTTACAGCATCAGAAGGGAACCTAATGGGACGTATCTGGGACATTGTATCACTTGGAATAGGTGCAGCATGAGATATGTGATCGAAGTTCAGCATCATGTACCGCATATACAATGGGGAGTGCTCAGAAGAATTGTTTGGACTGATACCAGCCGCTGAATTCCGCCATCGTATGTCACGACAGCAATACTCATACCATCCACATGATGTGGATGGTTGGCAGTCCATAACTGTGCGGTTTTCACGCCAATTCCTGCCTCGCACAACAGACTTATGGAAACAGCTGTCGCCAGCGGTATTTCCAGACCGATACGACTTAGGCACCTTCAAGAAAAGAGCCTATTCCTACCTCAAAGGCCGGCAACGCATCTGCAGTGCTTCTTGATGCTGCAGTTGTCTGTGGGCGGTGGTAATCACTTACCATCAGGTGTGCCACTGGCTCGTTAGCCCCCTCTTCCATAAAAAATAATAATAATAAAAAAAAAAAAAAAACTAAACCATTCTCTTAGCATACTATACTATCTTATCCACATAAAGGACAACGTCAATACAAATATGCTGACTAAGCTGCGGGTTTCCTCACGATGTACGGAACGATGAAGGAAATCATGCAAAGCTTCTAAAGTAAAAAAAAAAATGACAGGTGTAATGACAGACCTTACAAGTAAATGCAGCCTTACCCTCATGTCCAAACTTATCGATGATGGATGGCACTCTGGAGACGCTACAGAACACCAAGATAATTTGTTCTATTCAAACTGTCGCTTGTCAATATTGATGGGGACAGACAATGCTGTAAGTTTCAAAATCGAATCGGTTCTGATTTGATGATTAATCGATTAGTATGTCAACCGTGCCTTAGGAATATTCGCTAAGCGAAAAGGAATAAATTATTTTAAAAAACATACAAACATTCCCTGTTTCTCTCTTAAGCGCCATTTACACGATACCATTCTTGCCTCTTGCATAGTCAAACTCAAGAGAGCAAGATAATATATGGCGATTGGATAACCATAAGTAAATCCTAGTGCCAAACTTGTTCATAATGTTTGCACTAACGGGGAACTCCCATTTGCTCATTAACCGTCGGGAATATTCGATTATTTTCGGCAATATTCGATTTCCGCGCCTCAGCACTATCCATACTCCATACTAATATTATAAATGAGAAAGTAACTCTGTCTGTCTGTCTGTCTATCTGTCTGTCTGTCTGTCTGTCTGTCTGTTTGTTACGCTTTCACGCTCAAACCGCTGAACAGATTAAGCTGAAATTTGGCATAGTTAAAGGTTGTATCCCAGGGAAGGACATAGGCTTTTTATCCCGTAAAAATGAATAAATCCCGAGGGACCGCGGGTCACACCGCGGAAGCGCAGTTAGTCGTACATAATGAAACTGTTTAATTAAGCTAATGATTATGGATTTCTTTTGGGATAATTATTGTTTTTATTTTAATAACAGAAAATAAATTAATTTTGTCGTTGAAATGCTGTATGAAATCCACGGGATTATCGTTCGCTAAATTGGCAAAATAAACTGTTTGTTTTGATTTTGGCATATACAAATAAAAACACTCCCGTTGGGGTAGGCAGAGACCACAGATTTCCACAGCTATACAGCTGTGGAAATCTGTGGTCTCTGCCTACCCCAAAAAAAATTAAATAAAAAACCCTACCCCAAAAAATAAAATATTTTAGTACCTAAATAATACTATTTAGGTACTAAAATATTTTATTAGAATATTTTTCTTTCCTTCACCATAAAGTCACGATTCACGAGAGCACGTTTTATATATTAATTTTCCAAAACAAACCAATTTATATAAGTTTATATTTTTGTTGTAGTTAAAAACGTTTTTCTTTTTGACTTCGTACTATTCCATTTTATTCTTTATAATCTTAAGACTGTCCAGCTAACTTCAAAAGGTGTCGGAGCAGCCACTTAAAACTTGAGGCATCTGCGAGCGACAGGGCGTGACCGAACATCTAGCAATGATACCTCCGAGAGGAAATTGGAATTGAGGCGCGATGCTTTTGAGTGCACATTGAAAATAGCCTTTCTTACAACTGTCTAAGGTTCAGTTTAGACTATTTTATTCTACGCGAATCAGTTTTGACGAATGTTGTCTTACTATAGAAATACATAACTATAATCAAAGTAAATTTAAATGCTGAAATAACAAAGTTCATTTTGCATTCATAGGATGGTGTTCAATAATGAGCAATGTAGCTTTGTTCGTAGACGGCTACGGCCACGCTACGACGTAGCAAAAGTGCTACGACTATGCTACAACTGTTTCATGGCTGACTTGACTTCTTTCGCCATTTTTGAAGGAACTAGTGGCTCTGCTATTTTATTTAGTTTTCTCGTGTTTTACTAGGTTTTATTATGTAATTTCGGAGGCATTTTACTAATGAAGCTTTGGATACGTAACAGGAGATTTGGCAAATGGAATGGGGGAGTATTCAAGAAGTTTTCTCATTTGACGAAAGATTTCCCTTGGAGTTTTGAAAAGACAAGCCGCCATGTTTTTTCAATTGACTCAAATTGACGTAACGTAATACATATTTTGAAGAAAGATTTGACGTGAAGTCATGAAAAGAAGAAGAAGGAATAAAAGAAGAAGAAGAAGAAACCAATAAGTGAAGTGAAACCATAAAGAAATGAAGACCTATATGATGAAGACTAACTAGATGTTTATTACCGATTGGGCGATATAGTCGCTCAGCGACAAAGCCCTTTTTTGTGTTTTTGTGAATAAATAATAATAATAATGGCTGACTTGACAGACGACACGGTTATGTCCAAAGTTCATACAAAAAGTCCATACATCTAAATGTTAATACTCGCAAAATTGTCCATTTTAAACGCAAATACATTTTTATCCTCAAAATTGACTATACAATTTTTTTATAAAAATAACCAAAACGGTTCAGCCATTCAGTGCTTACCAATATTTCATTTTTATTTACATACAAGTCTTTTGTTTCCATAAAAAAATATAATACTTGTAAAACTACGAAATCGTTTTCCCTCTTTCAATTCGCAGCTATTTTTATTCGCCAAACAACTTAAAGGTACATTTACATAATCTAAGTAATTCAGGTACATCTATTCCGGGGTTATCCCCTTTTTTCCTCACTCACAGGGCCGTACTTAGGTATAAGGTTTTATATGTCGAAATAAAAAAATAATAGTTTGAAACACTATTCACTCAGTAATATACAAATTAAGTTTGGTGTGTTCTTTGTTGAGGCGTTAGTTCTTTGTACTTTAAGAGCATCTAAACTTACTTTGACGAGCCTCAATTGTTTGACTGGCTCCCCACTGAAGCTTGACTATTTAGTGTTAAGATGGATCACCTAAAACTAGCCCCAAAAAGACTATTCTAAGTGATCCCTACGGTCCTACTGAATAAATGCTTTTTGACGTTGACTTTGACTTTCTATATTCATAACACGACTAGCATAAATAAATAAAAAACCTTAACATTGAATTTAGTATTTTCATTTTGACGACAAGAAAACTAAAAAAACTTTTATGAGACAACCTCTACGTATTTGAAGATCGATGGGAGATCGACAAAGATAGCCCTACAAAATTATAGGAAAAACCCAACAAATAAAAGAAATTCTCATTTTTTCCATCTTCACTGAGTACCTCCCTGCATCCGTACCTGCGGGATGAGGATTGTAGAGGGAAGTTGTTGAATTCTTCACGCTCCGATTCTTTGGTTTTTGCTCCCTTTTTGGAAAACATTGTAGTTCTCTTGAATTGGGAAACTGTGGAACATATTTTCTGGAACGAAGTTTCTTTTCGGACGGTATGGGATGGGGGCTAGACGAAAAAAAGTGTTGGATTTTTGGGTTACGACTTACGACACATGTATATATCAAAAAGTCACAGTGCGAAGTGCGCGGTCGCGAAGCAGTCCATAGAGTGTTTCATTGTTAGTACGGGAGAGCGTTTCTAGGATTTTACTAAATCATTTATTTGTCAAATGCCAAATGTCTAAGTTGAAACTTCGTTCCGAGTCCAACCGAGTGTTCCACGACACTCACGTACTTTTTTCGTTACATTTGAATACTCAACGTTACACCACGTTTATTAATAAGGGCCAAAGGGTAAACCTAACTAGACTAGCTTTTAATCAATAATGGACAAAAAAAACTAATATCATCGCGACTGTATCCCCAAGGCGCGGTAGATATTCTCTCAGATCTTTTCCATTCCAGATCCTTTGAAGATGTCTAAGAGGGTAGTCAAAGACATGTCCAAATACATATTTGATACATTCCCTCATTTTGCAGAAGTTGGCACTCCATACGTGACAGGTTCCAAGCCCATTGCCTACTAGCATAGAATGCTAGCTAAGGTTCTTCACGCTTTTTTTCTTCACCGTTTAGAGCTCGTGTTGGAAGTGTATGTACGTTTTCCGAAACTAAAAAACTATTGATACATGACCGGGATTTGAATTTTTCGCGCATTAGCATAGAAAGGTATCATATAATGTAGGTATAAAAACAAGCGAAGCTTTCACAAGAGCATTAAAAGAAACCCACTGTGTGATCCAAACGCTCCTAACCCAACTGAACTATTCGCAATTTTGTGGAACTATTATCAAGTCCTCAAATTCTTAGGCAATATATCCATTCACCTGCGCGGTCGAATCGGAAGGTCCAATTCTTCTGGCGATTTGTTAGAGAAATCTGGGAAATCGATACGACGAGGCCTTCAATGAAATGCGAGGCCTTTTTGAGTGATTCGTTTTTTGATGTCATAGATGTTAGTATTTCATTGACTCTTGTGAGCATATCGTTGCTGTATCAACGGTTCAAATATATTTTATTACAGATATTTTACAGATAATAGTACGGAACCCTTCGTGCACGAGTCCGATTCGCACTTGGCCGGTTTTCGGAACGAAGTTCTTTTTCGGACGGCATCGATGAAAAAAAAAGACTGAGGCTGGAAATGTATGTACTCGTACGACACACATACTCGTATATGTCAAATCGTCACAGTGCGAAATGCGGAGCCGCGAAACAGTTCATAGATTGTTAAATTGTTAGTACGGAAGAGCGTTTCTAGGATACCTAATTAATAATTAATTTATTATATTCCCAGTATAGAAAAGTACTCTTTGCTTCGTTCCAACCGAGTGTTCCACGACACTCATGTACTTTTTTGTTATGATTTCGCGAGTTTTATGCTTAAATCTTGGATCTTACAAACTTGTATTATTCGTAAAAAAACGGAACGATACATTTTGTGAGAGGTGTAAGGTTTGCCATTACAATAAAAGTTTTTAATATAAAAGGATAAACAAACTCAGTTCACCAGTAAAGCTTTATAGCGCAATTTGGCTTTATGATTTTAATTTGAGTCTTGTCGGTTTAGATGTACAGTCAGCAACGAAAATCGATTAACAGTTGGACTTTTTAAAATGACATATCTTAGAATATTTATTTACAGAAACTAAGCTACTACATATTTACATATATTTACAAAATACAACAGGATTAGTCAAGTTATCTAAGGATCGTTAGAAACGATCTGTAGATAGCTCAACTGATCCAGGTCACTGTCAGTCGGAAGCGTGCCCAAAACACTGGCGGCATTACCACGCTGGATGGCAATGCTGATCCTTTGAGCCAAAAATGTGCCAGCTCTCGGATCATGCGTCGCTTCGACCAGACGCCCTGAAAGAATTTTGAAAACCCGAAGGGCTCCAGAACCCCACGAACCTAGGGTCTCAACCCCAAATGGTTCAAATATATAAACCCTATCAAGATTTATATATTTGCGCCTTTTGAGATCCTCAGCCGAATCTGCCGCCGCGCCAGGCCTAACGGATGTCCCCGGTAGATGTGAAAGCGCAAGGGTGTGAATGACATAATGACATATCTTGGGAAATTATTGTAAACCAAGACTTTATCTTCAAATACGAGTATTAGTCAAATGTTGGTCATGATATGACGGATTTCAGAAATATTCAAATTTGTGAAACAATGTTAATCAACTTCGTTGCTGACTGTACCATCGTCCCTCGTAATGTTTTATTTTTTAGATAGATCCGATAAACTTCTCCATAGCACAGCCATCGAAATATACCTGCGACTTTACATTTGTCCTGCTGGGAATCGAACCTGAACTAAGAGGTCGTAAAACGAGTTGTTCTGTGCACGTAACCGACCCGTTAATGTTCACGTTAAACTAAGGTGAACGCTTAAACCGAGCGCGTAATCTTATCACGGACCATAATCGGTTTATTCTGGTTCCGGCTGTCGCATCCAGAGGACTAGCATCAAAACGAACTGAGATTCAAGCATTTTTTCAAAGCTTCCATTAGTATATTTCAGGGGTTATTCCCGTTCGTTTTTTCGTTCTTTTGATTAATATTCGGATGTTTCCTATTACGAGCTAGCTTGGCCCTTGAAGTCAGAAATCGTAGTTAGAAACATTCGAATATTCATCAAACGAACAAAAAAAAGAACGGGAATACGGCCCCAGTTTCCTATATCTGAAACAAATACAAATAAAAATGGTTACTGCTCTAGGTTAATACTCCCCCTAACAGAAGATAACTGAAACACATAAATACTGTAAGCCATGGTAGACATTTTCTCGATAAATATTTCTAAAGGGGTAGACAGAGAAACGTCTAAATACGTCAAGATAATCGTGAAAGTTTTTATAAGTCTATCTATCTATCTAATTATATGTACTAGTGGACTCGGCCGTGACTTCGTCTGCGCATTATTTCGTCACACAAAATTTAGAGATAGAACTACCTTGTTCCAATCCAACCCATGAAAACACTGAATTCATTTTTTGATTTGCTGTCTTTGATAAATATAAATAAGTAACCATCTAAGGGTAAGGTAAGGTAGTTTTGAAAAAATAATAAATACGTGTCTCGCTATTTATTAAAAAAAACTTATTTAGGCATCACAACCCCACAAATAGTGTTTTAATTTATGTAATAAAAAATATCCAAGGACAATATTGTAGCCTTGCAGCTATCTATAGTAACTAGGACAGAGATAAATGTCTAATATCTATCTAGCACACCTCTGTGCTAATATACGCATTTGTCGTTCATACTCCATGTTGGACAGATTCGAAATTCAAAATTTGTTCCATATATACATAATTTGTCAGCCATTTTGAAAAACTAATGTCAGATAAGTTCAAATGTTTAAAAAGGTTTTCTTTATATTTTTAGAAAGTGAAGTGAAATGTGATTTTATTTTACATAAACTGAATAGTGATTGTGTGATTTATTTAAATCATTTACAATAAAATCGTGTACATGAATATTTTATAAGGTTAAAACGTGGATTTTGTGTGTAGTTTACATAAAAGTTTGATAGATCGGTCGCTTTGACTAGTTTGACGCAAACAACTTTAAAAATAATTAATGGATAGGCTTTTAAACTAATACTCGTATTATAAAGAGGTATATCTACACTAATATTATAAAGAGGAAACATTTGTTTGTTTGTTTGTTTGTTTGTTTGAATTGAATAGGCTCCGAAACAACTGGACCGATTTGAAAAATTCTTTCACCATTAGAATTCTACATTATCTGTGATGAACATAGGCTATAAATTATTTTCAAAAAAATTAGAGATCCTTATGAAAATTGCAATAATGTAACCAAAGGTGTAAAAATTTTGAACATAAAATTCTTCATATCGCGTGCGCTGCGAAAACTATTGATGATAGAACAAAAAAATGTTCTACAATATTAAAGAACGTATCAATATCTACAAAAAAGTCAGCGATAGCATATGTCCAACTATTGTGGTTGTGTCAGAATAACAACTTTTATAATTTAAAAAGTGAATAAAAATGACGACCAAAAGCAGACCACGTTATTCTTATTTTGGTATTTATTCTTATCCAAATAAATTCCTTCGTAGTAAAGGCTGTTTCAGTACCCGTCGATTACTTTTTGAATGATTGAAATTGGACATTTTATTCAAAAGTTATCATGAGTTTAAAAATGTAAGATACATCGCGACCACAGAATAAATATCAGTTAGTAGGGTAGGACAAGTGTCTGGGATTTTTAACACAGGTAACGGGATATTAACCATGATTAATACCATAGATACTATTGATCATGGCGTATGCAACTGCGCCGAAATATCGGGAAACTCAAAAAACATTAAATCATGGTAAATATCCCGTTAACTGTGTTAAAAATATTGAAAACCAGTTGAGTTAAAAAGTGAGTTTAAAAAGTGTCTGGGAACTATGGAATGAATGGAAGGGAGTGGTAATATATCAATGAAATATATATGGGAGCATTGGGCAGTAGAGAGGTTTGGACACCCCCGTGTCATGTCGGCCATAAACCATCATGCCTATCGTCAAATCGGAATTTGATCAGTTAGAATTGACCATGTATGGGGGTGGATTGGCATGACTAATGGTGGATTGGCATGATGGTGTATGGCCGGCATAACACGGGGATTTGCCGGTGGTGTCCAAACCTGCCTTACTGCCCAATACTCCCTTACCTACCTTAGACCTTACCTACATATTAACCTCTAAACTTTAAAGGATCATACATCCCGCTCCGGGACCGCCATGTTGTTATAAAATTTTTGTTAAATACCTATAATAAACCCGTGCGAAGCCGGGGCGGACAGCTAGTTTACAATAAGATTAGTGGTTGTATGTAGGAGATATTTTTGAAACTCTTCATTCATAAATACATTAAACTTTAATGGTTAGTCGTGCTTAGACATACTTTGGGAGGAGATAGTCATGATCCTAGATCGTTATTTTCTGTAACTGATTATAATTAGTACTTATGTACCTAGTATTATGTATGACGTCAGAATCACAAAGCTCTACTTAATTTGGTCCCTGCAACACTTCAGGGGTGCCAACGCGTGATAAATGTGTTTATTATAATAATAATAATAATATATAATAAATCGTTTATTTCAGACACAGAGGATCCATATAAAACCTATTACACACAAATTATATTTATCTAAAAAACAGTCACAAAAATAAAATAATAATTATACCTAAGTAAATCCTTTTAGGTGGAAATTTCCACCCAACGTCTATATATTGACGTTTGCATCAGTCTGTCGGCCAGACTTCTAATAATTGCGTTCTTACACCTGTCTACTCTGGACATGAAGGAAGCTATTCTCTTTCTTTGGATGGCGTTAAAAGAGTCAACACGGGCCTCGGCGTACATTTCAGAAGCGCTACAATAGCGCTTGTAGCCCATCAGATGTCTAAATACATTATTATAAGCCACCCTTATACCATTGTGCTCCTAGGCACAATATTTACCCTACCAATCTTGTTCATTCTATTTATAGCTTTGTAAACTAGTATTTGTGGGAAACGAATGCCGTCTTTTGATAACCGTAATAGTTATAGTTGAAGAATAACAACTTTAAGTTACTGCACGGGAAGAAACTTCTGCTAAATGTTGGCTAAATAAATATGTATTAGGGACAACGTTGGGCGAAGATTGTCACTCAGTGGGTGCCTGAAAACAGTCGAAGACGACGCGGCAGACCCAGGAAAAGGTGGCGAGACGATCTGGATGCATTCGAGCCAGACTGGCAAACCGTGGCCTCGGAGCGCAAGAAGTGGAAGCTAAAGGGGGAGACCTTTGCCCAGCAGTGGGACACGATAGATAAAAAAAAAGGGAAATTTTCAAAGCATCTTGAGGAATTTGATCAAAAAGAGGCTATTGTGCCTTGATGATACTGTCGTGATCTCTTACTTAATTTTGTGGGTCTCTCAGACTCTCCTTGTCTGACTTGGGCTATGGGATGCGCATTATTATTATTTTTCACTTTTTAAACTCTGTTTTTAATCCTTTCGCGTTATTATATTTGACTTCTTTAGTTATTAAGTCTGACTGAGTAGCCATCTTCAATGACTCTTGAATGCCGAAAGATTTAAATAATTATGTAATAATGTATCCTGTTCCAAGGAGTTACTCGATCAGGTTTCTAGGACAACCAAGCTTTCTTCAGTCAATAACGCCACCATTTTCCTAAAGCCTTCAATGTAGCTGGCAAAGTGGCAAATCAGATAGGGTGCAACGATCAACCGGTCGATTGAACACAAAGCTATTTATGTATAACGCAGGTATTTAGGTCGTATGTGCATATCGATCCATGGTCTAGATTCCCACGGCCAGATGGCTTCCGCAACGTTGTCTTAGATGTTATTAAACAAAAAAAAAACATTTCGATTTAAATCTTTGCTGTATGCTCATTTTGTGTATTCTAGATCCTGTCAGAGGCATGTCCAAATATATAGTTATTTTGACCACTGAACAGATATTTGAAATCAAATCATCTTTAGATTTAAATGAGGAATATAATAACGAAATAACTTTACTCAAATAATTTTAAAGGAAACCTAATTGTGAGTTCTTGACTCAAATTACATTATTTACATCAAAATGGTGCGTAAAAACGATCAAGACTGCTTCATCGAAGTATTTTCGCTTCTGTGTGATCAAAAGAACACAGTTCAAAGGAGGAACATCATTAAAGGTCAGTAATTTTATCATGAAGTTTAATACCGATTGCCTTTCTAAAGCTCGGTTTTACGTAATGCGGCGGCCGTATTTTACGGCTATTTTAGACCCCTCGCAGACTACAGACTTTTCTGTCGGCCGATGGTTTGGTCGGGCTCGTGATGAGTATGGAGAAGTACGTGCGCACACTGCAACGATTTTTTTTTCCACTGTCGGCCGATGGAAAGTCTGTTTGCGAGGGATCTTAGTGCTGTAGACAGTGACACACAAGCAATTTACTCATATGTTTTATTATTTTTGTACTTACACATTAAAATTAAAATAATTATGCCATCAAATCACAAGGTAAGTTCCAAAATGTAACGACTACAAAGTGTAGTAATACTTAAGTATTTTTTGTAATACGTTAGTACTTCATAATTACCTACTTTATGTTTTTTATTTGTATGAGATATTTTGTATTATTAGTTAATTATTTTAGTTATTAAACAGGAGTAATATTAAAGATCGCCGTTTATTAAGACTACATTGTCATAATTATTGTTGTTTAATTCACTTTCAAAGGCAAACACGTTATCTATGCGCCGGACTTCCTTTGGCAGGAAGTATCAATTCTGGTATTACATTGGTCGCTTTTGTTTATCGTTCATTAATTTTATGAATATTGCGGTATACGGCGGAGTTGCATGCCTACACATTTAAACCGCATGTCGAGGGTTCGATTGCAACCTTCAGAATTGGATGGAAAACTTTGAAGAAAAACATTAGATTTTGTTTCAATAGAAAAAGAATAATCAAATTATTGTTAAATCATCATCTTCCTGCCGTTTTCCCACATTATGTGGGGTCGACACAACATGTGTTCTTCTTCCATTCTCCTCTATCAGCCGTCATCTCAACACTCACTCTTTTCTTACTCATGTCATCCTTTACACAATCCATCCATCAATAATTAAATTATTGATTAATAAAACAAAATATATTTATCAATATCCTGAACAGATGACTTGTAAGTAACCTGATTAAAACGATTGTTCATCAATCAACAAACCTGCAAAATAGCAAGAAAGCGAACGCCTCTATCAGTTTGAACTAATTGTTAGGGCGGGTCTTATCATGATACGGCTGATATCAGTCATGATACCGACAGTCTGTAAAGCGTCCTCGCTGTGTTTACTCTGCAAACAACCCAATAAAAATAACCTATATTTACATCAAACATATTTTTGATCTGTGCATATCTTGAAATTCAAACGTATTTGATTTTTAAATGCAGTGATGTGTTACGTAAATGTTTGAGATAATGTAGTGCGTTTTTCGGAGTGCTTAGTATTTTTAGAACAATGAGTACGTTTTGGCATGAATTTTTGACCGCTGCGGCGTCTCACCCCTTCGACTTGATGCCAATTGACCTCGTGTCGCCGTTTGATTTGGATAGAGATGGTGAATATGTATAGTTGATAATTTAAAAACAGCAAAGATTTCAAGTCGGTTTGTTTATATGCAACTATTGGACCGGTTAATTGTTCATTAAAAAACGACAACGACAATAGTGCGACTATAAACCTACCCCTTAATAAAAAAAACATCAATATGACAGATTCTGCCGCGATTTATAAAAATGCCCATTTGCAGCTCTTAAAAGTTGTATTTATGTGAAGTTAATATGAGTGCTCCATTATTTAATCTCTAGCCGCAGAAACCACATCCAGTAACAACCACTCTCATTCATATTCAAATATTCAAACAGTGCAAAACACTTTAATCCATTCAATTTTAAGTGAAGGTTAAAATTGAATCATTTAATTTGTTAATTTTATAAGTAAAGTACAGTACTCACAACCAATATTTAGCTCTCTGTAGTAGCTGTGCAGAACCCATTTTTGATGACGCCTAAAAGACGAAGACAGCGTTGTATAGCTGCCTCGCTCACTCGCTTAGTTTGTTGCATCGTCCTATCTCGCCTACTCGCACAAACCTGCGCAATCGTTTAGTGCACCTATCTTCAGAGAGCTAAAGATCGGTTGTGCGTACTGTACGTACATATCTATTCATGTTTATAAACTGTAATTTTGATCTATTAAAATATTGATAAGTTCGCTTTTTTATGCCTTCTGAAGGACTTCATCAAGCTGGGTTGAAAAGATGTCGTATATATCACAGATAAACGTTAGTAGATAAATAAACTATGCAAACATTTCATTGATGTTTTATTTCTAATGTTCATCACTTGCAAAGTAAATACTTAATTGCATAAAACTTCCATACATTGAAAAGGATAATCTCTTCTAATAATGTCTTGAAACTTCCAAAGGAACGGCCGGTTTATCTTGAGCCCGAAACACACAAGTAACTCAAACAAAGACTCTCCTACACAAACAGACGGACAAACTGTACCGTAATGTCCCAGCCTTAATTGCACACCCAATTCCCAAATTATTATTTCAAACTTCATCAGCCTTTGTCAGATTCCCTTTCATTGTACCAGAAATAACTTTTAACATTATTTCAGCTGTAATTTTGTCTTGGAAAGTCGCGTCAAACTTTTTTGAATAATAGCTATTTAAACAAAAGACTTGATTCAAATTTCTATTTCGGGTCATCGGATGACCTTTCAGGGTTAAAATATCCTTTATTCTTTAAGTAAACGGTGATATCGTAGTATCATTTCGAGCGCGCGTTATCTGTGTATTCGAGATAAGAACCGCTCTGCCGCCTACGCAATGTACCGCGACTGCCATTGTATCGCCGTTTTCCGCACAGTTGGACGTCTTTAATCTTATCGATACAATTTCATCGATAAACAAATCACGCGGTTATCCAGTAGTGTAGAGCTTGGTGTATGGTTGTAACGTGTTTGAGAATGTGACCTTGACCTGGATTGAAGGGGAATTGGAGATGAGGGTGCCGTGTTTGTCGCAAGTTGTGGAGTCAGCGCGGGAGTGTGCGCTGCAGGCATGGTACTGTGGATTGGATGCGTGCGAGTGGATGGCGGCCGCGAACCCTGTGATGATACCAGCATATCCCTCTGTTGAGGTGATAGTCGCTGGACCTGCTTTTGTTAGAGCATGTTAGTATTGCTGATTTTATTTCGTTCACCATCATCTCAGCCGCATGACGTCCACTGCTGAACATAGGCTTCCCCTATCGATAGATATTGATATTATCGAGAGCGATAGATATTGTACGGTGCACCCAATAGCTCCCAGCAACCTTTAATAGATCTTCTTTCTATCTCCTTTTACTCTAGTTAACGATAATTAATAAGACTTTACTTTAAGATCTTGCAATTTTCAAAAGTTAAAGCATAGTTTTATGTAAAAGATTTACCTTGCTTTGTCTAAATAATTTTGTCATGTCTTTGATAAACTAAGATAACTAAACTATGTTTAACTGACAAAAACTACATTCATGCAACGTTCTTGCATTAAAATATGTTTAACTAACTCGCCCTAAATATAATCTGAACGCAGCATTTCCATTGGCCATATGAGCTCGATTTTAGGTCGACCATAACCCGAGTGTTTACTCTGTATGATAATCAGCTGTTTCAAAATAAGCAGCCCACAAACTGCGGATATAATACAACACAACATAGATAGAAAGTTACATCGGCAAAAATTTAGTAAACGGTTTCATATATACGAGTATAACATATATAATATATAGATAACTTCTTCTTCTTCTTCTTGTCGTGTCACTAGTTCTTACAATAACTAGACAGTTATCTTGTCTTTAAAGTTATTTGAAAAATAGTACGTGTAACCAATGTTTAATTATTAATTATTTAATTTATATATTAAATAATTAATAATTAAACCTAATAATTCCTGGCCAATTTCGGCTACGGAGACTGGGCTTTGTGTATTTTTTTTTCTTCGATCAAGAATAGGTACTATGATCGAATATTTTTTTTAAACTATCTATGGGCTTGGATGTTTAGCCCGCATATGGCTAATATTACCTATATTTATGAACCAACTCGACGCATTAACTAAGGAAATGAAACTGACTCGTTTTCCTTTTGTTTTACGAAAAAATTACACGAAAGAATAGTAGCAGAATCAATCAGCTTTTTAATGTACTTAGTAAAAAAAGTAAGTTAGTACTTACTACTAACTTTTTATGTAGTGTTTCATACGTATTCGGAATCTGTGAAAAAAAGCGTAAGCACCTATTTGTTGTTCTTCGGGCAGGGCAGGGGAATGGCATTAAAATAGAATAACTCTCTTCTTTTCACTATTGATGTTACTTCAAAGTTGAGCCAGTCTGTACATACGTGTGGATGCGCGTTAACAAAGCTAGTGTGCCAAACGCACTCGATAATTGCAATTAAATTATTCACAACGATTTCAGATTATTAACGTCAGTTAATATATTGGATTTCGGAATCGTTTATTTTGTTTACATTCACAAATTACACATATTATTTGATACAAAAACGGAGAGTGCTTTTAATCTGAATTACAAAATGCGTAAATAAATGGAGTTGTGAGCAAGATTAAGGCCCACAGGGTTGCAAATAGTTTCAATATGCATTTTACAAAATACAATACAATGACTTGAGTCATCTAAGGATCGTTAAATATACCCAAAGCTCCATCGATCCACTGCCAGTCAGAAGCGTGCCCAAAACACTGGCGACATTACCACGCTAAATGGCAATGCTGATTTTCTTAAATTTTTATTTAAACTTAATCAAGTTTCTCTCCTTTACGCCTAGTTCGGACTAGGCTTGTATTTTAGTCGAGTAGCGATTAATATAGTCGCCAAACTACTCGCTACTGCCCAGAAATTGTTCGCACGGACTATTTTAGTCGAGTAGCGAGTAATATAGTCGCCAAACTACTCGCTACTGCCCAGAAATCGTTCGCACGGACTATTTTAGTTGAGTAGCGAGTACGATCCATGTTCTGTATTTAAATCGATAGGTTCGGACTTGTTTAGTCGGTGAATCAGTAGCATGGAAGCGTGGTGGAAGGTGCTACTCGCCCAAAAAAAAGTCAAATGGATCGACTCGACTAAATTACAGACCCTATTCGTTATTGTTTAGGTAAATGCAAAATTTCCTTAAACGTCCCCCTTGTCCGTCATTCATTCATTCATTCATCACACAGCAATTATTCTCTCCAAAAAATATCCAAATAAAAATACTTCGTTAAATTCGAATACAAGCTGTGGGGAAGTAATTAAGTATACAATCGTATTAAAATCCAGATGACGCCTTCACGCACGAGCCGCTTCTCGAAAAAATATAAATACTTCCGAAATATATCGTACGCGCTAAAACAATAACTTCGAATTAAACGCTTTGAATAATGTAAATTTTGTGTTTTGGTAGTTTTATAGGAGCTAGATGTATATCCTAATTATTATTATTTTGCATAAATGCATTAAAAATTAAGCTACTACATATTTACATACTACAACAGGATTAGTCAAGCTATCTAAGGATCGTTAGAAACGATCTATAGATAGCTCAACTGATCCAGGTCACTGTCAGTCGGAAGCGTGCCCAAAACACTGGCGGCATTACCACACTGGATGGCAATGCTGATCCTTTAAGCCAAAAATGTGCCAGCCCCTAATTAGTTCAAAAATTCACTAACGCTGATTCTTACTAGTCTTCCTTCTTGTTTATGAACTCCCAATAGAGTTCAAAAATGCAATGACTGAGCGGACTTATTTAATGTATTTATGTCGTTCTTTCTCTCCTCCACGAGCTTTCATGTAGCAAATACAAGTAAAATTATTCAGTACTTATTTTATAATTTCTCAAAGATTAAAGAAGAAGAACTTTCACGTATTTAGACACATTTCTCAGCATTTCCATGTAAAAACGTGTTATTTTAAAAGAGTCATTCGATAGCTATACAAATGAGGATGGTTATCGCTTTTGTGTTAAAACAACCGGAACGAGCAAACATAGTGGAAATAATTTCCACTGTGCGCCAGATTTAATGTCGTTTCACTCGTCAGTTGACGTGCATTGTAATAATCACTCGAATTTTTGCACTTTATATGAAGCGCTCGTGGTATTTGCTTAGTCGTTCTTGTAGTGACGAAGTTAAGCAACAATCTGTGAAGATGGGTGACCGCTAGCAGCATTATAAACTGAGCGCTTCCGTTCTTCGGACTAGGGTATTAGCTTCTGCATGCAGCTTTCCAACATTTTAAATTAAAATTCAGATCAATAAAAAATCTAATTAATAAGGATTTTTCACTTCTTCGCCATAAAAAGTTAATCCAAGGTTAAAATGCTAAACTAAACTTTGACCACGAATTAATATAACTGGGACAATGACATCCCACTAAAATAATAAAGCTGAAAGTTTGTGAGTTTGTTTAGATGTTTGTGTTTCAATCGAGCCTAAACCAGTGAACCGATTTGGATGAAACTTGGAATAGGCGTAGATAACCTGGAATAGCATATAGGCTATTCAAAATGTTGGTACCACGCGGGCGAAGCCGCGCGCAGTAGCAAGTTCATAATTAATTCTTACGTTTTAGATAGTATTATAGATTAAAATAGCATATTTATGACATTAGGAAACCCTAACACGAATAAAAACGTAATTTTTAAATTAAAACAACAATATATCAATTTTAAAATCTGTAATTGGATCTTTGCGTGACATAAACGTGTTTTTAGTTCTAAAATGAACGCTAGAAAATGGGACATAATGTACCAGTTATTCTATGTCACAATGAATCAACTCAACGTTTCAGCTATGTATTTATCGACTAGCTGTGCCCCGCGGGTAGCTACTGCACACACAAGACTAGATGTGTCAACTGTCAAGCCGACATGAGTGTGTGTCACTTTGGTGTCATTTTGGTGTATAACGCATCCGTCATGTACAGTTCGCCCAACGGATCTAGGCATTCGTGAAGTTAGCCGTTTGTCTGTGCAGTGACCGCTTTTTCATACAAAATTGTGTTCTGCGCCGCAGACAAACGGCTAACTTCACGAATGCCTAGATCCGTTAGAAGAACTGTACAAAAAATTATACTACACTGTGTAATGTCTTGTGCAGGATTTTTTTTCTTTGTTATCATCAGATTTAGATAAATGTAGTATCATTTGAACTACCTATTTCTTAAATATTTTCTCTCATTCTCCACCAAATTCTTCTATTATTTTTCGCAACAATAAGCCAGTTTTGTATTAGTAAAGTTTTCCGGTAATTTGGCAGCCCTCGCAATAGCACCGACCCATTTCCAAAACTCTTTTTGAATAGTTCCCGTTAAGGCACAATATCTTCATTTAATTGACGACCAGTGGGTAAAGCTCCGCCTGTGACGAAAAAGGTTTCTGGTTTGATTCCTTCGGGACAAATGTTTGTATAATCTGCAAATATTTGTCTCGTGTCTGGATGATTTCGATGTACGTACATTTATATTATGTACAACATGACAATGTTTATAGCCCATATTATTTATATCCTACTTACTTCAACGTGATGAAGTGTGGTCTTATTGTAGGTATGAGGGTCGGTTCACATCTGACGAAAGATGCGTCGCGTATTATCGCCAGAACAAACAATTATATGAGAAAACATTCAACCTTTCACACTTGACCGATGATACGCGATTATGATAACGAAGACCGCTGAATACGCTCGACGCATCTTCCGTCAGATGTGAATCGACCCTAAATATTGAGTTTAACTGCAGCGTAGAGCGTCTACGAGCTACGTCGTAGAGTGCTGTAGACTTTATGTTTTCGTGAAACGTTATATTATACGTCTTTCATAATAGATTTTAAAAATTATGTACTTACTAGCTACTGCGCGCGGCTTCGCTCGCGTGGTATCAAAGTTTTAAATAGCCTATATGCTCCAGGTCACTATCTACGCCTATTCCAAGTTTCATCCAAATCGGTTTAGGCGTGATTGAAACACAAACATCTAAACATCTAAAAAAAACTCACAAACTTTCAGCTTTATTAAATGAGTGGGATAGTGGGATACTTTATACAGTATTGGGACACGGCGTGTTTAGTTATAATCAAATAGTTATTTTTATACTCGTTCAATCACTAGATCAAAAATATTATTATGTCTGTAATATACTGCAGTATATTCTCATTTTTCCTATTTCCCCTGTTTTCGGAAACAGGAATGGTAGGAAATAAGAAAATTCGGGATTCGATTCGACCGAATTCCTCATCTTTAGATATTATCATTTACGCAATACGTTAGCTGCTTCCAAGCTAAGTTATAGTAGGTATCGAGAAAATAAGAAAACAATCAAAATAGTACCTACCTACATCCGCCTGCAATAAGATGTAAACATTCCAATTATATTTCCCATTTGGTGATGAAAAAAAGTTCATAGCATACACTATCACAAAAATCTAAAATATGTAAGTACTTACACAATACAATATATTTAATCTAATCAGCCCGGATGCATTCACTGCTGGTTTTCTTCTTAACTTCGTAGTCTCCTCACTATAATGAAATCTACAATGAAAATCTTCAAAAAAGTAGTTTTTTATGTAAAAAATGTTAAACAAAGTTACAATGAAGTACTAATATATTTAACTCCATTATTATAACCGGGCAGTCGGGTTGAGGAAACGACCAGCAACCGCAAACTGTGTTTGTGGGGCGCAGCGTACCGTCTGGGTAAATAACTGAGAATATCTAACAAATTAGAATACAATAGAATAATATAATATTCTATTATTGCCAGTGTTTTGGGCACGCTTCCGACTGACAGTGACCTGGATCAGTTGAGCTATATGTCTATAGATCGTTTCTAGCGATCCTTAGATAGCTTGACTAATCCTGTTGCATTTTGTAAATATATGTAAATATGTAGTAGCTTAGTTTCTGTAAACAAAGTATACAATATTTATGAATTAAAATTTCATTTTCTCCACAAATAATTAGGTAATTTACTTTGTGTGTGTTTTTTTTTGTATTGTGGTTAAAAACTAAAATAAAACTCTTGTAGGGTTTATCTCTCCTTTGTACTTAATAGGTACTTTTTATTTTAACATATTTTTTTCAAAGTGTTCTCTTGTGTACTTACAATAAATAAATACAGAAACCAAATCAAAATGCCGCGAAGTGTACGAACAATCTCAAGACATATTAAAACTTTATTATTATATATCCTACTACTTAAACCTTCTTCGACTTAACTAGAACTTAAACTAAATGATTCTCAATGAGTCACGCAACAGTTTATATAACTACAAGAGGTTCTAAAACAAAATAGGGTATTCCGTGATACAACAGAATAAAACCAATCATTCTATTCAAGTTTAGTAGCTTAACAAAAGCATTTTATTCATTTTCCCCCCCATAGTACCTACGTCTATAAAACGTATGTTACTTAGTTCGTAAACATGCATTAGGTATGGTATGTAGGTCAGTATAAGATGGTTTCGCAGTAATTCTATTTTCTTGTTTGTTACAAAGTGAACCAAGACTGATTATTGTGACTTTGGTTAAACTTGAGAGATAAGTAACTATAGCTTTGTTACATCCTACTTATCCTAAGAAAAACTAATCCACTACATATTTATACATATATATTTTATATTAACTAGCTGGTACCCGCGACTTCGTCAGCAAAATAAAATGCAATAATAGCGCCATCTCGACCTCAGCCATAAGTTAGCAACGCCATCTAGTTGCCTTTAACTGGAACTTCCAACTCCCCATACAAACTTTCAACCCTTATTTCACGCCCTCCATGAATAATATAGAGATTTTTCTATCATAAGAACCTTCTCCTGACAATGACAAACACAACAAAAAAAAAATTGTGAAATCGGTCTAGCCGTTCAAGCGTGATGGGGTGACCAAGGGATATAGGGATTCATTTTTATTATAGAGACTAGCTGACCTGCGCGACTTCGTCTGCGCATGATTCATTTTTTCCGCGCAATTTTTTTAATTTTTTCTGTCATAAGAACCTTCTCCTGACAATAACAAACACAACAAAAAAAAATTTGTGAAAACGGTCCAGCCGTTCAAGCATGATGGCGTGACCAAGGGATATAGGGATTCATTTTTATATATAGAAGATATTTATACATATATTTATATAGCTTTACGTGGCTTAACTAATCTATGCTTTTACGACAATTATTTGACAAATCACTGATCTCTACTTTAAAATGGTTACTATTGTTATATTCATATTAGCTAAGTATCATACCTCCGATCTTGAATTTGGACCGCAAAAATATGAAATAATTCAAAGGCGACACTGAAATTCAAATCAAATCGCAACCCTTTGCCATCATTCGTCATTACGAAATCCGAAGGGTAGAAATGAAATGCAATTCAGTCTTTCTCCCCTCGGAAGACAAAGGAGCGTCAAATCCAATCTGCGGGGACTTGGCTCGGGTGTAGATGTTTTTTTGATTTATAAATCATGGTTTTGCTTTAGTTGCGGTCGCCAAGCCTTAAAGGCTTGGCGTTTTTATTTATTTGTAGCAATACAAGCATTCCTTTCTGTTTCGATTTTTATAGTTTTTGTATGACCAACTATTATATTTAGATTAACTATTATATTTTAGATCGCTTATTGAAGAAAATTTAAACAGAGAATGACTACAGTGCTTTAGGGGCATAGTGGTGATCCTAAAAAAGTTTCAGTGTCAGCCATCTGATTCCCGTAATAAGGCGTTTCTTAGTTTGTGGCCTGATATAATAGAATATTATAATAAGTATTATTTTCGCCACGTCAAGTGAATCTGTTACATAGGTTTAGTTATTACATAACATAACAAAAATATAGAAGAAACACGAATTCCCAAGTATTTCTTGGCTGTCTCGTGGATTGCCAGGTCACATTAAGGGTCTCATCCGAGCAAAAACAAATCACGACAATATGCCGTCTAATATTTCCCTGATCCTTACAAACAAACTAGCACTCGGTTATTGGAGTAGTAACAAGAATATCGCATACAGGTATGAACTAAAAGAAAAAAAGTACGTGATGTCGTGGAACACTCGGTTGGAACGAAGCAAAGAGTACTTTTTTTATACTGGAAATTTTAATTTCAAATCAAAAGCTCTTCCGTACTAACAATGTAACAATCTATGGACTGTTCGCGGCTGCGCACTTCGCACAGTGACAATTTCGTGACGTGACAAGTAACAAACAGACAGACAGACATTTTACTACACAGAAAAAAATAGATAGAAACTCTATAATTTTCTTATTTTCAGCTTTATAATATTAGTATGTAATAGTATGTAAAGTATGTATGTAAGGCCCTTATGAATAAACGTGGTGTAAAGTTACGCCAGGTGTAACTTGCGAGTAACCATACAATTTTTGGAGTTTAAACCTGGCGTAACTTTATACCACGTTTATTAATAAGGACCTTAGTATTTATCATTGGGTAGATATAAATAAATGTATTAATTACTATGGACTGTAAGGATGTAGTCTTATAACTCTAACAGCCAAGCTCTTCATAGAAACAATAAATCGTAACCAAACCGTCATCCGCTGACAAGGGTCCTACAAGGAAAATGATAGAAAGATATTTCATCTTTATAATAAAACGTATGAGTTTTTATTCAGGATAAGCTATTTTCTATGGTACGAGAATGTGGGTTCATGCAAATAGAGCATTTATTTAAGAAGTGGAAATTGTGGGTTTTGTCTGTATGAGGTGTCGAGGAACCAATGAGGAATAATGTTATTCATAGTAAAAAGTTTTCCAGAATAGTTGTTTATCTTACTTTCTATACTAAGTTAGTACAGTTGTAGGTAGGTATTCTAATATTGAGCGCCTCGGCAAACTTCGTGCTTTTTGAAAACCGTAGCTTAGTCAGCCATACCCATCCTGCCATTCAAGATTTGAAGGTGCACAGCAAGTGCAGTTTGATTATTATAGGTTTAATCATCGCATTTGTTCGTAAGCAGCTAAAAGATTACAGAGGCTCAGTTGGCCTTATTATAAAAAAGTTAAACCTTAGTTGAACCCCATGTTGACACATGTCAAAACAAAACCACAAAAAAGCGTTCTATGTATGTGTATTTAAAGATCGTTTTTCTAGAGATAGTGTTTTAGTCAGTGCTGCGCTAAACTCGGTTCATATTTTTTGTTATTTTACTCACGTAATTAACTTGTGATACATTTGCAGACGTAATCCGCCTTTACACGTGTAAGTTTTACTCACGTAAGCAATTTAACGTGAGTAAAACTTCAAGTTTAAGGCCGGCTGGTGGATATTGGATACAGGATTGAAGACTCACGTATAGCTGGTCCAGGATCACACCACACTTTTCACTTTGCGAGGTGGCCGGCGTATAATTTTGAAATTTTGCGGGCGCACAAGTCCGAGAGAAACCAAAAAAACTGTCAGCTCAGCTGTCACTCGTAGAACGATTGATTCCTTGTTTTTACGTTCACGGGTTCACGTTCAGAAGGAATGATTGGGATTGGAAGAGTAAAGGATATTTCAGAGATAATCAATAATTGTGTTGTGTTGTGTTATTGTATAGCTTAACTTAGATTTCTTTGATAGCTCTACCCAGATTCGAATCGTATAGGTACTAAATGAAATACTTACGTATTTAGATACGTATCTTATCCTTTGTTCCGAAAATATCGTCTAAAAATAGCAAAAAACCAATAGAAGGGTAAGATAATACAAAAAAAGAACAGTCTGTAAAAATAACACGGATCTGCCAACCCTATGCATGTTGAAATAAATTGATTTATCGTTTACGGACCGACGCTGGGTTGATTTATGCACATTTTTAACATATTTTTAGTTAATTGATTAAACTCTACCATATTAATAAAACACGCAGGAATAAAATGGAAAACAGTTGCAAATAAAAGCCAATTGCATTTTGTTAGTTCTACGCCCAATCATCTTCGAAATTCAAAAATACTTTTCTTTCCTATCGTGTCACTAAAGAGACTCATTGGCCCTTATTAATAAACGTGGTGCAAAGTTATGCCGGGTGTAACTTAGGTGTAACCTTACAATTTTTGGAGTTTAGACCTGGCGTAACTTTACACGTTCATTAATAAGGGCCAGTTAAATTAATTACGCTAAAGAATTAAAATACCCAGTGTCTGAAAGAGTGAAAGGATTATGCCCAAGTTTGAGTTTACGTTGAAGAAAGTAACAAATTGTCTATGTTTTTATTGCTGCCATTTTTATTTCACAAGAAAGACTATTAAATTACGCAGTTACTTGAACTGCCCGTCGAGGCGCATTTAACCGAGTCGTCGGCAAAAGAGTGTAATAAGCTTCAGACGTTCCACTTAGTTCCGATCGGCCTGCTCGATAAATTGGTTCTTCGAGACTGGTTAGACTTGTAGAAGAGGTATACCTTCTTCACATCCAACGGTGCCCGGCAAGTTTGCAAATATATTTCTTTCTCAATTTTAAGTATTAAAAAAACCCTCCTTGGGTACGGAACCCTAAAAAAATACAATTTTAACACTAATAACGCGATACTTATCAAGGTTAAAGGTTTTTTAAAAATATTCACAAAAAATACAAAAAAAGTATTGAAAAAAATAAAATAAATATCAAAAAGATCATCTTCCTGCTCTTTTCCCCACATTATGTGGGGTCGGCACAACATGATCAAAAAGATATCGGGTTCACAAGAGATAAATTTTCATTACGTGGAGTGGACTTGAAATAGCGTCATAAGAATTAATTAATTTGAATATTACACTACTCTGATCATGTTCATGCTCAGAGTTATTTGATTTCTGGAATCAAAAAGTGCCAGCGAACTGAAAAATTTAAGCAAAAATCCTTTTTTTACCAAATAAAAGTCTTGTTCGTGTTACACAATATCCGCACAAGACCCGACTTCCAGGAAATTCAGCGCAAATCCAACAAAATCTAATAAAATTACTCTTAGTCAAGACCTAGCCCGTGACTAATGTAAAACACAGCCTTCCGGACAGCTACCCGAAAAAGAATCCGCAACTCTAAACTTTATACTGCGGCCACTAAGCTTCAAAATAGTTCGGCTATCTCCTGGAATTTCTTTGTTCCGTTTTGATTTCTTTTTAATGGAATTTCGGGATGCAATGCAAAGCTCACTCGAATACTTTGAGTAGTCGTGGGTTTTCAAGACTTTTGTTTGGTCTTTCGAGCCGGATTACGAAGTGCACTGCTCTAAAAGTGCTCTTAGGTTTTGTGAATGCGCTCCAACTGATGAATGGTTGAAACCTTGGACCTAGTTTCTAGAATTTCGGGTCCAATTTGGGTTATGATTGCAATTTTCTTTGATGTTTTAACTCTTTGAATCCACGGAGCTTGTTGGTCTATTTGCTCTTTATATTACATAACTCTCATGATTGGTATACTAAAATAGTACGAAATGATTACGTAACGTCTTATTTCGAGTATTTATGAAGTCTGGGAGCATAATAGTATGTTACTTACTTCTACTTTGTGTACTATAAAAACTTATTAGTTGTTTTCATAATAAAAGTAACCTTTCCAGGCTATTTCCGTGAGTAATTCCATTAATAAACTTCATAAACTTCATCGCAAAGTGGCCTGCCGAGGCTTCTGACGTCACATCACATCCCTTAGCTAATGCGTCCGGTCAACTTTGCTCTTAGCCACTTCCGGCGCCAAGATAGATATAATAAAATGGATGGAATAGTGTGTAGTTTACTAATGATGGTTAAGTTGAACGTAATCATAAAAATATCATTTAATACTACTAAGCAGTTTAGCGACGTAATGATATCCAATAATTATAAAAAAAAAACTAATAAAATTTACAATTTCATTAAAAAAGTAAAGGAACATTTCAAATTCTAAAGAATCGATTGTTTTGAATTTCGAATCCTGTTTTTTTTTGTTCAAAAGAATTCGGCCTATACACTAATCTGCACAAATATTTTCATCCTCGACAATGCGCAAACTCTTTACAAATTATTGATCAACGTTCCAATTCCGAGAGATGATATTTCAATAGAAACAGCGGTCGGAACCAATCGAGCCTTTCTTAGTTTTCCAATGAAAATAATGGCAGTACACACAATACAGTTGGAAAATAATCTTTTAGGGATAACGGCTGTAAAGGACTATCCAATTGGTAGTGCAAAGCGACACAAATAATACTGTCAACCCAAACGGGGGAAATATCATATTTTCTCATTTATAAAAACAGCAAAATATTATTGTAATACAAAGACTATGGTCGCTCGTGCTTGCAGAAATTTTCAAACAAAAAAACAAAATATTACGATATCACGAGTACCTTATAGACTAATATAGGTTTTATCATTAACTAGCATGTACCTAATCTCAAATTAAAGAAATTGTAACAATTTTTAATCCTTTATTTATACCTATTCCAAAATTTTCATACAAATTGTTTCACTGGTTTAGGCGTGATTGAAACACAAACATACAGCTGTATTATATTAGTTAGATCATTGAAAGCATATCAATACTTACAAATTAGTTTTTTAGTGTTTCATTCTGGTTTTTGGTGTAACTGTGTATGTTGTTACAAATAAATATTTTTTCTTTCTTTCTTTCAAATGATTAGGATCAATACAAACTATAAAAAAAAACTTAGGCCTTTCTATATTAGATGATTTATACAGCGTCAGGAGGCAATCTATGCCTACACTTAACGGGACGCTGTAGTGCCTGGGACATTGTTTGAGATGGAATAGGCTTGCCCAGCACCTAAACCATCCTCTCAGTTTAATCAGCCGCCCACAGGAAAGACGACGTCGATACGGGTGGAGCTGACTAAGCTGCGGGTTTCCTCACGATGTTTTCCTTCACCGATAAGAAGCTCGTGTTAAAGCGCATATAAATTTTACGAAACGAAAAATCCATTGATGCACGGCCGGGATTCGAACCCACGACCTTCGGATTGAAAGTCGAGGCACAACCCCATTCGACCAACACGGCTCAAACACAAACTATAGATACTTTCTATAAGTAGGTTAGTTTAAAACCTTTGCAGTTCTACGTGTTCATCTATCTTAAGAATAGACGTAATTTAATAGGATAGAGAAACATTGTAGTGGTTTCTTGCTTCACGGACACAAATAGAATCCAGCACAATAGGTACATTGACGGACAAGTGCTTTATCTCTGGAAACTCTTTATTTAGCGCTGGACGGACGACTATAGCCACTCTGGTAAGTAAGCTCTTATAATATCTTATCAATTTTCGACGCTATGTCAACGGAATAAGACTAATAGAATTCTGTTAGCCACTAGACTGTATTTCTAGGTAAACAAAGTTTAAATTCGATATAAACTCGGCTTTAGCTCGTTGTCTTCCGAAGACTGGAATGCAATTTAGGAAGTTATTTAAAGAAAATAGAGATTAACATCTTTGTTTGCTAGTAATTATGTGTACATTTTCCGGGTAGAATAAATAATGCTGAACATTTTCACACAGCATCATCTAGCCCCAAACTAAGCAAAGCTTGTACTTTGGGAACCAGATAACTGATATACTACTTATATACTTTTCATTTGTAAATACATACATATTGTACATAGAAACACCCAGACCCGAGACAAATATCTGTAGGTCATACAAACATTTGTCCCGCGGCGGGGATCGAACCCGCAATCTTCTGCGTCGCAGGCAGACTTTCGCGAATATTCTATTACGAATAACTCAACAAAAAACAAAAAACAGACAAAAACCACACATGCTGATAGATAACACACAAGATTGTGTGTGGTTGTGTTTTAAACCTACAACTATAATGAATCAGATAAACTACTCGCGCTGCGAATGTATTTTGCTCTCCAATTTAGCCCGTTCACAAACAATCCTTTGCTGCGTTCTAATCTCTATCCAATCTATGAGTTTTTGCAGTATGGAAGCCGAGAATACTATAAGCGGTCTTTACACGCACAATCTTTCGCGAGTGATTGAGCGTACAGGATTGCGTGCAGGAAAGCCTGTACACGCAATCGCGAGTGATAATTTTGATGTTACGCGTTCTTTCGCGCTCGATTACTCGTTAGTTCTTCAAAAAACTATCGTGTGGGAAAGCCTGTGCGCAATCGCGAGTGATATTTATTTTGAAGTTTGAAGCTACGCGTTCTTTTGCGCGCGATTGACTGTATCACTCGTGATAGAATGTGCGTGTGAATATATATATGATAGAGGCTGCTATTGAATAATACTACCTTAGGTAGAGTTCTGATGAAATTTTCACTCACAAACACGCGTCTACCTTGACACTATGTACCATAGATGTACAATAAAGGTGGTCGCAGACTTATCCGCGCCGAACTGACAATTCAATAGAAGAAATGCTTAGGCGTCAGAAGCCAGCCGCATATTCTGACGTCATCAGCATTTTTTGTATAGAACAATGAATTCGGCGCGTACGGCGCGGCCAATGTGCGATCAGGTTTAGTAGGTTATACTGTTTTTGTTGTCGAGTGTCCGGGGTGTGACCATTCCACAGACTTGACAAGCCATTCGCAAAGAGATGGCCCTCGTAAGCTACGACTACAAAAACATGGTTGAATGTCGACACTGCAAAACACAGGTCAACCGCTTGCCTTGTTTTTACTGGTATTGTGGATGTGACTATGTGATAATAGGGACATGTGGGCTGCAAAGCCAGTTATGCCTTTTGAGTTCTGTCAGCGGGTAACGTTGTGGAGCGAGTAGTTTTGGTGTTTTGTTTATTAATCGTACTATGTAGGTACTTTCGGAGTTTTGTCTCTACCTTTTGTTAGTGAACAGACCTAGAGATTTATATAAGTACATAGCTACTATAAATAAATTGTATTTTTTTGGCTACTAACATTTTTTTATTCAACTTATGTTGCGTGTAGGTACAAAGTAGCCTCTAGTAGTACTCTACCTCTGCCTAGCATAAAACAAAAATAAACCTCGCTGACGCTAAAACGTATCTCATAATAAGAACCGATGTTTCCATCTACAAATGAAACTCGCCGTCGCTGTAAGTTCCGCGGAAGTGTAATGGAAGCTAATGGAATTATTCTTGTTTCAGTTTTCCCGAATGTTCCGGCGGCGCCTGGCATGCCCTGCACGGGCGAGGATAGTGAGTATTCTATTGAATGTAACTAAAACGGACAAAAGGATGGCAACACTTGAGAAATGTAGGATAATTTTTATGTGTGTTATTAAAAAAAACGATTACAAATAACAAAAGCTCCCCAACCCCAAGTAGGTAGGTCTAGGTACTCGTACACCGCCGCAAGTACGATGCCTATTCACGCGAATTCACACTGCTTACCTGTGAATGGCCGGAATACGTATCAATTCAGGGTTGCCACCCGTCGCGGATATTTGCACAGATTCGCCGCGTGTTCAACTATATTTTAGGGTTGGTCATTTGTTATCTCTTTTTCTTTAATTACGTATTATTGGCAATGAAATGCTTTAATTTTCTGTGAGACATTAACACAATACCTATAGGTAAAAAAACATTGGCATTATAGTAGGTATAAATATTGATTCTCAAAAGTAAACGTAATCTTGTTGAATAAATTAGGATGGAAAATTCTTTCTACCAAGCTTAGCAAGCGTATTTTACCAACAATAAAACTGTATTCTGTCTGTACTCTTTAGTTGGTGATGTTGCTTTAGCGCTCCAACTGGCAACCCTAGGTTCTTTGTGGTCCCTCCGCGCAATTTGAGTTTGCGTAGCACGCTTCCAATCGGATGTTGCCAGTATAGGCACGAATATCGGGCCTTGCTGGTTCACCACTATTATTGCATTATCTGTGGTACACTGACAGCGCGGGAAAGTGAGTGGGGAATAGGAAAACTAGCGATTTGATTATGTATGGAAATTGGATGTTTCTTTGCACGACCGTTTATTGGTTGAGGCAACTAAATAAGTTGTTTCTACTAGCGCTTGAAGGTAATAAGGTACCTACGTATTGAATGAAAAAAAACCATTCGCATTTTAATAAAAACTAAACGCTCGCCAGGTAGGTAAGTGCCGATCTCAATTGAATATATTTTTTTTACTGTTGTAAATACTTACTGAATGTTTTTGGTTCATAGATAGTTACTTGCCTCAACCTATTGATGTAAAAATAAAATATACCTCATAAAACAGACAAAAAAGCGTAAGTGCCTACTACTGCTTAAGGCGTGGGTGGTGGTGACGAAATCACGATGTTGCCAACAAAATATATCAAAGATAAAGAAGTTAACGCAAATATTACCACAAACCACTTCTGCGATTCTTCACAATCCCTTCCAATAAAAGTAACAGTCACTAAATTCCTCTAACTGATAAGATAGGTAATTGATAGCTGGTAAGCCCGGTTAGTATCGTTTTGTCCGGCTCATTGACAACAGAGTATATTTTAAAGTAAAGCGTTTTCCGTACAGTTTGGTATCGTACGATGCGACACAAATGTCTTGTTCGGTCGAAGTTGTCAAATATCTTTTGTCCGGTCCAGCGCAGCAACATAGAGGTGTAGTGTTGCTATATTCAAAATATTTACGTGTTTGCCGTTCTTTTTTAATAATAATGTAGTTTATTTAAATGACTGTCGCTCGTGCGTGGTTCATGATAAAAAAATTAAAGTTAGTTGTGATGAGTTCGGCTAACTCTTGATGACTCACTCTTCGTTTTTAATAAAACTATCCAATTGAGGATAAGTAGGTACCTACTACAGTGTTTAAGAACTTAGTAGTTTTTTGTCCGGACACTGATTATTATGATGAACTTACCTACGTATTGCATGCCTGGCTATTATTATTAGCCTTAGGTAACCTACATCATTATGCATGCAGTACCTAACCAACCTAGTAGGTAGTGTATAGTTGACCAATCTAGTAAGTATACTTACATTGGCTATTCGTGCTAAAAACGTCCATTGTATTAATTCTCTGTCAACCAAGTCGGCCTACAAACACAGCTTTTTCTATTCATTAGTAAACCATTATATTCGAAATAATCACGGTTTTCTGAGCTCGTATTTTCGCTGAGCCTTTATCAATTATTTTTAATAAACTGCTTGGAGCAATAACTATTATTTTTCGTATGACGGGTATGGCCGTTAACCAGGTCATGCAAGTACCTACTGTATCGTAATTCCGTCGCGTGTGCAAAGATTAATGACTACAGTAGCGAAAGAGGTGTGTTAGTGCCCGATCGCCCCCATTTCGGGGTAAATATGGGCTTTTAAGGCGCGGTATACCTACCCCAATAAATCAATTGACAATTTAAATCTATTAAACAGGAGAAAAGTAAAAGCATATAATAGTTTAGGGTTTTTTTATTGGTTCAAAATAAATACTTTTTTTTCTTAACCTATCATATACTAGCAGTGGCTAGTACTACTGATAGGTCCCCTTCAACTTCCACTGTTTACGCTCCAAGGCTACAAATACTTGATGAAAAACAAAAGAAATGAGGTTGAAATCTTGGATTGAATTTTCACTATTAGATAATAATTGTTGAATCGTAGCAAGTGCAGATCCGTGGCCTACCCCTTCGGAAAAGAAGCGTGATTTTATGTATGTATGTATGTAATTGTTGGATATTTTTTCTGAATTCTATGCGACGTCCAAAAAAAAACAAAATGTCCACTGATAAACATTTGCTTGCGAACTCATCGCAAATTAACCGTATGTGCCGACATTTCCCGTCATTATAGCATGTCCCGGCAGTATAGCATCTTTTTTAGCTTTCACGTTGACAGCAAATCGAGCAGGTAAATATCACGGATCTTGCGATAATGGGCGTGTTTTACTTGGAAGCGTTATACCACACCTTAAGTAGTATAGATAGAACGATACGTTATTGATCGTTATGGTGTAGGTATTATAACCTGCCTTCAAATTGATTTTGATTTCCCCAAAGCAAGGTTCTTTTTATTATGGTAAATTTTTAGGAACGCATTGAAGTCGAAAATTTTTATTCACCTTGTTTTCATTTCTCTCACCCTTATCCCACTTTTAAGTGGGATCAGAACAAGTTTTTCCTTCCACTTCCACTTAACCTCTATTAGTCCTCATCTTTTTAACACTCTAAGAAAAGTAAAAAAAAGTAAGTAAGAAAAATATACGGGTCTTCAAATCAAGAGTAAATAGGTTCCTTCAAGGAAAGCATGCTGCCATCTTAGACCTCACTACTGCTTAAAATTAGGCAGAGGCTGACCTATTTTATTTACTCTTGATTTGAAGACCCCTATATTGTACTTTTCGGGAAATACAGTACCCGGCAATGAGTTCCACAATTTGGCAGTGCGTATGAAAAATGTAGACCCAACACGCTTTGTCGAGCTCTAGCTTACTCTAGTTTTTGTACCTATAATGATGATTATAGGTACAAAACCCGCAGCTTAGTCAGCTCCACACGTATCGACGTCGTCTTTCCTGTGGACCAGGCTGATTGAGCTGAGAGGATGGTTTAGGTGCTGGGCAAGCCTACTCCATCTCAAACAATGTCCCAGGCACTACAGCGTCCCGTTAAGTGTAGGCATGGATTGCCTCCTGACGCTGTATAAATCATCTAATATAGATGTAAAGGCCTAAGTTTTTTAATGATGATTTTTAACCTCATATTTCCTTTTTTCCAGGAAGTATATACCGAAGAGGAGCGCGACGGTGGCGTAAGCTATACCGCGTCAATGGCCACATCTTCCAAGCAAAACGGTTTAATAGAGTAAGTTACCTACAAGAGAACGAGCTTAAAATCCTTTTCACCAAGAGTTTTTGATTTGAAAGAGGTTACACGACAAAACGATCCAAAAAGAAAAAAAAAATCTCGACTGTAGACGTATCACGAGCGTAAACATTATACAGGGTTATTTGTAGAACACCGGTAAGGTTACCAATACAGTCCTGGGAGGTCCCAGGACTGTATTACTATCATCTTAAACAACAACTTTTGTTCTATGACTTTTCACACATAACATAATACAAAACCTTCAAGATTTCGTTATCCTATCTAACACATTTCAACTCTGTATCAAATAGGTCAAGTCCAAGCGCCCCCGCCGCCCTAACCCCGCTCCCCTCGCTATTGTACTATCGCTTTCTTTTGCTTTGCATAGACTTCGTAACATTTAGAGCGTTCAATTTAAATATTTGTATGAAAATCTAATGAACTGAAATATGATGAATTTTGTAAAAGTCATAGAACAAAAAGTTGTTGTTTAAGATGATAGTAATACAGTCCTGAGAGGTTACCGGTGTTTTACAAATAACCCTGTATTCAGAGGTACACTCCAATAGATAATTTGTCATAAGAATTTTTCCTTATTTTCTCACGATGTCTTTCTTCATCGCTCAGAGTTACTTATCTAATATTTTTCTTTCCAGCGCGCATTCTGTGCCTTCTGCCAAGACCGCATCTGGGGCCTGGGGCGGCAGGGCTTCAAGTGCATTCAATGCAAACTGCTCGTGCACAAGAAGTGCCACAAGTTGGTCCAGAAGCCGTGCTCAAATGAACACGTTGACCCTGTGGAGGCGAAGGACGATGCTAATGGGGAAAGCACGCTTGGAAGAGCCTCTTCTGTTAGGTGAGATATTTTGTATCCTTGGTTATTTTTATTTCAGTCGCTTGGTTTCTGTGAGCGTAAAAGCCGTGATGACCGAATGTGGTTGTACCTCGACTTTACCTCGCACACTACACACACACGAGCGAGCTCTAAACGATAGAAGAAAACATCGTGAGGAAACCTGCAGCTTATTCAGCTCCTTGCATGGACGTTATTTCTAATTTTTTTGTTGACAAGGTCAATTAGGCTGGCTATGTGCTGCAAGCTTATTTACATCTCAAACGATGAGCCAGGCACAACAGCGTCCCGTTGAGTATACATAGGTTTAAGGTCAGGGTCCTTATTGTCTAATTCAACTGGAAATGGACCCATGTCTCATTTTGACATTTGAAACCCATTCTGGACTTCAATTGTCATTTTCCTATTATGTGATTCGCTGAGCTTTATTGGGCTGACAAATGGAAATGGATTTCAAGTTAGAAAATGAGGCAGCAGGTCCTGACGCTGTATAAATCATGAAGTATGTTACCATTTTTTAAATACAGTTAGTCAATAGATGATTCTTATTTTCATCTAGTATAGATGTAAAGGCCTAAGATATACAGTTCCAGGTCACGCGCGGACGAGCCCCTACCGGAGACTCCGCCCGCGCCGGCGCCGGCGCGCGAGGACCTGGAGCCCGGCTCGCAGCGCCAGTACTCGCTCGACGACTTCGAGCTCATCCGGGTCATTGGACGTGGCTCTTATGCCAAGGTACATAAGGCTCAATTTAGCTGTCGGACTCACAAACGGCGTAGATTCCGGCCTAGCGGAGTTAAGTCTATGCCGGTCACGGTAAATGCCGATATTAGAATGACCTACCCAATGTAAAGAAAAGTTTGTCCATCCAATATAAATCATCATCTTCCTGCCCTTTTCCCACATTATGTGTGTCCATCCAATATAAATAAAAAATAAAAATGAAGAGCTTTATTTTGCGTCACACACAACAAATACTTACACATTATTAAATTAAAAAGAGCTAGATAAATATGCAACACAAAAATGGTCGCCACTCAGCATTTTTGCAATAGTTAGCAAAGGCCAACTATTGCGCTGGTTTTCTGTGACGAATGAATGAAATCTATGGTCTCTTTTGATGTAATCTAATGATATAACTGCACGATGGGTCGCATCGTGCAGTTATACATAGTTTTACCTACAATACGTCCAACATTTTTTTTTAGTAAGTAATACTTAAATCTTTTCCAGGTGCTAATGGTAGAACTGAAGCGCACAAAACGCGTGTACGCCATGAAGGTGATAAAGAAGGCACTGGTGACAGACGACGAGGACATCGACTGGGTTCAGACAGAGAAGCATGTCTTCGAGACGGCTTCCAACCATCCTTTCTTAGTGGGGCTACACTCCTGCTTCCAAACCCCAAGTCGTCTGTTCTTTGTTATTGAGTTCGTGCGCGGTGGAGATCTCATGTAAGTTTGCTGCTCGCTTTGCTCGCTGAATAGTGGAAGATTAGTTTTATAATTGTTTTTGGGTTGGGTACCGAAATGAATAGCTAAATAGTGTCGTGTGAGTCCTTCCGTTTTATGATTAATTTTTATGACGTAACGAACAGTATATTATGTAGATTTAAGTACCTATTGTAACTGTTGTATATAATGTGGAGAAAATAAAACTTTATTCTATTCCATTCTATTCTAACAGAAATAGTTTTTTTTACCCATTTTTCATTCCCAAAATACCATTCTTAAAAGGGGTATTTGGGTAGTCAGAGGAATGTCCAAATACCACGGCACATGCCCACACTTTGAAAACATTATTCTTATTCCACATTATGAACAGGATTTGTAAATATAGGTATGCATTGCGATAAATATTAGATTTTTATTGTTAAGTGTACCTATATCACTAAAGAGATTTAAAAATGCATCCCGAAAATTGCACCCTTGTGGGACTTACCCGTGACCGATCGATATAGCGATCCTTGGTAACTAGGCTCACCAAGGAATCGCTAAAAGTCACGGGTTCAAGACCCGCAAGTGCAACTTTCAGATGCATTTTAAAATGTATTATACCATCTCCAGGTTCCACATGCAGCGACAACGGCGACTGCCTGAAGAACACGCACGTTTCTACGCGGCTGAGATATCTCTCGCGTTACACTTCTTGCACGAACGTGGTGTTATCTACCGTGACTTGAAGCTGGATAATGTGCTTTTGGATCACGAGGGACATATTAAACTGACGGACTATGGCATGTGCAAGGTGAGAGAGAACCGCTCGTGGTCATGCCTGCTTAGTCGTTCTTGATAGATCAAATCAAATCAAAAACATTTTATTTCAGTGTGGACATTTTTAACAATAAGAAAAATAACTTTAAAAAATCTATAGTTGACATCTTATTATTGAATAACACTCACTCACATAAGTACCACACTTACTCTACTCACGTCACACCCTTGCACACACACACACTCACACACAACACACACTTTTTGCATTTATATCTTCATACAAACTTATGTAGGCTACTTAATCTGTATATCCTTGTTACATCACTAGTAGGAATACTACTTAATATTTTGTATGTAGGTACTTATTTAAGAATACTTGTTTAAGCATTCTAAAACAAATTGCAAATAATTATGCGTGTCCTCTGGTTTTTCAGCTTTGCCAGAGGACGAAATCTGTTTTAGTTATTAAGTACTAACCCATATTGTTTAAGATTTTACTAACACTGTGGACTCTGTTGTCTTGAATAAAAACTATATTATTATTATTATTAAGTCATGCATGAGCTATCACAGTATGATAATGTGTAGGATTTTTATAAACTCTGTACTAGCAAGAGAGATAAAAATAAATCCATTAAAGATCCGAAAAGGTTGTGAATATAAGATTAGAGAGACGATATAGATCTTCGAAGCAACGTTCGAAACGGTCTGTAAGTGAATGGGTGACAGCCAGTTAGTGAAATATGTGACATTGTTTATACATACATACATAAAATCACGCCTCTTTCCCGAAGTGGTAGGCAGAGACCACGGATCTCCACTTGCTACGATCCTGACACACAACTTTTGCCGCATTCACTCTCATTACATTCTTCATACATGCTCGCCGGCTTAGGGTACTTTTGACCTGGCCCTTCTCCAAAATGACACTGTTTACATACTTTTTTAAGACCTATTTGCCCATATTTCGCAATAAATGATTTGATTTTCCAGGAAGGGGTACGACCAGGCGACACTACATCTACATTCTGCGGCACTCCCAACTACATAGCGCCAGAGATTCTACGTGGAGAAGAATACGGTTTCTCCGTAGACTGGTGGGCACTCGGCGTGTTAACGTACGAGATGTTAGCGGGACGGTCGCCGTTCGATATCGCACAAGCTGCGGATAACCCCGACCAGAATACAGAGGACTATCTGTTCCAAGTAAGTGCTTACAGCAAGGGATCTATCTAAACGGGTTTCATATCAATATAGACTGGTGGGCCTGGGCACTCGGCGTGTTAACGTACGAGATGTTAGCGGGACGATCATCGGCCGCCATATCTCGGCCGGTTACTCAAACGCAAATCCATAGAATTTTATATTAGGTAAGTCCTAAAGACGAGAAACTGATGTCTCAGTTAACAATATTATTATTCTTAATAACCAATGCTTTTGTTAATTTGTGTTCTTCAGGTTCAATAAATCATCTTCAAAATTAACTAATCATTGGTCAAAACTGTCATTCGACTAAGTATTCCAAGTTTATTCAGGCCCATGATTCATAATACAGCGGAATGCATTCGGTTCGGAATCGACCGACAGCAACCAATCACTGTGCAGGAATTGATCCGAATTTGACGTTTCTTGCACTGTGATTGGTTGCTGTCGGTCGATTCCGAACCGAATGCATTCCGCTGTATTATGAATCAAGGGCCAGCTTGTCAATTTAGGGTGATCGCAGACCTATCTGCGCCGAACTGTCAATTCATGCTGAGACGTCAGAAGCCAGCCGCATTTTCTGACGTTATCAGCATTTTTTGTATTGAAAAATGACTGCAAATGTACGATCAGGTTTAAAAAGCGCAACGGATCTAGCCTATCGTACTTGTATTTCCAGGTGATACTCGAGAAGACCATCCGTATTCCTCGCTCGTTGTCCGTCAAGGCCGCGTCGGTGCTGAAAGGGTTCCTGAACAAGAGCCCGGCGGAGCGGCTTGGTTGTGGCGAACATGCGTTCATGGACATCGTCAACCATCCCTTCTTCAAGAGCATTGAGTGGGAGATGGTAAGGATATTTCTCTTCATTCTACGACCTCTGTGGCGCAGTGGGTGAAAGCCCGGGTTCGATCCCCGCCGCGGGATAAATTTTTGTGTGATCTGCAAGTATTTATCTCGGGTCTGGGTGTTTCTATGTATGATATGTATGTATTTACAAACAAAAAATATAAAAGTTCCCAGGCCCTTGATTCATAATACAGCAGAATGCATTCGGTTCGGAATCGACCGACATTAAATCGACATCGACATCAACAATCAACCAATCACAGTGCAGGAATTGATCCGAATTTGACGTTTCTTGCACTGTGATTAGTTGCTGTCGGTTGATTCCGAACCGAATGCATTCCGCTGTGTTATGAATCTAGGCCCTGTTCCCAGCTTTGCTTAGTTTGGGGCTAGGTGATGCTGTGTGAAAAATGTCCAACATTATTTATTTATCATTAAAAGGTTTTTAGGGTTCCGTACCCAAAGGGTAAAACGGAACCCTATTATTAAGACTTCGCTGTCTGTCTGTTCGTCCGTCTGTCATGAGGCTGTATCTCATGAACCGTGATAGTAGGACAGTTGAAATTTTCACAGCTGTTGCATTTCTGTTGCCGCTTTAATAACAAACATCTCACACAACAGGAATCTATGAACCGCCTATTTTAAAACTTCGGATTGCTGTCCTTTTATCAATTTTGTATGTCTTTTGTTATGATATACAATTATCTAAACACAAGTATAAACATAACGGTGTTGTGTTCCAGTTGGAGCAGAAGCAGGTGGTGCCGCCGTTCAAGCCGCGGCTGGAGGGCGAGCGGGACCTCGCCAACTTCCCGCCCGAGTTTACTGACGAGCCCGTGCATCTCACGCCTGATAACGAGTAAGTATACATCAATAGAATACTGGGTGTAAAAAGACTGCTACCGAAAACTGAAGGGTTGCAATCAGACCATGATTCTGAAAATCTTTAGCGAAAAAAAAAACGCAAAAAGATTTTTGACTTACGTCATTTTATTTTATTTTCTAGTTATTTACCACAAGTACAACATAATAAGACCATACCTATCAAATAATTTCATTTATAAAAGAAAACTAAAATGTTATCTTAAAATCCAGCTACGAATATCTACGGATAAAAACGCGCCCAGTACATACGTTCGACCAGCTGTGCGAGGTCGGTTTTCTCCGGATATAATGATTTTTTCGGAAAATCCTTTTGGATTTGGTTGTGTGTTGGGATGCTGTACCTACCCCTTTCGGCTTCGGTAGACGTCTTTTTACACCCTGTATAATGCAGTACATTTCACACAGCAGCAAAGCGCGTAGGTATACTGTCTGTCTGATTTTAATGGGCCTTTCACTAGCCGACAATACACGTCCGATGGGCATACCCGCCGTGTATGGCTGGCTACTGACTTTTTTTATCCCAGAATTTCCACGGAATCGGGCTTAACATGGGTAAAACACCCAACCAAAGTATCGATGGTTTTGCAACGTGGTGGAGTTGTGGTTTTGGGGAGACTTTTTTCCCAGCAGGACGAGATAACACTATTAACGGGAAATATCGGGAAACTCCAAATAAATTGAATCATGGTAACTATCCCGTTAATAGTGTTAATAACCATGATAGTTTAAAAAGTTATAGGACGAGATAAGTTGAATAAAAAATTTTGTTTTTTAGTAGGCCTAAGAAAAGATGGATGGACTGTGTGAATGCGGATATGTTTGTGAAAGGAGTGAGTTCTGATATGACGGGTGATAGAGGGAAATGGAAGAGAGAAACATGTTGTGCCGACCCCACTTAAGTGGGATAAGGGCAGGAAGAAGAAGAAGAAGATAAGTTGAATAAAAAAATAGTTTAACTCATTTGTTTGGTGTTTCCAGCGCGGTGATAGCGGATATCGATCAGTCGGAGTTCGAAGGCTTCGAGTACGTCAACCCCCTGCTGATGTCGCTTGAAGACTGTGTGTGACGTCACGCCTGCCTGCTGCATCCCTACCACGACCCGCAGGTACGCACCATTTTGTTTTTTGGTTTTAAAAAGGACGCTTTTAACTGTTTGTTCTATCTCTGTCAATCTACAGCTTACAGAACAATAATTAATCACGCCGAGGAATAATCACCTCACGCTTTAATAAATAATGATCTCACTACGTCATCCATACTAATATTATAAATGTGAAAGTAACTCTGTCTGTCTGTTTGTTACGCTTTCACGCCTAAACCGCTGAACAAATTAAGCTGAAATTTGGCATAGTTAAAGGTTCTATCCCAGGGAAGGATATAGGCTACCTTTTATCCCGAAAAAATGAAAAAATCCCGAGGGACCGCGGTCACACCGCGGGAGCACTGCTATTACTGAATAAATGTTTTTCCTACACTGCGCAGTGCGCATGTCCTTTTATAAAATGATCCCAGCAGCGGTATTTATTAAATATTTCTTTACCTAAATGTATGTCAAAACATAATAGATTATAAATAGCTTGACTAATCCTGTTGTATTTTGTAAATATATGTAATTATGTAGTAGCTTAGTTTCTGTAAATAAAAATACATTATTTTGTCAAAACATTTACTGTGTACAGTGCCACAAACTTATCTGGACCAGTGGCCAAAAGAGGAACTAACACCAAATGCTATAACAGCGCCTCTCACCGGTTCAGATAAGTTTGTGGCACTGTAGACCCGTTGACCGTGTTATCCAAGTACGTAGTGTTGTCCCCAGGCTTACGGCTACGCCGGAGAGTCGTCATCATCAGACTACGACTCGGTCGCGTCGTCGCTTCCGCCGCGCAAGCCCACTCTACTCCAGCACATGTTCTGCTTGCCTCTCAACTGAAGCCGAGTGTAGCCGACCGTAGCCGAGCGCGCCCGAGTGTAGCCGAGCGCGCCCGAGCATAGCCGACCGCCTGGGATGTAAGCATCATAGTAATTCAGCGTTGAATGCACTAATATAGTTTTTATTTATCAGTTTTTTTTTATTATTTAGTACAGTCATACAGTATTGCAATACTTCTAAAAGCTAACGTTTTATAAAAAACATATTGGCTTGAAACAGTGCGTAAGTATAAGTATACATAACAGGCAAGCAATTTAAATTATTCAACACTGAATTAATATATTGCAGACTACAGAGATTGTGTAATACACTCGTGAGCAAAAAAATCGACTCAGGACGCACGCCCGCGTTTAAAAAACTCTGGCAAAAAATCAGAAGCTTTCATTCTATTTCTGATTTTAACATCTCAAAGCTGTTAGTTTTAACTTTAAAATGAGTGGTCTACTTTGTTATTTACATTTTTATTTTGGTAATGAAAAAATATTGAATGAGAAGGAGTCTTAAGCAATGAAAAAGGGTGATCATTAACAGTAAAGAAAATACCAGCTTAAATTCTTCAAAATATTAATTTATTAGAAATTAAACTATCAATATTTAGTGTTGCCCCCCCTGGCCCTAATAACAGCTTCCAATCGCTTCTTCATGGATCGAATAAGTTTCTTTACTCGATCTTGTTCGATGCTATCCCATTCTTCAATGAGCGCCGCTTTGAGGTCCGATTTTGTGGCTGGTGCAGGATTTCTAGCCCGAACTTTTCGTTTCAGTTCGTCCCACATATGCTCGATAGGATTTAAGTCCGGGCTACGCGCTGGCCAGTCCATAGCGGCAATTTCGACCTCCTGTAAATACTGCCGGACGGAACCTGCAGTATGTGGACGGGCATTGTCGTGCATTAAGATAAAGTTTTCGCCTATGAAACCGGCGTAGGGAACGACGTGATCCCCTAAAATCTCATCGATGTATCGGTTCGCCGTCAATCCTCCCACTCGACCACCAGTTTCAATAAAAACCAACTCGGTTTTTGCCTCCATTGAAATGCCCGCCCACACCATCCAGGAACCTCCTCCAAAAGCCACATTTTCTTTGATGCAGCACTGCGCGAATCTTTCTCCAGATCTTCTGTAGACTCGTCCTCTTCTATCGCTACCATGCAAGCATACTCTGCTTTCGTCTGAGAAGAGGACGGAGCTCCATTGTTCGTCAGTCCAATCAACGTGTTCTCTGGCAAATCGTAGGCGGGCTGCTCGGTGGGCTGGGGTTAATTTGGGGCCAGTAGCTGGCCTTTTTGGCTCAAGGCTAGCTGCCTTAAGTCGTCTTCTGACTGTCCAGCCACTAACAGCCACTCCTCGCGTTTCTCTGAGCTCTTGTTGGACTTGAACGCCAGTGAGGGCCCGATTTCTCAGCGATGTACTGACAATGAAACGGTCATCTCTCTCCGATGTGCACCTTTTTCTTCCGGAACCGCGTCTTCGATTAAAGTTACCAGTCTCTTGGTAACGACGGTAAACTCTGGAAACAGCAGACTGGCTCATGTTCAACGCATGTGCCACTTCACGCTGACTCTGGCCTTGTCGCAATAGGATGACCGCTTGAGCAGCTTCATCACTTGTTGTGTCCATTTTCAGGTAGAATTCTTGTTTGTTGATAACGGAGATGTGTATCGGTTGACGTTTGACGGCTAACTGATAAGGGTGGGTCAGGTAGATAACCTTTTATATGGGTAAGTAACCCTTAATTAGCACTATTGTAAACAAGCGCAAAAAGGGTGGTTACTGATCACAACATGTTGTTGGGTTGTGTGAGCAAGAAACATTACAATATTTTATATCATTTTGAAGCTAATAATAGGAGCTTTATGATTTTACTATGAAAAAAATATTTACACGATCAGTTTTTTTGCCAGTGACTTGCGACTGCAGGTGTGTCGCCTGAGTCGATTTTTTTGCTCTCGAGTGTATATCTATACACCAGCCGTTGTTACTTAGATCTTTCTAGGTAACTTTCTCGGTTATCTAATATTACATATTACAAAAATGAAACAAGATCATCGCAAATATTACATAGGACATGTAACAAAACCATCTCCACAGAATTGAAATCTTCTCTGTAGTCTGGTGTGTCGGTTACTACATAAACGGTCGTCTTTGCATTGAGATTATTGGCTTCATTTAACCCTGTTCGACAAAAAATCTATGGTACTCCCACGAAGTGTTAAGTAGGTACGAGTAAGTAATATATTTTGTGGGATCATTAAATTAATATTATTTTTGATCTTGTTTACATTATTCCACATTGAAGGACAAGTTATAGGAAAGGCACTGGTAACATTTATTATATTTTAAGTGTTTACGGCTAAATCGTTTGAAATTTAATTTAGCTTATCTTTGTGTCTAAAATGTTCAGTATTTCTTATTATTAAAGCATTTATTTAACATTCCCTAAACATCGCTATTAATCTTATTTTTTTTTACCTAATTTATTAGTATTTATTTGTTGCATTCCTTAATTTCATAATGTAGATCTGATAAATCACTCAATGGAATTGATTGCATACTGTCCTTCCGAATGAAATCATATTTAATATATTATTTTAGCTTATGGTGCTCTAACAACGGAGAGGTTGAAAATATGGTAGGGAACGGCAGGTCATCGACGTTCTAAAAACTCCCCAAATATGGGGAGATTTCGTGTATATAAATATGATATGAACATAATATAAGACTTAAATATTTTTGAAAGTATTGTAGTATCTATTAGTAATCTCTGTAAAATCAGATAATGTAAATTGTATGAAGATGCAAAACCTTGTAATTGTGACAAATATGCATACCAATAATCAAAAAGTAAATACAATCAATTCTATTCTCACTACAATAAAGTTCAAATTGTATGTAGGTAACGGAAAACAGTCGTCGAAATTAAAATAATGTGTAGGCACTTTGTAAAAATACTTTATGAATGGGCAAAAACTCCCATGTACTTAAACTTGTACATAAAATATAAATATATAACAGAGATTTAAAATAAAAATATGTTATACATCCAAATGATATATCATATGTTAGCAGTAGTTTAAAAAATATATGGACGACTAAAATAAAATTATGTAAAATGAAAACTGTCACACCTGAAATTGCCCATTCTCCTCTCTATGTCGTTATGGTTTAAAGCAATAAATATTATATGTAAATTAAAATATATGTTGTATATCTATTTAAAACATCTAGCGAGACAGATGATCTGCTCAAGGCACGTAAGGAATTAAATGTAGTGGATTTTGTGACCTGACGAGACGGTCTGAAACGTAAATTACTCAACTTAGCATTCCCTAGACACCTAGAATAAGCTAGATATTGTAGATCATGCGTGTAATGTCGCTTGACATACATCTATTCTAATAGGTTACGTTAGCAAATAATGCTTATTTCTCATTGATTTTGGATAAAAAATATTGATATTTTGGATTAAAAATATTGATATTGTTGTAGAATACTTTTTTATTGCCTAGCGCTTGGGCCATGGAGGCCAAAAATTAAGAAACACATTGATTATGCACAAATCTTAAAGTAGGTATATGTTATGCTACATTTACACGCTATATTTAATACTAAAATTTAGTGCTACAAAAAATCGCGTTGCTTCCACAAATGTATGTAATTATGCTAATTTATTATACGCTTTATATTTGGATTTTATGTAGCACTAAAGTATATTCCAATTCCCTATTGTAGTATATGTTTGTCCTTTCTAGCTGAACACTCGTTAGGTAGCCAACGAATTTTAAATAATAAAAATACTATATTGAGCACTGAAAGAAAATTATTGTAAATTAAACTTGTATTGGTTAATAACAAATAATTGTTAATGTAGAATCAAGACTTATTATATTAAAATATAAAAAGTATCTAAAGAGTGGCGGTGCTCAAAAACTTGGAGCTCAAATGTCCACAAACTATTCTGAATAGTAAGTAGCGATCTATTAGACATTTTGCACCGAAATTATAGAAATATCACACGCAATCGGTTTCTAAAACTTCCCTCTCTTAATTGTAATCGAGCATGCAAAAATGTACTTTAAATTTTAAGTGTTAAGGTCGATTTTTGTATGTCAAAATCGCCAAGTTCCACTAAAATTGTATTACTATATTCATAAATTGTATTTTCTTGGAGATGTTTATAGTAAATGTTGTCGCATATTGTATTTTTATCATGTGTTGCCAAATTCAATGTGACATTAAGTGCTATTGTGTTGTCGACGTCTGCAGCCTGCGGGTATTATAATTTATTTTTAAGTAGTATTGGTACCTACTATTAATGCTTAGATGTATTTAGTTTACATTCCAAAATAGTTATATTCAGTGACATCACACTAATGTTGCATTGTTGTAAGTATGTATAATGTTGCTACACAACTGTTGTATATTGTTATATAACATGATGGCGTTATATAATGTTATATAACTCCTGTGTAGCAGTATTGTCTCGATAATTTTCTCATAAAATTATAACGCACGTTGATCAAACGTTATGTTTGAAATAGATTCTATTACCAAAAAGTTATATGTACTTATAGGAAACATACTAACTGCATGACAACATTAACAGTAGCTTTAAGGAGATTGTTACTTCAAATAGAACAAATATGTATTACTTAAGTATTTTTAGTTTCATGTTACACCAAGTTAAATAATTTAAGATACTTTTAATGTACGGTGGATTATTTAAAGTGTATTTGTTGTGTATGAAACACCAATATTTTAATGTTTTCATGTGAACTGCTTGATGCGTGATTGAGTCAAATTAGTCTGGTGAACTTGGATACTGTACTATTTTATGCTTAACTAAAAAATAAAGAAGATTAATCGGATTTTGTTTTATTTTATTTTCCAAGAAAGTATATACATACTTACTTATAAATATATACCTAAGTAAGTACCTATCTATTTAATTTTCCGTCGCGGTGTTACCCGCGTTCCCTCGGGAAAACTTCACTTTCCCGGGATAAAATATAGCCTATGTTCATCAGGGATAATGTAGGATTCTAATGGTGAAAGAATTTTTCAAATCGGTACAGTAGTTTCGGAGTCTATTCAATTCAAACAAACAAATCTTTTCTCTTTATAATATTAGTGTAGAAGTGTAGACTAGTGGACCCGGACGCGACATCGTCTGCGCATTGTTTCGTCATACAATAGAGATAGAACTACCTTGTTCCAATCCAACACATGAAAACACTGAATTCATTTTTGGATGTGCTGTCTTTGATAAATATAAATAAATAAGTACCCATCTAAGGGGTTGGGTAGTTTTGAAAAAAGAATAACTGGGATGGCTTGAGCACAGTTGCAGTTTTGAGACAAGAAATAAAATAAATACTTATATTGATTATTCCCAAACAATTTATTTGAACATAACACACAGAATACATAGTTTACCAAACTATCGTTTATCAAATCGAATTATATAAGTACATTTTGTATTTGAATACAATAATCATGAAAGCAACGATAGTTCTCACTTCTACAGTTTTAACTAATTTTTTTATAACTAATAAACTAAGCTCAAATAATACTTTGTTTTGAATAGTAACTAATATAAATGCAATTTTTGCTGAAAAATACTGAAATTTAAAATATACGAGAAATAATTTAATACTGAATGTTAGTATTGGAATGCGATTCTAATACTTTTAAACATAATGGAAACTATGGTGAAAAATACAATTTAGAAATTCGATTACACAAGCAAACATTTTGCACAAAGACCTGAAAAGAATTCACGTTATTAATAATCTACGATAGTAACAAATAACACACGTGCATAGTTATAATTTATTGTATAAATAAATAGGTAATCTATAAATTTTTCAAAAACATCCCAAAATATACCTTAAACACTGGGACTTCAAAGATACAATTTCGGATAGCCGTATCAAATACGATAACCTTATTCTACATGAAATAAATAAAATTCCACAAGTTCAACTGAACTCTCAGATCACAAAATTATTTCTATCACAGAAACAGAACCCAAAATATATCTTAAGAACTATATAGATATAAGCGATATTCGCTAATGACTGGAATAGCGAAAACCATATCTGTTCGTGCAAAAGACAGCCAAGAAAAATACGAAATAACTCTTTTAGGAGAGGTGCTTGTCTACGGTTGAACATAATTTGTAAAAAGCATTTTCGTAAGGTCCACTGTAAGACATAGCACCTATTTCGTCGGTATAATGATACCATCCACCAGGGAGCTAAGTTTCAACAAATACGCGGTGAAATAACGGGTTTTCGCTGACCACAGGAGTAGCGAATAACACTTAAATATAAAAGCCTTGTGAACTTATATTATTATACTATGAGAATAATCTTAGCACAATAAATAGAGATTATTTATTGCAACAAAACTAAAAATGAATGCGACCAAAGTTAACAAAGGGGGATGTGCCGAAATATATTTTAGAGGGGAACTCCAACTATCAAAAAAGTGAAATTTATAGATAGCCCCTTAATGACAATACACACTCTACGTGCCTCTAATTTCAATAAATAAAGACTATTTATTACTTATAAACCAATATTTTTGACAAAACTTTGGCAAATGAGATACGAGCCACTGACATAGGATAAAATACAAAATACTTAATTAAAACTCGCTAAAACCATGGCCCTACCAGCCGAAACCTTTTAATGTTATGTGCTTCAAAGCTACATAGATCCAAAAATACATTGATACACTTGCTTAGCTTAGACTATTCAATGTAATAAAATATATATTGGTAACGACCCGCGTTTTCGCAGTAACTATAATATTTTTCCACCCTTGAAAGAACTTATCGAAATCGGATGAGTATTTAGATGAAATATGATCTTACACTCTCATAGATGTAGATTTCAGTCGATTCATAAGTTCTGTCAGAGGTCTCGTGTTTTGTGCGGGGACCTAGGGCTTACTTGTCGCCGTTTTGGGCGAGCTTGGCTTTCTTTGAAGGGGGACATTCGTTGAACAAAGTGCCGGAATGCAGGCCCGACATAAGGAATGGTACCTGCAAAAATTAAAAGTTAAATAAATAAATATCGATGGACATTACACACAGCATCATCTGGTCCCAAAGTAAGCATAGCTTGTACTACATTGACTTAAGTTTATACTTAATGAAACAACACGAAGTTTTAAAATGATAAACTGACAAAACCAATTTGTACTGTATAATGTAAGTGTAAGGAAATGACAAGTGATAGGGGAGAGTGGAAGAAGAGAACATGTTGTGCCGACCCCGCATAAGCGGGATAAGGGCAGGAAAATGATGAATGTAAGTGTAAGGAAAAAATTTTATACGACATGACAGCTTTATCAAAAACATCATAAAAGGAAAAGTGGAAGGAAGACGAGGAAGAGGAAGGCCTAGAATAAATTTCATGAGTCAGATAAAGGAGAAGATCGCTGTCATGTCGTAGAAAGAAGTTAAGGAGACCGCATTGGAAAGGGAGAGGTGGAGGAAGTTGCATCATTGCACCGACAAGAGCTGGGCTCTTAAATTTGATGATGATGAATGTAAGTGTACCAATGTGTAATGTATGTTCAGCTATATGATTTACTAGCTGAGCTACGACCCTGTTGTTTTCAAGAAGAAAGTTAATAGGCACCTTCTGGGTAGGCTCGCTCCATCGTAGACCTCACTCTTGCCTGTATAAGTTTCGAGGTCAAGAGCTGACCCATTCATAATAAAATAAAAAAAACTGAACCACGGCAAACGTTGTTTTGTCAATATCGCTATTAAAAATTAGAAACTCCATTTCAGCCCTTTTTGAGGGTTGTTTTGAAAAACCCTGAAAAACGTGTCCATTTATTTTTAGTTATTAGTAAGGTTATTTAGTTGGTTATTAGGAAGGTAGGTATCTAATACCTACCTTCATCTTATATTATTGTACGCCCAGGATGGGTAAACTGTTGATACCTAATTAGATAAATCATCTTTGTAACACAGTTTGAACAATAAATTTTTCTAATTTCTTATTTCATATTAAAGTATAAAAAAATACAGCATCACGGATGTATCCCTGAGCTTCAGTAGACATTCTCTTAGATATTTTTATGTCAATGTATACTAACTTTTTTATATACTTTTTATGAATTAGTTTTTTCTTTTTTTGTGAAATGAAATTAAATGAATTTATTTGTCAAAGATTTTAGATATAAAGTAAGTGTCACATTCTCCACCGCATTAACACGGTATACAAATTCTTAGTCTTACATACCAAATAAATCTTCAAATTAATCATGTCACAATTTAAATTCAACATGCAATAGTAAATAAAAAATAATAAAAAATTAAAAGATTGATGTCAAGCTCTACATTATCAAATTAACTAATAATTGAATTATGTACATAATATTATAAAAATCTTTATCAATTATTTAAAAAATCTGAAACAGTATAATATTGCCTGTCATATAACCACAATTTTAGCTTGTTCTTGTTTACATTACCTTATGCTCCAATTGCATATGATGAGCAGGGGGTAGTGAGAGGCAAGCCCGCAGCAAGTTCTCGATGGCTGTCCGCTGTTTGAACAGCGCGTTAACGACGGGCGTGCCGGGGGGCACCAGCGGGGCCTTCAGCAGGTAGGCCAGGGGGGACACCACGGCGTGTAGGCCGCACCATTCTGAACAGGAAATAATTGCTTTTTAAACTATCATGATTATCAACACTTTTACACGGATATTTGCAATCTTCTTTCTTTGGTGTCACTAGTTCTTTCGAACCAATGTGGTGAAAGTATTATAGGTGCGGCTCAAAGAGGCTCATTTCCTCCTTTTTGTTCCTGAGACATGTTTCCGAACTTTTTAGGTTCTACGACATGCCGGTTTTCTATCGATGTTTTCCTTCACCGTTTCGGTAGAAAAACTCAACTTGATCTGGTATGTACACAACTGGATCCGAACCAACGGACCTTAGGATCGGAAGGCCACTACCAATAGACCACCAGTGCTCTCATTATTTTTGGAATTTCCTAATATTTTGAAGCTCCAAAAACATTGAATCATTGTAAAAATTCCGTTAATAGTGTTAAAACGAAGAAATAATTATGTTTAAAACCAGATTTAATTGAAAAGAATATCGTTGTTAGCGAAGTGGACTTACCCTGAGAGCCAGGCTCCTGGAAGTGCATCCTGGAGAAGAGGTCCCCCAGCAGCACCAGGTCCAGGATGAGGGGAACAGCCAGCAGGGAGTCTTCGCAGGTGTTGTGCACCACCAGGGTGTTGGTGCCGTGGAGAAGAATCTCTGATGTATACTCGTCCATTGCGCGCTTTGAGTCACCTACAATGAATAGATCCAGAATGAATACATAAGTAAGTTTGTATGAGATGTCCATATCTGGTGTTTGGGCCACCAAACAACCATTTCCGAACGCACGCGCCGGTGACATTTTCCGAACGAAGTCTGAAACTTCAAGGCGGCTGTCAACACAGCGAAACTGTCTCTCAACAAAAATTCACCGTCCGTCGTCACGTATTTTGTCTCGAACATTTTATTTTTTATACTGTAGAAAGCTGAAAATAGCTAAGTTATCAAAAATACACGTTTTGGTTATTAAAGAACCCATATACTCAACATCTGGTGACTGGAGTTTTTTAGAAGCCTTCGTCATGGCTTAATAGTGGGGGCAATTTAACGCTCAGTTGATATTGCCAATTTGCCACTAGCGACCATCCATCCACTTTTGTGATCGCACAGAAATTTGCTTGACTTCAACAAATACTTCTAAAAACATGCTTTGAGAGTATACCGTGCGTCTGCCAGTCCCCTAGGCAGATTTCGAGCTTTGTGATTGGTCCATTCAAGTGCGTGTTAATTGTTTGCGTATTGGTGGGTACACACGTACGTACAGTACGCACAACCGATCTTTAGCTCTCTGAAGTTAGGTGCACTAAACGATTGCGCAGGTTTGCGCGAGTAGGCGAGATAGGACGATGCAACAAACTAAGCGAGTAAGCGAGGCAGCTAAACAACGCTGTCTTCGTCTTTTAGACCTCATCAAAAATGGGTTCTGCGCAGCTACTTCAGAGAGCTAAAGATTGGTCGTGTGCGTATTGTACATGCTCGACGAGCATGGCTATCTACAAACATGCTCGACCCTGCGTCTACACGTAAAAGCTTGCTCGAAGAATATTGTATGAAACTCTTCGAGCAACAGACGATTTTTGCTTGCTTTCTTCGAACATTGAGCAAGAATTATGAACGTTTGAAACTTGTTTTTTTATTTGTCTTGAGACTCCTGTTCGTACTTGCTTGTCGAGCATGTACGTTAGCGACGGAAGTTCATGAACAATTGGAGATTTTAAAGCTTCATTTTCATCATTATTTGTGGGAAAATTTCCAATATTTTTCATAAATAGTAATGGTGGCAAAATATCCAATGTAAGCTGAAGTTTTATCTAAAACCCTACGAACTTCGAAGATATAGAAGATTCAAATACATCAAATGTTCATGATCTTCTGTCTCTGACCGTACGTGTGTGTACCCACTATATCACTATCAACTTTTAACAAAATAACCAGAGATACAATGAAATACTGTTCCTTTATCATATCACTAGTTTTCGAACCAGTGTGGCGCACTTAAATAAATAAATAAAAATAGTATAGTTTCAAATACTGACCTACGTAGGGCACGTATTTGATGACAACCACATGATCGGGCTTCTCACCCGGCTTGTATAGTATCTGGTTAGACTCCACCATGTCATCGACCACGTTGCTCTTTGTGATCTGAAAATACAATAAAACAATTAAAAATAGTCGAAACATAGATAAATAAATAAATAATGCTGGACATTTCACACAGCATCATCTAGCCCCAAACTAAGCAAAGCTGTACTATGGGAACCAGATAACTGATATACTATATACTTTTTGTTTGTAAATACATACATATTATACATAGAAACACCCAGACCCGAGACAAATATCTGTAGGTCATACAAACATTTGTCCCGCGGCGGGGATCGAACCCGCAACATTCTGCGTCGCAGGCGGACCTTCGCCCACTGCGCCACAGAAGTCGTCAGATAGATTAGATAGATAGTTATAATAGTCCTTAGATAGCTTGACTAATCCTGTTGTATTTTGTAAATATATGTAAATATGTAGTAGCTTAGTTTCTGTAAATAAATGTTTTTCTAAACATGCAAAAAAAAAAAGTTGAATACGAAACATAGACCCCTACTAATAAACTTGACATAAAGTTATGTCATGCATAAACTAAAAAAATGTATGGTTATTCATAGGTTATGCATGACATAACTTTATTTCAAGTTTATTAGTAAGGGTCATAGAATAAAAATTATACAGGTGGATTTTTGAGACGGGACATATAACCTTAACAGGTTTCAAGTGTGACAGATTCTTTTGGATCCTACGCTTTTCCTAGCTGGATTTACAGTACGCACAACCGATTGGTGTGCGCAGAAACCATTTTTGATGGCGCCTAGAAGACGAAGACAGCATTGTATAGCTGCCTCGCTCACTCGCTTAGTTTGCATCGTGCTATCTCGGTTACTCTACCAAACCTGCGCAATCGTTTAGTGCACCTAACTTCAGAGAGACGAAGAAGATCGGTTGTGCGGACTGTACATTTTTCTGACGTGATTTGACGTGTCGCAAAAGGGTATCGGGTTCATACATTTAGTATGGAAGAAGTATCAGAAGCCATCACAACAGATCGCGACCCGTGTGAATCTCACCATACTAAATGTATGAAACCTATACCGTCACGTCAGACAAATACAGGGTGTAAAAAGACTACTACCGAAAACTGAGGTTGCAATCAGACCATGATTCTAAACATATTTAGCGGAAAAAAAAAGCAAATAATTGTTTGACTTAGGTACGTCATATTATATATTTCCGGTTATTTACTACTAGTACAACATAATAAGACCATACCTACCTAATAATTTCATTTATAAAAGAAAAAAACAGTTAAAACTCAAAATCCAGCAATCTACGTAAAACAACGCGCCCAGTACATACATACGCAAACAGTAATCTTCAAACGCTGTTTTCTCCGGATATAATGATTTTTTCGGAAAATCCAAAAGGATTTGGTTATTTGTTGGGATGCTGTACCTACCCCTTTTGCTTCGGTAGACGTCTTTTTACACCCTGTATAAATCCGGCTTAGATATGTTCTCTGATATTTTGGAAGTCCCTTTACCCTATAAACGCCATCCCATATTCCTTCTTGTTCACCACAGAACTCCTTACAACTATCAATTTGAAGTTTCCTTGCAATATAATATTTTTCTTTTGATTTCAAATATTCTTCGACGACCTTCTGCCTCCGGATCGGCGCTGCATTTCGGATTCTCCTCTTTTTTGTGGTAGCCTCCTTCTTCAGCCTGGTCAATTCTTCTTGGGTGTAGCTTATATCCTAGATTAACGCATCAGGACATAATAAATTAACATAAGCTTACTTTTTATCCAAGAAAAGTTAAGTATTCCCTCGGGAATACTTCATTTAAGAGCACAAATAAGACCCTGCAGATAATGCAGTTTATTAACCAACTAGAATGTTCTGTTACTTGCCTCTTTAGAGCGGAACTGTTTTGGAGCGGAGAGATTCTTCCCGTCGTTGTTACCGAGATGGTTGTAACTGACGATGGACACGGGCTTCAAACCTATTGACAAAGGATACCAAGTTAAAACTTGAGTCACTGTGTGACTTTTGCGGAGACAGAGAAACTAGATAGCATCCTCATACAAGAAAGAGAGCAACTTTATGTACACATACTGTAAAGAAACGAGATAGAATGGTTTGATTTTTGTTTCATTTCGCGTGCCGGTTTTTTTAAGGTCACCTTCCACAGTAGTACAATTAGCCCAACGGATCTAGGCATTCGTGAAGTTAGCTGTTTGTCTGCGCAGTGAACGTTTTTTCATACAAAATTGTGTTCTGCGCAGACAAACGGCTAACTTCACGAATGCCTAGATACGTTGGGCGAACTGTAACTGTCCTCGGAATCTTCGAGTAATGATCGTTCTATCTCACACGCGGCACGATCACCGTGTCTATGGTTTATCTGTCTACGGACTTTTGGGTGTTTTATTTATTCTACTAATATTATAAATCTAAAAGTTTATATGTTTGCGTTTCAACATGAGGTCGTAATAAACTAGCAGAATATTTATTTCAATGAAAAAAAAACTTGAATTTGTTTTTTTTTTTTTAATTAAATGAAAAAAAAAACATACTAAGCATTGGCGGATATGGCAACTGGAAACGAATGGCAGACAGATTGACATTTCAAAATGGCGTCGTTAGTTCCTCTTTTGGCCACCGGTCCAGATAATTATATTTGTTGCACTGTATTTGCTGTCAAGCTACTTTTCTATTCTTTCTACAAATTTTCCTCCTTAAAAGTATGTTTGTTTTCTAATCACATACCAGCGGAAACAAGAAAGTCCACGAGCACAGACTTAAGCTTGGTCTGTCCGGACTTGAAGTCATCTCCAGCGACGCTAGCGCCGAGACGTTCCGCGCGTGCGACCACACCCGGAACTAATGTGTTCTGTGGTGATCCGTTTATGTACAGGCACTGAAATAAGACATTTTAATATAGGATCTTTCATTTTATACTAACTTAATTCAGGAATTGGGTTTGTTATGAAAATCCCGAGAATATCGATAAAGAAGAATCGTTCTTTAGCTCTCTGAAGTAGCTGCGCGGAACCCATTTTTGATGACGCCTAAAATCGTGCTATCTCGCTTAAAAAAAACCAGCGCAATCGTCTATTGCACATAACTTCAGAGAGCTAAAGATCCGTTGTGCTTAGTCTAAAATAGTATGCAATAAAAATATTCCGTTTGTCTGCGCTGTGTGTATGTATTCATACAAAATTGTGTTCTGCACAGACAAACGGCTAACTTCACGAATGCCTAGATCCGTTGGGCGAACTGTACTATTGGGTGTTTTATAACTTACCCCTTCGTCTATAGCAGCGAGTGCGAAGATGGTTGACGGCGAAATCTCAGGGTGGTTGTCGCGTAAAGCCTTCTCGATGTTCTCAGAAGTGTCGTGCACGCCGGCTATCACGTCACAGAATCTGAACATAAACAAACTTAGGCCTTTACATCTATGTATAATAGATTATTTATACAGCGTCAGGAGGCAATCCATGCCTACACTTAACGGGACGCTGTAGTGCCTGGGACATTGTTTGAGATGGAATAGGCTTGCCCAGCACCTAAACCATCCTCTCAGCTTAATCAGCCGCCGACAGGAGAGACGACGTCAATACGTGTGGAGCTGACTAAGCTGCGGGTTTACGATGTTTTCCTTCACCGTTAAGAGCTCGTATTATAGCGCATATAAATTTTACGAAACAAAAAATCTATTGATGGCCGCTTGAAGGTCCGTTTTGCCTACTTTACTTGAATCATCTGAATGATACCCAACTTTGACCAGCTAGGCTGAACTGATTTCCCTGGGAAGGACTGACCCCAAAAGGACAGGACCTCTGACCTCAGAACATAATTGGTTCTAAATAACGACAAATAAAACATACCTTTCAGTGTTAGCGGTCCATAGCACCACAATCTTGTCGAGGCGATGTTTGTCGCGGAAGTTCTTTATGTCAGCTCGCACTTGAAGGTATTGCTCGTGCCGCGTGCCCCGGATCAGGTTCGTGGCACGATCCGCCTGGAACGGTCACCGTTTATTGTTTCACGATTACTTGGTAGAAAAATAAGGTCAAATTCAAATTAAAAAAACGTTTATTGCTTCATGTTAGTAGATAGATCTTAAAATAAAATAGTGTTTCATAGCATGAACACCGTTGGGGCACTGCAACATTTGGTACTTAGCTGAGGTTTTACTAACTTACAATCTAACTTAAGTAGGTAAGTAATAAATTGGTACAGCCCTTTTCTAAACTTAATCAAAAGAAACATTTTTGGTTTAAGGTTTAGGTACAATTAAATATTAGAGAAATACCTAGGAAATTATTGGGACAGACTTCATCTTCAATTATTTGTCAAAATTTTGATCATGATGACATATTTCGTACATATTCATTTGTCAAACATCAAATGTTATGGACTTTTGTTGCTAACTGCACAAAACGGCCAATGGATATTATTCTAACTTAATATGACTCTTTGTTGTACCTACCCATTATCGCAATTAATAAATGAATTGAATTGAATTCTATTCTAGGTATTCGTGAAGTTTTGTATGAAAATTTCTACCTAAGAACCTACTGTGCATCGAAACGGCTATCTTGACGAACGCCTACATCCGTAGGGCGTACTGTACATTTGGCGTCTACAAAATATGCGTAAATTCAATGTATTGTGTGTGTGCATCGAGTAACCTTGCCATTGCAATGTTTATTCCCTTACAACCACCATATAAGGTACCATAGTAAGTATATAAAATAACGCGTTATGGTACAGTCGATAACAAACGTTGACGAAGACTTCGAATATTTAATTTGTGACTACTATAAAATACTAACTACCTACCCTGAAATTACCTATTATTTTTAGTTTAATTTAATTTACTTATTATTTTTATATACTTACCAAATTGACATTGCAGCGCCCAACCGGGTGTATGTACCTTACCCACTAAGCCTACCTAGACCTAAGCTACACCTATGTACATACAAGCAATGAATAAATGAATATAAATGTTTTTTTTTGTTATATGCATATCTGTGATTTGTCACTACTCTATAGTTATATATTGATAGACAATATAACAGAGATTTAGTGTCTCTCAAAAAAACAAAAAAAAAATTTACTTATATTTCATTATTTTAATGATCTTAAAACACTAACAAACTAAAATTCAGTTTTTACTAGATTGTTATTAATTTTAATTTATATTTATTAGTAAAAACCTGTTTTTTTTTGTAATCTGTAATCTGTCTTAATATTTTTTTTGTATTGCTGTTGTCTTCTTTTGCATTACTGTTTGCATCTATAATTGGGATGTCACTTGGTTTGTGTACTGATAATTATGTTGTGTTAGTGATTATCTTGTTGATGTAACTTATAAATAAAATAAATAAATCTTGAAACTTGAAAGAATCATAAATACCTACTGCCTAAATATTTGAGATATCATCAGTTTTTTAACATACAAGATTCGACGTGATGCTAGCCCATCTCATATTGAAATTATTGAAAAAGTTCATGTCATCCATCTTCTTGCTCTTATCCCACATTAAGTTATATTATTTATAATAATTGTAATTTTATGAATTGAATTGCAGTCGTTACATGACATGTATTCTTAAATTTTCCCTAATAATTAACTTCTGAAGCTAGCTGTACCTATTCTTACAAGGTAAGTGGAGACATAACGTAAATAACACGCTAAGTATGCAATGAGTAACTACAAATACAATACAGATTAGTATTTTCCGGTTTAACCGTATATTTTCGCTATTCATGAATAGAATGTGTATTTTAAACCACTGTTCTATAGAAATGTATAAGATGGCTCAGAAGCGAAACATGATCACGGGTATCCCTAATGCATGTAGAAATTCTCAAGTCGTCAAGTCAATCAAGAACTTGACAACATTCATTATAATTACGTTTTCAAAACTAAAAAAAACGATTTATCCAATAAATACCAAAGAGGGGAGATGTGACAATAAATTAATGAAACTTACCTATTTGTACCAGACATTCCATATGCATTGAATACAATTAAAACATTACAATGTATAATCGTGTTTATTTAAATATAGCCGCTTTAGTTGGCAATTGGAATCAATTTGCAATTTTCCTTCTCAGTACTGATAGAATGAATTAATAAATACCATACCAGAGCGGTTTATGTCAGACGATGTGGTGTTAAAGCAACTTGCTACATGATCAATACGCATAAAATAACCACGGAAATAAAATTTTGGTAGCTATAGCAGCGAAATTCGCTTTGATTTGAACAGATTTAAAGATTCCATTTGGACATTCAAGATGCAATAAAATGCATTACACATCACTTTCGCAATATGCATCATATGGATCCTAAGTTACTTTGGACACATTGCTCGCAGAAACCCGGATAACCTGGAAAAGCTGATGGTATTAGGTCAGGTCGACGGCAAAAGACCCCGCGGTCGCTCACCTACCCGTTGGACAGACACAGTCAAGAAACACACCGGCCTACCAATATGTAAAGCTCTAAAGGCTGCCGAAGACAGGGAGAAATGGAAAGGCATGATGCATCGAGTAATCAACCAGTCCAGACTAGACACGACCTTCAACAATGAAGATAACGACTAAAAAGAAGATATGCATCAGCTGCGAATATCGCCTATAACGCAACAGGCCAAGGGCCTTACTCTCGTGCGAAACATCCAAATATTTGAGCCAGACAAAAACACTACCGAATTTGCGGATTTTGACTTCAGGGGCCAATTTTTCGGTTCGGAATACTTAGGGTTGGAGTTCATAGGTTGATCTTATCGCCGAGTATTCAGCGAAATATCGGATTTATCGCATGAGAGCAAGCCCCCTTATTTAATACTACAATGACACGGAAATGACATGATCCCAATACAATTTACATAACATCAACATTACATCAAGGAAGGCGGAATGAAAAACGACACTTGTTTTATAAACACCACCTGCCAATGGAAAGGCTCCATTCCGCCTCTATTCATAGACAAAACGTTTTGTAAACACTGGCTGTTATGAATAAGTGTTTTTCAAAAAGAACTTGGACAATGGCCACGTGTAAGACCACGTGGGTCGTTGTATTATACACATACTTCGTGTAGTAATGCTTACATTATGCAAGTTTGCAAAAAAGACTGAAAACGGAATGACACAATACCTACATAAAACGACGTCTCTTTCTTTTTTAGTGGTAGGCAGACCACAGATTTCATATTGCGATGGTTGCGGGTACGATTCCCGGGGGACTAACAGAGCAACGGATAGAAAATACAAGAGTTACAATAACTCTCTAACTTAATTTAACTTACAAAAATTCAAATGTCCATTTATGTCAATTTAAAATAGAATCTAAAATGTCAAAATGTATTATTCCTTTTATTTATTATAATATTAATTATTTATTATAAGTTTACTTATAACTAGAACACAAAAACACTTTTTTGACTTGATGATGTTGCTGCTTCATATCACCCAAAGAGACCAAGATCCAAACTTCATATTCAGAGATCGTTCATACCTATATGTATTGGAGCCATACACAGACAAACTTTCAGCCTTAATAAAACATTCATTCATAAAACATGGAGAATAACAGAAATCTTGAACTAGTGCATTGGATCAATTGGATGCACGTGCTAACACGTGCACGCTAACATACGTCAGAGCATATCTAATAGATAATCTCTAGCAACAAGCCAAGCAGGAACTTGGCGGTCCATTACACTGATTCATCGGAGCAATAACCGTAACTGTGACGTATAGACGAAACTGGGGCCGTATTCCGGTTCTTATTTTCATTCGTTTGATGAATTTTCGGATGTTTCTTACTACGATTTCTGACTTCAAGGGCCAATTTTTTTATTTGCAATATTTGGTCCTAGGATCGTGGTTTAGGTCCGTGTTTTGACGTTGATCTTATCGCATGAATACAATGTAACTCGAAGTAAGAAGCATCCGAATATTCATCAAACGAACGAAAAAAGAACGCGAAAACCTTACTGTCATTTTACAGGTCAATCACGAGTTAAACTGTACCAATGATCTAGCTATATAGGTATTTTTTAAGTTAGCTGTTTGGATTTGCAGTAGACGATTTTGTATGAAAAGCATCTACTGCACATCGAAACGGCTACACGAATGCCTGGATAGTTTGAGCTGTGTTGGTCGAATGGGGTTGTGCCTCGACTTTCAATCTGAAGGTCGTGGGTTCGAATCCCGGCCGTGCATCAATGGATTTTTCGTTTCGTAAAATTTATATGCGCTATAACACGAGCTCGTAACGGTGAAGGAAAACATCGTGAGGAAACCCGCAGCTTAGTCAGCTCCACACGTATTGACGTTGTCTTTCCTGTGGACCAGGCTGATTAAGCTGAGAGGATGGTTTAGGTGCTGGGCAAGCCTATTCCATCTCAAACAATGTCCCAGGCACTACAGGGTCTCGTTAAAGTGTAGGCATGGATTGCCTCCTGACGCTGTATAAATCATCTAATATAGATGTAAAGGCCCGAGTATAGAAATTGAAACATATTTCGACTTATTACAAGAAAATGAACCGAGTTTAGACTAAGACTAAAAAACCGATCTTTAAATACTGTTACATAAAACGCTTTTTTGTGGTAACAGTTTTGTTTTGACATGTGTCAACATGGGGTTCAACTAAAGTTTAAAGTTTATGTAATAAGCAGCAACGTGTTTTAACGTTTGATTTACTATAGTATTGTTCACGTAGGAATCCTACGTGAAAAATACTATAATGACGGTAGGCATCAATGAAATCTAGTGATAATACTAAAAGATACAACTTACACAATGACTTAAAACAATGTCAAGGCGGCTAAGCTGCGTTGACATTTGACACGATCAGAGTATACTCTGACAGAGTGGACTTTGATGCCTATTAGGACGCTCTGATTGGCCGCCGCCATCAGAGTGCACTCGGATTGGGGCCAAGTAGCGTCCTAGTAGGCATCAGAGAACGCGGCTTTACCTGATTAGCAGCGATAAAGTCAGGATCGTATATCGCCGGGCGCGGTTTCATCGAAGCCATCTCTTTACGCAGCTTCTGCTGCAGATCGTAGTCTATCACCTTCGCGCGGACCATGGACTCGGCCAGGTTCAGGGGACTGATGTCCCAGCCATCGATTACTATGTAAAGTGGGTATTATGAACAGTGGAAATAATTTTAAGTGGTCATTTTAATTTGTGGCCTTATACAGCCGAAACGCTATAAAATACAATTATGTTGAACTAGGCATGAATCTCAGTAGATTCATTAGATTTGATTGTGTGGTTAATTGATCTAATTGGGCCAAAACTCTATATCAATGTAAATCAATCACCATTTCTAAGACTAGCTTTTGGCTTTACGTGATAAATACGATCTTGGTTCAAGCTATATCTTCCATCTGGCCAAATCTCAACATTTTTAAGAGAAGATAGTTTGTGAGTGAGTATGTTTGTGTTTCAATCACGCCTAAACCGGTGAACCGATTTGGATGAAACTTGGAATAGATGTAGACAGTGACCTGGAATAGCATTAGGCTATTAAAAATACACGCGCACAGAAGCTAGTAAATGTTAATTTTGGTGTTTAGGTATTGTTTCATATTTTTGCAGTTTTACTATTTCTGTTGAAAATGTTGTCTTACCTAAATCATCAGGGTGAACCATCGGTAGAAGGCTGCACATGGGCACATGGACATCATTTCCCTTTTCGTCCATGCCAAGTCTGACCACTGAAGCTTGGGTTATGGAACCAAACCTGATGACAAATGCTTGATTTTAGTTTTTAGGGGGTTTTTAGTACTCAAAGGAGAACCCTATTACTAAGACTTTGCTGTCTGTCTGTCACCAAACTGTATCTCATGAACCGTGATGGTTAGACAGTTAAAATTTTCATAGATGATGTATTTCTGTTGCCGCTATGACAACAAATACTTAAAAACAGAATAAAATAAATATTTAAGGGGGCTTACCAATTGGAGTCCATAGGTCCATTCTTGGTGTTCCAAGTGAGCTGGTGCTTATTAGCCAGTACAGCGGCAGTGAAGGTGGAACCATTGTTGCCTCCCCATCCGACCAGCATCACACCAACCTTGCCGACACGCCGCTGCGTCTTGATGCATAGTTGCTTTCGGAATGGCTTTACCTGTTGTAATTTTTGAGAGTTATTTCAGCAAAAATTTGAATTCTGTAATTCTTTATTGTACACAAGAGAACTGGTATATAGTATAAATAAAAAAAATTAGGTTAACAAAACTGAGCTTAACCCTAAAAGAGTTTTCTACTAGCAAACCTTTGAGTCTAGGAAAAAGCCATAAACAAAAGTGGAGTAATGTTTTATCTGTGGGGTTTTTAAAACTGGAAGTTTTGATAGGACTTTTCTTGAGTTTGTCTGAAAAAATGCGTTTTCCCAGAAAATAGTTGCAGTTCGCCCAACGGATCTAGGCATTCGTGAAGTAAGCCGTTTGTCTGCGCAGAACAAAATTTTGTATGAAAAAGCAGTCACTGCAGACAAACAGCTAACACGAATGCCTAGATCCGTTGGGCGAACTGTATGTAAAATACAATATATAAGTTTGTTTGCCTGTATCATCCTCTTGTATCATGATGTATATTTCACAATTTAGTGCAGCGACACATCAGCCGAAGGTTCGGCGCCGAAAGTTCAGCAGCTGAAGTTTCAGTCGTAATTTCGAACGCTAAAACGCGACGTAATTTCAGCTGATGTGAGGGAACTTGATTGCCAGGCCTACAGGCTAATTGTTGCTGAATGTTGGTGATTTGCAAGGTGAAGTTTGAATGAAACCTTGTTTGAAATCGAATTATTTATAGCAAGCTAGGTTCAAGCCGGCGGCTAGTTTCTACCCGGCATTTATAAGTTTCGTATTTGAATGTAATAAACATTCTACAAGTTTCTAGTTAGTAATCAATACTTACCGCTGCTTACCCGCAACCGGGTTAGGTTAGGTTGTTTGTGTTTGGTTTTTTTTAATTACCTGCAAGTCTCCGCCGCTTTTGGTTACCAGGGTATCTTCGTAGGAGTAGTCAGAATAAATATAGTCGTTTGTATACTTCAAGTTGGGGCTCGAGATAACTAATTTTGATGGTTTTTCCATGGTACTGCGAGCTGTATGAGACGTGAGCGATGCACTAAATGGTAAGTGCTAAACTAAACCGCGACGCGATTTATGAATATTTGTTCTGATCTGTCTGTACTCTGGCTTGGCAGCGTCAACAATGTTTTACGTCCGACCGACCACCCAATAAACACGACCTTTCCTTCCTTGATTGTGATTGAATTGAACTTGAACAAACACAACCAAAACCAACGAATCGATCGAATCGAACCAATAATAACAACTAATCGAAGAAATCGACAGACACGGACGGACTCGCTCCGCACCACTCCGCACCACAGATTAGGTAGCCGCACTCCGCTCGCTCGCTCGACCGACACGACAGACGAAGACTCCGCTAGGAGTAATCAATCATACACGTCATAACTGTCATGTGATGTCATGTCATGTCAATGTCACTCACGCTGACGGTGACAGAAACAAGTGCGTTCTCCACTCCATCCGACCCATAGATTTAGCATGCTTCTTGGTACTCATATATATATATGATCCGACCACATCCGACTCTCATGTAAGTGCGTGAAAATGAGGGAGTATTGTTATTTTTTGGACGAAGTTCCTTTTCGGTCGGTATCGCTCGACTGGGGCTGGGAGAATTTTTTTACCGTCACAGTGCGAAGTGCGCAGCCGCTAACATTCCATAGATTGTTACATTGTTAGTACAGAAGAGCGTTTGATTTGAATTTGAATTTGAAATTCCCAGTATAGAAAAGTACTATTTGCTTCGTTCCAACCGAGTGTTCCACGGCACTCACGTACTTTTTTTATGCATAGGTGTGTGTAAAATGCGTTCGTGTGCGTAAAATGTTGAAAGAGGAATTCGTCCATTCTAGTTTGTCTGAGGTACATAAAAATTACGTAGGTACTAAAATGTCACAAATAAAATAAGTCACTGTCAGTTCTAAGTTAGTTTACATTTAATTACATTCTCGGTATTACGCATAGACTTAGCATGGTACCTTTTTGGTATATATATATGGTATTACCGGTATTACCCATAGAGATATTATATAGCGTATTACCATTAATACGTTTTTTTGCTTTTGCTCAAATACTCGCGAAATAGGTACTCATTTCGCGGTACCTATGGTACCTATCGATTTATTTTAAAAAATGGAAAAACAACTCATTTGCTCAAATAACTATTCACCTTCATTAAATTCAGTCAGATATTTTTCAATATAATGCGATAACAACTAAAATAAACAGCACGTTGTTGATTTTATGTAGGTAGGTAGGTACTACTTAACTACATTGATGTATGATTTCGATCGATGTTACTGTACTCAGAGTACTGTAATAACTTCATTGTCATACCTTTTATATCTCCCCAAATAATTTTGTTTCTTTGCAGCGATACCCCCTACCCAAGAAATATACTTAGGTACCTTACTTAGAAATAATCGGTGAGCAGTAGGTAGGAATGGATGGTAGGTACACATAGACATACTAGGATGGTAAAACAATAAAAACAAAACCAAAGTCCGTCGGCCCCAGCCTCCCCAGTTTTCTAAGTGTGTGTGCGTTTACATTAAAGAAATGATTGAAGTTACGTACCACGTACCTACCTACATGCAAACATTGTACTTTTTATGGCTCTCGCACACAGGCTAACCTTACCTTACACTTGCCTTACACACACAGGAGTAGTGTTTAGACCCAAATTTTTTTTAAAGGGGCTCACTAGGGAAGGGACATTATCATAATAATAATTGTAATACAAACTATTTTCTATGATGTTTTATTGACAACTTATAAAATAATTAGGCACCTGCTCATACCTACCTAATAACAAAGTCCTACTAATCTGTGTAGAATGTAGATGCTACAGATAGGGTAGAAGAAGTACATAAACAATACGTATCATTATTACATACATAGTTCAAATCTCATGCACTGCAGTTATAATTAAATTAATTCTTCCTATACGATATTCCAGACGAAAACGTTTATTTTGACATTCTAACAAAATGTACTTACACGCGTTATGTCGTGTATACAATTTATAAAGTTGTATATTAATTACGGTATATTAAAGCATGCGGGGGAAGAGGGGGCGCGCCGCGCTCTCATATTCCGTATATTGATTGTGTGCGAGGGGGCCGGGGTAGGAGGGGGCTTCGGCGTGCCCCACTCTGTTTTTTACGACACGGCTTTCTGTGTAACATAATTATTGTATTAAATTTTGTGAAATGTTTCGGTGTTATTTGTGAAAAATAGGGAAGTTGGAAACGTGATTAGAAGGTAAGAAAATCATACCGGTGCGATCAGTCCGAAAATTCGTGTTGCCGAATTACATTTTATAAAATTTTGTAGCATATTCCGTCGGCGGCGCGTAACCTACGGTATATTACACTGTCATACCGCGTACGTATAGTGTTTTTTACGGGCATCGTTCTATAAATAAGTTGTAATAATTATAATTTTATGTAGCGGTCGTTGCAGAGTCGGTTTTCTGTGGTATATCCATCGGACGTGAAGTGGTGTGATTTGTGTTTTTATGAGTGAATGGTGGCGCAGATGCAGGGGCTGGCGAGCGACAAGACGTTCCACTTGAAGTGGAACAACCACCTGCAGAACCTCAGCCAGCTGTTCACGACGATCTACTCGTCGTCAGCGCTGGCGGACGTGACGCTCTCCTGCCGCGACGGGACCCTCAAGGCGCACAAACTGGTGCTCTCCGCCTGCAGCCCTTACTTCGAACAGATATTCAAGTAAGCACTTGCCTACTAAACGCATTCCATAGTCAAAATTAAGTTATGATTTTGAAAAAAGAAGCACTCACATTTTATAAATTAGATATTTTTTCATGGTAGGTACTTCAAAAATCTTCCATTTGGTCATAATGACATCATTATTTTTCTAGTAAAGTTATTTTTATCATGTACATTAAACAGCCAGCTGGTGTTTTCATATACAGTGTAGTTTCATCATAATTATTAACTGCCTAGTAAAATTACTAATTTATTTATACTTGCTTTCTTGGTTAGTTTAGTTGAACTAATTACCACATGATTAAAGAATGAAATGTAATTAGATATTTAGGCTGTGTTTACAATGTTTTTTATTTCCCTTTAGGGAAAATCCATGTCAGCACCCTATAGTGATACTGAAGGGGATTCCCTTCTCGGAGATCAACTTGCTCGTGGAGTTTATGTACAAGGGTTCAGTAGACGTCCAAGAGTTGGACCTGCAATCCCTCATGCATACAGCTTCCGAGCTAGAGATCCGAGGACTGGCATATGAAGCTCGGGACAATGCTGCACAGCTTCTCAATGTCAACTTGGAGTACCCGTCATACCCACAGACGTCTACAGCTACTCAACCCCAAGCCTTCCCACAAGCTCGGACTGATGTTGAACGGCTTAAACAGGTATGAACTTTGTTATTAATATTTAGAAAGAAAAGAAAGAAAATATTTTTATTTTGCAACATACGAGTATAGGTAGATACACAGAGTTGATATAATGAAAAGAAATAAATGTTGCAAAACAGACCATAACTCAGCATATGCTGGGTATAATATTTTGCATGGGAAATGACTTCCACTAATTCTGTATTACTTTGAATACAATGTGTTGTCTTTAGTTCTACTATGAGAAAGTAATATTTTTATCATTCAATCAAATAGTTTGTTGATAACAATCTACACTATTGGAATTCATAGTAATTAGCTTAGTTTATTCAATGTAACATAACATTTTGGTGTAATTCAGTTCATAAAACATTGTATAAATGAATTAATTACATTTACAGTTTTAATGATTGAAACCACAATTGAATTGAAACATTCTCATACTATGGAATTGTTGATTCTTATCAATAGTATGATAGAAATGTATTTAACAAAGAGAATGTCACTTCTACCTGAAGTTCTGTTGAATAGGGTTTACCTGCCATGCTATCCCACAGCTGGGTGCATTTTGCAAGTGCATTTTGACAGTTCACACAAAAGACTGGAGAATTTAATAGGCTCAATCAATTTGGTTTCTAATCAAATAAATCTAGTTCAATATGAAAGTAAAATACTCAACATTTATAAACAAATACTTGGTAACCTTATTTAATCTACTCGTAGAGTACTAATAATAATAGTTAAGGAAAATTTGTTTGTTTGGTTAAACTCTGGAACTACTCATCTGATTCTGAAAATTGTTTCATTAATTGTGTGGTTTGTTAAGTAAGCATCATGTGAGTAAAGCCGTATATAGGCATAGTAAAATACTCAACATTCGTAAACAAATACTTGGTAACCTTATTTAATCTACTCGTAGAGTACTAATAATTTTGACGACCTCTGTGGCGCAGTGGGCGAAGGTCCGCCTGCGATGCAGAAGGTTGCGGGTTCGATCCCCGCCGCGGGACAAATGTTTGTATGACCTACAGATATTTGTCTCGGGTCTGGGTGTTTCTATGTATAATATGTATGTATTTACAAACAAAAAGTATATAAGTAGTTTATCAGTCATCTAGTACCCATAACACAAGCTCAAGCTTACTTAGGGGCTAGATGGTGCTGTGTGAAAAGTCCAGCATTATTTAATATTAATTAAGGAAAATTTGTTTGTTTGTTCTCTCTGGAACTACTCATCTGATTCTGAAAATTATTTCATTAATCTTGTGTGATGCTTACTTAACCATCATGTGAATAAAGCCGTATATTAGTCACTTACATAAACATACCTTAAATGTGAACTTCAATTGGTTTCATCATCTCCCTGACCTTATCCCACGCTAAGTGGGGTCGGCACAACATGTCTTCTTCTTCCACTCACTCCTATCACTCGTCAATTGTGCATCCACTCCTTTTACATTCATATCATCTCTCACACAATCCAACCACTTCTTCTTCGGCCTTCCTCTTCTTGCATACCCAGCCACATTCATATTCATAACTCTTTGGGTAACATGGTTTTCATCCCTCCTCATAACGTGTCCATACCAAGATAGCCTAGCACTCCTCACCTTTTCAGAAATAGGTGCCACTTTCAAACTTCCTCTGATATAAATAATAAAGCCCTTTTATTCCGAATTCGCTACAACTTCAGCTACAACATGTTATAAATTATTTTAGAGTATGTCTCGCAAATCGGCGTGCCTCATGGCATAGGTCTCCTCCAGCTCTCTCCACTGAGTTCTATCTTCTGCAACTCTGGTCCAATACGGTCCCAAGGTTAGGCGGATATCGTCCTCTGATATACTCATTCCTTATATTATCTAACCGTGTGAACTTCAATTGGTTTCATTCATAAAAATGTAATATGATGAAAAAACAGGATTATACATCTGTAACACTTCATAATTAACAAAGAGTTTTATCATCACACACAATCTTAATAATGCGAAAAAAATGTTAACATTAAAATAATTGCAGTTAGTATTCTAATATATGTAAATTAGGTGAGCCTGTTTGATAGGTACAAAATTTCTCATCATTTAATCTTTAACATCATAATATTATGTTAAAAAACACAAAGACGGCAACTTCACATCCATAAAGTAATAAAGTCAAATTATAATACGCACAATCGTTCGTTAGCTCTCTGAAGTAGCTGCGCAGAACCCATTTTTGATGACGCCTAAAATCGTGCTATCTCTCTTACTGCAACTTCAGAGAGCTAAAGATCCGTTGGGCTTATTATACTCCTTTTTGAAAAGAAAATAATGAAATATTTGACTCTTAGTTTACTGTAGCATGAGCCACATAAATTCCTTGGAAGTTAAAGAAGTACATGGGTGGATCAACTTTTTAGTGTAAAATCTTGTCCCCGACGTAAAAAAAATCGTAAAAGGTGCTGAGTTAGATTAATTGTCGGTTTTAACATTAATTAATAAAATCAGATCCTTTACCATTACGCTTGTTCATCAATATTTTAAAAATATTTAGTCAATTATATTTAAAATTATCGTGACCCAGTGGACGAAAATTGGTTTTCATACAAATTTCACTTGTCCCCAGCGCAAATCACGCACATATGTAACGCTGCTGTGTAAAATTTTTCCTTGACTTGTCTTTATATTTTCTATCTACATTGTTCCTTGATGTATCAGCATTCTAAAATACTGATTTGCGAAACAAAATATTGCATTTTTCAATGAAAAAACACGGTTTGAAATGTTGTCCCCGACTTTTACCCAATTCGCGTTGTCAACTGGGTAACGACAAAAAAGTATTACAAAGTGTAAGTAATATAGACAGTTATTGGCTAGGCTAATAGAAAACTCATCTGCATGTCGTAAAATAAAGATTGCTGACCCTTGGCCATTATGTGGACTCCGCCATTACGTCTGTAGTTCGCAGCGGGACTGGGTGTCATTGTTTTTTATCCGCTGACTCACGACGTAATTTCTTACAAGTAAACTGCTTCTCAAAGTAATTTCGTTATTATGTTTTGACATTTGATTCTGAAATGCTTTGCATCCACGTATTTTTTTACTTTCATTAAATTCGTTGAAGAAAAAGAGTTAAAAACCTTAGTTTGTATCCTGAGTCACCGTTCCACTGGCTCACAAAAACTGTGACCCAAGAGACAATTTTTAGTGACCCAAGAGACATTCTGCATAAAAGTTATCATAATTTATACAATAAACAATTTGGTGAGTGATAAACGGATTAAATACATAAAGATTCATTGCACATTTTTAGTTTCTAATAGAAAACACTCAGATTTAAGTTTAAAATAGCTTTAAGTATGAATTAAGAATACAAGTCAGTTGTGAGGTCGATACAATACACCACACTTCATTCGATTCTGCTTTTACACATTCCATTTATCTTTTCTTTGATCTATTTTTACCCACACGAGAAGAGTCAAGAGGTCAACTGGCTCGAATATGCATGGCCTTCGTAGATTACGAAAAAAAACCTTTGAAAGCAAGAAATCTCTCTACATCGCTGTAAGATCCATTTTAACTATATGGATTTACTGCGGATGATGTATACCACCATAAATGTGCGGTAAAGAGGCAAACCTTATCACCCAAGCTTTTTACGGGTGTCCTAGAAGACGTCGTAAAAACTCTTGAATTAGACAGCTCGGGAATAAAAGTCTGCCTGTAGGTAGGTGTATTCCTGTAGCACCTTAGGTTTGTAGACGATTTGTAGACGACCTCAACCTCATCCTTTTCTGGTGGAACAAAAAAAAAGATGCTTCGAAAGCTTCGGGCCTACCTTTAGAGATGCGTGATCCTGATCACTCATCTTTAAGTAGTTTACTTTTTACCTCAAAAGTAGGCCTGAAGATGATGAAGATGGTTCCAAACATTGCATTGGAAACAAGCTCTACCAATGTGTTCTACCAACTGCCATCATGGTGCTAACTACCATCATGGTGCATTGATGCTCACGAAGGAGACTGTGCTCTCTTGAGAGTCGCACTGAGAGCTATAAAGCGAGCAATGCTCGGTATCACTTATAAGATTGTCCCCAATACCGAAATTCCCGAATGAACAAGATAAAATTGTAAGATGCACAAGCGGTTATTGGGGCTCAAATAATATTGGCTGGGCAGGACTAGCCAGGCGGCTGTAGCAAAGTAGTAATTCAGTCCACTAACTATGAAATTATGGTGCCGAGACATGGGCGCTCACGAAGGAGACTGCGCAAGATCAGATCATCTCTGATCTTGTGCCGTCTCCTTCGCATGGAATAAGCAATGCTCGGTATTACACTAGATATTTATTATTAGATCTACCCAGTCCTCGATGCCGAAACACACACACAAGTGGTTAGTGGGGCTCAAATGGAGTTGGTTGGGCAGGACAAGTGGTCAGGTGCGGTGATGACAGGATCAAAGTTGTAAATGAGTGGTGTCCCAAAGGTGGTAAATAGAGTGATGGTCGTCATCACAGAAAAAAAGGATCGACGGCATCGTAAAGTCTGTAGAATATAATACAAGGGCAAGATTACCATACCACAGGACAAAGACGAATGACAAAAGTGAAGAAAGGCCTGTACCCCCCGGCATAGCTGGCCAGACTGACCACAGCTGGCCCAGCCTTTCTCATCCCACGGAATAAAATTTTGATGATTATTTTGATGAATCTACAGGTAGTAAAATTTTTTTTTTTTGGCCATATGTTGAAAGATATCTTCAGTCGGTAAGTTAGTGAAAAAACTACGCTCAAGGCGAGCCGCGGTCCAATGCGCTAGAGCCTAGAAAATAGATTTCATCTACAAAAAGCTTTTTAGGTCTTCTATTAAGCAAGATTTATGTTATTAGAGATTTAGGACTGGTTTGCTACGCAGATGACTGTTTAAATAAACGAAAACCCTCATTTTCATAGAATGTTATCATTAATTTTAGAGAAATATGTAATAATTGTTAGGTTAGGGTTTATTTTCTATGATAACTTTAAAAAGTAAACGGGTTGTCACATTTAGGAGATATTTTTGTACCTTGTATAGTTTTTTATAATGTAATTTGCCTATGGCATAGTACCATATATGTCTCTGGAGTCACCATTATGTCTCCGGGCTCACGTAGTTGTCCCCAAAAATTTGGACACTGATAGCAGGATTATTAAAAAAGTAAAGGTTATTATACAAAATGTTGTATGACAAATGTTTGAAGAATAACATACAATAGTCATGTAAAAAGTGCATCTTTCTGGCGTTTCTAGAAACAGAATTACAAGAAAAGTAAAAAAAAATTCTTTCATTTAGTGATCCCAGAGACACAATGAGGTATATTTTCAAAAAATTGAGACACTTTATTTAAATTTTGATTATGCCAGATTGATTTAATTGAATAATAGTTCACATTGTAACAGATTTACTTATTAAAATATAGTTTTTTATGAACTTTTTACCATAATACGTCATTGTGAGTTAGGTGACATTTTTGGGAGCCACTTTTGGAATAAAGGTATAAAAATCCATGAAAACGACAAAATTTTTTGGTGCTCGTAGTAGATTTATAAACTACAGAAATTTATTTAACAATATTAGGTGAAATTATAGCAATATTTCAACATTTATTTTTTTACACAAAAAGTTGATTCATGACAGAAAAAAGTTGATCCGCCACATGCAAAATCAATATTTGCCCCAGTTACGGACTTAAATTAAAACATTATCGCAGTACTTTCAAATTAAGAATTCATTTTTCTTCTATCATTAAACTTTTTAGATTCGAAAATGTTGCGAGTACTCTTTGTGCATTTTGTTACATCTCTATTTGCTTGTAGTTTCAGTCATAAATATTACATGCTAATAAGTTTATTTAAAAGAGAAAGCTGGTGTCAGAGAAATTGAAGATAATTTTATTTTGTCTGGTCTTTTACGAGTTATACCTAACTAGCTGCGCTCCCGCGGTGTGACCCGCGGTCTCTCGGGTTTTTTTGGGATAAAAAGTAACCTATGTCCTTCCCTGGGATACAACCCATCTTTAGGTACTCACTCATAACTAATGAAAATCAGTACAAATCCACGTTTACGGCGTCGATACCGAATGGTGAATAAAATTCATACTTAGCACCCGGTTCACAACTCGGTTCTCTGGTTTAGGCGTCATTGAACATACTCATAAACTTTCGATTTTATTATATTAGTAAGATATCTGAAGGTCTAAGCACATATCTCTGCCTAATTTTACTTGTATTTCTCCTTGGCAGAGATGCAAGGGCAAATTGTTAATGGTTACTCTTGATATATTATCGTAAAATAAATATTATGCATGACGTTATAGGTAGCTACTAATTAACCTACTACTGAGTCACTTTTTACTTAGGTGTAAAAGTAGATTGAAACAGCCCCCCATACATTTTAAATATTTTCCTTAAGTTTTACATGCTATGAATGAGTAATAATAAATAATAATAATAAATAATGCTGGACTTTTCACACAGCATCATCTAGCCCCAAAGTAAGCAGAGCTGGTGTTATGGGTACTAGAATGACTGATAAACTACTTATATACTTTTTGTTTGTAAATACATACATATTATACATAGAAACATCCAGACCTGAGATAAATATTTGTAGATCATACAAACATTGGTCCCGCCGCGGGGATCGAACCCGCAACCTTTTGCGTTGCAGGCGGGCCTTTACCCACTGCGCTACAGAGGTCGTCAACAGATTGACTTTTCCTAGTGTCTCTGAAAAAAAAACTAACCATGTATACAGGGTGTAAAGAAACCACTCCTGAATACTTATACAGCTATTAAGATCATATTCCATATGATTCCATATGAGTTCTAAAATCGCGTTACCAAAGCATAATTATATCTAATTAATTCCGAATACGTATAAGTAATTAAAATTAGCTTCTAGCAAAAATATTAATAGTTTAGATACCTAAATGATTAATCATTTCACGGAACCATAATGAGTTTCAAGATCTCAAAGTAAGTAAGTTGCTATAGTTTGACGACCTCTGTGGCGCAGTGGGCGAAGGTCCGCCTGCGACGCAGAAGGTTGCGGGTTCGATCCCCGCTGCGGGACAAATGTTTGTATGACCTCAGATATTTGTCTCGGGTCTAGGTGTTTCTATGTATAATATGTATGTATTTACAAACAAAAAGTATATAAGTAGTTTATCAGTCATTCTAGTACCCATAACACAAGCTCTGCTTACTTTGGGGCTAGGTGATGCTGTGTGAAAAGTCCAGCATTATTTATTTATTTAGTTAAGAGTAGTTTATAGCACACTATCTATAACTAAAATATTCAATTTTGTTCTTGACTTTTTACTTAAATTCTGCCTGCCCCACAGGTTCCTTAATCATAAAATAAGTAATGGTCATAAAAAAATAATCACGATGATTTTAAGATATACGTCATATAGAATAAAAACATGGTCATGAAAACTGTAATTACAAAATTAATATTGTGTAATAATATTCGGAATTATGCGTATACGTAAAACGTAATACGTAATACGTAAAACGATCATGACTACGCATTAAAATATGATTTTGCAAAAATTACACATACCTTACAAGTTTAATGTGAATCAATTTATAGAAATAGTACAGTTATAACAGACGTTTTGTGCCTTTTAAAATAAAAAATAAATAAAGTACCTAAATAATCCTGGTACACACAGTAAGAGCGTTTGAAATGTTTAAATAAAACGAATACTTCTATTAAAACATAAATTACCTATTAATACGGCTAGTAGAAATATTGGCGAGCGAACTTACCAAACATTTACTCAAACCTTGGTTTAAATCTTAGGTGAGGTAAGACAGCTTGGCTTGTTCCTTTTCATGCGTCGGTATCGATAAAAAAAACAAAACACGTCTATTCGAAGGGCGAGCGTACAGTTTTTCTTGCACTGCTACTGCTCAGAGGTCAGTAAACTTTTAGAAAAACCATGGAGTTTATGCATGGATCATCGGTTGTCTTAACAGGATGCATTACTTTGTTACGTACAGGGGAGTTATTCGCGTTCGTTTTTTCATTCGTTCGATGAATATTCGAATGCTTCTTACTACGAGCTACATTGTATTCAGTCGATAAGATCAACGTTAAAACACGGTCCTAACCCAGGACCAAATATTCCAAACCGAAAAATTGGCCCTTGAAGTCGGAAATCGTAGTAAAAAACATCCGAATATTCATCAAACGAACGAAAATAAGAACGCGAATACGGCCCCAGTTTCACGTGATAGAAAGTATATCTGAGAAATGAGGTTTCATTAGAAATAGTACACACTATTCTAGCTTCATTAGTTCGTTTTAATTTATTTATGAGACATGGACAAGCTAAAAATATCTTATATCAGCGAGCTTGTATGAATAATGTAAAGATGAGAGTACCTGAAACGAAAGGTATCAGGATAGTAGCAAGTAGCTATCTCTAATATTATAATTTGGTCTCTACCTATCGCCATGTCTCTTAACTCTATCCTACTAATATAAAAAAGCTGAAAGTTGAGTTTGTTTAGATATTTGGATGTTTGTATGTTGTGTTTCAATCACGCCTAAACCAGTGAACCGAGTTAGATGAAACTTGGAATAGGCGTACCTGGAATAGCATATAGGCTATTCGAAATGATAGTACCACGAGCGAAGCCGCGCGCTGTAGCTAGTACACAATAAAACCTCTTTATTGAGGTTAATAAAACAGCAAGCTAGACCTAAGCAGTATAAATAAGTTACGCAACTCTTACAAACTCTTACAAGGTGTTATTTTATAAACAACAATTGTATGTTATCAATTAGCATTCCTTAATGCTTAGTGCACTCCCACATTTATTTCAATTGAGTTGAATTAAACACGTAGCTAACATTCATGAATTTATGCTATGACTAAGATTTTCCTACATCTTTCTTCGTTATCCTCGTCAGTTTAACAAATCTATTTTTCGTGGTGCTAGCAAAATTATTTAACCTATTTCGCCCGACTGCTGTGATAAGGTCCCCATATCCCTCCAACTATCTCTTTCCTGCGAGACCTACGTCGAGATAGGCAAAACATTATAAAGGCATAATTACATCCCTCTTCTAGTAACCTATGGATATACCTAATCATCTTCGACAATCCAACTTCGTCCAAAAATACGGGTTTTTCTCACCCGCATGTCAACCTCAACTCCTACCTGTTAGACCTTTTCTAAAAAATCTAGCTAGAGTGTCTTGGAGATGCAGTCGTGATCATGTTTTTTAGATCTAAGATGGATCACCTAAAAAAAGCTAGGCCCCAAACCGTGTTTGTTGCCCTGGTTCTTCACGGTATTAGTCGCGAAGGAACAGGAGTAGAATCACCTAGTTTTAAGACGTTTCAAAGTGATCCCAGCGGTCCTACTGAATAAATGCTTTTTGACTTTGACTTTTTTATGATGCTTAGTTTTCTATTATTGACGAAAAAAAATGTTTTTCTCTTCTCACGTACAAGTACCTACCTACCTAATTTTTTTGGTGTATGTAGGTTACTTAGACCTTTGTACGGAACCCTCGGTGGGCGAGTCCGACTCGCACTTGTCCGGTTTTTTATTTAATTCATTTATTCTATTTAGATTATAGAGATCCATCTAGATCCATGTTAAGTAAAATCTTAAGAAGTTTTTGTTTTTTAGACGGAAATAAAACTAACCCAATCAGTTCTCCCCCCCGTGCTCCACCCAGCAGCCTTTTTGTCTAACTTGAAATCCACCCCCAGCTGTCATCCCAATAGAGCTTAACCAATAACATAATAGGAAAATGACAACTGAAGTCCAGAATGGGTTTCAAATGTCAAAATGAAGCCCATGTCCATTGCCAGTTGAATTACACAATAAGGCCCCTGGTCGAGAAGCTAGTTGGAGCACGGGTCCGTCCCCAAATTAGGGGACAGTTGAAGGAATCAGTGCCTACCAGTATATTACGCGTTATGCTATTCATGTTGCAGCCTATTTGGAGATCTCACAATGAGTCATAGTAGTTACTTTTTTGTACCTATTATGACGTATATTAAAGATTTTTTTGTTTGAACAGCTACTGAACTATACTCTTTATTAATCCATTCGATTGAGACTTATGATACTATTATGAAATAATACACCTTTACTTCACCTTTATATTGTTTTTCTGTAACAGTATACTAATATGGAATTATACGCTTCCGGTAGCTAATGATAAAAAAAAACAACATAACTTTGTAACGATTGTACACTGCACAATAATTCATGCCCTGAGATTGTCAGAATGTAATGACTGAGATTTTTTTATTCATTCCTACTCTATTAGTATAGTAGATGGTAGATAAAAATAGCTGTATCCTTTTTGAATGTTTACTTATCAACAAAGACGGCCATAAAAAAATATTTTTTGGTCTCTACCTGACTCACTAAACAAACATAACGCTATAACCGTGTTTTTGAGTCACTGTTTTAAGAGATTTTCCACATTGATTTTATACGACTCTATCTTATCTTATTTTTGACGACCTCTGTGGCGCAGTGGGCGAAGGTCGCCTGCGACGCAGAAGGTTGCGGGTTCGATCCCCGCCGCGGGACAAATGTTTGTATGACATACAGATTTGTCTCGGGTCTGGGTGTTTCTATGTATAATATGTATGTATTTACAAACAAAAAGTATATAAGTAGTATATCAGTTATCTGGTTCTCATAGTACAAGCTTTGCTTAGTTTGGGGCTAGATGATGCTGTGTGAAAATGTCCAGCATTATTTATTTATTTTTATTTATACATTATACATATAAGTACAGATATACAACGTAGGTTAACAAGCTTATGTGGTATGGAGTAGATCTGCATTTTAATGGCTTTACTAATAACACGGTTATTTTTAACTTGATCGTGGTTTCAAAAGTAAATAATTACGATTGCGTGGAAATATAAATCAATTTAGTAAAGGTCGTGGCTTATATTTTAACCAAGCCGTTTTGGAAAATTATATTAGTCATTTTTATAATTGCGAAACATTTATAACGCAATAATTCTTAATTTTATCAACAAGGTATTTTTTATCACTATGAATTTATTAAACAATACTTACTAAAATTCTAGATAATAATTGGGTGGAGATAACTTGTGTTGGTACTGTAAAATTAAAATAATAATATATTTTAATCACCACGATAACTTTATTTTTCTAGAAACAGTGGAATATTTATTTCATTATCAATTTTTAAAACAATATACTTACATACTTATAAAATACCTACATCCTACAATCTCCTCGTGTATTGTAATTAAATGTGAATTGCAAAGTAGATCATAGTTTTAGTATTATTTTATTTAATTAAATTCTAATTTTAATTAATACAAAATTGGCTCAGTCGTCGCTACATAACTGCGATTTTTTTCAAATATTCGCCCTCGACATTTTATTCATTATGTTTTTTATTATTTCAATAAGTCTTATTTGAAACGAATTCAACCAGCTTTGTGAAATGTCCAGCATTATTTATTTATTTATTTGTATGAAAATACTTCTAACCTTACAATTGATGTTTTATTACATGTATCGAATGGTATTAAATCGAACAAAATTATGATGAAAGCCCTAAAAAAAGTAGGTTTAAATCTCAAAAATGTATACATACCTAAAGTATTCGTCATTAAAATTACGAGGTTGGTTGTAAAAGGTCAACGCCTTTACAATCTATATTTAATTACACGATCATCAATACACATTTACACATAAAAATCCCCCATACAGATCCATATGTACCAACAATCCATGATGAGAGCTGAAGAGATCCGTCGACGGCGTCGTGAGGATCCTCCCAACACCAACACAGCTGTTAACAACATCCTAGCAGCTGCTGCGCGGGAAATGGAAGAGGCAAGGCACGCGGCCAGGGCCGAGCGAGCCGTCAGCATCCAAACTGAGCAGGACCAAGGTAACTATAGACTTTACAGGCCATATACTCCCAACATCTGCTATCAACAAAATCTTAGCAGCTGCTGCGCGGGAAATGGAAGAAGCAAGGCACGTGGCCAGAGCCGAGCGAGCCGTCTGCATCTAATCTGAGAAGGACCAAGGCAACTATAGACTTTACAGGCAACATGAACTCCCAACATCTGCTATCAACAAAATCTTAGCAGCTGCTGCGCGGGAAATGGAAGAAGCAAGGCACGTGGCCAGAGCCGAGCGAGCCGTCTGCATCTAATCTGAGAAGGACCAGGTAACTATAGAGATCTCAGGCAACATGGGCCCAACATCTGCTGCTATCAACATCCTGGCAGCTGCTGCGCGGGAAATGGAGAGGCACGCGACTAGAGCCGAGCGAGCTGTCAGCATCCAACTGACCAAGGTAACTATAGAGATCTCGGCAACATGGACTCCCGACATCTGCTGTTAACAACATCCTGGCAGCTTGCTCGGGAAATGGAGCTTGTTACAAGCCCATTGCCACCCAGGCGCGGTCCCAGTGGTGGGGGGGGGGGGGTCACAGAGGACATGACCCCCCCCCAAATTTCAGGCTGCGACCGCGCCTGCGCCACCTCATAAGAACGATAAGACTATGAATATGGATACTTTTTTACGTCTCTATCTCATTATACAAATCTGTTTATTCCCAGTTTCCCCATTTCTTTTTGAAAAGGACTACCAAGACACAAAGCTTAAAAGACAGATGTTCACAGTGGTCCACGCGGCATCGTCAACCACATGCACCCTGGAAGTCAAGCGTGATGATGAGGAGCGTCCGAAGAAGCGCGTCTCCATCCTCTCCCCGGAAGACGATAAGCTGAAGGTCAAGAAGAAACCAATGACGGTCCGATTTCAAGAAGACGTGAAAGGGGAAGAACGGAGCAAGCTGACTTCACCCGGTAAGTCATGGTTACCTTTGAAGGGTTAATATGAATGAACTCTTTTTTCCAGTTAAGACATCCAGTTTAAAAATTCGTAGTGTCGTCCATTAATCACGTGATGTTATTTAGCAACTTTTCAATACCCCTCTCCCCCATGGTGATAAGTGGTGAGGTTTTAGACTACCCCTCCCCTCCTACACAATATCACGAGTATTTTTCCAGTACAAAGTACCTACTTAGGTTGTTGTGCTGGTTTCTGATCTGACTCGCATAAAAATAATTAAGAAAAGTCGCGCGTTCAAAGAAAAAATAAATACACGTGATACTCTCACCACACCCCTCCCCCCTCACCCCTACTGATATTTGGTGATTTTTCCGAACCCCCTCCCCCTCCTTTTGAGCCTCACGTGATTAATGGACAACCCCATACCTCTAGTCGACTCTGGTGACGTTTTTAGTTTGCCTAGCTCACTTGAAATAAGAATTTATACGGGGTATAAATTCTGATTTTATAAATGCGAGTGTTTGTTTGTTGTAACAATTGTTTACAGAAACATGTACAGTACGCACAACCAATTTTAGCTCTCTGAAGTAGCTGCGCAGAACCCATTTTTGATGAGGCCTAAATGACGAAGACAGCGTTGTATAGCTGCCTCGCTCACTCGCTTAGTTTGTTGCATCGTCCTATTTCGCCTACTCGCGCAAACCAGCGCAATCGTTTAATGCACCTAACTTCAGAGAGCTAAAGATCGGTTGTGCGTACTGTACTTACACGTTAACTTTGGTGATGTGACTAGGGCTTGCTGAGACGAAAAAGGTGCGAATTCGATTCTTGCGGCGGAACACATGCTTGCATTTATCAGTATAATTCTGTTTCAAGTCACACAGAAAATGCAATAGTGGGGTCAGGAGGACTGTGTGTGTATGTTGTATGGTAAACTTAGGGGCTAACTCTGATATATATCAGTTTTAAACTGCTTGATGACGGGATGCCTTGTTTTACGATATTAACTCCCGTGGTGTGTTAGTACAACCTTTGGTACAACTAACGAGTTTTGAATTTTGTGGCAAATAAAAACTCATTAGTGCTGGCCACTAACTCATCTCATATAATTTTGTATGGTTGACCTGGAGCAGTTTATTGGCTACAATTTACGCTGTTATTTATTATTGCATGACCAAACCGGAAGCTAGTAAATTATTAACAAGTTAGTCCGCCAGGTAAGGTGAACGTACCTGGCAGATAGGTTTGGGACCTATCAAGACATACATGTTACATAGAGACGTACCAACTGTAATGTATAAATGTAGAAATATCTCAATATGGTTGAATTTGTACTGTATCGTAACAGCCATTGATTTTTGCATTAACATACAGGGTGGGGCGAAATTTTACCTCATATAGGGCAGTTACCTTTTCTTTTGTAGTCTGACGGTTTTGTTCTAAGTATTAAGTTAATTTAGGAGAGAAAATAACCTAAGTTACGAATTAATAAATAATTACGGTAAATGAATAGTGATATTTTTTGTTTGTATTTGGCCGATTTTTTAATTATTAGTTAAAAGAAAGAGCGTGCCACATTATATTTAAATCAAAAGAACATCAGTAATAAACATAGCAACTATTTCTCGTTAGATATCTTAAAATAACTCTGCTGTTTCTAGGAGTAAACGAACGAAACATGATCTCCGCAAGGCACGGTAGATATTTAGATAATTCCTTTGAATTATCAAGGGGATAGTCAGGGGTAACGTTAATATCAACCATAGCATAATTTTATAATAGCGTATAAAAATAACATACATACATACATAAAACCACGGATCTCGACTTGCTACGATCCCTACACACAACTTTCGCCTCATTCACTCTCATTACATTCTTCAAACATGCTCGCCGGTTTAGGGTACTTTTGTAACCAAAATGTCGCCAATTTGATCCAAGAAGGTTCGCCTAGGCCTTCCCCTAAAAAATTAAATATAAATAAAGAAATAAAAGATAGCATTCAATACGTGCTACGTTGCAAGACCATCTGGTTTCCATACGTTTTACCTTACTTTTAGACCCTTGTTAATTTTAATATTTATTTCAATTGTTATAAAGAGGATAGTAACAAAAAGCTTACAAAAGTGTTTCAAAGAACATGTACAATATTACACAGTAAATTAGGTACTTATAATTAGTATATTACTATATCAAAAGTGCCCTAGCTCCCACCCTAGGAAAACCTGTGTTGTGGGTAGCTAGTTCTCTTTCGCAAAAGATGTGTCCTGTCCATTGTATTAAATTATAGGAATGAGAAATCAATTGAAAGCACGACCGGAGAACTATGATACGGAGATCGAATTGAGGCGCTATCCCACTATTCCAACGCGGCTGAAGTAAATAAAACTGATTATAATACCGTAAACTTACTTTCAATTCAAAGTAACATATTATTTCCGATATACGTGTATGCTATACATTAATAATACGCTTTCATAGCAATTATTTATGTTTATTAACTCGTACCAGACACGATTTTTTGCTGCAAAATTAATTAATGTATTTTTGTTTCTTTTTATACAATTTTAAATGAAATTCTTTATTTTGCAACATTTTAAATTAGCTTTTAACGTGGGTCGATGCTTCGTATATAATTTGTTTTTTGTGTATTCTGAATGTCAAGAATGCCCCACACTCAACTCGAAGTCTCGAACCGAGGAGCAATAAAAAATGATGATATATTATTCCCTTCACTTAAAATATACGCGCTTTAAAAATAATAATAAAAGTGAAACTTTTTTACTCACGTTAAGTGCAGTTTTTTTAACCTTTGGAATTTTTCATTACAAAAATAGTATATTGTATTTTATCGGTTTTAATCTTCGATCAAGAAGGTACTAATCGTTGAAATAACGTTCTATAATTTGTCGCGAGTAGAACTTAAAGGCGAGACTCGTGCAGTGCCCGGAAACCGTGAGGTCGAGACAAAGCAACACTACAATTAACTTTTTATCGAACCCACTTCAAAAAACCTCAAAATATGCTCCAGCACTCGCTTATCCTCATAAATATTTAACGATTTGAAATTTTAAACTTGTTTCGTGGAATTCATTTTATTTTTAGTATTTTTTTCGTTTACAAAATATATAAAATGTTACAATTTTTTAATAAAACCAACTTAGTTATTAATGCTAAAATCTTTATCTGATTATAAATTCGAGTAGAGTAATTTTTAATATTTGACATTATTATCATTATGCTGTTAATTTAATTTTAAAGACCTTAAGCCTAACATGTAAATCCGGTAAATCCCTACCCGTATAACTTTTTAAACTCATACGATTTACTCCAAAAACAAGCAACTATATAGGTTGAGTTCTCTTTACTCTCTAAGACGAAAAACCTAAAGGTTATAGAAAAATATGAATAGAAGGCCGGCTCTTACGTAAAAGCGGTCAAGTGAAATCACCCCGTATCTTACTTGAATAAAAAAAAACTTTGATGCGTGCACGGACTGTAAGATAGAGCAAAGGAGTGCAGAAGATAGAATTTGTATGTGACCTACGCAACGCAATTGTTTACTTTCATACTCGTAAACGTCAAACATAAATAGCTCATTTTAAACTTAGAGATATATAAAAAAAATACCATATGCTTAATGTCAATTCGATCGAACGGTATAGAAGAAAAAAAAATTGTTCCATTTTACCGTCACGACACATGTATATGTCAAATCGTCACGGTGCTAAATGCGGAGCCGCGACACAGTCCATAGATTGTTAAATTGTTAGTACGGAAGAGCGTTTCTAGGATACCTAATTGACAATTAATTTATTATATTCCCAGTAAAGAAAAGTACTCTTTGCTTCGTTCCAAACGAGTGTTCCACGACACTCACGTACTTTCGGTAGAATTTGGACCGAATCACTAAATATTCCGCTATGCTCCATTTCATATTTTCTTGTAGCGAGATCGACTAGTTTAAACCTACGCGAGATAGAATGAGCTTTTATCGATCGCCCGAAGTACACCCGAGCGCCTTCGGTAAACCTTCCTATACCCTTGCAACTATGTAGGTATGTTTATGTGCACTGCCGGCCGCTTTCCGTACATCCTACATCTCGCGTAAATCACACGTAATTTATTTATTTAGTACTTACTAAATTTAGTTACATCGGAACATTGACGTCATACGCTAATTATCTGAAAAATAATTTCAGTATGCATAATTCATTTATTGTGGAACATAGGTTGATAACAGATATTACTTACTTAAGTTACTAAGATCTCTATGCTAACATTACAGATGTACAATATTTGGATAATTTTAAACAAAAATATAATCTAATACAATATAAATGTCATTTTTTAATACTAAAATTATTAGATTTACCTACTTATAACTTATTTATAATTTATTTATAACTTCATTCAAGTCATTAAAACATTTGTCACGTAGTTCCTTCATAAATTTATTTATTGGCAATTTTCTTGATAAGTAGGTACTTACTGGAAAAACTTTTTTATTCGCAGTTCACGAAAAAATGAAATACATAAAAAAACATATTGTTTTATTATTATTTCTAATAATTAAAGTAATTAAGTTTTGATGTCGGTGATAAAAATAATCATATTTAGAACAACAGACGGTAATCACAATTGATATTTTTTTGTTATACTGTTTTTGTTAACTGTCGCGTTCCAGACGTACGTTGACCTCGCGTTATGATTAACTTCGTCTCAGGAACGTATTTAATAAAAGATGCAATCTTTGTATTTAATTTAAGAATTTTAAATGAAAATATTACGAAAAACTTAGTATGAGTACATTTTAGCATGAACTAAAATTGTAATCGATATTCGTACACGTGTTGACCAGGTTTCGTTCGAGTTTTAATCTCAGCCGTGCAAAGGAGTTTTCGTTTATACGCGCATTAATCCGCACACTATGTCGTTCTTATCATGGTAGTTGCTCAGTAAGCCCACTTCATCTCAACTATGTCCCAGGCACTACATCCGTTGAGTTTAGGCATAGTTTAGATAAGATAAGATAATTTATTTCATAAAAAATACACCGGACCCCGCGCTAAGCAAAGTTTGTGTCGCGCTCAGTAGTCCCGAGTAACAGTTTTTATAAAAATACAAATTTTAAATAAATATAAAACAACATTCTGGTCTATTTATAATATAATTAAAAGTAAATAAAAGATTCTTATGTATTTACTTTTAAGTATTCGTTCATAGTTTGTCTCGCAACACTTCATAAAGAACAAATAAGGTACATAGATAGATAGAAAAGACTTTATTGTACACCACAAAAAGACAAACAAACATACAAGAGAATATTTAAAGATACAATGGGCGGTCTTATCGCTGTGAGCGATTTCTTTCATACATCCTTAGGATGAACTGGATTTGAGGAAGCCAGTCAATGGAAAGTTTACGAAACTATCTTATTTCTCCGCAAGAAAACAATACCGACGGTTCTATATAATTTACAATTTCCTTTCAAGCCGACTCTTTCATTGCCCCGAACAGTTATAAAACATTGTACTATAATGTATATTATTCTAGCTATTTACATAACATCAAACGAATCGTGCGTGCGAATGTACGAACAATGGACCTTTTTGCGGTGAAGTAAATTATAATGAGTTAGATACAGTATTGATTGAATACATCGTAAGGAATAAATCTTGGTTTTTTAAATGACTTCAAAAAAGGTATCTTCGACTGTGTTTTTTTGTATGTTATATATCTACGTCTATTGCGGATAGATCTTCAACATGTTTTTTCCGTTCTTCAATTGTGAAGTAGGCGATTATCTAGGTACCGGAGAAAAGATATAAATGACAGTAATGACATTAGAGTTTAGATAGAAGTAACTGAAATCTTTAAATCTTTAAAGTCTTTAAACCAAGAGTAAATAGGTTCCTTCTAGGAAAGCATGCTCCATCTTAGACCTCACCACTGCTTAACATCAGGCAGAGGGAGGTCTAATGCTTTTGCCAACTTTTATCCACATTCTCGTATTATCCACAACACACAGGCAACATGCTAAGAATGATAGTCGCAGGATATAAAACTGGACGATGTCGAGGTCCACTGCATTTTACAAAAAAACTAGTGGGTGCTAGGTACAACTTACAAGCAGCATCTTTAAAATATTATTTCTTTCGCAAAAACCTACCTCTTGCATCTCAGCTGAGTACTCAAATCACCCGCCATGCAGCCGAGGTCGATAAGATTGCTTACTTAAATAGTTCTAAATAAGATTAATAATAATAAAGTTTTATTTTCTCCACACAATAAAAGACAGTTACAATGAAGTAGGTAGGTACTTAAATCTACATCATTTTATGTGGTAAAAATACGGCTATCCCTCAGCATTTGCTCCAACAGCTCGAGTGTTGAGCGCTGGTTTTCAAAATAATTAAATAAGTTTACTACTCCAAATAAAGTACAAGGAATACTTTTATTGCATTTAATGCTCATAATAATACTGTAGTAAAATGAGTTATATAGTAACGTCATCTTTTTATTATATACTAACATACTAACTAACAAGATTATATATTTTTATAACCTCAGATACAAAAATTGTGTATTTTTATATTATGTAATCGAATCTTTCGTTTGTTTTTAAAAGGAAAATAAAACATGAATTCAAATATTAAAGCAATCTTTGATAACATTGTTATTTGTCGAAGAGTTAATAAATAATACATATTGATATGATTGTATTAATTATAAAAAAAAAGTAAGTTCGTATGAGTCAGAGGCCAACTCTGGTGACGGAGTTTTTAGGCCGCCTTATGGCCTCCGTCATGGCTTAACGACTTAAATAGCCGGGACCGACAATTTAACGTGCCCTCCGAAGGACGGCCCTCAGATGTAATGCCACAGGCGGTCACCCATCCACTTACAGACCGTTTCGAAAGTTGCTTAACTTCGACGATCTATCTAGAACGACTAAGCAAGCACGACCACGAGCGCTTCATTATTATTAATCATCATTTCGTAATAATTTTCTATAAACTCTGATATGGTGCAAGCGGATTTCGGAAGTTATGCGTTTTAATTAGTTTTTCGTACACAGGGTTTACTTTAACCGCATAGATAGTAATTATAAGAAATAAATTGACGACGATGCACACAACGGAATAATGTTGTGCCTGGGACATTGTCATGAAGGCTTGCCCAGCCCTTTTTTTTATTTTTTTTTAAACCGGAGAAATGCCTAACGCATTCCCACCGCCGCGGGGGCGGCGGATGGGATATGTGGGGCTTGCACCCACTAAAAAACCGGTGGAGTTCTCCTCTGACGCCTTGGTGCCAGGACTATGGGGACGCTTGCACACTCTTCCACGGCCCCGGCGGCGTTGGCTTGATTAGCCCCTCCAATGGGTGAGGCGGCTGCCTCTCACCTCATCTCTTCCGAGAGGCGCGCGGAACAACACGCGCGCCCCCTCCAGGCCTATGAGGACGACGGCACCCCCCGGCGCCGCCTTCAGTGCCTAAATCATGGGGGTCGCAGATCCTGACGGAACCTCCTCCTCCGACGCCCCGGTCTCCGTCTGCGTATGGGATTGGTAGCAAATGCTTCCCTCTCCCTTGGCTTGCCCAGCACCTAAACCAGCTCAGCTTAACCGGCCTTTTCACAGATTAACCTATGTTTTCCTTTATTTTGATCTCGCATTGAAGCGCATATAAATTATCCGAAATCCAAAATCATTTGATGCACATTCGTGGCATAGAGTCAAAAGGAATGACTACTACATTCTTCGTCTAGCATTTCCTTTACTTCCGAGAAACGGGCGTGTTACTACACTACACAAACTACGTCATCGTATTTTCACACCGCTACCATGTTGAACATTCTCTTTACATTAGATTTTGTGCTGCCATTTTGTAATTGTATGTAAGTTGAAAGGTTCTATGTGTGTGTATATTTATAAGACACCGTTCTCAGCTCTACTGTGTACTTAAGTAGGGGAATGACGCGTTATTTCTTCGTGTTTTATAAAAGAAACTAAAGTACTGCATTATTTGCATAGCTTTTAAAAATACAGTGCACTAGAATCAATTGAGCGTGTAAGGACCATTGAAAACTATATCGATAGGTTAACCGGACATTGGACCAAGATCAGTTAACCGTTAACTGATCCTGGTCCAATGTCCAGGATGCATGTATTGATTAATAAAATACAAAAATAACAGTCAAGTGCGTGTCGTACTAGCGCACAAAGGGTTACTATACTAAGCCGACCACTGTACTTTAAGAGCATCTAAACTTTGACGAGCCTTAATTTTGTTTGACTGGTTCCCCACTAGAGCTTGACTAATTAGTTTTAAGATGGATCACCTAGAAGAATGTTAGGCCTCAAACCGTGTTTGTTGCCCTGATTCTTCACGGTATTGGTCGCGAACGAACAGGAGTACAATTAGTTTTAAGACTGTTCTAAGTGATCCCAGCGGTCCCACTGATAAAATCCTTAAATTTTATACTGCATTTCTTCACCATCTTCTTGCCCTTGTCCCACAGTATGTGGGGTCGACAACATGTATTCTTTTTTAATTTTCTTCTATCAGCCGTCATCCTAAAAGCATTTCTTACATAAGTGCTGCATTTAATAATCATTTTGTAATATTTATGTATTAACTAGCTAATGCACGCGCGTAGTACCAATATTTTGAATAGCCTATATGCTATTCCAGGTCACTATCTACGCCTATTACAAGTTTCATCCAAATCAGTTCACTGGTTTAGGCGTGATTGAAACACAAAGATACAAACATCTAAACAAACTAACAAACTTTCAGTTTTATTATATTAGTGGGAAGTGGGATTTTTATGAATAAATTGATTGAATTGTTTTTAGATTCGTTTCTACTTGTACAAACATACAAACTTGTAGATTACAAAATGTCATGATGACTTTTTTAACCGCATTAATCATAATGAAACACGTTATTTTAGAGTAATATATAAACAATGTTCCGTTGTCCCCAGGCGCCCCAAACGACAAGAACGAGAGCCACCCCAGCGGCATCAAGGTGGTCCAGTTGGCGGTTCTGCAGAAGCCGAGCAACGAGAATGATGATTCCGATGGTGAGGGAATGTCTCTGCAGCGTTGCAATACTATTTCTTCTTCTATCTGTATATTCCCTTAACTAATCAATAGATAAGTAACATAACGAGTTAAATATTTTATTAAAAGAAAACTACTTTGTGCCCCCTTTTAAGTGTGTAAGGAAAGGTGTTTGATAGAACACATTTAAATGCTTACTTTTTGTTTTTTTCCCAGCCGTGGTAATTATTATTGCTAGCCTCTCGTATCCCAATAATAAAATTAATGATTGATAGCCGAATTACGACCACTGGGAATACTAGATTGATGATAATTTAGTAGCAAAATTAATAAGGATTATATTTTTAGAGTGTTTACCGCAGACTTGGGGATATCTAAAGATTTTAAATGCATCCCAAAAATTTGCATCCATGCGGGATTTGAACCCACGTCCTTGCCGATCCGTAGTAATGCTCTATCTAGACCAACTCAGCTAATGGGCAACCGTCGCATTGGTTGAAATTTCTTGGGAATACATACTACATATATACAGCATTGCGATTATTTGCGATGAGCAGTAGCAAAATTAATTTGTTTATTTAGAATAGGGGTCTATTGGTTGCTCACCCTTGTTTTTAGGGTCCGAACATTACTGCTTCTACTAAGTAAAATAAATAACATATTTGACATTACTTCGTTCACAGAGAAGAAACTAGTGATGGATGAAGACGAAGAGACGGATTCGAGCGGTTCTATCTCCGACTCGGCGGCCAACGAGCAGCAGGAGGGTCGCCCTCATGTCTGCGAGGTTTGCGATCTCAGGTAACTATAAAAAAAACTTAGGCCTTTACATCTATATTAGATGATTTATACAGCGTCAGGAGGCAATCCATGCCTACACTTAACGGGACGCTGTAGTGCCTGGGACATTGTTTGAGAGGATGGCTTAGGTGCTGGGCAAGCCTATTCCATCTCAAACAATGTCCCAGGTAACTATAACTACCATCAAAATACAGAGAGACTCACTAAGGCACACACACGACAGCGACCGACTGAGCGGTAAGCGATCAACTATTTTATTTTAGAGCCGTGTTGGTCGAATGGAGTTGTGCCTCGACTCAATCCGAAGGTCGTGGGTTCGAATCCCGGCCGTGCATCACTGGATTTTTCGAAAAATTTATATGCGCTTTAGCACGAGCTCAAAACGGTGAAGGAAAACATCGTGAGGTAGCCCGCAGCTGAGTCAGCTCCACACGTATTGACGTCGTTCTTCCTGTGGGCGGCTGATTAAGCTGAGAGGATGGTTTAGGTGCTGGGTAAGCCTATTCCTACAATTTCCCAGGCACTACAGCGTCCCGTTAAGTGTAGGCATAGGTCCTAACGCTGTATAAATCATCTAATATAGATGTAAAGGTCTACGTTATTTTATCGCTCAAGAGACGAACGAAAGATATAGACTCCGTGTCAATAAAAGAGACACAAATATTTATAGTCCAACGCCGACCGTTCACACCGTTTGCAGTAAAGCCATATTCACTGAGAAACATGTTTCAGATACAGTTTCTGAAACAAAACGTAGATGTTTACAGAAACAAATGTTTCGGAGACGTTTCACAGCAATCGCGAGTTGCGCAATTACTGATATCGGCTTCTTTATTTTTTTAACAATTCTACAGGGTATAAAAAGACTACTACCGAAAACTGAGGGGTTGCAATCAGACCATGATTCTAAACATATTTAGCGAAAAAAAAAAAAAACGCAAACATTTTTTTGACTTAGCTACGTCATTTTATGTTATTTCCGATTATTTACTACTAGTACAACATAATAAGACCATACCTACCTAATAATTTCATTTATAAAAGAAAAAAACTGTTAAAACTCAAAATCCAGCAACCTACGTAAAACAACGTGCCTAGTACATACGCAAACAGTCATCTTCAAACGCTGTTTTCTCCGGATATAATGATTTTTTCGGAAAATCCTTTTGGATTTGGTTGTGTGCTGGGATGCTGTACCTACCCCTTTCGGCTTCGGTAGACGTCTTTTTACACCCTGTATAATTTAAATATCATGTTGACATTCCAAACTACCGCCATGTTGTTTATAAACAACTGTAACACACGTCCACACTTGTATACAGCTGTTGCGAAACAGATTTGTTTCGATGCTAGCGTACTCGCCCGGCGTTCAAAACTAACGCCGAGCGATGAAAAACTCATAGCCCAGCGATAAAACTATACTCGAAGCTTACGCTCAACGCGACTTAGACTCGCACTTGGCCGGTATTTTTACGTCGAAGATGTCTCAGATATTTTCTATCGTGGAAAATCCGCCCTATTCCACTCTGATCCACTAATCAAATCCATTAAGGGATTAGTTTCCATTTTTTCTTCCACTTAATCCATCAATGGTTTTGTTTCCACTTTGAGTTCCACTTTAATCCATCAATGGTTTTGTTTCCACTTTGAGTTCAACTCTCGTAGGTACACTTGTTAGTGTGTAACTAATAATATAATATCTTCAGATTCCAGCGTTCATCCCATTTGAACCGACATCGCCTCACGCACACAGGCGAACGTCCCTTCACTTGCGGCGGCTGCGGGCGATCCTTCGCGCGCTCCGACAAGCTGAGGGTGCACACCAAGATCTGTGAACGGGTATGTATTGTATAACCTCATATCTTAGCCTCACTAAGGCCACGGAGGCACAGATTAGTGTCAAGCTAGTCGCCTAGCGTGTATTACAGCCAAATTGGTCATGGAATTTTTGTAAACATTGGACTGACAGTTCTTTAACTTGACAGCAGAAATGAACCAATGAGGAACAAGACGTCAAAACGGAAATTCCTTAGGGTTGTCATTTTTAAAAAAGGTGAAAACTCTGTGATTTATATTTTCTTGTGACTTCACTTGCGTGGGCTGCGACCCGTTGGCTATAGTTTTTTTTTTCTTTTGACGTCACTGTTTGGACCACCCCTATACAACCTTCCGGCCGCGGCTTAAATGTGTAGGACCAGCATTTATAAGAATTATAGTCCTCAATCAACATCTATTCCAAGTTTCATGCTTATCCGTACACTAGTAAGGCTTAATTTAACCACAAACATTTATGCATATCAAACTGGTCTTACCTAACTTTGATACAACTTTCAGCATAATTTATATTAGAATGATTTTTATTCCACAAAATCCACAGCTATAATAGTATAATGCACAATACAGATACACAAACTGACATATTATATCCGACAATGAAGTGAGTGAAGTTGTGTGTGTATGGGTATGAGTGTGTGTGCATGTGTGTATATGTTTGTGTGTAAGTGCGTGTGAAAGGAGTGGTGTGAGTGAGATAAGATAGATAATAGTACATTATGGTACTAGTGTGTAATATTGGTGATTACCGCCGAGGCAAATAATTGAGACCCGAGCCATCGGCGAGGGTCTTAATATAGCCGAGGAAGGTAATCATCAATACACACGTGTATCATACGACGTTTTTCAACACACTTGTGAATAAAATAACAATAAAAACTAATTTCAAACAGTGAAAACGAGTTGTGAAAAATGTTTCGCTATTGCGGGAAAAATGAATCAGTTTTCCTATGCGCGCGCATTGCGATCGGCCACAGACTATATTTCCGCGCCGCGCACAGGGTTTGCGCCTATTCTGCCACGTACAAAATGAGGAATTTAAAGTTTTCTTTTATTACAGAGAAAACAAAAGTTATATTTGAGTGAAAGTTTTATTTATTAAACACGTACGACTTAAAATTATCTATTTAAATAAGAAGTTGCATAAAATGAGCAAGCAATAGGAACATTAATTTATTTGTTCTGTTGAACACGATCTTTTTTCTGAATAAAAACTTTTTTAAGAACAAAGCAACTCAATCAATAAAATTGAGCCTAATTGCGGTGACCATAAAGCCACTTTATGAGCAAGTGTGTTGAAAAATACATTATAACATACATATGATAACATAAGATACTGCATAGGATTTGAATGAAACCCTCAATATTGCAACAGGAGGACCCGACAGTGGACATGGCTAACGACTCATCATTAAAGCGCGAGAACAGCAACGCCGAGGTAATGTCTGGAATGGTGCGCACCACACATCGCGAGTCCGGACATCTTGTCTTCACACCCAGCGGTAAGTTTACCTATCTATAGATAACAGAAATTATGTGCGGTAGACATTCTCTCAGATCTATTATATTACTTAGTCCAGATCCTTTGAAGATGTCTAAGGGGGTAGTCAGAGGCATGTCCAAACACATAATATTTGATACATGCCCACAATCAAATAATCAATGGTTGCAAGTGTTCTTATGTAACATGGAATAGAATAATAGAATAATTGCGTGATCGACAGCTGGCACATTTTTGGCTCAAAGGATCAGCATTGCCATCCAGCGTGGTAATTCCGCCAGTGTTTTGGGCACGCTTCCGACTGACAGTGACCTTGATCAGTTGAGCTATCTATAGATTGTTTCTTACGATCCTTAGATAGCTTGACTAATCAAAAAGCAAGAATCTGCTGAAATTTTTAAAAATATTTAATAATAATAAATTTTTAATAATAGAGCCATCTCGACCTCAGCCATAGGTTAGCAACGCCATCTAGTTGCCTTTAACTGGAACTTCAAGTCCCCATACTAACTTTCAACCCTTATTTCAAGCCCTCCATGATTATTTTTGAAAAAGCCTATGTCCGACAATCTAATCAAGCCATGAGTATAATTACGAGTATATTGGGTTATTATGAGTTCGTTCGACTTTGTGATGCCATTAGGGAAATCGAACAAATAAATTATATTTCAGCGTAATTTGTTCAGTGGTTTAGGCGTGAAAAGGTAACAAACAGACAGACATTTTACTACATAATAGATGGCGACACAGAACAAATTAGATCGCTATCGTTGCGTTTTGGGCTGTGTAACATAATATACTCGCTAATCTTCTAATTTTCAGCTTTATAATATTATTATTGATTCAACAATGTATTTGAATAAAGCGTGATACAAAAAAATCATTTAATTCAAACGAAATGTTCGATACAAGAAGTTGTTACTATGTATAATATTACAGGAGATGTAATGCTCCCTCCACGCACGGCCCCTCTCGTTCTAAACGCGAGCCTAGAACCTGTTCGTAACGAGTTGACGGCGGACAACATGCTGGACCCGCCGCGTCGGGGCCGAGGCCGCCCGCGCAAGACGCCGCTGCCCATGACGCCCAAGATCAAGAAACGACGCGGACGCCCACCTAAGACATCACTAGGTAACTTATTACTACTAGCCAATACCGTGCTATTACAAACGTAGGCCTTCACATCTATATTAGATGATTTATACAGCTTCAGGAGGCAATCCATGCCTACACTTAACGGGACGCTGTAGTGCCTGGGATATTGCTTGATGGAATAGGCTTGCCCAGCACCTAAACCATCCTCTCAGCTTAATTCTTGTGCTAATACAGAGCCTATGGTAATAAAAAAATAGGATCCACTAAGTAAAAAAATGTATTTAGTAGGTGTGTCCTATATTAATATAGGACCGTCCCGAGGGGGGAAAAATTAATATGAACTGTTATTACCATGCATTTTATGGTGTCTTCGCCTTAAAAACGACGCTGCGTGAAGTAAACAAGAGTTCATATAACCTAGCCGTTTTGGCTACCATTAACCCCCAGGTGGGTATACCATTAAGACTTTTGTTACGGGCCGTCCACATAATCAAATAAGACCCGATTTGGGCAGGATTATTGTGGATGGCACAATTAGAGAGTTATTATACCCTGCAGTGTACAAAGCTTAGGCCTTACATTTATACTGCGTCCGGAGACAATCTATGCCTACACTTAACGGGACGCTGCTGAGACATTGTTTGGTTCAGGCTTGCCCAGCAACCATCCTCTCAGCTTAATCAGCCGCCCACAGGAAAGACGACGTCGATACGTGTGATACACTACTAAAGTGTACAGTTCACCCACAGACATGGAAGGCTGCGTGCTGACGGGCGGCACGGTGCTGGGCGGCAGTATGTCGGGCGCAGCCAGCGTGGCGGCGCTCTCGCCCGCCGGACAACAGCTGCTGCTCAAACGCAAGCGCGGCCGCCCGCCTAAGAACTACTTCATGCCAACACGACCAGGTAATATAACATACCCTGAAGGTATGATAATGTGCATCAAGTTCATTTATACATACAGGTGTAAAAAGACGTCTACCGGTAGGACGGTAGGTACAGCATACACACAAGCAAATCCAAAAGGATTTTCCGAAAAAATCATTATGTCCGGAGAAAACAGCGTTTGAAGATTACTGTTTGCGTGTGTACTGGGCGCGTTGTTTTACGTAGATTGCTGGATTTTGAGTTTAAACTGTTTATTTCTTTTATAAATGAAATTATTAGGTAGGTATGGTATTCAAGACTGGCTCAGGATAGAGGCGAATGGCGAAAGCGAAGAGAGGCCTATACCCAGCAGTGGGATGACAAAGGCTGATGATGATGATGAGTAGTAAATAACCGGTAGTAACATAAAATGACGTAGCTATGTCAAAAAAAAATATATGCGTTTTTTTTCCGCTAAATATGTTTAGAATCATGGTCTGATTGCAACCCCTCAGTTTTCGGTAGTAGTCTTTTTACACCCTGTGATTTGAACGTCATGAAACAAAAAGGTTTATTTTACTATTATGACAGAAAAGTAAACCTTAGCGATAGATTTCACAGAAACTTTTGTCAAAAATGGTAGACCACTTTCTTTGCTGACCGTACATAAAATATAATCACCTAGCTAGAATACATAATCAGGTACACAATACAATACATCACAATACTACATGCCTTCACGGCATGGTAATATAACATGCACTGTCAGCATGGTAACACTACAATCTCTGATGGTATGGTAATGCTACGGCGTGGTAATACCACATGCCCTCACGGTATGATAATACTACCAAGACCGACCAGATAGAATGCAATACAAACAAAATATTGCTGCTTATTATAAAAACGTAAAACCTTGGTTGAACCCCATGTTGACACATGTCAAAACAAAACTGTTACCACAAAAAAGCGTTCTATGTCCGAGTATTTAAAGATTTTTCTAGGGACAGTTTTTTAGTTGGACTCTGCTCATTTTATTGTAATAAGCCCCATTATGTTCAATATTCAGCATAAAACAGTAATAACTCTTGTGTATCTATACGAGTATTTTCTTATTAAGTACTGTTTTTTTTTCTATCTGCTCGCGAGTCGCAAACCTACTACTTTTTTTGCAAAATATTACAGCTTTCCTTGCAATTAAATCACAGATTTTTTTTTTAAACATCTTGCAAAAAAGATGCTACGATGTCGCTATTTATTTCCTCATTAAAAAGCTATTCCAGTACTTGATAACCACACTTCCGAGAAGCAATGACTCATTCGTTTTTGTCCGTGAATAATGGCATTGTTTTTTTTTTATTTTACATTTGACTCACCGCTGCTTGTTTTAATTTTTTTAATTGTGTGTAGTTTGGAGTTTGAAATAATATTATTGTCTGACGCATTTTTGCACGTGCATATTTTATACTTAGACATTTCACTTGAGGTTTTCTGCCTATACTATTGAGGAAATTATTAAATATTTTCAGAAATTAAAGTATCAATACTAAGACCATTTTATTTAAATATCTTAAACTTGCTTGAGTTATGAATAAAGAAAAAACCAAAACCTATCGGCGAAATAAATAAACGTGGTTTAAACTAAGTGAATGAAGTAATTCCAAGTATAAACTACGAATTTGTAATGCTTACTTTATACCACGTTTATTTGAAAGATCGTAATTTTTATAAATTTCCGTTATTTTTGCTTGTATTACTGCCACGTTAGACCCATTGACCAATTTTAAGAGTGGGTCAAACGCGGTATTTTTGCTTTAACATATTTTTTGTCTAGGTATGGATTTTGATGTACCGCTCGAGTACGGCCTCGCGGAATTGAGCAAATTTTGTTAGTATACCATTCAACAATTGGCATGACGGATTAATTCAAAATTATTGGACCAACCAAGTTATATAGATAAGTTCACGAACAATGTTTCTAAATCTCCTTACATCTATAGAACCTACGGCTATATCTAACATTTGATTTACTTATTAAAAAAAAGATAATGTGGAATATACAACATACAGAATAATAAATAACTTTCCCACAAATCGTGATGAAAAAGCTTTAAATTCTTAAAATTGTTCATGGACTTACACTGACTAACCGGTATTCTGCAGCCTAACTGCCTTACCAATAAATATGACATAAAGTTATTCCTCGGACTAAACTAAAAATAACCATACATTTTGACAGTTTACACTCAGTAATAACTTTATACCACGTTTATTAGTAAGGGCCTTATTGTCTAACTTTAAATCCATTCCCAGTTGTCAATGACAATTGAAGTCCAGGCTAGGTTTCAAATGTCAAAATGAAGTCGATGTCCATTGCCAGTTGAGTTACACAATAAGGCGCCTGGTGTCATAACGAACCTGCAATTCCATCTTGTAGCTTTCACGCTTAATTTGCTTTTATAATATGTTTGCTTTTTATATAACCTGCAAAATGCTAAACTCCAGAATGTATACTAAGCACAACGGATCTTTAGCTCTCTGAAGTTAGGTGCAATAGACGATTGCGCAGGTTTGGTAGAGTAAGCGAGATAGCACGATTTTAGGCGTCATCAAACATGGATATTGCGCAGCTACTTCAGAGTGCTAAAGAGCGATTGTGCGTATTATACCCAACTTAAACAACAAATTTTATTTATGATCTTGTTTCACCATCTTTGAGTAAATAATTGGTTTTAAATAACAGCATAAAATATATCAATTTTCAACGCAAATGAAGTGTGCGCGGTCTTATAGTAAACTTTTTAAAATTCTTCACGGTATTGGTCGCGAAGGAATAGGAGAAGAATCACCTAGTTTTAAGACGTTTCAAAGTGATCCCAGTGGTCCTACTGAATAAATGCTTTTTGACTTTTGACTTTTTGACTTTCTTGAAGATGGTGAAACAAAGGCTTAAGATCTATATAGATTACTTATAAAGTAGCAAATAATTATGGGAATGGAACACATTTTTATATCAACACTATTTTATTCAGTTTATTTCTTGGAAGCCCATTTTGTGTTGAAAGTTTTTTTATTAACCTATTTCGTCCCACTGCTGGGCAAAGGTCTCCCTCAAATCCCTCATTGTTGAAAGAATTAATACATAATTTAAATAAATAATAAATAAATAATGCTGGACTTTTCACACAGCATCATCTAGCCCCAAAGTAAGCAGAGCTTGTGTTATGGGTACTAGATGACAGATAAACTACTTATATACTTTTTGTTTGTAAATACATACATATTATACATAGAAACACCCAGACCCGAGACAAATATCTGTAGGTCATACAAACATTTGTCCCGCGGCGGGGATCGAACCCGCAACCTTCTGCGTCGCAGGCGGACCATCGCCCACTGCGACACAGAGGTATACGGTTTTATTTTAACAGTATCATTATTTTATATCTTGTACATTGATATATTTTTTTTTATTCTGATAGATTCCAATACACTAAGGTTAATTATCAGCTACTTACATTTGTGACAAAAAATTGCATACATAAAATTTTAAAAACAAGTTTGTATGCTCTTCCAGATGGACGACCCAACGAAAATTACAATGCTTCCAATCTTCCTTTTGGCGACTTCTCTTACCTGACCGACGTTATCTACAACCCACTGGCTTTCAACTATAATAACATGCAGGTAAATATCTGACGACCAGGGGCCGTATTCCCGTTCTTATTTTCGTTCGTTTGATGAATATTCGGATGTTTCTTACTACGATTTCCGACTTCGAGGGCCAATTTTTCGGTTCGGAATATTTGGTTCTAGGTTAGGACCGTGTTAACGTTGATCTTATCAACTGAATACAATGTAGCTCGTAGTAAGAAGCATCCGAATATTCATCGAACGAATGAAAAAACGAACGCGAATAACCCGCCTGTGTTGCTCAGTGGGCGAAAGCCCGACGCAACAGGTTGCGGGTTCGATCCCCGCCGCGGGACAAATTATTTATTAATATGCGCTCGTGGTTGTACTTGCTCGTTCTTGATAGATCGTCGAAGTTAAGCAATGTTCTCAACGGTCCGTTAGTGGATGGGTGACCGCCAGTGATATTATCATCTGAACGCTTCCGTGCTTCGGAGGGCACGTTAAATTGTCAGCCTCGGCTGTTAGTTGTTAAGTCATGACGGTGGCCTAAAAACTCCGTCACAAATGTTAGCCACTGACTCATACGAACTTACTTTTTAATGGTGACATACAATGTAACATGACAGGAGCATTTCATCTGTGGACGCACCGCTTGCACGAACAGAAGATGACATACTCGTATCAAATTATTTTTTTTTTATATTTATTCAGGTTTTAAAATGTTGAGTACGTAACTATAGCTACAGTGCGAAAAAATTAAATACCCTGAAACTGTTATAAATGATAACGTGAGCAGACATCTAGTCTTCGACAAACAAAAAGACCTGAAATCATAACCTAAAATTATATTATGAATTCCGGCACCTTGCCTCGCAAATATATAAAAAATTTAGATTGATCAGTAGTCTTGTGTTTCACGACACATGCAGACGTATTTATGGAAGAGGAATTAATGCTAATCGCACTATTTTTGGCAAATAATTCATACCTAATCCGAATTTCAGTTGTGTGTGCCGCTCTTGAATAAGCTGAGAGGATGGTTTAGGTGCTGGGCAAGCCTATTCCATCTCAAACAATGTCCCAGGCACTACAGCGTCCCGTTAAGTGTAGGCATAGGTTGCCTCTTGAGATGTAAAGGCCTAAGTTTTTTTCTTAACCTGCGTTATTTTCCCCAGGCTGACCCAGAGCGCGGCAACGACGACCAAAGCCACACGGAGACCTCTCACGATCGGACCATCGACGTATCCGACTCTTCTTCCGATGAAGATGACTCCCGCGCTGAAACAGAAGATAACCCTACCATGGATACTCAGATTATGACGGTCGGCGACTGTCAGATCGTCAAACTGCCAGCAAATAACGAAGAGGCACCCGATAAGCCTGACCAATCACCGGAGCCCAACGTCACGTCATCAACCAATAGCGCCGTCACTATCACTCCTATCACAACCGTAGGTGACTGCACTATTCGACCCGTTGAGAACGCTTAGGATGTTCCTTTTTTAAGTATAGAAAGAAACATGTTAGGTTTCCGTAGATCTTCCAATTTATAAAGCTTATTTCACACCGAATGTGTGTACTCCATAATTTGTTTGAACATTGATTCCTAATACTCGGTTTTGATCAATGTTTAAAGGTTAAAGAATAGAATAGTTTCCTTTGAATGAACGATTTTCTTCCAAGATCCGGGTGTATCCATTCCCATAGCGACAATCTCGTATGTTATGAATGTTAAGATGTACTAACCCCGGCCTTAAAATGCGCTTCTTAGCTGTTAGTTTAAACCAAGTCTGAACGCGGTCGTAATATAGCACGCGTGCCTAAATTATGTATTATATCGTGTCATACAAATTCATACAAGCGTTTTAAATGGTCTATGGGGTGGACTGCAATTATTGTGGTAGCATTCAATTACTTTGCTTTTTGGATCACAAAGAGGTTAATTAAAAATGAGATTATTGAATATAAGTCATTCAATGTAAACTACATTGAGATTTGATACTTGATTGACCAGACTTATTATTATGTATGAGCATATTAGGTATGGTCATAAATGGCAAAGGTGACTTTCCGTTTTTTTACACTAGATTATGTTTGTTTGTCTTCCTACATCTGCAATGCTACTACAATAATGAAATCATCAAAAATATTATCTCCAAATGTCTGTCAAATGCATTTAATCGGCGGTGAGGGAACTAATTTATTTATTGGTGAACTTACATAACTTAGGCTACGTTCTTGCAAAATATGACTTATATTAACATAAATATGACATGAATTTTAAACGTGGTAATATAAAATATGTTAAAATAGTCCCGTAACATATTTTCAATTTGATGTTGAATACATAGGAATACATTAACGTGTAGCTTTACAATATTATACTCGTGATAGAAATAGGAAATATGATATACCAGAACTTTGTCACAATTACAATGGCCAATGTTGTACATGAAAATTAGATATAGATATCAATATTTTTTCGATAGATATTTATTAGCATCACAATATTTAATCGGTGCACTTTATAATAACACCAATAGAACATAATAATAATGTATATATACATAATAATAGAGAGGTTGTCCGGGAAAGGCATGGCGGTTATTGGAACTTATCTCTTACAGTATGAAATGTATGAGACAATGCGCCTTTCTCCTCAACGTTCGGTCGAACAAGCAATAACTAAATATACCTACCGAAATAACGTTGGCAACTGCAATCAGTGATTTCAAAACTTATGATTAATCAATAATATATATTGTAGAATAGAAACATATTTTCATGTAGAACATTGTTAAATAGAACGTATAATATTTTGCGAATATCTACATAGAGACATCATTATTTACTCGATAAAATTAAATGTTGGTAACCGTGAATAGAAATGCAGTGTTTGAGCACTAACGCCTTTGTAGTCACTCAATGGATTTGACACTCAAAAAGTATTTTTAACGCTACTGTAATCTCCACATGATCTGATAAGCAACGGGAGGCTGAAATTCAAAATATTTTTGAGTGCTTGTGCGTTTTGCTTCATAAATGCGATATACATTGACCTAATAACGTTAGGTATTGCCACGTTCATGGAATCTTTCGGCGCGGTATCGTCATGCCGTTCATGCCGTCATGCAATTGAAATGTCGAAACGGGCTGGAGACATGGGCCGTATTCGCGTTCTTTTTTTCGTTCGATGAATATTCGGATGCTTCTTGCTACGATTCCTGACTTTAAGGACCAAGTTTTCGGCTTGGAATATTTGGTCCTAGGTTAGAACCGTGTTTTGAAGTTTGAAAAATTGGCCCTTGAAGTCAAATACCGTAGTACCATCCGAATATTCATCAAACGAACGGGAATAACCCCCCAGCTGTTATTATAATTATGAACTGGCTGTATTGCTGCCATAATGAAATAGTTGCTTTAAACTGACGGGTAATTATTGAGCTCATCGCAGAGAAATTAGTTTATAATTTCTCTGGCTCATCGAAATATTATCAAATAGTTGCCGTGTGCGCCTTACACTGCCTTACATTTGCCTTAGCTATGTTCTAAAATACACTACGAGTACAGCCGATTGATCTCAGCATTTGTGAAGTAAGCCCTTTCATTGCGCAGTACAATTTTGTATGAAAAAGTGCCACTGCGGATGTCAAGTGGTAGCGATAGCGAATGCCTCGATCAGTCGAGCGTGTTGTATGTGTGACACGTTATTTATGAAACAAAACGCATTTTCTAGATCGGCTCGGCTGATCGGCTGTCGATTACTCTCGTAATTTTAAGTTACATTAGAATACATTTTAAATCGCGTAGTGTAAGCACATGCTATATAATCGCCTTTTCCATTCTCTTTAACTGTATCGATTTCTGTGAATATTAGAAGTAGATAGTAGTGTCTTAGATAAAACTTAATATTCTAAATATTAAATGTAATTTGGCAACACCACACTTATGAGTGATACGTTTGTAGCGACATAATTAGCAAGACATATTATAATCGAGTATAACAATATATTTCTTTAATATTTTTGCCTGTGTATCGTAGTGGATAACATGTATGCAATAACCGCAGCGGTATGTATGACAGCTATGTATAAGCTAGTTTCATATACCTAGGCTGTAAGACAGCCGATTGGCGTTTATCTTGATCAAACAGTTAAGTTAGTTTACATTTCATCTATACGACTCTATATCGGTCGGTTTACTATTGAAAGTATTAAAAATCAACTTGTAAGTTCTTTTTAATCTGTACAGTAGAATAGTTCCTAACGTGTAATCGATAAAATAATCCTGTCGTAGAATAGTGGAGATGTAATTCCCTTTAGGATTAATTTGTGCGATCAAAATCATTTTAGTATTTGCTTTATCGAATCGTTTATATTAAGTTTTACGTAGAAGACTGCTCGGATTAGTTTCTGTTTATTTCGAGTGTCGGGGCCCTGCAGAGGCATACTACAGCAAGCCAGGCTTATGAGAATATAGAAATGTATTTTTATAACTTTACTACATAAGTTTACGGTGATCATTTACTTGACGTATACCACTTTACTTTATGACCAAATCTGAGCAAATTTTATTTAAACATCTTTGGCAGCTTTTATTGTTCTGCTATTGTGCATTATTATTACCTACCCTGAATACAATACAAAAGATTTATCGGTGGGATAGAGAAATTGGAACAGATGAACTTTCAGTTCGAGGAAAATTGTATACAACTATTTAAAAAACAGCTTCGTTCTTCTGTATCCCATTGTATGTTTTCTATCCCAAGAAATATTTCTTTTCTAGCCATACTATTATTCTTTTCTAGACTTTATTAAAGTACGAGCTAGCTGTTCAATACAGTAGCTAATAGCTTGTATTTTTTGTGTACCTCTGAATAAGGTTACCTTCCTTTGTATCCACTAGGCCTATTTTTGCAAACTTCGGTTTGAAAAACTATTGGCTATTCGTTAAGTTTAATGTAAGGATCACTGAAACATGACAGAAAGACATTTTGCATTGTTCGTTTTGATATTTGTTTGAACGATGGCTTATTTATGGAATGTTGAGTGATCTATGTTTGATTGCATTTATATTTTATTCGAGATGAAATATAACTGATTTTTGTATAACTTGATTTCACCAACTGTGGTATTTGGTGTAGGAAACGCGCACCTACTTATTTTAATATCAAGTTAGGTACAGTTCGCCCAACGGATCTAGGCATTCGTGAAGTTAGCCGTTTATCTGCGCAGAACACAATTTTGTATGAAAAAGCGTTCACTGTGCAGACAAACGGTTAACTTCACGAATGCCTAGATCCGTTGGGCGAACTGTAGGTAACTAAACGTGTACTAGCATATTATTATCCAAGATTGTAGGCATTCTCATTCTTACTAAAGCCATAGACTGTAATTCTACAGCTTTTCACTTATGTTTTTAAAATCAATCAGATGTTTTAAACTTCCAAACCTTTCACCTTTTTCAATAGTGTAAATTGAGTAGACTTCCTTTAGCTTAATTGGTTGACATCTGAATATGAATATATGGGTAATTGATCAGACTCATACAAAACCACAATTATAAGGGTAATTTGCAAATACCTACCTAAAAGTTGGTGAAATCTAGCAAACTTACAAAATGCATCTCTTTTTTGTAGTTATTTTATGTAATTCTGTTGATTTACAATTTATTTCTTACGCGTAAGTTTACTCGTTGATTTTACCTTCGCATCTAACAAGAGATTATTATGGGCCAACTATTTTATGTTTGTTCCTTGTGCGTGAATTATGTATTCTATGAGCGGTCGATTCTTCAAACACTAGTTTTTTTTGTCAACTTTCTTGAAGAAAATCAACTATGATGACTGAAAAAACGAGTGTTGAGCCAAATGCACCTCGCGTAGACTTGGCCGCGTAGTTATGTTAGCTTAATCCATTTTAATTTGATAAACCTTTAGTTATATTATGGAAAGTATAGATTCCTTTATTGTGAAATGTTTATCATTTTACGTTGTGATCAAGTGAGTGCAAAATTTTATTTTATATCCAGTTTTGGCGATTCGTCAATAGGGCAGCAGAAGTATACGCGTTTAGTTCTGCCATGTCCAAGAGCAGTATTTTTTAGATTGTAATCTTTATTGTAACTTTTTTTATTTTAACATTTATTAAATTCGATCGTTAGTTTTTTTCTAACAGTGAAATTAAATATTTAATAAAGAAATCACAACAAAAATTGTGTTTGATTTAGTAGTTTAGTTCCCCTTGCTCAAATGGAAAAAGAAACAAAGATAACGTCCTTGATAGTATTTAGGTTATATCGTTATATTAATTGAGTGTTCCTCTCGTATGTTATTGCTCTCTATCGATACCTACATTGAAACTTCCATGCGAGGTAGGTTAGGTTAGACATCATTATTGGTAATAGGGTTTGTTACTAGCAAATGAAAGAGATGTGAGCTCTTCATATTTCTGGTTTCTATCTAGGTCGCAAATAAAAACGAAAGCATCAATTACAAAGTATTTATTACATAAATATGTAGATATTTGGATAACCACACTTCAGTTGCTTCAAACCATTACTATAACTAGACATTAATTACAAGCCTTAAATTACTGTGCGTTTACGTCCCGGGGGGAGGTGGCGGGTCGGTGTTCACCCACTGCGGCTGTGTCCCGGGCATGTTGCAGAAGTTCGAGCCGAATAACGGAGCGTTGGGTCTCATCAGCCCCATGTGGGGCATAGGGGCCCTCATTCTGGGATAATTAGGGTACATAAACGGAGGAGGGGGTCCGTACATATAGGGGAAGTTTGGAGGTGCGCCGAAGGGTAACTCGTTCGGGTGCTGTGGGGGTGTTCTAATATCTGTGTCCATGTTGTAAGGTCTTGTGTGACGTTGGGGTGTGTTGGGGTATCGTCGCGAGCCGGCCGCGAACGGGTTTCTTCCACGGCTTGGGCCGGAACCGAACCTACTACTGGATTCGGAAGGTCTCTGGTTCCTTTGCGGTGGCTTTCTGGGGTTCTTAGAATTCTCTCCGTCTTCTGTCTCGTTGTGTTTGTTCTTGGCCTCTCGCTTCGCTCGACGCTCCTCCTCGTCGTCCGAGTATTCCACCTGGCCCGGCGGCGGCTCGATGTCGTTCTTCCAAGACGCATCAGAGCCCTTCATTCTGGGAGAAATAATGCTAATTAGAAAATGCAATTAAATGGTTTACACAAATTGTGATCTGTTGAAAACATAAAATTGGATCTCTTGTTTATGATAACTATGTTATTGATTGCTTACTTGTCCCATTCATTCATTTTGAGAGATATAATATAACCCACTCTAGCCTGGAAGTGCGTGAAAATAAGAGTTCATCATCTATTAGTTACAGTTAGGTATCTAATCTGTAGTCTGTCTAGTGTCTATACATGGCGGGACCTATATTTTTCAACCCGATTATTTACTCCACAACTAATCCATACTAATATTATAAATGTGAAAGTAACTCTGTCTGTCTGTCAGTTTGTTACGCTTTCACGCCCAAACCGCTCAACAGATTAAGCTGAAATCTGGCATAGTAGGACATAGGCTACTTTTTATCCCGAAAAATGAAAAACTCCCAAGGGGCCGCGGGTTACACCGCGGGAGCGCAGCTAGTAGATTTATATGTTGAATACTAACTTCATAAGATCAGGCACGAAGACGTAGCTGGTGTGTCGCGAGTCTGGCGCGATGAAGACATCGGCGCCGACCGCCGCGCCGCGCTCGGCCGCGTGCGCGCGCGAGTTGAAACGGATCGCATAGTGTGGCTCCGTCACCTAAATAATGAATAAATAAATAAATAATGCTGGACATTTCACACAGCATCATCTAGCCTCAAACTAAGCAAAGCTTGTACTATGGGAACCAGATAACTGATATACTACTCGTAAATATATACATATTATACCTAGAAACACCCAGACCCGAGATAAATATTTGCAGATCTTACAAACATTTATCCCCCGGCGGGGATCGAACCCGCAACCTTCTGCGTCCCAAGCGGGCTTTCACCCACTGCGCCACAGAGGTCGTCAATTAATAAAAAATTGTTTATTTCAGACCATCAGATCCATAAAGTTAGTAATTACTGAATCAGTCATAATCACAAAAAAAATGCTTAGGATGACATTAGGAATAGGAATAAAAGCCATAAGTTGAAAGGGTGGGTACTGAACAATATAGTTGAGATGTAGATCTCAACTGTATTGTTCAGTACCCACTCTTACTAAGAAAAAAACCGGCCAATTGCGAGTCGGACTCGCGCATGAAGGGTTCCGTACCATTATCTATAAAAACACGTTTGTTGTATGGGAGCCCCCTTAAATATTTATTATATGCTGTATTTTTTTTTTGTATTTGTTGTTATAGCGGCAACAGAAATACATCATCATCACCTACTAAATAGTTTTCTTCACAAGGTCCAGTATATCGACATTTTTAATGACAGTATCCATATATAATTGTTTACGTTTTTTTTTTCAAATCTGTGAAAATTTTAACTGTCTAACAATCGCGGTTCATGAGATACAGCCTGGTGACAGACAGACAGATATACTGACGGACGGACAGCGAAGTCTTAGAATAGGGTTCCCGTTTTACCCTTTGGGTACGGAACCCTAAAAAAGGAAACAAAACCATGATAGTTTCAAAAACTATTTAGCGTACTGATTGACAAAGCGGTAAGTGGCGATATCAACCGTTATCAGCTCATAGATTGAAACGTACCCCACATTTCAATCAATTGCGAATTCATAGCAATTAAAGAGTCGATTCCCCGTAATGGCTTCACGGAGCTCGATTAAACCAAGGGCATTGAATACAATCGGTAATATGGCAAATAAAATTACGCAGAATGGTTCAGTTAGTACAAATGTGCGCCACGGCAATTTTCGTCTAGATTTTGAAATAAAAACGAATGAGATGATTCAACTACTAAACGATGTAAACGCATGTATAACCTTCATGAAGAATGGCAGGATGGGGAATTGAGATGGCTTCTATTGGTTGTATACAGGGTGTAAAAAGACTACTACCGAAAACTGTTGCAATCAGACCATGATTCTAAACATATTTAGCTAAAAAAAAAAACTCAAAAAAATTATTTGACTTAGCTACGTCATTTTATGTTAATTTCGGTTATTTACTACTAGGGCAACATAATAAGACCATACCTGTGATTTAATAAATAAAAAAAAAACAATTAAAAGTCAAAATCCAGCAATCTACGTAAAACAACGCGGCCAGTACATACGTAATACTTCAAACGCTGTTTTCTCCGGATATAATGTTTTTTTTTTTGAAAATCCTTTTGGATTTAGTTGTGTGTTGGGATGCTGTACCTACCCCTTTCAGCTTCGGTAGACGTCTTTTTACACCCTGTATATATTCGGACAATTCAGTTTTCACTTTTTAAACTTACACGATTCATTTTCATTGCCTTTAATAACGTTTAACTTTTCGGTTTCTATACATAGAAAAGTTAGCTGAGGCGCATAATTTAAGTGGTCCTACTGTAAATGTAGCTCGTTTACACAGCAGTTTACTTGTACTGGAACCTCCTACTTACATCAAATCCATACATTTTTATTAAAACTTTTACTCGTTACTCTGTGCCTTCGGGCATGGAGTAACAATAAGCTGAGACTGGACCTTCTTGACTCACTACAGCACACAGACCACTGCTTCACCCACCTATGTCGGTGCTCGACTGCTCGTATTAGGTGGTATTAGTTACGCACTGTAACAATTTTGTTCATTCATTTTTTCTTTTTTCTAGTTTGTTTTTACTTATGCACCTACCTACTTGTTACTTGTCTTTGTGTCTGTGTTGAAATGTTATGTGTGTCAAGTCAAATAAATCTTTTATCTATCTATCTATCTTTTATTGACATACAATAGGTAACATTTTTGATGAGAAAACGAAATATTTTGTAATATGCGACCCCCCGACTTTGGCCCAGCTATTTAGCCTATCTTTCCATGGATATTAAGAGAAGTATAGATTAGATGCGGACTGCGGTTTTTATTGCATCGATTCAGACTTTCAGGCTTATTATAAAACGTGGTGTAAAGTTACGTCGGGTGTAACTTAGGAGTAACCAATTAACCTTGGCGTTTAAACCTGGCGTAACTTTACACCACGTTTATTAATAAGGGCGTTTATTAATTGAGTCAAAAGTTTCTCACATAAAACCCCTGCACAGTCAGCGACAGAAGTTCATGAACAATTGGAGATTTTAAAGCTTCATTTTCATCATTATTTGTGGAAAAATTGCCTTAAATAGTAATGGTGCAAGGCAAAACATCCAATGTAAGCTGAAGATTTATCTAAAACCCTACGAACTTCGAAGATATTGAAGATTCAAATGTTATAGGTTAATTTATTTACAGAAACTAAGCTATTACATATATACATATATTTACAAAATACAACAGGATTAGTCAAGATAGCTTGACTAATCCTATTGTATTTTAAGGATCGTTAGAAACGATCTATAGATGGCTCTCAGCAACTCAAATACATCAAATGTTCATGAACTTCTGTCGCTGAGCGTACGTACAGTAGGTATACTTATTCAAATACCATCAGTCGATATCTCCCAAATCAGCATATTTAAACAATAAGAAAATAATTCATGATTTTACGGCATTTTTATGCATTAGCCGTGGGATCGATTCATTTTGCAATTCAAATTGTCTATGCTTTATGCCTCAGTGACTCTGGGCGTAGGTCAAAATCTAAACAATAGCATGCTTGGTTTGAAAAGTCTTGGGAACTAGGGCTCCGCGCTTGTTCACCACAAGGCAATATGAAAGAAAACTATACACATGGGGTTTTCAAGTCGTGAGTTAAATACGTATTAAAAACTTAAAAGAAGACCGACTTAATAGGGAAATGGATACAACTGAGCCATTTAATCACACGCTGAGTGGTGTCCATTTTTGTGTCTAGTATTAAGTTAGTATAGTTCCTAATTGTATTTTATGTTTATGAAACACAAAATAAATGTTTTTCTATTCTATTCTATTCTATTCTACATGCGGGCCTTTGCTCACTGCGCTATAGACGACCTCTGTGGCGCAGTGGGCGAAGGCCCGCCTGCGACGCAGAAGGTTGCGGGTTCGATCCCCGCGGCGGGACCAATGTTTGTATACAAATATTTGTCTCGAGTTCGGGTGTTTTTTATTTATAATGTATGTATTTACGAACAAAAAGTATATAAGTAGTATATCAGTCATCCAGTACCCATAACACAAGCTCTGCTTACTTTGGGGCTGGATGATGCTGTGTGAAAAAGTCCAGCATTATTAATTTATTTATTTACATTTATCGAATGAGAACCACCTCTTAATTGAAATCGGTTAAAATAAGAGAGACTGATCCGTGTAAGTAATTCGCCGAAATTACTTTCTTCCTGTATTCTGTTATCACTGGAGATTAGCCAAAATCGATTGTCTTGAAATAGTAAAAGAAAGCAGATTAGGGCCTTAGTTTATAACGAACTCGTGCGTAAAACCTTCGTACATTGTTCTATGAAATTGCGATAGGTCGCGCCATTAGGATGCTAGCCAACACTACTTAGCTAGCGCGTAGAAAACTCAAATAAATAATTGAATTTTTAAGATCTTGGCGCCTGCCCAGCTTATTTTCTTAAGGCTTATTTGCTGCATCTTTTAGTGACATTGTGTGGGCTTATCATGAGGCTTTTAAGCTTCAAGCGAGAAACAAACAAATTAATATAATAGTTTCTGTAAAGTCCCTATTATCTTGGCCATCGATAATATGGCATGTGTTTTTTATGTACGAGTATACTCACAGGTCCAAAAACATCGAAGACTTTGCCCAGCGCCTTGGCCCCGTGGTCTAGGAACAGTACACTATCTAGATCAACAGCTGGTGTGCCTGGTAACGCCTTCACTACAACTGGAAAATAAAATACATTGTCAATTAAAACACGGTAATAACTTAAGTTGGGCTGAGCATACATTTCACCTGGCCCTTCTTCAAAATTTTGTCCTAAAAATTCAGCAATTCAATGTGTATTGGGGATAGTCAAACTTGTATGACAATACGCACATGCTATCTTAAAAAACTGTATCCTTAGAACGCGGTTCACATTCCCTCAGATCTTGTTTACGTGCCTATGATGTTTATGATGATAGTCAGAGGCATTATTAAGAGTTTTTTTTAATTTTGTGTTTCCAATCCTTACTATCAATCAACAACAAACTGATAGTCTACAAGGCTATAATAAAGTTAAAATGGACGTATGGCATTGAACTCTGGGGAACAGTCAGTAACTCAAACATTGAGATCTTCCAAAGGTTCCTAAACCTAGCTCTAAGAACCATCTCCAATGCACACTGGTTTGTAAGAAACACCGAAATACCTGGAAATACAAGGAAACACACACAAACACACTAGCCCAGAACCTCCTCAATAGCGGAGAGAGCGTAAATCGCTTAAAGAGATGGCATGCGAAGCTGACTTATCTAATAGCCAGTGTGGTGCCACTCAATGGAAAGGCGCCTCAAAACAATGACTCCAACGAAATGATCTGATTATGGCTATACAGACGATTGCAGATATTAAAAGAGGCAAAAAAATGTTTGTGTTTTAAACACGCTTCAATAATCTATATCAAACCCATTTAGTATTCTGTCATCTGTGATACGTAAACGCGAAAAGGCTTTTTATAATGTGAATGAGCTCTTGGACATTAAGTAGGTACTAAGGAGATATTAATCAACATTTATATGATTAGGTATGACATTCTTTTGTAGTTATATTACGTATTTTTTGTTGACATTCATTATTTTGTGTAATTTATAATTATTTTTTAAGTAATTCATGATTTAAAATTTTGCGTGCCAATGTTATTTGGTGAAATATGTGATACCTATATTTATCTAAGACCTTTAACCATATTTCGCAAAAAATGATTTGATTTGATTTGAATGCAAAGTATGGACATAAAAACCATCGGAAGTATTCGATAGTCGCGAAGAAAGGTCGTATTGATCAGCGAAGGTCACGAGTAGCTACCAAGGCCGATGCAAATACTTCAGCCGCTTATAGAACTGCTTGGACAAAAATCAATGCTTGACGGATTAGAGACACAACCAAGACACAACAGTTTATTTTTATTACCTGATACCTGACCACAAAGACATCTTCTAAAGGATCTTGAATGACTAGATCGAGCGTACACCGTGCCTTAGGACCATGATATTTCTTTTTTAAGTACTGTGGCAAATTCAAAAGTATATACAATACGCACAACCAATCTTTAGCTCTTTGAAGAAGCTGCGCAGAACCCATTTTTGATGACGCCTAAAAGACGGATACAGCGTTGTATAGCTGCCTCGTTCACTCGCTTAGTTCGTGGCATCGTGCTATCTCGCCTACTCTACACACGCAATGTACTACATGCGCAAACCTGCGGAATCGTTTAGTGCACATAACTTCAGAGAGCTAAAGATCGGTTGTGCGTACTGTACTTATTTATTTGTGTTTTATAATAGACACGTGATCACATGCACTTAAATTGACCAAAAACAAAGATTTCGAGATGGCACGTGATAGCAATGTCTCTATTAACAACCTATGCATATGAAACATACGATTTGGAGGGCCTTAGAACTCATTTATTTATTTAAAAACGTTATCATGATTGCATCAGCAGCTGGGTTGCCTTGCTATTTCACCATATTAAAAAATTTTTGTAGGTGGTTTATGAATCATTATAATATGATATCAAAGCAATGAATATAAAAATCATTCAAAATTATCTGAAATTATTGGTGACTCATTGTCTGTTTAATAGACAGAAAATTAAGTAGTGTATCAGTTATCTGGTTCCCATAGTACAAGCTTTGCTTAGTTTGGGGCCAGATGATGCTGTGTGAAAATGTCCAGCATTATTATTATTATTAATTATAATATTTGCATAGTAATCAAAGTTTGTAATAAATATTATAATAATTTATTATATAATCCCATAAAGCCTTTGCCCTGCAGTGGGACAATACGGGCTAAAAATAAAATAAATAAAATCCAAGCAATTCAATTCTTACCTAATTGTTCAACAATGCTGTTTATAACTCCTATTTTAAATGTTTCCTTAGCTGGCAGGCTTATGGCAAGGTCCTCGATTAGCGGCAAGTCTTCTAATCCCATCTCTCCATTCACTTTAGGTGCCTCCGGCTTAGCTGTTTTGCCTGCACCTTCATCTCTGGAAATAGTAATTTATAAAAAAATTGTAGTAAAGTAAGTACCTAGTTCGTATGAGTCAGTGGCTAACTCTGTCTTAAAGCCTATGTCATGGCTTAACAACACAATAGCCGGGACGGACAATTTAACATGGCTTCCGAAGCACTGAAGCGTAAACAGGTTCACGACTGTATCCCCAATTCTCTCAGATCTTTTTATGTTACATATTCCAGATCCTTTGCTGATGCACGGAAGCGCTCAGTTGAAAATGCCACTAGCGGTCACCCATCCACTTACTGACCATTCAGAATGTCGCTTAACTTCAACGATCTATCAAGAAGCAAGCAACACAACAAACACATGCTAGTTTAATAATAGAATTTCAAATATTCATAAGGGTTACAGAATACCATGCAGATCTATTAAATGTAAAATATTGAACTTAGTTATTTTGCTCTAGTTTTAAAATATGATTTGAGGATTAAAATATCATGCAGACCGTCGAGGAGCTACAGCATTTATGAAGTTTGGCATATTTTTATTGCACAAACAATTTATGAAATAGTGTCATGCACTCAAATGGCTAACTGCACATTGCCTTAATCTTTAAGACCACCTAGTTATAAGATACTAGCTGGTACCCGCGACTTCGTCAGCAAAATAACATACTTAATAAAAACAGTTTTAAAAATAAAAATGCAATAATAGCGCCATCTCGACCTCAGCCAAAGGACAGCAACGCCATCTAGTGGCCTTCAACTGGAACTTCACTTTAAATCCCGATACAAAATTCCAACCCTTATTTCACGCCCTTCATGATTAGTTTTGAAAAAAAAAGTAGCCTATGTCCGTCCCTGGGATATAATCTTTATCCATGTCATATTTCAGCATCATCTGTTCAGTGGTTTAGGCGTGAAAAGGTAACAAACAGACAGACAGACAGACACATTTTACTACATAATAGATGGCGCCACAGGAAAAATTAAATCGCGCTATCGTTGCGTTTTGAGGAACGTAACATATAAACTCGCTAATCCTCTACTTTTCAGCTTTATAATATTAGTATGGATAACAATTTCACTATTTATTTACACAATTCATGCTTACTACTTTGATGACGTCACATTGAATTACAGAAGAACTCAATTATAAAAGCGCTTCGGGTGGTTTCATATTTCTGAATACATCTGATCGAATGTAGATGACAACCAAAGAGTAGGGTGACAACAGGAACTCTGAAGTTTCATGCACCGTGTCACTCACACATTTTGTATCTAATTGTGTTTCTTAGAATTCATTGTGAAAATTATTTGTGCAATTAAATAGATTGAATACATTTCTAGCTATCGATTTTGTAATAAAAATACGATAATTGCCGATGACTATCGAAGCGCTTTTTAGATGTAGTTGATATGTACCTTGGTTCCACTACGGGACTGAAATGCATGAAAATTAGAGGTTGTATTTATTTATTTATTTATCGATGATAGACGAGCAGCTGTTGCTGATATGTCTATATCTCAGTGTTGAAATAGTCCGATTGTTCATGATTGGTTAATCTTTTTGAGCACTGATTTATTAGTTCGTAGCCAGTTGTCGAGCTTGTTCTTAAACGAATTGACCGAAGTAGCCGTAACAACGTCATTTGGTAGTGAATTCCAATTGTGAACCACTCTGTTGCCGAAGAAGTGATAGGCGGTAAGTAAGCGGGCGGGTATTTACATATCTTTTGATTCATGTTTGCAAATGCTATAAAAGAAGTTTTTAGCAGCCAACTCTAGTAACAGGAGTTGGCTGTCTGAATGCCTCCAATGCCTTTTTAGCCAAGGTTAACACCCATACTTATCTTTAGTTGTTTTCTAGATCTCGACTAATCCTCCACTCAACTGTCATCTCAAGGTACGTCGCAACCAACCTTGAGATGACAGTTCATTTCTGTACCTTTCTAAGAAATAAAGCAAGAATGAGCGGACGATTTCTTTATGACCAAGCATACCGAAATGCACTTGGACGTTGAGTGGAAGTTTATTGACGTTGGTCGAGATTACGACTAAAGATGGGTTTAAGTTATGAGACTTAGTTTTATGGCTGGGACTGTCAATATAAATCGCCTGCACAGAACATCAAAATTGTTAGTAGACAATCATCACATTTGTGAGCACAAAGAAAATAAACAGAATACTCACCCACTGGACAGCACTTCCTCAACATCCTTTATGGAGTCAACATCGCTATCTGTGTCGCTGGAGGCCGAGTCGTCAGAGTCGCTGATGTCCTCTCGGTACACCGCAACCTCGTACCCGTTCTCACTCTGCGGATCGATGATCATGTGCCGCACATTCTCATCCTCGTCATCATCATCGTCCGCAGACCGCGACAGAGGCCCGTGAGCACACGCATTTATAATGTTATTCTTCAAAACCATTTCACTCAACTCTGGTGCGTCAGAATCATCGTTCTGATTATTCACTATCTGAACCTCAGTATCCGATTCACTATCCGAACCACCGTATTCCGCTATCAAACTCAAGGATACGTTTTTATTATTGCTGTCTTCGTTTTCCATTGTGCTAATCGCGACCACGCGCGTGTGGTGTGCTACAAACGTACGCGATATTCACTAATTACTAGCTGCTAGCAGATCTAAAAGGTGTGAGTTGTAAAGACTCGAGATTAGCTGATGCGATCGAAATAATTACGCCGCATCGAAGCACGAACACAGTATTATTGATTAGAATTAACTAGGTACTGCAGCTAAATATTTCAAGCACTTCTGTGATTCTGTGCTGTCTGTCTGCAAAACTGCAAAATGAGTTTTTGCGAAAATTGCTTGTGCTTCGAACTTAGGCCGAAACTATTTTACCGATCGAAAATGAAACGAACAAAAATGAAAAGTCACTGTCAACTTAAAAATCACTATGAGTATGCAGACAGCTCAAGCTCAATATTAAAAAAATAAATAAACGTAAAGCCCGCCAACTTTAAAAGGTAGGATTTAGATTATCGACGATAAGGGACCGTATTGGCTTTATGCTTTTGTTCGTGTGCGTGTGTTATGTATAATGCAATCTATTTACATAAGAAAACCTTTCGAATTCCCTAAGGCTTTTAAAACCGTTTCTACAAGCCATACTAACTGTAGAATGTTTTAATTCAGGTAAAGTTAATTATCTACGCCTATTCCAAGTTTCATCCAAATCGGTTCACTGGTTTAGGCGTGATTGAAACACAAACATACAAACATCTAAACAAACTCACAAACTTTCAGCTTTATTATGAGTGGGATTTAAAATAAAATAACATTTACAAAAATCTATTTATTATCACCAAGCTTTACAGCGATACATAAAGTGGGCAGTGTACAGTTCGCCCATCGGATCTAGGCATTCGTGAAGTTAGCCGTTTGTCTGCTCAGAACACAATTTTGTATGAAAAATCGGTCACTGCGCAGACAAACGGCTAACTTCACGAATGCCTAGATCCGATGGGCGAGCTATAGGTAGATAGATACCGAATATCATCATTCCATTTCAATTTACAAAGGTTTCGCAGGTAATAGTTTTCCCTCGCACGTTCCGAATCCAATTCTGGTGCCCTCTTCATTGAGGCAGTAGCCGCGTAGTATGACCGTGTCGCCATCCTGAAGGAACTTGCGTTCTTCACCAGAGCTCAGGCGGATAGGCTTTGTACCCTTCCAGCACAGCTCTAAGAGGCTTCCGTACGAATCAGGCAGCTGGATTATAAAAAAACGTAAATTAAAATCTGTGTTTATTTATGTTAGATCTAAGATATAGTTAGATGTTTAGTTTAGATCTAAGATGGATCACCTAAAAAAAGCTAGGCCCCAAACCGTGTTTGTTGCCCTGGTTCTTCACGGTATTGGTCGCGAAGGAACAGGAGTAGAATCACCTAGTTTTAAGACGTTTCAAAGTGATCCCAGCGGTCCTACTGAATAAATGCTTTTTGACTTTGACTTTGACTTTTTGGTACCTACAGTCAGCAACGAAAGTAGCTTAACATTTATGTTTCACAAATCTCAATGTTTCTATTAAGTAACTGTAATGTTATGGACAAACATTTTGACAAATATTTGAAGAATGCCTTTATTATACGTGTCATAAAGTTTTGACAGTTTATACTCAGGAATACGAAGAACTTTATACCAGGTTTATTATTAGGTGCAGAAGTGAAAACCCATGTTAATTTCCCAGGAAAAGTTATTTTTTTCTTAGAAATAGAAAACAAACGACGTTTTCAGAAATCAGACTGGACTGTAACTACCTACACCAGAATATGGACAGGGGGGTAATTCGCGTTCACTGTTTCGTTCGTTTGATGAATATTCGGATGTTTCTTACTACGATTTCTGACTTCAAGAGTCATTTTTTCAAACGTTAAAAACACGGTCCTAAGACAAAATATCCCAAAATCAAAAATTGGCCTTTGAAGTCAGAAATCGTAGTAAGAAACATCCGAATATTCATCAAACGAACGAAAAAAGGAACGCGAATATGGCCCCAGGCAGGACAGGGGGGTTACTATGAACTCCTATTGCCTGGCAGTTTTCGAACTAAATGTCAATTTCGAATAACCCGGTTCACTAAAGAAACTTCGCAACTTATCATGTTCTCTCGCTTGCACACTAGTACAGTCACAATGTGTAAGCGAGAGAGCATGATAAACGCCGCAATTTCAGATTTGTTTCTTTATGTCAGAATTGACAAGCAGTTCAAAAACTGCCTGGCAATAAGAGTTCATGCTAAGCCACCAGGTATTGATGTCTACTCACTTCACCACTGATAGTCCCAGAGCCGAGGAGATCCCCAGGATTCAGGTTACAACCGGTGACAGTCTGCTGTGCCAGTTGTTGCTTCACTGTCCAATACATGAACTTGTAATTTGATCGACTGATTGTTGTCGCCACTGGATACTTTTCCGCTGGAAAAAACACCTCTGTTTAAAAAAAAAAAACGTAAACAGGTTCACGACTGTATCCCCAAGGTGCGGTAGACATTCTCTCAGATCTTATTTATTCCAGATTCTTTTGAAGATGAAATGAAATGAAATGAAATGAAATGAAATGATTTATTAAAAATAGATAGAAAGCTTACAGAAAAGTCCAAAGCGCTTAACTATCGTAAATGAACATAACTTAAATATACTCTTAAATTGTTATAGATGTCTATAAGATGTCTAAGGGGGGGTAGTCAGAGGCATGTCCAAACACATATTTGATACATACTCTGTTTAAAACCCTATCAATATCCAATGCCCATCCGAACTATGATCATAATTTTAATCAAAGTTCCAAGGAACAATAGGAAACCCAATGCGGATAAAACTTAGGCCTTTACATCCATATTAGATGATTTATCCAGCTTCAGGAGGCAATCCATGCCCACACATAACAGGACGCTGTAGTGCCCGGGACATTGTTTGAGATGGAATAGGCTTAATATTGTTATTAAGTTACTCAATATTATCCAATGCGGATAAGATACTGCAGAAACTCACAAAGTAAGCTCTAAGTACTTAATGGGGTTGCACCATGAAGTAGCTACCTACTTAAAGCAAATGGATTTCATAAAATAGAATGATCACTCACTTTTTAAATCAACCTCCAATTTGATATCAAAGTTGAATTTGTCATCATGCTGAAGATACGGGAACGGTGCTGGCTCCTGAGGGAAGTTATCAGTGATGTATGGACGGAGTGCTTCAATGGTCACTATCCAGGGAGAAATGGTTGTGCCAAGATTCTTCGCAGTGAAGGGGCCGAGTGGAATGTACTCCCACTTTTGAATGTCACGGGCTGAAAAGAAGTTAATAGTTAGAGTAGGTCATTCTATACTAAGGCCCACGGTGAAGCGAAAAGGAATCCCAGGCGGGGACGCCCTGGGGGCGTCTGGCGGGTAGGGTCGCGGGTGAGGAGGCGTGTCGGTGTTTCGTTGTCGCTCGCCCTATCTCCCGCGACCCAACGGTGGCGCACCGTAAGATGCGTCGGCGGCGGGGCCGCAGTGGAAGAGGAGTGTCGGTGTTACGTTGCCGCTCTCCCTGTCCTCTGCGGCCGTTTTTGGAGGCTTCTCCACGCGCACCTCTTTAATTAGAGTGCGCAGTGGACGAAGGGAGCGGAGAGCTCTGGTGGTGAGTAGCGGACGCTAGGTGTGGGGGCACCTTCGTCCGCCTTGCACTACTCACCACGACGCGGGGCCGCCTTAAGGGCGGGGATCGCCAGAGGGGGACTGGACGTAAAGGCTGTGCCGGTTTCCCAGACCCCCTCCATTCCAGGCGACGCCGGAATGACGCTGGGTCGTTTTTTTAGGTCATTCTATACTAACTTAATTCAGGAATTGGGTTCAAAAAATAAATTTAAAAATATTTACATTATGATTTTTTTTCTTTTGTTATGAACTAACTATCCTTTCAATTGATTGTTGCTTCTTGTATAACTTAGTCCATTCGTGATGTAGCTGCGCTGCGATTGGTGGAACGTCTAAACTCCTTGAAAATCATTATCCAACAATTCTAAAAAATCAATAAATGATACATTTTGAAGTGAAAACTTAAATGGGCTAAGGAATTAAATTGATACGGTCAAACATCTATTTACAACCCAAAAATGAGGCGTCAGTTTGTGTAGTTTAAATGAAAGACCCTATATAACACGGTTACCGAGTGGTGGCCAAGAGATATGCGGCGGCCTCGGGGCAGACCACCTGCCCGATGGTCAGACGACATTGTGGGGGCTGTGGGAGAACAGTGGATCCGGCTGGCACAAGACCGCCAGGAGTGGCGTGAAAGAGAAGAGGCCTATACCCAACAGTGGGTGCTACCAGCTGGATAGATAGGTAGAAATAACATGGAAGGAACTTACCGCTCCAGTCATTCATCAGTACAAATCCGAAGATTCTTTCCTCTGCCTCCTTGGCGGTGACCCTATCACCGAGCGCCGTGGGTGCTCCTCCGACAAAGGCCGCCATCTCCAACTCGAAGTCCATAAGCCGGCAGGGGCCGAAGTGTGGGGCTGCGCCTGGAGCAAAGACATGCCCATTTTTTTAAGTGAGACACAGAAAAAATAGTAAGAAAGAATAAATAAATAAATAACGCTGGACTTTTCACACAGCATCATCTAGCCCCAAAGTAAGCAGAGCTTGTGTTATGGGTACTAGAATGACTGATAAACTACTTATATACTTTTTGTTTGTAAATACATACATATTATACACTAACCGCGCTCCCGCGGTGTGACCCGCGGTCCCTTGGGATTTTTTCATTTTTTCGGGATAAAAGGTAGCCTATGTCCTTCCCTGGGATACAACCTTTAATTATGCCAAATTCCAGTTTAATCTGTTCAGCGATTTGGGCGTGAAAGCGTAACAAACAGACAGACAGACAGATATACAGACAGAGTTACTTTCAGATTTATAATATTATAGTATGGATAGTATGGATAGAAACACCCAGACCCGGGACAAATATCTGTAGAAGTAACTACAACAAATCTGTTGAGCTGCTGCTGTAAGATGTAGGTAGGTAGTTGATACACGAAGAGCCCTACAAGTTTCCTAAGCTATTTTAGGGTAGGCTATCTAGTAGGCTCCAATGTAAGTAAGTAAGTTCGTATGAGTCAGTGGCCAACTCTGGTGACGGAGTTTTTAGGCCGCCTTAAGGCCTCCGTCATGGCTTAACGACTTAAATAGCCGGGACCGACAATTTAACGTGTCATGAGCACGGAAGCGCTCAGATGAAAATGCCACTGGTGGTCACCCATCCACTTACAGATCGTTTCGCTTTGCTTAACTTCGACGATCTATCAAGAACGACTAAGCAAGCACGACGAGCGCTTAATGTGAAGATACAATATTATAGCACTACCTTCAACAGGCAATGTCTGTCCCAGAGGTCTGTTAATTGGAGTGCCAGATATAACAATGGAGCTCGATCTTCCATGATATCCAACTGGCAGGTATTTCCTGTAAATAATAGAATATAATATAGGGTCTTTCATTTTAAACTACACAAACTGACAGGGCCTTATTTTTGGGTTGTAAATAGACGTTGACAGTATCAATTGAATTCCTAAGCCCATTTAAGTTTTCACTTCAAAATTTATAATTTATTGATTTTTTTGAATTGTTGCATAATGATTTTCAAGGAGAACCGATGTTTCACCAATCGCAGCGCAGCTACATCACGAATGGACTAAGTTATACAAGAAGCAACAATCAATTGAAAGGATAGTCTTTATCGATTTTCTCGGGATTTTCATAACAAAACAAAAAAGTAATTAGGTACATAAATATTTTTTAATTTATTTTTTGAATCCAATTCCTGAATTAAGTTAGTATAAAAATAACCCTATAGATCAATCAAACAGTACCCAATAATACCGAATAAGTTATTCCAAATTTTTGCTCACTCACCAATTTTCAAGAAGTGCGTTGTCCTTCCCTCTGAACATGATACCTACGTTGGTAGCGTGGTGGATGGATGAATAGAAGTCTGTATAATCGCCGATTGTAGCCGGAACATGCATTTTTGCTTCACTCTGTTTAACAAAAGCCCTGAAAAAAATGGACATCAGCCTCTTACAAGTTTAGTTAAATCCCCTCATTAACTAGAAAAGAGCTGATGATCTTCAAACGGCTGAACAGATTTTCATGAAACATGGCTAAGAACACTCGGGATTATAGATGTAAGGCCGGTTTGATACCAATCAAATAAACCAATCCGTTTGAAACGAAAAAAGCAGTTTAATACCGAATTAAACCGCTTTTCGGTCTAAAACAGTTGGTGTTGATAACTATGTTTTTCTTAAATTGTAACTACATTTTCTTGATTTGGGCGAAGTTATAAAACCCTATTGATTAGTTAAAAATTCTATGTTGGTAAATAAATACTTAGACATTTTTTTCGTTATTTTCAAACGATCTTAATAATCAATTATACCAAACACACTCTCGCATTCGTTGACGAAACTGAACTTGAACCAAAAATTACCCCTGAATTAAGTGTAAAACACTGTTCTTGTATTTTTGTATGCGAGTTTCTAACGGTATTGGGGATTAATACGGTTAGATATTAATTGAAACGTATCAAACCGGTTCATTTACATCTATACTCGGGATAAAATTATCTAGGACACAAAAAAAATCGGATCATCCTTTTTTTCCTTTTTTTTCCGATACACAGACAGACACGTTAAACTTATAGAACACACACATATTTTAGATATTTATAGACATATTTTTGAAAATTAATGGGTTGCCACGCTTATATTTTTTGAATTTGCCGCAATTTTTCAGGGTCTACTTTCATTTGCCAGACTCTAACACCCCTCTCTTTTTGCATCGGGGGTTCAAAATAGAAAGAAACGTCGAAAATAAATCGATGCCTTGGAGACTTTACCTTTGCCTGAGATTGCTATCATTTTGTAGTGTCGTGTTAGAAATGTCCAAAAGATTCTGAATAGTCTTCCTAGCTTCGATCCAGTGAGCTTTCGTCAAGCCCATAAACCAGTTTAGAGTCTCCTCCTGTAAGTTACATGATATACCTATTACAAAAATGCTAATTATTTATTTACAGAAACTAAGCTACTACATCCATATCCATACTAATATTATAAATGTGAAAGTAACTCTGTCTGTCTGTCTGTTTGTTACGCTTTTACGCCCAAACCGCTGAACAGATTAAGCTGAAATTTGGTGTTTGCGATAGCTACGTTTCGAGGACTACCTAATGAAAATTCCTAATGCGAATAGGTAGGTGGTCCTGCCTAGATCTGGTTAATTGATTTCTACTAGGAATTGAGTCTGGCTCTGTGCTCATCTAGCTGATTGTACAAAAATAAATACTTTATTTTAAATATTAAAAACGTTTAATTTTGCTAATTGTACAATACAAGGTGTTATTCGATTTAAAAATATGTGAGAGACCGATGGGTCGCGCAGAGACGTTTTATAGGATACGTCCACTAGCGCCATCTCGCGGCAGCTCGTCCAACTTGATCGTGTGGTAGCTGGCGTGAACATCCCGGCGGGCCTTGAGAACACTCAAGATAGTGCTGCTCCAGTGATGAGGGATTCGAACTCTGCTTCGATTGTGTCAGCTCCCTGGTCATCTATCTCGAGCGGACATATTCTGGGAATGCCCTTTTCAAATTTGTACTCTTGAAACTCCATCTCCTCCTGGAAAGATAACCGTGACGCGGCCCAATCTCCACTTGAGAGGAGGGAGACCGTCCTCCTTGATGAGGACCATTGTTCCTGGTTCTATGTCCTCTTTGACCAGCGTTCCAAAATGATTGCCTCAGCTGCTCGACTCGTTTGTAGTGCGATTGAGAGGGCAGCGCCATCGTGACGTAGGTAGTCTCGCTCGGCGGGGCTAGTCAGAGGTCGGCCAATCAGGAAGTGAGCTGGTGTGAGGGGGGTAAAATCGTTCGGATCTGAGGACATAGGATACATAAGGCGGGAATTCAGGACAGCTTCAATTTGTACCAAAACTGTATTGAATTCCTCATTAGTTAAATTAACATTTCCTATAACGCGAGAAATGTGGTGTTTGCAGGATTTCACCCTACATTCCATAACCCACTAAAATGAGGTGTAGGTATAAAGAGGCATAAAACTAAATTCTATTTGACGAAACAATGCGTACCTAATCAAGGATAGAATTTTATTATTATTATTATTTTCTCCTCACGAAATAAATCTTTTCAACGCTAAAATATAAACTTGATAAGTAAATTAGTAAGTAAATAATATAGTTCCAAATACAACACTCGGGTCGCAAAACACATAAAAAGCATAAATAACAATTTCAAATATTCCAATCTAAATAAAAGTATAGTAAATAATGCGTACTACACAATAGCTTGGAATAAAATAAAAGTATAGTAAATAATGCGTACTACACAATTGCTTTGAATGCCCTTTATTGCCTGAAAACTATCACTGTTCACTAATCTACCACCAACAAAATACATTTAAACTTGATACACTACTATTTGATTTTATATTTAAATTCTGAACTAATGAGTGATACTCATAAGTTCAGAATTATGTTGTTCAATTTTAACTGTGTTAAACTATTATAACTGCGTGTCTTATAAAAAAACGTTTCTACAAGCCATACGAACTGTAGAATTATTTAATTTTATTTTTATTTTATTTAATTCAGGCAAAGTTAATTATGCGAACTTTCCTGATGATTGTGTGACGATTTAGGTAAATTTACGATTTAAAATGTGGACCCGTTCCACCACAAAGTTTAACACAATTCACTCAAACTTATACCTACCTACCGCGTGAAACTAAATCACTACCTACGTTATCGAACTGTAAGCACAATGATTTAATTATCTTTTCGTACAATTTCGCACCGACTAACGCATCACAAAGCTCGGCCTCGGAATAATTACTAATCGGTTTGAAAGAGGCTACATGAATTGAACATAACAACTTCACAGTGACGTCACTTGTTATTGCTAGTACGGCATGGCAGTACGCGCAAGCTCCATACGCGCTTTCACTCGCGAAATTATCAGTGAAGATATGCAACTCGAATTTTGAATAATCTGAACTAAGTACGTATCGCGGAACACGAATGCTAGGTAGATACGATATGTATGATACGAATTATTGAATAAACTTATTATAAATAACGCGTATTTTATGAATAATAATTGTCTGTGTAATAATGCGACATCAGACGAATTAAAATCTATTTTCGTAATAGAAACCAACCGGTTAAGCAAACGTAAGATACTTTTTATTGACATAATTAATTACCTAGTTAAATGCGTTAACGTGCCTATATTATCGGTCGCGCACTGTAATGCTAACTACCTAAAATGCAACTTATATTGAGGTACGGTAAAAAGCAATGCGACATAATTATTATAGGCTTAGGTAGGTATTTACATAAAATTACGTATAAGTACAAACATTTACATTATTGTGCGATATTTGTTTCGGTAAACAACTGCTCGCAAATGCTTTCTTCGGTAGAAAGACTTTGATTTTTTATTTTTATTTCTTCTTTTTCCCAAAACTGTTTTGTTTCAAACTGATCGTTAAGTTTTGAGTTTTGAACGAAATTACATTGTAGTCGATTAATGCGCGACTTGGTATTTACGATACCTGATAAGACCCACCCTAAAGTGGTATTTTGCAAGTACGGCCCGGTGGATAATCGTATCCTACCTTCGACTAATAGGTCCCAGAAACGATCTGCTCCTATCAGTAGGTCGATTTGCGATGCCGAGTAATACGTAGGATCGGCTAGATCTATATGCGTAGGTAGATCTAACAACTTATGATCAAAGCTTACTGACGGACATGAATTGGTAATGTGATTTAAAACAATACAAATAATGCGTGTACTGTAATCTCCGATTAACGACTTGAGATTGATTTTACAGGTTTTAGTCGACTGCGTGACTGTCTGACCTATTCCCGTGATTTGAACAGTGGACTGTATAACCTTTGCTTTTAATTTGTTGCACAATGACTCGGTCATTATGCAAAACTGACTACCGCTATCTAGTAAAGCGCGAGCTTTGTGATACACATTTCCGTCACTAGCTACCTCTACTAACGCGGTTGACAACAAAACCGTTTCGAACGGATTAGTGGCGTTACAATCAATGCGTGATTGTTCGACCGTATGTAAAACCGCAGCTGTACTCATATTAGGTGTGGAGTTCGATTGAAGATCCTGCACTACAACCGATAATGACGCGAATGCTCCACCATGAAGTAAGCTGTTGTGTTTCTCGCCGCATTCCCTACACGAACGTAATTTGCAATCAGATAACTCGTGACCTGACCGTAAACAGTTTACGCATAGATTATGCTTTTTTACGAGTTCAATTCTATCCTGAATGGATAAATCGCAAAACGTATTGCAAACGTAAAGCGCGTGGCTAGCTCCGCACATTTCGCAAGTGCGGGTAGGTTTGTGCGTGGTATCGTTTCTCGAAGTAAAACTTTGAACACTATTGAATTGACTAGATTTTTTAGTGGATTCGTGAGAAACTTTACTACTCGTATTGTTACTATTTATGATAGAAGTGTGACGCGCTTTTATCATATCTAGTGTGTCTGCCTTGTCCTTTAGAAAACTAAGTAAATCGTTCAGTGAAATACGTTCACTTGACTGATTACTTTTGTATTGTTCCCAATCTTTTTCTACAGCTGAATCTAATTTTGAAACTACGGTATATATGATGAGAGTATCCCACGATTCTGTGGGTTCTCCCAGAGTCTTCAATGCGCGCAAATTCTTAAGAACAGTATCGACTAATTTCCTAATATGAGAAGAAGACTCTTTCGTAGGTTGCATTGAGAATAGAGATTTCAAATGATTATGCACCAATAATTTCGAATTATCGTACCTATTTGTAAGCAAATCCCAAGCTACCGTGTAGTTTTCCGTCGTGAATTCTACCGATTTGATAACTTGTGCTGCATTACCTTTGAGTGACGATCGCATGTAATGAAATTTCTGAATATCATCGAGCTGTTTTGAATGGTGAATCAAAGAAACGAAAGTATCTCTAAACTCTAACCAGTTATCGTATGATCCGTCGAATGAGGGTAGCGAAATAGTTGGAAGTTTGACCAGCGAGTGAGTATTGCATTTGGAATCGTTACTTTTAGGTGTACGTTCACTACAAGCGTGATCAGAACTATTAGATTGAGCTAGCAAACTGACGACATCAGCCTGAACCCGATAGTATGAATTTTCGAAAGTTTCACGTGATTCTAGTTGTACGGCACTATCACTTTCCGAGACTAATTCTTCGATTGAGTTTTGAATACTATTGAATTCAGTTAGTAATGACTTAGCTACATCACTACGCAATTTAATTTCTGCTAATTGTCTATCCGTCAAACGAGCTCCGACATAGGAATCTATAAATTTTACGAACAAAGTTAGTCTACCCTTGATCGAACCGCGTTTCTTATTTAATTCTCGTAATATATTTTCATTTAAATCTGCGCCTAAATACGGATTAGGAGATTTACTACGAACGGACATGTTTTCAACACTCATTTTAGCAAGCTGTGAAAAAGAGGGTACTCACGATTTCTCCTTGAAACACCACGCGTTCTGGCTTCTTACTGCGAAAGAGAAACAGTTTTAGTACAATTGAAATAGGACAAGGAGATGAAATTGGAACGAATTTGGCCAGACCCTTCTTCGTAGATCCCACGACGACTCGGCGGCGTGGTCCGATGATTCGGCTGCGAAGGTCCAATGTTTGCGATAGCTACGTTTCGAGGACTACCTAATGAAAATTCCTAATGCGAATAGGTAGGTGGTCCTGCCTAGATCTGGTTAATTGATTTCTACTAGGAATTGAGTCTGGCTCTGTGCTCATCTAGCTGATTGTACAAAAATAAATACTTTATTTTAAATATTAAAAACGTTTAATTTTGCTAATTGTACAATACAAGGTGTTATTCGATTTAAAAATATGTGAGAGACCGATGGGTCGCGCAGAGACGTTTTATAGGATACGTCCACTAGCGCCATCTCGCGGCAGCTCGTCCAACTTGATCGTGTGGTAGCTGGCGTGAACATTTGGCATAGTTAAGGATGAATATACAAAATTGTATGGTTTTTCGGTACCATTTGCTGAGCCTGGAACCACAGCTGTAGTAAAATTGTGGTACGAAATTAAAGGTAAAGTATTCATCTACACGGGGTGATAAAAAAAACTGGGTAGTCCCATACAAAAATTCCACAAAAAAAAGCTTTTAATAACGTAAGAATCGCTAAAAATGACGAAAAATGGGGTCCGAATCGGAACAAAAATAGCCAAAGATGCAGTAAATTTTGACAAAAAAATTATAGAAAATTTTAGCTTATATAGTCCTCTAAGCGTGTTGCTAATTATTTTTATCCCAAATCAATTAGTTTTTTATTTATGAGTATATTAAAATGTACAAAAAACAGTACGATTTCTCTCCATACATTTTCTATGGCGTGCGCAATCTCGATTTGCCATATAAATCCGAATCCGAGCTCAGACGCTTCAGATGCACGTCAAACGTGCTTATGGAAGGACGGGTGTATCGCATTTTTCAATTTTTTAGTTCGACAAGGTTCTATCTAAAATTCTGTATGAATACGAATACCGTGACTGTAAAATATTGATACTTTTGGTTTCGGACGATACAGCTGATGATAAGATAGGATAAGGAAAAAATTTTTTTTTTTCCGTCACGTGTAAATCGTCAGCACCAATGCCCAGTTATAATAGGTGCGCGCCTATTTGACCGAGCGAGCGAAGCGAGCGCAGCGCCTTCCTTTCGAGTTTCGCAAAAATTGCTTTTGTCCGTCTGTCCATCTGTCTTTCTGTTCTCGCATACAAATCGCATTTTGAAAGCTTTTTATTAACTTGCAATGTTTGTATGTTCGTAGGTTTGTATGTATGTATGTTTGTCCGGGTCCTATTTTACAAGCTTAATTTGACCCACTTCCCGGCTTCCGATAGAGCTGAATTTTGGTACACCTATGAGTCCTTGGAGATGATGCAATAATTTATGATGACAGCGAGCTGATCTGATGATGGAGTCATGAGCTGTTCCACGGAACTCCTCAGAAATTAGGCCGAATGCGTTGAAACTCAGTTTGTCAATCAAGTATCATCTACAATTTTAAAATATGGTGACAGCGAGCTGATCTGATGATGGAGTCATGAGCAGTTCCACGGAACTCCTCAGAAATTAGGCCGATTGAATTGAAACTCGGTTTGTCGATCAAGTATCATCTACAATTTCAAAATATGGTGACAACGAGCTTATCTGATGGTGGAATCAGGTGCTGTTCCACGGAACTCCTCAGAAAATAGGCCAATTTAATTGAAGCTGTGTAAATCGGTCAAGTTTCGTGTACAATTTGAAAGTATGGTGACAGGAGCTGTTTTGATGATGGAGCCAAGAGCTGTTCAATGGAACTCATTATGTGGATAATAGTAATATCCGTGTTTGGGCTCATATGAATCAGCTCATCACCCATAAAAAGCTTGGACCTATTGAAAATATTTTTTCAATAAAAATATTTTTAATATTGTAGATAGGTAGGTACTTAGGTACATTCTTCGTATTTTTTTTGGAGCGAGGTCTACTACTCTCACAGAACCACTAGTAGTAAAAAGTTTTCAAAGTGTGCAAAGTACTGACAACGAGTAAAGGAGCGCATAGCACTGCGCAAAGTTGTGTGAAAGGTGCGCAAAGTAGTGTGCAAAGTGCGCAAAGTAGTGTGTAAAGTGCGCAAAGTGCCTAAAATGGTGCGCAAAGTGGTGCGCAGTGCTGCAAGAAATAAAATAGATGCGCAGAGTGCGCAAAGTAGTGCGCAGTGCTGAAAGAAATAAAATAAATGCGCAGAGTGCGCAAAGTAGTGCGCAATAGGGAATTATAAATGGTGAAGTGGGGGGGTAGTTAGCCCCCACAAATTATGTGATGAAAAGAAAAGGTTATTTTTTCGCAAGACAACTAAACAGCTTGTTAGTAAATTACAAGTATACTATTCTAGCGACCAAAACGTCGTAAGCGCTATGACAAAGTACGTGAGTTACGTGATGAACACTCGGTTGGAACCTCGTTGGATGGAAGTTTCAACTTTGACATTTGTCAATTAAATTATTGTCAATTATTAAAATCCTAGAAACGCTCCTCCGTACTCAAAATGTAACAATCTATGGACTGCTTTGCGGCTGCTCACTTCGCACTGTGATCTTTTGACCTATTATGTATATGTCGTGATGATAAAATCTAACGCTTTTTTTTCTTCTAGCCCCCATCCTTGATACCGTCCGAAAGGGAACTTCGTTCTAAAAGTATTGAGGGATAAAATCACGTAAATGTTAGATTTCCTAAGATATTTGAGATTAAAAATTTAATGCTTAAATATAACTGCTAAATAATAAAGATGCACCTACCTACCTAATATTTCAATTGTTTTATAGCACACCATCTACCTTACTTTATTTTTTACTTTGTACTTTCAAAACATTCAAGTATCAAAATTAGCTCGTTCAACTAATAATCGAACGGGGATACGGCTTCAAAGTGTGCGTAAGTGTTTTGTTATTGTGTGCAGGCCGAAACTGGCATCTATCAAATTGTATATTCGTCCTTAAAGGTTAAAAAATGAAAAAATCCCCACGGACCGCGGGTCACACCGCGGGAGCGCAGGTATTATTTACATATATTTACAAAATACTACAGGATTAGTCAAGCCATCTAAGGATCAAAGCTATTAGTCAAGCCCTTAAAACGAGTTTAGAGTCTCCTCCTGTAAATTACGTGATATACCTACTACGAAAATTAAAATGTTCCACGAACATAATTATGAGTAGGTAGGTTATGGGTAGATACTAGGTAGTTATGGTACAATCAGCAACGAAAGTCGATTAATATTGTAAGGTGCATTGGGGTAATTACGAAAATGGGTATATTCCGAAAATCCAAAATATCTAACAACTAATGCGATATTTTCCTGCTGGCAGCATTGGTCTAAACGCCATCTTGATTTATCTCGCCGTGACAGTCGTCGTGAGTCTCTAGTGTCAACACAACGTGCGCAATGGAATTTTTTTTGAAACTAGTCATTTTCGCGCAATTTTTGATAATTCGCAATAGCCCCAACTTATTTATCTCGGAATTCTGGTAAGTTATTTAAACAATTGTTGGTTTTTATGATAGATTATAGTTTTTTGCGAATTTTTGAGAGAAACACAACGTCCTAGCTTTGTTTTTAATTTTTATTCGTAATCACCCCATTGGGGTTATTCCCATTTATCATTAACCCCACTTATCTTTTCTATAAGAGAGTTGTTTGGGGTAATTCCGAACTACAAATATAAAAAAAAATAGATCAGCGAGACTAATGGTTTTATTGGTCATGTTTTGTGTCAGGGGCAACTACGATTGAAAAAGAAATGTAAGCCTTCGGTCAGAGTGCCATAGAATCGACTTTTGAATGGTTTCGGAATTGCCCCAAGATAGTTCGTAATTTCCCCTGTACCCTAAAAATATTATTTAATACTTCAAATGCTTTATTGAACGAATCCAACTACAATTCAAGAGTTTAATAAATTAAAAAGCATAAATCTATTCACTACGTAATGAAAGATGTAACGATAATTGCTGTAAATACAAACTACTTTGAATAATTAACCAAAACATTGACCTCGTGTCATCTCATAGAAATTTCTATCGGAATTACCCCAAAGCACCTTATGTTTCACAAATCTGAATATGAATGAATGAATGAATGAATGAATGAGAACTCTTTATTGTACACCTTAAACTATGAAACAAAATAATAAGTATAACAAATAATGACAATGTACAATGGGCGGCCTTATCGCTAATAAGCGATCTCTTCCAGGCAACCTTTGGATGGAGAGAAACTCAGTGAAAGAAGGATTGGTCAGGTGTATAATGAAAAGAAAATGAATTTAAAATTGTTAAGTATAGGCTAAATACATATAATATGTACAATTAACTTATAAACTACATAATAATAGGTACATAATATTTATAAGATATAAATAAAACATATTAATCATTAAGAAGAGATAAAACATTTAATAAAACATACACGAATATTTCAGACATCCGTAACATCATGACCAACATTTTTACTAATATTTGAAGATAAAGTCTTGGTTCATAATAATTTTCCAAGAAAAGTTATTTTTTTCTTGGTCGAAACAAAAGCCATTATAAAAATTCCAACTGTTAATCGACTTTCGTTGCTGACTGTACTGTCAGAGAAAAAAGCAATAACGGTTTTTAATTTTTATATTATGTGAGTATTTAATTACTCGTTTTACTTAATGTTAGGTACCCTACCTACCAAATTGTTTTTCGAAATATTGACCAATAACACTGTACCTATAGGGCTATAGCTAAGAAGTAGGTGACCACAGTATAATACTTATTATAATTTACATAACCGCCTTCGACAAGCTTCGTCGTAAACAACATATTAGCATAGCAGCTTTTCTTAGCTAAAGGCCAAACCTCTAACTACCTACTTGCTACAAATACCTAACAAGTAACAACCAAGTTGGTAGAAAGGAACTTAGGCTGTCATATTTCCTGAATAAAACTGAATATTTTCGGAATACAGCCTTCTTTATTGATAACTTAGGTAGGTATGTTACCTTAAAAACACTCTGTTTGTCCTTCAGCAGTGGTCCATCGAACAAATGTGAGACTACGTACAAATCCAGAACCAAATCTCCGATCGCGACGCCTATGTGCTTTTGGGTCTGAAAAGCAAAATATACGCTCATAAATCTTACAATATTGTAGGTATGTACGGTTAGCGTCAATAACTGGTAAGCCCCCTGCAGTACAATCCGCTTTGACGGTGACTGTACATTAGCAAATATTCAACATCCATATCCATACTATAATATTATAAATGTGAAAGTAGCTCTGTCTGTCTGTTTGTTACGCTTTCACGCCTAAACCGCTGAACAGATTAAGTTGAAATTTGGCATAGTTAAAGGTTGTATCCCAGGGAAGGACATAGGCTACCTTTTATCCCGAAAATATGAAAAAATCCCGAGGGACCGCGGGTCACACCGCGGGAGCGCAGCTAGTAATATTATAAATGTGAAAGTAACTCTGTCTGTCTGTCTGTTTGTTACGCTTTCACGCCCAAACCGCTGAACAGATTAAGTTGAAATTTGGCATAGTTAAAGGTTGTATCCCAGAGACGGACATAGGCTACTTTTTATCCCGAAAATATGAAAAAATCCCGAGGGACCGCGGGTCACACCGCGGGAGCGCAGCTAGTAGGTATATAATTACACTGTTTCATTTTCTCTGATAAAGAAATGAGATAAGACTGACATTTAAAGAACAAATATCCTAAAATAGGTACAAATATTGACGTTAAGTTTAGAAAATGTAAGTAAATACGAGGTACCTACCTACCGACTTATGTAATTCTAAACTAATAATGTACATAGGTGCAAACAAGATGCAATATACCTCAATCTCTAGGTACATTAAAATAAAGAATTGCATTGATATTAAAACACCGGTTCGTTCAATGACCGACACTCCTTGCAATGTCAAAGTAAAACATCTGATTCTAAATTCTAACCAAAATAACTACAAAAGTAGAAAATAGCTACTCACATTATTTGGAGACGTGAATACTCCGTATGGCAGATTTTCGATGGGAAAATCTGTGTCCGGAGAATATTCCACGAATGATTTCATTTTCACGTGCGCCTTCGTTGGGTATCACTGGGAATCTGTTGCTTATTCTGTCTAGCCGGCTCGCCGCTCGGCGTAGGTAGTTTTATCAAGTTGTTTGACATACTGAGTGAGAGCCTGAGAAGCGTGTTTGAAACGTCTCTAAACTTGTTAATTTACTAGAATTTGTCACCGGCGCGGCGTGGTCACAGTGGCGTAGCTACCCTACTTACATGGAGAAATTAAACAAGTTTAAAATTATGTCACTTGAAACCCGTCGTCAATACCTCGACTTGATCATTCTCTTCAAAATCATACACTCTATAACTGTTTCCCCTAGCTTACTAGCTTCTATCAACTTTAATACCAAACCAAGATCTCGCCATCCCTTTCAGAATACTTTTGCCCTAAAAGTCTACGCTAACAACACGTCGTATTTTAATCCGATTGTCAGAATGTGTCGTCTATATAATGATTTGCTAGTAAACAACAGCGATAACATTGATATTTTTAACAAAAAATTGTATAGTTTCAAAAAAGATGTCATAGCTGCTCTCAATAAGGAGAGTTTATTTAACATAGAGTAGTTTTTTTTCTTAAATTCTTAGCATATGTATCAATTTTTTTTTTTTTTTTTTCGTTTTAACTCTAGATTCCTTTTCCTTTATTATATAAATTCTGTTGGTTTGGGAAGTATGTAAGTATTATTTGTATTAAAATTACACAGAACTGTTTTGTATTTAGTTTATGCTGTGTACACATGTTTTGGGATACAATCTAGTTCTTTAATTTGTAGCTTATATATTGCTTGTCTGTGATTGTGTTCTGTTTTGTGTGCCATAATAAATAATAATAATAATAATAATAAAAAAGTAGCTACCGAATGGCTAGGCGGTGCAGTGCACCGGGGCCCCCAAGCTCAAGGGACCCTCAGACTTTATGTCCCGAGGGTCCGGAAGGTTTTGTTCTTAGGAAACTATAGGTATGATTATTTTGAAAATAAGAACAACATTATTAGTGCATTATTAGATTTTTTAAATAGTTACCGAGAAAATGACGAATCAAATCAAAGTTTTTACAAAAAAATAAATACATTTACATTTTGCCACACCCTGCATATTTTGACTTTATAAAACCTAAACCGTTCAGTTAGGGCCCCGGTTTATTTTGCACCGGGGCCCTTGGCTACCTAGCTACGCCACTGCGTGGTCACCGGTTTTACAAACAAACATATTAGCTACTTACCTGGTTTTAATAAAGAAATATGAGTAGGTACCTATAAACCTACTAGCATCTCCATCGTTTTGACTATTTAATGACTGATTAAAATACATGTTAAAATGTAGTTATGCAAATATCTAGTTTCATGAGGAGGTGTGGCTTAACGAGGTCAAGTTCACCTTAATAGATCTTCTATCGTCACATTTCCATCAGATGGCTAGTTCAGTTAAAATTAAAATAGCTAAATAAATAGGCTATGATTTTACCTACTTATGGAGTTTGTTTTTTAAAACTGATTATCCTAATTTTTTTAGCAAAGCCAAAGAGAGCAATGATTGTCAAAGCTATTTTTTATGTGCGAAGTCAATTTTGTCATCGACTGTACGCTGCAACATTCATCTTATAAATAACAGATATATTTCAAAACAAATCCATTTATTAATAACTACCTACCTAACTTTACTGCTCTAGCTAGGTAAAGTACCTCTACCTACCAGTCAATGTCTAATCTAAAAGGGTTCTGAGCCCTTACTCAGATTCTAAGCACAAGCATCGATTTGTCAGTTCTGTTCGCTATGACGAGTCCTGAAACATTGCTTGAGATTCACGCTTGTGTGAAGGCTCTGAAGGCCCAGTTTCTACTTGTCAAAGTGCACTCTTGAATCATAGAGGTCAGCTCGAACCGCCGGCCGCTCCCCGCGCACACGACTGCGAACTGACGCCGGCGTGGGGCATTCCGCGACTGCCTGCGAACACGCCCTACACTGTAGTTACAGTAGGTACCTACTACTTTTAGAATAGAATAAAATATAATAATAATAATAAATAATGCTGGACTTTTCACACAGCATCATCTAGCCCCAAAGTAAGCTTGAGCTTGTGGTATGGGTACTAGATGACTGATAAACTACTTATATACTTTTTGTTTGTAAATACATACATATTATACATAGAAACACCCAGACCCGAGACAAATATCTGTAGGTCATACAAACATTTGTCCCGCGGCGGGGATCGAACCCGCAACCTTCTGCATCGCAGGCGGACCTTCGCCCACTGCGCCACAGAGGTCGTCGAAAGAATAGAAATTCTATTTTAAGAATAGAATAGAATAGAAAATGTTTTATTTGCAACGATAAGTAGGTTTTGCAACGATCAGTAGGTATTTGCAACGATAAGTAGGCTTTTGCTACTACATTAGTAAGTGTACGCACAATCGTTATTTAGCTCTCTGAAGTAGCTGCGCAGAACTCATTTTTGATGACGCCTAAAATCGTGCTATCTCGCTTACTCTACCAAACCTGCGCAATCGTCTATTGCACCTAACTTCAGAGAGCTAAAGATCCGTTGTATACCTACTTACCTTCAAGTGCGTATACAATCGAGTGACGTCAATTCTAAGTACGGAACTCTTCGTGTGCGAGACTCGCACTTGGCCGGTTGAAAGTTAAAAAAGCGGGAATACTGAACCGAGTGATGCGTTTTGGCTAAAATGCACTTTTATGGTTTAGGCGGGACGGGACGGGCATCCACAATGCCTGTTGTGTGGGATACTTAGTTAATGCAATAGATTGTGACTAATTCTACTGAATTTCACATGCTATTCTCCTTCAATCACTTGATCGAAGCTATTCTCAGTGGGACGCTAACTTTGTGGCGACCTCTATCTACCATCGCCTGAACTACAAGCTGAACTATAAGCTGAACTTCAAGAGATGTCAATTACAGCGACGTACTTCGGAGCTGTACAACTAGATGGCGATAGGAACACGCAAAAAGTAATAACTATGTCTATATCTGTGGAAAAATCTCTGAATCGCGCTGACGAGTTTACTGGGAACTTATAACCTATATAGAACTATCCGACTATAACTGTCGGCCGAAAGGCCCTAAGGTAAGTGTGCCAGTTGGGCAAACCTTAGTGAGGCGAGTACTCCCTCTTTGTCATAACTTGGGGGAATACCATTCTACCCCCAAAGTGGTGACCCCGACGTGATATCAGTAAATATTTTAAGTCTTAAACAACGATTAAGTACATATTTTTATTCATAGTTGTTTTATATCTATTTTTTTTTAAATAAACTGAATTTTAGATACTTACTTAATTAAAAATATTAAAATACTGTAGGTAAGTAATACATAATAAATATATTTTTTCAATATTACAGCAACAATTTAAATGAAATTCTTTGAAAATCGATTTTTTTACATATGTAGGTATTAATACTTATGTAGGTAGGTACTTACTTAATATTACCTAATTATTAACTAGGTACCAATCTACATCTGAGTAGAAAATCTAGATATTAAAATTCATCCATCTATCAACATTTAGTTAATACCACTTAATACATAGATTTAAATACTTAAATAAATAAGCTACCATTCTACATAAAAACAAATAAAAGGACAAATCCTCACTATAGGCACCGAATACAGATAGGAACATAGAAATATTTGTTATTAGAATGTTATAAACTAAGATATGATTTATAAATGAACTGTCTTTCTTCCTTCGCTTCCATTTTACCAACATTTAAATAACGGATCCTATTGCAGGTCACAATCCACCTCACCTCACATCACACCTATTCCAAGATTCATCCGGAAGTTCAGAACAGGACCTTGATTCATAATACAGCGGAATACATTCGGTTCGGAATCCACCGACAGCAACCAATCACAGTGCAAGAAACGTCAAATTCGAAGCAATTCCTGTGATTGGTTGCTGTCGGTTGATTCCGAACCGAATGCATTCCGCTGTATTATGAATCAAGGGCCACAAGTGTGATCGAAACACACCCACTCATCAACTTTTAGATTTACCTCCCTGACAACACTTTCGTACTATGCACCTTTTTTTAAAGTAGTAAGTTCTATTTTGTTTTGTGCTGGCAACCATACTTTTTGGTTGGCAACTCGACGAGAGAAGCTGATGACAATGACAGCGTGTGACGGGAGTTTCGGCGGCGGTCGGGTGATTGGAGTTTGTTGTTGTTGAAAAATAACGAAGTAATTGATAAAACATTGGAAGAGAGATAAGAGTTAATATTTGCTATCTTGAAAAGCTGCGCGCTGTATCGCGTGGTGGTGTGAGTTGAAATCTATTATTCTATCTAAATCTATTATATACTAAGCCAACTTGGTCATGGAATTTTTGTAAACATTGGACTGACAGTTCTTTCACTTGACAGCAGAAATTAACCAATGAGGAACAAGACGTCAAAACGGAAATTCCGGAAAGATGAAAACTCTGTGATTTATATTTTAGTTTTCGGTAATTTAGTGAAGTTTTGTGTATTCCATCCATTATTATGAATCTTCATAGCAGGCAGTGACGTAAACATTGAAAATTGTAACAAATCGTGTAGAATTAACAAGTAAAACATCATAGTTTGGTGAGCACTGAACATTACGTGAGTGACAACCCTAGACAAACTCAGCAATCAGCTGATCTCCAATGTTTACAAAAATTCCATATCGAATTTGGCTGTATGTAGTATAAGTGGTCGTCCACACTACGTGTCAAACATGAAACGCTAGGCTTCCGCCTTAGGCTCGCAGTGTGTCCAACCACATAAGAGTTATAGCAAGAACCCTGTTCTCATTTTCTAAAGCTACAAAATAGGAGGAAATCTTATCTACACAATGTGGCATCGATTTGCTGCAAGGTAGGCAGGGCCAGCTTAAGTTTCCGTCGGTAAGCGGGATCGGCAGCGATTGGATTACGCTCTAAATAGATTGTCGTGAGTTTTTTGTTGTTCTGGAGGTGATCCACTGACGACCATTCAGCGATTTGGTTGTCGTTTAGCTGTGGATAAGATAAATATAAAAATGGAAGGAAATCAGTATGAAAAAACTCAGCCTGATTCTAGATGCCGAGGGGCAACCGAATGCTTCTACAGTGGTGTTATCTTTCTCCCCTTAACTCGCATCGACATTACGGTTTGACATGATTTTTGATACTAATGTATAGTACGCAAAACCGATCTTTAACTGTCTGAAGTTAGGTGTTTGCGCGAGTAGGCGAGATAGGACGATGCAACAAACTAAGCGAGTGAGCGAGGCAGCTATACAACGCTGTCTTCGTCTTTTAGGCGTCATCAAAAATGGGGTCTGCTACTTCAGAGAGCTAAAGATCGGCTGTGCGTATTGTACTGCGCATTGAAATGTTTAACTTCAGAAATGTATTTGTATATTACTTTTTTAATCAAAAACTTATCTAGATCATAATTCTAGGACACATTAAACCATACAAGGTTTGTCTTGTGTCGACAGTGGGGGTAGATAGGCTGTAGTGTCTAGAATTATTTTTTTCCCCTTTTAATATCTGCAATCGGCTACAGGCAGATAATTTCGTTGCAGTCAATAGTATAGTATATAGATACAAAATGCTTACCCAAAACTCTTCCAATTCGGTCAAATGCCGGACGTTTTCAATCACCGTTATTCTATTCATAGCTAGATCCAACGTCTGCAGTTTGACAAGGTTTTCCAAATTCTCTATAACAGTTAAACCATTCTCCGATATATACAACTGGTCTAGCTGTGTCAGTTTGTCTAAATTCTCAATCTTAGTGATACGATTGTTTTGTAGCACTAAACAATCTAGTTCTGTGAGTTCTTCCAAGTTCTCGATCTTGGATATTTTGTTCTTGCCCAGGTATAGTTGTTTCAGTGTCTTGAGACCTTCAAGGTTTTTGATTTCCTGAAATGATTAATTTCCTATTTAGTGAGATTATGAAGTGAGTTCGTATGATAAACAGTAAGTTCGTATGAGTCAATGACCAACTGTGATGACGGAGTTTTTAGGCCGTCTTAAGCCTCCGTCATGGCTTAACTTATAAAGCCGCGACCGACAATTTAACGTGCCCTCCGAAGCACGGAAGCGCTCAGATGAACACACAGACCGTTTCGAACGTTGTTTAACTTACAGAGTTTATGTTCTACAGACAAAACTTATTTACTTGACTGTAAGCTGCATTGATCAAGTGATCACTGGATACCTCGAAACACTGCTGCTTATTACATAAACCTTAGTTGAACCCCATGTTGACACATGTCACAACAAAACTTACCACAAAAAAGCGTTCTATGCGCGAGTATTTTAAGATTGTTTTTCTAGGGACAGTTTCTTAGTTAGTCTAAGACGGAGTAGAACATTTCTTAAATCTATGAGTTTAAGATTTGACAGATACTTTTAATATATCTTGAAGGATAGTCCCAATATCCTCGCCCTTATTTTGCTTAGTAAATTGTTATAATGACATTGTTATTTTAAGAAGTGTTTGATCCTTACCCTTATCCTATTATCTCCTAACTCAAGTAACTCCAGCTTGGGCAAATGGTTCACATTCTTAATTTCCGCTATCTTATTGGAGCTGAGGAACAGTTTCTTAACATTCAGCAATTTCTCCAAACCAGCAATCTCTTTTATTCTGTTGAAAGACAGGTCCAGGATTCTGCAAGAGAATTATGGTTTTGTAGGTAAAAACGCGAAAAGAGACATTCTACCTTATCTTCTCTGAAATAATTCTTTGCAAATATCTAGTTAGTCACTTTTTGCATGTATGTACAGTCAACCCCCGCTTTACGCGAGGTTCCGTTCCGGACAAAATCGCATTAAGTGAAATTTGCGTATATCGAGGTATCTTACCAAATATATCATAAAGTGCTTTAATTTCAAAAATAAATCAAAATCAGCATAATATTATAAAAAAAGTTTTCCTACATTTTAATCCTCAGAATACACTGAGGTCTCTGAGTTTTTCTAAGTTACTTTGTACAAAATAAAGCAATTAATCAATAGAGAACCATTTAGGTCATCTATCTCATCATCAGCAATTATTGAATTCGTGTTAATATTGTCTAGCGCAATAACGCTACGAAGGGTAAATTAGCGCGAATTTTTAAGATCGCCTTATAACGAATTCATGTTTTGCGGGGTCGCGTTAAGCGGGGGTTTATTAGTATTAGACTTACTGCATGCAACCTATCAATGACTGCAATACCATAGAGACAGTGGGATATCAACTGGTTGACTCACATTTTTCTTCACTGGTTATAACTTGTGTTGCAATGGGATCTATTTTAATTTAGGAACCTTGATCGATTATCGAACATGCCGGTCCCATAGGTCTCTCATTTACAAAACTATTCCTCCAATATCCTGAGGGTGCATAGAGCATGATGGCCGCATCAGATGTCTGAGCGGCTAGCACGCTCTGCCACAGACCCACATCTAGCCAGTTAATCTTACATAAGTTAGATAAATTATTTCTCATAGAAATGCTCCGAACACATTCCATAAGAAAGTGGTATACGTCCTCTCTAACCCGACATATTTTACAGTTAGGGCTGTCCACCTTCTTCATTAGATATTTAAACCCGTTAAGTGGCATGTGTCCAGAGCGAAGTCTACGAGCTCATGAGTAGAGACTCAATTTAACGTTCGCGAACCACGGAACATTACTCCAATAGTTGCAAAGTAACTCAAGGCTTCTAACAATCCTTTTTTACTAAAAGCCATTTTACCTTGATTTTTACCTACCACCTGATAAAGTGCTACTTACTCTAAATTAACAAGGCAGTCCAGATTCTCAATGACAGTGATCTGGTTGTCATAGAGCTCCAATTCAACTAGTGTGGTAAGTGTACTCAGACCTTCAATCTTTTTTATCAGATTCCACCTTAAATACAACCTGAAATTTGATACAGATATTTAAGAACACATCAAAAAACTTAGGCCTTAAAATCTTTACTAGATGTTTTTAACAGCATCAGGATATCTATGCCTACGCTCAATGTGACGCTGTAGTGCCTGGGACTTTTTTTAGATGGAATAGGCTTGCCCAGGGTCAGACTGGCGCAGGATAGGGAAGGTTGGCACAAGCGAAGAGAGGCCTATACCCAGCAGTGGGATGAAAAAGGCTGTGGATGACGATGATGATGAGGCTTGCCCAGCACATAAACCATCCTCAACAAATTTACTATTCTACTCTAAGTGGTTTTTATTACACTTGTTAATAAATAAAATACACTACAAACATAAGTATACTTTATTAAAGTATAGTCTCAAATTGAATGCTTAGAGCCAAGGCGAAGCCTTTGTGATCTCAATCAATTTAGTCAGAATTGAAACGACATTTTGTTAATTAATATGACAACATGATGTGATTTTAACTGATGGAATACTATAAACAGGAGTTATATAAAAAAAAAAAAAACTATTGGAAAAAACTTATAGAACTAATTAAAATACATTCCATGTACACACCTTGGGTAAAGCAAAAGTATCCGCGAGGTAAATACCTAACCTATTTATCGGAGATTAGTTATATTTATTATATGGAGATAGGTAAGCCAATTCCATCTCAAACAATGTCCCCGGCACTACAGCATCCCGTTGAGTGTAGGCATAGGTTGCTTCCTGACGCTGTATTAATCATCTAGTATAGATGTAAATGCTTGTATGGAGATGATTACTTGAAATAAGTTGAAGCCCTAAAAAGTATAACAGCTAATCATAATAATTATGTAGCTAATTTATGCTTTTCTTATTATTATTATTACCAATAATTGTAAAGCCTTGATGATGAGTCACTATTATGAAAGTGTGGAACGAAACTAAGCTTAGACCACTTTACTTCTGTTACACCTGGTTCTCCAATGACTCACCTCTGTAAATTCCGAAGCTGCTCTAGATTTTCGATTTTTCCAATCCTGCCGTGGTTCAGATCGAGTTCCTCAGTATGCTCGTTCACTACTATAAGCTCCTGTGTTTCACCTTCCTTCGGCGGTGGCGTCGCCGGGGGCTGAGGGCTTCCTTCGTGTTCCTGTTTATCAGTTTCGTTAGACTTCGTAGACTCTTGTTTATCTCCGTCATTTTCTGCACCAGTCTCCTTTGGAGCTTCGCTAGTCGATGTCGGTGCGTCGTTAGAGTCTATTTGAGAAGGATTTTGGTTATTTTAGCGTATTATAATTAAAGCTGAGAATTTTAGTAAATACTCACCGGCCATCGTGGGTTTTGTTACTTCGTGTACTTGTTTTCTTTCGATTGAAGAAAGATTCGTTCGTAGAGTAGGTAAATTTTGTTGTGTAAACAACAAACAGATGTGAAAGGAAACAAAATTTAATTGGTATTTATTTCAGCGAAATCGAATCGAAATGAGACGAATCCTCAAGACAAAATCCGCCTCGCCTCGAGTCGAGATGAATGAATCGGAATTGTATTGTTCACGAATCACGATCACGTTGAATCTTTACTTAGGTACGTCAAGCAGACGTAACCGTAACTATTGTGCTTGGATTTTGACATTAGCAAATTATGTCAAAAGTTTTATCACCTGTCAGCTGTCTCTCAGACTCAAAAACTCAAATGTCGAGCAGCTGATTGTTTGTTGATTGATTTTTATTTCACTCAATGTCAGTCAGCCAGCAGAATTAAATGTCACACGTCACACAGTCACACACACCTACACAAGTTCACTTCACAACAAAACAAATTATTGTTCGCGCCATTTCGTTTGGATTTATTAAAGTTAGATTTTGCATTGAAAATTACTTGTTCTTGGCAATATTTTTGATAGCTATGGACGAAATTGATGAATTGGAACAGTTAGAGCAGCTACTTTGTGCCGACATTGATAACATCGAAGAAAAGAAGAAAGAACCACAAGTTTCAGAAGTTAACATCTTCCTCTCTGAAAGCAACACTGAAAATGAGGAAAGAATTAAAGAATTGGAAACCTCTGTTATTCCCTCCACGTCTGCAGTTCATAATGGAGACACGGATTCATCAGATGATGAAGAAAAGAGGAATTACACAGAAAGGAAATACAATGACTACGGTACGGAGGTTAAAAAGTTGTTGGACAACAAAGAGCATGAAAAGGTTGATAAACGACTTGATTTTGAAACCAGATTGCGGCAGACGAATATAGACATTAAAGTGGAACGTAGAAAGTCATCTTTTGCTAAAAAGCCCGAGTCTACCACTGAAAATAACAACAAAAACTTATTTCGCGCTCCAGAAACTAAAAGTAAAGTATCTGATGTTTATACAGATCCGATATTTGGAATTAGAATAGTGAAGCCTTTAATATCAAGCTCTGCTCTTCTAGATCGCATGCAAGGTCGAGAAGCGATTAACATGCTCAGAGTGAAACGGCATGTTGAAAATGAAGATGTATCCAAAGATTGGGTTATAGCTGGTGTAATAGTAAGAAAAAGTGATGTCAGAAAATCGCAAAAAGGTAGTAACTTCCTTATTTGGACTCTGAGTGATCTAAAAGATGATTTGAAAACCATCTCTATGTTCCTATTCAGCAAAGCTTATAATGATTTGTGGAAAACACCAAATGGAACAGTTGTCGCAGTTCTCAATCCAAGTGTCCTGGACAGATCACAGAACAGTGCGGACCAAGCATGTCTCAGCGTTGACCATACTGATCGCGTCATGATTTTGGGACAATCCAAAGATTTTGGCATTTGTAAAAGTACTAAGAAAAATGGTGAGCCATGCACTGCATTCATAAACCTTAGCCAATGTGAACATTGCATTTATCATGTGAAGCAGGAGTATCAGAAATACTCCAGAAGACAGGAGTTACAGTCTTCAACTATGGGAAAAGGACTTGTCAACTTACAGAAGAAAGTTTTGGGGAAGAGCACAGTAATTTATGGAGGCAAAGCTTACTCAGCATTACCTAGTGGTAATAGTAAGAAAGTGAAAGAAAAGGATTCAAATAGGCTGATGTCTCTGAGTGACTACTATAAGTCTGAAGGAGACAAGTTTATGACCAACAAATCACCTTTTGGAGCTGGTTCTCTCATAAACAACTCTACCTTACTACATAGTCCCACTGCCCAACGGAAAAGTGATACAGACAGGTTGAGCAAACTCACAAACTCAAGTCCTCAATGTTCAATGTCAAGTTTAGCTGAAAGAGTTGCAAATTCACCAAAACTAGGCAAAGGATTCGGGTTGAAAGGCAGTGGTACAATAGACTTGACCATGTCTTATGGCCAAAAAGCAGCAGAAAGAACCAAAGAAAATGCAATAAGACTTATCCAAAAAAGTGGAGGCATTCGTAAAGTAGACCCTAACAACATAAAAGGAACTGAAGCAGGAAAGAAAAGAGCATTAGAGAAGTTGAACAGTAGCGAAGATAGTGATAGCAAGAAAGCTAAACCAAATGAAGAAACAGCCAAAACCAAGGGTATTATGACCGAAAGGTTCAAGAAGATTCTAGAAGCAACATCAGCTCACCAGAACTTGATTGAGCAACATGATGATGATGAAATGGGTAAATACTTCAATAAACTGGAGAAAAAGGAAGCCATGGAAGAAAAAATGCTGAATACTTTCAAGTTGCCTTGTAAAGCAGTTAGATGCGCAAAATGTAAATACACAGCTTTTTCAGCAGCTCAAATATGTAAGGATGAGAAGCATCCACTGAAAGTTCTGGATACACACAAAAGGTTCTTCAAATGCCTCGATTGTAATAATAGAACTGTATCTTTGGAGCTGATTCCCTTGCATTCTTGTAGCAACTGTAAGAGCTCTCGTTGGGCCAAAGCTCCTATGTTGAGAGAGAAGAAAGTCACATCTCTATCAGATGGCTTGTCTATCAGGGGTGAAGAGGAAACTTATGTTGGTGGGAATATTGCTGCTGGCAAAAATATTAACTTATTGGTGCCTGATAACTAAAGCTAAGCCACAAGCTAAGCAGATCTTATCACTATAATTTTGACTAAATTTTTTGCATGTTATTTATTGTTAAAAATAATTAAAATTAAGTAAAATAAAAATCATCATGAAAATAAAGCATAATATAATTTTATTATGAAACTTCCAGTCAATAACTCTGAGCCATTCCATAAAACAGTGTCTTCGATTTTAGACCAGATTCATTTATAACAATCTCGTCGCGCGGTTTAACTATGGGCTTTTAAAAATTTTTACACAGCCTTTACAATAAATTACTACACCTTACAAAACTGATCAGTGGAGCTAACAATAACGTGACAATAATGTATCTTGTGTTAAGGTATACCAATCTAAATGTATTTACAAAAAGTTCAGTTTACTGGGCAGTGGTCAGATCATAAAATTTTAATATCCAAACTACTTAAGAATATTACAAAAACCAATATTTTTAACCAATACATAGTTCTTCAACTAAATGAGGACACTCAATCATTGTTATTTTACATCTGACAGATCCAATTAGACAGTATCTTCAGGATAAAACCATCAACATCTTGATTTCACGCAGTGCTGTGCGTCAAACAATTACAAATCATTACCAACAAGGATTGTATTAAGGATTACCATATACATATTTAGTATAATTAGATCTTTCAGCGAAATACCTATTCGAGTGCTGCAAGCGGCTTCGCTTACTAAGTTTATATAAATTGTCTAAAGATCATAAACCCATTAGATGTCACAATCAGCTCAACCATAATTGAGTAACAAAAACATTATTATTTCTTCAATATCAGTAGAATGTAACACATTCAGGACCAGTTGCATAATAAACAATTCTACAATTGAGTTTAGCTAGACATTTATCTCTAAGTTACCATTACAGAAACAACAAAAATAAAGTTCTCTCACATTATATTATGCAGTCGGTCCACATGTAGAGACCACTGCCCAAAGGTGCGTTCAGTATAAACAGTTTCAATATTTCATTCCCACTCGGTGGTCGCCGGTGGTTTCGGCGTCAGATCGTACAGAACGCGAGAGATGCCCGGGACATTCATCAGTTCCATACGCATTTTGTCGACAACCTGTAAAAAATAGAGCATAAATTCATGAGAAATTAGTTCCGTAAACAAATTATACCATCACCACACCACATATGATGATAAAAACTGTTTTTAAATTCTCACACTATCTAGGAACATCAACATTCTTTCGTGATTTTTATGAAATCTCTAGCATACCCTACAATTTGGATGATAATCAGTGAGTCTGTCACGAAATTCACGATTTTCAGAACCCAACAAATCTAGAACCATATGATACGGTGTGTTTGAGTCTAACGAGGACATCATAATCCTGAACATATTAGCTAACTAGAAACATCCGGACCGAAGTTTGAACCAAAATACGACGAAACGCTAAGAGAAAAGGGAAGTAAGTGCCTCACTTCTATTGTCAGGTATTGGCGATGCCTCGCTTCTTTTTGCTACAGTATTTTTCACGTAGTTCACGTATCGCTGACACATAGAACTTTTACGTTTTACGCTAAACAAAAATGAACATAAAAGAAATCTAGTGCTAATGCTACAAGATACAACTTAAAAAAATAAGGATTTCATATATTTCCTTTTTTAAAATTTCAGATATTAACTTAGAAGAGTCCCGGAACCTGCGTGAAAAAACTATAAATCCATACTAATATTATAAATGTGAATGTAACTCTGTCTGTCTGTTTGTTATGCTTTCACGCCCAAACCGCTGAACAGTTTAAGCTGAAATTTGGCATAGTTAAAGGTTGTATCCCAGGGAAGGACATAGGCTACCGTTTATCCCGAAAAAAATGAAAAAATCCCGAGGGACCGCGGGTCACACCGCGGGAGCGCAGCTAGTAGCTAGATAAATAAGATAAACACTCACCTCCTGCGGCATAGCATCTGTGCCAGGCAGAGCTGCGACGCCGGTCATAAAGTCGGAGGTGACGAAGGGCCGCAGCACCAGCGAGCGCTGGCAGGAGGCGGCGCGCACGCCCGCGTCGCGGTCGAAATGTATCGGGATCAGGACAACCGGCATCTGAGCTATTTTGTTCGCGCAGCCGCTAGATGTCAGCACCTGTACATTTTAAACATGAAGAAGGAAGAATTTTGTGATCATAAGAAAAAACCTCCGTGGCGCAGTGGGTGTAAGCCCGCTTGGCACGCAGAAGGTTGCGGGTTCGATCCCCGCTGCGGGATAAATGTTTGTATGATCTGCAAATATTTATCTTGGGTCTGGGTGTTTCTTTCTATGTATAATATGTATGTATTTACAAACAAAAAGTATATATGTAGTATATCAGTTATAAGTGGTTGGATTGTGTGTACACAGAGTGAGTGGAAAAGAACACATGTTGTGCCGACCCCACTTAGCGTGGGATAAGGTCAGGGAGATGATCAGTTATCTGGTTCCCATAGTACAAGTGAATAATATTTTCTGTGTGCTGTCTTAAGGAAATTTAAAAGGCCTTACTGACTTTGAAAATGTATTCCAACCAGTAAAAATTATACCATACATTATAGGATGCCATTACATCAACGAGATCATGTTAGAAATAGCGGCCTCTATCAGCTCATGAGCTGCTAAGATCCTCAAAGAAGAAATTAAGTTCATCTCGTGAAGATTATGTAGATTTTGTTAGACATTAAATGAAAATTGTATACCTGGGTCGCGAGATCGTCTGCCTGGCGAAGAGTTGAGATAACTTGTTGCGTTAGGAAAGTGGGTGTGATGTCTACCACTTGCTCCTTTATTAAACCACCGAATGCGTAGCAGACCCTGCAAAAAGGTATCCCACTCATATTATAAAGCTGAAAGTTTATGAATTTGTTTGGATGTTTGTAAGTTTGTGCAAGGATCAGGCTCAAATGACGAAACAGTTTACAATGAAATTTGGTAAGATGAAAGGTATAACTCCAGAATAGCATATAGGCTACTTTTTATCCCGAAAAACGTTCCTGAAAACCAAAAAATATGTAAAAGGACAACGGGAATATTGCATAAAAACTTTAGCAGTACTCTGTTTGACACAAAGAGCACTGCTCTAAGGTTGCCATGACAACCAGTAACTTTTGACTTTTCAAAATGGCGATGTCATTTCGTTCTACTATGCTTTGAACAAAGCAAATCCAAAAATTAATTCAGTGTTTTGACACAGCTTCAAAAAATTCATTTTCATCACTCATTACATTCTTCTTACGATTATACTACATTTGCCTGACTAAATTGTGAATTGCAACCTTTTACGTTCGTAACGTGCCCTCCGAACAACGTTGGCGCTTATTACAATTCGCCCAACGGATCTGGCTGGCTAGGTTTGTCTGCGCGGAACACAATTTTGTATGAAAAAGCGGTTACTGCGCAGACAAACGGCTAATTTCACGAATGCCTAAATCCGTTGGGCGAACTGTACCAGTCTTATTAGAAAATGAACCGAGTTTAGACCTAAGACTCAAAAAAAAAAACAGTCCCTAGAAAAACGATCTTTAAATACTCGTACATTTTACATTTTACAGATTACACATTTGATGTGCGCCAATTAGCTGGGTGTGTCTACTCCCAAGCATAATAGTTAGTTTTGTTTTTACGCTTTTACTTTGAAGTTTTCTTTTAAGAACGGAAAAATATGTAACTAAAATATACCTGTTTACGTTGTGACAGACTCGTGGTATAATCTTGGCAAGATAGTGCATGTCCTTCCAATCCGGCGGGTATTCCTCCGTCGATAGTGCCACCGCATAGCTGTATGTTCGCGCGTCACCTGAAATTCCAGTGTTTATTATTGCTTATTTTAGACTGGGTACAGTACGCACAGCCGGTCTTTAGCTATCTGAAGTTAGGTGCACTAAATGATTGCGCAGGTTTGCCCGAGTAGCGCGTATACAACGCTGTCTTCACCTTTTAGGCGTCATCAGCTAAAGATTGGTTGCGCGTATTGTAACTTATTTGATGTCATACAAGAGTATTATGTAGTTCAAACGATGCAAATCTACATGCATCCTCTTTTGCATACATACTATGCAAAAGAGGATTTATGAAAGCATTCGTGATGGAAGCCTAACTGTCGGTTTCCGAGGTAATTTTGTTGCTATGTCATTTTTTTATGACAAGTTTCTGATCTGACGCTATGAATAGCAAAAAAAGCCAATTGATCAGCTACCCCTTGACTCTTAGAATTTACTGACTGGCAACTTGAAGACCGACTTGACCACTCCCTGAACTGACCCAGCTCGATCATTTAGCTCTTATTACAATACCAGAAGTTCCATATTACCTTGCACGCCAACAGAGCGCAGCGGCAGAAGAGTAGCTGCGACGGGCGACTTGGAAGAGATACGTTTGAGCTCAGCTTGCTCTGGCGCCGTGCTCGCGTTGGCCACACGTCCCAGCAGAGCGTGGGACTTTACACACATCGACGCGTATTCCACCATTATTTTCACTATCACCTGGAAGAAGTAACGTATTAAGAGTGTGCAGGAGCGAACAATTTTGTAGTTATTTATTCCAGAATCTGTGAAAGCTACAACCTTCATTTTTAGGGAAATGATACTTCGAACTTTTATCTTGGATCACGTGTTTTAAGAACACGATTGGTGAAAGTTTTCTAGATAATATATTTTTTGAAAAATACATGTTTTGCACACATTTTGCTATTTATCTCAGGAACAGCACACTTTTTTTGGTGGGTTTTTGTTTTGTCAAAAAAACGTATAAGTATTTCTTTAGTTGTCTTTTTATTTTTCGATTGGTTGTTTAATTAACTTGTGATTAGATAAAAAGTGTTTTGTCGCTGTAAATGACGTTGCGTATCTATAGCTCTGTACTTCTCACACGCCGAACAAATCACACTCGCTGTCCCGCTTACAAAATGGCGGCTCCTGCACACTTAAATGAGTAAAGTAAAAGCATACGCAAAGATCTTACAATGCTCTGCGTGACCAATATAACGCTTTTAAGGCACCTGTTGCGGCTCCCGCGTTCTGTAGCGTTTCATGCATGATACAATTTGGCGTAAAAAGACATTCACATTGATACGAGCTATGCGTGCAAGCAACCAATCACAGTGCAAGAAACGTTAAATTCGGATCAATTCCTGCACTGTGATTGGTTGCTGTCGGTCGATTCCGAACCGAATGCATTCCGCTGTATTATGAATCAAGGGCCTGAATACTATCTCTTATCCTCTGATGTGGAAGCTTACACAAGAACTAAATCTGCTCTTTCTTCATTAATTAGTATCAATAGTAGACGGAGTGCCATCAATCTGTTTACCTTAATTTATAAAGTAACAGACCTGAGTCTCTGCGAAGTCCCTCTCCATATAGGGCTCCTCCTGGCAGAGCGCGCGTACCGCCAGGCCGGGCCCCGGGAACGGGTGCCGCTCCACCAACGGCGGCGGGAGCCCTAGCTCGGCTCCTAGCACACGGACCTGCATCAAACATTTCAGATACAATGTGATAACTAAATAATTACGTTTTAAAAACTGAAAAGGAATCCGATCAATATCACAGGAATAAAATTTAAAAGTAATAAATCAATCAATCAGTATATGACCGCTGGGATCACTTAGATTAGTTTTAAAATTATAGTCGGAATGAGGGGAACCCTATTACTTCCCCCCTTCCCTATTTTTCACTGTCTGTCTATCATCAGGCTGTATCTTATGAACCGTGATAGTTAGACAGTTGAAATTTTCACAGATGATGTATTTCTGTTGCCGCTATAACAGCAAATACTAAAAAACAGAATAAAATAAATATTTAAGGGAGCTTTTATACAACAAACGTGATTATTTTGCCGTTTTTATAGACAGTGGTACGGATCCCTTCGTGCTCGAGTCCGACTCGCACTTGGCCGGTTTTTTGAACAAGATCTCACCTCATCCTTATGGAAATCCTTCAGCGGCTCAACGACCCGTCCCCTCTCTCTAAGCAGACGCACCAGCTCGGTGTCGTTGTGGTGCGTCTTGATAGTGGCCGCGTTGTTTGAGCAAAGCGACGAGGCTGATTCTATGAGGTCCGGCCGGAGGGTGCCTTGGCCGAGCAGGACTTGGTCCTCTCTGAGGAATTTAAGTTAGCAATGTTTAGGTTTATTTTATTTAACAACAAAATCCACAGCTCTTAGTATCTATGCTTAAACTTATACATATTCCATACAGCCAATAACGGATTTACATTTTGTAGGTAACACATGTAAGGCAACCGTTAAAGAAGTAATTATATTATTATGTATTTACAAACAAAAAGTATATAAGTAGTTTATCAGTCATTCTAGTACCCATAACACAAGCTCTGCTTACTTTGGGGCTAGATGATGCTGTGTGAAAAGTCCAGCATTATTTATTTATTTATTTTATTTTATTTATTTAGGTTAGTAGGTACTTATTCCAACATAGTTACAAAATCACACAAGTTTTCAACCGGTAATACGACACACAGACTACAATTTAAAGAGATAGACACACATCACTTAAAGAAAATGAGCTATTAGTTATTATAACAATTTTATTTATTTATTTAATTAGGTAGGTATAATCCTTTAAATACACTGGTTCGAAAGAAAACCTACAGATTAAACCTACAGGGGCTTATTACGAGAAAATGAGCCGAGTTTAGACCAAGTCTAACTAAAAAACTGTCCCTAGAAAAACGATCTTTAAATAGTCGTATAAAACGCTTTTTTGTGGTAACCGTTTTGTTTTGACATGTCAACATGGTTCAACCAAGGTTTTACGTTTTTATAATAAGCAGCACGTTCGAAAACATGTGTCAAGTGCACGAAAGGAGCCTCTATGAGGCGAACTTAAAATCCTTTCACCACACTGGTTCGAAAGAACTAGTGACACGATAAGATGACTATCTTAGCATAACAAAGAAGATGACTATCAAAGCTACTTACTGCAGGTTAAGATCCCGCACGGCCTGCTCGGCGACCCGTATGAACACATCGCCGATGATCTTGCGTTTATCTTCGGGCGCGATGGCGTGGCATAGCAGAGGCGTTTGACGCGAGCGGCCGCCGGCGTCACGCACGCACGTGCTGCCTTGTCTGAACTGTGATATTGTTACAATGAAACCTTCTCCGTAAGTTCATATGAGTCAGTAGCCAACTCTTGGTGACGGAGTTTTACCGCCTTAACGCCTCATAGCTAAAGCCGCGTTGACACCATAAGGCTGTCATTAATAAACACGAACTAGGGTGGTATTAGCGCTAATCCAAAGCATAAGGCTGTAGTAGGTCAATTCAGTATTAATAAACAAAGACCAAGGAAGAACTAAGCTAATTCGACTCTACTCTCGGAGTAAGAGTTGCTCCTAGGCGCCACCTAGTATAGAGATGGAGTAGGCAGACGTAACACCAAAAAGTTTTAGAAGAATAAAACCTCTTTGAATAAAACAGATTGTCAAATACAAATTATTGTCTATCTCTGTCATTCATATAATTAATGACAGAGATAGACAATATTTTGAATGATAATATCATTCGTTCATTCACTCTTTTTCTACTAATCCCGATGTAAGGAATGTATTACTCATTCGAGGCTACTACCAGTTTATTAAATAACATCAAAATATTCAAGTTGCTCCTTCGCTACTAAAGAAGTAACAAGTCTGAGAGTAGTCTCGTATTAAGCTAGAATTAGGGTAATCTAATTAATAAGGCCGTCAGAGTATATTCTGACAGAGTGCACTCTGATGCCTCTGATTGGTCGCTCTGACGCTCTGATTGGCCGCCATATGAGTGCATGGCGGCAGCCAATTAGAATTTGAACTGTTTTGTGCGACACATACCAGATAGTTTTATGAAAACCTATATTACAAACCACTCAAGCTTTAATTTCACAGTAACTAACCTGATGTGTAGCATTGATGACGTGCAGACGCACGCCTAAATCCCTGAGACACCGCTCCACTTTGACACTTTCATTCTTTCGCATGAACCCTGAAACAGATACCTTACTGCAGAGCAACTTAAAGCTGAGACTGCTCCTTTTTGGCTAACACACGCTAACACAGACACACACACAGACGTCTTCCTTTTTGTATTACCTACTTTTAATTTCTAAACTTTATTTTACTGTTTTAGTAAATTTTTTTTCTGTTATGGTATTTAGGTAAGTAGGTACTTATAGGTTCATATCTACCTACTTCTATTGTTTGTTAACTGTCACCTACTTACCTCGTGACCTCATAACTTTTGACTTTTCAAAATGGAGATGTCATTTCGTTCTACTACTATGCTTTGAACAATTTTTATTAGTTAAATTAAAAGACTATTTGTGTGATACCTAAATAAGTTTTTTAATAAATAGCGAAACACGTATTTATTATTTTTTCAAAACTACCCAACCCCTTATTTATATTTATCAAAGACAGCAAATCCATAAATGAATTCAGTGTTTTCATGGGTTGGATTGGAACAAGTTAGTTAGTAGTAGTATCTCTAAAGTTTGTATGACGAAACAATGACGACGTCGCGCCCGGGTCTACTAGTCTTATATAGATGTAAAGGCCTATGTTTTTTGTTATGGATCTAATCATACTAAGTTATTTTCATCATAGATTGAATGTTTCAACTTACCGTTATCAATGTGTAATGCAATGACCTGATCCTCTCGCAGCGCCTTGCTGAGGAGGGCCGCGCACACCGTCGAGTCCACGCCTCCGCTTACCAACACCTGAAGAAGGCACAAGTTTTAAGCTAGGTGCATATTGCTGAGTCGGGGTGTGTCGGGGCGCGCCAGAACGCAATCCGTTACGTTTATTATCTTAGACTAGATTCACATTAGTAGGTTATGTTTAGTCATTTAGTCATTTATTTACAACTTAAGCTACACTACAGATATTTTCTTATCTAAGCCGTTAACCTAGTGAGATCTTTAAAAATTAAACTTAACTTAACTATAGAGAGGCACAAGTGGTACAGAAAACAAACAAAAATAACAGCTCTTAATACAAAAATAAAAATAACACAGATAAAAACTCTAACTCATAGAACAGCTAACTTTAAAACTTATGTGGCGCGTTCTGTCGCGGTAAAATCGCTCGACGCTCTTATTAAATTGTCATGATTTTCACAAAAACATGCCTCGCTTACACACATGAGAAAAGCTGTAAGTCTTCTTTAAAAAAAATTCAACTATAGCATAAATTGTCTACTAGTTGTCACAGTTGGTCAGAGCGTTGCCATGGATCGACAAGGCTGGGTTCAAATCCATCTAAGGGTGCAATTTTTATTGCATTTTAAAAATATAAATCTATCTAAAGAGATTTTAAAATATGATGTGTACTTACAAGCACTTTCTGTTCTCCAACAGTGTCCTTAATGTACTGTATACAAGCCTCGCGGCGCGAGCGCAGAGTGAACGAACGTGACAGACCGGCGATGTCGAACAGGAAGTTTGATAGCATCTGCTTGCCTTTAGGGGTTAGATCCACCTGCAGATACAGAACAAATTAGTAAGCTTAATTACATGTTTACTAGATGATTTATACAGCGTCGGGAGGTTACCTATGCCTGCACTCGGACGCTGTAGTGCCTGGGACAACTTAATCGACCTTGTCCACAGAAAAAACATCGTCAATACCTGTGGAGCTGACGTTTTCCTTCACCATATACATTTTAAGCCATCGATGCACGACCGGGATAACTCATCGCGAGGCCAGCACGGCTCATGGACAGAGATAAATGGGAGTAATTGCGTTATTTTAACTGCTTATACTACCTCTGGATGAAACTGCACTCCGTATAGTCTCATCTGCTCGTTGTAGATGGCTGCGATGAGATGGTTGGAGGAATGCGCGCCGATGCGGAATCGTTCGCCAACTTTCTGGACGCTGTCGCCGTGAGTTAGAAGCACTGGTTGCAGTTTCTCAAGGCGACTGGAAGGTAATAATGAAATTGAATAAGGGGCTTATTACAAGAAAATGAGCCGAGTTTAGACCAAGTCTAACTAAAAAACTGTCCCTAGAAAAACGATCTTTCAATACTCGTACATAAAACGCTTTTTTGTGATAACAGTTTTGTTTTGACATGTGTCAACAAGGGGTTCAACCAAGGTTTAACGTTTTTATAATAAACAGCTAAATGTTAAAATGTTAGGACAGACCTTTGACCAGCAGTATAATAGGTTAACAAAAAAAGGCAGGGAATGAGTAAACCAGCCCGCTATGATGCATAGTGCCATGAGAGAAATTACTTACAGATTTTAAAAAGAAACTCAATTATTACTCTGTCCTGTCCATACAAATGGTTGCCAGGAAGAGATCGCTTTTAGCGATATGGCCGCCCATTGTACAATTTGTTTATTTGTTATATTATCTGTATTATGTTCTTGTGTACAATAAAGAGTTAATCTATCTATCTATCTACTCTTATCTACTACTTACGGGATTTGAACCCACAACTTTGCCGATCCGTGCCGCCGCTCTGACCAACTGAGCTAATGGACAATCGACGCCATTTTGTGGGAATGTTAGTATAGTGTCAAGATGTTTGTTTTTGTTATGAAGAGAATGTACTCACTTGAAAAGCGGGCATGTAGTTTCGACTTCCACCTCGTATTGTCCGTCCTCTCGCGCTTCTTTGCGCAGCACCGACCCGCCAAACTCCTTGTTTAGCATTTGCATGCCGTAGCAGATACCTGACCAACAATATTCAAGTCAAAGTCAAAGTCAAAAAACATTTATTCAGTAGGACCGCTGGGATCACTTTGAAACGTCCTCAAACTAGGTGATTCTGCTCCTGTTCCTGATATAATGTACCAACATCAGCCTTCGTCTACTTCTCTTTTAATTTCCTATGGTTCAGGATTTACAACTAATACTACATATTTTTTGTGTTAAACCACACACAAAACTTTCGATTCCGACGGGATTCGAACCCGCGACGATCAGACGATCCTCCTAGCCGGAGTGCCTTACCACTCGGTCACGGAATCCCTGACAAGAGGCACAATCCCATTGGACTAACACGGCTCCAGGAATATGTAAAGGCATAAGTATAACTCACCGAGCACAGGCAATCCAATCTTAAATATGTCGGGATCATATCTCGGGGCGTCCTCGGCGTACACTGAGTTGGGACCGCCGGATATGATGACCGCACGGTACCCTGTCTCCTTCAGGGTATACGCCGGAGTGTCCAACGGTAAGATGTCGGACTCCACGCAAAGCTCACGGACGCGACGGTCGATGACCTGGGGATATAATATGAACTCTTTTTTTCTGGCAGTTTTTGCCCCTGTGCCAAAAAGTAACAGACTCAGGAGCCACGAGCGAGAGAATCGCGGAGATATTATCGTCGTGCTACGTATATCCACTTTCTTAGAATGTTTATGTGGGTGTCTTGGACACACGGCATTGTTGTGTCGGCGATGCAACGAGTGAGCATTTATATAAATACGTCATAAGAAATTAATTCTCTTTATAATAAATTCTCGCACACTAGAATCGGGGAACATACATGGATACCCCTGGGTCAGAGGGGTTTTATTTGTTTTCTTTTGAGGTCACTTTTGGACCAGGTTGGTCATTGTCAATAATTTATTGCGTGGAGATATTGTTCAGTTTATTTATTTCTTTATTTTATTTAATTACGGTTTAATTATATTTTTTCTTTACACATCTTAAAAAAGGTACTGTTGATTAACACTTCAAGGCCAACATCGCAACTACGATCAGGAAAATAGTGGTATTATTTAATAATTTATGTAAGTTTTGTGTTTAAAACTAATCAATTGGACCTCACTTTGATAACCTCTGTAGCAATATGTACCTCAGTTCTTATGAAATAGTGCCAATTCTGTTGTGAATTCTGAGCACAAAAACGCTCAATCAATGCCATAGGAGCCTTTTTGAGGCGCACTTAAAGTCCTTTCACCATACTAGTTCAAAGGAAGTTTGTTAGTGGCCAACACTGGTTACGGAGTTTTGAGCCCGTCTTAAGGCATCCGCCATGGCTTAGCGACTGAATAGACACTAGCTTAGAGAACAAGTGACAGCTTTGATTAAGCTTACCTTGCCATATTGTGATCCAGCATCCAATATGGCGACCCGGTCGCGTCCATGGGTGGAACCATTGGTGCTCCGGTACTGACCTTCTGCACTGGCTGTGTGCATCTCACTGACTCTCCAGCAGCACTGACAAACAAATATTGCAATTATTTTAGATGTACTATTATTAAAAGTTAAAAAGCATTTATTCATTAGGACGATTGGTATCACTTAGAATAATCATTATGAGCTAGCTAGGTAATTATTTTTACTATAATAATATTTTCAACCTATGTTGTCTCACTCATATACATTTATTCACCGTAGGAGCACACATGGTTTTGTCAACTTACTACTAAGTTGCAGTGTCAGCTTGACTATGAGTCTAAGCCATAAAACAGACAGGACGGGCAAACATTATAAAAAACACAAAGCTGGGCTATGCTCTCCTCCAAGTCTTTCCTACTTGGAGGAGACTCTCCTTTGATAGGTTCGATAGGTTCCACCTTCCAATATTTACCTTATTCTAGGCAACATTAACAAAAGTTAAGATCTTAATCTACAGCTGAATACAAATATTAGGATTTGTCAAGGACAGACTCATTTTAACTTTGCATTTTAACAAGGTTAGATAATTTGATTAGTTTCAGCTTATAATAATCTGAAGGTTGAGTCAATTCTTCAGTTCTGTGAACTTCAAATTTCTATAAATATGGTCACAGTACCTTACTTGATAACAATTGATGTATTGATGTAGTTATAGCTAAACTAGCTCCAATGATACAACTTCTAAATAAATAGCTAAACACTATTCCATCACCATCTACTCCCAACAAGCAAATTGTTCCACATGCAAGATTGACATTAGTAGCAAATAAGATGGTAGGATAATTACACTCTATAGTAATAAAAATTAGTATCCATTATTTTTTTACTATGTACAAGTTTAAGCATGATTTGATTACCTACCTACTAACAATATTAAAGAAAGACTACATATTGTCACAGTGTTATTAAAAACATCTACAAATAGATGTTTCAGGAAAAAATGCTACCATAAAATTAACTATCACTTGATGACTGCAATGCCAGATCCTAACATTTCTAGAGCTGTTTAAAAAGACCTCCTTTCATTGTACTATTTCCCAATAATCTAAGTTCTAAAACTTGTACCTTGAACAGGAAATTTCTCAAATCAAACATCACTAAATAAAAACTTCACTGTTTTCACAAAGATGATCATTTTGACAATGAATATGCAATTTTAAGCAAATGTCTTAAAATCTAGGATAAAGAACACTGTGATGCTTGGATGTTCTCCCAAAGATGCAAGTGTCAGAGTATTTATAGCTCAGCCAACGTGAGTGCATGTACAAGATTCTCTGCATTGTTTGTTTGTATGTTTTTCAATAACACTCGGTACATGTTTGTTTTGATTAGGGAGCTACTTTGTCTTTAGGTTTTGTCATACTTTTATCTAGATTGTAAACGTGGGTATGAAGTTTTATTTTTAGAAATGTTAACTGTGTCAGTAATTGATAATGCGACATGTTAATTGTAATCTTACATGACATTATGGGGTCAATGCTATACGGAGGTCAATGTTACATTTCTAATAAGATTTTTACAATGTTGAACAAGATTCTGGAACAAGTAATTAAGTATGCTCAATTGATGGCAATAAATAAGTGATTATATATGAAACAATCCCATGTAACATGTCACATTATAATGGTATTTTCTTGTCGCAAACCACCACATGCAACTTACCAAGATTTTAAGTTGTTTTTTTTTATGTTCAGATGGGATCTGGTTTAATCATGAACAACTTATTGTCTCTTCATGACAGCACGATTGCAAATGTAAGATTTAACTTAACTAAGTGGTAAGGTTAACTAGATAGGTTATCAATGTGTTATTAACATTATTGATATAAAATAGAATTCCATCATGATGTAATGTCAGAATTTTTGCAAATGTGATGAAACAAGTAAAGAAAACGTGTATGGTGGATATACACAGTACACACGCATGTATGAATGAAGCTAATTTCATGGTTACACACAAAGACAAGACATACCTTTCTGGTAAAACAAAACATGATGTTAATATGGAATGCTCAAACATTCTTTCGATAAATGATTTTGTAGATCGAATGATAAAAAATAGATAACAGGGACATAAATCAAACGTATTAATTTCAACAAGAATATGCGGTACTAAAGTCAGGCCGGGACTACGCTATTTTTTATAGTTTGTCAAGTGAAACTTACCACAGATATTTTTCGCATAGGTGCCAATAAACTGCTAGATACTTGAGTGCATTGTTTTTATCTCTAATTAATTCCGAAATTGCGCGTAATGCAAAGGAAATATGAGTGAAACCGGGCTTTGACATTAGTTTCTGGGTCATAGCCGGAGGGACACTTGAACGAAGCCATTTATGCCTAATTTATATACCATCGTTTTTCTGAATTTGAGATGAAAATATTATGGCACTTACCTAAGATAAGATATCCGGTGTTTATTGGGATCTGTTCATCAAAAACACAAAAAATGTGTTTCTCCACTCAACACTACGAATACAAAATTTTAGTACTGAATTTACCCGACAGGTGCGCTTCCAGCACCAGCGACAATGTCAATTTTGACTGCGTTCAAAGTTTTCATTTGATTTTGAATTTTATCTTATTAGCATTTTAGTGTTTCCTTAGTAGTACATAAAATAAAAAAAAAACAGTGCTTATTATATAAAAACCTGCCATCAGAAAAAAATTTACATTTTTGAAGCCAATTTATAAAAATGTTGTAATCCTGAAGACCTATATGATGAAGACCTAGACTTAGATGATGATTTTTACCGATTGGGCGATATAGTCGCTCAGCGACAAAGCCCTTTTTTTTGTGAATAAATAATAATAATCCAGGGTGGACCACCCTGACCACTTAACCGTGAACGCAGTTTCAAACTTGCCTGTCATGTATACGTTTCGGTCCCCTCAAATTTCTAATTCCTATTCCTTCTTATGTTTCGTCAGGAAACAAAATATGACCAATGATATAGTCAAGAAGCTTGTGTGTATAAAATATAAGCTTGGATCTTGGATACAGTTCAACCCATATAGCTTCCTTTGCTGGCAAAAACAATCACAAGGGCAAAATAAGTAGTATGTTTCTCTATGGCTTTGACATCGTCTATGATATGATATGATGATGAGCGTATAACGGAGTGTAGGCAAAATAATGCTTCATTCGACGCACAAGTTTTTACTGTATCTTCTGCCAAGTGCCAAATAAAGCTCAAAATAACTTTGTTCATGAGCGCGGGTGTAGCGAACGGAAAACGCTGAGCTAAAAACGGAACGTAATAAATGTGAATGTTTGAATTGATGACGGACGCTTTATTTGTTGTATTTTTAGTGAAATTTTTGCATTTAGTACTGTAAAAATAATTCAAAATGCCTGATCATTTAGGGGAAGATATGCGAAAAACCAAAGATGATAAGGAGGAACCTGAAAAAGAAATAAAATGTGAGCCTATCAACTTTGTTACTATGGTCTATGTCTAACCTTTAATGTTATTCTATTTTGATTTTCATCTAAACTACTCTTATTCCAGCTCTTGACGAAGGAGACATCGCTTTACTGAAGTCCTATGTAAGTGTTTTCATTAAAAGGATTTTTAAATATTAGCAATGACTGGCATTTTTGATGATCCATTTACTGTTTACCAGGGACAAGGGCAATATACAAAAATCATCAAAGAGGTTGAGGATGGTATCCAGACTGTGATGAAAAGGGTGAATGAACTGACTGGCATAAAGGAATCTGATACTGGTTTGGCACCTCCGGCACTGTGGGATTTGGCTGCTGACAAACAAACTTTACAAAATGAACAGCCTTTACAGGTATGAATGTTGCAATCTATTTGTAAAGCATACATTTTACATTTAGTCTTTCTTAAACTTTCGCGATCACAATTCATCTTTAGAGATATATTTTATCGCGTATTACCTTTATTATTTCCCGATGTTTCGGCTGTATTGCAACAACCGTGGTCGCGGGCGAACTGGAGGTAGGTTAGCGGAGCCGACGAAAAGTGGCGGTAGTTATATAGAACTACCCTCCACTAATCTTCAGAAATAAGATCGGCCGCACGTCCACCATGGCACACTACACTAACAGTATCTTCACACCGAAAAGTCACATTACGACGCGCCTTGCACCTACTTACTTTCGCCCGCGACCACGGTTGTTGCAATACAGCCAAAACGTCGGGAAATAATAAAGGTAATACGCGATAAAATCCTGTAATAAAATATATCTCTAAAGATTTTACATTTACTTTCAATCCGAAGGTTGAATCCCGGCTGTGAATCAATGGAGTTTTGTTTCCTAAAATTTATATGCGCTATAATACAAGCTCGTAATGGTGAAGGAAAACATTGTGAGGAAACCAGCACCTTAGTCAGCTCCACGTATATTGACGTTGTCTTTCCTGTGGGCCAGGCTGACTAAGCTGAGAGGATGGTTTACATGGGCAAGCCTATAAAATCTCAAACAATGTCCCAGGCACTGCAGCGTCCCGTTAAAAGTGTATATAGGTTGCCTCCTGATGCTGTATAAATCTATTAAAGATGTAAAGGCCTAAGTTAATATTATATTTATAAGAAATTAAACCTTAATCAGTAACCAGGGGAGTAAAGAAAGAGTGCTGTGTGTAAGCTTAAACAGTGCCCTGATACAACTCCCCTACAGCAACCCAGCAATGAACAACTTTATCAAATTGAGCTTATTGTTGAAGCTACACATTGCTGTACATTATAATATCTGACAACTGTGTTAAGAGTGGAAAATTAGGGTCTTAAAATGTTCATATCTTGTTTATAGAGCTTATACTAGTAATTGTCCATGGAAATAAAAAATGGCGCAGGAAAACATGATCACAACTCTATTTCCAAGCAGCAGTCAGTAGATACTCTAGAGATCATTTAAATGTAGATCAAGGATAGTAAGAAGCATATTAAAATACTTTGCAATGCCTACATTTGCAGATTTTTTTATCATTGATAAAACTGATTGCCTTTTTATGAAATTGAAATGACCATGTAGGTACAATATGTTTAGTTTGTTGCATCATCCTATCTCGTACACCTGCAATCGTTTAGTGCACCTAACTTCTGAGAGACAACGATCGGTTGTGCGTATTGTAAGGTAATATTAATGCAGAAACCATGACCTAGCCACAACAACTACAAATATTATCGTCACTATGTTATAGGTTGCAAGATGCACAAAAATCATCAATGCAGACTCCAACGACCCAAAATACATAATCAATGTGAAGCAGTTCGCCAAGTTTGTAGTTGATCTCGCTGACTCTGTCGCACCCACTGATATTGAGGAAGGCATGAGAGTTGGGTAAGTGAAACGCTTAAAACTACTTACAGTAATCATGATTTTAGCTGAAGTACCAATGTTATCTGAACTGGCTTAGGCAGTTTACTAACTCACTAGGTCAGATTACTCTAAATCTATCTAGCATTGAAGTGACTACAGGTGAAAGGTAGAATTGAATAGCAATATAATAGAATTTTGATAATCTGCTCAGCTGTTTAAGCATGGAGAAGTAATAAACTTATAATCAGGCTCATTACACACACTTACAGTTTGCCCAACGGATCTAGGCATTCGTGAAGTTAGCCGTTTGTCTGCGCAGTGACCGATTTGTCATACAAAATTGTGTTGAAGAACTGTACATACATACAACAAATCACGCCTCTTTACCGAAGGAGTAGGACCACGGATCACGGACCACTTTACAGACCACGGATCTCCACTTGCTACGATCCTGACACAACTTAAGAACAATTAATTTAAGAACAAGCTCGACAACTGGCTACGAACTAATAAATCAGTGCTCAAAAAGATTAACCAATCATGAACAATCGGACTATTTCAACACTGAGATATAGACATATCAGCAACAGCTGCTCGTCTATCATCGATAAATAAATAAATAAATAAATAAACTTTTCCCTCATTCACTCTCATTACATTCTTTATACATGCTCGCCGGTTTGAGGTATCTTTGACCTGACCTCCAAAATGTCTCCAATTTGATTACACACACATGTATTCATTATTAAGTAAACAAGAATGGCTATACCGATTTTTATGAGGCTCTAATAGCAGAATAACAATTAAACCATCATGATAATCCTTTCTTTTTTGAGGCATTTACGCTGTATGCAGTGTCAGCTATACTATAGTCCTTTTAATATAAGAATGGTTCTGTGACAAGGCTCTTTTATGTTAATTTCTCAAATTATTAAAAAGAAAATAGACATAATCCTTTTTTATTGAAATTGTATCTTTTGGTATTATCACTAGATTTCATTTAGTTCTATGTGTCAGAATAGAAAGAATAGAATTCATTTATTTGCGTGAAGCATGGTACAATAAAGTTCTTAATTAAAATAAAAGTTCTTCATACTCCGTGGTGCAGTGACCTACATGCAAAAATTTAAACATTTAAAACACAATAAATTAAATAATATTCGGTAGACCAGGTGCAGTAATAATAATAATGTCATTCCATACAATAAAATAAGATTACATGAATTTAATTACAAAACATTGAAATTGAATTAATTACAAACATTTAATTACAACATCACAACAACAAAATAACAAAATAAGTTCTTAGAATATCATTTACTAGCTGGTACCCGCGACTTCGTCAGGGATACGTTCCTACGTGAAAAATACAATAGTTTATGTAACTTGATTGTTCCAGTGTCGACCGCAACAAATACCAGATCCACATTCCCCTCCCTCCCAAGATAGACCCGACGGTCACCATGATGCAGGTGGAAGAGAAGCCGGACGTCACCTACAGCGACGTGGGAGGCTGCAAGGAGCAGATTGAGAAGCTCAGAGAAGTTGTGGAGACGCCATTGCTCCATGTAAGTTCTTATCACACTTCTTGTAGTGTCACCAGTTATTTTGAACCAGTGTTAAAGGATTATACGTGTGCCTTAAAGAGGTTCCTTTCGTGCACTTGACAGGTCATGTTTTCGAACTTTTTAGGTTCTACGATATGCTAGTTTCCTCACGAGAGTACTGGCATGGTGCACATAAATTTTTAGTCAGAAAAACTAACCAGCGACTTTCATCGGAAGGCTTCCACTAGACCTTATCACACTAAAGTTAGAGCCAGACAGATTCATGATTGTCTCAACATGATGATCAGACTTCCATCTACTTAAAACATAAATTATGATGTTCAGACTTCGGACTAAATGGGGCATATTACAAGAAAATGAGCAAAGTTTAGACCAAGTCTAACTAAAAAATTGTCCCTAGAAAAACGATCTTTAATTACTCGTACATAGAACGCTTTTTTGTGGTAACAGTTTTGTTTTGACATGTGTCAACATGGGGTTCAACCAAGGTTTTACGTTTTTATAATAAGCGGGAATACGTCTGCCAACTGCCAACTTGTTTTCAATACGAAATGAAGTATTGTTGGCTACAGGGGAGTAAAGAAAGAGTGTTGTACGTAAGCCTAGGCAGCATTCTGATACAACTCCCCTATATTATACTGCAATAGAGAATTTTGTCAATTTAAGCTTGTTGACAGAACTTAAGTGTTGCAGGACACAAGCCTACTAATGCTAGGTGCAAAGCCCCAATTAACAATGGTAAAAAATAGGATTATGACAGTTTCCCGAGGTGCTGTAGACATTCCCTGACAAACCAGTTGCAGAAGCCATGAAGAAGAGAAGTGACATTCTCTCAGATCTTGTATGTATACCCAGGTACTTTGAAAATGTCTAAAGGGGTAGGTAGTGGATGTCCAAATACGTAGTAGGATGATAATTATTTTTAATATATTCATCATAATATTGAATGAAGGCCTCCATTTTTGATTATCCTAATAAATATTTTTTTATTGTAGCCTGAGAAGTTCGTAAAGCTGGGTATCGAGCCTCCAAAGGGCGTGCTTCTGTTCGGCCCTCCCGGCACCGGCAAAACGCTTTGCGCACGCGCCGTCGCCAACAGAACTGACGCTTGCTTCATCAGGGTTATTGGTGAGAACATTTTATTTATCTATCGTTATAATATTATAAGAGAGAGGGCGCTACTGTGCCACGGTAAAAGTCAACTCTGTAGAAAAATATATTTAAAAAAAAGTAGAAGTACATTTCGCAGTTTACAAATATACAAAGTTTAAGTATACTCAGTGATTAAAGTGTACAATTGGAGACAGTGATAATAAAAACCAACTTACATATAAAAGCTTGAAGTGAATCCGACGGCCAGATCTTACCATCCCGAACACTTATTGTGAAGACAGGAAAACCCAAAGTGAACTGGACTTACTTCACTCGGAAAACAGTGCCATTGAACAAAATTTAATGCTGTTTGTTGATTTTTTTGGGATAAACATAACCCCAAAAATAGTGATTTGCAACTTTCGATAAACACGAACACTCAAGCGCCACCTATTACCAAGAAGAGATATCAAATCACCAAGACCTGGTGCCCACTATCGAAATTAATTCAAATCGACCAACAAGTACGGAAGCATACAACCAGAGGGCGCGTGGAACTATCGAGAACTAAAAGCATTTAAAAGTGGTATCTACTACCAAGAAGGCATACTAAAACGCCATTAAAAAGTGCTTCTATCTATAGTTATTCAAGTCGACCAAACAGTACGTAAACGTACAGCAAGAAGGTGCCTAGAGCTACCGAGAACCGAAAAGCGTACACCTAGCGACATCTACTAACAAGAGGGATTACTAAACCGCCAATACAAAGTGGATTTCCGATAGCTACTCAAGTCGACTAAGAAGTACCAAAGCGCATAAAAAGAGGGCGACACAAATCCCACTGCCTTGCTCCGTGACTCTGTGAACCCAAATTGACAAATCAGTTCATAAGCACACAACGAGAGGGCGACGCAAACAACTTTGAACGATCTGAATTAAATTACAACCGGGTTACGAAAAATATTAAGTACATACTTACCTCATCTTGTTTTGATTATTTAATAATCAACAAAAATGGAAGAAGTTCTTCAGGCACTTCGAAAAATTCAAAAAGAATTGGACGATCAAAAAATTGCGATTCGGGAAAATGGAAAAAATGTAACGGATCAAGTAACCGAAAATATCAACAAAATGCTGGATGAAAAATTCTTCAAATTGGAAGAAAAACAAGAAAAACTAGAAGAAATTGTGAACAACCAAGAAAAAAGAATCTACTTTTTAGAGAAACAAGCAAGACAGAGAAACATTGTATTTTTCGGCATAGAAGAAAACGAATCTTCGTATGAAAATTTGGAAAAAAATATCACTAAATGGATAGAAGACTACTTTTCTATCAAACTAGCCTATAGTGATATGCAAGAGGTGCGAAGAATAGGCAAGAAATGTGAAAGACCACGCCCAATAGTGGTAACTTTTTCCACCCTTGGCTTAAAAATCAGAATATTCAAACAAAGAGAAACGCTGAAAAACACACCTTACTACATGAAAGAGGACTATCCACAATACGTGCTACAAAAGAGAAAAGAACTACAAGACCAGTTGAAATTGGAGAGAGAGAAGGGCAATATCGCCACAATTAAATACGACAAGCTGATAATAATCAAAAACAACAACAAACGGGCTCTCCCTAGTTCGCCCGAAAATAGCTCTGTACCACAAACCGACACGGCGCGTACTCAAGCTAATAAAATGAACAGGACCCAACAGCAATCTTCCATTCGAAGGTCCAACAGTGCGTCGGAAGGTGTAATTAAACCTGGCATGTTAAACTTCTTAATAAACAAAAATCCAATAAACACAAACAACAAACAAGAAAGTAGAGACCAGAACAAGTAGCAACTAGCCCCCTCCTCACAAAAAGATCATACAAACATAGAAACAAAAACAAACAGAACAAAACATCTTCCAATCCGGCCGGTCACCGTGGAAGATTACGACCAAAACCCTCCAAGAAAAAATCAAAAAACAACTACAACAAATATCAAAGAAGATCGAAAACTGCACATAATAACTTACAACGTCAGAACTCTATCGACATATGAACGCCTGATAGAGTTTGAAGAAGCTATTAAAGGAATAAAATACGATATTATAGGAGTTTCAGAAGTGAGAAGACTGGGCGAGAAAATAGAAGAGTACAACAACTTTATATTCTGCTATATAGGACAAACACCTGGTCAATATGGGGTTGGCTTCATAATAAGCAAAGCCCTAAAAAACAATATAGAGAGCTTCATAGCAATGACAGAACGAGTTGCAATACTAAACATGAAAATTGACGGTCGCCATATATCATTCGTGCAAGTATACTCACCAACAAAAGCATCAAGCGAAAATGAAATAGATGAATTTTACACAACAATCAGGAAAGCATTAGAAACAACACATAAAATCACTATACTAATGGGAGACTTTAATGCAAGAATTGGAGTTCCCAAAAGAGAAGAGTACTTAGTCATGAAACAACATGGATATGGAATAAGAAATGACCGAGGACAACGACTGGTAGACTTCGCAATTGAACACAAGCTTACTATCATAAACACGTGCTTCAAGAAAAAACTAAACCGGAGATGGACTTGGCGTTCTCCAAATGGGAAACACAAGAATGAGATTGACTTCATACTGTCAAAACACCCAGAAATCTTCCAAAATATTGAAACGCTGAACTTAAACTTCCCGTCCGACCATAGAGCAAAAAGAGCCACAATTTATTTTGGCAAACAAAAGTTAAGCAGAAATAAATTTACAAACCAACAAAAAAATGAACTAAAAACCGATAATGAAAAAACCATGCATGTACAATGAAAACCTACGAGTGACACTATCGGACCTATTTGTTCATCAAGAAAACACTTCAGTACAAACCTACTATGATGGAATAACAAACGCCATTACCCAAAGTTTTAAGAATGCGAGAAGCAATAACGAAGAGAGAAATCTACACAAAATACTATCAGAAAGGACTACTAAGCTACAGGAACGAAGAAGGGAACTGCAGAGAACTAAAAACAAAACCCGTTCTATGAAGAATGAACTCTCTGCGCTCTACAAACTAACAAACAAATGTATAAAGAAAGACTACGCACTGTATAGACAAGCCACTATAGAAAAACATCTTCAGCACACGGGAAGTACCAAAAAGGCCTTTAAGGAACTTAGGACAAATAAAACTTGGATAGAAGGACTGAGGAATCTAGATAAAAACCTAAAACACAGAACCGACATAAATACTGCTGCAACAGAGTTCTACAGAAATTTATACAGCCAGACAAATGATCAAACCACCACACTAAATAATAAATATGAAACCGGGACAGACAAAGACATTAACATAATAAGCGAAGATGAAATAATAGAAGCAATAAAGAGTCTGAAACTAGATAAAAGCCCTGGCTCAGACTACATTACAAACGAGATGCTGAAAATAGCACAGCTTACTCTGGCCACACCACTAGCAGATCTATTTAATTTAATACTACAAAGCTCTGTAACACCCTCGCAGTGGTCTGAATCGAATATTATACTCATCTACAAAAAGGGCGACCCAAAGAGCATTGGAAACTACAGACCTATTAGCCTGTTACCAAGCCTCTACAAGCTCTTCTCCTCCATTATAAACAGACGAATCAGCACTACACTAGAAACAAAACAGCCTATAGAGCAAGCAGGCTTCAGGAAGGGGTTTTCCACAATCGATCATATCCACACAATTGAATTAATTATAGAGAAATATCAAGAAAAACAAAAACCGTTATACATTGCTTTTGTTGATTATCAAAAAGCCTTTGACACGGTATCACATACAAGCATATGGAAAAGCTTAGAAGAACAAGGAGTAGAGGACAAATACATTGACGTCATCAAGAGCATATATAAAAACAACACAGGAAGAATCAAATTAGAAACACTAGGCTCCAGCTTCCCTATAAAAAGAGGAGTAAGACAGGGAGACCCACTGTCTCCAAAATTATTTATAGCGATCCTGGAGGCCATAATTAGCAAGCTAGACTGGAGCAACTTTGGACTGAACATACAGGACACCAACATAAGTCACTTGCGATTTGCAGATGACCTGGTGCTACTATCAGAAACCAGCAATCAGCTACAACTCATGATCCAATCCCTAAGTGAAGCTAGTCTGGAGGTAGGACTGGAAATGAACCTGACCAAGACGATGGCAATGACAAATAGCACGAAAAGACCTGTAACAGTAAACAACAAACCACTGGAGTACGTGGAAAATTATACATATCTGGGGAAGAGAATCAGTTTCGATAGAAGAAATAATGAACTAGAACTAGAAAGAAGGATCCAGCTCACTTGGAATAAGTACTGGAGTCTCAAAGAAATTTTTAAAGGAAATACGCCAACAGATATGAAAACAAAAGTCATGAACTCAAGCCTACTACCTTGCTTGACATATGGTTGCCAGACATGGAAGCTCACAGCCAAAGCGAAAAATAAAATCGAGACCTGTCAACGAGGAATGGAACGCAGCATGCTCAACATCAAGAAAGTCGATAAAATAAGACACACAAAAATAAGGGCAATAACCAAAGCAACAAACGCCCTCACCTACGCACAAAGACTAAAGTGGAGGTGGGCTGGACATGTTGCAAGACTAGAAGACCAGAGATGGACCATAAAAACGACACTGTGGAGAGGCCCACCAGGTAAAAGGAAAAGAGGCAGACCTCTGACACGCTGGGAGGACGATATCACAAAAACGGCCGGACCACTCTGGGCTCAAGTTGCGCAGGATAGAGACAAATGGAGATCTTTGGAGGAGGCCTTCACCCAAATTGGGGTTCCTGAGGAATAGATACTTACCTACTTAATTATATTACAATATTAACTAAAAAAAAAAAAAAAAAAAAAAAAAAAAACTACTTTCATATCTTTACAATCTTTAGAATAGAATTATTTTTGCAAACTCAGCTAACAGGAAATAAAGGCTTTTTTATTTATTTTATTTATATAATATTATAAATATATAAATGCGAAAGTGGTTAAGTGTGTTTCTTGCCTTCACCCTGAAACGGCTGAACGCATTTGGATGAAAGTCGTTAATATTACTCAATAATTCCGGAAGGACAATGGGTAACACAGGTACAGTTTAACCTATTATTTACATGAGTCAATATAAATAAATAATAAATAATGCTGGACTTTTCACACACATAACAGGGGGGTTATTCGCGTTCGTTTTTTCATTCGATCGATGAATATTCGGATGCTTCTTACTACGAGCTACATTGTATTCAGTCGATAAGATCAACGTTAAAACACGGTCCTAACTTAGGACCAAATGTTCCAAACCGAAAAATCGGCGTAATCGGAAATCGCAGTAAGAAACATCCGAATATTCATCAAACGAACGAAAATAAGAACGCGAATACGGCCCCAGGTCGCATTTTACGTAGAATACTTAGAAGACTTCAGTAATACATGGTACTTAATACCTGTGGTTCTTCACTTTATTATGATAAAGCAGCATAATGTGATAAAATTCTAGAATATTCAGCTAAAAAACCTAAAGCAATGCAGGTTAATTATATCAACTAGTAATGTAATATTATATACAGGGGCCATATTCCGGTTCTTATTTTCGTTCGTTTGATGAATATTCGGATGTTTCTTACTGCTATTTCTGACAAGGGCCAATTATTTTTGTTTTGTATATTTGGTCCTAGGTTAGGACCGTGTTTTAACGTTGAGCTTACTGACCGAATACAATCGAGCTCGTAGTAAGAAGCATCCGAATATTCATCGAACGAACGAAAAAACTAATACGAATAACCCCCCAGGTTCGGAGTTGGTCCAGAAGTACGTGGGTGAAGGTGCCCGAATGGTTCGCGAGCTGTTTGAGATGGCGCGCAGCAAGAAGGCTTGTCTCATCTTCTTCGATGAAATCGACGCCATTGGAGGCGCTAGGTAAAACACGAACTTAAAGTAGCTTAGTGTATGAAAGTGTGTTAAATTGTCAGACTATTATTTTTGTAAGCGTTAACTTCACACTTAAGGATCGTTAAAGATTTACGGCCTTACTAATAAACGTGGTATAAAGTAATTCCTGAATGTAAACTGTCAAAATGTATGGTTATTTTTAGTTTATTCGGAGGAATAACTTTACACCACGTTTATTAGTAAGGCCGTTAAAATGCATCCCAAAAATCACACCCATGCAGATTTGATTGAACCCACGACCTCGCCGATCCGTGGCGCCGCCCGTGGCTCTTTCCAACTGAGCTAATATGCTGTTGTTCCTGCCAAGAACATGCTAGAACGGAGGCTATCTACAGCGTTAAAAAAAGTACGTGAGTGTCGTGGAACACTCGGTTGGAACGAAGCAAAGAGTACTTTTCTATACTGGGAATTTCAAATTCAAATCAAACTCTCTTCCGTAATAACAATGTAACAATCTATGGACTGTTCGCGGCTGCGCACTTCGCACTGTGACGATTTCGTGACGTGACGGTCGTGACGGTAAAATGGAACGAAATTTTTCTTCCAGCCCCAGCCTGTTTTTCTTCGATACCGTCCGAAAAGGAACTTCCTTCCAAAAACTCTACTGATAACAGGTCAATTGTGACAATCATATAAAGATCATGGTTTATCAGAGTTGATATTCCTACTCTATGGTTTATTCTCTCTCTAAGGTTCGACGATGGAGCCGGCGGTGACAATGAAGTGCAGAGAACTATGTTAGAACTGATCAATCAGCTGGACGGCTTCGATCCTCGCGGTAACATCAAGGTAACTTTACCCAAAGATTAAGATGGAGTATAAAATATTGTGAGCATGTATCAAATATATATTTGGACGTGTCTTATCTTCATACAAAACATAGAGCTCTAAAATAATATCTACCATTGGGAATACAATCATCATCTTCCCGCCCTTGTCCCACATTATGTGGGGTCGGCACATGTAACAATACAGTTATGATCCTGTTTTTTGAAGTGAAAACATCATTAGGCGCGTTGGGCATTTTTGAGATGGGAAAGAACTCCCGGAGTGCCACTGTTTTTTTATCATTTGTATAAGGGCACTAAGGATACATAGAAAGATATTCAACAGTGGCGTAGCTACCGGAGGGCTAGGTGGTGCTGTGCACCAGGGCCTCCAAGCTCAAGGGTCGCGAGTCAGAGCCCGAGGCCAAAAAAAGTTTTTTGACCAAAATCTTCTAACTTCAAAAGAAAAGTAAAATTTGTCACACCCTGCATATTTATATTTTGTATTACCTAGCTACGCCACTGATATTTAACTTTTTTACGTTATATTTCTGTTAGCTACTGGAAATCCGTACTCTGCCTACTCTTGTGAAAAAGCTTGCTCTTATCTATGTTTATTTCCAGGTGTTGATGGCAACAAACAGACCGGACACCCTGGACCCAGCGTTGATGCGTCCCGGCCGTCTCGACCGCAAAGTAGAGTTTGGTCTGCCCGACTTGGAAGGTCGCGCGCATATCTTCCGCATCCACGCTCGCTCCATGTCCGTTGAACGAGATATCAGATTTGATCTGTTGGCGCGGCTGTGTCCCAACTCTACTGGCGCTGAGATCAGGTGAGAATTTCTGACACACATAACACGTTTTAAGATACCGGCGATCCTACTAAATGTAATAAATAATGTAACCAATAACCGTTGGGGTAAACGAGTTCTTGAGTGGAGACCGCGACTCGGCAAACGTAGTGTAGGACGCCCTCCGGCCAGGTGGAGTGACGATCTGCGAAAGGCTGCTGGCAGAAGCTGGATGCGTCGAGCTGAGAACAGGGCGCAATGGCGCGCATTACGGGAGGCCTATGTCCAGCAGTGGACTACCATAGGCTGATGATGATGATGATGCTACTAAATGTAGTTTAATCTGTCTCGTAAAGAATTGGATTTGAGATTAATTCTATGTGCATGTATAATTTTATGTGGTAGTCTATTTGTCATGTGCCATCCTAGCAAGATTGTTCTCAATTGCAATCAAGTTTAACAATGGACCCTGAGGCATGAAAGTAATTTTACACAAGGGATGAGATGAGCATGAAAACTCCATTATGGGTAGGCAATGAAAATATGGATGGATTGTGTTATGTATTTGAAAGGAGTGAAGTGACAGAAAAGAAAAAAGGGACATGCCGACTCTATTTATAAGGATAAGAGCAGAGGAATCATTTGATCCTGACATCATCATCATTTCTCTGCCCTTTAATATGGTATCGTTGTAACAATTTTTGACGTGACTACGTCTTATAATTCGATAGAGCCGGCTGCACGCATGAAAAAACATGACGTCATGAGGCGTTACCTCGCTCTGAGGCGTTCCATGTAAGGCTTGAAGTGCAAGCGAGAGCGCGGACCGAGCGACAAAGAAGCACAATCTGCCTTTGCGTTCGGCAGCGTTCGACATCCGTCTCTCTCCTACTTGAGTGAGCGATGCGTAGACGTTGTCACATTCAACTATCGTCAGTAAACCGACTTTACAGACAACCAATTTTTTTTTCTAGGTCTGTATGCACAGAAGCGGGTATGTTTGCGATCCGCGCGCGCCGTAAGGTGGCCACTGAGAAAGACTTCCTTGAAGCTGTCAACAAGGTCATCAAGTCGTATGCGAAGTTCTCTGCCACGCCGCGCTACATGACTTACAACTAAACCTTTCTATGTTATTTTATGTAATTAAATGTAACTCAATTAATTGCAAAATAACAGTGCTGTATTGGAAATAGATTTTTATTTAAATAAACGAAATAAATTGTTTTCTTTTTATTAGTATAATACCTACCTACTTGAGATCGATACATACGTTAAATCAACAATCATTATGCCAAAGTTTACAATCATCAATACCACTAGATCAATAATTTACCAAACGACAAACAAGTTTTTCGTACAAAAGTGAAAAGTCGTAAGTTGTAAATGTGTGCTGCGGTGTGCATGCACATAGCCCCATTATCCTCAGAAGTCCTTTTCACAAGGCTCTTTTAACCCATTGAACACCGGCCTAGAAAGTAACCATCTCCCCCCGCCATACATTGGTACATGTCCCGCCCATGGACGGGCTCGGCATGAGAATCAAGAACTTTTTCCCGCCCATGGGCGGGCTCGGCACTGAATGAGTTAAGTTAATTTCTGAAATTTAAAAAAAGGAATTAGACAAAATCCTTTTTTTTTGTAGTTTTATGTTTTAGGCTTTTAGTATTATCATTAGATTTCTTTATTTCAATATTTTTCATTGTTGTACAGCGAAAAACGCAAAAGTTCTATGTGTCAGGGATACGTTCCTACGTGAAAAATACTATAGTTGGTACAATAATTTTATCTTCGTAATTTAACTTTGCTCAAAATATAAAGCTTGGTCGTATTTTTCAGTTTTTCGAGAACTACAGCTGCTCAGAGATGGGTAATCACCCGGGTAAAAACCCTGAGGTGGGTAATAACCTAGTTATCACCCACTTCAAACCACCCACTGGGTGGTTTGAGCGGGTGAAAACTATTTAAGTAGTAATTAATGACAATAAAGACTAATAAACGAAATCCCTGCCTGGTTTCCTTAGTTTTATTTAATATGTAATCAGCGTAAGACTGCGGGCGCGCCCGCTCATGGCCTGAGAAGGAAAAAAATGGAAGGAAAGACGAACGAACGATCACAAACTATAGGATGCTGATGCGAACGACTAAACGAGTGCATAGACACCGCGTGGATGGATGAACCTGACCGCCACTTTTTGTACCTACTCTAGATTTTTTTTATTGAATTTAATGATTGCATGATTGAAATTAATGATAAACATGTTCTAAGTAAGTACCTACCTAATTACCTATATTTCGAATTTTCGACATTTAATTTAAATTAACTATCGTTAGAGAGAAGTCAAGCGAAGTATACGCAGCGATATTAGAAATTATAATGTAGAACTTGTTAAAGTAGCTTTAGACAAAAATAAATCACTAAAAATAGCAATGAGAGGTACACAATCAGGGAAATCATCAATCACGGGAATAAGAGATATAAACGGGGTAAAGCAGGGAGACAAAAGTAAAATTTTAAATATATGCACTACTTTCTACGAAAACTTGTATACAAATAGTAATTCAGATATCACAACTGAACTCGAGTATTCATGCTCAGATGACATACCGCCTATCACAGGACTTGAAGTACATCGCGCACTTACTGGCATGAAATATGGAAAAAGTCCTGGGGAGGACGGTGTCACAACCGATAGTTTGAAAGTCGGAGAAATAATCTTACTTCCACACCTCACCAACTTATTTAATTCAATTTTATATACTGCCAACCTACCTTCAAAATTTTGTCATTCTAATATAATACTGCTTCACAAAAAGGGCGACAAAGCTGACATCGGAAATTACCGCCCTATTAGTTTTATTTCACATGTATACAAAACTTTCGTAAAGGTCATAGAGAACAGAATATCAGGGCAATTAGACCTGCATCAACCCGCAGAGCAGGCAGGGTTTCAACCACTGACCACCTTCAAGCAATAAACCAGATAATAGAAAAATACAATGAGTACAATCTTCCTCTCTATTTAGCATTTGTCGATTATTCAAAAGCCTTTGACAGTTTGAATCATTCCGCCATTTTTAAAGCTCTCCATAAGCAAGATATTCCAGAAACTTATATCCAACTTCTACAAAAGATATATCTCCATAGTACCGCATCCATCAAAATAGACTCAGTAGGACCATCTTTCCATATCGAACGAGGAGTCAAGCAGGGTGATCCCCTTTCCCCGAAACTCTTTACAGCCACCTTGGAGGAAGTCTTCAAAAAGTTGGCACCCAGTTTTGGGGAAAGGGGTATTGTTGTTGGCGATCGGAGGCTTACCAACCTTCGTTTCGCTGACGATATAGTCCTTTTCTCTTCCACCGCCGCCGAACTTGAAACAATGCTCAACGAACTGAACAACGCAAGCCTCGAGGTTGGACTCAGCATGAATATGTCAAAGACAAAATTGATGACGAACACCACTCAGTACAGGTTAAAAGTAGGGGATGAGGAGATTGCGTACGTCACTGAATACCTATATCTAGACCAAATAGTATCCTTCCATAGCAGACAAGATGCCGAAATCCTAAGACGCACAGATAACGCGTGGAAGGGCTATTGGTCTATGAAAAACCTGATGAAGGGAAACCTTCCTCTCACACTTAAACGAAAACTTATGGACGTATGCATTCTCCCCATCCTCACATACGGTTCACAAACCTGGTCAATGACAAATCTGCAAAAGTCCAAACTCGGGGTTTGCCAGCGAGCTATGGAGCGCAGCATCCTAGGCGTGAAATTGGCTGATCGCATCAGAAATAGTGATCTGCGCTCCAAAACACAAATCGCAGACGTCGGGCAACAAGTTGGCAGACTTAAATGGGATTGGGCGGGCCACGTCTGCCGCATGTCGGATGAGTTGTGGGCACGAACCACTACAGAGTGGATCCCACGGGACAGGAAACGACCACGCGGCAGACCCCGGCGACGGTGGAGAGACGAACTTGACTCTCACTCTCCTGATTGGACCACATTAGCTCACAATAGAGAGGAGTGGAAGAAACGAAGGGAGGCCTTTGCCCTGCAGTGGGACATCACGGGCTATTAATAATAATAATAATAATCGTTGGATTCGTCTTAATAAAATAACCAGTTACTCAAATTTTTTTGAAAATAAAAAAAACCAGTGGCACTTTGGGAGTGCCGACCAGAAGTGAAAACTTGAACAATTAGGTAAGTATAATACCTAGTGATTTTAATGCTGTATACTTTTTAAAACATAATATTTGAATGAATACAGTTGCATCAAAAATCTGAACGAAAATTTGTTCATGCCTTATTTTGTTTGCCATTTTATTCGAAATCAGAACTAACCATCACCACCTACTATATTCTACATTTCACCCGTTTAGAAAATGAGCTTTTATAAATTTAAAAATATTGCCGTAAAAGTTTACCGAGTACAGAACTAGATGGCGCTACTGGTACATTAGATCGCGTTATCGTTCACTTCAAAATCGCGCACCGTGGCGTCTGCTTGGATATTTCATTAGCCATTACCAAATTTGCAAATATTGCTATTTTTTCTTCATTTCACATGACTTAAATTGCCATTAGGATGACAAATGACAATTGATTTCAAGATAAGTACTAAGCCGGTGTCGTAACAAGGCGAATCCAAGGTTTTACTCATCCAACTCAAACTGCCCAACGCAGTTAAAGAAGTTTTCACTTAAAAAAAAAACAAAGTGTCGGCAGGAGGCAACCTATGCCTGCGCTCAATGGGACGTCCCGGCCGCGCCGTAGAGCCTGGGACATTGTTCGTCCAACCATCCTCTCAGCTTAATCGACCTTATCCACAAGAAATACAACGTCAATACGTGTGGTACGGTGGTGTGACTAAGCTGCGGGTTTCCTAACGATGTTTTTCTTCACCGTTAAGAGCTCGTGTTAATGAGCATATAAATAAGCACGGCCAGGATTCGAACCTACGACTTTCGGATTGATAATCGTGACTCAACCCTATTCGGCCAACACGTCTGATAAAATATAACACTACTATTACTACACATTTTATAACAAAACTCATTTTCACCCAGCAAAATGGGTGATAATGGGTTAAAACCGGGTTTAAACCCAAACAACCCGGTTATAACCCGAATGGGAAGAATGGGTTTAAACCCATTACCCATCTCTAGCTGCTCAGCTCAAAGAGTAGGTATTTTGTGTAGTCTACCACCAGAACAAAGTTATTAAACGCACTTTTAGCTGTCAGTCACGTCACGTCACACGATTGACATTGACATTAAAGCATCAACCATCTCACTGTTTTGTTTACATTTTGATTGATCTGTTCCGCCAAATTTTAAATATTTTTAGCAATTTGCAGAAAATGTGATTGGAATAATCATTTTTTCAATAGTAAAAACATTAGAATCAAATTCCATGGAACAAACGAAAAGAAGTGTACAGGAAGGTGTGGATAAGTTCGATATAAAGTTGAAATCTCGGCCGAAGGATGGAGTTATTCTTCAGCTGCACCACACAGTCAAGGGATCGAACGGAGAAAGTCGTAGGATACGGTTTTCCACGGGCATCTTCGACGACAACCAAGAGAAACTTGCCTGTGCCGATAACGCAGGTAACATTTTCATTTTAGACTTCTCTGATCTAAAATTTTGGAAACTTACTGGTATTGGACCTTGTAGCGCTCTGTACTTCGTGCCGAACAAAGTAGACACCCTCGCTGTCGCTACTACCAAAAATAATGAAATCTCCTTTTTGGATATCGAGTCTGGAAAAACCTCGCTTACACTGACCGGCCATACAGCCCCTGTCAAGCACATTTCCTACTCTAATAGCAAGACTAGCAATCTTTTGACTGCAAGCCCTGTTGAAGCCATACTATGGGAACTGAGGAACTATACAAAATACTTTACATTGAACACATATTTGGGAGCTCAAATCCAGCAGATCATGTTTAATCCGGCTGGGGAGTTCCTTGTCGCGTGTTTTCAAAACGACACTATTCAAATATGGAAACATGAGAGCATGAAGTCAGTCAAACAAATTATTCCCAGTGAGTTGAAGCATCTGAGAAATGTAGCTTTTACCATGAACGGTCGAGCGATGGCCATTGCTGGACTTACTCCTTCATTAATCCTATTCAGTATGGACACATGGAAAGCTTTGAAGTCCATTGATCTTGCGAAGTTCAATTTCTCAGGAGCACAGCAAATCTCATTCATTCCACAAGTTTTTGATGGAGGAGCTAACAAAATTCTTGCTGTACTAGGTAGTGATTGTACATTGTACCTGTTAGACCTGGAATCTCTTACAATCATTCACACTATAAAGACTGAAACATCAGGTATACGCAGATTTGCTGTCAGTCCAACTGGCAAGTACTTCATTTGCATCTTGCAACAAGGGGAAGTGAATATCTACAACTCATCTTACGTGATGGATATAGCACAGAGTAGTGTGACTGAGAGCAACAAGGTCCCAAGCACCTCGAATAAGTCAGTAACTCAGGTACACTCCACTTCTAAAGCAGAAGTTGAACAGAAAATGAGGATTTGCATGGACAGTGCAAGACTTAGAAGGATCCTGATGCAGTATGGAGAATATCCTGACAAATTCAGATCTATTATCTGGAGATCACTCTTAAACACACCAAGGAATAAAACAGCCTATGCTGCTCTGATAGATAAAGGAATCCATCCTGCATACAAGGACATAGAGAAACAATTCACCATCCATAGCTCAATTACACTGAAAAGCTTGAAGAGATTGCTGTCATGTCTTGCTCACTGGTGCCCACTTTTTGGAGTGATGAAGTTTCTTCCAGGCTTTGTCTTTCCTTTCGTGAAAGTTCTACAAAAAGACCCACTCTTGTTGTTTGAATGTGTGGCTACAGTGCTTATAAACTTCTGTCAGTTATGGTTTGAATATGCTCCATTTCCTCCAATCAGTGTCCTGGCTATGGTTGAGAATATCCTGGCTGAGCATGACCAGCAACTCCTTAACCATTACTGTGATGTTGGCATCACCAGCCAGGTGTATGCACTGAAGATACTCGAAACTGCTTTCAGTGAAGTCCTCACTTGCTCTGAGTGGCTGATCCTCTGGGACCACATACTGAGTAATGAACCAGCCTTCATTCTTATGGCTGTGGTTTCTTACAACATAGTCCAGAAGAATGCTATTAAAAGACTTAAGTCTCACGACCAGCTGGAAAACTTCTTTCATATGCAAAATCCTATCGATAAAAAAAGCTTTTTAAAGAAAACGTATGTCTTGGTCAATGAAACTTCTGAAGATATCCATCCAAGAAGATTTTTCAACTCATACATGTCGTTAGCGAAAGGGGGATGTTACCAGCAATTCACAGGGTATCCAAAGGCCACAATCTGCCTCAAACTTGCTAAAAAAGATAGAAAGAAAATGTTAAAAAGTGACAGGTACACTTTGAGAGATCTCACCACAAGAAGCCAAGAGAAAGAAATTAACGAAAGAGCGAGAATTGAAGAGACTTCCGATTACAAATCCTTGCAAAGTGATGGCAACAGCAGCTTGCAAGATATCGTAGTTGAGAAACCAAGTAAAAAGAAAAAGCCACGGTGTCACCACGACGAGCAAAATAAAGGAGATTATTACAAAGGAAGCGTAAAAGAAAAGCTAGTTCAGAGTATTTTGTATCCAGTTACGACTGCACACAAAACCAAAGGAAACTCCAGCGGCAAGTCCAGCAGGAAAGATAATGCTATCAACCTTTGTAAGCACGTGTCTAAATCTAAAACCAAAAAGAAAGTTCCCGAAAAGGGAAATAGCAATTTAGAGAAGGAAGTTGAGAAATTAATAAGGACTTATACAAACTCCGATTTGTCTGATAGTTGAGATAACTTGGAGGTTTTAAGTAAACGATTAACTATATAAAAAGATTTTATTTATTAGCACAACCAATGTAGTAGAACAAAGTTTACCTACCTACAATACTTACTTCAAATTACATATTTTTTCTTAAACTTTTTGGTGTCTTATTCGTCATCAACTTATTATCTATTATTCTTTTTTTGCGGAAAGTCTAGGGATAGTGGACTTGACGTGGCTGAATTTCTTTCTAGAGGAAGTACTCAGGTTAGGACTAGGCTCGGGCGTTGAAACAGGCTTGTATGTGCGTATTGGTGTTACGATCCTGGGTTTGAATAAACCTGAAAAGATTTATAAACTTAGACAAGATATTATTCTTATTTATGGAGGGCTTTTATTGAACTTGGACATAGCAGTATTCCACGAAACTACGGACGGGAAATACTATCTAGAAGTAAAGTGATTAGGTACCATGACTAAATAAATTAACTTACTGTTCAATTTTCCCTTGCAATCCTGAGTCTTTACCCTATCAATTTTGATACTAGGGCTCTCCTTCCTCTTGAAAATATTTGGGGAAATACGACGAAGTTTAGAAATCTTTCCTTCTTTTGGCTTAGGGACGAGGTTTGAGGTGGAGGCACTTTCGAAGCGCTTTAACCGGCTCTTCGTAAAGTCGTCAGTTGCCATTATTCCTGAGAGGTTAGGGCTGGACGCGAATTGCGGCTTGGAAGGTTCTGCACCCTGAAGTAGATAAGAAAGGAGTGATTTAAGAACTTTTTGAAAACCTACCTAGTGATGTGTAGTGGCTACTTCGTTGAACTTCGATGCTTACCTTTAAAACAGATATTTTGGATACATCGAGAGCCAGGGAAGATATAGAAGAATCGTTCTTGAACTGGTCTATGTATTCGCTAATGACGATTCCCAATTTGTTACGGAGGTCTTCAGCCGCTTTTTCTGCTGCCACTAGACTTTCCAACACGCCGCTGCTTTGAGGGGTGTGGATGGGGCTGAAAGATAGAACATAATATAATCGCTCGGCGCTATGGTCGCGAAGGTGGAGGAGGCATCAGAATACTAGGGTCCAAGGAGTCTAAAATTTACCTTGATGTTTTATTTCGATGTCTAACGCTGCCAGACGGAGAGGGCGAAGGTAGTGTGTATGTGCCTTGTCTACCGCACATGATACGCTGAAAAAGCAAAATACAAATTAGAAAGTCAACGAAATACCAGAAAAGGATAACGACACTATATCGTACATAATAGACAATCTCCCAGATCTTTAGGCCTTGTCCAATTTATGCAATGTACCTACCTACTCTGCCAGTAAGTGTAAGTATGTAGGTTAGGTACTCTCAAATGGCGAAAGAAAACATTGTGGAGAAACCGGTTTTAACTTTTCCTCACACTTCTTTCGTCGTATCATCTACCTATGAAAATTTATTCTATTTTGTGTTTTCAAACTCTGAATTTGATTCTATTTTCAATGAATGAGAGATACCTTGCTATCGGTTTTGGCATCGTCTCCCGAGGACTCGGAGACGAGGTGTGCTCGCTGCAGCGGGCGCGGGGCGGGCAGTTGTTGTTGGGCCTCCTTGGTGCCGGTCAGGGTGTCAAGCGAACGGTAGCGAGTCGGAGTCTCCGATTTCAGATCAAAGTGCCTGTGGACATTATTAATTTGAAAATTTCTTTCAGAGATTAATCGAAATTCGGGTTGTAGTTATTTTTTGACACTTCCAGGGTTCTTTTAAACGTAGCTTAACCGTCTGAGATGTCACACAAACATTTTAGAAGAATTTATTCTTCCGAGCGTAACATTTAGTCAAACCTGTCCGTTTCAATATTGCTAAGTATTTCATATATTTGAACCCCATACCCCTCTTATATAACTTACAGTTTTTCAGGAGTCTTCAGTTCTGTTAAACTAGTAGACTTGTCCTCCCTCACTCTCTCCATATCAGACTCGTTGTTCTGCTTGATGCAGCGGATGATGTCGTGCAGCTCCCTGGTCAAACGATCGCGATGGCTCTTGGGCAATGATCCTAGGAGCGTGCAGCCAAATTCCTGTAACAATATGGATGTCAGGCTATATGTGTGGTCAACATATTATGACGGAGCTTAAGGCTGATTCGGTTTGTGTTGACTTCTTCTTGTCCTTTTAAACCAGTGTGGTGAAAAAAGCCTCTTTGTGGCGCAATTTTTTAAGAAAGAAAGGAAGAAAATAATACTTAAACATATTTAAGTACTAAAGTACTGTATTCTTTTTTTTTGTTTAAACTACGAATAAAGACTATTCTATTATATTCTAAAATGTACCTTGTCCAGCTGCTTCCCACCAGTGACTCCGGACACTTGCCACATTCCGCTGTTCTGCTGCTGGTTCGTTGCTGGGCAAGAGCAATTTACGCTGGGTGTTTCCAGCACCACGTGTAACCCTGACGACTGGAATATTGCCCAAAAATAAGTGTTTATGAAGAATTTAGAATAAGATAAAGACAGTTTACATTTATATATGCTTTAAACGGTGTGGGAACGTATCGCTAAAACAGGATGGTTTAGTTTTTCATCAAGAAAAACAAGAGATATTTTTAGGATAAGTATTCAAAATTTGTTGCAATATTTTATTATTTGAAGATAATGATTTGAGTTCCTATTCTGCAACCATCCATAATAAGCTACAGCAACAACATTGCGTAAAACCAAGGGAATTCCAAGGCAACTTTGCTAAAATAAAACATAGGCACCTGACAGTTGATGACCACAGTAGTCCTAGCGTGTGCCTCCTGGCTCATATTCCCATCGCTGGTGTCAAGCGACTTCACGGCAAAGCCCAGGCATTGTAGCAACGCACACAACTCTACTACATCCGTATATGCCTCCTGAAAATAGAAGTAAAGTACCTAGTACTTTGGGGATTATACCTATATTGCGCTAGTGGACAATTTATTAAGTCGTTAAGCCATGATGACGGAAGCCTAAAGGCAGCCTCAAAACTGTCACTAATGCTGGACACTAGGAACTCATAGGAACTTACATACCTAGTGAGAAATTCTGGTACTATTTTTTTGCTCAATATTTGTGTCTATCGAAATGTATATCTAACGAATATTATAAGTAACAAATATCTTACCGATTCCGACATGATCAAGTTTTATCCTAAATTCTACTCGATAGACCTTGTAAAGTCTGGTTAAAATTATATTTGTACTAAGTGTTTTGATTCTTATTGTGTTGTCGTTTGATTCACTGACAGGCAACAGACAACTTTTTAAACTGTGTTGTGATCTACCCTCAAGTTTTCACCAACGATCATTTAAATTACGTAGATCACAGAAAAATATTAGTAGGTAAAGGTACCTTATTTCTGATGTCAGTCAGTGGTAGGTAAGGTACCTAACAAACAGATTTAGGCAGGCACTCGATAGATTAAAATTGGTACTTACCCACTTATTAGGTTTCGTTACTGTTTTTGAACGTAAGGTATAACTTTAGAGTCATTAGTACATGATTTTTATGGGTTGGGGGGAGGGGGGAGGGGGTGGGGTCCATCTTCCCCCCTGATACCACTTGCATTACTAGGAAGGGCAATGTTCTTGAGAAAAATCAATTAATATAACTTAACCTCAAACATACAAAACGGTATAACAATCATACTCGGAAAGTAGCTACCTATGTAATAAAGCTAAGGTACAACAGGAGCAAGTCGGTTCTGGCACTCGCCGGCCGCTACCGCGGCACGCTTCGCTCGGCTCGTGCGTGGTTTTTCACTATAGTACACCTAACCACTCGTCGCTTCGCTCCTCGTTACCTATGCTATAGGTCTGTCAGCCTGGGTTTTTGGTGGTGCTTCTTCCACCTCAAACGAAGAGAAGCTTGAAGATAATACCTCAAGTTCCTCATAGTAGCTCGATGATGGTTCCTCACCAGAACGGCTTGTGAATGGCTGAGATTCCTCCATCATGATCCAAAGCACACTAACAATATTCAAACGAGAGCGGAATGAACACACAATGACCGCAAAAAATGACAATACCTACAATGACACTGACATATGTTTTACGTTCCGTTTGCATCAATTTTACATGAAATTCTATACCATAGACAATACAACACAGATTTAGCTGTCAAATTGTCCATTCTAACGTTTCATTTCGCTTGTAATCAAATTTTTGAATCGAAATATTTTTTATTAATTTCTCGAAAACTATGCTATTCCTAGAGATAAATGTGGTCGATAAATAATCGGAGAGCAAACCCCTACCGGTTTTAAACCTTTTTAACCCTCAAATCGCGTTCAACTACTGCAAAGTCAAGCCGAACGTAAACTTATATCCTAATTACATCCTATAGTTTGTTTTTAAACGTACCTACTATTGCGGAATGTTTCGCCTATTTGCTGATCCATTTAAAATGTACCATCAATCGCCACGGCTTGTAACGTCGATTATTTTCAGTCTCGCGTATTTTCTCCATTTAAACGGTTCCGTTTTTTCACCTCTCGGGGAAATGCGAGTAATTTCAACGTCAAGCAAGCAAGACAGCGATTACGGTCGTCGGTCGCGCAGGCGCAGTGAAGAAGCAGCCTCGACTCGCGCTCCCGCGCACCTCGGCGATCCAGCGCGCTTTTCAAAATGATATTATTGTTTAGTTCATTATAGACTTTACCAGCGAAAGTCGACAAGATGAATACCGGACTATTGAAATATTTATCATCATTATCGGGTGTGGAATTCTAACGAAGCGAACATATCGCAATGCGGTACAACAGCGACAGTAAAAACTGTTTTCTCTGAGATTCCGCGGCGATTCGGCTAGTTGAGTCCATGCCGACGTACCGACTGGTGGAGACCAAAGGCGCGCTAGTGCGGCTCCTGCGAGGGATAAAGATGTGCTTCCTGAACGTGCTTCGCCTTCACGTGACCCAGAACCAGCGGCAGAAGCGGCTTTACAAGCAGTATATGGAGCAGTTGGCCGGGGCTTATGTTGAGCGATGTCCCGAGCTGAGTCCTATCTGGGATCGCCGGTATAGAGTTGGGACCCCTGACTGGCAGTACACGTTGTCTTGTGATGAGCACTACTGGTTCGGGGAGCAGTTTCCAAGGAGTTGCTGCGTGTCTGAGTGTTCTGACAGCGGGCGGTGCTCGTCTCCTTGCTGCTCGGAGGTGATCTTCAACGGGGGACAGCACTTCAGCGGGAAGAGACCGCCGGCTCTCCACTCTTGCCAGCGTTACCCTGTTTGCTATCCGGGGAATTTCGGGTGAGTTGCTTGTGTATTTCTTAGGCTCTATTGAGGCTCCTCATTTCAGCAGATTGGACTATAGGAAGAAGAGTAGCTCATTCCTTTTATTCACGTTTCATAATAACATAATGGTATTTGCTCTTTCATACAGTGCGTGTCTCATGAGTCATAACTTATCTCGATGTGAGCTGACCCATGTTCTTACGCAGTTCCCATACAATTTAATATCAGCAGCAACACTCGCTCCCATAAATAAAAACTTTGAGAACTCAATCAACAAAGCACAACCTAAGTAACAGCAATGGGAAAGTGTTTTACTTGATTACCAGTCTGTAATCAGCCGTGAGCCCATTAGTTTTGCTTTCGACAGTCATCTTCTCGTCGTGTCACTCGTTATTTCGAACCAGTGTGGTGAAAGAACTTGGCTTCTATCGTGCACTTGTTTCCGAACTTTTTAGACTCAATGACATGCCGGTTTACTCACGATCTTTTATGCCAATGCGTAGGTATTCTCAAATGGTGAAGCATTTGAGAAAACCTACGCATTGGCGCATAGGCTGGTTTTTATCTGTAAGTATCTTTGAAGGTTTCACTTCTTCTTCTTCGTGTCACCAGTTCTTTCGAACCAGGGTGGTGAAAGGGTTATATAAGTGCGCCTCTAAGAGACTCCTTTCGTGCACTTGACGCATGTTTTCGAACTTGTTAGGTTCTACGACATGCCGATTTTCTCACGAATAATACTTATATGCATGTTTTGTTGGTAGGTACTTTATTATTTAAATGGAAAACAAACAGACCAACTCTAGTCATTCTCAGATGCAAAGAGAATATGAATACGCAGTTAATTGCAGAGCATAACAGTAGCACAGTTACAAAGGAAAAAAACTCCTCTATGGTGCAAACGCGTGTGCACGATATGGTTTTATTGAGATAGATAAATAAGTGCTATTATCTTTTATGAGACGATCTCGGGAAAATATTTCTATTCTCTATCTAAGCATATAATTGCATGTCTGTAATTGGTGCATATCTATAGAAATAAATTTATTTTTACTACCTACACTTAAAAAATCCGATCTGTTTTAGCAGAGATCACATTAATTTGTCAAAATTATATTTTGGTCTAAAAAAACTTTTTTTGAAAATCTCGGAAATGGTAGCCAAGTGTAGCTCAGCCAAAGATTTTCCATAAGTACCATACGGTAGTAGGTTTAAATTAAAACTTCCTTGAACGCAAGTGACTGTCAAATTTATGTAACTTTTGCGCAAAAGAAACCATTCTCAAAACGGGTATATTATTCAAACCAGTCCCGTCTTAGAATGGTCTTAAAACACAAACACCTTACTTGACCGCAACATGCAACTTCATGCAACAGTGGATTTCCATATACTTAGGTACCTATCTTATCTTCTGGAACTTGAAACTTTGCTCGATATTGTTCTAGCTCACACAGAACTCACGCTATAAGTGCGCTGAGCGAATGAACACAAAATTCCTTCATTATAAGAAATCTCACATATTGTTGTCATATGTGGTTTAGTGAGTTTAATTTACTACGTTTCTTCTAAATTTTAGGTATGTACCTACCTACTAACACACAATAACACACGAGTTGAGCCTTTTAATACACAAAACCGTTCAATCATTATTATTTCACATGTTTAATTTATTTGTGTGAGAGATGATATGAATGCGAAAGGAGTGGATACAGATTTGACGAGTGATAGGAGTGAATGGAGGAAAAATACATGTTGTGCCGACCCCACTTAGCGTGGGATAAGGGCAAGGGAATGATGATGTTTAATTTATTTGAATAAGTCTTCTCAATTTCGGTTTACTCTACCTTCTTCGGAGAACTGAGAGGGTGAGCGCTTTATTATTTCTGCACAAGAAAAACTCAATCTACATAATGTTGTTGAGTGACCATAAACCAGATCACTTCATCTGAACATAACGACCGAACACACGCAGTATTGCGGATATGTGCGGTCCGAGTATGTAATTGGAGTTCATAAATGTTTATTTTAAGTTGGGTCGAAATTATTGCTCCTACTTTCTCGCGAAGTACCCATGATTGAAATTAAAAACAAGTGGTCCTTTATCATCTAACTTTACCTATATCTTGATATTTTATGCGCTTTGTTTTAAAAAATACAGTCATGACCTGACTCCTGACCCTACTACACACTTACCTACCTACTTAAGACCTACCATGGTACTGCCATACCAAAACACCTAGACAGGTAGACCTAGTACCTAATAATAATATAATAATATAAGCCTTTATTCAGAGGTTTACAGTTTTTCTTAAAGCTAATTTTAGTTAATCTAACACTCTTGCCCTATTTCCTCCGTTTGCCCTAGTTTGGCATAGGCCTCTTCCAACTTCTTCCACTCGTGTCTATCTCTGGCAGTTCTTGACCATAATGAGACCTAGTACCTACCTATAAATAAATTTGTTTGTATTTTGTGCCCAATTTTAATGACCGAGTTTTTAGGTCGTCTGAAGACCTCCGTCATGGCTTAATAATTCTATTGCCAAAACCGAATTTACCGTGTCTTGAGAAGGTACCTACTGTTGCTCCGGTCACCCATCCATTTTTTGATCGGAACAATTATCACTAAGTGAGCTTTACAAAGCGAAATATAGGTAGATTTATTTCGTGAAACAATCTATTAGATGTGCAATCACGTTCCATACTGTGGTTCCGTGTTGTAAACAATAATAGCTCATTCTGTCGCCATTTTTATTAAATATTCATAAATACTTGGACATAAATTATAGTTCGATTACATTCAATTCGACAGCTATCGTGCGTTTGCGAAAGAAAACTTCTTCACAAACAAACACGGTATTTGTGAAGAAGTTTTTCCATCGCTGTTTTAGAGTTCCGTGTCCAATTGGTGACAACAAAACCCTTTTACCTTCTGTCCCTCGCGTAGGATGTACCTACCGCCCCGGTACAGAGCATCAATCAATGATTAGTAAATTATCATTGGCATCAATGAACTTTCGGAAAATGTATAAGTAGGCTATGCGAATTTGCACGAGCACGAAGAAAATGAGTTAGTATTCGAAGAGGCAACGATGGGCTTGCAACGTGTCACGTATGGAGTGCTAACTTTTAATGATCTGGAGATCATAGTTAATATAATATCAGAGCGAATATTGGTCGCGAAGGAACAAGAGTAAAATCACCTAGATTTAAGACGATTCAAAGTGATCCCAGCGGTCCTACTGAATAATGCTTTTTCACTTTGACTTTATCATAATATATCCATAATTTAGTTCCGCTATCCCCATTCTTTTATCGGACCAACAGGTTCCCCGAAAGACGCCACTTGTACATGGTTGATATTCCCAGAGTTCGTACAAAGCGTTTTGAGTCCACTTTTCTCATACGCACTGCCAAACTGTGGAACTCATTGCCGGGTACCGTATTTCCCGAAAAGTACAATATAGGGGTCTTTAAATCAAGAGTAAATAGGTTCCTTCTAGGAAAGCATGCTCCATCTTAGACCTCACTACTGCTTAACATCAGGCAGAGGGAGGTCAAATGCTGACATATTTAATTAAAAAAAAAAAAAAAAAAAAACTTTGGCAAGTTGTTGTAAAAATGCAGTAAATTGTATACTTGTATAGCGAAGGAACATCTTAATGTGCGAGCTCAACACGAACTTGACTTTTTTTTATTACTTCGCTATGCTAGCGATTAATTTCAGTTTCACATTTTGCATAATAGGTAGGTACTTTAGGTATATTTACTCGTGTTGTAAGTCACTCGTTATTGAACATTTAAACCGGTAGGTAGGTACAAAACTATGCTTAGGTTTTAAACTAAGAAAATAGGTAAGTATTTATTTTATACCAGCTACTGCGCGCGGCTTTGCTCGCGAGGTACCAACATTTTGAATAACCTATATGCTATTCCAGGTCACTATCTACGCCTATTCCAAGTTTCATCCAAATCGGTTCAATGGTTTAGGCGTGATTGAAACACAAACATACAAACATCCAAACAAACTCACAAACTTTCAGCTTTATTATATTAGTGGGAAATAGTGGGAAACACACGCTATAGATCTCTTTGAAGGTTTTTGTTGTTAACCAATTAACATGTTATTATGTGGGGTTTTTAACTAGGTAATATTTTTTTAATCTAGGTTCCTAGGTACCTAATAGGTACTGATTTTAAAAATAAACCCAACCCTAAAATTGTAACTAACGGAGCGCGTTGATGTCTTTTGTACATAAGCATAGTTTATATTTTCAATTCACACTTAGGTTTCACTAAACACTTTACACTAAGTAAAACACAGGTTCACGACTGTATCCCAAGGTGCGGTAGACATTCTCTCAGATCTTTTCATGTTACTTATTCCAGATCCTTTGAAGATGTCTAAGGGGTACCCCCCTTCGTCGGGGTAAGGGGGTTTACACTAAGTAAGTAGGTATTTATAAACTGACTACTCAGTAAAAATAAAATTCACCTTACGGTAAAATATTCGAACTCAAATTAAATCTACCGAAACCATTAACTTTATAAACAAAAAAAAAAACTCATTCAGTGATTTGATTAAAGTTTATAAACCTCATACCATTATTACGTGAGCTTGTATAATCAAACAAAACAATTTGCCAACAGCTTTCTAAGCGTTGATCAAATTGAAAATCAAGTGGAAATTGCGACGCGGTCTATTGGTTCTACAAATTAGCACTTTCGAGAATCGCCCTATAGTTTCCATGGACCAGTGCACTCTGATTAGTATCTTGGTATTTAAATTTGGTAGAAAAATATACTTACTTATTTACATTAGACTTACTTATATTAATACTAGCTGTCCGTCGCGGTGCTACCCGCGTTCCCTCGGGAAAACTTCACTTTCCCGGGACACAATATTTAAGAAGTATTTTATTAACTCATTCAGTGCCGAGCCCGCCCATGGGCGGGACATGTACCAATGTATGGCGGCATGGGGGGGAGATGGTTACTTTCTAGGAAGGTGTTCAATGGGTTAAAGAAATGAATATGCAATTCTTTTCATACATCAGTAGATCATTGATTCAATATTGTTCGGTGAACGACGCGGTTCAGTCTACAATCAACATAACGGGCCTTGCGCATACATAGCCTATCGGTGGATGTATCGTCGGATAGCAGTTTTAATCTTCAGGTCGATATAATAATATAAGTAGCCTATGTTCATCAGGGATAACGTAGATTTCTATTGGTGAAAAAAATATTTCAAATCGGTGTAGTAGTTTCGGAGCATATTCAATGCAAACAAACAACAAACAAATCTTTCCTCTGTATAATATTAGGGTAGGTTAATCAGCCAGGAATCCTTGACAATAAAAAAACATACACAAAACACAGAATATTATTATTAAAATACCCTTTGAATCCTTGGACTAAGCGACAGAAGCTGAGGAAACAGCATAGGGCTGGTCTGTGCCAGTTCCACCAATTGCACAACAGTTGGCTCCTCTTTTTATCCTCATAAATCCGTTTTCCCCGAATTTAGGACCGGATGAGTTTTTGATAGTCCAGAAATCTTCACCATTTTCTAAAACAAAGATACTTTTAAAATTGAGTTTGCAGACATACTTGTGATGCTAATTCGGTAGTGTTCTGCCTGGCACTTAACCTAAAATGTAGTTAAAATGGATAAGTACAGTCAGTGTCACCAATAGGTAACCCCCCTAATAAGACAGTTTAAACGGCAGGGGGGTAACCAGTAAGTGACGCTGACCGTACCTACCTATTCCTCCACGTAAAATACCTATGATTTGGTCATCTTACCTGATCCATAAGCGACTAGCAGGACAGCATGACTTAAATGTTGGTTGTCGCATTTATGCCATATGCCCCCGTGGTAGTTAAGCCATGAAGGATCGGCCGCAACAGCTGAGAAAATTAAATTATACTTAAGAAAAAACACAAAGAAAAAAAGCGCCCATTACCTAAGTACCTATAGCTTGCTTACGGCCGGTTTCTCGAACGCAGAACATATTAAAATAACTATCTACTTACTTAGCCATTTGTCAAATCAGTCAGTCGACCAATGAGGACTAAGTTAGTAGGTATTTCAAGTTTAATCGGCTTGTCAATTTGAAAAGCGTTTGAGACCCCGGCTCAGTCGTTCTTTGCAGCAGCTACGCTCTGAGTGCGCAGTATGAGCATTTTACGTAGTTCTCGATTGCGTTAACGTAAACGCAGATCCGGGTGCCTAGGTAGTAGGTGTTATTTATATTCAGTAGTATTTTATTCGGTATCGAAGCCGTAAACGTGGATGTCTACTGTCCCAGAACATTACGGTAAAGCTACGCTACCTTTTGGTGTTCGCCCATAACTAATGAAAACTAACACTTACAAATCCATGACCAAATAGTGGAGAAAACTAATAAAGCAATCTGGCAAAATGTACAATGGCAAGTGGATGATACGAACCGAAGCGCTCGTGGTTGTGCTTGCTTATATTATGATAGATCGGCGAAGTTAAGCAAGTGTTTGTGGTCTGTAAGTGGATGGGTGACCGCCAGTGGCATTTTCATCTGAGCGCTTCCGTGCTTCGGAGGGCATGTTAAATTGTCGGTCCTGGCCTTCTATTTAAGTCGTTAAGCCATGACGGAGGCCTTAAGACGGCCTAAAAACTCCGTCACCAGATTTGGCTACTGACTCATACGAACTTACTTACCAGGCCAGCAACTATACCAGCTTACTCATCTTAGATAATAGATCAACTATAATGCTAGAACATCTAGGATTTAAAGTGCTACCTATAGACAAAGGTCCTTCTTTAAACAACAGTTCCTTCAACGCCTCTTCGCTGGTGAGTTTGTAAACTGTGCAGTTTAACACCCGCGCTGCGACTTTGCTCGCGTTAAACCGACAGGCGTCGTTGTCTGCTTCGTAGGGATAGTCCTTCTCTGTCATTTGGCCAACACTTCCCATTAAGTATCTATTGAAAACAATTATTGTAATTTGTAGGTACATAACGCTGGCCTGAAGCCTTTACGGGATGATTTATAATAGCGACAAGCAGGAGGCAACCTGCCTACCCTCAACGGGACGCTGTAGTGCCTGGGACATTGTTTGAGATGGAATAGTAATAACATAAAATAGTAATACTACTACGGTGAGGTAGGTCTAGGTATAGGCCTCATAACGCTTTAGAGAACATCTACCTAATAAAGATGTAGGCCTTATTTTGTAGGTAGTAAGCAGGTGTGTGGATGACAGGCCATTGAGGTAAAGACATAGATGAGATCAGCAAAGGGCTGATTAGAGCGGCGTTTGAGGAGTGTATGTCCAGCAGTGGGCTATCATTTGAGCTGCCAATGATGATGATGCTTACGTAAAAGCCAAGCTAGGTAAACCTCCCGCGCAGCCATAACTCGCCTTGTCGCAGTCCACTATCTGCTGCTCCGATAGATTCATCTTCTTGTTCTGCTGTAGTAGTCTACTCTCCACTAGGGCTAGACAAAGTAAAGTTCGTTTTATTATAACACCATCTCTACTATATCCTATCTCCAGTAGAAAATAGTAAAATTATCTAAGTACAGTATGAGTCATCAATAATTTTTTTATCATAGGTATGTAGAAAAGATGCTTATTTTTTTTATTATAGCTTTAATTCTATGATGAAAGATGCTTCTAAATAAGCTCAAAGGTAATTTATCTCTATTTATTTCTACTGTAGAGATAGTCATAGTGAGCAAGCTAAAATAAAAATAAAGTGGAGGAAACGCTAATGCGATCCAGTAGGTTAGAAAACTCTTACTAGGCAAGGCACACTAAACACTAAATGAAACAAAATAAAAAAAATCGCCGAGTCCTGGCTTTTACAAACCATGACTTACATTCAATATGTTCCAAAAAGGACATTGGATAAGGGTGATCACTATGTTCGATAACTTCGATAACAAAGATGGAATGCCATTAAATTGGACTATACAAAAAAACAACAGGCCTTAGATTAAAAAGATGGATACCAGTGGCACTGAACGCCCAGCAGGATCCACAATCGTACTGATTCTTGGGCGGAGTCACAACGCCCCGGTCTCGCCAGTCGAAGGCCTCCGGTGCGTCCTTGGTCGTAGGGTCACCTAGCACCTGGGAAATAAAACATACAAAGTCAAAACGCATTTATTCAGTATGTAGCACCGCTGGGATCACTCCTGTTCCTTTGCGACCAAAAAAATAATCCAAAGCCTCCTTGGAACAAAAACACACGAGAGGTATATGTAGGTATTTTTACATTAGGTATGGTAACATGAAGGAAACGTTATACCTACCGCAAAAGATGGCAATTTTTGCCTCTTTTTAGCCGTTAATTGCCATTTATTTTTAACCGACTTCAAAAAAAGGAGGAGGTTATTATGTTCGGCTGTATGTATGTTTTTTTTAGTATCGCAATTCGCACTAAGACTGTTAGGTAAGTACTAAGTAACAACCGATAACCGTTTACACGTAAAAAATTGCAGTGCAACGACATGTTGCGTATATTTCAAAAGATCACCTTGCAGTCGCCGTTGGGATTATCATCAATATCATTAATTTTGAGACCGAAGATTGAATTTTGTTCCTCGCTCGACCAATCCGTGTACTGGTTTATGTCTGAAATTTTATAAGTTAGGCACCTAATTAAAAAGTACCTAAATCCAAACAGAAAATGGTCCTGAATCGCAACTTCGATCGTGTTTTAGTCCTGTCGAAGATTCGCCACTTTTCTCTATTCTACTGTAGAGATAGGGTAGTAAGCAGCCCCCTTACCATGGCGATTGTCTAGGTACCGGAGAATAGATAAAAATGACAGTAATGACATTAGAGGGTGGATAAAAGTAACTTTTATCCACATTCTACATTTCATACACCTTCTGGGTAAGCTCGCTCCATCGTAGACCTCACTCTTACCTGTGTAAGTTTGAGGTCAAGAGCATTCATCATAAAAAAAAAAAACATTCTACCCGTTTTAAGCTCCTAGGTAAGGGGGCAGGTTTTCGGACTTCTCTACTCACCAAAAATAGTCTCATAGAGTCTGTTTAGTTCGTTAATTTGTTTCACATTTTCAATGAAACATCCAAATCTCTGAGCCTTCTCATTTTCATCATAACGTTTGTTGTGTTCTTTGAGGAATTCTTCAAAGTGGCGGCCCATAGCCTCGAAGTCATTCGTGTCGTAGTACGGCTTGCCAACCCGACCTGCAAGGATAGTTTGACAAAACATTAGAAGCAATAATTGCACCAACATTTTTAATATTAACACTGAAATTAGCAAAGAAAATAAGTAAATGGTAGAAAATTTGAAAAAAATATTATTTATACCATTTTAAAGTTATTAAATAAAGTATTTGTGATAATAAATATAAAATTTATTGCATTTTAAATGTTTGAGATGCCTATTTTATTAGGTGTAACACGTTTTAGTAGGTATAACCTAATTGCGCAGAAATTCTTTTGTAGGCATGAACCTTAATATTAAAAAAATGTACAGTAAACCTTGAACACCCAGCTCTATTATCTATATTAATAAATAAAAAATAAATGAAATATTAACAATAAGGTTTGCGTCACCAACTGGTAACCTCCCCTGCAGTACAAACCGCCTTAAGGGTGTTACTAATTGGTGACGCTGACTGTACCTAGATATTATAAAATATCATTAAATGACAAGAAATTTTATACTTAGGTACATACTTACTTACCTACTTAGCTCTTTTGTTCTCTCAATTTGTTGATTTCGAAAATACAAATAAGTAAAATATTTAATTTAGTTCAATTTAGTAGATAAAGGAATGATGATGATGATGACTCATTAGTCTTATAATTTGATGAATTGATAATTAGAAAGTTATTAGCTGGTACCCGCGACTTCGTCAACAAAATAACATACTTGAAAACCTCTAAATAGAACTAAAAACTGCAAGAATCTTCTGAAACTTTTAAAAACGCAATAATAGCGCCATCTCGGCCTCAAAAAAACGCCATCTAGTTGCCTTTAACTGGCACTTCCAGCTCCCTATACCAACTTTCAACCCTTATTTCATCACGCCCTCCATGATTATTTTTGAAAAGAAAAGTAGCCTATGTCCGTCCCTGGGACATAATCTTTATCCATGTCATATTTCAGCATAATCTGTTCATTGGATTAGGCGTGAAAAGGTAACAACAGACAGACAGACAGAGACATTTTACTACATAATAGTTGGCGCCACAGGAAAAATCAGATCGCGCTATCGTTGCGTTTTGGACAACGTGACATATAAACTCGCTAATCTTCTAAATCAGCTTTATAGAATCACCTAGTTTTAAGACGTTTCAAAGTGATCCCAGCGGTCCTACTAAATAAATGCTTTTTGACTTTGAATTTGACTTTGATAAAATTAGTATTTATATTTCCAGTAAGAACATAGGTAATCAATTCGAAAATAAGTATGTTGAGCGAATGTAAGGTGAATTTCGAGTAAAAAGTCTCTCTGAATTGGATTTTTATGAGACAGAGCTTCTGCTTAGGGCTACATTTTCTCCAACTCAGTTTAAAATTATATTTAGAGGGAACACATTTTTAAATTTGTTTTTGTGCGAATATCTGTTAATGATCTATAATGTGTAATAATTTATCTCAAAACTGATATTTTTCAAAATTACACGAAAAGTATAAACAGAAATAATACAGCGCCATCTTTTACTAAGAAAATATACTAGTTTTACGTTTAAAAGTTCCGCTACTCCACGCTAGATGGCACACAGAAATTTAGTTTGACGTGTACTACATCATAGGTGGCGCTTTGAAAACTTTTCTCGTTCTAGGTGCCAAAGAAGGTTGTATAATCGCGTTTTTATAGCTATAAAAAAAAATCATAGCTACATAATGCGAATAACAACCTTGATAAGGCGGGTGGAGCGATGTATGGCATGATCTTGATTCAATTAATTGAAATCAAGTCATCAGATTAAATTATATGGTTGTGAAGAAACAATTATGACACACAATTATAGCATTCATAAATAACGAAATAGTAATTTTGCGCATATTTAATTAAAGATAATTATAACTAGGATACAAAGTTTTTATGTAGGTATGTAGTAGCTTAGTTTCTGTAAATAAACTTTTTATCTAGGTACAGTCAGCAACGAAAGTCAATTAACAGTTTTCAATAACTAAGACAAAATAAACTTGTCATGGGAAATTATTAATAACCAAGATGGTACGGATTTCGGAAATATTTAGATTTGTGAAACAACAGATGTTAATGGACTTTCGTTGCTGTACATAGCTAGGTACCACAAATCCTTGACGCAAAAATTAGAACCAGAAAATTAGATCCGCCGCGGGACAATTGTTTGTATGACCTACAGATATTTGTCTCGGGTCTGGGTGTTTCTATGTATAATATGTATGTATTTACAAACAAAAAGTATATAAGTATTCTATCAGTTATCTGGTTCCCATAGTACAAGCTTTGCTTAGTTTGGGGCTAGATGATGCTGTGTGAAAAATGTCCAGCATTATTATTTACCTAAATTTGTAATGCTAATCAAACTCAATTTAAAATTTTTGACATGTGCAGTGACGCTTTTTCATTCCAAATTGTCAACTGCGCGCATTAAAACGGCTAAATTCAAGAATACATACTTAATTACTTACTTAGGAAAATATTTATAATAATAAATAAATAATGTTGGACTTTTTCCCATATCACAAAGTAATCCATTTTCAACCGACTTCAAAAAAGGAGGAGGTTCTCAATTCGTCTGTATGTTTTTTTTTTTTTGTATCTTGTTACGCGATTGTTCCGCCATTTGTTGACCGATTTGCAAAATTCTTTTTATGTTTGAAAGGGTATACTCCAGAGGTGGTCCCATATACATTTTATTCCTGAGGGATTGATAGTTTCCCCGTAAAACTCTAAACACCTTCCTTCCTAGTCATGTCACAAATAGAAATCGAATCGATAGCTTGACGCCCTGAGTCACACCGCGTTTCGAGTCAAACATTGAAGTGGGTTTTCTTTTTAGTATAAAAACGTAATTATTATTCTACCATTTAAAACTAAGAAATTATATCATGACCTGTCTATTAAAATTACCGGAAAGCAATCGATCACCATAACAGTCGCTTTCTTCCACGCTTATCAGCGATCGGTAGCTGTTATGCTGGTTACACCACTGCTTACTGCGCAGACGCATCTTTCGACCGGTCCCGACCGCTTTCCATCGGACAGTCGGGGAGATCAATACTGATCTGTCAATGGCCAAGAGCTGAAATGTCAAACAATGAGTTTAATGTCACAGAACTTTTAGTCTAGTTTCTTAGTTCTTAAGCTGTGTAATTATTGTGTACCTAACAACAAAGAGTTTTTCATTCTAGCTTAAAAATATCGACACAATAAAGGTACCTACAGCATTTTTTCAATGAAGCTGAAATATCTGGAACCTGTTTGAGATGAAAATGACTTGCCTAGCACCGTAGGTCGGTAGCGGTAAATATCCCAATAGTAAAAATAATAATAGGTAAATTTGACCTATTTATCTCTATAATACCTAATTTAACAAAATTCTACAAAAAAAGTATGTGAGTGTCGTGGAACACTCGGTTAGATCAAAGTTTCAACTTTGAAATTTGGCATTTGTCAAATAAATTATTGTCAAATATTAAAATCTTAGTACACGAAAGGAGCCTCTTTGAGGCACACTTAAAAATTAAAATCCTTTCACCACACTGGTTCAAAAGAACTGGTGACACGGTAAGAAGAAGAAGAAGTACTAACAGTGTAACAATCTATAGACTGTTTTGCGCACTTCGGAATGTGACGTTTAGACCTATGTATGTGTCGTGCCGGTATAACCGACCGTTTTTTTTTCTAGCCTCCATCTTCGATACCGTCTGAAAAGGAACTTCGTTCCAATAATAAGTTCGTAAATAAAAGAACACTTTCTGGACTTACTTAATTTAGGCCATTTTTAGGGTGGAATCGTCGCTTGCATCTTAAATTAATATGTATGTATTTACAAACACAAAATATAAATATAAGTAGTTTATCAGCCATCTATTCGTAGTACCCATAACACAAGTTCTGCTTACTTTGGGGCTAGATGATGCTGTGTGAAAAGTGCAGCATTTTTTATTTATTTATTTTATTAGGATCATATCTAAAGCGGATGAGAGAACCATCAACCATAGTAAACAACTTTTCCCTGAAAGTACACCAACGATTCCACTGATTGTAGCCGTTCAAGCTTTTCTAATTACAGTTTTGACGTAAATAGGACCGATTCAACGTCTCTCTTTTACCATGTTTGACAGGTCTTTCCAATATGGCGGACGATGTGGCGGGAAATAGCTATTTTCATCGTGAAAGTGTCACAAACTTTTCCACAGGGGAATAGTGGTTTCATTGCTTTCTTTACTTGGAAGGTACTTAAACATACTTATTTTGCCTGTACAGGAATATTCCTATCCTATCTCTATTCGTAACTTACCTACGTAGGTACTTAAGTAGGTAAAAATATTCTGACGTAGGTAAGCCCAGTAGGTAGATGAACTATCCTTATATTCTTCATCATCACCATAATCCACAGCCCGCTAATATTCTATCTTAACTTATATAATTACTAAGCTGATGATCGTAAATCAATATTTACCTAAATTAATTAATTTGAAGAAAAGTGTTGAGCTCTATTTAGTTAAAAAGTGCAATAAACAAAAATAAACAAGAAATAAATTATGAGCGGAAATCACGTCTCCATATAACTAGCATGTTGCGTCATGTCATAAATAAAAAAAAAACATTGATAAATTGCACTTGAAAATTATATTTGAGAAACTAATAAATTATTAGAGGTAAAAAGTATTCGTTTTCATCATTTATTTTCATAAGAAACTTAATGACGTGGGTAAGTGTAGGTTAAGTTCATACGCACTGCTCACCACGACGCGGGGCCGCCTTAAGGTCGGGGATCGCCGGAGGGGGACTGGATGAAAAGGCTCTGCCGGTTTCCCAGACCCCAGGCGACGCCGGAACGCCGCTGTTTAGTGGGTATACCGGGAGCTTTGCCCCGGGGTGTCCCACATACCCCTCTCGCCCCCGGCGGAGGGGATGCGTTAGCATTTTTCCCATCGATAAAAAAAGTAGGTAAATGAAAAGGAAACCCGCAGCTTTGTCCTTTCCTAACTTGCGAATCTTTCAGATAGATGTGATCATTGATCAACCATCCACTTGAATATATTTATTCCCTTATGACATGTACCTAGGGACCTTCGCTTCCTAATACTACATCAGGTACTGTTCGCCCAACGGGTCTAGGCATTGGTGAAGTTAGCCGTTTGTCTGCGCAGAACACAATTTTGTATGAAAAAGCATTCACTGCGCAGACAAACGGCTAACTTCACGAATGCCTAGATCCGTTGGGCGAACTGTACACTGTTATTTAGGCACCTACCTACCTAGTAAATATAAATGATAAGTTAAGGGAAAAATTAGTCTCATTAAAACACAAGGAGTGTTTTAATTAAGTAGGTACACACTTCAATAAGTGGACCTACTATGTATTCAAATGCATCTTCAAAGGATCTGGAATAAGTAACATAAAAAGATCTGAGAGAATGTCTACCGCACCTTAGGGATACAGTCGTGAACCTGTTTACGTTTATGTTTTTTTACTATGTATTTTATATGAACGCAGGGTAGGTACTATGCATTACATAATGAGCCCCAAGTGCAAGGTCGATTCTATGTTTTATATACTTTTATCCCAGATATATAAACGACCTCTGTAGCGCAGTGGGCGAAGGTCCGCCTGCGACGCAGATGGTTGCGGGTTCGATCCCCGCCGCGGGACAAATGTTTGTATGACATACAGATTTGTCTCGGGTCTGGGTGTTTCTATGTATAATATGTATGTATTTACAAACAAAAAGTATATAAGTAGTATATCAGTTATCTGGTTCCCATAGTACAAGCTTTGCTTAGTTTGGGGTCATTCATTCATTCATTCTCATTCAAAGCTTAAAGCGACAAGTTGATACCAAACGATGAATAATGAATAATAAGTAAATAGAAAACGGTCATAATATTTGACTGCATAACATTACTTTCATCCAAGGATAGAAAGAAACTCATTTGAATTTTATAATTAAGTAATAGTTGCGAATCATTTTATGTCGACATGCATGAAGATAGGTGCAGTTGTAAGCGAAAAGATATTTTTTTATTTGGACATCTATGAGAGGAGATAAAAAATTAAGCTAGAAATGGGGTACATTATGCAGGTATTAATGTTCTTGTATCATTGTCTCGATGGCCAAAATTCGATTTTAGAATTTGATTTTGACAGATTTTAGTATTTCAAACAGTTAAAAGTTCTTTGACGTTTACCAACTATGTCAGTGAAGTTTGACTTATGACAACATATTCCAAGGACTTTCGTTTGCCATTTTTGAAGGAGCTAGTGGCTCTGCTATTTTATTTAGTTTTCTCGTGTTTTACTAGGTTTTATTATGTAATTTCGGTGGCATTTTACTAATGAAGCCTTGGATACGTAAATGATTTGGCAAATGGAATGGTGGAGTATTCAAGAAGATTTCTCATTTGACTAAAGATATCTGTTGGAGTTTTGAAATGACAAGCCGCCATGTTTTTTTTTTCAAAACCAAATTGACATAACTTGACTTGACTTGACATGACATGAATACATATTTAAAACTTGACATTGGACATCTTTCGCCATTTTTGAAGGAGCTTAGTGGCTCTGCTATTTTCTTGTGTTTTACTAGGTTTTATTATGTAATTTCGGTGGCATTTTACTAATGAAGCCTTGGATTACGTAACAGGAGATTTGGTAAATGGAATGGGGGAGTTTTCAAAAAAATTTCTCATTTGACGAAAGATTTTCGTTGGAGTTTTGATATGACAAGCCGCCATGTTTTTTCAAAACTAAATTGACGTAACTTATTACATATTTGAGAGGTGAAGATTCCTAGTGTCAGAAAGAATTATCAGCTGACTGAAGTGGAATTTGACACAAACACCATCAAAATAGGGTCAGTATTGTTTTGAAACTGCCATGTTTTCGTTTTCAGTGTTCTGTGTATCCTCCATCTTACAATAGCCATTGTGTCGTCTGTATGTTTTGCAATTCTGGGAACATCATGTGAAGGGTGTAGGTTTGTTTATCACCACACTGGTTAATGAACTCTTAAAATCAATATCTTTTTTCATTTACATTTGATTATGTTCTTTTATTACTTGCAATTTATGTGCGAAGTCTTTATGAATCGATTTCATGTGAAAAGTACTTAATAAACATTTTCTATTCTACTTAACTTACTCAATACTTTCTTCATTTACTAGTAAAATTACTGGAAATGTATTCATTAAAAAAAAGTGAAACTTGTAGGTATTATAGTTGTATTTGTTTGTAGGTATTGATTTAGGTATTAGTGTAATGGATTTTAGTAGCGCACTATAAATAAATAATAAAATAATAAATAATGCTGGACATTTTCACACAGCATCATCTAGCCCCAAACTAAGCAAAGCTAGTAATAGTACATATAATAGTAATTATAGTGCTCTAACTTTGCTTATAATAAGACCGCCGATTGTATATCATAGTTAAATTTTTTGTATGTTTTTGTTTTACTTTTTATGTGGTGTGCAATAAAGTATTTTCTATCTATCTATCTTGTTTCTGGAAAAAGTGTGTTAAATATGTAAACGTATTCGGAGGTCTCAGACCACCTAACATTGATCTTGAATGGCTAAAAATTGTATTTATTCTTCATATTTGATAGGATCCTGAAAGAAAAAGGGTTTAAAAACAAAGTTTTTTTTTTGGCTTTGCTTTTTGTGCATGCGCCATTTTTCATTATTATTTTTTTTGTACAAAAATTAGGGAAACAATGTGTCAGGACAAAAAAAAACTAACTTTCTTGGTGCCCAGTGTGCATTACTTACCTAGGTCGGTATCCATACTTCCATACTAATATTATAAATGTGAAAGTAACTCTGTCTGTCTGTCTGTCTGTTTGTTTGTTACGCTTTCACGCCCAAACCGCTGAACAGATTAAGCTGAAATTTGGTATAGTTAAAGGTTGTATCCCAGGGAAGGACATAAGCTTTTAACCTGGACATACCTTTTATCCCGAAAAAATGAAAAAATCCCGAGGGATCGCGGGTCACACCGCGGGAGGGCTGCTAGTCTATTATAATTTTCACAGATAATTTTATCGTTCAATATTTCTATAATAAGGTTAAGCTCGCTAACAGCTCAAACATTACCGTAATCTGGCAAAACTTACTGTTTATCTACGTAATACCATATGCCATACGTAAAGTTAAAATATTATGCGCGCACGCGCATTCGAACGTCGGACGAAGTAAGCGCCGCGCGCGTTCTCCCATCTAGGTCATACGCGATTCGAAATTTGAATCTGACTTTTTATTTGTCACTTGTTTTTTTTGTGCCAGTGTATTGACATAGTGATGTGAAGTGTCGATGTTCTTGGATTGTTGCAGGACTCTTAGGTAAGTAGGTACTTCCTTATAGGGATATAAAATTATAAACTATTTACTTACTTCTCCACGTGCCGATACACGAAGGAGACAATTATTATTAAATTAAATAAAAAAAATTGACGTATGAGTATGTGTTTGAAACTGGATGAGAGAGCGAGGAGAATTCTTACGAGGGCTTTTTGAACTTTTAATTTTAAGTTTTTTTTTTCATTTATTCTTTGATTAGGTGAATAAGACGAGTTAGGCTGGGATGAGATGGGTCATTGTGGATACTTAGAAATATTTCTACAATATATTTTAGTAGTAGCACAGAATACAGAGGTAGTAGACAGTTCTCTCAACGGATCTATCTAGGCATTTGTGAAGTTAGCCGTTTGTCTGCGAAGAATACATTTTTGTATAAAAAAGTGGTTACTGTGCAGACAAACGGCTAACTTCACGAATGTCTAGGTCCGTTGGAAGAACTGTACAAAGGTCTAAAGCTTTAGTTATCAATGCTTACGTTTATCTCATCAAAAGTTCCACTTCATGAAACTCCTCATAAATGTTCATTAACCATTGCGCGGTCAGAATACAGTAGCAATTAGAAGGTCTACATTAAACTAGCATTGCATAACGCGTGAAGTAAACATACACTCAAACAGAGTTCCACTCTATTTGACTCTGTGATTTACTGGGGTTATGAAAGTTGACAAATGTTTGATAGACACGCGTTATAAAATAGGTCAAGTAAACAGGTTTTATTTTAATTTAATCCTCTAGAATTTTTGCGTTTGAATTTCGAGTATCATGTTATTTTATGCAAATTAAATTCTTATATTTTTTTGTTTTTATAAAATATAGGTCAGATAGTGGACATGTTTTGATGAGGGAATGCAAATAAAAATAAGGAAGCATCTCTCTCTATCAAATAGTCAAAGAATATAAGATTTATTTTTGAACTAAGTATGCGTAAGCAACGTCAAAGTCAAAGTCAAAAAGCATTTATTCAGTAGGACCGCTGGGATCACTTTGAACACTTCATTATCAAGTGGATTAGTTCGTTACATTTATTTCGACATTATTTAATGCTACTCAATTTACTTTTACTTACTCTTTTCCACGTTAGTCAAGACCACATAATTTTAAAAACTTATATTTTTTCTGGTACCTACCTAAGACTTTAGGTAATTACCTAACCATTATTTCGTAAGAAACATTAACACTATTTACCTACAACAAAGGGTGAACTAGCTTTTGTTAGTTTCATTAAAATTGCATCAAAAACAAATCGCCCTTGTTTATTGCAATATTTATCTTCAAATCTTAAAAATCTAACAAACATTCACTTTTCGGTCAGTTAAACAAATTGGATTAGCAACACCAGCTACTTTATGATAATATAAACCGCTGTTCTAAGGTAACAGTGACTTACTTTTGTAATCAAAGTGTGGAAAATTTGAGATTTTTGGGTTACAATAATTTGCGTGTGGGTTACAATGCATGAATCTTGGTTCATGATAGAGTTAGGTTTTTAATCAAAACACGATAAATGTTATGTTTTGTCCATTTTGTAATGGATGATGATTATAATTATTTTTTGGCTTTTTAAGCTCGAGTCTACGAGAGTGTTCTTTGCTGTTTTCCTTCACCGTTTGAGTACTCAATTTAATAAGTAGGTACAGGACGCACAACCAATCTTTAGCTATCTGAAGTAGCTGCGCAGTACCCATTATTGATGACGCCTTAAAAGACGAAGACAGCGTTGTATAGCTGCCTCGCTCACTCGCTTAGTTTGCTGCATCGTTCTATCTCGCCTACTCGCGCAAACTGCGCAATCGTTTATTGCACCTAACTTCAGAAAAATAAAACAACATAGACATTTTTCATTGATGTACAACCACAGACATCAGTGTACAACCGTGTTCGAACCTATGACTTTAGATTCTCTAGACCCGCTTCCAAAAGACACAGACTGGTCAGTGACTATGAAAGAACCAGAACGGATCCTGCATTCCCACGCGCCTAAAATTTGACGAGATAAATGGCAAGACGTCGGATATTACGGTTTAGTCAATTATCCGTGTACCGCAGCCACAGAGGTATTATTCAGTACCTGTAATTTATTGAACGACCACATTCACACTCGCGGTTGACTAGGCTTTATGAGCGGCTATAGGCTTGCAACCTTTCATGCTCCTTCCAATGCTTATCTACAACGAAAGGCATTGATCGGCCAAATGTACCTACTTATGTGGATATGATTTTAACAAAGAACACTACTCTGGCTCATACAATAAGTAGGTAAGAACTAATTTGTATCTAATCTACTGAAGTAGAAGGAATAACAGTATAGGTTTATAAGCAAAGTTTTGGCTAGTAGTCGAATGAAACATAAACTTTAAGGTCGTTTTGCTGTCAGAGCATTTTAGATTACAGTCGATGTGCACAGAAGAAACTAAGCTACTACTTACATATATGTACAAAATACAACAGGATTAGTCAAGCTATCTAAGGATCGTTAGAAACGATCTATGGATAGCTCAACTGATCCAGGTCACTGTCAGTCGGAAGCGTGCCCAAAACACTGGCGGCATTACCACGCTGGATGGCAATGCTGATCCTTTGAACATATAGCTTCCAAAACCTCCTGATCCTAAATGAAATTTTCATTTTGGTTCATTTTGGTAATGTAAAGAACCCAGAACCTTTATTTTTTTTTGTTTAATTAGAATATGTGTAAAATGTAAGAAAAAAATGGAATAGGTCCCCCATTTTTAATATTTCCGCATAAAGTTATCTTCAAGCAATTACTTACGGTACTGCTAAATACAACGCACGCTCCAATTCGTACGCACACGTTCTTGGCTCATTCACTAGCTTACATTTTAAGATATTTATTTTCTTCCTGGAGGTAAGAAAACCTTTACCAAGAATTTCGTGAAATAAGAAATCTTAGACGAGGAAGGCCTCACGATTTTCTTGTGAGAAGGTGGACCTCTCCAGTAATAAATTAGAGCATCATGAGGTTTGAGGCTTCATTACCACGATGTTTTTCAGGATGTTAAAAAAAATGACAGAAGTAATTTTAAAAACACACTAATGACCCGAAAATGGTTCGTTCCTCTAATTTACGAAAATATAACTCTACTAACAGTAAATTCTTATGAGTGTCAAAGAGCAATTTAATATAAGCAATTAACATTCCACAGCATATGCACATTATGATATTAAATATTGTCGGTACACTTTTATACGTACATATAATAATGTGGGTACTTAATATATTCAACGGAAATTAAAAATTATTAGCTTTTAAAATTCATTCCGAATTAAAACTAGCTAATGTCCACCAATTAAACTCTATTTACAATTTCTTACATTATATAAACTGTTATATAAAGAGATAGTAGATTAAACCTGTGCCTGAAATAACGTGTTCAATTGAGGCTCATTATAAAAACGGACATAGGTAGGTAGATATTATAATATTTAGGCATTAATTATAAGTCCATTGTAAAAAATATCCGTCCATAAAATACAGGGTGTAAAATAAATTGCCGTCGATTTCTATCTACTTTAGCTCTCTGAAGTAGCTGCGCAGAACCCATTTTTAATGACGCCTAGAAGACGAAGACAGCGTTGTATAGCTGTCTCGCACACTCGCTTAGTTTGTTGCATCGTGCTATCTCGCCTACTGAAACCCTGCGCAATCGTTTAGTGCACCTAACCTCTGTATTCTGTAACCTAACTTCAGACAGACAAAGATAGGTTGTGCGTATTTTACGTGCATTCCGACCGTAGGAAATTGGATAGATTTCCTGTAGGATATAGTACCTATACCACGATTGACATAAACCGCAACAGTCAGCAATATGGCCGATCACTGGCATTCCATTTATAAAGTTTTATGACGTAAATAAAGATATCCACGGATGTCAGTGAGGTGCATTTACACGATGCAATTTCAACCCATACGATATCGTATCGCACGGCAATTTTTCAGTGTAAACGCTCATTATATGCGATTTGCCATAGTTCGTGCGACCCTCGTCGGCTCGTTCAATAGCCGGGGCTTAGCAAATCGTACGAAAAATCGCACGCACCTTTAGGCTCTAAATAGAGTCTGGCAAATGAAAGTAGACCCTGAAAAAGAGGCGGCAAATTCAAAAATATAAGCGTGACAACCCATTAATTAATAACTCTAAATAAAATACTTAATATAATTATTATATTTGGTACTAGAAAATAATAACCAAGTATCAAGTTGTGTTCTTCCAAATGTCCTTATGGGGTTACACGCTTATATTTTTGAATTTGCCGCCTCTTCTTCAGGGTCTACTTTCATTTGCCAGACTCTAGTGTTTGTTGTCCTGTTCCTCACGGTGTTCGAAAGGATATAGGATGTCAATGATATTTTGCTGTACGTAGTAGAGATAATGTTATGTTCATAGAAAACGACGATTAGGATCCGCTCGTGAAACATGTAACTACCACTGACTAAAAACGGCGCCCTACATGACGCGAACTGAAGAAAAAAAAACGTTCGTTTTACGTTTTCGAGTCTTCACTTTCCGCGCGCTAGTAACATTATCTATATAATTAGGTATTTTGATATTTTTTTCGTCTGGTCGAAGCGACGCGTGATCCGAGAGCTGGCACATTTTTGGCTCAAAGGATCAGCATTGCCATCCAGCGTGGTAATGCCGCCAGTGTTTTGGGCACGCTTCCGACTGACGGTGACCTGGATCAGTTGAGCTATCTTTAGATCGTTTCTAACGATCCTTAGATAGCTTGACTAATCCTGTTGTATTTTATGAATATATGTAAATATGTAGTAGCTTAGTTTCTGTAAATAAAGTTAATTTTGATGATAAAAGTGGTTATATTGAAATTTTTGTGACGAGAAAATACGCTTTACACTCTCCGCTTCATTGGCAGACAATTTCCACGTCTCATGAGATTTATAGTCGGCACTGGACCCAATTTCACCATAACGGTGTGCGTTAATCGACGGATTACCTCTCATGCGCATCGATACATAGATAACCTGCTTGTTTTTGTAGCAGGAAAGCTTGATCTATCTATAATATAAAAATGAATCGCAAAATGTGTTGGTAAGCGCATAACTCAACAACGCCTGGACCGATTTCATTAAATTTTTGTTTGTTGTGTTTGTTATTGTCAGGAGAAGGTTCTTATGACAGAAAAAAATCTATATTTTAATCATGGAGGGCGTGAAATAAGGGTTGAAAGTTTGTATGGGGAGTTGGTAGTTCCATTTAAATGCAATAGATGGCATTGCTAAAAAGTATGTTATTTCGCTGACGAAGTCGCGGGTACCAGCTAGTTTAACATAAAAATGGTATTTTTTACACAAAGGTTACATAACCGAAGGAAACTATGCGAATGATAATTGCACGAAATAGCATCGGATTTAAACCGTCTTCGACAAGTCAACTTTGCGTGATGTGATGCATCGCCCAGCGACAAAGCACTTTTTTTTGTTCCTGTAAATAAAAAACCAAAATAATAATATCATCATAAGCGAGCAGTGTCGTCGAATAGTATGACTTTCAATCCGAAGAAGGTTTTAATCTAGGCGATGGAATTGTCGTTTAGAAAATCTAAACGAATTGGCACGTTCATAATTAACGTTAGGTTGGACCGCTTGTGGTATATAGCTTGCTTAATTTGTCATCGGTCAGTAAGTGGGTGACCGCTAGCAGCATTATCAACTGAGAGCTTCCGTGCTTTGGAAAACATGTTAAATTTCTGTCTCAGTTAGTCGTTAAGCCATGACTGAGGCCTTAAGGCGGTCTAAAAACTCCGTCATCAGATTTGGCCAGTATACGAACTATCTTAAGTATTTATCGCTGAATTCGGAGTAATGGTGTTGATGATCAAAAAATAAAATATAATTAATAAAGTGGAAGGAAGAAGAGGAAGAGGAAGACCGAGGATAAGCTACATGAGCCAAGTAAAGGTAGCTGTCATGTCGTATAAAGAGGTCAAGGAAGCAGCCCTGGAAAGAGATACATAGAGAGGGATTTATCAGCTGTGCCGAGAAGGAGTAAATCCTTAAATAAGAAGAAGAATAATATTTGTGACAGCCTATAGTTTCATTTTCGTGAATCTCAAATACGCTAGCCAATTGCGTGATGTTTAGTGGGCTATAGCGACATTGAAAATTTGAAGATACGACGGAGGTAGGAAGGTTAAGTACCACGGATGTTAGACCTTGAGCTTTCCTTTCTAAAGGACCTCATTCTGCGTTCATACATTTCTGCACCAAAAATTTAAAAGTACTAGTCAGAAATCCCCGTAACCCGTCCCCCTAACCCGTAAAACCAAAGGTTTGTTACTAATTTATTAAATATTATTTATAAAATTACAAAAAAAATACTGAAACCAACTTGAAAAATCAAAACTTTCAGCAGCCGAGCTTAAAGCCATTGGCTGTTATTGTTAATACGATAATAGTATAGTGCATAATTGTTGAATAGGAGAGTAAAATTACTTATAATTAACTTCCGTAAACAGGTTCACCATTCTCCTAGTAAATAAGAGAGACGACCTCTGTGGCGCAGTGGGCGAAGGTCCGCCTGCGACGCAGAAGGTTATGGGTTCGATCCCCACCGCGGGACAAATGTTTGTATGACCTACAGATATTTGTCTCGGGTCTGGGTGTTTCTATGTATAATATGTATGTATTTACAAACAAAAAGTATATATGTAGTATAGCAGTTATCTGGTTCCCATAGTACAAGCTTTGCTTAGTTTGGGGCTAGATGATGCTGTGTGAAAATGTCCAGCATTATAACTCATAAACCATTGGACGTGCAGGTTAGCTCACATAGAAAAAAAATATTGGTAATGACACATTCTAACATAAAATAACATTATTTTTATGGCCGGCACTTTTTAATTTTTGGTGCAGAAGTGTATGAACGCAGCAGATTTCCTTTACTTAATTCACTAGCTAGGGGAAGGTAGCAGGTACTTAAATTGCTCGCCTGTCGTGCTTTACGCTGATCCGCAACGCTTGATAGCCCTTCTAAAGCTAAAGTTTAGTGGCCATCAAATTATGTTAGTAAATAGTTGTTGAAGCGCTCGTGGTCGTTCTTGATAGAACGTCAAGCAACGTTCGACGGTCTGTGAGTGGATGGGTGACCGCCAGTGGCATTTTCATCTGAGCGCTTCCGTGCTTCGGAGGTCACGTTAAATTGTCGGTCGCGGCTATTTAAGTCGTTAAGCCATGACGGAGGCGTTAGGGCGTTACAAACTCCGTCACCAGAGTTGGCCATTGACTCATACGAACTTAGTTACTAAGGCTCTTACTAATAAACTTGACATAAAGTTATGTCATGCATAAACTAAAAATTTGTATGGTTATTCATAGGTTATGCACGACATAACTTTATGTCAAGTTTATTTATTTATTTATTTATTGGTTTACAACAACTGTTACACTAATAATATTATAAAAGTGCTTAAGTATAGAATAAAACTAAGCGCACAGTTTTCTACAGTAAACACATCATGCTTATAACTAAGTGCTTATTTTATATTTTTAGTTAAAAATTAAGTTACACAAAAAATATTATGTTATGTTTATTAGTAAGGGCCTAAGTAAATAGTATGTAAATTATGTGCGGTCAGCCTCATCAACTGGTTACCCCCCCACAGTATAAACCGTCTTACTAAGGGGGTTAGAATAGAATAGAATAAAGTTTAATTTTCTCCACATCATATTATTATATGCTGGCAACCATACTTTTTGGTTGGACTGGAATCGACGAGAGAAGCTATGACAATGACAGCGGGTGACGTGAGTTCCGGCGGCGGTGGCGTGATTGGAGTTTGTTGTTGTTGAAAAATAACGAAGTAATTGATAAAACATTGGAAGAAAGCTAAGAGTTAATATCAGAAGTGGATAATCGAGTTTCACGTGCTTGTGCCTAGTTAATTAGTATAAGATAATGGGCATTGTGAATCAGGGTAGTAAAAAAAAAACTGTCACTGAACAGAAAATCGACCGGAGGCTTGAGTGAATCTTGAAGCCGAGCTAGTAAGTAAGCAAGTGAGCTGAATACAGTCATAGCTTAGTTCATAGAAGCGAGCTGAATAATACAGTCATTTTATGGATCTAGTTATGAACTGGCGCAGTTACAGATACCTACACAGTGAGTTGAATACAGTCATAGCTTAGTTCATAGAAGCGAGCTGAATAATACAGTCATTTTATGGATCTAGTTATGAACTGGCGCAGTCATAGATACCTACACAGTGAGCTGAATACAGTCATAGCTTAGTTCATAGAAGCGAGCTGAATAATACAGTCATTTTATGGATCTAGTTATGAACTGGCGCAGTCACAGATACCTACACAGTGAGTTGAATACAGTCATAGCTTAGTTCATAGAAGCGAGCTGAATAATACAGTCATTTTATGGATCTAGTTATGAACTGGCGCAGTCACAGATACCTACACAGTGAGTTGAATACAGTCATAGCTTAGTTCATAGAAGCGAGCTGAATAATACAGTCATTTTATGGATCTAGTTATGAACTGGCGCAGTCACAGATACCTACACAGTGAGCTAAATACAGTCATAGCTTAGTTCATAGAAGCGAGCTGAATAATACAGTCATTTTATGGATCTAGTTATGAACTGGCGCAGTCACTGCAGAAGAGAGTAAAGTGAATGAGACAGTCGATATACAGTAATAAGAGTGAACTGACGTTTCAATAACAGAGCAATCAATCATGATGGCCGAACGTTTATAATTAATATTAACAATACCTATGTACGTACTTACATAACCATGATTTCAGATAAGCTTTAGGTACACGAGTTACGAACGTGATGGCAAGCATTAAAATGGGGTGATGTCAATGATCTTTTGAAAGATCATTGGGATGATTTAAAGAGTACGAGAATGGTGTGTAGTATGGTGTGCCTGAGGACATGCACATGCAGGAGGGCCGTGCTGGCAACCATACTTTTTGGTTGGACTGGAATCGACGAGAGAAGCTATGACAATGACAGCGGGTGACGTGAGTTCCGGCGGCGGTGGCGTGATTGGAGTTTGTTGTTGTTGAAAAATAACGAAGTAATTGATAAAACATTGGAATAAAACATTGGAAGAAAGCTAAGAGTTAATATATACAACAGTTACAATAGGTACTTAAATCTACGTAGGTAATTTGATGTGGGTGAAAATACGGCTACACCTCAGCATTTGCTCCAACAGCTCGAGAGTGTTGGAGCGCTGGTTTTCAGTGGCGCCATACCCGTTGTGGGTAGACAGACACGTGTCTCATCATTATCTTATTAGTTTATAAACATTACCAATAGGTTACGAATAGGTGACTGTACTTAGGCCACATGCTGTTAGTAGCGTTCATAAATCAGTTGTAAACATTAAAAACAATGTAATTCCATTCGTCACGTCGCATTGTATTGTAGGTCAGCGATGGAATGCTGTAATTGGTGCAATTTGCGCTTTCATTACTTTTTACCACATTTATCACCTGTCTTCACTTGTCTATGGTACGAATACATGGGTAATTAGTGAAATTGTAATACTTACTCCTACTTGTTACCAGGTAAGTACATTATAACTATTATTGAGTTACACACGATGCGTCACTCACGATGTTATTGCAACTTGTTGGAGTGCGTTTGTTTAAATACTACTATTGCTTACTATCACTTTATCTATTATCTAGGTATCTACATTAGAAAAGAGTACCTAAGTACTAAATAAAGAGATTTGAGTTTAGACAAACCTATATTTCTCTATCTGCAACCGATTAAATTCCAAATTGTCTTACATTTTCGTTGATCTACGACCCTGTTGTTTTTAGGAAGAGAGTTGATAGGCACCTTCTCGGTAGGCATAGGCTCTCTTCATCGTAGACCTCATTCTTGCCTGTGTACCTTAGTCTCGATGTAAAGAGCCGACCCATTCAACATAAAAAAAAATTAAATGACATTTTTCTGTAGGTACCTATTTTACCTTGATGATGGTCATGGTAAGAGAGCAGATGTGACCAACCTTTTTTTGGTAGTTAGTCAAAAACATCGAATCAGGAAGATCATTGAAAACATTTACCGTTGGGGATAACATTGCGAGCCGGTTTATCCAACTAATAATTTAAATGAAAGTTTGAGGGAGGTATTACTATAATACATCCTCTTTCACGCAAAAACATTTGAATACATTTGATGAAACGCACGCAGATTAATATGCAGCCTTGTTGTCTAACTTAAAATCCATTCCCATTTGTCATCCCAATAGAGATCAACCAATCACTTAATAGGAAAATGACAATTGAAGTCCAGAATGGGTTTCAAATGTCCAAATGAAGCCCATGCCCATTGCCAATTTAATTACACAATAAGGCCGCTGGTCTGGAATATCACATTCTTATCCCGAAAATAGAAGTACCTACCTATTCCCGAGGAACCGCGGGTAACACTGCGAAGCTCAGCTAGTTTTAAAATAATACTACTACGCTACCATCTAACGTGTGCAAACAACAACAGTAATGATCTATTGTAGGCGTGTGCGCATCATATTGCTATTGTTACGGTAATTAGAGTGTAGTATCTACGTTACTCGCTGGGTGGCGCTAATCTTTTTGGATTAATAAATCTACAGACTGACTTCATCCACGGCTGAGTACCTACCTACGAATCATAGGTACTTTTTACATCATCCGCAGTTTATAATATCCCACTGCTGGGTACCTAGACACCCCTCTGTTTACTCCATTCATACCGATCCTATGCCTCAAGCATCCAAAATGTATGTTGTTTTTTTGATGTCGTCGACTCATCTTTTTTTTACAGAGTCGTTAGTTAAGGGAAAATGGCCAAAAAGATTATGCAACCGAATAAGCCGTGGTTGTGACTATGAACTCACAAAATACATAAAACCTATCACATAACATAACTGGATAATTTGCATACATAGCTACCCTTGCCATAAGCGCGATTAGCATAATTAGGTAATCCATGCAACACCAAAACTAGTTAGGTACAGTCGACGCGTGAAAGTCATATTAAATTGAGCTGTCGATATTATTTTTCCTAGCAGATGTCTACATAGCGTTTATTTGGTTGGATGAAGCTAGTAACACATAACAAACAGGAATACGACTGTAGGCTCCGAGGCGCGGTAGACAGATATTCTCTCTGATTAAATGCATATGAATTTTGAAGATGTATAGGGTCAGACACTTGGACACATACATAAATCATTTCACATTTCATAGGTGGGTAATATTCTATTTGTCCCACATACAATACAATGTGTAGTTCAGATATAACATCCCTTTGCAAGTTTTTCTGTTTAAGTTTTAACAATTTTATTGAAGCAAGTGGAAGTTACCCAAGAGTTCGTAATTTTATGCTCCCTATGATTTATAGTCGACTGTACTTATCGAAGTTCAATAGCATCACTTTCACGGACTTTTACTTTTTATAGCAAAAACCTGCCAAGAGATGGCGTAACAATGCGACATGTTTATGCGAAGAGACTTGTTTACGAGTTTCCATTGCTGAGTTTTTTTTTGACAGAGCAGGTTCTTATCACAGATTATCAATCACATGTGCTTAGCACTCGTGGTGTAGCTTGTATTGGTCTTGAAAGACTGTCGAAGTTGAGCAAGGTTCTATGCGGTCACAAAAGTACACGCACGGGTATGCCCGTCGGATCTGCCTGTCGGGCATGTCTGGCGGGTAGATCCGTGCGTGAATGGTGAAAAAAGTGACAGTTGCGACCGCCGGGTACATGCCTGCTGCCTGTGCTCAGATCGGTCGAGTACGGGCACCACAGATAATGTAGAGATCAATTCGGATAAATGCCGAGCACCCAACTGTGCGTTTGTGCGTAGCGTGTATGGCTGGCTATTCGGGCGGGTATGCCCTTCACATCAGCCTGTCGAACAGATCCGTGATTTCACACACACGCACGGGCATGCCCGCCAGGCAAGATACGGTAAAATGTCTCTTTCAAAGCAAAAAATTTAGTTCAAATGTTTCTTTCAAACAAATTACGGTGAAATTGGTGAGCACATCCGTCGCTACGCACAAACGCACACACACAAACAAAGGATCTATGGGCGTAATCAGAGGCACATGCCTTTTGCGGAACCGACGAACAGATAGTAAGCCGGCCCCGAATCTTGAATCTTAGAAAAAGCTGTTTTCCTTCATCATTTCTAGATCTAAAATGTAAAAAAAAAACAATCTAAAAATCTAACTAGGTATAATTAGAAAACCAGAGAGGTAGAACGCGACAGTGAAATCATTGTTTACGATTTAAAATTGCACACTTTTATGTAAATGTACGATGCAGCTCTATCAAAATGCAAAAATTTTAGTAAAACTGTTGATAAAATGTTAGAAAGCTTTTACGAAGAAAGCTGTATTTATAAATTGTTTTTTTTTTTTTTTTTTTTATGATGAATGGGTCGGCTCTTGACCTCAAACTTAATTTGATTTGTAATATGATTGAAACAATCGGTGCAAACGTCAATTGTTTGAATAAAGAATATTCATAACTGGAAAGCCTGTCTCACGTAGATGGGCGGATAATATTAATACGAATGCTGACTATTAATATTCCTGACCATGGCAGACTAATCGGATATTTTTCGCATTTTCCAAGATACATTGAAAATTTCGAAGTGAGTAATCAGTGGTAGGTGCGTAAAACATCTAAGCAGTCTTTGGTTATGTCGTTGATCAAGGTAAATGTACTAGTAGACTTACTTAATTAAAAACTGTTTCATTGCAAAAAAAAAAAAAAACCTAGCTACCTATACTATAAAGGTGGCCTATAAAATAGGATTGATCGAACAATAGCTTCAAGAAATCTATCGCCTAGTATTCTAGTAGAACATTGCAAGCAGTTTCCCGCGACACTAGCGCCCCATTATTATTCGAATATCGAGAAGCAAAGACAGCATTTGTGCATCTTGCTTTCACACGCACCACGTATAGTGCAGTTACTGCAGCGTTCGCGCAAGAAAAGTAAAACGTTGACAGAAGCTTCAGAGGCCAATGATAATAGCCCATCCGAAAAAAAAACAAAAAAATCGCGCGTTTTTTAAGTGTTGTGATTGGACAGTGATGTGGTACGTGTTGCTAGGACTGGTTCTGTTGTGGCTGGTGGACGGGCTTTGGAGGAAGAAACCTTCGCATGCGTGTGTTCAAATGTTTGTATTAATGATATTTCGTTGATTAGGTATTTCTTAGCAAGGGCTCCTAGTTTCATTATCATAGAATCGTCAGATTCGTAGAAGATAAAAAACGTCAAATGGTGATGAATTTCGTCGCTGATTGTAGGTTAGGTACCTACTTACCTATGAAATAATGAAAGTGGCAACACTTTGGTCATTGTGTCAACGGTGTATTTAGACGTAGGAGTATAAGAGTAGGCACTACGTACAGAAATATCTTCATAGGATCAAATACTTGAAGATCTAAAATAATTGTCTACATCTATGGGATACGTACAGTCGTTAGTCTATTTGGTTTTTTTCGTCTTGCTTTATATGATGCACTTGTTGCTACAAAATGTATGAGCTCTCAAGTAGACGTGAGCAGTTAATAATCATTATCTTGGCAACACACATATACAGGGTGTAAAAAGACTGCTACCGAAAACTGAGAGATTGCAATCAGACCATGATTCTGAACATATTTATCGAAAAAAAAAAACTCAAAATTTTTTTTTGACATAGCTACGTCATTTTATTTTTTAGTTTTTTGCTACTAGTACAACATAATAAGATCATACCTACCTAATCATTTCATTTATAATAGAAAAAAACAATTAAAACTCAAAATCCAACAATCTACGTATAAAAACGCGCCCAGTACATAGTACATACGCTCGACCAGCTGTGCGAGGTCGGTTTTCTCCGGATATAATGATTATTTTGGAAAAGTTTTGGGATGCTGTACCTACCCCTTTCGGCTTCGGTAGACGTCTTTTTACACCCTGTATAGCTGTCCTTTACACATTTACTTGCTATCTTACATTTTATATAGCCATGGATAAAATATCACACTCTACATAAAATTACCTTTTAACATTACCAACATGGAGCGGAGTTATTGATTAGTGAAAGTCGCGGGTTCAAGTCTCTTAGAGGTGCCACCATACCGACCCTACCCCATTTTATTACAAACCATCAACTTATTTATTGGGTATTTCCGTGGCAGTTGGAGCTGAAAGGCAAACTGACTAATGCAATATTATGATAACAGCGAGCTGATTTGATAATGGAAATAAGAGCTGTTCGACGTAACTTCCAACGCATAAAAAACACAGTTATTTAATTATAAATAACTATTCAGTAAAACTTTTTTATGCAGGTTTTTTAATGTTTTACTTTTTAACTGCTGGCAATACCAATATTGACGGTTAAGGGTCGCAGACCTATCCGCGCCGAACTGTCAATTCAGTAGAAGAAATGCTGAGACGTCAGAAACCAGCCGCATTTTCTGACGTCATCAGCATTTTTTGTATAGAAAAATTACTGCGGTGCGTACGGCAAATGTGCGATCAGGTCAAAAGTTTTAAATTAAAAAATGATTGAGAGAGTTTGATCAATAATGTTTAGAAACTATTTGAAAAGCATGAGATCTAGGTTGAATCTGTGACACTACCGTTTGATTACCGTGGTACCATTAGATAGTACCATTGATTACTATTACGTCAAGATAGTCGAACAATGTGCGCAAACATGAGTAATTAGAAATCACTCCGCGTAGTACAACTCTTCGTCGATAGATGGCGGTAAACAATAGCAGGCGAGACGTTGGCAACACAAAGCAAAATTGTTTGTTTTTGTATTTTTTTAAGTACTATAAACTTATCGTGTAGGTGCTTGTATTATTGAGTTATCCTAGATTATTGAGCTATCCATACTTCCATATTTAATATTACAAATGTGAAAGTAACTCTGTCTGTCCGTCTGTTTGTTACCTTTTCACGCCCAAACCACTGAACAGATTAGGCTGAAAATTGGCATGAATAAAGGTTGTATCCCAGGAAAGGACATAGGCTACTTTTTATCCCGAAAAAATCCCGAAAGACCGCAGGTCACACCGCGGGAGCGCAGCTAGTTTAGTATAAATGCAACAAAAATATTACACTCTTTGCAGTCGGGTGTAAAGGATTTTTTTTATACTATTTACAAATCAAGGTACATGGTCAATACAATCCGTTAGGTTATTAGTGTGCAGTGCTCAATCAATTACTGTACGAGTTGGAGTGGAGCTGACTAAGCTGCTGGTCTACTTCATTCAAATCCACTGAAAACCAGCGCTCCAACACTCTCGAGCTGTTGGAGCAAATGCTGAGGGGTAGCCGTATTTTCACCCACATACAATTATGTAGATTTAAGGACCTATTGTAACTGTTGTATATGATGTGGAGAAAATAAAACTTTTCTATTCTATTCTAAATATCATGATTATGTTGCATTTCTTACAGGAAATGTTTGAGCCCGTAGTACAATAAGGCCTGGTTTTCTACGCGGACATAAAGGCCTGTTATTAAAACAAAACTGGCAAAAAATTGTCACGGTCCACTTCAAAGCTTACTTGCGATTAAAATCACGTGTCTCCTTTCTACGCGGTTTGCTAATTGCTTTGTTTTTACTCTGCGTCTGCGCACCAATATAAATTGTCATGCAGTCAATCAGTGATGACACATTTTACAGACTTTATGAGTTATTTTAATTTGATGATCATTGAAATTCTAAATTAGTGGATGAATTTGTTGGTTATTTAAGTACTTACGAAAAATTCTAAAGTTTATCTGGAAATCAGAGCAATCAAGTTTTTCTTTCGCTCTAAACATTGCGTGCGGTTCTCCAAACGAAGCGTGACTTGACGCTGTCTCCTGCAAGAGTGGAGATTTGATATTTGCATACCACCTGCATGGTTTGATTTATTCAAATAAAGAATTTCAAAGAAAAACCGTCACTACCTAAGGTTGGTAAAAGGTAAAATTTATCGAGCGAGCAAAGCGTGTTAATATATTAGTGGAAACTAGCTTTTTTGAATGTTCAGCATTTTTATTGACTCATAAAAGAACATGGTTCACTTATATTGAGCGTAAAAATTAAGTTTATAACTAATAGTTAATTTATTAGGTTTCATTCCAGAGATATTAGTGGAAACTAGACCTTTTTTGAATGTTCAGCATTTTTATTGACTCATAAAAGAACATGGTTCACTTATATTGAGCGTAAAAATTAAGTTTATAACTAATAGTTAATTTATTAGGTTTCATTCCAGAGATATTAGTGGAAACTAGACCTTTTTTGAATGTTCAGCATTTTTATTGACTCATAAAAGAACATGGTTCACTTATATTGAGCGTAAAAATTAAGTTTATAACTAATAGTTAATTTATTAGGTTTCATTCCAGAGATATTAGTGGAAACTAGCTTTTTTGAATGTTCAGCATTTTTATTGACTCATAAAAGAACATGGTTCACTTATATTGAGCGTAAAAATTAAGTTTATAACTAATAGGGGAGAGCGGGGTTGGAAGTGCCGGGGGTAAGTAGTGCCGGCGAACATAACTCGAAGACGAAAAGAGATAGCTCCATTTCTATTTTACATCTCAGAACGTCTAACGTGCGTGCATCGCCGGCAGCCACTTTAGTAGCGGCTGCGACGCGTATCGAGTGGTGGAATGCAGTGTGATGCTCTGACTACACGTTAGTAAATATTTTGTGTTTTAAACTTTTTGGTCAATCGCCTTGCTTTTTAAAGCTACTTATACCAGTGTTTCACTAGGTCAGTGGTTATTCATTCATACATCGCTTTTCGGTTTGTTTTGTAGGTTCTGATAAGCAAAACATTTTAAATTTGACAGAAAGTGCGTGTACTAGTAACGGGGCTGAAAGTGCCTCTCATTGGGGGCTAGTTGTGCCGCGGCACAACCGACCCCAAGCGATCCATTGTTATAGTCTACGTTTTTGTCTTATAGTATTCTATATATAATATGTATGTATTTAGAAATAAAAAGTATATAATTAGTTTATCAGTCATTCTAGTACACATAACACAAGTTCTGCTTGCTTTGGGGCTAGATGATCCTGGGGTGTGAAAAGTCCACCGTTATTTTTTATTATTATTATTATTATAGGATGAGGACAGACAAACGAAAGACCAAGAGAGGGATTACTTCGAAGGAGCTTCTACAAAGAGCTGCTGATGCCATAAATTGAAAACTGTAGCTGGGAAGGAAAAAAAGACATGCAGCGCATTAAGAAAATCAACAAATGTATAATATAATAAATATACATAATAAAAAAAAATTATAATTATAATAACACTTAAAAATGAAAATTGATCTCTCTGATAGTTCAAATTATAAGTTATGTTGAGTTTTTTAGTTAAGAAAGAAGAAAAATGTTGATTGTTTTTGTTGTTATCTATGTCAGTTAGTTTAGTAAGAGTTTAATTAGAAAAAACATTGTGAATGTAAGGAGTTTTTTTTTATATAAAGAAATAGCTTAAATAAAACAATTTTTGTCTTATTTTTAATTTAAACACCATTATTTTTTATTTAAAATATCCACTTTTAGAACGGCACAACCAACCTCAGCATTGGCACAACCCGCCCCACGACGGGGTCAATTGTGCCTCAAGGTCTCGTTGCACTAATTTCAATCTCACAAAAAAACTATTGCAAAATACCCAATTATTAATTTAAATTCAAAAACTACAATAAATTTAACATAAGTGTTAAAGAAATTGAGAATGCACGATTTCATTTCAATAGTTTTTTTAAGTGATTTATCAAAATTGGCACTTTCAGCCCCGCTCTCCCCTAGTTAATTTATTAGGTTTCATTCCAGAGATCTGGCGGATACATTAGAGAATATTGTATATATTTTTTTTGAAGTTTCACAGCCCAGAACTTTCGATATTTTTTTTGCAAATAATTATTTTACCATTTGATATTATTAATAGCCATTACGATCAAATTCTGGAACCGCCAAAACCGCTGAATAAATCAGTTTCGAATCGGTTTAAAATGGGACAGTAGGTACAAGTAGAGTGTGCAATGTAATTATACAAGGAAATTAACGTAATGTAGTTACAATCCACGGTTGGCGGACCGATGTCCATCACATGAGGAACTGATGAGATCTTTACCTAGCATGTAATAGTTGCGCTTCTAGTTTTTACGTTGCAAAACTAGATGGAATGTGTTCGAAATTTGAAATTTTGCTCATAATTTTGTTTCAAAACTTTTTGTGCAATTTTGTTGTCAGACAAATTAGTTTGTCTATGCTTTGTGATCGTCGCTAAACTAATAAGGTTATCTATCTTAGAAGTAAGTAAAGATTTCGTGATTAACAAAAATTCAAAGCGAATTAACTGTGAGCACGATAAATTCTCTAATTAGCTACTCCACAAGCATTTTTCAAATAATTGAACAGATTTTTCCTTGTGTAGGTAAGTATAAGTACTAAGTAGAATTTGATTATACAGGGTGTGGCAAAATTTTACACTCTTCTTTCACATTCATTCACAATTTCTTTCACATTCATTCACATTCATTCACACTTTCTTTCACATTCATTCACATCAAGTTTAAATGGTAGAAATAAGTTGTCAAATAAAACTGTCTTTTATTTGCTTTTATACAGGTTGTGGCAAAATTTTACAAGATTAAAAAAAAACCTTTTCTTTTGTAGGTACTTAGAAGGTTTTGTTCTTAGTATGGAAAATGTTTCTTTACTTTTTTGCAAAAACTTACGATTTGAATTGACATGTTACTTTGGGAAAAGTACAAACGAAAAGGTAGCTGCCCTCAATGTTGTAAAATTTTGACACAACATGTACCTGTCAGTTTTATTTGACAACTTATTTCTACCATTTAAACTTGGTCCGTCTTATTCCAAGAAAATGAACCGAGTTTAGACTAAGACTAACTAAAAAACTGTCTCTAGAAAAACGATCTTTAAACACTCGTTCATAAAACGCTTTTTTTGTGGTAACAGTTTTGTTTTGACATGTGTCAACACAACTAAGGTTCAACTAAGGTTTAACGTTTATGTAATAAGCAGCGGTGTGAATTAATGTGAAAGATGATGAGTGTGAACAAAATCATAATTCACAGAGAAGACAAATTAATTTAATTCGTAAAATAGCCTCTATTAAGTCTATTCACGGTCCAGAAGTCATCGCCAGTTTGCATAAAGCAATAATTAGCGAGTTAAAATCTCAATTGCCTACAGTGATGTTGCGACACCTTGATTACGTCTCACTTTCCAGAATAGACCCATTTATAGTGCCACCAGCGTTTCTGTTTTGAGGACTTGACGATGTTATTTAAAAATTAAAGTATTTTATAACAATAATAAGCAGTGGCGTAGCTAGGTAGCCAAGGGCCCTGGTGCAAAATAAACCGGGGCCCTAACTGAACGGTTTAGGTTTTATCAAGTCAAAATATGCAGTGTGTAGTAAAATGTTAACGTATTTTGAATTTTTCGTCGTCATTTTCTCGGCTGACTGTAGTTACTTAATTAGATTTTTTCAAAAATCTAGAAATGCATGTAAGATGTAAAATTGTAAACTCCTCCTCTAAGCACAATGTTATCCTGTTTAAATTAGGACAGAAAATTAATTAAAAATGAGCAGGATAAAAATTTATGTAATGAATTTAAAATATCATTGGGTAGAAACAACCGAGGTGACCCATCATTGCGCTTGGACAGATAAATCAGTAGGCTAAAGGCGTTAGGTAAGGCGTTAGCAATTTAAATGAAGTTCCCTGCATGAATTTTACATTTTACCATCATTCAGCCTACCTATCAATTACATTCACATCATGTCAGTTACATTTTCAAGTCGTCAACCTTAGAGTAAGCAAATTAAAATGAATTAGCATAATTATGCAACAATCTCGCGAGTTTCTATCGATATTTTCACCTGTACATTGACCGGCGTTATTAAACAGGAAACCGCGGGGCTGTGAACCCTGTGCACAGCTGTCAAATAACAACAATGACGATCACAAAGAGTTATTAACATCAGTGGATCATCACTTATGTAGGAATGGGAGAAAGAGGGGCCGCTGCCCGCCAGTCGGTACACGCGCGCAATTCGACATGGTCAACTGTTCGTAATTACGCGACGCGCGCAAACACGCGTTAGCCATTTTTCTTTTTTTTTTACAAAAATTGTCACTGTCAAAATTTTTGGCGCCAAGCTTAAATCAAACAGTTTTGCAAACCTGTTCCGTGCATGAAAGTGAATAAACATTTTAGTAACGTTATCGTGAGAGTGAATGTGAAACTGAATTGCGTAATAAATTCTTCGGAGATGTTGATGGATCTTGTTAATTTAAGTATTACGTTTTAGAGGTCTGGTTTATACAGTGCGTGCGTAATGGATTTAGGTATCGTGATTTGAGTAGTTCAAGACATAGATAACTTATCTACAACTTAACTGTCACAAGAACATTTAATTACTTAATTTTATCACCTCCATAGCACCTTGGAGTTTTTTCGCCCTTACCTACCTAATACCTACTTTGTTTATTTAGTACCTACCTATTTTTATTTTATTTTACATTCTTGTTCGATTGTTAGATGTACCTATGTCGGTGTGTGTTGCCAAATAAATTTCTATCTATCTATCATACCCTGAAATTTTTGCCTGAAATCTTTTTGAGAAAATTTAAGACCTAAAAACCTAGGATAAGTAGGTACAGACAGCAACGAACGTCAATTAACATTAGATGCTTCACAGATCTAAATATTTCAGAAATCCGTAACATCATGACCAAAATTTTGACAAAATGTTTGATGATAAAGCCTTGGTTCGTAATAATTTCTCAAGACATTTTTTTTTAGATAACAGAAACAAAAGCCATTCTAAAAAAGTCAAATTGTTAATCGACTTTCGTTGCTGACTGTACCTACTTAGTTGTTTCTTTTGGTCTCTAAAGCCTGGGATCCTCAGAGCTAAAAATAAATATTTCGAAATTTCGGATTAAAATCAACGTTAGTATATTCATTGCTCTGTTTCTCAGAAGTTTTTAAACAGGAAACAAATTTACATTTACTCGATTACAATGGTTGTCGTTGGGAAAATATAAAATTGTGCGCATACGACGCCACATAAAAATACTACCAAGTTCCTGGGTAGTGTAAACACTCACGAGTATGTTTTCAGTTAATAACATTGGTCAGAGTCAGCGAGAATATGTGATAGCTAGCTCATATAGGTATAAGCACCTAGGTTATGGTTTCCTTCATCTATCATCTTAATTTCACTCGGACAGGGTTAAAAAAACACCATAAAGTAACCGGCTTTTTTTTAATTCCAGTAAAGAACAGTCTGTTTTCTACATCATCTACACTAATATTATAAAGAGGAAATATTTATTTGTTTGTTTGAATTGAATGAACTCCAAAACTAGGACTGATTTGAAAAATTATTTCACCATTAGAATCCTACATTATCCCTGATGAACATTGATCCCGGGAAAGTAAAGTTTTCCCGAGGGACCGCGGGTAACACATTTAATAAAAGGATATCTATTGTGTGTAGCTTGCCTGTTTTGGAGAAAGGCCAGGTCAAAAGTACCCTAAGCCGGCGAGCATGTATGAAGAATGTAATGAGAGTGATTGAGGCAAAAGTTGTGTGTCAGGATCGCAGCAGTGGAGATCTGTGGTATTTGCCTACCCCTTCGGTAAAGAGGCGTGATTGTATGTATGTATATATGTATGTAACTTATTTGTTTACAAATTACAATACTTGAATCCAACATCAATATAATAATATTTCAATTGATATTGTACGATGATTAAAAGGCATTCAGCAAATCCCTTCCGTACAAATAGAAACCTACAATTAACATACATTAAAACTAAGCGAGGTGCGTCTAATTATAATCTTTAATTAATTCAGTTATGTAACTTGTTAAGTAACTTGGGTGTAACACTTTCATTCTTAAATTTAGGCTTGTTTTTGAATGTAACTAGTCAGCTGGGTACGTAAAGATCATACTATGACCTACAAAGTATTTTATTAACAGGCTCACGCACGACTATTACATCACAGTATATGGATCACAGTATTCAAGATCTAATGAATATCAAAGGTTTGTCTATAGATAAGATGCTTAATGTTAATCAAAAGGAATATAATAGTACATTATGGTACTAGTGTGTAATATTGGTGATTACCGCCGAGGCAAATTGAGACCCGAGCCATCGGCGAGGGTCTTAATATAACCGAGGCAGGTAATCATCAATACACACGTGTATCATACGACGTTTTTCAACACACTTGTGAATAAAATAACAATAAAAACTCATTTTCAACAGTGAAAATGAGTTGTGAAAAATGTTTCGCTATTGCGGGAAAAATTAATCAGTTTTCCTATGCGCGCGCATTGCGATCGGCCACAGACTATATTTCCGCGCCGCGCATAGGGTTTGCGGCCTATTCTGCCACGTACAAAATGGGGAATTAAGTTTTCTTTTATTACAGAGAAAACAAAAGTTATATTTGAGTGAAAGTTTTATTTACTAAACACGTACGAGTTAAAATTATCTATTTAAATAAGAAGTTGCATGAAATGAGCAAGCAATAGGAACATTTATTTATTTGTTCTATTGAACACGATCTTTTTTCTGAATAAAAACTTTTTTTAGAACAAAGCAACTCAACCAATAAAATTTTAAAAAAAATCTATAACTCACTAGTGAGTTAATTTGATAAAAAAAAAATTGGTTGTCTGTAAAGTCGGTTTACTGACGATAGTTGAACGTGACAACGTCTACGCATCGCTCACTCAAGTAGGAGAGAGACGGATGTCGAACGCTGCCGAACGCAAAGGCCGATTGTGCTTCTTTGTCGCTCGTTCCGCGCTCTCGCTTGCACTTCAAGCCTTACATGGAACGCCTCAGAGCGAGGTAACGCCGCATGACGTCATGTTTTTTCGTGAGTGCAGCCGGCTCTATCGAATTATAAGACGTAGTCACGTCAAAAATGTAGTTGCGAGTAGTGGTTTGTTTGCATGCAGCATCAGCACAGCATGACTGGTGGGCGTCGTACGTCGCATACTTGTGATCATGCTTACTTGTACTCAATAGAAATGTGAAAATAGGTACTTTCATTTAGCTATAGAAAAATGCAAACTAATTCATGTCAATAATGCAATTTAACATTCAAATATGTATTTCAACTTCGAGTATTCTCAGCAAACTCAATTTATAGTCGTCAATATCATTTTTTTAAATGTTATGTGTAATCAATTTGCAATATGAGTGAGAGCTATTGTAAAAAAAATCATGTACCTACATACCTAATCACCAAATTTCTATTTTAATTAATTTATAAATCTCGTCGCCATTATTTCTAAATTAATAAAGTTATTCAATTAGAATCTCTAAATAAACTGATTATGACTGACAATTGACGTTTATTAGACAGTTCTAATCAATGTCAACTAAAGAAAATAAATTAGAAGCAGTCACATTTTCGAGTACCGACTTTGACACGTTCGTGAGTGCTAATTGGTTCCTACATTGTCGATTGGCAAGTAGTAATTTGTTGATACGGATCAGAATGGCCGTTGAGGAAGAACTTTTATCGATGTCGTGCGCTTCAGCCATTATTTTAAGTAGCGGGTTATTGAATTTTTCTACATACAATATAGACCTTTACATCTATATTAGATGATGTATACAGCGTCAGGAGGCAATCCATGCCTACCCTTAACGGGACACTGTAGTGCCTGGGACATTGTTTGAGATGAAATAGGCTTGCCCAGCACCTAAACCATCCCCTCAGCTTAATTAGCCGCCCACAGGTAAGACCCTACAGCGTCCCGTTAAAGTTCAAGCCGTGTTGGTCGAATGGGGTTGTGCCTCGACTTTCAATCTGAAGGTCGTGGGTTCGAATCCCGGCCATGCATCAATGGATTTTTCGTTTCTTAAAATTTACATGCGTTATAACACGAGCTCTTAACGGTGAAGGAAAACATCGTGAGGAAACCCGCAGCTTAGTCAACTCCACACGTTTCGACGTCGAAATTTTAAACATTAGTTATGTAAGTTTTTGTTTGTCGTTTTTAATTTGCCATCTAAAAGAAAATAAAATTTAGTTTTTTAAAAGATATTATTTAGTCACAAAGTAGGTACCCACTTTTATTGGTCATACACGTAAGTAATGCCATATTACAGAAATTACACCTGCCAGTCACAAAAGTAGGTAAAACAGACTGGTTACCTACCTAAATTAGGTAAGTACAGATTATGTAATGCAAAATATACACTGAATGATACCATTAAACGCTACTTAAGTAAATAAAATAAGTTTTACTATAGATAATTTATCGCTACTTTCAAATTGGACACGGTTTTAACTCGTAAGATAAAAGTTTTCTGTAATATTTTACCATTAAACCACAGAATAAATAATTATAAGCCTATTACACACGTACTAAAATTAGAGCTGCTTTCCGAGCCCGAATCCATTACGCAATACAACAATAACGATGAGAATACGGAACTAGATCCGTGGCGTGCATAATCGCTTAACCTTTGACTTACTGTATTTAGGCAACATTTTCTGTGTTTTAACAAAGCGACAGTTAAATAACGAATAATGCCAAGAGAGCCGAAAGATGACAACTGCAACGCTATAGCTCGTCTGATCAAAGACTTCTGCAGTTGTTCGGAATACGGCACCTGGTCGCCGGAGATGACGGCTGACAAGCGCAAAGGCCCCTTCCTCAAGAGCGAGCTTACCAACATGTCGGCAGTACGGCGCCGCATCATGACCATAGCTAAAAGAAAGAACAGAGAAGTCCCGCAGCCTCCTAAACTCGTCCACGAAGACAAGAAGCACGACACACTCACCTCAAACCTCATCAACACTACCATCAGCTCCCAAAACAGCACAATCAGAAGAAATATCGACAACTTCTTACTTTCCCGAAGAATGTTTTCATTGGAAGAAGATTTGTACGAGAAACCAATTCAATGCACAAAAAATTCAAACAGTGGTGAGAACTGGTCGCTGAGCAAAGCTTGGAGGATAAACAACAATGAATTTTTCAACCGTTCACCTCAAAACTCTTACCGCATGAACCGAAGCTACTCACACTTGGAGCGGATAGACGAGGTTCCTCGTAAAGACAGAAAGAGACGGAACAAAAAGTTGAAAGAGCAGTTACGCTATGACAAGCACATAAAACGTCACATAAGAATCCGCATGATGCTGTCTTTAAGGATGAGAAGGTATATGAAGCGTCGTCTGAGAAAGACGAAGATGCAAGCATTTCAGAGCATCAGCGTTCCTCCTCGGATGTTCATACGAGGGGCTTCGGTGACTTCCAGTTTTGGAACGAGATCATACAGGAGTGTGATGACGGACAAGCAGGCTGATGGGCTGGTGCTGTTCGATGTGCATGAAGCCAGGAACTCCACCATGCAGCTCTGCCATGACTACCAGGAGGACCTCGACACGCTGCAGATAGCGTTACGCGCCGGTAATTTTAGGTAAATATCTTACATACCGTACATTTTTCCATGCGAGTCGAAATTGGCCCATTATTAAGAAAATTTAATTACTTTTCTGTTTTTTCCTCAATAGCCAATCAAAACTTTATTAATTCATTAATGTCTACACATACTCGTACATGATTAAGTGCAAAAGAATCAATTTGACTATAAGTACTTAATGATTTAAAATGAGTGTTCATTTTAACAATCAATAAAACAAACTTTTAAAATACAACGGACCAATAAACCTAGATTTTCATAATATTTAGGTACTCGTTTCACCAAAGTTATTTATTTCCGAATGTCGGAACTCATCGCCGGATGCGCGCGTCGAACCGTAAACCTTTTGTCCTCTACCCTACAAAATCTGTGGCTTTATGGTGACTAACGCGTATGTCAGAACCAAACTCTCTGTATTGTTTTTATTTCAAGGTTTTGTCTGATCTGATAAGAAATCACAATCTTCAGCTTTGTAGAAATCATTTAGGTATTCAGAATTTTGTACTTACGACTTTTGTACCACAAAAAATACTACACTTTGTGGAGACATTTGGATGAACGAAATAAGTAACGAAATATCGTCGGTCGAAACACTATTATTGCGTTTTCAGTGTTTCTTGTAAGTACCTACTATTAGTGAGACGAAATATTAAAATTTAATAAGTTATTATATGAACGGAACTCATTCTAAAGTGAAATAAAATCGAATTTAGTACAAATAAGAGAAAAGGATTCAATGCAAAATATTTCACCTTTCTATCGCCAGTCGTGCGTGGCGTCAACGCAATGTTGTTGACCTTCACTGTTTCAATTTAGTACAAAACAATATTGTACTGTACACACTATCAGTTTCAATGCAGAAACAGTAAAAAAATGAAGTGACCAGTATATATATCTCAACGTATAAAGAGTAATTGAACATTTGAGTTTCATTTTGAGTCACACGATTATGGGTTCTATCGCGGTTCTAGAAAAGATGCTTTCGCCTAAACTCAAAATGTTATTTAACTACCGTAGACATAGGTACGGTGGTCAAAGTCAAAAAGTCAAAAGTCAAAAAGCATTTATTCAGTAGGACCGCTGGGATCACTTTGAAACGTCTTAAAACAAGGTGATTCTACTCCTGTTCCTTCGCGACCAATATCGTGAAGAACCAGGGCAACAAACACGGTTTTTTTTGGTGATCCATCTTTTTTGGTGATCTAAACTTAGGCTAATTTCTTAACTAACTTATTTGTAAAATTTTAATTTTACAAAAAAAAAAAAGTAAAAGTAAAGTTAGTAAAATTCAAAAGATAGCAAAAAGGCATTGTGCACACATCAGCTGTCGAGGGGCAGAGCGACATCAGGCCACGCGAATTTATCATTAATATAATCATCAATAGAATAGTTAGGTCGTGGTAAAGGTATAGGTCATGGTAAGCAGACAGATTTAATTTAGATATACGTACTAGCTTCCAACCCACAGATTCATAACGCTTAATGATTATTTAGGGAGACTGTAAAGATTAAAAAAAAATTGTTTATCATAAAAATTGTGACATTTTCTAATCTCCCAAACCACCATTTCATGTTTTATCTTCATGGAAGCTACAAACATTGCTTAAAATTATGAAATACGTTTAGCATAATAGGTAACATAGAGTGCATAAGCGATAAATATTTATGTTTACTTTAAAAACTTGTTTCATAACTTTCTTTGAGGTGGCTGATCTTAACGATTTCCATATTATGTTAAGTGTATTGTACGCAGATATTATGAGTCATTTCAACACAATGAGGATGTAAGATGATTAAGGTGACATATATCTAACTATTAAAAAATATCAAGAAATGCGCTTTTATCATACTAATTGCGAAAGTTTGTTACGTCTTCCTGCTGAAATGGCATATTTGAGAAGAAGCTAGGTTTGAATAGAGGTAGCCAAAAATGTAGACATCATCATCATCATCATTACCATCTCAGCCATTTAGTGTCCACTGCTGAACATAGGCCTCCCCCATCGATTTCCACAGCGATCGATCTTGTGCAGCCTGAAAGTTCGAAAACATGTGTCAAGTGCACGATAGGAGCCTCTTAGAGGCGCTCTTAAAATCCTTTCACCACACTGGTTCGAAAGAACTGGTGACACGATAAGAAGAAGACAACTGATAGAGTGGAGTGGAAGAAAAATATCAGTTTTGCAGTCTCTTCCTAAGCGTGGGTTGAGGGCAGAAATATTGATGTTCTTTTGAAATCTGAACCGCAGTAAGAAATGATTACTTAATGATTGTTTAGTTCATCAAACTTATAAGCCGTAAAAAAAGCACAAAACTGAAAATTCAAATTAACACCTTAAAACAATTAGTACCCACATACTTATGTTTGAATTAGAGTGTATCAGAGCAAGGTCCCGTTTAGACGCTGCGCCGGTTCCTGAATGGGTCAACCGGTAATCTATCAACGAGAATCAAATCGATATCATCATCTTCTAGATTTCGTAGATATTGCCAATCGTGTACTATATATGTGTAAATTTAATACATAAATAACAAAATGCTTGATATTTTAAAGTAGTAGTTCTACCTATTAGGATAATACTCTGTAAAATAGGATCTAAGATTAGGTCAGTAGGTTACACTGACATTATTGTTTGATTGATTGGTGTTCCGGGATCCTATTCATAATGTATTTAATTGTATAAAAAATAGGTTTCTGCGCGACTTGATTAAGTACCTAGTTTATCTTGTATTCTGAATTAATTAACGCATCGATAAAATCAATTGGTTTTAAAATGTCAAGATCAGTCCTTTGTCACGATATTTTGGAGCATAGCTGTAAGATCAAGTCACCATTGATAAATCTTAAGAAAATGTTGCAAAATGTATGATACGCCACCTAGTGGCGAGTAGCTACACTAGGTAGTAAACTTGCAAACGGTTCAAGAAAATTCAAAACGGTACAATAGTTCGGCCAAGACTTGTTAGATGGCGTTGCAAGGCAACATTCATGCAAGAGCGCGTTCAAATCTTTTGTACGAGGAAAGTATTCATTTAGTCGTAAGTTACGACTAATGAAACTCGTAAAGCTTATGAATAAAAATATTAGGGAAATAATAATATAATATTTATATTTTTTGAAACTAATATTATGATAAGATGAAATGGGGAACAAGGGTTGACTGTTGAGATGACGTCTGAATGAGCGAAGTGGTATTAACCCTACTTTATGTGGATTAAGGGGCAGGGCATTGTTTGGAAACAACCTATCGTAATATTGTTCAATATTTGATTCGAGGAGCAAGGTAACTTCATTCAAATTCAAATCATTATTTTTTTTGTGTTTTGAATGGAGCTGCCTTGCTTCATTGATAGATTAGCTTTTCCAATCTTTTTTGATACATTGTAAAAGATCCTTTGAAAAAAGGGTTAATGACGACCTCTGTGGGTGAAAGCCCGCTTGGGACGCAGAAGGTTGTAGGTTCGATCCCCGCGGAATAAATGTTTGTATGATCTGTAAATATTTATCTCGGGTCTGGGTGTTTCTATGTATAGTCTGTATGTATCTACGAACAAAAAAGTATATAAGTAGTATATCAGTTATTGGTTCACATAATACAAGCTTCGTGATGCTGTGTGAAATGTCCAGCATTATTTATTTAGTTAAAGGCATATCTCAATTTCAAAGTGTTATTGTTATTTCCAGGAGCGGCCGTTTAGCTGTCGAGGGTTGGTGGTGTGGTCGAGCCATGCCGGCGGCCGGAGGGCGCACCAACAACGGGGCCCTGGCGCTGCACTACGCAGCAGCGCGGGGCTGCTTGGACTGCGTGCGTCTACTCACCAACACCACGCCTGACGTCTCGTGAGTACCTTGTAGAGTTGCAATTAGCTTAGCTGAAAAGACACGATGTCGTGGTTATGAAAACGGGCCAACTTTTTTTTTTATGAAATAGGTCAGCATTTGACCTCCCTCTGCCTGATGTTAAGCAGTAGTGAGGTCTAAGATGGAGCATGCTTTCTTAGAAGGAACCTATTTAATCTTTATTTGAAGACCTCTATATTGTACGATTGATTTCGATGAATTGAAATACTCGCAAGAGTAGTTTATTCTGTATTTTTTGAGCCATTAAACATTATGCTGTGGTTATACCTACTCAAATATGCCAACACATCCACCTATTTTTAAAATTTTAAATATGATTCAATATACCTAATGTTATTTACCGACACGCGTGATCGAGGCATTGCTCGTTCATAAGATTAACTGATAGTTTTTGTCGTAACTGTGCAGTCACGAGAGAGTAGCGGGAATTTGCGGTGGACGCTGGTCGTTCGTGTGTGATCCAAATAGGCTTGTTGACCGACTGACTGAGAATCCTAATCTGGTTCTAGAACTTCAAGATAATAGCAGTGCATTTACTAATTATAAGTTAAATTTTATACATGAGTCAGATTAAAGGAAGGCCGATATCATGTCACAAAAGTTGTTAACTGATCAATTATTAAGAGCTTTTAGCTGTCAGTTTCATGAGAAACTCCAATGCAATCCAATTTTTGTAGTTAAAAGCAGTTACTTAGCTTGAATGTAAGCTACCTATTAGTTATTTAGCCTAATAATTATTGTATTTTTCTGGTCAATAAGTTTTAATTGTACCTACAACTCGTGACAGGATCCAACCAATCGGAGTGTGAAGATCGGATTGCAATCTCGGATAAGACAATTAATTCGGTAACGCTTTCGCTGCGCCATCTTGCGCTTGCCGCTGCATTTTTGAGATAACATTGTATTTAGGATAACATACAAAACACAAAAACTACTTATTTAAATGAATACATAGAAAACAGAGTTCAAATCACCAATCAAAATAAAGTGCCCAAAAACGGCAAAAAAAACACGTTTATTTTATTTTATTATTATATTATATTATTCTCTTTAATATCCTCCCCCTTAAATATTTATATTATTCTGTTTTTATTCTGTAGTATTTGTTGTTATAGCGGCATCAGAAATCAGAGAAAACAGAATCTGTGATATTTCAACTGCCTAACTATCACAGTTCATGAGAACAGCCTGGTGACAGACGACCAGACAGACAGACAGCGAAGTCTTAGTAATAGGGTTCCCGTTTTAACCCTTCAGAACCCTAAAAAACTAAAATGCAGTTATTGTGTTTTTAAAAATCGAGGGCACTTTTTTCAAAATTTTTCCCTAACTCTCTTGGCGTCTGTCGGACTTGGCCATCACCGCCCATCTCAAAAAAACAACCTGTATACTAGAGCTCACAGACAACTCTCAGCTATGTAATGACATTCGACGACGGCCTGTCGCTGTGAATTCTTGGCAGTGGCATTTTTAACGCCATCTATGAACCTAATTGGCATCAGTCTTGAGAAATATCTCCTATCACCTATCAGCTCGTATCTCAGTCATCATAATTGAACGACATTTGATGACAATTAAATTTATCAACATTAATTATGAAGTTAGATTGCTACAGAAATGCCTCATGTTATCCAGAGCGTACTTAATACTTGTGAAACGACGTTTATAAGTAATCAGACTTATTATGGAACGGGCACAGCCCTGTTTGAACGGTCAATAGATAGTCTACAAAGTACAATTGTATTTCATAATGCGGACCTGAATTGATATAATTACGTTTTTATACTAAAAAGAAAACCGACTTCAATGTTTGACTCGAAACGCGGTGTGACTCAGGGCGTCAAGCTGTCGATTCGATTTATATTTGTGACATGGCTATAGGAGGGAAGGTGTTTAGAGTTTTACGGGGAAACTCATCAATCCCTCAGGAATAAAATTTATATGGGACCACCTCTGGAGTATACCCTTTCATACATAAAAATAATTTTGCAAATCGGTCAACAAATGGCGGAACAATCGCGTAACAAGATACAAAAAAAAAAACATACAGACGAATTGAGAACCTCTTCCTTTTTTGAAGTATAATCTTCCGGTTGAAAATACCTTTGTTAACTCCACTAAGATCTGTATTTATTCTAGGTCCACTTGACAGTCTGATGCTTAAAATAAAGGGAAACCTGAGTGGGATAATTTATAAATATAATAAATAGGTTCGTTAATCTAGGTAGGTACGTTTAAAATATACTTGGTGTTTATTAAGTTTTTTTTTTATTCTCATTTGAATCTTGCCATCTACCTTTCTGGGCTTTTAGCTAGAGTTTTATCCTGCTTCCGGTTGTGAAGGGCGCGAGTGGTAAGAGCCCAGTGGCAATTTCACATAATAATTGCTCCAATTGAGGGCTAGATGCGGTCTTCAGGGGCTCTCCTCTTCAGTCTTTTGAATCTTGTGGACTCTCATTAGATTGACAGCGAGATCGCTTGGATGCATCTCCATGCGCTTAAAATAGGACTTAAGCTTGTTCACTACGTCTTGTTTAGTAATTAAGTAAGTACTTATTTTTGGTAGGGTAAGTATAATTTTTAACTTAATTAAATTGAAATCTACGTGATATTTTCTATGTATTTTGAGATAAAGCCGGCTTCATTGAGATTGAGCCGTGTTGATCGAATAGAGTTGTGCCTCGGCTTTCAATCCGAAGGTCGTGGGTTTGAATCCCGGCCGTACATCAATGGATTTTTCGTTTCGTAAAATTTATATGCGCTTTATCACGAGCTCTTAACGGTGAAGGAAAACATCGTGAGGAGACCCGCAGCTTAGTCAGCTCCACACGTATTGAAGTCGTCTTTCCTGTGGGCCAGGCTGATTAAGCTGAGAGGATGGTTTAGGTTCTGGGTAAGCCTATTTCATCTCAAACAATGTCCCACAGGCACTACAGCGTGAGGCATAGGTTGCCTCCTGACGCTGTATAAATCATCTAGTTTAGATGTAAAGGTATGAGTGGGATAAAGCTGGCTAGAGTACTATGATGCTGTATACAATCACTCTATCATGCTTCGTTCTGCTGCTTACGTATCAATAAACATAGCTTGCGTATTTAAATACAACCAGATACCTACTAAGAGAAACGGTTTTCAATGCAAATTATATTACTAGTACACTATAATCACTCACGTTAACATAGTCCACAAACCCATGATATAATGTAAACCAGAAGCCAGTTGTATACTCGTAGTAAATAACGGATCTCTGGAATCTATGTGACAGCGTGGATAATCGGAGTACATAAAAACAATTGTAAATGACAAAGAAAGCTAATATGAAGTGGGTAATTGCGTCTATAGTCTAACTAAGGTAGAAGCTTAGTGAACGGAGAGCGATTTTTGCAAAATGAGTTTAGGTTCCGATAGGTAATTAACAGTCCACAGGAATGAATGAATGAATGAATGAACACTTCAATGTACACCAATTAATAACAAAACACCACATAAATAAAACACGTTCAAAACCTACAACGGGCGGCCTTATCGCTGAAAGCGATTTCTTCCAGGCAACAGGTACACAGAAAATTGAGCCTCAGAAGACGAATTCAAGACTTTTTAATTATGTGACATAATAGATTGATATCGAATGAGAAGGCTTTAATGGCGTATCTTTTCATCTTTAAGCGCCAGAAAGATTCCGAAGTAGCATAAGCACGGAAGCGCTAGTCGCCACAAGCTGGCGTTTTTCAAGATAAAACTCATACAATAGTCTAAGACGATGCTCACTGCATTCTCATGCATAACGCTATCGCTCCGCTCTTCAATAAACACATAATAAAATCAAAAAGTCTCAGCGCTGCACACGCCGGTATCGCACAGTTTGTTCCGATGGCACGCCGCGTGCGCCCGGGTGCGCGAGTGCTAGTGCTATGCTCTGTGACTGTGTCTCTGTGATTGGTCGGTTGACAGCTTTTTGACAGCTTTCAAAGCTCTTTTAACCCCCCGAAAAACTCTCGGCTCGTAGAAGAAAGATAGCTTTCAAAGCTCAAAGAAGATTCTTAAGCTTTTTGGCAGCTTTGAAAGCTCGATCATGTGATTCATAAAGTTGTTAGTTTTTATATAATATGCACTGTGGTGATGGATGTGTTTAGCACATATTTGAGGATGTTGAAATAGATATGAAAAAATATGAATAAGTCATTAATTCATATTTTTTCCTCCAAGCCTATAACCCTGTAACAGCCTATCACTACTCTATAACAGCCTATATATATATATAATACTTTGACCTTGACACCTGTCAAAAAAGCTGTACTTGTTTTTAAAGACAAATAATTTTGGGTCAGTGGAGTATCACGCATTGTTCATTGTAATAATATTAATTAATTTTGTACGAGTATCACGATTGAAATTATATTGTCAATGGTGTTTGAACTAGTTTTATTACGAGAATAGTTCTATTATGCTTAGAAATTGTTAAAACGGAAGAGTCTTTTTAGGAAAACTAATGTTTTTAGAATACACTTTAAGATATTTTAAGAAGGCATACTGGAGTAAACCTTAGAAAGATATTCCTTAAATGATATCAAGAGGCATGTAGAGGAAAATACATTTTATTTTATTTTATTTTACAAGTTTTGGGAAAACTAACAGCTAGGTATGAACATTTTAGAATATAACTTAGAAATAGTATGCAGCAGGAGGCTACATACTATATAGGAAGGCCAATAACAAGTTTCCGCGAGTAAAATGTTCAATTTCAGAGGACAGTTTCTCTCATTATGTTTTATTATTTTTAATATGCATAAAGAAATAACTTCTTATTTATTTCTATATTATTTTATCTATCATTAGGAAATATAAAAATAATAATACAAATCATCAGAAGTGAAACTAGCTAAGCCTCAATTACTTAAAAAATAAAAATCATATCATAAATTAGCATATCTACACGGTTTGCACTCGGGCATTTCGAAAGTGAAACTGAATGAAGTCATTTCGGGGTTTTTAAGTTTAAATGAGAAAATGCTCTTTCTAAAAATTTTACGCTAAAGATGCATCCTATCATCTATAGTCCATTTCAATTAGCATGAGCGCTGACAGATTTGCCATTTCAAAGTTTCTAGAGAGATCTAGAATGACAAAAATCTATTGACAAAATATAGATCACAATTAGTACATATTCCAACTAAGTTTTACATGTAAAATAATCAATTTTCTCTGTCGAATAAAAGGTGCGTTAAACAATACTTTTTCGATTTATTGCCACTTCGTAAATACCTTAATTTGCTCATAATCCTGTAAAGATTAAATGTATTGAACAAAGTAAGAAAGCGAGAAGAAAAACTTAAGTGATAGAAAAATCTTTCAACGACTTGAAAGTCATGATTCGATTCATGTCGATTATATTTTACTGTTGTCATAATATTTTTATTCATACATCGAACGGAGTTATAAATTTTCCTGCCTTTTCCTTCATTATACGGAGTTGTCACAACATTTATTCTTCTTCAATTTCCCTCTTATCAGTCATCTCTGTACTTCCTTTCTTTTTCTAATCGGACGAAGCAATCATAAATCAAGTTTTATTTTATTTTATAATAGCTATAGTATCTTTTAATATAGCTAAGTTTCGATAAAAACTTTCTCGTTTCACTCACTCCATGTTCGTTTATAACAAAATACAAACATAATTAGGGTTCCTCTGCACTGTTGCGGTACGGCTGCGGAACGATAAGCTGCGGAGCCTTTATGAATGTAACTTCAAAATCAAAGTCATTTTTTTTTTATATGAGTAGCGATTTGGTAGAATGAACTATGCGATTAAGAGTTTATTAGTTGATAGGCATTGGACGTGTCAAGAGTCCAGAGAAGAACAAAAGGTTAAGAAAAGGTTACAAAAATAATAAGTTTATAAACCTAACGCATTGTTTTTATTAATCTGCTGATGGAGCTTAATATATTTTGTTATACCGCACCGCTGCCGCACCGCATCCCGTGTACAAGACTCTATCTCTACATATATCACTGCCAAATAGGAATGAGCGTGCTTAAACGCATCGCTTCATTTCCCAGCACACATTTTCAGTGATTTCGTTCTAAAATGGATAAAATGAATCCGTCAATTGCAAAAAACAGACGTTGAGACAACATGATTGGGGTGTTGATGTATAGATCGAGAAATTGTGAAGAAGTTAAATTATTACTCCGTGTAAATCAACTTCGCGATAATTTTTTCATTTTTTAATTCGCGTAATGTAAATAGTGATAGACACAGGTGGGTAAATAATATAAGTAATAAAAAATTAAAAAATAAGTACATACTTTGCCCAGCAGTGGGACACAATGCTGCTTATTACATAAACGTTAAACCTTAGTTGAACCCCATGTTGACACATGTCAAAACAAAACTGTTACAAAAAATAGCGTTCTATGTACGAGTATTTAAAGATCGTTTTTCTAGGGACAGTTTTTTAGTTAGACTTGGTCTAAACTCGGTTTATTTTCTTGTGATAAGACGGAATAGGATTAAAAATAAGGAAAACATCGAGTGGAAACACGCAGCTTAGTTAGCTAACCTTGTTATTTTGTGAATAAAGTTGATTAAGCTGAGAGGATGGTTTAGGTAATGTAATAGTGTAAATATATTTTATTGTATAATATAATTGCATTGCCTAAATAAAGCCCTCAAGCTTATACCGCGTTATACCGCAGATCTTTTGACTAAAAGTGACAATCATGAACTAGAGAACAAAAAGTGAATTATCGAACTGAGAAAAGTGAACTAGTGAAGTGAAAATGGCGACTTGTCCAAGACGACCCGCTCGATCCTCGTCTGCAAGATTGAAGTATTCGAAAACTGTCCCAGCCAGTACTATTAGGTAAGTATAAATAAATAAAACGACTGGCAGTGACCTGATCCAGGATTGAGCTATCTATAGATAGTTAATAACGATAGTTTTTTTTTTCAGAATTTGATCTAGGTCTGCTTGACTGTTTCTATTGTATTTTGTAATTTTATGTACATATTGTAATATTAGAGGATATTTTCACTCAACCATCTGGCATAAAACGAAATACCTGCGAGACCTTATAGAATCGTATAATACCGTGTGTAAACTCGTGAACCTTTTATCTCTTTCCATTGACATGAGAGTAACGAGAAAAACAATTATTATCTGAAGACTGACAAGATAAATAATAAATAAATATATAAATAAATAAAAGCTTTATTGGAAAAACTTATAGAACTAAATACAATACATTCCATGTACACACCTTGGGTAAAGCAAAGGTATCCGCGAGGAATACCTAACCAATAATATAAACTATGTACGGTCTGTCTCATAAAAGTCTATAGGTATATAAATTTAGGAGCATATCAAGTTTCTCTTTAGAAAATTTTCTAGCTAGACATAGGAAAGATAGAGTCATTACGCGAATCATAGTAAAAACTCATGATATAAACTAAAAATTTGGTTATTACTGTTGAGAAGTTGAGTATTTTTAGTGCTAAGAATATTTTACATTAAAAGTGCGTCGCGCTTACGCAAGTGAGTCAAAATCAAAATAACTTATAATAACTAATTTATAGCAAATAACAATTTTATTGTTTCGTTCTGTATTCTGAGAAGATTCAGAGCTGCCATCTAAATACCTCAAGGCTCTAGAATTTTAAAAGTAATTGCGAAAACATATGGCCATACTCAAGTGCTAAACGATATCGTAGATCTGCTTATCAGTGAATTGACAAAACTAAGACATAACCGACATAAGCTGATCCGTAATATTTGCTATCGTTTGTTACTTTCAAGAAAAAGCTGCAGTTTTCTTTATTCAGGACTCCCATATAATAGACCATCAAGTATTATTTTGGAACGAAGTTCCTTTTCGGACGGTATCGAAGGAAAAAAAGACAGGCTTGAAAAAAATTTTTGTTTCTTTTCACCGTCACGATATGTCAAATCGTCACAGTGCGAAATGCGCAGCCGCGAAACAGTCCATAGATTGTTACATTGTTAGTACCGAAGAGCGTTTTTAAGATACCCAATTGACGATTAATTTATTATATTCCCAGTATAGAAAAGTACTCTTCGTTCCAACCGACTGTTCCACCGTCTACGATACTCACGTACTTTTTTTTTATAATTGTATTTAAAGAAACTAAGCTACTGCATATTGTAAAGAATACACTTTAAAAAGTTGAGCTATCTAAGGATCTTTCAAAACTAAACTACCTATATCTATCAATACATCGATCTATCAAGTAAGTATTCATAAATAGTTATACCCGTTGCACTGAGGCAATCACCACATCCGATAACAGCTTATCTATCTAGCTCTTTATTACAAGCTGCTATTAGAGGCACACACCACTGCCCATATTAATAATTAATAATATGCAAGTTTTTCACTGGATAGCGGAGCGTTCCGTTCTGAAAGACACGCCTTCGTGCGTTCGCGTTTTTGCACGGTTTCCAAATGCAGGGTGTTACGTTTCCGGGTCTTGTGAAAGTAATAGGAAAACTGGTGTTGACGCAAAAAGATCAGGGTCCAGGTCTACGAGAAGTCGACCGCCGCTAGTGGCTGCTAGCCGCGACGCCTGCCTACCCTCGAACACATATCTCCATGTCACCGATCGAACAAAGGACGATCGGCCATTCCATTCGCTACCAGCTTGCGCACCACTAGCAGTAATTCATTGTTTGACAAACCACTCCTTTTTAAGCTCGATAGTAAATTAAGTAATTCTGTAAACCATCATTATACCATCATTGTAAAAGGCGTTTCATTCCACCTTCCTGCGATACCCAACGCTGGGATGTTTTTAATGAAAATATAAAGAGAATTGACAAAAAGACTGCGAGTATTTTTGTGGTTGCTCTACGAGTTATTTCAGAGTACAATGGTGATGTCCACCGATTTGCTAATCGTCAAACAATGTTTCTATTACACGATAGATTGTACACGATTATGACTAAAACAATGACTTGTAAGCTCAAGACGAATACTTACACTTAATTGTACCTACTTATTTGTAACTAAGCTACTTCATAGTCAGGTATCTAAAAAATAATAGAAGTTTGCACTCTTTTTTAGGCAGTAGGTATAACGTGCAAAAAAATCATTTGTCATTTATGCACTAGTCAAAATGTCATATGGCTTATATAATTCTTACTTTTCGGTAGTTCTTCTAACACACACACACCACACACACATCACAGTATCACAGTTATCATCTAAACAGTAACACCATGCATCCGTAGTTCATCACAATTACAACCTGCCAAAAACAAAGAGTTTCATCATTATCTAGTGAAAGTGAATCGTGAAGGAAATTACTTAGTTTTTACATCGTAAAAGGAAACGGAGGAGAGTAAAGAACGTATTTCCGATTGAGAACTGATGTAATCGTGTGTTAAGTGTTTATTTTTAATCTGTGATAGAGTTTAATCGCGGAATAAGATGTACGTACAGTCTTATGTACTTAAATACTATCTAGAATGATTTAAGTAGCCGTCAGCGTCACTGAGTACGGACATCAGGAGTTGAATTGTTATAAGGTGTTCGAATGAGTAGCCAATTCTGTTATAGGTGTTATTACGATCTTATTACGGTGTTAACGATTTTATAGCTGACACCGATAAATTACGTGCCCTCCGAAGTATTTTATTGATAATTATTATTATAAAAAAGTACGTGAGTATCGTGGAACACACGGTTGGAACGAAGCAAAGAGTACTTTTCTATACTGGGAATATAAATTTATTGTCAATTAGGTATCCTAGAAACGCTCTTCCGTACTATCAATGTGTCTATCTATGTCTATCTATGGACTGTGTCGCGGCTGCGCATTTCGCACTGTGACGATTTGACATATACATGTGTCGTGACGGTAAAATGGAACAACATTTTTTTTCCAGCCTCAGTCTTTTTTTTCTTCGATACCGTCCGAAAAGGAACTTTGTTCCATTTACTAGCTGCATCCCGCAGTGCTACGAGATCATTAGCCGGATCCACACCGAACGATCCAACGCGCTCTGATCGCGCGCAGCAGGAACATTATCTATGTATTAAGTTCCTGCCGCGCGCGATCGGAGCTCCGCGCCGTGGATTGTCTGGTTTGGATCCGGCTATTTGGCTAAAGCATACCAATACTAAAACTGGTTCAAATAGCAAGCAGGTAACTTTTTACACATTCGTTGCACAATAGCATTTCTTACAGCGCCATCTAGCGCCGCATAGAAACGCTGGGAAAACTGCGGAAAAAGCTCGTACATTGTTCTAATTGATTTTCTCTACACTCCCGTACACAAAAAGCGGTCTCATCGATGTTTATGACCTTGGTTACATTGTAGAATGTAAATAGGGACGTGATTTGTGTGAAAAACGTTTACATGCTTGAATGAAAGTTAATGTAGTCATAACATTATTGCGAAGGAAAGTTTTAACGGCTGTTTAGTGAGCTTTTGTTGATTGAATTATCTTACTTAGCTCGTTTTTCATTGGATCAGTAAAAAAGTGATTGACTGTAAATTATTCACTATTCAGTCATGGTACGGAAGTAAGTAATAAAAAATCCCTATATTTATAGTAACGATCTAGAAATAATATTTCCAAATTATTTAAATCTTTACACATGTGGCGTGTTTAAACGTCACAATGATGTATTCGACACATTTTTGTAACAAGTACCTACATATTATTGAGACTCCCACAACGTTGTGAGAAGCGAAAGTGTTTCGGCAAAATCACCATGTCATGTTCAATAGCGGTGTCATACTGTCATGTAGTGAAACGTATGAGGATCAAGTTACAAGCTTTGATTATTAAATGTGCATAAAACTATTTACAGAGTTAAGAAGATGGACAGAGTAAGGAATGAGTACAAAGGAGGAGTGAGTACAAGTGGCGCCGGTGAATGAAAAGATGAGGAGCAACAGGCTAGCGTGGTATGGGCATGAAATGAGAAGGGACGAAGGTCATGTAACTAGGAGAGTGCTTGGTATGAATGTTGATGGATTTACGACTAGAGGTAGGCCAAAGAAAATATGGATGGATTGTGTGAAGGATGACATGAGTAAGAAAGGAGTGAGTGTTGAGATGACGGCTGATAGAGGAGAATGGAAGAAGAACACATGTTGTGCCGACCCCACATGATGTAGGAAAAGGGCAGGAAGATGATGACAGAGTAAAGAAGATACAAAATATATTATAATACATTTCTAATACTTAGTCAAAAAATAATAATAAAAGAGTTTTTTTAATTATTGGTCCACTTATCAGTTGTAAAATAGATGTCAAGTTTTATATTTCTCGAATTTATAAAATTAAAAATATTTGTGTAATTTCAGTGTAGCAAAATTTTAATTCGATTATTATTCTTACACGCTCTCATCTTTTAACATGTGCCTCTAGTGTACGCATGCGTAACCGTATGATATGCAACTAGTGTCAGACGAAATGATTATTCCGATGTAACCACAACACCTACAAAAAGTTGCTATAGTTTTTGGTGAAAATGTCTTTAATGCTGACATAACTTAGAAAAGTAAGTCATATTCGTTCAATTAAGCTTGAAAATGGAACACAAAATCTCTTCGTAACTATACATTGGTAATTTTGCGTCATAGGTGTTCCTTTTGACATTGAATGAGCATTGAATGTAAAAAAAAATCTTAATAATATGTTTGGCATGAATTAAGTCAGTCAGCCTGCGCCAAAAATGATTACCACAGACAATAAACACAGATTAAATTGTCAAATTGTCCATTCTATTCAAATTGTCTTCGTTTCGCTTGAAATTACAAAATATTTTTATAAATTTTTCGAAAACTAGGCTTTTCCGGGTGATAAAAGTGGTAGATAAATAATCAGGAAGCAAACCCATTTTAAGCCTTTTTAATCCTCAATTCATGACAATTTATTCTAAAGTGGAGCCAAAAATACAGTTACGTTAATATTTCCTATTGTACTAGGTACTTACGTAAATAATTGACATTTGAACAAATTCATGGATACGATGGAGAACAAAATGACCTTCCTTCATTTTAATTTGCATCGGTAAGTATTTTATTTCGCTTCGTAACAAATCTTCCTATTCATTCAAATTACTTTATAATGAACATTAATATGCATTCTTGTGTCAGAACTCAGAAGTTCACGCTCAAATCATACGTTCTTATAGTTTAAAAGTAATTACACACCTTCATCTATTACGAAAACAAATCTCTACTAATCATTAAAAAATGTACTTACGTGGATTTTATCGATCATTGAAATCAAAACAACTCAAGATCACTTTCGCTTCTCAACATTTTCACGTGGAAATCAAGTAGAGGTCTCAAGTCAGAGAAGCCGGGGCAAGCGAGTAGCGCGCACGCTTCATTGCGTTTCGAAATGTGCAATCGTAAAAATATTCTAAAGCCATTGCATCGGCATAATGAACCTATATCGAAATAGTTTCGCTTTTTAAATTTCGAAGCACGATATCCAAACTCTTTTGTTTACGTTCGAAATTTAAAAAGCTCTATTTTCTTTTTTATTGTGCAGTGATTGTGATTCGAATAATCGAAGTTTGAACTTTTTAGTGTGAGATGAGAATGATTTGATTTGAAAACGTATGGTTCTTACGAATTTAAAGATTTTCTTGCTAAGGAAAATGACGTTGAGCAACACACATCCCCCGTACAGCCGGGTGACGAGCAAGTTTTTTGGGAAGAAGAACAAAAAGAGCAAACGTGCAAAAGCTAAGGCTGGGACGTACGCTGGAAGAGAACGGTATGTTCTAAGCAAGCAAAAGCAATTTACATAATTTTTAAGACATACCAAGTCGTATCTTTAAATCAAATGAATAATGGAAACACAGTTGTCGTGTGTCACGCATTCATGCATTTTTCATGAAACAGCAAACAGATTTCGATTTTTGGTTGTTTCTTTTTAATTGATCCCAACAGATCAACGTGTCTATGATAATTTAAAAAAATTAGACGTAGGTACACGCATAATTATTTGAATAGCATTGTCTTTAGCACTAAAAATTCCTAGTTCAACAAATGCCAATCTTCATAAAATTGAAAACTTATTGAAGGAATAAAACAGGTTTAATTAATTGATTGATGATTTCTATCATCAAAAACTTAGGTTATGTTTCTTGAAATAATCTGCATGAAATGAAATCTCTTCTAATAGCTTCACTGACTCGAAGTATGCGAAGCGCTTTTCCAACGATAATCGTAAAACATAAACATGAGTCGCTCACTATGACGAAGACTTAAATGTTAATATAAAGGCATTAAAAACTTAGTTACTTATTAATATTCATCATCATCATCATAGGCCTTTTCCATCTACTACTAGAGATGATGTAGGTGGCGTCAGTCAGGTTACAATTTTGGTTTGAGCATTTTCGTCAATGGCTGAAAAGGCCTATACGGGAGCAGCCACGACCACAATTAATATTAGAGGCTTTATTATCTAGTTAGAATATATAAAGAAAATGGCTTTCTAATAGGAGATACAATCGTTATGCGGTTTCGTTCCCAAATCTATCATCATCAGCTCTATTAATTGGTTCATTTCATAATTTATTGGCACTGCTATGAGTTCATGGCTTAGTTAATCTGAAAAAAATTTCAAATTTTGGTTTCATATTATCTAGTTTTAGCTTGACTTAAACCAACCTTATTGTGTAACTCAACTGGTAATCAACATCGACTTCATTTTGTCATTTGAAACCTAGCCTGGACCACTGGACTTCGATTTTAATTTTCGTATTGTGTGATTGGTTGAGCTCCATTGGGATGACAACTGGTAACCGATTTCAAGTGACACAATAAGGCTGTAAAACTGTCATAACCTTTGTTTTATAGAGCAGGCTTATCTGCTCTATACTTACCTACGAGACATACAGTTCGCCCAACGCATTCGTGAAGTTAGCCGTTTTTCTGCGCAGAACACAATTTTGTATGAAAAAGCGGTCACGTAGACAAACAGCTAACTTCACGAATGCCTAGAACCGTTGGGCGAACTGTACATGAAACAAACTTTACTTTTGGGCTCGTACTAATTATGCCATAGTAGGTAAGTTCGTATGACTTAGCGGCCCATACTATTTTTCCATGAATGAAGAACACTGTTACGCATGTTCACAAGTTAAGTTGAATTTGTCTGACCTTTATGACGTCATAAGTGCGGCTTCTAAGCTTTGAATGAGTGGAAAGTGTAAATAAAAGTGAAACTACTTTGCCATGCTTAAAGCAGGTGGTTTTTGAGAGTAAAAATGACGACTAGCGATTATAATTCCTCTTCTTCTAACTTAGGGTTCGACCATTGTTGGCACTGATGCATTCCTCTCCCAAGTAGTTCTTTATAAGTCCTTCTTGATCTCTTTATACGAAATAAATAAATAAATAAATAATGCTGGACATTTTCACACAGCATCATCTAGCCCCAAACTAAGCAAAGCTTGTACTATGGGAACCTGATAACAATATAAAAATAGAAATGATAGCAAACTTATCCCAGATACCTACTGCTACATTATTCATCACCTTTGGATTAGCATGTCAGTCAATTTTAAGTTTAAAGTGATGATTCCCGAGCCAGGACAAACTACTTGACCTAAAATTTTTTATATTTTGGATCTATCAAGACGTGTCGTTTTCTGACTTTGACCAAAGCAGTAGGTACGGTCAGCGACAGAAGTTCATGAACATTTGATGTATTTGAATCTTCAATCTTCGAAGTTCGTAGGGTTTTAGATATAACTTTACCTTACATTGGATGTATTGCCTTGCACCATTACTATTATGAAAAAAATAGGCAATTTTCCCACAAATAACGATGAAAATGAAGCTTTAAAATCTCCAATTGTTCATGAACTTCTGTCGCTGACTATACAAACAACTGACTTTAGTTTGAGGTCGACAAATCAACGATTTCGAAAGTAATCGTTATTTCTTTATAGCCACAACAGTATTATTTACCTACTGTGATGTAAGTACGATAGCTACGTTGACCGCAATACAATTCATCCATTGTTGTGATTATCAAACAGATAGCCATCTTAAGAATTTTACTATTGCACGAAATGATGTGTTTTTTTTGTTGTTGTAACAATGTTAATTGCGATTTCGATATTGGGTGATAGAGGACTTACGTAAGCTTTTTACCTTGATTACCTATTCAGTCCTACTGGATGGAGTTCAAGCTATAAGTTCGCGTAATCTAAACTGTCTTAAATTAGCACAATGAAAAACCAGCACAAGAAGTGGCCAATCTCTCTCTACCAAACATTTTTCTGTAGCTACAACGGCTAAGGTACCTGCCGTGGCCCATCTCAAAAGTCCACCATGTGTAACCCACAATAATATCGACAAAACTATTTTTGTTGACCAGTTGACCAATTCAAAACATGCATTAGGTCAACTGGAAAAAACTGGCCCCGTAGGGCCAGTCGACTAAAGAGCCAGGCATGCCCATAATTTTTCGGAAATTCTCTGCGATCATTTGTTTTTTAAAATAATAGATGAATGATTATCCATATTCTCTTCTATATACAAAATTCTACTCGTATAACCTGCGTTTTTACTTATTCTATACTAACTGTATTAAAATAAGTCTATCTATATTTCACATTTAAGAATACAATGAAACTTAATTAAACCCCTTTTTCACAGCTATAATATTCTGAATATTATTTTATTCCACAGTGCAAACACGGCGATGGACAATGACGTGACGCCAGTATACCTAGCAGCTCAAGAGGGCCACCTGGCGGTGCTCAAGTACCTCGTGCTGGAGGCAGGTGGAAGGCTGGACGCGAGGGCACGGGACGGGATGCTGCCCATCCACGCAGCTGCCCAGACTGGCTGTCTTGACTGCGTGAAGTGGATGGTGAGTTGACATGGAAGGATTTTAGAGAATCTGACGTAGGTGTGGCTAGGATGTAGAGATATTAGACGTGGACAAGGCAAAGGTTTTCCCTAAACGATTCCAACTTGACTTAACAAACTTCTTTACCTTACCTAAATACTAAGCGCCTTACTAATAAACGTGGTGTTAAGTTATTCCTCGGAATAAAATAGAAATATAATAATAACCATACATTTTGACAGTTTACACTCAGGAATAATTTTTTACTACGTTTATTAGTAAGGCCGTAGGGCTATGACAGTGCCTGGAAGTAAGAGTTCACTGAGGTAACTCCTATCTTCTGTTAATTCATTTTACACTCGTCCCAAAGCAATAAAAAGAAACGAGATCACATAATTATGCAATCATCACATCAACAATCGAGGAAACACGTAGGTACAAATTGGAACAGGTTGTTCACTGTCTATCACGAATTTTCCTAGAACGTGCGCAATAGACTTTTTACTATAGATCACATCCTCAACGCTCTTGCACGACAATTTGCGATCATTATCATGTAATAATCGAGAAGCCAGGGCTCAATAAAGACTGATTGATGATGCTATTTTATCAGTGGAAACATTGCCTTATTACGCCAAATGCATTCCAGTAAAAAGTATATTGTGTATACCTGCATTTAATACGTTTATAGGTACTGCCATAGATTATCATCTAGTAGAGTCATCAGCAGATAGGTAGCTTTTTATTAATTATCGCACTATGCTAAGGTTTTCACCAATGTACGTTTATTGCAAGCATTATTCAAGAAAATGCGGCGTTTTCCCAATCCGAAAGTTCCAGAAACTCTATCTTTTCCGATTGATAGCTAGATTACATCCTCGGCGCACGACAATACTCCATCAGGCTAGCTGTCTTCACGTAACTTTAAATGCGAGAGAAACCCGGAGCAATGAACTCCGATTAGATTGAACGCGTTCTGATCACGAAGCGTTTGCCCACTGTGCTTGATGCGTGAAAATTGTCGATATACTGTGGTTTTTATTTCCGATTACCTAGCTGATTCCATTTGCGGCTAGAAATTTAAAGAGCACATAAAATTCTTGTAATGCCCGGGAAACGACATGGTCCAAGTACAAAACTTACACACTTTAAAATAGTCTTGAAATACATTACACACCTGCTTTTTCACGACCTGTCGTACTCGTATCACTCAGTCATGTTCTCGTAGTACCTACGTACGTATTTACTTTACTTTACATTCTGACGAATATGTATATATTACCTTTGTAAAAATAGCAATAACTCCTTTTTGTTGGAACAACGAGTCGGAACCTTTTGAAGATACCTACCCGCTTCTTCTTGTCGTGTCACAAATCGATCATGACCCGACTATGATATAATACCTACCTACAGCTTCAAATGATATTTCGACATAGCTTAATCACATTGTAGACACAATAAAGTAATATTGTCTCAGAGAAATCGCTGTTTCTCTGCCGCAAGCGACTTCATAACTATGAAAATATCGTCGTAACGTTGGCACTTATTAAATGGCATATCTCTGCATAGAACTGGCCTTGTGGTTATGAAAGAACAACTGCGGGGAAAGGCTGAAAGGTTGCTGATTGCAGCTTTTTATCTTTTCTTGATTGCGAATATCTATAAAATATGATGACACTTAAGAATTTGCAACCATTGTTTCTTTCAGTCTTGCAAAGTTTAGAACCGAATGTGAATTGTTGTGCAGTAAAAGTTAATTTGAAATTTAAATTTTATAACTAATCAAAATCATCCTCCATCAGCTTGATGAATAGTTGTGATTAAAATGGGTACTTATTGTGTTTAATTGTTATTACCTGTCAACGAGTACGATGAGGATTCCTACTTTATGAAATAAATTGATGCGTACCTTGCCTGAGAAAAATCCAAATTCCGATCTCGCGTAGCTTCAAAGGACCCAGGCATTTTCATAAATCTAAATAAGACTAGACTATTCGTGTGTTCCACAATTAAATCATCCTCTTGTTTGGCGTTGATGACTTGAAAGACGCAGTTACTATAGCGCTATTGGTCGATAAGTTTAAAATTCGGATTCATAATACCTAAAATCGACATGTTAAGATGTTAAGATGGATGTGTGGGGTAACACGGTTAGATAAGGAATGAGTATATCAGAGTAAGTTTGAAAGTGGTACCTATTTCTGAAAAGGTGAGTAGGTAGTGCTAGGCTATCTTGGTATGGACACGTTATGAGGAGAGATGAAAACAATGTTACCCAAAGAGTTATGAATATGAGTGTGGCTGGGTATGCAAGAAGAGGAAGGCCGAAGAAGAAGTGGTTGGATTGTGAGAGATGATATGAATGTAAAAGGAGTGGATGCACAATTGACGAGTGATAGGAGTGAGTGGAAGAAAAAGACATGTTGTGCCGACCCCACCTAGCGTAGGGATAAGGTCAGGGAGATGATGAATACCAAAAATCGACAAATTATCCCATTCAGCAAGCATTCAGCTTACAGCTTTAGAAGTTTCTAAGACGTGAACTGTCTACTCCAGATAGTGGAAAGAGGAGTGGACCCAAACGCAAGAGATGGTGACGGAGCTACGCCCCTGCACTTCGCGGCGTCTCGGGGCCACCTCGGCACAGTTCGCTGGCTGCTGCGTCACGGGGCCAGGCTGCATCTCGACCGACATGGGAAGAGTCCTATCAATGATGCCGCTGAGAATCACCACTTGGAGGTAAGACTGGAATTTGTTGCACGTTATGAAACAGTATTGTTTTCGAGTGCTAAATGCATCAATTTTAAGGCAAATATCGCGCTGATTAGAGATAAAGCTATTGGAAGAATCATTTACCTTTTACCTAAGCCGTATTTTGGTTTTAAAGCGATTGGAAAGTGACTAAGACTAATATTGACTCTATATTTTACGATGATATTCTGTTATCACAGACTTAAACTTAATTATACTAAACTTGAACGTTCTTATTTTGTTCTCAATAAAGACGAAAAAGGCATGTCACTAAAAGTGACATTATTAAAATTATAATTAAAATAGCGTCTCTGAGCTTCTGTAACAGCTGATAGCAAAATGGTATTGCCTAATTTTACGCACAAATACTTGATTTTGACTAAAAATTTTAGAAATGTCACTGTAATAGTCTTTTACTTTATCGTAAACGAAATAAGAACAAAGTATTTTAGTTTAGTTAACATTAGTCAGTGCAAAACTGAATCGACGCCAATGTTGAACGTTCAGTTCATGTGTACAGCGGACTAGATAAAAATTTTTGTTTTTGGAAAATTGTGAGGTAACATAATAAATTATGATTGTGTATCTGTTGGACTTTCTAGCAGGTTTGCAAATAATGTTCCATTTCAAAGGGCAATCTGGAAAGCGTTCTTATGAAATACCCAAGTGTAATGACAATTAAACACGCATGGCTAATTGCACTCATACACGCATCTTACAAATGTACTTAGCAGGGGAATTGTATGACGTCAGAATAGCTTGAGAGGAAAAGGCGAATGTTGGCTCATTTTAACCAAGCTCATGATAATGTTAGGGACTGCATGAAGTTTCTTATAGTAAGCACAACGGATCTTTAGCTCTCTGAAGTTAGGTGCAATAGACGATTTGTGGAGTAAGCAAGATAGCACGATTTTAGGCGTCATCAAAAATGAATTCTGCGCAGCTACTTCAGAGAGCTAAAGAACGATTGTGCGTATTACGAGTATACTAACTGTACCGGGCGGGTTGTAGGCATGATTTGGACGTTCCCAGTACTTATTATAAAACACCGTAAAAGCCTTATTAATAAAAAAAGTATAAAGTTACGAGGAGTAACCACACAATTTTTGAGTTTAATCCTCGTAACTTTACACCACGTTTATTAATAAGGCCGTTTGAGTTTAGACAAGTGTTGATTCGATACAAAAAAAAATGCGAACAGCTTTGTTCATATTAACGTAGTCTCCTATTGAATTACTTGATGCAATCAGAATCACACGCACTTGACCGATACGAAAAACGATAAGCGATCACCATAAGGCAATCTACGTACACTCCACCAGAGTGTGACGGGGTGAAAACTGATACACTTTCAAAACGTGAGCCTTGCTCTATTGTCTACTCGTAATTAAATGACCATAGAGGGAAAGTGCAGGTGTATAATTATGTAGCAACTCGGTGATATTTCAATTGTGTGGGTCCTTTGTGTAGTTCTTTCCTTGTTGTGGTGTAACGTTATGCTGTGGTTATGATATGGGTGGGTTATTGTGAGTGCGAAAATAGTGTACCTATGCTAAAGGGCATTGTATTCAGTCGATTAGATCAACGTTAAAACACGGTCCTAACCTAGGACCAAATATTCGATACCGAAAAATCGGCCCTTGAAGTCAGAAATCTTAGTAAGAAACATCCGAATATTCATCAAACGAACGAAAATAAGAACGGGAATACGGCCCCCGGTCACAAGTATACCGCTTATTACAATAAAGTAAGAGGATAAGAAAATGAAAGTAGATGCTAATTGATTCTAAATGCAGATCACCGGCTCAAATTACCTCGAGCTGCGATGATCATTGTTAGATGGAATTAGCATTTGCTTTGCTTGCGTTTATTTTTAAATTTATAGTTACAGTAATATCCGGTTTATACTTTCTACAGTAAATTAGATAATTCAATTTTCATCTTTCATCTAGTTTTTACCTGTAACATAAGACTAGAATAGGTATATGTATCTAGATGAAAATTTGATAAGTTTGCTAAGTTCGTTCATCATAAACACGCAAATAAATGAATGAATGGTTGTGAAATAGTGAGGTGAGGAGGTCTTGGATGAGGCTAGCACGGATCCATAAAAAGTGGCGTAAATGAAAAAACAAACAAACAGGGTCACGACTGTATCCCCAAGGTGCGTTTTTCACACACATTCTCTCAGCTCAGATCATTTATGTATTTCAGATCCTTTGAAGATGTATTAGAAAGAGCATAAAGAAAGAGAGGCTTAGGTAATGCAGTCGGTGAAAACATACAAAAGCATAGCCGATTTACATCAGTTGAGCGAGAGTTTTAAGCAAAAGGACATTCGTTGATACAAATATTTTCCCAAAATGTACAAGAAATCGCTCAAACAGTCATTGTTTTTTGGAACGAAGTTCCTTTTTGGACGGTATCGAGGATTTAGGCTAGGCTAGAAAAACTGAAGCGTTCAATTTACCGTCACGACATATCGTTGTCTCCGGGGAATAAAAATGTACAAACTTCGTTCCAACCGAGTGTTCCACGACACTCACGTACTTTTTTTTGTTATCGAAGGATGTGTTTATATGAGATGAAATCTTTAACCTTCACGACCTTTGTCAGTAGACCAAAACAGAACAATGGCCCGTATCCTGCTTTATATCACATTCGACACGACAATTAGTCATGGGATCGGCGAGGTCAATGTTATAACAAAATCATTCACCATGACAAAGGATAAACCTAGGTTAGGGTATTGTTTGTGCAAATTAGATAGGTAATGCTGGACATTTCACACAGCATTATCTCTGTGGCGCAGTGGGTGAGAGCCCGCTTGGGACGCAGGAGGTTGCGGGTTCGATCCCGCCGCGGGATAAATGTTTGTATGATCTGCAAATATTTATCTTGGGTCTGGGTGTGTCTATGTATGATAATATGTATGTATTTACAAACAAAAAAGTATATACGTAGTCTATCAGTTATCTGGTTCGCATAGTACAAGCTTTGTTTAGTTTGGGGCTAGATGATGCTGTGTGAATAGTCCAGCATTATTTATATATCTAGTCCCAAAGTAAGCCGAGATGATAAAGAATGATTAGGGAATACTGTTTTAGATGAGAAAGAAAATATGTACTTATAGTAGAAATACCTACCAAAAAAAACCGGAGGAATGACAGCCACCTGTGTCATATCTAGAAGCATTAAAAGCTGGTGAATATAGATGACATAAACACGACGCATTTGTATTTTGGTGTGTTTTGAGATCTCCCAATACACTATTTTCTGTATACACGTTGTATAATATCCTCGGTCTTACATAGCTCACACTATATTGCAATATTTGCAATAGAGAACTTATTAATCCTCTCTCGTTCGCAGTGCCTGAATGTTTTGGTGGCGGCCGGCGCGGCAGGAGCGGATAACAAACAGCTATCTTCATACAAGGCGATACACTCCTGCGCATGCACTCCTGGGGATGCACGAGTAAGTTCATCTATTTTGTTACCAGTATGTGAATCTATTGAAGTAGATTATGCTATTGGATTGGATAAAGAGAATTTGATACCAGACCTCTTAGGGTCATTCATATAGCTGGATGCTTTTGCACTCCATATTGTGCATTGCGATGTCGGTTTCAGCTGTAAGAGATGCTAAGAATACAATAAAATAAGTGGAAAAGAAAGATTATCCAAATAACTCTCCTATGATGCATTAGTCATTTGCATCGGAATGCAAGCAAGATTTACACTAGCTGTAACACAACGAACAATAATTTTCGTATAATTAATTTATTTCCTTTCAAATTCCAGTGTGCTCTACCAAACTGCATAAATGCAAGCAATTCGCGTTCTCCCTTCTACCTCCACGCGCCAGAAAGAGAGCGACGCAACTCCCAGGAGAGAAGAGGATCACTGCCTTCAAATGGCTCAATTAGTTCTTCCAGAACTGGCCCAGCTGATGGGCTCTATGTCAATCCCATGCAAAGACCCATCTCGACCAGCGTCACTCATCACACATCTTCAGGGGAGGAGAGTTCTGGTAAGTCACAAAGAATTCATGTAGTTTATGAGAATACTGGGCTCTACGCAAACCGTCATATAACCAGATAATCCTAGCGGCTATAGACCACTGAGTAATGTGCAGGCGTGTCTAATGGGCTCGACGGAAGCAAGCAGGAAGCTTAGGTAACGTCGCACCCCATTGAGCAGTTGCTTTCCTGCTGCCGTGCTGGGCGGTCGTGGGACTCGTGGGTATGGAGACGTTTCCATGTGATGTTTAAAGATCATCGCTAGAATTGGAGACTAAGGTGTTGTTCAAAGGTAAACATGAATAACGTTCTGTGCAGAGAGTGGCTTTCGGATGTGATTGATTATGGTGATCAAGGTGTGTTTCAGCTGTATTATTTTTAAATCTTACTAATATTAAAAAGAAGTTTTCTGGTGTTTGTGTTTCACATACCTTAACCAGCGGACTGTTTTTGATAAATCTTGGAATAGATGTAGATCGTGGCCTGTAATAGCAGCATATAGGCTATTCAAAATGTTGGTATCACGCGCGCAAAGCTGCGGTGCGGCGGAAGCTAGTAAATACATATAATCACGCTTCTTTCTAGAAGGGGTAGACAGAGACAACAAATCACCTAATAGGCACTTGCTACGATCCTGACATACTTACAAAATCTAGTCCTCTAACATTTTGAATCACTTCACTTCTGGAATCTACCTTGGAAATCTTCCAGTAAAATCCAAAATCGTGTGGTATGACTGATTACCGATACAACTACACGATAATGCAATCAAGCTCCGTTCAAATGGCTTGTTCTAACTAACATGTTTTAATAGTTTTTTTTTCTGGAAAAAGGGGTTATGTATTAACTTTTCAGGTTTTACCCCACCCTTGAGTTAGTTTCTTACAATCGGCTCACCTGATAGTCTTCAGTACAATAAAGTGTTCTTTGTGCGATAAACGTAACTACTAACATAATTTGCCGGTTCTCTGATGTAAGAGTGTTTGATTTATCCGATTTTATAATGTAAGACATAAGTGGGCAAAAGTGATGTTGCAATGTATTCACATTATTGCAATCGTGATCTAGATATCTTCACCTTTTTATGGACATTATGAAATATTGTCATATTGCTTGGCTAGATCTCCATTGTGATCGTAAAATTACTTAATAAGCTTAATCCTCCTTCAGGATGCTCAGCATCAGACGCGGACACAGCCCACTCCGGAGGCTGGTTCCTACACAACAGTAGCTCGGGCGCACCCGCTGCTTTGTACCAGCGTGTACGAGATCTATTCCACACACGTTCGCCTGGGCCACGTGTCCCTGCCGAGGGACAGGAGGCACCCACCATGACCAGTAAGTAACTTTACGTAGGTACCTGATGAAAAGTTGGCTATCAACAATAGCTCGAGCCCAAAGCTTTGTGCCAAAGTATCTGAGAACGAGGGGCAGGAGGCACCCACTATGACCATTAAGTAACTCCACATAGGTATAGCTGTCCTGTCTATCTCACGATGGCAGGAAAGTCATTTGTGTGTAGAATTTTGTGTGTGAGTAAACGATACTGGAAGCTCATTCGTCCATGTTGCGTTCCCGTGAAATCTTGTGAAAATCAAGCTAATTCAAACCAAAGTTGCCACATTACCTATTGCTTAGCTTGGATTGTCAAAAGCACTTCCCAGAACAAGCACTTGGTAAATGCTAGTGGGGCGGACTAAGCTTCAGCTTTCCAAACGAAGTACGAATGAAGCACGTATACTCCTTGTAAATGAAGCACCAGACCCATTCAACCCTGGTCCAATGTACCCTATCTAAAAGTCCATCTTTACAGTCAAAGCTGAAGTGCACGGGTCGACCACGGAAGTGGCGGCAGTACTCGAGCACTCAGACAGTGATAGCGGCGCCGACGCCACTCGCAGAGACCACCACTATGAGGATATCTACATACCCAAAGACGAACAGAGGCGAAGGTAAATAAATGAATGGTGCAAAATGCAGACCAAAAGGCATACGATTGTATTAGAATAGCCCATATTGGGTTAGAAAGACAGTTTTATTTAGGAATTTTGCAGTGACTTTTAGTGCTCTATCTATTGCGACATTAATATTTGTTTTTTATAAAATCAATAACATTTATCTCAATATTTACAAAATACAACAGGATTAGTCAAGTCAACTGATTCAGGTCACTGTCAGTCGGAAGCGTGCCCAAAACACTGGCGGCATTACCACGCTGGATGGCAATGCTGACCCTTTGAGCCAAAAATGTGCCAGCTCTCGGATCACGCGTCTCTTCGACCAGACGCCCTGAAAGAATTTTGAAAACCCGAAGGACTCCAGAACCCCAAATGGTTCAAATATATAAACCCTATCAAGATTTATATATTTGCGCAATAATATATGTAAATATGTAGTAGCTTAGTTTCTGTAAATAAACTTTGTATACTCTCAATATTTGACGACCTCTGTGGCGCAGTGGGCGAAGGTCTGCCTGCGACGCAGAAGGTTGCGGGTTCAATCCCCGCCGCGGGACAAATGTTTGTATGACCTACAGGTATTTGTCTCGGGTCTGGGTGTTTCTATGTATAATATGTATGTATTTACAAACGAAAAGTATATAAGTAGTATATCAGTTATCTGGTTTCCATACTACAAGCTTTGCTTAGTTTGGGGCTAGATGATGCTGTGTGAAAATGTCCAGCATTATTATTATTATTTTTTATTTTATTTCTTTAGGAGCAATTCCCGTGATTCGGGAAGCCACAGCCGGCCCGGTAGCGCAGCTTTAGTCGTCGACTACACATCCAAAGACCAAATAGACAAGTGAGTCACATTTATCATTCTTGAATACAGACAGGTCAATTATTTAGGGCAATAGATAAAATAAATAAAAAGCCTATTCCATCTCAAACAATGTCCCAGGCACTACAGCGTCCCGTTCAGTGTAGGCATGGAATGCTTCAATCTATTCATGTTTTTAATACTGAACTTCAGTTGTAAGATAGCACGAAAATTTTTTTTTTAATTTGTTTAGGTGTAAAGAAATTAACTGGAACTCTTTTTTCGTTTAATAGCTCAAGCAAAGCCTACGAGGAGGTGTCTCCATCTGATGCTCAAGTCAAATCATCAATTGCCACAAAGTTAGCAGCACTAACCCACAAGGCACAGAACTTTGTAAGTATGATCACTAGTATAAATCGTTCAAATTACATACTTTTGCTTCATAAAAGATGTCGCTGAAGTTCAGGTTTTCACACCTAAATAGCATTAGGTTGTTTGGTTGTTTCAAATGATATTTTTGCATTATCATGTCTTTTTTTCTTGTATGTCTTTTACGTGTGGTATGCAATAAAGAATTATCTATTTATCTATCTTCTGCATGCATTTATGGGATATGGACGTTATTTTTGGGATAGGACGACTTTAGGGTAAGGAAGTTTTTCTACCAGCAAAAATATTAAGTACAGTATGCACAACCGATCTTTAGCTCTCTGAAGTTAGGTGCACTAAACGATTGCGCAAGTTCGGTAGAGTAAGCGAGATAGCGCGATGCAGAAAACTAAGCGAGTGAGCGAGGCAGCTATACAAGTCATAAAAAATGGGTTCTGCGCAGCTACTTCAGAGAGCTAAAGATTGGTTGTGCGTACTGTACTTCGTTTCGTTTGTGAAGATACTTCTGTAGGTACCACCTTTCTACCAGTAAGTAAAAAGATAATTTTCATTCCAAAACCCTCGATATCAAATAGTGAGGTTCCTGAAAAACTAACCAAAAGCTACTTCATTCATACGATATACATCACCTGCGCTACTCTTTCTGCCAGTAGGAAAATATATAAATTTCATATGATATCAAATCATCACCAATTTTCATTCCAAAACCCTCGATATCAAATAGTGAGGTTCCTGAAAAACTAACCAAAAGCTACTTCATTCATGCGATATACATCACCTGCGCCACTCTTTCTGCCAGTAGGAAAATATATAAATTTCATATGATATCAAATCATCACCAATTTTCATTCCAAAACCCTCGATATCAAATAGTGAGGTTCCTGAAAAACTAACCAAAAGCTACTTCATTCATACGATATACATCACCTGCGCTACTCTTTCTGCCAGTAGGAAAATATATAAATTTCATATGATATCAAATCATCACCAATTTTCATTCCAAAACCCTCGATATCAAATAGTGAGGTTCCTGAAAAACTAACCAAAAGCTACTTCATTCATGCGATATACATCACCTGCGCCACTCTTTCTGCCAGTAGGAAAATATATAAATTTCATATGATATCAAATCATCACCAATTTTCATTCCAAAACCCTCGATATCAAATAGTGAGGTTCCTGAAAAACTAACCAAAAGCTACTTCATTCATACGATATACATCACCTGCGCTACTCTTTCTGCCAGTAGGAAAATATATAAATTTCATATGATATCAAATCATCACCAATTTTCATTCCAAAACCCTCGATATCAAATAGTGAGGTTCCTGAAAAACTAACCAAAAGCTACTTCATTCATGCGATATACATCACCTGCGCCACTCTTTCTGCCAGTAGGAAAATATATAATTTTCATATGATATCAAATCATCACCTCCTTAAAAACTCAACTAAACCTAGCCCAACATTTCTGCCAATAAGAAAACACATATTTTTTATTTTTTTATGATTAATGGGTCGGCTCTTGACCTCAGACTTACACAGGCAAGAAAGAGGTCTACGATGGAGCGAGCTTACCCAGAAGGTGCCTATTAACTCTCTTCTTAAAAACAATAGGGTCGTAGCTCAGCGGAAATACAGACGCTGGAAGCTGATTCCAAATTTTTGCAGTGCGCATAATAAAAGAACTTTCAAAGCGCTTAGTTCTAATAAGTGGAATATCAACCATATGAGGATGATAATCAGCTGTGTCTGAAGTCCCTGTAAAAGAACGGTGAAGGCGGAATAAGGTCGTGTAGCTCCTGGGCACACTCACCGTAGTATAATCGTACATAATTTTCATTTCAAAGCCTTCCATCCTTAATCCGGCAATTCACTAACTCCTAGGCCAGCCGCATATCCTCAGCCGCCGGCAGCCGTCGAGCGTCAGTTTCCGATGAGGTAGTGGTCCAAGCATCAGCATCATCAGGGGTATCTTCAGGAGGCAGTTCTGGAGACGAAGCACCTCCACCACCACCACCTCCCCCCGCACCACCCGCACCTCCCCCGCCCGTGGTGCTTGAGGAACCTGCGCTTAGACCCTCGGAGCTGAGGGGAAGACTTGGTAAGTGGATGTCTTTTACTGTAGAGGGTAGTATATCAGTCATGACGACCTCTGTTGCGTAATAGGCAAAAGCCCGCCTACGACGCAGAAGGTAGCGGGTTCGATCCCCGCGGCGGACTAATGTTTGTATGATCTACATATATTTGTCTCGGGTCTGGGTGTTTCTATGTATAAAATATATTTACAAACAAAAAAGTATATAAGTAACTGCTTTCTTTGGGGCTAGATTATGCTGTGTGAAAAAGTCCAGCATTATCAGCTTTCTTTGGAGCTAGATGATGGTGAGTGTAAAGTCCAAAATTCCGAATTATTTGGAGAGAAACAAAGAGAATCAATGATCTTTTGTTAAAATCGAATGGCAACTTTTTCGATTCCTAGCTGCGGATTACTGTGGATTCACATCGAATTCTTTGAAAAGTGAATCGAATGGCATTTTTGCGATTCATAGCATTGGATCTTTACTTTACCTACCTACTTTACTACTTTTGTCACTTCTGTATGGACCTTTGATCACAGTATGAACAGTAAATCTGAGACCCTTACAGCTAAGAGGCTTGATAAGTAGATGGAGTCAGAATATTACAAGGTAACTTTTTTATTCATGAATTTTATGATTTATATGGAATATGTGTAGCGATTGACTTTCAAGGAAATATTTTGTTTAGTTTCATGCATTATATTACTAATCCCTTAATCAAACGTCTATGACGACTTGACGAGGTATTCAAATATATTTGAGTAAAGTAAAGAGCATAAACTTCCAATACAATCCACCTTTATGCACTTGCACGGAAATGACCGACATTCACAATACTTAGATTAGAACTTTTCTCATACAGGTGACATTGTTTATTGTCTTTTTGAGTATTATAAACAAAAAAAAAACACCAAACATCAACGGAATAAATGGTGTATTATTGCCTACAGGGGCAATACAGTTTTTTTTTTATCAAAAAGTAATAATGTTGAAACGTTGCGTGTCTTTTAGTCGTCGTTATGCGCTACATTATGAGTTATAGTTTAAACTTATCTTGCCATCTTTAACTAACTAGGTCCGACCGTTTTACGTAAAAACCTATATTTTCTACTTAGTAATTTATGATGAAATTAAGTCGCTAATGAAATGTTCACTTTCTAACAGAGTAATGGGCAGTTAGTCGCGTTCTGATTGCAACGCCACTCAAAACAAAGTGTATGTAAAATATTAAATGGAAACATACTGAATGCAATACATCACTTTCTTTCTAAACTTGTTGCTACCCCGGTCTTAGTGTAGGTTTTCACTTGAGATGATACAAAAACCACAGTGCAACTGAATTAATAAAGCACTTCGGGCGGTTTCGTATTTCTCTCTATTTCCGAATACATTCGATCGACTTCAAGTAGTTATATCCTTTTACCTATCCTAGTATAGTACTTTTTTTAAAATAATTACCACCTTGAAGTCCTTAATGTAATCGGAAATAAAAAGAAATACGAAACCACCCGAAGCACTTTATTAATTCAGTTGTACTGTACACATCTAACTTACCATAGGATTAGTACTGAAAGTCAAGGTACAGTGAAAAAATGGGAGTTCCAATCCAATGTACCTATGGGGAGTGGGGTGAGGACCCATTTGAATTCTCAGTCTTTGTCTGAGAGATTCTAGCGTGGCTTGCTGATACAGACGTGGTCATCTTTTACTTTTTTCCGTTCGTGTTATTGACCTAGTTGAACGCTACATTATTTTGATAGATCACCTAAAAGTGCGCTAGACCCCAAACTGTGTTTGATGCCCTGGTTCTTCACGGTATTGGTAGCGAAGAAACAGGAGAATCACTTAGTTTTAAGGCTATTCAAAGAGATCCCAGTCCTACTGAATAAATTATTTTTGACTTTGACTTAGAACCAAAATGAGATCTTAGTAATCTAGTAGCGATTGCTATTGAGATCTAGAATAAAATCCATTTTCTTTAATCATTAATCACCATAGCGAGAAAGCGAGTGAACGTATTCTTCTGCGCAATAAAATCGAAAGTGAACACTAATCAAAATTAAACAATTAGCCACAGACACCTTTATACTGTAATACCATACAATTTTGTACCAAGATCTATCAATGTGGTCTCATGACCACAATCACACATCATTGAAAGTCAATAGATTTCATAATCTATTGACTTTAATGTAGAGAATTAGAATTTATACAAATTCCTTTTTCACCCTGGTTATTTTATTGTGTAATCTACGATACATAGGTAAAATGGCTTACATGTATAATTTTTTTTTAAAGGATTCAGATATAAAAATGTGTCTAGTAAATAACAGGTTTAATGAAATCTTCAAAATAACTTGAATGGAAAATCAGCGAGTCTCAAACCAAGGATTTTGATCGATTCCAATTGAAAAAAACTTATAGAACAGTACGCACAACCAATCTTTAGCTCTCTGAAGTAGCTGCGCTGAACCCATTTTTATGACTTGTAGTTATACAAGTCATCAAAAATGGGTTCTTCGCTCACTTGCTTAGTTTGTTGCATCGCGCTATCTCGCTTACTCTACCAAACCTGCGCAATCGTTTAGTGCACCTAACTTCAGAGAGCTAAAGATCGGTTGTGTGTACTGTACCTATTTTTGTTTTATTTTTAGCCCGTATTGTCCCACTGCAGGACAAAGGCCTCCCTCCTCATTTTCCAGTCTTTTGCTATAGTTGACCAGTCTGGTAGATGCATATCCAAATCGTCCCGCCATCTCCGTGGTGGTCTGTCTGTACCTATAAGTATATCTACAGGGTGTAAAAAGACGTCTACCGAAGCCGAATGGGGTAGGTACAGCATCCCAACACACAACCAAATCCAAAAGGATTTTCCGAAAACAATAATTATACCTATCCGGTGAAAACAGCGTATGAAGATTGCTGTTTGCGTATGCACTGGGCGCGTTGTTTTACGTAGATTGCTGGATTTTGAGTTTTAACTGTTTTTTTCTTTTATTAATGAAATTATTAGGTAGGTATGGTCTTATTATGTTGTCCTAGAAGTAAATAACCGAAAATAACATAAAATGACGTAGCTAAGTAAATATATTTTTTTGCGTTTTTTTTCGCTAAATGTGTTTAGAATCATGGTCTGATTGCAACCCCTCAGTTTTCGGTAGTTGTCTTTTTACACCCTGTATAGTAACTACCAAAATAAATAATCATTAATTTTGTTTTATGATTAAGATTATTCAATGACAGATGGTCCAAACTCTCGCTTTAGTTATAGGCAATAATCTTTTTACACTCAGTGCCTACAGATGAAACCACGATCTCTATAATCAAAAGGAGATTATAAGCTTGCCAAGCATTAAGTATTGTTTTACTTCATTCGTAGCTTTGTCCGTTTAAGCCTACTTTCTTCTTTTACACATACAAGTTTCACTTTTTTCGATATCCCACTAAAACTTGGCTATTTATATTCATAAGACTTGGGATCTTTTCTGTGGGCCAGGCTGATTAAGCTGAGAGGATGGTTTAGGTGCTGGGCAAGCCTATTCCATCTCAAACAATGTCCCAGGCGCTACAGCGTCCCGTTAAGTGTAGGCATGGATTGCCTCCTGACGCGTATAAATCATCTAATATAGATGTAAAGGCCTAAGTTTTTTGGGATTGATCACCGAAAAGAAAGCTAGTTCCCAAACAGTTTTTTAGTTGCCCTAGTTTTTTACCCGACAGTCAAAGGAAGGGTTATGTTTTTCGCGCGTATCTTGTATATATGTAAAAACGTAAAAGTGAACAACGTATGTATGGTAAGGTATGTATGTAATGCGTTAAATTTCTTTGTTCCCTCGTATAATCCGAACCACTGGATGGATTTCGACATTTAGGGTATTCGTTAGATTTAACTTTGTTTTAAATTACATATTGGCAATGAATGCATGCAAATAGTTCAGGTTTTCCTGTATTCTGTGGTTTAAAGACCTTACCTACGCATTGCAAAATCTCAAAGTTGACCTTCTTGCAGTCGGATTTTTAATTTTTTAATTACTTTAAAATTGCCACGGTATTGTTCGCGAACTTGAATGAAAAGGTAGAATCATCTAGTTTTCAAGAGGGTTTTATGTGAAGAAACTGGTCCTATTAAATTTAACAAGACTTGGCCACATGCGTGAGGCACAGGACCAGATTGAAGGCGTAAACAGAGGGAGGCCTACACCCACCAGTGGGATATTTTTGGCTGCGGATGATGATAATGATAATGACTTTACCACTGATGTTTAAACAATTATTGCTGCAGAAGAGAATGCTTGTATAAAAACTATAAACTTGTAAGTAAATAAATGCCTAATCTGATGGAAGTAAAATATTATGAGAATTCAGTAAACGCTTACGATGTCGGAACAATGGTGTTTTTATCTTCTCCTATACCAGTTGATGATTATAACCATGTGTTATGGAAAGTATGTGGTTTACCAACATAAATGAAAGTGGTTGAGACTAAGCAGATGTTTAAAGAGTAAGAGTTATGTTTGTAACTTTGTATGATTTTAGAGCTCTGAAATTACCAATATGGCAATTGAAATTTTTTTTTGACTACCTAATATAGTATTTTTCACGTAGGAACGTATCCCTGACACATAGAACTTTTGCGTTTTACGCTGTACAACAATGAAAAATTTTGAAATAAATGAAATCTAGTGATTATACTAAAAGATACAACTTCAAAATATAAGGATTTTTCTATTTCCTTTTTTAAAATTTCAGAAATTAACATAAAAGAGCCTTGTTACGAAACCGTTTCTATATGAAAAGGACTATAACTATAGAAATAATATCATGAGAAAAGAAAAGAATGCTAGGTTTAGAAGAGATACCTACAGCTAAAGGGTGGACCGCAGAAAATATGGTTGAAAGACGGATGAGTTAGATCGAATCGACTGTTATGATGATGAGTAATAGAGCGGAGTAGAACAGAAATACAAAGAATAAATGTGATATACGGGAAATCTCGCGGAAAATATATGATTAAATTAAATAAAATGCAGGACATTTTACACAGCATCATCACCAAAGAAAACTCTTCCACATTTGGGTGACATGTTTAAAAATAAAAATTCCAATATATTTTCATAACATTATAAATATTTACGAACGCCGGCAGGATTTTACAAGAAATGGTGCAATAATCAAAGAAAATGTAAACCAGAATCTTAGCCATAATTTATTAATCGCATAATGCTCAGTCGTGTGTGACACCCAGCATAACAGCTCGCATAGTAATTGAATGTTGGCCAGTCTCTGGCTAATTAATCCTGCTTTTTATGAATTTCCTTTATAACTCTCTTAAAATGTATATATTTAAGACTGTTCTGGAAGGACCTCTATTAACTTACCTAAGATTATCGTGACCCATGTTTTATCCAGATTAACGAGCCCTATGCTGTAACAAATTGTGTATCATCTAGAAAATGTTAGCGTCAATCAGCAAATCGCATTGTTATGTGATGGTTACACAGCAGTTCATTGAGTTAGCTAAAGGTGACGGAAGAAAGCGATAATGACTGATGATAGAAACAGCTTCTTGTGTCGGATTAATTATGGTATAGGATGACAATGTATATTGTGAGGTAATTAGGTAGGTACTAGTAATGAAAGCGTTGATTGGATAGACTACAATTTCTTTAATGGGAAGTGTATATGTTATGCCCAATACTTACGTATTAATACTATTGTGTTTCTCAAGTCCGTCTTGAAAGTCAATCTTACAAAACTCAATCTTTCTTATTCCACCTCTGTAGGGTCTGAGAAACTGAAAGTACAGTTGTATAATTTATCACAACAAACACCTACATGTGGTCAAGACGGTACCGCAGAAACATTTCGCCTGCGGTCACATTTTCATGATAAGAAAGTACCAGCAGGCACCCACTTATCACGAGTTCATTCCACTCGGTCGCTCGCTGCATCTGTGCGTGCGCGGCGATGCGTCGACTTTCTCTCCCCCCCTGAGCCGCGGCTTGTTGCAGCGCGGCGCGGCTCCGCGGCCTCCTCCGCAGACGAGGAGCGGCCGCGCGCGCCCAACCTCGTGAACAAGCAGCCGGCGCTCCCCTTCGTGCCGCCAGCCTTCCCGCACAACGCGCCCGACCGGCTCATCAAGCCGTCGGAATACCTGCGGACCATCACGGCGCCGTGCAAGCGCGACGAGGCGGCCGAGGCGCGGCCGGCGCCGCCGCCGCCGCCCGCGCCGCTGCCGCCGCCGCCGCCGCAGCCGCCGCGCGACCACCAGCCGCTCGCCGCCATCAGCAGCGCCGAGCTCTCCGCGGTGCGCCTGCGCGCCCCCGCCGCCAAGACCCTCTCGGCGCCGCCGCCGACGCGCTCGCTCAGCCTGCAGTGCCTCTCGGCGGTCGGCGCCAGCGAGACCTTCCGCAGCGCCAAGACGGACCTCATCGAGGAGCTCAAGATGTCCAAGGACATCACCGGCATCAAGAAGATGAAGGTGGAGCGCGCGCGACGCGAGAGCCTCCAGGACAAGGAATCCTTCACCGAGTTCACGAGGAGGTTCACCGCAGAGAACTTCGTCGACCAGGTCGGTGCCTCTCTTTTGTTTTACAGTTTTGCTTTGGTCCGTTGAGATCGTTCTGAAGTGGCACCTGGCAGCTTGATGATTGCCCATCCATGAATATTCAGTTGCTTATCTTACCGTTAGTTAGCCGTGAGGAATTCCGCTCAGAGTTTTATGAGAAGTTATTTATTTAAGGAAGTGAAGTAAACCAGATGTAAAGTAATTGAGGAATCTGTAGCATCATTATCAATGTACTGACACTAATGGCAAGAAAACGGTTGTCGCTGATCGATCACGATATGAATACCGTACGCACGCGCATTTCAGGCCCGGCGCGAACGTGTTATTTCTATCTTGCTCTGTGGCTTTAATAGTAAACGAGATAGGATCGCTTGATGCAAGGCATTAGGGGAGGCGAGTGGTGCACGTTAACCCAGTGATCCAATTATACTGCAGCGATCTCTCGGCTCGTCTCGTGTGTAATGGCCGTGAAACGCATCGTGACTCGCGCTTTTGACGAAATTTCCTCTAACGTTCTCTGAGAAAAGCCGAGCTCGCACTATCTTTTGCACGATCTTGGTTATGTAGGGGCAGAAAGCGTTATATTTATGTTTTGCAAAGTTGTACAATTTATGATCTCTTAATTACATTTTCAAGTTGTTTTTAATGCTATCCTCTCTATGTACGAGAAAATAGCCAACATTAACAATCAAATCGGTCAGATAGAGAAACAAAAACATGAATGGGTTAAAGGTGTTACGATAGGAACCATAATTCTATTATTCTTGCGAGCTATAGATTTATTCAATGTTTCACATGAAATAGGTTCTAAAATTTACCAACACCTGAAACTTTATGTAAAGATCCAAAGATAAAAAACTCAGAGAGAAAAGTAAATAACAGAAACTGCTCTGAAGGTTACGGAATTTCATTATGTACAATGTAAACAATGAGTGACTGTCCGAGCGTGAAAAGGCTTGACACCGTTTGAGAACTGGATCAACTTATGTAATGCCAGTAATTTTAGCTAATGGAGAAATAAGTAGAAATTACGATGTGAATATAGTGGTACGCATGATTGGCTTTTAACACGGTTGATGCAAACGTTTATGTCGAAAGATATTTTTTCTTCGTTGATGTGTAACAAACATATACGAAAAGATATAAACGAAACATGGACGCTAACCCATGAGGCTGTGTATAGGATGAGGGTGGCACAGAGGGCCATGGAGCGCGCCATGCTCGGCATCAAACTTATAGACCGAGTTCCAAATGTCGAAATCCGAAAACAGACCAAAGTCCAGGATGTCGGGAATAGGATAATGGACCTAAAATGGAGCTGGGCGGGACACATAGCGAGGCGTGGTGATGACAGGTGGAGTAGAGTATTGAATGAAGGTGGCCCAGATCTGGGTACCTACAGGAACGTAGGACGTCCGGCGGCCAGATGGGCAGATGATATTGTACACGTCGCGGGCCGTCAATGGGTCAGATTAGCGCAGGATCGTGGTGGATGGCACAAGCTTGGGGAGGCCTATACCCAGCAGTGGGTGAAGTCAGGCTGTGGATGATGATGATGATGATGATGATGATGTGTAACCACGAAAAAGATCATGCGTGTCATAGTGTTGAAAGTTTCAAAACTTACCATTTAAAGAGATTTAAGAAAAGCTCATAACAGAATGAACACTAATCTTTATTGTCTACACTTCTAAGTTTTCAACTATGAACGCACACGCAGTGTGACAAAAAACAAACAGCTGTCAAATCAACACCATAATTAACCGGCGGTGAATAATCTTTGTTTGAGAAGGTCTACTGCAATAGGTATTGACTTGCACACACATTAGTAGTAGGGAAAAAACCCCACTTCGTCTTCAGTCTTTATAAAGGCCACTATGCCAATTTCATAGATTCTCAAATCAAGTAACATATGTACCAAAGACTATTTTAAAGTGCTTTCTCACTGTTAGCAATAACAACTTACACTCTCTTGATAGATCAACATTCAAGTTTGTTTTGATAGAATGTACGATTGATTGACTATGCCATTGCTTTGCAAGTTCGAAGCTACGATCAACAATACATAGTGCCAGGCAACTTGTTTTCAAAGCAATAAACTTATTTTAACAGCTTCAGTGTTCATCTTCACAAAAAGTTTGTAATCACGTTTCAATTGAATTATTTTTTGCTCAATGTATTGTGATCATTGTGATCATCTTTGATCCGGCTTCCGATTACACTATGCTTACTCTTTTAAGATTACACGAATATTATACGAAGTCATAAAATACTTTAATGACTTTAAAAAATAACATGGCATTTGTTGGAGATCGTTGCAAGGATGAAATAGATACCTATTAGGATTAATTCATATTCATTTATATATTGCTTGTATGTACATAGGTGTAGCTTAGCTCTAGGTAAGCTTAGTGGGTAAGGTAATTATACCCTGTTGGGCACTGTAATGTCAATTTGGTAAGTATATAAAATTAATTGGTAAATTAGATTAAGTTAAAAATAATAGGTAATGTCAGGGTAGGTAGGTAGTATTTATAGTACTTAGTCAGAAATTAGATATTCGAAGTTTTCGTCAACATTTCCTACGAGTAGTAGGTAGGTATATTCTATTGTAGGTTACGAAAAATATATTATTTTCATTTAAGTGAATATGAGGCAAGTGTGTATGGGACAGCTGGAAGGGGAAGGCCTAGGCGAAACTTCTTGGATCAAATTGGCGACATTTTGGAGAAGGGCCAGGTCAAAAGTACCCTAAACCGGCGAGCATGTATGAAGAATGTAATGAGAGTGAATGAGGCAAAAGCTGTGTGTCAGGATCGTAGCAAGTGGAGATCCGTGATCTCTGCCTACCCCTTCGGGAAAGAGGCGTGATTTTATGTATGTATGTATGTATGTATGTATGTATGTATGAATCCGTTCTTTGGAGGCGAGTGTGACAAACACCCACAACTATCGCAAACTTTTAAAAGTGTAACATAGTCTCAAGTAGTTTTTGAAAGTCAAATGAATTGGTTCAACCCGTTCAATTAATGCAACTTTACTGAAGTCACTGCCACCGAATCGGTGCAGTCGAAAGTTGACTCTATGCCCCGCATCAATTAGTCCATTTTCGTATGGAAACAGCACAGCGCATATTGCACGCTTTCTCAACTCCTCGTGCCATCACGACTTTTTCTATTTACACCTTTCAAAAATTTCAGCAGAATTAGCATTAATAGCGTTTATAATTAGCCATTTCGTATTTATAATGCCTGAAACGACACCGTTGTTTTTTAAGCTCCGTTGTGTTACTATGAATAATCTGTTTTGACCAAGTTTCATTATTCATACTCATTTCTACTGGAACGCTATGCTTACTTACCGAAAAAGATTTCGTGTTAGAACTGCCCATCATACGATTTTATAGATTTTGTGGATTAAAGGCTGATTTATACAGGGTCAGTAGTTGTCGTCAGTGCTGACGCCGAAAACTGACTCATACTATTTACACGCAGTTAGCATTTACACGATGGCAGTGCCAGGTCAGCACTGACTCGGCAGTGGGCTGACGTTAGTTACTGACTCAATGTAAAATTACCTTTAGTTTTTATATTTTTGTCAAGACAATCTCAAACCAAACACAAAATCTATCTTATTATGAAACGAAGGCTTAAAATAGGTGGTAACAGTCACGGCACTAAGTTTCATTAAAATTTGGTGATAAAAGTCGGAAAAGAAATCGTATGTTTACACGCATCGGCATAACGGCCGGATGCGATCACAATGTTACAATTTACGCATTCACGCGTAACATTTTTAATAACTCGTGATTATGCCAAGATGAACGTGGGAAAGCTGTTGTACTTGTTGATTGTCAGAAGCTGCAATATTTTTGCACTGGATCAAACTGAAAAATGATGACAAGATACCTATTTTGGGACGTAAACTTCATTCATCAACCACTTTTAGGTAATGGCTGCCAGATTCGGTGATAGGGCTCCTCGTTATCACACCTATCCTGGCTGCCCGGTAGTTTTGAGCCACCTAAACCTTTAACCTTATTTTCTGACTGATTTGCATAAAGATATTCGACTTTTAAATACTAAATGCAAGGCGTAAGTACACACATTACAGAACACTCCAAATTTTGTTATTAACTCAGCACTTTGATCCAATTCCAAGAGCACTCGATTACCATAAACCCGGCAACTTTCATGTGACTTTCAAAAGAAATCTTGCAAATCGTTCAACTCTGTAATACAAATGATAATTCAAACCATACATACGTCTGTTATGAAAGCAGATTTTTGCTAATCATATCCTGTTTTGTAATATGACTGAAAGCTTATGTTTGTAATATGCCCAAAAGAGATCGTCTGATGCAACGCTGATCTAACAAATCATTAGATCAACATATATTACAGTTTCTTGATACACTTATAAATATACAACATTAATAAAAGTGAATTCGATTCACACTGATAGAGGAGAATGGAAGAACACATGTCATGTTGTGCCGACCCGATATAATGTGGGACAAGGTCAGGATGATGATGATGAATATTAGATTCACAATGAGCCTTCGAATGAATCTTACCTACTTTTTGTAGAGTTCTCTCAGCACGTCAAATAGTCGGTCTCAGACAAAAAGTTTTAGCTACTACTATGACGGCGACTTTCAGGCAGTCCTACACCAAAATCTTACTCTTCAAGGCTAATAAATAATTTGTAAACCGTAACCGTTATTAAAAAAAACAGAGTTAGGTAGCCTCCGTAGACTGACTCCCTCCGGTTCATTACAACTGAATCTCAAAATGCCTGATATCAGTACCACACAATCTCACGATGACTGAAACCAATAAGACTTTTCATGATGATTTTGTGTTTTTCAAATCAGCATCTCAGATCTACCTACACGGCATTGTACCGTTACTGTCACGGCTAGTGGGCATCGCGTGTGATGTAACCGCTACAAATAATAGCTGTATGTTATTTATTAGTTTACTGACGTGCCTTGTTAAAAGTTTACTCCGCCATTTTATGTTCTGTGGCATCCTATAATTGGAGCTAGATTTAAGCACAGCGGGCGTATACTGTACAGTACGCACAACCAATCTTTTGCTCTCTGAAGTAGCTGCGCAGAACCCATTTTTGATGACTTGTCTCTGACTCACGCTCACTCGCTTAGTTTGTTGCATCGCGCTATCTCGCTAACTCTATCAAACCTGCGCAATCGTTTAGTGCACCTAACTTCAGAGAGCTAAAGATCGGTTGTGCGTACTGTAATTATAAAATACGAGTGAATTTCTGTTGGGTTTTCAGCCCACCTGTTGAGTAATTTCTCATGCAAACTCAATATAATAATGTTTTTTTTTGTATCATGTTTTTGTAAAAATTCACAGGTGCCATTTCAAGACTTTTAGTTAGTATGATTTTGTGTCTGTTATCAATATCTTCTCTTAATATTTCTGATAAACCTAACATCTGCTTACTTTGGGGCTAGATGATGCTGTGTGAAAAAGTCCAGCATTATTTATTTATCAAAGTAAGATTAACGTTTTGGACTATGGTATAACTTCTTCTTCTTATGGTGTCACCAGTTCTGTCGAACCAATGGGGTTAAAGGATTTTAAGTTCTAGTCAGGGTATAACTAATTTTTACTTTTATTGTATGAATGTAACCAACTAACCCTTTTGATGTTTTTATATCAATGCACATATATATTTTGGAGACAGAATTTCAGATAGACCCCAAACCCATACTTATACCTTCCTAAAATCTAAAAAGTATGAAGAAATGCCAAAAGTTCAAAATCTATAAATTCTGTCTCCACCCACACACATTAGTTGGTTAACAAGTTTCGTGCGATCGATGGGCAGGGTTTTCCGCAGGTGCCCGAGCGAGACGCGGCTGGTAATGTAATACCCGCCTGGAAGCGTCAGATGCTGGCCAGAAGAGCCGCTGAAAAGGCCAGGAAAGACCTAGAAAAGGAGCTGGCAGGAGAAGCGGAGAGGAGAAGAGCGGCAGCAGTGCCAGCGTGGAAGAGGCAGTTGTTGCAGAGAAGAGAAGAAGCAGAGAATAGGTTAAGGTATGTTTTGATTATATGGGACGGCTTGCGGTGATCTGGAAGTCTGGTGCGAAGCTACGAGAAATGCAAAAAATCATGTATTTCGAAATGTCTTTCATCGACTAAGAAGAGAGATGAAGAGTAATTTGCTTTCAGCTTTATGCTTTCTCAGAATTTATATTGAGTTGAGATGACAGGGCCATGTCAAGGCCAAAGATTTTCCGTAAAGCTCACATAGAAAATTCTTACTCTAGAGTCAGCCCTAACATGGTTTCAGCACTAAGGCCCTTATTAATAAACGTGGTGTAAAGTTACGCCAGGTTTAAACTCTAAAGGCCTTACTAATAAACGTGGTATAAAGTTATTCCTCGGAATAAACTAAAAATAACCATACATTTTGACAGTTTACACTCAGGAATAACTTTACACCATGTTTATTAGTAGGGCCGTAAGGCCCTTACTAATAAACGTGGTGTAAAGATATTCCTCGGAATAAAATAGGAATAATCATACATTTTGACAGTTTTTACTCAGGAATAACTTTACACCACGTTTATTAGTAGGGCCGTAACAGTCTTACCAATAAACGTGACACAAAGTTATTCCTCGAAATAAACTAAAAATAACCATACATTTTGACAGTTTACACTCAGGAATAACTTTATACCACGTTTAATTATAAGGTACTAACACTATAAGCGCCAAATAATGTGCTTGCCTACGACCTTTTGGAAGGCACCGCAGAAGATCGCATTAAAAGGGTTACTTTAACACTTTCCCATGCAGTCTTCTAACTTCTTACGTATCTTAAAATCGTATGTTTTCTCCAGACAATCACTGTACACGCCAAAAGTGGAAGATACGAATGGCCATGGCCAGAACGGCGACTGGCGGGCCTACCCCAGTGGAGCCACGAGAGCCGTCTCAATAGACAACATATCTCTCTGTTACGATACCCCTCAGCATCACATCAGAGCGCCTTCTGAAGCCAAGATGTCCACGGAGCTTTGCAATGGGATGACCAATGGTAAGAATCTCTAGATCCCCTAAGATCTTGAGCTTAAAAAAATCTCTATTGTTTCGTCAATTTATGGACTTGATATCTTCCCCCTTACCATGGCGATTGTCTAGGTACCGGAAAATAGATAAAAATGACAGTAATGACATTAGAGTGTGGATAAAACGGATAGAATGTGGATAAGAGTTACTTTTATCGACACTCTAATGTCATTACTACCCCACCCCGAACTATGTAAATTCTTTATAATTTTTGTAATTTTATGTAGGTAAGTAATATGTTTTATGAATAAAATTGAAAAATTGAAATTGAAATTGAATTGATTACTGTCATGTTTATCTATTCTCTGGTACCTAGACAATCGCCATGGTAAGGGGGCTGGATATTAAAGAAAGTCTATCGTGGCTTGGGGAATTGTGAAAATTCAAACCTAACATTGTCCTCGTCATCATGAAATATGACGAAATTTGTTCTTCCTTAAGACGATAATTTATTAATCCATGCAAAAATAACAACAAAGTTAAAATTCGATAAAATATCTTCAAAGATCTATACTTAACGTTCAAAAAATTATGAAACAGATATTTTTAAAGGAAACTTTATATGCAGTTGTCTTTTTTTCGTAAAGTTGGCAATCTCTTAGCGGAAGACCATACATTCTTAGATATTCCATTGAAAATAAAGGCTAATAAGTCTCAATTCCTCCTTTCCAGGTCACACAAACGGGCACGATCACAGCGAGCCAGAAAAAGAGGAGGAGAAAGCCAAAATCATCCCGTGGCGTGCCCAACTGCGCAAAACTAACAGCAAACTCAATTTGCTAGAATAAGTAAGTTCCCAGTTGTACACCGTTTCACCCAAACCTAATTATAAAAATTACAATAAATCCACTAATACAAAAATTCGGTAAATTTTGAACATGTAATCGTAAAAGCAATTATAAATCTAATTACTAAAGTGTGAAGATTGTAAATGATGAGCGATTTACTTAAAAATTCTGATTTATCTGTAACGTCATTTGTAATGAGTTATGATCGGGCTTGACATTAATAGCGCGACTCGAAATAAGTTTTAATTACGATTTTCTGTAATATCTTGAGATTTAATTAATTTAAAATTTTAGTTTTAGAAAAGAATTAAGTTATAATTTATAGTATTTCGTATCGGTTTCAATTTTTGATATTTTTACAGAAATTTGCTGGTAATGTTTCATTTTATCACTAAATTTTTATATGTATTCGTTTCTAAGATACATATTTTAAATTTAGGTAAGTATACTTTTAGAGCAGCAAAATTTTTACATTCATAGGTACTTACTTATTTTTACTGTTATCGTGTAAAAATGTAAATCTACTTGAATCAAAAATACTTTAAGAAATCGAACTTCACGACCTTCACGAAAAGTATATATTTTTAAATGCAGTGATATAATTGTTGCAATATTAGTTGTTAAGCTGTCGGGGGACCTATGCAATGTCCTACTCGTATTTAACATGTATGTTTCTATGGTTTTAAAGCGACGATGTATTGTAATGTTGTTAATAAAACGCTGTTGCTTACATTGTTTTTTAGTATATCCTGTCCTATCTTTAAAAATAATTAATAAAAAATTACATTACACAAAGTTAACAAAGCTTTTTGAGTTTCCCAAATTCTATTAGACATACACTCTTACATCACTCTAATACTAATTACTTAAAAAATTCTTTGAAAGTTTATCGGTATTTTTGTTACCTACTCATTCAGATTGATAAGGCGGGATACGGATGTTTGTCTTGAAGTTAGCTCGTAGCTTTTTTAATAAAACACCCTATGGTTTTAAACCATAGGGTGTTTTATTAAAAAAAAATCCCTGGGTTACAAAGGACGCAGCCAGTAGGTACTCGAATGTAAGGAATAAACAAAGATTCATACACGTAGTGAAACTACATAAAATTTCAAATTTACAACTTTTCAATATAAAGCGATCGTAAATATTAAATTCCGATTGCTATGTAAATAATGTGTGTGTCGCAAACAAGGTAATAAAATAAAATGGAAAGGACGGAAACGAGATATTGCGATGCCAAGTTCAGGGTACACTTGTTTGGAGGTAGATATGACGATTGCAATGCATATTACATTTTAAACAGGACTAAAGTTGTCCTGACTCAGACCTCACTAAAAATATAGAGAAAGATTCTGCGTTTCTAATTTGGGCAATTTGGCATTGTGTTTTTTGGAGAAATACAATACAAAATGGAGTTCGACAACATAAGTTGACATTTATAGCCAAGCATGCATTGAGGAATCTGGTTAAATTTTATCTGGGAAGTCTTCGTAATTTTATTTATAATTTCAGTATTGACCTTTTGGACAATAGTAGCCGTATCTTTCGGCGAATGTAACAAACAACAAGGACTCCTTCCAGAAACATCAATCATAACAAATTTCGTACAAAAGTTCATTCAACCTTTCGTACAGTCACTGCAGTTCTCAGACAACACACCAACCTATAGATCGTCAGAAAAATCACCTGTATCCATAGTTATTCGAGAAGTCATAGAAGATCTGAAGCCTTACCTTGAAGATGAAGATAACGACAAATTCGAGTTGAAAGATAGTGGTGAAACAACTATAATAGAGTTCTTACCTAAACCTAAAAACAAGTTGCGCACAGGAAAGCAACCAAGCTTGGATCTACAGAAAACTATTGAGAAATACGTAACGTTAAAAGAAGATATCAAAGCCGCTTTAAATAAAGAAGCAGTTGAGGAGAAAACAAAGGTAATGGTGGCCAGGACTTTGGATGAACTGATAGCACAAGTTATAGGAAACCAGTGTACGTGGAAAAGTGTAGACCATTCGCTGGCAGTGTTTAGAAACGGGAAAGCCGCGAAGCATAATATAACACTAGAAGAATGGAATGATTTGGAGTTACAATATTTGAGATATCTTAAAAGAAAATCTTTAAACAAATCGATGGCGCTGTTCAATGACTTTCACGAATTCTTTTCGAAAGTAATAAATGACACTTTATCATTATCAGATAAATACAAAATAAAATGCCAGCTTATAAAAGTAAGCAACAAGACAGCCACTGAAAGAGAAGAGACTGAAAGAGCTCAGGACAATTGTACCGAATTCAAACTATGTTCTGAGGAACTCCGAGAATTTCTATTGGAGTTTTACAAAACGCTCAACGATACTGCAGTAAGCGTGTTTAAGAACTACGCAGCTATGTATGCAAGAGATGTTATAAGTGAAGGTGATGATTCAAATGACGTCAATTCGGTCCCTGCACTCATCGATGACATGGGCAATGCTTTAGATCGTAGAGTAGCGAAAGTCTTCATACAAGAACTAATCAAGCTTAAACTAGATAAAACAAAAGACAAAGAAGCAAATATCAAAATAATAAGAGAATACGTAAGAAGAACATGTAAACAGGTGCAGAAACATTTAAAGAAGCATTTAGATACTGATCTAGCTTCTCTCAAAGCTAGGTTACTTCTAACTGTTAAACAGGATATTAACATGAATTTAGGAGTCGATTTGGGGAATTTAGAAGCTGATACGAAATCGAAAATTTGTACAGTTTTCGTGACTTGCAACGGTAGAGTATCGCAAACTCGTAGATCAATGTCCAGTGTAAAAGGTATTGATAGTAATAGTGTATATGTTAAAGTACAAGTTAGTTTAGATGACAAATTAAAAGATGCTTTAGTCAGAACCAACAAGGATATATTCAAATCAATAAAAAAACCTAAAAACAGCTATGACATAGAATCAAGGAGATATGAAAAGTTTCACGTCACTAGAACAACTATTAAAAGTGAGCCTACTACTAAAAAACTATTAAAAATGAACCACATTTTAAATAATAGCGTGTTAGAGATGTTTTAATAAAGAAAACTTATTATTATTTTATACTTATTTATTTACAAATAACTTTTAAAAATATTTCCGTTGAACAGTCTTAATTATAATAAACCTACTTGCACCTCCACATCGTTTTATGATTTTGAAAGAGGCGCTGCCCAATCACGTTTTAATCAAAGTGCTATTCACGTATGTCAGGTTAAAATATGATTTGTCTTGAGCACAAGCACTGACGAGACAGTTACTTATCGATGAAAACATATAGAGAATTTACGCAATACAATTTGATAATCGCAGTTACAATCAAATTCATGGTAGAAAAAAAGGGTATGCTAATTAATTTGAAAGGCCGGCGGATTCGTTATCGGAAACTACCCAACACAGACGGTCTGTGCTACCCAACGAATTGCGGCAGTAGTTTTCAATATCTACTACGATATACTTTCAAACTTGAAAAACTTGGGTTCGAATCCCGGCCATGGATCACAGGATTTTTCGTTTCGAAAAATTTATATGAATCCCGCAGCTTAGTCAGCTCCACACGTATTGACGTCAACTTTCCTGTGGGCGGCTGATTGAGCTGAGAGGATGGTTTAGGTGCTGGGCAAGCCTATTCCATCTCAAACAATGTCCCAGGCACTACAGCGTCCCGTTAAGCGTAGGCATAGGTTGCCTTCTGGCGCTGTATAAATCATCTAATATTAGGTAAAGGCCTAAGTTTTTTTAGACTTTCAAACTATTTAAAGTCGAGTAATCATCAATCCGACGGCATTCCAGCTAATTAATAAAACCCCTTTGGATACCGGCAATCACATTGATGCAACATCACTTTTCTACAGTAAAGAAACTTACTGCAGTTTAGTAAGAGTCAGTGTAGATGATAGGAAAGTGTTGAACTCTACCACTGGACCAGGCGATGGTGAGGCAGGATCCTTCTGTAAAGTTCTGCTGGAACGCCATCGTGCTTGGCATTTCTGTTTCTATTCCGGTTATGAAGCAGCTGTGGACAATTACGTGAATTCATATTCTTTGAAAACAAGTACAGCACAACCGATCTTTAGCTCTCTGAAGTTAGGTAAACGATAGAGCAGGTTTGTGCGAGTAGGCGAGATAGGACGATGCAACAAACTAAGCGGGTGAACGAGACAGCTATACAACGCTGTCTTCGTCTTTTAGATGTCATCAAAAATGGGTTCTGCGCAGCTACTTCAGATAGGTAAAGATTGGATGTGCGTATTGTACTTGTACACTGGTCTTCTTTTTGTGTCACTAGTAGTTCTTTCGGACCAGTGTGGTAAAAGGATTGTAGGTGCGCCTCAATGAGGCTCCACACCGTAGTACCACAAATATTGTATGTCTGGGCTTATGCTTCATAAGAAACTGAATTAACAGTAGCAATAGTACAGTTCTTCTATATCAAGAAGACTGGTCTTAATTGAGTGTGTAGATTTGTTTGTGTGCGTAAACGATACTGAGCGCTCATTTGTCCATGGAGCGTTTCTAAGTTTGTTTGTTGTAAGGAACAACGAGCCTGTGCTACACACACAATTATGACCAACCTGAAACCAGAACTTTACCAGTACACGAAAGATCACTGGTGGTCTAGTGGTAGCGGCCCTGCCTTCCGATCGTAAGGTGGTGGGTTCGAGCCCAGTCGTGCACCAATGAGTTTTTCTGTCAAAAATTTAAGTGCACTATGCTAGTACTCTCAAACGGTGAAGGAAAACATAGTGAGGAAACCGGCATGTCATGGAACCTAAAAAGTTCGAAAACATGTGTCAAGTGCACGAAAGGAGCCTCTTTGAGGTGCACTTAAAATCCTTTCACCACACTGGTTCCAAAAGAACTGGTGACACGATAAGAAGAAGTACACGAAAGGAGCCTATGGAAACTACAGCATTTACCAAGGAGTGATCTTCAGCTGCATAGCAAGAAGCGTGGTACAGAAGACGGCGATGAGATGAGACTCTTCAAACATCACCGCTAAATGCCGGCCGCCACGCTCCCAAGCCAACGCCAGTATCGGCCCTCCAACAGTGTCTCCTGAGGGGAGCTCCACTTTTGTCACATCTAAAACTGGCACTGCTTTGCTGTCTTGAGATCCTGGTAATAAAAAATACATGTTTACTAGCTAACAGCTACTTTTGACTTTTTTTGACCTACTTCAGCGGAACACAGCTGCGACGTTTCGGCTGCTCGAATGACCTCAACCAATTGCATTAAACGTAATTTTTGGACGATTTCTAATGATACATTAATTTATCAATTGCCATCACATCCCTTATTTCAACTTACCACTCATCAAGCCAGTATTGCTGAGAGCATAGATCATAGGTTCCCCTTTAGCTGTGAACAGTAGCTGGTCTCCGGGCCCCCAGCAGGCCGCCACCACGCGACAGCCGCGCGCGCACCAACGCTCCGGGCTCCAACTCTTCGTCTGCCATATCCTGGAGAATATTAGATGGCAACATTAAGCAAATGTTATCAAAAAATCGTTATTTTTAGTTTCATTATTAAGTTTATTATTAATCTGTAGGCGCTTAATAAAACACTTTATCCCGTAGATGCAGCAGAAATTTCCACTTGGAACAATCTCATTCGCTTTCATTATTCAATATACACTCATTAAAACAGAGATGAGACACAGGCGACTCCTAGATCTAATGAACTATGCCCTAGATGAGTTAAAGATTAATCTTCATAAAACTTAAAAATTAACCTTGACTTGATTTATAAGTGAATATTGTACTTACATCAATATAATCCATACTTTAGAATATAATAAATAGTAACTCTGTCCTGACATAGGCTACATTTATCCCGAATAAATCCCGAGGGGCTGTGGGTCACACTGCTGGAGCGCAGCCAGTACTTTTTACTTTTATGAATAACACAAACCTGAATATAATAGATGAAGTGGCAGCAAATACTTTACTAGCATCGAAGGACCATCGGGCAAAAACAATTCCACCACCAGCTACTCTCCGTAACGGCACGGCTGTCTCCATGGACACGTCCCAGACCAACATAGAGGTGTCAGCACCAGAACAGCTGATGAGGAGGTCACCGTTTGGAGACCAGCTCACATCGGTAACCGGGCTATGGCCTGATCTGGAATTAGGATTATAATTAGGTTACTTACATGTAATTACTAAGTGTAATTGCATTTTTAGTTTGATAGCTTTATGATTATACTGGTGGGCAGCTCTGATAACGCCTTCAGACATTTAGGCTTGATAATAAATAATAAATATCTCATAACATAGATGTTTCAGAAGACAGAATACAAATATCAACTTAAATGTTGTTTTATTGGTTTTAAAGTTCCTTTTCAGACGGTATCGAGGATGGGGGGCTAGAAGAAAAAAAGTGTTCGATTTTACCGTCACAACACATAAACAGGTCAAAACGAAGAAGTGCAAAGTGTGCAGTTGCAAAGCAGTCCATAGATTGTTTGTAACATTGTTAGTACAGAAGAGTGTTTCTAGTATTTTAATATTTGACAATAATATACTTGACAAATGCCAAATGTTATGAAACTTCATTCCAACCAAATGTTCCACGACACATGTACTTTTTTTAACAAAGAATATCATCAACACAGAAATGTGTAAAACTATTCTGGGCAATTAGGTTATAATAACTTATAATACAACTATAGATATTCATGTACCTTTTTAAAAGAACAGCATTGCTCGATGATGGCTTTGTGAACATTGAGTTAGGGTCAACAGTCCACACTATCACTCCTTGCTCGCAGCCCACAGCGAGTTCAGATGCAGAGAACGGTCTCCAACTTAGAGACGACACATGAACTTGCGCTTTGCACTTTAAAGTCGAGACAAAGGAAACTTCGGAACAGTAAATTCTGACATTATCATCCACCGTTGCTACAGCTATCTTAGTTGTGTGAGGATGCCAAGCCATACATTTGATAGGAGCGTGTCCCCAAGCTCTGGTATTAGAGTAATTTGCTACAATTTTCGGCCCTATATCCTTCAAATGCGGTTGCAAGAAATATCTGAATGCTGAAAAAACATTAGCCACTTTCAAGGCATATGACGCAGCTAGTGCAAGAGATTTACTCTCCCTGTTTATCGCAGGATCTGCTGCAATACTCAAGGCTTCTAGAAATCCTTGTTTGTACCACACACTAGTGATTTTCTTGAGTAAATTGTCTTCAACATCAATGTACATAGAGATGTTTTCGTCTGTCGTTCTGTGATGATGTATGTCTCTGGTCACGTTGATAACTGGATGGTTTTTCGTCTGGAACAGTAAATAACGAATAAAAACATACTCATTTTAAATAGTAAAGGAGGAAATATATCTAACCTTACCGCATTTGTGAATGTCGAAACGTTCCCATAGCGTATGTTTCCGCAGCAATATACTTCGTTCAGCTTACACAATGGTATCTCGTCTGGCCCTGGTAACTCTGGAAACCCGTGGAAAGCAGTCATTTTCGAGTAATTTTCTAAATGTTTGAAACCGGTCAGCCAAAAAGCAGCCAACAGTTTTCAAAAACCAAACAACACACACACCACACACCGGATGACAATGACAACTGACAAGTACCGATTTTGATAGATGGATGACTGACATTGACATTCTGATAATTCTGATTCACATTGACTTTGATAGTCTCACTTTTGACTGGAAGTAGGTGTTTCAAAAGTTTCGCACGAAATTTAAAAAAGTATGAATTGTTTTTCTGTACTTAATAGCTTGTCTATACACAAAATAGCATCTTGTACAGTTCTTCCAACGGATCTAGGCATTCGTGAAGTTAGCCGATAATCTGCGCAGAACTCAATTTTGTATGAAAAAGCGTTCACTGCGCAGACAAACGGCTAACTTCACGAATGCCTAGATCCGTTGGGCGAAGTGTACCTACCGTTATTTCGATGTGGATGATGTAATTAAGTGGCTGATGATGTAAGTGGGTACTTTTGTTATACATAGGTATATTTACATTAAGTTGAGCATTAAGTTAGGTACCTACCTACTTAGTACCTAGGTAGGTACCTAGGTACTAATCAAATTCCATTCCCTTCCATTACCACTACAACTCAAAGCTAGAAACTATTTTTCCGACTGTGAGTAATTTAATGCACGACACTTCGTTTTGCGAAAGATAAAAGATTCCTAACGTATCCAGAGCATAATAAAGGCACTTTGGGAGAATTTACTGCGTCACCCCCAAGATTTATGTAAAGTGGCATTCGGGGGGTGACACGCGAGTAATTGATTCTTTCCCGCCCCTGACGCGTTCGTCTTAACATATTGGCATAGAAGAAAAATTGTATAATTATGTAGGTAGGTTACACACACAATTATTTTCTACGGAGCCGGTTGTAGAGTCAGAGTATAAGGTAGAGCACTCAGTGAACTGTAGATGTATTAAGTAGGTACCTGAGTATATTTAAGGCTTGGGACAGGCTCCGAGGGGTAAGCACAATCCGGAGCTCAGCTAGGGTGTTTGGCTCTACTTACTAGTACCTAGAGATCTCATAACTTTTTACAGTCTTGGCAACCAATTTGTACATGAAATCTTTTAATGGGGTATTATTTATCGAATTCTGTTCTGAATGTCTGTACCTAAACCATTTGCTCGCGGAAGGGTTTAGAGAAATCAGTGTTATTTAAATAAGCCTCCATTTCCGTGGACCGCGGCCGCAGCTATTTCAATTTCAAGTCAATTAATTATGAAATGCCTTTCATGAATAAAATTAGAAATTCCTTGAAGACGCTACGTGAAATAAGTTAAGATCCTATCTATCTTTGAGGAACTGCCGCTCATGGCTTCGCGTCGGCTAGATGATTACCTACCTACCTAGTTAATTAGTAGTAGTAATTAACTAGGTAGGTTACCCTACCTATTACCTATTGGAAGCACAGACATAGACAACCACGCGGCCGTGTTGGATGGTGTTGGCCGAAAGTTGCGAGTTCAAATCCTGGTCAAGCAGCCTAGATAGATATACCTAAGTAGAAAATTTTGCATAGGTCATCGTGGCACAGACTTACATAATGCATTTTATTTTGTAGTAGGTCTAGGTACTTACCTACAATCTACATAATCAAATGTGACAAGGTGTTCAAAATATCTTAGTTTAATTTATCGTGTTTCCGATCCTTCGAAGGCTCCGAAGGTGCCTTCTGTTGTGACTTTTTGTCAGACCCACTGTCAGAAATTCAGAGATTTATGGACATTATAAGGTAAAACTAGATTTTCACAGCAAACTGTGCCAAATCCTTCACAATAGAGTCGCAATGTAATAGCCTTAGCCAGTTCAAGGTAGGTATTGAGTCTTTTAGAGGTAGGGTCTTAAAATTATCAAACTAGACAGGAATATTTTATTCGTATTCAAATATTCAGGTGAATCCTATCTTCCTTTGGAATCACTTAACGAAGATATCTCCATGGTGAATGAAAATTGGAAAACTAATGTAATGCTGAGAGTGGATTATCCACACGATCTGAGTTTTAATTAAAACATCGGACTTTGATAACTTCGAGAGGCTGTACAGTCACGGAAACTAGTTTCAGTAAAATAACATTAATCAGGCAATCTCAAGTGTAATAAGTACCTACTTAATTACGATTATGTTTACACTTTACATTTTATTCTATTATATCTATCTCGTTTCTATGATTAGGTATAAGTTAGTGATTTTAAAGAATTTCTACCAAACAAAATATCTACTCAGTCGTACCTAAGCGTTGGCTAAAACGCATTTTATTTCGATCCCTATCACTTTCTTTTATTACCTATGTTTAAACCAAAAGCCTCCAAAATTACCAAAATAACCATACCTACCATAAACATTTCTACAAGCTCACCTACCTAAATATTCTACAAAAGTCATGTTTCCCCGACTGTACCTTTTCATTTTCATTTGATAGGCTATCTAGGTACTTTCGGACAGGCAGATAATTTAATTAAATCATGTCGCTATTTAGTAAGATTGAATTTTCTTGAGATCTTTGAATGTTTAAAGCTTCTACGATGAGTTTTTTTGGAGTTTCTTTAATATTTCTTGTGTCACTTGCGACTGGAATAGCGAGACATCATCATAAACATGATGGAGGAAGGAGGTTGTATCCGTAAGTTTTTATATTATATTTTTAATTTTTAGAGTGGGACTGGGACATGTGAGCCGGATGGACCGGGAAAAATGGGCCAACATCGTCCCGCCATGGATGTCAGACGGACGGCGTAGAGGTTGACCTCGAAAACCTTGGCGAGATGACATCGATGCCTTCGACAAAGGGAATTGGGTGGAGTGGATGATAGACTATTGGAAGAGTTAGGTTGATACTTTTAGGTCTTAAGTAGACTTTCGTAATCACTATGATAGTGATTAAAATAGAATAGAAAAGGTTTTTATATTCATCACCAATTACAACACTTATTAACCCTTTGGCGCACCCCTTCTAGTCAGGGGGTGGCATAAAAAATGGCGGAAAAGGCCGCGGGGTTTTTTTTGTATGCACCCAAGAAACTAATAAATAAATAATTATGTAATAATTAAATACATTTTTGGATACTACCTCTCTAGAGACGATGAAATCACTGTTACCACATTTTAGTATTAAATATATAAGTTGGTGCGGGTAATTTCTGGAACTTAAATCGGAGTTGTGCCTACTCAGTGGCGAAGTGGCAGCCAATGACAGCACTGATTTTTCGAGCAGTGCCTATTCAGTAAATATCAACAATTCCTTTGATTTCAGGATAAATATAAACCTGATCAACGGCTGGTTTCAGTCGGAGCTATCCTTCATGGTCCCGAAGAGCATAGCTCGATACGCAAAGAATCTGATGGACTGCCTGCCACACGCCAACGCAATGGTTCCATTAAAAGACATGAAGGATTTGCAGCTCACTGTGAGGACCTCGGAGGCCTGGGACAATATTATGGATGAACTGAAACGCAGTGCTCGTCAGGTCCCTATCAATATGTCATATTTAGGTAGCTGGTTATCAGCAGCTGGCTTTCTTTCATCAGCTCTGGAAGCTTGATTTTCAGCTCAATGTATTACTCTATTTATCTCGTACTTAGTTATATTAGATGGGCAGACGATATTGTACACGTCGCGGGCCGTCAATGGGTCAGATTAGCGCAGGATCGTGGTGGATGGCACAAGCTTAGGGAGGCCTATACCCAGCAGTGGGTGAAGTCGGGCTGTGGATGATGATGATGATGATGATGAGTTATATTAGAGTGGAACTACAAAACGTCTCTTAGGCACCTACACAGCCTTGCTATCTCCTTGCTAGATTGAAAATGACCTTCTTATAATACTTATCAAAGTTTCAGCTTTTTATATGACAAAACGCTTCGAGAAAAGGGTGATAGTGCATCGTTTCTTTGTTTTGCCTTGTCTGGAGAGTGAGTCCCACTCCCTGCATTGTAGTGTAGGGGCATTGGCATCCATCTATCTATACACCTAGAACCAAATTTCCAACCAACGTTCCATCAGACTGGTATGACTTTTGTTTGACCACTTGAACGAATTAAAAAAAACTTCTTCCAGATGGACCGCTCGAAATTCAGTCGGAAATGGAATGCGCGCCCTTTAGTTGAGGTGTGTAAGTAATATCCAAGTATATCTGCGAATCCTTTGATATGGGGTAGTCAGGGGCATGTTAAAATATCTAAATTTTTTGGCACATGCCCATATACCACAACAATACAATTGTAACAGGTTGCAAGCGCATAGCCTTCACCAACATGCTTATATAATTACTTTTTAATTTTATAATTACTTTACTAAATGTTCTGTTTACTTCAGCTTGGTCCAGGCGCTATCAAACAAGAAGTTTACGATTTCAATGCTGACAAGTTAGGAGAAGAGCTCAAGAAGCTGGCTGCCCTGCAAAAGAGGCTAGATGACACGAAAAAGGATCTTAATCCAGGAGAAAATTAGCACGTTTAATGCAGTAGCGTAGCTTGTAGCTGGGCCCGGTATTAAAATTTGTTCAGGGCAACAAGTTCGGGGCCTTTTAGCCCAGGGGCCCCGTATCATTGATTCGGCAGATACGGTGGTAGCTTACGCCCCTGGTTTAATGGAACTACATCATCATCAGCCTTTCCCATCCCACTGCTGGGACACCGTCATGGTCGTCCCAGCATAGTGTTTTTATTCTTAATTTAATGTTGAAAATTAAACGTTGACTCTCTCAAATTCAAAATCGTAAAAAATTAAGCTGTACTTTTCACTTTTTAAACTCACACGATAACTCATTTCTTATTTTTAGTAGGAAACGGAACGAGATCGCGTTAATGATTTTGGATAGGTAACATTCGCACGAACTTAGGTACCTAACGTATGATGGTATGAGGTATGATAATAGTGCGAATATTAAGTATCCGAAAATCAATGCGCGATCTTGTCAAGCAAAGCAATGAAAGCTCTTCTTGTTAATAAAAAGTGCTTTATTTTACAAATGGCTATGAGTGAAAACTGCTGCGTCGTCCGACACCGAATTTGCATTTACCTTTAACAATTACAGAACTACGAACTACTGAGAGTAGGAACACTATAAAACACTTTAAAATAGGGATAAAATGTTTTTTAAAACTTCCTTCGTTAATGTGCTGGTGAAATATTTGCGGTGTCTTAGACGTATACAGTACCTACGTATAATTTACTTCAACTTTTAGAATTGAAGCCGAAGGTAGGTAGTGGAGTCTCGTGCAGGAGTGGATGGCCTTAAAGCTCCGGGCCATCACCATTTATTATGATAGTTGGTCACTATAACTCATATGAATTTGAATTGTTTATGACAAATTTTCGAAAATAGCACTTGTCGTTGAGAGGATCTTTAACTAAGGATCGTAAAGTATAAGTACCTTCGATCTATAGATAGCTTAACTGATCTAGATACCATCCCATCGCGCCCAAAACAGTTTTTCCCAAAACCCTGGAGTCTCTACTCCTGCAGGTGTCGTAGCCAGTGCTAGCAGACACTAATGTGATTAAGCCGACAGCTTACGGGCTGCTACGGCTAAACGGATTGCATTCGTCTCTACCTGCATTTACTGTGATACCTACTGTTGACGTATCAATTTATTCAGTGATTTATTATTTACTAGCTTCCGCTTACGGCTTGGCGTGGACAGTATCTACATTTCTGGCGTGGTCGAATTTAGTTGCAAAAAGGAAGTCCAAGAATTACACATGATAAGGAATTAGGGAATGTGTCATGATTCATTTTCGTTTGGTAACTACACTATATACCACACGTCTCTAAATTTAGGTGCCAATATTAGGTAGGTAATAATATTTTTAAATGGTTTTAGAACTTTAATTGAATATCTTATTGATTAATATTCTCTGGAGCTTTGTTTTAGCTTATGTGTGATCTCGACCCGCAATAGACGATCATGATGCGGTCGTCTATTCAATTATTATATTAAAATGCAGTTGACTGTGTGCGTCCACAGTTGCTTGTGTGCGTCCTATCGTATTGTGATACATTTTATCCTCATGCCCCTGCAGTCGGCTCATTGGCTCCCACGTCGAGCTGTCATAGATGAGTGGGTGCAGAAGGGTTTTCGTCGAAAACTTTTCGGTTCAGAGATCAAGACTTTAACCTCTCGATCTTTTTTTTTTTGTAAAATTCCCATACCAATATTGGGTCAAGACAGATGAACGAAACGTCCGCGATACCAAAGTTGGGCTCCGCCAACGCGACCGGTTAAGGAATACGAAAACTGACGTTCATGTCTTTCCTCATGTTCTTAATCTTTTTGATATGAGGGTTTTTGATATGAGGGTGCTTGCTTAAGCGGTTCATAGTGCGTGTGTAAAAGTTTTATTGATTCTGAAAATGGAATGGAGTGAGTTCTGTAATGACTGGTAAAATACATATATACATACATACATACATAAAATCACGCCTCTTTCCCGAAGGGGTACCTAGTAAAATGGAAGAGAGAAACATGTTCTGACTCTACTAGCGGGATAAAGGCGAGAAGGTGATGATGAGACTTATCCCTATAAGAAAATATGAGAATATATATATAGTATAGATCATATTATAATAATATGTAGGTATATTTTATTTATTTATATTTTGTATATTTTTTGTATAGGTATATAGTTAGTGGGTGATTTATTTACACCGTATTTTATAGCTTTATTTTATACAGCGTACGTACACAGTGCATCCACATTAGTTAATGTCTTCTCCCTAGACTCAAAGGTTTGCTGGTAGAAAACTCTTTTAGGGTTAAGCTCGCCTTTGTACATGTACTTTCTAATTATTGTTGTGTAACCATTTTCTTGTGTACAATAAAGAATTACAGAATTACAGAGAAAAACACATTCAAACGATCGACAGATAGCTGAACTGATCTACTATTCTGTGTTCGCACATGTTGCAAAAAAGTATTATAAGCCACATATGGTGGCCACCGGCTTCCTATTTTCTCCGCTCCGTATTCCAGTATAAAGCGTCGTCCCGGGTGTAGACGGCCGTAGTTCCCTCCCGTTCGCTTCTATATTAAGATCGCCTTCGATTGGCCTCGCAGCAAGATGCGTGCGCGCAGAGCTACGGCTCACACAATAAAAATCAAACGTAGTACATATTATATTTTTTTCACGAATCCGACTTTTCCAGACGTCACGTAGCGACGAAAATTCCTAAAAATCCTTCAGATTTTGAAATGGTAAGTGCAATGGTATAAATAGATTTTTGATCATGACATTTTGTTTGCGCGGATGAAGTGATCGCGTAATCGTTTATTGGCCAAACCAGATAATAATGGCGTTTGATTTTTCAGTCTGTGTGAAATAGTGAATTTCGATTGGTAAAGAAGAAGCAAGATGAAGTTCACGATCGATGTGTTGGGGGTGTTCCTCAAAGTTGTTGTTAGGGTAAGTCCTTCGCGATTATGTTGTGCTTTCATCTCATGTGTGTTGAAAAACCTCGCCTTTAATGTTTTTATTGGAACCACAACAGTGAATTGACACATTATTACATCCAATAAAACCTGAAACCTGAAGTGATTACAAAACATCATTGGATTACAATTATTATAAAGTTGTAGTACTATGTAGTACCTACTAATGTAACAAGTAAAAATTTGTAGTGCAACAAACTTATCTAATCCGTGGCCAAAAGAGGAACTAACGAATTTTAGTGTAAAATTTATTTTTCTGCCAACACCAAATGCGATAGCAGCGCCTCTCTCACCGGTTCAGATAAGTTTGTGGCGCTGTAAAGAGATGATGATTCTTTTAGAACGTCAAAAGCTACAAGTTACGAGCGAAAATCATGACACAAAGGAATAATTGAATAACCAATATGAACTTTAGCTATAAGTCTTTAGAGCATAAAATTAAATTGACTATTTGCATAACAATTCCTCTATTATTTGAATTGAAGAACGCGAACCGAATTTAAAATTCGTCCTTCGTTATACGTTCAAACAAAAATTAGAACTAAAGATGGTTATGGTTGCTCATTCAAATTACTGTGTGGTTCAGTGGTTCGTGAAGAGTAAACGTCTTATTTTAAATTAAAAATAGTAATTAAACTTTAATTGCTTTATACACACTCGTTAAGTGGTAAAATCAACAGAAGCTTCGAATAATTAGGAAAAAACATAACATTTCAATTTAAGATGCCGGTAAGTTTTTGCAGTAAAATCTTTTAAAATTACACGAAACACTTAGGTATATAATCATAAAAATACATAAGAACATAATTAAATTAAACTAAAGATAATAAGCAGTGTTTAAGTCACCGACCGCAGGTAATGTGCCCAAAAGGCTGGCGGCATTACCTCGTTGGATGGTTATTCTTATCCTCTGTCCGAGGTAAGCAACAACCCATTGGTCATTGGTCTCGTCAATCAACCTCTTGGATAATTCTCTGAAAAGGAGCCACGTCTCTGGGCTCCATGGATCTAAAGATTCTACACCAAAAGGCGATATTTATACCCATCGCCGATAGAACACGGAAGACCAGCGTCATGTTTTTTTTTTTTTTTGTGGCACAAAATAATAGTACATTATGGTACTAGTGTGTAACATTGGTGATTACCGCCGAGTTGTTTTAAGAGCCGAGCCGTTAGGCGAGGCTCTTAATAGAACCGAGGACGGTAATCATCGATACACACGTGTATCATACGACGTTTTTCAACACACTTGTGAATAAAACAACAATAAAAACTCATTTTCAACAGTGAAAACGAGTTGTGAAAAATGTTTCGCTTTTGCGGCAAAAATGAATCAGTTTTCCTATGCGCGCGCATTGCGATCGGCCACAGACTATATTTCCGCGCCACGCATAGGGTTTGCGGCCTATTCTGCCACGGACAAAATGGGGAATTTAAACTTTTCTTTTATTACAGAGAAAACAAAAGTTATATTTGAGTGAAAGTTTTATTTATTAAACACGTACGAGTTAAAATTATCTATTTAAATAGGAGAAGCAATAGGAACATTAATTTATTTGTTCTATTGAACACGATCTTTTTTCTGAATAAAAACTTTTTTAAGAACAAAGCAACTCAACCAATAAAATTAAAAAAAAAAATCTATTACTCACTAGTGAGTTATAGTAATGAAAAAGTCACAGTTTGATTATGGGTGTCATTATGTGCCTAATTGCGGTGACCATAGAGCCACTTTATGAGCAAGTGTGTTGAAAACTGTTTTATCTTATCGTATCTTATATGTATTTCCGCCTTTTGTGATAAGTTTAGTTAAGTTACGTAGAGAATTAACCCTAAAAGTGTCTAAAATAATTAAGCTGTAGCTGTATTTAAGCTATGTGATGCAGGCTATGCTGTGGTCCTCTTGTGAGTGGCTATCAAATCAAGTAAGAAAGCTACACACTAACTATAAAACAGTAACTATGGGAACTAGGTATTTAATTTGCAACTGTATCAGACAAACTACCTTTTCACTATTGTTATTTCTGGCAAATAGCCATTTTTTGAAATCGGATTCTTATAGTAGGTATTTGAGCAGGCACATAGCTACCTGTATTTGTCCACTGCAGAGATAAAAATGGTTTAGAATAGAATAGAATAGAAAAACACTTTATTGTACACAAAACAAACACATTACAGGAAATACACGAAAACAAGTAAGTAGGTACAATGGGCGGCCTTATCGCTAAAAGCTAATGAAGAAGAATATAGATGGCAATGGTCTAGATTTTGTACAGATACCCAACTTTTGCGGAGTTATTTAAAAAGATTTAAGATAGGTCATGTCATGACATGACCTACCAAACATCATGATGTTGGTAGGCACTTATCAATTTGAAAGTGAATATGTTTGGATGTTTGTTTTTTAATCACGCCTTAGCCAATTAAGCATTTTAGACAGTTGGTACATAGGTGTACATGTATATAATATAATGAGCGAAGATGTGAATGGAAGCTAGTATGCTTATTTAGAATAAAACAAGAGTAAAATGAAGGGAGGAGCAAAGTTAATAAATAAAAAAGTTAAAGAACTTATCCTGTCCTCGCTACGAGTGTCGCTAGCTACGTTTAACTTAGTTTAGTGCCTAGAGTTCGTTTACCCGCATTTTCATTCACACGTAGTTGTTGCATTTTAATGAGGCTCGTTTACTTGGAAATGTGTCATGTTAAATACTATAGTAAGTTTGCAAATCCTTTAGTCTTGCAAAGTAGGCAATTGTTATGAAGTGATTCAGATCACACAAACATTTCAGTGGGCGAAGGACGCCCGCCCGGGACAAATGTTTGTATGACCTACAAATATTTTGTCCCGGGTCTGGGTGTTTCTGTGTATAATATGTATGTATTTACAAACAAAAAGCATATAAGTAGTTTATCAGTCATTCTAGTACCCATAACACAAGCTCTGCTTACTTTGGGGCTAGATGATGCTGTGAAAAGTCCAGCGTTATTTATTTATTTATTTTTATTTATCCCGCAGCGGGAATCGAACCGGCTACCTTCTATCGGCCTCCGCCCTTGCGCGACAGAGGTCATCAAAATATTTGAAAGGTCGTAAAACCCTAAACAAAAGCAAATAAAACACTTTCGTTAGAAGCACGTCACCGGACGTGCCGCGTACTTTACGTCAACTCGTAAAGCATTGGATTGTGAGTTAGCTGTCGATGTAGTACAACACAAGTCGGTACTTTCGACTATTCCTCTAATACATTGAATAACAAAATAAGCTCTCTCCGCCACAACTAGATAGCTACAAATTATAAACAAATTGTAGAAAATAAGGTCTTTCTCAAAAAATTTAAGTAAGTGTAAGTCAAAATGTACTTATATTTTTTTTTGAAACACTGGCAAAACACTATGTGTAAGTCATTAATTTGTTTTCTTACATTTTTTATATCGCCCCAGTGTCAGTAGTACTACTAAGAAGTACAACTGGTAGTACAAATGACTTTGTATCACTTGTACTACCGGTTGTACTAATGCCACTGTTATGGATTGGTTGTACTTCTCAACACCTAAGAGTACCTCAATCAACTAAAAGCTTATCACTATTTAGTTGACTTTCAAAGCATCTTAATTATGCACACATTGACATGTAATAATGTATGGTCACATGGCTCCTCATGTGTGAATTCGACTTACCTTTGGCTGATATTATCATCAACGTAACCTCTTTATTGTGTGCACCTGTACATCTGATAGGTGTACGAAGTGCCAATGGAATTGACATAGTGTCTGTCGAATGCAATACCTTGTAGTAGCGATATGTTCGTAGCTAGATGGTGTTGTGTGGGTGAAATGATTTAGTGGCGAACTCATATTCAGATCAATACCTTGACCTACCTAAGTAACTCAATAAGTAGAGCCGTGTTGTACTGGGTGTTCTCTATACTTTCAATCCGAAGGTTGTGGGTTTGATTGTATCCCGGCATCAATGCCGAAAATTAAGGCCGCAGCTTGGCCGCAGAGTCCTTGAAAACCAATGATTACCTATTCCAAATAGAAAAATCATGAAGTTTTTGGAATAAATAATAATGTACCTACTTAGTTAATTAAAATTATTTTTATTAGTTAATTAAATTTATTAAACGGTCAAGGAAAACATCGAGAGGAAACCCGCAGCTCAGTCAGCTCCACACGTATTTACGTTGTCTTTCTGTGGGCGGCTGATTAAGCTGAGAGGATGGTGTAGGTGCTGGGCAAGCCTATTCCATCTCAAACGATTTCCCAGGCACTACAGCGTCCCGTTAAGTTTAGGCATGGATTGCCTCCTGACGCTGTATAAATCATCTAATATAAAAGGCCTAAGTTTTTTTAGATAATTAGCAAAATTGTGTCGTTAAGTCTCTGATGTAAACTATTCCTAAGCTTCCATAGCTGTAAATTAATTAGCTTGTCCGTCTATAGTTCTAGTCACTTGACACTTACCTATTCTCTTATTTCCAATCAATAATGTTAAAAAATATAGATACGTTACAAACGCGCGGAAATTGAAACATCGAAAAGGTCTTATTAGCCTGTGCTAATAATACCTTTTTTCGTAAAAACTGTTTTTTACTTCAGTTTACGTCAAACAGAGCGTCGTTTTTGTCAGTGACAGGGAGGACTTCTTTCGCCATTTTTTACTGTTAATACCATAGATTTAGCATGGTACCTTTTTGTTAATACAGTTAGTTGCCATTAATAAAAAGAAGAAGAAGAAACCAAGTGAAGTGAAACATATCTCTATGAGTGAAACCAAGAAGAAGAAGACTAAGCTAAGATGTTACTGATTGGGCGGTATAGTCGCTCAGCGACAATGCCCTTTTCTTTTTTTTTAATAAAAAAAAGAACGATCGAAACAAGAACGTTAGTGACAGTCACATGTTCCAAGTAAACTTCGATAATAATATTATTGTTTCCAATACAATAACTTTTCTCAGAACTTGTAACAAATTACTCAAAAACTTATTTATTAACTTGTCTACTAATACTCTTGAGATATCTAAACTCATGCTATCATTATTTTTATTTCTTATTACTTTTATTGTAATGTCTACTGAGACTTCTTCAAACAACTTCTAGAGCAGTCAATAATAAACATGATAGCCACGTGTCTACATTATTAATGTTCGAGTCTACCGCAGCATTATCTATCATATTGAATTATAGAAAGCTAAATGTTTTTCTAACGATAATATTTCGAAACATTAATCGTCGCACGTCTGGGATTCGAATTGACAATAAGTTCGAAAGTCGTGAGCACCACTAGCCCAACGCTCTTGATATACGATAAAAATATTATAGGACTGATAAGTTAACTGATAATATTGAACGCGGACCATTATTCCTCATTAAAATGATAAAAATGTTATTTTTGAATAATTCCTTGAATGGACTTTTTGAGAAATTGATATGAGCATTAGGGGTGTAGCTACACCAGCGTATTTTTTGAGTTGTGACTCGCATATAGGAATCTTATTGATGAAAAAAAAAATAACCTACAGAGTACATCGAGCAACTTAGTCGAATTGTTTCGATTAAATTGTTTGTTTTTGTATGTAACTATACCTGTGCTTCTTTTTCTTGTCGTCTTACAGCCAAAGAGGACTTAACTGCTCTAAGTGTACCTACAGTAATAAGATTTTAGAGGCTTTTTTCATGAACATTTTGCTAAAAATAATCCAGACCCCATAGTGATCAAATCTTCAAAATCGGTCAAGCCGTTTGACTTGATGTCAAATATACGCACCCGGAGTTTTATTATTTAAAGATAACGATTAGGGTAAGTACCTAGATACGTAATAATCTTTATCTAGGTATAATGTTATTTAAATGATTGAAATGATTTGGTAATCAGTTGTGTTTTACTTGTTTACGAGTCGGCCACACCCGCAGTCATAATGTTTGTTATGTTGAGTTTGTTGTTTGTTTATTTTTCTATGATTCTGTTGGACATTGAACTATTTTTACCACAGGTGAGACAATTTAATTTAATTAAGGGCACCCGTCTGCTGTAGCTTGTAGTATATGCCTGAAAATATAGCTGAAATATTGAATTTAAAAGAGTAGACGTTTCTAGTGTATTTAAAGTTAACTAAATAGAAATACATACCTAATGCTGAATATTTCACACAGTATCATCTAGCCACAAAGCAAGCAGAGCTTATGTTATGGTACTTTTTTGTACCAACTCGTACTACAACCTGGATATCATAAAATAGAGGCGCGATTCTACATGTACATCGCACAGCCTAAACATATAATTTAGTTTCTATTATATTATTACCTATATCTTTCTATATCTCCATCCAAAGGTAGCCTGGAAGAAGAGAGAATTGTAAACTGTAATATGTTTCTCTCTTCAATTGTATCTTGTAGTTTTAATGTGATCAGTAAAGTATTTTTATTCATTTATTCAACATCTCATAATATCATATTATTTCAGATAAACAAAACCACATTTGCTCCGCTCGTGGTGTCCACACTCTTCATCCTACTGACATCACTGCTGGCTCACTGCGCTCGCCGCTTCGTGCAAAAGGTGGTGAAGGAGCCGTTCATCAGGCTGCTGTTGGAGGAGGCCATTGCTGCTGCTGAGCTGTGCGGATGCTGCTTTGAACTTATTATTAGTGAGGCCTTTTATATATAAACAAAACAAAAATCTGTCATTTATGGAATTACTCCATCATCATCAGCCTTTCTAACCCACTGCTGGGCATAGGCCTCTCCTCTCCAACAACAGAAGCGAGGACGCCTAATGGTACACGTATTTACCTACATTTGAAAAATATGCATGTGCCAAATATGTGTTTAAACCTGTGTGTATCTTTATACACTGGTGGATATTTACCATAATTCGATGTTTTGAAGTTTATTTGTACCTAAAAGTGTTCCTAGCCTGATTCAATTTTCCTTTTACTAACTCAAAGTATTAGCAGAATAGCGTAGCAGAACTATCTATAGAACTTTACAGAAGAAATAGTATTATTCTACCTATGAATCTGTCCTTAGTTGCTGACAACTTCGGCGTGGCCACGTATGCGATATTCCTGTTCGCGCTGACAATCTGGTGGTCGCTGAACTGGGGAGACGCCACGGCGTGCCCCTACACGCATATCGAGGATGTTGTGGAAGGTAAATTTATCAGTGTGCTTGGTTACAAAAATATAACGAAGAGACTAAAATTGGTGAAAGAAATGTTGAGAATTGATGTCGGTTGAACAGTTTTTTGATACTATTTTCAATATACAATCAAACTAACTTAAGTTCTACATTATATCAGTACATTGGAAAATACATTGAATGATTATAAGCGACTACAATAGTGCAAATTAAAGATGCAAGCGATTTTCGATAACGGGGCTCAACGTAGCTTTAAAACTGGGTCCACAATTAAACGTAGCGACTACGCTACGAATGCGCAGGTTAACAGTTTGGGGGTATGTACTTATTTCGATGGGCAAAAGCTTCGATTCATCTAGAATCTCGTCAAAAAAGGAACAAACATTGACTACGTTTTGACTATATAATCTCGTAGTAGGACTGGATGGAATAAACGGCTTAATCCTGCCGAATTGTTCAGTCGGATTGGTTCAGTAAACTTTTGGACTTTCCGATTGTTTGTTTGAAAACTCAATTCGACAACATATTTGAATGCGGTCAAGGACTCAAAAAACTTAGACAACCCCTAGTAGCATTATCAACTGAGCGCTTCTTTACTTCGTTTAGCCACGATGGAGCGTTTAAAGCGGTATAAAAACAGGTTTGTCACTAACTCATACGATCTTACTTATAGGCAAGGGTGATGTCAGAAAAGCCCTTCTAAAGATCTGGGCAGAACTGGCTGGAGGACTACTGGTGTTCAAGTACGTGCAAATGTACTGGGCACTAGAGATCTCGGACACACACAAGGATAAAGCTTTCGAGGATTGCAAAGCGGATCTACAGGTATAAAAGATAATGTAAATGCATGAGTGTGTTGCGCATTTATTAAAAAAATCGTAGACCTCTACGCGCGTAGAGCTCGTAGCAAGAGGAGCGTAGCAAGGCCAAACAAAATAAGGTGCATGCTACTTCAAAAATCACTTCTGTCAAAAAGTGGATGGGTGACCGCTAGTTATTAAGTTGGTTAGCCATGACGGAGGCCTTAAGGCGCGAACATGAACTTTTCACGAGTTATTTACTGGTTTTTTTTACATATTTTTATTTAATGCATGTTTTGCGGCTTCAGAATGCATCGAATCTAACGTTTGTTTTTGGGTGTGCTTTAACTAAATATAACTCGTATGTATTTATATTTACTGTTTTTATCATTTAGTCTACGCCCACTGAACTATTGGCACGGGACAAGAATGACTCAAACCGCGTTGAATGAGAACAGTAATATCCTCCTACACAAACAATTCGAAGTTGCAACAACAAAATTGCATCATTTGAAATGGTATTTAGTACCTATTTTCAATGTCACGGCGAGACGGCACGGCACGGTATGGCAACATGGGGCCACGCTGTAATACAAATACTGTGCGCCTCAACAAAGATCATGTTTAGAAGAAAATCAGCATTTGTCCACATATGCAACCAAATCCAACCAATATATGTGACAGAGCCGTATTTGAGAAGCTAGATAAACATTGCCGAGTATAAGTTGGTCTTGTCTAACAGGGTTTTATATTTGCCGTATTAACAGTTCAATGGACGTATCGCGATACTTTCATAATATTAGTCGAGTAAATAATAACAGTTTTCTAATTATGCACCCAAAAACAAATCAGGTTGAATAATAGCCTGCTTTACTGTGGGGTGCCAGAGTAAGGCCCTTCCCAGACAAGGCTGCACCCAACACCTGGGTGCATGCTCAGAGTCCGTTAGGGGACACTTTAAAGAGACTCCTCACTTTGTCACGAATGCGCAAACCGAAAAGTGTTAGCCAGCATTTGCAAAAAGCTTAGGTATCGCATAGTTTAAACACATTCGCGCGATCCAAGCGGGTTTTTGACGCATAAACTTTCAAATCAAATCAAATCAAATAGTTTATTTCTTGGTATTAGACAATTTTGTTACATAATTATATAATTACAGTACGCACAACCAATCTTTAGCTTTAAGTAGCTGCATAGAACCCATTTTTGATGACTTGTATAGCTGCCTCGCTCACTCGCTTAGTTTGTTGCATCGCGCTATCTCGCTTAATTTACCAAACCTGCGCAATCGTTTAGTGCACCTCACTTCAGAGAGCTAAAGATCGGTTGTGCGTACTGTACATAGTTGCATACTACTTTATGTGTATGTGTCTTCCAAAGTTTCTGGATTGATAAAGTCGGTTTCAAATGCACAACTACAATTCGAACATTAGTGACAAAGTGAGGTAATTTACTAATGTGTGCATGCAATGTATTTTTTGAATTTTTACACATCTGTCGAGTGAATACATTACTTTATTCCAGAATCCGTGAAGAGCAGAGTATTTTTACAAAAATGACTCGCATCGAAACTCATTATAATTTATCATCTGAATAAGTGCGAGTATTATGTATACTTAAACTTGTGCTATAAAATACCATTGAAATTGCTTCTACTTAAGCAATTTTCGCATGTAAAATAAAAATCTGTGTCATTATATGACCTAACAAAGTTGTATAGTTCAAACTCGTTATAAGTCTAGCATTTTTTACATTAATAGGCTATTTGAATACATAATTTTATCATTTTAAAATCATTTTAGAGTACAAGTTTGCATAAAATAGCACTTTTGCTCGCTTATGGTAAGTGCGTCAGATAAACCAAATGTAATTTACTTATTTAAAATCTATTTTATAATTTAGAAAATTTTCAGTGATAGTAGTTCTTCGTATAGAAAATAATTGTGGTTCAACTATGATCAAAATGTGGGAATGCTGTAAAATACTGTAGATACTACCGCGTTCTTATAATATTTGTAATACTCACGAAATAACGGCAGTACAATTATGTTTTTTATACGCTATTTACACGATACCATTCTAGCCTGTTGCCACAGAATATTAGCTCTTGTTCCTATGAGTTTAGGGAAGAAGGGCAAGAAGGTATGACAGAATGGTATCAAGTAAATTTCGTTTTATTTAATCATTCAGTCAACCTTATGTATGCTTGGATGATGCAACAAATATTTGTCTCAGGTCTGGGTGTTTCTATGTATAATATGTATGTATTTACAAATAAAAAGTATAAGTAGTAGTGTATAAGTAGTTTATCAGTCATTCTAGTACCTATAACACAAGCTCTGCTTACTTTGGGGTTAGATGATGCTGTGTGAAAAGTCCAGCGTTATTTATTTATTTATGCATATGACCTAATGCATTGAAATTACCATTAAGAATGGCATAAAACAGGTTCCATATCCAGCCAGTGTGTGTTGTGGATGATGCTATACATTCTATGAGGCTGCTTATTAGGCTAGCCAAGTTTATCACCATTCGATAGCCTAAATTGTAATGCGACCTATTTCCATTACGAATAGATTGCAGTGTAATTGAATAATTAGATAGCTGCCTTGATTTATGGATCATAAATATTATTCCTATCTTACTCTGCTCAAAATTACCAATTTACCATTTTCATTATTATGAAAATGGTAAATTGGTAATGGTAAAATGGTAATTTCATTATTATGAAATAATAATAATAATAATAATGTTGGCTTCGGCCCCATGCATGCCTATCAAAGGTCCGGGACTCTATAGTTCCGTGATGTTAAACTTTGACAAACAAAAAAAAATGCTGGACTTTCCCACACAGCATCATCTAGCCCCAAAGTAAGCAGATGAAGCAGATGCAGCTTGTGTTATGGGTACTAGATGACTGATATACCTAGGTATTTCATTGAGAAATGAAAAAAAAGGATTCGAACCCGTGACGACCAGACGATCCTCCTCAAGCCGGAGTGCTTTACCACTCGGCCACGGAATCCCTGACATCGAAATTTTGTTATGACTTTTCATTTCTTATGCTCATTAATCCAAAACCGTTCAGCGGTTTCAGTGTGAAGGAGTACTTAACAAACATCATGGATGGTAGGTAGGGTTGTACCATCCCGGCTTTCGCTACAGACGATTCAATGTTAGGACGCGCTTTTTGCAACGAATATTTTCAAGTGTAAAGAACAAGAAACAGTGATGAACTATCCTATAGATACTCCTACCTTTTTTTACAGGTTCCAGTGCTATACGGTGCTGTGGTTGAGGGTATAGCAACCTGCATGTGCAGACTGGCCTCCAAGTCTCTCGGAGACCTAAACCCTCGCTTCGCTACAGCCGTGGACTCCTTCATCGGAACCTCACTAGTTGTCGCTGGTACGTTCTCCGCTTTTGTGATTGGTCAATTCAGATGCAATCACGTGATGTCAGCCTAGTTTTTTATGGTTCTTTGGTAGAGTCTGTGGTTTGAACGTAGGTTAACTACGTTCACGGTGATAAGCCCACACACACACATAATAATAATGATATATGAAATAATAATGATAATAGAATGAGGGTGATAAGCCACTTGGACAAATTAACTCCAAGGGGCTTACCCCGTAGTAACGCTGACTGTACGTTCGTATACAAAGCACAACGGATCTTTAGCTCTCTGAAGTTAGGTGCAAAAGACGATTGCGCAGGTTTGGTAGAGTAAGCGAGATAGCACGATTTTAGGCGTCATCAAAAATGGGTTCTGCGCAGCTACTTCAGAGAGCTAAAGAACGATTGTGCGTATTGTACATGTACGTACAGCGTCACTACGGTGGTATGCATAGCAAGGATGGACTAGGATCACCCAGGACGTTAGTTTGAATTATAACAGGAAAATATTCAAGGATTTATTTTTCTTCTAAATAAAAAAAAATGGCTGCTTTCATGGACATAATGTCTTATGTGTCAGACGCATATATATAGGATGTAAAAGGTACCATGCTAAATCTATGGTCAGACGTGATAAAAAAGCATTCTGGACATTTCACCCGATAGTAGTTTACATTTTATATTTGATTATTATAAATAACAGCCTGGTTTACTCATAAAAGCTGAAAGGGGTTCATGTAAAATGTTTTCTCGGAAATCTTCTTACGTCTAAAATATAAAGAAATATTATTTTCTAAGAAAGTCTGAGCCCCTACTAAGGTACATCAGCTGATAAAGTTCTACGATTCTACGATAAACATAAAAGAGCCTTCTTCATTTATCATTCAATTTACTATCATAGAATTTGATCAGCGTTTTCGAATAATAATCACGAACCTTTACCACGTGGTCGTATCTCACACGATCCTCACAGATTGGGGTTATTGAAAGTATTCACGCTAGATTATACCCGAAAAAAAGTGTGGACTAAGATTTCCACTGTAAAAAAAAAACAGTTTCTTTTTGCTTCGAAACTCAATCATAACAAGCTTTGTGATATTCCGGCCCGAGACAGCGTGATTTTTTCGTAATCTAAACCAAAATATCTGTTACTAATATCGGTATTTAAATCATGTCCGTACTTGAAAGTACTACTATGTCCGTACATAGTAGTACTTTCTACATTTTCAACTTTTCGCGATGCGTTTTGAACCAGACAGGAATATTGATTCTTCTTCTCTCACTGCTTATTAAATTCAAACTCACTCGATTCTCACTGGATTCTCATTGATTCTCACGGTTGCAGGGGTCCTCGCTAGGCACACGGTATTCGTGTACCGGTATCAAGACAATAGTGCCAATGCGGACCTCAGTGTTTCCATCTTTTGCAAAATCCATTTAGGAAAAGGTACATTCATGTAAAATTAAATGTCTACTAATGATCATCAAACATTGGCTTTAAACGCATGATTAGTTTTGTTCATCGACACTTCTTCATCTACATCAATACATTATTGTCATGAATGCTAGCATAAAACTTCTATCGCAAGGTTTTACTTAGAAATCGGATCTATGCATTGGCACTACAGTTTTAGCTTTGGCGAGCCTGTATGTATTTTGCTGGACGCACAGAGATAAAAATATATTTTAATATTATTTCTGAAACGCATATTGATCTTATTCAAACACGATATAACTTATATATATAGCGATATAGCGGACGGCCAAGGAAGCGCTGGAGAGACGACCTCGACTCCTTTGATAGTGGGTGGTGGAACCTATCAAAGGAGAGAGATGGTTGGAAAGAATTGGGGGAGACCTTTGCCCAGCAGTGGGACGGTATAGGTTAAACAAAAAAATAAATAAAAAAAACTTATATATAGAATAGTAAACTTTATATACTATTTAATATTATCACGATCTACCGTAGATTAGGATCTTTTAATCTTGTAAGGCAAAGGCCTCCTTTTCAGACCTTACATTTCTATTCCAGCTTTCGACTACTCCGGTGGCTACTTCAACCCAGTCTTGGCCACCTCACTCAAGGCAGGCTGCGAAGGCCACACCCTCATGGAACACGCTATAGTCTACTGGATAGGAGCATGTGCTGGTTCTCTCCTATCAGTTTATGTGTACAAGATGCCAGCGATCCAAAGATTTGTTAGGCCAGAGGCTGTCTCAAACGGTGACAGCATTTGGGATACCAAAGAGGATTAAGGGCACGATTATCGATTAAATACTTTTCCTTGTTTTGTAAAAAAAAAACAATTATCATATTTAAAAAAATGGGATTTGATTTTGGAACGTTTCAAATAATGAACCCACGAACTGTAACGTATGTTTTGTAAGTGTATTCCCACAATATTTAAACCATTGTCGATTGCTCATTGGATAGTTGACAGAGCAATACTACGGATAGTAAGATGGGTTCATAACCTACATGGTTGCAACTATTTTTAAAACTTAGTGAATGAACTCGAATGTTGACTAATCTTGATCGATAGTAGGGGCGATGTTCTTTGAAAACAATTTAAAGATCTTTTAAATTGTTTGTCATGCTAGAAACCCTACATTTTCTAGGAATATTGATGGAATTTATTTATTTAATAATTGGATTTAATACTGATTCTTACGAACAAATATTTCCCTTAATATCTTTTTTAGCTAAATATTGGTTTTATATTTGTTTTTTTTTATTTGTTAAACAATACCTACACCCTTCGATCATAGACCGAAGCCTACACCGATCTCTTTGTTTGTGTGTCGCCGATTCTAGTCAGTTATTTAGTATTATTGTCTTCTTATTTTTAACCTTGTTACAACTACACAAGAATCAATGTTCTTTCATAGATTTTATAATTTTGTACACTCTGTGCCTTAAAATTAATCATTAAACATTTTGATAGTACTAAAAAAAATATAATAAGTGCTACGTACTCCAGTTTTAAACAATTTAATTTTTATTTATTAAACTGTATAAAAAAATGTTGCTTTATTATTTGCCAATTTTTCTTCTTATGAGCCTTCTACAGAATTTTATAAAATATTAAAAAAATATTCACAAAATTGGAATACAATATGGTGATAAGTATATTTTTCTGGGATTCCTATTTTTCCCGTTGCAATTTTCTACCTAGTCCATCACTGCAGTAAATTTTCTGTATAGTAGGTATAGACGATTTCGGTTTATCAAATCAAAACAGTCTCGTGTTTCGAAACCAAGAAGTCGGCCACTTCCCCTGTGACGTCACCGAGCCTCCCAGCGCTCCCGACCCCGTGTATGTGAAACTGGATAATCCCCAGTTCCCAGCAAGGAGTTTGTTATGAAGTCTTGCCACCTACACACATTCGGCCTTACTAACAATCGTGGTAATAACACCAGTGTGGTATACCAGGGCCTTGATTCATAATACAGCGGAACGCATTCGGTTCGGAATCGACCGACAGCAACCAATCACAGTGAAAGAATCGTCAAATTCGGATCAATTCCTGCACTTGGTTTGCGATTGGTTGCTGTCGGTCGATTACGAACCGAATGTATTCCGCTGTATTATGAATCAAGGGCCAGGTGCTCTCTAAGGCTTATTACAAGAAAATGAGCCGAAGTCTAACTAAAAACTGTCCCTAGAAAAACTATCTTTAAATACTCGTATATAGAACGCTTTTTTGTGGTAACAGTTTTGTTTTGACATGTCAACATGGGGTTCAACCAAGGTTTTACGTTTTTATAATAAGCAGCTATCAGTTCTATATCAGTTTTTAACAGAAAGGACGTGCCTCTGTCTGACTGTCTATCCCACCCATTAGACATTTTCGAAGAATATTAAATCTGCAAAATGTCAGAGAATAAACCATGCCATACCTAACTACTTAGTAGTTAATGGTAAAGGTACTTACAAAGTTTCACTGAAAAAATATTTTCTCCAATTGAAGGCGTCGATAATCTACTTCATGGCAATATTTTGTAGTTGGAAAACAATACATTCACGAGCATTGTAAAATAGAGCACTTAAACTCCTAAAAATACATAGTATTAAACTTCAATCATAGAGCAATGGACATGATTTTTCCATTGCATACTAATTTATCTATCGTGTCTCCTCAATCAAAGGCTGAAGCCATTATAAAAACATGTCAACATAAAAACCATCTTTGAAACATTTTACGCACTAATTATGGCTCCAGTTCACTTTGAGCTCTATCGCAAACAAAACAGTTCACTTACTTTTGTAAAGACAAAATGTCATAAAAGAAATATTATTTCACTCGCGGCAAAATGCTGAATTTAATCCTTATTTATTTCTCGGCAAATTTGCATTTTCTCAGAGCGAATTCGCTGGATCTTGCTGAATTACCAGTAGCAGAGTATCGTTCATTAGCTTTTTGCATTCGTGAAATAACTGACCGTGAAGTGCTCTGGAGACCAACTGTAGTTTTTAAAGTTGAGGAAAATCTGACCGAAAGTAAGAGAGATTTTATCGACGAAGCAACAGGAATCTTCTCAAAGGAAAATTCACCGCACGCCTTGAGCATAGTTAACGACACCTTTGATGTAGTTAACAATCAGGGGAACTATCTTTTCGTTGATTATTTTGATGAAGGTTTCGAGCTCCTCAAGTTCGACTTTGATTCTGTTCAAAAGAAAATAAAATATTTATTGATACTGGAAAACTATTCGGAAAAATTCCGGAACGGTGACTTTGAAAGCATCGGCAATAAAGTCGGGAAATATGACGTGTCGTTTCTTCTGAAAGGCCCAGAGACGGAATACAAATTGCTAACTTTTATGTCGAGAATTGACCAAACAACCTGCAATGAAACAATTCAGAAGGCTATTGTGATAAACACTTGTAAGGAAGGTTATTTGTTGGAGAAAATGGCATTTCCAAAGAAACAGCCATCGGACATAAAACAATGTCCGTTCAAAGTAGGCTTTAGCTCACTCTACCCATTTTCAATTATCAAAAATAAAGAATCTCTGAAAACCTTCGACAGTCTCGAAAATGTTGAGATAAAAGGAATGGATCTGCAAATTATAAAAATCATCTCAGAGTATGTCAATGCTAAATTGGAGTTGTATTACATTTATAAAAACGAAGAGAGTCCTTATACAAACGCAGACTACCTTCCACTGTTATTGAATGGAAGTCTGGACGCGTGTGCTGGTGGTTTCTATCGCATCTTCGGAGATTTGGTCGAGTATTCTGGAATATACGCAAGACAGTCAGTCGTCTGGATTTACACTGCGGACAGGCTAGCCACATCGTGGCAAAACCTGGTGGGAAGCATCGACGGACTGTATTTATTCATTATGTTTTACGTAGGATATTCAGTCGCTTGGTATATCATCTGTTTCTATGATCAAAAAACTGTATCGCTGAAATCTACTCTGCTGTATAGTTGGGGAGCGTTGGTGGGAACTGCGTCATTGCCAGAACCTTCGTCTTTCAAGCAGAAAGTATTGAATCTTGTTTATTTAATCATGTGTTTGCATCTTTCCGTGTACATTAGCATTCAGTTCTTCTCGTTTCTGACAATCCTAGCGGCTCCTGAGACCTTTGATAGCAATGATGATATCATGAAATCAGGCAGGACGCTCTATTTGCACCCAAAGTCAAAATACTTCGTCACGGATGAGAAGTACGAGCGATTTGCTAACACCTCGCTCGATTGTGATTCATTCTTGGACTGTACTATGAAGAGCCTTCAAAATAAAGGCTTGACTGTGATGCTTGAGGCATATTTGATAAACTTTCAAGCAGCTACCGCTGTAAACGACGAAGCACGTTTATTGCGAGCATCGGAAAACTTGCTAGTAGTTTACTATGAGATGCTCATAAACAGAAACAGTCCTTTGGTATTTCCGTTTCAAATGGTGATAAAGAGGTTGTTTGAGGCTGGGATAACAGTAAAGCTATTTGAAGAGGCTATTGGGATCACGATGGTTCATAAGACGAAGACAGCGACGCAGAACATTTTATCAAACAGCTACCGGTGTCAGGAAGGATGCACTATCTCCTTTGAGCAAGTGTCGGGGGTGTTTTATTTGTGGGCCATTGGTTGTGGAATTGCCTTTACTTTGTTTATTCTTGAGTTTCTCGTTAAAAAGGAAATGACTAATAAAATAATGGGTGCAAATCGAACCGTCGCAAAAATAGAAAAAATATTGTAAATATCAGGTTTCAAAACAGATAAAACTGTTTTACTTCTGTTTCATGTCTTAAAAAATGTGTGCAAAATATACCGGGGGGTGGGTAATAGTGGGTATATTTGGTTACCCTGGGTATACCCAGCAGGGGTAATATCTCTATAACCAAAATATACCGACCAAAATGTGCTTTTCTTATCGTAAAACAAATTAAAGTTTCAACGAATTAATATTGTGAAGTTTGAATGTGCATTTATTCCAACTTCACTTGCTGTATACTCGTATTATTATTAGTTTTCAATTTCCATTTTTCATTTGCTATGATATTGTATGCAATCTGAATAAAATGGTTTTACGCAATATCACGATATGTTTACTCGATATACAATTTTGTTATTTTTACGTGAGTATTTTTTTACAACTTTATATGTTACAATTTTTCAATCTACATAGGTATACAGGGTTTTTCATTATAAACTACACAAACTGACAGGGCCTCATTTTTTGGTTGTAAATAGACGTTTGACGGTATCAATTTAATTCCTAAGCCGATTTAAGTATGATTTATTGATTTTTTTAGAAATGTTGCATAATGATTTTCAAGGTGAGCAGACGTTCGACAATCGTAGCGCAGCTACATCACGAATGGACTAAGTTATACAAGAAGCAACAATTAATTAAAAGTATAGTCTTTATCGATTTTCTCGGGATTTTCATAACAAAACAAAAAAAAATATTACATAAATATTTTTTAATTTCACAATTAAGTTAGTTTAAAATGAATGACCCTATATAACTTAATAACTGATCACAAAAACTGTCGCTAAGAACTGCAGGTAAACCAATGAACCCTGTAACTAATACTGGCATTCAAACTTTTCTTCTTGTACTAACTCTTACATATTTTTCAGATCTTCATATAACATATTTAAATGCAGCGGTTCCAATAGAAATAGTAACAGAAAAGACCAGTGAAGCAGAGCTAAAGCCTTTTAATAAAATAATTGCTGAGATCCCTTTCATGGAACCTTTATTACCACCTGTGAGAAGGATGGACACAAACCAAAGTGACTCTTATAACAAACATGATAAGACTGCAGAAAACCTATTTAAATATACTAAAACCACTCAAGGTACGTTACCTAATAAATCTGATGATTCAATACTCGCGGGGAAATCAATAACAGTCCTCGATGTTCAACTCATACCTGACAGTCCGTTTGTAAACAAATCTCTTCTTGTGAAAAACACGCAACAAAGCGATCTATCTAATAATGCTACAAATATATCTTGGAAAGAGGAAAAATCTTTGCAAAGACTTAAAAGAGAGACTTACTCTCACACAATACAACCCATACAACCTCAAGTCCACGACAGGACTTTAAGGGATGATATATTATCCGAGCCGATAGACGGAGGCGAAGAAATCTCACAAGAGAATAAAATACAATATCGCCGCGAGAGTTGGTACATCCCCGACGCCCCCCCCAACCGCCCCCACCCCTCCTACCCGAACTACCCTTACCCACCATACTACGGTGGATGGAAAAGACCAGAGTACTTATATTTTTACGACAGTGAGTATATAGACTATCACCCCATGCCCTTCCCATATTACCGAAAGCCGAGAAGTAAACCAGTTAGTTTAACTCATGGAGCAGAAATTGCCACCGCTCAAATGGTTCCAATCATAAAGAGTATGCTACTTGGAAGAAGCAGTCTTGTAGGGAGAAGGCATCAGCATCTGTATATCAGACCGAGTGGGAAGAAACCATTTTAAAATATATCAAGTGAGTGATTGGTTATTTTTGGTGAAGATCTAGGGAGGTTATGAAGAATGTATTGCGAGTGAAGTGAAAGAATTTGTGAGGGACCTTTGCCTATCAGTAGGACAAGAATAGCGGAATAAAAAAAATACTGAATAAACGAAACAATTTATTGAGTAGAACGCTATTTACATGATACCATTCTTGCCTCTTTCTTGACACAGAATATTAGCTTTGTTGAGTTTGAGAAAGCAAGGGCAAGAATGGTATGCCAGAACGGTATCGTGTAAAAAGCTTCGTTCGCCATTATTACGGCCACTCGACACATTAATGACATTCACCGAACTATTCGCCGAACTGATAGACGATGACAGGCGAATACAGGTGATGAGGCCCTCTACACGTTCGTAACCGTAGACATTCGTCTATCATCGGTAAACATGTAGAAGGCCATGTTAGACCCATATTCTGTATTTTAATCTCATCGTAGCTTTGACTAAAACTTACCGTAGTTGCTTACCTTGGATGAACTTACTGAACTTCTAATTAAACTCAAAGAAATTTTCGTTCAAAAAGAAACTTGGCCAGATTAAAACTATTCAGTTATGGAATGAATGACGGGCCACAGCATATTCATATTCATATTCATATTCATTTATTCATTTCGCGATACATGGGTAAACTTAGGTCTAAAACAGAAATAAACACGGTCTAAAACAGAAATAAACACAGCTCTATCACGACTTGGAAACTTATCCATCTATGGGCAGTTTACAGCTATCTGAGACGGTGACGGAACGAGGTTTATCCAAGCTTTAGGGTTTAGAAGAGAGAGCGGGAAATACGTGAGGAAGCCAGCAAGATGAACCTAAAAAGTTCGAAAACATGCCAGGTGCACGAAACGAAGGCCCCGAAAAACTAGTGAAGAAGAAAAACAAGAAGAATTTGGAATATTCTTCAACCGTGAAACAAAATGCTTTTAACAAAATCTAAATAAACGAGCTTGTATTAAGAATGTTATTGTTGTATGAAGAGTAAATGTGTCGTATGCTCGCTGCCTTTCTGTCTCACTACAGAAGTTTGTAATTACCCTTTAAGATTCTTAGAAATGGTTCTTTTGAGTCACTACTTATTGGCAAGTACCTAATACTTTCGTCGGTTTCTTGAAAACAATGACCGTTTTAAAACAGATCAAACGTGGCGTAAAGTTATGACAGGTTTTACCTAAGAATGATTACACCACGTTTATTAACTATGGGGCTTAAAGTTTGCGAATAGCATAAAGGTGAAATAAGTCCGGTCTCTCTTTGCCGTGGCATATTAGCATTATGTCTCATTTAGGAACCTTCTCTCTCTCTCTACTTTTCTCTATTCTTCTCTATCTTTTTATGATAGAGATCGGTAATTTACGTCCGTCTATTAACAGACCCGGTTTGTTAAGCAGCCGTGAGATATTAAACCTGTGAGGTTTCAACTTTTAATAAAGTCGCCGCTGAAATGATACTATGACCTGATGGAGATTTACTATCAGTTGCTATGTGGTCTTAGGATTTCTGTTGGAAACCAGGGTTTTCACTTGAATTTTGTAGAAAATGAGTTGCAGAAATATTTTTGCATCAATGTAAATAATGAAAGATGGTGATGCTTGGTGAGCTAAGTATCTCTCTTTAAGTTGAAACGGACTTATTTGAGTTTTTGAAGTGAAAACATCTTTAAGCGCGTTGGGCATTTTTGATGAGATGATAAATTTGCCTCGAAAAGGTCACGTAACTGCTCACCGACACCTACCAGTAGCGCCATCTAGTTTTGTACTCGGTAGACTTTTACAGCAATATTTTTACATTTCTAAAAGCTCATTTTAGGTTTTAAATCTACATCCAGAAACAATGACTGCCTAAAATCGAAATTTAATAATGATATTGTAAATAGCGTTAACTCTGTTAAATTCCTTGGAGTAAATATCGACTCACACTTGAACTGGAAACTCGAATTGGATGGTATCGAAAGCTCCATCGCCTCAGCTTGCTATGCGTTGCGAACACTGCGTGATGATATTAGTGTAGACCAACTAAAGATGGTTTACTACGCACTAGTGGAATCAAAGTTAAGGTATAGCATTCAGTTCTGGGGGAATAGCTACCAATATAACATGAATAAAGCTTTTATCTTACAGAAACGGAGTATTCGAATTATGGCCAGGATTTCCCAAACAGAGTCGTGTAGAAAATTTTTCAAGCTTTTGGGAATTTTGACGGTACCGAGTCTGTATGTGCAGGTGTTGATAAACTTTCTTTCAAAATATTTACATGAGTATGAGACGTCAGAGGAGAACGTAGCAAGGGTAAACAGTAGGAAAAAAAATCTTAAGAATAAAATTCATCCTACACTTAACATAATGCAACACTGCACAAGGTATCAAGCCGTAGAGGTATTTAATAAACTTCCATGTGACATTAAATTATTGATTAATAAGAGAGACACTCTAAAAAATATATTAAAAAGCTATCTTCTGGAGAAATGTCTCTACTCCATTGATGAATTGTGACTGTACTTTTATGTGTGCTTTGACTGTTTTCGTTTTTTTTTTTTTATGCTTGTATGTATTTGTAGTGTAGGTACTCATATTGTAATTTTATTGGTTAAGGTGTTTTCCACATACAATGTTTGTTGTTTAATGGAAATAAATGAATTGAATTAAATTGAATTTTATAACTAGACAAGTGAATAAAAAAATGCATAATTTTTTTTTGTTCAAGTTTTCCTCTTGGCACTCCCGGGAGTACCAGCCACGGTTTTTTTTCTAGCTTGACGTTGTCATTCCTGCCGATAAGATCGATAAGTCTGAGAATTTAGGTTCTGGACAAGCCTATTCCCTATCAAACAATGCCCTACACGACATCGTCCAGTGAGTGTTGGCATAAGTTGCTTCCTCCTTCAATTCTATCACTAGAAATAAAGATAAACTCTATGTTTCCACATTAAACGCCAATTACACGATACCATTCTGACATACCATTCTTGCCCCATAATAAATAGCTCGTGTTCCCTTGAGTTTGAGACAGCAAGAGACAAGAATGGAATGCCAGAATGGTAAATAGCGTGTTAGGTTCATTACTCAAAGTTAGTAAATGATTTAAAGGTTAGTATTACCTCCAGTAATAAGATCTCAGGGGAATATAAACTTGTAAAAGATAATTAAACGTCAAATCTATAAAGCTTATTATAATATGAAATAATTAGCTTTTCTCAAAAATAGGACTTTAGTAAGTTCGTATAAGCTAAGTAAGCTAACTAAGCCAACCCTGGTGACGGAGTTTTAGCTTAAGGCCTTGAGTTAAGCCATGACGGAGGCGTCATGGTTTAGCGTCTTAATAGCACGTACCTAAAAGCTTATCTAATATGCTCGGCTTACAAGAAGAAACAGGATCACGAATGTATCCCCAAGGCAGAATAGACATACTCTCAGATGATCACTCTGGTCTTCATAGCTGATTCTGACTACTCCCTTAAACTTCGTTCAAATGTGCAGTCCTCTTACCTACATTCGCCAGTTTTTGATTACTCTAGGTAAGAAGGAGACACAATTTAAGCTTATTCCCAGAGGTCCACGACTCCATTGAATTTTTTTGTTCATGAAAAATATAATTCTAAATGTTCATACATATATGAACTCCCAATGGGTCCATGAGAAATTAATTTTATAATTGAAGTCGGTATAAAAGTGTGATTCTAATTACTAATTGTTTCTATATTTTTAATTTATAAAATTACCCCTTCAAGAAGTGCGAGTCTTAAAGTTTGTATGGATTTTTCAATTCTATTTCGATTCACATAAATCTCTTGCTCTTTATAGAACGAAGGATAGAACGAAACAATGCGCAGACTATATTTTTAGGGTTCCGTAGCCAAAGGGTAAAACGGAAACCCTATTACTAAGACTTTGCTGTCTGTCTGTCTGTCCGTCCGTCTGTCACCAGGCTGTATCTCATGAACCGTAATAGTTAGACAGTTCAAATTTTCTCAGATTATTAGTTGATAGTCTAGACTAGATATTCTGTTGCCGCAATAACAACAAATAAGTACTAAAAAACAGAATAAAATAAATATTTATATTGTCGTATGGAGCCCCATACAACAATAAAAATATTTACCATACCATACAACAAACGTGATTTTTTTGTCGATTTTAAAGAAAATTGTATGAAAACCTTCGTGCGTGAGTCCAATTCGCACTTGGCCGGTTTTTTTATATCATTGTAAGTAGGTATGCTGCTGAGTTCATTGCCATTTTGCTTACGATCGGGAATGCCGGGACAGAACGGGATCCAATTTAACTTGGTTGCTTGTAAACTTCGGTCTGCACCAGACTGGTAGTTAGCGAGTTGTGTGAATGTCTTTGGACCTGGTAATGTACGGACATTCACTTAGAAGCACTAACTGTAAACTGCTGGAAACTGAATTATTTTGTAAGAAATCATTTAAAAATTGCGTGTTTCTGTACCAGAAAGAGCATTTTCATGACATGGGCCGTATTCTGGTTCTTATTTTCGTTCGTATGATGAATATTCGGATGTTTCTTACAACGATTTCTGACTTCAAGGGCCAATTTTTTTATTTGCAATATCACGGTCCTAGAGTAGTAGGACCATGTTTTATCTTATCGACTGAATACAATGTAACTCGAATGTAAATATATAGTAGCTTAGTTTATGGAATGTATGTTACAATGTTCGTAATAAACTCGAAGTAAGAAGCATCCGAATATTCATCAAACGAGCGAAAAAAAGAGCGCGAATAACCCCCCAGGTATGATTTAGAAAACGCCCGTTTCGTGCAGAAAACATGAAATGGCTAAATAATGCGGATAATAATGTATAAAACATACAGTTCCTATTTACAATTCGAGAATGGGACCGAACTCGATTTGTGAACGGTCGAATTCTAATCAGGTCACCTCAAATTGTGGTTTTCCGCAGAACAGCTCTAGACAAGTGGTGACGTGTGAATGTAGAATTAAAAGCGTATCTAATATGTATTGAAGCGGTTGTGGTGTAGCTTGCTTCGTTCAAAATGAAGCAACGGTCTGTACGGTTACAAAATTGATGGGTGATGAGCAGTGGCTTAGTTAGGTAGCCAAGGGCCCTGGTGCAAAATAAATTGGGGCCCTAACTGAACAGTTTACGTTTTTTCAAGTCAAAATATGTAGGGTGTGGCAAAATGTAAACGTATTTAGAATTTTTGTAAAAACTTACTTACTTTCTGGACTGACGTATTTTTTTTTTCGATCGAAATGCAGTTGTTTTATTTTCAAAATAATCATACCTATTGTTTCTTAGAACAAAACCTTCCAAGCTCTCGGGCTCTGACTGAGAGTCCGAGGGCCCCTTGAGCTTGGGAGCCCCGGTGCACTGCACCGCCTAGCCACGCTAGTGGCATCATCAAGCGCTTCTGTGTGACAGAGGACACGTTAAATTGTCGATCTTTACGAGGCTTGACATCTTTAGGTATCGCCTGACGCGTTTCTGATATGGGTTTTATCTAGGGGTGTGAATTGTATTTCTACAATGGAATACATTATTGTTAGGGGCACTGACCAACACATTTATGTAGTTCGGTAAAATTACATATAATCGCGACCAAAACGGTATTATTGTCAAAAAAAAAACCTAAAAATATTTCAAGCTACTCACTTTTTACTGGCTTCCTTTGTTATCACCAAAAGATGTTAAGTAGATAAAAATCGCTATTTTTTAACTACCAAAAAAATTTTTAGGACGTTGCAACAGATGCAGAAAATGATAATGGTGTCAGATTTTTTTTATCTATCACAAAGTTATCGAGGATTGTAGTCAACAAAAACCGAACAATTTTATGATATCTGTACAAATTAGTACTACAGACAACAATCGCGTACGGACTCTCATTTAAACTATGCTCTCATATCATCCCCAGTCAGTAAAACCCCAGAAGCTATCATAAATCCATGTCTGACTCGTCTCATCTCCTTTTTAGGTTAAGTATAATTTTTTTTCTCAATTTTTTTTAGTTTTCATAACATAAATGTGATAAGTAACAGACATTGTTTCAAATGTTTTTGGTAATTAAAAAATAGGGGTGTATAAATCTTAAGAATGTCCTAGGCTGTACTTATAGGAGCTTTTTAGTGCTGTTTAAAATTCATTAGAATCCCCGTGCTCTTATCTCTGCGGGTCGGCACAACATATTTTTCTCTTCCATTTACCTCCTCGGCATCTCAGAATTACTTTTACACACATATCTATAATATTGTCACAACGACCATCCCTTACTTTGGCCAAACGTACCTAGTGAATTATATTGTCTTTAGCCAAACTCATAAATCGAGCTTAACTTAAAAACTTTTGTTTTAAATGTTCGATTTAGTTTTTAAGGGAAAATAAAATGGAAAATAATTTTCAGGCAACAACTGAGTGACAAGCTTCACCCAAAGTACTGGGTGCATTCGAGTCACGTTCACAGTATGTCATCATCATCAGCCTTTCTCAACCAATTGCTGGGGGGGGTCTCTCTCTTCGTTTCTGCCATTCGCCTCTAACCTGTGCCATTTTGCCCATGTACGACCTGCAGATTTCATGACGTTCTCGACTCAACTTACCTACGGTACGGTACGGTAATAAAGTCTTAAATAGAAAAGCATAGATTTTTCAATACTGAATTTGTGCTCAATAAACGCATAGTATTAATAAAAGCTCTCCAGAACCAATCGAAATCCGCTTGAATGCCCTTTTCGGTATTTTAACTACGAAGCGCTGAATTCGATCACTGTTATTTCAGTATTGCTGGGTAATATGGAATATTTTCTCCATTAGAATGTGCAAGCACATATTACTAGATTCATTTCTATTGGTCCATAATTGGTACTAGGGCTAAGCTGAGTCTCATCATGGTCCTCATCATATTCAGTCAGATTTTTATCATCGAGAGAAATTGCAAGTGGAAGCTTCATAATTCAAGCTAGCATAACATAACCTATTAGGTATTTACATAACCTTTCCAGATTTTGATATTAATCCAGTCCACAAGCTACATCTATTCCGAGTTAGTTAGTTGGATATCTGTCCATACACAATGTTTTATTGAGAAACCCTAAATACCTACTATGTGATCCCAGTAGTTCTACTGAATAAATGTTTTTTGACTTTGACTTCTCTTCAAAGGCCAGTGGTGACAAAAACGCCTAGTTTAAAGCATTTGAGCGTGCACAAAAATGCAAATCGACTAACGAGTGGGCCATAATTTCCAATTAGGCCCCTTTTGGTGAGTGCAGATTTACACGGAGCATTAAACTCGCTGGACATGGGCTTTAAATTAATGTACTCTAGTTTCCTGTGAAGCTTTTTCCAGAATTTTTCAATGGTTATAAGAGTTTGGATTTTAAACTCGAATGGAATTTGTTTGTATTTTTGGATTATTATTAACTATAACCGAGCTCTTGTCGGTGCAATGATGTAATTTCCACTATTTATCTATGCCCAATGCGGTTTCTCAGAGCTGGAATGGAACCTCTGTCAGTTTTACGGCACCAGTTTTAATCCAAGATCCCGAATCTTCGAATTCCAGGGATTTTTGTCAGAAATCGTAGTAAGAATCATCCGAATATTCATCAAACGAACGAAAACAAGAACGGGAATACGGCCCCAGGATAATTTACTTTGGAACCTTTGAATATACAAACTATTTTCAATTTGAAATTTTCCAAAACGAAAAATCCATTGTCCTTCGGCTATTGGAGTACTCTTCACTCCACTCTGCCTACATGGAGTGAACTTTAGTGATGTTCTTTGCTTTGATATACCTTTTGTCTATAGAAACAAAAGTTTTATTTTTTTATAGGAAACAGAGGAAGATTTAAAGAGCATCATAAGCTCCCTGTGACGGATGTAGGCAGATCATGATCACGGAGCGAGACGCCAAATCGATTTCAGAAGGATCAGCACTAGTTATTACTTTCTCGCTATTAAAGCGAGTCCACAAACTTGTACCCGCAATACTACTAGGAACGTTATTTAAAAAAAAAACAACCTAGAGAGATTGGCAAAAGGTCTATGCCCAGCAGACAGTGATAGGACTCATATGGAATAGGTCACTTGTCTTGTCCAGACGAAATTATAGCAGGTGAAGTAAGGCTTTGATCGAGGGTGACTGAGTAGGTCTTTCAACTGCGCGGTGCTTAGGTTAGGCAACATTAAAGAGGCCATATATTAAGATATATATATAAATAATAAATAAATAATAATAATAAATATATAAATCTTGATAGGGTTTATATATTTGAACCATTTGGGGTTGAGACCCTAGGTCCGTGGGGTTCTGGAGCCCTTCGGGTTTTCAAAATTCTTTCAGGGCGTCTGGTCGAAGCGACGCGTGATCCGAGAGCTGGCACATTTTTGGCTCAAAGGATCAGCATTGCCATCCAGCGTGGTAATGCCGCCAGTGTTTTGGGCACGCTTCCGACTGACAGTGACCTGGATCAGTTGAGCTATCTATAGATCGTTTCTAACGATCCTTAGATAGCTTGACTAATCCTCTTGTATTTTGTAAATATATGTAAATATGTAGTAGCTTAGTTTCTGTAAATAAATAATTATAATAATTAACATTAATAATTTTCGAGTGATTACCGCGCAGCTAGTTTGAAAATACCTACATAAAGTCAGTTGGTGCTATGCATAGACTTCAAAAAAATCATGTTTTCCGTGCTAAGAATAAACTCCCAAAAAAATTCTCAACTCTATGGTGCTAAGGGTGTTGTATCCTGTACGTGTAAGAGCTGAATCGCAGCCAAATCGCACGCAATAAAACTTATCTGCCAATAACGGACACGACTGTGAATTTGAGCTTAGACGAAGACTGATGCAACGCAATCTAAAGAGTATGCTTCATCATCATCATCATTTCCCTGCCCTTCATCATCATCATCTCTGCTGGGCTTAGGCCTCCTTTCGCTTTTGCCAAACTTTTAGGTCCAGTGCGTCCCTGATCCAGGTTTTTTTTCTGTCCTAATTCCACTTTCACGTAGTTGGCACAACATAATTCCCTTCTAATCTGCTCTGCTGCACCAGGTCATCTTCATCCCGGAGGAGTAAGCTGGTAAGGGTCTCGCTTAAATACTTTATTAACAGGCATTTATAACTCCAACCGTAGACATCCACTCAAAAAGTAGCCTCCCACGGTATTTAACTTCAAAATAAATTTATAAAATTAACTAGAAAGGTATTAACCTACATAATTATACCCAAACTGAAGTTATATAAGTGTGTAGGTGCTAAAGTATTCTATATTTTTTGTCTGTTTCAACAAAAAATAAAATACTTTTACATTGAAACATAGTTTATTTTGTCGTTTTACCGAGATCCTATCGTCGATCTACGTTGATCTCCCAATACGGACTTCGGATTTCGATCTGTCAATCTGAATTTATTCCAAGCAATACGCTGATCGATTGGCTTCTACGTGGATCGGGGATCGAACTGCTACATTCCGACTTTTACATTGTGATATATCAGTTTACTAGCATCTTTCGTTAAGAGATTCTTTCTAAATTATCGGCAAATGTGGAGACAGCTGCCTACTTACCATGACCAACCCTATGACATTTTTTTAGTTTTATAGCGATGGTATAAAATACGCTAGAAGAACATACTTTGACCAAACTAGGTGATACTTTAGAGAAGTACCTAGCCAGTGTTTATTTAAAAACCATTGAAAATCAATTACCGATAGAAAAAATCTTACAGATTGGTATCAATATATAGAAATATATAGAAACGTTTGACGGTTAAGATGTTTATTTCTCAAAAGAATTTACAATTCGCTTACAGAGAAATACTTAAATATAGTATAATTTTTATGCTGTTTAGCGTAGCTTAAATAGTAGGTAATAGAGTATTTAACTTAATAACATTTTCAAGAACAGTGGGTAAGTAATAGGTATCGATCTATGTTTGGCAACTGCCAAACATAGATCGGTACCTATTAGCCAAGAATTAAAAATAAAAAATAAAAACAGAAACGAAAAAAGAGAAAAAGGTTGCACTCATAGTGGGTAGTTTTGGTTCATCACTAGGAGGCGGTCATAGTGAACACCGGAGCAGCGGGTACCTACATTCCGCGTTTTGTCACTGCATAATGTTTACTAAGGCCTTTTTTTTTTTTTTTTTTACCGTCAGAGAAATGCCTACGCATTCCTCACCGCCCCGGGGGGGAGCGGATGAGGATATGTGGGGCTTGCACCCACTAAAAAACTGACTGGGTTCCCGCTTAACGCCATATTGCCGGGGCTATGGGCACGCTTTCGCACTCTTCACACGGCCCCGACGGCGTTTGACTCAAAACGAGTCCCTCCTACTGGTGAGGCAAACTGCCTCCCACCATGTCTCCTAGGACAAGCGCGCGGAACACCCACGCGCGCCGTCACGGGGCCTTTCATGGGCGACGGCGTCCCCCGATGCCGCCGCCATGGCCCCTGCGGCGGATCAGATCTTTGGCTCCGCCGCAAAACCACTAAACGGCCGCAGAGGACAGGGAGAGCGGCAACGACACACCGACACTCCTCTTCCCCTGCGGCCCCACCGCTGACGCAACTAACGGTGCGCCCCCGTTGGTCGCGAGAGATAGGGCTAGCGGCAAACACCGGCAGGCCTCCTCTCACGCGACCCCGCCTAACGGCCGCAGAGGACAGGGAGAGCGGCAACGACACACCGACACTCCTCTTCCCCTGCGGCCCCACCACCAACGCATCCAACGGTGCGCCCCCGTTCGGTCGCGGGAGATAGGGCGAGCGGCAACGACACACCGACACGCCTCTCCTCCCGCGACCCCTCCCTCCTGGCTGCAGGGGATCGAAAACTCCATCCCCGGCAGCCTCGGACGCATCAAAGCAGGCCCCACCACGGGCCCACTCCGAGCGTCCCCGCCTTGGATTCCTGTTGGCTTCACCGTGTTACCCACCACGGCTACTGAGCCCCCCCATCGCGACAAGATCGGAATCCTCGGGGGGGATGTTTACTAAGGCCTATGCCATAGTGAGGTGACTCTTATTCAATCATTGTCAATCAATGAAAAATCCTTTGAAAAGTGGCATTTTAGCAAACGTTTAAAACAGGATTTCGAATTAATTTCTTTAATATTTTTGGGTAGTTTGTTGTACAGTTTTGCACCTTCGTATAGAATGTTCTTTTTTCCATAGTTTGTCCGGGGAGCTCTAAGGATAATATTGTTAGCTTGCCTAGTTATACGTTTTCGGACATTTATGTTTTTTGTGAATGTAATCTGTGATTTTATGTCTCTAGTCAAAATTTTTCTTATTAATAGACACGTGTTATATTTATAAATTTGTGTAAGGTTCATAAGTTTTGTTTGTTTGTAAATATTAAGGGTGGGCTCTAGGTGGTCGTATCCGAATAAGGCTTTGATTATTTTATTTTGAATTATTTGCAAACGGTGTAAATTCGTCTTTGCGGCCGAGCCCCAGATCTCAATCAAGTAATCCAGATGGGATTTAACTAATGAATTATAAATCGTGTATTTAACTTTCATAGGCAGGCATTTTGCTATGCCGCGTATTGCACCTATTAGAGAAACTAGTTTATTTCGCAGGGTTTCTAAGTGTGGTTTCCATGTTAATTGACTGTCCAAGATAAGACCCAAGTATTTTTCTTTGTTCACCTTATTTATAATTTTTCCGTCAATAGTTAGGGGAGTATGATTTTCTATTTTCTTATTTTTCGCAGCAAAAATAATATAATTTGTCTTCGAAATATTAATAGTGAGAAGGTTGGATTTTAACCAATTTTGCAAGAGATTCAGATCTGCTTGGGCTTGATCTACAATAGAAACAATTGAAGATCCAGTGTAGAACAGACTGGTGTCGTCAGCATATAAAGTTATGCTATATGTTATATTCAAAACCGTTCAAATCTTCAAAAAACTTACGTTATCCTCACCTTGTAGGCTACGTGGGCTTATTGATGCAATTGCATAACTAAAGCATCATACAAAGCGGTCAAAAAGGTTGTTTTATGATCATTTATTAAAAAAAACTTGTAATGCGACAATACCCCACAAATAGCAGGTAGATAAGACACCCCAATTATGTTTTTGGGCACTCAAGAAAGGTCTTCCGCTATCTTACCGCCGCTATTTTTTGTCATTGAATCTTATTATTATGGATTTCGGAAATATTCAGATTTGTGAAACATAAAAAGTTAATCGACTTTCGTTGCTGACTGTACAAAAGTGACTTAATTCAATGATAAAAGTCTGTGATGTGGAGTTACCGCTGAGATCTTAGCGAACAATACCCTAAGTAAAGCACCAGGGTAACAGACACGGGCTTTCGTTTCATGGTTCTTCAATTGGAATACTTAGTATTATATGACCCACCTAGTAAACCGCTTCTCGAAATTACGGAGATATTTTTTGAAAGTCATCATCACCAATCCACAGCCTGATTTCACCCACTGCTGGGTAAGAAAACTTACTTAAGCTTTTAAAATACTGTAAGTATTTAAAAGACATCTCCGTAGTTTTGAGATACAGCAGTTAAGTACTAAACTTGCCTCAAATTCAATCGTCGGTCGATGCAAAAAAATTAGAAAAACATCGCACACGGGGTGGAAAGGATCAGAACTCAATTTGAAGCAAAAACTGGCTGCAACTCGCGTCGAATACAAAGGACTCGTACTTGTTCCGACATGTCTGATGTCAGTACGTGAGGCTGAGTTCCACTTGGCTCTGGAGCGCACACTCGATAAAACTCAATTTTGAGGCTATAATTTTTTTGGGCACACCACGCGGTTCGGTTTCTTGAGAAAGGCTATACTAGTTTTTACTCAGTACCAATCTTTATTTTGTGTGATTTGCTATTTATGTTTTTCTTTGGTAGTTTTTGCCCTTTCTCCGCTCTTGTTTTTCTCCAAACAAATATTTTTCTCTCATTCCATAACTGTACATTATGGTACTAGTGTGTAACATTGGTGATTACCACCGAGGCGTTATTTGAGAGCCGTGCCGTTAGGCGAGGCTCTTAACAGAGCCGAGGCAGGTAATCATCAATACACACGTGTACCATACGACGTTTTTCAACACACTTGTGAATAAAATAACAATAAAAACTCATTTTCAACAGTGAAAATGAGTTGTGAAAAATGTTTCGCTATTGCGGGAAAAATTAATCAGTTTTCCTATGCGCGCGCATTGCGATCGGCCACAGACTATATTTCCGCGCCGCGCATAGGGTTTGCGGCCTATTCTGCCACGTACAAAATGGGGAATTTAAAGTTTTCTTTTATTACAGAGAAAACAAAAGTTATATTGAGTGAAAGTTTTGTTTATTAAACACGTACGAGTTAAAATTATCTATTTAAATAAGAAGTTGCATGAAATGAGCAAGCAATAGGAACATTAATTTATTTGTTCTATTGAACACGATCTTTTTTCTGAATAAAACCTTTTTTAAGAATAAAGCAACTCAACCAATAAAATTAAAAAAAAAATCTATAACTCACTAGTGAGTTATAGTAATGAAAAAGTCACAGTTTGATTATGGGTGTCATTATGTGCCTAATTGCGGTGACCATAGAGCCACTTTATGAGCAAGTGTGTCTAAAAAACAGTTTAAACCACTGACATAAAAAGCTACTTATACCTTGGCGTTTGTAATATACGAAAAGTTGATTTTTTGGAGATAGGAAAAACCTAGTCTCTTTTATTCAGTTAACAAGTATTACGTAGTTGCATTGAAACCTCTGGACCTGCACGCTGCTAACTCCAAATCCAAACAGCTTCAGTCCAATAAAACGTTCAACAACCCTGATTAGTTGTGCTCATACTTGCACACTTTACTTTTCATTAGGTTCTATTATTCCCGCTGTAAATAATGTAAATAATTTGATACTGCGTAATAAAGTAAACAATTCAGATATACTAAGCAGTATGACACTTTATGTCCCTGATAACTATGTGCGCTGTGGCCGTCGTAGGCATAAGTTGTTCTTCTGTCATTCTACACGAACCTTTCACGCAAGTAACGCGCCAACGTTACGTGCTTTAAACCTACTAAATAATTTTCTCCACGAGTTCCAGCATATCGACATTTTCAATGACAGTCTATGCTCCATATATAACAATTTAAGAGTATATTTAAGTTATGTTCATTTACGATAGTTAAGCGCTTTGGACTTTTCTGTAAGCTTTCTATCTATTTTTAATATTTCATTTCATTTCATTTCTCGATAACCCTGAATGTTTTCATCGATGCTATTCTTTTCTTATTCATTTTTAACGTGTATTATTTAATATTATATATGGTTTATTTAATTTATACGCTGTAAAGTGCCGAAAAAACTGGTGTGGAACACTCGGTTGGAACGAAGGTTCAACTTTGACATTTGGCAATTGTCAAATAAGTTATTGACAAATATTAAAATCTTCTGTACTAACAATGTTTCAATCTATTGGCTGCTTTGCGACTGCGCACTTCGCATTGTCACGTGTCGGTAAAATCGAACGCTTTTTTTCTTCTAGCCCCCGTCTAGAAACCGTCCGGAAAGGAACTTCGTTCCAATACACTATTTAAATTGAGAAGGATGAAAGCGCAAAAGTGTTGAAGAATCTATTGTAGGTGGTAACAACACAAAAGCAAACTTTGTTCATTCGAATCAATCGGCGAGCGAGACTTCAGCTAAAACCTTCATTTTCTAATCAACAGGCACCGTTATAGTTGTGATCTAGCGTGGAGCTCGTCCTGATTGTTTTGAAAGAAAATTACACACAAACTTTGAAATGTAGAAGTCTAGCCTAATACCATATCTACTAAGATTTCCTGTTGCGACACAGGAAAAAGGAAATTTTATAAATAACCACAACTAAGATTGAAAAGAAGACGACACAGGAAATCCGCGACATGTCAAGCTAAATTGTCCAGTTACCCTTAAATGATGAGGAAAATAAGTACGGCCACCGAGCACCAGGAACCTAAGCATTTCCTACCTAACTTTCCAAATTAAATAGATTTTAGATTAAACTTCTAGAAACAAACAACAGTGTTCGGATTAATCCGAGCTAAAGAGTTGCTTATTAATTAGTTCAGAGTTCTTTGGATGTCACACTTGGAACAAAGTGGGGACTGAAAGGAATTTAACCTTTGTTGTACTTATTCTGATTTCCTAAAAGCTATGAACCTAATGAATCAGAAACATTAATTCCGTAATTGAGCAAAATATGTCCTTTGAAAATAAAAATTATTTGCCTTCATTTGATGCTTTAACTACCTTGGTTCTACAAGGCAGTTTTTTGACGAAAATAGGAGAAAAATGCTCTTAAAATTTATGATATTGTGTAAATAACCTGTTGTGAAAACCGGCCAAGTGCGAGTCGGACTCGCGCACGAACGGTTCCGTACCATCCCACTAATATAATAAAGCTGAAAGTTTGTGAGTTTGTTTAGATGTTTGTATGTTTGTGTTTCAATCACGCCTAAACCAGTGAATACATGTAATAGGGTTCCCGTTTTACCCTTCGGGTACGGAACTTATCGTGTCACCAATTCTATCGAACCAGTGTGGTGAAAGGATTTAAAGTGCGCCTCAAAGAGGCTCCTAACATTTATTTGGTACCTACACAAACAAGAAAAAAAAACAAAAGCGGAGAAACGATCATGGTTTACGTTTTAAGAGTTAAAAGCAATGATGTTTAAAAAATAATATCATTGAAGATATAAATTACTTATACCACCTTATACTTACCTAACAGATTAATTTAATTGAAGATGGCGAACGGAGCTCAACAGGAAAAAAACCCTGAAAGAATAATTTCGCTGTCCATCTGTCAAGGCTAAGCCGTTCTCCAGGATAATAATATTAATTAAAAAGTGCTTCTTATTAGCAGAGTACCTTGAGTACGGCTGATTCGAGTAAGCTTATTATTTTTAATAAGGTTCTTGAGAAAAAAAAAATAGCAATTAAAATTGGAAAATTCGATTGAAAATCAAACCGGAAGTTGCTAAGATTTTTGTTGTTGACTCCTGGGATTTGAAGACAAGGACTATCCCACAAGGCAAACATGGCTATGCCAGAATGGCATCGTGTAAATGGCGTTTTATCCTATGTTTTGTGAGATAATTTATCTTTATCTTCATTAAACTTCTTATAAGATAAATAATCTTATCTTCATTTACATTTAGGTAAGAACCCTCTCTCCTCAGTGTTAAGGGGAACATTACCTTCATATTTCATGCATCTTGTTGCAAGCGCGATCGAGTTTCATCCCTCTATCGAAAATTTAAAAGTGTATATGGTATTTTGAACAATATAGGTACTCATATTCGTGGAAACTTTATATCGATATGCAAAGCGATACTTCGGAGAAAACTTGTTTTAGATTTTGCTGAAAATAGAAAAAAAATTGATTATCTAGTTAAAACTTATTGTTTTTCTGGCATTTTATTTATCCTATAGAGATCTTCAAAGGATCCTTAGTTCATAAAAGATCTGGGAAAACGTTAAGCGCCTTGAGGATATCGTACCTACAGTTATGTGACGACCTCTGTGGCGCAGTGGGCGAAGGTCCGCCTGCGACGCAGAAGGTTGCGGGTTCGATCCCCGCCGCGGGACAAATGTTTGTATGACCTACAGATATTTGTCTCGGGTCTGGGTGTTTCTATGTATAATATGTATGTATTTACAAACAAAAAGTATATAAGTATTCTATCAGTTATCTGGTTCCCATAGTACAAGCTTTGCTTAGTTTGGGGCTAGATGATGCTGTGTGAAAAATGTCCAGCATACTTTTTTTTTTTAGTTATTACCTTGTTTTGATCCTGAATGAATACGAGTAGGTAGCTCTTACTGACTGAAACAAAGTGGTCATGTCTGTTTGATTGGGTTAGGAGCGTTTGGACCACAATCTCAATTTGACTAGTTAGCTTGTCATCATCATCATCAACCTTTCTCATCCCACTGCTGGGTATACTGCTGGCCTCTCTTCGCTTTTGCCATTCGCCTGTATCCTGAGCTAGTCTTGCCTATGTACTTGCGGATTTAACAATGTCGTCGACCCATCTTGTAGGTGGACAACTTGTAGTTGTAGCTTGTATTTTTTATCAATTTTACTGGTCTTGTATAAATAAGTCCAGTGTTTTAAATGTAAACAGGGTCTCGGCTTATCCTAGGTGCGGTAGACATTCTCTCAGATCTTTTTATGTATTCCATATCATTTACATCTGTGGCGCAGTGGGTGAAATCCCGCTTGGGACGCAGAAGGTTGCGGGTTCGATCCCCGCCGCGGGCTAAATGTTTATGTGATCTGCAAATATTTATCTCGAGTCTGGGTGTTTCTATGTATAGTATTTTATGTATTTACAAACCAAAAGTATATAAGTAGTATATCAGTTATCTGGTTCCCATAGTACAAGCTTTGCTTAGTTTGGGGCTAGATGATGCTGTGTGAAATGTCCAGCATTATTTATTACTTATTTATTTTATTTGAGTTTTTGTTCATTTTATAGACCTCAAGGAAGGCATATAAATATTTGTACTCGTTATCACAAATCGTTTATCTTGTCCATGGTCGACCATTTGTCAATTGTCTCAATTAGCACTAATTGTGTGTACTGACAGTTTGTTTGTTTGTCCCGCATTCTTATAGGACTTTTAACCTTGGCTAGAATCTCTTTTGTTTATCTTTTCTCTGTAACTGTCATGTTTGAGAATTATTGAGACCATAAAAATGTGCGCCCAAACGTGCGTCAGCGAGGCGAAAACGACTGCAAAGCGGGGTCTGCTAAGCGTTGTAGTCGCGTAAGTGTGCCATAGATGAAGTATGGGTAGCGTCCGCCGCGCGGCAGACGCTCCCGCTTCGCAGTCGCTTTGGTTGCGCAGGTTTAGCCGAAGCCTAAGAAAGCACGCAACAGAACCTCTACGCTGAAATGTTTCATTGATTTCTGTTTGAGATAAATTGCAGATACCTAAATTAGGTCGGTCTTGGCCCCTAGTGTTGAATTCCTGTTGCTTTTGAGATTTATTACTTTTCAAAGTTTTTTTGAAAATAAACAAATCTTTCATTAAATAAGAAACAGCTTTCTTGAAGTCCTACTTGATGGACTGTTGCTAAGTATGAATTGTATGTACAGTACCTACATGAAGGAAGCTACAAGGTACTATCAATTAGCTTCGGTTTCAGACTGTTGGTTCAAGGAATCTCTTTGATCTAATGAAATGCTTTGCATTTAAATGACGATAGATCAAAGAGTACAATCAAACAGTAATACAAAGCAAACTTATATTATGAAAAGAACATAGATGGTAAGTACTTGTTTAGCCATGTTTAGAGGAGGTAAAAATACTTCCTTTACTTACTACAAAAAAATCTTAGGTAAAGTATACTAGTGGAAGATCAAACAAAACAGATCAAAAGAATCACGAAATGATTGAAGGAAGAATGAATGAATGAATGAAATAATTTGGCACTATATCCAGGAAGCTACAGTATCTTTGTGTGGCTACGTAGGTACCTATCACGTGAGAGAAGCCACGAGGCAAGGCACTAGTATCTAAAGGAAGAAGCCCTCAAACTAAGTTAAAGCCCACTCAAGTAAATGCTTCATTCTTGGGCTTGTTATCTGTGTTTAGATGAGTGAAATATGCAAAACGAAGTCGTAAACAGAAATTGAACCATCTGATCCCCTAACCAAGACATAACTCACATAATTTGCTAGGGTCAAAAAAGAAAATGATCGTTTTTGTTCAATTCATTCCTCATTTGAAAGGGATGGTGAGATCACTGTGAACACATCCCTTTCATTTTGTTTCTTCCCTTATTTTTTGCCGTTCCAAGATGAATGATCTTCGCCGCCCTTTCTAGCAGGTAGTTGCCACAGAATAAATTATACTAATTTAGAAGTACAGCTATAGGGTCACTAATGATTGTACTTGTATAGTGGCGATGGGCATGGGACAGCTTGCAACCTGTCGTATGGACTACTAAGTTTTGCACTTTTGGGTAGTTTCATAGTACCACAGAGTATTTTACTCAGTAATTTAATTTGTAGTGTTATTGAAAATGTTACTGATTTGTTTGTGATAGTTTCGATGATGTTGGAGTTTGTTTTAATATCATTACCTACCTACAAAAGTACTATGTGATTACGAACCACACGAGACCATTTTTGTCCATTCCACCATTTGCTTCTCTTCATTCTATAAATAAAACTCATAGAATTCATGAAAAAAAATTGAAAATCAAATTGAGAAGTGGAAGGTTGGCGTAGTATGGGCATGATATGAGGGATGAGAGTCATATAACATGACGAGTGATGAGTATGAATGTGGATGGATACGAGTAGGGGTAGGCCTAAGAAAAGATGGATGGATATGTTTGTGAAAGGAGTGAGTTCTGATATGACGGGTGATAGAGGGAAATGGAAGAGAGAAAGATGTTGTGCCGACCCCACTTAAGTGGGATAAGGGCAGGAAGTAAAAAGAAAATAATTATACAAATAATTAGAGTACCAAAAAACAATACAAATATCAAACTTAATACAGAGTCATCAAAGCTCGTTTTAAGTTGATATCAGATCCAGAGTGACACAGGGTAGTCATGTTTGATCGGGAAGGGTCCCAAAAATTTGGGAAGACATAATTGTTGTGGGAAAATAATTTTAACGCTTCAACAGATTATAAAAAAACTGTAACAAAATCTTTAAACGTCTTTATTGAAATGAAAATGTCATTCATTAGGTACCAACCATATACGAGTACGAGTATATAGGTACCATACTAAATCTATGGAATTAACTGCTAAGCGCATGACTTATACAATAACTTATCGTAGACATGTAGTGTAGACAAAAAAGTAAAGGTTTCAGAAAAAAGACAATCATGTAGCGTACTTTTTACAGGAGGATCGAACGGAATGTAGCCCAAGTACCTAATAATGTATCTTTGTATTTTAGTTTAGTCGACGGGAATGTAGCCGCAGAACCAATTTACTCTCATCAGCTTAGCTTCGCTCTGGTTCGCACCTCCAGCAAAAAACTAGCAAAAGAATTTTCATTTACTATTTTAGAGGTAGCTCGGATTGCTATTACTTTCGACAAAGCGCAATGCTTTTATACCTAAGTAAAGAGACAAAACTTGCGTCCTCCTATTGTTCTACTGCACTTTTCTACAAACTGAATAAAAATTTCATGCTCCAATCATCTTGATGTCAAAATACACCTCTCCTTCTTTCTCCTCCACTCTCAACATCGAGAAAGTTAGCTGTCTCGCTCTAGTATCCTAGACGCAGCTGATATCGACGCAGTCTTATCACTAGCACTGAGTTCTTACAATTTTTGCGCTATGTGTTTACGAATATGGTTGATATTGTGTTGTCGTCGTCTCGTCTGAGGTTGTTCACATACCTGAATGGCCGTAGATTGTAGTATTCGAGAATGGAGCCGCTGACGCTCCGATCCAGTCACCAGTTTGAGCTGGGACGCCGTAACGAGAGCACGTCTGTTTCGATTGCTCTGAAAGCCGGTCCCGCGTGTGCGATTTTAGTGACGAAAACGACTCACATTTTTAGCTTACTAGTGAAGTTTATTATCATGTGTGAAGTGTAGCTGTAGTGGATTATTTCATAGTTTATTCAATTCAAGGTATGTATTTTAAGCTTTTTTCTAGTTGTAGAAACGGATGCGAACGATTTGCTTTTGGTATGTAGCGTAAACCTGTTTTTTGTCTGGTCAACCGTGGGAAGGAATTTGCGATTTCGTGCGAGTTGGCTTACTTGCATTGTTTTATCAACTCTGTCTGTAGCCTAATCAGTTACACAATATTACTCATTACGTTTTCAAATTTGAATAATTAATTTACTTTCGCTGAATTTGTTTTAACTATGCCATAATATTTTACATTTTAATTGTAAATTATTCTACCTTCTATGGTCCACTTCTCTGAGAATTTGCATAGTGACATAACACTACTATTTAATTAGAGGTTCATTCGTTTTAAAAGTTACGAAATTGTGAAAATCTACTATGTTAATGATGCAACATGTGCCTAAAACAAAGATTTTTTTTTCGCAATGAAGCAATGCATCGTTGTCATCAAAAGTAATTTTCTTTTTCTTTCTATTTTCACCTGTTCTTGCTAATACAGCATTCAGTCAACCTACTATGTTACGATACAAATTAAATTCAATGCAAACTCTCAATACGATATTTTACAGGATCACCACTTGCACTGTAGATTCTTTGAAGATGTCTAAATTAGGGTAGTTCCAAAAACCGGTTTTACACTTCGGCATTTTGTAGAATAAAATTAATTTATCGATATAATTTGCATGCCTTATATAGGCAACCGAATTGGAACAGTGCTTCAGGGGCCAATGTAACGAAACGAAATAAGAAACAGAACCATGACTATTATTTCCAAGGCATGGTAGACATTCTCTCAGATCTTTAGGGATTCTAGATTCATTTTGTAAAAGAATCGTACACAAAAATATTTGGCACTTGTCCGAATTTTGCAGAAGGTAACATTCCATTGTAGGTACTACCTACTACTTATTCTTCAATAATAACATTTTCTAGTTAGGTATCGGTAGGTATATATTCGCTTCTGACTTCATCGTAGATAATTATAGATTATCTTAGCAATGTTCTTTTATTATGCTAATTATTTTGAGATCAGTCAACGTCGACGTGTTTACCAAGTTATTGTGACGCTATATGAATCACCATGTCATTATCTGTGACTATAATAACAATATAGGTACTTATTTAGGTTTACCACATCCCTACATTTTACTTTTCCTCATATACTTTGTACCATCTTTATTTTAAGGTCGTTAACAGATCACAAGTATATAATTTTTGACTAGTTTAGTCCAATTCTGGTGTCGTCTAAAAGTCTCCATCATAGCTAGCGACTTGGAACACAATGTATGTTGCGTGCCATCGAAAGCACAGAAACTCTCAGTACCTAATGCCACTGCGGTCATTTTGTGAGCACGCAGATCGTCGCTTAGCTTCGAGTCGTTGACCTAACGGATCATAAGAGATTCTCTATTGTAATCTTTACCATTGTCATCGTGCTTATCTCGATCGTGATGTAAGTACGAAATGATGGTTATTGCTTCAAATGTGGTTCAAATTTACTTATCACAGTCTTAATAGTAAATAGGTATAGGTACATGTTTAGCAGATTTTGCCAAACCAGCGTGAAATAATAGCTGTTTGTCAATATTGTTGGTATTATCATGTAAGTATAGAATTATGTTTTTGCTTCAAATGTAGAATTTGTATACCTAGCTGATGTAAAGGTACAATACTGATTATATTGACCAACAATAATTTTACATGGTGACGAAGCAAAATGTTTCAAACATTCTTATTAGGACTGTAACGATTTTCGACTGTTTGTCATGTTTCATAATTGGACATTAGTCGTGCAAAGGCTACCTACTACCTACCTAAAGGATATGTGCTAGAACAATCTTATAGCGCTTCATGTAGCCATTTCCATTTCTCAACACAATTGTGTTGTCCTAACCTATTTTCTTATCAGTAATTCTAAGCGATATCATTTTAAATTGATATCGATAATGTTTTACTTCGATAACAATTATTGGGTGCGTTGTGATATCTCAGAAATTTTCTAATTTTTAGACTTTCAAAAATTGTAACCTACTACTACCCCAAAATGATTATCATCCTAATTATTTGACTAAAACATTTACTTAAGTTTTAGATGCTTAAAATACAAATTGTATGAGAACCTCCACAGTTCTAATGTGTGTGTTTAATACTCGTATAAAGTAGTGTTAGACAGAGCTTATAAAGGCCTCACACGGTCAGTAGCTTCTTTAGTAATTTAATTATCCTTATTTGTAGATGAATGTCTAAAGCTGCCATGGCCTAAGTTAATAGATAATTAAACAACTATTTTATGTCATGTATCATCAATATGGATTCGTATGAGTCCATCGTCATTTCATACCAAATGTTTGACTATGTACCTACCTACTTTTTACGATGTTCACCGATATCTGCAACAAATTGTGGAATGGAAAAATAATAAAATGGAACATTTTTTTTTTGGAATATGAATATGAGTCCATTTCTCACTCAGAAAAATCATCATCAGAAAAAGAGAAATGGGCAAACACCGTCACTTCTTGGGTGCCCGAGAACGGAAGGCGACGACGATGCCGGCCGAGAAGGCGTTGGCGGGACGATCTCGACGGGTTCGAGAGAGAGTGGTGGGAGATCGCCAGAGATAGGGATGTGTGGAAAATTTTGGGGGAGACCTTTGCCCAGCAGTAGGTTAATTAAAAAAAATGAATATTAGTGTGGCTGGGTATGCAGGAAGAGGAAGGCCGAAGAAGAAGTGGTTGGATTGTGTGAGAGATAATATGAATGTAAAAGGAGTGGATGCACAATTGACGAGTGATAGGCGTGAGTGGAAGAACAAGACATGTTGTGCCGATCCCACTTAGCGTGGGATAAGGTCAGGAAGATGATGATGATTTTATTTTTGGAGTGGAGACTCGAGTGGCCGTCCCATATAAATGTTATTCCTACAGCATTGATATTAACAGTGAAACAAAAAACTACGTCCTTGCTTTTATTTTCTACGTATCCTTGAAGTATGTTTTCTGTTTAGTTTAGTTCTTTGATCATTATTAATTGTATAACATCTTTGAGTAATCCATATCTCAGATCACCCAACTTCCCAATTATAGACTACAGGTGAATATCCTATAACCCAAACTTGAAACAAATCCTCTCCAATAACAACTTTACGCTATCGTTATAAAGTTCACTTTCCTATGTTTGCATCCAATCCAACTTCCCGAAATGCGGAAGCTAATTTGGTTATTGTTGCAAGAGCTTGTTATAACAGTATGGTTAGGAATATTCTGGAATTTGATAGAAAATACGAAACTTGAACGTTCTTTGTTGTGATAGGTTGAAAATCTATTACCATTTACGATTATTGGAAATACTTCCAAGCAAGCGGTATTGGAAAAGTTATTTATCTTTAGAATGAAAACTAGCTCTTCTTGCGGTTGTTACTAGTTACCCATTGTCTCTCAGGGTTACCTACTTCACTTTTTTGGAAAAGAAAAAAAACGAATATCATTCAAACCCGTTCAGCCAAAACATACCTACTAGGTAGGTACCTGCTAGACACTTTCAGATAAATATTTTACGTAATTCAAGCTCCGATGAAAATAGGTGGTCAGGGGCACGTCTAAATACATATTTGGCACATGCCCACTTCTACTCAATTAGAATATTGTTGAATCTTGTATGAATTCTTCAAGTCAATTCTTCCCACATCTAGGTGTCAGCTACTTTCCTCCTCTACGTGTGGTTTAATATTTTGCTTTTATCTCGATTGGATGCTGACCTAAATGGTAGACAGGCAACTTGAAAACACCGTCATTACGTTAGTAATTGAAGTGAACATGTTCCTCACCGTTCAGGAGGTTATTCCCGTTCGTTTTTTCGTTCGTCTGATGAATATTCGGACGTTTCTTACTACTAGCTACATTATGTTCGGTCGATAAGATCGACGTTAAAACACCAAATATTCCAAACCGAAAAATTGACCCTTGAAGTCAGAAACCTTAGTAAGAAACATCCGAATATTCATCAAACGAACGAAAAAAAGAACGGGAATACTTCCCCAGAGCACTTTTTAGCTCGTAGCGTAGCTTCTAGTGGTTTTCCAATCGAAGAGTTCAGACAATAGGAATTTAGCACTTAACCAGTTGAGCATCTAGTTAGATTCTCTAGTGAGTTGTGTGGGCCTGTACCTACCTAACATGTACTTTTAAAACCTCTAAGGGAATAGCCCATTACCAAAGTACCTGGAATACACAGATGGAGTTATTAAACGTGGTGTAATGCTATGACAGGTTTAACTCAAAAACTGTATGGCTACTACTAAGTTACACCCGTAATTTTACAATACGTTTATAGTACGTAAGTAAGTTTATATACATAGACTATGAATCGCATCATCTTTAATCTTTAAATATTAAATCAGATAAGAATCAAAACCCTCTTGTGCCCAATAAACGAAGAATTCCTAAAAATAAATTCGTAAGCGTTCTATTTCGCTAATCAACACCAATTGTAATCTCAACAACAGATTCAATGACACGCTTATTTAGAGCGGAGTGTAGTCAGCCCACTTGTCCTTTGGTTGGTTTTATCGTGTTTTCAATTTTACAGAGCCAACGGTTTTATAAGTAAATTGATTTCTGTTCGGAGTATTTTTTTAGATTTTGGTATTACATTATGCATCAATTATCCCACTCATATAATCCCATCCCATCCTACTCATATAATAAAGCTGAAAGTTTGTGAGTTTGTTTAGATGTTTGGATACTTGGATGTTTGTATGTTTGTGTAACGATCAGGCTCAAACGACGAAACAGTTTACAATGAAATTCGGTAAGGTGAAAGGTATAACTCCAGAATAGCATATAGGCTACTTTTTATCCCGAAAAACTTTCCTGAAAACCAAAAAATATGTAAAAGGATAACGAGAATATCGTATAAAAACTTTACAAAGAGAACTGCTCTAATGCCATGATAACCAATAACTTTTGACTTTTCAAAATGGCGATGTCATTTCGTTCTACTATGCTTTGAACAATTTTAAAGACAGCAAATCCAAAAATGAATTCAGTGTTCTTGAAGGTTGGATTAAAACGAGGTAGTTCTATCTCTAAAGTTTGTATGACGAAACAATGCGCAGACGAAGTCGCGCCCGGGTCCACTCTGGTACACTACAGGTAGTTTTCGCTGGTGTGTGTATCGACGTAATGTAGTGTAAAATCACACTCGGTCCAAATTTTAAATTCAAAAATATTTCTTTTAGACCGGAATCACTATCAAAGGTGGTTTTTCCCTCATAAATCTTTATCTGATGATGATAGTGCGGTCTAACTGATAATTATTGCTCTTGAACTTATTCTTTATAATCATCATGATGAACTTCACCTTCCGACCCGTGTCGTGTTATCATCGACAAACCGGGATGTTGGTGAACTTAGCAGATCATTGTCCAGCAGATCAAATTTTTTTGTGAGTTCTTATCGCATGCAGATGAGTTCTATAGTTCCTGATACTTTTTAGAAATAGTTCTGGCGTTTTCACCTACTAAAAGACCATGGTCAAAATGATCTGCCAACTTCCCGTAGCAGATCATTTGTGGCAGATCATAATAAAAAGTGAGTTCTTTTCGGGCCTCAGCCATTGTTTACACAAACCTCTAACTTATTTGAAGAAAATTTTATCAACAGATACAGCTTCCTGTACAAATAATAAACAAACATTATGATAACGCTTGGTTGATAAGCGCGAACCAAATATTTGCTGTAGCTCGACTTGTGGTAAATAGGAAACGATCGAGTCACCGAGACAGTTTCAATTTACTTGATGTTGGTTTCGAGTGGCTTTGACGAAACCTGGTTTCAATTTCAGCGGTATTTTTCTGAAATGCTAGTAAAGGCGACTTTATAAGCTTATTTTTGTTTTTTGTCTTTCGTTATAATTGAACTCGCAACTAGCCTGCTATTAATTCTGACTTCCGCGCAATGTCGGTATGTGCAATTGTAAGTAGGTAGGTATGTTGGTGGACCTGTATTTACCAACAAAAAATCTAATAAATAATTTATTATTGGAACAAAGTTCCTTTTCGGATGCTGTCGAAGAAAAAAAAACTGAGGCTGGAAAAAAAATTGTTCCATTTTACCGTCACGACACATGTATACACAAATCGTCACTGTGCGAAATGCGCAGCCACGACACAGTCCATAGATTATTACATTGTTAGTACGGAAGAGCGTTTCTAGGATACCTAATTGACAAGTAATTTATTATATTCCCAGTATAGGAAAGTACTCTTTGCTTCGTTCCAACAGAGTGTTCTAAACACCCACGTACTTTTTTATTATTTTAATTACAACCCAGTTTCTAACTAACTGAACAAAATACCCATATTTAGGCTTGGCTAATTCAGATCTAGGTTACTCAGAAATTAAAAGTATTTAAAAGTGCACAAAACTGTCGTGACAGCATCTCTACATCTGTCAGACATTTATCGCGGATTTTTTTTTTGCTTTTTTTCTATTCGTAGGTCATACGCATTTATTCAAGCGATCATATTGTCTCGTCATTTTCCTAGCCCACGCTTATTGTGATACAGAAATTTACCTTTCTGACGGTGCCCACACTTGCCCACATCATCCCACTTGAATCATCCGGTCCATAAACTTTTGATTCATGATCAGTAGGATGCGTTTTTGAGTTTTTATTAGAATCGTCATTGTGTTGGAGTTGCTATATCTGGAAAGTTCTGTAAATCAAAACAAAAAAAATAAGCTATCATACAGTTATGCAGTGCCTATTAGGCATCTTTTTGGGTTCTGACTTCCCACAGAATATATGCTCTTGCTGTTAAGTTTGAGAAAGCAAAAGGCAAGAATGGTATGCCAGAATGGGTATCGTGTCGTGTAAATAGCTCGTGATGACTCTAATGCCCGCCTTCCACTGCGAGCGGAGCGGGCTCCGTACGGACTCCGTTTAACTCGCAACGGCTTTCTTCATAGAAGTGCTTCCACTGTGAATGAGCGGACGGAGCGGATCAAAAGAGTACAAAGAGTTACAAAAGTGGTCACAGATTTTGAGCGGATTTCTAACGGACTCCGTAAGGACGCAAAATTTCATACAAATGCTTCCACCGCAAGCGAGTAAGTGGTATGGATTTAGCGAGTCAAAACTCTTTCTTAGTGGAAGTGTAGGTACAACTATTTTTACCTACTCCAGTCCGCTTAGATCATTAGCTCAGTTTCCGCTCATTACTCTTTTTTAGTGGAAGGCGGGCATAAAGGTTCTATGCAGCTGTGAAACCAGGCTGGGCAAAATGTTGAGTGGCGCCCAGAAAAATAATAGTTTATCATTTATCTGGTGGCGCCACGACCCAGTGACAAGGTGACGCGGCAGACCAAAACGAAGATTAGACCAGTTTTGGACGACTTAGATAATTATGAGTCTGGAAAGATGGTCGCCTTTATAGACTTTTATAAGTACCTAGTCTTCTTCATTGATGATTGAGAGTGTTATCATCAAAAAATTAACCCACGTCCTTCACCATCAGTATATTTTTTCCAAAATCTGTGAATGCAGCTCAAATATTTAAAAAGTTAGGGAAGGTCTCATATGAACGTTTTCCTGTAGCTACAACGGTTAAGGCCCTTCATGTCCCGTCTCAAAAATCCAACCTGTATAAGTAATCGTCTTTGCCCAGCTTCTTTTTCTTGTTGTGTCATCAAAGTCGAGACAAAATGGTAGGTCAGATTTTAACCTATATCACACAGTATGATCTAGCTCGGAAGTAAGCAGAGCTTGTGATACGGGTACCTACTACGTGACTGATATAGGTACTACATTCTACTTTTGTGGTTGTAAATACAAACATACTTATTATACATAGAAAACACCGAGACAAATATTTGTAGATCATACATACAAACATTGGCCCCGCCGCGGGGATCGAACCCGCCACCTCTTGCGTCGCAGGCGGGCCTTCGCCCACTGCGCCACAGTGGTCGTCAATTTGAACACTCTTCAGAGTATTTCGCTTCAGTTATTACTTTCTGGAGAGACGCTAGAGTTCCCGGAAAACTATAAACCATTTCCAGTTATAAAGCACGGTAACAATATGTCAGAACATAGCAAATAGCCAATCTTGATAAAATGCATTTTGTCGTGCATCTCGGCCTGAGGTCACACCGAAATCAAACAATATAAAGTACTTAAATAGAGGAAATAGAAGATAAGATATTAGATTTTATTTTCAACTAACAAGCTTATGTGCTATTTCAGACTAATTAAGGTACTTCTACTTCAGGCACTACTAATGTTTCAAATTCATCCAAATTCATTCAAATTTTGCGTAAAACAAGTAACAAACATCCATTTACAGTTTTAAATCCTCACAAACTTTTGCATACAAAATATTAGTATGCTAAGAATGTTTTTATATGCCTACAATCATCATTTTCCTGCCTCTTCCTTTTTTTCCACACCTCCAAATCTCCAATACTATGTCAGAAATAGTCATAGCATAGTGTATAATAATAATAATAACATTGTTAACATTGTTTCGGCGGGTGTCATAGTTCCCATAGTTTCCCCAGTACCCAGTCCACTACTATCCCACCCCATAGCCCGGTAATTAGTTTTCCATATCCTCAATAGTTCTGCACAAACCGGAGACTGTTACTGAATGCATTTTTATAGTGTTGAAGGGATAGTAGCCGGTATGTGTCTCCATCGCACAAGATCAAAATTGTCAAAAAGGCCTCTGTGTGTTGGCTTCAGCCCCATGCATGCCTATCAAAGGTCCGGGACACTATAGTTCCGTGATGTTAAACTTTGACAAACAAAATAATAATAATAATAATGCTGGACTTTCCACACAGCATCATCTAGCCCCAAAGTAAGCAGAGCTTGTGTTATGGGTACTAGAATGACTGATAAACTACTTATATACTTTTTGTTTGTAAATACATACATATTATACATGTATTGTAGTGTAGATACGAGTATGTGTGTTACTGTTGAGTGTAGGTCATTTATTTATTTGATAACTAACAAGTGCACAAAAACGCCAATTATGTTGATAAAACATGCTACAAAAATTATTTCTCGGAAATAATTAATACCGCAATAACAATTGTAAAATGGTGTAATCAATTAATCATAAAGTAGCCGCAGGCGCATCATCGCCCCAGTTAGAGGACAACGCTTCTCCGCTGTGCAGATAATAATGCAACTCATGTTTATTTTGCCAGCCACTGTAGGTACATCAATGACAGTTTGGAAGTTGGGAACATAAAATATAAAGATAATATATTCCTATTATCTAACCTGGCAGAGGTTGGAAGATGTCACACAAAGTTCCCAACATCCAACCTATGGTGTGAAGCTAGGTTCGAAGATAGGAATAAGTCATTATTGGGCCAAATATTGATAAATTTTGAAGTAGGTATTTATTTAGACTATTATTTTTATGGTGCACGAAAGAAGCTTCTTTGAGGCTCATTTATCTCCTTTACTTATGAACTAAAGTCACGACAAAAAGAAGAAGAATTAGTAGGTAGACAGGTACTTATACACCACACATTTTGAGATTTTTAAAATGCTTACATCTATGAAAAACTGTAAGTAGACCTACTCTCTAAAAAGTTTCAACCATAGTGTCGATTGCCTATATTAGCTCAGTTGGTAGAGCGTCACCACGGATAAGCGATGTTTAAATAAAATAAATAAATAAATAATGCTGGACTTTTCACACAGCATCATCTAGCCCAAAAGTAAGCAGAACTTGTGTTATATGGGTACTAGAATGACTGATAAACTACTTATATAAGTACTTTTTGTTTGTAAATACAGACATATAATACATAGAAACATTTGTCCCGCGGCGGGGATCAAACCCGCAACCTGCGTCGCAGGCGGACCTTCGCCCACTGCGCCACAGAGGTCGTCAAATCCCGCATGAGTTCTAAGACTCGACGACCTCTGTGGCGCAGTGGGCGAAGGCCTGCCTGCGATGCAAAAGGTTGCGGGTTCGATCCCCGCGGCGGGACCAATGTTTGTATGATCTGCAAATATTTGTCTCGGGTCTGGGTGTTTCTATGTATAATATGTATATATTTACAAACAAAAAGTATTTAAGTAGTATATCAGTCATCTAGTACCCATAACACAAGCTCTGCTTACTTTGGGGCTAGATGATGCTGTGTGGAAAAGTCCAGCATTATTTATTTATTTATTTATTTAATACTTATTATGTGGGATATATAGATAGATGCACATTTATTTGGCAACACACATGATGGAGGGATGCATTTTAAAAGTGTCTTGGAGAGACGTTCGTTTATTTACATCTACCGAGTGCATGTAATAAGGCACTATCCCTCACCGGCTCTACCAGTGGTCTTCGAGTAATCCTTATCTATACTACACGCTCTTGACCACAACACTCAAGGGGCAAGAAGGCGGACGGATTTATACCACTAGCTCCTAGACTAGATCAGGGTTACTACATCTACACAACATTTTACCTACTATCTAATACTTATATAAAATTCTCGTGTCACTGTTTTCGTTGCCATACTCCTCCGAAACGACTTGACCGATTTTGATGAAATTTTTTGTGCTTATCCGGTATCTATGAGAATCGGCCAACATCTATTTTTCATCCCCCTAAATGTTAGGGGTAGTCCACCCCTAAATTTTTTATTTTATTTTTTAGACAAAATTTTTAATTTCTATTTTTTTATGATACAACATACAAAAATACATACAATCCTCAATTTTCACCCTTCTACGATCAACCCTTATTTTTTAATAGCGATATAATGGAAAAACAACGTTTGCCGCGGGTCAGCTAGTATTTTATAGAAACGAATCTTAGATGTTCGTTAGTATGGTAACACTTATTGTATCGCTGTGTCACACGCGTTTATCTGACTGACTTGGACCAGTTGACCTATCTTTAGATAGCTTAGATAGCTAGAAAGAAACTGCAGCAAATGCAGACAAATGCTAGCGTAATAAGCTGAAATGTGGTAAAAATAATAACATTTTGCGTATGCGTTTCTCGCTCTAAGTAATACTTAATTTAAAACTAGACAACCCTATCTTAGCTAGACTAGTCACGCAACTTCCAGCCTTGCACCTCAAGTATAAGATTTAATTCCGCTTGAACTAGATGTAATAAATCTTAGGGTGCTCAACACTTCACTGCAATTCTGAAACTTATTACTATAGATATAGGAAATTATTTGCAACACTTGGCATGCTTGTGATCATGTATCATGTGGTCGGAGGTATTTATTTATAGTTGAAGGACATTACTTTTAAATTACTGGTTTTTCTTGGTAAATCAAGTAAATTATTCACTTCTGTTCCACACATAAAATACATTATTTTTATAAATAAATACTGGGCAGTTTGGAATTGAACCCACGAACCTAGGATAGATAGTCAAAGCACTATTTATCCAATTTAGCAACAACGAAATATCATGCTCAAAATAGCATTAATAATTTACAGAGGACTTAAATATTTGAATTGGGTTCAACAAATAAATTTAAAAATATTTATGTAATTTTTTTTTGTTTTGTTATGAAAATCCCGAGAAAATCGATCATGACTTCTTTCAATTGATTGTTTCTTCTTGTATAACTTAGTCCATTCGTAGCTTTGCTGCGATTGGTGGAACGTCTGTACTCCGTGAAAATAATTATGCAACATTTCTAATAAATCAATAAATGATACATTTTTAGGTAAAACCTTAAATCAGCTTAGTTATTAAATTGATACGGTCAAACGTCTATTTACAACCCGAAAATGAGGCCTTGTCAGTTTGTGTAGTTTAAAATGAAAGACCCAATATATTAGGCAATGTGGGTTGGCAAGTTAAGCCTTTAGGAAAATCCTTTGTCCTGTCGTGCTTAGAATTTGTAGGGAGTTCTGGTTTTATGAGTTGGGAAGTCATTATAAGCATTAGAACTTCTGTTCTAAAGAACTTACGCGCTTCCTAAACATCGGTTTTCTAAGAAGTTAATAGACTTGATAAAGAATTTCACGCAAACAACAAAAAGATGGCAATTACTTTGACCTTCCAGCGTTACAATTTTTTTCCAGAATTGTTACTATTCCCTACGACCCCACTGGTTTGCGTAGGGCGGTTTTTCACACAGCATCATCTAGCCCCAAACTAAGCAAAGCTTGTACTAGGGGAACCAGATAACTGATATACTACTTATATACTTCGTGTTTGTAAATACATATACATAGAAACACCTAGACCCGAGATAAATACTTGCAGATCATACAAACATTTATCCCGCGGCGGGAATCGAACCCGCAACCTTCTGCGTCCCAAGCGGGCTTTCACCCACTGCGCCTCAGAGGTCGTCAACTAACAATTTCGTGAGTGAACAACCAGAATCACCAATTACCTATGCGATTAGGCAAAGAATTCCTCCCACATTCATCACTGATGAAGGATAAAATCAGCTTATCAGTGTAAACTTCCTTATTAGCATTGACTGAACTGTGAAGTAATCTGAATTAAGCAGTCTGTCCTTGCTAGTACAGTAGGTATACCTAATTGTTCTATCTCAAACAGGCGAGGTGGTCTTCTGTGTGTAGATTTGTTTCTGTGTGCGTTGCGTAAGCGACACACAGCGCACACAGGAACCAACGTGAATGTGCGTAACGCGCAACGTACACACAATCAACACCAACCAGCCTTTGTTACAGCACAGCCTTTTTGAGATAGAAAAACTGTACCTGTGTACTAACTGATACGTATTTTGTGTCCGCAATAGTGATATTTTGAAGGTAATTGCGAAAGTCATTGAACAGACACCATCTTTTGTTCATATTTCACTCTCAAACATTCCGTACCCGAAACTCCACGTCCACGTAATCTGTGACTCCACTACGCCTTGGAATGCCAGATCTACCACAGATTATAAAGAGTACGAACTTCTCAGTACTGTCCCAAAGCTTAGAAGACAAGTCATCGATTGAAATGGTGATTGATATTCCTAGCGAGAAGCACTTAATATTACCAAGCGGTTCTTCGCAGTCGCTTCGTTAATGGTAATACCTAACAGGTGGGACTTTACTGGCGTCGATAAGTCAGACGTCACTTTATAATCCTACTAATTATAAAAAAATTGGTTGTCTGTAAAGTCGGTTTACTGACGATAGTTGAACGTGACAACGTCTACGCATCGCTCACTCAAGTAGGAGAGAGAAGGATGTCTAACGCTGCCGAACGCAAAGGCCGATTGTGCTTCTTTGTCGCTCGTTCCGCGCTCTCGCTTGCACTTCAAGCCTTACATGGAACGCCTCAGAGCGAGGTAACGCCGCATGAAGGTAACGTCATGTATTTTCGTGCGTACAGCCGGCTCTATCGAATTATAAGACGTTGACGTCAAAAGGTTTTGGGTATGTTTAGACAGGCATTCATTCAGTAGGACCGCTGGGATCACTTAGAAAAGTTCTAAAACTAGGTGATTCTACGCCTGTTCTTTCGCGACGTAGGTTATTAATATTAGTTTTTCTCTCCGAATCCGAATCCGAAGATTCGATTGGGATTCAACATCGTCATTCTATTGACAAGCGCGACACATCACTAACAAGTGCAGAAATACATTCAAAGGGGGGAATTCAATAACTTTTTTTCCGTCAGGTGTAGTTACAGTTAGCCTTTTATTACACCCTTCTAAAGAAACCAGGCCCATCACTCCATTAGGTTATAACCGACCTTTGCGTCCCCAACACCTTTTCGTAAAATGTCAGCGTAATTACTTTGGTAACGAACAGGAAACTCAAACTGGCCACTTGTGTAATTATATTGCATAAGTTTTAAATGTCGTTGAGGGTTTTAAAGGGCAGGGCTATTACTTTTTACTTACGATGAAAAAGTTGCTGCCTTATTATTATTTTCTATAAGTTCCACATTCGCAGTGGATTAGTTTTTAGTTTTAGTTTAACCTTATTAATTTTTCAACTGATTTTATTTTTTGTTTTGAATTTAATCAAGTTTAATTTTAATTTTAAATTAGTTTCTAGCTAGTCATCAGTTCCTATATTTTTACTACAATGTATGCCAATTATAGGCATGCACAACAATGCCTATAATTGGCATATATTCTATTAAAAAAGACTCATAAAATGTTAATAATAATGTGAATTATGTATGCTGTTGGTGTTGCCTAAATAAATAAAATAAAATAAAAATTAATATTCTAATAACCTTCAAATTAACTAGTCAAATCAGTACTTACTTTTATTGTATTCATTTAATATTAGGTATTACTTAAATTTACTTTTTTTGTCCTTTAGTTTTTTGTATAAACTGTATTATTATCATCATAAACAACAACTTATGTTTTGACTTTTAAAAATTCATCATATTCTAGTTCAATAAAATATTTAAATTGAACGCTCTACATGCTACCCCAGACTAATATGCTACGAAATCTGCGAAGCAAAAGAAAGCGATAGAACAGGGAGCGGGCTTGAAGAAACCAACCTTGAAGGTTAGTTTTTGGTAAATGTATTGTTTTTTAAAAAGTCATAGAACAAAAGTTGTTGTTTATGATGATAGTAATACAGTCCTGAGAGGTTACCGGTGTTTTATAAATAACTAGCTGGTACCTGCGACTTCGTCAGCGAAATAACGTATAACGCCATCTGTTGTTTTTAACTGGAACTTCCAACTCCGCATACAAACTTTCAACCCTTATTTCACGCCCTCCATGATTAATATACTTATAGTTTTTTTCTGTCATAAGAACCTTCTCCTGACAATAACAAACACAACAAAAAAAATTTACGAAATCGGTCCAGCCGTTCACGCGTGATCCCGTGACCAAGGGAAAAAGCGATTAATTTTTATATATAAGAAGATGTATAGTCCACAAGTCCTCTGTTACGATGACTTAGGTAATTCTTTGTTTGTACAACTCGGTTTCCTGCGATACAGGTTTACACCTCGTGCGGGGACAATCAGTAACTTAATGTAATTGGTATAGTTTTTATTTGGTGAATAAAGTTATTTGTATATGTAAATCGGTCCGTTGGGAGGTAACAAACTTTCAGATACTTAGATCACAGCGGTTTAGATTTTAGAACGTTTTCTGTAAACGGATACATCTTTTTAAAACGGAGTGGTGGATACATATTATATAAATTTTAGCTGTTTAAATTTTTCAGAAATGTATAGTGTACCTATACATATTTTTGAAAATTATGATCTGTATACATCTTATTGGCCGTGACTGTACCCACCTACCTACTCTAAACAAAACTTTGACTATCTATCAGATAAAATACCTACCTATCTAATGGTTCTTATATTTAGGTAATGTTGGAAAAAATAAACAGAAGTTAATGCATTTCTTTTTTTGGGAAAGTCGAAATGTGTAAATATCGGACTAAAAGGCTCAGTAGTCCTGATCTGTATTGATCATCATCATCGGACTGATTTTATTTTATTTTATTTATTTTATTTTATTTATTAAGGATACCCAACACGGGTGTACACCTTACATACAAGAGTTAAAACAAAATGTCTTAGGTCTAGTGTTCCCATAATTATAGGGTATCACAACATGCGTAAAAGAGGGCACAACAACTTATTTCTAGATAGGTAACAGAGATAAAAATATAGGTAACTTAATATACAATAATTAAAAGGTAGTCAGAGCGTCAGATAGGTGGTCGTATAATGCGAGCCAAATGTTTCTACCTATCTACTTAGGTAAGTATGGTCATACTTGTGGAGTACAGTTTATATCAGGATTAGTACTGATGAGACTAGGCCGATCATACATCGTAATCTCAGATCATGCTAAAATATGTTTGTTCGTGAAAACTCATCTTGTCAAAATGTGAAGACTTATAAAAAATAGTAACAAAGTCTATGGCCTTGTATGACCGGTGTATGACGGTGTAGGCCTTGGACTGGCTTAAGGCTAAATAGCCCATTGTACTGACCAATTTGCTTACGTAAGTGTGTGGGAAAATTTACATAGATTTTCATGAGGCCCGGATTATTATAGTTGAACAATGTGGTCATAGTTTTGTTTGTATGAAAATAGGATGACTGTATCAGCAGCCTTATTAACTTGAAAAACATTCCCATTTGTCAGCCCAATAGAGCTCAACCAATCACATAATAGGGAAATGACAATTGAAGTCCAGAATGGGTTTCGAATGTCAAAATGAAGCCCATGTCCTTTACCAGTGGAATTGCACAATAAGGCCCCTGCTCTAATCATTATGATTCGAGTAATATGTCCTTTAAAATATATATAATAATAACCTTTAAAATGTAATCGTTAGTAAACATTATGCTTGTTTGCCATTGCTGCCTAAATTACTGTTCACTTTGTGCAAATCGTAAAAAAACCGGATCAGGACTAAGATACAGTCCTGTAAGGATCTTGATCCTGTTTCAAGTCAAGTCAAAGTAAAAAAAAAATATTCAGTAGGATCGCTTGGAATCAAAGTCAAAGTCAAATTCAAAAAGCATTTATTCAGTAGGACCGCTGGGATCACTTTGAAACGTCTTAAAACTAGGTGATTCTACTCCTGTTCCTTCGCGACCAATACCGTGAAGAACCAGGGCAACAAACACAGCTTGGGGCCTAGCTTTTTTTAGGTGATCCATCTTAGATCTAAACTTAGACTAATTTCTATCACCTATCATTAGTTTACAAAACTGGCTGTGAGACATGGCCTCATACGCAGATGAGTCCAGCATGAGTAAATATCATAAATATTACAATCAACGATAGCTATTCGAGTAGTATTTCGGTCGAAAAATTGATTCTATGAAATGTTATTTCGGTAGATTCGGAAAACGCAATTAAGTATTCGTGCTTCAAATAGCTTCGCAAAACGCGTTTCCCAGATATAAAATGTTTAGACGGAACAGTTTATATTTTATTCATCGAAGTTTAGATTTGCATAATTTTGTTTTCAGTCACTGTGCTCGGGGGAATTAACGTCGAGACATTTGCTAAAATACTAGTCAATAATCCACTTTTTTATAGAAACCACCTTGGTAAGTAGGTAAGTATAAGATTTTATCTTAGGCATTTTACAACCTCAGTTACCAGCTACTATAAGTACCCTAACTGTAGTAGATAAGAATAGAGTAAATGTCATTTTAAGCCCATCGCCGTACTTTATCTTATTTTAAGTTTTTTCACAATATTTTCCTTCGGCTTCCTGTGTGTGTGTGTGCTTTCTTTCGCAGTTTAAGGGATCGTGTTAATGTCATATAACTTTTTTCTTTGCCGTAAAATATAGGCTTTATTTATAGACGTGATGTGAAGTTACGCTGAGTGAAACTTAGGAGTAACCATACAATTTTCGGACTTTAAACCTGGCGTAACTTTACACTACGTTAATTTAAAATGGCCATATAACATATAGACTAACCCCCTTTAGTTTCAGACGCATCATTTGACCAAATCACCGTTTTGTTCGTCTTCACAACCACATAATCTCACCAATAAAGTAAGCCTCCGTAAACGGCAACCCTAAACTAAATGGATAGATTTATAGCAGTATTACTTACGGAAACCTTAATTTGAGATAATTGGTTCCATTTGGCTTTATCGCTATATTTGCATTTCAATTAAATTGTTATTGCGAAAGAAATTAGCTGATATTGAGGTCAATGGCAATTAAATAAATAACATCCAATAGTCACCGTAGAACTTACGTCCCTATTTACCAAGACTACTTACTTCTACGGAAGAATAGAGATAAAATTGACATTTGAGTTTAGGCAAAAATATTATTTTCTACAATCGCGATATTTTACCTTAGAGATAGGGAGTAGGTACATGGAATGCCGGCTGATCCCAAACTGGTATAACAGGTCTCCCTTCTTTTCTATGACATGACATTATTACATTTTCTTCCATTGATTTTTTTTTACTTTCGTTCAAATTGATTAGGTGTTATGTGCACGCATAAAAAACTTTCACTTTTATACATATGTGCCTATTACTTACCTACTTACGAGTAGTTCATTCGTGACCATTGATGTTGCCTGCAACGTAATTTTATGACTTGTGGTATTATCAAGAAGTGAAGTGAGAGAGAAGAAGAAGAAGACTATGCTAAGATGTTACTGATTGGGCGGTATAGTCGCTCAGCGACAAAGCCCTTTTCTTTTTATTGTTAAATAAAAATAAATAAATAAATAATCATTGGCAGCTCTAAATAGCCCCCTTCTGAACATTAAGTCCTCCCTCAAACGCAATTCCTATGCTGTTATCATCCAAGTTTTTCCTCCTTCATCCACAGACATCTTGAAAGGACTTGGTATCTATATTTCCACACCATTACTTACAACCACAGCGTTAATCTATTCTAATTCTAATTATTATAAAGCTGAAAATTAGAAGATTAGCGAGTTTATATGTCACACAATCCAAAACGCAACGATAGCGCGATCTAATTTGTTCTGTGTCGCCATCTATTATGGGGCAAAATGTTTGTCTGTTTGTTACCAATTAACGCCTAAACCACTGAACAAGGCTTAAATATGACATGGCTAACCTATGGCTGAGGCCGAGATGGCGCTATTATTGCATTTTTAAAAGTTTCAGAAGATACTTGCAGTTTTTAGTTCTATTTAGAGGTTTTCAAGTATTTTATTTTGCTGACGAAGTCGCGGGTACCTGCTAGTTGACTATACACATAGGGACTCGCGACTGCTAATCTAGTCCTGCTAGGTAAAGATGATTGAGCCTGATTCAGGTACTTTATTCAAATGAGGCGGCACCAGCTCCTCGCGCCGGAGATGAAGCGATTTAGTATTCCAATCGTGTGCGTGCACGGAAACCGACTACCGTCCCACACGGGTACACCATAGTATAGCTACTTTAACTAAAGCGAAGGACGAATTAAAATAGGATGACAACTGGATTTCCAGGGCTTGATTAACAATCTCAGATCTTAAAGTAAAAATCAAAAACTATCAAAATCACGATCTTCACGAGCCAGATGTTTCTAATAATCCTTCGCGACACAAATTAATTTCTTAGACAAGATCCACTTAAGGATACCTAGTGGTAGTGGTGGGGTAGGTTTGGCACATCCCACATTTATGTATTTTTTTAGCCCAAAGAAAGTGAAGTACCTATTCCCGAGGGACTGCAGATACTACCTAGTTTAATAAAGTCATGTATCTGTATGGCGATTCACACTTAATTCCAATGCATAGGTTCGATGAAGTTCTACGAAAAGTAATGTTTACAATGGAGAATCGTCGACTTTCGAAGTAGTTCATCGAATTAGTAGTGCATTTATGTGTCGAAAATCTGAATGAAATATGAATCGCCATGCTGATCGTGATAAAGTAAAAGTCAAAAACCATTTATTCAGTACGACCGCTGGGTATCACTTAGAATAGTCTTAAACTAGGTGATTTAACCTACCTACTCCTGTTGCTTCGCTACTAATACCGTGAAGAAGGCTTCAAACACGGTCCTAGCGCACTTTTAGGTGATTCAATTTAGAATTAATTATCAGTTATCCTACTGGCGTGTGGCTGTGGCAGGCAGTTTAACTGTGGGAGGACCAGTCTCCAATGGATTTGCACGTCACAGTGACAACGTATACTGGTTACAGCTCAAGGCTCTAGGATTATGACTGCGTCCGGTTGCTTGGATGGCATTGAATTATACCTATACCTAGTCATTTTATAACTAGCTTCAAGAATAATTGTGAGGGTTCCAAAGAAAGAATCCTTTTAGTTTCGTCTGTTTGTTTGTGCCCTTATCGACCCTTAGTATAATTCAAATCCAAAAATTATGCTTATGTACGTTATAGAATCCGAAATTAGTCAAACAAAACAGTCAAAAACATTTTTAGGGTACCTTCAGGTAGGTCAAAAATATACTTTCACAAGTAAAAAAAACATTTGGCCTCCCTATTTCACAGTAATACGATTACGAAGGGCTCGTGGTCGTGCTTAGATCGCCGTAGTTAAGCAACGTTCGAAACGGTCTGTAAGTGGATGGGTGACCGCCAGTAGCATTTTCATCTGAGCGCTTCCGTTCTTCGGAGGGCACGTTAAATTGTCGGTCCCGGCTATTAAAGTCGTTAAGCCATGATGGAGGCCTTAAGGCGGCCTAAAAACTCCGTCACTAGAGTTGGCCACTGACTCATACGAATTTACTAATACGATTTATCCATACTAATATTATAAATGTGAAAGTAACTCTGTCTGTCTGTCTGTTTGTTACGCTTTCACGCCCAAACCGCTGAACAGATTAAGCTGAAATTTGGCATAGTTAAAGGTTGTATCCCAGGGAAGGACATAGGCTACTTTTTATTCCGAAAAAATGAAAAAATCCCGAGGGACCGCGGGCCACACCGCGGGAGCGCAGCTAGTAATGTTTATTATTGCAACCGTTATTCAGCACAATACAGTGGTGGTCTTAACGCCAATAATAGTTTAACTTCTCTCCCATTGTTAAGTTCTCGTTATAACTCTCCTAGTAGATACCGGATTGTCGGTAGTTAAAAATAATGTAAACAAACGAATTTTGTAGTGGAACTCCCACGTTGAAGTACTTTGGAACAACGCTTGTTTTTCGTTGACCTACTTAACACGTTGGCTGCCATACGAATATATTCGTAGTAAAAAAAACCTATACCCATTGCCATCCCTACAAAATCATCACTACGAGTATTTACGTAGCTAGCAGCACATCTTAGCTAACTCTGAAAAAATATATATATGAAAGTGTTCTCATTTTATTTTGTAAGTTTCATTTCCAATGCCAACCGATCGATTCCCGTCCTGTTTACACTGCCAACGCTTTTAATTTTGTAGGTAGCCTCAACTAAACATTTATGTATAAACTCGTAGCTGGCGCTGGATCCTAGATACGTTGCTAAGAATATACTCGTAGTTGGCAGCCAACGTGTTAAAGGAATCCTACTAATATTATAAATGCGAAAGTCTGTGTGTGTGTGTACGAATGTTTGTCTTCGCGTATCTCCGTGACGACTTCACCGATTGTTATGAAATTTAGAAGGTTGATAGCATAAGTTCTGAAATAACATATATAAAATTTTCGAAAATCAACCCTTAAGGGTTCGGGGTGTACATACAGGGTGTTAAAGTTTATATGAAAAAAAATATTCCTTGCTGCGATCTACTCCAAACTCGGTATAAATAAACTTTATAGTAAATGATGAAATTCGTATTTTTTATTTTTTCTAAACAATCCCTAGGTGTGGTGCAAGGCAGTTTCAAAGTCGTAATATTCGAAAGTATGTGTGTGCGAATGTTTGTCCTCGCGTATAGGTAGTTCTATCTCCAGAGTATGTATGACGAAACAATGCGTAGAAGTCGCGCCCGGGTCCACTAGTATTTTTATAAGTTCAACTCGAGTCCCATGCTATTTAGGGAAACCTAGGCAAATTTAATGTAACTTTTAGTATCTAGTTTTACTTTGCCATAACTTTCTATGAAGGTAGGTATCTAATACCTACCTTCATACATATATTATTGTATGCCCAGGATGGGTAGACTGTTGATACCTACTTAGATAAATACTATCATCTTTGCAACACAGTTTGAACAATAACTTTTTCTTATTTCTTATTAAACCTAGTTTATTTGGCAAAAAATGCCTTTACGTTAATAGGTATTCCTTCCCTTAGTGATTGGCTTAGTAATTTGACCTCCTTTCGGTGAGAACACGATAAAATAAATTTATCGTTTTTAATATTGTTTTTATTATAACTTAGTAGTACGGTTAATATAAAATATAAACAAAACAAACTTAGTAGGTACGGTTAATAAACCAGGATCGTATTCTATATAGTTAAGTAAAAACAAACAAAACCTCCAACAACAAACTTTTAAAACTTGTACCAACAAATAAGTCTAAAAGAGTTTGAACCAAAAGATGATAACAAAATAACCTAAGTAAAAACGCCGTCGGCTTTCCATTAGTTTGAAATTTTGATAACTTAAAATACGAAACTGAAAATATTATTTTTACAAAGTCGTCTATAGAAGGGGAATTGGGTGTTGTGTGGTTATATAGGTGTTTGAGAGAATTTTAACTATCTAAAACCGCATTTTGTAACAAGAATATAAGTACGGCTTTTGCAAAACTTACAGTAAAAACTAGCAAACAAAAATATATTCCAAATTCAAGTAACATAGTCACTAGGGACTACAGTCTCTGGGGGTTATTCGCGTTAGTTTTTTCGTTCGTTTGATGAATATTCGGATGCTTCTTACTACGAGCTACATTGTATTCAGTCGATAAGATCAACGTTAAAACACAGTTCTAACCTAGGACCAAATATTCCATACCGAAAAATTGGCCCTTGAAGTCAGATATCGTAGTAAGAAACATCCGAATATTCATCAAAAGAACGAAAATAGGAACGGGAATACGGCCCCTGATATGACATAATAGCAAAATGTAATCGTCATAATGCATTGTACACTCGTGCACACAACGCTACAGCTTTAAAGTCAGTAGGAGTTTTTTTAATACCATTCAAACGAATTGTATGTCTAGATTCCGATATCCGAGATAAGAATATCAATCATTCAAAAAATAATTTTGTAACTGAACCCAGTTATATGCGCAAAAATTTAAATCTTTTTGCCGTTTGATTTTTCCATTCTTAACTTTATTGGACACCGAATATGGTTCAATATTAGTTCACATATTTTACATTCTGTGACAAAAGCGCCGAGTACTCTAGCTTTTTCAATTTTGATATGTTTTCAGAATACCAATTTCGATATTCAGACTGCTAAAATGTATTTATTGAGCGCAGTTGGTCAAATGCAATCGAAAATATTGTATTTTAATTAGACATTAAAATCATTTTATATCACTACTAGCTGTCCGCCCCGGCTTCGCACGGGTTTATTATAGGTATTTAACAAAAATTTAATAACAACATGGCGGTCCCGGAGCGAGATGTATGATCCTTTAAAGTTTAGAGGTTAATATGTAGGTAAGGTCTAAGGTAGGTAGGAGTATTGAGCAGTAAGGCAGGTTTGGACACCATCGGCAAATCCCCGTGTTATGCCGGCCATACACCATCATGCCAATCCACCCCCATACATGGTCAATTCTAACTGATCAAATTCCAATTTGACGATAGGCATGACGGTTTATGGCCGACTTGACACGGGGGTGTCCAAACCTCCCTACTGCCCAATGCTCCCCTACCTCCCAAATATATTTCATTGATATATTACCACTCCCCTCTCCGATTCCATAGTTCCCAGACACTTTTTAAACTATCATGGTTTTCAACATTTTTAACACAGTTAACGGGATATTTACCATGATTTAATGTTTTTTTGAGTTTCCCGATATTTCGGCGCAGTTGCATACGCCATGATCAATAGTATCTATAGTATTAATCATGGTTAATATCCCGTTACCTGTGTTAAAAATCCCAGACACTTGTCCTACCGTACTAACTGATATTTATTCTGTGGTCGCGATGTATCTTACATTTTTAAACTCATGATAACTTTTGAATAAAATGTACGATTTCAATCATTCAAAAAGTAATCGACGGGTACTGAAACAGCCTTTACTACGAAGGAATTTATTTGGATAAGAATAAATACCAAAATAAGAATAAGAATAACGTGGTCTGCTTTTGGTCGGCATTTTTATTCACTTTTTAAATTATAAAAGTTGTTATTCTGACACAACCACAATAGTTGGACATATGCTATCGCTGACTTTTTTGTAGATATTGATACGTTCTTTAATATTGTAGAACATTTTTTTGTTCTATCATCAATAGTTTTCGCAGCGCACGCGTTATGAAGAATTTTATGTTTAAAATTTTTACACCTTTGGTTACATTATTGCAATTTTCATAAGGATCTCTAATTTTTTTGAAAATAATTTATAGCCTATGTTCATCAGAGATAATGTAGGATTCTAATGGTGAAAGAATTTTTAAAATCGGTCCAGTAGTTTCGGAGCCTATTCAATTCAAACAAACATACAAACAAACAAACAAACAAATGTTTCCTCTTTATAATATTAGTGTAGACTTATATCAAGTACTTATCCTCTCAACTCTTAGGTAGGTACTTCTTTCTTAAGCATGAAGTCATGAAATCTTTGATACAACCTATTCATCTCTCTCTGGCCTACCTCTTCTCGTTTAGGTAGCGTACATTCACCACACTGGTTCGAAAGAACTGGTGACACGATAAGAAGAAGAAGCGTACATTCAAAACATGTTCCCCTCATTTCAAGAAAACAACATGTCACTTTTATTCCCATCTGTACAAAATTTTCGCATTGTCTTTGCAATGCCATGATAATATCTATTTTTGTTATTGCAATGTACATTGCTTTCTTTTTCTTCAACGTTGTTTGTTTTGTCAGCAGTTGTGCAGTAATGGAACGAAAATAGTGAAATTGTGACGAGAAGAAATTCATTTTGATGAAAGCCGTGGTTGGGTTGGTAGGTATTTCAACGTTCGATCCGAATGTCGTAGACAAAGATGATCGATCTGTGTCATGAAAAGTTAGAGTAGACATAATTATGACAGTAGAAAATCAAGTCTTTATGCCGGCTGACTCTATTTTGATAAGAGATCTGATTTGGCCGCGCCGTACGCGCCGCAGTTATTTTATTTTGCTATACAAAAAATGCTGATGACATCAGAAAATACGGCTGGCTTGTGACGTCTCAGCATTATTCTTCTATTGAATTGACAGTTCGGCGCGGATAAGTCTGCGACCACCATTAGTTTAACTAGTATTGAAAATACTGCCGTGGGTAATAATACCCCGGGTATTAAAACCGCAACCTCCTGCATCGCAGGCGGGCCATTGCGCCCATTGCGCCACTGAGATCTTCATAACATAAGTACCAAAGTAACGTAGGTAGTAGTTTCACCAAATGTAATAATTTATTACTTTATTTACATTGTACCATCACAATGGTTTTACGATTCCACCCGCGAGTCTTACGCAACAATCGCATGCAACTTTCACCAAAACAGTTTTATTTGATAGCAGTCTCATATCTATCTCGTAAACCATAAAGTTTAAATTCCTTTGTTACTGAAAGCTCTCGTATAGATCTATCAATCTTCACCTTTATGACCGAGGTATTAAAGTCTTAGTTTTATTGTATTTATTTTCCAGCACGATAGTTCATCATCAGCTTGAAAAGGAACCTGAAGTAAGTAGGTAATACCTAAAGACTTGCCAGAAACTGTTTTGTATTAGGTAGTCATTTTTTTCTTCTAGTTGTGTCACTTGTTCTTTCAAACCAAGTGTGGTGAACGGATTTTCCATCTCAAAGAGGCTCCTTTAGAGCCTACAATGTTTTGTGGTTGGCATGTACACGTACACCTATGGACCTGAGCACTTCCTACTTACGTAGTTTATCAGTCATTTGGTACCCCTAACTTAAGCACTGCTTACTTTGGGGCCAGATAATGCGGTGAGAAATGTCCATTGTTTATTGCCCAGCTTATATTTGAAGTGAAAACACTTCTTTGTGCATTTTTGATAAGATGAGAATAAAATCTTGGATTTGCCTCGAATAGGTCACGTGCGAGTCACGTGACTGCTCACCGACACCTACCAGTAGCGCCATCTAGCTCTGCCCTCGGTAAACTTGTACGGTAGTATTTTTATATTTCATTTCATATATAACTAAACGGGTGAATAAAAATGCATGTATTCACTTCTCTCGGCAATGTCGGGAGTGCCACGGTTTTTTTTATCAGACTGCTGGACATTTTCACACAGCATCATCTAGCTCCAAACTAAGCAAAGCTTGTACTATGGGAACCAGATAACTGATATACTACTTATATAATTTTTGTTTGTAAATACATACGAAGGTTTTTTTTTATCACACTGTTTTGGTTTAGAGGAGGATATATCTGTATTGAGCACCTACACATGACACCTACTGAAAAATGGAGAAGTACCCAAGGCACCTACCGACATAAGCCGTTCCTCGAAGATAACAGCAAGTTCTTTGAATAAATTCTGTTCATTTATCATTTCTTATCACAATGGATATGCAGTTTCTATTCCTGAACATGCATTCTGTGCGCATAGAGCCTTTACACATGCAAACGAAACGCCTACATTGTTACAAGGTAGCAGATACCTACATTGTAGTTTAGATTTAGAAAGCTTACAAACAGTTTGCGAGTGCCAAAACCGAAACACTAACCTCGAAAAGCGACGTCTGTGAATAAACACATTAGATAGAATTATTTTTCCTATCACCAAGTAGAGTGACACAAACATATCTGAACAGGTGAAGGAGGCGCTGTTATCGCATTTGATGTTGGCAGAAAAATGAATTCTAAAGTAAAATTCGTTAGTTTCCCTTTTGGCCACCGGCTCAGATATTTTTGTGGCTCTCAAAAAAAAACTTAGGCCTTTACAACTATATTAGATCGTTCGCGTCAGGAGGCAACCTATGCCTACACTTACGGGACGCTGTAATGCCTGGGACATTGTTTGAGATGGAATAGGCTTGCCCAGCACCTAAACCATCTTCTCAGCTTAATCAGCCGCCCACAGGAAAGACGACGTCAATACGTGTGGAGCTGACTAAGCTGCGGGTCTCCTCACGATGTTTTCCTTCACCGTTAAGAGCTCGTGTTATAGCGCATATAAATTTTGCGAAACGAAAAATACATTGATGCACGGCCGGAATTTGAACCCACGACCTTCAGATTGAAAGTCAAGGCACAACCCCATTCAACCAACTTGGCTACATATCTCAAAAAATACTGCTGGAACAACTGCATGTTCTAAGGTTCTAGTTTAAACCTGGGTGTCTAGGTAGTCGGTACCACTTGTTCTAGCAAATCCACCATTTCCCGCCAGAATGCAGTATGAACTGCAAACTATTCGAATCACGTTCCGTAATATTCCTTATTCTCCTCTCTTAGTTCAAGTTTTTAAATATTTAAAGTTAGTGCTTTCGTCTGTGCAAATAAAAACATGAGTTTCAGAGTACCTACGAGCTTTTTACTTTTGCGGTCGGTTTGACATACAAAACACGTGCTACCTAACGGAGTTAAAGAGATTAATTTTGATGATTTTGTTGAAATTATTTTCATTTTTATCGCGGTTGAAGAAAAAAAACCGTGGCACTCCTGGGAGAGCCGAGAGAAGTGAAAACTTGAAAAAAAAATGTTATACATTTTCATACACCCGTTTACTTATAAAACGAGCTTTTAGAAATGTAAAAATATTGCCGTAAAATTTTACCGAGTACAGAACTAGATGGCGCTACTGGTAAGTGTCGGTGAGCAGTCACGTGACTCGCACGTGACCTTTTGAGGCAAATCCAAGATTTTATTCTCATCTCATCAAAAATGCCCAACGCGCCTAAAAAAGTTTACACTTCAAAAATATTTGCAAGTTTATGAAATGACAACAGAGAAACCGCACTTTTAGAAGTTGTTCATCGGAATCAAGGTGTGCCATGCTGGGGCCGGATTCGCGTTCCATTTTTCGTTCGTTTAAGGGTTTTTGTAACATGGCAGGGGGCCGGAAGATATTCAGCTAAGTAAATATTTTTATTAGCTTCTGTTCTAGATACTTACTTGTACTTTATGCTTATGTAGAGATAGATTACATCAGTGTAAAAATAAATATGTTTGAAAAACTAGAAACTAAAAACTCGGGCAAACAAAAATGGCCGCTGCGCTTTCCACTCACATGAAAAGTTGACTATCGACAAACAGAAAAACATACAATTTAAACATCCTCTCATTTCGTCCTCTCTCATCTTCCTCATTTCGTCTGGCCCACAACTTTATAATTAGTACTATAGACATTATATTATGATCTTGGCACTCAAGATCCTTAAATGTGATATATATCACGTAATACCGTGATACTCGTAACTCATATTTATCAGAGCAGCGCATTTGAGCAGACGTTTGTGGAACAACAGACAAAGAGAGCTGCTAATGACGGTTCGTTTGTTAAAATGTGCTTTGGTTGCGGAACTCTTAGTAGGTAGTGGGTGTAAAAAACTACTCTTGAAAACTCAAATGCTAGGACCAGGGGCCGTATTCGCGTTCCTTTTTTTCGCCCTTGAAGTCAGAAATCGTGGTGGGAAGCATCCGAATATTCATTAAAAAATGGAAATCGTCAGTTTTCTACTAATTCTTTTATTATTAGGGGTGGGGGGGGGGCAGGTTAATGCAGTAGGTACCTAGATATGTTAATATACTATAGGCATGCAATACTTAACAGGTTGCAAGCCTGTAGCTTAATAAATAGCTTGAAGCTTGTTAATGTAAATAATTGTAAGTGGTGGAAAGTGGGCACTTATCTTCTCGAGTTACTATGATTGTTTATGTAAAGTGAAATAATGACTAGAAACTAACTATAAACTGTAGATTCTAACATACGATGAGCGAGTGAACGAGCTTAGTTGGCCGAGTGGGGCCTCGATTTTCAATCCGTAGGTCGTAGTTTCAAATCTGGCCGTGTATCAATTGATTTTTTGTTTCTGAAAATGTATACTTATGCGTAATAACACGAGCTCTAAATAGTGAAGGAAAATATTCTGAAGAAATCTGTTTGTATTCTAAAAGACAGCGATGGGCTTGTAACCTGTCACGTATGGAATACTAACTTCTGCAACATGTGGGCATGTGCTATGTATTTAGACGTGTCTATGTCAATCCCGAAAGACCATAGACATATCTAAAGCAAAGTGTCCACTAGCAATAAGATTTGCTGAAGTTGACTTGCGCAAGCGACTTCCAACGTTTACCTAAACGCTCGCGCAAGTGGACTGCTGCAAGTTTTAGTGACTTACCGAACTTGCTGCAAGTCGCACGTGTACCTATATGATTGCAGGCAGTAGAAACAGCTGTCAATTGACTTCTGCAAGAAATTGTGGAAATTACTAGCCAGTGGACACTTTGCTTTCTTGTCACTTGTCACAGAGAGAATGTGTACCAAAAGGATAAAATCTTGGTCCTGTTTCTTTTAGTTCCCTATTTATCATTCAGGCATCGCAATTTCTCTAGAACTCATTGTACAAGTTAGTTTAAAGTGACATTACGAGTGAAACATACAAACTTAGCCAGACTTTTGATTTAAGGAGACAAAAGTTTAAAGTACCACGTGTAAGTTGAGTTAGTATTCACGAAGTGTTTGAGTGAGCAAAATGTTTTTTTTCTTTGGCTAAGGGGATCCCCAAACTTATTACATTTGCAGGATGTCATCGTTATCCACAACTTGACTTCACCTACAGCTAAGGTGTGAGTTCGTAGATGACGAGAAATAGAAGAAAATTAACGAGAGAAAGATGTTGTGCCAATCTCTCTTAGCTCTAGCCTGATGATAGAAATAAATAGATAGCGTTTATTGTTGAAAAGATCACGCTTTTTATGGTTAGTGTCTTATATCCAAAATTAGGTTTATCTAGACAATAAAAAACATTGAAATTGAAGGAAGCATTGGTTAACCTGCCAATGTTTTCAGCACGCTTTCGACTGGCAGTCGATCCAGGCCCTTGATTCAGACTTCTGCGGAATGCATTCAGGTTGAAATAGGACCGCAACCAATCACAGTGTAGGAACCCGAATGCTTTCCGCTGAAGTCTGAATCACTAGGCCGACCTTCCATCTGGATCAGTTGAGTTTTCTATAAAATTTTCGACGATCCTGCCTGATAGACTGTATGTATATAGAGCGATACCTACAGGTGGACCATGCAACGACCCTTGGGCTACGCGACTCAAACCATGTCTATATGTCGTAGCGATTTTGAGTAGTTTACAAGCTATGAAATTATGTTTAGTAGTTTAATTTCTATAAATTCATTTCTATTTTCTTGTTCACAGGTAAGAAAATTCCAACAATTTTTGCAAGAGAACATAATGTTCAGGGAGTACGTAAGTATCTATAGCACTCAGCTCGTAAATCCTTTGTGCCCGAGCCCAGTTAAAAACTCATAAGAAACTACGTTCTTTTTGTTGAAAACTACTTACAAAATGCCGCGATTCGTCTGTCTGGTAAGATTTACTGACTGGTCATAGCTGAGTAGGATTGAATGGAATCGAATTGAATTATGAGTGAGAATTTTATTGCATTCTAAGAGTCCAAAAATCATTGCAAAGAAAATTAATCATTATTAACCGACTTCAAAAAAAGGAGGAGGTTATATGTTCGGCTGTATGTATATTTTTTTTTTTTTTTTTTTATGTATGTTCACCGATATTTCCGTCAGTTGTGGACCGATTTCCAAAATTATTTTTTTGTTTGAAAGGGTATACTCTCATTGTGGTCCCATATAAATTTTATTCCTGAGGGACTCATAGTTTTCCCGTAAAACTAAAACAATCACTGAACTTTAAGAAAATTGTGGCCCGATTTCCAAAATTTTTTTTTTGTTAGAAAGAGGAATACTCTCAAGGTGGCGCCATATATTTTTTTTTCCTGAGGGATTAATAGTTTTCCCGTAAAACTAAAACAATCACTGAACTTTAAGAAAATTGTGGACCGATTTCCAAAATTTTTTTTTGTTAGAAAGTGTAAAGGACACACTCTCAAGGTGGCGCCATATATTTTTTTTTCCTGAGGGATTGACAGTTTTCCCGTAACATTCAAAAAACCTCATTCTCACTACACAACACACCCTGACTCACAATCTGAGTCAAACATTAAATAGTTTGAAAGGGTATTACACCCGAGGTAGTCCAAAATATTTTCTTTTCCTTATGGATTGATAGTTTTCCCCCTTGGTGAACTCCGGTGTGTCCTTTAGTAAGTCTGCCCATGACTTCTCTTATCCGTTCCTACTTAAGCTACGATAAGCAAAGTCTTAATGTACTCGTAGCTTACTATATTATTTACACATACACTTTTATTTACACAGTATTTATTTACTTACACTAAAAAGTGAAAAATAAAACATTTTTGAAAAAAAAAATTGAACCGACTTCACAGAACACAAACAGAAGAACCTTCTACACACTAAAAAGAGAAAAATAAGAATATAATTTGAAGTCGGTGCCAAGTGAATACGATTAGGTACCTATAAAAAAAAGAAATCGAGCGATAGCGTACCAGGATACAATTTTGCACCCAAGTTCTTTTGAATTTCTTAGATGTAAATGAATAGTTGGCACCGACTTCAAATTATGTTCTTATTTTTCTCTTTTTAGTGTGTAGAAGGTTCTTCTGTTTGTGTTCTGTGAAGTCGGTTCAATTTTTTTTTTCAAAAATGTTTTTTTAAAAAGTTATAGATTACGAGAGTAATAAAATTCCAATTATGTATTTTGTTTTTCTTTGATTTTCATCTGTTTATATTCCAATTTCAGGAAATACTCGCAACAAAATTCGCAATATTCCAATTCAACGAAATCCTCATTCGAATCGAAATATTCTGTGTATGACATTTCGGATTTCCGGTGGCAATCTTCGGAAAGCATTTTCCCGCCAAAATAACTGTCATGTTGGATTTGGTTGAAGCCATTTATCATTGAACGTTGCCCAACTTCCTTTATCAGCGTCAAGGGACAAATACAATCTATTTTGGTTGTATGTACAGTAGTGGTATGAAAAGGTTCGCCAGTTTTCAAATTGATTCATTTAACGTTCCGCAAGCACATATTACCTTTTCAAACTAAGTCACAGAACAGACTGGTTCACAGAAAATTATGTTTAACTGTTTGACAATAAAGTTTAAAATTACAGATTATACTTGTTTGATTTTCTGTCTTGACCAAGAAGATTATATAATGTAAAAACTTTTTATTGGTTTCAACATCTCGTTGTCTGTCATTGTTGACATTGCAATTTTATTTTTTCACGTTTCTATATTTTACATAAAATGCCGAGACCTTTAAGTGTTGTAGAAAGAGCAGCAATTATTGCTGAACATGAAGCTGGCTACAATATCAGTGAGATATCGCGTCGTCTTAATGTAACCAGGGATAGTGTAAGATTTTGGATCCGGAGATATGGTGAAGAAGGTGAACTCATAGATCATCGTCACAACAATTCTGGTCGCCGTCCTATCCTTAGTGCTGCACAAAATGCCGACATGAGACGGCAATATGAAGAAAATGGCTTTGTGTCAACCAATCATTTCGCTCAACTGTATGAAGTTTGTCCTAGAGTAATAAGAAATGCATTACACTCAATGGGATTACATTATAGACGACACTCAAAAAAAGTTGCTCTGACACCAACCCATAAGGAAGCACGCTTGAGATTTGCAGAGACCTATTTGAACTTTGATTGGAGTACCACTATATTTACCGACGAAAAATCCTTTATGTCAAGCCAACATGGGAGGCTTCATTTGTGGAGGTATAACGGCACGAGATATACAGAAGACCATGTAGTGCCCAATTTTAGTTCTGGACGTATCTCTGCCAATATTTGGGGGTGGATGTCAGCGGATGGAGTGGGCGAGCTCGTTCTTCTTCCTTCAAGGGCAAATGCAACTCACTATCTATCGGTTCTGGAAGACAGTATGCTACCAAGTGTCCGTACCGTATATACAGCTGCTGACTTACCTCAGGTCAGCTACGTTCAAGACAATGCTCGCACGCACACTGCTCGTATTGTGAATGAATGGTTCAATCGGCACAGTGATATAGCGGTGATTCCGTGGCCAGCAAGATCTGCAGATTTAAACCCGATCGAGAACCTATGGGGTTTAATGGTGCAGCGATGGGATAATAGAAACGAAAGAACCAAGAAGGCTATAGAAGACCACTGCCATATCATTTGGGAAGATACACGAGGGACGGACCTATGCTCTCGCCTTGTTGGTTCTATGAGAAACAGGTTACAATGTGTGATTGATGCTAATGGTGGTTATATACGTTATTAAATAAAATAAAGTTATTATATTACTTATTCGTACTATTCTTTCATATTCGGTCCTATCAACAAAGCGGTTTACCCCGACAGTAATATCTCTGTCAATAAATCTTGGCAGTCCAGGAAAATAGAGTATAATTAAAGATTACAGTAATCTAAATAACGTTTAAATACAAATAACCTATATCAAAATCTTGTTGTTATGGGTAATTGTTATTTTTGTAAAATTGACAGGATGGAGTAAAACAGTAAACAAATTATGCAAAACCTTTTTGATATGTCATTGCCTATAATCGATAGTAAACGCTAAACATAACAAAACGTAATATTTATTAATTAAAATGTTGGCAGTACTGGTTCTTGCACTCGTGCAAGCAAAAGTCGACTTTAAGATGACGAACCTTTTCATACCGCGACTGTACCTAAGTAGCAATCAATAACTTTTTTTTTTTTTTCTGAAATTGTACCACCTACTTTACTAGAGCTTCATGGTTTTGCCCGTGGTACGGTCAGCGACAGAAGTTCATGAACATTTGATGTAGGTATTTGAATGGCATCTCGTGTTTTTGTGCTTTGTTATTTTTTTAAAGACATTCTAAATTCTGAATTTTTATTATTATTATTTATTGCGCTAAATATAACTATAAAAGTAAATGAATCATGTAAAACCAATTCTTAATATATTGATATTCATTCTGGTCTAAGCACTGTAACCAATGTAGCGGAATCTATGGGGTACCTCTTTAGACCAAATGTGACCAAAATCTTCCCAATGACAATTTGACTGGAGGATACAACTCAAGCAACTTTGAAACCGTCATCCATCATCCAAGGATTGATTAATTATCTTATGTGTCTGTCTATTTTTTTTAGTCATTAACTATAAATGACGTGCTTGAGTAGGTTTGTTAAAGGTAGGTATATGGGCAAACAAAAGGCTAGCTTTGCTTAAGACGCTCAGTTCTACGCATTACTTAAAGTCTAAAATCATTTATTCAGTATGACCACTGGGATCACGCAGAATATATTCTTAAAACTAGGTGATTCTACTCTGTTCATTCGCAACTAATCCCGTGAAGAACCAGGGCAACAAACACGGTTTGGGGCCTATATTTCTTTTAGGTGATCCAAAACAAAACTTAATTAGGCAAGCTCGAGTGGAGAGCCAGTCGAGCAAAAGTGAGGATCGTCAAAGTAAGATTAGGCTCTAATGAAGTACATAAAGAATGAATGCCATGACAAAGTAGTATTGACTCTGTGTCGCAAAAGGTTGCGGTTTGTAAGATTCTCTAGCAAATCTTCACCTCTATTCTACTACTAAATCAAGGTAATGTTGTGGTAGGATTGCGAGACAGTTTCACCGCACGCACTTTCCCAGAATTAAAGAGATACTTTATGTGCCCTCATTCAGGAAATACGATGTTCTATGGAATTAGGGCAAGCTAGAACAACATAAGATGTTGATAATGTTTTGTCATCATTGACAACTTGCTGCAATTGCCGAGGCACACAATATTGTGGTAAATAACTTCTGCGCTCCTATGTTTTGGGTACCAAAAACGATAGAACTTTGATGGCTAGGACTTGACTATAAAAATATATTTCACTTCCATTTGGTAATTTTTTTTTTGCCTCCTAGTCGTAGAAATAATGCTACAACGTTGCCAGTAGCCCTAAAGACAAATCTAAGTCTGAATATCCCTAATTCCGGGATTTCAGCCCGCATTGGATCAGCTTAAGTACCTATCAAGAGGAATGGCCGGTAAAACCAATGACTGACTCTGCTGGATCAAGTAAATCAAGGGACTGATGGGAGTGATAGGCCTTAATAGCCAACTTTACGGTAGGATTAGGGCGAATGTAGCATAATAAAGTTACCCTTTTAGTCTGCTAGATGTCGCAGCGTTTGACAGATTGCCTCGCCTCACTGTTTCACAGATAGACGAGGTCAGGGGGAGGTTGTAAAGTATATAAGACTGTCTAATTTAGGCTGAAATTAATAACAGTCAATCTTCTTTCATTAAATTTTTCAGAATTTGTCCACTCTCACTGCGTTTTTTGAGGCATCAAAAAGTATTGGGGTATCTCAAAGTGTATTGGGGCATTAGATAGATAGCGTTTATTGTAAAAATTATGGTTAGTAGTGTCTTAAATCCTAAATTAGGTTCATCTTGACACTAGAGATTTATTGCGGGTAGCACAATATATGCATGGTCTGTGGAACCCCGCAGTCACAATATGACTCTAGCTACACTTTACTTTACATACAAAACTTCACTTCAGAAAAACCTTCTGCGTCCAAAGGTAAGGAAGGAAACGCTTCTAAGTGGTAAGACCGCTCATTATACATTTGTGCAAAAATTTGTGGGTTCTTTGCCCAGCTGTGTATTAAAAAAATCAAAGCTATTTTAATTTATTTCCAAGACATTGAACTTTATTCTTAGGTAGAGAGAATTACTTCGATGATCCCATTTAGGCCTGAACTAATAATTTCATTTGTATGCAAACGTCTCCCGAATTCATGATGGGCAATGACCGATATTTAGGGATGCGTAGGAATTTCTAAAAACGCTTTCGAAGTTTTTATGTAATTTGGAATTTCTTTGTATTATATTGTATAGTAGTGTATATTGACGACCTCTGTGGCGCAGTGGGCGAAGGTCCGCCTGCGACGCAGAAGGTTGTGGGTTCGATCCCCCCCGCGGGACAAATGTTGGTATGACCTACAGATATTTGTCTCGGTTCTGGGTGTTTCTATGTATAATATGTATGTATTGACAAATAATTGTAATTATATTAACGAGTCTGAAGTGCCATTTTAAGTACATTGCCTAACTATGGGATCGTTCTTACTTTGAGTTGGGGCATAGGTAGGTATGTCACCGGTCCTTCACGGTATTCGGAATAGGAATTAGGAATCACCTAGTTTTAAGACGTTTCAAAGTGATCCCAGCGGTCCTACTGAATAAATGCTTTTTGACTTTGACACCAATACGTTACCCCCCCCTGCACAAGGCGCGAAGCTCAAACCGCCTTATAAGGGGGTTACCAATTGGTGACACTAACTGTAAACAGAAAAAACTTTCAGTCTAATTAAAATGACGATGGTCTGATCATCGCAGGCTCTTGTCCTATAAACTCAAATGTAATTATATTCTATTTCGCTGATTCTACCCTAGAGATAGTTTATGCTAAGCATTCTGATGCCAGGACCTACGGAACCTATATGAAAACACCCTCCTCGCGCTTGACGATTTCCACTATCTAACTCCGGCGGGTCGGGTAACAGATGGGGTGTCCGGAAAAAGGCGATATTCACGATTTGCATCCATTTTAATTCCGGATTGTAATTTAACAGCCGTAATTTACAGCCCTATTTTTCTGGACCCGATGTAAATGAACCAGTTTGTCTTTTCTTTTTGGCTCGTCAATCGTTTGGAGATTTATTGTAATTGGGATACTTTTTTTTTGTCAAGCCGTGTAATACGATGTAGTCATATAGAGATTTGGTCATATAGCGAACTGACCCGTGATTCATAACACAGCGGAATGCATTCATTTCGGAATCGACCGACAGCAACCAATCACGGTGCAGGAATTGATCCGAATTTGACGTTTCTTGCACTGCAATTGGTTGCTGTCGGTCGATTCCGAACCGAATGCATTCCGCTGTATTATGAATCAAGGTCCTGGTCATGTCCAAACGCTCCTAACCCTCTCCTGCGAACAAAAATAACAAAACATTCTAACAAAACGTGTTTTCCGGCCGCCTCGGATAACATTATAAAGTTACACCACGCCGATATTTTGTTCATGTTAGCTGTTAGAAAACACAAAAACAGTGTCGCAGCCTCGCAGAAGACTCGGCTTTAGGTGGGCAATATTGTATTGATTGGAGGATGACACAGCCTCATTTAGCAAACCAAAGTGTTGAATGTTTTATTAAGGAAACCAAAAAAACGGATTTTAAACTTGATATGCCCTTTTTTTTTAAAACATAAATAACACTAGACAGAACAAAGATACTTTTTAAGCACGTACGTTTGCCTGGATGAAGATCAAACCTACAATCTACAGTGCGGAAAAAAGCTGCCAACAGCTGGGCTGTAAAACCAGTCTTGAACCGACTTTCGGATAAAAATTCAAGACTTGCAAAAAGGTTTAAACAAAATATTTCACATTTTTTGTAATAAAATACGTACACAAATTAGGTAAACAAGATAACAAGTAAAGAGTATCTGAGTAAAGTCAACATTGATTTATCAGAGAAGCTGTAGGTACCTATAGGTATACCTTCGAAAACAAACTCAGGGAGTGTCTAAACGGCTGATTTATTTTGCCTGAGCTTTTCAATAAAGACCTTAAGGATTTGGTTACTGAAGGACTCAGCTAGCTCATTGCAGATAAATACAACAAGTTGAACAAACACTAAACTTGAAATAATATTTTTTTTAATTATAATCAGTCTTCTTATTACCGTAATTAGAAAACTCTGATTATAATGTAAAAATTGTAGTGTAGTATTTAAAGTAGTTGTTAAATCAGTTAAATTCTGTAGTCACCGCATCGTATATGTAAATCACCGTTTTGTTTTTCAATGAATTCAGTATACCTAATATTATTTCACAATCCCATTTAGATCCTGCAAACTGCAAACCACTAAGTATAATCAACATCAATCTATATGTTCATACATTCTTTCTAAGTTTAATATATTATTTTATAAGTTTAATATTTATTTATATTATATAATTTTTTATCTGCCTCGCACAACAGACTTATGGAATCAGCTGTCGCCAGCGGTATTTCCAGACCGATACGACTTAGGCACCTTCAAGAAAAGAGCCTATTCCTACCTCAAAGGCCGGCAACGCATCTGCAGTGCTTCTTGATGCTGCAGTTGTCTGTGGGCGGTGGTAATCACTTACCATCAGGTGTGCCACATGCTCGTTTGCCCCCTCTTCCATAAAAAAAAATAATATATATTTCTCGTCAAGGCTATAAGTTTCAGAAGTTTCATTTCCACCATCAAACTCAATTGTTGTAGGTACCTACGTACGAGTATGATGAATATAGTGCCAAATTAACGTACATTCTATTCTATCTCAATATTTACTTGACTCGAGTGACTCAAGTGGACTAGCTCTAAGTTTTCAAGTTGCGTATATTTCAGTATGTTCGTGATAATATTGAGTTTGCTTTGCATTAAGTACACAAAGTGATGCTGTGACGTCTGACAGAGGTCGTTGAACTTGATAAATGTAGCATTTAGACTTTTTGGCAAATAAATTCTGAAATATTTTTAAAAGATTGTATAAAACTCAACCTACATCAGTGTCAGATATCACGGGTATATTTATTAAAAAGCTTGATGTTATGGTATTTGTATGAACTACTGATATTTATTTTGGGTCTGTTGTCTTATCTGAGTGCTAGTCAAGGCTACGTTGACTTTTGGGTGTGATTAATTTAGTTTTGACTTGCGTCATTACTTAAGAATTTAATCTTTCTTCAAAGTAAAGATGAAAACTGGGAATATTAAGTATCTTTACGGTCGCTTTTTGACTGACATTGTTTTAAGGGTCCCAGGGTAATAACTTGAAACGCGACGGATCCATATAATGGCGTAGGATATTTGCCATCAATTCGTGAGACAAAGAAAATGTAGCGTAAAACATCTCGCATAAATTACTGGCACACATTTATACAGGAAGCAGGTAAATAAGAGTTTGTCTGGCGTCAGCATTATTATGCTGACAAGACAGTCTGCACTTATATCAGCGCTTACATTTGCTAAACTAATTAATTTCTAATGGGGATTATTACAAGAAAATGAGCCGAGCTTAGACCAAGTCTAACTAAAAAACTATCCCTAGAAAAACGATCTTTTTTGTGGTAAGTAACAGTAAAGTTTTGTTTTGACATGTGTCAACATGGGGTACAACCAAGGTTTTACGTTTTAACATCGACAAAGCCCTTTTCTTTTTATTGTTAAATAAAAAAATAATAATAATAAGCAGCAATAAGTTTCTATTATGAGTTTAGCGTCATTCTCAATTTGCTGTCGCCGCCCGTAGACGAATAACGTTATAGGTACTAGCTGTCAAGGTGCTTGGCAGCTGAAGTGTTATACATGATTTTTTTTATTTTTTTTAGATACAACTTTGAAGTTTTTATTTACAGAAACTAAGCTACTACTCGACATATATTTACAAAATACAACAGGATTAGTCAAGCTATCTAAGGATCGTTAGAAACGACCTGGATCAGTTGAGCTTGACTAATTCATGAAATTAACTCAATAAATGATTATGATTATGAAGGGTTAGGGTTATTTAGCTTAGCAACCAACATTTTATCAGACAAATTACTTGTGTATAAAACAAACAATTCTAAGTTACAAGTTTTTAACAAACTAAGCCGATTGCTGACAGTACCTAATTACCTATTGTCTTCCATTAACTAAGCCGATTGCTGACAGTACCTAATTACCTATTGTCTTCCATTAACTAAGCCGAATGCTGACAGTACCTAATTACCTATTGTCTTCCATTAACTAAGCCGAATGCTGACAGTACCTAATTACCTATTGTCTTCCATTAACTAAGCCGAATGCTGACAGTACCTAATTACCTATTGTCTTCCATTAACTAAGCCGAATGCTGACAGTACCTAATTACCTATTATCTTCCATTAACTAAGCCGAATGCTGACAGTACCTAATTACCTATTGTCTTCCATTAACTAAGCCGAATGCTGACAGTACCTAATTACCTATTGTCTTCCATTAACTAAGCCGAATGCTGACAGTACCTAATTACCTATTGTCTTCCATTAACTAAGCCGAATGCTGACAGTACCTAATTAACTATTGTCTTCCATTAACTAAGCCGAATGCTGACAGTACCTAATTACCTATTATCTTCCATTAACTAAGCCGAATGCTGACAGTACCTAATTACCTATTGTCTTCCATTAACTAAGCCGAATGCTGACAGTACCTAATTAACTATTGTCTTCCATTAACTAAGCCGAATGCTGACAGTACCTAATTACCTATTGTCTTCCATTAACTAAGCCGAATGCTGACAGTACCTAATTAACTATTGTCTTCCATTAACTAAGCCGAATGCTGACAGTACCTAATTAACTATTGTCTTCCATTAACTAAGCCGAATGCTGACAGTACCTAATTACCTATTGTCTTCCATTAACTAAGCCGAATGCTGACAGTACCTAATTAACTATTGTCTTCCATTAACTAAGCCGAATGCTGACAGTACCTAATTAACTATTGTCTTCCATTAACTAAGCCGAATGCTGACAGTACCTAATTAACTATTGTCTTCCATTAACTAAGCCGAATGCTGACAGTACCTAATTAACTATTGTCTTCCATTAACTAAGCCGAATGCTGACAGTACCTAATTAACTATTGTCTTCCATTAACTAAGCCGAATGCTGACAGTACCTAATTACCTATTGTCTTCCATTAACTAAGCCGAATGCTGACAGTACCTAATTACCTATTATCTTCCATTAACTAAGCCGAATGCTGACAGTACCTAATTACCTATTGTCTTCCATTAAGTAACATTATAATACCGTTTTTGCAAAGAGTATCTCAAAAAATCTGAAAGTTTGTTATTAATACCTAAGTATGTTTTTGTTTTGTGAACGGATTAGAATATAACTTGGAGCGTAGCTGCGGGCGGAAGCTAGCTATCAAGTTACTTTTAGCTTTTTATCTAAACACCACAAAAAGTCGACCATCCAAAGGCGTTTCCCTTCGAATTGTGAATTGTTTTAGCGGGAAAATGCACCTGAATATACATTGGGCGTATTGAGCAGGCAATATATCTTACAAAAAGTAAAACGAATCAACAATATATTATTCAGGAATGCCTTCACTCAAGATTATTTGAAGATATTTATGGGGGTGGCCAGTGGCACGGCCAGTATATTTGCCATATGCCCACATGTTACTTTAAAATAATTGTAAGTACCTAAGTAAACGTAAACAGGTTCACGACTGTATCCCCAACTACGGTAGACATTCTCTCAGATCTTTGTTACTTATTCTAGATCCTATGATGATGTCTAAGGGGGGTAGTCAGAGGCATGTCCAAACACATATTTGATACATGCTCTCATCTTGCAGAAATTAGTATTCCATACGTGACAGGTTGCAAGCCCATCGCCGCCTATAAGAACACTAACTGGTTTCCTCACGATGTTTCCTTCACCGTTTTGAGCTCGTGCTAAAGCGCATATAAATTTTTCGAAACGAAAAATCCAGTGATGCACGGCCGGGATTCGAACCCACGACCAACACGGCTCACCTAAGTAAATGTATTAATTTTTAATCTAATATTTAATTTTTATATAATAATTTACGCGATAGTATTTCGGAAACATTAAAATTATGTTAAAATTTTATTTGATTATTATTTAAGTATATAAATTCAACAGACTCAATTTATAGCATTCCTTTCAAACCTTAGTGGTTTTTTGATGCTATATTTATCTAAGTTTATATGTTGTAAAATATCGTTCGATAAATAAATTAAAAAAAAACTATTTTACTTTTACTACTGGACACCAACTCACCATAACTAAACATAGCTTACGAAAACCAAGAACGTACTAGCAAAAGATTAATACGAATAATTTCCCCGAATGAACCCACTTTAGATTCGAATTGCGAACACAATTTGTTAGCTAAACACCCGAATGAACGAATTCTCAATTACAAAGGCTGTGTATAAATCTCTGGTGATTGCAGTAACTAGAGAGCTAATGCAACAAACCAAAAAACTTGTAAGGCATAGAAAGCTGCTTGAATCAGAATAAAACTTAGGCATTTACATCCATATTAGATGATTTATACAGCGTCGGAGGCAATCCATGCCTACACTTAACGGGACGCTGTAGTGCCTGAGACATTGTTTGAGATGGAATAGGCTTGCCCAGCACCTAAACCATCCTCTCAGCTTAATCAGCCGCCCACAGGAAAGACGATGTCGATACGTGTGGAGCTGACTAAGCTGCGAGTCTCCTCACGGTGTTTTCCTTCACCGTTAAGAGTTCGTTATAGCGCATATAAATTTTACGAAATGAAAAATCCATTGATGCACGGCCGGGATTCGAACTCACGACCTTCAGATTAAAAGTCGAGGTACAACCCCATTCGACCAACACGAGAATCAGAATATGTGTAACAGAATAAAAAAAAAATGTGCTAATTTTTCATTATTGTGCATTGAGCCAGACAACAAGTGCTCATGAGTCTACAATGTAGACTCATGAGCACTTGTTGTCTGTTGGAAGTCCCTCATTTCGGTCGTGGTTTCGAATCTGTCTGCACCAATCAGTTTTTCTGTCCAAAAGTGCACTATGCCTGTAGGTCATCACTGACCACATGAACCTCAGAAACTGCCATTTCGTAGAACCTGAAAAAATTTAGTCTTTTCGACACATTTATTTGAAAGAGCTTAGACTTTGAAAAACAAGTTAAATGAGGAATTATGCTGTGAAGTTAGTAGGTAAATAGGTATAAGGTATACTCACTCGGCTTTAATTATCCGTTCTATAAGTACCTACACATTTTTTTTATGTATGAGATAAACTTTATTTACAGAAACTAAGCTACTACATATTTACATATATTTACAAAATACAACAGGATTAGTCAAGCTATCTAAGGATCCTTAGAAACGATCTATAGATAGCTCAACTAAGTACACTAGTTGGTATTGAAAGTCTGTACAAGAATGGCTCATGCTATCTATACGGTATCTATGTCCTTTATATCAGGGAAACATTGTTCCTTGACAAAGCGCTTCGCTTCCCAGCTTAATGCGGCGTTTAACTACATTCCGCACTTTAGTGCTTTCTTTGTAAGTAATTAAACTGTATTTTATCCCGACATTAAAAGATATTGTGGAACTTAGTGATCAATTATTTTGATGTAAATTTTAACTGAAAATAAAAATTGTTTGTGTCGAGCTGACTAAGCTGCGGGGTTTCCGATGCTTTCCTTCATCGCATACTACTATGCACACGCATATTTTACAGACGAAAAATCAATTACTGCTCGCTCTATGTCGAGCCATCCACTACCAAATAGCTTTCAAAAAGAAAGAATCTCAGTAATAGTTTCAAATATGAGAAAATCTATGAAAGTTATGATTTTAATCATAACCAACAACTAAACCAGTTGGAAGGGCCCAACGAGCAAATCATGTTGCTTTCACCATCGACAGGAAGTGAAACCGGCTTTTGCGGAAACTGCCTGCAATATAGTGTCTGTGTGATTATGGGGAAGTTTGTTTCATTATAAGACGTTGTTTTGGATTGACCCGGTCATATAAAAATAAAGAAAACGAAATGTAGTTATAGAAAAAAGTAACTCCTGTAACTATTAAATGTAGTTATAGAGAAAAGTAACTCCTGTGACTATGTAGTTATGGAGAAAAGTAACTCCTGTGACTATTAAATGTAGTTATAGAGAATAGTAACTCCTGTGACTATTAAATGTAGTTATAGAGAAAAGTAACTCCTGTGACTATTAAATGTAGTTATAGAGAATAGTAACTCCTGTGACTATTAAATGTAGTTATAGAGAAAAGTAACTCCTGTGACTAATAAATGTAGTTATAGAGAATAGTAACTCCTGTGACTATTAAATGATTGCAAAAATGAAAAAGCTAATCAGTACTAATACTATACTATAATTCAATAATAGTTAACTTATTAATTGCTCAAGCTTAACTGGTTTGAAAATTATCTCATAACCCTTATACATCATAATCTTATTATCCTAGAAAAATCCCATCCCATCCCACTCATATAATAAAGCTGAAAGTTTGCGAGTTTGTTTAGATGTTTGGATGTTTGTATGTTTGTGTAAGGATCAGGCTCAAACGACGAAACAGTTTACAATGAAATTTGGTAAGGTGAAAGGTATAACTCCAGAATAGCGTATAGGCTACTTTTTATCCCGAAAAACGTTCCTGAAAACCAAAAAATATGTAAAAGGACAAAGGGAATATTGCATAAAAACTTTAGCAGTACTCTGTTTGACACAAAAAACACTGCTTTAAGGTTGCCATGACAACCAATAACTTTTGACTAGACTAGATATTATCTTCATAAAATGATCGCAGATTTCTACAGCTAATCTCATAACCCAGCCATTATTTTTATACGAGCCTTCTCAAATTTATAGCAAGGTTTTCGTCCCAAACAGACCATTCTTCTCGAAACTGCTTAAAACAGGATCTAAGTCCTTTGAGTTCATCCTTAATTGGTTTCCTGAGATACGACACACTTCAAATGACAACAGTTTAGAAAATTACGTTGGTAGTTATTGTCAACTTTGCAAAAATCTCATCATTGACAAGACTTCTTTTCATTGTTTTTGGTCGTGTCAGCTTCTCGTCGTCGGACGTTTCCTCAAAGATTCTCTTTAACTATCTCTCGACGTTTTGACTCACCGTTTAAACATACAGGCATAATATACTTGTGCAGTAAAGACGGTGTCTTGTAACGGAGACTTTTTCTTGAGTAATTTATCTTGCCGTATTTTCCAAGTTGGACTGATGCCAGCTCTGATATAAACCTTCGAAAATACAGTACCTATATACATAAGTACCCATCACTCCATGCAGACTGCACTTCAAAATGAACTCTAATGAACCGTAATAATTTCAATATAAATAAATAATGCTGGACAAATAATAACATTTTACGACATGAATCGAATGACTTGAATAACGGGATTATTCATGTTATTTAATGTTATATCATTGTTTTTTAAGTATTTTAACGCTTAGAATAAAACCCGGTGCTGACCACTCCTCAAAGTGCTGACACACTTTGAGGAGTGGTCAGCATTATGCCAGTTTTATAATCAGTTTATGTCTGTTATTAAAATTCACAATGGCACCTCAAATAGTTCCAGTTATAGCTGTGTTGAGTTTATGCTGATTTCATTAGCATAAAATAAATCAGCTATTTTATTTACACAGGACCGTGGAAAAGATCCAAACTGGTTGATTAAAAATAAAATACTGATTAAAATTTCTCTCAAAACAAGTTAAATTAGTAGGTAAATTAATTGTACACCTGAAATATTTTGTAGAACAAACTGAGTAGGCTAGGTACCTAATAAAAATCCTTTTAACCACACTGGTTACCAAGAACCCAGTGGCAAACACGAAGAAGAAAGTGAAATTATGTCAGAAATTGTGCTGTGAGACGTGAAATGGTAACCCCGTTTTATACTCATATTTTTAATCTATTTTCAGGAAACAAAACTTAAAAAATCTCTCCCTTTAAAAATTTCATCCCAACACTGATTAATGAAAACGGAAAACTGCAAATAAAGAAAACGTGTGACATTTTTCCTTCATTTTTGGCGCTGCTCCACCGCGCCGGCTGTTGCTAACACGAGATATTAATAGTTGTTGCAGTTTTTCCAGTACTTAGCTTTTATTTAGAAAGAAAACATCCACTCGCCAGATCAAAAAAAAAAATTATTATGTTTTATGCTAGGGAGCTATAAATACTAGGGGTCCGTGAGCAGCCGATACCCGGACTGCAGTAGTCTGGCACCAATCGTCCAATTTAAAAGCACCTAAGGCTCCTAAGATAATTTCTGTGAGAATTGTCAGTCTGTTCGACAGATGCAGATGCTGTTACGGCAAATTCGCGACATCACTACCTACCGAGTTAATCTTTACTTTCAGTCATTTGTCGTGGTCCTTAAAAACTACTTTCAGTAATTTCTCGTGAAAACTTTCTTGCAGAGTTATTTGTGGCCTAACGCTAGTAATTGTCATGACATGAAGACAATCATCTTTCCAAATGTCAGGTCATTTAAAACAGCTAGCCCGTTTTCTGTGTTAATCTTGTATCCGTAATGTTCTTGCAATATTGAATCAACATCGCCGATTAAAGTTTAATTGTTTTGTGCAAAACTCTAAGCTGGTTCAGTGTTTTCAAAATAAAAACGCACGGCACTAATCGGCGTCGGAAAACTGAGTCGTAGAATGGAGAATGCTATTACCATTTTTTTACGCTAAAAAATCGTAAAGAAGCCCGTTGCTTAGTCATCTCAACAATTATGTCGTATTGACTAAGTCTTTCCTGAGGATATGACCAATTAAGCTGAGAGAATGGTTTAAAAGCCTTGCTATTCCATCTCAAATAATATTCCTGGCGCTTCTGCGTCCCATCGAGTAGACAGGTGGCCTTCTGTCTACATAAATCATCTTAGTAAATAAAAGTGCACCTGAAAGTTTTACGATTTTCACAGACGATATTTTGATCAACAGCAATTGGCGATTTTATGGCTCCTGAAGCCTGATACCACGTTCAAATGCTTTGTTCTTCACACATACAAACTCTGGTCACTTTTGAAATAGGTATGCAACGATGGCACTTTTATTCATAACAGATTTAATACCAGTCAAAAGCACAATAATACCCGACAAAACGACCGAGATACCGCGATCTGACCCAGCAAGTTTCCAGAACGACACAGCAGCTCGTCGATCGTAGTAACTAGAATCGTGTGAACCTGTTTCAATAAACAAGAGTACTCCATAATTCCAGAGGGTAATTCAAACTTCATTCGAACGCATTCGATTCGATAAACTTATTTGTTTACTAACATTAGAACCCTGCCAAGCAAGCACTAGCCTGAATGCTATCTTAGAACCCTGCCAAGCTCGTATTGATGATATCTTAACGTTCAGTGACTTTAGGTGACGCATCATGATATTATGCTTCTTTTCAGTAGTGCCTGCCTAGTTCCATCTATTCACAAAAATAACTGTCCAAAAGCTCTTGTTATCGGAACCCTGTGACGTTTGTGTTTTTTTTTGCGATTTAGATATACTGTAAGATCGTAAATTTATGTCTAAACAGTTTGTCTCTTGAAGCGTTATCCGATTGTCGGATGGGCTTTCGAGACGGATTTTTCCGATGAGCTGCTGAATCGCCATGCCAGTTAGTACGCAGTGGCACAGTTGTGCATCCAACTGAACGCAGAATGGATATCCGACGTTTGACGCTGGTGTCAACGAGTTACTATTGCACTAGGAAGAATAGCTTTTGGTTTTCCATTTGATATAACGGCGGAATCACACATACCGAGTCGATGTCAATTCGTTCGGATGATCAAGGCAGTTTTGGCTGAGTGATCGGTACATGTAAAAGGTAATTTAGATACATCACCATGACATATGTGCTCGGCCCTAACGCCTAGTAATTTTGCTGACTCGCCCTTATACGTGTAATCCGGCCTTAACTTGTATTGGCAATGGTTGTTTCGCAGAACCAATAAATGTAGGTATTGGCTCTCAAACAAGTTAATATCTCAAAACTGATTGATCACGGACTGGGATATGAAATATCTGGCCGTCTACTCTAAAGTGATAAATCCGATATTTCGGCTGAATGTTCGGGCGTTTTTAGGAGCTAAGTACATTGTATTCGGTCTAAAAGATCAACCTATGAACCCGGTCCGAACATTAAGACCAATTTTTTAGTTTGCTATAGAAATATCAAACCGAAAAATTGGTCCTGAGGACAACACACAACTTTTGTCGTGTTTTTGTCGGGAACGAATATTTTGTTTCATGTAAGAGTAGAGGTTTACGAATTTTCGATGGTGTTGTGAGTGTTTCAGACTTTTGTTAAAATACGAGTCTTCTTTACGTAGTCTAAGTGAGTACAAAGTTCTTAGACAAAGTTGAAGTCAATATTTTATTCAGGTCTTGAAACCACCACGTAACGTTGAGGTGTTAAAGTTGTGTAGGATTTAGAATAGAATAAAATTCGATTGTTTTTTTTTTATACTTATCGGATAAAAACAATGGCTACTATACCTACTCAGCAAATACTTTAGCAGCACTTTTAAGAATTGTGGATCAGTTTTAAAAAAAATGTTTTTTTTTTCTCGTAGCATATATTTTTTTAAGTTGTTTTTTTGGTAAGTTTTGTGTATAATATTTACCACAAAATATACCGACTTATAGTAGGTACCTAAGTATTTTTTCTACCTAAATTATTTCTGATCGAAACAAATTTCTAACAAAGTTGGGTTTATTTGGCTTATCTTGTGAATTAATTTCACCAAAACATTTATGCTCTTTCAAATTCTCTGCGAAAACCAATTTAGAAGCTAAAATAAAACACAGTAATATTTTACCTTGTTGATCTGTTTGTATAAGCATATTGCTTTGTCTAGACTTGTAAACTTTATTAGTAAATCGATACAAAGGGATCTTTGTTTGTTTAGCTGTTATTTAGTTTTAGGTATACGAAGCTAGTTACATTGAAACAAACACTTTCATTTTCGTTAGAACTAAAGTCTACAATATCCTTTTCTTCTATTGGGATGACAACTGGGAATGGATTTCAAATTAGACAATAAGACTGACTGACTGATAAACCTTATTCTGTAACTCAACTGGCAATGGACATCGGCTTCATTTTGACATTTGAAACCTAGCGTGGACTTAATTGTCATTTTTGTATTGTGTGATTGGTTGAGTTCTATTGGGATGACAACTGGGAATTGATTTCAACTTAGACAATAAGGCTGACGGTCACAACGCGTGGTAAAGAAAGAAAACAGTGACAAACAAAAACATCATTAATTTTCCTTTTCACGAAATGACCGACCGCTCTCCACTCCGCCCTCACAACGAATGAAGAAGGATTGGTAAAGCGGTTAAAAAGCTAAGTCGCCATTTTTAAAATGCAATTGTAGTTTTCACTTGATTGCTAACTCGTTCACATGGATAGAGGCTTAAAAGCAGATCACATCAAGGCGCTAAAACATACAAATCATTTGATCTTGGTTTGTATTGACTGAACCCCGCGGTTAAATAAAAAAAAAAAGACTTAGGTACCTAACTCTTTTTGGATCATACTTATATACAGAAAATCTCATTGATTTACGACCGGATTGGAACTCAAGACTTTAGGATCGGATGGCAGTGCCACCTCTACTAGACCACTATCTAACTGCTCTTCATTCGCAAACGACACTTTGCTAGAAGAAAGTTAAAAGATGGTGACATTATAGATTTAAAGATAGTAATCATTAGAAAACAGTTTCTAATCACCCATATCATACGAGGCATTACGGTACAGTGCTTCCCACAAGAGCACCGCAGCTGCTTCCCGGAGACTAATTGCTGTTTCACAACCTTTGTGTCGCTGTATACTCTATGTGCTTTGAGCTTGTGGTGAGTTCTAACAACAATTATAGTTTTAATTACTATAATTGTATAGATAAATCATTGCTGAAGTAATATGTTGGCGTTCTGTGGTGTTTACGTACCCCGGGAATTTACTTTTCTGGGATAAAAAGTAGTCTATTCGTTATCCAGGTCTCTGAGCTACCTCCATAAACATTTATCCAAATCAGCGTGACACATCGTATAAGCGTAAAAAAATCATTCAATCTTTCTCATTTAAGTAATCAAGAAAACCTATTGCTATGCCTAAGTATACATATAGAAAATACTGTTTCAGTTCTGGTTGTATCTCTTACTCCCTGTATAAATCTGCATTTCGACGCAGCCAGTGCCATTAATGGCCACCCATCCTGTACTGAGTTTGTAAAGCCACTGCAGTACAACTAGTACTCAAGCTCTCAAGGGAAATTTATAGGCTTTCCCATCGAGGCGAGCTAATCAGTTTAGCTTCCTTAGCTGCAAAATGTGAGCAATAGGCCTGTACCAATTATTGAACGAGCCTCTGACTATCTCCTTTAGATCTTCAAAGGATCTTGAAGACGATTTGAGAGAATGTCGACCGTGCTATTTATGACTTTCATCAAAATTATCGCAGCCACTTGACATTCACTCTGAACTTAGGCATATTCATGAGACTTTTAACAGATTTCTAATGTCAGGGGTGTTCATTAATTATTAGTGCATACGTTCATTCATTCATTCGCTCCGTCGAGATTCCTACTCAGGACATGTGTAGCATAATCTGTAAGATCAGACAGCTCAAACGATGTCTTTAATTACGCAATTAGCCCAACAATTGTTCATAACAGTAGTTTTCGTACCGAGGGACGAGCGTATCTATTATGTGATAATTGTACCCTTCCGAACCTAGTCGTGAGTATCCCCTCTACAGTCAGCGACAAAATTTCAGTAGAAACTCAAAATTTTAACAGGAATAATGGTTTTACATAAAAAAAAACAGGATCACGATGTAGCACGAGGCTCGGTAGATCTTTGAGAAATTAGAGACAAAGTTCTAGGTTCGCGTAAGTTTGCTAGTACAAAAACTTTATACCATGTCAATATAGTATTGGAAAATACTGTAGGTACAGTCAGCACCGAAAGTTGATTGACAGTTTGAGTTTTTAAAACGCCGTTTCTTTTCGATTTCTAAGTAAAAATTAACTTTGGCAAATAAATTAGTATGGACTGAGACCTAATCCTAATATTATAAATGTGAAAGTAACTCTGTCTGTCTGTCTGTTTGTTACGCTTTCACGCCCAAACCGCTGAACAGATTAAGCTGAAATTTGGCATAGTTAAAGGTTATATCCCAGGGAAGGACATAGGCTACTTTTTATCCCGAAAAAAATGAAAAATCCCGAGGGACCGCGGGTCACACCGCGGGAGCGCAGCTAGTCTTTAAATATTTGTCAAAATTTTGGTCATGCTGTTACGTATTTAAGAAATCAGATTTGTGAATTACCAAATAATAATCGAATTTCGTTGCTGACTGTACCTTCCTCGGCGAAAAGCTCTATGTAGTACCTACTTCCACAAAATTTTACTCATTGCTTGGATCATTGTAGAGCATCAAAGTGGTTGGTTCAAATCTCGCATTGGTACAAATTTCAATAGATATCAGCTTCACAGTGGTAAGTAATTAGGTTATGATGCTGAGTGTACCGTCAACCAGGGTGCATTGAAGTTTGGTTTAACAAAGTTAGTTTGCGTGCAAGCGACAGTAGTATTATAAGCTAATGGGATAGGAATTGAGAGTTTGGCAAGGTTTCTCTGTACAGTCAAAAATAAAATTTTATATTTTTTTACAAATCTCTTTTCTATAGAGTAAAACAAGGCCAAACTAATAAAGATTACGAGTGTGCAATTGACGCTTTCTTTGCCAAAAACTGGTGATGAACTTTTAATTTGATACTCAAAACTATACTTTGTGGTTTGGTAGATAGGTAGGTAGTACAGTTTTAAGCTCGCGTGGCATACCTAAGCTTCTGGGCTGAGTTGACTATGACTATTTCGGCCCATGGGCTGAGTGAAGTGTGGGCTGAGTTGACCCAAGAATCACCTAAGCATGTGTTTGCTTATTTCAGACAAATGTCATTAGGATTATATAAGGATTATATTTTTATAGTGTTAACCGCACACTAAAAATCTTTAAATTTCATTAGGTTCGAGAAAAATGTTATGCTACTTATGTTCAAAAATGTATTTGTTTATTATGTAGTGACAATGTAAAAAAAAATTCAATTGTCAGCCATCTTTTTGTCGATACAATTTGGTTATTAAGAAGCATATCAGAATTTCACAAAAGCCTTTCACAAAACGTCTTGAAAGAAAGACACAATATAACAGACAAAAGAATCCACGTCATAATTCTAAAACACCATTTACACGATACTATCCTGGCATATCATTTTAGCTTCTTGCTAAGAATATTAGCTCTTCAGCCTCTTGCTCCGTTCAGTTTGAGAAAGCAAGAGGCAAGATTAGTATGCCTGAATGGTATCGTGTAAATGGCGTTTAATGTTCGGTGGAAAAACGGGGAATCTCCCAAATATAAGTCACGTTACACCATCGTAAATCATCCAGGATAAGTTTCCCGGCCTTCTGATCCGGGACACAAAGGCGCAATTGCAGATTAGGGTTGTAAGTGACTATCTATGTCTATTCTGGAATATGTTTTGAATCTCGCTTTCCTTTCGTCCTGATTTAACTTTAAAAATATTAAAAGTTCATCAACTACATCATCATAATCCTCATCAGTGTGTAGGTACCTACAGATAAGCAAAGCAGGGGTCTGAAAAAAGTTGGCGTGACGCTTAAGCTTTTCGGGAAGACTGGTAGGATGTTGCAGGAGACCAAGACCATAAAGCAATATAGGGGCGTCCTTCGCCTAGCAGACCTAGGAAACTTAAGTGAATAAATAAAGATTTTTGCGATTTTTTTTTGTGGGATCACTTCTAATAATCCTAAATAACTTTAAGCTTCGGAGTCCGAAAATGTCAAGCACATCCCCAATAGCGGTAACAGTCTTAAGCCATGAGTTACGTAGTTTCGGCCTGTTACTTTTTACTACCTTTCGGTCGGCGCGATTATTTCGGACATAAAACCGAATGTTCTAGAGTTTACAGCTGACGATTTCGGAGTTTAGATTTAATGGTGACTCAGCGTTTAATTAAACTGTTATTGCTTTAATTGTTTTCGGGTGATTGTCAAATGCTAGCGCGACTGAATCCTCTGTAGTTACTGAATGACAGCTAAGTTGATGCAGTGCTAGTTTTCACTATGTCAGACTGGGGTTTACAACTAGGTACAGTCAGCAACGAAAGTCGATTAACATTTTATGTTGCACAAATTGGAATATTTCCAAAATCCGTAACATAATGGCCAACATTTTTCCTAATATTTGAAGATAAAGCCTTGGTTTATAATAATTTCACAAGAAAAGTTTATTTTTTCTTGGTTATTGTAAACAAAATTAATTTTTAAAAGTCCGCAGTTAACCGACTTTCGTTGCTGACTGTACTGTAGGATTTAACCTTCATATATAATAATCTGAAAGTAACTGCTGGTGTATTTTCAAACACGTCTATGTAGGTGTAGCAACAGCGAAATCTAATTTGTTGTGTATCATCTTTTGGCGTCAGTGAATGGCTAGCGAGGCATAGACATGATGAAAGTCATATTCTATGGGTAATGGAAATGATTGAGGGATATGTAAGTAGAAATGGATGGTGTAAAAAGCGGTATAGGTTAGTAAGAAAAGAATAAGAAGATGACGAGCAATAGGAGAGACCATCTTGTGCCCGGAAAAGATGTGATAAGGGAAAATGAATGCCCAAAGAGCATTAAAAGCCAAAAGCATCTATTACATCAGGGGTCACTAACGACTCTCGGTTGAAACAAATCGGCCAGTTTCGTGGTTTATTTCCCATTCACAAGACAATAGTGGTCGTTATACTAATGAGTGCTTTGAATTAAATCGGAGCTTTTGTATGCTTTGAATGAAATTGAACAGAATCACGACTTTAGCTGGTGGTAGATATTTCTAGTACTATTAAAGGGGTCAGATGAACCTTTATCGAGGCGTTAGTTCTTTGTACTTCACGAGCATCTAAACAGGGGCTTATTACAAGAAAATGAGCCGAGTTTAGACCAAGTCTAACTAAAAAACGGCCCCTAGAAAAACGATCTTTAAACTCGTACATAGAACGCTTTTTTGTCGTAACAGTTTTGTTTTGACATGTGTCAATATGGGATTCAACCAAGGTTTTACGTTTTTATAATAAGCAGCACTTTGAAGAGCCTCACTTTTGTCTTTGAGATGCTAGTCAAAATTATTTTTCACATTTGAAGAAGCCATCACTTGCCTATTTGAATACTAAGTAACTGGTTTCCTCACGACATTTTACATTACCGTACAAAGACTGGAATTTAAACTCATGACCTGACCTTTGCATTTATATTTTAAATAAATATAGACTTGTTTGCAACTATATATTATTTTAAATAGATTTTTATTTTAAATAAATTCCGCCATTCCAAAACTAAGTTTATAATTTCTATAAAGTTAGTTTAACACTTTAGTACGTGACTCTACATACGTGAATTTTCATAAGTTCAAGGGAATAAAATTAAATATTGAAATAAAAAAACACAAATTAGTTTTACGATTGTATCCCCAAATCAAGATTGACATTCAACCAAATGTTTTTGTAAGTATTAAAAACTAGCTGCGCTCCCTCGATCCCTCGGGTTTTTTTCATTTTTTCGGGATAAAATGTAGCCTATGTCCTTCCCTGGGATACAACCTTTAACTCTGCCAAATTTCAGCTTAATCTGTTCAGCGGTATGGGCGTGAAAGCGTAACAAACAGACAGACAGATAGACAGACAGACAGAGTTACTTTAACATTTATAATATTAGTAAGATAGTAAGGAAGTAAGAATAGGATCCCTTGAATTTTTTTAAAGGTTAGTTATAAGCATGTCACCATACATATCTCTCGAAAGCCCACATTTCAGGAGCATTTGTAATAAATATTTTTGTTAAAATCAACTAATCAAATTATATTTTTGTTTCAGGTAAACCAACAAACAACCAGTGTGAACGACAGCAGATGCTACGGATATTAATTCTATTTCGGATATCATTTATTATGTCTGGATAAGCTGGCAGACTGCCCACTGTGCGTCTCTTGACTTAAAGGTGTTAAGTATAATGATTGCTCATTCATTAATTTCTTTCAAGGTTTATTAACAAGAAGTCGCTAGAACATTATAATAAAAATATTTGAGAATTTCTTACTTAAAAATATTCAGCGTTAGGAGGCAACCTATACCTACACTTAACGGGACGCTGTAGTGCCTGGGACAATGTTTGAGATGGAATAGGCTTGCCCAGCACCTAAACCATCCTCTCAGCTTCATCAGCCTGGCCCACAGGAAAGACAACGTCAATACGTGTCGAGCTGACTAAGCTGCGGGTTTCCTCACGATGTTTTCCTTCACCGTTAAGAGCTAGTGTTAAGGCGCACATAAATTTTACAAAACGAAAAATCCATTGATGCACGGCTGGGATTCGAACCCGCGACCTTCGGATTGAAAGCTAGGTTCAACCCCATTCGACCAACACGGCTCACTTTACCGTTACTACGAGTACTTATAAGAGATTATTGTATGTATCTACCTTCTGACGAAACAATTGATACTCGTATCTTTCCGCTTGGGCACACGTTGCACAGTGGGCCGGCTGCCAAAAATGTTATGTCCAAAACTTGTGCGATATGAAATATGGAGCGGTGTTGTCTTTGTGTGCCTAGTTTCGACTATGAACTGAATGTGGATAACAACAATAGATTTGCATTGTGTTTTATTCAAATTCAAATTATTTATTTCGGTTTCATAAAAGTCCACCATATTATATTAGTAAAATGCTTAGCCTAGCTAGCCTATGCTAGTTTTAGGACGGTAATGTGGAGGATGAGTAATATTTGGTAGTAATGACATGTTGTGCTGACCCCTCTATATACAGGTTGTAAAATGACTACTACCGAAAACTGAGGGGTTGCAATCAGACCATGATGATAAACATATTTAGAAAAAAAAAACGCATTTTTTTGTCTTAGCTACGTCATTTTATGTTATTTCCGGTTATTTACTACTAGTACACCATAATAAGACCATACCTACCTAATAATTACATAAAAAAAAACAGTTAAAACTCAAAATCCAGCAATCTACGTAAATCAACGCGCCCAGTACATACGCAAACAGTAATTTTCAAACGCTGTTTTCTCCGGATATAATGATTTTTTTCGGAAAATCCTTTTGACTTTGGTTGTGTGTTGGAATAACCTACCCCTTTCGGCTTCGGTAGACGTCTTTTTACACCCTGTATACCTACTATGGTGTGACATGGGGGAGGTGTATGATGATGATTAGAGTTAAATGGAAAGTCAAAAAGCATTTAGGTAAGTACCTATATCTACTGAAGTACCAGTTGAATCACAAACAGAGCTAGACTTTCGTGTTTTCGTTTATTTGTGTGGATACTGAGTACCTACCAATTCTTCTTTACTTCTGTGAATATTAACTTAATTAATATAAACTTATAGCAGCACGTATACCTAAAAATGGAGCTTGTTATTATTTAGATGGTTAGATGGTTTCACACAGACAGTAACTGTTTATTTAGGCTTAATTATACAAATGTTTGAACCTACAACATTGCCTAGAATAGAAAATCTAGGTCTATCTGAGATTACTAACACCTTGATACTTATTTCTGCGCTCGATACATTCTTATTCATGAAAGCACCCTTTTTAAGTTAAGCTTTAAAACGACCTCAATCCCGCAAACTATAAAGCTGGGCACACACTGGTGGCTAGGGCTGGATTTAGGATCATACATTTAAGATTATACTTTCTGGATTTAGGATCATACAATACGCAAAATCAATCTTTGTCTCTCTGAAGTGGTCTCTCAAAAATTAAGACAGCGTTGTATAGCTGCCTCGCTCACTCTCTTAGTTTGTTGCATCGTGCTATCTCCCTAACTCTACCAAACCTACGCAATCGTTTTTTCTAACTTCAGAGAGACTAAGATCGGTTTTGCGTATTGTACTTTGTCTGTTTGGGATTAATTTTAAATCAAAATTCATTTTTGACTTAAAAACTAATTATAAATCGATTCTCCGGATTTGGCCTGCTAACATTCATTATCATCTGCCCTTCACATCCCACTGATAAACTTCTCTTCACTTCTACTTTCGCCTTCTCAGTCCTGTACCAATATTGCTCATGAACGACCTGTGTCGATGTCGTAGAGCAATCTTGTTGGCAGAAAACGAGCTCTCATTTTACCGACTCTTATTTTTTATCTGGTCAGCTCAGTGCTACCCACTGCTGGGTAATATATCTTCTCTGTACGCCACTCTTTTCATTTTTGTGCAGTCCTTTTCCACGCTAATTAAGTTCGTATGAGTCAGTGGCCAACTCTGGTGGCGGAGTTTTAAGGCCACTCTAGGGCCTCTGTCGTGGCTTAACGACTTAAATAGCCGGGACCGATAATTTAACGTGCCCTCCGAAGCACGGAAGCGCTCAGATGAAACTGCTAATAGCGGGCACCCATCTAATTACAGATCGTATAGAACGATGTACAAAGAACGACTAAGCAAGCACGACCACGAGCGCTAAACCACGCTTTCCCAGCTACATTATCGTCATCCATCTAATGCCTAATAAAGCCTAGATCCGGCTCTGCTGATGGCGACTTTATAGGAACTCTCAAGAAATGACAAGGTCCGTAAAATTCAGGTCAATCGCTGGTATTAGCTTGAAATCTAGGCCGCTGGGCGAGCAAGTATAATACCTATTCTTTTGTCTTTTCTTAAGGATTTTACTGGTTTCGTAAAAGCTTTAATCTGTAATGGACTTCTCATTTTGCTACCTTACTAGAAAGACTCTGATTGTAGCGTTTTTATCGTTTATTTTAGTAGTTTGTTCCCGTAAGAAACATGAACAACAAACCGTCATGCAAAGGTATTTTTTGCCTGAAAGTGCCAGTTTTGCTTCCTGCTTATTAGATTAGGATTATTAAATAGCTGCCTTTGCGCTATTACTCGGGAATACTTCACTTTTTTTTAATTAACCTATTGTGTCCCACTGCTGGGCACTCGCTGTCACTCGGGAATACTTCACTTTTTTTTTAGTCAACCTATTATGACCCACTGCTGGGCAAAGGTCTCCCCCAAAATTTTCCACACGTCCCTATCTCTGGCGATCTCCCACCACTCTCTTTCAAACCCGTCGAGATCGTCCCGCCAACGCCTTTATTAATAAATTACTTCACTTTTACGGGATAAAAATTTGCCGTTGTTTATTAGTGATAGTATAGCATTCTATTGGTGAAAGTATTCCTAAAATCAGTTTTTGAGTTTATTAACTACAAATGAAAATGTAGGACAGCTAGTAATAAATAAATAAATAATGCTAGACATTTCACACAGCATTATCTAGCCCCAAACTAAGCAAAGCTTGTACTATGAGAACCAGATAACTGATATACTACTTATATACTTTTGTTTGTAAATACATACATATTATACATACATAGAAACACCCAGACCCGAGATAAATATTTGCAGATCATACACAAACATTTATCCCGCGGTTTGGATCGAACCCGCAACCTTCTGCGTCCCAAGCGGACTTTCACCCACAGCGCCACAGAAGTCGTCATAAATTAGATTGTACTTGATTCGAATTGTGAGATCAGCTCGCTGTCAGCATTTACGTTGGCACTCAAGTGTTATATAAATAGAAATACAACAATTTTCAACAGGAAACATAACATGTTCCGGTTCTTAATTGTATTTTCAGAGTATAAGATTAGAGTTAGGAAATAAGCAGGTGTACCCTGCGATAAGTGACCCTTAATAGTACCCGGAACACTTCAAACTACCCTCAATAAATAGTTACCCTTATCCTAGGCCTGAAAACACTCGCAGTTACAACAATATCTTGAAGCACAGTAGATATTAACTAAAGCAGAAGAGATACTTACTTACTACAAGTTTTTTTTTATTTAATCTCTTTGATATTTTTTGCACACATAAACAAGACATTTTTCAAGTCTAGTTGTACCTATAGGGACAGACGATTTGAGACTTTAGATAGATAGATAGATTAATTGTTTATTACACACAAGAACATAATACAGAGAATACATAAAAATAAAGACATTGTACAATGGACGGCAATCTTAAATCACTGAAATTTTTTATCGAAAACTTGTGTATTTTGCTTATCAATGTATTAGAATCAAGATTCTTCAACATATCATAAATTCAATCTCTGTGAAATTACCTCACTCATTTTGCATGCATTTTATATAATCTTGCAATAATGTTGAATTTTCTAGCAGTATTAGGTAAGTACTTTTTTCCTGCAAAGCGCGTCAAATGCAAGTATTTTCGCCATACTTTGTGCAAGGATTTTCATAAGTTACCTTGATAACAATGTAAGGACGTATACCACACGAGACTAGTAGGTAGATTATATCTAATAATGCTATGAGTACATCGGTCCCAGTGTGTAAGCCGTAGGGAGTGTAATATTGAGACTGAGACTGAGACTAACTTTGCAGTAGAAATATAGCAGTTTATGCGGGCTTTTGGTCTTCCCCTTCCTCGTCTTCAGCCTGTGTTCTTTATGAAGCTGTTGTATGTGTCTGTAAATTCCACTTCAACCGCTTCCGTGCTTCCGAGGGCATGTTAAATTGTTGGTCCCGGCTATGAAGTCAGCCATGAGAACGAAGACGTAGGACGCCTTAAGGTGGCCGGCCTAAAAACCACCACCAGAGTTGGCCACGAACTTATCTCCTTATCATGCTAACTTATTTTCAGATGTATCGCCTATTGTTGATGAAAAATAATGAACAACTATATTTAGCACAACGGATCTTTAGCTCTCTGAAGTTAGGTGCAATAGATGATTGCGCAGGTTTGGTAGAGTAAGCGGAATAGCACGATTTTAGGCGTCATAAAAAATGGGTTCTGCGCAGCTACTTCAGAGAGCTAAAGAACGATTATACTATCTATGTCATTCTGTTTTCTTTTCACATAAACCACGACTACTTTATTATAATGTAATCAGACTCTAAGTACCATTGAACACGGCCAACACCCGTAAGTAATATTTTAACAGCTCTTAGCTAATACCTACAGGGATTTCCACTTAGAGGAGTCTGACCTACTTTAAGGCAATATTTATCTAGGAAAGTTATCAGAATAACAATAATAATACATTATTAATAGCCGGGCTGGAGGGTTGCAGACCATGAAGTATGGAAAGAGTTAGGGGAGACCCCCAGCAGTGGGAAACTAACATAATCTCGACAAACATTTATTGCAAACATTTACTCGCATCAACTAAGAGTATTTATTCATTAGACAAAAAATGGAAAAAGAAAATATCGTCTAATATCTTTCTCATAGACTATTAAGCACAAACTTTTCTATTGAGTAATAGGTTTTATTTGCGCAAGCAGAGCCTCTCAAACTCCGGTAACTATGGTTTATATCAATACAATTTCTCCTATTCATTTTTTCGCAAAGTTGTCGGAAACTTTTATTTCGCAGCATCTTCGAATAGCTTTGCGAATTAGTGTAACAATTTCAAGCAAAACTAGTAAAGTTTGCCTATTTTCTAAGAACGTGCGAAACATAAGTAATGCTTCATATTATCGACGTGACTGGGGGTGATGATAACATTAGAAAAGTATTCAAAAACTGAAAAAACTACAACTCTTTCTCGAGCGGTAGATTAAGAACAGGATTAATTTTGTATCCAAATGCCTATTTATTATTTTTCAATAGACTTTTGAAGCTTTAGGTACTTCCACTAACTACTAGCTAACTTCAAAGTGATCCCAGCGCCAGCGGACCTATTGAATAAAATGCTTTTTGACTTTGACTTTGACTAAAGGCAACAGATACCTACCAGATTTTATACCCTACAAACAAGTAGTGTGCAACATTGCAATAAAACTAAAAAACTCTAAAAAGTATATTTTAATCACACTTCTAAAGGACCAGGAACAAAGATATCAAGATAAATTCATAACTAAAACCTATGTATACTTATATACAAACGAATATTATGTACAAAAGGTTCACACACTTCAAACGGGTAATTTGAGGAAACTAGAAGTCTAGATTGAAGCCAACACCAAAACGAACCCGCCTTTGTCTATCAATAAGAGTGCTCCCAACCAGACGCAGAACCCTCACTTCGTTGTGTGGCTCATAGAACAATATATCCTTCTGAAAGGTGAACCCACCGCACTTCATTGAGTCAACAAAAATCTTCAGTTCAGATCCGTTTTGGTAGTTTTTGTGTACAGCGACTCCTACCGATGTAACGCCCCCTCGGTTCCCATCATGAACCACTGTAGCTATTCGCAAATCTGGAGCGAATTGTTTGAAAAGGCACACTTGAAAGCCTGTTTTGCTGATGGTCGAGGACAAGGTGAAGGAAGGCCTTTCATATCTCGCGCTCAATGAATACTCCGGCACGGGAGGGTACGACAACGGCTTCAGACCAACTTCAGTACCAAAGGAAAAGTCTGGCCTGATTTTATACATCCACTGTGTCACCACTCGCATCGTGTTTGGATCAACGTCCTTCATAACACACGACACCGAGCCCAAAGATTTCTCGTTATCCCTCTCAAAGACGAGCTCTGTTTCTGAAGAGATGAGATCTTTGATTCTGGATGTCAGTCTCATTACGTACGCACCTTCTAACACTTCAGTGTACGTGGCGGTCGCACAGCCCGCAGAGTCTAACAGTAGCCCATCGTCAGACCCTTTTCTCTCCATTTCCTTGTGTAGCAGTTGCGAGAAGCACTTGTAGTTTTCTTTCGACTTGCCATAGTTGTATTGCTGGACTAGTTTGACCTTGTCCATGATTTCTCGGAGTATGACGAGTTTGGCGCCTAGGAAGCACTGCGGGAAGACACTCTTGGCTTCAGAGTGCACGTCACAGAGTCTTGTCAACCTCACTGTCTGCGGCGCGATCACGATTAGATCCTTCTTCTTCGGCAAAAACCTCTGCAAGCTGGACATGAAGCTGCTCACTTCCTCCTTTATCTTGTCCTCGTTCAGTTCCATTGTGTGATTGTAGGATTATTTTTATTTATTGGATATTTGGTCGGACGTCATTGACCTGTCTGATTTATTTTTAACTAGCCACAGCTTTGACGCAGTCCGGCCAGTCGTGGACTGCAAGGAGTTTATTTATTTTTAGGTCGATAGCAGATCTCGTAGGCGTATTTTTAATTACATGCTGCTTTTTGCTAAGAGCAAAAAATCCAACGGATGTTATTTCAATGATACAACATCTGTCTTGTGCTGATTTTAAAGAGGAAATTTAGACGTTTTAATTCCAAAATACAAAATTTTTTTCATTGTAATAAAGCAATCACAAAAAATAAAATAAATATTTTAAAATAAGTTTTAATACTAATCTATGATTCAGGCAGTAGATTGAACCAAAAATTTAATTCAACCCTTTCAAATGAAGATAGCTTTGAAAAGTCTTCGTAATTAGTCATTTCAATATCTTCCCCTTACCTTTTCATTTGGCAGTGAAATTGATTTATTATCTTCGCGAGAATTCGCCACCTGAGCTCCGGAATGGAGATCTAAAGCAACCCTTTTAACAAATTGCAATAAAGGATAAGACCGCGGACAAGAGTAAAAACAATAGAGATATCCTTGAACAATTTAATCAACAATGTGTGCTTTGGAGGGTTAGGTAGGTACTAAGTTTTTACAAGTATTTATTTAACTGAGGCTCAAGATCGCTCAACGAGCTATGGAAAGGGCTATGCTTGGTGTCCCTCTACGAGATCGAATCAGAAATGAAGAGATCCGTAGACGCACTAAAGTCGCCGACATAGCCCACAAGATTAGCAAGTTGAAGTGGCAGTGGGCGGTGCACATAGCTCGTAGAACTGACGGCCGTTGGGGCAGAAATGTTCTCGAGTGGATTCCACGCACCAGAAACCGCAGTAGAGGACGGCCCCCCACTAGATGGAAAGACGATCTGGTAAAGTTTGCTGGGAGCCGTTGGGTGTAGGCTGCACATGATCGATCGCTGTGGAAATCGATGGGGGAGGCCTATGTTCAGCAGTGGACACTAGATGGCTGACATGATGATGATGATTTAACTGATTGTCGAATCTTGCAAGCTGAATTTGATATACTTTCCGGTGCCAGATTAAACTGAAAGGCAAACCTTATGAGCCTTCGGTGAAAATGCAAAAATGGTGACAAAGACCTCACCTGATGGAGTCAGGAGCTTTTCATTGAAACTCCTCAGTGAATAACATATGTCGTGATATCCATCTCTCATTTGAATCAGCTCACGGTAAATAAAAAGCTTATTATTACTCTACTTTAGAAACAGGGTGATCATGGTAAGCAGGTAGGTGTTCATACCAATCCTGGCTCATTAGTTTACCAAATATTATTTTACGTAACATTCCAAAGGACGAGAGAGGTAAAACAATATAATTTACAAGATGTACCCTGAGTAAAAATAGATCAGAGTAAAAACTTGGTAAAAATGAAACAATCATGACTATTTTTTAAAATCATTGCGACTGGTAGAAACAATCCAAGTTTTGTAGGCATTCAAGATCTGTTTTAAGATTCACACTCAAGAATTGTTGCTCTTAATTAGGATTTGGATAGTTGCTCGGCTCGAGTATTTATTCACTAATCTAAATTACTGATCTCAGTTTTAATAACTTCGCCAGCTTGATCTTGATTTGATCTGAGTAAGGTCTTGACAGTAAACAACATAGTCTTTCTTAAACTTTCGCGATCACTATTCATAATTACGTATTATTGAAACAGGATTTTTAAAATAAAATAAGGTACGCGATAAATCACGTTTCAATAATACGTAACAACATAGTGTTCTCTCTTTACCGATGTCAGTTACATATATTTTTTTTCAACCATACTTGTATATACATATACTGTCCCACTGCTGGGAAAAGGTGTCCCCCAATTATTTCCAACCATCCACCATAAATAAATATCTCTTTGAGCTCAGTAATTTACGATGAACATCCTAATGTTTAAATTTTACTAAGGTGTAACCTATTACACCTTAGTAAAATTGTTTTCTCACGATGCTTACCTTCACCCTTTGAGCTTGCATTGATATTGAACAAGCTATAAAATCTAGACGCAATCACATTTTTAGTGTAGTTAAACGGGATATCCGCCACTATGTTATTGAGATTGCATTAAGCGCATGGGAACGTATCGTCTTAAGTGATATAGTACATAATCTCAGTTCTGAGTCAAATATTTTTGTTTTAATAAGTACTTATTAGAATTCAAATCACACTGCACCAGAAAGAGCTGAAAATATCACTATAAACTAAAACATTCAAACCCTCACTTTGTTTGTAGACCTATGAAATCTGTAAATAGATGGGATTTCACTTCATAATTTCGAGTTTGTATGTACGATTTCACACCAAATTTCCCTTGAATACTTCCATGTTTTGATTATGTTTACTACACAAGGAGATACCTACTGAGTTGAAACTGCAATGCACAGCGACTTATGTTTTGAACCATATGGGAGACTTAGTTAAAGTGTAATTTTTATCATGCTATATGAGGAAAAAAATTATATATTTTAGGTAATTGTGGAAGACGAAGCATCAAATATTAGCAAAAATGTTGGTACCAACTCTAAAATTATCATCATCTTCAAAACTCGTAGAGTTGCTACCTTTTTGCTAATAAATGTTCAATGAAGTCTCCGTGTGCTATGATACTCAAGCTCTAATGACTGAAGAGCAATGTGTTAGTAAGTAACGTGTGCATTTATCACCTGTCAGGACTATCGGGGGCAAACTTGCTGACAGCAAACAACCGAAACTTTGAAGAGGGCACACTAATGTGCTTATACAGGCAAACATTTTAAGATCGCACAGTGTTCGTAAAATATATAAGTGTCGACTGCTTTGAAACACAACTTCCAGTTGAGTACTAGGGAAAATAATCTACTGTTTTTTTTTGCTTTTTAGTTTAGTGGTGTCCTTGGTGTAGCAGGCCTTCCAATTTTTAGGTCGGGAGTTTGAATCCATTCAAAAATTTGTATTGTATCAGGAAAAAATGAAAAAATCCCGAGCGCAGCTAGTATTTTTAATATAGCAAGTAGCAACACAAAAAACTAACAAATAAACAACTAACAAGACTCAATTTCAATTCGAAGCGAGTTTAAACTTCACAGACCAATAAATTAATTAAAATTCATTGATTTTCCTTCAGCTTTGTCCAAGGACTCGATTCAATAACTTTCAATACGTTAATGGATTGGGGTCTTCGGCCTACACAGTTTATGGCCATTAAACACCAGCCGGGCACAAATTCTGCTTCAAAGGCCAAAATCAATACCTTACCAGTTGACGATCTAGAGAAAGAGATGACAGACTTTTATGATCTTTTAAGATAAGCAGAATAACGTCGAAAATAACTCAGACAAACGCCTTAATAAGTAAGACACTTTTACTACGTTTGATGCATCTAAGTTAGTACTCGTAGATGATTTCATATATTTTTGGTTGCTCGATCAAAAGGGAATTTCACTATGGATATAATTGTTTAAAATGTTCAAACCAATACTCGACTTTACCAAAAACAGAGGAAAAATATTACTTACCAACCTACAAAAAAAGGTAGAAGAAATAAAAAAGCTTCAGCTTTCAGCAAAAAAAAACCAACGACAGTTTTTTTTTTTCATTTCATAAACCTACTTTTTCACCTTTCAAAATCACCCAAGCATTTTAAGTTCAGTTTGTATAAATGAACACTTTTGCCAGTTTGACTGTGAAAAACTGTGCATGTTCAAAACGGTGGAAATGTTGAAAGCTTGAAATAAAGTGGCGTGCGCACTGTACTGCGAGATAAGGCACGGCATGCGGTTTTTTTTGGACAATCTAAACTGAAAATGTACGTTACCAGTCTGCTTTTTACTGTATTCAATCTGTATGCAAATAGGATCGCTAGCTAAAATCATTCAGATTTCAAAAAAAGAGACGTTTTGTGAACATGGTATAATTTCCACACTCTCCTGTATACTTTACCATACAGCTACTCGTTCTAAACAAAATCTAATTTTTCATAAATATCATATTTTTTAAAAGCCTGACGCACAGAAGACCACAGAACCCAGCAGAAATCTGCTGATTTTTATTTACTTTATAAATTTATTTTTATAAAATTTGTCCCGCAGCGGAAAACAAACCCGTAACCTTTTGCAACCCATGCCTTTGCGAACTGCGATGGGAAAGTAGCTCTTATTCAGAGCAAATTCTACCTGTTCCCAACAAATACGTAACTATACAACAAAGCAACAGACAATAGACAATTAAAACTATAAGCACAACACTAACAACGGAATTTGCGTAAATTTTCACGAACCAAATTAACAATCGAATGAAACAATGTAGGTACCGACGAATGAACGGAAATGAACGAGTCACAATAGGGATGCTGTGAAATGTTTATGTAACTTTAAAAACCTTGTTTAAACAAACTGACCCCTAAAATCGTCGTCAAAAAAAAAGTGGCCATGCAAAAAATCCATTATAATTTTTCCTGAATTTTCCAATTTTCCGCAAAATTTTTCGTTCTTGAAACCTTATTTGTAGGGTTTAGATACTATAGGTACGTCGCATATAATGTGCAACAGTAACTGCTGCGAAGATGATGGTGAAATCTTGTTTTTATGAAGGACCGACAATTTAACTCGCCAAGCTTATTATTTTGACTATCACCCATCCATTTTACGACCACTCTGAAAGTTTAACAAAACTACGTAGTTAAAAAAAACTTTCAAGGACACTAAGTGGGTATGTGGCGACCTCTATCTACCATCGCCTGAACTACAAGCTGAACTATAAGCTGAACTTCAAGAGATGTCAATTACAGCGACGTACTTCGGAGCTGTACAACTAGATGGCGCTAGGAACATGCAAAAAGTATAAACTATGTCTAATCTGTGGAAAAATTCCTAGATCGCGCTGACGAAGTTTACTAGACGTTGAAGCCTATATAGAACTATCCGACTATAACTGTCGGCCGAAAGGCCCTAAGGTAAGTGTGCCAGTTGGGCAAACCTTAGTGAGGCGAGTACTCCCTCTTTATCATATCTTGGGGGAATTCCATTCTACCCCCAAAGTGGTGACCTTCGACGTGCCAGCCGTCGACTACCTCGGACGATTCCTGACGCAATGACCGTCTGAAGATTGCTCGGAAGGCGGCTCGTCCACAAAGATCTCAAAAAGTCGTCTGGGATAGTAGGTCCAGCCAGCTGTCTCAGGTGTCTCATGAATTGAGAAGGCTTTCGGTCGCCTAGCTCTTCAGACTGCAGAAGCTGCTTGACCTTCTTCTCCTTCGACACGGAAAGGCGCTTGATGAGCTCGGTTTTGAGCTTTTCGTACTTGCCAGTGGACGGGGGAGCGGCAATGATGTCCTCCACTTCCACCGCATACTGCCGGTCCAAGTTTGATAAGACGTAATAAAATTTCGTCTGGTCATCTGTGATGCGCGACATGCTGAATTGGCCTTCGATTTGCGCGAACCATATCAATGGCTTTTCCGGCCAAAAAGGTGGAATTCGGACGCCGACTCGAAAAAGTTCGGACGGTTTATCGGATGAATTATCGGATGGATCCATGGAAACGCGTCCGGTCTTCTTTGTTCTCCGAACTGTTATTGTCGAGTCTGTGTCGCTTGCGTCGTCACTCATATTCCGGAATGTTCTAAGGGGGTCACCAGTTTGGGGTTATTTAGGTAGCTACTAATAGGTATATACTTGCAGTAGGTAGTCAAGGTCCAAATAAATAGATACGCACTGTATAAAGTTTCACCATTCAGTTTATTAGGTAGCACACACAAATAACGTTTGAAAGTTCAGAAGGAGTGGAAACGAAAGGATAGAATTTGCAAGCAGAGTAGGTACAAATATTCACAATTGCAAAACAAGCAAGCACATTCGAAATACTCGTACATAACACGGTAATACTATGAGCGCGCAGCGAGAATAAAGCGTCTAGCATAGATGCATGCGTCCGCGGCAAGTGCAAGGCTGAGACTACCCGCGCGGTGCATTACGGAATGCGTCGGCGCACGGCGTTGAACAAAACAAGCTGCCCGTTTCCATACTACGACTCGGCGAGCGGGGACTTCGTCCGATATTACGTACGATAATATTTATGTTAGAAATTAAGTGTAAATAAGTATAATATTTTATTTTATCTAACTATTGTGTACTTGATGTAAATAATTAATATTAAATAATATAAATAAATATGTGTGTGAATGGAATTAATGTTAAATATGTAAATACATATAAATTATACATAAGTTCGCCACAGGTACTTAATTTTTATTGAAATTGACAAAACGCTTAGTTTACCAGTGCTCAAACAAAAACTTCATCTCATTCAAAGAACCAATTTTATAAACACTTTGTCTGCAACGCGAAACAATATTCTGAACGGAATGGCGCACTTTGTTTTAATTGTTTTTTGTCGAATCGACACGATATTGAATGGAACAGCGACCTATTTAACGCCAGCTGACTTGTTTTTACGTTGCTCAATTTAGATTTTAGCTTTTTATTTTCACCACACTACTTTTTAGCTTTACTCATCGCACTACTTTAATGGTAATCGTCTATTCAAACCACTTTAGGGTAAATATGCAATTTTTATTTGATGTTTACCAATTCGAAATAATTCCATAAATATGAAGATTTGTCTAGTGTCTTCATGAATGATTTCTGAGGCAATAATTTTTTATTGTGTTTTAAAAGTTAAAAGTTCTCTTTGTATTACACATGTAGCCAGAAACAAAAGTAGATTATCATTTGAGTTTTCTAAAATCTGAACATTTCTGAAATCCATAACAGCGTATTAATTGACAAAACATTTGAAACTCAGTCTTTGTCTCAGTCCATAAAGTTTTGTTTTTCTTAGAAATTGAAAACGAATGACGTTACAAAAAATCAAACTGCTGACTGTACCTACTTAAGTTATCAAGATTTGTTGCTTCAAGACTAAAGAACATTTTCTTCCACAGGTGAAGATGTTCTCCGGGAAGAAAGCCAGCGACTCCGGAACGCCAACGGAGGAGGAGATCAAGGTGGTGCTGGTCGGAGACACGCAATGTGGGAAGACTTCTCTTGTCCAGAGATTTGTCTCTGACACGTATATGGAGGTGAGCAAATTTTCTTAGCAAAGAATCAACTTGCTTTGACATCTAATAATTCTCAGATGATTTATACTCGTACAACATCAGGCATATACCTAACTCAACGGGATGCTGTAGCGTAGTGTGAAGTAATAATACATCATATTCCATGTGTGAAATGAGGTTTGCGTAGCCCCTAAACAGCTTGATGCCAATCCAATCAATAGCCACATTGGCCTTATCCTTAACATAGTCAAGCCTATTCCATCTCAAACAATGTCCCAGGCATTACAGCGCCCCGTTAAATGGAGGCAAAGGTTGAGTCTTGACGCAGTATCAATCATCTATTAAAGATGTAACATGGTCAAAACGTGTGGAGATGATTAAGCTGCGGGTTTACGATCCCTTTGCCGTTAAGAATTATTAAACAAATTATGATCACAAGTAGGTAAACTAAATGAAGAATCAATTGAATGTTATAGATTATTTTACTTTAAACTAACTTATCTATCAGTAGAATATTCTGGTGAAACTTTTAATTGATTTTTTAATTAAATTAGTTTGAATTGAATTGTTAATTGGATTTACGATCTGTTAGTCTTGTAAGTTTTCGAGTGTTGATAATGGATGGTCTGGTCTAGGTATCTGTAAAGTCTACGATGGTCAGAGGTCATTGAAGTTGAACTTGGAAGAACTACATTTAGGTGCCAAAGTTCATGGAAAAGTATCAAAGTTGACGTAAAAATTTCTCAACGAATCGAAGATCAATTGATGTACCTATAAATAGGTATAATGTAACTTAGCTAACTAAATACCTAAAGGTTGGCGGTTGGCTGGCGGTATTCCCACATTGAATTGATAAAAGTACTTAAGTACTTATTTCAAATGCTTTAGGTACTTTACCAAAAAAGTTCCTTTTGTACACTTAAGACAATTTTTGCAACAGCAAACTAATTTTTCTTTTTACTGGCGGTATTCCCATATTGAATTGATATAAGTAAGTACTTATTTCAAATGCTTTAGGTACTTTACCAAAAAAGTTCCTTTTGTACACTTAAGACAATTTTTGCAACAGCAAACTAATTTTTCTTTTTACTGGCGGTATTCCCATATTGAATTGATATAAGTAAGTACTTATTTCAAATGCTTTAGGTACTTTACCAAAAAAGTTCCTTTTGTACACTTAAGACAATTTTTGCAACAGCAAACTAATTTTTCTTTTTACTGGTGGTATTCCCATATTGAATTGATATAAGTAAGTACTTATTTCAAATGCTTTAGGTACTTTACCAAAAAAGTTCCTTTTGTACACTTAAGACAATTTTTGCAACAGCAAACTAATTTTTCTTTTTACTGGCGGTATTCCCATATTGAATTGATATAAGTACTTAGTACTTATTTCAAATGCTTTAGGTACTTTACCAAAAAAGTTCCTTTTGTACACTTAAGACAATTTTTGCAACAGCAAACGAATTTTTCTTTTTACTGAATTCTACTACCTTCGTACGTTTGAAACTTCCTTTCGGCAAACAGATCAAATGATGTAGAAAACTCTGTATGACAAGTTATTTTCCTTGGAAAATGTTCGAATTTGAATAATATTTTCCCAAAAGACTATCGGAATGTCCCACTTCAATTTGTCCTGTTACAATGATGGAGCCTAGCCGTGGCGGACCGGAAAAGCTACGAGCCGTAAACATGTTTTGATAAAGACGACTTAGAGTGACCAAACTCGACTATAGATTATGACGGTATGAACCTTATTCAGGCACTGCAGAATGTGCATACCTATGTCAAAAAAAGTAGGTGAGTGTCGTGGAACCTCCGTGGAACCGAGTGCGGTCAAATAAATTATTGTCAAATATTAAAATCCTAGTACTAACAGTGTAACAATCTATGGACTGTTTCGCGCCTGCGCACTTCGCCGGTTGACGTTTTCACCTATGTATCTGTTGTGACGGTAAAATCAACCGCTTTTTTTTCTAGCCCCAATCCTCGATACCGTCTGAAAAGGAACTTCGTTCCAATAATTGGACAACTGAAAAAGTTACTTGATCCTTTGAAAATATTTAATTGGCATCAGAGACGCTTTCAAACAAAACAGATTCAGACCTTAACATTATTGTAGGTATGTACAGTCAACGTCACAGTAGCCTCTTTGCACAACGTGTACAGATTGAAACTAGAGTCTAGGCGGGCTACCAGTTGGTGACGCTAACTGTACCTGTTTTTACAAAAAGTATTTATGTTTTCCTTTAATGGATTTGATTAGTAGATCAGATTTTAATATAACGTAGCGCCGCGTAATACAGCTCTGCTTACTTTGAAACCAGATGATGCTGTGTGAAATGTCCAGCAATATTTATTATTATTCACTAACTCATATTAATGACAGAGCTTCTCGAGTTGTCAACTGTCTAGACCCTCGTCTCAACGTAAAATAGCTCTCTATAACTCAGTTATTACTCTGTGATGGATAGGCTCTACCAAAGCCCGGGGTGTTTTCCAAGAGTTGTTTTGAGAAAGTTTGACAGAACGTCCATAATTCTTTCTTATGCAAATGAACTAAGTTTTGATGCTGTTAATAAAACGCCAGAAAGTAAATAAATACTTCAACATTGTGAAAATAAGAGGAAACTAACTAAAAGATCATGTTTCGGGAAACAACTGTGACCTTCAAGGCGTGGTTTGTTCTTAGATTATTACATTTCAAGATTCTTAAGATATCTTCGGGTGTAGTCAGAGGAAAGTCCGATAGCGGGTCACAGGACTACATCTAGATATCTACTAGGTAATCTACAAAAAACATTCCCACTGGCCGCAGTATAAAACCTTTTTCATTTTTGAAGTTGAATAAAAATCGAGATAAAAAGCCTCTCAGCTAAGAAAAATTCATTTTTTGTAAAGAAAGCGGATTACCGCAAATTTTCCTTTATCAAAATCGTATGTAATTTTCCGTACAATCGATCATACAGGTGATAGCTTGGTCCTGAGGGAACTTTGAATACAATTTAGTAACCCTGTGATATTGGGTATTAGATAATATAATTTTGACAGCCTTCCTTGGTGGTATGGCTGGCTAGAATTAAGACGCGAAAAATGCGTCAGACTCTTCAGGGCATAATTTCCAACTATCAGTGGTTTAGCTAGGTAGCCAAGGGCCCTGGTGCAAATAAAACCTAACTGAACCCTAACTGAACGGTTTAGGTTTTATCAAGTCAAAATGACAACTTTTTTTGTCAAAATTGCAGTTGTTTTTATTTTCAAAATAAACATACCTATATAGATAGTTCCCTAAGAACAAAACCTTCCGGGCCCTCGGGCTCAGAGTCCGAGGGCCCCTTGACCTAGGGGGCCCTGGTGCATAGCACTGCCTAGCCCTCCGGTAGCTACCTACGCCACTGCCAACTATAACAGTCTATAAGCGATGATGGCACCTTCGGACAAGCCATACATTTCGTACCTGAAGCCATTTAGTTCTGAAATACACAGACTCCTGAATCCCGTTGCTATTTTCGTTCCAACAAATAAGATAATGTTTACATCACTCGCCCTAAAATAACATCCGCTATCCTTGTTAAACAGAGTTCACAAGACAACACACACGTCTGTACCACTTTTTCACGTCGATGACCAAAAGGAATCGAGAACTAAGTCTAAGTCAAAAAGCATTAATTCAGTGGGACCGCTGGGATCACTTTTAATCGTCTTATTAATAGGTGAGTCTACTCCTGTTTCGACATGTGGTGCAACAGTGCGAGTATCATGAACTACACGGACAACGACGCGAGTTCATGAAAATTTTAAACATCAGTCTGGAACGAAACGATCTTACCAAAGGAGCAGTTTCAACAAACTGACGATATTTTCGTACTACCCTCGTTTACTTGAGCTAAGGATTACCACCGGGCTAATTAAGAGGGCTTCCGCAGTTGCTAATTAAAAAGGTTTCGGAGCTGTTAATAAAGCTTTCAAGAAGTTTGCGATGTCTTAACAGAAAAATGGTAAGATGAAGCGCATTTAAGAAGAAATAGACTTTAAAAGCTCACAAACGTCATAGTGTCCTCTGGTAACATAATAAGGGGCTAATGAAATTGACTACAGTACACTGTACAGAAAAACTTAGGCCTTTACATCTATATTAGATGATTTATACAGAGTCAGGAGTCAATCCATGCCTACACTTAACGGGACGCTGTAGTTCCTGGGACATTGTTTGAGATGGAATAAGCTTGTCCAGCACCTAAACCATCCTCTCAGCTTAATCAGCCTGGCCCACAGGAAAGACGACGTCGATACGTGTGGAGCTGACTAAGCTGCGGGTTTCCTCACGATGTTTTCCTTCACCGTTTTACGAAACGAAAAATCCACTGATGCACGGCCGGAATTTGAACCCACGACCTTCGGATTGAAAGTCGAGGCACAACCCCATTCGACCAACACGGCTCTACTATTGTACAATACGATTGCCAATACGACTGTACTGTAGGTAGGTAGGTATAGCACATTTCTGCTCAGAAGGTGAGGACTTACATTTTTACTCCAGCATTTGGTGGATATTATTATTTAATCACCGCTGAAAGCCACAGTGCTGACTCAACAGCCCGCTGGCGGTAATCGGCTTAACGGGTTCCTTGGATCCTGCTACCGTTAAATGGTCTTCAATAATTTTAAGTGCATTTTTTTTAAATGCACCCCGAAAATTGCACCCATGTGGAATTAGAACGACCAAAATGCACCCAAAAAATTGCACCCATGTGGAATTAGAACGACCATAAAATACAGTGCACGAAAGATTTGAAAGTTACAGTAATCAGAAAAATTACAAAAATGTATGTTCTTACGTCTTCTCCAACGAAAATCATCTTCAAAATTGTGAATTTGGTGCCAAGACGAAAGTCAAATACCTACATATTACAGGTTGAGAAAATAGCATTCTCAGGCGTTTTGGCAAAGCGACTTTCAGTGCGTTTGCACTCTGCAACTTGATTTGATTTGACCGACCAAAGAAAAATTTTACATGCGTTTGAGAAACCGGCTGGTCAGTTAAAGTAGCCGCTGAGAACATTTTACTCTTTTTTCAGTGCCAATGCAATATAACGGCCGTATTTAACAGACAACTGTTACTACTGTTTTTTTACGCACACTTACAGTTATGCTACCGAGCCGTGGATTCGGCTCGGTAGCATCACACAATCGGATTGTAAGTGCTTTTTTGAATTTTGATGTAAAAATAAATCCTCAAGTATCCGTCAGGCTTTGTGTTAACTGGAAGCACGAAAGCACCAAAACAGTCACCCGTCCATACAGTACAGACAATCAATCTAAGTATTACAATGAATGAGTACCGAATTTGCTTGTTTGCGTGAATTTATTCAACGAAAAAAAAAATGGTTGTATGGAGTGACTAATCGAGACGATCTATAGATTGCTACTATCTATAGATTTACCTTGTTTCGATCACTATAGATGTAAGTATAAAAAAATAGACCAAGCAATTGGCGCGTAACTAAAGCCCAAAGCAAACCACAAGCAACATATCAAATTCTTAATATCATGACTGAGTGATTGCTTTTAGCTTGTTCAAAGTCACATGAATTCTAGTTCTACCAGCATATTTTGTTTGGCTGGTGCAGATGGAAGTGCCCGCATGACCGCGTATTTGAACTCGATATAACGTCAGCCAATTTTTTAGATTGGATACACAGAACTAAAAAAATTGGCAAAGATGATAGGTATGAACTGTAAGCACGATATGAACAATCAAACAATAATGGGAAACACGCTATTTTGTAAACTTGTAGTAATTACCGTTATTCATTATCTTTCTATAATTTACTATTTCCCTGTAGTGTTTTAAAGACGATTTTGAGTTTTATTTTTATTGCAGATTTGTAAAAATTCTGCCTTAGCCACAGAAATGCTAGGATTAAAAAGTGTAAAGCTGACGAAATGAAGCCTGGGATTTCCTCGCGATGTTTTACTCCACCCCTAGGTATCAAAGCCTTCCTATTCCGTTTAAACGTTATTCATCGCCATTACAATTTTCACATAACAACTAGGTAAAGTTGGTACTACGTTATGTGGGTAGGTTATGTAATAAGTAGTAACCAGCTGTACTAACTTACACTGAATTTTCAGCTCATATAACTTTTAACCACCAGAGTGTTGTACAACTATGGTGCAACGAACTGACTGTTGCATTTACGAAGTTATCACCGTCATATAGGTACTTGTAATAATATAATTGACTTCCAAAACTAAGATATTAACTCACAAAAACAGGATTAGCGATTCATACATAAGCGGAACGCATCCGCGACGAAACCGTTCCATGAAATTAGACCAAAAACTGACGTTTCCTGCAGTGCGGATTGCGTTCGCTGAAGTGTAAATCGCTATGCAGGGCCTCTTCTAAATAAGTATGCGATTTTTGAGATTGGATGAATGGATGTTTTTTACTCTTTCGCGCAAAAACTACTGAAAGGCATGGAATTTGGCACAGCGATATTATTAAAAGTATGGAATAGGCACATGCTACTTTATACGGGAAAGTTTTTTTTTATTTAATAGGTCAGCATTTGACCTCACTCTGCCTGATGTTAAGCAATAGTGAGGTCTAAGATGAAGCATGCTTTCCTAGAAGGAACCTATTTACTCTTGATTGGAAGACCACTACATATTTAAGAATAAGAATAGGATAATAAAGTTTTATTTTCTCCACATCATATACTTACGAGAACAACAGTTACAATATTTCCCGAGGGACCGCAGGTAAAACCGCGGAGTGCTGTAGTTTAAAATATTAGTTGTATTACACACATCATATTGAGGTTCCCGTTTATGAAAGACGAATTATTTTATAATTAGTTGTATATTATTATCTATGCAACAGCTTGTATCGCGGGGCCTTGGATGAACTAACTCTGGTTTAGCATTGCTTAAAATATAAGCCAAAGTTTAATGAAGCCATAAGTCAAAACTATTTGGGGCTTATTACAAGAAAATGAGCCGAGTTTAGACCAAGTCTAACTAAAAAACTGTCCCTAGAAAAACGATCATAGAACGCTTTTTTGTGGTAACAGTTTTGTTTTGACATGTGTCAACATGGGGTTCAACTAAGGTGTAACGTTTATGTAATAAGCTGCTTTGTGTTTAATGTTTGTATCTTACTTTGTGCGGAATAAGGTAGCGCATTTTGTTGGTATTGTGCTATGCCTATCTCACGAAGGCGGTTATCCTAAGTATTGTGTTGATGCACAAGCACGTTATTACTGTGTGCGTAGGCTCGGGAAAGCTCCATGAACGAATGAGCGCTCAGCATCGCACACAGAAACAAATCTACACACAATTTATATCAACCCGCCTGAATAGAACAACTGTATCGTACGCGCATGACATTTGGATACATAACCGCGGGTATCAGCTGTGCTATCTGTAGATCGTTTTTAACAAGCCTTATATAACTCATATAGTAAGTAAGTACCTAATACCCTAGATGTAATAGCTTAGTTTCTGTAGTCTTAGGGTAAATAGAACTTACACACTTTACTATGAACCGCAGTAACATAATTTAGGTTAGTGAATATAATGTAGGAATCTCATTACCGTATGTCTTAACCTAAGAGGATACGTAGTGTTGGCGTATGATTCCTTTAAATTATGTATAGCCTGGGACTCGTTAGCTTCATGTTCACAAAACGAGCTATATACCTTGGGACTTTAAAACACCATTATTAGGTTTTATATGTATATAAAAAAATTGGTTGTCTCTAAAGTTGGTTTACTGACGATAGTTGAACGTGACAACGTCTACGCATCGCTCACTCAAGTAGGAGAGAGACGGATGTCGAACGCTGCCGAACGCAAAGGCCTATTGTGCATCTTTGTCGCTCGTTCCGCGCTCTCGCTTGCACTTCAAGCCTTACAAGGAAAGCCTCAGAGCGAGGTAACGCCGCATGACGTCATGTTTTTTCGTGCGTGCAGCCGGCTCTATCGAATTATAAGACGATGTCACGTCAAAAAACCATTTCTTGCCTCGAGAATTTCATCAATACTTGCCTTTCTTGGCATATTGCACATTATTTAATAAATAGATATAGTTTATAGTTCGTCCTGAGGATCAGAACGCTGCTACTAACCGTGCTCTACAAATCAGGTTAGAATCATGACTGTATCCCCAAGGTGCGGTAGACATTCTCTCAGCTTTTTATGTAATCCAGATTATTCTCAAAATTAATATCTTTACAACCCAACATTAATTAATAAAATAAATAAATAATGCTGGACATTTTCACACAGCATCATCTAGCCCCAAACTAAGCAAAGCTTGTACTATGGGAACCAGATAACTGATATACTTACATTTTTGTTTGTAAATACATACATATTATACATAGAAACACCCAGACCCGAGACAAATATCTGTAGGTCATACAAACATTTGTCCCGCGGCGGGGATCGAACCCGCAACCTTCTGCGTCGCAGGCGGACCTTCGCCCACTGCGCCACAGAGGTCGTCGAATACCAATTTGAATGCCAGTAATGCCACACTGTCCTTTCATTTGATGAAATATTTTATAAATAAGTATTTTATCTTACTCGTAGTTTCCATTCAGATCTTAAAATATAAAATGTACAAACCTAAAAATAGTTTACATTTTATATCGACGCAAGAAAATAAAATAAACCCAAAGATTTCCGATAGCACGTCAGTTGGGAAGCCAATGAAGGTCCATTATACTAAGAGCCGTTTCTCTGAAGTAGGTAATCGAAACTGGAGTTGAAGCTTTTCTGGTCCTTGCTGCATGAATGCATTCCTGGTTGAATGGTCTTCGTGGGAGCTATTCAGGCTAAATGAACTGTTATTGAATGAGTATTAAGTGACGTTTTTCACGTGAATGGTTTTAAAATTAATTAACTTTTATGTCCTGGATTTAAAATATATTATGAATCCTAAGTGTGTGGCATTGAAATCTAAGCGGAAAAGTACCCGGGACTATTAACCTGGAGCATCTCCCATTATCTTACATAGCATAATGTGGGATATAGCAGTAACAAACCCATTTCAAATAATCATCATTTGTCGCTAAAGCGTAAGTATTACTTATTACAAGAAAATGAGCCGAGTTTAGACCAAGTCTAACTAAAAAAGACGTGTGGCACTCGGAGACTGCCGCGGTAAACCTATTGCATAGCATTTTTTAACAACTTATGCAATTATAATTATTGATTTATTTGATTTATGCAGTATTTTATTTTGCCTTTGTTTTTTTTCTTTGATATAACCAATGCCACCTAGAGGCGAGTTGCTGAACTAAAGAGACAAGCGTGATATTTCAAAAAGTCATTAAAAGTTCTGCTATTCATCGATGGATGGCAAAACTAAAAAGTATCACTGCTGTGCCGGTCGGAGTGGGGGGTGTTAGGTTTTTTTCGTTACGGAATTTCTGGATTCTGGATCTCAAGGCCCGCGATAGAAGCTATGCAATAGCTTAAAAGCTGTCCCTAGAAAAATGATATTTAAATACTCGTACATAGAACGCTTTTTTGTGGTACCATTTTTGACATGTGTCAACATGGGGTTCAACCAAGGTTTTACGTTTTTATAATAAGCAGCATTGTGGTAGGTAAGTCATCACAATATGACCCTATTATTACACGGTTAAGTAAAACTACCATAAAATCTCTTAAAATGTTTGGTAAAACCATTAAACGGCAAAATTTTTATTTATCTACACTAATATTATAAAGAGGAAACATTTGTTTGTTTGTTTGTTTGTTTGTTTGTTTGAATTGAATAGGCTCCGAAACTACTGGACCGATTTGAAAAATTCTTTCACCATTAGAATCCTACATTATCTGTGATGAACATAGGCTATAAATTATTTTCAAAAAAATTAGAGATCCTTATGAAAATTGCAATAATGTAACCAAAGGTGTAAAAATTTTGAACATAAAATTCTTCATATCGCGTGCGCTGCGAAAACTATTGATGATAGAACAAAAAAATGTTCTACAATATTAAAGAACGTATCAATATCTACAAAAAAGTCAGCGATAGCATATGTCCAACTATTGTGGTTGTGTCAGAATAACAACATTTATAATTTAAAAAGAGAATAAAAATGCCGACCAAAAGCAGTCCACGTTATTCTTATTTTGGTATTTATTCTTATCCAAATAAATTCCTTCGTAGTAAAGGCTGTTTCAGTACCCGTCGATTACTTTTTGAATGATTGAAATCGGACATTTTATTCAAAAGTTATCATGAGTTTAAAAATGTAAGATACATCGCGACCACAGAATAAATATCAGTTAGTACGGTAGGACAAGTGTCTGGGATTTTTAACACAGGTAACGGGATATTAACCATGATTAATACCATAGATACTATTGATCATGGCGTATGCAACTGCGCCGAAATATCGGGAAACTCAAAAAACATTAAATCATGGTAAATATCCCGTTAACTGTGTTAAAAATGTTGAAAACCATGATAGTTTAAAAAGTGTCTGGGAACTATGGAGTGAGAGAGGGGAGTGGTAATATATCAATGAAATATATATGGGAGGTAGGGGAGCATTGGGCAGTAGGGAGGTTTGGACACCCCCGTGTCATGTCGGCCAGAAACCATCATGCCTATCGTCAAATCGGAATTTGATCAGTTAGAATTGACCATTTTTGGGGGTGGATTGACATGATGGTGTATGGCCGGCATAACACGGGAGTTTGCCGGTGGTGTCCAAACCTGCCTTACTGCCCAATACTCCCCTACCTACCTTAGACCTTACCTACATATTAACCTCTAAACTTTAAAGGATCATACATCCCGCTCCGGGACCGCCATGTTATTATTAAATATTTGTTAAATCCATACTTCCATACTAATATAATACATCTGAAAGTAACTCTGTCTGTCTGTCTGTCTGTCTGTTTGTTACGCTTTCACGCCCAAACCGCTAAACAGATTAAGCTGAAATTTGGTATGGATAAAGATTATACCCCAGGGACGGACATAGGCTACTTTTTTCTTTAAATATTTATAAGGGGGCGTGAAAATAAGGGTTGCAAGTTTGTATGGGGAAAAAAGTTGAGCGACGCTGGGCGAGGTCATAAAGATGATGGGTGACCGCCACTTTTTGCTCTGTTTTTGCATTGCAGATTTTTTTGTTTTTTTTCTCATTTTGCATGATAAATGATTTTTAAATTAATTAAAAACATGTAACATGTATATTTCCACTCATCAATACATACGAAATTAAGATTTTTTGGTATATTAAAATACTTTTTCTTAGGCTTTGGTTCGAACGCCATCTATATCACCGAGGTCAAAACTGCTTTTTACTTTCTCCTAGGTGGCGTTTCTACTATAGCGGAGGTCGAGATACGATCATTTTGAGTTTTGAAAGCTATTGGAGATTTTTGCTTAGACTTTTCGATAATTTTTATAGATTTTCAACTTATGTTATTTTACTGACGAAATCGCGGGTACCAGCTAGAAAATAAAATATTTTTCCTTGGCGTTGATTAGCAACGCTAGCAACGCCATCTATATTTTTCATTTTCACAACTAGGTAGCGTTGCGAGATCAAGAATACAGATCATTTAGCGTTTTGGAAATTAAAATAGGCAGTTTCATAGACGTGACGACTTAACCGATTGTAATGAAATTTGGAACGTAGATGCTTTAGCTTTTTTACTTGAATATATGCTTATCTAATTAAAAAAAATCAACCCATATGGATGTTTTACAGGGTGTTAAAGTTAGTATGGAAAATTTGATTCCTTTTTATTCACTTCAAACACAGTGTAAATAAACTTTAGGTAACACTCCTGCACTTGAATCCTAATAATGCGCAGACGAAGTTGCGCGGGTCAGCTAGTTTGCTATAAAAGTAAATTTGTATTATCGGTATATTTTAGATTTTAACTGCCACAAAGTAAGCCTTTAAAAGCTAAATGGCCGATAAATAAATAAAAATAATAAATAAATAATGCTGGACTTTTCACACAGCATCATCTAGCCCCAAAGTAAGCAGAGCTTGTGTTATGGGTACTAGATAACTGATATACTACTTATATACTTTTTGTTTGTAAATACATACATATTATACATAGAAACACCCAGACCAAATTTCTAAAAAAAAAAAAAAATAGCAAAATATTTACTTAACTTGGTTAATGACTGTGTTAGCTAAAACAAAATACTAAATTTAAGCTTTCAGGGTACCAACAGCTTAGGAAGTGTTCTTATTCTGTAGCTAATAGTATAATTTGAATAGGTCACCGATAGGTGCTGTGCCACGAGCATCAGTGCCTGTGACACAGGCTGGATAGAAGAGCGAGCGAATTGCTAAAATTAATTGGGTTAGTAATCTAATTAAATTCTAAACTGTTACATTACTTGTTACGAATGTAACCTAGCCTTTGATCTTAGTTTTATATTGTTGCCCCTATCACCTTCAAGTCCATGAAAATGGCAATTTATTATTAATCCAGATAAACTTACTTCAGATATCAAAGACTTTTACGGCTACAAGATTGTAAGCCTAAGCGTACTTTTGTTTTGATCCTTTTCAGTAAGAAACTTTGAAAACAACTCAATTAATTGTACCATTTCGTGTCATAAAACGATGACCCTTCCCCAGACCGTACTAAGAACGTCTAGAAACATCGTTAACCCGAATGCCTACAAGTTTATAATACCTTTTGGTACTCATATCTTTAGTCGTACCTGATCTCGACCTCCACTCAAACGCAAAACCTTGAGATGACAGTTGAGTGGAGGATGAGTTGAGATCTAGAAAACGACTACGTGTAGGTACGTTTTACGAGAAATATGCGAAGAAGTAACGCTGCGGGAAAATAACGACCATTATTGAAATTTTCTTCGCACTCTACTTATTATAATTAGGTTGTAAAATGCGCCAAATCAAAAGAAAAAACATGAAAAACACAAACAAAGAATTAGCTATTTTTCGTGTGTAACAGAATCGACGCCATTATGAAGGGTTGGTATCAAAACATTTCGACATTTTATAAAGCGTTTTGGCTCTTATATCCAGAGTTCATTTATCTCTGAATAAATTCCAAAGTTGCTAAACTGTGAATGGTTTTAATGTACCGGTACTTAGTTGAATTTGTTTCGAAGCTATTTCAGTTTAGCTACACAAACAACACAATATGATAAAGTATTTATTTATACAACGAATGTTTGGATGTTTAAATGGATTTTTCGTTTCGTAAAATTTATATGCGCTATAACACGAGCTCGGAAACCCGCAGCTTAGTCAGCTCCACACGTATCGACGTCGTCTTTCCTGTGGGCCAGGCTGATTAAGCTGAGAGGATGGTTTAGGTGCTGTGCAAGCCTATTCCATCTCAAACAATGTCCCAGGCACTACAGCGTCCCGTTAAGTGTAGGCATGGATTGCCTCCTGACGCTGTATAAATCATCTAATATAAATGTAAAGGCCTACGTTTTTTATTTATACACCGCGGCACTGTAGCCGAGTAAAATTCAGCTTTTCTTTATTTATAAACCCCTATTTTTTTATTACCAAAAAAAACGTAAACTTAGTCTCGGTGTCTGTTACTGATAACATTTATGTAGTTTTTTATAAAGGAGACGAGACGAGTCAGAAATAGATTTATGATAGCTCTGTCTCGTACTGCGGTTCTCTCGTAATGCAAGAGCAAAGTTTGAAGGTCCGTACGCGATTTTTATCTGTACTTATGTATACAGTTTTCATAAAATTTTGTTCGGTTTTGGTCGAGTACAATCCTCGATAACTTTGTGATAGTTATAATAAAAAAAATCTGACCATGCCATTATTATTTTCTGCATCTGCTGCTGTCTTTATTTTTTTTTTTTTGGTAGTTACAAAATAGCGGTGTATTAAGAGGAGGCAAAGTCTGTTAGGAGATTATATCCGTAATACTGATCTGAATTATTAGACCTTCCTTCATGATAGCGTACTTGGTCTATATTTTTAAAGCTAAAGCCACTGACAGTGCTCAAGGTTGATACATAATAGGTACTTACTAAAAAAAGTTACAGTTGATGATACCGATTTAAAAAATGATAGTGATGATTCGATCTGAAAATAAGACGAAAAAGTCACGCGAAAATATTGAAATGATTTATACCAACGTTTTTGTTGCTAATATAAATCAATTGTTTTTATTATTCTAGTCAGATAATATCATGGCCGCCACTTGACTACAATTGAATACGTTCAAGGTTCTACAGTGGGCAATTTGGCATACTGATAGTTGCTATGCATCAATTACTAGTTATATAGGGTGTTTCATTTTAAACTAAATTCAGGAATTAGGTTCCAAAAATTAATTAAAAAATATTTATGTAATGATTTTTTTCCCGAGATAATCAACAAAGACTTTCCTTTCAATTTATTGTTGCTTCTTGTATAACCTAGTCCATTCGTGATGTAGCTGCGCTGCGATTGGTGGAACGTTTGTTCTCCTTGACAATCATTATGCAACATGTCCTAAAAATCAATAAAAGATAAATTTTGAACCTGCAGAAACGAAACAAGTAAGCCTACCTTGTTACATAATATTTATATTTATCTAGATCTATTCAACCGGTAGGCGGTAGCACCCACCGCTGGGTATACATTCTTCTTTTCTATCACTCTATCACTAGCTTGTGTCAGCCTGATTCACTGCTATACTACCGCCCCTACAATGTCGTCTGACCATCGTTACCTATAAACTTACATAATACACTATAATCTGTTGAGTGATCTAGATCTTTGAAAACGATTATGGTGTCAGCAATGCCTGGTATTGGGGCTACTGTTTTGGACACGCTTCCGATTGGCAGTGACCTGGATCATTTGACCTATCTATAGATTTATAAAACTATATGTAACTCAATCTAGCTAGGTGATTGTATATATCTTGGGCGCTCGTGGTCGTGCTTGCTTAGATGCTCTTGATAGATCGTCGAAGTTAAGCAACGTTCTAAACGGTCCGTAAGTGGATGGGTGACCGCCAGTGGCATTTCATCTGAGCACTTCCATGCTTCAGAGGGCACGTTGAATTGTCGGTCTCGGCTATTTAAGTCGTTAAGCCATGACGGAGGCCTTAAGGCGGCCTTAAAACTCCGTCACCAGAGTTGGCCACTGACTCATACGAACTTACTTTAGCAAAATTGTCCTCTAAATGACTCAATAACTTTTTAAATTTTTATAGAGTTGGCACTCATCCACTTTCCTTTATTACAATAACACATAAAAACTGTATAAAACATCGATCAATCTCAATAAAACACGCTAAGCATTTGAATATCAATCATGGCGATATAAATGGGCGATATGATCCGATTTTCATTTTGTTATAGCACTTTCCTTAAGCTCTCTCTTTTTTGGCTTACAATAGCACTACAGCGTTTATAACACTTCGTCAAGCCATAAGAGTTTGTAATGGTATATCTGTCGCAGCCAACTGGTTTAATCCGCCGTTCAATTAAACGCCTGATAGCCATTTGATTAAATAGCGGCGTTCAACTAGCGGCCTGAATGATATAAGGCCAATGGCTTGAAGCTATTACGTTTAACTACTTGCCTAGCCTAGTCATTTCTTAGGTAATAAAGATAACATTATTGTTGAAAGGGTTTCTGTAGCAATTAGTACCAATTTCATAACTAGATGGCGCGACTAAGAATGACCGATAAGATAAACAGATAGCAAAAATACTTGCTGACTCATAGGATTTGCTTCTATAAAAACAAATCGCTTCCCTCTAACTCTTGGCCCATAAACTCCGATTCAAATGTACGATAACGTAGAACGCATTTTCAGTCCGGTCTGTACTTTATCGCTATTTCGTGTTTGCTTTTGTACTAGACCAGCGAGCTTTGAACATTGAAACAGCTTATCCTATAGACTTTCCCTAAAAGGTTTGGATGGAGAGGTAGTGCTTCTATTATGTGAGTGCTGACCAGGGGAGTGAAAAACAGGTTGAGCCAAGCTGGGCAGGCAGATTAACATTTACATAATAAAACATACATACAGCCGAACATAGAACGTCCTCCTTTTTTGAAGTCGGTTAAAAAGTCCGCAAAACAGTGAGTAGTTTTACGGCGTATTGTAACTCCTAATCTGCCATACTAGCCATCTTTATTGTTTTTGCCAGTAAATCGTTGCATAAAACATAGTCCCTATATGACTTGGGTTGGATAATGTTTATGACGTTAGCGTTGTTATAAAAAGATGACTTCTATGGTGTAGAACTGCTCCCATAAATAGTCTGACTTCCTATTTATGGTGCTTTTATAGCATCTATCAGTATTTACTGCGCAACAATGTGACTTATTTGCAACACAAATGGTTAGTTCGCATAATTCAAAATCATGATGCATTTTGCGTTGTTGTATCTGAAATAGAGAATACTTAGTTGCTTTTTAGGTGTTTCACCATCTCTGTTCTTCTTGTTTTAGTCACAGTTCTTTTTTCAAAAGAAGTCTGGTGAAAGGATTATTTATGTGCTTGCCTCGAAAAGGCTCCTTTCGTGCATTGGACATTATGTTTTCGAAATTTTTGCGACTTGCCAGTTTACAGTGACAAAAAACACATTATTGCACGCCTGGATTAGACCCTATGACCATAGGACCGTGAGGCCGATTCCAGACTTGCATCCTATCGTATGTTATATATCTAACTGTTTGCAGTACGAAAATACACTTCTAACAGTTGTTTTCTTTTCCAGGTCTACAGCCCAACTGGCTTTGAAAAGTACGCGTACACCTGCACAGTAGCCGACTACAGAGTCAACTTCTCCGTCTGGGACACATCTGGTACGTAAACACCTAAAGACGCAGTAATTTATACAGATGGTCTTTTTCTAAAAAATACCAATAAGAGTGGAATTATTTGTTTATTGTTAACTAGCTGACCCGCGCAACTTCGTCTGCGCATTATTAGGATTCAAGTGCAGGAGTGTTACCTAAAGTTTATTTACACTGTGTTTGAAGTGAATAAAAAGGAATCAAATTTTCCATACTAACTTTAAAACCCTGTAAAACATCCATATGGGTTGATTTTTTTTAATTTTTTTTTAAGTCACGTCTATGAAACTGCCTATTTTAATTTCCAAAACGCTAAATGATCTGTATTCTTGATCTCGCAACGCTACCTAGTTGTGAAAATGAAAAATATAGATGGCGTTGCTAGCGTTGCTAATCAACGCCAAGGAAAAATATTTTATTTTCTAGCTGGTACCCGCGATTTCGTCAGTAAAATAACATAAGTTGAAAACCTATAAAAATTATCGAAAAGTCTAAGCAAAAATCTCCAATAGCTTTCAAAACTCAAAATGATCGTATCTCGACCTCCGCTATAGTAGAAACGCCACCTAGGAGAAAAAAAGTAAAAAGCAGTTTTGACCTCGGTGATATAGATGGCGTTCGAACCAAAGCCTAAAAAAAAGTATTTTAATATACCAAAAAAATCTTAATTTCGTATGTATTGATGAGTGGAAATATACATGTTACATGTTTTTAATTAATTTAAAAATCATTTATCATGCAAAATGAGAAAAAAAAACAAAAAAATCTGCAATGCAAAAACAGAGCAAAAAGTGGCGGTCACCCATCATCTTTATGACCTCGCCCATCGTCGCTCAACTTTTTTCCCCATACAAACTTGCAACCCTTATTTTCACGCCCCCTTATAAATATTTAAAGAAAAAAGTAGCCTATGTCCGTCCCTGGGGTATAATCTTTATCCATGCCAAATTTCAGCTTAATCTTAGTTAGCGGTAGTAGTTTAGCGGTTTGGGCGTGAAAGCGTAACAAACAGACAGACAGACAGACAGACAGAGTTACTTTCAGATTTATAATATTAGTATGGATATGGATAGTATGGAAGTATGGATTTAACAAATATTTAATAATAACATGGCGGTCCCGGAGCGGGATGTATGATCCTTTAAAGTTTAGAGGTTAATATGTAGGTAAGGTCTAAGGTAGGTAGGGGAGTATTGGGCAGTAAGGCAGGTTTGGACACCACCGGCAAACTCCCGTGTTATGCCGGCCATACACCATCATGTCAATCCACCCCCAAAAATGGTCAATTCTAACTGATCAAATTCCGATTTGACGATAGGCATGATGGTTTCTGGCCGACATGACACGGGGGTGTCCAAACCTCTCTACTGCCCAATGCTCCCCTACCTCCCATATATATTTAATTGATATATTACCACTCCCTTCCATTCGTTCCATAGTTCCCAGACACTTTTTAAACTATCATGGTTTTCAACATTTTTAACACAGTTAACGGGATATTTACCATTATTTAATGTTTTTTGAGTTTCCCGATATTTCGGCTCAGTTGCATACGCCATGATCAATAGTATCTATGGTATTAATCATGGTTAATATCCCGTTAACTGTGTTAAAAATCCCAGACACTTGTCCTACCGTACTAACTGATATTTATTCTGTGGTCGCGATGTATCTTACATTTTTAAACTGATGATAACTTTTGAATAAAACGTCCGATTTCAATCATTCAAAAAGTAATCGACGGGTACTGAAACAGCCTTTACTACGAAGGAATTTATTTGGATAAGAATAAATACCAAAATAAGAATAACGTGGTCTGCTTTTGGTCGGCATTTTTATTCTCTTTTTAAATTATAAATGTTGTTATTCTGACACAACCACAATAGTTGGACATATGCTATCGCTGACTTTTTTGTAGATATTGATACGTTCTTTAATATTGTAGAACATTGTTTTGTTCTATCATCAATAGTTTTCGCAGCGCACGCGATATGAAGAATTTTATGTTCAAAATTTTTACACCTTTGGTTACATTATTGCAATTTTCATAAGGATCTCTAATTTTTTTGAAAATAATTTATAGCCTATGTTCATCACAGATAATGTAGGATTCTAATGGTGAAAGAATTTTTCAAATCGGTCCAGTAGTTTCGGAGCCTATTCAATTCAAACAAACAAACAAACAAACAAACAAACAAACAAATGTTTCCTCTTTATAATATTAGTGTAGATTAAAGATCATCATCATCATCAGCCTATAGCAGTCCACTGCTGGACATAGGCCTCGCCTAATGAGAGCCATTGTTATAAATAAAATAAATTTGCCTGTGTTTCCAAGGCTGATTACGCTGAGAGGATGGTTTAGGTGCTGGGCAAGCCTATTCCATTTCAAACAACGTCCCAAGCACTGCAGCGTCCCGTCAATGTACGCATTAGGTTGCCTCCTGACTTCTAGTAGGATGTTTAGGTCTAAGCTTGTTTTTTAATTAACTTATTCGAGTGTCCACCGAATACCGCTGTTCCAACCTCCATTTTGTGAATCGGAAAACAAAAGTACGCCAGTCAGGTTTATTACATTTAGTTGGTACAGTTGGTAAGCTGACATTAAAGTTTAGCACAGCTTGCTCACAAAATGAAGCAATAATTTCAAGGTTCTCTGTCACACAACCGTTGTATTGCGTCTGTAACGGACTCCTCATTTATCCCAACGGTTATCATAGCCCCAGATTGCTACCAACTGTACACCAGAGGCGAAGCGAGGGATAGTCAGGGCTTTGTTGGTGCCCCGCAACACCCAGATGAAACACGTGGTGTTGTCTGTAAGACCGGGTGGGTCGAAAAAGTCGAATACTCTTTTTTTTTTTTTTTTTTTTTTAGTAGCCCGTAGGGATCCCACTGCTGGGCAAGGGCCTCTCCCAAACATTTGGGAGGAATTGCCATAATCGCCACGCTTGGCAGGCGGGTTGGCGATCGCAGTAAGATGTCAAACGGTTCAGAGACGCTGCTGCCCGTCTTCTTAAAAAAAAATTATATAATTTAATAATTATATATTCCCTTAGTCGTAAAAGGCGACTAAGGGAATAAAGGAACACAGAAGACGAATACTCTTAGCTTTCACAAAACATTTCAGTCATGGCGGGTTATGCAACGCTCAAGATGGGTGACCGTTAGTGGCAATAACAACTGAGCGCTTCAGTTCAAATGGTTAAGGTTAAAAAGGCGTTAAGCGTATCGGCCTTACTAGCCATTTGCGTAAGCGCTGAACCACCCAAACGAACGCTACTTAAACCATCTCTCGTAGATGTATGTGGCCATAGATGATAGATGAAGCTATAACTTATAAGCAATGTGTGTAAGAACATGTAGAGACATGAAAAAAAGATAACTGCAGAATGCAGGTGAGTCTATGGATAAATAAACTCGCATAGTGGCTCGCTGGTCTCGGCTGCCCCCGAGCGCATCCTCACTACGCTCGCCCTTACCCGTAAAGCCGTCCTACTCACATATCACCACAACGACTAATAGCTATGCTGTGACATGTGGATGTGACCGGCAATCTAAGCTTGTTTAACTTGCTATAACCTGTCTTACCCTGTATTGTGGTGTTCCGCTTCTGATTATAAAGACCTAGGAAAATATTCCTTAAAGAACCTTATGTCGTTGTAAATTAAAATATGGTTAGATATAACCAACTCGTAATAAGATAACGATAATCTATTTCATAAATTACTTTTTTCTAAAATGTAATTCAAACTAATTCTAACGGATTTACAATAATTGATCGAGAAAGTATCCTTTTTTTTAATGATGAATGGGTCGGCTCTTGACCTCGAAACTTACACAGGCAAGAGTGAGGTCTACGATGGAGCGAGCTTACCCAGAAGGTGCCTATTAACTCTCTTCTTAAAAACAACAGGGTACATTATAGGTATCTTAATAGAGTCATATTAAAACTGATAAATAGGTACGGTCAGCGTCACCAGCTGGTAACCCCCCTGCCGTGCAAACCCCCTTGTTAGGGGGGTTACCAATTGGTGATGACTGTACAGTCCAAAGTAAGTAAGTAAATAAAATTATTTTCATGAAATCATAATCTCTTTTACTTTAGCTTTCTAGTCACAAAATCTAGTCTAATCTTAAAAACAGCCAGCCCGTCAGATAAAATAAGCTTAATTTGAGCCTGTTAGTACCGAAATAAGCTATTTCAGTAATAAGGGTTTATCATGAATTAAACATAACAATCTAATTTGCGAGAGTGCGTGTTTTGTGAAAGTGAATTGTTTAGAAAAGATGTGTTATAAAATATTAAAATGTATTAATAAGCAGTGTAGTATTGTGGCAACCATTGATTATGCCTATTAGATACCTACCTTTGTATATCCCTATATCGAGCGAATGTAATCTATAATAATTTTGTTTAGTTATTAACAGTAATGAAATAAAGTTAGTACACAATAGGTTTGCAGGCTGCAGGGAATAATAATGATGTACATTACATAGGTTTGAATTAAATGTAACCTACCCACATGACTTTTTTAGACCGTGTGGTTTCTATAGTACCTACCTACTACGCCCTACGCAAAGAGGCTCCTTTCGAGCAATTGACATACTACCGAAGTTTTCAAAATAATTAGGTTTTACGATATGCCAGGGGCCCCCTTTCTTTTTTTCGTTCGTTTAATGAATATTCGAATGTTTCTTACTACGAATTCTTCTAATTTTTCAGTATGGAATATTTGATCCTAGGTTATGACCATGTCCTAAAGTTGATCTTATCGGCTGAATACAATGTAGCTTGTAGTAAAAGTCGTCCGAATTTCATCAAACAAACGAAAAAACTAATGGGAATAACCCCCCAGTTTACTCACGATATTGTTCTTCACCGTCAGTACTGACTGAACGCCAACCCTATCCTGAATAGATTCAATAGGGCTGGCGCGTTTATAAAAACTAAAAAGTCAACACATCTCTGTTTATAGTTCAAACTATAAACCTATTGTATCACTTTTACGAGTTTTCTAGTTTTTACGCGGTTTTTCGCATAAACACGCCTATAAACAACCCGTGTATGGACTTTGAATGCGACAACTTTGCGACAAAATTAAATCTCGCGCGGCCCTGTCGTCGGTTTATGTGCTCATAAAACGTGTTACTTGTGCATAAACGGGCAACTTTTGTCTGAGAATAGTTGCAATAATATTCCCGATAAAGTCTTGCCTGCTCGTTACCAAGTAGGGCATTTTATGACCCTAAACAGCCTTAAAAGGGCTTGTGGAATAGTATAAAATAGTAAAAAGTACAAAGAGTAAAATATAGCGATTCTAAAAATTTATCACACTCTGCATTTATTAGAAATTGAAAAGGAAAAGTTTTAGAAAGGTGAGTTACAGTTTTTGAATGATGGCTGTTAGCTAGCTGTCATGCTAAAAGCTCGTATCTGAAATATGAACACATAGCTCTCAGTTCCTAAAACTATACTTCAAAAATCATCATTTGAACATCGAGCTACACTTTGTTGCACAACAAAATTGCCAGTCCAACAACGTTTACTAACATCGTAAAGCGGGTATGTATGAGCTTCGCTTATGTTTATTTATCTGATGCGCTACAATTATTTATTGGTACAAAGACAGTTCCCAGAAAGTGTTGTTTCAGCTTTCTACTTCATTCTAGGAAAACGGAGAACTATACTTAAACAAAGTTTTCTAGGTAGAAACATTTCAAGTTTTCTAAATAGAATCTAATTCCAAGATTAATGTCGTAATATAATTATGATTTAATTCTCTTCAAGCCATCAGACCCTTATTAAACCGTAAGTCTCTGCTACTTTCAGACTTTCCTATAACTACATTACGTGCCAATCAAATCTTAGGCCGCATTTCTATCTGCAAAAGCTTCGGCGGGTCCATGTTTGTCCGACTCCAGTTTGGAAACGTAAACACCGTGCTGCTTATTATAAAAACGTAAAACCTTGGTTGAACCCCATGTTGACACATGTCAAAACAAAACTGTTAACACAAAAAGCCATCTATATCCATATTTAAAGATCGTTTTTCTAGAGACAGTTTTTTAGTTAGACTTAGTCTAAACCCGGCTTATTTTCCTGTAATAAGCCCCCTCAGCAACTAGCAAGCTACCTACATCAGCTGTCGGAAAGACTGTCGGTCAATATTCTAAAAACGCGTAAATATTCTCGCATATGGAAACGAGGCCATTATAAAACACAACTCAGCAAACTTGGTCTCAAGAAAACAATCCACTGGTCTCTCTGTTTTATTCCAAAGCTCATTATTATTAACGACCTGTGATCTAAAATCTTGACAGAATCAACCGTAATTGACTATTCCAGGTTACACCGTCATTGTCAAGTACGAGTTTACAATCGGGAACAAAGACAACACACAGATTCAACACTCAACACTAATAACGGAAGACAATGACTGTGGCAGTAATTATATGAGTCTAGGGTTGTGTGCGACTTTTAAAAATATAAAGTCCTGATATAAATACAGATTCAATTTTTATCTGTGGTACAGCTAATTTGCGTCCTATTTTCTGAACTTGGTGGTAAAAGTAAAATTTGAGATCGTCCGTCGGATCATTCATAATGGTAATAGTGGGTTCGATTCCAGCTAATGAATTAATCTTTCCAAAAAGTGCACTTTGCCAGTACTTAATCTAAGACGACAAATGGAGGGAATGGCGTAGAACCTAAAAAGTTCGTATTAATTTTAAGAATTTTGGGGCTTAATACCTTTCACCACACTGGTTCAAAAGAACTAATGACACGAGAAGAATTCAGTTTTATACTATTCTATATTCTCTCAATACTGAAACGTCTGGTCGGTGAAAATGAAATTACTTGTTCCATCTCTACGCGTTTTATTCATTGAGCTTATTTTGCTCTAGGGATTAATTATGATACCGAACACGATGTTAATAAGTGTCAGAATCGAATAGCTGACAGCGATGGGAAAGGAAGAAAATAATAGGCCTGATATGAGCAGGTAACAGGCGATGTCTTTTCTTTTGTTTTTAAGCCATTGTTCTCTGTATTCTCTGGAAGACTATTGGCTTACTTGGTACTTCCGTATTCTAATGGAAATAATACCCACGGTAAGTTCGTAACCTTTAGGTTTAATAGGAATTAATTACTTGTTGCTACAGGTCTTAAAAAAGTTAAGTATCTTTGTTTTTTGCCGGTAGCGTGGCGGCTGACTGATTGGATGATATCTTCTAGATGATTTATACAGCTTCAGGAGACAACCTACATAATTATTCTATAGGGTCTTTCATTTTATACTAACTTTATTCAGGAATTGGGTTATAAAAATAAATTAATAATACTAATGATTTTTTTGTTTTGTTATGAAAACCTCGAGAAAATCGATAAAGACTATCCTTTCAATTGATTATTGCTTCTTGTATAACTTAGCCCATTCGTGATGTAGCTGCGCTGCGATTAGTGGAACGTCTATTCTCCTTGAAAATCATTATGCAACAATTCCAAAAAAATCAATAAATGATAAATGAAGTGAAAACTTGAATGGGCTTATGAATTAAATTGATACGGTCAAACGTCTATTTACAACCCAAAAATGAGGCCCTGTCAGTTTGTGTAGTTTAAAATGAACCAAAGTTTAAGACTACATATATACATACATCGAGACTCTGTAGTGCCTTGTTCATTGATGCCTATTCCTTTTTTTTTCTTAGATGGCAATTCAATAAATCAACATGATAACCGCTTTCCTACAGCACAGTTAACTTTCTTCTCAGATCTCTTTGTGTATTCCATATTCTTTGTAGGGGCTGTTCAAACACTAGTAAAACTCCGTTGTTTTTTGCAGGAACCACTTCTTATGACTCCGTGCGGCCGCTGGCTTACCAAGATGCGAGGATCTTCATGCTGTGCTTCAATGTAGCTGAACCAGAGTCTCTACACAACGCAGCTGCCAAGGTAAATACATACCACCAGAGAATAAATAAATACAGCTAGCGACATAAGTTCATGAATAATCGGAGATTAGGTATTCTATATTGTTTCATTTTCATTAATGTTCTAAGGGAAGAATGTGTATCTTTTTACAACTACTAATGGTGCAAGGCAAAGCATTTAATTTAAGCTAAAGTTTTTACTACAACCCTAAAAGATTTAGAAGATTCAAAAACTTCAAACTTTCATGAACTTCTGTCGCTGACCGTACAGTATTTTCTGATTAATCTCAATATTTCTCAAATCATCACTAACCTTCCCAATCGTGTTCCAGTGGTACCGAGAAGTGCGTCAGCACGGCGGGCCCACAGCACCCGTGCTGCTTTGCGGCTGCAAGGCGGACCTCCGAGCTGACAAGGAGACCCTCACTATGCTGTCCAAGCTAAGCTCGCACCCTGTCACCAGCGAGGAGGTAAGACTTGTAAAAAACTTGAAAGTTTTTATGAGCTAGTGGCCAGCTCCGGTGACGAAGTTTCTAATAACAACATTAAAAAAACCGTAGCTTGCACTCCTGGGAGTGGCGAGAGAAGTGCAAAACTTTAAAAAAAAATTGTTTTTTATTCATTTCGTCTAATTATAAAACGAGCTTTTAGAAATGTAAAAATCTAAAAATATTGCCGTAAAAGTTACCGAGTACAGAACTAGATGGCGCTACTGATAGGTGTCGGTGAGCAGTCACGTGACCTTTTCGAGGCGAATCCAAGAATTTATTATCTTCTCACCAAAAATGCCCAACGCGCGTAAATAAGTTTTCATTTCAATTACAGAGCGCCATGTTAGCATGCCCACCGAACTCTGAAGCACGGAAGCGCTCAGTTGATATTGCCACTAGCGGTCACTAATCGACTTTGTGACCGCACAGAACGATGCATACTTTTGATTTATCTAATAAAAACCTAAACAAGCTACGAGCTCTTCAAATACTTGCTCCAAAAACAGCCTTATGAAACACTGAGATCGTGTTTTTTTCATCCCAATTTCTTTCTTATCAGGAGAAACAGGAACACACGTATTGATAAGTCTTAAGTTTAATGTCCCAGTACACCTCGTATGTAAGCATTTTCGTAGTCAGCGAAGCAAATTATCACAAAGTAACGTTTAATATCACTTTCCAGTACATTAGGCCGAAAAGTTAGCCGATTTCATATTATTTTGGCTCAAGTAGGTTATTAAAGTTTATTTACAAAGTTTAGAGTGTAATGTATTATGTTGGTATCTAAGGTTGAATTTACAGACTATAATATATAGGGTCTTTTATTTTATGCTAACTTAATTCAGGCATTGGGTTAAAAAAAATAAAAAAAAATTATGGAATGTGTTTTTTTTGTTTTGTTTTGAAAATCCCGAGAAAATCGACAAAGACTTATATTTTCAATTGATTGTTGCTTGTTGTATAACTTAGCCCATTCGTGATGTAGCTGCGCTGCGATTGGTGGAACGTCTGTTCTCCTTGAAAATCATTATGCAACAATTCAAAAAAATCAATAGGAATTAAATTGATACGGTCAAACGTCTATTTACAGCCCAATAATGAGGCCCTGTCAGTTTGTGTAGTTTAAAATGAAAGACCCTATAGAATACTTTGCATCACCATCTATAACACAGAACTATATCTAGTTCTGTGATCTATAAGTACAGCGGTGATTGTTCCTTCGTAAATAAAGTTACTCTCGATAGTGAAATTACACAATAGCATGTATGATAGATAAATAAATACTTACATGTTTCTGGATGTAATATAAATAAGTAGTACGTAGGTATTTACAAAAAAAATTCGCTAGTAAAAGTGGTACCTATTTTTTACATTTAGTTACCTACTCAGAGATGTTGATGTAAAAATGTGTATTTATTTTACTATAAAACTCGCCCAGGTTTGAATCATTATTAGTATCTAACCACAAATGAACGCGCACGTTACTCAATACCAGCAACTTTACACCAACAATTGCAGTAACGTACTCATTTACCACATTAAGGTCAGACAAATTCAGCTTCTATATCAACTATTTATGAACTCAGTTGTAACCTAATTGAAGTCTTGCTTCGGGGACTTGTTCGAACAGTAAAGTTATATTGTTGGCTTATATTTTGGAGTTTGTGGAATATGTGGCTTGGGACTCGTAAAATGGCTGTTTTTCGAAAGATATCTGAAATAAGGGAATACACGCCGCTTAGGCCAAAGGGCATGCGGAGAAACCAAAAAATGGTCCAATTAAAAATCTGAAATTTTGAGCATGTAGCTTCTGTTAGATGTGTGTGTATATTATACTTTGTAAATATCATTGAATAACAGTAAAATATTGTTCCAGGCTCTAGCAGTTGCAAGACAACTGGGCGCTCCTACGTACGTGGAGACCTCAGCGAAGACTTCCAGCAAAGGAGTGAAGGACGCCTTCGAAGTGGCTGCATTAGCGGCATTGGGAAAACTGAACAAACAGCAGATGAAACAACAGGTAAACTACCGCAAAAGAACATGAAAAACAATATTTTGTCTTTTGAATTTTAAATTTTTATTTTTAAATAATCAATCGTATTGCAAAATATTTTTGTTTATAAAAGAAACAAAACATTTCTGCAACATCGGCCTGAAATAATCAAAATTAAATTAAGTAGAAGCTATAAAATATTCATCAGTAATAACAAAGCAAAGAATGATTCCCAAAATTTCATTATGCGACAAAATTTCTACCGCCTTACTAATAAACGTGGTATAAAGTTATGCCTGAGTGTAAACTGTCAAAATGTATGGTTATTCCTATTTTATTCCGAGGAATAACTTTACACCATGTTTATTAGTAAGGTAAGTAAATAATTTCATGATCATTGATAATCCACCATCATTATTCTATGTAATGTTTACAATAATCTAACAATAATGTTTGCGAAAATTAAGAGTAAGCTCCAAAATTATTAATTAATGCCAGTTGGTTCATATGACACGTTTTGTATCCGTTTGTAAACTGTAAATTCATTTTGAATCATATTCATTTACGTACATAAGTTTGTGCTCTCGGATGAAATTGTGCTGTTTCTAGGTTTAAGTATCTCCTTACGGATGTGCCATAAAAAGCTAACTAATGTGATTTGTTTCAGAAGCAAGTAGGACGCAGCAAGAGCAAACGTGATCTGAAGGCTGAGCTGAAGGGACGAGCGAAAAGTTGCTGCGTCATGTGATCCGTAGCCGGCCACCCTTCTCGGTGGCCGCACGACTGCTAGGCGACCACCGCCCTTCCAATTTCTTCTCGAAGAAACGGGTGAATATATAAAAAAAAACGGGAAAAGTTTCGTACCTTGCGATACTCCTTACCTGAAAACGCACTAAGCACACCCTTCTTGTGATTTCGAGATAAACTTGTTAAGTATTAAGTGATTATGTGAGAGATAAATAAAGATTGGGACAATTTGGACAAAAATAAAACACTAAAGTGAGTGATTCGTAGCATCAAAAGCCTAACTTTAGTCTGATAAGTTTTAACGGATGTGGAACCGAGTTCGTAAGTTTGTAAAATTAGGGATGTAATGGACTTCCTCGGAGTAGTATCATTAAATTTAAGGTGCAACATTATTAAGCCCTCAGGGTGGGAGCGAGAGCCTGTGATAATCTAAAATATAAAATTCAAAAATGTTGACACAGAATTAAAACTTTTAGAACGATCGGAACTTAGAATGGCCTGCAAACGCTCATTTCTGAACTTCAAATTGTATTGTAATGTTCGTGGGGGAAAGAAAACGGTATTTACAGTGTAATAAATAATTATTAATGTTTGAAAAGGTAATCCTTCTTAGATAGCCTCAACATCTAATCAACTTGGTGTTTTTATAATAGTAGCATTTTCAACTGTGTAGATAGAAATAAGTGTTTCAATTGATTTTGTAGGACCAATAATGCTATGATTTGTAGCTTCTTGTAAAAAATGGTTTAGGCTACAAGCTGTTTTCTTTGTGATAATATACGTAATTGTAAAATTATAAATGCACAATTTGTGGACAATACTTATTTACGGAGGTCCATTTTGCTATTTAGTTTCACGTCCATGTGTCGTTAGAAATCATACGTTTACAAAAATGTTGCTTGCTTTTGTATAACCTACCTATGTCGTATTGATTAGTGTCTTTAGTTAATGATTGTTCTCTTACATTTTAATATGTACTGTTTCAAATATTTATTTAACTAGGCTATACATTTGGATTATATATAATATATTTTTTATTAAAAAAATTAATCGGTCTTTAATTAATAAATATTTACACGAAACAATAATAATAAAAATGTATAAGTAGGTACATTATTTAACTAAACTAAAGATAAAGACAGTGTTCATAACACCGACCGCAGGTAATGTGCCCAAAAGGCTGGCGGCATTACCTCGTTGGATGGCTATACTTATCCTCTGTCCGAGGTAAGCACCAGCCCTTTGGTCATTGGTCTCGTCAATCAACCTCTTGGATAGGAGCCACGCTTCTTATCTTATTTTATTTATTTTTCTCAGGGGGTCTTCAGTATTTAGAGGCTTTTGTTTTGCAGTTAGTAAAATCATTAACTTATAACTTAGCTAGGTTAAACCAATCGTTGAGTACATTTCATTGTTAAATAGTTTTCATTATAATTGTTTGTATTATAAGTCGATATCAAGCTTTAAATTCAATGTTAGCTTTAATTATAGTAAATATAATTATAATATTTAAATGTATAGTTTTATATTTTCCTAAATTATAAAAACATATTTTCACTCTGTTATTTAGAACAAAATTTACATATCACAATGATATTTTAAATGTAATTTTTGAAATTCATAACTCAAAATTCCATTCACATTAAAATGTTTAAACCCAATAAAATTGTACAAGCATTACTTTTCATTTGAATGGACAACATTGTAACAAGTAATTTTAAAACGTGTTTTAAAAATAATCCAATTTAGATGTAATTAAATGTTGTTTCTAGACTATTGAATATAGCGTTCAGTGTTTTTTTTAATTATTGTTTTTTTTTCACACCTAACTACAATTTTTTTTTTAATCTTTAATTATTTATTTACAGAAACTAAGTTACTACATATTTACATATATTTACAAAATACAACAGGATTAGTCAAGCTATCTAAGGATCGTTAGAAACTACAATTTATTGAATAAAGCTTAGTCTATTTTATATTCTTACAGCAATTCAATACTAACAGCACGCTGTGTCTGGTCTGGAATCTTGAAGATTGAGCTAGATTGTGGCACATAAACCATTATCATCTACTTTGACCACAATAAAATAGCATACGCGTGTAAATCTTAGCCGCTAGTTGCCTTGGATTTCTTTAGTTCTTTCTTCGTTTAAAGTTGAATACTTTTTTAATCCAAAATTGAAACGTTGGATTGAATAACGATGTAATTTCAATGTCTAGGTACTATTAATAGTCCTATAAAACCGGTAAATATTCTTGCGAATCTTGAGTCATAATCATTTTTTGCACGTTCATTTTGCAGTATAAGAAAACCAGTCTAAAATCTTATGTGATAAAGTGTATTTCGCAATGAACACAATGTGACAGGTTTGTCAGCAATAAGACCGCTATAATGCTCGCTTTATTGCAGAACGTGTTCAAAGTACCAATTGTAGCGCCATGTTCTGTAACTCGAGGTGCCAGTTTTGCGCAGTCAGCGTAAACTAGCTTTTGCCCGCGACTTTTCTTACGCGTTACCTGAATATACCGTAGACTATAATGAAGCTATAACATGCCGGTGAAACAATATTATTAAAAAAATACCATTTATTATTAATTAATTTTAGAGAGAACTTATCGCCAAGAAGCGATCTCTGTCAACCTATGGATGGAGACGAATGTTAATGCATGGAAGATAGGTCAGGTGCGAAAGGCTAATGAATATTTTTGTATGGAGCCTGATACCTCTGTCCGCCATTTTGAGAAAATCATGATTTGGCGATAGGGATGAAACCTACGCCAATCGAGAGAAAAAATGATTTCAAATAAAAAATATTAAGGGGTAAAATGGTAAATTTGAGTTTAAAAATGTATAAAAAAATAATTGATAAAAAACTTGTAAATGCTAGAACGTGCTGCCAACTCTAATAAAAGCCAAAAAAAGTAACAGGGAGGTGTTTCGATATGTCTTCCATGATAGGAAATAAGCAGTGTGAGCCATTTGAAACAAAATTACAAGCTTCATCATCATCATTTTGCAATGGACTTGTGGTATAAACATAGGCTATATTCCGATAAAATAAGAAGGCTTCAGTGGCCGCGGGCCGCTAGCGTCTAATAACCTACGCTACGCATGCCTGAATTCAAAACTGATAAAGTGTGGAAGAAAAAAACCAGAGAACCAAACAATCATGAACTCCATATAACTCCGGAACAAATTGGATCCGCAAACTTCCCTACGATAAAACAATAAACTGTGCCATTAGACGACCCGGGCCTCGGTAAGGAGACCGTTTTTCACAAAACTTTTTATTAAAAATATAAAACCGCTTTTTTTGTGGAAAACCGGTTTTCCATTGCCGGTTTTTCTTTCAAGATTGGGGCATTCTAAGAACCACAAAATGTTTTTTATATAGTTATTAAAAGTTAATTACTCAGTGAATACATAATTAATAAGGTAGGTACTTATTTACAATCGTCAGCAAAACCATCCACTTTTATCATTGTAAAGTTTGAGGCAGATACGAAGTGATGAGAAGGTCATATCATTTTATCGTTGGGTACCTTTAAGGTGTGATCCATAGTTCAATTTGATTTAGGTACTTGTCAAAGGTTTATCTCCCAAAAATTCATTGAATTTTTAAAGTACCTACCTATTTATATAAAATAACCGGTAAACTGTATGGTGCGTACAATCGGCCTAAAGAGAGAATTGGACTGTCCGCGCGTCGACACGCCCGATATTAGGCGAATACGACGTGACAGTATTTCGCGAATTTTCGTCTTTTGTTATTAAAAAAGTCGGTTTTTCTTTTCTCTTTCTGTTGAGAGCGTTCTGTCACATTCTTTTTGTAGAGTTACGACAAAGATGGCACCCGCAGATTAGTTTGTTAAGATTAAAATGTACTTAAAAGATAAATAAGAACCAAGCGAATAGAAACACAAAGAGCTTATTTTCGGCACAAGCAACTTATACCAATGTTACAGTTTACATTTTTTCAGGCAACTTTATAAAAGTCTAGATTATTTAGAAAACCTTCCAACATACTTGAACATACATCCTGCTTATCAAGTCCAAAGTAATAAGTATTTTAATATTTTGGTACTTGTTTGTATCGCTAAATGAGTCGGTAATTACTTACCAAAATTACAATGAAAAAACATTCATATTTTAAAGCCGTCTCATCTCAAATAGATAGTTACAGTTCGCCCAACTGATCTAGGCATTCGTGAAGTTAGCCGTTTGTCTGCGCAGTGAACGCTTTTTCATACAAAATTCTGTTCTTGTTGGAAGAACTGTACGAAGGTACTATTTGTATAATTTGAATTTAGAACTACTTCCGCTAAAATGTCTTACAGGCAGGAAACTGAAACGTCATTCCTCCCGTCATTTTCTCGACGTTCCATTCCACTCATTACTGAAATTCGCTCGGAATAGTTAGTTAATTTAATTATCACGCTTTTAACGGTCGTGCAATTTGAATTTTGGAATGAAAAGGAGTGATTGTGTTTGTTTAATTGCTAGAATTGCCAGCCCGTCGTCAAATTAAACCTTGGAGCAGGCATTATAACGGCAGACCGTGAGCAAAATATTAGTATTAGTATGAACAATATGTGAAGTAAATTGGAACACGACTGGTACAGTACGCACAACCAATCTTTAGCTCTCTGAAGTAGCTACTTCAGAGCGCAGCTGCGCAGAACCCATTTTTGATGACGCCTAAAAGACAAAGACAGCGTTGTAGCATCGTCCTAAGTCGCCTACTCGTGCAAACCTGCGCAAGAGAGATAAAGATCGGTTGTGCGTACTGTAGGTATCTTCAAACTCCAACATTTACTCAGGACTGAAGGCGTTGAAGATCCCTCGGAGGTGTTTGAGAGGTTGTTAGAGGCACATTAATGTCTAATTTCTATAAATAAGTAAATAATTATAATATTTTATTTCGTTCTATAATCCACACCATTTCAGCGTACCCATAGCTATAAAAAGTAACTCTAAGTAATACGGTTTTTATCGAGCGCCTGCGAGACTGCCCGTAATGGCTTAGGATCAAGCAAAATGCCGCTAAAACCGCCAGTTTTTCATGACGACTGTACCTTTCTTGAGGTTTAATGTTTCCGCTTGGAGTGACTGTGGAAATAATGTGGAGATTTTTTTATTGAAATAATCTTTTTGCCTGTGTGTGATCTAGTTTAGTTATATATAAAAAGTTCGTCTTTGTCGGCAATTGGCTAGCATCATGTCACGTAAGGAATGTCAACTGGCCAAAGACATACCATTTAAGAAGTTACTCTGACTAGCCCTTGAAGAATCTTGTGTTTGAAAATCTAAAAGAATGTAACCGTAACAGTAAAAGTAAATTGAACCAACTCACGCGAAACAGGCGATCTGGCAACAAATATGCGATCGCGTATTTCATAAACTTACTTCATACCCATCCGTTACTTGATTCATAATACAGCGGAATGCATTCGGTTCGGAATCGGCCGACAGCAACCAATCACAGTGCAGGAATTGATCCGAATTTGACATTTCTTGCACTGTGATTGGTCGCTGTCGGTCGATTCCGACCCGAATGCATTCCGCTGTATTATGAATCAAGGCCCTGGGGGGTTAATTCCCGTCCGTTTTTTCGTTCTTTTGATGAATATTCGGATGTTTCTTACTACGAAATTTGACTTCAAGGGCCAATTTTTCAAACGTTAAAACATGGTTCTAACCTAAGACCAAATATTTCAAACCGGAAAATTGGCCCTTGAAGTCAGGATTCGTAGCAAGAAGCATCCGAATATTCAATTCAATTCAATTCAAAACTTTTATTGCTTATTTATTTATTTTCTTATTTATTTTATTTATTCATCAAACGAACGAAAAAAGAACGCGAATACTGCCCCTGGACCTCACAGTAATCGCAATGTTTGCTCTATACAATCGCTGTGCGTGGTTTTGAAACGTGACGTTGGTTCGGCGGTTGGTATTGTCGCAATTATATCGGTTTTGTACTATTTACAAAAACTACGTTTTGATCGCAGAAGTAATGATTTGTTTTATTTTGTTTTCTGGTAGAACAGCTTTTGACGACGACCTCTGTGGCGCAGTGGGCGAAGGTCCGCCTGCGACGCAGAAGGTTGCGGGTTCGATCCCCGCCGCGGGCCAAATGTTTGTATGACCTACAGATATTGTCTCTGGTCTGGGTGTTTCCATATGTATGTATTTACAAACAAAAAAGTATATAAGTAGTTTATCTGTCATCTAGTACCCATAACACAAGCTTTGCTTACTTTGGGGCTAGATGATGCTGTGTGAAAAGTCCAGCATTATTTATTATTTTGTAGGACTTGTAAGAAAGGATGGGCATGCAAACTTTAACGTAATGCTCAGTTCTGCATTTTGTCATAAAATTGGATGTGTCGCTATCATGGGGAAACAATCAGAGAATGTCTACCGTACTATGCTTACTTTCAGTATTCGAAGAGAAGTTGATTATCACCTTTTCACCATAGTTTACATATCATATTTTCCGTTTGTATCACCTACCTAACTAAAAAACTCTCTTCATAAGGAGCGCTCTGGTCCTGCTTGCTGATAGATCGTAAAAGTTAAGCAACGTTCGAAACGGTCTGTAAGTGGATGGGTGACTGCCAGTGGCATTTTCATCTGAGCGCTTCCGTGCTTCAGAGGGCACGTTAAATTGTCGGTCCCGGCTATTTAAGTCGTTAAGCCGGCCGGCTTAAAAACTCCTTCACCAGAGTTGGCCACTGACTCATACGAACTTACTTTCATTAACCGACTTCAAAAAAAGGAGGAGGTTATATGTTCGGCTGTATGTATGTTTTTTTTTTTTTTTTTTTTTTTTTTTTTTTTTATGTATGTTCACCGATATTTCCGTCAGTTGTGGACCGATTTCCAAAATTTTTTTTTTGTTTGAAAGGGTATACTCTTATAGTGGTCCCATATAAATTTTATTCCTAAGGGATTAATAGTTTTCCCGTAAAACTAAAACAATCACTGAACTTTAAGAAAATTGTGGCCCGATTTCCAAAATTTTTTTTTTGTTAGAAAGAGGTATACTCTCAAGGTGGCGCCATATATTTTTTTTTCCTGAGGGATTAATAGTTTTCCTGTAAAACTAAAACAATCACTGAACTTTAAGAAAATTGTGGACCGATTTCCAAAATTTTTTTTGTTAGAAAGTGTAAAGGACACACTCTCAAGGTGGCGCCATAATTTTTTTTCCTGAGGGATTGACAGTTTTCCCGTAACATTCAAAAAACCTCATTCTCACTACACAACACACCCTGACTCACAATCTGAGTCAAACATTAAATAGTTTGAAAGGGTATTACACCCGAGGTAGTCCAAAATATTTTCTTTTCCTTATGGATTGATAGTTTTCCCCCTTGCTGAACTCCGGTGTGTCCTTTAGTAGGTCTGCCCATGACTTCTCTTATCCTTTCCTACTTAAGCTACGATAAGCAAAGTCTTAATGTACTCGTAGCTTACTATATTATTTACACATACACTTTTATTTACACAGTATTTATTTACTTACACTAAAAAGTGAAAAATAAAACATTTTTGAAAAAAAAAATTGAACCGACTTCACAGAACACAAACAGAAGAACCTTCTACACACTAAAAAGAGAAAAATAAGAATATAATTTGAAGTCGGTGCCAAGTGAATACGATTAAGTACCTATCAAAAAAAGAAATCGAGCGATAGCGTACCAGGATACAATTTTGCACCCAAGTTCTTTTGAATTTCTTAGATGTAAATGAATAGTTGGCACCGACTTCAAATTATATTCTTATTTTTCTCTTTTTAGTGTGTAGAAGGTTCTTCTGTTTGTGTTCTGTGAAGTCGGTTCAATTTTTTTTTTTCAAAAATGTTTTATAAGAGATACAATTTTCACACTCAACGACCCATAAACAAAAGCTACAAGAACCAATACTTAGATAAAAATGCTTTCCGAACACAATCCCCGAAAGCTGAGACGTGAACAATAGGTACAAAACACGATATCATCATCAAGGGAGTACCTTCAGAGCCTACATCCCCTTTATTTGATTTTTATAGCAGTACCACAAATGGCTGTACCGGGATTTCTGGAAATGGATTTGAAAGTTTCACTAAGTTCGTGGTGTAGCTTGCTTTGTCGTTCTTGATACGACGAAGCTAAGCAACGTTCTGAGCGATCAGTTAGTGGATGGGTGACCGATATTGGTATAACCAAATGAGCGCATGCGTGTTTTGGAGCTATATAGGGTATGCTAAGCTTATGGTCCCGGCTATTTAGTCTTGAGCCGCTCTAAAACTCTAGCGGCCTTATTAATTAGATTACCCTAATTCTAGCTTAATACGAGACTACTCTCAGACTTGTTACTTCTTTAGTAGCGAAGGAGCAACTTGAATATTTTGATGTTATTAATAAACTGGTAGTAGCCTCGAATGAGTAATACATTCCTTACATCGGGATTAGTAGAAAAAGAGTGAATGAACGAATGATATTATCGTTCAAAATATTGTCTATCTCTGTCATTAATTATATGAATGACAGAGATAGACAATAATTTGTATTTGACAATCTGTTTTATTCAAAGAGGTTTTATTCTTCTAAAACTTTTTGGTGTTACGTCTGCCTACTCCATCTCTATACTAGGTGGCGCCTAGGAGTAACTCTTACTCCGAGAGTAGAGTCGAATTAGCTTAGTTCTTCCTTGGTCTTTGTTTATTAATACTGAATTGACCTACTACAGCCTTATGCTTTGGATTAGCGCTAATACCACCCTAGTTCGTGTTTATTAATGACAGCCTATGGTTGTGAAGGAACAGGAGTAGTATCACCTAGGTCATTAGACTATTCTAAGTGACCCCAGTGGACCTACTGAATAAAATGCTTTTTGACCTCTTCCAACGTCTGCGTTTCCTCCTCTATCTATCCAAACCATCAGAAATTACTTATAAAACTTCTTGCAAACCATTTTATGAAGCGAGAAGAGTTTTAGATGACCTACAGCATCGAAAGGCGAGCCAAATTGGTCATGGAATTTTTGTAAACATTGGACTGACAGTTCTTTCACTTGACGGCAGAAATCAACCAATGAGGAACAAGACGTCAAAATGGAAATTCCTTAGGGTTGTCATTTTCAATAAAAAGATGAAAACTCTGTGATTTATATTTTCGTTTTCGGTAATTTAGTGAAGTTTTGTGAACTCCATTTTTAAGAATCTTCATAGCAGTAATGTAAACATTGAAAATTGTAACAAATCTGGTAGAATTTTTAAGTAAAACATCATAGTTTTTGAGCACTGAAACATTACGAGAGTGACAACCCTAGACAACCTCAGCAATCAGCTGATCTCCAATGTTTACAAAAATTCCATATCGAATTTGGCTGTAGTACGTTCTTTTTACCCACGTAAAGTAGCACGATGTGTAAATATAATACGTAAAAAGTATGTCCATTTTTAGAAATCTAAAAGAAATGATGCTTTCGACATGCATTCTGTTAATCCACTTTCGTTGCTGACTGTACTAGGTACGGTAAAAACATGAAATGATTCACGAAAACAATGAAAAGTATAATTGGATCACACAATAATGTCCAAAGTTGATGGTCGCAGGGATCATAACTGAGCAATCTGAGGATCGAATTGCTATGGCTTTATGGACGATTTATGGAGACCACGGACCACAAAGCAGATAATATTCTTTCTTATGTAAAAGCCATCATCATCAGCTAGTAAGCATATACCACTGCTGGACATAACCATATATTTACTTCCAGGAGGCTATTGTGTAGCTTCGTTCGTGCTAGATCTTCGAAGCTAAGCAGCGTTCTGTGTGGTAATAAAAGTGGATGGGTGACGATTGTGTGAGCTTTGTAGACTGGGCAACGCCAGGTATTTATCGAAGTAGGAATAGACTTTATGATCTTTATGCTACTAGGGAACTTATGCTTCATAACCCATCGCATATCTTATACATTAAGAACTATTCTAAAATCTTCAAAAGGGTATGTCAAGCTGCTAAATCAATACATTTTAAAAATAAAATTGTGTCTTCATCAAATAAAGTTAAAGCCACTTGGAAAGTAATAAATAATGAAACAGGTAAATCAAGACCTGGTTTCAAACAAATTAATTTAAAAGTCAATGATAATCTTTTAACTAATAACATTGAAATAGCTAACGCGTTTGATAGTTTTTTTTCGAATATAGCCCATGTTGCGACCAAGCCACTTAATTCTTCGGCTACTGGCGCACTTAAATTTTTAGAATCTGGTGTTGCTCAGTGTGGAAGTGACTTTGAATTCAGTTATGTTAACGCAGATAATATTGTCAAAACCTTTAAAACTCTTAATATTAAAAACACTGAAGATTTATGGGGGATATCAACTAAGATATTAGCCACTATTGTCGTTGATATTGCTCCATGTCTAGCTTATGTCTTTAACAGATGTGTAGACGAGGGTGTTTTTCCTGATCTTATGAAATTTAGCAAGCTTATCCCATTATTCAAGTCTGGCAATGAAAGCGACCCTGCTAACTACAGACCAATTTCGATTCTACCTGCGTTAAGTAAAATATTTGAGAAAGTTATGTTGAATCAATTGCTTGCGTACTTTAACCTTCACGGGCTTCTACATAAATATCAATTTGGATTTACCAAAGGTCGTTCAACAACTGATGCAGGTACTTTGCTTCTAAAGCACATCTATGATGCCTTTGAAAACTCACAAGACGTGATCGGAGTATTCTGCGATCTTTCTAAAGCTTTTGATTGCGTGTGTCACAAGACTCTGATTTCTAAGTTAAAATACTATGGCGTCAATAATCGAGCTATAGACCTTGTCGATTCCTATCTATCCAATAGAGTTCTTAAGGTTGATGTAGGTGGTGAAAGGTCTGCAGGGTCACTAATTGATATGGGTGTACCTCAGGGCTCAATATTAGGCCCCTTCTTGTTTCTAGTATACATAAACGACCTTCCTTCTTTTGTGAAAGACATGTGTGACATTGTTCTGTTTGCTGATGATACCTCATTGGTTTTTAAAGTTGATAGATATAAAGAAAATTACGATGATGTTAATGCGTCTCTATCCCTAGTTTTAAAATGGTTTACGGCTAATAATCTCTTACTTAATGCCAAGAAAACGAAATGTATTAAATTCACTTTGCCTAACGTGGTTCACAAACCAACTAAAATTGAGATAAATGGAGAAACACTTAATCTTGTAGATTCAGCAATTTTCTTAGGGCTGACTGTTGATTCCAAATTGCAGTGGGGACCTCACATTGAAAGACTTGCAGGTAGACTTAGCTCCGCTGCATATGCAGTTCGTACGATTAGGAGTTTGGCTGATGAAGAGACAGCCAAGCTAGTATATTATAGTTACTTCCATAGTGTGATGTCATACGGTATCTTTTTCTGGGGTAAAGCAGCCGATATTCAAGATATTTTTGTTTTGCAAAAGCGGGCTGTCCGTGCGATTTACAATATGAAACCACGGGACTCGCTAAGACAACGTTTTAAAGAAATTAATATTCTAACAGTATTTTCACAATACATTTATGAAATCCTTTTGCACACTCATAAATATATAAATGACTTTAAGAAAAAAAGTGACGTGCATAGAATTAATACTAGAAATAAGGATAAACTTTGTGTGCCTGAATTTAGATTAGAAAAAGTGAAAGGTTCTTTCATGGGAAATACCGTACTCTTTTATAATAAACTTCCAGATAATGCCAAATGCCTGCTAAATTGCCTATTCGAAGATTTAAAAGTTACATAAAAAATAATCTTATAAAGAAAGCGTACTATTCTATTGGTGATTATATTAATGATAAATTCCCGTGGCCTGATGTCGCTCTGCCCCTCGACAGCTGATGTGTGCACAATGCCTTTGCTATCTTGCTTAGCTTCTTGAATTTTACTAACTTTACTTTTAATTTTACAACTAAGTTAGTTAAGAAATTAGCCTAAGTTTAGATCTAAGATGGATCACCTAAAAAAAGCTAGGCCCCAAACCGTGTTTGTTGCCCAGATTCTTCACGGTATTGGTCGCGAAGGAACAGGAGTAGAATCACCTAGTTTTAAGACGTTTCAAAGTGATCCCAGCGGTCCTACTGAATAAATGCTATTTGACTTTGACTTTGACTTTGAATAATCAAAAGCCCCGCTATCCAAAGCACAGAAGAGTTCAATCGGCATTACCGACTGAACTCTTCTGAGCTTGGATGAAGCCCAGTATCTTAATAAATGTTTGTATGTAATAAGCGTTCGAAGAGCTTTCGAATTCATACCAAAATTCTCGTATTCCCTTGAAGGAAGGTTCTCGGGGCCGTCCATCAATCACGTGAGGCTCGAAACGGGAGGGAGTTCGGAAAAATCACCAAATATCACCAGGGGGCCTGATACTATCACGTGTATTTTTATTTTTTTTTCTTTGAACGCGTGACTTTTATTATGCATGCCAGTCAAATCGGAAACCACACACCAACCATAGTGCCAGTGTGGACATTTTTATCACGGTGCTTTTCCAGAATTAAATTCGATTATACCTGTTAACCTGAATTTAAAGATAACATTCTGTCTTTTTTAGATAAGTACTTTGTACTGAAAAAAAACACGTGATTTTGGGTAGGGGGAGGGGTAGTCTTAAACCTCTCCACGTATCACCATGGGGGATGGGGGGTTAAAAAAGTTGCTAAAAAACATCACGTGATTACTACCCCATATCTTATTTTAATTCACTAAGATCTCAATCACCCGATTAAATCGTCACCCAGTGAAAAGCCCAGGCCAGGACTAGGGCCAAACGATAAATCGTTTTTAATTTGAACGGCCTATATATACATAATAATTTCCTCAACCTCCATTACTCTTCTAAAGACATCATTACCATGTACTGTGTATTTTGTCATTACTGTTCCGCTCTTTTATTAGATTACAAACTGTTTATAATCTCTTTCAATTGATATTTGAACTCTATTGTGTAAAGAATAAGGCTCAGCTTGTGAGATAGAATGGAATGATAACTTGGTGAATCGACTCATTATTTTTTGTGGTCTTTCTCTCATTCTTGCTAATGAGATTTTGCGATATCGCCCCTTTATTCTGATGAAAATTCCGTTTTATACTTAGTAATTAACGTTGAATGTATTTTGCTAAATTTTTCCCAGTGGTTTGAATTATTTGATACGCTATAAAGTCTGTGAATTCGTCTACGCAGTAACTGTAAGCTCGATAGACGTGAAGCACTCACGCAGTTTTGTTAATGGAAGGTCCCTATTTAGGAATTATAATGATGATATTATAGGCATTGATGACCTCCTGACATTAGCATTGTTAATAGATCTAAAGGCCTATATGCAACTAAAAAGGATGATGTAGTTCTATGAAATGATGTCATAAAATTATTCAATAAAGCCTAAGTGGATGATGGGGCTTTCAAAGTATCTATTGACTTAAATAAAATAAGAATTTATCCTACATATTACATACCCTAGTATTACTTAACCCGATAAATTCCTATCGAAGGCGATAAACTAGCGCTGACGCCATTAATTTACAAAAATTACCCGAAATTACGGGATTATTGTAATAAATGTCCATGTAACGAGGTGGAGGGGGCATTAAAATGTCCACGGAAACCACATCCAGTTGGATTTATGGCTCTCACCTTAATGTAAGCAATACCTTGCTGGAATATTCATGGATACTTCGGGAAATTAAAGAGTGTATGTGTTATCATTGTCACCGAGACACACTCACACCAGAGACAAAGTGTGCCAGAATACAGATCAATCGAACACGAAAGTGCATAGGTGAAATTAAGCTTGCATGATTTGAAAAGCAGATTACAAACATCATTGCAAGCCTATACAGGGTGTAAAAAGCCGTCTACCGAAGCTGAAAGGGGATTTTCCGAAAAATCATTATATCCGGAGAAACAGCGTTTGAAGCTGTTTGCGTATGTACTGGGCGCGTTGTTTTACGTAGATTGCTGGATTTTAACTGTTTTTCTTTTCTTTTATAAATGATATTATTAGGCAGGTATGGTCTTATTATGTTGTACTAGTAGTAAATAACCGGAAAAATGCGGTTTTTATTTTCGCTAAATATGTCTGATTGCAAACCTGCAGTTTTCGGTAGTAGTCTTTTTACACCCTATATAATTAATTGGCTCTTATGTGTTCTCTATTATAAGTACTTACTAGTACAAAAAGTTAAGGCCAAATAATAAATGACAAGGAAAATATTTATACCTAAATACGGAACAAAAACCAGACTAAAACAAGAATGGCTTTTGAAAGGTCTGGTCCACGGCTGTAAACACGTTATACCGTGTAATGCGCACGTTTTAGGTGCAAATGTCCAAGGATGCATGTGCAGTAGTACAGTTGCTCTATCTCATGACGTACACGACAATCATGTGCACACACACCGTCTTATTACAAGAAAATGAACCGAGTTTAGACTATGACAATGGGTCAGATTAGCGCAGGATCGTGGCGGATGGCACAAGCTTAGGGAGGCCTATACCCAGCAGTGGGTGAAGTCAGGCTGTGGATGTTGATGATGATGATAGACTAAGACTAACTAAAAAACTGTCTCTAGAAAAACGATCTTTAAATAATCGCACAGAACGCTTTTTTGTGGTAACAGTTTTGTTTTGACATATGTCAACATGGGGTTTAACTAAGGTTTAACGTTTATGTAATAAGCAGGACACAGTTCAGACCAACCTGCCTTCGTTCGTGAGGTAGAACAACTGTATCTAGTATCGGATTCAGTGCCATACGGTCAGCGACAGATGTTCATGAACATTTGATGTATTTGAATCTTCAATATCTGCGAAGTTCGTAGGGTTTTAGATAAAACTTCAGCTTACATTGGATGTTTGGCCTTGCACCATTACTATTTATAAAAAAAATAGGCAATTTACCCACAGATAATGATGAAAAACGAAGCTTTAAAATCTCCAATTGTTCGTGAACTTCTGTCGCTGACTGTACTTTAGCACCCAGACAAGGACCAGATATCATAAAGATCTTGCAAATTTGTACAGTCAGTGACATGTCCATGAACAGTTTCAAGTTTTATTTTAAGAGTTTTTTTTCTAATAGTAATGGTGCAAGGCAAATGATTGCATTTGCCTTGCACCATTACTATTAGAAAAAAATTGTAGGATTGTAACTAACATTTTGGCTATTGAGCCAAAATGTTAGTTACAATCCTACAATCGCTCCGAAGATATACTTAGAAAATTCAAAAACATCAAAATGTTCATGAACTTTTGTCTTACCGTACAACCGAGGATCGAATTCACACCATAATATCTTCGACAGCTCACCTGCCATGCCATCAACGCCGTCAATCGTGCGATGGCGCAGGTCGTACCAAAATATTGATTTAGGCAAAAAACGCAACCTTCAACCTTAATTTAAGGTTGAAGGTTGCGTTTTTTGCTCACAATAATTACCAACTGGTAAAATAATAGGATAATAAACTAATGGTTTTACGATTTCAAACAGTCAACAAAAATAAAGCATGGAAAAGCGTTTTTAGTATAGCGTTCAAAAGAATACCTACCCTACATCCAATGGTCGGCCAACATGACTGTGAATACTGTGATAGGGTTTATGTAAATATGAATCAGTATTTTAGGAGACATCGAAATTCAGTGGTACGACGACACCAGACTGATGATGAGACACGATCTTTGACTATTTATTAATGGGAAGGATCCTTTATGCTGAAACAGCTGAACAGATGTCGCAGTGAAAGTATTTCAAAAAAGTTAGGTATTACAGACGGACCGCGAGTAACATTGAAGAGCAAAGCTAGTCAGGAATGTTGGAATTACGTTGCTTATGTACTATAGTTCCAGGTGCATTTTAAGCCGCCGGTCAAAACCAAGGGCTGACCTGTTATACACAACTAGCAAAAACCTGATCCTTCGCAACGTAATGTAACCAGTCTTGTTACTGACTCAGAGATAATCAGTCGATATTAATTTATTAAAATAATAATAAAGTTGATATTATTTCAAAACACTATCAACAGTTTGAGGAAAGACTTAAAGTGTAAGAAAGAGGATACCTTAGTGCAAGAAGTGGATAGTTAACAAGCAGTTATTTTTTTTATTATTTAGTAATTTGATATTCCAAGAGGTGAGTTTCATAAATATTTATCTTTTTTTTTAAAGGTAGTTAAGTACCTTTCACAGAACACTAAAATATCCTACGTAGGCGAATAGTTTGAGTCTAGCAGCCAAGCAGTAGCTCAGCTAAAAAACCCTTCCTTTGACAGCCTAGTCGAGTAAAATTAAAAATCAAAGTGTTTATTTGCTTTCATGTTGTGTACTTAAGTACATGTTAGAGGTCTTAGAATGTATTGTACATGCGGTTATAACATGTGTCCTGATAGCTTAAAATTATGAGATCTCTAAAGGTAAAATCTTGAAATGAAAACAATTTTAAAATTCAAGTTGGATACCTACTAAATAATAGTAACAAAAAACTTAAACAGGTTACCTACTTCGCAACCATCGCACAGTAAAATATTGTTCTTATAAGGAAACTATAGGATAATATTGCGTGATGATAATTGGTTTTACTTATATAAGATCAGAATAGTGTCAAAGTTCATCATTCAGATAAAACATTACCTACAGGTGGAACTAAAAAAATGCATATTAAAAATAGCCTTGAACCCGGCGACCTTCACCAATCCGTAATGAAGACAACTCTAAGGCTGTCATTAATAAACACGAACTAGGGTGGTATTAGCGCTAATCCAAAGCATAAGGCTGTAGTAGGTCAATTCAGTATTAATAAACAAAGACCAAGGAAGAACTAAGCTAATTCGACTCTACTCTCGGAGTAAGAGTTACTCCTAGGCGCCACCTAGTATAGAGATGGAGTAGGCAGACGTAACACCAAAAAGTTTTAGAAGAATAAAACCTCTTTGAATAAAACAGATTGTCAAATACAAATTATTGTCTATCTCTGTCATTCATATAATTAATGACAGAGATAGACAATATTTTGAATGATAATATCATTCGTTCATTCACTCTTTTTCTACTAATTCCGATGTAAGGAATGTATTACTCATTCGAGGCTACTACCAATTTATTAATAACATCAAAATATTCAAGTTGCTCCTTCGCTACTAAAGAAGTAACAAGTCTGAGAGTAGTCTCGTATTAAGCTAGAATTAGGGTAATCTAATTAATAAGGCCGTAAGGCTGTCATTAATAAACACGAACTAGGGTGGTATTAGCGCTAATCCAAAGCATAAGGCTGTAGTAGGTCAATTCAGTATTAATAAACAAAGACCAAGGAAGAACTAAGCTAATTCGACTCTACTCTCGGAGTAAGAGTTACTCCTAGGCGCCACCTAGTATAGAGATGGAGTAGGCAGACGTAACACCAAAAAGTTTTAGAAGAATAAAACCTCTTTGAATAAAACAGATTGTCAAATACAAATTATTGTCTATCTCTGTCATTCATATAATTAATGACAGAGATAGACAATATTTTGAATGATAATATCATTCGTTCATTCACTCTTTTTCTACTAATCCCGATGTAAGGAATGTATTACTCATTCGAGGCTACTACCAGTTTATTAATAACATCAAAATATTCAAGTTGCTCCTTCGTTACTAAAGAAGTAACAAGTCTGAGAGTAGTCTCGTATTAAGCTAGAATTAGGGTAATCTAATTAATAAGGCCGTAAAAGCACGACCACGAGTGCTTCATGTGTGTTTCTGTGTTATGTTATGAAACAGTTAGGTACACTATTATCTCATTATTATACCCAATCAACTAGGTACCTACATTACCTTTTTTTTTCAGATTAGAGGATGACTTATACAAACTCAAAACTGGTGTTACCTGTTTGTTTCTTTGCAGTGGTTGTAGTTTGGATTACTGGATCTGCAGGTATAAAACAGTTTTTTTAATATATTCCTACTCACATAAAAACTAAAATAATAGTCAACCTAATACCTTAATAAGCTTCTTAAGTAATACGGGAAAATATTGTTTTGAAGTCGGTTATCAACAAACATTCAAAAAATCAGTTCACATGGAGATCGCTATTCACTCATAAAGTCATTAATTCAGGTACTCCTTCATTTTAAAGTCAGTAAAACGTCCATTCTTTCAGGTCAATTCATTCCAAACCTATCAGACGCATGTTTCCGCTGCCTTTGCTATGTGTCCACTGGATGTGACCAGTCCCACGGTTGCACCGGCGGCTACTGCGGGCCCTACAACATCTCCAGGGTGTACTGGATAGACGCCGGTAGGATCGTGATGCCGGAAGACGATGCCGAGAGAAACCATGGTGGGTAGACTTTTATTTCTTTATTTTATGTTAGTGTTATAAGTGAGCCTCTTTGATGCGCATTTAAATCATTTCATGACACGTGTGGAAGAACTAGTGAGACGACAAGAAAAAGAAGCAACTTTCGATACGGTCTGTAAGTGGATGGGTGACTGCCAGTGGCATTTTCATCTGAACGCTTCCGTGCTTTAGAAAGCACGTTAAATTGTCAGCCTTAGCTATTAAAGTCGTTAAGCCCTGACGAAGGAGACTTAGTAGGCCTAAAAACTCCGTCACCGAATTGCCCACTGACTCATACGGACTTACTTACTTTTACTGCTGACATATTGCTGACATATTATATTCAGAGGCATGTTCAAATCAATTAGAATTCTTTTTTTAACCGACTTCAAAAAAAGGAGGAGGTATATGTTCGGCTGTATGTATGTTTTTTTTTTTTTTTTTTTTTTTTTTATGTATGTTCACCGATATTTCCGTCAGTTGTGGACCGATTTCCAAAATTTTTTTTTTGTTTGAAAGGGTATACTCTTATAGTGGTCCCATATAAATTTTATTCCTGAGGGATTAATAGTTTTCCCGTAAAACTAAAACAATCACTGAACTTTAAGAAAATTGTGGCCCGATTTCCAAAATTTTTTTTTTGTTAGAAAGAGGTGTACTCTCAAGGTGGCGCCACATATTTTTTTTCCTGAGGGATTGACAGTTTTCCCGTAACATTAAAAAAACCTCATTCTCACTACACAACACACCCTGACTCACAATCTGAGTCAAACATTAAATAGTTTGAAAGGGTATTACACCCGAGGTAGTACAAAATATTTCTTTTCCTTATGGATTGATAGTTTTTCCCCTTGCTGAACTCCGGTCTGTCCTTTAGTAGGTCTGCCCATGACTTCTCTTATCCTTTCCTACTTAAGCTACGATAAGCAAAGTCTTAATGTACTCGTAGCTTACTATATTATTTACACATACACTTTTATTTACTTACACTAAAAAGTGAAAAAAAAAACATTTTTGAAAAAAAAAATTGAACCGACTTCACAGAACACAAACAGAAGAACCTTCTACACACTAAAAAGAGAAAAATAAGAATATAATTTGAAGTCGGTGCCAAGTGAATACGATTAAGTACCTATCAAATAAAAATTTTTGAAAAAAAAAATTGAACCGACTTCACAGAACACAAACAGAAGAACCTTCTACACACTAAAAAGAGAAAAATAAGAATATAATTTGAAGTCGGTGCCAACTATTCATTTACATCTAAGAAATTCAAAAGAACTTGGGTGCAAAATTGTATCCTGGTACGCTATCGCTCGATTTCTTTTTTTGATAGGTACCTAATCGTATTCACTTGGCACCGACTTCAAATTATATTCTTATTTTTCTCTTTTTAGTGTGTAGAAGGTTCTTCTGTTTGTGTTCTGTGAAGTCGGTTCAATTTTTTTTTTCAAAAATTTTTATTTTTCACTTTTTAGTGTAAGTAAATAAATACTGTGTAAATAAAAGTGTATGTGTAAATAATATAGTAAGCTACGAGTACATTAAGACTTTGCTTATCGTAGCTTACGAGTAAGTAGGAAAGGATAAGAGAAGTCATGGGCAGACCTACTAAAGGACAGACCGGAGTTCAGCAAGGGGGAAAACTATCAATCCATAAGGAAAAGAAATATTTTGTACTACCTCGGGTGTAATACCCTTTCAAACTATTTAATGTTTGACTCAGATTGTGAGTCAGGGTGTGTTGTGTAGTGAGAATGAGGTTTTTTTAATGTTACGGGAAAACTGTCAATCCCTCAGGAAAAAAAAATATATGGCGCCACCTTGAGAGTATACCTCTTTTTAACAAAAAAAAAATTTTGGAAATCGGTCCACAATTTTCTTAAAGTTCAGTGATTGTTTTAGTTTTACGGGAAAACTGTTAATCCCTCAGGAAAAAAAAATATGTGGCGCCACCTTGAGAGTATACCTCTTTCTAACAAAAAAAAAAATTTGGAAATCGGGCCACAATTTTCTTAAAGTTCAGTGATTGTTTTAGTTTTACGGGAAAACTATTAATCCCTCAGGAATAAAATTTATATGGGACCACTATAAGAGTATACCCTTTCAAACAAAAAAAAAATTTTGGAAATCGGTCCACAAGTGATGGAAATATCGTTTTCTTAAAGTTCAGTGATTGTTTTAGTTTTACGGGAAAACTATTAATCCCTCAGGAAAAAAAAATATGTGGCGCCACGTTGAGAGTATACCTCTTTCTAACAAAAAAAAAATTTTGGAAATCGGGCCACAATTTTCTTAAAGTTCAGTGATTGTTTTAGTTTTACGGGAAAACTATTAATCCCTCAGGAATAACATTTATATGGGACCACTATAAGAGTATACCCTTTCAAACAAAAAAAAAATTTTGGAAATCGGTCCACAACTGACGGAAATATCGGTGAACATACATAAAAAAAAAAAAAAAAAAAAAAAAAAAAAAAAAAAAAACATACATACAGCCGAACATATAACCTCCTCCTTTTTTTGAAGTCGGTTAAAAAAGAAATCGAGCGATAGCGTACTAGGATACAATTTTGCACCCAAGTTCTTTTGAATTTCTTAGATGTAAATGAATAGTTGGCACCGACTTCAAATTATATTCTTATTTTTCTCTTTTTAGTGTGTAGAAGGTTCTTCTGTTTGTGTTCTGTGAAGTCGGTTCAATTTTTTTTTTCAAAAATGTTTTATTTCAAGATGCAATTCCTTCCAAGTTTGGCAGCAAACTTTTTAATTTGACTAATAAAAACAATATATTTTGTTTTGCTTGCAGCTAAACCTACTAATAAACAAATAATCATTAGAAAATATAATATTTTCAGCATGGGAAGATTGTGCCCGCAACTACCAATGTGCCAAGCGCATCATCGGAGGGTACCTTCAGAAGTTTGGGAAGGTAAGCTGTCGTGGTAAGAAAGCTGCCATTTTAGGCTGCGTGACCACATTCATACATAGACCACATTTTGCCAGCTTTATTTTTCTTGTCGTGCCTTCGTGAACCAGTGCAAGTATGGTTGAAGATTTTATTGCATTCTCGATTTGTACTTTTCGGGAAAAACAGACACAATTATTATCAGTCATGGGAGACTAGGGTTTCTCAAAGTCCTTTCGAATACCGTGAAGAACTACAATTTGAACAATCACGACTGGGACTTTTTTGACATCCCAAGGCACTGTAAATTATACAACACTTGGTGATGCAATCTTTTAATTATGAGCTACTATAACATGGGCATATCGAAAGCTTTCATCGCTAATCTAATGTTTTAAATTTGACGTAAGAATAAGGATATAAAAAGCGATCCACTTCATTTCTTCAAGTTCAAGTTTTAAGATAAGAACACTGCCATACCTTTATGCAAATTGTTTCAATATTTGCTTGGCCGAAGGGTTTCCGTGTAGACGTGGGTATCTTTATTTTTGTGAACCGCATCTGAATTCAACCTGAAAGATTTGGGAAAGGTATTTGTTTAGGATTTCATGAGACAGAGCGTTTCATGGTTTTACATACGTAAGGGGATAAAGCTTATGTTAAAGTACCTAAAAAGCTGAGACCCTTTAAGAGAGAGATGTAAAAAACGTCTTGAAACTAAGCAGTCCCGCTTTCCTAACATCGTGAATTCGAAACCAGTCATAGACCAATTAGTTTACCTGTCCAGAATCAAGGTCATAGGGAGGAAAACAACGTGAGGAAACCGGCATGTCTTAGAACCTAAAAAGTTTGAAAATATGCGTCAAGTGCACAAAAGGAGCTTTTTTGAGGTGCTACGAAAAAGTGACAATTATGACAATAAGTAGAAGAGGAGATAATTATCCATCAATTGTGGACTATACTTTCAGTATAGACTCATGAGGGATTGATAGTAGGTACCTAAGTACTTTTCGCGTTTAACTTGTGAAATTTTCTACCAGAGTCTAAAACCTAAATTTTCCAACATTGAGTCGGCTTTTTTTAGTTTTTCGTCATTATCATAATGTTTCAGGATTGCAATAGTGATGGAGTAACGAACTGCTTCGACTACATGATGATCAATGGCAATGGCGGGTACGGCTGCACCGCGCCGCTCAACCGATCAGTCAATGGACAACGCTGGCTCAAGCGGTTTGAGACCTGTGGACTGAACTGAATAGCCTGAGCTTCAACTGAAGATTTGATCATATTAGAAGCTCTTATTAAAAAATACATTGATGCAGGATTTTATTCTAATACAGGCTGAACTTTGCCCGCGACCACGGTTGTAGCAAGTGTAGCAACACAGTCGAAACTTTGAGACAAAAATGATACAGTTCGCCCAACGGATCTAGGCATTCGTGAAGTTAGCCGATTGTCTGCGCAATGACCGCTTTTTATTCAAAATTGTGTTCTGCGCAGACATTAACTCGATAAATCCTGTAATAATATCGCCATCTCTCTCAATTTCGTTCAAAGTAGATATACAACTTAAATAACCTATTGAAACATAATTTTGTTTGTTTTTGTAATTGTTAGGTATGCAATCAGAATAGGCAAAATCTTGTCTTCGTTCTAATTCAATACTATACATACAATTCAATTAGTTTTGCGGAGCTCATGAAAAAATTAAATGTTGCTTAGTACCTAGATATCTATCGTTTAAAACTAACTTAAGTTCCTAATTTATGAATACATAATTTCTGATCAAGAAAGTGTCTCATATATTTTATTCAAAGAGAAAAACTCAATACCTTCCCTAATGCCAGGTTTAAACAACTTTTCAGCTTCTCAAAAATCTATCAGCCTATTTTGGGAAAATTCCCGCTGGTCGAAACGTATCCCAGACGAGTGCTATGCATTGCATAATCAGGACGCGCCGGGAATTAAACGAGCATGGTAACTTTTCAGCTGAAAAATCCACACACTTGCTTGCTAAGTACCTACCTACAAAGAAAATATAAGTAGGAAGGAATATTTACTTGAACTCCAAACTAAAGTGCACATCACACGTTGCTGGTTGTCCCCAATTTCCTGGCATTTTCAAAACTAAGGCTTTTCATCTTTACCATCCGTTACTACCTAGGTACATAATTATCTCCTCTAAGCTATCATCATCATCATCATCATGTCAGCCATCTAGTGCCCACTGCTGAACATAGGCCTCCCCCATCGATTTCCACAGCGATCGATCTTGTGCAGCCTGCACCCAACGGCTCCCAGCAGCCTTTACCAGATCGTCTTTCCATCTAGTGGGGGGCCGTCCTCTACTGCGGTTTCCGGTCCGTGGCCTCCACTCGAGAACCTTTCTGCCCCAACGGCCGTCAGTTCTACGAGCTATGTGCCCCGCCCACTGCCACTTCAACTTGCCAATCCTATAGATAATTCTATCTAAGCTATCAACTGTAGATAATTTATGATCCTATGTATCAGAAAACATAAATAACCAAAGACAACAGGAAAACAGGACCAAATCCTGCAATGTCAAAACACAGAACATTAGGATGTAGGTAGTATAGGTACCTAAGCTTTTTTGAACTTGGTTTGTTTGGTAAAGTTGCACGATCCGGTTCAAATTTTATTATTATTTTGAGTAATGTTTTGTGACCTTTTAATATTCAATCTCGACAGAATTTACTTTAGTAGGTACAGCAACTTTGTAAGTACCTAGGTACCTACCTACTGACAAAAAGTGGATGAAAATACACAAAAAAAAGAGTAAGTAAGTTCGTATGAGTCAGTGGCAACTCTGGTGACGAAGTTTTTACGCCGCCTTAAGGCCTCCGTTATAGCTTAACGACTTAAATAGCCGGGACCGACAATTTAACGTGCCCTCCGAAGCACGGAAGCGCTCAGATGAAAATGCCACTGGCGGTCACCCATCCACTTACAGAACTTCGACGATCTATCAAGAACGACTAAGCAAGCACGACCACGAGCTATAGGAAAACTTAAAACTAGCTGGAGTAGGTATCTGTATTCTGTGCTAGAGCACCTTTGGAACCGGGGTCACCAGGGATATTCATTAGGAACCGAAATATACCATAGGCTGATTTGTTTGAAGAAAGATTTGAAGTGAAGTCAAAGTGAAAAGAAGAAGAAGGAATAAAAGAAAAAGAAGAAGAAACCAAGAAGTGAAGTAAACCATGAAGAATATGAAGACCTAGATGATGAAGACTAAGCTAGATGTTTGTTACCGATTAGGCGATATAGTCGCTCAGCGACAAAGCCCTTTTCTTTTTTTTTAATTAAAAAAAATAATAATAATAGGAAAATGACAGTTGAAGTAAACGAACTAGAGATCGCGAATGTGTGAAAAGCGGTTTTGAATAGTTATTGCAACGCTTTGCGTCCCACGTGTTTGACGCACATTTTTGACCATATATTTTTATTATAGGTTGAAACCTGATCCTACGCCAATGACTAGTATAAATAGGTCCCAACTCAATGTAATGTAACCAGTTTGGTTACTGAAGCAGAGAAGATCGGGCGATATTGTAATTGAAATAAGGTTAGTATCAAATCCTATGATTTATTTTATTTATACCAATAATAAATACAGTTTAAGGAAAGTCAAAAAGTTTATTCCTATCTAAAAACATATTTGAAAAGAAGATAAATACCTAGGTTAATGTAATTCAAAACAGCAGGAAAATATTTAATTATTTTTTTTACTACCTCAATTTGTTAATTTTGGCCAAGTTTTTCTTTGAACCTGAGGTGTGATACCTCTTACATCACATTGCACTACACACCCGGCTTTTAGCGTAGTACGTAGAGTTTTTATCAACAATCAGATATATCTTCATCTTCAGATTAGAGGATGACTTACACAAACTCAAAACTGGTGCTACCTGTTTGTTTGTTTGCTGCCATTGTTTGGGTTACTGGATCTGCAGGTAAAGTACCTATCTTTAAATAGATTTTTGGAATGAAGTTCCTTTTCGGACGGTATCGAAGAAAAAAAAGACTACATTTGTTCCATTTTACCGTCACGACACATGTATACTCGTATTATGTCAATTCGTTACACTGCGAAATGCGCAGTCGCGACCCAGTCCGTAGATTGTTACATTGTTAGTGCGGAAGAGCGTTTCTAGGATATCTAATTGACAATTAATTTATTATATTCCCAGGATAGAAAAGTACTCTTTGCTTCGTTTCAACCAAGTGTTCCACGACACTCACGTACTTTTTTTATTTTGAGACCATAAAAAGTGGCATATACAAAGACAGGCCCAGCAGTGGGCGAAGGTTGCGGATGATGATGGTGATATTTACATGTTCTTGGACAACTAAAGCATACATACACTACACCTAAAGTCCAACAAAGAACCTCTTTCTTTTGTTAAAACCAGTTAATCCTTCCAGGTAGTACACCTGAAAGACCTGGAGAGCCTGGAGACCTGGAGATCCTCACTCCAAACCTAACAGACGCCTGCTACCGCTGTTTGTGCCATGTGGCCTCGGAATGCGACGAGTCTCACGGCTGCACCGGCGGCCAATGTGGACCCTTCAATATCTCAAAGGTGTACTGGATAGACGCCGGCAAGGTCGTGGCGGAAGAAGATGATCCTGAAGTCAACCACTGTGAGTAGTATCGTTTTTATATCTAACTATGCATGCCCGTGGCTTCGCTCACGTGGTACAAATGTTTTCCCCTTTTCACGCCTTTAGAGAGGTAGAACTTCCAAAATTCCTTTCTTACTGCTCCCCTACACTGTAAAACGATTGTAGGTACTGCTCCTGTACTGTTAGTAGGTCAGTTATCAAAGCCTTAAATATACATAGTATATAAGTTATGTTGTCCATCAATAATCATATGAGTTATTGCACAAATAAATATTTTTCAGCGTGGGAAGACTGTGCCCGCAGCTACACTTGCGCAAAGCGCATCATCGAAGGATACCTCCAGAAGTTTGTAAAGGTAAGTTGACGTGGTTTTTCGGATAAAAAAAATATTTATCATGGGAGACGTCGCTATGTAGCTTTATCGTAAAAAACGTCTGGATGTAAAAATAATGAATAAACAGTCACGTATGTCCTGACTCCACACTAGGATTCCCTGTTTTGGGTAGGTAAGTATAAAAAACTATGATTACCACGGTACCACAACACCCAGAGCCAGAACAAATATCTGCATGCGGATCAAATGGTGCACGACTGGGTTTGAACCCATGACCTTGATCAGATCTACTAGACCAACCAACAGTGCTGTAAAAGAGAAAAGAAAGAGTTTTTTTTTTATTTGTTTTTTTGTCAATAGTCTGATGAACTACGTGTTTCAGGATTGCAATGATGATGGCGTTATCAACTGCTATGACTACATGATGATAAACGGCAATGGTGGGTACGGCTGCTCTGCGCCTCTCAACCGATCCTCTGCCGGACGTCTCTGGCTAAAGAGGTTCGAGAGTTGTGACCTCAACTGAAGACTTGAAAACTATCTTACCAGCTTTTATTAATCTTCTGTTACCCTGTTAGTTCTGAAAGCCTAATTTGAGACGATAACTACTTCCCAGAGCCAATTAATTTTCGGTCACAATTCAATACAAGGCTTTATGATGAAGTCAAGCATGGCATTACAAACATTTTATTGTTAGGCAATAGACAACCTAAGTTCCCAGTGATAAATATAATTTCTGATCAAGAAAATGTCGCGTATCTTTTATTAAAATAGAAAAACTTTGTTTTCACTCAATACCTTCCCTAGTGCCAAGTTTAAAGAACTGTTTCGCTACTGAAAAATTCAGACTATTCCAGAAAAATTCCCGCTTGTGGAAACGTGTCTAGACGAGTGCTGTGCATATTCAGGACGCGCCGGGAATTTAATGAGCATGGTAACTTTTCAGCCGAAAACATGCTTGCTACGGAGAAAATATAGGACTTTTCACTTGAACTCTGTAGCAGACTAACTAGTGCACATCAGCATCACTCGTTGCTCGGGTTTTAATTTTTGATTTATAGGTATCCAATCTTAGTTCTTCGTAACCGTAAGTATCAGTAGTCCAAGATTGCCTCCTGATGTTCTATAAATCTAGATTATTATCTACCTAATTTGCGTGTACCTAGGCTTTTCTTAGGTACCTATTAGTTGCCTACTTAGTATAAATATAGGGTCTTTCATTTTAAACTACACAAACTGACAGGGCCTCATATTTGGGTTGTAAATAGACGTTTGACCGTATCAATTTCATTCCTAAGCCCATTTACTTTTAGTTTACACTTCAAAACAAGACTGTTCAAAGTTGTATGGGACGTGGTCTATGAACCAATAGCGATACTGCAATGGTATTTGTGTCCCTACACCTATGCCTCATCTACATATTTGTACAAAGGGGCATTAAAATCTGCCCCTGCAGTTTTGAGATATACCAACAGGATGGATTTTTAATCATTATAGTTACAGGAAAGCGTTTTTAGGAGACCATGCATAACTTTTTAAGGTAGGTATTCTAAACAGCACTAAGTCATTTTGGAAAGAGTGTACAGTAGTGTGAAGCTACCTTGGCAGAAACATGTATTATATTGTCTGTGGTATTACCTACAGTTCCACCTTACTCAAACTTCCTCAAGGGTTTCAAAATGGATGTTACTTAGATAAATGAGTGAGTGCGAAAATTCTCTCAACTCTAGGTAACTCGGTAACATATTGAAGATTTTGGTAAGAAGTTAAGCCGTTCCCAACTCCGACGTAATGAAATCCGACCAATTTAGATACTTGCGCAACCTCCGTCAAAGTCCCAAACAAATTTCCATACAAAGTCTAAGTTTTACGGGATGTAGTTGCAAGGGAGTTTAAGCCCCTGAAATCTGGCGGTGGCACTGGTGTGTTAAATAACATAAGTAGACTTATCATAATATATCTCAAAAAAAGTACGTGAGTGTCGAAGTTTGTACATTTGACATTTTGCGCACCTTGTGCACCACTTTTCGAACTCTGCGCATCTTTTTTTTTGCGCACTAGGCACTATGCGCACCTTTTTGCACAATTTGTGAAGTATTCAACGAAGACATGTTTTTTGTTTCTCCTGTAAAGTTGTGTTTTTGCAATTATCCTTTTATACCCCGGAGACATGTCGTGACGGTAAAATGGAACGCTTTCTTTTGTTTCCTAGCCTAGCCTCCATCCTCGATACCGTCCGAAAAGGAACTTCGTTCCAAAAACTTGTTAAATCATGCTTAATCTTTGATTTACCTACCACTCGGAAAGGAAACATCCTGCCCTAAAAAAAAATGCCTGTACCATCTCCTTGTGGAATTTTCATCTGAGCGCTTCCGTGCTTCGGAGAGCACGTTAAATTGTCGGTCCTAAGTCATGACGGAGGCCTTCCTAAAAACTCCGTTCAAACTTGGACCGTTGTGATCTGTGACGTTTGGTGTGGCACAAATTTTAACAACCCTATCACAACTCTCACCGCATAGTTTTTTGAATGCCTGATCACTTCTGTATTGTTCGCATTGGCAAAAGCCTGCTGCGTACGACGCAGCAGTTGGGTTCGATCCCCGGAGCGGGCCAAATGTTTGTTCAATATGATCTGCAAATATTTGTCTCTGAGTTCTCTAACTTATTAGTTACCTATGTTATATGTTCTTGATCTAAATCACTTCTAAGCTATCGGATGCAGATAGTTTATGACCTTATGGACCCTGGTTACGACCCTGGAACTCTTTGCAGACCAGAAAACATAAATAACCGGCGACAGGAGGAAAACCGGACAAAATTTTGCAATAAAAAATGACAAAAAACAGAAAATGAAAAAATAATTTACAGCTTTTTTGGACTTGTTTGTTAGGGACGCCAGATCCGGTTGATTTTATTTTATTTAGTTTTTTAGAACGAAGTTCCTCTTCGGACGGTATCGGATGGGGCTAGACGAAAAAACGTGTTAGATTTTGCGTCACGACCCATGTACCTATATGTAAAATCTTCACAGTGCGGAGTGCGCTTTTTCATATAAAATTGTGTTCTACGCAGACAGACGGCTAACTTCACGAATGTCTAGATCCGTTGGACGAACTGTACCTATGAATAGCCATACACATTATAGGCATGACATAAATTAAAAAAAAAGTTAAAGTTCTAGGGAACTATCGCGAAAATTAATAAAATATGATTTAACAACTTTCTTTCTTCTTTTTCTAGAATGTAGAGTAAAATAATCATACGTTAATATCCTCTTTCCATTTTGTTTTAGAGAAAAAGAGGCAAATTGTTTTGTTACATCTAAGTACCAGCGTTGAGTTTAGATACCTAAGCATAAACGGCGCAAACAAGAAATGCCTACATTTAGCCCCGTTTTTTCACATTCTCTTCAAACGGGCTATAAAGCTCGGATAATAAGCATAATAGCAGGATATATACGCATTATCGTTGTACCATCTGTACAAAGATATTATGCGTTATGTTGTACCACAGAGGTACTAAATGTATCTAAGCACTTGGTATTTTGGAGTGATTTTTCAGTTGTGCGCTGAAGCGATAGAGTCCGTGCTACGAAAGTCCGGTTGTCAGAACTTTCGTAACGACAGAAGTTCAGCATATTTTGATGTCTTTGAATCTTCTACTAAAATTTTTGAAACTAGAAGGTTTGTAAACTTACCCTAGCATTTTAATAGATGCTTTGCCTAATTATGCGTGAAAAAAATTAATCAAGAACCTACTTTCTATTTGTAACTGTAACCAACGGCACAAGGCATTTTATGTGGAATCAAGAATTCAAGACTATGTACCTAGTTACAGCGGAGTGTTTATTTTTAGGGTTCCGTACCTCAAAAGGAAAAAACGGAACCCATAAGCGATCCTATCGTATCCTCTGTCTGTCTGTCTAGACCCTTTATCTCGAAAACGCGTGGTTTTATGACGACCTCTGTGGCGCAGTGGGCGAAGGTCCGCCTGCTATGCAGAAGGTTGCGGGTTCGATCCCCGCCGCGGGACAAATGTTTGTATGACATACAGATTTGTCTCGGGTCTAGGTGTTTCTATGTATAATATGTATGTATTAACAAACAAAGGTATATAAGTAGTATATCAGTTATCTGTTTCCCATAGTACAAGCTTTGCTTAGTTTGGGGCTAGATGATGCTGTGTGAAAATGTCCAGCATTTTTTTTTTAATGATGAAAATACCACATCTGAATTTTCACACATTTCTAATTCCGTGGCATCTCCGTATATAGAACATAGGACGTTCCATTTCACGCATCACGCATGTGACCGAGTTGAATTACCATGTTTTTATTTTGTACATTTTTGTAAGGAAAGATCTAAGGTTTTTTCTCAAAATATGATAAGTATTTTATTTTTGACAAGCAGCGCCGCGCTGTTCAAAGTTTTTCACACACAGCAATATAAAAAGTAACAGGTATGGTCTAGCTAGAGAGCCTGAATAGGTCCTTTCCTTGATCCACAAGTATCGAAGCTGTAGGTAAGTAATTTTATCTTTAAACAGGAAGTCGTAAAACAACCTGCTAATTTTATTAAAATGACTAAGTGTCGTGTTTTGTTTCTATCACGCCTAACCATGGATGAAACCAAGTTTTTTGTCATGCTTTTTTATTTTTCACCTTTAGTAGGTACTTACCTAGGTAAAATTCTGGGATAGAATAAAACGTAAACAGGTTCACGACTGTATCCCCAAGGTGCGGCAGACATTCACTCAGATCTTTTTATGATACTTATTCCAGATCCTTTGAAGATGTCTAAAGGGGGTAGTTAGAGGCATGTCAAAACACATAATATTTGATACATGCCCACATCTTGCAGAAGTTAGTATTCCATACGTGACAGGTTGCAAGCCCATCGCCGCCTATAAGAACACTAACTGGTTTCCTCACGATGTTTTCCTTCACCGTTTAGAGCACGTGTTAAAGCGCATATAAATTATACGTTACGCAAAATCCATTGATGCACGGTCGGGATTCGAACCCACAACCTTCGGATTGAAAGTTGAGGTACAACCCCATTCCACCAACACCGCTTGGGATAGAATAAGATTTTGTAAAATGCTGGTCCATAAGCGAAACTTTTAGGTATAGATGATGATTATACAGCGTCACTGTCCGCTCCCGAAATGGCTTGTACAGCCATGTATACAAAAGTGTACACATATCCTAAAAAGACACTGTCTAAACCATCGTAAAAAAGTACAGTTCTTCCACCGGATCTAGGCATTCGTGTAGTAGCCGTTTGTCCGCGCAGTGAACGCTTTTTCACACAAAATTGTGTTCTGCGCAGACAAACGGCTAACTTCACGAATGCCTAGATCCGTTGGAAGAATTGTACCTATATGCCGATAATGATGCAGAATGCAACATTATTTAGCCTACACAAGCAAATAGGTACAAGTTAGTTCCTAACCACACATAAGTAGGTCAGTAAAAAATACCAGCTTAGATAAAGCAGCATAAAAAATAATAAGGTAGGTTTAAATTAGGTGAATAGAATAAGCCCCAAGGAAATGTCTCGTGTCAATATTATCAGTGCCCGAAAAAGTCACGGGCAAAAATGCTGATCCCCAAGCCTTGGGCAAACAAAAATGATATTTTAAATAAGTAAACACCGACCCTGTCCCTAAAATACTGCTGCTACCCTAGGAAACTGTGGCCGTTATAAAACAGATATCATTTGATATCAGAGAAGGAAAGGGTTAGGTATAATACGTACCTACGCACAATCGTTCTTTAGCTCTTTGAAGTAGGGCAGAACCCATTTTTGATGACGCCTAAAATCGTGCTATCTCACTTATGGGGCATTTACACGACACGGTTTGAGCACGTACGATTTAGCATCGCAAGCCAATTTTTCACGTGTAAACGCTCATCGTATGCGATTTGTCATATGAAGCGCGACGCTCGTCGGCACGTTCAAAGGGCGGGGCTTACCAAATCGTACGACAAATCGCATCGTGTAAATGCACCTTTACTCTACCAAACCTACGCAATCGTCTATAGCACCTAACTTCAGAGAGCTAAAGATCCGTTGTGCTTTAGCCCTGCGTAAGCGATACTAAGCGCTCATTCGTCTATGGAGCGTTTGTGTAGTTTTGTTTCTGTGAGCGTAAGCCGATACTAAGCACACAGAAACAACATGCATGTGCATCTACACACACAAGAACAACCCGCCTTCGTTAGATCGAACAACCTGTAGTTGAATGCAAGTTTTTCACTACTCGAGTGCGTGATGCAACTAGGTATTTGTGACCCCAACGTGCCCCAACGCCACGCGTCACTCGTCTAAAGTGTGGTTCTAGAAAATGCTCGCCCCTATGTTGGAGCCAATGCTATTTCCTAGATAGGTCTGATGTGGTGATGTCTGTAAGATGAGTGGCATTGGAGCCAACATTGCATTGGGCACAAGTTGACTCCATCCATCAATATCAAAACTGGTGCTAAAGGTGCTGCTAAAGAAGAAAAACAAACATGAAATCAAGAGAATGCTGAATTTAAGGTTTATGTGACCAGCAGGGACAACCCATAGGGTCGATTTTTAGAAACTACTGCATCTTCTGCGGTGCCATACAAATAAACAGGTCATGCTTATTTAAATTTTTCAAGACTACAAGGCTTTTTATTATCCCTAATATAATAAGCTGTTCTTTTAGCTTGGAAATTATATTTTTTTGGGTTCAACTAAAATTATTATAATAATATCCACCTTGAAAAAAGATACAATAGGTACTTACATGTGCCTACTAAGTACCTACTTCATTCATAGTGCACCACGAATTAATGGCTGCAAAATGAATAAGCAGGAGTAAAATCACCTAGTTTTAAGACGTTTCAAAGTGATCCCAGCGGTCCTACTGAATAAATGCTTTTTGACTTTAACTTTGACTTTGAAATAAGTACTTAAAATTATTTTAATTGGTAATTTTGATCCCAAAAACTCAAAAAATCACGAACACTTGAAGATTATTGTAGAACAATACTGCTTAGCGTAAATATGCCTCCCTATAACGCGATAATACAGCCTCTCTCATATCCCAACGGGATCGAATAAGCAAACGATATGGCCACCCTACAACCAGACAATTTGCGTAGAGAACAAAAATTTCATATTTTGCTGTAAATTGCAGTTTCTAAAGGCAAACTCAAAATTTGCTTTGCTGCTAAAAGTATTATGAAAATATATGAAACAAGGGGAGTCCGCACCGTAGACGTCCCGTGAGATTTCACACAATATAGGGAGGGCCATCATAATCATCATCCACAGCCTGACTTCAATCACTGGCCACTGCTAGGTACCTAATAGGCCTCCCTAGGCTTGTGTCATCCACCACGATCCTGCGCTAATCTGACCCATTGACGGCCTAACATTTAACCGCATGGGTAAAGATGTTCATTTTGGCCCATGCACGCCAAAAATTAAGTTATTATTATTATTAACTAGCGACCCGCCCCGGCTTCGCACGGGTGCAATGCTGATACTAAATTAAATACACTACAGAAAAACTATGAACGTTGTATATAAAAACATAGCGGCCCGCTCCGACTTTGCACGGGCATAAATAAGCCCAAAAAAATAGGTTAATTTACGACATCACGTTAGAAACCTCTAAAATTAGCAATTTAATGCTAATTAATGTTGCCTTAGTATATGATGCATGTATTATACATATAAACCTTCTTCTTGAATCACTCTATCTATTGGAAAAAACCGCATCAAAATCCGTTGCGTAGTTTTAAAGATTTAAGCGCACATAGGGATATAGGGACAGAAAAGGCGACTTTGTTTTATACTATGTAGTGATTGAACATTCTCTTACATTGAATGTTTGGGCACCTTGTAGTAGGTATGCTGCAAATTCTCCAAACCTAAAAAAGTATGATATAAAAAATAGGTAAAAGCATTACCCGGGAATCGAACCCGGGTCGCAAGAATGGGAATCTTGCATGATACCACTACACCAGCAGTGCTTGAAAAGATATTCTGAAATTAACCAAATTAGCTAATAAGAAGTAGGTACAATTTTTATTTTGTCATGTTGTGTGTTGTGTGTGCGGGTACAAGGTAAAATAAAAAAAGAAAATATCACGCTTCCGCTTCTTCGAAGATCTATCAAGAACAAAATGACTAATTATTGTTTTTGAGTTCTTCGGCGCGGCGTAGCTCGAATGTTCCTGTCATTTTAGTAGAACCCAATGATATTTTAATTACCTAACATCATTGGTAGAAGCCATCAAAAGCGAAATTCCAGAAAGGAATTTTATTGTTTACTTTTTATTTTAAAGTTAAAGAGATGTCTCTCGTAGATCCATCTAGATAAATCACAGTAAACTAACTAAACAAATCCGTTTCTATAGTAATAGGCGTGCCCGTAGAGGCTCTACGACATCGAGGAAGTTGAATTGAAGTTAGTTACGGAAAAGACCACTCGCGGCGCCACTATATCACGGAAATACCGCATGCGCAAATGACTTCCTCATTTTTCTATGTCCAAATTCATGAATGGCTCACCACGACCTATCGTCAGTAGTACAAAATACTTCGGTAAATTTAATAATAAATTAGATAATGCCAGCTTCAACCTCACAAGGAAGTGTGGTACAAAAATGATAGTGTTGTGAACAGTGGGTTTTCCCGCTCGATAGATGACAGCAGGCAAGCTAAACGTAAGTAATCATTCTGTTGTTTTTATTAGCCACAAAAATAGCTTGTTATGCAACAATAGAAAAATATTTAAGGCTTGTGAAAAGTTACTTAATTTACAGCACGCGAAAACGTGGATGTTGGTCATTAAATTTTATGCGTTTTCTTTGAAAACAAAACTGCGGTAATTTTATCGATTTGACACTTCCACTTTACAGTAATGAAGCTTTTTATGCCAGCTGATCTGAAAAATAAATCAATGGTATGATTACTGCCTGTTCCTTGAAAATTACAAAATGATTGAGGTCAAGGCCGGGTGAGGGATCGTTGGATATCGTAACTTGACGACTGTAATAGTATGGATATACCCTACCAAGCCGGTTTTAGAATTGTATTTTATATAGCAATCTATATGCCTACCATAAAACTACACGTAACTGTAGTTAGAATATTTTTTATTTTAGTTTTCATGTTCTGCTAGTAGACAATAATTTCGATATCAATAAAACAATTTTGTTTTTATAAATCCGGTCTCAAGTAATATTAAAGGCTGAATTCCGAAAAAAGGGAAGACACCATCTATATTAGGTAAAATCTTCATTCTTAACCTCTATTAAAAATCAAGTGATATTGGTGCCAAGTGCCTACCAATGTAGGTACCTACTGTAATTGTTAGTTACTTAAGTGATTCAAAATTATGATGTTTTCTAATCGTCGTTGCTACTATCTAGCTACTACCTTTGAACATTAAAAGGCGTTTTAAGTACCCAGTTATAATAATAAGTAGGTAGGTAAGTACCTACTAAGTAGGTACTTTCCATGTGAACTCAAAAAACTGAACGATTGATTATCATTGTTAGCTACCTAGGTACCTACTTACTTACCCATCGACTTTCAAAAACATTTTATGTAGGATCTACCCACATTCATTTCTATCATCAGGTTCAGTCATGTCAAGCAGCCCCTTCCCTTATACCTGCGAGCTATGCGGCGCAGAAGGGCTCACAGACGAGGGTATGCGGAGTCATACCCTGGAGGTCCACGTCGCTGGGAGACCAGAGTGCCCGTTTTGTGACTGCGACGTGCCCCAAGCACAACTTGTGGGGCACGTGCAGAGGGCACATTTGCATTACCTGACACCTGAGAGGGAATTGATGGCATTTATTGATGATCAGAGCCCAAGGTAACAATTTAGCGAGCTATACTTACTAGGGACTATTTTAAATGTTCAGATGAAACTTACGCACGCTGCCAACAACTTAACGAGCAGTAAAAATGTATGAATAGCTTAACTGACCCAGATAACTGGCATCTTAAACGCAGTGGATTGAGTTATTAGTCTTGTTGATAATAGTCCTGTTTCCATTATGATTCATAGGTTGTAGGTAAGTATAGGCAATTTATTTGCAAAGAGGATACTTAAGTAGGTAGGTCCTATAGTTTGTTTGTACCTAAACAAATCCAAAACCACGAAGATAACTAATAACACGTTTAATTTGATCTATAATATTAGATATCAACGCATGATCTGGTATGAGAAAAACAACATTAGAATAGCATCCCCTATCTCTACCTAGTGTGTTTCCACCAATACTACTTGGCACATTGCCGAAGGACATTGTTTATGTGCTCTCTGCCCCCAAGATTAAGAAATACATTATGTATAAGAGATTTTATGAATGCCAACTTTTCTGTGAATACCCGTCACAAACAGACAAAGTTCCTCTAAACTACGAAATATCCATTAGGTAACTACATCTATATTTTAAACTGTACTGTGACATTTTTTCAGCTTTGAAGATGACTCAAAGATGACCACCACAGATAGTTGTAGTTACAACACTCCTGGCTCCATCAATGGCTGGAACAGCCCCGACATATCCACATCCTACCACAATGGGGCCATTTCCAAAAATTTGGGTTACCAAAACGGCTACCAAGATAATCGTCATGACAAGGAAGAAATATCTAGGTCACCAAAGAATATCAATTTATGCAATGGGTTGAAGAATGTAAATATTACTAATGGGGTTATCCCGAAGAAGGCGCAAAGTAGACAGAATTCGAATGAAGCAGAAGTCAATGGATATGATAAGAAAGGTAATACTTATTACTCTTGGGCTGAATGGTGGATTTATAGGTGTGTTGTGAGTTTTACTAGTAAGTAACTTATTTCAATTTATTTCAGGTGCACACTCAAGCCCTAGTCACAATAGTAGTAGCTATGAAGGATCACCAAATAAAAAGGTAAACCTAAGATTAATCATAACATCATATCATCATAAAATAAGATAACCTAAGATTGAGGGTACAAGGCCACGAGGAAGATCTCCAATGAGATGGACGGACCAAATCAAAGAGGCGCTGGATAGACCCCTAAATGAGTGCACCAGAAAGACCACCATCAGAGACGAGTGGCGCAGAATTGTAAAGCGAGCCACACAACTCCCGACCTGACGACCACGACCACTCTGTCAAGAGTGAGACGACTGAGAAGAAGAAGATTAAACAACCTCAAGCCCACACTTTCTGAATTAACTTAATTCATTAATTAACTTCAATTTTGATTTTATTCTCTGTGGAATATTTTTCTTCACTTGTGTTATCGGCTCGTGGTTTCACATTACTACCTATGTATTTTTATTAATCGTCATTTGTATCGTTATAGCTAACAATGGCAGGCGCTGGTCAAGGATCGCCATTGAGATCACAGTTAGCGCTAAAACTAAAAGCCAATACACCAAAGAAAGCACCACCGCCTAGTCCTACCGTACAGGTAATGTCTATACTATTGATGTTATAAGCTAAGATGATGGTAGAATATCCATAAAATGCATGCCACAAGTAAAAAATAAAACTGAAGTCCAGCTAAAATGTCAATGTCAAAAAACAGCTGTGTCAGTCGCTTTGTTTACAAAATTTTTAGCCCGCCAAACGGATTTCATAGTTTTTATCTATTCATTCAAAATTTCTGAATCCCGCGAAGTCTTTGAAACATACTATAAATTGCGTGTTGCTATTGTTTATTTTGATGGAACTAACGTAAATTTCAGTGCCTCCTATGCGATTTCACGTCAACATGCCCTCGGAAACTGGAAGAGCACATAAACCGGGCTCATTTCGACCTGACATCGCCCTCGATATTAGGAAACGCTAACACGAACGCCAACTCCGAAAATCCCACTTTAGGGCTTACGAATCCTACTATAACTCTAACCAACGCTACAATAACGCTAGATAATAAGACGTTGGCCAGCGCGATGGCGGTTTCGCCGGGCCCTCACGGCTCCACGTTCCAATGCCCCATCTGTGAACGGGAGTTTGTGAGCGGCTCTGATGTGGAAATGCACGTGAATGTTGAACATCGGGATATACTGAGCCCACAAAAAGGGGTGAGTGACCTCAAGAAATACCTACAATTTGTTTACATATTGAAGCCCTATAATAGCCTTAAAAAGATAACTTATTTATTTTATCGCTATATAGCTACTGCGCGCGGTTTCACCCGCGTGGTACCAACATTTTGAATAGCCTATATGCTATTCCAGGTCACTATCTACACCTATTCCAAGTTTCATCTAAATCGGTTCACTGGTTTAGGCGTGATAAAAACAAACATCCAAATATCCAAACATCTAAACAAACTCACAATCTTTCAGCTTTATTATATTAGTGGGATTTATTTAACTTAAAAACTACTTGGCTTGATAGATTATTAAAAACTGATCAGTTTGTGTAACTCTTTATTTTAGCTACAGATTAAATGGTTGAAACAAAAATTGAACTTATGTGGGTTCACTCACAACCTTGCCGATCGTTGACTCTTATAACTGGGCAATCAACTCATGATTTTATTTGTAGGTGATACCTTCTCCAGAAGCATTACAAGATTAACTCATCACTTGATCACCCAGAAACTTACACATTGAACATCTCTTTATTGTCGGGTTCGATCCCCACCACAGGACAAATGCTTGTATAATCAGCAAATATTTATCTCGGGTCTAGATGTTTAGATATACATATTTATGTTTAATGTATGTATTTACAAACAAAAAAGTATAAGTAGTATATCAGTTACCTGGTTCAAACAAGCATTGCTTAGTTTGGGGCTAGATGATGCTAAGTGAAATGTTTATCATTATTTATTATTTGGGTCGACAACATCGTTAAATCCGCAGGTCATACATGGGCAAGACTGGCTCAGGATAGAGGCGAATGGCGAAAGCGAAGAGAGGTCTATACCCAGCAGTGGGATGACAAAGGCTTATGATGATGATGATGATTTATTATTCCTCTATCACCCAGAAAATTACTGTAAAATGTAAGTGATAAACATCTCTTTATAGGACCAAGTAGATAATGCTTCCTGTGACGATGTAGTGATGATGGAAGAGAGTCCAATCAGTAGCTGTCCTGTCTGTTGCCAGCCTCTGCCTCTGTCACAGCATGAACTGGTAACACTTTGATTGTTTCTTTAGTTTTAAGATGACCTAACAAAAAGCTAGCATTTGCTGCCTAAAGCCGCGTTGACACCATCAGAGTATACTCTGACAGAGAGCACTCTGATGCCCATTAAGACGCTCTGATTGGACGCCGCCATGCACTCTGATGGCGGCGGCCAATCAGAGGCATCAGAGTGCACTCTGTCAGAGTATACTCTGATGGTGTCAACGCGCCTTTAAGCCGGGTCTCCTGCGACACTGTTTTTGTATTCTGTATGTTGTATTAAAAATGTTATTAAAAAAAATGTTATCTGAGACAGAAAACATGTTTTATTAGTTTGTTTTGTTATTTTAGTTGCAGAAGACACGGGTATATTTTCACGGTATTGGTGACAAACAGCAGTAGAATCGCCAGTTAAAAGACTATTGAAGAACTTTGACTTAATCATGAAAACACTACGAGTTGTTTCATGCTTCATGGAATTGACACCATGTTATCAAGATTAAGTAGCCTCTTTGAGACTTAGACACAATTTTAAAAGAAAAAAGATGACAAGAAAATCTTTTTCTTCTTATCGTGTCACCAGATCTGTCGAACCAGTGTGGTGAAAGGATTTTAGGTGCGCCTCAAAGCTCCATTTATGCACTTGACACATATTTTCGAACTTTGTAGGTTATGCGACATGCAGGTTTCCTCACTATGTTTTCCTTCACCGTTTGAGAGTAGGCACTACTACTGGCATAGTACAAAAACAAAGAAGGTAGTCAAGTTAAACTTTTAATATCTCAGATCCAGCACATAGAAGAACATTTTGAGCGAGGTGAAGAGGCAGCTGGACTCAGCGACGCAGAGAGGGAGGCGCAACGGACAAGGGAAGAACACGAGTTCCAACTGCTCAGGGTAACTATAATAATACTAGCTGCGCTCCCGCGGTGACCCGCGGTTATTTTAATTTTTCGGGATAAAAAGTAGCCTATTAGGGTCTTTCATTTTATACTAGCTTAATTCAGGAATTGGGTCCAAAAAATAAATTAAAAAATATTTATGTATTGTTTGTTTTGTTATGAAAATCCCGAGAGAATTGATAAAGACTATCCTTTCAATTGATTGTTGCTTCTTGTATAACTTAGCCCATTCGTGAAGTAGCTGCGCTGTGATTAGTGGAACGTCTGTTCTCTTTGAAAATCATTATGCAACATTTCAAAAAAATCAATAAAACTTAAATGATTTTTAACACATGCTCGAAGCGGTGAAGGAAAACATCATGAGGAAACCAGTTAGTGATCTTATAGGCGGCGATGGGCTTTCAACCTGTCATATGGTATACTAACTCTGCAAGATGTGGGCATGTATCAAATATGTATTTGGGCATGCCTCTGACTCCCTTAGACATCTTCAAATGATCTGTGGAATACATAAAAAGATCTGAGAGAATGTCTACCGCGCCTAGGGGATGCAGTCGTGACCCTGCTGTTTCATAAATAGATGTCCTTCTCTGGCATACAATCCATACTATCCATACTAATATTATAAATGTGAAAGTAACTCTGTCTGTCTGTCTATCTGTCTGTCTGTCTGTCTGTTTGTTACGCTTTCACGCCCAAACCGCTGAACAGATTAAGCTGAAATTCTTCATAGTTAAAGATTGTATCCCAGGGAAGGACATAGGCTACTTTTTAACCCGAAAAAATGAAAAAATCCCGAGGGACCGCGGGTCACACCGCGGGAGCGCAGCTAGTCTTTATATACAGGGTGTAAAGTGAGCGAATGATGTGCCAAACATGTTTGAATTTTCATCTGACGACCTCAGGCTCAATACGGCATGGAAGAAGACGACGAAGAGGCCTACGCAGACCGTGCCACCAACAGCCTGAAACGCGCCGTGTACAGCGGAGCCCTATCTGTAGCGGGGTACTACGAGCGAAGCGTAGGCCTCCGTAAGGCCTCCGCTACGGGACGGGATGCTGGATCCTCTAGGACCAATGGTATGATAACAAAAGGGTAGACAGTCATATGAAATGCTTTTTGAGTTCTGTTTCATAACAAGTTAGAGCCGACTTGATTTTGTATGACATGTCAATTTCTAATTTGTAATGAGAATACTGAAATAGACTATTTGCTGCTTATTATAAAAACGTAAAACCTTGGTTGAACCCCATGTTGACACATGTCAAAACAAAACTGTTACCACAAAAAAGTATAGATATATCAGTTATCTGGTTCCCAGATATATATAAGCAAAGCAGTATCTGCTTTTTTTAAAATTTTTTTTTTTTTAGGTCTCCTAGAAAGGATAGTTCAACTGAACGCTCAGAACCCGAACATAGTGAAGACTTATTTGTGTAGTGCTGTAGATCACTACGCGAGCACGTATGGGGATCGAGGCTGGGGTTGTGGATACAGGTAAACTTATATTACATACTTAAAAACCTCTAAATAGAACTGAAAACTGCATGAATCTTCTGAAACTTTTAAAAATCAATAATAGCGCCATCTCTACCTCAGCCATAGGTTAGCAACGCCATCTAGTTGCCTTTAACTGGAACTTCCAACTCCCCATACAAACTCTCAAACTTATTTCACGCCCTCCATGATTATTAAAAAAAAAAAGTAGCATATGTCCGTCCCTGGGACATAATCTTTATCCATTTCATATTTTTGACTTAGCTACGTAATTTTATTTTATTTTCTAGTTATTTACTACTAGTACAACATAATAAGACCTATCTAATAATTTCATTTATAAAAGAAAAAAACAATTAAAACTCAAAATCCAGCAATCTACGTAAAACAACGCGCCCAGTACATACGCAAACAGTAATCTTCAAACGCTGTTTTCTCCGGATATAATGATTTTTTCGGAAAATCCTTTTGGATTTAGTTGTTTGTTGGGATGCTGTACGTACCTACCCCTTTCGGCTTCGGTAGACGTCTTTCAACACCTGTATATATAGACTAGCTGCGCTCCCGCGGTGTGACCCGCGGTCCCTCGGGATTTTTTTCATTTTTTCGGGATAGCCTATGTCCTTCCCTGGGATACAACCTTTAACTATGCCAAATTTCAGCTTAATCTGTTCAGCGGTTTGGGCGTGAAAGCGTAACAAACAGACAGACAGACAGAAAGACAGACAGACAGAGTTACTTTCAGATTTATAATATTAGTATGGCTATTAGTAAGATTACCTAAAATTGTAATGTTTCAGGAACATGCAAATGGTGCTATCATCCCTGGTCCGAAGCCCTACATTATCTGCGCCTTTGAACGCCGCGCTTGCCTGCGAATGTGTGCCTTCTATACCCAGGCTACAACTGCTCGTTGAGAAGGCTTGGCAGAAGGGGTTCGATACCCAGGTACGGACCATTATCATCAAAGAGCTTAACGGTGTGTTTCGTAACAAGTTAAAGTAGAGATTAAGTCTTGATTTTGTTCTGTAATTATGACATTATAGGCCTTATTATAAAAAAGTTAAACCTTTGTTGAACACCATGTTGACACATGTCAAAACAAAACTGTTACTACAAAAAGGCGTTCTATGTACGAGTATTTTAAGATCGTTTTTCTAGGGACAGTATTTTTAGTCAGTGCTTCGCTAAACTCTGTTCTTATTTTTGGAACGAAGTTCCTTTTCGGACGGTATCGAAGAAAAAAAGACTGAGGCTGGAAAATAAATTTGGTGCATTTTACCGTCACGACACATGTATATGTCAAATCGTCACAGTGCGAAATGCGCAGCCGCGACACAGTCCATAGATTGTTAAATTGTTAGTACGCGTTTCTAGGATACAAACAAATGAAAAATAGAACGGGAATAACCTCCCAGATTTCTTGTTTATTAAAAGAGATAAAGTTCGAACTTTGCAGTGGGATACATTCTTGCATCTACAAATATTAGTTTTGCTGTCGTGACAATATGTTATTAGACATTAGACAGCTGTTATGCCATGTGTGGCTCTATATTCAATAAGATCCCTAATGACATCAAACACTTACCTTTAAGATTATTTATAAAAAAGTTGAAATTATGGCTTATTGAAAAGGCTTTTTATAATGTGAATGAGCTCTTGGACATTAAGTAGGTACTTAGAAGATATTAATCAACATTTATATTATTAGGTATGACATTCTTAATTATAGTAAGTAATTATATTAAGTATTATTTTTTGACATTCATTATTTTGTGTAATTAATTAATAATTTTTTTTGTAATTCATGATTTAAAATTTTGCATGCCAATGTTATTTGGTGAAATATGTGATACCTATATTTATCTAAGACCTTTTACCATATTTCGCAATAAATGATTTGATTTGATTTGATTTAGTTTATTATATTCCCAGTATAGAAAAGTACTCTTTGCTTCGTTCCAACCGAGTGTTCCACGACACTCGCGTACTTTTTTTTATTATTGTAATGATTGCAGGGATCGGAACAGCTCGGCTCGAAGCTGTACAACACTCGGAAGTGGATAGGAGCTTGCGAAGTCGTAACCGTGCTGTCTTCACTTAGGATAAGGTGAGTACAGTACGCACAACCGATCTTAAGCTCTCTTAAGTTATTTATTACTAGCCTGACCAATCCTTCTTTAACTGAGTTCCTCTCCATCCAAAGGTTGCCTGGAAGAGATCGCTCATTAGCGATAAGGCTGTCCATTGTAAATTGTCATTATTTGTTTTATTTAATTATTTTGTTTCATAGTTTAAGGTGTACAATAAAGAATTCTCATTCATTCATTCATTAATTCATTCATTCTTTACTAGCTACTGCGCGCCGCTTCGCCCGCGTGGTACAATTTTGAATAGCCTATATGCTATTCCAGGTATCTACGCCTATTCCAAGTTTCATCCAAATCGATTCACTGGTTTAGGCGTGATTGAAACCCAAACATACAAACATCTAAACAAACTCACAAACTTTCAGCTTTATTATATGAGTGGGATTTATTTGTCACTAGTGGACACGGGCGCGAATTTGTCTGCGCATTGATTCGTCCAATCCAACCCATGAAAACACTGAATTCATTTTTGGATTTGCTGCCTTTTAAATTGTTCAAAGCATAGTAGAACGAAATGACATCGCCATTTTGAAAAGTCAAAAGTTATTGGTTGTCATTTCAACCTTAGAGCAGTGCTCTTTGTGTCAAACAGAGTACTGCTAAAGTTTTTATGCAATATTCCCGTTGTCCTTTTACATATTTTTTGGTTTTCAGGAACGTTTTTCGGGATAAAAAGTAGCCTATATGCTATTCTGGAGTTATACCTTACACCTTACTGAATTTCATTGTAAACTGTTTCGTCGTTTGAGCCTGATCCTTACACAAACATACAAACATCTATAAACAAACTCACAAACTTTCAGCTTTATTATATGATGGGATACTAATAATATTTATTTGTCAGATGTCAGCTGATAGACTTCCATAAGCCGACGGGTGCGGACGGCGGTCACCCCGCGCTGTTCGACTGGGTGCTTCGGTACTTCACAGCGGAGCCCGACGCTTTTAAAGCGCCATTGTATTTGCAACATCAGGGTAAAGTAGAATCCATACTAATATTATAAATGTGAAAGTAACTCTGTCTGTCTGTCTGTTTGTAACGCTTCGACGCCCAAACCGCTGAACAGATTAAGCTGAAATTTGGCATAGTTAAAGGTTGTATCCCAGGGAAGGACATAGGCTACTTTTAATCCGGAAAAAATGAAAAAATCCCGAGGGACCGCGGGTCACACCGCGGGAGCGCAGCTAGTAGAATATAATAATATCTTTATTAATAAAAAAATACGTGAGTGTCGTGGAACACACGGTTGGAACGAAGCAAATAGTACTTTTCTATACTGGGAATTTCAAATTCAAACGCTCTTCCGTACTAACAGTAACAATCTATGGGCTGTTCGCGGCTGCGCACTTTGCACTGTAACGATTTCGTGAAGTGTCGTGACACACAATCCCATTCAGCCAACACGGCTTTTTAGTTAACTAAGTTTAGATTCAGTTTGTTTCTTAATATTTTTTGTAACTAAATAAATTGTTCCAGGTCATTCTAGAACAATAATAGGTTATGAGAAGCACAAGGACGGCAAGGCGACACTACTAGTGTTGGACCCTTCGCACTCACCTGCTCAAGTAAGTTTATATTTATACAACTTTAATCTTTATGGTATTGAAATTTAGCAGATTTTTTTTTTTTTTTTAATATTTAATGCTGGACTTTTCACACAGCATCATCTAGCCCCAAAGTAAGCTGAGCTTGTGTTATGGGTACTAGAATGACTGATAAACTACTTATATACTTTTTGTTTGTAAATACATACATATTATACATAGAAACACCCAGACCCGAGACAAATATCTGTAGGTCATACAAACATTTGTCCCGCGGCGGGGATCGAACCCGCAACCTTCTGCGTCGCAGGCGGACCTTCGCCCACTGCGCCACAGAGGTCGTCAATAAATAGAAATATCATTTTAGTGTTACGTTCAACGGATCTAGGCATTCTTGAAGTTAGCCCTTTAATATATAAATGCATATAAATAAATGTAGTTTATTATTATTTTTCCTTTTCCTAAGCCGCAGACATCTTTTTAATCTATGTCCTGTCCATCCAAAGGTTGCCTGGAAGAAATCGCTTTCAGTGATAAGCCCGCCCGTTGTTATAACTAAGTTTGTTGTCTGTTTTTCTTTATATAATTTTGTATATTGTTGTTATTAGGTATTTTTCAATAAAGATATATTCTATTCTATAAAAAATATCGAAGTATTCTATCCAGTTACCTAAGTACAGTTTTGCTTAGTTGAACTAGATGGCGCTGTGTGAAATGTTCAGCATTACTTACTTCTTTATATATTTGAAACTATTTTTTCTATTTATTATCTACTAGCTGCGCTCCCGCGGTCTGACCTCGAGATTTTATCATTATTTCGGGATAAAAAGTAGCCTATGTCTTTCCCTGGGATACAACCTTTAACTATGCCAAATTTCAGCTTAATCTGTTGAGCGGTTTGGGCTTGAAAGAGTAACAAACAGACAGACAGAGTTACTTTCACATTTATAATATTATTAGTATATTAGTATGGACAGTATGGATTTTGAATTCAATGTATTATTTTTTTATTATAACTAGGTTAGACAGATATTCTGCGGCAACACAGCGGCGAGTATGACGGCGTTGCGACTCCTGCGCAGGAACTCTCGAGCCTTGCGCGCGAGACAATACCAACTGCTAGCGGTGGCCGGGCTTATAGCCAGCGATGACGAATATGAGGTAAACTAATCAACCGACTTCAAAAAAGGAGGAGGTTCTTAATTCGTCTGTATGTTTTTTTTTTTTTTTGTATCTTGTTACGCGATTGCTCCGCCATTTGTTGACCGATTTGCAAAATTCATTTCATGTTTGAAAGGGTATATTCCAGAGGTGGTCCCATATAAATTTTATTCCTGAGGGATTGATAGTTTCCCCGTAAAACTCTAAACACCTTCCCTCCTAGCCATGTCACAAATAGAAATCGAATCGACAGCTTGACGCCCTGAGTCACACCGCGTTTCGAGTCAAACATTGAAGTCGGTTTTCTTTTTAGTATAAAAACGTAATTATTATTTATTTTTTTCAACCTATTGTGTCCCACTGCTGGGCAAAGGTCTCCCCCTTTAGCTTCCACTTCTTGCGCTCCAAGGCCACGGTTTGCCAGTCTGGCTCGAATGCATCCAGATCGTCTCGCCACCTTTTATTTATTTATTTATTTTTATTTCATAGGAAAACAAACAGTACTTAGTAACTAATTAAAAATCACGTTAAATATCTATCTTTTCCTGGGTCTGCCGCGTCGTCTTCGACTGTTTTCAGGCACCCACTGAGTGACAATCTTCGCCCAACGTTCTGGGTGCATTCGAGTCACATGACCTGCCATTACATGTTGTATTGGACTATTAAGTTTTATAAATAATTTCAAATTTGTTCCAGGCTAGCAAAGTTCTCCAATCAGTGCGTATCCCATAGAGCGGTGTTCGCGTGTGAAACTGAACTCTATTCCACCGTAATACAGCTCATTATAGAAAATGTTACGTAGATAGGTAAGAAATCGTTTTCATTTAGTTTATAAACATTTAAGTTTACAATAAGCTTTGTATGAATTTGATAGAACAAGTTTTTTTTTTTATTCGAAAACAAGATATTTGGAATTATATATTTTTATGCTGGGTAAATTACAAATAGCTTTTTAATTTCACCTGGTTTCGTCCGCCATTTTGTTTTAGGAAATGGCGGCCAGTGTCTTGTCAAAATCAATCGTTATCTGTTTAAAAGAAATGTAATTAAAAAAAAAAAAAACTAAGTAAATTTTAAAGTTCTATCAAAATCATACATACATTCAACTATCAACGAATTGAGTTGTAGGTTGTTCTTAAGAGTGCTTAAAAATATTCTACCTCATTGTATTATTTGTCAATTTGTGTGTTCACATTTCTTTACTTAGATTCACCAAAAATTAATTTAGTACAAAACTAATAATAAAATTTGATTAAATTTTGAATAAGTAGATAATGTCAATTCTGAATGTAGAATAAAAAAATATTATGTTCAATTTGTTTTAATGAAAATTTCTACTTTCAAATTCAGCTCAGTTTCTCAATATTATTTGATTTAATTGAGTAGTAACACAAAAAAGGTTACGGTTTTTTGAATTCCAACTCAAACAATTTAAAAATATCTATTTGTTTTTTATGCATAAAATATCTAATTGTAATTGATTAAGGCTATGAATACCAAGATCTACCAAATGATGCCTTTAAAACTTAATAATAAACCTTATAATATTGAATTATTCTCTCTCTTAATATTGGTTTTCAATCGCATAAAAGCTAACTTTTCTGAGCTTAACAGCCAAATATTTCTATTAAGGCTTGATTTTAGAAACAAACTTTTTTGAGGAACATTTTTTTTAATTTGACAGCTGTGTATAGAAATGATGTCTAATTAATTTTATTCTTCACAAAAGTTGTATAATAGATGAAATTTTAAGCATAACTTATAAATTTTTATACAAACACACATTAAACATTAAATAAATTACGCTTCTTATAAAATGCTACATTATGTCTCTTAAAATATTGCAGTATCAAATGTACCTTAAATTCATCATCACCTCTGAGATATTCCGAAAAGAAGGAAGTTTAAAAGTGGCTCCAGTTTAAAAGTTTTGATGCAAACGCGTTCAATAACAATTTTCTTAACATCACATCTTTCTATTTAAAATATTTATTTTCATTTCTCTAATAGTAGACTGGTATATCAAAAAGGAATATCAACTTTGAGTACAATTCGCCCAACGGATCTAGGCATTCGTGAAGTTAGCCGTTTCTCTGCGCAGAACACAATGTATGAAAAATCGGTCACTGCGCAGACAAACGGCTAACTTCACGAATGCCTAGATCCGTTGGGCGAAGTGTACCTCTTACTGTTTCAGAGATCTTCCCATATTAAGTGTCGTTTTGAAATGTTGACACTTTTCAATGACGTTTTGACACTCGTGTGCAAAAATCAAGCTTGTACTCAAACTTAATTTGATAACAGACTTAAAACTTTCAATAATATATAAAAAAAAACAATAAATATGTCAAAGTAAATAAATTAAATATTATAGAATTAGTAAGTAAAAACATTTTCACAATGTACATGTGGCTTTAGTAACTAAATTTAAATAATTTTAGCGTAATATTAATAAATTAGTTTACCTAATATTAAAAGAAGAAAATATGTTATGCTTTCATGCCTTTTTTAAACATGAATTTAGGAAAATAGATTTAGTTTGTTAAACCTATTTAAATATTGTCAATCAGATATACTATAAATAAATGCGTACCTATAACATAAATGGCTGAACTTAACACAAGAGCTCATAGTAGGGCCCCAGTTTTTTTGTATGGCAATGTTTGTATACAGGGTGTAAAAAGACGTCTACCGAAGCCGAAAGGGGTAGGTACAGCATCCCAACACACAACCAAATCCAAAAGGATTTTCCGAAAAAATAAATATTTTCCGAGAAAACAGCGTTTGAAGATTTTCATTTATTTCGTCAGCCAGCAATGTACGCTACGCATTCCGAACCCCACGCGATAACTTCGGCAGTGCCTACCTACTATGTGCGTAGCGTAGAAATTTGATTATTGTGAGGTAAGTAGGTACTTAGACTTACCTAATTCCACTGTAACCTCAAACTGAGCATCTGCTCAACAAGCACAACTGAGCCTGCCTGGCTGTAGGTACCCAAGCGTTTCTCCCAAAAAGAATCAAGACCTGCTCTTCTACTTGCAGATCAGAGCCTCCAGATCAGTGTTGGTTCGGGTAACTTAACTATCGATCAACCCTACCTATTTTGTGGGCCTATCGCATTACGCGCTAGGCCCATAACACAACGCATTTTCACACACGATCACAACAAGCACTTTTGACCGAACACACTCGCACTAAACAGACACTCACTGTTCTCTTCTTAACAAATGTAGGCAGGTACCTACTAGGTAGGTAGATACGATAATTAACTACCTAAGTAGGTACTAAATTATCCTCTAATAAAACCATAAAACTCATTCGCGACAGTAGTACCGGTAATGCAATTTGTATGCGCTGCGCGAGCGTCCAATACGTACGAATATTGAACTTCAACTAATTAATAAATAATAAAATCAAACAAAACGAGTCGAGAAATTAGAAAGAAAATGTAGCGAATTAGAAATTTGAACCTTATTTCAATAGTATTAGAAGACAATTTCTTAATATCTTTGACAAAAGCCGCCAAAGAGTCAACTGAAAAATGCCTAGCAAGGCATGTTTCACACTACTCAAGAGTTGAAAACTGATGGATTTATTCACTGATCATTCACTACATTGTTGTACCTAGTGATATTTGATAGAATAAACTGATAATCTTATCAACCATTAATCTTATTATTTGTTTACTTAGGCAGGTACTTACTTACTTATTATTTGTTTATGTAGTGAACAGTTGATCTAGTGCTGCTGTTAGTATAAACTTTGACATAATGAATGTGTATCCCAATCGAGGTTAAAGATAAAGTGCTGGTCAAACACTTCGAAAACTCGGTCTTAGACGAATTCTTCGTCAAGCATAAAATTCGCAAACACTGTAGACGCAGCTTTATACCGACCGGCTTTTACAAAGGATTCAGTCTTAGGCTTAGCGAAATAGAAATCTGAACCTTATTTCAATCAAGTTAGAAGATTTTGATAGAACCCTTTGACTCTGCCGCCGACACGTGCAGCGTTCAATCGAATTTCAGTAATTTTTTTTTGAAATGAAGCTTAATTTCGCTGCACACAGTAAACTCATGATAGCCGAGCAAGAACAGTCTAGGATTTGAGTGCATGAGCCCAGTGTTCAAATCCTAGAGTCGGAGAATAACTTTTTTAATTTTTTTTTTTTTTTTGTACTATTATTTTTTGTTTATAACCGTTACTGAAACTTCGTTCAAGTTTTCCTTACTTACGATTTTATGAACTCAATAGTGAAACATTTTATTTATGTAACTAATAATAGCTGAAATAAAGCCAAGTTAGGTACCTACTTATGTTTAATTTTTCTAGTTTACGTAACTAAGATTTTGTTTATAGCACTGGTGGAACTGCATAGGTGCAGTAGACAGGCGACGCGAGAGCGGGGCGGGTGCGATGCCCGGCCGGCCGCGGCGGTCGTCGGCCGCGCGCGCGTGCGCTGACCTCGCTCAGCTGCTCGCGCGCGAGCTACTAGTCGCGTTATTTTACGTAGATTGCAAGATTTTGATTTTTAATTGTTTTTTTCTTTTATAAATGAAATTATTAGGTAGGTTTGGTCTTACTATGTTGTACTAGTAGTAAATATTCGGAAAATAACGTAAAATGAAGCAGCAAATTAATTTTTTTTTTTGCGTTTTTTTTTCGCTAAATATGTTTAGAATCATGGTCCGATTGCAACCCCTCAGTTTTCGGTAGTAGTCTTTTTACACCCTGTATACAGGGTGTAAAAAGACTGTTACCGAAAACTGAGGGGTTGCAATCAGACCATGATTCTGAACATATTTAGCGAAAAAAAAATGTTTGACTTAGCTACGTCATTTTATGTTATTTCTGGTTATTTACAGCTAGTTCAACATAATAAGACCTACCAGAGAATTTCATTAATAAAAGAAAAAAATAATTAAAACTTAAAATCCAGCAATTTACGTAAAACAACGCGCCCAGTACATACGCAAACAGTAATCTTCAAACGCTGTTTTCTCCGGATATAATGATTTTTCGGAAAATCCTTTTGGATTTGGTTGTGTGTTGGGATGCTGTACCTACCTTTCGGCTTCGGTGGACGTCTTTTTACACCCTGTATATGCAAGCCCTAGTAAACATAGCATTTTGATGGAACTGGGAATATTACATAGATTGTAGATGAAAACCATACCTGCGCGGTGTTAGCTAGTCAAAACTAAAACACAAAATCTAGAACCGTCACGAGGTTAAAAGATATCAACTTCTGCTATCATTCAAGATTTTTTGTAGAACAACACGTCATTATATTTTAGTAAAAGTAAGTTCGTATGAGTCAGTGGCCAACTCTGGTGACGGAGTTTTTAGGCCGCCTTAAGGCCTCCGTTATGGCTTAACTACTTAAATAGCCGGGACCGACAATTTAACGTGCCCTCCGAAGCACGGAAGCGCTCAGATGAAAATGCCACTGGCGGTCACCCATCCTCTTACAGACCGTTTCGAACGTTGCTTAACTTCGACGATCTATGAAGAATGACTAAGCAAGCACGACCACGAGCGCTTTATATTTTTGGTATTATGCCCACATTTTGCAAAATTAGTTAACGTCATTGATAGTATTTCTGACCAAAAGAAAATTTCGCTGTATATTCTTTATCTATAAATTGCACAATAGTTCCTATCAAAATGTCCACTGTAGAAATCAGGAAGTAATGGTGCTTGAAGAATCAAATCATTTTTATGTAACTTTGTTTTATTTTCTAACTCAACTGGTTTTTTTTTCAAATTTATAAGACATTTTTGCTGGTCCATATGTTATTTGCAATATTATTTAGTTATACATCACTACATAGCATAAAACAAAGTCGCTTCCCGCGTCTGTCTGTCCTTATGTATGCTTAGATCTTTAAAACTACGCAACGAATTTTGATGCAGTTTTTTTTTAATGGATAGAGTGATTCATGAGAAAGCTTTATGTACTTATAATACGTGCATTTATTATCGGGGCTGGTCGTTAGTTCAATATAAAGTACATTGTGAATTGATTACCATCTTCTACAGCGGTTGGATTAAGGCTTTCTTAAATTTAGCCATTTCGATGGCCAATACACAATTTAGTATGATAAAAGCTTCTAAGCTATCTCACGAGATTTACTGTCGAAAATGTAGTTTTATTTGTCGAATAAATCAATTTGGAGCAGTTGAGTTTGACAGTAAAATAGGTACAGAATTTTTTTACATAGCTTTCTTAATTCTGTACTTATTTGATTTGTGCCATTTCGAATTTATAATTATGTCAATTAGGATGAAATGTATGTTTTTTTTAGTATCGATTTTAAGGACCAGGTCTTTTTGTTAAAATATCATTAAATAAAACAAAAAAATTATTAAGTACTTTATATTATGTTCATATCATAATTTATACAGGTATATGTGTTAATTATATAAATTGTTATTATTTATTTTTAAGTAAAAATATGAAATTGTGTTTAAAAATTAGGGATATGCGTAAAATAAAATAACATTTAATTGACCAAATTGTTATTTTAGTGATAAATATTGATGTTTAAACTTTTCTAGTCTATCTCATTGTAAAATATTTATATGTTCTTAATTTTGAAAAATTTCATAATTTAAATCATGTTATGAGCTTTCTTATTTAAATTATGACATTTAGACGACCTCTGTAGTGCAGTGGGCGAAAGCCCGGCTGCGACGCAGAAGGTTGCGGGTTCAATCCCCGGCGCGGGACAAGTGTTTGTATGATCTACAAGTATTTGTCTCGGGTCTGGGTGTTTCTATGTATAATATGTATGTATTTACGAACAAAAAGTATATAAGTAGTTTATCAGTCATCTAGTACCCATAACACAGGCTCTGCTTACTTTGGGGCTAGATGATGCTGTGTGAAAATTCCAGCATTATTTATTTAGATCAATACGATAAAAATTAAAATTAACTACTATAACATATAAATGTCATAATTTAATTAAAGCTTATTAAATTATACACAGTTAGTGAATTTTACATCGTTATTAACTTAAATTTTTAATCGTCATTATTAATCGATATTAAATTTTGAAAGGTTGAAATTGTAAAAATGCAGTGCTTACGAATTATTGTTGAATTTTGTTTATTTTAATGTATTTAAAAAGCATTTATGAGTACTGGGTGTATTTTACTACTCCCAAAAAACAGTGGTTAGAGCACATTTCTTATTAAATAAAAAAAATTACGTTTAAAAACCTGTGTCATGTTATCATAATACCATAATGTCATTCGAAGTGTAAATGAAAAAAATTAAAAACCATACAACATTGCATCTTTTTAACCCGACTGCGAAAAAGAAAGGGTTTGTTTTTTAGCTTTTATTATGTTATTTGAAAACCAAAATATTTTGTTAGAGTGGTGAAACCATGCTTTAGTACAAAGAAAAGCTAGTTACTCGTATAAGTAGCAGTTGGTTTATAATTAGTTAAAATTGTTGCGATATTGACCTGATTTGCGAGGAAGTTTCAAATCTACTGCATAGTTAATAGGTTTGATTGTCCCAGCCATTATCGTAATAATTTACTTAATTTTTAGAAGTGATAGTTTAAGAAATAATGTTATGTGGTAAACACAAGTTTACTACCGAACGTTGTAATAACAATTTATTAGTATTAAATGCACTCATTCATGTGATATTAATAATTACTCGCATAGCAATCACTGATTCATGTTTTGTACGTTTTAACACTAAATAATCACCAGGAATAATATAAATAATATTTTTTTTCAACCGACTTCAAAAAAGAAGGTTCTCAATTCGTCTGTATGTATTTTTTTTTATCTTGTTACGCGATTGATCCGCCATTTGTTGACCGATATGCAAAATTATTTTCATGTTTGAAAGGGTGCTCCAGAGGTGGTCCCATATAAATTTTATTCCTGAGGGATTGATAGTTTCCCCGTAAAATTCTAAACACCTTCCCTCCTAGCCATGTCACAAATAGAAATCGAATCTACAGCTTGACGCCCTGAGTCACACAGCGTTTCGAGTCAAACAGTTGAAGTCGGTTTTCTTTTTAGTATTAAAACGTAATTATTCAATATGAAGTACAAAAAGTCTACCTACATATTAATATCAAAATATGTACTTTTTTTTTTTGATGAATGGGTCGGCTCTTGACCTCGAAACTTACACAGGCAAGAGTGAGGTCTACGATGGAGCGAGCCTACCCAGAAGGTGCCTATTAACTCTTCTTAAAAACAGGGTCGTAGCTCAGCGGAAATACAGACGCTGGAAGCTGCTTCCAAATGTTTGCAGTGCGCATAATAAAAGAACTTTCGAAGCGCTTTCTAATAAGTGGAATATCAACCAGATGAGGATGGTAATCAGCTGTGTCTGAAGTCCCTGTAAAAGAACGGTGAAGGCGGATAAGGTCGTGCAGCTCCTGGGCACACCGTAGTACGTAGTACCTACTTGATTCTTCCTTTAGAATAGAAATAAGAATTTGGTGTTTAAACGTATGAACTTGCTTAGTACACTACACCAATGTAACTACAGAATAGTTTAAAACCTGTGATAGGACAAAAATGCGTTACCAAGTTCACTTTGTAAGCTAATTGTTGCTTGGACAATATCTAAAGTCGCAATAGATTTTGCATTTTCTATGAACCTTTGTTACAATACTTTTTTTGTGTAAAAAAATGTTGAGCTCGAAAAATGCTTTTATGTAGTAATTTCATAATCAGATCCTTTTGAAGATGTCTAAGGGGGTAGTCAGAGGCATGTCCAAACACATATTTGATACATGCCCACATCTTGCAGAAATCATCTTCAAAAGGATCTGGAATAAGTAAGATCTGAGAGAATGTCTACCGCACCTTGGGGATACAGTCGTGAACCTGTTTACGTTTTTTTTTTTCACAATCAATACCTACTTGAAGCAAGGCGACGCCTTAAACGTTTTGTCAATTTTCAATTCTTTATTAAAATCTTACAACTACTGTGTACGACCTCTGTGGCGCAGTGGGCGAAGGTCCACCTGCGACGCAGAAGGTTGCGGGTTCGATCCCCGCCGCGGGACAAATATTTGTATGAGCTACAGATATTTGTCTCGGGTCTGGGTGTTTCTATGTATAATATGTAATGTACCTATGTATTTACAAACAAAAAGTATATAAGTGGATCAGTTATCTGGTTCCCATAGTACAAGCTTTGCTTAGTTTGGGGCTAGATGATGCTGTGTGAAAATGTCCAGCATTATTTATTTACTGTTCCTAGCAAGTACCTACAACTTTATGTTCTCTGCCTACACCTAAAACCTACTAACCGAAAAAGAGTGATTTTTTTGTGAGCTTTAAATTAACTTCGAACTACTTTTTATTAGATTATTTTGATGCAATTTGAGCTTGTTTTATATATTGTCCAAACGGCAAAAATGTGAGCGCTAATAGTCACCTTGCCTTGTACTTTAGTGACGGCGCTAGCTTTGTCGGACAGCTAGGCTGTGCCGACATGTAATGTTTCTTCAATAAACTGTAAGTTACCAATGACACTGTTTTTTATTGAAACTAAGTTCCTTTTCGGACAGTATCGAGGATGGAGGCTAGAAAAAAAGCGATCGAATTTACCGAATTTACATCATTATCTTCCTATTCTCTGCAGGTGTTACGTAATGAGTGGATAATCCTTGAAGGCATTACGGGACACCCTGAATACGAAGTTCGTACCTATGCATCATCAATGTGGTGTCAGCATAAGAATTGTACCTAGGTATACTTTTTTATCTTTCCTCAATCAGCCGTCTCGGCACTCATGTCAACCATCACACAATCTATGTTCAAGCATCTCCCTATGCTTTCAAATAGCACTAAACTTTGTACCTAACTTACCTTAATCGTACCTAATTACTAACTATCTCAACAGCATAATTATAATTACACAAAATGCATTTTTCTCTGTAATTTCACTAGCGTTTTTTTTCCTTTGCGAATGTGTAAATAGTGTGTGGTAAATGTCATATCACTCTCTCGCATTAACTTCTAACCTAAACGGACGCTATTTCAATTACTACAATATATTGTCAAGAAATATTAAGTTGGAGTTTAATTTACGAAGAATTAGGCTCCCTTATGTTACGACCCCTGTGACGACCTCTGTGGCGCAGTGGGTGAAAGCCCGCTTGGGACGCATAAGGTTGCGGGATTCGGTCCCCGCCAAGAGATAAATGTTTGTATGATCTGCAAATATTTATATCGGGTCCGGGTATTTTTAGGTATATGTAAATGTATGTATTTACAAACAAAAAGTATATAAGTAGTATAATCAGTTATCTACTTCCCATAGTAAGTACGTTTGCTTATGCGGTGTGAAAATGTCCAGCATTATTTATTTATTTATTTATTTAATAACACTGAACAATCTATCCATATTTAATTTGGCCTGTCAGTTACACGATATAATATTAAAGAATATATAATCTAATATTAAACCAATTAGTGTTCTTATAGGCGGCGATGGGCTTGCAACCTGTCACGTATGGAATACTAACTTCTGCAAGATGTGGGCATGTATCAAATATGTGTTTGGACATGCCTCTGACTACCCCCAAACTATCTTCAAAGGCTCTGGAATAAGTAACATAAAAAGATCTGAGAGAATGTCTACCGCAGCTTGGGGATACAGTCGTGAACCTGTTTTTTATTAAAGAATTACTATCAGTAACATTTCCATCTACTGGATAATAATAGTCTACTAAAAGGAAGCAAAATAAAAACATGTTATTAATTTTATAAACTTTATTTTTGAAAAAATGGTTTACAAAGAGCTGTCATAGACACATTATTCATTTGAACTTAATACATTTTTTAATAAACTTAGGTTATCAGGAAATCAACACTATTAATGTACTAAACAATTTTCTTTATAAAAATAAAATAAGTATCAAATTATTCTAGTTTTGTAAAAACACAGGCGCGGAAAAATATCGTCGGTTTAGAGTATGAATTGAAAATTCTCTTGAAATCTTCACCGTCGATACTTTTCTCTTAAAATAATTCCATATGTTGTGTATTAAGCTAGGGACTCACCTACGTTTACTATGTCATTAAATAGTGCGATTTTGAGACTAAGTTTGATATAAAAAATTTACACAGAACAGGTAAACAGGTTCACGACTGTATCCCCAAGGTGCGGTAGACATTCTCTCATATCTTTTTATGTTACTTATTCCAGATCCTTTGAAGATGTCTAAGGGGGTAGTTAGAGGCATGTCCAAACACATATTTGATACATGCCCACATCTTGCAGAAGTTAGTGTAAAAATTATCATCATCATTTTATAAAATTTAGTTTTTTATATTAAACTATTCTGTGATAAAACGCAGGTGAGTACCAAATGGCATTAGGTACGATATCTAGACCCATGAAAATGAAAGTTTTGAAAGTGAAATAGTTTCTCTACCCATATTATTTTCAATGGCTATCTATCTAAATTATTCGAAAGTTCGTTTGACAGTAAATTATACATTAGAATAACTTATTAACATTATTAACTAAATTAAAAATATTCGTTTGACATAACTGCTTGTGAAATACTTAAACTTATAAGTTTTTTTATTATATTATAATAAACTGATTCAGGAAATAATTTTACAGTATTAAAGAGTGATTCATTGGCATTAGTAAGTACATAATCTGACGAGCCAAAGGTATAAAGTCCTTATGCGATGAGACGCGTGTCCACAACGGGTATGGCGCCACTGAAAACCAGCGCTCCAACACTCTCGAGCTGTTGGAGCAAATGCTGAGGGGAAGCCGTATTTTCACCCACATAAAATTATGTAGATTTAAGTACCTATTGTAACTGTTGTATATGATGTGGAGAAAATAAAACTTTATTATTCTAATTTTAGTTATATAATATTTAATTAAGTAGTTACTCGAATAGTACTTACCTACTATTTGAGTATCTACCAAACAGACAACGGCAACTTAGCTCGCTAGCTATTGTGTGTCGCCAGCTGATTAAACCGACTTCAAAAAAAAGGAGGTTCTATGTTCGGCTGTATGTATGTTTTTTTTATGTATGTTCACCGATATCTCCGCCAATTGTGGACAGATATTCAGAATTCTTTTTTGTTTGAAAGAGTATACTCCCGTTCTAAAAAACAGCTAGATCAATGGAAGACTTTTTAGTCTATCTATGGACCACTACTAACCGACGCGGCAAGCTAAAGATTAGTGGTGATTCTTATAAAAAGTTACCTTATAAGAATCACCTACTGCTGGCATGCTTTCTCAATGGATCACCCCTTAACTTTTTGACTTCTTAGATACTTAAGACATCAAAAATATATTCTCCCTATTATATTTTGTCATAATCATATTTGTCATCATTATAAACATACAAAAATGAATGCGTTACCTTACTTATAGAACTTAAGTTAATACTAGCTGAAATACATACAAAATCCACAGACAAAGCTTATTTTAAATTGTGATTATTCATGTACTCTATGGATTTACCCTGCAAATGTTGGAACACAAAAATAAATTGTCCGTGGATGCTAGAACAGATTCCAAAATCAGACTTACATAGCGTTCAACATGAATGTATGTGATAAATAAATAAAGGCTGGCATCTACCAAAGTGGAGCGTCGACGTGTAAAATCATCATCAGGATCGCTTTCACAGATACCGGCCCTAAATCTAAAAAGAATAACCCAATAAAAACAAAACCTGTTCCAGCTTAGAAAAATATTACAAAATACTGATTGTAATTTAGGAACTACAATTAGCCGATTTTAATGTTCCAAATTGTATTAAATTTTGAGAGCAGTACACTAGAGAATAACAGGCCATAGACATCTTATCACAGCTGTCAAAATGCACAAAATAGAATGCATTGCCCTTCTAATAATCTCTTTCATATGGGTAACACGTCAACGTGCGAATTTATGATATCAACAAATAATTATTATTAACTCGAAAGCATTTCATTTTAAGTTTCTTGACAATTTAAAAATATTTTTTAAATTGAAAAAAAGTGGCAATTTTTTAGATGAATTTATACAGCGTCAGGAGGCGACCTGGGGGTTATTCGCGTTCGTTTTTTCGTTCGTTTGATGAATATTCGGATGCTTCTTACTGCGAGCTACATTGTATTCAGTCGATAAGATCACATAAAACACGGTCCTAACCATGGACCAAATATTCCAAACCGAAAAATTGCCCCTTAAAGTCGGAAATCGTAGTAAGAAACATCCGAATACATCAAACGAACGAAAATAAGAACGCGAATACGGCCCCTGTGCCTGAAAGATACGCCGTTGTTCGTGATTGAATTGATTAAATAATTAAAATTATTACAAAGTGATTCAGTCCCAAATGAAAAAGATTTAAATAAAGCTAAGTGCGAACATGGCCTTTTCTTAAATCTATGTCTTACAGTAAAGAAACGAGAGATGTCTATGGTCAGCGGATAACCGCTCTACCGGTAAAAATGGCTCTGAATTTTCCTAAAATCGATAGAAAAATAAATAGATATACAAACTTAAATTAAAATACGTATAGTAAAAACAAGTTGACGCTGTTTATTTCGAAGAAATTTATAAATAGGCTTCAAAGTCTTCGAAATAAACACGTTTAACTCCTAAGTTTGGCCCTCACACAACCCAGCTTGTTTCTCACCAAGTCTGTGTATGTTTGTGTGAAACTTCAAAATTTTGAAAAAATATTCTAAATACCTTAATAGATGAACTGCAAAACGTAGGGTTGTGCCTAATATTTGAACTATTATAGTCACCGCTAAAATTAGCCATTAATAAGTTTGACGTCTAATTTTTCGCCTAAAACGACCTAACTAGAATAGTATTCATTTGAAAGCTACGCATTGAATATTAATGTCTAAAATTAGGAGTTTTAGTGGCCACGCTGGAATCGCGCCCATTTCCAAAGAAATTAGAACAATTACTTTAAGACAAACTTGGTGAAAAGAGTTCTCGGTTCATCAAATTATTCTAGATTTGAAGCTGAATTATGTGGGCATTATTCTAACAAAAATGATAATGGTTTTGAACCATATGCAGTGAATCATCATAGATACACAAAATACATGACAATTCAAAATGTTACGATTTTTTTAATTAGATAGCTATAGTTGTTCCATCTCACGAGGCAGGTTGGTCTTATTGTGTAGATTTGTTTTTGTGTGTGTAAGCGATACTGAGCCTATAGACAATGTAACAATCGATTGTCGAAAGCGAAGGTAGAAAAGTCCAATTGTATGGAAGTAATAAATAAATAAATAATGCTGGACATTTTCACACAGCATCATCTAGCCCCAAACTAAGCAAAGCTTGTACTATGGGAACCAGGTAACTGATATACTACTCATGTTTTAAATACATACATATTACACATAGAAACAACCAGACCCGATATAAATATTTGCAGATCATACAAACATTTATCCCGCGGCGGGGATCGAACCCGCAACCTTCTGCGTCCCAAGCGGGCTTTTACCCACTGCGCCACAGAGGTCGTCGTTAATAATTCGATGTTGTCGATATGTTGATGGAAACGAACTGTAAGTACATTATCTATTAATAATCTATTTGTTGACAACAGATCACGTGACATATTTAAGGCACAAGTCAACCCCATACATTTTTGTACTTTTCTACCTTCGCTTTCGACAATCGATTGTTACATTGTCTAGTCTCTAAACGCCCATTCGTCCATGGAGCGTTCTCGAGCTTACGCACACAGAAACAACGTGCATGTGCATCTAAACACACAGGGGCTTATTACAAGAAAATGAGCCGAGTTTAGACCAAGTCTAACTAAAAAACTGTCCCTAGAAAAACGATCTTTAAATACTCGTTCATAGAACGCTTTTTTGTGGTAACAGTTTTGTTTTGACATGTGTCAACATGGGGTTCAACCAAGGTTTTGTGTTTTTATAGTAAGCAGCACTATGAAGAGAGATATTCGTGAGATAGAACAACTTTAATATAAATTAATTAATTTAAGAATTTTTCACTCAAATGACTATTAATTTAGCCAATCTTATTTTTATCATGTAAATTGTTCGAAAACGTAGCCTTACCTACAAATAACTGCCATTCCCAATGTTTTATTCAAGAACTTTATTAAATGGTTTTTTAAGAGAAGTCATGAATATTTGGCTCACTTCCGCCTCAGTATGTTGAGCAATCAACAGATCATTTTCAACGATCCTTAGATAGCTCAACTGACTTTTGTTGTCATGTAAATATGTAGCAATAGTTTCTGTAAATAAATAATCTTGATAGTTAAATAATTAAATTAAATTGGGTTCCGATTAAAACATTGGAATTGGCAGAATTAAATTCTTGATACTTAGCACTATTTAACAATGAGTCGGGTTTTCTCGAACCAACTACTGTTATTAAGGTCAGAGGCCACTAAACCAAATTGGACTAAAAAATTATCCATTGCGGTTTAGTGGACGATTTCCTTAGCGTGAGTCCATTGCGCGAGCCGGTTACAATAATAATACATACATCACAATAATATTATTAACAGCCTTTTTTTTGAGTTTTTTTAAATATTTTTTATATTATTTTCTACAAATAGAACAAAAAGTTCAAAATGATTTAGATTTTTTTTGTTCTAGCCTGTATTGTTTGTAGCAAAATTACTTATTTCTGATGTATTTAAACTAGTTCATCGTTAATCATCGCAATTTAATATGCAAGTGCGTAGTGCGCTATATTTAAATAATGAATAAGTTATACATTTCCAGTTAATATAGTGTCTTTCATTTTAAACTACACAAACAGACAGGGCCCTTTTTGGGTTGTAAATAGACGTTTGACCGTATCAATTTAATTCCTAAGCCGATTTAAGTTTTCACTTAAAAATTTATCATTTATTGATTTTTTTGAATTGTTGCATAATGATTTTCAAGGAGAACAGACGTTCCACCAATCACAGCGCAGCTACATCACGAATGAGCTAAGTTATACAAGAAGCAACAATCAATTGAAAGGATAGTCTTTATCGATTTTCTAGGGATTTTCATAACAAAACAAAAAAAAAATCATTACATTAATATTTTTTTATATATTTTTGAACCCAATTCCTGAATTAAGTTAGTATAAAATGAAAGACCCTATATACAGGGTGTAACATTTAGAACGGTCAGTATGGGAAAGTCTGAAACTATAAGACGTAAGATGACATTTTCTTAGGAACGTCATCGATTGTAGTAAAAACGAAAACTGTATTCATACATTATCAACAAAACTTGTACTGTCGGGAATCGAACCCGGACGTTTTGAAAAATGAAACTAACACTATTTCTATTTAGATATTTAAGCAGTAAGTTACTATGAAACATGATGTCTAAAATTAATAAAACCATTGTTTTAAAGTACGAAAATTAAGTTTTTTTGAAAATTTGTGAATGCAGTTTTCATTTTACTAAAATCGATGACATGGTTCCTAAGAACAGATCGTCGTATCCCACTCTGTATAAATATAAAGCTGATACAATAAAACTAAAAGTTTGTGAGTTTGTTTAGATGTTTGGATGTTTGTATGTTTGTGTAAGGATCAGGCTCAAACGACGAAACAGTTTACAATGAAATTTGGTAAGGTGAAAGGTATAACTCCAGAATAGCATATAGGCTACTTTTTATCTCGAAAAACGTTCATGAACGTTTCTCATATGACCGTTCTAAATGTAAACCTGTATATTTTAAAGAAGTATGGAATAGTAATTATGCTACAAAAAATATCGCTTCAGAATGTGTATGTACGACACATTGATTTATTTTAAGTATATTAAAGTATGTCGTTATATTTTGTGAATATAATTGTGTTTAACATACACTGTGGCCTTCAGTAAACATCGGAATTTAAGTGTGATAGACCCTTACGCTATGACCTTATCCTCCTTCTCATCATTGAGGGGCTGTTCCTCCCTAGTCTCCTGGGCGGGTGCGTTCCAGGGTTGAAGGTCTCCGGAGCCGAAGCAGACGAAGGTTAGGGCTCCCGTCACGTAGGTACCCGCGAGAATGTAGAATACTATCGTCCATTGAGCGGCTGTGTTCTGTGAACATTTTTATTAAGAAAAATTTTAGCAAGCAACTTTCTAACACTCTTTTTTCAACCGACTTCAAAAAAGGAGGAGGTTCTCAATTCGTCTGTATGTTTTTTTTTTTTTGTATCTTGTTACGCGATTGTTCCGCCATTTGTTGACCGATTTGCAAAATTCTTTTTATGTTTGAAAGGGTGTACTCCAGAGGTGGTCCCATATAAATTTTATTCCTGAGGGATTGATAGTTTCCCCGTAAAACTCTCTCTCTTCCCTCCTAGCCATGTCACAAATAGAAATCGAATCGACAGCTTGACGCCCTGAGTCACACCGCGTTTCGAGTCAAACATTGAAGTCGGTTTTCTTTTTAGTATTAAAACGTAATTATTAGCTTGTCGTGTCACTAGTTCTTTCGAACCAGTGTGGTGAAATAATTATAATTTATTTTGTCAGCTAGGTATGTCCCACTGCTGGGTAAAAGGTCTTCCTCTAACTTTTTCACTGGCTTCTATCACTAGTGGTATTTCTAGTTATTTACACGATGCTAAAACACAAAAACTTTTTTAATTTATCTGTCTTTCTGTTTGTCAGGGGTCTGGAACGGTTGAACCGATTTCAATGGAATTTTTACTGGAAGATAGAGCAACATATATTTTATCTTGGAATTGCCATCCCCATACGAATGAATTCACAGGCGCAGCTAGGAATATATTTTTATTTTTTTTGGAACTCCAACAGCTTTCTTACGGGTTCATAATTATTAAGCTATCGGAAGCCAATGAAAGGATTTTGCGAATATAAGTAATACTTATGTCTTACATTGTCATGAGTCAGCTCCCCAACCATAAAGGTAGACAGCCAGCCTCCAATAGATGACAATGTGTTGGCCATACCAAAGATTGTTCCTGAAAAAACACAAAAAAATTGTGAAACATTCTGCACTGGATTTTTTGGCCTGGCTATGTAGGCTATGTGGCTACATAGGTTGCGGGTTCGATCCCCGCCGCGGGACAAATGTTTGTACAATCTACAAGTATTTGATTTGGGTCTGGGTGTTTCTATGTATAATATGTATGTATTTACAAACAAAAAAGTACCTGTATCAGTTACTAGTTCCCATAGTACAAGCTTATGCTGTGTGAAATGTCCAGCATTATTAATAAAAACCTTCTAATTCTATGCAACTTGACCCAAGCGGTTTCACATTATCCGATCCGATATTGGTATCGGACTCCGATTATCGGAGGCAAGTAAAATGTATCAAATAATGTACCTACCTAGTCTTTCACATTATCCGATATCGGATATCGGAGCTATCAATTTCATACATTTTACCCCGCCAACGTATCGGCGTCCGATCGGATAATATGAAACCGCTCATACAATCCTTTTTCTTTTCAACCTATCGTGTCCCACTGCTGGGCAAAGGTCTCCCCCATTAGCTTCCACTTCTAGCGCTCTAAGGCCACGGTTTGCCAGTCTGGCTCGAATGCATCCAGATCGTCTCGCCACCTTTTCCTGGGTCTGCCGCGTCGTCTTCGACTGTTTTCAGGCACCCACTGAGTGACAATCTTCGCCCAACGTTCTGGGTGCATTCGAGTCACATGACCTGCCCAGTCCCACTTCAAACGTACAGTCATACAATCCTTACCAGGGATAATAAATAAATAATAAATATACCGGATTCGGATACGGATACGGATGTTAAATTATTTCGGATTATCCGGATAATTTCGGTTTCGGATATTAAGCGAGCCAAAACGCAACGATACTGTCCTGACGTGATGACCCAGACAAGTCACATTGTGGCACTGACATTGTGATCATCAAGTTTGGAGACTGCCTATATCCGAAATTATTCGAAACTTTTATATCGGATTCGAATACGGATATTTTTTTATTTCGGATATCCGGTAGTTTCGGATACGGATATGGATATCCCTAACATCCCTGATCCTTACCACTAAAATTAGGTGCGATGTCAAGTCCATTGCCGAGGTAGCCAGCAGTAACGGCGCCATTGATGGTGAGTGCTGTCGTAAAGATTGCGATTGACCATATCCTGTCCGCGCCGTATTGAGCCTGCGCGATCATTAGGAGTCCTACAAAATGAATATTGGTGAGTTTTATGTGGTTTTATACAAAACTTAGGCCTTTACATCTATATTAGATGATTTATATTAGGAGGCAGCCTATGCCTACACTTAACGGGACGCTGTAGTGCCTGGGACATTGTTTGAAATGGCTTGCCCAGCACCTAAACCATCCTCTCAGCTTAATCAGCCGCCCACAGGAAAGACATCGTCAATACGTGTGGAGCTGACTAAGCTGCAGGTTTCCTCACGATGTTTTCCTTCACCGTTATGAGCTCGTGTTAAAGCCGCATATAATTTTTTTGAAACGAAAAATCCAGTGATGCACGGCCGGGATTCGAACCCACGACCTTCGGATTGAAAGTCGAGGCACAACCCCATTCGACCAACACGGCTCTTAGTTTTACACAGCGCCATCCAACATCAATCAAGCAATCAACAAAATGTGAAAACATGTGTCAAGTGCACGAAAGGAGCCTCTTTGAGGCGCACTTATAATCCTTTTACCATACTGGTTCGAAAGAACAGGTGACGTGAAGAAGAAGCGTAAAAATATCATAGGTACAGCATAACTTTCAAATGGTCGGGGATTCTATGCTTGATCCAGCCGTAGTCATAGTGAAATAGCATTTATTCAGTAGGTCAATTGGGCGAAAGCCCGCCAGTGACGCAGAATGTTGTGGGTTCGATTCCCGCCGCGGGATAAATGTTTGTATGATCTGCAAATATTTATTTCGGGCCTGGGTGTTTCTATGAATGAATTTACAAAAAAAGTATCTAAGTATTCTATCCGTTATCTAGTTCCCATAGTAGAAGCTTTGCTTAGTCTTGGTGTAGATGATGCTGTGTGAAATGCCCAGCACTATAATTAGCTTTCTTTTCAGTGACACTTCAGTTCACACAAATAGCCACAAACCTGGTAGTCCGACAGCAAACCCAGTGAACAGTTTCCTGGCAGCAGTGGTGGACAGCCGACCGTTCCTCCTAAGGGAATCCGCCAGGACAGATGACGCAAGTGCACATAGATACTTGCCAAGGTATGGCAGAGACGATAGCAGGCCGTTCTGTGAACAATATAGCATATTAGAAACAGTCCCAGGCACTAGAGTCCCGTTGAGTGTGGGCATAAGGCTGAGATATCCTATTCCATCCAACCCAAACTAATGTTCCAAGCACTACTGGGTCGAGCTGAGCACTGGAGGTCTAGTGGTAGTGGTAGCCTTCCGAAGGTCGTGAGTTCGGATCCAGTCGTGCACTAATTAGTTTTTCTCAGTCTCAGCCAGTACTCTCGAATGGTGAAGGAAAACGTCGTGAGGAAACCGACATGTCGTAGAACCTAAAAAGTTCGAAAACATATTGTGTCAAGTGCACGATAATTACGTTTTTATACTAAAAAGAAAACCGACTTCAATGTTTGACTCGAAAAGCGGTGTGACTTAGGGCGTCAAGCTGTCGATTCGATTTCTATTTGTGACATGGCTAGGAGGGAAGGTGTTTAAGAGTTTTACGGGGAAACTATCAATCCCTCAGGAATAAAATTTATATGGGACCACCTCTGGAGTATACCCTTTCAAACATGAAAAGAATTTTGCAAATCGGTCAACAAATGGCGGAGCAATCGCGTAACAAGATACAAAAAAAAAAAACAAAAACATACAGACGAATTGAGAACCTCCTCCTTTTTTGAAGTCGGTTGAAAAGAGGCTCTTAGAGGCGCACCTAATAATCCTTTCACCACGCTGGTTCGTAAGAACTAGTGACACGACAAGAAGAAGAAGAAGACAGGGTTCTTTTGAGTATAGGCATAGGTTGCCTCCCGACTGTGTAAAGTTGTAGTTATGTTTTTTTTTTCATCCCACGCAACGCAACTAGTTATTTATGTTCATTAAAACTTAAGACTTAGAGTACGTTGACCGGCGGAGGGTAATTACAGTGTTGGCGCGGTTCTGGCGCCAGTGAAGAGTTGATGACTGACGTTTACGGCGGGCCTAGGTAGTACAGTACGCACAACCGATCTTTAGCTCTCTGAAGTTAGGTGCACTAAACGATTGCGCAGGTTTGCGCGAGTAGGCGGATAGGACGATGCAACAAACTAAGCAAGTGAGCGAGCTGTCTTCGTCTTTGAGGGTCATCAAAAATGGGTTCTGCGCAGCTACTTCAGAGAGCTAAAGATTGGTTGTCCTTACTGTACTCTTCTCGAAGGCCGGTTGCTCTTTATTGTGTGTAACTTACTGAGCGCTCATTCGTCCATGAAGCGCTGCCGAGCTTACGCACACAGAAACAACGTGCATGCGCATCTACACACACAATTAAGACCAACCCGCTTTTGTGTGTAGTAGAACCGATTAATCTTTGTCGGCAGCTTTATAACCCATCCTTAATACTTTCTCGGAGGGAAGTCGTAAGGGGAATTAATATGAAATTTTATTTCCAGGCACCAAGTGCTCACTTAGCGAAAAGCCGCGAAATCAAATATAAATTGAATAGTTCACATGAGTATAAAGAGGTCAAGGAAGCAGCCCCTGGAAATAGATACATGGAGAGGGATTCATCAGTTGTGATTACAAGGAGTAAATCCTTAAATAAGAAGTTCTCGATCCCCACAGACCACCCAACTTTAATGGTTTTAATTTTGTTGTCACTCTACTGGCCGTGTCTCGTAGCTACCACGAATAAAACGATGGAATGCTATATTTTTTAAGGGTAATTTGATGCGGAGTGAAGCGGACTTCAGGCGGCGATATCCTTACAATTTGTCACGTTTTTTTTTTTTTTTGAACGCTAGCTCCTGCAAAATGGAACCAAATGTTTATTGTAAATTGCCTACCCTTAGGTTACCGAATGTATGTACTTTGAAATTGCGAGGGGGGCCGTGATAATGATTTCTACAAGCAGCATATGACTTCAGTCTTAAGTGAAGGGAAGCTAGTGAAAGTCTCATCAATCAATATTAGTTTCCTAGAAAACACTAATTGGTGAGCGCGTTAGTGTGCGCCCCCGGCTCGGCGCCTGTAATCAAACGTAATTATCTTGCCAGGCGCGAAGTTATGCGAAGGTTCCGTATAAGTTAAAGTCGCTGAGCTAAGACCATTCTGGAGTCTCTCAATGAAATCACCTTTCAAACAAAAATAAACGTTTTTGGGCTAAGCTACGATGCCACACAGAGTCAACTTGTTACCGTAGAGTGTTACAAAATTATTACGTTTCTAAAAGCTAGATGAAGTTATAGACTTCAGGGTTGCTTTGTCTATAGAAGCTTGAAACGGCCTCTTGAATCTAACATACAAATCGATTCCAACTACTCTTCGTGTCAGTAGTTTTTCCGAACCCAAAGGCATTTTAGTGCAGCAGTGTTGATAGGATTTCAAGTCCCCGAAGATGCTCCTTTCATACACTTACACAACACTCGGGACTTTTAGGTGCAGCGTTTGCCATATAGTTTGTAGAACCCTGAATCCAGGCAATTTCGCGGCGCCAACCAGGTATCGAATTGATTTCTTTTTGCATTTTACATGCATAAAGTACCGTAATACTGAGATTTGATTTACCCTTCGCAATACTGAGAATCGAGATCGAAGATTGCATCTTTTGCGATGGTTTACGAAGGTAATTTATTATATCATGTAATTGAAATACAGGTAAGGAATGTGTACATTTTTCATTAGCAAAAATGGTATCAAATCTGATACCATTTTTGCTAATGAAAAATCCGTTATGATTTTAATGCAATTTGTATTACTTAATCATTCATGATGGTATGCGATGTTATACGAGGAATTGAGAATACATAAAATGAACGAGAATAATCAGCCGTGCCTGCGGCTTTACTCGCGTGATATGTCATCCCACTAATATAATAAAGCTGAAAGTTTGTGAGTTTGTTTAGATGTTTGTATGTTTGTGTTTCAATCACACCTAAACCAGTAAACCGATTTGGATGAAACTTGGAATAGGCGTAGATAGTGACCTGGAATAGCATAAAGGCTATTCAAAATGTTGGTACCACACGGGCTAAGCCACGCGCAGTAGCTAATAATTCAAAAATCAATAGATTATCCTACATCCTTTCTGCCTAAGAAAAAACGTACTCTAAAATATATTTGGTAAAATATATTTTAAGATGAACGAATAAAATCAGGAATTAAAAGTACGTAGGTACTTAAGCCACATTGACCCAAAATTATAACGTACCTAGACTATATCATCATAAGTAGGCACTTACAGTCATGTGGTTTGGTTACTGATAACATTGAATGTGTGGTTGAGTAGCTATTCGTTCTGGGAATCACTATGATGACTATATTTCTGTATGTTATCATTTTATGACAATGAACACGTGTGGGCAAGGAAGCGTTGATTTGTCGATAGTTTAGTTAGACAATTAAAACAACACTTGAACATTCGCCCTCTTGATATCGAAACTGTTAATACCTTACTTCGTATTATGTATTTTGCCATCTATATCCAGAATATTCTATCCTAACTAGTTAAAATGATTTATTTTTTCGGCGATGGGCTTCCAACCTATGTTGATTGTTGGCTACTACTCGGCATTTCAGGGATCAGATTTCTTAGTTCTCCTCGTTCACGACAGCAAGATCGATGAAATTATCTCGTGAGATAATTATTTAGATATTATCTCAGAATCACTACATTTCATGTTACTCTCTTGCTGAATCAGTACTTCGTCACAAAATGTTTATTCTCATATCATTTTTAGCATAGATTAATTAAGATTCCATCATGAATCATATATTTCTGCAATTTACGGCAGTATGACACAAGCGAATGGAAGATACGACTGCTTGCAATTATGACTATAAACGAGATTACCTATCTCAGGCATTCCAAGGTTTTAAATGGATTTCTGTTAGTTTATGGTGAGACTTTTCATCACTCAAATTATCCACTATCTTCTAAGTCAGTAAGTAATAAGCACTAGGTGTAAGAAGACGTCATGTATTTTTTTAATAGGTAGGCTAAGTGTTTACTGTCGATTTGAAGACACAATTAACAAATTCAAAGTTATCTCGAAAAATATAACGGCTATGCTGATTAATACATGAAAGAAGTTACAAATGTACTTAGATGAATAGTTATTACCCCCCAGCACATATAAAAACATCAAGGTTACATGACACTCCCAGGAATTTGCGATGGTTTTGTCCTCGGGTCACGCAAGGCTATCCATAACTAATAGGACAAGTAAATTTCGTATAGTGTCTCGCTAGGTTCTATTAAGGATGATTCACGCTACACCGTGTCGGGGCCGCGCCGGGTCCCGGCCGGGACTCTGTCTAACATCTCTTGTATACTTTTACACTACTACTAGTATACTTTTTGTATGAAGTGATTCATGTTTGACCGTGCCGCGCTGGCACCCGGGCGGGGCACGGCGTCGATATGTCCGTGGGTATTGTTTCCCGAAGGCAAAAGATCCAGAGACAGAAGTCCCAAACGATGGTTCGACCAGATATCGGAGGAATTAAATATGCCTGTCAGTGCTGCACTACACCAAACAACGGAACGTAACCGATGGAGAAAACTGGTTGACAAAATAAATAGGAGTCACGATCCTCAGTAATGAGGGAACGATTGGAAAGAAGATTGTTTCCCGGCTCGGGCGCTATTTGTCATAACAAATAACCAAAAAACTTGCTCTCGTCATCTATTAATTCATAAATTGTGAAAATAACATATAAGCATAACGTTTAACGACTGATAAAATCTTTATTTGACACAAATCACCTATCACAGCCACGGCCGTGCAAAGAATACACGCAAAAAGCCCCGTGTAGCATGATGTGACCACCGTGCGCCAGCCGGGCCAGGTAGCCCGGCTGACGCACAGTGGACGTGTCTCGGGGTATTCTGTGCCTCGGGTGGAGCCCGGCGCCGGCGCGGCCCCGACACGGTGTAGCGTGAATCATCCTTTATTATACTTAGTGCCAATTTCTTGCAATCATATTAAAATGGTCTAGACTTTATTGAATTATTCATACGCATTTTGACAAGTAAATTGTATGTCTGTCGTCGGTTTGTTCTTGGGCACAAAGGTCACTGACCGGTTTCCGCTGGAAAACTACCTAAAGGTTAGTCATTGAACCCGGTAAACTTCCTTCACGTTTTTCATTGGGCTTCTAATCATAGGTTAATTAAGTTACTTTTTATTTAAAAGTAGGTGGTATTAAGTGCAAAAATTTCGTTAAAAAACGTTAATGTGAGCCTCAAAGCGCGGTAGACATTCTCTCAGATCTTTTTATGTATTCCTGATAATTTGAAGATGTCTTAGGGGGTGCCCAAATTTTGCCGAAGTTAGTATTCTATATGTGAAGGATTGCAAGCACATCGCCGCTTATAAGAATACTTAAATTAGTTAAGTGTGCATATGAGAAACTTCGAGTTTGAGTACATATGAGTACAGTATGCACAACCAATCTTTAGCTCTCCGAAGTAGCTGCGCAGAACCCATTTTTGATGACGTCTAAAAGACGAAGACAGCGTTGTATAGCTGCCTAGCTCAAACGCTTAGTTTTTTGCATGGTGCTATCTTGCTTACTCTACCAAACCTGCGCAATCGTTTAGTGCACCTAACTTCAGAGAGATAAGGATCGGTACAACACCCAGACAAGGAAAAATATGTGCAGATCATGAAAACATCTGTCGCGTCTCAAATCGAACTGGCTACCGAGGTCGTCATTGTGGCATTCTTGCAATGTATCCTTTCTATTTCCACGAAGGCATTACAATAATAAGTTCGGTATGGTATGCTGGAAATGAGGTAGCCATTATAATTAAGTAGTTTAGGATAACTCAATGCTCGGCAACTTTTGTTTGAAAATATTATTTTTAGGGATGGGCCGAAGTTCGTTTCACATTCGGTTAAACCGAACTTCGGCAGCTTGAACCGAAGTTCGGCATTCGGCCGAAATTCGGTTTAAACTGCCGAAGTTCGGTACTACAAAATATAGTAATCAAAAGTACGTGAATGTCGTGGAACACTCGGTTAGAACGAAGCAAAGAGTACTTTTCTATGCTGAAAATTTCAAATTCAAATCAAACGCACTTCCGTACTAACAATGTAACAATCTATGGACTGTTTGCGACTGCGCGCTTCGCACTGTGACGATTTCGTGACGTGGCATGACGGTAAAATGGAACGAAATTTTTCTTCCAGCTCCAGCCTGTTTTTCTTCGATACGGTCCGTAAAGGAACTTTCACAAAAACACAACTGCTTGACTAAAATAATAAAACTAAACCAGTGACTCTCTACCAACTGAGCAAATGTGCAATCGACGTGATGGTTAAAACTTTGTAGGAGTACATTAAGTGCATTAAGTATAAGTACTTCTACAAAGTTTCAACCATTCTGTGAGAACAGAAGACCTCCCATCCAAAAAAAAGTCCGAATTTAATTTGTATTTCAGGTGCTTGAAATTTTCAAAAGTTAAGGTAGACTTTTTTGACGTTTAAGTACGTTTTAGTTTTCTCAATAGACTACGCGCGTTCCCTTGGTCCTAATAGGTAGAATCTGGTGTCCACTGGTTCACCTCTTGAAAGCGGAGAGGACGTAGCCCCCCGTTTCCCTCCCATTTTACCCCAGTCAAACATCACGATCGAGAAAAGTAAATATAAATCTTACTATACTAGGGAACTTATGTTCAAAGAAGGAGGGCATGATCGGACCTCAAATTTTCCACAGATAAAAAATATACCAAGTTCAGTACATTTTAGGGGTAAATAAATAGTTATTATTATTTTTCGGCTTGATAATAAGAAATTACGAATTGCATACGGTAAGTGGCTTCGTAAGCAAGAAATCAGGCTGTAGATCAAAACTGGAAACGATAATTATTTGAGCCAGGTCACAGTTTGTATGGAGACGAGAGACGTTCTTTACATCCAAATCGGTTGAAAAATGCGACCTGAATGACAGACAAAAGCATTTTTTTGGCCAATCTCGAAACTGAGACGCTTCGCTCACTCGATCAACTAAAGTCACACACACAGTTAACACCATAAAACGTTAAATCGGACAGTTTTAGAGTGTTACCCGTGTGTTGTCGATTTATGCCAATTAAAATAGTGAAATACGTCGTACGTACGTACACGTACCTTCTGAACAGTCGTAGAATTGAAAATAAGTAGTTGTAACGACAACTCAATCATCCATATTTGTCACACAGTGAAAAGCAGTACAAGCAAACACTCCATTTACTCTAGAAAACTTCAATGATCGCGTAAACAAGATTTGACGTATTTCTTTCGAGAAAATACAATGAAACTAGGTACCTACCGAACTTCGGCCGAAGTTCGGCCGAACTTTTCATTTTCACCGAATGTTCGGCCGAAGTTCGTATTCGGTTAAAACCACATTCGGCCCATCACTAATTATTTTATTATTAGACGCGTTTTTTTTATTATTTTTATTTGCTTCTATTGTTTGAAATAAATATTTTATTACGAATTGATGCGCTTATATGTAATCTAGGGTTAAAAGTATATTTGTTTCCAGATTATCTGTGTGCCAAACGTAGGCCTTTACATAGATGACAGCGTCAGGCAGGAGGCAATCCGGGAAGCTGTGACATTGTTTGAGATGGAATAAGCTTGCCCAGCACCAGCACCTAAACCATCCTCTCGACTTTTTCCACAGGAAAGACAATATCAATACCTACGTGTGGAGCTGACTAAGCTGCGGGTTTCCTCACACACGATGCTGTGCCAAATTCCATCCAAAATGACTAATTTCAAGAAATCAAAATCTCGAAGTATAACTTCCTTTTACAATTTTGTTGGGTTACAAAACTTACATATAATCGTTAGCCTGTTTGTTCAATTAAAAATAATGTATTTTTTATTGATACTAATCTTGTGAGATTTATAGCCTTCAGCTAATCTTTTGATCAAGTTCCTTGGGAACTTAAACACGTTATTGTATAACATCAACTTAATTAAACAATAACTCGTTTAATTTTTTTTTTATGAATAAAAGTATTTCTATTTACAGAAACTAAGCTACTACATATTTACATATATTTACAAAATACAACAGGATCAGTCAAGCTATCTAAGGATCGTTAAAAACGATCTATAGATAGCTCAACTGACCCCGGTCACTGTCAGTCGGAAGCGTGCCCAAAACACTGGCGGTATTACCACGCTGAATGGGAATGCTGATCCTTTGAGCCAAAAATGTGCCAGCTCTCGGATCATGCGTCGCTTCGACCAGACGCCCTGAAAGAATTTTGAAAACCAAAGGGCTCCAGAACCCCACGGACCTAGGGTCTGAACCCCAAATGGTTCAAATGTACAAAACCTATCGAGATTTATATATTTGCGCCTTTTGAGATCCTCAGCCAAATCTGCCGCCGCGCCAGGCCTAACGGATGTCCCCGGTAGATGGGAAATAATAGAATAGAAATAGAAAAGCTTTATTATCAAAAGTGCAACATATTAACAAAAGCACAAGGGTGTTATATTACTATACTGCTTATAATTTTCTGCAGATTCGACCAATCAAATCTTTTAAAACAAGAATACAGGGTATCTCCTACAACCTCAAGATCTATTAAAACTACGCAAAAAAAACTTATACCACCTACTAGAGGTGTGCGCCGATCGGCGTGGCGCACGCCGCCGACGTTTTTGTTCACGCCGCCGCCGCCGACGATTTTATCGGCGTGAAATCGGCGCCAATATTGTGTATGTACAAAATCCTTATAGTCAATTCCACATAGCATGGGTGCTGACGTACTTGCCAATTGTTGGTTTTTTTGAGATGATAGGGCAAAAATCTATTGTCAAAAAGTCGATGACAATTTAGTACCTATCAAACTAAGTTTTACTTGTAAACGACAGGTCTTGACCAATTCGGTCATTGACCATGCCTTTGATCTATCCAAATTCATGCTGAGTTCCATCGCTCGCGAGGCTGACGCTCGGCTGTCCAGCATCCGTTGTAGCTCCTCCAGCGATTTGCCAGTAAAACTATGTCACATGCGGATCGTAAGTGTGAGATGTGCTCGCCTTTTATGTTTATGCCCATACCTTTCCAGTCCAGTTTCTTACTCCCTGTCTCAGTCCTCTGCGCAGTTGGATGGGCTTAGACTGCTGGTCCTGTACTCGGACACTCATGGTGGCGGCTTCATACAGACATCTCAAAGCTTTGATATATCGATAGTCTACTTGGCATCACTGCAAGGATTCCAGAACAGCCCAGGTTTCGACAGAGTCAAAAACCTTCTCATAGTCCACAAAAGCCAGACACAGGGGCTAATTATACTCTTCGGACTTCTGTATAATCTGAATCAATGTGTGAATGTGGTCTATGGTGCCATATCCTCCACGAAACCCGGCCTGTTCCGGTGGTTAGAACTCGTTGAGTCTTCTGGCGAGACGATTTGTAATAACCCGAGAGAACAGCTTATAAAAGTGGCTCAGGAGCGATGGGTCTGTAATTTTTAAGAAGAGTCTTATCTCCCTTCTTAACTCATTCATCACCTCCCTAGAAAGTACAATCTTCCCCCATGCCGCCATACATTGGTATACATACATGCCGTCCATCGGCGGGATCGCACTGAATGAGTTAAAAAACAGAACCACCAAGTTCTCGTTCCACGCCTTTGGAGTTCTCCCTTAATTATACTGTCCACGCCGATGACGCCGATTACGCCGCCGCCGCCGACTGATTTTAAGCCGGCGTCCGCCGCCGGTCAAGAAGGAATCGGCGCACACCTCTACCACCTACTTACAGCGTCCAATGGCAAACTAAACCTATGCCTACCTACACTCGGGTGATGCTGTAGTGCCTAGGACATTGTTTGAGATTGAATTGCTTGCACAGCACCTAAGACATCTCCTCAGAAAGTAAATAAAACATTAGTGGAAGCGAGCTGTCCGATCTTAGGATCGTGGGTTCGAATCTGGTCCAAAAATCTATAATACCTGTACTCTCGGTAAGGAAAACATCGTGAGGAATCCAGCATATTAGAACCTAAAAACCGTTGGCAGGCTTAAAATCCTTTTGACCACACTGGTTCGAAAGAACTAAACAAGAAGTCAAGATAGACGGAAGTACGTCTCCGTTTCCCACGCAAAATTCTATTCAAATTATCCCTATCAACTTGCTCTCAAGACGAACCATTGTACCTACTTGAGATATGCAATTGCATCCTGTGCTCTCATTCCTTCATCCTGCCATCAATGCCACCAATACTGGCAACTGGAGTCGTATTCGGATGCCTCCTATCACGATTTCTGACTTCAAGGGCCAACTTTTCGATTTGGAATATTTGGTGCTAGGTTAGGACCGTGTTTTAACGTTTAAAAAATTGGCCCTTGAAGTCAGATATCGTGGTGAGAAGCATCCAAAATATTCATCAAACGAACGAAAAAGGGAACGCGAATACGGCCCCTGGTTCGAACTAGCGCTTTCACGCCCAAACCGCTGAACAGATTAAGCTGAAATTTGGCATAGTTAAAGGTTGTATCCCAGTGAAGGACATAGGCTACCTTTTATCCCAAAAATATTAAAAAATCCCGAGGGAGCGCGGGTCACACCGCGGGAGCGCAGCTAGGAAAGGGAGAGGTGGAGGAAGTTGCATCATTGCACCGACAAGAGCTGAGCTCTTTAATTTGATGATGATGATTATTAACCTATTTTTTTAGTACTCACCTAATGTCTTTTTCGTAATTGTTAAAGCAGTAGGTAAAGAATGAAAGAAAATAAAAATAAGTAAGTATCTAATGAAAGTTTGTTAGAGTACGGGGTTTGATAGAGCGGTAACCATCATTCAAGACTTCTAAGGATAACCTGTGGAAAAATTCGTGACATTGACTAATTACTACAGAGTGTGATTTATACTTCAATTAGCAGCTAAAAAAGCCATTAAAAATCTTGTTTAAAATCGTGAATATTTAAAAAAAAGTCAAATTTCATTCTTTTTTTAGACCAGTTTGACCACTTAAACCGTATTTATAAAAATAACCTTATCGTGTGGGCGGAAGCAAACATGCCAAGCGTACTTTTATCCATTCATGGGATTTTGCAGGTGTTATCATAGATAAGCGTCCAAACAGAAGATTCGTGAGTGCTTTGATAAATTATGACATAGAACGATAAGGCTGTCTAGACGCTGTCATTTGATGAGACCACATCGACATACTAATCGGGTTTTTGTTTTAATTTAAATTCATACTACGACTACAAACGAAAATAAGTATAGGTGCCTAAAAATGCTTGACAACGTGCACGAACTCAAAATAAAAACTAGTTTTTATGTCCTTTATTTATAATGTGCACAAATTCTTAACGATGTAAAAAACAATTCTGATCCAGTTAGTAAAAACCCTGCAATCTTGCGAAACTTTAAAGTTACCATCATTTATGATAATCAGAGACTTTTGACGTCTGTTCCATTCATAATGGATTTGTAGATTTTGTAAGCTTCCAAGCTGTGAACAGAGTTCTCTGGATTGACATGAGTTTAGAGAAAATATCATTCTAAAACGCATTGTTAATTCCTAATAAGAATTTGGAGAATATGAAATGAATACCTAGTTATCTTGTATAGTTAATAGCAATAGTTTCTTAAGAGTGAAGAAACTTTTTTAATAAGTACTGAAATTACCGTTTGATAATCCTGAACTGTGGAAAAAATTACGAAATGCTACTTACGAATGTCATTTTGACGTTTCCACAAACTTAAGCAACGGTTTTTTCTACTTCTTCTTTCTTATTTCAATTCTACTCAATACACTACTAACATTACCATTGCCCCTAAACATCCCGGTCGCAGAGCACAGCGTGTGGTGTCAAAGATGTGTTATGATTTTTTTAAATATAAATTATGACAGTTAAGACTTGTGTTGTTTTAATGTATTCTGCAGATTATTTACTGAATTCATTTGATGAAATAAAAATACTTTTACAACTAGAGCTCGTTAAGTTCATTTGAGCGATTAATTTACCTATGAGGTATAGATCTATGATGTTTGCACAATTTCACTGTTTATTACGATTACAAAAAAAGGGAATAGTTATTAATATGGTAAATTAATGGATATCAATTAAAACAGACCTTTTACGGAGATTGCGAAAGGCGGTCACGTATTTTGTTTGTAACACAACTTAGTCAGGGGAAGGCGGAGTTGTCGATGTAAATGTAGGCAAGCTAAAAGTTTAATATTTTAGCAGCTAAATACGTTATAAATGTCATCATTTCTATAATCTTAGTAATTTTCAACTTTCACACATAAATTTAATACAAATCTCATAAAATTTGGCTTTCATGATTTAAAGAAACGAACGAGCTTAAATTTATTTTCCAATAAAATCTATAAATTCAGACTTTAATCAGCATCATCTATTTATGACTCGTGTAGATGACTATTTGTCATTGGTTTTAATATTACCAGGCTATTAGGTGTGGCAACTTGACTTCCACTGGCTATAAAACCAGCAAGAGTGACATTTTTGGCTGATGCAATAGGGTGGGTGGCTTGCGTTATGCTTATTTATCCTCTGCAGCTTTAGCGGTCAAGCCAGTTGCTGTCGCAGTACCATCGGCAAAGAGGTCAGAATATTGTAACAAAGTCGTGTTAGGCCAATTGAGAGAATTACTTGTTTCTCAAAATTTGTGTCATTATGCTTACTAAAATGAAAGTTCAGATCGTTGAAACATCAATTCAACCTTGTTGCACTAAATAGATTAATGAATTGTATTTCAAAACATGTACCTAATTTATTGTCAAGTCAGTAACAATCAATTGTTTGTGTATGTTTGTTTAAAGCATCACGGTGCCAAAATGCAAAGGACTGGACATTTTTACTATATTATATTTTTAAAGTTAAACTTATAAACGACAAAACCAGCTTTGTTTCAGGGAGATAAGTCCTAGAAAAATCTTAGTAAACCTACCAAGCCGTAGACTACAAAATGAAACATATAAAATCACAAATTTACAACAAATTTGGACACTCTACTCTATCTAAACAACTGGTTACTAAAATATTCACAAGGATTGCTAAAACTAGGCAAAACCAGTCTCAATTCAAATAAACAACAAAATATTTGTTTACATAATTTTTTGCAAATGCTTGTCGACCCCTGATTGAATATTCAAAGGTGATTAACAGAATTTAATGCTATTTTGTTATATTTTATTATGATCTTTACGAAACACGTGTAGCGGGATGCTATTCAAAACAATAACAATGTCAATTTCTTACGTAATTAACAGTAAACGCCGAAGCGACACGTGGTGGTACGGATCAGCGATGAGTAAGCTTAGTAATAGATAAAATCAAGGTCCATTGGTTTCAAAGAGACAATCCAATAATTGCACTAGAACACACTATTCCAGGAACATCATGACTATGTTTCAATATTAAAAGCACTAGGTAGGCAATAAAAAATTGAATGCGATTTAATAAAACTTAACGCTCATTGAAATGAAATCGTTTTACTTTTATTTATTGGTATTTTCATCATTAAGAATATAAAATACTATCACGCAATGGTAATAAACAAATGCTTCCTCAGCCTCGCGATATGGTCACCCTACTCAACCACGTGTACAACACTGTCCATGGACATTTGCCAATCTTAATTTCGACCTTATCGGAAAGGACACAGTGCAAAATATTTATAGCAAATCGGATGTAGGTAATAACGACGTAATATTTTGTAGGATAGATACACATGTCTGATAACTGAGTAGGTATTTGGCAGTTTATCAGTAATTTCTGGTTCGAGTTTTTTTAGCTATAATTCAAAATTTGCGTAGTAGGAATGTGTTCGTAACTCGTTAGTATTAATTGAAACGCAGGGTTGCCAACAGTCTATCTTTATATTAGGATGTGACTTACTAAAGAGTACTTATTTATACCAACATATTTTGATATTTTACTAACATCCCCCACTATATCAAAATAACAAGCATTTATAATCTCTATAAGACATTATATAGGTACATATTAACAGATATTTTGTTGAATTCCATCAAACCCAAGAATTTAAAATGCTTTACATAGCTCAAAGATTGTGCAAGCACATCTGCAGCCATATCAGCTGTTGGTAGGTATTCAACTTAAACTATTTTTTTTTTGTTTAACCTATACCGTCCCACTGCTGGGCAAAGGTCTCCCAATTTTAACTATATTATTACTAATAGTTAGATGTTCTATTTCTCACAAGAATGAACTCAACAAGCATGATTTAAAATCAGAAGACATAAATGTTGTTTATCAATTATTTTCAGACACGAAGTAAGTATTTATATTTAGACAATTTAACAGAAAACATTTTTTTTTATTAAACCTATTCTGACTTACGGCGGCTGGTCTCCCCCAATTCTTTACAACCTTCCTTTTAATAAACTAAAAAAAAACGTATGTTGGGTAGCGTTCAGAATCAAGTCATAGTTCTATCATTACTCATAGTTATGAAACACTAAATTAAAAACTAAACATTTTTTTTTTATCTTAATAGTTAATAACTATCTCGTTTTTCGGTTCAATCGGGTTCAATCCCGGTCGTGCACCAATGAGTTTTTCTGCCAGTAACCTCAAACGGTGAAGGAAAACATCGTGAGGAAACCGGCATGTTGTTACCTACAAAGTTCGATAACACGTGTGAAGTGCACGAAAGGAGCCTCTTTGAGGTGCACTTACCTCTCACCACACTGGTTCGAAAGAACTGGTGACACGACAAGAAAAAGTAAATTTTAATTGTGAGTTTTCAGTATCAATAAACTTACGTGTTTGATGTTGTAGTGAAGAATACTGTCCATATAGCTAGGCAGTTGGTTGACCACGGTAAAGTAGCCGAAGACTGAAGCGCCGTGGGTGATGATGATGGCCCATACAGGAGCTGATGTGAAGAGGTTTTTCCAGGGTACCGGCATGTGCTGAGATTAAAAAAAAAACTTAAGCAAGGTACCTTTCTTCTTCTTCTTTTTATTAATGGCAACTAACTGTATTAACAGTATAATTCTGCTAATGTCAAGTTTTAAATAAGTATCCATGTCATATCAAGTCAAGTCATGTCAATTTAGATTTGAAAAAAACATGGCGGCTTGTCATTTCAAAACTCCAACGGAAATCTTTCGTCAAATGAGAAATCTTCTTGAATACTCCCCCATTCCATTTACCGAATCTCCTGTTACGTAATCCAAGACTTCATTAGTAAAATGCCACCGAAATTACATAATAAAACCTAGTAAAACACGAGAAAAGTAAATAAAATAGCTCCAAAACTGGCGAAAGAAGTCCCAAGGTACATTTACTATTGGTTGTGCGTATTGTACGCTATGTATAATACTACGACAAATATCTAGGTCACACAATACGCCCAATTTTGCATAAATCCGCAAATAAGGAAAAACCCTTATGGCATTGACAAATTCAAGGTAATTTTGCCGGCATCAATCAAGGCGAAGCCAATTCGCACATCAGAATACAAATCATTGACCAATTTTATAGCGAGGCCGTTAATTTGAATATAATCGGATTTTGTTGCGACATGTCTCTGCATGTCATTAAAATAACTAGAGGACACTCAAGATTTTTAGATTAAGGCGATAAATTGGTATCCTTTTGAATAGCCAGCCATACACGGGTATGCCCGTCGGATCTGCCTGTCGGACAGATCCGTGATTTCGCACACACGCACGGGCATGCCCGCCAGGCAAGATACGGTTGTCTGTAAAATGTCTCTTTCAAAACAAAAAATTGAGTTCAAATGTTTCTTTCAAACAAATTACGGTGAAATCTGGTGAGCACATGTCGCTACGCACAAACGCACAGTTGGGTGCTCGGCATTTATCCGAATTGATATCTACATTATCTGTGGTACCCGTACCCGACCGATCTGAGCACAGGCAGCGGGCATGTACCCGGTGGGCGCAACTGGGAGGTTATTCGCGTTCCTTTTTTCATTCGTTTGATGAATATTCGAATGCTTCTTACTTCGAGTTACATTGTATTCAGTCGATAAGATCAACGATGAAACACGGTCCTAACCTAGGACCAAATATTGCAAATCAAAAAATTGGCCCTTGAAGTCAGAAATCGTAGTAAGAAACATCCGAATATTCATCAAACGAAAGAAAATAAGAACCGGAATACGATCCCTGTCACTTTTTTCACCACACACGCACGGATCTACCCGCCAGGCATGCCCGACAAGCAGATCCGACGGGCATACACGTACGGATGTGTATGGCCGGCATAGAATCGAAGGATTATGTGGACGTGCCTGTGACTAACCTTAGATATCTCGAAAGGATCTTGAATATTTAAGAGCTGAGCGATTGTCTACCGTGCATTGGGGATAGTCGTGGCTTTGTTTATTTGTAGGTATTTATAAATTAACATAAATTCAGCAACCATTGCCATCTGTTCAAATTAATGTGACCAAAATATTTTGTTAGACTGCACCGTGCGATTTGAATAATTTAATACTTGAAAGATCTTTATTATGCTTATACATAATAATTATTATGGAATTTAACGATTTGGTGCAATCAGATAAAAATTCTTGAATTTAGATGTGATCGTAAATGACATCTGCAAAGTTTTCACTTAGTTTACCTAAATAGCAATTATATGCTATGAGTGTGGCTGGAGATTATGCAAGTAGAGGAAGGCCGAAAAAGAAGTGGTTCGATTGTGTGAGAGATGATATGAATGCGAAAGGAGTGGATACAGATTTGACGAGTGATAGAAGTGAGTGGAGGAAAAATACATGTTGTGCCGACCCCACTTAGCGTGGGATAAGGGCAAGGGAATGATGATGATGCTAAATTGTTTAAATCAAGTGCCATTATTAGGTGCTATTGACAAATGTATTAAGATTTATTTTTTTGCTTGACTTATTTAATGTTTACAAATATAATTTTTATTCATGACCTATAGAAATAAGAATGTAAGATACGACTACGCTATTGCATTGGAAGCACCCTGTAATGATAGTGTAATCCATACTGTCTGTCTGTCTGTTTGTTACGCTTTCACGCCCAAACCGCTGAACAGATTAAGCTGACATTTGGCATAGTTAAAGGTTGTATCCCAGGGAAGGACATAGTCTACTTTTTATCCCGAAAAAATTAAAAAATCCCGAGGGACCGCGGGTCACACCGCGGGAGCGCAGCTAGTGATAAATAAATAAATACCTAAATACATAAAAAATTACAATCTAATGGTACTTACACACAGGACACTTGGCTAGAAGAGATGACGGCCGGTGGACAAAGTCAGTGACAGAATGGTGGCCAAGAGACGCACATCGACCACGAGGCAGACCACCAGCCCGTTGGTCAGACGACATAGTCGGCGTGGTTGGACGGCAATGGATGAGGATAGCACGGAGCCGAGAGGAGTGGCGGGTTAGAGAGGAGGCCTACGACCAGCAGTGGGTATTGATAGGTTATTGATGATGATGATGATGGTACTTACACCTTTAGTAGTGGGCTCCTGTGGTAAAGTCTTCATGAGGTAGTTGCGTTCCGTTTCTGATATCCTCGGGTGTTGAGCCGGTGTGTCGTATACCACTGCAAACCATGCCACCGACCACATCACTCCGATTATACCTGTCAGAATAATTAATTTAAAATTATGAAAAAAAAATCGTGATTGAAGAATTTGCGAATGAACCGTACCGGAGGGTCTGTGTCCGTGTATCTGTTTTTTCATCTGATCTAAGGATAACCTTTTTTTTTTTTTTTTACAAGGGCTTTGTCGCTGAGCTACTATACCGCCCAATCAGTAACATCTTAGCTTAGTCTTCTTTTTATCACCGAAATTACATCATAAAACCTAGTAAAACACGAGAAAACTAAATAAAATAGCAGAGCCACTTAGCTCCTTCAAAATGGCGAAAGAAGTCCCGTATAACCTAATTCATGGCAGTTTTATGTAAGTATCAATATAAAAAGTTATATTTATCTAAGTACCTATGAATACTTAGAACAGTTAAAACCTACTTCCTAAAGTCAATTTTTAAATGAATTGTAATATAATATTACCCAAAAGCATTTAGTTTGAAAGTTTATTGATTATATATTATGGTGTTCTTTAATTGTGCCAACATGGGAATTATTATAATTATGTACTAAACGCCATTTACACGATACCATTCTGACATACCATTCTTGCCTCTTGCTGTCTCAAACTCAATGGAGCAAGAGATAATATTCTGTGGCAAAAGGCAAGAATGGTATGCCAGAATTGTATCGTGTAACTGGCGACTTATTATCTTTGAGCCATTAACATTTTCAGGGCTAAAAGTCGCTTAAAGTTACATAAACATCAAGTCATAATGCCGGGAATATATCGTGCGTAGGCAAGAGAGAGTTTGAACGTCACAATACACTTTCAGGGACATCGGTGTGGGCCGTATCGAATGTATACTGTGGGTGGGTTCATAATAATTATACATACACTCGCTATTTCACTTGTTTTATTTTTTCACGATGTCTTAGCCTATCTTATTTCCTACTAATCCTTATAATTTTAAAATACATGTACAGAAACTAAGCTACTATATATTTACAAAATACAACAGGATTAGTCAAGCTATCTAAGGATCGTTAGAAACGATCTATAGATAGCTCAACTGATCCAGGTCACTGTCAGTCGGAATCCTTATAATTAAGCAACATTATAATAATATTATAAATCACTTATTGTCAAATTGTGTAAAAAGATGTAAGTATATAAAAGTACTTTAAGTATATAAATATAACAGAAGTCCTAACCTAGCCATGCTCACATTTATTCCGTGGAATAGACTAAAAAAAATTACATTGGAGTTTAGACGATTTTGAAAAAATAAAAAATATGAATCTATGGTTTAATTTACTCTATATTTTCCTGCTATTAACATTTAAGTGTTTTCTATTATTTATATTATATTTCCTGTTCTACTTATATTTTAAGTGGTTTATTTTCTATATTTAAAATCATAATATTCCTCAATTCTATTTTATTGTTTTGTAGGTATTTTTATGGGAAATTGTCTTTTTTAATATGGATAAACTTACCAGTGAAATAGAAAGCTGACTCCCATCCAAAGTGGGCTATGAGGAAGCCACAGATTGGCATCGTCATTGCTGCGCCGAGAGAAGAAGCTGAAATAATATTATAAACTATTTAAAGAAATCTGGACCATACGAAATAAAGTACTACTATTATTAATGCGAAAGTTTCGTGAGTATGGAAATATGGGAGTTTGTAACTCTACGCAAAAATTACATTACCGTCTGCCCCCACGCAGTCGCAAACGGTAATACTTATATGGCTATCGGCCCCACGTAAAACTACTGAATGGATTTGACTGATTTTGATATATTTCTGGAATAGTACATAGGCTACTTTTTATCCGGGAAAAGTGAAGTAGGTATTTCCCGAAAGACCACAGGCAACACCGCGGAGCGTATCCCACTAATCCCACTAATATAATAAAGCTGAAAGTTTGTGAGTTTGTTTAGATGTTTGAATATTTGGATGTTTGTATGTTAGTGTTTCAATCACGCCTAAACCAGTGATGTAGATGGCCTGGAATAGCATCTAGGCCATTCAAAATGTTGGTACCACGCTAGTGAAGCCGCGCGCAGTAGCAAGTATTATAGGTATATTATAACTCAATGACTTGTGACATCATTATTTTCTCAGAAGACACTAATAGGTACATACGAGGTAACAGTCATAGGTTGCACTTACAACCATTAGATTTAGGTACTCCCTCTTTATTAGTGTCAGTATTGCCTCAAAGATGATTGATCTTCCGCATCTCTTACCACGTAACACCTTTGTGATGTAATGTTTATGGTGGTAAATGTTTTTGCGGCTATTAAGACCTAGTGTATTCTGAGAAAACAGGCACTCTACAGTACAGTGTAACCAATTTTGAGTTTAAGTACGTGAGAGCAAAACTTGCTCAATAAATGCCGTCTCAACTGTGAGCTGTTTTCGTCTAAATAGGTGCTCGTAGTACACTCAGTCTATTTATTTACTTATTACAATTTGCGGTCTTCTTCTTGTCGTTTCACCAGTTTTTTCGAACCAGTGTGGTGAAAGGGTTGTAAGTGCGCCTCTAAGAGGCTCCTTTCGTGCACTTGATACTTTTCCACGATATACTTACACAATACAGGTTTCCTCACGATGTTTTCGTTCACCGTTTCGAGAGTACTGGCATAGTGCACATAGTACATGTCTCATTGGTGCACTACCGGGATTGAACCCACGACCTTACGATCGGAAGGCGGGGCCACTACCACTAGACCACCAGTGCTCTCACGATTTGCGGTGACCACCTAGGTATAGGTATTGATTACAAGTATACCTCAGGGATAGACATAAGCCCTGATCTTCAGATATTCAAAACTGTTCTCATGAGGTAGTAGGTAAGTAAGTTTGTATGAGTCATGGCCAACTCTTGTGACAGCGTTTTTAGGCCGCCTTAAGGCCTCCGTCATGGCTTAACGACTAAATTAGCCGGGACCGACAATTTAACGTGCCCTCCGAAGCACGGAAGCGCTCAGATGTAAATGCCACTGGCGGTCACCCATCCACTTGAAGACCGTTTCGAACGTTGCTTAACTTCGACGATCTATCAATAACGGGTAAGCAAGCACGACCATGAGGTAGTGGTAAACGCTGATGATGGAGTTTGGAAACGAGCCAATAGTGACCGATGACCACTCTTAAAAAACATGTACTCACACTTGGCACTTAGACATGCATGACATTTGACATTTTCTGTCTAGTCTATTTATTCTAGACTTGAGACGGAGTCTACTCCGTGGAAACGTACGTACACGCGACAATTGTTTATGTTGACATGTTGACGATGCCAATTGAGTCACACTATACAGATAAGTCATATCCGAGACAATTTAAGTTTAATGTAGGAAAGTTTCTGTCTATCGGGTCAACGCATTCGCACCACCAACAACAGATGAAATAAGACATTTTGATATTTCTAAGTATCAAGAAATTGTAATACTCGTATAGTTGACAAACAAGTGAAAGTTACACAGAAATAGAAAGTGTCTATCACACAGCCTACAGCCCTGGAGATTTTACGATCAAATTATCATAACACTTTCAGGTGGCTTAGCATGAACTCTTATTGCCAGGCAGTTTTTGAACTGCTTGTCAATTCTGACATAAAGAAACAAATCTGAAATTGCGGCGTTTATCATGCTCTCTCGCTTACACATTGTGACTGTACTAGTGTGCAAGCGAGAGAACATGATAAGTTGCGAAGTTTCTTTAGTGAACCGGGTTATTCGAAATTGACTTAGCTTAGCTTCTTGAATTTTACTAACTTTACTTTTAATTTTACAACTAAGTTAGTTAAGAAATTAGCCTAAGTTTAGATCTAAGATGGATCACCTAAAAAAAGCTAGGCCCCAAACCGTGTTTGTTGCCCTGATTCTTCACGGTATTGGTCGCGAAGGAACAGGAGTAGAATCACCTAGTTCTAAGACGTTTCAAAGTGATCCCAGCGGTCCTACTGAATAAATGCTATTTGACTTTGACTTTGACTTTGACATTTAGTTCGAAAACTGCCAGGCAATAGGAGTTCATAGTAACCCCCCAGTTTTGCATTAACAATTACTTCGCAAAATCTGTTCAATTCATGGAAGTAATGGTTAAATCACACTATCTCTGTCTCACTATCTCACTTAAGACGAAATGACGAATTCTGAAATTCCAAAACTCAAAGCTCAAATAGCTACAAGTACCTAATGGTAGATAGAAGAAACCGACACCATCGATCAAAAAGTAATTGAAAGCAAGTTAGGTTATTCTAAGCTTAGCCACAGGCATTAGGTACATCAGGGCTTACATTTTACGACAAATTAGCAACAGGAAAGTCTGAATGCAAGGGTTCACGGTGAAAAAGCAAGCTAATAAAAGCTTAAGGTCTTATCTTTGATTATATGTCCTTATCTTATTTCCTCGAAAATACCTAGACCCAGATGGGGAAGGGCATAGCGTGACTGGATTCGGAATTACATGGTGCTATGATAAGCGAAGGTCTTCGAATAACTGTCATTATGTCGTGCATGTATGCACATACGTTGCATTCTATTATTAAAACAGAAAAACTGCTCACGACTCGATACAAACATGATGATGTAGAATTACCTACAATTTGATAACTTTAAATTGTCTTATAATCTATGATTCCTGTCCTGTTAATTCTCAAACAATACCATACAACTTTATCAATGAATTTGTCAACGAGATATTTTTATATTCAAGGTACGAGCAATGATAAAAACGAAAGCATTTTTATTCGAGCATTCGGAAGTCGCACACGCTATGGAATTTATTTGACCGATAACGGATTACTTTGAATACTTACTAACCTACGTGTGTATGGATTCCCGGTTTAAGAAACTAAAGAAACCGTTAAAAATACCTAGTTTTTATTCTATTCCATACAATTTCTTGTCTTCCAATATTGGAATTGGAAAAACGAACTTACTTTTCTTCCCTCATACGCCAAAATTAGGGTGACCACGAGATTAGGATTATTTGAAACGAAACATACACGCGATCAAAATATTTTTATTGACTTATAGCCGAAAATCAGGGTGACCATGAGATAGGAACATTTGGAAATAACAAAACAACAATGACGCGATCAAATATTATAATTGATAAAAAATTGTAACTGCAGTAATATAGATAAAGAAGTAGAGAAACAATCCTCATAAATGACGAAATGAGATCACTGATATCGCGTGTATAAGATAACCCCTGTATCTTTCCTAACAAAGATTTACGCAATGGCGATACGTCATTAATCATGAATTATGAACAAGGAAGTTTTTGTTTTAATAAACGTTCGTTATTTAATAGGCACGCGATTTTATCCTACATTGAAACGGCTATTCAGTATTTTGACATTAGTATTTATCGCAGGCACATACAGAGTAATTATGTCATAATTTGTCAATATGTCATAGGAAATAGAATGACAGTAAAACAAGGAAAGGTTTGTTTTCCACCTTGGGCCCTGCATATGTATATTTTTATCCACTTTTCCGGTTGTAGTGCAATAATGCAGTAGAAATAAGGAAATAATACTCAAGATCATAGGCATAAACGTGACTACTTAGATAAGATTAATAATTGTGGATGGAAAAGAACTGTGTTTGCTTTATTATCTTTGAGCTTACTTTGTCATTTATCACTTAATTAAGCATTAATTGCACACACAACAGCAGGTTAATGCGTTTTGACAGCTGTAAACTTAACTGCTTTTAGAGATTAGCTGTCACCTCTTTGCTGTCCTTCCCTCTCATTAGTGTTATTGAAAAGCGTCTGGTTTTCTAACAAGTTGATAGTTTTTGCATATTCAAGCGGTTTCTCATTACTCGGAATATGAATTGTCTATCATAGTTTTAAATATCTTTAGTTTCGGTTCTTGTGTCGTTCTATTTTGTATCGTCAGTGGATCGTGTTAAAGTTGCCTATCTATATTTCTGGAATAATCCCATTAAGAATATTCAATGGAAGAATGACCCCAAACGATACCGCACGTGACTACTCGTCCCCTACAAAAATAACGCTAAGGAGTTCTTGGAACGGTTCACCGCAGCTTAGCAACGGTTGCGCAAGGTTAAATCGCGCGGTCAACTAATACCAGCCAATCAGAGGCCATGGTTGCTGTGACGTCAGCAACCACGCCTGCGCGCGCCTCCACCGCCGCCATATTGCCGCTTTCAAATGCACACGCTACTGCGAAATCTTTTACGCTTTACTGATAACATTTGCCCGAGTCGGCCGCGCGACGAGCCCTCCTGACGTCGGCAAACAATTGTGCTAACGATAACAAGCAATGACTATCGTGTCATGCTATGATTATAAAAAATTGTCTACGGTCAAGGCAATTATCAGCATTTTTTCTGTAATGCATAGGTTACATGCGAACAGCAGCTGCGTTTCGTCTCGCATATTAAACATAACTTGTTCGTCATAATAGAATTACTAAGCGTACGTCAGTCAAATTCAATAAACAATAGTGAACATAAAAGTCCCTACTTGAAATTATATGCAAATAGATTGTAACAACTTAGACTTACCCATCATGTTGGACATGAATTTTGATCTGTCCATTGGTGGGATCCATTTGGAAGCCATCGGGAGGATGGCAGGCCAAGTCGCCCCGAGGAGGAAACCGAGGAGTATCCTTAGCGCCACGATCCATCCGAAGCCGGCTACCGCGGCTCCAGGAGTCAGGAGTGTCAGAATACTGGCTAAGAGTGTGCTGTAGCCGAATACCCGCCTGTTGAAAAAAAAAACGTAGTCTGAGTATATTTTTAACTCGATAATTGCAAATAAATATTTATAGAAGGAAAACTGGTTTTGCTAATCATGGCTGCAGTATTAAATTTAATATCTGGATAATTTTACACCGCAAATCGCAATCTATCTGGAAATTTAATACGCCAAGCTACGCCAGAAAATTTCTATACTATAATCATCAGCCACAACGCTCAGCGGACACGCAAACATTACACGTATGATCACATACAATACCCGATTACTCATCATCCATCTGTGCCTAAATCGAGAAAGTTCCACTTAATGATTTTCAGTTATCGCGTTTCACTCAACAGCTACAAACAGTAGGTAGGTAATACTTATTTATTTTTACAGGTGAAGGTAAACGAGCACAATTATAGCCCGCTTAAAATGACACGAGATAAACAAAATCACGTTAGTCTTTCAATAATAGTAATAAATAATAAAACAGGTTTATAACTCGATTTCAGTGTCCTCGATGAATGAGTTAGTCATACGGATTAGTCATTAACCAGTTATGCGTTTGCCCTGATAAGACCAAGCGTAGATTGAATGTAGTGTTCAAATATTTAACTGTCACTCAAGTGAAATTTAGTGACTTTGTGTCAATATGTCAAATTTTCTAATTAGGTTACGTTTCTTGGTCAAGATAACTGTCAAATAATGGTCACACTACATTCACATTAGTCTATGTGCCAGTTGATTGTGAGTAGGTAATTATAACGGTTCAAATCGATGGCAAGGACCAAAAGAATCAGCACAAATAGCTTGTTGACTTCTACTGACCCTTCTAATAAATGTTTCTAGAAAGTTCGGCGCTAAAATGTATCTGTCACACAAATTAGCACATACATACGCATGAATAATTGCTCGCGAACGCGAAAAACATTTTACACTAACTGTTTTTGCATTCAAAATAAGAAGGGTAAGACAGACCGGTTCAAATGGAGAAATGGTCGGTCATATTTTATTTGAATTAGTTAAATCGGTTTTCGGTCAATGCCCTTTACTGTGCATTTTTTTGGATACTCCTGACCCCAACCCTACGAAGAAAGCTGCCAGTTGAATGGATGCCATTGTATTATGTCCGACTAGTGCTTAGTTCCATTCTGGAGCCAAATTGCTGCAAATGGTTACGATAGACACAATAGGCGTTACTGTTACGAATTTATGATGTAGTAGGTGCTCTAAAAGGAATGCTTTTTGTGTCAAAATTCAATGGATTGAATAATACTCAACTAGATATGAAATTCAAGTGGAATTTGATAGTAACTTAGTACAACAATATTTTATTATTCAAAATTTCAATGTCTGCAAGTTTTTTTAGATATTACGACACCATACCACTCACTACAATAACATTGTTCTAATATTTATTACAAAGTTAATTATATTTTTGAATCATCATGATACTGAAACAAAACTTTTGATAAACAAACTCATTTACCTTCCCTATGGAGTTATTTAATATCGAAAAATACAAAAACACTTACACTACCAATATGATGCAAGACAGAAAAGATATGTACGTGCAGACTGCGAAGCTTCAAATCTGCGTGCATCTTTTCCGAATGTTTTACGCTGCGTACGACCAAGTACGACCCTTTGTTTTGCCTTTGTTGGCCAAACCTACGCGTGAAACTCGCGGCAAGAAGGGCAGACGGACGCTGCAATGGCTTATCTATATCGCCTTTCACACCTACACGACAACTAGTCTTACGTTTGGTTTCGCGTTAATGACGCTCCTGCTTCGCAGTTTGCCGAACTTTATTTCTCTATCTGAGAACCTCACTGACCTTGCACCGATGATCTCAGCGAGCCGGCCGCCTGGCAGCTCTGTGAGGACATAACCCCAGAAGAAACAGCCAAGTAGCAAGTTCTTCTGCTTCGTGTCCCAGTGGTAACGCGTCTGCTCTATGTGCTCCGGGTGCTGGTTCAGAAGAAAATATAAATTAAGTATAGTGGCAATTATCATTTCAGACAAAAATTTGTCCAAAATATGGGAATGCTTTTGGAAGTGCAAATGTTATACAAGTGATAAAGAAGATCATACTTTGAAAATTTTATCTGATGGTTATGTAGCTTCCTATAAAGATAATCAACATGAAAGTTAATGATAATAAACGTAATGTATGAGCCATAAAGTAGTAGGTTTATATTGAACTCAAGCAGAACAATGTAAATAACATTATTAGGCAAAACCACGACAAAACAAAGGTAATTGAAACTTTTGTATCTGCAAACCGCATTCAAATTGAGTAATTCAAATATCTCTTCATCTCGAACACACGATTCAAAGATGCAATTCTGGCATACCATTACAGCCTCATGCCACAGAATATTAGCTCTTACTCCACTGAGTTTCAGAAAGCAAGAGGTAAGAATGGTATGTCAGAATGGTATCATGTAAACGGCGTCTCTACAGCGATTACAATAATATGTAAATGCTAGTGAACTGGAACTGTAGGTATGACACAAAGTTCGTTGACTTGATTTCACTAGCATCGGGGAATTTAAATAAGCTCACGGTAATACATTACAACACTTTACGGTATTACAACTTTTACCAGAGATTAAGCAAAGATACTAGCTTTCTAGTAATTTCTTGCAAAATAATGAGACTGCAAAACAGACTCAAGGAGATCTAGGAGAATCTAATGATGGCTTAACCGAAATACGAGGTTCACTGTAATAAACAAAAAACGGCAGAATAAAAGATACAAAAGAGTAATTGAATTGATAACAAACAATGCAAGAAACAAAACATAAAATGACTAATATGTACAAAAACAACAACAACAACAACAACAACAACAAAAAGGCAACTTTGAGTTCAATAACAACGTAACGAATTCTTAATTTCAACTTAAAATTCGTTCCACTAATTTCAAGAAATGTTAAGCGCCGGAAATCTCTCTGCGCGCGCCGGTACAGTGTTGAGAATAACAAATTGTTGTTTGACTTTTAATTTAAGCCAGGAAAGTACTCTTAAGTTCTGGATATGGTATTGTTTAAGGTACAAGTATGGGACTATGCTTTTCAGGTTTAAAGCAGGTTCAGTTTGGTTGGACAGTGATGCTAGAAGTAAAAACAAGGGTTTTACCTCTCGCCTGCCTAGATATTCCTTCCTACAGAAACCCCTCATTTAGAACGTAGGTTACATACAACATTTACGCTGTAAAATCATTCTGATTCTTATAAAGCTTGTCAATCATGCCAAAATAACCTTGCCTTGTATTGTATGTATACTTGTATAGCACAATAGATCGTATAATGTTTTTGTTAACAACGATATTGACAAGAGTTTTTTCAGAAACTTAGTTATTCTTCAAATCCATAACAATCCTATTGCATACTGCTAAGGAAATATTCCACAAAGATCTACGTTTTGTTTTGAGAAGATTTTGCTTTGTGTATCATCGATTTTGAGATACGACACCGTACGTAATTATAATTATTGTTTAGGAAATAGAGTGTTACAATACAAGTCTAGGTACACCAGGTAACAGAACATTCTACAAGTATGATGTTATATGGTTTACATCACGTTTTTGTGTGAATATGGAGGGCAATATTTGAAACCACTAAACAGATTGCAAAAAAAAAAATCTTCACCATTTTTATTTTTTCAGGTGGATAGTAGGGAAAGCTAAACAGTTGAAATTTCAAGAAAATTGGGATCATCATCTTAAGAGATAGGTGATTATTTTCTTATATGACACCACAGGTGGCAGGCATCAAACGTGATATAGTCTTTATTTTCAACTAGCTACAGCGCGGCTTCGCCCGCGTAGTACCAACATTTTGAATAGCCTATGTGCTATTCCAGGTACCTATCTACGCCTATTCGAAGTTTTATCCAAATCGCTTCACGGTTAAGGCGTGATTTAAACACAAACATCCAAACATCTAAACAAACTCACTTTTCAGCTGTATTATATTAGAGGGATGATATATTATATTAGGGTAAATGAAATGCGAATGTTAAGATGGATGTGTGGGGTAACACGGTTAGATAAGATAAGGAATGAGTATATCAGAGGAAGTTTGAAAGTGGCACCTATTTCTGAAAAGGTGAGGAGTGCTAGGCTATCTTGGTATGGACACGTTATGAGGAGGGATGAAAACCATGTTACCCAAAGAGTTATGAATATGAGTGTGGCTGGGTATGCAAGAAGAGGAAGGCCGAAGATGATCTCTTAAAAAATAGCTTAGGGTTTGCTTACCTCTGTGACATTGAGATGATGAGATATATTGAAGAGTGCAGTAGCATTTTCCTTGCCGTCGTATAGCATCTCTACAATAGCAATTGTCAGGTTCACCCGTAGAGCGTAGTTTAGCATGAAGCCTAGCAACACCATTATGTTTAACACTTGAACGCATGTTAGACAACCTGTTGACAAAAGAGGTTAACGTTAGTATCGCAATCTTCTTGGTTTATTAAGACCTAAGAAAACGTAATAAAATAACTTGAAAGTTTGTGCTGCTTATTATAATAACGTAAAACCTTGGTTGAACCCACAGAACTATATCTAAACTGTGGTTGAACCCTATGTTGACACATGTCAACAAAACTGTTACCACAAAAAAGCGTTCTATGTACGAGTATTTAAAGATCGTTTTCTAGGGACAGTTTTTTAGTTAGGCTTGGTCTAAACTCGGCTCATTTTCTTGTAATAAGCCCCTGTATGTTTGTGTTTGAATAATTCTTTTACTTAATGAAATTCGGTATAGATAGATGTGAGATAGATAGACACGAAAATAATGGTAATGGCGCTTAGGCTAAAATTTCGGTATGGTATATAGATATACCATACCGATATTTTAGCCTAGTGACCAAGAATTTTGGCCTGAAGAAACATTGATAAATTCTCTATTATAATTATTATAAGTAGATATATAATTATTATTAGTACATTATGGTACTAGTGTGTAACATTGGTGATTACCGCCGAGTTGTTTTAAGAGCCGAGCCGTTAGGCGAGGCTCTTAATAGAACCGAGGACGGTAATCATCAATACACACGTGTATCATACGACGTTTTTCAACACACTTGTGAATAAAACAACAATAAAAACTCATTTTCAACAGTGAAAACGAGTTGTGAAAAATGTTTCGCTATTGCGGCAAAAATGAATCAGTTTTCCTATGCGCGCGCATTGCGATCGGCCACAGACTATATTTCCGCGCCACGCATAGGGTTTGCGGCCTATTCTGCCACGTACAAAATGGGGAATTTAAAGTTTTCGTTTATTACAGAGAAAACAAAAGTTATATTTGAGTGAAAGTTTTATTTATTACTATTTTTTATATTATATTACACGTACTAGTTAAAATTATCTATTTAAATAAGAAGTTGCATGAAATGAGCAAGCAATAGGAACATTAATTTATTTGTTCTATTGAACACGATCCTTTTTCTGAATAAAAACTTTTTTAAGAACAAAGCAACTCAACCAATAAAATTAAAAAAAAAATCTATTACTCACTAGTGAGTTATAGTAATGAAAAAGTCACAGTTTGATTATGGGTGTCATTATGTGCCTAATTGCGGTGACCATAGAGCCACTTTATGAGCAAGTGTGTTGAAAAATTATATATCTACTTGAGCCGCGAGCGCAACCTAATAGAGAATTTATCAATGTTTCTTCAGGCCAAAATTCTTGGTCACCCTATTTATTAGTCTAGAACATGATCACATAATTTTCTCACATATTGAATCAACCACCAACGAGCTAATTAAAATAAAAAAAAAACATCTTGCTGACCACTTTTTATAAGCGCCAATCTATTTCAATTCACGTTACCTATTTGGCTTCATTAATTACGTAGATGAAAAATGACATAGTACGATGTATGGGAATCCTATTTCCAGATTTTTCAGTTCGTAGGTCAATTGTGTGTTATTGCAAAAGCAATTGAAGCTAGCTTTTAATAGAGGTTAACTGTTCTTGAGTATTTTATTTATTTCCTCAATTGAGTTAGCTATGATAAAAGAGTCAAGTTTATTATTAGTATCGGGCTTAAATAAACATTAAAGCTAGTTTAGACAAAGCCTAATATTCTTTTAGTTAATGGATGACCTGTAAGAGAACTATGTATGGATAGATTATTTTGTAAATTTTAGTACTACCTACCACGGCCGATATAGAAGGCCCAGTGACACAAGCCAAGCGAGATGATCTTCTTTCTATGTATCTCTTGTTACTTGTGTTTTATAAATGTTTGATGTACTATTTTCATTGTTTTGTGTTGTGTGTGTCAAATAAATGTATTCTTATTCTTATTCTTATTCTTACTTGTTAAGGATACTCTGTTTTTGCTGTAATAAATATTTTTTCATAAAAAAAAGACCCTAAGCTCGCTTGATTGGCAAATATAAATAAAACAAACGTAAACAGGTTCACGACTGTATCCCCAACGTGCGGTAGACATTCTCTCGGATCTTTTTATGTTACTTATTCCAGATCCAATGAAGATGTCTAAGAGCGGTAATCAGAGGCATGTCCAAACACATATTTGATACATGCCCACATCTTGCAGAAGTTAGTATTCTATACGTGACAGGTTGCAAGCCCATCGCCGCCTATAAGAACACTAACTGGTTTCCTCACGATGTTTTCCTTCACCGCTTAGAGCATGTGTTAAAGCAAATATAAATAACAGCAGAATATGTACCTATGTATGTAGGTACACGTAACGCTAACTAATGCTAACGGTTCAAAAACACAACAACAATGAATTCGTTCGGCTGACACAGCTGACACAACCCACTTACAGACCGGTTTATCAATAGATTATCATAATCACGAATTTACGTAATAAGTTCTTTTCAATGGGACGATTCGGTACAAGGGCGGAGAAATAAACTGGGGTCGTTGGAACTTTACGAGGCATTCGACAATCATATTCTTTTGTTCGCGTTTTGATAACAAGTAAGTAAGTTCGTATGAGTCAGTGGCCAACTCTGGTGACATATTTTTTTTAACATATTTTTGATGGTACATACCTATGAAGTGAACTGTAATGGCGGGATTACACGTACCGATTAGATGGGCTAGTGATCTCGGCCGAGCGCTCGGTACATGTAGCCGAGCGCTTAACGAACACCCAACCCAACTCTGTAGGCCTAGTACTATCATTTCGCTTAAGGCTTCAGCGGTTTAGGTAAGTAAGTATAGATAGAGACAAAGCCCCAATTTTTTACGAACACCTAGTAAAAAGAAGTAATTTGATGCAAGCTCGTACGGACCTACAATTATCTTTATGGGTACCTAGGTAATTTAGAATCACATTACGCCGAAGATGCAAAAAAATTGGCAAGCCACACAACAACATAGTACGTAAGACGCTAAAAATAAACTCGAGAAAACACGTTTTCGTTTTTGTGCAGTAGCGCCAGTCTAGACATAAATAGAGAAGGAGCCAAGTTTATTCCGAGGATAAGCCCTAATCGCAGCTATCTACATTCCTAAGGCAAGTCTTTTTAATGGTTACGGGCTTTAAATGTATCTCTACCGTACAGTAACTTATCTAAAACTCCGTCCACACGGTAAAGTTTTACCATTTATCAGCAAAGCGCTGAAAGCAGTAGAAATTTACACTAAACTATGTTAGCGTAGCTCGGACTACTTACCTACTAAGTAGGTAGGTACCTATTTTTATAGTAGGTTTTTTCATTACTGAAATATCTTCGTAAATATCAAATTGCCCGTTCTAACCAGAACGAAATAATAATAATAAAAATATCATAAGGCTGATCTTGAAGAATCTTTTGCCATGACCGATATAAAGACTGTTAAATGACGGTCGTCTTTTCTTAGCGTGCCCAAGCCTAAAGGTGCATTTACACGATGCGATTTGTCGTACGATTTGGTAAGCTCCGCCCTTTGAACGTGCCGACGAGCGTCGCGCTTCATATGACAAATCGCATACGATGAGCGTTTACACGTGAAAAATTGGCTTGCGATGCTAAATCGTACGTGCTCAGACCGTGTCGTGTAAATGCCCCATAAGGGCGCCATTTTAATTTTAATGTTCTATATATTTATAGACGAAGCTAGGTACGCTTTATTTTTAAGCAGGATTCTAAATTGATTTTATCTACAGTGAGAAAATTTCATGTGTCTTAATTTAATTACTCATACTATGCAAAGTAGGTTTTTCTCATTTAGGATAAGGTTTTGGAAGCTAAATGTTCTTAAATGCACATCGACTGTAATATAAAATGCTCTGACAGCAAATCGTCCTCAATTTTCATGTTACCCAGTAAACCGATGGCTTTTCCTATAGGCACAAGTTCCTCCGTTAATTTTGACACAGATAAGATAATTTATTTTATAAAATGTAAATAAATAATTCACAATTAACCGCACTAGGCCAAACCAGTGACTTATAAGTCACAAGATGTAGATAGTTCACCACTTGCTAATAAAGTAGCCGATAAATATACAAATCCAGCAGTTAAAAATTTAACTGTAATCTGGTGGATAAGTTTTTTATAGACTAGGACACCATAGGTTCAGAGGATCGTAAATAGGGGGTAACCGATTTATGTTGACAATAAGCATTGGAGCTATTAACTCTCAAATGATATCGTGGGAAACCCGGAAATGGATGATTAAATCAAATAATACGATGCTATAACTGTTACAAAATGATTTGCTGGGTACTAAAATACCATGATTAATCCACGGCTATAGCCGTTTGTATGGCTCCTCTCAAAAGTCTCATAACAGAGTCAGTCAAAAAGAAAAATCTACAAATGTGTATTGTCGAGCCCCTGTCATGAAACATGATTTCTACTCGTACGTATACGCAAGTCATTTAGCGCACACGATATTAAATTTTCCATTACTTATCCTTCTCCTCAATCTTTGCCCTACGGATTGATGGAGAGCGGAGCTGACGGCCAAATTCAGGTATTCTGAAATCTAATCGGACCATTGGGGATCTTTTACCCTTTTACTAATATTTCGATATTAATTATTTTTAAATGATTTTCAGCTTTCCGGACTAAAGGTTTGGTTTGAGCGTATATTGCGTATATTGCACATCCTTCTCCCTCATAAGAAAGCCATAATGCACCATCCTGCTTAGATTTCCGACGTCTGCTAATCTTGCTAACTTTAAACTTTATAACTTAGGCATCTTTGCAATAAAAACAAAAGTGTGCCAGGGCCGAGAGTTTGGCATATTCGGAAATGTAATGGTCGCCCACACGCAGCGAATTCTTCACGTTAGCTCGCAGACACATGCTAAATAGGCTAGAGATGTTTGTCTAGTCTGGCTTTAAGAGTGTCTCAAGCAAGATTCGCAAACAAAAATGAGATAGGATGGCACGATTGTTTTTTCTCGTTTAGAAGTGCTACAACTAGACACTATATAAAACGAAGAGTCGATATTTAATGAAGCTGAAAATTTACCGATAATATGCGTAGCGTGACATCAATCAAGGAACGCAAGTCATCATTCCAAGATTTGCAATATTGTTCGATTTTCCGAAGCATCTCGGTCTGTGAAGGATGCTAATGCTATGTTTCTGCTATGAATTCGAAAGCTTAGATCCGCCATTTAAAAAAACTGCTAAAAGTTGATAGTTATTGAGTGCTGAGCTGATTGTACCTATCTACAAGTTAATGTCGACTGTATTAAACTAATTGAGATAGTAGCGCAGCGCTCGTGGTCTGTAAGTGGATGGGTGACCGCCAGTGGAAATTTCATCTGAGCGCTTCCGTGCTTGAAAGGGCACGTTAAATTATCGGTCCCGGCTATTCAAGTCGTTAAACCATAACGGAGGCCTTAAGGCGGCCTAAAAACTCCGTCACTAGAGTTGGCCACTGACTCATACGAACTTACTGAGATAGTAATCTAGTGTGATAAAAAACCCATAAAGAGACCACCATTTACCCGCTCTTAGCCTCATTTTATGTATGACCGTCATCTGAAAACCATCTGTCAGGCAGAAATGATTAAGCAAGGAGTACTTTATGACCATAAACTTGATATTTTTCTTAACGTTAACCTTCGTACCTAATTACCTATTTGGCAAATGCGTCATGATCTAGGTAGGTAGAAGCCAGTACATATGCACTCAAAAAAAGTACGTGAGTGTCGTTCTTCTCTCTACTTTTTTTTGTGCATTTTGCGTACAACTTTGCGCACCTTGTGCACCACTTTTCGCATTCTGCGCATCTTTTTTTTTGCGCACAACTATGCGCACCATTTTGCACAATTTGTGAAGTTATCAACGAAAACATGTTTTTTGTTTCGCCTGTGTTTTTGAAGTTATCCATTTATTCCCCGGAGACAGCGATATGTCGTGACGGTAAAATTGTCAACCTCGATACCGTCCGAAAAGGTACTTCGATCCAATAATAAATGCGCGATGTTACTCAGGTTATACAGGTATTACAGGTGTAAGTATGTATTGTATTACGGCTGGTGGCGCCTCGTAAAGAATTAAAATAAAATGCAAATGTATTGAAAGCTTATCAAGGTGAAATGACGCCGTGCCTACGAGGAACTGTACATCATTTAGATACACCTTCTACAACAAAGTAGGTAGGTACCTACATCGCATTTTCAACGTACTAGCACACCTATGGGACCGGCCGGAGTGCAATACAATACCGTTAGCCACTTACTACGCGTCACTTCACGAGTAAAAGGCAATTAGCCATCTGTCGAAGCTGTTATGCCAGATTATGCCTACCTTTGGTACTTATCTAAGACCTGGCCCTTGATTCATAATACAGCGGAATGCATTCGGTTCGGAATCGACCGACAGCACCAATCACAGTGCAAGAATTGATCCGAATTTGACGTTTCTTGCACTGTGATTGGTGGCTGTCGGTCGATTTCGAACCGAATGCGTTCCGCTGCATTATGAATCAAGGCCCTGTTACCGTAGATAGAATGCATAATTTATGTGAGTGCGTAATCTATGCTAGTGATCTTGATAATAACCGGAAATGCTAGACGAAAATCGAAACAGCATTGCGATTCTATTTTGAAAATGGAAGCGCGCCAAAATGATTTATTAGTGACGTCACGTCTATGCTCGCGCGTGAGTGTTACCAACGACGTCTATTATTTTCCCCATAATCGATGGATAACAAAATATCTAGGACCTAATGCTTGGTGGATGTATTCCATCATTTATTTTTTACTAAGTTTGTATAAAACACCGATTCAACAGATAGCATAACCTTTAGCTAGAAAAAGTTAGCAATTAGTACATAATTGATTTACACCGGTGGATACGTACGGACGCATAAAAAACCAATTCTTAGTACCTATTATCTATATACCTAAAACCTCCAATTGACATTGTTAGTTGTCAGATCTTAAGTTTATACGCAAAAAGGATATATTAAAAAAAAACTTGTAAAATTACGTTTGGGATATTTACCTGTGAAGTTTCTAGGAAATGACTGTTCAGTTTTAGCCATGGTGCACCTTTGGAATGACTGAAGTTTCTGAAATAAAACGAAAAATTGATTATTGTATTTATACAGCATAGCAACACTGACAGAGTTTGCTAAATCGCTAACCTTAGCTTTGGTGCAGTTTTGGCCAAACTTGGTGTGGGATTGGACGTACACTCAGCAAAAAATGTGGTCTACCACCCTACGGTTAAGGTTCATTTGAACGACATGAAACAACAAGGTTTATTTTACTACTATGACAGCTAGAGAAGTAAACCTTAGCGATAGTTAGATTTCACAGAAACTTTTGTCAAAGTGGTAGACCAATCTCTTTGATGACCATATCGACGGTGGAAAGGAAAAACTTCTTAAGCGCCAAAAGGGTAGTTGTGGGAAATCAAGTTTAAAGTTTTTTTTTTTGAAAAAAAATTCATAACTTTTTTGTTTTTAATGGAAAATGGATGAAACAAAAAATATTATTTAACGATAAATATTATCTAAATTATACAGCTTATTCAAAGTACTTAGCTTCCATAGAAAGCAAAATAGATGTCGCTTCAGCATAATTCACTTGAAAGTTAGTCAGGAAAAAATTGCTTATCTCCATACAATTGTATGAACCAATGAATCGAAAAATGCTTAAGAATAATAATAACCATAATGTCAGGAAGCAACAAATACTAATATTTTTTTAATCTGAAAGTCTAGTAAAGAAAAATTGCTAAGAAGTGCCTAATGTGCGTAATGCCGTTAAGAAGAAAAACTTATATATCGATACGCATTAAACCTTGTTCACGGAAAATTCGCTTAAGAACATACCTAATCGAACAAAATGTTAGTAAAAGCTACTAACTGAATAAATTAAATTACTTAGCTATCCAGTACTATGACTTATCTCTAAATTTCTATTACTTGTTTAATTATAAAAATTGCTTATTTCCTCTTCTTATGTTATAAAACCAGACTATGAGTACTAATGTGATAATTTATTGTTATAATTTACTTAACCTGTCATTTAAGTATAAATTAAAGGTAATTATCAAAATCTATTAGTCTCTCTATCTTCCTAATATTTTGAATGAATCTCATGATGTCCACAGGTAGGTTACAAATAAAAAACTAAACTAATCGAAATAGTTTTAATTATTATAGCAAAACATCCTAATATTAGGTGCAAACGAAAACAATCAAGGCAATTAACGAAAAGTTCTTTCTTCTTCAAAATTATTAATTCTTAATACTTTGTTTTATCATCTTAAATAATCACAATAGGTAGAATCTCGTAAGGTATACGTCGTACTCAAGGTAATTTATGACTTAACAACAACTTTACCTTATCTATTAAATCAGCGTCACAATTTTTTTTATATTTTAACAAACTTTTAACGAAGCTTTTATCATGTAAAATAATCACAAACATAATAGGTAGAATCTCGTAAGGTATGTCCTCAAAACAATAAATTCTCTACTTGTTTCGGGTTTCACTTTACTAGGTCCAGGACTCCCCGAAGCACGTTTAGGTTTTTTTATGCTATTCCCAGGGATTTCTTTATTGGTATCTAGTTTTCTTTTACGATCTTTAGGTTTTCCTTCGCTATTTGCAGGCAATTCTTTGGTTTCATTATGTTCTAAGGCCGTTTCCATCTCTTCCTCCAACTCCATCGTGATTGTTGAATATTCTTCTGACTTTATTTGGTCCAAACAAATTTCAATCTCATCTTCCCGAGACATGAAATTAACGGAAGAAGCATTATTATTTTGAGGGTCCAGGGTATGCGGACCGTGTGCTGCGTGTGTGACGTCGCCTACGAAGATAGGGTCCTGCAGAGGCTGATGGTCCGGGGTGTGCTGACCGTGTGCTGCGTGTGTAACGACGCCTACGAAGGTAGGGTCTTGCAGAGGCTGATGGTCCGGGGTGTGCTGACCGTGTGCTGCGTGTGTAACGACGCCTACGAAGATAGAGACTTGCAGAGGCTGATGGTCCGGGGTGTGCTGACCGTGTGCTGCGTGTGTAACGACGCCTACGAAGGTAGGGTCTTGCAGAGGCTGATGGTCCGGGGTGTGCTGACCGTGTGCTGCGTGTGTAACGACGCCTACGAAGGTAGAGACTTGCAGAGGCTGATGGTCCGGGGTGTGCTGACCGTGTGCTGCGTGTGTAACGACGCCTACGAAGGTAGAGACTTGCAGAGGCTGATGGTCCGGGGTGTGCTGACCGTGTGCTGCGTGTGTAACGACGCCTACGAAGGTAGGGTCTTGCAGAGGCTGATGGTCCGGGGTGTGCTGACCGTGTGCTGCGTGTGTAACGACGCCTACGAAGGTAGAGACTTGCAGAGGCTGATGGTCCGGGGTGTGCTGACCGTGTGCTGCGTGTGTAACGACGCCTACGAAGGTAGAGACTTGCAGAGGCTGATGGTCCGGGGTGTGCTGACCGTGTGCTGCGTGTGTAACGACGCCTACGAAGGTAGAGACTTGCAGAGGCTGATGGTCCGGGGTGTGCTGACCGTGTGCTGCGTGTGTAACGACGCCTACGAAGGTAGGGTCTTGCAGAGGCTGATGGTCCGGGGTGTGCTGACCGTGTGCTGCGTGTGTAACGACGCCTACGAAGGTAGAGACTTGCAGAGGCTGATGGTCCGGGGTGTGCTGACCGTGTGCTGCGTGTGTAACGACGCCTACGAAGGAAGGGTCCTGCAGAGGCTAATGGTCCGGGATGTGCTGACCGTGTGCTGCGTGTGTGACGTCGCCTACGAAGGTAGGGTCCTGCAGAGGCTAATGGTCCGGGGTGTGCTGACCGTGTGCTGCGTGTGTAACGACGCCTACGAAGGTAGGGTCTTGCAGAGGCTGATGGTCCGGGGTGTGCTGACCGTGTGCTGCGTGTGTAACGACGCCTACGAAGGTAGGGTCCTGCAGAGGCTAATGGTCCGGGATGTGCTGACCGTGTGCTGCGTGTGTGACGTCGCCTACGAAGGTAGGGTCCTTCATAGGCTGTCATTCCGGGGTATTCTTTGGCTTCATTATATTCTAAGTCCGTTTCCATCTCTTCCTCCAACTCGATCGTGATTGTTGAACATTCTTCAGACTTTATTTGCTCCAAACAAATTTCAATCTCATCTTCCCAAGACATGAAATTAACGGAAGAAGCATTATTATTTTGAGGGTCCAGAGTATGCGGACCGTGTACTGCGTGTGTGAAGTCGCCTACGAAGGTAGGGTCCTGCAGAGGCTGATGGTCCGGGGTGTGCTGACCGTGTGCTGCGTGTGTGAAGTCGCCTACGAAGGTAGGGTCCTTCATAGGCTGTGATTCCGGGGTATGCTGCTGACTATGCGTAACGTCGAAAAAGCCTTCCATGTAGGTAGGTTCTAGGGATACATGACGCGAAGTGCATTCGCCCAAATAATGGGCATTGTATGAATGTCCCGGTACACCTTCATAATCCGCTGTGTTTTTAAAAGTTTACCAGAATAGAAATCTTGGTTAATTTTATTCAAATCAAACACTATCATAGCAATTGAGTTCATTTTTATGAAAAATGCCCGATATCATGTCATGCATGAGTAGTAGGGTTGAGATCTGAGGTGGGATCTATCAAATATGATGCAACTTGCCAAGTGATCAAAACTAAGTACTAAAATCTACTAAGGCATTTCGACATACTAAAATATCATACTTTAGGCCTTAAATCTACTAAAAAAGTAGAAATCTACCAAAAGTGGTCATGCATGAATGAGACAGAAACATGCCAAATTAAGAGATGGGACATATTCCGACACTATCCGCGCGCACTTATAATTACGAACATGTCAAAACTTGATTGCTATTGTTACTTAGATCTAATTTTTCATCAAGAATACTTTGCCGAATATCGCTTATACGACTCACTTTGCAATAAATTATTACCTCATGTTTCTAACTGAATGATTTATCTTTATTCGAATATTTTATTTGCACTTACCCTCTAAATTGTTATAATTTTCGATAGTTAAAAACATCTTAATCGCCAAGCGCTCTCAATTTGAATGCGATCACTTTTGCTTAAGCGACAATATATTACGAATTGCAGTAATGAAAAATTGCTAACACTTAAAATATCACTAAAACGAATAAGCGCAAATTGCTAACGTGCTAGTTTTGTCCAAATCATAGAAATGAAGAAATACTTATGTTGCTGTAAAGAAACAAAAGCTAGCAGCAAAAAATCTCTTATCATCTAAATACAAAAAATGGGCCTAAAATATTGTACTTAAGCGACGTCTGCCTCAAAAACAGCAAAAAAACGTCGCTTAAGACATTGAAAATACAGATATTCCCCCATTTTTTCAAGTGCTTAAGCGCCAAAAAAGTGCTCAGATCGCCTTGAAACCAAGACTGATCGACGCAGAAAAAAAAATCCAATCCAACCATATATATAAGTCATTTTGGCCCAAATGGCGCTTAAGAAGTTTTTCCTTTCCACCGTCGATATGGTCACCTACCTAGGTAATTGATGTACGTATATACGTACGTACATCAATTACCTTTTACAATTGGGAAATTACTATCCATACTAATATTATAATTGTAAAGTAGTTCTGTCTGTCTGTCTGTCTGTTTATTACGCTTTCACGCCCAAACCGCTGAACAGATTAAGCTGAAATTTGGCATAGATAAAGGTTGTATCCCTGGGACTAAGGTTGCTACTTTTTATCCCGAAAAAATTAAAAAATCGGGAGCGCAGCTAGTTAAATAATAAAATAGTAAAAGTAAGTAGGTAAAAATGTTGCTGTACTACAATAATACACATTGCCTGATGCTATTATATTTAAAGTAAATCATCTATATATGTAAATAGGTAAGTAGATCAAAAATAAAAATAATTATTCGGCAAAAACTGACAGTAACCCCATTACACATCGTATGACAATTTAATTATTTATGATGTTAATCGACGATAAAACGGGGGCATACTGAGATACATTATTATTATTTTGTAGTAGAAAGTACAGTTCTTCCAACGGATCTAGGCATTCGTGAAGTTAGCCGTTTTTCTGTGCAGTAAACGCTTTTTCATACAAAATTGTGTTCTGCGCAGACAAACGGCTAACTTCACGAATGCCTAGATCCGTTGGAGGAACTGTACCTACTTTTTGCTATCCAATAAAAAATGCGTACTATCGGATCAGTAAGCAAGCACAGGCGCAAGAGTCGAATTATGTTCTATCAAATGAAATCGACAGCTGAACGAGACAGGCGAGAAAGTAAAACGACAGCTAAATTTTGCGATACACTCAATGCGGGTGTGTGTACCTACAAGCTCATAAACAAACTGTGACTAGATTATCCATACTATCCATACTTCATACTAATATTGTAAATGTGAAAGTAACTCTGTCTGTCTGTCTGTTTGATACGCTTTCACGCCCAAACCGCTCCCGAGGGACCGCGGGTCACACCGCGGGAGCGCAGCTAGTAAAAGTATAAATCTTGGCTATTTGAAGTTTCACGGTTAAAACAAATAGACTGTAATAGCGAGCCATCCGAATATGTGACTGCTGTACAGTCACTATGTCACATTTCCGGGACAGATGTAACCTGTGGATGTATCTGTGTCAGATGATAGAGATTTTGAATAAAGAAATTGCGTTTAATAATCACACATTACACTCGCAAAGTTCATTAGCTATTTTTGGAATCGTTTTTTTTAACCATAAAACATAATTATAATGTTGCCGATATTATAAAATTACCCGTTAATCGTCGAGACGTTTTGCAGCGATCACTCGGCGCCAGTCTGTAACGGATCGAGGCGACGCCTTTTACGGTTCAGAAGTGAAAAAGGTGCCTACTCAAGTTATAATTAGCAACGATAGATGAGCATAATAACATGATGTTTGTAGTACTGATAGATTAATTGATATTTTACTTTAGATTTTTTTACAAAATATTTGTTGAATATTGTTTTTATTGTAACTACAATTAAATGTATATATATAAAACTAAAAGTTCACTCACAGTTATTGGGGAGTCTATAACGACAAGCGCGGCGATCCGCAGATTCGCACAATCTATTTCGGTAGGACATCGATTCAAGGTTTTATATAACGTCAGTCATTGTGTAGGTACTTCTACACATTTAACACCATGAACAATGTACAGCTACATAATAATGGCAGAATAAATAACTCGTAATGGAATTGCCTATGTATGGCAACATTGGTTCAAAATTTTTGGAATACAGTGGGTGTATTCACAATGGTATGTAGCAAAAAGTTTCACTTTAAACAGTCAATACTTGCTCTTTTGTAGGTATAGGTGCCTGGGATTAGCATAGTTCAAGCGTATGTTTTACGTCAATTGTGTAAAGTGGAAAAGTAAATACCTAAGTAGGTATGTACGTACCTATATGCAAATTACCCGTCACGATTAACACAATTTAACCTATTAGAGTTACATTTTAAATACCTAACTACGGATGGAATAATGCTTTTGTTCAATTCGAATCGAAGCTTACTGCAAAAACGATTAAGAAAAAAACAATAGGTCTGTGTTTAATTGAAGCTGAATTCAAGTAGTAATAGTTCTTCCTACAGATCTAGGCATTCGTGAAGTTTTTCTGCGCTTTTTCATACAAAATTGTGTTCTGCGCAGACAAACGGCTAACTTCACGAATGCCTAGATCCGTTGGAAGAACTGTACATAGGTAATTTCCTTGTGAAGTTCCGTAGTAGGTACTTATCTTTATTTTGAACTAGCTGCGCCCCGCGGTGCTACCCGCGGTCCCTCGGGATTTTTTCATTTTTTCGAGATAAAAAGTAGCCTATGTCCTTCCCTGGAATAAAACCTTTAACTATGCCGAATTTCAGCTTAATCTGTTCAGCGGTTTGGGCGTGAAAGCGTAACAAACAGACAGACAGACAGACAGAGTTACTTTCACATTTATAATATTAGTATGGATTTGAATATCGGTCGCTAGACGCCAGTTTTGTAGCTACGAAGTTTTTAGCTAGTGAATAATAATGCCTATAGGTGATCAAAAAAAAAAACTAAAAACAATACGCACAACCAATCTTTATCTCTCTGAAGTAGTTGCGCAGGCAGCCTTCTGCGCAGCGCAGAACTCAATTTTGATGGCGCCTAAAAAACGACAGCGTTGCATAGCTGCCTCGCTCACTCGCTTAGTTTGTTGCATCGTGCTATCTCGCTTACTCTACCAAACCGGCGCAATCGCTTAGTGCACCTAACTTCAGAGAGACAAAGATCGGTTGTGCGTATTAGACCTATCTAACGTTTGGCCTGTATGAGGGCGGGATTACCTGCAAATTAATCATGTAGTAATGGAAATTCAATTTTACTTCTTAGCTGCAGAGTGTTTTGTAATCTACTATCAACCTATACCTACAAGGTTTGAGTCTCCCCTTCGACAAACAGTTTGCAAAATAAATCTTCCATGTCTGTAAACACGTGGTTTGAAATTGCCAATGGGTAGGTAAAGTAGGTATGGTATTACCTAATACCTACCTTACCTACCTACTGACACGTGCTTGAATTAATGAATACCTACCCGTCTGGGTAGGTAACTACTAGTGCTGCCATGATAGGTAGGTATTTTATGTTTTCCATTCGAAAATGTTAATTTAAAACCTAGGTGTATTAGAGGGGTAGGTATGATAATTTTGACAGCTAAGTACAGTCAGCAACGGAAGTCAATTAACAGCATGACTTAATGAGAAGCCAATCCTTTTCGACTTCTAATAAAAAAATGAAATTATTTTGGACTGAGCCATAGTTTTTAGAATTTAGAATTGTTTTCAAAATTGTGGCTTTGATGACATAGTACCTATACAATATTATTAACTCTTAGCTTTCATCCAATTTTTAATCAATTTACTTTGTTATTTTACAACAATAATAAACTCAATCAGTCCAGCAAGCCAAAATCACCAAATAAGCCGGAACGGAACACACATTGTCATTGTCATCGGCTTCTATCGTCGAGTTGCCAACCAAAGAGTATAGTTGCCAGCAAAATGTTAATCGACTTTCGTTGCTGGCTGTACCTGTACCAATCTTGTACAGTTAGCTCAACGGATCCAGGCATTCGTGAAGTTAGCCGTTTGTCTGCGCAGAACAAAATTTTGTATAAAAAATCGGTCACTGCGCAGACAAAAGGCAAACTTCACGAATGCCTAGATCCGTTGGGCGAACTGTACTACACTAACCATAAAAAAAACTGAAAAATTATATTATGTACTACAGACAGACCTACAAATTATGTTTATCTAAGATACCTACACCATTATTGTACAAATTTTGGCAAATTTAAAAACTCTGGTAACCCCCTAGGCTAATGTAGGTAGGTAGGAACAGAATACAATGTTGTAGAAGAAGTGCATGAGAATAATTATAACATAATTAATACGATTAAAAATTATACCAATAGAAACGCGAGTAACAAACCTTTGAACATAAATAGAGGCTAGGTGTTTTCAACAATGAAAGTGTAGGTATAAATACAGATAGGTACCTATAGGTAGTGAGGTATGGTAGGTACAGTTCTTCCAAAGGATCTAGGCATTCGTGAAGTTAGCCGTTTGTCTGCTCAGAACACAATTTTGTATGAAAAGCCATCACTGTGCAGACAAACGGCTAACTTCACGAATGCCTAGATGGCGAAGTGTACAATCCGATCCGTCTAGTGGGAACCCTTTTACACTTTTTTTTAAAACCTACTAAAAATACTAAAATATAATAGACATTTTATTTTAGCCTCTCTTTACTAGACTTGGACACCAAGTGAAGCGAGTGTTGTGTTTCTGCTTTTATTAGGTACAAGTTACGGCAACTGATGCGGTTGGCAACAACGGAACAGCTGTTTTCCACTAAGGGAACAGAAGGATCCAGTTTTTATAGCTATGTATGTAGGTAGAATACTACATAGGAAATCATGCTAGCGATTTATACCTATTATTAAAAATAAATTGATATTTAGGGTCTCGTAGTAGCCTGAATATTTTCATTCGGTCTTCGCCAAACGGATCTAGGCATTCGTGAAGTTAGCCGTTTGTCTGCGCAGAACACAATTTTGTATGAAAAAGCGTTCACTGCGCAGACAAACGGCTAACTTCACGAATGCCTAGATCCGTTGGGCGAACTGTATAGAATGCCGCAAAGTTGAGGTTAGAATATCTCGAAAAATTCAAACTTACCGACTTATAAAACTAAAATAAATTATTGTAACACTGTAACTACTTAAATATAACTAACACACAATAAGCTTTCACTCTGTATACTATTTAAACGTATTCGACGCGGTTTTATTTATATTAAAAATATAAATTAACTACGACACGACAATGCGGAGCCGAGATAGACGCACACCTAGCACCGGCAAGCGCAGAAACCCGACTAACGCGACGCGACGCGACCCCGGACCCGACCGACACCACGCGACCATCAATTCGAGAGTACAAAAAAAATGTTCGTGTGGAAAACGTTCCGTTTCTAAATAGGTAACAATAATTCTTAAAAATAATAATGTACTTTGATATCTATCAGTATCCAAACAATTGCTAGGTAAATTGTAGTATATACTTAATATCTACCGAAATAAAGTTGTAAAAATTATGGCGCGAATAGTTGACACTGACATAGTTTAGACATCCGCATTCGTTTTTTTTTTTAATTCTATGGTAATTTTTTGACAGTTCACAGATATCCCGTAGGGATGCCGCTACTTTGCATTTTATAGTAGTACCTCTTTATTCATATGAAACGTAGTATGTACCTTGAACAATCGGCAATACCTCAGGCAGTACCGTTATTTAAAATTGTAAGTGGGTAGTTCCTAATTATAAGACTTAACCAAATTGTCTTTTACCCAGTATCAAAGACTACCCTCATTTATATCTTCAACATTAATTTAACGATCTTTTTACGTAATCACTCGGGCTCGGTCAATCAAAACGTGAAGTTATTTCTGGTACCTATACAAAAAGATAGTTTTTACAAAGTTTTTACGAAATATTTACATTGGACAAACAATTTTATTTATTGAATAACTGATTGATAATTATTTAAATTGACTTATTAATTTATTTATAAATAATAAAAACCGCAATGGCGTCTAAGAGTAACTTTTTAACCGTAAAAACGCAACTTACTGAATTCAAAGGCAACTCGGACAAGGATACAATGAGTGAGGTATGTATTCTGTTATTGTGATCTGCAAATCGCTATTTTGAATTCTAACAGTACAGTAGATTCTGTCTAAGTGTATTTTGTAGTAAGTAGGTAGGTAATAGGAATATGTATGCACCTTGTGGTCATGTCACATTATAATTAAGTACAAAATATTATTGATGAGAAGGTAGATACTTCTATAATGATGAGGCGTCTGAGAAGTAAAAGCTATGTTGCATCAAAAATATTTTTCTAGGCTTCCGAGAGTGGGACGAGCAACTCGGTGACGTCAGCAGAAGACTTACAGAAGTTAGCAGTGATTCTCGGGTTGAACAGTGCCGAAGATGTGTACCAAGAACGATTTCGCGTTGATAGGCGTCGTTTGGAAGCAATGCTTGCTGGTATGTACCTTCCACAATATTGTTTTTATTTACACAGTTGATATTAGGTATATATACCTATCTACTAAAGATACCTACTTTACCCTAGTACGAGTAACTATATTTTAATAATGTAGGCCATACTGCACTATTTACATAGTAGGTATATATAATAGGTGTATTTGTTCTAACAACTACGACTATCTGTATCTACCGGTTGTACGGTTAAATAAATAAATAAATAATGCTGGACATTTTCACACAGCATCATCTAGCCCCAAACTAAGCAAAGATAAATGTTCCTTATTTATTTTTATTTACGTAAGTACCTACTTTTAGAGGTAAGTACCTAGAGTAGGTACCTACTTATTTACTTAATTAAAGTTACCTAGTTATCTTGCAAGAAATATAACCAAACCTTTTACTTCTTACTTTACAGATAACTTAGACGAAACACAAACTGCACAAGCATTCTTTCATCGGGTAAGATAAAAACTTAAAGCCTCATAAAATTCCTACCGAAAAATATAATTCACAACATTATATTTTTTTCAGGTTATGACTGAAACAAACACTCTGATAAATTGGCCGGCCCGCCTCAAGATTGGAGCGCGTTCGAAAAAAGGTATTGAAATTATGTCCTACGTGTGCAAGTGCTAACACCGCTTTTCAAAAATTTGACAGTTACGGGCGGGGCGCGGGGGTATTTTGGCGGGATGGCTATGGCGCCAAGGAGACTGGCGCAACGGCGCCAGCCTGGCGGATTTTTTGAATTTTGTGAAAATTAGGACGCGCGTCAGTTTCATTGTCCGCAAAAAATCAATCTATTTTTTATTACTACAGCCTTTTAAATGAAGTAACAATGGTTTTTACAGAAAATAACTATGATGGATTGTATGATGTTATCAAAGAAATTCGAAGTAACAAGTTTAGCGATTTTTATAAAGTTTTTGGTGAGTTTTCGGTAAAAGTTGGTGGCGTTAATAATAAATGTTATGGCTAGTTAAATAATTGTATCAATATTGTTTAGATCCACACGTAAGAGTGGCTGGCCGACCTGATGATGTGAAATTGGCTCGAGAGAAAATTATGCAGTTGTTGGATACACGGGTAAGTAATAATGTGTACTTTCCTAGAATCTATGAACTTTGCTCTTGTAAGGTTTTGTTGATGTAGGTATCTTACCTACCTAGAGTAAGCGCAACGGATCTGTAGCTCTCTGAAGTTAGGTGCAAATGATGATTGCGCAGGTTTGGTAGAACAAGATAACACGATTTTAGGCGTCATCAAAAATGGATTCTGCGCAGCTACTTCAGAGAGTTGGTACACCCCGACCAGCTAAAGAACGATTGTGCGTATTGCCTAGCTACCACCTCAAATATAATACCTACCTACTAATGCTGTGCTGGCAGTGCTGGCTGAGTAGGTAGGTAACTAATTAATTTTAGATAAGTTTGTTTGCATAATTGACTATTTCATTATTATGAAAAGCGTACATTATCTTATGTTTTTCTGTGGACACCTGTACAGCTGGCCTTTAGATTAGTGGAATAAATCATCAGGAGGCAACCTATGCTTCCAATCAACTCAACAGGACGCTGGCACCGTAGTGCCTGGGACATCATTTGAGATGGTTTAGGCTTGCCCAGCACCAAAACCATCCTCTCAGCCTATTAGGCCTTGTTCACAGGAAATACAACCTCGTGTGGAGCTGACTAAGCTGCGGGTTTCCTCACGATGTTTTCCTTCACGTGTTATGCGCATATAAATTTTACGAAACGAAAAATTCATTACATAATATAAAGCTTTGCACTTTAACACGAGCTCTTAACGGTGAAGGAAAACATGTGAGGAAACCCGCAGCTTAGTCAGCTCCACACGTATTGACGTCGTCTTTCCTGTGGGCGGCTGATTAAGCTGAGAGGATGGTTTAGGTGCTGGGCAAGCCTATTCCATCTCAAACAATGTCCCAAGCACTGCAGCGTCCCGTTGAGTGTAGGCATGGATTGCCTCCTGACGCTGTATCATCTAATATACGAGTAGATCTAAGGCCTAAGAGAGAGCAATCCGAATTAGGTTTGAGTTCGAATCGCTTTCCATTAAAATAGCTTTAAAGATGATCCGAAGGGAAACATCGTGCGGAATAGGTAATAAAGCACGGTTGTGCGGGGGGATGGTCACCAATCACCTAGTTTTAAGACGTTTCAAAGTGATCCCAGCGGTCCTACTGAATAAATGCTTTTTGACTTTGACTTTGACTTTGAATGATAATTTTATAATACTACTAGCTGCGCTCCCGCGGTGTGACCCGCGGTCCCTCGGGATTTTTTAATTTTTTCGGGATAAAAAGTAGCCTATGTCCTTCCCTGGGATACAATCTTTAACTATGCCAAATTTCAGCTTAATCTGTTCAGCGGTTTGGGCGTGAAAGCGTAACAAACAGACAGACAGACAGAGTTACTTTCACATTTATAATATTAGTATGGATGTGGTCGACTCGACACTAGGTATAAGCGATAACAAAATTACGAATATTCTTTGGAGAGCTATAGGTTTAAATACGAAATAAAATTGTAGATATTGTAATTTCTTTCACAGAGCAACCGAGTCACGATGAAGATCGATGTCAGCTACACAGATCATTCCCACATCATTGGAAAGGTGAGCTTAGCTTAAAATTATTTTACATAATCTATTGCTATTGGCAGCGCACTTGTCACTTACAGTTCGCTCAACGGATCTAGGCATTCGTGAAGTTAGCCGTTTGTCTGCGCAGGCAGAACACAATTTTGTATGAAAAAGCGTTCACTGCGCAGACAAACGGCTAACTTCACGAATGCCTAGATCCTTTGGGTGCACTGTACGAATATATCTTACATAAAGTATATTTTTGAAGTGAAAACTTCTTTAGGCGCGTTGGGCATTTTTGATAAGATGAGAATACATTCTTGGATTCGCCTCGAAAAGGTCACTTGCGAGTCCCGTGACTGCTCACCGACACCTACCAGTAGCGGCATCCAGTTCTGTACTCGGTAAATTTTTACGGCAGTATTTTACATTTCTAAAAGCTCATTTTATAACTAAACGGATGAATAAAAATGCATAAAATTCTTAAAATTTAATAGTGGCAGTCAGATGACTGCCAGTGGCATTGTCATCTGAGCGATTCCGTGCTTCGGAGGGCACGTTAAACTGTCGGTCCCGGCTATTTAAGTCGTTAAGCCATGACGGAGGCCTTAAGGCGGCCTTAAAACTCCGTCACCAGAGTTGGCCACTGACTCATACGAACTTACTTTAGGTATTGCTTAGAGGTAAAGTTGTTCTATCATGCTAGACTTTATAATGAGGGTAGGTAGGTACCTATACTACTATCTCTATGACCTATACTACCTATCTACTATAAATAAAATAATATAATAAAATAAATAATGCTGGACTTTCCACACAGCATCATCTTGCCCCAAAGTAAGCAGAGCTTGTGTTATGGGTACTACATGACTGATATACTACTTATATACTTTTTGTTTGTAAATACATACATAATTATACATAGAAACACCCAGACCCGAGACAAATATTTGTAGATCATATAAACATTGGTCCCGGCGCGGGGATCGAACCCGCAACCTTTTGCGTCGCAGGCGGACTTTCGCCCACTGCGCTACAGAGGTCGTAAGTACTAAAAACTTGGAAGTAAGATGGCGCTCCTAATCATTATGCATGTAAAACTGCGGGTAGACTAGGTATTTACTACGGCCCCTATTAACTAAGTACTTAATATGTAACCTGTAATTGTCTGTAGGTAGGTAATGCCCAACTTGTAAACATTTTACTACTGGGCTGACCTACTTTACATTCTAGGAAGTAGGTCTAATCAGCTACAAAAATAAATAACTGGCCGAATCAATAAGTACCTACAGTTCGCCCAACGGATCTAGGCATTCGTGAAGTTAGACGTTTCTCTGCGCAGTGACCGCTGTTTCATACAAAATTGTGTTCTGCGCAGACAAACGGCTAACTTAACGAATGCCCAGATCCGTTGGGCGAACTGTACGTACTTAGGTAGGTACTTAGATTTCCCGTGGGATAAATCATTTAAGTACAAAGGAGTCGCACAAAACTAGATTAAAAACCGGCCAAGTGCGAGTCGGACTCGCGCTCATCATGCCCATTTCTCACATTATGTGGGGTCGGTACAACATGTGTTCTTCTTCCATTCTCCTCTATCAGCCGTCATCTCAACACTCACTCCTTTCTTACTCATGTCATCCTTCACACAATCCATCCATCTTTTTTTTGGCCTACCTCTACTCGTAAATCCATCAACATTCATACCAAGCACGAAGGGTTACAACTACATATAACTATTTTTAACAAATAATAACTATACTAAAAATTACATTAAGTTATACTGATTGTCCCCGCACGAGGTGTAAATCTGTATCGCAGGAAACCGAGTTGTACAAACAAGGGATTACCTTTAATGATAATAATGATAATGATAATGAAAGCCTTTACTAACAATCTTATATCTAAGTTACATTTCCTCTTAGTTCTACTTAATATTATGTACCTACTTATACAGTTTAGGAATAGATACATAATTTTAATAGACACCGGTTTCTCAATTGTCTTGCTTTTCAGCATAGGCCTCCCCAAGAGTTCTCCATAGAGATCTATCTCCTGCCTTTCTAGGGATTACCTTTAAGCAAAACTAAATCATTCCGTACCATCCGTACCATTAGGTATCAATAAAAACGGTAAAAAAATCACGTTTGTTGATATTTTATTCTGTTTTTTAGTAAGTATTTGTTGTTAGAGCGGCAACAGAAATACATCATCTGTAAAAATTTCAACTGTCTAAACTATCACGGTTCATGAGATACAGCGTGACAGACGAACGGACAGACAGACAGCGAAGTCTTAGAATAGGGTCCCGTTTTACCCTTTGGGTACGGAACCCTAAAAATAATGAAAAAGCAACTATAGACTTTAAATTCTGAAACTGTCTGGACTCTCACACCTTTACTGTCTGGACTTTCACAATGACGTAACTTGAGTTATATTCCTTCCCAGGGAGGGTTGACAATAAAGCGCGTGATGGAGGAAACCGGCTGCCACATCCACTTCCCAGACTCTAATCGCACCAGCACTGTGGAGAAGAGTAACCAGGTCTCCATCGCGGGGGATATGGAAAGAGTGGAACGCGCCCGGGCCAGGGTCAGGGTAAGAAGGCTTTCACTGTTAGAACCCAGTAAGAATCCATCGTCACCATGTTTTTCTGTCAAAATATGATCACCACAGACATCAGAATTCATCTGTGCACTATGCTTGTAGGTAGGTTAGGTAACTACTCTCAAACGGTGAAGGAAAACATCATCGTGTCGAATCCTTTCACCACACGAGTTCGAAAGAACTAGTGACACGACCAGAACCATGTAGTAGGTCAGTTTGGTCGTAAGAAACGAAATAAGAACTCCGGTATGTGTTACAGCTACAAAATCAACGCAAGCCTTTAAATTAAAGCTAAAAAATGGCTTATCGAGCGGGCCTTTTATAGAGTGGACGAATTTTTCAACAGTTGTGTCTGTACAATATAAATTTGTAGAATATTTAATTAATATATTTATATAATTGTTAAATTAAATAGATTATTATCTTTTACTATGTATTTAGGTATACATTTTTGCAATTTAATTTATGACATGTAACTATAACGTTATCAATAAAATATCTGAATCTGAATCTGAATCTGGCAGGTATATAACAACGCTCATAAAGGTTATGAGCTTACCTTCAGACGTTTCTATTAAAAAGTTTGTACCTACATAACAGGTAAAATATTTTCCAGCAATTTTTAACTTTTACCGTACTTATAAAGCACAGAGCGGGCAGACCAGCAAGGTGGGTGGATGATATAGAGGCCATTGAGGGAAAGATATGGATGAGATCAGCTCAGTAGCCTTATTGTGTAATTCAACTGGCAATGGACATGGGCTTCATTTTGACATTTGAAACCCATTCTGGACTTCAATTGACATTTTCCTATTATGTGATTGGTTGAGCTCTATTGACAACAAGTCGCAGAAGCCATTAACCAAGAAACTGAAACTGAGCTCTATTGGGATGACAAATGGGAATGGATTTCAAGTTAGGCAATAAGGCTGCCGGTTAGGACTGATTAGAGTGGCGTTTGAGGAAGGAGGCTTATGTCCAGCAGTGGGATTTGAGCTGCCAATAATGATGACTTTACCTAACGTATCTATGCATTCATCTTTTATTTAAAATCAAAGCAATCACCATTGATTGTTATATTCATTCACTTTTCTCTAGGCGCTGACTCCGCTAGTGTTCTGCTTCGAGCTGCCGATAGTGGCGCCCTCTCAGCCACTTCCCGACATCACTTCGCCGTATGTGCTGCAGATACAGGAACAGTATAATGTACAGGTAAGAACGTTCCATTAACCTACCTAAAAAAAAGCAAGGCACCATAATCAACATTACACGTCAGATTCTTTTCGTCGAATACTACCATGACTGTGTGAACTAACCACCAATATTTGAAAATTTACGTACTTACTTATCATAGAAATAAAAGAGCCGTGTTGGTCGAATGGGGTTGTGCCTCGACTTTCAATCCGAAGGTCGTGGGTTCGAATCCCGGCCGTGCATCACTGGATTTTTCGTTTCGAAAAATGTATATGCGCTATAACACGAGCTCAAAACGGTGAAGGAAAACATCGTGAGAAAACCCGCAGCTTAGTCAGCTCCACACGTATTGACGTCGTCTTTCCTGTGGACGGTTGATTAAGCTGAGAGGATGGTTTAGGTGCTGGGCAAGCCTATTCCATCTCAAACAATGTCCCAGGCACTACAGCGTCCCGTTAAGTGTAGGCATAGGTTGCCTCCTGACGCTGTATAAATCATCTAATATAGATGTAAAGGCCTAAGTTTATCATAGAAATAAATCAGTATTTTTTTGACATCGATAGCACGTGAGCTGAATCCTAAGATGAATTGACTAAATTCAATGCCATTTATTTTAATAAGTTATTCCATGTCTTTGCATTGAAAAAATGGTCAATGCCGCTCTTTTCATCTCCTTGCCAAAAAAGTGAAACATGTTTGTTATACCATGCATAAAGGTTTAGGTAGGTATAAAATTATATTGTCTGTGGTATAAAGTTTATAATGACAGACTGATGAGAGCTGAGAGCTTTCAAACTTGGGATCCATCCTCCTTCATCTAAAAAAGTAAGGTAGGGTAGGTACCTACCTTAACTTTTGGAACTAGGTGATTATCGGGAGGCAGTTAGGCAAAGTTGAACCATTAAGGGATTTTATATGAAGTTGTTCTTAATTCAATTCCTTGGAGAGTCCAAGGAATTGAATTAAAACATAAAAAAAACTAAGTTACGGAATATTCACCATGATCATGATATATTCACCATGATCATGATATATTTACCCGATATTACTGTTATAGTATATTTCATGTAGGAACGTATCCCTGACACATAGAACTTTTACGTTTCACGCTGTACAACAATGAACATTTTTGAAATAAATGAAATCTAGTTATAATACTAAGGGTACAACTAAAATAAAAAGGATTTAGCCTATTAACTTTCTGATAATTTCATAAATTAACATAAAAGAGCCATGTCACGGAACCGTTAATCTATAAAACATTTTTGAAAAAAAAAAATTGAACCGACTTCACAGAACACAAACAGAAGAACCTTCTACACACTAAAAAGAGAAAAATAAGAATATAATTTGAAGTCGGTGCCAACTATTCATTTACATCTAAGAAATTCAAAAGAACTTGGGTGCAAAATTGTATCCTGGTACGCTATCGCTCGATTTCTTTTTTTGATAGGTACTTAATCGTATTCACTTGGCACCGACTTCAAATTATATTCTTATTTTTCTCTTTTTAGTGTGTAGAAGGTTCTTCTGTTTGTGTTCTGTGAAGTCGGTTCAATTTTTTTTTTTCAAAAATGTTTTATTTTTCACTTTTTAGTGTAAGTAAATAAATACTGTGTAAATAAAAGTGTATGTGTAAATAATATAGTAAGCTACGAGTACATTAAGACTTTGCTTATCGTAGCTTAAGTAGGAAAGGATAAGAGAAGTCATGGGCAGACCTACTAAAGGACACACCGGAGTTCAGCAAGGGGGAAAACTATCAATCCATAAGGAAAAGAAAATATTTTGGACTACCTCGGGTGTAATACCCTTTCAAACTATTTAATGTTTGACTCAGATTGTGAGTCAGGGTGTGTTGTGTAGTGAGAATGAGGTTTTTTGAATGTTACGGGAAAACTGTCAATCCCTCAGGAAAAAAAATATATGGCGCCACCTTGAGAGTGTGTCCTTTACACTTTCTAACAAAAAAAAATTTGGAAATCGGTCCACAATTTTCTTAAAGTTCAGTGATTGTTTTAGTTTTACGGGAAAACTATTAATCCCTCAGGAAAAAAAAATATATGGCGCCACTTTGAGAGTATACCTCTTTCTAACAAAAAAAAATTTTGGAAATCGGGCCACAATTTTCTAAAAGTTCAGTGATTGGTTTAGTTTTACGGGAAAACTATTAATCCCTCAGGAATAAAATTTATATGGGACCACTATAAGAGTATACCCTTTCAAACAAAAAAAAAATTTTGGAAATCGGTCCACAACTGACGGAAATATCGGTGAACATACATAAAAAAAAAACATACATACAGCCGAACATATAACCTCCTCCTTTTTTTGAAGTCGGTTAATGAACCGTTCCTATGTGAAAAGGACTATAAGCTGCTTATTATAAAAACGTAAAACCTTGGTTGAACCCCATGTTAACACATGTCAAAACACAACTGTTAACACAAAAAAGCGTTCTATGTACAAGTATTTAAATATCGTTTTTCTAGGGACAGTTTATTAGTTAGACTTTGGTCTAAACTCGGCTCATTTTCTTGTAATAAGCCCCATGTTTCATGATTACTTTAGAAACGTCTTTCCAATTCTTAGGTAATGCTGCGTAACCGTCCGAAGCTGCACGCGAATTTGCTCGTCGTGAAGGGAGTGCAATGGGAGGTGCAGGCCACCATGGAGGCCACGTCCCTTCTCATGCAATACATGTGTGGGAGCCTGGCTAGCCACACACACGTGCAGATGTCACTTGAGATATCGCCCATGCATCACAACGTCGTCGTGGGTCATGGAGCTGAACAGTTGAAGGTATGTGCTAGAAGTAGAAGTGCAGTAAATTATACATAGTTACACAATAGACTTATTTACTAAAGTAAATTATATGAGTTCGTACATAATTATCAATTTTAAAGGTAATGAATAAGTAACATACTTTTATATAATGTGAGTGCATTAGGTAGGTAATAGGTATTATAATTAAGTAATAAGCTTCGAGTGTTCTTGAAGTGGCAACTAATAAGATATTTTGTTGATTGAATATCAATTTACAGCCTAAACCATGAAACGAGGAAGAATATCTGGAAGAAATCGCCTTGAGCGATAAGACCGACGATTGTATGACATTACTCTTGAAACTTAGCATATTATATTTATCTCATGTTCTTATTTTTTCTATTCTATTTTTTTAGTGATAGTAGCACTAAAAATGAATCGGAAAGCAAAATAAGTAAAATAAACCAAGGTAAGGAAAATACCACGTAAGAAGCAGCGGGCGTTCCGCTAGTAAAATATGAAATAGCCCAAACAGAGTAGGGGGGGGGGAGAGTGTAAGTAGTAGGTATATCTACCTAAGTACCTATAAATAGAAAAGGCTAAGGAGCTAGTGACATGAGGTCAGAGAGTCGGGAGGCAGTTTAAAGTACATTCACATAGAAAATGAATTTAACCTCACCAGGTGATAATGAAAGGCACGAAGACGCAGATAATGTTCCCGGACGCGGACGACCCCAACATTCCAGTCATCCGTAAGAGTTGCGTCACCATCACCGGACAGATCAAAGATGTATATACGGCGAGGCAGCAGTTGGTTGTAAGTTAACTTATGTACATACATTTAGTCATTTCTCTTACTCTTGTCTGCTTACTTTGGGGCTAGATGATGCTGTGTGGAAAGTTCAGCATTATTTATTTATTTATTTTATTTATTTATTTATTTATTTATTTATTTATTAGGTACAGTTATGAGTTATGAGGAGGGATGAAAACCATGTTACCCAAAGAGTTATGAAGATGAGTGTGACTGGGTAGCAAGAGGAAGGCCGAAGAAGAAGTGGTTGGATTGTGTGAGAGAGGATATGAATGTAAAAGGAGTGGATGCACAATTGACGAGTGATAGGAGCGAGTGGAAGAAGAAGACATGTTGTGCCGACCTCACTTAGCGTGGGATAAGGTCAGGGAGATGATGATGATTTATTAGGTACAGTTATTTACTTATCTAAGGCGTTAACCTAGTGAGATCTTAACTTAACTATAGAGAGGCACAAGTGGTACAAAATACAAACAAAAATAAGAGCTCTTAATCTCTATATATAAAAATGAATCCCTATTTTCCTTGGTCACGGCATCACGCGTGAACGGCTGGACCGATTTCACTATTTTTTTAGGGTATCATTTAAGCTATCACCAATTTAATTAGTTTTGTGTTTCTTAAATAATAGGGTTTGTCCTCAAAATAGTAGATCTGTCACCAAAATGTAGTCACCAAACAATGCAAAATCAATTCCACAATAAATCACCTAAAATCCTGAGATATAAGGTCTAGTACCAAATAAATGTTTTTGTATGTATTATAATAGGTGTGTCCTAATAAGTATTTAAGCAAACTAACAGGACAGTACAACAGGAGCAAGTCGGTTCTAGCACTCGCCGGCCGCTACCGCGGCACGCTTCGCTCGGCTTGTGTGTGGTTTTTCACCACACACCTAACCGCTCGTCGCTTCGCTCCTCGCAACCTATGCTATAGGTCTGTTAGCCTACTAGTAGGTAATACAAGAAGCACATTCGCATATACATACCTGGGAACAATTTTTGTTTATCTGAGAACGAAAATATTTCGTGGCGATAGATATATTTATTAGGTGATACAACTTGATGACAAATATAAATTTTGGTGATAGAAAATATAGTTCCCTTTTTTTTTAGTTGTGTTTGTTATTGTTGTTGTGTATGTCTGGCACTTCAAAATGAAATAAGAACGTTACTTAAAATTTCCACCAACAGGGCAGCCTACCCCTGGTGGTGATATTCGACGTGGCGGACGAGTCTTGTCGCATCGAAAACGACGCAGCCGCGGCATTGATGCACAAATACAACGTGTTCATTAACATCCGCCGGAAACCGAAGCAGGGGATCGCTTCTATCGTGATTAAGGGCATTGAGAGGTGTGCTGGTAAGGAAATTGAACTCTTAACTACTATTTCTATAATCTATAATATGTATATGGTCGTGGATTCGAATCCCAGCTGTGCATCAATGGATTTTTCGTTTCGTAAAATTTATAAGCGCTTTAACACGAGCTCAACGGTGAAGGAAAACATCGTGAGGAAACCCGCAGCTCAGTCAGCTCCACACGTATTGACGTCGTCTTTCCTGTGGGCGGCTGATTAAGCTGAGAGGATGGTTTAGGTGCTGGGGCAAGCCTATTCCATCTCAAACAATGTCCCAGGCACTGCAGCGTCCCGTTAAGTGTAGGCATAGGTTGCCTCCTGACGCTGTTTAAATCATCTATCTATTAAAAAAAAGGCCTAAGTTTTTTTAGTCTATACCTACATAGTATTTATTTTTCTCTATGTTATTTACCTACCTTTTTTTGCTGCGACTGACGCGACGTTTTCAATTGTACCATCAACCTAGCCGATACATTTACACTCAATCGATGCTATGGTTAAAATTATGAGGGAGCTCATATTTTGCCGATTTTCGCCGTGTGTGACATCTATGGATGACTCGTTACATTACTACAAACCGGCAATGACGTGGATTCAAGTCACGCATACTACGTTCAAATTTTGTCTACTAAAAAGTCATAAAAAGATCGTTATCTGATAGTTAATTTCTTAATAATATAACAGGCTTTACCAATGAATTTCTTCCACAGGTGACATCTACGAAGCCCGTCGCGAGCTTCTCGGAGGAAAGGAACCGGTCATAACCGCAGAAGTGCCTGAATCATACAACATTCCATCCATCACCGGCTCATCTGTCCCCAATTTCGGGGTCTTTAACCCTTTCTCCCCTTCGCACACGAACATCCAAACCTCCCCATGCTCCCCTTACATAGGGAATATGAACGTGAACTTCGATATGGGTAGTCCTATGTTTGCGCATAACCCGCCTACCCCTGGCGGTTACCCTAGCCCACTTTCCCCCGTGGCGATTACACCCCCAGTTTACCCTAATTCCTGGTTGGTTCCGTCCCCTCAGCCGAGACCGGGGCAGTTCCATTATCCGAACCTAACTGTGCCTAACCCTAATTCTGTTATGTACAAGAATCAAGGCGGGTCGTGGAATCGTGAGTATTTCTTACTACTGTTTCTCTCAGTGCATCTTTCGCGTGCTTACCCATGACCGTCCTTTTTCTAGAGTAGAAAAGAGAAAAAATACTTTCAGTTTTATCGCAATAGGAATGCAATAAGCCAGGAAGTAGTGCAGTATTAGGAACCTACTCACACCGGAAAAGCAAGTGAAATCGTGAGAAAACCGTCGCATGTCGTAGAACCTAAAAATAATCGAAAATTGTGTCGTTAAGTTCATATGGAGGACAAAATCTGTTTTAGTTATTATGTCTAACCCTGTTTAAGATTTTACTGTAATTGTGTGGACTATGTTGTCTTGACTAAAATAAAAACTTATAATTATAATACAGGGTGTAAAAATACTTCTACCGAAAACTGAGGGATTGCAATCAGACCATGATTCTGAACATATTTATCGAAAAAAAACGCAAAAAAAATTTTGACTTGGCTACGTACGTATTTTATTTTATTTTCTAGTTTTTTGCTACTAGTACAACATAATAAGACCATACCTACCTAATCATTTCATTTATAAAAGAAAAAAACAATTGAAACTCAAAATCCAGCAATCTACGTATAAAAACGCGCCCAGTACATACGCTCGACCAGCTGTGCGAGTTCGGTTTTCTCCGGATATAATGACTTTTTCGGAAAATCCTTTTGGATTTAGTTGTGTGTTGGGATGCTATACCTACCCCTTTCGGCTTCGGTAGACGTCTTTTTACACCCTGTATGTACCAATGGACGAAAGCAGCCCATTCACCACATTGATTTCAAAGAACTGATTGTTCCAGCGATGACCAACGGAGCAGACATGGGTGCGATGCCGCAACAGATGATGCAGACGCAGTACCAACAGATGCACGAAGGAAGGCCGGTAAGGACTGCCACTCGTTCGTTGTTATTAAGGTAGTGACATGGCCACATCATCATCATCCACCACGATCCTGCGCTAATCTGACCCATTACCGGCTCGCGACGTGTACAATATCGTCTGCCCATCTGGCCGCCGGACGTCCTGCTGGCCACAGGGGCCACTAACTCATACGAGATAAAATATACCTACTTAGGATATTAAAGTGTATAGTATAGTGTATGTGTAATGGTTGGCACAATGGCAGTTTTTATTTCGCATCACGAACTTTTCAGATGATAAACATGTCGACCTTTTTGTTGAAATTTCTAAGAAAAGTTTTGACATTCATATATTCTTCTGTCAATTTTTTTTTCAATATTGTGCTGCGAAAGAAAAGAACGGAATAGAGAAAATCTAGGCACGCTAAAAATCCAAGTGTAAGTACCTAATATGAGTTTCTTTTCTCAAATTATTTATTTTTTCTTCTCCCAGACAACTCTAAGCCAGCTTCTCAACTCCAGCTCACAAGCCAGCAGCGGCTACCAGAGCAACTTCACAGGCAGCTCCGTGTCTCTTGACGCGCAGAATATATCCGGTAATGCTAAATTTTTTTATATAAATTTTTCCCGACGCAAAAAAAGAGGGGTGTTTATGAAATGAAATGAAATTAATTTATTTGTCAGAAGAATGGTTATATAAGGATTTTAGATATAAAGTAAGTGTCACATTCTCCACCGCATTAACACGGTATACAAATTCTTAGTCTTACATACTAAATAAATCTTCAAATTTAATCATGTCACAATTTAAATTCAACATGCAATAGTAAATAAAAAATTAAAAGATTGATGTCAAGTATTAAATTAAGTAACTAATAATTGAATTATGTACATATAATATTTAAAAATCTTTATCAATTATTTAAAAAATCTGAAACAGTATAATATTGCCTGTCATATAACCACAATTTTAGCTTTATTACAAATTGTCTAAGAGGTAGTTCCTTGAAACTATCGGGGACCTTATTGAAGATGCGTCCACACATAGCATAAGAATTATTTAGGTAGAGCTCCGTTTTAGGGACTCTTGAGAGAACAATCCTGTCCGGATTCCGCACACATCTATTGTAGATATCACGTGCTTTAACAAAAGTATCAAAATGCTCTTTAACGAACTTTGCAGCTTCAAAAATGTACATGCTTGGCAAGGTAAGGAGCCTTAGCTTAGTGAAATAAGGTTTACACGAAACCCAAGGTGGAACTCCAACAATTGCACGAATGCATTTTTTTTGTGCAATAAATGCCCTGCTAATATCAGTAGAGTTGCCCCACAGAATCAGACCATATCTCAAGACAGAAGCAACATATCCGTGGTATGCTGTTAAAGCTGTAGCTCGATTAGCTGTTTTGTGAAGTCTGTACAGGACATAAACAAACCTATTTAGCTTTTTACAAACGTGTTCAATATGCGCCTTCCAATTACAGTTATGGTCTAAGACAATTCCCAAAAATGTCGTGTCATCAACCTCAGATAGGTATTGTCCATTATAAAGTATGTTAAGGTTTTGACGGTCGGTACCATAATTATGAAATTGTATTAAATTTGTTTTAATTAAATTAACTTTTAAATTATTATTATTCAACCATGAGATTATAGAATTAATAGAATTATTTATGTCCAAAGTGTAATTAAAAATGTCAGAATTTGATGAAATAATAATTGAAATGTCATCTGCAAATAGGGTAATGGGGTTAGTCGTCACTTCTGGTAAATCGTTAATATAGAGCAAAAATAAGAGTGGACCCAAGACACTACCTTGAGGTACGCCACATTTATTTACCTTGTATTCCGATTTCGTTGACGTAAGCTCCTTACAATTGTTAATATGGGAAATTTCAACACATTGCATACGATTACTTAAATATGTCTTTAGCCAGTTAAGTGCTGGTCCTCTGATACCGTATTTTTCAATTTTATTAAGGAGTAAGTCATGGGATACAAAGTCAAATGCTTTCGACATGTCAAAAAAAACCGCAGTAACCCATTTACCTGCATCCAGATCGTCAATAATTTTCCTTGTTAAATTAAAGCAAGCAAGTGTGGTGGACTTGCCTTTTTGAAATCCGTATTGCTGGGTCTTTAAAATTGAATTTTTATTTAGAAAAGATAATATCCGCTCTTGCATTGCTTTTTCAAATACTTTAGATAAAATTGGAATCAATGTTATTGGTCTATAATTTTCTGTCTTACTTTTATCACCTTTTTTAAAAAGGGGCTTCACTGTCTAATACTTTAGAGCACTTGGAAAACGCCCCTCGGTAAATGACAAGTTGATCATGTGTGTTAGTACGGGTACAAGTTCGTCTGCACATGCTTTTAAAATATTAGTAGAGAAACCATCATAACCAGTTGCTTTTGTATTTTTCAGTGAACCTATGATTTTTTTTATATTGTCATTACTACATGGCTCCAGAAACATGCTTTTGCAGTTACTATTTTTGTGAGTATAGCGTAGGCTACCAATCTGGCTATTCGTCAGTTTTATCCAATAGTCATTAAACTCTTCAGCTATTTTTAATGGGTCTGAAATCAAAACATCATTATTTTTTAATTCATTTATAAAAATTAAATGTTTTTGACTCTCACATTCGTGCTTTATTAATTGCCATGACGTCTTGCATTTATTTTTAGAATTTTTCAAAGTTTTTTCTTTAGAAGTTTTTATAGAACGATCTATACAACTTTTAAGAAGCCTAGAATACTTTCTATACATATTTTTTTTTCATTTGATTTGTTTTTATAATAATTATAACGTAATACTCTTTTAGTTTGGCAACTAATTTTTAAACCTTTGGTTATCCAAACTGGTTTACCTGTTGCGTTACGTATTCTTATTTTGATGTATGGAAAGCAGAGATCGTAAAATAAAATAAGTAGTTCTTAAAAACTTTCATAGGCAGAGTCTATATTTTTTTGCTCATAGACATCTGTAAATGAGAGATTCTGTAAACACTGCTTCATTTTCTCTATATTATCTAAACTATAGTCTCTTTTCCTAATAGAGTACTCGGAAGAAATGAACTTTGATTTAACTGGAATATTCAGTAATTGGGCAGTGTTATGATCCGAGATGCCCCAATGTAAAAGCTCACCTTTCGCGGAGGGGATATTGCTTATAATGTGGTCAATACAGCTGTTGAGTCTGGTTGCTTCTCTTATGTGCATATTAAGATTGTAATTCATTAAGAGTTCACGAAATTGCGTAGATGTATTAGGATTGACAAGGGAATTAATATTTAGGTCTCCGGCTATAATAATCTTTTTCCTATATTTTTTGCAATTTTTATGAAGAATTGTTGTTAATTTATTCCTGAATATACCAAACTCAGAATTAGGCGTTCTGTAAATACAGATAATTAACATATTTTGAGACACTATATCGATACCGCAACATTCGAATTGAAAGTTCATGCAGAGTTCCTGCATAGATACCATTTCTCTATAAATTAAACCTGTTTTCACTAAGATACAAACTCCGCCACGATTTTTTTTTTTTTTCTTTTTTTTCCTTATCTTTTTTTTTTTTAACATGTCTGTCTGTGTATCTGTGGTATGGTAGATCCCAAACGGATGAACCGATTAGTTTTTTTGTGTCATAGATAATTTTATGCCGAGTATTCTTAGCCATGTTTCATGAAAATCTGTTTGAAGATCATCAGCTCTTTTCTAGTTGATGAGGGGATCTGACTAACTTCCTTATGTCTTAATTTTTCTAGAAGTGGCGGGGGTTTTCTCGTAGCGGGTCTACGGGCTTGTAGTGATTAGACTGGATTGCGGACCAAGACGCGATGAAAATGTCTCATTTTGCTCCTAATTTGTCCTTCCGTCCGAGATCCTAAAGTCGTGGGTTCAATACTTTATTAATTATGCATTATCTATTACTACCAAATTTTTTACTAATCCAAAAAAAATATGCCTGTAACTACCTACCTAACTGCTCTCAAACGTTGAAGTAATAATATGGCACGCACGATACTGGATTTCTGCGATAATGTCAAGTGCACGAAAACAGCTTGTTGACTGTTGTCACGTGCACTTTCAGGCGCGCTCATAACCCTTTCACCATACTGGTTCGATAAAACAAGACACTGATTAAATATGATATTCTCAGGTGGAGATGGTAGCAACGTGGCTTCGCCATCTGTGTCTCCGATAAGCAAGGGCCACAGCCCTACGCCGTCTTCGGAAAATGAGCGCTCGCAACAAGGTAAGCGAATCACACCAGATCAATTGCCTTCAGTCAACTTGTAGCCTATAAACTTTCTAGACAATCTACTGCTTCTGCTACAAACCTATGCCCGCAGCATTGCTCGCGCCATACCAACCAACAGAATAGCTTAGATTAGGTAAATGCGCGTAGGTCTTCAAAATAGGATGCCTACGTTTGTCGCGAAAGGGTACATCAAAGACCCGAACCATGCCCTCATCATCATCATCATGTCAGCCATCTAGTGTCCACTGCTGAACATAGGCTTCCCCATCGATTTCCACAGCGATCGATCTTGTGCAGCCTGCACCCAACGGCTCCCAGCAACCTTTATTATACCAGATCGTATTTCCATCTAGTGGGGGCCGTCTGCTACTGCGGTTTCCGGTGCGTGGTCTCCACTCGAGAACTTTTCTGCCCCAACGGCCGTCAGTTCTACGAGCTATGTGCCCCGCCCACTGCCACTTCAACTTGCTAACTTGCTAGGAAATTCTTATTATTCATACGGCGGCGTTTGTGTGGAGTTTTGTCGGGGGGCATTGATTTACCAAAGTCCAAAGTAGGTATACCTAATGCCGACTTGTATGAAGAACATGAGAGTGAATGAGGCAAAAATCCGTGGTAGAGACCACGGATTTTTGCCTCATTCACTCTCGTTACATGCCTCGTTCACTCTCATTCACTCTCATGCCTACCCCTAGGTATAGGAAACAGGTGTGATTCCCGTATGTTTGCAGAACTGGCGAATCTAATTCAAGACATGCCTCTATCGGAGCGCCGCGCCCCGGGCTGCGAGAAGAAAACATTGGAGACGCTCAAACTGTCGCCTCTATCCGAGTATAGGAAGATGAAGTCTGATGCTAGCAAGGTAAGGGCTTTATCATCACACCACTGTACTTAGATGAGCAAGAATCTTTACTTTGTAGGTAAGTACCTACTTAACCTTCCTATCTAACTATATTTTCTTTAAATGAGATTAGAATAAAGAATAGAGATAAAATCCCTTTTTGATCACAATGCCTACGCCGCGAAACGACTTAGTCGCAAATCTTTGAGGCTCTTGAGATTATAAAACCTTACACCACACTGGTTATTATGAACACGACACGAAGAAGAAATAGAGAAAGTGAAGAAGAAAAAGCTAGATAACCTACTTACTTACATAATATTCAGTAGGTAGGTAGGTACTAATAGATAGATAGATAGAATCAGGAGCCTATTATTTTTTTTTTATTACAGTTTCTAAAAAATATGATGAAAATCTTGAGCACTCTTCCAACACCTCCGTGCGGTAACCTTTATCTGATGATAACTCACTATCACTGTATTACTTTTACTTTAGCTACTAAGTTTATATCACTCACTACCCCTATATATTCCAGGCTATGCGCGAGGCCGTGGGATGTGGATACCGGGTGCCTACCCCCCGTTGGTCCGGCTATTACTTTAGCCACACTTCCCCGGGACCTATTAATTTGGAGGGGAACGATGTTATGACTACGGTAAGTGCAGTGAAAAGGGTTTTGATGAACACCGTACAAAATCGAAGAGGAAAAATGATTGGACGTCTTATACGACATGATATCTTTATCAAGAACATTATAGAAGGAAAAGTTGAAGGAAGACGAGGAAGAGGAAGGCCTAGAATAAATTTCATGAGTCAGATGAATGAGAGATCGCTGTCTTGTCGTATAAAGAAGTAAAGGAGACCGCATTGGAAAGGGAGAGGTGGAGGAATTTGCATCATTACACCGACAAGAGCTGAGCTCGATGCAACTTTTATAGCGTTTTATCTGAGTAGTATTAGTTTACGGGTAAGAATAGAAGCGGCGCGCCGCACCTATCAATCGTTATAGGCTGTGGGTTCGAATCCGGTCGTGCACCAATGGGTATTTTTGTTTAATTGATGTGCACCATACTAGTAGGTACGTACCTTGTTTTTAAACGGCGAAGGAAAATATCGTGAAGAAACCGGCCTGTATTAGATCCTAAAGTTCAAAACAATATCAAGTGCACACGATGAAGAAAAATGCAAGCTCTGCCCAACAGTTTCTCATGAAATTTGGTCGTACAGCACCTTATTATTCTAATTCATACTAATATACATTCCAGCCGGAAAAGGGATGGAACCGCTCGGAACTAGTCCGTCCCAACATAACGTCCCCGCTGCGTTCACCGCCGACCCCGGCCCCGAGCTGTCGGTACCGTCAGCTGTATGAACTGTTGCAGGAACGCGGCTTGAACAAATACATCGGTAAGCATGTAAACTAGCGCGCTGTTTTCACACGAGGTGCAAAGCGAGTTTCTGAGCACCATTCGCGGCATCATAGCCATGGCACAAGCTCAGGGCTATCTGCATTCTGTGCTTAGGGAGGCGTTTAGGTACCTACCCTTCGTGGGTGAAGTCGGGCTGTCGATAATGTTGATGAAGATGGCTTGGAGATTTTTGATAAATTTTCTTTTAATAATAAGCTTTAGTTACCGTGAGCTGATTCATATGAGCCTAAACACTGTTATGCTGTTATTCACTGAACGGCCCCTGACTCTATCATCAGATCAGCGAGCTGTCACCATTATTGCATTGTAACCAAAGACTCAAATGTCCGCCACAACTCGCTCAATCGGACACGGATAGTAAATCAAATTCGGCTTGCTTTGACGGGGTCAAACATACTCGCATTTTATCAGTGTAATTTTGTTCTAAACTAAACGATGTGGCTGTTTTGTTATCTACAGATCTGTTCAAACAACACGAGTTGGATTTGTCGACGTTCGCGTCGCTGAATGAAGCGGATCTAGTTGAGATCGGTGTGACTGCTTTCGGGGCGCGCAGGAAAATGCTTCTTATCATTGCAGGTAGGTTTTTATCACATTAACTTAGGCAACTTCATGAAATACGTACTAGTAGGTACTTAAACGATAAACGGAACATTCATCGATGAACGGAAATTATGGTAGGTACCTAGGTACTATCATGGTCCTATACCAGCTTGCATGGCATATAATTTTCATTTGTAATGGTCAAGCTTCTTTAAGACGTCCTTTCGTAAGTAGGTATTTGTACCTCCTACAAATATTTTTTAACCCCCAGATCTTCAAAAACAAGCGAACTCCTATAAGGCATCAGCCGCGCCGGGCGCCGAGAGAAAACTTATTAAGTCACCTCCTCACTACAACCCTGCTACTCTGCCCCAGGACAAATGGTAGGGCGAGATCTAACTGTATTGGATAGTTATTTGACCTCCAGAGGTCTTACATTGTAGGCCTTGCATACCTTATAACACATCATAATAACATGTAATCTATAACGGTTAAAAATAATGTTGAAGTAGTGAAAACCTCGTCGCCAATTAAATGTTTTTCGTACTACCCTCTGGAGTTTTCAACGCTCGAATTGCAAATGGTTGCGCGATCGTGGTTTCTTGTATTACTATTAGTTTTATTTATGTTTTAAAGTCTGAGAATCATTGTTGTGTAATGAAATCCGAGAACGCGCGACCGTTTGCAAGTAATAAAATGCTATCCAATACCAAAACTTTGAACTTGAGACTGATTTTTCAAGCTCATAAGACTGAATCATTACGAGCCAATAATTTAAGAGTAAAATATATTAAGTACTCTGCTATTAGCGGTAAGTCAATGATTTCCACCCCTTTACCAGAAGGTAATTTGAACTTTACGTCCATGACAGACCAGTGGTTTAAAATGTATAACCAGGTGCTTTGTAAAGGGGATGCCAATTTATAGATTGATTTAGATATGAAATTCAGTCCGAAGATGGATTGTTGTCTAAATGAGTTTGTATGTTCAAGTTTATGTTGATTTCTTATGAGATTATATGAATGTAGTTTTAAGTTTTTTTTATACATGATGCTAAAAGCGTTACGACAATTTGATCTCTATAACAATTGTTGAAGTGTACTGGCCGAGAGCCATAAAATTAGAATAAGGTTTTTTTAATTTTAATCATAGATATTTAAGAAGCATGTTTTATTTTTTGATTTATTAACTCTGTATTTTATAACGAAGCTATTCTCCGACCAAGTTTGGACTACATTGATTTTTATCTTTTATCGTTTGATTATGAGTCATCATGAGTATCGCCAATCAATGGACGCATTCCTTTCAATTTCATATTGTTTAATATGATTTTTAAGGGTGCAAAACTTCTACGTGCCAAAACTGTACGTAGTACGTAATAAGCTAAAACTTCGGGTTTAACTCACTAAGCCTGTATTAGGTACTTCAAACGAATATAACAACTTTCGAGCTTTCAATAAATTGGCGATTAAACCCAAATCATTAATCGAAATAAACACTTGGACCGTAAATATGACTTGATTTTAAATACGACAAATGAATATTTAGGTATCACCGGCTATCTCTTGTGACTATCATTTCGAACTCAAGTCACATAAGCTGCAAGTTTTTAATCAGTTAACATTTTGAATATTTTTCTGTGAATCAATGTGTAATTAAGTATGAATTTAGGTTTTAAGTGTGCATTTTTGATTTTAACCATATTAACATGCAAATTTTATATGAATGCCTATTATGTGTTTTAGCGATAATTTTTTGGGAGTAAGTAATTTTTTGCTACATAACTGTTTGAGATCAATTGACTTTTTAGTGCCTTTAGTAATTATAATTCCCTTACCATTAAGTTATGTATCAATTAATTTACTGTTTGAAAAATGTTTTCCCGATCACTTTGTATGGGTATTAACTAAGTTTTAATCATGAACTTTGATTGTTGTAATCGATCCTTTTAAGAGCTTGATTAATGAGATGATAGACTTTTCTTCATAGATTATGAAATTTTTACAAATTAATTTCGTTTAATTTTAGTTTATATTAAGTAGTTGCGTGAACGTTTTTTAAAGAGATGCGTTTTTGTTTTGTTTAGTAGATTTTATTTTCCTAAAGAGTAAGGAAGTTTTGCACGATTGTTTTTTAGTTTGCTTGTCCAATAAAGTCCTTTGAAAATATTTGAATTGCTCTATTATTTTAATCATAATCATAATCTGTTTCTAAATAGAATTTATGCGAGGTAACTGGTTTAGAGCGGTTTCAGATCATCCGATACGATGGCATGGCGGCGCGCGGGGAAGTAAAATGTATGAAATTGATAGCTCTGATATCGGATCGGATAATGCGAAAGACGGTTGATACATTTTACAGTCGGATACCGATATCGGATCGGATAATGCGAAAGACGGTTGATACATTTTACAGTCCGATACCGATATCGGATCGGATAATGTGAAAACGCTCTTACTCCTACGGCCAACCCATACGTACCGGTACCAATGATGTTACCGGTATACCCGGTATACCTACCCAAGAGCCATAGGTAGAAAGGAAGTTTAGTTGGCACGAAGGTTGGCTAAAGACAGAGAAATGAAGTCCGTAACAAAGTTCACAGAATTTTATGCTGAACTTGCGTTCAATTTTTTGTAACAAATCTGTGATTGTCATTTCTGTGAACAATATCGAACTTGACATCAGTCTGACAAATTGACGTTCGTCAAATGTCACTGTCATATGACTCATTGTCAAAATTCTAAACCGTGCGGTACGGTGTTTTGTGCATTTTCGAATTGCATCACTATTTTCGTATTTTATTTCTCTACAATGGGTAATGCCAGTGCAAAGGCTGTTGAAGTAAAAGTGCCAGAGCCCGTATCGGCTAACACTGAAAAGCCGAAGCTGAAACCGTGCTGCGCCTGTCCGGAAACCAAGCGAGCGCGAGATGCATGGTAAGGTTACTTTTAGCTATGTAGACCTTACAAAGGAATATTACGCAATAGTTTCTACTCTAGAACACCGAACATAAAAATACAGGTGCTCAATTGCTGCTATATTTACCTTATTTGTTTACTGTGTTTATGTGCTACAATTCAATAGGTACCTAGTCTGAATGAATTTGATACTCCTGGATGCAATATTGTTCACTCATGTAAATCACTTAGAGTGCAATCAATAAAACTAAATTGATCCAAGTGATAACTGAGAGTTGGAATCATGCTCAACATACTGCAGCAGCCTTCATGAAGGCCTTAATCTAAATGGAATAATGTAAATTCAAAGGAAATAACTTTCAAATTCCTTTATTTTCAATTCTTTGAAATTCCCTCCACTAAACAAATAAGTAGGTACTTATTATAAAATTCACACTCAAACTCTCACTTTATTTATAGTATTAATTGATGATTACTGTTTACCCATAACTAAGAATAGAGGAATAAGTTCAAGAGTTCTGTTTCTTCTTTTCCAGCATCATAGAGAATGGTGAAGAAAACTGTGGACCCCTGATCGAAGAACACTTAGCCTGCATGAGAAAAATGGGCTTCAACATCTAAATGAAATAGATAACCTATTATAATGTTTAGTCAGACTTAAACACCGAGCCTAAGAGCTGTCGGTATTAACCAAAGTTTAAAATTTTTCATAATGCCTCACTTTGAATCAGAGTTTGCCATTATTTTACTCAATGGCTTTGAAACAATTTTGAATGGTAAAGAATAGATTTTGTTCATCAATGAAGGCAAAACAGTGATCTATTATAATCATTAATCAATATATTGGGAGACACTAGTTTTGTGAAATAGCATGTTAGTGATTTTCCTATTTACTGTGATTATCTATTATGAGGGGATACTTATCTTGATTTGCCTGAGGTATGATTTAATTTAAATGTCATTCAATTTATTTCAATTTACTTCTAATATTTTGACTGCCGAAATAAACATGTTTGTGTTTTGTGTTTTTTACTTTGATGAAAACAAAAGAAAAAGAAAAGTAAAAAACAGATAAAATTAATTTCAAGGTTTAAAAAGTACTTAAAATATAAATTAAATTAGGTGTTTTTGTCTCTACGCTTTTGAATTAAGATCTGTGGCAGTCCACAACTTCTGTAAACTCTATGTAAACTATTTATTTTTTTTAGTTTTAAATGTAAATAATAAATAAAGTCATTTGTTTTGTTGTAAATTTGTTTATCTTTTAAGTTAAAACCTCTGACATGAGAATTTTAATTGTATAATCATGTGCAAGAAACTTAAAGAACAGACTTATCATTACCCGTTGTGACAAATAAAATAAAATGTGTTAATTTAAAGCCTTTCAATAATTTTAAATTACATTGTCAGCAATAAAATATCATTGAAGTCACAAGTTTGTAAAAAGCGAAACTGTTGAAAGTAAATTTTATCAATTTATCGTAAACACACAGCACTGTGATTGGCGTTGTTTGAGATAAAAGGTTAAACTGTACAAATAAAGTTTTATCTTTTCTGTAATAACAAAACGCAGCATGATTGTCTGTCTTGTGAAACTTAAAAGTATCACAATATAATGGTCATCATTAACGGTAATCTATGTATGGACTGTAGGTAGGTAAGTACTTACATAACTATATATTAAACCAAATATCTTATTAAGTACTTCTCCCCCTCCATCTTTGTGGTAAATACTTAGGAGGTAAGTTAGGAGATACCTATAGGTACTATTGCTACTTTAAGGTAGTTAAAAAGTACTTAGGAGATAGGTAGTAGGAGATACCTATACTTATCCTTCCTACCTATACTTATACAGATCCCAATCAAGATGATCTCTAGACAGGTAGCGACTACTTGGTGACGGACAGTAGATATCCCAACATGACCTTGACTTATACTCTCTACCTATAATAAAGGAGTAGAAGAACAAGAAAGTACGAGGTTTTTGACCCGCACTGACGCCACGGGCTCAATTACATCAACATAATGAAACATGCAGTGTGAATAGGTAGGTACCTACTTCACGTCGAAAACAGCGTGCTGGAGCTAGTATAGCCATATCAACAATCATCCTTATTGTTAACAGTGTTGGGCATTACACCACACGTGAGGCTTGGAGACGGTAAAATATAAAATGAGATTTTTGAGTAAGAATTTGGCGCGCAACGACGAACCAGCTAGCTTTGGATCGCCGAGGTCCGTGCTTTCTACTGACAGCTATGAGTGAGTTTTATTTTAAGCTTCGATGTTTTTGGAACGAAGATCCTATTCGGAGGGTTTCGAAAAAAACAAACTGGGGTCACGGCCGTCACGTCACAGGCGAAGTGCGCAGCCGCGAACAGTCCATAGAAAAGTACCTACTCTTTGATTTCTAATCTCCACAGTCCACTGCCGGGCAAGGATATTCATTTCTCAGGAGTGATTGATGATATTGTGTTGGCTTTGTCTGTGACAACCCTCCAGGCATTAAGTTCCAAATCCTTGGTCAAACAAAACCTAGCGGTACAAAAATGGTGAGAGATAACCATCCAGCAGCCTTATTGTGTAATTCAACTGGCAATGGACATGGGCTTCATTTTGACACTTGAAACCTATTCTGGACTTCAATTGTCATTTTCCTATTATGTGATTGGTTGACAAATGGGAATGGATTTCAAGTTAGACAATAAAGCTGCAGGTGATCTATGTAGAGTAGCTTTAAAAATAGATGAAGGGGTTGTGTGAAAAATGTTACGACTTACGATCCCGCTGACACCAAGGAACCACCATCGAATTGAGTCCTTGATTGACTGACACCCTTCCCAAACAATAGAATAGAATAAAGTTTTATTTTCTCCACATCATATACACAGTTACACAATAGGTACTTAAATCTACACAATTTTATGTGGGTGAAAATACGGCTACCTACCCCTCAGCATTTGCTCCAACAGCTCGAGAGTGTTGGAGCGCTGGTTTTCAGTGGCGCCAATAGATACCCACGTCAATGTCATGTTGTGCCGACCCCACTTAGCGTGCCTGTGATAGGCGCAAGGTAATGATGAATATGACTGATAGGAGGTACGCTTCCCACTCGTAAGTTACGAGTGGGAAGGGTACCTCCTATCCAGTCCCTCCTATATATATACCTCCTGTCAGCGGGATTGATGAGTCCCCCTTTGGAAGAGATGTGGAGATGTTGAGTGATAAGGGAAAGTGGGGAAAGAGAAAAGAGCAGGACAATGATGATTCAAGATTAAATAAAAAGTCGTTTATAATCTCTATCAAATGCACCATGTGCACCTTGCATTGCATTGCATTATTGGTCGAGATAACTAACAAGTCCACACCTAGTAGGTAGATATTTATTTTTGTTTGAACTACCACATCTTCTTCTTCCTGCCCTTATCCCACTTAAGTGGGGTTGGCACATCATGTTTCTCTCTTCCATTTCCCTCTATCACCCGTCATATCAGAACTCACTCCTTTCACAAACATATCCGCATTCACATAGTCCATCCATCTTTTCTTAGGCCTTTGTTTGAACTACCTACCGAAAATCGGTTGTCAATACTTAGCAGGTACCTACCTACCTAATTAACTATCGCACCGCACGTGTCTCATATTTTTGGTTTTATTTGATTGTTTGAACATGCTTCGTCAACAACTTAATCTTAGAAGTATTTATACAAGAAGAAATAGCTAAGTTAGGCAGAGGTAGGTGGGTACCTACCTACTTCCCTGCATGATGAAATCCAGATAATTATTTCCTCATATTCCCAACAAACTTAATATAAATGGGTAATAAATCAATGGAAAGTACAAGGAAATAGATAAGAAATGGTTCTTATACACCTAACTACCTACATATGAACCTAATGAAGATTAGGTACACTGACTGACTGACTCTCGAAAAAGATGGGATCTTTTTGAAATATTTACCTTTATTCATTTAGGTACACTATAGTTCGTAGGTAGGGTACGTACCAACCCTACATCTTTTTTGACAAAGCGCTATAGTGTAGGAGACACCGGATCAAGGTAACACATTATCTCGATCACCGCGTCTCGCCTTGTGTGGCGGCAATAATACCTACGTACATTGACAGCACGTTATCTTTATTAACAAAAGGAAGCAAAAGTGGTAAAAGATAAAAATTCTAATAAAACTTTTAAGTCGACTGCTATGCGACAGCGATTTCAATACAAATACTTAGGTAGGTACCCTATTCGTTGATGCGGTTACCAGAATTATTTTTTTTAACGAAATCGCTGTCGAGACGCTTTCGGTTTTTTAGAACAGCCACAGCCTAAAATTGCATGCTACTTATAGAATAAATAGGTAAACAAGTTAGGTAGGTACCTACCTAACATTATCTTTACTGAATGTCTTGAATTCAATGACTGCGTTGTAATGTAACCTACTCGTGTAAAAACCTCAATGATAACCTTCCTGTCAGCGCAAAACGTCATGTCCCCTAATTTCGAGGCAAATTGATTTGGAACATAGCTGATACTGTCGCAAAGATAAAGCAACCTTCACTCTTGACTATTGACGCAAGTCATACATACATGTTTATATTGGTTTATTTATACCACAGCATCCGTGATAATCTCACTGGTCGATATAGAACTGCGATGTGCGTTCCGTTTAGGGTAATTATTGATAAATTTATTTTTTAGAGTGTTTGGCAGTGCGTGCTCCGACAACTCAGATTGTGAGTTTTGCGACGAAAATCGAAGGAGATACGGTAGAAACAGGTAAGCATCAAGTTTGTTTAGAGAAAAGTTTTTTTAGACTTTCGTTTTTCAGGTCAAAGGTATTTATATAAATAAATTAGCAAAAATAGAAAACCTATTATCTTATATTACTTGTCTTAATATATTGGGTAGTTCTAGTAGTTCTATCTAGGTAAGATTTTTAAAATAGGTACATCCCAAAAATTGCACCCATGGCGAGGTGGGCGGCGCGAGTTCAAATCCCACACTGTTGCTTTTTTCGGGATGCGTTTTCAAAATCAGGCTAGTAATATAAAATAATGGTCTCCTCAGCAGATACGCCACGCCATCAAGCAGCGTGAGTCACAGCTACCGGAGCGCCATGAGTCGTATGGAGGCTACGCCCCTATTGTCCACGCCAGCACCAGCATACAGCTCTATCCACGACGGTCCAGAAAGCCCAGACTCTCTGGTAAACAAAACCCTTGCCTTGTAGCGTCACATTACTATTTTCGCTATTCTTTTGTGAGGCAAATTATAAGAAAAATCAACCGAAAAATTTGAAAAAAAAATTGATTGAAGAAAATTGTATAATCTCGACATCTCAGAACTCATTTCTCCTGGGTATCCACATTAATTTATACAGCTTACAAACTTTATCTATATAGGTAAGTACCTACATACTTATTGGATTTACGAGTATTTTATGCTATTATGACAATCCTTACGATGAAATAAGAAATAGGACTTATGTATTAAAAGTAGATCGATAAATAGGGTAAGTACATCTATAAATAGCTCAACTGAGAAGGACAAACGTCAGTTGTAGACGCAGTAGTGCATTAGTCATTGAATTGTTGACTGTAGATTCCTGGGCAGAACAAACCAGCCTGATAACCTTAGTATTTAATCTGATACTATAGGTATTATAATGAGTGAACTTATTGGTTTCTATTTACTACTAGCTATTGCTACCTAACTTTGTAATATAAATCCCTGTTGCAACAACTGCAAAACATCTTAGTTCAGAAAAAATATGCCTTATCACCTATTTAGGCCAAGCATTATCTAATTTATTTATACGTATTCGTTAAAAAAATAAAGAACCGGAAAAATCTGCAAATCTTCTAACTTTTTAACGATTTTTGTTACTGACACTAATTAAAAACAGTCATCACTAAAAATCACATGCCATTCAACTATCCTTCCCTAAATAAAGAAATAGATTAAACTATTTTATCTATTTCTTTCTTTAGGGAAGGATAGTTGTGTTGCTACCTCGTCTATAAGAGGTAGCCGTTGCCTAGCCTACGACAATATTTAATCCCTATTCACGAGGTCAGTATGGCGTATGGCTAAGATCAATAAATGAAGAGGTAGGTACTAAGATAAAACTATTGCGTTTAATGTTCATCTGCCGCAATACGCCGAAATGGCACGCTTGTACGCGCGTGACAGTTATTTATCTCACAATGTTTCTCCTTTTACGATATCAGTTAACTTCAAAAAACATAACGTCATTTTCGTCACTTTTAAACTAAGGTATATTGAGAGAAAAATACCATAATTATATACCTACCTGTTTTATAGAAGTCTACCTTGCTTTATCATAGCACCTATAATTCTTGTGTACCTACAGGGCCCAGCCGACTTGTCAGCAAGCGCGATCCTTGCCACTTACAACAAACAGTTCGAAAAGCCAGTAAAGACTGAAAGAAGAAAGCAGAGTTCACTTATAACTATGTAAGTTAAGATTTATCTAATGGGGTTGAAAGTTTTGTAAATAATATAGTAAATATATAAGTTTAATAATATAGTAAATATAATTTTTTTTTAGAAAGTCCTACATTGAACTGAGGTGACAGAAACTTTCTAGTACATGATAATGTTCGTTTGCATGCGGTTGTCTCCCGAGCTATAATACTTTCTTTTACGAAAAAATACTGCTCGAGTTTTAGTTTGCAAAATATGTTATAAAAATGTTAGTACCTAGTCTAGTCTCGAATTCCAAAAAATCTCAACCATGTATTCTGCGAATGTATTATTGTGGAAGAAAGGAAGGGAGGCCTTTGCCCTGCAGTGGGACATCACGGGCTCATAATATATATATAATATAATATATGTATTCTGCGCTATAGCAACGACTGTCCAGTGTCCATTAGGTAGGTAGTACTTCAGCTGGCAGGGACACGGCTAGTCCTTCCTAGGTTAATTGCCACAAGAGTAAAATTTTTAGGGTTTTGTACCCAAAGGGTAAAACGGGAACCCTATTAATAAGACTTCGCTGTCTGTCCGTCCGTCTGTCACCAGGCTGTATCTCATGAACCGTGATAGTTAGACAGTTGACATTTTCACAGACGATGTATTTCTGCTGCCGCAATAACAACAAATACTAAAAAACTAAATAAAATAATATAAGGGGCTCCCATACAACAAACGTGATTTATTGCCGTTTTTATAGATAACACTTCGTGCGCGAGCCCGACTCGCACTTGGCCGGTTTTTTGTGAAACGCATTTTAAAAATCTTAACGATCTTTCCAGCTGTTTGAATGCCCTGTGTTTTTTAATCACACTGTTTTCCATCCCAGTTTCTCAGTATGGAACACGATAATGGGATCATCTTTGCTGACGATGGCGTGGGGCGTGGAGCGAGCTGGTCTGCCGGCCGCTCTGGTGCTGGTGGCCTTCATGGCAGCCCTATGTCTGTATACAGCTTATGTGCTGTTACGGGTCAACTATCATCACGGTAAGAGAAATCAGGAAGTGACCTACGGACTATTAAAGGGGTAGGCACCATTTGAATGATTGGAAACTAATCAATTTTATTTAATAGTCAGTCAGTACCTAATGCCATGGCTAATATCTAAGGCCTTTTATAATTATTTTCAGGAAGTGAAACATGTGAAGTTCCAGCCCTTTGTAGAACTTTGCTCGGCCGCTGGGCAGAGGTGGTCGCTCATATCTTCAGTCTTCTAGTCTTGACTGGGGCAAACATCGTCTATTGGATACTCATTGCCAACTTTCTATACTTCACTGTCAACTATTTGTTCGGTAAGCAAAATTGATCTTTTCAAAATATCTACCTTAAATAAGTACCTAGGGACCCAATTTAAGCCCTTGAGGTACACCGGTTATAATTCAGCTTAAAGGTTTTCCATTATTTTGTACATCGTTATTTTAACTAACATTTTACTATGAACTGTAGGTACCTACAGTATGTACCTATCTAAAGCATCGCAATAATTTGTGTTAATCGTTTATTTACGTAACGCGTCGTTTACGTTGCTAAGGTCGATAAGGGTGAAGGCCTTTGTCAAAACTTTTAGCACAAAAAGATGAAACAAGAAGTTGCGATACAGAAAGTACCGACCAGGATTTGTGCTTCAAAATAGGTATTTTCCTCTAATGTGTTTTAAAATGATCCAACTGATTTGTAACCTTTTTTTTTCTAGATTTGAGCCCGTCAAGCCCTACTGCTCTCAACGCAACAGTTTTGTGCCCCAAGCACGGCATCAACGGTTCTCTCATCGTCCCAGAGCCAATAGAAGTTTCTCCGTACTGGGGCCTACACTCAACTGTGCCTATATACGTAGCATTGATAGTGTTCCCTCTGCTCAACTTTAGGAACGTGTCGTTTTTCACTAGATTCAATTCTTTAGGTGAGACTATTTTCAATTATTATCCCATTAATAAAGCTGAAAGTTTGTGCGTTTGTTTAGATGTTTGTATGTTTGTGTTTCAATCACACCTAAACCGGTGAACCTATTTGGATGAAACTTGGAATAGGCGTAAATAGTTACCTGGAATAGCACATAGGCTATTTCAAAATGTTAGTACCACGCGGACGAAGCCGCGCGCAGTAGCTAGTCTCTACTAAAACAGTTTTTGCACGCAGCTTCGTTTCCTTTCTTAGGCACACATTTTTTCACTATAATCAATTGTCCCCCAGGAATAGTAGGTATTCCTTTGGGATAAAAGGTACATACCCTATGTCCTTTTCTGTATCCCTGACAGTGAACAAATGTGTATGAAAAAATCAGAATGATCGTTATTTGAAGAGTGAAAAGTCTCGTATCTATTTAGAAAATAATATTTTCCAAGTTTCTCACCATCAAATTCCAACTCTATTTTACAGGCACACTCTCAGTCGCCTACCTGCTGATATTCGTGCTGGTCAAGGGCTACACTTGGGGCATAAACTTCAGCACACTCCCCACCGACGCAAGGGCGTGGAATGACGCAGCTGTGCTCAGCGGAATGCTTGCCTTGTCTTTCTACATCCACAATATCATCATTACTATTATGAGCAATAATGCTAGACAGGACAAGAACGTAAGTAAATGTAACGATTCTAAACAATGCAACGTGATTTCAATGATTAAACTAATTCTGACGTTGGTTTTGTTATTTAACCTTCACGATCGTTATTCGCGTGCGATATGTCTGTTTTGTATAAAAGTTTACGCTTCTATTATTTTGTTTCAGGCTAGAGATTTGACGATAGCATTCGTGCTAGTGACCCTAACGTATACGCTGGTAGGAGCTGTTTTCTATGTCTGCTTCCCTCTTGCGAAATCCTGCATCGAAGATGTAAGTTAAACGTGTTACTCTTACATAATCACATTGTTTACATCATTATACATTTTTAATACTTACATTACTCTTTGTTTTTCAGAATATTCTGAACAACTTTGAAATGCACGACGTTATGACTGCCGTTGCGAGAATACTGCTTCTATTTCAAGTACGTTAGGCCTGATAATACTAAAGCTTTTGATACTTGTTTCACTTAATAAATAAGGAAAAAAACGAAGTACTTTATTACTACCTAAGTAAAATTTCGGTTAAAATATTGTAGAATACGTAGGTACCATGTTTTATAAGCATAAGCAACAAACAAACAAATTGTTATCTTCCCAAGTGTAAACCAAGGTTCACAACTAGGTCGCTTACTATTTCTTATCGTTATTCTAATCTGAAACCTTATATTCCAGGTAGTGACAGTATATCCCCTAGTAGCTTTCATGCTACGCACAGAAGCAGTGCTACTCCTTCCATTCAAAGACACAAGGTTACTTACAATAGTTATCAATTGCACAATAGTCACAGTTTGCATATTGGTAGCGTGCTTTTGTCCAAGCATTGGGACTATTATCAGGTAAGTTTATTCTCCTTTTGTATGTAATTTAGAGCAAGGTTTAATTTTGGGTGACTTATTAATTATGGTTTAATGATTGGGTTTATGTTACATCAAAATTTCTTTCGAAAAGTAGTTCAAAATCTGTCTGTTAAATTCTAAAAGCAAATAAAAGATTTTTCGACCTGACGATCTTTGGCGGAGGCCTTTGCCAAGCATGAGCAAACTAAAACCGAAGCTATCCGAAACATTTTCAACGCTATTTGTCTTGTCAGATTAGTTGTTGACTATAACAGCAAGTGGTGGAACTGGCCTTATGACTAACTGGAGGATACATTTTGATATTTCTTTACAGGTACACAGGAGCTGTGAGCGGTTTGGTTCATATATTCGCGCTACCATCGCTACTACAAATACGCTCTCTTCAAATTCGAGGAAAGCTAACGTTCTGGAAGACAATTTTTTACGTCGCTATTATCGTGTTCGGAGCTGTGAATCTTCTGATGCAATTCTTTATTGCTGAGTAGGACATTTGACGTGATAAGTGATGTGAGAATCTATATTAGAGACAATAGTATCTATTATACTATGAAATAGTTTATTTAATATCAATTACTAACATGTCCTCAATAACATGGATCATTGCAGTTTTATCTACGGTCATCCATTTTGTGATTACACCTAGGAAGACCCTTGCTGAAGTAATTTTTGAAATATTTGTTTTACTGCTATATTGCAATAAAACTCCAACCAAAAACTAGTTTTAAGAAAAATACCTTCTCTTTCATATCAGTCTAAGAATGGCTAAAATTATGAAGAAGGTGGTATAATTATAATATAATTAGGCGGTTATATACGGTAATAATTGATTTGACTTTGTTAAAATTATGAATTTACTATCTAGTCAATCATTAGTATATAAATAAAAAATAAATAGTGTAACATATTTATATATTTTTGTAACCAATTTAAGAGTATAAAACTATCTTTGGACTACTATGTAGTTTACATAATGTGATGTTTTCATATAAATCTCTTGAGCAAAGTTACATTTTGTTTTTTCTTATTGATAACAATCCCTTTGAAACACTTACACTTAAAAACTAATTATGACCATCCAAAAAACTTGTAAAAGGTAAATAATTGAAAAACTTAAATAGTAAATCTCTAAAAAGGAACAAAAAAAGTTTTTGCGATAGTTCTTCCAGTCATAGGAGCACTTAAAAAGAACCAAAGTGGCTAATGTAAATTAATAGAAATATTTTTTAACTCCAACGCAAGCTCGACATGTAGAAATTATGATTTATCTGTCTCTATGGCATTGTAGCTTCGAAAATGGATGAACCAGTTCAGGTTTTTTAATGTTGTAGACTCTGGATGAGGTTTTAAAAGTTTAACTTGACAAGAATCATGGCAAGATCGGACCTACAATTTTCCACAGATAAAAAATATACCAAATTCAGTACATTTTAGGAGTAAATAAATACAGTAAATATTTTTCGGCTTGATATAAACAAATTACGAATTGCATATGGTAAGTGGCTTTGTAAGCAAGAAATCAGGCTGTAGATCAATTCTGGATACGAAGCTTGTATAACCGAATTTCTTTCCCTAAATAATCAAATACATAATTATGTCATCGAGACAAAAATAATTTCCAAAATCCACAAACTGATATCGGTGAAGATACATAAAACATACATACAATAGAACCTCCTTCCTGGGTGACATACAAAGAACCAGTGTGTACATTTACGTGATAACAGTTGGTGCGTCCCGACCGGTGTAAGAAGGCAGCTTGGATATCTGTAGTGCCACTTGTATAAGCGGGGCCAGCATTGTTTGTGCGTCGCCGAGCACGTTGGTAGCTTCGTATGAGTCTATGTATAATCTGGAACAGAGGAGATGAAACTTTTAGGTCTTTCATTTTATACTAACTTAATTCAGGAATTGGGTTCAAAAAATAAATTAAAAAAATATTTATGTAATTATTATTTTTTGTTTTGTTATGAAATCCCCGAGAAAATCGATAAAAACTATCCCTTCAATCGGTTGTTGCTTCTTGAGAGCACGGCATCAGTGGCAGACGGTAATATTTTATTACTGTGTGCCCCCATTTTTCATACGTGGGGGTGGATAACCATAAGTGTTACCGTCGGCCACCGCGTGGGGGCAGACGGTAATAATTCACACAGTGCACTCATTAAAACTCATTATCTTAAAGAGTTACCTGACGGTAGCTCCAGAACTGCCGGTTCCGCTGAGTCTCAACACGATACGGGAGCCGTCTTCGAAGATTATGCGAAGACCCTAGAAATTATTAAATTTTGATAAAAAATTGGTCTGTTATCTTGTTATGTATATATGTCCATTTTTTTTGGCACGCCCTACAGGCTGTTTTTGACATATGAGGAGGTTATTGACATATGAAGTGTCGTTGAATTCGTCAGAATTGTGATAACATGGGCTAAATAAATTTTGAAAATAGCACCCGAAAATTAAAAAAGGGGAGGGGTTGCTTTTTTTTCTTACCATAGCAAAATGAAAGCTAATGAAAAGACCATTCATGCAATTATTCATATATTATAGGTATTGCATCGCTCATAAGTTAACTTACTTGAAGTCGGGTTTTGTAATTGTACTTATTGAAAACTTAACTAAGTATCAAAATAGTTTTTTTTGCTATATGATTCAGGAAGTGAGAAAGTGGCGCCAGTGAATGAAAAGATGAGGAGCAACAAGCTAGCATGGTATGGGCATGTAATGAGAAGAGAAGAAGGTCATGTAACTAGGAGAGTGCTTGGTATGAATGTTGATGGATTTACGAGTAGGTAGGCCAAAGAAAAGATGGATTGTGTGAAGGATGACATGAGTAAGAAAGGAGTGAGTGTTGAGATGACGGCTGATAGAGGAGAATGGAAGAAGAACACATGTTGTGCCGACCCCACATAATGTGGGAAAAGGACAGAAAGATGATGAGTAAAATACAAAAGACGTACCTGTTTCATAGCAACGCTCTGATCGATAGGGTCCATGTACGAGAAGTTGTCAGCCACTTTGACGACATAGCTCTTGCCGCCGGCTTCGTGCTTCGAACCCACGAATCCCGGCGCTGTGATGGTCTTCTCAAGGAATTGCATCATCTCGTTGCAAGGGTCGCTTGCGCAGTCTTCGTAGTCATATCTGTTTGGAGAAATATCGGGATAAGACTAGAAACTTTTTTTTTTTTTTTTTTTCGGAGGGCCTAATACTAATGGCCTATGAGGCCGTTTTAGTGTTACCGGACTATGGCGGGCACTGAAGGTGCCGAGACGCCTAGAGAGAAGTTACGACAACATGCGCAAGGGCACCTCTAATAGGTACGAACCTCGGCTTGGGCTGTTGCCGGAGAGAATTTACCTACCTATCTGTCATCACTAGATGACGGTATCACTTCACCATTGGCGAGAGTGATAGCGTTATCTGGATCACCAAGAACGTTTCTTGGCCGTCTGGGGGTGAAGTTAGAAACTTTGGCCTGGCCCTTGATTCATAGTACAGCGGAATGCATTCGGTTCGGGATCGACCGTCAGCAACCAATCACAGTGCAGGAATTGATCCGAATTTGACGTTCCTTGCACTGTGATTGGTTGCTGTCGGTCGATTCCGAACCGAATGCATTCCGCTGTATTATGAATCTGTTACGCTGTATAATGAAGGGGGTTAAAATGAACTCATAGTTTTACAGTTTTCTAACTAAATGTCAATTCCAATAACCCGGTTCAATAAAAAACGTCGTTAACTTATCATGTTCTCTCGCTTGCACATCAGTACACTAATGTGCAAGCGAGAGAGCATGATAAGCGACGCCATTTCAGTTTTTATGTCAAAATTGCAATGCAGTTCAAAAGTGCCTGGAAACAATAGTTCATGCTAAGGCAACTGACCACTGACCTTGTAAAGTAATTCCTTCCGAACTTAGCCCAGTGCTCCTTAAGTATATCCTCCACGGATTGCCCTTTAGCCGCGATGACAGATAGCCATGCTAGAGCAGCCCACAGTCCGTCCTTCTCTCGCACGTGGTCGGATCCGGTGCCGAAACTTTCCTCGCCACAAAGGGAAAGTCTACCGGCGTCCATTAGGTTACCGAAGTACTTCCAACCTGTAGATATGCTAGACTTTTAAATCACTCCTAAATGACGACTCTTCTTCTTATTTAAGCATTTAGGTACTCCTTGTCGGCACAACTGATGAATCCCTCTCCATGTACCTTTTTTTTTTAATGCTGGACTTTCCACACATCATCATCTAGCCCGAAAGTAAGCAGAGCTTGTGTTTTGGGTACTACATGACTGATATACTACTTATATACTTTTTGTTTGTAAATACATACATAATATTATACATAGAAACACCCAGACCAGAGACAAATATTTGTAGATCATACAAACATTGGACCCGCCGCGGGGATCGAACCCGCAACCTTTTGCGTCGCAGGCGGGCCTTTGCCCACTGCGCTACAGAGGTCGTCAAAAAAAAACAGCTTATCTCTTTCCAGGGCTTCTTCCTTAACCTCTTTATACGACATGACAGCTACCTTCTCCTTCACTTGGCTCATGTAACTTATTCTCGGACTTCCTCTTTCCTTCCACTTTCCCTTCTCTAATGAATGAATGAATGAATTAATAATAAAGTAAAATAACCCTGAGCTGTTATTTACAGAGATGGTTTTGATGCGCTGGCACCACGGATTTAGGAAAATAAATCTCTATATATAAAAATGAATCCCTATATCCCTTGGTCACGCCATCACTCGTGAACGGCTGGACCGATTTCACAATTTATTTTTTTGTTGTTTTTGTTATTGTAAGGAGAAGGTTCTTATGACAGAAAAAGTCTCTATATTAATCATGGAGGGCGTGAAATAAGGGTTGAAAGTTTGTATGGGGAATTGTAAGTTTCAGTTAAAGGCAACAGATGGCGCTATTATTGCATTTTTTAAAGTTTCAGAAGATTCTTGCAGATTTCAGTTCTATTTAGATGTTTTCCAGTATGTTATTTTGCTGACGAAGTCGCGGGTACCAGCTAGTCTATAATAATTCTTGATCGAAGCCTTATATATTAATAATAGGTTTGATTGTTCTGCAGCCTGTGTACTGCACAGGCGAAAACTGTGCGACTTTTGTCTAGCTTAATGTTTGTTGCTGAAACGGCTGTACGAATTTGGATAAAAAGAACATAGCCTATGTATTAATCCAGGGTATTCGGTAGCTTATAGTTATACCCTGGATTAATACACAGCGCTACTTTTTATCCATAAATTTGAAGTAAAGCCCCCTTCATATGCGACTCCAAACTTGAAATTTACTCACCGGTAGGCACCTCAAACATCTCCTTGCCCGTGGCACTAGCTACCCTGTCCACGGCCGCAGCAGTGGGCATACTGCGAGCGTAGCCCTTAACACCGGTACGTTGGAAGTAAGGGATGCTGCTGAGGTTGTTTGCGAGCACAGCGAGGGAGTCGGATGGAGTCACGAAGAACGCTGAGCGTCCGATTATCATGTTGCGGTCGCCTGGTGTAAGTAAAAGTATTTATTGGGATACATTTTAAGTTAGTACTTACCATATAAATTGTAATATTTATGTAATATTAAGTTTTATTAATAAATTTAATTTAATTTAATATTTAAGCTTTTTTGAACATGTAAATCTATGTAGTAGCGCATGAAAAAAAACATCTATAAAGTAACTCTTTCTGTCTGACTGTCTATCTGTCTGTTTGTTACCTTTTCACACCCAACCCGCTGAACAGATTAGGCTGAAAGGCATGGCTAAAGGTTGTATCCCAGGGAAGGACATAGGCTACTTTTTATCGCGAAAAAATAAAATCCATACTAATATTATAAATGTGAAAGTAACTCTGTCTGTCTGTCTGTCTGTTTGTTACGCTTTCACGCCCAAACCACTGAACAGTATAAGCGGAAATTTGGCATAGTTAAAGGTTGTATCCCAGGGAAGGACATAGGCTACTTTTTATCCCGAAAAAATGAAAAAATCCCGAGGGACCGCGGGTCACACCGCGGGAGCGCAGCTAGTATATTATAAATAAATAATGTGGTCATACAACTGCGGTTTATCATCATCATTCTCAGCCCGTGTCTGCCCACTATTGGGCATAGGCCTCATCCATTATATGCCATTCGTTCGTTGTTGTTAGTTACTTGGCTTTATAAAAAAACCGGCCAAGTGCGAGTCGGACTCGCGCACGGAGGGTTCCGTACGATTATCAATAAAAACAGCAACAAAATCACGTTTGTTGTATGGGAGCCCCCTAAAATATTTATTTTATTCTGTTTTTTAGTATTTGTTGTTATATCGTCAACAGAATCATCATCTGTGAATATTTCAACTGTCTAACTATCACGGTTCATGAGATACAGCCTAGTGACAGACGAACAGACAGACAGCGGAGTCTTAATAATAGGGTCCCGTTTTACCCTTTCGGTACGGAAACCTAAAAATCTAAAGGACACATTATCATTATCACTGAATCTCTAATAAGTACCTACCTGAAGTTAACATGAGTGACAAAAAAAAATATCTTTGATAAATTAATAAGATATTGCTTCATAGATTGACCCTGATTTGTTCAGCTATCTTATCTACATCGTTTTTAACGATACGTTCATCAACTGATTCTGTGACTAACGTAAACCACAGCTCATACGCAATAATTTTAATGATTGTGCAATTAGCGAAATTGTGTATTTTAGCATGAAACGTTGTACCAATCGATGGTAGACAAAATAAATAAATAACTTAGTAGGTACTTATGCAGGTACATACGAATTGATCCGAATTTGACGTTTCCTGCATTGTGATTGGTTGCTGTCGGTCGATTCCGAACCGAATGCATTCCGCTGTATTATGAATCAAGGCCCTGAATACCATACATTTTCAAAATGCTGTTATCACGTTAATTTTTAAATGGTTTCTTATTAAGTAACATACCATCGCCATCAAAAGCCGCCCCGAAATCAAAGTCTCCCCCTTTGATAGCTTCAACTAGATCCGCTGCGTAAGTTAGGTTGGGGTCCGGATGGGCGCCGCCGAAGTCTTCGAGCGGCACGGCGCGTCTGATCGCAGATGGTGGTGCACCTAGCTCCTCGATGAAGATACGTTGGACGTAGGGGCCAGTCACTAGAAAAAACATGTATCTTGTGCACGAAGGTGATATATTTTGTATTAAAAGTAAAATGTAGGATTTTAAAGTGTTCCATAAACATTACGCCCATAGTTTTTTAAATATCTCTGTCTGAAGTACCTACTTAAAACAATCAAAACTGATCTTGTCAATGTTTGTATGGATGAAGGGCAGCGCGATTAGCAATATAATGGCGCCACTGAAAACCAGCGCTCCAGCACTCTCGAGCTGTTCGAGCACATGCTGAGGGCACATAAAATTGTATAGATTTAAGTACCTATTTTGTAACTGTGTATATGTGGAGAAAATAAAACTTTATTCTATTCTATTCAATAACCATTAACCTCGGTTCGGACAGATAATCTAAATAAAAATAAATAAACTTAGGCCTTTACATCTTTAATAGATGATTGGCAACCTACGCCTACACTTAACGGGACGCTGCAGTGCCTGGGACATTGTTTGAGATGGAATAGGCTTGCCCGACACCAAAACCATCCTCTCAGATTAATCAGCCTGGTCCACAGGAAAACAACGTCAATACAATACGTGTGGAGCTAAGCTGCGGGCTTCCCACGGGAACCCATGACCTTCGGATTGAAAGTCGAGGTTCAAGCCCATTAGAACAGCACGGCTCTTTAAAAATTTATAAAAATAAATAAACAGAAACAAAATACTAACATCAACTTGGGCTTAAGATAACTTATTGGAGAAATCTAAATTGTTTCAAATCTAAGTTAAAGTCAAAGTAAAAAAGCATTTATTCCACGATTTATTAAGTAGGACCGCTGGGATCACTTAGAATAGTCTTTGTAGGCGACCTCACTACTTTATATTTATGTATTTATTATTAAACATCATTACACACACATATAATACACGTAACAATTATTTACATTATTTATTTATCATTCTTACACTTTACAAACATCACATACAGTTCACACATTCACAACACGTAAACAAATAAATTAATTCACAAGCATAGCCGCGCGATACCTGTAGTATGCAGAAAGTGCTGATGCTAGCGGCCGGTCGGTGCGCTCGCGCCGAGGCTCGCATACCCGACTCGCCACGCCAGTTGCTACTTGCACCTGTTTGACGCGACACGCATGTCTCTTGCGCCTCCGCCGGTATTTTATTTAAATTTGCGATCTATGTTCTCTGACTTTCTGTGCTTGTGTTTACGTACCTATCTATCTAAACTGTACCTACTTCTTGTGACTATCTTTCTGTGTTTCTTTTCTTTCTCTGCTTTGTGTGTGAAGCTCAATATAAACTGTGGACTTGTAAACTTTCGTTTCTCTGCCAACCCCCGAAAGTTCCAAACGCTTCTAAAGTCTTAAAACTAATTTGACTCCTGTTCGTTCGCGACCAATACCGTGAAGAATCAGGGCAGCAAACAGCATTAAATAAATATATTTAAAATAATGCTGGACATTTTTCACACAGCATCATCTAGCCCCAAACTAAGCAGAGCTTGTACTTGGGAACCAGATAACTGATATACTACTTATATACTTTTTGTTTGTAAATACATACATATTATACATAGAAAAACCCAGACCCGAGACAAATATCTATAGGTCATACAAACATTTGTCCCGCGGCGGGGATCGAACCCGCAACCTTCTGCGTCGCAGGCGGACCTTCGCCCACTGCGCCACAGAGGTCGTCAAATTCTTCTAGGTGATCCATCTTAAAACTAAATAGTCAAGCTCCAGTGGGGAGCCAATCAAACAAAATTGAGGCCAAGCAGTTCGAAGTCTCAATCATTATTATCACACTTACTTCCATTAAGTTCGTATGAGTCAGTGGTAAACTCTGGTGACGGAGTTTTTAGGCCGCCTTAAGACCTTTATTTACTTACCTCCATTCATAGCATCAATGAGGATGTTGAAAGGTTTACGTAGTTCGGAGCCCTGGATTAGAGACTTGATCTTGGGGAAATCAAAGATCTCCTTCATGTATGCAGCATAGTCGTTGACAGAGTCAATCACCTCCACAGTCAATTCTTGATTTTCTACCTGCAATACGGGTGTGGGTAACAAAGAAAGCTGGATCAAAATCGTGTTTGTTACTAATTTGGGGTCCTAATTAGCTTTAAGGACATAATTCAAGATTTAAGTACGCACAGCCGATCTTTAGCTCTCTGAAGTAGCTGCGCAGAATCCTTTTTTGATGACGCCTAAAAGACGAAGACAGCGTTGTATAGCTGCCTCGCTCACTCGCTTAGTTTGTTGCATCGTGCTATCTCGCCTACTCACGCAAACCTGCGCAATCGTTTAGTAGTTACCTAATTTCAGAGAGCTAAAGATCGGTTGTGCGTACTGTAAGATTTAGAACAGGTTAGGACAGTTAAAGCTTGGGCAAAATTGTAATGTAATAGATATTTACCTATGTAGTAGCTAATTTTAAACAATAAGATGCACCGTGACGCAGCAGGTGCTGCGTCACGGTACTCTGTACGGCGCCACTGAAGACCAGCGCTCCAACAGACTCTTGAGCTGCTGGAGCAAATGCTGACGGGTAGCCATATTTTTAGCCACTTATATTAATAAAAATTTAATGCTAATTCGTGTATTCTGTATTGTGGAGATAATACAATTTCATTCTATTCTATTTACGTTATTTCCATTTTCAAAACCTTGAAATGCCAATCAATTTTTGCAGATCACTAAACCAGCATAAGTATAGAAAATAACAAACAGAATCTCAATGTCCCCAAAGTGGTATACATTCTTTCAGACCTAGGTAGTTTTTAAGATCCTTTTAAGATGTCTTATGAGTAAGTCAGAGGCATGCCCAAATACATAATATTTGGTTCATATTTTGCAGAAGTTACGGGAATGCTATATGTTCCATAAGTAGGTACCTCCAGGTTACAAGCCCACTGCTGCCTATACATACTTACTGTGAACTTCTGTACTCCAATCTTATCAATTGCACAGATTAGATCAGGCACAATTTTGTACTCTTTAATCTCCGTGGTGAGCTTATAGATGTCATTGGTGGTGTTGTCGGGGGCTGGGCCTCCGTTGGAACAGTTGAACTTGATGCCGAAGTCGTTGTTGATGCCACCCGGGTTGTGTGACGCTGTGAGGACGATGCCACCTGAAGAATAATAATAAATCTGTTAGATTAAAATGTTCAAATCATTAAGAAAATAATCAGTTAGTAAGTAAAAAAAAAATTACCTATCTTGTAATTTGCATTGAATTTAATTAATTTGTTATTCATAAGTTACTTGGTTTTCCAAATTAATATATTTTTGATAAGTAATGAGGATTAGAACATGGTAGGTTTTGCAGAAAATTTGTGGAAAATATCATACTTTACCAAGTGTTTTATATTTCCGGATGAGGCATGAGACGGCTGGAGTGGACAGAATTCCATTTTGACCAACAATAAGTCTTGCAACCTATGAGCAAAAATAGTTTATAAGTTTATTTACACAATCTTGGTGAAAATAATACTTAATTGAAACTTTGTAATTATGAACTTTGTATTATATAATTTTTTTAATGTCTGGAGGGAGTGGGAGGAGGCCTTTGCCCAGCAGTGGGACACAAATGGCTGAAATAATTATAATAATTGAAACTTTGGTGAGTCTTATGTAGTACTCACAAAAAATACAATAAATAACTTTATAAAAACGAAATAATAAGGCCATCAAAAACCTGCAGCTTATAAAAATAATGAAAAAGACAATGGCTCAAATAGTAATTGTTTATATTACTCGAAGTGGTCAGATATGAGATAAACTAATAACCTATACGTATAATTTGACCCGCAAAGGGCACTTACCCCGTTCGCAGCAGAGATCTTGATTATTTTGTCGACAACCTCCTTGACCAGATATCGGCCATCCCCGCCGACCACGAGCGTGGAACCGACAATAGCATTCTTATTCGCGTCCAAAATACTCTGAATAAAGTTTTCTGTGTAGTTTTCTTGAAGGAAAACCTTTACTTTTTTCCGTAAACCGCTAGTACCCGGCTTTTGTCCTTCAAATGGATTTGTGTTCACTACAACTATGCCGGTCATTTTTTATGAATGGAATTATCTGCTGTGCTAGCACACTAGCTCCGCGAGACACTTTCCTAATAAATCGTAATCTAAAATAAAGGCTTCGCCGAGATAAACTCTGAAGGAGGACGATACGATGATAATTGATGATAGATAATACGAATAGTCGAACGAATACCAAACAGCTGTCACTAGATTGGACAATGTCAACCAAGGTCAGCAATGTCAGATGCATTTTTTTTTTGTATTGTATAGTCAGCCACGAAATTCCATAGAAATAACGTTGTTTCACCACACCGTGCTCACAACTGAATATATATAACTGAAATCTCTGAAATTGTGTAACATTACCAACATTTTACAAACGTTTACATAATATTTGAGGATATTTTGTCTCAGTCTACTATTACTAAGTGAGTAGACTGTGCGTCCCGGAGCATCGATCCAGGTTCCGCCCACAGCTGTTTGCACCGAGGCCTGCAAGGACAGTAGCCCGTCAGCAATCGCCTGTACTTATGCCGAGCACAACGACACCTCAATGTGATATCTTTGCCGATAGGTGGCCGGCGCTCGAGAGAAAGTGTCTGAGCTAGAGTGAAGAGCCTAGCTCTTTGATGCCATGGTAGCCTATTGTAGATGTAGTACCTACCTACCCTTCCTGAATGTTTACAAGAGTTTTTTTAATTTTTTAAAGTGTTATTTTATACTGTACCTATTTATTTTTATTAAGTACCCATATTGTTTGTTTTTAATTTGATCTCACTAGGTTAACGCCATAGTACAATCTGTAATGTTAGCCTAAGTTGTAAATAGATAAATGTCTAAATTTCTCAGGCAAAAACTGATACGTAGTCAACTTTTGTTGCACACTGTACCTCCTACCACAGACGTACTATGAGTATGACTTCTACAAAAACTTGATAGTTGACAATGGCAGGCAGCCGCAGCAGGCAGCCATTGATTGGCAAAAGTTTAGTTCACTCCTAAATGACATCTAGTATCATATCTAGAGATGTCAAGTATACAGTACGCACAACCGATCTTTATACTCATTTTTTATTCGCCGTTCTTTAGCTCTCTGAAGTTAGGTGCACTGAACGATTGCGCAGTTTGCGCGAGTAGGCGAGATAGGACTATGCAACAAACTAAGCGAAGGAGTGAGGCAGCTATACAACGCTGTCTTCGTCTTTTAGGTGTCATCACAAATAGGTTCTGCGCAGCTACTTCAGAAAGCTAGTAAAGTAAGTTCGTATGAGTCAGTTGCCAACTCTGGCGACGGAATTTTTAGGCCTCCGTCATGGGTTAACGACTAAATTAGCCGGGAACGACAATTAAACGTGCCCCCCGAAGCACGGAAGCGCTCAGACGTAAATGCCACTGGCAGTCACCCATCCACTTACAGACCGTTTCGAACGTTGCTTAACTTCGACGATCTATCAAGAACGGCTAAGCAAGCACGAGCACGAGCGCTTCTTCAGAAAGCTAAAGATTCAAAGATTGGTTATGCGTACTGTACGTACTGTACGTACTTTGTACCAGTGCGCACAACCAATATTTTGTTCTCTGAAGTAGTACGTACAGTGCGCAGCTGCGCAGAATCCATTTTTATGACACTTAAAAGACAGCGTTGTATAGCTACCTCGCTCACTCGCTCAGTTTGTTACATCGTCCTATCTCACCTACTCTATACACGCAATTTACAACATGCGCAAACCTGCGCAATCGTTTAGTGCACTTAACTTCAGAAAACTAAAGATCGGTTGTGCGTACTGTACAATGTATTACGTGTGCGTTGTCCTGTCCCTTGAATTCACTCACTTGAATGCGAAAAACTTCATATTTCATTAGAAAAACAAGCTATTCCTGACTTAACTATAAAAACGATAACTTACGTACAAATTATCTGCAGAATAGAGTTACTGCGGTAAAATATAATATATAAACAATTACAAACAAGCTGGTCAACATTAGAAAGTCAAACAACAGTACTTTCACTTCGCTGCCGGCCGTAAAACTTTGAGCGAGTAATCCCATTCCCAGTTATAAATGTAATTGTCTCTAAAAATAAAAACTATACGCAATTGCTCAAAGTTCATTGTGAATTAGCATAGCTGAATAATTAATGTGTCGGTGATGTCTGCTTTGGAAAACTCTGAAAATACAAAACATATCCATCAGGTAAGAATTTGTAAAATCATGCAAAATTATCTCTAACTGTTATTATCTTCTTGTAATCTATCTTTAAATTCTGCTTTATATTGATGGTATCTTCAAGTAAATTGTGATTATCATTTTTCAACCCACTTATCGCCGGTTTCATTGACGTCGGCCTGTGGGCGGCTGATTAAGCTGAGAGGATGGTTTAGGTGCTGGGCAAGCCTATTCCATCTCATACAATGTCCCAGGCACTACAGGGTCCCGTTAAGTTTAGGCATGGATTGCCTCCTGACGCTGTATAAATCATTGAATACTTTTTTTTTTTTTTTTTATCTATTTTAATTTAGGTACCTTGATCGATTATCGAACATGCCGGTCCCATAGGTCTCTCATTTACAAAACTATTCCTCCAATATCCTGAGGGTCTGTCGGTAGAGCATGATGGCCGCATCAGATGTCTGAGCGGCTAGCTGAATACTTATAGATGTAAAACCCTGAGTTTTTTTTATCACTATTAATTACTAAAATTATGAAATAAGTAGGTACTGCAGATGCCAAACATTTATCCTGCTGCAAGAATTGAACTCCCACCTCATGTTGTGTCAGTCACTTTCCACATCTAAACTGTATTTGTATGGGACTAAACTCTCTTCAAAAGGACCTTGAATGCTTATTGAACCTGCTCACTTTTCCGATCCGTGGCAGCGCTCTATCCATCTGAGCCAAAAAAATTCTCCTTAGGTATGCTTTTGCTCGCGTGGTAGGTATAGACGAAGATTTGAGAATGTCTACCATGCGAATGAATACAGTCTTTATTCTGTTTTGTTTTTCAGAATAAAACCAGCAAGATATTCAGAGGCATGGCGCAAAATAGCCTCAAACATGCCTTTCTTATTTTCCGATCCATTCTTGATGCAATAATAGACTTTGTGTTCTCATTAATATGGGAAGGGGATAAAAAGGACATCCCTCCGCTGACCAAAAGGCACTCCATGCTAGCTCTCAGTGCTGTGGAGCTTGCCGCTCGGATCCGGAGAGGAGAACTTAAGTCTAAAGATCTTGTTACTGTTTGTATTGAGAGGATTAAAGCGGTGAGTAGGTACTATAATTGTAATTTTTCTAAGTAAGTTCGTATGAGTCAGCCAACTCTGGTGACGGAGTTTTCAGGCCGCCTTAAGGCCTCCATCATGACTTAATGACTTAAAGAGCCGGGACCGACAATGTAACATGCTCTCCAAAGCACGGAAGCGCTCAAATGAAAATGCCACTGGCGGTCCCTCCACTTACAGATAGTTTCGAACGTTGCTTAACTTCGACGCTCTATCAAGGACTCAATATCACTCAATATCACTAAGCAAGCTTAGGTATTTCATTGGGAAAATGAAAACAAGTACATTACTCATGTTGATACTATACCTAAAACCAGTTTTCTGCCCAATTTTGTTAAGCCACTTTTTTGTGATTTTTTGTGACATCCTCTATCTTTTGTTATCACAATCCTTATTACATACTGAAAGGGTACTTATTATCACTTTACAATCAATTCAATCAAAGGATTCAGCCATTCAGGCTCCATACAAGGCTGGGCCCAAAAGTCAAAGTGCCGGCCAATAAAAATAAAGACCTCACCAACCAGAATTTTTCAGTATGGCACCAAGTCTCTAAGACACTTACTTTAAAAGACTTCTCTGGATTTTGATAAAATCAATTTTTTTTACTTACATTTGAAAAATACTCCGATTGACTTCTTCGATAGTGGTGACACCTTTATTTTTGATTTTGGGCCCAAAATGAATGACCTTTATCTAACATACCTCCCTTAACTGCAACAAATAGAACATGCCTCAACTAAACTTAAAGAACTTCCAGGTTAATCCAATAATAAATGCGGTGACTGACGAGAGATTTGATGCAGCATTAACTGAGGCTGAAGCAGTGGATGAACTCATAGTCAAAAGAGAGTCCGATGACATCTTCAAGGATAAACCATTTCTAGGTATGTTGTGTTGAATTGTCAAACACAAATATCTCAGGAAACATTTTGTTTGTAAACCTTCCTCTGTTCTGTTGATTGACATGATGTTTTATCACTGGCTGCTAAACGCGATTTTTAAAGTTTGTGAGTTTGTTTAGATGTTTGGATGTTTGTATGTTTGTGTAAGGATCAGGCTCAAATGACGAAACAGTGTTTTCATGGGTTGGATTGGAACAAGGTAGTTCTATCTCTACTCTAAAGTTTGTATGACGAAAATGCGCAGACGAAGTTGCGCCCGGGTCCACTAGTATTACATACAATTATTTTCTATTCTAAATCACAAGCAAAATAATAATCCATACTATCCATACTTATTGTTCTCTTTGATTATAAAGCTGAAAATTAGAAGATTAGCGAGTTTTTATGTTACACAGCCCAAAACGCAACGATAGCGCGATCAAATTTTTCCTGTGTCGCCATCTATTATGTAGTAAAATGTCTCTGTCTGTCTGTCTGTCTGTCTGTCTGTTACCTTTTCACGCCTAAACCACTGAACAGATTATGCTGAAATAGATAAAGATTATGTCCCAGGGATGGGCATAGGCTACTTTTTTTTTCAAAAATAATCATCGATGGCGTGAAATAAGGGTTGAAAGTTTGTATGGGGAGTTGGAAGTTCCAGTTAAAGGCAACGAGATGGCGTTGCTATCCATTGGCTGAGGTCTTTTTAAAAGTTTCAGAAGATTCTTGCAGTTTTCAGTTCTATTTAGAGGTTTTCAAGTATGCTATTTTACTGACGAAGTCGCGGGTATTTTAATAATTATGTTCTAGGCGTGCCATTCACGGCTAAAGAGAGCCACGCGGTGTCGGGCATGTTGCATACACTAGGGGTGCGCGCGCGGGCCGACACGCGCGCGCCCGCCGACGCCGAGTGTGTACGGTTACTACGAGCCGCAGGGGCTATACCCATCGCTGTTACTAATGTACCGGAGATTAATAAATGGTGAGTATTATGGTGACCTGTCGCTGTTAATGCTCACCTTCTTGAAGTTGTTTCGCATTACACATACCTTGGGCAGATTTTGCAGTTAGGTAGAAGCAACTTTGAGAAGGAGGCCAAGAGGAGGATTCAGCTGGGCTGGGCAGCATTCGGAGTTTTCTCGTCACCCATAACCACAGTGTTTGAAAACAAAAGTTTTCAATCAGTGCGTCCTACCTGTCATGACATACGGAGCCGAAACGTGGACACTCACAGTACTGCTAGTTCTCCAGTTTAAAGTCGCTCAGCGAGCTATGGAACGAGCTATGCTCGGTGTTTCTCTGAAGGATAGAATCCGCAACGAGACTATCTGACATAGAACCAAAGTTGTCGACATAGCTCAGAGAATCAGCAAGCTGAAGTGGCAGTGGGCTGGCCATATCTGCCGAAGAACCGATAACCGTTGGGGTAAACGAGTTCTTGAGTGGAGACCGCGACTTGACAAACGTAGTGTAGGACGCCCCCCGGCCAGGTGGAGTGACGATCTGCGAAAGGCTGCCGGCAGAAGCTGGATGCGTCGAGCTGAGGACAGGGCGCAATGGCGCGCACTAGGGGAGGATGTCCAGCAGTGGACTATCATAGGCTGATGATGATGATAAGCATGGAACTCAATGTAGCTAGGTGACGTTGGGAGGCGAGGCTATGACCGTTGGCGTAGCTCTGAACCCACGACCTCGCCTTACGTGGCAGGGCTGTTGGTAAAACCTAAGCTAATGGTTATGTTATGACTTATATTATGACACATTCTTCCATTTCATGGTCGAGATTAGTTCAGTATGATGCTTTGTAGAATGACCAGCATTAGGTAGGTACAATACGCACAACCATCTTTAGCTCTCTGAAGTTGCGCTGAATTTTTGATGACGCCTAAAAGACGAAGACAGCGGTGTATAGCTGCCTCGCTTTCGCTTAGTTTGTTGCATCGTCCTATCTCGCCTACTCTACACATAAACTGTTGTTCTAGTGGTGTTGATATTGTAAACTTTGACTAATGATTGTTGATCTTACGTATGCATCCCCAGTACGCACAACCGATCTTTAGCTCTCTGAAGTTAGGTGCACTAAACGATTGCGCAGGTTTGCCCATGTAATACTGTCGTACGTACTACTATTAAAAATCTGTTGACAACATACCAATGTGGTAATGTAAGTGGCACAATAAGAAGAAAAATAATGCTTGTATTTTTTTTTATGATGAATGGGTTGGCTTGACCTCGGAACTTACACAGGTAAGAATGAGGTCTACGATGGAGCGAGCCTACCCAGACGGTGCCAATTAACTCTCTTCTTAAAAACAACAGCGGAAATACAAAATTTAATGTTAAACTTATTAACAAGTAACATTTGCAGGCAAGAGACTCGAAACAATGTGTTCGGTCAGACCAACAATCCTTACCACCCGGGGCGCACCACTGGCGGCTCTAGCGGCGGTGAAGCGGCCCTCGCCGCGGCCTTAGCCTCGCCCATCTCACTTTGTAAGTAGATCACCCCCCAGTGGCGTAGCACCCTGCATATTTTGACTTGATAAAACCTAAACCGTTCAGTTAGGGCTCCGGTTTATTTTGCACCAGGGCCCTTGGCTACCTAGCTACGCCACTGTCACCCCCTGGAAACTTTTCCCACATAAATCCCGATCCCGTGGGAATTCCAGAATAAAAAGTAGTTTACGTTGCCTTACAGCGTCTTCTAACTTTCAGTGAAAGTACCATCGCGTCAAAATCGGTTCAGCCGTTCCAGAGATTGGACAAACAGAAAGACAGACAAAAAAAAAGTACGTGAGCGTCGTGGAACCTTCGTGTAAAACTCGGTTGGAACAAAGTTTCAACTTTGACATTTGTCAAATAAATCCTAGAAACGCTCTTCCGTACTTACAATGTAACAATCTATGGAATGTTTCGCGTCTGCGCACTTCGCACTGTGACGTTTTGACCTATATACTCGTACAGTTCGCCCAACGAATCTAGGCATTCGTGAAGTTAGCCGTGTGCCTGCGCAGTGACCGCTTTTTCATACAAAATTGTGTTCTGCGCAGACAAACGGCAGACAAACTTCACGAATGCCTAGATGCGTTGGGCAACTGTATGTGTCGTGACGGTAAAATCAACCGCTTTTTTTTCGAGACCCCATCCCGTACCGTAACTATATGCACTCAAAATCACATAGATGTATTGATGTATTGACCCACGGTGCCTCTGGAATACTATACTTTTCCGGGATAATTACATTTTCATCCAGTTATTCTTTTGTTTTTAATTGTGTGTGTGCAATAAAGAATTATCATAGTAAATGTTCCCCAGGCTCAGACATCGGAGGTTCGACTCGCATGCCAGCTTTCTACTGCGGCTTGTTCGGACACAACCCCACTGCTGAGCACACCAGCTTAAAAGGTGATTGCTATTGCTTTTCACTCTCTTAAAGACCATTGGTAGCACTCAACTGTGTATACGACCACTTTGGTGCAGTGGGCGAAGGCCCGCCTGCGACGCAAAAGGTTGCGGGTTCGATCCCCGCGGCGGGACCAATGTTTGTATGATCTACAATTTGTCTCGGGTCTGGGTGTTACTATGTTTAATATGTATGTATTTACAAAATACAGATTTGACTGAGGATCTCAAAAGGTGCAAATATATAAATCTTGATAGGGTTTATATATTTGAACCATTTGGGGTTGATACCCTAGGTCCGTGGGGTTCTGGAGCCCTTCGGGTTTTCAAAATTCTTCGAGGGCGTCTGGTCGAAGCGACGCATGATCCGAGAGCACATTTTTGGCTCAAAGGATCAGCATTGCCAGCGTGGTAATGCCGCCAGTGTTTTGGGCACGCTTCCGACTGACAGTGACCTGGATCAGTTGAGCTATCTATAGATCGTTTCTAACGATCCTTAGATAGCTTGACTAATCCTTGTATTTTGTAAATAAATATTATGTAAATAAGTAGTAGATTAGTTTCTGTAAATAAACACTTACAATTTACAAAAAATAAAAAATGTGAATCACTCACAGTTTTGGTCCGAAATTTCGCAATTACACTTCACGGTAGACCGGCTGTTTCTTTCCAGGGTCTGTACTCCGTACTGGCAAAGACCCTACAATGGCGTCCATAGGCTTCGCGGCCAAACATTGCGAGGACCTAGGGCCGCTCACTAGGGTCGTGGCGGGGGATAAGGCCGCGTTGTTAGACCTGCAACGTGAAGTTGATCTTAAGGTATGTTAAACTGGCAACTTACGCCTTTACATCTATATTAGATGATTTGTCAGGAGGCAACCTATGCCTACACTTAACGGGACGCTGTAGTGCCTGGGACATTGTTTGAGATGGAATAGGCTTGCCCAGCACCTAAACCATCCTCTCAGCTTAATCAGCCGCCCACAGGACGTCAATACGTGTGGAGCTGACTAAGCTGCGGGTTTCCTCACGATGTTTTCCTTCACCGTTATGAGATCGTGTTAAAGCGCATATAAATTTTTCGAAACGAAAAATCCAGTGATGCACGGCCGGGATTCGAACCCCTGACCTTCGGATTGAAAGTCGAGGCACAACCCCATTCGACCAACACGGCTCTCACTGAAAAACTGGTAATAGAAGTTGATATTCAATGTTTTTAAATCAAAAAACTATCCACGATTTTACCTGGATCCGTGGCAACGCTCTGACCTACTGAGTTAATGGGTAATCTACGCAAAATTGTAACATTGTGAAAGCACAACGTCTATTCAGCTTGTCAACTCTTATGTGTGTTTTCTAACATATATAAATAAATAAATAAAGCCTTTATTCCTAAAATCATAAATAAATTTCTAACATAACAATTAATATAATCACTTCCTATTTTAATTATTCATTGATAGCTATTAATTGTTTATTGTTATTATTTCCATATTATATTATTTATATTTTTATCAATTGGGCACCCAAAAAATCATGCAATTCCACTGACGGCGTTCTTGTGCTAGTCAAGTCCATGTCGTCCCAGCCACCTCCACTATATCGTCACACCATCTTCTCATTGGCCTTCCTCGTGACTATTTTTCTAAATTACTTAGACATAATGTAGCCCGGTGGAATTAGACATTCAAGCTTGAAAATTCGCATAAAGCTGAAAATTGGTACAAACGTTTGAAGCGCCATTATGAATGAATGTCAAAAGTCCCCAATTATCCCACCTCTGTTAAAAAAGTTATTCACTGTCAAAGGTCACGATAAGTTTTATCAAAAAAACTTGTAGGGTAAAATTGTATTATCTGTAAATATGGTATTGATTGAACACTTTTTCCCTAAGAACCCCTGTTTTTTGAGCTAATTTGACTGGGCTAATAGAAGGACAAGGTTAATATAAAAAGAAATACACGGGATTGAGAAGAATTCCCGAGGGAAATATAAGGGTCAAACAGTGGTACGTTAATTTAATTCGTTTAGTTGGTACTATTTTTAACCATGTTGATATCATTTTCTTATAAAAAAAAAGTATATTAATATAATATTATCTGGTTCCCATAGTACAAGCTTTGCTTTGTTTGGGGCTAGATAATACTGTGTGAAATGTCCAGCTTTTTTTTTTAGAAAATAAAATATTACTACGTGGAAACGGCACAGGACCTTCGTGTTAGCCCCATCTGCAAGGATCTCAGAGATGTTATGACTAAGTAAGTTCTATTTCGTCACTAATAAACAGCACGCCTCTTTGGGGTAGTCAGAGACAACATTCACACTTTTTTTTGTTTAAGAATGGCTTAGGATCTCCTGTAGATATCGATTAGCGTAAGCGCTGACAGATTGGCTATATTTAAGATGTAATATGGCATAAGTCGATTGACAAAATATTGATGACAAAAAAACTTTGGCCTTTACATCTATATTAGATGATGTATACAGCATCAGGAGGCATTCTATGCCTACATTGAATGGGACGCTGTGGTGCCTGGGACATTTTCGATCACAAAAAGTAAAATAAATGATATTCCCTGTCGAATAAAAGGTGCGTGAAGTGACAGTGAAAAAAAGCTAGGTTATCTTGGTGTGGACACGTTATGAGGAGGGATGAAAACCATGTTACCCAAAGAGCTATGAATATGTGTGGCTTGGTATGCAAGAAGAGGAAGGCCGAAGAAGTGGTTGGATTGTGTGAGAGATGATATGAATGTAAAAGAACAGTTGACGAGTGATAGGAGTGAGTGGAAGAAGAAGACATGTTGTGCTGACCCCACTTAGCGTGGAATAAGGTCAGAAAGGTGATAATGATGAAATCATTGAAATGGACTATAGATGGCGCTGTAAACAAACTTATTAGTAGTAATCTTTGTTTTTTCTAAAAAATAAGTGAATTAAATTTTCCTTCCAGAGTGATAAACCACCTAAGCAAAGAGGCTACATCGACGGACCTAGCCCCAGAGATGTACCATCATCGCGGGTTAGAGCATATGTATAGTCTGTGGCGATACGCCATGACTAAGGAGTCGGATTGCTTCGCTAAACTCATCACTAATAATACTGGAAAGGCTAGCGGGATTGTCGAGTTGGGGAAAAAGGTTAGTGTATCTTGAAAATATTTTAGCAAAATGGATGCGAGTTTTATTTTTTTTTTGCTTTTATTTTTTTGCTAGGTTGGCTTGGTATGGACACGTTATGAGGAGGGATGAAAACCATGTTACCCAGAGAGTGATGAATATGAGTGTGGCTGGAGATTATGCAAGTAGAGGAAGGCCGAAAAAGAAGTGGTTGGATTGTGTGAGATATGAATGCGAAAGGAGTGGATACATATTTGACGAGTGATAGGAGTGAGTGGAGGAAAAATACATGTTGTGCCGACCCCACTTAGCGTGGGATAAGGGCAAGGGAATGATGATGGATGCGAGTTTTTGTAGGGTTTGTAAAGCTAAGCTACATTGTATACACATTTTTCGTTGTCTTTTGATGACCTCTGTGGCGCTGTGGGTGTAAGCCCGCTTGGGACGCAGAAGGTTGCGGGTTCGATCCCCGCCGCGGGATAAATGTTTGTATGATCTCGGGACTGGGTGTACGATAATGTATTTACAAACAAAAAGTATATATTATATCAGTTACCTGGTTCCCATAGTACAAGCTTTGCTTAGCGTCATCTAGCCACAACTACATGACGCTGTGTGAAATGTTCAGCATTATTTATTTATTTTCCGAAGAAATTAGCACTTCAATAAATAATAGGCAAGCCCATCTTCATCTTTAAAGAAATACAAAAAAAACATCTGTATCAGATTATTTGCAGCGTCAGGAGAGTACACACTACAGTTATCGGGACGTTGTAAGTGCACGATAGGAACCTCTTAAAGGCGCACTTATAATCCTATCACCACACTGGTTCTAAAGAACTGGTGACACGACAAGAAGAAGGGACGTTGTAGTGCCCGGGATATTGTTTGAAATGCCTATTATATACTACTTAGGCTTAATTTAATACTTTAGCTTTACAAAGAACGAAATTATTCTATACTAGCTACGGCACGCGGCTTCGCCCGCGTGGTACCAACATTTTGAATAGCCTATATGCTATTCCAGGTCACTATCTATGCCTATTCCAAGTTTCATCCGAATCGGTTTACTGGTTTAGGCGTGATTGACACAAACATACAAACATCTAAACAAACTCACAAACTTTCATTTATTATATTAGTGGGATGTACAGTTCGCCCCACGGATCTAGGCATTCGTGAAGTTAGCCGCTGTCTGCGCAGTGACCGCTTTTTCATACAAAATTGTGTTCTGCGCAGACAAACGGCTGACTTCACGAATGCCTAGATCCGTTGGGCGAAACAGTGTATGTTGAATACATATTTGTACGAGCCAATATTGCTCGTACAGCATTTTTACTTCATTTATAGCATTAGTAAGCTATTACAAAACAGTCGTAACGAAACCTTTGCCACGCCACGGTGTCGGCACTTTACGTGCGGCTCAGATCATAAAACTAACATTACCTATTTATTCTCTTAATAAATCTAAAAACTATAACAGTGGTTTGGTATCAAGTGTACTACACTATTACTATAACTGGAGTGCCCTCAACGAGGATAACCCCAACATATTGTTGATACGGCTTGGTGGGAAGTGACCCGTTCACTAGTCTTGTCTTGGTTTAATAAAATGAAAATAATGTTTGTACAGTTGCTAGGCCAGTCGGAGTACACCCTCGCCGGTATATTCAAGCTGTTGGACGACCAAGTGTTACCGGCTGTTAACAAGGAGTGGGCTGAGAAACTGATCAAGGAACTTGAAGATGACTTACTCGTATGTATAAAACGTAATCAAAAAGTATCACTGCAATAATTTAATACCATACAGTTCGCCCATGTCTTCGCAGAACACAATTTTGTATGAAAGAAAAAGCGTTCACTGCGCAGACAAACGGCTAACTTCACGAATGCCTAGATCCATTGGGCGAACTGTACTTAATAATGGTTTCCCTCTCGTGGTCGTGCTTGCTTAGTCGTTCTTGATAGATCGTGCAACGTTCGAAACTGTCTGTAAGTGGATGGGTGACCGCCATGCGCCAGTGGCGTTTTCATCTGAGCACTTCCGTGCTTCGGAGTCACGTTAAATTGTCGGTCTCAGCTATTTAAGTCGTTAAGCCATGACAAAAAATGTCGATTGAGACCATATTTTTAGCCAAATATTATTTTCTAGGCTGACTTAGAATACAGTTGTTTTTCGCTTCATAATCAACCTTTATCTATATATATATTTAACTAACCCTTTTGTGTTACCTACTTTTAGTTTCAAATCTTTATTTTACTGTTTAGGTCATTTTCTGTTTATTTTCTGTTATGGTATGTAGGTAAGTAGGCCTATAGGTTCATATAACCTACTTCTATTGTTTGTTAACTGTCACTTACTTACCTCATACCTACCAACTTTATTTATTTAGAACCTATTTTTATTTTATTTTACATTCTTGTTAGATTGTTAGATGTACCTGTCTGTGTGTGTTGCCAAATTAATGTCTATCTTTAGTTACCTCAGAAGAAAACTATTCAGCCTTCAATGGTTTGTTATTTCAGAGTAAGCTAGACGAGAACACAGTGTTAATATTCCCGTCTGCGCCTGCGCCGGCTCCGTACCACTACTCGGCGTTCCTGCGCCCCTTCAACTTCGCGTACTGGGGGATACTCAACGTGCTCAAGCTGCCCGCCACACAGGTATATACTATACAGGATGTAAAAAGACGGGTAGGTACAGCATCCCAACACAGAACCAAATCCAAAAGGATTTGCCGAAAAAATCATTATATCCGGAGAAAACAGCGTTTGAAGATCACTGTTTGCGTATGTACTGGGCGCGTTGTTTTACGTAGATTGCTGGATTTTGAGTTTTAACTGATTTTTTCTTTTATAAATGAAATTATTAGGTAGGTATTGTCTTATTATGTTATCCTAGTAATAAATAGCCGAAAATAACATAAAATGACGAGGCTAATTAAAAAAAAAATAGTTTTTTTTTCGCTAAATATGTTTAGAATCGTGGTCTGATTGCAACCCCTCAGTTTTCGGTAGTAGTCTTTTTACACTCTGTATATACGCACAACCGATCTTTGTCTCTCTTAAGTTAGGTGCACTAAACGATTGCGCCGGTTTAGTAGTGTAAGCGAGATATCGAAAGGTCAATTATTCTTTAGGGTGTCATCTAGTGCGCATTGGATGTACTAGGTTCAACTATCAAGTTAGATAGTATCTATGACTATCAAATTCAACTATTTTCATGAAAAACACCTGTCAAAGTTATTTTTTTTACAGAGCGTGCCCAAAAATACGGGTAATGTTAATTTTATTCTTTAACTTTTTTAATTTCTACAACAATAAACACATTTCACATGTTATAATAGACAGTTTTATTTGTTACCGAAAACATCGATGTTAACATGTTTGACGACCTCTGTGGCGCAGTGGGTGAAAGCCCGCTTGGGACGCAGAAGGTTGCGGGTTCGATCCCCGCCGCGGGATAAATGTTTGTATGATCTGCAAATATTCTAGGGTCTGGGTGTTTCTATGTATAATATGTATGTATTTACAAACAAAAAGTATATAAGTAGTATATCAGTTATCTGGTTCCCATAGTACAAGCTTTGCTTAGTTTGGGGCTAGATGATGCTGTGTGAAAAATGTCCAGCATTATTATTATAACATCAATGTTTTTCTAATATCGATCATCCCTATTTTGTACAATCAATAATGAATTTTAACTAAGTATTTCGAGCGGGTGGTGTAATATAGCTATGTTTGTCCCAGGTACCAATGGGCCTCAATAGTTCAGGCCTGCCCCTAGGCCTGCAGGTGGTGTGTGGCCCGAGACAAGACGCGCTCTGTCTGTCTGTAGCCCGACACCTCGAGAAAATTTTCGGCGGATTCGTACCTCCTTGTCGCATCGACACTTGAACACTTAAAATAAGGTACTTATATTTACTCCCTTTAGCTCCCCAAGACCACAGAAAAGAGGTTATTTAACCTAAAAGAAGAGATCCAAACCCAAAATTGTACCACCTCACTCTTGCCTGTGTAAGTCTGAGGTCAAGAGCCGACCCATTCATCTTTAAAAAAAAAAAAAAAAAAACGGTTTTATTGAATAAAAGATTTTTGATTTTTTGATTGATTTGACTGTCACATAATTTTTCATAACTTAAAGTTGCATTTATGTCTGTACTCAGGGACGCTAACCCAGTTGAACAGATAGTTAAACTTTAAACTAGTAAAAATAGCTTCTTAAATCCGTTTCCTAATTAAGATTTTATAAAGCAAATCTTTGCTCAAGAATGCATAACATCTTTGAGTCTTTGAATCCGGACATCAGAGTGGTTTAATAGTTAATTCTGTATTTAAGAATAGAATATAATATGACTTTATTGTACACCATAAAATAAAATTAAATAAAAATATACATGCAAAAATAGTACAATAGGCGACCTTGCCCTTGATTCATAATACAGCGGAATGCATTCGGACAGCAACCAATCACAGTTGCAATCGATCCGAATTTGACGTTTCTAGCACTGTGATTGGATGCTGTCGGTCGATTCCGAACCGAATACATTCCGCTGTAATTATGAATCAAGGCCCTTATCCGTAAAAGCGATTTAAGATTGTAGAAAAATCTTTACTAAGGAACGTTTTTAGTAGTCATTAGATGTCTCTGAGTGCGGCTGATAGTGTATTGATATTTTTTGATGTCTGGATTAGTCTATTTCAAGTTAGAGAACTTTATAAGCACACTTTTTGTCCATGTCAGCTACAATGCTAAAATGACCATGTGCTTATTTTATGTTTATGTTGAGGTTTATTTATGTAGGTATATGTATTTAATAGTATGTGTAAGTATATTCTTATTATTTTATTTAACGTAACTTATTGTACACCGCCGTTTTTTCTGTGTAATTTTTCCAGTCCATCCAAATGTTGTCTGGAAGAGATCGCTTTTAGCGATAAGGCCGCCCATTGTACCTACTTGTTTTCGTGTATTTCCTGTAATGTGTTTTTGTGTACAATAAAGTGTTTTTCTATTCTATTCTATTCTATAAGATACTAAAGTCAATTATTTGATTTACTTTATACTTGGTACTTCATCTGGACAATATGTGTACTTTATTGATTCTAAATGGAAGACTGATTATGTATTTATAAAATATAAAAATATATGTAATTTATAATCGTGTATGGTGTAAGGAGATAATCATATTTTAGGTGAAGGTTCAGTGTAACTGATATATTTAAATGATTGTACAGTACAAAATTGAATACTATTCTATTTTTTTATTATCCTATCCCACTCGTATAATAAAGCTGAAAGTTTGTTTGTTTAGATGTTTGTATGTTTGTGTAAGGATCAGGCTCAAACGACGAAACAGTTTACAGTGAAATTTGGTAAGGTGAAAGGAATAGCATATAGGCTACTTTTTATCCCGAAAAACGTTCCTGAAAACCAAAAAATATGTAAAAGGACAACGGGAATATTGCATAAAAACTTTAGCAGTACTCTGTTTGACACAAAGAGCACTGCTCTAAGGTTGCCATGACAACCAATAACTTTTGACTTTTCAAAATGGCGATGTCATTTCGTTCTACTATGATTTGAACTATATTAAAGACAGCAAATCCAAAAATGAATTCAGTGTTCTCGAAGGTTGGAGTGGAACAAGGTAGTTCTATCTCTAAAGTTTGTGTGAAGAAACAATGCGCAGACGAAGTCGCACCCGGGTCCACTAGACTAGTAATCTCTAGATATAAAAATGAATCCCTATATCCCTTGGTCACGCCATCACGCGTGAACCGCTGGACCGATTTCACAAATTTTTTTTTGTTGTGTTTGTTATTGTCAGGAGAAGGTTCTTATGACAGAAAAAAACTCTATATTAATCATGGAGGGCGTGAAATAAGGGTTGAAAGTTTGTATGGGGAGTTGGTAGTTCCAGTTAAAGGCAATAGGTGGCGTTGCTAATAAGTATGTTATTTTGCTGACTAAGTCGCGGGTACCAGCTAGTTTTATAAATAAAACAACATACAAAGTAATTGTAAGTAAATCAATTTATTTGAGAATAAAAATAATACAAAATTATAGTACTTACCTACATACTTACAATAACAATCACAACATTTAAAATGAGTTTTAAAATAGTCTTAAAAAAATATTCTAACAGTCTAACGCCTTAATAGCCGTACTTAATAAAATAAAAATAAAATAAAATAAAACACATTCCTTCTAACAAGGAGACAATATGAGTTAGTCTTTAAGTTTGCAAGCAGTGATGGCACCACCGAGCTCTTTCTCAAGGTATTTGGCCACGGAGAGACATAATGCGTCCTTGTACGGTGCGGCTAACACTTGAATGCCGAGTGGTAGGCCATCGCTGTTCTTGCCTATTGGTATCTGAAATTAAAACAAATAGATTTAAACAAGTATCACTCATTAGCGGCCTTCACATGCACCATCTTTCGCGAGTCATTGAGCGTACAGGATTGCGCGCGGGAAATCTTATACACGCTATCGCGAGTGATAATTTTGATGCTACGCGTTCTTTCGCGCGCGATTACTCGTTAGTTCTTGTCAAAACGCAATCGTGCGGGAAATCTTCTACGCGCAATCGCGAGTGATAATTTTTTTTAAGCTTGAAGCTACGCGTTCTTTCGCGCGCGATTGGCTGTATCACTCGCGATAGATTGTGCGTGTGAATGCTGCTATTGTTTTTGTTTTGATCGCATGTAGGTTTTTGGGTAATATTTGCACTATTATCTAACTTCGACGTTTCAACCGGGTTGCATAGATCGTGGTCACGAAGGGACTCTATGTCCCTTCCTGTCCCATAAACACTCGCCTTAACCTGATCGCACATTTGTCCGCGCTGTACCCGCCGCAGTAATTTTTCTATACAAAAAATGCTGATTACGTCAGAAAATGCGGCTGGCTTCTGACGTCTCAGCATTTCTTCTATTGAACTGACGACAGTTCGGCGCGGATAAGTCTGCGACCACCATTAACCTGTTTGGTTTTAACGACTTTCATTCATCATCTTTAGTCTCGGTCTGCCGAACGAACCATCTCAACATACCTTTATCGATATTCATCACGACATTTCTTTTAATCCATACTGTTCCTTATCACCCTATTTCTCACTATCATTCGAAGTAGAAACAATATTATTTAAAGTCTTTAGTAATCCAGTCTTACTACTGCTGAAATAAGTTGCGATCTAACATTTAAAATGTTAGATAGTTACCTGAACAGCTGGACATTTGAGCACGTTGACGATAGCGAAGTAGGAGAAGTTGTAGGGGCGCAGGAGACAGGAGCGGTGGTAGGGCGCCGCGTGCGGAGCGCTCGGTAGGAGCAACACGCCATTGTCCCCTAGTTTACTCTGAAAACATTTGGTAGTTAGTGAAATATCTAAAATCTAGGGGCCTTACTTAGTGTAAAGTTACGACAGGTTTAAACTCAAAAATGTTATGGTTATCTTTAGTTACACCTATCGTAACTTTACACCACGTTTATTATAAGCCATAAAGACTCCGTTGTGCTTAGTATTAGTTCGCTCCTCATTCATCATTAAAAAAAAAAAACGTATACACGGTGTGGGCAGTCGGTATACTAAGGACTTACGAAAAGGTCTTCCTTCATCTCCTTGGTGATCTGTTCGGCCCATGTATGCTCGGGCAGCGGCAACACCTTCAGCTCGACCAAACGCAAGACGGTGAAGAAACAGTGCTTACTCTGGCCTATCATCTGGAAATAAACTCAATAGAATAAAATATATACCCAGCAGTGGGCGAATTCCACCACCGGCGCCACAGAATACCAGCTGCAGCACCTCTAACGCCCATGTCTTTAGTTGAAATCTCGATCTGGCCCTTGATTCAGACTTCAGCGGAACGCATTCCGGTCGGAATCGGTCAGCTGTTGAACCGAACGCAACCAATCGCAGTTTGAGAAACGTCAGTTTTGGATCAATTCCTGCACTGTGATTGGTTGCGGTTGGTTGATCAGCTGACCGATTCCGACCGGAATGCGTTCCGCTGAAGTCTGAATCACTAGGCTTTACTCGATCCCCACTCAACTGTCGCGACGTATCTTGAGATGTATCTCATGAACCGTGTTAGACAGAAGAAATTTTCACAGATGATATATTTCTGTTGCCACTATAACAACAAATACTAAAAAACAATAAAATAAATATTTAAGGGGGCTCCCATAAAACAAACGTTTTATAGATAATGGTACGGAACCCATCGTGCGCGAGTCCGACTCGCACTTGGCCGGTTTTTACCTTTTTAACGAGTTCCACCATCCAATTGGCCTCTCCCTGGTAGTTATTGAATCCTTCCGCGTAGTTATCCGGCTCCTTCGACATCCAATAGCTCCAGAGTCGGTACATGTGGTTGAAACCCGCGTGGTAGTACGATTGTGGAGCTAGTTCACTTGATGCTGTGGCTGTACTTAACTTATGGATGGCCCTAGGGGAAATATAGGTACTTTAAATTGACGATGAAAACTGATAAAATCCTAATCAATCCATACCTACTTGTAAATAAATAATGCTGGACATTTCTCACAGCATCATCTAGCCCCAAACTAAGCAAAGCTTGTACTATGGGAACCAGATAACTGATATACTACTTATACTTTTTTGGTTGTTAATACATACATTTCATACATAGAAACACCTAGACCCGAGATAAATATTTGCAGATCATACAAACATTTATCCCGCGGCGGGGATCGAACCCGCAACCTTCTGCGTCCAAAGAGGTCGTTGGTCGAAATGAAATTGAAGTGTCTGTTTGTGATTTCGCAATTATTTAAGTATATTTTACACACAAACTTTTTTGAATTTTTTGTCTTTCTCAGGAAAGTCTCTAGACTCTAGAAAGTTGAACCGATTTTAATTGCACTTTCACTGGAAGATAGAAGAGCATATAGGCTTTTTATCCGGGAATTTCCACGAATTCACGGGCACAGCAAGTTTATCAGAGTACATCACACTATACCTCTTCATTGTACTCCTGAGCTCTGGTCTCACGGTGCTGACCATGGGATCCAAAGAGGACTCCATGTAGTAAACTTTGATGTCCTGGAATTTGACAACAGATTAATTTGTACATAGGTTGTACTAAGCAGATTGTTTCAAATCCGTCGCCATCAGAATATGAATGGCAAACACGAATCAATTTGAAAAAATAAAAACAACAATCAATACAGGGTGTAAAAAGACTGCTACCGAAAACTGAGGGGTTTCAATCAGACCATGATCCTGAACATATTTAGCGAAAAAAAACGCACTTTGACTTAGCTACGTCATTTAATTTTATTTTCTAGTTATTTACTACTAGTACATTATTTTTGACTTAGCTACGTCATTTAATTTCATTTTCTAGTTATTTACTACTAGTACAACATAATAAGACTGTACCTACCTAATAATTGGATTTATAAAACAAAAAAACTATTAAAACTCAAAATCCAGCAATCTACGTATAAAAACGCGGCCAGTACATACGCAAAAGTAATCTTCAAACGCTGATTTCTCCGAATATAATGATTTTTTCGGAAAATCCTTTTGGATTTAGTTGTGTGTTGGGATGCTGTAGGTACCTACCTACCCCTTTCGGCTTCGGTAGACGTCTTTTTACACCCTGTATAATTACTAATAAAAGGTAAGTTCGTATGAGTCATTGGCCAACTCTGGTGACGGAGTTTTTGGCCTCCGTCATGGCTTAACGACTTAAACAGCCGGGACCTACAATTTAACGTGCCCTCCGCACGGAAGCGCTCAGATGAAAATGCCGCTGGCGGTCACCATCCACTTACAGATCGTTTCGAACGTTGCTTAACTTCGACGATCTATCAAGAAAGACTAAGAAAGTCCACGAGCGCTACCAATAAACGCATGCAATACAACATTGTCTCTTTTGCAAACAAGAGATCGAGTTCGATTCTCCCAACAAAATTTAAAAAGCGTTTCAAAAAATCTACATTCTATATCTATACCAGTTTTTTACTCGCTGCACAGAGTCATAAATCACAGTAAGGCTAGTGAGGTGAACATGCTACGCGTAATTAGTTTTACTTTTATACACTACTAGCTGCACTCCCGCGGTGAGACCCGCGGTCCCTCGGGATTGTTTTATTTTTTCGGGATAAAAAGTAGCCTATGTCCTTCCCTGGGATACCTTTAACTATGTGAAATTTCAGCTTAATCTGTTCAGCGATTTGGGCGTGATAGCGTAACAAACAGACAGACAGAGTTACTTTCACATTATAATATTATTAAGTATGGATAGATAACGCTTATCTACAGCAATGATTCGCAACACTGCGCCAAATAATAAGACCTTAGATTCAAATATTTATAATTGTCTAGCTTCTTTTATTTGTAAAAATAATATTAATATTTAATTTTACATATTTTACTTATTCTATTAATATTTAGTTATAATTCCTACCTGTATCCACTACCTCTCCTGACCCCGTCCTAGTCCGCGGTATTTCATAACTTTTTCTAATTTTTTAACTTTTTCTTAATTTTTACAATGAAAAATGGCGCATGCACACTTTTTGCGAAGCCAAAAAATAAAAAATAATAATAATAATAAGACCCATGAGTGGGAGAGAGAGCGACATCTCTCTGCACCGCTCCCACGTTTTATGACTGAATATGCAGCGAGTGATTAACTGGACTTTTCGTTGCTGACTGCACCTAGTAGGTACGGTAGTGAAATAGGTACTCCTGTCTCTTTCTATCCAACGAACCTTGATATTGACATCTCTGTCTAAGTTCTCCGTGAGCTTGTCGGAAATGGATATGACCTTCATGAGCGGAGCGAAGTCGGCCGCGTGCCGTGAGATGAAGCCGAGGGAGAACATGCTGTCACACTCTGCTTTACGAAGCGCTACGCCTGGAAAAATCGTTTTTATATTCTCCTCAATAGCATAAAAAAAAACTTAGGCCTTTACATCTATATTAGATGATTTATACAGCGCCAGGAGGCAATCCATGCCTACACTTAACGGGACGCTGTAGTGCCTGGGACATTGTTTTGAGATGGCATAGGCTTGCCCAGCACCTAAACCATCCTCTCAGCTTATTCAGCCTGGCCCACAGGAAAGACGACGTCAATACGTGTGGAGCTGACTGAGCTGCGTGTTTCCTCACGATGTTTTCCTTCACCGTTAAGAGCTCGTGTTAAAGCGCATATAAATTTTACGAAACGAAAAATCCATTGATGTACGACCGGGATTTGAACCCACGACCTTCGGATTGAAAGTCGAGGCACAACCCCATTCGACCAACACGGCTCTCAATAGCATAAACTGCAACACCGTTTTTGATTTTACTCAAATCCCCCATTTTCGGGAGAGTCTAGACAAAATGGCTGAAACCGAATGAACGTTCTCTTTCAAGCCCTTGATTCAGGCTACAGCGGAATGCATTCGGGTCGGAATAGGTCAGCTGTTCAACCGACCGCAACCAATCACAGAGCAAGCAACGTCAGTTTTGGATCAATTCTGATTGGTTGCGGGCACTGTTGGATATTTTGGATCGGTTCACCGATGAATTCGAAATCTTGTTTCAATTTGTGTTCATTTCATTCCGAATGAAAGGCGAATATGAACGAAAAGTTATGCGTCTGATACCTTACGGTCTTAAAAGTTTTAATGATGGTTGTTTTAAGTTAAAACAACTATCAGCCCCTGTAATTTTTATCTATTCTCCGGTACCTAGACATTCGCCATGCCAAGCAGGCAGATTAAAAGTACAAAGCACGTAACATTCATACACAGGGTCTGTGGACAAGGTTATCTTATCCTATAGATAAGATAGGACCTAAGTAGATAGGTAGAAATATTTGGCTCGCATTCTGACGCTCTGACTACCTTTTAATTATTGTATATTTAGTTACCTATATTTTTATCTTTGTTATACTCGTACTATCTAGAAATAAGTTGTTGTGCCCTCTTTTACGCATGTTGTGATACCCTATAATTATGGGAACACTAGACCTAAGACATTTTGTTTTAACTCTTGTATGTAAGGTGTACACCCGTGTTGGATATCCTTAATAAATAAAATAAAAAAAAGATACCTTTCATGCTTGTAGTGCCAGGCGTAGGGTGGTATCCGAACATGCCGCAGAAGAAAGCCGGCATCCGCGTGGACCCACCGATGTCGGAACCTGAGAAAAAAAAAAGAAAATTAGAGATGGCTCGCCTATCAACGGTTTATAGAAATGAAAACGTCGCCAATGGATCACACCCTTATGCAAAAATATCATTATTCATTCATCATTATGAGCCACTGCTGTCCCACAGCTGGGCAAAAGCCTCCCCACATTCCCTCCAGACGTCGCGATCCAGTGCAAAGCTCTCCCATGCAAAACTATAGCTTAGGTAAAAATGAACCATTAATAATATGTGCTAGTTTCACAATATGATTATAATATTGTCCTATTATTAAATTATAATTATTTATAAATTGTCCTTTACACTATTGTCTTTGGCTATAAATAGATCAGGATAAACTGCTTGGATTTACGATGTGTTTTCCTGAAACATTTTAACTTATGTAGTACCTATAATATTTTTTGTTTATTCTGATTTTCCGGCGCTGTTGCATTTTTCAAGTGGAAGAGAAAACGCTGTAGAGCCCATATAAAAGTTAGGGCACCATCATCATCAGTAGTTCGATTTAAAAAGTCAAAAAGCATTTTAGAACAGTCCTAAATAAAACTAGTTGATTCTACTCCTGTTCTTTAATAAAATTCCGTAGAAAGTAAGTGACTTACAAAGACTGATAGGAGTGGCAAAGCAGGCGGTAAGCGCAGCCTCGGCGCCACTGGAGCCTCCGGGCGTGCGCCCCGTGTGGTGCGGGTTCTTTGTCATGCCGTACACGCTGCTGATCGTCTCTTGCCTGCAAGAACAATGCACCATTAAGTCCCGTATATAATTTAGATATTATTTTTTATTATTAAAAGCCCTCGATGTCCCACTGTTGGGTAAAGGCTTTAAATAAAATTTAGATAAGTATTATGTTTTCAAATTGTGGAAGTTTAAATCGTTTGCGTGTCGGTATGTCAAAAGGTTTTTTATACAAATAAGATAAAGTTAGGTCTCCTATCTATTCAGCCAGTTACACAAACTGTTGAGTAAAGGCATCTTCTCTGTCACGTAAGTAAGTAGGTAGGTACTAGGTACTCCTGGCACCTAGGTCATCAGACCATCACAGTAAATCAAATAGACAATTGTGCCAACAAATGTCAACTGTGGGTATAATACAACGGACCAAATCATACCAAGGTATTCAATGAAAATTATGAAAATCGAAATTATGGTCCTTAAAATGTTCAATTTCTGAAAATGTTGGTTCACACAAAAATAAAGAAGCCAACTACGTACCAGATGAGCAGCTCAGGTAGGTTGGTGCTAGCAATGGGTATGGCTCCAGCGTCCTTTAGCATCACAATAGCCCGGCTGTCTTCCGCAGCCACCTCCCTGCGCCGCGCCCAAAGGCCCATCGTCAACGGCATTCCTTTTATAGCCTGGCACTCCTTCGACGTGAATGGGACGCCTGGAAGAGGGAGCCATGGCATCAGATGATAGCCCGCTGCTGAACATAAGCCTCATCCAATCGCCACTCCAATCGGACCTGTGCTGTCTTTCCCTCTATGACCTTTGTGTCCATAGAAAACTAAAGTAAGTATTCCCAAAGCAACATGGGTGGAACACCGCCAGCTCCATGGTGCAGCAATAGGTAGCTAGGTAGCATAAAATAATGACGAGTAATAAGGTTTTGTGTTCGGAGGATTTATTTTTAAATTTTTCGGTGGTAGGCCTACTACTTATATTATAAAACTCCTAGTTTTCAGTAGCTAGTTTTAAGTACCTACAACCCGGTCAGAATATCTGTGCACCTCGCTGGAATGCGGAAATCAAAATTATTGTTTTTAATAACAAACCCTTCATCAATAAAAAATTGATTTGAAAAGGTTAGTAATTTTTTTTTACCTCCACATTTCTCGAAAAAACTTTTTTGCACACCGTACCCAGACCGCCGATATGACGTCACGAGTCAGGTGCACAGATATTGTGACCGGGTTGTAGGTCTTCCTTAAACCCTATTTCGTACATTAGCATAATGTACGAATAATACAGTACCTACCTACCTAGGTGCCTATTATATTTCTGTGATGTCATGTACAATTACAAAGGCATTAGGTGCGGGTACCTACAGGTTACGCCACAACACGCAACTTTGCGTGGAAAGTGGGTGAGTGGTGAAGACACAAAACGTACCTACAAAGGAATAGGTAGATACTCGCAATAGTTGCTGAGTACTAAACTTTTTTGATCAATTTAATTAGAAGAATCATCATTTACCTCCGTGCGTGCCCTACATAGCACAAAAGTGCCGTACAAGGCAATACATTTTTACGAAATTTTAGTTTAATCAGTCAGCACTTGAACCGACGCCAATTTCTCAATTAAGTATCTAATCTACGTAAGCAGATAATAATTATCATAATTTTAGTTGCATCAGATTTAAGTATTTACATTCATTGTTTTATTAATTCATAATTAATTTGACAGTCACAGATAAAATAGTAAACAAAAGGTAATAATGGCCAAGATGCAGGTAACGAAGAACCATCTGCTGAACACGGCACGGGGAGAGCTGAATATAATTTTTATTGAATATCTGTGGCTATATTTTGCTCCAGTTTAGGATTTAAATGATTGTTTGAAACTTAACCACTAAATTAAAGTAGGTAAGTACATAAAATAATATAAGTTTTATTTTATTTTGGTTTGTTAAGAGGGATTCAGTTTTACCTAGGTAGGCACCGTTTAATAAGAATTTAACTTAGAAAGACTGGCACAAGTTTTTGCCTCCTTTAGTTTTTGCTTATACAATCTAGCCGGTTTTTTAAATGTTATAGTTAGTTATATTATTACTAACCTACCTATACCTACTAATTTAATTATAAGTACCTAGGTAAGTATAATAAATTCGAGTTCCCATTTTTCCGACGCAACAATCAGAATTTGATGCTTGCTTATTTGCTTATGCAAGCCAAGGTATTATAACCTTTAGCTACATGCCTACATCTACATAATAAATCCAATGCTTGGATGGAAAACTTCATTGCATAACACAGGAAATTATTATTATGTTTTGAGTTTATCTAATCGAAAATCTTTAAAATTTTCGTGAGCCAAAATGCCGCGCGCACCACGCAAAGGTTTACCTAAATATAAAAATGCGTGTTGAAAATGTGTTTCAAGTGCAATGCATGTAAAGCAAAGCTTATGCTATGTGCGTAAATACTTATTGGACTGGACCTTTTTGGCACCACAAAAATAGGTTTTTTTATGATGGATAGTTTGTTCTTATTTTTTATTTTTGTTTATTTTTTTATTATGTTTCTTTTTACCCACTCGTGTTTTATAAATGTTTGATGTTCTATTTTCATTGTATTGTGTTGTGTGTGTCAAATAAATGCAATGTATTCTTATACTTATTTATAAAAAAACATAGAAGGAACTGTATGTCATAGCAATTATTCCCCTCTATCTATTTGGTGGTCTGCGCACAGTGAGCATGCAAGACTGCCTACGTGTATTCTACTTGGCAGAAAGCCACTGAACTTACCTAGGAATGGTTTCTTCTTCCATTCATCTTCGGAAACTCCTGCAGCAATGAGAGCATCCACTTCCTTAGCTTCAGACAAAGCTTGCTCGTATCTATCCGCTGCTACTGCGTTGATAATTGGATTCACCTGAAAATTATCAACTAACTGTTTAAAAAGTCACCATCATAGTACTGGCTCAGGTGGAGCACCCAAAGGAGGTCATTCACGCTCCATACAAAGGCTGGGCCCAAAAGTCAAAAGTTCCGGCCAATGAAAAAAAAGGCAAAAATTATCCTAGATTAGTAGATTATTAGTTATCTGCCACGCGTGACAATTTATTCGGCAAGTGCTGATGAAGGTTGATGATTTCACGTTTTTTTTAATAATAAAAAAATCTCACTTTTACATATTTTTCACTATGCCTACATTTTGTAGACTATACCTCTTTGATCCGTTCTATCACCGCTTTCACCAAGTCTTCCGATTTCAGCTCCCTCTTCTTTATCTTCTGTGCGAGAGAGACAGCACTCTCTGTTAGCATGAAATGCTTCTTGCTCAGGTCTGGCACGGGGACCACCCGCTTACTCTTGTCCCAGTATAGGCCGAAGAAGAAGTCTATGATGTGGTCCAGAATAATCCGGGTATAGAGGAATATCGCCCTTAGCGTTTCCCCCATTTTGGCGTTCTGTAGAAGAGGAATATGAATAAGTGGACGGAAGTTCCATTTTCACCTGTCATCAACCTGTGTTTATTCTGTTTATTCTTGGCAAGGGTAGGTAGGTAGGTACTTCTATTTGGCGACGAGTGTGTGCATTGCATTGCCTTACTGGCTACGTTTATAGTATTTTGTGTAATTACCTAAGTGCCTACTACACCTACATAATTAAGAATAAAATACCTACCTACCTATTATAGATAGATACCTACCTACTTAGGTACCACTAAATATAAGTACCTAGTGCTAATGCCAAAGGCTTATAAGGAAACAGTTTTCTGTTTATTTGTTTTTTTTCCTGTGTTGTTAGCTGAATATAATAGCTTCCCAGCATCTTGGCCAAGTACCTACATAGCCTCTCTAATTTAAATCGTCATTATCGTAAGTACCTAGGTACTAACGTGTTCAACTTCAACCTAAAAACATCGACCTTGCTAAATTCTCCATTCCAAATGGATTTTTGTAGCGTTGTGTTACCTTTTGTAGCGTTTTTTGTTTCGTAGCTTTTTACGTACTAGACGTAAATCGAATGGAAAATTTTATTAGGCCTAGCGATAGTTCGATAACACCTACACACAACTGCATTCGGTTGCTTCGTGAAGCGCATAACTTTACTATGTGGTTCAGTGACCGAGAAATGCTAGCTCATTTTCGTTTTATTGCAAAATCGGCATTTTGGTGTGACTAGTTTGATTTTACCTGCTTAACTTATAGGTAAGGTACCTATCTATGGTAAGTAGGTAAAATCAATTAAATCTATACTAATAGGTACCTAGAGTACGTACCTACTTAGGTAATTACAAAAATGTAATGTGGATGTAGTCTCAGATTGAAAAAACAAAAGTGTGCAGGGTTATGTATTATTGTTCTGTGGCAATAATTCTGTCGAAAAATAAAAAAAACATACCAAAAAGTTTTTAGTGGTGTGATAATATCACAATGATAATGGTAAGGTACTTAACCCACCAACTTTAATTTTTTTAACAACACGATCTTGTTTACAAATACGGTGACCTTTACTTTCAATAAGATGTGAGGGTTCTTAATGTTCTTATTTTCATATTATCAAGGTGAACTTGTTTCTGGATAAGACTTGAAAGTTGAAACGTAAACAGCTATTTTTAACTCGCGAAAGTAAGTGCCTGGACCGATTCTTGTGATGCTTTGAAAAATATTTAGGTGGAAGTACCCACCTAGCTAGGTACCTACCTAAACATAATGAAATAATATGTGGGTGTAGGCTACCTAAAAGTGCACTTAGGGATTCACCAAATCAACAACGAAACAAAACGTCAAGTAGGTAGGTATGTATAAGTATTTGAATATCTTGGATCATTGATTAGTATAAAGTAAGATCCTAAATCAATGTTTTAAATGGATAAATAGTAGGTACCTATAACAACTTCACCGTAATTTCAGCGCGGTGTAAGATCCTAAATAAATAGTAGGTACCTATTACAACTTCACCGTAATATCAGCGCGGTGTAAAATCCTAAATCAATGTTTTAAATGGATAAATAGTAGGTACCACGGTAGGTACCTATTACAACTTCACCGTAATTTCAGCGCGGTGTAAAATCCTAAATCAATGTTTTAAATGGATAAATAGTAGGTACCACGGTAGGTACCTATTACAACTTCACCGTAATTTCAGCACGGTTCAAAGTCGAAGGGTTTACAAGACAGACTATGGCCGTATTGAAACGACGTAGTTGGTGGGATAGTAAGTAAGTGCCTACTTATTACCTACTCTAATTAATTATTGTATTGTGCAAGAAATTAATGTTGTGTCCAACAAGGTTTTAAGAAAGATTTTGTAATGTTCACCCCGGGTCATTAAATTACCTACCCCATTTACCCCCAATGACCTACTTAGGTATTTAAGGTAATTGCGAACCTTTATTTTACACTTTGTATTTGCCCCGCGAAAAGGCTAATTGAAAAAAAAGTCAGTAGGTACCTAAGTAATTTTTATATCTGCCTGCCTACGTAAGTGGGAGGTAAGCAGGCAGGTATCTTGTGTCAATTATTATATTTTATTTAAGTATCTAAAATTACAAAACATCTTTCCGCTAAGCTCAGATAAACTAAAGTTTATTCTACATTAAATTAAAGTTACAATGAATTAAAATTATAGAGGCCATAGTAACACTTACAAAAATATGATAACGAATTATCAAATCAACTTCTACAGCACTTAGGCACAAATCACTAGATACTTACTTAATCAATGTAAAAACTTAATAAACTCACAATTTTTTGTTGACGCGTGCGAACGTGCGTCGAGAATAACGCCGACTGTCTCAATCAAGTATTGTGAATTCATTTGATGCATGATGTTGTGCCGGCCGGCCAAGCCAACCTCTACTTGTTTGTTGTGCAATTTATTTATATGCTTACCTACCTGTCTACCAACTAGTTTTTGGGCAAATGTTTGGTAATCTACATACAGTTCGCCCAACGGATCTAGGCATTCGTGAAGTGAAGAAGTGAAGCCGTTTGTCTGCGCATAACCAAGCATAACACAGTTTTGTATGAAAAAGCGGTCACTGCGCAGTCAAACGGCTAACTTCACGAATGCCTAGATCCGTTGGGCGAACTGTACTTACTTACTTACTATCCTGGCGCATCGACCCCAAAGTGGGTTCTGGCCTCCACAATAGAACGCCATCGGTCTCTGTCTGGCGCCGCTTCCACCCAGTCCGGTGCGAGGATTTGAAGTGAGCGAAGGTCTTTCTCTACTTCATCCTTCCACCTATATCTGGGATGACCGACTGGCACCCCATGAAAAGCCCGCCCAGCAGCACGATCCTCTCCCATACGCAGCACATGCATGACCGAGCCAGCGTATTCTGTGAGCTTTTATAATAATATAATCGGCGAAATTAATCTACATATGAGAGGTTAATTTGCTATAGGTAATCGTATAGTTAGCGGCTTATGTCCATGAAAATTTTAGAAATGAAAGTATTTTTTCTCTCCTCCCATTAGGTAGAATCCAGTTTTAAAAGGCATAGCAGCTATACCTACCTAGTAAATACCTACATTTATTTTTCAGTAATGCGTAAGTACATAGGTACAATACGCTCAATCGTTCTTTATCTCTCTGCTGTAGCTGCGCAGAACCCATTTTTGATGACGCCAAAAATCGTGCTATCTCGCTTACTCTACAAACCTACGCAATCGTCTATTGCACCTAACTTCAGAGAGCTAAAGATCTGTTGTGCTTAGTATACTTGTTTGTTACAGTGTATACCTTCTTGAATATCTACCTACTTATGTGCCTATTATTTCAACCTAGGACTAAAATAATAGTCCTTGATTTCAACAAAATTTATTGTGACTTCACCAGCATTTTTATCGAAGTAGGAACCTACCTAAAGGTAAAAAAGGTGTTTTAATGAAAATCAAATTTTAGAGACGAAATCTTTAATTGATTTTATAAATCAGACGTTACCGCCCGGCCGACGCCCTCGCTAAATGTAACACTACATATTACATAGCTAACACCGCAATGAAACACACTACAGACACTGCGATAAAATCAACCAACTGTCTACTAGACAGATCGCTGTTATACAACGGAATGTCTACTCTAGACATAACGTTACAAAACGGATCGTCAAGACATTTTACAATAGATCTTTAGACATTCTTTTGCGAAAACATATTGTTAAGATCAATAAATCAACTAATAGTCTATAAGTTACACAAATGTATAATCTAGACATACAACGGACTGTCTACTTGAAGACAGACAATCAACGAAACGTCTATTCTAAGGGATCTATCATAATATCACTTAGGTTCACGCCTAATGGAATGGATTAACATCACAAACGGCACCCTGATCTAACCGCATTATACATACTGTCAATCTTAAGTCCCAGTTAGTAATCCTACATCCTCTTCTGTTCTCAATGGATATAAGATGGGATTATTAAACAGGACTTTCAAAAGACAGGCTTAGGAGATAGTTTGTACGTACAGACGTACAAACTACATAGAGAATACTGATTCAGAACTATTCCTAGTTTAACACATACCAACTATTACAAGAATGAAGATTTTGACAGAAAATCCTTATTTTTCGATATATCTTTATAAATATATTTCTAAAGTAGAGATATTTGTTACAGAAGTACATTTTATTACCTACTTACAATATGAATTTAATTTCTAGCCTAAATAGTGCTTGTATCTACAGACGTGAATAGCAGACTAAAAAGCTAAGGTATAGAATAACAGTGGGTACAAAATCTACGGGTGCCGAAGAGCAAATGCAAGCTTAGGAACTACAAAACACAGGGACTACAAAGGGTTTCACCACCTCTTAGTAAAGTTACTGTCATAGTGACATACAAACAAAATAGTCAAGGATTCTAGACAATCATGAAGTTGCACATGTGCAGAGGTCATCTACACTTAATATTATAAAGAGGAAAGATTTGTTTGTTTGAATTGAATTCGCTCCGAAACTACTGGACCGATTTGAAAAATTATTTCACAATTTGAATCCTACATTATCCAACATAGGATATATTTTATCCCGGGAAAGGGAAAATTTCCTGAGGGACATCTAGGTAGTACTAAATAAAATGCATTGAAAGAGCTAACTTCATTGTCTAGATTTCATTGGCCGTAATGTCCGCTCGGCTTTTACTACGCCAGCTAACATATGGTAGGTAGTTTATATGGTTTACTGAATGGTGAAACAAGAAATGAGACTTAAAGTCACATAATATATATAGTAATATAATGTATAGTCATATTTTTATCATAAAATCTCAAAGTTGAATTTTAAAGCGATAAGATGTCACTATAATATTCTAATCTAAGTCATGTTATATTATTATATTCCATTTTTATTCTCAAATTGATAACTCTATATGTAATATTTCATTACGTGGGACATAATATTTTTTTTAGATTTTAATTTATTACATACATCATAATTTTACATAATTATATACCTTTAGGTATCTAACGATCTACAAATCAAGAAACTAAGCACAACGGATCTTTAGCTCTCTGAAGTTAGGTGCAATAGATGATTGCGCAGGTTTGGTAGAGTAAGCGAGATAGCACGATTTTAGGCGTCATCAAAAATGGGTTCTGCGCAGCTACTTCAGAGAGCTAAAGAACGATTGTGCGTATTATAATTTCTTGTAAGATGCTAGTAGTTTATAAGTTGTTAATTATCTTTTGTGTTGTCCATATTTTATTTTATTTAAATGAAGATTTAAATACAGAAAATTCAATAAAAAAAAAATTACTAACGTCCAGAAGTACCTACTGATAATTATTTTTACAAATCTATTGTTAGACCTATTTTATCGCCCAAATGTTTGGTCATAGCTAGCCAGTTTTCAATCGTCATCGAACTTTTATCTGAGGAGTTATTTTTCTCGTTTAACAGCTTTTGTATAAAATTAATGCTACAACGCAAAATTCCTCAAATAGTGGATAGAACAAGCCTAAATAGTAACTATATATAGGTAAGATTTAGCAACTAAAATGCATTAACTAAGTTTGGATAGGAACAAAAAAACATGCATTTGTTTACTAAAATAACAGAATTCTTTGTATTGTTTGAACTAGTATCTAATTTTCGCCACAATTTAGCGTCCAGTCCCACTACACTTGCATTTGATACATTTCTCTGTCAAAAGATGGCGTTATTCTCAATCGGGTTAGACGAAACGCTTGCTTTGTCCGCTTGTGGATCTTTGGGTGGGGCATTTTCTAACTCCTCGCCAAAATACCTCGAAAAGCTAAGATGGTTCTTGTGCTAATGTTTTTAAAGTGCATTTTCTGTCGGATTCATAATATCTATGAAAATGTGCGCTTATTTTGTAGCACTACATACTAAGTTTGTTTTTTACATATGTATATTTCTGTTCATACTTCCCATTCTGGGCTACAGATTTAACACTTTCTGTTGAAAAACATTAACACTATTAAGTTTTGAGGTCTTGGCGGGATATCAAGGCGTTTGGGCGTCACGCGGCGCGCGCCCGGTTGCGACGTGGGCGTTGTTGGGGCAGACGCCCGGGCAGGCAGACGGGCAGGCAGGCAGGCAGACAGGCGGGCAGGCAGTCACAGGCAGCCCGCAGGAAAGCAGGCAGCCACGCCCCGCCACCGCCACGCCAACGGATAGAAGGCGCGTTGCTCAGAATATCGTTTATTTGTCTGTCGAATTAAAATTATAAGATTGTATTGCTCGTAATTGTAAATGCAGATTGGATGTAGATAGATAGATAGATTATAACTTTATTGTAAACCAAAAAAAGTAACAACAGAACAATAAAAACCTTGATAACAAAATGTGTAACAATGGATGTATCCAGTTTGACAGATAGTAATACGGCACAAAAAAAATACGACAAATGGATCCGGCACGACGCACGAAGGACCAATCATCCAGCTTTAGAGACAAGTCAACCGGCACGCAGGACTTACGATCCGGCTCATAGACTACTCATACGGTGCGAAGGACCAAAGATCTGGTTCAAAGGACCTATCATTCGGCATGAAGGACCACTTATCCGGTTCGAAGTGCCAAAAATCTGATTCGAACGACAAGCTAAAGCTGTACTTTTAGCTAATTATTATTGTTATAATCATGCAACACTACATGAGGAGTTCGAACATAAATCATCTATAAACATTAATATTACAACACACCTTCTAGGGGTAGTTTTGATTTTTTTTAATGCATACATTTTGTAATTACACAACTTAATACTCATACATTTCAAGCGAATCGGAGCACGCATTCAAAAAACCCCATACAATTTATCACCCCCTACATCCCCCTTCTAGGGGTTTAAAATTTTTTGAATGCAATAGGTGGAAGAGATCAATGTGTATGTATTGTGCTAGTGTACCTGTAGTGGTGTGTCTCTGTGCGCGAGTGCGCGGGGGGCGCGGCGCGGGCGCGGGGGGCGCGCCCTCAGCTCGGGAACCTGCAGAGAGAGTAACTTCGTATGAGTCCGTTGCCAACTCTGGTCAAAGTCAAAGTCAAAAAGCATTTATTCAGTAGGACCGCTGGGATCACCTTGAAACGTCTTAAACTAAAATGTAGGATACCTTCGACGTTTCGATCGGGTTGCACCGATCGTGATCACGAGGAAACTAGATTTTTTAAATGCAGTTCTTAATTTTATCAAAATCGAGCACGTAACACCTAACATGACTCTAACGATAACTCTCACGGTTTCAGAGTTACCTCATTAACTCTGAAAAAAAAACTCACCTGCCTACATAATGGTCTAGCACATAACTTTTCTTAGGGGCGTATTACAAGAAAATGAGCCGAGTTTAGACCAAGTCTAACTAGAAAAACTGTTTTTTAGAGTAGAGGACGGCCCCCACTAGATAGGGAGACGATCTGATAAAGGTTCCTGGGAGCCGTTGGGTGCAGGCTGCACAAGATCGATCGCTGTGGAAATCGATTTGGGAGGCCTATGTTCAGCAGCGGACACTAGATGGCTGACATGATGATGATGATGAGAACGCTTTTTTGTGGTAACAGTTTTCTTTTGACATGTGTCAACATGGGGTTCAAGTAAGGTTTAACGTTTTTATAATAAGCATAGTGTTTACCTGCAGTAGAGGGCGTAGTGTAGCTCGTAGCCGCTGAAGCGACAGTATTGGGCTTCCTTCTGCGTGTACGCGCCGAGCGACGAGAACTGCTTCAGCTGGCGCGGGGCCTCCGCGGCCGGAGAGTCCTGAACAAACTTTCAATTGTCATCCGTTCAAGGAACTCGTTTTTAAGACCATCATCATCATCTCCCTGACCTTATCCCACGCTAAGTGGGGTCGGCACAACATGTCTTCTTCTTCCACTCACTCCTATCACTCGTCAATTGTGCATCCACTCCTTTTACATTCATATCATCTCTCACACAAACCAACCACTTCTTCTTCGGCCTTCCTCTTCTTGCATACCCAGCAAACCTGATTTTATAAAGTGAACTTACCGGAGTAGCGAACACGGTTAGCACGAACTTGGCCGGGCGGAAGGCACGGAGCACGCGTGAGATCACCTCGTCGTAGCTGGACACCGGCACGTTAGACTCGAATGACACGTACGAACAGGAACGCTCCGGCGTTATATGGATAGTCATGTAGCAGCCCTGAAAATAATATCAATTTATTTAAAACTAACATTATTTATTGGAACGAAGTTCCTTTTCGGAGATCGAAGAAAAAAAGACTAGAAGCTGGAAAAAAAAATTTGTTCCATTTTACCGTCACGACACATGTATATGTCAAATCGTCACAGTGCGAAATGCGCAGCTGCGACACAGTCCATAGATTGTTACATTGTTAGTACGGAAGAGCGTTTCTAGGACCACCTACCTAATTGACAATTCATTTATTACATTCCCAGTATAGAAAAGTACTCTTTGCTTCGTTCCAATAGAGTTTTCCACGACACTCACATACTGTTTTATTACTTTTTAAACTATGATGGTTATCGACGCTATTAACACTATTTCGATTCCCGGTTGAGAGTGAAACTGGTGATAACGAAACATCTCGTAATATTAAGACTTAGAAAGAGGGTAGATCGTTTCGTCTGCCAATAAACCCACTCGCAAAGACCAATTCTTCCATGATCATGGCGTGTGAAAAACATTGAATGATGGTAAATATCCCGTTAAACGTACTATAAATAGTATTTATTTATTGGAAAACCAAGCTATTACATGGTGTCATTACTAATTACAATAGAAATAGTGAGTCAGTTGGACATGTATCTTATTTTTTTTGAGGAATCTTCCACTATAATAATTTAGTTAATCCTACTAACATTATAAATGTGTTAGGATGAATGGATAGGCATATGGATTTATGAGATGTTTGTTACTCAATCACGTTAAAACGGCTATATGGATTTCAATGCAACTTGGAATAGATCATCATACATACATAAAATCACGCCTCTTTCCCGAAGGGGTAGGCAGAGACCACGGATCTCCTCTTGCTACGATCCTGACAAACAACTTTTACCTCATTCACTCTCATTACATTCTTCATACATGCTCGCCGGTTAAGGGTACTTTTGACGTGGCCCTTCTCCAAAATGTCGCCAATTTGATCCAAGAAGGTTCGCCTAGGCATTCCCCTTCCAGCTGTCCCATACACACTCGCCTCATACACTTGCTTTGTCAACGACTGTCATCCATCCTCTCCACATGCCCAAACCATCTTAACATACCTTTCTCGATCCTCAACACAACATCTTCTGTCACTCCACACACTGTTCCCTTATCACACTATTTTTTTTTGACGACCTCTGTGGCGCAGTGTGCGAAGGTCCACCTGGGACGCAGAAGGTTGCGGGTTCGATCCCCGCCGCGGGACAAATGTTTGTATGACCTGCAGATATTTGTCTCGGGTCTGGGTGTTTCTATGTATAATATGTATGTATTTACAAACAAAAAAGTATATAAGTAGTATATAAGTTATCTGGTTCCCACAGTACAAGCTTTGCTTAGTTTGGGGCTAGATGATGCTGTGTGAAAAATTTCCATTATTTATATATTTATTTATTTATAGCATAGATCGTAGCTAGGAATATCATCTAGGCTAGTAAAATGGTGGTACCACGCAAACGAAGTCACAAAATACAGACATGGTATATGAAAATGACCACTTATTGCATAACTTACAGATGGCAAATCTTCCTCTCCCTTAGCAGCATTAAAAATAAACTCCATGATAATAAAACGCAATCCATAGTCTACTGAGTTACATATTAAGTTTATTCCCTGAGGTACTTCAGAAAGAATTTCTGGAATAAGCCTAAGTTAGTACAACGCAACTTTTATGCCGTTTAAAGAATTCCGTTATAGCTTAAGCTGTGTAAATGACCAGTGTGGTGAGAAATACTTACATCTTTAGCGACCCCGTTCATAGAGTAGCCGCACGGGTCGAACAGGAAATCGTCTATGACCATTCCTGGTATTATCTTGTCTATGCCGGACTCCTGTTACAATAAATATTTAAATAAGTACATTGTAGAAATATATTTTTATTAGCCCAGTTCATCATACAGCAGCGAGTTCATGTCTTATTTGTAGACAACATTTTTAGTTTTAATTACGGTGTACATTTTTAACCTCACACTTCTTTCCTAAGATAAGGCTTGAGCCTTATCTCATCTTGATTTGTATCGGCTCTCCTAATTGTTTTTGTCCGAAGATGTCTTTTTTAATTACCTAGTCATCGAGTCGACTTCGTTAATGTCTTGGAATACAATTAAAATCTAAAAAAAAACTGCACACCTACCTACTCCGCCTGCAACTTACCCTATCAGAGGAAAAAAGGGGTCGCCATTTTGCAAAATGGCGGCTATAAATAATCAGCTTTATGCTTACCCTAGTAGCCTGTGCAGCATCCTGCGAGCAGGCCCTCGTGAAGATATCCATGACGGCGGGATCCAGGTCCGACATGAGGATCTCGATGGTCTGATCCGGCTCCGACGACACCTGGCGAATGTCTTCGTGCTGTTCCTTCTCTAACGCGTCTACGGTGCCTGGTGGATAAAAGCTAATATAAGTTTGTGAATAGTCTACCGTACTTTAATCCCTCTAAAGCTCCCTATAGTTTAAAAATGACTGGTGGTTAAGTGGAAGCGACCTCGCATCCAATTCTAAGTTCGTGGGTTCGAATACGGACGAGCACCAATTGTCTGTCCAAAAACGTATGTGCATTACCAGTGTTTTCATATGGTAAGGGGAAACATCGAGAGAAAACCGGCTGTCTTAGAACAGTTAAGTTGCACGAAAACCTCTTGGTGCATTTAAATGCTGAAAGTTGCAAGTGTTGATAGTAAAGAACACGAAATACATGCCTTCCAGCGGCAGTAGCGTGTAAAGGTACCAGCAGTCCTGGTCAGGACCCATGATGTACGCTCTTCCATCGCCAAAGAACGAATCCAGAAGTTTTACCTGCAATCAGAATAAAAAAGCCTGAGCGTAGAAATAATAAAATGAATGACACAATGAATCCTAGTGTAGACTATAGTATATGACTATGGGGTGTTATTTATTGAGCTTTCATAGAGAGTATAATATTCAACGCAGAACTGAGATAAATTGGTTGTTTTCCTTCAAAGATAATACTAGAATTACAACAGGAAAATGAAAGTTTCTACAGAATTGTTAAAACCTGAAACGTCACAAATGAGTAATCGCCTAAACAGTCAGCTAGCGGAAAATTATCAGCGTACACAGAGGTCTTGATCTCTGTATCAGAATAATCTGAGGCTAGAAATTAATTGCTTGCGTGCAAATAGTATCAGTGTACCTACATTAAACCTCACTTAGATCTAGGAATGATGCATATAAAAAATCTGAATGTATGAGGATATTCTGAGAATTGTGTTTAAGAGTAAGCCAGAGTTCATAACGATCTTTGTAATTTTTATGCCTTTTACAATGACTCCACAGTTAGGCATATCTAAAAACATAGATAATGTCTACCATGTCTACCATACATGACACTGTTAATGGGTATAATCATAATATAGTTGCAAAAATATCAATGGATTTTTTTTACAATCATCACAGTAACGATAGCAACCAAAGAAAGAGTTCCCAAATCATGCAGTAGTCGAATGATAGATTAATCTTCGAACCCGCTAGTGACGGGGCATTCACATTGCCAGAAGATCGGGGCCTCTTAATCAGTAAAGTAACCGTGACCTGGTCGACCCCGATTATCTTAACGTTATCAGTTCTGCGAAATTGTGTAATCCTGAACACGTCAAGCGACCGGTGCCGGTCATCGGACTGATAAGACTGCCATACTTTTACTAAAATACTATGTAGAGAGATAAGCTTGGTCTTATGAGCAATGATTTGTGGGACGTGGTTTGGAAGTTGAACATTTTCTGTTGGTTAGTTTTAGGGATAAGTTAGGCGCATTATAAAATAGAGAGGATGGCTGATAAAGATCACTGTTTTGCACGCCAGTACGAAATGATATTAGGAGAAGTATACCTCTAGTTTTTTTTTCACAACACAGTATCGTCAACACTCTAATTGCTCCAATCCCATTTGCATAGGTAGGTACTGTAAGAAATAATTGACGAACTTCGAAAGGTTACGTTTAGGTACTTTCTATCGCTGAAATGGCTCACCAAGAAATCTCAAGCGAACTTTATCACCGGCGACGAACGAATTTACCAGACAAAACCACCAATTCTTCAAACCTACTCAGAGATGCCCAGTATAACTCACCTCTGAATCAAAGTTGTCGTGCGGCTGCAACTGCGCCTGGGGCCGTGCAAACTCCCGGCGCGAGTAGAACACGTTGTGCACGCACGCGTGGCCCGCCACATCCCGTGCTAACGCAAGCACGGCGCGTACGCAACGTAACGGTGTAGTCGTGCCGCACGTCTTCAGAATGAAGCGCCGACGAGACACGAACATGCTGCTTTCGCTGTGGAAGAATGAGAAAAATTATAATATTACATTGAACGTCTTTAAACTTTTCATTATCCTTGAAGGTTCAATGATATAATAGAAAAAGAACAGCACAGAAAGCATGAATACCTAAACTTAAATAACTGCGCTGATCTGCCCCCTTACCATGGCGATTCTCTAGGTACCGGAGAATAGATAAAAATGACAGTAATGACATTAGAGTGTAGATAAAACGGGTAGAATGTGGATAAAAGTTACTTTTGTCTACACTGTAATGTCATTACTGTCATTTTTATCTATTCTCCGGTGCCTAGACAATCGCCATGGTAAGAGGGCTGAAGATTTGAGAGAATGAGCGTGCCTTCGGGATTCTGCTTTAGAGTTTCTGTGATACTATTTCACGGTTCAATAAAAGTTTTATGTAAATAAACCGACAAAATCAATAGGAATTAGAAAGAAATGCGTAGAGATCTTTGTTATAATAAGGGTGAATAGAATCAGTAAAAAAAATAAGAGATAAGTTAGTTCAATAAGTTAGCAACGCTTAAGAAATAATTAATTAATATATCAGTCATGCTGATAGAAAAAAATCTTAATAATACCTATCCATAGCAATGAAATTAATGATTTCATACCTACATAGTTTCAAAGATAACAACTGATTTTAGACTGGATAGACGTACAAAAATAGGTAGGTTAGTGTCGGCCCGTGCATAGATTACATAAACAAAGATTTAGTATGGTCATTTACTTAAATAGGCATTTGAAATCAGCGACAAATTGGAACCATTTATTAGAACTATCAGTAAAACAATGTATTATTTGGAACAGCTCAAATTCAGATTGTGGGTAAAGTACACACTATCGGCAAATGAGGTGGGCAATATTTTGTGGTACTATACCAGCGCTACCTAGATAATCTATTCTAATTCCATACTAATACCATAAATTAAGCTGAAATTTGGCATAGTTTAAGGTTGTATCCCAGGGAAGGACATAGGCGACTTTTAATCCGGAAAAAATGAAAAAATCCCGAGGGACCGCGGGTCACACCGCGGGAGCGCAGCTAGTTTTACAATAAAATAACTATTAAGAACAATAATTTGAAATCCCTTATCACGCGTCTTGCTAAATATTCCAGATATACTTTAGAGATAGCTCAGGTCATGTGACGGCGAGGTTGACCTCTGATTATTCACACGGCCCATTGTTGATAACTCTATCTAGTGTTCAAACAAGGAAACCGATATCCAAGTATAAGAACCTACACAGTGGTCATTTACACACTAACCGATATTGAACTGCTGATATTTATTGCGATCTAATGAGAATATTCAACGGTAATAATATACTTAGAGTTCTCCGTACCACTCTCTGAGGAGTAAATTTAAACGGCTAGTAAAAATGTTCTAGGAGCCTCGGATTCGATTTTGTTGCTGGCCCACACATATACAACAACTCAGAACAATTCACTCATTAGACGGAATGAGCTTTATCTAAGTATCACAGTGTTTTGCAATGATCGCACTGACTGGTAAACATTTGCACATGTAGCGATTAGGAGTCAATACGGACATTGTGTACATGCAATAACAATGAAGAAGCTATTAGTAATGTGTTATATAACAAACAACACGAGCAGACATAACATCTACACTACACGTATAGGACTGTCGATCAATACTACTGAGATGAACTAGCCTATTGATGAAAAATTAAATTGGATTAGGACTGTGTTCTCCAGGGCAAGGAATCTTCTCTAATGTTTTAGGAATTTGAATAAGACGACGTGGTAGACCATCCAAGCGATGGCGCGACCTAGACACCTTCAGCGACTATCAGTGTATGGCGTTAGACCAAAAAAGCCTTGAAAATTCTAGGGAAGGCCTTTGCCCAATGGGACAGTGTGGGCTAGAAACAACAACAAGATTCTTTGAAGCAGTCTAAGGGGGAACCACACATCTGCCAAAACTAACCAAAATGTACATCTTAATCTAGCCCTGGCAGGAATTAACCAATTTAAATGGACACTTTGCTTGATAAGACGTTAAAATGTTTATATATAGGATGCGCGTGCGATTTCACGTGTTGTGGAAACATGTATATGTACAACATAGTTTGTAACAAACTGCACGTGGAAGATTCATGGATCAGACGTAAACAGATTTTAAATACGTAATGCAAAATTGTGGAACTCCCTACCGGGCTTAGTATTTCCGGAAAAGTAAAAGAGGTCTTAAAATCGAGAATAAATGCGTTCCCGCTAGGTAAGCATGCTTCATCTTAGACCTCACTGTAGCTTAACACCTGGTAGAGTGAGAGGCACTATCGCACAAATAACTCAGAAGGTGAATTCTATACTTCAACTAGGTAAATTACCAGTCAATCTTGATTTTCGTCACAGTATCTTATTCTATCCTATATACAAACAAGACCTTCTTCTTCCTGCCCTTATTCCACTTAAGTGGGGTCGGCACAACATGTTTCTTTCTTCCATTTCCCTCTATCACCCGTCATATCAGAACTCACTCCTTTCACAAACATATCCGCATTCACACAGTCCATCCATCTTTTCTTAGGCCTACCCCTACCGGTATATCCATCCACATACATACTCATCACTCGTCGTGTTATATGACTCTCATCCCTCCTTGACATGCCCATACCACACCAACCTTCCAACTAATATCCAAACAAGACCCTGAGACAAATAGAAAGCTATCGGATACGGTCAATGAATATTTTAACTTAGAAGCAAGGACAAGTACAATCCTAAAATTCAAGTTTATATGGGCTTGGTCAGTTTTTGCAATAACTTCAAACATTTTACGATAAGCTTGTCTAAAAAAGGGACTGAAGGAGAAAAGGGACATAATTGAAAACCAATTCTTGTATCCAAGAAATGACCAGCCAGTTTCTTTCTTCGTAATTACAGGTTTAGGAGACTGGACCGTGGCCGGTTTTGGCGTCTCGTCAAATTATCCCGAATTCAGTATCTTCTATTTATGGTTGCCAAATATAATAAAAGGGACAGGTTTAGTTGCGTTTTTAAAACTATTTACTATTAATTAAACAAACATAAAGCTATATACTGTTTGTTTCCTGCACACTGATGAATAATAATCGGAATTCAAAAAGTTCCAATTGAGTACCTAATAGGTAATCTAATACTTACTTTTTTGTTCTCCAGAGTTGATACTAAACAATTACGTGACTAAAAAGTATTATTTAGTTCTGCTACATAAATTGGCGACTCGGTTGGATTCGTAAAATATGCACGCTCGCATGTCGTACTAAAGTTTCAATTCAGCGTTCGCGAGTCAAACTATTTTGATACTACCTACCACCCGACTAATACCTGGTTCATAACTAACTACACTACCACAGACTGACTTGGTTAACTTAGCCGGCCAATGTTTCTGCCTACCTGTCTGTACTACTTATGCATATTTGTGCTATGTAACGTAAGCCAGACATTGTCCCATCGATTGAATTCAATCGAAAGCCTTGAAACAATCAGATGACATTAATTGTAAATTCACGCAGATTGATCATGGAATATCAATGTATTGATCAACAAGATTTATTGTTAAGTATACCTTACATAATGTTGAAACCAAAGGAATCTATATTGGACCTTATTTGTATGGGACGAGAGAAACATTTCACTCATAATAAGACAGTTCGCCCAACAGATCTAGGCGTTCGTGAAGTTAGCCGTTTGTCTGCGCAGTGACCACTTTTTCATACAAAATTGTGTTCTCACACACTCCTGATTTGTTTACTGTGAAAACTGATGACTGAAGCTAGCTGCATGTAAAGCTTAGACTCCGATAATACGAGTAGAAAACGAAGCCATGGACTTGCACGCTAATACAGAGTGCACACTAGTTATAAATAAATAGTTTATTTTTAGTATTTTGTTTGTAGGCATTGCACGTTATCTCACAGCTACTTTGAGTATAATACTCAAAGCACAGCTGTGAATGTCAGTTATTATGGAACACATATCCGTGTTTATCAACAGCAGCAACTAATGATGGAACGAGTATTACAATAAAAAAATAAAAAAACTCGACTGCATTAAATAATAAATAAATAAATAATCAACTTTAGTTACCAAGATGCCAGTCAAAATCTATCCAGCCTTGTAAAAACTTGGCCCGTTTTATTCGGAGTCTTTATTTTTATTAAGTATATTTAAACTTTATTTATACCTGTCATTACTTTAAATTTGTTTAATTTTTACGGAAAAGTTTATTGAATATTAAACAAGCATCATGTTTTGGAAATATCTTTCAGACGTGTCTCCGTTTTCATAACAGCCGTGTTTACAAACTGCCGAGTGTCAGTTCTGTTACAGGAGTTCGACAGTTTATTGATTGCTGGTTGCCTTTACGATTCTGAGGATGTTAATTTGCTCAATTTTCTTTTAAACTTCGTGAGCTTCTATTTTGTTTACATCGGAATAAAAGCTTTCTCTTCGAGTCATACCCCTGAGTTTCAATACACGGCTGTCTCTGGAGCTGTGTGTCTGTGCTTAGTGCTATCGTCTTTTAGACACTAGAAGCATTGTTTTACATTGTACTGGACTTTATCATGTGGGAATTAGGTCGTTTTTCTGACTGGTTGTAAGCTGTAAAACGTTTCAGATTAGACTTGTGGCAACTGCGTCACAGCCTGTTGAATGCAGCGAACCGCGCAGGTGCCGAAGCGGATCGATCGAGGATGGACGGCCTCTGGGACTCATGCACTATGTCACAGAACAAATTCTACCACCAACTTTCAATCACTACGACGAGAACCAGCAACACGAGCTATTGGAGTTTAAGAGCTTCTAGCCAATACGAGATGGCTCAATTTTGTTTGACAATAATATATTCAGCGCTTTTTCTGGCTGATTGGCTGGAACTTTTAGCCAAGTGATATTGAGTTTACTAACAGTGTGGTAAGGTTCATTTTACGTTGCCGGCAGACATGGAGTGGCAACGTGGTTTTGTAAATCTGGAACGATACACCTATCGCCCTACCCCCAACCCCTCATCGGGTGGAAGGGTAACTGTGGGTTTCGCACGCGAATTTGATTTAACTCTACTCCCTACATTACAATGTTTGTACTTATGCCACAATCATTTGGAAGACTGAAATAACAACTGTTTTGAAATGTGGGTTGTTGTTGCAACTATGTTTATCAAAGAACTCCAGTATTATTTCCTTTAGAAGCAAATTAATTATGGCAAAGCAACCATAGATTATTGGTTTACAAGAAAATGTTATTACATTTCTATTTCTTGTGATAGAGGAAAATGAAGAAGAGAAGCATGGATATTTCTAGATTGTTAAGCAATTAAGGTATCTTGCATATCAGCTCATAAAAGAGCTTTTTTATGAGCTGATTTCTTTACCTGACTGACTGATCACGCAACCGAAACCACTGAAGCTAGAAAGTATGGAATAACTTTGGTATCTGAATCCTTTCTTAAGCCTTGCCTTCCTTCTATTTCATATTCTATTCCAGGGTTCACTCTGATTCGCAATGATCGGACTGGTAGTCGTTGTGGTGGTGTGGCAATATACTTGCGTACTCATTTTCCTTTCTCAATCATTAGTATGTCTCCACAGCCACCACCATCGAATGCCGGCGAACACCTCTTCATAGAAGTGGTGCTACCTCATTCCAAAATTCTTCTTGGAGTTTACTACAGTCATTCCTCGCAGGTCAACTTTTTCTCTTCCTTTGAGAAGTTGCTGGAAGATTTTGTGCCTTCTTCCCAACACACTATCCTCATGGGAGATTTTAATACATGCCTTCTGAAGCATGATCATCGTTCTGCTCAATTTGAGTCCGTTATAAATTCCTGTAACCTGCACATTCTTCCCCTTGGTGCTACTCACCACTTCCCTAACTGTATCCCATCACTTCTAGATTTAATTCTTGTCTCATCGCTTCATCATGCTGCTAAGCATGGTCAATATTCTGCTGATGCCTTTTCCTACCATGATCTTATTTTTTTATCTTACAAAATCCGCCCTCCTAAGGCAAAGCCCAAAATTCTTATGCAGCGTAATTTTAGTAGTATGGATGTGGAGAAGCTCAGATCAGATGCGCGGGAAATTGATTGGTCTCCGGTTATCTCAGCGTCATCCATTGATGAAAAAATTGAAATATTTAACCATAGCATCGCTGAATTATTTAATGTTCATGCTCCTATACGAGCTACTAAAATTAAACACCATCCTGCACCTTGGCTCACTGATGAAATTAGACAGTTAATGCAAAAAAAAGTGGCCGCAAAGGTGAGATTTAAGTTGAATGCTAGTGATGTCAATAGAGAAAAATATTATTTTGCTCGAAATCGCTGTAATAGAGTGTGTAGGGATGCTCAACGTCGCCACATTCACACGTCCGTCTCTAATAAAGACCCATCTAAAGTTTGGAAATTTCTAAATTCTATTGGAGTTGGTAAGTCCTGCAGTCAAATTATTCCAACTAATCTAGACTTAGATGATCTTAATAGGCATTTTTCTTCTTCGTCCAGTATTGATTTGGATGATAAAAATCGCACCCTAAACTCTCTTTCTTTATTACCAACTCCAACTTTTCCCTCTTTTATTCTAAGTGAATTCACCGCATGTGATGTTAAGAGGAGCATTCTATCTATTTCTTCAAATGCAATGGGTAGTGATAACATTGGCAGAAACATGATTATTCCAGTAATTGATGATATCATTCCTATTATAACTCATATCCTAAATTTTTCTATATCCTCTTGTACCGTTCCATATTTATGGAAAGAAGCATTTGTAATTCCTCTCCCAAAAAAATCAAAACCCTGCTCTCTCACTGATTATCGCCCAATTTCTATCTTACCATTCCTTTCAAAAGTACTAGAACGTCTTGTCCACAATCAGCTTAGTCTTTTCTTAACCAACAATAATCTCCTCAATCCCTTTCAATCCGGTTTCCGTCCTGGTCATAGCACTACCACTGCATTAGTTAACATCACTGATGACATTAGATTGGGTATGGAAAATGGCCAGGTAACTATTTTGACGTTACTTGACTTTAGTAATGCTTTTAATACTGTAGATTTTGATATCTTACTTGGCTTACTTCGCTCGCTTAACATATCTCCATCGGTGGTTGACTGGTTTCGCAGCTATTTGCATGGTCGCCGGCAGCGGGTACGTGTTGACGAAACTTACTCGCTTTGGAGTCATATTTCTGCCGGTGTACCGCAAGGTGGCGTATTATCTCCTCTTTTATTTGCACTCTTTATAAATTCAATTTCAAATCTTCTTACTTCTTCCTATCACCTCTATGCAGACGACCTTCAAATTTATACACAATCTACAGTGGATGACTTACCTGATGCAATTGCTTGCATCAACACCAACCTGCTTCGTATCAGTGACTGGAGCAAGGCTTACGGCCTGAAGGTAAACCCCTCGAAGACACAAGCAATTGTGTTTGGTAGTTCCCGCACAATTGCCAAAATCAACTGGCAGTCTCTACCACTGGTACAATTTAATAATGTGACAGTTCCTTTTTCCGACACTGTTAGAAACCTGGGTGTGATGATGGATAGCTGCATGTCCTGGAAGCCTCAGCTTGGATCAGTCAGCCGAAGGCTATTTGCTTCCTTTAGTTCGCTTCGAAGGATGCGGAACTTTCTTCCGATTGCTACTAAGATTACGCTTGCACAAACGCTCTTACTCCCTATCCTTGATTATGCTGACGTGACCTATCTTGACCTTACAGAGGAGCAGTTAAATAAACTTGAGCGTCTTCAAAATGTATGCATCAGATTCATCTTTGGTCTTCGGAAATATGATCATGTTTCAGAATTTCGCAGTAAACTCAAATGGTTGCCTATCCGTCATCGCCGTAGCTCTCACATTCTTTCACTTTTATTTAACATCCTTCGTGATCGCTCTGCACCAAAGTATCTAAGGGATCGCTTTGAGTACCTACATGACCAGAATCCACGTAATCTTCGCTCCTCAGAGAATCTCCTTCTCAAAACCCCTTCACATAGGACAAGTTTCTTTGCTAGTTCCTTTTCCGTCCAAGCTGTGCATCTTTGGAACTCACTTCCTATAACTGTCAAAAAGTCTTCTTCTCCTGCTATTTTTAAAAACAGAGTTAAATTGTATTTCCTCTCAGTTTGAATTGAATCGTCTAATTAAAGTTCTTTGTATAGTTTGTGTTTATATTTATTTATATTAAAATATAAGTATGTAGTCTATAATATTTATTAAATGTATGTTTATGTGTTTAGGTTTACCTATGTATGTTTTATTTATATTTTATAAATATTATGTACCTATTATTATGTAGTTTATAAGTTAATTGTATATATTATATGTATTTAGCCTATACTTAACAGCTTTAAATTCATTTTCTTTTCATTATACACCTGACCAATCCTTCTTTCACTGAATTTCTCTCCATCCAAAGGTTGCCTGGAAGAGATCGCTTATTAGCGATAAGGCCGCCCATTGTACATTGTCATTATTTGTTATACTTATTATTTTGTTTCATAGTTTAAGGTGTACAATAAAGAGTTCTCATTCATTCATTCATTCAACTTTGACGTGGTCAAATTAAAACTAAACAAATGACAACTTATTAAGGTTATTAAGTCAAGTGCAGTTTAAAATGAGGTTGCTGATAATCCTCAAATCAAAATAGATATCATAGCCGCTCTAGTTCCTTAAACGATGTCAAGTACGAAGGTCGTGCCGGTGTCAGATTTATAACTAACGCGCGTCAATGAGATTGTTACTCGTAGCTCAGATGTCGTCGGCAAAGAGAATATAACACTTCGTGTCGTCGGTAATAGGAAATATTGTAGGACTCAGGTTAGCGTCATGTGCTAGAAATTGGCACACATCCATAAAACTGTTTATTTTGATTTCTCGATAAACACTATTGGAGTTTTGGTCAAACACTTAAATCTTTTGTATGTGATGACTTCTCATTGAAATTAGTTGGGGAAGTACCCATAATCAGCAATAGTTAATTTAGCATATTGCCAAATGCTATTTAAAATGATATTGTGAACAAAGACGCGGTAGTTAAACTTTGGAAGCTGTGAGTTGTAAGATAAGGATGTAAGTTTCTTTGTACGATCGCTTAATGCACTCATTACCTACCTTTAATGAACTAACCTACAAAGTTTAATTTGGCTGTACCTTCAATGCTTAAATTCGCGAGACCTCTAATTTCAAGGTAAACCACGTTTAAGTTGTCAGGAGAGTCAGTTCTGTCTTCCATTCCATGCGTTCTTAAGATATTTAAAACTTTTTGTTTGCGAATAATTCAGTATGCTCTATTATGTTTTGAAATGTATAACGTCACTGCAATGTTAATAAGAGTTGTAACTATTCTCATCATCATCCACAGCCTGTCTTTATCCACTGCTGGGTATAGGCCTTTCTAAGCTTGTGCCATCCACCGCGATCCTTTTGTATTTTTTTATGAAATATAACGATTAAAGAATGTATACAGATGACTAATAAGTTTCACCTTGAAAATCATTGCTAGCCAAACCAGTCTTTCAAAACTTTTTGCGGCACGAATACAATGTTTTTGTTATGTAACATAATAGCATTGTACAATGAACCGTAGTATCAGCAGAGATTGGAGTTGCCTTGTAACAGAAATAAGTCGAGCTTTGGGTTCATATCCATGTAGGTCAAGATAAGGAGCTTTTGTGGGAGGCGTAGGTACACATTATTTAGGAGCGAGAAGTTAACGAACTGTGGAATTGTGGGTATATTTTTGGATACAGACGATTCCAGAAATGTTTGTACCGTATAAGGTAGAGCCTAGATTTTTTGACGGTAGTGGGTTCGGACTTTCATGTTTTAGTTTCTGAAAATATATATCCGTATAATAGTTTTGAACCGCGAAAGAAAGTATCGGAAATAAGTTAGTATTCTAATAGGTGATGTGCTTGCAACCTGTTTCGAAACATCTTATTGTCTGCAAGAAATGGGCATCTGCCAAATGTATATTTGGATGTGCCTCCCCTAGACATCTTGAATGTCTACAGACCCGAGCTGTCTACCGTCATTGGGGTATCCGTCCTACTACTAGCCTACGTTTATGGTGCACAGACACACGTACGCAGGTACATGCTCGACAAAACTTACGAACGTGTGTACCATGCAAGTCTCAGGACAAATACTCGAAGGCAACTAAAATGTTCGTGAATTTTCGTACTTGCTCGAGATCGAGCGAGTTCATCGAGCATGTACGTACGTGTGTACCCATCATTAGAATCAAAACCTTTATGCGCGACGTATACGCGAGTATAGGAGACGTATATCGTCTAACTAAACTTTAGAGGATTCCTCAAACTGAATTATAGTTTCTTCAGCATTGCCATCAAGCTTACTATGTTACCGCCTCATATTTGTAAGGAGCATCTAGTTATATGTCCAGTAATGTCCACATTAGGATAAGATGAGTGGATCCTCTTTTACGACGTATCAGCATCTTGGAGTGCAAGGCGCATGCGTGATGGAAACCACCTTGACCTTACCCTCACCGCTGGTGCTACTGCCTATTCTGTGACACGAGAAAATAGAGGAGACAGTGACGCAGTACAGACGATTTAACTTGGCCGCTCTGGTTTATTCTATTATAATCGACAATCGATACCGGATTTCGGTTAAATGAATACCATTGTAGGTACGCCCTATACTGCGAAGGGTTTAATTTTTCTTGCGATACTAACTTTACGTACTACGACACTATAAAAACTTAGGCCTTTACATCTATATTAGATGATTTATACAGCGTCAGGAGGCGACCTACACTTAACGGGACACTGTAGTGCCTGGGACATTGTTTGAGATGGAATAGGCTTGCCCAGCACCTAAACCATCCTCTCAGCTTAAACAGCCTGGCCCACATGAAAGACAACGTCAATACGTGTGGAGCTGACTAAGCTGCGGGTTTCCTCACGATGTTTTCGGTGAAGGAAAACGACACTATAAAGTTGATTGTAAATCACAGGCAGGATGAGACTCGTTAGGAACTGGAAATAATGGCGTTATAGAGAGGAGGAATACCCTATTGTAAGTTCAAAAAGGCTGAGATGATGATGAAATTGAGACCAATCTCAGAACTGTAAATAAACCTAATAGCTGAGAAAGCCAAGAATTCTCATACAAAAAGTGCTATAGGAGTACACCACTTTCACAGTAAAAGCTTTTGAAGTTCTAAAAATAGTCAGGCCTACTCGCCGCATCCCGTTCCGCTTTCAGCGCGGAGGTAAACACGACTGAGCGACGAACAGTCTAGAAGCGAGATAATCATTCCTGTTCATCGTGATCTTATAGGCTTACAGTAGCTAAACTACAGCTGCTGAGTCTGTTGCCATCTCTTTTCATTGACATGAGAGTGACAAGGTAACTCTCATATAAAACTCATATAACTCTCATAATAAAAAGTTCAGGATGCATTTTTATAAGCACTGAACTTGCACTGCACGGATTAGATATAAGGGTCTCATCAGTACTACGTACTGCAAAACTGTAAGTATATTCCACTGCAGTTAAATATTGGCATTCAATTTAGATTTCACAAGTCTTAGTACCCTAATGGCTAAATCAAGTTCTCTCCATGACCAGGACCAATCATTTAAGACCTTGATATTTTTGAAAACCTCTAATAACACACTACAACCGCAAAACTTGATTTACACATCATTTGCAAAGTCATGGCGTAATTCAATTCAGGTGTAACCACCGTTTGAGCGAGACGTAATTGAATATTTCACAGTCTGGATGGCATGGGCTCCCCTTTCCACCCAACACTCCACTTTACCTGCCTCACAGAATATTCGATTTATGCCATTGGTCGTAACAACCAGATTGCGGTCAGGATAAATTGAATAATGAAGTGTCTAAAGCTTGGAGGCTACTGTTGTGATAAGATTATGTTGGTTTGGACCTAGTAGCCTTCATTTCTATACCCGACTCAAAATTAATGTTTTATGTTAGTTTGACATGTCTGTTGCTGAAACGAATGAACACATTCATTTACGATGAACACGTTTTCGATTGACATATTAGAAATGTAATTTTATCGGAAGCACAGCTGTGTTTCAAGAAAATCTGTAATTAATAGTAATAGTATTGTTTGTTAGACTACAAAAAAAATATATGATTTGATAACTAATGACTTCAACTTACTATCTGTATTTTAATGAGTTTATTGGCTTTGTGAGATTTCGGTCGTCTACAGGTTATTGTTTTCACGAAAAATTCCACAACTCGATCAAAACAAAATGAACGAGCTTTCAGTTGCCATATTTCTATAAATACGCAAAAATCAATAAACAGCTACGACGATCGAGTGTAGCTTGGCAGTAAACTGCTAATTAGTTATTTATTGTGTTCGTGTGCTGGCTAGAAGGTAAAGTAAGTTGGTATGAGTCAGTGGCCAACTCTGGTGACGGGAGTTATTAGGCCGCCTGAAGGCCTCCGTCATAACGTTACGACTTTTTAGCCGAGATCGATTTAACGCGCCTTCCACGCTCAGTCTCGTGGTCGTGCTTGCTTAGTCGTTCTTGATATACGTTTGAAACGGTAGTAAGTGGATGGGTGACCGCCAGTGGCATTTTCATCTGAGCGCTTCCGTGCTTCGGAGGGCACCTTAAATTGTCGGTCCCGGCTATTAAATTAAGTCGTTAAGCCATGACGGAGGCCTTAGGGCGTAACCAGAGTTAGCCACTGACTCATACGAACTTACTTTTTGGTCAATAAATCATAATATCTGGCAACGTGGGTTCAGATCAGGGTTCTTGTGTTGCTATACTTTTAGGTTGTCGTAAAATTACACTGTACGCTCGTAAAAATTGCTCGTATTCGTCCAATTACCACAATTTCAATGCGAAATATGACTGAATGGATGAAACAAAATAAGTACAACTTTTTGTAACATTTATTCCCATATAACAAAAACAAAACTATCTGCCTAGCCTAGGTTAGAGAAATATCCCCCCCGATGGATTCCAATCTTGACGCGATGGGGGGGCTTAGTAACCGTGGTTTGGAGGCCCACGGTGAAGCGAAAAGGAATCCCAGGCGGGGACGCCCTGGTGGCGTATGGCGGGTAGGGTCGCGGGTGAAGAGGAGTGTCGGTGTTACGTTGCCGCTCTCCCTGTCCTCTGCGGCCGTTTTTGGAGGCTTCTCCACGCGCACCTCTTTAATTAGAGTGCGCAGTGGACGAAGGGAGCGGAGAGCTCTGGTGGTGAGTAGCGGACGCAAGGAATAGGAATGACGCTGGGTCGTTTAGTGGGTATACCGGGAGTCCCACATACCCCTCTCGCCCCCCCGGCGGAGGGGATGCGTAATGCATTTTTCCCAGCGAGAAAAAAAAAAAAAAGGTTAGAGAAATATGACTGATTACTTAGCTAAATAATTTACTCGGGTAATTCATGAACGTAGTAAACTAGATCTGGTATATTTAGATACTTAGTGTAAAAAAAGCGTGTTAGTCGAAAGGGGTTGTGCCTCGACTTTCAATCTGAAGGTCTGGCCGCCGCCATGCACTCTGATGGCGGCGGCCAATCAGAGGCATTAGAGTGCACTCTGTCAGAGTATACTGTGATGGTGTCAACGCGGCAGAAGATCCGAGGGAAAGTTTACTGGGCCTTCTCGATACAGGATACTGTCTGGTATCCGTTGCAGTCGTTTCGAATTCTGAAGTTATGTGAGGGTAGTTAAAATTTTTATATACTACTCCAGCGACCACGCCCATTGCACATAAACAAAACGTCGAGAAACAAAATAAGGTAGTTAACGCCATGGATACCCGTTTAATTCATCAAATAAAATAAAACTAAACATTTTTATCTAGAAGTAGCATATTCGTTTGCAATATTGCAACATAATCATGCAAAAATAGATATAAAAATATTCCAATGTAGGGATAGATTTCAAAATGCTTTTGGTCTATGTTCCAGATGTACCTACCTATGCTTCAGACTGTTACGTCGGTACTTTGAAGTTGCGACAAAGCTCGTTGCTACGATTTCCCGAAATATACTTTGTAGGGTTTAAAAATGCTTTGAGAAAATACTTTCTTATTTCTAAAGGAAGCCATATTGTGGGAGGGAAATAAAGGCTTTTGTTTGAAATTGTTTACAGCCGTGTTGGTCTAGGAAAAGTAGATTCAAATCTGAGTGGGTTCAAATCTGACTATTAATTTATATTTTCGTTTTGGTTTAGGGCGGCCTTATCGCTAAAGAGCGATCTCTTTTAGATCACTAATGGATAGAGAAGAATCTTAGTGGATGGAGGTTGGAATCATTATAATCACCATTTCATGTCTTCTTGAGTAGGTATATAAGTTAATCAATATCATCAACACTGATGCATTTGCTGACGAAAAACTTGTCTGATTATAGCTTGGAGTATATGTATAACGTCATCTGCCAAATAAATGATTAAAAAACGTATTTCTGTAATAAGCGTTGGCAATTTTCCACTAGCTTGTATTACATAATTACATATCCATAGTTAAAAGGATCGTATGACGTTTGAGTTGACGTAATGACGTATAGTCAACGTGTTGTGTACTATTATTTATTCTGTGGTATAGAGTGATGTATTCCGTGTTATGTAATACATAGTGTACTTAGTAAAATCCAGTACATTACCTAGACGATCTATCATTTGCTCTTCAGAGATCAGAAGTTTCACCTGGCCCTGTTTCCCACAGTAGGATTATTTTTTACCTCAGTATGCCGCAAGATATCATTAGACCCAGCCAGACTTGAATTTGATACATAGAAGTTAATTTGTCAGTAAAGGAAACGTAATTGATAAAAGACGAGCTCACAGAAAGAGCTGATAATATTAAACTGATTGGATTAAGTCACCCCAAACCCATAAAATAAGTTAGTTCAGTATAGCGTGTAATCAAACATTGATTACGCGATGAGCATAATAAAATTAAACATAGTACCATAAAATAAGAGTTTGAATATATTTTCATCGATCAGCATAATAAATAGATTAAATCACAAGTAATAATGACACGTGCCATACAATGCGATGCTACGCCAAGGTATTTTGCGTACTTTTTTATTTTACTAGAATATCAACAAAACAGAAGTTTAGGTAATACAAGAAACTATTATTCAATCCGTGTCAGTTAGACCTTGCAAGGTCGAAGTCGCGTCGTGAAAATTTAGTTTACCTCGATTGTGCACGACATCTGATTCAAAAGATCGGAAAACGCTGCCAAGAGCATTATTATCAAACAAAACAAAAAAGTGATCACCGCTGTAACTGTTTTCAGATAATATAAAGGATGTTCAAAGATCCATTGAAAATATCTGAACATACCATACGATACGTGACATCTCATCGCCTATCATCATTAGTAGGTTATCATCATATACATATGTACTAATTCATGCCAGAGATCCTATGGCGGTCTAAAAACTCCATCTTCCGAAATTTCCCGTCACATCACAGGAAAAATCATAACTAATTACAATGTTTCTAATATTTTGTTTTGTCGCATAACGCATTACGTGTGTCGTTGTGCCCACTGCGTCACGCGTCTGGCAATTGGCCAAAATATCCTGATAACCAAGACTGATAGTGAAAGCTCCATACACAAACAGACGAAAAGTCCGCTAAAAGTCTACTGCGTAAATTCTACTTCATACACTTCATTCATTCACTAATATTATAAAGAAGAAAGATTTGTTTGTTTGTTTGAATTGAATAGGCTCCGAAACTACTGGACCGATTTGAAAAATCTTTCACCATTAGAATCCTACATTATCCCTGATGAACATAGGCTATATTTTATTCCGGAAAAGTGAAGTTTTCGCGAGGGACCGCGGGTAGCACCGCGACGGACACCTAGTATATTATAAATGCAAAAGTATGTGAGGAGGTATAAATAAATAAATAATAATAAATAACCCTGAACTTTTCACACAGCATCATCTAGCCCCAAAGTAAGCAGAGCTTGTGTTATGGGTACTAGATGACTGATGTACTACTTATATACTTTTTGTTTGTAAATACATACATATTATACATAGAAACACCCAGACCCGAGACAAATACTTGTAGATCATACAAACACTTGTCCCGCGGCGGGGATTGAACCCGCAACCTTCTGCGTCGCAGCCGGGCTTTCGCCCACTGCGCTACAGAGGTCGTCACGTATGTGTGTTTGTTTCCATCAGACGCAAAAACTACAGAATGGATTTAGACGTTTGGCAGAGAGATAGATCACAATTTCTCAATGAAATACCTAAGTGTGGTTTAACACTGTAAAAAATATATAAATTATAGATAGATCACAAGAAGGCACAAAACCCGTGTTTGTTGTCCTAGTTTTATACGGTATCGTAGCAAAGAAATAGGAGTAACATTACCTAACATTAGGACTCCTATAAGTGATCCCAGCGGTCCTACAAAAATATACTTTTTGACTTTGAAGTACTGAAATCACCCGACCAAACAATGTGGGGGCCATAAAATGTGGAAACTCATCAAGGGCTGGAAGATCACACGAACGCAACCTTATACACGAAAAATCCAACTAAACGTGTACTTATCCGTTGCGTTTAAAACAAACGCCAAGCAATCAGCATAGCAACAGTATTAATCGGAATGAATTAAAGCGTAGTTTACTATAAGCGATAACTTTTTAACCCGAGACGAGTAGGGTTCAAACTTCGATTCGTCGTGGTTGGCGCGTGCCTCTTGCGTCAACGCTGCCCTATCGAAGGGTAGCGATAATTATTACATAATAACAACGAAATTGTTTTTATATCATAAAACATGTACATTTACAGCAGTGGGCTTTGATCAAAACATGTGTACTTAGCAGCGATTAACAAAAGCTGGTTTTACTTATGCACTGTAACTGGGGATTCAACAGAGTCTCAAAATGAGATGTGACTAAGGTTCTTATTTTTTTCCATCTATACTGCATGATGCTTTTGATGAAGCCACTTATCTACGTCAAGAAGTATTGACAGAAAGCTAATTAACCATGATCGCTGTCTCTCGGAAAATATAAGGACTGGCTCAATTGTAATTAAAACGGGAATCCGCTAGCTTTATGTCAAGGAAACCTGCGTCTAATGTCGCTTATTAGCGTCATATTTGCCATAAAATGTTGTGTCACTTGATAAAAAAGTCTCTGACATAAAATTTTATGTCAAAATCGCGCTATTTAGACGCAGCAGGTGACTCTCTGGCGTCATAACACAACAGACTGGCTAGCTTGATTGCACTGTTTACTCTGGATCAATAATCAGAACAAGTGCCAAGTGCAGGGGTCGGAGAGTCCATTTATCAACTGAATGACAAAAGTACCTACGTACCTCCGTAATGCAATTCAAGACTGACGCCCGAACCGTTTGCAGCAATTCCGAACGATTAGAATAATTCGCGCAACGATAGCTTGATAAATAAATTGCCCCGTTTAGAGCTCAAATTTAGATGGATCTAGATTGATACTGAAAGGAAAATTTTCTTTGCTTCGACCTTTTAACTCAGTAAACTCAATCCAAAAAAAGTTTATTGAAATGAGCCGCGAGACGCATAAACTTAACAGAAATACGATTGAATTTCGAACTGCGTCAGTCGTCCTTATTTTCATGATTTTCTTCGTAGTAGATTATATTATATTTACAAAGTACCCTAAACCGGTGAGCATGTATGAAGAATGTAATGAGAGTGAATGAGGCAAATGTTGTGTGTCAGGATCGTAGCAAGTGGAGAACTGTGGTCTCTGCCTACCCCTTCGGGAATGAGGCGTGATTTTATGTATATGTATGTACAAAGGGTAACTTCCTAGGGTGCAATATTGCTCAGACATTACAATACGAGTACATAACGTTTATGTTATCACTTTTCAGAAATAATACTGGTTTTATTCGTGAGTCAAATGCCAACGATTTCATCTATATTACGAGGGTAATTTGATCAACAACAAATATGAGGGGTGAGTGAAGTTATTGCTATTTATTGTATCAAAAAAATCAGCCGTTGTGCAAGATTTATGTTCAAAGTTCAAAGTGATCCCAGCGGTCCTACTGAATAAATGCTTTTTGACTTTGACTTTATGTTATGTCGTGAAAGATAAAATAGATAGTGTGAATTATGAATAGGTATAATATGAGTTTGAATCATTGTACTCCAACAATTATCTTTCACTAAGTATATCAAAGGTACACAGATGAATACAGGCTAAATTGACCGACAAAGCCGTGGAGTCGCAACTTCGTTTATGTGCTTTCCTGACAGTCAGTGCGTAGTAGACGAAGTGTGTTGTTTGTATAATACGTATGTACACGTGGTCAGTGCTTTTCTGAATGCACGCTTTTTTTCATAGCGACGACAGCTAGGGACGACTGACGTAGTACCTACCTTACCTACTGCATAGCAATTCATACTTCAACGGAACGCATCCGTTCCGTGGAATTTGTCCAAAACTGACATTTCCTGAACGGTTGAACAGCCGAACGGTTTCATCGATGCGTTCCGCTGAAAGATGAATCGCTATGCTGACCGTCAAAATAGCACTAAATAGGACCTAAAAGAAAGTAGGTAGGTAAGTACTTACCTAAGCACATACGCGTCGACTTGCTCGCTCTGGGTGAATGAGATTATCTCACAGCGGACAATCTTGAGGACATTCTCCCATTGTTGCCTGGAATAAAGAAGACAATGTGTGTATTTCATGTTTCAATTGGTGACATCTTGGAAAAGGGTCCAAAGTAGGCCCAGTGAGCTTGAAGATACCGAGTGCGAAACTGAATCTATAATCTTTTGTCTACCCCTACACTGTAGAAAGGAAGTGCAAAGAAAATAACGACAAATGCATTGATGCTTAAATGTTAGTGGGTACAATTCGCCTAACGGCATTCGTGAAGTTAGCCGTTTGTCAGCGCAGAGACCGATTTTTCATACAAAATTGAGTTCTGCGCAGACAAACGGATAACTTCACGAATGCCTAGATCCGTTGGGCGAATTGTACTTAGACCTACCTAGGGAGGTCTAGGTAACTAGGTACCTACCCACCACTGTACCTACCTACATTTACAAGGTTTTTATAGCATAGCCACGTAGCTACTTAGTAGCCTAGAAACCTATACCTACTTACTTACCAACCTAGGTAGTTTGATTAGGTAGGTACTAGTCGGATAAAAAATCGTTACGTTTCATTCAATAGATTGTCTAGGCAGGTATACATACATACATGTCTTAGGTATTTTGTGCCACTAAAAGCAAGCGGGATTCCCCGTAGGTAGGTAGGTACCTACATTTATTGGTGGTGGTAGGTAGGTATCATTGGTATGGTAGGAATGGCTAGAAAGAAATCTACTTACATAGGTAGGTACAGGTACCTACCTACCGTACCGATATAATAAGACCAGTCCAATGAGTTTTTCAATAATAGTAGGTAGGTTAGGTACTTACCCAACTACCTACATAACAATATAATGGTAATTGGTCGGTAGGTCGCGGTACCCACCTACTTTGGGTACCTAGGTAGGTTAGGTACACAGGATCTAGGTACTATTGTAATTATCTAATTACATATTTTCAAAGAAGGTATTTATTTGCTTACTAGAATTGCATGACCGCATAGACGAAAAACCACATTGACGGCAATGCATGGAGCTATTTAGTGTAACTATTTATGATTAGTCAACCACACCGGGTAGATGCTGAACAGCTGATTCGAGAACATTCTATGGTATATTGTTCTACGTAGGTATTCTACTACTTACTAGGTTTTTTTTTAGATAGTTAATGTTAGAATTAACTACGATTAACTCAAGAATCAGAGGTCTTCAGATTGTAGAGCACGAAATGTAAAGTATTTTTTCTTGGGAGTTTATGTAATAAATAACCTCTAAGTAATATTTTTTAGCATGTGCCGGTGCAATGACCTAATATATAAACAAGATGCAATGAAATAAATTATGCAATCTGGTAAACATTGATAATAATAAAATTAGAACTTACCGGGTGATTTTCCTAAGATCCGCATTTTTAGCTGGTGTAAACCATATTTCTATCAGTTTTTCTACACCTTCGAAAAATTGCTCATTGTTTTCACTGTTATTTAATATTTCCGTTTCAGCCATGTTAATGTTTTCTTTACTTTTTTGGCTAAAATTGTTTTAAACTCGTGCACGTCTAATTCACGACCGCAGCGGACAAATGTCTAAAATTGACTGACTGAAGTGACTGACTGCGACTGAGTGAGTGAAGTGAAGTGAGTGAGTGAATTGAATCGAATCATGATCGAATCAAGAATGAGAGCGAGTGAAAGAAATTATTGGCAAAATCTCTATGGTATAGCGAGGGTAGCGTGAGAAGAGTCTTGACCCTCTTTCTATCAGAGGAGCGAACGCAAAGAGAATAATTGTGCGAACGAGTCGGTGCACCTAAGAGCACATAGAGATATCGCCTTTTTACTTTGAGGAAAGAAATTTTTATCAAAGCTTTTTATTGCGACAATTTTTGTTGCCAACTAAAAATAAAAAATAAAAATTTATTTAAAAGGTAATAAAATATTATAAAAATAAACAATTGCAGCCAATGATATTAAATAAAGGCACTTCGGGTGAGCTCCGTGGTTTCAGTAACGGTTCTAAAATTTAAAAAAGTACAAAAAAAATTAAGTGCAAAAAGTTACTATCCCACTGGGATTCGTTCTCGGGGCAGTCTCACCCGAGGCGGCCACTCTCACAAATAGATAGATAGACCATTGTGAAGATACAATATGTGACGAAATTAAGGTACCTACTTTATTAGTAGGTATTATTAGTAAGAGGATGGTGTCGTAGCCGGTAACAGTCACGTGACTGAGTTTGATATTTTTCCCCATCTGAAAAAGTTTGATATTTTTCCCCATCTGAAAAAGTTTGATATTTTTTCCCCCATCTGAAAAATGCCTAACGCGGCTAAAGAAGTTTTCACTTCAATAAATCAGGAGAAACAAAAACAAAACACCGTTTCATTAACAATCAGTTTCATATAAATTGGTAGCCTAAGAACCTACAATGTTTTATTCTTGTTTAAATTTAGATTTTTCCTACCTACAATGACATCTTGATTCAGGCTGATAGGAGTACCTAATATGTACCTATACAGGGTGTAAAAAGACAACTACCGAAAACTGAGGGGTTGCAATCAGAACATGATTCTAAACTCATTTAGCAAAAAAAAAACACAAAAATTTTTTTTACTTAGCTTAGTCATTTTATGTTATTGACTACTAGTATAACATAATAAGACTATACTTACCTAATTATTTCATTTTTAAAAGAAAAAACTATTTAAACTCAAAATCCAGCAATCTACGTATAAAAACGCATACGCAAACAGTAATCTTCAAACGCTGTTTTCTCCGGATATAATGATTTTTTCGGAAAATCCCTTTGGATTTGGTTGTGTGTTGGGATGCTGTACCTACCCCTTTCGGCTTCGGTAGACGTCTTTTTACACCCTATAATTTGGGAAAGCAACAAAGGTGGCAACATTTGAGCAGTTCCAAGTTTTCTTTCATTGCTTCGCTTCGCTCCACGAGCTTTCCAGTTAAATTACAAATAATGATGATCTAATTTTTTTAGCTTAGCCTACCATAAAGGTTATCAATAAAGTAATCATCATTCTGCTCAACACTTTATTATCTTCAGAAACACAACATCTTTGCTCCTATCAGTATCACATTCTTTTAAGAATCATGGTACCTAGAGTGCTTTTCGCAAAAGGTGGCACGCAGAATTTTGTGGTACTAACAAAAAACCTATAAGAATTTATAATAACACGTAGATGCTAGCGCCGCTCTGAAGGCACTTCTTTTGTGAAATGGACTCTAGGTAGGTAGGTATAGTGAAATGAAATCCTAAAAACCTGATTATCTGTGTTTACTTTTATTTTTAGTGTTACCACCTCTAATATTTTTATTTTTGAGTAATTTTATTTGTGTCCTTATATTTTTCTTAGATATTACGAATAAGAATAATTAATTCTGTAATGTATTAGTTATGTGTGTATAAATGAATAAATTCAGTTTAGTTTAGTATTTTCTTTCCCTCAGCACAAATTTGCAATGTATGGTAAAATCTAATAAGTGATTGGTATAGCGTGTAGTAAAAGATCTATTTGGCCAACAAATTTTTGTCATAAGTTTTCAAATGCAGATACTAGTTTGTGGAGTTGTCCATTTTCTACTGATTTCACCATTTTAAATTTAGGTTTTATTATTTGAATGTTTGGTGGGAAATCTTGATCTGCTATTTCTTCAACAAAGTCTTCAATATTTGGCTCTAAATCTTTCTTCAAGGATGAGGAACTTGTTGGTCGCTTGAGATTACGTTTTTTCAAATCTTCAACAATATTTGCATTCAATTCAATGAGGTTCCGGTATATTCTATCATTACAATGGAAGTTCAGCTTTTTTGTCACCTGAAAGCAATGACACAATAATTTTTATGTTAGATCAGATTTTGCACTCTTTGATAAATAAGTGTCAGTGACTGTGTCTGGTACATTTATAGGCCTGCAGACACATAATTTTATAAAGCAACTATGGGGAATTATGCGAAAACAATGTAAAAAGTAGGTCAACTTACTTTGGCACATATTTTACTTTTATCTACATTCAAGTCATCTTTTGGTAAAGGCGGAGCAGATAACTTTATATCGGAGAGGTAATTGGCTAATGCTTCACTGGAGCACAATGTCGGCTCACTTAGCTTATTTTCTTTTTGAGATGACCGGCCGGCTACTTTTGAGGAGCAACCAACGACATCGTGAACCACTTGCTTGCGAATTGGATCCTTTATTTTCTTCTCACAATTACGAACGAGGGTTTTCTTGACCTTTGGATCAGAACCAAGCTTGTTCATGGCTAATAAAAATAGAAATTCTTATAATTATTTAAAATTTTCTGTTGGTAAACAAACAAAACAAAAATCACGAGAGAGAAGCAAGCAAAGCAAGCAAGACAAAAAAACTCAGTGAAGTGAATTGACATTGACATACATCATACATACATTTTCTGACGATCTATTTAATGGGTTGACCTCTACCTAATCTGTGGGGTTGACCATTCCTCTATCTATGGGTTGACGTTGACTTAAATGACGTTTTATATTTAGGAATGTCAAAAACTTACAGCTGCTTTTCGCTTGCACTTTCTTCCTTGTGATGTGATGATCGCGGTCGAGCTCTGTCCACAAAAAATTCTTTCGTATTCATATTCATTCATTGTATTGTCGCGTTGGAAAGATTTTCGTACTATAAATTTTATGTTCTGTTTTCATTAGATTAGTTTTTCAAGTTCAGCAAAAGGAACCCCTGCTTATCATAGTTCTTGAGATGTCTAGTGAAACTGTAAAATTATCCGTAAGTCTACTAGCTGTGTGTGTGTGTAATGTTTTGACAAATTCGTCATGTACAGGTGGAATTTCCCTTTCAGAACCCTGATAATTTGCCGGTGGAATCTTTAACGCTATCTGTGACTGACTCAGGAGTAGTTCGTCAAGTCAAAGCTTTGGTAAGCTTCATATTTCATGTTATGTTGCACAACGTATGGTAATTTTTTACTTTTTATAGTCTTAAACCACACTTAGGTATTTCTTTGAGTAAGTGCTAGAAGGTGCTTTATCCGATAGAATAAGATCTTATAAAAAATTTGGATTGTGACGATTAAGGGTTCCGTGGCCGAATGGTAAGGCACTCCAGCTTTGGAGGGTCGTCTGATGCATCGCGGGTTCGAATCCGTCGGAATCTAAAATTTTAATAAGACTTTTCATTTAATTTTTCAATGGTATAGTAAGTCAAGGTTTTCTATCTTTTAGGTTGACTTATAATTTCTTGGGGAATTCCCTGCAACAGTTTAAATGAAACATTTGAAATTGGAATTGGGTTATATCTAATAAAAAAGTGAATAATAGTATTTATTTACAGAAACTAAGCTACTACATATTTACATATATTTACAAAATACAACAGGATTAGTCAAGCTATCTAAAGATCGTTAGAAACGAGCTCAACTGATTCAAGTCACTGTCAGTCGGAAGCGTGCCCAAAACACTGGCGGCATTACCACGCTGGATGGCAATGCTGATCCTTTGAGCCAAAAATGTGCCAGCTCTCGGATCACGGATCTAATAAAATAATTGAAATTGAATTTGGGTAGTGTGGCATGTCACTGACTGAGGATTGTTATTTCAGGAAAAATACATTTTAAGTTTTTCAAATTTGTGTCAAGTTTGTGTCAAGTAGTGGTGGCTTGTTTAAGCTTAAGCTCTATGGAACTTATTACCATTCTCCTGTGAGAAATCGAATAACCTAGGTATATGCGCTCTGTTTTTCAAAATTTCAAACAAATATTATGTTTGGACATGCCTCTGACTACCCCCCTTAGACATCTTCTTCAAAAATCTTAAGAAATCGCTTCTAAGCGATAAGACCGCCCATTGTACATTATCTCGTTAGGTTATACTAGTTCATACATAAGTTATTGTAATTATTGTGTACAATAAAGCGTTTTTCATTCATTCATTCATTCATCTTCAAAGGATCTGGAATTGGGGATACAGTTGTGAACCTGTGTGTGTGTGTTTTCACTGAATTTTTTAATCAATACACAACATAATATCCATAAAAAAAGAGTTTATTAGTTACTATAATGTTATTTAACTTTCAGGATACATATTGGGTGCCTAGCCGTGAGCTGACCGTGTACGAAAGACCTCCATCAGGAAGTACTTTGGTTATCGGAGCCGTTGAAGCATGGAAAACAAAGATGGAAGCCTATTTGGAGGATGTCAAGTGGATGCTAGGCTTAGAATACCACAGGTGACTTAAGCCGATTAAGATAGTTTTTTTGTAGAACAGTGTAGGCGTTAGGAGTAAAAACACAGATTTCGTGATCTAAAAGAGTGTAGGCAGGGAGGACAGGCGATATATGCAGCGCGATATATGTGAAAAAGCCACTGGTCATTCGACATTCTACAATGCTCCATAAGAGCCTTACCCCGCGACCTCCCGCTTCTCGGTCAGCCCACTCCTGTGCAACCTAACCTCACTGTTTATTTAAACACGAATACAATTAAAACAAAATAACAAAGTAGGTACTAAGCTATGCGTCGACTACAACAGAGATTACAACATAAGTAGCTTGTGTGCTTATGTGCTCTATAAACTAAACTACCTTATGTGTGGTTAAAGATGTTTATTTCTCAAAGAACATGGTTCACTTAAAGAGAAACTTAATTTTAACTTATGCTAGTACAGAATTGTACTGGTTGAAGACCAGCAATATAATAATTAAACATACTTAATTTCTAAAATTTTTAAACTATATCAATATTCCTTAGAACATAATCATTAAATTCTATATAAAGCTCACCGAAATCACATTAATTATGTGAGTTCGGTGAGCTTTATATAGAATTTAATAAGACGAAAGAAAATGTCAGGGTTGTAGCAAGTGAAAATCTGTGGTCCTATTCCTATTTTTTATAATTATTTAGTCTTACAATGTCAGGCTACTTCCTTTTATGTCTTTTATGACATTTTTCAATTATCTATCTATCTATCTAATCAGCCCACATCCACCAACTGCTGAGTATAGGGCTCCTCATTTTCACGCCACTGCTTTCGGTCCTGTGCAGGTCGAACCCAATGTTTTCCTACCGCCTTTACGTAAAACGTAAACGTAAACAGGTTCACGACTGTATCCCCAAGGTGCGGTAGACATTCTCTCAGATCTTTTTTTTATGTTACTTATTCCAGATCCTTTGAAGATGTCTAAGGTGGGTAGTCAGAGGCATGTCCAAATACATATTTGATACATGCCCACATCTTGCAGAAGTTAGTATTCCATACGTGACAGGTTGCAAGCCCATCGCCGCCTATAAGAACACTAACTGGTTTCCTCACGATGTTTTCCTTCCCCGTTTAAAGCACGTGTTAAAGCGCATATAAATTTTACGAAACGCAAAATCCATTGATGCACGGCCGGGATTCGAACCCACAACCTTCGGATTGAAAGTCGAAGTACAACCCCATTCGGCCAACACGGCTATACCGCCTTTACAATGTTATTAAATTATACAATAACAATTTTTCAATTAAATTAAATTTATTTATTTTTAATTTATTTAAGTTGATGTACATAAGTGACAAAACTAAGTGTGCCTTGTGCTCCTACTGCGAATAAATTAGAATGAGTATGAGTAGCTAATCAGATGGGTCAGATTAGCACAGGATCGTGGTGGATGGCACAAGCTTAGGGAGACCTATACCCAGCAGTGGGTGAAGTCAGGCTGTGGATGATGATGATGAGTAGCTACTATTAAAATGATTTTTTTTGACAAAGTGATCAGCCTACAGCAAATCATAAGTAGCTACTAGAAACATGAAACCATACCCAGGTTTCATGTTTCTAGTACCTACTTACATAAGGATTCCTTTCTTACTCCTCTACATAAGGATGTAGAGGAGTAAGAAAGGAATTTTGGAATTTCTACCTTTAGGGATGTGAAATGGGGTACCACGTGAGCAAAGACGCGGGCATGCCGCTATTGTAACCATAAAAATGGAACTGTTCTTTCAGGTTCTGGAGCACAGTCCTATACCACCCTCAATGTATGGACTCTTTAGTTTCCTTCCTGCAGGAAGCTAGCCCCCCCTACCTGCCGCCTCACGAGAGCCGAGATGTACAGGCTTTGTATAAAAATATTAGAAAACATGTGCTTATTGTGTTCAGCAGATTGGTTACTAATAAGGAGAGTAAGGTAACTATCCTATATCTATATAAATATATATAAATAAATCTATATCTATTGTAAGTTTGTGAGGATGTCTGTGTGGATGCATAGCTAGTTATTGTATATTAGTGGAAATCTGTGGCCTTTGCCTACACTTTATGGGAAAAATGGCGTGATTCAAGTGTGTATGTACAATACAATACAATAAAATTTTATTTCTCCACAATACACGAGTTTTACAATTATGTAAGTAATTAAATCTATTATTTATATAAATATAAAATAATAATTCAAAATTTAGTTTCTAAATATTTTTCTCAAGAGTTAGCCTTAAGTATTGATTGACAAAATCTATCTATATCTATATATATTAAATGCGAGAAAAGGCTCAGGCTAAACAAAATTTGGTTGTAAAGTATTTTGCCCAAGCTATAGCTGAATCGATTAACTACCATGAAGTTTTATTTTTTAATCTTTAGAATACATATTTTCCCTTTCAGTCTCAATGGATGACCAAAGAATTCATGGGTGATGTTCTATACAACAAGTTCATATTCACAATACCTATAATATGGGATATATGTATCACTTATGGTGTGGACAACCCGAGGCATGTGAGCCGGTTATTAGAGAGTGTGTTCTCGATACAACCGCAGTATGAAAGCGACGCGGTAGCTGCTGTTGCATTTGTACATGAGGTAAACCTATAGTTTAACTAAAATATTTTATTATCCTAATAATAAAATAAATAAATATTGCTGGACATTTTTCACACAGCATCATCTAGCCTAAACTAAGCAAAGCTTGTACTATGCGAACCAAATAACTGATATTATTAAAACGTAAACAGGTTCACGACTGTATCCCCATGGTGTGGTAGACATTCTCTCAGATCTTTTTTTGTTTGTACATACATATATACATAGAAACACCCAGACCCGAGTTAAATTTTGGGGGTAGATGGTATTCCCCCAAGTTATGGTAAAGAGGGAGTACTCGCCTCACTAAGGTTTGCCCAACTGGCACACTTACCGTAGGGCCTTTCGGCCGACAGTTATAGTAGGATAGTTCTATATAGGCTAAAGCGGCCAGATAACTTCGTAAGCGCGATTAAGAATTTTCTATACTTTTTGCGTGTTCCTAGCGCCATCTAGTGTTACAGCTCCGGAGTACGTCGCTGTAATTGACATCTCTTGAGGTTCAGCTTGTAGTTCAGCTTGTAGTTCAGGCGATGGTAGATAGAGGTCGCCACAAAATATCTGCAGATCATACAAACATTTTTTCCGCGGCGGGGATCGAACCCGCAACCTTCTGCGTCCCGAGCGGGCTTTCACCCACTGCGCCACGGATGTCGTCTCATCAGTCTCAATTATCATCTATTGTAGCTTACTAAGTTAGCTTACCTAAGACTAAGTAAAATAATTAATTCTAAGTAAAGTTATTTTTTACTAAGAATTAATAGTCTTCGAATGATTAAGTGGTCAACATAAATTATGGAGTTGTAGGTCACCTCCTGGCCTCTGTCATGGCTAAGCGCATTATTGTCGAGACTGATAATTTAACATGCGAAGCACGGAATCGCTCAGTTGACCAAATTGCCTGCCTAATTATAATGTGTATAGGCAATGGTTTCCAGAATGCAAGCTCTGCTTAGTAAACTTAAGATTAGATTTCTTCTAATATTTATGAAGTAATTTTGTTTCCAGGCTTTCAAATTCATAATACTACAAGTGAACAATAACTACGACACTGCCGACCCACCGAATTTGCCCGAGACGTTCAAAGGTTTCTCCGAAATCCGTCGTCCGACCAAGTCTAAGGATAAACTAACGTTTGATGTATTAAAGGACCTTGTTTTACATATGTTGGATACTGCTATGACGTTGAGGATATTCGTAGAGGTGTACCCACAGGCTGTGAAAATATTTAGGAAAACGAATTTAGTTATTAGGTATGTGAGAATAGATTAGTAAAGTTAGATAAGATAAGATAAGATAAGATAAATTTTATTTCATAAGAAATGGGTTTGCCTTAAAAATAATACAATTTATCGAAGAACAGTACATAGAAATTAGTAAACAGCAGCAAAAGACTGAAAGAAATACAAAAAGTATGTACTTAATAGGAACAATGTGGGTAGGTAATTATAGCTAAGTTCTGTATGTACTGTACATAATATATATCAACAAAATAGTATTCTTTAAGAGAGCATTAGTGATCAAAGCGGCTTCGCCTTCCGATCATGACGTCGTGGGTTCGAATCCGATCATGTACCAATTTTTCCACAAATGTGTGTGTACTGTATTGGTAAAGAAAACATTGAGGAAAGTGGCATATTGTAGAACCTGAAAATTCAAAAACATGGTGTGAAGTGCACAGAAGGAGCCTCCTTGAGGTGCACCTAAAATCCCTTCACCACACTAGTTCCACAGACCTATTTAATTGTTTTGATAGATAAGAATAAGACTATGTAAACAGGAAAGACAGCCTGTTTCGCGGGCGCGGTAGACATTATCAGATGTTTTATGTATTCCAGATCATTCAATGTCTATGAGGGTAGTCAGAGGTGTTTTTTACCCGACTGTGTCAGAAGGAGGGTGATGTTTTTGATTGAACTAACCGCACACGACTATGTAGAACGGAAAGACAGCCTGTTTCGCGGGCGCGGTAGACATTATCAGATGTTTTATGTATTCCAGATCATTCAATGTCTAAGAGGGTAGTCAGAGGTGTTTTTTACCCGACTGTGTCAGAAGGAGGGTGATGTTTTTGATTGAACTAACCGCACACTCTCTTCCAGTATAGTCCAGCTCTACGAATACGGCGTGCCCCTGCTCTACGAGAAACTATCGGAGTTGGGAGATGAGACAAGTGTGACGTCGTGCGAGCTGGAGGGGTATATGCACGCGGCGAGGGCTGAGCTTATAGACATCTTCAGGGAAACACTCGCCGTCTATAAGAATGATATATTTAGTGGCGAGTAAGTACTGGCTTGACATTTAATAAATAAATAAATAATGCTGGACAATTTCACACAGCATCATCTAGCCCCAAACTAAGCAAAGCTTGTACTATGCGAACCAGAAAACTGATTTAGTATTTATATACTTTTTGTTTGTAAATACATACTATACATAGAAACACCCAGACCCGAAACAAATATCTGTAGGTCATACAAACATTTGTACCGCGGCGGGGATCGAACCCGCAACCTGCTGCGTCGCAGGCGGACCTTCGCCCACTGCGCCACAGAGGTGGTCAAAGTTAGAATTTTAGTTAGAATTAGGGTTAATATTGAAGATACGTCGCCCTGTTTGACGCAAACTGAAGAAAAATGGTCCTATTAAGACAATTTCGAGTCTTCAATTTCAATTAAATAAACTAGCATTGTATATTCTTTCAAATGTGACATTCCTTCCAGAGGCAACATCCAGTCTCACGTGGAACAGTACCTGGCTGTGATGATGGACGGCCTCTCGGAGCGACTCCTCATTAAGGACTACCACGGCTGCTACCCCGTGCACGATGATATTGAGATGCTGAAGCAAGCTTACCCTGAAATGTATCCTTTTTACAACATCCCACACATATAACAAAGCTGAAAGTTTGTGAGTTTATTTAGATGTTTGGATGTTTGTATGTTTGTGTAAGGATCAGGCTCAAACGACGAAACAGTTTACAATGAAAAGGTGAAAGGTATAACTCCAGAATAGTATATAGGCTACTTTTTATCCCGAAAAACGTTCCTGAAAACCAAAAAATATGTAAAAGGACAGCGGGAATATTGCATAAAAACTTTAGCAGTACTCTGTTTGACACAAAGAGCACTGCTCTAAGGTTGCCATGACAACCAATAGCTGTTGACTTTTCAAAATGGCGATGTCATTTCGTTCTACTATGCTTTGAACTATTTTAAAGACAGCAAATCCATAAATGAATTCAGTGTTCTCGAAGGTTGGATTGGAACAAGTTCTATATCTCAAGTTTGTATGACGAAACAATGCGCAGACGAAGTCGCGCCCGGGTCCACTAGTATCCTACTAAAGTATCTTAAAAGTTCAATAGCCAACTCTGGTGATGGCAGATGGCTTAAGGTCTCTTGCATGGCTTAACGACTAAATAGCCGGGACCGACAATTTACCGTGCTCTCCGAAATACGGAAGCGCTCAGTTTATAATGCCACTAGCGGTCACCCATCCTAACTGACCGGTCATAACGTTGCTTTACTTCGACGAAAGAACGACTAAGCAAGTTACACCACGAGCGCTTTTACGAATACTAAGATGCAATGACCGTGTTGTATTTTGTTAATTTAATTGCCTCTTACAATAAATATCTGAACTGAAAACTCAGTGACACAGTAAAGACTGATTTCATCCTCCACGCAATCTATTCGAACCTCGACGAGCCAATCCCAGAACCACAGAGCCCGCAGAATCCACCAATTACGAACGGGCATTCTGAGCCCGAGCCGTCACAGCCAATCAGAGACGAGATCCCAGATCACGTGAGAGAGGAGTCGCTGATCAGTGAAGTGAAGGATATTATGCCTCATTTAGGAGATGGATTTGTATTGAAGTGTTTGAAACATTATGGATTCAATGCGGAGAGAGTTATTAATAGTATATTGGAGGATAATCTAGCGGAGCCGTTGAGAGGTTAGTTATCTCATGTTACCTGACATTTTTAAGATAGACTTGTCAATGTCAAAAAGCATTTATTCAGTAGTACCGCTGGGATAATTGTCTTAAAACTAGGTGATTTTACTCCTGTTCCTTTGTGACCAATACCGTGAAGAACTAGCATAGCCAGGGCAACAGACACGGTTTGGGGCCTAGCTTTTAAGTGATCCATCTTTAAAAGAAATAGTCAAGCTCCGGTGTGTAGCCAGTCAAGCATAAGTGACACAACTACTCGGTTTGCCTCTAACTGGACTACTTCGGGTTTAATGTTTGTATGATCTGAGAGTATTTGACTCGGGCCTGGATTTTTTTGTTATAAAAATTACAAAAAAATTGTAAGTACCTAAATAAGTAGTAACATTAAGTCGTGTTTACTTTGGGGCCATAATTATCGTGGCGATGGGATGGCGTGGAAAATGTCCAGCATTATTTATTTAATCATATATTATTTATTTATTTGATCCTTAGATAGCTTGACTAATCCTTTTGTATTTTGTAAATATGTAGTAGCTTAGTTTCTGTAAATAAAAATATTTTAGCTACCTATACAGGGTGTAAAAAGACTACTACCGAAAACTGAGGGGTTGCAATCAGAGCATGATTCTAAACATATTAAGCGAAAAAAAAACTATTTTTTTTTCCGGTTACTTGCTACTAGTACAACATAATAACACCATACCTACCTGATAATTTCATTAATAAAAGAAAAAAAGCAATTAAAACTCAAAATCCATCAATCTACGTAAAACAACGCGCCCAGTACATACGCAAACAGTAATCTTCAAACGCTGTTTCCTCCGGATATAATGTTTTTTTCGGATTTAGTTGTGTGTTGGGATGCTGTACCTACCCCTTTCGGCTTCGGTGGACGTCTTATTACACCCTGTATAATAAAAGAAACATGCAAATATAACAAAACATTTATTTTTCACAGAGCTAGACCAATCCCTGCCCATAATCCCGGAAGATATTCTCGACAAGAAATATTTAGAGACTGGTATCGAGCGACTGAATGTATTCGACGGAGATCGATTCGATATTATGACACGAGACGATGTTGACGTGGCTAATATACATGTTGGGAAGAGGAAGGACAAATATAAGGATTTAAAGGCTATGCTTGATGATAAAAAGGACGTGAAAATGATGACGGATATTTATAGCAAGTATAAGTAAGTAACCAAAGTTCAATCACATTCATGTGGTTAAAACTCAAAAAAAGAGAAAAAATATATAACCTTAAAAGAAGACGAGACGAGTCAAACATGGATTTATGATAGCTACTGCGGTTTTACTGACTGGCATAGTTTAAATGAGAATCCGTACGCGATTGTTGTCTGTAGTACTTTTTTTTTGTTTTTTTTTCAAGTAATCAAAGTTTGTTTATACATACATACTTATTTGTACAGTTTTCATAAAATTTTGTTCGGTTTTGGTTGACAATCCTCGATAACTTTGTGTTAAATAAAAAAAAATCTGACCATGCCATTATCATTTTCTGCATCTACTGCAAACGTACTTATTTTTTTTTGTTAGGGCTCGTACACAAAACTGCGATGCGATGTGATGTAGATGCACGAGGGAGCTCGCAGATTTTTGTGTACGAGCCCTTAGTCATAAAATAGCGTATATTTCCAGTTTAGTGTGCGACGAAGAGGCGATGTACTCGGACGAGTATGACGACACATACGACAGCGACGGCGTCGCGCCCGCTGCCGGCGACGCGGAGGAAACACGACGGCCTTTTGTAACGCCACGTGCCTTACGTACTAGGGCTGACGAGGTGAGTCATCATTCATGGCCTTTAGCATTTGAGATGACTTAGGTAGGTGTATCCCACTCATAATAAAGCTGAAAGTTTGTGAGTTTGTTTAGATGTTTGGATATTTATGTAAGGATCAGATACAAACGACGAAACAGTTTACAATGAAATTTGGTAAGGTGAAAAGTATAACTACAGAATAGCATGTAGGCTACTTTTTATCCCGAAAAACCGTTCCTAAAAACCAAAACATATGTAAAAGTACAACGGGAATATTGCACAAAAACTTTAGCAGTACTCTGTTTGACACAAAGAGCCAGTGCTCTTTGTGTCAAACAGAGTACTGCTAAAGTTAAGCAACATTGTTATTGGTTGTCATGGCAACCTTAGAGCAGTCTCTAAGGTTGCCATGACAACCAATAACAATGTTGCTTAACTTCGACGATCTATCAAGAACGACTTAGCAAGACCACGAGCGCTTTTAAACACTTGGAACACTTGCTTCTGCAAAATGCCTCTGATTACCCCTTAAGACAAAAATAACTATAATCAAAAGATCTTAAAAACTCCGTATAGATAAAAAAAAATTACTGTTGCTGTACATGGCATAGAATAATTATGCGTCCCGTTAAGTGTAGGATAAGTTGCCTCCTGACGCTGTATAAATCATCTATTAAAGATGTAAAGGCCTTACTTTTACATATACATATATAACATATGGGTGTTTTTATGTATTGACAAACAAAAAGTGTATAAGTAGTTTATCAGTCATTCTAGTACCCATAACACAAGCTCTGCTTACTTTGGGGCTAGATGATGCTGTGTGGAAAGTCCAGCATTATTGAATTTTAATTTAATATATCATCTGTCACGTTCTTGCAGGAGGAATCAGAAGAGGAGGTGGAATACGAAGAATCATCAGAGGCGGGTCCTAGCAATAAGAATAAGCTGGACTTCTGCACCAATCCGGAAGAAATGCGCGCGCGACGTGAGGCGGCCTATCAGGCGAGACGAGGGAAGGGGCATAAGCCTCCGCCACCTAGGTATGGTAGACACAACTGTGAATAGACTATGCGTCAAATTACACACACGTGCACACAATTTTACAACTAAGTTAGTTAAGAAATTAGCCTAAGTTAGATCTAAGATGGATCACCTAAAAAAAGCTAGGCCCCAAACCGTGTTTGTTGCCCTGGTTCTTCACGGTATTGGTCGCGAAGGAACAGGAGTAGAATCACCTAGTTTTAAGACGTTTCAAAGTGATCCCAGCGGTCCTACTGAATAAATGCTTTTTGACTTTGACTTTGACACTTCATACCATCAAAATTTACCATCTAATGTGTGGCGCAGTGGGTGAAAGCTCGCTTGGGACGCAGAAGGTTGCGGGTTCGATCTCCGTTGCGGGATAAATGTTTGAATGATCTGCAAGTTTTTTTCTCGGGTCTGGGTGTTTCTATGTATAATATGTATGTATAATTACAAAAAGTATATAAGTAGTATATCAGTTATCTGGTTCCCATAGTACAAGCTTTGCTTAGTTTGGGGCTAGATGATGCTATGTGAAAAGTCCAGCATTATTTATTTATTTATCATTGAGAAAGCCAATAATATCCCACTGCTGTACACAAGCCACTCTAAAAAGTAAGTAAGTTCGTATGAGCCAGTGGCCAACTCTGGTGTCGGAGTTTTTAGGCCGCCTTAAGGCCTCCGTCATGGCTTAACGACTTAATAGCCGAGACCGACAATTTAAAGTGCCTTCCGAAGCACGGAAGCGCTCAAATGAAACTGCCACTGGGAGTCACCCGTCCACTTACAGACCGTTTCGAACGTTGCTTAACTTCGACGATCTATCAATATTCCATTCCAGGAACACAGACGTGGTCGGCAAAGCCAAGGGCCAGGGTCAGGAGAAGGAGGTTCTCCACAACAGAGAGAAGAAGGAGAAGAACAAGTCCTCGCGAGGAAACCACAACCGCAGACAAGGCGCAACGTGGAAGAGAAGCCAGGGGATGGTGCCTTCATAACGAATCATAATGAGAAATTAAGTCTTATCAAAATTTTCGATTCAGAAGGTATTCGAACCCGCGACGATCAGATGATTCTCCTCAAGCCGGAGTGCCTTACCGCTCGGCCACGGAATCCCTGACATCGCAATCGAAATCTTTAAGATCATGTTATAAACTAGCTGTCCGTATTATCCATTGTCCCTCGGAAATACTACTATATATGTTTCTATCAAATCGTAACATTTAAACCCCCATGAAGTTTTATTGTTCTATTGTGTATTGTTACTCGTAGTGAAATTATGGAGTATTCCCGTTGTCCCCACTGAGTTCAGCCCATCGGTGGGCACAACGCGATATACAGTTCTTCCAACGGATCTTGGCATTCGTGAAGATAGCCGTTTGTCTGCGCAGAACACAATTTTGTATGAAAAAGCAGTCACTGCGCAGACAAACGGCTAACTTCACGAATGCCTAGATCCGTTGGGCGAACTGTACTTTTGAAACTGCGGCTACGTTTCTAAATATTTCCGATATGGCGCATTACTGTGACAAACAAAATATCGGGAAACAGCATAACTTAATAAATAAAAAGTATTTTTATTTTGATAATATTGGTAAAGAGTACAGTACGCACAACCGATCTTTAGCTCTCTGAAGTTAGGTGCACTAAACGATTACGCAGGTTTTGTAGAGTAAGCGAGATAGCGCGATGCAACAAACTAAGCGAGTGAGCGAGGCAGCTATACAAGTCATCAAAAATTGGTTCTGCGCAGCTACTTCAGAGAGCTATAGGTAAAGATCGGTTGTGCGTATTAAGTTCGTTTGAATTCGTAGCCAACACTTGTTTTACTGTACTGTTTATATATAACACGTTTATATATAAAACATTGTTTATTAGAAATAGTTGATCTATTTATTTGTATACCAAGCTATGTATTTTTATTTTTAAGCTACAGAAAACTCATTGTTTGAGATAAGATGAAGAATTACTTAGCCGCGCGATTATGTGTGAAATTAGGTATGCGATGGTTCATTGTTTATCGATCGTAAATCATTATAGTTCTTATTTATTCCAAGTTAAAGCACAAATCAGCATGATTTAATGTGTTTTTTGAGTATAAAAAAACTTGTGTCCATGACTTACATACTGCCTTTTTCTTTCTTCTGCTGATATAAAAATGTCACTATTAAAATTAGTGAATCGCCATTATTTAAATACAATTGTAGCGATTTGTAGGACGCTAGAATGTTAGTAAAATTGAGACAAATCTATTGGTTTTAAGTTTGTTTAGAAATCGACCAAAAATTCAATTCTTCTTGTCGTATCACCAGGGGGGTTATTCGCGTTCATTTGATGAATATGCGGATGCTTCTTACTACGAGCTACATTGTATTCAGTCGATAAGATCAACGTTATAACACGATCCTAACCTAGGACCAAATATTCCAAACCGAAAAATTTACCCTTGAAGTCAGAAATCGTAGTAAGAAACATCCGAATATTCATCAAACGAACGAAAATAAGAACAGGAATACGGCCCCTATTCATTCGAACAAGTGTGGCGAAAGGATTTTAAGCGCGCCTCAAAGGCTCCTTTCGTGCACTATAAAAATTCAATAATTTAATGTTACTAATGGTCTGTTTCATAACAAGTTAGAGTCGACATTAAGTATTCATTTTGTACTATCATCAAGACTTATTTCTGCTCTTAAGTTTTATGAGACGGACCTTTCATTTCATGCATTAATTTATCAGTAGTAAGTAAGCTCGTATGAGTCAGTGGCCAACATTGGTAAAACATTCAACATAGATATGCTAGCAGCTCTACTATAAGGCAAGTATTGGCTAGTCATAGCCAGTTTAATTTTATAAAGGCGTCACAACGAATTTAATCATGATTGATCCACCAGTTTAGCCTTTATAGCCACACGATAAAAAAAAAAAACCGGCCAAGTGCGAGTCGGACTCGCGCACGAAGGGTTCCGTACCATTACCTATATAAACGGCAAAAAAATTAAGCCCCCATAAATATTTATTTATTCTGTTTTTTTGTATTTGTTATTATAGCGGCAACAGAAATAGATCATCTGTGAAAATTTCAACTGTCTGACTGTCACAGTTCATGAGATACAGCCTGGTGACAGACGGACAGACAGACACACAGCGAAGTGTCAGTAAAAGAGTTCCCGTTTTACCCTTTGGGTACGGAACCCTAAAAACGGTCCGTGGATCAAGGCATTGGCCATTACGTTGCGCCGTAGACAATTTATGATATTTAAAAATGAAAAATTAAGTTTGCTGTTAGATACGTGCAGTCATATATCTTACAGCCAACTTCACATATGACTAGATCCGTTGACCGTATTATAGGTTCGATTTAAAAATATGTCACTTTACTACATAATATGATGTTAAATATGTGATACACATTATACCGCGACGCGGTTGTTAGTATAATAAAGGTGTTTATTATTATTTATTAAACATGATTTTTATTTTCATTGCATTATCAGGAACATAGTACAAATAAGTTGTAAACTTGTAACTCCATCTCAATTTGTGATAGAATCACTGATTGTTAACTAGTGGAACTAGCGCCACTGCGATAAAGTAGCTATCACTGGAACTAAAATGGTAATGTGAAACCAAACGTACAACAGCAGTTACAGTATAACCTGCTGCCGATATGATTTTTTTTTCTATCATCATTTTCTAGTCTTCTTCTTATTTAAGGATTTACTCCTTGTCGGCACAACTGATGAATCCCTCTCCATGTATCTCTTTCCGGCTGCTTCCTGCCTTCCTTTCTAGTCAAAATATCCTAATTGTTTGTCGGTGTGATTGTGACCGTGTTTACAACACAGACGACACTATGTTTCACTATGCTTACAAACAGAACAGTAAAAACTTGCTCACAAAGTTCCGACACATCATAAAGATACTCATGTGCTCAAAGCAAGTAATATCAAGCGAAATAAACTATGAATGTGTGTAAGTCATAAAACTACATGCGAATTCTCAAAGCTAAACAAAATTATTGTGGTCTTTGTGAACATTGTGGACATAGTCAGGGAAGGGGGGGCAAAATATAGGTAGGTTCCATTTTGTGTATCACGGACTCTGACTGATTTAATATTAATTATTGATTTTCTATACCTACTTACCATTACAAAATAGGATAAAATATTTATGTTATTCAAATCGCGGGATTTTAGTGTTTTAAATACCTAAAGTCCCGCGATTTGCATGGGGAATTCCCCTAGAAGGCTACTAAAGAGTGAATAGAGAACCCATTTTGGTATAGGTCGGGAATTTGGTAAGCAGGAAAAAAGGGGGGAGAGGTACGCCCTCCCCCCTGGTACCTCTTTTAGCGCGCGGAGATGCACCGTTCTTTAGAAAAATGACTTAATAAAACCTAACCTCAAGCAAACAAAATGGTATAAAAATCATACTCTGAAAGTACCTACCTATGTAATAAAGGTAAGGTACAACAGGAGCAAGTCGGTTCTAGCACTCGCCGGCCGCTACCGCGGCACGCTTCGCTCGGCTCGTGCGTGGTTTTTCACTACACACCTAACCGCTCGTCGCTTCGCTCCTCGCAACCTATGCTATAGGTCTGTTAGCCTACTAGTAGGTAATACAAGAAGCACATTCGCGAAATTCAAAGAAAAACAGAATAGCGCCAATAATGACACTGACAGACAACTTTTTACTTTCCGTTTACATCGATTTTGCACGAAATTCTATACCACAGACAATACTTTAGACAGATTGCGTTACGTTTCGCTTGTAATCTGATGTGAAATTAAAATTTATTGTATTTTTTTTTCTCGAAAATTTTTGCTCCTCCGCGCGATAAAAATGGTAGATAAATAATCTGAAAACATCCCTTACCAATTTCATTCATTTTTAACCCTCAATTCCTGCTTACAGAATCCTAGACCCAAGCCCCCATTTTGCTATGCCCACAATTCGATTGTTCTTTTTTTTCATTGGTTTTGGCTCAAGCCCGTTGCCTGACTACGTCCACTGTTGTAGGTAGGTAGATACATCAGTTTATCTATTCCCCATGCATCTGCGTTTCGCGGGAAACAGGTCTTCAAGGAACGCCGACAGGTGCTAATGTTTTCTATACCTACTTTCTTCAAATAATACTTTGGAGGTGCCTACCTACAAATATTCTAGCCACTTAAGTTTAGGTATTTCACATTCACGATATAACTGTGTTCTATTATAGGTAACTAGGTAGGTAGGTAGGTACTATTTATGTATTCGATGTAAGATTTCAAGTAACTTGGTTTTTAGCCAAGTTTTTTTTGACTTAAAAAAGGAGGATCCATGTTCGGCTTGCTCTACTATAAACATAGAAAACTTAGATTTCGGAAGTACCTAGTTACACCCAGTTTTTTCCCAAAATGAAGAACAAAAACGAAGCCCTAAATAAAAAAAAAGCCAGTTTGTCCAAACTGGGTGGCACTGGCTACTGATTCAAACGACACTTCAAAATAAATAAAACATCAGCAAAATACCTAAAAAGAGCTCCGATTACCATGAAGTTGGCATTCAAGAAAAGCGTTGGCGGCGCGCGGCGTGTGTTAAATCGTGTGCGCGTGCGTAGCGTGACAAATGTCCCTGTATTTATGATGCGCACTTTGATATGACTGTTTTGTCATTTCAAAATAGCTGCAAGAAGCCATATTAAATCTTTTCTAAAGATTTAAATTCATAAAATACTTACCTATGTCGTAGGTAGGTACCTATCTGTATTCTCAGGTGTCGATTGATTGTTGAATTCGTCTCTTCTCTTGGTTCTCTTCCATTAAATGTCTACGACTACGATTTCTTATTGACTTAACTAAAACTATTTACCTACCATACAAAATAATCAGCAATAGACATTCATCTAATGTTTGGTCTACAAACACTTACAAAACTATATACAAAGGCGCCGCCCCCCGACACAAACCCTGGACAGAACATTGTACGTATGTATGGACACCTGTTGTGTCTGTTCCTAAAAGGCTTCGGCGTCACGGATATCCACTTCCGCAGCCATTTTGAGCGTATGAATAAAACGATCGGTCCATAATCGAAAGTTGACACGGTTGTGAAAATAAGTTTGTATACGGAACAGAGTGGGAGTTTCTTGGTTACCTTCTGTATGTTCTGATTGCCTGGTAGGTAGGTACTTAGTTTTGTTCTTAAATATCGAGAGGAAACCAGTGAAAGCTAAATACAAGATGTAGGTGGTAGTAGGCATTTGTCAGAAAGACATTAGACTCGATTCATCCTCCATAATTAGGGCCACTGATCTTTTCAATAGGGTCACTGGAAAATTGTCTAGCTATGTGACTGCTGTGCTTCTTCAAACAATACCGCGAAATAGATAGAACCACGGCTTGAAGCCTCTCTTCCTTAAACCTTCCTACATTATAAGGTCTTTGGTTAAATTAAAACCCAGCGGGGTGCCGCCAAATGCTTCTTGAAGTTGGTAGGTATCTACCTAAATGGTGATGATGCATCGTTGCACACGCGACATAGAATACTAAGCCGCGCGTGATGCGCCGCCAAAGCTCGCTTGAATAATGCAGCCTGCATACATTGTCGCCGCTATAAAATAAATACTCGACTTTAATGTCGGTTTAATGACGATGCGCACGGACATCGATCTTGGTTGGAGGCTATGAAGCCAGAGAGAGTTTCTCACATAAAAACATAATTTTCTCCATATTTTTTTTAGCTTAAACTATGAATCTTCGTTTTGAAGAACTAGCTCCATTCGTTTTTCCGGGTTTTCCCGATACCGTAGAAATTCCGAGATAAAAGTCTAGTTTTTCATACGCAATGGCGTTTTGACGTGACAAACGTCTTATAAATTGGTTTGCCGGGTGACACTTCAAGAAACTGCGTTACGCTCCGCTCACGTTATGCGCTCACAATGAGAGCGAGTGAGAGGCACGCGTCCCTTCCACTCGGGCATGGTTAGCCCGCCTAAGAGCGAGAGAGACAGACATAAAAAGTGTTGTCACGTAAAACTTTCGCCCGTGTACCGACTTTACAGGCAACCAATTTTTTGGTGTTAGGTTGTTTACTGCGTTGGCTAAATAACGGCTATCTTCACGATTGCTTATTCTCCCTAGACTCTAAAGGCGTTACCTAAATAAAGTTTTTAAGATTCGACACATGGACATGGTTCTCGTGGCCCGAGCATTACGGCGTATGCGTTTTATTATATTACCTGTAATGGCTGCTATTAGGGCGGGGCGGAAGGATTTAATAAGCGAGCGGCAAGCTTCAGGGATTGCGAGGTTCGTACGCAGCGCCCCGGGGGACCGCGGCGGGTAAACGAACTATCGATACAACCAAGTTAAAAAAAAAATTACAAGTTTCTAGTTGTTGTTTAAAGTTATTAGTTTCAAGCTTCCTAAGTTCTTCATTACTTTTTATCATTTAAGTAGGAAAATCTAATTGAAATTAGAAGGACCTTTCAAAAATTTTACGAAGATTAGTATAAATAGTATAATAATCTACAAAACCTTTATAAATTAGATACTTACTTGGCATCACCATCGATCAAAGTCCATCACATTTTATCGATACCATCGTGCACATCGATATCGATATGATCACTCCCAGCCCTAGTGCAGGTTATTTATTTCCCATTGAGTGCAGGTTCTGCTCGCTCGATCATTATTGTTCTACGAAATCTGAGGATACAATTTTGTAGGATAGATAATAACGGCTTTAGCTGTCTGCTACTAGACCGGCTCAGCTGAAATAGCCAATGAATCGATGAATTCATCTTGTCATGTCGTACGTTTTTATAGGCACCTCATTTATGAATGTAGGGATGACAATTTCCACTTGCTACGACCGTGACCCATACCTTTTGCCTCATTCAATCACACTCATAACATTGTTCATGTAGTTCGCAGGTCCTATTGGGTATTCTCTTACCTTTCGATTTTCATGGTCCAAAGGTGCGTTTGGTGGTCTTGCCCCTGACAAATCCTTAAGACATTTAACACGGAATCTTGCGGATTGGTCAGAATAACATTCATACCATGATATTTTTATTTCATAAAAGATTGGCCCATTTAAAGATGTGTGTTCTCTTTTGTCCTACAGAAGTTCTATCATTTTGAACTGCCAAGGTACCTTCGTGGATTGATTTTTTTTATAAATCTTCCCCTCCCTTAGCATGACGATTGTCTAGGTACCGGGGAATAGATAAAAATGACAGTAATGACATTAGAGTGTAGATAAAAGTAACTTCTATCTACATTATTCCCGTTTTATCCCCACTCTAATGTCATTACTGTCATTTATATCTATTCTCCTGTACCTAGACAAACGCCATGCTTATGGGGTTGGTGATATCTCCTCCTACCTAATTCTGGGTGGTATATTAAAACTCCTTTTATCAACAACTTCGACTAAAATATGATTCATGCAATTCACGAGGCGAAAGATAAAAAGATTCTTCATGACAGACAGACAGGAAATGAGTCGTCATAGTTGCGTGTCGACACAAATTGGGCGACGGGCAACTTGTGTAGTTCTTAGAAACACAATAGAATGCCGCGCGAAATTGGCTAGTTTGTGGGGTATTTTTTTTACTTAACAAGATATCCCTACAAATTACTGTGTAGGTATAGGTTCGAAACAGACTTTTCGATCAGGGGGAAATTCCCATTCTTATTTTCGTTCGTTTGATGAATATTCGGATGCTTCTAACTACGAGCTACATTGCATTCAGTCGATAAGACAGTGGCGGCGTAAGGGGGGCCAGGCTCCAGGGGGGTGACATCCGTGATGATAACTCACTCGTGCTTAGCGGCCACCTAACTCGAAGTTAACGGACGGAGGGCGGCCTAAGAACTCCGTCAACAAAGTTGGTCAGGTCACTGACTCATTATACGAACATACTTTTTTTTTACTAATTCATATCATTAGATGGCGCTAGTGGTATACGTGGTGTAAAACAAACCGAACTGTGATTAGCTAGCAATGGATTTCCATTGGGGGTGCCCAATGGAAATCCGCCCCGGGTGCCAAGCCATGCTACGCCGCCACTGCGATAAGATCAACGTTAAAACACGGTCCTAACCTAGGACCAAATATTCCAAACCGAAAAATGGGCCCTAGAAGTCAGAAATCGTAGTAAGAAACATCCGAATATTCATCAAACGAACGAAAATAAGAACGGGAATACGGCCCAGGCGCGGATCCATGCCCTCAACCCTTATTAACCGAGCGAGTGAGCGAAGCGTCTCAGTTTCGAGATTGGCTAAAAAATGTTTTTGTTCGTCTGTCTGTTCTCGTCTACATGTCGCATTTTTCAACTGATTTGATCAAAATTGGCACACGAGTTCCTTAATAGGTACCTATATTAAAAATAATCACTATAGTATAGGTACTTATAGATTGATCGAGTTCATGTTCCGACTCGCACTTAGCCAATTTTCGGGTGAGCCCACAACCTTTTTTGAGTGCTGGATCCGCGCCTGTGTTCGATCACATAATAAAATTATTGTCAGAAAACGAGTTAGTTCTGCAGAAAATCGAAATAATTTTATTTTATTCAACTTTTTGTTTTAAGACATGCATCCAGCTTTCTTACACAATCACAGAATACAGAAAGCCACAATCTCAATTTGACTAGTTAGCTGTATGACCTGCCTTATTGTCTAACTCGACTGGGAATGAACATCGGCTTCTTTGACGTTTGAAACCTTTTCTGGACTTCGATAGTCATTTTCGTATTGTCTAACTAGCTGACACATAGAACACCATTACCAGCGAAATTCAAACCAACTGAATGAATTATACGACTGATTTTGGTCGCCGTTCGTTATAAGGCTAAATAACTGGAAGGTACCTAATTAATGCTTGTTTGGTAAGTAACTAAAACTAGCATAATAATTCTCATTCAGTTACCTACTAGGTACACGCAAGTTACAGTTCGCCCAACAAATCTAGGCATTCGTGAAGTTATGCGTTTGTCTGCGCAGAACACAATTTTGTATTCACTGCTCAGACTGCTAACTTCACGAATGCCTAGATCCGTTGGGCGAACTGTATGCGCCTTTATGACTTGTAAACATCTAATGTTAATATCATTGAGTTAAACGTAAGTTTTATGAACGTTAATTAGAAGCAATTTCATATATTTTATATCGTTTTAATCGTCTGAAATTATAGGTCACTCTGTGCTCATCAAGTTTAATTAATAATTACACCCGATCCAGCTAGAGTGTGGTAATACTAGGTCCCACTAATGGACTCCAAGCTTAGACTGTAATTACCCAATCAACTGTGATGTAGATACAGGATTACATAAGATGGAGGTTTCTTTGATGTGCCTTAATAAAGCTAGACGACAAACGTAGATAGGCTAACCCTATACCTAGTCGTTTTTTGATACTATACAAGTAGGTAGACTAGGTACCTACCTATATTTTTATAGAGATATTTTTAATTTTTGTCTTTGTTGTACTACTTAAGTAAACCTATCTAGAAATAAGTTGTTGTGCCCGCTTTTACTACTCCTACTACTTTTACACTAGCTAGACCTAAGACATTTTGTTTTAACTCTTGTATCTTAGGTGTACACTACACCGTGTTAGGTATCCTTAATAAATAAAATAGTGGATCTTTAAGATTTTTTCCCAAAACGAAATTTCTGCTATAAATAAAGGCAAGTTCTTGCCATATGAATTTGGATATGCCTCCTCCTTAGACATGTATGTTATGGATCGTATATGCCTAAAAGGTCAGAGAATGCCCCAATGCTTTGGCGAATACCGTCGTGATTGGTTTTTTGCTCTTTGTTTCCATACATTGTCGATGTGACTGCTATTCTGTGTCAGCCTTACAGGCTTTATATTGGCGTGGGCTCGTCTTAATTGCTAGTAAAAATAATAATTAGTATTTAACTGCGAAAAGCTTGAACTTTATGAAGATACCTATCAAATGCAAGTACCTAGTAAAGATTCAATCTTTGCTTTTTAAAAGTTGATTAAACATGCACTTTGCACTTACATTTTTACCTAGGTACAAGATGACTACAGCGCCAAAAGATAGAGTCTGGCAAATGTAAGTAGACCCTGAAAAAGAGGCGGCAAATTCAAAAATATAAGCGTGTAACCCCATAAGGACATTTGGAAGAACACAACTTGATACTTGGTTATTATTTTCTAGTACCAAATATAATAATTATATTAAGTATATTGTTTAGAGTTATTAATTAATGGGTTGTCACGCTTATATTTTTGAATTTGCCGGCTCTTTTTCAGGGTCTACTTTCATTTGCCAGACTCTGACATAAGACTACACTCAACGGGACGCTGTAGTGCTAGAGACATTATTGAAATAGAGAAGATTTGTTCATAATAATTCATTTCATTCATTCATAATTCATTTATTCGCTTCAATGTGGTATACAAATATCTTAAATAATGATATATTAGAATAGGAACACACATTCTCCATACAATTGGGATGCGAACATGGTTAATAAGTAGAAAAAATGTCAATATGTAATTCATTCAGTCAGTAATTACATTAAATTGTTTCATATAATGTCATATTAAAATTTAATTTCAGCACCTAAACCCATCCTTTCAGGTGGCCTTAAAAATCACACCAGAAGACACAAGGAATTTTAAATTCTTATAGAATAGAATAAAGTTTTTTTTTCTCCACATCATATACACCAGTTATGTATATATTATATATATGTTGGACATTTTCACACAGCATCATCTAGCCCCAAACTAAGCAAAGCTTGTACTATGGGCACTAGATAACTGATATACTACTTATATACTTTTTGTTTGTAAATACACATTATACATAGAAACACCCAGACCCGAGACAAATCTGTATGTCATACAAACATTAGTCCCGCGGCGGGGATCGAACCCGCAACCATCTGCGTCGCAGGCGGACCTTCGCCCACTGCGCCACAGAGGTCGTCATAGTATATTTTGTGTTTTTTTATGTGTTTTATGTATAGGAGTTTTGTTACTGAACTATACTATAATGTAATGCGCCTGTCTTTATCTGCGAACTATCTCTGTCATCGCAAGATGTTCCATATTTATTGCTCTATCAAAACTTTAAACAAACCCAGTCTTTGTACCGCGCCGCGATGAAATGAGTCTATTGTTACAACAATTGTAAAATATGCAACAGGCGCGGTAGACGTTTTGCTAGGTATGCAGGCAGGTAGGTATAGTCAATAAAGATCCTTTTAAGATGTTGGAACTCATCATCACACTATGATAGGTAAAACCTTGAATTTCAATTTTAATTAGGTATTTTACTCTTTTCTTTTAAATTTAAGGTTCAAAAGGTAGATACAACCTACCGCCTACTTGATTATATATCGTTAAGTATTATTACTAACCCGCTTGATGTTGCACATCCGAAATGGATAACTGTGAAAACATGTACCACTTAAAATAAGACCTTCATTGTAAGTACAACAATATGCAATAAAATATTCTGATTCTGATTTTGACATCCATACTCTTTGGTTCAAGCAACAACGTTTGAACTTTGTTTGCATTACGTGGCAGATTGCAAGCCCATCGCATCAGAATAGGTCCAAGTAACTGGTTTCCAAAGGTATTTAGCCACAATTAGGGTATGGAATACTTATTTTGATATTTCCCTCAAGTGTCGCTGCTATTAAAGTCAATAAAATTCTTGATTGAGAAATCAATTTATTTTTGAGTCTAGAAAATAGAAATACATTTTGACTTGCGTGCGCGTTGAAATCTTTTCTATTAAGTTCTCTTTTGTTAAAAATGCTACGGGTATTTTTAAACCTAGGTACAGTCAGCGTCACCAACTGGTATCCCCCTTAGTAAGGTAGTTTGTACTGCAGGGAGTTTATAGAATAGAATAGAATAAAGTTTTATTTCTCCACATCATATACAACAGTTACAATAGGTACTTAAATCTGCACAATTGTATGTGGGTGAAAATACGGCTACCCCTTAGCATCTGCTCCAACAGCTCGAGAGTGTTGGAGCGCTGGTTTTCAGTGGCGCCATATTATTTATCAGTTGGTGACACTGAGCATACCTACTTTACTTCTTAATAAATGTATTTATAGGTACCTACTTAAAACCGATGGTAAAGCTTTATTGCACTTATTCACCCTGTGCTTATCGAAGTTTAATTATAATTATTAACTAATATTATACATACTCGTATAACCAAGTATAAAGTACTTAAGTACTTTTATATTATTTTGCTCATTGCAAATGCATTTCAATATGAAGTTACAGTTACCGGCATTTGCCAAAACACATTTTGTGTAGATAAATGGCAATGAGAGCTATTCTTTGAGGTGAATGTGACATTTTAAGCGATATAGATGCATGTTTGTAGAGACAACGTATATTGTCTAAAATTTCGCGTTGCACATTTACTTATTAACATGTGTTGCCCAACATCACACAAGAACGAAGATACCATTGACAGTGAATTTTTTTTTAATGGTTTTAATAATGTTCGATCATAACATAAATAGGAGTGTACAAAAAGAACCGCTACATTTCAAAGTGCCATAGAAACAGACGCCAACTGTTTTATTTATATTTTATTACTCTTATTACCTTGTGGTACGTGTGTAGCCAGCCTTATCTGCTCGATCGCTCGTCTGGAGCCCGCTTGATGTGCACCTGCTGACTTTAAATACCAGAAGCACAATAACTTATTAAGTACTTATTTAAAAATCAATTGAGCAACTTGCAAACTTTTCTTTTTGTCTTATCATTTGTCACCACACTAGTTATTTTGAAACACTGGCAAAATAATTAAATTCGTCCTTCCGTGCACTCCACTATATTTTTTAACATTTTAAAATAAATTCTACAAATAACTTAAACAATCTATACGTACCTAGTACAGTCAACAACGAGAGTTTATCAGCATTTGATGTTTTAAAATCTTCTATTGCCTACCTGCCTGGTTGCTTTTCCAACCTATAGATTTCTTTGCCTCGCACTCTTACTATTTGTAAATGAACTACTTAAGTATTTTTTCCACAATCATAATAAAAACTTTATGCATGCCGCTCTGATCTCACACGAAAACATCCTGTGAAATCAAGGATAATCTAATAACTCCTCATCAAAACATTCCAGCAATCACGACATATTTCGGCTCCTTCCAGAACCTTCCATCGCCATTACAGAATGTCGTCTATCTACAAAAAGCCTGTGGTCACCTATTAGCGGGAGTCGCAGGAATGGACGACAAAAACAGACACGACCGCACCAAATTACAGCTACAATTATTGAAAGGGGCTTTTAGTTCGTGCTGGTTCAGAACTTGGAGAACAGAAAGTTTTATCGGGTTGAGAAGTCTCGTGTACTTATTGATGGGATCAATACAGCGTCATGTTGAGTGTAGGCTTATGTTGCCTTCTGACGCTGTACAGCACGCCCAACGGATCTAGGCATTCGTGAAGTTAGCCGTTTGTCTGCGTTAGAATACAATTTTGTATGAAAAATCGGTCACTGCGCAGACAAACGGCTAACTTCACGAATGCCTAGATCCGTTGGGCGAACTGTACTTAAAATTATCTAAGTTCTGTCCCACGGATTGATAATGTATTCGGGATATATTGGGATAGGTACATTTTGGAAGGGCCGGAAAGAAGGCTAGCAGTGGCAGGAAGGGAGGCTCCGCGCCGAAACCTGCGCAGCCGCCGGCGTCCGCGGCGATTACGGTGACTGTTCCGGAGGGTTCGGACATCACTCTCGCCGCGGTCATGGCGGCCGCAAAGGCAAGGATAAAGTTGGCCGAATATGGAGTGGATCAACTCCGCTCCAAAAAGGCCATCACTGGAGGGCTGATATTGGAGGTGTCTGGGCCTGACTGCGCCTCCAAAGCCGACCGATTGGCCGAGCGCATGGGCGTAGCCCTCGCTGATCTGGGCGTGCGTGTTGCGCGCCCGGTGAAAACGGGGGAACTGCGCCTCAAAGACCTCGACGACAGCGTCACACCCCAAGAGGTGCAGACTGCTGTTGCCGAGGCCGGTGGCTGCTCTGTCAATGACGTGCGGGTGGGCGACATTCGACGCTCACCCACTGCCCTGGGCACGGTATGGGTCCGTTGTCCACTAGCTTCCGTGCGGAAGCTAGCAGCGGCAAAGCACGTCGTCGTCGGCTGGGTCAGGTCTCGGGTCGATTATTTGACCTCGAGACCCCTCCAGTGCTTCCGGTGCTTGGAGTACGGGCACGTACGCAGCACGTGTCAGAGCACAGTGGACCGCACAAACCTGTGCTATGCGTGTGGCGAGTCCGACCATCGGGCGAGCCAATGCACGCGGCCGCACAGGTGTCCACTGTGCGCTGACAAGGGATGTAAGGCCGACCACAGGATGGGAAGCAAGAGCTGCTCCCGTCCTAGTGGCAAGAGGAGAGCCCCTCCTCCCTCGGCCCCAGCACCGGAAGGCAGGGCGGCCCCAACAAATGGGGCCGCTCAGTCGGGCCAACAAGCCCCGCCCCAGGAAGGTATGGATGCCTCTTAATGGATCACACCATAAGAGTCATCCAGGCCAACCTCATGAACTGCCGGGCGGCTCAGGACCTGGTCCTGCAGACGTTCGCGCAGTTCTCGGTTGGCCTTGCCGTCGTGAGCGAGCCCTATCGTATCCCGGACCATCCTCGCTGGTTCGGGGACGCATCGGGGCTCGTCACTATTTACTGGGGCGGTGGCCAGGGTGACCCCCCCTGTACCCTTCTGGAGAAGGGACAGGGTTTCGTGGCTACGGAATGGGGTCACCTAGCCGTTGTGGGCTGCTATATCTCTCCCAATTGTACCCTCGCTGCCTATGAGGCGTACTTGGACGCGGTGGGAAACTGCATTCGCAGGTGCCTTCCGCGTCCTGTCCTTGTCCTCGGCGACTTCAACGCTCATTCTAGTGAGTGGGGGAGTCGCCGGGACAATGCAAGGGGAGAGGCCATAGTGGAATGGGCGGCGGGTATGGACCTCCGGTTACTCAACCAGGGGTCCGTAAGCACATGCGTGCGGTGGCAGGGGGAGTCGATCGTGGACCTTTCATGGGCGACTCCCTCTGCCACCCACCTGGTGTCGGGATGGAGAGTGGCGGAGGAGGTGGTCACGTTATCTGACCACCGCCACATCTTCCTAGATGTGGCCCTCCGCCCCCCTGACCGTGCGTCCCGCCGCGACAGCAGCCCGCCGCGACGATGGTCCCTTAAACGGCTCGACAGAGATCTGCTCGAAGCCGCCGCCATCGTCGCGGCCTGGCCGGAAGGCCAAGAGATCCTGCCCGATCCTGTTACTGAAGCGGCCTGGTTCCGGGCAATGATGACGTCGATCTGCGACGCATCTATGCCCCGAACCACGCCCACCCAGTTCCGGGCGGTGTACTGGTGGTCGGTCGAGCTCACGCGGCTACGCGAGGCGTGCCTGCGCTCCCGACGCGAGTACACCAGGACCCGGAGAAGAAGGCGAGCCCTTGCCGAAGAGGTGGATGGAGCATACGTGGCCTACAGAGACGCTACCAAGGCGCTCCAAGCCGCAATAGCGGACGCCAGGTCTCGGTCTTGGAGCGAACTCCTCGAGGGACTGGAGAGGGACCCCTGGGGCCGCCCGTACAAGGTTGTACTGGGCAAGCTCCGACCATGGGTCCCTCCGTTGACGGAAACCCTGGACCCTGTGTTTGTAGGGGGAGTGGTTGACACGCTCTTCCCTAGGGTCCAGGACAGTCCCCATACCCCCGTGTCTTCGTCGGACCCGACCATCTGGGCCGACGAATTGGGGGTATCTGACGAGGAGTTGGACCGAGCCGTTAAGCGTCTCAAGGCTCGTAATACAGCGCCCGGCCCTGACGGGATTCCAGGTCGGGCCTTGGCGCTGGCTCTATCCGCCGGACTGGGGGACAGGCTGAGGCGGCTGTTTGACGGCTGCCTCCGCACCGGTGTTTTCCCCCAGGAGTGGAAGGAGGCAAGGTTGGTCCTCTTGAAGAAGGACGGCAGGGCCGCAGACTCTCCCTCTGCGTACCGTCCCATCTGCCTGCTGGACGAGGTCGGCAAATTGTTCGAGAGAATAATTGCCGACCGTCTATGCTCGCATCTGTCGCGGGAAGGTCCCGACTTGTCGGATTACCAGTTTGGTTTCCGACGCGCGCGTTCGACAGTGGACGCGATTCTCCGCGTCCGTACACTGTCGGACCAGGTAGTGTCCCGGGGCGGGAGCGTGTTGGCGGTGTCCTTAGACATCGTTAACGCCTTCAACTCCTTGCCCTGGAGGGCGATCAGGGAGGCGCTCGTGTATCACGGAGCGCCCCTCTACCTGCAGCGCATAGTCGGCGCCTACCTGCGCGACAGATGTGTGCAGTATGTGGGCAGGGACGGTACCCGTGTACGGAGGGAGGTGTCGTGTGGGGTTCCGCAGGGGTCCGTGTTAGGCCCCCTCCTATGGAACCTCGCGTACGATGCGGTCTTGCGCGTCGATCTCCCACCCAGCGTACGAGTGGTCTGCTACGCGGACGATACACTCGTACTTGCTGGCGGAGACTCCTTCGACAGGACCAAAGAGCTCGCCGATATAGGGGTGGCATGTGTCGTGGACAAGATCCACGAGCTGGGTCTGCGGATAGCGCCTCACAAAACCGAGGCGCTATGGTTCCACAAGCTCCCGAGGGGGAGGGAACCACCCAGCTTGTCGGTTCGCGTAGGTGACGTTGACGTCCAGGTGGGGCCGTACCTCAAGTACCTTGGCCTCACTCTGGACAGTCGCTGGGACTTCGGGGAGCACTTCAGCCGCTCCGTCCCCCGGATCCAGAGGGTAGTGGGTGCTCTGCACAGACTGCTGCCCAATCTCGGGGGACCCAGGGAGGGTGTTCGCCGCCTGTATGGCGGGGTCGTGCGATCGATGGCCCTCTACGGAGCGCCCGTCTGGTCGGGGAGACTGACGGGTGTTAGGCGCTATAGGCAGCTCTACAGCAGCCTACAGCGTCCTATGGCCATTCGTATCGCGCGAGGATACCGGACCATCTCGTTCGAGGCGGCGACCATCTTGGCGCGGTTCCCGCCCCTTGATATCTTGGCGGCGATGGACGCACGTGTGTACGTTCGTCTCCGCCAGGACGATGGGAGCGGAGCCGCGCCTGCTGAAGTGCGGGCGCAGGAGCGCCGGCGTGCGCTCGGGATGTGGCGCGAGCGGCTCGACGAGCCGCGGAGCTCGCGCCAACGCGTCGTCGGCGCTGTGGTGCCAAACTTCGAAGCCTGGCTGGGGAGGGAATATGGGAACGTCACCTATAGACTTACTCAGGTACTCACCGGACACGGTTGTTTCGGTGAGTTCCTGAGTAGGATCGGACGCGAACCGACACCACAATGTCACCACTGTGGGTCAGACCTCGACTCCGCTCAGCACACGTTGGAGCACTGCTCGGCGTGGTGCGCGGAGCGTAGAGTCTTGGTCAACAGGATCGGGCAGGATCTCAGTCTGCCAAGCGTAGTGGCAGCTATGCTGGCAGACGACACGGCCTGGAGGGCCGTGGCCTCTTTCTGTGAAGCCGTTCTGGTCCAGAAAGAGGCAGCTGAGCGGGATCGTGAGAGGGCCGATCCCGCTCGGAGAAGGAGGCGGAGGCGGGGCGCTAACGGCCGCCCCGCACCGCCTGCCCCCCCATGAGGGGGGCGGAGTGGTATCCCCTGCCAAACAGGGGACTTTCCGGGTTCGCGGGTGGCCGTAGTGGGGACTTCGGCTGTCCACGATGCGAACCCCGGGAGGGCGGCGGCGCTCCTGTGGCGAGCGCCGCCGTAAGCACCGCGAGGGTGCCGGGCGTGGCTATGGGTGTCATTCCCGGGACAGTGCTTAGGCAAAATGCGAGAGGGGCACCGGCGTGTTCCGTAGGAGATCCCGGAGCCCCTTGACATGCATGGAGGCCGGCCACACGTCAGTTTTTAGTCGGTGAGAGTCCGACATAACCCTTCCGCCGTCCCCACGGCGGTTGGGTATCCATAATGGATTTTCTGACGAAAAAAAAAAAAAAAAAAAAAAGGTACATTTTGGAAAACGAGCATAGACTTTGACTTTAATAAAAAAACTTAGAAAATAAGTTGACGAATAGAAATACTTATACCCTTTTAAGTACCTAGGTACATAGGTACCGTATTGTGGTATTCGCACAATATGGTACGAAATGTGAACTTTTCCAAGATCGTGTCGTTGAGTGTAAACAAACAGTGCGAGATGACAAAGCTAATTATTTTTTTAGAAGGCTCAGTTTGGTTGGTTTTGAAGACACATAATAACTTTGAATTTAATTCCATACCTACTGTTATCTTGCATTTGATATAATTGTTCCGATAAATGCAATTTTTCCGAAAGCAATATTAACTCAAGGAAGATTTAAAACCTACTTTTGAGAATATTTTAAAGCTATTCATTCATATTTATCAGAATTTGGAGGTTGTATATTTTTACACACATCTTTTATCAATGTAGTGAGATGGAATAGCCGTGTACGATAGGTAAGTTATTACTTACATTGTTTATTAATAAAGCAAAAAAGAGCTCATTATAACAGGTTTATTTATAGGTCAGTACTTATAGGAGATGGCAAGAAGAAATCGACTAAGTAGTTGATTGGGAGATCCTGGTTCGTAAGAACTAGTGACATGAAGACATAGGACACAAACTCATATTAAACAGGCCAATTTCAAGCGCTCCTCTCGCTATTGTACTATCGCTTTCTTTTGCTCCGCATAGACTTCGTAACATTTTGAGCGTTCAATTTAGATATTTTTATTTTTGTATGAAAATCTGATGAACTAAAATATGATGAATTTTTAAAAGTCATAGAACAAAAAGTTGTTGTATATGATGACAGTAATGCAGTCCTGAGAGGTTACCGGTGTTTTACAAATAACCCTTAGTCAGGCCTGTTCATGTTGATATAGGTACGTACGGTCAGCGTCACGTCACCAACTGGTAACCCCCCTTACTGTTACAAACCGCCTTACTAGGGGGGTTACCTATTGGTGACGCTGACTGTACCTGCCGATCCAATAGAAGGAATGCAATTAAACCTACTAAAATAATCAGACTCATATGAGCATGACCAATTTCTCAATCAAACGATGGTTTACTCATAGCCTCAGAATGCCTCGAACTGAGGGGTCGGGGAGTGGAGGATATATTAAAAGGCAATAGCGATGCCCCTGGAGCAGCCTAATGACCCGTAATTACGAAGATGGTACAGTCGCGATGAAAGTGAAGGAACAAAATAGGATCATGATCGTAATTATGGTACTAAACTAATGTCTTTTACATGCAATGTAAGATGTGTGACGCAAGTTTGTAAGGTATGTATGTGCAGGCGCGGTCCGAGGGGGTGTCACAGGGGACATGACCCCCCCCCCCAAAATGTTCCACGTCAAATAGAAATATTCTAAAAAATTACAAAAATCGTTTTAATAAAGTAAAGAAGATAGATTAGTGACCCCCCAAAATTTCAGGCTGCGACCGTGCCTGTGTGTGTGTGTGCTTTTGTTTGGTACAGCTTCATGCTGAAAATTCACGCCTAAACGGAATAGAGCTATGTGACGGTTAAGGAAAATATCGTGAGGAAACCAGCATGTCGTAGAACCTAAAAAGTTCGAAAACATTTCCACGAAAGGAGCCTCTTTTAGGCGCACTTTAATCCATTCACCACACTAGTTCGAAAGAACTGGTGACATGATAAGAAGAAGAAGAAGAGCTATGTAACGCTGAAACTTAACGTGTAAATTGAATTGGATGCTATGTGTGTATAAAGAGCTATAGTGTAGCTGATGAGAAGATGGCTACAGGATAGCTCATTCCATTTTCCATTTATTGGTTTTAAACAAACGGGAGCTCGTTTTTACTAGTTTTTATTTCATTTACAGTTTAAGAGCTTCAACAGAACTCCTCAGTACAGTTCAGATACCTAAATAGCAGTAAAACAGGAATTTGAATCAAGTCAATATGTAATAAAAACTTTTTTTTAATTATTACACTTTTATCACTGGCTGTACTTCCACTACATATTATTCTGCGGTTGGTAATGGCAGCTAGCGGCTCGCCACAAAGCGATGCCGGCCATCTTGTTTTTTTATCGCAATTTATTCGATTGAGCGAGCAAAATTCTGATGTTAGGTTATGAAATGTAATAATGAACGTAATATTCAATTGGACATGGGCTATTTTCATAAATATTTAATTTAATAGCTTTTGGTTAGTCTAGGCAATAAACTTTTACGATCTAACTGATAAATATAGTTTCGAAATCAACTTTCAACCTTACTAATGCAGTTATGCAGGACATTAATATACCTAGGTAACCTATCTTACTGCGTGATTTGAACAGGTAAGTAGATACGGCCAATTCTTCCTTCAATTCTAATAGGCATTCGTGAAGTTTTGCTCATAAACGCGTCAACCTACCTCACATAACGCGTTTTAGACTCTCGTGATAACAGCCTACGAGTGGGACGTAGGCTATGTTATAATAAAGTGAAGAAGAAGAGTTGTTGTCTAAAAAACTATATTTTTCATGGAGCACAGTAAATCGCCATAACTCTTGATTTCCGAGAAGGTGCGTGAAATGAACGCCGCACCACGCCCCCTAGCACCACATTACTCTCTCGAATCCATGAGAGTCAGAAGTGATAGAAGGAGGCTTATAATTCGGTGAAGCATTTCATTATAGGTAGCGCAAAAACCTTTTTTATTTTAACCTCGTTCGTCCAGCTGCTGAGCAAAGGTCTGCCCCATAATCATTGATTATTGTTTTTTCTAATAATTCTTAAGACATTTCCAAATGTTTTACGTCCCTATTATATACCTATACAAGTGCCAAACTTCACATCATCAATAAAAATCAAATATTACCTACTTATATACAGATGTATTTTATTTAACAGTACATTTCCGAAGTGGTATCTATGCCTTTTGCCTATTCTACGGTAATTTTATAATTTTTTGTGGTATTTTTGATTAGGGTCTGTGGTTGAATGCGACGCCTACGACTCTCTCGTGTCGATGTTACTTTTCACGCTAAAATTGTCGGTGTAAAGTGGCCTTTACCTGTTATTCATAATAGACTTATACGCATGAAAGTACCTAATAAACCAATTTAAAATGTTTTTTAATTTACATGTAAAAAATATTAAGCCGTACTGAAACGTATCTGCTTAGACCTTTGTACGGAACCCTCGGTGGGCGAGTCCGACTCGCACTTGTCCAGTTTTTTTAATTGACATGAGACATTAAAAAAACCTGTTTAATTCAAAGGTAGGTAATCTAGGGTTGTAAATATTTCTTACTTATTTCTTGCATGTTTTTTATAATGCGTGCAGTAGATAATGATTACCATTACAGAACACAAAGAAAGTGACTTTAATAATAATAATAAATACATAAATATAAATTAAAGTAGTGAGGTCGCCTACACAAGTTTATCAACATAAAAAGCACTTGTAAAGTCACTTCTTTGCACAAAAACCTTGTTATAAAAACCTTATAATTCAAAGGGAATATATGTATGGTACCTAAAGGTTGTAATTTTTATTTATTGCAAGACCTTTAGATAGGCTATTTAGGATTAGGTAGGCCTTCAATTCGCTGCAGAAAATAATAAGAAAGTAACTTTTAGGCCGGCCACATAAGATACCTACATGCTGAAATCAGAATCTGAAATTCTATAATCCTGGGCTTCAATTTGAATTTCAGATTGTGAAACAGATTGTGAAACTGATCAGACTGATCAGATTGTGAAACTGATTGTGGAACACACAAATTGAGATATTTCCAGGTAATGAATGTACGAAGCTGGATGCGTCGAGCTGAGGACAGAGCGCAATGGCGCGCACTAGGGGAGGCCTATGTCCAGCAGTGGACTGCCATAGGCTGATGATGATGATGATGATGAATATACGAACAATCTGAATTGCAGATTCTGATTTCAGCAAGACATTCAGCATGTATGTGGCTGGCCTTAGAGCGCAATAATTCTTTCTAACTTTCGTTAGAGACAAATAAACACGCCTAGACTGTTCTAATAAATCAATTCGATTCCAGTTCGTGTCCGAGCAAAAAGTATTTCTAAAGTTTGATTCAAACGTATCGATGGACGCACGGGATGATTTTATTTTATATCGATAACAAAAAATGTGCCCGTCACCGCCTTCACAGAGTTAGAGGATAGACGACTGGATAGAACAAGATAATATATTTTAGTTTACTTGCCTTTTTAGCTAGAAAACCTTAAACGTGCGTCACTTGAACCCGCAACCTTTCCAAATCCCTAAGTGTACTGTAAAAATATAAAAAAAAATATATAAGTTTAAAAACATGAAAAACATTGTAACTCAAGTCACCATGAAATTCAACTTTATAACTCCTCGCAAAATTATCTATCTTTCTATCTAGGTGCCTAGTATTAGTTTTTTACGCGTCACTTTTTTTTTATCGACGCCGTAAACGCAGAATTGTATGGCAAAACAGCAGCGCCATTTTTTGATACTCACTCTTAACTAATGAAAATCAATACAAATCAAATCCACGTTTACGGCGTCGATACCGAATGATGAATAAAATTTATATAACACCCTGGGTCTTATATTTCTATGACCATTAGAACCTATACATAACCTATTTTTTATGTAAAAATATAAAAATGTAATTCGACTATTTTTACAAGTTTTAGTTATACCTAACATAGTATTTCCAATAACAATGTTTTTAATATGTGGTTAATTGCCGATTTATCGTGTTTTTCACGTCAGGTGTCGATATTATTTATTTATTTTTATTTAACAATAAAAAGAAAAGGGCTTTGTCGCTGAGCGACTATACCGCCCAATCAGTAACATCTTAGCTTAGTCTTCTTCTTCTTCTCTCTCACTTCACTTCTTTTCTTATTAACTTCTAGGAAAGAGTTGAGATATCTAAGGATCGTTCAAAAGATCCATAGGCAGGATCTAGAGAAAGCGAGGATATGTAGGTACACATTAAAATAGGTATTATATTGCAGATTATAAAAAAAAATTGTTGGGAGGTAATTCTGTTCCAGTATCATCATAATCTTTGTTTAACACAAAAAGTACAAGAGGGAACATTCATTAGTCGCCATTGAAAGCTCGCCTGGCGAGTCGAATCACGGCTTTTTAGGGTTACCTGTGTATTTAAAAACTTTATAATAATATTTATTTATAGGCAACGCCAAAAATTGAACAATTTAAAAGTCATTGGATTGTATAGCATGTATACCTCAGAAGGGAACTGAGATGTATACCCATTACCTCGACTGTCAATCCGAAGGTCGTGGGTTCGAATCCCGGCCGTGCATCAATGGATTTTTCATTTCGTAAAATTAATATGCGCTTTAACACGAGCTCTTAACTTACTTCAGAGAGCTAAAGATCCGTTGTGCTTAGTATACGATACCGAACCCTCTCGAGTAGAAACACTCGCACTTGACGAAACATGTTCATTACAGTTTTGTTTTAAAATTCGTCTAATTATTCGTGCCTCTATTCAACCATTTGTATGCGAGGTATTTTATTTTGTCTTTTATTTTTTAAGAAATCTTTGGACAATAGAATAAGCACTGATAAAATAATAGTGATAGGTACCATAGTCACATAATACTACTATAGAATATGTTAGGTACCCATAGGCAAATAAGTCAGAATGAAATGCTCACAATTTTTTTATGAATTGCATTTAAAACGAAAAACAAGTACCTACGAGTACATACCAGAACTCATGTCTAAGTTTATTTTTGCTACTTTCCCAAGACTCTACTAAGTGTATTGATAAGTAGGTAATTATAAAATCAATTATATTAAAGAAGCAATCAGCTTTAAACCTCGCTCAGTGTCGTAAAACCAAAATCTTTTTTTTAAGCAATCCAGAGCAACTAATTTTTTTTTTCCATTTGATATTTATTTTTCCAGTTGGTACCTACATTTTCATTAAAATACTCAGTAATGTGTTTATAACGACCATGAATATTAGTCATCATCATCTCCCTACCCTTAGCACATGTTTCTCACTTCCATTTTCATTTTTTTATGACGTCATATACACCGCTATTTTGTGACTACCAAAAAAAAATTACAGGACAGTTTCAGCAGATGCAGAAAATGATAATGGTAATAATTATTTATTATTTAATTATTAATATTATTATTTATATAACAAAAACCTAACAACATTTTATGAAAACTGTACAAATAAGAACTACAGACAACAATCGCGTACGCAATCTTATTTTAACCATGCTCTCCTATCATCCCCAGTCAGTAAAACCGCAGTAGCTATCATAAATCCATGTCTGACTCGTCTTTATGTTATAATTTTTTTAGGTTATAATTTTTCTCCTTTTTTGAGTTTTAACTACATAAATGTGAACAGTAACAGACACCGAGACCATGGTTAAAAATTATTTGGTAGGTAATTAAAAAATAGGGGTATATAACACAGGCACTTCAGCGTCCCATTAGGTACATGTAGATTGATGGTAATTTTGAATTTTTATAACATGAATTCGTCTTTTGTAGCAGACAGCAATGTAATTATATATTATTTGTATATATTATTTGTATTTACAGTTAGTTATTTACAGTCAGAGCCGTGTTGGCCGAATGGGGTTGTGCCTCGACTTTCAATCCGAAGGTCGTGGGTTCAAATCCCGGGCGTGCATCAATGGATTTTTCGTTTCGTAAAAATTATATGCGCTTTAACACGAACTCTTAAACGAAGGAAAACATCGTGAGGAAACCCGCAGCTTAGTCAGCTCCACACGTATTGACGTCGTCTTTCCTGTGAGTCAGGCTGATTAAGCTGAGAGGATGGTTTAGGTGCTGGGCCTATTCCATCTCAAACAATGTCCCAGGCAATACAGCGTCCCGTTAAGTGTAGGCATGGATTGCCTCCTGACGCTGTATAAATCATAAAATATAGATGTAAAGGCCTAAGTTTTTTACAGTTTATTTGTATTTTTTTAAGAGTTAAATGCGTGTTATAAAGTCTAGATTTTGAAAAAATAGTTCTTCACATTGACCTACCTAAGCGGAATATTAGGAAATCCTTAGCTCACAAAACTATTTTGTAATGCAGACACACTATGCGTTATATCCGGCCAGTGATCAGATAAATTATCCGAGTGAAAGCGTTCTCGTTCCCAATGCACTTGTAATCTGACTTTATGGACCCCGGTTATAATTTACGATTACCTGTAATGGCGGTTTCTGTAATTGAATAGGAGTGCCGATTGTAAATGGCTATTGATAGCTTTTAGAAGCCTTTGAAGGTGTTAATGCAGCTAATTATTTTAAGCCAATCTCTCATTGCTGTTTTCTATGTGTCTTGGATTAAAAGACTTCTCATCAATGTATGACGTATATTCAGTATTGATAGGTACAGCTAGCTAGCTAGACGGGACGCGTTGGTGCATAGAAGGCGCGTGTGTCGCGATCCAGGTCCGTGGCTGTAATATCGCGCGGGGGGTCCGCGGATGCGCGGGCGCGGGGGAGCAGCAGCCGCCCTCACCTCGCGTCCCTCGGTATTTTATGGAGATGCGTGTGTGTGCGTCGACATCCTCCGGGGCGTTGGAAGCTTGGCTCCAACTAGGCTCGTGTTGTTGGGCTTGTAGTCGTCATTGTCTATCCGGCTCGGGTTCGGACAATGGTATGAGACACATCCGGTTGACAGCTCTCTTTATTGTTCCTCTGGTAGTGTAGACATCAGCAACTCTGGTCACCTTATCCTTGCCTTCATAGAGTTTGCTGACTCGTCCCATTCTCCAGTGAAGAGGCGCTAGGTTGTCTTCCTTCAGTAGGACAAGGTCTCCGACTTGAATTGGGTTTTGGCTCTTTCTCCACTTGGTACGGTTTTGTAGCTCCGCCATGTACTCTCGACGCCATCTTTCCCAGAATAACTGCCGGACTTGCTCGATGCGCTGGTATCGGTTGGGCCTCGCTGAGTTGACAGGCAGTGAAGGTACGGACTTCAGTGGGCGGCCGATTAAGAAGTGCCCGGGAGTTAGTGGACTGAGGTCATTAGGGTCGGATGATAAGGGAGAAAGAGGACGGGAATTAAGAATTGCTTCTATTTGAATGAAAAGCGTAGACAACTCCTCAAAAGTTAGGGAGGCATTGCCTGCTATGCGTTTTAAATGATACTTGGCTGATTTGACGCCTGCCTCCCATATTCCACCGAAGTGTGGTGAGTAGGCAGGGGAAAACATGAACTTAATTTCCTCATTAGCGGCGTAATCTGAGACTGGTAGGCGACTGGACCGTATAACTTTACCTAACTCATTGTTAGCGCCTACAAAGTTCTTGCCGTTATCGCAATAGATCACATAAGGTTTGCCTCGACGAGACACAAATCTACGCAGGCATGCTAAGAAGGCTTCTGTGCTGAGGTCACTGACTACCTCTAAATGGATGGCCTTTGTAGCAAGACATACGAATACGCATAGATAGGCCTTTGTTACACGGTTACCTCGTCCCTTTTTAGAAGAAATCATAAAAGGCCCAGCAAAGTCAATTCCGCATGAATTAAAAGGAAAGTTTGGATTGATTCTCACATTAGGCAAATCCCCCATCTTAGGCTGCAATGTCTGGCCGCGCATACGTGCGCAAATGACACACTTTCTGCTTATGGCGCGAGCTAAGTTTCTGCCTCGAAGTGGCCAAAACTTCTCGCGTACAGACGACAGAAGTAGCTGAGGGCCTGCGTGAAATAAACGTAAGTGTTCATGTTTCATTATAAGTTTAGTTAGGTGATGCTTTGCATCGAGTAGGATGGGGTACTTCTTGTCATAATGGCAATCAGACTGAGCTAATCTACCTCCTACTCTCACTAAACCGTTGGTATCTATGAATGGATTGAGAGGCAATAATTTGCTTTTATAATGTAACTCTTGATTACCTCGTATTTGTTTTAAGTCCTTAGGAAAGGATTCGATCTGACTATGCTTCAGCAAGAGGGTTGACGAACGATCGAGTTCATCAGCTTGCAATGGACCGGTCAGTTTGGTTTTATTTAATTTACAATTGTTAATAAAGCGTAAAGCATAGGCGTAAATTCTTTTCAATTTTAAATAACTTGAATAATCGTTAAATTTAATTATTGACTCAGAGCTTTTATCATCCTCATTGCATATTAATATTTTGGTTTCGGGTAAGTTAGTAGGCGTGGTGTGAGGTTGAGTAGGCCATTTTGCACGACCTTCCTTCAGGAATGAAGGTCCCTCCCACCACAAAGAAGACGTCTGCAGATGTTGTGGGTATTGCCCCGAGAAGCTATGTCTGCAGGGTTTACATCGGTTGGAACATGATTCCATTGATGATCCTGGGTAAGCTCATTTATTTTATTGACTCTGTTACGAACAAACGTCTGTAAGTTTTTATTTTGACTTTTGAGCCACCCAAGTACCACCATGGAATCAGTCCACATGTACTTGATAGTTACCTTGCATGGGATTGACTGTAAGATCTTATCAGATAGCTGAGAACCTAACAAGGCTGCAGTCAATTCTAGACGTGGGATGGTAAGAGTTTTTATGGGGGCAACTCTGGTTTTGGCACAAAGTAACCTAACGATAACTTTCTCTTCATTTATGTGTGAGCGCATGTATACACACGCTCCATAAGCTTGCTGAGAAGCATCGACGAAACAATGCAATTCGATTGATTGGACAGTGCTGCCACCTAAGACACAACGAGGTATGACAATATCTGATAAATGATGTAGGTTTTCAATAAAGGTGAGCCATCTTTTTATAAACGGCTCTGGCACTGGTTCATCCCAGTCCAACTTGGCATTCCATAAATGTTGGAGTAATATTTTTGGTTTTATAATACAACAGCTGACTAACCCCAACGGGTCAAAGAGTTTGCAAGTTGTAGAAATTATTATTCTTTTAGTTATCTTAGGCGTGGTTTCGATACCACTTGGGAAATGTAGTTGGTCTGTTTTAGGTGACCATTTCAAACCTAAAACAGTAGCTTCTTCATGAAGATCGAGGCTATTTGAAGAGCCTGACTGATCATTTAATATTTCTGGGCAATTTGTGCGAAACTTTCTCAGCGGAAAACAAGCAGAATCCAGCACTTGGGTGACATTTAAATAAATGTTTTTTAACTCGGCCTCACTTGATGAACCTGTATTTAAATCATCGATATAGAAATCGTTTTTGATGACATTAGCAATAACTGGATCATAGCATTCATCAGCCAACTGAACAAGAGACCTGGTGCTCAGGAAAGGAGCAGAAGCCATGCCATAAGTCAAAGTTTGCAATTGGAGAATTCTAATGGGCTGATCGACCTGATCCCTCCAAAGCACGAGCTGTAAATTGCGCTGTGATTCATCTAGATCTAATTGCCTATAGAATTTATTGATGTCTGCGGTCAAAACGAATTTATGGACTCGAAAACGAAGTAAGATGGCAATCAAATCGCTCTGCACCACAGGGCCCAATGCTTGTAAGTCGTTGAGTGATTTCCCTGAGCTGGACTTGGCTGAGGCGTCAAAGACTACTCTCAACTTGGTGGTTTCTTTCTGTTCACGAATGACACAATGATGGGGTAAGAAATACCCAAACTCAGGTTTACTTATTTCCTTTAAATGCCCTAACTCACTATATTCTTTCATAAAATCGCTATATTGTTTTTTGACATTTTCATTTTTATTTAATTTTTTTTCCAGGTTTATAAACCGTTTCATTGCAATAGGGAATGAATTGCCAAGTGCCTGCTGAGGATCCTCCTTCAACGGCATCAAGACAGAAAATCGACCGTCAGGTAAGCGACGAGTATATTACATATTAGAAAACATTAGCCTATGTCGAAAAAAGGGTGCTTTAAGTACCTAGAGATGTTTAATTTAAACGCTGCTCGGTGGAATAGAGCATCTTTACCAATGTTAAAAACAAAATGGTGGTTGAAAAATTATTAATATATTGATTAAGTAATTAATTAATTCGTTAAATTGAGCTTGAAGTTCAATCTATTTTTCTTTTCTTAGTTAAAATAATGTCTTGACGTGCAAAAAACACTAAAAAGTCAACCATACCTTTTTATGAGGCAGATCATTATTAATATTAGCTATAGCGTGTATGATATCATATGTTATAATCTAGCAGCTATATTCAATTTCAAAATTAAATTTTTCACTCGTAACGTCGTCAAAAACCCATCAAACATCGTGAAAACAATTGTCTTTCTTTTTGATTGGCAATGATAATTCGAAAAACATTTGGAATCGGAATGAACAAAAAGGGTAATGGCGGCAGGCGCCGGGGGGCGGGGCGCGGTACTAATGCACTCCGTGATGACGATGACGGGGTCCGAACGATGGGTAGAGTTGTACTTGCAGCTGTCGATATCGATGACTCAGCCCAACAAGCCTTTGACACTGGAATACTGTAGCTTTTCATCCGAGAAAGGTTTTGAAATAGGATCATTAGATTCAAAGATTCCACAAATTTTTACCTTTTTATGGAAGAGATTGGAAATGCAGTAAAAAGAAGGTGATGATGACAGTTATTGATGTTTTGGTATACTTAATTTGACTGAACACATTTCTATGAACATCGATACAGCCGTTAATTTCAACAAAATAATTCCCAACCCTATGCCCGGAGGCGCGTCTCGACATAATGTCGGCCTCACGACACGCGGCTTCCATTCCTCTTCATTTGTATCGCTTTAATGTCCGAACTGGCTCAGATTAATCTATATTTCCTTTATTTAAAAGCAACTGGTTTGATTCTAATGCCTCCGATGAAAGTAGTTGGTAGAGTGCATGATGTTGGATTTTATCGATGATGAATGATTGAAACAATGCCTATTCTACGAGTATATGGCAAGTCTCTGTCCAACCTCAATGTTCATAAAATCTAATCAATGAGGTATTGCTTACCTTATCGCCCCGTGTGTTGCTGCGTGCGTACACTTGAATTTAATCTGCTATCTCAGAACCATTAAAAACAATTTTTAGATAGCTCCAGATTCATGTGTGAGTCATTTGTTTGAAAATAAATAAATATAAATAATGCTGGACATTTTCACACAGCATCATCTAGCCCCAAACTAAGCAAAGTTTGTACTATGGGAACCAGATAACTGATATACTACTTATATACTTTTTTGTTTGTAAGTATATACATATTATAGATAGAAACACCCAGACCCGAGACAAATATCTGTAGGTCATACAACCATTTGTCCCGCGGCGGGGATCGAACCCGCAACCTTCTGCGTCGCAAGCGGACCTTCGCCCACTGCGCCACAGAGGTCGTCAAATACTTTTCCTTGTCACTCTCATGTCAATGAAGAGAGATAGCAACAGATTTAGCAGCCAGTTAAGCCTCTTTTAGAAAGCTTTTTAGTTCATTACGAATAACAAACATTTTATAATTAAAAAGTATCAAATTCCCGCCATATTTTCCGCATAATTAACCCAGTAAATGTATTTGTCATGTTAAATGTAAAGAACCGGGCCAGCACAAAAACAAATAAAACTTTGGCTTATCTGTTTAATTTATTTCGTCAATAAATTGCAACTCGGTGATAAGTTATATAGGGTTCCCATAATACCAATTAAAAATGAGAGAACAATTTCGTCTGTCAGAATGGTGAAGGAAAACACTGAAATGAACCTGCGTTAAAAAGCGGATTCATTTAGTCATGAATCTTTGCTTTTTTAAATATTTTATAATGTATGGCTTCTATTAAAAATACTCTGTGTACTGTGCCAGTAGGTACTCTCAAAAGGTGATGGAAAGTATTGTGAGGAAACTGGCATGTCCTAAAACTTAATTTTGCAAACAAGAGTCAAGTGCACAAGAGTAGCCAGTTTGAGACGTACCTCGAATCCTATCACCACACTGAGATTCGATAGAAAGATATCAAATCCTTTCAGTGTGGTTTGTTAAAACTAAACACGATAGGAAGAAGGAGACCATCAGGTTTTTAAAGAATATCATTGTGTGTAGTGTACCTAAGAGCTAGGGCCGTGTGTGTGTTGGTCGAATGGGGTTGTGCCTCGACTTTCAATCCGAAGGTCGTGGGTTCGAATCCCGGCCGTGCATCACTGGATTTTTCGTTTCGAAAAATTTATATGCGCTTTAACACGAGCTCATAACGGTGAAGGAAAACATCGTGAGGAAACCCGCAGCTTAGTCAGCTTCACACGTATCGACGTTTTATTTCCTGTGGGCCAGGCTGATTAAGCTGAGAGGATGGATTAGGTGTTGGGCAAGCCTATTCCATCACAAACAATGTCCCAGGCACTACAGCGTCCCGTTAAATGTGGGCATAGGTTGCCTCCTGACGCTGTATAAACCATCTAATATAGATGTAAAGGCCTAAGTGTACCTAAATAAGACAAAACTCTAGCAACCCTAGTGAATGGTCGGTCGACTTAGAAGGAGTCTGCCCCAAAAACGGCTAAAATGTCAATAAGCATTAACCTGGTATATCTCGAAGCTCAGAAATAAAGTTTTATGATTCTTTAGGTAATAAAAAGATTTGTACGAGCGCTCCGTGTAGACCGAGGGATAGCGACAGAAAAAAGTATGTGAGTGCCCAAAGCACTCACATACTTTTTTACGGAGGTTCCAAAAACCTCCGTGGAACACTCGGTTAGAATGAAGTTTCAACTTTGAAATTTGGCATTTGTCAAATATTAAAATCCAGCAGCCTTATTGTCTAACTTGAAATTCATTCCCATATGTCATCCCAATAGAGCTCAACCATTCTGGGCTTCAATTGATTCAATTCATTCATTTTCCAACATAATAGGAAAATGACAATTGAAGCCCAGAATAGGTTTCAAATGTCAAAATGAAGCCCATGTCCATTGCCAGTTGAATTACAAGGCCCCTGGTGCTAACAGTGTAACAATCTATGGACTGTTTTGCGTCTGCGTACTTCGCACTGTGACGTTTTGACCTATGTATGTGTCGTGGTTTTTTTTTCTAGCCTCCATACTCGATACCGTCTGAAAACGAACTTCTTTCCAATAAAAAAAGCAAAGCACCTCAAACTTACCTATAGCACAGACAATATAATTATTATGTTCGATTTGCAAATATCATATTAGGGTAAATACCTATACTTACCTGCGTGGTGTTTGAAAAATGATTTTTTAATTATTTGCTTTAATATTTTTGTAGAGGTTAAATGACGGGGATTCGTATCTACTTTAGAAATCAAATACTTAGTAGGTACCTACTTGGTTTAATGATTCTGTTATTACAAAATAACTCAAACAGAAACCAAAATCATTACTTACCAGAAAAATCCACTTCAAACGGCTTTTAGCGTTCATTAAGAAATTTTTGTTCAGCAATTCGACTAATAAACTACTAGCAATTATACGAGCTGTTAAAGAGTACAATAAAAATATACGAACAATTATGAAGAAATGCTTAGAGGTACTTGTAATTGCGTATTTAAGTCATGGCATAAAAAGTTAATTGTCCCCTTGACGTTCTACGTAAACAATTATGGTAAAGTATCGCGAGTTGTATTGAAATTACGTGCAATGGAAGAAACGCAATTATGTGAACGGTAACACTATGCGGGCAGGTGTGAAGCGGACCTAGCTTTTTTTTATAAACATTGTTATATGACAATAAAATTGCATAAACTAAACTGACAAATTGTTGAATAAGAAAATAAATGTTTTCCCATTATATTAAAACTTTTACAAACTACAAAAGTCTAGACATTTAAAATGTACCTAAGCTTGTACCTACACATTAAATAAAATAACTGACATTTGTCTAAACCTGTGTTCATCTTTTCCTTGGTTAAAACTTTTTTCAAACGTAACCTAAAACATTTTAATAACAAATGTACAATACCCGTGGGCTCTTGTTCTACGACGGTGATACAAAGGCCGGGTTTAATCAAATTGACTCGTTAATTACGTTTATCTGAAGGTCCATTAGCCGGCCTCCTCCCACGCATTCTTAATTACGTACTGCAGCTATCGCTATTCCAGTTTTGGACTAGATAAGATTTCCGCTTGAGAGCTTTTCAAGTCTAAGAAAGTTTCGACTGTGCTTATTATTATAATGTAGAAATAAATTATTAACGACCTCTGTGGCGCAGTGGGCGAAGGTCCGCCTGCGACGCAGAAGGTTGCGGGTTCGATCCCCGCCGCGAGACAAATGTTTGTATGACCTACAGATATTTGTCTCGGGTCTGGGTTTTTCTATGTATAATATGTATGTATTTACAAACAAAAAGTATATAAGTAGTTTATCAGTCATGTAGTACCCATAACACAAGCTCTGCTTACTTTGGAGCTAGATGATGCTGTGTGAAAACTCAAAAAAAATTGTATAGAAATCCAGATTTTTCAACTTAAGAATTTTTTTAAAGTAAAAGACTTAATTTTTTAAGTAGAGACTTGGTGCCATACTGATCAGATGGACATTCCCAATAGTGCCACATATTATATAAGCGGGAGGTCTACTGTTCCTGGGAGTACTACACAGTAGGTAAGCCTACTAAAGTGCATGATGCGATACCGAGGTGCACCTCCCATGGATTTCATACGTAGGGGAATGTCGTCACCTCCCGCGATGATGTTTACTATCTGTTTGAGTTTTTATGTTACAAGTTTTTATATGTATGTATGGGCTCTTGACACACATCCCGGTGACAGGTATAGCTGAATTTTGGCACACCTATGAATGTTTATTTATCTATTTCTGGTTTTTATGTTACAAGCTATTATTTTACTTAAATGTATGTATGTATGATTGTCCTTCTCCAATCTTGAAAGCGTCAAAAGCTTTCAAGATTTCAAGAGAAGACATTAATTTTAGATTTGTAAGAAAAAATAAACTGTGCCTTGGTTTTTTTATGGACTGAGGCTTTTTCTTCAAATATTTGTCAAAATTTTGGCCATGATTTTACAGATTTCGGAAATATTAATTGATTTTCGTTGCTAACTGTACTAAACATGTAAGCCCAGTGTATAAATATATGGTCTAGACATAGCACAATTACTTGTAATTAAACTATCGCCGCTTTGGACTCCACAATTTGTCACGCACAGCGCGGGCGCAGGATATCCCCCTCCTGCCCCTCAGGCCTACAGGGTGATTGAGAATACTCACTGATGTGAACGAGAACAGTGGCTTGCTTTGATATTTTTATCGACAAGAATGTGCCTCATGTAAAGAATTAACTGAAAAAGATGCTTTGGAGCCCCATGGCCAGGGATTCAACTTAAGTAGGCTATGATACCTTATGCCAATTTTTGTGGTATTAGGTAGGTATTTATTTCGATGAGAGACAATTATAAAAAAAGTTAACTAAGAAAGTCATACACAAAATTTAAAAAAAACGTAAACATGCTTACGGCTGTATCCCCAAGGTGCGGTAGACATTCTCTCATACTTTTTATGTTACTTATTCCAGATCCATTAAAGATGTCTAAGGGGGATAGTCAGAGGCATGTCCAAACACATATTTGATACATGCCCACATCTTGCAGAAGCTAGTATTCCATACGTGACAGGTTGCAAGCCCATCGCCGCCTATAAGAACACTAACTGGTTGGTTTCCTCACGATGTTTTCCTTCACCGTTTAGAGCACGTGTTAAAGAGCATATAAATAAAAGTAAAAGTAAAAAAAAAAGTAAATAACATAGACTTTCTTAAAATAACATAAACAATAAAAAATTTAATCATCCAAGATTCTTTGAATGCCCTGAAATGTTTTTTTATAGTCTTGTCTTAGATTTTATTTTAGTTTTCTTACGTAGCTTTTTGCACCCAGTAGAGCGAGGGAAGAGTTAATTGAGAGGAGCAAATAGCCGACTATTAAATGCCTTTGAAGTGCCGCCGGTACTAGCCTTTAGGTAGTGGAACTAATTCTTGTTGCGTTCATTTGTTAATATATTATGTACCAACTCTCAAAGCAAATGGTTAGATGAGTAGATGTTGGTTACTTTTTAATGATGAAACGGCTGAACAGATTTGGACATTCAGGTAGCTTATTCCTGGGATAATTACTAATGCCCTTACCACAGGGCTTTACTAATAAACGTGGTGTAAAGTTATGACTGGTATAAACTCAAACGGCCTTACTAATAAACGTGGTTTAAAGTCATTCCTGAGTGTAAACTGTCAAAGTCTATGGTTATTTTTAGAGGAATAACTTTACACTACGTTTATTAGTAATGGCCTAGGTTAATTTTAATCCCAAAAAATAACTTATGTCCGTTTTTATGTAGGTGTGTTTATTCCAAAAGCATTTTTTTTAAACGAAAGTAGCGCTTATTATTAAGGTCTTAAGATGTTTTATTAAAAAACAGCGATTATGTCGCAAAGCGTGATGATATGAAATTTTCAAAACACAGGAGATGGGTAATAAAAGTCAATATGAATGAATGAATGAGAATTCTTTATTGTACACCTGAAACTATGAAACAAAATAGTTAAATAAAACAAATAATGACAATGTGCAATGGGCGCCCTTATCGCTAATGAGCGATCTCTTCCAGGCAGCCTTTGGATGGAGAGGAACTCAGTGAAAGAAGGATTGGTCAGGTGCTGATATAGGCTAAATATAATATATACAATTAACTAATAAACTACATAATAATAAGTTAATAATATGTATGAAATAAAAGTAAACATACATTAACCGATATATTCTTTAACCTCAACATATTCTTAGACAAACCCTTGGATAATCACTATTTGTTCTAAACCATTGCAAATTGCAACTACCATGTATTGTTGTGTTGGAACTTTAAACAATTCGTATTGTGATGTTGCCGCCTTCACAACCGTTGAGCAATTGCACTGAATTCTAGATAACCCTAAAATGTTTTTAAAACAAAGCCACTGCATTTTTCTATACACATTTTAATATAACTTAAAAGTGAACCTTATTCTATATAACATTAAGTTCTGTTTTATAATATTTTTCGTTGAAGACATTTTATTCAAATTGGACTTTATGAGTCATGGAAGAAAGGCGATGTTAAAGGCGATGTTCGCTTGTTTTGTAGGAGATGCACCCTTTACTGCGGTAATAAAAGTATCGTTGAACAATGTATTGTTATGTTTTAAGTGTATTTTTAAACAAATTGCTTGGAAAGAGTTTTTAATTTCAACAACTCCAGTTTTTTAGACTATTCTTTTGTTTTTTATTTTGCTTTGTGCTAAAACAGCTGACGGTTATTGTAAAAAAGGTAATAAATAATAAATAATAATAATAATAAATAATGCTGGACACTTCACACAGCATCATCTAGCCCCAAACTAAGCAAAGCTTGTACTATGGGAACCACATAACTGATATACTACTTATATACTTTTCGTTTGTAAATACATACATATTATACACAGAAACACCCAGACCGGAGACAAATATCTGTAGGTCATACAAACATTTGTCCCGCGGCGGGAATCGAACCCGCAACCTTCTGCGTCGCAGGCGGACCTTCGCCCACTGCGCCACAGAGGTCCCTAGTTAACAGAGTCGCCACAGAGGTACCTAGTTAAATGGGTTAAAGTGTAATAGATACCTAGCTTAACTAAACCATAAAACTATAAAATAAACAAATAAAATAAGCTTTGTTTCCACACTTGAGTAAACGTATATAAAAAGATAGTAAAAAAAATGTTCATGCTAATTTAGATGGGCCGCCTGTGGCGGTGAAAGCCTCCTCCCAAGAGCACCATTCCTCTCTATCTCTTGCCATTCTTGGCCATGTTTTCCCAACAATCTGTATGATATCGTCGTACCATCTTTTTAGTGGTCTTCCTCTATTCCTTCTTAAGTTAAGAGGAACCCAGTTTGTAGCGATGTGGGGCCATCTATTTGGCTTTTGTCTTTGTAGGTGTCATAAAACTACAATAACGCTTAAAAAAATTTATATTCAAAGTCCGTTAATTTTGTATACAACTGCTGCCTATTTATAATTCCAACAAAGCCTAACTTTTAACGTGTTATAGTCGTTTAACTATACTTTAAAAAAAACTTAGGCCTTTACATCTATATTAGATGATTTATGCAGCGTCAGGAGGCAATCCTTGCTTACACTTAACGGGACGCTGTTGTGCCTGGGACATTGTTTGAGATGGAATAGGCTTGCCCAGCACCTAAAACCATCCTCTCAGCTTAATCAGCCTGGCCCAGGAAAGACGACGTCAATACGTGTGAAGCTACGGGTTTGCTCACGATGTTTTCCTTCACCATTAAGAGCTCGTGTTAAAGCGCATATACATTTTACGATACGAAAAATCCATCGATGCACGGCCGGGATTTGAACCCACGACCTTACTAACTATACTTTACTACTCTAAATACGAGTACTTACTATCAGTGCACTATAGCTATGTATAAACAAAAATAGCATATCTTTTAGTACCCCAATGTACCCATGAAATGTGGAGGTTGAGAGCGCGTTGAAGTCTTTTGAAACGAAAAATGCGAGAACGAATATTATGTGAAAAAGAGTGACCGCATGGGCAGGCCCACATGGTAAAAGAAGAAGAGGCAGACCTGGGAAGATGAGCTCAAGAAAACAGCCGGCCACAACTGGATTGAAGTAGCCCAATCTAGAGAGGACTGGCTATCCTTGGAGGAGGCCTTTACCCGCAGAGGGGTTCTTGTAGATACATATTTACTTAAATTAAAAAAAAAAACAATTATATATACATATATATAAGCTAAAAACTAAAATTAAAAACTACTTAAGTAATCATAAAAAAAAAAAAAAAATTATACTTTCTATTTTTTTACTTTCTTTTGTCTTTGTAATCTACAACGAAATAAAAAGGCTTTTTATTTTTTATAAGTAAAAACGACTGTTGAACTAACTCAAAAAGACTGTAAGCTCACCATCAACATTGATTTTATTCTCACTTCTTTACTGAACAATATCTATTATTATTTGAACAATATTTACCTGCTATTATTTATCTTTTTGACACAAACGTAGAAGTTTTCAACTTCATGTTCGCGGCACAGTTGGCGTTAATCCATTTCATTGAGAAATGAAAAGTCTTATCAAAATTTTCGATTCCATTATTATTATTGATAATTATTCCTTTTTTTAGTCTTTTATATACATATTGTAAAATAATAATTATTATTATAGTGGTAGGCAGTGATTACCGAAGTCCACTTCCTATGAACATCTTTCGATCACTCTCACTGGTCACTACATACTTCGGTCATCCTATAAATTCGCTTTATGGTACTTGGCCTATAGTATTTGTGTATTTTATTATAGCTCACTGGTTTCATGTCTAACACAGCTGCAGCGACATGTGTAATTGTGTAATTCCCTCTCAATTACAGGGTAATGTTGGATCGAGCTGTAATAGCAGCCAAAACAATGTAGCGCTAGGACACGCTATATTATAGGATACGCCTGAAGAAGGTGCAACTTTGATGCAAAATCATGTCCCATTTCTACAAACGGTAATATTATTTTTCTACTTAAAATGAAAACGAAATAATATGCCAGACAACATTTTAATGGTCAATTTATTCACACAGATTCACCTAAATTCAGGGTGATCATACATAGTTTTGCTATTGCATTATTGGATTGCACAATTCGTATTTCTTACAATAATATGTTAAAATAACGTATTCGTAATTAACACGTTGTCAATAAACACTTTGTTCTTCCATGTATAACAATTGTTGCACTCTCACGCAGCGCGCGTTTCGTTCGTCGCCCTGGGTGTGCATCGGACCGGTGTAAAATTAACCGTCGGAACCGACATCAAAGGCGCCGCCGCCTTTGTGTTCGCCGCCCATTGTCTCCCACATGTTGTTTTATACTCTTAATTTCATGTTGTCATGTTAAAAGTTTATTACTCTGAGAATAGTGCAATTTTGAGCTTTATTTCTAAGGGAAATCAACATGTTTTTTGCTATCGATCTTTGATGTTTGTGCAATGTGATAGAAGACTTTGTGTTGATGACGGTACGGGTGAGAGTTGATTGATGCTTGTTTTTTGTACTTGTTTTACGGTTTAATGGCGGAGGAAGTGTTAAAAGGGTTCTAAATTGAGATTGAAACTCGACTTTTAAAACTTTATTACCTGTCTCTACTAACGGATGTTGTATGTAGGTAGATTACTAATTGCACAAAATATTATTATATTTATTATCCATTGAAGTACACAATAAGTAAGGTGTCACGTTGTTACTCACGGTTCCTCGGGAATGTTTCACTGTTTTGGGATGAAAATAAATTATATGGCTGTAGTTCATATCTTGGAATAACGCATAGACTTTTGTCTTGGAAAAGTAATGTATTGCCGAGGGACCTCTGGTACCACTGCGTAGAATATAGCATATATAGGGTGTCAAAAGACGTTTCTACACCCTGTATTAAATGCATACCATAACCATATAAATAATACACGCCACGCACAAGATCATGACTGTACCCCCGTGGTAGATATTCCACATATTTTATATAGGGTATTTCATTTTAAACTAATTTAATTCTAGAATTGGGTTAAAAAAATAATTTAAAAGATTTATGTAATATTTTTTTTTGTTTTGTTATGAAAATCCCGAGAAAATAGATCAAGGCTATCCTTTCAATTGACTGTTGCTTCTTGTATAACTTAGTCCATTCGTGGTGTAGCTGCGCTGCGATTGGTGGAACGTTGCAGCATTTCTAAAATAACAATAAATTATAAATTTTGAAGGATAACTTAAATCGGGTTAGGAATAAAATTGATACGCTCAAACGTCTATTTACAACCCAAAAATGAGGCTATGTTAGTTTGTGTAGTTTAAAATGAAAGACCCTGTATATCAAAGTTCAATTATTTCATCAGATACATAAAGTTTTATTCCCCTCTTCATTAACACAGGAATATGAGTATCCACGAGCACTATTGTGCTGTTACGACTTCGTTTGAAAACATTTACAGCGTGTCGAATCTCTGACGCATTGTTGTGTTTTAGCATCACAATGACGAAGATGGTATGGAAGGTGTGAAAGTTGAAGGTACTAACCAATAGAGATACTAAATCGTTTTCCCCAAGGTTTTATTTTTAAAATAAGACTTTCAATGAATACCTACCAAACAAGATCTTTCTACGCTCTTTCTACATCATCATGATCAGCATCTCTTAGAGATAATTAAGGTTGCGTCAATTAGACAATCAGTCTTTCTATACTTCGAAGTTCAATATGGTTTTGTTATTGAAACGCGACTAAACGTTATGGTTGGTATGGTAAGTTTTTGTATCATAAAAAATATATTGCGAAAAACGATTTTATGTAGTATGTACTCGTATTCTATTGGATGCGTAGGCTCAATCTGTCACACGTACATATGTAATAAAAAAGCTCAGTCTACAATGAGCAAGCATACAATTTTGATGATCTCTGAAAGATCAGGGTCGCACGGGAGTCCTATTTTTTCAATCAGGGGTACTGTCACTTGAGGTGACAGCCTCCGTTGTGATGCATGAATAATGCAGTGTATGAGTGTCACGCCACGAGGCGCCGGCGCATTGAATCACAAAGTTACATGCCGGGAGCATGGATAGAGAGGCATTGAGCTGTTATTGAAATGCATATTTTTTCAGCAATGCGGCTTTGTGAGTTATCATTGCTCAACATTTTCATTGACAACACGAATACCTATAGTAGGGAAATAACCTTTCACTAAGGATTATAATTTTTTAAATGCATCCAACAATTTGCATCCTACACTTGTATTTTTAAACGAAAAGCTGTCTAATTAATAATTTAAGCCATTGCGTCGACTGTCCATTGGCTAGTTGGAAGAGCGTCACCACGGATCAGTGAAGGTCGGTGGAATGGAATTAATAAAATATGTTTTAGTGTATGTAAATGTCTCCATAGCACTTATGTCCTCAGTTCTCAGTGGGGGTCTACATTAACACCTCTCCGCCGCCGCGGGGCGCAGCACGCTTACCTGTTCCGTGTTCCACATCTGTAGAATACTAGTTTCTTTTCTAAACAGACGTTTTTCTAACTTATTTTAGTGGTTCACACCCTTTATAGATATCTGAATGGGAATGAATATCTGAGCTCATCATTTCATTCGTTTTATCGAATGCAGATCTTTTGCAAACAATTCAAGCATAGTTCACCATTAGATAGAGTGTAAAGGAGACTCTGAAGATTATTTATTGGAGTAAGATAGATAGTGACTGAAGGATAGATATTTAAGATACATATTTCTATGTACGTATAATATGTATGTATTTACAAACAAAAAGTATATAAGTAGTATATCAGTTATCTGGTTCCCATAGTACAAGCTTTGCTTAGTTTGGGGCTAGATGATGCTGTGTGAAAATGTCAAGCATTATTATTATTATTTATTATTATTATTATTTTGTGTAGATTTTTATCTGCTCGACCCATCAGGATCGGTGGTTTTTAGACAAACACGGGCCTAAGCCAAGTGCGTGTCATTTAGTCTCGTGGGTTGAGACCTAACAACGGGCGGTAACAGCTCGTTGTTGGACAGGTCGGTTTGCAAAAATTTGCGCACAATTCTGCAAGTATTTAAAATTACTGCTTTTTGCATAAGTGCAAACGTATGTTTTGGCAGGTCTAGCAAAGCAAGAGATTGAAATAGTTGGTTAGGGATTACACCAGTTGAAGATAAAACTATGGGAATAATGGAAACTTTATCTAGTCTCCACATACGGCTTATTTCGTTTTTGAGGTCTACGTATTTCGAAAGCTTTTCTGCTATCGTATTCTGTAGGTTGTGGGTGTTCGGGATAGCAATGTCTATGAGGAGTGCAGTGTTGTTGGTTTTATTAACAAGAGTTAGGTCTGGTCTATTGAAATGTGTGGTTTTATCGGTCAGTATGGCTCTATCAAAGTAGAGTTTGTGTGTTGAGTTCTCCAGCACAGTTTCGGGAGCATATTTATAGTAGGGTGTTGGTTTTGTTGAGGTGTCTACAAGCTTGTATTTCAATGCTAGCTTTTGGTGAATTATATTGGCTACTTGGTCGTGCCGGAACTTGTAGTCAGTTTGAGCGATTGATTTACATGCTCCCGTTATATGCTGAATTGTTTCGGAGCTACTATTACATCTTCGACATTTGTCGGTGGGTAGAAGAATTTTCATGATGTGTTTTTGATAGTTGCGTGTTTCGATTACCTGATCTTGTATGGCCACCATGAAACCTTCAGTCTCAGGAAAGAGTTCACCTCGACTGAGCCACTCGTTCGACGCCTGTTTGTCGACGGTGGGTTGACTCAAGTCGTGGTGGTGCCTTCCGTGCAGAGACTTTCGGGCCCATTCAGCAGTTAAGGTCTGTCTGTCAGTTAGTATCACGTTGTTTTGCTGGGTGTAATCTACTAAGTTAAGCGGCGTTAATTTTCGGTCTAGTTGAATTATTGATTTATGTAAAGAGGATGTCTCGGATTTTGAGTGGAAATAAGTTCGTAATGATTTTATTAGCTTGTTATGTAGATTTTGTACGTCGATTATGCCTCGTCCACCCTCAGCTCTTGGTAACACTTGCCTTTGAATACAGGCACGTGGATGGTGTTTTCTGTGTTTAGACATTGTGACATTTATAAGACGCTGTAGGTTTTTAAGTTCTGTTTTAGTCCAGTAAATTATTCCAAATGAATAGGTTAATACAGGGATAGCATAGGAGTTTATTGCTTTGGTTGTGTTTTTAGAATATAGATCTGATTTCAAAATAGAGTTAAGTCTGTGTTTAAAGTTATGAGTGAGTTTGGTTTTAATTTCTTTGGTGTGAATCTGTTTTGATTTTTTTTTTTTTTTTTTTTTTTTTTTTTTTTTTTTTTCGGACGGCCTAGATGCTGATGGCCTTATGGGCCTCTGTCAGCTTTACCGGACTTTGGTGTGCGCAGAAGGCGACGGCACCGAGAGAGAGAGTGAAAGGCAACATGCTCAAGGGCACCCCTAGCGGGTACGAACCTCGGCTTGGGCTGTTGCCGGAGAAAAAGTCGAATGGTTTACTCGCCCGGGGGCGAGGAAACCATAGGACAACTACTACATCGACCGCGCCCGGGCGGGGTCGGTGCGAGTTACTGTGGAGTGTACCTAAGTGTCGCGGCTAGATGACGGAATATCCTCGGCGTTCGCTCGAGTGATATCGTCATCTGAATCTCCAAGAATATTTCTTGGTCTTCGGGGCATCGCACGGAATTTGCGACGGTTCTGTGAACTAACTTCGGGCGGCCGACGTGGCTTTACGTAGTACAACGGGTAGCCCGGGACCGTTGATACTAGCGGATTCGGATGGTGAGGGGCCGAGTCATAATAGCGTCGTGAGAGGCGCTTTATATGCGAGGTAATCGATTCTAGTTTGAGATCGCGATGGAGGTCTACGTTACGCGTGTAGTAGGGCGCACCGGTGGCCTTGCGGAGGAAGCGGTTTTGGGCTTTTTGGAGGGAGGACTGTGCGTATTTTGTGTGGCCGAAAACCACAGAGCCATACGTAAGTATAGGACGAATACAAGTTTTGTAGAGAGTCACCTTATTTCTAAGGGTCATCTTACTCTGCTTGCATAGGAGGTGGTGAAGCCTATTTAGGACAAAGGTGGCGCGCGCCTTGACCGTTTTAGCATGACGACGGAAGTTCAGACGCTGATCGAGGGTGATACCTAGGTACTTGGTGGACTTTACCCAGGGAATGGGCTCACCGTAGAGAGAGGGGGTAACGTTTCGCATACTGGGCGGGAAGGAGCCCGACGAAAAGAGCACTGCTGCACTTTTTGCCGGGTTAACCTCAATGCGCCATTTGCGGAACCATTCGCCTAACTGAGAGAGGGCTCTGTTTAGTCTTATGACTATCATACGGGGGCATTGATTTGCTGTGTACAAAGCTGTATCATCAGCGAACAGTGCGAGTTCTACATGATCGGAACGGGGGATATCGCTGGTGTACAGCGTGAATAGGACGGGGGCGATGACTGAGCCTTGAGGGACTCCAGCATGCACCGGGTGAGGGCTAGAGAGCGTGCCTTCCACGCGGTAGCGAAAGCTCCGATCTTGTAGGTAGGCTCGTATGATGAGCACGAGCCTGTCCGGCATTCCAAAGTTGAACAGCTTGTAAATCAAGCCGTTGTGCCATACCTTGTCGAATGCTTTCGCCACATCGAGGAAGACAGCTCCGGCAGGGCCGGGATAGGTGGGGTCGTAAAGCTTTGAGTACAGGAACTCCGTGATGCGAAGCACCTGTTGGGGGCACGAGTGTCTGGCGCGAAAGCCAAACTGCTCGTCGGGAAGGAGCTTAAGGTCGTTGATGACGGACCAGATACGGCTAAGAAGTAGCCGCTCGTAAATTTTCCCTATGGAACTAAGGAGACTAATGGGACGGTAGCTGGTGGGCAACGTAAAGTTTTTGCCTGGTTTGGGGATGCCAATGACAGTGGCCTCCTTCCAAGCGTCTGGGAACGTGCAGTTTTCTAGTGCAGCATTGAAGATGCTCACTAGAAGGTAGATAAGAGCTACTGGGAAATTCTTAAGAACCCTGTTGCTGATTCCGTCAGCGCCAGGGGCCTTTCGCGTCTTAAGATGTTTGATGATCGTCTGAACCTCCGAGGCCTTGACTAGGGGCAGGGGGGGGGCGGACGGTGGAAGGGAGATTAGCCTTTCGACCTCGTTGTTCACCGTATCGAGGTGGACAGGGTCGACTGGGTTTAGGCTAGGGGAGCACTGTGACTCGAGGCTTTCAGCTAAGCATTCAGCCTTTTCGTCATCATCGAACGCGATGGTTTGGTCGGGGCGGGTGAGGGGAGGCAAGACCGAGAACGGGTTGTCCGCTTTCATGGATCGGGCCAACTTCCAATATGCTTGGTGTGATGGCTCGATCCCTGAGAGCAGATTCTCCCAGTTCTGGTTCTTGTAAAAATCGATGCGACTTTTGACGAGGCGTTCAAAAGCGCGGAGACGTTTCCTATTTAGGTCTGTCGGCCAGGAGCTATAGAGCCTGGTCGCTGCGTTCTTCTCCGTGATCAACCGTCTCACATCATCAGGCAGAACCCTACGGTGGTCTTCGACCAATGGGACTGTCCGTGATGACCCGTTTATTGCGGAGGTGATATGGTTGGCCAGGGAGTCGACCGCAACGGTGATATCGTCGGGGGAGCTAATGTCGTCGGGGAGCCTACTCAAGTCAGGTGAGTCTATGGACCCGAGAGCTTTGCCTAGCTTGACCCAGTCGATTATCGACTTGGTCTGTGGGGTCGGGGCTTGGGGGGAACCCAGGTGCAGGAGCACCGGGCGGTGGTCTGAGTTAAGCTCGTGCAACACTTCTATGGAGTGCAGCCGAAGGGCTACATTCTTAAGGAGCGCCATATCCAGTATGTCAGGTCGTAGTCTGTAATCCCTAGGGAAGTGGGTCGGGTCCATGGGGGGGATAACATCAAAGTTTAACACGTCTGAGAGGCCTTCGAGAATTGATAGCCTAAATATTTGTAGGTCTCGTTTTCACTCAAAGGGTCTATGGTTTCGCCAGACTCCATTTGATATGTGTGTTGGTGTGTTTGTCCTGCTTTGATGGAGTTTATCTTGCACTTATCGATGCCAAAATTCATAGCTATGTCATGTGAGAACTGTTCTGTAATTTTTACGAGATTTTCTAAGTCAGCTTGAGTTGATGAATGTGATATATTGAGATAAACACAGTAATTAATTAATACTGATTTATTCAGTTTTATACGATGCGACTCAGAGTACGTGTCCAAAGAGAGAGAGAGATGCGAGAGCGAGCAAGTACGATGACAGGCGACTCGTCTATAGTTCACAGATACCACACTCTCCCGCACTTATATAGGTACACAACATACTTTCTTAAAAGTAGTTAAGTTCTAAATTATGCACTAGCATGATTAACAAGAAACTAGCATAGCAAACACTAGCATGATCAACTAACAAGCTAAACTTGTTTTAACTAACTTACATCTTTTAAACAACAGTTATTACAATCACTTTCTTATTCTATTAACTCTTTAATTATACTAATAACTTAAGTCTACACAACAAAATATACTTATAATTATTATTACTATTTTAACTTAAACTTCTTCTAAAGCTTGTGAACAATGCAACATTTGATTAACATGACGTTTCCATTGTAAACCGTCTACATCTATAATGTAACTCACACCTGGTATAGATTCTCCTATTATAAAACCTGAAACCCATTACCTTTCCTGTAGTCCCTAACCATAACTTTTTGTCCTAACTCAAATTGTGTAACTCTATTTCCTTCATCTCTTTTCCCTAGCTTCTCCCACACTATTTCGGAAATAGGGGGTGGTCGCAACAAACTAAACCTGTTCCTTATCTCCCTCCCCAACATTAAACGAGCTGGTGAAATTCCAGTGGTGCGCTGAGGTGTACTTCTATAATCAAACAAAAACAAGTTAATTGATGAAACCAAACTGTGGCCACTTCCTTTTATCTTAGTAATTGCTGATTTAAATGTTTCTACAAATCGTTCTGCAGCGCCATTAGTAGCTGGGTGGTAAGGTGGACTGAATGTATGTTTTATTTGATTTATTTTACAGAAGTTTTGAAATTCTTGACTGGTAAATGTACGACCATTGTCAGTTACTAAGTGTATAGGATACCCAAATCTTGTAGATACATTCTTGAAAATATCTATTGTACGAGTGCTAGTCATATTGTTCATTTCAAATACTTCTGGCCATTTTGAGTAACTATCTACAATTACTAGAAACATTTTATTATAGAATGGGCCCAAGAAGTCTGCATGTATTCTATACCAAGCAGTAGGAGGTACAGGCCATGGCTTTTGTGTTTGTGTAGGTGTTTTGCTATTTTGCAAACAAATCATACATTTTTTTGTAATATCTTCTATTTCAGAATCCAAGTTAGGCCACCAAAAATATGAGCGTGCAATTTCTTTCATTCGAACTATTCCGAAATGACTCTTATGTAATTCTGTTAGAATGGCTTCTCTAACTGCTTCTGGTACTAGTATCCGATAACCCCAGAATATACAACCCCTGTCCAAAGTTAATTCATTTTTTCTATGAAACAATGGTATTATTAATTCATCTAATTCTTTCTTTTCTGGCCATCCATCTGTCATATATCGTATTATTTTCGAAAACAATTTATCCTTTTTAGACTCTTCTTGAATGCTTTTCCAGTTTAATGAGTTCATGTCAGAATAGTTCGTATAACAATTTTTTAAATCTAAGTTTCCGTTCATACAAAGTGAATGAACTTCTATCTGTTCATCATTTTTTTTAACAGTTCTAGACAAGAAATCGGCCGGATTTTCTGTTGATTTGATATAAATAAATAAATAAATAATGCTGGACATTTTTCACACAGCATCATCTAGCCCCAAACTAAGCAAAGCTTGTACTATGGGAACCAGATAACTGATATACTACTTATATACTTTTTGTTTGTAAATACATACATATTATACATAGAAACACCCAGACCCGAGATAAATATTTGCAGATCATACAAACATTTATCCCGCGGCGGGGATCGAACCCGCAACCTTCTGCGTCCCAAGCCGGCTTTCACCCACTGTGCCACAGAGGTCGTCAGATATGTCTTACCTTATAATTAAATGCAGACAGAAATATGGCGTAGTGCTGTAAGCGTTTAGCAGCCATTTTTGGAATACTTTTGGTAGGCCCAAAAATTCTCACTAATGCTGCATTGTCTGTTTCTAATTCAAAAAAACGACCATAGATATAGTTGTAGAATTTTGTTATTCCAAAAATAATTGCCATCGCCTCTTTGTCAATCGTTGTATATCTTTGTTCAACTTCATTTAATTTTTTACTAGCGAATGCAATTGGCTTTACTACACCATCTTTATCTCTATTAGACAATACTGCACCCAAACCTGTATCTGATGCATCACATGTTAAAATTAGAGGCAATTCAGGGTTATAATGTCTCAAGTTACTAACAGATGCCAATCGTTTTTTTATTGATTGAAAAGCCTTATCACATTCCAATGTCCAGCTGAATTTGTTCTTTTTAGTACAATCATACAATGGTGTCAATATAGTTGCCATGTTTTTTAAAAATCGAGAATAATAGTTGATTTTACCCAAAAATGATTTTAACAGTGTTAGGTTTGTTGGTTTTTTAGCTTTTAATAATGGTTCAATATTAGATTTAATCACTTTAATACCATTTTTGTTTACACGAAAGCCAAAAACATCCAAACTAGTTGTGAATAATTTACATTTTTCTGGTTTTAATTTAAATTCTATTTCATTTAATTTACCTAAGACCTGACACAATGTTTTATAAGTATCTTGTAAGTTATTCCCTTTTATATATATGTTATCAATGAAGACAATTGTATTGGGAATGTTTTTTAACCTATTCATCATCAATCGCTGGAAAGCCCCAGGGCCTGAACTAACACCATATGGTAAATATTTATAATTAAATGTACCGGCCTCAATTACAATTGTTGTACAATTTTGACTCTCTAAACTGAGAGGCGCTTGTAAGTAAGCTTCTTTCAAATCTAGTTCACAGTAGTACTCACCCAACTTCAAGGAATTCAGAATATCATCAATATGGGGTAAGGGAAAATGATCAATTTCCAACCATGGATTTACAGTTAATTTATAGATTAGATAGATAGATTATAACTTTATTGTACACCAAAAAAAAAAAAAAAGTAACAAAAAGAACAATAAAAAAACCTTGATAACAAAATGTGTAACAATGGGTGACCTTATCGCTAAAAGCGATCTCTTCCTGGTAACCTATGTATGGATAGGACAGAAATTAATAGAAAATGGACGTCGGCGTACAAAAAAAAATTATGAGAACTGAATAATAATTGTTTTTAAATGAAAAATGAAAAACTATATAAATAATAATATAAATATATATATATATATAAATATAGATATCTCCATGGGCACTATGTTGATCAAACGTGCCATATAGTTAGTAATTATTTGATCCGTTTTCACTTGTTGATCCGGTTGGTATTTGTTGATCCATTGCCACACCACCGTCCGTATGTGGATCCGAACGGAGCCACAAGTGTCATCATCAGTAATAATAATAATTACGTGCTTTTTATACAAATCCACCTTTTTTGCGTTTTAGCAATTGTTGATCCGATTCAAATGAGCCAATCAGAGCCCACCGAGCTCAGCCATTGGTCGCTTGCTGCCTTAGCCATTTGTTTGACCTAAATCTAACATTTTAATTATTTTATCAGATTGATTCTCTGGTGATTTTTATAATACGTCTCTAGCAGATTTGTTTTAGCATTGTAGGTTTGTTTGATAAATTTCATCAAGCAGAATAACAGAACAACTAAAGCGCGGATCCACGCTATGATTTTTCAAAATTAAAGAACGAGGAGAACGAGCTAGGGTTAGTGAACTAGTTTCATATGCTTAAGAATGGATTGCCGCTTTGTTGATATTATTAGGCCCCAATTATGTGTTCTCCTGCAATTAAGACAATTATCAGAAGTAGAAAATTATCACAAAGAAAATAAATTTTTGAATTTTTAAAAAGGTTTTTGAGAAATTTACCGGTCAATTACTGGTCTTAAAAAAGATACATAAATCCTACTTCACTAACCTTAGCTCGTTCTCCATACATAATGGAAATGTCTGACACACGTTAGTGCACACGTCCACAAGCTCCTAGCGCAACTGACGGTCCAATGACGATGTATTTGTTATTTATGCGATAAAATGTGCTTCATTTATTGGTTCGACTACTCTTTACTATTATAAGCAGTAGTATGCAACCTCTTGGTGGCAGTGGGCTGGCCATATCTCACGAAGAACCAAAACCGCTGGGGTAAAAGTGTTCTTGAGTGGAGACCGCGACTCTGCAAACGTAGTGTAGGACGCCCTCCAACCAGATGGGATGACGATCTGCGAAAGACTGCAGGCAGATGCTGGATGCGCCAAGCTGAATACAGGGCGCTATGGCGCTCATTAGGGGAGGGCTATGTCCAGCAGTGGACTAATGTAGCCTGATGATGATGATGATGCAACCTCTTGAATCAGGGCAAAGAGTTGCCCTGATTCAAGAGGTAGGTTGTTATTTGTAGGTTGCATACTACTTGAGAATTATCACCGTCACTGTATGACGAAAGGTTCGTCCAAATATCTATATTTTTAGGGTTCCGTATTTTTAGTTTCACAACGTTTTCTATAAGTTTCAATTGAATTACGATCGACTTCTTCAACTTCCATAAAACTCAGGAGATTTTTTGCTAGCCCTAATTTCATATCCCCATGTCAATGTCATGCAAGTGCCTAGTTCCGATTTCCGCCATGAGCCAAAACATCCTTGTCGAATGAATAATCAATTATAACACACATAAGAAACTTCGTACTTCGCTAAACACGTAATTCGCTACGAGTAGTAGTTGACGGATGCTCGTTCGATCAAATGGCAATTAATGCCGGTGTTCCCCAGGGGTCAGTGCTCTCAGCAACGCTCTTCCTGCTGCATATAAACGATCTGTTGAAGCCTGGTATCTTTGGGTATGCAGACGACAGCACGGTTGTTGAAAGCTACACGTCTTCTTCTGGAGCCAGTGGGCCTGAGATCATGTCACTCAGAGAGACCATGGTCGAGCGATTGAACTTGTCTCTTAAAGCTGTCTCCGATTGGGGTGATGCCAACCTGGTCAAATTCAATGCCCGCAAAACGCAGGCGTGTCTATTTTCTGCAAAAAGGAGACCTTTCCAGCTGGCTCTTTCTTTTCGAGATGTGTCCGTACCGATAACAGACCGCCTCGAGCTTCTTGGTGTCTCTCTATCATCGACGCTAAATTTCGGCTCGTATATCGAGTCAAAAGCTCAGATAGCCTCAAAAAAGCTAGGTATCCTCTCAAAGGTGAGGCGTTACTTTACTCCTGCACAGTTGCTCACCTTGTATAAAGCACAGGTTAGAGCCTGTATGAAGTACTGTGCTCACCTCTGGGATGGCTCTGCAAAGCACCATCTACAGGCATTAGAGTCGATTGAGAGACGAGCCAAGAGGCTAATAGGTGATGACAACCTGGTCGAGTCTCGGCTTCAAAGCCTTGAGCATCGCCGTAGAGTCGCGTGTCTGTCGGTCTTTTATCGACTGCATTTCGGAGAGTGTGCACAAGAGCTCCATAATTTAGTTCCGCCATCCCCATTCTTTTATCGGACCAACAGGTTCCCCGAAAGACGCCACTTGTACATGGTTGATATTCCCAGAGTTCGTACAAAGCGTTTTGAGTCCACTTTTTTCATACGCACTGCCAAACTGTGGAACTCACTGCCAGGTATCGTATTTCCCGAAAAGTACAATATGGGGGTCTTTAAATCAAGAGTAAATAGGTTCCTTCTAGGAAAGCATGCTCCATCTTAGACCTCACTACTGCTTAACATCAGGCAGAGGGAGGTCAAATGCTGACCTATTTAATTAAAAAAAAAAATTTGAAACATAAGTTTAAAATTTTGTGTAAGTTGTAAATTTAGTGTAGAAAACGTTGTGAAACTAAAAATACGGAACCCTAAAAATATAGATATTTGGACGAACCTTTCGTCATACAGTGACGGTGATAATTCTCAAGTAGTATGCAACCTACAAATAACAACCTACCTCTTGAATCAGGGCAACTCTTTGCCCTGATTCAAGAGGTTGCATCATCATCATCATCAGGCTACATTAATCCACTGCTGGACATAGCCCTCCCCTAATGAGCGCCATAGCGCCCTGTATTCAGCTTGGCGCATCCAGCATCTGCCTGCAATCTTTCGCAGATCGTCATCCCATCTGGTTGGAGGGCGTCCTACACTACGTTTGCCGAGTCGCGGTCTCCACTCAAGAACACTTTTACCCCAGCGGTTTCGGTTCTTCGTGAGATATGGCCAGCCCACTGCCACCAAGAGGTTGCATACTACTGCTTATAATAGTAAAGAGTAGTCGAACCAATAAATGAAGCACATTTTATCGCATAAGTTGTTGAAACATAAGTTTCAAATTTTGTGTAAGTTGTAAATTTAGTGTAGAAAACGTTGTGAAACTAAAAATACGGAACCCTAAAAATATAGATATTTGGACGAACCTTTCGTCATACAGTGACGGTGATAATTCTCAAGTAGTATGCAACCTACAAATAACAACCTACCTCTTGAATCAGGGCAACTCTTTGCCCTGATTCAAGAGGTTGCATCATCATCATCATCAGGCTACATTAATCCACTGCTGGACATAGCCCTCCCCTAATCAGCGCCATAGCGCCCTGTATTCAGCTTGGCGCATCCAGCATCTGCCTGCAGTCTTTCGCAGATCGTCATCCCATCTGGTTGGAGGGCGTCCTACACTACGTTTGCCGAGTCGCGGTCTCCACTCAAGAACACTTTTACCCCAGCGGTTTCGGTTCTTCGTGAGATATGGCCAGCCCACTGCCACCAAGAGGTTGCATACTACTGCTTATAATAGTAAAGAGTAGTCGAACCAATAAATGAAGCACATTTTATCGCATAAATAACTAATACATCGTCATTGGACCGGCAGTTGCGCTAGGAGCTTGTGGACGTGTGCACTAACGTGTATCAGACATTTCCGTTATGTATGGAGAACGAGCTAAGGTTAGTGAAGTAGGATTTATGTATCTTTTTTAAGACCAGTAATTGACCGGTAAATTTCTCAAAAACCTTTTTAAACATTACTTATTTTCTTTGTGATAATTTTCTACTTCTGATAATTGTCTTAATTGCAGGAGCGGGGCGTTCGTGCCCCGGCCCCCGCGCCCTTCACTACTTCGAATACTGTAGTGTTTACGAAAAATTTATCTACGTTACTTAATATACATTTTCGTTTTGTCGGATCAAATAAAGCTGTAATTTTGATAATATAAATGGATCTGATCAACATACGACTTTGGATTTGGTATATAAAACGGAGCCCACAAGTGTTTATGGGTTTCTGAATTTCGGCCGTTACGGAGTCGATTAAGTTTGAGATCTTAGCAATAAAAATGTTGAGCACATCAATTTCTCCATGAACACGTTTGGCAACGTCGCCCAAAAATTGCGCCGTTGCCACTCCGGGCAAGATCTATGCAACCGGAGTCGAGTAATATGGGGGAAAAGGTGGAGTCAGGAATGCACGGCAGTCGGGCTGGATCAACTTAGTGCCCAGGTTGGTATTAATATATATATATATATATATTTAAATATACTACAATTAAATACATAAAAAATTATATATAAATAGAATATTACACTATACCTATAAATAAATACACTACACCTACTTACAACAAATAAAGAAATAATTGTTACGATTATGATAGGTAAGTTGACAAGTAATGATTATGAACTAAGATCTTAAATGATTGTAGTGACTTTGAAAATCTGATAGAAATAGGTAATGCATTCCACAGCTTCACTGCTTGCAGTGTAAAAGACTTATCATAAAAATCAGAGGTATGGGCAGGAGTCTTTAATTGAAGGAAACTTTAATCTTTAATTTATAGTCACCGCATAGCCTCACTGAACCATCAGGTTTCAAAATGGGTACCACGGGCGTGCCCCATTCGCTATGTTCTACTGGAGTTATTCTTCCATTTTGTAACAATCTAGTAATTTCATTATTTACCTTTTCTCGAAGAGCAAATGGTACTCGCCTCACTGGTAAACACTTTGGTTTAGCATTTGGTTTTAGTTGAAGCGTTATCGATTCTCCCTTGAAGTTTCCCCACCCCGGGCTGAATACTTCTGCGAACTGAGATTTTGCTAATTGTTGAGCATCTAAAACATTTTGAATTATATTAGTTCCAATCTTTAAATCATTTTTGATAATGGGAGGCCATAACTTCAATTCGTTCAACCAGTCTCTGCCTATTACTCGGGGAGCATTATTGTTTACAACAAACAAGTTTAATTTTTTTACAATCTTATTTAACTCTACAGGTACATTAATTAAAATACCTAGAGGCTTTGTGACACTCTGATCAAAGTTCCTAAACATGACATTACAATCCTGCAATTTAAAATCCTTGAAAAATTTATTTTTATCATCTATCGGAATAACTGTCACATCTGAACCAGTGTCCAATTCAAAAGCTAAATCTTTGCCACATACATTTACTGTTACAAAGTGAGGCGGTATCCTACTTACCTTGACACTGTAGGTTTTAAAATTATCATCCTCAAAAAGAGTATGAATATCGTTTACCACTTCATCATTTTCTTCTAGACTTTGGTTTTCTGTGTTTAAACTTTTGATTTGGCGTTTTCTTGAGCACATTTTGAAAATATGCCCTTGCTGCCCACACTCACTGCAGAATTTCTTAGTTAATCGACAGTCCGCTTTCCGGTGGTTTGTATTTCCACAGCAAAAACATTTCATAAGATTGGTCGGTGTGTTGTTCTTTAGATTCTGTTTGAATTTATTGTTTATTTTCCTGTTTTTCTCTTGGTTATAAAATACGGTCATTTCAGTCGATCCATTTGCATTAGATAGAGCTGCTTCAACTGTTCTGCCCACTTCAATGCATTTTTCAAGTGATAATTCAACTTCACTTTTCATGAGTTCATATTTTATTAGCTTTGAATATACACCTTCTATGAATTTTTCTTTTATTTGGTCATCAGAATCCTTAAACTTACACCTTCCAGCTAACTTTCTTAGTTCCAATGCATAATCTTGTATGGTTTCATTTTGTTGTTGATTCCTTTTTCTGAACTCTGCTCTCTCCAAGGCAGTCGATAGAGGTTTATCGTATTTATCTTTCAGTTTACTACACAAATCTTCAAAGGTGCATTTTACTGGTCTTAGTGGAGAACACAGATAAGTTAGTGTTTCGAAGACTCTCGGAGATAGTTTTGTTATTAGCAGTGGTACTTTTTTTTCGTCGTTGATGTCGTTGACTGTAATAAAACATTCAAGTTGTTGTTCAAAGATTTCCCATTTTGCTCCATCAAATTGCTTTATTTCACCGCACAGTGACATCTTCGTTATTTTATTATGTTTCACGTGTGATTGATGAGATATTGTAGATTCTAATTTTGTTTTATAGAAATTACTTAGTAATTTTCTGAGTCCCTCCAAGTTTTCATTTGGCTGGAAGTAAATGTTTTCCTCCAAAAGCAATCGTTGTAATTCTTGTTTAGAACACTTGTAAATGAAAGTTCTTTTGCCCGCTTTTATTTGCTCAATTTTATCTAATTTTTGTGCACTATTTTCATCTTCTGCGCTTGAGAAATCGGAATTTTTTTCTTCAGAATCCGACGACATGATAAATTAGAAATGAGTTGAATGAATTGTTTGTTTGCTTGACGACTTTGCGACTTGCGATGCTTGCAGTTTGTTTGCTAACTTTTTTTTTTCCATGTGCAGAGATTTTTGTTTTCACTGATTTTAAGTTTAATTCCGAGTATTTTTGCTCAATTTATAGCACACTTTGCGTATTTGGTTCCAGGCCTCGTCGCCAAATGTGATATATTGAGATAAACACAGTAATTAATTAATACTGATTTATTCAGTTTTATACGATGCGACTCAGAGTACGTGTCCAAAGAGAGAGAGAGATGCGAGAGCGAGCAAGTACGATGACAGGCGACTCGTCTATAGTTCACAGATACCACAATGAATAAATTTTAATATCATCCATGTAGAGTAGGTGACTAAGGTTGTACGTAGGGTCAGTTGTACCGTCTTGTCTTCTGTCAAGTGGGTATCCTAGGTTAGTTGAGTTTAAGCTGTTAGATAGTGGGTTTAGTGCAAGACAGAACCATAAAGGGCTGAGTGAGTCTCCTTGGAATATACCTCGTTGTATTTTTATTGGTTCTGTCTGAATATTTACGCAAGATGTTTTTGCATGTAGCCGTGTAGTCCACCTAGTCATAGAGTTTTTTAGAAAGAACACTAACTCTGGGTGTATTTTGTAGATTTCTAGGATTTTTATGAGCCATGTATGTGGGACTGAATCAAACGCTTTCTTATAATCAATGTAGATACTATACAGATCTTCTTTCGTTTTTTGCACATTATTATTATTATTTATAGAGTTAATCAGAAGAAATTTTAGTATCAACAATTATAAATTCAAATGAAAAGCCATAGAATCATTAGTAAAAGTACAATAAAGACACTTATGTCTCTTCGCGTTTACAGCGTTGACTTGATGCATTAGGTTGTGAGAACTGATTTAAAGTTCTGCTGATTAAGGAAAATTTAGACAATATAAGTAGTTTTTTCTTACAATAGTAGAGGGCCTGAAGAAGATACGAAAACGAATTTCTAAGAAACCGTTGAAATCCAGCAATTACTGCCTCAGCTGTCCACAGCTCGTCCTTCCCATACATGCCGCAGAAATTATCCCTGCGGCATGTACCATGGCATACCGTGGTGAGCCCGAATTTCGGATGGCTCACTTTTTGTCGAGAGTCGGCCATCATCGTTTTTATTGTGCGACGCTTCGCCGGCCGGCATTCCGCTCAAATAATGCCCAGTTGTGGGTGCACCATGATGTCGGATAATCAAGGATATTGTTACTGAGCTTGGTCATCGAATGAGGTGGTTCACAGTTGTGAGCAGTGGGATACTTGAAAAAAATATGGGTCTACTTATATTCGGTACAGAAAAATCATGAGATACGGTAGCTAGCCTCCATGCAGGAAACATGTATTTATGGCGGTCTCTGGGTTAGTTTTAGTGGGTTTTCGAATCCGCATTGCACTAAAATGCGGAATTTTAACCCTGAACCTTCGACAGTCCGTGGCGTGGCAACGCTGCCCAGAACAGTGCCTCGTCGCTGTGATGCACGATGGTTGAATTTTATCGGACGCACACTTTTAAAGCGTTACATAGCTTTTACACTTTAGCAGCCCGTCCCAAAAACAACAGGAATGTTATCATAAAAACTAGAATCATGGTCACCGGATCACTCAGCGACCGCAGTTCGTTTTTGCCGGCGATGGCAAATTCATTTAATTGCGTCTGCGACCCCGCGACTCGCCTGCCGCACGGTAATTGCGACCCCAGACGCGCTTTTTGGTCGCCGAGGACGCACATAATAGGCTAGGAAATTGGGAGAAATAAGAAATCGTCTAACTACATCGATATGACGAAGGGTATATTTGATACATTTTGTAGATAATATTTAAAGAGGTAGAAACAGAATAACGGTGTATCACAAGTTATAAAAGTCGAGATTGAGTCTGGATTTTCTACTGTAAATAAGATGTCTATTGATCTAATAAGATGTGATTTTTATTGACAACAATAATATACCAATAACACAACAGACAAGAGTAATAGATTGCTACAAAATTCTGGACCCTAGAGATTGTAGAGAAAACTAACCCCGCTGTCAGGCAGGACAGATTCTAAACCAATAGACAGTATTAAGTACAAAAACCATATTCCAATTTTTTTATGTAACGATTGATGTGACAAACTTGCCTTTACGTTTTTGTCTTTACCTAGAACCTACTAAATATTAAGAATTTCATACTATATCCCAACGATGACGAATCCAATCATAACAATAATTTTGAATGCGAAACAAGCACATTACCGATAGGCGATGAATCGATGAATATGGATGTATTACACCGAACTGAACAAAGCGCCGCGGTGTCATTCAACGCGCGTGTTCAGCAATACCGCGCTATAATAGCGCATTGTCAGACGAATGCAGTGAAATATGAATTGTTTTTTATTGCTTAAAGTATTGGTACTCGAATAAAACCGTCAGTCGTTCAGACTAGCTTTGTAGGAAACCATTGTACAAAGCTTATGTTAGTTACCTTTCTGAATATAAGTTTATCAAAGTTATTAAAAAGTTTATTATGTAAGTAGGTATTATAATAAGTATTTTAAGTATGAATCCGGGATATCAGACCACCTGGATAAAAATATAGATTCTAACAAAATAGGTATATGGAGTAGGTAGGTGAGGTACTAATTTGTACAAAATGGATTCATTTGGACTTGCCTTGCCTCTTACTATCCTTTAGACCTCTGCATAGGATCTTGAATGTCTTATCTTAGAAACTATGGCAATGATGAGATATTAGCAGATTATTGGGGACCTTAGGTTAACTGCAGAACTTTTATTTTTGCGAGCTTTTAATTGGCTGAGTCAATAAAGGTACGTATATTATTTTCTTCAGTGAGTAGCGATTGATAAGCGTTCGTTGATGTGCGCCGGCGCAGCGGCCCGATGCGATGCCCGCCATATCTGACGTTTTAATTACGATTCCCCAGTGTGGGGTGCTACTGCGCGAGATTGGCGATTTTAATCTTCTTCTTATCGTCTAGTACTTCCAAAACTAGTGTGGTGCTTTTATAACCCTTTGATTATAAGGCGCCTGAAAAAGGCTCCTTTATTTTGATGATTTATGTTGAGTTTTTCCTACGCACCTTATTCTAAACTAAAAAATATTGAGTTTCAGAACAATTAAATAATCAGTTTTCAAATGTATAACCGTCCCTGAGAGTGTTTCAAACCCATATCACTGTTTTATAACCTGCTGATGCCGTTTCAAAATCTAGCAGCAAGAGGACACCTAAAGACTTCAACAAACAATGGCTCAAGAACCTAATTGCCCAAACTGAATGTTTTGCAAAACCTTGTTTTAAAAAACCTTTTCTTATTTTATATAATCCGCTCGTCGCTGCAACTCTGCCTGCACTCCTCACCCCACAGTCCACGCATGCGTCCTTAATTAGGCATTCCTTCAGCGTCCGGCTGCGTACGCGCACCGTGCAGCGGCGCCTTTGAGATCGCGCCGTCCCACTCGCACAACGCCACTATTCATCCTGCCACCAGAACAGTCAGATCCCTACCTCCCTTTCAATATCAAAGGATTTCCCTTACAATGAGAGCTCAGCTTGATTCTGTTCTTCGAAATATCAGTTTCTTGTTTTGTCATTGTGAGCTGTGTTTGTAGGAGGTTAGAGTTGAAGGTAGATTGGTGTGGGCTGAAGTATCAAAGGTGTTATTTGAGTGATGTAATGAAGGGACCTAATTGTGTATTCTGTTTGGGATGGTTCGGAGATAAAGCGAGGCGGAAAGGGCCGTATCTCTGGTATCTGTTGCGGTGCTGATGTCGTGATGCCCCCGGCCGCCCTGGAGGCGAGACTGTAATAGCCATCACAATATTCTACACCATATTGTGTATCGAATTGATAATTTCCTTTAGAAATTGTATAAAGGAACTGTGATGTCAGAACATAGCTGTAACACGATGATAAAATCAAACCATCTTTACTTTATATGTAGAGATATTTCTTCAACATCCCCCATAGCGGTGCTTTTCAAAAGAGGGGGCCGCAGCATGACCTGCATCACCTTTAATACCTGAATCTTGTGCCTCCAGGGCCTTAGATAAGAAAATATCTGTAATGTTAGCTTAAGTTGTAAATAAAAAAAATACTAAATGACTTGGTAGGTACAAATATGGTCTGTTACATAAAAAGTAGAGTTATCAATTAACAAAATATGCCTATGTTGTAACAGCGACAATGCGCTTGCAACCCGTCACGTATGAAGTGCATAATTCTGAAAAATGTACATAGGCCAAGTGTTTAGACATGCACCTGACTACCCTCTTAAGACATCTTCAAATTCTTTTGAATGACTTGATAAAAGAGGCTGTACCTTTGAGATTATTTTTAGGTATGTATCTAAAGGTAATGTTATCGCAACAACGGAACTAAAATTATTTATGAGCATCAAATGATGTCAGATAGATTACTTAGACTAGTCACGTCCAAATGCTGTTCGAAGATGCTCTTGTACCTAATACATAGTAATAAAACCTCCGAACCTCTCAATTACCCAACACTTTTATTGCAGCAATTTCGTAAAATAAAATCCAGCCATGGGCAGATACACTTAATTTTATACGTTCTTCATTGTTCATCTCATCTCACTCTGACGTCCTGGCTTGAGAGAGATAGATTAAATTACTCCCACTGATTGCAGTGAGCCGTACACGAATTAGGCCCTTTTTTCTTTTTTTCTTTTTCTTAATGCCCTGTTCATGCGTTGAAACCTTTTATCGGAACACATGCAAGTTTCTGAACACCGGCATCGGCAGACCGGTTTCGTTCCTTTGCCTTTGGAGTCGAAGCCGCGCCGCGGTCCGAGTTGAGTTCGATTCGAAATTTAAATCAGTCTGCTGCGAAGCGCCGCGGAGAGAGGCCGCGCGCTTATTTCGTTAAACTTTTAAAATATGTTTACGATTTTTCTGTGTTCACCGACTAAGTTTGTGATTTTGAATTGAATATGACATGATTTATATGTGATTGATATAGTGAATTAACAATGTCTCGGATTTTGTGCGCTGTTTTGCTGGGAGCTCTGCTGGTAGCGGCGGAGGAGGAGGCTGAAGGTGGAAAATGCGAGAGGATCAGGCTGCCTCTGTGCCAGGATTTGGGGTACAACTGGACTGCTATGCCGAACCTTTTGGGGCACAAGGATCAGAAGGAAGCTGAGGAAGCGGTAAGGATTTTCTTTATCATTGGCTTAGGCATCTTCAAATACCTACGGTTTTAAATCCTTAGTTCCTTATTCTCATGAACATAAGGTAGATGCTTCTGAGAATATGAAAAACGCTCTAATACAACCTCTCGCAAATAAAATACTTTTTTTAAATTGAAAACTTTTTAAAAACTTGCAACCCCTTGCTTCTTTGCACCCTAAAATAACTGTGAAATCAATACTTTTATTGTATAAACTACCCTAAAATTGTATGACTTTAAAACAACCATGTTGAAGGGTGGACTGAATCACAAGGGATATTTGAAAAGAGTTTATCGTTTGTGAAACCGATTGGGGATTTGTAATATACCCTTAGCTTTTCAGCCCATTGACTTTGCTGTGCCGGTATTCCTGCTGTCGTAAAGTGGACTTAATAAACCACTCTTTTCATACAATTGTCAGTGATAATTCCGTGGTTCCAATTGATGATTCTCTTGCATAAAATGTGGAGTCCTATGATGGTCTTTGTAGTTTGTTGCTTGTTATTGTTAATGTATGTTTGTCTGTTCGTATTTCACATGGGAACTACTCTCGGTTGACAGTTCATTTTGTTCGTTTAACTTTGTCATGTTTCTGTTATTTTAATTAGCTTTGATCTTCAATGGAAGTTAAAATTGGACTGAAGTTATTGTGGAAAGTATTTGTTGGGTGTTCGTAATTTTTTGCCTTCTAAAACTTGAGTAATTCTGATGATTAGTTTTGTCTGAAATTAGAATTTATATGGAGGTTATAATATAATTAAATAGTGAATTCGGTATGTAAACAGACAGTCTGACGGGTACGGAACGCATTTATTTTTATAAATTCTTTAATATTTTTTAAAATATTGAAATGAGGAATTTCAAAAACGTGCATACTAACTGAAGTTATTTAGAATGGCAAAATATTTTGTTTTTCCTCATTTGAAGTTGTTTTGAAGAAACTCACGGTTTATTATAATGTCGGCGTGGGCGCGCGACAGACGTGACTGATAAGCGACGCGTTATCAGCATCAAAGGCGCCGCATCCGATCCCGTATCTATGCCGATTGTGGAGGCTCGCGCTCCTTTTACTGCGGAATATCAATTATTAATAACTAATTCTTAATGTTAATTTAAAAGGTCGTGAAATTGTGGTTGAAAACTTTCAAAAACTACAGGGTGTAAGTATACCTATTATTAAAGGTTTTGAAGTATTTTTCGAATAGTTAGGTGCAGTTATTTCAGCGATAAAGATATTGTTCTATTATAATAACAATGCATTCTTGTCATGCATTTTTAAGCCATAAATAATAATAATAATGCTGGACATTTTCACACAGCATCATCTAGCCCCAAACTAAGCAAAGCTTGTATGGGAACCAGATAACTGATATACTACTTATATACTTTTTGTTTGTAAATACATACATATTATACATACAAACACCCAGACCCGAGACAAATACCTGTAGGTCATACAAACATTTGTCCCGCGGCGGGGATTGAACCCGCAACCTTCTGCGTCGCAGGCAGACCTTCGCCCGCTGCGCCACAGAAGTCGTCAAGATAAACAAACATTCTTGGTAGGTATGTATGAATTTCTTTTTCATTGACGATCTCTGAAGCTTGGACTTGTCAGCGGGATCTGCAGATATTTGTACCGGCAGCCTTATTGTATAATTTGAAATCCATTCCCAGTTGCCATCCCAATAGAGCTCAACCAATCACATAATAGGAAAATGACAGCTGAAGTCCAGAATGGGTTTCAAATGTCAAAATGAAACCCATGTCCATTGCCAGTTGAATTAGACAATAAGACCCCGTGTCTGAGTGATGTACCATTAGTTCTCTAATAAAAATCAATATTCATACACAACACATTAACCTTATCGTATGATGCATAGTCAAAAGCACCGCCGAACAGATTGCACTTGTGAACCGACATTGCGAACTACCGGATTATACCAGCATTAAATCAATAACACTACCCACTTACTACCGGCATTTGTCCGATACGGTATCTTTATTACGAATATTGCAACACGGTTTATTTTTATTTATATTTGTTATCGCAATCGGTCTTAAGTGCCGATGTGTATCGAGTAATGCCACTTTATCCGCGCGGCATCGCTTTTGCCTCACATCTGACATATCTTTGCCTATAAGATAGTATTTCATTGTAATTCAATGGCAGAGGAAAAAATATTTTGTGAATCATTATTATAAGAATGAATATAGCTTGAGTGTTATTTACGAAATTCGGTTGAGTGGTAGGTACAGGCGCTACATCGTCTATAGAATTGCTTTCGGAGACTATATTATAAAAAACAGTTGTAAATATTGTATAGGTGACATAGTTTAAAAACGAATCACATAATTCTTACCAGGGTAAATTATAAAAAGTACAATCGTTCTTTAGCTCTCTGAACCCATTTTTGATGACGCCTAAAATCGTGCTATCTCGCTTACTCTACCAAACCTGCGCAATCGTCTATTGCACCTAACTTCAGAGAGCTAAAGATCCGTTGTGCTTAGTATACTTGACTACAATATTAAGCTATCTACTAGAAATCTACATTAGTACCTACATTCCTTAGTTAGAGCCATTAAACAATACAATGTTGCAAACTAATTAGCTAAGTATTTAAGAACAGACTTGATCGTTTACCTACTACAAGCTCTTAACACGTTTAATGCCTTAATTGAAGTGGCATTGAACGTGCTAATATTGTTAAAATCCATATACATAATCAATTATGAGAAAGTGTATTTTGACAGTATGTCTAGCTAGCCTGTTTGTTACCATTTCACGCCTGAACCGCTGAACAGATTTCAATTTTGGTATGGATATAGATAGATTGCATCCCAAAAATAGTATTACCGTTTTTTTATAATAAATGAAGGGGTGAAAAAAGTGGAAGCTAGGCAATTCTAGTTCTTCTGCGACACCATATACTTAGAATTACTAATAAGAACTTGTTAGTTCCTAAAAGCTAAATCATAATGATACTCGAATCAGCATTATTATGATGCCGGTAATATCAGTGGCTAATTCCGAACTACACCCGTTATTATACAGTCAGCTACGTATTTACAGTTACTACAGTAGTAACAGTTATAGAAGCTCTGCCACAGCGGGAGCATAAGAAAATGCTCATTTTTATAAGCATAAACCTTCATTTAAATTTTTTATATATGCTCTTGAATGAATGAATGAATGAACACTTTATTGTACCCCAATTAATAACAAAAACATAACATAATTAAAACACGTTCGAAATAAGGGGCAGCCTTATCGCTGAAAACGATTTCTTCCAGGCAACCTTTGTTATTTTTACATAGGTATGTTCATATAATACTTCTTTATGTTGAAACGGTATCCGTAGTAAGTAAATCCGTTCTATAGAAAGAATTTGAATGAAATTTTAAATGGACATAGTTCAAATTCTATCTTGTAACATGTCCCATCAAATGACTGAGAGTCACTGAAAGCCTCTCAATTGATCTAGGTCATTTTCCGTTAAGTCCGGCAGAAGCTGGATGTGTCGAGCTGAGGACGGGGCGCAATGGGGACTAGGGGAGGCCTATGTCCAGCAGTGTTGATGATGATGATGATGATGATGATTTTTCGTTGGAAGAGGGCCCAAAACACTGGCTGCATCAGCACGCTGAATGGCAATGCAAATCCGTTGATCCAAATATACCAGCTCGGATTATGAAAAAATTAATGTTTACCAACTTCTGCGTCTGCCTGTACTTTAATGGAATACGTTTTAGTACATTTGCGTATCTTTATCGTTCCATTGGCTTTTATGGTGGAGTTTATTATTTGTTTTTGAAGTAAAAGGCCATAGTGATGAGTATTTTCATTATCTCGCCAACTTTTGCGAGCGATGTGCGCAATAACATTTTAGCACTAAAAGTAATCATACGAGCTTTTGTTTATTTCATTATTTCGTCAATGATGTGCAATTTATTAAACTAAACTACTGCCCGGCTTGCACTGGACACGTGCATAAATGGTTTCGCACAACAAAAAAACGCAAAAGCATTGGCAAAGAAAATTTGAGGTGAAACATTATTACGATTTAAAGTGGATCCGTAGATAAATAGGACCCCGTTGGCAGCTTTTGTGTACGGAACCATAATAACTATTTTTATAAAGCTTTCTCGAGCCTCATCCTATCTTTATGCATGTCTATGTCCCGTATTGACCGCGTTAAGTGTACCGTGAGCTTTTATTTTATTCGCTTGAAAGTCACGTTTTTACCTCATCCTATTTCTCCAAAAAAGGCACGAAAGAACGGTAAATTACCAAATAAACTAGATAAGCCTTATTACCTGAACATTAGAGTTCAAAGTTGTCCTTCACGAAGATAAGGAAACCTCATTCCTGAATCTACAGTTTGATAAAATGCGTCTTATTGTGATGCGTGTGAGTTTAAAATGGTTTCGGTGCGGCCTTCGTTGGAGTTGCCATAAAGTTGATCTATATCTGTGATCTAGTGGGATGCCCTGTTCACGATGTTTCATCTGATTTGGCCACCACGGCCGTTCACTGCTCCAGCCAAAAACATGGACTAAACTTCAGACTTTAGTTTTCTACCAATGATTCTCTACACGTAAAGTTTGTATTTTATCTCTCCCTAAAATCAAAAACAAAATACAGCAGGTACCTGAGTACCTACTTAACTACAAACAACATTAGAAAATACACTAGAATCAGCCGTCTAAGGATCATTAAAAACTACGTAGTAGGTAACTAATTTATCTTTACCTACCTACTGATCTAAGTCACTGCCAAAAGCGTGCTCAAAACACTGTCTGAATAGCAATGTTCAAGCTCTTGGAAACGCTTCGCTTCCATCGTACAATTCTTTTCCCCAAATACACAGTCAAAAATCTAACGCAACGCGTCTAGGATTCAAATTCACATCATAGCAACTAAGCCTTTAGCTACTAAACCAACAGTGGTATCAACGCAAACGACCTTAGTTGCGAGTATAAGCTGGGTCTTCACAAATTCCTTGTGTAAGTAAACCTCTACAAACTTCAAACACCTATTTATACCACTAAATTCTAAATGTTGCTCAAACAACCGCCAAGGTAACAAAGACGCTCAGGCTCTAGAAGGTGGTAATGAACCAATTTCACTCCTTCCACCATTAACACGCTAGTACCAACAAAGAGAGTTGGGAAATTGGAAAATAACATACGTTATGGTCCGGAGATCGCAAAAGAAATTCAACGTTTGAATTCTCAACATTCATTCATTTACAGGTATACTAAGCACAACGGATTAGCACTCTGAAGTTATGTGCAATAGACGATGGCGCAGGTTTGATAGAGTAAGCGAGATAGCACGATTTTGGCGTCATCAAAAATGGGTTCTGCGTAGCTACTTCAGAGAGCTAAAGAACGGTTGTGCGTATTGTAAGACATGTGGTCTAGTAGAAACGGTTCCACCTTCCGATCCTAACCACAGAATACAGTCCTCACGTCGGCGTCGTGTTGACGAATCAGGTCGTGCAGCAAGCAATCAGTTGTCCAAAAATATACCTACGTGCATGATGAAAAAAGCCTAACGATGTTTCGCAACAAGTTTGGGTTGAGATAAAGTCATGAATTTGTAGGTACCTACTGTTACGTCTACTTTGTCTAAAACACATTACGTATACCTTCGTGTTTTTATAATAAAGAACACGAGTGTTTTCTATAGTTTAATTCCAGCAGATAGAATTGTTTTACAACATAAATATGCAGATCGTAAACTGTTATTTTTATTTTGCAATATAATTGTAAAACACTCCTGGAAAGAACCGATTGCTCTTTGTAGCGTTATCTGAGTTGTAAAACAATAAAATATATCTATTGCGTGCTTTGAATTTAGGGCAAAGATAATTGTTTACTCGGTGTTGTTAAAAAAGGGTGTTTTACCGTCTTTTATGTTAAAAAAATACTAATAGTGAGATTAGTTGGTCATTCATTGACTCAGACCCTAGTAGAGCTCTTTCTAACGTGATAAAACGTGTCCAAAAAATGAAATCTTTTGTTTTATTTGTTTAAAAACATTATGTATTCATTTAGGATCAGAAGGTTTTGGCAGCTAAATGTTTGGTGTTTTCCTTGATTTTGATCAGTTGTTAATTAAGCCAATAATCCAGAAAAAAAACCGTGGCACTCCCGGGAGTGGCGAGAGAAGTGAAATCTTAAACAAAAAAAAAAAGTAGGTACGTGAGTGTCGTGGAACACTCGGTTGGAATGAAGCAAAGAGTACTTTTCTATACTGGGAATGGAATATAATAAATGAATTGTCAATAAGGTATCCTAGAAACGCTCTTCCGTACTAACAATGTAACAATCTATGGACTGTGTCGCGACTGCGCATTTCGCACTGTGACAATTTGACATGTACGACACATGTATACCTACATGTGACGTGACGGTAAAATGGAAGAAAAATATTTTCCAGCCTCTGTCTTTTTTTTCTTCGATACCGTCCGAAAAGGAACTTCGTTCCAAAAATGTTATGCACATTTATTTACTTACCCGTTTAGTTATAAAATGAGCTTTTAGAAATGTAAAAATATTGCCGTAAAAGTTTACCAAGTACAAAACTAGATGGTGCTACTGGTAGGTGCCGGGTGAGTGAGCAGTCACGTGATTCGCATGTGACCTTTTCGAGGCGAATCCAAGAATTTATTCTCATTTCAAAAGTGCCCAATGCGCCTAAAGAAGTTTTAGTATTAAATCTAGTGTAGTGTTTGGGGAACAAGCTAGTTATTACCGTGTCTCGGGCCCAGGTAGGTGCCTCCAAAGTGTTATTGAGCCTACCCTATCATTAGAGCAGGTACTTTTACACAAAGGGGCCGAAGCTTCATGCTTGGATGATCAATGTGCTAAGTCATCTTTGGCGGTACTTCAACTGTGTTTTTCTCTTTTTCTATGAGTTCTGTGCAATGGAAGAGAATTGTAAGTTTTTTTATAGACTTGTCGAATGTCTGTCTATGCAGTAGGTACCATTATAGACACTGCCCCCCTTAACAATAACGACAATATAACAATAAATGAATGAGTAATGACATCAGAGCGTTGATTAAACGGAAAGAATGTGGATAAAGTTACTTTTATCTACACTCTAATGTCATTACTGACATTTTTATCTATTCTCCGATACCTAGACAAACGCCATGCTACGGGGGCTGGTATGAAGATAAAAACTAAACGTAAAGCATTAGCTACATAACAGAATTATCATTAGCTTTGAATGGTTTAAGGTAGGTAGTAGGTTCCTATGTTGCTACTTTTTTAAAATCTTCGATCGGTTACTTCTGCCATCTTGAATAATATGGGCCTCTAAAAATCAATGAAACTTTGACGCAATTAAGGAATCATAAAACTGACGAATTGACCTCAAAATCATATTTATGGATACGAACCTGTTTCGAAATAACTTAGCACTTTTTGTGAATAAAAAAGTAAAAAAAACCTTGGTCTACCTGTGGTAATTAGAGGGGCAATTTGTGCTGCCTACAGCGGCAGACAAAACACCATCGAAATTTAAAGCTAAAGCGATATAGGTAACTTACTAACGAAAATTGAATCGAAGATTTTAAAGAAAGATTTGTGTAAAGATTCAGATTGTGTCACATGGAAACTAGGTTAATTTTAGTTTTTATTTTTACCTAAGATTTAGGTTCACAAAAAGGTATCTGATAAAAATAAAAAAGCTTGGTTTATTTTGGGTCACGTTATAAAAGTTCCTGAGATATAAAGGTATTATAATTTAATCTTATTTCAGAAAGTCTATTATAGTTCTTTTCTCATAGGAACGGTTCCGTGACAAGGCTATTTAATGTTAATTTCTGAAATTTTAAAAAAGGAAATAAGTATACAAAATCCTTTTTTTTGTAGTAGCATCTTTTAGTATTATCACTAGATTTAATTTATTTCATCATTTTTCATTGTTGTACAGCGTAAAACGTAAAAGTTCTAAGGATACGTTCCTACGTGAAAAATACCTATAGTTACCATAGTTTGTTAATTTTGCAATAAAGCCAAGTAAGATTAAACGATGAGTATCGATTGTAATATCGAGCTTTGGTCATTTATCTAGAGTCCCGTGGTTTTTGCGGTGCGCAGGCGCCGCTGGCTGCATTCTCAGCCTCGAATCTGAAGCAACAACGAGAATAAAATGCCATTTACACGATACCATTCTGGCATAGGTAACCTCTTGCTTTCTAAAACTCAGAGTTCTTTAAAATCAATATAGGTAACATAATAGCTTAAATTTTGTCTGTTATGCCTATTGTATCAATACAGTTTCTTAAATTACTTCAAAGTAATTTAAGAAACTTGCAGTATCCCAAACAAGATAAAGAAAAAGAAAAATTAAATTCCTTCTCAAATTGTTAGGTACCTACTGCATGTACTACCTACTAATGTAGAAAATAATTTGAGAAAATTCAATGTTACCAAAATGTTAAATTTATGGTAATATCCAAACTCGTTCTAAAAGGAAATGCGTTTATCATCGTTTAAGTATAATTAGCAAGATATCAGCAACTTTAATTTATTCCTCTTAGGAGATTCAAGTTGCATTTTAATTGCGCATTAAATTCTTAAATGTTGGGTTATAAAGTGCGAGACTGAGAGACCACCGCTGATCACCTCATGAGATGAAATAGAGAAGTGCCTTATTACAAAAAAGTAAAACCTTAGTTGAAGACCATGTTGACACATGTCAAAACAAAACTCATACCACAAAAATGCGTTCTATGTACGAGTATTTGAAGATCGTTTTTCTAGAGACAGTTTTTTAGTCAGTGCTTTGCTAAACTCGGTTTATTTTTGTTAATAAGACGGTGAAGTTTACCATTACCTACTTGTAAGTACCTTTTTATTAGCACTTTATTTTGAAATCGTAGGTATATATAGGGAAAAAATTAACTTTTCAATGCTTTAATTAAAATAAAATCAACTTAATCAAGACTTTTTTTTTTTTAATTAAATAGGTCAGCATTTGACCACCCTCTGCCTGATGTTAAGCAGTAGTGAGGTCTAAGATGGAACATTTTTATTGGACTTTGACTTAAGTATTACCTATAGCTTACCTACTGCATGAAAACAGTAGGTAGGTATTTAATGCTTCATTTATCTCTCAACAGATTATAACATAAATATTAACTATAGGTATAATTAAAAAGATATTGAGAAATAAGAATTTACGGTCCCGCTACCTGCCGACTCGGGCGGCCATCGCGCGGCGAGATCAAAGCCGATCAAAGATTATTTAACAGTCAGTTGGACTCGATGCGCGCGCGCATCGTTTTATTTTATTGCAAAGTGCGTTGACCGATTCGCTTCATCGTATCTTGCAATCGTATGTTTTGCAGGGTTATTTCATAAATTAGTAAGTTGATTAAATTTTTAATTAGTTTTCTGTTTTTTAAATTTTAATTTCGATCTAGTTTTTTACGATCTATAATACTATACAAAGGTACATGAGCACTCATAATGCGACATTAATTCCAATAAGTTGGTACTTGACAGTCTTTTGATACAAGAGCGCAGTTTTTACAAAGGAAACGGAGTATGATCTCTCGATCGGCGAGATGACAGCGATTACAGCGGTGATGCGCCGGCGCCGATCGACTTACAACTCTGCGAGTACGGCTACCTCCTGCCCACTGTAGGTACTATATGTAACTGTAGAGCTGACTGAACTTTATTCATAAAATAGTACCTATAAAGGTACGTGAGTGTCGTGGAACACTCGATTGTAACGAAGTTAGTAGGTACATTTGACATTTTGTGCACCACTTTTCGCACTCTGCGCATCTTTTTTTGCGCACTACTATGCGCACAATTTGTAAAGTTATCAACGAAAACATGTTTTTTGCTTCTCCTTTATAGTTGTATTTTTGCAGTTATCCTTTTATTCCCAGGTGACAACAATATGTCGTGACGGTAAAACCGATCGAAAATAAACAATAATGTTGCTGATTAGTGAGTTGCTGAGTAGATTACTAGCATTAAATAATGCGAATATCTAAAAAAACTAAAAAATATAACATATCAATGAAACAATATCACGATAATGTATCAAAAAATAAGGTCATTCAACCCTATCTCCAATCTTCAATAAATGGCCGCCATATTAATTTATCGCTTCGGATGATTCCGGCTCCACAGATTATAAACCAGCTGCCACGAGGCTGCCACAGATTATAAAAGGCTACAGAGTCCGAGATTCGTTTAATGATGTGAAGATAGAATGGAATGTGATATAGGTCATTTTACCGGGCGTCGACGTAGTTATTACTTTTTAAACTGTGAAGGAGATAATATGCTATTGTGTAAGAAGATAATAAAAGAGGGAATGCAAGTTTTACCGTAGCAAGTCTTAGTAATAAGGTTTCAAAGCACATTATTGTGCACTATTTGATTAAAAAACTGGATTTTGTACGAACAACCTTCTAAATATGTGAAACTTTTTTTAACCATTCGAGCCTTGGCCTTTCCAGTCTCATGTGAGCAAAAAGCGCGGCGACAGCAAAGCGTTTAATTCAGGTACATTGAGGTACGTTAAGCGCTGGGCGGTGCATAAATAACCATTTAAAACGTTTATCTCGGCCCGACAACCGCGGCTCGTTCTCTTGTCAATTACATTTCCGAACGAACGCATAACTTAAGGCGATGCGGACGTGTTTCCTTACAAAACTTTGTTGCTATGTAGGCAACCATATCAACCAACAATGTTAATTATTAAATAATGCTAATTATTTACATGCAGAATATAAAATAAGTACGTGAGTGTCGTGGAACGAAGCAAAGAGTACTTTTCTATACTGGGAATATAATAAATTAATTGTCAATTAGGTAGGTGGTCCTAGAAACACTCTTCCGTACTAACAATTTAACAATCTATGGACTGTGCCGCGGCTGCGCATTCGCACTGTAACGATTTGACACATATACATATGTCGTGACGGTAAAATGGAACAACATTTTTTTTCAGCCTCAGTCTTTTTTTTCTTCGATACCGTCCGAAAAGGAACTTCGTTCCAAAAAGACAGGCAGACTATTCCTTCCTGCTTATTAGGTACAAGTAATTCATTGAGATTAGGCTAACTGCAAATAAGTAATCTTCAGATAACTCAACGGATCCTGAGAGCCAGTAACGCGTCGGTTTCAATGTACATATTAGAATTCGTTGTTCAACTCGTGTTGTGAGTTCTTAACTGCCAACTTAAATGAACTTTTTACTGAACCTTAAACGAGCATGAAATAAATTAGCTATCAAATTGTCTAGCATTGGGTACGTAGATCGTAAATGGTTAATAATTAACTGCATAAAATGCATCTGCATTAAATGCATTTTATTTTAAGATTACGATTGCGATAACATGTTTTGTACAATTTATACATTAATATACCATAATGTATTTGATAAGATGAACGACTGAAAACTCTATACAGGGTCATGTATAGAGTTTTCAGTCGTTCATCTTTAGACCTGTCATTTTTTTTTATTTACAAAAAAAGAAAAGGGCTTTGTCACTGAGCCACTATATCGCCTAATCAGTAACGTCATCTTAGCTTAGTCTTCATCATAATTATAGGTAGGTCTTCATATTCTTCATGGTTTCACTTCACTTCTTGGTTTCTTCTTCTTTTTATTCCTTCTTCTTCTTTTCACTTTGACTTCACTTCAAATATTTCTTCAAATATGTACTTATTACTTATGTCACGTCAATTTGAGTCAATTGAAAAAACATGGCGGCTTGTCCTTTCAAAACTCCAACGAAAATCTTTCGTCAAAAGAGAAAACTTCTTGAATACTCCCCCATTCCATTTGCCAAATCTCCTGTTACGTATTTAAAGCTTCATTAGTAAAACTTTCGCCATTTTTGAAGGAGCTAGTGGCTCTGCTATTTTATTTAGTTTTCTCGTGTTTTACCTGTCAATATTGAGTTGTGGCTTTGAATGGCACAAGCCACTGTAAAAAAAAAACAAAAAAGATGGCCTGCAAGACTTTGTTCGCATTTCAATTCAACCATCAGACTCTTATCGTACTGACATTTGAATTGGATATGAATTTATTTATTTTAATTATCTCTTATCGATATGACTTAATATGGCTATTTTCCCATACATATAGTATTAATATATACTTATAAGTACCTATTATTATTTACGTATCTTCTATAGCATAACAGTTGCTTAATATATTTTTTTAAGTTTCTGTGATACTCGAGATCACTTTTTGGTGGCCAAAAATGTGGTCACGGTATTTATTTTTAATATGAATTCAAGCAAGCCTAGAATTTAATCATTACATTACAAAAGCGACCACCCCCTGAAATATATCCCATTAAAAACTTCCGGAATGCAATAAATTGAGATCGTTATCAATTCACACCTCTAGGGAGCGTGAGAGTACATACCTAACATGACAATTTAAATGATTTGGGTAGTTATTATAATTGAATATTCAACGCTATGCTATGATAATATATTTTTTCAATTCATTCCAGGTCGTTTTAAAAAATATCATATATGATCTGCATCTACACTAATATTATAAAGAGGAAAAATTTGTTTGTTTGTTTGTATTGAATAGGCTCCGAAACTACTGGACCGATTTGAAAAATTCTTTCACCATTAGTATCCTACATTATCCCTGATGAACATAGGCTATATTTTATCCCGGGAAGTGAAGTTTCCCCGAGGGACCGCGGATAACACCGCGACGGACAGCTAGTAATCGAATAAATTTAAAAACTCACACTCAACACTCAATTCTTCTTGTGCAGTTCTTAATTTAAGTACTGCAGCATAACAAGAAGTCGGTTTTGAACAAAAGACCACTTTTTAATGTTGTATTATCGGTTTAATATTGTAAAATTACTTATTTTATGTTATAAGTTTTTAATCAAAAATGCCAAGCTCTAGTACTTTCCACTTTTAATTCGAAAAGGTACCTAGATGAATGGTAAAAGATAAGTTAGTTTTGGGAGGAATGTCTCTTAATGCGTCGCGTCCCAGTTAACCTTATCAACTGATAACAGCTGGCGCCGATGAGTTTCCCATTACGAGACTTCCTGTCAATATGCATAACAAAAAACTAAATGTAATCACTAAAACGCTCACTTACCTACGTACTTTGTTGAGGATGAGTCTAGATTCTAAATTTAAAATTCTAAAATTTAAAATCTTAGAGATTGAAGGTTCTAAAATTAAATTAAAATTTTATAATCCTGTTCGGTTGACATTCTTAATTTGAGATTTCAAAATGTTATATTTTAGCTAAACATATATTAAAAGTACCTAAAACCTTCAAAAAAATTATCGATGTACCCGCCGTGTATTTTTCTGCTATTCTTGTAGAACATTTTCATAAAGATTCAAGGCAAATGAGAACTTTATTTGTTGTTTTGACATAATTGTCCAATAATTTCCGAGAATGCTCCCTTGATTTGAGTTTATGAGTGGTCCCGTGACGTTTATAGGTTCATTAGGAGCCGCTCACTAGTTCAACTACAACATGATTCAGTTGAGTTCACAAGTTATTGCTCCAAATTCGTGTTTAGGATCTAAATAACTTCAGACCAATCAAGCAAAATTCAAAATTTGAAAGTGGCTTGTAAAAAAAAATATTTGTCTATTATTGGTCACTGACGTTTTTAGCAGCAACCACCTACGTGTCCAACCAGTCACAGATGTCAATTTGTCATACTGAAATATTGACAGAACATTTTAACGAGTATTTTATGAAGTGTTAAGTGCGTGACGTACAGACGGACGCACGCAGTACCGTTTATAACACGCTTTAATATTTTAGTTCATAATTTTATTTTGTGATTTTAGCGGCTAGATTTATTTACTGAGCAAAGCTGTTATGTGAGCACGACATTTCAAAGAAACCTTTATCTAATAGTATTATTTGTGGATACTTCTGTCATTATTATTATTTAGGTATCTATAAAATACAATCTAGGCAGTTCCATTTTTTTTCCATTCTCGGGTCTGGGTGTTTCTATGTATAATATGTATGTTAAATGGTGTTTCTATGTATAATATGGTGTTCTATGTATAAACAAAGTATATAAGTAGTATATCAGTTATCTGGTTACCATAGTACAAGCTTTGCATAGTTTGGAGTTAGATGATGCTGTGTGAAAAGTCCAGCATTATTTATTTATTTGATAAGTTGCGTAGATTTTTATTTTATTTATTTATCTAAACATAAAAGAAAAGGGCTTTGTCGCTGAGCGACTATACCGCCCAATCGGTAACATCTTAGGTCAGTCTTCTTCAATGCAATACATGCATAAATTCAAGAGGAAATAGCATTTTATATGGCAAGGATTTTTATTTTTTTCTTACGGCAAGGTGAGGTAACTAATGTCAGTCGAACCGTCGTTGGCGTCGCGAACCGCACCCATAGCTAATGCATTCGCCGTGACCAATCAGCCGTGTGTTACGTCTCTTGCATTTTAAAACAAAAATAACGCAACATATTCTACACTTTCGTTGTTAATAAACTTCTTACATTTTATTTTATTTTATTATTCGAGTCTTCGATATACCTAGAATAATTAAACCAAGCCTCTACTCAAAGCACACAAAGCTAGATCTTCAAAAAGGCATTCAGAAATTCGATAAGCTACTCTTTTTAATTCTTCATAGACCACTCATAAACTTACTGAAGCTATGATGGTAAAATTAAAAGCACTAATACTTTAAAACTCTGTAAACGTGTAGGTACCTAACACTTTCAAATATTAAACACCTAACTGTCAGTTTCCTATTAAGTATCATCAAAGATAGATATTAAAATTGCTTTCCTATTGAAATGCTTGGCTGAAGAAGGCACTATCGACACCTCAAGAAAGGCATAGTCCATCCATTGCACCTTTTATAGTTGCATTGGCCGCCATCTTTCTTTACCTTCCTACCATAATCCCATAAAATATCAAAGTTATAACGCATTTTTAAAGCATTAAATACTAAAAGCACGTATTCATCAAACCACAGCAATCACTGTGAATTGTCTCTCTTTTGTACGCCGGCGGATCGAATCTCAAATCTACCAGATCGTACAATTTGAACGAAACCCACCTTTATTGCTTTAGTAATAAAGTTTATTTCAACGGAAGATTTAAGATGGCTAATGGGTTTTTGTAGGATAGCCATATTTGTTTCGATTCAAAGGATTTACACCTCTAAGGTTGTTGTTATAAAGGTTGTTTGGGATGTATGATGGTGTGGGATAGACGGGAGGTTCTCGATTATTATGAATTAGCCGCGCTCGGTGTCGGGACCGGTTCCATCTCTCTCTGGTCTGTAATCTGTCTGAAGCTCTGAGGCCACAGTTAGATGCCACTATCAGGCAGGTGGCTTAGATTCATTGACACTCACATAAATTTATGAAATAGGCATTAAAACTAGAGTATTGGAGTTCATTAAATAAAATAAATACTTAGGTATTACATAACAATAATAACTAAATGATTAAAAACAGTTAATAGTCATGAATACCGATTAATACATACAGTGTTACTTTTGAGCAAGTCTCTTTAAAATAATACCTATACCTACTTAAATAGATATGCTTTCTTTTTGCTTAAACTAGACTTTTTTGTTATAAACACGTAATTCCCGTAAAATTACTTAACCAAATATAAATTAAAGTTTTCTTTAATAAGAGCTTACTACTAAATAACCTTGCTTTAAAATTTGTAATTTTATGTAAGAGGTACCTTACGTTTTTATTATGTGTACCTACTTATGTTATTTTAGATAAAATTAAAATTAAATAAAATTAAAATTAATTACTAGTTTCAATACAAAAGCCTGCGGACGGCAGAACTTCATCATTTTTTATGGGCTAAAGTTTCTCTTACAACTGCTTTCTACATCTCTATAATGCGCAAACGTAGCTTTGCTTTAGTGGACTGGTAGCTTTAAATTTCCCATTGGAGTCAGCGCACACACTTTATACATAGTCGTAAAAATGTGCGCACGCGCAGTAAGCCGCCAATTAAACTCTGATAGGGAACAGAGGGCTTTCACATGATTTAATGGCGTCAAACTCAGGGCTGTGCTGACTTATAAACTGACGATGCATTATTCAATTTAGTTAATAAGATAAATTTTAATTTAGCTTCCAAAAATATCAAGAAAACGGAACTAGGAGATTAGCTTTCATTTCGATGTTTTTTTTAATTCATTCACAATCAAGCTAGCCGACAAAGATAATCTAGTATGGAGAAAGTTAATTTACTTGGTGGCAACTGGAATTGTAAAATGTTACACTAATTACAGTTCAGTGCAACAGTATGAGATTTAGAAAGCGTAAATATAACAAGAAAAATAAAAACAGTACAGTCATCGACGACATCCCATTTTGTTCCATGGAACATCCAATCCAATGAAATTGTTAGCTACATTATGTAATTAAATTATATTGCACTTTTGAAAACAAATCATAGCGTTAGGTAGGTACTTACATAATGATAATATCGAGCTCGGAGGTCAAGCAAGCTATTAGGTATACTCGTATTTGCAAAGTTAAACATTAACGGCCTTACTAATAAACGTGGTGTAAAGTTATTCCTCGGAATAAACTAAAAATAACCATACATTTTGACAGTTTACACTCAGGAATAACTTTACACCATGTTTATTAGTAGGGCCGTAAAAAGTTTAGTAACTAAAGTTCAAAATATTTTTTTTCTTGTGGCATTTGCTGGCGTAGCGTCATGTCAAACACGTTTTAGAGACACGTAAACCAGGTTCACGACTGTATCCCCAAAAGGGATTTCAATAAAAAAATAATCTAGTTTGTTTGTATTTGTCAGGGTTATTTTTTATTTACATGAACAAAAAAGAAAAAGGCTTTGTCGAGCGACTATACCGCCCAATCAGTAACATCTTAACTGGTTTCACTTCACTTCTTGGTTTCTTCTTCTTCATCTTTGTATTCCTTCTTCTTTTTTTTAATATGGTTAAAGTAATGTAATGAATGATGCCATGAATCAAGCAGCCCTACATTAGATAAACCAGGAAGTGGTGAGGAGAACCAACTGTGTAACTGGGCCGCTGGAAATATAAGCTTAGGAAGTTGAAGGGAAATCGTATCTGTATTAAGTGTTTTTTCTATATCTATTACTTCTTCATAAGTACTAATAATATCTTACTAACGCTTGTTACTGACTATACTTCATCGAGGTACTTACCTACTTACTCCTCTTATCTTGGTTTTAGATGTGAAAGAATTAGTACTTACTTACCTACATTCGACTGGCTTTACAGCACAGCTTAGGTGGTGTAGCTCAATCTTCCGCACTCGTGGGCTCGATTCCCATCCTGGGCCCTTGATTCATAATACAGCGGAATGCATTCGGTTCGGAATCGACCGACAGCAACCAATCACAGTGCAGGAATTGATCCGAATTTGACATTTCTTGCACTGTGATTGAAGTTTGTTTAGATGTTTGTGTTTCAATCACGCCTAAACCAGTAAACCAATTTGGATGAAACTTGGAATAGGCGTAGATAGTGACTGTTGGTACCACGCGGGCGAAGCCGCACGCAGTAGCTAGTGACTATTATATTACAATAAAATACCTAGAAATAAACGCTGCTAGAGTATTATATTTCTATCATAACTTCCTGAAACTCGATCACTCAGTACAGTACCTAGTACCTACCTACTGAAGGTGACTGATTAATCAATTTGATAGTTCTCATATAAAATCAGCGGTTAGTATTACAATGCTTGCTTGTGTCTGTGTCGGCTAAGAATTTGGGCGTAGTCAGGGTTTTATAGGGGCTAAGTAATTGACACTAACTTTTCAGAATGTAAATGGTTGTGATAAGGAAGTAGATACGTTTAGGATTTTACACGTATCAGATGTGTGACGATGTGTCTGATAATTGAATCAGTTATACGTGACGATACGTATAATCACAAATGATATGTATAAATAGCACGTAAGTTCATTAGATACGTTCATAAGATGTGTATTGGTTTAGAATAGTGGTCAATTGATAGTACTCAATAACAATATAGATGTGAATTATAGAATAACAACATTCAAGATGTAGCTCTGTAGTTTGATTCCTGCACCACCTTCCAGCTATATTACATGGTTAAATAAATTAACATAATAACTTGCAAAAGATATTAAAACATCACAAGTTTTTCGGTGCGTGATTGTTACTATTTCACGCAAAAACTACTGCAAGTATTTGTACGAAATCAGTTGTGAAGGTAGCTCAACCGCTCTTTAACCGCCAAAAAGTATAAACCTAAAGCAAAAGAATTGCAAAAACTATTACGTAGAGGATCCTCTACGAAGCGTAGCACACGCATTAATGTTCTGCGTAGCACCCCAGATCATAATAATACTAGTACCTATTAGCACCCATTGCCCCCAACCTGACTACGTCCATCTACGTAACTCTGCCGGTAGTGTTAGTTAAATAAACCAACTCCGCGTAATGGGAGTAGTATGTTTTCATTGGAGCTCGCCGAAGTCGTTTCTGGAGCTTGCGGCGGCGCCTTTGATCTGGGTATGTGTATTTGTATTGGTTATCGATGTTATAATCGTGGATTGCTTGGTATCTAGGGAATCATGCATGAAGTGGTATAATTAGCGTTACTCAAACTACAGCACATACCTACTACATACCTACTTACATAGGTACCTATGTTGTAATGTCTGAAAGTTAAACTTCGTACTAAGCTGTGGCACACCTGAAGTTATTTATCGCTTCATTAGCTACCGCCCTTTGAAGTGTCCGCGTCCGGTGCGTATTACCTACGAGATTAGAGACAGCTTGATTCGACTTGTAGATTTTTTATTTTTTAATACATGTTACAGGTGTACTTAATTATTAAGTTATGGCGGTTTTTATGTAGAAGATAGTACAGACATAATTATTTTTATTTTTGCCAACGATATAGTTGTTGCGTGCTACTAATCAGTTGCTTCCAATAGCAGTTTTGCAAAGTTTCATCAGAATTCCCGTCTTTCTTAAAAACTTTTGGACGTTCGCTGAACCAAAGACAATATAATACACTAGGCTGAACTCAGACATAAATATTTGTAGAACAAACGCTGTGAAAATATATTCTACAGGGTTTGTACTTAGATTTACATTTTATTCAGCCGAATCGATTGTTTTTTAATTTGGACTAGGATAAGGGCTATCAAGTGCTTAGATAATCTATAGATATTAGTTTAATTGAATCTATTATGGCGCCCTGATAGCGATAGAAATAGATTAGTTACCTAATAGAAACAGATAACAATTTTTAATAATTGATTATTTTACTATGTACGAGTAGGTCTAGGTACAGTCGCCTATAATAAAAAAGTTTTAAAATCTTGTATCTTTAGGAAACTTAGAGCGTATCCATACTTCCATAGGATCTAATATTATAAATGTGAAAGTAACTCTGTCTATCTGTCTGTCTGTCTGTTTGTTACGCTTTCACGCCCAAACCGCTGAACAGATTAAGCTGAAATTTGGCATAGTTAAAGGTTGTATCCCAGGGAAGGACATAGGCTACTTTTTATCCCGAAATAATGAAAAAATCCCGAGGGACTGCGGGTCACACCGCGGGAGCGCAGCTAGTTATTAATAAAGAATGTTCACATCCTTTGATCGTTGTAGGCATTATTGACTACGCTTTGATGTAATGCGCGCGCGCAGTTATTGCACTTTAGTTTCATAATAGTCAACGCAAATGTCAAAGAAAATGTTGAACTCGTTCGAGGATAACGGTCAGGGTGAGCCAGACTTGGTATATTTTATAAAACTTATCAAAGTAAAAAAAAAGTAAAACAGTTTGTCAATATTAAAAAAAAAAACACAGCAGTTTGTAAGAAAAACACAGCAGTTTAAAAACAAGGTTCATTAATCTATTGTACCATCTCAATATAAATGTATCTCAACAACAGAATCTCATGTATGTCACCTAATTCGTCATATCCTGCCTCCATGGACCATCACAGGAACGCCGGCGCGATCTCATCTCAGCCATAACAACCAACATCAAAGCTAACATCTACCGACTACATTCCGCGCTATTTAAGCAAAATTCTAACGTATATCTAAAGGATTACAGTCTATAATCCTATAACAAAACTATGATCACGATTTACCAACTGGCAGTTTGGCTAACTCAATCTAATGTTAAGGTAATAAAGTTTACTTTCCGTCGTCAAGTGTTCTTGTGATAGATCTACATCAAAGCTGCGCCTGCGCATCACGACTGGCTATTTTTGGATTGCATTCGGCAATTAATTTTTTGTCGCCCGCTTGTCCCTTTGTTGTTGAAACTGTAAAGAATATTATTTTCTTTTGTGGAGAAAGATGAAATGACAGCTTTTTTACGACTAAGCGATGTTATTTATACGAATAACATCCATTAACTTCAGAATGTTTATTTATTTTTCAGGAGTTCTTGAAGCAGGTTATTCAAAGATCTTTTTGGTGATTTGTGAATCTCTACCATGACTTGCTGCTTTAGTAGGCACCTAGGTACCTTAAATAAATAATAAGTTTTGATTTCTACAGCAAAAAAATAATAGAATAGGCGTACACACATCAACACCACTCAATGATCGTACAAAATCGTATCCTTCTACAACAAAAACTCGAAATGTTTACTGCCCATTCAAAAAGATTTCTTGATTTCTCTCAATCCAAATAAAAAAGGTTTGTAAATAGACGTTACAAATAATAAACACACGTCGAATAAATTTCAACGATATTGGCTACAATACAAATTCCATGCATTTTTAAGGGATTAGTTAAACGGTAGACTCTATCCTGTTAAAGAATGGTGGATTGCACTCGAGCCTATTCAGTTCAACAATAGTTTATTTTGAGCAAACGATCGTGCAATGAAGTGTTTGCTTTTGGGAAAGGTTTATCCGGACCATTTTACGGATAAACTGTTATTTGATATCGCGATTGTTATTTTTTAATATTTTCCGTTCACTTCCTGTAGGATAACCAAACTTTAAATTACAAAGATATTTATGTTTAATCATAATTTCAGAATAACAGCTATATAGATGTGTACGTACCTACCTATCTACCTAATCACATTGCAGGACTTGATAATGCAGTGGAGTGTGGACTCAATTCTATGGCATTCAGCTTAAATTATTAAAATTCTAAAATCTTTTCGGAGCTTAAAATAAAATTATCTATCTATCTTGCTATTAAATATGTACCTATACTAATGTGCGTTATTTCTATTAGTACCTACGAAAGTTGGTTTGTTGCGCAGTTCTATTGCTATTTGGTTTATTTTTAAACTCTTTGTTATTTGATCAGTAAATATAACAAATGCATTTCCAAAGAATCACTCCAGCAAACATTTGTCCACTTAAAGTGGTATCGGATGTTTTTGGATCAGATACAAGGGTTCCAAACAAACTATATCGCGCCTCGGAAACCCAACCTAATCGACTTCTAAATAAGGTTCAATGTTCAGTACAGTATTTACTCAAGAATTTTGTTTACTTTAGCTGATCCATTGAGTTCTTAGGAGCGCCGTGCGGTATTTATTTGCTTCGGTAAACATTATCTTCAAAGGAGGCCGATCTATCGCTGACATCACTCACTGGTTAGTTTTCATTATAGAGGAAGTTTTACTATGAAGAAACTAAAGTCTAAAACTCTAAACTAATTTCATAATTGAATCAGTTTCGTGTAGACAGAAAAATAGAATCACACCTGAAAGAATGTGTAACATGCTTTGATTACCCAAGGGGTTAAGAATGGTAGAGTAGAGAAACATGTCATCTCATTTCATAGGAAGCCATCTATTCACTGAGATACATTTGTTCACATTTACATCACCGTTTACCTACTTTGAATACTCAAGGTCGTTCATTTGATATCAAAGCTTGAATTATCCGCCTCTAAATGAGATACATTTGATGATCAAAGGCTTCATGATCAAAGCGCGTGGATTATAATGTTGCGGTGGATACAGACAGGAATAGAAAGAAGATATCTTTCTTATGTAAACAATTTGAACACATGGGTTAAACTAATCCATTGATCAAAGATAATGTTGACTTATAGTAGCTTTTTAAAATAGGCTGGTAAGTATTTCGCAAATAAAATTGATCGCATGCTGGTACATAGTACGCACAACCAATCTTTAGCTCTCTGAAGTAGCTGCGCAGAACCCATTTTTGAAGACGCCTAAAAGACGAAGACAGCGTTGTATAGCTGCCTCGCTCACTCGCTTAGTTTGTTGCACCGTGCTATCTTGCCTACTCGTGCAAACCTGCGCAATCGTTTAATGCACCTAACTTCAGAGAGCTAAAGATCGGTTGTGCGTACTGTATCTAACTGTATAATAAAAAAAAAATTTCCTTGAATCAGAGAACACTCCGTCACTCTCAATAATGTCAGCTTTCATAGAAAACGAAATCGAAACACACTCTAGGTCCTTTAGGTAGCAAAAAAAGTACGTGAGTGTCGTGGAACCTCCGGTTGGAACGAAGTTTCAGCTTTTAAATTTGGCATTTGGCAAATATTAAAATCCTAGTACTAACAATTTATGGACTGTTTCGCATCTGCGCACTTTGCACTGACGTGACGTTTTGACCTATGCATGTGTCGTGACGGTAAAATGGAACGCTTTTTTTTCTAGCCTCCATCCTCGATACCGTCCGAAAAGGAACTTCATTCCAAGAGTTAGCTAAAAATCAAGAGTAGGACGTGCAATTGAAATAGGAGATCTACTGCCTAACCATAGCTGTACACCCGTAGGTAGGTACCACAATGCATTTCATTTAAAACTGGAGGCGCGGTACAAATTGGCCGCCTCGCTCGAAGCCTTTATTCTGCCCAAGGCCGTTCTGCGAAGTTGTTTTTTGTTGCTCCAGAACCTCAATTATCCGTACAATGCTGCCGACGTGCACTCAGCAAAATAAATCGAGAATTTATAAATTTTAGTACCTACCTAATTGTATGCGCCTAAATAAAACAAAACCGAGCTTTAAAGTATAGGAGCTTAGCTAAATAGGTAATAACTTCAATATTTTTTAGACTCGGTATGATACCTTGCTGAAACTGTGATTGAATTTGAATTATGATTCAATAAATTATAGGTTAGACCCTGGGGCCTTGTGTACTGGCAATGGACATGGGCTTCATTTTGACATTTAAAACCCATTCTGGACTTCATTTGTCATTTTCCTACAATGTGATTGGTTGAGCTCTATTGGAATGACAACTGGGAATGGATTTCAAGTTAGAATAAGGCTGCAGGTACAAAAACTGGTCGTCCAAATAAACTTATGTAACTGACTGTATCCTTTGCTCTGAAGTAGATTTACAACTCATGTTAATTGCAGCTTTAGGCTGATCAATTAGCACCTCTAACCAAAGTGCCGACCACTATAAATATAAATCACTTGCTTCCGCTTGCGGCTTTGCATAGGTATCAACGTTCTTTAATTCTAAGTTAAATCCAAGCTAAACAATTTTGAAACAAATATTCTCACAAACTTTTGCTAAAATATTTGTAGGAAAGGATAAGATCTACTTCTTCTAGTGACTGTACGCAGTACGCACGTATTACTTAGTAGGTAGGTAAGGTACTCGGAATGGTTGACTATGAATGCTTTACAATTGGAGAAACATCCATGAAACACTGAAAAATAAAGGAGAATCGTAATTCTACTTGCCCCTAGGCAAGTAGCCTACCTATCTTCCTACTATCATTCATAGTGAGATCGTTATCAGGTCCTAGGTTAGGTACCTTATCAAATTCAATCAGCAAGCGATGCCAATGAAATCATTATCAAATCTGATAACAATCGATTAGCTAGAAATGCTTTTGTAACGGGGTTAGATGGAGGGAGACTGATAAGACCATTCAAAATTTTTACTTGTACGTTTGTCTGTCTGACCTTAATCAAGCAAATCAACAAGACATTATTTCCAATTCATGCAAAAAACACAATACGAGATAAGTGTAGGTAGCATTTCAACATAACACAAGCATTGTTTGTGAAATTAGTACTTTGAAAATTACAAGATAAATTTCGTCACAAAACATCTCCAACCGGTACTCATCACGTCTCGTCGCTGCGTGACATCCTATGGGACAAAAACGCGACTCCCGCCGACCTTGCCATTGTCTCCCGTCGACGCTTTTTGTTCGCCCATGGGAATGTCTTCGGGAGACTCTAAATACTATCATGTTTAGGAAGACATGGAATCGAAATGTTTTAATTGGATTTTAAAGAGCTCTCTCAGCATTTAGGTACTACTATTTTTATTTTGTTTTCAGTTGCTATTTTTTTTAGGGTTTCGTACTCAAAGGGTAATACGGGAACCCTATTACTGAGACTTCGCTGTCTGTCTGTTGTCTGTCCAGACAGTTGAAATTTTCACAAATGATGTATTTCTGTTGCCGCTATAACAACAAATACTAAAAAAACAGAATAAAATAAATATTCAAGGGGATATACAACAAACGTGATTTTTTTGCCGTTTTTATAGAGAATGGTATGTAACCCTTCGTGCGATAGTCCGACTCGCAATTGGCCAGTTTTTTATTTACTGTAGTTACCATTGAAAATTCTACGTTCACCAAGTTTAAAAGTCTAAACAGTTGATTCTCTTTCTTTCCAGATGGCATCTTATGAAGACATCCTATCGAGCGGCTGCTCCATCCACGCGCGCTTCCTGCTGTGCTCCGCTTTCGCGCCGCTCTGCTCCGAGGAGGTGTCCGGCGCGGTGAGCGCGTGCCGCGACGTCTGCGAGGCGGTCGCCGCGGACTGTCGCGACCGACTAGCGAGTCGCGCGATCGACTGCGACGCGTTCCCGCTGCGGCCCGACCGTCGGCTCTGCATGCGACCACCGAACGCGAGCGACGCCGAGCCCGACCCGCCGCCGCAGCCCGAGCGCTGGCCGCTTCACGAGGGCGACCGCGGCTGTCCGCCGGGGCTCGCGCGCGCGCCCACCGGCGAGTGCCGCCCCGCCTGCGACCAGCGCTCGGCCCGCACGCAGCGGCGGAAGCGCGCCGCGGAGAGCTGGGTGAGCGCGCTCGCGTGGCTCGCGCTGCTGTCGACCTCGTTCGCGCTGCTGACGTTCTGCGCGGAGCCGGCGCGGTACCGCTACCCGGAGCGGCCGGCGGTGTGGGCGGCCGCGTGCCACGCGCTGGTCGCGCTGGCGCACGTGGCGCGCGGCTGGCTCGGCGGCGGCGCGGGCGGGTGCGCGGCCGGCTCGCTCGCCGCCGACGGGCTCGCCTCGCCGACCTGCGTCGCGTTCTTCTCGACGACGTACTACTTCACGCTCGCGGCGGACGCGTGGTTCGCGAGCGCGTGCGCCGCGTGGTACCTGACCGCGGCGAGCGAGTGGTCGACGGAGGCGCTCGAGCGCGCCGCCGCGTACCTGCACGCGGGCGCGTGGGGCTGGGCGGGCGCCTGGACCGCGGCGGCGCTGGCGCTGCGCCGGGTCGTCGCGGACGAGCTGCCCGGCGCCTGCGGGGTCGCCGACCAGGCGGCCGCCGCGCTCGTCGCGGTCCCGCGGGGTGCTCTGCTGCTGACCGCGGTCGCGTTGGCCGTCGGCGCCTGTCCGGGGATTCTGCGAGTGCGTCGAGCGCTCGACTCCCGAGGAGCGAGGAGAGTCGGTCGGCTGGCGGCCCGCGCGGCCGCCGCCGGGTTCCTGTACCTGAGCCTCGCGGCTCTGGCGACCGGCGCGAGGCTGTGGGAGGCCCGGACGCGGGAGAGCCGCGGCGGGCCGGAGCCGCTGGCGGCGCTGGAGGGGACGGGCCCCGCGGCGGGCGGGGCGGGGAGCGGCGCGGTGTCGGCGGCGCTGGGCCTGGCGTGCGGGCTGGCGGCGGGCGCGTGGGCGTGGTCGCGCAAGTCGGCTGCGGTGTGGCGGCGCGCGCTGTGTCCGCCGCGCAAGGCGGCCGGCCCGCCCGCGCCGCCGCTGCTGAGGCCGCATCATCCGTACTACAAGAGACCGCTTCATGTCTCCAGGGTCTGACACTTCGGAGAACCTTGTATGTGACCGTTGCGACGCAAGTGATGCGTGTGTGTAGGTTGGACGACTCGACACCCAATAGGTGACTTTATAGACTGTGACAGTCGGCCTATCTATACTTTTCAAAGACTCAAGTGACCTTTAGATGCAAGTGAAGTGATGTGCGACTGTGCGTAGATTGAATGAGGACTCGATACCCAATCAGTGACATTGAAGTGTGCTGTAACTACGAGTATGGTCGCTTTTTAAAGACTCGTGTAGGACTAATTAATAATATTAATAAATAAATAAAAATGTGTGATGTTTGACATCATTGGGCTAAGACTTGTGAATGTAGACAATAATGCCTTCTGTGAAGGTGATCTCTGAACAAACTGTAAATATTTGATTAAAACATACTTGTTGTTTTTGAATATTTGTTTTCATTATGGCTTTATCTGTGTCTTTACCTTAGTCTAACTTTAGTACCTATTATAGGTACTCAATAATCGAACTTATGCCTATTGGTTAAGGGTACTAGCTAACCCCAGCTAGCTACCTAATTCTGGATTAAAACATTGCGTTATTTTATATATTTTATTAATAGTTAAACATATAATACATGGATTAGAATATTTGATATAACTCTCTATACAAACATGGAAGTAATTACACAATTTACATGATCCCTAAATCAAGACCCTTTAACACTAACCCAGTAAAAGTACAGTTCGTTTACACTACATAAATGTAATGAAGATAGCATACTGGATTGGTGTCAAATAGCCTAACCCTGAAAGTTTTTAGTAGCAACAACAAAATAAAAAACAATAACCTAGTCTACTTGCGATAAAGATGTTACTCCCTATTTCACCTTTTTTTTTTTTACACCAATACTCTGGTCTCTGGTTTAGGAAGTGGCGATTTCATACAGGTTGTAAAGAGATATATATTATGAAATACCAATTATCGCCACATAAATAAAGAAAATAAGAACTACATAGCACTCCAATATAAAGCCAATCTGTTATAGTTCAACGACTGTGGAAGAAGTTACCCATCGTTGTGTAATAATTGGCTTTCAACTTTAAAAGTCATGAAGGCTTATTTCTCAGTCTAGATATTCAGAAAACTCTAAATTGCCTGGAATGTATAAATAAAAGGTAAATACAGATTTATACTAAGTTTATCTGACAATTCACAAATAATTCTAAAACTAGCTGACTCCAGTCGGTCTGAATGTAAAACCTGCTTAAAAATAACGCAACAATTTTGATATAGTGCCTTATTCATAATACATACATCGCTCCTTGATGACCGAGTTGCAGATATTTGCAAGTTTTTTTTCGGTTATATACATACATACATAAAATCACGCCTCTTTCCCGTACCCCTACGGGAAAGAGGCGTGATTTTATGTAGTATACAAATAGTAATATAAATAGTATACAGTAAATAACATTTTACAATTCTTTTTAGTGCTACATAATTATAAATAAGGTCATAAAATTTTGATAAATAAACAAACAAAAATATACAGAAAAGTGAAGTGCTACCAACATTACACAATTCATTAGAAACCTTAAAACTACCAAATAAGAGTGCTTTTTGTGTGTCGTGATAGTTGCAGTTTTCGCACGTTAGATGGCGCTGTTACTAATTTTAGAGAACAACCAATGAGAGCAAAATTAACGAATAGGAAAATGGTAAAGTATGACACTTTCATAAATTTACGACACATTATTTTAATATTCAATTAGCTATTATAATACACTGATTCTATTTATAAGGGGTTACAAAAATGCAACCACAGAGTTAACAGGCCATCACTAAATTCCATTCTTGTATGTTCTAGATAGTTCTAGCTTAAAGCCAAGTACCCACATCACATTCTCTTAGCTATCCCTCTTGTGCAGGTACTAAACTATCAAACTCAGCAGATTTCTCATTCACAGAGCCGAAGTAGCTCGAGAAATTGAAAATACTAGACTCTTGTCTCACGTTGTCTGTCGAGCCAAATTGAGCTTTATTCGTGTGCAGTGGAGTCGCGTTTGCGCTGAACGATTTCTGCTTATCAACAACGGATAGTAACGGGTTTTTTTCTGATTCTGCGTTTTTATTGTATGGATTTGTTAAATAGTCCGCGTAAAGTTCTCCTTGTTCTAAATCTGGTGATATCAGATTATCGTCATAGTTGAGGTCTAGTATAGTTTGGGGGGACTCTATTTGGGCGGAGTAAGGTTCGGTTTTGCTTGGCTCATTTGTGGGTGAATCTTGTGGTTCAAGTTGAACTAGCTGTGGGTCAGGCTGGACTGTTTGTGGTTGTGGCTGGATTGGTTGTGGTTGTGGTTGGATGATAGGCTCAGTTTGCGCTTGTGGGTACAGCATCGGCACCGGCGATTGGATCGAAACGCCGATCGGTGTCGATTTCATCTGGGAACAATAAACTGTGTATGACTGTGTACAAAGAAAAATGTCACTTCAATAAAACTGTTATATTCTTCTTCTTCCTATGCACGACCGGCCCCTTGATTACGGATCTTGCGACAGGCGAATCTCGCACACCGATGTCAAACTTGTGCTAAACAGACGTAGTTATGCGTAAAGTAACCAATCCAAACACATGTCGCAATAGAATTAAATGCAACTAAAGCTCGACATGTGCGTGGATTGGTTCCTTTATGCATGTGGCGACCTCTATCTACAATCGCCTGAACTACAAGAGATGTCAATTACAGCGTAGCTACTTCGGAGCTGTACCACTAGATGGCGCTGGGATCACAGATAAGCGGATTCCCGTACAAATGATGCAAAAAGTATTGAATCCTGAATCGCGCAAACGATGTTACTAAGCACATGTAACCTATACAGGGTGTAAAAAGACGTCTACCGAAGCCGAAAGGGGTAGGTACAGCATCCCAACACACAACCAAATCCAAAAGGATTTTCCGAAAAAATCAATATATCCGGAGAAAACAGCGTTTGAAGATTACTGTTTGCGTATGTACTGGGCGCGTTTTTATAAGTAGATAGCTGGATTTTGAGTTTTAATAGTTATTTTCTTTTGTAAATGCAATTATTAGGTAGGTATGGTCTTATTATGTTGTACTAGTGGTAAATAACTAGAAAATAAAATAAAATGACGTAGCTAAGTAAAAAAATTTTTTGCCTTTTTTTTCGATAAATATGTTTAGAATCATGGTCTGATTGAAACTCCTCAGTTTTCGGTAGCAGTCTTTTTACACCCTGTATAGAACTATCCGACTACAACTGTCGGCCGAACAGGCCCTAAGGTAAGTGTGCCAGTTGGGCAAACCTTAGTGAGGCGAGTACTCCCTCTTTACCATCATTTGGGGAATACGTCCGTTTAGCACAAGTTTGTAAGATTTCGCAAGATTCGTAATCAAGGGGCGGATTCAAAACGACCTTAGATTCTTCTTCCCTCTACTTAGGACCTTTGGTTAGGCCTTCAGATCCTTATGTTTGAATACGCGGGATTATTAATGTTAATGTCTAAAGCAATAGACAACCAAACCTTTGTTACCTATGGTGGTAACATTGAACTTTAGTTCCAGTGATTGCTACTCGATCGCAATGGCGCTAGTCAAACCTTAGTCCACAATCAGTGGAGCTATCAGCAATCGATTGTAAATTTTACGTAATAAACCAACCGGATCGAATCCACTTCCACTAGAAAACCAGTACTAGATAACTAACCTTTTTTGTAAACAAATGTTGATCTACAAATATTTATCTCGAGTCTGGGTGTTTCTATGTATAATATGTATGTATTTACAAACAAAAAGTATTAAAAAAAACTTAGGCCTTTACATCTATATTAGATGATTTATACAGCGTCAGGAGGCAACCTATGCCTACACTTAACGGGACGCTGTAGTGCCTGGGACATTGTTTGAGATGGAATAGGCTTGCCCGGCACCTAAAAATTAGTATTAAGTACTTTTATTTAGTATCATTAGTATTAAGTATCATTAGTAATAAGTACAAAATTGTCAAACTATTTCACAAAAAAAAAAAATTTACTCTTTTAAAAAATCCTCTCAGCTTAATCAGCCGCCCATAGGAAAGACGACGTCAATACGTGTGGAGCTGACTAAGCTGCGGGTTTCCTCACGATGTTTTCCTTCACCGTTATGAGCTCGTGTTAAAGCGCATATAAATTTTTCAAAACAAAAAATCCAGTGATGCCCGGCCGGGATTCGAACCCACGACCTTCGGATTGAAAGTTGAGGCACAACCCCATTCGACCAACACGGTTTCAAAAAGTATGTAAGCAGTATATCAGTCATGTAGTACCCATAACACAAGCTCTGCTTACTTTGGGGCTAGATGATGCTGTGTGGAAAGTCCAGCATTATTTATTTTTTATTTATTTTTACCTCATTCAAAGGCTGCAGCAACATAGAAGTCAAACCCGGCTGATCGTACAAAGAGTTTCGTATCGGCATGACACTTTGAATTGGTGTTACCAACGGGGGTGTTTGGGGTGAAGGGGATATAGGTGCTGTGTGGCTAGGAGGGTAGTTAGGGGTAGGAGGGTAGTTACTGTTGACGGGGATGATGGTGGGAAGAGAAGCGGGGAGCGGAGGCTGCATGTGGGATGGCAGGATCGCTGGCGATTTCGCGTTGTCTCGAGCTGAAAGAAGGAAAAGGAAAATTATGAAAAATAAATGCTATTTTATTGTAAACTTTAACAAAACATATCCTTTAACAGAAATAGGGACAGTTTTTCACCATTACCAAACAGATTAATAATTGACCAAAGTATTATAAAAAAATAGTAGAAAATAGCAAGAAGAGAAGAGTAACAAAACGCAAAACTAAAACAATATACCACAGCAAGTTCCTATGAGCTTGTGGACAACTCTAAATTGTTTAACAGGAACAGATTTTCTAAGCTTATACTGATATGTCTACAGGCTTCTTTTACCTAAAGCCCTGAAAAATATACAGCTGAATATGAACAGTGGGCTGAGTTACCTTCAGGGAAGAGTTCATCCTTCAGGGAGGGCAAAAACTCCCCAATCTTGTTCCACGTGATGTACCAGAGATCGTTATAACCATCGCCATTGCTGAATATCTGAATCAAACAATTTTAATGACTACGGCCTGTTTCTCGAACGCAAATCATCTTCAAAATTAACTAATCATTGGTCATATCTGTCATTCGAACAATGAGGACCGAGTATTCCAAGTTTAATTTGTTTGTCGATTTGAAAAGCGTTCGAGAAACCGACCGTTAGGTGCTTTTATCTAGGAGGCATGTACAGTTCGCCCAACGGATCTAGGCATTCGTGAAGTTAGCCGTTTGTCTACGCAGAACACAATTTTGTATAAAAAAGCGGTCACTGCGCAGACAAACGGCTAACTTCACGAATGCCTAGATCCGTTAGGTACACTGTATTCTTATTTCTTGGCAGTTCTTGAATTGCATGTCGATTTCGGCATAGAGAAACGAATCTGAAATGGCGGCGCTTATCATGTTCTCTCGCTTGCACATTATAATTAACAAGCGAGAGAACATGGTACAAAATACAAATAAGTTTATTGCCAAAAAGAGACACATAGTACAGAGTTAATAAAAATAGTCGGCAGTTGGACTAGACTCAGCGCTAATCTACGCACATTTAAAGTGCTGGTTTTCAGTTTATACCTGTTTTTGTCACAGTAAAGTTTATCTTATCTTATGTTATCTTACCCTGACAGAGTCCATCACGAGCAGCATGTTCTTGAGCGACTCGAGCGCCGCCTCCGGCAGCGGGTCCTCGGCCGGCGCCGACACCAGCGCTCGCACCACGCCCAGCACTCGCACCCAGAGGGAAGGGAACGTCGCGCGGGGGGATAGCGCCGACAGATGCTGGAGGAACACCTGTGGAGAATGTCAATGTCAAATATCATTTTGGGTAGGTCTGTGATAAGGAAGTAAATAGATAAGTTTTGGATTCTTACACGTATCAGATGTGAGACAAAGTGTCTGATAATTGAATCAGTTATACGTGACGATAAGTATAATTAAGTAGATTAATAATAGCACGTAAGTTCAAATATATAAGATGTGTATTGGTTTAGAATAGTGGTCAATTGGTACTACTTAATATAGAGGAATTATAGAATAACAACATTCAAGATGTAGCTCTGTAGTTTGATTCCTGCACCACCTCCCAGCTATATTACAGGTCAATCACTTTTCGATCTAATGTACTATAAGTGAGACTAAAAGAAATTTCGTGCATTTATTCAGAAGGACAACTGGGCCACGCAGGGTGTCACGCGGCGCGTCTGACGTGGCTATTCTAAGCGTGTTCGACGTTTTCTCCGTTTAAAGAGAGGTGGAGCAGCGGCCCCTGTCATTGAATCTTCTTCTTTACGTGTCATCAGTTCTTTCAAACCAGTGTGGTGAAAGGATTATAAGGGCGCCTCAAAGAGGCTCCTTTCGTGCACTTGACACAATGTTTTTCGAACTTTTTAGGTTCTACGACATGCCGGTTTTCCTTCACCGTTTGAGAGTACCAGTACTCTATGCCAGCATAGTGAACATAATTTTTTGGTTTGGAATATTTTTGGTCCTAGGTTAGGATCGTGTTTTAACGCTGATCTCATCGACTGAATACAATGTAGCTCGTAGTAAGAAGCATACGAATATTCATCAAACAAACGAGAAAACGAACTCGAACCCCTGGTATGGATAAAGTTACTCACTTTGCACATAATGGTATTAGCCCGAGCGGTTGCGTCTGCGCGACGTGGCAACTGCTCCAACAGTGGGAACAGCACGGTGTGGAAGCACGCCTCCCAGCTGCCGCCGCCCATGGCTGACAGTCCCGGCGCTAACAAGGCGCGCTGGAGGTACGCTATAGCACTGTTTGCGACCTGCATACAAAAAAGTACGTGAGTGTCGTGGAGCAATCGGTTGGAACGAAGTGTCTTTGACATTTGGCATTTGTCAAATGTTACTGTATTGTAAATAAACAATAGACATCTTCCGTACTAACAATCTAACAATCTATGGACTGTGTGTCTGCGCGTCTCGTGATGCAAAAATCGCATTTTCGTCTAGCCCCCATCCGATACCGTCCGTCTGGGGCAGGCTTACGCCGATGAGGCGTAGTTTACTGATAGCAAATCAAAAATTGAATCCTTCAAACCGACGATAAATTTAGATATTTAGTTTATAAATTCTTTGTAAATGTTATAAGAATTTTAAAGTTTGCATTGTAATTCTACCTGTTTCCGGCGGTCGGTACAGAACTGTGCGATCCCTTGAAGTAGCGGCATCCACGCCACTTCCCATAAGTCATATTCCTCTGCACCTAAATATGGAGAATTCAGTTAATATTCAGAATCCATATCCATACTTCCATACTAATATTATAAATGTGAAAGTAACTCTGTCTGTCTGTCTGTTTGTTACGCTTTCACGTCCAAACCGCTGAACAGATTGAGCTGAAATTTGGCATAGTTAAAGGTTGTATCCCAGGGAAGGACATAGGCTACTTTTTATCCTGAAAAAATTAAAAAGTCCCGAGGGACCGCGGGTCACACCGCGGGAGCGCATTTAGTAATTTTATATTTGCGTAACGTGGTACAGAGAATATTACATTATGTGTAAGAGAACTGTGAGTGTGTAGGTATTTATTTATTTATTTATTTATTTATTTAGGCAACACCAACAGCATACATAATTCACATTATTATTAACATTTTATGAGTCTATGATAGCTGGAAATATAAGGCTTCAAACGGTTGGTATTACTCGGATCAAATTGACAACATTTTAGAGAAAAGAACATAGAAGAAAGCGCGCGTGGTCGTGCTTGCTTTGTCGTTCTTGATAGATCGTCGAAGTTAAGCAACGTTCGAAACGGTCTGTGAGTGGATGGGTGACCGCCAGTGGCATTTACATCTGAGCGCTTCCGTGCTTCGGAGGGCACGTTAAATTGTCGGTCCCGGCTATTTAAGTCGTTAGCCATGACGGAGGCCTTAAGGCGGCCTAAAAACTCCGACACCAGAGTTGGCCACTGACTCATACGAACTTACTTACTTTTTAAGAGAATGACCAGTTATAGGTAGGTAAAAGTTGGGGTACCTACATTTGACCTGGGTCTTATATATCTAAAAGGTTTGTAAAGTGTAAATATCGTGGTAGGTAGAAATATTATGTGGTCTCTGCTTAACTCTAGTTACGGGAAGAATCTTAAATGCCTGATGAGTTGAGAGATTTTTCAGGTCATGCTTAATTTCGTATTGAAGAAGTTTTTTTGTATATTTTTACCTTCTTGGTCAGCCTCGTCCCGCCACCACTTGAAGATTTGCGCTGCGCGACTGTGTAGCGTGTGCATCAGATCTAGGAGCTGTTACAACAAAAATATGGAGCTGTTACAACCAGGGATTGGATAAACCATTCATAACTGTTAACCAAAGGGTTACCAATAGAAGCGGTTAACCCAATCATTTCGCTTACCGAAATGAAACTGATATTTGTCCCGGGTCTGGGTGTTTCTATTATAATATGTATGTATTTACAAACAAAAAGTACATAAGTAGTTTATCAGTCATCTAGTACCCATAACACAAGCTCTGCTTACTTTGGGGCTAGATGATGCTGTGTGGAAAGTCCAGCATTATTTATTTATTTATCTAACCTGTATGCTGACCATATGGTATTGGTCCAAGGTATCCATCTCCTCATCACTAGATTCGTCTTGGCCACGACGTCGCACTGAGCTAGGCCGCGACTTGCGACCTTCTCTTGATTTGCTCGACTTTTTACCTAAAAATCCCACTCAAATAATAAAGCTGAAAGTTTGTGAGTTTGTTTAGATGTTTGTATGTTTGTGTAAGGATCAGGCTCAAACGACGAAACAGTTTACAATAAAATTTGGTAAGGTGAAAAGTATAAATCTAGAATAGCATGTAGGCTACTTTTTATCCCGAAAAACGTTCCTGAAAACCAAAAAATATGTAAAAGCACAACGGGAATATTGCATAAAAACTTTAGCAGTACTCTGTTTGACACAAAGAGCACTGCTCTAAGGTTGACAACCAATAACTTTTGCCTTTCAAAATGACGATGTCATTTCGTTCTACTATGTTTTGAACAATTTTAAAGACAGCAAACCCAAAAATGAATTTGTTGGATTGGAACAAGGTAGTTCTACGAGTATATCTAAAGTTTGTATGATCTCGCCCGTGTTCACTAGTAATAAAATAACTTATTACGGTTCTTTTCACATAAATAAGGAATAAATATCTCAGGGGAAGTTTGAAAGTAGCGCCAGTGACTGACAAATTGAGAAGTGGAAGGTTGGCGTGGTATGGGCATGTCATGAGGAGGGATGAGAGTCATATAATGTGTTGTTGAGAGATGTGTCTCTCCAGCCTCAAAGGTTTGCTGGAAGAAAACTCTTTGTAGGGTTAAGCTCGCCTTTGTACATGTCCTTTTTTATGTTATTATCTTGTGTGTCTATTTGTACGATAAAGAACTAAGAATTAAGTTTATCTTACCAGCATGTAACGTAGCCCTCGCGAAGATTCTCACAGCCCTAACAGCGGCTCGACAATTATGGGGGGTAACGTGCGCCACGTCCCGCACCACTAAGGCCAGCGCCTCACAGCACCGGACCAACGCCTCCGCTCTGTGTGGCCGGAGCCTAATGTCACCGAACTCGCTGCTGTCTAGACCGGGGGTGGTGTCGTTTTTTACCTGTGATTTAGGAGTTAGTTAGTTAGGGAGGGCTATACCCAGCAGTGGGTGAAATCGGGCTGTGGATGATGAGTGAATGAATGAATTAATGAAACGAATGAAAACACCACATAAATAAAACACGTTCGAAATTAGTACAATGGGCGGCCTTATCGCTGAAAGCGATTTCTTCCAGGCAACCTTTGGATGGTAAATAAACCAAAGAAGCATACTAAAAAGACGGTGTGCACAGAAGTTTCATTTATAGGGAAACAAAGCTGGAAAAAGTATTTAAATAATCCTAATACTGTCATTAATGATATAAAAAAGCAATATACTATTATATAAATAATAAATACCTACTAAAATGAATACTTATGAAATGCTAAAAAGAAGAAACTAAAAATTAAGACAACTGCTGAAGATAGTGCTGCTTCAATTTCAATTTAAAAGAGTGTATTAATAGAGCTTTCCTTATATCCACAGGAAGCGCATGATGATGATGATGATGATGATGAGGAGTTAAAAAATACCAATTAACGTAATATTATCTCGTACTAAATTACACTAACATACATTTCTTGACCTATAAATGAGTGTAAGATCTCGTGTTTCTTGGAAACGAAACAGAATAGAAATAAAATAGAAAGTTGATTTAGCTAAGTGAGGAAAGAAAAAAATATTTTTCTTTTTAAAAATAAAGAAATCATTCTTGGCCAATTGTTTTTTCCAACGAAACTATAACATACTACTTAAATTAAGCACAACGGATCTTTAGCTCTCTGAAGTTAGGTGCAATAGATTATTGCGCAGGTTTGGTAGAGTAAGCGAGACAGCACGATTTTCACGCGTCATCAAAAATGGGTTCTGCGTAGCTACTTCAGAGAGCTAAAGAACGATTGTGCGTATTGTACACAGTTCGCCCAACGGAACTAGGCATTCGTGAAGTTAGCCGTTTGTCTGCGCAGTGAACGCTTTTTCATACAAAATTGTGTTCTGCGAAGACAAACGGCTAACTTCACGAATGCCTAGATCCGTTGGGCGAACTGTACGTATAGTAAGTCAGGGTACATTTTTTATGAATGAAAACTTAAAAACTTAGGCCTTTACATCTATATTAGAAGATTTATACAGCGTCAGGAGGCAATCCCTGCCTACACATAACAGGACGCTGTAGTGCCTGGGACATTGTTTGAGATGGTATAGGCCCAGTACCTAAACCATCCTCTCAGCTTAATCAGCCGCCCACAGGAAAGACGACGTCAATACGTGCGGAGCTGACTAAGCTGCGGGTTTCCTCACGATGTTTTCCTTCACCGTTAAGAAGCTCGTGTTAAAGCGCATATAAATTTTACGAAACGAAAAATCCATTGATGCACGGCCGGGATTCGAACCCACGACCTTCGGATTGAAAGTCGAGGCACAACCCCATTCGACTAACACGGCTCTTATCATCTCATATCATTATGAATGTATCTCACCATAATCCAGCCCTGTGTTTGGGGTGAATGAGACAGCTCGCTTTCCGAAGAAGCACTAGTCGGCCTTCTCTCGCTATCATCTTCCGAACCCTCCGAGCGACTCGATGCTATAAATAATAATAAATAATAATAATAATGCTGGACATTTTCACACAGCATCTAAGCAAAGTTGTACTATGGGAACCAGATAACTGATATACTATTTGTTTGTAAATACATACATATTATACATAGAAACACCCAGACCCGAGAAATATCTGTAGGTCATACAAACATTTGTCCCGCGGCGGGGATCGAACCTGCAACCTTCTGCGTCGCAGGCGGACCTTCGCCCACTGCGCCACAGAGGTCGTCAAATGAATAACATTACATTTTAAAAGAAAAGCAAACCAGGCTTTCAAATGTAAGGCTTTTTAATAATTTCAGATATTAACATAAAAGAGCCTGTCATGGAACCGTTTCTATGTAAAAATGACTATAACCAACTAAAAGCGAGTCGTGAGGAAACCAGTTAGTGTTCTTATAGGCTGCGATGGGCTTGCAACCTGTCACGTATGGAATACTAGCTTCTGCAAGATGTGGGCATGTATCAAATATGTGTTTGGACATGCCTCTGACTACCCCCCTCAGACATCATCAAAGTATCTGGAATAAGTAACATAAAAAGATCTGAGAGAATGTCTACCGCACCTTGGGGATACAGTCGTGAACCTGTTAACCTGTTTTACCAACAAAAAGCAGTACATATAATGGTTTAAGTTAAAGTTTATACTAACTGCTAGCTAAAGCACTTTGTGGCCGCATAGTGGGCCAAGCGCCGGCGCCCGCGGCACACAGCAAAGAGAACACCACGTCCCACTCGGCTGCAGAATGTATGTTCTGTGCTGATGTCTTCACTAGCTCGTATACACCACACGATATCTGCAAAAGATTCGTTGGAAAATTACTGTGAATAAAATGCAATGATCAAGCATACATGGAAAGGAACGTTTTATAGCAACTAACAGTCATCTTTTGTTTTTCTTCAAGATATTTTAACTTGTTTGTGAATCCTCAAGTAGTTTTGACTTAAAATTTCGTCTTAAAGAGTACAGTGCGACAAACTTATCTGGACCGGTGGCCAAAAGAGAAACTAACGAATTATACTGTAAAATGTATTTTTCTGCCAACATCAAATGCAAAACAGCGCCTCTCTCACTGGTCCAGATAAGTTTGTGGCACTGTAACCTAGCAGACACACACTTGACTCTAACAAAATTAAGATTAATAATTTAATACCTCTTTGCCATAGAAAAATTAACATTTGAGTTACAGCAAGGGTAGCCTACGAATAAAATAACATACAAAACACACGACGGGGATTAAACTCTTATCCATCTTAACTCAAAAGTCTATACTCTATTCTACCGTAGAGATACCTCCCCATCTCTACGGTATCCCCATCCCTGCTCAGTAGAGTAGTTTAGCAGCACTTATATCTACTCACCACCACAGCTTGTTGATAGACCAGCTTGTACGGAAGCGCAAACAGCGCTGCCAAGTGCTGCAGCGCTTGCGGTGCGCACTGGTGGCAGCGCAGCAGACGCGCCGCGGTGCGCAGTAGCGCAGTCAGCGCTCGGGTGAGACAGGCGGGGCTTCGGGTAGCGGCCCAGAGGGTGACGCGTTGCATGTGCGGGCCGGCTTCGTCCCATACGGTTGATAGACGGTCTCTGGTGAATAAAAAGATTCTATTTTTATTTTTGTTGACAGAAAAAATCTCTATAATCTATCATCTCTATGAAATAAATAAAATAAATATATCATGGAGGGCGTGAAATAAGGGTTGAAAGTTTGTATGGGGAGTTGGTAGTTCCAGTTAAAGGCAATAGATGGCGTTGCTGATTCTTGCAGATTTCAGTTCTATTTAGATGTTTTCAAGTATGTTATTTTGCTGACGAAGTCGCGGGTACCAGCTAGTTGACTATACAGGGTGAAAAAAGACGTCTACCGAAGCCGAAAGGGGTAGGTGCAGCATCCCAAAACACAACCAAATCCAAAAGGATTTTCTGAAAAAATCATTATATCCGGAGAAAACAGCGTTTGAAGATTACTGTTTGCGTATGTACTGGGCGCGTTGTTTTACGTAGATTGCTGGATTTTGAGTTTTAACTGTTTTTTTTCTTTTATGCATGAAATTATTAGGTAGGTATGGTCTTTTAATGTTGTACTAGTAGAAGTTAACCGGAAATAACATAAAATTACGTCGCTAAGTAAAAAAATTGTTTTTTTTTTCGCTAAAGATGTTCAGAATCATGGTGTGATTGCAACGCCTCAGTTTTCGGTAGCAGTCTTTTTACCCCTGTATTTATACATACGCTCGTACGTGATTATGGCGTTGTAATAGATCTTTCTTTGAAACTTTTGAACTAATAGGTATCTTGTGCACTATATCTAGGGTAATCAATCAATCTAGGGTATCAAGCCTATTCCATCTCAAACAATGTCCCAGGCACTACAGCGTCCCGTTAAGTGTAGGCATGGATTGCCTCCTGACGCTGTATAAATCATCTAATATAGATGTAAAGGCCTAAGTTTTCTTGCTGATCAAATATGTTATCTTTATTTCTAACCTGTTTTGAATCAATGTCTGTCCGAGTAACTCCAGGAAGAATATCGTGATGTCTTCCAACTGAGGGTTCAATTGTACACTCTCAGAATCTGGAGGTGTTCCAACGTTGATCATAGCTCTTATAAGCTCCTGTGGATGAAGATGCATTGTTACAATTGAAACAACAACAGCTTAGTAGTTAGCCACTAGCGGTCATCCATCCATTTGTGACCGCGCAGAACGTCTGACGATATATCAAGAATGACTTAGCAAGTTACCCAACATGTTGGATCCAAGCTAACGTGGCCAAACGTATTGACCACCCCTCAGATTTCTTCAAAGGATTGTTGATAAATTGATATTGAATTTCAATTCAATTTATTTCTTCAATATAGTCTTTCATTTTATACTAACTTAATTCAGGAATTGGGTTCAAAAAATATATTAAAAAATATTTATGTAATGATTTTTTTTTGTTTTGTAATAAAATAATATAAAGGCTATCCTTTCAATTTATTGTTGCTTCTTGTATAACTTAGCCCACTCGTGATGTAGCTGCGCTGTGATTGGTGGAACGTCTGTTCTCCTTGAAAATCATTATGCAACAATTCTAAAAAATCAATAAATGATAAATTTTGAAGTGAAAACTTAAAAGGGCTTAGGAATTAAATTGATACGGTCAAACGTCTATTTACAATCTAAAAATGAGGCCCTATCAGTTTACGTAGTTTAAAAATGAAAGACCCTATATACATCACACATTATAAATAAAAATTAGGGCAAATAAAATATAACAGAGCAAAACATTTACAATGGACCCTTCACTAGGTAGATCCTGTATCGGATATCGGTACCGCCCTTAATGTCCCCTTAACCGTTGTAGCTACAGGAAAACGTTCTTAGGAGACCTTCCTTATCTTATTGAGATACTTTGAACAGCAGTCACAGATTTTGAAAAAAAAACAGTCGGATAAAAAAAATCTAAAATAATTGTTATACCAATCGATTCTGTTTCTGATACCTATTTTGAACTGCATTCACAGATTTTGGAAAAAAAAAGGTGCTTGGCTAAGTTACCTGCAAACTCTCGACTTGCAGGAACTTAGTCTCCGTGATGAGCAGACCGGGTAAGTTGCATTTGGCGACGCATTCCGTCGCCGCGTCTATCAGGGCCCTTTCGTGCGGAGTGGGGGCTCGGATACCTGCGAGTTTATATTAGATAGATAGATAGTTTATATTAGATAGATTGATAGTTTATATTAGATAGATAGATAGTTTATATTAGATAGATAGATATTTTGTATTAGATAGATAGATAGTTTATATTAGATAGATAGATAGTTTATATTAGATAGATAGATAGTTTATATTAGATAGATATATATTTTGTATTAGATAGATAGATAGTTTATATTAGATAGATAGATATTTTTATTCAGTAAACAATCAATACATATTCAGGTAGGAAGTGTCTTTAAACTAAAATAAGTTTGACTAGACACTAGTTCTCTATCTAACATAACTACACAACAAACTAAAAATAAAGTACATAGGTATGGTGCACAAAGATGACATGAGTGAACACAATGATTTGAGTATAACACAAAAACAATAACAGAATAGTAATATTATAAACAATATATGTATACATTAAAGTCCAGGATAATATAAATAAATAAATAATACTGGACTTTTCACACAGCATCATCTAGCCCCAAAGTAAGCAGAGCTTGTGTTATGGGTACTAGATGACTGATAAACTATTTATATACTTTTTGTTTGTAAATACATACATATTATACATAGAAACACCCAGACCCGAGATAAATAATTGCAGATCATACAAACATTTATCCCGCGGCGGGGATCGAGCCCGCAACCTTCTGCGTGCCAAGCGGGCTTTCACCCACTGCGCCTCAGAGGTCGTCAAAATTAAGTTACACCTTTAACACCAATAACGGGATATTAACCATAATGAAATATTTATGATCATGATGTATTTTACAATCGGTCAACTTAAGAAATCAAATCATATTAAAAATCCCGTTCTAAGTATTAAAAGTGTTCCCCATGATAGTTTAATATTATTTTAATATTATTTAATTTATAGGGTTATGTTGTAACTATCTTGTTATGTTGCGGGGGACCGAGATGTCTGGAGGGAGTGGGGGGAGGCCTTTGCCCAGCAGTGGGACTCTCATGGCTGATAATAATAATAATAATACTAAGTTACCAGTCTCTCCAAGTGCGATATAGGAGTATATGCTGGACAGCAAGCCCGCGTCGTTCCCGCGCGGCTCCCGGGCCAGCGAGACCCGACCCGTCGGCGAGAGGTAGTCTTCCACTTCTATTAATGTCTGTTAACGTAAGAATATAATTTTTTTATTGCACACCATAAAAAAAAACAAAGATCAATTTCACGGAACGTTTTCATCGCGGATACGCATCCGCCGAAGTATGAATCAAGTTGTGCCAGCGCTTTATTCGTCTATGGTTACCTAAACTTTTTGTTTATGATGAATGGGTCGGCTCTTGACCTAGAGATTTACACAGGCAAGAATGAGGTCTACGATGGAGCGAGCCTACCCAGAAGGTGCGAATTAACTCACTTCTTAAAAACAGGGTCGTAAAACAAATTTCTACATATCTACCCACTTGATATACCTACCTACACTACACACACAATTACCTACTTATCCCACACTAGCTGCGCTCCCGCGGTGTGACCCGCGGTCCCTCGGGATTTTTTCGTTTTTTCGGGATAAAAAGTAGCCTATGTCCTTCCCTGGGATACAACCTTTAACTATGCCAAATTTCAGCTTAATCTGTTCAGCGGTTTGGGCGTGAAAGCGTAACAAACAGACAGACAGACAGAGTTACATTCACATTTATAATAGTATATGGATTAGTATGGATATGGATTTTCTTGTGTACTTTGTATTTTGTTTGTTGAAAAAATGTATTTTCTTTCTAATTTAAATCCAACTCTTCTGGTTTAATGGATCACCTTGGGAAGCAGCAGTCCTATGTACAGCGTGTTCACAATCTCGAGCAGATGTCGCCAGGCGGCGCGCAGGCCGTGCGCGTGTCGGGCCGCCACCGCGCACGCGCGGCGCAGCGCCGCCTGCGCCTTCGTCGACTGGCCCAGGGACACGCCTGGAACACACGACCATCAGCTTTAATGTCTAACTTGAAATCCATTCCCAGTTGTCATCCCAATAGAGCTCAACCAATCACATAATAGGAAAAATTACAATTGAAGTCCAGAATGAGTTTCAAATGTCAAAATGAAACCCATGTCCATTGCCAGTTGAATTACACAATAAGGCCCCATATCGGGTTCCGTTGTAAAAAAAACATTTACAACCGATTTATAAGATTTATTTACACGAAACAATAATCATAAAAATACATAAGTAGTTACATAATTTAACTAAACTAAAGATAAAAAAAAAGATAAAAAACAGTGTTCAAATCACCGATATATAAGAGGTAGGTATGTTTTCCGATTATTCGAAGACGCATGGGCCTTGATTATGAATCAAGGCCCATACATAAAGCATCCATATCTGACCTTGCACACAAGCTAATACCATTATGTGCAAGGTCAGATAATTAACTGATATAGGGCTTTGATTCATAATACAGCGGAATGCATTCGGTTCAGAATCGACCGACAGCAACCAATCACAGCGCAAGAAACGTCAAATACGGATCAATTCCTGCACTGTGATTGGTTGTTGACGGTCGATTCCGAACCGAATGCATTCCGCTGTTTGAAAGGGTAACAGGTGGTCCCGTGACCCGTTGTACATTGTATTACTCAGGGATTGATTGATAGGTACTTTTCTCGCAAAACATTAAAGTTGGTTCTCTTTTTCGTTTTTAAAATGTAATTTTTACCCATGCCGACGTCCCGAGGTGCGTGACTAGTGACTACACACTGTATAAGCTCGCGCATCGATCGGTAAACGCACTGTCAGCACTATTAACGCGTTCAGATGTTACATCACATACCTATAGCAATATAAGCGGCGTGTGGAGGCGCCAGCAATCCGGTGAATTTACACAACGTCAGCGTCAGTGAGTCGAGTGTCAGCGCATCGGTCGGTAAGCGCGCTGTCAGCGCTGCAGCGCGTTCTAAGCCTTGCAGCGCTGTTAACGCTGGACTGTCCCGTGTGTCGCCGCGTTCTACTTCCTCTATGGTCGGCGGGGCGGCGCGTTCAAAGGCTGCTGATAATGCTGACACCTGGTAAATCACATTTTACATGTCATGTAAAATTACTACATTATAATTACGAGGCCATGTCTACTGCATGTGGGGAGACCAGTGGGCCAAACTGACCACGGAGTGGTTCCCAGATACGTTGCGACGCCGCGGAAGACCGCGAACAAGATGGAAGGACGAACTCGCCAAATTCCGTGCCGACTGGACCACAATAGCACAGGAGAGCGATGTATGTAAAGAGTGGGGGGAGGTTTTTGCCCAGCAGTGGGAAATCGAGGGCTTTTAATAATAATAATGATATAATTATGAGAAATACCGCGTTGTTTTTTTATACGTCAAATCCCTTGAAACCCCCAATAGCTTGGTTTATTAACTAGCTGCAACCCGAGTTACCCTCGTTCCCACGGGAACTCGCCACTTTATAGAGATAAAAACCATGTGTAAATTCATGATTATAGCATCTGTGTTCATTTAGGTATGAGCCACTTACATAACAAATTTCTTCAAAATCTTTTCAGCCGTTTCAGTAAAAAGAAGTAATAAACACACAGACAGACCGACTAACTACCGAATTTCTAATATTTCAAAGAACTAGCGACATGACTGACAAGAAGATGAAGAAGTATGATTTATACGAATAATATTATAACTGGTATTCAAATGAGGTTGTGCCTCCGAAAGTCGTAGGTTCGAAACCCATCAATGAATTTTTCGTTTAGTAAAATTTATATGCACTTTAACACGAGCATTTAACGGTGAAGGAAAACATCGTGAGAAAACCCGCAGCTTAGTCAGCTCCACACGTAACGACGTCGTCTTTCCTGTGGGCGGCTGATTAAGCTGAGAGGATGGTTTAGGTGCTGGGCAAGCCTATTCCATCTCAAACAATGTCCCAGGCACTACAGCGTCCCGTTAAGTGAAGGCATAGATTTCCTCCTGACGCTGTATAAATCCTCTAATATAGATGTAAAGGCCTAAGTTTTTTTATATTTGAGTCCTTTCGACCACCCTCTGAGGGGAAAATCTAAATGGTAGTCACGGGCTGGATTAAAATAAAATCAGACGGTGGAGAGGATACAAAATAACTAGCAATAAACATAAAGGCAGTGCCACACAACCAGCGTCACTCACCACAGGCGGGCAGGCGAGCGCGAACAGTCGGGCGTGGTGCGGGTGCTGAGGTGGCGGCACGCGGTACCTGCCGCTCGCAGTGGCGCCACGCCTCTGTAGCACGCGCCACAGGTATGCGTCGCGGACGGGCCCCACCCTTTCCGCTGGCATCACCATCTCTTCGTCTCTGGATAATCGTAATGTTTTAGACTTAGAACACTTTCCGTCTTATTACAAGAAAATGAACCGAGTTTAGACTAAGACTAACTAAACAACTGAAAAAAAAATCTGTCCCTAGAAACATAGAACGCTTTTTGTGGTAACAGTTTTGTTTTGACATGTGTCAACATGAGGTACAACTAAGGTTTAACGTTTTTGTAATAAGCAGCTTTAAGTTTCATCATCTAAGCGCTCGTGGTCTAAGCAACGTTCGAAACGGTCTGTAAGTAAATGGGTGACCACCAGTGGCATCCTTACTATCCTTATCCTTACTAATATTATAAATGTGAAAGTAACTCTGTCTGTCTGTTTGTTTGTTACATTTTCACGCCCAAACCGCTGAACAGATTCAGCTGAAATTTGGCATGGATAAAGATTATATACCCAAGGGACGGACATAGACTACTTTTTTTCTTTAAATAATCATAAGGGTGCGTGAAAATAAGGGTTACAAGTTTGTATGGAGAAAGAGTTGAGCGACGCTGGGCGAGGTCATAAAGGTGAAGGGTGACCGCCACTTTTTGCTCTTTGTTTTTGTTTTTTTTCTTTAATCTTTTGTAAAGAAATGTATTACTAAAAATAAAAGGCTTCTTTCACGATTTCTCTAACTCTCTGGTTGGTTTCGGATTTTGCCATCACCGCAATCAAAAAACTACCTGTAGAGTAGACCATTCTTACCAAACGCATTTCTACCCTGTAGACCATTCTTACCAAACGCATTTCTACCCTGTAGACCATTCTTACCAAACGCATTTCTACTCTGTAGACAATTCATACCAAACATATTTCTACCCTGTAGATCATTCTTACCAAACACATTTCTACCCTGTAGACCATTCTGACCAAACGCATTTCTACCCTGTAGACCATTCTTACCAAACGCATTTCTACCCTGTAGACCATTCTTACCAAACGCATTTCTACTCTGTAGACAATTCTTACCAAACATATTTCTACCCTGTAGACCATTCTTACCAAACACAGTTCTTTTTAACTTGTATACTAACTTGATAGAATGGAAGACTTGTTCTAACATCGCTTGCTCAAAGTCCCCAGAGCCGTTGCAACCGCGCAAGTTCTTAACAAAGTCCTCAACTGTCATCGGCACGTTCAACTTCTTAGCGTTGTGGTTGTGTTGGTCCATGTTTAACATTATAACAGCGTAGGCGAGGCGGAACGCCGCGTCGGTGTTCGCGAATGGCTCGCCATTTGTCGACTGTAATGATATAAAATATTATAAAACAAATATACAGGGTGTAAAAAGACGTCTACCGAAGCCGAAAGGGGTAGATACAGCATCCCTACACACAACTAAATCCAAAAGGATTTTCCGAAAAAAACATTATATCCGGAGAAAACAGCGTTTGAAGATTACTGTTTGCGTGTGTACTGGGCACGTTTTTATACGTAGATTGCTGGATTTTGAGTTTTAATTGTTTTTTTCTTTTATAAATGAAATTATTAGGTAGGTGTGGTCTTATTATTTTGTCCTAGTAGTAAATAACCGAAAATAACATCAAATGACGTAGCTAAGTAAATTTTTTTTCGATTTTTTTTCGCTAAATATGTTTAGAATCATGGTCTGATTGCAACCCATCAGTTTTCGGTAGTGGTCTTTTTACACCCTGTATATTCATATTCATTTATTCATTTCGCGATACATGGGTAAACTTAGGTCTAAAACAGAAATATTTAAATTTAAAGAACCACCATGATCAGCTTAAAGCATGCAAAATGTCACACAGTAAAATGTCTATTAAATTAGGTATTTATAGAGTCTTTCTTTTTAAACTACACAAACTGACAGGGCCTCATTTTTGGGTTGTAAACAGACGATTGAACGTATCAATTTCATTCCTAAGCCCATTTAAGTTTTCACTTCAAAATTTATATTTGCATGCATTTCATGTATATAGAATGCATTTTTTCATTACTATAGTAACGAAAATTGTTTTACAGTGATTTTTTATGGACAGAGACAAATCTTTACATTTTACTAAAATTTTGGTATCATCATGACCACTGTCAAAAAGCATTTATTCAGTGGGACCACTGGGATCATTTTGAATTTCAGAACATCAAAACTTAGACTTCCGTTGATGGCTATGAAAAATACATTTTTAGACAAGCTTCTGACTACCACCTTTGACATTTAAAAGGATCTTTTTCTTCTTCTTATCGTTTCACTAGTTCTTTCGAACCAGTGTGGTAAAAGGATTTTTAAGTGCGCCTCAAAGAGGCTCTTTTCGTGCACTTGACATATGTTTTCGAACTTTTTAGGTTCTACGACATGCCGTTTTCCTTCACCGTTTGAGAGTACTGACAAAGTGCACATAAGTTTTTCGACAGAAAAACTCATTGGTGCACGACCGGGATTGAACCCACGACCTTACGATCGGAAGGCGGGGCCACTACCACTAGACCACCAGTGCTTCTTATTTTGGGAATACACTAGTGATTCGATAGCTCAGTAGTAAAAGTTCCAACACTTACATGCCAGCGTTCCGCGAATCGCTCCATAACCAGGAATATCAGAGGAGCTTCTCCGGGCAATCGGAAAGTCTCCAGATAAAGTCTCAACGCTTGGTCGATCCGTAAGCCGGTGTATTCGAAACTATCGGCAAAGGCTCCTAGTACACTCGGGCCGTCGTCCTCTTCACCTCGGGACGATCTCTTGCAGATGTATTCACCTGGAATAAAAAATAAAAAATAAAAATGCTGGACATTTTCACACAGCATCATCTAGCCCCAAACTAAGCAACGCTTATACTATAGGAACCAGATAACTGATATACTACTTATATACTTTTCGTTTGTAAATACATACATATTATACATAGAAACACCCAGACCTGCCCTCTTACCATGGCGATTGTCTAGGCACCGGAGAATAGATAAAAATGACAGTAATGACATTACAGTGTAGACAAAAGTAACTTTTATCCACATTCTACCCGTTTTATCTACACTCTAATGTCATTACTGTAATTTTTATCTATTCTCCGGTACCTAGAGAATCGCCATGGTAAGGGGGCAGAGACAAATATCTGTGAGAATAGACGAATAAAAGTAAATATCTTAGTTTTAGTCAAATGCCAAGGTATAAAACATGTATTTTACACCACACAAGCTATAAAACATGTATACACTTTTTTCACACCTAAAAAAAGATCTTGATATATTTTTTGCTTGTACGAAAGAGGTAGGTGTTTCAAAGTCGAAGGTATACAACTTGTATTTTGGTATAAACGTGGGGTTAGACCCTTTATTAACAGATATTATGGAGTAGAAGAATATAATCTTAATTGAAAAATACCAAATGAAAAGAATTCAGAAGGAATAAATATTAAAAACTCATTTTTAAATAGGCGATCTTATCGGTGAAGACCTTCCAAGAAGCGTCTAAGAAAATCTTGTTATCCCAACTTATCCAATTGTGTGAATTAAAATCGCGAGTACATTACGCACCTATCTCGCCTACTCTACATACGCATGCAATGTAAGGTACGCACAAACGATCTTTAGCTCTCTGAAGTTAGGTGCACTTAACGATTGCGCAGGTTTTGTAGAGTAAGCGAGATAGCGCGATGCAATAAACTAAGCGAGTGAGCGAGGCAGCTATACATGTCTTAAAAAATTGGTTCTGCGCAGCTACTTCAGAGAGCTAAAGATCGGTTGTGCGTACTGTAACACAGCTTGTTCTATAAATGCAACCTACCAATCATCATTACTTATTATACTTTTGTTGCCCTGATTCTTCACGGTATTGGTCGCGAAGGAACAGGAGTAGAATCACCTAGTTTTAAGACGTTTCAAAGTGATCCCAGCGGTCCTACTGAATAAATGCTTTTTGACTTTGACTTTGACTTTGACAGCTAGTTGTACATATTGTGTAAAACGTAAAAAAAACGTAAACAGGTTCACGACTGTATCCCCAAGGTGCGGTAGACATTCTCTCAGATCTTTTTATGTTACTTATTCCAGATCCTTTGAAGATGTCTAAAGGGGGTAGTCAGAGGCATGTCCAAACACATATTTGATACATGCCCACATCTTGCAGAAGTTAGTATTCCATACGTGACAGGTTGCAAGCTCATCGCCGCCTATATGAACACTAACTGGTTTCCTCACGATGTTTTCCTTCACCGTTTAGAGCACGTGTTAAAGCACATATAAATTTTACGAAACGCAAAATCCATTGGTGCACGGCCGGGATTCGAACCCACAACCTTCGGATTGAAAGTCGAGGTACAACCCCATTCGGTCAACACGGCTTTTTATATGATGTGGAGAAAATAAAACTTTATTCTATTCTAAATATCGCTCTGCTTACCAATCATTTTCTTATCCAAATCGGGGTTCTCCCGGAGGAATATCGCCACTTGATGCGGATCCAAGGGAGTCTTCAGAACACCGTGTTCCTGCAGGAACTCGATACCACGCTCTGGCTTTTGGTTGAACAGTTCCGTGCCTTGAGTTACCCACTGGGAACAAACTTTTAGCTGTAGTTATAATATTCGGGTGTATATTCGGAAACTGGAATTTTCACACAGCATCATCTAGTCCCAAAGTAAGCAGAGCTTGTGCTAAGGGTACTAGATGACTGATATACTACTTATATACTTTTTGTTTGTAAATACATACATATTTTACATAGAAACACCCAGACCCGAGACAAATATTTGTAGATCATACAAACATTGGTCCCGCCGCGGGGATCGAACCCGCAACCTTTTGCGTCGCAGGCGGGCCTTTGCCCACTACGATACAGAGGTCGTCAAATATTATAAATCTTTTTCACGACTAATGTCCAAAATACTACTAGAACTAATGACTTACAAGAATTTTGTCCATGATGATGCTGTGAGAAATGTCCAGCATGATTTATTTATGTGTGAGGTTTGTGTGTGTGTGTGTGTTGTTGGATATAGATGTAAATGAACCGCTTTGATACGTTTCAATCAATATCTAACCGTATTAATCCCCAATTGAACCGTTAGAAACGGTTAGAAACTCGCCTACAAAAGTACAAGAACTGTGTTTTACACTTCATTCAGGTGCAATTTTTGGTTCAAGTTCAGTTTCGTCAACGAATGCGAGAGTGTGTTTGGTATAATTGATTATTTAGATCGTTGGAAAACAATGAAAAAAATGACTATTTATTTACCAACATAGAATTTTTAACTGATCAATAGGGTTTTATAACTTAGGTAGGTAATACCTATGGTCGGACGGACCAATTAGAACTAAGTATAATCATTATCAGTATATCAAATATCAGTATATCACACATTCAAAAAATCTTTAGATAGTTTATAGGTACTCCGTTAAAGCCCAACCTCACTAAAATCAAGATAATGTAGTTACAATTTAAGAAAAACATAGTTATCAATACCACCTATTTTAGATATTTTTACGAGTTATAACAATGAGGAGATAAAAAAACTTAGGCCTTTACATCTATATTAGATGATTTATACAGCGTCAGGAGGCAACCTATGCCTACACTAAGCGGGATGTTGTAGTGCCTGGGACATTGTTTTGAGATGGAATAGGCTTGCCCAGTACCTAAACCATCCTCTCAGCTTAATCAGCCGCCCACAGGAAAGACGACGTCAATACGTGTGGAGCTGACTAAGTTGCGGGTTTCCTCACGATGTTTTCCTTCACCGTTAAGAGCTCGTGTTATAGCGCATATAAATTTTACGAAACGAAAAATCCATTGATGCACGGCCGGGATTCGAACCCACGACCTTCGGATTGAAAGTCGAGGCACAACCCCATTCGACCAACACGGCTCTTAGGCACGGCTTAATGAGGAGATACCTACTATAAAATGTGTATTATATACAAAATAACTCAAATAGCATAAGACAAATTTTAGTGGTTTAAAGTGCTATTATAAAACGCACTTTTTTGTATTTGATAAATAAATAAAAGAAAGAAAAAGACCAAAAATAGCGGTATAATTCGGTATTAAACTGCTTTTTTTGTTTCAAACTGATTGGTTTATTTGGTATCAAACCGGCCTTACATCTATATGTAGGACTGTCAAGACTAGTAAGCAGCAATATAATACTACATTATGGTACTAGTGTGTAACATTGGTGATTACCGCCGAGTTGTTTTAAGAGCCGAGCCGTTAGGCGAGGCTCTTAATAGAACCGAGGACGGTAATCATCAATACACACGTGTATCATACGACGTTTTTCAACACACTTGTGAATAAAACAACAATAAAAACTCATTTTCAACAGTGAAAACGAGTTGTGAAAAATGTTTCGCTATTGTGGCAAAAATGAATCAGTTTTCCTATGCGCGCGCATTGCGATCGGCCACAGACTATATTTCCGCGCCACGCATAGGGTTTGCGGCCTATTCTGCCACGTACAAAATGGGGAATTTAAAGTTTTCTTTTATTATAGAGAAAACAAAAGTTATATTTGAGTGAAAGTTTTATTTATTAAACACGTACGAGTTAAAATTATCTATTTAAATAAGAAGTTGCATGAAATGAGCAAGCAATAGGAACATTAATTTATTTGTTCTATTGAACCCGATCTTTTTTCTGAATAAAAACTTTTTTAAGAACAAAGCAACTCAACCAACAAAATTAAAAAAAAAATCTATTACTCACTAGTGAGTTATAGTAATGAAAAAGTCACAGTTTGATTATGGGTGTCATTATGTGCCTAATTGCGGTGACCATAGAGCCACTTTATGAGCAAGTGTGTTGAAAAAGAATTTACCTTCTTCATATTCTTGATATTATCAAGCTCGGCTTCGGTCGGCATGTCTGCGGTGGGCTTGTGTCGCGCCTGTCGCCCGCCAGAAATGTATTGGCTAATATCGTGCGTCACGTGGTCGCTCACCACGGAACTATCGTCCATACCACCTGGGAATACAGTTTACATTTGGATAATAGATATCTTTAAAGGCGCTGCACAATCAGTTAGGGGCCTGGATCTTCTAGTAGAGATCTCATACCTTTTTTACGAATGCCAAGAACCTACGTCTTGGCAACCAATTTGACATGAAAGTGTTTTGGTTGGATTCAATTATCCGAAGATAACGTCTGCCGTGGTTTGATATGGTCATAAACTTGTTTCTTATTTTGATAAAACTTTGAACTAACAGCTGCTTATTACAAAAACGTTAAACCTTAGTTGAACCCCATGTTGACACAATGTGTCAACATGGGGTTTGTTTTGACATGTCATGTCAAAACAAAACTGTTACCACAAAAAAGCGTTCTACGTACGAGTATTTAAAGATTGTTTTTCTAGGAACATTTTTTTTGTTAGACTTAGTCTAAACTCGATTCATTTTCTTGTAATAACACGAACAAAGTCTTTCGTGTGGATAAAGCCGATTAAGCTGAAATAATGGCTTGGGGCTGGTCAAGATGTAAAAGACTTAGGCCTTTACATCTATATAGATGATTTATACAGCGTCAGGAGGCAACCTATGCCTACACTCAACGGGACGTTACAGTGCCTGGGACATTGTTTGAGATGGAATAGGCTTGCCCAGCACCTAAACCATCCTCTCAGCTTAATCAGCCGCCCACAGGCAAGACGACGTCAATACATGTGGAGCTGACTAAACAGCGATGGTATAACTCACCTAATTCCAAAGTAACATGTCCACCCCTCCCGTATTTCTCCTCTCTTTCTTCCACGACCGCGACAGCATCTATCTCGCTCTTATCCTTGCTAGCATTCACACCCGACTCTATCCCTTCCAGTATAGTCAGTAACGCTTCTAACGACAACTGATGTATTTCATACGCAGTTGAAGATACAACGTTCTTTGATAGTAGCTTTGTAACCTCTTCGAAAACATTCATACAGTACACATCACAATCGTAATTTAGGTATAATTCTGTACATAATCCGGGTATACGGAAGAATTGTATGAGACTTTCTAAAGCGAGGTAGTGGATCTCCTTCAGTTCGTAGATAGCTTTGCTCGTGTCTGTAGATATGATGTCGATGATTTTCTTGAAGAATGCTTCCATTTGGAACTTGAGGTGGAAACGCATCGCCTCGAACAGAAGGAAGGAAACTTGGAGGTCCAGCGCGAAGATTGATATTCTTTCTGTGCTTAGGAGCTGTAAAACAAAAAAATGATTGTCAGCATCTAAAATTATCAACGGAAAGATTTTTTTTTTTGTTGTCTTCGTAATATGTTTTTAAGAAAGGATTTTAAGGGAAAAATCGGCGATTATGCTGGTATTTTTATATATGCGCAGTGATACCAAAAATGTGACGTTTACTTTAACAGTTCTGCTAATAGCTTCTTGATTGTTGGCTCAAGGTGAGACTAGCGCCACTGCGGTCGAGTAGCAATCACCGGAACTAAGGTGTAATGTGAAACCAAGATTCATACCTAAAAATAATTAATAACATTGTGCTTAAGGTTTATAATGTGTGGCGACCTCTATCTACCATCGCCTGAACTACAAGCTGAACTTCAAGAGATGTTAATTACAGCGACGTAATTCGGAGCTGTACCACTAGATGGCGCTGGAAACACGCAAAAAATATAAAAAGTCTGAATCGCGCATGCAAAGTTTCTGGCCACATTAGCCTATATAGAACTATCCGACTATAACTGTCGGCCGAACAGGCCCTAAGGTAAGTGTGCCAGTTGGGCAAACCTTAGCGAGGCGAGTACTCCCTCTTTGCCATAGATTGGGGGAATACCATCTACCCCCAAAATGTCTTGTTATTAAAACTGATCGTCGCCTCGCTGCCAATTCAATGTGCATTGAGCCTAATAGTTCCTCTAGCTAGTTGAAAAGACTCACAGCGCGTAGGTTCCGGCACAATGGATCCCGCACGAGCTGCAATAGATCGGACCGCGCGGGCAATGCGTCCGCTGCTACTTCCAGTGCTGCCCCAGCCAGCGCCAGCCCCAGCTGAACCATGCCGGAGCTGTTCTGCGACTCCAGTGGATTTGAGAGGGATATCAGGAACCTGCGCATACAAATATAATGAGTAATTGAGAGGACCCTGGGGCCGTATTCCGGTTCTTATTTTCGTTCGTTTGATGAATATTCGGATGTTTCTTACTACGATTTCTGACTTCAAGGGCCAATTTTTTTACTTGCAATATTTGGTCCTAGGTTAAGACCGTGTTTTATCGATGATCTTATCGATTGAATACAATGTAACTCATTAAACGAACGAAAAATAGAACGCGAATAACCCCCCTGGAAATACAAACATGAGAAATCGTATTAAAAGGAGCTATTCTACAGCTCCAGCAAGTTTTGAAGGAATATCATAAACTACTATTGAATTATATTATTTGTTATGGCTAGTTTTCCTGTCACACGAGCATGATAGTAGCATGATGGCAGTAGAACTAGCCATAGCAATGACCATGCTTCTATCTATTCAATAAAGCATTATATTTATTACAGAGAAGTAAGAAAGCTATTTGCTCAGCGAAATGTGCATAGCAGATTTCTCTCGACCCTGCTGAATAATGCTGGACTTTTTCACACAGCATCATCTAGCCCCAAAGTAAGCAGAGCTTGTGTTATGGGTACTACATGACTGATATACTACTCATATACTTTTTGTTTGTAAATACATACATATTATACACAGAAACACCCAGACCCGAGACCATTATTTGTAGATCATACAAACATTGGACCCGCCGCGGGGATCGAACCCGCAACCTTCTGCGTCGCAGGCGGGCCTTCGCCCACTGCGCTATAGAGGTCGTCAATGGAAAAAGTAAATTAAAAAAAAGTACGTGAGTGTCGTTGTAAATAAAATAATTGATCGAAGAAATAAACAATAGGAACGCTCTTCCTTACTAACAATGTAACTATCTATTGACAGTTTTGCGCCTGCGCACTTTACACTGTGACGGTTTGACATATACCTGGGTCGTGACGCAAAAATCGAACACTTTTTTTCGTCTAGCCCCCGATTTGATACCGTCGCCGAAACTTCGTTTCAAAAATCGAATCAAAAAATTACGTCACATCACAGCTGAAGGAACCTAAAGAGGAGCTACCAGCTTACCTGAAGAGTTCCCTAACGCAGACCAGGCCGTAGGGCTGCAGTTGTAGCGAGTCCTGCCGGAAGCGGATGCCGCGGTGGTTCACGTACTCCTCGGGCTCCGCCGCCGGCTCGGCTGGCTTGCTCTCCGCTGCGCCGTCCGATTCTACTGCCTCTGGAAATTAGGAAATTCACCAAGAATACAAGAAACTAGCTGCGCTCCCGCGGTGTTACCCGCGGTCCCTCGGGATTTTTTCATTTTTCGGGATAAAAAGTAGCCTATGTCCTTCCCTGGGATACAACCTTTAACTATGCCAAATTTCAGCTTAATCTGTTCAGCGGTTTGGGCGTGAAAGCGTAACAAACAGACAGACATTAGTATGGATAACCACGATGGCGTCAAATTCAACTGCTTCTGTTTGAGGAAATTGAAGTATTTATAAACGTAGAAACAGTCGCTATGGGACATGATGCCTTATGATCTTGCCTGATCTATGATTTCCAGTAAAAAAAAAAAGGTAGATTCTATATTTGACAAAGAATATAAATGCTATAAGTCACATTAATTAATTTTGTAATTACTATAATTCCATACTAATATGCTTAAGCTGGAAGTGAGTAAAGATCTCTTTTGGATCCGCCTGGAAGAAATCGCTTTCAGCGATAAGGCCGCTCATTATACTAATTTTGAACGTGTTTTATTGATGTGGTGTTTTGTTATTAATTGGTGTACAATAAAGTGTTCATTCATTCATCTATATGTGCTGGCTCGCTTGGCTCGCCTAAGACGCATTAATAAGAGGAAACTCATTAGTATTTACAGGGCTTGTTTGGCTCGTCTCCTACTACATATTTCTCCAGCAGTTGCGAGATGGAGGTATTTATTAGCTGTAATCAACTGTGGAGCTATAGGCGACTCTTTTTGGCTGAAAGTAAGAGGTAACTAACCGATAGGCGCCGGCTCGCTTGGCTCATCTCCTGCTACACACTTCTCGAGCAGCTGGGAGATGGAAGTGTTCCCAGCAGCCAGGTCCATTGAGGAGTGTCGCGCGTGACCCTTGCTGGCTGGACCCTCAACTGGCTCGATTGTGATCTCAGCTTCGTTTAACAGGTTCTTGTCTTGGCTGGGAGTAAGATTTACATACGAACTCACACAAAGAAACAGAAATGATGACTGTATTCTCAAGGTACTGTCGACATTCTCAGATTAAACTTTTCAACCGACTTCAAAAAAGGAGGAGGTTCTCAATTCGTCTGTATGTTTTTTTTTTTTTTTTTTGTATCTTGTTACGCGATTGCTCCGCCATTTGTGGACCGATTTGCAAAATTCTTTTCATGTTTGAAAGGGTATACTCCAGAGGTGGTCCCATATAAATTTTATTCCTGAGGGATTGATAGTTTCCCTGTAAAACTCTAAACACCTTCCCTCCTAGCCATGTCACAAATAGAAATCGAATCGACAGCTTGACGCCCTGAGTCACACCGTGTTTCGAGTCAAACATTGAAGTCGGTTTTCTTTTTAGTATAAAAACGTAATTATTAAGATTCATTTGAAACGAAAAGGTTCACGATTGTATTTCCAAGGCACAGTAGGCATATTCTTTCGGATCAAGATTATTGGTGACATTTTAGAGAAGTGCCGGGTCAAAAATGCCTTGAACCGAGATTGTTTGAAGAATATATTGAGAGTGAATGATTTGAAAGATTAAAAAGTAAACGATATTCTAAAAACATATTTGTGACAAAATATAAGATGTTATTACCTGTGCCTGAGGCTCTCCGTTTTATTGTCAGTTTCCACTTCAGTCTCGACAGGTGGCGCCACCTGTTCCGAGGATGATTTACCATCCAAAGAGGTCATACCTGTAATAATAAATACTTTTTTAAATAAAAAAGAAGTCGGATGTTGCAGGTAATAAATGTAGCTCCCTACAACGTGCTACTACTTATGTAGAAAAAATACTGGGAAATAATTATTATTTTTAGCGTCCATATTTATTTTCAAAGTGTACAGTCAGCGACAGAAATTCATGAACAATTTGATGTTTTTACATCTTCTATATCTTCAACGCTCGTGGGAGCGATTGGAATTCAGTTTTCCAAAAGGGTTCTTCCAATATGGGTGTTGGAAAACCTTTATTATCGAAAACCTTTTTTATCGGAAGAGATCGCTTTCAGCGATAAGGCCGCCAGTTGTCTACCTATAAGTTAAGTGTCTTTTTTTTTCTTGTATGTCTTTTACGTGTGGTATGCAATAAAGAATTATCTATCTATCTATCTATCTATTATCTATAGATCGGTTCTAACGATCCTTAGATAGCTTGACTAATCCTGTTGTATTTTGTAAATATACGTAAATATGTAGTAGCTTAGTTTCTGTGAATAAACATGTTTTTTTTTATTCTAATTTCTATTCTATTTCTGAGAGGAGACGCCGGTACATAGAGGTAGCCAGCAGCCTCTCTGCTCCAAAAATAACGTGTTGAGTATGTCTTGATAGCCATACCCCACCAACCAACGACGGGCGCCGGCCAGTGTGCCATCGAAGCGGCAAACACCCTTTTATTGAAGTTGGTAAATTTTATGGAGGTGTAGTTGTGGAAACAAAACGCAACGATAGCGCGCGCTAATCTTTCCTGTAGCGACATCTAGTTTTGAATTTTGGAAACAATGTTATTTTAGTTGGCGCCACTATCGAATACTTATTTTAACATTATTCAGTGATAAAAATGTTTCGTTCTATTACAGATCTATTGGTTCAGCTGGGTTAACTCGAGCTGTGGTACTGAAAATCATAGTATTATAAAGTTACAACATTTAAATTTTTTATTTAAAATACTCGTGCGTTGAACTGGGCCTTGAAATAATTTAAAAACAGCTACGTCACTTTTAACTGTTTAACGTGCTTCGGAGTGCACGTTAAACTGTCGGTCCCGGCTATTTAAGTCGTTAAGCCATGACGGAGGCCTTAAGGCGGCCTAAAACCTCCGTCAACAGAGTTGGCCACTGACTCATACGAACTTACAGCATTGTATAGCTGCCTCGCTCACTCGCTTATGTTTGTTGCATCGTTCTATCTCGCCTACTCTACCTGCGCAATCGTTTTGAACACCTTACTTCAGAGAGCTAAAGATCCGTATATGGAAATTGCAGTTATGAAATAAATAGCTGTGTCACATTGTATACTCACTTTGAGCTGTTAGACTACGTCGTTTGACCAGTCGGTCTCGTCTCTTGAGCGACAGTGCTGCGCAAGGCGGCGCGGCTTGCGCAGGAAACTGCGCCAGACGCATAAATATCAACTGTGTCATATCCCGTAGGCATTGCTCCGCGTGCCTACGGAGAAGTTCTGAGGACAAATGTTATCTATTATTATTTCAGCCTGTGTCAGCCCTCCCTTTTCCTAAGTAAAAAGAAAAGGGGGGGACAAATACAGAATAGGTAAAACTATTATCAATCAAAAAAAAGTACGTGAGTGTCATGGAACACTCGGTTGGAACGAAGCAAAGAGTACTTTTCTATACGGGGAATATAATAAATTAATTGTCAATTAGGTATCCTAGAAACGCTCTTCCGTACTAACAATGTAACAATCTATGGACTGTGTCGCGGCTGCGAACTTCGCACTGTGACGATTCCATATAAACATGTGTCGTGACGGTAAAATGGAACAACATTTTTTTTTCCTGCCTCAGTCTTTTCGTCGAAAAGGAACTTCGTTCCAAAAATATAACAAAGAAATGAAATAGTGGGCCCTATGTTAGAAACGAATAAAGATAACAAAATGATGCCCGCTTTAGGTGATCGAACTTTTTTATAAATCAGCTGATAATGTATGATATGAATAGTACAATAAGATGATGAATGTAATAATACCCAATGTTAGTTAATCATAAAATTCAATGTTTTAAATTATTTATAAACGGGTACCGCAACCTGATACCGGTTTTAACATCGGTATTTTGAACCATTTTAACACCAGTCCGGTATCCCAAAAGCTATTTGATCCATAACCCTATTGAACGTTTTAAATGATTTATGTTATGAATTCATGATTTAAGACAATGAACCACCAATGATTACGACACCGGTTTTAACATCGTGTCATCGATACAGTCAGCGACAGAAGATCATGAACAATTGAAAATTTTTAAGCTTAATTTTCATCATTGCTTGTGGGAAAATTGCCAATTTTTTTCATAAATAGTAATGGAGCAAGACAAAACATCTAATCTAAGGTGAAGTTTTATCTAAAACCCTACGCACTTCGAAGATATTGAATATTCAAATACATGAAATGTTCATGAACTTCTGTCGCTGACCATACCTCAAACCAATACATATTTTAACACTGGTATCCCAATTGTTAGCTGATCAATAAACCCTGTTCAATATTTTCGTTACCTTTACCTGTGAGCCTCGTTTCAAAGCATATCCTGAAACAGCTGAGCATAATCTCACAGACACTTTCGTCTGTCAACATCACGCCTTCTGGACTTAGCATAAGTGTGCGAAGGACCTGGAAATTCCAAGTATTTTAAAAGTGGTATTTGGTATCATTTAGCATCATAGTAAACCAAAATATGGTAAGTTTTGTGCTAAGTAGTTCATGAGATGTTTCGAAAAAATGGGTCATCGCATTTCGAAGTACAAAAAGTTTGATTTCATCATGATCTCAGCCCACTGTTGGGCACTCCTCTTTACGCTTTTGTTGCCGGTCTCTTGCGAATCTCACCCAGAGATTTGAAATATAGGTTCTACAACATGCTGGTTTCCTTACAATGTTTTCCTTCAGTTTGAGAGTTTTACATAGACGTTTTTATACTCATAATAGGTACTATCTCGATCGACCTCTGTGGCGCAGTGGGCGAAGGTCCGCCTGCGACGCAGAAGGTTGCGGGTTCGATCCCCGCCGCGGGACAAATATTTGTATGACCTACAGATATTTGTCTCGGGTCTGGGTGTTTCTATGTATAATATGTATGTATTTACAAACAAAAAGTATATAAGTAGTTTATCAGTCATCTAGTACCCATAACACAAGCTCTGCTTACTTTGGGGCTAGATGATGCTGTGTGAAAAGTCCAGCGTCATTTATTTATTATTTATTTATTTATTATTATTATTACTATGATACCAAGTTTTAATACCCACAACCCAGGGAATCCTAGTGTGGAATCAGAACTATGTATACCTATGACTTTATTTATTTATTTATCGATGATAGACGAGCAGCTGTTGCTGATATGTCTCAGTGTTGAAATTGTCCGATTGTTTGTTGAGTTTTATTTATAACTATACAATATTTTTATGATTCAATATTGCACTTACTTGCAGTATTTTCATAAGTACAACCCCATCAGAGGAGTGGTCTGTCCCGACGAACCTGGCGTGCGTCACGGCCTCAGCGATATCCTCCACTGTGGCCGGCACGCTCGGATGAGTTGGATCTGTAATGATGGCTAGCTTCAAAATTCGGTGATCTATCCGACTGTTTCTGAATTTTACAACACAGATTATGAGAAAACTTTGTTGAATATTGAATAATGACATTGCATAGATGATTCTTGCATAACTGATATATGATATCAAAAGTAAGTAATATTTTAAAGAAAAAAAATTAAAACACTGTTATTTTATTACTTATATTTTTGCCTTGAAGTATCAATGAGTGAGTGTTATGAAGTAATGAGTGTTGTGTTTTGCATTCACAAAACAAACAATTCTGTAAGTTTTTCTAAACAAAGATTTGTGAAGAATTTAGGAACAAGCAATAAGCTAAAGAATAGAGGAAGAGAATGAATAACTCTGTTTTTCATTGTGGAATCAAATATTTTTTCATAGAAACATGAAGGCTAAGAAGGAACAGCTTTGTGAAATTACGAGAAGCTTTTAATGAAAGTAAGTAAGTAAGAAAGAAGTAAGTATGAAAGTAAGAGTGAGAATGCTTTGAAAATAGGCCGTTCTGGTAGGATTGAGCAGGATGGAGAAGAAACATGTACTGAGGTGATAGTACATACTTGCACCCACTCCTTGGTCAGGGAGAGGCGGCAACGCTGGCATTCCAGAGGAAATAAATTAAAGTTATTACTATCAATAATACACCTCATTCAACAGATCTAGACATTCATGAAGTTAGTTTATCCGTTTGTCTGCCCAGAACACAATTTTGTATGAAAAAGTAGAAATTGTGCAAACACATGGATAACTTCACAAATGCCTAGATCCATTGAACGAAGTCTACCTACATAATTAAGACAGTTTTTTTTTATATTATGAATATAGTCTATCTATGATAGATATTCAGCCCGGTTGTCACCCACTGCTGGGTATAGGCCTCTTCCCTATAACGCCACTCTTTTCGGTCTTGTGCAGTCCTTTCCCACACTATCCCAATGAAATAATTACAAAAGCTGTTATAAAATCTTTAAAAATCAATTGGATTTTATTGTCTTTCATCCAACATTAGCTACAGTCCTTTTCACATAGGAACGGTTCCGTGACAAGGCTCTTTTAAGTTAATATCTGAAATTTTTAAAAATAAAATAGACAAAATCGTTTTTTTTTGAAGTTGAACCTTATAGTATTATCACTAGATTTCATTTATTTCAACATTTTTCATTGTTGTACAGCGTTAAATGTAAAAGTTCTATGTGTCAGGGATACATTCTTATGTGAAAAATACTATAATACATACCATATTGCGCAAACACAGCATGAAAAATAACCATTGTTATAACATAACTTTTCCTAGTATTAATACTCCAATATGACTTTTAGTATCTACCGAATGACTTTGATCTAATGGTAGTTTGTAGACAAGGAACAATAGTTTACCTATGAGTCCATATGATAAGAACTTGTGAATGGCAGATAGAGCCAAGCTGGTGACAGGACCAGTTGTCTCCTTGCTCCTAATGACTTCTAGAAATGGGCTCAAATACGTAGCAGGATCAAGGAGTCGCAGGTCATCCACCTGGTTCAGAATAATCTTCAGATCCTGAAAGGTCCTCATTAGGACGTCATATTCTTCGTTCAGGAACGAATGGGAGCCCCATCTGGTGCTTCTTCGCATCGCAGTGACGAGGATATTCATCTCGCCCTGCACTACAAAGATACCATTCCCGGGTAGCGACATTTTCACAATTTATTTTGCTCTAATCCATCGACAACAACCACTCGACTAGATAAATAATTCAATTTTTAATTTATCTGCTACATATTTTACTGTCGTTGCACATAGTAAACACTACAGATGTCTATCATCTGCAATTAACACCAATTTAGACGTAATTTTATCCGAAATCACTGAAAATTCACAATTTGATTACAAAATTCCATCACGATTCACGACTGACAATCGGTCGGATGATGATGGTCATCAATTCAGAATGTTGACGTTTCAAATTTTTACTTCTACTACTCGACGCTAGATGGCGCTGTTAAGGGGTCTATTCTCATATCAAAAATAGTTTTGAATTTTTCCGATTTATTTATATCGATTAATAATACCTTTTATTTCAATCGATACCTTATTTTACAAGGAAAGTGTGCAAAAATTTTGGCAATGCTGTGAATGTTATTATTATTATGTTGGCAGCATTGGCAATATGTCTGCCAGTCGTTCGTGGTTTACTTTTGTGACAGATAGAAAAATTCTGAAAAGATTTTTGTAAATTCGACTTTCTAAACACTGATAATTCGCATCGTGTGTGATAGTAAGTAGACAAATATTTTATTTATAGTCTTTTGGCAACGTTAAACGTTTCCCTCTTCGTAAATTCGATGAATGTGCGTTGTCACGCGTGCAATGGCTATCGACACAGATTTGACATTTTTCTCTTTTTGTGATCGCGAAGTTATTCTTACCACATGTATCCTGTTACGTATTGCAGACGGTAGCGCTGATCTATTACGACAATGGTTAAGAAAAAGAGGCAAAACGATCCCGGGGAGAACGGGGACGAATCGACTGAATCCTGCGACGAGAGCGTGAAATCCGCATGTCCTCACGTCGCTAAAGCAGTCGACCTCACTCGCCTCAAGAAGACTCTTAAAATCGGAGGGTTCGACAAGGAGTGCGCAGACTGTAACAAGTCCTCCAAAAATGAGGTTTCCGACCCTGATTTCGAGGAGGATCTCACGTTGTGGATGTGTCTTCGATGCGGGTCTCAGCTGTGCGGCCGCGCGCGGAATAAACATGCCCTCAACCACTTCAACACCCCTCACTCTGACTGCCACGCGCTCTGCACCAACACCACCACCTGGGAAGTGTACTGTTACAGCTGTAACAATGAAGTCACCACTGCTAGTGCTAAGAAACTCCATGAATGTGTGGAATACCTCAAAAAGCAAGCAGCAGCTGCTGCGGCTGGTGGAAATCCGAAATCCCTGCCCCCTATCGAGTTACCATATGAATCTAAGATAGAAGTCACAACAGTAGATGATCTAATTAAAACAGATATTACTAATCCCTCTAAAATGAAGGAAAAATCCTTATGGGGTCAGAGCAGAGTCCGAGGCCTGTCTAATTTAGGGAATACTTGCTTCTTCAACTCAGTGATGCAATGCTTGGTGCAGACACCTTACCTACTCCAAGTGCTCCAAGAGATGTCCAGTTCTGGTGAAAGGTTCACCCTGCCTGGTGGTAAACTGAAGATGAAGCCGGAAGATGGTGATAAGGAAGGCAGGGAGTTAGATCTGCCACCCATTACTGGCCAGTTGTCTGAGTGGGGTACCCTGACCAGAACCCTGGCTGAAACCTTGGCTGAGTTACAAGCAGGTATGTGGCTTAATATTAATAATACTTTTTTGTTTACATTTATCTCAGATAGCCTATTGTGTTAAAAGTGAGGCATGTCTTGATTTTTAACTTTTTCCAATACCAATTCTTGCAGCCTATCAAGACTCCATCATAACAATGTGCATTTCAAACAAATTTTATTTTCTGATGTACAATAGAATCTATAGAAAGAAACAAAAACAAAACATACAAGCTATCTCAAATATAACTCATAGGACTCTTACTAGTTTCAAACTTATAAAATTGGTCTTTGTTTACACTGCCTAAATCACTGAGTCAATGACCTTTCATAGTGTTCAATAACCCTTACAATTAGATGACTATTAAATAGGTAATGGCATAACACATATAGAAATCCATTTCATTTTGAAATGTGAACTATAGACTAAATGATAAATCTATAAATGTTTGATATGTATTATTAAGTACTGAAGGTACTTTTAAAAACAAACTGCTTTTGCCAGACCCACCACAATAAAGGAGCATAATAAGCAACATTCTTATTGAAGAATAGTGAACCCGGCGCAACTTTTCCATAAAAACTTCAACACCCTGATTAACACCCTTCGAGGTTGATTTTCGAAAATTAGATAGCCTATATTCCAAACATAAACCATCTTTCATTCCAAACTTGATCACAATCGGTTAAGTCGTCATGGAGATACGTGACACACAGACTTTCGCTTCGCATTTATAATATTAGTATGAAGTATATCAAAACCACATTAGTATTGAAGTACATTTCTTTGTTCTTCATATTTTCCTTTGTTCCGAAAACATTATTAATGAAAATTTTATAAAATAGTATAACATGTCGCCCGCTTAGATCTGCACTATGAGCAGCGTGTGCTTCCTGAGCACTGAAAGTGTTACTAATATGTTTTAGACCACTAGTGGTCAGTGCCTTTAGTCAGTGTTACATACCCCTGCACATTGAATCAAAACAGGAATCTTTACCTGAAGACAAGTTCTATAATTTTAAAGTGATGAAACAGAAATTACTCACAAGTGTACCCAAAACTGGGTGATTTGTAACTAAAGACTGTTATATATTTTGGAGGTGATGGTAAGAAAATCTATTACTCACTAGTAAACTAGGTGATTTGTTTTGAAGTGACATTTCAAGACAATCATAATTGTTTAGCTACTTCCTAAATGATTTTCGCAACCTACTTCATCTATATTTAGGCATGACTATTCTATTTTGGCATGTCAACTCGTGCTGGAGATGACCCCATAACATTTGAATCGCTGCCTTTTTATTTTGCAACTGAGTTACTTTTGTTTAGAGTTAGACAATTGTAATGTAATTGATTACATATACTATAATTAGCTGAATTATGCACCATAATGTAATAGTTAACACAAGATTTTAAATCATAAATGTTCTAAATAAATAACGCAGGGACACATACATAATAGTTGCGCATTTTTAACAGTAGGTAGAAATTTAGGAATCATACAACTATGTACTTAGAATATGGTGTTGGAAAAATCAATGCAGATTCTTTACTTTTTGGATGTGAGCATGTAAGAACAGGAACCATCATCTATACAATTTAATTCCAGTAGCATTAGTGAAATTATCTTTTTAAATTGACTATGTATTGAATTTATTAACACATTAGAATCCAATAGAAAGCATCAGCTCTATAAATAAGACATAACTAATTTGCTGAAACCCAACAAGTGCCAAATTCAGTCCGTTCCAACTAATTAAAGTCCATAGACATACATTACCAATTACTTACTAGTTCATATGTTCATGCCATTACATAAAATATGTTGTATTTGGCACAGGCCTGATGTACTTTGGTGTATATTGAAGGTCATTTCTGTCACATGTTGGCCATGCCTTTGCTTCTTCTGTAAAAGGCTTAGGCTGAGAGGATGGTTTAGGTGCTTGGCAAGCCTATTCCATATCTGACTAGGTATCTCCTGTTCTGAGGGCAAGTTATTAAGCCATGTTAGAGGCCTTCCGGAGACCTAAAACTCCGTCACCAGAATTAGCAGAACTCGTTCTCGTAATTTTTCTTTGCTGTTTTTAAGTAGTCATGATAAAAGTTTTATCAACTGTAAGACACATTGGTTGATAAGGAAACCACGCAGATGTCAAATTGACCATTGCACTGTCTATAAATAGCGCAAAGATCCTTAGATGTAGTTTCTATCTCTTTCTGTAGCATGAAAATGACAAAGACACAAAACAAGAACAGATAATTCAAAAATGTTTTATTGAAAAACAAAACTTGGTCTATACCATTGTATTGTGTCTATACTATTAAATATGTATAGGGGGGGTTAGTTAGAGACATGTTTGATTGAAAAACTTTCCACATTTTATAGAAGTTAATATTCTGTATGCAGATAAAATATTTTTGGCTGTAATGCTTTGCGCTTTTACTATTTGGATGTGTGAAGAACTTATTCCGCTGACAAGACTAACATAGAATTTAATAAAAACCCAATTATAGGTGTGTAATGTTCCCATTTTTTTACATTTACGCTGAGCTTACCCTAACCCTTTGTTAAAAATAAAAATATCAAAGTTCATCAATATTTTAGTAACAAAAGCGTTATAGCAGAAAATCTGCAATGCAGCAGGATATTGTTGTACCTATCTAGTTCATATCGAGGTTAATGCCTCGTTGCGTGCTTATCTTGGGGTTAGCAACTTGGCGAGAAACCCTTATTTGTTGTTGTAATAGTAAACAGTAAGAAATAGTTATTTCCTTACTATGAATAGGTATGTTTATATCTAGTGATTGAATGTAACCTAGCTTAAAGTACATAAAGCGATACAACTTACGTAATTTACGTATACTGACTGACTGAGTTCGTGATAGTCATACAAAATGTAAATTGTGAACCTGGAAGCATATTTATAAAGTCAAAGTCAAAGAGCATTTATTCAGTAGGATTGCTAGGACCACTTTGAAACGTCTTAAAACTAGGTGATTCTACTCCTATTCCTTCGCGACCAAGCCAAGCAAGCAATAAGCCTGATGTTTCCCACTGCAGGTCATATGCCTCTCTACTATCCCTCCACTGGCAATGATAACTCTCATAACTGACATTTCGTGAATAGTTAAGAAATGAGAAATATGATTCTGATTTTACAACGTAAAATGTTGGTCCCCGGCGAGGTAACATCTATTACAAATGATACCGCGGGCGGATTCTTGTAAATTACACCGCAGCGATTGGAGATTGTTCAATGACATTCCTATACAATACGCACAATCGTTTTTTAGCTCTCTGAAGTAGCTGCGCAGAACCCATTTTCGATGACGCCTCAAATCGTGCTATCTCGCTTACTCTACCAAACCTGCGCAATCGTCTATTGCACCTATAATTTAAAGATGTGATAATATTTAATATAATAATTTCCAGGAGACAGCGGTGTGTTCACTCCTCGAAAGCTGCTTTCAGCGCTGGTCACGAAGCTGCCTCAGTTCGGCGGTGGAGACCAGCATGACGCCCATGAATTACTCCGGCATTTGCTTGAGGCTGTCAGGTATGTCTTACAACCAGTAATAGGAAAACCGGCCAAGTGCGAATAGGACTCGCGCACGGAGGGTTTCGTACCATTTTTTATAAAAACTGCAAAAAATCACGTTTGTTGTATGGGAACCCTCTTAATATTTATTTTATTCTTTTTAGTATTTTTGTTGTAAGAATACAGAAATACATCATCTGTGAAAATTCCAACTGTCTATCACAGTTCATGAGATACAGCCTGGTGACAGACGGACGGACAGACAGCGAAGTCTTAGTAACAGCTCACCTTAGTGATTCTACCACTCAGAAACTTGCTGCAGCACGCAGTGCTCGCTAATTTCAATCAAGGGCATAGAAACCCCTAGATATGATTATGAACAATGAACTCAGTATAGCCTGAATTTACTCGTAAACGGATGGATGCATGTTTCTTCATGGCTGAATGGATTTCGATGAAATTGATTATGAAGGTGACCCTGGATTAACGAATGCCTTTAGACATCTTCCAGATATCTTAATTTATGATCTGAGTAAATATTAACGATAACATAGAATGCAGTCATGATCCTGTTTTTTTATCGCGTCCCCAGTGCCCGCCACAACTAAAGCTCTCCAAATTTGAAAGCCGCAGGCACGTACAGTACGCACAACCGATCTTTAGCTCTCTGAAGTTAGGTGCACTAAACCATTGCGCAGGTTTGCGCGAGTAGGCGAGATAGGACGATGCAACAAACTAAACGAATGAGCGAGGCATCTATACAACGCTGTCTTCGTCTTTGAGGCGTCATCAAAAATGAGTTCTGCGCAGCCACTTCAGAGAGCTAAAGATTGGTTGTGCATACTGTACATTACGTACGTACAGCAACGTCCTGGGCACTGAGTGTTAGTCAATACGTGTTTTTCATGAGCGAAATGACTTTCCAGGTCTGAAGACTTGCGTCGCTACCAATCTGTCATCCTCAGCAGTCTCGGTATGAACTCCAAGGTGGACCCGGCGAAGGTAGATGGTGACGTCAAACAAAAGGTCAAGTTCTACGGCCAGCAAGCTTCCGACACTATGCTCAGGCCGGAACAGGTCAGTCAAGATTTAGAACCAAACGGTGAAGGGGACGACCAAAGTGGCTCCGAGGACCCTGGGTCCGACGGCAAAGAAGACCAAAAAGACCCAGATTTGAAGGAAAAAGCGAAATTCTACAAGCATCAGGCGTCCGATGCTATGCTTAGACCTGAGCAGGTCAGTACCGAATCAAAATTTAAATTGTTTGAATTTTGATGTTTTTAATTGAAATAATAATAGCATGGAATTTGTAGTGCGTTGGACACATCATGGCTCCTTCTGTGTGGCTTCGATCCTAAGGTAATCTGAACTGACATTTTGGTTGGTATGTAACCAAAATTCATAAAATTATATAAGATTTTTTAACCAAAAACAGACTTCAAACTTGCCTCGATTCCATCATCAGATTCTGATTTGGTGAAAATGGTAATATTAAAAAAGAATTGGTCTATTGAGATGCACATACGTTCCTCCTTTATTTTATTTTACACTTACACTAGATTCTAGTGACCAGAACAGAACTCTGGAAAATATATTTAATATAAGTGGAAATCCTACACATTGAGATAAATGCATGCTCCCCTGTGTTTACTAAGGTTAGTATACTAAGCACAACGGATCTTTAGCACTCTGAAGTTAGGTGCAAGACGATTGCGCAGGTTTGGTAGAGTAAGCGAGATAGCACGATTTTAGGCGTCATCAAAAATGGGTTCTGCGCAGCTACTTCAGAGAGCTAAAGAACGATTGTGCGTATTATACCTACACTTGTTGGAATCTATTTTTGTTTTAGCAAATATGTAATTTACACACAATTCAAGGAAGTTGTATGATAATTACATATTAATGAATGCTAATAGTTTTAGTAGCAATAGAGTGGATTAGTTTTATTTGTTTACGATTTCTGCATTATTCAATAGTTGCACAATATTTGTTTGCAATAATATCTGAAAGTGTCAAAACGGATTTTATGCGACAGAAGCTAAATTATAATTTTGCGTGTTTTTAGAATAAATAAAATAATTATTATTTCTCTTTATCATGTGAGTTTGATAGTTTATTTTCAATTTAAACATATTTACAATAATTGTTTTCACAAAAATCGGTAGAACATGGCACAAGTTGTTTTTATGTAGATACTCACTTCACCTTAGGAATCCGAGGATATACAGGGTTTTTCTAGGCCACTAAGTGGAAATCATTCTTTCCCCTAAGTGGCCCTGAAAAAATCACCCTACAATGTACCCCGAAAGGTATGATTCCGAACTCGGCAGCAGGCAGCATGCTGCCGCGACAATAGACATGTTGACAATTTTTCAAAATCTGTTCTATGTTGTTCAGAATGATTTGCTAGGTGAAAAAAATTACATAATTATCATTAGAAATTATCTTAGAGACCCATATGAGTAAACTAACTTAAACTAACAATAAAAACAAAATGGCGGCAACAGTCTAACCTCCCCAATCTTTGTCGTCAGGTATTCCGTGGCTTCTTAGTATCCACTCTGGAATGTCAGGAGTGTCTCCATCAATCTGACCGCGCGGAGTACTTCCTGGATCTATCGTTACCCGTGGCAGCTTGTCGACCGCAGCCGCCAGCTGTCGTGAGAAGGAAAACTCCTAATGGTGAGTCTAGTTTACCAAAACATCAGCGTGAAATAGAAGGAGCCATCTCTTGTAAGTTCTGAGAAATGATATAAAAGGCCACTATGAACCGGAAGAAAAGTAATGGTGAGTCTAGTTAGCCAAATTAAAAGCGAGATTTCTGATGGAAAATTAAGCCACACACAATACAAACTTAGGCCTTTACATCTATATTAGATGATTTATACAGCGTCAGGAGGCCTACACTTAACGGGACGCTGTTTGGTTTGACACCCTGGGACATTGTTTGAGATGGAATAGGCTTGCCCAGCACATAAACCATCCTCTCAGCTTGATCAGCCGCCCACAGGAGAGACGACGTCAATACGTGTGGAGCTGACTAAGCTGCAGGTTTCCTTACGATGTTTTCCTTCACCGTTATTATCTCGTGTTAAAGCGCATATAATTTTATCGAAACGAAAAATCCATTGATGGACGGCATTGATGAAGAGCCGTGTTGGTCGAATGGCGTACATAATACAAGCGAGAAACAAATAAGAAGCCACCGGTAATACATCCTGCGAGTGAAGGCCAACTATTCTAGTCCTACTTGGTTCTAACATAATCTCGATTATATGTAATGTACACCATATAAAGGTAATTATTGAATGATCCTAGCTTATTAGCGAATTCATACATCTGTTTTCCTGTGTGCAATTTTCAATGTTGATGTTCTATTGAATGTAGTGTTTTTTTTGTTACAATAAAAGTTTGTGCAAAACTTACTGAGTACTTAAGAAGTACAAAATGGAAAATTACTGAGTTCCAAGTTTTTTGTTAATATTTTTCTAATAAGTTCTTCCTTGCCTCAACACTTTATACGCTTTGCGATGTGTATTGTGTACCCATGCATGCACCTCATAACAAAGTGAGCCGTGACCATTGATATAAATCACTAAATGTGCCCCAAACTTGAAAATATCATCTTGAACAACATTAGAAAGAAATGGAAATAATTTATTTACCAGATATAAAAACAATGTAAATACAAGAGATGATGAGACGTTGGAATTGAAGTGTTATAAACAGAGAACAATACTTGATGTTTACCGATAATGCTGTGGATCACTGTGTGACAGAATGCGTTCAAGCATGCATCAACAGAGCGTAGAATGGAATAGAAAACTCTTCCCTAAAAAAAAAACAGAATAGATAATTATATCTATGATTTATATCAATGGCCGTATCCCGTAGTGTTAAAGCATGAATTGACGTGTCGCCGTGTTTTCAGAAGAGAATATGTACAATTCACAAGAAGAGAAGCCGTCCAAGCACCAACAGAAGAAGGAGAGAGTCGCAGCAAGGAAAGCAGCTAGGAAGAACAAAGGTGGAATATTGCAGCATGGCTTAAGCTTTTACATAACTGCCTTTAAACATAATTTTGTCGATTTGAATATTGAACAAACGAAAAAATATCTAACCTTTTAGGCATACAAGATCCTTTGGACTCCTTTGTGTCTCAGAAGGTTGTCACAGGTGCGACCAAATGCTTATTGGCACAAGCCCTAATTTTATTGAAGTGATCGCATTCAAACAAATATCATACAAAAGCTTTAAAAAAAGCTCAAATTTCATTAATAAATTCTACACAGACAAGTAAATTTTAACAGATCATGGATACATTTCTGAGCATGAAAACAAGGCACGAATTTTTACTGTTAAGTTATGGTCAAGTTACATAAAGTTTGAGAAAATGCTCAAATCGACATCAATACGCAATGGAACTTTAGGACAGCACTTTTTGACTGATGCTGGACTCAAAGCTCCCGAAATCGCGACTGTACAAATACTTTTAATCTGTGTGATACAGCATGTAGCTATCATACTTTTTAGGTATTCCAGTGCAAAACTCATGGTGCAAGGTAACCTAACACAATACCTACACAGCTAACCTTAAGCTACATAGATTACGTACGTGTTGGATGTGTTATAACAATCAATGTCTTTACAGGTAATTCAACGTCAAAGGACGAGCCTGAGGCCAACGGCGCGAAAGAAGACGGTAAGTCTTCCTCGGAGCAATCCGACGCGGATGTGGAAGATAACTTAGAGGACCCTCCTCGCCAAGTCGATACCAGCTCCACATCTACCCAGGTCCAGCAAACCGCGGCAAACTTCGCCGCATACCACATGGAGTCAGGATACAACTCCGAGAAAGTCATCAGCTCAGACTCAATCAGAACGAGCCCCGTTGACATGGATAAGGAAAAGACGGATAACACCCCCGAAAACGCTGACAAAGAATTCACAGATACGGCGTCGAACGTTCAGGATTATAAGCCTCTGATATCGCTAGAGAACCTCTCCAATCCGGATTCAGGAGTCGCGAGCCCCGAAGCTACCAAGCATAACTCCACAGAAACGGTCGACAACGTCGACTCCCCCATCAACGGGAAGGAGCTCGGCAGCCATAGCTCTTTGTCCAGCGAAATTAACCTGGATCTCTCCAGTCCACAGCATAGCAAGCTCTCCCCTGTAAAGACGGAGTACGACCGACCGGTGTCGAGGATCTCATTCGTACCGGAGTACTCGAACGAGGTGGTGTCCCGGGGCATAAGCGTGCAAGGCTGCCGGAACCTCCTCGAGCACAGCGGCGAAAGCAGCTACGAATCCTTGCCCGAGAGCAAAACCCTCAACGATTTGAACAATCACCTCGACAAGCTGAAGCTCGATATGGATTATAAAACTACAAAACCGGTGCTGCCGTCTCCTGTGGCTGTAGAAAGTCCTACGATCGTGGAGCCGCCTGCGCCGCCTCCGGTACCCAAACCCAAAGTCAACAACGTGGAGGCGGAACAATCACAGCGACGCTACGTCCCGTACTCGCGGCAGAGTCCGCTATCACCTCGCTATCTATGCGATGAGGATGAATGCAGCATCCAATCCTGCCTCAGCCAGTTCACAGCTCTCGAGCTCCTAACTGGAAACAACAAAGTCGGCTGCGAGACTTGCACCGAACGGATCAACGGTAAAGACGGCAAAACAGTTTACACCAACGCGACCAAACGATTCCTCGTCTCCAGTCCACCTGCCATCCTGATCCTGCATCTCAAGCGCTTCCAGATCGGACCGCGCTGCATGTTCAGAAAGATGTCGAAGCATGTCGACTTCCAGACCATTCTTGACCTGGCTCCGTTCTGCGCTATGGATAAACTGAAAAAGCTGCCGAATGTTGCGCGCGGACAAAATGAACTTCTCTACTCTTTGTATGGGGTCGTAGAGCATTCTGGTGGCATGCACGGCGGACACTACGTAGCTTACGTGAAGGTCAGACAGCCCGTGAAGGCGGGCGATCCTAAATGGTGGTTCCTACCCAAGAGTGGGAACACTATGCTTGCGAATGCGGGCAGCGGCGACGGCGAGGTGGATTCTGAATCGGAATTATCAGGATACGAATCCGGAGAAGGCCCCACCTCCGCCGCAGAATCACCCCCTGGCAAATGGTACTATGTTTCTGACAGTATGGTCTCCGAAGTCACCGAAGAGAAGGTTCTGAGAGCGCAGGCTTACCTATTGTTCTATGAGAGGATCCTATAAGAGGCCTAGATGTTTTGGCATTTAGTGGAAGACTGATGGTCTTAGCATGTTGTTTTGGCGCTGTGAATAGCTTGACTTACCCGCTTGGAGACGGAATTGGAAGACCGATGCCTTTGCCCTAACGTGCCATTATTCTTCCGGACCGAGTAGTATCAGCGAATACCCCGAGGTCACCACGAGTGTGACCTTAACATCTGTATTATTGATATAATGCGTATGTTGTACGATATGTTGTATGTTGTAAGATTACTGGTTTTCAGTAAGTCTTAAAAGTTATTTGGCTCTTATTTACAGCAGTAACCAACAGATAACAGAGAAACTCTGTTATTCATAATAACTAGAAAGTAACAGACTTGCATATCCTCCATAGTACTGCAAATATAAAAATACTCCTAAAATTATGTTCAAGAGATACACTATATTATAGGAAACTATGTATTATGTACTTTAAGAATCATGTTGATGTCACCGATAACTTGAAGGAATTGATTTACTCTTTACGTTTCTTGTTATGTAGGTCAATTTATTGCTAACTTAGCTTCATTTTTCTCTATTTTTTTAGATCAATTTAGCCGTACCATGAGATGGTTTAGCTGTGTGTAAGTAGCACAAGGTTTTTGCGTTAGCCGACTTAAATTTGAGACATCGTTGACGTCTGTCTTGAGGCGCTGATCCGATACACTGGGACTACTAATACAGATTCGGTGTTGATTTGCTAAGGCAAGAAACTGGTGCTAAGGGTACAGTTGTATTTTCTCTTTGTTATTTATTAAACTTTGTATTTGTCAATTTTATGAATGAAACATTATTATTATCATGCTTATGCATTATCATTTGCGTTTATTTATAGTTATTGTTTGTTTTTTTTTTTTCAATATTTTGCCGCAGCAAAGTCTTCCATTGAAGTGTCAAGTGTTTGAACTTTTTCAATGTAATTTTAAAAGAATTTGATTTCATTAAAGAGTAGCTAAGTTATTTATTATGGAATTCATATTAATTAGGTAAATTCAAATGCATCTCATTTAATTTAATCTTGGATTTCATTGTAATCATGCTTTGTATATTGCCAGTCACGTGCACTCTATCGTTGCTTCGTGATAGTTTAAATCGCTACTAAAATAGCACTAAAGTATTTTAAAAAGCATGTTACTACGGCCGCGGCGGCGGTTAAAACTATCTTCAGGCCAAACCGCACGCCCAAAAAGCTTAAGTGGGCAAGAATATGAAGCGCGCGCAATTATAAACATTAATGAAGCTTTTTCTAGAAAACTTGATTGATTTTTAAGATCTAGCGTATACTTTTGGCGTTAATATTTGAAAAATTAAAACACATTTTCCTTTCAGCCCCAAAATTTAGACTAATGGAGTGTTTCATAGAAATAACAGTCCACACGCTATGTAATAGTATGTACATACACTTTTTATACGTAACTTAGGGACAGTAGGGGACGCCTGAAGCATGTCGATTGGTCACATACTAACCGATTCCTCGTTTTATAGTGAGTGCTCAATTTTAGTTAATGCTTCCCGCGTGCGATTTATTGTATTTTACAAAACTTGGGTGTCTTTGTTAATGAACAGAATACTATCCAGCAAGCACCACGTTTTTACATAAAAAGGACTCTGTTTGCATTTGTGGAAACTATGTAGAATGTTAGTTTTTTTATACCATTAGCCTGCGTTATAATTATTATTTTATGAAATGTATCATATTGAACTCCACACTATTATTGTGTTATGATGAACAGGTGTATTTAATAAAAATATAGTTTTAATTTGAAGCATTTCATTTAGATCTTTTCCTTATAGTTATAAATAATTGACCTATTTTGTTTCATGAATCCTTGTTATTAGTGGCCTATGTTGTGGATTCGATTCCCATGTCAACATTTTCGTCAAGAAAAACATTGCGTCTGGGTGTTCAAATTATAAGTTTGTATTTACAAAAAAGTAAGTATCTAAGATTCTGAGTTCTGGTTCTCATTGATTTGCTTAGTTTAAGGCTAGATGATGCTGTGTCCTGCATGTCATATTTATGAAACAATTTTGCTATTTAGAAGGAGTTTCGAAGTAACATTCTAAAATATTCTTCAAATAAGGAGTAATTTTGAACAAGACATACCACTATTACAAAAATAACAATGCAATGCATATAATATAAGTACAAAAACATTCATAGGCTATTGATTCGTTTACTCTGCAACTCTGCGTGTGATGCGTTGAATGGCGTGAGGCAAGTTATTTTTGGCACTTCCAGTATCGTCAGTTCTATGATACAATACAACACTTGGAGGCTGTCTTTCGCTTTTTGTAAGGCCTGGAAAAGTATAAGTATTACGAGTGTAAAAGTTGCACAAATGATCTCTCTGAATCTATTACGACAATAGGAAGTGAACCGGTTTAGTTCCAAATGAGCTATACAGGGTGTAAAAAGACGTCTACCGAAGCCGAAAGAGGTAGATACAGCATCCCAAAAAACAACCAAATCCAAAAGGATTTTTCGAAAAAATCATTATATCCGGAGAAAACAGCGTTTGAAGATTTCTGTTTGCGTAGGTATTACTGGGCGCGTTGTTTTTACGTAGATTGCTGGATTTTGAGTTTAACTGTTTTTTTTTTCTTTTATAAATGAACTTATTAGGTAGGTCTTATTATGTTGTACTAATAGTAGTAAATAACCGGAAATAATATTAAATGACGTAGCTAAGTCAAAATTATTTTTTCTCTAAATATGTTTAGAGTCATGGTCTGATTGCAACCCCTCAGTTTTCGGTAGTAGTCTTTTTACACCCTATATATTAGTGGTCAACTTTGGAACCTATTTACAACGGTCGGTGGTCAACGGATCACACGGGAGGTTTGACATGCGCATGCGCAATGGCTCTCCTTCATACTAAATGTTCTGCTATTTCCAAGCTGCTAACTTCGATCCATCGGCCGTACCGGCTAATTTAAACCTAACTTCACGAATACCTGCATCCATTTTCCGTAGTGTTTGCATTTTTTGATAGGTAGACAGTAAAGGTACAATTAACTTACATTAACCGCCTTCTCTTTCAACTCCGGCCTCGTCGCCATTTGTTTCTTCAGCTGATTCATTTCTTGCGGCGTGAACCCGACTAATTTCGAAAGCACCTCACTTGTGAAGTCCACGTTTATATTCCCCGTACCATCTACAATTGTACACCTAAGACTCCACCCGTCTTTACCAACCGAAAGCTTCGATAAAAGCTTCATAATCTGCCCTTTGACCTTAAAAACTCTACCAACACGCTTGCTCTCAGGCAAATCATTTATCTGTTTGATATACACATACGGCTCAGTCGGTATTGAAATTGGACCTTTATTTATACTCATACATGGTTGATTATTCCGTGCTTCGAACTCATTTTCCATTTCACGTAGATAATCTTCGTCTTCATTGATGAAAATATCGCAGTCGTCTGGATAATCTTCGACTGTGTTATTCGTAAGGTCGATTTTAGCTGAACCTGTAAGGTCTATTTTGGTCATATTCGTATGAGACGTAAGGTCGATTTTGATTTTCTTTTCTGGGTTTGAATTTGTGGTTGTAAGCGATCGTTTAGTGGGTGCTTCTGTTATCTGTGCTTCAATATCAGCTAGCTGGTCTAGATCAATGTCATCGTTGAAAGCATTGGAGACTTGAATGCAGGTAACTCTAGCTACGGGTCGGTGGTCTAAGGGTAATTCGTGTGCTGTTGGCATTTGCGAGTGTGGTGTCGGTATTGTGGTGATTCGAGGCTGGCTGATTGTGGAGTTTAAGTCTGATGCTGGAATAAACAAAATACGAGTTAGAACCACCTTATTTTATTGGACATCGAAGGATTTCTGACTAATCAAAATTCCCATTTAGAACCATTTTAGATTATACAAACCTTGAGTCATAGGCAAGCCTAGTTTTGATGACAGGAGACCAGCTAAGGAGTTGGAGATTGTTATCTCTCCTACTTCTCCACCCAGGAGCTCGATCACACCCTCGGTTAGTAGAAGTGTTCCTCTTCTGCATTCTACTGGACCTAGAAAAGAATGAATTGTAATTGTTTAAAAAAATTGCATACTATAAGTAGGTAGGTAGGTGCTACATGGGTCAGGCAGTTGATTGGTTGTGAACTTGTGAAGGAACAGAAGTAGAATCACTTATACTTATGACTTTAAATGATTTATACAGCGTCAGGAGGCAATCCATGCCTACACTACTCTCAAGCTGTAATGCCTGATGACATTGTTTGAGATGGAATAGGCTTGCCCAGCACTTAAACCGTCCTCTCAACCTAATTGGATCTTTCCTGTAGAATCACATAGTTCATCCATTAGCCCACTGCTGGACATAATAAGCCTCCTCCCTCAAACGCCACTCTAATCTCATCAAATTTTTTCCATAGTTACTGCTGCTTCTCAGTTCTCATGTCCAGGTTAAGCACCTGTCATCTCTTAAGGCGATTTACGCTCTCTCCGTTATTTCCGAGGTTCTGGGCGTGTGTTTGTGTGTGTTCTTAGTCTTTCCTTGGACTTGATGGCGTATTTACAGACTTCTTTGGCGGTTGGTCACTCAATGGAAGGGTGCCTCAAAAAAATAACTCTCAACAAACTGGCTACACAGCTGATTGCAAAAATAGTTACTGCTGAATAAATGCTGTTAACTTTGACTAAGTAAGTACCTTTTATAAGTACTTTGCATCCAGGTGTAATATCACAGCTGATGTTTCTCATTGTTCTGTATTCTATGCCCGATACTTCCTGCACACCATCAGTCAGGTACAACTTTATCATTCTGAAAGAAAATTTTAAATATTGAATTATTTGTGTATTATTATTACTTACTTACCTATTATTATCTAAGTAATATGTTTACATGATGTTGCAAATCGCAATTAGTACCTAATTTATATTATGCAAACTGCCTTATATTAAGTTGTTTATGCTTTTTCTCACTTAAATGGTTGCCTGGAAGAGATCGCTTTCAGCGATAAGGCCGCCAGTTGTCTACCTATAATGTAAGTGTCTTTCTTTTTCTTGTATGTCTTTTACGTGTGGTATGCAATAAAGAATTATCTATCTATCTATTAGTAGGCAATTTTAAGACTTAGTGCTGCTTATTATAAAAACGTAAAACCTTGGTTGAACCCCATGTTGACACATGTCAAAACAAAACTGTTTGTTACCACAAAAAAGCGTTCTATGTATGAGTATTTAAAGATTGTTATTCTAGGGACACTTTTTTAGTTAGACTTGGTCTAAACTTGGCTCATTTTCTTGTAAAAAGCCCCTTCTTCTTCTTCTTCTTTTTAATCTGGCGTTTGTGACGGTGTGTGTCACAATTTTGCCAATGTCAGCGTTCGAATGGTAATAAAACGGTAAAACGATGGAGGAACTAAAGTTTTAAACAGATAGTCGGTATGAAGGAGGGAGTCTCGATTAGTATTTTTATCGATGCAAGCTGATTATGAGGGTAGGGTATAAATAATACAAACTATGGACAAACAATAAAAATATAACACATTTAAGGCGAAGGTGAACTTATGTATTTACAACGCGGATGATATCGATGATTAATTATTTACAGTTTTATTTTATTTACAGTAATAAATTTACATAATGTTGCTATAAAGGGAGTAATAATTACGTTTTTATACTAAAAAGAAAACCGACTTCAATGTTTGACTCGAAACGCGGTGTGACTCAGGGCGTCAAGCTGTCGATTCGATTTCTATTTGTGACATGGCTAGGAGGGAAGGTGTTTAAGAGTTTTACGGGGAAACTATCAATCCCTCAGGAATAAAATTTATATGGGACCACCTCTGGAGTATACCCTTTCAAACATGAAAAGAATTTTGCAAATCGGTCAACAAATGGCGGAGCAATCGCGTAACAAGATACAAAAAAAAAAAAAAAAACATACAGACGAATTGAGAACCTCCTCCTTTTTTGAAGTCGGTTGAAAACTAGGGTTAATAGGTGTTTGGAGGAGAAAGGACGAGGGGTGACATTATACAGTACAGTCTGGGACAAGAAAATAAAAGGTGATCTACATTGCCTTCGTCTAATCCACATTTTAGTTGAGGTACACTCAGACAAATGCATTTTTATTTTATACCTACTATGGGTATTTCTAGAACTAAACCCGACAAGTTAATCAAACCTTTGTAACCTCACCTGTGACTGGATATTTTATCCTCATAATTTGTGGTTGCCTCCACATTTTCCATGTTCACTTTTTGCAACTTCAAATATTGCTGATAAGCTGGGGTTCCTGAAATTTTATAAATAGCTTTCTTTTTTAAACTCTTGTATTAAACTGAGGCATTGATTGAGATAGGAATAAGCATTGATGGGCAATCATAACTATCCTCTCAGCTTAATAGCCTTACCCAGAGGAAAGGTATGATAATCAGTGGTATTCTTTAGTTTTAACCAGATTCATATATATACAATAACATACCTATATCTATAGCAGCATTGATCTGAAGCACGTATCTTCCACTAAGTACTGTCTTCGCCAAACTCTTCAAGTTTGCAGGTAGCGAACCGGGACAAATATCCTTTAAATCATTGAGCAACCATTGCTCTCTAGCTAAGTTCTTGATTTCAGCTTCAGTGAAATTGTTGCTGCTATCTTCACATAGATATTCAACACAGCTAAAAAGTTTAATTTAGATGACTTACTGAGATGGTATTATTTGGAAAATAAAAAAATAATCAAGATGTAAAATTACCCGGTTATCCAATCATTGTCAACAAACATATAGTGAGTGGCTAGATATTGACGAATAGAATTCACGAGATGAACAGAAGACATTTTTCATTTCTGATTATTTGTATTCAGCAATCTATGAAATCGTGTTTTCCATTTTCCCACTGTTTACCTATACGGTATACCTACGTTTTTCTTTTTCTGACTTTCTTTCTGTTGAATGAGACCGAGCTAAACACACACAACAAACAAGTTCACATCTGTCTATCTGTAGGTATGTCAATGTCAAACTCAAAACTGTCAATCTGGACGTGTTCGGGAACTACTTTCCATTGGTCTTTACCTACCTCAATTTACATTTAATATTATTTTATTAAATGTTTGAACCAAAAAACTTTAACATTTAATTTATATTAATTTAATGCCTTTATAAATTATAGCCAAAACTACACTATTCAAGTCATCGATCGTTTAGAACGTACGACTACACTACACACACACCAACTCTAATCTTTCTGTTTAGTATTTGAACGATATTTTGTGTTGCCAGCAAATAATGATTTGCCTGTATACAGGGTGTAAGAAGAAAGCTCATTCGTGTTCTGTACCATCTATACTATGGAGAAATTTTTGTTTTCCATTCTATTCCAAATCCAAAAAGGGTTATCCGAAATATAAATTATATCTTCACTCAAAAATAAGTAGATGATACTGGATTATAGATATAGGTAGGTAGGTTTTTTACGTCGTACAATAATAATACCTAATTATTATTTTGTCACTATTCCGTTCATGCTAGCTAGATACGAAACATCCTCATTGACTCTGAAAATTCTGATAATTCTAGAAAAATAAAGTAAGGTAACGTACGCCTTTAATTTAAAAATAACGTAGGCCTTTACATCTTTAATAACCTTTGCCTACATCTGGGCCTACACTTAACGGGACGCTGTAGTGCCTGCTTAGATTGAGATGGAATAGCACCTAAACCATCCTCTCAGCTTAATTAGCCTGGCCCACAGGAATGACAACGTCAATACTTGTGAAGCTGACTAAGCTGTTTCCTCACGATATTTTCCTTCACCGTTAAGAGCTCGTACCTACTTACCTATTTAAGCGCATATAAATTTTACGATGCTCTTTTTAATCGAATCCACTATCTTTGGATTGCAAGTCAAGTCACAATCCCACTCGACCAACACGGCACGTAGTAAGGTAAAGGTAAACCGTTTCGAAAAGCTAGACGTTGGTAACATTTGATCGGTCGACGAGCGTAGCGAACGCAAAAGCAAAAAAGCTTTCCGATAATTTCATCCGTCTTCCGTCTTCCTCGTAATTTTTGGGCTTTGGCTGATTGACAACAAAAGACACAATACTCAGGACTTGTATTGTTTTTCTAAGTTTCCCTGTGAATTTGTGTTTTGACCTCAGCACCTGTTTTCGTGATATAAACCTCGGATGTAGAAATATGAAGCGGCGAAATGCCGATACAGGGAAGTTGCGGCGCCCCATAAAGCGCACTAAAATCACCGAAGGAATGTACGGAAAGTGAGTTATTTACTGTTAAAACTATGAGCTTAGGTAACGAGGAAAATCGCCTGCTCTAATGTACATTCAGCTCTGTTAGAAGGTGTGGGAAAATGCTGTAAAATGGCTAATGTATGTGGGTAGAAAGTACCATCTGTTTCATCACTTGGTACCTAAGTACACACATCTGTGGGTCGGGGTATACGAAAGGGTGTGCAGTGATTAGAAGGCGGCCGGGACTTAGAAAAATTTCGAGAATTTTTTTTCTTTTCTTTATTATTTGCTTTTCTTATAGATCTCGTAAAAATAAAGCTTTTTTGACGTATATTTTTTTTCGTCCGACTTGTACTTTTTGAGAAAATCGTCGATAAATGTTTCAGTAAGATTTTAGTATCTTTAATTTCTGGAAAACTATGAATCTGAGAGAAAAATGGTTTTCACGAAATATCTTTATTTTTATTCATACTTTAAGTTAAAATTGAGAAAAAAGTAAGTTTATAGAGTAACAAGTATGTTGAAAATTTTTCTAAGTCTTTGCCTTCAAAATAGTACAATGGTGCCAGCGACTTAGAAAATTTTTCAAATTTTTTTCTGATCCCGAAATGACTGAATCACACGATTAGGTACCTAAAAACAATACAACTAGCAGACCTATAGCATAGGTTGCGAGGAGCGAAGCGACGAGTGGTTAGGTGTATAGTGAACAACCACGCACGAGCCGAGCGAAGCGTGCCGCGGTAGCGGCCGGCGAGTGCCAGACAGATCTCCTTGGTTTTTATGTTCAGTAGTAAAAACCACGGGGATCTGGCACTCGCCGGCCGCTACCGCGGCACGCTTCGCTCGGCTCGTGCGTGGTTGTTCACTATACACCTAACCACTCGTCGCTTCGCTCCTCGCAACCTATGCTATGCCTGTTAGTTAAATTTTTCATAGAATCAGGATAAATAATTTCGATTTTAGATGAAATAAAGCATCGGACTAAAATATTTTATAAGGCTAAAAGCTTTTAATTTTATGTGCCCTTGGACCTAGAAGCAAAAAAAAAATATGTATATATATTGAGAAAACTTTTGAAAAATTTTCTAAGTCGCTGGCACCATTGTACTATTTTGAAGGCAAAGACTTATAAAAATTTTCAACATACTTGTTACTCTATAAACATACGTTTTTCTCAATTTTAACTTAAAGTATGAACAAAAATAAAGATATTTCGTGAAAACCATTTTTCTCTCAGACTCATAGTTTTCCATAAATTAAAGATATTAATATCTTACTGAAACATTTATCGACGATTTTCTCAAAAACTACAAGTCGGACGAAAAAAAAATATACGGCAAAAAAGCTTTATTTTTACGAGATCTATAAGAGAAGTAAATTATAATGAAAAAAAAATTTTTTCCTCGAAATTTTTCTAAGTCCCGGCCGCCTTCTAATCACTGCACACCCTTTCGTATACCCCGACCCATCTGTGTGTGAGAATAAAAAAACAAACAATATAACAAAAAAGTAAGACTTGAATGTTGCTTGAATGTGTTATTTTTTTAGATTTTTCTCCGCCAATTTCACATGATCTTACCAGTTTTGAATTGCAAGAGTTTGAATTACTTACACAATCCTCATAGTTTAATAATGAAACATTTACTTGATCACTGGATGTAGATAGATATACCTACCTATATCTACATAATAACTAAATTTTTTACTTAATACTAGGTAATTCTAAAATGTCTTGGAACTAGCTCATAATTTTTTAAATGTTACAAGAATTGACGACCTCTGTGGCGCAGTGGGCGAAGGCCCGCCTGCGACGCAAAAGGTTGCGGGTTTGATCCCTGTGGCGGGACCAATGTTTGTATGATCTACAAATATATGTCTCGGGTCTATGTGTTTCTATGTATAATATGTATGTATTTACAAACAAAAAGTATACCTTAAAGTATACCCTGGTCGAGTCTCGGCTGCAAAGCCTTGAGCATCGACGTAGAGTCGCGTGTCTCGGTCTTTTATCAACTGCATTTCGGAGAGTGTGCACAAGAGCTCCATAATTTAGTTCCGCCATCCCCATTCTTTTATCGGACCAACAGGTTCCCCGAAAGACGCCACTTGTACATGGTTGATATTCCCAGAGTTCGTACAAAGTGTTTTGAGTCCACTTTTTTCATACGCACTGCCAAATTGTGGAATTCATTGCCGGGTACCGTATTTCCCGAAAGGTACAATATAGGGGTCTTTAAATCAAGAGTAAATAGGTTCCTTCTAGGAAAGCATGCTCCATCTTAGACCACACTACTGCTTAACATCAGGCAGAGGGAGGTCAAATGCTGACCTATTTAATAAAAAAAATAAAAAATAAGTAGTATATCAGTCATCTAGTACCCATAACACAAGCTCTGCTTACTTTGGGACTAGATGATGCTGTGTGAAAAGTCCAGCATTATTTTATTTATTTAACAAAATCTATAGCCCTTATTTAATAGCATAATAGATTGCTAGCTGCTGCTGGTTTTAGTAAAAAGTAAGTAAGTTCTTATGAGTCAGTGGCCAACTCTGGTGACAGAGTTTTTAGGCCGCCTTAAGGCCTCCGTCATAACTTAACGACTTTAATAGCCGGGTCCGACAATTTAACGTGCCCTCTGAAGCACGGAAGCGCTCAGATGAAAATGCCAATGGCGGTCACCCATCCACTTACAGACCGTTTCGAACGTTGCTTAACTTCGACGATCTATCAAGAACGACTAAGCAAGCACGACCACGAGCGCTTCTGGTTTTAGTCCAAACAGTTCTATTGCCGAACAAAGCCTTCCCCGATTCCTGCAAGTCTATCACATGCTTGTAATATTCTAATTTAAGATTTTTTTCCATGCTGCTGTTGGATAGCTGCAGGTATACTTAGACCTATACAAAGTGTAGACTTTGGTCAATTTGACAGGGGATCAGAAAACTAAGTAAATTTTTACATATTTTACTAGATTTATAGACCAGGTGCGGATCTAAGCATATCAACCAGAATGGCTGCAACTGAATTGGCAATAATCAACCATTATAATTACTATGATATAAAACATTTTTCCAAATTGGTTAGGGTATCTCCAAGGAAAGTTCTAGATCCGCCCCTGTAGTTTGATGTTTGTGAACTGTTTTATTGAAACCTACAATAAAAGAACAAATATAAAAAACAAATATAATAAACATTTGTGTAAACTAAAAAATTCAATTATGAAATTTTGTTTCATTATGTATTATGGATCAGATCTTTGTATAGAAATATTGAATGTTATTATGCTCACTTAATTTTGAAAGGCCTTACTAATAAACATGGTATAAAGTTATTCCTCGGAATAAAATAGGAATAACCATACATTTTTACAGTTTACACTCAGGAATAACTTTATACCACGTATTTAGTAAGGCCTAAAGTATTTCTTGTTGTTATATGTACAGTTATTTTGTTTAAGGGTTCACCTACGTCTGATACTATTAATTAGTGTGTTTAAATTGCATACATTTCATATAAAATTTCGCGCTATTCTTTATGGTCTTCAATGAATTTATAAAATAATGGCCCTTACTAATAAACTTGACATAAAGTTATGTCATGCATAGATTACAAATTTGTATGGTTATTCATAGGATAGGCAAGACATAACTTTATGTCAAATTTATTAGTAAGGGCCAATATGTTTATGTTTCAGCTCAATGTTGTATGTAAAGTTTATATTGTTGTGGAGCTCCATAGCTCTCGCGGACTATATGCTGGAGTTCAGATTTGAGTTCCTCTGGCCTCTCTGGCTGATGATGAAGGGGATCTATCACTGCTACCATTGTAAGGGATTGGTGAGTGCCTTCTAACATAATAACTCCATGAGAAAGGTGTAGGTTGTCAGGATCATAGTAAGTGGAAATCTGCAGAGGCCACATTTTCACGGCAAATTTTCTAAAATTTTATCTAATATATAAAATTCTCGTGTCATAGTTTTCGTTGCCATACTCCTCCGAAACGGCTTGACCGATTTTGATGAAATTTTTTGTGCTTATCCGGTATCTATGAGAATCGGCCAACATCTATTTTTCATCCCCCTAACTTCCCCTATCCTTTTTTTTTTTAAACAAAATTTTTAATTTCAATTTTTTTATGATACAACATACAAAAATACATACAATCCTCAATTTTCACCCTTCTACGATCAACCCTTATTTTTTAATAGCGATATAATGGAAAAACAACGCCGCGGGTCAGCTAGTATGTATATATATTTTATATGTAGTGATGATACATAGAGATATTTTATAAATTGTTCAGTTATCTAAAATATTCCCATATTCATCCTTAAATTCGTAATGAAATCGTTGTTACAGGTAAATTTATTTATACAAAATATAATTTTTCAGACCTTTACAGTATTCTTCACATGCTTAGCGCTGACGTCAGATATGATCTGCTACTACTTCATACCCGTGCAATTGCTAACGTACTTCGCCGGGGTGTATGTGTGGGTGAATTCCATATGGAATACCTGTGAGTATTATTAATATGAATCGATAAAGATTTTATTTTATTGTGTTTACCTTAGACTAGGGATTTTAATATATGGTAAACCTCTGCTCAGAACTTCAGACATTCTTGCATACCGAGATCCTTGCATAACAGTTAGACAGGGGCACGTCCAATTAGACATTTGATACTAGTTGTTTTACTTAGACGCTGTTTTTCCAAAGCGTAATCAAAGCAAAAGGTAAACTAGGCTATTATTTATTATGGTAATGTATTCTTGTAACAATGACTCATTTCAGAAGGAAACAAGTCTAATAAAAACATTTCATACTTCATCTATAAGTAAGTCCATCGCGGTGATGGGCTCGCAACCTGTCACGTATGGTAAACTTACTGTGCAAAATATGTCCGTAAGCCAAATATATATTTGGACGTGTCTGTGACTACACCCCTCAACATCTTCACTTTTCCGAGATTCAAGCAGCCTATGCGTTACCTAATTTATGGTATAAGTTACTTCCATAACTTTCATGAAATATAAAATCAAATATTTATTTATTTTCATGTACATTGTTCAGCCGTTTCAGCGTAAAGCATTAAATATCCATCCATCTTTACTTTCGCATCAAAGAACTATAAGTTTTGTGTTTCGCATATAGTAAGATGAACGACGTACGTACTAGCTGTCAAAACTTCATCGCACCGCAATTTGGTAACAAACGGAACGATCGTTTAAACTAAAAATAACTTTGGCTGCCATACGTTATTACGATTATTTACAGTGTTTTGTCTTTCGCTATGCTAGGTTTCACGCTGTGCTAATCAAGGCACATACCTAATATTCCTTTGCACGACTAATGTCCAAAATCAAAAATGTCCACTAGAATTAATGACCAATATGAATTATTATTATTGTATGTATGTATTACCCCGGCGCCAGACCTAGCTTCAAATGTTTGAACACATATTTGAACACATGTGTGGCACGACACATTGACTACATAATCTCGAGCCACACTATTTGTACAAACATTTGAAGCAAGCCTGGCAGTTGGCACGGCTTTACCTAACGTTTTTTGATTTTTTTTTCAAAAACTTACGATTTGATTTGGTACGAGTATGTTACTTTGGGAAAAGTGTTCCTGGTGGGAAATAGCTTCGATTGAGGCCAATTTGCCACACCCTGTATACGACAATTTCTTTGGACGTGTATTATTTTGTCCCCAGTTGAAAGTAAAGGCGTGTGCGCACAGACAGTGGGCATGTGGCTACTAGTAGTTTACGCAGAGGCGGTCCGCACAGGTGTAGTGAGCGCGGCCCTTAGCGGCCTTCTCACGAGTGAGGACTGGGCTGGCAAGCCGTGGGCGGCTAGTGCCTTGGGCTTCCCTATAGTGTCACTAGGTAAGTGGATCTTTTCACCACACTGGTTTAAAAGAAAACGGCAAGTAGAGCGTAAGTAAATCTGATAGAGGATTGGGCTGTCAAACCTTGGAAGGGCAGAGCCTATCTACATATATTGCCTATAATGTCACTAGGTAGGTACCTTTTAAAGATTTTAGAAGCCCTGAGAATAGTCGAGACATCCTTTGGAACCTTTTGAGGCACTTTGAGAGTTTCAGAAATAGTTTGAAAACTTCCTTAGTGCACTGAACATTTCAGGGGCCCTTTTGACGACCTCTGTGGTGCAGTGGGCGAAAGCCCGGCTGCGACGCAGAAGGTTGCGGGTTCAATCCCCGCCGCGGGACAAGTGTTTGTATGATCTACAAGTATTTGTCTCGGGTCTGGGTGTTTCTATGTATTATAATATGTATGTATTTACGAACAATAAAACATTTTTGAAAAAAAAAATTGAACCGACTTCACAGAACACAAACAGAAGAACCTTCTACACACTAAAAAGAGAAAAATAAGAATATAATTTGAAGTCGGTGCCAACTATTCATTTACATCTAAGAAATTCAAAAGAACTTGGGTGCAAAATTGTATCCTGGTACGCTATCGCTCGATTTCTTTTTTTGATAGGTACTTAATCGTATTCACTTGGCACCGACTTCAAATTATATTCTTATTTTTCTCTTTTTAGTGTGTAGAAGGTTCTTCTGTTTGTGTTCTGTGAAGTCGGTTCAATTTTTTTTTTCAAAAATGTTTTATTTTTCACTTTTTAGTGTAAGTAAATAAATACTGTGTAAATAAAAGTGTATGTGTAAATAATATAGTAAGCTACGAGTACATTAAGACTTTGCTTATCGTAGCTTAAGTAGGAAAGGATAAGAGAAGTCATGGGCAGACCTACTAAAGGACACACCGGAGTTCAGCAAGGGGGAAAACTATCAATCCATAAGGAAAAGAAAATATTTTGGACTACCTCGGGTGTAATACCCTTTCAAACTATTTAATGTTTGACTCAGATTGTGAGTCAGGGTGTGTTGTGTAGTGAGAATGAGGTTTTTTGAATGTTACGGGAAAACTGTCAATCCCTCAGGAAAAAAAATATATGGCGCCACCTTGAGAGTGTGTCCTTTACACTTTCTAACAAAAAAAATTTTGGAAATCGGTCCACAATTTTCTTAAAGTTCAGTGATTGTTTTAGTTTTACGGGAAAACTATTAATCCCTCAGGAAAAAAAAATATATGGCGCCACCTTGAGAGTATTCCTCTTTCTAACAAAAAAAAAATTTTGGAAATCGGGCCACAATTTTCTTAAAGTTCAGTGATTGTTTTAGTTTTACGGGAAAACTATTAATCCCTCAGGAATAAAATTTATATGGGACCACTATAAGAGTATACCCTTTCAAACAAAAAAAAAATTTTGGAAATCGGTCCACAACTGACGGAAATATCGGTGAACATACATAAAAAAAAAACATACATACAGCCGAACATATAACCTCCTCCTTTTTTTGAAGTCGGTTAAAAAGTATATAAGTAGTATATCAGTCATCTAGTACCCATAACACAAGCTCTGCTTACTTTGGGGCTAGATGATGCTGTGTGAAAAGTCCAGCATTATTTATTTATTTATCTTTATTTATTTAAGTAGCTGCGCAGAACCTATTTTTGATGACGCCTAAAAGATGAAGACGGCGTTGTTTGTTGTTAACTTAAGAGAGCTAAAGATCGGTTGTGCGTACTGTACGTTGCGCGTGTAGAGTAGATAGAATGATACAACTAACTAAGCGAGTGAGCGAAGCAGCTAACAACGCTGTCTTCGTCTTTAAGGCGTCATAAAAAATGGTTCTGCGCAGCTACTTCAGAGAGCTAAAGATTCGTTGTGACTACTGTAGTACTTCAGAAGAAACTTTCAGAAAAAGAAGATAAAATTCAAAAGCGCTATGAAAGTTTCATAAAGTTTTAAATTTTAAAGACCTTCGCCAATACAGAGGCCTTTAAAACACTGATACAGTAAAATATCATACTTTTTGTCTTAAAAAAAAGTACGTGAGTGTCGTGGAACACGCGGTTGGAAGATTCAACTTAGACATTTGTCAAATAAATTATGTATCAAAATCCTAGAAACGCTCTTCCGACCTAACAATGTTACAATCTATGGACTGCTTCGCGACGGCGCACATAGCACCGTGACGTTTTGACATACATGTGTCGTGACGCAAAAGTCTAACACTTTTTTCGTCTAGCTCCCATCCGGTACCGTCCGAAAAAGAACTTCGTTGCAATAAAAACCCTCGCTATTCCAGGAGTAAGCGTGAAGCAGATAGTGGACGAGAAACTAAGGCTACGCACACAGCGGCAGGTGCGTGCGCAGAACGAGTTTTACTTCAGATTGATGCGGGAGGCATTGCCTGAGGTAAGCACACCCTTACCCTTACACCCACAAGCCAAGAACGTACAGTACGCAAAACCAATCTTTAGCTCTCTGAAGTAGCTGCGCAGACTCCATTTTTGATGACGCCTAAAAGATGAAGGAGGCGTTGTATAGCTGCCTCGCTCACTTGATGAGTTTGTTGCATCGTTCTATCTCGCTTACTCTACACACGCAATGTACTACATGCGCAAACCTGCGCAATCGTTTAGTACACTAACTTCAAAGAGCTAAAGATCGGTTGTGCGTACTGTACGTTTGACTTTTTTCTCTTTGATAGGTGACTTGCAGGGAAGTGTTGCCAGAGATAAACACACCTTTACCACCAAAAACAAATTTCGAGTTAATTTATCGATTTTTAGTACAAAATGTATTGGAAAAGTTTTTGACGATTTCTGATTTTTCTAGTACTCAAACCTTAAATGGCCCCATAGTCTTTTGATCCCTACATGAAACTAAATCGATTGGCATCAAAAAATTGTTTTTGTACTTTTGGCATATTTGTTTTTTTTTTTTTTTTTTATTTATAACGGAATAACAAACAGCTACATTATAAAGCTTAACTAAAGAACTTATGGAGGTATACATTTCGGGAATGTAGATCTTATAATAACTTATTAATAATGTAGCCCACGGCGTTATCCACAGGTTAACTTAAATATGTTGTAAACAGAAAGTGACTGTAAGGAAGTCGAAAGTGAAGCTTAATGAAGCAAAATAAAGAACAAGAAAAAAAAACGTAATTAAAAGAAAACTAAGTAACTACTTAAGTAAAGCTTGACTCAAGGAGTCGGTACAAAAAATAATAGCGTTAACTAGGTTTTTAAATTTATAGATACCGTGGTAATGAATGCATAAATGAATGCAGTTCAAAATGTCTCAAAAGTTAGGGAAGGTCTCCTAACAGCGTTTTCCTGTAGCTGCAACGGTTAAGGTACCTGCCCTCCATGGCCCTTCTAAAAAATCCACCATGTATAGGGTCTTTCATTTTAAACTACACAAACTGACAAGGTCTCATTTTTGGGTTGTAAATAGACGTTTGACCGTATCAATTTAATTCCTAAGCTGATTTAAGTTTTCACTTAAAAATGTATCAATTATAGATTTTTAGAAATGTTGCATAATGATTTTCAAGGAGTACAGACGTTCCACCAATCGCAGCGCAGCTACATCACGAATGGACTAAGTTATACAAGAAGCAACAATCAATTGAAAGAATAGTCTTTATCGTTTCTCAGGATTTTCATAACAAAACAAAAAAAAATCATTACATAAATATTTTTTAATTTATTTGTTGAACCCAATTCCTGAATTAAGTTAGTTTAAAATGAAAGACCCTATATAAAAAACTAGCTGTCCGTCGCGGTGTTACCCGCGGTCCCTCGGGAAAATTTTACTTTCCCGGGATCAAATATAGCCTATGTTCATCAGGGATAATGTAGAATACTAATGGTGAAATAATTTTTCAAATCGGCCCAGTAGTTTCGGAGCCTATAAATAATAAATAAATAAATAAATAATTACGTTTATTCAAATCAAGCAGAGTACAATCAACAATTGGTTAATCTTACAATTTTTTTTACAATTAGGTAGGTAGGTATATTTAATAATTAGGTAGGTAGGAACTACCTAATCATACTTTACAATCAGGATGGCTTGTGGTTGATTAGGATGTGCAGCGGTATCTACACTAAGTACAAGACTTGTGTTGTAGATGCCGCCTATTCAATACAAACAAACAAACAAATCTTTCTTCTTTATAATATTAGTGTAGATAGTGTAGAATAGCTGCGCTTCCGCGGTGTGACCCGCGATCCCTCGGGGTTTTTTCATTTTTTCGGGATAAAAGGTAGCCTATGTCCTTCCCTGGGATACAACCTTTAACCATGCCAAATTTCAGCTTAATCTGTTCAGCGGTTTGAGCGTGAAAGCGTTCATATTTATAATATTAGTATGGATTTGTGTTTTCAGGGCGGTCTAACGTCATCTACATACAGCAGTGATCTGTTAGGCGAGTTGGACGGTATAGCAGAGGTGAAGCAAAACGGCAGTGCTAAACGCAGGTGGAAACCTAACACTAATGGTCATTGCGTGAGGGACAAGGAACACGCAACTTTACAGACTAAGGTAATAAAGATGCATTTTACTGGGACGCAGAAGGTTGCGGGTTCGATCCCCGCCGCGGGATAAATGTTTGTATGATCTGCAAATATTTATCTCGGGTCTGGGTGTTTCTATGTATAATATGTATGTATTTAAACAAAAGTATATAAGTAGTATATCAGTTATCTGGTTCCCATAGTACAAGCTTTGCTTAGTTTGGGGTTAGATGACGCTGTGTGAAATGTCCAGCATTATTTATTTACAATGAACAATCCCACTAATATAATAAAGCTGAAAGTTTGTGAGTTTGTTTAGATGTTTGTATGTTTGTGTTTCAATCACGCCTAAACCAGTGAACCGATTTGGATGAAACTTGGAATAGGCGTAGATAGTGACCTGGAATAGCATATATGCTATTCAAAATGTTGGTACCACGCGGGCGAAGCCGCGCGCAATAGCTAGTAATAAATAAATAGTGAAACAGCAATATAGTAAACTTTATCCTACATACTTACTTTTAGAAACTATTTCATTCTGACACGCCATAAACTATGGGGATGTTATATAAAAAAAAAAGTAAAATATCATAACTATTTTTTTGGCTCAAAGGATCAGCATTGTTATCCAGCGTGGTAATGCCGCCAGTGTTTTGGGCACGCTTCCGACTGACAGTGACCTGGATCAGTTGAACTATCTATAGATCGTTTCTAACGATCCTTAGATAGCTTGACTAATCCTGTTGTATTTTGTAAATATGTAGTAGCTTAGTTTCAGTAAATAAAAATACTTTAATATTATAATATAGGTACATCAGGGATTTGAACCTACGACTTTGCCCATCTGTGGCAACGCTCTAACCAAATGAGCTAAGGACACTTAGTGTGTTTAGTGAGAATACATACTTTAACATCTTTTCGTTTATACTCTAACTGACTTTCTAACAAAGGTGGTATACTAATTTTGAGTTTATTTTATACCTGTCATATCTTTATACCAAGTTTATTAGTAAGGCCTTCATAATTTTACCACTATAACGATATGTGAACATTAAAACTATTCACCTCTCGTTCCAGCTAGAACATTTAGAGCAGTACGTAGAGAGAAAGAATCGCGCCCGCGACTCTTCCTCACAGAGTACAGTCAGCCAGAGAAGCAGTAATAGCACGCAGACGAGTGTACAGTCGAGCACACAGCCCAGTCCGCACGCGAAGCATTCTAACGGCGTCGCTAAGGGGCCCGGCTGTCATACAGAAGATATGAACCACTGTAAAGGTATAAAAAGTTGTAGCTCTCGCTCGATTAAGGTGTTATACAGGGTGTAAAAAGACGTCTACCGAAGCCGAAAGGGGTAGGTACAGCATCCCAACACACAACCAAATCTAAAAAGGTTTTCCGAAAAAATAATTATATCCGGAGAAACAGCGTTTGAAGATTACTGTTTGCGTATGTACTGGGCGCGTTGTTTTACGTAGATTGCTGGATTTTGAGTTTTAATTGTTAGCTTAATGATTTTTTTTTGCGTTATTTTTTCGCTAAATTAAATATGTTTATAATCAAGGTCTGATTGCAACCCTTCAGTTTTGGGTAGTAGTCTTTTTACACCCTGTATACATAGGCATACCTAAATCAAATTGGGTATATTCTCCTTTAAGGACATAAAGGGCGGCAAGCCTCGAACATATAAAAACAAAGCCAGACTGGCCAAGTTTCCAAAGAGAACTTAGCTTGCTTCACTCTCTCGACCCAACTTCAATATATTAGTAACTTGTTATTCATAAGCGCTTTTAATTGTCAGTCTCGGCTATTTAAGTCGTTAAGCCATGACGGAGGCCAGTGAGTTGGCCACTGACTCATACGAACTTAATTCATATACATTTTCTTTACAGGTTCAAAATCATCGAAATATGATAAAAAAGAGGCTACTACGTTAAAAGAAGAAAGAAGGCGGAAAAAGAACAAATATATAGATAAGGAAACTAATGATAGTTGTAAGAGTAAAAAAATTAGTAAGTATTTTTCATTAATACTACTAATATAATAAAGCTGAAAGTTTGTGAGTATGTTTGTGTTTCAATCACGCCTAAACCACTGAAATGATTTGGATAAAACTTTTTATTAAACATAGATAGTGATCTGGAATAGCCTATTCAAAATGTTAGTACTGTGCGAGCGAAGCCGCGCGCTGTAGTTAGAGAATTATATCAAATGTATGGCAGTAGCAACTTATAATTAAACGAACGAAAAGATTAATTTAATATTGTATTTTAAGTTTGATGTTAAATGATATTTGCTATAAGAATAATTCAGTTTTTATTTCTAGCAAAAGAAGTAGATAAGGACGAAAGCACAAAAGAATGTGTTAAAATAAAAGAGTGCAATAATATTCATAAAGAAGAAGAGAAGAGACGAGACGAAGAAAGAAAAAGGGAAAAAGAAGAGGAGAGGAAAAAAGAAGAGGAGCGTAAACGGGAAAAGGAAGAAGAAAGAAGAAGAGAACGAGAAGAGGAGAGAATAAAGGAAAAAGAGAGAGAAAAGGAACTGAAAGAAAGAGAAAAAGAAAGGGAGAAGGAGAGAGAAAGAGAACGTGAACTGGTCAGTAAATGAAAGCAAACTTCTTTCTCGCTTTTTCAGATACAGCACCTTGCATTTCGCGCATCACGACGTGCATTATTAAAGGCCTCAGATTGGTTAATATTTACTCTTTTCCAGTCCCCTTAGCATGGCGATTGTCTAGGTACCGGAGAATATATAAAAATGACAGTAATAGCCGCCGCCACCGCCGTCGCCTGAACGTAATCGTCACCATACATCCATACTATATACTATATATACTATATACTTATACTATATAATATTATAAATGTGAAAGTAACTCTGTCTGTCTGTCTGTTTGTTACGCTTTCACGCCCAAACCGCTGAACAGATTCAGCTGAAATTTGGCATGGATAAAGATTATACTCCAGGGACGGACATAGGCTACTTTTTTCTTTTAATATTTATAAGGGGGCGTGAAAATAAGGGTTGCAAGTTTGTATGGGGAAAAAAGTTGAGCGACCCTGCGCGAGGTCATAAAGATGATGGGTGACCGCCACCTTTTGATCTGTTTTTGCATTGCAGATTTTTTTGTTTTTTTTTTCTCATTTTGCATGATTAATGTGCAAACACAGTGTAAATAAACTTTAGGTAACACTCCTGCACTTGAATCCTAATAATGCGCAGACGAAGTTGCGCGGGTCAGCTAGTTGCTATATATTTGTGTTTAGGCGTGCGATGACGCTTGCCGCAGCCGTCGCCTCTCCGTAAACAGTCAAAACGCTTAACGCGTCGCAAGCCGCGCCGCCTGTCCGTACACGCGGCCTTAGTCATAGTTGGCAGAACACATCGGTCGTAGAGGCGGGTCTTCAGACTAATTAGCGCTGTACAATTGCAGTTATCAGCGCGGGAATGCGCAGAAGAGTTGAGTAGAGTGAGAGCAGCTCTTGCGCTTTCTCAAAAGAACGAAGCGGAGTCGGCGCGACAGTTGGCAGCCGTCCTAGCAGGAGATAGGCAACGTCGGGCCTCACATGCCGACCTCAAACAACAGCTGCAGCACAAGTAAATAAATAAATAATGAAATAATACGATCTCAACGCCTTCGAAAGAGAATGGTGGGAGATCTCGAAGGAGAGAGATAATTGGAGGGATTTGGGGAGACCTTTGCCCAGCAGTGGGACGAAATAGGTTAATTAAAAAAAAAAGAAATAAAATGAAAATTTGCCAGAAGCATGGTCAATGGTCATCATAATAGTAGGTAGTCAATAATTAAAATTGATATAATTGGTTTCACATGCTTCACTGTAGCTACAGCAATTTGATTTGATTTGATAGCATGCAAATAGAATTAGGTTTTAAATCTCTATATATAAAAATGAATCCCCATATCCCTTGGTCACGGCATCACGCGTGAACGGCTGGACCGATTTCACAAAAAAAATTTTGTTGTGTTTTTTATTGTCAGGAGAAGGTTCTTATGACAGAATGATGAGATGGTTCTATATTAATCATGGAGGGCGTGAAATAAGGGTTGAAAGTTTGTATGGGGAGTTGAAAGTTCCAGTTAAAGGCAACAGATGGCGCTTTTATTGCTTTTTAAAAGTTTATTTAGATGTTTTTAAGTAAGTTATTTCGCTGACGAAGTCGCGGGTACCAGCTAGTTATACAATCTGATCTGACTTATCTCCCTGACCTTATCCCACGCTAAGTGTGGTCGGCACAACATGTCTTCTTCTTCCACTCACTCCTATCACTCGTCAACTGTGTATCCACTCCTACATCCGTACATAATTACAAATGACATATGACGACCTCTGTGGCGCAGTGGGTGAAAGCCCGCTTGGCACGCAGAAGGTTGCGGGCTCGATCCCCGCCGCGGGATAAATGTTTGTATGATCTGCAAATATTATTTGTGGGTCTAGGGGTGTTTCTATGTATAATATGTATGTATTCACAAACAAAAAGTATATAAGTAATATCAGTTATCTGGTTCGCATAGTACAAGCTTTTTTTTTGGGGCTAGATGATGCTGTGTGAAATGTCCAGCATTATTTATTTATTTGGCCATAATATAATATTGAAATATTGTCTAGAATTTCAACTTGGCGTTGTGGTGAACGCGCGGCGTTGGAAAGGAAGCTTGGTGAGGAGCGGCGGTTACGGCTCGCGGCCGAGCACCTGCTCAAGGCGAGAAGAACGAGGTGAGACCCTGGATAATACACCTTATTTGTTCATACATAAGGATCACTTTAAAGTATCTAACATTACGCTTACCATGCCGCATAGCGGTCGCTACATCTATGTATTGCAAGAACTCGCACAACAATATCAGCTCGATGACACGTCTAACCACAACATTGTACTCTGATATTTTCTATATTATTGCTACTCTGTCAAACTTCTGTAAAATGTGAGCATGTATCAAATATGTATTTGGACATGCCTCTGACTAACCCCTTAGATAATACATCTTTGAAGCGTGTACATACCGGCTTACTACATATATAACTTGCAATCAATTGTCATCCCATTAGAGCTCAACCAATCTCACAATAAGAAAATGGCTATTGAAGTCTTGTGAATTGATTAATGGCAATATTGCCTTTTGCCGCAAACACAACGATAGCGCGATCTAGACATCAACCTCTTACTATACTTACCTTCATTTCTTCATAGTTTCATTGGTTTAAAGGTTTAGAGTCCACACACATCATCCCCGAGCCCAGAGTTCAAATCCAAGTAAAAAAAAAATTTTTTGTAATTTTTTTTTAAGTTTAGAACCTTTACCGAAACCTCGTTCATGTTTTCATTTCTCTCGGTATTTCCAGGAGTGCAACGGTTTTTTTTATACTATTGTTTTGCTAATTTTGCTTTTATGCTATACGGCTGTTAGAACTAATCTAAAAATATGTTTTTCTTAAGTAAGTGAATGATTGATTGATTGATTGATTGATTAACTCTTTATTGTACACAAGAACATAATACAGATAATATAACAAATAAACAAATTGTACAATGGGCGGCCATATCGCTAAAAGCGATCTCTTCCTGGCAACCATTTGTATGGACAGGATAGTCGAATACAGAAAAAAAACAGCGGTGTACAAAAGTAGAGAATAGTAACAAACTAAGTACCTACCTAACTATACTTACACTACACACACAACACAACACACACAAATTACACATAGAGCAAATTACACAAAGAGCAATAAAAACAGTTAGCAGTAACCAGCCATGGAAAGATAATGTTCACAGACACTGGCTTTAAAAATATGTATAGATTTAGATATTCGAATGGAAACGGGTAAAGAGTTCCATAGCTGCACAGCTTGTACAGTGAAAGAGTCACCATACATAGTGGTGCTATGGACAGGAGTTGCAAGCTGGAGAGAATTTGAGGACCGAATGTAATATTTTTAATCTCTAACGTGATATAACTCGGCTAAAGAAACGAATGGTTACGTTTTATGTTACAGCGGGGAGTGTGAGAACGAGTGGTGTAAGTCTCGAGTGTCGGCGTGCGAGGCGGAAGCGGCCACGCTAAGGAAAGACCTGCAGCGGACGAGGGAAAGGCTTGCGCACGCGCAACGAGATCTCAACCAAACCGCAGAACAGGTAGCTATTGAGACCAACTTGTTTATCAACAAATATCATTATTTTTTAATTAGAAGATTTTGAAGCCTCTGAATAATATACAATATCCGGATCAGGATCAGGATAGGAATATCCTGCTAAGGAGACTATTTTCCTAAAACTATCTTTTTTCATCAACATCATAAAAAAAACATAATCGCACTTATTTGAGGTCGGCCCAAGAGGTTTTCCTTCCATTCTGCTCTATCAACCAGCATCTTAACATTCAATCCTTAGAGCTGGTACACATAAGGCGTTTTGTGGCGCGCGTTGTATAAACTAAAGGCGCGCTTTTAGAGCTCTTAAATATTGCAACGTGCTCCAAATCACCTAATTACACATCATTAGAATCATCAAAACTAGTACATGCTACCGAGATGCGAATGTTAAGATGGATGTGTGGGGTAACACGGTTAGATAAGATACGGAATGAGTATATTAGGGGAAGTTTGAAAGTGGCGCCTATTTCTGAAAAGGTAAGGAGTGCTAGGCTGGCTTGGTATGGACACGTTATGAGGAGGGATGAAAACCATGTTACCCAGAGAGTGATGAATATGAGTGTGGCTGGAGATTATGCAAGAAGAGGAAGGCCGAAAAAGAAGTGGTTGGATTGTGTGAGAGATGATATGAATGCGAAAGGAGTGGATACATATTTGACGAGTGATAGGAGTGAATGGAGGAAAAATACATGTTGTGCCGACCCCACTTAGCGTGGGATAAGGGCAAGGGAATGATGATAGAATCATCAAAACGCATTGTAATTATAATCCGTCAATGATTCTAGGTAGCAGCATTAGAAGCTGAGAAAAGCGTGTCTACAAACAAGGTTGGTGCACAAAATGGCGCCGCGTGGGCCGCGTTACAAGGCAGGACTGCGCATTTAGAACGAGTGATATCTTCCGAGACGCGGGTCAAGCTGGACTTATTATCTGCACTTGGTGACGCTAACAGGAAGATGCATATACAGGAGAGTAAGTATTACACACAGACACGCACACATACATACAGGGTGTAAAAAGACGTCTACCGAAGCCGAAAGGGGTACAGCATCCCAACACACAACTAATTCGAAAAGTAAAAAAAAAACATATCCGGAGAAAACAGCGTTTGAAGATTACTGTTTGCGTATGTACTGGGCGCGTTGTTTTACGTAGATTGCGGGATTTTGAGTTTTAATTGTTTTTTTCTTTTATTAATGAAATTATCAGGTAGGTATGGTTTTATTATGTTGTCCTAGTCGTAAATAACCGAAAATAAAATAACATAAAATGACGTAGCTAAGTCATTTTTTTTTTTCGCTAAATATGTTTAGAATCATGGTCTGATTGCAACGCCTAAGTTTTTGGTAGTAGTTTATTACACCCTGTATACTACGCACGCGCACAAACATACACATGAAAGTCATATCGACGACATTCCCAAGTGATTCGCTTAACAGGCGAACAACTGTTTTACTTATTTAGAGTTAGAAGATTATTAGACCCCCCCCCATCCTCCCAAACTATGCGTTACCTTGCAAAGGCAACATAGAAGTACACTTAAATTCACCACACCATGTAAGAACTAGTGTCATGATAAGAATAAGAATTATTACCTGTCAAGCTATGTACCTACAAAAGATGTTAATCCCACTAATAATATAAATATAAAAGATTATATTTCAATCACGCCTAAACCAGTGGCCCGATTTAGATGAAACTTGAAATAGATATAGATATAGTGATTTAAAATTGCTTAAAGGCTATTCAAAATGTTGGTACCACGCGAGCAAAGCCGCCGCGCGCACTCGCTAGTGTTGTATAGTGTTAGTAACAGTTTAACCAGTAGAACATCGAACTAAACTAAGCTATCCGTCACCCGTCATATTAATATCTAAATCTCTTCCAGATGTGATAAACCGGCAAGAGAAAGAACTAGAGGAGCTAAAGGCTCAGATGCTGGCAGTGATGCCGGCGGAGTTCCTGCCCCGTCCCGGATCCGTGTCGAAGATGCGACTGGAGGGATCCCCTTTAGATCCCAACGCGACGGTTTACACGCCGAAACAACTGTGCTCGGATGCGTGATCTCGTTGATAGCGGATAGTGGACGCGGAAGATAGTACAAATTTAGATGTAATGTAATAATCACATTTTGTATGTGTGACAAACTCTGTGCCGGCCGTAGATTTTTTATTTTTGTTCTTTAGGCGCGTTGGGCATTTTTGAGATGCGAAAAAAACCATTCGCGACACTGTAACGTTACCATTCGGCAAAGATTCACAAACTTCGGGGTCTGTTGGCGTTTCCCAGCATGAGCCCCGTCCACCCCCTCTGTATTTAAGTATCTGCTATTTCGACCATAAGCGACGGTGGCCAATCGGTTCATAACTCGGCTTACGATGCGGAATGCGGCTGGATCGTCCCACAGAGGCAATACTTTTTAAATATTTTTTTAAGTTTAGATCCGATACCGAAACATCGTTCAAGTTTTCGCTTCTGTCGGCACTCCCGTAGTGCCACTTTTTTTTTATTCTAGCCGTTATTTGAACGGCACCGTTTTAAGCGGCTAGGCGTTTAATTGAACGGCTGATTAAGCTAGTGGGCTGCGACATGTCCAAAAACTGAGTCAAGTAAAAAAGTAGGTTTGAGTGGTCATGTAATTCGTCACCAACTATTAAAAGTAAGTTCTACTTACAAATTGTGACCATTTTTTCCCATTGAAATACATTGTGTCAAGTCAAAAGTAAGTTCGACTCTTAACGAATTACCTAGTCTTCGAGGCGCACTTTACCTGCACCATTTAACGAACTATTTCCAGGTACGTGCGTCATTTAAGGCTATGTGTTCATAAAGTGTCTTGAGTGTTCCTGTCAACCCTCCTGAAAAAACTTCAGATCACATTGATACGCAGTATGAAATCTACGCGCGCTTGTTTTAACCAATCACGGCGAGCGGAGATTTTGATATTTTTGTGTCTCCGTTCGAGCTTTGTGATTGGTTAGATTACATTTTCATTAACTTGGATGAATAAAGGAATTGAGTTTTTAAATTATTGATATAATCAATCCGCGTCCGCCTCCGCTATAACGCCGTCACTGTGACCGCACCCTTACTGATAGAACATCGTGAAATGGGCTATGGCATATTCTTATTGGAAAACAATAGCTCGTTTATTCTCACTATTGAAATAGAGAATTTTGACTTGAAGCAATACTTTTAACGAGTTCTACCAGTAATGCTACACCTGCGTCTTATGCTATAAATTAGAGAGATTTTTGACATTAAATAAGCTCTTTTTATGTCAAATATCGCGTTAATTATTGGCATCAGAAGTAAATTAGTCCCTGGCATAGAAATACCAGAGTTTGGAATATCAATAACCCTTGAAAAATGAAACTGAGCTTATCAAAAATGTCGATTGTGACGACACGGATTCTGTGGCCGAATGGTAAGGTACTCCGGCTTAAGAAGGATCGTCTGATCGTTGCGGGTTCGAATCCCGTCGGAATCGAAAATTTTGATAAGGCTTTTCGTTTCTCAATGAAATACCTAAGTGTGGTTTAACACTATAAAAAAATTTAAATCATATTATCAATATAACCCTTTTAGGGTCAGCTCACAACGCAAAACAAATGATAAAATTGTACAATATAAAAAATCTGTAGTTCTCGAACTAATTTAGTTGCCACTGAACTGACTGTGTACCTTTTTGTGTAGTAGATAAGGTCTATTTTGTATTGCTATCTCTGGCCCTTATTGACAAATGCTGTCGCCAATAAAACTTGCGAATAAGGGGACTGGCCTCGCACTGGTCTTTGTATGGGCGTTTTCTGATCTCAACTTGTTTATTATTTTATGTTTTTTTTATTAGCTTGACAGGTGTTAATTTATTGTGTTAATTAAAATTTAAAATGTATTTTTAAGATTTCGTGAGTTACTACTGGTTAGTCAAGAGAAAATTACAAATATTTTTTGCATTTATTAATCGAAACGAAATTGACTGAATTTAAAACCATATTTTGTACATCATATTCAATTTAATTGATCACTGATACAAGATACCTAGTACTTTTATACATTTGCTACGGTAAGTAAGTTCGTATGAGTCAGTCGCCAACTCTGGTGACGGAGTTTTTAGGCCGCCAGAAGGCCTCCGTCATGGCTAACGACTTAAATAGCCGGGACCTACAATTTAACGTGCCCTCCGAAGCACGGAAGCGCTCAGATGAAAATGCCACTGGCGGTCACCCATCCACTTACAGACCGTTTCGAACGTTGCTTAACTTCGACGATCTATCAAGAACGACTAAGCAAGCACGACCACGAGCGCTTTGCTATGGTAACTTGTAAAAATAGAAATGTATGAACTATTGCATCAACTGCCCACCAAATGTCCATACAAACATTATTAACCGGAAGTAGTGAACGGGCAATTTGTCCCCGTCATTAAAATAATGCCCGTTCACACGGCACATGATGGCTTTGAGTGGCAGGTAACGCGTTAAATGTTTCCAAAATTTTGCTCAAATACAGCTCTTTCACAAGTGTCAAAATGTACAACACGGCATAAATCAACACCACTTAAGGTGGTTGGAAAAAAAATGTGAGAAGTGGAACATAATAGTACCAAACCCTCTGATATGTCGCTATAAATGAAATGGTGCCTAAATAATGTTGTAAAAGTCATAATATTACTTCAGTTCAATATCCCCGTCTTTGTTTTTGTAACAGTGTATGAAAAAGTTGTGTTTATTTTTTCATGAATTAAACTTGCTGTTGATTAAAATTGTTAACTAAACTGATGTACTAAATTATTTTATTATGTGACTACTTGCTCTTATGATTTGTTACGGGAATGTCATTAGTATTGTTATTGTTACATTATCTTCAAGTATTGTGTATAATAAAGTCGAATAAAAACGTTTATTCGTAAAATAAAAGTTACCAGTGATTGCAACAAGCAGCTGGTGGGTACAATCTGCGATTTTAAAAGCTGTATACGTCGTCACTTTAACGGACAGTTCACTTACTTGAGGCTTTCATTGGAGATGGTGATACAAGTTTTGACGGGCACGCTTTGGCAATGTGATTTACCTTCTTAAAACTTCGATTCATTTCGATAAGACAAAAACAGGCCAGGCCTTTACATCTCTAGTTGTATAGAGCATCAGGAAGCGACCTATGCCTAAACTAAACATGCCTAGAAAGCGTTTCCGTTAAAAGCTGGCATAGAATTGGAGACTAGACGCAGCAATATGACATTAAGATCTAATTAATTTGTAAGTTATTTCTCATTTTTGTGCGAAAGATCTCTTCATGCATAATTTGTGACAAAATGAGTCTGACGATTAAGGATCTCAATCGCAAGCTTCAGCACTCAATGTTGTAAACGTGCGGTGGAATAGTTTGACCAACGTCGCTGCAGTTTTGTATTTTTATGTTATAAATTGTACAAATTTTAAGATCTGATTCGAGTCTTCTTCGTAAAGTTTTACTGAAGTTTAAGTCTAAAACCAATGCGTTCTTGTAGCGCGAATGTCTTGTTGACCAAGTCGAATGTTCATGTGTGACTTCATTGTTGAAATGTAACCCGTAATATAACATTTAGGCTGGTTTTCCTGTCACACGTATCGTCGCATCGGCGCAAGAAGCATAATCTTTATTACAATGAAGGAAGCTAATAGCTCAGCAGAATTGGCATCGCTGATTCATCTCAACGCTGCTGTACAATCAGTATCTTCACTACATAGGAATAAAGATTATGCTTTCTATCAGCGCTGTCACCGTGACAGGAAAACCAGCCTTAGGCTGCAAAGCTTAGACTTTTTCAATGTTGATAAAACATAGGCTTCGCATAACTCTAACTCACATTAGGTTGACTTATACTTTGCAGCCTAAGGCTTTCTTTCAGTGTAAGCTGATACAACGTTACTGAACAGCTTACACATTCAGGCCCATACTAATAAACGTGGTATAAAGTTATTCCTTGAGTGTAAATTGTCAAAATGTATGGTTATTTTTAGTTTATTCCGAGGAATAACTTTACACCACGTTTATTAGTAAGGCCGTAAGAGTAAACAGAATTTAAAATATCGTTCGAAATTAACGCAATAAGTAATTATTTTTTGGACATAAGTGACAACAAAATGGTTAGCATGTAAATTGGATGTTATGTTTGTCCTACTCGGTTAAATTTTTGGGATACTTAATTATTAGGTTTCAAAATATTTTGCGAACATTGAACATAATAATAATAGAAAAAAAAAGAAAAAAAAACATACATACAGCCGAACATATAACCTCCTCCTTTTTTTGAAGTCGGGTAAAAAGAACGGTGAGCGTTTTACTAAAACCGAAAAGAGCGCCTTTAACAAGCATTAATTTTATAGAAATTTTGACACACTTAAGTGGCAATGCGCCAATGCAGTATCTGGGGTGCTTGCCTGACTCTTAGATAAAGTTAAAAATCTATTATATCTCTTAAAAATCGTTAAAAATACATTTTTAACGATTTTCATTGTAGATCCATTGAATTTTGTTCCAAAAAATGTTTGATGTCAGTGATAGAGTAGCAGTAGCTGTGGAGCTCCGGTGACAGCAGCTATGTATCTATTAGCTTCCATTTATTTCTTGTTGCATTTATACAGTACAAATATATTATTTAAGAATATGCATTGCCAAGGATTGTGAAATATCTAATGATCTGATAAGAGTTTTGAGAATGAGATTTGAGTGGACTTAACTTACCGCTGAAGATGTTTATGTTTAACTGCCATTGTTGAACTTATGAATCAAGTGCCAAGTTTAGTTTTACTATATGTGGTCAATTGGGGTAGAAGTACAAATACCTCTAGACTAGGTGACTATACAGTCAACATCATAGTTTAATATATAATTGCAAACACTGCATGCATCTATCAACTTAGGATTCCAATCCAATTGTCCACACTACATAACTTTTGGTGTTGACTGTATCTGGGAACTTCTCAGCAGTTAGAAAATATACCTCATCATAATATTCCGAAAGTTCATTAAAATACAGTGCGGTAAGCAGAAACGTGATTTTTTCGAAAAATCCATATTTTGAGATGGTGACGTTGAAAACATACTAGTCTTAACCGAAGGCGATTATCGGTGATTTGTTAACAATTCTGTTGTCCTTCCACTAACTAAAGTATATTTTTATAAAAACTTGAAATTATTTGGCTGTTATTAAGTTGTGAAGTCAAATGATGAATTTAAGAGGTATGCCACGATTTACGCCTTTTAAATTAAAAAACTATATTTCTAGTTAACAGATCTCGTGATCAAAGCAGTGGACATGTAGGTTCTAAGCACAATATTAAAGTTGTTCGTGATTTTAATTTATAATTCAAGCGATTGAGCGACATCTATATTAATTAAGAAGCTCAGTCGACTGAGTGGCCAAGTGCATACAAAGCTTAAAATTTGACTGGATCATATCCGCGTGTCGAACCTAATGAAGAATAAACTTGACGGAAAGTTATTCTGAAAGTACTTAATTTAGTTTTAGATACCAATGTGAAATACTGATAATAAAATGAATATGTCTGCAGCAGATGATACCATATATTTTTTCACCGAAATTGTAAACCAAAATAACGTAAGAATAATGGTACAATCAAGACGATTTCCACTGTAAATGTTTGTTGTATCAAGAGCAGTGCTGTAACAGCAATAAAATCAGACTTGCGTATATTGTTTTTTATTTACACATAATACATTGCTTGTTTTAGGTACTTCACTCCAAACAGTTGAAAAAATTATTGCTCTAGCCTGTAAGACAAAATAAAAAAGACGTGTGGCACTCTGAGATTGCCGCGGTAAAGCTATTGCATAGCATTTTTTATCAACTTAATTATGCAATTATAATTAAAGGACAAGAACGGCTGAATAATAATAGGGGGGGCCCAGTAGTGAGTTGGCAAGTCTCCACCCGCCATTTTTACATGTTCGTTAACATTGTTTCGGCGGGTGTCATAGTTCCCATAGTTTCCCCAGTACCCAGTCCACTACCATCCCACCCCATAGCCCGGTAATTAGTTTTCCATATCCTCAATAGTTCTGCACAAACCGGAGACTGTTCCTGAATGCATTTTTATAGTGTTGAAGGGATAGTAGCCGGTATGTGTCTCGATCACACAAGATCAAAAGTGTCAAAAAGGCCTCTGTGTGTTGGCTTCGACCCCATGCATGCCTATCAAAGGTCCGGGACTCTATAGTTCCGTGATGTTAAACTTTGACAAACATAATAATAATTAAAAAGTATCACCACTGTGCCGGTTGGAGTGGGGGGTGTTAGGTTATTTTCGTTATGGAATTTCTGGATTCGGTCTCCACGCTCCAGGCCCGCGATAGAAGCTATGCAATAGCTTAATAATCATAAACTTATTTTGTACTATAAAGATCTCTTGTGATGTGCTTAATTAATTAATAAGAGAATAAGAAAGCTGTTGTGATACACAAGATGGTGTGAACTCAGGCTAGATTAAATTTAATAAATTTAATTTAATTTAAAAATTCAAATTAAATAAGTCTGCATAGTTGAGATTTAAAAGCAAACACCATGTTTGTGTTTAATTCTTTCATCGCCTTGTGGACATAGTACATTGTTGGACAGTTGAAATGTTTGCAAACAAACAAAAAAAACTCTTAAGGTGAGGTATTACTTAGGCTGGTTTTCCTGTCACAAATGTACATTTGGCAACGAAAGTTGATTAACATTTTATGTTTCACAAATGTGAATATTTCCGAAATCCGTAACATCATTTTTGGTTGCGGGTTCGATCCCTGCGGTATGATCTACAAATATTTGTCTCGGGTCTGGGTGTTTCCCTTTTCCCTTTTGTTTGTATAATATGTATGTATTTACAAACAAAAAGTATATAAGTAGTATATCAGTCATCTAGTACCCATAACACAAGCTCTGCTTACTTTGGGGCTAGATGATGCTGTGTGAAAAAGATCAGCATTATTTATTTATTTATTATTTATCTATCATGACCAACATTTTTACTAATAAAAAGTCTTGGTTCATTATAATTTCCCAAGAAAAGTTAATTTTTTCTTGGTTTTCGATAACTTTTTTCGATAAAGCCATTTTAAAAAGTCCAACTGTTAATCGACTTTCGTCGCTGACTGTACCGTTACGCTGATAGAAGCAGTCTTTATTTATTTATTTTATTCATTTGTTGGGGCTAGATGATGATGTGCGAAAAGTCCAGCATTATTTATTTATTTTATATTTATTTATTACAATGAAGTATTAATTTCTTAGCAGAATTTGCAGCTGATTTCTCTCGGCGCTGCTGTACTACCTAATGTAGGAAACATTGTAATAAAGATTATGCTTTCTATCAGCGCTAACATTCAGCGTGACAAAACCAGCCGTACAACCAAATGTTATCAAGACCAATCTTTCTTCCTTTTCCAAGGGCAATAGTAGCTAAATCTTTAGCCACATCAAAAGAGACCCTTTACAAAGCTATTTAGAAATTCCTGCTATTCTCGCTTCACTAACAAGACTTTGTATCTCAAGCTGTACTCTTAAAGCCTTCTGTAGGTTCATTTTCCTCAACTGTGTTGCGATGTACTTCCCGTAAATATCAAATTCATCTTCCTTCGCAGATTCTGAACCAGAATCTAAACTGCCTCGGAAAGTTTTGTCAGAACCGTCCGGGCTGGGATGCCGTCGTTTAAGCTTCTTTTTTTTGACCCTGAAATTTGTGGTTGCCTGCTCATGTGAATCGTTGGGCTCTGGTTTTAGGACTAGCAGTTTGTAGTCATTATCTGTCTCGGGGAAGGGGTCTGAAGTGTCAAGTTGGGTGGATGGAGCAGCCCAGATCTCCTGACACCCCTCTTCCTGGTCATCCTGCTGGAAATCAATCAGGTTATTAACCCAGAGTTTGTGAGACCCGGAACGGGCTAGCAGATATTTTATAACGTCAGGTATTTATTGCAAGGCCCGCTCCGGACCTCAAAAAGTCGCGAAGCGCGCCATTTGCAATCCTTGATGGATTAAGCTAATGTTCGGGTTAAGTAAATGTTTCTCAGTAGGTACTAATCATTGGCTATACATAGGAAAGTAAGAACCGGTTTTTAATACATGCATATTAGTGTTGATGTATGAAGCATGTATCAATATGAGTAAAAAGATTAGCCACAATGAAGGCTAAGGTAGCTAGGCTCAAGCAGTAATCTACCTACTGAGCAAAAGATGTCCTAATAAACTCAAATTCATTTTAATTTAATTTTTTCCACAGTAATTTACAAAACCAAATTAAATCATCACAAAAATAAATATATTTAAAAACATAACGGCGAGTGACCCACGGTTTAAGGCTAGATCACTCTCCCCACAAAACTTATCCTAATCCGAAAGGAGAAACTGTCCAATATAGTTTTCAGGATAAAGAGTATACTCACAGTGTAAGATAGATTTACGTCATCGTACGTTTCGTCTCTCTTTAGTTTAGTCAAGTTTTTGTGGAATTCATAGAACCATTTTATGTTTGGTTTGTATATGTTGTTCCCACTCGATCGATTTTTTATTTTGTTTAATTCCTGTGAATATGTTGATCTCAGGTTCTTTATTTTGATTCTTACTTCAATTTCGTTAAGCTTTAATCCTGTGCTGTCGTAAAATTCTGCAATAATTTCTCGAATGGCGTGAACTCTCTTATGTTTCATTTTGTAATCTGGGTGATCAAAGTTCCACAAACATTCATTTTGGATGTATAGCTTTGCGAATTTGTAAGTATCACTCTCACCCCACCGCATTGTATACACGTAAAGCAACAATACACTGAAGAACAATTAACGTTTATTTCTTTCTATCGTAAAAATATTTAGGTTGGTTTGGCTAATTCAGTTTCCAAAATTCCATTAGTGAGTGAAGTGTCAAACTCTAATATCTCTATGTGTCAAACTGTGTCAAACAAACAGTCAAAGTGTGTGCGTTTCGCTCGACAAAGAAGAACTAAGTTAGGTTCGACGGAGTGCGTCCACTCCGATCGTGCTCTGAAAATTGTATGATCAGGATCACTCAATTCTCAGATTGATTTGTTATGATTTGCAGTTTTTCATAGATTTAGAGATGCAATCTGATCAATCGAAAGTTTATCTAACGAAACCTTTGATCAAAACGAAACGCACACTTCTGACTGATGCATAGTAGACTGATGTTTAAAACAAACATCATGTTTTGCATTCTGTCATTCATGTGTTGTCTGTTGTTAAACACAATTAATGTCGTTTTTTTATTTAGTTATGTATCATAATATGTCGCTTACAAATCCAAAGTTTATGCGGACTGAGAGTTTTCTGGAGTTTTAACTTAATCTGTCAGCACCTGTGGCATAAAGAAAAGTACTATTTAATTGCTACCTGTGGTCGGCACTCCCGGAGTGCCACTGATTTTTTAAGCTATTGCATAGCTTCTATCGCGGGTCTTGAGCGTGGAGACCGAATCCAGAAATTCCGTAACGAAAAAAAAACTAACACCCCCCACTCCGACCGGCACAGCGGTGATACTTTTTAGTTTTGCCATCTATCGATGAATAGAAGAACTTTTAATTTCATTTTTGAAATATCACACTTGCCTCTAGGTGGCATTGGTTATATCAAAGAAAAAAATACTGCATAAATAAATAATTATAATTGCATAAGTTGATAAAAAATGCTATGCAATAGCTTTACCGCGGCAGTCTCCGATTGCCACACGTCTTTTTTTTATTTCTGTTGTTCCAATCTCTATGGTTGTTCCACTGCTGTCCATGTATAATAGGGATTAGGGATTATTATTAAGTACCTGCTCTTCTTCTTTTTATTAATGGCAAGGGCAACTAACTGTATTAACAGTATTTTTATGCTTTAATTAAAGTGTGACCAGAATTCGTCCACAAAACATTCATGTAAAATTGCTCTGGGTAGGAGACGACAAACCTGTGGGTTTGACTAGGGTGTAAAAGTAAAAATTACAGTGAGCACATTTATTATTTTATTATTTGCTATGTATGTGTCTGCCTATGTCCAGTGACAGACAAACAGCTGAGGCTTTAATACAGTCACATTGGCACTCTTTGGGTAGACTACAGTACCCTGAGAGGCAGTTATAAAAAGTGTCAATCTTAGCCTTAAGATGTGGATGTTACAGCATTCTTGATCAGACTTTGTATTTTCACTTGTACATTCAAAGCTCTTTGAAGTTCCATTTGTCGCAATTGTGTAGCAATATACTTGCCGTATATATCAAACTCATCCTCCATGTTCCAAGTTTCTATTTCTGATTTTATAAAATACTGAGTTTTCTTTGGCTTCCTTCGTTTCCGTTTTATGTATGAGTTTGGATATTCAGGGGAGGAGCCTTTTTCTATTTTTAACACAACTCCTTCCTGTGTAGCTGATTTCTCATAGTCATTGTCGCTGTATAACGATGGAATGAGTGGGTCGGAATTATCTTCTAAGCTGGAGGTGATTGTTTTGTCTTCACACCATTCTATATGATCTATATCATAGTCAACATCTAGTGTTTCTTGACTCTGAAATATGTAAATGGGTATTTAGGAGTTCGGCAGATTTAGCTGGTTGTTTGGTAGCAGGGACATAAGAAATTATTATGATGCATGCAATGAATATCATAAAATAATAATAATGCTGGACTTTTCCGCACAGCATCATCTAGCCCCAAAGTAAGCAGAGCTTGTATTACGGGGACTAGATGACTGATATACCACTTAAATACTTTTTGTTTGTAAATACATACATATTATACATAGAAACACCCAGACTCATGCAGATCATACAAACATTCGTCTCACCGCGGGGATCGAACCTGCAACAATTTGCGTCGCAGGCGGGCATTCGCCCACTGCGCCACAGAGGTTGTCACATTCTAGTTAAAATCAAATTCAAGCATTGTGCTGTACTGAAAGTAATGCCAGTGAAGCACAGACACAACCAAGTGACAGATAATTTTACTGCTGAGCTAGGAAAAACATTTTCAAGGCACATAGCATGCTTATGGCTAGTTCAGGCAATGATTCCAAGTTTAATGTTATAATTAATGATGAATAGATTGATATATAATTACCTATTACTAATCTAAAAATTCTTTGAGAAATTAAAAGTCTTACCAAATTTTCGATTCCGACGGGATTCGAACCCGCAACAATCAGACAATCCTCCTAAAGCCGGAGTGCCTTACCATTCGGCCACAGAATCCAAGTCGTCACAATCGACATTTTTGATAAGCTCATATTTTATCGGTTATAGCACCGGTATCATTTCTCAATGAAATACCTAAATGTGGTTTAATTAACACTATAAAAAATATAAATTCTAAAAATTCTTATTCAGATAACAGGATAGCTTACCGAATCCGCTGCGGAAGTTCTGCTTTTGTCATTCCGTGCATATTTCAAGCACCGATCCATTTCATGAAACCAAACCAGTGAAGGTTCGTATATAAAATCAGGACTGGATTTTTGCAAAATTTTCTGCACTTGTTGTGTGTAGGTGGATCTTAGACTTTTTATCTTCGTTTTCACTTCTAGAATTGTCATACACTTTCCAGTTAAAGCTTTGAAGGTTTTAATGATTTCAGAATACGCTGATTCTCTACTATACTTGTTTTTATACGATTCGTGAGCCGAGTTCCACAGGCATTCATGTTCAAGGTACACTTTAACAAAGTTCAACGTATTCTCTTCACCCCACCGCATTTTTCAAATTCTTCTAATAGAAGTAATGTATTTTTACGGATTGAATTTGAATTTTGAACAATTAAAAACAGAAACAATTAATCCAATTTCCAAAATCCCTCTTTTTTTTTTTTTTTTTTTTTTTTTTTTTTTTTTTTTTTTTTTTTTTTTTTTTTTTGGCTTCGCAAAAAGTGTGCATGCGCCATTTTTCATTGTAAAAATTAAGGAAACAAAAGTTATGAAATACCGCGGACTAGGACGGGTCAGGAGAGGTAGTGGATACAGGTAGGAATTATAACTAAATATTAATAGAATAAGTAATATAAAAATATGTAAAATTAAATATTAATATTATTGTTAGAAATAAAAGAAGCTAGACAATTATAAATATTTGAATCTAAAGAAGAAAGAAGTACAGTAATATTGGTTGGAAGAGGAACATTACAAGATAAGAGATCACAAAAGAAAGAGGCATGGTCATACTGTGGACAAGCAAAGAATATATGATTTGTATCTCCAAATTCATCTCCACAAGTGCAGGTCGGTTCAGAAATGATTTTCATCTTCGATAAATGTGCTGGGGTACATGAGTGCCCCAGACGCATTCGTATAAGTATAGAAGTGGCACGTTTACTGAGTTTAATTTTAAAAAACCATGGTTTTAATGGGATAGTTTTTTGTATTTGTTTGAAATGTTTGCCTTTCTTAGTACTAGATTCATTCCAAGATTCATCCCAAGAAAAATCCCTCTTGTTGATTGTTGTATTCGCAATTTTGTCAATGTCATTTTGAGAGTTACCAAATGACATTAGCAAAATTGATTGATGTACGTTTGACAGCTTAGCAAAATTCAAGAATCGATGACGAGATAGACGGGATGCGCCTATACCTTGTAATCCCCTCTGCCAAAATATATTTACTCTGGGGTACACGATTCCGAATCATGTGCGTCGTACGTGTACAGCGCAGCGCAGAATTGAGTCGCGGGCGCGGCGGGTGCGGGCGGTCATCAAGTCATCATTTCAGTCAAGAAACATAATGAATATACGAAATTTTCAAGAGAGTTTTAACGTCACGATATACTTATGTATATTGTCTTATGAATAAAAGATGATTTCAAAATAACTTTCACGTTTTATTATTACAAACATGTTATTCCTAGCCTCGTCTTCACACCGGCCTATTCCCCCGATGCACGCCGGAAGAGCCCTTCCGGCGTGCATCGGGGGAATAGGCCGGTTGGGGCAGCCGCCCCAAGCGGATATCATACTACAGACAATATTAGAGTCATAGACAATACACAGATACTACATCTTTCCCTTTTCCAAACAAAAAATAAAAGTAAAGAAACTTTATAAGTATACTATGCTTCTAGTTCAAAATAAACTTAAAAATATACCTACTTAATTAATGTTTACTTTTCCTTCCCCCTTCGCACTCCAAATTTTTATTTTCTATAACAATAAGAGTTTTTTTTATATCTAGGTACTTAACCATAGTATTCAGGTAAGTATTATATTTTACTATTAGGTATAACCATCACAACTGCACATCCCATTGAAACAAACATCCTATCCAGGTCGAACATGATAAGAAGTTCTAGTATATGTTACACCGTTACAGTCAGTTAGGATGTTATTAGACCTAAGACCATTTTTCTTTACAATAGTACCCAACAACCATTTATTAATACTAGGGTCCTTGAGAAACAATACTCTTTGACCAACATAAAAATCATCCTTAAATTTAGAATTAGAATTATAGTGTTTCACATTTCTAATATGACACTTAGTAAACCCTGTTCTTACATTTGTATCTAGCTTTTATATATTCGTCACAGTGCGTAATGTGCAGCCGCGACACAGTCCATAAATTGTTAGTACGGAAGAGCGTTCTAGAATTACCTAATTGACAATTAATTTATTAATTTCCAGTATAGAAAAGTACTCTTTGCTTCGTTCCAACCGCGTGTTTCACGACACTCAAGCACTTTTTTTTTACTTTTTACGTTAGGTACCTACTTAATCGTTGCCTGAAGACCTTTTTAAGTTTTAAGTACCAATCTCAGTACCTATTTCGTCCCACAGCTGGGCAAAGTTCGTTTTACCATAACCTCGTAAACGCTATACTTACCCCACAGAGATATACTTAACTTACCCAGGTGATAGCTAAGCTGTTTTATGTAGCGGTTCGTGTGACCGGCCCAAACTAGGTAACTTTGAATTGAATGGACGCCGTAAAATTCTGCTATCTACCCACTTACGGGAATTTAATGCGTGGTCGAACCCTTGCCAATTTTGTTTATGATCAGTGGTTTTATGAACTTCTATTGACTTGCTATTTCAGAACCCAACAGTATCTGCTTATTTGGTATGAATTTTCGTACCTAAGTACCTACCTACCTAAAGTCCTACTGCACTTAGGTAACCTACCTACTAGCCCACCCACTGGTACCCCATCATACCCAGTAAGTACCCAGGTAAGTAGGTAAGTATCTATTAGGCCCATATATAGGTAGGTATGTTTTGGTGGTTGCAACTATGCAATTATGTACCTACCGATTTTTAATCTACCTCGTCGAACTTCATTGAGTTTTTTTAATTTTTTGCTTATAATTTTTCACTAAATAAAACACCTAGGACCCGACCAGAGAATGTGGAGGCTGGAATACGTTTCCGTTTCATTACTATCTAATTCTAAGTAATAATAAATGCGGTTGTTGTTTCACCGAATTGGCCTGAATTTCCTAAGCTCAGGAAGTTCACCAATAAGGGTTATACTCTTAATAGGTAGTTATTGGGTTCTACCTTATATATTGTGGGAATGCCCATCTTGAAGCCGTAGGGGTATTCTAAAAAAGTATTTTTGAAAATTTAGCCCTAAGAGGGTAAAAAGTGCAAAAACTTTCTATGAAAAATCGTATTCTTGGTAATAAAGAATCATGAAACTTATCATTATGGCTCTTCAATAAACTTGATAAAATATTGCATTTAATTATTATTATTATTAGGTATTTATTTTTTATTTAACCAAAGAGTTAAACCCAGTACACAAGAGCGAGAACAATTTTTTAATGGTAAATGTAGGTAAATAGGTAGTTAGTAGGTGCCTAGTGATTATTCATTAATACTTTTCTCTATGGATTATTCTTTATTCTCGAACATACGCGTCAATTACATACCTACCTACCTACCTAATTATGTCTTGTGACCTCTGGCACAGCCTTTGGTTGTAAAGCTCACAATAATATCAAAAAAATCGTACCTAGATGCATTGGTTTCAATAACCGCGTGTTTTGTCGGCGAACCATCAAGTAAGACTTAATTTTATTAGCCCAACCACAGACAATAATACTAGGCCCAACCAAAGTCTAGTGCCTTCTATTTTTTTACCTAACTTATCGTGTCCCACTGCTGGGCAAAGTCTCCCCCTTCAACTTCCACTCCTTGCGCTCTGAGGCCTTCTATTAAAGTGCAGTAAAAATTAGACTCATTGGTTTCAATAACCGCTAGTTTTGTCGGTGAACATGGACCTAGGCATTGTTGTGTTGGCCATTTGAAGCATGTCTGGCATCGGGCTCGTTAGCGCGAGACTAATGAACAATCTCAGTCGTTTCCCAAATAAAATAGACTGTAGAGAGTGTAGAGTAGAACCCCAGATAAAAGAAGTAGAACTAGGTACATATATACAGTCAGCGTCACCAACCCCCATATTAAGCCAGTTTGAAACGCAGGAGGGTTACCCTGCGTTTCAAACTGGTTGGTGGGTTATACTATAGGTATCACTTTTTTATTACCCCATTATTTTTAACCCATTTTTGATTAGGTAATCGAGCTATCTCGCTCGAGAATTGAAAATCGAGCTATCTCGCTTACTCTACCAAACCCGCGCAATCGGCTATTGCATCTAACTTCAGAGAGCTGAAGATCCGTTGTACTTAGTATACCTAGGTTTACTTTGGTGCTATTGTTGAATGTTAACACCATGGTAGATATACGTAGGTGTGTTTTTTTAAGTAGGTACTTACTTTACCACTTCTTTCGCCATTTTTGAAGGAGAATTTTTGGCTCTGCTATTTATTTAGTTTTCTCGTGTTTTACCTACTAGTTTCGGTGGCATTTTACTAATGAAGCCTTGGATACGTAACAGGAGATTTGGCAAATGGAATGGGGGAGTATACAAGAAGATTTCTCATTTGACGAAAGATTTCCGTTAGAGTTTTGAAATGACAAGCCGCCATGTTTTTTTTATTTTACATGACAATTTACATGACATGAATACATATTTAAAACTTGACGGGGACTTCTTTCGCCATTTTTGAAGGAACTAGGGGCTCTGCTATTTTATTTAGTTTTCTCGTGTTTTACTAGGTTTTATTATGTAATTTCGGTGGCATTTTACTAATGAAGCTTTGGATACGTAACAGGAGATTTGGCAAATGGAATGGGGGAGTATTCAAGAAGTTTTCTCATTTGACGAAAGATTTCCCTTGGAGTTTTGAAAATACAAGCCGCCATGTTTTTTCAATTGACTCAAATTGACGTGAAGTAATACATATTTTGAAGAAAGATTTGAAGTGAAGTCAAAGTGAAAAGAAGAAGAAGGAATAAAAGATGAAGAAGAAGAAACCAATAAGTGAAGTGAAACCATAAAGAATAATATGAAGACCTAGACCTAGATGATGTTTATTACCGATTGGGCGATATAGTCGCTCAGCGACAAAGCCCTTTTTTTTGTGAATAAATAATAATAATAATAATAAAAAACTTGACATTGGCAGAATAGAAAACTGTTAATACCATAGATTTAGCATGGTACCTTTTTGGTACAGGGTTAATACAGTTAGTTGCCATTATTAAAAAGAAGAAGAAGAAGAAACCAAGATGTGAAGTTACGAATGTTACGGATGTTACTGATTGGGCGGTATAGTCGCTCAGCGATAAAGCCCTTATTTTTTTGTTCATGTAAATAAAAAAAAAGTTCTTACCGAGTTTTTTTTTTTCTGAATTATCACGCTAATTAGCAATTTCAGACGCAGTAAAGTCCCTTTTGGGTGAGTAAAGTAATTTCTCCAAAATGTTACGTAAAGCTAAACCCTTTCACATACTCGAGCAAAAAAACAAAGTAAGTAAAAGAAGTGCAAACATTGTCTCATTCGCCATGTTTTCATTGGCACTGTCTGGCAGTAGTACCTCTTACTGCTAATGAATTCAAACCGGCTTTGCGGCCTTGTGCTGAGTGTTTTCTTTGGACCTGCTACGAAGTATTTTAGCTTACATTGAAGTCTATAGTGTTGTGTGGAATCAGTGTTGAAATGTTGATAGATGTCTTGTAAGCTAGAAAAAAAAAATATCTAAGTACATGGTTGGTTCGAATGAGTACTTACCTAACTAGATTCAGCCTGCTGCTTTGCGTATACGTCTACATTATTTATTTAAAAATATAAAATAAATACTACTGCGTAATAGAGCACGCGTAATGTGCACTATGCACATAAATTAATACTCTCTAACGGTGAAGGAACACATTGGGAGGAAACCAGCATGTCGTAGAACCTACAAAGTTCGAAAACATGACATGTGTCAAGTGCACTAAAGAAGCCTCTTAGAGGCGCACTTCAAATCCCTTCACCACACTAGTTTGACAGAACTGGTGACACGATAAGAAGAAGAAGACTAATTTCGTTTGCTGCACCCACAGAACACAGAAGGTGCATCCAATATTACGCAGAGTCTACGAAAGTCTACATCGTAGAATTTCGTAGCGCTACTACGATCAGTTACGAGAATTCGTAGGGCCTCTACAAGATGCTTTTAAACTGGTTTTATTGGCTTCATGTAGTATCCAACTGTCATTAAGTACCTACATTTAATACATAGAATGTAGGTAATTATTTTTGTTTGATATCTGATGGGGAAGATATTAAAAAAAATTGCACAGAAGTGACAGGAGTGAGGAATTTGAGGAGAGTGCATGGTTTTAACTCAAAAATCTCTATGCATAACAAGGTTTGTCGTCAACTATTTTCGTATTAATCCAGTCTCACTCAGAATTAGCAAAACAACCGAAAATGCATCGCGAGACACGGAGACAATGCAAATACGCCTGTCTCATGAATTTTCAATGAGAAAGCGGCAATTTAGAGCCGCCGTAGATTATAACGCAGTTACTTTTAGTGATGTGCTGGATTTTTAAGAGTCTGGGGACCTTGACTGGGTCCAGTCTTAGTGATTCATACTTCAGCGGAACGCATCCACGGCGAAATCGTTCCGCTGTTTAACCGACCGCAACCAATCATTGTGCCGTCACTTGGACAAATTCCACGGAACGATTTCGGCGTAAGTTTGTATGGCTAATTCACTTTTGATTGTTATTTTAATAAAGGGATGAGATCGCGTAAAGGTTTTAGATCCTAATATTCGAACCTTACCTCGAAGTTTCGAGGGACACGAGCGATTGCTTATGTTGGTATTTGGTGGGCAAAATCAGTAAGGCAGTGTTGAGTGTTGGGAAAGTGATACCACGGGCTGACTACTTAGGTATGTATATGACTGACAATGAGGTTCACAGTGACACGACACTGGGAGGAGTAGAGTGGGGTTCTAACCCTTGTCGCTCAAGAACGAGAAGAGCGCAGCGGGTATTCCGCTACATTCCGCTACATAACGACCTCTGTGGCGCAGTGGGTGAAAGCCCGCTTGGGACGCAGAAAGTTGCGGGTTCGATCCCCGCCGCGGTATAAATGTTTGTATTATCTGCAAATATTTATCTCGGGTCTGGGTGTTTCTATTTATAATATGTTTGTACTAACAAACAAAAAGTATAGAAGTAGTATATCAGTTATCTGGTTCCCATAGTATCTACAAGCTTTGCTTAGTTTGGGGCTAGATAATGCTGAGTGAAATGTCCAGCATTATTTATATTTATTTATAAATGACTGCACTGATGATGCAGATATAGATATATAGATAGATAGGACATTTATTTGGCAACACCCAGAGCTTGCACCTACCTATCTCTCTGCAGGGCAATGGCCCAGGAGTCTTCTTTGTATGCGAAAATATTGTAACGCGCATGGCGGTATGATGGTACTCAAAAGTTGAGAGCTTATACTAACTCAGAAGGAACATCACTAGTTACTCTGAGCCGAGCTCTTTGACGAGAGGCTTGCAACCTGCCTGCTACTTTGATCGTTTGATTACTTGCATAAAATCGACTGATCGCTTGAACACGAACCTACTCGTAAAATAAATATATTTAGGTCACTTGTTCAGGCTTTATTTCAACAAAAAAACAAATATATCTACTGATAAACTCAAACAACTTGAAACAAAATTGAATAATCGTTTTCTCTTATAAAACTCAAACAGGCAATTGATTTATTCAAGTTTGAATAAACTCCAGTTGATGAATCAACATTGAACTCGAAATCCATGGCTATCACGCCACACGTTCCCACAACTCGTTAAACCTCTGATCCTCATTCCAACTTATAGGGCCCTCACCTGACGGATAAATCTCTCGACCACGCCATAAATCGCTAAAAACGGAAGCCACCGATTTCAATTCCGCAGATGGAGCCTGTAACCGCATCCGTTCTGTTATAGTGATGCATGATTTTATTGTGAATTTTGAAGTTATTTACTCTGTGAGATAGCCTGTGTTGAAGCGCTGTAAACTAAAATTAGTAAAATTAATCTATTATAGTTAAGCCTGTTTTAGTCAAAAGATAATGCTTGTATAGTCAAAAGCAGGTAAAATTATTCAGCAGGATTGCTCAAAAAGTATTTTAAGCTACCTATATGTTTCTTTTCTACTCCTGTTACTTCGCGACGAATGGAGGTAGGTAAATACTGTTAAGAACTAGGGACAACAAACACGGTTTGGGACCTAGATTTTTAATACTTAGGCTCCAGAGTTGTGAGCCAACCGAACAAAGTGAGGTTCGTCACAGTATTTTTTGTGTAGTTGGTTGTATGTATATTTATACATTGTGTCCATTTGGACACTAAACCAAACTATAGGATAACCTATGCAAATAATATGTTACATAATCTGTAGAACTTAGAAGGTATAAGTGCGATTGATATTTTAGCTAACTTTCCCTCTATTCCTTTCCTCTGTTTGACATCATCTAATGTGTCCGAAATCTTGTTTCGGAAAAATTTCCGATATCGTCCTCAACAAACACAAACCTCCGACCAGAGACAGATGGCATCAATGACACCTCTCGATTTATTACAGCGACTACTCAAATGATAAGTTGTCCCTGTTTCTTTAGCTACAGAACACAACATTACATTTAAACCTATAAAACTAACTCCATACCAATACCATCCTTAATACCAAATAATAAGATTGATTTTAAATGCTACGGGTGTTTATAAGGTGACGATAAAAGTTTGAGAGATGTTTCCCAAAACGCTATGGGCATATTTCTGATGGCGCTAGTTCCATGTTTTTTGATGATCAATGATGTTTGTTCAAAGTTTGGTAAACATGTCCAATGTCTCGATAGGTCTCATAGGTAGGTAATCCAGGAATATCTCATTCCATTTCGCAAACTAACCAGTGAAGACTTCTACTATTGTATCGGTTGATATACAAATAATATGATAGGTATAGATAAAATCAAATTAGGCAGTTTTTAAGTTCAAATTTTTTTTGACGACCTCTGTAGAGCAGTGGGCGAAGGCTCGCCTGCAGCGCAGAAGGTTGCAGATTCGATCCCCGCCGCGAGACAAATGTTTGTTTGATCTACTTATATATATTTGTCTCGGGTCTGGGTGATTTCTATGTTTAGTAGTATGTACAAACAAAAAGTATCTAAATAAGTAGTACCTAAATCAGTCATGTGTAACCTACTCATAACACAAGCTCTGCGTACTTTGGGGCTACATGCTGGATCATGCTGAGTGAAAAGTTCAGCATTAATTATTTATTTTATTTAAGTCTTCTTTAATTTAACGACGAAACTCATTAAAATCCTTAATGAAACACTGAAAACAAACAATAATGTATTAATAAAGATGCTACACGTTCGTTAGCCGTTCATGTGAAATGTAATGAATAGAATTAATTAAACCTTCATCTTCTAAGAATCCCTAATTTCTGCTTCAGACATCTTTGAATGTGTTCCATTGGAACGCTGGAGATATTTGTTTTAAACTGCGTTTCTTGAAAGAGATGATCGTTTTATCAATTCCGTGCCTGTTGGGAAACAATTTGCTCTCGTTTTTGTTATACCTACAGTTAAAAACGAAACCGATCATGCCTCATGGTGAAATAGATTCGAGAATGTCTCCATACTAGGGGGTGCACGCCGTGCACGCACGGTACCCCAACAACCAGTTCAAAAACTCAAGATCCTTAGTAGATGTCGGTTATTTAATATAAATAAATAATGCTGGACATTTTCACATAGCATCATCTAGCCCCAAACTAAGCAAAGCTTGTACTATGGGAACCAGATAACTGATATACTACTTATATACTTTTTGTTTGTAAATACATACATATTATAAATAGAAACACCCAGACCCGAGACAAATATCTGTAGGTCATACAAACATTTGTCCCGTGGCGGGGATCGAACCCGCAACCTTCTGCGTCGCAGGCGGACCTTCGCCCACTGCGCCACAGAGGTCGTCACATAAACACACATTTCGCTCATGCCCACATTTTTTTTCCGTAATGTCGTAATTTCTACCCTGCCTGTCGTGCAAAGTAGGTAAAAGGTTGCAAACCCAACGCCGAATATACTTTTTGATGTATATTGTCACAAGGTTTTCCCACTTAGAGCTTAGTTTTCGTCAACATTTCCATAAATCAAGCTAAAACCTTTCTCCTCAAATGAGAGTCCTATTGTGTTGTCTAGACTCGCTGAGTCTGGGACGTCTGAAGACCTAGATGTAGGTGCTAAACTTAGGTTTCTTATAAAAGCGACTGTTATTTGACGGTCAAAAGTAAGATAATTGTATGTAGTTATGTTTGACAATAATTGTCTAAAAATATTTAGTTTTTTGACTAAAGGTAAATCTTAAAAGCGTTATTTTTTTATCTAATATGTAATTTTTTAAGGGTATCATTTAAGCTATCACCAATTTAATTAGTTTTGTGTTTCTTAAATAATAGGGTTTGTCCTCAAAATAGTAGATCTGTCACCAAAATGTAGTCACCAAACAATGCAAAATCAGTTCCACAATAAATCACCTAAAATCCTGAGATATAAGGTCTAGTACCAAATAAATGTTTTTGTATGTATTATAATAGGTGTGTCCTAATAAGTATTTAAGCAAACTAACAGGACAGTACAACAGGAGCAAGTCGGTTCTAGCACTCGCCGGCCGCTACCGCGGCACGCTTCGCTCGGCTTGTGTGTGGTTTTTCACCACACACCTAACCGCTCGTCGCTTCGCTCCTCGCAACCTATGCTATAGGTCTGTTAGCCTACTAGTAGGTAATACAAGAAGCACATTCGCATATACATACCTGGGAACAATTTTTGTTTATCTGAGAACGAAAATATTTCGTGGCGATAGATCTATTTATTAGGTGATACAACTTGATGACAAATATAAATTTTGGTGATAGAAAATATAGTTCCCATTTATTAATAGGTTTAGATTTTTTGGAAAATATGTCTCTCTAGGATTAAGCTCAATTTACTATTTACCTTAAGAGGTAAATAGTCATCTGAAGTGATAGGTACCCTAAGTCAGAAACTAAATCCTAAAATCTAGACCTTACATATGAGCAACTTGTTATTTGTAAGCAACGTAGCGTGAATTGCGCGTCGAAGAATTCTCAAACTTATTGAATAAAATATTACTTAAGTACTTACTTAATAAAAACAAACCTTGGGTTCCTTCAATGCTTCGGCTTTTGACCTTTATAGTGGCACCAGCTATTCAATTGATGGCGTCGCTAGCGAGTTTTTATTTTTCTTAGTTGTTCAAGAATTAATTATTTAAGCGAACTACTTACTGCAGTTATGTTACGTCAGTCTTTTTCTTATTATATACTTCATCCTTTGGAGCTCATGGATGTTATGAAAACTCAGGCTGTTGTGGTGGCGCTCTACATTATATTCTAGATTTATTAACAGGACTTAAACTAGTGTAGGTACCATACGTGCATCGCTTCTGGTATTATATTGATTCAAAAGCATGTAGGTATATATTTTATAAATAATATTTATACATACAAATTATTTTCATTTGCAAACTCTAGCGATTCTTGTGATTGAAAACTTTGAGCAACAGAGGCGAGTGAAGCGCCCGCCCGATTCACAACCCTTCTCTAAGAATAGGTACAACATAGGTATAGTATTATAACATAAATTAGTATTTGTGTAGGTATAATAACTACCAAATGAAAGAAACTACCTACTTATATACACATTTCACGACACGACATGCTTTCATCGATAGTCATCGAAAAATAGTTCTTCTAATTAAAAGTATTTCAGAGACTGTAAAAGTGATTTAGAACACATCCGTCAGATTCCACTTTCGTCAGAAGTAGTTTTTTGTATAATTTCAGTTCAGTTTCGTCATGAATGACGGATGTGGATAACTTCTAATGACCCTTTCGTCAGATTTATTTATTTCTGGCGCTTCGGCGGCCGCTGCCGCGGCACAATCGCTTCGCTCGCTCGCCAAAGTAAGTAAATGGTAAATCATTTGACAGAAGGAAACATTGCGGCGACTTGTTGAAATGAAATAAAACAATGTCTGTGAACGTGACTAGCTCCCATTTTACTGGTTTTGCCATTAATTTATTTGCTTGGATCGCAAAAGAAACACAGCGTCTATTTTAAATGCAAAATTGAATAACAGTAGGTTTTTGAATTTTACTAACTTTACTTTTAATTTTACAACTAAGTTAGTTAAGAAATTAGCCTAAGTTTAGATCTAAGATGGATCACCTAAAAAAAGCTAGGCCCCAAAACGTATTTGTTGCCCTGGTTCTTCACGGTATTGGTCGCGAAGGAACAGGAGTAGTATCACCTAGTTTTAAGACGTTTCAAAGTGATCCCAGCGGTCCTACTGAAAAAATGATTTTTGACTTTGACTTTGACTTTGACTTTGACCTACACAAAAAACCGGATGAGTTGTAGTCACGAATCACGACTGTGGATCTCAGTGTGTCTTTAGACAATAACCGTGCTTTAGTAACTTTTCAGTATCCGTGCTCCAGCAAGAGTGAAATTGCTCCTTTTCTATAGTCATTATGGTCACAAAATTATCATTTTCAGGCGGCCTATACAAACACCGTCAATCAACTGCATAAGTTGGTACCAACCTACTTATCTACGCTTATGTGTAGCAACGACAATGGTCCTTGTGTGTACCTAGTAGGTAGGTATACAAATCAAGCAACACAATTTTTATTGCACAAGATTCTCAATAATATTCGAATCGCGTAAAGCTTACCTTAATTGATATTAGTCGAAGGAAGTCCGGGAAATCCTGTCCAATCAGAGCTCGCAGCTGACGGCTGATTGTTCCGTTAGATAGTTTGAATAGAAAATTGAAATCACCCCCCAGTGGCCGACATTTTTGGCTTTAGGGGTGCCAATTCAGAGGAGTCAAGTTTACGCCTTAATTTGAGCGAGATGGTGTATTGTTTTTTCATGAGAAATATATTTTTCTATGTTGTTGACTGCATGCGACACAGATGCGAATGTTGAGATGGATGTGCGGTGTGATGCGAATGGATAAGGTGAGGAATGAATATATTAGGGGAAGTCTGAAAGTAGCGCCGGTGACTGAAAAGTTAAAGAGCAATAGGTTAGCGTGGTATGGGCATGTAATGCGGAGGGATGAAAGTCACGTAACTAAAAGACCAAAGAAAAGATGGATGGATTGTGTGAAAGAAGATATGGGTAAGAAAGGAGTGGATACGTAGATGGGTGATAGGGGAGAGTGGAAGAAAAGAACATGTTGTACCGACCCCGCATAAGCGGGATAAGGGCAGGCAAATGATGATGATATTTTTCTAAGTTATATTTGTGATTTATCCAGTTAAAACTTGTTTCTTAACTGTTTATAAACTATTGCTAACAGCAAATTGCGGAATAGCTGTAAGACTTGACTAATTATGTACTTATTATTATCTTCAAAAGGTTGGCCGTAATAGGTAGCCTTTTATTTCGAAACTTTTTACAAAAAATACATTGATGACTTTTCAACGATGCCTTGATACTGTGATAAGCTCTTTCTCCGGTCTCTACTTGATAAAACAGTACCAATCTTTAATATTTGAAGTGTATAGGCGTGGGCCTGTAAGAAGATTGTTTCCTTAGGGACAGCCCTAGGGAAACAATCGTCAGCAAATACTCGCCTTTTGATTCCGCGATTACGAATCAGAATAACAAAGTGTTTGCAAATTCCGAGCGTCCCCGCGGCTTCGAATCGAAGGTAGGTAGGTATACACCGTGGTACAGTACGCACAACCAATCTTTAGCTCTCTGAAGTAGCTGCGCAGAACCCATTTTTGATGACGCCTAAAAGGCGAAGACAGCTTTAGTATAGCTGCATCGCTCACTCACTTAATTTGTTGCATCGTCCTATCTCGCCTCCTCGCGCAAACCTGCGCAATCGTTTAGTGCACCTTACTTCAGAGAGCTAAAGATCGGTTGTGCGTACTGTACATAAGGTTTTCTCGCTGACTCGGTTGCGTGCCGGCGATCACTGAATTAGGTATCCAAAGGGAATCTAGACCATGGTCAATGGATCTTGAAGGAAGATCGTAGAGAATGTACTTATTGAATTAGTTCTTGTTGATTAGGTATCTCATATTATGAGCACTTTACTTCTTGTCATGTCATCAGTTCTTTTGAATTAGTGAGTGAATTTTGAGTTTGTTCATTGCTTTGACGCTTAAAAACAAGCTTAACTTGTTTTTAAGCGCATTAACAGTGGTAGGGCATTTCTCACACTTCACTGTGTCGTGTGCATCAGAAACAGAATCCATGGCACCCAGACCAGGAACTAATGTCTGCAGATCCGTTTAGTTCTGTCATAATCTTTGGTGCTAATTATGGACCACTTTGTTGCTGAATTAAGTAAGGGTTCACGATTTTATTCCGATTTTCTGCCACAATTTCTCAGATCCGAGAATATGATTGTAATGTTAATGAATGTAAGGAAAGCCTTACAGCGGAAAGGAGGGGCCAGTACCTTTTAGGGTCCGACGGCGGAGTCAGCGAAACGCCCAAACAATAACAACTTGTGGTTTAACTAACTTTTGTTATTTCTGGTTAATAATACGAGTACTAATATAGTTAATAATACCTTTGCCCAGCAGTGGGACACAATAGGTTGATTAAAAAAAATACGAGTAGGTAAGTAGATGTATTATTATTATTGTGTTTGTCAAAGTTTAACATCACGGAACTATACAGGGTGTAAAAAGACTACTACCGAAAACTGAGGGGTTGCAATCAGACCAATATTTAGCGAAAAAAAAACGCATAAAATTTTTTTTCAACACACTTGCTCATAAAGTGGCTCTATGGTCACCGCAATTAGGCACATAATGACACCCATAATCAAACTGTGACTTTTTCATTACTATAACTCACTAGTGAGTAATAGAATTTTTTTTTAATTTTATTGGTTGAGTTGCTTTGTTCTTTAAAAAGTTTTTATTCAGAAAAAAGATCGTGTTCAATAGAACAAATAAATTAATGTTCCTATTGCTTGCTCATTTCATGCAACTTCTAATTTAAATAGATAATTTTAACTCGTACGTGTTTAATAAATAAAACTTTCACTCAAATATAACTTTTGTTTTCTCTATAATAAAAGAAAACTTTAAATTCCCCATTTTGTCCGTGGCAGAATAGGCCGCAAACCCTATGCGCGGCGCGGAAATATAGTCTGTGGCCGATCGCAATGCGCGCGCATAGGAAAACTGATTAATTTTTCCCGCAATAGCGAAACATTTTTCACAACTCGTTTTCACTGTTGAAAATGAGTTTTTATTGTTATTTTATTCACAAGTGTGTTGAAAAACGTCGTATGATACACGTGTGTATTGATGATTACCGTCCTCTGTTCTGTTATGAGCCTCGCCTAACGGCTCGGCTCATAAAAACACCTCGGCGGTAATCACCAATGTTACACACTAGTACCATAATGTACTATTACTTAGCTACCAAGTTTTGTGTTATTTTCCGATTATTTACTACTAGTACAACATAGTAAGACCACACAATGCGTACATTACTTAGTTTTACCTCCACTACCTATAGGTAGGTATACAGAGCTAAGATAAACCTTTTGAAAACTTTAAAACATCAAAAGAAGCTCCATTAGCCGGTCGAAAGGGGTGGTCCACAATTTAGTGCGATACCGGCTTTTTATTACTCCTATAAAGAGGTTACGGGCCCGTAAATATTTATATTGAATTGACTATTTTCTAAAGACGCGAGGGAACAGAGAAAGCTTTTTATTATGTGCTAAATTTTATACGGAGATGATTGCTTTTATTTTTATTTTGTTGGTTATAGGCTTGTTACGTTTGCTGAGTATGTATTTTCTACTTAATAACGCGCTAAAAATATCGGTGATTCTTGATTTTTATAAATCGCCCTATTCCACTCTGATCCACTAATCAAATCCACTATGGGATTTGTTTCCACTTTTTTTCCACTTTAATCCATCAATGGTTTTGTTTCCACTTAACTTGGTTTTTCATTGCAGCTCGGCCACACGTTTGTAAAATAATTATTATATTGTTTTTGTACATTTTTAAGGTAAAAAATATGTAGTTGAAAAAATATGTTTTGTACCTACCTATTTGAGTTAAGTTACAGAAAAAAAACTTAGGCCTTTACATCTATATTAGATGATTTATAAAGAGCCGTATTGTTCGAATGGGGTTGTGTCTCGACTTTCAATCCGAAAGTCGTGGGTTAAAATCCCGGCCGTGCATCAATGGATTTTTCGTTTCGTGCGCTTTAACACGAACTTTTTAACGGTGAAGGAAAACATCGTGAGGAAACCCGCAGCTTAGTCAGCTCCACACATATTGACGTCGTCTTTCCTGTGGGCCAGGCTGATTAAGCTGAGAGGGTGGTTTAGGTGCTGGGCAAGCCTATTCCATCTCAAACAATGTCCCAGGCACTACAGCGTCCCGTTAAGTGTAGGCATGGATTGCCTCCTGACGCTGTATAAATCATCTAAGTAACAACATTTATGATATCATAAGAGTATGATATCATAAATGTGTGTAGAGGTAGTGTGTGGTGTAGTAGAGACTACACCACACACTACCTCTACACACATTCATCATGAACAAACGGACACAACTAAAATTTTCTTTGTAAAGGTATTCAAAAGATTTCGTCACTGGGTCTTTGATGCCTCTGTTAGTAACTACTCTAGCCGCAGAGGAATGGGTACCAGTAGCGGCATTTTTATCGGCCATCAGTAATGCGGTGTGAAAATTTATAAGAGCCCCACTCAATGGAACCCTGCACTGATCCTACACTGTGTGCGATTTTTACCTGTCACAAGGTTGTTTCATAAACTAGCTTTTTGGATGGTTTGATAAATAATCTGTTTTTTTTCTTAATCTGCCGGCCTCTTTCGAATGAATAAAAAATAAGTATTTATTCCAGTTATTAATTTATTTATTTTCTTTCACAAACAAAATTTACGTAAACAGGTTCACGACTACACCAAGGTGCGGTAGATATTCTCTCAGATCTTTTGAAGATGTCTAAGGGGGGTAGTCAGAGGCATGTCCAAACACATAATATTTGATACATGCCCATATTTCGCAGCAGTTAGTAGTTATTAGTAGTTCCATACGTGACAAAATTTACATAAAAATAAATACATTAAAAAAAAATCAAAAAGGATAAAAACCGGTTTTGTGAGAGACTGGTGCCTGAATAGAAATAAACTAAAAAAAATACGGTTATTCTTAGGTGGAATATTTTTATACCACGTGCATTAGTAAGGTCGTTAGACACTAAGCTTAACTTAGGCAGGTGATATCTTCTATCTCCCCACCGCTACATCTCTTTTCCGCCTTGATAAAAATTGGCTAAAAAACTAGAATGCAAGCAATATTTTTCAATATCACTATTGCGTTATAAATAGTGAATGCTCCGTCAGCGGGACCATGAATTGTTTATATTCCGCGACTGCGACTTGATATTATATTGAATGTCTGATGCGCCGTGGGCATCAGTTTATTACTCGTAACAAATATTATGTTGTGTACTTCCGCTGAATGTAGGTCTCAAATAAAGTAGGTAGGTAAGTATTTCTGTTTATAACATTATTATTATTTTGTTTCCGTCTCAAATAACGTCCCAGGTACTACAGTAGCGTCCTGTTTAGTCCAGAAGTTGTCTCCTGACGCTGTATAAATCATAGTAAGTAGGTACAATGCGCACAACCGATCTTTAGCTCACTGAAGTTAGGTTCACTAAACGGTTGTACAGGTTTGCGCATACAACGCTGTCTTCGTCTTTTAGGCATCATCAAAAATGGGTTCAGCGCAGCTACTTCAAAGAGCTAAAGATTGGTTGTGCGTACTGTACTTACCTATTATGTTTGAATTTAGATTTAATTTTGAAAAACATTGCTTAAATATTTTTTTAAAACTCCAATAATTGCTACAAGTGATAAAGAATAGCTTCATGTCACTTGATAGTTACTTGAGAATATTGAAGTGACTTTTGAATTTCTACAGAAATTCTGGAAAATTTTCTCCCTTGGGTCTGTCTTGAGTTTAATATTGACCTCCAAGGACAGCCACGTATTGTAATAGCGTTAATTATTCAAAAGTCGTGGCTAATTTGCTAAGCACTTAGGTTCTATGGCTTGGGCAATGAATACTGAATGAAGATAGAAGTTTTCTTTCGAGCGCAGGTGGAGTTTTCAAGAGAAAAGCGTTTAAACTTGAAATAATTCTGTTAAAAATTATTCATAGTTAGCCGATTTGACGGTTAATTAAAACCTTTAGTAGTACAGTCAGCAACAAAAGTCGATTAACAGTCAGAGTTGGCCACTGACTCATACGAACTTACTTTTTTTACAAAAAGAGATTGATTGCTTTGTACATTTGTAAATGGGACACTTCGATAGCTTGCTTTGGACGCTAACGCGGCTGTAATGATACGAGAAATAACCGCAACGAACTATTGTCAAGCGAAATATTCAATAGGTCTGCATTACGTGTACCATGTGAATTCACTTTGATAGCAATATTTACGGGCAGGAAGCTCGTCACTCAGTGGGTGCCCGAACACAGTGGAAGATGACTCATTCGAGCCAGATTGGTAAACGCCTTGGAGCGCAAGGAGTGGAAGTTGAAGGGAGAGACCTTTGCCCAGCAGTGGGACCCGATATGTTAAGAAAAAAAGGCGGTCAAGGTAGGTATGTCGGTATATTTTAAGTATCTTCTTGTCGTGTCAATCCAGGAAAAGTAATGAGTAAGTATACCACTAGTGACATGGTGTTACCTTACAACCTTGCTATATCTTCCAGTGAAATTCGGTTTCAATTCAAATCGGTTCAGGCGTTCAGCCGTTCCAGAGTTTGTGTGCACATGAGACAGACAAAAGTTATTTAAAACACAGAAAATATGTATATAGGGCCTTTCATTTTATACTAACTTAATTCAGGAATTGGGTTTAAAAAATAAATTAAAAAATATTTATGTAATGATTTTTTTGACGTGACAACGTCTTATTTCGATAACTTCGATAGAGCCGGCTGCACGCACGAAAAAACATGACGTCATGCGGCGTTACCTCGCTCTGAGGCGTTCCATGTGCAAGCGAGAGCGCGGAACGAGCAACAAAGAAGCACAATCGGCCTTTGCGTTCGGCAGCGTTCGACATCCGTCTCTCTCCTACTTGAGCGAGCGATGCGTAGACGTTGTCACGTTCAACTATCGTCAGTAAACCGACTTTACAGACAACCAATTTTTTTGTTTTGTTATGAAAATCCCGAAAAAATCGATAAAGACTATCCTTTCAATTGTTTGTTGCTTCTTGCATAACTAAGCCCATTCGTGACGTAGCTGCGCTGCGATTGGTGGAACGTCTGTTCTCCTTGAAAATCAGTATGCAACAATTCTAAAAAATCAATAAACTATACATTTTGAAATGAAAACTTAAATGGGCTTAGGAATTAAATTAAATTACCTACAACCCAAAAATGAGGCCCAGTCAGTTTGTGTAGTTTAAAATGAAAGACCCTAATTAAACATACATAGGTACATTCGGGTTCTATTGCCTTTATAGATAAAATTAGTTTTTTTTTTTCAAATAAGTACGGTTAGTGTCACCAACTGGTAACCTCCCTGCAGAACAAACCGCCTTACTAAGGGGGCTTCCAGTTGGTTCGAATTTTATTATATGTAGTAGGTAGGTAATAGCTAATAGCTCCAAATTTTAACTAGACGCATGTTTTCTACGACAAAATTTAAACAAACACGCAATAGCCCCCCTTTCTGTACCTTATGAATACCTGTATTTATCATTCTGCGCGCTGCTGTTATTTTTGCTTGATGAACGCAAATAAAAACCACAAACAACCTTTTATTGGAAAAATTTCAATATTTTATTACAATCCGAAAGTATTTTTAAATGTATTCTGCATTGAAGAATCTACCTACTAATCTACTATGTTATATACCTAATCACGGTAGCCTACCCATGTAAATTATTAAACATAGTATATATTTATATTGTAGTCATATCGAGATTAGAAAGCGAACTGGTCAATCTGGTCATACAGCTAACTTGTCAAATTGAGATGTGGTCCAAATGCTCCTAACCAATAGTATAGTAGGTACCTATGATTACTTATATATATTTTTTTGTGGGACTCGCGTCGCGTCACCTACGCGCGTATTTTTCACGTAGGAACGTTTTTTTTTATAATGAATAAATAAAATAAATCAATAAATAATGTTGGACATTTTCACACATCATCATCTAGCCCCAAACTAAGCAAAGCTTGTACTATGGGAACCAGATAACTGATATACTACTTATATACTTTTTGTTTGTAAATACATACATATTATACATAGAAACACCCAGACCCGAGACAAATATCTGTAGGTCATACAAACATTTGTCCCGCATGAATGAGTTGGCTCTTGACCTCGAAACTTACACAGGTAAGAATGAGGTCTACGATGGAGCGAGCCTACGCAGAAGGTGTCTATTAACTCTCTTCTTAAAAACAACTGCAACGTATCCCTGACACATAGAACTTTTACGTTTCACGCTGTACAACAATGACAATTTTTAAAATAAATTACATCTAGTTATAATACTAAACGATACAACTTCAAAAAATAAGGATTTGTCTATTTAATTTTAAATAATTCATATAAGAGCCTTGTCACGGAACCGTTCCTATGTGAAAAGGACTAAGTATATAGGTACTACTTATTTACCATCAAGTCGCTAAAATGTAGGTTTAATAAGTAGATTATGTTAACGAGAATAAATTGCCTTGTAAGTTCTTACGAGAGTGGTCAACTATGGCGATGGAGTTATTTGGCCATATAAAGGTTTCTTTAACGTAAAAGCATTGAGTCAGTAACTGACGTAAGTGCTGGCGCCGAAAACTAGAGTATTTTTCACGAAAGAAGTCCCGCGGAACTAACAAAAAACCTATGAGAATTTATAATAAGACGACCTCTGTGGCGCAGTGGGCGAAGGTCCGCCTGCGACGCAGAAGGTTGCGGGTTCGATCCCCGCCGCGGGACAAATGTTTGTATGACCTACAGATATTTGTCTCGGGTCTGGGTGTTTCTATGTATAATATGTATGTATTTACAAACAAAAAAGTATATAAGTAGTATATCAGTTATCTGGTTCCCATAGTACAAGCTTTGCTTAGTTTGGGGCTAGATGATGCTGTGTGAAAATTTCCAGCATTATTTATTTATTATTATTATTAATAAGACGTAGATACTAGCGCCGGCGCCGCTCTGAAGGGACTTCTTTTGTTAAATGGGCCACGCAGTCAGTATTTCGTCAGTAGCAAGTCAGTAGTCAATTTACGTCAGTAAATCAATTTACACGATGGCAGTGCTAGGTCAGCACTGACTCGGCAGTGGACGTCAGTTACTGACTCAATGTAAAGCCTTAGGGCTTTATAGCCAGGGGGTTATTCACGTTCGTTTTTTCTTTTGTTTGATGAATATTCACGGAAGCTGAGCGCTTCCGTGCTCGATATTTATACCTACATATTGCAACTAGTGGTAAGCCTATTTGCGACCACACAAAATGTTGCTTCACTTCAACGATCTGTCTTGACAGATAAGCAAGCTACTATACACCACGAGCGCTTTTTTATTTGTATAAGTATGCGAGCTTAGTGAGTTGATGAGAACTAGTCTCCTGGTCTTATTACAAAAAAGTTAAACCTTAGTTGAACACCATGTTGACACTTATCAAAACAAAACTGTTACCACAAAAAAGCGTTCTATGTACGAGTATTTAAAGATCGTTTTTCTAGACAGTTTTTTAGTCAGTGCTTCGCTAAACTCTGTTCATATTTTTTGTAATAAGACGGTCCGAGTTTTTCCGACAATTGGTTCATAAAGTCGCTGTAATATCCGTTCCACAGCAATTAGGTTCAACTCAAAGCTCAGTTCGCTAGGATATTGGTGCTTTGACTAACATGCTCGTACAGTCATTCAATGATCGAACGAAATGTCAGCTTTATTTCAAACTGCGGTTTTACGAAGGCTCAACACAAATGACTTGAAGAGAATTCGATCTATTATTTTCTTTTCATTATATTTTCTTTTGATGTTCGAGTTCATTCAATTTACCTACTGTATTATGTTTTATTAACAATCTTCTATATAAATCTTGATAGGGTTTATATATTTGAACCATTTGGGGTTGAGACCGTGGGGGTTCGTGGGGTTCTGGAACCCTTCGGGTTTTTAAAATTCTTACAAGGCGTCTGGTCGAAGCGACGCGTGATCCGAGAGCTGGCAGATTTTTGGCTCAAAGGATCAGCATTGCCACCCAGCGTGGTAATGCCGCCAGTGTTTTGGGCACGCTTCCGACTGACAGTGACCTGGATCAGTTGAGCTATCTATAGATCGTTTCTAACGATCCTTAGATAGCTTGACTAATCCTGTTGTATTTTGTAAATATATGTAAATATGTAGTAGCTTCGTTTCTGTAAATAAATCTTTTAATTAAAAAAAAAACAATCTTTTTAATTTTTATCATACCTCCACGGGTCGCCCAGGCGCAGATCCAGCCCTCAAAAAAGATGCGAGTCGGAACATGAACTCGCTCATCCATACTCCATACTAATATTATAAATGTGAAAGTAACTCTGTCTGTCTGTCTATCTGTCTGTCTGTCTGTCTGTTACGCTTTCACGCCCAAACCACTGAACAGATTAAGCTGAAATTTGGCATAGTTAAAGGTTGTATCCCAGGGAAGGACATAAGCTACCTTTTATCCCAAAAAAATGAAAAAATCCCGAGGGACCGCGGGTCACACCGCGGGAGCGCAGCTAGTGATCTATATGTACTGCATTTCTACAAATGAGAAGTAGGTACGAGTATATTACAAATAGATGACGCCCTGACCAAGATTTTGTACAGTGTATACCTAGTACCTACGTACCTACCCGTACTTTCAAGTGGGAAAAACCGTGGGGTGATAGTATTTTTTTAATAATCTAAGGAACTCTTGTGCCAATTTTGGTTGAATCGGTTGAAAAATGCGATCTGGCGAGGACAGACAGACGGACAAAAGCATTTTTTGGCCGATCTCGAAACTGAGACGCTTCGCGCGCTCGCTCGGTCAATTAAGGTTGTGGGCATGCCCATAGTGCCCTCTATAGTCTGGGGTCGCCAAAAGTATGACCATATTTCTCGTAAGCCTATTACAGGTACCTACCTAATATTTTAATAATGTTATTTTCCATTTATATTGTGAAACTAAATTATCAAAATACTCACCTCACCATGAAATGAGCTCAGATTGAGCGTGACAGAGATTTTAAAGATATTGAGGTATTGCGGACGTGGTTTTATAATTTAGTAATGTATAAAAAAATCAAATTGCCTCATAGAAGGTTATGTACCTACCTAATTATGTACTTTACCATGAGATAAAAAAAGTACGTGAGTGTCGTGGAACACTCAGTTGGAACGAAGTTTCATCTTTGACTATTTTGTTGTTTTTGATTTTTTTTTATATTTTGAAACTTAAAAAAAAATATTTTGCACACTGCGAAAACATGTTTTTTGCTTCTCCTGTAAAGTTGTGTTTTTTCAGTTATCCTTTTATTTCCCGGAAACAGCGATATGTCGTGACGGTAAAATTTTTCTTCTAGCCCTCATCCTCGATACCCTCTGAAAAGGAGCTTCGTTCCAATAAACAGCTATGTGTGAGTGGATCACGTAGGTTTTGTGGGTTCCGTTTATATACTTCTAATTTTTCTGACATCTATTTTTCAAAATATTTCCAGTTTCAGAGATAGGGATGGTTAATTTTCGTCTATTTGCCTACATAACTTTGTATTTTATAGAAGTAAGTAATTTTTTTAATAAAAACATATCAGATTTTTTTACAACAGTATTAATGTAAGTAGGTACTTACCTAACACTTCTCTAATCTGTGTATCAAATAGAACCTGAAATCAATTTCAGGTTCAGTTCAATTCAAACAAAAAAGGTAGGTAGGATCAGCACGTCAGCAACATGGAAATAATATTGTTGTTTTTCAATATTTATTTTGTTGTCTCACTTTTGAATTATCATCATCAGCCTATGGCAGTCCACTGCTAGACATAGGCCTCCCCTAGTGCGCGCCATTGCGCCCTGTCCTCAGCTCGACGCATCCAGTTTCTACCGGCAGCCTTTCGCAGATCGTCACTCCACCTCGCCGGGGGGCGTCCTACACTACGTTTGCCGAGTCGCGGTCTCCACTCAAGAACTCGTTTACCCCAACGGTTATCGGTTCTTCGGCAGATATGGCCAGCCCACTGCCACTTTAGCTTGCTGAATTGAATTTGAATTATATTTTGATTTGGTGATAGCTGTAATGTAACTATGTAATAGGTAAATTAATAAATAAAATTGAGTTTTCCAGACATACATGAACCCTATGTTCAAGTATTAAGGTCCAATGTATTTTATTGGTTGTTTTTGTAAAAAAGTTTTTCTAGAAGGTTCTAAAAATATAGTAGTTAATCATAATGATAATGATTGTGATTAGACTGTAATGTTAGTTTGGTTTAGATTTTGATAACGAAAATAATGATGTAGGTACTAGGTCCTATCCTAGTTACGCTAAGTATCATAATTAAAATAAATGAATAAAATATAAACTAATAACATTACGTTTTTAATGCATTACGCTGACGACCTACGAAATGAACAGGCTTATTCTATTTATATTGACAATATTCGCGACTGTTTGGACTGAGAGGGTAAGTACTAGCTCCCGAGGGAAGGAACATGGTACCTACGACGTACCTAGAATAGAATAGATAAAACAATAAAACTATGCATAAAAAAATATATATAATAATAATAATAAAAAAAAAGTCAATCAAAGTGATTAAGAAACATTTTGTAAGATTATACTATACTAGTTGTTTCCCGCGACTTCGTCTGCATTGAATGCCAGACCTAATTTCAGCTCCTTATTATTTTTGAAAAAGTAGTCTAAGTAGGTATGTTATTGTTTTTGACTAGTTTGATTATTGCAATCTATATCCATGCGAAGGTCGTGGGTTTGAATCCCGGCCGTGCATCAATGGATTTTTCGTTTCGTAAAATTTATATGCGCTGTAACACGAGCTCTTAACGGTGAAGGAAAACATTGTGAGGAAACCCGCCACTTAGTCAGCTCCACACGTATCGACGTCGTCTTTCCTGTGGACCAGGTTGATTAAGCTGAGAGAATGGTTTAGGTGCTGGGCAAGCCTATTGCATCTCAAACAATGTCCCAGGCACTACAGCGTCCTGTTAAGTGTAGGCATGGATTGCCTCCTGACGCTGTATAAATCATCTAATATGGATGTAAAGGCTTAAGTAGTATGGATTATTATTTGACTCTATTCCAATATTTCCAATCATTATTCAATTAGAACAACAGCTTTTTTTAAACAATGATAAAAAAAAATATGTTATAAGTATAAGTAAGTGTTCCTGATGGGTAATAGGGCTGTCTAACTTGTTATTTTTTTCACAAAATGTCATATTTTTTTGCTTTGAAACGAACCTATAGGTACTTTCCTAAGGACAAACCTTTTAATTAGAAATAAATGGTAGCTGCACTCAATTGAGGTAAAATTTTGCCCCACCCTGTCTCTATGTACTTCAATTATACTTACATAATATTTACAGGTACCGTACATAATTACGGAGCATCCTTTTATTAATGATTACAACACAACTTATATATCCTATGCCAACATAACATCGCGGCGACATGGACGAAGCGATCCCTTTTACTACGTTACGTTAAATATTCATACAGTTACACCTGCTGGTAACAATGTCACAGTAAGTAAATAAATAATGCTGGACTTTTTCACACAGCATCATCTAGCTCCAAAGTAAGCAGAGCTTGTGTTATGGGTACTAGATGTGATATACTACTTAAATACTTTTTGTTTGTAAATACATACATATTATACATAGAAACACCCAGACCTACTATGTATGTGTTCTCATTTGGCTCGCTCCGTCGTTTGGTTTTTAAGAAATAAGAAATAAGAAATAAGAAAAATTTACTGTCCAAACTGTGTTACAAAGATGGTATTAATCTAATTAGGTATCAACAGTTTACCCATCCTGGGCGTACAATAATATAAGTATGAAGGTAGGTATTATCTAATACCTAATCTATGAAGGTAGGTATCTACCTACCTTCATAGAAAGTTATGGCAAAGTAAAACTATTTAAAAGTAACACATATATAGTATAACACACTATCGTCGGTTCTGAATATTTATTTGGATGACAGGGCATGGTCGCAGGCCTCCCTTCCTGTCAGATTGGGAGGCTTAGGTATAAGAAAAATTTCAAGTGTTGCTCTACCAGCGTTTTTGTCTTCGATCCACAGCAATAGTAATTTGATTGACAAAATTCTATCACCTTCGCTTTTGGATCTGCCTTGTAGTAGTTTACAAATTTCATTTCAAGACGAGGCATTAAACGCTTGGCGTAGTGCTTGCCCTCTTGCCGCTCCCCCCGTTTCCCTTTCGTCTCAACGGCAATGGGACGGGCCTCTGTGTGAGTTGACACGGAACTGTCTGTTAGATACGTGTTCATGCTCCGCAGATCGTGCCCGTCTGATAGCCGTCTCAAAATGGGAGTCAGGTTTGTGGCTGCAAGCACTTCCTTCACAAAATTTAGGAACTTTGATGGATCCCGCTAGTTTCCGTATTGCAGTGTGCCTACGGTTGGGTGCGCGGTGTTGCGCCCCTCACTTATGTCAGTGTGGTAGGGCGGTCGACCAGCTTGGTCACCACGGATTATCGTGCACTAGGGCCGCAGGTCGGTTCTGCCGCCACGCCAGTCTTAATGACATCATCCGTCGAGCGCTTGTCAGCGCCAATGTTCCAGCCGTTCTCGAACCGAGCGGTCTGATGCGTGACGATGGCAAGCGCCCCGACGGCATGACTCTTGTCCCTTGGGAGAGGGGAAGGCCTTTGGTGTGGGACGCTACTTGCGTAGACACCCTTGCGCTTTCCCATCTACCGGGGACATCCGTTAGGCCTGGCGCGGCGGCAGATTCGGCTGAGGATCTCAAAAGGCGCAAATATATATATCTTGATAGGGTTTATATATTTGAACTATTTGGGGTTGAGACCCTAGGTCCGTGGGGTTCTGGAGCCCTTCGGGTTTTCAAAATTCTTTCAGGGCGTCTGGTCGAAGCGACGCGTGATCCGAGGGCTGGCACATTTTTGGCTCAAAGGATCAGCATTGCCATCCAGCGTGGTAATGCCGCCAGTGTTTTGGGCACGCTTCCGACTGACAGTGACCTGGATCAGTTGAGCTATCTATAGATCGTTTCTAACGATCCTTAGATAGCTTGACTAATCCTGTTGTATTTTGTAAATATATGTAAATATGTAGTAGCTTAGTTTCTGTTTATTAAACTATAAATTTGTAAAAATGGAGCGCCTATTAGTGAATTTATGCACATTTAAAAGTTACATTTGTCTAAACAAAATGTTTACTTAGTCTAAGCCTTAAACTATCAGTCAGTACTTACTTGACTACTTATTATAAGATGTATGTAATCTGTGTAATATTTTTAAATTGTGCAAAATAAAGTTTATTTATTTGCACAATTTATGAACTTAATCAAAACTATTCAATTTCTTATGTATTTAACAAAATGTGTCCTCAAAATATTCATTCATATTATAAAAAGCTTTTTGAATAAGCCATTTTCTTAATTTTATCTTAAATAATTTTCCATTTAATTGTTTTATATCTGTAGGTAAATGATTAAATGTTTTAATAGCTGTGTAATATGTACTGTTATAGAATATTGTGTTGTTAATTTGTGGAATTTGAATATTATATTTATATTTACTACGTAGATTATCTATTCGACTAGACTTTTTATTAAAGTAGGACATGTTATTTTTTACAAAAAGGCATATTTCTAGAATAAATATTCCAGTTAAGGTTAATAAGTTGTTTTGTTTAAATACAGTGCGAAGAGATTCTGTACTTTTCATGTTATATATTGCCCTAATACATTTTTTTTGCATTAAAAAGACAGATTTTGAATCTACAGAGTTCCCCCAAAATATCACTCCATAGCATAAGTGCGGGAAAACATGACCATAGTAGGTATTTTTCGCAACAGATTTAGAAGAAACATGACTCAGCATTGAAATTACATAGACATATTTCGATATTTTATTGTTAAGTTGATTAATATGAGACTTCCAATTTAAGTTTGTATCAATTTTTATTCCCAGAAAATTTATTTCATTGACTTCAAGAACCTTACTACCGCTGTGTGAGATATTTAAATTTATAGAAGGTGTATTATAGTGCTTAAATCTTAAAATTTTAGTTTTATCTATATTGACTCTAAGGTTTATAGCATTTAGCCAGGTAGTTATATTACAAAGTGTGTCATTTATTTCCGACTCGAATTTACAAATATCATTACTATTTTGAGGTATAAAAATGGTTGCATCATCTGCAAACATGACTCATACATGTTTTGTTATTTGTGGTAAGTTATTTATATAAATAAGGAATAACAGAGGTCCGAGCACACTCCGTTGCGGAACTCCAAGCAAAATGTTCCGAAATCCTGATTGTATTTTTTCAATAGTTTTAGTTTGTTTATTGTACATATCTATCATAGTGGATTGACTTCTACCTTCTAAATATGATTTTATCAGAGATAAAGCTGCACCTCTAATGCCTATTTCTTCAAGTTTTTCTAATAATGTTTTATGAATAACACAATCAAAGGCTTTTGATAAATCTAGAAACAAAGCTATGCCAGGATTTTTATTATTTATTTCCTCCCATACCTGTCTCAAAGTCTTAAAGACAGCTAAAGTTGTATTTTTACCCTTTTGAAAACCAAATTGATTTGGATGTATTATATTATTATTTTCTAGAAAAGAAATAAGTCTATTGTATATTACTTTTTCGAAAATTTTGGAAATGCTAGGTAGTATGGCTATTGGTCTAAAATTACCTATATCAGTTTTAGATCCTTTTTTTTTATATAATGGTCTAATAAGTGCTTTTTTTAATTCAGAGGGAAATATTCCATGTTCAAACATTAAATTTATGATATGTACTAACGGACGAACCAGTATCGCAATGCTACTTTTTACGATTTGGATGGGAATATTATCAAAACCTGAGCTTTTTGTATTTTTCAATTTCCTTACAATATTTATAATTTCTTCCGCATTTGTTGGAGATAGGAATATACTACTACAGTTTGTGTTACTCACATTTGTTTTTATTTTGTTTATGGTTTGTATATCATTTAAGTTAATAAAGTATTTGTTGAATGATTTAGCAATAAGATGCGGGTTTGTTATTTTACAATTTTTAATGATAAGATTATCTATAGTATTTTTGATGGTATTGTAATTACTAGTATATTGTTTTATAATTCCCCATGTTGCTTTGGATTTATTTGTACTTTTGTTTATATAATTTATGTTAGAAATTTTCTTAGATATTCTTATTACTTTTTTTAAATTTTTGCAGTATTTAGTGTATTGCTCGGATTTAGATTGATCATTGCCTTTAAAGCAGTTTAAATATAATTTTCGCTTTGTGTTACTGGATATAATTATACCTTTGGATTTCCAGTTAGGTTTTCTTCTGTATGTAAACTTATGTCTTTCTAATGGTATACAAAGTTCAAATAATAATGTAATTAATTCAATATTGTAAGCTAAGTTAGGGTTGTTTTCATATTACACTTCAGAGAAACTTACTTGAGATAAATACTTTTTGAATAAGTCTAAATGTAAATCAATATTTCTCCTTTCAATGTACCAGTACTTTTCATTATAACTTATGTTTGTTTGGATACTTAATATTTGTGCAGTATGGTCTGAAATTCCTAAATTTATTACTTTTATATTGTAAGATTTAAAATTTGTAAGGATGTTATCAATACATGTTGCTGAATGAGAAGTGATTCGTGTAGGTTCAAGTACTGTTGGGTGCATATGAAACATTTCTAGTGTGTTACAAAATAAATCACTGTTTTTAGTTTTTATTAGGAGATCAGTATTAAAGTCACCAGCTATAATAACCTTCTTCTTGTTACTTCTCAGTCTTAATGACAACTTATGTAAAAGTCGCTCAAGAGATTTTATAAATAAATCAAAGTTACTACTCGGAGTTCGATACAAGGATATAATAATGTAATTTATTTCTGGAAGTAAAATTCCACAACATTCAAAATGCCTTTCTATTGACATGTCAGAAACCCAATCTAATTTATTAAAGTTTACTGCGTGCTTAACATATATGCTAACTCCACCTCCGATTTTTCTATTTGATCTACGTTTCCTTGAAAAGTGCGCAGCTTTTTGAAAACCTTCAATTTGTAATAAATCTACTTCATCATTTTTAAGAAGTGTTTCATCGAAACAGAGAACTTTTAAATTTTCAGATTTAATATGAATTTCAAGTTGATCCACTTTTGAACGGATACCCCGGACGTAAAGATGCATTAAATTGAAGCTGTGTTTGTTATTGTTTTTAACGAAAAAGCTGTTTTGGTGTCAAGTCTTTATTATTTTCATTGTTTATGTTTGTGGGAGTGAATTTCCCAAAATAAAATGGTATTTTTCCATTTTTTGGTGTTTTTGCTTCTGGAGTCATTGTTTTTATATTCACTGCATCAATTTTATTTATTTTTGTGACCCTATTCATTTTATCAAAATAATATGGTATTGTACCTGGTTTAAAATTTTCATTTATGTTTTTGTTTTTGTTTGATGGGGTGCTAATTTTGGAGGTTATACATACAGCTTTGTGCGGCTTTGTTTTTTCCATTTTCAGTATATTTTTTCCAATAAAGCAGTTTCTGTAATCCTGTGTGTTTATGTAATTGTTAATTTCATCAAGAAAGTGTGACCTATGTCTTATATAATTATTAGGATTTTTATTTGCTGTTAAAAAGCAGCAGTTTTTGAAGTTTTTTGTGATGTGCTTCAGTTTGTTATTTAGTTTTCCCTCATTTAAGAATGGATTACATGCAATTTCAGTAACTACTATATTAGATACACTTAATTTTTTTAATAACGCAGACATTTCTACGAACAAACTGGTAGGGTTACAGTCGTTTGACCCAGTGGATACTATGACCCAATCTTCCTTGTTAAATGCCAGTTCTCCTAGTTTAGCTTTTTCCATTATGTAGCTTGTTGGTGCATTTGGGTAACAGTAGCTTGTTATTGCATAGTCCTTTGAGTTTTTGGTTTTTGCACGTTCATTGATCAGCTGGGATGCAAGGTTTCTGCAGTCTTGATCACCAATAATTATTATTTTAGGCTTCGCCTCACACACATCACTGCCTAATGGTAGTCTTGTATTTTCATGGCAGGCATTTGCAGTACTCTGTTCCGAGAAGTCTTTTGATGTGTTCTCATGTAGGATTATATCACTTGAGAGTTGGGAAGCTACTGATGTAGGTTCATTTTGTCCTTGAAATTTTTCTTCATATTTTGATATAGTATTTTTCAAATTCGTATTTTCAGTTTGTAAATTGTTTACTTCCTGCGATGCTTTGATGAGTTGTTGCGTTACATCTTGTAGTTCTTGTTTGAGCTGATTTATGACACTATCCTTACTGTCATTTTGTTTGACAGAGGGACTGCTGTGTGTGCTGCAGAATGCTGAAATTTCAGAGCAATTTAGCGTGTCATGTGATAAGTTTTCAACAGAGATTTGTCTGTTTATCTTTTGACGAAGAGTTACATTTTCAAGAGAGTATTTATCATGATGTATACCAACCGGAGTATTTGTGTTGTCACCAGGTGGTTTTTTGTAGCACAAAGCACATTTCCAACGTGCCCTGTGTTCTCCAGTGAGAGTACTCAGGAATCTTGCAAGAGAAACATTTGCACAGTCCAGATCATATGACAAGTTACATTTAGAACACACAAGAAACTGTTTGTGTGTGATTTTCTGCGGACATCCAGCACAGTCCCTTTCTTTGATAGGAGTTCGCAGGAGCGACATCTTAGAGCTTGAATTTTGTCTTGCCTCTTGAATATTTTTAGGTTTATGATGAGACTGGAGCACCACGGCAAGTTAGTTTTGAGTTTTGATATCCTAATGATGACTCGTCTGCTTCTGAGGTTATATTTTCACAATATTTTCAGAGGTGATGCGTAATCGGTTGTGGTATGTTGTGGTACAACAACTGCTGAGTTACAGAAATTGACCAATTTGTTTTGAAATTTGCGCACATACAACATTTACACTGTAGGTAATAACATCATTTTCTTCCATCTTTATTTTCTTACAAGAGTCTTTTGGGAATCGTTTGTAGAAGCACATGGAAACTTTTTGAGAAGTAGTTTTCCACTTTTACACACTGTTTTCAATGCAGGTACGATATTTACACTTCCTAAATGCTTATTTTAAATTATAACTTGTGTTTTATATCATAAAAATGTATTTTATTATAATCTTCAAAATTTAAAATTACGACGCGCTGCAGTGTTGCCAGCGAAAAAATACATACATATTAGATACTAATATGTAGATTTACATCTACATATTAGATATATTTGATATTTCTCGTATATTTTTAGGTGAGCTTCTACTTTTTCGAGTTTCTGACGAACGTGTACAAAAGAAGCTTCGTGGAGATGCACTTTGGGTTCTGTGATTTGATAAAAAAAGATCAGTTCTTCGGCCCCGCGTTGCGACAGGGGAAGCTCAAAAGCATGCCTTGCCCCTTACCTCCGGTAAAGTTAAAAATAACATATTATTTCGAAAATTTTTTTTTGAGGTGTGTACCTAGTTATGGATACCACCCAGCATCCCATCTTAGCCTAAGTTACTCTATAAGTTTTGATGCATCAGCGATGCCATTTCATAGAATAAATCTGTTGTTCTCAAAAGTGCAGACTCAGCCGTCTCCAATCGCCCGGCTGCGTCCGCTCATGTATCATTTTATTCATTATTAAATCACCTCAAAATCGGTGTAGACGTAATCACCTAGTTTTATTTTAAATATAATTTCTATTCCAAGTTTTTAAAAACCCGTTAACACGTTCCCAAATTAAGAGTACCTACTGTGTAGAGTGTGTAGTCCCAATGCAATCGATACTTTTTTTAAAAACATCACCTCGCTTGTAATTTTCTTCATTGAAGTCGGTTTTCTCTAAAATTTTAAACGTAGGCAAATAATTCGTAGAGGTTCAACGACTTGAATAAATAATAAATAAATAAATAAATATTTATTTTTATATTCAGTAGGTCTTGTAAATCGGACGTTAAAATATGTTTTTCATACCCCTAAGTAATTTAAAAAAATAACATACCACCAACCCTTATTTTTTAATAGCGATACGGCGGGGTCAGCTGGTTATTAATAATATTTTAAGAGATAGCAAGATTCGCCGTTGACGGCCACGTTAGGGAGGACATCATCATCATCATCAATAATATTTTAAACAAAATATATATTTTTTTAGGGAGCATACAATTTGTACAACATGACGATAGCGGTAAAGAACGTCCCCCGCAACTTCCCGTTCAAGAAGGGGCGCATCTACTGCAACGTGACTCGTGTAGAGGACAGCCAACTTATATTTTACGGGCACATCGATATGGAAATCAAATGGATTAATATCAGAAATAAACCTGATAACTGACTTTTGCCGCAGAAATACATACATCACAAAGCAATTTATTGATCAGGCTCAAACGACCAAACAGTTTACAATGGGTAAGGTGAAAGGTATAACTCTAGAATAGCATATAGGGTACTTTTTATCCCGAAAAACGTTCCTGAAAAACCGAAAAATATATAAAGGAACAATGGGATGCATAAAAACTTTAGCAGTACTCTGTTTGATACAAAGAGCATTGCTCTAAGGTTGCCATGACCAATAACCAATAACTTTTGACTTTTCATAGAAAAAATGGCGATGTTATTTCGTTCTACTATTCTTTGAACAATTTTTATTACTTAAATTAAAATAATATTTGTGGGGTATGCCTAAATAAGTTTTTTTAATAAATTGAGAAACAAGTATTTATTATTTATTCAAAACTACCCAACCCCTTTGATGGGTACTTATTTATATTTATCAAGGACAGCAAATCCACAAATGAATTCAGTGTTTTCATGGGTTGCATTGACAAGGTAGTTCTATCTCTAAAGTTTGTCATCCTTATTATTTATTTATTTATTTATTTATTTATTTATTAGAAACTTAACTATGGCATTACAGATATTATTAATTAGATTACCCTAATTCTAGCTTAATACGAGACTACTCTCAGAATTGTTACTTCTTTAGTAACGAGGGAGCAAGTTGTATATTTTAATGTTATTAATAAACTGGTAGTAGTCTCGAATGAGTTATACATTACTTACATCGGGATTAGTAGAAAAAGAGTGAATGAACGAATGATATTATCATTCAAAATATTGTCTATCTCTGTCATTAATTATATGAATGACAGAGATAGACAATAATTTGTATTTGACAATCTGTTTTATTCAAAGAGGTTTTATTCTTCTAAAACTTTTTGGTGTTCATTGTTGACCAAAAAATTTTTAATCTTATAAAAGTATTTAATAATTTTAACTGTTTTATTGTTTCTTGCTAATCCGAATGGTTTTTCAATTAAATGTTTCTTATTTCTTATTTCACCACAAAATCTATACCTATGCAGTGTTACTTGGATTTTAAGTTCAGTTTTTCGAGATCGTCCAATAGATTCTTGTAAATTTTCACTTGCCACATTTTTGAAACTGGTATCCATCCTCATTCAATTCTTTCTCAAATCATCAACATAATCCATCCTATTTGCACAACCTTTTTTGTGACGTAAAAATGACAAAATTCATGATACGTCTGCCTACTCCATCTCTATACTAGGTGGCGCCTAGGAGTAACTCTTACTCCGAGAGTAGAGTCGAATTAGCTTAGTTCCTCCTTGGTCTTTGTTTATTAATACTGAATTGACCTACTACAGCCTTATGCTTTGGATTAGCGCTAATACCACCCTAGTTCGTGTTTATTAATGACAGCCTGTATGACGTAATAATGCGCGACTTCGTCTGCGCATTATTACGTCATACAGGCGCCCGGGTCCACTAGTAAAATCTTCTTCTTCTATCTTCTATATTAATAAATCTCTTTGTCCTGACTGACTGACTGACAGATAACGCACAGCCTAAACCGCTGGTCGTAGAGACTTGAAATTTTGAGGATATGTCCCTCTTGGTGCATCGGGGTGAACTAAGAAGGGATTTGTAGAAATTCAATCCCTAAGGGGGTGAAAAGGGCAAAAAACGTTTGTATGAAAAATCGTATTCCTGGCACTTAGAGACATGAAATTTAGAATTATGATAGTTCAACAATTTTATTGAAAGTCTGCATTAGAAAAGTTTCAAATCTACCCCTAGAAGGGGGTGTAGGGGGTGTTGAGGTCCGATTCGCTTGAACTCGGTATGAATATATTAAGTAGTGTTATTACAAAATGTACCTATGCAATTAAATAGTTTAATAACTACCCCTTAAAAGGGGTGTAGGGGGTGTTAATGTTTGTATGGAGTTTTTTGAATGTGTGGTGCGATTTGCTTTAAACTCGGTATCAGTATTAAGTAGTGTAATTAAGAAATGTTTGCATTCAAATAATTTCATAACTTCCTCTAAAACGGGGTGTGGGGGTTGCAGGGGGTTGGTGGTAAAGTTTGTATGGGTTGAAATTGAAATTCGCTATGAGTACTTAAGTAATAAGGGGGTGAAAGAGGGAGTAACAGATGCTATGGGAACGATAAGTCCTAAAAACTTGAAACTTGGAGGGTATATTCTTCTTTTTTTTCTTCTTTCTTTATTTTAGGATTTCGTAGAGGTGGGGTAAACTTTTTTATTTAGGGGTGGGTTGAAGGGGTAGGGAGGGTTTAAACTATTCTTAAAACAGGCTGTTGGCGGTGATTAATATTGTATGGAATTTTTTAAGTGGGAGTGGGAGTGAGAATGGGAGTAGGATTGATTTGTGGATTTATGGATGGATTTATAGATTTATGGATTTGTGCATCTGTGCTGTGGATTTCTGGATTTCTGGGGGAGGGGGGGGGCGTCAGATTTTAAAATTTTAATAAAATGTTTATATGGAAAATTTTATTCCCTGGTCCGATTTACTCCATACTCAGTACTTATAAATAAACTTTAAAACAAATTATGAAACACGTTTTTTAATTAAGTATTGAAAAACTACTCGATCTTTGGAACTGCCTTGCACAACCTAGGGGTTGTGCAATGACGAAACAATGCGCAGACGAAGTCGCACCCGGGTCCACTAGTAAAATATATAAATAAAATAAAGAGTTTTTATTTCCAACCATTTTGATCCCTAGACTAACAAAACAACTGGCATCATTTCTCTGGGTGGAGCTTACATAAGGAGGTACCTAATAAAGCACACAGTCATAATGAAAGACCTAAGTAGATCAGTGGAAGGTATACTAAACATGGTGATCTTATTTTTATTTTGAATCTTTTTAACTTAGTGATTGTATTGTGTGCCAAAGTGGTAAGTAATAAAAGTCTGTTTAAGTTTATGTCTATATCTATGATGTCCGAAGGTCGTGGGTTCGAATCCTGACCGTGCATCAATGGATTTTTCGTTTCGAAAAAAAAATAAAATTATATGCACTTTACCACGAGCTCTTAATGGTGAAGGAAAACATCGTGAGGAAACCTGCAGCTTTCAAAGTGATCCCAGCTGTCCTACTGAATAAATGCTTTTTGACTTTTGACATTGACTTAGTCAGCTCCACACGTATTGAAACTAAGAGGATGGTTTAGGTGCTGGTTTGGCTGAGTCACCCTAAAACTATAATGAAACTTAGGCCTTCATTCACATCTAGGTAATTGAATACATACATAAATTATACAGCGTCTGGAGGCAACCCATGTTGACACTCTACGGGACGCTGTCTGTAGTGCCTGGGACATTATTTAAGATTAAATATTTATTTATTTCTGTTCTTCTTCTCAGTCGTTTCAATCTTGACAGAGTGGTGTGAATTGTGGGTGTAAATATTTATTTATTTATTCAGCAAAAATTACAACACCGTATCAGCAAGCCAAAGCGATGTTCTAATACAAAATAGGTTTGCCCTGCGCCTAAAATATTCTAGTTTAGCTGTATCGTGAGGTAATAAAGTAAGTATGTACTTACCTAAGTTCGTATGAGTCAGTGGCCATCTCTGGTGACGGAGTTTTTAGGCTGCCTTAAGGCCTCCGTCATGACTCACGACGTAAGCACGCAAGTGCTCAGTTGATAATCCACTTACTGAAATAAAAAAAAAAATATATGCTGGACTTTTTCACACAGCATCATCTAGCCCCAAAGTAAGCAGAGCTTGTGTTATGGGTACTGGAGGACTGATATACTACTCATAAACTTTTTGTTCGTAAATACATACATATCTACACTATCTACACTAATATTATAAAGAGGAAACATTTGTTTGTTTGTTTGTTTGTTTGTTTGAATTGAATAGGCTCTGAAACTACTGGACCGATTTGAAAAATTCTTTCACCATTAGAATCCTACATTATCAGTGATGAACATAGGCTATAAATTATTTTCAAAAAAATTAGAAATCCTTATGAAAATTGCAATAATGTAACCAAAGGTGTAAAAATTTTGAACATAAAATTCTTCATATCGCGTGCGCTGCGAAAACTATTGATGATAGAACAAAACAATGTTCTACAATATTAAAGAACGTATCAATATCTACAAAAAAGTCAACGATAGCATATGTCCAACTATTGTGGTTGTGTCAGAATAACAACTTTTATAATTTAAAAAGTGAATAAAAATGACGACCAAAAGCAGACCACGTTATTCTTATTTTGGTATTTATTCTTATCCAAATAAATTCCTTCGTAGTAAAGGCTGTTTCAGTACCCGTCGATTACTTTTTGAATGATTGAAATTGGACATTTTATTCAAAAGTTATCATGAGTTTAAAAATGTAAGATACATCGCGACCACAGAATAAATATCAGTTAGTACTGTAGGACAAGTGTCTGGGATTTTTAACACAGGTAACGGGATATTAACCATGATTAATACCATAGATACTATTGATCATGGCGTATGCAACTGCGCCGAAATATCGGGAAACTCAAAAAACATTAAATCATGGTAAATATCCCGTTAACTGTGTTAAAAATGTTGAAAACCATGATAGTTTAAAAAGTGTCTGGGAACTATGGAATCGGAGAGGGGAGTGGTAATATATCAATGAAATATATATGGGAGGTAGGGGAGCATTGGGCAGTAAAGAGGTTTGGACACCCCCGTGTCATGTCGGCCATAAACCATCATGCCTATCGTCAAATCGGAATTTGATCAGTTAGAATTGACCATGTATGGGGGTGGATTGGCATGATGGTGTATGGCCGGCATAACACGGGGATTTGCCGGTGGTGTCCAAACCTGGCTTACTGCCCAATACTCCCTTACCTACCTTAGACCTTACCTACATATTAACCTCTAAACTTTAAAGGATCATACATCCCGCTCCGGGATCGCCATGTTGTTATTAAATTTTTGTTAAATACCTATAATAAACCCGTGCGAAGCCGGGGCGGACAGCTAGTTATATATAAAAAACACCCAGACCCGAGACAAATATTTGTAGATAATACAAACATTGGTCCCGCCGCGGGGATCGAACCCGCAACCTTCTGCGTCGCAGGCGGGCCTTCGCCCACTGCGTTACAGAGGTCGTCAACTACTCACTGTCGTTTTCATCTGAGCGCTTCGTGCTTCAGAGGGCACGTTAAATTGTCGGTCCCGGCTATTAAGTCGCTAAGCCATGACATAGGCTTAGAGTGGTCTAAAATCTCCGTAACCAGAGTTGGCCACTTAAGTCATACGAACTTACCAACTTTTTTTATTTATTCCCGTTTTCTATAGCTTAGGCAATCCGCGTTATCGTAGTCGCAATTCAATCGTGCAGATAGAACCATAAATAAACGGATGGACACTTCCAATTTCATCCTGAGGACAGCGGCCGCTCCGTGTGGAATGGGCCTAATATACGGCCCCAGCTCTTTCAAGATTTATATCGCTAATTCGTAGCTACAAATGCGTAGAGCCATTTTAGATGGAAATGAAAGCAAGGTTAAGTTGATACATAGGATATTACAAAGGTAGCTTACAGAATACTAGTAGGTACAGTCAGCAACGAAAGTCGATTAACATTTGATGTATTACGAATCTAAATATTTCTGAATTCCGTAATAAATATTTGAAGATGAAGTCTCAGGCCATACTATTTGCTCAGGCAAAGTTATTCGACTTTCGTTGCTGACTGTACCTAGAATAAGGCGTCTCATAAGAATAAATCCTATTTTACAGGGTTTTTCCTATTTTAGGTCACATTTTTCAGCGACCGCTGGTGTTGCAATAATCGCAAAAGTAAATTGCTAAATTGTCGTTTGAGATGATTGAAATTTGCATATAAATTATTCAGAATTTCAGAAAATCACCAGAAACCTACCTTAACGAATTATTTTAGTTTATGTTCGCTCCTCCACCCTGCATATTTATGTAATTTACTAGGTAATGTTTAAGCCACATTTAGTGAATTATCTACATTCAATAATTAGCTACATCCATCCCACTATCTGTATTAGGTAAGTACTCATCTGCATACAGCTATCAAAACATGGTTTGTACCCAGTACCTCGTCAGTACCCAGTTGGAGTACCTAGTGTTTGTAGAAGACTAGATCGATAGATTTGCTGAACAGCGCAGAGTTCCAATCAAGGCAAATAGTTACCTGTTATATTGGTAATAGTTTCATGAGGCTCTAAAAAACGGCGACGGCATATCAAGGACGTAAGGAAGTCAAATGATTCAAAGCAAACTGAGCCTGGTTCAACCATAAGCATTTTTGTTAGACCATTACGTATAAATTGGTAAAAAATTTGGTCTTGCTTACACTGCGCGCAGATAAAGAAACAATTTTTTTTCATAGAAAGTAATGAAAAAAAAATTCAATTTTCTTCGAATTTGTAGCATGGGAATAATTTGCCTGAACTTCAAAAGCCCGACTGGTTCAGATTCTGTACGAAGACCTATTCCCCTGCTTATTTTGAGTATGAAAAGAAAATGTGCCTTACTTTTTGTACTTACAAGTCAATTTTGCGATAACCGTTATAAACTATTACAACTTTTATTAGTTCATAATTTTTTTTTTCCTGATAATTACGAACATTTTCCCCAGCGAATACAATTCTTCATTTCAATTCTCGCTCTTCCACCTTTTTTCTACTCATGGCGTCATGAAAACAATGCGCACTGCATCATTCTGCTTATGTCAATGTCATCAGCTGCTCACTGATATCCGTCGCTTCCAAAGAGTATGCATCTGCATGTCTCTTCGTCGCCTTTTCAAGATTGCCAATACCGTGTTGCCAGTCTGCATCTACAGTGTGATACGAAAGCACTGGGTTTCTTGCGTGGAAATGACAATAAGCTTTATAATTTTTGTAACATTGTTGCAGCGACAAATCTAGTGTACAGATTACTAGAAACTAAACGTTACTGGATAGTTTTGGTAACAACAGAAGTGTTCCATGGTTCTGCCCGGATTATAGACTGCTTTGCTATTCCTATTCAGAGCTGGTTTTACCACACTCCAATAATAGTTAGCTAGTTTGAAAGTTGGAGTGTCTATACCTAGCCAACGTTTGCAACGTTCTGAAAGTTTGGTTGTATTTTGGAGCTATTTTGAGTAAAATGATAAAGTTGCTAACCCGTTTTGAGAGGGATAGTGCAATAAATCGAAGACTGCTAGTTTGAATTAGGCCATGTTTCAAGTCAATATGCTCGTTTTAATGCGCATATCCATAAGTAGGTACTTATATACTTACCTTTAAATCAAAGCACGAAAACGTATTTTTGCTATTTTTTTTTAAACAAAACAAACGGGATTACAACTGTATCCCCAAGGCACGTTAGACATTCTCAGATCAAGTCATTCAAGATCTATAAAAGGCTGGAATAACAATTCATCTCAATTTATAAGAAAACTTTTGCAAATGGCTAATGGGTAACGGTAGCATTTTGCATATTTTTATTATACCTACGGGCTGGCTGTGAAATGTAATGAAAGAACCCCTCAATTTGAACAGATAATTTTAGAATTTAGCACACGTTTTTGTTCTGAAATAAAAATAAAACTATAAGACTAAAACTAAACGGAAAATGTCTAATGCTACGTTTAAGCATCGGCCGACCTAGACAGACCGAGCCAGACGCTAGACGTGTAAACGGGGTGGTCTGTCATGGTCTGCTATACTTTGTTTTGGTTCGCCGCGATCCGGACTGTTGTCAGTTTTTCGAGCACAGATCAAAGACGTTTGCCAAACGCGTCTGTGGACCATTTAGGTGTTGGTGCGATGCGCTCAGTGTTGTTGGTGATCTAATAGTGATTTGAGTGTAGAAAATAAATACCTGCAAGTTTATCAGAATGTAAATAGGTGGGTTTTAAGTTTTGTTTTGCATGTTTTTCAAATAAAAGCATATGAAAATTACGAAAACAATGGCCGAAGCAATCAAGCCGCAGCATCCGCCACGCTTGCCATCTCGGAACGTACTGACGCACCACAGACAACCAAACGCGCGAGTTTGTAAATAATAATACCAAGATATGGCGTCTGGCTCGGTCTGTCTAGGTCGTCCGATATCTAAACGTGGCATAAGATCGTCAGGGTCAGTAGAGGCACGTTAGAACCCCTCATCAGAGTTAATCAAATGGTCACTACACTGGCTCATAAAAACTCACTCTTTGTAAAAAAACGTAAATTATTCTATTCCTATTCCTTCTTCCTTCGCAACCAATACCGTGAAGTTCCAGGACAACAAACACGGTTTTGTATAGCTTCCTTTTAGATCCAGTTCAGTTCAGTTGGTATCCTTGGGTTTTAGAACCCTAAAAAGATGTCAGTAACGAAGCGAGTTTGCTAAGATTATCCCGTAGCCACGGCCCATTGTGACCCTCCCGAGCGTGTGAGGAAACACTACTTTCTTTGAAAAATTGTCAACGTCATAAAACGTCCATAATCGAATTTTAACGCTCTACCACAGAATACAGAGAGGCTCTACAAACGTCGCGAGGAAAAGCTCATGCATATGATCATACTCGTAAATCCTACTAAGTATTCAATTTTTCTAGTAAGTAATAAGAATAAAAATAAGAATAATAAAGTTTCATTTTCTCCACATCATATAGTTACAATAGGTACTTAAATCTACATAATTTGATGTGGGTGAACATCGGCTACTCCTCAGCATTTGCTCCAACAGCTCGAGAGTGTTAGAGCGCTGGATAATATCTTACTTTCTAATGATATCCTCACTGATATCCAGCACCCAAGTCGTTAACTACTTCAATCCGATTCATAGAAAACAAACCTATATCACCTATACTTAGGTACCTACTAAGGAACGGATTTAAGAAGTCGTTAACGACTCTGAGCACCGACATTGGCATTGTCTTTGTCGTAGCGGAGGCTCTTAACAGTGTTTGTTTCTTAAAGGTTTCTTGCGGGCCGCGAGTGTACACCGCCCATAACTCATGCAGAACGATTTGTGTGACGGGCATTAGGGGAGTGCACACGGGAGGAAAGCCAATGCTTCCTTTTTATTTTTGTTGAAAATATTGTAAGAACAAACTGTAGGGGCTTTCTGGAAAGTTTGATGATGAGTTAATAATAAACTATTTTTGAAAGTAGTTAAAAAACTCAAACGATTTTAAATCCCTTGTGCTGTCAATAAAAAAAAAAGAATAAAAAGCAGATACTCAAAATTTATATGCGCTTTAACACGAGCTCTTATTGGTGAAGGAAAACATCGTGAGGAAACCCGCAGCTTAGTCAGCTTCACACGTATTTGACGTTGTCTTTCCTGTGGGCGGCTGATTAAGCTGAGAGGATGGTTTAGGTGCTGGGCAAGTCTATTCCATCTCAAACAATGTCCCAGGCACTACAGCGTCCCGCTAAGTGTAGGCATAGGTTGCCTTCTGACGCTGTATAAATCATCTAATATAAAGTGTAAAGGCCTAAGTTTTAATGACCAGCAGTGGACTGTTATAGGCTGACGATAACGATAGAAAAGAAATAGAAATAATAGAAGATTTAAAAACCTTAAAAAAAACTTTTAGTGAATCTTATAACTTACGCTCGTCCGCTCTACATTACGAAGTCTCTTTTGTGCATAGATATTCTTTGAATGACTTGAAGCATTATAAAGGGAACATAAAAGCGTAAATACACCTTGAACACAATGCCTTGAACTTGCTATAAGCTGTCTGAATTACCAGCGCAAAAAGATTTGGTAAATTAAAGACATCATCAGCTACCTTCAGTCAGATATGATATAGAGCACTGGTGGTCTATTGGTAGCCTCGCCTTTCGATATTAAGGTACGGGGTTCGAATCCGGTAGTGCACCAATAAGTTTTTCTGCCGCATTTTATAAGCACTACGCCAGTGCCTACTCTCAAACAATGATGGAACACATCGTGAGGAAACCTGCATGACTGATATGTTGTAGAACCTAAAAAAGTTTTAAAACATTGTGAAGAGTGCACGAAAGGAGCCTCATTGGGACGCACTTATAAGCCTTTCACCACACTGGTTCGAAAGAACTAGTGACACGATAAGACGAAGCTACTGTCCACAGTTTCAGTCATATGGTAACTATTTACCAGCGATCGTTTACTGTAGGACTAAAGGGTTTGACTAGCGCTATTGCGATAGAATAGCAATCGGCGTTTGACGATAGGTTTGCAATCGTTACAAAATAATCCTGGATATGGTGTTCGAGAACTCTATCTACACCTATTCCAAGTTTTATCCAAATGGGTTCACCAGTTAGGCGTGATTGATGCCAACCAAAAAAAAAAAGTGACCACCCAGTCACATTATGGACACCCATCTCTTTTTTGTGTTTTCCCAAGACAAACATGAACCCTATGTTCAAGGATTAAGGTTCAATGTGCTATGTTTGTGAAAAGTTGTTTTCCAGTAGGTAGGTTCAAATATTATTAGACAAACAATCAAAATATAAATAGGTAGGTCTAATCATAATCACATTTGATTATGATTGGGCCGTACCTAGGTAATTATAGTTTGAATCATTTTTGATAACGAATATAATTATGTAGGTAGGTGATCCTAATATCTAAATAGGTAGGTACCTATACCTATAGTCTACCATAATTACATGATAGAAAACCAGCGACTACACAGCCTAAATGGTGGTCGCAGACTTATCCGCGCCGAACTGTCAATTCAATATAAGAAACTAGCTGCGCTCCCGCGGTGTGACCCACGGTCCCTCGGGATTTTTTCATTTTTTTCGGGATAAAAGGTAGCCTATGTCCTTCCCTGGGATACAACCTTTAACTATGCCAAATTTCAGCTTAATCTGTTCAGCGGTTTGGGCGTGAAAGCGTAACAAACAGACAGACAGACAGACATACAGAGTTACTTTCAGATTTATAATATTAGTATGGATATGGATGCTGAGACGTCAGAAGCCAGCCGCATTTTCTGACGTCATCAGCCTTTTTTGTATAAAAAAATGACTGCTGCGCGGACGGCGTGGACAAATGTGCGATCACGTTAATTTGTTACTATACAATCTGACATGCCCTCATAGTGACGTTTTATATTTAGACACTAATCGTTTTATTAGTAATTTTATTTTGACAAAAAAGTACATTGTATGTACTCGTACTAAAGTATGTTTTTTTATGGTGTTATAAGTAGTATAACACAGTTAGTTGACGAGCCTGTAGTTAGTAGTAACACTAATCAGGGTAATCAAGAAGTAGGGGCTGCGGATCAATGTGTAAACTGACCGCTTCGACAATGGGCAAGACAGGTACCTTGCATGTTGTACATCAGAATACGCAAGACCTCTCCAGCAAAATATGTTATTCTTGACACAACACTGGATTTTAGAAAATGAGTTGATCCCTTATATTGATAATTACAATGTAATAAGTTCGTACAAACGTAAGAACATCATAAGAGGCGGTTCTCTAATTTTAATTAAAAAAAACTTAAAATGCATGGAACGTATAATAATTTTCATTCATTTTTCATTCCATTTGGTCTCGGCCTTCTGCCATTTCTGTCCGATTTGGGGTGTCAGATGCTATTAACTACCTAAGCTATTCGTTTATAGCATGTATAGGCATTAAGTTTAGACAATCAACATCCACAAATGCACGGTACCTCAAACTACTCTAACGGTACTCATAAACAAGTTAGAATTTAATTGTTGCTACAATAAAAATCAAAAAACAATGGCTTCCTCAGTATATATCAACCGACTCATACATAATACAGCAGTCAAATTGTATTATAAGTAAGTATAAGCGAATCTCCCAAAAACATCTGTTACCTTTTCAATGATTCATTAAGAAAGCAGTTATAGAAGAAAATCGTCGCTTCCCTTCTAATTTAGCCCTTAACATTGAATTGCTTCTGAAAACAAATAATTTTCGTTCACAATTAAATTATTTTCTTTAAAAAGACGCAGCATTTTAGGCTGTAAACGGATTGACCGAGTGCGCTACAATGCTGCGTTCGATTACTGGCATTGCCGATGTTGGAAGAAAAACAGCCCAGCTCAAATGGGACTGGGCTGGTCACGTTAGCCGGATGCAACCCGAGAAATGGGCAAACACCGTCACTCCTTGGGTGCCCGAGAACGGAAGGCGACGACGAGGCCGGCCGAGAAGGCGTTGGCGGGACGATTTCGATGGGTTCGAGAGAGTGGTGGGAGATCGCCAGAGATGGGGACGTGTGGAAAATTTTGGGGGAGACCTTTGCCCAGCAGTGGGACACAATAGGTTGATTAAAAAAAATCTTATTGAGATTTCCAATACTTATTTCCGGATTCAGGAAAGGTAATGCTGGAAGTAATACTGGACAGGACACTTGGACAGTAAGTACTTAATAATAAGGTCAATAATATAATGGTTACAGCTCTGTTGGTGGTACATAGTTGTGTAGGTACTTATTCATTAATAGAGAGGTTGTTTAATAAAACTATATCGTACCAAAAACCTGCTAAGTAATCATTTCATACGTTGAAACTTGGTTAAAACAGAACCTTATAGAAATTTCTTAATTCCTAATTGTACAAATAGACACACACAGGATAATTACATAAAAAAGGACATGTACAAAGGCGAGCTTAACCCTACAAAGAGTTTTCTTCCAGCACTTTTGGGTACTTTATAAGAAAGAGAAGGAAAGTCAGCTGCAAGCCTAGAACACGAAAATTTATTAAAAATTTCACAGTGCCTAAAAATGGCTTTAACGAGTTTCCCCTTGTCTGTGGTCTCTGCAGAGCAATTAGTTATTCTTTGCATCTTACTGCAGGAAGCTTGCATTAAAAAAAATTCAATGGATGTACAATAAGCACAATCTTTCTTTAGCTCTCTGAAGTAGCTGCGCAGAACCCATTTTCGATGACGCCTAAAATCGTGCTATCTCGCTTACTCTACCAAACATGCGCAATTGTCTATTGCACCTAACTTCAGAGAGCTAAAGATCCGTTGTGCTTAGTATCTAAGCTCAATACCATAAGGTGCTGCCTACCTTCCTAACATGTTTGTATGAGCCAAGTTTCAGGGATTGCCGATAAGTAGGTTAGGTATCTACCTCGCGGATACCTTTGCTTTGTATTAGTATAATCTTAGCACCTAAGGTGTGTACCTACATGGAATGTATTGTAATTAGTTCTATAAGGTTTTCCAATAAAGCTTTTTATTTATTTATTATTTATTATTTAGTATATGTAGGTACCTATTGTGTCAAATAAATCAAATTGTATTTAAAAAATCTAACTGAAACAAGAAAGAGATTAATATTCACACCCGTTTCCGTTAAATCCCTAAATCTTAATGGTATTAATGTAATCAAAAGGTTCAGGATTGGTCAACTAACATACATAAAGCCCTAAATAGTGTGGAATAAGCTGGTTTAAACTTTCACGATTATTGCTGGACCCTCATTTACGTTTAATGAGCATGCAAACATAACGTAAAGTGCGCGATTCAGGTTAATAGTTGGATACAACCGCAGCGATTCGTCCGTCTGTCGTAAGACGTATCTCCGACATTGGGTATAGTGATAACGAATCGCCAAAAGTTTTATTTTTACTTATGAGTAAAAATTACTAGCTGATACACGCGACTTCGTCAGCGAAATAACATACTTGGAAACATCTAAATAGAACTGAAATCTGCAAGAATCTTCTGGAACCATAAAAAATAGCGCCATCTCGTCCTCAGCCATAGGTTAGCAATGCAATCTAGTTGCCTTTAACTGGAACTTCACTTCAAGTCCCCATACAAATTTTCAACCCTTATTTCAAGCTCTCCATGCTTATTTTTGAAATAAAAAGTAGCCTATGTCCGTCCCTGGGACATAATCTTTATCCATGTCATATTTCAGCATAATCTGTTCTGTGGTTTAGGCGTGAAAAGGTAACATACAGACAGACAGACAGAGACATTTTACTGCATAATAGATGGCGCCATAGGAAAAATTAGATCGCGCTATCGTTGCGTTTTGGGCAACGAAACATATAAACTCGCTGATCCTCTAAAAAAAATCCTGGAAAATCCCAGAAACGCTCTTCCGTACTAACAATGTAACAATCTTTGGACTGCCTCGCGACTGCGCCACTTCGCACTGTTTTGACTTAGACATATGTATGTCGTGACTATGGTCGTGACGCAAAAATCTAAGACTTTTTAGGGTTCCGTCCCTTAAAAGGAAAAAACGGAACCCATATAAGATCACTTTGTGTCCGTCTGTCTGTCTATCAAGACCCTTTATCTCGGGAACGCGTGGAGGTATCGAGTTGAAATTGAATCCGTATACTCAGGAATAACGCAAAAAAAAGAGACGGCCGTTTAAGCCGCACAAAACGTACATTTCGATACTCATGCAAATCATAATTGATAGGGTACTTCCCGTTGACCTAGAACTATGAAATTTGGCAAATAGCATCGTCTTACACTACAAGTACAGGGAAAAATCTGAAAACCGTATATTTTTAGTTAAATCACAGAAAAAACAGGGCCTAATGCAAGTAATTGGGGCGAAATTTTGAAGGGAGTTAAACGATTAATCGTGTCATGTGGGGTGTCGTATGAAAGGCACAAGCTTAAACTGATTTTTAATAATTTTTATGATGCTTAGTATTCGATTTATGACAAACAAAAATACAAAAAAAATCCCTTCTCAAGTGTAACTTTGGTGTACCTACGTACCTACAAAGTCCTTTGTACGGAACCCTCGGTGGGCAAGTCCGACTCGAACTTGTTCGGTTTTTTTATTTTGTTATTTCTTGTTATTCTCTTCTCTCTTCTCTTGTTATTTCTTTCTCTCTTTCTTTCTTTTTTATTTTGTTACTTTTGTTTTCCTCAGACTGAACTCGTATGTTAGCATTTAGAGTTTTTTTTTTATTAAATAGGTCAGCATTTGACGTCCCTCTGCCTGATGTTAAGCAGTAGTGAGGTCTAAGATGGAGCATGCTTTCCTAGAAGGAACCTATTTACTCTTGATCTAAAGACCCCTATATTGTACTTCAATTTCAATTTGTTTTTGTAAAAAGTTAGGTATTTTCCAAAAGTATCTAACAATATCGTAGTTAATCATAATTATATTGCATTAGATGATTAGTCTGTAATTTTAGTTTAGATCAATTTTTGATTACGAATATATACAGGGTGTAAAAAGACGTCTACCGAAGCCGAAAGGGGTAGGTATAGCATCCCGAGACACAACCAAATCCAAAAGGATTTTCCTTAAAAATCATTATATCCGGAGAAAACAGCGTTTGAAGATTACTGTTTGCGTATGTACTTGGCGCGTTTTTTTACGTAGATTGCTGGATTTTGAGTTTAAATTGTTTATTTCTTTTAAAAATGATATAATTAGGTAGGTATGGTCTATACTATACTATACTAGTAGTCAATAACTGAAAATAACATAAAATGACTAAGCTAAGTCAAAAAAATTTTTTGCATTATTTTTTCGCTAAATGCGTTTAGAATCATGGTCTGATTGCAACCCCTCAGTTTTCGGTAGTTGTCTTTTTACACCCTGTATAGTATGCAGGTAATATCTAAATATACCTAGGTACCCTATTTAAATGAAGTAGGTATCATAATCAAAATAAACTAATAAATGCTAATAACCTAAGCTTGCCTAAGTTTTGCATGCATTACGTTGACGACCTACGAAATGTATAGACCTATTCTATTTATATTGACAATATTCGCAACTATTCGTGCTGAGAGGGTGAGTACCTAACTCCTAAGGGAAGGAATACCTATGTAATACGACGTCTTAACTACTTATAAAATAAAACGCACGTTGTGATAAGACACCTACATACCTACATATCTAGTTGGACAGAAATGATCAACGCACAAAATAAATAATTTTCCTTTGACCCCGTGTCGACCTTATTTATAGTTTCTCCAATTAATTTAGCGTATTCTAATAAATTATTATATATAAGAAATGTAAACAAAAGCTCTATTCCTAAACTTTATGCAGGTTAGAAATTTTAGTTCCCAAAAAATTTAACTAGATGGCGACTCAGGAAAAGTTAGATCACGCTATCGTTGCGTTTTGACTTGACAGTGCTTCAAAAACCTTTTTTACAATTACCATTGGGATGATTGACAATTTATTTAAAGTTAAGTCTCTAGCCGGTGTCGCCTTAGGCGTCTTGCGTCTTACGATCATGTGACTCGTCAGCCGAATCCAAAGTTTTTTACTCATCTCAAAACTATTTCCTCTATGTCGCTAACGCGCCTGAAGAAGTTTTCACTTCAAAATAATATCATTGACATAATCTTTCTAATCTAATATATAAAATTCTCGTGTCACAGTTTTCGTTGCCATTCTCCTCCGAAACGGCTTGACCGATTTTGATGAAATTTTTTGTGCTTATCCGGTATCTATGAGAATCGGCCAACATCTATTTTTCATCCCCCTAAATGTTCGGGGTAGTCCACCCCTAAATTTTTATTTTTTATTTTTTAGACAAAATTCTTAATTTCTATTTTTTTATGATACAACATACAAAAATACATACAATCCTCAATTTTCACCCTTATTTTTTAATAGCGATATAATGGAAAAACAACGTTTGCCGCGGGTCAGCTAGTATTTTATAAAATAAATGACTTACACATTTAAAAAAATAAATTATTTATTTTTTTAAAAAATTTGACGACCTCTGTCGTGATTGAATCACAAACATAAGTACAAACATCTGACTGAGACTTCTGAGTGAGGCAATCGCGATTTGAAGTCCCAGTAGGACAGTAACTTTTGTCACTTTATTTTTGAAGTGAAAACTTCTTTGGGCGCGTTGGACTTTTTAAAATGTGTTTTCGATAACCAAGAAGAAATACTTTTCTTGGGAAATTATTACGAACCAAGACTTTATCTACAAATATTAGTAAAAATTGGTCATGATGTACCAGATTTCGGAAATATTCAGACTTTCGTTGCTGACTGTACCTAGTGTTTCGCGCCTATGTTGCGTTGCATACAATTTCTTCACACCCTTCACACCAAGCGTAGGTAGGTAAGTTATGGTACCTGTGTTTTATTTGCCCCGAGACGTTTCGAACGCGTTGCATGCAGCGCTCGGGGCAAAAAATAATTAGGTAGTAGGTACGTGATAAAAACAAACCCGTTATTCAAAAACAATGAATAGGTACTTTAAAGCGGTGGGCCTTAATGCCTCTGCTTTTTTTCTCCCCTTACATTTATTTAAAAACTAAAAATGCGATTCTTTTTGCTTTAAAATTAACCTATAGTTCCTAAACAAAACCTTTCAACATAAACAAAAAAAATACCTAGCTGTAAAATGTTGTTCCACCCTGTATACCTACATAGCTAAAGGTATATTTACAGATGCAGTACATGAGTTTGGAGCATCCTGCAGTGATCTATTACAACACAAAATACGCATCCTATGTCAACCTGACATCGAGGCGGTATGGACGAAGCGATCCCATTCACTACGTTGACTTCAATTTGAATACATTAACACCTTTTGGTAACAATGTCACAGTAAGTAACCAAAGTTCTATGAAACAAAAGGACTCAGCCAAGGCACGGTAAACACATCGAATCAGAATCAGGATCATTTAGGAAGGTCTAATTAGGTTCTAATTAGGTGTCCACAGTTCATCTATTTCGGAGTGCAACATCAAATGGTTAGGACTAACCTAAACACAAATGCAACACCTTTTGAACCATACATTCAAAGAAACAATAGGTACAGGTACATGCGAACAAAAACCAATAAAATAAAATAAAAATACCTGTTAAAATAGGTACCTACTCGTCTAGCTAGACTAACTGACGCGATCGACGACGGTTCCATACAAAGAAGCTCCTTTGGGAAACACCGGTAGTCAATAATATGGACAACCGGAGTTTTCCGTTTTTATTGTCCGTATACTTCCATAATTGGTGCACTGATCTTGAGTACTGAGATACTGTATTTATGTGTCTATTATTAGCAATCATCTTGAGATGCTGATGACGTCATAATGGCGTATCAAATGATTTCGCATTGAGTACGTTGTTGAGTCACAACTATTAGTACGGGCCTAGAGCTTGGCCTCATCACCACGGGTACGGCACCGAAGCGGCGGGGATTTAGAACACATCCGTCAGATTCCACTTTCGTCAGAAGTAGTTTTTTGTATAATTTCAGTTCAGTTTCGTCATGAATGACGGATGTGGATAACTTCTAATGACCCTTTCGTCAGATTTATTTATTTCTGGCGCTTCGGCGGCCGCTGCCGCGGCACACTCGCTTCGCTCGCTCGCCTTGCGCATGGTTTTTTCACTATCCTAACATAACCTAACCAACGACCCATTTGGTTAGGTTAGCCAGAAATGTAGAATAATGGAATCTGACGAAAGAGGAATCATCGTTTCGTCAGAGGTAAAAAAATCTGACGAATGTGGAATAAATAAATAATCTGACGAATGTGGAATCTGGCGGATGTGTCCTAAAGCGCGGCGGGGCATCCCGTCGCCATATCAAAGCACGGAGCCGTACCGCAACACGGTGCCTATTAGACGGTGCGCCGCGCCTTAAAATGGCCTCCGTCTTGGTTCACTGTTTATTAAATGATATGGTCTCAGTGCCGTACCCGTGGTGATGGGGCCAGCTAAGCCCTTACTCTACATACTTATGTATTTTTTTAGGCGAGCAGAAGCTCGAAAAAGTAGAAACTTTTTCGAGTTTCTGTCGAACGTGTACAAAAGAAGCTTCGTGGAGATACACTTTGGGCTGTGCGATTTTATACAGAAGGATCAGTTCTTCGGCCCTATGTTTCGACAGGAGAAGCTCATAGGCCTACCTTGCCCCTACGCTCCGGTAAATTTAAAAATAACGTATCTAGTATTGAGTGAGTTATTCCGAAATTATTTTGTTTCATTCAAAGAGTAGGTAAAACTCCTGAGGTGGGTTTATCCATACTTCCATACTTCCATACTAATAATATAAAGCTGAAAATTAAAGGATCAGCGAGTTTATATGTTACGTTGCCCAAAACGCAACGATAGCGCGATCTAATTTTTCCTGTGGCGCCATCTATTATGCAGTAAAATGTGTCTGTCTGTCTGTCTGTTTGTTACCTTTTCACGCCTAAACCACAGAACAGATTATGCTGAAATATGACATGGATAAAGATTATGTCCCAGTGACGGACATAGGCTACTTTTTTTTTAAAAAATAAGCATGGAGAGCTTGAAATAAGGGTTGAAAATTTGTATGGGGACTTGAAGTGAAGTTCCAGTTAAAGGCAACTAGATTGCGTTGCTAACCTATGGCTGAGGACGAGATGGCGCTATTATTGCATTTTTAAAAGTTTCAGAAGATTCTTGCAGTTTTCAGTTCTATTTAGAGAGGTTTTCAAGTAAGTATGTTATTTTGCTGACGAAATCGCGGGTACCAGCTAGTAGGGGATAAATTTGATACTTTTCCCGTTAATTCCTCGTCATCTTTGCTTGTAACTCTGTTTGAAAGTTGTCTTGAAGTCTGTTTTCCTAATTCTAATTCGCAGTGATAATCACAAACGACATAGAAAATAAAAATATCCTGAGATTTTGTTTTTAAATTTTGTAAAGTCTAAGCCGCAGCGTTCGCCAGCTTGCCATCTCGTAACATACCTACTAATGCACCTCGCTCGAACGTCTAAACGGCAACCAAACGCGAGCCCAGCGTTTGTGATAACAAAACCAAGATTTGGGGTTTGCCTAGGTTTGCCATCATCTAGACGTAGTATAAGGTTCAAATAGACATAAATGGTACCGGACAAGTGCGAGTCGGACTCGCCCACCGAGGGTTCCGTACAAAGGACCGCTAGTTGAACGGCGCCGTTTGATCAAATGGCTAGGCGAATAATCAGACGGCGGATTAAACCAGTTGGCTGCGACATATAGGGTCTTTCATTTTAAACTACACAAACTGACATGGCCTCATTTTTGGGTTGAAAATAGACGTTTGACAGTATCTATTTAATTCCTAAGTCCATTTAAGTTTTCACTTCAAAATTTAACATTTATTGATTTTTTAGAATTGTTGCATAATGATTTTCAAGGAGAACAGACGTTCCACCAATCACAGCGCAGCTACGTCACGAATGGACTAAGTTATATAAGAAGCAACAATCAATTGAAAGGATAGTCTTTATCGATTTTCTCGGGATTTTCATAACAAAACAAAAAAAAAAATTACATAAATATTTTTTTTATTATTTTTTTACCCAATTCCTGAATTATGTTAGTATAAAATGAAAGACCCTATAAATAGATTAAGTATTTTAATTAAACCATTATTTTTTTAGGGAGAATACAATCTGAACAATCTGACGGCACCTCTGAGGAACGTACACCGCAACTTCCCGTTCAAGAAGGGGCGCATCTACCTCAACGCGACTCGTACAGAGGACAACGAACTTTTAGGGTACGGGTACATCGATATGGAAATCAAATGGATTAATATCAGAAAGAAACCTGCTAATTGACTTTTACCGCACAAATACATAAACCACTTATAATTTTCAGATTACATAACAGGTCAAACTCGAGTATACTTTTCCCAACGGATCTAGGCATTCGTGAAGTTAGCCGTTTGTCTGCGCAGTGAACGCTTTTTCATACAAAATTGAGTTCTGCGCAGACAAACGGCTAACTTAAATATCAAAATAACTTAGGTACCTAATATTGTAATTTCATTTTCAATCTATCTATCTATACTCTAATAAAAATCTAATTGCGCGTTGTCTGTACTTGAAAGATCATCATCATCTCCCTGGCCTTATCCCACGCTAAGTGTGGTCGGCACAACATGTCTTCTTCTTCCACTCACTCCTATCACTCGTCAACTGTGCATCCACTCCTTTTACATTCATATCATCTCTCACACAATCCAACCACTTCTTCTTCGGCCTTCCTCTTTTTGCATACCCAGCCACACTCATATTCATAACTCTTTGGGTAACATGTTTTTCATCCATGCTCCATGAAAGATATTTGAACAAAAATAATCCATGTTTACCTAACTTTTTGTCCGTTTGTCTGTGCGTTTGTGCGCGCTAGTCTCAGAAACGGCTTATCCGATTTTCACTGTTGTATTGGGGCAAGTCTGGATTAAAATTTAAGCTTCTATCTTTTATCCCGCTAGCTTTTTTCGCTCATTAAACCAAAAAGTATGTAAAAGGATAACGGGAATATCGCATAAAAACCTTGGCAGTTTGACACTTTGAGGAAAGAAAACTAAGGAGATGCCTTATTTCAGAATTTTTTTTTCAAGAATCAGAAGTTCGCTCTTAGGGTCTGCCAACGGGCTATGGAGCGCAGTATCTTAGGAATAAAACTGTCAGACCGTGTGCGGAACGGTATACTGCGCTCCAAAACCATGATTAGATACCTGTGTCTTGAATATCAACCAGATTACCACAACACGCGCAACAAAATATCTGCAGAATAAGTAGGTACTTAAAAATTAATATTGCTGGACATTTCACACAGCATATTCTCTGGTCCCAAAGTAAGCAGATTTTGAGTTATGGCAACCACGTGGCTGATATAGGTAAGTAGGTACTAGGTAAGTAAATCTTATAATTATCTTTATTATGTATATCTTTATTCTTTTGACTTGTCTTGGGCACTACCAGATTCAACTATTGTCAGTTTTTTTGTTTATCTCTGATGTGAAATTCTTTGATTTCCATGTCAATGTGCGCGCTTCCTAATAGTTCGTCGGTAGCTGTGCTTGTCATGTTGCAGTAGATGCGCCCTTTCCGGAACGGGAAGTTGTGGGGTACTTGCTTTATAGGTATCGTCATGTTATATAAATGGAATTCACCCTGAAATTAGAAATATTGGTCTATGGTAATTATACATTAGCAGCCTTCACACGCACAATCTATCACGAGTGATACAGCCAATCATTACGCAATGAATTAATTATGAATTTTATCTGTACCGGGCTGTAAGGACAGGACTGGTTAAGCCTCTGTCGGATCGTGCTGCCGAAGAACTGATCCTTTTCTATCATATCGCAGAATCTAAAGTGCATCTCCACGAAGCCTCTTCTGTATCTGTTTGACAGATACTCGTAGAAGTAGAAATTTGCCTAGAAAATGTTAAATTGTATTTATTACTTCGGCAAACGTTGTTTTTCCATTATATCGCTATTAAAAAATAAGGGTGAAAATTGAGGATTGTATGTATTTTTGTATGTTGTATCATAAAAAAATAGAAATTATAAATTTTGTCTAAAAAATAAAAAATAAAATTTAGGGGTGGACTACCCCTAACATTTAGGGGGATGAAAAATAGATGTTGGCCGATTCTCATAGATACCGGATAAGCACAAAAAATTTCATCAAAATCGGTCAAGCCGTTTCGGAGGAGTATGGCAACGAAAACTATGACACGAGAATTTTATATATATTAGAAGAAGATTACATGCTATGCGAAAAGGTTGCTGGGAGTCGTCGGGTGCAGGCTATGTTCAGCAGTGGACGCTATACACCGCCATTTTGTAACTACCAAAAAAAGTTCAGTTGCAGCAGATGCAGAAAATGTTATTGGCATGGTCAGATATTTTTTTTAATTAACTATCACAAAGTTATCAAGGATTGTAGTCAACCAAAACCATACAAAATATGAAAATTGTACAAATAAATACTACAGACAACAATCGCGTACGGACTCTCATTCAAACTACATAAGCTCTCACATCATCCCTAGTCAGTAAAACCGCAGTAGCTATCATTAATCCATGTCTGACTTGTCTCGTCTCCTTTTTAGGTTATAAGTACCTAATTTTTTTTTAGTACTTTTAACTACTATATTTAACTAGGTACATAGGTAAATGTGATCAGTAACAGACACCAAGACCACGTTTAACATTTTTTTGGCAATAAAAAAAATAGGGGTGTATAACTGTATAGTATGATGAGGACTCACTGTGACATTGTTACCAATTGTTGAAATTGAATGCGTGTTTACTCCAACGTCCATATCGCCTCGATGTTACGTTGATATAGGTCACGTATTTCTGGTTCCAATATGTGACCGCAGGACGCTCCAGACTTATATACCGTACCTAAAATATATTATGGAGGTATATTTAATTTTTATACCTACTAGATGTATTATGATGATTTATACCTAGACACATCATTGCGTTTTGGGCTATCTAAAATACTTACGCTATCATAGACTTTTTTGACTAACTTAAGTCTGGCCCTTACTAATAAATATACAATTTTTTTGTTTATGCATGACATAACTTTATGTCAAGTTTATTAGTTAGGGCCTATGTATTACTTCGAAGTTTTTTTTTTGCCAAATTCCGTGCTGACTGGACCACAATAGCACAGGAGAGAGATGAATGAAAGAGTGGGGGGAGGCCTTTGCCCAGCTGTGGGACATCGAGGGCTTTTAATAATATTGGCTTCGGCCCCAAGCATGCCTATCAAAGTTCCGGGACTCTATAGTTCCGTGATGTTAAACTTTGACAAACAAAATAATATTTATAATTTTTAGTGATGGGCCGAATGTGGTTTTAACCGAATACGAACTTCGGCCGAACATTCGGTGAAAATGAAAAGTTCGGCCGAACTTCGGCCGAAGTTCGGTAGGTACCTAGTTTCATTGTATTTTCTCGAAAGAAATACGTCAAATCTTGTTTACGCGATCGTTGAAGTTTTGTAGAGTATATGGAGTGTGGTGCTTGTACTGCTTTTCGCTGTGTGACAAATATGGATAATTGGGTTGCCGTTACAACTACCTATTTTCAATTCTATGACTATTCAGAAGGTAGGTGTACGTACCTACGACGCATTTCACTATTTTAATTGGCATAAATCGATAACACACACGGTTAACACTGTAAAACCGTCCGATTTAACGTTTTATGGTGTTAACTGTGTGTGTGGCTTTAGTTGATCGAGTGAGCGAAGCGTCTCAGTTTCGAGGTTGGCCAAAAAATGCTTTTGTCTGTCATTCAGGTCCCATTTTTCAACCGATTTTTATGTACAGAACGTCAGTCGTCTCCATACAAACTGTGACTGTGGCTCAAAAAATTATCGTTTCCAGAACTGATCTACAGCCTGAGTTCTTGCTTACGAAGCCACTACTTACCGTATGCAATTCGTAATTTCTTATTATCAAGCCGAAAAATAATAATAACTATTTATTTACCCCTAAAATGTACTGAACTTGGTATATTCCAGTCCTTTCCGCTTTAAAGAGGCGAACCAGTGGACACCAGATTCTACCTATTAGGACCAAGGGAACGCGCGTAGTCTATTGTAAAAATAAAACTTTATTCTAATTCTATTCTATTCTATTCAAAAAACTAAAACGTACTTAAACGTCAAAAAAGTCTACCTTAACTTATGAAAGGAGCCAGGAGCGGAAGCGAAAAAGCAGAGCTTTTCGCCAAGCATCTAAGTGAAGTCTTCACCCCTAACGAGTCATCATTGACGGAGTTTGAAGAGGAAGTTGATAGAATGGTCAACAGTGATCAACAACTTTCGTTGCCTTTATCACCTACTACTCCCAAGGAACTTATGAAAATGATCCGCAACCTAGAAAACAAAAAAGCACCAGGCTTCGACCTCATAACGGGAGAAGTACTTAAACAATTACCCAAAAAAATGATAGTGTTTTTAACAATGCTCATCAATGCTATCTTCAGAGTACACTACTACCCCAAGTTATGGAAAATTTCACAAATATGCATGATAGCGAAACCGGGAAAACCACCAACTGACCCAAGCTCATACAGGCCAATAAGTTTGCTCCCTGTCCTGTCAAAGTTGTTCGAGAAACTCTTCCTGTGCAGACTTAAACCAATACTTGAAACCAATAAAATCATACCCGACCACCAATTTGGATTTCGTGAGAAGCACGCTACAGTAGAACAAGTGCATAGAGTAGTTCACTCGATCAGACAAACATTAGAAAGAAAAGAGTACTGCTCTGCTGTATTCTTGGACATAAAACAAGCGTTCGACAAAGTATGGCACAATGGCCTATTATACAAACTTAAAACATTGCTACCAAACTCATTCTATATGATTCTTAAATCATATTTAGCACAAAGGAGATTCCAAGTAAAATACGAAGAAGACTACTCAAAACTATATGATATCAAGGCCTCAGTACCACAAGGATCAGTACTTGGCCCAGTACTGTACTCCATATATACGGCAGACTTGCCTGAAACAGCAGATGTTATAACAGCAACCTATGCGGATGACACTGCATGCCTTTCAAGCGATATTGACCCAAAGAAAGCCTCCACTAGACTGCAGGCCCAGCTGGACAAAGTAGACACGTGGTTGCAAAAATGGAGAATTAAACCGAACGTAACCAAATCAACCCAAGTAACATTCACTCTCCGGAAAGGAGACTGCGAACCTGTCAGCATGGGTGGCAATACTCTACCAACTAGCACGACTGTTAAATATCTTGGTCTACATCTGGACAGAAGACTCACCTGGGCAAACCACATCAAAGCTAAAAGAACAGAAGCAAACTTGCAACTCAGAGGTCTCTCCTGGCTCCTAGGACGACAGTCTCGTCTCTCACTCAGCAACAAACTGCTGGTCTACAAGGCAATCATAAAACCAATCTGGACCTATGGCATAGAGCTCTGGGGATCAGCTAGCAACTCCAATCTGGAGATACTTCAAAGATTTCAGAACATTGCTTTGAGAACTGTTTCCAGCGCACATTGGTTCGTGAGAAACTTGGAAATCCACGAGTACCTCGAGATGCCAACAGTCAAGGAAGAAGTTAGCAATTACTGCACGAAATACAAGGAAAGACTAAACAAGCACACTAACGCCTTGGCTAAAAATCTTCTGACTGACCAAAGCATAATAAAGCGCCTTAAGAGATGGGATATCCTCTCGCTTGACCAGAGGAACTGAGAAGTTCAAAAACCGTAATTAGGACAATTCAATGGAACTGCTCCTAAATCTCCTTCACCCAGAACGCATCTGATTATGGCTGACGAGCCGATGGCAGATAAAAAAAGGAAAAAAAAAAAAAAAAAAAAAAAAAAACTTATGAAAAATTCAAGCACCTGTAATACAAATTAAATTCGGACTTTCTTTTTGGATGGGAGGTCTTCTGTTCTAACAGGATCACTAGTTTTATAGTGTTCTGTTTTTTTCTCACACTTAGGGATCATTGAGTTGTCACACACAATGAAAAGCTGTTTATATAATGGTTGAAACTTTGTAGGAGTACTTATACTTATTGCACTTAATGTACTCCTACAAAGTTTCAACCATCGCGTCGATTACACATTTGCTCAGTTGGTAGAGCGTCACTGATTTAGTTTTATTTTTTTAGTCAAGCAGTTGTGTTATTTTTTAACTTAACTAAGTTCCTTTACGGACGGTATCAAAGAAAACAGGCTGGAGCTGGAAGAAAAATTTCGTTCCATTTTACCGTAACGACACGTCACGAAATCGTCACAGTGCGAAGCGCGCAGCCGCGAACAGTCCATAGATTGTTACATTGTTAGTACGGAAGTGCGTTTGATTTGAATTTGAAATTTTCAGTATGGAAAAGTACTCTTTGCTTCGTTCCAACCGAGTGTTTCACGACACTCACGTACTTTTGATTACTATATTTTGTAGTACCGAACTTCGGCAGTTTGAACCGAATTTCGGCCGAATGCCGAACTTCGGTTCAAGCTGCCGAAGTTCGGTTTAACCGAATGTGAAACGAACTTCGGCCCATCCCTAATAATTTTATATTTGGGAAACAGCGATACAGGAGAGGTTAGCGATACAGGTTTTAGATGCTAGAAATATGGCCACTTAGGTAGAGACATTATAAACCTTAAGAAAAACGTGGCAAGATATAGGCAGAAATGCTGCTGCGCATCAGCCCATGCGCATCAGCTCGCGACTACGCGAGACTGCTCGAGGGGCGCGAGGCTTCGCCACACCTCGTCAGTGGCGTAGCTAGGTAGCCAAGGGCCCTGGTGCAAAATAAACCAGGGCCCTAACTGAACGATTTAGGTTTTATCAAGTCAAAATATGCGGGGTGTGGCAAAATGTAAACATATTTGATTTTTTTGTAAACGATTTCATTCGTCATTTTCTGCGTAACTATTTCAAATCGAATAATGCATTTGTTTGTTTTTATTTTCAAAATAATCATTACTATAGTTTCCTAAGAACAAAACCTTCCGGACTCTCGGGACTCAGAGTCCGAGGGCACCTTGAGCTTGAGGGCCCTAGCCGTTCGGTAGCTACGCCACTGCACCTCGTTCATTCTATTTCTATCAAGCGTTTCTTTATCTTGTAACATTGTTCATAACGTTTATAATGTCTTGTTATTGAAACTGATCGTCTCGTCGGGTCGGTTTATTCCATCCAGTCCTACCAGTAGTTCGATAGTCGAACCGCGCGCGTCGCTGCCAATTCAATGTGCATTGAGCCTAAGTCTACTATAGTGTCTTTCTCCGCTACTTACCTTCTCGGCATAGAGAAGCACAAATATTGTAACTAAAATTGAAATGAACCATTTCGTTTTAAGGCCCTTTGCTCAAAATATTATCGCAATAGGTGTTTTACGGTGTTACCCTGTGCTTTTTATGGCGTAGGTACAGCAGTGATACCTACGTGAAATGTACAATGATTTGAACAACCATTGTCGCTGTGAAATCATTTCTTTTTATATGTTTCAAACAATAAAAACAATCAGGTAGGTACCTACTTAAAGTTTTATTTAAAAAAAATCGTATAATCACCTATAATATAGGATCATTACACCAGCCTGTTATTTTAAACAGATTATATGCAATAATAAGTACGTTGTACCTAAATTACTGCCTTTGTGTAGTCAATTTTTATTTGTTTATTGTGATTAGGTACTTATAACAAAAACAAATAAAAATAAACTTTCCCCCATTTTATTTAATTACGAGAGGGACTTAGGTGGCACTGACTGGGCGTTGTGTTCAGTTGACACTAACAGAGATCGTTTTATTTTTATTTTTTATTTTATTTAATTTATTTAGGCAACACCAACAGCATACATAATTCACATAATTATTAACATTTTATGAGTCTTTTTTATAAAATGTATGCCAATTATATGCATGCACAACATTTGTAGTAAAAATATAGGAACTGATGTTGGTTGACACTGACACTTGTTTCTAATGAAGAAAAAAAAATTAGATAAGTAGGTCCTACCGTCTTACTACATAAGTTTTAAAACGTGTTTAGCTAAGCATTGACCAAAAAACTATGTCTTTAATAACGATATCTAAATATTCGTACCTAGGCTAAGCTACTTACCTACACACACATCCACACATCCACACAAACCCCATAAACACTCCACACACATATTCTTACACACACACACACACACACTCCAGCCAAGATATGAACCTTTCACTTTTGTATTTTTTATAGTATTAAATTAATGCATTCGTAGTGCCAAACACTGTTTTTAGTTTGTTTAAGTTCTAATGTTATCTTATGATAATTCGTGCTTCTGAGACCTAAGATACGAAATTACAGACCTCCAAGTTTAGTTTAGGCCTCGCCGTTAACTGTAATATTGTTTTTGTTAATCACTTTATGTATTAAACTAATGAAGCTTTCGTGATTTGACGGCATAATTAATTTGTGTTCTCCCGTGACCACGAGCGCTGCAACACGTTCGAAACGTCGGGACCAAATCAAACAAGTACGTGATAAAAACTCGTTTATATGTCAATCAATAGTATCAAGTGCTCCCAGAGATATGATTCTTAAAATTCTCTTCTACTCAGGGGACCCTATCTGCTCAAGCAATGTTACTTGTTGCTATATTGAACCAACAGAAACTCTTAAATACCTTGGTATACCATTTGATGAAAACCTTTCGATCTTGCTGGGCGGTTAAGGACTTTCATTTTCATAAAAAAAAAGCTTAGAAGCTGTACGCCTACTGACATCCTTAAGTTGGTTTATACCGCTCTCTGTCAATCGATTATCCAGTACTGTATTTCTGTCTGGGGTAGTGCAGGTAAAAGCTATTTAATAGAAGTGGAGAGATCTCAGAGAGCCCTGATTAAAGTAACAAACCCTTCCGTTTCCCCACCGACACTCTTTATGAGGAATTTTTACGTGTCCGCCATCTGGTTGTACTTCATGCAACAGTTAAGACTCATAAAAATATAATTAAACGAACGGATTATCAAGACATAATTCAAAGAAGCTCTTATAGGATCCCTATCCTGAAAACTCAATCCGAAATAGCCAGGCGTAGTCCCAGTTTTTCACTTCTAAACACTTAGGTATAGCAAGGTTTGTAAAAAGTGTGACATCAAAGACTGTACTACCTTTATCCTGTAAAAAAAACAGTTAAGGAATGGCTTCTTTCTCTTTCATACAGTGATGTAGAAGACTTAGTTAATTGATTAGATCCCCTGCGCACATAAACACACACACAAACACATCCACACAAACCTCATAAACACTCCACACACATATACACACACATACGTACACATACACACACACACACCAGCCAAGATTATAATAATATGAACCTTTCACTTTTGTATATTTATAGTATTATTTTCGTGCATTCTTAGTGCCAAACACTGTTTTGATATTAAATATAATTAGTTTGTTTAAGTTCTTATGTTATCGTAAATATTCGTGCTCCTGAGACCTAAGATTTAAACCCTGACATTACCTATTACTTTTGACTTAATCTAATTTAATATAAAATAATAAAATTATATAATTTTTTATAATTACCAAATTGACACTGCAGTGCCCAACAGGGTGTATGTACCTCACCCTCTAAGCCTACCTAGACCTAAGCTGCACCTATGTACATACAAGCAATGAGTAAATGAATATGACTATGATAAAGATACGGAATTACAGACCTCCAAGTCTAGTTTATGCCTCGCCGTTAACTGTAATATTGTTTTTGTTAATCACTTTATGTACCTATTGTTTATTAAAAAAATACTAATTTATTTACAGAAACTAAGCTACTACACATTTACATATATTTACAAAATACAACAGGATTAGTCAAGCTATCTAAGGATCGTTAAAAACGATCTATAGATAGCTCAACTGATCCAGGTCACTGTCAGCCGGAAGCGTGCCCAAAACACTGGCGGCATTACCACACTGGATGGCAATGCTGATCCTTTGAGCCAAAAATGAATTTGAACCATTTGGGGTTGAGACCCTAGGCCGTGGGGTTCTGGAGCCCTTCGGGTTTTCAAAATTCTTTCAGGGCGTCTGGTCGAAGCGACGCGTGATCCTAGAGCTGGCACATTTTTGTTTATTTATATTGTTATCTAATGTTCTCTCATTTGGCAATAAAAATATTTTATTTCTATTACTTATTATTTCTATTTCTTTTTTTATTTCTAATAAATAGTAGTGAGCTTAGAATAATTTTAATTGTATTGAGGTTTGAAATGACAAGATGCATTAGGTATGTAAGTATTTTATACCTGTAGTAATACTTAAACGCCATTTACTTGATACCATTCTGGCATAATGATAAATGAAATGTGACTTATTTGAGCGTCAACAGTGAATTTGCAGGTTTCTTTCTGATATTAATCCATTTGATTTCCATATCGATGTACCCGCACCCCATAAATTCGTTGTCCTCTGTTCGAGTCATGTTGAGGTAGATGCGCCCCTTCTTGAACGGGAAGTTGCGAGGTATGTGTTGCACAGGTATCGTCATGTTGTACAGATTGTATATTCCCTAAAAATATATGTTTATCAGGTACTAACTAACATCATTACAGCAATGCAAATATCATTAAGCAAATTAGCGGCCTTCACACGCACAATCTTTCGCGAGTGAGTGATTGAGGGTATAGGATTGTGCGCGGGAAAGCCTGTACACGCAATCGCGAGTGATAATTTCGATGCTTCGCGCGCGTTTACTCGTGTTTGCGATTAGTTCTTGTCAAAACGCAATAGTGCGTTAAAGCCTGTAGGTACGCGCAATCTCCACTGATAATTTTTTTGAAGCTTGAAGCTACGCGTTCTTTCGCGCGCGATTGGCTGTATCACTCGTGATAGATTGTGCGTGTGAAGGCTGCTAATGTCATAAAAGCACACAGAACCTTCTACGAAAAAATTACGTTTAAAAAACTAAAATCAATTTTGGTCTGGGTAGAAAATTACAAGTGTAACATTTATTAGTAGATAATTAGGTTTAGGTATTGAGTTTTACGGGAAAAGGGCCTATCCAACCCATATAAAATATGAAAGGCCTAGTTTCAGATCCCTTAAATGTCAATGAACCTGAATCAGGTTCGTCACGCTGGCGCTCATCTGTAATGTGACCGAGATGATTCAGGGGGGTTATTCGCGTTCGTTTTTTAATTCGTTCGATGAATATTCGGATGCTTCTTACTACGAGCTACATTGTATTCAGTCGATAAGATCAAGGTTAAAACACGTCCTAACCTAGGACCAAAATATATTCCAAACCGAAAAGTAGTAGTAAGAAACATCAGAATATTCATCAAACGAACGAAAATAAGAGAACGCGAATATTCTCGATTTAATTTAGGATTTAACAATTTGTTACATACTAAATCTGTAAAATAGGTTTGCAACTATAGTTAGTATAGTTCATTACAATTGCAACGACATATAGTTTACAATAGTAAAAAAATATTATGTTTTATGTTCCTATGTTTTTCGATTAAAACTCCTTCATGAATAAATTCGATTGTTAAAATATATCGAATCAGTGACGCATTTAGGACATCATTTATTAATCAAAATTGGCAACGTCAAAAGTAAAATAAGGGCGTGGAAAGACTATAAGTAGTTGCAATTATGCACCTCCACGTCAAAATCACGTTATTTTTAACTTACCGGAGCGTAAGGGCAAGGCTGGCTTTTGAGCTTCCCCTGTCGCATCGCGGAGCCGAAGATCTGATCTTTTTGTACCAAATCACAGAGCCCAAAGTGCATCTCCACGAAGCTTCTTTTGTACACGTTCGTCAGAAACTCGTAAAAGTAGAAGTTGAACTAAAAATATAAGTAGGTAGGTAACTACATTTCAAAAAAAACGTCCGCACAAACCAATCCCCACCGCTTAATATCCATACAAAATGCCTCACGTTTTTAGGGTTCCGTGCCTCAAAAGGAAAAAACGGAACCCTTATGTCTGTCTGTCTGTCTGTCTGTCTGTCCGTCCATCCGTCCGTCCGTCCGTCTGTCCGTCCGTTCGTCGGTCCGTCGGTCAGTCGGTACGGTCAAATCAGACTTCTAAGTTAACGCAAAAAAAAGATATGCCTCAAAAGTAGTGCATAAAACGTGTATTTCATAGGGTACCTACTTCTCGTTGACCTAGAACTATGAAATTTGGCAAGTAGTATCGTCCTAGACTACAAGTACAGGAAAAAATCTAAAAATTGTATATTTTTAGTAGGGATGGGCCGAAGTTCGTTTCACATTCGGTTAAACCGAAGTTCGGCAGCTTGAACCGAAGTTCGGCATTCGGCCGAAATTCGGTTCAAACTGCCGAAGTTCGGTACTACAAAATATAGTAATCAAAAGTACGTGAGTGTCGTGGAAGACTCGGTTAGAACGAAGCAAAGAGTACTTTTCTATACTGAAAATTTCAAATTCAAATCAAACGCACTTCCGTAAAACAATGTAACAATCATTGGACTGTTTGCGACTGCGCGCTTCGCACTGTGACGATTTCGTGACGTGGAATGACGGTAAAATGGAACGAAATTTTTCTTCCAGCTCCAGCCTGTTTTTCTTCGATACGTCCGTAAAGGATCTTTCACAAAAACACAACTGCTTGACTAAAATAATAAAACTAAACCAGTGACTCTCTACCAACTGAGCAAATGTGCAATCGACGTGGTGGTTGTAACTTTGTAGGAGTACATTAAGTGCATTAATAAGTACTCCTACAAAGTTTCAACCATTCTGTGAAAACAGAAGACCTCCCATCCAAAAAAAGTCCGAATTTAATTTGTTTTTGAGGTCCTTGAATTTTTCAAAAGTTAAGGTAGACTTTTTTGACGTTTAAGTACGTTTTAGATTTCTCAATAGACTACGCGCGTTCCCTTGGTCCTAATAGGTAGAATCTGGTGTCCACTGGTTCGCCTCTTGAAAGCGGAGAGGACTGTGTAGCCCCCCGTTTCCCTCCCATTTCACCCCAGTCAAACATCACGATGGACAAAAGTAAATATAAATCTTACTATACTACGGAACTTATGTTCAAAGAAGGAGGGCAAGATCGGACCTCAAATTTTCCACAGATACAAAATATACCAAGTTCAATACATTTTAGGGGTAAATAAATAGTTATTTCTAGTTTCTGTGTTTTTCGGCTTGATAATAAGAAATTACGAATTGCATACGGTAAGTGGCTTCGTAAGCAAGAAATGAGGCTGTAGATTAATTCTGGAAACGATAATTATTTGAGCCAGGTCACAGTTTGTATGGAGACAACCGACGTACTTTACATCCAAATCGGTTGAAAAATGCGTTCTGAATGACAAACAAAAGCATTTTTTAGGCCAATCTCGAAACTGAGACGCTTCGCTCACTCGATCAACTAAAGTCACACACACAGTTAACACCATAAAACGTTAAATCGGACGGTTTTAGGGCTCGTACACAAAACTGCGATGCGACGTCGCATCGCAAAAATCTGCGAGCTCCCTCTTGCATCTACATCACATCATTACATCGCATCGCATCGCATCGCAGTTTTGTGTACGAGCCCTTACAGTGTTAACCGTGTGTTATCGATTTATGCCAATTAAAATAGTGAAATACGTCGTACGTACGTACACGTGCCTTCTGAACAGTCGTAGAATTGAAAATAAGTAGTTGTAACGACAACCCAAACATCCATATTCGTCACACGGCGAAAAGCAGTACAAGCACCACACTCCATCTACTCTAGAAAACTTCAACGATCGCGTAAACAAGATTTGACGTATTTCTTTCGAGAAAATACAATGAAACTAGGTACCTACCGAACTTCGGCCGAACTTCGGCCGAACTTTTCATTTTCACCGAATGTTCGGCCGAAGTTCGTATTCGGTTAAAACCACATTCGGCCCATCACTAATTTTTAGTTTATCACAAAAAAACAGGACCTAATGCAAGGAATTGGGGTCAAAATTTTGATGTGAGACCGTGTCATGTGGGGTATCGTATGAAAGGGGTTCATTAGCACAAGCCTATAAAGATTTTGTATGATATATAGTTTTCGATTTGTGAAGAATAATAAAAAAATAAAATCCCTTCTCATGTATCACTTTGGTGTATGTAGGTAAGTTAGGTACTATAGTTCGCACTGTTATAGACCTACGTAGTCCTTTGTACGGAACCCTCGGTGGGCGAGTCTGACTCGCACTTTTCCGGTTTATTTAATTTAAGATGGGAACTTTATTAGTTGAAATCCCTCCAGGCTCGGAGCGAGCCAAAGGAAGTCGCATACATAGGTATGTATGCCACAAAACTTTTGGTATAGGTACACCTACCTACACTTTGATTTTTAGTTTATGTACAGTTTTATCTTACATACATCTTTTCTGCTTGTTTAAAAAATTTTTTGAAAAAAAAAAAATTGAACCGACTTCACAGAACACAAACAGAAGAACCTTCTACACACTAAAAAGAGAAAAATAAGAATATAATTTGAAGTCGGTGCCAACTATTCATTTACATCTAAGAAATTCAAAAGAACTTGGGTGCAAAATTGTATCCTGGTACGCTATCGCTCGATTTCTTTTTTTGATAGGTACCTAATCGTATTCACTTGGCACCGACTTCAAATTATATTCTTATTTTTCTCTTTTTAGTGTGTAGAAGGTTCTTCTGTTTGTGTTCTGTGAAGTCGGTTCAATTTTTTTTTTTCAAAAATTTTTATTTTTTACTTTTTAGTGTAAGTAAATAAATACTGTGTAAATAAAAGTGTATGTGTTAATAATATAGTAAGCTACGAGTACATTAAGACTTTGCTTATCGTAGCTTAAGTAGGAAAGGATAAGAGAAGTCATGGGCAGACCTACTAAAGGACACACCGGAGTGTCAGCAAGGGGGAAAACTATCAATCCATAAGGAAAAGAAAATATTTTGGACTACCTCGGGTGTAATACCCTTTCAAACTATTTAATGTTTGACTCAGATTGTGAGTCAGGGTGTGTTGTGTAGTGAGAATGAGGTTTTTTTAATGTTACGGGAAAACTGTCAATCCCTCAGGAAAATAAAATATATGGCGCCACCTTGAGAGTATGCCTCTTTCTAACAAAAAAAAAATTTGGAAATCGGGCCACAATTTTCTTAAAGTTCAGTGATTGTTTTAGTTTTACGGGAAAACTATTAATCCCTTAGGAATAAAATTTATATGGGACCACTATAAGAGTATACCCTTTCAAACAAAAAAAAAATTTGGAAATCGGTCCACAACTGACGGAAATATCGGTGAACATACATAAAAAAACATACATACAGCCGAACATATATGTATATCCTCCTTTTTTTGAAGTCGGTTAAAAAGTAGGTTACAACTTGTTTGTTTGTGAATTTGAGGTTCGACATCGTCAAAGGATCGATTGACTTTATCTGAGAGAATGCCTGCCTTGAGGATTCAGTCGTATTTGTTTCGTTGAACCTTGGTTACTTACTGTGACATTGTTACCAAAGGGTTTAAGAATTTGAATATTGAGTCCAACGTAGTAAAAGGGATCGCTTCGTCCATACCGCCGCGACGTCAGGTTGAGAAAAGATACATATTTTGTGTTGTAATAGGTCACTCGAGGATGCTCCGTACTCATGTACTGTACCTGCAATATTAGGTTGAGCAACATTTGGTTTACATAAATGGGGAAACGAGATAAAAGAATTGGATAATAATTTGTACGTAGATAAGTATGTTAATCTGTAAGGTATTTATAAATAAATAAATAATTCTGGACTTGTCACACAGCATCATCTAGCCCCAAACTAAACAAAGCTACTACGGGAACAGATAACTGCAACGTGAGTTTTGTTGAGCGCCCTCTGTGTGTAGGTAAATCAATCTGCATTCAAAAAAAATGTTTCAAGAAAATACTTTTTGGATGCTATATCCGATAAAAAACAAATACTTACTCCAAAATAACTATGGCTGTCATTAATAAACACAAACTGGGGTGATATTAACGCTAATCCAAAGCATAAGGCTGTAGTAGGTCAATTCAGTATTAATAAACAAAGACCAAGGAAGAACTAAGCTAATTCGACTCTACTCTCGGAGTAAGAGTTACTCCTAGGCGCCACCTAGTATAGAGATGGAGTAGGCAGACGTAACACCAAAAAGTTTTAGAAGAATAAAACCTCTTTGAATAAAACAGATTGTCAAATACAAATTATTGTCTATCTCTGTCATTCATATAATTAATGACAGAGATAGACAATATTTTGAATGATAATATCATTCGTTCATTCACTCTTTTTCTACTAATCCCGATGTAAGGAATGTATTACTCATTCGAGGCTACTACCAGTTTATTAATAACATCAAAATATTCAACTTGCTCCTTCGTTACTAAAGAAGTAACAAGTCTGAGAGTAGTCTCGTATTAAGCTAGAATTAGGGTAATCTAATTAATAAGGCCGTATGGGTCCAATGTTGCTGGAAAATTTAAAAATCCTACATTTGCCAAGCATCTAAAAATGCAAAAAAATATTTTTCTCAATACATTTTGTATGAAAACTAAATTTTAGGTTTTACAGAAACGAAAAAATATTTTTTATTAATTTATTTTAATTGCGCCCAATTAACATTTCGCGATTTTTTTTAATACAAATACTAAACAGTTAAAAATGCAAAGTACTCATGATACTCATACATACTTATGTTGCGTGAAAAAAGAAAAAAATACTTTAATTTATGATAATACCATAATTAGACAGTGTATTGTTAAGTTTATTCAAAAATATCTTAAAATGCTAATTCTGTTTGTTTTGATTAGTTTAGTAAAAAATCGCAAGCTAAGGTTTTAGTCTGGCAATTCAATTTTCTTCTAGTAAGTCTATTTTTAACCGACTTCAAAAAAAGAAGGAGGTTCTATGTTCGGCTGTATGTATGTTTTTTTTTTTTTTTTTAATGTATGTACAGCGATAATTCCGTCAATTGTAGACCGATTTCCAAATTTTTTTTTTGTTTGAAAGGGTATACTCTCGAGGTGGTCCCATATAAATTTTATTCCTGAGGGATTGATAGTTTTCCCGTAAAACTAAAAAAAATCACTGATCTTTAAGAAAATTGTGGACCGATTTCCAAAATTTTTTTTTTGTTACAAAAAGGTATACTCTCGAGGTGGCGCCATATATTTTTATTTCCTGAGGGATTGACAGTTTTCCCGTAACATTCAAAAAAACCTCATTCTCACTACACAACACACCCTGACTCACAATCTGAGTCAAACATTAAATAGTTTGAAAGGGTATATTACACTTACACTTTTATTTACACAGTATTTATTTACTTACACTAAAAAGTGAAAAATAAAAATTTTTGAAAAAAAAAATTGAACCGACTTCACAGAACACAAACAGACGAACCTTCTGCACACTAAAAAGAGAAAAATAAGAATATAATTTGAAGTCGGTGCCAAGTGAATACGATTAGGTACCTATAAAAAAAAGAAATCGAGCGATAGCGTACCAGGATACAATTTTGCACCCAAGTTCTTTTGAATTTCTTAGATGTAAATGAATAGTTGGCACCGACTTCAAATTATATTCTTATTTTTCTCTTTTTAGTGTGCAGAAGGTTCGTCTGTTTGTGTTCTGTGAAGTCGGTTCAATTTTTTTTTTCAAAAATTTTTATTGCATTAAGAGTCTTCTGTTTTAGATGGGCGGTATTAACACATAGTTTTTAATAGCGCCCAAAAGAGCGTAATTTTAAAAGTTCAATAAACGTGAGACTGAAATACCAAAATATTTTTTAAGCGTCGTTTTATGATTCATAGAATAAAAACATATTTATATAGAATGTAGTTTCTTTCATATTACTGTAAATAACGAAATTATTTCAAATTGAAGTTAAATGGGCGTTAATCACCCACTGTACCTTATAGGGTGCTTATAGGTTAATAAATAATAAAAGAAAGTGGATGCGGCGAGACTCGCGGAAAACAACCTAATTCCTAAGTACTTAGGTACTTAAAATAATACCTTTATTTTTTTCGTTAGCCTATCCTGTCTCACATCCCACTTTTAGGTAATACGAATAATAATTAAAAGGTACGTATTATAATAATGTAAGACAAAGTTTTTTGATCACCACGTGCGTTGTTGCTTTAATTAGATAACTACATCGTATTGTGGATTCCTTCCCTCAGGAGGAGCTACTTACTTACCCTCTCAGCACGAACAGTCACGAATATTGTCAATATAAATAGAATAAGCCTGTACATTTCGTAGGTCCTCAGCGTTATGCATTAAAAACGTTGGTATTTGTATTATTTGATTAGGATACTTAATGTAGGTAATTAGGGGTACATCTACCTACTCGTATCTAAATAGGTTATTATGATAAGTACCTATTATATTTTCGTTATCAAAAAAATGAAAAATTTTATCGGAACTAAAAAATAGTCTAAACAATTATAATGCAATATGTTAAATAATTATTTTGATTATGATTAGGTTCCTAACTACCTATGATATTGTGAGAACCTTCTAGTAAAGATTTTTTCACAAAAACAACTGAAAAAAGACACTGAACCTTGAAAGCTTGAACATAAGGGTTATGTTTGTCTGGGGAAAAAACACTTTGGAAGTGAGACAACAAATATTGAAAAAAAAATTTTGGTCGGATAACCATTGTTCATGTTTCATCCGAGCTAATTAGGTTCTTAAGCTATCTACTGGGGTTCAATTTGGTACACTATTACTACTTATCACTTTTTCCATTTTCACCTAACTTACTGACTTTGTGCACTCAATGAGTTCTTCAACCCGAAATTAATAAATAAATAATGCTGGAAATTTTCCACACAGCATCATCTAGCCCCAAACTAAGCAAAGCTTGTACTATGGGAACCAGATAACTGATATACTACTTATATACTTTTTGTTTGTAAATACATACTTATTATACATAGAAACACCCAGACCCGAAACAAATATCAGTAGGTCATACAAACATTTGTCCCGCGGCGGGGATCGAACCCGCAACCTTCTGCATCGCAGGCGGACCTTCGCCCACTGCGCCACAGAGGTCGTCAATTAGGTATAGGTAACTATTATTACTTCAACTGATTTATTGACTGTACCTAATTGTAAATCAGGCATGGGGCTCACTTGTTCAAATCGCTTTATTTTTTACCAGTTATCTTAATAGAGTATACTTACAATAAATTCTCGTTTATGGCGAAATTACTGTCAGTTTTTTTTAAACGTTCAATGCGTCCCGTGGGCTCATTTTGTAAATCGCACGGATCGCTCGCTTTTGCAAGGTTAACATTAAGGTGCTTTCTGGTAAGACCGGACAAGTAGTAAGTCCGGATAAGTCATGTAACTACTAAATTCAGCAATATTTTTAAATGATGGCAACATCACCGTACGCGCCATTTTGTTGTGCCCCTCCCTACAGTCTGCTTTTTACGCTATGCCCAGCAGAACGTGTGCTATTGTCGTTCAAAAAAAGGATGTACCAAAAGTGGAAAAAGACATGATCCGATCTTCCACCTGAAACGTTCTGTGAGCAATTTGGTAGGTAATTTTTGTTTATTTTTAAAGTTTTGCTGTTTTATTACCATTTGCGATGTAAGACTAATTGATTAGTACTATACAATCATGTCTACGAAGTTTGTAGACAAAGATCCGATCTTTAACCTCGTAGGTTAAGATCGGACAAAATCCGCCGGTCTTTCACTTTAAAGTGTTTCTCAAACTTTTTACTTTACATGCTTTTTATTTTACTTTCAATATTCGATTTGTCTGTATCAAACGTCTCACTTTCGCAAGCTTTTGTACGGATGTCTTGGCTGTTTTCGCCTAAAAGTAAGTAAGATATCAAAGTTACCTAAATTTATGATGTTTAAAATGTAACTTGTTTTACTAATAATGTTGTAAAAGTACTTACTTTTTTGTTTTTACTTAAAGAAGTATTTGTTATGTTTAGTTGTTGATTGTTATTGATTTCTTGTTTGTTCTGGATTGTATAAAATACGTAAGTATTAAGATTTGTTGACAGAACGTGCTATAATACTGCATATTTATATTACTTAATAATAATTTAAGTGGACTGACCGAGTTTGGAATACCACGCTGCGTTCAACGACTGGTATTGTCGACGTAGGGCGCAAAACAGTCAAGTTGAAGTGGGACTGGGTAGGGCACGTGAGCCGGATGCGCAGCGAAAAATGGGCAAACATCTTAACACCCTGGAGACAACGCCGCGGACGGCCAAGGAAACGCTGGAGAGACGACCTCGACAAAGGAGAGAGATGGTTGGAAATAATTGGGGGAGACCTTTGCCCAGCAGTGGTACAGTATAGGTTAAATAAAAAAAAATTAAGAGTAAAGTGCCCACCTACAGACTGAAATGTTCGTCCTATTAAACAGTAGGTATTTAGTTATGTTCAACTATACATAAAGTTTTTTGATTTTTTGCTTATTTGTTTGTAGTTTAAAATTTAAGCTTATAATGAATAAAGTTGATTGATAATAATTTTTTTGTTATTATTAGAACTTGAAAATGCAAGTTTCAACTCAGAAAACTGACTTCTATTTTGTTAATTGTCTGCCTGCTGTAATTATGAGTCTAATGAGCCTTTAGATGTAAAAGTTTGAGATACACAAAAATCTATGTTTGAAGCATGCGGGGTAAGATCGGACATTTGGAGTAAAAAAATTTATTAAATCTTCGCTAAAACTTAAATTTAAAAACCAATTCAATAACAATTTGTACTATGTTTTTTATTAGGTAAGTCCGAATATTTTCCTGTGATAGAGCTTATTCTAGCTGTTACAGAGGTGATTTTATAAGGTAGTCCGGTCTTACCTTAACACGGTCCGATCTTTAACTTGCCATTTTGAAAAATTTTGCTCTGTTTGATCATTCATAAAACATCAACCGTTGTGTTTATCTAAACATTACAAATAAGAAATGAAACCTCTGTATTTTTGCAACAGTTTGGTTGCTATGGCGTTGTAAAAGAGTCACTAGAGGCGATACAATAAAATATTTTCTAAGACTCTTTAGGTTTTCTCAAAAATAGTCCGATCTTACCAGAAAGCACCTTACTCGAAGCTGCATTCTCCTGGAAGAAGCTAAAGTACCTACCTATAATACTAACCTAGCTGTATCTTTATCAGCCAGCTGCCTACTAGAGCGAACTGCTTATGCAGCGGAGCTAAGACTACTTGCAATGCAAGAATACGCTTGATAAAGTACAGGGGGTCTCACATTAATACCACCACCCCACCCCCACTGTACTTTAGAATCGATAGTAAAACTAAAAAAATAGTGGGGTCCACAAGATTTAGTGCCTTCCCATTACATGTAATTAGATCTGTCAACTTGACGACCTCTGTGGCGCAGTGGGCGAAGGTCCGCCTGCGATGCAGAAGGTTACGGGTTCGATCCCCGCTTCACCCCAATGTTTGTATGACCTACAGATATTTGTCTCGGGTCTGGGTGTTTCTATTTATTATATGTATGTATTTACAAACAAAAAGTATACATGTATATAAGTAGTATATCAGTCATCTAGTACCCATAACACAAGCTCTGCTTACTTTGGGGCTAGATGATGCTGTGTGAAAAAGTCCAGCGTTATTTATTTATTTATTTACTTTAAAAATCAAATAAGTCTCATCATCAAACAGCATAATGTCACTTACTTAACTTAATTGTATTTTACAAAAGAAGGTATAATACGCACAATCGCTCTTTAGCTCTCTGTAGTAGCTGCGCAGAACCCATTTTTGATGACGCCTAAAATCATGCTATCTCGATCCTTTGTGCTCAGTATAGTTTCTTTTTATAGGGTTTTGTATTTCAGCCTTGTTGGTCGAATGGGGTTGTGCCTCGACTTTCAATCCGAAGGTCGTGGGTTCGAATCCCGGCCGTGCATCAATGGATTTTACGTTTCAAAAATTTTTTTGCGCTTTAACACTAGCTCATAACGGTTTTTTGAAAATGGATAGGTACTTACTGATGTACCCAGCAGCCCACCAAATTTTTTAACATCATTGACCTAGTGTCTTTTGTTCTAAGAACCGCAGTACAGGTGATTTAATGTTAATAAATTCAATTAAATTCAATTTCAATTCAATTTATTCATTTACAATTTCACAATTGTGTCTGAAAGTCAAAAGCATAAGGTATCATGCACCCTGGTGAATTAACTCAAGCCTTACTACCTGGCTTTACCTACATGCTTTTAAAATAGGTACTTAAATAAAAAAAATAATAAGTAATAAATTATATTTTTAACTTCTTCTATCTACCGGGATTTTCCCGGACTGCTGGTAAATTGCTGTATTTCCCCGATCTATAAAGCCGGCCCTAAGAATACTCCCGACAACTATAGACCCATAGCTTTGCTAAGTGAATTTAGGTATCAATTTTTGCCAATTTAATTAATGACATGTAACGATTAACGTTATCAATAAAAAATCTGAATCTGAAGTACTTAAGTAAGTAGTTAGTAATCGGCTAGTTCCTTTTCTGGAAAAACATAATACCTATTCTGTCTGATCGTCAATTCACGCTCTTGGCTGATCTAGTATCTTCTTATGTTGAGAAGGGCGATCGTTGTGTAGGAGTATTTCTCGATCTGGCTAAAGCCTTCGACACCTTCTCGGTTGATCTTCTCTTGAAGAAGCTAAAAATTCCGGAATCAGGGGAGTCGCATTACTTCCCAACCGTAGACAGTGTGTAAAGTTTGACAACAACCTTAGTACGCAGCTTCCAATAGATTTTGGAGTTCCTCAGGGTAGCATTTTAGGGCTTACACTTCTTATGCTTTATTTGAATAATCTTCTTCAGTTTTTAAAACAATAGTATCAAGTGCTCCCAGAGATATGATTCTTAAAATTCTCTCCTACTCAGGGGACCCTATCTGCTCAAGCAATGTTACTTGTTGCTAACGAACAGAAACTCTTAAATACCTTGGTATACCATTTGATGAAAACCTACATTACAAAAAACACCTTTCGATCTTGCTGGGCGGCTAAGGAGACTCATTTTCATAAAAAAAAAGCTTAGAAGCTGTACGCCTACTGACATCCTTAAGTTGGTTTATACCGCTCTCTGTCAATCGATTATCCTGTACTGTATTTTTGTCTGGGGTAGTGCAGGTAAAAGCTATTTAATACAAGTGGAGAGATCTCAGAGAGCCCTGATTAAAGTACCTAATGCTTAACAAACTCTTCCGTTTCCCCACCGACACTCTTTATGAGGAATTTAAAGTATTACGTGTCCGCCATCTGGTTGTACTTCGTGCAACAGTTAAGACTCATCCATACTAATATTATTAATGTGAAAGTAACTCTGTCTGTCTGTCTGTCTGTCTGTCTGTCTGTTTGTTACGCTTTCACGCCCAAACCGCTGAACAGATTAAGCTGAAATTTATAGGGCATAGTTAAAGGTTGTATCCCAGGGAAGGACATAGGCTACTTTTTATCCCGAAAAAATGAAAAAATCCCGAGGGACCGCGGGTCACACCGCGGGAGCGCAGCTAGTAAAAATATAATTAATAATAATAATAATAATTAAACGAACAGATTTAATATAATATAATAATTTTAATAATGCTGGACATTTCACACAGCATCATCTGGCCCCAAACTAAGCAAAGCTTGTACTGTGGGAACCAGATAACTGATATATTATACTACTTATATACTTTTTTTTGTTTGTAAATAAATACATATTATACATAGATACACCCAGACCCGAGACAAATATCTGTAGGTCATACAAACATTTGTCCCGCGGCGGGGATCGAACCCGCAACCTCTCGCGTCGCAGGCGGACCTTCGCCAACTGCGCCACAGAGGTCGTTAGAGAGTCGAGATTATCAAGACATAATTGAAAGACGCTCTTATAGGATCCCTATCCCGAAAACTCAATCCGAAATAGCCAGGTGTAGTCCCAGTTTTTCACTTCTAAACACTTAGGTATAGCAAGGTTTGTAAAAAATGTGACATCAAAGACTGTACTACCTTTATCTGTAAAAAAAAACAGTTAAGGAATGGCTTCTTTCTCTTTCATACAGTGATGTAGAAGACTTAGTTAATTGATTAGATCCCCTGCGCACATAAACACACACACAAACCTCATAAACACTCCACACACACATATACACACACATACGTACACACACACACACACACACTCCAGCCAAGATTATAATAATATGAACCTTTCACTTTTGTATATTTATAGTATTATTTTCGTGCATTCTTAGTGCCAAACTGTTTTGATATTAAATATAATTAGTTTGTTTAAGTTCTAATGTTATCGTTAATATTCGTGCTCCTGAGACCTAAGATTTAGACCCTGACATTACCTATTACTTTTGACTTAATCTAATCTATAATATAAAAATGAATTTACAAAATGTGTTGGTAAGCGCATAACTCAACAACGCCTGGACCGATTTCATTAAATTTTTTTTTGTTGTGTTCGTTATTGTCAGGAGAAGGTTCTTATGACAGAAAAAAATCTATATATTAATCATGGAGGGCGTGAAATAAGGGTTGAAAGTTTGTATGGGGAGTTGGTAGTTCCAGTTAAATGCAATAGATGGCGTTGCTAATAAGTATGTTATTTCGCTGACGAAGTCGCGGGTACCAGCTAGTCTATTATATAAAAATGAATCGCAAAATGTGTTGGTAAGCGCATAACTCAACAACGCCTGGACCGATTTCATTAATTTTTTTTTTGTTGTGTTTGTTATTGTCAGGAGAAGGTTCTTATGACAGAAAAAATCTATATATTAATCATGGAGGGCGTGAAATAAGGGTTGAAAGTTTGTATGGGGAGTTGGTAGTTCCAGTTAAATGCAATAGATGGCGTTGCTAATAAGTATGTTATTTCGCTGACGAAGTCGCGGGTACCAGCTAGTTTAATATAAAATAATAAAATTATATAATTTTTTATAATTACCAAATTGACATTGCAGTGCCCAACAGGGTGTATGTACCTCACCCTCTAAGCCTACCTAGACCTAAGCTGCACCTATGTACATACAAGCAATGAGTAAATGAATATGACTATGATAAAGATACGGAATTACAGACCTCCAAGTCTAGTTAATGCCTCGCCGTTAACTGTAATATTGTTTTTGTTAATCACTTTATGTATTGTTTATTAAAAAAATACTAATTTATTTACAGAAACTAAGCTACTACACATTTACATATATTTACAAAATACAACAGGATTAGTCAAGCTATCTAAGGATCGTTAGAAACGATCTATAGATAGATCAACTGATCCAGGTCACTGTCAGCCGGAAGCGTGCCCAAAACACTGGCGGCATTACCACACTGGATGGCAATGCTGATCCTTTGAGCCAAAAATGAATTTGAACCATTTGGGGTTGAGACCCTAGGGCCGTGGGGTTCTGGAGCCCTTCGGGTTTTCAAAATTCTTTCAGGGCGGCTGGTCGAAGCGACGCGTGATCCTAGAGCTGGCACATTTTTGTTTATTTATATTGATATCTAATGTTCTCTCATTTGGCAATAAAAATATTTCTATTTCTATTACTTATTATTTCTATTTCTTTTTTTATTTCTAATAAATAGTAGTGACCTTAGAATAATTTTAATTGTATTGAGGTTTGAAATGACAAGATCCATTAGGTATGTAAGTATTTTATACCTGTAGTAATACTTAAACGCCATTTATTTGATACCATTCTGGCATAATGATAAATGAAATGTGACTTATTTGAGCGTCAACAGTGAATTTGCAGGTTTCTTTCTGATATTAATCCATTTGATTTCCATATCGATGTACCCGCTCCCCATCAATTCGTTGTCCTCTGTGCGAGTCGTGTTGAGGTAGATGCGCCCCTTCTTGAACGGGAAGTTGCGAGGTATGTGTTGCACAGGTATCGTCATGTTGTACATATTGTATGCTCCCTAAAAATATATGTGTATCAGGTACTAACTAACATCATTACAGCAATGCAAATATCATTAAGCAAATTAGCGGCCTTCACACGCACAATCATTCGCGAGTGAGTGATTGAGGGTATAGCCTGTACACGCAATCGCGAGTGATAATTTCGATGCTTCGCGCGCGTTTACTCGTGTTTGCGATTAGTTCTTGTCAGAACGCAATAGTGCGTTAAAGCCTGTAGGTACGCGCAATCTCCACTGATATTTTTTTTGAAGCTTGAAGCTACGCGTTCTTTCGCGCGCGATTGGCTGTATCACTCGTGATAGATTGTGCGTGTGAAGGCTGCTAATGTCATAAAAGCACACAGAACCTTCTACGAAATAATTACGTTTAAAAAACTAAAATCAATTTTGGTCTGGGTAGAAAATTACAAGTGTAACATTTAGTAGTAGATAATTAGGTTTTAGTATTGAGTTTTACGGGAAAAGGGCCTAACCAACCCATATAAAATATGAAAGGCCTAGTTTCAGATCCCTTAAATGTCAATGAACCTGAATCAGGTTCGTCACGCTGGCGCTCATCTGTAATGTGACCGAGATGATTCAGGGGGGTTATTCGCGTTCGTTTTTTAATTCGTTCGATGAATATTCGGATGCTTCTTACTACGAGCTACATTGTATTCAGTCGATAAGATCAAGGTTAAAACACAGTCCTAACTTAGGACCAAATATTCCAAACCGAAAAATTGGCCCTTAAAGTCGGAAATCGTAGTAAGAAACATCCGAATATTCATCAAACGAACGAAAATAGGAGAACGCGAATATTCTCGATTTAGGTTTAAAGACATTTATTTCTCATACAAACAATAATAGTTCTTTTATAATGAGATTAAGATTAGCTTAACATTAATTTAAGTGTAGGTATTTATCCCACTCTGGAGCTGTCACTTCTGTAGGTAGGTATAGAAAGTCACTTGAAACATGTTGTACAAACGTGTGTTTTTAGTTTAGATTTAAATATGTTTATACTTTCGCATTCTTTTATGTCGTTGGGTAATAGATTGTAAAATTGGACCCCCTCACATACTATCGTCTTCAGTCCGTAGTTTGTTCGTGCATTTACCAATTGTAATTTATATTTATTCCTTAGATTGTATTTGTTTTCCTTTTTAGTTAGTTGTATGTTCGACTGTATAGATTTATCAGTGATGTTTTTGATGAGTACGCAGGTGGAGTATACATAAAGCTGTCGAAGATTTAATAGTTTTGTTTTAGAATATAATTGTTTAGTTGGTGTTAGATAGTGATAGCCGTGTAATACTTTTATAAGTTTGTTTTGTGTTCTTTGTAACCGACAAAGGAGCGTTGCGGCGGCAGATCCCCATATTTCTATTAGGTAGTCAAGGTGTGATTTTGCTAACGAGTTGTAGATAATTGTACGTACTTTAGGTGGTATACAATACGCTATTTTGCGCAAGGCTCCGAGTAATGACGTTAGTTTTGAGTTCACATGATTAATATGCAAATTCCACGTTAATTTGTCATCCATCCAGAGGCCGAGATATTTTTCATGTGTTGAGCGTTGTATTATTTCGTTATTTAGGGTAAGAGGGGTAAAATCGGGTATTGGTTTGTTTTTTGCAGCGAAAATCATGAAGGACGTTTTGGTAGTATTTATTGTCAAGAGATTATATTTTAGCCATTCATTTAATTTGTTGAGATCGCTTTGAGCATCGGATATTATTTCATTGATTGACTTGTCAAAGTAGAAAAGGATTTAATTTAGGATTTAACAATTTATTACATACTAAATCTGTAAAAATAGGTTTGCAACTATAGTTAGTATAGTTCATTACAATTGCAACGACATATAGTTTACAATAGTAAAAAAATATTATGTTTTATGTTCCTATGTATTTCGATTAAAACTCCTTCATGAAAATTATTAATTGTTAAAATAAATCGAATCAGTGACGCATTTAGGACATCATTTATTAATCAAAATTGGCAACGTCAAAAGTAAAATAAGGGCGTGGAAAGACTATAAGTAGTTGCAATTATGCACCTCCACGTCAAAATCACGTTATTTTTAACTTACCGGAGCGTAAGGGCAAGGCTGGCTTTTGAGCTCCTGTCGCAGCGAGGAGCCGAAGATCTGATCTTTTTGTACCAAATCACAGAACCCAAAGTGCATCTCCACGAAGCTTCTTTTGTACACGTTCGTCAGAAACTCGTAAAAGTAGAAGTTGAACTAAAAATATAAGTACCTACCTACATATGTGTATATTCAAAAAAAAAACGTCCGCGCAAACCAATCTCCACCGCTATCCTATATCAATACAAAATGCCTCACGTTTTTAGGCTTCCGTACCTCAAAAAGAAAAAACTGAACCCTTATGTCTGTCTGTCTGTCTGTCTGTCCGTCCATCCGTCCGTCCGTCCGTCTGTCCGTCCGTTCGTCGGTCCGTCGGTCAGTCGATACGGTCCCTTTAAGTTGTGAAAAAATCAGACTTCTAAGTTAACGCAGCCAAAAAAAAGATACGACCGTGTATGCCTCAAAAGAAAAGTAGTGCATAAAACGTGTATTTCATAGGGTACCTACTTCTCGTTGACCTAGAACTATGAAATTTGGCAAGTAGTATCGTCCTAGACTACAAGTACAGGAAAAAAATCTAAAAATTGTATATTTTTAGTTATATCACAAAAAAAACAGGACCTAATGCAAGGAATTGGGGTCGAAATTTTGATGTGAGACCGTGTCATGTGGGGTATCGTATGAAAGGGCTTCATTAGCACAAGCCTATAAAGATTTTGATTAAAGTATGATATATAGTTTTCGATTTGTGAAGAAAAATAAAAAAATAAAATCCCTTCTCATGTATCACTTTGGTGTATGTACCTACATACACCAAAGTGATACATGAGTAGTGAGATGATACACGAACTACAGTACCTAACTTACCTAAGTTAGGTACTGTATTATAGACCTACGTAGTCCTTTGTACGGAACCCTCGGTGGGCGAGTGTGACTCGCACTTTTCCGGTTTATTTAATCTAAGATGGGTACTTTATTAGTTGAAATCCATCCAGGCTCGGAGCGAGCCAAAGGAAGTCGCATACATAGGTATGTATGCCACAAAACTTTTGGTATAGGTAGGTATACCTACCTACACTTTTATTTTTAGTTTATGTACAGTTTTATCTTACATACCTACATCTTTTCTGCTTGTTTAAAAAAGTAGGTTACAACTTGTTTGTTTGTGAATTTGAGGTTCGACATCGTCAAAGGATCGAGTGACTTTATCTGAGAGAATGCCTGCCTTGAGGATTCAATCGTATTTGTTTCGTTGAACCTTGGTTACTTACTGTGACATTGTTACCAAAGGGTTTAAGAATTTGAACATTGAGTCCAACGTAGTAAAAGGGATCGCTTCGTCCATACCGCCGCGACGTCAGGTTGAGAAATGATATATATTTTGTGTTGTAATATATCACTCGAGGATGCTCCGTACTCATGTACTGTACCTGCAATATTAGGTTGAGCAACATTTGGTTTACATAAATGGGGAAACGAGATAAAAGAATTGGATAATAATTTGTACGTAGATAAGTATGTTAGTCTGTAAGGTATTTATAAATAAATAAATAATTCTGGACATGTCACACAGCATCATCTAGCCCCAAACTAAACAAAGCTACTACGGGAACAGATAAATGCAACGAGAGTTTTGTTGAGCGCCCTCTGTGTGGAGGTAAATCGATCTGCATTAAAAAAAAAAATTCAAAAAAATACTTTTTGGATGCTATATCCGATAAAAAACAAATTCTTACTCCAAAATAACTATGGGTCCAATGTTGCTGGAAAATTTAAAAATCCTACTTTTGCAAAGCATCTAAAAATGCAAAAAAATATTTTTCTCAATACATTTAGTATGAAAACTAAATTTTAGGTTTTTTTTTGTTTTACAGAAAAGAAAAAAATATTTTTTATTTATTTAGTGTAATTGCGCCCAGTTAACATTTCGCGATTTTTCTTCATTCAGGCTTAAAACAGTTAAAAATGCAAAGTAGGTACTCATAATTATGTTGTGTGAAAAAAGAAAAAAATACTTTAATTATGATAATACCATAATTAGACAGTGTATTGTTAAGTTTATTCAAAAATATCTTAAAATGCTGATTCTGTTTGTTTTGATTAGTTTAGTAAAAAATCGCAAGCTAAGGTTTTAGTCTGGCAATTCAATTTTCTTCTAGTAAGTCTATTTTTGCATTAAGAGTCTTCTGTTTTAGATGGGCGGTATTAACACATAGTTTTTAATAGCGCCCAAAAGAGCGTAATTTTAAAAGTACAATAAACGTGAGACTGAAATACCAAAATATTTTTTAAGCGTCATTTTATGATTCATAGAATAAAAACATATTTGTATAGAATGTAGTTTCTTTCATATTACTGTAAATAACGAAATTATTTCAAATTGAAGTTAGATGGGCGTTAATCATTACTACTACAAATATAAATTAAAATATAAATTAAAAAAAACTTAAAATATAAATCGTTACTACTACAAAGAAATAGACAGTTATTTGAGCAACATTTAAAACTAAAGAAAAAAAAAAAACAAAAAAAAAAATAATTGAGTAAGTAATTATAAAACGGTCCTTCTCAAGCACTTACTTTTGTATGCTTTCCTCTGTGATAACTAGACTCTTAAGAGACTAGGAGGAACATGAAAGCCTACTAAGATACTTGCACCCACACACACACACACACACACACACACACACACACACACACACACCAAACTACTTTTGTATGCTTTCCTCTGTGATAACTAGACTCTTACGAGACTAGGAGGAACATGAAAGCTTACTCAAGATACATGTGTACACACACATACACACACACACACACACACACATACACACACACACATACACACACTCACCATACACACCTTCACTTCCCCTTTTCTTTTGCACAGTCATACGCTCGCAAACCTGGTTGATATTATTATTATTGTTTTACACTTTTATGTTGTTATAATAAATTTTATATACTTATTTTTTTGTCTTCGGTAGTTACCTATATATATTTTTAATATCTCTGTATCTTTTATCATACCTACAAAGTCTTAATTAATAGGTTAGGTATTGCCACAATGCTGTTTATTGTACCTAGTTGTGTAAACCTGCTTCTGACTACTTCTTATGGTTCGACAAACACCTTAGTTCGAACACGGGGCTTGACTGAAAACCAGCACTACGCACAATGTGCGTAGACTAGCGCTGAGTTTAGTCCCATTGCCGACCATTTTCATTCACTAGTTATTTTTATTAACTTTGTATTACCTATGTGTGCTCTTTCTTGGCAATAAATGTATTTGTATTTGTATTTGTATTTTGTATTTGTAATCACCAACTGAAACTTATAGGGTGCTTATAGGTTAATAAATAATAAAAGAAAGTGGATGCTATATTTTTTTCTTTAGCCCACTACTAGGTAATAAGAATAAGAATTAATAGGTATGTATTATAATAATGTAAGACTAAGTTTCTTGATCACCACGTGCGTTGTTGCTATAGTTAGATAACTACATCGTATTGTGGATTCCTTCCCTCAGGAGCTACTTACTTACCCTCTCAGCACGAACAGTCACGAATATTGTCAATATAAATAGAATAAGCCTGAACATTTCGTAGGTCCTCAGCGTTATGCATTAAAAACGTTAGTATTTGTATTATTTGATTAGGATACTTAATGTAGGTAATTAGGGGTACATATACCTACTCGTATCTAAATAGGTTATTATGCTAAGTACCTATTATATTTTCGTTATCAAAAAAATTAAAAAATTTATCGGAACTAAAAAATAGTCTAAACATAATGCAATATGTTAAATAATTATTTTGATTATGATTAGGTTCCTAACTACCTATGATATTGTGAGAACCTTCTAGTAAAGATTTTTTCACAAAAACAACTGAAAAAAGACACTGAACCTTGAAAGCTTGAACATAAGGGTTATGTTTGTCTGGGGAAAACACACTTTGGAAGAGAGACGACAAATATTGAAAAAAAAAAATTTGGTCGGATAACCATTGTTCATGTTTCATCCGAGCTAATTAGGTTCTTAAGCTATCTACTGGGGTTCAATTTGGTACACTATTACTACTTATCGCTTTTTCCATTTTCACCTAAATTACTGACTTTGTGCACTCAATGAGTTTTTCAACCCGAAATTATAGGTAACTATTATTACTTCAACTGTTTTATTGACTGTACCTAATTGTAAATAGGTAATGTCAAAATTTATCTGTCATGAAATCGTCAATATTATAATAACATTTATTAATCAATAATTGTTTCAATTTACTCCTAAACATATCGTCGCCAAGATCTTTCAATGATTTAGGTATTTTATTATAAATTGCACGTGACATATAGACTACACTTTTTTGTAGGAAAGTAGTCTTACTATTAGGCATTTGGAGTTTACTGTTATCACGTCTGTTTCGCACAACAATATCAGCCATGCGTGGGAAAAGATAGAGATTCCGCCTTCACCGTTCTTTTACAGGGACTTCAGACGCACAGCTGATTATCATCCTCATCTGGTTGATATTCCACGTATTAGAACTAAGCGCTTCGAAAGTTCTTTTATTATGCGCACTGCAAAAATTTGGAATCAGCTTCCAGCGTCTGTATTTCCGCTGAGCTACGACCCTATTGTTTTTAAGAAGAGAGTTAATAGGCACCTTCTGGGTAGGCTCGCTCCATCGTAAACCTCACTCTTGCCTGTGTAAGTCTGAGGTCAAGAGCCGACCCATTCATCATAAAAAAAAAAAGATGTTTTCTGGCGAAAAGTGCCATTTCAAATATATATAACGAGGGAAGCGTTAGAATTTTGTGCTCAATGAATAAAGACCTGCAACTGTCGGTAACGTGCAAGTTAAAAATCGAACGAATACATCTTTTTTGTTTTTTGAAGATTAAGTCTTTCTTAGTGGAGTTAGCCCAAAATATAATACCGAACCTTAGGATAGACTCTACTGTTCCATAGTAAGCTGTAAGGAGAGTTTCCGTATTAACGATGGAGGATAATTTATAGAGTGCGTAGGTAGAGCTACTAACTCTCTTACATAAAAAATCAATGTGGGTTTTCCAATTTAATTGACGGTCAATTTGAATACCAAGAAATTAAGCTACCATTAAGCAAAAGTAAGTATATAAGTAGTTTATCAGTCACCTAGTACCCATAATACAAGCTCTGCTTACTTTGGGGCTAGATGATGCTGTGTGAAAAAGTCTAGCGTTATTTATTTATTTATTTAAGTACTTTAAAAATCAAATAAGTCTTATCATCAAACAGCATAATGTCACTTACTTAACTTAATTGTATTCTTAACCGACTTCAAAAAAAGAAGGAGGTTCTATGTTCGGTTGTATGTATGTTTTTTTTTTTAATGTATGTACAGCGATATTTCCGTCAATTGTGGACCGATTTCCAAATTTTTTTTTTGTTTGAAAGGGTATACTCTCGAGGTGGTCCCATATAAATTTTATTCCTGAGGGATTAATAGTTTTCCCGTAAAACTAAAAAAATCACTGATCTTTAAGAAAATTGTGGACCGATTTCCAAAATTTTTTTTTGTTATAAAGAGGTATACTCTCGAGGTGGCGCCATATATTTTTTTTTCCTGAGGGATTCACAGTTTTCCCGTAACATTCAAAAAACCTCATTCTCACTACACAACACCTGACTCACAATCTGAGTCAAACATTAAATAGTTTGAAAAGGTATATTACACCCGAGGTGGTCCAAAATATTTTTTTTCCTGAGGGATTGATAGTTTTCCCCCTTGCTGAATTCCGGTGTGTCCTTTAGTAGGCCTGCCCATGACTTCTCTTATCCTTTCCTACTTAAGCTACGATAAGCAGGGTCTTAATGTAGCTTACCATATTATTTACACTTACACTTTTATTTACACAGTATTTATTTACTTAAGTACACTAAAAAGTGTAAAATAAAAATTTTTGAAAAAAAAAATTGAACCGACTTCACAGAACACAAACAGACGAACCGTCTACACACTAAAAAGAGAAAAATAAGAATATAATTTGAAGTCGGTGCCAAGTGAATACGATTAGGTACCTATAAAAATAAGAAATCGAGCGATAGCGTATCACGATACAGTTTTGCACCCAAGTTCTTTTGAATTTCTTAGATGTAAATGAATAGTTGGCACCGACTTCAAATTATATTCTTATTTTTCTCTTTTTAGTGTGTAGACGGTTCGTCTGTTTGTGTTCTGTGAAGTCGGTTCAATTTTTTTTTTCAAAAATTTTTATACAAAAGAAGGTATAATACGCACAATCGTTCTTTAGCTCTCTGTAGTAGCTGCACAGAACCCATTTTTGATGACGCCTAAAATCATGCTATCTCGCTTACTCTACCAAACCTGCGCAATCGTCTCTTGCACCTAACTTTAGAGAGCTAAAGATCCTTTGTGCTCAGTATAGTTTCTTTTTATAGGGTTTTTCATTTCAGCCTTGTTGGTCGAATGGGGCTGTGCCTCGACTTTCAATCCGAAGGTCGTGGGTTCGAATCCCGGCCGTGCATCAATGGATTTTACGTTTCAAAAAATTTTTTTGCGCTTTAACACTAGCTCATAACGGTTTTTTGAAAATGGATAGGTACTTACTTAGGTACCCAGCAGCCCACCAAATTTTTTAACATCATTGACCTAGTTTCTTTTGTTCTAAGAACCGCAGTACAGGTGATGTAATGTTAATAAATTCAATAAATTCAATTTCAATTCAATTTATTCATTTACAATTTCACAATTGTGTCTGAAAGTTAAAAGTATAGGTATCATGCACCCTGGTGAATTAACTCAAGCCTTACTACCTGGCTTTACCTACATGCTTTTAAAATAGGTACTTAAATAAAATAAAAAAATAAGTAATAAATTATATTTTTAACTTCTTCTATCTACCGGGATTTTCCCGGACTGCTGGTAAATTGCTGTATTTCCCCGATCTATAAAGCCGGCCCTAAGAATACTCCCGACAACTATAGACCCATAGCTTTGCTAAGTGAATTTAGGTATCAATTTTTGCCAATTTAATTAATGACATGTAACTATTAACGTTATCAATAAAAAATCTGAATCTGAATTACTTGAGTAAATAGTTAGTAATCGGCTAGTTCCTTTTCTGGAAAAACATAATACCTATTCTGTCTGATCGTCAATTCACGCTCTTAGCTGATCTAGTATCTTCTTATGTTGAGAAGGGCGATCGTTGTGTAGGAGTATTTCTCGATCTGGCTAAAGCCTTCGACACCGTCTCGGTTGATCTTCTCTTGAAGAAGCTAAAAATTCCGGAATTAGTCGCATTACTTCCCAACCGTAGACAGTGTGTAAAGTTTGACAACAACCTTAGTACGCAGCTTCCAATAGATTTTGGAGTTCCTCAGGGTAGCATTTTAGGGCCAACACTTTTTACGCTTTATTTGAATAATCTTCTTCAGTTATCTTTAAAAAATGCAGAACTCATTGTATATGCGGATGATACTGCTATCTTGTTCCATGAGCCTTCGTGGGATCAAGTGAAAAGTTCGGCAGAGGCTGGGCTATCTGAACTGGGCAAGTTCTTAGACAGCAACCTTCTGACACTCAATGTAAAGAAGACTAAGTTCATTGCATTTTCTAAAACAATAGTATCAAGTGCTCAAAGAGATATGATTCTTAAAATTCTCTCCTACTCAGGGGACCCTATCTGCTCAAGCAATGTTACTTGTAGCTATATTGAACGAACAGAAACTCTTAAATACCTTGGTATACCATTTGATGAAAACCTTTCGATCTTGCTGGGCGGGTAAGGAGACTCATTTTCATAAAAAATAAAGCTTAGAAGCTGTACGCCTACTGACATCCTTAAGTTGGTTTATACCGCTCTCTGTCAATCGATTATCCAGTACTGTATTTTTGTCTGGGGTAGTGCAGGTAAAAGCTATTTAATACAAGTGGAGAGATCTCAGAGAGCCCTGATTAAAGTAATGCTTAACAAACTCTTCCGTTTCCCCACCGACACTCTTTATGAGGAATTTAAAGTATTACGTGTCCGCCATCTGGTTGTACTTCGTGCAACAGTTAAGACTCATCCATACTAATATTATTAATGTGAAAGTAACTCTGTCTGTCTGTCTGTCTGTCTGTCTGTCTGTTTGTTACGCTTTCACGCCCAAACCGTTGAACAGATTAAGCTGAAATTTATAGGGCATAGTTAAAGGTTGTATCCCAGGGAAGGACATAGGCTACTTTTTATCCCGAAAAAATGAAAAAATCCCGAGGGACCGCGGGTCACACCGCGGGAGCGCAGCTAGTAAAAATATAATTAATAATAATAATAATAATTAAACGAACAGATTTAATATAATATAATAATTTTAATAATGCTGGACATTTCACACAGCATCATCTGGCCCCAAACTAAGCAAAGCTTGTACTGTGGGAACCAGATAACTGATATATTATACTACTTATATACTTTTTTTTGTTTGTAAATAAATACATATTATACATAGATACACCCAGACCCGAGACAAATATCTGTAGGTCATACAAACATTTGTCCCGCGGCGGGGATCGAACCCGCAACCTCTCGCGTCGCAGGCGGACCTTCGCCAACTGCGCCACAGAGGTCGTTAGAGAGTCGAGATTATCAAGACATAATTGAAAGACGCTCTTATAGGATCCCTATCCCGAAAACTCAATCCGAAATAGCCAGGTGTAGTCCCAGTTTTTCACTTCTAAACACTTAGGTATAGCAAGGTTTGTAAAAAATGTGACATCAAAGACTGTACTACCTTTATCTGTAAAAAAAAACAGTTAAGGAATGGCTTCTTTCTCTTTCATACAGTGATGTAGAAGACTTAGTTAATTGATTAGATCCCCTGCGCACATAAACACACACACAAACCTCATAAACACTCCACACACACATATACACACACATACGTACACACACACACACACACACTCCAGCCAAGATTATAATAATATGAACCTTTCACTTTTGTATATTTATAGTATTATTTTCGTGCATTCTTAGTGCCAAACTGTTTTGATATTAAATATAATTAGTTTGTTTAAGTTCTAATGTTATCGTAAATATTCGTGCTCCTGAGACCTAAAATTTAGACCCTGACATTACCTATTACTTTTGACTTAATCTAATCTATAATATAAAAATGAATTTACAAAATGTGTTGGTAAGCGCATAACTCAACAACGCCTGGACCGATTTCATTAAATTTTTTTTTGTTGTGTTCGTTATTGTCAGGAGAAGGTTCTTATGACAGAAAAAAATCTATATATTAATCATGGAGGGCGTGAAATAAGGGTTGAAAGTTTGTATGGGGAGTTGGTAGTTCCAGTTAAATGCAATAGATGGCGTTGCTAATAAGTATGTTATTTCGCTGACGAAGTCGCGGGTACCAGCTAGTCTATTATATAAAAATGAATCGCAAAATGTGTTGGTAAGCGCATAACTCAACAACGCCTGGACCGATTTCATTAATTTTTTTTTTGTTGTGTTTGTTATTGTCAGGAGAAGGTTCTTATGACAGAAAAAATCTATATATTAATCATGGAGGGCGTGAAATAAGGGTTGAAAGTTTGTATGGGGAGTTGGTAGTTCCAGTTAAATGCAATAGATGGCGTTGCTAATAAGTATGTTATTTCGCTGACGAAGTCGCGGGTACCAGCTAGTTTAATATAAAATAATAAAATTATATAATTTTTTATAATTACCAAATTGACATTGCAGTGCCCAACAGGGTGTATGTACCTCACCCTCTCAGCCTACCTAGACCTAAGCTGCACCTATGTACATACAAGCAATGAGTAAATGAATATGACTATGATAAAGATACGGAATTACAGACCTCCAAGTCTAGTTAATGCCTCGCCGTTAACTGTAATATTGTTTTTGTTAATCACTTTATGTATTGTTTATTAAAAAAATACTAATTTATTTACAGAAACTAAGCTACTACACATTTACATATATTTACAAAATACAACAGGATTAGTCAAGCTATCTAAGGATCGTTAGAAACGATCTATAGATAGCTCAACTGATCCAGGTCACTGTCAGCCGGAAGCGTGCCCAAAACACTGGCGGCATTACCACACTGGATGGCAATGCTGATCCTTTGAGCCAAAAATGAATTTGAACCATTTGGGGTTGAGACCCTAGGGCCGTGGGGTTCTGGAGCCCTTCGGGTTTTCAAAATTCTTTCAGGGCGTCTGGTCGAAGCGACGCGTGATCCTAGAGCTGGCACATTTTTGTTTATTTATATTGATATCTAATGTTCTCTCATTTGGCAATAAAAATATTTCTATTTCTATTACTTATTATTTCTATTTCTTTTTTTATTTCTAATAAATAGTAGTGACCTTAGAATAATTTTAATTGTATTGAGGTTTGAAATGACAAGATCCATTAGGTATGTAAGTATTTTATACCTGTAGTAATACTTAAACGCCATTTATTTGATACCATTCTGGCATAATGATAAATGAAATGTGACTTATTTGAGCGTCAACAGTGAATTTGCAGGTTTCTTTCTGATATTAATCCATTTGATTTCCATATCGATGTACCCGCTCCCCATCAATTCGTTGTCCTCTGTGCGAGTCGTGTTGAGGTAGATGCGCCCCTTCTTGAACGGGAAGTTGCGAGGTATGTGTTGCACAGGTATCGTCATGTTGTACATATTGTATGCTCCCTAAAAATATATGTGTATCAGGTACTAACTAACATCATTACAGCAATGCAAATATCATTAAGCAAATTAGCGGCCTTCACACGCACAATCATTCGCGAGTGAGTGATTGAGGGTATAGCCTGTACACGCAATCGCGAGTGATAATTTCGATGCTTCGCGCGCGTTTACTCGTGTTTGCGATTAGTTCTTGTCAAAACGCAATAGTGCGTTAAAGCCTGTAGGTACGCGCAATCTCCACTGATATTTTTTTTGAAGCTTGAAGCTACGCGTTCTTTCGCGCGCGATTGGCTGTATCACTCGTGATAGATTGTGCGTGTGAAGGCTGCTAATGTCATAAAAGCACACAGAACCTTCTACGAAATAATTACGTTTAAAAAACTAAAATCAATTTTGGTCTGGGTAGAAAATTACAAGTGTAACATTTAGTAGTAGATAATTAGGTTTTAGTATTGAGTTTTACGGGAAAAGGGCCTAACCAACCCATATAAAATATGAAAGGCCTAGTTTCAGATCCCTTAAATGTCAATGAACCTGAATCAGGTTCGTCACGCTGGCGCTCATCTGTAATGTGACCGAGATGATTCAGGGGGGTTATTCGCGTTCGTTTTTTAATTCGTTCGATGAATATTCGGATGCTTCTTACTACGAGCTACATTGTATTCAGTCGATAAGATCAAGGTTAAAACACGTCCTAACCTAGGACCAAAATATATTCCAAACCGAAAAATTGGCCCTTAAAGTCGGAAATCGTAGTAAGAAACATCCGAATATTCATCAAACGAACGAAAATAGGAGAACGCGAATATTCTCGATTTAATTTAGGATTTAACAATTTATTACATACTAAATCTGTAAAAATAGGTTTGCAACTATAGTTAGTATAGTTCATTACAATTGCAACGACATATAGTTTACAATAGTAAAAAAATATTATGTTTTATGTTCCTATGTATTTCGATTAAAACTCCTTCATGAAAATTATTAATTGTTAAAATAAATCGAATCAGTGACGCATTTAGGACATCATTTATTAATCAAAATTGGCAACGTCAAAAGTAAAATAAGGGCGTGGAAAGACTATAAGTAGTTGCAATTATGCACCTCCACGTCAAAATCACGTTATTTTTAACTTACCGGAGCGTAAGGGCAAGGCTGGCTTTTGAGCTCCTGTCGCAGCGAGGAGCCGAAGATCTGATCTTTTTGTACCAAATCACAGAACCCAAAGTGCATCTCCACGAAGCTTCTTTTGTACACGTTCGTCAGAAACTCGTAAAAGTAGAAGTTGAACTAAAAATATAAGTACCTACCTACATATGTGTATATTCAAAAAAAAAACGTCCGCGCAAACCAATCTCCACCGCTATCCTATATCAATACAAAATGCCTCACGTTTTTAGGCTTCCGTACCTCAAAAAGAAAAAACTGAACCCTTATGTCTGTCTGTCTGTCTGTCTGTCCGTCCATCCGTCCGTCCGTCCGTCTGTCCGTCCGTTCGTCGGTCCGTCGGTCAGTCGATACGGTCCCTTTAAGTTGTGAAAAAATCAGACTTCTAAGTTAACGCAGCCAAAAAAAAGATACGACCGTGTATGCCTCAAAAGAAAAGTAGTGCATAAAACGTGTATTTCATAGGGTACCTACTTCTCGTTGACCTAGAACTATGAAATTTGGCAAGTAGTATCGTCCTAGACTACAAGTACAGGAAAAAAATCTAAAAATTGTATATTTTTAGTTATATCACAAAAAAAACAGGACCTAATGCAAGGAATTGGGGTCGAAATTTTGATGTGAGACCGTGTCATGTGGGGTATCGTATGAAAGGGCTTCATTAGCACAAGCCTATAAAGATTTTGATTAAAGTATGATATATAGTTTTCGATTTGTGAAGAAAAATAAAAAAATAAAATCCCTTCTCATGTATCACTTTGGTGTATGTACCTACATACACCAAAGTGATACATGAGTAGTGAGATGATACACGAACTACAGTACCTAACTTACCTAAGTTAGGTACTGTATTATAGACCTACGTAGTCCTTTGTACGGAACCCTCGGTGGGCGAGTGTGACTCGCACTTTTCCGGTTTATTTAATCTAAGATGGGTACTTTATTAGTTGAAATCCATCCAGGCTCGGAGCGAGCCAAAGGAAGTCGCATACATAGGTATGTATGCCACAAAACTTTTGGTATAGGTAGGTATACCTACCTACACTTTTATTTTTAGTTTATGTACAGTTTTATCTTACATACCTACATCTTTTCTGCTTGTTTAAAAAAGTAGGTTACAACTTGTTTGTTTGTGAATTTGAGGTTCGACATCGTCAAAGGATCGAGTGACTTTATCTGAGAGAATGCCTGCCTTGAGGATTCAATCGTATTTGTTTCGTTGAACCTTGGTTACTTACTGTGACATTGTTACCAAAGGGTTTAAGAATTTGAACATTGAGTCCAACGTAGTAAAAGGGATCGCTTCGTCCATACCGCCGCGACGTCAGGTTGAGAAATGATATATATTTTGTGTTGTAATATATCACTCGAGGATGCTCCGTACTCATGTACTGTACCTGCAATATTAGGTTGAGCAACATTTGGTTTACATAAATGGGGAAACGAGATAAAAGAATTGGATAATAATTTGTACGTAGATAAGTATGTTAGTCTGTAAGGTATTTATATTTATAAATAAAAAAATAATGCTGGACATGTCACACAGCATCATCTAGCCTCAAACTAAACAAAGCTACTACGGGAACAGATAAATGCAACGAGAGTTTTGTTGAGCGCCCTCTGTGTGGAGGTAAATCGATCTGCATTAAAAAAAAAAATTCAAAAAAATACTTTTTGGATGCTATATCCGATAAAAAACAAATTCTTACTCCAAAATAACTATGGGTCCAATGTTGCTGGAAAATTTAAAAATCCTACTTTTGCAAAGCATCTAAAAATGCAAAAAAATATTTTTCTCAATACATTTAGTATGAAAACTAAATTTTAGGTTTTTTTTTGTTTTACAGAAAAGAAAAAAATATTTTTTATTTATTTAGTGTAATTGCGCCCAGTTAACATTTCGCGATTTTTCTTCATTCAGGCTTAAAACAGTTAAAAATGCAAAGTAGGTACTCATAATTATGTTGTGTGAAAAAAGAAAAAAATACTTTAATTATGATAATACCATAATTAGACAGTGTATTGTTAAGTTTATTCAAAAATATCTTAAAATGCTGATTCTGTTTGTTTTGATTAGTTTAGTAAAAAATCGCAAGCTAAGGTTTTAGTCTGGCAATTCAATTTTCTTCTAGTAAGTCTATTTTTGCATTAAGAGTCTTCTGTTTTAGATGGGCGGTATTAACACATAGTTTTTAATAGCGCCCAAAAGAGCGTAATTTTAAAAGTACAATAAACGTGAGACTGAAATACCAAAATATTTTTTAAGCGTCATTTTATGATTCATAGAATAAAAACATATTTGTATAGAATGTAGTTTCTTTCATATTACTGTAAATAACGAAATTATTTCAAATTGAAGTTAGATGGGCGTTAATCATTACTACTACAAATATAAATTAAAATATAAATTAAAAAAAACTTAAAATATAAATCGTTACTACTACAAAGAAATAGACAGTTATTTGAGCAACATTTAAAACTAAAGAAAAAAAAAAAACAAAAAAAAAAATAATTGAGTAAGTAATTATAAAACGGTCCTTCTCAAGCACTTACTTTTGTATGCTTTCCTCTGTGATAACTAGACTCTTAAGAGACTAGGAGGAACATGAAAGCCTACTAAGATACTTGCACCCACACACACACACACACACACACACACACACACACACACACACACCAAACTACTTTTGTATGCTTTCCTCTGTGATAACTAGACTCTTACGAGACTAGGAGGAACATGAAAGCTTACTCAAGATACATGTGTACACACACATACACACACACACACACACACACATACACACACACACATACACACACTCACCATACACACCTTCACTTCCCCTTTTCTTTTGCACAGTCATACGCTCGCAAACCTGGTTGATATTATTATTATTGTTTTACACTTTTATGTTGTTATAATAAATTTTATATACTTATTTTTTTGTCTTCGGTAGTTACCTATATATATTTTTAATATCTCTGTATCTTTTATCATACCTACAAAGTCTTAATTAATAGGTTAGGTATTGCCACAATGCTGTTTATTGTACCTAGTTGTGTAAACCTGCTTCTGACTACTTCTTATGGTTCGACAAACACCTTAGTTCGAACACGGGGCTTGACTGAAAACCAGCACTACGCACAATGTGCGTAGACTAGCGCTGAGTTTAGTCCCATTGCCGACCATTTTCATTCACTAGTTATTTTTATTAACTTTGTATTACCTATGTGTGCTCTTTCTTGGCAATAAATGTATTTGTATTTGTATTTGTATTTTGTATTTGTAATCACCAACTGAAACTTATAGGGTGCTTATAGGTTAATAAATAATAAAAGAAAGTGGATGCTATATTTTTTTCTTTAGCCCACTACTAGGTAATAAGAATAAGAATTAATAGGTATGTATTATAATAATGTAAGACTAAGTTTCTTGATCACCACGTGCGTTGTTGCTATAGTTAGATAACTACATCGTATTGTGGATTCCTTCCCTCAGGAGCTACTTACTTACCCTCTCAGCACGAACAGTCACGAATATTGTCAATATAAATAGAATAAGCCTGAACATTTCGTAGGTCCTCAGCGTTATGCATTAAAAACGTTAGTATTTGTATTATTTGATTAGGATACTTAATGTAGGTAATTAGGGGTACATATACCTACTCGTATCTAAATAGGTTATTATGCTAAGTACCTATTATATTTTCGTTATCAAAAAAATTAAAAAATTTATCGGAACTAAAAAATAGTCTAAACATAATGCAATATGTTAAATAATTATTTTGATTATGATTAGGTTCCTAACTACCTATGATATTGTGAGAACCTTCTAGTAAAGATTTTTTCACAAAAACAACTGAAAAAAGACACTGAACCTTGAAAGCTTGAACATAAGGGTTATGTTTGTCTGGGGAAAACACACTTTGGAAGAGAGACGACAAATATTGAAAAAAAAAAATTTGGTCGGATAACCATTGTTCATGTTTCATCCGAGCTAATTAGGTTCTTAAGCTATCTACTGGGGTTCAATTTGGTACACTATTACTACTTATCGCTTTTTCCATTTTCACCTAAATTACTGACTTTGTGCACTCAATGAGTTTTTCAACCCGAAATTATAGGTAACTATTATTACTTCAACTGTTTTATTGACTGTACCTAATTGTAAATAGGTAATGTCAAAATTTATCTGTCATGAAATCGTCAATATTATAATAACATTTATTAATCAATAATTGTTTCAATTTACTCCTAAACATATCGTCGCCAAGATCTTTCAATGATTTAGGTATTTTATTATAAATTGCACGTGACATATAGACTACACTTTTTTGTAGGAAAGTAGTCTTACTATTAGGCATTTGGAGTTTACTGTTATCACGTCTGTTTCGCACAACAATATCAGCCATGCGTGGGAAAAGATAGAGATTCCGCCTTCACCGTTCTTTTACAGGGACTTCAGACGCACAGCTGATTATCATCCTCATCTGGTTGATATTCCACGTATTAGAACTAAGCGCTTCGAAAGTTCTTTTATTATGCGCACTGCAAAAATTTGGAATCAGCTTCCAGCGTCTGTATTTCCGCTGAGCTACGACCCTATTGTTTTTAAGAAGAGAGTTAATAGGCACCTTCTGGGTAGGCTCGCTCCATCGTAAACCTCACTCTTGCCTGTGTAAGTCTGAGGTCAAGAGCCGACCCATTCATCATAAAAAAAAAAAGATGTTTTCTGGCGAAAAGTGCCATTTCAAATATATATAACGAGGGAAGCGTTAGAATTTTGTGCTCAATGAATAAAGACCTGCAACTGTCGGTAACGTGCAAGTTAAAAATCGAACGAATACATCTTTTTTGTTTTTTGAAGATTAAGTCTTTCTTAGTGGAGTTAGCCCAAAATATAATACCGAACCTTAGGATAGACTCTACTGTTCCATAGTAAGCTGTAAGGAGAGTTTCCGTATTAACGATGGAGGATAATTTATAGAGTGCGTAGGTAGAGCTACTAACTCTCTTACATAAAAAATCAATGTGGGTTTTCCAATTTAATTGACGGTCAATTTGAATACCAAGAAATTAAGCTACCATTAAGCAAAAGTAAGTATATAAGTAGTTTATCAGTCACCTAGTACCCATAATACAAGCTCTGCTTACTTTGGGGCTAGATGATGCTGTGTGAAAAAGTCTAGCGTTATTTATTTATTTATTTAAGTACTTTAAAAATCAAATAAGTCTTATCATCAAACAGCATAATGTCACTTACTTAACTTAATTGTATTTTTAACCGACTTCAAAAAAAGAAGGAGGTTCTATGTTCGGCTGTATGTATGTTTTTTTTTTTAATGTATGTACAGCGATATTTCCGTCAATTGTGGACCGATTTCCAAATTTTTTTTTTGTTTGAAAGGGTATACTCTCGAGGTGGTCCCATATAAATTTTATTCCTGAGGGATTAATAGTTTTCCCGTAAAACTAAAAAAATCACTGATCTTTAAGAAAATTGTGGACCGATTTCCAAAATTTTTTTTTGTTATAAAGAGGTATACTCTCGAGGTGGCGCCATATATTTTTTTTTCCTGAGGGATTCACAGTTTTCCCGTAACATTCAAAAAACCTCATTCTCACTACACAACACCTGACTCACAATCTGAGTCAAACATTAAATAGTTTGAAAAGGTATATTACACCCGAGGTGGTCCAAAATATTTTTTTTCCTGAGGGATTGATAGTTTTCCCCCTTGCTGAACTCCGGTGTGTCCTTTAGTAGGCCTGCCCATGACTTCTCTTATCCTTTCCTACTTAAGCTACGATAAGCAGGGTCTTAATGTAGCTTACCATATTATTTACACTTACACTTTTATTTACACAGTATTTATTTACTTAAGTACACTAAAAAGTGTAAAATAAAAATTTTTGAAAAAAAAAAATTGAACCGACTTCACAGAACACAAACAGACGAACCGTCTACACACTAAAAAGAGAAAAATAAGAATATAATTTGCAGTCGGTGCCAAGTGAATACGATTAGGTAGGTACCTATAAAAATAAGAAATCGAGCGATAGCGTATCACGATACAGTTTTGCACCCAAGTTCTTTTGAATTTCTTAGATGTAAATGAATAGTTGGCACCGACTTCAAATTATATTCTTATTTTTCTCTTTTTAGTGTGTAGACGGTTCGTCTGTTTGTGTTCTGTGAAGTCGGTTCAATTTTTTTTTTCAAAAATTTTTATACAAAAGAAGGTATAATACGCACAATCGTTCTTTAGCTCTCTGTAGTAGCTGCGCAGAACCCATTTTTGATGACGCCTAAAATCATGCTATCTCGCTTACTCTACCAAACCTGCGCAATCGTCTCTTGCACCTAACTTTAGAGAGCTAAAGATCCTTTGTGCTCAGTATAGTTTCTTTTTATAGGGTTTTGCATTTCAGCCTTGTTGGTCGAATGGGGCTGTGCCTCGACTTTCAATCCGAAGGTCGTGGGTTCGAATCCCGGCCGTGCATCAATGGATTTTACGTTTCAAAAAATTTTTTTGCGCTTTAACACTAGCTCATAACGGTTTTTTGAAAATGGATAGGTACTTACTTAGGTACCCAGCAGCCCACCAAATTTTTTAACATCATTGACCTAGTTTCTTTTGTTCTAAGAACCGCAGTACAGGTGATGTAATGTTAATAAATTCAATAAATTCAATTTCAATTCAATTTATTCATTTACAATTTCACAATTGTGTCTGAAAGTTAAAAGTATAGGTATCATGCACCCTGGTGAATTAACTCAAGCCTTACTACCTGGCTTTACCTACATGCTTTTAAAATAGGTACTTAAATAAAATAAAAAAATAAGTAATAAATTATATTTTTAACTTCTTCTATCTACCGGGATTTTCCCGGACTGCTGGTAAATTGCTGTATTTCCCCGATCTATAAAGCCGGCCCTAAGAATACTCCCGACAACTATAGACCCATAGCTTTGCTAAGTGAATTTAGGTATCAATTTTTGCCAATTTAATTAATGACATGTAACTATTAACGTTATCAATAAAAAATCTGAATCTGAATTACTTGAGTAAATAGTTAGTAATCGGCTAGTTCCTTTTCTGGAAAAACATAATACCTATTCTGTCTGATCGTCAATTCACGCTCTTAGCTGATCTAGTATCTTCTTATGTTGAGAAGGGCGATCGTTGTGTAGGAGTATTTCTCGATCTGGCTAAAGCCTTCGACACCGTCTCGGTTGATCTTCTCTTGAAGAAGCTAAAAATTCCGGAATTAGTCGCATTACTTCCCAACCGTAGACAGTGTGTAAAGTTTGACAACAACCTTAGTACGCAGCTTCCAATAGATTTTGGAGTTCCTCAGGGTAGCATTTTAGGGCCAACACTTTTTACGCTTTATTTGAATAATCTTCTTCAGTTATCTTTAAAAAATGCAGAACTCATTGTATATGCGGATGATACTGCTATCTTGTTCCATGAGCCTTCGTGGGATCAAGTGAAAAGTTCGGCAGAGGCTGGGCTATCTGAACTGGGCAAGTTCTTAGACAGCAACCTTCTGACACTCAATGTAAAGAAGACTAAGTTCATTGCATTTTCTAAAACAATAGTATCAAGTGCTCAAAGAGATATGATTCTTAAAATTCTCTCCTACTCAGGGGACCCTATCTACTCAAGCAATGTTACTTGTAGCTATATTGAACGAACAGAAACTCTTAAATACCTTGGTATACCATTTGATGAAAACCTTTCGATCTTGCTGGGCGGGTAAGGAGACTCATTTTCATAAAAAAAAAAGCTTAGAAGCTGTACGCCTACTGACATCCTTAAGTTGGTTTATACCGCTCTCTGTCAATCGATTATCCAGTACTGTATTTCTGTCTGGGGTAGTGCAGGTAAAAGCTATTTAATACAAGTGGAGAGATCTCAGAGAGCCCTGATTAAAGTAATGCTTAACAAACTCTTCCGTTTCCCCACCGACACTCTTTATGAGGAATTTAAAGTATTACGTGTCCGCCATCTGGTTGTACTTCGTGCAACAATTTAGACTCATCCATACTAATATTATAAATGTGAAAGTAACTCTGTCTGTCTGTCTGTCTGTCTGTCTGTCTGTCTGTCTGTTTGTTACGCTTTCACGCCCAAACCGCTGAACAGATTAAGCTGAAATTTATAGGGCATAGTTAAAGGTTGTATCCCAGGGAAGGACATAGGCTACTTTTTATCCCGAAAAAATCCCGAGGGACCGCGGGTCACACCGCGGGAGCGCAGCTAGTAAAAATATAATTAATAATAATAATAATAATTAAACGAACAGATTTAATATAATATAATAATTTTAATAATGCTGGACATTTCACACAGCATCATCTGGCCCCAAACTAAGCAAAGCTTGTACTATGGGAACCAGATAACTGATATATTATACTACTTATATACTTTTTTTTGTTTGTAAATAAATACATATTATACATAGATACACCCAGACCCGAGACAAATATCTGTAGGTCATACAAACATTTGTCCCGCGGCGGGGATCGAACCCGCAACCTCTCGCGTCGCAGGCGGACCTTCGCCAACTGCGCCACAGAGGTCGTTAGAGAGTCGAGATTATCAAGACATAATTGAAAGACGCTCTTATAGGATCCCTATCCCGAAAACTCAATCCGAAATAGCCAGGTGTAGTCCCAGTTTTTCACTTCTAAACACTTAGGTATAGCAAGGTTTGTAAAAAATGTGACATCAAAGACTGTACTACCTTTATCTGTAAAAAAAAACAGTTAAGGAATGGCTTCTTTCTCTTTCATACAGTGATGTAGAAGACTTAGTTAATTGATTAGATCCCCTGCGCACATAAACACACACACAAACCTCATAAACACTCCACACACACATATACACACACATACGTACACACACACACACACACACTCCAGCCAAGATTATAATAATATGAACCTTTCACTTTTGTTTATTTATAGTATTATTTTCGTGCATTCTTAGTGCCAAACTGTTTTGATATTAAATATAATTAGTTTGTTTAAGTTCTAATGTTATCGTTAATATTCGTGCTCCTGAGACCTAAGATTTAGACCCTGACATTACCTATTACTTTTGACTTAATCTAATCTATAATATAAAAATGAATTTACAAAATGTGTTGGTAAGCGCATAACTCAACAACGCCTGGACCGATTTCATTAAATTTTTTTTTGTTGTGTTCGTTATTGTCAGGAGAAGGTTCTTATGACAGAAAAAAATCTATATATTAATCATGGAGGGCGTGAAATAAGGGTTGAAAGTTTGTATGGGGAGTTGGTAGTTCCAGTTAAATGCAATAGATGGCGTTGCTAATAAGTATGTTATTTCGCTGACGAAGTCGCGGGTACCAGCTAGTCTATTATATAAAAATGAATCGCAAAATGTGTTGGTAAGCGCATAACTCAACAACGCCTGGACCGATTTCATTAATTTTTTTTTGTTGTGTTTGTTATTGTCAGGAGAAGGTTCTTATGACAGAAAAAATCTATATATTAATCATGGAGGGCGTGAAATAAGGGTTGAAAGTTTGTATGGGGTGTTGGTAGTTCCAGTTAAATGCAATAGATGGCGTTGCTAATAAGTATGTTATTTCGCTGACGAAGTCGCGGGTACCAGCTAGTTTAATATAAAATAATAAAATTATATAATTTTTTATAATTACCAAATTGACATTGCAGTGCCCAACAGGGTGTATGTACCTCACCCTCTAAGCCTACCTAGACCTAAGCTGCACCTATGTACATACAAGCAATGAGTAAATGAATATGACTATGATAAAGATACGGAATTACAGACCTCCAAGTCTAGTTAATGCCTCGCCGTTAACTGTAATATTGTTTTTGTTAATCACTTTATGTATTGTTTATTAAAAAAATACTAATTTATTTACAGAAACTAAGCTACTACACATTTACATATATTTACAAAATACAACAGGATTAGTCAAGCTATCTAAGGATCGTTAGAAACGATCTATAGATAGCTCAACTGATCCAGGTCACTGTCAGCCGGAAGCGTGCCCAAAACACTGGCGGCATTACCACACTGGATGGCAATGCTGATCCTTTGAGCCAAAAATGAATTTGAACCATTTGGGGTTGAGACCCTAGGGCCGTGGGGTTCTGGAGCCCTTCGGGTTTTCAAAATTCTTTCAGGGCGTCTGGTCGAAGCGACGCGTGATCCTAGAGCTGGCACATTTTTGTTTATTTATATTGATATCTAATGTTCTCTCATTTGGCAATAAAAATATTTCTATTTCTATTACTTATTATTTCTATTTCTTTTTTTATTTCTAATAAATAGTAGTGACCTTAGAATAATTTTAATTGTATTGAGGTTTGAAATGACAAGATGCATTAGGTATGTAAGTATTTTATACCTGTAGTAATACTTAAACGCCATTTACTTGATACCATTCTGGCATAGGTAATGATAAATGAAATGTGACTTATTTGAGCGTCAACAGTGAATTTGCAGGTTTCTTTCTGATATTAATCCATTTGATTTCCATATCGATGTACCCGCTCCCCATCAATTCGTTGTCCTCTGTGCGAGTCGTGTTGAGGTAGATGCGCCCCTTCTTGAACGGGAAGTTGCGAGGTATGTGTTGCACAGGTATCGTCATGTTGTACATATTGTATGCTCCCTAAAAATATATGTGTATCAGGTACTAACTAATATCATTACAGCAATGCAAATATCATTAAGCAAATTAGCGGCCTTCACACGCACAATCATTCGCGAGTGAGTGATTGAGGGTATAGCCTGTACACGCAATCGCGAGTGATAATTTCGATGCTTCGCGCGCGTTTACTCGTGTTTGCGATTAGTTCTTGTCAAAACGCAATAGTGCGTTAAAGCCTGTAGGTACGCGCAATCTCCACTGATATTTTTTTTGAAGCTTGAAGCTACGCGTTCTTTCGCGCGCGATTGGCTGTATCACTCGTGATAGATTGTGCGTGTGAAGGCTGCTAATGTCATAAAAACACACAGAACCTTCTACGAAATAATTACGTTTAAAAAACTAAAATCAATTTTGGGTGGGTAGAAAATTACAAGTGTAACATTTAGTAGTAGATAATTAGGTTTAATTTTACGTGAAAAGGGCCTAACCAACCCATATAAAATATGAAAGGCCTAGTTTCAGACCCCTTAAATGTCAATGAACCTGAATCAGGTTCGTCACGCTGGCGCTCATCTGTAATGTGACCGAGATGATTCAGGGGGGTTATTCGCGTTCGTTTTTTAATTCGTTCGATGAATATTCGGATGCTTCTTACTACGAGCTACATTGTATTCAGTCGATAAGATCAAAACACGGTCCTAACCTAGGACGAAATATTGCAAACCGAACTCATCTGTAATGTGACCGAGATGATTCAGGGGGGTTATTCGCGTTCGTTTTTTAATTCGTTCGATGAATATTCGGATGCTTCTTACTACGAGCTACATTGTATTCAGTCGATAAGATCAAAACACGGTCCTAACCTAGGACGAAATATTGCAAACCGAAAAATTGGCCCTTGAAGTCAGAAATCGTAATCGGAATATTCATCAAACGAACGAAAATAAGAGAACGCGAATATTCTCGATTTAATTTAGGATTTAACAATTTATTACATAATCTGTAAAAATAGGTTTGCAACTATAGTTAGTATAGTTCATTACAATTGCAACGTTATATAGTTTCCAATAGTAAAAAAATATTATGTTTTATGTTCCTATGTATTTAGATTAAAACTCCTTCATGAATAAATTCGATTGTTAAAATAAATCGAATCAGTGACGCATTTAGGACATCATTTATTATTCAAAATTGGCAACGTCAAAAGTAAAATAAGGGCGTGGAAAGACTATAAGTAGTTGCAATTATGCACCTCCACGTCAAAATCACGTTATTTTTAACTTACCGGAGCGTAAGGGCAAGGCTGGCTTTTGAGCTCCTGTCGCAGCGAGGAGCCGAAGATCTGATCTTTTTGTACCAAATCACAGAACCCAAAGTGCATCTCCACGAAGCTTCTTTTGTACACGTTCGTCAGAAACTCGTAAAAGTAGAAGTTGAACTAAAAATATAAGTACCTACCTACATATGTGTATATTCAAAAAAAAAAACGTCCGCGCAAACCAATCTCCACCGCTTAATATCCATACAAAATGCCTCACGTTTTTAGGCTTCCGTACCTCAAAAAGAAAAAACGGAACCCTTATGTCTGTCTGTCTGTCTGTCCGTCCATCCGTCCGTCCGTCCGTCTGTCCGTCGGTCCGTCGGTCAGTCGATACGGTCGTTGTGAAAAAATCAGACTTCTAAGTTAATGCAAAAAAAAAAGATACGACCGTTTATGCCTCAAAATAAAAGTAGTGCATAAAACGTGTATTTCATAGGGTACCTACTTCTCGTTGACCTAGAACTATGAAATTTGGCAAGTAGTATCGTCCTAGACTACAAGTACAGGAAAAAATCTAAAAATTGTATATTTTTAGTTATATCACAAAAAAACAGGACCTAATGCAAGGAATTGGGGTCGAAATTTTGATGTGAGACCGTGTCATGTGGGGTATCGTATGAAAGGGCTTCATTAGCACAAGCCTATAAAGATTTTGATTAAATTTGTATGATATATAAAAAAGTGCTTAATGAGTGGTGTCCTAGAGATGGAAAAAGGAGTGTCGGTCGTCCACCTACAAGATGGGTCGACGACATCGTGAAATCCGCAGGTCGTACATGGGCAAGACTGGCTCAGGATAGAGGCGAATGGCGAAAGCGAAGAGAGGCCTATACCCAGCAGTGGGATGAAAAAGGCTGATGATGATGATGATGATATATAGTTTTCGATTTGTGAAGAAAAATAAAAAAATAAAATCCCTTCTCATGTATCACTTTGGTGTACCTATGTAGGTAAGTTAGGTACTATAGTTCGCACTGTTATAGACCTACGTAGTCCTTTGTACGGAACCCTCGGTGGGCGAGTGTGACTCGCACTTTTCCGGTTTATTTAATCTAAGATGGGTACTTTATTAGTTGAAATCCATCCAGGCTCGGAGCGAGCCAAAGGAAGTCGCATACATAGGTATTTATGCCACAAAACTTTTGGTATAGGTAGGTATACCTACCTACACTTTTATTTTTAGTTTATGTACAGTTTTATCTTACATACCTACATCTTTTCTGCTTGTTTAAAAAAGTAGGTTACAACTTGTTTGTTTGTGAATTTGAGGTTCGACATCGTCAAAGGATCGAGTGACTTTATCTGAGAGAATGCCTGCCTTGAGGATTCAATCGTATTTGTTTCGTTGAACCTTGGTTACTTACTGTGACATTGTTACCAAAGGGTTTAAGAATTTGAACATTGAGTCCAACGTAGTAAAAGGGATCGCTTCGTCCATACCGCCGCGACGTCAGGTTGAGAAATGATATATATTTTGTGTTGTAATATATCACTCGAGGATGCTCCGTACTCATGTACTGTACCTGCAATAATAGGTTGAGCAACATTTGGTTTACATAAATGGGGAAACGAGATAAAAGAATTGGATAATAATTTGTACGTATCATCTAGCCCCAAACTAAACAAAGCTACTACGGGAACAGATAACTGCAACGTGAGTTTTGTTGAGCTCCCTCTGTGTGTAGGTAAATCAATCTGCATTAAAAAAATGTTTCAAGAAAATACTTTTTGGATGCTATATCCGATAAAAAACAAATACTTACACCAAAATAACTATGGGTCCAATGTTGCTGGAAAATTTAAAAATCCTACATTTGCAAAGCATCTAAAAATGCAAAAAAATATTTTTTCTCAATACCTTTTGTATGAAAACTAAATTTTAGGTTTTACAGAAACGAAAAAATATTTTTTATTTATTTAGTTTAATTGCGCCCAATTAACATTTCGCGATTTTTTTTAATACAAATACTAAACAGTTAAAAATGCAAAGTACTCATGATACTCATACATACTTGTTTATGTTAATAAAAATTTTTGAAAATAAAAATTGAACCGACTTCACAGAACACAAACAGACGAACCTTCTACACACTAAAAAGAGAAAAATAAGAATATAATTTGAAGTCGGTGCCAACTATTCATTTACATCTAAGAAATTCAAAAGAACTTGGGTGCAAAATTGTATCCTGGTACGCTATCGCTCGATTTCTTTTTTTTATAGGTACCTAATCGTATTCACTTGGCACCGACTTCAAATTATATTCTTATTTTTCTCTTTTTAGTGTGTAGAAGGTTCGTCTGTTTGTGTTCTGTGAAGTCGGTTCAATTTTTTTTTTCAAAAATTTTTATTTTTCACTTTTTAGTGTAAGTAAATAAATACTGTGTAAATAAAAGTGTGAGTGTAAATAATATAGTAAGCTACATTAAGACCCTGCTTATCGTAGTTTAAGTAGGAAAGGATAAGAGAAGTCATGGGCAGGCCTACTAAAGGACACACCGGAGTTCAGCAAGGGGGAAAACTATCAATCCCTCAGGAAAAGAAAATATTTTGGACCACCTCGGGTGTAATACCCTTTCAAACTATTTAATGTTTGACTCAGATTGTGAGTCAGGGTGTGTTGTGTAGTGAGAATGAGGTTTTTTGAATGTTACGGGAAAACTGTCAATCCCTCAGGAAAAAAAATTATATGGCGCCACCTTGAGAGTATACCTCTTTCTAACAAAAAAAAAATTTTGGAAATCGGTCCACAATTTTCTTAAAGTTCAGTGCTTTTTTTAGTTTCACGGGAAAAGTATCAAACCCTCAGGAATAAAATTTATATGGGACCACCTCGAGAGTATACCCTTTCAAACAAAAAATAATTTTGGAAATCGGTCCGCAACTGACGGAAATATCGCTGTACATACATTAAAAAAAAAAAAAAAAAAAAAACATACATACAGTCGAACATAGAACCTCCTTCTTTTTTTGAAGTCGGTTAAAAAGAAAAAAATACTTTAATTATGATAATACCATAATTAGACAGTGTATTGTTAAGTTTATTCAAAAATATCTTAAAATGCTGATTCTGTTTGTTTTGATTTGTTTAGTAAAAAATCGCAAGCTAAGGTTTTAGTTTGACACTTAAATTTTCTTATAGTAACTATATTTTTGCATTCGAAGTCTTCTGTTTTAGATGGGCGGTATTAACACATAGTTTTTAATAGCGCCCAAAAGAGCGTAATTTTAAAAGTTCAATAAACGTGAGACTGTAATACCAAAATATTTTTTAAGCGTCATTTTATGATTCATAGAATAAAAACATATTTGTATAGAATGTACTTTCTTTCATATTACTGTAAATAACGAAATTATTTCAAATTGAAGTTAGATGGGCGTTAATCACTCACTGAACCTTATAGGGTGCTTATAGGTTAATAAATAATAAAAGAAAGTGGATGCGGCGAGACTCGCGGAAAACAACCTTATTCCTAAGTACTTAGGTACTTAAAATAATACCTTTATTTTTTTCGTTAGCCTATCCTGTCCCACATCCCACTTCTAGGTAATAAGAATAATAATTAATAGGTATGTATTATAATAATGTAAGACTAAGTTTCTTGATCACCACGTGCGTTGTTGCTATAGTTAGATAACTACATCGTATTGTGGATTCCTTCCCTCAGGAGGAGCTACTTACCCTCTCAGCACGAACAGTCACGACTATTGTCAATATAAATAGAATAAGCCTGTACATTTCGTAGGTCCTCAGCGTTATGCATTAAAAACGTTGGTATTTGTATTATTTGATTAGGATACTTAATGTTGGTAATTAGGGGTACATCTACCTACTCGTATCTAAATAGGTTATTATGATAAGTACCTATTATATTTTCGTTATCAAAAAAATTAAAAAATTTATCGGAACTAAAAAATAGTCTAAACATATAATGCAATATGTTATATAATTATTTTGATTATGATTAGGTTCCTAACTACCTATGATATTGTGAGAACCTTCTAGTAAAGATTTTTTCACAAAAACAACTGAAAAAACACACTGAACCTTGAAAGCTTGAACATAAGGGTTATGTTTGTCTGGGGAAAAAACACTTTGGAAGTGAGACGACAAATATTGAAAAAATAAATTTTGGTCGGATAACCATTGTTCATGTTTCATCCGAGCTAATTAGGTTCCTAAGCTATCTACTGGGGTTCAATTTGGTACACTATTACTACTTATCACTTTTTCCATTTTCACCTAACTTACTGACTTTGTGCACTCAATGAGTTCTTCAACCCGAAATTATAGGTAACTATTATTACTTCAACTGTTTTATTGACTGTACCTAATTGTAAATCAGGCATGGGGCTCACTTGTTCAAATCGCTTTATTTTTTACCAGTTATCTTAATAGAGTATACTTACAATAAATTCTCGTTTATGGCGAAATTACTGTCAGTTTTTTTTAAACGTTCAATGCGTCCCGTGGGCTCATTTTGTAAATCGCACGGACCGCTCGCTTTTGCAAGAAAAACATTACTTGAAGCTGCATTCCTCCAGAGAAAGATACCGTATGACATCACAGTATGGAAGAAGCTAAAGTACCTATAATACTAACCTAGCTGTATCATTATCTGCCAGCTGCCTACTAGAGCGAACTGCTTATGCAGCGGAGCTAAGACTACTTGCAATGCAAGAATACGCTTGATAAAGTACAGGGGGTCTCACATTGATACCAATGTGAAACCCCCACTGTACTTTAGAATCGATAGTAAAACTAAGAAAATAAATAGTGGAGTCCACAAGATTTAGTGCCTCCCCATTACATGTAATTAGATCTGTCAACTTTAAAAATCAAATAAGTCTCATCAGCAAACAGCACAATGTCACATACTTAACTTAATTGTATTTTACAAAAGAAGGTACTTACAATACGCACAATCGTTCATTAGCTCTCTGAAGTAGCTGCGCAGGACCCATTTTTGATGACGCCTAAAATCGTGCTATCTCGCTTAGGTACTCTACCGAACCTGAGCAATCGTCTTTTGCACCTAAATTTAGAGAGCTAAAGATCGGTTGTGCTTAGTATAGGTTGTTTTTAGAGGGTCTTTCATTTCAGCCGTGTTGGTGGAGGCACAAGCCTCGACTTTCAATCCCAAGGTCGTGGGTTCGCATCCCGGCCGTGTATCAATGAATTTTTCGTTTCGACGAGCTCAAAACGGTGAAGGAAGACATCGTGAGCCAACCCGCACCTTAGTCAGCTCCACAAGTATTGACGTCGTCTTGCCTGTGGGCCAGGCTGATTAAGCTGACAGGATGGCTTAGGTGTTGGGCAAGCCTATTCCATCTCAAACGATGTCCCAGGCAATACACCGTCCCGGTAAGTACTTCCTAAGCTGATTTAAGTTTACTAATATTGAAGTGAATGTTTCAAAGCGTAGGTAGTTAGAAATACAGAAAAAAAACAATTACTATTATACGAAGTTTATATTATATATAAATATATGTATATATTTAGGTTGAATTATTTTGTCTAGGTATATTATTATACCACATCATGTTTAAAAAAATGGTTTTCTGTTGTGTCAAGGTTTCACTCTTACAGTGAGTGCCAAAAATAAATACTGACAATGTACAATGTGCGGCCTTTTCGCTAATGAGCGATTTCTTCCAGGTTATGTTATGGTTTGTGTTGTAGTAGGGTACAAGTACAAGTAAAAATCCCCTATTCTAAACAAGGCAACAACTGATTGGTCAAACCAAAAAATTAACTTGATCTTTCATTGATTTTTTAGGACATGTTGCAAAATGATTTTCAATTAGAACAGACGTTCCACCAATCGCAGCGCAGCTAAATCTCGAATGGACCAAGAAAAGAAGCAACAATCAATTGAAGGGATAGTTTTTATCGATTTTCTCGGGATTTTCATAACAAAACATTTTTTTTCTGCATTTAAAAATATTATATAACTATTTTTTTTAATGCAGTTCTTAATTAACTAAGTATAGCCGTTTAGATTTTCCCTTCAGAGCGCGCTCGACAAAACTCACCCGGTATAGGTACCAGAAATACTACTAACCACCTATATGTCTTACAGACGTCGACATTTTATAAATGTTTATAAAATTCATTCGGCTAAGGATCTCAAAAGGCGCAAATATATATATATTTGATAAGGTTTATATATTTGAACCATTTGGGGTTGAGACCATAGGTCCGTGGGGTTCTGGAGCCCTTCAGGTTTTCAAAATTCTTTCAGGGCGTCTGGTCGAAGCGACGCGTGATCCGAGAGCTGGCACATTTTTGGCTCAAAGGATCAGCATTTCCATCCAGCGTGGTAATGCCGCCAGTGTTTTGGGCACGCTTCCGACTGACAGTGACCTGGATCAGTTGAGCTATCTATAGATCGTTTCTAACGATCCTTAGATAGCTTGACTAATCCTGTTGTATTTTGTAAATATATGTAAATATGTAGTAGCTTAGTTTCTGTAAATAAATATAATTTCTAATGTTTATACACCCTTATTTTTTAATTACCAAAAAAAATTTAAGGGCAGTTTCAGCAGAGGCTACTTATGATTTTGGCGTCGTCAGATTTTTTTTTAATTTACTATCACAAAGTTATTGAGGTTTCTTTTTAGCGAAAATCCTGCATAATTTTATGGACACAGTACTGGAAAATACTACGATACTACTTATTGTACGCACTCCATTCATTTCTCTTTCCATTCTATCTGTCCTACCCCCATCCTGGACATCTTTTTGTCTTACTCGCTCGTCGTGCTCTCGCTCATAATCTAAGAAGGCATTTAGGTCGGTAGGTCTAGGTAGGTATCGTAAAAAAAAAAGCCATTAGTTTTGGTTTGAAATACTTTTCCACCATTTAATTTTGTTGTTGAAAAAATTACGGAAAATAGCAGACGTGGAAAATTCTTTTGGCGTATTTAAAAAGTTGCAATCAGCTATTTACAACAATTAAATTATTTACAGTTTTAACGTACCTAGACTTGTTCGGGGAAAGCGTGAAAGCCTTTTTAAAAAACAATAAAATTTTGAATTATTTAATATTGAGGCTTAAGATGTGTACAGTTTAATGATTTACAACAGAATGAATTAATGTCTAGAACAAAGTTGTGAGGTCTACCAGCGCTAACTCAGCAAAATTACATGATATCTGGACAACAGGACATAAGCCAGACTTGCGTGGGCGCTTCATATGAATCGAGCCTTAAAGTGCACGATCAGCTACAAATACAGTATGAGTGGTTGATGTAGGCAATATAACTCCTCCCTCCATAAGATCGAGATTATCCGAGGGATGAGGATTATCTCGAGTTTTGGCTTTACATAAATTTCTGAGTTTATACTTAAATACTAACAATAAAAGACAGATTACTACAATTACGCAAAGCACAATGCTTCCTATACTAACACTTTTATATTCTAGAGCACTACGATTATTTTCACTATCGCTAATAATTTCACTTTCACTTTTCTGCAATAAGTGATTCAGGAACTGGATATCAGCAAGATCGATTCCGTTGAGGTTGACAGGTCTTCTTAACATGTCTGAAGGTGTTATCTGTATTTTAGGCAGGTTGATTACTGGAAACTTCTTGTAAAGTATTTCCTTTCCTAGATTCTGATGTTTCTTTAATTTCAAATCCTTTATCTTAATTTGGCAATCATCGTCCATAGTTAACAGGTAAGTTCCACAAACCGTTTCTTGTGTTATCTCGTCTTCACAATATTTTGTGAGTAGCGTTTCGGTTTTAACGTAAACGATCCAACGATTAAGCTGTATAAGGTTGGCTTTTACATCATTGATGGTAACAGGAACCGGATGACAACTCGAGATATTTGTGGAAAATTTCATTAACTCAGTGATACAATCGTCTTCGACTAGCAGTGAGATATCGTTTTCGTAGCACAGGAAACGAGCTTCGTCGATCTCGCGGCATGACTGGGAGAGCGGCCTAGCTTTCAACCCTTTCACAAGGACGTAAGGGTATTTAGGAAGGATGAGAGAGGTAAGGTCATTGACTCTATTATGAACAGGTAAGGGAATCAATTTAAAATAATTATAAACTTCATTTCTAATCAAAGGAATATGCATAATAAATTTTATCTGGTTTTGTTTTATGTACGCTTTCATCTCTATACATTGCTCTATTTTAACTAAATTTTCAATACTGGAAAAACCAATCTTTCTGTCTTCTCAATTTCTTTTAACAATATAACTAACTCATCCGTATCCACAATTGATTGATGTAACAATTTAACTTTAGCGAAAGCAATAGCCGTTTCAATCTCATTCAGTCTGATGTAGAGTATTTGAAAGTTATGTATAAACATGTTATAAAAATGTATTAGTTTATTCATTGTATGTATTAATTTTGTTTCATTTAAATTTCGAAGAATATCTTGAATGTTTTCCTCAATCTGAATGAAAGTGCTTTTAGTAGAGTTGGCTATCTGAGTGAACGTACTCACCATTTCGGCAACGATTGTTAATTTATTTGACATCGCGTTTTGTTTTGTCTTTACATCATGAATTAACTTTTCGTACATTACAGCATCGTCATTATCCAGATTACCAGTGATAGTCTTAATTAATGAACCGATAGGGTTTATTAAACCACGCTTAGATCTTACTGATGGAATCAATTGCTTATACTTTACTATAGTCATATTCATAATGTAATCTGTTTGTGATCTTACTTCAGTAAAGTCTGAATCAAAAGTTTTGACGTCGAAAAAGCTTTCAAATCTATATTTAATTCTAGTTCCTCATGAAGAAGCCTTAAATCTAAAATCTTAATTATAGTCCACGTGTCATGACTAACAACAGCTTGACCTTCCTTTACAGGTAGCAATCCTGGATTCTTGTCAATCTGCTGCAGATGAAGGGCCTGGCTTCGGGTCACTTGGACCGCTAGAAGCATTAACCTGTGGAGGACCTTATATCTTTAATGGGAACTTTAGTATTCCGTTTATTCGTAATAATAGGTACTATGTTTCTTTCTATAGCTCCGATGACCTGAGCTTTCTGATATCGAGGCTTATCTTTGCTACGCCTAGTATTTACGCCTTTAATAAATACTGTATCGCCTACGTCTATATCGAATTCTTCTTCTTGTATCTATAAACACTTCTTGAAATGGTCTTAATTGTGTTTGTGATAGCTGTAACTCAGGTTTAAATGGTTTCCTGTCATACTTCATTTTCTTACATAGTTCGCAAGCATTGATGATGCTAGCAACTGTTTGATCCATATTGTTCCAATAAAAGTTACGTCTTAGATGAACTAACGTTTCTTTAATTCCCCTGTGACTGTTTTTCCCTTCGTGATATTTTAGAACAACGTCTCGTTGTTCCTGTTCGCTATCTACATAAACTACTCTCTTAGTACATTCGTAAAACTTAACTGTTCCTTTCTGAAATAGCAATACTGAAGCCTCTGAAAACTGTTTACGATGCAATTCGTCTTCAAAATAAAAGAAATATTTTATTTTAGGCCTAATATATGATTTCAGAAATCTTTTGACTAATTCGGTATTATTTAAAGGTAGGTGGATCTCCAAAACCTTTTGTTTGTCCCTAGATAAATCTTTGACTGTTAATTCATTTCTGTTCCAAGTATGGACGAGTATCTGATTCGGCTTGGTGTCTATAGCTTCCTGTAATATAAGCATACCGTCGGTATCTAGATTACGTGTCGAATGTACTGTACCAATACTTGCGTCGTCGTCTCGTCCTTCAGATGCGGATGCCGTAGTACAACCCAAAGATGGATGTGAGTAGGGTGATCGCGTTCTATTTCGATTTACTGATGTATCACTTTTCTCCGAACCCGAAGAAATCAGTATTGGAGATGGAGTTCGCTCGTGTGGTGTAGATGTACGTGATACGTTTCGATCTTTTTGGTCTACGTTAACTTTCATTGAGATGTTATCATCTTCACTTAAAGCATTTAACCTAATCCGTGATAAAGCATCTGCATTTAAATTTTGTTTTCCTTGATTAGTAAAGGACAAGGGTATTTGGTGGCAATAAAATATATCACGATACTTATGGCATAATCCATATTTTATATCACGCTCTTTTTTGTTCATGTGATCTAGTCGCAATTTATTTAAATTTTGTAACTCATCATTAATGCAATCATCTTGCACAAAATTCATCTTGACTTCCGAACAGGTGTTTTTCTTATTCGGGTGGTTCTCCATGTACTCATGAGACTCTACATTATCGTTGTATGTATCATTATTTTCATAATCATAACCTTCGTTTTCTTCGTAAACCTGACTAGAGGGTTCGTCTGTGTAGTAGAGTTCGTCCCTAGTCATATTTTGTCTTATCGGTGCTGTTAGCATAGTGACGTCTGAGTCTTGTAACCTAGGCTCTTGCACCGGGCGCTGAGTGCTGCTATATCTATGCTGATTGGCTGCTTGGGGTTGGTTCTGAATACCGAACTTAAAACCTTGCTGCTGAGGGATACCGAACCTGTAACCGCCATGTTGGAATGGCGCGCGTTGTGCGAATGCCTGACCGAAAGTACGTTGGGGCAGGTTTTGGCCTAATCCGAATTGTTGAACCAAGTTTGGACGGAACCCACTTTGATTTTGTTGCGGAACCCCAAATCTAAAATTATTTGGTTGTCTAAAACCGCTATTTGTCGCTGAATTGAATGTTGGTTTAAAACCTTGGGTCACTGGATTAAACACTGGATTTTGTGAATTTGGTAGCTGCGATGACATTTGCTTTAGTTGTTTGTTTTTAGTATCATACTGAAACTTAAAGTTCACCTCCTCAGTCACAATGCTTAAGGCTTTTTCCAATGTAGAGCAACCTTTCAGACGCACAATTCGAATCATATCTTCAGGTAAATTATACAAGAAGACATTAAGCGCGGTGTTGTTGTAAACGATCATTTTCGCTGCCTTGATTCCTTCATCGGTAAGTCTATTCACCTTCGCAAACAAAGAACTCCTAATATTCTGAATTCTATGACAAAACTGTAAGTACGTTTCGTTCTGATTTAACTTCAAGGTCTCGAGTTGAATAGCAATGCATTCCTCTGATCGAGGGTCGCCGAAATGCTGCGTAAGAAGATCCCTTAACTCTTCATACGATGTTATATTCGGGTGGTCACTCAGTAGAGCAGCAGCTTTACCTGTGAGTCGGCTCGACACGGCATGAAATAAATAAACATTCTGTGCCGCATTTCCTACGATCTTACTACCATTGACAACATATTCACACTTAGATATGAATAAGTTCAATAAATTCTCTTCTCCGTCATACTTAGGAATAATCGATAGAGTTTCTTTAGGTATGGCCTTGAATTCCATTTTTAAAATTCACACTTATATAGTACACTTAATTAATTGAATTACCGATTTTAGTGTTAAACAATATGACTAAAACTATACAAACTAATTAACGCTTATGGATCTGTAAATGTGGTACAAATCAGTCTGCCAAATTTCGTGCAAACAAAATCAGATAAACGCAATTAATAGGCTCGACAATGTTTGTTCGAGGGATGATGGAAAAGACACAGGAATATGAAAACAGGAAGTGAAAAAGTTTACTCACAAGCTGCTCGATCCCATGTCCTCCGGGTGATTCTGTCACTTATCACTGATTCTCACGCTTTTCCAGAGACGAGAGTCGTATTTATTTGGTTCGTTATTTTCCACGTCCGCTAATTTGTCGGTTTCGTACGAATTTCTATGTCCGTGACACCGATTTTTGTGTGTTCACGAGCGTAGATTTTCGGGAAAATCGTGGAAAATCCACAAGGCTGCGCCAGACTTGTTCGGGGAAAGCGTGAAAGCCTTTTTAAAAAACAATAAAATTTTGAATTATTTAATATTGAGGCTTAAGATGTGTACAGTTTAATGATTTACAACAGAATGAATTAATGTCTAGAACAAAGTTGTGAGGTCTACCAGCGCTAACTCAGCAAAATTACATGATATCTGGACAACAGGACATAAGCCAGACTTGCGTGGGCGCTTCATATGAATCGAGCCTTAAAGTGCACGATCAGCTACAAATACAGTATGAGTGGTTGATGTAGGCAATATAACTACCTACCTCTACGCACGTATTTACACTTTCACTAACCTACAAGTACTTTAAAAGTTGTTCAAAATGCCCACTCTCATTGTCAATGCAAAGACGCGCACGTTTGAGTAGATTGTTTTTCAGCGAAATCAAAACGTTGTCTTGCCGTTGCACTTTATCGAAAGCGTCTGTCATGCGCTGTTTCAGGTCCTGCACATTGGACGGCTCACTCACATACACTAGTCTTTTTATTCCACTCCATAGATCAGACGTGCTCCTCCTAGGATCTTCTTCGAAGAAATCTAGTACGTCGTCATACAAGTCCTGGGAGTATGCAGCCCTTCCTCGTCCATTCGCATGCGATGGCACGTAAAAAGATCCATTGTCTAATAATCTCTGATAGACGCTGGACATCGTGGAGTGATGCGGCTGTCGCTCGTTAGGGTACAGATTTTGATACATCCGTAATGCTGCACTCATATTTTCCCCACACAAAAAATACGTGCGTAACATGAGCGCGTATTCTCTGTTGGAAAACTGATACGCCATTTTTGCAACCACACAAGAAATTGTTTTAACTTGATTGCGCGGATTGAAAAAATGAAATGAACAGACTGGCTGGCGCCAACTGACCTGTGCCGGCCGGCGCCGACACGCTGGCGCCAGTGCGGTGTTCGGGGCGCGGGCGGGGAGGTATGTTGCCATGAGCGAAGTGGGCATTGTAGGTAATTCGATTTATGAATGGACCTAGGCGTAAGAATAGGAGTCGGTCAGTAACCCCCGTGTATTGACGAATGATTAACCAAATATTAGCCTTTTTGAGGGACATTCTATTTTGACTTTTTTTTTTTTTTTTTTTCACAAATGTGATCAGTTACAGAGACTGAGCGTACTTACCAATTTTTTTTTTTTTTGGTAATTACAAAATAAGGGTGTATATTTTATATCTGGATTTCGTAGTTCTATCAAACATTTTCTGGATTTCAAAATCCGGTGTTCTATTTTTCAAAAGATCGATAGTTTACCTGTATCCGTGATGTAAATGGCTCACTGGTGTAGGTACCTACTCGTAGGTACACAAAAACGGTTTAATAAAAGTAAAGTTCTGGTTTTGTTCAGCATTTTGATATTATCATTTTAATATTGCAATTGAACCAAATTAAATTGTAAAATTCACATTTTTGATCACATTTTTAGATAGAAGATTGATATAAATAAGACACCTTCATACATTTCATGCCAGTTCATTGCATTACTACGAACGAAATGTATTGGATAATTTCAATTTTATTACCAATCCTTGTGATTATTACGAGTATCAATGCCGAAAGGGTAAGTAACTAACATTCAAAGGAAGGTTACAGTTTTCTCGAACGCCCTCTGATGGGTACCTGATACCCCTCTCGCCCCCCGGCGGAGGGGATGCGTAACGCATTTTTCCCAGCGAGAAAAAAAAAAAAAAAAAAAAGGTATAGACTGGACGGTGTACGGCTATAAGTGTGCATGACAAGTCTACTTGAAGCGAAAATATAATTTCGTTCTGCCGACTTGATCAAGTTTGCAGCGTCATGCAAACTTGAAGGTGTGTGTGAGCGTTCAAATATGCATGACGAATCTTTTGGAGTTTTTATGAATGTACTAATACTGAGTTAAATGCGTATAGTAATTTATCAATTATTTATTACACGTAATTGGTTTTACAAGAGGTGCTGTAATAACCTATAAAACACATCGAGGGAATTCGATGATCTAGCTGTCAGTGTCAACGTCTCTATTGTAGAGTTGGCTACATAACAGGAGTAATCCTCAATTCTTTTACGAGAGCTTTTTAAACATTTTAGTTTCAGTAGGTAAACAGTTTTTGCACCACATCGATCGTTTCATCGTCCGTCACTGGTGACGCCATGTCTTCGACTGGCTGCGCCATCAAGCAATCTTGATCGTGTATGTTCTTTATGGACGAACTGCAAACTCTAACCGCACGAGGCGAGGCGGTGCTGGTCGGGTGCCGGGTGGCTCTACTGAGCTGTGTGTGACCTAAGTGAAATACTCGGGCACCTATACCGCGGAGCGCAGCTAGCTAATTAATTATACATTATATTTTTTTACTGTGGCACATAAACTCCACACTAATCACAGAAAATCAAAGTGTTTCTACGTAGGTATCAACCATGGACAATGTAAGTATCAACAACAATTTCAGCATTTTGATATTATCATTTAATATTGCAATAGAACTTAAATTGATCAAAATTCATTTTGATCTTTATTTTCAATATAAATTTTGATCAATTTAGATAAACAGATTGATATCAATACGATACCTTTACCAAGTTACATTACAGTGCATTGCCCACCTGCAGAATGTATTGTACTATTTTGATTTTAGTATCAATACTTGTGATTGTCGATTCTGAGAAGGTAAGTAGCAACCGAAAGAAGGCCCAAACTGTTACGACACAGTAGGTAGGTAGATACTGAGCGTGACGTCGTCAGCTTGATCGCTTGATTAAGTGTCTTGAAAATGAAAATTCATTATTGGCAGCTGTAATCAAAATAAGTAGCTACTTGATACTTTATTCGGAGTCACGTTACGCCTTTTTTAAATCGGAATTAGGTACATTCTTAAAATGAAAGCGCGGCAAAAACTGCATCGCCCTTGCCTACTTTTTGTTGTGATAAAGTACCACTCGCCTGAGTACCTATTCAATAAACTGGGTTGGATGTCAAGAGGGAGGTCTCTGCGGAGATGCTCTAAACAGCTGTCGACGCAACGCCATCATTGGCAGCTTTCAGAGGCTGCTTCCGGTACGCTGCAGCAAAGTGCTGGAACAATATCCCACCACCAATACGGGAGCTTCAGTGTTTTCAGAAATAAAGTCAAACATTGTTTATTGGAACACCAGAAAAACACTGAAGATCTCAGAAATGAAATCTCTTTTCTGTAGCGTAGCCTGAAGCTGTATCATTCATAATTCTCATTTTCTCTGTCAACTTCTACCTTTTGTTCGTTTGTTACTAGGTCTTTGTTTTGTTTGGGTCTGTGTTCTTTGCTCCTGTTGCATTTAAATGTAAATCTTTACGTTCCATTTACTGTTAGTTTAATTTAATTTTATTTTTCATGTTGTGAGTAATTGTTTCCAGTCCAAGTATTATTTAATTATGTGGTATCAATAGTTTTATGTAGTACTTATCCTTAGGTACCTTTTTTTTTTCTCGCTGGGAAAAATGCGTTACGCATCCCCTCCGCCGGGGGGCGAGAGGGGTATGTGGGACTCCCCGGGGACTCCCGGTATACCCACTAAACGACCCAGCGTCATTTCGGCGTCGCCTGGAATGGAGGGGGTCTGGGAAACCGGCACAGCCTTTACGTCCAGTCCCCCTCTGGCGATCCCCGCCCATAAGGCGGTCCCGCGTCGTGGTGAGTAGTGCAAGGCGGACGAAGGTGCCCCCACACCTAGCGTCCGCCACTCACCACCAGAGCTCTCCGCTCCCTTCGTCCACTGCGCACTCTAATTAAAGAGGTGCGCGTGGAGAAACCTCCAAAAACGGCCGCAGAGGACAGGGAGAGCGGCAACGTAACACCGACACTCCTCTTCCACTGCGGCCCCACCGCCAACGCATCTTACGGTGCGCCACCGTTGGGTCGCGGGAGATAGGGCGAGCGGCAACGAAATACCGACACGCCTCTTCACCCGCGACCCCACCCGCTTCAGACGCCACCAGGCCGTCCCCGCCAGGGATTCCTTTTAGCTTCACCGTGGGCCTCCAAACCACGGTTACTAAGCCCCCCCATCGCGTCAAGATTGGAATCCATCAAGGGGGGATCCTTAGGTACCTACACCAACGTTATTGTATTTTTTTTTTGAATAATGTGATTATTAGCAAAATCACAGGCAAAACCAAAAGTAGCATCGTGTAAATGCTCCTATAATGTTGTTAATCCAGGCTCACCACAATAAAACAGTGAAAGCTACTTAGCTCTTTTTCAGTTCTTAACAAAGTCTATTTACAGGTACGGTACATAAGTACGGAGCATCCCGAGGTGACGTACAACAACGTTAAACATATTTCGTATGCCAACCTAACGTCTCAGCGGTATGGACGGGGTGATATATTTTACTACGTCGGACTACACATGTATTTTGTTACTACATTTAGTAATAATGTCTCTGTGAGTAGATAAAGTTCCCGTTCTATCCTATTCTCAACCAACATAATCAAATAATCAACAGCATCATTTGATCCCAAAGTAAGCACAGCCTGTGTTACTACTATATGTATGGGTACTTACTTCTGTTCTCTTAAAAAACAGAATAAAATCTAAAAATATAAAAAAGCTTGACCTGACTGACTCACCCACATCATTGCCAAGCCGAAACCAAAGTAGCTTCTTTTTATAACATGGACATCCACTAAGGCGGGATTTTTCGAAATTCTACCCCCAAAGGGTTTAAAAGGGGTGAAAACGTTTGTATGAAACTTTATAATGTGTCGAGCGATTTGCTTGAAACTCGGTTTGAATACTAATAATAAAAAAAGACGTGTGGCACTCGGAGACTGCCGCGGTAAAGCTATTGCATAGCATTTTTTATCAACTTGTGAGTGGGGTGTGTTAGGTTATTTTCGTTACGGAATTTCTGGATTCGGTCTCCACGCTCAAGGCCCGCGATAGAAGCTCTGCAATAGCTTAAAAATAAATGGACGTGTTTCAGGGTTTTTCAAAACAACCCTCAAAAAGGGCTGAAACGGAGTTTCAAAGTTTCATATTTTTTAATAGCGATAGTAGTACATAATATGTACCTACTAATTGGCAAAACAACGTTTACTGCGGGTCAGCTAGTAAATATATAAGGGTGCTTCCATACAACAAACGTGATTTTTATTTTAAAGGTAATGACGTACGGAACCTTTCGTGCGCGAGTCCGACTAGCACTTGGCCGGTTTTTTCCTTGATCTTGAAACCCTAGAAGGTGATTGAAAGAGTATTAAAATCCACTTTTAATACAAATTTTATTTTCCCAGGTGCATTTCTACTTTTACGAGTATCTGTCGAACAGATACCAAAGAGGCTTCGTGGAGATGCACTTTACTTTCTGCGACTTGATGGAGAAGGATCAGTTCTTCGGCTCCGCGCTGCGACAGGGGAAGTTTGCCAAGCCTTGTCCCTATGGGCCGGTAATGTTATTATTTAGCCTGTGTTGTCCCACTGCAGGGCAAAGGCCTTCCTTCCCTTCTTCCACGCTTCGCGATTTAACGCAGTAAGAGGCCAAGTTCTCAGGTGAGAGTCCAGCTCGTCCCACCATCTCATCATAGGTCTTCCACGTCTGCGCGTCATATTTTGTGGGGTCCACTGCGTGGCTCGTTTTGCCCACAAATCGTCTGACATGCGACAGACGTGTCCGGCCCAGTTCCACTTCAGGCTGGCGGCTTTGTCGCAAACGTCAACAATTCTGGTTTTAGAGCGCAAAAAGAAACCCCCCCCCCCCCCTCTCGGTAATGTACTGCAATAAAATATTAAATTAAACTATTTAATATTTTATTGCAGAAATTAAGCTACTACATATTTACATATATTTACAAAATACAACAGGATTAGTCAAGCTATCTAAGGATCGTTAGAAACGGTCTATAGATAGCTCAACTGATCCAGGTCACTCTCAGTCGGAAGCGTGCCCAAAACACTGGCGGCATTACCACGCTGGATGGCAATGCTGATCTTTTGCCAAAATGTGCCAGCTCTCGGATCAAATATTAATAGGTTTTTATATAAATCCGTGATCATAATGCTTAAATGGGAACCACGTTACAGGCATACCCTAGTACAACTTTTTGAAGTGAAGAAAAAAACTATTGAACGCGCGACACTGTAACCGTTATCGTTCAGAAAATATTTACAAACTTCGCCAAAAGTCGGGGTCTGTCAGCGTAAACGATACCTCTTTATATAAATATCTGCTATTTTGAATAGGCTTGCCCAGCACCTAAACCATCCTCACAGCTAATCAGCCTGGCCCACAGGAAAGACGACGTCAGTACGTGTGGAGCTGACTAAACTGCGGGTTTCCTCACGATGTTTTCCTTCACCGTTAAGAGCTCGTGTTAAAGCGCATATAAATTTTACGAAGCACGGCTGGCATTTGAACCCACGACCTTCGGACTGAAAGTCAAGGCACAACCCCAATCGACCAACCTGGCTCCATCTCAAACAATGTCCCAGGCACTACAGCGTCCCGTTAAGTGTAGGCATGGATTGCCTCCTGACGCTGTATGAATCATCTAATATAGATGTAAAAGCCTAAGTTTTGCTATTTCGACCTCAACGCCATTAGCGACGGTGGTATATCGGTTCTGAACTCGGCATAGGAGGCGGCATGCGGCTGGATCGTATCCCACAGAGGCAATATACTTTTTGCATTTTTTTAAGTGTAGACCCGTCACCAACAACTCGTTCAAGTTTTCACTTCTGTCGGCACTAACGGAGTGCCACTGTTTTCTTTAGACGTAAACAGGTTCACGACTGTATCCCCAAGGTGCGGTAGACATTCTCTCAGATCTTACTTATTCCAGATCCTTTGAAGATGTCTAAGGGGGGTAGTCAGATAAGAGGGTAGAGAGGGCGGCGATGGGCTTGCAACCTGTCGCGTATGGAATACTAACTTCTGCAAGATGTGGGCATGTATGAATTATGTGTTTGGACATGCCTCTGTTTTCTTTAGATAGATGGAAAATACTTTATTGTACATCACATGGACATTACAGAAAAAAGATACAGGAAAATATTTAAAGCGAAGTACAATAAGCGATTTTATCGCTGTGAGCGATTTTGAACGATGATTATTTTATAACGGGTAATATAATGATTATCTCACTAAATCACGAAATTTTAAAAAATCTACGTGATTTTGAAATAAGTTAAATTGTTTCAGACTCTTTTTAAATTGTTGCGGTAAACACTACGTGTTTCTAAAATGTTTCTGTGCTCCCCGATGGAAATGGAGAACACCGAAACAAATTTGTATACAAGCTGTATACAAGTGTGAACATGTGTTTCAGTTGTTTATATATAACATGGCGATAGTTTGGAATGTCAACATCATAGACTTATTAAAAAAAAGAAGCCGATATCAGGGATTACTCAACTCGCGATCGCTGTGAAACAACTGAGGTGTGGACGGCCAAGTCCCCGAAACATTTGTTTCTGTAAACATCTACGTTTTTTGTCAGAAACTTTGTATAACTTGTTTCTCAGTGAATACAAAGCTCTGTTACTTTGGGGCCAAAAAAGCGGTGAAATCATTTATATTATATTCATACTCATTTCTCAATAAAATACCTAAGTGTGGTTTAACAAAAATATAAATTATAGATTTAGCTAAAGCGACATTTGATTCTGAATGTAACTTCGGACAATGAGCATGAGTTCACTAAGTGAAACATGTAGATGGCGTTACCAGTGCTATAACCGATAAAATATGAGTTTATCAAAAATTTCGATTGTGACGACATGGATTCTGTGGCCGAAGGGTAAGGCACTCCGGCTTTAGGAGGATCGTCTGATCGTTGCGGGTTCGAATCCCGTCGGAATCGAAAATTTTGATAAAACTTTTCATTTTTCAATGAAATACCTAAGTGCTTTAACACTATAAAAAAAATAAAGCGGTGAAGCATTGTTAATTTTATTTGTTTATCTGAGACGTCTCTTTCAGGGTGCATACAATCTGTACAACATGACGATACCGCTAAAGCACATCCCACACAACTTTCCTTTCAAGAAAGGCCGCATCTACTGCAACATATCGGGCACAACGACCAAGGAGCTCATAGCTAGCGGGTACATCGACATGGAAATAAGAGAGGCTAATATCAAAAACAGAAGGCCTACAAATTAAACTACTTATTGTTATTTACTAGATCAAGAATAAATAATTCTGTTTTTTTTTCTTTTCTGTTATGGTATGTAGGTAAGTAGGTACCTATAGGTTCATATCTACCTACTTCTATTGTTTGTTAACTGTCACCTACTTACCTCATACCTACCAACTTTGTTTATTTAGTACTTACCTATTTTTTATTTTATTTTACATTCTCGTTAGATTGTTAGATGTACCTATGTCTGTGTGTGTTGCCAAATAAATGTATATCTATCTATCTAATGAAATTCGCCGCAGATTTGTTTATTATTGGTTATGTTAGGTACATGACATAATCATAATTATACGCCTATTAAAACCGTTTTTGTGTACCTATTTTGTTTTTTTTTTCATAAATAAAAATATATGAGTAGCCGGTATTCCCGCCATTAAGAAAATCACATTATTAGTCCAATCAGCATGCCGTATTCATATTTTTTTATTTTTGTAAATTACGCATCATTTTACGCAACTCACGACTCAAAAAATTACGCTCGTTTGGCCTTAGCATTTTATTTATTGAAGTAATGACTTTTAGTAGCACCTTGTAGAAAGCAGCGTAGCAGTGCTACGGTTTGCTACGAATTAAAATATCACTTTCACATAAGAATGGTTGTGATGTCTGTGTATTTGTTTTTTGAGGGTGTTAGGAAGGTACTTATTTCGTCTATGCTTACCTCTATGTTGAAATTTAAATATTTTCTTAAATTAACCTATACTATCCCACTGTCTATCACGGTCTTCTGCCACGTCCCTGCACGCCTGCAGATGGGCGGCGAAGCCGGGGCAGGCCGAGAAAACGTTAATGACGTGACGACCTGGATGCCTTTGAAGATAAATAAAAATACTTAAAATAATTATATTATGTAGGGTAATGTACTGCAATAATACATATCAATCTGTTATCTAAAATTAATCAAAATGCTTAAATTACACCATCAAAATACTGAAATTATGGTTTAATGCACTTATTCCCTGGCAATAAACACAAAATGTTATCTAAAAATATAATTTTTTGTTGCCAATTTATGTGTTTGTGTTCGTGTCCAATTACTATATTGTAACAATGACTATTATTACTAATAACTATTTCAATGAATACTGCCTTTTTCATCAAATATAGATGGTCTATAGATATTACAGGTTTATTTACAGAAACTAAGCTACTACATATTTACATACAGGGTGTAAAAAGACAACTACCGAAAACTGAAGGGTTGCAATCAGACCATGATTCTAAACTCATTTAGCGAAAAAAAAACGCAAAAAAATTTTGACTTAGCTTAGTCATTTTATATTATTTTCAGTTATTGACTACTAGTATAATATAATAAGACCATACCTACTTAATTATTTCATTTTTAAAAGAAAAAAACTATTTAAACTCAAAATCCAGGCATCTACGTAAAAAATCGCGTCCAGTACATACTCAAACAGTAATCTTCAAACGCTGTTTTCTCCGGATATTATGATATTTTCGAAAAATCCCTTTGGATTTGGTTGTGTGTTGGGATGCTGTACTTTCGGCCTACCCTTTCGGCTTCGGTGGACGTCTTTTTACACCCTGTATATTTACAAAATACAACAGGATTAGTCAAGCTATCTAAGGATCGTTAGAAACGATCTATAGCTAGCTCAACTGATCCAGGTCACTGTCAGTCGGAAGCGTGCCCAAAACACTGGCGGCATTACCTCTCTCTCTCTGGATGGCAATGCTGATGAAAATGTGCCGGCTCTCGGATCACGTGTCTCTTCGACTAGACGCCCTAAAAGAATTTTGAAAACCCGAAGGGCTCCAGAACCCCTAGGGTCTCAACCCCAAATGGTTCAAATATATAAACCTTATCAAGATTTATATATTTGCGCCTTTTGAGAACCTCAGCCGAATCCGCCGCCGCGCCAGGCCTAACGGATAGATACATTTGCAGGAAGCTTGTGGCTAACCGGACACTACTCTATGTCTGGGGCTAACATCCTTCCAATTATTATACTTATAGATAAGTCACCCAGGACATTTAAAGCCCTTTTTGAGTTCATCAACTTTTCTATAGAGGTATTTTTTTTCTTTTGTTTTGGTTTGTTTTAATTTTATTAATGGTGTGCAATAAAGAATTTTCATTCATTCATTCATTTTACCATCAGTCTTTCTCTTGTAGCAAAATCGACGTCATGAAATGACAATTAAACATGAAATGAAATACAATTATTTTATGATTATACAATTTATTGGAGTTTTTAGTTTTTTTTACGCAAAGAGAATTTTACGTTCTAAGAGTGTTTAATTTTTTTAACCTATATAGATTAATAAGTTATTTTGTATCCATGATAGTTTAAAAAGTTATTTATCACCTAGGTGATATTGGCAGACGTGGATATAATAAAAAAATTATAACTGTCCATCTGTTTAACAGGTTTCCGGCTAGCCACAAATTTTATAAATTCTCTCAATCGTCTATATCTCAGTCATTACGTATTCCCCTTACCGCCGCGTGATATAGAGCTGGCTTAAGGAAATAAGGGATTATGCCCTCATTATGGCCCTGTCAGGGAACTAAACCTGCTCCTGAGCCAGCCATTAACTAACCCGTGTTTATGCGCTGTCCCATTACATACCGTAACTTCTGCACTGTGATCGAAACTAGCGGCCCGCTCATGGCTTCGCTACTGAGATGAGATCCTCATTTTTAATCGATTTGATTCAACGAAAATTATTGATTGGTACAGATTTTGGTTTCATTTTTCTCTACCATACTTCACACAATCTATCCATCTCTTTTTCGGTCTTGGTAGGTACCTCTATTGGTTTAACATCTGCATTCATACCAAGTAGGTAGTGGTTATATGGTTTTTATATCAACTGTTATTACGAGTATAGTGTACGTTCAGATTTTACCTCTTTCAATTCAAAGGCCTCATGCACACTGCTCAAATAAAATGCTCGCACAATACCTTTCCGCTGCTAAAGTGAGCCACTTTCTGGGATAAATTGGCCATTGTCCAGCAACGGCGGGAAATGACGTATTCGGGATATCTTGAGGAAATTGTCGCCTCCACACCTTATAGGACTAGTAATCTTATATGTACGAGTTTTTTTTTTTGCATTTTTGGATACTCTATCCTATCATCTTTCTAAATAACAAACATATAAATGAAAGTAACGAACATGGACCTAATATTTTTGGAATACTTAAAAATCCTACATTATCTTCGCCGAATCCTCCAAACAGGTCCTTTGATGGAATAAACTGAGCTTCTTATCATAACAATCCGAATCATCATTTAATTCAGCATAAAATAAATTATTAGCGGCGCTCCCGCGGTATGACCCGCGGTCCATCGGGATGTTTTTATTTTTTCGGGATAAAAAGTAGCCTTGTAGTAGTAGTAAAAGTAGCCTAAAAATTGCCAATTTTCAGGCTTTCTTCTGCCTTTCAATCTGTTCAGTGGCTTGGGCGTGGAAAGGTAACAAACACACAGACAGACAGAGTTACTTTCACATCTAAAGTATTACTTAGTAATACTAAGTTAGTATGGAATATTAGTTATATGGGTATGGATACATGTGCAACGTACCTTCCATAGCAAATTCGTTATCAGTGATCGCTGATAACGCGCCATTTGTTCAGAGTTGTGGCAGAAGACGAATTAGTGTCACGTCAGCCCTTTTCTTGTGAGTGGTCTAAGGTATAGGAGTTAAACGTCATTTACATGATACCATTCTTGCCTCTTGCCATAGAATATTAGCTCTTGCTCCGTTGAGTTTGAGAAAGCAAGAGGCAAGAATGATATTCCAGAATGGTATTGAATAAACGGCGTTTTATCGAGACTGTTTTCTGTGTTTGAAGCTGGTGGTCAGATTCAGGAGGAGTAATTTATTAAGGTTGAATATAGTCGTGTACTCTAAAGTGTTGACTCCGATATTTCGCCCGAAAGTTCGGGCATTTCCTATTACGACCAACTATTGTATTCAGTCGATCAAATAACTTAGGTCCGAAAACAAACATTAATCCTTGTCCTTGTTGTAATTAACCTCTATCTACCATCGCCTGAACTACAAGCTGAACCTCAAGAGATGCCAATTACAGCGACGTACTTTGGAGATGTACCACTAGATGGCGCTGGAATCACAAAAGCCTACATCGCGCAAGCAATGTTTCTGGCCACATATGACCTATATAGAACTTCCCGACCATAACTGTTGGCCGAAAGGCCCTAAGGTAAGTTTGCCAGTTGGGCAAACCTTAGCGAATAGATTGGGGGAATATCATCTATCCCCAAAATCCTTATGGTAAAAATTACAACTTCGGTCGTATTTTATCGGTCTTGAACACTCAGATTCGGAGGCTCGGTTCTTTTTCCATACAAATCTTGGTTTACTCTATTTTATTCCTGCTTGCTTCGAGAGTAGGGGAAGAACTCACACGTTCGCCTGCTTGCTTAGGTATTTACTTACTTGACTTTTAAAACGCCTTCGCCCATAACTTACGCCTACTTGCCCATTAGGATTCGTTTCTCGTATTTGGCCTAGTAGAGACCACGTTTTGACAACACAATTTATAATCCTGTGTTTTATTTGTAAAGGACCCGTGGCCTTAGTTTCAGAATACCGGTATCGACGAAAACTAGTATTACGAGTATATGAGAGAACTATAATATTGCACTGTTAGTTGTAGATGTGTAAGTAAGTATAATAAGGCCTAATAAGAAGCTAAGTCAGCCAATTATTTCAAATATTAGTTAAATATTATTTATCATTATTCTAACAATATAAGATACTAGCTACTGTGGGCGGCTTCGCCCGCATGATACGAACATGTTGAATAGCCTATATGCTAATTGAAACACAAACATACAAACATCCAAACATCTAAACAAACTTCAGCTTTATTATATTAGCGGGATGGGATACCTACCCTATTGTTAAACAAAATGTAAATAAAGTATAAAACAATACCAAAAACTCCAAAGACCTTAATATATGTGACTCAGGTATACCTAAAAGTCACAATCGACATAAAATCTTAATAAGATTAGGTACTTATGCAGACTTTAATGTCTTGATTGTATCAAGACATTAAAGTCTGCTTCAACTTTTTATAAGGTGCTCGTAAATAGAAGATGTTTAGGTGGATGTGCTGCGTAACCAGCCTGGATAAGATCCAAAATAAGTATGTGCGTGGTAGACTGGGAGTCCCCGACATTGCGAAGAAGCTGCTGGAAAACAGGATGAGATCAGAATCAGAATCAGAAAATTTTTATTGCATACTGTTGTACATGCTAAGGTCTTATTGTAAATGGTACAGTTTTAAACAGTTATCCAATTCGGATGTGCAACATTATTGTCTAGTTTTAATAACCTAAACATAAAAAAACATACCTAAGTAGGTAGGCCAGGTAGGTAGTAACTTATACCTCCTTTAAACCTGTATGGACAATTGACATGTAAAAAAAAACACTTGATTACGTTGGCAACCAGGTACTGGAAATGTCCATCTCCGGTAAAAGACTTAGAGGGAGACCAAGAACCACATGGACAGCTGGATGGGACGAGACATGAACGCATGCAACGTTACCCCATGATGACGTCATGGATAGAGCGAAGTGGAGAAAGAGTGTTAAGAAGGCTGACCCTACCACCATGTGGGATGAATAGTCGGGAAGAGAGAGATAAGTGCTCGTAAATACTTTGAATATTATAGTTTTTGAATGGTTTCGAGCTTAAACACATGTTGAATATTATTTACTTATCATTCTTTAATATCAGTCTTTAATATTTTATAAATTGTGATGTACTTACCTACTTGTACGAAGTCACGGGTAGCAGCCAGTAAATAATAGATGTCACAGCCAGCCATGGAGTGCCTTTAATTGCTAATAGCTGGTGAACGGTCCCGAGTTTGACAGCCGATATCGGAGCTACATTATTAAATTAATTTATAATTATCGGTATTCATACAGCAAGGGAAACTTCTGGCTTTGATTAACACTCCCAAGCATCGTCGGGACCTCTAATATTTCGTAGATACCTATGTTCGTGCTTACAACACGCTAAAATAAGTGGTAGTATAACACTTTTTTTTTGTGATGAATGGGTCAGCTCTAACCTCGAAACTTACACAGATAAGAATGAGGTCTACGATGGAGCGAGCCTACCCAGAAGGTGCCTATTAACTCTCTTCTTAAAACAACAGGGTCTTTAGCCTGGTTCCCATGATAGTACAAGCTTTGCTTAAATTAGGGCTAGATGATTCTGTGTAAAATGTTAAGCATTATTTATTTATTTTATTTATTTATTATTAGCTCATTACTATTTATTGGCTAACAGAAACTACGTGCAAGATTCGTAACATCAGCTCATAAAAAAACAACTACGACATCGATCCCTCCGTAGGGCAGTGGCTAAGCCGAGGACACAGACTTAAATCGTATAGAACATATTTATTTTGGAATATACCCATATTAATTTTTAAAGATACCTGGGAGGTTAATTACAAATGCAAACAGATGAGAATCGAACACAGTTTTTGCGTCTCTTTTGTGTCAACCACGAACTCGTCAAAGATCGCCCAGAATGTTGAAGTTGACTCAAAGGAGCCTATTATCCTAACATTTTATTTTGGAACGCGTAGTCTGTAGCAAAATATGCAAGAAAAATGTTTTCCTGGAAGCATATGTCTATAACGTCATCTGCGAGCAGTCTTTAGATGTAATTTAGTCGCAAGATTGAAATATCGACTCCGCTAATACTCGTAGCTACATGCTAGAACGCCTGCAGAAATAAACTGACAATTCTCTGACATAAATGATTGCTGTAATGTACAATTTTTTCAGGGGCATTGATATGTAAAAGTACCTACACTTCAAGTATTTATACCACAAGACACGATACTAGGGTAAGTAGAAGAGATCTCATGACTTTTTTATAGTAAAATGTAGAGTCTCGGCAACAAATTTTAAATGCAATGTTTTTGGTGGGATCCTAGCTATTAAGCAGGTTTAGGTCTGTCTTAAACTATAAGCATAGAGAAAAGTACAATTAAATTGATAACTATAAGCCTTGTTCATTTTCTTCTTCTTCTTTTATTAATGGCAACTAACTGTATTATCAGTATAATTCTGCCAATGTTAAGTTTTAAATACTTATTCTTATTCATGTTATGTCAAGTCAAGTCATGTCAATTTGGTTTTGAACAAAACAATTTTTTTTTCGCCATTTTTCGCCCCGCCCTCCCCTAGTTTATTTTTTACCTTTAGGTTGATTTTCTACCGTGACGTTTGTATGTAAGACACGGATATGTAAGTCAAATATCGCATTTATGAAAATCAATATTTCCTGTACCATAAAAGTAACCATGCTAAATCTATAGTATGTGCTATCCGCTAAGCAAGGCTCAACGCCATGACAGCCAGTGGCGCCGTCTGAACATGTCAAATGCTGGTTTGAGATTCTGCGTCAGATGGACCACAGAATAATTTGAGTGACGCGGATTCTATCATGGGATAAACTTAGTTTGCCAGCGAACTCCAATTTTCGAATTGGCCGTCGACACTTTAATAATAATAATAAATAATGCTTGACATTTCACACAGCATCACTAGCCCCAGACTAAGCAAAGCTTGTACTATGGGAACTAGTAACTGATATACTACTTAATATACTTTTTTGTTTGTAAATACATACATAGAAACACCAAGACCCGAGATAAATATTTGCAGATCATACAAACATTTATCCCGCGGCCGGGATTGAACCCGCAACCTTCTGCATCACAAGCGGGCTTTTACCCACTGCGCCATAGAGGTCGTCAAATTATTACCAAGAATAGGTAAGTATTTTTTTCAAATATCAAACTAATTCATGGTTTATTTTATTAGATTTAATACGAACAAAGCTGTAGAGTCTGTTATTTAGCTTGCTTTCCTAGCTCCAATTCTGGAACTCCTCAGTGAATTAAAGTATACCTATCCGTGTTTGAAGAACCGAACCGCGAGCTGAACCGAAGGACTGCTCCTTCGGTTCGCTCGTGGTTTCTTTTCTTACTAAGAGATTGTTAATTTAATTATTCTCTGCTCTATCAGTCGTAATTTCAACATGCACTCCTGCCTTCCCCTTAAACATTTATCTATTTGACGAATATGTTGTTTGCTCCCATACAAAGGCTTAGTAGAACTTCCAACAGGCGAGTATGTATGGGACAGCTGGAATGGGGAGGCCTAGGTGAACCATCTTGGATCAAATTTTGGAGAAGGGCCAGGCCAAAAGTGCCCTAAACCGGCAAGCATGTATGAAAAATGTTATCAGAGTGAATGAGGCGAAGGTTGTGTGTCAGGATCGTAGCAAGTGGATATCCGTGGTCTCTGCCTACCCCTTCGGGAAAGGGGCGTGAATTAATGTATATGTATTTATGTAAAGGCTTTATAGTAGGCTTGTCTTGGAGGTATATGCATTTATTTTAGGGTCAAATCGTTTATATGCGAACCGAAGTAATTACAATTAGCTACGTTCATTACGCAACTAGAGATACTTCTGAGACGCGGCACGTGATCGCGTGCTCCTGCACTATGTACAGTCGCCTACAGATTACTGAATAACATATTTTAATGTTGACACTTTACAATTTTCAAAACCAAGAGATAAAAGTTTTACAACGAAATAAGTCCAGATTGTTGCCTGAAATAAAAATCGGGGCATGTCCCTAGATGTATTTAGGCATGCCTCTGATTACCTTCTTCCAAAAATCAGCTCCACTTAGATTTTAAATTTTTAAGATCTTTAATATTTACAGCGCTCTTTGGAATAATCTGGATTTTCGGATACAGATCGAAAACACTGTTGTTGAAAACTTGCGATCAGAAAGCGTAGATACAATTATTTTTGTTGATAACAGTCTGTACATAGGTACCCCTAGTTACCGATTCATTAAAGGTTTCACCGACCTCACCTTGATCTATGTTGTGCTTAAAATATGCATAGCTCATTCATAAACACGTAATGCTAGAGTAACATACATCCATACATCCATCCATGAATTATGGGGAGAAAAGGATTTTGTGTGACATGGTGGCTAACAGACAGACTTTTTCGGGATTTTTTTTACGTTGGTTTCTCTTGACCTTCTTCTTCTTCTTATCGTGTTACTAGTTATTTCGAACCAGTGTGGTGAAAGGATTATAAGTGCGCCTACAAGAGGCTCCTATCATGCACTTGACACCATGTTTTTCGAACTTTTTAGTTCTCCGGCATGCCGCTTTCCTTACGATGTTTTCCTTCACCGTTAAAGAGTACTAGCATAGTCTCTTGTCCTAAAGAAACCAAAGCATCCAGGTCCCTACGAGCTTGACCACTCAAAGTCAAAGTCAAAAAGCATTATTCAGTAGGACCGCTGGGATCACTTTGAAACGTCTTAAAACTAGGTGATTTTACTCATGTTCCTTCGTGACCAATACCGTGAAGAATTCTGGTTTCTGATGTTTGACATCAGAACCCAGAATTCTTCACGGTTAAACAACAAGGTAACAAAGGTTAAAAAAAAAAAGTTTCATAGGTCTTAGTGGTCCCGTAGAAAGTATCACAACATGCGTAGTAATTAAATATTTTATTTGCTTTTATTCGATTAAAGATAGTCAGACCTTCATGAAAAGCTCAAGTTTATCTTCATAACTATCATGAAAAAGAAAAAAAATATTAATATTACTGAGCATCATAAGTAGCGCAAAGAAAGGTGATGCTTTTTTTTTCGGAGGGCTTAATACTAATGTTCTATGAGGCCGTTTTAGTGTTACCGGACTATGGCAGGCACTGAAGGTGCCGAGACGCCTAGAGAGAAGCTACGACAACATGCGCAAGGGCACCTCTAATAGGTACGAACCTCGGTTTGGGATGTTGCCGGAGAGAATTTACCTACCTATCTATCATCACTAGATGACGGTATCACTTCACCATTGGCGAGAGTGATAGCGTAATCTGGATCGCCAAGAACGTTTCTTGGCCGTCTGGGGGTGAACACGAACTTCCGCAAAGGATGATGCAGTCGGTAAATTCGAATCTATTCGAAAAAATATCTGACGTCATCCACAAAACAAGTAAACTAAAATAGAACTGGGCGGGATATGTGGCTCGGATGCCGGAAAATCTTTGAGTTAAAATAACAACTGATTGGGCTCCAAACACCAGGCGGGCAGACCCCGGAGAAGATGGCGGGACGATCTCGACAGTCACGCAGATGACGTGCACAGTTTGGATCGAGAGGTGTGGAAAAAGGTGAGGGAGGCCTTTGATGATGAACATGATGTAAAGTGCACGAAAGGAACCTCTTCTTTGAAGAACTAATAACAATAAGAAAAATAATGCGATAGTCTTCACGTGTTCAATAAAAAAGTAGATAAATGGCTACTTCCTACGCTCACACCTGTTTATTAACGTTGATATACAGTAATAACACGAATCAATTGCACAAATACCATAATATTACTTAAATAACATGCCTTGTATCATATCAGTGCTTATCTTAATCTAGCTCTCACGCAAACAGAGAAAAACGAACTCTATCTATCTTCAAACTCGATTGATAATACAATAAACGAGATGACGAGGTGTTATAGGATAACTTCTGTTCTGATGAAATGCTATGGGAAATTGTACTCTAGTGATAAGGTCATAAAGGTGAGGTTTCAACAGGTTCATAGGCCGTTTGGACCTAAAGTGGTGACGTCGTGATTGAGCTGCATAGTTTGAACTGACCTTCGAGCACTCACGCTTTTGTACAAGCAAACACAAAATGCAAATGGACGAAAAAACTTTCGTGAATCAACAATCATTTTGAATGAAGACTTGATGGCCTAGCGAGGTTCAAGCATGATAATTAGCGAATATGAAACAAGCCTATTTGAATCTGTTGGCTTAGTAGGTACTCTTGGCTTTCAATCTAAAGGTTGCGTGTTTTAATCCCGATGAATGAGAGTCGTTCATCGAGAACACTAGCAAACCATTAAAAAAAGTGGTGCAGTAAAGCTGAGCACTTTTTTTCGTTTATATGTCTGTTCGGCCATCACGGAGAACTTCAAGCTGCGTACCTGGCATTACCACAACAGCATAGGAACTTACTCATACACGATAAGGTTACCGCCTGCCCCTATACATACATATAAATGTATATATTTAAAGCTGTCCCCCCGAAACTTCTAATCTAATGGTTAGGCACAATATGGTGAAGTTTGACACAATCTTAAAACTTTGGCAAACTCAATACCAATCAATCAATCTCAACAAAGTTATTTTGAACCTTACTAACACAGATTCTAAGCTAACTTGTTAGCAACTCCATGTAAGTTTGTTGATGCTGTCATAGCCACCAAAGTGAAAACTTTGAGTTTTAATCCGCAAACGATTCTGCGTTTGACTGTACCCGTTCATCAACTAAGTTAGAAGTCAAGTACAGCTCGGCTTACGTAAGGGATGCAGCTAGCACGATCCATTCATAACCATTCATATTTCTACAGCAATAAGATTGATATTCCCTTGGCATGTAAATAATTTATACTTTGTAGGTTTACAACAATCAAGTAATTATAACCTGTAGCAATTTGCACGTTATTTGAACTCTAACACGAATGCATAGAATTCATATTCCGTTTGCTACATTTTCATTTATATTTGTCCAGCTTTTCATAACAAACTTACCTTTGCTGCTGTTCAAATGTATTTTCCTAAGTGTGTTCTTTGATTTTGTTATTACAAAACCGCAAATTTAACTTTGCGGATGAAATGGCCCAGTGATCAGCGTGCAAAATTACTTTTGCAGCTGTTTAACTGGGTTTTGTTCTCGGTTACTATTAAGAAGCATTTTTTTATGTGCCAATTATTCTTGTTTGATAGGTCGATAAAAACAAAAGGCTGTGACGTCACTTTGGTGCCTGGTAGTGCCATTGCAGATGGACTATTGAAGATTGTTTTATTTTATGAAAAACTCTTTTTCGCGAACCAATTCAACAAAACAATTGTCTATTTATATTTTCCCTCAACGGTAAGTACTGTAGTGCCAGGAACATTGTTTGAGATGGAAAATGCCCAGCACCTAGACCGCATTTCCAGTTTAATCAGCCTAATTCACTGAAAAGACATGGTTGAACATAAGCCACAAGGAATCTTTTACATCAGACGAATATTTAATTTAGTATTTGCTCTACATCTAAACTCGTAAGGTCCAAAGATGTAAAAAGTTTTGACAACGATACGAACGTGGTACAAAAAGTAAGTTTGTTTAATGACCAACTCTGGTGTCGGAAATTTAGTCTGCCTTAAGCCTCAGTCATAGGTTAACGACTAAATAGCCGGGATCGACAGTTAACGAGCCCTCGGAAGCGCTCGGTTGATAATGCCAATAGCGGTTAAGGTGCATTTACACGATGCAATTTTTCGTACGATTTAATAAGTCCCGCCCATCGAACGTGCCGACGAGCGTCGCGCTATCTATGACAAATCGCATACGATGAGCGTTTACACGTGGAAAATTGCCGTGCGATACGATATCGTAGTTGAAATCGCATCGTGTAAATGAACCTTTATCCGGTTAAATGGATGGGTATCCATTTTCATCATCATCATCTTCCTGCCCTTTTCCCACATTATGTGGGGTCGGCACAACATGTGTTCTTCTTCCATTCTCCTCTATCAGCCGTCATCTCAACACTCACTCCTTTCTTACTCATGTCATCCTTTACACAATCCATCCATCTTTTCTTTGGCAAAGAAAGAAAAAAGAAAAAGAAAAAAAAAGAACTTTGCTCATTGACTATCTATCAAGAACGACTAAGCTACAGCACGAGCGCTTCATACATGGTACAGTAACCTACATGCATTACATCATACAATTCGTGAGTATTTTTTGTTACACGCTAAAAATATCGATTCATAAGCCTTTATGTGCGTGATTCATTTAGCTTCCTATCGAAAGAACTTCCTATTCAATCGATATCAGTATTTAATGCTTTGAATTACAGTTGGATTTAAAATGTCAAGGAATGTGGTACTTCTGGAGTCACCGACCCATCTATACGGTTTTTGTCAGATGTAATCATAGAGTTATCGTCTTGTAGACATTTTGGCTTGTGTGGTAGTACCCAGGTAGTACCTACAGGGTTATGTAGTCCTACTAACCATTGAGACTTGGGGACTTGTTTTTTTGCGAAATTGCGAATAGAATTATGAAATCTTGAGGAAGGCTGTCTTTTACGGGGTTACAAAGGCTTTATGTCGAAGGTTAGCCAACAAGAAATTTAAGGCAAAACCAGTGTTAGAAATTAGAAAACTAACGGGTGAGTTTGTATGAATGAAGGAGTAGGAGAAGGAGAGAAAGTAGTATCTATCTACCTACAGTTACATGATCATAAATAACTAAACAAAGGACAAAAAGCGGAGGATGACTTTTCCGATATCGGATCGGATAATGTGAAAACGCTCTAACGGGATAAATGTTTGTATGATCTGCAAATATTTGTCTCGGGCCTGGGTTTTTCTATTTATAATAATTAATTATGCATTCTATGTATTTACAAACAAAAAGTAAGTATATAAGTAGTATTATCAGTTATCTGGTTCCCATAGTACAAGTTTTGCTTAGTTTGGGGCTAGAAGATGCTGTGTGAAATGTCCAGCATTATTTATTTCGTATGGACTACGCGTTCCAGGCTACGCGTTCCGCCTTTCAAGACTCGCGCGAGTCGATGTATAATTCGATGTAAAAACAAGGCTTTAGATTTTAGTCATAATTATTTTTCTCATCATCATCATCATGTCAGCCATCTAGTGTCCACTGCTGAGCATTGGCCTCCCACATCGATTTCCACAGCGATCGATCTTGTGCAGCCTGCACCCAACGAATACCCAATTATTTTTCTGACTTGACCTAAAAAAAGGCGCATCTGAAAACTGGATCTGTGGCAATGATTTCTAAAACTAGTTTTACACAAAATGGCCTGTATCTCTACTTATCCGGAACATAGCTGCTGAAAAAACTGGTTGTCCTCGAGTTGTGGACTTTTTGTCGTCTCTATTGGTGTGGACAAAGTTATTAGAAGATTGGATAATGGAAAACAAGAACAATAGATAGTACCTGATGAAAAAAACATCATCATCATTATTCGTGCCTACGACATTTGGTCAATTTTTTTTTTAAATAACTTACTTACCGATTTTACGTAAGGAATGTTAATTTTTGGGGTATTTTATTTGTCAATTCAACTTTTAGACGTGTCTCTGGCAAGTGGAATGAGAATGAGAATTGAAATTCCAAGTATTTTTTTACACATAACTGAAAACAAAACGAGTCGATTTGTATGACCTTGTAGGATTAGATGCTGTTCCTACTTTATGTATGAGAAGATGATGGGAGATGGCACAAATGATAACATTAATATTTCCGGATACTCATTTATATTTTTTCACGATATAAGCAACTACATGACTGGAACTAGCGAGAGGGGAGGACCGACTGACGACGCGCCGTACGAAATATACGCGTCAGCCAATTTGCTACCTGTGGCTAGCCGCCACAACCATAACTAATTCTAGTAGGAAAGATTCCGTCATAATCTAATACTTAAAAACGAAATTATCCACATTTATAAGTACTCGCAATTCAATCATCTTTTGGGCTCAATTACTAGACATGACCTACTTATAAGAAACAAAATGATCTTATCTTATCCGATATTTTTTGATATTTTCTGGTGAATGTTTTCAATATTCTGAATGGAGTGTCTGTATTCAATTGCCTATCATATTCTCTGCCTGTGGAATACGAAAAGAATAATCTAATCGGCCGATTTCAAACAATCTGCGAACGTGGTTTGCATTTAGCAGGCATAAGGCTGCGCGCACACTAGATTTTATGGATATCTAAGGACTGTAAATGTCTCTCATAACAAGTTTAATAAAAGCAGGTGTAGTGAACCCTGGTGGTCTAGTGGGTTTTAGCCCCCGCGCTTTCAGATCGTAAGGTCGTGGGTTCAATCCCGGTCGTACACCAATGAGTTTTTCTGCCGAAAAATGTATGTGCACTATGCCAGTAGGTAGGTAGGTACTCTCAAACGGTGAAGGAAAACATCGTGAGGAAACCTAAAAAGTTCGAAAACATGTGTCAAGTGCACGAAAGGAGCCTCTTAGAGGCGCACATAAAATCCTTTCACCACACTGGTTCGAAAGAACTGGTGACACGACAAGAAGAAGAAGAAGAAGCAAGTTTAATTAATTGAAACCGTATTCTTCTCCTGATTCTTGCCGGTATACCTACCTCAAAAGAACAAATGAAGAATAGTAGTTTTTCAGATGATTTCACATGATCAAACAGTTTTTCTTATCTAATTTTTTCACAACGTCCTACGAAATTCGTCAGTATTTTATGCAATTTACAATAACATAAATATAATGTAACGGTATTCGCACGTTTCACTTTGTCATGGTCGGAAGGGTCTGACTCAAATAGAGACGTTTATCGCAGTGGTTTCTAATAACCCACTGGGCGTGGTCTGTTATTGTTTCATGGTCTACTAGCTTCCGCACAGATAAAAGTAGTAGTAACATGTTTCAATTTCATTCATAAATAGCTGTCACTATTAATCCAGGCCACGGGCCGTATTCCCGTTCTTATTTTTGTTCGTTTGATGATGATTCGGATGTTTCTTACTACGATTTCTGAGTTCAAGGGCCAATTTTTCTGTTTGGAATGTTTGGTTAGGTGAGGACCGTGTTTTAACGTTGATCTTATCGAATAGATAGATAGATAGATAGATTAACTCTTTATTGTACACAAGAACATAATACAGATAATATAACAAATAAACAAATTGTACAATGGGCGGCCATATCGCTAAAAGCGATCTCTTCCTGGCAACCATTTGTATGGACAGGATAGTCGAATACAGAAAAAACAGCGGTGTACAAAAGTAAAGAATAGTAACAAACTAAGTACCTACCTAACTATACTTACACTACACACACAATACAACACACACAAATTACACATAGAGCAAATTACACAAAGAGCAATAAAAACAGTAATAATAATACGAATACAATGTAGCTCGTAGTAAAAGCATCTGAATATCAAACGAACGAAGAAACGAACGCGAAAAACCCACCTGATTCGAGTCCGCGCATCGCAGGAAATTCTGCAGTAATATACTTAACATTTTTTATATTAGTTAACCTGTTGTGTTCCACTGCTGGGCAAAGGTCTCCCCCAAAATTTTCCCCTGGCCTCTATCTTTGGCGATCTCCCACCACTCCCTCGCAAACCCGTCGAGATCGTCCCGCCAACGCCTTCTCGGCCGGCCTCGTCGTAGCCTTCCGTTCTCGGGCACCCAAGGAGTGACAGTGTTTGCCCACTTCTCGGATTGCATCCGGCTAACGTACCAGCCCAGTCCCACTTGAGCTTGGCTAATTTGCTGCCAACGTCGGCAATGCCAGTAATTGAATACTTAACACAACTAACGAAAAAGCTATTGCGTAATTGTCCATGCCACTGATAGTGACATGGTCTCTTCATTAGATCCGATATGTTGCTCCTTATGTATGCATTATAATCTATTTAATATAATATTACAAAGATGTTAATATTTTACATAAGTAGGTATGCAAATATGAAGTAGCTTAGTTTCTATAAATAAATATACTTACCTAATTGCCGTGTTGGCCGAACGGGGTTGTACCTCAACTTTCAATCCGAAGGTTGTGGGTTTGAATCCCGGCCGTGCATCAATGGATTTTGCGTTTCTAAAATGTATATGCGCTTTAACACGTGCTCTAAACGGTGAGGAAACCAGTTAGTGTTCTTATAGGCGGCGATGAGCTTGCAACCTGTCACGTATGGAATACTAACTTCTGCAAGATGTGGGCATGTATCAAATATGTGTTTACCTCTGACTACCCCCCCTTAGACATCTTCAAAGGATCTGGAATAAGTAACAAAAATATCTGAGAGAATGTCTACCGCACCTTGGAGATACAGTCGTGAACCTGTTTACGTTTACGTTTACTTACCTAATTAATATTGGTTTGTTATAGATTAGCTCTGAATCACGATCTCTGATTTACAATTATAACAAAATTACCCAAAATTGTTCAATCAAAAGAGTTGTTCTTTGCGTTTAGTAATTCCACATGTTCAAACAGAAATTGTTACATGCTTATGAATGATGATGATGTTGAGACTGTTTAGTATGCGCTCGATCTTACAATGATATAACAAAACAATTGAAAGTGTGCCTACAACAAATTCATGAGAATTTTGACATTCAGAATGCTTACCTCGTTATGCGTATAACACAAACATGGTTTAGGTGTAATTGTTTCGCGATTTGGGTAAGCGATGCCGACGTAATCAATGTTACGCTAAAAATATTAATATAACTGTTAGGTTTACGTCTGGTTTCAATTAATTTTTTACATACCCTACAGCCTACAATGAATGAAAGAATGAATAAACACTTTAATGTACACCAATTAGTAACAAAACACCACATAAATAAAACACGTTCGAAATTAGTACAATGCGCGGCCTTATCGCTGAAAGAGATTTCTTCCAGGCAACCTACAATGTGTGTTAATGTAGGTAAAGTACTACCTAAGTTTTTTCGTGTCTATGCGCTACACAACGACAGAAATTGTCCATGCATTTATACCGTTACGGCCTTATTAATTAGATTACCCTAATTCTAGCTTAATACGAGACTACTCTCAGACTTGTTACTTCTTTAGTATCGAAGGAGCAACTTGAATATTTTGATGTTATTAATAAACTGGTAGTAGTCTCGAATGAGTAATACATTCCTTACATCGGGATTAGTAGAAAAAAAGTGAATGAACGAATGATATTATCATTCAAAATATTGTCTATCTCTGTCATTAATTATATGAATGACAGAGATAGACAATAATTTGTATTTGACAATCTGTTTTATTCAAAGAGGTTTTATTCTTCTAAACCTTTTTGGTGTTACGTCTGCCTACTCCATCTCTATACTAGGTGGCGCCTAGGAGTAACTCTTACTCCGAGAGTAGAGTCGAATTAGCTTAGTTCTTCCTTGGTCTTTGTTTATTAATACTGAATTGACCTACTACAGCCTTATGCTTTGGATTAGCGCTAATACCACCCTAGTTCGTGTTTATTAATGACAGCCTTAGAGAGTACCTAAATAGTGAAATGCCCAGTGATAAAAAAAAATTTGATTGATAAAATAGCCAGAGACAAAATGTTTCCGAAACAGTCAGACAAGACAGTAAAGATTTTACCAAAGACAGTTCTAAAACTTCACCACTGACTGTACCACGAGTCGTGACCAAAAGAAAGTGGTTACCAAACCACACATTTTCACTATCCCTACAATTAGCACAAAACCACAGTGCAATGTATCTCGAAGAGAAAATTACGACTGTTTTTATACGTTCAAATTGCGAGAAGATTGGTTTAAAACTCAATAGAAACTAGTGAGTGTTCAAATGAATATCGATTACGTAGTTTTCTTACAAATTATTTTTAATTTTAAGCTGCCTTGGTTATACTTAGGTACTTACTTATCTCAATTTCAATCCGAAGATTATCTGAGTTTAAATGCCGGCGGCGCAACAATGGAGATGGTTTTTAAATGCACAATAACACAAGCTCTATACCTACTGCGAAGGAAAACATTGCTCGAAACGGTGAAGAAAAACATTATATTACTAGACAAGCGGTATCGGTGAAGGAAAAAATTATGCTCCCCAATTGTGCAATTTTTGGAACGAAGTTCCTTTTCGGACGGTATCGAAGAAAAAAAAGACAGGTTGGTAAAAAAATGTTGTTCCATTTTACCGTCACGACACAATATGTTTATGTCAAATCGTCACAGTGCGAAATGCGCAGCCGCGACACAGTCCATAGATTGTTACATTGTTAGTGCGGAAAAGCGTTTCTAGGATACATAATTGACAATTCATTTATTATATTCCCAGTATAGAAAAGTACTCTTTGCTTCGTTCCAAACGAGCGTTCCACGACATTCACGTACTTTTTTTTGTAATTTTGTGCAATAAAGTATTTAAATAAGTAAATAAATAAAATATCGTGACACGCAGCTTACTCAGAGGCAGGCGCGGTACGAGGGGACATGACCCTCCCCAAAATCGAAAAAACTTCTAAAAATTAAAAAAAAAAAAAACAGGCTGCGACCGCACTGCTCCGAGGGGATACAAAGGTAAGCTTGTTTAAATCGATAAACTTCGAAAACCCGAAGAAAGCCGAAGTGTTGACTTGTAAAGTGTTGTATTTACTTTTATTTTACGCTCATCGATTCGGACCGTGACGAACATCGATTTCACTTACGGATTCATTGCTATGTCGGAAGGAAACTATATCACGTAATAACTACCAATACTCATTCTGTAATGAATGAATATTCCAATGGTATAAACTGAGGTTAAGCTAAGCGGTCGCTTAATGGTCTAAATTCATAAAAAAACATATCAACTTGACACTAACACACACACAAACAAGGAGGTTCTATGTTCGGCTTATAATTATGTCCACCAATATTTACGACAGGCTGTGTACAACAGAATTTCAAAATAAATTTTCTATGCTTTTTTCGACTGTGTCCAACATTGAAGTCGGTTTTCTTTTTAGTTTTAAAACGTAGCTTATTTTCTATTTATACAACATCTAATCGAATGCTTACTGCCAATGTTTTGGACGTGGCACGACCTCCTTAGACTTATACAAAGAATCTTACTTACCTATAATCCCTAGAGGTGTGAGTGACGATGACGAATGACAGAGGAAAATGGAAAAGGAAACCATGTTGTTACCCCACTTTGTGAGATGAGGGTGATGATGATGATGTAATCTGAAAGAATGTCTAGGAGATTATGGTCCTGCTTTTAGGGTTTCGTACCCAAAGGGTAAAACGGGAACCCTATTACTAAGACTTCGCTGTCTGTCTGTCCGTCCGTCCGTCTTGTCACCAGGCTGTATCTCATGAGCCGTGATAGTTAGACAGTTGAAATTTTCACCGATGATGTATTTCTGTTGCCACTATAACAACAAATAAGTACTAAAAAACAGATACTTTATGCCTTTACACTTCGATCTGTATGATCGAAGCCTTAACATCATATTAGATGATTTATACAGCGTCAGGAGGCAACCTATGCCTACACTCAATGGGACGCTGTAGTGCCTGGAACATTGTTTGAGATGGAATAGGCTTGCCCAGCACCTAAACCATCCTCTCAGCTTAATCAACCTGGCCCACAGGTTAGCCGTTTTTATAGATAATGGGACGGAACCCTTCGTGCGCGAGACCGACTCGCACTTGGCCGATTTTTATGAATAACAGGGTTTAGTTGAACCATATCTATCTATCTTTACTTGAACCACATGGTATAAAATAAGTAGCCAAAAACAAAAAGCTTTTTAGAGTTTTTATTATGTGTCCCCGAGTCCCAGAGCGATCTCTGAAATGTAACAGGCATTCACGACCTTGTGTCGTCGGAATAAGAACGTGTCAAAAGGTTCAGTTAGCACCTGGCGACCTCTGCCAAAGGTCATGATCAATAAACATGACAGTAAAAGGATGACTATCGTTATTTTGTTACGGGATAATGATAATAATTTTAAGGGTACCAATGGGATCCAAAAGCCTTCTTTTATTTGAATCATGCAACCTTTAATAAACAGGATCACGTATCCTCGAGGCGCGGTAGACAGACATTCTCTTAAATCTTTTTTAGGTAAGTATATATATAAACGTCTTTGAAGATGTAAGGGGAAGTTAGAATCATGTCCAAACTCATATATTTATTTTGTTTAATAAATCCCGACATTCAACAAACTGTGATGGTTCAAAAGATTTGAATAAAAGGGATGTCGCTAAGTTATCTTGATTGTACATAGCTGAAAATTTACCCAGACAGATTTTTATGAGTATTATTTTAATTTAATGGCCATTATTATTTTTAATTAGTTACCTGACTCTTCATGCGGCATTGTAATCAATGTGTCAGTTGGGAATGCCTTATAACCACAACGAACTGCGCATTTTCTATTACAATGTGTTGAATGAACCTGATTGGATATTGAGGAAGTTATGATAAAAATCAGGTGAACAGACAGCGAAGATTTAGCTTCAGTTCATTCGGGAATAAATAAAGGTATAATTTACTCCATAACCAATTCATCTAAATCCGTTCAGCCGTTTCAGGCTGAAGAAGCAACAATTTTTTAATTTATCTTTAATTTATTTATCACTGACGGTACCTAGTAAAACTATGAAGCTCTCAAATGGGATGAAAATTTTACTAAGTTAAGTAATGATAGGAAGTTATTTTTGTTATTTTTTTTTGCGTGAAATAGGTAATTGTTTTCTACTAAGATCTGTAAGATTATCTAGCTCACGGTCAAACTAAGAATTATTACCTTCGCTGTTACTCATTTGTTATATAATAATTACAATACAACAATAAGTTTCATATAATATTAAAAACCAAATAGCCTCCGTCAAGGAAAACAACAGCGAGATTATCAATTCAAGAATATTAAAATTGTAATTGTACCTGCATATTATATCTATTATAATAAAACAAAAACAATTATAATTACAAAGTCATCTTGACCTTGCCGCATACGAATTGTTTTTTGAGTAGGTCCGTATCCGAATGAAAGTTTTTCTTTCGTAAAATCGCGTCAATAAATGCAAAGGTAAGCTTGGGCCTTTGTTAATCCATATCCATACTAATATTATAAATGTGAAAGTAACTCTGTCTGTCTGTCTGTTTGTTACGCTTTCACGCCCAAACCGCTGAACATTTTAAGCTGAAATTCGTCATAGTTAAAGGTTACATCCCAGGGAAGGACATAAGCTACTTTTTATCCCGAAAAAATGAAAAAATCCCGAGGGACCGCGGGTCACACCGCAGGAGCGCAGCTAGTTAAGTTATAAACAAACTGTTATAATATTGCTTTTGTAACTACACAAGGCTTTGGAGGGAGTTTAGTTCAGTCGTCGCGGGACCGTGAGGCGGCTCGGACCGTTCAAACGCGCGCCTGAATACGCGAGTGTTCAAATACGAAAAAAACACATTCTGTGATTTTTTGTTTCTTTTTTTGAGTGCAGTGTGTCAGGATTTCACGCAAAAAGGTTGGTTATTTAAATTTAAATAAGAAATTATAGGATTGTGCCTTTGTTTATTTCTGGTTGTTGTATAACAATGAATGGTCGAGTTATTCGTGCAAAAAGCAGAACATAATCGTAAAAATAATCGGTTGTATTTCCTTTTACGGACAATCTTTTTCATAGCTCGTATTGATTTATGGATTACCAGCAGTCAGTTAGGTAATTTTATTTGCAACAAAGTGTTTGAAACAGAGAAGACTGTTTTCGGTACGTAAAAAATAAATTACTGTAGGTAGAGTAAGATATTTTGTATTCATTTTATTCCTCATATCTTTTGCAATTAAAAAAAGAAAATAAGTTTTATGTTTTGGGTTTTGAATAATGCATCTAAGGTTGTTATTTTTATCTTTTTAATTAAGTACTTTTATTTTTGTAGTTTTGACAACTTTTAAAATTATTCAAATAAGACAACAATAATATATTTTTTATTATCATTGAATTTACTTACGTAAATAAATATCTATATTCTTAAGTGTTTTAAAAAAATATATTTAACTCCTGCGCGCGGCTTCGCTCGCGTGGTACCAACATTTTGAATAGCCTATATGCTATTCCAGGTCACTATCTACACCTATTCCAAGTGTCATCCAAATCAGTTCACTGGCTTAGGCGTGATTGAAACACAAACATACAAACATCCAAACATCTAAACAAACTCACAAACTTTCAGCTTTATTATATTAGTGGGATAGTGGGAAGTGGGATTCCGAAATAGCTTTTGTATCCAATGTAATCAAAGTCAAAGTCAAAGTCAAAAAGCATTTATTCAGTAGGACCGCTGGGATCACTTTGATCATTTAGTATTTCGCTCATATTGCGATGATTTAATTAATTAAATAATATAAAAACTAGCTGTCTTCCAAGGATTCGACTAATTTGATGAGAACATAATAGTCATGATCTTGTTTCTTTTTATATTTTTTGTGACTCGTCTATTCCCATTTTTGGAACGAAGTTCCTTTTCGGACGGTATCGAGGATGGAGGCTAGAAATAAAAAGTCACGACACTACATAGGTCAAAACGTCACAGTGATACACTGTTAGTACTAGAATTTTAATATTTGTCAATAATTTATTTGACAAATGCCAAATGTCAAAGTTGAAACTTCGTTCCAACCGAGTGTTCCACGACGCTCACGTACTTTTTTTTAATTTTAATTTTAAATTGGTAAGTACTTCATTAATATTGCTGGACATTTCAAACAGCATCATCTGATCTCAAAATATTCAAATTAAAATGATTCAGAACAATAAGAGGAACAAAGTTTAATCAAAATAAGCAGAGCTTGTGTTTTGGAAAACATCAATTAGTAGGTACGAAGGGCAGCCTTTATGAGTTGTATTTTTAAGATTTTATTTTCAACTCGCTATTGTTCGCGCAAAATATAAATTTAGATACTGACGAATATTTTCTTCTGTGTAAGTAATTAGTACACGCAAACAAAAAGTAAACGTTATTGGTACGCGAAAAATATATTGAATGTGGCAATAGATTGAACTCACTACCTTATGTCTGAGAGTCGCATTCCACTAATCCAACACTGTATTATACAAAGCTGCCTCTATAACGTATATTTTACAAAATAAAACAGAATTGCCATGGATAATGTTGGCCTTCATGGATATTATGTAGACACGAGATGACATTGTAGTTTGCTATTCCACTTAAAAAGCTTGACATTTTGTTTGTTTGTCTAAGTACAGTGGCATCCAGTGGCTCTACCCAGACACGAAATTATTACAGAATTTGCATCACCATGATACTGTAGGCAGTGAAGATCCAATGATATCCAAGTGAGTAGATATAGTCATAGGTGCGACCTTTGGCACACGTCCACATTTCTCAAAAACTTTCATTCAATATTGACAGGTCTAGCCCATCGTTTATTAGATTACCAACTGGGTTTTAAAACCTAGAATCAACCAAATAAAAAAAAATGGCATTTTTGGAGTAAGTGCAGCTGGCTTTTAGATTATTTTAGAGTAGGTTATATTTTTGTATGTATGAGAATCTTTTGTTTACTTTTAAGTTAGTAGAAATAGACCAGAATGTTATTTTATATTTATTTATAAGTTATAAAAACTGTTACTCGGGACTACCGCGAGACACGCTTTGCTTAGTGGTCCTAGGTAAAGTATCAAATAAATTATCTTATGTTATCTTATCTTATCATGATATTTTTTCTCGTGTTGTAAAAAAACGATCTGCGCTTCTAGTCATAGTGTTCATAGTCTGCTTTTTCCAAAATTGAAGCACCTCTACTTATTTATTTAGAGCTAGTTATTATAGCTGTTTATCATGTAAGCTACGTTCTTAATTAATTTAGTACCTACTCCAAGAATATTGTTCAAACCTCCGTCCAAGATGCGCATAACCTTGACATCAACAACAAAAACATCGAAGCGAAGTTTTTGTGGTATCGAAGTGTCATTGAATATTTTTTGAGTGACACAATTTGCACCAGATTTGCACTCAACTTACAAGAACTTTCTGCCTTTTGTAATCTTGAGGTAATTTTCATTTCCTGAAATGTAATTTTATGCACCAATGACCTAATTTTAGAATCCATTTTGAAACTACCAACAAACCAAGTATCAGTGAACCGTGAATGGGACTAACCAAGCCTCTTAGTTGGAAGTCCGTAATTATAATCTATGCAAGTGTCAGCTCTCTATCGGGAACCCTCAGAAACAATGAAACTTTGACGGTCTTTGAAGCGGAACTCCGAATTAATCCAGTGATAGGACACATTTGAAAATAGAAACTTAGAATCGAAGTTTGTTTATATGTGGCTCTATGCCTATACTTGGTGGTTTAAAATACCTTATTATACTAGCATTTAATTTAGCATTGAAATACTTACCATTTAACAGAAACTAAGCAACCATACTTAGGTAGGTACATTTAAAAAAAATATACAAAATACAAAAGAATCAGTCCAAGCCAACATAGGAGTCGTAAAAACGAGTTCGGGCTTGAATATAAGAATGAATGAAAATAGGGTTATATGCGGCGATTCCTACCTTTTTAGTGAGTATAATTATCATTTTAAGATTTAATGAATTAAACATACCTAGTCCTAAAATTGTAAATGAAAACAAAACTAATATTACTCTTAAAATTAAAAATGTCATTGACATACTCTCTGGCACCTCACTTTGGCTAGAAACGAATGCTAGGCGTTTGCTTTTTCTATGAGAATAGAGAATTGTGCAGAGAAAACGATCGACTATTGTTTACAGACAAACATACCAAATTGGTATAGTTTACAAACAAACAGCCAATAACTATTGTTTAGATTGGAAAATTCAATAGTATTGTCTAGTTATTTATATCTGATGGGCGAATGTTACGGATGATGTTATAGGTAAACAAGAATTAAATTGAATGGATATGTTTTTTGAAACATATTCATAAACATAGGTTATTTCTTATGAAAGAGATTTTTAAATTTTGTAAGTACCTTTAGTAGTATCTTTTATTTATTTTCAAGATATTTAGAAGGATTAAATATGGGACATGACCATAGTTTAAAAGTTAGCATCCGATTACTTACCGTTTTTCGAGCCCACCACAATAGAATTTACCGGTTTCCCAAAGTTTTACTTTGCCGTTTAAGAAAATGTGCGCTATAAACGATATATACGAGATATATCGTTTATAGCGCACATTTTCGATATAAAAAAATCTTTCGAAATACCTGACATTAAATTTTAACTGTTACCTGACATTAAGGTTTTGGAAGCTAAATGTTCTTAAATGCACATCGACTGTAATATAAAATGCTCTGACAGCAAAACGTCCTCTGGATACCTACTTTAGGTACTGTATTTCCCGAAAAGTAAAATATAGGGGTCTTCAAATCAAGAGTAAATAGGTTCCTTCTAGGAAAGCATGCTCCATCTTAGACCTCACTATTGCTTAACATCAGGCAGAGGGAGGTCAAATGCTGACCTATTTATTAAAAAAAAAAGTAATTAAATGTAAAATTTTAAACTGTGATGATGAAAGATCATGCTATTGAAAGCAAGATCAAGTTATCAGAAACACAATGGTACCGTCTAAATGGAAACAAATGGTACAAAATGGTACCTACCGCAATTTTGTTTATTCCCAGTAATATCTTATCATTTTTTTCAAAGAAGAAAAAAATACTGATAGCATTCTAAAATATAATACCTACTGATTTAATTATACATTACTGCAATCTTATTCCATGTATAATTAACGACCTATCGTTGAAAACAATTCCTAAATGCTTATTGATACAGTTAGCCTGCCCAAAATATTAAATATACTCCTTAGTACATTATTATTATTATTATTATCAGCAATGAGAGTCCCACTGCTGGGCAAAGACCTCCCCCAACTCCCTCCAGATATCTCGGTCCTCAACTACATCCCGCCAGTCCGTTAGAAACTGGTCGAGTTCGTCCCGCCATCTCCGTTTTGGTCTGCCGCGTCGCCTTCTCGCAGGGTCAGTACATACCTACTTCATTTAAATTTATTTACAGAAACTAAGCTACTATATATTTACATATATTTACAAAATACAACAGGATTAGTCAAGCTATCTAAGGATCGTTAGAAACGATCTATAGATAGCTCAACTGATCCAGGTCACTGTCAGTCGGAAGCGTGCCAAAAACCACGCTGGATGGCAATGCTGATCCTTTGAGACAAAAATGTGCCAGCTCTCGGATCACCTACTTATAGTGGCTTCGGGTTTTTTTGTGATAAATTGACCAAATGACGTCATCCGCAAAATATAACGAAAAAATATTATGGTCTAAGTAAGGTAGTTTTTGTCTTCAAGCAAACATAAAAAGTAACAAAAAATTGGCTATGAAGACCTAAGTAAATAGCTCATTCTACCATGAGAAATTAAAATGTTTTGGTTTGTTGAAAATGTACAGAGACATAGGTTTGAATGTAAGGTAAAGTGGAAATAGGTAATATAAGGGAGCGCCCGCGGCTTTATACACGTGCTACTAACGTTTTTCAACCCCTTATGAGTCCTAAAAATTTAAAAAGCTTAGGTATTTTTGAGGTTTCTCCTCTTTATCATAAGAAGAATGGTTCAAAGGTAATGTTTTACGCTGTGTATCTGTCAGTCAGTCATACAATAATAAATAAATATTTGAAGAACTTTCCAGATCGAATATCTTCAGGTTTTTACTATAAGTACCTACCTTTTGGCGCGTAGAACAATAGTTCATCTTCATCTGACAAAAAATTGCTAGAATGTTAATTTCCTTCGTTCAATTGCACAAGACAAGTTGATTACAAAAAATCGTATCGAATACCTATTCGATTTAGGAGTCAGTGGTTTCTTGTTAGCAATTTGTTCCGTGTTCGTTACGCAGTATAATGTTGCGAAAAAGGAGGTTACTATGTGGAGCTTTTTAAGCTAAATGGAGGCTTTAGAGCAGTGTTGCCAACTCCCAACTCAGTGAAAAACTGCAGACATGCGTAGGAAAAACTATGATAACTGTATAAATTGATTTAAAAACTGAAAATCTACAGAATACATTGGAATCAGACAAAGCAGGGGATTACCGAATACCTATAAAAAACTGAAATTTAGATAAATTCCTAAACTAAAAACTGTGAGCATCTCCGAAAGTCAAAGTCAAAGTCAAAAAGCATTTATTCAGTAGGACCGCTGGGATCTTTGAAACGTCTTAAAACTAGGTGATTCTACTCCTGTTCCTTCGCGACCAATACCGTGAAGAACCAGGGCAACAAACACGGTTTGGGGCCTAGCTTTTTTTAGGTGATCCATCTTAGATCTAACTTAGGCTAATTTCTTAACTAACTTAGTTGTAAAATTAAAAGTAAAGTTAGTAAAATTCAAAAAGCTAAGCAAGATAGAAAAGGCATTGTGCACACATCAGCTGTCGAGGTGCAGAGCGACATCAGGCCACGCACGAAAAACTGTAGATATACAGTTAAAACTGAGGGATTGGCTACACTGCTTTAGAGGGAGAGTTCTCAGTACAGACGCCAACCTGCCTTCGTGAGATGAAATGACTAAGTATAGCTTGTCTACCAAACATTAATACCTTTTAAACCTTAATATTTGAAAGTATTATTTACAAAGAACCCACTTGTTGGTCCACGGTCACTCACTCTTGACTTCTCTAGCGCTCATTAGCACTGACATTGAACAGAGCGTGTACTGTTATGTAAATGGGTTTTAAAACGATTTTTAGTGAACTTCGTCATTTAGATTAAGCTATCGGTATGTTGTTGAAAGGAAGTTTAGAAAAGTAAAATACCTAAGTTCTTATGAACTATGTTGAATAATAAATAAATAATGCTGGACATTTTCACACAGCATCATCTAGCCCCAAACTAAGCAAAGCTTGTACTATGGGAACCAGATAACTGATATACTACTTATATACTATTTGTTTATAAATACATACATATTATACATAGAAACACCCAGATCCGAGACAAATATCTGTAAGGTCATAAAAAACATTTGTCCCGCGGCGGGGATCGAACCCGCAACCTTCTTCGTCGCAGGCGGACCTTCGCCCACTGCGCCACAAAGGTCGTCAAATAATTATTCTATCAACTCAACAAGTCTAAAATCCGTCAATAGAACACTGGTCTTGACGGATTTAATGGTTGCTCAAGGCCACCGTCATGGCTTAACAATTTTATAGCTTGGATCGTTAAAAATTGAAATTAGTTTTCTAAAAATACGGCTTTAAGACTATGATAACTTCATCTTATAATATTCGGCTTAGGCAATATTGAAGTCGGTTTCCCTCTTTAGTTTTTGAAACGTAATGTTGTAATACATTTATTTTTGTTTTAGACCAAAGTTTACCCATGTATCGCAAAATGAATATGAAAAAATTACATTGTGTATTTCAAAATTACGTTTCAAAAAATTATAAATAAAAATAATCATTTGCACTCTGTGTTAAGGTATTCATAACTTTTTTTTAACAGCTAAGGACTGTCTGGCATTTAGCTTCGTATGTAGAGTCGAAAAAGACTTATAAAGTAGGATTTTGAGCACAAATTAAATGGAATTATGCGTGAAGGTGTCTCACAATAAGTCAGCGAGATGGGCACTGCAACTCGTTAACCTAAATGTTTCGCCTTCCTGTGCCTCCGTACCAAGAACACTAGTCATTAACGGAGTGGACTTTGATGGGAGGTTAAAAAATAATAATAACATGGACATTTCACACAGCATCATCTATTATAGCCACTAAGCAAACCTTGCACTATAAGAACCAAGTATAAATGTATGTTTACAAACCTTGTTTTTTTGTAAATACATATAAAAAAACTTAGGCCTTTACATCTATATTAGATGATTTATACAGCGTCAGGAGGCAACCTATGCCTACGCTTAACGGGACGCTGTAGTGCCTGGGACATTGTTTGAGATGGAATAAGCTTGCCCAGCACCTAAACCATCCTCTCAGCTTAATCAGCCTGGCCCACAGGAAAGACGACGTCAATGCGTGTTGAGCTGACTAAACTGCGGGTTTCCTCACGATGTTTTAATACATATATTATACATATAAAACACCCAGAATCGAGACAAATACCTGTAGATCAATCAAACGTTTGCAGCGGGGATCGAATCCGCAACCTTCTGCGTCGCAGGCGGGCCTTCGTCCACAGCACTGCTATTATTCCTAAAGAGAAAATAACTGGTGCTAAGCTAAGGCTATGTTCCTCTGTAGGCTACCCCATGCCTTTGGTCTCCCCGTCTTAGTAAATGCTCTCTATTATCACTTTGAGAAATTTATCGTCCATTAACTCAAAATGTCTGTTCATTTAGCTTTATTGATGCTATTTACTTGTGTTTAGTGCTTTGACACTTGCAATTTAAACAATTGTAAATTAAAGCTTGTAGGTAACAAAACGTAAACAGGTTTACGACTGTATCCCCAAGGTGCGGTAGACATTCTCTCAGATCTTTTTTATGTAACTTATTCCAGATCCTTTGAAGATGTCTAAGGGGGGTAGTCAGAGGCATGTCCAAACATATTTGATACATGCCCACATCTTGCAGAAGTTAGTATTCCATACGTGACAGGTTGCAACCCCTTCGCCGCCTATAAGAACACTAACTGGTTTCCTCACGATGTTTTCCTTCACCGGTTAGAGCACGTGTTAAAGCTTGTAGGTAAAGGATAAAAATAAATTCATACAGTCAAAACGTACTTAGTATGATCACGTAGATACTTAAGTATTTCATGATTAGTGCAAAAAATAATGGTTAGGGCAAAAATCGTCTAAATTATTGGTGTTCCCGTTTTTTTTCCTTCCAAAAATCTCTAGATCAGCAGTTAATTATAACCACGATCAAAAGAGATCAAGCCATTTTTATACCCATTTATTCGTATGAGCCCTACTAACGAGACAAACGACTCTGTGGCGCAGTGGGCGAAGGTCCGCCTGCGACGCAGAAGGTTGCGGGTTCGATCCCCGCCGCGGGATAAATGTTTGTATGACCTGCAGATATTTGTCTTGGGTCTGGGTGTTTCTATGTATAATAATTATGTATGTATTTACAAACATAAAAAATATATAAGTAGTATATCAGTTATCTGGTTCCCATAGTACAAGCTTTGCTTAGTTCGGGGCTAGATGATGCTGTGTGAAAATATCCAGCATTATTTATTTACTTATTAAACAAATCCAATTTTGGGAAGAAAGAGCTGTAACATTATAACTTCATGTGTGTCATAAAATATACTGTGGAAAATACTTAGAAGAAAATGTCTACCGTGCATTGATACAGTCGTTAATTCGGTGTGTTTGCGTGAGTTTAAATTTATAAGTAGACAATTTGTTAACTGTATTCTAGCTAAACCACACAATTATTCAGCTCTATTACGTAGTCTATTAGCACTAATCAAATACTCATCATTTTCAGTCCAACCGCTCCACTATGCATTTTGACATTATCATTTGTACCTTACTTAACTTTACTTTACTTTACATACCTAGCAACGTAAAGTATACGGCAAACGGGTAAAAAATAAGGTAATTTTTCGAGATTAACTTTTAAAAAAAAAAATTGTATGTTAAGGGCTAGTTTCACCAAACTTTATCTAACAGAGCGTTAGTTAATTTGACATCAAATTTAGTAAGAGAAATAACAACGGATTAAATATTTAACAGACCGTTAAGATTGCTTTATGCTCCATCATGCTCTAACAAAGGAATATCTTCATTAACAAGCCGCTAAATCTAATCGCTGGTCGGCGGCCCGTTAGCTAACTAGCAGTTGACATCGTAGAAAATTAAAAATATGTCACAACAACCAAAAGTCCGAGAGCGACACAGAGCCGTTTGTCTGCGCAGAACACAATTTTGTATGAAAAAGCGTTCACTGCGCTGACAAACGGCTAACGGCCGATTTATTAACCAGCTGTTAAACTTGACCTTGGTGAAACTGGCCCTTAGGGCTAGTTTCACCAAACTTTATCTAACAGAGCGTTAGTTAATTTGACATCAAATTTAGTAAGAGAAATAACAACGGATTAAGTATTTAACAGACCGTTACGATTGCTTTGTGCTCCATCATGCTCTAACAAAGGAATATCTTCATTAACAAGCCGCTAAATCTAATCGCTGGTCGGCGGCCGGTTAGCTAACTAGCAGTTGACATCGTTTAAAATTGAAAATATGTCACAACAACCAAAAATCCGAGAGTGACAGAGAGCCGTTTGTCTGCGCAGAACACAATTTTGTATGAAAAAGCGTTCACTGCGCTGATAAACGGCTAACGGTCGATTTATTAACCAGCTGTTAAACTTGACTTTGGTGAAACTGGCCCTTAAGGTCTTAAAAGTTAGAATCTTAACACGAAACAAGCTAATTTAACTTCAAATGAGCATAATATTAATTCGTAAGCAGTGGTTTTACAGCAGTTTTGCGGACGACTGTAGTTACAAGGGTAAACTAATTACATAGATTGCGACCGAGACTGTAAAATGGTATAATAGCATATTTCGCAAATATTACCGGCGGAAAATAAAAGGTTATATTGATGACTAAAACGACATTTACACAATACCATACTGGCATACCATACTTGGCTCTTGCCACAGAATATTAGCTCTTGCTCCGTTAAGTTTGAGAAAGCAAGAGGCAAGAATGTTATCGTGTAAATGGCGTTTAAAGAGGCACAGTCAGTGTGGAGAAAGGATTCAGAGTGCACTTCAAAGAGGTTCAAAATAAACTTCTTTAGCTGTTATAACAACGTAAGTATCCATACTTACTATCAATACTAATATTATAAATGTGAAAATAACTCTGTCTGTCTATCTGTCTGTCTGTCTGTACGTCTGTTTTTCTTAAACTTTCGCGATCACAATTCATCTTTAGAGATATATTTTGAGATATATTTGGTCGCGGGCGAACTGGAGTTCGCCCGCGACCACGGTTGTTGCAATACAGCCGAAACGTCGGGAAATAATAAAGGTAATACGCGATAAAATCCTGTTACAAAATATATCTCTAAAGATGTACGTCTGTTTGTTACGCGTTCACGCCCAAACCGCTGAACAGATTAAACTGAAATTTGGCATAGTTAAAGGTTGTATCCCAGGGAAGGACATGGCTACTTTTTATCCCGAAAAAAAATCCCGAGGGACCGCGGGTCACACCGCGGGAGCGCAGCTAGTAAGTCATAAAAGGGTGCACACTGCACAGGTCCAGGCAAACTCTGAATGTTTTTTTTTTTTAGATCAAGTGCTCGATAACTATGGTCTGTGTTGTGACACACCTTTTTACGGTAAACACACATCTAACAAAACGTCGGAATGTCAGTCAGTTCATTGAGTAGGTACAGAGTACTCTAGTAATTAGAGTAACTCGCATGAGTATAGCTCCACCAATGGCGTTCGGCCTAACCGACTGCGCAACTAAGTAGAGCAATGTTACGACAATACTAGCTTCGATTGTGATTCGTAATACAGTACAATCAGCTGCAAAAGTTACCGAACAAACTTACCCTAAGGTTATAACTTCATACTTTACACAATTTTTTGTTTATACGAGTATGTAGACATAAAACTTCAATAGCTATGAAATTGAGTACATTCTCTTATTAATCTTTCTGCTAAACTATCGTAGTGGATAGCACAAATTTAGGGAGGCCTTTGCCCAGCAGTGGGTGAAGTCGGGCTGTGGATGATGATGATGATGAAAAATCATCGTCCACTGCTGGACATACGCCTCCCCTAGTGAGCGCCATTGCGCCCTGTCCTCAGCTCGACGCATCCTGCTTCTGCCGGCAGCCTTTCGCGGATCGTCAAACGTAGTGGAGGGCGTCCTACACTACGTTTGACGAGTCGCGGTCTCCACTCAAGAACTCGTTTACCCCAACGGTTATCGGTTCTTCAGCCCACTGCCACTTCAGCTTGCTGATTCTCTGAGCTATGTTTCTATGTCAGAAACTCCGAGCATAGCTCGTTCCATAGCTCACATAGATGAAAAATGCGAAGAAGAAAAGTTTTGATGAATGAACGTTTGTTGCTCTTTTACGTTAAAACCTCCTTCACGCTGAAACAGCAGAATGGATAAATTAATTTATTTTTATGAATGATTTTTCAGTTCAGTTCAGTTCATTTATTCATAACAATTTTTTGACTCTGCATTGACACGTAGGCTTTTTATCTGGGTTTCTCTGGAATCACACCGCGGTAAATCCGCGGGGCACAGCTAGATTAATTTAGTTACCTTTACTCTATTCTATCTATTGCATCTGTGGCTGACTGTATACACCTGAGGTGCATTGGGGATTTGTGATGTGAATAGCTAATTGAGCGTGTAATGTAGAGAAATTCGCAAGGTTTTGCGATAACTTGATTTGAAGTCAGTCGCTCAACTTATCCCTAGGCACGATTTATGTTTATGAAAGTATTTTACATACATTATTACTTAGTAGCAAAAATCAAATATGCCTAGTCCCTACTACTAGGTATATTTGATCTGGGCTACAACTAACTTACTAGCTCGATTTTTACTTGCTAACATTTTGACTAAACACATAAATATTTCACCCCAAAGTCCACGATTTTTTACTGACACACACGTTGAGTCTGATTGAGACTGATACCCAACTTCAACTTTACTTTTGCGTTTCGTAAAATTTATATGCGCTTTAACACGTACTCTAAACGGTAAAGGAAAACATCGTGAGGAAACCAGTTAGTGTTCTTATAGGCGGCGATGGGCTTGCAACCTGTCACGTATGGAACACTGTAACTTCTGCAAGATGTGGGCATGTATCAAATATGTGTTTGGACATGCCTCTGTCTACCCCCTTAGACATCTTCAAAGGATCTGGAATAAGTAACATAAAAAGATCTAAGAGAATGTCTACCGCACCTTGGGGATACAGTCGTGAACCCAACTTCAAATTTTAGAAGTAATAAGTAAAAAAATCCCATTTTCAAAATAGTCTACTTCAGAAATGTGTCTTTCTGTGCCTAATTATTTCCTTACCTATTTCAATTATACCTATAAAGTATCTTTCTCTTGTATGTCTTTTACGTGTGGTATGCAATAAACAAGTATCTATCTAATTATGATAGTTCGTTTGAAGCTGTTTTTTTTTCCGCCCGAACATACGCTGGTGGGCCTCTAAATCTATAATTCTCCCCCACAGATAATAAAATAAACAGTCCTGACATCTAAGATTAAGCTTGCCACTTCAGACGACACTGCAAGCGTAAATATCTATTAAACTTATGAATTTATCACTGTGAGCAACGCTGTCTGTGTCAGGGGGACATTTTTCATTCTCGCATTGCAAGAAGAAACCACGGGAGTATCCTAACTAGTTACGGTGCAAGTTATAAGCAAACTATACCATGACATTGTGGTGAAAAATAAGATGCCATTTACACGATACCTACTATTCTAGCATACCATTGCTTTCTCAAACTTAACTTACTTACGAAGTAAGACCTAATATTCAAGTGGCAAGAGGCAAGAATGGTATCCCAGAATGCTACCGTGTCTTAAAGGAAATCAATGGTGAGAAGGGCAAATGCTGAGATGCAAGAGATTCGCCTTCAATTCTCGCAGCGGGATAAAATGATTGCAGTTCTGGGTGGTTGTTCAACTATCTGTTCTACCAGTTGAACATATTGGGCAACATTGTTCTGGGTCTCGGTGTTGTGCTACTATTTAATTTTATAGTTTTGATAGTGACTGTTGGGTGCTATTTATATGCAAATAATTAAAAGTAAATTTAAAACAAGAAAAATTAATGATAAAATTAATAGAAATATATTTTCAGTAGAAAACGTTGTCATGATAAGATAAATGATTTCTTTAGAATTCAATTCTATTACGAAGAAAATAATTTGTTGTTATTTGTTAGGTAATAAGGAACCTTATTAAAACGCAATAATATGAACCCGACAGTAGGGAATTCTTTTTCTTTATATGCATTCTTCATTAATAAAAAGTACGTGAGTGTCGTGGAACCTTCGTGAAATCTGTTGGAACGAAGTTTCAACTTTGACATTTGGCATTTGTCAAATAAATTATTTAATAAAATCCTAGAATTGCTCTTTCTTACTACCAATGTAACAATCTATACACTGGTTCGCGACTGCGCATTTCGCACTGTAACATTTGACTTATGTATGTGTCGTGACGGTAAAATCGACCGCATTTTTTCTTCCAGCCCCATCCTCAATACCGTCCGAAAAGGAACTTCGTTCCAAAAACGCTTTGATCTTACAACTTATTCCGAACAGACAACCGAAAAACCGTATTCATTATAATTTGTCGTTGAAAGGATTTGTGTCTGGTTGAGTCTTTAGTCTTGATTTATCGCCTGCAGGCATATCCACTTAGTGCTGGATCGTGCCTATTATGGGACGAATGACAAGCTAGATTTGAGCCTACTTGTAAAAACTATCTTAGGCGTCATCTACACTAGACTAGCGGCACGACCATGGCGTCACTCACGAGGTACCAACGTTTTTCCTTATTATAATAGATGATTTATGAGCTCGCTTATAGGTAGGTTCTCTGGATTAACGCATAGGCCGTTTTAGGATTATATTTATTAAAAATTTATTAAAATTCAGTAACAATGAAATAAAAAGTACGCGAGTGTCGTGGAACACTCGGAACAAAGTTTCAACTTTGACATGTGTCAAATAAATTATTGTCAAATATTAAAATCCTAGAAACGCTCTTCCGTACTAACAATGCTACAATTTATGGACTGCTTTTCAACTGCGCACTTCGCACTGTGACGTTTTGACCTCTGTAAGTATCGTGACGGTAAAATCGAACGCTTTATTCTTCTAGCCCCTATCCTCGATACCGTCCGAAAAGAAACTTCGTTCCAAAAAATGCAAGTTTTGAGGCTGTAAAATGAACACGATTTTTATAACAACTGTACCTCTACACAACCTCAAGGTGCCTCAAATCGTTTTACGACAAAATCGTTATGTTATTTGAAGGTTTCAAAATGCAATTAAATGACCACAAACCCCACAAATTCACTAACTTGATGACCTGATAAGTAACTATGACAACTGCGGTTTGTGTGTAATGACTGTCATCATTTTGGACGTCATTCTGACAGATTGCGTCCGTTTTCCGTTTTGAGCAGCCGCAGCTGTATGAAAATTTCTGGATTCGGTCTCCACGCTCAAGGCCCTTGATAGAAGCTATGGAATAGCTTAAAAACATTTTCAGTAGAACTACTGTATTTTTTTCTTAATTTTTTTTATATAGGTACGTTTTTACTGGTTCTATAATCTACACATGACTTAATTCCAATAAGAAAGTAGGTTCAACTAAGTATTTGAAGATGAGGTAGCCTTTACAATCCCTTCATCCCCAATCGTTACCTGGATTGACAACTCAATCAGTTAGGCGCAACAATCTGGCCTAATTCCGATTCGTCACGTATCGCGACTGGGGACCCGGTTGCCTATAAAATGCAAATTCAGCCCGCAAGCCAAATTAGTACCACGTTAAAATCATGAAACTTCTCGATTCCTATGAAAAGTAGAATGTTCGACATAACTTACATCATGTGAAACTAAGACACGATTCCTAAAAACCCCCACGAGAAGTAATGTCCGACAGATGCAGATGCTGCTACGACAGTTTCATTTACACTTGCAAGCTGTCAAACAGACTGCCGGACATTTCTCACAGGGTTCAGAATGGAAGTTTTATTGCAGGTGGTGATATTTAATGCAATTATGTTGCTCACCTCATTTCTTAGATATATTTTTTATTTCATTGGTTGGGAAAGAACAGGAGTAGGTAGAACCACAGTAGAACTCTGTATAATTCTACTCCTAACAATTTGTATTCTAAGTAAGGTAGTGTTGTCTCATATGCACTCTGAGTGCAGATCTAAATCAGATGTGCTATACAAATACAAATAATTTATTTTACTAAAAACACTTAAGCATAGTAAACATATCTAATAATTAACTATTAGCTATTACCTAATCATTATTGGAAAATTAGGCTAGTTTAAACCAGGGATGAATTGCGTCCCACTGTTTAACTAACGGTCCCTTGTGAATACATCACTATTTCTGAATAAAAAACAGAACTATGTTTACCTAGTGCATAAGCTACTACTAATGTAGCCAAATTCGTTTAAAAGCACTCGTAGTAAAATTGTTACTGGATTAGGTACATCCTTATCATTATTTTAGTTACATTATGAATCATTATCAATACTTACATAACGATTAAAAAGCACGACGCTAAAAATTTATTGATATTAATATTTTAAAATTTTAAAGGTGATGCTTAGTTTTTTTGAAGTGAAAACTTCTTTAGGCACATTGAGTACCTTTATGATCACAATGCCTACGCCGCGAAACGACTTAGTCGCAAAATAACACACATTTAAAACACCTACAAAGCAAAATGCCTCAAATCGATATCTCTAACGTGGTTTGCCAAATTTGCAATACGCTGAGAAAAAATCATTGAATTCGCGACACCATTCGGCATGTAACTATTACCATTCGGCAATGTTCGACTGACTTCGGGTCTGTCAGCGTTTCCGGCGCCCCGTCACTCGCAAACAACTTCAGCGTTGTAATTGTTGTTATAAAAAAGAAACACTTAATTTAAAAGTATTTCCTGACGATTCAAAAATATTTCCTGTTCATGGCACTCCCGGAGTGCCACTGTTTTTTTATAATCCGTTGTTATGCTTAAATTTACTTGCACGAGACAAAATCAAAAACAAGTTAATAAACAAAATATGAGTAGGTACCTATCAGGTATCAGTCCAAATTCAATCCTGCTGTTCACTAGATCATATCGGTGCTATAGTGTGGGGAAATTAGCAGCGATATTGCCCAATTAGTAGCGACAATATGACGGCATCGATATCACCGAAGGCTGGTATTGGCAGCACATGTAGCGTAATTGGTGCTGGCTTTGCGGGTAACACTGGATGGGAAATTTGGTTTTAGGTGGTTATAATTGGAAGCACCCGCGATATTTCCTAACAAATTGTTTCCCTAATTTTTACACAAACAAATAAATAATTAAAAATGGCGCATGCACAAAAGCGAAGCCAGAAAAAAAATTGGAAGCACCTACTTTTCGCGCCACTTCGAAACTATATTTAAAAAAATAGTTTGCAAAGGTCTGTAGGTACTTTTGAGCACCTAAACTATATTCTTAAATAGTTTAGAAAAGGTTTTAATTTTTTTATTTAAAAAGGTTTTATAAGTTCTACAAAGATAATTATTAAATACTAGCTGCGCTCCCGCGGTGTGACCCGTGGTCCCTTTGGGATTTTTTCGGGATAAAAAGTAGCCTATGTCCTTCCCTGGTATATACCTTTAACTATGCCAAATTTCAGCTAAATCTGTTCAGCGGTTTGGGCGTGAAAGCGTAACAAACAGACAGACAGACAGAGTAACTTTCACATTTATAATATTAGTATGGATATGGATCATGAAATCAAGAATTTCAATAAAAAATATAGATAAACTGACTTAGTTGAAAAGGCTCGATTCTATAAACAGTTTTTCCAGTTTTTAATATTAGAACATAGCTACTTTATATTTGAAGAAACGTACAAAAACAGTTTTATAGTGGATTTATTTGAAGGCATTTCTCATTAGATCAAATTTTCTTTTCTTCCGTCTCTGAAGGAAAGATGGCAAAACTAATATAAAGGCCACGAACCGCCCCAGCGCCAGCCAATTAGCCAATTAACTGTGACGTAATTTCTGATGCACTTTGAGTCTATTGCTTTGTAGGGTTACCAGTATTTTTGCATTCCCAAATGGTATGGATGAAGTTATTTATACAAGTAGCTCTTTGATGGATAAGATCAGTAACTTCAGATGAATCATAAATCTTTAAAAAAAATGAGCCCCGAACAAAATAAATAAATAAAAATTAGATCGTTCGTACGCCTAACTTAAAAAAAGATAATATATTTTAATAATTTTAAGAGCATGACATAGATCTAACCTAACCAAAACAATAAAAGGTAATAGCCGTTTCACTAGCTCTTACAAGATTTCCCAAAACACCATAATAACATTTTAGTCGTTAGGTTGATACATTTTTGATGTGAGTCTGTCGTAATATCAGTCCCTGGCCATCAATTACACGTGGTGACGCTCAAAAACCCAACCCTTAGGTAACGCGACCCCGAGCCGACCTGGGAGACTTATTCTTGAAACTCGACTCGAGTTTACACTATGAACGCACGACTATTCCATACGATCGTTTTATTCTCTCTTTTAAAGATTCCTATAGGTTTTAAACTCTACAAAATAAACCTTTGTTTATCACGCGGTCAAAACTAGTAAGACGAAATAACAAGATCATGCATGTAGGTAAGTTCGAATTAATAAGTGGTAATGATAAAAAGTTGTACCTAATTATCACAAGCTTTGCTTAGTTTGGGGCTAGATAATGCTGTGTGAAGTGTTCAGCATTATTGATTTATTAGTGTAATGTGTGTCATCATAACCTTTCTTTATTCATAGGTAATTTGCTGTATGTTACACTGTATACTACTTGTTGGTAAAATAAATAAAGTTTTATAGTTATTCTTATTCTTTATTGCACAAAGAAATTACATATATAGAATCTTAAAGAGATCTTTTTTTGATAGGTACCTAATCGTATTCACTTGGCACCGACTTCAAATTATATTCTTATTTTTCTCTTTTTAGTGTGTAGAAGGTTCTTCTGTTTGTGTTCTGTGAAGTCGGTTCAATTTTTTTTTTTCAAAAATGTTTTATTTTTCCCTTTTTAGTGTAAGTAAATAAATACTGTGTAAATAAAAGTGTATGTGTAAATAATATAGTAAGCTACGAGTACATAAAGACTTTGCTTATCGTAGCTTCAGTAGGAAAGGATAAGAGAAGTCATGGGCAGACCTACTAAAAGGACACACCGGAGTTCAGCAAGGGGGAAAACTCAATCCATAAGGAAAAGAAAATATTTTGGACTACTTCGGGTGTAATACACTTTCAAACTATTTAATGTTTGACTCAGATTGTGAGTCAGGGTGTGTTGTGTAGTGAGAATGAGGTTTTTTGAATGTTACGGGAAAACTGTCAATCCCTCAGGAAAAAAAATATATGGCGCCACCTTGAGAGTATACCTCTTTCTAACAAAAAAAAAATTTTGGAAATCGGGCCACAATTTTCTTAAAGTTCAGTGATTGTTTTAGTTTTACGGGAAAACTATTAATCCCTCAGGAATAAAATTTATATGGGACCACTATAAGAGTATACCCTTTAAAACAAAAAAAAAATTTTGGAAATCGGTCCACAACTGACGGAAATATCGGTGAACATACATAAAAAAAAAACATACATACAGCCGAACATATAACCTCCTCCTTTTTTTGAAGTCGGTTAAAGAGTTCTCTTACAGCAAACCTTTATAGGAGAGAGAGATAGGGTTGTAACAGTGGGTGCATGTGCAATTAGGTACAGTGAAAAAAAAAGTATTTAAGTCCTTAACCTACTTAATGCAATGATATTTAAAAAGTAACTAAATATTGAATAAATTATGATACACTAAAATAAATACTAAATACATATACTTACAAAAGATTAATATTAGATAATATACATAAAAATACATATACCTAAATAACATAACTATTAAGAAAGGTACTCTTTGACTTTACGCTTGAATAGAAATAAATATAATGTGGTTACTCTGATTTTTTAGACCTCCGTCATGACCTTTTGAAGATTTCAGTTAGTACCTATAAAGATATACTTAAATGCTTATTCAAGAGTGTCAACCAATGAATTCGTGCAAAATCTAAGATGATGAAGTTGTGATTAGAATTGAATCGAATTTCAAGAGTATGTCCGCTTTTGAGAATGTCAAGGTTTTTGAGAAGTATTTTTATTGTGGAAGCTTCACGGTCGGTGTTGTCAGCAAAATAATGTCTAAGCTTTTTATTCTATTCATTTTTGATACCTTTTTATTTATAAATATTTACACGGAACAATAATCATAAAAATACATATGTAGGTACATAATTGAACTAAACTCAAGATAAAAAACAGTGTTCAAATCACCGACCGCATGAAATGTGCCCAAAAGGCTGGCGGCATTACCTCGTTAGATGGCTATACTTATCTTCTGTCCGAGGTAAGCACCAGCCCTCTGGTCATTGGTCTCGTCAATCAACCTCTTGGATAATTCTCTGAAAAGGAGCCACGCCTCTGGACCCCATGGACCTAAAGTTTCCACACCACAAGGTAGAAATATATTCCCATCGCCGATAGATATGTATTTCCGGCTTTTGTGATTTTCTGCTGCTGCCACCGCACCAGCTGTCCTGGAGGTGGCCGACAGGTGAGAGGCCGCCAGCGTATCGACGCCGGTAGCGTCCCACACTAGTGGCCTACCACGGCTCCAAGGAATCAAAGACATACCGTCGGGCCTTTTGCCATCATCTCTTTTAATAGTTAAACTCCGATTTTACTACAGGAACTTGTACCTCCATAATAATCGAATTATCAAATCACACTTATGTACACATAAAAACTTTATCTCATAAGATTTAACAATACTTTGCAACAGTTCTTGCATCAGGCTATCAACCAAAGAGTGGAAATAAACCAGGTTATTTGAAACGTAAAGCCACGTGCAAACCGACGTAGCGTAAACACGAAAGGAACTCGAGTTTCTTAAAGGTAAAAAGGATCCGAACAAATACGGAAACGATAGCAAGACACGATCGCACTCAGAACACAGAGGTTTAACTGTTTTTATGATTTGCTTTGTGAGTGGTGGCATGTGCTAAATTATGAATGTAGGATACCTCTGATTAGCCTCTCTGAAATTTTTTTTAGGGTCTTTTAATAAAATGTGAAGTTATTGTCATAGCACATCATGAAATGAAATCATAATAATGAATCGAGTTTGTTTAAACACAATATACAAATTCAATCTCTTATAGCTGCACCTTTGTGAAATCATAGACTCACTAAATGGGTTTTGGTAAAAATCTCTTTACTATCAACTTTTCACTTTATCATAGATCGGTTTGAACGTACCTTTACCAGCACCAAAAGTCGTCGATAAACCACGAATCGCGTCTCAGAATTACGATTTAAATATAAAATTTTAAGGTTATTAAGCCTCTTAAGTTTCGAGTAATTTTGCGGCTTTTCGGCGAAGGTTCTTAAGATTTTACATCGTTTCAATAAGAATTAAAGGCGTTGTAATCACTATTAGGGAAGAGAAAATGTTAGAACTTACTTATAGAATGAATACTCTTCGTCTCGCACCAATGAGATTGTGACTGATAAATTTTACCTATTGCTAATCGCTCACTGGTTGTTTACTAAAGAAACTAGCGCCACTACGATCGAGTAGCAATCACTGGAACTAAATTGGTTACTTGAAACCAATCATCATGCAATCAACACAACAACCAAGTATGACTTCTATTGTTTGGTGAGACACACAGCTTGTCCAGATCGATGAACTGAATTTCGAACCCATTAGAAATCCTTTTTATTTTTTGTAGTAGATCGCTCCCGCTACCTCCTATCATTATACCAGATCCTAAAGACCATCCAGGATGTGGCCATTGCCACACATGTCCTTTATGCTCCTAATACAGTCCATTGTTGGACACTGAGCTTATTGTTGTTTTGAGTGCGCTCTCTTATCGGCCGCACACAGAAATGCCATTGTATTAGCACTAGTTTCTTATCCAGCTCAACTTTCTTTATTAATTAGGTACCATCCTGCGACTCTACGTGATACCATTCGATTTTGTTCACACTTGCACGGTTTTTGTTTAATTTCTGATGAAAAAACTTTGGTTCTGTCTTACTCATGAGATGAGCATTAATTCCGTTTGGATTTTCAGTGCCTTAGTCATTGTCAAAATAGAGGCTGATTTTATTGTCTGGCTGTGTCAATGCAATAAAGATCACTCCTATATTATTGGCGCTGACTGTCAGCTAGTCAGTAAAATCAGTTTTTCAGCTCAATAGGATTTATCATTAATATTTAGTTTTAGAAAAGTCTACCTAATAAGCTACAGGCTTCCTGGCAATGATTTGCGATAAGAGCTCGTGTGAAGAGAAATCACTATACTAGTAAAAAGCGCTTCGAAAATGAAATTGAAAACCAGATTGACATCGAATCGCATCAGCTCTGTCGGCTGCCAGTTTCAATTTCAAACGTCTTCGCGCCAAGACTAGAGATTCAATATTAAAAGTGATCTTCCGACGAGAAACGAAACTAACAGGGTCAAGATTGTATCCCCAGGGTACGTAAACATTCTCTCAGATAATAAATAATAATAAATAATGCTAGACTTTTCACACAGCATCATCTAGCCCCAAAGTAAGCAGAGCTTGTGTTATGGATATATGACTGATATAATACTTATATACTTTTTCTTTGAAAATACATAAATATTATACATAGAAAACATACCTAGACCCGAGACAAATATTTGTAGATCATACCAACATTGATCCCGCCGCGGGGATCAAACACTGCGCCACCGAGGTCGTCAAGATTAAGTCACCCTAGATTTTTTGAAGACGTATCAAAGGTTCCTCATTAGGATATCTTCCTTTCCATCAAAGAACCAGAGACGCAAGATCTAAGTGCCAGAAATACGTTCATTACCATATTTGACACATGCCTACACTTGGCAGAACATAGCTACATGCAGCAAAATAAAAAAAAATAGGCTCATCAATTGTCGTTGTCTTAAAAACTAATTTTTGACTCGCTCATCATAATTTGACACAGGAATCTGTTATAAAAATTCTCTTAAGTCAGGGTTGATTTATAGCCCACCCCCTGACAACCCCAGGGCGGACGTTAGTGACGCAACGACCCCTTCAGAATTCTTTTACGTAATTAAAAGTTTGTTGAATTTCTTTAGCGTTTTATAGGAGTTAAAAAATGTTTTGAATTACTCGGATGGTTCTGATTACATAGTTCTTATCGAAATTAGTATTGTATGGAAAGGTTTGTGAGTTTGGATGGGAGATTTAACACTGAAAGAACCTTTAAAGGCCCTTATTTGAACAGTCGGATTCTCACAATTCAACATTTAATTAGTTTCTTGCGAAACGGGAAAACTGATCTTCATTCTCTCAGATCTTTTAAGGAATTCAAGAATAAAACTGTCTAGATTAGTCAAAGGCACGCGAAACACATACCTAGCACGCCTACATTTTGCTGAAATAAACCTTTTTTTCACGCATTTCAAGCCCATCGTTATTTTCAAATTCTGTAATTTATTGTATTTCTTAACACCTGTTTCGTGCAAACTCAAGTCAATAATAAGAAAAACAATTATTTATTAGACAAAGCCCGGCCTTCTATAAATTTATGACAGCCCAATAAACTGAGGGTCAGAGGGTTGTAATACAAACTGCTATTATTCTGTGTCGTAACGAGCGACGCGACATTGCAGCTACATTCGCACACAATAGGCAAAGTGATGTCCTACTACAAATACGGATACGGATTCCATAAATTACAGCTGCTTTCTTAAAATAACTGAAAATTTTCAAAATGCCAATTATCACCTATAGTATATAATAATATAAATCAATAAATAATGCTGGACTTTTCACACAGCATCATCTAGCCCCAAAGTAGGCAGAGCTTGTGTTATGGGTACTAGATGACTGAGTAACTACTTTATATACTTTTCAACACACTTGCTCATAAAGTGGCTCTATGGTCACCGCAATTAGGCACATAATGACACCCATAATCAAACTGTGACTTTTTCATTACTATAACTCACTAGTGAGTAATAGATTTTTTTTTTAATTTTATTGGTAGAGTTGCTTTGTTCTTAAAAAAGTTTTTATTCAGAAAAAAGATCGTGTTCAATAGAACAAATAAATTAATGTTCCTATTGCTTGCTCATTTCATGCAACTTCTTATTTAAATAGATAATTTTAACTCGTTTAATAAATAAAACTTTCACTCAAATATAACTTTTGTTTTCTCTGTAATAAAAGAAAACTTTAAATTCCCCATTTTGTCCGTGGCAGAATAGGCCGCAAACCCTATGCGCGGCGCGGAAATATAGTCTGTGGCCGATCGCAATGCGCGCGCATAGGAAAACTGATTAATTTTTCCCGCAATAGCGAAACATTTTTCACAACTCGTTTTCACTGTTTGAAATTAGTTTTTATTGTTATTTTATTCACAAGTGTGTTGACAAACGTCGTATGATACACGTGTGTATTGATGATTACCGTCCTCTGTTCTGTTAAGACCCTCGCCGATGGCTCGGGTCTCAATTATTTGCCTCGGCGGTAATCACCAATATTACACACTAGACCATAATGTACTATTTTGTTTGTAAATACATACATATTATACATAGAAACACCCAGACCCGAGACAAATATCTGTAGGTCATACAAACATTTGTCCCGCGGCGGGGATCGAACCCGCAACCTTCTGCGTCGCAGGCGAAACTTCGCCCACTGCGCCACAGACGTCGTATAAAACCTTGAATTAATGTTTGTTACTTCTTCACACTGAAACTGCTGTATGGATTTGGATGATGTTTATGGATATAGTTTATATTCTGGATACTGCAAAGTCTACTTTTTATCCCGAAAAATGGTGATGCTGACTGTACATGTAGAGCCTATTGAACAAAAGAAGTCCCTTCAGAGCGGCGCTAGTATCTACGTCTTATTATAAATTCTCATAGGTTTTTTGTTAGTTCCACGAAATTCCGCGGGACTTCTTTCGTGAAAAGTACTCTACTAAGGCTAAGTAGCTGGAGTTGACACAATATGTCAACTCCAGCTACTTAGCCCATAGTGTGATCATATAATAGTTGATCCGTTTCAGTTGCTCAGTTTAGTTGGTTGGAGTCCTGATTTATTTATCGGATACGGAAGGCACCTTTTTTAGTTGATGCATGACATAACTTTATGTCGAGTTTATTAGTAAGGGTCAGTCTTTTGTCCCACATTATTCTGGGTTGGCACAATAAGTAGGAATTCTTCTTCCATTTTTTTTTTGCTTGTGGTAAAGCCCTGCTTACTTTGGAGCTAGACGATGGTGTGTGAAAAGTCCAGCATTATTTATTGATTTGCCTCTACCAGCCGTCATCTCACCGTGACTGGTGGTGGTGGCTCCTTTTTTTAACCGACTTTAAAAAAAGGAGGAGGTTATATGTTCGGCTGTATGTATGTTTTTTTTTACTCTCATAGTGTCATAGGGTATACTCTTATAGTGGTCCCATATAAATTTTATTCCTGAGGGATTAATAGTTTTCCCGTAAAACTAAAACAATCACTGAACTTTAAGAAAATTGTGGCCCGATTTCCAAAATTTTTTTTTTGTTAGAAAGAGGTATACTCTCAAGGTGGCGCCATATATTTTTTTTTCCTGAGGGATTAATAGTTTTCCCGTAAAACTAAAATAATCACTGAACTTTATGAAAATTGTGGACCGATTTCCAAAATTTTTTTTGTTAGAAAGTGTAAAGGACACACTCTCAAGGTGGCGCCATATATTTTTTTTCCTGAGGGATTGACAGTTTTCCCGTAACATTCAAAAAACCTCATTCTCACTACACAACACACCCTGACTCACAATCTGAGTCAAACATTAAATAGTTTGAAAGGGTATTATATATAAGGGGACACCCGAGGTAGTCCAAAATATTTTCTTTTCCTTATGGATTGATAGTTTTCCCCCTTGCTGAACTCCGGTGTGTCCTTTAGTAGGTCTGCCCATGACTTCTCTTATCCTTTCATATTTAAGCTACGATAAGCAAAGTCTTAATGTACTCGTAGCTTACTATATTATTTACACATACACTTTTATTTACACAGTATTTATTTACTTACACTAAAAAGTGAAAAATAAAACATTTTTGAAAAAAAAAATTGAACCGACTTCACAGAACACAAACAGAAGAACCTTCTACACACTAAAAAGAGAAAAATAAGAATATAATTTGAAGTCGGTGCCAAGTGAATACGATTAAGTACCTATCAAAAAAAGAAATAGAGCGATAGCGTACCAGGATACAATTTTGCACCCAAGTTCTTTTGAATTTCTTAGATGTAAATGAATAGTTGGCACCGACTTCAAATTATATTCTTATTTTTCTCTTTTTAGTGTGTAGAAGGTTCTTCTGTTTGTGTTCTGTGAAGTCGGTTCAATTTTTTTTTTCAAAAATGTTTTATAGCTACTCATATAATTACAAAAAAAACCTTTAAGTGGTAAATCAGTCACGTGGTTACTATGACGCCAGATATGCTGTGTAATGTCCATTATTTAAATGCACGGGACTCAAACCCACAGCCTTCATGGTTTGGTAATAGTCCTTGGCATTCTCAACCGTTGCAATGATGAGTTCATCTCGATTGTGCGGTTGTGGTTAGTCTTGTCAGATGCGTAGTTATGGAGGTTTGGAGTTAGCATAGCCATCAAATCCCAAATTTAGACGACCTCTGTGGCACAGTGGGTGAAAGCTCGCTTGGGACGCAGAAGGTTGCGGGTTCGATCCCCGCCGCGGGATAAATGTTTGTTTGATCTGAAAATATTTATCTCGGGTCTCGGTGTTTCTATGATATGTATGTATTTACAAACATAAAGTATATAAGTAGTACATATATCAGTTACCCTGATTCCCATAGTACAAAGTTTGTTTAGTTTGGGGCTAGATGATGCTGTGTGAAATGTCCAGCATTATTTATTTATTTTATTTAATTATAGACACAGCTCATGGTTTCAGGGTCTTTATATTTGCTTGTTTCTTCAGACTATAAAGACAACTCATAGTACAAAGCATTTCTTAAGTGATTTCAATGAATAAACTAATTAGTAATTTTACTTAGACTTTTTAATTGAATTCATTTGAAACTCTTGTTTCCTTAAGAAACAAAAACCCAACAAAATATCTTGAGATACAAGAAGATTCTAAAAGAGCCTAAGAGGTCCGAATGATTCAAATTAAAAAGTCAAAATAAAACTTAGGTTGTTTGTTGGAAAATTATATATTTAATAATATTTCTCTATCTAGAATAAACAAGTTGAAATGCACCTAGCATGCACCAGTCAAGACTACAATAATCTAATACAAACACGCCTCCACTCAAATATTAACACATCCTCAATTTAGTTCATCTCAACTTCTTGTCTCGACGCCGGAATGCTCACTAGGTATAATAAACTTATTTGTGTAACTATACTTACTACTGTTTCATAGATATTGAAGATTTTCTTATTTATAGCGGTAGTCAGAGGCACATTCAAACGGCATAGGGCATAGGCTATACGACACGAAGTTTAAAAAACAGGTTCATTATTGTATTCGCAAAGCACGGTAGACATGCGTGGTAGTGGGTGCAGTAGGTGCAGTAGTCATATTTTTAGGGTTCTGTACCTCAGAAGGAAAAACGGAACCCTTAAACGATCACTTTGTTTTTCACTCGGATTTTTAAAGCACTTGTGATTTTATGAATGTAAGATAATGAATGATACTTAAGTATCCAATATAAGTTTTTAAGAATCCTCAATATCTGAAGAATCTTAAGTATTCTTAATAAATAAATAAATAATGCTGGACATTTTACACAGCATCATCTAGCCCCAAACTAAGCAAAGCTTGTACTATAGGAACCAGATAACTGATAAGTAATATCTGATTAATTATCTTAAGAGCCTTTGAAAATGTCTATGGGGTAGCAAAACATACGAAATACTGTCTCAAAAATGTATTTCACACATAAAATCGTTTAAAATGCTCAGCAAAACTCGAAAAGCAAATTATCTCGACCTAAAACATGTCTTATCTCTATCTGTTTCCATAAACAAAGCTGTTAATGCACCTTAAAAAAAGATGGATGGATTGTGTGAAACAAGATATGAGTAAGAAAGGAGTGGATACAGAGATGACGAGCGATATAGGCGAGCACATCTCACACTTACGATTCGCAGATGACATAGTCTTACTGGCGGAGTCGCTTGAGGAGCTAGAACGGATGCTGAACGGCCTAGCATCAGCCTCGCGAGCGATAGGTCTCGGCATGAATCTGGATAAGACCAAAGTCATGGTCAATGACCGAATTGATCCGAGACCTGTCGCTGTTAATGGTCACCCTCTTGAAGTTGTTTCGCAGTACACATACCTTGGGCAGATTTTGCAGTTAGGTAGAAGCAACTTTGAGAAGGAGGCCAAGAGGAGGATTCAGCTGGGCTGGGCAGCATTCGGAAAACTACGTCGAGTTTTCTCGTCACCTATACCACAGTGTTTGAAAACAAAAGTTTTCAATCAGTGCGTCCTACCTGTCATGACATACGGAGCCGAAACGTGGACACTCACAGTACGGCTAGTCCACCAGTTTAAAGTCGCTCAGCGAGCTATGGAACGAGCTATGCTCGGAGTTTCTCTGAAGGATAGAATCCGCAACGAGACTATCCGACATAGAACCAAAGTTGTCGACATAGCTCAGAGAATCAGCAAGCTGAAGTGGCAGTGGGCTGGCCATATCTGCCGAAGAACCGATAACCGTTGGGGTAAACGAGTTCTTGAGTGGAGACCGCGACTTGGCAAACGTAGTGTAGGACGCCCTCCGGCCAGGTGGAGTGACGATCTGCGAAAGGCTGCCGGCAGAAGCTGGATGCGTCGAGCTGAGGACAGGGCGCAATGGCGCGCACTAGGGGAGGCCTATGTCCAGCAGTGGACTGCCATAGGCTGATGATGATGATGAGCGATATAGGGGAGTGGAGGAAGAGAACATGTTGTGCCGACCCCGCATGAGCGGGATAAGGGAAGGCCAATGATGAATGATGAATAGATTGCATTGTTTTTGCGGCTTAAGTATACCTTACTTTGGGGCTAGATGATGCTGTGTGAAAAGTCCAGCATTATTTATTTATTTTATTTATTTATTTACCTAAGTAAGAAACAATTTTCGATTAACAGTCAATCAAAGCTTTTGAGTTTAAGTTTTAACTGATCATTACAATCTAAGATGAGCTGCATTCAAAAAACGTTTTTTTCCTCATTACGCATGTTGCTTGGTTATTATGAGTCGGAAAAATATGTCAATACTTTGCTACCCAACACTAAAACAATTTACTCTACAATGTAAAGTTGTAGAAATGTAGAAATCGTGTATGGTTTGCCAATGTAAGCGCATTATTTTGTTTTTTAATTTTTACAGTAATTTAACATAAAAACGAAACCAAAAAATTCATTGATAATCGCGTGGGCATCAAACCCAAACTACGCAAATACAATCCCAGTACACGACTTGAGCATATCAACAATGCTAAACTTACGCAGATTTAGGACAAGTTTAGTAATTAATTTTTTTACATTTTATTGCTGAAATTGATTCTGAATTATTTTGAGACTAGCTGCGCTCCCGCGGTGTGACCCGCGGTCCCTTGGGATTTTTTCATTTTTTCGGGATAAAAAGTAGCCTATGTCCGTCCCTGGGATACCTTTATCCATGCCAAATTTCAGCTTAATCTGTTCAACGGTTTGGGCGTGAAAGCGTAACAAACAGACATACAGATAGACAGACAGACAGAGTTACTTTCACATTTATAATATTAGTATGGATTGTTTGAAAACCTTGGCTAAAATGTGCGATTTCAATCAGTAAATCTATAGATTGCTTAACTGATCCCAGTCGAAAGCGTGGATCAAAACCCAAAACACTGCGTTATTATTTTTAATCAAATTAGAAAACCAAAAATACATTGTTTATAAACCTAGTTGCCTAAAGGTAGCGATAAGGCCGCCCATTGTACTAATTTCAAACGTGTTTTATTATTAATTTTGGTGTACAATAATATGTTCATTTATTCACATCATCATCATCATCATCATCATGTCAGCCATCTAGTGTCCACTGCTGAACATAGGCCTCCCCCATCGATTTCCACAGCGATCGATCTTGTGCAGCCTGCACCCAACGGCTCCCAGCAACCTTTACCAGATCGTCTTTCCATCTAGTGGGGGGCCGTCCTCTACTGCGGTATTCACATCATAGGTACATTATAAATATGTATGTATTTAAATACAAATAAATACAATACATACATATTTCTATGTATAATATGTATGTATTTACAACAAAAAGTATATAAGTAGTATATCAGTTATCTGGTTCCCATAGTACAAGCTTTGCTTAGTTTGGGGCTAGATGATGCTGTGTGAAAATGTCCAGCATTATTATTCATTCATTCATTCCTGGTGGGTACATATAAAATATTATTTATGAGTTCCGATGTTTAGCACCGACATCGACAGTTCGTAGCAATGTCATTATAGGTCAATGAACACTTAAACCAGTCCGACGGCTTGTGCTAGTGTTGCGTAACTCAACCGTGCTAAGGTTACTGATTGATTTGTGTCTATTTGCTGTTACATTGTGCTAGTTGCGCGTAATTTTTTTTGAAGAGCATTATTTTATGATTGAAAAGTTTGTCAGCAAAAAAAACTGGTGAAATGATCATAATAAATGAATTAATACTTACATTCATAAACGTAGATTTTTACTAAGTAACGATATTCACTGAATCTCGTCGGAGAGAACTAGGTACCTACGTGGAGAAAGATGCATCAGTTATCCCAGCAAGGTTCGGTCGAACTCTTAAATTTTAGAAGATATTATTTATGTATTTTTAAAGAAAAATGTCCTTATTAAATGTTTCTTTGTTTCAGGTAAATAGTAATTTTTCGTATACCTACTGTTTGTCTTGCATAACGATGCTATCAAAGATTTGATCGATGCATCGGTGTGTTCCTTTATAGAGAATATCAACGTAAACAACATTCGTATGTAAGTAAGTATATTTCAGGATTTGACGTCGGAAAATTAAATCATGATCCGTAAATTTTTTGTTTGGGGTTGTGGAAAAGACCTCGAGAGAGAAGTCCGATGCGTTGGTCTGATAAAAATCACAACATACTCGACACCACGGTTCACAGTGCTCTTCACACTGCCAGGAACAGAGAAAGGTGGAGAAAAATCTTTAGAGAGATGGTGATACCCAATGGAGGTTACCCTCAGCATTGAGGAATACGAATCAAGGGAGAGGAGTGTTGTGGTTCCATGGTGCTCGTAGTTTCTGACACTGTATGTGATCAACCTTCCCCATAATTATGACCCTATCAAACTGGGTCATGTATTGCAACGATTTCACTAATGTTGATCATCAATGCTTGATTAGATGTCATCAGAAGGTCGCTCGTTGCAAAATAACGATTATTTTATGGAAATGTGTCTTAGCTCCTTATTGCTATGATGTTTATAATATATCTGCTTGTGAGAAAATAGCGTTACCTTACACATTTCAAATGAATGTTTGTCAACCCTGAGGGCGTTTAGTAACATTTTTCAGATCCACTTATAGTGCAAAATATTATGTCTATTAGTCTTTGAGTATTTATAAATACTCAAAGCCAAAACCACTGTCAAACCTCAGTAATACCTGCTGCGCAGTAGGTGCTATCCTACTCGGTAAAAACATAATGATGATATTCAGTGTAATGAGGAACCATTGAGAGTTTCCGATTAGATTACCGTTTTTGCCTTCATACAGGAGTGGAATATAATAACTAGTTAAACTAGTTCTACTTAGATTTATTTTTAGATTTATTTAACTAACCACAGAATTTTTTTTGCAAATTGTAGTTTGTAACTATGATCTGCAAATAAAATGTCTTTGGATCTTTATATCTTTTGGCTTGTCTAAGTACAATCACTTGAATGTTGTTCGATATATATTATCATACTATCGTGTCTCAGAGGGACTGGCTTAATTATTCTTCCTCTTAAGAGGAAGAATAATTAAGCCAAAATAACTGGTGACAAGACAATTGTCTTGTCACCAGTTATTTTGAACATAGAACGTCGAAGTAGGTACCACCCACACTGAATAGTGGTAAAAAAAAATCGAGGTGTGCCTTAAAGAGGGTTTTTTGTGCACTTGGACCAATATTCACAAACAATAATCACAACGCCACAAATAGTCTTTTAATTTAAGTAATAAAAATTGTTCAAAGCATAGTAGAACGAAATGACATTGTCATTTTAAAAATCAAAAGTTATTGGTGGTCATGGTAACCTTACCTTAGAGCAGTGCTCATTGTGTCAAACAGAGGACTGCTAAACTTTAACATATTTTTTTTGGTTTTCAGGAACGTTTTTCGGGATAAAAAGTAGCCTACATGCTATTCTGGTGTTATACCTTTCACCTTACCAAATTTTATTGTAAACTGTTTTGTCGTTTGAGCCTGATCCTTACATAAACATACAAACATCCATACAAACTCACAAACTTTCAGCTTTATTATATGAGTGGGATGGGATGTAGGTTTAGAATCCTCGTTTTGTTCGTTACATAAACCTAGGACATAATAAATGCGTGTAACATGCGTGTGTTACACAACGTAACTTACTACCGGTAAGTGCGTCTTGATATGTTACCTATTCTAGTTCTGTACGCAACGCACGGTGATCTGACGTAAAGAAAGTGCACGAAAGGAGCGTCTTTGAGGCACACTTATAATTCTTTTACCACACTGGTTCGAAAGAACTAGTGACACGAAAAGAAGAAGGTGACCTGACGTAAGGACTATTGCAGTACCTAAGTAGTATGTGTGTCCGCTTTGTAGAAGTAAATTGCTATTTTTTCTCATTAATAAAACTAGGTTCGATAGAAAAATCACTTGGCTTTGTAGCTCTATAATTTGATTAATATTCGCAGCGTCCCAACCAAGCGTTTTGAATATTAAATTACTACAAGTGTAGTGTTCAAAGCAGAGCACATGAGTTGGTTGTATTTTACACGATTAGTTTTTCTTATAGTGAAAAGTAAATTTATGTTCCTTCTATATAAAAAAAAAGCGTATTCTATCTAAACCACGATCAGGAAAATTGTGGAAAAATACTAATAAAAAAAATGGTTGTCTGTAAAGTCGGTTTACTGACAATAGTTGAACGTGACAACGCAAAGGCTGATTGTGCTTCTTTGTCGCTCGTTCCGCGCTCTCGCTTGCACTTCAAGCCTTACATGGAACGCCTCAGAGCGAGGTAACGCCTCATGACGTCATGTTTTTTCGTGCGTGCAGCCGGCTCTATCGAATTATAAGACGTAGTCACGTCAAAAAAACCTTTGCCAGTGCCTTAACTAGCGAAATCTTTGACATAAAATGTGTCAAAAATCGCCTTACTGTGTCCCATTACGGTCACACGTCGCTTTGACTAACTGTAGTATTTTTTTCCGTACCGTTCAAGACGAGGGACGAAGGAGCTTGATTTCATTCTTTGCAATTAACACGGATGTTTCCGATACTGATTATTTCTTTAGTGCGAAGTGTAGGAAGTAGCGATTTTGTATAAATTATATAAAGATGATGCAACCAAAATTGTGCTAAAAGAAAGGTGTTGATTGTGGAATGAAAACCTTTCTAAGTGTAGTGCTGTTAGTTCATAAATACCTACTTATAAAAAAACAACCTACAGACGAATTGAGAACCTCCTTTTTTGAAGTCGGTTGAAAATAGGCATAAGCTATTATAAGCTATTATTCTAACGATCCTTAGATAGCTTGACTAATCCTGTTGTATTTTGTAAATATATGTAAATATGTAGTAGCTTAGTTTCTGTAAATAAATAATTTATAAGTAGGTAGGTACTTATACTTTTCAATCTTCCGAGCAATATTTTTTGTATTGTAATTTTATTTGTTAAAAGAGCACTGGTGGTCTAGTGGTAGTGGCCCCGCCTTCCGATCGTAAGGTCGTGGGTTCAATCCCAGTCGTGCACCAATTAGTTTTTCTGCCGAAATACTTATGTTTATTATGCCAGTACTATCAAACTGTGAAGGAAAACATCGTGAGGAAACCGGCATGTCGTAGAGCCTTTAGAGTTCGAAAACATATTGTGTCAAGTGCACGAAAGGAGCCTTTTTGAGGCGCACTTAAAAAACTTTCACCACACTGGTTTGAAAAAACTAGTGACGCGATAAGAAGAAGATTTTTAAAACAAATATCAACACTTTTCCATGTCATAATAATTACCAATTTCAAAAGAAAGTAAAGTACAACAAAAATGCACAAACTAATATGGGCTATTTTTGTATATAAAATACACTCCAAGCTCCTTTAAATCTTCTCAAATACCTAGCATCTTAGTCTTGTATCTTGTACCACAATTAATTAAGTCCAAAGAAAGTGTAACATTTGGTGCGTCGCTTTATACAGGGTGCTACATTTAGAACGGTCAGTATGGGAAAGTCTGAAACTATCTGTTGAACCATGTCATCGATTCTAGTAAAAATTAAAACTGCATTCACATATTTTCAAAAAAAACTTGTACTCAGCTCGGGAATCGAACCCGGACGTTTTTTAAAATGATATCTAAATAGAAATAGTGTTGGATTCATTTTTCAAAACGTCTGGGTTCGATTCCCGAGCTGAGTACATGTTTTTTTGAAAATGTGTGAATGCAGTTTTCATTTTTATTAAAATCGATGACATGGTTCCTAAAAACAGATCTTCGTATGTCTTATAGTTTCAGACTTTACTGACCGTTCTAAATGTAACACCCTGTATATTCTGCGTCTCAAACACGTGGTTACTGATGGCTCTGTAAAAACAAAGACGAAGAGAAACATCGTGACAATGAAAGGGCATACAATACAAAGCATAATTGGCAACGATAGACTGTGGGAATGCGAATATCAAAGGAGTCAAGTTTTGAGATGACGAGTACTATACGTGCATAATGATAAAAAAACTTAGGCCTTATCTATAGATATAGAATATATTAGATTATTTATACAGCGTCAGAGGCAATCCATGCCTACACCTAACGGGACGCTGTAGTGCCTAGCCTAGGACATTGTTTGAAGTGGAATAGGCTTGCCCAGCACCTAAACCATCCTCTCAGCCGCCCACAGGAAAGACGAAATCAATACAATAGTAATAACAAAGCAAAAATTACCAGTTTTTGTAAAGTTTACCGCTTTATTAAAGGGGATAAAGGAGAAACGCTCTAACGAAGGCTTAAGACCATCTTTTAAAACGATTCCAATTGAAAAAAAGTGAAGATAAATAAAAAGGTTATATTTTCATTTATCGGTGTTACATAAAAGTGAGTCCAAAACTTTGTTTTTTTTTGGAGATCTTATCTCTGATACCTTTGTGTAAAACACGGTAAACTAACCACAGAAGTATACCACGGGTCTCGTGTTTAATGTTTCTTCCCTCGCCGTACTCGGTAACGTTGGTAACGCAGGGGACATACGATAATGACGCCATTGCTTTAAATAGTGCTAAGTCACGAACATTCTGCTATCGTGTTGTTGTTTTGAAATTCAAGAGATATTTGGTCGGTTAAGGGTGTCAAAACAAAAAGGATTACAAATGTGTCACTCAAAAACCTACATTGTGGAGATAGACAGGTCCAAATTATACATGTGTGGGTTTATTATTTGGACCTTTATGTATGTAGCCGTTGTTGTATGTAACATTTTCAGAGAATTATCCAAGAGGTTGATTGACGAGACCAATGACCAAAGGGCTGGTGCTTACCTCGGACAGAGGCCATCCAACGAGGTAATGCCGCCAGCCTTTTGGGCACATTACCTGCGGTCGGTGATTTGAACACTGTTTTTATCTTTAGTTTAATTAAATTATGTACCTATTTATGTATTTTTATGATTACTGCAGGGTGTTATTTATTTACTTATTTAAACCTTGGTGCACTTGTACTGCTTTGTGCTACCAAACAAATTAATAGCTTCATAGCAACATTGTCCGTGTGTACAATTTTAGTCCAAGTGACTCTGACATTTCATATTGTAGCAATTTGGACGAACAAAGCCATTTTCTGTACTTACTCGTAAGTATTTTCTTTGAAGATAACTGAACTTGATATTTATATGAAACACCTACGCAAAAATACAAAAGATACGTTGAATTGGAATATAACTACATATATGTATTACAGTTTTTCTGCTGTGAAGAAAAAAATATAATTTGGTTTATACATAGGTACATAGATGGGCACATAGCTCGTAGAACTGACGGCCGTTGGGGTAGAAAGGTTCTCGAGTGGAGGCCACGCACCGGAAACCGCAGTAGAGGACGGCCCCCCACTAGATGGAAAGACGATCTGGTAAATGTTGCTGGGAGCCGTTGGGTGCAGGCTGCACAAGATCGATCGCTGTGGAAATCGATGGGGGAGGCCTATGTTCAGCAGTGGACACTAGATGGCTGACAAGATGATGATGATGATGATGATGATGATAGGTACATAGAATATATTTTACAGACTTCGTTCATCGCTAAATCACGAAACCACCAGAATGATATTAAACTAGTGGCATCCTGATTTCATATGTCAATCTGAGTTTAGTCCATTAAAATAAAACAGCTTTCATAGCAACCATTTTAGGCATTAAAACCAATGAAAAAAAGGTTTAAAGAATGCGTTTTTTACGAGCACTAAACATCGTGAGTGAAGCTAAGAACAAGCCACTGGTATGCAACCATTTTAGGAATTACGACCACTACCTGGGATGCCGTAACATTGTCGCCACACGTGAGTAAAGCCGGAGACTGCCACTAGTTTGAAATAAAGCCCAAAATGGCTAAATTCGTATTCACGGTCAATTTCCCATGAACAGGTGAACTGCCAATAATTAGCCGGGCAACTGTTTCTGCTCGACTCGGTTATCACCGTGACGCGCCATTTGATGTCTCCGGGCTCACTCGGCCGGGGCTAATGGGAACTTACCATCTGATTTGGCGGGAAACACAGTTTACTAGGGAACATCGTATCAAAGCCTATCAAATAGCTGACAAACTATGTACTTATATTGGTTTTATTAGTAGTCCTAAAAATACATTTCTTTTAAATACCTCTGTGGCGATTGCAAAGGTCTGCCAGTGGAGAAAACGTAGAATAAGAATTTGGAGTCGCTTTTAAGACGGGCTCACAATTACAAACACTAAGGCCCTTATTATTTGACGACCTCTGTGGCGCAGTGGGCGAAGGTCCGCCTGCGACGCAGAAGGTTGCGGGTTCGATCCCCGCCGCGTGACAAATGTTTGTATGACCTACATATATTTGTCTCGGGTCTGGGTGTTTCTGTATAATATGTATGTATTTACAAAAAAAAGTATATAAGTATTCTATCAGTTATCTGGTTCCCATAGTACAAGCTTTGCTTAGTTTGGGGCTAGATGATGCTGTGTGAAAAATGTCCAGTATGTCCAGTATTATTAATAAACGTGGTGTAAAGTTACGCCAGGTTTAAACTCCAAAAATTTTATGGTTGTACTCCTAAGTTACACCCGGCAAGATCTACTTACCTCTGGAGGATCTGGACTAACTTGGACTGTGAAAATGTAAAAAAAACGTAAACAGGTTCACGACTGTATCCCCAAGGTGCGGTAGACATTCTCTCAGATCTTTTTATGTTACTTATTCCAGATCCTTTGAAGATGTCATAGGGGGGTAGTCAGAGGCATGTCTAAATACATATTTGATACATGTCCACATCTTGCAGAAGTTAGTATTCCATACGTGACAGTTTGCAAGCCCATCGCTGTCTATAAGAACAGTAACTCGTTTCCTCACGATGTTTTCCTTCACCGTTTAGACCACGTGTTAAAGCGCATATAAATAAGAAACGTAAAATCCATTGACGGCCTGGATTGACAATTACAATTATTTTTTCATAATATCTACCTATAGCACATAGCGCCCTATTAGTCCTGTGTCATATCTATCGAATAACGTCAATAACGTCAATAGGATTGAATTTCTATTCAATACCGTTTCATTAATCAAAGTGAATGCTTTTACAAAAGTAATTGGGACACAAAATACTAGATGTCATCAAAGAGGATACGAGTTTTAATTTGTCCGCATATTCACTGAACCCAAAATGAGGCTTTGAAATGGTTTAGAATACCGATATAATATTTTTATACGTAATTTATTGCATATGAGTTTTTATTTAATATATTATTGTAAGAGTTTTTGAGAATGGCATAGAATTGGAAATAATATTTGTCAGCCATATGCCCCGTTACCCTACCATAATTATCTTTGTACGGGGAGGTGCACTCTGCAGTGCGTGTAAGGGCTGAAATAGACACATAGAAAAAAAAAAGTTTGCCTGGAAGAAATCGCTTTCCGCGATAAGGCCGCCCATTGTACTAATTTCGAACGTGTTTTATTTACTTATGTGGTGTTCTGTTATTTATTGGTGTACAATAAAGTGTTCATTCATTCTATGTATAATATGTATGTATTTACAAACAAAAAAGTATATGAGTAGTTTATCAGTCATGGGTACTAGACCCATACCACAAGCTCAAGCTTACTTTGGGGTAGATGATGCTGTGTGAAAAGTCCAGCATTATTTATTTATTTATTTATTTATAGATAGCTTTTATAATGTATATCAATAGCATGCAACGGTTGCTTGATTTTCCCACATTTTCATACATTATGACATCCCTGATCTTCAAATAATAACAGAATCCGTATCTAAACCGCTTCAACTCTTACCAAAGCGCGCTTCAAAACACCTAATGAGTATCTACCCTCAAGTTGCAAACTTTAGGTTTCGGTAGACTACACCATAGGTAGGTTTGCAATATCAGCTGTTACAATATTTAATTACTTAGCCAATCCACACGCCTATCATTGTGTATTGCATGCATTATATTACACGTCCGGTCTTCAATCAATCATCAATTTTCACAGCGTCAGCACTCATGGTCTATCTAGTGTTTCATAGATTTTCCAAAGGACACTCACATTTGAGTGGTTTCGTACTACGAAGGACTTTCTTTGTTGTTTTTATTAAAGGCCTTTAACTCCGTAGCGAGTGAAGTCAGGCTGTGGATAATGATGATGATGAACCCAGCAAAGCGTATTTGAACAATTGAATATGATCCTAGTATATGTACTGAAATACACAAATATGAATCGACACACCAAACACCCTAGTTTTTCTATTATTTTTTTTAATTTATTTATTTACTAAAAAATGTACATAGAAAACCATAATACCATAATTACCTCGCCATACCAAAAATTAGCCTTTTCCTCTCTTAATTCGCGCAATTTTTGACTTTGCAAAGCAATTAGACCACGGACCGTGGTCATCGTTTGCTATAATAGTCTTAGATTAACAGACAAGAGCACGCTCGTGCCCTAACAACTGCTTCCTGCCTACATCACGCGAGATGCAATCACACAGAAAGCAGTAGACAATTATGCGCATATGCCAGTACTCTCAAACGGTGAAGGAAAACATCTACAGGAATCGGCATGTCGTTAAACCTAATACCCAAGTTCGAAAACGTGTCAAGTGCACAAAAAGAGCCCTTTTAATCCCTTCACCACACTGGTTCATAAGAACTACACGACAAGAAGAAGGTTATGCGCATTGGACTAGGTAGGCAGTCAGCGTCACCAATTGGTAACCCATAAGGGGGCGAAAATGTCGGGCCTCGTGCAGGGGCTTACGTTGGTGACCCTGGCGCTGTCTGTACAAGGGTTTCATACTAGTATGTTTTTGAATAAGTAGATTTGTATAAAACAAGTACAAAACAGCTTCTTGTTAATAATGTTGATCATCAACAAAATCATTATGATCATCAAGTTCTATAGTTTATTGCTACTTTAAAAAGTGCCAGACAATCATCTTTAGACATAAAACAAATAAAAAAAATACGGATAAAAATTCCGACCATCTACTTTCTATGTAACTGCAGCCACATACGAGTAGATACTAGACAGCGACGAACACCATTACGTTTTGATCAGATACTACGTAGTAGTTTTACACGATACCATTCTGGCATATCATTCTTGCCTCTTACTTTCTCAAACTCGACGGAGCAAGTTCCTAATATTCTGTGGCAAGAGGCAAGAGTGGTATGCCAGAATGGTGTCGTGTAAATGGCGTTTAAGTTTTTTTTTATTTATTTACAAAAAAAAGGAAAGGGCTTTGTCGCCCAATCAGTAACATCTTAGCTTAGTCTTCATCATATAGGTCTTCATATTCTATTTTCTCCAGTACGGATGCAGTGACATAAGAAGCATTTGAATATGGATGACAATTATCTGCTACAAAAAGCTTAACGATCAAATATTTATTTTCAAGGCGTATTCAAATGATTTATACAATAAATATCGGTAATAGCAAACCTTGTTAGTTTGAGTTAGTAGTCAACTAAGTAAAAAGCAAAATGAATTAGTAACGTGCAATTACCAAAGTTACCTACTAAAACATAAGTAGTTCGTCTTATTACAAGAAAATGAACCGAGTGTAGACTAAGACTAACTAAAAACTGCCCCTAGAAAAACGATCTAACTAAAAAACTGTCCCTAGATCTTTAAATACTCGTACATAGAATGCTTTTTTGTGGTTACAGTTTTGTTTTGACATGTGTCAACATGGGGTTCAACTAAGGTTTAACGTTTATGTAATAAGAAGCACCATCTTAGTGGTTTAATAAAATAAAAACCTAAAATACAAGACGCTGAAAACATCCCTAAGTACCTGCAAGTAAGGTTGAAAATTGCTTGTAAAGGTCATCGCCTTCAGACCAAAACTTAGCCTTCTATTGCTACCACAGATAAGAAAATCATCTGTAATCAGTCAATCAGAGCCTCTCTGAATCAGCACTCGTAATGAGCTCTCTGGGGTTCTAATTAGATACTTCGATGCTCGGTTCTATCCGTGAAATATACTCCGAAAATAATACAGTGAGCGATATAAGTCCATGAACAATTTAGGAATTTGAAGTTAATTTTTCAACACGGTAAATTACGCACAATCGTTCTTTAGCTCTCTGAAGTAGCTGCGCAGAACCCATTTTTGATGACGCCTAAAATCGCACTATCTCGCTTACTCTACCAAACCTGCGCAACCGTCTATTGCACCTAACTTCAGAGAGCTAAAGATCCGTTGTGCTTAGTATACCTACCTATAATTTATTTTGCTATGCAGGAGTTTGGCGAGTTTGCATGGCAAATAAAAATTAGATTCTTCTGGCTGGAAAAACGTTTACATAATCTGTACAAGATCGATCGCTGTGGAAATCGATGGGGGAGGCCTATGTTCAGCAGTGGACACTAGATGGCTGACATGATGATGATGATGAATCTGTACATTTTCTGATGTTTTGCTTTGCACTAATTGTTATGTTACATATTGAGCTCACTATTGAGTAGAGTTAGAGTCATGTTGGTCGAATGGGGTTGTGCCTCGACTTTCAATCCGAAGGTCGTGGGTTCAAATCCCGGCCGTGCATCAATGGATTTTGCATTTCGTAAAATGTATATGCGCTTTAACACGAGCTCTTAACGGTGAAGGAAAACATCGTGAGGAAACCCGCAGCTTAGTCAGCTCCACACGTATTGACGTCATCTTTCCTGTGGGCGGTTGATTAAGCTGAGAGAATGGTTTAGGTGCTGGGCAAGCCTATTCCATCTCAAACTATGTCCCAGGCACTACAGCGTCCCGTTAAGTGTAGGCATAGATTACCTCCTGACGCTGTATCATCCATATCCATACTATATACTATACTACACTATATACTATATACTATACTACACTATATACTATACTACACTATATACTATATATACTATACTATAATCCATACTAATATTATAAATGTGAAAGTAACTCTGTCTGTCTGTTTGTTACGCTTTCACACCCAAACCGCTGAACAGATTAAGCTGAAATTTGACATAGTTAATGGTTGTATCCTAGGGAAGGACATAGGCTACTTATTATTCCTAAAAAATGAAAAAATCCCGAGGGACCGCGGGTCACACCGCGGGAGCGCAGCTAGTCTAATATAAATAAAAATTTTTGAAAAAAAAAATTGAACCGACTTCACAGAACACAAACAGAAGAACCTTCTACACACTAAAAAGAGAAAAATAAGAATATAATTTGAAGTCGGTGCCAACTATTCATTTACATCTAAGAAATTCAAAAGAACTTGGGTGCAAAATTGTATCCTGGTACGCTATCGCTCGATTTCTTTTTTTGATAGGTACCTAATCGTATTCACTTGGCACCGACTTCAAATTATATTCTTATTTTTCTCTTTTTAGTGTGTAGAAGGTTCTTCTGTTTGTGTTCTGTGAAGTCGGTTCAATTTTTTTTTTCAAAAATTTTTATTTTTCACTTTTTAGTGTAAGTAAATAAATACTGTGTAAATAAAAGTGTATGTGTAAATAATATAGTAAGCTACGAGTACATTAAGACTTTGCTTATCGTAGCTTAAGTAGGAAAGGATTAGAGAAGTCATGGGCAGACCTACTAAAGGACACACCGGAGTTCAGCAAGGGGGAAAACTATCAATCCATAAGGAAAAGAAAATATTTTGGGCTACCTCGGGTGTAATACCCTTTCAAACTATTTAATGTTTGACTCAGATTGTGAGTCAGGGTGTGTTGTGTAGTGAGAATGAGGTTTTTTGAATGTTACGGGAAAACTGTCAATCCCTCAGGAAAAAGAAATATATGGCGCCACCTTGAGAGTATACCTCTTTCTAACAAAAAAAATTTTGGAAATCGGTCCACAATTTTCTTAAAGTTCAGTGATTGTTTTAGTTTTACGGGAAAACTATTAATCCCTCAGGAAATAAAAATATATGGCGCCACCTTGAGAGTATACCTCTCTCTAACAAAAAAAAATTTTGGAAATCGGGCCACAATTTTCTTAAAGTTCAGTGATTGTTTTAGTTTTACGGAAAAACTATTAATCCCTCAGGAATAAAATTTATATGGGACCACTATAAGAGTATACCCTTTCAAACAAAAAAAAAATTTTGGAAATCGGTCCACAACTGACGGAAATATCGGTGAACATACATAAAAAAAAAAAAAAAAAAAAACATACATACAGCCGAACATATAACCTCCTCCTTTTTTTGAAGTCGGTTAAAAAGGCCTAAGTTTTTTATTGAGTACTTAAGGTGCATTTACACGACACGGTATAAGCACGTACGATTTGGCATCGCATGCCAATTTTCCCGTGTAAATGCTCACCGCACGCTAAATGTCTTAAAAAGTGCGACGGTCATCGGGTCTAAGTTACTTAGTTACCTAGTCGCACGGTGAGCGCGCCGGCGGCTAAGTCTGCGGCGAGTAGGGTTACCATACGGAAAATTTAAAATGCAGACAAAGACCAGAGAAAAAAATCAATTTCAATGGAAAAGTCGCGTGTGTTGTTGGTACCACGTAAGTGAAGCCACGTGCGTTCCGCAAGCTCACATACCTAAATGTACGTATAGGTACACGTTGATATTTTTATCTTAATAATAATAATCGTCCTGTTGTGGGTGAATTTGATTATTTTTCTACTTAAAAAAAGCATCTTAAACATATTTTGTATCTTATTATCTTAGAAAAATCCTGATAATTCTAAAATAAAACGACATGTCTGGAGAAATTTTAACGTATGGTCACTGTAAAGTAGGCGGAACCTGGCCACAGATTACAGAGAGTACCAGTCATAGTTACCTAGTCATGCGTTTTAGCGTACGGTATAACGAGACTATACGATATAATGTTGTATGAACCTTTTTAAAATTTCGGCGTGCTAATCAAGTACACTTTGGTGTAGTGGTCTTGTCCGCCGGTTCTCAATATGAGATGTGCCGGTTCGATACCATTAGAAAATTATTTTAATTTTGCTTTTTTTTTTTTGCTTTACTATTTTGTATTTTTTTATGTTGATTGCGAAAAAAGAAAATAAAATTTAAATTCAAGGTCCAAAAAGAGGTACCTACACTACTTGCCTAGAATAATTTTGTTTTATTTTTTCTTGACTAGTTTGTAATTATTTTATGTTAATGACGAAAAAAGAAAATAAAATCAAATTTCAAGGTCCAAAAAGAGGTACTTACACTACTTGCCTAGAATAATTTTCCTTTTTTTTTTCTTCACTAGTTTGTAATTTTTTATGTTAATGACGAAAAAAGCAAATAAAATCAAATTTCAAGGTCTAAAAAGAGGTACTTACACTACTTGCCTAGATGGTAATTTTATCAATTTTAACCTGACTATCATAGGACAACGTACCTACATACCTACCATTCCATGATACCTACGTACATACCTACATGGTATGGTTCCTATGACACCTACCTATCTAATGGTAGGTTTACCTAATGATGCTCATACCTAACAGAAAAAAGTGAAGCAAAAACTAAAAGAAACTGGTTCACGACTTCCAAGGCACGGTAGACATTTTTTTCAGATCGTCACTCAAGATCCTTTCAACACTTTAAAGTTGTCAAAGGGGTAGGTAAATCAGATAGGCTTCCAAAATTAATAAAAAGTAGGTAGGTACTTGGGTAAGTAAGTTCGTATGAGTACTACATAGGTAGGTAGGTACCTACTCGTACCTCCGTGGCTAAGTATGTAACTAAATAAGTAGGTAGCATCTACCTATTTGGTTACATTTTTTTTTTTTTTAAGACATTTTCACACAGCATCATCTAGCCCCAAACTAAGCAAAGCTTGCGTACTATGGGAACCAGATAACTGATATACTACTTATATACTTTTTGTTTGTAAATACATACATATTATACATAGAAACACCCAGACCCGAGACAAATATCTGTAGGTCATACAAACATTTGTCCCGCGGCGGGGATCGAACCCGCAACCTTCTGCGTCGCAGGCATACACATAACATATATATTACACATAATATTGTACTTACACACGTATAGGCACAGATCATATTATGCTGTTATAGGGAATAGGTTTTGCTGTGGATCTACCTACAGCACCCTACAGTTAAAACTGAGGAGTTGGCCACACTGCCTGTGGCTGTGTATCTAACTATAGAAGTCTAGAGAAACGACAGAGAGTTGCTTCATTAATGTGTTTCTAAGTAGGCAGGTACTTATCTACTGGGAAATTTTGCGAAATTGTGAATAAGTAGGTACCTACCTACTAGCTACTAGTATACTTACCTTACCTATAAATGTATAACCTACCTACCTAGAAGCCGTGTTGGTCGAATGGGGTTGTGCCTCGACTTTCAATCCGAAGGTCGTGGGTTCGAATCCCGGCCGTGCATCACTGGATTTTTCGTTTCGAAAAATTTATATGCGTTTATACCTGAGTACCTAGGTACCTACCAACAGGAATACTCTACGTAGGTACCTATTTTGGTACCATACTACCAATGTTGGTAGGTACCTAAATAAATACTTACACGTACCTAAGTAGGTAGATAGACGAGAATATGTACTTAGGTATGCTACCCGGGTAGGTAGGTACCTGCATACTTCTAAGTAGAGTTGAGAACCGTGTTAGCCTAGTGAGATGTACCTACGTACCCTCATCAACCTACCTCCGAAGGCTGCGAGTTCGAATCCCAGACGCGCAGATATGTAAATTTATACCTAGGTAGGTACAAACTTTCCTAACTGTGAAGATTTTATTCTATAAAAATTTGTAGGTAACTTCACGAATGTCAAGATCCGTTGGAAGAACTGTACCTGTCTCAGCTTCCTTAGCATCATAGTAGCGAATTGTCTAGGTACCTACCGGAGAATAGATAAAAATGACAGTAATAATGACACTGTGAATGACACACACCACAGAACTATAGTTCTGTGACACTCACTAATGCGTAGTTCGGACTAGTCTTGTATTTTAGTCGAGTAGCGAGTAACTTATTACCAAAACGTGTCCGAACAAAAAAGTAATTATCTAAGTACTACCTACCTACCTACCACATTGTTGGGATGGTAGGTACCTACCTAGTAGGTAGGTAGTTATGTGATACAGCTTTATGATAGTACCTAGGTAGGACCGACCTACCTGAGTACCTACCAACAGGACTAAACCTATTAAAATACTCTACGTAGGTACCTATTTTGGTACCATACTACCAATGTAGGTAGGTACCTAAATAAATACTTACACGTACCTAAGTAGGTAGATAGATGAGAATATGTACCTAGGTATGCTACCCGGGTAGGTAGGTACCTATGTACATACTTCTAAGTAGTGTTGAGAACCGTGTTACCCTAGTGAGATGTACCTACGTACCCTCATCAACCTACATCCGAAGGCTGCGAGTTCGAATCCCAGACGCGCAGATATGTAAATTTATACCTAAGTAGGTACAAACTTACCTATCTGTGTGAAGATTTTATTCTATAAAAAATTGTAGGTAGATAGATAGGTACATAATATTATGATACGTAGGTAGGTACCTACTACATTAGGTACCTACTGTTCGCCCAACGAGTCTAAGCATTCGTGAAGTTAGCCGTTTGTCTGCGCAGCAACCGCTTTTTCATACAAAATTGTGTTCTACGCAGACAAACGCTAACTTCACGAATGCCTAGATCCGTTGGGCGAACTGTACTAGAGCACTATGTCAGACAACCTTCTCTACTTGAGACACTCTCATATTTTGAGTTAATTTTGGGTTAAAATGGGTTTTGCGCAGCTGCTTCAGAGAGCTGCAGAACGATTGTGCGTATTTTACTTACTTGTTTATTTGTATTTTATTATATTATACCTACCATCCCAATTCCATTATAATAAGATCACACATTTTAATATAGAGTCCGTCAGTGACTTAATTAAAGCGTATTAAGTACCTTACCTACCTAATAATTAGGTACCTATTACAGATTTGTTTTATTTTGAAACTTCGATCAAGTTTCGATAGGTAAATCATGTAGGTAGGTACTTTATTTGTAAAACAGAAGAATTATATCAGGAGTTGCTAAATACATATAATTATGTAGGTAGCAGGATCTACCTACTACGAACGGCCTAAGCAAACACACGGGGCGCGCGCACAAGGGCGGGCGGCGCGTCCGCCACGCTTGCCTTCTTGGCACTAGTCGGATTGGTCGGAACTCTGAACACACTGAAAGGTAGGTAGGTACTAAATTTTCAACACGTTATTTGTTTTAAGGTTAGGTTATATGAGGTACCTACCTAGGTAGGTAGGTACTCTAGGTAAATACAATACGTTCAACGGATCTAGGCATTCGTAAAGTTAGTCTGCGCAGTGACCGCTTTTTTACAGTGAGATCTATTGAATTCTATGCTTTTGCGCATCGAAACGACTACACGGATGTGTATGTGAATGGTACTCTATCCTGATCACAAAAGTCAAAAGTGCCATGTAATGTGCATCGAGCGGCGAGTGGTCGCCGAGTGCACGTCTGCGCGTGTTCAGATCCACCGTGCGAGCGAGCAAGACAGTGCGGAGAAGCGGATAGGTAGGTAGGTACATAAGTACCTACCTACCTATCCAGTGAGATAATGAGGTACTTACCTATAATAGTTTATACTATTATAGTAGGTAGGTACCTACTTATTAACAATTTCACAAAATGTCCCAGTAGGTAAGTACCTACCTATTTAGAAACACATTGATGAAGCAACTCTCTGTCGTTTCTCTAGACTTCTAGAGCTAGATACAAAGCCACAGCCAGTGTAGCCAACTCCTCAGTTTTAACTGTAGGGTGCTGTAAAGTAGGTAGATCCACAGCAAAACCTATTATATCAAACGATCTGAAAAAAATGTCTACCGTGCCCTGGACTGGAAGTCGTGAACCACTTTCTTTTAGTTTTTGCTTCACTTTTTTCTGTTACGTATGAGTATCATTAGGTAAACCTACCATTAGATAGGTAGGTGTCATAGGATCCATACCATGTAGGTATGTACATACGTAGGTATGTAGGTACGTTGTCCTATGATAGTCAGCTTAAAATTGATAAAATTACCATCTAAGCAAGAAAGTAGTGTAAGTAGTTAAATACCTCTTTTTGGACCTTGAAATTTGATTTTATTTTCTTTTTTCGTCATTAACATAAAAAAATTACAAACTAGTAAAGCAAAAAAAAAAATAAGGAAAATGATTCTAGGCATGTAGTGCAAGTACCTTTTTTTGTACCTTGAATTTAAATTTTATTTTCTTTTTTCGCAATCAACATAAAAAAAATACAAAATAGTAAAGCAAAAAAAAAAGCAAAATTAAAATAATTTTCTAATGGTATCGAACCGGCACATCTCATATTGAGAACCGGCGGACAAGACCACTACACCAAAGTGTACTTGATTTGCACGCCGAAATTTTAAAAAGGTTCATACAACATTATATCGTATAGTCTCGTTATACCGTACGCTAAAACGCATGACTAGGTAACTATGACTGGTACTCTCTGTAATCTGTGGCCAGGTTCCGCCTACTTTACAGTGACCATACGTTAAAATTTCTCCAGACATGTCGTTTTATTTTAGAATTATCAGGATTTTTCTAAGATAATAAGATACAAAATATGTTTAATATTCTTTTTTTACGTAGAAAAATAATCAAATTCACCTACAACAGGACGATTATTATTATTAAGATAAAAATATCAACGTGTACCTATACGTACATTTAGGTATGTGAGCTTGCGGAACGCACGTGGCTTCACTTACGTGTTACCAACATAGACCTTGTCATAGGAGAAATTCTGAGCCCACGCGTACGCCCACGCCCACGCCCACGCCCACGCCCACGAAAACGCCCACGCACTCGCGACTTTTCCATTGAAATAGATTTTTTTCTCTGGTCTTTGTCCGCGTTTAAAATTTTCCGTATGGTAACCCTACTCGCCGCGTGTTAGCCACCCGGCGCGCTCACCGTGCGACTAAGTAACCTAGTCATACGGTATACCGTGTCGTGTAAATGCGCTAACTCTAACTGGAGACCGTACGCTGAATGGACTTAGCTTAGCAAAACGTGCGTCATACCGTATCGTCTAAATGCACCTTTAATAGAACTCACACCTTTTGCGTCAAAATTCAAAAGTATCATAAGTCAAAAATTTTAAACATTCTGCAGGTAAGGTTTATTCTCTGGTAATGCATTAAAGTAATTAGTAACCTAACAGTACTTGACTTGTACTACGTCTGGAACGTACTTATTCGTAAGTGAGTAGGGTACACTCAACATCTTATAAATACTTATCCTTAGATATGTATTCACATTTAAAGGGATCGAGGCTCAGTGGAGCTGAAAACTTCCAATCGTTTTCATGCTTAGAAAACCCGTATTAAGGAGCCCTTACATTTAGTTAGGAATAGTTCTGTTTGACTTTTCTATGTTGACCCAATAGGATAGTTACTCAACTTTTGTCATAAAAGCCGAGGATTTAAACCCCTTCTTCTTTTTCTTGGTCAATAGTTCTTACGAACCAAAAATAATTTAAAGTACGCCAGTTATGCATCAAAAGATTTGTTGTTTCCGAAAAATTATACAAAATAACATAATCTCTTTTGCAATCTTTATTAAAATGGATTGCTAGTTCAGCAAGATGTGGGCATAATAATTATTATTGTACGTGCTTGTATTATTACGTGCTTGCATCTTACATGAATTTTCTGGGTCGAACAGAATATCTACCATGCCTCAGAGAATACGATTGAGAGGATAACATCTATCGCACTATGTAGCTACAGTCGTGGTGCATGAATGCATTCAATTCGGAGAACTTCATCAAAACATTACCCTCCTTCTGATGCAGTCGTGTAAAAAGTGATTGCAGAAATGTAACTTTCTAAATTGGTCGAAAAAGTCGAATGTTTCTTTTGTAGTTTTCGATCGAATCCTGTCTTTCCGAATTGAAATAACCCACCAGACGGCCCCAGAATCGGCTTAAACAGATAAATACTCGTATCCATCGGCATTGAACCAATTCGGGCCTCTGTCGTAAGCTCCCATAACCGTAATGCTGTCCTATTTGGTCACAAAGTAGCTTGAAAATTGCGTTTATTCCCATGTCGATCCTATCCAACCCGGCTCTTGAAACTGATCTTTGAAATGGGTGGCTGGAGCTCAGTTGGCTAATTTTAATAAAAATAAGATGTTTTTTTTATATTCTTGCTTTTAAAAAAAGTGTGGTTAGAATGTTAAGCAATATGGAAAGGCTCTTTCTCTTTTTAGTGTGTAGAAGGTTCTTCTGTGTGTTCTGTGAAGTCAGTTCAATTTTTTTTTTCAAAATTTTTTATTTTTTACTTTTTAGTGTAAGTAAATAAATACTGTGTAAAAAAAAGTGTATGTGTAAATAATATAGTAAGCTACGATTACATTAAGACTTTGCTTATCGTAGCTTAAGTAGGAAAGGATAAGAGAAGTCATGGGCAGACCAACTAAAGGACACACCGGAGTTCAGCAAGGGGGAAAACTATCAATCCATAAGGAAAAGAAAATATTTTGGACTACCTCGGGTGTAATACCCTTTCAAACTATTTAATGTTTGACTCAGATTGTGTTTTGTAGTGAGAATGAGATTTTTTGAATGTTACGGGAAAACCGTCAATCCCTCAGGAAAAAAAATATATGGCGCCACCTTGAGAGTATACCTCTTTCTAACAAAAAAAGTTTTGGAAATCGGTCCACAACTGACGGAAATATCGGTGAACATACATAAAAAAATAAACAAAAAAAAAAACATAAATAAAGCCTCCTCCTTTTTTTGAAGTCGGTTAAAAATATAACACAACAATATTTACAAAACTGCGTAACGATGGAACACTTTTTCCGACAGTATTTGACGTAGGTACTGTTCCTATAGACATAATATTTCTATAGCTCTTAGTTCAAACGTTTCAAAAAGGTTATTCCGTTAAATGTGGCGCCCCCTTAAAACCTTCTTTAGAAGTTTAAAGACGCTCGCATCTCGTTCCCTTTTCAGGTCAGGGAACAGGCTGTCTTTAATTAACGAATGAGTCTGTCTGAGCCTTTACGCTGAGTTGCACATGTTTGTTTATGGTTTGGGAGGACTCACTGTCTTGTTATACTTATATTATTTGTCTTTCAAAGATGAACACGGGACTTAGGCCTTTACATCCATATTAGATGATTAATACAGCGTCAGGAGGCAACCTATGCCTACACTTAACGGGACGCTGTAATGCCTGGGACATTGTTTGAGATGGAATAGGCTTGCCCAGCACCTAAGCCATCCTCTCAGCTTGATCAGCCTGGCTCACAGGAAAGACGACGTCAATACGTGTGGAGCTGGAGCTGACTAAGCTGCGGGTTTCCTCACGATGTTTTCCTTCACCGTTAAGAGCTCGTGTTATAGCGCATATAAATTTTACGAAACGAAAAATCCATTGATGCATTGTTTGAACCCGACGACCTTCAGATTGAAAGTCGAGGCACAACCCCATTCGACCAACATGGCTCACACGGGACTATGACCCCCGGTTTGTTACCATAATTCTTCACGGTATTGGTCGTTACCTAGTTTTTCACAGACTTAGTAGGGATTTTAAATGATCTCAGCGGTCCTGCCTGCTGAATAAATGCTTATGAAGTGAAAACTTCATTAGGCACATTGGGAATTTTTGATGAGATGAGAATAAATTCTTGGATTCGCCTCGAAAAGGTCACGCGACTGCTTACCGACACCTACCAGTAGCGCCATCTAGTTCTGTACTCGGTACTTTTACGGTAATATTTTTACAGTTTTCACTTCTCTCGGCACTCCCGGGAGTACCACGATATTTTTTTGACTTTGGTTCTTTGATAGAACCAAAGTAGATTAAAAATCAACGCCATTTCTTGCTTCTTGCAACAAACTCAACATGGCAAGTGCTTATATTCCGAGGCAAGAGGCTTACCATTCTTGCCTCTTGCCTCGGAATATTAGCTCTTGCTCCGTTCGCTACTAAAATAGTCTGAGTATTTGACTAAATCAATAACCCACAATAACAAACGACAAATCAGCTGTAAAACGCAAACAATAAAAATAGTTGCCGCATCCGCCATTGCCCGAGATTCCGTCCAATTTCCGAATGGACCTCGTAAACTGCTAGTGCGGTGAATTGCCGCAAAGTCGGTGAAGAACAGCTGGTTCTCTATTTCAACAATTTCTTTCTGATACTTAGGTACCCTTATTGATTGACAAGAAAAAAAATCTTCTATGGTGGATATTCATACGGCGCAAACCATTTAATATCAGAGTGCCCAAAAAATCGGAACCTTATTCCATATACACACATGTAAGTACATATATATACACATTCAATCACGCCTATCTTCTGTAGGTGTAGGAAGTAACTACCATATATTTCCACTCTACAATCCAGACATACTTCAATAACTCTAATGGTTTACTTTATTTACAGAAACTAAGCTACTACATATTTACATAATACAACAGGATTAGTCAAGCTATCTAAGGATCGTTAGAAACGATCTATAGATAACTCAACTAATCCAGGTCTGTCACTGTCAGTCGGAAGCGTGCCCAAAACACTGGCGGCATTACCACGCTGGATGGCAATGCTGATCCTTTGATAACTCTAATTAGATTCATTCAAACTTGCTGTTCAGTTTAATTGATATTGACATTGATAGCCTTTTATTTCCAAATCTCTTTTTACATGGTTGCTTTAATATAAATAAACTGTGTCTGTTATTCCGGTTTAGTTTAATATAGGTAGGTAATTTTTTGAGTAGTAGAAAATGTAAATAAAATTATAGTTGATCCAAATCTAATTACCGACTCAGCTTCAACAATTTAGCTGGGACCATAACCAGCAAAAACAATTTTATAGGGGACAAACAACACTATCGAGTTAGTACCCCCTAACCGGGTGACCGTAGTTATTGTATGGATTAGAAACAAGAGATGGATTGCCGAAGGTTTTATTTTGACCCCACTTTTTACCCAGCACCCACAGACGGGGATCAATAAAAGTGTTTTGATTTCGCAAAACGTTGCGTAAACAAAACAAGACTTCGGTTATTTTTCGATAAATAGAAGTAATAAATTTGTATGACTTGGCAGCGAAGACCTACAACATTATAGAATGCATATTTCTGCTATTAAATAACTTTAACACGTTGGCTGCCATAAGAATATATTCGTAGTAAAAATAACCTATACCCATTGCCATCCATACAAAATCATCGCTACGAGTATTTACGTAGCTAGCAGCACATCTTAGCTAACTCTGAAAAAAAAATTATGAAAGTGTTCTCATTTTATTTTGTAAGTTTCATTTCCAATGACAACCAATCGATTCCCGTCCTGTTTACACTGCCAACGCTTTTAATTATGTAGGTAGCCTCAACTAAACAACTACGTATAAACTCGTAGCTGGCGCTGGATCCTAGATACGTTGCTACGAATATACTCGGAGCCAACGTGTTAAATGGATTTTTAACGACTATTCCACAAACAGGCAATAATAGCGTCTCGTTGTAGGTATATGTCGCGTCCTGACGCTGTATAAATTAACTAGTAAAGATATAAAGACCAGTTTAAACATTTTAAACCGAGGATCGTGATCAGGATACCAAGAATAACCCCGGGATAGGGGAATGTTGCGTGAGGGGAAACCGTTTAAGGAAATTGGGAAATAACTGTCGATTGCGACAGACTGTCTATAATGTGTATAAAGCGGCTTAAATTAAATTCCTCGTAAGTACGCATGAATGCGTGCACGATGTGACAAAATTGAGCGGAGATTGACGACGAATCTCGAGTTTATTTGATGGAGAAATGAAGGTTTCTAATGTAATTGTTTTATGAAATTGTATTATTAAAATGATGGCGTAATGTAGTATTTATATAAAATAATCCCATGGATGATAATAACAGTTGTGTGTCAGGATCGTAGCAAGTGGAGATCCGTGGTCTCTGCCTACCCCTTACGGAAAGAGGCGTGATTTTAGGTATGTATGTATCATTTGAAAGTGTATTTTTGTGTTTATTCAGTTTCGTAACACCTGAAAGATGTTGAATTGAGAGTTCAAGTCGCCGGAAATACTCAATAACAATTCATTTATTATTAAAACATAACTGGAGATGAGGAAATATGGTAGGTAGAATAACATCGATTATGTTGATAATGTGATGGGAGTCGTCCATTGTTGATGCGCGTCATGATAGCCATGTTTTTTATAAGAAAAACATTGAAAAACTTGAAGTAAAACCATATATCTTTAACTATGTAATTTATTATATCCCACTAATATAATAGAGCTGAAAGTTTGTGAGTTTGTTTAGATGTTTGCGTGCTTGTATGTTTGTGTTTCAATCACGCCTAAACCAGTGAACCGATTTGGATGAAACTTGGAATAGGCGTAGATAGTGGAACCTAGTGACCTGGAATAGCATATAGGCTAAAACTTTGGTACCACGCGGGCGAAGTCGGTTCCCCGTTGCAGACGCTCCCGCTTCGCAGTCGCTTCCCGTGTTATTGACGCGCAGGTTTGGCCGAAGCTTAACTCATAAGAACCTTGTCTTACGTGTTATGAAAGACCGTCGTTACTAGAGGGAAAAATTAACATAATTTTATTATAAACTTTAACGATAAAAGTAAAAGCTAGCCGTAGTTAAAATGATTACGAAATAACAAAGTTTTGAACGAGTCATTCAAAATCATGTCGAAAACGTCTTTGTTGCGTCTCAACAACCGCCTATTAATTTACTGAATATTTCGAACAGCCGCAAACATCAAAGGATATAACTTAAAGTTTAAACTTTATTAATACAATGGATTCAAAGCTTTGAGACATCAAGCTTTAATTTAGCTTAGTTTCTTCCGCGACTTAAAATGCAAAGTCAAAAAGGTTTGAGTATTTTATTTAGTAGGACCGCTGTGATCACTTAAAAGAGCCGGTAGTTCTTTTCCCGTCCTTTCCCTACCTACGATGAAGAACCAGGGCGATATACACGGTTTAGGGCCTACCTTTAATTGGGACACAAATGAATGCTAGGCACTAACCTTTTTTAAATGGTCAAGCTCCGGAGAAGGAGAACTACTCAAACAGATTGCTACAGTCACTCCTGGTCCTCTGAAGATGTCTAAGGGCAGTTAGATGCATATCCTTAAGGTGCATTTACACTATGCGATTTCAACGCACGGCAATTTTTCACAAGTATACGCTCATCTAGAGAGTGGGGGGAGGCCTTTGCCCAGCAGTGGGACACAAATGGCTGATATAATAATATAATAATACGCTCATCGTATGCGATTTGTCATAGTTAGCGCGACTCTCGTCGGCACGTTCAATGGGTGGGGCTTAGCAAATCGTATGAAACTCGCATCGTGTAAATGCACCTTTATTGTTTAATGTGCCTACAACTTATTTTTCCTTTTCTTAAATTGTCACAGCTAGTGTGATGAAGGTTTCAAGTGCGGCTCAAAGAGCATTTTTTTATTCACTATTTACTAGAATCGTAGTTATAATAAGTTATCTTGACGACTGACGTTGAAACCAAGTATAACTTTACCATACCATCATAGATCTGAAACACTGTTCACCTCAAATTAACTAAAATCAGCCACGAGGTCAATAGGCGTCGAACCTTCGTCACTGCCTAATCCGAAGGTTATTAATCTGAGAACTTGGATGGAAATTGAGACCATTTTCTTAACTAGTAACGTCCGGTATATTACGTACGTTTCAAACAAGTTTTTTAACCTATTGGACACTGAAAAAAAGGTATTTAAACGATTCGTTAGGTACCCTTTGAAATCTTCTCTAATGCATTGTCTAATGTCTGCTACTACTCAGTCGTGAGCTATGAAAAGTATTAATTCATTAGTGAATTTAAAATTGTAAATACTTACAAACTTCTCGTGTCTAAAAGCGATATTTTTGTTTATACTTACCATGAGATACTTATAACAGTCTACCAGGTAGAGTCGAAGTTCGTAAATCCCCTACCGCTGTATAACAACAGTCGAAGCCACTACATAAGATATCTCGGTTTTAATATACGATCAAATAACGTTATACTGTAGATATATGTAAGTAATTACTCAGCGGATAAGTTTCTGATTGGACCACAAGCGCGGAAGTTTGGAATCTTTCGGGAAAGTCACTGTGATAAAGGTTCTATCGGCAGATTGACGTGCTGTCAATGACTCATCAATTCAAATCTAATATGAATTCATTAGCTAGCTGCGGTTTCATTCGCGTAGTACCAACCTAAAAATCTAAATATCAAAAACTCCGCTCGAGCGTGTGATTGGTCATTTCAAGTGCATATCACGTGGTGTAATGGATCATGCTGAGATAGATGTGTGGAGTAACTAGAATGGATAAGATAAGGAATGAGTACATCAGGGGAAGTTTGAAAGTAGCGCCAGTGACTGACAAATTGAGAAGTGGAAGTTATGAGGAGGGATGAGAGTCATATAACACGAGTGATGAGTATGAATGTGGATGGATATCCCGGTAGGGGTAGGAAGAAAAGATGGATGGACTACATAGTCCTTTCACAAACATATCCGCATTCACACGAATGCGGATATGTTTGTGAAAGGAGTGAGTTCTGATATGACGGGTGATAGAGGGAAATGAAAGAGAGAAACATGTCGTGCCGACCTCACTTATGTGGGATAAAGGCAGGAAGAAGAAGAGATAATCACATGGTGTCAACAATCTTTATTCTATTTAATGGTTTTGATTAGTGGGTCAGAGTGGCATAGAGCAAGTTTTTATTAAGTGTTTTTAAACAAAAAACCTTGACATCACGACGCGGTTCCAACAATGCGCTTGTAGATGGCAAAGTCGGATCGATATGCCCACCTGCCTTCGCCATTAATGGACACTTGCGGGGAATTAAGATTAATTGGCTTTAGGGGGGGATATTTTGTATTTCAGAATATAAATTACTTTTTGAATAATCTTTAACAGATTTAGCTAAATTGCTTGTTAATGAAGATTATTTAAACGTAACTTTGCAGTGTGCCGTAAAATAGAATGGTTTTTAATATTTGTACCTATATTGAAATAATAAGTTGTAGGAATTCTAAGTTTTTATGTATTTTCATACCATTTGCTGTGTGTAAGTATTGTAGCATTCAAAATATATTGATTTTAGATTTTAAGTAAATGCCCCTCGTTGGGCGCCAATGGATCACCAAAAATGTTTATGATTAGTCATCAAACGTGTTTATTTCCTTGATTCCTTACATCTTCAGTATTTATTGAAAAAAATGAGAAGAATGTAAACAGAGTATTCAAATTGGAAAAATATAAAAACAAAATAAAATGTGTCAAATAAGTAGTTGGACATGCCTCTGACTGCCTCCCTTAGACATCTTTATAGGATGTGGAATAGGTAACAATAAAAAAAGATCTAAGAGAATGTCTACCGTCGTGGGGATACAGTCGTGAACCTGTTTACGTTTTTTTTACGTTTTCCTTTATCACTTTTCGGTTGCTTCTTTATGTGGGCATATGCCAAAGTATTTAAACGAGCCTCTGTCATCAAAGAATCAGGCATATAAATCTAAGATAATGTCAGCCGTACCTACCTTGTGGTGCAGTCGAGATAGCGTTTGTTTATTTATTGACTTTCATTGTGGCTGATTAAACCCATTCATAACACCAGAGATAGTAAATAGTAGCACACACGTGAATTAATACACACACAATTACCTTCCTTCATAACCCACATTATCCAGGTATATTCACACAAGCTCATTGATAGTTATTATATATCCATTACTGGGTTTGTATGCCGGAAGCCGTCATAGATGCTCTTTGTGTCGGCAGTGTAGGCCGAACCGAGGTCATTGTTCTAATGAATATTGATAGCCAGCGTTTCCTCACACGATGAGCTTTATGTTCTTTAATAAAAGATTAGTTGATCATTAATAAAGATATAGGCTGTAACTTGACGATTCTAAGATTGAGTCCCGGCCGCAATAGATTTTTGATTTGGAAGTTTTGTCCACGAGTTCTCGGTGAAGGAAAACTTCGAGGGTAAAAATGTTAGTAGGTATTTTAAGCGGAGATGGGCTAACTTGTCACCATTAATGTAAAATTCTATAAAATGTAAGCATGTGCTAAATATGTCCGTGCCTTAGACATTTTCAAAGGATTTTAGTGATTTGATATAAGCAAATCTACCACAGGGTTACAGCCGTGCTCCTGTTTCGATTCCAAGTTTAATTGTTTTGCATGCTGTCTTGTTGAATGATATCCAAATAATCGACTAATATGCTAACTACTAGTAACCTCTATGATCGATTGTCTATTCTGTAATAATTAGTTTCTTTGTCTATGCTAATTAAAAATAAATGTCAGTTCTCAATTTGAAACACAACGCGTCGTTTTATTATAGGTTATGGGCCCAGTAAAAAAGTTAATTCTCGCGATAAAACTTGCAAATTAGTGCTGTATAAGTTTACGCAGACTGAGAATAAACTGTGCCAGTTGAAAAATGACTTCGAACAGTCCGAACTATGTTGTGAGTGTGCCTAAGTTGAAAGGACGGGAGAACTACCAGGAGTGGGCATTCGCCGCAGAGAATTTTCTGGTGCTGGAGGGAACTTCGAATTGTATCAAAGTTACAGATCTAGCCGAAGCTGCAGCAGATGCGAGAACTAAAGCAAAGTTGGTCTTGACCATTGACTCGTCGCTATATGTACACATTAAAGAAGTGAAGAGTACTAAGGAGCTATGGGATAAACTAAAGCAGCTATTCGATGATTCAGGATTCACCAGGAGAATCAGCTTGCTAAGAAACCTAATCTCAATACGTCTCGAAAATTCTACATCTATGACGTCGTACGTGACACAAATTATTGAAACAAGTCAAAAACTAAGTGGAACGGGTTTCAACATTAATGACGAGTGGGTAGGATCATTGCTTTTGGCCGGATTATCTGAAAAATATTCGCCAATGATAATGGCCATCGAACACTCCGGCATCAAAATTACAGCAGACGCCATAAAAACTAAGTTGATGGACTTAGAAGAAGACAGTGGCGACGTCAGCGGAGCGTTTGCGAGTTTCCGCAGAAATAAAGGCGGGAACACCGGCGGTGGGACCAGAGACAATACGTCAAACTTGTCAAAGTTCAAATCGAAAGCTATCAAATGTTACAAATGTAAACAAAGTGGACATTATCGTAATCAGTGCCCGAATTTTGATAAAGACTCATCAAATACCAAATCAAAGGAACATAAACAAACTAACGCGTTCAGTGCCGTGTTCCTGAATGGTGATTTCTCTAAGAATGACTGGTATATTGACTCGGGAGCAAGTGCCCATCTAACCGCCAACGAACATTGGATGAAAAATGTTTCGTCAGAGCATCCAATAAAGGAAATAGTAGTTGCAAACAAGGAAAAAGTGGCTGTTAAATGCTCAGGTGACGTGCAAATAACAACATTGACAGATAAATGCGAGTATGATGTTGTTGTCGAAGGAGTATTGTGCGTTCCTAGTTTGACTACGAATTTGATATCAGTGAGTCAACTGATTGCTAAAGGTAACAAAGTGGTGTTTGAAGAAGATGGCTGTCGAATCTTCAACAGGGCTGATGAGCTGGTTGCCACAGCTTACTTGATAAACGGAGTCTATAAACTGAATATGCCAACGTGTTTTTTGGCTGCTGTTGTGGAGTCTCCAGAGCTTTGGCATCGCAGATTGGGACATGTCAACAGCTATAACATGAATAAAATGCAGAATGCTGTAGAAGGAGTAATGTTCGACAAAAGGGCTGATATTACTAAGATGAATTGTGTTGTATGCTGCCAGGGAAAGCAAAGTCGTTTGCCTTTTGCTCATGAAGGCAACAGGAGTACTGAACTGCTGAAGGTAGTACACTGTGACATCTGTGGGCCCATGGAAAAAGTATCTCTTGGAGGATCCAGGTACTTTCTTTTATTTGTTGATGACTGCAGCCGCATGACATATGTTTATTTTCTAAAGAATAAAAATGAGGCTTTTGAATGTTTCAAAGAATATAAAGCTACAGTTGAAAACATAACCTCAAACAAAATAAAGATTCTGAGGAGTGACAATGGCACGGAGTTTTGCAACAGTAATTTCGATAACTATCTAAAGAAAATGGGAATAATTCATCAACGAACTAACCCATACATGCCTGAACAAAATGGGCTTTGTGAGCGTATGAATCGGACAATCATAGAGAAAGCCAGATGTCTTTTGTTTGAGGCCAAACTTGGCAAAGAGTTTTGGGCAGAGGCCGTTAATACTGCTGCATATTTACAGAATCGGATTGTGAAAACTGGACTGAATAACCGTACACCCTTTGAGCTATGGACAGGAACAAAGCCAGATATAAGTCACTTGAGAATTTTTGGGAGTGTTGTAATGATGCACATACCGAAAGAGAAACGACTTAAGTGGGATAAGAAGGCGGTAAAAGGCATTCTAGTTGGATACCCAGAGAATGTAAAAGGGTATCGAGTCTACAATCCGGACACAAAGGACATTGCAACAAGTCGTGATGTGATCATAATAGAAGAATCAAAGCCAGCTGAAAGTGCAGTTCAGATTGAGGAAACTTCACAGTCACAGACTGATACCACTGAAGATTCAGTGGGGGATACATCAGATGATTCAGGAAGTGAATATCATGATGGTGATGAAACTTATCATCCAGATGAAGATTCTTCTGTGAGTAGTGTGGAAAGTGTTGTGAACATTGACACAAAGTGTGGTTCCGGTAGAGTGAGAAAGCAGCCAGACAGGTATGGTTTTTCTAATATGTGTGGTAGTGTTGACGATGACTGTGAACTTTCCATCCAAGAAGCTCTTAACGGACCTGAAAGAGAACAATGGTTAGAAGCAGTGAAAGACGAGTTACAGTGCTTCGATGATAATAATGCATGGGAACTTACTGATGTGCCTAAAAATGCTAGTATAGTCCAATGTAGATGGGTATTGCGTAAGAAGTATGACAGTGAAAACAATGTAAGGTATCGTGCCCGACTTGTAGCCAAAGGTTTTTCTCAAAAACCAGGTGTTGATTACACAGAAACCTTCTCACCTGTAGTCAGACACACAACCTTGAGATTATTGTTTTCTCTCTCAGTACAACTAGGTCTTGATGTTACTCATTTGGATGTCAAAACAGCATTTTTAAATGGTGATTTAGAGGAAACTTTATATATGTATAAGCCAGACTGTTTTGATTCCCCAGACAGCTGTAACAAGGTCTTGAGACTTAAAAAGGCCATCTATGGCTTAAAACAAGCCTCAAGAGCTTGGAACAAAAAGGTGGATGTATGTTTATTGGAAAATGGCTATATAAAATCTAAATTAGAACCATGTATGTACATAAAAACTGTAGATAAACTTAAAACTATTGTAACAGTTTATGTAGATGATTTTTTCATTTTTTCAAATGATAAAAAGGAAAGTGAATGTCTGAAGCAAGTGTTAGGAAGTCAGTTTCAAATCAAAGATTTAGGACAAGTAAAACAATGTCTAGGAATTAATGTTAAATTCAATTCATTGGAAGGGTCAGTCACCTTGAATCAAGAAAATTATATTGATACATTGTTGCAAAGATTTCACATGACAGACTGTAAAACTTTTGATACTCCAATGGAGACCAAATTGAATGTAAATATAAAGAAAAATGTTTGTAATCAAGCACCTTACCAACAGCTTATAGGTAGCTTGATGTATCTATCTGTTTTGACTAGACCGGACATAACTTTCTCTGTAAATTATTTAAGTCAGTTTAATAATTGTCATACAGATGAGCACTGGCACTATGCAAAGAGAGTCTTAAAATATTTGAAAAAGACCAAATCTTTTGGTATTAAATATTCTAAGAATGGAAATGCAGAAATTAAAGGTTTTGTCGATGCTGATTGGGCAAATAATACATTGGATAGGCGATCTTATACAGGATTTTGTTTCTTGTTAGCTAATGGTGTTATTTCTTGGGAATGTAGAAAACAAAAGACTGTTGCCCTTTCAAGCTGTGAAGCAGAGTATATGGGTATTTCAGAGGCATGTAAAGAAGCGGTATATCTTAGGGCTTTGCAATTTGAAATTACAAATGAAATGTATACTTTAAGCTTGTTTAATGACAACCAGAGTGCACAAAAGCTATCGATGAATCCAGTATTTCATAAGAAAACCAAACACATAGATGTTAAGTATCATTTTACTAGAGAGTGTGTTTCTAATAGTATAGTTAAGTTAAAATACTTGAAAACAGCTGATATGCCAGCTGATTTGCTCACAAAAGGTCTATGTGCAAAGAAGCATTATGCTTTTATGGATTTATTAGGTGTAGTAGTTGTGTAAATTAAATTGTTATTTCATATTTGTGATTATTTGATATAGTGGGGGTGTTGAATGATATCCAAATAATCGACTAATATGCTAACTACTAGTAACCTCTATGATCGATTGTCTATTCTGTAATAATTAGTTTCTTTGTCTATGCTAATTAAAAATAAATGTCAGTTCTCAATTTGAAACACAACGCGTCGTTTTATTATATGTCTCAATCAATAGTGAAATTTATAGTCCACGTTTGTATACCCGTTGTGTTCCAGATGTTATTCATAATGCACAATGCAGTCTCCATAACAACAATATGGCCCAATGTTTGAACAGTGATCGATCGAGGCGATTATCGTGAACTGCTACGACCCTTTGACCTATTATGAACGTTATTAGGGTCATTGCCCCTAGTAAGGTCAGCAATTAAAGAAATTTCTTGATAAGATCCAGAACAAAAGTTAGTGAATATTTCACTTTTTCTAACATAAACTCCCCTATAAACGTCTTTAAATTTTTGACTTGATCTGGGAAAATTTCTACCGCGCTTTGCAGATACAGTCGTGGTCGTATCCTTTTTAGCCGACTGTCAAAGGAAGAGTTATGTTTTTACAAATTGTACAATTTAAAGGGCACACATTTTATCCTTTACAAGTAATGATAAGTACGTCTGTCTGTTACAGTTTCTGATTCATGATCTCATCTTTGCTTACAGGATTTAATCGCGTTGATTTTTATGACTCTTCCATCCCTGGATAGGCCCTGGTTCCGTTCAAAAACAAAATATCGATGAAATATTTGATTCGAGCTCTGAAAGGCTGAATTTCAAAGTGTTCCGATGAGAAAGTATCAAAGGGTGGTAGAGGACAAAACTTTGAGAGCCACTTTCATTGCGAAAGTTACGGCTAAATAAATTACGCCTTTTTTAACGTCGCCTCTTTTATGACTTTATTTTTAGAACTGGTTTAAAAAATGGCAAAACAGTGGGTAAAACTTGGAAATCTATTTCTAATTAGATTTCCAAGACTTCCAAGGACTTTATTTGAGTTGAAGTAGGCTTGTCCGTCATCTGAACCATGCTCTTAGCTTTTTCCTGTTCAAATATATACCAGTAAGCAGTACCAACAACGATAGAAACTTGCCGTTAGAGCCCTACCCATTGTCCATAATGAAACAATGAACGCTATAAAGCAGAGAAAACCAAATAATCATTAACCGAAAGGACTCCAATTCAATTCAATCAGATTTCGACTTTCTATACAGGTGATTCTCGTTAAGTAGGTTCAATTTCGCTTGCACATCTAACGAAGCCGAAGGCTAGTCAATACCTTTGTACAAGATGAACGCGAGAACAAAGCAATTATAGTGGTTAAGGCAATCATTGGCACGTCGCCAGAGCTGGGTATCGCCAGGTAGAATTGTTTCCTGGTATAAATGCACTAAGATGGTAGGTAACTATAAATGTGTATCGACGAGTTCGTTGCTGTTCAGTCTTCGGATATCCTCGGTACATTCGGAATATTTTGGAAGCATCGACTCCGTGCACTTCAATTCAAAGTTTGTTTAGGTATTATATGCTGATATGCTGAGGGGTAGCCATATTTTCACCCACTTAAAAATTGATAGATCATTGTACAACTCGTGTATTGAGAAGAAAATAAAATGTTAATATATATTATTTTGACAATGGCGTTAGACCGGAAAGCTTGGAAAACTGGAGGGGAGGCCTTTGCCCAGAAATGGGATAGTGGGGGCTAAAAACAACAACAACATATTATTTTATATAAATATTTATTTACAGAAACTAAGCTACTACATATTTACATATATTTACAAAATACAACAGGATTAGTCAAGCTATCTAAGGATCGTTAGAAACGATCTATAGATAGCTCAACTGATCCAGGTCACTGTATATATTATATTTTATATTGTATTACATTCTTTTAAATCGAAGAAACCTTAGTTTTAAAAGTTCATCGAATCGATGCAATTGAATGAAGTGCGAATCGCCATGATGATTCCGCACTAGCACTCTTTAATGTCGTGGGTATGTACGAGTACAGTACGCACGACTGATCTTTAGCTCTCTTAAGTTAGGTGCGCTAAACGATTGCGCAGGTTTGGTAAGTAAGCGAGATAGCGCGAACCAACAAAGCGAGTGTGCGAGGCAGCTATACAAGCCATCGAAAATGATTTCTGCGCAGCTACTTCAAAGGGCTAAAGATTGGTTGTGCGTACTGTACCATGGTATTAAAACACCCAAAAATACTAGTTTATTGAATGAAAACATTTTGTCCCGTCTTTCTTATACTTTCGCGATCACTATGCGCTACACGCGATATTCATAATTACGTATTATTGAAACGTGATTTATAGACCTTATTTTGAGTTGAGTACCTACCTTATTTTGCTGAAATTGTCTTGCCTTCAGAATCGAACTAAGTAAACATCAAAGCGCCAAGCCATCGTCGTACAAAATTATGTAAAAAAAAAACGTTTCTTGGCCAAATCTCGCTATATTTTACCCTCAAGGGCTCTGTCTAGTTCCAACGATGCCAAGTACGCGTGAACAATATACGACCTGTTTTCTCAAAACGACAACCGCCAAAAACCTTAAGTATTTTCCAAAACTTGCATATTCAGTTAAAATCATACACTATATTAACGGGATATATACCATGATTCAATGTTTTTGGAGTTTCCCGATATCTCGGCGCAGTTGTACACGCCATTATCACGGAAGAAATGGTCATTTGATTGCGAGTTGGTTATTGGTAGGTTTATAGGCAGACGAACCGATCTTCCCTCTTTGGTAAGTCTTTTATTACTACGATGTTTGGTTGACAACCATGATAGTTTAAAAAGTTATATATCATGCTATTTTAAATTTTATTTTAATTAAGGTTAACTGAACAATCTCTTTCGTTGGTTCCATTTCATATCTCATAATACGCAAAGATTGGTTGGTGATACTTGCGAAACAGGGATCTATGTGTTAATCTAGAGCTATTTCCATTAAAAATTCAGTCGAACCCACTCAGCCGTTTCCGCGTAAAAATGTAATAAACATAACCACGCATAAACTGACAAGAAGAGCGTTGAATCCGAAGTTGCGAAGAATATTCGGATGTTTCCTACTACATTTTCTGACTTCAAGGACCAATTTTTGGGTTCAGAATATTTGGTCCTAGGTTAAGACAGAGTTTATACGTTGATCTTATCGTCCAAACACAATGTAGCTCGTAGCAGGAAGCATCCGAATATTCATCGAAGTTTCGGATTCAACGCTTTACAAATTAAAATCGTAATTGATTGTGTTCCATGGCTAAATTACATCCGTCATATTACGCTCAATGTTTAAAAGAGACTATACCCATAAGTTGTTTGCTATAACGTCTGATAAACTTTTATTAAAGCTGTAATTAATTTTGTAACTTATGTGCTTGTTACTTTAATTACTGAGCCCTGTTTTCTCTGAACACTGTTTATAATTAATCCGGGCGAGAAAATAATCCACCAATTATAAAACTGTATCACCGAGCTCAGCGTTTCTTTAATAGGTAAGGCTTTTTGATTTTTTGAGAGCCGTGTTGGTCGAATGGGGTTGTGCCTCGACTTTCAATCCAAAGGTCGTGGGTTCAAATCCCGGCCGTGCATCTGATTTTTCGTTTCGTACAATTTATATGCGCTATAAATATATTATAAATATATAATATATTATATTATCGCTATACACCGAGATGTCCGTAGGGAGTGGGGGGAGGCCTTTGCCCAGCAGTGGGACACAAATGGCTGATATAATAATAATACGAGCTCTTAACGATAAAGGAAAACATCGTGAGGAAACCCGCAGCTTAGTCAGCTCCACACGTATCGACGTCGTCTTTCCTGTTGGCCAGAATGATTAAGCTGAGAGGATGGTTTAGGTGCTGGGCAAGCCTATTCCATCTCAAACAATGTCCCAGGCACTACAGGGTCCCGTTAAGTGTAGGCATGGATTGCCTCCTGACGCTATATAAATCATCTTATATAGATGTAAAGGCCTAAGTTAGGTTGATTGGGAATTTGCGATTTGTTTCGTAAAAAATAAATAAGCCAGGCTAGATATACAGCGGCAAAGTGCGAGTCTAACTAAACGATTTTTTTATATGTTTGTATGACCTACAGATATTTGTCTCGGGTCTGGGTGTTTCTATGTATAATATGTATGTATTTACAAACAAAAAGTATATAAGTAGTATATCAGTTATCTGGTTCCCATAGTACAAGTTTTGCTTAGTTTGGGGCTAGATGATGCTGTGTGAAAATGTCCAGCATTATCTTTGTCTATCTTTATCTCTTTATATTGTACGTTACAAAACCCTTTGAATACGACTCCTAAGCGCATTTGGTTTATTTGAATCTCTTACTACACTGGTTTGAACGTTAATTAAGAGCATCTCCATGAATTGGCAAAATATTCCGTCGTAAATAGATCGTCGAAGTTAAGCAACGTTCTAAACGGTCCGTTAGTGGATGGGTGACCGCCAGTGGCATTTTCATCTGACCGCTTCCGTGCTTCGGAGGGCACGTTAAATTGTCGGTCCTGGCTATTTAAGTCGTTAAGCCATGGCGGAGGCCTTGAGGCGGCTTTAAAACTCAGTCACTAGAGTTGGCCACTGATCTATACTCGTACGAACTAACTTACTTAATTACCAACAAAAGTTGACATCGATTCTACTCTCGAAGCTGTTTTAATTTTTTTTCGTTTACACGATGCCATTCTCATATCATTGTTGCCTCATTCTCCTTAAATCAACGGAGCAAGAGCTAATATTCTGTGGCAAGAGTGTAAACGGCGTCTAAGACGTTGTATATTGACGCTATTCTCAGTTTCCGATTGATGGTAAAAGTTTGAACAATAAATCTCCGATCTCTTGATATCACGGTAGCGAAGAAATATTATTTATCATTTATCTTTGTAATGTCAAGAAATATGAATCTGCACCGCAAAATATTGCGCAGCAGCGACTTGATACGTTAGTGCAGATCTTCTTAAATAACAGCGTTCATAAACAAAGGGTCTGTGACCTACGAAAACTCTAAGGGTAACCTAGAGCACGAGATGAGTCTATTCAAGCGCTCATAAAATCTTTTCACCACTCGGATTTGGCACCACACGGACACTTGGCTAGAAGAGATGACGGCCGGTGGACAAAGGCAGTGACAGAATGGTGGCCAAGAGACGCACATCGACCACGGGGCAGACCACCAGCCCGTTGGTCAGACGACATAGTTGGCGTGGTTGAACGACAATGGATGAAGATAGCACGGAACCGAGAGGAGTGGCGGGTTAGAGAATAGGTCTACGCCCAGCAGTGGGTATTAATAGGTTATTGATGATGATGATGACACGGATTTGAAAAAACTAGTGACAGGACAAGGAGACGTAAACCTTCAACAGTAATACAACTGCGTTCCCTCGGCACGGTAGACAATGTTGTAGGGAATTTTAAGTTTTTTTCGAATGGTGTAAAAAAGTATGTGAGTATCGTGGAACCTCCGCGGGACATTCGGTTGGAACGAAGCTTCAACTTTGACATTTGGCATTTTGTCAAATAAATTATTGTCAACTATGAAAATCCTAGAAATGCTCTTCCGTACTAACAATGTAACAATCTATAGGCTGTTTCGCGTCTGCGCACTTCGCACTGTGACATTTTGACCTATGTATGTGTCGTGACGGTAAAATCGAACGCTTTTTTTTCCAGCCCCCATCCTCGATAGCGTCCGAAAAGGAACTTCGTTCTAAAAAAAAACTCTTGATTACATAGCTTTGTAGGTAAGTCAAAACCTTACACGTGTAGATTATGCTATTGCTTCCTCATTGTTGCGATGTAGGGTTGATTGGTGTCCGGCTTTGGCTATGAACTCCGGCTAATCTTATCTCTTTCACAAATTGCCAATTATGTAACTTTTTTATACTGTCAATTTACAAAGTGTTAGGTGTTATTTGTAGTCATCGTTGTGGAAATAAGCTGGACAAGCCAGACAAATAAGTTATCTTAGATTATACTGCTAATAAATTCAAGTAAGTACTTACACTAATAAAAAAATGAAGTAGGTAGCTAAGTAATATACCCAAGTACCTTATAAATATACCATGATACCTATGCATTTCTGCTGATGTTTTAACATTACAAACTGGTACTACAGTTTATTTTTGTAAGTAAGTATGTATGTATCTATTAAGCTTTGCAAAAAATCATCTATGTACCTATGTATAGATTTAGCTTAGTTAAGACGTAGGTATTTATGTCAACAAAGCACTTTTTTAATATCTGGAGTTATTCGGTTATTCGGTCGAGTTCGGCTTTTTTGCTCGGAAGCTCTAGTTTAACGTTTTTGCTCCAAGCGAACGACTATGGAAATGCTACGACTCCATGTCCCATGAATATTGATGTGATCAATCAGTTGTTTTGTTTACGTTCGGCTTACAAAGAGCTTAAGCCGGGGTTTTTAGGATAGCGTGCTAAAATTATAAGATACCTAATGAAAATGGGTAATAACTTGCCAGAAATAATTATTAGTACTTAAATTGTGGCGACCTCTATCTACCATCGCCTGAACTACAAGCTGATCTCCAAGAGATGACAATTACACCGACGTACTTCAGAGCTGTACCACTAGATGGCGCTGGAATCACAAATAGGCGGATTCCCATACAAATGATGCAAAAAGTATTGGAAGTCTGAATCGCGCAAGCAATGTTTCTGAACACATATAACCTATATAGAACTTTCCGACTATAACTGTCGGCCGAACAGCCCCTAAGGTAAGTGTGCCAGTTGGGCAAACCTTAGAGAGGCGAGTACTCCCTCTTTACCATACTTTGGGGGAATACCATCTACCCGCAAATAAATCAATTATGTTTGTGAATTAAAACACAGCAAACTTAATATAAGTAAAATACCTAAACTGTCGTAGGAACATTTTGATTTCCCCTGTAGGATTTTTTCTGTTAGGTATTTTACTTAGTGACTAGGTATTTAATGCTCAAAGACAAGAAAAAATCTCCGGAGGCAGCTTTGTATTCTAATCCTGCAAAGCATGACGTTGTAGCTAATAACGGCAATCATTTAGCGGTATAACCTGATTAAAAAGCCAAAGCGCTTTTTCATCGACTCAGGTGTTGTGTATGTATGAAAATGTTTCGAATAAATCTTTACTAGATCAGTTCGTTCCGACAAGTAATAAAATTGTTTTTTTTTTTCAGGTCTTGGCAAACATTCGGCTGTGGATAAACTAAGTCAATATCGTAAGTACTTTTCAAGTTATACCTACCTAGTTAGTACTTCATAGTTCCCATTACTAGACCAAAAAGCCGTGTTGGCCGAGTGGGGTAGAGCCTCGACTTTCACTCCGAAGGTCGTGGTTTCCAATCCCGTCCATCAATGGATGTTTCGTTTCGGAAAAGCGCATCTTTAGTAAACGGGTGAAGAGAAGCATGAAACATAAAAAATATTATGATTTCCAAAAATGCATAAATATTATAAACTAGCCAAAAGAAGCGAAGCACTCTTTTCTAGAAGCATTTCGTCAATGGACAAAAATAGCATTTTTTTTGTAAATGAAAAGCCTTTTTTATTCAATAGGTTAGCGTTTAACTTAACTTGGTATAAAGATGAAACATGCTCACCTAGAAGGAACCTATTTACTCTCGATTGGAAGACCCCTACATAGTAGATAACAACTGTCTGTACAAAGCAACAAGTGACCGGACAATTAGCGGATCGACCTTGCGCTGTCATTGCCGATCTGTCACGTTATGTCATACTCATAATTTAGAGTTCGTTCTAAATAGTGCAAACCTTTCACCACACTGGTCCAAAAGAACAATAAGACTTCCTTCTTCATGCGTTAATATTGGAGGACATGTCCCACAGTAGCCACACGAATTATAATCGTTACTAATTATTTATTATGAGATATTACCTATGTATACTTCACATTGATAAAGTACACAAAATAGTAGATATCTACTCGTAACATGGGGGTTATTCGCGTTCGTTTTTTCCGTTAGATGAATATTCGGATGCTTCTTACTACGAGCTACATTGTATTCAGTCGATAAGATCAACGTTAAAACACGGTCCTAACCTAGGACCAAATATTCCGAACCGAAAAATTGGCACTTGAAGTTAGTAATTGTAGTAAGAAACATCCGAATATTCATCAAACGAACGGGAATACGGCCCTTTCTTTTCCATATAGGAAGGTAGGAATTTGTTGTTGAAGTACAACGAAGTTAGAGAAGAACCCATCACGAAATAATAGGTACACTCAAACCTAGCCATTTTTATTTCTGATAATGCAAAATATAACCGGAGGACGTCTTTTGTTTTGCCATGGAAACCAAATTAGGGTTTTGTAAGCACATAATTTAGTCAAATGATGACCTCTGTGGCGCAGTGGGCAAAGGTCCGCCTGCGACGCAGAAGGTTGCGGGTTCGATACCCGCCGCTGGACATATGTTTGTATGACCTACAGATATGTGTTTCGGATTTGGATGTTTCTATGTATAATATGTATGTTTTTACAAACAAAAAATATATAAGTAGTTTTTCAGTTATCTGGTTCCCATAGCACAAGCTTTGCTTAGTTTGGGGATATATGCTGAGTGAAAATGTCCAGCATTATTTATTTATTTATTTATAAATCAGTCAAATTCAAACCTACTTTAACCAATTTTTATCTACTTGGTAAATATGGAAAAAATATCATGAAACTTAGATACCTAGATATTATAATTCGAGTATTTGCATGTCATAGTAATGTAAACGAAACCGCGAGTGTAAACTAGCTAAGTAATGTAGGCATTTTTAAGTTTATTAAAAAAAAAAAAAAAAACAAAATAGTTTATTTCATTAACCAAGGGTTACAATTTCAACCAGGGTTGGAACCTTCTTTTAAGTACAAAGTACTTGTGCCAGATTGTTCCGCTCTTGCATATCCATATTAATATTTGTAACTTAATACCTATTTTATAGTGAAAGAAAGAAACAAAAACTATTGTAGGTATGTTAGGTAGTTTACATTTTCACCTAAATGAAATGCGAATTAGTTACTATTTAAAATCTCTCGTGTATAAGAAAGAAAGTGTATTTTGTTTGTGTGTGTTTGTGTAGGTATGTGTGTGAGGTGTGTGTGTGTGTGTGTGTGTGTGTGTGTGTGTGTGTGTGTGTGCGAGTGTGTGTGTATGTGTGTGTGCGAGTATGTGTGTGTATGTGTGTGTGTGTATGTATTAGGTACGTTATATGATGGTTATAGGCATTTTAATATTCAAAATACATAAACAGTGAGTTACTAAGCGCAGTTGGTGAAACATAGTGGGACTTTATTGATGCATGTTTTTCACACGGATGAAGTTTTTAGCGATTTTAGATTACATTGTTAGTTTCGGCAGTTTGGTTTACTACCGCATAGGAACTATTATTAAAATATGGCTAGCAAACGATCGTTTATGTGAAGCCTTGGTCAAAATGGGCCTTGAGCTACTTCCGGCAGGTGTAACAATCTATTGACACGGGTATCAAATCTACTCTTCACTTCAAAAACTTTTTACCTACCTATTGTTATTGGTTAACACCGTTCAAAATCGAAGAGGGAAAATGATTGGACATCTTATACGACATGACAGCTTTATCAAGAACATCACAGAAGGAAAAGTGGAAGGAAGACGAGGAAGAGGAAGGCCTAGAATAAATTTCATGAGTCACATAAAAGAGAGATCGCTGTCATGTCGTATAAAGAAGTAAAGGAGACCGCATTGGAAAGGGAGAGGTGGAGGAAGTTGCATCATTGCACCGACAAGAGCTGAGCTCTTTTTGATGATGATGATTGTTATTGAAGCTAAAAATAACTTGGACAACTCCATAACATACAAAGTTGCACAACTACTTATTGCATAACTCCTACTGCTACTACATACCTACTGCCCTTGAAATGTCGATAAAAAATGCGATGTATGTGTTCACGAATACTTCTTACCCTAAGATACGACCTATCAATCACAGTACCGTAACATTGATACACCACAGCGAATTAGTTTTGGAACGAAATTCCTTTTCGGACGGTATTGAAGAAAAAAAAGATAATTCAATCTGTGCTGATGTTATGATTTTAATTTCTATGTAGGTAGTCCTGTTAATATTAAATGTATGATCATCATTTTGTTGCTCGCTTTTTACTCAATAACATACCTTCACCTTTAAATGTAGAGACACTCGGAAAGTATAGTTATAATGTTTCCATCACTCTAAAAAAAAGGAAAAAAGATTGAGTCTGGTAAAAAAATTTGTTCCATTTTACTGTCACGACACCATGTATAATGTCAAATCATCACAGTGCGAAATGCGCAGCCGCGACACAGTCCATAGATTGATACATTGTTAGTACGGAAGAGCGTTTCTAGAATACATAATTGACAATAGCATTTTTTATGGAGGGAAATAATAGAGACCATAGGTAATTAGATATACAATATCATGTTAGCTTTCATTTGAGAAATATATTAAACTTACGTAGTCAAACATAGAATCTCCGGTTCTTTAGTTAGATGATTCTTATTTTCTTCTTTTTATGTCACTTTAAGTAGTTATTTTGAACTAATATGATGAAAGGATTTTACGAGCTCTTCAAAAAGGGCTTTTTGATACTTTACAACTAAAATACAAACTTAATCAGTAGCTAAGTTATTTACCCACATAATATACCAGCACCGCTATATTTAACCAACGTACCCCAATAAAATATGCAACATACAACCATACTCGACCCAATCGCCATGTCCCATAACATTGACATTACAACGCTAAGTCCGAAGACGACCCGTTGTCCTTAACACCGATAGGTGGCAGTTTTGTGGCTCTAGCACTAGTTTTTAATTTAAAAAAATGTAAGTTAGACCCGGAGTGTCTATTTAGCTGCACCAACTGTGTTTTGTGTACTGTCTGCTCCTGAATAGCCTTGTTTGTTGCCCTGGTTCTTCACGGTATTGGTCGCGAAGGAACAGGAGTAGAATCACCTAAGAAACCAAAGAACCACCTTTTAAGACGTTGCAAAGTGATCCCAGCGGTCCTACTGAATAAATGCTTTTTGACTTTGACTTTGACTTTTACTTGTAATTAGACTTAAAAATCAAAAACATAAAAATTAAAAAATTAAAAACTGCCTTACATTTTACCGTCAGAGTGCGAAAGGCGCTGCCGCGACACAGTCCATAGATTGTTACTATCTGAGACAAATATCTGTAGGTCAAACAAACATTTGTCCCGCGGCGGGGATCGAACCCGCAACCTTCTGCGTCGCAGGCGGACCTTCGCCCACTGCGCCACAGAGGTCGTCAAATTTTAAGTCGTCAACATTGTTAGTACGGAAGAGCGTTTCTAGGATACATAATTGAATTAATTTATAATTATATTCCCAGAATAGAAAAGTACTCTTGGCTTCGTTCCAACCGAGTGTTCCACGACACTCACGTATTTTTTTATAATTTTTTGACACTTCTCTCACCCATGCCAAACATTTTGCAAAGAAAGTTTTTAGGAGATATGTGTTCAAGTTTTAAAACCTTTTTTTTTGTGCCAAACAAGAGTTTTCCAATTAACTAGTGCTAACATCTCATCTGAATATCGATTACTGTGGTTTATTGTTATAGGTTGATTGCATCAGTGTGCAAATAGAATTTTAATTGTGTGGTCTGTTTTATTGCTTGTAAATGAATGGGGTGATCGCGTCCACAGGCCAATTACGATGATAGGCTGTGATCTACTAACTGTTGTTTTGATAGAAACATAATTTTGATGTAGGTATTAGGTATTCCTAATAATATAAAGTCTTTTGATAAATAAATAATTCCATTTTGTTTTGTTTTAAAGTTTTGTTACACTGGGGCTTATTACAAGAAAATGAGCCTAGTTTAGACCAAGTCTAACTAAAAAACTGTCCCTAGAAAAACAATCTTTAAATACTCGTACATAGAACACTTTTTTGTGGTAACAGTTTTGTTTTGACATGTGTCAACATGGGGTTCAACCAAGGTTTGACGTTTTTATAATAAGCAGTACAATAAAATAAAATAAAATAAATAATGCTGGACTTTTCACACAGCATCATCTAGCCCCAAAGTAAGCAGAGCTTGTGGTATGGGTACTAGATGACTGATATACTACTTATATACTTTTTGTTTGTAAATACATACATATTATACATAGAAACACCCAGACCCGAGACAAATATTTGTAGATACAATGTTTTAGAGTTCTAGCATAGGTACACTTTTGGAGAGTAAAATTAAATTATTATTAAGTTATCATTTTGTTTCTTTATGGGTGATGTAGTCGCTAAGCTACAAAACCCTTAAATAAATAAATAAAAAAAAACTCAATGGAGATCATTGGTGATCTACCTCTAGCCAAAAATGAAGCTATTCATCTTCAATAGCCACGATAATTAACGTCTGTAAAAAAACCTTTATAAACATGAATATTCAATCAATTTATCACAATTAGGATTTAAAGTTCCTACATAATTTAACCGCTAAAAGCGACTAATTCAGTTAAAAAGCAATCTTGGCCCGTTAATTTAAAGTGCATTTTAAGTTGTCTAGGGTCTACGGCGAAGGTCGTTATTGTAATCTTATTAAACTCCGAACGTGCCGCGGTGACGTCATAATGCAGCAGGTTTAGAACTTAGACCACTAAATAGGCAATTAATTTCTGGCTCTATTATAAGAAATAACTTATATATATTATAAGAAAAAACCGGCCAAGTGCGAGTCGGTCTCGCGCACGAAGGGTTCCGTACCATTATTTATAAAAACGGCAAAAAATCACGTTCTTTAAGGGGGTTTTTAAATATTTAAGTGGGAAGCCCCCATAAATATTTTTTTATTCTGTTTTTAAGTATGTTTTGTTATAGCAGCAACTTAATACTTACATCTGTGAAAATATCAACTAACTACACGGTTCATGAGATACAGCCTGGTGACAGACGGACGGACAGACAGACAGTAAAGTCTTAGTAATAGGTTCCCGTTTTAATCTTTGGGTACGGAACCCTAAAAAGACCAAACACAAATTGTATTTAAACGATCAATATTAAACTGGCTGAAGGAATTTGATTACGATGGCACTGAATCGATGCTTGATGGTTTCTGTTTATAATTATTATACTAATTAAAACATATTATACTTACCCATAAGAGAGAGATATAATAATATACACAATTTATTATGTACTATATATGTATATATAAAATATACCTACTTATATTTTTATGTTTATTTATATATCTATACTATTATGTACTTACCTATATTTTATATTAATTTTATCTATTCATTTTAATGTACTTAATGACCTATAATATTTATTTATCTTAATATACTTTTCATACGTAGGTACTTTAGATTAACTGTAGAATTATCATTTTTGTATGTTTCACTTTTTTATGTTCAGTTCAGCTTTTTTGGTACCTAGACATAATTTTTTTGTTGAAACTCAACTTGGAGAAGCCACTGGCTCCTGAAATACAGTTTTTTAACTAGTTCGGGAGCCTATGGATTCAATGTTTTTTTTTGTACATTCTTATGTCAATAAATGAAATTTTTACTTTACTTTACTTTACAAAGTCTCCTACATAATAATTATTATTATTTGAGAAATTAACATAAAAGAGCCTTGCCTTGTAGCATCTGTCGCGTGCTCGCATGTGGTGCCACAGAATACCAGCGCTCGTGCAGGGTAGGCACACTGCCTTGCACTTGCATAATGCTGAGTAGTGTCAATTTTTGCTAATTTTTTAAGTAATTTATATGTAGTACTCGTATGTACCTACTTACCGTAAAAGGAATATAGAATAGGCGCACTTTTACACACATAAAACCTCTCTTTTCCGTAGTAAAAGGCAAGGAGCACTTTCCACTCGATATCCTGACGCCCTTGAAGTATTGTCAATTTTTCGATGAAAACCAATAGATCCATCACTAAGTATCATCAAATGAAGTACGTACTCAGCTGAAAGCACTCTTGAGATATATACACGGACAATTTTCCAAGAAACTTACCTACTCTACTGTCCGGCTGTCTATGGTCACGTAACTTACAAATTTTCAAAATCAACATATCAAAATTGCAATAATATACACAAAATAATTCAATTCAAATCATTTATTTCGGTTTCATATATCCACCATATTATAAATTATTAGTAGGTAGACTTTCAGAATCACTGGTGTATAATACGCACAACCAATCTTTGTCTTTCTGAAGTAGCTGCGCAGAACCCATTTTTGAGCGTTGTATAGCTGCCTCGCTCACTCGCTTAGTTTGTTGCAACGTGCTATCTCGCTTGCTCTACCAAACCTGCGCAATCGTTTAGTGCACCTAACTTCAGAGAGACAAAGATCGGTTGTGCGTATTGTACCTACCTTAAGATCTTAGTAAATATTAACCAGTACATCGATTTTGTTAGATTAATCTTGGATTTGATAATATCTTTGCCTTGAATAGCATAAAAGCAATTTAAAATGTTGCTGACGAGCGAAAGTACTGGAAGAAATATAAAATATATAGAAAATAGTTTACTGTCGCTTGTAGAATTGCTCGAAGTTGCCCGTCTAAAAGCACCAGCAGTCGGCTAAGCGACACGGCCATCGAAGGTCGACTCATCTTCGTGACCTTACAAGGTGCTATTGACCTTTGGGTCATTAAAATTCAACCTCGTCACGGATTTGTTGTGTTAACCTACTTTACAAAAAGTTGACAAGCGTTAATGTTTATTGTTATTTAAATAAAGCATTTTAGAAATTGCAAATATTTTGAACTTGCGATTTCGTAAAAGAATAAAAAATATGAAAATAGTATTCACAGTATTCAGTTGTTCTATGCCACGAAGACGGTTGATCTTAATTATGTGTGTGTGCAGATCTAGATACACATACACGTTGTTTCTGTGTGCGTAAACTTGGGAACGCTATTCATGGACGAATGAGAGCTCATTGCTATCGCTTTCACTCACAGAAACAAATCTACTCACACAAATAGGACAAACCCGCCTTTGTGAGATTGAACAACTGTATTTGTATAGTATTTGTGTTATCGGCTAACAAATAAATCACTCGTTTCATTAACACGTTCTGAATGGTACAGTCAGCAACGAAAGTCGATTAAAAGTAAGATTTCCTAAAACTCCATTTCTTATCGATTTCTAAGCTAAAAGTAAACTTTTACTGGGAAATTACTAAAGACTGAGACCTCGGGCCGTATTCGCGTTCCTTTTCGTTTCTGACTTCAATTTTACAGTTTGGAATATTTAGTCCTAGGCTAGGACCGTGTTTCAACGTTTGAAAAAGTCAGAAATAGCAGTGGGAAGCATCCAAATATTCATCAAACTAACGAAAAAAGGAACGCGAATGCGGCCCCTTGTTTTTAAAATTTGTCAATTTGGCGATTATAGGATTTTGGAAATATTCAGATTTGTGAATCTTCAAAATGTTAATCGACTTTCGTTGCTGACTGTACGTACATGTAATCAGAAAGTAAACAGTGGAAACTGAATTGTTGCAAAACCACGAATTGATGAGCTTTTAATGCTATTGCAATATTTAATTTAGCTCAAACAAAAAACTTTTCGATCGTATCAAAGCTTAGCAGTCAATATTCTGATGAAAACCATCGTTTATTTATTTAACACTAGCTGACCCGCGCGACTTCGTCTGCGCATTATTCGGCAATTATTCGGATATAGGGATTCATTTTTTCCGCGCAATTTTTTATTATTTTTCTGTCATAAGAACCTTCTCCTGACAATAACAAACACAACAAAAAAAATTTAGTGAAATCGGTCCAGCCGTTCACGCGTGATGGCGTGACCAAGGGTTATACGGATTCATTTTTATATATAGAGATTGAACAAAATATCACGTTTCCCTTCACCGTTAAGAGCTTTTGACAACCTCACTGGAGGGACGAGTGAATGCTCGGCTGTAACACACGAGGTGTGAGTTCAAATCTCGTAACGAGAAAAATGTTCCTAACGAAAAATACAATGATGCAAAGATTTACAAGCTTCGGATCGAAAGTCGGGACTACTAGGTCAACACTGCTTATAAAGAAGTACCTAGTAAGTATTTTCGTATTAGTTTGTGGCCAACTCTGGTGACGGAGTTTTTAGGCCTCCATCATGGCTTAACTACTTGACCCAGCGTCATTCCGGCGTCGCCTGGAATGGAGGGGGTCTGGGAAACCGGCACAGCCTTTACGTCCAGTCCCCCTCTGGCGATCCCCGCCCTTAAGGCGGCCCCGCATAGTGGTTGAGTAGTGCATGGCTTAACTACTTAGCCGAACCAATGCAACGTGCCCTCTGAAGCATGGAAGCGCTCAGTTGGCACCACTAGCGGTTACCCATCTTTTTACTGATTTAGAACGTTACTTAATTTTACGATCTATCAAGAACGACTAAGCAGTACGGTCAGCGACAGAAGTTCATGAACATTTGTATTTGAATCTTTAATATCTTCGAAGTTCGTTAGGTTTTAGATATAACTTCAGCTTACATTGGATGCTTTGCTTTGCACCATTACTATTTATAAAAAAACTAGCTGACCCGCGGCAAACGTTGTTTTTCCATTATATCGCTATTAAAAAATAAGGGTTGATCGTAGAAGGGTGAAAATTGAGGATTGTATGTATTTGTGTATGTTGTATCATAAAAAAATAGAAATTAAAAATTTTGTCTAAAAAATAAAAAAAAAATTAGGGGTGGACTACCCCTAACATTTAGGGGGATGAAAAATAGATGTTGGCTGATTCTCATAGATACCGGATAAGCACAAAAAATTTCATCAAAATCGGTCAAGCCGTTTCGGAGGAGTATGGCAACGAAAACTGTGACACGAGAATTTTATATATTAGAAGAAGATTGGCAATTTTCCCACAAATAATGATGAAAATTAAGCTTTAAAATCTCCAATTGTTCATGCACTTCTGTCGCTGACTGTACCAGTAATAGACAAATTATTCTCTACTGGACTCGTATAGACCTTGTGCCCTTACATGGACGAGTGTAACAAGGTCGAGCGCAATGGCTACTTGTTATTGTTTATTGATTTAAGTGTGCTTTGTTGAGAAACGCGTGGTGATGAATGATAAGGTTCAACAGCCTTGAGGATAATATTTGGAGCATTTTGTCTTTGACGAGTCAGTTCTTGGTATTTGTATATGATAAGAACCTATAGCATCGTATATTGACGATTTTGCTCCATTAGACGGATGCAATCAATGTCCCACGAACCAAGGTGTCCCGTCGAGTCTAAGCATAGGTTGCCTCCTGCACTACGCAGCTACCTACGCTGTAGATATATAGATTATAATGTATATAACGACATAACTCTTCATGGAGTTATGTCGCTAACAAACATAAAGCCGCGGGGACCAGCTAGTCGTAAATAAAAATATCGATTCCAAAACTGGATTTTTAATAATCGATTAAAATGTTGCCAGGGTTATTGGCATTAATCTGGTTTAATAATAGGAAACGATGTGTCATTGACCTGCAGGGTAGCTAGACCATCCTGGTTCTACTGGTTTTTAGTTTTCTAAGAAAAAAATGTAAGATACTCTTAAAGTCAAATCTCTACATGGTATCAAAGAAAGACAGTTTCCGCCATCTGTGCCTTTGAACACTTATATCTTTTAAATTAGGTGACGAATTTTAATGCGGTTTACATCAATAGATACAGTAATTTACGAGGATTATCATTTTCAGTTTAACATTACTGTTCACTTGTAGAAATACATCCAGAATTGTTCAAGATGTCGAAAGATATTAAATCGACTGGAGCTTTCATCGAAAATGGTAATAAGTTGCCACTCCACACTGACGACCTCTGTGGCGCAGTGGGCGAAGGTCCGCCTGCGATGCAGAAGGTTACGGGTTCGATCCCCGCCGCGGGACAAATGTTTGTATGACCTACAAATATTTTTCTAGGGTCTGGGTGTTTCTATGTATTTACAAACAAAAAGTATATAAGTAGTTTATCAGTCATCTAGTACCCATATAGCTCAAGCTTACCTTAGGGCTAGATGATGTGTGAAAAGTCCAGCATTATTTATTTATTTTTGTGCCAAATATGTTTTCTTACATGACCCTGACTACCTCCATATCTTCAAAGGATCTGGTATACGCAAAAAATATCAGAATCTACCACGTCTTGGGGTAACAGTCTTAGTTTGTTTTTGTTTAAGTATATTAATCTGTTTAACGTACCCCCTTGTACAGAGTTTACCAAATTTCCCTGAATTAATTGCAAACACTCATCAAAGGAAACCTTTGATTTTAATTTAAACTAGAATTTCCTATGTAACACATCCCGTTTGAGATACTCCACAAAGACTCTACTAATAATGTAGGAAATCGATAATAGAGAGAGATAGAATCTCAAAATCACCCAGAGATATAGAGGAAGTTCCTAACCTAAGCAATGTTAAAAGTACCTGAAGGAATTTTATCATTGCTTAGGTTGATCCGCGGGGCGGCTAGCCGCATGGCGGGCCGCTTTTCCAGTTTAAATAATGTAACCGCTTGTGATTGTACGCACTTAAAACTAAGGCTTTTACATCTATATTAGATGATTTGTATAGCGTCAGGAGGCAGCAATCCATGCCTACACTTAACGGGACACCGTAGTGCCCAGGCACTACGCACTTAACCGCCACAAAATTGTACTATTTTTGCCGCGCGGCTAGCCGCCCCGTGGTTCAACCGCTAGTGCGTAAGGGGGCTAAGTTCTCTCTCACACAATCTCTCACAACTCTCACGATCTATCAAGAACGACTAAGCAACGTAAGTGTGGTCACTCCTAAATACTCCGTCACCAGAGTTGGCCATTATCTCATACGAACATATTTACATACTCTACTTCTGTCATTGTCAGTCTCATTCTGACTGCATTGAAGACCTAAGTTCAATGTACTGCAGTGCTAAACATTGCTTGACCTTCAGAACTAGTTTGCCTATCGGGGGTTACAGACCTGTGTAAAACTGGTCGGTTTCGAATAAAAAGATTAGTTACAATGCCATAAAAGCATCTTGGCTCTGGTTTTTAGGGTTCTTTATCCAAATACCAACGGACGGACATTTTTTGAGGCTTTTTTGGCGGTACAAACTATGGAGTGTGATCGCCAAATATAGGATCCAGTGGAAAAGTTAAATCTTAATCATCCGATATTTATGTCGATACTCAGAGTCACTAACGTCTACTTATATTCGTTCCTTAGTAAAGGTTTTATAAAGAAAATCTTATTTTCATATGAGTTTCAATTTACTGTACTTACCTGTTGACTTTTGAATCAATCGTAGTCGATACTTTGTTCTACCTCCTTCAGCCATTCCACGATTCTGTCGTTGGATAGTCTCTCTCGAATCTTTGCGAGTCTACAATGTCATAAGTCAAGAAGGGGCCGATATACCTATGTATAGCACATAAACCGACCAAGCAGTAGGTCAGGGCACAACGGATATTTCCAAACAAAGCTTGCATTTGTGTGAGGCATAATATTTGCTGTGACACAAACACTTGCATCATTAAACTTGTAATGTTTGTCTACTGAGAACCGTGCCATATTTAAAATGAAAAGGAATGGGTTCAATTTTGGTTCAATAAATAAAAATGCCTTAACGTTTTTAGAGAAGTAAATGATTTTTACTTAGAGGTTGTTGCATTCAGAGACGATTAGTGCCTGAGCTGAGATATTGTGGAACAGTAAGAAAGAAAACAGCTCAGCTTAATCAGCCTAATCAAAAGGAAAGACTATGATCGATATGTGGTGCTAAAAAAGCTGCGGTATTCCTCACAATGCTTTCCTTCACCATTAAGAGTTCGTAAAAGTGCGTTAATCAATTTTATCAAACGAAAAATCCATTGATGCACAGCCAAGATTCAAATTCTATACAAAAGTACATCCCTTTAGGCCAAACACGGCTCTATATGAACTAATTATCGTTCTAAAAGAGTAATGGTTCTTTATAATGTAATAGCTAATGGCCTAAAACAACACAGAAACCAAACAAAGGGAAACAAAAGTACTCGCTTCAATAACAAAATCTGATAATAACAAAACAGCGAATGTAACCTAATCTAACCTAAAAGAACATGAAACGCCTCACCTCAACATCAATGTGAAAATATCTTTATTGTTTCCAAGATAGCTTCCGATATCCCTTTCATCTCCCGCCCTTATTGTGGATGTGTCCATTCATCGTAAGGATTTCGTCTCTTCTTTTGTTTTGCGAACGAAAGCTTTTTTTTTTTCGTTTTTCCAACACATAACTGTCGATTTCAGAACGGACCTTCCGAATTCAAACTGAACGTTCTATTAGGATTTTGAATTTGAAATGCATTCCATTTCGATTGTTCCTTTTTTTAGCTAACGATTTGTTCGTTCTGCCAGCCAGTTTTAAATTGCATCATTAATGCAAACTTTTCAGACGTCAAATGACCTTAAAAACGCAATGTGTTGTGAAAATAATTACACACTTGAGTAATTATGTAGGTATCGTAAATAGCAGCGTTTTTTATGAAGGTTTTCATATTACTCTGCAGTTTCTTACGTAATACTGCAGGTAAAATTAAGAGCGAATAATCACGAATCTCCATCAAATCAAATTCTACAGAAGAGAAACGTGCATATTTCACTTTTAAAATGTACGAGTTTGGAGAAAGATGTCTGGCAGAGTTCCAGTGGCTATTGTTTTCTTTATGGAGCGAATTAATTCAGGTTTCAGGCATTGTTTTTATTTTACTCGTAGAGCTAGTGTTGACTGATACTTAAGTAAATGACAATTTATAAATTCTACAGTGTTTTAACCAAGAGTGTCATTAGTCTCGGTACTTTACACAATAGAGTATACCTAAATATAGATCAAACAAAGCAAGCTAATAGGTAACTATTTATAAAATTTTCCTTGAACAAAACGTTCATATTATACAAAAGACTGCCACGAGAGACCAAGGGAAGGCCTATCAATAATATTCCTTTAATTTAAAATAGTTTGGTAGCAGAGGCACGTTACCAATCTCAAATAATAGCAAATTCTCGATAAATGTCGCATAAAACCTCATTTGATTAACCTCATTGTTTTACGTTTTACTTGTCGCATTTCCCGCTAAAATTTGAAAATGAATGTCTGTTCTTTTTTCAAACATGGGTAGCTTGAAAAAGTTCTCATTACACTTAAACATTTTAGGAGTACTAACATTAAATAATTTAAATTTCGCATTGAATTTAAATTATTTAATGTCAAATTGTCAAGTACATCAAAATGTAATTAAAAAACAACATACAAACGCTCGCACATTTTCTAAATAATGTTAGTAGGGTAAAATGGACTTACCGACGAACCTCTGTTCAAAACCGAAGTAGGTTTTCTCGGTGCCCCATTCCGTGATAATCTTACACAACACGGTGTGTTTCTGACAGCACCCTCGTCACGTAAACTACGAATAAAGTTCTCGCTTAAACAAATATTACCGAATTAAATTACGATGTTTGCCTAAACAGTGTGCTCCGAGAAATTTAGATTAATGAATCATTCATTTGGTTTGATATTTGTAAACCTCTAACTCGTATGCTTTGCAGAAATTTTAGTTAAGTTGTAATTAATTTTAGAGAGCCGTGTTGGTCGAATGGGGTTGTGCCTCGACTTTCAATCTGAAGGTCGTGGGTTCGAATCCCGGCCGTGCATCAATGGATTTTTCGTTTCGTAAAATTTATATGCGCTATAACACAAGCTCTTAGCGGTGAAGGAAAACATCGTGATGAAACCCACCGTTTAGTCAGCTCCACACGTATTGACGTTGTCTTTCCTGTGGGCGGCTGATTAAGCTGAGAGGATGGTTTAGGTTCTGGGCAAGCCTGTCCAACAATTTCCCAGGCACTACAGCGTCCCGTTAAGTGTAGGCATGGATTGCCCCCTGACGCTGTATAAATCATTTAATACAGATGTAATGGCCCAATTTTTTATTGTTATTAATTTTACGGTTAGATTATTGTTTTTAACCTTAAACGAAAACAATTGCATTTGGGCCATGTTATTTATGGCCTATACGATAAATGAAAAATAAAATTGGTTCACAATGACGGATATATCGATGAACAAACTTTAAGGAAAGAAAATAAACATACAAAAGACTTCCAAATTATATTACTTATTATTTAAACACTAATAATACTCATCTAACTTTTAACGAAAGTTGAAATTGAGTAGGCGCCTTCTAACGGTCACGAGATCAGAGCAACATATTAATAAATTTATAAAATATTCAAAAATCTTTGTGATCACAATGAATATTAACTTTGACTTTGAATGAAAGTTTAAATTGTAGCTCTTCACAGTAATTCGGCACGATGAAACGGAAATATTAAAATCAGGCGATTGTTTTCAGACAAAACGGAAATGAATCAAAGAGGAATTCGAGCCATGGGATCATGCAGATCAACTGAGTTTGAAAAATTGATTACCTAGGTATTACTTACTTGCATACTCGTAAAACATAAGAGTGCAAAATTAGTAGATAATTATTATAAAACAAAATCTAGGCAAGGAATTATAATCTTCTCGATAATTGTAATTGAAATATTTCTTTTAAATCCTCGAGAGGGCTACAGAAGAGTAGGTCGTCCAGCGGCTAGATGGGTCGACGACATTATAAAAACAGCAGGTCGTATGGGTCAGACTGGCGCAGGATAGGGAAGGTTGGCACAAGCGAAGAGAGGCCTATGCCCAGCGGTGGGATGAAAAAGGCTGCGGATGATGATGATGATGAGATGGAAAACATAATTCTTTCACCTTTTTTATGGGTCGGTCTTGGATGGTCTGGAACACATTTTGACTACATTTGATATTTGCTTAGAGCATAATATGACTACTGCATTATTGGTCGAGCACTCAAATCTCCTAAGACACAAATTTAATAATGCCGAAAAGGCCAACAACACATTTCGCTTTGTCATTTGTTTTTGAATGTACAGACGATTTGAAAAATTAAAATGCAGAAAACTAATAAGTAGGTAAGTTCCTATGAGTCAGTGACCAACCCTGGTGACGGAGTTTTTAGGCCGCCTAAAGGCCTCCGTCATGGCTTAACGACTTAATTAGCCGGGACCGACAATTTAACATGCCCTCCGAAGCACGGAGGCGCTCATTTGAAAATGCCACTGGCGGTCACCCATCAACTTACAGACCGTTTCGAACGACCACGAGCGCTTCAACTAATAAATTGTATAGAAGTTTCTGCTAGTATGGTGCAAGGATTTCAAGTGCGCATTCAAAGAGGTTCCTTCCTTCGTGCACTAGTGGTTACATAAACGAAGTAAATAAATAATGTGATTGCAATAGCTTAATGTTTGTGTAAATAAAACGGCTTACAACGCAAAACATTATTACGTAGACGTTAGATTTGTTTTATACCTCAAACTAAACCTCTGTTATACAACAGAGCCATACTACCCACTCGACACCTGTAAACGGGCCCTTTTGCGCCATAATCGCAGCGTCACCCGGGCCCTATTCGCACTCCCCCACAGAACTACATATTAGTTGGTAATACTTGACTAAGTTTCACTCCATACGTACAATCGTTCTTTAGCTCTCTGAAGTAGCTGCGCAGATCTCATTGTTGATGACGCCTAAAATCGTGCTATCTCGCTTACTCTACTAAACCTGCACAATCGTCTATTGCACCTAACTTCAGAGAGCTAAAGATCCGTTGTGCGTAGTAATAATACCTTGACTTTCCAACATCTACATAAAATCCTGCAGTCTTGCTTTCTGATGCTTTGTATTTTTGCTTCAATCCGTCTGAACCAACGAGTGGACCGATTTTGGGAAACTTAGATACCTAGTGGTCTCGACTAGCAGGTGCCTAGTAGGCAACTAAACAAGTTGACATGCGAGCAAAAGTCGGCTAAAGTCTAGAATAAAGGCTAAAATAAAAAGGGCTTTTTGGACTGACGGTAGTTCCAAAATTTGTTGATATTTAGAAGATAAAGATAAGAAAGAAAGAAAAAGAATAGATAAAGATAAGATAAGATAAAATAGTTTATTTTGTGCCACACCAAAAAAATACACAGAATGTAGTTACAAAAGGCAAGTCATATTTGCGTAGGTACTTATTATTGATTGATATTTTAGAGTTTGAGGTGCAGCAGTGGGCTATTATTTGAGCTGCCAATGATGATGATGATTGATATTTTGAAAACTATAGCTTTTGGCATACATTTTAAAAATAACCGTTTCATTCCCCAGCAGGTAAGCCTGTTCAGAGTGCCACAGGCTTGGCTTGCTCCACACCGCTACAGAGGAATTCGAGCTTTATTGTGTACGTCGTTCCGTTGTTTAGTAGCTTTTTATTGGCCATTCATATGGAAAGCTGCAATTTGTGATACGTTTGGGTACAATGTACGACAGTGAGAAAATATTGCCGAAGGATAAGTTTGTGTTAGTCCTGCTTTACCCACAATTTTCGGTCGTAAACATTGTTGAAACAATCGATGCATTTTTAAAATGTAAAAAAAAAGTACGGATAACACCACATCCGAAACCTAGGACTTAGCAAACAGAATAAATAACACAGTAATGATAATAAAATTCTTGGTTACTCGACATTTCATAAAAATGATCAATGTCGTCTACGATTTTATGACAAAAATGATATTATTGAGCCACTTTAGTGTTTTATTGCTAAAGTCTAGACTTTGCAGACATAAAGAAGTCTTGATGTATGATAGTAAGTATCCTGCTTAGTTAAATACGAATCTTCTTCGTTCATTGAAAAATTAAATGAAAAGTCTTATCAAAATTTTCGATTCCGACGGGATTCGAACCCGAACGGTCAGACGACCCTCCTAAAGCCGGAGTGCCTTACCATTTGACCATATGGAACCCTTAGTCATCACAATCCAACTTTTTGGTAAGCTCATTCTATCGATTATAGCACCGATATATGTTATATTTATATTATCTACATGTTTCACTCGGTGAACTCATGCTCATTGTCCGAAATTACATTCAGAATCAGCTTCGAAGAGATTATGTCGCTGTAGCTAAATCTATATTTTTTTTACAGTGCCTCACTTAGGTATTTCATTGAGAAATGAGATGAAAAGTCTTATCAAAATTTTCGATTCCGACGGGATTCGAACCCGCAACGGTCTTCTTCTTTCTTCTTAAGAGAGTCTTTTGTCGGCATAACTGATGCATCCTTTGCCACTTATTTCTATCCAGGGCAGCCTCTTTAACCTTACTTATGACAGCAACCTTCTCCTTCACTTGGCTCATATAACTAATCCTAGATCTTCCTTTACCCATTCTTCTTTCCACATTCCTATCTATGATGTTCTTAAACTGTAAAAGTAAATTATCTTGCACTTCATAGCAAAGTTTACTCAAAGCTAAATGGTCAATGTGAACATTACGCTTGAAGTTTTAAAATCATATTTGAAATTCTGAAACATTTCTAACAGCTTAAGCTTCTCTAGTTTTCTGTTTCTAGAAAGATTCTTATGACAGCGGCATCCGCAAATTAGCCTGCTATTCCAGGCTACTGTCTACATCGATTCCTACTTTCATTCTGATTGGTTCAGCTTTTTCAGTGTAATTGTATAACATGGAACATCCATGCGAACTTAATACTTATTAATAGGATTACATTTTTGTACCTACACACATAACGCTCTTTTTCCTAAGGGGTTAGGTAAAGGCCCTAATCTACGGGCGAGTAAAACCGCGGTCTTATGGCTCGTCGGTAAAGCTTGCCGGTGTATCATTGCAATGAGGCTCGCAGCTCATCATTTTTGTTAATTTTTTTACGATACGATTGTTTCACTCGCTAGTCGATCAGCACCAACGAGCCGCGAGTAAAACCGCGGTAAAGGCTCGTACGTCGATCACCCACTTAAAGGTCACAGATTTCATCTCGTTTGATCCTGCCATATATCTTTGGCCCATTTGTGATGCAGGTAGGTATGGTAAAATGTTAAAGAAGCGATAAAGAAGCGGACAAAATATCAAAATGACGGACAAAATCATCTCAAAGCCGGTCCCCGCTGTCGTCGTCCACAATCACTATGAACAAATTGAATCTGAATGTAAATTTTTATTAGAGGTCGTTCAACCTTTGATGTCTTTGTCCTATCTTTGAGCTTGGAACTCTAAGTCCTAGTTTTATGGCGGATTTTGGAATAAAACGAGAGATTTTAGTACGGGTTTCAATAAAATAAAGGATTTTTTTATACATTCAACAGTCATAATATAGATTTTCCTAATCCCAATGAGGATTTGGTGTCCATTTAAAATGTTTGATAAATTGTAAAATTATTTAACCTCTTCAAACCATCAACAGGTAAAGAAAGACGTAGTATGTCAAACATAACCAATGTTAACCCTACATTGAATTCTCCCTTCAAATGTGTTCCAATTTTAGCGGCCTTCCCAGGGGCCTGACTGACCGCGGGCAAGGGCTATGGCCTTGAAACATGCAATTGGTTACCATTTATAAAAAAAAATTGCTTTTATAATGAGAATAGAATAGAATAGAATAAAGTTTTATTTTCTCCACATCATATACAACAGTTACAATAGGTACTTAAATCTACACAATTTTATGTGGGTGAAAATACGGCTACCCCTCAGCATTTGCTCCAACAGCTCGAGAGTGCTGGAGCGCTGGTTTTCAGTGGCGCCATACCCGTTGTGGCGCAGCACTTGCTGCGTCACGCGTCTCATCGCATAATTATCTTATCAAAGAACGTTCACAACTTTTTTCTTTTTAACTTTTTCCTTGAACTATGCCTTTATGGTCCAGTGCTGCCCTTCCCCGCACTTTTCTAGCTACTTTAAAGATGTCATCCGACCATATCGGGCGGAAGAAATAAGTCGCCCTGGTCAAAGATGGCTAGGATTTCATCATCATCATGGTGCTCCCTGTAGTCACTGCGGTTCCTGTGGTCTGTAGTTCCGTGATCACTATTGATTTTGACTTTGATTCCAGAGTGAAAGGACTGCACCACGTATACGTTGGAAGTCGACAACAAGAGACCGATTTATTTCTATTACATTTGACCGCAAGGGCTTGGCAAGGCCGGAAAATTATTTCCCAGTCAGATACATTTTATGGGAACTTTTGATGTTTGTGTCTGGTGTAATATCGTAATTTTTAAATAAATTAATAGTGATTCTTTGCTTCAGTTATTCTTGACCACCTTCTCTCAACTTATGAGTTTGGCTTTATAAGAAGTCAATATAAAAAATATTAGTCCTACTACATTTACCTACCTGCATAGATCTGTTGAGCCATCCTTGGATCGTTTACAAAGATGGAATATCTGTTTGATCCATGCTTTTGACTACCCCCTAAGACTTATTAAAAGGATCTTGAGACTTGATCTGAGAGAAGTCTACCGTACGTTGAGGCTATAAATAAATAAATCCTGGACATTTCACACAGCGTCATCTAGCCCCAAACTAGCAAAGCTTGTACCTACTATGGGAACCAGATAACTGATAGAATACATATACATTTTTTTTACTATAGTCGTGGTCCTGTTTCTTTTCTTTCTCTTCAATACACCTACTTTAAGTTTACTTGAATAGGTCCTATACAAAAATAAATATTTAAAACTGTTTCACCTGGTCGGAGTTTCAGGGGTTAAGTTAAACTGGTTTTTGTTGGTTCTGATTTTATCCCTTTGTCCCGCTTGAACTTTGGAGCACAATAAATGGGTTAGCGATTTCGTGGAATCCTACTTTTGTACGTTTAAAGGATGGATTATCCTTTATTTTCACGCATCTGAATAGTTACTTTGTTATTATTTCAAACTAGCTGCGCTCAGCGGGAATAATGTCTTTTTTTCTGGCATAAACTAAGTAGTAACTTTTATGCTTTTTAGTAGGATGTGTGCATAATTCTTCTACATATTTTAGTGTATATCTACACTAATATTATAAAGAGGAAACATTTGTTTGTTTGTTTGAATTGAATAGGCTCCGAAACTACTAGACCGATTTGAAAAATTCTTTCACCATTAGAATCCTACATTATCTGTGATGAACATAGGCTATAAGTTATTTTCAAAAAAATTAGAGATCCTTATAAAAATTGCAATAATGTAACCAAAGGTGTAAAAATTTTGAACATAAAATTCTTCATATCGCGTGCGCTGCGAAAACGATTGATGATAGAACAAAAAAATGTTGTACAATATTAAAGAACGTATCAATATCTACAAAAAAGTCAGCGATAGCATATGTCCAACTATTGTGGTTGTGTCAGAATAACAACTTTTATAATTTAAAAAGTGAATAAAAATGCCGACCAAAAGCAGACCACGTTATTCTTATTTTGGTATTTATTCTTATCCAAATAAATTCCTTCGTAGTAAAGGCTGTTTCAGTACGCGTCGATTACTTTTTGAATGATTGAAATCGGACATTTTATTCAAAACTTATCACGAGTTTAAAAATGTAAGATACATCGCGACCACAGAATAAATATCAGTTAGTACGGTAGGACAAGTGTCTGGGATTTTTTTTTTGTTCTGGAATTTGATCAGTTAGAATTGACCATGTATGGGGGTGGATTGGCATGACTAATGGTGGATTGGCATGATGGTGTATGGCCGGCATAACACGGGGATTTGCCGGTGGTGTCCAAACCTGCCTTACTGCCCAATACTCCCCTACCTACCTTACACCTTACCTACATATTAACCTCTAAACTTTAAAGGATCATACATCCCGCTCCGGGACCGCCATGTTGTTATAATTTTTTTGTTAAATACCTATAATAAACCCGTGCGAAGCCGGGGCGGACAGCTAGTGTACAAATAAGTAAGTAAATCTCAAATTTTATTCGTTCAAATTAATTTTATTCCAAATTCTAATCTAAAAACCAAGTGAGCTGCTGGAACAAATGCTGAGCAGCTTTATTAGCTGATAGCACAGAACTATATCAGTTCTGTGGCTGATAGCCTTATCAGCCTTAGAACTGAAAAGAGATCAATGTTTTCAGAAACAAATTGTTTTTATTTTTATTTCTAGTTCGTGTACATTTTTTATTGTGGTTTTTTTTTGTTATTTTATTCAATTTTATCCCAGGAAACCGCCACATTACACAAGAAACAATTCAGCTTCCCTCAATTTTCCCTCGCATGAATTCCCTTCGATTTTCTACCGTTTGAAATTCCCCATTCGATTTTCCATGCCTCCTTAGTTCGGAAGTATTGATAAATAGTTTAGTATGCAGCTTGCGACATGGTTCGCAGTTTGAGTGCCCTCTGTCGGCGCACCACCAAACTCAAGTAGCGCGTCCTGAAACTTTGATATTTTTTTGATTCCCACTATTCACAAATTAATGAATGAATGAATGATTGAAAATTCTTTATTGCACACCATCAATAACAAAAGAAAAACCAGATATAAATGTACAGGGCGGCCTTATCGCTTAGAAGCGATCAAATAACTATCGACAATATTTAATAGACAAATATTTTTTTGTACTTATTCTATTCTGAATTAGGTTTATTACGTTTTGCGCTCTGTAAGCAATCTGAAAGTCGTCAACGTTATTAAACAGATTCATAAAAATTTGTCCTTCTTATCGTGCACAACATGATGTTCTTTCGAACAAGTGCGTGACGATTTTAAGCGCGGCTCAAGGCACCTCCTTTGTACCGAAACGTAAATCGTTTGTGGCGCACGTTCCCTACGTATCCTATTGTTGAATAATAAAGTTTTGTTAGCTGCAGCCGCAAACAACGGATTGGCTATCCGTTCCCCCGGGCCTGTCACCCGCGACCCGGATCTTAGACCGAAACTTTTTGTTACAAACTCTGTTTGATACTTTTTATGGGACATGGGTAACTAACAGTTGATACTTACAACGTTTTTGCCAAGGAGATTACGATAACCATTCTCTAGGACTAGGTTATACCATTGTGACGTAACTTTTAAATTCTGGTAACAATTTTTTTGAGAGCCCAGCAGTAGATAAGCCAAATAAAAATAAACAATTTTCGTAGTGACCACCACCTTGATGGTCAGACGATATTATGGGGGTCAATGGACAGTAGAAGTAGTAGAGAATACGCCAGGTGTGGGGAGATTTAAACTCGCCAGGAGTTTTAACCAGCTGAAATACAATAGTACATTATGGTACTAGTGTGTAACATTGGTGATTACCGCCGAGGCGTTATTTGAGAGCCGAGCCGTTAGGCGAGGCTCTTAACAGAGCCGAGGCAGGTAATCATCAATACACACGTGTATCATATGACGTTTTTCAACACACTTGTGAATAAAATAACAATAAAAACTCATTTTCAACAGTGAAAATGAGTTGTGAAAAATGTTTCGCGATTGCGGGTAAAATTAATCAGTTTTCCTATGCGCGCGCATTGCGATCGGCCACAGACTATATTTCCGCGCCACGCATAGGGTTGCGGCCTATTCTGCCACGTACAAAATGGGGAATTTAAAGTTTTCTTTTATTACAGAGAAAACAAAAGTTATATTTGAGTGAGTTTTATTTATTAAACACGTACGAGTTAAAATTATCTATTTAAATAAGAAGTTGCATGAAATGAGCAAGCAATAGGAACATTAATTTATTTGTTCTATTGAACACGATCTTTTTTCTGAATAAAAACTTTTTTAAGAACAAAGCAACTCAACCAATAAAATTAAAAAAAAAATCTATAACTCACTAGTGAGTTATAGTAATGAAAAAGTCACAGTTTGATTATGGGTCTAATTGCTGTGACCATAGAGCCACTTTATGAGCAAGTGTGTTGAAAATAGATATATTGAGCTAAGTTCGCAGCAAGTAATAGGTATCTGCCTACCTACAGACCAGAGCCATAATTGTATGTATGCCTCTAACCCTTTTTTGTTTTTTACAGATCTCGTATGCAACGTAATAGTCTACGGAATCAGTAAGCCAGGCATCGGAGCCCTAACCAAAGGTAACTCCAAATTTCACACTTTTCAGACCTTTGATTTCTTAGTAAATAATGACATAGCAGTGACAAGCAAAATCTTCGCATTTGCAAGACTTTAAGCGCCTCCATTTGTACAAACAAATAAATATTTCCGAATCTGAACACACGAGGAGTTGAGCTACACTGAGCCACCATAAATCTGTCAGGAGAGCTCAGGCCTGAACTTAAATAAAAAGAGCTTAAAACTGAGAAATAGAATAAAGAGAAAAAGCATTATATGAAGACGATATGAGGGAAGCATTTAATGCATGTTTGGTTGTCATATTCGTCGGGACATTTTCCCTTTTCAACCACCATTTTCTTGTAGCTCAATTGCTTAGTTAGAGACGATGAGACCAGTTGCAGGCGATACTAAGCCAAACAATTACCTTATTTGTTTCAAAATAACGTACAAGAAAGAGACAGAAAATCGTAGGGTGATCGTATTATTCACCCCTAGCCGTCCGCATCCACCATATTTCACCCGATACATAGCCCCTGAATTATTTATATTATCGTGATTGAAATAAATATATTTTGTTATCTTGTAGAGCTGCAGAAAGAGTGCTAATAATGCACGTTATAGACGGTAACCCTTCCTTTGAAAAACGAGTAATAATAAGTATAAAACTAAAAAAAAAGTTTGTGCATAATTATGCTATCGATTCTTTATTTCTTAAAATACGCAAGTCCCCAGGACCTGATCAAATCTCAAACTACCTTATCAAAAACCTACCCCAAAAAGGTATTGTATTGCTGACTAAAATATTTAACGCTTGTCTCCTACTTAATTACTTTCCTACCATTTGGAAAACTGCGAAAGTTGTTGCTATACACAAGCCTGGTAAAGACCCCGGAGACCCTGCTAGTTATCGCCCTATAAGTCTTCTGCCTTGCCTCGGAAAGCTGTTTGAAAAGATCTTATATTATCGATTATGTCGTGCGTCAGCAAGCAGGCTAATCGATGAACAATTCGGGTTCCGCCAAGCCCACTCAACCACCCAGCAACTTGCAAGAGTAGCTGAGGCCATATCCCATGGTCTCAACATGCATAAGTCGACAGGCATGTTCCTACTAGACATAGAAAAAGCCTTCGACACGGTCTGGCATCAGGCCCTCCTTCACAAACTAATAAAACTTGATATTCCCCTGCCCTTAATTTGTATGATCAAGTCCTACTTATCCCTCAGATCCTTTCAGGTACACATAGGCGATAATTCGTCACCGGCCAAACCAATACCAGCAGGTGTGCCCCAAGGATCAATCCTCGGCCCCCAATTATTCCTTTTATACCTGAATGATTTACCCATACAGACACGCACAAGCTTGGCTTGTTTTGCTGATGATACAGCGTCTTTTACTTCATCCAAAGACACCGATTTAATAATAAATCGCCTACAATTGTCCTTGGATATTCTGTCTAGCTTTTTCAAGAAATGGAAGCTTAAAATTAATGCCTCCAAAACCGAGGCCATTATATTTACAAGAAAGCGTAGCCCCCCTACTCGTACCCTGAAAATTGAGGAACATAGCATCCCATGGAGCCTCTCAGTTAAATATCTTGGCATAGTGCTAGATAACAAACTCAACTGGAGCGAAAATACGCTAAGGCTTAGATTTAAGGGGACAAAAGCACTAAACATCCTAAGTCCTATCCTTAACAGAAGTTCTTGCCTCAGCAACCGCACTAAACTTCGCATTTACCAGACCTTAGTGCGTCCCTGTATCACGTACGCCTGCCCAGTCTGGAGCAGTACTTGCACTTCTAACTTAAAAAAACTACAGGTTATACAAAACAAAGCATTGAAATATGCTTTTAACACACCCTTTCGCACGAATCTTCTAAAATTACATACACTAATCCACTTCCCTACATTAAAAGAATTCATTTACAAATTATCCAAAAATTTCTATCTACACAGTAATTCATATAGTAAAAATAAATACATTAACAATATCTGCAAAACCAGAAAGAAAAACTTACCATACATCGACAAATACAATCGATATAAATTACCCCATCACTTGTTCCTCGAGTGCGATGACTAACTTTGCACAATGGCTCGCACAGGTGTGTGCGCTTGCTCTAGTGCCTGCGCGCGCGAAAGTCGTCCTTATTATCTTGGGATATAGGCCGAGTAGCGCGTGCGCAGTATGCGCCGGGCGTCGCCGCGCGGGCTTGTGCGTGCGATTGTCGCTTATGTTAATAATTAGCAGCGTAGGGTAGTCCCATTGTTCCTGCTGTTTGCTAGCTTCTAAATTAAACTAAGTGTACCCACTTTAGCGATTCTTCTTGTTACTAAACGAATCAAAAGTATTATTTATTATAACTACGGCTCATAGCCATCTGTCTATAACAATGTAAGTATTGTTTTTAAATGTAATGCTCAACTAAAGCTTGCATATTTTTTAAAACTTTCATGCATAAGAGTTATTCCTGACATACTGTATTTATTGTTAACCTACCAATCCAATTATTATTCTAAAAGTTTTGAGAAGCACCTAACCTAAGCTTAATAAACAGTCTAAAAATTCATTGTTGTACATTCTAGGATAAATCCACACTGGACATGTACTAGTTCATAAGCTATTTATACCAATAAAGAAACTTTGAAATTGAAATTGAAATTGATTCTTTATTTCAATTTTATCTAAGTACTAGCGGAACGCCCGCGACTTCGTTCACGTGGTACATATCAATATAGCCCTTATCACTTGAGTAGGTAAGCTTAAGCTTTTCATCACATTGACTAAACTGAGTGACTGTGACTGCAAGTTCAACTTTGATGACTGAGTCTGAGTCCGCGTCTCACTCTAAATCTGACCCTCAATCTAACCCTTATCTCGCTCTCACTCTTAATGTGACTCACAATCTCACTCTCACATTTTAATCTGACGCCCCCATAAACTCACAAATCCATAAATCCACAAATCCATCAATCCCACTACCATTCTCACTCCATCCACAAATCCATAAATGAATAAACCCCACATCCAATCTCACTCCCACTTAAGAAATTCCACACATACTTAATCACCGCCTGTTTCAGGAATTATTTACAGCCCTCCCTTTCAACCCACCGCCTAAATACAAAAGTTCACCCCACCCCTACGAAATCCTAAAATGCAGCAGAAGAAGAATGTACCCTCCAGTTTCAAGTTTTTAGGACTTATGGTTCTCATAGCAACTGTTACTCCCTCTTTCACCCCCTTTATAGTGGAGTTTATAAAAAAATATATAAAAATGTTACTCAGTACTCACTCATAGCGAGTTTCAAGCGAATCGGACCACGCATTCAAAAAAACCCCATACAAACATTAACACCCCCTTCTAGGGGTAGTTTTGAATTTTTTTTGAATGCATACATTTTGTAATTACACTAATTAATACTCATACCGAGTTTCAAGCGAATCGGACAACGCATTCAATAAACCCCATACAAACATCAACACCCCCTTCTAGGGGTAGCTTTTTGAATGCAGACTTTCATTTCTAAATTTCATGTCTTTTAAGTGCCAGGAATATGATTTTATGATTTTTTCCCGTTATTTCCCACTTATCCCACATTATCCCATTTCCCCAAACTTTATCCCGCATCATTCCATTTTTCTCGCTTAATCCCGTTTTTTCCTGCTTTTTCCCCGCTTTATCCCGAATTATCCCGCTTTATCCCACATTATCTCGTTTTTTCTCGCTTTATCCCAGTTTATCCCACCTTTCCCCACTTTATCCTGCTTTATCCCAGTTTATCCCACTTTGTCCCCACTTTATCCCGCATTATCCTGCTTTTCCCCAGTTTATCCCGCTTTATCCCGGTTTATCCCACTTTATCCTGCTTTTCCCCAGTTTATCCCGCTTTTCCCCAGCTTTATCCTGCTTTTTCCCGGTTTATCCCCCTTTTCTCCCGCATTTTCTTGGTTTATCCCGCTTTTCCCCGTTTTATCCCACTTTTTACCCACTTTATCCCGCATCATCCTGCTTTTTCCTAGTTTAACCTGCTTTCCTCCCGCTTTATCCCGCATTATCCTGCTTTTTCCCAGTTTATCCCGCTTTTCCCCCGCTTTTTCCCGGTTTATCCCGCATTATCCAGCTTTTTCCCTGTTTATTCCTTTTTTTCCCGCATTATTCCGCTTTTTCCCGCTTTTCCTCCGCATTATTCCGCATTATCCCGGTTTATCCCGCTTCATTCCACTTTTTCCCGCTTATCCCTTATACGTTATCCCTTCCCCAAATACTCCACTTCCACTCCCAATGGACTTATGGCTCCCATAGAATCTGTACTGTACTTCCCCTTTTTCACCCCCATTAAAGGGTAGATTTTGAAAAAAAAACATGCAGATATTTTTTATTACACTACTGCTAAATACTCATACCGAGTTTCGACCAAATTGAACCACGTATTAAAAAATCCCACGCAAACTTTAACACCCCTTTCACCCCGGTTTAGGGGTAGTTATGAAATTATTAGAGTGCGGAATTTTTTTATTTACATTTTTAAATAATCATACAGAGTTTCAAGCAAATCGGACCACGCATTCAAAAAACCCCATACAAACATTAACACCCCCTACATCCCCTTCTAGGGGTAGTTTTGAATTTTTTTGAATGTAGACTTTCATTAAAAGCGTTGAACTATCATAATTCTAAATTTCATGTCTCCAAGTGCCAGGAATACGATTTTTCATACAATAGTTTTTACCCCTTTTCACCCCTTTAGGGGTTGAATTTCAAAAAATCCCTTCTTAGTACACCCCTACGCACCAAGACGGACATACCCTCAAAATTTCAAGTCTCTACGACCAGCGGTTTAGGCTGTACGTTGTCTATCAGTCAGTCAGTCAGGACAAAGATTCTTATAATAATAGATAGATAAGCAGTCTGGGGTATAAGATACTAGCTGGTACCCGCGACTTCGTCAGCAAAATAACATACTTGAAGACCTCTAAATAGAACTGAAAACTGCAAGAATCTTCTGAAACTTTTAAAAATGCAATAATAGCGCCATTTCAACCTCAGCCATATGTTAGCAACGCCATCTAGTTGCCTTTAACTGGAACTTCCAACTCCCCATACAAACTATCAACCCTTATTTCGCCCTCCATGATTATTTTTGAAAAAAAAAGTAGTCTATGTCCTTCCCTGGGATATAATCTTTATTCATACATATTTCAGCATAATTTGTTCTGTGGTTTAGGCGTGAAAAGGTAACAATCAGACAGACAGACAGACAGAGATATTTTACTACATAATAGATGGCGACACAGAAAAAAAACGATTTGGGCTGTGTAACATATAAACTCGCTAATCTTCTAGTTTTCAGCTTCAGGAGAACCAAAATTTTATTGATTTTTTTTCTGCGCTATTTTATGTTCCTTCTCACTGACTATCAAAATTTATGATACTTTTAATTTAGAAAGTTCAGAATCGACTGTTTACGCTCAGTCACGCTATCCGTATTAAATCTTTATATTTACTACTCACGGTGCAAATAAAAATGCTACATCTATAATCAGCTGAAATAAAATAAATTTGAGAAATGCAAGCTCTCGGTCTATAAAGTTTATCTATTTATTTTATCGCCATCTTGTTACTATTGGCTGTTGGCAGTATCAGTTCGTTAGCAACGGGAATGAGAATACATAAATATCGGTTAGCTCTCGTTGGGAGGAAATGAAAGTGCAAAGACAAGTTGCTGCTTATTACAAAAACGTTAAACCTTAGTTGAACCTCATGTTGACACATGTCAAAACAAAACTGTTACCACAAAAAAGCGTTCTATGTACGAGTATTTAAAGATCGTTTTTCTAGGGACAGTTTTTTAGTTAGTCTTAGTCTAAACTCGGTTTATTTTCTTGTAATAAGACGGGTTGTCTACGTTTTCGAAACCTAGGGAATTCTGAAGTTTATTTTATTTAAGTTTTGTGAATATTGAGAGTTTAGTATAGTATATAATAAAGAATATTCTGGGGTTTAACCCTGTTAGTACACCGACGCATTCGCATCGACAGATCGCATCCGACAAGGACGCACCTATGTCATAGGTGACTGACTAGGTAATGACATAGGTGCGTCCTTGTCGGATGCTAACTGCATGAATCGCATGCGAATGCGTCGGTGTACTGACGGCGTAACGGCGTTAGTAAAGAAATTGTAATATATTTTTAAAGCTTTCGCGACTTGATAACATATTTAATTTAGTAACGGGTCTTAATAGATATATAGATAAATAGATCGATATTTATTTGGCAACACAAGACACAAGTACAACTAACAATCGTACCAGAAAAATAAAATAGGTAGGTACTAAATAAACAAAGTAGGTATTATATTATATTTACCTCGATGTTTCAATAGCATTACAGCCACCGTGGTCACGAGCAGTCGGCCGGTACTCGTTCGCCTCTTCGACCGATGAGAAATTGTAAATTTTTCAAACACAAAAGTGCAATTTGCTCGTAGCAAGACCCTTTGTGGAACGATCAAAGCATAGTAGGTACTCGGCTATCCGAACTGTTTAAAAGAACCCTGTGATCTATTCAAAGCACATTCTGGGTTCACTTCACTAAGTAGAAAAGGTATACGATGTGCTAACTTGCATCACGTGTGCACTTTTAAGGCCAAAATTGCCTACATTAGTCGCCTTAAGACACATTAGATTTTAGTTAATTACTGACCCTTGTAATGTATTTATTATAAATATTATTTAAAGGGTCTTTCATTTTATACTAACTTAATTCTGAATTGGGTTCAACAAATATATTAAAAAATATTTATGTACCTAATGATTTTTTTTTGTTTGGTTATGAAAATCCCGAGAAAATCGATAAATACTATCCTTTCAATTGATTGTTGCTTCTTGCATAACTTAGCCCATCCGTGATGTTGCTGCGCTGCAATTCGTGGAACGTCTGTTCTCCTTGAAAACCATTATGCAACATTTCTAAAAAATCCATGAAATTAAATTTAATAAATAAATTTTGAAGTGAAAACTTAAATTTTGCTTAGGAATTCAATTGATACGGTCAAACGACTATTTACGGCCTAAAAATGAGGCCCTGTCAGTTTGGGTAGTTTAAAATGAAAGACCCTATATTTATTAAACTAAGCAGAAACGATGTCGCCATAGCCGAAATCGGCCAGAATGGTCATCATCATCGGAAAAGGTATTCTTTTTAACTTCTCTAAACCCTCCTGCTTTTTAAAAAAACAACAGATTTTTACTATAAATATTGAGCCTACCGCTTTTAACCTTTGAAGAATTTTCAAATTAAACTTTTTATGTTGAAACGTAGGTAGCGGAATTTTCATCAAAATTCAGAGCTTGCTTTACACATACGAATAAACTTAATCTCTTTATTACATACCTACGTACAATCCACCTGAAATTGTTCTGTTCAAACCAATATAACTTTATATTCGGAAAAAATCTTACCTGTATTGAGGCTACACCAACACAGAAAATCTTTTAGCTTTTTTTTTAATTACGAAGGACTTCTGGTCGCAGATTGTTCAAGATTAAAAATAATTATTGCTAGATGCTAAATTTACTGTGCATTGTTCAATTTGTGTTTTGTATTTAGCTTACAGATAAATAAAAATGTTCATCAGTTATTGAGTCTAACTGTACTTGTTTCCCAATCATAATGGATGCGGTCTTGAATGGTATTTGCGGAGCCTGATTGAGTTTGCCTCCGATATCTGATCTCTTTTTGTTTTTCCGCGGCTTATTTCATTTTTGACAGCGAGGAGCTACGTCCCTTGTTTTGATCACATCTTGATTTATCAATCCGTGATTGTCTTTTGTTTTAATCACGGTAAGCATGGAGGTATATCGTTATCGTCTTACTGTACCTACATATACTCGTAGTACCTATACGAGTATTACCTAGTTTACCAACCCTATTCATTCTACTTACGGCAGTTGACCAAACATGTTGAAATGGTGATTAATGCTTAAGGGCAGTAACCTAACTAAATATTATTTAGGTTAATGTCATGTTAACAACCAATCCAGTTTAAAAATGTTAAATAGCTCTCTTTCAAAAACATATGATGGATTGAAAGAGATAACGATGGAAAAGTATGAAAACTGAAATCTTAACGGATCTCCGACAATACCATATTTTACAATGCTTGCGTTGTTGCATTCATCTCACAGATTGTGTCTGAAGGATTAAAACCCCTGTCTCACAGCTCTAGCACAATGCGGCGAGAAATATTGCCCAGCTTCAATGGCCAGGGGCTGCGCGGAAAGTTGAAAATGGTTTCAAAACTTGACGAGTTACAGTAGTTTATTGCACTGCGTTTTATAGTAAAACTAGCCTCGTGTACCTATAAAACTCTATGTTGCATAGTAGCCTTGCTACCAACATAGCTCGATTTCTGATAAGTAGTTCTCGTTAGATATTGTATAGATTTCGTTTTTGTACCTACCGATTTTAGCATTTACCTATTTTACCGCACTACAAAATCGCGATGTCCCAACATCGCGATTTTGATCAATTTATAGGTAAAATAATCCTGCGCACTACTTACAATGCATCACCATACTTAAATTGGCACGGATATGGCACATAATTATTCATTTAAAAGTAAAGGTTGCTGTTTGGATCATATTACAACCGAAGCGGGTTGATGCCGCAAAAAATCTTACAAAAAAATCTCGTAAAGTCAAGTTTGATTAATCTAGATTAGATCCAAATTATTATTTATTATTATTTTAGCCTGTATTGTCCCACTGCAGGGCAAAAGCCTCCTTCCCTTTTTTCCAGTTTTTCCTATCCATGGCTGCAGTGGGCCAATCTGGAAGATGCACATCTAACTCGTCCCGCCATCTCCGAGGTGGTCTGCCACGTGGACGTCTTGTGTTGGGCACCCATTCAGCTGTGGTCTTTGCCCACAAGTCGACCGACATCAACTTTTCTGCCACTATTATTTATAATCGGTATTTGTACTAAGCAATAAAATAAGTTGAGAACTTACCTACCTTTTTTACACATTTAAATACGACCTAATAACGATCACAATTTCACGAAAACTGGAGTTTCTCTCAAGTAGCGAAGTTTGATGAGTTTACAGAAAATTAAGTGTGTGTCAGCAATGTCAGCAAGATATCAAGTTAGCGGCTAATTACTTGAGGCTTAGCCACCTCGCTGGAGATAATGGATGTTTTGCTTGCTTAATTGAAAGTTTTTTTTGTGAATTTTATTTTTAGAAGATGGCACTGATTTTTTTTTATAAATCGTTGAGTTAATAAATCTAAACTAAACATTTTAGGTTAGGATTTGATGAAACGTATTTTTTTTATTGAATGATTGAACACAGATTTGATTGCCATTGTTTTTATTCATCATGCCCTTCTCATCTCATTGTCAATAGGCATCTTGATTGTCATCGTCTCTCATGCTAACCTTGTCCGTGTTATTAAAATTTTTTAGCAACTTTAATAAAACAGAAAATTCTTACTCTCAGATGTGTAAGGCATATTTGATCTGTAGGTGAGATAAGTGCTATATCTTGTAAAATATACATTTAACCACCCATCAACCTTAATTTAGCTCGCTCACACAAACGATCTCACCAAACGAACCACAATTAAATTCCACCTATCACGCACAACTAGGGATGTACCTACATCGGGTTTGTACGCACTAGGGTTGCACGTCTAACCAGGACAAGAAGAAGAGGTGTTTTGGGAAATCATTTACCTATTTTATTTGCAAAAAAATTGTCTTTGTAATTATTTATCATGCTTTGGTAGTTTCTGTAGGTAAAGTAACGTAACTATTTATGTTGTTGTACATTATATCCCCTTGCAGTTTTATAAAAATTCGAATAGTTGCAAAAAGTTTAATGAAAGGCTAATCTCTATATATAAAAATGAATCCCTATATCTCTTGGTCACGCCAGCACGCGTGAACGGCTGGACCGATTTCACGAATTTTTTTTGTTGTTATTATTGTCAGGAGATGGTTCTGATGATAGAAAAATGGTATACCTACAGGGTGGTCCAGTTTATATGGAAAATTTTATTCCTTGACCCGATTCACTCTAAACTCGTTATAAATTGAAAAACTCCCCTTGGGGGTTGTTCAAGGCAGTTTCAAAGATCGTTGACGAAACAATGCGCAGACGAAGGCGCGCTAGTCACGCGGGTCAGCTAGTCACTTATATTTTATCTTGAAAAAGAATTGCCCGTGGAATGGCAAACGTTACTTGACTTATTAACCCTGGGTAACACCGTGTGGCGCAGCTAGTATTTTACATAAATCTCCAACTTTAATTACATAAATTAACTATTTCCGGTACTTTTAAAGGTAGTTTTTCCGTTTGTTAAATAGTGTTCCATTTTAGTGAATCCATTAAAGTCTGATGCTTAAATTAGTGTAGCGAGTCCATTAAAACTCGTTTTTATAGAGCAAATCTGGTTAAAGTTGTAGGTTTGACATAGAAAAACAGGTTCACGACTGTATCCCCAAGGTGCGGTAGACATTCTCTCAGATCTTTTTTACATAGGGGGATTTATTTTGACATAGGGAGGAATAAAATGCATTCCAAAAGGCACACTTTGATTTTCGAATACAGGTCATAGAATTTTATTTAGTTCCTATATAGAAGTCAATAATGAAGCGTATGATGCACGTCATTAGGTACAATGGGTTAAGACGGGTAGCTAGGTATTATGTTAAGGCTTAAGTTTTAAATACATGTTCGGTTTCCTTCCTACCATCAGCAACAAAAGTTGATTAGCAGTGTGATGTTTTACAACACCACATTTTCTTTTAATAATTGTCAGAGACAACATTTTCAAAATAATTGTTAAAATGTTGCTCTAGATTTCTAAAATATTGGTCGTGAAGCATCAAAAAGGTTAATGCACTTCCGTTGTTGACTGTACCGAGTTTATACCATCAACGCATGAAGCTCACTAGTTAAATTATTCATGTTTAAACACGACTCGAGCCACGTTTGGCGTTCGATGGCAACGCTGTTAGAATCGAAACATGGATTAAATCATTATTCGTATGCAAGTATATTTATATCATTTTATACTAACTTAATTCAGGAATTGGGTTCAAAAAATTAATTAAAAAATATTTATGTAATTTTTTTTTTATATGTTATGAAAATCCTTAGTCGACTATCCTTTCTATTGATTGTTGCTTATTGCATAACTTAGCCCATTCGTGATGTAGCTGCACTGCGATTGGTGGAACGTCTGTTCTCCTTGAAAATCAGTATGCAACAATTCTAAAAAAATCAATAAATGATAAATTTTGAAGTGAAAACTTAAATGGGCTTACAACCCAAAAATTAGGTCCTGTAAATTTTTGTAGTTTAAAATGAAAGACCCTGTATAATGCTAGTTAAAGTGACGACAGTAGCGCTTTGGGTCAAAGTCTCTTGCGGGTTCGATTCTTGCAGTAGACAAAATGTTTGTATGGTCTGCAAATACATATTTGGTCTCGGGGTCAGGGTGCTTTCTATGTAATAATATCTGTAATTAGAAAAAAAAGTATATTAGTATTCTGTAAGTTATCTGGTTCGCAGTACAAGAAAAATGTCACTGGTGGTCTAGTGGTAGTGACCCCGCCTTCCGATCGTGAAGTCGTGGGTTCAATCCCAGTCTTACACCAATGAGTTTTTCTGCCGTAAAAATTATGTGCACTATGCCAGTACTCTCAAACGGTGAAGGAAAACATCGTGAGGAAACCGGCATGTCGTAGAACCTAAAAAGTTCACAAGCAAGTTCAAGTGCATGAAAGGAGCCTCTTTAAGGCGCACATATAATCCTTTCGCCACACTGGTTCGAAAACTGGTGACACGACAAGAAGCAATACAAGAAAAAGAACATTATTCCCAGAGGCTAAGGTAAAAAACAGTATCATTAAAAACTTAAAGTCTATGTTCAGGAAACTACAGCATAGGTGCGACCACATTTGCAGCATTTCACAATGCAAGGGAACCAAGCAGTTGGCAAAAGTTAAAAAATATTATTTACACAGGGCTTTACTAAACTTAATAAATATAAAGTACTAGCTGCGCTCCCGCGGTGTGACCCGCGGTCCCTCGGGATTTTTTCATTTTTTCGGAATAAAAGGTAGCCTATGTCCTTCCCTGGGATACAACCTTTAACTATGCCTTTCAACTTAATCTATTCAGCGGTTTGGGCGTGAAAGCGTAACAAACAGACAGATAGACAGACAGATAGACAGACAGACAGACAGAGTAACTTTCACATTTATAATATTAGTATGGATATGAATAACCTTTCATAATAATTTTTATAATTTTTTAACTTTCTCACGATGTTTTCCTTCGCCGTTTGCGAGTACTGGCGTAGTGCACAATGCACATACTTTAATAAAATAAGCTTTGCTTAGTTTGGGGCTAGATAATGCTGTCTGAAATGTCCAGCATTATTTATCTATTTAACCTAATATACCATACTTTTTAAGACCTCTGTGGCGCAACGGGCGAAGGTCCGCCTGCGATGCAGAAGGTTGCGGGTTCGATCCCCGCCGCGGTACAAATGTTTGTATGACCTACAGATATTTGTCTCGGGTCTGGGTGTTTCTATGTATAATATTTATGTATTTACAAACAAAGAGTATATAAAGTAGTTTATCAGTCATCTAGTACCCACAACACAAGCTCTGCTTACTTTGGGGCTAGATGATGCTGTGTGAAAAGTCCAGCATTATTTATGTATTTATTTACTTGTTTCTAGTGTAAACATGGCATAACTTTACACCACGTTTATTAGTAAGGCTGGAGTTCAGTCTGTGGGAAAAGTATCACAATTGTGGTTTGCACAAAGCAAAATAAACGCAAGGAAATAGTTCCAGGCAAAGTCTTTGGTAAAAGCTGTGGGTCAAGTGGTAAATAACAGGAAACGTTCATGCGATTAAATGCAGCTTTTTCTAATGAAGTTTAGCCGTGTGCTGGGATTTGAACTCGCAACCTCAAAAGTCGATACATCTTGCAGTGGGTGGCGTGTTCGAATCCCGACTGTGAATTTTCGAAACTAAAAAGTTTAAAGTGCATTAACAAGAGCTTGAGAAAGAAAACATCGTGAGGAAACCAGTTAGTATTTTAGTAGACGGCGATGAGCTTGCATCCTTTCACGTATCTCGAGCGTTTCTGACAAATGTGAGAACATAAACTTCTGACTACCACCTTCTTCAAAGAATCTAAAATATCTAAAAGATCTGAGATACTATGATCTACCAGAAGTGATCCTATTTCGTTTCGTTACAATCAATCAACTATAGGCCGTTGCAAACGATCTCTAGATAGCCCAAAATGATCCAGGTACTGTATATTCCCAGAATTTTCCAAACCACTTTAAACAACCTGACGTAAAATGCTGGTGATTCAATCTCTACAAAATAACACCCGATTTTAATCACAGCTCTTTAAACAAAGAGTCCATTAATATCGTAGGTGAGCCGTAGCACCGTAGCTTCGTAGCAGCTCGTAGCAATTACGCGTAGCTGGAAGCGTGTTGGACAAAATCAACTAGTTTCTCAAAGGACTGGTGTAACCACATTATTCAATTTTTGAATTTTCTCGAGCGAAAACTATTATCCAAAATTATAGAGAATTATTGTGAATAAGAATTACATAACCTATATATCCATCTATTTAGCCTATACTTATATGTAGCTATCTGTAGTAGCTACTTATTAAAGCTAAAGACTGGTTGTGCGTATTGTTTTCAATGATAATAAAATTAAATATAACCTTAAAGGACTGGTCTAGAGTAGAGTTCTAATTTTAAATTCTCGAGCAAAAACTGTTCTCAAAATTTATTAAAAATATTTTTAATAACTACATTTTAATAGTAGTTCTTATGAAAACTGCAACTTTAAATACCACTCAAAACCTCAGCTCAGGTACATGATTGCATTCAGTAAAGCTTGTTTATTCATCCATTCCATCACTAATGGTCTGCAAACGTATCAACTTGACTTTTGTATATTCAATTACAGTAAAATATTATTATTCAACTGTGTAAGGGAATAGTCTTTCCTCTCAGAGTTTAGGGTGTAAATAGAGTAAAACTGTATAATGTAAAAGGAAAACACGGGAACACGGTAAAAATATACAATAACTAGCTGGTACCCGCGACTTCGTCAGCAAAATAACATACTTAATAAAAACAGAACTGAAAACTGCTGTTCAGAAGTTTCGCTTCTGATACTTTCAAAAATATAAATGCAATAATAGCGCCATCTCGACCTCAGCCATAGGACAGCAACGCCATCTGGCCTTCAACTGGAACTTCACTTTAAGTCCCCATACAAAATTTCAACCCTTATTTCACGCCCTACATGATTAGTTTTGAAAAAAAAAGTAGCCTATGTCCGTCCCTGGGACATAATCTTTATCCATGTCATATTTCAGCAACATCTGTTCAGTGGTTTAGGCGTGAAAAGGTAACAAACCGACAGACAGACAGACACATTTTACTACATAATAGATGGCACCACAGGAAAAGTTAGATCGCGCTATAGTTGCGTTTTGGGGAACGTAACATATAACTCGCTAATCCTCTACTTTTCAGCTTTATAATATTACTAGTATGGATGAGATAGAAACAAGAATAAAACTCAATTGCTCACGCGCGACACGCGCGGAAAAGCCGTTGGTAAAAGATCCGCGTGGGTCGGGTTAGAGCGAGATAGCTGCCGAGTCTGGCTGTCGGTGCGGCTGCGTTCATATTACCGAGATAGGGATGCGTTCAAGTAACTCATAAGGCCCGCGCTACAACTGTAATATTAATGAGGAATAAGTATTTAATTTTATTTTAATTTCTGAACCTTTACTAACAAAAAGCAAAAAGTCTGTAATATTTTATTAAAGTATTTAGTATTTTATTTAGTAAGTACCTACTTTTTATTGTTTTTTTTTTGTATCTTTGTAATGTTGTGTCAAATAAATCCTTTATCCATATATATAAAAAGGTACCATGCTAAATCTATGCCTTTATCTAATTTGTTTGTCATTGTTCTTTTTGCATGAGATTGAAAATATACTTTAAGGTGCATTGGGCCGCCTGTGAAGTGTGACGCAACAGGTTGTGGGTTCGATTCCCGCCGCGGAACAAAATACTTGTATGATCCGCAAATGTCTTGAGTCTGGGTGTTTTAAATGGTATAATAATGTATTCAAAAATAAATAAGATACTAAAACTAAGCTACTACGAGTACCTACAAATTCACATTTTTCAAAAAGTTATTATCAGTCATGTGGGAACCACAAGCTCTGCTTTGCCTGACGATTCCAGCATTATTGATTTTTATGCTGCTGAGTTACACTTTTTTTAGTTTGTTTGTTTTTCAAGTGTATGAACTCACCGGTGCCACAGAATACCAGCGCTGCAGCACCTCTAAGTTGCTGCAGCACACGCTGAGTGGTGTCCATTTTAGTGTCTAGTATTAAGTGCTAGTATAGTTCTTAATTCTATTTTATGCTCTATGAAACACAAAATAAATGTTTTTCTACTTCTTTTTCTATTTCTATATCTTGTGGTTACAGATGAGAGCTGTGTCGTGGGGCATAGCGCTGCTGGCGCTGTTCGTGGTCACACTGGCAGACTCCACTGAAGGTAAGTTTACTTATGCTGTTGCGTGTACTAAGAATAAATATGTTCGTATAAGCTAGAAGGCAACTCTGGTGACGGAGTTTTTCTTCCGCCTGAAGACCTCAGTCATGGCTGAACGACAATTTTCCATTACTTTTCCTATCTACATAAATAAAACTAAAATGCTGTTCGTTAGTTGGTGCATCACTTGAACTGCTGATGACGAAAGTGGAATCTGACGGATGTGTTCTAAATCGACTTTATTGATTTCGCAGTTTTTTTTTTTTTCATTTTTGCTGCTTATCATTTAAATTGAATCAAATCAAACAGTTAGGTAGTTGGATTATAAAATAGTAGAAAATTTGAACAAATATTTCACATTTTATATTTTCCGAAAGATCCCAATTGCAGCACATGCATGGCATAATTTGATACAACAAAAAAATCAATAGAAGGTAACAAAGTGAAAGTAATTTCATATTTTTTCATCTGTTTATTTATTCATCAAATCGCTTACCATGATAAACACATTCACTTCCATACAAGTCCGTGGGTCGGCCGAATACTAATACCGATTTTATGCCGCGTTTGCCTGCGAATCAGGAAATCTTGCCGATTCAATGCATTATTAAAATCAGCCGGCAAATCGCCAAAAACGCCATACTTATATGAAACTTTTAAAGCCAGCTCTTAGATATCACTAAAACTGTAATTTTATGATATCTTGCCAATTCTTTTTCAAGTCAAATCAATTTGTCAAGTCAAAAAGCAAAGATAAAATAAAATAATTTGTTTTAGATATGTTTAAAAACGCTATCATCAACTAAAATTCAACCTTTTAAATCTAAAATATTATAAATGTACTTATGTATTTTTATGATTATTGTTTCGTGTAATTATTTGTAAATCTAATAAACTTTCGTAAAAAACAGTAATAAATTCTGCGTTTCCTGAAATATTATGAGTATTCTAAAAAGATATTGAAATGCTAAGATGTTTTCAAAAAAAGGATTCTACAAACTACTTTTACCTACTGCAAAACTCGTCCTATAATATGCTACTTTTTATTCTCTGTCGTTTGATGTATTCGTTGAGCCCCGGGCACCAAACGAAGAGTCAACAAGGCTTTTGTAAAGTCAATAAAAAATATTTAACTGTAACGGGATTTGACAAAGAAAATAATTAAATCATGCGAAATACTGAGATTTCATCACCATTAAATTTTTCATCTATATAGGTATACTAAGCACAACGGATCTTTAGCTCTCTGAAGTTAGGTGCAATACACGAATGCGCAGGTTTGGTAGAGTAAGCGAGATAGATTTTAGACGTTATGCGCAGCTACTTCAGAGAGCTAAAGAACGATTGTGCGTATTATACTTCTAGGTAGGTGTCTGTATAATTGAGTATCATACATCTAGGTAAATATATTGTGTAGAGCGATAATATTAAAAGAAATAGGATCACGATTTTAGCCTATATTCCCAAGGCTTAGAATCATTTCAGACTTTCAGGCAATGATATAATATACTGTAATATCAGCTTTTAATGCATTTCAGATCCTATAAAGATGTGTAAAAGAGTAAGGCTGAGTTTCCAGCTTTTCACTGAAGTTTTGTTATGGGTGTAAACGCAGCCTTATCCTTTTAGACATCCTTCGGCGTTAGTTACCTACACACCTGGATGATATTTTTCGTAGAGTACAGTTGCTCTGTCTCACAAAGGCAGGTAGGTCTTAATTGTGCGTGTAAATTTGTTTCTGTATGCGTTAGCGATACTGAGGGCTCATTCGTCCATGCGTTCCCGAATAGAAGAGAAAAAAAACTTAAGCCTTTGCATCTATATTAGATGATTTATAACGCGTCAGGAGGCAGCCTAAGCCTACACTTAACGGGACGCTGCAGTGCCTGGGATATTGTTTGAGATGGAATAGGCTTGCCTAGCACATAAATCATCCTCTCAGCTTAATCGGCCTGGCCCACAGGAAAGACGACGTCAAATACGTGTGGAGCTGACTAAGCTGCGGGTTTCCACACGATGTTTTCCTTCACCGTCAAGAGCCTGCCTTCACGAGATGAAACAAGTATAACAATAAATATATGTTTGTTTGCATGTTCAAGTGAATACGCACCCGAACTAGTAATGACACTGTCCGAAATGAGTTATTTGGCAGTTAGAACGTTTGTCTTTCGTGTTATTCCGGGAATCTCCCGATAAGTATAACGAATGTTGGTTATGATTTAGGAAGTGTGAAATGAAATTTTGTAGGTTAACCTGAAATTCAAGGTACAAAAAAATAAATGGTCGAACATTGTATTAAACAGCCGTAAAGGTCTTTACTTTTGATACAAGTTTTGTGAATAAAGAAATTGAAATTGATACAATCAATGGTTGTGGATTTGAATCCCATGCATGCATTTTCCTGTTCAGAAATGTAAGTATGAAACATCGTGACGATCAGTTTGTATTTTATAAACAGTGATATTTTCTATCACAATGGAAATCTAACTTCTGCTAAATTTGCCATTTGTCAAATATGTATTGGAACTTTCTGACCCCTTAAAAGCCATAAAAATAGATCTGAGGTCTACTATGCCCAGGGAAATACAATCGTAATCCTGCATCGTTACATTTTATGGTACCGTACAGAAAGGTAAGCAACAACCCTTTACCTTTGTGGGTTTGTAGCACAACAAAATAAGACAGCTACATTTAACACTTACAAAATATCGCCGGCAAAGCTTTGCACCTACATCATTTAAATCCAACAACTGTCAAGCATCACTAACCGGCCAAGTGTGAGTCGTACTCGCACATGGAGGGTTCTGTGACAGCAAAATGATAAGTTTTTTAGTTTCAGTGGTATTGAAAGTTTTTTTTTCATCTTCTTAGTTATCCTACTAATATTATAAATGCGAAAGTCTGTGTGTGTGTGCGAATGTTTGTCCTCGCGTATCTCCGTGACGACTTAACCGATTATATAACCGTACCGATGAAATTTGGAATGTAGATAGTTTAAGTTCTGGAATAACATATAGGCGTATAACATTTTTGAAATTCAACCCTTAAGGCTGTTATACAGGGTGTTAATGTTAAAGTTTATATGAAAAAAAATATTCCTTGCTCCGATCTACTCCATACTCGGTATAAAAATACTTTAAAGTAAATGATAAAACCCATGTTTTTTATTTTTTCAAAACCATCCCTAGAGGTGGTGCAAGGCAGTTTCAAAGTCGTAAGATTCGAAAATATGTGTGTGCGAATGTTTGTCCTCGCGTAAGATAGTTCTATCTCTAAAGTTTTATGACGAATCAATACGTAGACGAAGTCGCGCCCGGGTCCACTAGTAATTCATAATATTAATATATTTTGGGCCATTTAAATAATGTTTTTACTGTGGATAATGCAGGTATAGGTGATGGGCAAGCTAATTCTATCTAGAAACATCTCCCAGGCACTGCAACGTCCCATCTACTGTAGTTGGACTTGACTGTATGCATTTATTGGAACGAAGTTCCTTTTCGGACGGTCTCGAGGATGGAGGCAAGAAAAAAAAAGCGTTCCATTATACCGTCACGACACATACATAGGTCAAAACGTCACAGTGCGAAGTGCGCAGACGCGAAACAGTCCATAGATGATTGCATTTTTAGTACGGAAGAGCGTTTCTAGGATTTTAATAGTTGACAATATTTTTGTTTGACAAATGCCAAATGTCAAAGTTGAACCTTCGTTCCAACCGAGAGTTCCACGAAAGTTCCACGATACTCACGTACTTTTTATTCATAATAGACTTTTCTTTGGCAACACAAACGTAATAGAAGAGTAAGCCAAACAAACAATCAAGAAAAATATTAATTAGGTACCTAATTATTTGACATTTAACAGCTCTAAAGATACTAGCATGTGATAGTCAAACAAACAGACAGCGGAAGCTCAGCATCAGGGTCCCGTACCCTTTTGGGAACCCTAAAAAGGGCACCAAGCCCAGGCTTAGCCGTTTTGCTTTGATAAATAAACAACGGAATCGCTCTTTGTGTGCCTCGGGCGAGCCGCTTGAATACCAAACTAGTTAATGCTTAGCCTGGGGCAGAATCAGGGGTAAACACGGAAAATATATTTACAAGGATTTTAGGTGTAAAATCTTGAAATTATTGAGTTCTTACCCCACGTTCCGTCAGCAAACAAGCAAGCTGATTATGTATTTATTTATTTATTATTATTAGGAAAACCAACAGCTAAATTAACTTAATTAGGTGAATTTATATAAACAGAAAGCCAATTATAGGTTCTCACGTTTAGAGGTAGCTTAGCGAAAGAAAGGTAGGAACAGAATGAAAGTTAATTAAAAAAAAAGTATTAATCTACCTGTTTCATACAAGCGTTAATTCGCTAAGATTTGGTTCAGCAAAATTAGTTTAAAATCAAATTTAATTTTACGTAGGTACTTACTTACTCCTCTGGGTAAAAATAAATGGATTACGGGCATGATTAAAAACAATGGGGCACAACTCAAAACTAATATCAAAATACAGACTTAAGTAACTAAAATAAACACTGTAGAGTTCATCCCTGTAATAAATAGAGTAGAAATGCTGAAACCACCTCAGAAATATCCTGCTGGGACCAAATACGCCCTCATTTAAGCCTTTATCTAGTTGCAAACAGCGCAGTGGCCGGCCATGTTTGGCGACAACAGACGAGCATCCGGTTCCTAACATTAAGGATCACGCATTAGCTTTGTTAAAAACTGACGTACGTAGTTAAACGGCCGTGATATGGTCTCATCGCAGTTCATTTTATGTTTAGTTCAATTTATTAAATATCAATAATATACATTTATTATGCAGCAATAATATAATATTTATTTATTTATTAGAAACTTAACTATGACATTACAGACATTCCAAATCATCACAGTTAATAAATATAAGTACACATAATAAAAACATCCGAAAATCACACAGAAAAATAAAAAACATAAAATTGTAAAAAATTAGACAAAAAAACAATTTCAAAACAAAAATTAAAAAAAAAAATTTTAACGTTGCAAACTTTCACAGAACTCCAGGCACAACCGTTCGATCTCCTTCCAGCCATAATTGGATTGGCCAAAAAATATATTAAATTAAATTTAACTTCAGTTCAGTTCAGTTTCTTGGTTAATGGCTTCTGCGACTTGTTGTCACAATTCTGCCAGTGTCCGTGTCAAGATAGTTTCGTAAACTGTAGATGGCGGGTAAAAAATTAATGCTATTGGCCGGTGGAATGAGAATTGAGTTATAAAACAAATTGAAGCCAGAGTGATTTTCCTAAAACAAAAGAGACAACACAACATATAGAACAACACAGTTTGTTAGTTTAACTATCTATAAAATAGGTACTTAAGTTATTAGATTCATGATACATTATTATTAATAAACATAATTACAGTTTAATATTATTTATAGTTATAAATTTACATAGAATATAATTAATTAAAGGGGAGAAGGTATGGGATAAAATACATTTGAAGGAAGTAGGACGAGGAATATCAGGGGGAAGGATATCATAGAGAGACCGTCGAAGTTTAGGGCAGCTGAAAAATATGTGGTCCACGTTCCCTTCATCTAGGCCACATTCGCATATTGAATGGTCCTTGATCCTAATTTTAGCAAGAAAAACAGGTGTGCAGGCATGACCGAGTCTAAGTCGACAAATAGTGGATGTGGTAACTTTGTTTGCTTTTTTGAACTTGAAAAACCAGGGGGTTGAAGGAATGTCTGGTTGGATGTCTGCATAGTGTTTTCCTTTCAGGGATTTAGAGGTATTCCAATGGCTAGTCCAGGATTTTAAAAGTTCTAGTCTAGGAAGTAGACATAAGTCATGTGAGTAAGGACTGAAGTATTCTAGAGAGCCTGTCTCAGCAGCTGTTTTTGCCAAGTTATCAGCAGTCTCATTTCCAGTAATTCCTGAATGTCCTGGGATCCAGGCGAGGGCGATATTAATTCCTAGAATGTGGCATTCATATAACAGTTCTTTAATTTTGAGAATACAAGGAAAGCGAGATATATGACGGAAAGGATTGGAGAGGATTGATTGGAGGCAACTTTTAGAGTCAGAAAAGATTATAGTTTTGTCAAGACCGTGTGATTTTGCAAAAAGTATAGCTTCAAGGATAGCAATTGCTTCTCCAGTAAAAACTGATGATAATGAAGAGCATTTAAAATTCAGGGATATTGATGTGAAAGGGATCCAAACTGCTGCACCAACAGGACTGTCAGGAGATAGTTTGGAAGCGTCAGTAAAGATGGTGTGCCATTCAGGGTAATACAAATGTATTTGTTCCAGGAACAATGCATTAGCATTACTAGAGTGCTTGTCTACTCCAAAGTGTAGTAAAATTTTGGGATGATAAATTAAGGCTTCATATGATGTTAAATAAAGTGGGTGGGAAGGAAATTGAATTAATGAGTTTGGGAGTAAACTTCAATGCCCCTAAATTTTTGACATTGTCTTTGATGTTTGACATTTGCAATAGGTCCTACCTGGCCCATATTTACAAGATGTTAATTTTTAAACCATTTAGGGGTTAAGTGATAACAAAACTTTTAATCTTTCAACTTCAATATCTTTTCATATGTGCATTATTTAACACTTCCATCGTATAAAGTTGATCGGCACTTTTGCGTACGTTTGCAAACTCGTGATATGACATCTGTCACTTCATTAATCTCGTGACAACGTGAACGCTGTACGCGTCATAAAAACGTACCTAACTGACAAACCTACATCTAGCAGAAATGTGACAGTGGGTTTATATTATACCCTATCTAAGCCCTTGTGATAGATAAAAAGTCTTTGATTATTTTCCTAGCATCATTTATTTTGTTTTTTTTTTTTTTAATTATCAGTTTTTAAACATCGTGAGGAAACCCGCAGCTTAATCAGCTCCACACGTATTGACGTCGGATGGTTTAGGTGCTGGGCAAGCCTATTCCATCTCAAACAATGTCATAGGCACTACAGCGTCCGGTTGAGTGTAGGCATGGATTGTCTCCTGACGCTGTAAAATCATCTAACTTAGATGTAAAAGGCTTAAGAGAGAGACAATATTTTGGGGAAGGATTCCAAAATATTTTTATTCATAGCGCTCTTTCAATATAATAAAAACTCCAGTCTTATTATTTAGGTAAATGTATATTTCATAAAATATTTACCCCACATTTACTTACTTTGTATAAAATGAAAATTCACTTCACCATTAACATGCGAGAAGACGAAAAATATCCACATTAGCAGAACTGCACGTTTTCACACAGAAAAATAGTGTTAATCTGTTTAATTGGAATTTTAATACGATTCAGCTAAAAATTATTCCATCAGCTCACAAAACAAATCAATTACGACGGGTTTCAACTGAATTATCGGTCTCCATTGACGGGTTGGCACACGAGGCCGGAAGAGACGGTATCATCGTGGTAAGCTGAGTTTATACTTATTTCACAGTTTGGAATCATTTGGAATGAGAAAAAACATTTATTTAATCCTTATACTTACTGTTTGTTTTTGTTTTTACAACCTACCCACCTACGTAGTGCGTAGTCCTGGACCGGGGACCCTACGCCAGGATAATATTATATTAATCCGTGAAAATTATATTTTTATAGTGTTAACAGCACACTTGGGGACACAAAGATGTTAAATGCATCCCCAAAATTTTTTTGGGATGCATTTTTCGTGCAATTTTTAAATGCAAATTTTTGAGAATATTATAATGTGAAAGTAGCTTTGTCTGTCTGGTTTTCGGTCTGTCTGTCTGTTACTTTTTCACGCCCAAACCGCTGAACAGATTAGGCTGAAATTTGACATGGATAAAGGTTGTATCCCAGGGAAGAACATATAGGCTACTTTTTATCCCGAAAAAAATAAAAATCCCGAGGGACCGCGGGGAACACCGCAGGAGCACAGCTTGTTTTATATATTTACATGTACTACAACAAGGTTCATTATTATAATACAACATAAATTGTATTTCGTGTTTTGGTGGAAACATGGAGCAAATTTTTGTTAACAATATTTTGATGATTTCGACCAATAAAGTAAGAAATGAGATTTTTACCCATTTTCAACCCCGTACGGGTAGAATTTTCTAAATTATTTTTTTAGTTCTCCCCTACATCATAATAGGAACGTACAGTACACCCCCTCAGACATCTTCAAAGGGTCTTGAGCTACCTACTTGATCTGATAAAACGTCTGCCCTAAAGTCGTGATAGAATTTTATCAAAAACAATGTTATCGAAGAAACGTTTGTAGGTTTAGGTACAATTTCCTTTTGACAAGCCACATAGCACTCTCCTTAGTTCTATCTCGAATGATTTTGATTCGGCCACAAAAATAGCAACACAAAGAGCTTTGACACCAAATAAAATCTTGTTTTAACAATACATCATTCCGCTTCGCCGATATCTGACCTCTTTCAGGCCAATGTCGCCAAATAAACCTAATGGATCCTCCGTCATGGCGACACACGTGCCAATCAAATGATAAGCTTCATTTTCAATTTGTTTTGACCAAGATAATTGTACTAGTGGAAAAGAAGTACTATGTATAAGTTCTCTGAAAACATTACAATACCGTTAAGCTTTCTTCTAAAAGCTCTTTTACAAAAATAACTGAAACTTTCTTTAGTTTCAGTTTCTTTTTTTTTCTCTCTTCTCTTGTTTGAATGATATTTTTTTTATTATCTACTTGAGTCAAACTTACCATATACGTTCTGGTTATTTGTGCCATGCCTATCGAAAAAATATTCAATTCCATTCTAAATTTTTACTTACAAACATTCTTACAAGAATTGTTTTACCTAATGAGTACATACAAACCACACATCCGAATGTGGTTTCGTATTTGAGGAACAGTTCACCAAAACGTTGTTGAGTTAATTAAACGCATGAATTGTTAGTGAAGTGCGTACGGATTACAAACTAATTTACTATTCATATCCACGTGTACTTAGCGTTTAGACCGAGGTTGGGTACGTAGCTTGTAAGTAATTTATCTAATAGCGGGATTATGTCGGCTGTTCCACATATCCTTGCTGATCTATCCCCATTGGTCCCCACCAATGGGGACAGATCAGAATGAAAAGATTTTTTTTTCCACCTATGGGGGGAAGGGTGGAAGTTTTACCGAAAGAAGCGCTTTTAGCTTGCGTCGTTCTTGATAGATTGTAGAAGTTATTTTGTGATCACAAAAAGTGGATGATCGTTAGTGGCAATTACAGAGCGCTTCCGTGCTTCGGGTACGTTAAATTGTCGATCCTGGATTAGGTTGTTAAAATCTTTGGCGGCCTAAAAATTCCGTCACCAGAGTTGGCTCATAACTCATAAAATATGAACTTACGTACCGAGTAAATGAGACAATGATCTCAGCCGAGTTCTCTTCATAACTATGTTTATTTTTTTATTATTATTACTGTAACTATAAGTTATCAAACAGCAATGAAACAAAAACACCAGTTAAACAACATTATATTATACAGTTGTTGAACGTGAGCTTTCTTAGTTCCATAAATCTTGGTAAGAAAGTTTGATATATTCCTCAACCGTATACTCGTACTTCCACTAAGAAAACATAGGAAGCAGTGTCACCAGAATCTTTCATTTCTTATCGCAAACGAAGACGAACAGTGAACACTCAGAAATATCAAAGCTATAGGTCTGTTCATCTGAACAGGTTAGGTGGTTTAGTTACTAGCCGAAACACTAACATCTTTTTACTGGAAAGTCAACAAAAAAACGAGGACGAACGATGAATTAAGCATGCCTCTTTAGAGCGAGTAAGTATACCTAATCATAAAACGCGTTCAATTAGTCCTCCATAGAATATCAATGTATCATCAATATACTTAGGCAAGAGCGGTTTCGCAGTACGTCCGATCCGAGTCAGATCCGTATCCGTGAAAATACGGATCTATGTATCTATGGATGATAGAAGTTGGATCTTGTGCGCAAACTACCACAGAAATAGATCTACAGCTTCTCCGGACCGTATTTAAAGTAGTCGTAGGGTGCGGGTTTGGATCGGATTCGGATCAGACGTAGTGCGAAACCGCTCTTACACTACGTTTTCTGAGTTTTACTGATACATCGACTCCAAAGATGAATATATCAAACAATGTAATAAGCACTAGTGTCCTGTTGTGTACAGTCATAGCGTAGTACATTAGGTCTGAAAACTTTCTTGTTTATTTGACTTACCGATGTAAACACAGCATCGCCGATATGAGACGCTTTGTGATTGCGACGAGGACGTATTCCCTTCGTTGGCAATCTGACAAAAGATTCCGAAAACCTCAGACTACACCACGATAATTGTAAAAAAGTTTCCCCGACTTTGATTTACTTTCGATAAGCTTCGATGGAATCAGCAAGAAAGTTTTACAGACATTACGAGTATAATACTCAGCTTTGAGATTCGTTTAAATTGTTTTTGCTTCAATGAGTTAACTGTGGTTGGATGTAAAGATAATTATGAATGTGTGTAATTATGATGCATGATAAGAGTGAGTCGAGGAAGAAGGTTGTATCTATCCTAGAGTAGATAGTTATGATATGATAAGTCTACCTGACGATCTATTTTTCAATGCCAGTTTTCTTACCACGACCATCCTACCTCTAAAAGAGTCAAATGTAATTTGAGATTAGACAATTTTAAGTTTTTTTTCTACAGAAAATATGCTTTTGTCTTTTTACATTCTACCGTAGATACCTACAGAAAATATAGTTTTGTAGATCGTTAGGTCGTTGGTAAAATCGTAAACTCCAGAAAACACAAATTAATTTTATTTAATCATAATAAATGTCGTAGGCCGACAGTGGATCAGGCTGGCACAGGATCGGGAAGGAATGGCAAAAGCGAAGGGAGGCCTATACCCAGCAGTGGGTGAAATCGGGCTGCGGATGATGATGATGAATCATAATATGGACTCTGTCAAACTTAGCAATGACCGCAGAATTATTCAAGTTAATTTTTTATTGCTTTTTCCAAAATAAAGCTTCTACAACACTCCAAACTCCATAATTACAACTGAAGCATTTAAAGTTCAAACATGGCCGTCTAATTCAGCGTAATTTCCGGAGTTTGTATAAAAATGGCGGAAGGAACTCAGTTTTATTAAAGCATTTAATGAAAGCCGAGCGCTCTCCATAATTTACATGCGCTACATAGAGCTAGAAATTTACAAGACACGGCAATCACAAAACAACTTCAAACGAAGATTCCAATCCTTCGTTCATTTAACGTCGCTGAATGTATTTCCAGTCTGTAAATAGAATGCTAACTTCTGAAAAATGGCTCCTTGAATAAAATAATCCCACATCCGGCAGCATTAAAATTATAATACGCACAATCGTTCTTTAGCTCTCTGAAGTAGCTGCGCAGAACGCCTAAAATCGTGCTATCTCGCTTACTCTACCAAACCTGCGCAATCGTCTATTGCACCTAGCTTCAGAGAGCTAAAGATCCGTTGTGCTTAGTATACCTTATTGAGGGAATATCTACCGTGCCTTGGGCTGCCATGATCCCGTGTAGACTAATTTCTTAGGAACAATCGGGTAAATATTGATCAAACGGGTTATTTCTAAAAACTGTTGGGTCTCATTTCATCATAATCATTGGAAGCTCGAATACTCGTAATAGCCCACTGCTCGACATAGCCTGTCAAAGCTACTTTTCGACCCTGTGCTGTTCTCATCCAAGTCTTTACATTTGTCAACATTCAGTGCCTAAGACCGAGAAGAGTTGCGTTGTAGAGAGGAGGCCTATACTCAGCAGTGGGTACAACGGGGCTAAATAGATAGAAAGTGCCTAAAAATCTGACGCCGTTATCTAACAGTTTCATTTTAGCGGCGGCCGTTTTCTAAGTACCTCCACCCAAGGGTTAATGAGTGCGGGACCTCAGGAGATATACGGGCTGCTAGATTAACGCGACATCAACACCCTTTTATGGATATTACCGTCTTGGATACTAAAACATTTTAACAGCAATATTGTGCGTCATTGTAAAATTCTACACCTTAGCAAGGAGGAAGGCAAGAAACGAAACAGAATTACAGCTGTATCACAAGGCGCGGTAGACATTATCAGATGAAACATGGACATGTGCCAAAATATTTGCTACATTTAATTATTGAAGCGCTCGTGGTCGTGCTTGCTTAGTCGTTCTTGATAGATCATCGAAGTTAAGCAACGTTTGAAACGGTCTGTAAGTTAATGGGTGACCGTCAGTGGCATTTTCATCTGAGCGCTTCCGTGCTTCGAAGGGCACGTTAAATTGTCGGTCCCGGCTGTTGAGGTCGTTAAGCCATGACGGAGGCCTTAAGGCGGCCTAAAAACTCCGTCACTAGAGTTGGCCACTGACTCATACGAACCTACTTACTTACTATTTAATTATTAAGTTAGCAGCTTACCATGACCAGGTATCTACGTTATAACTTATTAATCTTTAAGAGTAAAATGCTATTTGTTCGTTTCTGTGTTGGTCTTTTTTTTTTATTAATCTAAGGGTTTTGTCGCTTAGCGACCACATCACCCATAATTTCTCATGAAAAAGTAACTTCGCCAAATTGTGTTGACTGTGGTGTTTTAAAGGATTTTCAGCACATTTTGCTTGAATGCGTTCGAAATTCAGTATAATAATATGCTGGTCATAAAACTCAAAATATTTTAAACTATCATGCAATTTTACTTAATTCCACCGTAGTGTTCACTAAGGACCAAACGAAACAAAATCCTAGATCCTTCAAAGATACATTCTGAGAATATTCAAAAAGTCCGCTTAAAATATTTCGCAGCATGAATAAAACACCAGCTCGGAATATTGAATGAAGTTGGAGAAAACTTGCGACATGACCATTGGATATTGCTCTTCTTGCTCACTCTACGTAGGAGTAACGTAGTCTGAAAGATAACTGAAGCCATGTATTCACTGAGAAACATGTAGCAGATACATAGATGTTTCTGAAACAAAACGTAAGTACGTTGGTTACAGAAATAAATGTTTCGGAGACTTGGCCGTCCACACCTCAGTTGTTTCACAGCGACCGCGAGTTGCGCAATCCCTGATATCGGCTTCTTTTTTTTAAATAATTCTATAATTTAAATATGATGTTGACATTCCAAACAACCGCCATGTTGTTTATAAACAACTAAAATACACGGCCACACATGTATACAGCTGTTGCGAAACAGATTTGTTTCGGTGCTCTCCTGGAAGAGATCACTCTGAGTGATAAGGCCGCCCATTGTGCCACCACAATTAGACTTAAGTTTCTTTTAGTTTTTAATTTTGTAATATAGTTTAAGGTGTAACAATAAAGAATTATCTATCTATTTAAAACGTGGTTACCATGACAGTTCTTTGTACTATCGAAATCCACACTCAACTTTCCAATGTATAATATTAGTTTAGTTTGATTTTCTTTCTGTAATAACACACATGCGAGCAAACCTGCGGGCTAAAGCAAATAGAGAGAGATATTCACGTAACGGTTTTACTACGAACATGTTTACTTAGGTTTTGCATTAGGAAAACGAGAACGAAACGAGGTTGTTTTTTTATATTAATTTGCGTTTCAGAGGTAATTAATTTTAGAACGAACTAAAAACTAACTATGAACTGAATTTTTGAGATGGGCCACCGAGGTACCTTAACCGTTGTAGCTACAGGAAAACGCTCTTAGGAGCACTTCCTTAATTTTTTGAGATATGTATTCACAGATTTTGAAAAAAATGTACAGTAAGCGCCAAAAATGCAAAAAGTAAAAAAAAACTGCTAATCGGTTCAGATTCATGTAGGGATCAAAAGACTCTATGGGGCCATTTAAGGTTTGAGTACTAGAAAAGTCAGAAATCGTCAAAAACTTTTCCCATACATTTTGTACTAAAAAACGATGAATGAACTCGTAAAAATTAAGCTAAGTACCTACTTACTTCGTATTTTATTTATAACTAGCTAATGCGCGCGGCTTCGCCCGCGTGGTACCAACATTTTGAATAGCCTATAATGAAATGCTATTCCAGGTATTATCTACGCCTATTCCAAGTTCCAACCAAATCGGTTCACTGGTTTAGGCGTGATTGAAACACATACATACAAACATCTAAACAAACTCACAAACTTTCAGCTTTATTATATTAGTGGGAAGTGGGATAGTGGGATAGGCTTGAGTAAGCCTCATAGTATACTTTTTCTCATAAGACAATCTATTACAATTTCGAAGAAGTTAATTTGATTCAAATGATTGATTGATTAAAAACAAATATATTTTGGTTTTACGGATTTGTACCTAATGTACAAAGTTTTTTACATAATCATTTAAAATGATTATTACCACCTGCGTAGTGTCCCACTGTAGGACAAAGACCCCCGTCCTTTTCTCCAGCCATCCCTGTATTTCCTATACAATTCTATTTATCAGATCCTTACCTCACTTATTTACTCGCAATTTATGCCATCAATTGATTACCGACCCACTCTCCCTCGCACACCCTCGACGGATACAGTTAATAAATCTCTCAATAACGCTCTGCTCATATCGCGAATAACTTAAGCAAATTGCGTACGAGCTCCTTCACCGAGACGGGATCTACGTGCTCTCTGGCTAAATAATGTTTAGTAAATTACTTCGAGCTCCGGGACTACAGCAATGTCAACATTATTACTTGAAATGGAGGTCGGATTAAAGTTGTAGTCAATGGTAGAGCTAGTGACGTGGGTAGACCAGACATATTTATGGATTTAATACAATGAATTTAACCTAGATTAATTTAATTAATTTAACTTGGATCAGTTGAGCTATCTATAGATCGTTTCTAACGATCCTTAGATAGCTTTACTAATTTTGTAAATATATGTAAATATGTAGTAGCTTTGTTTCTGTAAATAAAAATATTTTATTACATTAATAACTTATGAAATTAATTTAAGTTTAACAAACTAGCGAATGACTTCAGCGGCGTAGCGTAGCAAGCAAGTTCCTATTAGACAGGTGGTGCAAGTTCGATTAATCATCTGTTATAATAAACAAACCTATCAACAGCTTTCGTTGAATTGGGAATCAATGAAATCGCTTTCGGTAAAACATGGGTATTCCATACTCTTTAGTGTTTTCGTTTTTTTTGGTATCAAAAATATTCAATCTTTTAAATTCCCCACCCTAAAACAGCGTTGTTTGTTTGTTCAAATTAAAAATGGTTATGTTGTAGCGGCGGCCGGGATTATAGATTCGTGTGAAATAGGACACCGCTGGACTTTTGCAGTGAGTTTCTGTTTTACTGAAATACAACCAAAAGGGTTGGAATTTGAGAGTCTGCACCGTAGCACCTAAACCTATGCATTTTTGATGAGGTTTTGTTCGATCTATATTCAATGTGAGTAATGATGTTGTGGTAAATGTGATATAATTAAATTAGAAAACTTAGTAAGGCCTTTACATCTATATAGGGTCTTTCATTTTAAACTAACTTAATTCAGGAATTGGGATCAACAAACAAATTAAAAAATATTTATGTAATGATTTTTTTTTGCTTTGTTATGAAAATCCCGAGAAAATCGATAAAGACTATTCTTTCAATTGATTGTTGCTTCTTGTATAACTTAGTCCATTCATGATGTAGCTGCGCTGCTATTGGTGGAACGTCTGTTCTTGAAAATCATTATGCAACATTTCAAAAAGAACAATAAACTTAAATCAGCTTAGGAATTAAATTGATACGGTCGGATTAAACGTCTATTTAAATTTACAACCCAAAAATTAGGCCTTGTCAGTTTATGTAGTTTAAAATGAAAGACCCTGTATTAGATTATTTGTACAGCGTCAGGAGGTAACCTGTGCCTACACTTAACGGGACGTTGTACTGGGACATTGTTTGAGATATAAACTATAATTAATCATCATCATGAGCAGCCTCTGCATGGCTTCTCTTGATTTTTGTCAATCTCTTCTATTCTGCAGCAATATATCCGAGATCTTAACAATATCATATGATATGCCTGTGGTGGACGAGTATCACTTTTTTTAACCACGAAACTGACACAGAATCCCACATAAAAGTGGAATAAGAGCAGATGATGATGATGACTGGCACAGTTTTGCTCCATTTATCCCTTGCATATTGTTATTTCAACAGTTTATGAGCTTTTCCCGGAAGCCAAGGCATTAAAATGAGCGCGTTCAATAAATACCTATTCTTGTGGCTCGGCAAAAGAATTTCCACCGACATGCAGAAATTCCATCACTTTGAATTCTGTTCCCAAATGAAACTATGTAGTTTGAAGATAAAATTTGAAATTTTTCAAGCTGCGACTTGGCCTAGATAGAAGCCACCGTCACTAAACGACGAATCTTACTAGGTAATATTGTAAATACGAACGAAATGAGATGAGATGAGATGAGATGAGATGAGATGAGATGAGATGAGATGAGATGAGATGAGATGAGATGAGATGAGATGAGATGAGATGAAATGAAATGAAATGAAATGAAATGAAATGAAATGAAATGAAATGAAAATTGATTACGATACTTGGCGTAGAGATAGAGCATAGTCTGGAAAAGCAAATAGGCTACTTTTTATCCTATAACAACATACTCGTACTGTCTGATACCCACGACACAGCCTGACACAGGGATTCATAGTAAGTAAAAGGACTATCTATATAAATAATGCTGGACTTTTCACACAGCATCATCTAGCCCCAAAGTAAGCAGAGCTTGTGTTATGGTTACTACATGACTGATATACTACATAAATACTTTTTGTTTGTGAATACGAGACATAAATTATTATATATATAAAACACCCAGACCCTAGACAAATATTTGTAGATCATACAAACATTGGTCCCGCCGCGGGGATCGAACCCGCAACCTTCTGCGTCGCAAGCGGGCTTTCGCCAACTGCGCTACAGAGGTCGTCTATATGACTATGTGACTGTTGGTTGTTCTTTAAAAATGGTCTCAAAGACATCCGTATTATGACGGCCCTCGCTTTAAAGGACCTTTCGCGAATTTCATAAAACTCAGTTAATTTCAGTCGCTGAAAAGTTTTCCTCGTTGCTGTGATACTTTTTTGGGTACTTTAATACAAATTGCATGAGTAATAAACTTATTTTCTCCGAGATATTTCCATTAAAGTTAGACTAGGGGAGATATACTACAAAGCAACACAAATCAAAATATACCTTGACTAGCTAATGCGAAGACCAATACGGGTTTAGAAGAAATAAAGGAACCAGAGAAGCAATTTTGGCATTGAGACTTATTATAGATAGACGAATGGACCTAAGTTTAAATACTCACATAGCTTTCATCGACTTAGAAAAGGCATTCGACAAAGTAGATTGGAATAAAATGATGACAGCCTTAAAAAACATCGGAATAGATTATAGAGACAGAAAAGTAATATACGAGCTGTATAAAAATCAGGAAACCATAATAGAAGTTGGTAACGAAAGAGTTAAAGCTAAGATCAGACAAGGAGTAAGACAGGGGTGCTCACTTTCACCCTTGATATTTAACATCTTCATAGAAACAGCTATGAGGAAAATATCGGAAACTTCAAATATCGGTGTTAAGTTCAACGGTGACACGATCAAGTTTATAAGATTCGCAGATGATATAGCGGCCATTGCAGAAACACAAAAAGACCTACAAGATTTAATTTCCATTATGGATACAATTTTCAAGGAATTTTCATTAAAAATAAATATTAATAAGACTAAAATACTAATAACTTCTAAAATGCAAATACCTCCAGTACAACCAATAACATTAGAAAATATAACACTTCAAAATGTAGACAGTTTTAAATACCTCGGGAGCATTATCACTAGTGACTCCAGATGTACGCCTGATATAAAAGCTAGAATAGCTATGGCGAAACAGGCATTCCATAATAAAAGAAACATATTTACTTCGAAAATAGCAAAACGGGTTAAGAAAAAGTTCATTAAAACATATGTGTGGAGCATAGCTCTCTATGGATGCGAAACTTGGACTCTGACACAGCGGGATAGAGAGAGGTTGGAGGCTTTTGAAATGTGGTGCTGGAGAAGGATGGAGAGGATTAGCTGGACGGAGAAGGTTACCAACGAGGAAGTGCTGAGAAGAGTTGAGGAGAAAAGGGTTTTGATGAACACCATTCAAAATCGAAGAGGAAAAATGATTGGACATCTTATACGACATGACAGCTTTATCAAGAACATCATAGAAGGAAAAGTGGAAGGAAGACGAGGAAGAGGAAGGCCTAGAATAAATTTCATGAGTCAGATAAAGGAGAAGATCGCTGTCATGTCGTATAAAGAAGTAAAGGAGACCGCATTGGAAAGGGAGAGGTGGAGGAAGTTGCATCATTGCACCGACAAGAGCTGAGCTCTTAAATTTGATGATGATGAGCTAATGCGCGTGGCACCAACATCTTCGAGAACCTAGTGTTAATACTTGTATCTTGTTTAAATAAAGATAATATGCTATTCCAAGTGACTATCTACGCCTATTCCAAGTTTAATCCCAATTGGTTCACTGGTTTAGGCGTGATTAAAACACTAACAAAATATATGTAAATACCGTGCGCTCATGATAATTTGCCTGCCATTCTCCCACTCAAAAAAAAACCTATGCACGACTGAGATTCGTACATATGTCCCGTATCAAAAGATCTCACTCTATAGGGTCTTTTATTTTATACTAACTTAATTTAGGAATTGGGTTCAAAAAATAAATGTAAAAATATTTATGTAATTTTTTTTTGTTTTGTTATGAAAATCCCGAGAAAATCGATATAGACTATCCTTTCAATTAATAATTGCTTCTTGTATAACTGAGCCCATTCGTGACGTAGCTGCGCTGCGATTGGTGGAACGTCTGTTCTCCTTGAAAATTATTATGCAACAATTCTAAAAAACCAATAAATTCTAAATTTTGAAGTGAAAACTTAAATGGGCTTAGGAATTAAATTGATACGGTCAAACGTCTATTTACGACCCAAAAATGAGGCCCTGTCAGTTTGTGTAGTTTAAAATGAAAGACTGTATAAGCAATCTAAACAGACGCTTACTAACTCATGGGAAAAATAATGGATAAAAAGAACCGAAATATCAGGAGAGGAAGCAATACATTAACGCCTTGCCATTACTATTCACAAGTCTGGCTCCTGTACTGGTAGACAATCCGCCATGCGTAAACTAGCGATGGCTTTTATGAAGATGTTCTTTTGAATGAACATGCTTTTCTAGACTTAGTACAAAACATGCGTTCATTTCCCTATTTCTGGGTTGTGTCAGTTCTGAGCAAAAAAAAACGAACACCTTGATTATCTTGGTCTGTCCTTCTGAATATGAATGTATGCTGGCTTTATCAATCTCTTCGCTTCAATAGAGATTGAAGCGAAGAGATTGATAAAGCCAGCATACGCAGAGGCGTCAAATTAAGTCGAATAGTAAAGCTGAATTCGTTGCTAAAGTGTAGCTAATTTCAAATTAAGATTTGTCTATATGACAGCTATAAGCATAATTTCATATTTAGAATGTTAATCTCATTCATAAATGGAAGCAAAGCGGCCATTGAAGTAATTTTCGTTAGCGCTTTACATAAAAGCTAACTATCGCAAGGACAATGTCTAGAGCTGCTGATGCGGCCGGATTCCATTAAACCTAAATTCACTTTGAATCCTTGCGGTGTCCGAAAACCTTCACATAAATATTTACGGGCGTCGAATAGCCTGCCATTTCTCCAACTGATACTAAACCTTATACTCACGTAACAAGGCTTCATTGCGCTTGGCAGTGCGAGTACTTTTTTCGGATTAAATTGTTCGTTGGCGATCAATGGTTAGGCTATCTTTGCAATGGTGTTAAAACCGGTGAATAAGGCCTATTATCCGCGTACGCTGTGCGAATCGGTTAGCTCAAACAAAACGTTGGCATTTTGTTAACCTAATATTTTTTAACCTGAATAAATGTTTTTTTTTGTTTACAGTAAATAACGGTGTTTTAATAAGTACTTAACTACTTTTTAGTCCCTATGTAATAAGGGACAATGCGCTAGTGGCTAAGATTATATTAATAAATCAATAATGCTGGACTTTTCACACAGCATCATCTAGCCCCAAAGTAAGCTTGAGCTTGTGGTATGGGTACTAGATGACTGATAAACTACTTATATACTTTTTGTTTGTAAATACATACATATTATACATAGAAACACCCAGATCCGAGACAAATATCTGAAGGTCATACAAGCATTTGTCCCGCGGCGGGGATCGAACCCGCAACCTTCTGCATCGCAGGCGTACCTTCGCCCACTGCGCCACTGAGGTCGTCTAATAAGTACAGTACGCACAACCAATCATTAGCTCTTTGAAGTAGCTGCGCAGAACCAATTTTTGATGACTTGTATAGCTACCTCGCTCACTCGCTTCTCTACGAAACCTGCGTAATCGTTTAGTGCACCTTCAGAGAGCTAAAGATCGGTTATGCGTACTGTACTATTCTTTATTCATTCTGTACCAACAAATAAGGTCATGCTACAAAGTAAACGTTATTACATCTTATAAAATGAAAAACGTTACGAAAGAATGTAATTACGAGGAAAGACATGAGCAATTAGAAAATAATTATAGAGCCTTATAACAATCACTTAAATCACACTAAGGGCTAGTTTCACCAAACTTTATCTAACAGAGCGTTAGTTAATTTGACATCAAATTTAGTAAGAGAAATAACAACGGATTAAGTATTTAACAGACCTTTACAATTGCTTTGTGATCCATCATGCTCTAACAAAGGAATATCTTCATTAACAAGCCGCTAAATCTAATCGCTGGTCGGCGGCCGGTTAGCTAACTAGCAGTTGACATCGTTTAAAATTAAAAATATGTCAGAACAACCAAAAATCCGAGAGTGACAGAGAGCCGTTTGTCTGCGCAGAACACAATTTTGTATGAAAAAGCGTTCACTGCGCTGATAAACGGCTAACGGTCGATTTATTAACCAGCTGTTAAACTTGACTTTGGTGAAACTGGCCTTAGAACGTAATTGTTGGATGACACAAATTACTACATAGGAAATGATGTATTGATGAACTTACCTAACACGTGCACATTGCATTTTAATAGGTGAAGCGATTAGATCTAGCCCAGGGTACAAACTCTTAACCGCCCTTTGATAAGATTTGAATTAGTACCTATAATTTAGAAATGTAAGAATACTTTTTTAAGCCGTAGTTCTACCAATAATTAGATATTGCTATTTCAAGTTCAAATAAGCTTTTATGTATGCATACAGGGTGTAAAAAGACTGCTACCGAAAACTGAGGGATTGCAATCAGACCATGATTCTGAACATATTTATCGAAAAAAAACTCAAAAAAAATTTTGACTTAGCTACGTCATTTTATTTTATTTTCTAGTTTTTTGCTACTAGTACAACATAATCAGACCATACCTACCTAATCATTTCATTTATAAAAGAAACAAACAATTAAAACTCAAAATCCAGCAATCTACGTATAAAAACGCGCACAGTACATACGCAAACAGTGATCTTCAAACGCTGTTTTCTCCGGATATAATGATTTTTTCGGAAAATCCTTTTGGGTTTGGTGGTGTTTTGGGACGCTGTACCTACCCCTTTCGGCTTCGGTAGACGTCTTTTTACACCCTGTATATTATGTATTTATGTGCAATGATTTTATTGTTTATTTAAAGTGTACCTAATAATAATTTGAAAGTACTGTAAGTGACCTGATTCCTTGATGTCTTTTTAAATTGTTTATTAGCTAATAAGATAATTATGCAATAAGACGCGTGACGCAGCAAGTGCTGCGCCACAACGGGTAAGGCGCCACTGAAAACCAGCGCTCCAGCACTCTCGAGCTGTTCGAGCAAATGCTGAGGGGTAGCCGTATTTTCACCCACATTAAATTGTGTAGATTTAAGTACCTATTTTGTAACTGTGTATATGTGGAGAAAATAAAACTTTATTCTATTCTATTCTATTCTTATGTATATATGTATGTATGTATAATACTTACTAGTTTATTATTATGACAGATGCAAGAGCTACAAACTGAGTTGTGTTTGCTTGTAGGTAATGATAAAAGATGGATTCTGAATGTAACTTCGGACAATGAGCATGAGTTCACCGAGTGAAACATGTAGATGGCGCTACCGGTGCTATAACCGATAAAATATGTGCTTATCAAAAATTTCGATTGTGACGACACGGATTCTGTGGCCGAATGGTAAGGCACTCCGGCTTTAGGAGGATCGTCTGATCGTTGCGGGTTCGAATCCCGCATTCGACGACCTCTGTGGCGCAGTGGGAGAAAGTCCGCCTGCGATGCAGAAGGTTGCGGGTTCGATCCCCGCCACGGGACAAATGTTTGTATGACCTACAGATATTTGTCTCGGGTCTGGGTGTTTCTATGTATAATATGTATGTATTTACAAAAAAAAAAAAGTATATAAGTAGTTTATCAGTCATCTAGTACCCATAACACAAGCTCTGCTTACTTTGGGGCTAGATGATGCTGTGTGGAAAGTCCAGCGTTATTTATTTATTTATTATTTATCCCGTCGGAATCGAATTTTTTTATAAGACTTTTCATTGCTCAATGAAATACCTAAGTAAGTGTGGTTAAACATTATAAAAAATACAAATTATATGATAAAAGATCTCAAACACGCACTTGTCCACAAGTCAACATTAGTCCCGTAATTCGCCGCCTCCGCACTTATGAATATATTACTGGCCTCAGCCACAAAGAATACTTTTTAATAACGTCCCCAGAGCCGAGACGATCGGCTTTGTAAGAATAAACAATCATCCGAGCGAATAGAGTCCTGATTGACGTGCTTCGTACCCTCTCATCGACTTTGATTATTACACAGTTGTAGGGGCATAGCTGGGACAGTGGAATGAAAATAAGGTAATTTTGCGATGAGTTCCCAATAAATATACAAAAGTGACGAAGAGGTACAATAGCAACAACAGCTTTGTGTGGAAACTGAGATTCATTGATAAAGAGATTGTTCATAAGGGTGAATTAAAAGCACCCAGGAGAATTAGGTGAATAAAGTTTTATTTAAAGTAACTTTAATGCACTCAGGTGAATTAAGTTTACGTTGCCTTACAAACTAAGCATCAGAATTAGGTCCAAACCACGCAACTATACAGGGTATAAAAAGACTACTATCGAAAACTGAGGGGTTGCAATCAGACCATGATTCTAAACATATTTATGTAGCGAGAAAAAAGTGCAAAAAAAAATAGACTTAGCTTCGTCATTTTATGCTATTTTCGGTTATTTACTACTAGGACAACATAATAAGACCATACCTACCTGATAATTTACTTAAGCCAAGCTCCAGCAGCTGGTACAAAAGGCTGGTCAATGTGAAATTTCTGAAGAAAACAATGTCCTAGCTGTTTCACAATCTGTGGCATTGGCCTCCTCAATAATAACGAGTTTCTGTTCTCTAATGAAACAATGATTAGCAGAACTCAAAATGTTTGACGGAGCACTTTTGAGAGCACTTGCTTGAATTATGAAATAATAGAAATTCAAGGATTTTGTGATAAAGATTTTGAAATTTTGGTAAAATGGAAAGACGAAGAATTTAGTGGTATTTGTCCTAGCAAAGTTATAATCAGAACCAGTGTGGTGAAGTTGTTTAAGCATGCCGTGATGAAGCAAGAGTTCTATGAAAATATTAAGGTAACTAACCGACATTTTATACTTAGCTATTTCAAAAGGGATTCGAAAGATGGTAAATTAGTTACTGAAAATGGGTATTACCGTCTGCCACCGCGTGGGGACATTTTGTGGGGGCAGACGGTAATAATTCGTTTTGTGAAACTTAAAAACCATCTTGTTGAAGTAACCAAGGACGAAGAATTAACGAAGGACCAAAAACATCGTTTAACGCTTGAATTATTAAAAGAGGTTCATTATTCTATCAACACAAGCCTATCGTCAAAGACAAAGTAATCCTTTAATGGCCATAGATTTATTTCGAAAATATTTCACATTAAAATTTGGAAAATATTTTGTCAAGCCCTTTTGAATAAATGCTTTTTGACTTTGACTTGGACGTGCCAACGGGACCATAAAACTCTATCTGACCATCCGTCAGCCACTGGGTAGAAAGCTAAGCAGCTGTTTATATATCCCTACTAGCTGCTCTCCCGCGGTGTGACTCGCGGTCCCTCGGTATTTTTTCATTTATTCAGGATAAAAAGTAGCCTACGTCCTTCCCTGGGATACAACCTTTAACTATGCCAAATTTCAGCTTAATCTGTTCAGCGGTTTGGGCGTGAAAGCGTAACAAACAGACAGACAGATAGACAGACAGACAGAGTTACTTTCACATTTATAATATTAGTATGGATATGGATAGTATGGATGGATATGAGAAAAAGGTATTATTGGAAGTACAGTCAGCAACTAAAGTCGATTAACAGCGAGTCTTTTTAAAACGCCAATCCTTATGGATTACTAAGAAAAAAAACATTATTTTGGATTGAGCCCTAATCTTCAGAATTTGTCAAATTTTGGTCATGATGTTACGGAATTTGAAAATATTCTGATTTATGAAACATCAAATGTTAATCGACTTTCATATCTGACTGTACCTAGGTGTCTACAGAGAAATATTTTATTGAAACCATGGCTTAAAATAGAATTCCCACCTGACACCAATTTGTCCCCACAAAAGTCTCCATAAAAAAGATTTAAAAGCTGTTCCGGGGTGTCCTTTCATGGCGTGAAGGATGTCAGAGTATCCACGCCTACACACTAAGCTATCACCAAACCGACGCGAATATGTTACCTATATAAATAAAATGTACAACCTACAAGGCGCGATATTTCCTTTAGAAAGTTTCAAGAATGGATGAAAAGAACACTCGCTATATCATATATATATGTAAATTTTCAATAGCGAGCACGTCGATTTGAAAGTAGCTTTATTTAGATATCTGTGGGTATGCATAAGCACATCCCACTTACCGTCTAAACACATGGATACACACACGGATAGAAGAAAATGTCATGTGTAAACTACATTTTATTCAAATTTTTTATTCTGATATTTTATTACTGCAGATAAGCGCGTTTACACACTATCCGATCCGATATCGGTATCGGACTCCGATATAATATCAGGGGCAAGTGAAATGTATGAAATATGTACCTGTCTTTCACATTATCCGACCCGTTATCGGATATCGGAGCTATCAATTTCATACATTTTACTTGCCCCGCCATCGTATCGGCGTCCGATACCGATATCGGATAGGATAATGTGAAACCGCTCTAACTGTTATTTACCTAATTAACATAATAACTTACCCTGTTGTATCATGTATTGATGAAAGCAACCACTTGTTTTTGGGGAAGCAACCACACGAGTGATATTCATATTATTAATATTAATCTAATGTTTTTTAGAACACTTCTGCACGTTATCATGGCCTTAATATTTTTTTACCATTCAGCTACCTGAATGAACTGTCTGAATGGTAAGTAAGTAAGTAAGTTCGTATGAGTCAGTGGCCAACTCTGGTGACGGAGTTTTTAGGCCGCCTTAAGGCCTCCGTCATGGCTTAACGACTTAAATAGCCGGGACCGACAATTAAACGTGCCCTCCGAAGCACGACGAATGGTAAAAGTTAACGTTTTTATATTCTTAACTAATTTAGTATAAACATGTTGCATATTCTTTTCGCCTCTGTGTAGCCAAGGTAAGCACTCAACGAGTTTTCTGTCACGTGCTTTTGTACAAGCCCACTTTCGCACCCTGTACTATATACAAATACATCTGGTATCTCCTATCTTTGCCTTTGAAATGTGGCCTTTTGTTATGGAGTTAGGTTTTCTAAAAGTAGCCGTGTTGGTCGAATGAGGTTGTACCTCGACTTTCAATCCGAAGGTCGAGGGTTCAAATCCCAGCCGTGCATTGGAACACGAGCTCGTAACTGTGAAGGAAACCCGCAGCTTTGTCAGCTCCATACGTATCGACGTCGTCTTTCCTGTGGACCAGGTTGATTAAGCTGAGAGGATGGTTTAGGTGCGGGGCAAGCCTATTCCATCTCAAACAATGTCCCAGGCACTACAGCGTCCCGTTAAGTGTAGGCATAGGTTGCCTCCTGACGCTGTATGAATCATCCAATATAGATGTAAAGGCCTAAGTTAAGGTTTTCTAGGAACTCAAATAAATAGGTAACACGTACCTACTGTGGCTTGCTTCTAACCGGTGTGTTCGACAAATGCTCGTTAATCTTTCTTAAGCTTTCGCGATCATTATTCATAATTACGTATTATTGAAACGGGATTCGATAAACCTTATTTAAGTAATATTTTCAAAAAATTATAAATAGGTACATTTTGAATGGCAAACAATATAAGTGAATATAGAAGCCAGAAATTACTCGACTTGATCTTCAAAATTAATAGGCAAATAATAATATCAGTCCTTATCGCCAAGGTAGGTAATCTGTAGCAAAATTCCCTCTGTCACTCTTCATCATACACTTTCACATACAGTCGCTTTTACACAAATACGTCTATTCTTAGGCCAACCACTACCAATGTATAGGTATATCTTTCATTGTTCTAGATACTTCTAAATAATCTTGAAATTGGAATAATGTCGAATTGTATTCATTTAGCTGTTGTTTCCAGAGACGGTGGTAATTCAAATACCTCCCCCTAATATTAAGGATAATGTAGACGTCGGGATTCCCTAAATTTCCCAGGATATTTATAATTTACACAATAAATGCAGATGTATAGATCAAATACAAACATCGAGGAAGATTCCCAACAGAATGAAACCCTCACATAATTTCCGAATATATAAAAAGCTGGGGTATTTCCCGAACACTTTTCGAAGCTTCAAAGATTAAATATCAAAGAGTCCCATGGGGTATGTTTGACCTCGGTATAAGAGCTTGTTAAGTAGGTAAGTACTCTTGACTTCCGGGCTAATTTGCACGGCAAGTTTTATTTAATTTCTGAAACATGCATTCAAATGTGTACGGATTTCGAAATCTTAAAAAAAACAACTGGGATCGTGTCTGTTTTGTGCTGTGCTATTTTTTAGGCACCAACAATGAAAAATATAACACTACAGTACGCACAACCAATCTTTAGCTCATACGTATGATTATATTCCAATTTCAAACACCGCGTATTATACTTAATTCTACCTCTTTGCCATACTTCTGTTCGTATGCACGTTGGGGGATCTCAATCAAACATTATTGACTAAGTACAGTGTGATACATGCAATTGAAACGACAATTGCAGTTGAATCGCAGTAACGTGCATATTGGTTGGTTAGATTGAAGCGGATTGACGCGCAATTTGAGTTGATTTCTTTATCCGGCCACACCGTCGAGAACGTGAGCGTGCAGGGGTGAATCTCGATGAGTACGGTGCGGCCACTTGAGTAGCGGGTATTTACGTGAAAAACTCTTTTCCCGTGCCTACTACATCCTTATATGATCAAAACATTATTTTGTAAGTTAAGTAGATGCCGCAACAGCAACAGCTACGAAGTTTACACTTGCAAGCTTCTGTGCTGCGGACAGGCCGGCTCGCGGATGTTTTCTTGCAGATAAAAACGTGGCTATATGAATATTTGAAGATAAATAAAACAAACTATTAATGAACTATTAGTGAAGATAAATAAACAAAAAATATAACGTGTTAATATAACCAAAACGAAACAGTAAAAACAAGCATTAAATTGGACCAATAGAAACGCAGAAACGATAGCCCCAAAAAGTCAAACAAGGATTCAAACCAATAAACTTCTAAAAATATAGCAAAAGGCTTATTCCGTGACCACAAACCGAATCTCTTTTCTACGTTTACATTCCCGTTTCCGCGCCCCGGGTACAGACGACCTTTTTATAAGAGGCGAAGGGAACGCGGTCGCCCAAATCCTTCAAAGGGACAAGCATTAATAGTAAAACTTTCCAGTACTTAGTTCATTCCTATGAATCCCTTTGTGTCTCAGGAATATTTCTGTTTTAGAAAACTAAGGTTATTTAGTTTACCGAATTTCTTATTGATTTCTACTCCAGTCATTATTAGTAATCACGCAAAGCAGTTACGTGGTAACCTAAATAGCTTCCAGTGGACTTAGTAGGTCAAAACTTGCGCGATGAAAAGAGCATGTTTCGAATATAGAAGTCCACGATCAAATCTTACATCATAGGTACACTTAGAGCATCTAAAATCGTATATCAAAACTTTGTTCTATATTTAAAAATAATTCGTTGAAGCCTTCTGGTTCTTCATGTTATTTATTTTGGAGGAACAGAAGTAATATCACCTCTAGCTTTTAAAACAGTGATCCAAACGATTCAACTGACTATCTTAGGTTTGCCTAACTGGCACACTTAATCGGCCGACAGTTGTGGTCGGATAGTTCTCTAAAGACTAATTGCGCTTAGAAACATCGGTTGCGAGATCTAGGATTCAAATCGCGGCGGTTGGTAGCGCGCTAGCGCCATCTAGCAGTACAGCACAGAAGTAGTTAAGGTCGTTGTAATTGGCTAACTCTATATGATGCCCTTGTAGTTCAGGCGATGGTAGATAGATGTCGCCACAACTTTGACTTCACCGAATTGTTATTCTTCTAAATATAGAAACGTTGTCCACAGAATTCAAAAGCGAATCAGTAGAAAATGGCAGCACGTCCACCGGCAGTTCTCAAGAAGATGAAGAGCCCAAAGAGACCTGGATGCGAGCACCATCAGGTGGCGTCGCGGTCAGGAGTGGAGAAGATGCTCTACTGACGTGTGTGGTGCTCGGAGCCAGAGGCAAGCCAGTGCTCTGGAGGCGGGCTATGGACTTGAAGCTGCTTACTGCCGGCGGGGTCAGGGTCACCAGAGACGAGAGAGTCCACATCCTTCATGATGACTGTAAGTTTATTGAATATCAGAACTGGTGGTACTAAAATTCTGTTGAGATTTTTTAAGAATTATGTGAATTTTTTGGTCATACTCGTATCTATGAAATATTCTTTATGAAATAACACAATTGACTGTTGTAATAAGTACATAATAAGATGTTTGTTTTTGATGCAGCCGCTTTGCACTTTGAGTTTTTGGCTCTTTCTTTTAATTAAAAGCACTATGTTTTAAGTAGAAATTCCTTTATCTTTGGTAGAAAAAGAGAAGTCTTGATTTCAACTCTTTTTTAGCCGAGGAGCCCCTCCAAGGCCCTGGTATCAAGAAAGGCGGAGACGTGTGGGCTCTCGTCATCAAGTCAGTGAAAGCGTCTGACGCTGGTCTCTACATGTGCGAGCTGAACACAGAACCTCCAGTCAGGAGTTTCCATAGACTCACTGGTGAGTACACATAATTTATCATCATTTAGCGTCAATAGTAACTACTTAATGTACTTTCTGTTTAGTTTCTACCGCAATCAAATAGAATTTTATGAGAACGAAAACTTCGAATTCTAAAAATTAAGCGTAGGTTAAATAAAAACCAGAAGTAACATTCGAATTTCTTCCAGTGATATCAAGAAGCCTGATACCTCCAGAAAACGTGAACACAACAGACAGCTACTCAGCCAACGTCCCAACGCTGTCCACAACAGCGCTGGCACACAACTACACGGACTGCTGTATCGCAGCCAACGTCAGCAAGACCTGTCTTGGCTTCTGCAGCATACAGACTATTCTAGAAGGCACGGGGCAAGACCCCGAGACCTGTCAACCAGATTTCCCTGCTATTGTCAAGTAAGTGCTATACTGTTCTTAACAAAATGTGCTCTACCTCTAGAGTGCAATTAATTCTTAAGGATAATGAATTATTCTTCCATCAGATGTATGGCAGACGGTCGTAACCACGTACCCTGCTGCGTTCAAGAGAGAGTCCCAGACATCTGCCAAGATGTCTGCAGAGGAGAGTTCACACCAGTCACAGATAACATTAAGACGCACTATTCTTGTGCCTCTTATATGGAAAAGACTTTGGCCTGCATCGTGGAAGGAATTGGTAAGGCATCCTCATCTCTTTCTGAATTACAAGTGTCCTTTCCTTTATCACGTTCTGCTGCAAGATAAAAACTCCATTGTCCTAGGTCGATCGTTGTCCTGAATAGACCTTAATAATTAAAATTAACAAATCACACGAACGAACCAATGCTTATTTTTCTAGAACTACTCCCAAGTCCACCAGAAGACGTGGAAGTAGAGCCACTGAACGAGAAACAGCTCAATGTATCTTGGAGTCCGCCCATCGAAAACACAGACTCAGTGATACAGTACCTAGTCAACGTCACTACTCTTCGATCGTTCGATGCGCATCTTATAGACCCATCTGAGAGCTCGATAAAACCCAACGAGACTGTAAGAGTATCGACTTCACAGACATTCAGGGTTTTGTATAACAAGACCTTCCTGGTTATAAATGATCTCCTGCCGTTTACGATGTATGAGATTACAGTGACGTCATTCAACATCCATGGATCAAGTTTACCCAGCTATGCTATCAGGTAATTTGCAACAATTTAACTTCTTTTCTTTGATCTTGTTCCTTTCGTCCGTGTGTGTTCGTCGTCTTCAACTCCAAACCTTTTTAGGTCCCTAACACTGACACCTGGTAAAATGAAGCCGAAAGATGTAGCAGCGGCTCCAAAGCTACCTGACGTCAGAACTTGCTGTACCAACGCAGGAGTCACCCATTACGGCTGCGTCGAGAAGCTCTGTGACCCCACGAAGACCTTCGAGATTGTAGTAAGTTTAGTGTTATGTGTGCTCCATCATTAACTGCGTGAAAACTGCCATCAAAATGTATTAAATAACCATTTTCACTATGTTCACTAGTCCATTACCATTTTGGAAAGCTCTCATTAGATATTAGTTTGTTCGAACATAAAGCTTATTCACAGCTAGATTAATCTGCTCATATCAATACATTTGTAGACTACAATCAATATTTGAAACCTTTGTGTTCGGTTTTAAGAGGATTTTGCCAGCATTAACTAAATGTGCATTGTAAGTAGTTGTTCCATTGTATCACTCAAGCATTTTCATAAATCAGCGACTTACTCAGCATCAACTAAATCAATGTGCATTTTTCGTTCCATATGCCACCTGAGCATTTTTTCATCAACAAATCGCATCCCACTCGTACAGTGCAACTCCATTACTTCAGATCAGATCACCCCATTTGTGACTAACGCACAATCACCCCAAAGGGTCTCCTTTAACAATTCAGTTGCAGGTGACAGATTTGATGATCTGCGCCCCGTGGGCTGGTGTAACCTTCGGATGTTTGGCTAATGGGATGGATCACACGCCGTGCTGTCGCTCTCGAGGCCTGCCCGACTCCTGTCTTCCGTTGTGTAGTGGAAACATCACTAACTTGGACTTTAATCATTTCAAGTAAGTTAACTTACACACTAACTTACACATTCAACTACACTTCCCAAGCCATTGCACAAGTCACTCCCATGTATGTTGAAGATAAAAGAATTATACAAATAGCTTGAAAAGTTGTAAGATTCATAATGTAGGGGAAATGAGTAAAATTCAATGTGGGTGTATGAAAGGAGTACTGGGATAACGATGATGATAAAGGAAAATTTAAGAGGAAAACATGATCATTGTGTTGTTTTTGAACTATCATCCCATCAGTTATAAAGTTGCTAAGCCATGTCTAAGGTGCTATCTGGCACACTATCCCCTTATTTACTTTTCCGTAATTTTTCCTAATTATTGAAGTCGGTTTTCTTTATAGTTATTAAAACGTATTTCAATGTAATTTCACCAGATGTCTCCGCTACATGAATTCATACACCAACTGCCTGTTGCAAGGCTACGGGGTTCTCCCCGGGGCTCCATCGCGTCTCTACCTCACGAACATCGACACCGACTACGCCGTCGTGCACTGGTCTCCTCCAGCCACTCTCCCCGACACCGTGCAGTACTATAACCTGCATTACAAGACGCTGCAGGCTGGGGATGAGTACAGGGCTTTGGAGAAGGTAAAAACAACGTGCTATTACATAAACTATCGCGAAAACCTTGCATGAATACCTATTGAAATTATTTACAGCGCTTAATCGCGTATGTATCTCGCTATATATTTTATTTGTTCTCTTCCTCAACGTTAAAATGATGCGTGAACCTTTAATTAAGTTAGAAAGAATATAGAAATAATATAGTGTGTGAGCCTATTTATATGGGAAAAACGTGATGGCGAGGTTATACTATGTAACTTTTGATGTTTGAATTACAAAAGACCCCTTTGAACGAGGTAACTCGTGTTTTGACCAAATATTCATAAATCTCGTAAAGCATGTCCGTGAATTATTGGCTGAATATATTGCAGAAATAACACTAGCGAATTACCTTACGCATGAGTGAGAATATGCAAAACGACTCAACATCACGGCGCTGGATAAATTCCATTGTACGAACGTAATCCCACTTTACATACTCAAATTGGGACATGGAACATTGCCCAAACTATTTCATTAAGCAACAGCTAAACAGACATGACAACAAGCTGGAGTTATCCTTATCAATATTATCCATCACTAGTAACTTAAGCCTTAACAGGTTCACAATGATGATGATGCTATCACCAGTCTATACTGAGGACGAAAAGCAAGAGCCGTTTAAAGCACATAGAAATGCAGCTGAAGGGACATTCCCACTTAGAAACTAAGACTGTGAACCTGTTTACATCTTTATTTGGATGACTAAATAAGGCAAGGCAGAGGGTCTTTGTCCCGTGATCATGATATCAGATTTAAATCTGATAACATTTAGTTTTTTCTCTGATGGCGTGATCAATTTATTGTCAAGAGAAGCCTTATAAAGCAACAAGTAAGTACACTCAGGAAGTTGCATGTTCCTGGCAGTTTGCCATGCGGAAACATTACAAAACAGTTTGGTAAATATAATTAAATTGTGATAAAACCAAATCTTTAGGAAGTAGCTACACTATACTACGTTTAGTAGGAACTTGGTTTGTTTGTGTTATATTATTACAATCTTCTCGCTAACTTCTATCAAAAACTACAATAATTAGAAAGAAGTTTGTCAAGCTAGCTGCGCCTATGTGTGTCTGTTTGTTGCTCTTACTGTAAGGGCTAAAAGTTTAGGATTAAAAGTTGTGGAGGTAGCTTATCCCCTAGCCAAAATGTGTTTAACAATATTGACAAAATGTTATATCGGAAAAGTATTCCTGAACCGCGTGTAAGACCTAGCTGCATAACTATGTTGACTGTATTTTTTAGTGTACCAAAAACATTCTTAAATAATACAACTCTATTGTCACAGGTTCATTCGCCCTACATCCTGGAGGATCTGGAATCTAACACAGACTACGAAATATTTGTGGAAGCTGTTAACGAGCATGGCGTAGGAGATCCGTCTCCCAGGCTCATCTTCAGGACGCAGAGTCAAGTAAGACTAAGTCACTGATACGTTCACGCTGTAGTTTAGATGACTAAAGCTCAACTTATGATAGAGGTTACTGGTAATTTTACCCAGGTGACAGAAGAAGAAGAAGAGACGTCCAACTACTACAACGTGACAGCTTGCTGCGAGAGAGTGCAGCTGGCTGGCGTGTGCATGCCGCTCTGCTCCTATGATGCCAAGATGTCGGATCTGAGGATGTTGGCCCCGCTTTGCGCGCAGGAGTTCCATAAGCTACTGCGTTGTGGTGCTGGAGGTAAGCACTTCCATTCCAAAGGAGTAAGATAAGGTATGACGATGACCTCGATGGAGTGGTGGGCGATATCTCAGCTAAGACGCAAGAGGCGCAAGTTAACATGAAATGGGGAAGATCTGTATTAAGTTAAAATGTTATTGAGGCCCGTCATTGTGCTGTTAAACCAGTTTTTATTATGAGGCCATCGCAGGATCTCAGCTTGGGATGAACTACTAGACTCGTCAAACCATAGTCAAAGTGTATCAGTTCAAATAACTGGAAATAAGCTTCCTCAAACGTTATGCCTTATCTTCTATTGTAAAGGTATCCTCCCCAGGTCGTAACCACGAGGCATGTTGCATGCGGCGCGGCGTGCCGGCCAGCTGCCGCGGCGTGTGCGCGGGCGCATTCTCCGGCGGCGTCAACACTTGCGTGCCATACATCGGCAATATCGTGCAGTGCTTTGAAGAAGGTCAGACCGCTTAGATATTCCTGTTGTCATTTTTTAGCCTTCATTGTGGATGGACAAAGGCCGCCCTTCGAGTTTTCTAGGATTATCGGTCTAACGCCATAGCCTGCTATTGAAAGTAGCTGTAGGCCTCCAGCTAATGAAGCAATTGCTTGCGTGATCTACTGTCTCTCCATATCATGACTCGGTGGTCGTTTTGGTTCACGATTCATCCGGCAAGTGGCAGACCATTCAATTTCACAAACATTTTTTTATTTTCCAATGTTTTGTTCTCCAGGTACCGGCATTCTCCCCGGACCACCACGTGAGCTCCACGCTGTGGTGACAGCTGACAAGGTCTTCCTCGAGTGGTCGGCCCCTACGGACGGAGCCAACGCCACCTCCTACGTGGTACACTGGCAGAAACTTGACAACAACACGCTGCCGTATAGCTATAACCATATGCAGGCCAGCTACAACGTAAGTTTATTTTATTTAAACCTAAAACTTTCTAGGTACGGTCTTCAGCTTTCTCTTTTCTTGAAGAGTTGTCTTCTCAACAAAATGAAGATGTATCCCAAACGTGCACTCATGTGGAATTTGAACCCTTCCTTCCGATCCTCCGTGGCAACGCTCGGGCAACTGAGCTACTGAAAACCGAACTAACAATGATACAGCATTCTGACTGTAATCCAAAAGCAACACAATTACTAAGAGATATAATATTTAATTTTCAGCCTTTTTCAAAATACAGCAACTCTTTCCATTAGCAAATGCAGCGTTGTCACTATATGTATTTATTTCTAGCATATTTGTAGATATCAAAACTCACAAGGTATATTTTTTAACAGCAAGTGAACGTGACCGACACAACAGCGCACATCGAGCAGCTAGAAGCAAACAGCACTTACCACGTGTTCGTGGTAGCGGTCAATGAACACGGCGAGTCTCTGCCTTCCAGCATGCTGCTCTTCAATGTCACTGGCATGGGTGAGTTGGTTTATAAAATAAACAGGATCACGACTTTACCACAAGGGATCTTTTCCTTCTTCTTGTCATGTCACTATAGTGTCGAACAAGTGCGGTGGAAGGATTATAAGGACGCCTCAAAGACGCACCTTTTGAGCACTTGACTCGTACGGAGAACATTCATTGAATGTATATAAACGTTACTTTCTAAAGGCCAGATAAAATAAATAAATAACGCTGGATTTTTCACACAGCATCATCTAGCCCCAAAGTAAGCAGAGCTTGTGTTATGGGTACTAGATGACTGATAAACTACTAACATACTTTGTAAAAACATACGTATCAGATTAGCTTATGCCCATAATTTGCAAAAGTTAGCATCCCATAGGTTCCATATCCTACACATATTCGCCTCACACTTGTTATGCTATAAGTACGACTTTTATTCATACATTTATGCCTAATCCATCGCATTTAATTTGACTACGATAACTGAGTTTTGTAAATAAACTACTTCTTTAGACTTTTTGTAACACAAAATAAACGATATCCGTTTAACTGTTATCACGTTTAATTTTGAAAGCATTGTCTCATATCAAACTGTCTGAAGTTCGAACAACTTATATAATAATATATAATAGCATAATATGTAAATGTGAAACCGAACTGTGACGTGAAGTTTGGGATAGGCTCAAACACGCGTGAAACAGCTGCTTTTTCTCCAGTTTTGTTAGAATTTATAGAAGTTTTCTTTGTATTTGAAATGGTTTTGGAAAAGCTCAGGTTTATATCAGAGATTTGATATGAAGGACACTTTTAGCAGGAGCCGACGAAATATTATAAAGTATTAAGTTTTAAGATGTGTTTCATAAAATGATAGGAGTACCTAAACATTTATGTCATAAATGCATTACGTTTAATTGAAATATGTTGATACATATTTCAATTAAATGTAATGCATTTACAAAGAATTGATTTTGTAATATGTTGTAAAGTTCGTATAATTTAGTAGACAACTCTGGCAACGTAGTTATTAGACCATCTAAAGCCTAGAGAAGCCTAATACCCTATATAAGCCGAAGCCTATAGAATAGAATGGAACTTTTATCTTTATATATTTTCTCTGGGCCTTACTAATAAAATTTGACATAAAGTTATGTCGTGCATAAACTAAAAAAATGTATGGTTATTCATAGGTTATGCATGACAGAACTTTATGTCAAGTTTATTAGTAAGGGCCTCTATGTTTTACAATAAATGACATTAAGCAATGACCGACAGTTTAACTTGCCCTCTAAAGCAGAGAAACGCTTATCTAAGCGGTCACTCACAGTGTCGACTGTTCGTTGCTTCACTTTGACAATCAAAAACTAAGCAACCTTACGGAACGAGAGCTCTCATTATAATAGTAATGTATTTAACAGAAGAAAAGGAGGTATCTGGTATCCCATCGCCGCCGCACTCGCTATCAGTATCGTCGCACTCTGCCACCTGGCTCACACTGTCCTGGCAGCCGCCGCAGTTCTCGCAGCCAGATGAGAAGATCTCTTACACGTAAGTTTGTTTTTTTAATTTTGGTGCATTGTACACATGAGAAGGACATAGTACAGAAATTACAAAAAAAAACAAAGTGCCAAAATTCAGCTCAATCGGCCAAAGATTTGATCCGCACATAATAGAAACATAAACTGTAACCCTGTTATACTAACATATTTTTATTTAACTTGGAATGTTTTTTTGCTAGTCCGAGTTACATTTTTCAAGCTGAATTGTCCATGAGCTGATATTTGGCCTTAAGTATTATTATTGTAATTTCTGTAACATTCTCCATATTTACAAAGTCTTAACTTTCACTCGCATACTTATACATTCACACACTCGCTTATACTGACCTACACTCCCCCAAATCACTTGAAACCTTCCATTGAACTGCGATACAATACCCTAATTCATAGTTGCTGAATACCCCTTTTGTCTTTGTATAAATGTAAAATTTGAAAATGCACAATCACATCTTTTGATATATCGAACAGTGTAATAGCTGTGGTAACTTATTAGATATCCAATGTTGGTCACCACGACACAGGGTATCCTAGTGTGGCGACCAAAGTTAACATAAATTATTAGATACCTAAGCCTAGATTACTTTACTTTAAGATATCTATGTATGTTTCTTTACTTGTATCTGCTGTTGGAAACAAATAAATAAATAAATAAAACTTACCACAATCACCAACAGCATGTTCTTCAAATCGCCAACCGCACTGAGCCAGGGCAATGTGACGAACATCACCACAACAGTGCCTGGCCACACGCTGGAACGTCTGACGCCTAACACGCAGTATGTTGTGTGGGTGAAGGCACATGCGGCCGCTGGAGACTCCCAGCCCTCGGAGACACTGCTGGCCTGGACTGACCCCGCTTATCCGGCATACGTTGAGGTAAGCGGTACACGATCTAAAGATATACTTGACACTCAATGTTAACACCGTGTGTGTGTACGCCGCGACACTCAGTTGCACGATGTACCTAGTGGCAGTCGCTGTAGGTCAAAGTGTCGACATTTATGTCGAGAGTAGCGTCGTCGTTAAAGCTTATAAACTTACTTGCTGCGTGTCGTGTATATTGAAATAAAACAACATTTGAAGAGATGTCATACAGTATCATCAAGCTCCAAAACTAAGCAAAACTTGTATGATGGTAGCCAGCTGAAAAAATAAATATATTTTTAGAATAAAATAAAAAGTAAAAGTGGAGGTTTTAAATTATGTAGAGAGGCATCGATTATTCAAAAACTTTACAAGAATCAAATTAATAAAAAGCAAATATTTAGCTAACACAATATTTTTCCTTTATAATTTCACCAGTTTCTTAAAAGGAATATTTGAAATTGCGTTCATAATCAAAAACAATGATCAGCAGAAAATTTGACTTCAACCTTTCGTTTCATCAATTTCGAATCAAGTAACAACAGAATATTACAAGCGGCAAGATTTCAGTCTTACGAGGAGTTTGCGTTATCTCCCCTTCCATCAAAAAATGCAAATGGCTCTTTTGAAGCGCAATAAAATGGACTGAAAGGGGATGGCACGGTAACGAAGTGTTAGAGAGCATTTTATTTTTCCGATAAATGGTTTTCTAAACCAGGATTACTCTAGGAGAATGCCTAATAAGGCTTTGCTGCTTCTCAAATACGCAAAAGCTTTACAAAAACATGTTAAACAACTTTTTGCTCTCGGATTTAAGTCTGCGATTGGTGTTAAGAGCGGTGTTGGTCCAGCGGGATTTTAAAATTTAGTTTAAGAGTCAAATTAATAACAAACAAAATTAATTTATTTAGAGAATAAAACCAAATTGAAATACAAAGTGAAAAAAAAACTAGTTAATAAAGTTTCCGATAAAAAACTCCAAAATTAAAAAGCTTCTACCGTTTAATACCAAACTCGGTGATTTTAATTGGTAACTAGAAAAAAAATCCGTCACTCCAAAATGTAAACGTTGCCAAATCGAGCTTGAAATGTGTCCAGCAAACTACGTCGTAAATAAGGTTTCAAAACAGAACGAAATGCTTTAAGAAAAGGGTGATAGTGCCCCGCTTCTTTCGGCTTGTCTTGGCGGGAGGGACACTCTCCCAGATAGAAAAAATAATGTTCATTAAAATCCTGATTTTAATAAACTCCACGAACATCACAAATAGAAAAGTAAAATGAAACTTGTGAATAAACTGCAAAATTATCTGTATATATAAAAATGAATCCCTATATCCCTTGGTCACGCCATCACGCGTGAACGGCTGGACCGATTTCACTATTTTTTTTTTGTTGTGTTTGTTATTGTCAGGAGAAGGTTCTTATGACAGATAAATGGTATACAGGTGGTCCAGTTTATATGGAAAATTTTATTCCTTGCTCCGATTCACTCTAAACTCGGTATAAATTGAAAAACTCCCCTTAGGGGTTGTGCAAGGCAGTTCCAAAGATCGTTGACGAAACAATGCCCAGACGAAGGCGCGCGCGGGTCAGCTAGTAAATAATGAAAACTTTCGTTTGATAAAAACTCCGTAGCTCTATTTAGTAACTAAGAAAAACTTTCAGCACTTCAAAATGTAAGCTGCTCCGCGGACACTCGACAAAACTCCCTATAAACGTAGCAGTATGAGTACCTACATGCACATTAATTTAATAACTGGTGTAAATAACAATCTATTCGGAAATTCTCGATTGTGAACTCAAAAGGGGCGGGGTCGCGATTGGTGCGGGGTGAGGAAGTGTACGTTCTATATTCGTAGTATTAAATATTCTCTGTCGGTGCCAAGTTTGGCGTGAAATGTGTCCGGCAAACTGCGCCGTTCCGGGACGCTGTCGCCTGAACTTGATTGATAAGTTTTTTACGTTTTTTTCAACACGAACAGTTTCACTACAGATTGGGTCGAGCTACACACAAAGCTCAGCTATTGAAAATTAAAAGAGTCAAATTGATAACGATAATATTTTTTACTTATGAATATCTAAAGATTTTAAAATGCATCTCAAAAATTGCACCCATGCGGGATTTGAACCCACGACCTTACCGATCCGTGGTAATGCTCTATACTGAGCTAATGGGTAACTGACGCAATGGTTGAATCGTCGGTTGCCCATTAGCTCAGTTGGTCTAGAGCGGTAACGTCGAGGATTCAAATCCCGCATGGGTGCAATTGATGGGATGCATTTTAAAATCCTTAGAGTCAAATTGAGTAGGCTTCATCATATCGAAGCAAAGTAATTGATGAGTATTCACTAACATTAGGGTATAGTGCACGAAAGGAGCCTCCTTGAGGCACTCTTTAAATCCTTTCACCACACTGTTTCGAAAGAGTTAGTGAATAAATAAAGAGGACTGAATTGCTTGACTAATTAATGTATGTAATATTTGATGATTCGCTGGAACGGTGATTCGCTTAAATACTATTTATTTCAACAGCCGCCAACAGTGAATCCAGTAAACCTGGTGGTGGAAGGCTCCAGCATGACCATCCTCTGCATCGCCATGGGCACGCCCACGCCCACCATCTCGCTCTACATATCAGGTAAGTGGCATACTGTGTAACCGTTTCACGCCTAAACCGCTGAACAAATTTCAATGAAATTTACGGATACAGCCACGGATAGAGATGGCAACCCGGGGATGGACATAGGCTACTTTTTTATGAGGGTGAAATAAGTCATTAAAGCTTATATGGGGAATCGAGCTAACAGCATTCAATGCGTATGAAGTCGCGGGCGACAACTAGTAATAAATAAAAATAAAACACCATTTACACGATACCGTTTTGTCATACCATTCTTGCCTCTTGATTTCTTAAACTCATCGGAGCAATTTTCAAAAGCTAATATTCTGTGACTAGAGGCGATAATGGTATGCCAGAAACGGCGTCTAAGTCCCTCAAAGATCACGGTTCATAACGCTTTCAAGATCGCCGATATTATTCTGTATTTCAACCCACTATAAAACAGTCGCTTCATTACATTTAATATAATTTGCCGTAATCAAAATTAATTCATCCAAATTAAATGACGTAATCGTCCCAGTTCAAGATTTCAGTCTGTCTTGTAATATCATTGGTCTCGTAGAATTGTAATTGTCTTCTAAAGGTTGATCATTACAATACCTATTTTATGCGAGAAAAGGTTCTTTCACAATAGGTCCTAATTTAAATGGTCTTCTTCTTATCGTCACTAGTTCTGTCGAACCAGTGTGATGGAAGGATTTTAAGTGCGCCTCAGAGAGGCTCTTTTCGTGCACTTGACACAATGTTTTCAAACTTATTAGGGTCTACGATATGCCGGTTTCCTCACGATGTTTTCCTTCGCCGTTTGAGAGCAGGTACTGGTATTTAAATGGTAATACAAACTTAGGCCTTTTCATCTTTCTAGATCACACAGACATTTATACAGCGGAACAAATGTTTGTATGACCTACAGATATTTGTCTCGGGTCTGGGTGTTTCTATGTATAATATGTATGTATTTACAAACAAAAAAGTATATTATCAGTCATCTAGTACCCATAACACAAGCTCTGCTTACTTTGGGGCTAGATGATGCTGTGTAAAGTCCAGCGTTATTTATTTTATTTATTTATTTATATATACATAGCGTTAAGACGCAACCTAATTACTCAACTGTAAGTTGTAGTTGCCTAGGGCAATAGGCTTGCCCAGTACTAAGTAAACAGAATATTTGACTCTTGTATTTATTTAATTATTTCATGTTATTACTTGTTTATTAAAACACTTTTGTACTATTAAAAAAGTTACAAGGCATATTTTTTTATTAAAATGTTAACTTCTGAAGCAATATAATTTTGCGAAACAGATTGAAAAGTAAGCTCGTGTCTTCATTGAAATCGTGGGTCTTGATTAATATCGTCTGGATTGTAACTAAGCTTATTAAAGTGCTGATTAGACTAAGTAGTGAGTACTAATAAAGTGTTGTCTCAGATATCTACTGATACTAGCGGCCGGCACTGACTTAGTCCAGCTCATAATCCTTCTAATTTTTTTTTTATTTTTTTATGTAATGAGAAGAGAAGAAGGTCATGTAACTAGGAGAGTGCTTGGTATGAATGTTGATGGATTTACGAGTAGAGGTAGGCCAAAGAAAAGATGGATGGATTGTGTGAAGGATGACATGAGTAAGAAAGGAGTGAGTGTTGAGATGACGGCTGATAGAGGAGAATGGAAGAAGAACACGTTGTGCCGACCCCACATAATGTGGGAAAAGGGCAGGAAGATGATGATTTACATGAACAAAAAAGAAAAGGGCTTTGTCGCTGAGCGACTATACCGCCACTAGACCGTCCGATCATTTCACTACTTGGTTTCTTCTTCTTCTTCTTTTTAATAATGGCAACTGTTTCACTTTACTTCAAATATCTATTCATGTCATGTCAATTTAAATTTGAAAAAACATGGCGACGTGTCATTTCAAAACTCCAACGGAAATCTTTCGTCAAATGAGAAATCTTCTTGAATACTCCCCCATTCCATTCGCCAAATCTCCTGTTACGTATCCAAGGCTTCTTTAGTAAAATGCCACCGAAATTACACAATAAAACCTAGTAAAACACGAGAAAACTAAATAATATAGCAGAGCCACTAGCTCCTTTAAAAATGGCGAAAGAGGTCCAGAAAAATATAAATTATTATTATTCTAAATTTATAAATGCGAAAGTATATGTGAGGATTGATAGATATAATAATATGGAAAATTAAAGTAAGTTCGTATGAGTCAGTGGCCAACTCTTGTGGAAGACCTCCGCCAAGGCTTAACTAACGACGCAAGAGCCGGGGCACGCGCCCTCCGAATCACGGTCACGCTCAGCTGATAATGCCACTGGCTGTCACCCATCCACTTACTGACCGTTCAGAACGTTGCTTAACTTCGACATAACTTCGACAATCTATCAAAGCAAGCTACAACACGAGCGCTTTGAGGAATATTCGTTATTCGTTTTTGAAAAAAAAACTGAATGGATTAGAATGAAATTATAATATTATAAAATTATAATGATAGCAGTAATTTTAACAAGCAATTTTTCCAATTAAGTACATACTTTTCTTCATAGGAAAATTCATAAAAAAAACACAAATCTAGTTGGTAAGTTCTAGCCACCAAGTGATTCGTTTAGTGACGAACTTTCATTTGTAAATAGACAAGTATTTTCAAGTCACAGTAAAACAAAGTACTTCCTCTCCAGACAGAAATTTGATTTAAACTGGGATTTTAAGGTAATCGTGAGCAGCTTACGTGCACGTATAAATGCTTCTATCCGCTTTGACGCTCGTCGACAAGCGGCCGTCAACTGAAATCCAATTCAATAGATTGCGTTTGTTGTCGGCCTAGTGGGTTATGCTCTCGACTGATCCGTATGGTTCCGTAGGTTGGTTCAAAACGCAGAGCTTGAATGAGCTTTCTTTTGGAAATTGTATAGCAATTGTAGCTAAGAAACAAACCCAAAAGCTTCTGTGTCACAGGCGAACCTTCATCCACTGCGCCACAGAGGTCATCAAATACTCTGTTCTCTCGCTGACGGCCGCTTACACCACCTTCCTGTATGATCCGCTTATTGACGGCCGTCATACGGGATTCTGTGCGGCCGTTGTCTCCAATACGTTTCAACGTATTGTGTTTTTGTGCTGATCGATTTGAAAGCCTCTTCTAATTGAATTTCGCCGAGTATCGGCTCTGATTAGTGAATTATTTGCCCGATTTCAAATAGATTTTACACAAAAACTCTTTTGTGAAGTTTAAAATCTTATTAAGGTTTTAATCGATTACATTTTAATTTATTCATGTAAATTACGTACAGACACCTATCATAGAATTCAGTAATTAAAATTTAACCTTATCCCTAGCAGTCTGACTTTCAAGAATAATTGAATTTTCACTTATAATACCACAAGAGCTTCAAAATTATCGGGTATTTCCCGATAGGTTCGTTGCAAACAAATGAAGGAGTCAAGTTTGAAGTTTTTCAGGTTAAAAAATCACGAGCGCGAAGCGCGAGTGATTTTTCCTGAAAAACTTCAAACTTGACGATTTTATTTGTTTGCAGGGAACCTTGAGGGAAATGCCAGATAATTTTGAAGCTCGTGTGGTATTCGGGGGATTATTTTTCCGTCCCAAATGTCGGCCAATAGAATTGCACCATGAGACGAAATGATGAAATGAATGAAATGGCAACAACCAGAGAAAATTTTCAAAAAATTACCAGTATAATACCATGTAGGTTGTACCACGTGACGTCGAATGGTGCAATTCTATTGGTCGATATTTGGGTCGGAAAAATAATCAAAGCACTTTCCTAGAACGTAATAATGAGTTAGTTACTAAATTAGCATTATAATATTCATTTATTTTATAACAATGTTAGGTATAGCTCGTTATTCTGAAATTCTAGACAAATAAGATAAAACATCGTAATAATTCTAGCAAATAGTTCCGAGAAATGGAAATTCCACGGGCGGAAGCTGATGAGAAACCATTTCTTATAATTTTCTTTTACCTAGAAACCATAAAGATACTACGTTACGTTAGGTATATCTAGTATAGTAGGTATATTTTATGTTTTTATGTCTTTCATTTTAAAGTACACACACTGACAGAGCCAAAAATAAGTTTGGGTTGTAAATAGACGTTTGACCGTATCAATTTAATTCTTTAGCCGATAAGTTTTCAATTATTGTCAAGGAGAACAGACATTCCACCAATCGCAGCGCAGTTACATCACGAATGGACTAAGTTATACGAGTACAAGAAGCAACAATCAATTGAAAGGAAAGTCTTTATAGATTTTCTCGGGATTTTCATAACAAAACAAAAAATATAATAAAATATGGGCACCTTCTGGGTAGGCTCGCTCCATCGTAGACCTCATTCTTGCCTGTGTCTCGTGGTCAAGAGCCGACCCAATCATCTTAAAAAAAAACTATCTCTACGATAGAATAGAGTCAAATTAAATTTTCCTAACTACTTGCTTTCGGTCATGATCCTAATAAGTATTTGGACATGCCTTTTGGAAAAAAGGATTGTAATACATAAGATTTGAGAGAACGGTCTACCGCGATGGTGCAGTCATGGTCATGTTTGTTTTTAATAAGATCATTTTCTTCCCCAGGTCGTTTAGTCCGACAGGAGGTGACACGGCACATGGTGACCGTCATCCACAACGTCACTCGGGATATGGACCAGATCTCGTGTTACGCGGACAACGGCTACGGAACACCCATGCAAGCTTCTAGAAAGATCAACATCTCACGTAGGTTTATAAAGTTTTGTAGGGAAAAGCAGTTTTCTGAACACAAAGTTTTAAAACCATGGATGGAAACCTACTTCTGTCCTAAAATCAACTTAGTAGTATTTCTGATCAAATGTTTATGCACTAGGTATGACAACAAAAAACATATTTGTTCACTAGGACTACAAAATCATTGTCTTCTGCTCCTGTTCCTTCGCGACCAATACTATGAGCAACGGGCAACAAACGCAGTTTGGGCCTCCTTCATTTTGAACCTTTCATTCTCAAAGTAACCTTTGTGTAGACATACCCATCATCCAAGCATCTGGCATCACAATGGCGGCGGCCGGAGATGCCGTTATCCTGGAATGCAGAGTGGAAGCCCTGCCCAAGCCCACCGTGGCCTTCTGGAGGGACCCCAATGGCCGTACTCCGGTTATTGATGGACCTAATTATGCTATACAGCTGCTTGCTGATGCAGAGGTAAATGTTCATAATTAATACCATAGATTATACATTTTCGATATGGTATCAAAAAGTGACAAAAAAATGTATTTCCAAAACTGTTTTTTGAAAATATTTTCTAGATAAGTTGAAAATTACATAGACATGATACATTCTAAGCAAATCTAGCTCATGGAACATAAATTATTTCATTTCACACGCTTCCAGTATTCTGAATGCTGTCGTAATTAAATGAAACTGTATGAATGGATTTAAATAAACACGAGTGGCATTTATGAATAAAAACGTGATTGCTTTTAGTGATAATTTATGTTCGCGATAACATGAATGTCAGAGGTAGGAAGGTAATTTTATGTTTAATAAACTAAGCAGAGAACTGAAATTAAAGTTTCTTCAAAATCAAGATTTTAAAAAATATTAAATCATCTTTTCTAGACATAGAATTCGCAAATAAATGTTTTCTGTAAGGATGATAAAAATAGTTGTGGACTTAGGTATTCTTTTTTCAAGAGCTTTTCCGATTGACTTGATGAAATAGTAACGTTTTTAGAAGACATTGAAGGACTTAGCAATCTTGTGGATACAGTATCCCATCTACATATTTCAGCTTCTTAGTTTTTTCAGGCAAATATCAAATATTTGTTAAGGAAATTTTCTTACAACGATAATTCCATGTCGTTTCATATTCATTGTTTTCCTATAGGATCAAACTAAATACACAATGCGGCTGGTGATAAAGATGATAGCGGAAGCAGACGAGGGCGACTACTTCTGCCACGCTGAGAACGCGTTCGGCAAAGCACTTCGACCGGTGTCTGTGAGACTTCGGCCCACGCAAGGCGCACATCACAACGTTACCGAATGTTGTACTCAGGTAATTCTTGCAGTGTCTGTGAGACGAAAACGTGTTAATTGGGCCGGTGTCTGTGAGCCGGTGTCACCAAAAGTTGTGGACTGGTAATTTATTTATTGATAAACATTAGGATACAAAACAACTAAACTTTATATCAGCATAATAATAATTACCAGAAAATAGGTAGTATCCCACTATTCCTACTGTGATGAGTGACGATATTACACATTTCAGTCTCATAAGCCTCATCGCACAACATATAAAACACGTCTATTTATTTTGCGAAACATACACTTGTTTCGCAAATAACTTTCTATCACAACTTTAAACTACAAAAATATCCCTTAAATAAGTTGGAGCACAGAAACCGTAATTTAAGTTCGAGTTGGGCTCCCGAAGTTCCGCAGACAGACAAATATAAACTATGACCGCTTTTGGACCTGCCAGACCTCAGCAATACCGCGAATCCAAACTTAGATTGCTTCTAAATATCGTTAGTTGTAAATGTATGAAAACATCTTCAGGGAAAAGGGATGGGAAAGTACTGAAGCGAAAATTTATCAGCGGAAATTACTTTCAAATTAAGAACAATTTTAGAAGCTGTATATCTTATTCTAGATATAGATATATAAGAAAAAAACAAGGCTTTATCCCAGGCATGGTAGACATTATTTGGGATCTTTTTTAAATGTTTAAAGAGACACGTCCAAATTACATGTTTGGCAAACATATGCCCACATATTGTAGAAGTAAGCATTTCATACGTCACAGATTCCAAGCCCATTGCTGCTATTAAGATTTCTAGAGAGAGAATAAGTTATAGATAGATAGATAGATTAACGCTTTATTGTACACAAGAACCTTATACAGAGAATATATAAAAATAAACAAATTGTACAATGTTATACCATAAATGAACGAGGTATGTAATCGCAACACGAATAAACCGGACTCAAAACTTCAGTTGCTAAAAGCGGTACACCTCAGTTTATATTTAAGTTGTATCAAACTCCTGCAAACTTGGAAACTGCCTGTCTGATTGTAAAGCGACCACTCCACGGTAGTCTAGCGTTTTAAGCATTCGAAATCCATATTATTTGTAGACTTGAAAAAAAAGGATTCAGGATACAAATGAAACCATTTTTTGGTCAACCAGCATTATTTATTCTGACATACCATTCTTGCCTCTTGCTACAGAATGTTAGCTCTTGCTCCTTTGAGTTTGAGAAATTAAATGAAAAAAAAACTTTATTACAATGCAATGTAGATACCTAAATACTTAAATTTAGATTATTACATAGACTACAGCACACAGACCACTGTTGCACCCACCTATGTAGGTGCCAGACTACTAGTTTTAGGTGTGTATTTCTTTTTTTTTTTCTAGTTTGTTTTTACCTGTGCGCCTACATACTTGTTACTTGTCTTTGTTTTTGTGTCTGTGTTGAAATGTTATGTGTGCCAAATAAATATTTTATCTATCTATCTATCTATCTATCATAGATACTATTGTTTGTAATTGGCGGTCTTATCGCTGGATAGCGATATCTTCCAGACAACCTTTTAAACTAGGCTACAACTAAAACTAAAGCTAAATTTGCAAATAAGCATACTGGGACCCCCCCAGTGACTGCAAAGTTGAGCAGTAGGCAGGAATGGTATCGTGTAAATTGCGTTTAAGATATACTAGTTATTACCAACAGCACTTGCTTATTCAAATTTACTTGTATTAGTACCTACAGATACAAGGGATAGTTGTCCTTTCCGGTCTAATTCCAAACCCCAAGCGGTATCCAAACATCAGAACATGAATCAAGAAATCATTCGATTTAACTCTAAACAGTTGCGGAATCTATTTCCGTAGTCCCGATCTGATTTGTAAATTGTTTGTGGGTTCCGAAACTTGCTGGTTAGATACATTATCTTTAGGTAAATGCGTAGAGCTTAATATAAAGTGCCTCGCCTCGACTTATAAAAACCAATAAGGTTTTAGGATTTTTCAATTCGGAAAATGCGCGTCATCATTAAAATGGCGTATAAAAAAATCGTAATGAGTATTTTTACAAAAGCATTTTTCATTAATCCAGGGTATAAACTATCACTCATCAAAAAAGCAACATCTATCCAAACTTAAGGATGTTTTTATCAAAAAGTTACTTAATATTTCTGAGCTTGATATCCAATTTGACAGATGAACGTATCGTCTTCGTGTATCGACGCGTGCAGCTTCCATCTAGACATGGACAACATCATGGACCGGCCAGAATGCATGAACGACTTCGATAAGCTTATGAAATGCGCCGCCGACGGATCTGGTAAGCATTGAGTGACTACAAAGCCCGCAGACTTAGCCGGAGTTATAATATTGTCGTGTATGCTAGCTGCACTCTACTTACCCTGGTCCCTCGGAAACACGTCATTTGTCTGGGATAAAAAGTAGCCTATTTAGTAGTTTTTGCATGAAAGAGTAAAAATATCAATATATTCATATTCACAAACTTAGGGCTGCATTTCCTTGTGTCATACATAAAACGTTCATCCTAAAAAAATCGAGCAACTCAACTTAGAAGTCGCATACTTTTGGATATTAGAATTTCAAACATCATACCTACAATCTCTTTGAACGCAGTCATAGGCGTCTTTCTGACTCTACAAATCTTCCGATAGAGATCTAAAGACCAAAGCTCTAACCAAATTACCTACCTCCTTCAGACCATCGCAGCTGCTGCGCTTCATGGGGAGTTCCTCGGAACTGCCTGGAGCTATGCCGTGGTGGATCTGTCACCCGTAGCTGTGCTCTCCAACATGCTCGGCGAGCGCTCGCCTGCTTCCGCGACGCGGGTGCCAAACTGCCTGGACCACCCAGGAACTTGAAGGCGCATCAAGCACCCACCAAGAACTCTGTACTACTCAGGTAAGGTTTTAACCAATACTTGGTTTGAGTAATGGGTGACCACTAGCGGCAATATCAACTGAGCGCTTTCGTGCTAAATATTTTGCTGTTTTTAGCAAGAATACGTGGACTCTGAAAATCAATATAAACAGTAGGAATAAAATAATAAATAAGGAATAAAATAATAATAATAAAATAATAATGAATAAGGACCGTACAACGTGATATTAAGATACAACTAGAACTCAAATAAAAGATTTAACAATCGTTCACCTTCTCAGTTGGGACGCACCCTTGAAAAACCCTCAAACAGTGTACCTATACCGCGTGTTCTGGCGCGCGTACGGCGCCAAGATCCCGGAGAAACTGGACACGAGCGAGACCAGTGTCGTGCTGACCGGACTGCAGGATGATGTGCGGTACGAATGCGTGGTGAAGGCCGCTAATGATGCTGGTAAGTTTTGAAGCGCTCGTGGTCGTGCTTGCTAGTCGTTCTTGATATATCGTCGAAGGTAAACAACGTTCTAAACGGTCCGCAAGTGGATGGGTGACCGCCAGTTGCATTTTCATCTGAGCGCTTCCGTGCTTCGAGGGCACGTAAAATTGTCGGTCCCGGCTATTTAAGTCGTTAAGCCATGACGGAAACTCACCAGAGTTGGCCACTGACTCATACGAACTTACTTACTTTTTTACTGATAAATGTATGTATCTTCACCATGACTCCCCATGCTGATTTGCTTGTCTTCACTTAGAAACAGTGGAGTCTCTGTCCGGTCGGTTTACCTGTGACATTAAATTCCACAACCACTGGGAGATCCCAGAGACTCCTAATGTTCAAAGGAACTAGATGATGCATGCATGATTTGAACCCACGTCCTACCCGATCCGTGGTGATGCTCTAGACCAACTGAGCTAATGGGATAGGATGTATTTAAAATCTTTAGACATCCCCAAGTGTGCGGTAAACACTATAAAAATAAAATCTTTATCGATCAACAAAGTCTATTCTTACCAGGTACATCATCCCTTTCTGGGCCAATCATGTTCACGACAGCTGGCCAGGAGACCAGCTCGGTGGCTGCCCCCGTCACCACGGGAGGCAATGGAACCGCTTCTGCTGTGGGCTTGGCCATGGCTGTCATACTCGTGGCTGCTATACTACTCTCTGCAGGACTGTACTACAGACACAGAAAGGTAAATCTCCTGATATTTAAAGTGTTATAATAATATTTCAGGAGTCATACTTATCTCTTCAGTATTTTCTGATTTGAGACACTGTGAACCATGTTTTTAGGTTTCCTTCGTAAACAACGAGCCCTTTTAATTTCGCCATTTCTGTCGCGTCTGTCTGTTTATCTAAACCGTGGACTATGAAGCAATTTTAAGATATTTTACTACCATTGTTATTTTTTTCCAGAACCTAAGGTTAAAAGCTCAAGGAGGAGTGGCGTTCGAGAATCCCAGCTACTTGAGAGAAACAAACCCTGACACAATTATTAATGTAAGTATTTACCTGTGTCACCTGTGTGTGAGGCTTAGTGCCAAATGTTCTTATTTTTGGGTAACCTACCTACAGTCAACGCCATCAACTGGTAACACCCCTAAAAGTTTCTATGCGCCTCATGCCCCAGTCAAAGTAAACAAGCATTTGACAAAATCTACTTTATCTCAACAATTTCTCATGCAATACGAGCCCTGTTGAATTTTGGTTTGATTGTCTCTGTCATGCAAATGGCAAACAACTAACCACTCACCACCATATATCGCCTTTACGCTTGACAACCCTCTGCCTAATAAGCGCCGTCACTAGTGAGCAAAAGAGAGTAGTACGCACAACCAATCTTTAGCTCTCTAACCCATTTTTGATGACGCCTAAAAGACGAAGACAGCGTTGTTGTTGAAGCCTCGCTCACTCGCTTAGTTTGTTGCATCGTCCTATCTCGCCTACTCTACAGACGCAATGTACTAAATGCGCAAACTTGTGCAATCGTTGCAAATAACTTCAGAGAGCTAAAGATTGGTTGTGCGAACTGTACATGATAAGCGCTCGGAGTTTACCAGCAAGGATTTCTGAGTGTGTCAACGCATTTTAACAGTCTTCTCTTCCCAGGGTACGATGCCAAACGGCAATACAAACGGCTCCATATCCAACGGGAACGGTGTGAACGGCGTGTCGAGCAGCGCCGCCTGGCGGCAGGAAACGTTGCAGGCGGGGCCCACCGCGCCCGCGCCGCTGCGGGAGGTCGACCCTACGCTCTATGAGGAACTGAAGCTCGGCCATGATGGCGCGGGCTTCAAGAGACTGAAGCCATAGCCCGAGGTATAAAATCCTTTTAGGAAGTCGCTTTTTTAATCAAAATGGGCTTGCGTTTGACTTTCAGCCTAGGGCTAAGGAACAGCTTCTACCTACTTTAAAGAAAAGAAAGTTAAAGAAGTTTAAGTTAAAGGAGGTTATGATTTAAAAAAAAAAATAAGTTGATAAGTTTTCTATTTCTACATTGTTACCTATTTATAAAACTATAATGTAGAGGTGGTAAAAAATCCCAAGATTTAACGGTGAAACTCGTTTTAGAGTGAATGGGAATTTACCTTTTCTATGATCTAAAAATCAGAGTGATGGAACTTTTAGCCCCAACTTACTTCTATTTGTCACATTATTATTTGCTTATGGTTATTTTGCTGACAATTTTTTTTTAAAGAGATGGCATATCATTTCAATATGAATAACAGGTTTAATATCTTTCGCAGGTGTCGCGACGCTCCCCGCTCCGCTCTCCGCGGCTGTCGTCGCCGCGGGTGGCGCCGCGGTTCTGAGCGATCGCGGTCCATCCCGGCCTGCACCCCACCGGGTGACGTCACAACATTCTCGTCTCGCTCACTCGCGTAGATCTCCCGCACTACAGATTAGTTTGTCTCTTTTCTTAATTTCTTTATATATTCCGGTTAGTATTACATGAAACTGTTTTTGTGGTGTTAGTGAAGCGTGACGAAGAATTATGTGATCGGACAATCAGTAGGACAGTTCGTTGAGCAAAGTGTAGATATTAGATTAGACTAAGTAAAAATAATTATATTTTGAGTATCTTGTGATTTTAACCAAAAAAAAGACCTCATACAAACTTCTCGTCATTCCGTGTAAATATTTGTATTAAATAGACCGAAGAGTATATTAAAATAGTGATCATTTTGTAACTAAAAATATAAACGTTATTCCAAAACATATTAAATTAATATTTCCATTTTAAAACCGTTTCAAAAAATGTTTTACATAAAGAAAAATAAAATGAATTTCATAGGACTATGTACAACTATAACTATCATTGGATAATTCATATATTATTATCTAAATTAGGTCATTCTATAAAAATGTGCCTTCCAAAAATTTTTTTGTAGTTAGTAATAAATAGGTTACCATTCAGCCTGTATCATATGTATTTATGTAAATAGGTGTATCTATGTACGTAACTGTAGTGATTTTGTATTTATCATAAAAGTATTATCTTACTAGATAATCTATATGTATCTATTAAATACCCATAATTGCTGGTGTAGATTCCAAAATATTATTTAAGTGAAGATACAAAAACTTTGCAGAAAATGTTGCCATAGACAAATGATAAGTATATTAAAATAATATGTTTTCTAAATTATATTCAGTTACTGATATTAAAATTGTATATCTAGAGCAGTTAGATGTAAGCAAAAATACTAAGAAGTAAAGAATCTCATTAAATTTTGTAGAGAATATTTTTTAATAAAGTAACTAGGTATTAAATTCGGTAAAGCATATCAGTTTTTACAAAAAAATGGCTTAAAATATTTTACTTATATCTAAAATGGTTACTGTTGGGTCATGTTTTTACCATCTTTGTACTATTCTTACGCCTGAAGTTGACTATATTATTATATTCTTTGCCTGATTAAAATTTAGAATTATTCTGATTCCAGTATTCTAAACGTAAACATAACCCTTCCTTTGACAGTCAGATAAAAAGTATAACGTTAAAATGGCCGCTCCCATATTTTGGGATTAAAGCAATAGGACTAAATTATGAAATGTTACCATAATATTAAGCGTCTTTAATAATTTTAATGATATAGGTGATTATCTTTTCGAAAGTATTTGGAATTTGCTCATATAATATGATGTATTATTTTATTAGACCTCCTTATAACTATAATTTAGATGAACAACGGATGTGATTAGATTTGTAAATAATATAAGTAAATAAAAATAAAAAATAGTCGGTGATTTTATTTTGCAACAATTGAAACCCTTAAAAGAAACCTTTTATTAATAAAAATAGATTTAATTGTGTAACTGTTGTATATAATGTGGAGAAAATAAAACTTTATTCTATTCTATTCTATTCTATTTAGGTTAAATAATAATATAAAAATTTCCCTTGAAATTAATTTTCTAAATGGCATATTTTTTTCACTAAAAACCCACTAAAGTTTCTATGATATCTTTTTCATAATCTCCAAATCGCATACAGATTAAATTAATTACGGTTGCTGTAAGTAGGTACTCCTATAATATAAATATCGAATAAATCAAATAAATAAAAAAAACATTCTCAATAATATAAAGTTGAGTAAGTATCTTCATTATATTTTTATTATTCAATTTTTAAATTTTTTCATTAAAAAAAACATAATAAGTACATAAATATTACAATAAGTAATTATACATTTTTTTCACTATACCTAATTGAACATGCACCCACTGTTACAACCCCATCTCTCTCTCTCCTATAAAGGTTTGCTGTAAGAGAACTCTTTTTAGGGTTAAGCTCGCCTCTGCCATTACTTCTCTTTAAGATTCTATATATGTAATTTCTTTGTGCAATAAAGAATAAATAAATTCCTTTTTTATTATAAAAACGAATGAAGATAGGTATGATTAATGAAGAAAATCTATTGAACCAATATTAAGCCATCTGAGATCTTCCATTATTGTAACAAAACTCTCAAGTATCGAGCAGATGAGACCAGTCTGTATGATAGCAGCTGCAGATCGGATTACACAATAAATTGAACACTCTTTTGTAGATATTTCTAAAGTAAAAAATGTAGAGGCCTTCAGATACGTTTTCATTCGTAGGTCGTAACTTTGAGTCCATATTTTCTGGACGTGTTTCACACATTCAGACCTAGGTGTGCGATATACAGGGTCTTTCATTTTAAAAACAAACTGACAAGGCCTCATTTTTGGGTTGTAAATAGATATCACTTTAATTCCTAAGCCGATTTAAGTTTTCACTTAAGTCATTTGTTGATTTTTTTGAAATTATTTTCAAGGAAATCAGACGTTCCACCAATCGCAGCGCAGCTACATCACGAATGGACTAAGTTATACAAGAAGCAACAATCAATTGAAAGGATAGTCTTTATCGATTTCCTAAGGATTTTCATAACAAAACAAAAAAAAAACATTACATAAATACTTCTTAATTTATTTGTTGAACCCAATTCCTGAAATTAAGTTAGTTTAAAATGAAAGACCCTATATTCTCCACTATTCATATTACAGTTCAAAACAACACCCAATTCGCTTGAATTTGATACTTTATACAATTACTGTTAGCCCTTTATCTATGCCAGCAGTTATTGAATATCCATTAGCGGTCCCTAATTGGGGCGGTAAACCTTCGTTATCCAAAGCGTGTCCAAAGGGCTGAAGAGACGAGATCGTGATCAAACAAATTATTCGATTGCCAACAACTTGTTATTCAAATAATTATCAAGCAGTTTGTGGTATCGAATTTCCGTTCAATTTTATTCACTAAGTGCCTTTCCTCATTTCGCTGACTATTTGGACGACCTTAATGGTGTGGTGGGTGCTTGGCAGAGACGAGTGCAAATTCTATTTTTTTCACGGGATAGGTACATTCTTACATTCAATTAAAAATAACTTATTTGAATTATTACCTACTTTTTATTATTGCATAAAAAATAGCATCCAATCCAAAACACACATGCATACAGACAAAAATTACCTATAGCTTTTTTATAAAAGCTATAGGCATATATTTAAGCTATATATTTTTTTATTATGTACCTACTTACAGTGTACTTGCCTAATTATTGCTATTGTTAGTTATTATTATTGGTTTGTCTGAATTTACTAATTCACCTGTAAGTTCTGCATTGTATATGTCGTTCCTTGTTTTTAAATCCATGAACTGTAGCTCTATATCTTGCAGCGTCCTATCTTTTGTCTCTGGCAATATAAAGTTCAAATAAATGAGACAACCCAACACTAACAGAATGTATATCCCAAACGTTCCACGAGGTTTTATCAATTCTAGTAATTTAGCTGTAGTCTTCATTAAAACCATGCTACACATAGACGATGAAATACCAACCAAGGTAATACCTAGTCCTTTATACTCCAAAGGAATTAACTCCCCTTTAAAAACCATCACCAAAGGTATCACACCCACGTAGCACGCTATGTTAAAAAGTATCAAAAAAAGAGGTGCCAACCATTTTATAGCAAGCATTTCCTGGCTTACTAATATGTCTACTATACAAAAGGACCCCAGGAAGAAGCAAGCTGCATATCCAGCGCAGAACAAAAGTGTCCGCCTTTTCAATTTCCTGACGACGAAGCTTGATAATATCAAGGCAAATATCTTCATGCAATCAAATATGATGGTGAAATAGTAAGCTGTGGACCGATTACCCGTTAAAGACACCATTATTTGTGTAATCTCTGCTTGTAAGAAATGTCTGCCACATATATGAATAATGACTAGAGCTACGAACACTACACGGAACGGTTTGATAAATGCAGCAGTATTTAATGCCGTCATCACCCTTGCGATGGAACTTTGTCCTTTTAGCTTCGCTCGTTTCATCTCCTGCTGAGCCAGAATTAACTTTTTGATCTCTCTCTTTGATTCCGGATCTCTTCCACGCAGCCATTTGAATGTTTCAGCACATTCATCATAGCGTTCTTTATACGCTAACCAAGAAGGACTTTCTTGCCACATGACAGTAGCGATAGCAGCGATTACTGAAGGGATGATCCCCAGCCACGCCACCTGCCTCCAAGTCAAAGAATACTCGAAGCCATGGCAGAACAGTTCCCCAAAACCGGTGCCAGCTTGCTTAATCACAATAAAGAACCCACGGCGTTTTGGATGGCTGTATTCCGCCGTGATGATGCCGCATATATACAGACTCCCAAACGCAAGACCTTGGAATGCTCGGCCCGCTATCAGAGCGGCGACGTTAGGAGACAGCGCGATGATCAGCCAGCCGGTGATGACGATCAGGTTGATGATGATGTTAATGAACCTCCGCCCGTAGCTCTGCATGAGGAAGGGCAGGAAGAGAAACCCTAAGCTTCCAGTCATGGGGTACGATGCCGCTGGAAAGAGAAATACATTTTTAAAAAGGTCAAAAAACAAATGAAGAGCTAATTCTAAGATACTGGACTAAAATATCTTCCAGGCTTACCAATCCAAGAGACTTCATCCCCGGTAGCGTGGATATCAGTGCCGTTGACCAGAGCTGGCTTCAGGACTGCTGGGAATGCCAGGATGATGCCGGTAGCGAACTGATGCAGCATGAGAGGGACTATCACACACCACTGAAAGTACAAATATTATAAGTACCTACTACTCGTACAAGAACTAGCAAGTAGAACATGCGTTTGGTACCATCTATTTTTGTCATTAATGGGCAATAAAGTAAGTATTTACTTCTTTCAAAATCGGTGAAACCATTTTTCCCTCCTCACGACAAAAACCTACACAACATCGATAACACAACCAGAAAAAAAATTCCACTCGCGCTGTAGGTATAAATAAACTGACATGAAAATGTTAATACGAGTAATTAATAATTAGTTAGAAAGCATTTACTTACCTGGGTTCAAAAAAAAATATCTTACAGAAACGAATCAATTACATAGGTACTTATGTATCATATTCTACTAAGTGAAATGCTAGTGACGATGATTTCTGGCCGCCTGAAGGCCTTCGTCATGGCTTAGCGACTGCGGCTGGGAGACAGACCTCTTTAGGCAACTGAATGTTTTTTTGTGTTTCGTAGTGTTGGCTGTGGAAAGATGATGCTAGAGAGATACGTAATGCTGAGCCCAATAACAAAAGGTTTTTAAAAAAATCCACGGAACGCCTATCGGATGGTAATTAGTTAGAATAAATAAATAGCCCGTTTAGATAAGGTTAGTGGCAGAGGTAAAGTTGTATTTCTTAGGGTCGGTTCACATCTGACGGAAGATGCGTCGCGTAACGCCAGAACAGACAATTATATGAGAAAACATGCAACTTTTCACACAACCGATGATGCGCTATGAATGCGATGATGATTAACGAAGACCGCTGAATACGCTCAACACATTTTCCGTCAGATGTGAATCGTCCCTTATTGAATTATATGTTTTAATAAAAAAAATTGAAAAAAAAATTGAACCGACTTCACAGAACACAAACAGACGTACCTTCTACACACTAAAAAGAGAAAAATAAGAATATAATTTGAAGTCGGTGCCAAGTAACCACCTCGAGAGTATACCCTTTCAAACAAAAAGAAAATTTTGGAAATCGGTCCACAATTGACGACCTCTGTGGCGCAGTGGGCGAAGGTCCGCCTGCGATGCAGAAGGATGCGGGTTCGATCCCCGCCGCGGGACAAATGTTTGTATGACCTACAGATATTTGTCTCGGGTCTGGGTGTTTCTATGTATATAATATGTATGTATTTACAAACAAAAAGTATATAAGTAGTTTATCAGTCATCTAGTACCCATACCACAAGCTCAAGCTTACTTTGGGGCTAGATGATGCTGTGTGAAAAAGTCCAGCATTATATTATTATTATTAATTGACAGGAATATCACTGTACATAAAAAAACATACATACAGCCGAACATAGAACCTCATTCTTTTTTTGAAGTTGGTTAAAAATATGTTTATGCAAACATACAAAATATAATATAACTAGCTGTCCGCCCCGGCTTCGCACGGGTTTATTATAGGTATTTAACAAAAATTTTGGCGATCCCGGAGCGGGATGTATGATCCTTTAAAGTTTAGAGGTTAATATGTAGGTAAGGTCTAAGGTAGGTAGGTAAGGGAGTATTGGGCAGTCCCCGTGTTATGCCGGCCATACACCATCATGCCAATCCACTATTAGTGATGCCAATCCACCCCCATACATGGTCAATTCTAACTCATCAAATTCCGATTTGACGATAGGCATGATGGTTTATGGCCGACATGACACGGGGGTGTCCAAACCTCTCTACTGCCCAATGCTCCCCTACCTCCCTAATATATTTCATTGATATATTACCACTCCCCTCCCCTTCTTCCATATTTCCCAGACACTTTTTAAACTATCATGGTTTTCAACATTTTTAACACAGTTAACGGGATATTTACCATGATTTAATGTTTTTTGAGTTTCCCGATATTTCGGCGCAGTTGCATACGCCATCAATAGTATCTATGGTATTAATCATGGTTAATATCCCGTTACCTGTGTTAAAAATCCCAGACACTTGTCCTACCGTACTAACTGATATTTATTCTGTGGTCGCGATGTATCTTACATTTTTAAACTCATGATAACTTTTGAATAAAATGTCCAATTTCAATCATTCAAAAAGTAATCAACGGGTACTGAAACAGCCTTTACTACGAAGGAATTTACTTGGATAAGAATAAATACCAAAATAAGAATAACGTGGTCTGCTTTTGGTCGTCATTTTTATTCACTTTTTAAATTATAAAAGTTGTTATTCTGACACAACCACAATAGTTGGACATATGCTTTCGTTGACTTTTTTGTAGATATTGATACGTTCTTTAATATTGTAGAAATTTTTTTAGTTCTATCATCAATAGTTTTTGCAGCGCACGCGATATGAAGAATTTTATGTTCAAAATTTTTACACCTTTGGTTACATTATTGAAACTTTCAAAAGGATCTCTAATTTTTTTGAAAATAACGTATAGCCTATGTTCATCACAGATAATGTAGGATTCTAATGGTGAAAGAATTTTTCAAATCAGTCCAGTAGTTTCGGAGCCTATTCAATTCAAACAAACAAACAAACAAACAAATGTTTCCTCTTTATAATATTAGTGTAGAAAAAATAGCTAACGCGAATAAGACCATGCAAAAACTACTTTTCTTATAAGTTGGTACCTATAGGTACCTACCTCATCCTATTATCATAAAAAAATTGCGTGACTCTAAAATAGTTTTATGTTATGTCGTGGAAATGAATATTGTAGTATAGTCTCATCGACTAGATGAAAAATATATTGACTTACTCAAATGTAAAAGAGCACCTAATGAACCGTGTTGTGTAGTGGGGTGTATTTCGACTTTTAAGTAATTCCTACTGGTGCTACTGATAAATCCTTTGTGTCTTTGTTCGTATGAGATGGTATTGGCTAACTGGTAAAATATTTTATTTAGAATAGAATAGAATAAAGTTTTATTTTCTCCACATCATACAGGGTGTAAAAAGACGTCTACCGAAGCCGAAAGGTGTAGGTACAGCATCCCAAAACACAACCAAATCCAAAAGGATTTTCCGAAAAAATCATTATATCCGGAGAAAACAGCGTTTGAAGATCACTGTTTGCGTATGTACTGGGCGCGTTTTTATACGTAGATTGCTGGATTTTGAGTTTTAATTGTTTTTTTCTTTTATAAATGAAATGATTAGGTAGGTATGGTCTCATTATGTTGTACTAGTAGCAAAAAACTAGAAAATAAAATAAAATGACGTAGCTAAGTCAAAAATTTTTTGAGTTTTTTTTCGATAAATATGTTCAGAATCATGGTCTGATTGCAATCCCTCAGTTTTCGGTAGCAGTCTTTTTACACCCTGTATACAACAGTTACACAATAGGTACTTAAATCTACACAATTTTATGTGGGTGAAAATACGGCTACCCCTCAGCATTTGCTCCAACAGCTCGAGAGTGTTGGAGCGCTGGTTTTCAGTGGCGCCATACCCGTTGTGGCGCAGCACTTGCTGCGTCACGCGTCTTATTGCATAATTATCTTATTAGTTAATAAACAATTTAAAAAGACATCAAGGAATCAGGTCACTTACAGTACTTTCACTTCAGTATTTGATTTTTCGTCAAGGACTAACAACTTTTTTGACTGTGTTGTGAATCGATCGTGGGTTGTGCCACACGGTCGCGACATGAGTTTCCTGATTCTGTTGAACATAAACCGTACTCACAACTCAAAAAACTAGGTACGACAGTTTGGACTCATCTCCCTTAAAATACCCCCAAAGCACTGAGGGCGCGATAATAACAATGTCTTTCTCTTACAAATAGCAAAACTACATTCCCATGTTGGTGCTGCTCGATCAATCATGAACTTGGGCTTTGAGTATAAACCTAATGGATTTCACAAAGTATAGGTAGGTAAGTTTTATTTTTTCATCATCCATAACCTGACTTTGCCCACTGCTGGGCATAGGCGTGGCGTCTCTTTCTTTATGCCACTTCTTACGATCTAGTGCTAACCTCATCCAGGTGCGGCCCGCGACGTATAACAACGTCTTATTTTTTATATCTTCATAAAATACAAGAATGAGAAAAGGGTCATTGAAAATGATCTATACTCGTAAAGAGCTCAATTGGATGTTCTTCGATAATACAGTCAAGTTTAACTTTTTGTTATGCTATCCTAGAGAAGCAGCGGGCTCGAACTCCGATCGTCAATGGATGTTTTTGAGCACTTACACGTGACGTGCTAGTGCTACAATTGATGAAGAAACATTTTGGAGACCCGCGGCTATTCAGTTCCACACGTACTGCCATTATTACCCATATACCTACCTACTTTCAATTCAAAGTAGGTAAACGTATTTTAAAAGCAAAAATTTGTGATGTAGAGTCCAGTCCTTGCTAGTCATAGCCAACTACAGGGTGCTACCGACAGAGTTCGCCAACCGTGAAATTGACGCCAATTCCAGCTCTCCACAGATTAGCTAGATAGCTAGAATGGCTGCAGTTACCGTCAAATGCCACGGGCTATTGACTATGGAAGGCATGCAACGATTTTGCCAATTTACCACATAATTTTCGAAAATTTGAAATTTCAAATTACCATATACTTATAGACCGTGTTGGCCGAATGGGGTTGTACCTCAACTTTCAATCCGAAAGTTGTGGGTTCGAATCCCGGCCGTGCATCAATGGATTTTGCGTTTCGTAAAAGCTCTAAACGGTGAAGGACAACATCGTGAGGAAACCAGTTAGTGTTCTTATAGGCGGCGATGGGCTTGCAACCTGTCACGTATGGAATACTAACTTCTGCAAGATGTGGGCATGTATCAAATATGTATTTGGACATGCCTCTCACTACCCTCCTTAGGCATCTTCAAAGGATGTGGGTGAGTAACATAAAATGATCTGAGAGAATGTCTACCGCACCTTGGGGATACAGTCGTGAACCTGTTTACGTTTACATATACCTATAGGAAATTACAATGTAACCTAACGAAGCATGAGAGTGTAAAGAGTCAAAGTTTTTTAAACTACTCTCCTCAACCTACTACTTCTACATTTGCGATAAATTTTTTCGTCGACAGATTTAAACAATGAGGCAAGTTTAAATTATGTAGTTTTTTTTTATTTGAAGCGTGTTTTCATTTATTGTCTTATGGTTTTTTTTTTCATTAATTCCAAGTACCTATTTAAGTATAGGTAGGTATGTAATAAACTTCATAAAACTTCAAATTAAACTTATTCCTTCAACCGAGCCAGCTTAATTAATGAATATATATTAGGTAGGTACATAAATATTTACCTAATTACGAGTATCAAGCAATATAATCATGAAACAGGTTAGTAATTTGGAATTAAAAAATAGAAAAGTAAAGTATTTAATACAATGAATTACTCGGTAAATATTTACTTACTTTTACTCGGTAATAGGTTATAATTAGTAACACTATACCAACACTATACTAAATTATTCAACAAATGAACGTACCTAACTCTATCATAATAACACCATCGAACTGACGTTGACAAGTTCAACTTTATAATCAAAGCGTTGCGCAAGGGGAAAACACGTCCCAATCCACAGTTGTTACTATACAGCTTGCTGCCTAACAAACAACTTGATTACACACCAAAGCAAAGCCTTTCCGCGTAATTTCTGCTAACATGCCACGAGCGCGACGACATATTAACCTATTGTGACTCCGACTCGACTACAGACATCACTGCCAGTTCTATTTTCAAAAAGTTTTAAATAAAAAAGCAGTCTAATTTTTATGCGAATTTCGAACGGCGTTGATTGACAAAGTTATAGCAGATTTTCGGCGGGTAAATCTTTGACCTACAACTTTTTCGTTTCACAATTGTATTGTTTCATATTTGAATCTTTAGCACCTTCCTAAGTATTCTGATCTTCTTATCATCAGTATTCATGGAGTTGCTAAGTTATGGGCAAACTTGAAAGTGTTCAGGCCGGTGTTGTTTGTTAATAACTGAAACTTTGTCTACGAATACTTTTTGTTTCGTAAAACCCTTATTTTAGAAGAATATTGTCAGTACTTCCCAAGCCTTTACAAATTAATTAAGCAAATTTTAAAACGACTAATTAAAAAACTTTGAAGCGTTCGAACAATAAAGGAACGGAAATATATTTTGTAAACTTATGTTGAAGAGAACTTTTACTTTCTTTGTGCAGATTTTATGAATTATAAAAGTCTTTTAACTTAGTCAAATATTTCGGACCTATTCAACTACATTCTCCATGTTTCATTCCCGCTTAATAATAGGACTTTTATGCAAACGCTATAAATAGGTAGTAGATATTATGTGCATAAAGTAGATAAATAAACGACCGAGTATGTACTCGGTGTACATTGTTTAAAATGTACACCTGGGTTTACAATGTATGTAGGTACATTGTTTGACAACCTCGACGGCACAGAGGGCAAATTATTGTCCAGTGAAAGCAAATGTGCTTTCACTGGACAATAATTTTACAAAGACAATAATTTGCCCACAAACGTAAAGTAAACCGCGGTAGAGTTAACCGACTCAGCAAAAATAGAGGTCAAAAACTAACTCAAAAATTAAGTTTTGACGGCCTCTGTGGCGCAGTGGGTTGCGGGTTCGGTCCCCGCCGCGAGATAAATGTTTGTATGATCTGCAAATATTTATCTCGGGTCTGGGTTTTTATAAGCAATAATAATGTATTTATTTACAAACAAAAAGTATATAAGTGGTATATCAGTTATGTGGTTCCCATAGTACAAGCTTTGCTTAGTTTGGGGCTAGATGATGCTGTGTGAAATGTCCAGCATTATTTATTTATTTATTAAGTACCTATGTTGGTATTACAGGCTGGGAGCATTATGAATATTCTTACGAGCTAGGTTGCTCCTTCCATGAAGAAGGTTTGGGTTGAATCTTGAGGAATGACAACATAAAAACCATAAGGAACTTCAAAGCCAAGATGTGGGAGTCACTGCGGAAATTCGGTTTGGCGCATTGCGATCTGTCTACTATGCTAATGAACGTATCTTTCTGGCTACGCGCTCTTACTCTCAATATCGACAGGAGGGATAAAACACGTAAGCAATTTACATCTTAGGCTACTAAACTAGAGAACCTCACGCTATATTTTCCCTCATAGTTTTTGAGCTATGAGAAATATTTTTATGAAACAAAAATTTGTTACATAAAAATATTTCTCATAGCATTATGTGTTTCTTTTAGGGAGAGGCCAAACGAGCGTATTAATTTGATTGTCTTAAAACAACACGCTTGTTGAGACAATCCCATTTTTTTTTCTTGGCAGCCATACCAACATTCTTCTACATCCTGACCGCAGTAGCGATGATCTGCTACTACTACGTGTACTTGGTGTCTATGGTCTGGTTCGTGTTCGTGCGTTCTCCGGAGACGGGCGATGTTTTGGCGGCATTGGTTATCTTATCACTGGGTTTGTCCAGCGAGATCGGGACGCTGAAGCTATTCTACATGTTTATGAATAGGTAAAGTTAAAAGTATAGAATAGAATAGAGTAACTTTATCATCATAGGTGTAACACATTAATAAATAAATTCAATATAGACTTAAATTACTAAGTGTACAAGCTGTGACTCGTAAAATAGAGAAGCTAAGATTTTCCAAAAACTATCTATTTCTTAATAATGATATTAGTTGGTATATAAAATACTAGCTGCGCTCCCGCGGTGTAACCCGCGATCTCTCGGGATTTTTTCATTTTTTCGGGATAAAAAGTAGCCTATGTCCTTCCCTGGGATACAACCTTTAACTATGCCAAATTTCAGCTTAATCTGTTCAGCTGTTTGAGCGTGAAAGCGTAACAAACAGACAGACAGACAGATAGACAGACAGGCAGAGTTACTTTCACATTTATAAATATTAGCTTTTGCTCCGTTGAATTTGAAAAGCAAGAGGCAAGAATGCTAACAGTATTACGCACTGGCGGTTGAACCGCGGGGCGGCTAGCCGCGTGGCGGGCCGCTTTTCCAGTAGTATGTAATAGTACTAAAATTTTCGCCCCGCTGTTCAACCGCTAGTGCGGGGGGAGAGGTAAGGGGGCTAAGTAGGTATGCCTTATTTAATGGTGTTACTTCCAGATCCAAAGTCCAACAGCTGGTAGCAGACTGCGTGGCTACCGACTCGCTTTTGGTCAGCACCAGGTTCTCAGGAAACCTCCTCAGGGTGCTGCGGGATGTGAAGAAGCGCGCCCTTATCTTCTGGGTCGTCATCATCAGCAACGGAGTGGTGTATATTCTGAAGCCGATACTGCTGCCCGGGCGACATCTTATGGAGGACCTGTATATCGTCTATGGTACCTATTTAGTTTAAATTTTCAGATCTATTTTATTTAAATGGTGAAGGAAAACAGTGTGAGGAAATTGTGAACATTGAACGCGAATTCTACGTACCTTTGTTGCAATAATTTCAATTTTCAATCAATAGTTGATTCTATTTGTTTAACGCTAAAAATTGCCGGGAAGCTTTTAGCGATAAGACAGTCCATTCTTCTGTTTATTTTTGGATTTTTTTTCGACTTTTCTAGCAGTATTTTAGAGAATTATTAATTATCTCCTCAGGTCTGGAACCAATGTATGAATCCCCAAACTTCGAGATCGCATTTATTCTAATGACGATAGGAGTCTGCGTGACTTGCTACCTGCCAGCGAACATCACCGCATTCCTCATCGTCATCACCGGCTACACAGAAGCACAGATGCTCTCCTGGAGCGAAGAACTCATCAATCTTTGGGAAGATGCTGAAACCAGCTACATTCAAAACCTCCATGAAAACAATGGTGTAACTCTTTACACCATGGATGAAGACAAAAATAAAGTTGTTAATGAATTTGTCAAAATAAGACTAAAAGAGATTATAAAGGGGCATGCTGCAAATATCAACCTTCTAAGACAGATTGAGGATATTTTCAGAGGAGCAATAGCGATTGAATTCTCCCTACTAATAATGGGTTTGATAGCTGAACTGCTTGGGGGCTTAGAGAACACGTATCTTGAGATACCGTTCGCTCTGATGCAAGTGGCAATGGACTGTTTGACTGGTCAGAGAGTGATGGATGCTAGTGTGTACTTTGAAAGAGCCGTATATGACTGCAAATGGGAGAATTTCGATAGGAATAACAGGAAGATAGTCCTGCTGATACTGCAAAGTTCACAAAAGACTATGACGCTGTCTGCTGGCGGGATTACAAAGCTCAGCTTTGTGTCATTAATGATGGTCATAAAGTCTGTTTATTCCGCGTACACGACTCTGAGGTCTACCATGAAATGATTTTCACTGGTTTGCTTATACATAACACAATTTCTAGTCAAATACTTATCCATGTAGAGTATCTAGCCTAATAGACTGAATAAAAGCTGTATGTTATACAAAAAATAAAGTTGCTTTTTTCTATTAACTCATGTTTCTAGTCTAGGTACTATATACTGAAATTTATGGTGGTGAACGGATACACCACCGAGTGCTTGGCCGAGTGCTCAACAAACGCCCAACGCCCAACTCTATCGGTCTAGTATCATTTTACTGCCTCACCCTACTCGGTATGTTTAATTTTTTATTGACATAAGTGGAAATGACATGTTCAGCTTCGTGCTAAAGTTGAAATCAATCCATCTGTAATCAAAGGCTCCACAAACAAACGCTCACAAACATCCGGGAATCGATTAGACAAATAATGTGCTGCGTTGCATCACCTACCGAGTTTGAACACCGCAACGCGATTGCAATCGAACTGTGCAAACGAATGTGGCTTCTGGAAATCAATTGAAATCGACATCACGATTTGGTTGTTGGAGTCTGTTAATTGATGAACCGAACTAAGCTATTACATTAGACGATATAAAATAAGATAAATAAAAAAATTACTTATTTCTAAAATTGAGTTATAGAAATAGAAAAGTTTCTGGCCATGTGGTAAGACCGCATGGTTCGATCAATTGGACTATGTGAACTTTTACCTACCTATCTACACATAAGAATCAATAATTCAGCCAGCCAAGGATCGTTGCGAACGATGTCTAGATAGCTCAACTAATCCAGATTTCTGTCAGTTGGTAGCTTACTGAAAACACTGGCAGTTATAGGCATAAAATAAAGGTGCTTTATTTTAAAACGTTGAGTACCAGCTTGATGGTATTATTGTAGCTGTTGCTGTAATCCTGTCGCAGAGCAGGGCAGAGTGTGGCAGGGCTCCAGTTAAACACAGAAATGATGTGGGAAGCAATACGCGAGTTCGGCTTAGATCGCTGCGATTTATCCACCATGATATCGAATGTGTCAATTGTGCTGCGAATTCTAACTCTCAACGTTGACAACCGATACAAAAAACGTAAGTCATGAAGTCATGTATTACGAAAGATTTTAAATAATAAGTACAAATAAGTACCAACATGTTTATTAGTTTTTCAAAATATTACAATTTGATTTGGTAAGTCACTTCTAAAACATTAGGTATCTGCGTTACAATGAATCGATTGAGTATGTAATATTGATGATATTTTTTTTCCACAAATGCCATTTTCTAGGCATGCTGTAAATTATTTCAAAAACCTGACGTAATTTTTTGTTTTTTGAATCATCCTTAATCTATCCTTAACCTACAAAAGAAAAGGTGCCTCCAACTGCCAAAAAAGTTCTTATATTATGCCCCACCTTGCACGGTTTTCAGTCTTCGTTTTTGTGTCTAGGTATCCCAATCATCTATTACATCTTCACCTACGGCTGCTTCGCCTGCTACTACTACACGTACTTGGTGTCCATGCTGTGGTTCCTTTTCGTTCGCAGCCCGGAGACTGGGGACCTGGTGGCCGCTATGGTTGTCATGTCTCTAGGGGTCAGCAGCGAGATCGGGACTTTCAAGCTCTTGTTTATGTTTAAAAGTGTGTAAGTGACTAGAAAACCAGACTTTCTTATTAAAAAACAAAAACTAAAAGTCCTGGAAAAGCAAAATGAGGTGCGGTCCTCGACAAAGTTATAAAAAGCTAATAAAAGCTAGTTCCAAAAAATATTTTCTATATATAACTTTTAAATATACATACAAAATAACATAAATATACATAAAAAATAACATAAATATACATAGAATCACGCCTCTCTCCCATTAAAACAACGGTAGGTATACTAAGCACAACGGATCTTTAGCTCTCTGAAGTTAGGTAAATAGGCGCAATAGACGATTGCGCAGGTTTGGTATAGTAAGCGAGATAGCACGATGTTAGGCGTCATCAAAAATGGGTTCTGCGCAGCTATTTCACAGAGCTAAAGAACGATTGTGCGTATTGTACGTTATATTATTTTTATATTTATTAGGAAAAAGGTACGGCGGGTTGTGGCAGAATACTTAGAATGTGATGCATTGACAACACCCAACAGCAGGTTCTCCCGCAACCTGGCCAAGTCACTCAGGCGAATCAAAAAGAAAGCCTTGGGTTTTTGGATATTCATGATGGTCAACGCGGTGGCATACAACATCATGCCAGTGTTCATGCCAGGCCGGCATTTGCAAGAAGATTTATATGTAATTTATGGTAAGGCCAAAAATGAATGAAAATGTTTATGAAGAGTGTTTCACGAAAAATAAAAATAATGATATTCTTTCTTCTATTCTCAGGTCTAGAACCAACGTTTGAATCTCCTAACTACGAAATAGCATTGTTCTTGACGGGAATCATGGTCATGTTCATCTGTTTCTCATCAGCCAGCATGACAGCCTTCATGATCATCATCGTGGGATATACAGAGGCGCAGATGCTCTCCCTCAGTGAAGAAATCCTCAGCATCTGGGATGACGCTTTACAAGAAACTTATATCAATACCAACTTACTCAAAGTCGAATTCATCTCCAGTCTATTCCAAAACAATAAAATCGTACTGAGTGAGGAAGTGACTATGAAAATCAATAGAAAGGTTAAAAGGAGATTGGTGCAGCTGATAAAAAATCACTCACGCAACATTCGCTTACTCAGCCAAATTGAAGGCATATATAGAATATCAATAGCTGTGGGATTCGTGTTCCTTATCGTGGGACTGATAGCAGAGTTACTAGGTGGCTTGGAGAACACCTTCCTTCAGATTCCTTTCACTCTCTCCCAGGTAGCTATAGATTGTTGGACGGGACAGAGGGTAATGGACGCCAGCGTGAGGTTCGAGCAAGCAGTGTACGCTTGCAAATGGGAAAATTTCGATCGACACAACATGAAAATAGTGCTGGTGATTTTGCAGTGTTCGCAGAGGACGTTGACCCTGTCAGCGGGGGGAATGACGATGTTGAGCTTTAGTTGCTTGATGTCAATACTGAGGTCTATTTACTCGTCGTACACCACTTTGCGGTCTATGATATAGCGTTAAATACAGACCTACTAGGCCACGATGTGATGTGTTTGCCGTAAGACATTCAAAGTTTTGTCTTTGAGTTTCTTACGGCAAACCACACCATTACATCCACTTTGGTCAAAAATCATACCACTAAGCATGACCACGCTATCTCTACGGTAGAATAGATAAAATTACATTTTCGTTCAGACGATTCTGAGTTTTATTGCAGTCGAAGAAAAGATGCTTTTGCCTGAACTCATAATGTCATACTAAGGGGGCTGCATCAAATAATTTACGGCGCCAAGCTAATATCCAGCAGCTTGACAGTCCGTTAAATTATTTGATAATAAGAGTATGGTGAAATCGGCTCTTAATCTAAGAAAAATTTATAAAATAAAACCACAAGTCATCAAAATAATGTTTGACTTATTATTATGTTTTATTACTACTAACCTAGAATACCTAGCTATAGTTTATCGTCTCGAAGTTTGATCTGTATCAAGTGTCCAGCGACCGGCCGAAGAGTAACGTCCACCTTGAACTGCATCTTGTCAGCTTCCGAAAAAAATTCCAGTTCCCTGACGCAGTACGCCAGAATAGTCTTTAATAATACTAGAGCATATCTTTTACCTGTAACATAAACACGTGCTATACCACTCACTAATGTATTTCATAATTTAACGATGAAGGAAAATATCGTGAGCCTTTTCGAGCTCGTATATAATAATTTCGAAACTACTTCCGATAATCGTAGGTCTAATTAATAATTAGAAAATGAAGGAATACATCATGAGCTGTTTAGTTTTAGAGCTCGCGCTAATGTGCATAAAATTTTGATATGAAAATCCCATTGATGCTAGGATCCAAACCCTGAGCCTTCGGATCGAACGAAAGTCCAGGTACCTCTTCGGCTAGATCAGCTATCTGATAATTATCATCCAATGCACATTCACCGCGCTATTCAACCGATTCGGCCAAAACAGCTCTCCAAAACCTCATATTAAACGCTCATCCACCACATATTCACCTATACAAGCCCGTCTTCCATAGCTGAAGGGGAGGAAGGCCGCAGCAGTGCCGGGAGTGTCTCCATCCAGCCAGCGCTCAGGTTTATACTCCAGAGCATCAGGCCCCCACGACTGCTTCGACCGGCCAGCTCCCCACACGTTAAGGGCGCAGCCTGTGCCTTTAGGGACTATGCACGACTCTGTGAATAAAAACATATTACATGAAAAATATTTTTTTTAATATATGACATATGGACATCAGTATGAAAACTTTGTTAATATAAAAGATAAGATATTTAATATTATTGCCCTTGCATAATGCAGTGCAACATGCTTACGTAACAGCTTTGGTTGGAATGAAGTTGTTGACTCCGATGAGTCCGCTGTCATAGACGAGGAGCAGTTTGGAATCCATAGCGAATGGGGTTTACTTAGTCTGTAGATATTTTGTTCTTGCAGTGCTGCTCATAGAACTCGTGGATTCTGACAGAAGGAAGGGTGGAATTCCGTGGAATACACGTAAATAGGAAAAAATAAGCAATTATTATTTACTTACTGAGCGAAATTTCTTTATCTGCGTACCGCATGACCACAGGAAATGGTGGAAACAGTCTGAGGGTCTCGTTGAGAACTGCCTCGCAGTACACCATGCGGGCCAGGTCCTTCTTCTCCACTGGCCGAGTGCTGTCGCCAAATATACTCTTCATCCTGCGAGTTAAACGTGAAGTCATTGGATACTGCATTTGGCTTTGTTGTAGTCGGGTATAAATACGTCTTAGTCTTGAATATTCTGACTTACTCTTGATAAAGTCTATCCTGCACAGCCGGCCTGCATCCAATCATCAGCAGCGTGTAGTAGATGGTAGTGGCAACGGTCTCCTGCCCGCCCACGATGATAGTATCCACCTCCGATTTGATCTGCTGCTCTGAGAACAGCGGGTCCGACTCTCCAATGTCCAGGAGTAAGTCCAGGAGTGAGAGGAACTTCACATCTTTATGAAAAGAAAACAACTGAAACTTTAATGTTATTTCCTAAGTTCCGCGATCACTGTTAATGTTTGGATAATTTGAACACTCATTTATCTGCCTGCGAGTCTTGCGACGCCTAGGCGAAACGACGGGAAACGTAACAGAGGTTCTGTTTCCCAAAGGAAAATTCATCGCATACATTGGTATGCGATGAATTTCCGTTTAATTAAGCAAATAATTATGAGACGTATCTACCATTAGACTGTTGTCCGTGTGGTTCAGTTTTCTGTTTCTTTTCCCGATCAGCCTTTCTCTTCTTCAATACCTGTGAAGACGAAATGAAATAAAAGTAGTATTAGGTACCTACGAGTATAATTGATAAAATTCATAAAATTGATTTAAGGAATATCGTATGATGAGTTTTGTTCTGCTGGTCTGGGTATTTCGGTACTGATTCAAAGGAATCGTAAGCTTGTGTTAGTATGGTGACTTTAATTTACTTGAGTGATCTTACCGTGTCAGATACATTGTGGAGCACCTCAACTTTGCTCACGAGCTCCCTATGCGCCGCGGTGAGTTTGTACAGGCAGTCGGGATGCGCCAGCAGGTTCATACCCCGGTCTACGAACAGCTCCAGGGTTCGGTTGAACGCGCTGTAGTACTTCTCCGTCTCCACGCTGTCAGCGATGCGAGACACTCCAAGTGCTGTCTCTATGGGATCGAGGGAAAAGATGATTTACTATCAGAAGACGCAATAACGTAGAAACTACGAAACGTAAGAGCCGACTGGTATTTGTGATACTAATAGGTAACAAGGTAGATTATTTACGCGATTGATCCCAATTTTTATGTGATGATGCGTTTTTATATTTGTGGTTGTGGTTAATGTCTTAGCGAAAAAAACAGTAGGTACAAAATAAGAGGAAGCTGTACCCATACAGTATATTACAAAGTAGACCTAATGGAAGAAATGATAAAAAAAAAGTAAGTTCGTATGAGTCAGTGGCCAACTCTGGTGACGGAGTTTTCAGGTCGCCTTAAGGCCTCCGTCATGGCTTAACGACTTAAATAGCCGGGACCGACCTCAGTTGAAAATGCCACTGGCGGTCACCCATCCACTTACAGACCGTTTCGAACGTTGCTTAACTTCGACGATCTATCAAGAACGACTAAGCAAGCACGACCACGAACGCTTCAAGCGCTTCAAAAAAGCGAAGATATGATACGAAAGCGGCAATGATATTTAGCATCATTGCGAAAGCAATAAGTAAAGAAGGACCGCCATTGTGAGTCAAATGATGCCTTACAAACGCCGTATGGTTAGAAGAACACGGTTAGATGAGAACCCTAATTTCAAGTATTTAATAAAAAACACATGTACACTCACGACATATCGCCTCCAAGGTGGTCAGAGCGAGATGCTGCATAATATCAAAGGGCTGCGCCCCGGCCTTCGCCCTTAGGCTGTCCACCAACACCCGCGTCTGTGCATTGAACACCCCCTGGTATCCATCCACCACGCTCATGCTGAACACGCCGGATAGCTTCTTCACAGTCTTTTTCCATAAGGATGCTAGAAATATTGAACTTATTATTCACTAGTGGCCCCGCGCGCGACTTCGTCTACGCATTGTTTCGTCATACAAACTTTAGAGATAGAATGAATGAGAATTCTTTATTGCACACTTTAAACTATGAAACAAAATAATTAAATATAACAAATAATGACAATGTACAATGGGCGGCCTTACGCGAGGACAAACATTCGCACACACACACATTTATTTACTTTCGCATTTATAATTAGTAGGATAGGTATATTATAAAAATTCCGTAGGACCGCTAGAATTACTTTGGAGAACTATCAGAGCAACAAAATACCTACTGTTTGGGTGATTAATATTGTTTATTTATTTGCTTCTCATAGCTTCTATAGGGTCTTTTATTAAACTAACTTAATTCAAGAATTTGTTTCAACAAATATATTAAAAAATATTTATGTAATTTGATTGATTGTATCTTCTTGTATAACTAAGTCCATTCGTGATGTAGCAGCGCTGCGATTGGTGGATACAGACGTTCCTCCTTGAAAATCATTATGCAACATTTCTAAAAAATCAATAAATTATAAAAATAGTGAAAACTTAAATCGGCTTAGGAATTAAATTGATACGGTCAAACGTCTATTTAAAACCCAAAAATGAGGCCTTGTCAGTTTGTGTAGTTTAAAATGAAAGACCCTATATAACAGAGCAGCACAATGATTCAGCACAATATAAAATATTGAAAAAGCGATAATTTTACTAAATGTTTCCCTTCTCCACTATTTTCTTAGCACTCATCACTCTTTATCTGAGCACTCATCTATATTACTTAGGATTTTTTTTATTAACCTGGAGCCAGGACCAGTCCATCTCCGAGCCAGATCTTCCCGAAGCTGTATAAGTAAGGCTTCTCTATGAACGTGTTGGAGATCGTACTGACGTCGTCCGGGTCGTGACAAACTGACGAAACAACATTATTCTTATTTGTGAAATACAAGTAATTTATAAACATAGAAGTAAGTAGGTACTATGATTCGTGAGTAATAAAAGTAGGTAGGTAGGTATAGCCATTCAATAATCTAGGCTTCTTACGCTTCTTGCGACGTTCACCGCGATTCCATTATTACTTTAACTACATTAGCTATTGCTACAAAGTTAGGTTTAGTAGTGGTAGAATCCAAGGATTTAACTCACATAAGTAAGGCTTGGGTCCAAACCAAACAACAAAGGGTAGCATCTTCTCCTCACTTATAGTAGACATCTGGTCTAAGCGACGAAATAAACCTGCAACGCAATGTAACGAGATAGGTTAGGTAAATAAAACAATCCATGATAGATTTACACTTAGATCTTCAAACCCTAAAAGTGTAACGAAGAGAAAGTTTGGCAGAATGTGTGCTTTGGACTACTTCAGTCCAAAGCACACATTCTGCCAAACTTTGTCAATAATAACATAACAGAAAACTTACATTCCCCTCCTCCATAAAACTGCAACATATTCCCAATAAGTGGCAGCTGAGGCAGCGACGGCAAGTGCGCCAGCAGCGCGCGTGCGCGGCGCAGGCGCAGCCACATCAGCGCGTAGGCTCCGAGCAACACCGTCGTCAGCAGCCATAGCCATATTTGCATCTGGATCCAACTTATTTTTAACTAGACTGAATAGGAATGTTAAGAGGATCTGGTTTAAATTTTTATCACATATCTGCTTCTATTTTTAACATCGGCTACACAGAAGAAGATAATTTTCATTGATCGGCTCCATAACCGGATTAACCCTAAGTCAAAGTAGGCAGTTGCCTAGGGGCCCTGCATCCACTAGGGGCCCCGTGCGCGCACCAAGAAAAAGTTACTCTGTGAAAATCTTAGATCACAACACACAATCATTCACTCAACTAATTATTTTATTTATTGTATTTTATTGCATTGACCATATCTTTAAAATAATGCGTCTAGTTTTATTTGTCTTTCCTCTCCATAAGATTCATTTTTTTCGAGTCTTAATTTTAATAATTACTTGTAATTCATTTTATTAGAACTAAATCAGAATCATTTGCGACGTTTGGGTTTTAAACGATGTTGGTTCTTTGTACTTCACGAGCACTTCTTTGAGCTTGACTATTTAGTTATAAGATGGATCACCTAAAAGAAAGCTAGGCTCAAGCTCAGTTTAGATAATAGAAAATAAATTTTTCAGTTCAGGGTTTTTCAAAACATCCCCTAAAAATTAAAGTTTGAAATCTAAAAAAACACGCCTATTAAACTAGCCGTCCCCACGCTTTTTTTCTCGATGAAATTCCTTGAAACAAGATCAAAGAACACGATTCCGTCAGTCAGAGCCCCGTGATTTGCAGGGTTGGTCGGGGGTGAATCCGGCCCTGATCGGCTCTCTAGCAGCGTTTCTGTTCAAGTTCACACGTAACACGTAACCTACAGTGTGTTCAAGCAAATAAACCATCTTTATCTTTATCAAGATTAGGTTGATTAACAAACAGGCGGATTTTAAATTGATTATTTGTTTTGAGGTAAACCTACTCAATTTAACAAAAAAGAAGTTTAATGAAGTTCACTCACATAATAATATATCCTATGCAAGATCGGTTCAAAACTTGAAAAAATATTGCAAAAAGTATATGCCTCTGTGGGATACGATCGAAATAGCAGATACTTATATACTGAGGTTATAGAGGTAGGTTACAGTATCGCGAGTAGGTACAATGGTTATTTCCCATCTCAAAAATATGCAACGTGCCTAAATAAGTTTTCATTTCAAAAGCATAAGGAGAAAACCAAATTATAGAGGGAAAATCCGCTAAGTACTGACCTTTTTATTTAAATATTGCTCCCGCAGAATGCGCGATCTGATCGAATGTCTTTGCCTGTCCAAGTGAAGGCTCCGAGAGTAGCTCCATCACACAGATCACTGTAATCACAGTTTAAATGTCGGTGCTTAAGGGTCTATTCACATCTGACGGAAAATGCGTCGAGTGTATTCAGCGGTCTTCGTTAATCATCATCGCATTCATCAACGTTGAATGTTTTCTCATATAATTGTCTGTTCTGGCGTTACGCGACCGATAATACGCGACGCAACTTCCGTCAGATGTGAACCGACCCTAAGCCTTTACATTGTCCTAACCACCGTCCTAACGCTACATGCAATTACATATATTAATACATAGGTACATCAAGATTACATACATTACACACAAAAAAACGATAAATTGTATGAAAGATGACAGGAGTAAGGAATGCTGAAATGTAATGTAAATGTAAATCCATCTACTTAGGATTAAATCAAGTAGGTACCTACCTGAGTAACTCGAAGTAAGTACAAGACATTCTTCTTATTTGTATACTCATGGAGAAAAAAAACCTACATTTAATGTACGAAAAAAATCGCTTGAATACCGCTACGCTTGCTCGTAGACCTGCTACGGTGCCTAGAGTTGACTTAGTTTTGCCAGCGGCCTCGTTTGCTTAGTGACTGAGTGTCTTTAACGCTAGAGACGACTTGTAAGTCTGTATGTATAATATATGTATATACAGGGTGTAAAAAGACGTCTACCGAAGCCGAAAGGGGTAGGTACAGCATCCCAACACACAACTATCCAAAAGGATTTTCCATCAAACTACCCTCGTTTACCGAAGTCTGTTCAATCAAATAAACCATTTTTTATATGTTTAGGACTTCCGGGCCGGGTCGAACGAACGAGTACGGTCTTGCAAATTGTGTGCTCTACAGCGCATGAGTTGAACAAAAACCAAGAAGGTAGGTAGGAGAAACTGATGTTTCAGTTAACAATATTAATATTCTTAATAATGCTTTTGTTAATTTGTGTTCTTCAAGTTCAATAAATACATTTCATCATTTTAGTTAGTAATAAAGTTTAGTAGGGGTCTTCAAATCAGGAGTAAATAGGTTCCATCTAGGAAAGCATGCTCCATCTTAGACCTCACTATTGCTTAACATCAGGCAGAGTGAGGACAATTGCTGACCTATTTTAATTAAAAAAAACTCTCTCCTGCCAATACCAATTTGTATTGTAGTTATTATTTTCACCTAAGTACTTATGAGCAGAAAGGTACTTACCTAGGCATTCTGAGTACCTAAGGTAGGTAGATCAGATACCTATTTCCGGAATAAACATTTAGTATGATCACGGCTATTAAAAGTAATGCTCCTGATAATAACAGTCGTTTATATAAATGATCGCGACTGTAACTTTATAACAGCAATTTTACTTCTTGAATAGGTAGGTTCTAGAATAGGTAGGTACATACAGCAAAGTTTCACAAATCTTAAAAATATATCAATACTAGCTGACCCGCGGCAAACGTTGTTTTTCCATTATATCGCTATTAAAAAATAAGGGTGAAAATTGAGGATTGTATGTATATTTGTATGTTGTATCATAAAAAATAGAAATTAAAAATTTTGTCTAAAAAATAAAAAAATAAATTTAAGGGTGGACTACCCCTAACATTTAGGGGGATGAAAAATAGATGTTGGCCGATTCTCATAGATACCGGATAAGCACAAAAAATTTCATCAAAATCGGTCTAGCCGTTTCGGAGGAGTATGGCAACGAAAACTATGACACGAGAATTTTATATATTAGAAGATATTTTGTCAAATATTTGAAGAAGCGTCAGCCCATGTTAAAAATCGAAAACAAAATGGCGTTTTAAGAAATCAGACTGTTAATCGACTTTCGTTGCTGACTGTACCTGCTTTATAGTTTTTTTTTTACCTGTGGTTAGACAGCTTAATACCTACTGAATAATAATCATTTTTTTTTAACCGACTTCAAAAAAAGGAGGCGGTTATATGTTCGGCTGTATGTATGTTTTTTTTTTTTTTTTTTTTTAATGTATGTTCACCGATATCTCCGTCAGTTGTGGACCGATTGCCAAAACTATTTTTTTGTTTGAAAGGGTATACTCTTATTGTGGTCCCATATAAATTTTATTCCTGAGGGATTAATAGTTTTCCCGTAAAACTAAAACAATCACTGAACTTTAAGAAAATTGTGGCCCGATTTCCAAAAATTTTTTTTTGTTAGAAAGAGGAATACTCTCAAGGTGGCGCCATATATTTTTTTTCCTGAGGGATTAATAGTTTTCCCGTAAAACTAAAACAATCACTGAACTTTAAGAAAATTGTGGACCGATTTCCAAAATGTTTTTTTGTTAGAAAGAGGTATAGGTACTCTTAAGGTGGCGCCATATATTTTTTTTCCTGAGGGATTGACAGTTTTCCCGTAACATTCAAAAAACCTCATTCTCACTACACAACACACCCTGACTCACAATCTGAGTCAAACAATAAATAGTTTGAAAGGGTATTACACCCGAGGTAGTCCAAAATATTTTCTTTTCCTTATGGATTGATAGTTTTCTCCCTTGCTGAACTCCGGTGTGTCCTTTAGTAGGTCTTCCCATGACTTCTCTTATCCTTTCCTACTTAAGCTACGATAAGCAAAGTCTTAATGTACTCGTAGCTTACTATATTATTCACACATACACTTTTATTTACTTACACAGTATTTATTTACTTTCACTAAAAAGTGAAAAATAAAAATTTTTGAAAAAAAAAAATTGAACCGACTTCACAGAACACAAATAGAAGAACCTTCTACACACTAAAAATAGAAAAATAAGAATATAATTTGAAGTCGGTGCCAAGTGAATACGATTAGGTACCTATAAAAAAAAGAAATCGAGCGATAGCGTACCAGGATACAATTTTGCACCCAAGTTCTTTTAAATTTCTTAGATGTAAATGAATAGTTGGCACCGACTTCAAATTATATTCTTATTTTTCTCTTTTTAGTGTGTAGAAGGTTCTTCTGTTTGTGTTCTGTGAAGTCGGTTCAATTTTTTTTTTCAAAAATTTTTATGTTGTGGAATAAAAGGTACTTGAACAAAAGAACCTGGGGGGATAACTGTCATTTCATCTGTTTGAAAAAAAAAACAACAACAAGTCGTGAAAATAATGTTTTACTTAGTATAAGTATTATTTTAGGTATTAGTACTAATAGCTATACTTTATATCGTCTCGAAGTTTGATCTGTATCAAGTGTCCAGCGACCGGTCGAAGAGCAACGTCCACCTTGAACTGCAGCTTGTCAGCTTCCGAGAAGAATTCCAGTTCCCTGACGCAGTACGCCAGAATAGTCTTCAGTAATACTAGAGCATATCTTTTACCTGTAACATAAGCACGTGCTATAATAATAATATATAGTGTTGAAGGAATAGTAGCCGGTATGTGTCTCCATCACACAAGATCAAAATTGTCAAAAAGGCCTCTGTGTGTTGGCTTCGGCCCCATGCATGCCTATCAAAGGTCCGGGACACTATAGTTCCGTGATGTTAAACTTTGACAAACAAAATAATAATAATAAAGCCTTTTTATTTCAGAAAGTATGTACATGCTTTGACTTAATGTTATTTTCCACAATTTGTTACTTTGTTTCTGTTTTTTTTTGACAAAGGCCTCTTCCAACATCTTCCGATTCTCCCTTGATGTTGCCACTCTTGACCAGGTTCCTCCCGCTATTTATTTTATTTCGTCTGACCATCTCTTTAGCTGCCTCCCTCGTTTTCTTTAAACACATGCTATACCACTCACTAATGTATTTCATAATTTAACGATGAAGGAAAATATCGTGAGCCTTTAAAGCTCGTATATAATAATTTCGGAACTACCTACGATAATCGTACGTCTAATTAATAATTAGAAAATGAAGGAATACATCATGAGCTGTTTAGTTTTAGAGCTCGCGCTAATGTGCATAAAATTTTGATATGAAAATCCCATTGATGCTAGGATACCTCTAGGTACCTCTTCGGCTAGATCAGCTATTATCTATTATCTAATAATTATCATCCAATGCACATTCACTGCGCTATTCAACCGATTCGGCCAAAACAGCTCTCCAAAACCTCATATCAAACGCTCATCCACCACCTATTCACCTATACAAGCCCGTCTTCCATAGCTGAAGGAGAGAAAGGCCGCAGCAGTGCCGGGAGTGTCTCCATCCAGCCAGCGCTCAGGTTTGTACTCCAGAGCATCAGGCCCCCACGACTGCTTCGACCGGCCAGCTCCCCACACATTAAGGGCGCAGCTAGTGCCTTTAGGGACTATGCACGACTCTGTGAATAAAAACGTATTACATGAAGAATATTTTTTTAATATAATAATATGACATATGGACATCAATATGAAAACTTTGTTAACATAAAAGATAAGATACGATAAGATAATTGCCCTTGCATAATACAGTGCCACATGCTTACGTAACAGGTTACGTTGGAATGAAGTTGATGACGCCGATGAGTCCGCTGTCATAGACGAGGAGCAGTTTCTAATCCATAGCGAATGGGGTTTACTTAGTCTATAGATATTTTGCTCTTTCAGTGCTGCTCATAGAACTCGTAGATACTGACAGAAGGAAGGGTGAAATTCCGTGGAATAGAATAGAATAAAGTTTTATTTTCTCCACATATACACAGTTACAAAATAGGTACTTAAATCTACACAATTTTATGTGGGTGAAAATACGGCTACCCCTCAGCATTTGCTCGAACAGCTCGAGAGTGCTGGAATACATGTAAATAGGACAAAATAAGCAATCATTTACTTACTGAGCGAAATTTCTTTATCTGCGTACCGCAAGACCGCAGGCACTGGTGGAAACAGTCTGAGGGTCTCATTGAGAACTGCCTCGCAGTACACCATGCGGGCCAGGTCCTTCTTCTCCACTGGCCGAGTGCTGTCGCCGAATATACTCTTCATCCTGCGAGTTAAACGTGAAGTCATTGGACACTGCATTTGGCTTTGTTGTAGTCGGGTATAAATACGTCTTAGTCTTGAATATTCTGACTTACTCTTGATAAAGTTTATCCTGCACAGCCGGCCTGCATCCAATCATCAGCAGCGTGTAGTAGATGGCAGTGGCAACGGTCTCCTGCCCGCCCACGATGATAGCATCCACCTCCGATTTGATCTGCTGCTCTGAGAACAGCGGGTCCGACTCTCCAATGTCCAGAAGTAAGTCCAGGAGTGAGAGGAACTTCACATCTTTATGAAAGGAAAACAACTGGAACTTTAATGTTATTTCTTAAGTTCCGTAATCACTGTTAATGTTTGGATAATTGGAACACTCATATATCTGCCTGCGAGTCTTGTGACGCCTAGGCGAAACGACGGGAAACGTAACAGAGGCTCTGTTTCCCAACGGAAAATTCATCGCATACATTGGTATGCGATGAATTTCTGTTTAATTAAGCAAATAATTATGAGACGTATCTACCCTTAGACTGTTGTCCGTGTGGTTCAGTTTTCTGTTTCTTTTCCCGATCAGCCTTTCTCTTCTTCAATACCTGTGAAGACGAAATGAAATAAAAGTAATTAGGTACCTACGAGTAAAATTGATAAAATTCATAAAATTGATTTGAGGAATATCGTATGATGATTTTTGTTCTGCTTTCTGGGTATTTCGGTACTGATTCACCGGAATCATCAGTTTGTGTTAGTATGGTGACTTTAATTTACTTGAGTGATCCTGTGATCTTACCATGTCAGATACATTGTGGAGCACCTTAACCTGGCTCACGAGCTCCCTATGCGCCGCGGTGAGTTTGTAGAGGCAGTCGGGATGCGCGAACAGGTTCAGCCCCCGGTTTATCAACAGCTCCAGGGTTCGGTTAAACGCGCTGTAGTACTTCTCCATCTCCACGCTGTCAGCGATGCGAGACACTCCAAGTGCTGTCTCTATGGGATCGAGGGAAAAGATGATTTACTATCAGAAGACGCAATAACGTAGAAACTACGAAACGTAAGAGCCGACTGGTATTTGTTATACTAATAGGTAACAAGGTAGATTATTTACGCGATTGATCCCAATTTTTATGTGATGATGCGTTGTTATATTTGTGGTTGTGGTTAATGTCTTAGCGAAAAAAACAGTAGGTACAAAATAAGAGGAAGCTGTACCCATACAGTATATTACAAAGTAGACCTAATGGAAGATATGATAAAAAAAAAAGTAAGTTCGTATGAGTCAGTGGCCAACTCTGGTGATGGAGTTTTCAGGTCGCCTTAAGGCCTCCGTCATGGCTTAACGACTTAAATAGCCGGGACCGACCTCAGTTGAAAATGCCACTGGCGGTCACCCATCCACTTACAGACCGTTTCGAACGTTGCTTAACTTCGACGATCTATCAAGAACGACTAAGCAAGCACGACCACGAACGCTTCAAGCGCTTCAAAAAACCGAAGATATGATGATGCAATGATATTTAACGTCATTGCGAAAGCAATAAGTAAAGAAGGACCGCTATTGTGAGTCAAATGATGCCTTACAAACGCCGAATGGTTAGAAGAACAGGGTTAGAAGAAAACCCTAATTTCAAGTATTTAATAAAAAACACATGTACACTCACGACATATCGCCTCGAAGGTGGTCAGAGTGAGTTGCTCTATAATATCAAAGGGCTGCGCCCCGGCCTTCGCCCTCAGGTTGTCCACCAGCACCCGCACCTGTGCATTGAACACCCCCTGGTATCCTTCCACCACGCTCATGCTGAACACGCCGGATAGCTTCTTCGCAGTCTTTTTCCATAAGGATGCTAGAAATATTGAACTTATTATTCATAGGTGTATGGAAAAATTCCGTAGGACCGCTAGAATCACTTTGGATAACTATCAGAGCAACAAAATACTGTTTGGGTGATTAATATTGTTTATTTATTTGCTTCTCAGTTTCTATAGGTATTTTATTAAACTAACTTAATTCAGGAATAAATTAAAAATATTTATGTAATGTTTTTTTTTTTTGTTTTGTTATGAAAATCCCGAGAAAACCGATAAAGACTATCCTTTCAATTGTTTGTATCTTCTTGTATAACTTAGTCCATTTGTGATGTAGCTGCGCTGCGATTGGTGGAACGTTTGTACTCCTTGAAAATTATTATGCAATATTTCAAAAAAATCAATAAATGATAAAAAAATTAAGTGAAAACTTAAATCGGCTTAGGAATTAAATTGATACGGTCAAACGTCTATTTAAAACCCAAAAATGAGGCCTTGTCAGTTTGTGTAGTTTAAAATGAAAGACCCTATATAACAGAGCAGCACAATGATACAGCACAATATAAAATATTGAAAAAGCGATCATTTTACTAAAGGTTTCCCTTCTCCACTATTTTCTTAGCACTCATCACTCTTTATCTTAGCACTCATCTATATTATTTAGGATTTTTTTTATTAACCTGGAGCCAGGACCAGTGCATCTCCGAGCCAGATCTTCCCGAAGCTGTAGTAGTAAGGCCTCTCTATAAAAGTGTTGGAGATCGTACTGACGTCGTCCGGGTCGTGACAAACTGACAAAACAACATTATTCTTATTTGTGGAATACAAGTAATTTATGAACACAAAAGTAAGTAGGTACTATAATTCGTGAGTAATATAATCACATTTTAAAAACTAAAAAGAAAACCGACTTCAATGTTTGACTCAGGACGCGGCGTGACTCAGGGCGTCAAGTGAGGATAAACCCACCCTATAAATCGAAATAGAAAAGAAATCGAATCGACAGATAGCGCTTAGACTCCACCTATGCACCTGCGACTACGCAGCACGACGATTTACTATTGTGACTCGTCAGTTTGACATAAGTAATGCTAGAGGGGGGTTATTCCCGTTAGTTTTTTCGTTCGTTTGATGAATATTCTAGGCTAGGAGCGATGGTTTTTAGAGTTTTTCGGGACACTACCAATCGGGAATAAAATTTATATGGGACTACCTCAGAAGTACCCTTTGAAACAAGATAAGAATTTTGCAAATCAGTCAATAAATGGCACAGAAAAGAAGGTAGGTATAGCCATTCAATAATCTAGGCTTCTCACGCTTCTTGCGACACGCGATTCCTATTATTACTTTAACTACAATGTAGCTAATAGCCAATGCTACAAAATTAGGTTTAGTATTGGTAGAATCCAAGGATTTAACTCACATAAGATAGGCTTGGGTCCAAACCAAATAACAAAGGGTAGCATCTTCTCCTCACTTATAGTAGATATCTGGTCTAAGCGACGAAATAAACCTGCAACGCAATGTAACGAGATAGGTTAGGTAAATAAAACAATCCATGATAGATTTACACTTAGATCTTCAAGCCCTAGAAGTGTAACGAAGATGAAGTAAGTAGTCCAAAGCACACATTCTGCCAAACTTTGTCAATAATAACATAACACAAAACTTACATTCCCCTCCTCCATAAAACTGCAGCAGATTCCCAATAAGTGGCAGCTGAGGCAGCGACGGCAAGTGCGCCAGCAGCGCGCGTGCGCGGCGCAGGCGCAGCCACATCAGCGCGTAGGCTCCGAGCAACACCGTCGTCAGCAGCCATAGCCATACTTGCATCTGGATCCAACTAATGGTTAACTTTCATGTGAAGATGGAACAGCAGTAACAAAACTAGACTGAATAGGAATGTTAGAGGATCTGGTTCAAATTTTTATCACATATCTGCTTCTATTTTTAACATCGACTACACAGAAGAAGATAATTTTCATTGATCGGCTCCATAGCCGGATTAACCCTAAGTCAAAGTAGGCATTTGCCTAGGGGCCCTGCATCCACTAGGGGCCCCGTGCGCGCACCAAGAAAAAGTTACTCTGTGAAGATCTTAGATCACAACACACAATCATTCACTAAACTAATTATTTTGTTTATCGTATTTTATTGCATATAATGCGTCACGTTTCATTTGTCTTTCCTCTCCATAAGATAAATTTTTTCGAGTCTTAATTTTAATAATTACTTGTAATTCATTTTATTAGAACTAAATCAGAATCATTTGCGACATTTGGGTTTTAAACGATGTTGGTTCCTTGTACTTCACGAGCACTTCTTTGAGCTGGACTATTTAGTTATAAGATGGATCACCTATAAGAAAGCTAGGCTCAAGCTCAGTTTAGATAAAAGAAAAAAGTTTAAATCTAAAAAACACGCTTATTAAATAGCCGTCCTGCTTTTTTTCTCGATGAAATTCCTTGAAAGAAGATGAAAGAACACGATTCCGTCTTGGTCGATTGCAGGGTTGGTCGGGGGTTAATCCGGCCCTGATCGGCTCTCTAGCAGCATTTCTGTTCAAGATTAGGTTGATTAACAAACAGGCGGATTTTAAATTGATTATTTGTTTTGAGGTAAACCTACTCAATTTAACAAAAAAGAAGTTTAATGAAGTTCACTCACATAATAATATATCCTATGCAAGATCGGTTCAAAACTTTAAAAAATATTGCAAAAAGTATTTTCCTCTGTGGGATACGATCGAAATAGCAGATACTTATATACTGAGGTTATAGAGGTACATAGGTTACAGTATCGCGAGTAGGTACAATGGTTATTTCCCATCTCAAAAATATTCAACGTGCCTAAATAAGTTTTCATTTCAAAAACATAAGGAGAAAACCAAATTATAGAGGGAAAATCCGCTAAGTACTGACCTTTTTTATTAAATATTGCTCCCGCAGAATGCGCGATCTGATCTGATGTCTTTGCCTGTCCAAGTGAAGGCTCTGAGAGTAGCTCCATCACACATATCACTGTAATCACAGTTTAAATGTCGGTGCTTAAGGGTCGATTCACATCTGACGGAAAATGCGTCGAGTGTATTCAGCGGTCTTCGTTAATCATCATCGCATTCATCAACGTTGAATGTTTTCTCATATAATTGTCTGTTCTGGCGTTACGCGACCGATAATACGCGACGCAACTTCCGTCAGATGTGAACCGACACTAAGCCTTTAGATTGTCCTAACCACCGTCCTAACGCTACACGCAATTACATATATTAATACATAGGTACATCAAGATTACATACATTACACACAAAAAAACAATAAATTGTATGAAAGATCCATCTACTTAGGATTAAATCAAGTAGTACCTAATTAAGTCAAGTACTACCTGAGTAACTCGAAGTAAGTACAAGACATTCTTCTTATTTGTATGGAAATGAGATCATGGAGAAAATCTACATTTAATGTACGAAAAAAATCGCTTGAATATCGCTACGCTTGCTCGTAGACCTGCTACGGTGCGTAGAGTTGACTTAGTTTTGCCAGCAATGAAGGAATACATCTTGAGCTGTTTAGTTTTAGAGCTCGCGCTAATGTGCATAAATTTTTGATATGAAAATCCCATTGATGCTAGGATCGGACCCTGGGCCTTCGGATCGAACGAAAGTCCAGGTACCTCTTCGGCTAGATCAGCTATCTAATAATTATCATCCAAAGTCAAAGTCAAAGTCAAAAAGCATTTATTCAGTAGGACCGCTGGGATCACTTTGAAACGTCTTAAAACTAGGTGATTCTACTCCTGTTCCTTCGCGACCAATACCGTGAAGAACCAGGGCAACAAACACGGTTTGGGGCCTAGATTTTTTTAGGTGATCCATCTTAGATCTAAACTTAGGCTAATTTCTTAACTAACTTAGTTGTAAAATTAAAAGTAAAGTTAGTAAAATTCAAAAAGCTAAGCAAGATAGCAAAGGCATTGTGCACACATCAGCTGTCGAGGTGCAGAGCGACATCAGGCCATGCGAATTTATCATTAATATAATCACCAATAGAATAGTACGCTTTCTTTATAAGATTATTTTTTATGTAACTTTTAAATCTTCGAGTAGGTAATTTAGTGGCATTATCTGGAAGTTTATTATAAAAAAATACGGTATTTCCCATGAAAGAACCTTTCATCATACAGATCAATAATTAACATTGTCTTAATGTTGCATGCAATTAATTATACCTACAGGTGTCCTGTAATGAGTGGATAATCCTCTAACTACGCGATTTCTGTTAATCAAAACTCAAAAATCTAAACTGTGCCTAGGGCCCCAGAGTCCGTGAAAGTATTTTCGTTTTCTTCTACTCTTGTTCATTCTTTTCGATGCCTAGATCACAAATGAAGGAATTTTCTCAATCAATCTTTTGTATAAAGCATTCTTGGATACAATTTTCGAGCAGGTGCACAGAACACTATTATGCTCCTAGCGGAGAGCAGGTAGCACGTGCTGTGAAAAGCGTAGTTCTCTATGGTCCATACTAATAAACGTGGTGTAAAGTTATTCCTCGGAATAAACTAAAAATAACCATACATTTTGAGGCCTTTACTAATAAACGTGGTATAAAGTTATTCCTGAGTGTAAACTGTTAAAATGTATGGTTATTTTTAGTTTATTCCGAGGAATAACTTTATACCACGTTTATTAGTAAGGCCCTGACAGTTTACACTCAGGAATAACTTTATACCACGATTATTAGTACCTAGGTAAGGCCGTATGAGTGTAATGAATCCACTGAAATTATCAGAGACATGACTGGTCGTGATAGGTAGCAATGTTTTTTTTTTGCTTCGCAAAAAGTGTGCATGAGCGAGTGATTTTTCATTGTAAAAATTAAGGAAACAAAAGTTATAAAATACCGCGGACTAGGACGGGGTCAGGAGAGGTAGTGGATACAGGTAGGAATTTATTTATTTATTTATTTATTTAATAAAAATACCGCGTGGAATTAAATACCGCGGACTAGGACGGGGTCAGGAGAGGTAGTGGATACAGGTAGGAATTACAAATAAAAGAAGCTAGACAATTATAAATATTAGAATCTAAAGAAGAAAGAAGTACTACAGTAATATTGGTTGGAAGAGGAACATTACAAGATAAGAGATCACAAAAGAAAGAGGTATGGTCATACTGTGGACAAGCAAAGAATATAATTATGATTTGTATCTCCAAATTGCTAGGCTATCTATGCTAGGCTATCTTGGTATGGACACGTTATGAGGAGGGATGAAAACCATGTTACCCAAAGAGTTATGAAGATGAGTGTGGCTGGGTATGCAAGAAGAGGAAGGCCGAAGAAGAAGTGGTTGGATTGTGTGAGAGAGGATATGAATGTAAAAGGAGTGGATGCACAATTGACGAGTGATAGGAGTGAGTGGAAGAAGAAGACATGTTGTGCCGACCACACTTAGCGTGGGATAAGGTCAGGGAGATGATCTCCAAATTCATCTCCACAAGTGCAGGTCGTTAAATATGTTAATGTTCATAGTATTGATTGAATGAAGTTTAAAGTTCGAGCTTGGAACATGTGACTGTCATGACAAAAACGTCGCTCTGTTTGACGCAAACTAAGTAAAACCTGTGCCAATAAGACCGTTTCGATGTTTCAATTTCCACGCGCTTGAGACGTAATCTATATTTTTTAACATCAATGGGTGATATATTAGATATATATTTATATAACTACCATTAAAAACTACAGAAGGCAGAATAACTGACAATATTACGTACGGGATACCCTGTATGTAAGTAATTACAATTACTATGTAAGTTAGTAGGTATGCCCTTTATGTAAGTAATTGCATTATTGCAATTATAGTGAGGTAGGTAGGTATGTAATTGCATGCAACTTTAGGATATTAAAATTGCAATAATGCAATTAATTGCACGCAACGTAGGACAATGTAGGTAAGCATAAGTATTAGGCGATTTTTTGATTGGGATAGAAAATCTGCTTACAGACATCCTATAGCCTATAGGTAGGCTACTACCTATAGGCCTACTCAGCAGTGGGGCCGATAATGATATTAGGTATAGATAAATATGCAGTAATTGTTTTTGGGACGAAGTTCCTTTTCGGACGATATCGAAGAAAAAAAAAGACTGAGGCTGGAAAAAAAAATCTTCTATTTACCGTCACGACACATGTACCTATATGTCAAATCGTCACTACGAAATGCGCAGCCGCGACACAGTCTATAGATTGTTACCAGAGAAATTATAAACTACAAAGTATGATTGTTACATTGTTAGTACGGAAGAGCGTTTCTAGGTTAGATAATTGACTAAAGATTTAAATCTTTGTAATTGACAATTAATTTACCTATTATATTCCCAGCATAGAAAATTACTCCTTGCTTCGTTCCAACCGAGTGTTCCACGAAACTCACGTACTTTTTATAAATCGAGGGCATGTCTCCTTTCACGACTTTTCTCTAACAGTTTAACTCTCTTGGTTTCGGACTGGGGAATCACCGTCCATCTCAAAAAACCACATGTAGACATAGGCACAGATCATTTTATTTGGTAATCACTCAGTCTTTAAATGGGTAATCATTATTCTATGATATTCTTGATGTAGGTACCTACTACGGTACCTACCTACCACCTGGCTAGGTATTTTAGCCTTATTTTATTGTAACTTACAGGGTAAATCAAAATATTATTTAATAGAAAAAAGTTATTACAATAAGTATTCATAAAACATTTTTGAAAAAAAAAATTGAACCGACTTCACAGAACACAAACAGAAGAACCTTCTACACACTAAAAAGAGAAAAATAAGAATATAATTTGAAGTCGGTGCCAACTATTCATTTACATCTAAGAAATTCAAAAGAACTTGGGTGCAAAATTGTATCCTGGTCCGCTATCGCTCGATTTCTTTTTTTGATAGGTACTTAATCGTATTCACTTGGCACCGACTTCAAATTATATTCTTATTTTTCTCTTTTTAGTGTGTAGAAGGTTCTTCTGTTTGTGTTCTGTGAAGTCGGTTCAATTTTTTTTTTCAAAAATGTTTTATTTTTCACTTTTTAGTGTAAGTAAATAAATACTGTGTAAATAAAAGTGTATGTGTAAATAATATAGTAAGCTACGAGTACATTAAGACTTTGCTTATCGTAGCTTAAGTAGGAAAGGATAAGAGAAGTCATGGGCAGACCTACTAAAGGACACACTGGAGTTCAGCAAGGGGGAAAACTATCAATCCATAAGGAAAAGAAAATATTTTGGACTACCTCGGGTGTAATACCCTTTCAAACTATTTAATGTTTGACTCAGATTGTGAGTCAGGGTGTGTTGTGTAGTGAGAATGAGGTTTTTTGAATGTTACGGGAAAACTGTCAATCCCTCAGGAAAAAAAATATATGGCGCCACCTTGAGAATGTGTCCTTTACACTTTCTAACAAAAAAAATTTTGGAAATCGGTCCACAATTTTCTTAAAGTTCAGTGATTGTTTTAGTTTTACGGGAAAACTATTAATCCCTCGGGAAAAAAAAATATATGGCGCCACCTTGAGAGTATACCTCTTTCTAACAAAAAAAAAATTTTGGAAATCGGGCCACAATTTTCTTAAAGTTCAGTGATTGTTTTAGTTTTACGGGAAAACTATTAATCCCTCAGGAATAAAATTTATATGGGACCACTATAAGAGTATACCCTTTCAAACAAAAAAAAAATTTTGGAAATCGCATCGCAACTGACGGAAATATCGGTGAACATACATAAAAAATAAAAAAAAAAAAAAAAAAAAAAAAAAAAACATACATACAGCCGAACATATAACCTCCTCCTTTTTTTGAAGTCGGTTAAAAATAATTTAGAAGACAATAAAAGATTCAAAAAGTAAACTAAGGTTTCTAAATGACCTTTAAATGGCCTCGTAGTAACCTATAATAGTTTCTATTGTATTTTTATGTGCTGATGGTCTTCTTAAAAGAAATAAATAAAATAAAAAATATATAGGTAATATTTAATTGTACTTAGACCTTAAACCAAATGATTAGAAAAGGGCTGTGCCAATTTATTACTTACCTACTTAAGTTAGATTGTTAGTTAGAAATACCTAAGCTAAATAAGTACCAAATGTTGCAGTGCCGCGGGGTTTATGTTATGAGACACTATTATATTTTAAGATCTATCTATTAACATGAGGCATTAAACGTTTTGAAGCGAATTGAATTGTTGCACTAAAATTAGTACGCCGAATGAACCCTGCTGGGAATTTAAAGGCATTTTATCAATTCTATCAGAGTACAGTACAAAAAATAGGTACCTACATGCATTTTAATACGCGTGCATGCATGATGCATGCAAAGACTCATGCATGGCATGCGTGCTTGCTAGTGCTTTGCTTGCCTATGCCAAAATCGTTATGTCAAACAAATGTCAACGTCATATAAATTCCGAACTTTGACGATAGCCGATAGGGCCTATATTTATTTATATTCTACTATATTATAAATCAGAGAAATGATAAACTACTATGTAGATAATTATCTAGAATTCTGTGAATAAAATAAATTATATTACGATACGTTCCGTGGTGAAGACTCTAATAAAAGAAATCTGAATTCCTGAAATGAAAACGAAAAGTGAAAATTGGATCCAGGGAAAATCGTGCCAAAAATGGTTTTTATTTACTAGTTCCGTTGACTGTTTAAATTTCTCCTCATAGAAGAATGAAACTTCGAAAAACTAAAGATGCATCTATTTGATTTGCACTGGGAACACATCTTAGTAACGAATGTATTACCCCGCATAACACTGAAAGACTGTTTCAATTTTCGTTGCACATCTAAAAGTGGCCTGCAAATCATAAATATCTATTTTGCAAGACTCAAGTCGTTGAAGCTCAAGCGGAAAGATTTTTCACCCCTTCCATTCAAGGTAAATTGCTTAGTTATGTTCCTGTCTGGCTGTTTCGTCTGTGGTTCCTGTAAAAAAAAATCCACCTACTGAAAGATTATTTGTGTACCTACTAGATAGAAGCCTATTTGGACCAAGCCTTAGGTACAAGAGTTCTTTTCAAAATTTACAAATACATTCTAACGCAGTTCAAAAATAAACATTATCAGTCTTATTACAAAAAATATGAACCGAGTTTAGCGAAGCACTGACTAAAAAACTGTCTCTAGAAAAACGATCTTAAATACTCGTACATAGAACGCTTTTTTGTGATAACAGTTTTGTTTTGACATGTGTCAACATATTGTTCAACTAAGGTTTAACTTTTTTATAAAATGGCCATATGTAAATAAAGATTTATATTACAGCTACATAATTATTTTAGCATTAGTGTTTTTTAAGTTGCATCAAATGCTGTGCTGTAAAAAAAATGTCTAAGTGCAATCACCTAGCTTCAGAGACAAAATTAGTTCTATACCCTAAACATCAAACTTTTATTTCAGGTTTTTGCTAAAACTTGTAATCTCCTCACAGTGTTGGATGTGAGCCGTTCAAATATAACGGATGATTGTTTGATCCCGTTGTTGCTCCGTAACCATGGATTGATCAGTGTGGACCTCAGCCACTGTAGCAAGCTGACACCAAAATGTCTACAACCAATTATCTTGCACTGTAACAACTTAAGAACATTGTATTTGGCATCTTGTACCTGGGTGACAACCGGCGCTATGGAAGCTCTTGCTCTCCACCAAAGCACCCTTGCGGAGATTGATCTATCCCATTGCATACTCGTAACGGAAAGCTGCTTGGCGATATTGGTCAAGAAGTTCAGAAACTTGAGAGTATTTAATGTTGAGGGCAACAAACAGGTCACAGATATCCTGTTGTTCACCCTGGCCAAGTATAGCAGCCAGCTGGCTCTTCTCAACTTGGTAGGATGCAATTCTGTCTCAGACAGAGGGATCAAGTAAGTTTCATATAGTTTAAGTGGAGGTTGTAGAGTGAATTCAATCAAATCCAATTAAAGCTGAAAGTAGATTTTCAGAAGACAAATAAAGGCTGAGCCTTGTGGGTTTTACCTCTAACTACAATCTATTAATCTAAACAAGACAAAGGCTTACTTTCCCTACTTCCACTTCTTGCCATCAATGCTTAAATTACTTTGACTTAATGTTTGATGTATTCCAGGGCTATAGGACAGCACTGCAAAAAGCTGACAGGTCTGATGATAAGAGGCTGCCCATTGGTCACGGAAGATAGTTTGAGTTATCTACGCAATACCGACACTCATCTCGACCGCAAGCAACCAGATCTCATCCCGGTACCTTTCCTATACCTACAGATATGAAGGGATATGCCAACACATTGAGCTTTATCTATTTGGTATATGGAGCCACCTTTGAAATACGATTAGAAAATGAGGGTAGATAGAGAATGTTTTACCTTTCATGGTTTGACACTGACAGATGCTTTGACTTGACAGTTGCCATAAGAGTCAAGCAATGAAATTATTCTAGTGAACAATGGTTTTAAATTTAAAAATATTTATTCTGCTAAAGAATAAATGCTATAAAAAGTAATTCTGTTAGAATGACCACAAATCACATTTATATTGACTTTTAAATTTGGTGGTGGTCTAGAAAATGTTTTATAGTCATGATGGAAACAGATGATAATAGACAGAGGCCATTTGAGCTGTACATGATCAGGGTACCTATTTGTTTTTTGTAGTTTTAAACAAGCCTTTATCTGTAGGTACCTACCTTTTTACAATGTCACTAAGCAATTAATTATTCACTCTAGCTACTGGGATCACTTAAAATTGCCCTTAGAGCTTATATTGTTTGGATCTAGCTTTCTGTTGATATCTAGTTTGCATTGTATTGTCCTCTAAGTGGTAGTCGAGAGCAGCTTGTGAAAATTGCACATTCCAATTATACACCATCTTCTACATTTCATCTTCATGTAGAGAATTTGAATATTATAAATGTTATTTTTTTGCCAAATTGTTTTATTTTATTAGTACTTTTCTACAACTATCAATACTCGCACACAGTATATCTCCACGCCACCCCTCGGCCGTACCTAAATCTCCGCCAAAATACTGTAGTAAGGCCTCCGTCATGGCTTAACGACTTAAATAGCCAGGACCAACAATTTAACGTGCCCTCCGAAGCACGGAAGCGCTCAGATGAAAATGCCAATGGCGGTCACCCATCCACTTACAGACCGTTTCGAACGTTGCTTAACTTTGACGATCTATCAAGAACGACAATCACGAGCGCGCGGTATACCTATACTAATATTTGATTAGTATTGCCGTGTAGGAAATCGCCTTATGTGTAGGCAAGTATAAGTAATTTGCTTAAATTGTCCCATGAGCAGGCAGGCGTGCATGTATGAAGCTTTATACTGCTTTGGTAATCCATGACATGAAATGTGAGGCAGTCCTTATGTCCTCAAAACAAGCTCGAAAAAGCTAGTATTTGTATTTATTTAAAATATTCCACTATTATTACAGGTATAACCTAATGCAATAGTGTAGTCACCATATTATAAACCTATTCTATTCATATTAAGTATATTTTTGTGTGTGCTTGAGCGGCAAAAAATATCTTGTCTTTATGCCAGTGAAGCTAAGCGCCATTGCCCACAGGGTGGCTTGCAAGAGGAGGCGAGGAGGGTGTTCCAAGCGAGGAATCCACGACGGTTGGCCCGTACCCGCAGGAATACCACGCTCAAGGTCGAGAGGAGTCCAAGCGGGCGAATCGTGGTTACCGACAGCGAACTTGTGGAGAGCATCGATGATATCGACTAGGCACTGTAGCGTCCCACTGAGCAGACATAGCTTGCATCCAGCTATCTCTACGAAAGATTAAGAAATTCAAACATTCCCAGTGTGGAGTCTACTGTCAAAAAAATTTTAGTAGATCCCCAGATAAAATTTACCTACCTATTAGACTAGGTAAATCTAAGATCATCTATGTATTAGTTATTATCTTGTTGTAAGTGTAATAAAATAAATATCCTGTGTATCTGGGTGTAACATAGGTTACACCAGTTTTTTATTAGACTGTGATTTGACATACATTTTGAGTAGTAAATTTTGTAGGACCTACATCACGCCTTACCTTTACATTACTGAACTTTTTTATACCTACTAGGAGTAGATAATTAGAATGAAACATCATAATCTTTCGTCACAAAATTATATTTTGTGTGATAACACCTGCTACATGTCTTATTATTATTGTATTTACAATATTTAGTACCTACACATTAGTAACAAATAACATTCATAACCTTAGAGGAGCAGATCCTACAAATACCGTTTCTCAGAATAGCCTGCGGCCGAGCGACGCTAGCGCTAGCGTCTAAGTGCGGACTTCAACTAAAACTATCAAAAATACTTAATCCATAAACATAATAGTGTTAATAACATTTGGCAATAAATTACTGGGATAAAAACGAAATCTTAAGCAAAGCAAAAACAGTGAAATATGTAATCGTAATTATAAAACTAACATTGTAAAAAGAATACAAAACATTAAACTTAACCGTTCTGTAGGCCTGTTCGCATCCGCCGTTCGATCATTATCCTCTCACACTATCACATTGATAAAAATAAATGGCCCTTTCCCACTGATTCAATTAATTTTCTCAGTTCACTTTGATTGACGAGTGAGGTTACGAAATGAACCAACTCAGTGAATAAGTGGGAACACCAATAAAACTGGTATCATACAAAATATACTAACTAACATCGATACTCATAGCTCTACAAATACAGCCTTGAGTTAATTCCAAGCAATTTACAAAATCTCACACAGAGTTAGCAAAACAGGACGAGAAAGAGGCACTTGAGAACAGATGAAACTATGATCCTATCGTAACACTATTGTAGAATGCGACTATACAGCGATAATGTACATCTCACTTGTGAATACAAAACGTCAAAAAACAAACAGGATATACATATAAAATACGAGTTTCCAAACTAATTTTTACATCAAACAGATAATTAACTCGACAACATTGCACTTATCGCGATGTCATACAAAACTTACAAAATTACTGTCTCTTTGGAAATTATATTTTCATGTTTCACGCAAGTCACTGCCCAATCATACGATTATCACAGTACTCCCAATACTAGGTACAGAGTTTTTATGTCGAATTCTATTTTAATACATTATTGCACTATAAAATTATGCTATTCCATCGTAGTCTTCGTATTATAAACAGATAATTTATTACATTTTATTTGCAATTTTGTACTTTAATTCAGCTTACCGGGTACCGCGTTACGTACAATATCATACAAAAAGCTAAAAGCTGCCGTTTACCACTGCATCCGTCAGGATAAGGCAACCAAAGTGTTAGAATATTTACACTTACAAACTAGAAGCACGTTATTTGTACTATGCCTTAACTATACACTGTCAGTTTTTGGTCATTCACGCTCGCACGAGTATCAGATAGTTCACTGAGTGTCACTGTTCACTTTGTCTGTGACACTGCTTGGGCTGTTGCTACCGACGCATAGTCGAGTTCAACGTCTGCATTGCGAGGGAAGGAGGGTTTATATACCCGTACGCGTACACATTAGATTGTTGCGCGCGTGGGTCTGGACTGGGGTACTGCACAGAAGGCTGGACATTCATCATCTGGAGGTTAGTTCCAAACTGTTGCTGAGGCATGCGGTAGCCGTTCAGGCCGTACTGGCTGATGAGGTGCGAGTTGAGGTTGGGCGACATACGCGACCCTGGCGCCATCTGCATGTGCTGCATTGGACTTAGGTTGCCTGCAGATAAACAGAATGTTACAGAGTTTTCCATCCATAACATCCAGTAGGATGTTATGGATGGAAAACTCTGCAATGCTTATGTGTGTATAATGAAGCAACCGATCCTTTGAAGTTGTACAGCAGGTACAGATAATAGAACTGACGAATTCGGTTCATAGGTTTGTTTCGGGACCAACATTTGCGCCCCAATATAACCATCATTGTGTATGACTCAAAATGCATTATAATATTCCGTGTGTGTGTGTATAGTTAGCATACTTATGTGATACTGACTGGGCGCGTTGCGCGTGTTCCTGGGCGAGTCGATCTGCGCATGCGCCGCCGGGTAGTACTTGGCCGGCGCGTGCGCGTAGTGCGCGCCGGCAGCGGGCGGCGTCGACGGCTGCTGCGCGTACTGGGGGGAAATGGTTTAAACAATAAATAAAAATTTTCTTCTATTCTATCATAAATAAAAGTAGTTACTCAATCAATGGTTTTTTTTCCGTTTGATGAGACAGTAAAACTGTTAAAACTTATAAGTCTATGAGGAGCCATGGCCGCATAAAGAAATATAGCCTGGTCGCCCTACTATCGGCTCTTATAGCAATTAAGTTTAGGTCCTAAATTGAACTGCTTCGCCATAACGTACCATGACGTATGTTAATAAAGTTACTTATAATAAAATTTACTAGACTTGTCGTAAAAACTGAATCATTTTGCAATATAATACTTAAGTATAACGATTTTCTGCTTAAAACGTCACGTTGTCACGGTAAGAAAACTTTGCGATTCAGATTAGGAACCTAAACTGGATAGCACTCAAACTGAATTGCAGGTCATGTTACCTGGTGCGGATGCTGCGGCGTCTCCGCCATCTGCTGCAGCTTGGCGAGGCTGCAGGAGGACGGGCCCCAGCCTCCGCCTGAGTACTGCTGTTGCTGCTGGAAGGACAGGTAGCCTCCTGTAGGTCATGTTACCTGGTGCGGATGCTGCGGCGTCTCCGCCATCTGCTGCAGCTTGGCGAGGCTGCAGGAGGGCGGGCCCCAGCCTCCGCCCGAGTACTGCTGTTGCTGCTGGAAGGACAGGTAGCCTCCTTGGTAGCCGCCGCCTGCGCCTTGCATACTTGCGCCGCCGCCACCTGACAACAACACCAATGTACAGTTTGCTTCTTGTCGTGTCACCAGTTCTTTCGAAGTCTGGTGAAGTAAGATATCAGATCTGGTTCTATATCACAGATCTATCTATAAAAATGAAATAGAATATAATGGTCAAGTTACTCATGTTGGCACTTACTACGACAAAGCATTGCATACGCAGAAACGTATGCAATGCTTTGTCGTAGTAAGTTCGTTTGAGTCAGTGGCCTCTGGTGACAGAGTTTTGTCATCCACCTTCACATAACTATGGATCAAATTAAAAAAAATATGTAGAATAGAGTCAGCAGTAATAGCTATAGTATTGTAGGAACGTATCCCTGACACAGAAATTTTACGTTTCACGCTGTACGGAAATGAAAAATTTTGAAATAAATGAAATCTAGTGATAGAACTAAAAGATACAACTTCAAAAAAAAATGAATTTTGTCTTCCTTTTTTAACATTAAAGAGCCTTGTCACGGAACCGTTCATATGCGAAAGGACAATAGTTACCGTGGTGTGGCTGCGGAGCGGGCGGCGTGGCGCGCTGCCGCGCGGGGGGCGTGGCGGCCGCGTTGCGCATGGCTTGCTTCGTGTCGGCCGCGCTGTTCGCGCTACTGCTGGCTGCGCTGTTTCTGTACAAACAACATTCACTAATAAAATATCACTGTAACGCGTGACGTTTACTACGTCCTGACATAGGATTCCCTGTATTATAAAGTATGAGTAACTTAAAAAAAACGAAGCAGAGGAAACCAGAAACTCAGCGTCTCAGCTAAGCCTTTGCCGACATGAGACAGAGATAAAACAAAACATTGAATTTATTTATTTTGACATGAGACAGAGATAAAACAAAACATTGAATTTGTTATTTTTTTTTGTCTGAAAATCTTAATTTTTATTTACAGAAACTAGTCGGAAGCGTTGACGAATTGAATAACAACATTTTTATTAAGATTTGCAAAGACTTCTTGATTTAGGATTTTGAAATTATTAAATTTTACTATTGAGATTCTATCTACAGATTTAATTGTTTCCTTAGGAAACACAGTAAGCTTACCTATTCCTATTATTGATCTTCTGCTGCTTCGGCGGTTGGTTAGGCTGCGTCATGATAGGCGGGATGTGGATCGAGGAGTGCGGGTATTGAGGGCTTGGGGCGGCGTGCATGTGCATCATGGAACACGGCGACGCCAAATCCGAGCCAATCGACGTCGGAGACTCCAGCCCCAGTTGCGACACGTCCAACTCACACGTCGGGTAGTGCACCGAGTGAACGGAGTTAGATGTCGAATCAGGAGTGTAAACTCCCATAGATTGCAGCGCGGGACTCATCGCTTCGCACTCCTCTTTACTGGTATCCTTCGGCGATTCCTCCTTCTTCGCCTGCCGCGATTTCTTCTCGATCTCCTTCTGCTCGCACGGCCCGTTCTGATAAGATTTACAGCTCGGTGACGTCATCGCCTGCGAGTTCTGTTGCCGGTACTCCGCGCAACTTGTGGCAGCCTCCTGCTGCTTCACCTGCCGCTGCATCATCTGCTTCATGTGCTCGGCCTGCGACTTCTTCGATTCGCATTGCGTCTGACACGCGGTGGTGGTTTTCGGCTGTTTCTTCGACTCGTTTTTTTGCGAGCACTCCGCTTTGGATGTGGGCGCCTTCGTTTCTTTGTAGTGAGGTAGACCGGTTGATGCGTAGAGCGCTCCGTAAGCGAGGTTGAAGTCTTTTTGGTGAAGCTTTTGTGGGGATTTCTGCATCTGATCCAAGTGCGGTAGGTTGAAGCCGGATAGCTTGTCGAGGTAGTTTTTGTCGGTGACGCTGTTTTTCATGTCAAACAGTCGGTTGTGTTCCCACGAGCCCTGCAGCCGCGTTGGGTCCCAGGGCGGGCCCCACGGCTGGTACTGTCCGTGCGGCGTGTGATAGTTCTGGATCTGATTCATCGTATAATCCGCCTTAGGTATCAACTGCTCGTTATCATATTTAAATTTTGGTACCATCTTGTTCAGATCGTTCTGATCCGCCTTCAGATTAAGCTGGTTCGAGCAACTTTTATCGTGTTTCACGGAAGTCGTCTTAGCTGTGTTGGATTTCTCCTTCTTAAAAAAATCTTGTTTCTTTGGAGCTTCGGGTGTCTTCGTCTCAACCTTACTGGTCACTGTGGCAGAGTTTATCACGTTTATTGGAACAGACGTTTCTGGCTTTCTTGTGTTTGTGTTAGTGTTCTGTTCCGGAAAAAACATCTTCGGTTCCGGCGTGCTTCTAGGAGTGGGCGCTTCGCTTTTGCTCTTCTTCTCTGGTTTTTCCTTTCCGTGCGCAGAATTCACTCGAACCTCCCGTAGTTTACTCTTCTCCCGGGGCTTGAGATTGGGGTCGTTTTTATCTTGCATAGTCGGTATTATGCTCATCGACCCGCTCAAGCTACTATGCAGGTTGGTATTCATGAAATTCGCATCCAAATCGTTTCTTTCCATGCCCATACTGATAGCCGCGTTAGCGCTTTGGCACCGCGGTAAAAAACTAATGTCAGTGATGTTTGGCACTTTAGGAATGACCGGGTTTATCACAGGCGACGAAATCGGATGAGGCACTTCTAATTTCGTAGGTTTGCTAATAACTGGTTCGGGCATATTGTTTAGGACTCGATTTTGTTCAGTGTTCTTCTGTATTTTCTCAGTTTGCACACTTTGCGATTCCTTCCCCACATTTGCCCTGTGATTTAGATAGGAATGTTGAGCAGTGTTGATTTGTTGAATCGTCATAGAGTTTGCGACTGAATGTTGATGGTAAGTTGGTAATACTGGGTCAACGGGATTTCTCGCTGTTATAATAATTTCGTCCTTTCGTGTGTTCATGATTTCGTTCCGAAAGGGAATGTCGTTATCTTTGCTAATCGTCATGTGCGTTTGGCTTTTATTTCTAGTATCAATTTCTGTAAATGGATCTATTCTAGGCGGGTCTGGTTTTTTCATACTGGGCATGTACTCTCTCTGATGTGGATCAATATTTTGAATGATCGACTCATTCATTTTGTTTGGAGATTTCTTCTCAAGACTTTTCTCCTCTATGGTTTGATGTTGGATGACAGTTTCCTTTCTGATTTCACACTTTTTCTGCTCATTGATCACTTCCATAGGTTTTTCTGGAGATTTCCTTGGTTTTGGAGATTCATTGATGACTGACTTGTCTTTCCTAGGGGAGATACAGGAATGAGGCGAATTTCCTCTATCTGATTCATCTACTTCTATTGTCTCAATTTGGTTTAGTTTAGGTACAAGTTCAGCTGACGGCCTTATTGTGTTGACCTCCTCTTGTACTTTGGGATCTAGGACTATGTGAGCATTTTCTGTGGACACGACAGGTATCACTTTCGATGGACTATCGTTTTCTTGCACCTCCTTTGGTTTGTTTTCGTTATTTTGAGGCACAGGCGCCACCGTATTTGGCTTTGGAGACGGTAGAGGACAACTTTGGCTGTTGTTGTCATCAGATTCGGATATAATGATGGTGTCTTTATCGTCGATAGCGAGTTTGGGTGGAGATTTGATCTCACCGTTTCTGGTTTCGGGTTCTTTTTCCTTTTCTGGCGTGACGATATCTGATTTAGTTTCATCTGAATCTTCCATCCTTGTTTCATCGTCATCTTTCTCGGGCTGATCCGGTTCTTTAGTATCATTTAAAACTTGATCTTTCTCTGCCACAGACTTTGGAGAATCCATATGTATACTGTCTAGTTCCATATCGCTGGTATGATGGTCAGTGCTGTTTTCTTCTACATGTCGTGGGGTAGCGGGCTTGGTGACAGCTGTTCGTCTGTCTTCGCCTTCCTCTACATCCATTTCATCATCAGCCTCACCAGAAGAGTCTTCAGAGCTAGCTTCATTCTTCTTTTCTTCTAGCTTTTCATCCGTTTGGCTTTTAGGCGACTGCGTGACGCTTTCCGCCATCACTGGCTGGTCTGGTTCTTCCATCGATTCATCTGTTTTATCGTAATCTAGGGTAGCCTCTTCTTCAATGACTTTGATCTTCTTAGCAACAGGCGAAGCAGTTCGGGGCGAACCTTTGCTTGTTTTCGGTCGTTTCTTAGTTCGACCGCGCCACGCAATTTTCCGTTTCGACTTAGCTTTAGAAGCTGCCAAAGGGGTAGCGGCATTATCATTGGGGTCTTCCTGGCTTTCCTGACTGTCTGAAGCGTACGAGGGTTCTTTTGGAACCATGCTCTTCTCTTCGTTGATTTCTGGCGCAACACGCGACGATCTCCTAGCGACGCTTTTACTCCTTTGTCTTCTCGGAGTATCGTCATCTTCTTTACTTTTGACCTCGTCATTGTTTTCTGATATCTTAGTACTAAGTTCTCGTTTCCTCTTCCTGCCACCTTCGAGTGCCGGCGTCGTTTGGTAAGTAGTCTCACTGTATTTGAGCGGTCTTGTCCGCCGCCTGCCTGACGACGTGACTTCGACAGGCGTTTCAGGGACTTCCTTATCGAGTTTCACATCGATTGTTTCATTCTTCGGCACTGGGGTATCTTCGGTTTCCGTCGCCGTGTCGCTTTCAGTCCTGAGTCCTGCTTCTTCTGTCTCAGTCTCTTGATCGCCAGAAGCTTCTTCGGGAGATCTGAACGGATTGACCGTCGGCGCAAGTAGAGGCGTCCATCTCAGGCACTCCGGATCTATCTCTAGTCTAGGTTTACTTCTTACTTTCTTCACGTGAGTTTCAACCTTATTCCAGTCTATACAGAGTCCTAATTTCATGGAATCTTCATTTGGTATGTACCTGACGAAACCTAGTAGTTGGAAAGTTACCGCGATGTCGTTCATATGCATTCCCGTGGTGTGTGCGACATCTTCGAATGTAAAAGGTTTGTCTCTGTGGTCGTAAAGGAACTCTAGTAAGACAGACTTCCAATAGGCGTGATACGATACCCTGCCGAGGTCTGAAAGAGGTTTTTCTGGCGTGCCCGGCTGGCCCTCTTCTTTTGAAAGTAGATAACCTGAAAGTAAAACACACTAATGAATATAAAGTCTCATCATTCATTAAATAAAAACATTCCTCCTTACTAATGAACATTGTATAGACAAAATTAATCATTACTGAAATACTAACTGGTTATGGAAATGGTCAACATTGATTAGTAAGGGCGATTGTAGTCAAAGTAGGCAATAATGATTCCACCACTCACTAAAATGGATGAGGAATCTCCCGAAGCCTTGTCTCTGGTACTGCGGCATCGTCATTATACACGACACGTTATACTTCTGCTGACAATGCTTCTCTTTAGAAAAATATCCCACGAGGTGGCATCCTTTGCTATCATTCTTTGTCAGCACGTAGAATAGGAACGGTTCGACGTCATAGTACAAAGTTTTATGGTCCAAAAAGAGCTTTGCTAGTAGGCACAAGTTTTGACAGTAGATTTTGTTGGCGTTCCCATCGACTTCAAAGACGGAAATGTCCCCGCAACGGTAGATCTCCGTGGCGGGAGGGTGCCGCCAAAGGCACTTGTCGAGGTGTCGCATCAACACCGCTCGACTTTTCGCGTATTTCAAACAGAACTCGCACAGGAATAACTTGGGTAGTCTGGAAAAAGGAGACACTAAAATTTGTGAATATTCTCACTCAGTATTTTAACTGTAACAAAAGTAAATGAAAATATGTTGAGGTGGAAAACATTCAATTATTAAATTCGCCTCAATTATCTATGAAAAATAGCATTTGATCTAAAACATAGTCAATGAACTTGAACTTTGTCTAGAAAATTACAATATTGAGGACCCACCTTGCATACTCTTGAGGAAACGGACTGGAATACCACGTCTCAATCTCCCACTGGCCAAATTCAATGGCGGACGGACATCTGGGGGCTACGACGGCGGAAGGCAGAGCCCCGGGCGTGGCGGGAGGCGCAGGCCCCGGGGGCGCAGGGGGTGCTTGGGGCTCCGGCTCGCCTTCACCGGCCGCCGCTCGGGCTTGATTGAACAGTTCCGCGTCCGCTTCCGTCACGCCAGGCGGTAGTCTTCTTGGTTCTGTCGGGGGAGAGATCAGTTGTAGGCTTTTTAGGAGTATGGTAGAATCTTGGGCAAACATTAATGAAAATAGAATAGGTAATTGATTATGGGGCTTATTTTACTTTACTAGCCAGTTTCTATATTCTATGTGGTTTTTCTTTTTGATGTGGTTTGGTAAGTTATTAAGTCAAATAATATAATTCTATGGACCATAGATAAACAAGAGCACTAAACTGCCTGACAATGAAGATTTCTATAATAAGTAATTTATTATATATAATATATTATATATAATATTAGTAATATATATTTAGTGCTCTTGTTTCTCTATGGTACCAAAAACCACACATAAAATAGTGAACTGGCCAAAATGGCTTGTCTCACCATCTCTGAACATGTCAATATAACCAATCTACTCTACAACAGATGGTAAAACAAGCTCCAAGATTTAAAGGTTCAGATTATTGTACTTAGAAAACAGAAACTTAAGCTAATCAACGAGGGCTACCATACTAGATCGCGATATGTCCCCGCCTGCAAAAGAGATAAATCCATTTAATACGTGATCATCATTTAAAACTTAAGATTTCGCAAAATGAAAACTGGATAGCGCGAAGCACAAGCCATCGTGGTAGCCCTCATTCACCCTCAAATGATAATACATTCATCAAAGCATACAAAAACAGGTTAAGTAAATGTTATTTTAAAATACATTTCTCACTAGAACACCATGCGTAAGGATACAATACAAAGTTGTGCCATCACGAGCGTTTAAAAACCGTATTAAACATATTAATAGAGTTAATCAGCACTTTAAATACACACGCCCGCGAGGCACGATGCGGTTGGTAGGGTCGTTTGCACTTAGCGAGTAGGATGAAGGAAGAGGGGGATTTCCACATATATCAAGTTACTGTAAGAAGGTCACAAGTGTTTAAGTGTAAGTAGTCTTTGACTTATTTTCTTTTTGTCTGATAGGAGATTGGAGTATCGTCCACTTCTTGGAATGAAGGAATGACGTCGATGGTACATATTTTATTTATAACCCAGAAGCCAGACAAAAGGCGATTTTATAATTGGGTGTCGTGGACAGCTTTCACAATTTTTAATAGAGCAGGATTTCGTTAAAATGGGAGGAGACTTATGTCAAAAATTAGTGAAATTTCGTGAAGAACAATGGAGACAAAATGGGGTATCGTCGATTCGGAATAAATAGAGAATGGCATTTTGTCAAGTGGCAGTAGAGTTTTCGATAATAGAATCTGGTGAGTTTGGGAGACTAAATCGTCAGGTCGGAGTCTGATGGACAGAAATGGGAATGGGATGCTATCAAGTAGAAATGAGATGGTAAGTCATCATGTATCAGGGTTAAATCTGGTTCTTCAGTGGGAAGGGGGGGTTTTGTAGTTGGAGGGAAGTACCTATAAGATTTTATCAAGTCGCCATTTTGTGGCAAAGTCCTCGTATTGTCGAGTCTGGTAGATGAAGAGGCATGTTAGTAAAGAAAGTTGTCAAGTCGCAACGAGGCAGTTGTCTGTTATCCCTAAGACTCAAGTCTGGTAGATAAAGATATCTTCCTCAGCGGGAAGGGAAGTACAGACTGTTGACATGAGAGTAATGAGGGAGCAGTCGAGTCTGGTAGATAGCTATCGACAGGTAGCAAAGTCGAGTAGATAACAGGGAGCGTAAGGTCGTGTTTAACAGATACAACAGGGAGTGTGGGGGTTCGCATAGTGCATGCCGTGGCGGGCGGCGGCGCGCGGCGGCGCGCGACGGCTGCACTGTGCGCTGCTTACCGCTCTGCGCGCCGCGCGCCGCCGCCAACAGCCCGCGCGCCAGCCGCCGCGCCGCGCACGCCGCGCGCCCGCGCTCCGCCGCCGCCAGCGCCACCAGCGCCGACGCCGACCAGCGCGCCGCCACTCCGGGGGGCCCGCCGCAACGCTTGCCCCCGAGGGGGCTTCGGATCGGGGTGCAGGTTCTCGCTCGGCTCGGGCTCCGTCTCGCTCTGGACGGGCTCCTTCCGCTCGGGCTGCGGCGGTTCCGGCTCGGACTGCGCGTTCTCGTTCGGCTCGGGCTGCGTCGCCGGCGACCGCTCGGACTCCGCCGTCGGCTTCGGCTCGGTCGTCGGCTTCGGCTGCGCCGTCTCGCTCGATCTCTCGTCCGGCTCGGGCTCCGCTCCGGCCGTCGACCGCGACCTCCCGCCGCCCGGTCGGGGCTCCGCTCCTCGATCGCGCTCCGTCCGGCCCGGTCCTCGATCCTCGGCCGGCCGCGCCTCCCCCGCCCCGCGCTCGGGCTGCGGTCCCGGCGGCGGGCGGCCGGCGGGCTGCGGTCGCGCAGGTCGCCGAAGGTGCGCGGCTCGAGGCGCGCGAGGCCGCCGCAGCCGAAGGTCGGGCCGCCGCCGAAGCCGCCGCGCGTCGCCGCGGGCCCGTCGCGCCGCAGCGACGCCTGATAGCGGCGGAACGTGCTGCGCGTCTCCTTCAGCACCTCGCGGTCCCGCTCGGGCTCGGGCGGCGGCTCGGGCGGCGGCGCGGGCGCGCGCGCCGGCCGCGCGCGCGACTTGGACCGCACCGAGTAGAACTCCGAGAGGCCGTCGAACAGCGTCGTCAGCAGGCGCTCGCCGCCGCGGCTGCGCGCGCGCGCCTGGCGCCGGGCGGCGGCGGGGGCGGGCGCGGGGCAGGGGGAGGGCGAGCGGGCCGCGCGGTGCTTGAGAGCCTCCGCGGCGAAGCCCCAGGCGCCGCCGGGGGGCGCGTCGCACGCGAGCCGCTCGAACACGGAGGAGATCTGCGCGGGCACGAACGCGGCGGGCGCCTCGCTCGAGCCGGACGCGTCCGAGCCGGAGGTGGAGCGCGACGAGGGCGGCGAGGGAGGCGAGCGGGACGAGCGCGGCGAGGGAGGCGAGCCGGGCGGGGCCGCGCGGCTCTCGAGCCTCAGCTCGAGCTGCTGCACGCGCGTGACCCTGACGCCGCTCCAGGCGCGCGCGCCGCCCGCGGCCCGCTCCCAGCGCTCCCACTCGCCGGAGGAGCCGCGGCGGCGGCGCTTCACCAGGTTGAAGGCGGAGTATCTGAAAAACTTCTGCTTCTCCTTCGACATGCGCCGGTCGGGCGGGGGCGGGGGCGGGGCGCGGGGGGGCGCGTCATTACCGTCGGAGGGCTCGTCGTCCGAGTCGGCGCGGCGCGGCTTGCGCGCCTTCGCCGGGCCTCCCATCGCGGACCTGCGGGGCAGAGGCGGCGGTGAGCGACGGGCGAGAGGGCGGCGAGGGGCGGTCGCAGGACACACGGACGCACACGTACCTGTGCGGCAGACAGAGCGGGCAGCGCCAGGGCGGCGGGGCGCAGGCGGGGTGCGCGGCGGCGGCGCAGGGCCCGGCGCAGCGCGCGGCCCAGCGCGCCGGCGCGCCCGCCACCGGCCCGCACACGGCGCAGCGCGCGCACTCGCCGCAACACCAACGCAGGGACTGCACACACGAACGCACACTTAGATTATGAAACTCCAAACACGAAGCGTAAGTTCTGATCCCCTCGGATCTTTTTATACCTCAACTTGCAAGACAAATTAAGTAGGTTTACATATATTTATATTCTAAGTACAGTGAAACTTGGTTAAGTGGGACCTGGATAAGTGAGAAACCTCCATAACTGGAACTCATGCTGAGGTCCCAACACTTTGGCACTGAATTACCTCTGTTAGTGGGACGAGGTAAACCTCTATATCTGGGATTTGTTCTTTCGATTTATCATCATAGTTACCTCTATAACTGAGACAGCGAGTAAATTTTATATGCATAAACCTCTGTAACTGAGATAACATTGTTTGTTTACTCATTCTTATTCTACCCACAAATTCCACACGTAATACACACATAATTCCAAGTACGTAAGTACAAATTTTGAGCTTCAATTACCTTCAGTTTTAGTTTCGCTTTACTATCATTCTAGTATTAGTGTTCACATTTTTATAGCTATTCTGTCACTATAGCTCTTGGTTTTCCAATAATTAAATAAATAAATAAATCGAAAGGCAGTACAAATAAATGCGAAAACTTTCTTGCTATTCTGCTTTATATGGATAGTTAATGGCGAATTTGAATTCTAGCACACTAGGTAAACATCTAATTTTCTCCTAACCACTCGATCGTCACTTATGCAGCAATTTTTACTGCTTGCGCTTTACAAAGCACGCAAAAATATTCGTGTCAAATAAACATGCCTCACACCACCGAACGTTTACGTCCAATCGTTGCAATTAGTCGAATTAGACGAAAAGACGTTTTAAGACGTTTCATAGTGATCCCAGCGGTCCTACTGAATAAATGCTTTTTTACTTTGACTTTGAATCTATCCGAACTAAGCCTTGTCTAGCTGGATTAATTGGCTAGTGGCATGAAAAATTTAAGGCTTGTGAATGAAGCTCACATTTAAAAACTCAAATAAGTAAATCAACAAGAATTTTTGAAACTAAACTAGCTTTGTAACTCATTTAAAAAAGTTGTTCTATTTAAGACAACATACATGAAACACTATAAAATGTTAACCTAACCAAGTAATAAGTTTAAATGCCAATTTTTGTTCTTTTTATAGACTGAGTGACAATTTGTATGTAAAGAGGACACACCCACCTGTTAAATTACATAGCAATATGACATTAGCCATTTAGCTGAATATGTTATTGATATTACATGATCAAATTGAATGGGCTCATACAATTTGAATTATTGTTTGTGATGTAAATAATGCATAGTTTATAATCAGGTCAGCCATCTGTTTGTAATGTCAAGACAAAATGGATTGTAAGCAGTTTAAACTGCCATTCAATTTTTGAATTTTTGGTCTTATTTTTTATTAAAAAGTTTAATTTAAATCATTTTAAAACATCAGTGGGTCACACACACAACACCTGTATTATGCGCAAGCTGCATGATGCCACGGATGATGCAATGAGATAGCTAATTTCTAGCTCCGAAAAAAAATGATAAATTTACATTTTCTGTTCATTCAAATATGGGTTTTGTTTTATCCTACCTACTAATACTTAAAAGACCAATCAACTTACCTTAACAGTAACTTGTGAGATATACTCCAATAGATCTAGGCAAGATGGATGCGCATAAGATTTGCACTGATGGCAGCAAATCAAGGCTTCTACAGCTCCCAGTCGGTTCTTGGTGTCAGTGCCAAGACACTCGGCACAGACTGGCACCCCTCCTTCAATCTAGTGTACAGAATGAAAAAAAATATTTAATAAGATAATAAGTTAATAAGAATAAATAATAAAGTGATAAGTGTATTTAAGTTATTAACTTATTTTATTTATTTTAAGTTACCGAGTGGTGGCCACGCGAAGTTCACAGAACACTAGGCAGACCACCCACCAGATGGTCTGATTACATTATAAAGGTGGTGGGAAAACATTGGGTTCGACTGGCACACAACCGGAAGCAGTGGCGTGAAAATGAGGAGGCCTTTACTCAGCAGTGGGTGGATGTGGGCTGATTAGATAGATAGAAGTGTATTTAAAGAACACATGAACAAAGTGTCTTCCCTTAACTAGAGACAGTAAGAAAAGTGCCATTGGACACATTCTTAGTTATATTTTTCTTTATAAAACTATGTCAGAGACAAATTGCTCATTGGCCTACTTGGCCAGATTGTAATATTATTAGGGTCTACTCCGGGAATATCACAATGATGTTCTTAAATGGTGATGTCCTACATACATACTTCCTGCCAATATTATAAATCTGATAGTTTGTGAATATGTTTGGATATTTTTATTTAGCTTTCACAACTTTAGCTTTTACATTTACAGGATTTAATCGCATTTTACCTTATCATCCGGCTCAAAGGACCATGTAAAAAGGGGTAGGCTATTTTATGGTGGAAACCTACCACTCCTTAGCGAATATGGTAATTGGTTTGGTATGAAATAAAAATCACTTGGTAACGAGATTAATTATAATAAAGTTCCACAATGGTTAAATTTATACTTAATAAAGGTGTATAAAAATGGTAATGGTTAATGGTTAATGGTTGGCGAAAGATGGTAAAATCGTATTAAATGGTTGGTAATTGAGCATGCGGGTGTCTCAAATGGTTGGAGTTTGCGTACTGACTCGATTGTCAGTTTTGGTTGAAAAGGTGTGCACTAAGTAAAATGCACACCTATGCTTAGCGCATGATTGCTGACTTGTTCGGTTTACTCTGAACAATTATTTTAAAATGAGGTATGATATAAGAGTGTTAAACCATGCCCAAAAACACCATCATCAGCATGTCTTAGTTTTCATAATCCTATTAAAAATAATTAACTTTAATTAAGTAATTGATTTTAGCCACTGAGAAATAACATAATAAGGCTAATTACAAGTTATTACTACAATTAAATGATAGATCACAAAAAGGTTGTGAAACATAGTTCATATTTTATATTTTACAATGGTCCAAGGTTGAGCAACAGGGTCGTTGACCTTGATACTGAATCAGAACAAGTTAGTTTTTATGGATTTTATAATTGTTTCATTGATGCCTTCTACAAAAGCTATAAATTTAACGATTTTATACATCTAATATTTGCATAAGAACTGGATTCTATTACTAAGCTCCCAAATCTTACTAACTTTTACCATAATTGAATAAACCAGTTAATTATTAATGCAGAATAATTTGTAGCAAAAACATTCAGCGTCACAAGTTGGTAACCTCTTTAGTAAGGCAGTTTATACTGCAGGGGGTAACCAGTTGGTGATGCCGATCATCATCATTATCATCAGCCTATGGCAGTCCACTGCTGGACATAGGCCTCCCCTAGTGCGCGCCATGGCGTTGTCCTTAGCTCGACGCATCCAGCTTCTGCCGGCAGCCTTTCACAGATCATCACTCCACCTGGCCGGAGTGCGTCCTACACTATGTTTGCCGAGTCGCGGTCTCTACTCAAGAACTTGTTTACCCCAACGGTAAAAGTAGAGTTTAGTCTTACAGAGATTGTAAAGATCAAATAGAACATGCACTGTTGTAAAGAGATCTTTTAACTTATTTGAATCAACTATGTTTCCAATTAGGCAAGACTATAACAACATTTAATTACCATCAATGTAAACAAATCAAGGTACCTTTTCTGGTGATTCTGAGGAGTGCGTTGATCTCGATTTAGATCGATCTGAAGATGAAGGGGGTCTCGGAGTAGCCTTGTACTGTCCACTGTGGTGGGTGAGCAATCCTTTAGCCACCGCACGTTTAGCCGCAGACTTGATTACACTATTCACATCCACCTCTGGCGATACACTCACTTCATACGCTTGAAACAAATGTTTCTCAATAGATTTCAAGGAGGACCCATCCTTTTCCCCCAGTTCACGCACCGTTTTGGCCACAGCCCTATAAACGTCCGATTCCGGTGTAAGTTTAAGCGTCCGAGACTTGAAGCCCCCTGGGTCCTTGTAGGAGCTCTGGCCCTTGTTGTAAACCTTGAGTACGGCGCCGCCGCGCACCGCCTGCTCCAGCTGCTCCGCTACGACGTCCTCATGGTAGTTGTGGTGCTGTCTAATCGCATGGCATATCCTCTCCACACTCGGCCTCTGTTTCTGGGATCGTATCTTGTGTATCGCATCTAATATCCATCGCTTCCACACTTCATTGCCGACGTCGTCCGGTTCGCACATCTTCGTCTTTCCTCACAGATAATTACGTACAACCGCCGGAGTAACGGTACGGTATCGAACTTATGTCAACACCCATCGCATTTTGGCGCCTCGAGCGAAATTCCATTTTATGAAATGGAACCGCTACGAAAACACCCGGCGAGTTGTGCCGCGGTGTGGGATGCCGGTTTACAGCATGTCACCGCTCGCCGATGACACATCGAAGCTAGCGAGCGAGTTTTGGCGGAGCGGGCATCCGATAGCCGCCATCTTGTCACGATCAAAATTTTACGTAGTGAACAAAACACGCGATGTAAATAATAATGACGAAATCACTATTCAACTGAGCACAACCACATAGTCTACTAACAATAACAAGGCGATAATTTGCTAAGGGATATATTTTTTTAACAAAATCTAAAATACGATTAGCTTTTTCCGGTTCGTTTTTTATCCACAATGCACCTTTAGCAAACAAACAACACATAAATAATGTTATTAGCCCTTTGTATTTAAGATTTAGTACTAGATCTTGTGTATTTTTGCCCTTCTTGACGTTGATTTATTACAAAAATTACTTGAAAACATTCACAAAACACCAACAAAAGGCTCTTCAAAATGGCTATCAATCAGATTGCCTCTTTAAAAAAATGTTTTGATATCCTGTCGGTCACATTTGTATTGCCATCTAATTTAATTAATTATTTTTTTATTATGTTTTGTCTATTGTCTATGGTTTTGCTTGTGTAGTAAGCTCGAGCTTTCTGTGTATTCTGTGCTCATAGTACCAACATCTCTATGCAGAGTACGTAGTTAGGGATTTACATAAAGCATAGGTTTAAAGTTCGCAGCATAGAGAAACATACTAATAATTGCTATTCGCAGATTCGAGGTCACGGTCACAAAACTCACATCACAACACAATAATCATTGCATTGATTAGTAGGTACCTACACTTCGCCCAACGGATCTAGGCATTCGTGAAGTTAGCCGTTTGTCTGCGCAGAACACAATTTTGTATGAAAAAGCGTTCACTGCGCAGACAAACGGCTAACTTCACGAATGCCTAGATCCATTGGACAAACTGTACTTAGGTAATGCGCTTTTACGTACACCATAGCTAGGCAGTTAAATGATCAGGCATAGGTATAGGCCATGGATCTACCTAGGTATGTAGATTCATTTAAAGAATTAAAGACTTATTTATAAGAGTTAGAAGTAACATTACAGTTGGTACTAATGCGTTACATCTATATAAACAATGTAAGTAATTAAGTTTAAAAAATAGAATTTATATTGCACACAAAAATAATGAAAAATTCATGAGTTCCTAGCACAGAATACAGATAGGTACGTAGTAGACCGACTAGTTGGTCAGCTTAGACAACAACAACATCGTCCAACGATGTGGAGACGATACCACTGCGCTTCTGCCCAGCCCATGCTCCGCAATCGTCACACCGGCATGCGGTACCTACCGTGGAGACGTCGTCGGTCGGCGCGGTGTGACGCGGCATCCGGTGAAGACATAAGTGAATGTGGAAAATGCCTAGCATTATAATCAAATACTTATTATTTTAACTTCAAGAATTTAAATAATAATTGCAACCTAAAGTCTACATGAGTGCTGCTGCTGACGCTTTCACTGTTTCGTTTCACACACCTTTAGACATAGAAAATAGATTATTTGACGAGTAAAACTTAATTTAATATGTATGTAAAAAGATAGACCATATAGATTTTTTTGCCATGTAGGTACCTACTTCATCTTTAAAAACCATTAGCCGGATCCACACCGAACGATCCAACGCGCTCTGATCGCGCGCGGCAGGAACTTAATACCTACATAGATAATGTTCAAGCCACGCGCGATCGGAGCGCGTTGGATCGTTCGGTGTGGATCCGGCTTTTAAAACCTTCGATCATTATTAGAGATTATTATTTATTCACAAAAAAGAGCTTTGTCGCTGAGCGACTATATCGCCCAAAATAATGCAAAAATACTTGCTAGTGTTTAAGGCATAGATTTAGCATGGTACCTTTTTATATAGGTATATGGTTTAACCTTAGATAAGGGTTTAACGCATATATATAGAATAGAAGGTACCATGCTAGATCTATGGGTTTAACGTGTTAACGCTCAACGCTCTCACTTGCGAGTTTCATTCGTTCTCTGAATGACCGATTTCCGGTTTTGGTTCAGTATTTATTTTTTGGCATGGTAACATATCGAATTTATTTTGCTGAGACGGTAGTTTTCGGCGGTCAAAAGTTTTTCAAAATCATTATTATTATTTTTGTTCAAAATAATCAATGTACATAGAGTTACGATTCAGTAATAAAGTTAATAAGAAGACTCATAAAGTTTTCCAAATGTTATGGTTTCTATCAACGAAGAAAACTAGCATTTTATTTATGTTGAAATTTGATACGAAAGCTAAACGGAATCAAAATGCATTTCAAAAATTCCAAGATTTTGCGTTCTTATCTGAGGCGGTAAGTCTACATACTGATATTGATTTAAGTCCTAAAGTACCTAAAGAAATAAATTTTATTTTATTTTCGCTTTGTAAAATATAAACAAGACATGGTTTGTAAAAACACAACACAATATTTGATACAAAACACCTTTATTTTCACAACAAATACAAACATAAGTACAACCATAACATCTTTATGTACACTTACAGGGCTCCTAGAGTGAGAATCACTATAAAAACTGGCTGTGTTATCTGCGGAAGGAACAAATGTATTGATGACAAGAAGTTGTGTATCATGCCTCGGACAACTCGGAGGATGACGAGATTGATCAAAGAAATCCATGATATAATTATCTATGAGACTTATAGATGTATGCCACTTTTGGGTGATGAAAAGGACAATGCCCCTGATTGGGAAGAGCATATTGTAAGGTACACTGTTGTTTTTGTGAGAAAGGAGTCTATTTCATAGTTATCATAATTTTAAAGTAGGTATAAAAATATGCATTATGTGTACTAGCCATTCCAAAGTATTGTAATTTGTGTTTCAAACATTGACTGCTATAAGCCCAGCCTTGTTCATTTGATTAGGTAATCTAAGAGAATTTATCCAAAAATTAAGGCTATAATGTGTGTCAAATAGCATTTCTTCAATCAATAAAGGTATCTTCATTTAAAATAGCTTTGATTTGTTACTAGAGTTTATAAAACAATATTACACATTATGTTAATATAATTATTTGAGGCTGATTAGTGTTTACTTCTAAAGTACTACTTATATTTGTATACTTACTGTTTATGGAGATTGAGTCAGGTTACTCTTTTCTAAATGTTTATTTTTGTATGATTTATTGTTAGATAAGATGAGCTTTGAGTTATCATAAAAGGAAGTCATTCATTTTGGGCCCAAAAGTAAAGTGCCGGCTAATGAAAAAAAAGGTCTCACCACTATTGCGAATGTCAATCAGAGTGTTTTTCAATGAAAAATGAATTTATAAGTGTGTGGTCCAAGTCCTAAGGCAACCTTTTGAGTAAACTCAACAGGATGCAGAGTGCCAGAGGACGGTGTTTGAAATGGATTTGACTTGTCCAGCACTTAAATCGTCCTCTCCGCTAAATCGGCCTTATTCACAGGATAGACATGGGTTTAGCTGTGATGTACACTCATGATTATTGATTGGAATAATAGTAATCCCAAGGATGATCCTATTTAGTATAAGTGAAATTTAAATTAGCTTATGTTTTAACCATGAAATAACTTAAATCTGTAGAAAACTTGCTATATTGTATTTTTATACTGTTACAAAAATGTTATATCACAAAATTAATTCAACAGATTTAATTTGTTTTATGATAAAACACAAAAAAAACGTACTTATTTCTAATTTGTTTCACCTATGTGACAGGTTTCTAAAGATGACAATATTTGTATCCTTCATTTTATAATTTACAACAATTGACAATAAAAATCTTTATTCTTCCATAATTTTAGTATTTAATTTCAATAATTTAAGTCTTACAATCAAAATGCTTCATTTTAACTTTCATGAGTTGTAATAGACAAATAATCACCATGTAAAGTAATTTATTAAATGTAATACAGCTATGCTTTAATATTGTTCTCGGATGTTAGTGTATTCAGTGTCAAACTTTGTTCTTCGACATTTACCTACATTCACAAATAACATTTTGCATCATTAAAATAGAAATCACACAATATGAACACTGCTTTATAAAAGCAAATCTGCGTGCATTTTGTATTTGTTAACTTTCAAGGAGCCCATTATTGTAGACTATATTTTAAAAATATAATATCTATAATAATTTGATCTGAAAAAAATAACTACATAAAGGTATGTTGAGAAAAGTAGTTATGGAAAGAATAATCCCCGTACCCCGTACCACGTTACGTCACGGATATATTAAACCAATAGTATTTTTTGTTTATGTCTATATTTTAGTGATAAAAACAATCATTTTCTGAACCGTACTTTAAAACAAAAAACATATCCTGTATATGTTTCTTTTTTATTTTTAAGACGGAACGTTAAAGGCAGGTACCTAAACTGTTGTAGCTACAGGAAAACGTTATTAAAAGACCTTCCCTAACTTTTTGAAACATTTGGAACTGCATTTACAGATTTTGGAATAAAAGCAGCGAAATAAAAAATGTTTTAATGCCAACCGATCCTGTTTTATGTGGGGATGAACAGACTCGAGATGGGACTATTTATGGTTTGAGTACTAGAAATGTCAGAAAACGTCAAAAACTTTCGCCATACATTTTGTACTAAAAATCTATTTCGAAAACGCGGGTGAATATTTTCAAAATATTTATTGGTAATGAAAAGATAAACAAAATTTAGACTTTTGAACGTTAATTGGCTTTGACGCAAGCTGGTACGGCTCCCCGTACAAAAATGGACATTGTCCTTTGCTTACAAAATTACGCAGTTGGTAACACAAGTACCTAATTTTATTGTATAAACAATTTTATACATAAATAAGTTTTCATATAACGAGTTACAGTTAGCGCTTCCATGTATCAGCGAACTTGAGAAGTCAATTTTAAAATATAATTTGTCAAAAAACAAGGTAACTAATTTAAACCCGTTTTGTTTTTACTTTAATATTATAACTAAGGGTCAATACAGACGTAGTGTAGTGGCATAAATTGAAACATTTTTCCATCAATGAAAATACAATGCATTCATTTATGGGACAACCTTTATCAATGGAATGATACAGACAAGAGTTCTATGTTAAAAAAGCCACCAATGGAAAAATGTTTCAAATTGCTCTACGGTCAGCATTGACTTTGAAGTGAATTGTGCGACGTTTTGTATATTATATACTATGTACATTATTGCCGTGCTAGTGCCTTAAAAGAACTTACAATTAAAGCTTTAAGATTAGATATGCTCATCGTTACATATGGTATTCTAAAACTACATACACATAGCTATGTATTTGTTATTCTGACGCGAGTCTTTAATAAATTCAATATACAGGTGTAGCAAAATTTGACAACATTGAGGACAGCTACCTTTTCTTTTGTAGTTAGGTTTTGTTCTTAGGAAAATATAGGTTTACTTTGAAGAGAAAATCAACTGCATTTTTTTACTTTTGAAAAATGTATAGTAAGCCTTGAAAATGACATTTGTCAAAAAATACAAGTTGGTCTCAATCGAAGCTATTTCCCATCAGGAACACTTTTCCCATATAACATGCCAAATCAAATCGTAAGTTTTGATAAAAATTGAGGTCAAAGTGTACAGAGCGGCTATTGTCAGCTAAATACCTTCAAAGTACTTATTTTATAAAAAAAAAAAAATATGAACTTACATCTTGTTCGATAGTAGTCTAAAGACCATTGTAGACCATGTAAAAGTTACATTTCATCAAAGTCTAAATAAGAAGTTTTGTTTTTTCATTCGCGTTAAAATGTTTGCCCGGAAAAGCAACTCCTTTGATTTATCAAATGAGTTAAGCTTGGCAATATACTATGAATCACATAAATCATCAACCAATTTTGTATCTCTAACGGACTTAGACATTAAAATATAACTTCGACAACGCATATCTAATCAGAAAGCGTCCAAAATCACAGTCCTAGCTCTCTTTAAAATCACTGACGCCGGTCACGGTGCAGCCCGATGCTTGGATGATATGCGTGGCGGTGTAAATACCGCACTTGACCGCGGTTTCGTACGACTTTCCCAACACCATTTGGGATAGGAAACCCCCCGCAAACGCGTCGCCAGCTCCATTCGTATCGACGATTTGTTCTCTCGTGAGCACTGTCACTGGGATGAGGGTAACTTTGCCGTTTTCTACAAGTATGACGGGGTCGCAGCCTTGCGTGATCACTACAACGCGCGGTTTGTCGTTCAGTTTGGGCAACGCAGCGATTTTCAGAGCGATTTCTTGAAAGTTTGTCGCGTCGATGTTGAACGCTTTCGCGAATGCGTCCGCTTCCTGGAATTTGGAGGGTGCTGTGTTAAATATGAAAATAAAAATATAGGATTTTGTACCAATATACCGTGTTGGTCGAATGGGGTTGTGCCTCGACTTTCAATCTGAAGGTCGTGGGTTCGAATCCCGGCCGTGCGTCAATGGATTTTACGTTTCGTAAAATTTATATGCGTTATAACACGAGCACTTATCGGTGAAGGAAAACATCGTGAGGTAACCCGCAGCTTAGTCAGCTCCACACGTATCGACGTCTTTCCTGTGGGCGGCTGGTTAAGCTGAGAGGATGGTTTAGGTGCTGGACAAGCCTATTCCATCTCAAACAATGTCCCAGGCACTACAGCGTCCCGTTAGGTGTAGGCATGGATTGCTTCCTGACGCTGTATAAATCATATAGATGTAAAGGCCTAATTTTTGTACCAATTTAATCTAAGTTCACGATCGATGTATGAGCTTGTGGCAGAGAGTTCGCCTTCTTTTTTCAGAGCACAGCAAAGCTAAAAGGTTCATGATTTTAGTAACCATTCCAACAAAGAATCTTAAATTGATTTTGAAGTGTTTCATCACCATCCACATTTATTCGTAGGAAATCTATACTGTGTCAAGTGTGTGTACTGTCTCTATAGTGTATCAAAAAGTTGTACAACAAGCAACAACAATTTTGTATGGAAGCGCAAACAGCTTCAGGAATCCCGAGATCTGCTGTGAACCTTAATAATAAACGTGTTTTAAAATTATTCCTGAGTGTAACTTTACACCAAGTTTATTACTAAGGCGCCAAAAATTGTATGGCTACTCCTAAATTACACCCAGCGTAACTTTACACCGCGTTTAGGGCCCTTATTAATAATCATGGTGTAAAGTTACGCCAGGTATAAACTCCAAAAATTTTATGTTCACTCCTAAGTTACACCCGGCGTTACTTTACACCTCGTTTATAGAATAGAATAGAATAGAATACAACTTTATTGTACACCATAAAAATAACACAAATAAAAAATAAAAAAAACAAACATGCAAAAATATAGTACAATGGGCGACCTTATCGCTAAAAGCGATCTCTTCCAGGTAACCTTTGGATGGACAGGATAAATATTAACAAATAAGGGCCTGTAGGTATACTCACGGATTCATTCCCGAACAAGACATCGACATACGGCAGAAGACTCTCGAGCGGCTCCTTAAAGAACTGCGAGACGAACGGCGCGCTCAGGTTCATAATGAAGTGGTAGCCGCGCGCGTGCGCGTGCGCCGCCAGCTGCATTATGGACGGCGGCGACACGGCTATGAAGAAACCCTGGAATGGAGAATGCACTGCTTGTAACTTCGTTTCTTATGGTTCAGGTGCTGGGCAAGCCTATTCCATCTCAAAGCAATGTCCCAGGTACTACAGCGTCCCGTTAAGTGTAGGCATGGATTGCCTCCTGACGCTGTATAAATCATCTAATATAGATGTAAAGGCCTAAGTTATTACTTCATTTCTTGATAACGGGGAATAGATATGTCGTGCTTCGGAGGACACGTTTGTCTGTCGATCCCAGCTGTAGGCCTTCACACGTGAAACTAAATCAAGCCGCGTTGACACGATCGAAGTATACTCTGACAGAGTGTACTTGTACGAGTGAGCTTCATACGAGTGTGCTAGGATAGCTGTTGACACCATCGTAATTGACCCTGATCTTTTTCTTTGTACTCTGATTGACCTTGACTATTTATCTTTTATTGTTCTATGCAGACGCCATTTTGTTTGCCTACTCGTACGAGCCAGCTCTGATGTAGAACACGGTCCTAGTCAACTCTGATGGACCGCCGTCATTAGAGTGCATTTGGATTGGGGTTGCCACGATCCAAGTAGTGTCTACTAGACATCAGAGTCCACTCTGTCAGAGTATACTCTGATCGTGTCAACGCGGCTTAATTCACGCTGCCATCGAGTTCTTATAAAAATTATGTTTGTACCACACGGCGACACTTTTCTATTTCTGTTGAACGTGAAACCTAACCTATCCAAAAGAATTAGGTACCTACGCTTCTTAGATCATACCTTAAGAGGCCGTCTCTACGAGCGACAGAATCGCAGCAATATTATCGCCCGTGCCAACACACCGCACACAGTGGCGTAGCTACCGGAGGGTTACCTAGGGGCCCCCAAGCTCAAGGGGCCCAGGTTTTGATCTTAAGAAACTCTAGGTATGATTATTTTGAAAAGAAAAAGAACAGTCACAGCCCAGAAAATACATTTGTCAAAAAACTATTTGGTGTCAATCGACGCAACTTCCCATGGAACACTTCTCAAAGTTACATGCCAAATCAAATCGTAGTGTCTACAAAAAATCTAAATATGTAGGTACGTTTACATTTTGCCATACCCTGCATATTTTGACTTAATAAAATCTAAACCGTTCAGTTAGGGCCCCAGTTTGTTTTGCACCAGGGCCCTTGGCTACCTAGCTACGCCACTGCACGTTCTGCAAGTGTAAAGAAATAAATACGTGGAACGACGATAGTATCGCCGGGATACCCTTCCGGTTCCGGGATTTCCGGGATCCGGCGGTTCCGCTATTAAAATGTTCTTAAAACGTAAACAGGTTCACGACTGTATCCCCAAGGTGCGGTAGACATTCTCTCAGATTTTATGTTACTCATTCCAAATCCTTTGAAGATGTCTAAGGAGGGTAGTCAGAGGCATGTCCAAACACATATCCATACTAATATTATAAAGCTGAAAAGTAGAGGATTAGCGAGTTTATATGTTACGTTCCCCAAAACGCAACGATAGCGCGATCTAATTTTTCCTGTGGCGCCATCTATTATGTAGTAAAATGTGTCTGTCTGTCTGTCTGTTTGTTACCTTTTCACGCCTAAACCACTGAACAGATGATGCTGAAATATGACATGGATAAAGATTATGTCCCAGGGACGGACATAGGCTACTTTTTTTTTCAAAACTAATCATGAAGGGCGTGAAATAAGGGTTGAAATTTTGTATGGGGACTTAAAGTGAAGTTCCAGTTGAAGGACACTAGATGGCGTTGCTGTCCTATAGCTGAGGTCGAGATGGCGCTATTATTGCATTTTTATTTTTAAATAAAAAAGTATCAGAAGAGAATCTTCTGAACAGCAGTTTTCAGTTCTGTTTTTATTAAGTACTAGCTGTACTCCCGCGGTGTGACCCGCGGTCCCTCGGGATTTTTTCGGGATAAAAAGTAGCCTATGTCCTTCCCTGGGATACAACCTTTAACTATGCCAAATTTCAGCTTAATCTGTTCAGCGGTTTGGGCGTGAAAGCGTAACAAACAGACAGACAGACAGAGTTACTTTTACATTTATAATATTAGTATGGATGTTATTTTGCTGACGAAGTCGCGGGTACCAGCTAGTTTGAAACATAAAATGTTCTCACCGAAGCATAAAAGAACCTAGCCGCCTCAATGCACTTCCTAGAGTCCTCTGTGGCGAGGTGGTCCGGTGTGAAGTGCTGCGCGGCTGCGAGGTTGGCGCACAGCGAGCGATGCGTGCTCGTTACTAGAACGGCGCAGGTGCCCGTGGGGGCTGCGCTTGTTACTTGGTAGCGGACGGCCACGCCTTCTGCACTGGATGTAAAAACAACAGTTATTTACGCATTCTTTTGTTATTTATTATTATAATTATTATTTTATAGTGTTAAACCACACTTATGACATGGATTCTGTGGCCGAATGGTAAGGCACTCCGGCTTTAGGAGGATCGTCTGATCGTTGCTGGTTCGAATCGCCTCGGAATCGAAAATTTTTATAAGACTTTTCATTTTATTATTTTTAGCCCGTATTGTCCCTAAAAGACTGGAAAATGAGGGAGGAGTGGGAACTCCTCCCTCATTTTCCAGTCTTTTCTGTGTTCAGCTATAGTTGACCAGCTAAATTTTAGCTCATCGAGGACACCTTTTCTTTTGTAGTTAGGTTAGGTTTCGTTCTGTGAGTTTGTTATCAATAAAAAAAAAACATACAGGAATCTAAAAGCAGAGACACTTCCATAAAAACAAAACATTTATGAGATAGCAAACAAAGAACCATATAATTGGGAACCCTCTTTTTTTAAATCGGCTAAAATGAGTTTACATTTCTGCCTTTGCAATAATTACATCATTGTAGATACAAGACTGTTATCAGTGAACTCACAAACGGTTAGTTAAACTTGATAAGGGGAGCAAATGTCACGCATTGAAGACGCACGTATCTTTTATCTATACCACAAGACACACCCAGACTAAAGTAGCTGATTAAGATGAAGCATCAAGACAAAATTATAGTGATTTTTTTTCATATAGAACTGGAGAGAGTGGCGTTATAGATTTAGTGCACCCAGTACGCAACGAGACTGATTAGATAAATACTAGTAAATGGAAATATGATCATGACTTTATTCCTACAGTAAAGGTAGGCATTCTCCCGGATTTATTGGCGAATTCAAGAGCCTTCAAATATATCTAGGTGATCAGAGGCAAGTCTATTCATGGCAGTCACTCACAACCTTGATAGTCCACTATTAGAAAAGCGAAATGACTCTTAATCCCTTTTAATAAAGCCTATTAATACTTACACAGCTCGCTCTTGCAATATCTTGGCGTAATCATCATCACCGACACAGCCGAAGTAGGTGCAGATCTCGGGTTTCTTGAGGATCCATTGCGCCACCCGCAGAGAGTTCTGTACACTGCCTCCGGCTATGAACTCGGCATGGTATCTGGAAACACAAAGTATTAATTATTTTATTATTTAAATATTATTATCTTCACAACTAAAAAACATGTATGTAATACATATTTTTCGTTTTTTATTGACATTTTGGGGGTAGATGGTATTCCCCCAATCTATGGCAAAGAGGGAGTACTCGCCTCACTAAGGTTTGCCCAACTGGCACACTTACCTTAGGGCCTTTCGGCCGACAGTTATAGTCGGATAGTTCTATATAAGTAGGCTAAAGTGGCCAGAAACTTTGTAAGCGCGATTCAGACTTTCTATACTTTTTGCGTGTTCCCAGCGCCATCTAGTGGTACAGCTCCGAAGTACGTCGCTGTCATTGACATCTCTTGAAGTTCAGATTGTAGTTTATCTTGTAGTTCAGGCGATGGTAGATAGAGGTCGCCACAGACACCATAATACATGTAAGGTTTTATAAAACTCGCCAAAGATGTTTACTTGTAAAAAAACAGGCAACAGGGTTTAATTGTTTGCTTTGTAATACAACTTGTTTGTTTGAGTTAAAATGATGATAAACACTGATATAAAACACTAGTTTTTGAAACAGTGTATTGAACAATTTAAGTGAGCTTTTATATTTTCCTATCTGTTCATTGGTTCTACCATATTAGTTAAAGTAAAAATAAAAAAATAAAAATAAACTCAAGGGAATCACGAAAAATCGAAACAGGATCACAACTGCCTGGTTGACTACTTTCTACTTCAAAAATGTCTTATTATTTACATTTATAAATAACCAAATTATACATGCTATGCAATTCCATGCCATGCCTAATCGGATTTTTATGACCTAATTTATCACTGCATGAGTTGAAATGAAATATGTTAATACGAAATTATCCATACTTATGTATATTAATAACTTTCTCCTTCCTAAGCCGCTAAACAGATTAGGCTGGAAATTGGCATGCATAAAGGTTGTATCCCAGGGACAGACAAGCGTTTTATCCCAAATCTTGGTATTCAGAAACCCTATGTTTTTTTATAAAACAGATGCAATGAGTCTATTCTAAATCACATTATAAGTTAGTGACATTTTTCTAAAATGCAATCTTAAAAGGTGTACAGTTTGCAACAGAAATTAATATTGTTTTAAGTCAAATACCTCTCCTCTCCTTCTCTCCGACAACCTCTGTGGCGCAGTGGGCGAAGGTCCGCTTGCGACGCAGAAGGTTGCGGGTTCGATCTCCGCCGCGGGACAAATGTTTGTATGACCTACAGATATTTGTCTCTGGTCTGGGTGTTTCTATGTATAATATGTATGTATTTACAAATAAAAAGTATATAAGTAGTTTATCAGTCATCTAGTACCCATAACACAAGCTCTGCTTACTTTGGGGCTAGATGATGCTGTGTGAAAAGTCCAGCATTATTTATTTATTATTTAAATAATTGTTATAATTTAATGTCTTAGATCTAAGACATTAAATTGGTTGCCAATCTGAATGTGTTCTCTTTTTGTTGCCAACTTTACAAGATTACTTATCTCTCCTTGACCCTTGTGTTACCTGCTCTTGTTATCCCTACAATGTCACAACAAATTCAAATAAATTAACATTATTTAAAATCATTATCAAATCAAAACTATAATTATGATTTATGATAGAAACTACTTTTTCCTCTATAGAATAATAATACATTTGATGTGTATCTTAAACCATAAAGAATTTGAACAAGGCTGTAAAAAGGATTTATAATTATTTGATTTCAAGTGGATTTGAAAAAGAAAATATTTCAGAGTATACTTACTTCTCCATCAGTTCTCTGTACAGTGGCATGTGCTTCTCCTCAGCCATGATGGCACCATCCGGCTGCAAGTCATACTTCTTTAACAAGTCCAAGTCAACAATAGCCGATATGTCCAATAGAGGGTTGCCAATGCCCAACAGGACCCCTTTCTTATCACAGATACAGCTGAAACAAATTTGATTAAAATAATTAATTATTTCCACATGTACCATGCATAGCATGTTACAGTAGGTTAAGATTTTAAGAAAAGTTCACTCATACAAAGCCGTTTTTAAAATACAAACGCAATCAAATGTTAGGTAGCGCAGTACCATGTTAATAGGGAGCCGCTCTTGTCAATTAGCCAAATTAAGCACAAAAGGAAGTAGTTAATAAGTGCAAAAATATCTCACCTGGGCAAATCCATTATGTAATGTGTTATATACACAGAAAATTTAACCAAGTCTCAAGAAAACTAATCAGCAACAACAAGAATACTGGCCGTGCTATTTGCTCGCTCTCTGAAATGAACTACCACATGTTTTGTTGATAAAAAATATCAACGTGCTCAGTCTGTGTCGTATCTCCCGTTCTTTCTTCCCCAATGCCTGCCAATGCCCAATAGGCCAAGCAAGAGAAGAAAATCAAACAAAATGTCAAAAATCAAAATGAAATCTGAGTGACATGACGATGACACTGCATGACACTAGTACACAGAACAGAACGAACACTACATATCGGAGTAGAGAACATTCCTCGACTGCGCTCTGTAGATTCAAAAGTAGCGGTCAAGATATAATTGTGTCTTTTTACCATACTTATTGGTTATTTTTGTATTTGTTCTAATCTGTTCTAAATTGAAATACATTAAAACTGCAGCCAAAGTTTCTCGTATTTCTATTTAGAAATAATTATGGTTTTTTCGTTTTATTCAGAGCGTAGTTACGCATTGCCAGTCAGCTGTCAAAAGAAAAAGATGTGATGATTGTGATCATATATATAGGTGTACTAGATAGAACTTTAGAGTAATTTGAGCGTCTCCACTTTTCAACACATTCATAGACAACTATTGATATGTTTTAAACGTAGAATAGTACTGTACATTTCTTATCGATAATCACATTAAAAAGTATTTAATGAATTTTTAGAATTGTCTATTCTATAGGTATTCTTTTATTACTGTAGAACGTAATAAAATTTTAATTGCTATAAAGTTTTATTATTTTGGTTATAAATAATTAATGCAGGACTTTTCACACAGCATCATCTAGCCCCAAAGTAGAAAAGCTTGTGTTGGTAGGTATGAAAATGAAAAAAAAAATTGAAAATGAAAATATATTTTTTTATTTCAATACTACAATACTCAGTACAATAACAGAAAAATAGGTAGGAACACAGTAGCAATAATAATCATTAGATATTACTACCTAACCTATCAAGTGTCGTACACAAATATATAAATATTCATTATTTAATTTGTAACTAATACAAAGGATGCCATTCACGTTTTATACAAGGCTGGGCCCGAAAGTCAAAAGTGCCGGTTAAGAGACTTGGTGCTATATTGAAAATTACTTTGATTGACTTCCTCAATAGTCACAAACACAAACATTGCCAAACTAACACCATATCACAAACACAGTCCAAAAAAACATTCATTTAGGAGAAAACCCGTAATTTTTCACCGCGAACTTGGTAACCAGCTGGTTAGTAAACAAGAAAGCTCTGATGTTAGAGTGGCGCGCTGCGTAAAAAATCGCACGTAAGTATCTATCGCGACCGCTCTTTTTAACACAGGCAAAATGGGCCATAGAGTGACGAGTATGACAGAAAATGTTCATAGTTCAACTTGAAATGCGAAATCTATCTGTACCAAAAAGGTACCATGCTAAATCTATGATTGTGATGTACCAAGTCTACTTGTCTATGGCAAATTATGTTGCTAGCTTCGGGAAAGTAATTTAAAGGGAACGAACGGAACGAATGAATTTACTAGAAATTATTGATTGGTTAGGGAAACAGCAGACGAGAACAAGTTAGACTGTGATTGGTAGAATATCTATCATATACCCATAGAGATATTATATGGCTTGTCTCTGGTTATGGCAAAACGCCATTTTTGATTCACAAACTCAAACTCCGCCTTGCCAGTGTTTCATAACCTACAACCGGCTGAAGATCACGTTTGCGATCCCGGCGAGAACTTTCGAGAAGCAAAGGTTGGAATTAATATCTGAAATACCGTTTTATCATTCCAATCATCGCCAAAATGTTGCGCTTACCTCGTGTAGTTCGTCAGACAGTTTCATTGCAAAAATCTCATCAGCTTGCAAGATTTTACGCCAAAGATGTGAGGTTCGGTGCTGATGTAAGAGCCCAAATGCTTCAAGGCGTTGACATCCTAGCCGATGCCGTTGCTGTTACAATGGGTCCTAAGGGCAGAAATGTGATTTTGGAACAATCTTGGGGCTCTCCGAAAATTACAAAAGACGGTGTGACAGTTGCCAAGGGAGTCGAACTCAAAGACAAGTTCCAGAATATCGGAGCAAAGCTCGTACAGAACGTAGCAAACAGCACTAATGAAGAAGCGGGAGATGGCACCACCACAGCCACAGTTCTCGCCAGGGCGATCGCCAAAGAGGGTTTTGAGAAAATCTCAAAGGGTGCCAATCCTATTGAGATCCGTCGAGGAGTTATGTTGGCTGTAGACGCTGTAAAGGAAAAGCTGAAGAGCATGTCTAAACCAGTAACAACGCCGCAGGAGATCGCACAAGTCGCCACTATCTCCGCCAACGGTGACAGCGCTATTGGTCAACTCCTGTCCGATGCTATGAAGAAGGTCGGCAAAGACGGCGTCATCACCGTGAAGGACGGCAAAACCCTAAACGACGAGCTAGACATCATCGAAGGTATGAAATTCGACAGAGGTTATATTTCACCATATTTCATCAACTCTTCAAAGGGTGCCAAAGTTGAGTTCCAAGATGCTCTAGTCTTGTTCTCTGAAAAGAAAATCAGCAATGTTCAGACTATCATCCCTGCCCTGGAGTTGTCCAACCAGCAGAGGAAGCCTCTTGTCATTATTGCTGAAGATGTTGATGGTGAGGCTTTATCCACCTTGGTTGTGAACAGGCTGAAGATTGGGCTTCAGGTGGCTGCAGTCAAGGCTCCAGGCTTTGGTGACAACCGCAAGGCTACCCTCAGTGACATGGCCATCGCCACAGGTGGTGTTGTGTTCGGAGATGATGCAAACCTCATCAAACTAGAAGATGTGCAGCTATCTGACCTTGGCTCCATTGGAGAGGTCGTTATTACCAAAGATGATACCCTACTTCTAAAGGGTAAGGGCAAGAAGGCCGACATTGACAGACGTGCTGAACAAATCCGTGATCAGATCCAAGAAACCACATCCGAGTATGAGAAGGAGAAGCTTCAGGAGCGCCTAGCCAGGCTAGCATCTGGAGTAGCTGTTCTACATGTGGGAGGATCCAGTGAGGTGGAGGTCAATGAAAAGAAGGATCGTGTCACAGATGCTTTGAATGCTACCCGTGCTGCTGTCGAAGAAGGCATTGTCCCCGGAGGTGGCTCCGCTCTCCTCAGATGTATCCCTATTTTGGAGGCACTTAAGACCGCTAACAGTGACCAGGCTACCGGAGTAGAAATTGTCAAAAAAGCCCTCAGAATGCCATGCATGACTATCGCCAAGAATGCTGGTATTGACGGATCAGTTGTTGTAGCTAAAGTAGAAGATTTGGGACCAGAATTTGGATATGATGCTCTCAACAATGAATACGTTAACATGATCGAGAAGGGAATTATTGACCCCACTAAGGTAGTCAGAACCGCTTTGACCGATGCCAGCGGAGTAGCATCACTGTTGACCACAGCTGAGGCTGTCATCTGTGAAATCCCTCAAGAGAAGGAGGCTAACCCCATGGCCGGCATGGGAGCCATGGGCGGTATGGGAGGAATGGGCGGGATGGGTGGAATGATGTAAAGTGCACAAAAGGACCTCTCAACGCATTTATTGGTGTAAAATGAACTGATACTTAGTAGTTACATCACCGTTATGGGTATTGCAATTATGTAGTATGGCTGGTATGCAGATTGTGTGAAAGAATATTTCTGTTTTGTTTTTGAGTCTGATTGGAATGTAGGAAGGCAATTATCTGTCATGTTAGAATTATTTAGTTTTATTTTGCTTTATTAGTAAAAGCAAGGTGTTATTTTTAATAAAAATATTAATAATTAATGTTATTATGTGATTTTATTTATCTAGTACCCTGGTAAATTAGGTTACTGCATAGGCACTTAATACTGCAGATTTCTTTAGCTAAAATAGGTAGGTAGTAGGGATGGGCCGAAGTTCGTTTCACATTCGGTTAAACCGAACTTCGGCAGCTTGAACCGAAGTTCGGCATTCGGCCGAAATTCGGTTCAAACTGCCGAAGTTCGGTACTACAAAATATAGTAATCAAAAGTACGTGAGTGTTGTGGAACACTCGGTTGGAACGAAGCAAAGAGTACTATTCTATACTGAAACTTTCAAATTCAAATCAAACGCACTTCCGTACTAACAATGTAACAATCTATGGACTGTTCGCGGTTGCGCGCTTCGCACTGTGACGATTTCGTGACGTGGCGGTCGTGACGGTAAAATGGAACGAAATTTTTCTTCCAGCTCCAGCCTGTTTTTCTTCGATACCGTCCGTAAAGGAACATCATTCCAAGAACACAACTGGTTGACTAAAATAATAAAACTAAACCAGTGACGCTCTACCAACTGAGCAAATGAGCAATCGACGTGATGGTTGAAACTTTGTACATTAAGTGCATTAAGTATAAGTACTCCTACAAAGTTTCAACCATTATATAAACAGCTTTTCATTGTGTGTGACAGCTCAATGATCCCTAAGTGAGAGAAAAAAAACAGAACACTATAAAACTAGTGATTCTGTGAGAACAGAAAACCTCCCATCCAAAAAAAGTCCGAATTTAATTTGTATTTCAGGTACTTGAATTTTTCAAAAGTTAAGGTAGACCTTTTTGACGTTTAAGTACGTTTTAGTTTTCTCAATAGACTACGCGCGTTCCCTTGGTCCAAATAGGTAGAATCTGGTGTCCACTGGGCCTCTTGAAAGCGGAGAAGACTGTGTAGTCCCCCGTATCCCTCTCATTTCACCCCAGTCAAACATCACGATCGACAAAAGTATATATAAATCTTACATTACTTCTTCCGGAACTTATGTTCAAAGAAGGACGGCAAGATCGGACCTCAGACCGGAGTTCAGTACATTTTAGGGGTAAATAAATAGTTATTATTATTTTTCGACTTGATAATAAGAAATTACGAATTGCATACGGTAAGTGGCTTCGTAAGCAAGAAATCAGGCTGTAGATCAATTCTGAAAACGATAATTTTTGAGCCAGGTCACAGTTTATATGGAGACGACAGACGTTCTTTACATCAAAATCGGTAAAAAAATGCGACCTGAATGACAGACAAAAGGATTTTGGCCAATCTCGAAACTGAGACGCTTCGCTCACTCGATCAACTAAAGTCACACACACAGTTAACACTATAAAACGGTAAATCGGACGGTTTTACAGTGTTAACCGCGTGTTATCGATTTATGCCAATTAAAATAGTGAAATACGTCGTACGTACGTACACGTACCTTCTGAACAGTCGTAGAATTGAAAATAAGTAGTTGTAACGACAACTCAATCATCCATATTTGGCACACACTGAAAAGCAGTACAAGCACCACACTCCATCTACTCTACAATACTTAAACGATCGCGTAAACAAGATTTGACGTATTTCTTTCGAGAAAATACAATGAAACTAGGTACCTACCGAACTTCGGCCGAAGTTCGGCCGAACTTTTCAATTTCACCGAATGTTCGGCCGAAGTTCGTATTCGGTTAAAACCACATTCGGCCCATCACTAGTAGGTAGGTATAATAATTGTTCTCATTTAGTGTTAGGTATGTTGTAAACACAATCAAAGAACATTCACCTAATCAATTAAAGTACTATGTAGGTTACTGCCTTCTCAATAGTGGGTTGATATTGATAAGATTGATAGGTTAATAAGTACCTAAATACACATCTTCCATCCAAGACCTACTTGTAAAACAAAGTGACCTGTAGAAAATTCTAGATCAGTCCTACAATGCCGGCGTATTACGTAACAACAGACGTTTGCGAACCTACCTACCAGTGATATTAGGTTAGTAGGTAAATAATATCTATGGTGATAACGACTGGCGTTATCGTGAGTTCATTGTCCAACGGCTCTAAAATGTTGATTAGATTTTCTTAGATTGATGAAGTTCCTCATTATTCAAAACAGCTTAAAAAGAAATTAAGTTTTTATTTTCTCATAAAATAAAGGTTCATAGGTAAAGCTTATTTCTATTCGTTTCTTAGATCTATAAAATATTAAATGATTTAACAAGACATGTAAAATATTATAAGTAGGTCAGTTTTATAAAAATATTTGATCTTCATCAGAATCTCCAGCACCATAAACGAAATGTTTTCTCAGTACATTTCCATCAGGTACTGCGCTTGCGGGCGCAACATCGTTCTTACAAGGAGTCACGGGGTACCTTACAGGTCCCAGCCACCTTCTGCTGAAACCGTAGTTTCTCGGCAAAGCAACATTTTTAGATGAACTGCTTTTGACCGACTTATCAATACTGTTGAGTGAGGACTGAATTGATTTTAATGACGTCCTTTTCATTATATCTTCAGTATCATCTAAATAATTATCAGGTAGTTCCATATCGGTGGGAATGCTTAAACTAAGTGGACGGCGTTTAGGTTTTCCGCTGTTGAACTGGCCGCGCCATGTATTAAACTTCTGAGCATTTTTCTTCTGCGGTGTGTTTTCTTCAGATGAAAAATTCCCGAAGTCTGATTCATCATAGACATTTTTTTCGGATATACTTTTCTGCAGATTACTCCTGTTAGGAGTCGTTTGTTTACTAGATTTATCTTTCATTCTATTTATAACTTTCTCTTTAGTCAACTTAATTAATGCGTAAATAGTTTTTAAAGCTTCTTCATTTAATAATTCGTCATCTGTTAGTTCTCCATCTAAGGCGCTTGCGATACTACTGGTGATCGCGTTCTTAGCGCTATTGCACCCTTCATAGTCAGTAGTTTTATTAGCGTTTTGTAGAACTATCAGCTCCACAACGCGTGGCGCAGCTTGTAACATACACAAAGCTTTGTCATAATTTATATTCAGTAAAGTTTTTCCATTTACTGAAATAATCTGATCACCAGGAATGAGTTTGTGGCACAAGTCAGCTGGACTGCCGGTGGTTATAGACTTTATGTACACATTTCCATCTGACCCCTCGGCTACTTGCAACCCTAAAGCATTCATTGGATCTCTTTCTAATACTGCAGTTACGAAAACTCTTTCCCCTTGCACACATTCCATGTTATCTAATTTTTCAAATAAGGAGCTGTTCAAGCAAGACTCACTTGCTGCATAGTTAAGAACTTCAGGGTAGACTTTCGGAGATTCTAAAACGTAAGCCGTTTGAGTATTTGTCGCGGTTTGAGAATAATATCTTTCTGGAAGCAGTTCCATGCTATTCACGCTGCAGTGCTGTCTCTGTTCTGAGCATAGATCATCAGAATCACTCTGGGTTTGTGTAAAGTCTCCATCTGATTTGAAACAAATATTTGGACTACTCTTTAGAAGAGGATTTGTATATTTACTATGCAAAGGTGGGGACTTCATTCCATTGAAAACTCTAGTACCCATTTTGACCCCTTGTCTCCTAGGTAAGCTGCTCTCAGATGATGATAAACCTTCATTTGATGAGTTAACTTTACTCGTATTACAGTTATGAATACTTTCGTCATGAAGTGGCATTAAAATTTGTCTCAACAACTCTTCTGTATCTGGTTTATCATTCTCTTTATTCTGTGCCTTTTTGTCACCAAAAATATCGACCTTGAACCGTCTTCTAACTGGTCTCCTGGTCCTGATGGGATTCCTAACAGCTAAGTTATAGCTGTCTTGGTAATTACTGCAGTCAATTTTCTTTGGACTCCCATCAGTATTCACAGGGCAACCGAGTTCATCTGATAAATAATTTATGAAGTCCGCTTTTGCATATAACTTCAAATACAATCTGTGGTGAAGGGAGGCAAGCCAGAAGGTAAAATAGCTCTTATTCTCTGCCATCTTGAGTTTATATTTGACTCCTATTTTGGAGAGACCAGAAAAGGCATTGGGAAGTATGTACAAACTTTTCTTGTTGTGATAAAATGTGTGTATATGATGCCAAGGCAGGCTTTGTAGTACAATTCTATTAGGGCATGTGCTGGAGTCTTCTGTCATCTGGTTATTTCTAGAATATATTGTAATGCCTCTTGGTCCAATTGAGAGCCATACATCTCTGCAGAAGCCATCTCTGGTAGCCCATATGGCTGAGTAAAAATGTGCTCCATAATCTCTGAATGTTTGTGCCAGGGTGATGTAGTTTACGATAGCTCTGTTCCTGTCCAATCCATTTCGAGATTCATGAGCTCTTTTCATCCTCAGTTTAACATCAGCCATGTCACTTGTTATCACTGTTTCAGGCAGATAATGTTCTAGCAGGAAGTAATCTGCAGTTCCATGTTCTCTGTAGGAGAACTCTCCAAATTCAATGTGTAATGCATATCCTGCAAGTAAAATAAGATTCTGTATTGTTGAGGTCAGGGAACCTTCAACAGTTGCTCTTCTCAGCTGCAAGTAAACCCTGTATCTCCACTCTCCTCCTTGTATATTAGTTGATATATTTTTTGGCAGAAAGAACTTTATCCTCAGGAACAAAGTGAGTGCAACAGGTTCTTCAGTAGTTTTCTTCTTGCTTCCAACTTTGTACCAGTTCTCTGGTGCAATCTTCCTGATTTTATAGTCATCTGGCAAGAACACGAAATCTCCACCAATCAGAATAGCCACACCTAGCATAAAGTTATGTTCATACTTCTCACTGTGGACCAAAGCCTCAAACAGCTGACCAGCGGTTATAATATTTGGGTCACAGGTGACTTCCACTTTCTGTCCATTCAGTAAGACTACTGTTACAATCCTTTTATCAGCATTAGCTGAGAGTGACAAGTCCATGGTTTTAGCTGGTTGTGAAGCTCTTATGATAAACTCTGGACCAACACATTCCTTTTTGAGGCCACAGTCTGCTTTGTACAGCCTTGACGCTGCTCTTTGCACTGGCTTCCCTCGCCTAAAGTTAATGGGGTTCTTGGTTCTTTCATTAATGATAGGATTCAGGGATACAGCATTATTTTGTAGAGTAGGTTCTTCTATTTTAGTGCTACAAGCGATGTCTAGAGTGGAATGTGCATTGCTGAGGCCACCTTTTCTCGAGGAGTCGAATAGGTTGAACACAGGTTTTCGATGATTTCTGACTGGTAGTCTGCAACTCGGGAATGGGTCCTTCTGATCAGGTGACAGGATCAGTCCTACGCAGCTTCTAGGTCGGAGGCTTACTTTGAGATCTGTGTTAGTGCTAGCCTCTTGGGTTTTGGAATGTCTCCACTTCACAGGATTGTTACTGTGGTAGTCCATCACGGGGCTGAGGCCTGTGGATGTCGCGGAACAGGAGCTTCTACCTGAGTCCTCTTCGAAATTCCGATGCATGTTTACTGGAATTAAAAATAAAGTTAACTTAGTACGCTCCGCCCGTTTGTCTGCGCAGAACACAATTTTGTATGAAAAAGCGTTCACTGCGCCGACATACTGCTAACTTCACGAATGCCTAGATCCGTTGGAAGAACTGTACCTACCTAAAGGAACGTGATTTATGCGCTCTTTGTGCGGTTACGCATATACATTTCGTTCGTTAGGAAATGTATCTTGAGTTAGTTCAATGAGTTATTCGTGATCTCAGAAATCACGACTCATCTAGAGAAAGTTATCACTTTATGCCTCTGAATACGTGTGAGAAATAATACAAAAACAATGAAAAGCCTGTTTTCTTTCTTGTTTAGAAAAGCATGTAATTTTCGGTTGAAAGTTTTGACAATAACTTACTGGTTTTCCTAACTTTTGTTTCACAATAGTTTACAACATCGGAATAGTTCTGAATATTTGGTATACCGTGGCCGGTAATTTATTTCATTCATCGTTGCTGAGGTTTTCTCATTTATCTCACAAAACAAACACGGACTACGAACAACTTTTTGGTTTCGTTCGACTCGACATTTTTTGACCTCGCTTTGCTTTTTTTTTTATTTATCATTAGCTCCCCCCGCTCCCCCCAATAGTATGTGTTTTCTCTATGCCCTGTTTTTTTCTTATTTTTGGTGAGGCAGCACTACAGTCACAATGTGTATGTCATTGTCACCTATTTTGTTCCACGACTTTTGCTTTGCGTCAGCATCCCATTGTTCTGCCGTCCTTTTCAGTCACTCTAGAATTGCGTATTTTATTTTTGTTTTTATCTTTAGTCATGTCAAGGAGAAGAGAAGGACTGACTGACTGACTGAAGTAAAAAGCTGGAACATTCTTTTCACGCACGTCATCAGTTTATACGTAGTCAGAGCATAGAGATAGAGTCAGAGTCACTATAGTTGTTTATAGGCACAGATTAGGTAGAGATAAATCAGATAGACATGTCAGGAACATTTTGGTGTAGACTTGTGTCACAGCCTATGTAGTAGTTACTTACTCCTGATTGGCTATCAGAAAATGATGTATGACATTTAAAATTTTATTTCATTCTTGTTTTTTTTTTTTATTGCAATGAGCAGAATGATCATTCTACCATATTAGCTGGGGTAGTACCTACCTACCTTTTGTTTTCGTTCCTATCTTATGGGAAGGAAGGTTTTGTGTTGATAGAAAACAACGAAAGTACAAAGATTCATTTATTTTGTTTCTTCAATTTTTTCCTTATATTTAATATGTGCTTTTTTTGCATTTCAGTAAGCACCCTGTTTTCTAGTCTTACAGTATCGGTCGAAGTCGTGTTTTAGGAGTCACAAATCGGGCCTCAAAATGCCTGTGGCACACTTGGAGTCCTGAAATCTCGTTCAAGCTCTTGTTTCTCAACGCATCACTGTTTATACAATCGAGACACTTTTTGAGTCTTTGACTACACACTGGGAATTTGTGAAATATAGCGTCCTTTCGCGTATTGGTGCAACCTGTTACAGCACAGTACTTAAAATACATCGCACTGAAGGTACAAACCGTACATTTGCAGCAAATATGGAACAGAAATAGCCGGAAATTAATCGACGCAAACTACTCGCTCAGCACAATAACAACAAATGCACATTGCACAGACGGTTATTTAGAGAGATACAAACAAACACACTCATTCATTCAATAGATCTCAATCGTTCATGACCCAAAATAGAACCGTTTTCCCCCCAAAGGGAAGAAAACGATTATTTAGGGTTCAGCCGAAGCTTGACCCACATTGAGATGTACTGTCATGAATATCGTGTCATTCCTTGATGATTTAGCCTGATTCCCTAGTCTTGATCTGTCACTGTCACTGTCACTGTCGCAATTTGCCGCTATGTCAGCGTCGGCTTGCTTGCAAATCCAGTACGCTTTATATCATGATAAAGCCGTCAAGGATTTATGTGTGGGTCAAGCTTCGGCTGAACCCTAAATAATCGTTTTCTTACCTTTGGGGGGAAAACGGTTCTATTTAGGTGTTCTAGCCTCCGCTTGACCCACATTGAGACGTGTTTACATTCTGACGGCGCTGACTGCGTACTGTGAGGTGGTTTAGTATGACCTGATTGGTAATTTTAATGAATGAAAAAGCTGAGATTGCTCGAGATTAACTATATTATGAGAAAAGAAAATACAATCAACAAAGTAAATTAGTAATTAGGTTAGTCTCTATTTCACCTTAGGTGATCATAGAATAGGTACAAAGTTGTAAGTTGTAAGCACTTAACTATATTTATGATAAAATTATGAATACTTAGGTTTAAGAGATCGTAGGGTAACTTAACTTAACTAAAGACCCACTTAGGTGGGTGGATAGGTACTCAATTGTAGTACCTATTAGAAAAAAAAAATTCTCTTATTCTATACTGGAGAAAAACATTGAAGCATTATGTTATTACTTGGATTAGGCTTAGCTGTGATTTCTCTGAAATAATGGTTGAAAACCACATTTTTTGATTTCCAGTTTCCGCGCTTGAGGATTTGTTCTATTGTTTCACATTTATTGAATAAACTATCCGAGGCGACCGCCGCGCGGAAACTTCCTGCGGAGCTGGTGATACCTGCTTCTTCGAGGAGTGTACGGATCCAGCCCGCTATTACCGTACGAGATGCGTTTCTTACTTTCCCTCTTGTAGTGATAAATAGATTATTAAGGTCATTACGGTTTTGTCGTCTTTGATGTGTTATTTTGATGAGGGTGCGGATCCATGTGATTAAATTAAATTTTGGGTTGTCGTTTACTGATAATTTCCACCCTGATTGGTGATGTGTGTCAGAGTCCGTTTTGGAACCATATTTTGGCCATAGGATCATTTCTGATTCAAGATCAGTTAGAGAATTAGGACTGATTTCTAAGAGTGTTAAGTCATGTACTCTTCTCCCTGAGGCTAGTAGCAGAAGTACTGCGACATGTCTAGAAACTTGAAATAAACTTTCATTATTAATTGTGTAATTATTAAGGTAATCTATAAGTTTCTCTACGTTCCAGATAGGTGGTTTTTTAATTTTTGGTTTAGATGTGTGTATGCCTTTAAGAGTGTGTTTTATTAATGGATGGTTGTTTATATAGTCTGCTTTTAGCGGGCAAGCAAATGTAGATATAACCGATTTGTGGACACTGATGGTTTTAGGCGCGAGTTTTACTTCACTATGTAAGTAGCATAGGAATTGGGCTATGGTCTGGGGGGATGGATCACAAATTGGGTGGTTATTCTTGGAGCACCAGTTTTGCCACCTGGCCCACGCCGACTTGTATGTTTTCTGAGTTGACTGACGCCATGATGAATCTAGGATTTTAATATTCTCTTGTGACCATTCGCTAATTAGTGTGGACCAGCCCGTATTTTCCAAACCTGCAATTTTAGGTTTTCCGCTGCCGGTGGCGGTTTGTTGGTTCGTAGGTCTAATAGATGTTTCTCTAAGTGGTGTATTACGAGTGGTGGTGCTTCTGCTCTTCTCTCCAGTTCCGCCTGCCAGAACGTTTTTTGCCAGTTGGGGGCAACTAAGATATACGTTCCTGTGCACGTGTCTAGATGGTGTAATACTCGAGGTATCAGTCCCGGAGGGGGAAATGCGTATCCTAGATCGAAGGTCCATGGTTTGCTGAAAGCATCCGTGAATAGGGCTTCTCGATCTCGCGCGTCTTCCGATACATAAGTCTCTAGAATTGCTGACCTTTTGGAGGCAAATAGGTCTATTTGTGGAGTCCCGAACGTGCTGAAGATGAGCTGTGTCATTTCGTTGCTGAGGCACCATTCTGGAAGATGATTGTATCTTGAGAGGCTGTCCGCGATTCCATTGTACCGGCCTGGTAGATAACGAGCTGTTAGGTGTATGTTGTATTTGTCCAGCAAGTCGAATATTTCGAACGTCATGTTTAGAAGTCGTAGTGACCTTGTCCCTCCTTGTTTTGTTATATAAGCTACTACTGTTTTGTTGTCTGATTGAAGCATTATTGATGATTTTCTTAGCTGTGGACCCATTAGAGTCAGAACCTTGTACAGTGCCCACAACTCCTTCTGGTTGCTGTGCCAGGCTAGTTGGTTTTGATCCCATTTCCCGTTTAGGTGTTGAGAGTTTATAGTTGCACCCCATCCTGTGTCTGCTGCATCTGTTATTATGAATACCGTGGGGTTTGGATGGAAGATCTGGGATTTCCTCTCGATGTGGTTTAGCCACCACCTGAACTCTTGGATGACCTTTTCCGGTATTAGGAATTTTATAAAAGGTTCGTTTTGGGATAGACGGTTTGCTTCTATTTGTATCAATCTGCAGTGCAATCTTCCTGTCGGGACAGCAAAGGTTGCGAAGTTGAGTCTTCCCAGGATAGCTTTTGCTATTTTCCAACTCCATTGTTTTCTCCTTAGCAACAACCGAAGCGCTTTCTTTATTGAGAGCACCTTGTCTTGTGGTAGGGCTTTTGTATTGTGACGAGAATCCCAAATTATGCCCAGAAACTCTATTTTTCTGCAAGGTGTTATTTCTGTTTTCTGGAAGTTTATGCACCATCCTAGGTCTTGCAGATTTTGGATCAGAAATTCGGTATGCTGTTGGAGGGTTGTTGCATTTTGATGTACCACTAAGAAATCGTCTAGGTACACGACTATTCTCAATCCTCTCTCCCTGAAAAAGTTTGCCAACCAGTTAGTGATTTTAGCAAATGCGCTGGGTGCCGTTGCCAACCCGAAGGGTAGACATGTCATTTCATAGAATTGACCCTGGTATGCGAGAGATAGGAATTTGTGGTGAGGCTTTATAACTGGGATGTGATAATAAGCCTGAGACAGGTCGATTTTAACCATAAAATCGTTTGGTTTTAAAAATGAGGGTATTTTAAAAAGATTAAGTAATCTGAATTTATATGGGTTCAGATAAGTATTTAAATTTTTCAGATTAAAGATTGTTCTAAAGGTGTTATCAGATTTTTTGCGGAGAAACATTGGAGATACAAAGCCTCTTCGAGCAGAACTCTTATTGATTGCACCACATTCTTGTAGTTCTAGTAATGATGCCGTCATCTCTGGTGAAGGCTTTGTTTGGTAGCGCGCAGCATTAGGCTGTGACAAGTTTATTAACGGAGGCTTAGAGCAGAATGGAATGCGATAACCATTTAGCAGAGATATGATAGACTTGGGCGCCCCTAATCTTATCCAAGAAGATAGACTTTTCTTTACCTGGCCTGCACGGAATTTACTTTTTGTTTTGTCTTTTTGTATAAGTCTGTTGCAGGTTTTTCTTTTGGGGAGCTGTTTCTGTTCTTTTGTAATGTGTTCTCGGTGGTTGTCTTTGAAATCTTTCCAATCGTTGCTGGGAGTAGTTCTGTCTCGTGTTTTTTGGTCTGGTAATTTCCTTTGATCGCTTGTCCGTTCTATGTTTGTGGAGTGTTTCATGTAGATATTTATTTTGAGACTTATAGATGGCTCTTCTTTGTTTTATTGTCTCGGTTCGTCTTCCACAAACATACTGTAATAACGCATTTGACGTTTTACGGAATTCAGAGTCATTAGCCAGGAAATTTTTTCCTATTATCGTCTTCACTTCTGGTGGACTTTTATCGTAGATTTCTTGGAAATGTTGGCGCTGTATAAGGAGGCCGTGTGTCACTGCTCCTAGGCATAGATCCAATTTCTCTAGGGTAGAGACATGTCTCCACGAGGGTGTCACACTTGCCAGATGGCTATTGACTTTCAGACTTGAGAATACCGGTGTGGCTTGAAATTTTTTCTGCACTTCCGTGTATTTTATTGTGGACCAATTTTGAGAGTCCAGCCTTTGACAATCTGCTCCTTGTTTTGCTAGTGTCGGTGAAGCCTGCGCAATCTTAGGTTCAGTTTCTACTGTTGACGGGTCAAAATTATATGCGCATAATTCCTCACTGTTCGTGTTAAATTGTGGAGGCTGCCAGGCTGTTTGTTCATCAGTATGTGTGCCTTTTTCTTCATACGATGCTATCTCAAATTCTTGAGTGGAGTCGCGTGAGCTAGTCACTGATTCAAATGATTCGTTCAAATCAATTGTTTCCTTATATTGTTTATGACCATTTATTTGTTGTTTGAGGTCGTTCATACTTTCAGTTTGTTTAGCCGACATTTCTACAAGTTGACTAAACATCTCGTTTTGTTTCCTCAAGGCATCCAGGAGTAGATCGTCTCTATTTGGTCTTTTTTCGGGGGGCGTCTCCATTGGAGGAGAAGTTTGCGCCCTTTTTCTACTAGGTGTAGGGGAGTCGGAAGAGCTGGAATGTTCCATCACTCCTCTCAGTATTGTAGATGTTTCGTGCCGTGAAGTCATTAAGGGCTTGAGGTGTTTGGCCGTGTCTATAAATTTGTTGTAATATTCACCTTGATGCATCTTCTCCATGATTGCATGTGGTGCATAAATTATGGCTCGTCCCAGTGGCCATTGTATCAGTTTCCTTTTTATTATTTTAAATTTTCGTTCGCTAATTGATGTTGCGTTTTCATCAAAACAATGTACCAGGTCTTTTGTAGGAATTGCGAAACGCAGTCGACATTCCATGTCTGGAGCAATTGAGCCTCCGAATAGATCTTCAAAAGTGAAGAATATAACCTCCCAAGTTCTCCAGTTTTTGGGGTAATATCTGTCAATGGCCATGACAAGTTTGGTAAATATTTGTCTATCTTCATCTGGAGGTATCACTTTTATAATATCTTCGAATGTCGTGAGAGACGTCATGGTTACTGAAATCCAAACGAATTTATCAGTAAATATCACAATGTGCTTTATACTAGTTGTCGGCCGCCACTGTCGGCTGCGCAGCCGACGTCGGCTGCCATTGTCGGCTGCGCAGCCGACGTCGGCCGCCATTGTCGGCTGCGCAGCCGACGTCGGCCGCCATTGTCGGCTGCCACTGTCGGCTGCGCAGCCGACGTCGGCCGCCATTGTCGGCTGCGCAGCCGACGTCCGCCGCCATTGTCGGCTGCGCAGCCGACGTCGGCTGCCATTGTCGGCTGCGCAGCCGACAATGGCAGCCTACACGGCAGTTTTATGCTAGCCGTTGAACGGTGGTGTTGAATACACAACAGCGCACATTGCCATCTTTTTTGCGTCCGATAGGAAGACGATGATGCTTTTTATATACAGTGAAGTCATTCGCAAGTGTCTTCTTTTGAGTTAGCTAAATTTCTTCAACTTTCTCGCTCGGACAACATGCGGTATGACGCGTCACTTCTAGTTCGGTAAGATTGAACTAGCCTCAGCCGTCCGAAGAGCGGGCTGTTGCATCAGTTTCGATATCTAGCGATATCATATTTTCTAGTTCGGTAGAACTAGTAACTAGGCCTTAGCCGTCCGGAGAGCGTCAGTTTACACATTGTAATAACATGTAGTAAATAAGTTTTAGGTACAAACCCAGGTTTTTTAGTGTAGTTATTTCACTCAACAAGTCTTAAAACATTCAGATTTATAATCAAATCGCCGTATTGTTGCATCAGTTGTAATATTTTCATCAAATTTTTTCTGAAATTCTGAAATGCACGATGTTCAAAAGCGTACTGGATTTGCAAGCAAGCCGACGCTGACATAGCGGCAAATTGCGACAGTGACAGTGACAGTGACAGATCAAGACTAGGGAATCAGGCTAAATCATCAAGGAATGACACGATATTCATGACAGTACATCTCAATGTGGGTCAAGCGGAGGCTAGAACACCTAAATAGCGACTCATTCGCTGTCATACATCATTTTCTGAGCCATGCACAGATTATATACAAGTCCACGCTTTTGATTGGGAACATTTCTACCCGAAAAAGGCGGGAAACTCGAACAGGGAAGCCGCGTTTTTTCTTGCGAATTTTTGAAATTTTAAATTTAAATAGCTATTCAGGACAGGTAGTGCTGCTGAGTGCTTTTTATATCTTTCTATTTGTAGTTATATATATTTCTTCTGATTTGGTAAGTCTTTTATCTATTTATTGTCTTTCATGGAGGAGCCCCCGGACCCGGGGGACCCAGTCCCTGCGGTAGGGTGTAACATTACAATAAGTACTGGCAATTCATTTGAAAAACTATTATCCAATGACTCTGCTATGGACACAGAATCATCTGTGACCAATCCGTCCAATAAAAGAAAGAGAACCCGCATGCACAAAGTTTGCAAGAGCTGCAACAAAAGAAAGAGACATGGTGATGGAACAAAAGGTTGTCACTGTGACGAATCACCAGTGAATGAGCCCCAGTCGGAATCCATTCCTCACTCCAATGTCACGTCAGAACCAGTCAACTCATCTTCTCCCACAGCTCCACCTACTGCTCCCACGGCTCCACCTTCATCTCCACCGGTGTCGGTTGCCAGAACTCAATATGAGTCGTCCGACAGCGGACCATTTATTGTTCACGTACAAAGAATTACAGATGCACCCAATGATAGTACCACACTCCACCCCATAATGTTTGGGAAATTTTTGCGAAGAAATAACTTTTATAATATTGTCAATGGCAGTGTTAAAAAGATAGGTTGTAACAGAGTCTCATTAGCATTTAATAGCCACCGTGATGCCAATGCATTTATCAGTCATGATAGTCTGTCTGTCAACAAATTGAAAGCTTTCATCCCCACCTACAGTGTATCTCGTATGGGTGTTGTTAGAGGAGTACCTACTGACCTCTCCCCAGAGGAGATGCTAGAATGCACAACGGTTCCACAGGGTTGTGGAAAAATTCTTAAACTCCGAAGAATGAACTACAAAGACACTTCTAATGGAACTGTAGAATGGAAGCCAACTCAGACGGTAGTTGTTACATTTGACGGCCAGGTCCTGCCGAGCCGTGTTTATATGTGTTACAATGCATTGATTGTACAATTATATACTTACCCAACCATCCAATGTTACAACTGCTGTCGGTTTGGACATACTAAAATGCAGTGTAGGTCTAAGCCCCGCTGTTTTAAGTGTGGCCAAGAACACTCTGGTGATGGCTGTGATGTTGATGAAGAATGCATTTCCTGCTGCTCATGTGGAGGAATACACTTTGCCACTAGTAAAACTTGCCCAGAATATGTCAGACAACAAAAAATTAAATTTTCAATGGCAGAAAAGTGTATTTCTTACGCAGAGGCATCAAAAATTCACCCACCTATGTCTAGGTCTTATGCTGAAATCCTTGCAACATCCAAAGATCAATCTGTTCCATCTCAAAAACCCCTTAGAAGTCAAAATTCTTCAGTACCCAGTCAGTCATACAGAAAAACTATATTTTTAAAACCAAAAGCGTATCCTAAACAAGCCCAAGGCTATGATAAAAAAATTGTGGCACTCCGGGAGTGCCGACAGAAGTGAAAACTTGAACAATTACGTACATTACGCACAATGAATTTTATCCCTCCAAAGTTACTGCGCAGAACCCATTTATGATGACCCACAAAGATGAAGACAGCGGTTGTCAGACAGACAACAAGAAATGACAGAGGCTTTACACCGCGGCCTAGAAATTAACACCTGAGTTGCGTACAGACTCATATGAACTTACTTTTTTTGGTACTTGAAAAGCTGAGGCTTGTGCCTTCACAGTGTACATTTGCCTGATACAAGTACAAACTTACAAAAATAGATATTTGGTTCGTATCAAAACTAAAAAGTGATTGTACTAACATACATTTAATTTTAACTATGTAGCAACAATAGTATTCTGAAGTTATTGCATATAAATAGTGTGATACTTTTGTGATGATTGAGTGAGTGTGATTCAAAAATTGTAGAATGTCTGTACGTATACATCTCATTGCAGGCGACTGTACCTAACAGGTAGCGCTACTACAGTATCTATTCTTGTACTACTAAAGTAGGTACAGCAGCTAAATTAATACTACAGCAGCTAGGTAAATAAATACAATGTCCCAGGCACTACAGCATCGTCTTGAGTGTGGGCATAGGTTCGCTCCTGAATCTGTATAAATCATCTAGTATAGATGTACCTACAGAGGCAGAGGTTTTAGATAAAATAAAGTGTTATTGTTGAACAATTGTTATAATTTAAAAGTTAAATTTATAGTAAACGCAACATATACAATTTGACAAATCAATGATTTGAAAAGTGTCTGCGCAACCCCTATGAACACCATCACTGATAGTTATTAGTAGCTTCATGCAACTCAAGAGTACAGTTCGCCCAACGGATCTAGGCATTTGTAAAGTTAGCCATTTGTCTGCGCAGAACACAATTTTGTATGAAAAAGTGGTCACTGCGCAGACAATCTGCTAACTTCACGAATGCCTAGATCCGTTGGGCGAACTGAAAGTAAGACAAAAGCTAGATCAAACGGATTTTTGGATTAGGAGGGTTTTGTACCTACATATCTAGTTGGATAGAAATAGCTTTGGGAATGTTCCGGCTCCTCTCTGGTTTTCTTCAAGCCACAAGTAAAAATACTTACTTCTGAAAAAATGCTGCTAGGAAAAATTATCATACATATTTGTCATAGGATAAGTTTTAATCAAAAAGTGAGAAATCAGCTGTGTGTGAGTCATGTACCAATGCACTGTTCTAAAAAATCCGAAATAATCACACATCACTCGGTAAGTTTGTATGTAATGTAACACAATTAGATAGTAGGTACTTTTCTCTATGCACAGCACTGACAATATTCTAGAATACATAAAAATGCTCGATCTGGGACCTTTTTATAGTTTCTCCAATTAATTTAGCTTATTCTAATGTAATTATTTATTAAATTATTATATCTAATCTAAATGTAAACAAAAGCTCTATTCCTAAACTTTATGCAGTGTAGAACAGTTACTGAAAGTAGTTCTGAAATTTATAACTAGATGGCGCGACTAAATTAAACGGCCGCCTTTAAAGTCGAACGAACATTTTTGTTATGATGTGCTAGTTGATATGTGTGGTCTTAGTTCACGTGACAGCGTCTTGACATTAGAGCGTCTTAGCGTCTTGACCATAAAAAGGTACCATGCTAAATCTATGGTCTTGACAGTAAAGCGTCTTACCGTTTTGACAGTAAAGCGTCTTACCGTTTTGACAGTAAAGCGTCTTACCGTTTTGACAGTAAAGCGTCTTACCGTTTTGACAGTAAAGCGTCTTACCGTTTTGACAGTAAAGCATCTTAGGTCAAGTGACAGCGTCTTAGTTGAATCCAAAGGTTTTTACTCATATTTCCTCTATGTCGCTAACGCGCCTAAAGAAGTTTTCACTTCAAAAAGCTCACTTTGACATTGCTGGTCAACCATCCCCAACCCTTCCTAATGGTTGTGCTTTGGTTGAAGGTGAAAAAGATAAACAACTTAATATAAATGACATTATTAATCTTTTAAAAACATTATTACAGTCTAATATCATTGAACCGACCAACGCAGCTAAAATCATAGACACAATTAGTATACTACACAACCACAATGGATCACACCAGATCCGCAGTTCAATGGAACTGCAGGAGTGTAGTAAGTAAAAAACATGAAATTATTAACTTAACTAATTTATTTAACCCATTTCTTATTGCCATTACAGAGTCCTGGCTTAGGCCGGACTCTGTGTTTAAATTGAGCGGCTTCTCCTGCGTCAGGGATGATAGGCTTGATGGTTACGGAGGAGCTGCTCTTCTTATTAAAAATTCTTTTTGTTTTTCTACATTTTCATTACCACATCATGATACCAATAATTTTACTGCTATTGCCTGCATTATTAATAAAATATGTTTTGTATGTATTTATGTACCTCATCCTTCATTACCAATTTTTAATGAAATAGAAAACTTGCTTTCTCATATTCCAAAGCCGTGTGTAGTGATGGGAGACTTTAATGCTCATCATAGATCATGGGGTAGCACATTATCCAACAGCTACGGTAGAGATCTCATTGAAATAATAGACAGACAAAATTTATGCATTTTAAATGATGGATCTCCAACACGCAGATCTAAACCATCTGAAAACAATAGTGCAGTTGACTTAACAATAACTTCTCCTAGCTTAGCTTCTTCAGTTTCTTGGGAAACTGAGCCATCCACCTACGGAAGTGATCATTTCCCTATAGTTTTAAAGTTTTCTAAATTTACAGCTACTGAGGTTCCCAGACCTCCACCCAGAATGGTTCACAAAATAAAAAGTGACAAATGGTCTGACTTTACTATGTATGTTGAAAACAACATTTCAGCCCTGTCTCAGAATTTCCAGGATATCTCCTGCTGTGCAGATAGTTTATCTAAAAACTTAATATATGCTGCAAATTTAAACTTCCCATTAAAAAATAAAGCTTCTGGTAGGTTATCATCTCCGCCATGGTGGGACACTGAATGTAGTATAGCTGTCGCCGAAAGAAAGGAGGCAGAGAGAAACTATAATATGAATATGACTGAACACAATTTTGATATTTTATGCGACATAATAGCGAAAACAAAAAAAATATTGAAAGATAAATAATTCCAGGGTTGGAGGAAATTTTGTCTAAGTATATCACCGAATACAAAATCTTCCGATGTCTGGAGTAATATTAGACGTTACAGGATTGGAGTTAGTACTTCAAATGTTTCAGTTATGCCTCCTTCTTTAAACGACAGCTTCTTAGATCTTTTGGCTCCACCAACTGCACCTACAAGAGAACTATTTACACTGATGCATGTCATCCAGCCTGCTTGTCCCAATGGTCTTGATGCACCCTTTTCTTTATACGAGCTAAAAGGTGTTTTGATGGATAGACTTGATACATCACCAGGAATCGATGGTATTCCTTACTCATTCTATTCACATCTTGGCGAAGGCACCATGCAGTATCTCCTCAATCTTATCAATTCTGTCATGTTGACAGGTGACATTCCTACAAAATGGAAAACACAGATAGTGTTGCCTATTTTAAAACCAACAAAAAATCCTGCTGATCATATGTCCTATCGACCCATAGCATTATCTCCCGTAATTATTAAAATAGCAGAACATTTAGTTAAAAATAGAATAGAGTGGTTAGTTGAAAGTCAAAATGTTTTACCTAATAGTCAATACGGATTTAGAAAAGGCAGAAGTTCTGCAGATAGCTTAGGTGTTTTCTTAACGGACATTCGTATTGCCTTTTCTCAAAATAGTTATGTTGTAGCAACATTCTTAGATATAAAATCAGCTTATGACAATGTTCTCATTGAAGTATTAGTTAGGAAATTACAAGTTTTAAAAATTCCAGCCATCTTCATCAATTTTATTCAGAATATGCTAGCTGGTCGAATTTTATTATTAAACTCCTCCAACACCTCTAGAGTTGCTTGGAAAGGATTACCTCAGGGATCCGTTTTAAGCCCTCTTCTATATAACATTTATACATATGACCTAGAAGCATCTGTGAATGAGTCGGTTAGTATTTTACAATACGCCGACGATCTTCTATTGTATTCTATCAGCTCCTGTATTACTACTGCAGCCTTCAATGTGTCATTTGCTCTAAAGTCTCTAAAATTATGGTTAGATAAACATGGCTTAGAATTATCACCTACTAAAAGCATTATTGTTCCTTTCACGCGGAAAAAGAACATACCACCTTTGAATATATTTTATAATGGAGTATGTATTCCTGTGAGAAGTCATGCAAGATTTCTGGGCGTTTTATTAGACTGTAAACTCACTGGTCGTCCTCACTGTGATTATGTGGTGGAAAAATGTGAAAAAAATCTTAATTTATTAAGATGTCTTACAGGAGTATGGTGGGGTGCCCATCCTTTTTCTTTGAAACTAGTTTACAATGCTTTAATTAGAAGCACATTAGATTATGGCTCTTATTTGTTGGAGCCTGGTAGAGTGGAGGCTTTCAGGAGATTAGATGCCATACAAGCACGAGCAATGCGTATAATAATGGGAGCTATGAAGTCTAGTCCCATTAACGCTCTACAAGTAGAATGTTGCGATCCACCTCTATTCATGAGACGCCAATATTTGTGCAATAGATTTTTCTTTCGTGCTTTACAGTTTTCGAACCATCAGCTTCACCCTAAAATTAAAATACTTTCAGAACTCATTACTTCTTCGCCGTATTGGAATCATAAATCCCCTCCCAATTTAATAAATAGTTATAATATATATAAATCCTTGTCAGCTCCTATAGAACAGTCTCAGTTTCTTCCAATTTATCATTGTAACTATAAAGCATTAACTCTACCTCCTAAAGTTTATTTTGATCTAAATATTGATCGTAATGATATACATGCTAACATTTATTTTAAATCAGAAGTTGATAATCGCTGGAATGGATGGCATCAGATATTTACTGATGCATCCAAACACTTGCAAGGCAGTGTGGGTGTAGGTGTTTATCATAAACAGTTTGACATTGTGCAAAAAATCAAATTACCTTCAGAGACGTCTGTTTTTTCTGGTGAATGTTTTGGCATCACGAAGGCATTGGAGTACGTTTTATTAATGAAACTTAAAAAATCAGTAATATTTTCCGATTCCAAAAGTGCATTACAATCGCTTGTTAAATATTCTTTCCGGTCTAAATCATCTTATCCACTTATAATAGATGCTAGAACTAAATTGTTACAATGTGAATTAAACGACTTGACTGTCGTTTTTGCTTGGATTCCCAGTCATTGTGGAATTATGGGTAACACCCGTGCAGACAAGTTAGCAAATGAAGCTGTGGAGTGTGGTGACATCTTTCCATTCAAAATTTATTCTCACGATCTTGGTTCTCTTTCCAGGATTTATCTCAGGAGATCTTGGGATGAATCTTGGAATGAATCTAGTACTAAGAAAGGCAAACATTTCAAACAAATACAAAAAACTATCCCATTAAAACCATGGTTTTTTAAAATTAAACTCAGTAAACGTGCCACTTCTATACTTATACGAATGCGTCTGGGGCACTCATGTACCCCAGCACATTTATCGAAGATGAAAATCATTTCTGAACCGACCTGCACTTGTGGAGATGAATTTGGAGATACAAATCATATATTCTTTGCTTGTCCACAGTATGACCATGCCTCTTTCTTTTGTGATCTCTTATCTTGTAATGTTCCTCTTCCAACCAATATTACTGTACTTCTTTCTTCTTTAGATTCTAATATTTATAATTGTCTAGCTTCTTTTATTTCTAATAATAATATTAATATTTAATTTTACATATTTTTATATTACTTATTCTATTAATATTTAGTTATAATTCCTACCTGTATCCACTACCTCTCCTGACCCGTCCTAGTCCGCGGTATTTCATAACTTTTGTTTCCTTAATTTTTACAATGAAAAATGGCGCATGCACACTTTTTGCGAAGCCAAAAAAAAAAAAAAAAAAAAAAAAAACATTTCTACCCGTGTTTATAGGTCTCTCGTCCGTCTTCGTAGACAGAGTTTTTGTGTTCTATGTACATAAAGAAACATAATAAGTACCTATTTTCCAGCCAAATAATTCATATTAGATGAAATGAATTGACCTGGAAACTGTTTTAATAGCACAATAATGACTACATTAATCCAATCCTACGAACAGCAGTATTCAGTGCTCACTGCGGATATTACATCTAAAATAGGAAGGCTGAAAACAGGCAATGAAGGTATTTGTATACAAGACACCCAACACAGGTTTTCACTGTAAATTCAATGGTAAAAACTAAAAGTATCGTAGACCTAGTGGTTCCATAAATAAAAAAAAGGTATCATAACGTGCTTATTACAGAAAAACAACAGACCTAAGTAGCATGATTTTTTTAAAACAAACAAAACAAAATCTCATAGGGTTTGTTTACTTTACAATTATTTATTTAGAAATCAGTAGTTATTTTACAGAAAAAAAGCAACTATTATTTTATATTTGCAGAAAATAGTGAGCAATTATCGAGGGAAATACAAGCTAATTTTGAAGAGGCTAATGATTTGGTGAGTATTTGGTTTCCAATGTTTCCATTGATAAAGGTAAGTATATTTAATACTTATGCATCAACATGTCCTACAGAAAATATTACATAGGTATATAATTGTCTGCTGCATGTCAGATGTCCTTAGGGCCAAATTAACAACCGAATGGGCCCCCAATGGTGGAAGCAACGTCGCGGCAGATCTAGATTGAGGTGGAGAGACGAGCTGGGCTCGTTTAGGGAAAGTTTGTCCTCCATAGCACAGGACCAAGAAAGGTGGAAGGGGGATAGAGAGGTCTTTGCCCTGCAGTGGGATGATGCAGGCTAGAAATAATAATAATAATTATATAATTGGGTACGTTTTTGTTTTCTAAACTTCAAACCTATAAAAGATTAGGTACTTAACTTTGAATACATTATCAAAACAAGTCGTTCTACTCACCCAAAGTAAGTGAATGAGGATTGACTATCTTGAAGTTTTACTAACTTCTAGAAGCAAAGAGAAACCTTTTAGCACCAATTGGTTATATTTCAGTTGGAGCAGTTAGAGTTAGAGTCTCGAGGCGCAGGAGCTGGCGTGCGAGTGCCGGCCTACCGCGCCGAGCTACAGCGTGTCCGAGAAGAGTACCGATCTGTGCTCAACAACGCTTCTAATGGCTGTGAGTAGATTTCAGTGGACTAACTTTATTATCGAACCGGCATGTTTGATATTCGATCAAGGTTTCATAAATATCATTCTTCTCATAAATAGGTCTCAAGCCAACTGTCCAAGATTGGAGTCGCCTGAATTGTGTTGAAGTAGCTTTAGGAGAGATCAGATTTTTTATAATTTCCTTACTTCTTCTTCTTGTCGTGTCACTAGTTCTTTCGTACCAGTGTGGTGAAAGGATTATAAGTGCGCCTCAAAGAGGCTCCCTTCGTGCACTTGACATATGCTTTTTCCTTACCTTATTTCATGTATTCAAACATTCTCTTTTACTCCTCACTTAGAGATCAAAACCTTTTGATAATAAAGATCAGCCAGAAATTCTGAGCAATCACTTCTTCACTTATTAAAACAATTTTTTTTTTTTCAATATTTGCCACTTTCAGACAATGTAGACATAGAAGAGCCCTATGAAGACTGGGGTGGCGGGAATGAGCAACGGAGGAAGTTACTCGACAACAGTGAACGTCTCGAGCGCACAGGAAAGAACCTTACAGAGGGCTACCGAGTGGTGCTGGAGACGGAGCAGATTGGTGCTGCTGTGTTGCAAGACCTGAGTGTTCAGAGGGAGACTATACAGAGATCTCGATCAAGGGTAAGTGCTTTGAAAACGTCGTCAAATTTGAAACGGTCATCAAATTTGAACATATTTTACAATTATAACGTAAAAACATAATTACAAAACGTCAGAAACGTCAAGGTATAAGTCGCGATTGAATAATAATGCTGGACTTGAATAATGCTGGACTTATTCACACAGCATCATCTAGCCCCAAAGTAAGCAGAGCTTGTGTTATGGGTACTAGATGACTGATATACTACTTATATACTTTTTGTTTGTAAATACATACATATTATACATAGAAACACCCAGACCCGAGACAAATATTTGTAGATCATACAAATATTGGTCTTTGGTTGAATTTAAATATTGTCTTTTTGGTTGAACCCGCAACCTTCGGATTGAAAGTTGAGATACAACCCCGTCCGGCCAACACGGCTTTTAGAGTGGTAACAAATCTTATTTTTCAATAATAAAACTTTTCTTCCAGCTTCGTGAAACAGACGAGCAACTGAACCGATCCTCCCGCCTGATGACGTCAATGGTGGTCAGAGCGCTGCAGGACAGGTTCATACTGATTGTGGTGTTTTTGTTCATCGGAGTCATCCTCTGTCTTGGCCTGTACATGAGTATGACGTAGCATGAACCCCTTGTGGAAACTTGCAGCTGTCGGATTAAGCAACGATAAGAATGCATACAAAATTGTGCGCTTATTTGCAAGAAATTAAGTCTTCAGTCAAATCAAATGTTTAATGAATTTGAACATCATTGTTCAAATTAGATTTTTATAATGCTTGCGAATTAAGTATTAGATAAACAACACAGTTGAGGTTAAAGAATTTTGTTTTAGCTACGGGGATCTTCGGGTTTGCCTTCTCCAATGAATATTTGTATTGTTCCCAGTAAAAACGTTTATTTTTAAAATTTGAATATAATTACAACAATCGTGTTTCATAGAAAGCAGATGATAAAGTGATGATGTAATGACAGCACCCGCTCTGACATCTCTGACATTCCAGACCGAAACGTCAAAATTGATGGAAGACGTCAAAGCGCTGTTTCTCCTCAGCCGCGTAGAGATGGCGCTTACAGTTGCGTCGACATACCGCCCGCCTTGGAAGCACCGCTTCCAATGAAAGAAGTATCTTGTTTCACGTTTCCTCGCTGTGCAGGCTCCAGGGGTAGAGGGCATATTTTTGAGAATGCCCTCCGTATGGTCCCGGTTGCAGTACGAATCTCGGCAACGCGTGAAACACCATCCGTGCCAGGGAATGTCTTCATGACACGTCCCAGCCGCCATTTCAGAGGTGGCAGGTTGTCCTCCTTGATCAGGACTAGGCTCTCTAGCTTGATGTCATTTTGATGTGACTTCCATTTCGTCCTTTGTTGCAATTCAGAAACATATTCCCTTGACCATCGCTGCCAAAAATGTTGACGCAGCTGCTCGATGCGATGATAACGGCTCAGTCGGGACATTGGGACATCAGTGAGGTCATCGTGTGCAGGAGCAGTCAACGGCCGGCCAATAAGGAAATGACCAGGAGTCAATGGATTATAGTCATCAGGATCTGTGGACAGAGGGGACATGGGGCGGGAATTGAGGACGGATTCAATTTGTGCTAAAACCGTGCTCAATTCCTCATAAGTAAGATTCGCGTTACCTACTACACGTCGTAAATGATATTTACATGACCTTATCCCACTTTCCCACAGACCTCCAAAATGGGGTGAATATGGAGGAATAAAGTTAAATTTAATTCCATTATTAGTAGCATAATCAATTATTTGTTGTGAATTTGTATTTAAAATCGTATAGAACTCCTTTTCAGCTCCAACAAAGTTTTTACCATTGTCAGAATAAATAGATTCAGGTTTACCTCTTCTACCAATGAAACGTTTCAAAGCCAATATAAAGTCTTCAGTGGATAAACTGGAAACAAGTTCCAAATGAACAGCGCGAGTAAGGAAACAAACGAACAGACATATGTACGATTTTGTCAGACGTGCTCCTCTTCCCTTTTTATTTAGAATATAAAACGGGCCTCCCAAATCCATACCTGTTCGAACAAACGGAAATCCAGAATCCAATCTTTCGGCTGGCAGATTGCCCATAATTGGCTTTAAAGTTTTACCCTTTATCCGCGCGCAAGTAACACATTCACGCACTATTTTACGAACTAAATTTCTAGCGCTCAGTGGCCACCAGCATTCACGCAATGTAGACAAAAGTAGTTGAGGGCCACAGTGAAGCAAGCGTTTATGTTCGCTCCGCACTATAAGCGTTGTTAAATGATGTTTACTACACAACAATATTGGGTGTTTCTTTTCATAGCTAAAATCAGACGAGTTTGATAATCTACCACCGACTCTAATTAGCTTATCTTGATCGAGAAGTATATTTAGACCGGAAATGCAATTTGTATATTTACTATTCGTGTTAATTTGAATATTATTCAAAAGTTTACTGTACACGTCAGGAAAAGATTGCGCCTGCGCCAGTCTAACGAGCGTCACTTGCGAAGCGCTCAGCTCCACTGCAGATAAGGGACCGGTTTCTTGTTTTGATCGCCTCGGGCGCAACCTTGAAATGAAACGTAATACATAAGCAACTATACGCTTGAGTTTAGTGAATGAGGAATATTTATCAAATTGAATTACGTCGTTGGAACAAGTACTGGTTAAATTGATTGATTGTGATTTTAATTCGGGTAAATTATTGAGATTAATTGATTCATTACGAAGTTCATTATTTGAAAAATCACGAATATTTTCTTGTAAATAAGATGGTCCGTTCCACCATAAATTACTGTCGATTAATGAATCGAGAGGTAGACCTCTGGACAACAGATCGGCTGGGTTATTTGTGCCACTAATATGTAACCATTCCGCGTCATTAGTAAGTTCATTAATTTCAGCTACTCGATTTTGAACGAAAGTTTTTAATAAATGTGGAGACATACGTAGCCATCCCATGACGATCGTCGAGTCAGTCCAGAAAAATACGCGATTAAAATTTAATCGTAATGAATCCATTATCTTTTTGTAAAGTCTCGCTCCTACCAGCGCACCGCACAATTCCAACCTAGGTATACTAATAGATTTAAGCGGTGCTACTTTACTTTTCGCGCACAACAGCCTAACAGTGACCGTAGATATATCATTGTAGGATCGTATATACGCACAACTACCGTACGCGTTTTGTGATGCGTCGGTGAAAATATGAAGTTCTTTGTGTTGAACGTTATTGCCTATAACATGACGAGGAATGCGTATTTTTTGCAAACAACCTAAAGAATCAATAAAGCTGTTCCAAGTCACCGTTAGATTTTGCGACACAGGTGAATCCCATCCCATTTTGTCAAGCCATAATTTTTGTATTAATATCTTTGCAATTATAACTGAGGGTGAGAGTAGACCTAATGGGTCATAAATCTGCGAAATGATTGACAACATTACTCGTTTAGTTAGTTTCGTAGTACTTCCGCTAATGCAATCTATTTTTGTGGTGAAGTATAATTCGTCACAATCGCTCTGCCAACCTATCCCTAGCGTTTTATTTTGCGTATGTTCCCCGTTAAATGTATGAACAGAAGCAGCTTTTGTGACGTCCGCGTTGAACGTCCATTTACGAAGCGGAAAGCATCCTGACTGTAAGACTTGAGATGTCTTTTCGCATATAGCTAGTAGCTCCTGATAATCATCATGCCCGGTACACAAATCATCAACGAAAAAATCCTGTTTAATTATTCTGGCTATGACGTCATCTTCACACTCCAACGCTAACTGTCGTATACAGCGCATACTTAGGTATGGGGCTGATGCTGTTCCGTACGTTACAGTGTTAAGCTGATATATGTCTAAAGGATCTACAGGTTTTTCGCGCCATAGTACAAGTTGCAACGGTCGCTGATCTGGTTGAATTAAAATCTGCCTGAACATTTTTTCTACATCAGCACAAGCCACGTACTTGTACTGTCTAAACCTCAACAGAATAGAAAAGATGTCATTTTGCAGTGCTGGACCCGGACACTGAATATCATTAAGTGATTTATTAGAGGTTGTCACAGCACTGGCATCAAAAACAACGCGTAACTTCGTGGTGGAACTGTTTTCCCTAAACACACCATGATGTGGAAGAAAATAATTAGGTTCATTTACTTTGTCAATCCGACTCATATGGCCTAAGGCCAAGTACTCATTCATAAAGTCAGAGTACATACGTTTATAGTCTGGCAGACGTTCTAGTTTACGTTCCAAAGAAAGAAACCTATTTTTTGCTGAATTGTATGAATCACCCAAAACATCAGGTGATTCTTTTAGCGGGATGCGAACAGAAAATCTACCCTCCAACTCGCGTTTAGTTGTAGAAGTAAATATATCCTCACAAAATTGCTCGTCTTTCGTTAGAATGTTATCTACCTGAGGGACATTCTCTATCTCCCAAAAACGTTTAAGTTGATCGTCTAACCCTAAGGTTTGATTAAAATTGCAGTGAATATGATGACCGTTGCCATCAAAATTCTTTTGTGAGTTTATAGGACCCGAAAGCAACCATCCTAACTTCGAATTTTGAAGAAATGGTCCGTTTACCAATCGGATTCTATTACCGTCTAGTAATTCCCAGAACAAGTCCGCGCCTATCAATAAATCGATTTCCGAAGGAATATTGAAGGTAGGATCTGCTAGGTTTACATTATCCGGAATACGTATATGTTCGGTATCTATGTATGTCGTGGGTAAACTGGATGTTATACGCTGCAAGACAAAACATTTAACCTTTGAAGAATAATCGTTTAATTTAGAACGCATAAGTAATTCGCATGAATGATTTGTTTGTGTCACTGATTGTGCAACACCTGAAATTCGTATAGTGGACTGTATCAATGGCGCATTGATTCGTTTTTGTAACTTATCCGAAATGAAACAGTGTTGACTACCACTGTCCAACAGCGCTCGGGCTGTATGAAAACGTTTAGTATAATTATCGGCTACTTCTACTAACGCCGTACTTAATAACACCGGCTGTAATGTGCCGGCACATTCATCTACACTACCATGATAGGTACCTATAGATACGGAATGCAACGCGGCCGATAATGACTCAGCCTGAGACGTGCTCCGATCAGCTGACGGCTCATCAGTGTTACCTGACGCTAGGTGAAGCAAAGAGTTATGTTTTTGTTGACATTGTTTACACGGACCGAAAATGCAATCGGCAAGTGAATGACCGAAACGTAAACAATTTCTACATAACTGTTTCTCGTCTACGATTTTGATTCTATCTTGAATAGACAGATTTAAAAATTTAAAACACGCATAAATTGCATGTGCACCGTTACAAAGATAACACTTATCGACTTTATTTCTAGGTATATGTTTAGCTACAGAACTACTAGTCGACGCGTAGCAGTGTGCGGCGTTGCGCTTTTGTGAAGTACCTTTTGATTCAGTAGCAATTGCAGATGAATATTGCGATTTATTTTGTGGCTTATTTTGATTTGAACTAATTGAATCTAACATGTCTGCCCTTTTCTTAAGAAATGAAAGAATATCGTCTAATTTTAACTTTCTCTCAGAATCAGAATGAATAGTTCCCTTTTCGATCTCCCACTCACGCTCAGTAGTAGAATCGAGCTTTGATTGAACTAGATAGATAATCAATGTATCCCATGATTGGGTCGGTTCGCCTAGTGATGTAAGTGAGCGAATATTTCGCAAAACGGTATCTATTAGCTTCCTAATTTGTGAAGATGATTCCTGTTTTAATAACGTAATATTAAACAATGCCTTTATATGATTCTGTACCAAAAGCCTAGTATTGTGAAACCTATTCTCCAATAACTCCCATGCATGAGTATAGTTCTCAGGCGTAAATTCAAAAGAACTAATTACCTCTAAAGCTGTACCTGTCAACGAGGAACGCAAGTAATGGAATTTCTGAATTTCGTCTATATCTGAACAGTTATGGATCATTGTTACATACGCATGTTTGAACTCGAGCCAATCATCAAACTTTCCATTGAAAGTTGGAAGCTTGATTTTAGGTAAGGAACGAAAACTGTTGGATTTTGAGTTATTTGAACCTTTATTTTCAGTTTCTTCACTTTCGACTAAATCTTGAGCAATTGCTAATACAGAAAAATATAAGTTTTCATATGACTCGACGTATTCATTGTTAGAATCAATATCTGAATCTGAACTCACTAATTCAATTTTAGTTTGGATTTCGTTAAATGTTTTAAAATGATCTTGTGCTGCCTGTAATCTAAACTTTATTTCTCTAACTTGTAGTTTAGAAGGACAGGAATCTTGAAAAGAGTCCAGATATTTTTGAAACTGTGTTAATCTACCTTTCAAATTGCCACGCTTCCGCCTCAGAACAGTCAACTCATCATCATCGGCGAGCTTTTTACTAGGGGAAACTTGCGGAGTTCTTGAAGGAACGCCTAATTTATCTTCAACACCCATTCTAAAGGCCTATGTCAAAGAATAAGATAAGGTACTCACGGTTTAGATGCACTGGTAATTGTAACGGTCACTACGCGATAATGAACTGATTTCTTTCTGAAAGTAATGAAAACGACACGATTTTAGCACAAATGATAACCAGGATAGGAGTAGACAGGATCGAAGACCTGACCGTTAACTGAAGTGCTGGTTGCGGGCTGCCTTTGTATGTCTTGAATTCTTGATGACTTGCAATAACGGACATCAATGGATTCTTCTCCCAGCATAAGCAGCAAATCCGGGTCGTAGGGCCAATGTTTTAGCTACGGGGATCTTCGGGTATGCTTTCTCCAATGAATATTTGTATTGTTCCCAGTAAAAACGTTTATTTTTAAAATTTGAATATAATTACAACAATCGTGTTTCATAGAAAGCAGATGATAAAGTGATGATGTAATGACAGCACCCGCTCTGACATCTCTGACATTCCAGACCGAAACGTCAAAATTGATGGAAGACGTCAAAGCGCTGTTTCTCCTCAGCCGCGTAGAGATGGCGCTTACAGTTGCGTCGACAAATTTTTTATTTCCCATAAGAACTACAAAATGTTCACTTAAAATGAGATACAGAAATATGATACTTAACTTAGTTTAGGTAACTATATACTTACTTAACTAAGAAGCTTATATTTATTATTTATAGCCTCTGGGCCCAACACAATGGTAGGTGAGTAAGTACCTACCTACATACTTATATAGTATTTATAAGCATATGTAGGTAGGTATTTCTTAATTCTTTTTAGAATGTTAAATATAAAGTTCTAACTAAGGTGAGACTACCCCGGGGTGCTTTGCAAACATTTTTTCGAGCCAAGCGTTACAGACGCCGCGGCAGAGCGACAGATAGCAAATGTATAGATGTATGAAATTCTAGGGAACATCACTCGAACGCAGCGACACTACAACGCGGTCAACTGTCACATTTCATACATTTGCTAGAGTCTGGCAAATGAAAGTAGACCCTGAAAAAGAGGCGGCCAATTCAAAAATATAAGCGTGTAACCCCATAAGGACATTTGGAAGAACACAACTTGATACTTGGGTATTATTTTCTAGTACCAAATATAATAATTATATTGAGTATATTATTTAGAGTTATTAATTAATGAGTTATGAATTAAAAAAAAAAAGCGTGACAGCTTTTTTTTTTTTTTTTAATTTAACCTATACTGTCCCACTGCTGGGCAAAGGTCTCCCCCAATTCCTTCCAACCATCTCTCTCCTTTGATAGGTTCGTTCCACCACCCACTATCAAAGGAGTCGAGGTCGTCTCTCCAGCGCTTCCTTGGCCGTCCGCGGCGTCGTCTCCCTTCAGGTTGCCAGGTTGTTAAAATGTTGGCCCATTTTCCGCTGTGCATCATTATTTCACAGTTGTCACGCTTATATTTTTGAATTTGCCGCCTCTTTTTCAGGGTCTACTTTCATTTGCCAGACTCTATCTATCGCGCTCACGCTTGGCTACCTTACCTAAATCGAACTCATGTAGTGCCGCGTGTACGGACAGGCGGCGCGGCTTGCGACGCGTTAAGCGTTTTGACTGTTTACGGAGAGGCGGCGGCTGCGGCACGCATCATCGCACGCCTAAACACAAACATATAGCAATGTATGGTGACGATTACGTTTAGGCGACGGCGGTGGCGGCGGCAATTACCGCGGCTGCGGACGTCAATGTCAGTCAGTGGCAATGTCAAATAAACGCATGCAAAAACGTCTCTCCGTAAACACACAGGAACATCGCCATACATTTGACTTTAGCGCGTGCCGCGTCGCCTGCCGCGCCGCCTGTCCGTAAACGAGCACTAAGGCTCTAACTTGTTTTGGCTGGTATAGTATGCATTATAAATAATTTGATTTGAAACTCAGAAAAGTTTAGCACTATTGTTTTGTGATTAATTTGGAAAAGACAAACTTGTTGTAACCTTTGTTTTAACAAGCCAGAAATAGACTTAAGACCTAATATTTAATTATTTATATTTAGTTAAAATTGTATCTTTATCTATGTTGCTGTATATTATCATGGTATGCTTAGCTGTTATTCATTTTTGAATACTATTATGTACCTAAGTATTTGTCTTTATTAGGTACCTATTTCAAATTTATTTATTCACACTTGATATAGTTTTAGTACTTAAAACTATTTAAAATAAAAATCAATTACTTGTAAGATAAATGTTATCTTACTTCAGAGATCCGAAAGACCAGTTTAACTTTTACACTAGGACTCACTGTCCTCCTGCGATAAAAAATAATAAAACATTCTAACTAAACACGTTTTTTGTTGGCTTCGGATAACATTTTGCATACAAAAAAGCGACGCCCACATTTTGTTCGATGTTTGATGTTAGAAAACACAAAAACAGTGTCGCTGGAGACCCGGCTTTAAGTCTTACTAAGCGACGTTTTTACCCAAAATATGCAAGGGAAGTCAAAAGAACACGTTGTCTTGTATGAACTTATGTGTGCAATATGGAACATTATTCTCTATTCCCAGCCTTACATTGATCTCCTTCGCATGAACGAACAATCCGCATACATTTACTTTGTAGGTGGGTTTGTTTATTTTAGTACAGTACGCACAATCTTTAGCTCTCTGAAGTAGCTGCGCAGAACCTATTTTTGATGAGGCCTAAAAGACAAAGACAGCGTTGTATAGCTGCCTCGTTCACTCGCTATGTTTGTTGCATCGTCCTATCTCACCTCTACACACGCAATGTACTACTCGCGCAAACAGTTTAGTGCACATAACTTAAGAGAACTAAAGATCGGTTGTGCGTACTGTACCTAGTGTGCTAAAATGCCTATTGAGTACCTGTGGTGGTATGATTATAATGATGATTTTTTAGGTATAATGCATATATTCCGTTGTTTTGTTGAAAGAAGTGTATTGTAAGTAGCAGTGAACTGAAGTAATTAAGAATATATTTAACTGTTATAGTTATAATGAAATAAATATAAATGTACTTACAAATTAGTTTTATTTGCATAATCAGAAAGAAAAATACGAATTTGTTTCAACATTATATTCAATTTACACTCTTATATATAAATTATAATGAATATATTATTCTTTTAACACAATACACTCGAAAAATCGACCTCAAACTATGGTGATAACATAAGATGCTGTAGAATTCATATTTTGTACATAATTTTATAATACACTATGTTCTACTCTACTTTTAACTCGTAGTTATTTCCATACATAACTTCAAAAGCTAGCGTATATACGTACGTGATAATCATTAATTAAAAAATAAATCTTACATATCAACATGAACAAACTACATCGCCGACCTAAAATTGCATCAAAAAGGGTCTTCAAAATATTAATTAAATTGACAGTGGTCATTCAAGATCAAAAATGTATTAACCCCAGTCCCCAATATTGAAAAAGTCATATAGCATGTATTAACAATCAAAAGATCATGCCAGTTTATCATTATATAGGACGCTATATTGATAGCGTCCTATATAATGATAAGAACATTGGTTCTTCCAACGGATCTAGGCATTCGTGATGTTAGCCGTTTGTCTGCGCAGTAACCGCTTTTTCATACAAAATTGTGTTCTGCGCAGACAAACGGCTAACTTCACGAATGCCTAGATCCGTTAGAAGAATTGTAGCACGTATCAACCTTTAATAATTTTAACAAACTGTCAATCAAAGGTTATCAATCATGTCATTGTCAAAACAGATTAGAAGGACCAGTTTGAATATGTACTTAAAATCATCTTGTAAACTAGCGCTCAGTTGTTCCTTCACGACAAATAAGCGATGAAGCTCTCGTCGCTTGCTCAGTCGTTCTTGATAGATCGTCGAAGTTAAGCAACGTTCGAAACGGTCTGTAAGTGGATGGGTGACCGCCAGTGGCCTTTCATCTGAGCGCTTCCGTGTTCCGACACGTTAAACTGTCGGTCCCGGCTATTTAAGTCGTTAAGCCATGACGGAGGCCTTAAGGCGGCCTAAAAACGGCGTCACTAGAGTTGGCCACTGACTCATACGACGGCTACAAACATTGTTTGGGGTCTAGCATTATTTTCATGTCAAAGTCCATACAAACTCAGTTGGAACACTACAGCTAGAGGCACGAGCGATCACGTGAGGTTTTCCGTCTCAGTTGGGGCATCTTCCACGACCTGTCCCAGCGAAGTCAGGCGCATTCTGTACTCATTTAGTTTCATGTCCTGGAACACAAACAAGAATCATCTGTGGCCGAATGGTAAGGCACTCCGGCTATAGGAGGATCGTCTGATCGTTTGGGGGTTCCCGTAGGAATAGAAAATTTTGATTTTTCATTTCTCAAGAATAATCAAGACTTTTATAAAGTCTCATACGCAAATATTACTATTATTTAAGAAGATCCATTAGGCAGCCTTTGACTTCATCATCAGTTCAGCTCAGTCATCATAATTCTCTAACAGTAGGTATTAGAAACTTGACCGATAGGCCGATTTTCAGCTCGTGACCCGTGTACCCACTGGCTTGGACCCACTGGTGGATCGAGGGGTAATTCCAGAATTACAACTAACAGACCTATAGCATAGGTTGCGAGGAGCGAAGCGATGAGTGGTTAGGTGTATAGTGAACAACCACGCACGAGCCGAGCGAAGCGTGCCGCGGCAGCGGCCTGCGAGTGCCAGATCCGAATTACCCCTAGACCCACCGGTAGGTCAAGCCAGTGGTTTGGGTACACGGGTCATCTCCCCGATTTTCAACTTAATTGTTGTTTTTAATAGGGAGTTCTGATGACTGTCGCCATATTATTGCGTTGTCATTTGAAACTGATTCATAGGTGTGCTAAACAGCTCAATCGACACCAGGGGCCGTTTCTTCGCGTTTTTTTTCGTTCGTTTGATGCTTCCCACCACGATTTCTGACTTCAAGGGCCAATTTTTCAAGCGTTAAAACACGGTCCTAACCTAGGACCAAATATTGCAAATAAAAAAATTGGCCATTTAGAAATCGTAGTCAGAAACATCCGAATATTCATCAAACGAACGAAAATAAGAACCGGAATACGGCCCCAGGTTCAGACGTAGTTCAAATCATTACCCTTCCTATCTTTGTCGGTAGTCAGGTAAAGACGTACCTGATCAGCGAGCAGAACCAACAAATCGTCTTGGTCTTTATTCATCTTCTCCAGTTCCATACTGCTGGCCTTCTGCGCCTCCTGACTTATCCTCAGCTCGTTATTGATTCGGCTCACCTCTGCTGTCAACTCCTAAAAATATACATATTAAAATTAAAACTAGCTACACTCTTCCGGGATAAAAAGTCCAGTGTTGCCCGCCAAGCTCCCAGGGTACCTATAAGCTTTTTGATGTTTTTAAGCTTCTGTACCTCAAAAGGATAAAACGGAACCTTATAGGTCCTTTGTTGTCCGTCTGTCTGTCTGTCTGCCAAGACCCTTTATCTCGGGAACGAGTGGTATCGAGTTGAAATTAAAACCGTATACTCAAGGTTTATTCGCGTTCGTTTTTTCGTTCGTTTGATGAATATTCGGATGCTTCTTACTACGAGCTACATTGTATTCAGTCGATAAGGTCAACGTTAAAACATGGTCCTAACCTAGGACCAAATTTCGACCGAAAAAGTGGTTTTTGAAATCAGAAATCCTAGTAAGAAACATCCGAATATTCATCAAACGAACGAAAATAAGAACGGGAATAAGGCCCCTGGCTCTTGATTCATAATACAGCGGAATGCATTCGGTTCGGAATCCACCGACAGCAACCAATCACAGTGCCAATTGATCCAAATTTGACGTTTCTTGCGCTGTGATTGGTTGCTGTCGGTCGATTCCGGACCGAATGCATTCCGCTGTATTATGAATCAAGTCCCTGCTTAAAGTCTTGGGACAAACATAACACAAAAAAAATACCTGAACTTTGGCTTCATACGCTGCTACCTTCGCCTGACTTTCCTGAAGTCTTGCATCATCAGGCGGCTGAACGGGGGGTAGGCAGGGGGGAAGTCCGGCTGATACTTGCGCCTTCAATAGGGTGTTCTCGTCTTTAAGGTGGGAGTTAGCTGCTATTGACTCGTTGAGGGCACTCTGGAATGTATTGAAGTTAGTGATTAAATTGGTTTTCAACCGACTTCAAAAAAGGAGGAGGTTCTCAATTCGTCTGTATGTTGTTTTTTTTTTTTTTTGTATCTTGTTACGCGATTTGTTGACCGATTTGCAAAATTCTTTTCATGTTTGAAAGGGTATACTCCAGAGGTGGTCCCATATAAATTTTATTCCTGAGGGATTGATAGTTTCCCCGTAAAACTCTAAACACCTTCCCTCCTAGCCATGTCACAAATAGAAATCGAATCGACAGCTTGACGCCCTGAGTCACACCGCGTTTCGAGTCAAACATTGAAGTCGGTTTTCTTTTTTTTTAGTATAAAACGTAATTATTAGAGACAACTTTCAACATCATCTGTGAATATTTCAACTGTCTAACTACCACGGTTCATGAGACAGCCTGGTGACAGACAGACAGACAGACGGAGAGTCTTAATAATAGGGTCCCATTTTAGCCTTTGGGTACGGAACCCTAAGAAGCGAAAGTTTGTGAGGACATTTGTAACTCATGCACACAAAGATTATTGAATGGATTACGATGAAATTTGGCATAGAGATTATATTTAGAATAGTACATAGGCTACTTTCTGTCTGGAAGAAATAGCTCACAGCGATAAGACCACCCATTGTACGTCGCTTTAAATATTCTCCTGTATCTTTGTTTGTTTTTATAATGTCTTTGTGCCTTGTGGTGTACAATAAAGTATTTTCTATCTATATACTGTATCTATCTACTTTTCGTCCCGGAAAAGGAGAGCACTGGTTGTCTAGCGGTAGTGGCCCGCCTTCCGATCGTAAGGTCGTGGGTTCAATCCCGGTCGTGCACCAATGAGTTTTACAGCTGAAAAAAATTATGTGCACTATGCCAGTACTCTCAAACGGTGAAGGAAAACATCGTGAGGAAACCGGCATGTCGCAGAACCACATGTGTCAAGTGCACGAAAGGAGCCTCTTATAGGCGCACTTTTAACCCTTTCACCACACTGGTTCAAAAGAACTGGTGACACGATAAGAAGACTGGTTTGCTCATATTTGTCATTCTTCTCATGAATAGGCCAAGCCAATTGACCAAGATTGGAGTCGCCTGAATTGTTCTTATCTACAGAAGTAGCTTTAGGAGAGATCAGATTTTTTATAATTTCCTTACTTCTTCTTCTTGTCCTTTCACCACACTGGAAGAACTGGTGACACGATAGGAAGATCCCGGAAAAGTGCTCACTAAACGAACATCGGTCCATATAGGCTTAGTACCTGTAGAGAATGGTTCTGCGCCAGCATAACGTCCAACTGCTGCATCAGCTCCTGCAACCTTGCATCCTGCTGCCGGATGAGAGTCTTGTACTGCTGCAGGTCAACCCCTTCGCTGCCCGTCTCCGTGGCTTCTGGGGTGCCATTCTGTTTGGCGCTCAGCGACTGGATTAGTACACCTGGACAAAAATATTTTAATACAGAGTGATAAAAATATTTTTTGCCACATAAATGTACCTGTAAGTTCTCCTAAAACTCATAAAATAAAACCCTAAACGGTCAATTACATTGCGCAATATAATTGATCGTCTTGGACCCGCTTAAGTGACACCATTTATATAATACTAGCTGTCCGCCCCGGCTTCGCACGGGTTTATTATAGGTATTTAACAAAAATTTAATAACAATATGGCGGTCCTGGAACGGGATGTATGATCCTTTAAAGTTTAGAGGTTAATATGTAGGTAAGGTCTAAGGTAGGCAGGGGAGTATTGGGCAGTAAGGCAGGTTGTGACACCACCGGCAAATCCCCGAGTTATGCCGGCCATACACCACCATGCCAATCCACCCCCATACATGGTCAATTCTAACTGATCAAATTCCGATTTGACGATAGGCATGATGGTTTATGGCCGACATGACACGGGGGTGTCCAAACCTCCCTACTGCCCAATGCTCCCCTACCTCCCATATATATTTCATTGATATATTACCACTCCCTTCCATTCATTCCATAGTTCCCAGACACTTTTTAAACTATCATGGTTTTCAACATTTTTAACACAGTTAACGGGATATTTACCATGATTTAATGTTTTTTGAGTTTCCCGATATTTCGGCGCAGTTGCATACGCCATGATCAATAGTATCTATGGTATTTATCATGGTTAATATCCCGTTACCTGTGTTAAAAATCCCAGACACTTGTCCTACTATACTAACTGATATTTATTCTGTGGTCGCGATGTATCTTACATTTTTAAACTCATGATAACTTTTGAATAAAATGTCCAATTTCAATCATTCAAAAAGTAATCGACGGGTACTGAAACAGCCTTTACTACGAAGGCATTTATTTGGATAAGAATAAATACCAAAATAAGAATAACGTGGTCTGCTTTTGGTCGTCATTTTTATTCACTTTTTAAATTATAAAAGTTGTTATTCTGACACAACCACAATAGTTGGACATACGCTATCGCTGACTTTTTTGTAGATATTGATACGTTCTTTAATATTGTTGAACATTTTTTTGTTCTATCATCAATAGTTTTCGCAGCGCACGCGATATGAAGAATTTTATGTTCAAAATTTTTACACCTTTGGTTACATTATTGCAATTTTCATAAGGATCTCTAATTTTTTTGAAAATAATTTATAGCCTATGTTCATCACAGATAATGTAGGATTCTAATGGTGAAAGAATTTTTCAAATCGGTCCAGTAGTTTCGGAGCCTATTCAATTCAAACAAACAAACAAACAAATTTTTCCTCTTTATAATATTAGTGTAGACTAGTGCACCCAGGCGCGACTTCATCTACATTGTTTCGTCATACAAACTTTAGAGATAGAACTACCTTACGCGAGGACAAACATTCGCACACACATACTTTCGAATCTTACGACTTTGAAACTGCCTTGCACCACCCCTAGGGGTTGTTTTCAAAAAATAAAAAATGCTGGTTTCATCATTTACTTTAGTATATTTATACCGAGTTTGGAGTGGATCGGAGCAAGATTTTTTTTATATAAACTTTAACACCCTGTTAACACCTTTAGGGGTTGATTTTCGAAAATGTTATACCTATATGTTATTCAACACATAGAACCGACGTATATCAACCTTTTGCGAAATATTTATACTCATAGCACGGCCTCAGTCAAGTTAAACTCGTCTGGACCATCTTTCAAGATCACCAAAGGAGTAAAACAGGGCGACCCGCTTTCTCCGAAATTGTTCACTAGTGCCCTAGAAGAAATCTTCCGCAAGCTAGCAGACGCCTGGGAGGAGAAAGGAGTGGATGTTGACGGAGTAAGGTTAACTAACCTCCGCTTCGCCGACGATATCGTCCTTTTTTCTGCGTCAGCCTCGGAGCTACAAACGATGCTTCAACAACTGAGCACCGCAAGCTTTGAGATTGGACTTGAATGAATAGGTCGAAAACCAAAGTTTTGACCAACAGCGTGACCATGATAGCGGTGGATGGAGAAGACCTAGCATACGTCCAAGAATACATCTACCTGGGCCAAATAGTTTCCTTCCAAGACAGGCAAATTAAGGAAATCGCTCGGCGAACCGAAAATGCATGGAGGAGCTATTGGTCCATGGGGGATATGATGAAGGGAGACTTACCCCTATCGCTTAAGCGGAAGTTAATGGACGTATGCATCCTCCCCGTTCTCACGTATGGTGCGCAAACTTGGTCCTTGACCAACATTCTTAAGTCTAAGCTCAAAGTTTGCCAACGAGCAATGGAGCGTAGCATCTTGGGTGTCAAACTCACGGATAGAGTCCGAAACACCGAACTACGCTCCAAAACTAAAATTGTAGATGTAGCTTCGAAGGCCGCTTCGTTGAAGTGGAATTGGGCTGGGCATGTCTGCCGTATGCCAGATGAGCTGTGGGCGAAGGTAGCCACCGAGTGGCGCCCCGACCCAGCGAGAAGGCGACGCGGCAGACCAAAACGGAGATGGCGGGACGAACTCGACCAGTTTTTAACGGACTGGCGGGATGTTGCGGGGGACCGAGATGTCTGGAGGGAGTGGGGGGAGGCCTTTGCCCAGCAGTGGGACTCTCATGGCTGATAATAATAATAATATGTTATTCCAGAACTTAAACTATCTACATTCCAAATTTCATCACAATCGGTTAAGTCGTCACGGAGATACGCGAGGACAAACATTCGCACACACACACACATAGAGTTTCGCATTTATAATATTAGTAGGATAAGATCCTTTTGACCATATTTCGCAATAAATGATTTGATAGAGAGAGACTGCTGCAGCGGAGACTACAGTCGCTAGACAGAGACAGACATACCCTCAGAGAGCTTATAAAGCGCGCAGAACTCATAATCCAGCAGTAGGTCGTGGTGCTTGGGCCGCAGCTGCGGTTGCTTGGCGGCGCGCCCGTGCGCTTCGAGCCGCGGTAACGCACTTAATCGCAGCGCAAATACTTCCATTCCTATACGTTTTGCTACCAGCTGTTTTAAGGCCTCCTGTAAATGAAATGAAATCGTTGACGACCTCTGTGGCGCAGTGGGCGAAGGTCCGCCTGCGACGCAGAAGGTTGCGGGTTCGATCCCCGCCGCGGGACAAATGTTTGTATGACCTACAGATATTGTCTCGGGTCTGGGTGTTTCTATGAATAATATGTATGTATTTACAAACAAAAAGTATATTATGTAGTATATCAGTTATCTGATTCCCATAGTAGAAGCTTTGCTTAGTTTGGGGCTAGATGATGCTGTGTGAAAATGTCCAGCATTATTTGTTTATTTGCTAGAAGCATGGTATGGTGTGTACTAGTACAGGAATATAAGTCTCGAGCACAGTTCGTCAACTGGCATGCAAATTAAATGAGTTAATATTACGATTAACAAACATTATCAAATGATTACATATTAATTAAGTACCTAAACAATTACTACATTGATTCAGTTAAAAAGATAACACTTTTAAACTTTGCCATGTCTATACTGGCAAGCCTTGGCGAATAGTGACCAAGCGATAGAATGATAGGCGCTTGGAGTTTGCCTGTAGTGTAAGGGCTGTAGGGTTTGGCGAGTCGCATTCTAATGAAACTATAGCGTGTGTGAATTTCTGAATTATAATCAGGGCTTTGATTCATAATACAGCGGAATGCATTCGGTTCGGAATCGACCGACAGCAATCAATCACAGTGCAGGAATTGATCTGAATTTGACATTTCTTGCACTGTGATTGGTTGCTGTCGGTCGATTCCGAACCGAATGCATTCCGCTGTATTATGAATCAATGCCCTGATTATAATTCAGAAATTCACACATGCTATAGTTCCATCAGAAAACGTGTCTTGTTACCCTTCACCTTAACGTAAAACTCTCTAGCTAAACCTACAAACGTGTGAAAAGGGGTAGGGGGGATCCTAAGTTTCATAAAATCACTTTTTGATATTGCATTTATTAGAACTAAGCGCTTTCAAAGTTATTTTATTATGCACACTGCAATAAATTGGAATCAGCTTCCTGCATCTGTATTTCCGCTGAGCTACGACTACGACCCTGTTATTTATAAGAGAGTTAATAGGCACCTACTGGGCAGGCTCGTTCAATCGTAGACCTCATTCTTACCTGGTGAGTCTCGAGGTTAAGAGCCGACCCATTCATAAAAAAATTATATCCCATTTCCACGAGCATTCTCATCACATCAGAGCCGTTCTTATCCCACAGGATATTAGTGATTTTTTTTGTCAATTTAACCACATACCTTTGTATAGTTCTCCACGGAGTCATCATTGTAATATATACAGAGAGCCAGTAGGAAGGCGGAGAGGGACTGCAACAGGCCTTCGCCCTCCTCATCGTTGCTGCAGACCTGGGCCACCAGCCAGCCCGGAGCCTCCCGGGCCTGGAGGCACGCGGACACGGCGCCCGGACAGTTGTGGGTCCAGGTGCAGAGGAGCATTAGGAGGGCTACCTGTATTATGAAGAACGAGATCGTCTAAAAAAATACTAGGTGATTCTACTCCTGTTCTTGTGCGACCGTGGAGAACCAGGGCAACAAAACCGGGTTGGGGCCTAGCGGCAATTAATCTTAAGTCTAAGCACGTTTTGAGTAATAAAAGATAGCCAAGTTTTAGTGGTTTTTTTTTATCTGATCACGACTGTATCCCCAAGGTAGACATTCTCCTAGATATTACTTTCAAGAGGTCTAAAAGGGTAGTCAGAGGCATGTCCATACTTACATAGAAGATAGAGCTGTTCAATCTAAACTCAGTGAGTATAACAATAAAATATCCGTGTCTGGGCTCATTAGAATCAGCACTATTGTTAGATATTAAAACCAAGTTTTGAAAAATATTTTATCATATTATTTATCCATACCTTTGGCTTCAACTTGGTGCTCTGCATAAGCACAGTAATACACTGATGTATCAGCAACACTGGTGTGCTCCCGATATTAGTCGCGAGCAAAACCCTCAGTAACTGTTCCTTCTGCGCCGGATTATCTATCAGTGCATGCATTAATGCAACACATGAGAACCAATTCGATAGAGGGTCTGAAGAAAATAGGCCTCCACAGAGGAGCTGGCCACTGGTCAGGCGAGACACTTCCGTTGATGAAGGGAGGAGGGTCTGGACGAGCGACGCCTGAGTAATTTCGTTGCGGTAGAGATAGCATTGGAAGCAGTAGAGGATTGCGCATCTGTAGAGTTGAAAGAAGTAAGTTTGATCCTTTTTAATTGTATTTGTCTAGTTTCATTACTTGATACCCACGGAAGTACCTAGCCACCCACGACACAGGGTATCCTAGTGTGGGGGCTAGTGAACATACCTACATAATTTAATTGAGTAGTACCTAATCATTATAATTAAGCTATGCCGCTACGCTAAACATACAACTAGTGTTAAATTATGTCACAAAAATAATGTAAGTATATGTTTTGAAACCTAATAAATATATTCTGTATTGTATTTGTATTGTGTACTATTTGTAGCTGGAATTTTGATAAGTAAAAAGATTTTTGGCTATGGCAGGTTTTTCCTTAATATTGTTTCCATTTTTATTCCGTACGGTAAAGTTTTCCCAAAACATGTAAAATAAATAAAATAAAATAAATAAATAAACCGGGAACCCTATTACAATGACTTCGCTGTCCGTCTGTCACCAGGCTGTATCTCATGAACCGTGATAGTTAGACAGTTAAATTTTTCACAGATGATGTTGCAGCGATAACAACTTAATACTAAAAAACAGAATAAAGTAAATATTTAAGGGGGCTCTCATGCAACAAACGTTTTTATAGATAATAAATAATAAATAAATAAATAATGTTGGATTTTTCACACAGCATCGTCTAGCCCCAAAGTAAGCAGAGCTTGTGTTAATGGTTCGGAACCGTTCGTGCGCGAGTCCGACTCGCACTTGGCCGGTTTTTTTGTCTTTTAGAGGTCTTCTTATTGTCGCGTTTCTAGTTTTTTCGAACCCTTATTGTGAAAGGATTATAATTATAAATGGGCCTCTCACTATGCGGCTCCTTTTAGATTTTCAAAACGTATATCACCTTAAAATTGGGCATTTTGACAATCTTTCTACATACACTATCGCCAAATCACTACTAAACAGAAAAAATCAATAGATCTAAGTCTAGGTATTCGTTAAGTATAAAAAAGCGTCAATCCTTACCTCAAATCAAAAGGTTGCTTTTCATTGACCATAGACATTAACAGCACCACAATCGCCGGTCTCGGAGGATTTGAAGGCGCCATCACGCTACCCAAGTACTCCTGGTTAGCTACGTTCCCTCTCACAACCTCCCCCACTGTATTAATAGTCTCCGTCAATATATCAGCCGGTACTCCACTAGACATCAAAATATTTGATATAGCTGCTAACAAGCCGACATTCTTCATAATCCTTTGACAATCCGATACGATTTGAGCGGGATTGCTCGGAGCTACCAACGTCCGGACTATCAATAACATACAGTGTACATTTGTGGCTTTCTGAGGCGACCAACCAGTTTCTTCATCATCGGATGTATAAAACATAGGCAGCATCCGTTGGATATAGCTGCCTTCTTTGAAGAAGTTAATATTGCTGCTGTTGTTTTTAAGTAAATTCAACATAAGAAGTAAGCAGTCTTCAACTATTATACCACCATCTGAATAACCTTCAGATGATACGATTTCGAAAAGACGATCAAACGCATTTTCAAATGCAACAATTTTCTGTATATTAGCATTACTTTTTGACAATGTTATCAGCAGGAGTAAAGTTTCATTTCTGACAACTTCTCTACTATCAGCTAGTAAGTCCATCATTTTGGATACAGCCATCGGTTTGACTAGTATTATCTCCTGGATATCTTTAGGTCGGTTTGTCAGCACTGATGTAAGCAGTTGTACTGCAGATAGTCTAACCCTGAAGTCATATTCATCAAGCAGATCTAGGACTAATTGTATATTATTGTCTTCTTTAATGAATATCTCTGTGAACTGCTCGCCAATGTTCATAGGTACATTGGGATTGCTTTGTTCCTCTTCAAACTGTTTCGGAGAGACTATGTTGTTAAGTGTGTCAAGGGCATAGTTCACTGTTTCATTATCAGCTCTGTCTAATTCAAGTACCTGAAAATCAAATCTATGTTTATATCATACTCGTATTAAGCAAACAATTTTGATGCAAATTTTGTAGACTAATGTTTGGTTTTAAAATGGACTTGCTACAGGTTTTTCCCTTGGTTTCTTTAGTACTACTACTATACTTATACTTTTTTTTTTTTTTATTTAATCTATCATGTCCCACTGCTGGGCAAAGGTCTCCCCCTTTAGCTTCCACTTCTTGCGCTCCAAGGCCACGGTTTGCCAGTCTGGCTCGAATGCATCCAGATCGTCTCGCCACCTTTTCCTGGGTCTGCCGCGTCGTCTTCGACTGTTTTCAGGCACCCACTTACTTTATTTACAGAAACTAAGCTACTACATGTACATATATTTACAAAATACAACAGGATTAGTCAAGCTATCTAAGGATCATACTTACTTACTTACTTTAGTATACTTATGAGAGTAAAAGCATCAAAAATATACCTGTTTGAGCACCCCCATGGCCTGAGCACCAACTTCAATGCGATATGTCCTGGACATCGCTTTGAGTGCGCGACAAGCATCCCGTCTGTCCTCCAGCAAGACCGAGCTTTGCACTCTCTGCACCAGGCGCTCCACCTGAAATCATAATACTTTATTACTAAGGAAAACAAACAAAGCAGGTCCCGCATGACCATAATCAGTGCAACTTGATCGATATGTCGAGGTACGGTAATAGTTCGAATATTATTTAAAACCTTTAAGCAATCTCGTCCCGATATTAAAACAACAATGAGTTTGAATCATGTGAGTTTAAAAAGTGAATGTCTATAATGCCTTGGAGATACAGTCACGATACTGTTTCGCTTTTTAGTAGGAGGGTCAGTTGTAAAATAATAGTTATGAAAATGTTCAACCTGCCTTAGGCTCTGATTAGGCAAAGTTACTGTTTATTTATGGACAGTTATGTGGAATAAGTACTTATGACTAAGCTTCATAGGAGTCATTTCATGAAGATCAGACCTACAGTAAGTAGGTACCTACACCCAATATTACTGTGAAGAGAATGCTATACTACCAAATAGCCGAATTCCAATTATCCAGGAATTTGCGTAACGGGCGTACAACGCTTCGCCCACGCTAAAATCATAGATGTTAAGTAGTAAAAGCAATTCGCGGCTCACTATAAATAGGTCAATAATGTTATTATTTCTAGAAAACGTGAAAAATCACCGTGTCCGCAGCCGAAGGTTGCTGGCCAGGTTCCGGCGCGCCCAGTACGGTCTTGAGACCGCTTTTAAGGAAATCCATTTTAATGAACCTTCTTACTGATATTCTTACACAGAATAATTGGTTACAAACTTGTATTCATAGTGTTAGCAATAAAAAATCACGAAAATTGATTTCTTAGCCCGTGGACGAGACACGTCAAATCCGTCAAAAAAGCAACTGACGCTGCTTGCTGCGCTAGTGCGCTGACGTTACTCTGACGACGTTACTCATTGCGTTTTGATCTTGTTTGTTGTTAGAAAAATAACCACTATTGTATTAGAAAATAAGATTTTTACTAAAGTTCACGACAGACAAGAAAAAAATAATTTGTTTATTACTTCTAACTAATCTCGCTTTTTATGGATGAAAGTTAAGGTTGATTATCCATTGATTTCAAAATTTCAATGCAGGCATCAGATGCAGGCAGATGATTTTTTCGTCTGACTGAAACGAAACGAACGAAGGTGATGTCAAAAACAGCTGGTTCAATATTTTAATTTCATTCATTCATTGAATTTTTGTTTTGGTTTGGGTCGATCGATTATCAGCGATCCTGTTTATTACTCAATATTACTATTCTCTTAGCAGCGATCTACGTACGTGAGCATCCTAATAGTTTGTGCTACGTACGTTACTAAAACAAAATTTTGCAGAAGTTCAGTTCGCAGATAACAATACAAATCTGTAAACAATGTCGACCGACCTGGACGCTACTTTCAATGAGCAATTCATGAGCATCAACATGAGGTTGAAGAGGTAATCCGCTTATTGGCACCGCCTTGAATATGACCTTCAATCCTTTACACTTTGATGTATTTTCAGGCGATTCATGCGAAAACCGAATATGTCGGAATGCGTTAAGGAGTTCATAGCTCTGGCTGTGCGCTGCGAGTACTCTGATCAGCCGACGTTCGCTGGCCACGCGTATGTTGGTGCGGCAAAGTGTGAAGCCTCTGTGGGCAATGTCATTGAGGAGGCCGACTATTACTTGAATGCAGGGAAGCAATACATGAAGGCCGAAAAAAAGCTACGCTCAATGAAATTCTATAGCCCTGACAGGGAGAATTTGGAGGTAAACAAACATCAAACTTTTATTCATTCATAACCCGTAACTGAAGAATGTAATGAGAGTGAATGAGGCAAAAGTTGTGTGTCAGGATCTCCACTTGCTACACAAGTGGAGATCCGTGGTCTCTGCCTACCCCTTCGGGAAAGAGGCATGATTTTATGTATGTAAACCCGTATAACTTTTAACTGTACCTACATAAAGTACTTACCCGTAAAAAAGTAAGTATACTCACAATAAGGATCATCACATCTCACCTGTATTAAGTGTGAGGTGCAGTACATATTCCTAAATCTTTGGAACTTGTTTATTAAGAGGGCTAAAATAAAAAAAGTTTTATTAATTCCAGGCTGCTATAGGCTGCTATATGATGGCTTTCTACAAGCATCCAGAGAACATGCTGAAGAGGGGAATTATATTCCTTGGGCTTGCCAATGATCTCATCTATTTGGGACATAAGGAAGAAGCTCTATCTATCTATGAGCTGGCAATAGACTTTATCAAGGAGAGAGTTACAAAGATCACTTTTTTGAAGCAGAAAATGAACTTGGAAATTGAATGTGGTAAGAAAAACTCTTGGCCACTATTAAGATATTACCTGCCAAATACAGCCATGTGCCTTGCTGCAGCAATTTTCACAGTTTTCTTACCTTGCTGCTAGCAATTTTCACAGTTTTCTTACTTTGCTGCTAGCAATTTGCAGTTTTCTTACCTTGCTGTTAGCAATTTGCACTTAATAAAGAATTTAAGAGGGTGTCTCTCTGAAAGAGCAAAATTATTCCAAACTACTAACTAAACTTTCATTATCTTTCAGGAAAATATGGCCTGGCTTTGCAGACTGCAAATAAGATAGCTGATAAGTACTACTCACAGGGAAATTGTCCCTTAAGCTACCTAACAGAGTGAGTCAACCATTAATTTCTAGTGGCAATATTAAGTGTGCAGTGTTCACTTACATCATGTTTTGCGTTTTATTCTTAGTAATTGTAGATAATTAGTTTTTCTTTTACAGGGTTCAAGCAAGCAGAATACTTTTGAGTCTTCTAACCAAACCCTTGGCTGAATCCGAGACTGTCTCTCTGAAGCAACTCTTCGCGGATCTAATGAATAATAATGAATCTGAATGTAAGTCCTGATCCCTGACTAATTTATATGAACAATAACAGGAATACACCGAGGCAACCAGTAACTATTCTAATATGCGGCTAATATTATTAGCTTTATTTATTTATTTATCCATACTAATATTATAAATGTGAAAGTAACTCTGTCTGTCTGTCTGTCTGTCTGTTTGTTACGCTCTCACGCTCAAACCACTGAACAGATTAAGCTGAAATTTGGCATAGTTAAAGGTTGTATCCCAGGGAAGGACATAGGCTACTTTTTATCCCGAAAAAATGAAAAAATATCGAGGGACCGCGGGTTACACCGCGGGAGCGCAGCTAGTTTTATAATATAATTACTATGGAATGATAATGTAGAAAAAAGTATTTTTTTAAGGTTTATTCATGAGAAATAGTAGGGCTTTTTTTTCTATTTCTGTTTGGGGACTTTTAGTTAAGAGCTACGTCAGTCCCGAGACTCAGTTTGTTATTTTATTATTTACCAATCACACACAATGATCGAGCGGAGAAATTAAAACTTAGAAATCGCCGCACGAGCATGTGCTCTATGAAAAATCATGTTGGTCAATTAGCGTGATAAAGCCCGCGTATCAACTGATGTTTATATTATTATATTGTAGGAATTATCTAGAGAACCCAATCTTAAATATAGATACGATCGTAAGATGGATAAAATTTCACCATCTCTTCCTTCTTTCCAGTGATCCCCTTCAATCCTGACCTGTTGCTGCAGATGCAGTCCATCATCAGCACCACGATGTCGGGAGACGTGCAGACCCTGGTGGCCGTGGCCGCTGATGCTGCTAAGCACCTGACCCGCCAACAAGAGGAACTACTCCAAGCTCTTATCTCAAGGGAACGAGCAGAGTTTTTGGCGCTTACATAGACAGAAAAGACTTGTATTCCCAAATATAACATTTTAGAAGACGGACTTCAACGGCTTGAGTTGAAGAGTATTATTATCTGTGGCTAAGGATAGGTAGTTCACCATCTTTTAAAGCTGTAGCTCTATTACTATCTTCAAATTTAAACCTTTTTACTTGCAAAGAAAAAAAATATTGATTAGCTACAATTTTAATAACGGTATAGTAACCGCTCTAAGCTCTTCTTAGTTTTGATGATGGGAGTTATTTCGTCATGGCTTGTTAAAGCCGGGATCGACGTTTTGACATGACAGAAATATGGTAGCATAGCCCCCTTTAGTGGTCACGCATGTCTATTTTAATCCTAATGCAGTCTGATGCATCTTAGAGTAGCAATTAAAGTAGACTAAGTGTATCTATTTCTTGGATAATGAGACTCCTGACTTGTCCTCTATAATTTGATGTATTGTAAGGTAGTGAGATTTTGTTGGTTGGTATGCTGTGAAACAAATAATCGATTGAACTACTATTTGCGAAATTTTTTTTTTTTTTTTTTATCTGGCAAGACGTGGTGACGACAGGTGGTGTAAAAGGATGACAGAATGGTGGCCCAGAACTGGCAAGAGAAGTGTCGAACGTCCGGCAGCGAGGTGGGCGGACGATATCATTAACGTCGTAGGCCGACAGTGGATCAGGCTGGCACAGGACCGGGAAGAATGGCAAAAGCGAAGGGAGGCCTATACCCAGCAGTGGGTGAAATCGGGCTGCGGATGATGATGATGATGACTATTTGCGCCGTGTCTTCGAAGTCCCCGCGGTGTTACCCGCATGCCCAGTCACAGCCAGGGATAGTTTTTAGGATTCAGGCGCGCCCACGGCGACCTTTTGTAGCGATGCTGTCACGCGTTTTGCAAACGCGCGACGTCATCGCTACTAGAACACATACATTACTAGAATCGCAATGAACGCATGTCAGCATCGCTACAAAGTCGCCGTGGGCGAGCGCTCTGAAGAGTGTCATTATTTATCTACTACCCCAGATAAAATACTATACCTACTACAGAGAAGGTACCCAGTAGGTAGTTTAATGATAGAAAGTCAGCGGCATCATACTGCTTTTAACAATGTCGCTCTCTCGTGGCTTGTTCGCTGCGCCGAAAATATGGAAATGAAGTACTTACTTATTAAATAATTGTTTCAATAATTATAGGTCTAATATGGGCTTCAATGATGTCTGGAAATGTAATCTTACCTATTATCAAAGATATATTGTAACATGTCTCAGCATACTAGATGTAAACCTACTCAATAAATAAATCAAATATCATCCCACAATTTATTTGATAACAAATTTCAATCCAACTAACCTCAATGTAAATTGCTTGTGTTAGTGTTTGTTTTTATAAATAAAAACGGTCCTGTTTTTTACCTTCCAACATAAGAGGAAGTTTTAAGACTTTTTCTCAATACTATTTCTTCCTATATCTTCATCCACTTGCTTATCAATAACTTCACCGAGATTAACTTTTTCAGTTAGGATCTCCTCACTTTCTATTTTGACTTCATTGCCAAAGTTAGTGGCATTGTCAATGACTTTCTCTTTGATAGAGTGTGTCCACATCTCTTCGAATTCATCTTCTTCCGATTCTTCCTCTTCACTTTTGTCACTCTTTTTTCCCTCATTAGTTTTGTTCCAGCAGTATTCAAATGGGTAGCTGGTGTTGCGATTGTCATCAAGAGCAACCTCGAATCTTGACGAAAGAGAGTTGTAGGTGGTATGTACTCCTTCCAGGAAGTTCACATCCATTTCTTCGAAGCCTGTGATGGACTTGAACAGGTCCTCAGCGGATTTCATTTCTGGCACTCCTTTCTTTTCAAAGAACTGAAAACAAACAAAAGTTAGAGCTATCATGACCATCTGATGAATTATGATGAAGATAATCTGATGATGCAGCCAAAAGTTTATATATACTTTGGCATTTTCATATTGCCAGGTAGGTTATACTTGGAATACTAGTTGGAATCTAATTAGTGTTATCTCAAGTGCTGATTTATAGTTACACAAAACAATGCAATAGTTGATAATCCACGAGGTATTTCTTAAACAAGTGCTTACATTGGCAATATTACGACAATCCCGCAACAGGAACTCCAAGCCATGAGGGTGATCAGGCTGGACAGACTGCGATACATCAATGAACCAGCATTTGTTCTCCCACCACAGAATATTGTACTCAGACAGATCAGCATGAATCAGATGCCCAACATTATACATCTTATGCATTGCATCAACAACCTCGTGGTATACACTCAGCCATTTCTCTGGCTTTAAGATAACTTCGCGAAGTTTCGGTGCTGGCTTTGCCTCTCTTCCAATAAAAGACATGAGAAGGATATGTTTCTTCAAGCAAACCATGGTCGGACAGTTGATTCCGATCTTTTGTAGTCTGATCATGTTGTGCATTTCTTTCTCAGCCCACATGTGGACTATCTTCCTCGGGTTTTGCTTTGAGAATCGGTCTTTAAATCTGTAATCAGCTTCGATGTATTTATCACGAGTTTTAAACTCACTTAGTGTAGTTTTAAAAACTTTGATAGCACATTCTTTAGGAACTGTTAAGTCGGGGTAAGAAATGTCTCCATTGGCGTGGAGTACAACAGACTCTTTTCCAGTAGAGATCACTCCGTTGATGTCCTCTAGCACTCCATTGTTGATGAGTTTGAATAGAATTAGTCTTGTGGGCTCGTCAAGACCCATTTCTGCAGTAGCATGACTCTCTTTTCTATCCAACATTTTGTTTTTCCGTGTCTGGTGATGCTTAGTCTGTTCTCTGAGATGGTTGAACACAGAGTTGGATAGTTTCATATCAAATCCCGCCCCATCTCCAGTGCACACCTCGGGAGGGAATGCCATTACCTTGCAAGCGTTTCTGCGCGCGCTGATTACGCTGTCATGTTTAGTGACCATTTCACCATCTTTCATTATGAAACCCCGTTTGGGGAGACTCGCGAATTCCTTCTCATTAGTCTCGAATCGGTCCCAATCCTTCTTAGAAACCCTATCAAGGTCTTCGTCATCGGATTCTGAGTCGTACACTAAGTGATCTGGTACGTGACGGTAGTTTTCATACGAAACAGACACCTTTGCTTCTCCATTCTTCTTCTTCTCTACTCGCTTGATTTCTTCATCATATTCTTTGTCGAATTGACATTGCAACACTTTCGCAATGATTGCATCTGAGTCGCAATAACCACTGGTGTTTGACTCTTCGATTTGCTTCAAAAGCTCCGCTGGAATCTCAGTTGAAGAGCTGACGTGCTGATCAGATATCTCTTCAGCGAATTTAACTTCCTCTTGGACCTGGAGCCCTCGTGCAAGCTCCTCAGACATAATATCCGATAGGTTTTGCACATCGGCAGGCGCGCTAACCTTCTTCCACGGATTCGACATTTTATAAATATTTCAAGTTATATCACTGCTAGGCACGTAATTTTAATAAATTATAGATTCCTGTGCAGGAAATTTGAACTAAAATAACTTTGGTAGGTAGTAACACGAGCGCACAGTCAGTCAGTGAAAAAATAATTACACACTAAATTAAATTCTTCTTCTTCTTTTGGATCTGGCGCTGGCTGGCGTTTTTGTGACGGAATGTGTCACAATTTAATTGACGTCAGAGATATTTAGCAGTTGACTTTGACATTCTATAAAAACAAGACATTCAGAGTGAACGTTCGATCCGAATTTTAAGAATAGGTAGGTAGGTACGGTAAGTATTCACTCACGCAAGACTTATCCCCGTTCGGCGTTCGTTACCTACCTACCTAGTTAAAGTTCGCTTGAAATTCTGTTGTAGAAAGTGCCAGCAGTATCCACTAACCACTATATTATGTTTCTCTACGCCACTACCTCTCCATCTATTCCGTCCTAGTTCGCGATAATTTTTTTAGACGTAGTTTCCTTAATTTTTAAAATAACTAGATTTGGTAGGTAGACCGAATAATTCACTTCATTGAACTTTTAACGAGAAAAAATCCTTTCACCATGTTCGCCATAGAAACGGCAATATTGACGAGACAAAATAGGCTGCTGCGATTTTAGCTTACTAATTAGATAAATTAACCTTTTAGACATTCAACTTGCTTGTTTCATCGACTTAAACCTTGAGATATATGATCAAAGACAAACAATCATAGATTTTTTACAATATTTTATTTACCCTAATTCACTTGGCAGATTTCTTGCCGCCGCCAACCTTGCCAACATTAGCTTGCTGTGCCTTCAGAACCTTGACAATCTTCTGCTCCTCAATGAGGAAAGCTCTGACAATGCGTTGTTTCACACACTTGTGGCACAGCACACCTCCATACACACGCTTAACGGTCTTCTTACGGTAGCAGAGGCGGGAACGTTCAGCAGGTCTGGCAGGCTGAATTCCACGGAGTTTGCTCTTGCACTGACCACACCTCGGGATCTTCTTGGGTTTCTTGACATACTGATAGACCAGACGGCCACCTGGTGTCCTTACTCTGAAATAAAAATATGACAAATTAACTTCATTCATCTAAAAAATACTCCATACTACCAACAGCTGCGCGTCTATCATCTATAAATAAATAAAATATAGCATATGGACTGGGACAGCTGGTGAATAGTCCTATTCTTTCTTGATAACAGTCACACAAGTATATTTATTAGAAAGCTACAATCATTCAACCAATTAATCAACATCATCATCATATTTGGCCTTTTTCATCTAGTAGAGATGATTTAGGTGGCGATTGTCAGGTTACACTAGAATTTAGACCAATGGATATAGTGGTCCAAATGTATACCAAAACACTCCCCACAAAGCTTGTGAACGGTTAATTTAGCTAGGAAACTAGCTTCTTGATCAGTCATCAAAACAAAAGTAGGTAATTGGAACGTTTGTAGGTAAATAATACAAATTCGTATACTTCAAGTAGTAAATAAACTCAGTTTTCACTCCTCAAATCGGAAGCATTGAGGCGTAATCACCTCAAAACAGTGTCCTCTATCGGCATACATAGAGGTTATGTTAGTAAACTGTAAATACTAAAGTAATTTATTATAAAAATGATTTTGCGAACAAGAATTTACAGTAAGGGTACCGCTCAATTTAGGTATAGGTTCGTAAATAACTAAGAAACTCACATTCTCCTTTGGTTTGACTTCGTATTGTACGACAATCGTCGCCTGAACGTTAGCCGCTGCACCATTTTGGAGCTGAAATATGAAAGGAATATAAACCACTGGTATATACACTTGTAATATCACTATATTAAGTTTGTATTCTTCATGAAATGAACAGGATTTTCATGGATTTTATATTATTTCTAGCACAACACACGAATTCCAACCTTTTTGACAGCTCTTTTACGGGAAAAGAAAAACAATCACAAGAATGGCAACATTGCAATCGAGTACAGATTAAAAAAGATAAAAAAAAGTACAGATTAAAAAACCGAATAATAAATACAGAAAATAATAATAATTATTCTCAAAGCTCAAAGTATTTTCAATACCTACTGTTAATAAAAATTCTTTAGATTTTACAAATTTTAACTTTTTTTAAAGTTAAATACTTAATCAAAAGAAAATAACTAGGTAGTTACCTACATAACTCAGTAAGTAGGTAGGTACAGTTCTTCCAACGGATCTAGGCGTCTGCGCAGTGAGTGACGGCTTTTTCATACAAAATTGTGTTTTGCACAGATAAACGGCTAACTTCACGAATGCCTAGATCCGTTGGAAAAAAAGGTAAGTACTTGTTTACTTTTATTACAGCTTGCAATGAACAGCCTGCAAATTACCTAGCCACAAATAAACCTTGGCCTTTACATCTTAATAAATATTATTTAAACCTATATCCATTGTTGCACGGCCGGGATTCACACCCACCCACGGACCACCTTCGGATTGAAAGTCGAGGCACAACCCCATTTGACCAACACGGCTATTAAGATTCTTAGTACCTAGGTAATACGGGTTTTGGACGAAAATGTTTTTAAAATTTTCAAGACTGGCAATTATTTTTAAAAAGGTAAAATGGCTGCCATTGTGTGATGTTTGTGCTGTATTGTTTTTCTGTGTATTTTAATTGAAAAGTGCTGCTTTTTGTGATTTTTCCTGTGGAAATGGGTAAGTAGCGAGTTCTAATTACTATACAATTCATAAAAGTGTTTAGACTACTTGAATATAACGGTAAAATCATCATCTTCCAATGGTTCTCGTCAGATGTTTTTTGAAAAACCTTTTCATATTATTTTTATTTATCTTATTTCTCTAACTCAGAGTCCCAATGTTTATGATTTTATAGGCGTTTTTTCTGCTGTAGTGATCCCTAAATAATATTTATTACAGCCGAATCTGCTCGCAACAGTAATCTTGTTAGAGTAATTGTGTGAAGTTGTGTGTGATGATGTCTTCTTAGGATTTTATGCTTCTTCATCTTAGAGCATTGACAGTGAAGTGTGAACTGCCAGGCATGGTTCAAACATTTAGATGTTGCAAACCCAGATTTCTTTCTCCCATTCAAACTACAGCTTTTTCTGAATCCTTCTCTAAGTTTACATATTTTGTGATAGATGTCGTTAGTAGTATTATTTTGAAAAAACCTATCTTCAAGCTTGGAAGCTGTACCAGTGCCGAAGGACGGGCAAGGAATAAGCATACAAAAGCAGCATTACTTTATTATGTTCATCTCAATGTAAGCTTTTAGTACATAGAGAATGAGTGGAATAAAGAATGGAGGCTTGGCCATGTAGCTGAACATCAATTAATGATATTGGGGATAGTGCAATGTGCTGTAGATGCTTTTGCAATACAAAATTATCATCCGCACATTGAATTTGTCTAACTTCATGAATGCCTAGATCTGTTGTTTGTATCATACATAGTATACTGAAAATAATCACGTATTCTTAGTTACAAAAGATTATAAAATAATACTTAACTAGTTTTCATTAATATATATGTTACGAGTAAAGTCGTCCACCTGATTTGATGCGTAATAGCACAACTTGAAACATAAAAATTCTAAAATATGACTTGGACCAACCTAACATTAATTTTAACACAGACTAAAAAGCAATGTCAAAACTAATTATTACACCAAAATGTTAGTAGGTAAATAAGTTTCGCACTAAACCATGGACCAAACTTTTTTTGTACTTCTTACAACTTCTTTTTGGAATCTAGGGAATATCGCCATATCTAGTACAGTTCGAAAAACTAGTGACATAACAAGAGGAGGAATGATACAGTTGTGAGTCTGTTTACGTTTTTCCTATAGCTCGCTAACATAAAAACTATTTCTACATATATGAACTGTCTATAAAAGGTGCTTTATGACCTGCATCCACAAACTTAGGAACCACAAAAAAAACTCGTCATCGGATTTCGTTACGCTCATGAAATACACATTTCTAAGGATTTAACCTCGTCTTCAACTTATCTCTAATATAATATCTCTATAACTCTAATATCCTGTCATGTATAAATCGTTAAAATCCAATTTAAATCCTCATTTCGTGGGTGCATCTTGCACGCTTAGTATACAGGGACGTATTAAAGGCGGCAGTAAACTGGGTTTGGTATCGTAAATTCTATGTGAGACGGTTTTTATGCCGTGTAAAATTATTCATAGAAAGTAAAATCGTAGTACCTACCTACATAAGGCGTAATAATATTAGTATCTAGTATCGGAAACAAGACGAGTTTAATAAACAAATATTATTATTTATTATTATATCAGCCCTCAATGTCCCACTGCTGGGCAAAGGCCTCCCCCCACTCCCTCCATTCATCTCTCTCCTGTGCTAATAATGTCCAGTCGGCACGGAATTTGGCGAGCTCGTCCCTCCATCTTGTTCGCGGTCTGCCGCGTCGTCGTCGCGACGTATCAGGGCACCACTCCGTGGTCAATTTGGCCCACTGGTCTCTTGACATACGGCAAACATGGCCCGCCCAGTCCCATTTAAGCTTGGCGGCTTTTGTGGCTACATCGGCGATCTGTGTTCTTGAGCGCAGCTCGGTATTGCGAATACGGTCGATCCGCTTTACTCCGAGTATGCTGCGCTCCATCGCACGTTGGCAAACCTTGAGCTTATACTTTTGGATGTTGGTCAAAGACCAGGTCTACGCACCATAAGTGAGGATGGGGAGAATGCATACGTCCAGCTTGCGCTTGAGTGATAAAGGAAGATCTCCTTTCATTAAGCCGCCCATGGACCAATAGCTCCTCCAGGCATTTTCGGTTCGCCGAGCGATTTCCTTTTCTTGCCTGGACTCGAAGGAGACTATTTGGCCCAGGTAGATGTACTCCTGGACGTATGCTAGCTGTTCTCCATCCACCGTCACACTGGTCTCAGCGCTGTTAGTCATGACCTTGGTCTTTGTCCTGTTCATCCTTAACCCAATCTCAAGGCTTGCGATGCTGAGCTCTTGAAGCATCGTTTGTAGCTCAGAGGCCGAGGAAGAAAAATAAACAAATATATAAGATATATTTATTTATTTCGGTGTAGGTAGAATAATGGTGGAGGGTGCTATGAATGACCCACGAATGACCTGTCATTTCGTAATTGTGCTTAATTCGTGTAGAATCGAAACATGGTTTTTGACAAGAAGCTTTGACCTACCTGTTGCCTTTAAAAAAGCTCCACCTTAAATCCTACTTTACCTACAAGAAGCTTTGACCTACCTGTTGCCTTTAAAAAAGCTCCACCTTAAATCCTACTTTACCTACAAGAAGCTTTGACCTACCTGTTGCCTTTAAAAAAGCTCCACCTTAAATCCTACTTTACCTACAAGAAGCTTTGACCTACCTGTTGCCTTTAAAAAAGCTCCACCTTAAATCCTACTGATTACGTATCCGATTAAAAATATACCTTATGTGCCATGTTTCATCTGAGGTGTCAAAAATAAGCCTTTTATAAACGCTCAAAGGCGCTTACTTTATATACGTTCATAATAACCGCTAAGCAACGTTCCGAGAACCCATCGACATTGAGATGGGTCATTTTGTAATAACAATAGCGGGGATGCGGTTAGGGCTGCGTCACTCGTATTTGATTCAAGAGTTTATCTTTAAAATATAACACCTGAATCAAATGCGATTTACACTTTATCACATAAGAGACAGCGGAGAGGTCGCTCATTTTTGCGCGGTATGAAAAAAAAATCATAAATTCAATTAAATTAGTCGTTTCTTACCATACTTAAGTGGTTTTCCTTTTAGTGCGTAGATAAATATTGTAAATATGTAAAACGAATGATTTAGGTAAAGAGGTATTAGACTAATGGAAAGTTAAAAGCTGTTTTGCGTCGCCATACGAATTGATCGAGTCTGTGTCAGAGTTCATCACTAACCTGTTCTATGAATGAATATTTAGACGGCCACTAGCGCCCATGCCACATTGTTTGAATTTGACTTGTAATGTTCTATTTCAATTTAAAGGACTTTTCGCATTTCCATTTTAAACTAACCTTTGTGTCGTTGAATATTGTACTGAACCAGGAATTCTTATCATATTGAACATCTTATGCTGGGATTTTTCCCTCAACTCTTTGTAAATTCGTCCAGCATTTTATTTATTTGGAAAAAGGCTTTGGCACTTTGGCAGCCCTACGCTCACAGCCGAGTTGAGCTTTCTTTTTACGTTTTGCCGTGTGCCGGGATTCGGGGGCCGACACCTCGCGACAACCTCGCCTCGCCTCTCCATTGTTCAGCGAGGAATCCTGGAGTGGAGACGAGGATTTTTATATGAATAGCACACATAACTAGGGATGAAGACTGGTAGCCGCTGTAACAAGAATGTGCCTGTTATTATTTTGATAACATCTAGTATGTTCGGAAGCGCCTGACAGATTTCGCTCTGCAAAAGCTGCGCCTCGATTCTTGCATTTTAATTTTAAGTAGGTTAAGTTGAGTTCCAATATACGTCTACAAGAAAAGCTCATCTCATTGATTTTTATTCCCGAAAAATAAACCAGCCTGAAATAGACAGATCCCGGTACATGGTCCTACGAGCCGGGTGTCAGGATAACAGCAAGGATAAAAGGTTAACCAGGCCGCTCTCAAAGGTTTCCTATAATGAGTGAGAAAGATGAGAAGGACCTTATTAAGAAAAGAGCCAGTTTCAAAGGCCGATTGACCACCTTCGTCAGATACTTGAATGAATTGGGTAGTACTTTGACCCAACAACAGGTAAACGAACTGCAGCTAAGAATAGGTAAAGTTGAGGTTTTGTATAATCAATATGATGAGGTGCAACTAAAGATTGAGTGTCTTAGTGATGATATACAGTGTCAAATTTCTGAAAGAGAAGACTTTGAGTCAGTATATTATCAGTCGCTTTCCAAAGCTCAGGGCATTTTGTCTCAAAATTCTAAGTCTCAAAAGTGTGAAGATGTAGAAAGTTCTCGAGTAAGTACTCATAATCACAAGCTAGTTAAGTTACCTACAATAAACTTACCGAAATTTCAGGGTTCGTATGATAACTGGCTTGAATTTCATGACACGTTTTCTAGTCTTATACATTCGAACGACGGAATAGACGAAATAAATAAGTTCCATTATCTCCGGTCTTCATTAGAAGGCTCTGCGGCTGTAGTCATACAGTCAATCGAGTTCTCAGCGAGTAATTATACTGTGGCTTGGCAGTTATTGTGTGACAGATATAATAACAAACGTTTACTCATACAAAACCATGTTTCTAACTTGTTTAATGTAGATTCAATTAAAAGTGAGTCTTCCATTAGCCTAAAGCGGTTGATCGATCAGCTCAATAAGAGCCTACGTGCCCTGGAATCCCTAGGTGAGCCTACCACGTACTGGGACACCCTACTCATTCACATCATCACTCGAAAACTAGATCACAAAACGTTCCGTGAATGGGAGGAGTGCAAAGGTCGTCTGGACAAGGATAAGGCTATTACACTGGCGGTATTTCTCGAATTTATTCGTAACCGAGCTGACCTCTTGGAAACGTTAGAACTGTCTCGCGGTAACTCTTCAAGTCAGCCACCTAAACCTGTAAGTAAACTCAAAACTATGGTATCATTGGCAAGCGCGCAGCCGCACTCAGTGTATGAAAATAATAACAATACTAATGGTTCGTCTTCAATCAAACCGTGTCCGAAATGTAATGGTGATCATCTTTTAAAAAATTGTTCACAGTTTCTGAGCCTCACTAATGAGCAAAGGTTGGAGCTGCTCCCGCAGTACAAGGTGTGCTACAACTGCTTCAGTGCTGGGCACTACTCAAACCGCTGCAAAAAGTATGGTTGCAAATTATGCAAACGTAGGCACAACACCTTGGTACATGTATCGGATCCTAAAGGGTCGAGCAATCCCTCTCAGGCTGACACTGACGGCGGCGACGGCGTCAAGTGTAACTCGACTCCTCAGTCTTCACAAACACCCAGCCTTACTCTCACTACGTATTGTATGGATTCGCCCTCAGAAATGCAACAAGATGTTTTGTTGTCGACTGCTTTAATAAAAGTAGTCGACGCGGATGGTCGCGAGCGCATTATTCGCGCCTTACTAGATTGTGCAAGTTCTTCTTGTATCATTACTGAGAGAATGTGTCAAGCATTAAATTTAAACTCTGTAGGTATTGATAAGCCGATATACGGTATTAATAAAACTCAAACTAACACGACAAAGATGTGCCGTGTCTCAATTAATTCGTTGAATGAGAACTACTCAAAAAATATACTCTGCTACGTGCTGCCGTCTATAACCGATGACGTGCCTTGCCATTCAATTAATGTTTCGCATTTACATATACCTGACGACATTACCCTGGCCGATCCTAAATTTTATAAGGCGTCTGAAATAGACATGATAATCGGTAGTAATGTATTTTGGGAATTACTCGGGTCGCGAAAGATTAGTTTAGGAGCTAATAAACCGATTCTTTGGGAAACTCGACTAGGTTGGTTGGTTTCCGGTCCCATCAATGGGGGCCAAGGATCATATCCTCTTATGTGCAACTTCACGAAAGTAGGTACTTCTCTTAGTTCTTACAATGAGTCAGGAAATGATGACGCTCAAACCATGCTATCGCGGTTCTGGCAACTTGAGGAAGTTGGCCCTAAGTCGTCATATTCCGAAGAAGAACGAATGTGTGAAGAACACTTCGTCAAAAATACGACTCGTCTTACAGACGGTCGCTTTTGTGTCCGAATTCCGCTAAAACAATCTCATAATGTTTTGGGTGATTCGTTGCAGCGAGCGAAGCGATGCCTTTTCTCATTAGAGCGCAGGTTCAAAGGTCAGCCTACCTTTCAAGATAGGTATGCGAGCTTCATGTCGGAGTACCTCTCGCTTGGTCATATGTCACAATGTGACTCTGATCCTACGTCAGCTCCGTACTATATCCCACATCATGGAGTATTGAATGAGAATAGTACTACCACCAAGTTAAGAGTCGTGTTTAACGCCAGCAGTCCTACAACTACAGGCATATCTCTTAATCAAATTCAGATGGTAGGACCAACAGTTCAAGATGATCTTCTTTCAATTCTTCTCCGTTTCAGGCTTCACAAGTACGTCCTGGTTGCTGACGTAGAAAAAATGTACAGGCAGGTATCCGTACATCCCGCAGATAGGCATCTGCAACAGATTCTTTGGCGTGACCCTGCTGACCCCAAGATTAAAACCTACCAACTTAACACTGTCACTTATGGCTGCGCTAGTGCTAGTTACCTTGCTACTAGGTGCCTCAAGCAAGTAGGGCTTGAATGCAGTGATAAGAAGGTCTCTGAGATTATCGTTCACGATTTTTACGTGGATGACTTATTAACGGGTTCAGATTCAACTCAGGAGGCTCTGGAGATAAAGGAAAGAGTGACGGCTGAGCTTGCTTCAGCTGGAATGCCTTTACGTAAGTGGAAATCCAATAACCCTCAACTTATTATCCCATCTGCATCTAGTACGTCTTTAGATTTGAATATCGGGTCTATTGAACCAAGTAAGACACTAGGCATAGGATGGCTAACAGAATCAGATGAGTTCTGCATTAATATAGATCCAAATATTTCTGGCGAACCAACAAAACGAGGACTTCTCTCAGTAATTGCGCAAATATTTGACCCCATGGGTCTGGTATCCCCTTGCATTATCCCTATGAAGATACTGATGCAAAAATTGTGGGTGTATAAATTGTCATGGGATGAACCATTGCCGTCGGACATTGCTCATGCTTGGCTTGGTATAATTAAAAATCTCCCAGCTTTGAATGATTTGCGCATTCCTCGACTCGTCGTCTGCGATCCTCGTATCGCATTGGATCTTCATATTTTCTGTGATGCGTCACAGAGTGCTTACGGCGCCTGCTTGTATGTGAGGAGTGTTAAGGAAGGTGGTAAAGCCTCTGTGAAATTGCTTTTGGCTAAAAGTAAGGTTGCTCCCTTAAAACCAACAACAATTCCCAGGCTTGAGCTCTGCGGAGCCCTGGTCGGAGTACGCTTGTTCGAAAAGGCAATTTCATCACTTCGTGTAGATATTAGGCAAAGCACTTTTTGGACTGACTCCACGATAGTTTTAGGATGGCTTAGGATGTTGCCCAGTAAATTACAGCCCTTCGTTCGCAACCGTGTTGTTGAGATTTTAGAAAAATCTGAGAATTGCGCCTGGAGACATGTCCCTACAGATGAAAACCCTGCTGATCATATTACTCGTGGTGTTGATCTCAGCGAGATACAGGGTCTTGATCTGTGGTGGTCAGGTCCACAATTCTTAAATCAAGATGAAACTCAGTGGCCTCCTAATCCAGTCAGCATAAAGGAACTCCCCGAAGTTCGTCCTGCCGTATCGCTGCACTTAACTCTCTCATGCACTGATAATAACCTAATAGAATTTGATAGGTTCTCAAATATTTCAAGACTGAAACGCGCTATTGCCTATGCACTTAGATTTATTAATTTATGTAAAAGACTTACCCCAAAGACTGATTACCTAGGTAGCGATGAATTACAGAATGCATCAAATTTGATCATTAAAGTGTCACAGCTAGAGTCATTTGCTGAATACAATGATCTCCTCAAAAAGAAACCCGTAGCTGCTAAGAGTAAGTTGATCAAATTTAATGTATTCTTAGATGATAATAATTTAATGCGCGTTGGAGGTCGTTTGGCTAATGTGTCAACATTTTCTTATGATAAAAAGTTTCCTATAGTACTACAGTCCACTCATCAGTTTACAAAACTTTTATTCAGATCTGAGCATATCAGGCTTATGCATGCTGGTCCTCAATTGTTGCTGGCCTCAATAAGAGAAACTTATTGGCCTATTGGAGGCCGTAACTTAGCGAAGTCTACGTACTATCAGTGTGTAAGGTGTACCCGTATGAAAGGAAAGGTTGTATCTCCCCTTATGGGAAACTTGCCGCCACAGCGTCTTATTCCAAATCGTCCGTTCGAATGTGTAGGAATAGACTATGCTGGACCTATCTCATCCGCGAGTCGCCAAGGTCGAGGTTGTAAAATAGTTAAAGTTTATATAGCTATATTTGTTTGCTTTACAACTAAAGCCATTCACATTGAACTTGTAGGTGACTTAACTAGTAACTCTTTTATTTCTGCCTTACGCAGATTCATTGCCCGCAGAGGTAAACCGTCAGATATCTACTCTGATAATGGCACTTCATTTGTCGGTGCTTATAATGAAATAGGTAAATTTTTAAAGGATAACTGCAGTTCGTTGCCTGAAAGTCTGGCGAACGATAGCATTAAATTTCATTTATGTCCGCCCTATTCTCCTCACTTTGGAGGCCTTTGGGAAGCGGGAGTAAAATCTATAAAATACCATTTGTATAGAGTATTGGGTCATTGCAATCTCACGTACGAAGAACTGATCACTGTCCTAGCTCAGATTGAAGCAATCCTGAACTCAAGGCCGCTTACTCCCCTTTCAAGCGATTCAAATGACCTGACGCCGCTTACGCCTGGACACTTCCTCATTGGACAACCCATGACCGCCCTTCCAGTTCCTGACCTTCAGAATAATTCCATGGATCGATTAACAAGATTTCAAAGGCTTGAAAAACTCCGTCAACATTTCTGGACAAGATGGTCCAAGGAGTACGTCAGTGAACTGCAACAGCGTGTCAAATGGAGCTCAAGCAAATCAGCGTTAGAACCCCACAGCCTGGTTGTTATCAAGGAAGACAACCTTCCCCCATTAAAGTGGAAGCTTGGTCGCATTGTTGCAGTCTACCCAGGAACTGATGGCATCAATCGGGTCGCTGATGTTCGCGTCGCCAATGGAGGAATAATCCGAAGATCGTTCAGCAAAATTTGCCCTTTGTTGAAGATTTCTGGTTGAAAGCAAGCTCTCAACATCCGGGGGCATGTTCGGAAGCGCCTGACAGATTTCGCTCTGCAAAAGCTGCGCCTCGATTCTTGCATTTTAATTTTAAGTAGGTTAAGTTGAGTTCCAATATACGTCTACAAGAAAAGCTCATCTCATTGATTTTTATTCCCGAAAAATAAACCAGCCTGAAATAGACAGATCCCGGTACAGTTAAACAGAGTACGGTGAGAGTTAAACAGAGACGAAAAGCAAAATAATTATATTCTTCAAAAATTTACTGATTTCTTCTACCCACTTCCGCCCGCGGCTTTGCTCTCGTGCGTGGGATCAACATATTGAATCGCACTATATCATACTATTTCAAGTCACGATCTTCACCAACCATAAAAAGTTTATCGGTAAGTAAGTAAGTTCGTAAGATTGTTTAACTTTGTACAGCCAAAATAACAGGTAAAAGGTCTTGTCGTCAAATAGCTACCTTGACACAATGTTTAAAGCGATGATAAATAAAAACAGAAAAGATTGTACTTACTTGCTTATCAGATAACATTGCAATTCAATTTTTACCTGGTTTTTACTAAATATTTCCACCATCTGGAAAAACCTTATTGCTCATAACGTCACTATAATAAATCTGTATAGTATATTGTGTGCATTACGATTCAAGCCAGCTTATCAACCATAGAAATACTTAATATCGTTAAGCCATAAATGAGGCCATCAGAGTTGGGATACACCTAGCGTACAAACTTAGGTACTATACGTGTCATATCTACCCAAACTGACAAGGAAACACTTTTTGATGAATTACATAGCTAGCAGGTTCTGCCTGTGGTTTTAATATTTATTAATATGGTACGCGTGTGCATAGATGCAAAACTTGAATGGTTCCTATCTTTCCGATTCCCTTTATGTAGATTCCAGCAACGTCAACCGTCAAGTAGTCGTTTCGTCGAGGTCTTTCTAAGGCGAAGCGTAGAACATCGAGATTTACCCCACCGAGCTATCGTAACTTTGACAACAGGACGGTGAGCCAGCTGCACGATTGTCCCAGATAATATGCTTTGCTCAAAGTACAGTCGGAAAATTTTATATGAAGCACAGTTCCTCGAAGTTTCAGTTTGAAAAGCTCTGTCACGTTTGTTTTCCTAAGTAAAAGGTATTTTAATAATACGGTATTGGTGTCCGTTTCATAAATTTAAATGATAATTTGATTTTTGTATATTAAAAAGCGATGCCGCTGTGAAAGATAGAATTGAATAAAATACCGGCTCTATTGTAAAAGTATTTTACTTTAACACCACTATTTCAAGACTTACATCGTCGTGAAAATAAGCTTATATAATCTTATGTACTTACTAAGGCTATTTCATATAATGTTCTAACATAATAATAAAATGTCTTATAATACGGCGAGCTCTGACAATAGACCTTCCATTCCACCCACTCGCGACGTCATTGTTGCATTCAGACACTATGAAATGACGTCCATGAATCTCATTGGGGCATAAAAACGTCCGCTGTGCTTAGTTTATGGGTAGGCGTAGAACTTGATCTGGCGTGGTTGTACTGAATGAGGTCCTTCGTCGTTCTTAGAAAGCTCTTTCTCTGCCACATAGTTATTGGGTAACCGCACGAGCTTTACCCCAGACACACGAAAGAACTCGATACAACCATTGGAAACTAAAAAAGTTTGAAGGCACTGTTGCAAATAATGTGCCTCTAAATGATTTCGGAGGATGTCAGAGGTCAGATCCCAGATACAAAATCATGCTCTCTAATATTTTCTCTATCCCCGTAGACAAATCTTTTAATAAAGCCTGTCAACAAAGTTGTGAACTAAGATAATAAACTACGTCTAAATACCTCCCAAGTCGAGAAAGTTGTCTCGGAACAGTAATAGGCACGTATTTTGTTTATGTTACTGTGTAAGATAAGATAATTGCAAAAGTAGGTTGACATCGTGGTCTAGGCAGCAGTCGCTTGTCTTAATGTGGATTAACGACTAATTTAACTAACGATTGGGCCGTCGAATGTTTCATAACAATTAATTTTACCGCCTGTAGTTATTGCGTTCAACTATTCAAACTTGGTTTGATTTTAATCAGTAAAATGTAGCTAAAGTACTTATCAATTAATTTATTCTCTTTCATATTTATAAAGGTCTCTTAAGTAATGTATCGTTATTATAGCTACGATTAAACTGTGATTATAGAGTTTGGAAAGGAAAGGAAAGGGTAAGGACTGCACAGGACCGAGAAGAGTGGCGGAATAGAGAGGAAGCCTATACTCAGCAGTGGGTGTAACCGGGCTGAATAGATAGATAGATAGAGTTTGGGCCTTTCAGATGATATAAGTAAAATTTGACCAGACTCTTCCCGATTTCAATTTAGCTATGATATCTGTAATCTACATGTACGGGAAATAAGTGTTGTTTTATACTCGACCATGGTCCCAGTTATTATTAGGTACTCTCCTTTACTTCAATAGAAGACCAAGTGAGGAGTACCTAACCTAAGCATCTTGTGATCAATAAGAGGAAGATCAGATCTCCGATAAAAAACCTGTACTGCGGTTTGAATGTTATCACGATAATACTCGCATCTTTATCCTGCAGCATGACGAATTGAAAACTCACCATAATGCAGTCACGTAGTAAAGCGATTCCCTTGATTCTAGGCGAGATATCGTAATTCCACTCTAGATGGTCACTGATACGCAGCATTGATTGGTTATTAGATACTCCTTTAATAGCGATGACAAGTACTCACAGACACTGACAGTACAGTACTACCTTATTCCTTTATAGCCATAATATTTTAAATATTTTATTTTATATTACTATCCACGTTAAGTTCATAGTTATCGAAATTTCAAATCCGTGCTTGGAACATGTGACTGTCACTGTCAAAAACGTCGCTCTGTTTGACGTAATGTTAAGTAAAAATTGTGCTACTAAGACAATTTCGAGTCTTCAATTTCCACGCGCTTGTAAATATCTATATTTTTTAACATCATTGGTTTATAGGAAATATCTCAGTTTATTGAGAATTCAAGAATGTCTTAGTGGGTTGCTAGAAGGATGCCTAATTCGTGTTTTGCACAAAATTAGCAGAAGTTAGATATAATGGTACTATATACGAGTATATATTATGGTGACGGTCTGACGGAGAAAGAGCCAGGGACATGAATAAATTGCCCATTTATTTTTACGGCAACCGCAGCCGGCCAGCCTGAATTCTATTTTAAAATATCGATCATATCATACCTTTTGTAGTCGTAAATGGTGTGGCTGTGGCCGTGGAGCGATGCCTTTGTGATTGGAAAATCCTTTCTTCCTTATGAATTCAATAGAGATGGTCTGTCTGTCATTGATAGCATCTTAATGCGTCTTGGAAATTACTGGGAGGATGAAATCGGGGGTGGGTAAGAAGGTAATAAAATATAATATAATTTGTATACAATTAAAAATTTCACTTCCAATATAGGTATTTTACTAGCGGTTCAATTATATTAATAGAAGGAAGATGAGGTTTCCTTTGTTGACAATTATAATTGTGTTTACAACCACAGGAATCTGTCCATAGAGCCTTGACACAGCTTATTCGCTACCTACTGCAGTTTCCTACATGCCTTTGCCGCAAACAGACACCAAGACTGCCTACACTCGATGACATAATTATTAATTATATAAGAAATTCATTGGATATCTTATTAACCGACCAAGGCAAAGCCTTAGGAAGAATTGTGTTTTTATTTTAGCTATATTTACGTCTATACATTCTTCTATACTGTCTAATTTTGTTGACATAATCGATTCTTTATCATATACGTATTCGATAAAAACTAAATTTTCGCAAAATATTCTCGTTCAAGTCACTATATTTGTGACTCACGTTTTAATAAACTTTTGTAAATCATAGCAGAGATTCCGATTCGCGTCTCGATATAACACGCGATTCTTCTATTCCACAGTTTTAGATTTTACTATTTTCACATGCTACGTCACGCATTCCTTCATGTACGTACGTTTGTTTACAAGTCGCTGACCTGAACAAATACTCGTTTTGTTGTAAGTATAACAGTTTACAATCTAGGGCATTACCCCTCTAAACTGAGACGTTTATTCTACAATGCCTTAGTTTAGATTACAACTTTGTAATGGGTAAGGTAAATTGTCCACTAGACCATTGGACAACAAACGCAACACACGAACTTATGCCTTGCTGCGTCTATTAGATGTAACAGATTATGGTTTTACCGCATTCAGAATTCGGATAAGCAACCGACGCAACTTGCGTTGGACAGACCTGCATTTAGGTACTTACGCAAAAAAACTTACTTTCTCAAACGTAAATGTAGTTAACTTAAAAAAAAACCTATTGAATCTGTAGTTCGATCGAGATTTAAAGACTCCATAGATATTTGAAAAGTAAACAAGACTGTTCAAAGTTGTATGGGACGTGGTCTATGAACCAATAGCGATACTGTTATGATATTTGTGTAGGGATGCCTCATCCACATATTTGTGCAAAGGGGCATCAAAATCTGACCCTGCAGAGTTGAGATATACAGGCTGGATTTTTAATCATTATAGTTACAGGAAACCGTTTTTAGAAGACCATGCATAACTTTTTGAGGTATTCTAAACTGCACTAATTCATTTAGGAGAAAGTGTACAGTCAGCGAAAAAAGTGCTGACCAAAAGCGGTCTTTGAACCAATAGCAATACTGTAATGGTATTTCTGTCGAAATACCTCAACTTTATCCATATGCAAAGGGGCATCAAAATTGGTTCAAAAACCACGTCCTAAATCTTTGAATTTTTTTTTTGGGATTTGTTGCGCTGACTGTACTGTTTTTCCAAAATGTGTAAATGCAGTTTTGAATATCTCAAAAAGTTATAAATAGCCTCCTACAAATGTTTTCCTGTAACTAGAACGGTTAAGGTACCTGACCTATGAGCTAGTCTCGAAATTCCACCCTGTATATCTCAAAACTGCCGGGTCAGATTTTGATGCCCCTTTGCATATGGATGAAGTTGAAGTATCTATACAGAAATACTATTACAGTATTGCTATTGGTTCAAATTCCGCTTATGGTCAGCACTTTTTTCGCTGACTGTACATTTTTTCCAAAATGTGTGAATGCAGTTTTGTATATCTCAAAAAGTTATGGATGGTTTCCTTGGAACGTTTTCCTGTAACTAGAACGGTTAAGGTACCTGACCTATAAGATAGTCTCGAAATTCCAACCTGTATATCTCAAAACTGTAGGGTCAGATTTTAATGCCCCTTTGCATATGGATGTAGTTGAGGTATTTCTACAAAAATACTATTACAGTATCGCTATTGGTTCAAAGACCGCTTATGGTCAGCACTTTTTTCGCTGACTGTACACTTTTTCCAAAATGAGTTAGTGCAGTTTAGAATACCTCAAAAAGTTATGCATGGTCTCCTAAAAACGTTTTCCTGTAACTATAATGATTAAAAATCCACCCTGTATATCTGAAAACTAAAGGGTCTGATTTGGATGCCCCTTTGCACAAATATGTTAATGAGGCATCCCTACACAAATACCATTACAGTATCGCTATTGGTTCATAGACCGCTTTTGAACAGTCTCCTTTACCTATAGGTACAACTTTTTAAATTTAAAGACCTTAAGGCTGAAAGTTTCGACTCGTTTTACGAGTTTATCATTATGCACATCTGTTAACTTTAAAAAGGTTTTGTGATTGATCAGTGGACATTTGTCTTAACGCATTCCTTGCAAAAGGTGTTTTCAAAATCCGTTTGTAGGCCATTGCATTCGCATGGTATTCCTTGAATCATCACTTTGTTCGGAATCATGTTTTCCGTGTTTTATATCATGACTCATGAAAATATTTCTGTTTACCACATCTTTGTGTGACATTATATATTTCTATTGTAATAAATTCCTTTCTCGGATATTACAGTGTCATAGCCATAATGAGTTTTGAAATCTATGTTCAACTCGAACTAGCGAGAGCAATAAAACATTTGACAAAATAATTACCTCCTTGAAATTCTTGATAGGAAATAGCAATTGAAAATCTTATAGAGCTGTATTTAAATTACTGGAATAATTTATGCAACGTAGGCGTATCGGGCCCTTGCTTCAAAATGAATTACGGAGATTTCGAGATAAGTCGTAGATGCTGCAAGTATACCACAGGCACGTGGCGGTATTTGCAGCTGACAGTGTAAAGTATTTCTTAGTTTCAAGTTTTAACATATTAAGATAGGTTACTTAGACTTTTAAGTGTTATATAAAAACTACCATAACAAAATATCTAACCGTGATACAAAATACCCCAGCGCGATTTCTATATTTTTTTAGATAAGTAAAAACTAATACATTTCTGACAAATTACCAATGATAATTATCTTATTTATTTACTGTCAAAAAATCACCTGAAAGTGAAACAAAGTCGAAGCACGAATCACTAGCAACTAGCAACCTACAAATAACTAGTGACACTCGAAATAACAACAAACGTGGTACATGCGAGTCTCACGCGAGAACTTACATAACAGTAACAAATCGTAAATCTCTTGAGGATGCCCGGATCACCGAGATGGTACGATAATCCTGTTATTTATTCGTCCTGCTGATGCCCCTAATTAAACTGGAGCTTAACTCGAAAAACCTCCACTAATACTGACATATTTGGTACTATTTATTCAAGTCTGTTCGGAAATGTTATGCTTCTTTAACGACCCCTTTAGCAGTTGAGTGTATTTCTAGCGTCCAATTCTGGGCTCTGTGCTCGGGTATAAAATATAGCGCATTAAACTGACATCGACAGCTTTACCCCGACAGTGCCTCGTTCACTATCTCAGACACGTTTTTGCGTTTAAATGTAAAGTTTTGCTCTTTTTAACACGCAGCTAGATCACTGGATCTGGAACTAGCTTTTATATTGTAAAGTCGATGCGCCAACCTTGGTTTTCTCGATTTGTGTTTACGTTTTTGCTCTGCACCTTTGCCTGCAATTTGTACGTACGTGCGAAGGAATAGCCTCCTTAATTGGTGCGTGCGAGCCATCCACAATTTTATTTACTTGGCAATCCAGCTTCGCTCTCACATCGAATTTTCTTCTCGGAAGTGCTCAATTTGTCAGAGTAGCTTGGGCATGGTTAATGAGCCTTGATTACCCGGCTATTTCCCAGCACGTAATCTGGACTCCATTTAGGCCCTGAACTTTTTCTGTTCATCGCGATGTAGCTTAATCAAGTCGCCATGTATAGAACGACAGTTTCTTTAGAGTTTTTCCATGTTCGTGTGGTTTAAATCTTGATAATCGTTGCCTATTAGGGTCGCGAGGTGCTCCCCGTGCGAGGGAGTTACGACTGTTCGTATAAGGGTATAGAATGGGTGCCGCGGATCAGATGCGGCGACTCGCCTCTCAATGGCGAATGTTTTGGTAAAGCGGCATTGCACGCCGATGTGGTTAACTCGACGGTACACGTTGTTTTTTGTTCGTGCGTTGCGAACGAAATTACTGGTCGTTCGGCGCCGCGCGGCCGCTCGACTCCTCTTTTTAACATGGTGCGCGTCGAATTTTATTATTTTTATTTAACACCTGCGCCCCGTAATCTGAATTCAACGATCTCCCAAACGCTTAACTCTTTTTGGGCGTGTTTTGTGTTGGGTTCGACCGATTTATAGCGTTCGTGTTTTGTCCACCGAAAAGTGTCGTTTAATTTTCATGTCTCACCGTTCGAGATCGATTATGTACGCCCTTGATTGCATTCCGTCTCCAGCCGCTCTATTAATAAACCCTGCAATAAAAACAACATTTTATATGTTAACCTGCGATAAATATGATATTCGTCCTTTTATTTGTATTCCATAGATTTGTGGTATAATTGTAGAGGACTAAACGCTAATGGCTACCGACATGCGTACTGGAGGCTGCGCCGGCGCCGCCTAAACCCTATTATTATCTAAATGCACCGGAGTGTACCTGCCAAGTTCCCTACTCTATAATTCCATGTTTGATTCAACGACAGTTATGATATCAGTTAAAGTACCTACCAAACTAAAATGATCGTAATTCATTATCGTGTTTGAATTGAACTTCTTAGAAAACGATAACGTTTTGTTCGTTATGAACTAATTGAAAAGAAAATGGCGCCAGTGTTCCTTATCGCAAAAATGACGTTATTTATTAGAATTAATAAATAATAAATAAATATAATAATAAATAATGCTGGACTTTTCACACAGCATTATCTAGCCCCCAAATAAGCAGAGCTTGTGTTATGGGTACTAACTAATAATAACTAACTAATTGCTGCAGTTATCTTATTTATTCAACTTGTAAATTAGAATTACATTTGCTGGACAGCAAGAGGTCATTTGAATACTACCCTACTTATTGCAGCCTTACAGAAAACTAGCCCAATCTCATGAGAGAAACATCAAGAAACGTAACCTCCCGCAGCAAAACTCCCATTTCAGCCATGTTCTCTTCTTTAACCATTTATCTCATATTTTAACCAATATTACTGTCGTAAATAAACACTATCCTTGGTTATTGGAGGATTTACCTATTGGCACAGAATATCAAGCAGTTCCTCATTGGTATGCCTACTATTGCCTACCCGACCCGACCTCGAAGTCAATTCAGATTATAAAATAAAATCCCGAGATGAAAAAAATGCGGCTCCGTGGCGCCTCTACCTTTAAAATACTCTACCAAAATTCATCATAACTCTTATTTTTAGAGACATATGGACTACATTCGCTTGAGAGATTGTTTTCATAACTTTGTTTCCAATAAATCATATTCGCCTCCATTGTGCCCAGGAACGTGTGTTTTTACACTTGGAAATATACATCGACAAATGGAATAAATATAGTGGTTCTTCGTTTGAGAAATGACTGACGCTCGGGCAGCCGCTCCGACTAATTATAATCGCGAATTCGATCATTAAAATTTATGTATCTCAGTCGAAATCTTGCCTAAAGTAGTCTGTTGTAAAAAAAACCTATAAAAACGAAACAGGTGTTATTTTAATAGTTTTTGTTATTTTTTTCTAACAAAAAAATATTGTGTGTCATTTTAGAGTTGTAATCTGAGGTATCATGTGAAGTCTAGACTCAATACCAATAACATTTAAAGCGATACGCAAAAGAAATAGTTTTACAGCAATCGATTTATCGTAGCTTGTTTCTCTAAAAGGCTCTGAAATGCGGCGTTCTTGCCAATGCGACTCGACTTGACGATGTCAATCATCCCGTTTTTGTCCTCACGTATGGCACCTAGAGATCTCCTTATGCGTACTAAACACAGCCTTATAGTGTTTTATTCGCCGTATTTATTGATATTGATTGTAAATAATTATATTTCAGATGTTACTGGTGCCTGAATTACCTCACTTAACTTGTTTTATTGCTATTCGTTTGATGACAGTAATTAGTTTTATACGTTTGGAAGCTTTAAACGTGTCATATAGCACTTTTTTATTTTTGGTTTAAAATTATGCAAAGCAGTATCAAAACTTCAAAAGCTTCTTATTTTTATCGCGCTCATAGCTTTGCGTGGCCATGTGTTTATAGAAATTAAATACATTGTTAATTCAATTATGTTCTAAATCAGTTTTCATAGCGAATTGTATATATTCAAATTCACGCCTAATTTCCATTCATGGCTATGAACGGGTTTTTTGTTCACCGGAAATTAACAGTTATAAGGTGACTATTAAAATAAACTTAATCGTTGGAAGTTTCTCTTCTTTCTTTGTTTCGATTGATATTTTAGTTATGCAGCTATGCGAGTATCGGATTGAAAGCGATCATTCGAGTTCTTTGTGTAGTGATTTAATTTCGTTTATTATCTGGCACTGGCTCGTCTCGAGTGGTATTGTCCGTGCACGACTCGTGATTGACGTATCGGTTGCTTCGTTAAGCCTCTCTTCAAAAGGACGTGGGCATGTGTCCCGGGATCACATCCCATCTCGTACATAATACCATCTCATCTCATTTTACGTCGTGTGATATTTCTTGTGGTGGGACTTTAAATTTCTATGGATTTTAACTCGTGAGGGTCTTTGTAACTCTTGGTACCTACGGTTTTGAAAAAGATACTATTATTTTTTATTTTGATATTATCCTTTCATGTCTTTTGGATCCTTATAAAGCATTTTGATGCTGACATCAAAAAGAGGATCTGTCTGAACAGATCCTCTTAGGAAACTTTTATGGCCATGACCTGGCTTTTTTTTTTTGCTCCGCTATAAATCAACTTTCTTTATTCGTTATCTTAAAAGCTTGAGATTATTAAACTGATCTTTCGTCATTATCTTAATCGCGATTTGACTTAAACATTCCAAGTCCTTGCTTGTTTTCGAACATAAAACTATATTTACATTAGAGAGGAGAAATCTGTGAAGATTGCTGAAGTTTCCAGCAGATGTTATATTAAGCATCAAGCAGTGATATAATGTCAGTCAGTTTGATTGACGGCAGGCGCCAGCGCCGCACCATCGGGCGTAAAGGCTCGAACACGATGCCAGTTGATGGAGCTAGTAATAGGTTTAATTTGTATAACACACCCATGACATGACAAAAGCTAGTGAAAACGATGGCGATGAGTAGTGGAAACCGAATGATATTTTTGTTCAAGTGTGCGCACTTGCATCGTTTAAAAAGCCCTTACTTTTCATAGAATCAGCATATTACAGCCTCGCATAGTTTGAAATCTACTTTGTTTGTTTTATGAATATTTATAAAATCTATTCCCACTCCGCTTAACAAAATCCGAGATCACACAAACAAAGTATTGTAAAACGATAAAGATGTATCTGCTTAGCCAGAGTTTTAGCGTCAATAAATCATGAATTTGTATTGGTTTAGTTTAATTGAACGCTACAAACTCAACCATGGTGTAGCGTAGGCGAGAGCTTAAAAACAAGTCTGGTCAAAAAAATTGGAAATGTCAATTGGCTTCGGTGAAATAAATGGTTTCCGTCGTCTTGGGGCCGCGGAGGCGTCTTACAAAGGGTTCTCATTAACAAAATCCAACACCGGCTCTAATCCTTTCGTTAGACCTCTATTGTGAGCACGGCACAACTTATTAGTACCAAACCAACTCAAAAAAGTATCAAAGACCTTTAGGAAGTACATATCAGATTGGAAAATATTCTTTCACATACAAAAACTAAGGACTAGAGTTCTTTGTTCCTGATAAGTATTAGACTGGTATCCTATCTCTAGCATACCTACATTCAGTCTAACAATTGCAAATCGCGAAGACGCGAACGCTTCAATTGAGACAAATACTAGCTCTAATCAAAGCGTGACACGCATAGCACCGAATTCTGCCTTTGTTATTGTTCATATCGGTGATGTCATCCTAGGTGCAGAGTACGCAACGACTTGAATCCCTCTGCTAGTTGCGGTATCTACACTCGGATAGAAAACTACTAGAAATATCACCAAGGAACAAACAAATGTTTGAATAATAGTTGGACCATTGCTTTTTTCTATTCTGGCCTCAATGCTACCTTTAAATTTTCTCATCTCTAAAGATTCGGATTATATTCAAATTGTTTTATTATACTAGTAATTGATAGCGGTATTTTACTACAAAATTTACAGCATTGCCCCTACCGAGTTGATTGTAGACGAACCTAATTATGCTTTTACGATCCTGAGTTACAATAATTCAAATTAGTGTAACCACTTTATAGACCTCTTAAGTTATTTCAACTAACATTCCAGTTTTGATCTAAATACGCTAGTTTCAATCCTCAAGATCCGATTATTTTAATAAGATATCATTCTTATTTTAAATAAACGATATAAACTTGAATTTAAAGGTGATTCGATAAAGCGGCATCTTCAAAAGAGGTCTTATCTTTAGTTGACAGCTAACAAAATCCTTTTAATTAGCTTGAATGGGACCTGCTTCAAAGTGTCGCTGTCTCACTCCCACGCCATTCTCGCACCTCCCAGAGATATTGAACTGCAGTTCATATTAACACTTCGATTACATATCTGTTACAGTATTTAAAATAATATTTAATGTACGTAGTAATTAATGTCCAACCGTATTTTAATCATTAGTCAATTTGCAAAATTTAAAAAACTTTTTTTTTTCTTAGCAAAGAAATTTTAGGTTCTCTGCTAAGTATAAAAAAACAGCTGCAACTAATTCTGTATTTCCCAACACTTCTCTGAATGCTACATTGTTGTTTTACTTGTCGTTCAATATTTCTGAATAAGTGCGGTAAGCTCATGCATATTCAAAGTACATTTTCTATGAACATAAACACCATAACATCAATATTAGTTTTGATATCTGCTTTGTTTGATTACTTGTAAACGTATACCTATTGCGTACATTGTTGCTTTGATAGGACTAACCAGTGTTCTTCCTTATGTCTCAAAGACTACTATATATTGAACTTTACATTTTCACATTCTCATGAGTTTTTGGTACGAGCATAGCTGGATCAAGTCTCAACATATCCTGGCTTACAGCTGGCGGCGATCACTAAATAAAAGACAATTTATATACCTAAAGGGTGGTCCCTTAAGTTGTCATAATTTAGGCTTGCAAAATACTCTGAAATTGAGTGTATTTCTGTACTTGTAAAGTTCTCAGATATTGGGTTGGTGGTCTCACTCTAGTCTGGAGATCTACTTGCTTAAGATGTTCTGAAGTGTAATGAACCTATGAAGTTGAATCTTCAAGTAACAAAAATAACAAATAGTAATAAATAATGTTTTTAAACTTGTTTCGGATAACTAGTAAACTTGCTTTTAGTCATCCACGTAAAGTTGTAATAATGATTTGTCTGCCTGTACCTACCTACATGTATAAATTATGTATATTTTAGGATTTAGCTGAAGCCTACCCGCATCCGTCGTACAGACCGAAATAATCGTCGCAGCTGAATTCCGCGACGTCTACGTGGGTGAACGAACCCGTCAAATACTGCTTAATGATAACATTAGCTATCCCGTGACATATTGCAATTCAGTCTGGATGTGCTCTTAAATGCTCTTTATTTATGACGAGAAACTGCAGGTGCAAAATAAGCTTGCACACATATAAATCGCAGATGTAAATCAAGTTAAGTTTTTGGGTCCAATGAACCCTCACAATTTTGACGAAAATGTCGCTACGAAGATTAGGAATCTCTTGTTTCGTCTATGTTTTTCATTGTGCGAAGATATGCTCATCACGTATGTTTACTTCATTCGGAATAGCTACTTGCTGGCTGTTTGTCGTACCAATTACCGTTCGGCTCGATTTACCAAAGGCATCATTGCGATGGCATCACCTTTATTTACGTCTCTCACTTTTTTTTTAATTTTACGCTAACGATTCGATGAAAATGTTTCGATAAACTCCAACGTCCCCAAATACCGATCTCATTTATTACGTCCATTCGAATACTCCGTTTCTTAAACATGTCGGGTGAGACAATTTATTTGTGAATTACGTTTCTTAGTGCATCTCGGTTGAATAAATTGTGTCTGGTATCGAGATGGTCATTGTTGTGTGGTGTGAAGTCCCGTGGTGCCCAATTATTCTGGTGGCGGTGGTCGGCGGGCAGGCGCCGCGCCCCCTATCGCGGCTCGCCATCGATTACACTAACCGGTTCGTTTTTCGTTTATGGGTCGGATGAACTTGATATTCCACTCTGGACGGACTCATACAGAATTTCTAATCTGGATTTCTTGTTGCTTTATATTTCTCTTTACGTTGTAAAATTGTCATTTACATCTTACATTTTTCATAGCGTAGCTTTCTGGATATCGTTTTTATAAACCCGATACTAGCGAGCGACCGACGTAGGAAGGTTGCGTTAGCGGTGCCAATTAGTCATATGATTTTATTGAAGTTCTGGTTGGTTTTCCAAGACATGTTTAAAGTATTTGCTTTCATACCCTCAAATATTTTCACATCATGCTAGCCACGTCAAGTTTCTAGTATTTATACTTTTCATTCAACAAGGATTTTCCACGTGCATACATTCATGTACTCCATACTCACGTCTGTTTAATAGACGCCATTGCCTTATTGAATCGAACTAGCACAGAAGCAGAATACTGACAATAGTGGCATAATAATGTATTTTTAAACAAGCCTTGTGATCTATTTTAATTAATGCCCATAATCGGAGTCGTTCCAAGCCGACATTCTATGCTCAAATTACACCATTTACTGTCCTTACTAAGGATATAATTTGCCTGAACTCGACGCAATTACAACTGCTAAGCGGCTCGAAACATTCTCTTTATGAGGTGCCCACAACTGGTTTCGCATTTGCTTGCGCGTCACGTAAATATTATCATCTAGCTAACAGTTTCCTCCGAGTGCAAAAAAGTTTATCGCATGCATCATACGACATCACGACTTGGCAGGATTCCGTGACTCTAACTTGGAGTTATGTAAAGGTAGTCATTACAGTACAGAAGCAGCAATTTGGTTCTCACATGACCCCCTTGTGCGGACCGTGAGATAATCGCGAACTGTAGTGTCCGAGCACGTACTAGGTCCCTTATTAGGCAAGTGAGACTTTTTTCTGCCGCTGTCGTCGTCTACCTCTGGCAAGTTGGCATGGGATTGAGCACATGCATGCGTCACGACACTACACCGTTGCTCGTTTTTTAACTATTGGAGTGCACATATTTCTGTTTTTGTGCTTTATGTTCTTAGTATCTAATCCTAATATGAGTCACTGTATTCTTCCAAAGATTCTTATTAACATCGAATGTTCATTTAACGACTCACTCATTTTAAATAAGATAATAAAATATATTGATCAAATTGGCGACATTTCGGAGAAGGGCCAGGTCAAAAGTACCCTAAACCGGCGATCATGTATGAAGAATGTAATGAGAGTAAATGAGGCAAAAGTTGTGTGTCAAGATCTTAGCAAGTGGAGATCCGTGGTATCTGCCTACCCCTTCGGGAAAGAGGCGTGATTTTATGGTATAGTAAAATATACTTCTAATTTGATTTATAGAGCTGTAGTTTTATTTCGATTGGAGTTTCCTTTCATCAGAATCAGAATCGTTTCATTGAGATCGTAAAATGTATAGTTTAAAGTTTTTTTGTGAAGGTTAGTCTTCGTCCTTCGCCGTTCTTAATCGTTTTTTAGGATTATTACTCGTAAAACCCTCATCTCGTATGCCATTAAAGTCAAGCTCGGGTGTTGTAGTGAAATATGATAATTTTCCTTCACTCGTTGGGAACAAAACGGTACGGTGGCGCCAGCGGTCCTGCCCCGGCCATCAACATTTGAACGACCAGTTTTTATTTTGCTCGCTCCTTTCAATATGGACAGCGGAGCCATTAAACTCAAGATTTGCAAGTTCGCGCTCTTACTCGCTACTTATTATGGTCCTCTTTGTTTTCGATTCCGACCTTTAATCCTTTTGCATGTTGCAAAACATTCATAGACAAGACAATAACTTTCCAAATTATTGTTGGTTGTTGCTAATAGAGGCGATATCGAGAACAAAAGGATTTGCGCAACTCGACTTGTCTGTTTTGTTTGTTTATAATGTCTTAGATATTTCTAAACTAGTCGAGAATCGAGGCGGTCTTTTCAAAGGTATATCGAACGCATTGAACTGCTAATAAAGGTATGACGGAAGCATTATGCCAGAAATCAGGTCTTGGGATGGAAACCCGTGCCCTTATGAATTATCCAAACGTCTCGCGCTTGCGTCTCAACGGCGCCTGCGTTTGCGCACGCCTAGCACAGAAGAAACAATAGTTATGTGTTTTAAAAGTTTCACTCGTGCTATACACCAGATATTTTAAGTTATCATTGCTCGCTACTACAAAGCTATATTTTGGTTAATGACTATATCACTAGACGAAAATTTTGTTTTACATCTGTCATTATATTGAATACAATCTAAATGAATCGTAATCCTGCGCTTTAATTTAAAGCTTTGAGCATATATTTCGTACAGTCTGGGCCCTAGCAGTATCGTCCGGAACAGTAAACATCAGCGGAGATAATAAACGAACGCGCATGTTTGTTTCCTTTGTGTTAATCTTGTCTGTCATAAAGTTACAACTGTTGCTTTATGCCTATTTATAATGGTATGACACGCGTTCGATGGAATTTTTTGTTGTAGATAACATTGAACCAAATCAGGAGAAGTAACAGAAGTGATCCAATAGTCACATAAATAAACTAGGAAGCAAGAAAGCTCTTATCATACAGAAATCATTTATGTCCACAACATTAATACAATTAAAAAAAAAATACAATTACTATAAAATAATATGCACGCACCAACACCACAGTTGCTAAGTTCCCAGTCCAGAGTGCGTGTGGCATTCATGACAATCTTGTATGTTGGTCGCGAGCCTCAAAAAGTTATGATTCCTTGAAAAGCCGCGACTTGTTTTCTGAATGGGCAACCAAAAAAATATCTTTATAGACCCACCTCATAAAGTTTCAATCTCTACCAATTATTTGTAAGATTTTGAGGCATAAACTGAACAAGTACTTACAATCTCAGGTTTCTGTACATGGTGCAATTTTTGCATATAAGGAAAACAAGACTGTAGACTTTTTATAGCTTGGTATACAAGAGTTGGTATGTACGAGTATGTTCTGTATTGGCTGAGACAACATCAACTTACTGGTGACTATCTTCTGATGTTTATGTGACTAGGCTAGTTGGCATTTGGCATTCATCATAATCGTTGGGTCAGCTTTGCTCCTGCAAAACTTTTCGGTCTTGTGCGACACTGTTGAATAGGTAGTCAGTGAGTGAGAGTGAAGCGAAAATAATTTACGATATCATCGTCCAAAAGAGCTTAAATTATTTGTTGGAATCCATGAGCTTAAAAAATATTTATTGTAGTAAGTAATGATTAATGTCATGATAATTTCACGCGACTGAAGCTGCATCTGCGATGCGTGTACTAATACCGTCTACCAAGCGTGACTGCTCGAACAGTCCACATTAATCAATGTTACGCTACAGATAAATTATATTTGCTCAGCAGTCGCTGTCTTAAACGCTTTTAGTATGGACCGTTTCTTCCTGTGTCTGGTGTGTACAAGCTCTTAACGGTGTAAGAAAACATCGTAAGGAAATACGCGGCTTAGTCAGCTCTACATGTGTACCATGTATTTCGTATAGAACCTATTCCGTCTTAACAAAGTAAACAGGCGTTATAGTTTCCTAACTTTCGGCATAGAAAAAATTTAAAGTTGTCTATACAAGCATTAACAATATTTATTTTAGAAACCAGGAGTATACCATAAAATATATTCCTTTATTATTAAATATATACGACCTCTGTGGCGCAGTGGGCGAAGGTCCGCCTGCGACGCAGAAGGTTGCGGGTTCGATCCCCGCCGCGGGACAAATGTTTGTATGACCTACAGATATTTGTCTCGGGTCTGGGTGTTTCTATGTATAATATGTATGTATTTACAAACAAAAAGTATATAAGTATTCTATCAGTTATCTGGTTCCCAATTCCCATAGTACAAGCTTTGCTTAGTTTGGGGCTAGATGATGCTGTGTGAAAAGTGTCCAGCATTATTATTATTCTATTCTATACGAGTAGAACTTACCTATTCAAATTATTTTAGTATTTTCTTTGAGCTAATTCAAATTGTATAAAGTATAGCATGCTTATGTAGAAAAAAAACTTGTTGTGGCATAATTGCCTATGCTCGTTTCGTGAAAGAGCACCCTAACGAACGCAAGCGCAAGCTGCGCAGTGCGCACGCGACGATTTCCACACATAACAAGACTGCTAGATGTTCTCGTTGATTAATCGCCACTACGCTTTCATCTTGCGACTGTTTTACTTCCAGTCATATTAACAGATGCATATTTTATTTATTAATTAACTTTGTGGTACTCTTATGTAGAGAACATCATTTTATGAATGATGGTTATAATCATTGGTCATACTTTTCGATAGTTTTTTTCTAGTTCTGTTACATCGCTAAATTGCTCATAACGAATGCATTTATAATTTTTATTGCTTAGAAAGGTTAATTTATTATATCCAATAAAAATACTGTTTACATATTACTTCAAATAATTCGTCCGCGGTTTGGACATTATGGCATCATATATTTTTTGTTTACAATAGTTTACATGATAAATCATAAATAAAAAGATACGAATTTGGCTCATTTATTTTAATGTTGGCTGCGTCTGTGTCGTGTAGAAATAGACTGACCTGTTTTCTTACACAAACAAACCCCCATGCCCAAAATACAACAGTTCAAATCAGGCGCGGTCGCAGCCTGAAATTTTGGGGGGCGGGGGAGGGTCAATAATCTATGTTCTTTACTTTATTATAACGACTTTTTTTGATTTTGTTAATTTTTAGAAGATTTTTCGATTTTGGTCATGTACCCTGATGACCTGCGTCTGGTTTAAATTTGTTTTTGTATTGCTTAAATTAATAAACCCAATCTCTTTTAGGTTCGATTTCTTTATAATTGAAGAATTACTCATTTGCATGTAAATTTTTATTGATCGCTGATCTGATATTGATTAGTTTTACGATCAAAACTTCTTCATCGGCTAATTGATTATTGAGGGAAATCTAGTTATGTAGACAAGTAAATCATCCGATCATTTACCTACTTACCTGTTGAAACTATAAATCTAAAAACGGCGGTAACTAGATTAAACGGCTGTTTCGATTTCTGTTATGTTCTTTTCAAATGTGTTGTAAGATTTCAGTCTATTAAGGTATATTAGAAACCGGTCCCAGTAGTTATCCCAGAAGCGTTGGCAGCGTTCGTGTTTGGTACAATTAGCACAAAATACGCCAATTACAGTTGAAATCGGGACGCGTCGCTCGCCCGTAGCTAATTAATTGTAATGTACACTGCCTCATGAATGGCCCGCTACAACTGTACGTGCGGAATACACAAGCAGTAGGCATCGAGTTCATCTAGGTGATTTATCACCAAGGATAGTTCACCTAGGTGATTTATCGTCAATGATAGTTCACCTAGGTGATTTATCGTCAAGGATGCTTTTCTGGTGGCCAGCACCGGCGTCAACGTCGCCAAACTCGTGGTTGCACGTTACGCATTTAATTATTTTCTGTAGATATTTATGACTAGACACTCTAGCTGTTATTACTTACTACTATTTATTACATGCAAAAGTTTAGATGGATGGATGGTTCATTCTAGATTTCGATGAAATGTGTTATGGAGATTATACACCGGTTAGTTTTTATCTCGGACAAGTGAAGTGAAGTAGGTATCTTAAAGGGGCCGCATGCAGCTAAGACCACGGAAAGTACCTAGTTATAGTTTTAAGTTCTATAATGATTGCATTTTTTTTTATTTCCCCGAAATAAATACCTACCTAAGCTTATCTATTATTTAAGACGAATATGAGTGCCTACTCAAACCTATTATGGTTTTCAGGCATAACATTATGCTAAATATGTATTTATTTTAGTAAATAAATTTAAAAAAAAAATAGTATTCGATATTTTATAGCTCATTAGTAGCTGCTTCCGTCATAATGATAATCTCATAATTTTCGCAGTTATGATCAAACACAACTAGAAATCAAACGACTATTGATTCGAATTATAGTTTTAGTGGACTGGTCAGACTAAATCTATGTGATATTTTGAATTGCACGCGTCGAGAGTGAATTATAAGTCGTGTTTCGTGCCAGTACCTTCGTGATTACCGATTGGCCACGGGACAAAACGGTCCGATAACAGGCGTTGTTCCCGTCGCCTGTAGGCGTGCAATTGCTCTGCTGTTCTTATTTCGAAATATAACAAAAATACTCAGGGCCCTGACTTTGTTTGGAGATTTTATTTCTTGCGAATTTGTTGTTACTATTTTTAACCGACGAAAAAAAAGGAGGTTATCAAGTCGCCGCGTATAAATATATATATAATATATCAAAAATAAACTTATATGTTTATTTTTTTTATTCAGCAAGTTTAGTTTCAAGTTCCCGAGAATTGCTGTAAAATAAAGAAACACTGCAATTTATACACCTATGCCAACCCAGAAATGTGTATCCTTACATATAATTTTTAATAGAATAGGCACTCCACGTACAACTTCCACGGGATATGGTCCCTATTGCAATAAATTTATTGCAAACGAAAACATAAAATGCTTTAATCAAATGTCATCCCTTATAAGATATTTATTTGCCAATCCTTGCATCATGGTTTATGTGAAAGAATTTTTATACAATAATTTAGATGCCAACTTACCAACATGATATAGCTTACCAACGGAACATAACATTTTATAGTTATCCAGTATACATGTCATAATTTGTTTGATATGAACTTGAACATGACGCAATGCATAAAATATGGAAATCCATTGAAAAACAGAACTACAATCAACAAAACAGCTGGACGACATTAATATGATTTGAGCAAGATAACTTTACTGCAACAACACACAACAATTTACAGAATGCTGCAGTGTTGGCTTGCGTTTAAATCACAGGCGCATGTTACGTATCAGAATACAACACGGCCAACGGATCTAGATCCGTTGGAATGCCTAGGCAATAGGCATTCCTGAAGTTAGTCGTATGATATACGCAGTGGATCATTTTCATTCTAAATTGTTAACTTTACGAATGCATAAATCCTTTGGCCGCAGTGTACAGCGAGATGTTTAATTCGAACGTGTGTAAACTACGCCTTATATGCAAAAATAGTTCATTTTCTTTATTATAAACTTAGCCACGTTAGTACGCCAACCATTGGTTCATAACTAAATACAAATCTGCGTTAGCAATGATGAGATGGAGTATGTTAAAAACTCGCCTTAAGCATTCAGATGATTACCTACACTATTCAGTATGCATGATCAAAGCGGGTCGCGTCGCCGACTGTTATTAGCCCTTTTATGATGTACTCCACGCTTAGTACATTGTCTTTATGTTTACGCCTGCTCTCAAGTCTCATTATGCTTTACATCGCCTTTGATACTAAGCAATGCTTACTTAATGTCATGTTCACTTTCTTTTAATCTTGTCTTCGTGTCTTGAGAGTGTTAACCTCCTTAAATGTTCACATTCGATCAATCGCTAACCGCAGTCTTATCTGATTTATTAATTGCTAGCTTCCTTTCGTCGTTCGATGTGTGAACTGGAGCAAATTTAGGATGTGAAAGAAGACATTGATGTATTTTTCCCGCGTATTTGGACCGAACGAATCGAAGTACGGTCACGTATGACTCACCGTGGGAAACTAGATCTGTACAATGCGAGATATAATCGATACACCAGCTGAATGACATATCGAATCGTGTAACTCTATATCGTGACCCATTCGGACACGCCGTGTTTTGAAATCGACACTAGGCTTGACTGCATCTACCATCCAGCTCTAAACGCGTTCCGCCGGAAGCGTCGGTTTACTTATCACGTTATGCTTGGCATCTCGATTGATAAGTTTCCGGTGATTCCCTGGTCTAGTTCAAACTTCTAATCTAAAGGCTTTTTTAATATAACTGTTTACATAGATAACTCTGGTAGCTTTCATCTTATAACAATAATTGTGTGTTAGTTCTCGATGATAGTTTTAATCATAAAAATACTTATCTTCGCAAGATTTAAATCAGAAAGTAAACGGATGAACACATGTTGATTTTACTATGACGCCATCGTCTGACCTACATCGCATCAGAGACAAACAAAATCAATTCTGCCAGCTCCTGACAGATGTTTAATGATCAAGTTGCGTGTCTAGGAAAATGATCGCAGCTCGCAGTTCTTGGATCTGTACATCAATCAGAGAGGTGTCAGATGACTACCGGGGCCATGTCAGTATCCCCGGTATTGACGCTGACGGTTGACAGATGCTGAGATCGTGGTCTTTGACATTGCTTTTAAAGAAAATTATATTTGAGAGGACATGTTATTTACGTGAGCAAATTATGCAAAGAATATGTCAAAAATAATGTTGACAATATCTTGTTGTTCAATATCTAACAACATAAGTTGTTAGATATTGAACCCTTCACTCTTCTATACATACACCTGTTTCTTCAATTTAATTTTTTCTTCTTTTTTCTCGTGAGTCGTGACTGTGTTATTTCTGCATATAGCTTCGAATATCAGCCGTTGTTCGAGGTTTCTCTTTGCCATCGACTAGTCGCTAATGAATACTAGTGTTTCCTTATCGCTTGACTCCAAATGCTACCGTTCTACATTCTTCGACGATAACGCTCGCTGCGCTGGCTAAAGCTTGAATTCCTCAATTACCCTAATTTCTTTACGTGCCTTAATGGCGTTAGGCTACTAAACTGAATTGATTGCTGCTAAGTGGTTACCGTTCTCGGTGCTGTATGTGTAAGCACTTAAGTTTCGCAATGTCTAAAAAATTGGTAATATGATTTCTAATTAATTATCTGTGTAAAACTACCTAAGCTTACATAGATAATTTAGAGAAATTAGCTGTTGAAACAAACCTAGAAAAAAATAGGACCACTACTGTATCACTAAAGTACAAAAGACGTTTTCGCAGATCTTTAGGAAAATCGAGAGCCTTCACAAATGACTTGGGGGATAACCGGTACGAACGCAACATGGCGAAATAATGAGCAAAATAATTATTTTAGAGACACGATTAAATTTTTGGGCGGTCAAGCAATTACCCGTAAATCGTAATAAACTAAGTGGTTACTTGACCACTGATTTCAATTTAGTTAAGCAGTTAAAAGGAAGACAACCTCCGTCGGCTCCCAGTAGCAATGATTACCAATTTAAATCGTTCAATTGAGTTTGTCTCCAATGATGATGATGGATGCACCCACCGCACTCCCGGCTGCGTCTCGATCGGTTTCCTGCGATCATTCAATTACATCCACAGACATAGAGTTGATATGGACAGAAGAAACTTACATACCTCTAATGCACTTTATAGCTAATATTGATTCAAGTCTTAAGAAAGCACTACAACGAAGATTATCCGTGTGAAAACAGGACTTTTGCCATAGCCGAAATAGGTTGGAAGACATCATCATCATCATGTAGGGAATCATCTACGCCATTCTTTGCCACTTTCTAATTGATCGATAAAACATAATAACAATCCACCTCATAGAAAACCAATTACAATACTAATACTAAAATGATTTTTTCACGTATTCGCAGTTCACATCTTCAAAATTCTTTAGACTTAAAGACATGAATCCAAAATGCTTGTGCCTTTTCTATTCTTCGTTATCTATTGTGCTGGTCCATAAAGTTTGTATGAGTTCGAATGCGGGCCCTCGATAGATGGTAATACACAACTGCCAGGGGCCGAGATTACACTAAATTGATATTACTGCATGTTAAACGAGTCTTGAATGTCATTTACTGCATGAAGAACATCTATACTGTCTGTAAGTTTCATTGGAACTAAATTATGAGGTAAACGGAATTAAATGATGAGTATACGGCTACTTTGTAGTGTAGTATAGGCTGGTGTTGCAGCATCTGAAAAGAAAAGACAATATACAGACCAAAATAACAATACGAAACACACGTATCCGCAATATTATCCTGAAGTCTGAATTCCATCATAAAAATAGTTGGAAACAGTCCCAAAATAATATTGTTTATCAAACTCAACATCGGAAAACCCGACAAACAAATTCACTGTAAGTTTAGCCTCACCAAATGACTCATGATCTTTCAAATAGCTCATCTCGCAGATTTTTTATACATTCCAATCAAATTGTGCGCAACCTACGGTGTATTTACACATTTTAAAACTACGGTGTATTGATTATAAACAGGTTCACGACTGTATCCCCAAGGCGCGGTAGACATTCTCTCAGATCTTTTTATGTTACTTATCCCAGATCCTTTTGTTTTTTTTTAATGCTGGACTTTTTCACACATCATCATCTAGTCCCAAAGTAAGCAGAGCTTGTGTTATGGGTACTAGATGACTGATATACTACTTACATACTTTTTGTTTGTAAATACATACATATTATACATAGAAAAACCCAGACCCGAGAAAAATATTTGTAGATCATAACAAACATTGGTCCCGCCGCGGGGATCGAACCCGCAACCTTTTGCGTCGCAGGCGGGCCTTCGCCCACTGCGCTAGAGGTCGTCTATCTCTTTTGGCGATGTCTAAGGGGGTAGTCAAAGGCATGTCCAAATACATAGTGGACACATGCCCACATCTTGCAGAAGTTAGTATTCCATACGTGACAGAGTATTGATTATATCATTGCAAATGGGCGTTATGTACTTATCAACTTCCTGTAGAGCGTTTCTACATGCATAAATCCGAGATGCAAGGTCGCTTCAGGCGTTTTTGTCATTACGATCTCTATAAGTGCCAATCTCAACGGACTCTCTATCCACCGTTAATGCGCTTCGAATGACTTGGATACGAATGCTGCCTGAGATTATTTTGCGCGTATTTTTGGTGTGACGTTACATTGTATAGAATGAGCTCCGCCCTCGATAAGTCGCCGCCTACATTTGCTCCGCAACTACCGTTTAATGCTAGTTTCAGATCCTCCTTGTGTAAATTGAACAAATAACTTATTTACATAACTTTTATGTTATATTGTAAATCTAAAGTAATAGAAATAGTCCGTTAACTGTGATGTTACTTAATGTTCCTGGCGTGCCTCAGGCATTTTGTCATTACACTGTTGTAATGAAGTGGTGCCAGCGAATGCTTGCGATTACTTGCACTGATGGACTTTTCAATTCGAAAGGAAATTTATTAACGGTACAAACTACCAGTATAATTACATTGAGGAGTTATCGCACTTTCTCATTACTTTATCTCTCGCAAGTTCTGTGGATTTACTTATTTCGAAACGTTCAACGTTTATCGATGGTTGTAAAATATCGAAACGATGGTTTCACTACTGTACTTGCTTTATTTTATAGCCAATATGAAACCTCAGTATGTGCTCGAGCTTACCGACGTCATGTTTATAGTTTAAATCGATATGTTTCGTAATTTCAAATTGTATTTAGTCTTAAACCCCAAGACAACTAATTTCCCACCTCATTACTATTAACTGTAATTAGGGCTCGGTACGTTTATAACAGGATTCTGGGTTCTCGAACTTAGTTGCAGCAGCGTGGAATTATGCGCAGTGACAAGCAATGCTAAATTATTGCAATTTGCTGGCGTGGGCCGATTTCGTGGGCTTGATGCATAGCCGCCGATACTAATACTTATTATGCCGTCATTATTGCCACCTATCTCTGTCTGGTACAGACGGATCGTTAAGGATCGGTTTCCCATTCGTGTTTCATAAAAACCTGGTTTGTTCTCTTTTAAGAATTGTACATTTTATAATGTACTAGCTGGTACCCGCTACTTCGTCAGCGAAATAACATACTTATTAGCAACGCCATCTATTGCATTTAACTGGAACTACCAACTCCCCATACCCAAACTTTCAACCCTTATTTCACGTCCTCCATGATTAATATATAGATTTTTTCTGTCATAAGAACATTCTCCTGACAATAACAAACACAACAAAACAAATTTAATGAAATCGGTACAGCCGTTCACGCGTGATGCCGTGACCAAGGGAAATAGGGATTCATTTTTATATATAAAGATTGGAACTTCACAAACATCTTGATAATGCGTAACTTTGCTATCTTAAGCCATAGAGAACTGTGAGAATATAGTTAAGTATAAGAAATCCCGCAATAAATTCGGTAGATCTGAGTGTTACAACAGAGTGGTAACAGACAAGCAAACTCTTAAGATCGCGCATTTTTTTTTTTAATTCTTTACAATTCACTCGCCAAAGAATAGTGGTTTTGATATCGTCTCCCGTAATAATAAGTTTTAGTATGTGAAGTATGTTAGTGAACACGTATGGCCCTGCGGGACGCGTTATAAATCCATTCCAGCCATTGTCCTGTCGCGGGAAAAGTGCACTTTTGTAAACCTCTTGCCGGAACAGCGCCCTGTGGAGACGATCTAACGCGATAAACATTCTCATAGCATTTACTAATGTGATAAGAATTAAGAAGTTGAACCCAAGCTTAAGATTTAAGAACATGAAATCAATTGTTGATTTCATGTTCTTAAATCTTCAAAGACCCCCCCTCAGACATCTTCAAAGGATCTGGAATAAGTAACATAAAAAGATCTAAGAGAATGTCTACCGCATAACATATAATATTACAGTTATACAGTTAGGTTATACAGTCGTATAACCTGTTTACGTTTTTTTTATTAAAAATACATTGATACTAAATTTTATCGTGTTATTTGCCGTGCTGACGTGCTGCAACTTAGACAAAAAACAGTTGTGGGAATAGAAATAACATAAAAAAGTTAGCAACGTGAAAAAATATAAAGATTGATCATCTCATATTTATAACCGTGTATGATATGATAAATAAATGTTTTTATGAACCACTCTACGTTAACTGGGCAGGTATGTAATAACAATGTTTCGTGGAAGCGATAAAAAACTAAGCAAGCCGAAATAATTAGTTACCGCAGTGATATTCACATAATTTTGTGTAAAATTGCAATGTATCCGCAATTATGATGGCTAGTTGTAACATTTCCGGTGGGTAATGAGCCGCTCTCACGCCACTTCTCCACTTGTTGAAAGCTCCTCGCTTTCGTGTTCTGTAGCCAAGCCAGTTTTAAAGCTCGTGTTTTACAATCCTCCACACTCGATGTTTTTTCTCCTTTTCGCCGCGGGAAGTGCGAAATTCGCGCCGCCTCTGACCACAACAAAAATACCGCCTAACTCCTAAATAGGAACGCAACAAAATTCTGACGAACCAGCTTACAAAGTTTTTGGAAGGTCTCACATTAATAATGCGCCGACTATAAACTTCGAGGAGAATCCAATAATCCGATTCAAATAACATTTTTGGATCGTAAAGTATATCTGATATAAGTAACGCCGTCATGGTGCATCAGGTGAATTTATTAGTATCTTTCTCAATATTTTTATTGTTCAGTATCGATAAATCTCAAACTATAAATGTTGGGATTGGGTCTGGCGAGGTGCTATATATCACACCGTTGATTTCTTTTATCGATAAATCATGGATATGCCCGGTTATTATGAGTTTATAACTATAAATACGCGTAGGGATCTCTGACATTGAGGAACTATTTAATGTATATTCTGGAAACTGGCATGTCCATAGAAGTAGTCTTTGAAGCGTTGGATGAAAGAGGGAAAGGAAGCTGAAAGCGTGTTGGGTTACTCAAAGACGAGAGTTTATCCGTTCCGGGAACGGGCAGCAGTCGACATGTGCGCGGAAATGCCCTGTTTACTTTCGTTTCGAATTCGGACAGCTCCTTTTAAGTCTAGTTTATCGTACCGCTGTTTTGGGTAACAAGGGATTTTGTAACTACTCTATTTATAACAAACAATGAAACGATATCTTGTTACTTTAGGTGGGTCGATATCAGCTGTGAATTCCGCTACCGATTTCCTAATGCCATGACCATAATCAATTAATTAGGTTAGGCGGTATATTGTCTTGTTGCTTCATTAGAAGGGACTGGATTCGACAGACGGTTACCTTTATCAAGAACTATTTCATTAATTTGATAGAGTTCGGCGCGGCGGTGTTTCAAAGCGTACTTTCAATAAGGACTTGTTCTCGATTTACGTCCGTATGGTCACTTAAATTCTTACAAGGCTTTGCTCTCACATTTTTGTACATTCGGTTCTTGTTTTTCTCTTCACCATTTCCCACCTTTATGCTTGTCGTCGGGAATTTAAACGAGAACGTAGCGATCAAGATCTTGCCTTCTTGGTCACAATTTTGTTTAGCTCAGGAAAATTGTTGGATTCTCGACAATTTAAAAATACGCTTCGTTTCTTTTACGACAATTCCTTTTAGTGCATCCACCTACATAAAATATAACTTTATGTGCAAGTTTATGTCGCATTCATCTACAACAAAGAGTTGAATGAATTCCAGCGAAATAACCTATCGTCCTGAGTTAAAATGCTTTAGATGTTATCGGAGTTTATTATAGGTATCTATGGGCCAAGTAGATAACGTTAAAATGCAGTTGTTTATAATGTCCGAGAGGGAATCTGCTCTCCCCATTGTATTGAATTGAATCGGCTTCATAAGAATACTGCGCTTGTTTTGTTTCATACATGCGACTGCACCGGCGGTCCGGCATTATTTCTTTTTTGGCGGACGAACCGCGCGATGGACATTGGATTAACAAGGAGCTCGGCGCCATCCAGGGCGTGCGGCCACAGCAGAGGCTGAATAGCAAATGCGTCTCGTTGTGCGGTGACCGTGCGTATCTAGATGCCGGTATGCTTGCGCGTGCGCACGCTCCCGTGGAGATGCGCGCGATTGCTTGCATTAACATACTATGTACTTGGTTGACTGTTTTTATACCAGTACACAAGCATTATACTCCTGCGGTGCTTTTGAAATTCATATTTGGTTTATGATTTACACACAAGTCGTAAACCTCTCGTATGCCTTTTTAGTAAGCGGGATCATCCTGTCTCCGCTCTTAAGCCGGCTAATTGACGGAGGGCGTTGTGCCTTCAAATTGTGTTCAAATATTTGCTACACGGACGCGTAAAGCGCATGGTAAACACATCCGTCCGTCCGTCTGTTTGTCCAGCCCAATGAGCCCAGCCTGGCTCTGTTTGCCTCCTGTTATCTCTACGTGACCTCTCCGAGTTAGCTCCATCTCGTGCCTTTTCTTTTGTCTGGCCATTAAAGGTAAACAGTCGTTGCATGAGATCGTGGACACGTATTTGGCATTAAATGCCCGTCATTACCTGCAATGGTTTTTATTTGAATTGTTTAAGAGCGGTTGAAACTTTTTACCGAGTCCTACGGATGTGATTACCTGTTTCTGTTACTATGTGTGTTAAATGAGATGAGAATCAAAACTGTGATTTCGGAATTAATTTGTTTGTATTTTTGTTTCAGGTATGTATCGAATAGTTTTGCCACATTCTCAACGATGAGTATCATAGCTTGACCAGTTGGACAATTTAACTGAGAGGTATTGTTAATGCGGGTCCATTAGTTTTAATTTAGTTTTTAAACACACTAATGAGTTTGATGTTGGCAAATTACTTCAATAGGTATTATGTGACAATGTACGTGATATACCTACGTGCTCATTTAAATACTGGATGTGTGCTGTTTTCCAAAGCCATTTGAGATAACATCTTGTCCAGACTTGAAGTATTTTGCTCAACAATTTGCAGTCCACATATTCCCTGAGTGATGCCTGATTAGAGGGAAAATAAAGATTCCTAGAGAAGCATTGCTCGGTCGGCATTTGAAGTAGATATGCGGTATCCAGCGCGCATGCGCTAATTCTCGTTAATTGGTGCCCAGGCATGCCACTGCCGGCAATGTGAACGATATTGCCCATGTCTAGTAAACAGATACCTTTTTCAACATACAAAAAACAGTTAACTAATTATAGTATACTCTAGATGGTATTAAAGGACATAAAAATCAAATGCATTTAAATTTTAGTTTCTTTTTTACTCCTAGTAAGACCTCCCAGATAATCGTAAACTTGAAACAGCGAAATAAAATTATGATAAAATAATATCGTCTTCGCTGTGTGGATCTGAATGAAAATGATGATGATGGCGCAATTTTCTTTTTCAACTCGTTCTTTTTTCTAGGCATGAAATATATTTTTCATATACGACACACCAAATATTTGCTGATGATGCAAACATTTATGGCCAGAATAAAACTTTGTCACAAAGTTGACTAATCTCATTGCACTCATTCATATAATAAAGCTGAAAGTTTCCGAGTTTGTTTAGATGATTGGATATTTGGATGTTTGTATGTTTGTGTAAGGATCAGGCTCAAACGACAAAACAGTTTACAATGAAATTTGATAAGGTGAAAGGTATAACTCCAGAATAGCATATAGGCTACTTTTTATCCCGAAAAACGTTCCTGAAAACAAAAAATATGTAAAAGGTCAACGGGAATATTGCATAAAAACTTTAGCAGCACTCTGTTTAACACAAAGTGGGTAGGTACTTATTTATATTTATCAAAGACAGCAAATCCAAAAATGAATTCAGTGTTTTCATGGGTTGGATTGGAACAAGGTAGTTAGTTATATCTCTACAAAAAAAAAATCAAAAATATTTGTATGACGAAACAATGTGCAGACGTAGTCGCGCCCGGGTCCACTTATATCAATTTAAACGTCGCTTTTCTGTTTTTGGTATCGATCACCAAGTCCCAAGGCAAACTTATACATTCATTGTAAGTACATTTTCAGTCGACGCGTGATTGAGAACTGTTAATTTAACCCAAATTAATGAGTTGCAAATATCCAACTGTTTTTGCATTTTAAGCCCATGTCTCTCATTAGAACTGCTGGTCACATAGTCTGCCCGGTGAGTTACCGTTGTTATCAACTTGTATGGTATTCTACACGGTCGAGTAGTTTTTTTTAGTACCGTACCAGTTATGTGTCACTAGGGCATTTTGCACTGACACCATAACTGGTTCGAAAGAACTAGTGACAAAAAAACCGCATCAGTACAAACTGTTCTAAGAATATTAAACAAAAAATTTAACAAAATATTTAATCGAACTTCTTGCTATTGTTTATTGCACATTCAGATTCATACTCAAGCTTATTGCTTGACCGATTTATTCATACTAAAGAGATTTATCAACACAACGAAGGGTGTAACATATTTCTCGCAAATACTTCGATCCGATCATTCAATATTCTACTTATCTACGTTTACGCCTACACTACTGCATAATCGAAAAGCTTCGAGAATCGGACAAATAGCAAGGTGTAAATTGTCGCACTTTGTAAGGCGATTTGTCCTTGAGCGGTTTTGTAAAGTTGATTTAGGTATGGTCGTAAAGCGTACATTGCTGCTATTACCTTACAATGGAAGCATTTGAAGGCCCAGCCCCACCTGCACTGCAAGTCGCTGCCTCGCCTAGAATGGATATTAGAATTCATATTTATCTTCATATTCTATAGCAGTTTTTTTATAAGATTAGAATTTTATCAGGATCCGATCGTATTAGATTTGTAGAAATCTATGATTTATCCCATGGCCTAATTCTTGAATTTGTGCCGAGCTTATAGACTGGCATGGCTGTCTATGGCCTAGCCCTAGTCGTGGCCAGCGACTCACGGAATTATTCGAAGAATTTAGCTATTGTTGCTTGCACAATTATCTGCTCCAGCGCGCTGATAGATATCTCATGATAGACTCATTTTAATACATAGATCATGTTTCATGGATAGAAGTCACGAAGTCGGTTTTAGCTTACAATATCGAGCAACTTAACAATTTGAAATATGCAGACTGTTAATTTTACTGAACCAGATATGCTGATAGAATTAGGATACAAGTTAATATTTAATTTATTGCTTCTATTTGACGGGAATTTCTATAGTAACAAGTATTTGTACGTCTTGAAATGTAAAACTAACAGTCGGCTGGATGCTACGGTAATGTCGAATGGTTAGAGTAGATAAATAGATAGAAAATACTTTATTGTACACCACATGGAAATTACAAAAAGACAAGCAAAGATACACGAGAATATTTAGAGCGAAGTACAATGGGCGGTCTTATCGCTGTTAGAGTAGGTTAGTGAGATGAAATGGCTTGTTATACCAAATGATATTTTCACGGAGTATGTAATGACCCTTGCCATTATCTAATAAGCTGATTTACTACGGCCATTCAATTTGATTAAGAGCATCAATAAAAGTTAACTTATCTGTCTGCTAAGAGAAATCAGGTTAAAAACCAGAATCACTATAATTTTAGTGACTAGATTTTTGAAGATAAAATATACCAGTAGCGTTTATAACGATCGCAATAAATAAACAAAAAGACAGGTGCTGGCGATTCTTTTCTCGGGCGCGGCCCGTATTCAATCCAAGTCATAGAAAGGTAATAAATCCAAATAGTCTCTCGCATGATCTCACCGAAGCCAAATTGAAATCAATACCTAACCTCTAATCAGTGAACTGTTAACAGTTTAATAGACTCAACGCAACATTTGAACGCAGACCGTGATGCTGCGGGCTTTGTGTTTACGATGGCGATTTGCATAAGCTCGTGAAATTCATTATGCGTATAACGTTTACTGCATTAGAAATATTTTTACGGTTGTAATGCGATCTAGCTTTTTATAGGCGATAATTTTTTACCTATAAACTCTCTCGGGCGGCTCGGCGCCATTGAGATAATATTTTTACGACACTGCCTATTAGGGAATGAAATTAGTTGTCTAGTACTGTTAACCATATCTGTTTATATTTTGATTACTTGTTAACAAAACGTTTTACGTGAATATTTTCCCTCGATCTCGGCAATTTATAAAAGTTGTAAAATACCAAGTTTTATATAATTATTTGATATCAATGCCGATTTTATTTATACTGAAATAACCTAAAGTATATATTTTATTTGCTATATTTACGCTTAAAAAGTTTAAAAACTACCAAGTTCCGTATGTTATACACAACCTGAAGACATTAAGTCTTATGGACGCGTCTCTCATCACAGTACGCTACCCCAGCCAAGGTGCGGCTTGCAAGCTTAGATGCGGGCGATAGACCGTGTCATGGATCCGCTGAGCCTATGTAGACCGCAACCCACCGCGATGTCTGCAGGCTCTAGCCGGCCGTTGAACTCTATTTGCACACCAGATTCGGAACAGGGTGTGAATGGAAACTGTCAAGCAAACAAACGATTATTGTGCTTTGAATAGAAAGTGGACAACGAAGATAGATGGTAGAGTTCACCATGCTTAGGCCAGTAATGTTGTGGTTGTGGCCATGTATTTTGTGCAAGTTATAGAAGCTATAGAAGAAGCATCTTGTTATAGAAGCTCTCATCATAGTTTTTATTTGCATTAAATATTAATGCTCAATCTACAGAGTGATGGCTACATCTTATATGGCCCATAAAAACTAGCATTACCAAGTCCTGCATCCCATAAAAAGTAAAATGGTACTTCATCCCATCCGAGACCGATGTTGTTAATAATGCCAGTTATGTAGTCCACTGCGACATCAGGCATCCTAAATTGGTGTGAAGTGAATTTGCCGCGTTTTACACAGAAACACGGCGCACAAAAAAGCGACTTGACAACTTGACAGGATTAGAATTAACTGCCGGCGAGATTTGTTCAGGGAATCCAAGTCCTTGTTTAGTGGACGAACGAGTTTAAAGATTCCTGAAGCTGTATCGAGGTGTTACATCTTCAGGGTCGTCTGACATTTCTTGTGAAGCAGACATCGTAAATAAACCAAACCTGTTTCACCCGCCTTCTAAGTAGTGTTGTGTGTGTCGATGTATTGTCATGTTTAGCCAGAGCCGAAATTTCTTAAGTTGTCAGGCTTAGTATGCCTGACAACTTAAGAAATTTCGGCTAAAAAGGCCATATAGCGTTGTTTTGTTTTATTGCTAGAATTATGATGTGTTGGAAATGTTGGAATACTTTCATTGTTAACATTTTTGTAATACTCCGCATTGTTACTTTGTGATACCTAAAGAATAGTTCTATGAATTGAATCATAGTCATACTATTTTATTACTAGTGTGATGTTCCGACCTTTAAACATTAGTAGAGATCCGACTCGCTCGTGCTCGCGCTTCATCTTTTTGTTTTCGTCTCGGCGCGCGGCCGCCATCTTTCCGAGAACTGTCGCTTTTGGAAAAAAACCTCCCCGACTCGCGGTCGACAAAGGTGTGAATGTAATTAATGGATCAAAGGATCCGCCTACTGCTTCACGTTACCCACCGGGAGATCCGACCTATTTGGACATGAGCTCATTTAGCGACTCCTGATAACTGACGATGTACATCCTTCCTTTTTGTTTGCTCGATATTTTGAGATCATCAATCACGATGCGGTTTCTCCAAATTTAATTGGAGAGATCATAAATGTGAGTTATGAGGACTACTCTAATATCACCCTTACCGCTTGAGACAACATGATATTAGTCGACACCTTCATAATTTAATAACTGTCGCGTTAGTTGGGTGCTTATCTGCATACCATAGATATTAACGGCTAATTCTGTATCTTTATTACTTTAGGCTTAGTATCCAATGTTTTAATTTGTTTAGCTAGTAAGCCTTATCTTTAATTAACAAACTGGGTGTAACCAAATGCCCTAGGTTCGCATTACTTATAAACATTAATGTACTCGACACTCTAGCTCCAGATCTAGAATGTTTCAAGGAGAAGGGACAATCTAGACCCAAACTAAAAACATTCTGTAGAATTCGAGCCGCCAAACATTCCTCTAGGCTCTCGGAAAGTGGAACACAGCTACAGAAAATGCTATATTTGTAGGATGGATATTTAAGCTGTCATACATAAGCTTCTAAACTAAAAGTCTGGTATAGGGACTGTGTCAACCCTACGGAGATTTGTTTTTTGAGCTTGGTCAGAGTTCCATACGTTTATGCCCATTCTCCTTTGACTCAAGAGTCCTGTACGGAAATGCAAATAGACTTTGAGCAATATTTCTTAGAACATAGCATCGTGTATCCGGCTTGCTCGGTACAGCACCTCCTATGACAACTCAATGAGCCATTGTCTCACCCGGTGTCAGGTCTTCGTCTACCGAGAAACGGCACTATGGCGGGTCAAAAGTCAAATTTTAGCGGTATTTCAATGGATTTATTTCAAGCCCTGGACGAATAAGGTCACAAAGCAAACTACTTTTCATAGACGAGAGATTTTAACTTGAACACTTTGAATTTTCCAACAGTATCCATTATACCACATCATGTTACAATTTTCAGTTACCTGCTGTCTTCTATGACACTATGGTTCTGGAAGAATAAGCGTTGAGTAATTACGAACATTATGATTTAGGCAATGATGGTGGAGAGTGACCGATGGTACGATAGGCGAGTAATGTTCGAGTCCGTTAACTTTTATGTGAATTATTTGCCGTGTTCGCTGTAATTACAGGTGTTGGTGATTTATTTCACCATCAACTTTAAATTGCTTGTGTGGAGCGATGATATCATGATATGAACCAGCAGTTTGTCAATGCATGATCATAAATATTACTTATCTCTTGAAAATATACTGAGCTTCAAGGGAATTCCATTCCTTCATGTAAATAAACTATCGAGTTTATATGATAATTTGTGTCTGTTATATCAAAGGTACGTATAAAAAAATACAAACAAATCGTTGATTCTCCTCACTTTTGAATAGAACTTGATTGTAAAGAATCGCAACTTTATGCTTCATACTGACCCATACAATAGCGAGCAGGTACATACAGCGCAGGTAGAGCTTTGTGTAAAGTAAATCACACAATGTTCCATCTAAAATCCTATAAAACCAGGGATTTCTTTTGTCAAGAGCTGCTACAGACGACACTGTGTCTGCCAGATGCGACGGCCCATTGTGTATAGACTTTTGTAACCTGAGAAAAATTCCATTTCCGAGAAGTTGTCCGATTCGACGCACATGTGAGCACGAAATATACTTTTATACCTGTTGCCGTAGAGGAAACCTTTTGTAAAACACCACACCAAAGTACTTTTCAACGGTTGCGTTTGAATATGCATCAGCATTGCATTAGGTAGGTTCTAAAGAAGTTTATTTGAATAGATTTCCGATTCAATGCTTAAATCACAGGAAACACGTATAACAAATGCATCGTAGTGAGCTTAGCAATCGTAGGTACAGTTAAGCTTAGAGTATGCTGGTTTGTAATTCAAATCTTTACGTGCCGTTTTAAGTTACGAGAAATTAAAATGCAATTCTATTAACTGGGTGGGCGGTTAGCAATGCCTGAATCAACACTTAAACAAGATCTAGTTATCTTGTTACTTACTTAACTTTTATAGTTTTTGTAAAATGGTGTTAGTGATCCATTTACACACACATTCGAGTACAAAAATATTGGATAATTATATATATTTATTTTTGGATTTTTCTTAACAGGTCTTCTAAATCGATTTATACGACAGGGTTTCCTTATTTGAATCCATTAGAGAAAATTAAATAGTGTCAGATAAATTCAAGTCAAGGCAGGCGCACGGTGTCGTTTCGTTGTTCGTCTTTGCGATTCGCTAGTAATAGGAGGCAGGTGGTTACTATAAACCGCATCGCGTCACGATTTTATCACTCCAGCCAGAATAGCACTTGGCGATGATCACTTGATTATTTATGCGGGTAATGAGTATATCGAGTACATTCGGGCCAGACGGCCCGGCGCGGCGCGACGAATGAAGGCACAGAAATACCCGCGACAAGTTTGGCTTGGCACTGTGTTACGGATGTCGCATGCCGCCTACTGTTGTGTCTAACTGCTGAACTATTCTCAACCACACACCTGCACGTGGAAATGTCAGTATAATCGTTAAAGATCTCGGCGCTGATCAGTGGCTTTGTATAACTAAGAATACTCGTGCATAAACGTAGGTAATATTATCTCGAAACAAAGTCCCTGAAGATAATGACCGGATCTCTAAGATCACACTGGAGCAAGTGACTAAAATTAAAACAGAATTTTCAAGTAAAAGCAACTATCCGTAGTTCAGTTGTTCAATTGTTTTTCTAATCGATTGATCGTGGATTGAAAAGTAAACTTCGAGAAAGGCAAAGTTGTTGGGCGTGTTGCGTTACGTTAAAAGGAGTCAATATTGAACGCAGCACTGGAAACACGATCCCAGCCGCGCCGTGTTGCTTTAGAAATCACTAACCGTGGAGGAGACACCGCGTGCTGACCGTTATCTTAATGTTATGCTAAGGAGCCATTCATCGATTAAATACTAAATAAAATACCATCTCATCTATTGACTTCGTCAAAAACAACGCATACAGAAATGTATTTCAAAAAGTCTGAGCTAAGAGTTTGGCTAGAACGACTGACGTGGGTCGCCGGATATCGACTCGTTAGTTTAATTAGTATCAGAGAAATTGTTGCAGAGGATATTGACGTCGTCGATACCGTAATCCATTGCCAAGACCATAATCAAGGATCGTCTTAATAATTATAAAACACTGTCTGTGCAGTTGACTAGTTCAGTCTAAACATTGGGCTGTTGAAAATAGAGGCCGTTGATACGGCCGAAATCTCTGTGGATATAGCATTTTCTTCAATGAGCTTGCGGGCCTGTATTTTGTAAATTAGTCCTCTTTTGGAAGTCATTCCTATTCCTACGAGTTCTAATATTACTTTAAAAAAAAAAACAATCTTGCCTTTTGTTGCAAAAATAATCAAAATAGCTTGAAATCGAAGAAGCAAGGAGAAGACAAAATTAATAGCTCTACAAAATCACAAGTCGTAATTTCTTCACACTTGAATACGACGCAGGAAACTAACTAAGATTTACGACGTCTGAGAATCGCAAAATAAATAATTATTTATTTCGGAAGCCATTAAAGTGTATTAATAATTTGTCCAGGATTATACAACCCCAATTAATGTTGAATGTTAACTGCAACTTTGTTGCTTTCATCTTTGAAGCTTATCATTTGCCAAATTGGATTTAGTTCGAATAATAATTGCTACACGAGTGAAAACAAATTAATGCATTAATTAAACATTAGATAACTACACAAAAAGGAAGTACCTACAGTCTTAAATATTCATATAGGTTTATTATAATTGTTCGAAAACTGGAGCGCAGCTTGGCTCAGCTGCATGGCAGTCTTTGTCCTGTTATTTTCCAAGCATTATTATTCTAGGTAAAATAACTAAGGCCGCGAACTCACAGCCAGGCGACTATCTAAGCTTCGCCTAGCTTAGTAAAACCCCAGGTAAAACGAACGTTATAAAATGTTCGCGACCCGTCGAACTGCGCGCTTGGTGTCTAGGTAGTCGCTTGGCGACTAGCTTGACACTAGGCGCTTAGATAGTCGCTTGGCTGTTTTTAAAACCCGGGTGACTTGTCAACAAAATAAAAGTTTTTTTATTGTTCGTTAAATAGTTGAGTAACTAATTTTATTGTGCTGAATGCTAAAGTGTTAGCCTACGAATTGCACAAGTTAAAGCCTTTAACATAAAGTTTAAACGTGACCACAGGAAGGGGACTTACTCAATATTCATCAGGTGCAACCATAAGGGCCTCTTACACACTGGCTTCGATGTTAGTTTGTAATAGAATACAATTTGCATTCACATTTACTTCTTTTTAAATGGGTTTTGTGACTCGGATTCATGCAGATCGTGTTAAATTATCATACAAGTTACCATCCTCTATATTAAGCTTATTCGCATTCGGCATTTTAGGCTCATTTATTTTGTATTGGTAATAGTCCAAGTTTTACCATTTAGAGAATATGAATAATGTTGAGTAATTTCCAAAAATAAGAGTTTTGTTAATTATTGTAAGTTGACAAATACCTTTATTGTTCATTCATCTTCTCAGAATTACTTACAAGTTAAACATTAAGCGTGTGACGTATTTGTTCTAATTATAAATATGATTAATTGTATCTTTGAGCATATAGTTGGAGCAGAACAATAAAGAGGGGACCTTATCGTAGGGGCACAGGCTTGAGGATGAAACCAACAAGATAATGGAATTGAGAATAGATAAGGGACACCTAGTTGAGTACATACTAACTAATAATAGTACAAACGCTGGATCTGAATTGGTTTGCTTTAGAATTCTAAGTAATGAATGGTATGTAGAAGCAATAGATGGAAAGCTGCCAAAGATGAAACGAAAAGGTGAGCTAATACGCAACCGGCCAGCGCAAACCCAGTGGAAATTGGAACTGTAATGTGTGATGACGTAACTCAGTACCGAAATGATCGACAGCCGAGCGCAGGCGCAGTAGTAAACATGCGTAAGAGTCATTCACAGACACGGCCGGAAACTGGCTATGTGTGAGTATGTATGTTACGGCCAAAGTGATATCTCTAGCAATTGTACTCTGGTGTACCTACATGCGTCTCAGTTGCCTCGCTGTAGTGCCAAGTCAAACGAAAATTTTAAGTGTATTAATAAGAAGGTAAACCACCATCTTTTATAAAATGGTCTGATTCGAAAATTAGGGACTAGAAAATCTAAAAAAAAAAATGTATGAGGTACAGTACAGACCGACGAATTAAAAGAGATTGAAGACGTTAATTTGGACGAGTCAATCAGAAAACATCCTCCATCTAAAACAGTCATCAAACCTATTAAAAATAACACATAAGTATATATTTTTATTTTGACTGTAACATGGTAGTTTAGGTTCACGTATACATACGTCATTGATGTGTGTACAGGGAAATTATTAAGCCATTCCTACACATGAGACGTTTCGTACAGATATTGTTCGAAGAGTTGCATTACGTTTAGACTTAGAAGTTTGCATGCACTGTGAACCTTTGTTATCAAGGCACTACACACGCTGTTACATAACTGTTTTAATAATGATAGATCATCTAATTGTTCTCTATTATGCATGAATGATAATCCGTGTTCATTCAATGTCAATACAGTTACATACAGTGTACTTTACACCTCTTACTGAAAAGGCAAATCTGGTTTCTCGACAAATTGGTATCATTTAAATTCTGTGAGATAAAAAGAAAGTCTGGACCACGGCATGTCGCGACTTGTAGCTGTAAAGTAAGAGGTCACGAACACAAACTAGTTATAGTTATCGCAGTTTGAGATTGCCACACCCAATATGCCAATTGATAGTCAAATTTAGTAAAATATAGCCAACAATCCCTCTGCTGGAATAGTAAGAGGAGAATTCTTGATATTTAATTAAGTTTGGCTATAAGATTCAAGGATTTTGAATGCATTTACCGAAATAATTGCATTCATACGTATTGGGAAATATGAGCTACTAGCTTAATTAATGGACGTTCGGATTGCAACGCAATAGATTCCAATATATTTGCGGCAGATATTATAATTATTCCAACCGAAATCGCAGAACTTTATTGGACCAAAGCACCAATAAATTCATTTGCAATGATGTAGTATCGACATTCATCGATTCCTAACTAGCAGCACTCCATAAACGAGCAACTAACGAACACCTGTTGCAGCGACAAATGTCTACGAAACCAATTGGAGAGACTGCATTAAACTAGTCTTGAATAAAACTTTAATCGACATCGTTTATTAGCAGTTGATTGAGCACCGTCGTGGATCACTTCTACGATATGAAATGTTATTGCAGACCAGTCTGGTGGCCCGTTATGTTATAACGATGGCCGGTGGAGGGGCACCATCAATGAACCACGTCTCTATTTGCATAAACATGCCGCCGTAACTTGTGTATGCCGACTTCATTCATAGTCTCGAAAGTAAGAATTTTAAATAAGCGTTTTTCGCTGGATTATGATAGTTGCAAAAGTGTAATTGCGCTATTGCAAATAAATATATTCGAAATAATATATAAATTCAACTTTATGTCATTGCATATTCTTGTATTTTAATTACTTTTTGATTAATAGCGTTTGCGTCTGCAACCGAGTCTTATCAAAGCTATTATCATATTTTATTATGTCGGTATGTATATGTATATTTACTATATGTTTACCTACTTTGGATTAGATAAATTAGGTTGTTAGTTTGTCAAGGAAAACATCGTGAGGAAACCCGCAGCTTAGTCAGCTCCACACGTATTGACGTCGTCTTTCCTGTGGGCCAGGCTGATTAAGCTGAGAGGATGGTTTAGGTGCTGGGCAAGCCTATTCCATCTCGAACAATGTCCCAGGCACTACAGCGTCCCGTTAAATGTAGGCATGGATTGCCTCCTGAATCATCTAATATAGATGTAAAGGCCTAAGTTTTTTTTTAGTTTGTAAAATTTATTCAGACATGTTCTTTGGTACACCTGATCATTCCTAAAAACAAAATTTTTATGTTTCGCAATATCAGTATCGTGAACGTGATCTACACAGCCTATTAATTTGCTATTAATAACCAGTTCGATAATTTATTCCTTTATAATACCTGATGTATTAAAAATTATTTACCAAATCTATACTTATGCATATTAGGATTCGTCATTCGATTTTGTTTTCGGATATCCCTCCCACTAAATTATCCATAATCCAAATGAAATGATATTCACTCGGTATAATCTGCGAACGTGAGGATGCGATTAAAAGTATTGATTTGCTTTTGGACGTATGTTTTGGACAGATAACTACCGCCCACTGGTGACTTGACCCGGGTCTCGGCACGCGACTCGCCAAACTGATATGTGCTACCTTTATCATTACTGTCTTAATTTTATGCGGGATATAAAATTATCGAATATGCTTCTTTTTTGCGTTGAAACCTTCTGTTTTTGGATTGTCATTATCAACAATTTAATGATAATGTTCGCTGAATCCAGTCCTACTCTCGATAAACACAAATCTGTTACATATTTCATTATATCAAGCTTCAAACTGAATTATCGATGCGATAGCTTTAGCTTAGTTGGCATACCTACTTCTAAAAACAGGATCTGGAAACGTGAGGGCTTTCGTAAGCAATCATCAGTATATCTCGCCTTCCCTACATCCATTAGTCTTCGTACAATTTAGCAGATTCATAGCTGTCTTGTTGTAATCGGTGCTCGATCACGTGACATTATCGCCCCGCCCCCGGCCCGGTTGCATCGTTAATGGACCAGCCTCCCCCGCGTTTCGCAATAATCATCAATTACAGCGGTAATTGCGAGCCGAACACCTCTGCAGGTCCATGATCCAGGTTATCAGTATCACAGTATGATAACTGCAATCCCAGTACTACTATTATCTCTACGGGAAAGTAAAGAAAAGTACGTGAGTGTCGTGGAACACTCGGTCGGAACGAAGTTTCAACTTTGACATTTGGCATTTGTCAAAAATTTTATTGACAATTAGGTATTTAGACTAATCCTAGAAACGCTCTTCCGTACTAACAATGTAACAATCTAAAAACTGTTTTGCGACTGCGCACTTCGCACTGTGACGATTTGACATATACATGTGTCGTGACGCAAAAATCGAACGAAAAGGAACTTCGCTCCAAAAGTTTATTACAGTGAATGGTTAAGTAGACTAAATTATGTTTATCGAGGGAACTACAAATTTTTATTCAGGTATTTTTTTAGAAAAAATGTGTGATCATAGTGGGTGCTCAAAACACCAGCGATCGACGAGAACAAAAATCAGCTTTTTCAAACCTCTACATTTAAAATGCTACAAAAAAAAAACTTAGGCCTTTACATCTATATTAGATGATTTATACAGCGTCAGGAGGCAATCCATGCCTATACTTAACGGGACGCTGTAGTGGGACATTTTTTGAGATGTAATAGGCTTGCCCAGCACCTAAACCATCCTCTCAGTTTAATCGGCCTACCTTAAATTTAAATGCAACCAGAGCTTAATAGTAACAGTTCACGAAAGTCGTTGAATCAAATTGCTTATGGCGACTTTGAAGTTGCTTTACTGTTTGATCAGCAGAACTGCCCACCTAGGCAATCGAAAGACTTGCAACTCATGTGCCTCCGCTAGTTTCCCAATCGTCTAATAGCTCGGGGTGCGTGGGCGGCTGTGACCTCTTGCCACGCGTGGGCTGCACTTTCTACAGATCCAACGATACGCCTGCCCCATCTCGTTTATCGAAAATTAATATTTAAATGACATGACACTTCCTTGTTCGTCGATATCGTGCTAAATATTCCTAAAATAGAGAGACTGCTTTCCGTTCAACAATATCATCAGGCTGTGGTGATATCTATTGTTACTTTACCTCAAGATTATTTCGATTCGAACATGGATAATTAATAGTTTTAAATACTTAGGTGACACATTATACGCTAAGTAAGCTTGATTACACACCACAGCTGTCAATAGGCTATATTTAGTTACATCATAAAAAAGGCAGGTATTAACTTACAGAAAATTTCCGTCCGAACGCGACATCGACCGCCATGTTTGCGGTCCTATGATCCGGATCAAGTTTTCAATTTGTGAATAAGTGTCGGATTACGTCTTTGGAGTTTTTGTCCATTATCAACCTGAATATACTTCAGTCCATTTTTATTTTGAACTGTCTTTACGACCAAAGCCTTATTTGATAAAACTTTCTGTTCCCGTTTGTCACTCCATAATGTACTCATTTGAATAAAATTTTACGATCAAAATTTCGTCAACTTATATGAAGATGATACCTACAAGCCATTAGACAAAATTATAATAGTAATGGGTGTCGTGTGTCAGTCGTAGGTTCGACATTAATGTCGTCTCCAGCGGTTAATGTCACGGAAGTCGCCTACGCGATACGATTAAAAAGTTCAACTCCAGCCGACGCTCAACGTTCTTCCTTGTTCCCCTCACATTTGTCACTTTATATTTTATTTTTATCGATAACATTGCCACTTAAGATAAACGTAAGTATCAAAGTTATAGCCGGTGCCCGGTAGATTTGCGTCCGTATTTATGTTTTGTGGATCTGATGCTACGCTACCAGTTCGAGCGTGTATATCTAATACTTCATTAACTCCTGACCGAGAGGTGAGGTTTAATCTTAAATGCAAATTATTATAACGCTACCATATTAAGCCTCTACTATGGAGAATTTAATATAAAACCAATTCCGATCCATATTATAACAGTGGCCTTTGATCTTGCGCAAAAGCACCGTTCGGTTGCCCACACTTGTTCCACATTACGGTCAAAAGTCGCCGTTTGGTTCCAAGTGTTCCAACGCAAGCCTACGCGAGGTCTCAGAAGCTTGTGTGTACAACCATTATGAACATCATGGTACCATCGCTTTGTAAATACCTACTCATCTTCTTGTGCCAAATACATTAATAGGAACACTTGTGTAAACTGAATACTAGGTCCGGCGTCAGTACTTAGAAGTTTCATATGTCTGACCCGCAATTAATTTCACGGCTTTCAGCTACGGTTATAGGAAAATTGATTTTTGTTAAATAATCGTAATTATACAAATCTTCGTGACGAAGACAATCGTTCGTGCTGCAAAGCGTAGGTGAGAATAGTCGAAACAACGTTAATATTTTATTACTTTGTCGTTTCGTGTAATCGTTGTAATGTTTTTTGTCTTTAGCTTTATGTAGTTATACGTTCATGTAAAAAGTTCATTAACATTTGACCCGGCATCAAAAGCGTCATGTCGAGATATTGCCTATCTCGATCCACCTGGGGCTATGCCATGAGCATTCAGAACTGATATTACTTTCTCGCGTCTGTGGGCGTCACCTGTCGTGCCTTACCGACCATTTGGCAAATTTATCTACTTGACAGGCACTAGCTTTGGGAACGAACTAGGCACTGGCAATCTTATTGCTATCAACTTAAGATGTATATCCTAAACTTGTGTCGTTACTTTAAACAGTATGCAAGGCTATCTAAATTCTAATCATTTTAGTATTTTCATAGACTTAATTTGTGATATCAATTCAGGCTTTCCGACGTTAATTACTGATAATATGTACCTGGATTATGTTTTAAGATATTGATTTTATTTATAGAAGAGCAATATTGTCTTCATGAACTAATTTAGTTACCAAAACAATAACTATTTCAACCATTCATATCAATAATTGCTTATTTTATTATTATCTATAGTACCTACGTGACCTCTGTGGCACAGTGGGTGAAAGCCCGCTTGGGACGCAGAAGGTTGCGGGTTCGATCCCCGCCGCGGGATAAATGTTTGTATGATCTGCAAATATTTATCTCGGGTCTGTATGTATAATATGTATGTGTTTACGAACAAAAAGTATATAAGTAGTATATCAATTATCTGGTTCCCATAGTACAAACTTTGCTTAGTTTGGGGCTAGTTGATGCTGTGTGAAAAAGGCCAGCATTATTTATTTATTATTTATTTATTTATATTGATTTTATGTATGTATAGACCCCCAATCATATAGATTTTGAATCTCTTCTTCTTTGTGATGTATTTTATGCTTGATTTGATCGATTGCCATTCTTTCTTGTTCCACCGCAGTGCGCCTACTTTTGTTTTTGTCTCGCTATTAAAACACGATTGTTCGTTGTCAGTCATCCGAATGAACATACGGATTTGCGACATTGACTGACAAGCTGTATACCGCTTTAAGGAATCACAATCGCCCACTCGACTCGCTATTCGTTTGTCTCGGCCGCTTCAATTAGCCTGTCCTTTATTGCTTTGGACCGATCATTAATTTATCTGTCTCTAGTTATTCTATGAATTAAAATTATTGATCTTCTCTTTATTATCATTTTGATATGCTTTTATTGTAGCTGAGGAAATTCATCATCATCTCCCTGACCGTATCCCACGCTAAGTGGGGTCGGCACAACATGTCTTCTTCTTCCACTCACTCCTATCACTCGTCAATTGTGCATCCACTCCTTTTACATTCATATCATCTCTCACACAATCCAACCACTTCTTCTTTGACCTTCCTCTTCTTGCATACCCAGCCACACTCATATTCATAACTCTTTGGGTAACATGGTTTTCTTGCCTCCTCATAACGTGTCCATACCAAGATAGCCTTTCCTGTAGCTAAGGAAATTAAGTCTCTTTTATTATACTTTATATCGATAGATATGAAATATCCAAATTTTATTGCGTAGTATCCGTTCGCCGTTGTATTTGTATCTCGGGTGCAATCTCTTTGTGACTTTATCTTCGTATCACTAAGGTCGAGTATTTAAAAGCGGAAAATCTGTAAGGATGTTTTTTGGCTCATGTGTAAAAATAATGTTATCAGTCCAAGATAATATTTTAGTACCTAGTCTAGTGTTTCTCTCGGCCGCGCCCCTACAATTAAGATTATCTAGTCGCGATTAGAGATTACGCGGCCTCAAAATCGGTTTGTTTGGATTTCATACGGTTTACGATATATCGTGGAATATTTTAGCTACTGAATTTATTGTCGGATTAAGGCTATCAGGTCATGTAGTAGCTAGAATGGGTATAAAAAACAAATCAACTGATCAAATACGCAACGAGTAGTAGGTATCGTTTATCAAGCAGGTTGCTAAATTTAATTTTCATTTATTAATCAATCACGTTAAGAAATGTTTTCATTCAGTTTTAGATAATGCACATATCTTTGTTGTTGTTTTCGTAAGGTTGGATAAAATAGGGCACGACGCGACGCAGCTTAATCATTTCGGAGATGTCAGTGTTTGTTGGCACTTCGATTCATTGCATAATATGTGAAGTTATAAAGCTAGCTGTTATGAATGGAACAGTCTCAGTAACGTACTGCGTGCAATCTGCCACCATGAATATGCAAGAGAAATCGATCAACATGTTAATAGTAGTCAGTCAGACAGGCTTAGTACGAGACTAACAGCTAATTACAAGTCAAAAACATCACAGAAACAACATTATTTTATCGATAACATCGCAACTAATAGTGCTCGTTAGTCTATATAAGATGATTGGGACCTAGCATAAACTTAAATTATTACGGCCTTACTAATAAACGTACGCAACTGTCAAAATGTATGGTTATTCCTATTTTATTCCGAGGAATAACTTTATACCACGTTTATTAGTAAGGCCCTTAATGTGTACTTATTCAATTTTAGAAATCTATACAAAAAAATTTAGGCTTTACAGTCGAATGACTCTTCTATCTTTTCTACCTTGACTAGTTTTCGATAAGTATACCTTGTGGCTGTTGTCACGTATCGTCGATATGTTTCTTAGGATTTATGACGTAATAAATAATTACTTAGTGTTAGTACAATTTTATGATGTCACAGTGTGTAGTTTCTATCTAGATGGACTAGGGGTCCTTATTTGTACACTAACTCACAAAACTATTCACTAGAATCTTCAAGAACTTATTTTGGGAATATTACGTTTGAAATATGGCGAACATTTTGGTCTTAAGCGAACACAATCATGATCTCGATCCTCAGATTAATAAACCTTAGATATCTAGTTGCCAATCCAGATAGCAGTTGTAGTGATTCTCACGTCAGGTACTTCGATAACATTGCTTTACAATTTTGTAAATATTGGCTCACCGTCTGCCATGTTTATCGAGGATACATTGAACTCGCCGTACAACTTACAAGTGTTTGTTGGTACGTTATATCTCATAGTTACTTATTGATAACTTCTATTAGTTTTGTAACCGTTTCGCTCAAATATCACCTCAACTCCTTCATAATCATCGTTCGTAATTTTTTTTTTTTTAAATCGGTACACTGAATACACATGCACATGCGCACGAGCACTGCTCAAGATTAAGGGTTTCTTAAGAACTATTACGTAACCTGCGTTTAACCTGATACTCCTTAATCCTTACTAGCCACAAAAAATAGTGACAGGATCCTGTTTTGAAAGGAGCCGGGAGATGAGCGGGCGAGGAGTGCGGGGGCGCCGGCACCTTCCAGGCGCGCCACTCTGCCGCCGAATAAATTATGTTCTTTGGCCCTATCGCGCACTAGCCTCGCCCGGCCCGCGCCCCGCTGGACCCTTATCGATCGCCTCGGATAATCCTAGAGGTCGCTAGATCGGCGCCGGAGTCACAGCGATGATGACCTTTCCCCTTTGCGAGCCATGATCGGCATCGGCATGCCATTTGCCACAGTCACGACCAAATTACGCGATAACCGGGGGGCGGTTACTGCTGTTCTGCGTGCACTGTTCCAATTAATAATCCATAACAAATCCATAAGCACAGCGGTTTTAATCTCATCGTCTCACTTTCTCGGAATTGGAATAAGTGTTGATATCAGCGGAACTTTTCCGAAATCGACAAAACGGTACGAGTTTATTCGTATCTAAAATGAGATGTATCACGATGCGTCTTACATCAGATACATGATGATCGATCGCCCTTTTACCGGTACCTTTAAACAAATCGATTTATTTGATCGGTTGCAATTGCACCACTCTGAATGTCCGATTCATTTCAGTTAATTGATATCGGAAACATCTGTGCCAATACCGCGTTTACATGTTTCAAATAACACTACCTATTTACACTGTTTGATTTGATGTTGCAACGTCATTTGTTAGAATATTCAACGCCTATCTCTCTACGTTCATAATGTAATCTTTGTCATGTTGATGAGCTTCTGATGGCTTAAACCGCTCGTCAGGGACTATTCCCACGAGAAAATGACTTCTCAGCATCTATAAATTGCCAGCTACTGGCACCACAGTGATATACGTAACAGTTATCACCAAATAACAGCCCATCACGCCATCAGAACCCCAATCGCGAGCTACATTAGGCTAATAGCAATGATTATTTGCAAATTAATGTTCCGGACGAGGCCCAGTAGAGAACAATAGTGTTTGCACATGCCATTTGAATTCATAGCACTCGCACAGTTTGGCAATCGACTTTCAAATTCTTTTCGTTTAGCACTATGCGATGCTGCCCAGAGCACCCTTGAGATGCATTAACGTAGCCGATGTTTTGGAGTAACTGTTATTCATCGCAATTGGATCGCGTGACGCGCTCTGCACGTGAGCCGCATATGGCCGATCGCCCAGATATTGCAACTCGAGATAAAGCTGATGCATGCCCAAATCTGTCGGAGCCGTCGGGAAACGACCACCCCGCTGCCTGTCCTTACCGGCTGCGAAACGTGGCCATTGCCTTCCGCGGAAACGTTCTCGGCAGAAATCATAAGGAAACCAACCAACGGGCGGTGCCGGTCGTAAATATTTCGCATTACAATAGTTCCTCGGATAGCGCAGCTCCCACTTAAGGTTTATTGCGTACGTTTCTCTTCAATATTATATGGAAGTAGGAGCTTTACAGCTCGTAAACTATAAAAAGCTAAAGCTTCCGACAGATGTTGGATTTCAAGAACTACGTAAGTAAGTGCCTTTCGCTAATATTATACGCGCAGTTAACGATACTAGATACTGACTGATACCGAGACGCTGTTATCTGAATCGGCGTAATGTTTATTAAAGAGTCCCGTTATGCTCGTAACGTTTTATCATATTTTTAATTTTATACATTTCTTTGAGGTATAAAAGAAGTGTTTGTTTTAAAGAAACACTGTTTGGTAGATTGTCAAAAACTTTCCTCTTTTGGTTTAATGTTTATCAACGTAAACAATTTTATTGTTGTCTCGATTATTGGACCGGCGCGGGGTGGCGACAGTCTGTTGATGTTTTATTACATCGTTATAGTTGGCAATATCTGCGTGGCGTCAATGGATCGCATCGCGCGTTACATTTGTGTAGCTCGAACACTCGTGCGTGTGTGATCGCGGCTCATTCTCCTGCGATATCTCCAGAGCCATGTGGAGGCTGCAGCGGTGCATACTGCACGGGGGCGGCGCGCGGAGCCGGCGGGGGTGGGGAGGGGGCCGGGCGGAGGCGCGAGGGACGCCGCCCGCGACCCGCCTGTCATTCGCGCCGACCGCGTCATCCGAACGCGACGCATCTAGTCCGCGGTCTCGTGCGCTGACCGTACCGTATCTCGTGAAACGGCGTGCGTTGTCACCGTCTACATTAATAATCTCGGTGTAAAAATAAAGCCGGCGACAGACGCTTCCCAAGTTATATTTAAATGATAGCGCGGACTCGGGGCCGGGCTCACCTCGAACGCTCTCCAACATGAGACTAAGTACGTTCTACAAACTAGATTATAAATCTAAGCTAGGCTACACGCCCGCAAGCCTCCGTATCGTATTACCGAAGTACTGCGAGCCCGCAAGGCTGCTACGACATCTCAGAAGGCGGCTCTGTACAGTGATTTGTTTGTTTTGGTGTTGTTGTCCTGAAATCTTAGTTGAATTCATGATGTGTTGTTTAGTGCTGTTTCCGCTCTTCAACGGATTTGTATAATGAGGATGTGCAATTTGAATCAATGTGTTGTCTTTCTTTATCGTTTCCTATTTGTGTCTCCAGTAAGTAGAACTACGATGGTCGTTTCATTTTTTACAAGTGTTTTATTGGTCCATTTCGATATCTAAACGACAACGTCATGTTCATGTGTTTACATCTGTGTTCTCATTGAAAGTATTGGACATCTGGCACAGGCAACTATCTGCCGTCCAGTTTCTTATTCCATCGGAGAACACTAATTAGTTCCATATTATCGTTCTCAGATCACGTTAGGCAGCTCTTTGATTTCTATTATCTCTTATATCTTACCACGAGTAACATCAAGAGCTAATTTAATGCTTGTAGTATGTTTAAGTCTTGATAACCTGTCGTTGTTATTGCAGCTGATAAGAATAATGACACTCGAATTATCTTTCTGAAAACTGTCGCACAACCTGAACGGCCTCATTTTCCTATGATTACAAATGTTACATAATTAGTTTTTGACTGATACGTTCTGAGGTTCCATATGTCGAAGCCTACCTGCTTCGAATCTATTGTTGCGTTTGGATCTTTTGTTAGCCGGCCCGTGCATTCGGGCATATGAACTCAAGGCGGCGAGGTACCTGTTCTCGTCTCGGCAAAAAAAAACATTTCTTCCGACCGTGTGGGATGCGCTGGATGCGCATATTGATCGAAGCTCCCTAATACTCCTAACCTAACGTTTACCATCCTCTGTTATTAGTTAAACCTACTCTGAAATATTATTTCTGTGTTTAACGACTTGTGGTTGAGCACACATCTCTAATTACTTTTATAACTTGGAATTTTAGGCTCAAGTTATTCACAATGTTAGTTAAATCTGATATTAATGTATTTGAATATTTTGTCATCTGATATTCAGAAATATTTTATGGAATCATTGTTAATGCATAGTCTACGCCGGATCAATTTTCATGTAAATTAAACGAGTTTTCTTTGTGCGTCTTCTTTAAATGGTTTTCGGTTTTGCATAGAAATACAATCTAATATTAGACTTGGACCCGCAGGTCACGTTGTTTTGGGTCATTTATTATGAGATATGATCATAGCATGAATAGGTACTACGAACATGGAATATGTAGCTATAGGTAACTGTACGTACATCAACACATGCATCTACCGTAAGCAAGAACCATTAAAAGAAACATGTAAAAAGATTAAAGCACCTATAAAATAAAATTTATTCAGGATATTATGGACATAAAACTTTCATGTATAAGATAAGACATACTTTTTTTATATCTTCTCGTAATATCAAGCGAGGTCGTATATTTTCCGCCAAAGGGACTAAACTCGCTAGATAATGAGTAGATCTAGTAAGTCCCATGGGAGGTAGGTAACAGTTAGTGTCAACGGCACGGGGCTTCGCTTCAACGGCCGTGACGATTACGTGATCTTTTACATCGCAATTGTTGGAGCAACTTGCAAAAACTTCAGTGAATATCTGATGGAGCGTGAAGATTTACCATTTCTGGTTCTCTGATTGCTTTCAGAGTTTTTATGTAGACTCATTGTATGATTGATTCGGTAAATGCATTATTTAGCTAGATACAATACTCTTCCGTTTCTGGTTACTGAATTGTTATTATTGTTTGTGGTAAGGCCGTACTTTTCTTTAAATTTTTATATTAGCATCCATAATAATAAAAAATCCATCAGCAATCGAAACGAAATCAATTTCTACGAGGCGCACTTCAATACCCTTCCACAATACTAGCTCGACAGAACTAGTGGCACGACAAGAAGAATCATTTATATTTGTAAATTCAGAGGTTCAATCAGGTTTTCGAATATTCAGTCATTCAAGTTTTTTGGATTTTTCTAACTATTTTTGACTTCATACTATTTTTGTATTTGAATGATCTATTGTTAGTCAATATTCTCCTATACAGTTATCCTATAAATATAACGGTTATGTGCTTTGGGGTTAGCTCATTTTATATGGCATCACCATCATTATTCATTCATTGCTAGGAATACGTTTCCTTATTGCTGTTAATTATTTTTCTTTGCGCCATCCGCATATCTTGGTTTGTTTGCATAGGGTTTTTTACTTTCTTATATAAATTCATTATCTTTACAGCAAATCATTATTATTATCATCTGACTTCTCGTATTTTCTAAGAAACTTGGTCATAAGTTTGTTTATAATAGATGTTCTTGCAATACCGTGACTTCCTTGATTACTGATAAAATAATTTAAGTTTTATCTTCTAATCATTCGTCCATTCGTTGGTTACCTATAATTCTTTGAATCATTAATTTCCACTCATTATGTCTTAATCGAAAACTTTACCACAATCAGTTCCTCGTTTCTTAAAACTCAACTCTTTCCACTATTGCGTCCCGTTACCATTATGTAACTTGAGTTTCGACGTTTATGTTCTGTCTGGCCAACAATGCCAAAGTTGTTCATTATTTTTTACTATTGTAAATGCAACTGGTAGCTTCAACCACCTTACCTTTAAAAACGTTTTCAATACCTACTAAAAATATAACCGACTTCAATGGCGCGCTACGAATTATAAGCGAGAACGAGGAAAGCCTCAACACTTCATCATTTAAACGCAACCACGGGCTTTTTTAAACCTTAAAAAACGGAACAACTCGATAAACTCCCATGTCCAATAAAGTGCTCCTGAATTATTTGCTGTCTTACCTTTATTCTGACCGTCTCCTCGTCATTTCCAGGTCGGGGCCTGGTGTGTGAATGTGGAGGCCCGTTCGCGTGTCCTAGCAGCGCCGACAACGGCACCTGCGTGACGCAGCCCGGCGGCTACTGCTTCGTGGCAGTCGAAGAGGTTTTGGAGGACAATGGCACGTACGGCATCGAAAGGACGGCTGGGTGTCTGCCGCCTGATGAGTCTGGGTTTATGCAGGTGAGGATCCAAACTAGTTTTGTTTTAGCTACGCTTCCGACTGACAGTTACCTGGATAAGTTGAGTTATCTAAAGATAATTTTCAACGATCCTTAGATAAGCCAATCAATTCTAATGTATTCTGTTTTGTTAAGTTATTCTTACCTGGATAAGTTGAGTTATCTAAAGATAATTTTCAACGATCCTTAGATGGGCCAATCAATTCTAATGTATTCTGTTTTGTTAAGTTATTCGATTGATCGATAAAGGCTGTAGCAAAATCATTGGCAATTTATGTCAACAAAATAAATCTGATGTCGCAAAAGTTTGCCCGTAAAGCTCTCTTTTATGAGTGCAAACACACCCACGTGAATGAGAACGAAAAGAAACCATCGACATTAAAAGATGCCAAATACAATGAAATATTGTAATAGTTAGAGTTTCGTTTAACATCATATTCGGCAAACTGCCAGAAGAAAAGTACTTAAATTCAGCCTTTTCTTACAATGTAAGCGTCTTAAACTTTTTTCTGTTTTCAGTGCAAGAGCTCACAAGTGCCGCACACACACCCGAAGTCGATAGCCTGTTGCTACGACCGCGACTTCTGCAACCGCGACCTGAAGCCGCAGGTGCCGGAGCCTCCGCCCGAGGTGACGGACGCTCCCGGCATCATCGCGGCGTCCCCGGCCGCGCCGCCTTTACTAGTGGCCGCAGCGCTTTGCATCGCCCTGCTGGCTTTCCTAGCAGCGGCTCTGCTCGTCTGTCGCCGACGTCGTCGCGCCGGCAAGCGCCCCCCCTCCCCGCCAGCACCCCTCCACATCGGAGAAGCCTCCTCCGGCTCCGGCTCCGGCCTCCCGCTCCTCGTCCAGCGAACGGTCGCCAAGCAGATCCAGATGGTCGAGTCGATCGGCAAGGGCCGCTACGGCGAGGTCTGGCTCGCCCGCTGGAGGGGCGAACGCGTCGCCGTCAAAGTCTTCTTCACGACCGAGGAGGCCTCCTGGTTCCGCGAGACCGAGATCTACCAGACGGTGCTGATGCGGCACGAGAACGTGCTCGGATTCATCGCCGCCGACATCAAGGGCACAGGATCCTGGACTCAGATGCTGCTGATCACGGATTATCATGAGAACGGATCGCTGCACGACTATCTGCAGACGGTCGCGCTGGACACCACCTCGCTGATGGCGATGGCTTACTCGATCGTCAGCGGGCTGGCGCATCTGCACATGGACATCTTCGGCACGAAGGGCAAGCCGGCGATCGCGCATCGCGACATCAAAAGCAAGAACATCCTCGTGAAACGGAACGGCACCTGCGCGATCGCAGATTTCGGCCTCGCCGTGCGGTACGTGGCCGAAAGGAACGAGGTCGACATCGCGCCTAACACCCGGGTCGGCACCCGCCGGTACATGGCTCCTGAAGTCCTGGATGAGCGACTGGACATCACTAACTTCGAAGCTTTCAAGATGGCGGATATGTACTCCCTCGGCCTGGTGCTGTGGGAGATGTGCCGGCGCTGCGCGACCGGCGACAAGGCGCAGCTGGTGGAGCCCTACGCGCTGCCCTACCAGGATCACGTGCCCCCGGACCCCTCGTTCGAGGACATGCACGAGGTGGTCGTGAAGCAAGGCATCCGCCCCCCGGTCCCCTCGCGGTGGATCGCAGCCGATCCCCTCTCCACCCTGGTCACCCTCATGTCGGAGTGCTGGCACGCAAATCCTCCAGTCCGGCTGACGGCCCTCCGAGTCAAGAAAACCCTCGCGAAATACAACACAGAGACCACGATCAAGCTCGTGTGATCACCCAGCTCTTATGTGTAAATACGGACTCTGACCGAGTGATAACATAGTTTCAAAGTTAAGTTCCTCGATATTTATTTTGTATATGAAATTGACAGCCCGATTGCCCCATCGATGTGAAAATTCAAATTGACCACCGTTTCGTTTAAATCTCAGTATTGTTAAGTTTATTCGGATGTTCTGTGGACCCAGTGCAGGCGGTGGGGTCACCAGCTGGAATCTCTCGATGACTGCTCTATTCTATCAATTCATACCTTCAATATTGAATCGATAAATATTAGTGGTTGATCCTTTTTGTATAAAAATATTGATGGTATCATTGATCGAACCTAAGCAGCCTTATTTTGTTCTAAACATATGATTTATTTTATTAACGTTATGTATAATGTTAGGATATGGAGTGGTTTTTTATATCGAAAATTTGTCGTCTTCCGTTTCTTTAAGCAATGAAGTTTTGAGGCAGCTATGATGGAGTCCCGTTGGAACATGATCACAAGTAGTGCCGAGGCGTGTGATTGTGATATTATGACAATAAGAAGCCTATGTAATATGTAACGTACAATCTATTGACTTCGAAATTGACCAATAGCCTATGCATACATTTTATTCATGTTTCTCGTGTACTTAAAGTTGATTGAAAAGACTAATGTATAGTGAGTGAGTATTAAAGAGTTACAAGCGCAGTGTCTAAGGAGAGGCCTTCTCCGCGATTAGTATTATATTTTTGTTTTGTATCGCAGCCTTTGGCCTTCGGAAGATTACGCTTTTTCATTGGCTGAATATGCAACGGAGCTTCCAGTAAAATAGCCGTGTTTAAGCTTATTTTATTAAGCTCACGGTTACATATTAAGCTTGTTTTGAAAAATATTTCTTCAGCAAAAACTTGCGATGGACTTATATAATTCTGTTGTATTATTACAATGAATGTGTGGGTGAAATTTTGATGAAGGCCAAGAGTTTGTGTAGCATTTACTGGCGCGTGGGTGCCTTGTACAGTGTTGTGTAAATATAGATTTAACTGATATCGTATAGGTATCTAATACATGTTGATAGTTAAGTTACAAATAAATATTAATGGACAAACAACGCATTTTTTCACTTTTTCATAATGCATTAGATCTCTTGAGTTGAGTGATATTGAGGCTAGACATGGTGGTAATCAGTGGAGTTCCTTAGCCAAGTGAAGCCAAATAAATAACAGGTGTAAAAATACTGCTACCGAAAACTGAGGGGTGCAATGTAACCATGATTCTGAACATATTTAGCGAAAAAAAAAAATTTACTTAGCTACATAATTTTATTTTATATTCTAGTTATTTACTACTAGTACAACATAATAGGTCCATACCTACCTAATAATTTCATTTATAAAAGAAAAAAACAAATCTCAAAATCAGCAATCAACACGCATAAAAACGCGCCCAGTAAGCAGTACTAGGTACCTACTTATGCTCGATCAGCTGTGCGAGGTCGGTTTTCTTCCGGGTATAATAATTAACAGACATAATATATCATAGAACAGCCCTATGTAGCTAGGATCAACATGGAATAAAACCGAAGGAGTTTTTGAATCCCACAAATAGTGGGAGCTCTTAATGAACTGAAAAGTTTTGTATGATCCCATTGGGATCATGAGAGTGGGAGAGCTTCATGGAAGAAGCCCCACAGAGGTCGCCAGACAGATCGATACAAATAATACTAACAGTTCTATTGGTATTATTATGATAGTATCACAATATTACCAATGGGCTATCGTTGAATCAAATTACGTAGACAACGCCATCTAGGAAAAAACCGGGGTAAGGTGCATGCCCTCCGATTTAGGTTCCTTGACCCTAGTTCATCGCCATGACCTTTTTTTACTTATATATAATAATATAAAAGTATTATTGGGTATTGTACTTTATCATAGTAGAAATGCATGGAAGTAAAACATCCACGTTTCCCCCCTAGTAGTAATAGGTGGAAAAATCCGTTCTTCCCTACCAGTAGGGATATGTGGAACAAGCGAAAAATGCTATAAAATCCTGTACTAAATTATATTTCTATTCTAAGCATTTTACCTTCTCTACCTCCTTATCAAACTAGTATGTATTTATTTACCCACAGTAGGTATTTATTCTGCTTTACCAATTTCTTACCTGGCTGATACTATTATGGGAATATTGCAGTAGCTTTCTCTCATTTGACAGGATAAGCAATTAAAACAGCTGCAAATATATACCTAAAATGATATTTATTCAGCTTATTTACATCCATGAGTTCACACTACCATTCACGAGATCACATAATATGATTTCATGTCAGTCACACACTCATCTTAGTCTAATTTGTCTATAAAATATCTAAGTTTCTCCTCGGACAGTCAAGTAAAACAGAATCTAGTATTGATTCGTGAGCTTTTGGGCTACAACTTCATAGCTATCAACTCTTCAATATATCTATTAATAAGGCGCGTATCTTCTGGAGGGAGAGCCACCGCGCATTCCAGGTCTGAAAATAAAAGTAAAACATTTTATGGCAAATATTTATTTAGCTTTTGCATACTACAGAACTTTCTTGAACCAATAAGTAAAACAAAAGAGTAAAGTAAAAGGTGTGGAACCCAAGCAAAAGATATTTAATTACCTTCTGTCATCAAAGGTGTCGCGACTGAAGTCTTCATACATCCTGTAAAAAGGAGAACAAAAGTTGAATCAACATGTTTCAACAAACTTGAAACTATAATAACTTCACAGGTCATGCAAATTTTTGATGCTTTGGTTGAAGAGAAAATAATTACAGAGTCAGTCTAATATGTGTAGCATATATGGATCCATAGCAGCAAACATTTGATGCAAAACCATACTTTAATAACTCCTCCTGCCATTGAACCGGTTTGAGATTGAAATGCAGCCAGAACACCGATTCAGATACCACCAACACAACAAGTGGTGAACTCTCACCCCCGGGACAATTGCGGTCCAGGCGGGGGACTGCGGCGGCTGTACATAGCATCATACGACGACCTCATAGATCCCATGGCGCTGCGCATCGGCGGCAGCGACGGCATCGGCGGCATCGGCTCGCGGCGCAGCGGCGGCGACCCGAAGTCCCGTCCGCGCGACCCTCCCAGCTCTAGCCCGCGCGAGCCTCCCACCGGGTAGCGCCGCTCGAACAGGTCCCGTGGAGAGTCGAAACGCGCCCGGTCATAGTACGCATCGTACGGGTCCTGCCGAACAGAATACATTAGAATGACGCCCGACCATCGAACAATACAATCAATTTCATATCAGAGGTGTCGGAGAAACCGGCGAGACTATCACAGACGGAATACGCGCGAGCGAGAGGTCGCGTGCGGGGTCTACTTCACGCGTGTCGCGGAAGGAAAGGTCAGACGGTTGCGATAGTAAGGAGAGCGCGTTACCCCAAATCCTCCCATCATGCGATCGCGGAGGAAGGGCGGCGGCGGCGGCGGGGGGTAGGGGTCGCGGCCGAAGGCGCGCTCGCGGAAGCCGTTGCGGTCGGGCCCGAGCACCTTGGGGCACTCCTTGGACCAGTGGCCGCCGCGGCCGCAGCGGTAGCACTGCTCGGGGTCGCCCATGCCCGGCCGCTGACGCACGCGGCTCGTCGACACCTGCACCTTCATGGGCTGCCCGTCCACCATCATACCGTTCAGCTCTTTGATCGCATCGTTCACGTCGCCCGTCGCGTCCAGGTGCACGAAGCCGTAGTTACGCACGATATCACACTCTACCACCGTTCCGAACTTCTGAAACAGCTCGCGGACCTCCGGCGCGTTGGTCTTGTCGGTGAGGTTACCGACGAATATTTTCGTGGTCGGCGTCGACGGCGCCTTTCTACTTTTGGCGGCTTCGATTTTGATCGCTTGCCCGTGAACTAGTTCGCCGTTCAGATTCGTAATGGCTTCGCGGCCGGTTTGCTCGTTTTCCATGTGCACGAACCCGTAATTTCTGACGATATCGCATTCTACGACGGTACCGTACTTTTCGAAAAGAGGTCTAAGATCGGCGTCCGTGGTTTTATCGGATAGATTCCCGACGAAGATTTTGAACGTACCGGCGCCCGGCATTTTAGTTTCTGAAACGCATACATAATTTGACGAAATGAGTCAGCAGCGTTTATGACAAAGGAATTCGATGACCGAGAGGGCTACTGTTTCATAGTTAGAAAATGTTTACACTTACCTTACTTGCACAGGTTTGAGACTCAAGAAATACCACAATTATTCACGAATAAAATAAACACGCAAAGAGCACCAAATTACTACGCACTATCCAATTCCAATCCAGCCAGGGTTGAGGGTTGAGTTCCGACAAAATGGCGCTTGTCTTGATTGAATGAATGAATGTTTTGCTTTGCTCTGCCTGCATTCCACGTCGTCGCGTCGTCGTCGTCGTATAGCGATTTTACGAGTCGAGTCGAGTTGTCTGATTCGAATAACTCGAATCAGAGTCTATACGAGTTGATTCGAATCAAGTTCATTCGCAACTCGAATCAACTCGCATACACCTACGGTCGGACAAGTGAGCGGATAACGAATGCGAGTGCACGCGAGTCAGCGATTCACCAACTCGAAGCCAAACATTCGTATTCCGATTCGACTCAGTGACTCGGCAATGTGTAAACTCTTATCAAGATGAATACGAATTCGGTGAACTCGACTCGACTCGCCGATTCGTTTGGCTATTATGTACATTTTTCTTATGTTTTTTTATTATGTTTACTTGTATTTATTAGCTATGACGATTTGGAGTTCTCTGTTATGTTAAAATTAAAGTTTTTGTAAATAATTAATTTTTAATTTGGCTGCTCTTGGATGGACCAAGGCGGTTACTGAGTGGTGGCCAGGCGCATATCTGCGGCGGCCTCGGGGCAGACCACCTGCCCGATTCCGGTCAGACGACATTGTGGGGGCGGTGGGAGAACAGTGGATCCGGCTGGCACAAGACCGCCAGGAGTGGCGTGAAAGAGAAGAGGCCTATACCCAACAGTGGGTGCTACCGGCTGGATAGATAGATAGATAGAATTTGGCTGCTGCCTCAAAGCGGATCCCATCCGGTTGATGCGAGTCGAGTCAACTCGAGTTGTGATTCGATTTGGCGGCCGAGTCAAATCGAGTTATCCGAGTTGGAATTAATAGCCTGATTAGACCTACCGAGTAGAGTGGCGAGACAGCAAAATGTCACTCGGCCGAGAGAGTGCTGTGGCCGAGTGAGTGTTTAGACGTATATTTTCAATTTGGGCGAGACAGTCAGTAGTATCCAGGATTTAGAAACTTTTGTAAACAAAGGTGTTACCATATCAATTTTTTTTTAATTGTATGTACTTTATTCAATTTTTTAGACCCATAGATATTGAGAAAAATTGTTGTGGTGGTTTAATTTCAAACCAATATTAATAAAATAGAAAATATAATCCCTACGATTATGTGCTATAATTTTTTTTTCACATAGTTATATTAATGATGAATAAATATTACCAGAAAATATTTAATGACACTGGTATCATTTGAGTAACATGGGAGTAATTCAATGACCTTAAATATATGATTGGCTAGAAGGACTAGTATCCAAAGCAATAATTAAAAAAAAAAAAAAAACATGGGAGTAAATTGGTCCAATCACAGACTAGATCAGAGGGTAATGATTATGACAGTGACATTATTATGACATTTGTTTGTTTACAAAAAGTGAGAGTGGCGAGTGGTCGCAGAGCTCGCCGAGTGCGCTTGTTCAGATCTACCGAGTGAGTGAGCGAGACAGTGCGGAGAAGCGGGGGGCGGGTACTCGCCCGAGTAAATAGAGAGGGGTCCGAGTGACTCTCTCGCTTGTTGCTCGGCCGAGTGGTCGGCGAGTACTCGCTTATGGGTTTACATTTACCAAGCTCTCGGCCGAGGGCACTGTCTCGCCACTCTACTCGGTCAATGTAATCGGGCTATAAGTCGACTCGTAACATTGCTACGTCGTCGTCGCGCAAAGCAAGCGAAATCGAAAATAGAGTTGAATGAATGAATTCTAAAATTTGGCATTTTATTTAATTCGTTCATATATGTACAATTTTTCTTCATTCATATCCGGTGCCTATTCTCAAATCCTAGAATTTAGCCTTAATAAACGTGGTGTAAAGTTACGCCAGGTTTAAACTCCAAAAATTGTATGGTTACTCTTAAATTACAACCGGGGCGTAACTTTACACACGTTTATAGGCCTTAGGATTTAGATAACACAATAAATGCCAGAATTTCATCTTCATCTTCGTTCGTTTGAGTTGGCTGGTTTTTTTTTTATATTATAGCACCAAATAAGGAAGCACGCCTTGTACACGAGGGCACGCCTCGTGTACAAGGCGTATCTTGGGTAGTAGAATGAAGTTCCTTTTCAGACGGTATCGGATGGGGGCTAGACGAAAAAAAGTGATCGATTTTTGCGTGATGACACATACACACGTCAAACCATGGTCAAAACGTCACAGTGCGAAGAGCGCGCGAGCGCAGTCGCAAAACAGTCCCTATGATAGATTGTTCCATTGTTTTTTTTCTAGTACAGAACCAAACGAACATTTTCTTCTTCTTTTTTACTAATGGCAATGTAATATCAGCATAATTCTGTCAATGTCAAGTTTTCATTAGGTATTCATGTCATGTCAAATCAAGTCATGTAAATTTGGTTTTATGGTCTGTCTGTCTGCCTGCCCTGCCTGCCCGCAGAGTTATGCCCTGCCTGCTCTGCTCTGCTCACTGATCTGTCTGTCTGTCGGTCGTGTCGACGTTCGTCGTCCGTCTTTCTAGTTTCTACTTTCTACAATTATTGTAGGATTCCAATTGATTTATCGCGGAAATTGTGTATTCGTGTACTCTCTGCCAGTGCGAGCAGCCAATGTGAAATCGGTAAGTTTTATGTAATATTATTTTATAACCAAAAGTTCTGATGCCAAAATAGACCAAATGGCTCCGGATTATTGGCATTTTTGCCAATTATAAGTTCGGCTGTTCGTACTCGATCTGTGTTTTGACTACAACATTTATGATGGACACTCATTACACTCATAATCATAAACTATAATTTGTCTGGTAGGTATTTGAGCAGACTACTTTTATCCACTAGGTAAGTAAAAATGTCGCATTGAAATGAGTGCTACAAGCCGGCAGCATATGTGTTTTTATGACTAAATAGTTATAAGCAATATTGAAACAAAATTGTGATATTTCGGTAAAGTTATTTAGTTATTGTCTTACCATTTTACCAGTGAATGCATACATTTTTGTAAACTTATTCTGGGATCTGCCTAGTGATTCAGAATTCAGCGGAATGCATTCGGGTCGGAATCAGTTAGCTGTTCAACCAACCGCTACCAATCACAGTGCAGGAGTTGTTCCTAAACTGACGTTTCTTGCACTGTGATTGGTTGCAGTCGGTTGAACAGCTGACCTATTCCAACCCAAATGCATCCCGCTGAAGTCTGAATCAAGGGCCTTAGCTAGATATAGTTGCAAGCAAAATTAGGGAGGTTATTGATTAGTCTTTCTTTAGTCATGTTTATTATGGCTGCTGATTTTGCTGACTCAATTTTGTTGGTCACAGTAGTTGGAGCATTTTGAAACGGGAAACCCAGAATTAGGCAATCTATCATCAAATAATAAATGGCTTGTTGGAAATTACAACAATACCCATTAGTAATTAACCAGTATGGTTGAATGAATCATCTATGATTTTCAGGCACTTTCAGAGTTATTGAGTCACCACTATCTTTAGTTATTGTACAACTATCTTTATATACTTACAATCTTTTGTAGGCTTGGGGAGTACTCAGAGAATTACAAACAGACAATGTTATTATTATATTTAAGCATAATTATACCAAAGTTAATGTAATTTTACAAATATCAGTGTCTGCATAGTGTCAGATCCTGTTTTTGATTATTTAGGTGTTAGAACCTAAACTTATTTAGATTTTGTAAGTAAATTATTATTATTATTTAGCTATTCTCATCCCACTGCCTACAGTGGGACGCCCTAGCAAAGGCCTCCCTTCCCTTCCACTCCTATTAAGTAAAAGTTGTAAAAGTACAATTTTATCATGAGCCAGATATTTTATACTTATATCACCTTTGTGTATATTTTCTCCCCAAAAAACTCTATTCAACCTAAACAAGACATAATGGGGCTTATTACAAGAAAATGAGCCGAGTTTAGACCAAGTCTAACTAAAAAACTGTCCCTAGAAAGCGATCTTTAAATACTCGTACATAGAACGCTTTTTTGTGGTAACAGTTTTGTTTTGACATGTGTCAACATGGGGTTCAACCAAGGTTTTACGTTTTTATAATAAGCAGCAATAAAGCTATTTATGGTTTTCTATTCCCTTTTTGAATCTCAAATTTCAATTCAAGTAGCTATCACGTAGGTCACGCTCTAACCTAGTTCATTAGCGTATTTAAAAATCATAAATTTTATAATTGGACGGGTGTACGTACTTGTGTACTATCCTACAGAAACCTACAGAAAGATTTTTTTTTATACCTAGTAGTTATTTTTTACTGAGTTTATGATTTGCGAGGCAATCCTGTCTACACTTAGGCTGTGGTGCCTGGAAAATTGAAGTAGATTAGAAGTTTGGTCAGCAACTAAACCACCCTTTCCGCGTGATCGGCCTCATTATATTATTTTAAATTAAAACTCGTACGTATTGCTAAGTGGCCGGATTGGCTAGATGTGCCCGGATAGTGACAACGACACAGAGTTCGCCGCAGTGCTTACTATCGCGTAGACAGAGATGGAAGAGTGTAAAGAGCACCACTGCCGCTCAATACGGCTATGTTGGGGCGCCCCACTCCCTCTTATGTAATTCCATGGGACGGAGTAACCAGTAATTGCCTAATATTTGTGAGTTCAACGTAAACTTGACTCATTTACGGCTTGTATATAGAAATGATTTATTGGTTTATTTACAAAGATCTCTAAATGTCAGTCTGGTAGCGATCGCTTTTTAGCGATAAGAACGCCGATTGTTTAGCATAGTTAAGTTTTATATTTTTGTTTTACTTTTATGTGGTGTGCAGTATAGTATTTTCTATCTATTTATATCTAATGTCGCCGGTCTTATCGTATCTTTAGCAGATAAACCTTTGGACGTAAAACGGACGAAATGAGATTTATATGAGAAAAAAATCTTAGATATTTTTATACAAGACTACGAAATCGGTTCTACCTCTAAGCAACTTAACGTAACGACGTGGCATGGTTGAGATGCAATCATACAAGCAGTGTGAGTTCGATTCTTGCGAGACGTAAGAAATGTTTGCATGATCTGCCTGCTTTCCACAGCTACTACCTATCTCCATGGAAAGTAAAGTTTGTGAAAATAGTGTTAATATTATAAAACAACGAAGTACATAGATAGAGCAAAAGTAATGAAAGCACGATTTAATTTAATGTGGGTCATCTAATATTTATTAAGTATAGTCTTTTACATATATTTTTGAGTTTAAATGATATCAGTAGGAATAGGAATTACATTTATCTTGTAAATAAATAGCGCAATAATCTCCGGAAGTGAGTCGCGGGCCTTTGCATTGACTCACGTGTCAACGCACCGGCCGGCAGGCTTCTGACTGTCTGCTGTATGCTCCAATACTGGATGGAGAAAGTAATGGTTGGCTTGGCGATCAAAAAACTTGTATAATTTGACCAGCAAATAATATAATTCGTTGCGTTTTTGTATTTGACGACAAAATTATATTTCACTAGCTTTAGCGTGAGGCTTCGCTCGCGTGGTACCAACATTTCAAGCTGTATTTGAGCCTATATGCTATTCCAGCTCACTATCTACACCTATTCTAAGTTTCATCCAAATCGGTTCACTAGTTTAGGCGTGATTATAACACAAACATACTCACTCAAACTTTCAGATTTATTGGATTAGTAGGAGACATCTGAAATCTAAATTCTAATAATGGGCCATTTTTATATTTGCTGGTTGAGACTTGAGACTCAAACATTTTGCCGATCTTGTAATTTGAATCATCATCATAAGCCTTTGTCATCCCATTAATTAATTTGAATAAGAGATATAAATTCTAGTTCAGTTTTACTGCAAACCACATTCTCAACCGTTATATTTCGGATACCCACGACTCAAGTGGCCTTATTACAAAAAAGTTAAACCTTAGTTGAACACCATGTTGACACATGCCATGTCAAAACAAAACTGTTACCACAAAAAAGCGTTCTATGTACGAGTATTTAAAGATCGTTTTTCTAGAGACAGTTTTTTAGTCAGTGCTTCGCTAAACTCGGTTCATATTTTTTGTAATAAGACTGAAGGTGTCCCAATGTGGGAGAAGGAGCTTACATACCTAAGACTGCTTTCTGTATGTGACTGTTAGGTTCTTTATATTATCATTAAATTAGTTTGTTATATCGCCTTCAATATCTGCTTAGCTGTTTTGCATTGTAAGTGTTTCAATAAAGCCCAGACATTATAGTTAACGAAAGTACAAGATAATGCAAAAGTCTCGCGTGTTAACGACATCCTAAGCTCACCGATACTATTATAAAACCATTAACCTCCATGAGACGTCGCTAATGCTGCCTTTACTCGGGAAGAGTAGCTAAGACAGCTACTTGAATAGGCCTGAACAGGCTTGTGTTGCAGTTTAGTAACGACACAGGCTCGTGATTATGATATATTGCTTGTTTGTCACAGCTACTTAAATAGGCCTGAACAGGCTTGTGTTGCAGTTTAGTAACGACACAGGCTCGTGATTATGATATATTGCTTGTTTGTCACAGCTACTTGAATAGGCCTGAACAGGCTTGTGTTGCAGTTTAGTAACGACACAGGCTCGTGATTATGATATATTGCTTGTTTGTCACAGCTACTTGAATAGGCCTGAACAGGCTTGTGTTGCAGTTTAGTAACGACACAGGCTCGTGATTATGATATATTGCTTGTTTGTCACTAAGTATTCATTTTGAAAAGTAACAATGATTTTGGCTTGTCTTAGCTGTAAGTTGAAATAAATAAATAAATGTCGACTCAGAGAGGCAAAAATTTGTCGCTAAGGCTAACAAACTCGATCATTGATTTGGCTATATTTTATAGCTATGCTATTGCTTGTTTTGATTCGTCACTCGCGGCTTACCGTAAACCCAGCCAATCTAGCGATAAGAGTGGCTTTGAAGTATTATTTACACTGCTCGTCCACTAAGTGCTCAAGTTACTATGCTAGTGTGAATACGCATAATGATTTCGGGAATGGAAATTGAGCAATGAACGGCAAGGTAGCGAAGAGGTGGAGAGGCGGGATTAGGAAGCTTCCTCATTATGGCAACTCAAATTAAATGACGCTTTTTATCTCAGGAATTGAGATTGTTTAGTCATTTGAAGTGGCTTTTCTTTTTTTGAGTATTTTTACCACAGGATAAAAAATTTCGCTTCGCTTTCTTACACTTTAATACAAAAATTATTATTAAATTATTTTAAGGATATTCTTGGTTATGAAAACGATCCAAAAATGCTTTCAATTATGTTTACTTGAGAGAGACAGTATCGCCGAAGCCCGTATCAGAATAAAAATAATGTTACGATTTAACGATTTCATGACAGATAAATTTTGACATTACCTAATTTCTATTCTAATATTTGGCCTGTTACAATAACTAATACGAACCAATGTTTAAATTACAAATCTATGTGAAAATAAATTTGAATAGTTACTTAATATTAATCTGAATGCACCAACTGTAACATTTGCATGCTAATCCTAGTAGAACATGATTGAAACCAAAATATTTCAACACGTAACCTACATTGTGTTCAAGCAAATAAACCATCTTTATCTTTATCTTTATCTTTATTGCATAACTATTTAGACGTCCTAAAAATCGGTCACTAAAGCTGGGCACTTAGGTCGCACGAACTCACCACGAACTACTTTACCATTTCTGTCTCATTTCTCAGCTTTTTTGCTCTAAGTCCATTTTCCTCCGACAATAACTAGATTGCTTCAGACTGTAGTTTGACGGTGAACTTAGCTAAGTGCTTTCAGCCTGAGCCGAATACTGGCTTTTTTTTGATTTTAGATCTCTATAGCTTAGGCTAAAGTGCACCTAATTTTACCAGATAAATGAAGGCTTGATTGGAATATGCAAGACTTTAATGTCTTTGAATGTCGCAAGCTTGCATGAACAATGAATGAGGCGCAATATGTGTTAGGATTGTGGCATGTGTTTTAGTGTTATATCCCTACTGCTACTGCTCCACCTGCGTCTTGACGCGTTAAATAGTGACATATTTGACAGAAAATGTATGGATCTAATGTCAAATATGTCACTTTTAACGCGTTAAGACGCAGGTGGAGCATTAATGGGAAAGAGTCGTGTTATCGTTCGTTAAAAACCGTGTTTTCATTAAGTAAGTTCATTAAAAGTTGGTTGCCATGAGCATGAAAGTACTAGGAGTACATGACTCACGAGAGCTAACTAATATATCTATTGAACCTACGATGGTACCTATCTACGGTGTAACTAGGTGGAACAAAAAAGTCTCATTAGGATTTTTAAATAATGTAACTTCTTGGAATAAAAATGTCCAGCTAGTTACATTAATGTAACTACAATGTAACTAGGTGGAACGGACGTTGATTTTATGCATATGTGTAGTTGCTTTCGTTATCATTTATCATGGATACTAAAGACTAGTGACGATGTGTTTTTTATGTTTCTAATGGAATAAAAAACATGAAATCTAAAATAAATTAAGTAAATAAATAATGCAAACATTTCAAAGCGTCATCTAGCCCAAAAAAAAAACAACATTTTGTTTATTAGGTAAAGTTCACCTCTCATTTCGATCGAGTGTTTCTAATCATTGATTAAGTGTAGGTGAACTGTGGTCTAAGGCTTTTGGGTTTAACATAGAGCTGAGGATTAATACGATTTATAGTTTTTGACCTCAATTTAAGTATCGGGCTTACCTATTCCCTACTAACTTAGAACTAAGTACTAAAATAAATTATACTTTCGTCTCAAATATTTTAATGGTTAAAGTTGAATGGCTAGTAATTTTAATAAATAATATACTGCTAACTATTACGAGCTATGAAAAAAATATGGTTCTGCGTACAACGTAGAAGGTTGCGGGTTCGAGTATCGACCCCCGCCGCGGGACAAATTTTTGTAGGATCTGCATATATTTGCTCAGTACTGGGTGTTTCTATGTATAATATGTATGTATTACAAATTTTTGTAATACATACATAGATAAGTTAGTAAGCAGAGCATGTGTGGTTAGTACCCTTAACACATGCTCTGCTTACTTTGGGACTAGACGATGCTGTGTGAAAAGTCCGGCATTATTTATGTCTGATTTATTTAACAATCAAAAGTGACTGATAGTGACTTCAGAGACTTACTGTGTGTTTCATAAACAGCTTAGAGAGGCAGTTTTCAGTACATAATTACGTTTTATACTAAAAAGAAAACCGACTTCAATGTTTGACTCGAAACGCGGTGTGACTCAGGGCGTCAAGCTGTGTGTTTAAAGTTTTACGGGGAAACTATCAATCCCTCAGGAATAAAATTAATATGGGACCACCTCTGGAGTATACTCTTTCAAACATGAAAAGAATTTTGCAAATCGGTTAACAAATGGCGGAGCAATCGCGTAACAAGATACAAAAAAAAAAAAAAACATACATACGAATTGAGAACCTCCTCCTTTTTTGAAGTCGGTTGAAAATCAAGACTTTATTCCGTAACTTGTTATCAAATCATTAAACTTTTTCATATTTTTTTTCTATCAGTTTCACTAGCCATCAGTTATATTTTCAGTTTCACTTAACAATCCTATCTTGTATACGAACTTTTCTGTAACCTGTGGCCGAGGGGTGCGAGGCGCGGGGGCCTACGTCAGATCCATTGATCGTGTGACGTCACGACTGCAATGCCTGTTTGGCACAGTAGAGCTGGTACAGTAACTCAAGTACGTTACTACGTCATAGAGGCTTTCAGGTTAGGTAATATACTGCATTTTGTAAGGTCTCGTTGTGCAGTGATCATCTCTTATATCACTTTTACGTGGGTTCCTTTACAACAATACGATTGAGTTTAGACGAAAGCATCTTTTCTACGACCGCAATAAAACTAACAATCGTCTGAATTCCAATGTCATTTCTCTCTATTTTAACTTGTTTATATTTTAACTAGCTGTGCCTCATACATCCATCCATCCAAACATTCGCATTTATTGGACTAGTTAGATAACTGATATTTCTACACTATTTATTTCTTGAAGTACTCTCTCCCAGGCGTTCAGATGTATGGGAGATGTACGTGGTCATGGTAGTTAAAGGTTTTATGGTACAAAAATATTTGCTCTAGTGTCATTAGCAGCCTTTTGACGCACTATCTTTCGCGAGCGATTGACCGTACAGGCAAGCTTCAAAAAAATTATCACTCGCGATTGCGTGCAGGCTTTCCCGCGCGCAATCGCGAGTGATAATTTTTTTGAAGCTTGAAGCTACGCGTTCTATCACGCGCGATTGGCTGTATCCCTTGCGATAGATTGTGCGTATAAAGGCTGCTATTATCCAGGGAGGAAACAGTCGACTACGTTTGTATGCCTAGTGGTTAGTTACACAACAAAAAGGTTTTAAAATTATAATCTCCCTGCTATCAGTAATGGCGCTTTAATTTCTTCTGTCACTTACCTTGTGGATTTATAAATGAGGTGTTCTGTAGCTTGAAATGCCTGCCTGTGACGCGGCGTGGGCGGCCCCTGCTGATTATGAACGGCTGTGCTGTTGATATAAAACCTGTATTAGCTTGCTTTCTGTCTTTCGTGATAAGCTTTGAAGGAAACTATGGTGAGGAAACAACTTAGTCTGTTGCTGGCTATGACCGCCCCATTTTTAAAGTGGAATAGGGTACTATTCTATTTTACATGATTTTGAGTGTTATCTGGATTTAGAAAATATTATTTTAATTTATTTTGCCTAAATTCAAGTGTAATTTTACTGAACCGTAAAGATAAGATGATCAAATGGTTATGGTGGTTGCTCCACAATTCCTTCTATATCCGGTGAACGAAAAGCTCCATTACAAAGTAAATTTACTCATTCTCAGGGATTTTAACCGACTTTACGCTTGTATCTAATTTGTTATGTTTGAGTTAAGAACAAACATGTAGCATCAACAGCAATCTTATAACCGCCTGTCGTAACATTAAAACTCCAAACTGCCATATATTAGAGCGGCTGCTGCTAAAGCCTTCTCCATACTTACACAAACTCTTGGAACAGAGATTGCTTTTCATCATCCTATACAAGTTCACTGCTAGTAGTTTCCCAGAACCCTATTGAGTCCGTTTCTCGATTTTTCTCTTTAAAAACCCGTTGACGATTTTACCGTTTTTTTTTAAACCATAGACGAAAAATCGTTACAATTGAACCAGTTTTAAAAGGATGCTTAAACCAGCACAATCGTTAAGTAAATTAAACAGCTACACGTTGATTTATTAGAGTTTTCCCGTGTAGCCAAGCCTCAAGCGTGAAATACACTTTCCCCCGGTGTGAATTACGATCGGTCGAAGACGCGAGATAATTTTTAAATTTATCCAAATCGTCTTTCCCCTCGTGCTAGTTCAAGGCTGATTGCTGATCGCTCGCGCTTGGCGATAATTTGATAAGGCAATCTTCTATCGGGCATCGATTGGATCTTTTTAAAGGTTTAGCAGGGGTTGTCTATTTATTCAGCTCCCTAATAGCGTTTCCTTGTCTAATTTTTCCGGGTAGTTTTGTTAGAATAATTGTCCTGATTGAATATCTGAACTTTTTTTAACTACTTTTTTCGATCCCCGCCGCGGGACAAATGTTTGTATGACCTACAGATATTTGTCTCGGGTGTTTCTATGTATAATATGTAATAACAAAAAGTATATAAGTAGTTTATCAGTCATCTAGTACCCATAACACAAGCTCTGCTTACATTGAGGATAGATGATGCTGTGTGAAAAAGTCCAGCATTATTTATTTATGATTAGGATTTTTAGTTTCAGTAAATCTTATACAATGAAAATATCTAAGTATAATGTTTTTTGTGACACTCGAAACTCCTGGTTTTCCACACAATATTTTGAACGAATCATTTAACATTCCGCTCAGGTAACTGAAGTTATTTGTCAAATGAGCATTACGGAGGCATGCTGGGGGCGTGCGGGCAGGCTCGCTAATAGGAACCCCATTACTTTACCCTTTACCCCCGGCTACCCCTGTCTATGTCTAGCTTTTGTTTTGTTGTATTCCATTAGTTATAAATCAACCTGGACGTGGGTATATCCTTGTTTTTATTTGTCCAAAAATTTTGGTATGTGCTTGAAATAAATAAATAATAAATAATAAATAAATAATGCTGGACTTTTCACACAGCATCATCTAGCCCCAAAGTAAGCTTGAGCTTGTGGTATGGGTACTAGATGACTGATAAACTACTTATAGACTTTTTTGTTTGTAAATAAATACATATTATACATAGAAACACCCAGACCCGAGACAAATATCTGTAGGTCATACAAACATTTGTCCCGCGGCGGGGATCGAACCCGCAACCTTCTGCATCGCAGGCGGACCTTCGCCCACTGCGCCACAGAGGTCGTCGAAATAATGCACTGGACCTCCGATTGTATATCGTAGTCAGGTTTTTTTAGTTTATCGTTTTTATTTTTTATGTATGGTGTGCAATGAAGAATTTTCTAATGCACATTTTTGTACAAGTGATCGACGAAAAAATCGACATGAGGAAACCGGCATCGGTATGTCCTTGAACCTAGGTTCTAAAACATGTGACATGCACGTAAGAAGTCTCAGATGCACTAAAAATCCTTTCACCACACTGCTGGAACGAAAGAACTACTGATACGAAAAGAAGTAATTCTCACTTTAATTGTCAGTTAGCATAATCTGCGGCGACCTTACTCTGAGAAGCTGAAACAGGCTTAAGGTATTTCAATTTATTTTATTCTGAAAATTTGCTTTTCTATTAGACATAACGAGAGAAACTAAGTTAAATGGAATTGAATAAGCTTTGGGAAAATTTGTGAAGGTGCTTACGTATTCCAAAACTTAAGTAAAAAACCAATCATGCCTTTGATGCTCGACTTTTCCAGATACCTAACAGAATCTTCTTTCAACAGTGTTTTTCTGAAATGAACGCATTGTTTTTTTAGCGATTCTCCTAAATCCGATTATATTTTCGCGCATCGAGCTCTTTTGTGATTCAAATCAAAATGATTATATAGATTCTGTATAAAAATGTGCTTGCTCTGTTATATGCCAAGTCTGGCTGAACTCATAAATGGAATAAACCATGTAGCTTCTAAGAAACCATACGACCTCTGTAGCGCAGTGGGCGAAGGTCCGCCTGCGACGCAAAAGGTTGCGGGTTCGATCCCCGCCGCGGGACAAATGTTTGTACGACTTACAGATATTTGTCTCGGGTCTGGGTGTTTCTATGTATAATATGTATGTATTTACAAACAAAAAGTATATAAGTAGTATATCATTTATCTGGTTCCCATAGTACAAGCTTTGCTTAGTTTGGGGCTAGATGATGCTGTGTGAAAATGTCCAGCATTATTTATTAATACGTTTTCGTGAAAAGGGTTGCAACCCCTAATTTAATTTGTTTGATACTTACGTATAGTTTGGTAAACAACCAAAAGCGTAATTCGTAGAGGGATATATTTTTATTATATTGTTTTATATAATCACCTTATCCTGCTCGGCTTATTCCATGTTTATGTGGGGTTGGCAGAACAGGTTTTTCTTTTCCACTCTTCTCTATCAGCCTATCAGTTTTGAGTGACGGGTATTTATTACATTCCTGTCCATTTGTTTATATTTTCTCTACATATTGGCTTGATGACTGGCTTAAAATTTTTTTATAGAGGCTTGATAGAGGCTAGATTTTTGAGACTTTCTTTTACCTTAGAAAAAATTAGAGATTGGTTTAGTTTTTGTAAAAGTATGCCTGTAAGAATAACAAAAAATACGTTTCAGGGTTGTGAGTGGAAATATCTAGTGCCTTCTCCTATCTATGAGAACGTGTGTATGAATGAAACTTCGAACTCAAGTCAGGAAATTAACAAAACTGTGTGTTTGTTCATACTGAATAGTGATCTATGTGAAAATCCTACTCTTGGGCTGCAATATCCCCATAATTCATTTAGTTTGTGAAACTGGACGTTTTTGCAATGTGACCGGTTTCACTGAGCACTGCTTGATTTATTATTAGCGGGTAGACTTTGATATTTATTAAATTTAATGTTAGATTTATGTAGAATTTATATTAGTTTGCATTGAAATTATAAGTGGCTGATTCTCTGTCACATTTTTTTAAAATAATTTTCAATTTCAATTTCATTTATTAAGTCAGACCAAGATCCATAAATTGTTAGTAACATTACATAAAAATCAAATAAGTTAGTAGATCAAAAATGGAACACAATTTAAACTTAACCTAGAGTCTGTAGAACCATCCCACTCCTACATGAAGGAGCATCCAGTGGTGGTTTATTGGACAATCCAATCTGTTTGATAATACGTTGAGGATGCTGTTAGGGCTGGCTTGCACTCTGCTACGTAGAGAAGCGCATCTTTTTCTGATGATAGCATGAAAGCCGTCTACTCTCGCTTCGGCAAACATACCAGATGCGCTACCAAAACGTGGCAGCCCCAACAGCACCCTAAACGCATTATTATATTGTACTCGCAGAGCATTGTATGCTCTCCCCGTATAACTAGTCCAAAGGTTGCAAGTGTAAAAGGACTGGCAATATGCTTTGAAAAGCGTCAACTTAACCTCTGTTTTAGCTACGGGGATCTTCGGGTTTGCCTTCTCCAATGAATAATTGTAATGTTCCCAGTAAAAACGTTTATTTTAAAATTTGAATATAATTACAACAATCGTGTTTCATAGAAAGCAGATGATAAAGTGATGATGTAATGACAGCACCCGCTCTGACATCTCTGACATTCCAGACCGAAACGTCAAAATTGATGAAAGACGTCAAAGCGCTGTTTCTCCTCAGCCGCGTAGAGATGGCGCTTACAGTTGCGTCGACATACCGCCCGCCTTGGAAGCACCGCTTCCAATGAAAGAAGTATCTTGTTTCACATTTCCTCGCTGTGTAGGCTCCAGGGGTAGAGGGCATATTTTTGAGAATGCCCTCCGTATGGTCCCGGTTGCAGTACGAATCTCGGCAACGCGTGAAACACCATCCGTGCCAGGGAATGTCTTCATGACACGTCCCAGCCGCCATTTCAGAGGTGGCAGGTTGTCCTCCTTGATCAGGACTAGGCTCTCGAGCTTGATGTCATTTTGATGTGACTTCCATTTCGTCCTTTGTTGCAATTCTGAAACATATTCCCTTGACCATCGCTGCCAAAAATGTTGACGCAGCTGCTCGATGCGATGATAACGGCTCAGTCGGGACATTGGGACATCAGTGAGGTCATCGTGTGCAGGAGCAGTCAACGGCCGGCCAATAAGGAAATGACCAGGAGTCAATGGATTATAGTCATCAGGATCTGTGGACAGAGGGGACATGGGGCGGGAATTGAGGACGGATTCAATTTGTGCTAAAACCGTGCTCAATTCCTCATAAGTAAGATTCGCGTTACCTACTACACGTCGTAAATGATATTTACATGACCTTATCCCACTTTCCCACAGACCTCCAAAATGGGGTGAATATGGCGGAATAAAGTTAAATTTAATTCCATTATTAGTAGCATAATCAATTATTTGTTGTGAATTTGTATTTAAAATCGTATAGAACTCCTTTTCAGCTCCAACAAAGTTTTTACCATTGTCAGAATAAATAGATTCAGGTTTACCTCTTCTACCAATGAAACGTTTCAAAGCCAATATAAAGTCTTCAGTGGATAAACTGGAAACAAGTTCCAAATGAACAGCGCGAGTAAGGAAACAAACGAACAGACATATGTACGATTTTGTCAGACGTGCTCCTCTTCCCTTTTTATTTAGAATATAAAACGGGCCTCCCAAATCCATACCTGTTCGAACAAACGGAAATCCAGAATCCAATCTTTCGGCTGGCAGATTGCCCATAATTGGCTTTAAAGTTTTACCCTTTATCCGCGCGCAAGTAACACATTCACGCACTATTTTACGAACTAAATTTCTAGCGCTCAGTGGCCACCAGCATTCACGCAATGTAGACAAAAGTAGTTGAGGGCCACAGTGAAGCAAGCGTTTATGTTCGCTCCGCACTATAAGCGTTGTTAAATGATGTTTACTACACAACAATATTGGGTGTTTCTTTTCATAGCTAAAATCAGACGAGTTTGATAATCTACCACCGACTCTAATTAGCTTATCTTGATCGAGAAGTATATTTAGACCGGAAATGCAATTTGTATATTTACTATTCGTGTTAATTTGAATATTATTCAAAAGTTTACTGTACACGTCAGGAAAAGATTGCGCCTGCGCCAGTCTAACGAGCGTCACTTGCGAAGCGCTCAACTCCACTGCAGATAAGGGACCGGTTTCTTGTTTTGAGCGCCTCGGGCGCAACCTTGAAATGAAACGTAATACATAAGCAACTATACGCTTAAGCTTAGTGAATGAGGAATATTTATCAAATTGAATTACGTCGTTGGAACAAGTACTGGTTAAATTAATTGATTGTGATTTTAATTCGGGTAAATTATTGAGATTAATTGATTCATTACGAAGTTCATTATTTGAAAAATCACGAATATTTTCTTGTAAATAAGATGGTCCGTTCCACCATAAATTACTGTCGATTAATGAATCGAGAGGTAGACCTCTGGACAACAGATCGGCTGGGTTATTTGTGCCACTAATATGTAACCATTCCGCGTCATTAGTAAGTTCATTAATTTCAGCTACTCGATTTTGAACGAAAGTTTTTAATAAATGTGGAGACATACGTAGCCATCCCATGACGATCGTCGAGTCAGTCCAGAAAAATACGCGATTAAAATTTAATCGTAATGAATCCATTATCCTTTTGTAAAGTCTCGCTCCTACCAGCGCACCGCACAATTCCAACCTAGGTATACTAATAGATTTCAGCGGTGCTACTTTACTTTTCGCGCACAACAGCCTAACAGTGACCGTAGATATATCATTGTAGGATCGTATATACGCACAACTACCGTACGCGTTTTGTGATGCGTCGGTGAAAATATGAAGTTCTTTGTGTTGAACTTTATTGCCTATAACATGACGAGGAATGCGTATTTTTTGCAAACAACCTAAAGAATCAATAAAGCTGTTCCAAGTCACCGTTAGATCTTGCGACACAGGTGAATCCCATCCCATTTTGTCAAGCCATAATTTTTGTATTAATATCTTTGCAATTATAACTGAGGGTGAGAGTAGACCTAATGGGTCATAAATCTGCGAAATGATTGACAACATTACTCGTTTAGTTAGTTTCGTAGTACTTCCGCTAATGCAATCTATTTTTGTGGTGAAGTATAATTCGTCACAATCGCTCTGCCAACCTATCCCTAGCGTTTTATTTTGCGTATGTTCCCCGTTAAATGTATGAACAGAAGCAGCTTTTGTGACGTCCGCGTTGAACGTCCATTTACGAAGCGGAAAGCATCCTGACTGTAAGACTTGAGATGTCTTTTCGCATATAGCTAGTAGCTCCTGATAATCATCATGCCCGGTACACAAATCATCAACGAAAAAATCCTGTTTAATTATTCTGGCTATGACGTCATCTTCGCACTCCAACGCTAACTGTCGTATACAGCGCATACTTAGGTATGGGGCTGATGCTGTTCCGTACGTTACAGTGTTAAGCTGATATATGTCTAAAGGATCTACAGGTTTTTCGCGCCATAGTACAAGTTGCAACGGTCGCTGATCTGGTTGAATTAAAATCTGCCTGAACATTTTTTCTACATCAGCACAAGCCACGTACTTGTACTGTCTAAACCTCAACAGAATAGAAAAGATGTCATTTTGCAGTGCTGGACCCGGACACTGAATATCATTAAGTGATTTATTAGAGGTTGTCACAGCACTGGCATCAAAAACAACGCGTAACTTCGTAGTGGAACTATTTTCCCTAAACACACCATGATGTGGAAGAAAATAATTAGGTTCATTTACTTTGTCAATCCGACTCATATGGCCTAAGGCCAAGTACTCATTCATAAAGTCAGAGTACATACGTTTATAGTCTGGCAGACGTTCTAGTTTACGTTCCAAAGAAAGAAACCTATTTTTTGCTGAATTGTATGAATCACCCAAAACATCAGGTGATTCTTTTAGCGGGATGCGAACAGAAAATCTACCCTCCAACTCGCGTTTAGTTGTAGAAGTAAATATATCCTCACAAAATTGCTCGTCTTTCGTTAGAATGTTATCTACCTGAGGGACATTCTCTATCTCCCAAAAACGTTTAAGTTGATCGTCTAACCCTAAGGTTTGATTAAAATTGCAGTGAATATGATGACCGTTGCCATCAAAATTCTTTTGTGAGTTTATAGGACCCGAAAGCAACCATCCTAACTTCGAATTTTGAAGAAATGGTCCGTTTACCAATCGGATTCTATTACCGTCTAGTAATTCCCAGAACAAGTCCGCGCCTATCAATAAATCGATTTCCGAAGGAATATTGAAGGTAGGATCTGCTAGGTTTACATTATCCGGAATACGTATATGTTCGGTATCTATGTATGTCGTGGGTAAACTGGATGTTATACGCTGCAAGACAAAACATTTAACCTTTGAAGAATAATCGTTTAATTTAGAACGCATAAGTAATTCGCATGAATGATTTGTTTGTGTCACTGATTGTGCAACACCTGAAATTCGTATAGTGGACTGTATCAATGGCGCATTGATTCGTTTTTGTAACTTATCCGAAATGAAACAGTGTTGACTACCACTGTCCAACAGCGCTCGGGCTGTATGAAAACGTTTAGTATAATTATCGGCTACTTCTACTAACGCCGTACTTAATAACACCGGCTGTAATGTGCCGGCACATTCATCTACACTACCATGATAGGTATCTATAGATACGGAATGCAACGCGGCCGATAATGACTCAGCCTGAGACGTGCTCCGATCAGCTGACGGCTCATCAGTGTTACCTGACGCTAGGTGAAGCAAAGAGTTATGTTTTTGTTGACATTGTTTACACGGACCGAAAATGCAATCGGCAAGTGAATGACCGAAACGTAAACAATTTCTACATAACTGTTTCTCGTCTACGATTTTGATTCTATCTTGAATAGACAGATTTAAAAATTTAAAACACGCATAAATTGCATGTGCACCGTTACAAAGATAACACTTATCGACTTTATTTCTAGGTATATGTTTAGCTACAGAACTACTAGTCGACGCGTAGCAGTGTGCGGCGTTGCGCTTTTGTGAAGTACCTTTTGATTCAGTAGCAATTGCAGATGAATATTGCGATTTATTTTGTGGCTTATTTTGATTTGAACTAATTGAATCTAACATGTCTGCCCTTTTCTTAAGAAATGAAAGAATATCGTCTAATTTTAACTTTCTCTCAGAATCAGAATGAATAGTTCCCTTTTCGATCTCCCACTCACGCTCAGTAGTAGAATCGAGCTTTGATTGAACTAGATAGATAATCAATGTATCCCATGATTGGGTCGGTTCGCCTAGTGATGTAAGTGAGCGAATATTTCGCAAAACGGTATCTATTAGCTTCCTAATTTGTGAAGATGATTCCTGTTTTAATAACGTAATATTAAACAATGCCTTTATATGATTCTGTACCAAAAGCCTAGTATTGTGAAACCTATTCTCCAATAACTCCCATGCATGAGTATAGTTCTCAGGCGTAAATTCAAAAGAACTAATTACCTCTAAAGCTGTACCTGTCAACGAGGAACGCAAGTAATGGAATTTCTGAATTTCGTCTATATCTGAACAGTTATGGATCATTGTTACATACGCATGTTTGAACTCGAGCCAATCATCAAACTTTCCACTGAAAGTTGGAAGCTTGATTTTAGGTAAAGAACGAAAACTGTTGGATTTTGAGTTATTTGAACCTTTATTTTCAGTTTCTTCACTTTCGACTAAATCTTGAGCAATTGCTAATACAGAAAAATATAAGTTTTCATATGACTCGACGTATTCATTGTTAGAATCAATATCTGAATCTGAACTCACTAATTCAATTTTAGTTTGAATTTCGTTAAATGTTTTAAAATGATCTTGTGCTGCCTGTAATCTAAAATTTATTTCTCTAACTTGTAGTTTAGAAGGACAGGAATCTTGAAAAGAGTCCAGATATTTTTGAAACTGTGTTAATCTACCTTTCAAATTGCCACGCTTCCGCCTCAGAACAGTCAACTCATCATCATCGGCGAGCTTTTTACTAGGGGAAACTTGCGGAGTTCTTGAAGGAACGCCTAATTTATCTTCAACACCCATTCTAAAGGCCTATGTCAAAGAATAAGATAAGGTACTCACGGTTTTGATGCACTGGTAATTGTAACGGTCACTACGCGATAATGAACTGATTTCTTTCTGAAAGTAATGAAAACGACACGATTTTAGCACAAATGATAACCAGGATAGGAGTAGACAGGATCGAAGACCTGACCGTTAACTGAAGTGCTGGTTGCGGGCTGCCTTTGTATGTCTTGAATTCTTGATGACTTGCAATAACGGACATCAATGGATTCTTCTCCCAGCATAAGCAGCAAATCCGGGTCGTAGGGCCAATGTTTTAGCTACGGGGATCTTCGGGTTTGCCTTCTCCAATGAATATTTGTAATGTTCCCAGTAAAAACGTTTATTTTAAAATTTGAATATAATTACAACAATCGTGTTTCATAGAAAGCAGATGATAAAGTGATGATGTAATGACAGCACCCGCTCTGACATCTCTGACATTCCAGACCGAAACGTCAAAATTGATGAAAGACGTCAAAGCGCTGTTTCTCCTCAGCCGCGTAGAGATGGCGCTTACAGTTGCGTCGACAACCTCTTTGGTGCACATTGCAAACCTTCGAGCCAGCATATTAACGCGAACACACAACGCCCTACGCTCCCTTTCCAGATCCAAATTGTCACTCATGTTTTCAGTGACCCAATGACCCAGGTACTTAAACTTTGATGTTATGTTCAAAGCATTGCCGTTGATTGTCACAGGTGGTATGGGACTATATGTTTTGTTACCCGACTTAAACACCATCAACTCACACTTTTTATCATTATACCTGAGTCCATGGGTCCCAGCAAACGCTTCACAAATTTTTACCAGCTTTCTCAAAGCGCTAATCGTGGGACTCAACAGCACCATATCATCCGCATAACTGAAATTATTGACACTTAAACCTTCAATGTGACATCCAACTTTGGTGCTGTTAAGTTCCACGATCAGACTATTTACATAAAAATTGAAAAGCCTAGGCGAGGTCAGACCCCCTTGTCTCACACCACAATCCAGACGGTAAGGCTCAGAAAACCCCCCCGCCCTGCGGATACGATTAACCTGGTTGTCATACCAATACCCAAACATACTTATAATTTCCTGTGGTAAGTCAGTATCACATCGCAACTTTTTCCACAATACATCGTAGGCCACCAAATCAAACGCCTTAGATAAATCTAAGAAGCAAGCATATACTGGTGTCTCTCTCTTTGTGTAATACTGGATGGTCTGCTTGAGGCATAGTACAGCACTTTCAGTGGAAAGTCCAGGTTTAAACCCGAACTGTGCATCATCCAGCTGCAAATGCTTATTCAGATGCTGATCAAGCAGGCCATCCAATACCTTCGCTATGATTGTAGCGAGAGAAATGGGTCTATAGTTGCCTGGATCCGACACATCACCCGTTTTATTTTTAACAATTGGAATGACAATAGTCTTCATTAAATCATCCGGAAGGTAAGAGTGAGACAAGCACAAACTAAAGAACATAGCCAATATTCTAGGCATATGTACACCCGCATACCTCAGATGCTCAATGCTAAGGTTGTCATGGCCCGGGGATTTTCCCTTTTTCATATTTTTTATTATTAGAGCCACATCCTTGGCACGAAAACGAATGGGCTCACCCGGACCACGCCCCTCAGGATCAAGCATACCAGTCTTAGGTGAGATACCCAAAGGTGACTCTACTTTAAAGTGGTTTTTAAATAAATTAGCTATCTCAGTAGGCTCACTCAAACCATTCACATTTACTGGGACGCTCTGCTTCGGATTTAATCTATTGGTATTTTTCCAAAATTGACAAAAATTTTTGTCTGAGTGGTTGGATGCTATTATGTCCATTTTGATCTTTTGCTCATTTAACTGGCACCACTTTAATCTAGATTTAAATAATTTTCTTTTATCAGTCATATTTTGAAATATAGTACCTGAAGAAGGTCTCCCATTAAGAACCCAATCCTGAAATGCAAGTCGGGCTTCCTTGTGTGATTCAGATACATGCTTGTTCCACCCTATCACCTTTTTTCGGCCCTTAGACAATTTTCTCGTACAACTATCTGCAGCAGCTCTAGATAAAATATTAACAATGTCCTCATACATTTCATTTAAACCTAGTTTATGATTATTATCACTACACATATTGTCACAACAATTAATAAATTGGTGAGGAAAATCGATATTTCTAAGATGAGCATGACAATCACTATGGTATTTTTCGATCTGAATAATATCTCTTTCCCCCCATGTCACTGTATTACTATTATTTAAATAACAATTATTATAAATTAATTTAGACGGAATTAAATTAAGATTACACTCAATTTGCAATGGGAAATGATCGGACCAATATATATCATATAACACATTTATTTTGACAACTGTGCTGAGAGCAGCTTCAGTGAGTATACAGTGATCCAACCAGCTCACGGTCCCATGTACCTCACTAATGAATGTGTAAGTACTTATCGGTAAGCTCTTCATATCCGCGCAGGTCCATGATTGTTCAGCACAGAAACCAACCAGTTCATCACCAAACAACTCTCCCGGGTGTGCATTGAAATCGCCCAAAATAAAAACAGAGTCCACATTGTTACTTTCAACAATGGCGTTGATTTCACCTAACAAGTCCGTAAACTCCATTAAATTGTCTGATGAGTCGTTTGGCATATACACTGATATTATAAGTAGGCAATGATTTGGAAAACTGGCCTTTATTGCAACTAAACGCACACTAGAGCACTGCACAGGAGACACATTTGGGAACATGCTCTTTCTCCACAAGAGAGCCACGCCCCCGTACGGACGACCACGAAGAACTGCATGAGATGTATCAACCGCCGACTTACTCACAGAGCTGAAACTTTCATCAATGCTGTCAAGCATCGTCAAGTCGTGGGGTAGCAGCCATGTTTCCTGGAGGGCAATCACATCAGCTGATTGACACAATCGCCTTATACCCTCTTTCGACCTGGCAGCTGACTTACAATTAAAAGTGATCATCTTTGTTGTTGGTGTACTATCCATTATTGAGGTTTTTTGAGAACTCTATGTATCTACGATAAGATATTCCCTCTGGCCAGAAACTGTCACTTAAGAAAACCTGCAGTTTACTCCTTGGCACAAAAACTTTAAAAGCATTATATTGTTTAGGAGTTCTCGGGTTAATTCGCTGCACATTAACTTCGAGCTGCGTCTTCTTCAATATAAATTCAAGAATATCTTTTTCTGATGTAGCAATGTCAACATTATTAACAAACAAAGGAATATTCAAGTCAGCTGCTCTAAACTTTTCGTTGGAATTTATTTCGGCTTTGCCAGCAATAGCAACAAATCGGTTTTTTAATCTTTTCCTCTGGACTTGTATCCATTCTTCGCTAACTTCTTCCTTCTTCCATTCACCATCCGCATCGACCATCCTTGCAAATGACTTAGTGGCTGGCTTGGGCGACGACAAATGCATAGAAGAAACCGGCTTTGTAGCAGCGTTCGAAGCCGCAGGTCCGGCCTCAACGCGCTGCGCTATCGCTCTATACGCCAGTGCACTAGACGGAGCCGGTTTGGTAGCCGTGTTCAAAATCGCCGCGGTCGCCTCCACGTGCGGGTGCATTGCGCGCTGCTTTAGAGGGAGAGGTTCGGGTATGCTCGGGCTGCGTTGTGCTTGCGACTGGTTAGGTGGGCAAGGCTCGGGTACTCTCGGACTGCGCTGCGCTGGTGACAAGGACGGGGATAGATTCACTGCACTAGGTGACTCACGCTGCGGTGGCGATCGGTTATGCGACGATCTTTTTTCTATTATGTGAGGTAGTCCCAACGGCCCACTGTCGAGATTGAAGCTATGCGCAAAACCACCCCCTCTTTTTAAATTAATGTTTGCGTCAAAAACATTTACAAGCGATGCTTCCCTCAAGTTTTGTAAATCATTTTTAAGTTCTATTAGCTGCTCCGACGTGACATAATTATCCATTATAGATTTGATATCTTTCTGCAATATTAACATGTCCTTTAGTAGTTTTGTTGCATCTAAGTGGTCAAAAGTTATCGGGGGAAGCTTAGACAATTCCCTTGCAACAAAAATGGGATGTGTTTCGGGATCTGTTTCTTTAAACAATGTAATAATATCGAACAAATCTCTTTGTGACTTGCCGACTTTTTTTCTTTTTATATTTCTTTTTGAGCTTGGCACCGATTCAAAGAGTAATTTCTTTGCTCCTTCGATTTCATCCTCCGAAAATGCGGACTTGCAAATCCTCACTAAACTTTCTTCATCCATCACCTCTAGCTTGTTTTGAATGAAAGCTAGAGCCTCGTTAATAACAATATTACAGATATTGCACTTTACTACACTCGATGAGGACGACATTGCGCATGAGTCACTAACACACGAACGCGTATGCTCCGAGCAGCGGTCGAACGCGAACTGATAATGTGTTCATAGATTACCTTAAATTAAGTCATCGGTTTTTATTAATTTTTCTACAAACGAATCCTGGGCTACTATGCAGACAGTTAGGTAACCCAGAAAAGATGGTTGTAGCAGAAAATCCTTTCACCTCACTGGTTCAAAATAACTATACATGCTATTGCGTCTTAGCTTCTTCGCTCGGAAAAAAGCGTTCTATGTACGAGTATTTAAAGATCGTTTTTCTAGGGACAGTTTTTTAGTTAGACTTGTTCTAAACTCGGCTCATTTTCTTGTAATAAGCCCCAATGTCATTTTTCTCTATTCTACCATATACATAGTCATGGGCTGGTGTTCTGAATCAACCGGAGGTGAGTGGCCTACAGTGACGTGATAATATGCGGCCTGCGTGCAAGCCTCTGACCTGGTACGCCACATGTACAGTCACTTGCAATATCATGTGCACTTGCACTCTATCGGTCTTACATATCGTGATAGGAACTACCCGCAAAAACTTAAAAATATTGAATGATCGAATAGTTATCTTAATGTTTCGCGACCTCAAAATAAGTAGTTATACATAATAAATAATAACTATCGAATAGTATCGAAAATTCGAAATTATCACTTATCTATCACATACACACGCGCATATACAATTACCATTTATGATGATTAACTTACACTTCACACACACACACACACACACGTGCAAACACACACATACACACACACAGCCACACACACACAGCCACACACAGACACACCCACCCACACACACACACACCCACCCACCCACACACACACCCACCCACCCACACACACACACACACACACACACACACACACACACACACACCCACACACACACGTACACACACAAAGACACATACACACGCGCGCACACAATTACCACTTATGATGATTAAACTAGACTTTAATTGTCTTTAGTACTCTTACCATTTACTATGTAGTATACTTATATGAATGTTTTTTGAGTTAAGCTTATGTATTTGTTCAATTAGGAAGGAGGTCTCCATAATACAGGCTAACCTAGTTTGGAGACCATTACCGTCTTAAATATGTAACGATTCCTGTTCAATAAAAACATTATTTATTTATTATTATCTCCCTGACCTTATCCCACGCTAAATGGGGTCGGCACAACATGTCTTCTTCTTCCACTCACTCCTATCACTATACAAATGCAAAACACAGGTACAACCTAGCACGGCTGCTAAAGTGTTTTTGCAATTTTTGCTTGTTTATTTTAGTGATAAACTTCTGTTTTTCTTCCCTAGTATGTACTTATGTTGATTAAATAAAGGTTTTCGATTTTAATGAAATCGATTATCTTTAAAAAGTAGTTATTCGAAATTATTGTCTTTTAATGTTAGTTCAAAAGAAAATTGTATTAATTTAATTCGAGGCGACTGTACCTAGTCACCTAAACTCTAGTATGCGAGAATTCCATCGCTATCAGGAACACTATAAAACTAACAAACACGTCAATTTTTAGGAAATGGGTGAAGTGATAAAGCTTGTAACCTGATCGCACATTTGGCCGCGCCGTACGCGCCGCAGTCATTTTTCTATACAAAAAATGCTGATGACGTCTGGAAAATGCGGCTCGCTTCTAACGTTCGTTATTGAATTGACAGTTCGGCGCGGATAGGTCTGCGACCACCCTTATGCGGCTTCTAGTTTCAAAAATTACATTTAAAATGATTTGCTTTTTTTTCACCAATTTGTCGTGATTTATACTTGTATTTAAACTAATATTTAAAACTAGCTGACCCGCGCAACTTCGTCTGCGCATTATTAGGATTCAAGTGCTCCTGCACCTAAAGTTTATTTACACTGTGTTTGAAGTGAATCAGACCAAGGAATCAAATTTTCCATACTAACTTTAACACCCTGTAAAACATCCATATTGGTTGATTTTTTTTAATTAGATAAGTCTATATTCAAGTACTTAAAGCATCTACGTGCCAAATTTTATCACAATCGGTTAAGTCGTCACGGAGCAACAAAACAAACATTCACTGACACAGACTTTATTTTATCTTACGACTTTCAAACTGCCTTGCACCACCCATAGAAGTTGTTTTGAAAAAATAAAAAACTATTTATATTCTCTTTGATAAAAAACGGTCTTTATTTAATAAACTTTAATTAATAATCTTCGATCAATTAATAATTTTAGTGGGATAGGATTATTTTAGGAATAAGATCAGAGAAATAAGTATAAGCTAAAGCACAGGCTAAAGTAAACTTGACAAAACGCAACGATAGCGCGATCTAGAAAACGGTCAAAATTAGCAGCGCCATCTAGTTGTGTTAATAATTTTAATATTAAAAATTGAAATTCGGATGTATTGATGAGTAGATTTATAAATGATGATTACCTACATGCTCATCATTAATTTTAAAATCATTAAGTAGGTAGGTACTTCAAATTTTAATTTCCAAAACGCTAAATGATCTGCATTCTTGACCTCGCAACGCTACTGGTTGTGAAAATGAAAAACATAGATGGCGTTGCTAACCAACGCCAAGGAAAAATATTTTATTTTCTAGCTGGTTGGTACCCGCGACTTCTTCTTCAGTAAAATAACATAAGTAGGTAGGGTACTTGAAAACCTATAAAAATTATCGAAAAGTCTAAGCAAAAATCTCCAATAGCTTTCAAAACTCAAAATGATCGTATCTCGACCTCCGCTATAGTAGAAACGCCACCTAGGAGAAAAAAGTGAAAAGCAGTTTTGACCTCGGGTGTTACAGATGGCGTTCTAACCAAAGCCAAGGAAAAAGTATTTAAATATAAAAAAAAACTGAATTTCGGATGTATTGATGAGTGGAAATATACATGTTACATGTTTATCATTAATTTAAAAATCATTTACCATGCAAAATGAGAAAAAAACAAAAATTTTTATAGCATAGCAAAAAGTGGCGGCCACCCATCATCTTTATGACCTCGCCCAGGGTCGCTGAACTTTTTTCCCCATACAAACTTGCAACGCTTATTTTCACGCCCCCTTATAAATATTTAAAGAAAAAAGTAGTCTATGTCCGTCCCTGGGGTATAATCTTTATCCATGCCAAATTTCAGCTCAATCTGTTCAGCGGTTTGGGCGTGAAAGCGTAACAAACAGACAGACAGACAGACAGACAGACAGACAGACAGAGTTACTTTCAGATTTATAATATTAGTATGGATTAGTATGGATCTAATATGCGTTTGAATAAGAAAAATATCAGTTTTCTATCCTTATTCCACTTTTATACGGTAGCACAACAGCTTCTTCTTCCACTTTACTCAATCAGCCGTCATCTCTGCGCTTACTCTTTTCTTACTCATGTCATCTTTCACACAGTCCATCCACTTGCTATCTCCTAGTATTAATCTCTATCTTCTGTGATCCCAGCGATTCTACTGAATAAATGATTTTTGACTTTGACTTTTGACTTTGACTTTGTCTTTAATCTACCTCTTCTCGCATTTAAACTACATTTATACCAAGCCATCTTAGTTATATGACATTCTTCTGTGTCTAATACATGAAGTTAAATTAAATTATTCACACATAAACTGCCACTTCAGACCTAGGCGGGAATAACATGAAACTCCGAAATAACGTTCAAACAAACTTAGTTAATTAAAAGATAATACTCAACGTCGCAAGTTAGGTCATTAGTGAGGGATGCTTAAGGGTACACTAGCTCTAAAAATTAATATTTTGTTAAGATTACGTTTTTATACTAAAAAGAAAACCGACTTCAATGTTTGACTCGAAACGCGGTGTGACTCAGGGCGTCAAGCTGTCGATTCGATTTCTATTTGTGACATGGCTAGGAGGGAAGGTGTTTAGAGTTTTACGGGGAAACTATCAATCCCTCAGGAATAAAATTTATATGGGACCACCTCTGGAGTATACCCTTTCAAACATGAAAAGAATTTTGGAAATCGGTCAACAAATGGCGGAGCAATCGCGTAACAAGATACAAAAAAAAAAAAAAAAACATACAGACGAATTGAGAACCTCCTCCTTTTTTGAAGTCGGTTGAAAATGAATATTTTGTTAAGAGAAGAAATAACCAACATCAAGGCCTTTTCTAATGACTTTGATGAATTTACAGGTTATTTATTTTCCTTCAGCATCATCATCACGTGCAGTCCGTCTCATCCCAGTTCCTTAGCTTCTCATCGCTGACAAGAACGACTGACTAATCGGCTGAGACGCAATAGTGTGAATTCGATTCTCGCGGCTATTTTCCGGCCTATGTATTCGATTTTTGGCTTTTATTCATTTCTTGAGCTAAATGCGAATATAAATAAGACGGAATGAACAACGGACGTCCATGAATGTGTGGTCGGAACTCGAACTTACCTTCGGTTTGTAAATAAACAAGTTTTTATATTTTTCTAAAGCTCTAATTGGAGAAGCAGGAGAAACTTTTAAAGCGCTTCTTTCATAACGCAAACAAAAATAACAGTTACGAGCGGACCTCTCCAGCTTGAAAGATTCCTATCAATTTGCTTCAGGAATTTGCACTCTATCTCCTACGAATTTAGCTTGATGTTTGAATGCACGAATTCCTGCAAGTTTCAAGTGGGGAAGGGAAATTATATGCTATTTCCGCGACGCGAGATTTACGTTTGTTTGAGAACGACAGTACCTGTAGGTTCCAATGTTTGCCGAATGAAATCGGACTTTATTTTCTTTGTGTTATGTTTGAAATTCGATTTGTGCTTGTGGAGTTGAAGTGAGGACAATAAAACTATTAAAAGACAAGCTTTAGTCGACGTGACGCTGAAAATTGTGCTATTTCTAGACTGCACTGAGAAGTTGGGAAGTTAATATTGAACGTCCAGTTAGGGGATTTCACTTTTTGTTTAATCTGCCATTTCAATTTTTTGTTGCAATTTGATAAGTGGATTATACCTATGTGTGAAATATTTGAGAAGGAAATGTTACGTATGAAATTCATTCAAAAAATTAATATTTTCAAAATGTCGTGCGCGGTTGTAGATAAAATGCTTTTGCCAAAACTCAAATGTAATTTTACTCTATTCTACCGTAGAAATGTGTGTCGGCTGCACTTGTGGTCAGAAAGTAGCACTTATACTTTCACCACACTGCTAAAGAGTTGGTGACATGACAAAAAAGGCTGGTGTGACGTAAATTGTCCCGGACTTGATAAGATGAGGACGGGACACCACCGCTGACGTGTGCTGACAGTGGGGACAATTCCCTGAGGTCTGATGCTAGCCCTCCCTGGATGTAGCCACTCGGAGGGTGACTTGTAAACAAACAATGCATGTGTGGATTTGAGATTTTTAAGGGTGATTTCAAAATTCTACTTTTGTAGTTTCTATTTAATCATTTAGTGTAAGAACTTTGATGTCGCAGGCCCATAGCCGCTTATAAGATAATGTTTTCCTTCACCAATTGACTCGCAGTTTTATGCGAATCATTCATATTAAGCTCGTGCCCACATCATACAGAAGTTATCATGCCATACGTGACTTTCAAGCCCTTCGGCTGCCCGCGGTTTTGCTCGCTAAGTACCCGCAAAAAATACATCCTATGTTCAACCTGAATCGACGTTTTTTTGGAGATCACTTCTACATACAAACAAACCATTTATAATACTAGTGTAGACAGATAGATGGCGTCTAAAGCCCTTACTAAACAAAAGCGAATGAAGATAAACAGTGACGTTAATAAGGGCTTGTTCAGACGTAAAGCTGCGCATTGTGTCTCGAGTGCGCGTAATTATCTGATCTGCACTACTTAACTTCTTTGCTGCTTATTCCAAAAACGTTAAACCTTAGTTGAACCCCATGTTGACACATGTCAAAACAAAACTGTTACCACAAAAAAGCGTTCTATTATTATTATATTTAAAGATCGTTTTTCTAGGGACAGTTTTTTAGTTAGTCTTAGTCTAAACTCGGTTCATTTTCTTGTAATAATACGGGTTCTGTCTGTTTGAATGGTTTTATTTTCATCAAGATGAACTGTGTAAGTAAAAAACTTCGAAAATAATTTAATTTTATCTAGTGCCTGTGTCAAACACCCCTCCTCCCTTTTACACATACATACAAACACACACCCCTCTAACGCACTACCTAAATTTCGTTTTGTTTTAAAGTAGGTAATCAATAATTTACATAGCGTTAGTTTTGGGTTCAGAGAATGACATATTACTCGTAATATGCTGTTTTTACTCTTGTCCCTGAAAAAGCCACCGTTTCTATGGAATCTCTTGATCAGGTAGTAAGTTGAGTGAGAGTGAGAGTTGAGAGAGACAAGTCAAAATGGCGCCGCGTGAACGAAGTCGCAGTTAGTACATCTTTAAGTACCGTATGCGTCCCCAATAGTCCCCTTGCGACATAAAGGCTACCTGGCAGGTGTGAGCACTTTGAAAAACCATTTAATGGCGCACCTTTTGCCCGTTTATTGAATTTCGAAGGGAATATCTGAAAGGTTTCAGGAGTGTTAAGGTATCTGCCCACTATAGCGCTTCGTGCCATGCTTGACTACCATGACCGTAATGTTCTTCACGGTATTGGTCGCGAAGGAACAGGAGTAGAATCACCTAGTTTTAAGACGTTTCAAAGTGATCCCAGCGGTCCTACTGAATAAATGCTTTTTGACTTTGACTTTGTAATGCATCGACCGACATCGATTGTTCCCAAGCAGTAGCGGTATCCTAGCGCACAAAAGCTATGTACATAACAGTACGCACAACGGATCTATACAGCCGTGAAGCCGTTGTTAAGCATACTGTAATTAAGACTTAGTTTCATAGGCGCGCACACCACTTTTAGATCAAGTAAGTAAATGTTGTTTTTTTTATTATTTCTCTCTTTCTATATTTCTTCTTCAATAGGAGATTGAGGTTCCAGCCATGGGACATTACGGAGGTTACAGACAGTACAGTGTAATGAGCTACTACTACCTTTAGTGTGGAAGTGTGTTTGGAGACTGAGGATATGTTTGTGCTCACTCCCGTGAGATGAGATTTAGGATTTATATTCGTCTCATTTTTAGATGAATAAAGTTACATATTGATTATTGGAATCTAACTTTTTAAATAAAATGTGAAAATTTGTGTTTTTTCTGTGTTTTAGTCAAGCCTTGACATTGTAGAATGAAAATCGTGAAATATAATTCAGGCTATTTCAAATGTTGGTACCAATAGAAGCCTTGAGCGGACGCTAGTGTTTTTCGTTAAATAAATATGTACTTTTAACATAACCATAAACCAGTTTTTTTGAACGTTTAGGTTAGCTGAATACTTAATTTTAAAGTTAGTACTTCTATCACTCAACATATGAACCTAGTTTTAAGACGTTTCAAAGTGATCCCAGCGGTCCTACTGAATAAATGCTTTTTGACTTTGACTTTGACTTTCGAGCCGTTAAAATTTTAAAACGACTGGATAGTTGCGTCGCCATCTGTGTAACTAAGTTTGCAACTTTGATGCTTTGCTACGGTGCTACGGCGTAGACTTCGTAGACTTGTCCAGTCTCGTAGCTTTTCGTAGTGTTGCTATTTTATAGTTTTGTCCGGTTCATTTCAAAGGTCTTTGCTTATTCTTCGTCGTATCTATTCTTACTTAAATCTGCATATACTTTTAACCATCGCTTTGGTTACTTCACCCCAATCTAAGGTACAAAACATTGTTTTCGTTCTTTGTTCATAACTAAAGCGTGTCAAAATGTTTGCTTGTATGAAATACGTAACTTAAGAGACTCCACGACCTTATGAACTTTGCTATTTGGAAGTTAAACTCAGATAAACCTCATATTTTGGTATAGTAGTTTATTTAAATGAATCTGTAGATACGAGAGTATTAAGTTTTATCGTGGGTATCGCTGTGTTGCGAGCTCGTGGATGCTGTACTGAGCTGAAGAGCTAATTAGCCTGCTCACTCCAACTCAGGGTTGTCACTGGATTGCTGCTAGAGGGCGTAATGCGATTCAAATCCGAATCTGTTAGACTCTGATCAATTATATTTAATTTAGTAATATTATTTAGTGCACCGTAGAGATAAGGTGATCATGGTAAGATAAAGGCTATTGTGCCAAAAACAGGTATATAGCGGTACAAAAGATTCACTTAGGTGTATTTGCAGTTTTCATGATAGGTCTGTACCCTGGTTAAACCTCTGTTACATTAGGACTGAAAAGCCTGTACGGTAGGGTCACAGCGGTGAGCAGGCAGAACATGCAAACATTATTTTGTCCTGTCCCGAGAATTTTAAGTCACTAGTCCACTTAACCCAGCATTCAGCATTATTCTGTCTGGCAACCCTAAATCACGTACCACAGACAGCATTTTGCATAATTCAGGCAGCAGTTTTAATTGCACTTCTGCATTTCACGGCAGTTACCGTTGCAGTTCTGTTGCTTTGTCTGCAAACTATGTATATATTGCTCCTGTATACAGTTTTGTCTGTATGGTAGTACATGGATTGAATCCGATAAACTATGCTAGGATAGCTGTTTCAATTATCCTAAAAATCTTTCTATTGTTGTTCACTAGTTCTATCTAACAAGTCAGCTGAAATTATATTACTTAGGTACTTCAAACAGGTTCTTTTCGTGACTCGACACATGCTTTCATTTTTTTTTATGTTCTACCACATGCACATAATTATCAGGATGTTTCTCTTCATCGTTTGAAAGTACTGGGTACCAATAGTGTTCATGTATTTTTGGACAGAATAACTTACTGGATTCAAACCTACGATTAAATGTATTGGAACGTTGGGAAATAAAATAAGGTACGCGATAAATCCCGTTTCAATAATACGTAATTATATTAGGACAGTTTCCACCAGACCAGTTCCTAGACCAGTTCTAAAAAAAAAAAACAATTATAGTGTTCATAGTTTTAATGAAAAGATAGTAAAATCTCGATCATGTAAATCCAATTTAGTTTGAAAAGCATCTCCAATAGTTACTAGTAATCAAATAGTTACTAGTAATCAAATAGTTGTCAACTCTACCTCGCTGAGCAATTTCAATGCGGTACCTGCTTACCTCGCTGAGCTATCGATGCGGTTAGCAAATAGAATCTACAGCTCAGTGTTATCTGTAGCCAATAACAGTTAATAGAAATAGAATATTACTATCTGCTGGCCACGGCTTTGGTCGCTGGTTGCTTTTAAAGGTCTGTAATATTTTGTGATGTTTTAAGATCCACCAAATCAGAGAGTATGTTTGACTCACTTCGAAGATAGTGAAATAATTATGCCGCATTTTCAAAAGATCTTGAATGTTTTGATTTGAGAAAATGTCAACCGTACCAACCTTACATTGTCTTCTTGTTTTTTTCTTTAAAATACATTGAAATGCATTTTTTTTCGATTGTAGCACATATATTTCGGGTATCTTTATCCATTTTACCTTCAAAGGATCTGAAATAAACAAAAATATCTGTCAAAATGTCTACTGCGCCTCATGAATACAATTGTGATCATATTTTTTTGTTGTTTTCATTTGACTACTGCCTTTTCAACTAGAACGATCTAAACAGAACCCTTTGCAATGTCGCGGCGGGTTACACAATAGCGCACAAAGGTGGCACCGCGATAAATGGCGAGACGGGCGCTGATTGAGTGGCCTCGGACAATGTCGTTCCGACCACAATCTCAGCCATTTTGTTTGTATGTAGCTTATTTTCACAGAAAATAAGATAACGGATATAATTCTGTGTGGACATAGCAATAAAGCTTGTAAGTAAATGAGTTAGTGGCCATATCTGATGACGGAGTTTTTAGGCTGCCTTGAAGTCTCCGTCATGGCTTAACGATTAATTTACCGTGCCCGAAGCACGGAAGCGCTCAGCTGATAATGTCTAAACATTGCTTGTAAATGCAGCTTGTAATAAATGGCGACACACAACAAATTAAATCGCGCAATCATCGTGTTATCAAAGTCAAAGTCAAAGTCAAAAAGCATTTATTCAGTAGGACCGCTGGGATCACTTTGAAACGTCTTAAAACTAGGTGATTCTACTCCTGTTCTGTTTGCATTATGAAAGTTGTCTCTCTTATAATGCAAAACTAATATTAACACCATATTAATAGTATAATTCCCCGGCAGTAGCTTACAAACGAATCAACTTGGAAATAAAGTCTTTGAAATGGATTGATTTATCCAGGCTCTGCAAATATTGATATAATTTGTCTGAGCTCCGGCGATTCATTGAACAGAAATTGATATTCTGGGATTAGAACGATAACTGCGAGAACGAGTTATATCATACTGCTTTAATAAAACTCATATTGACAATTGAAGTAGAATGTAAGCAACGAAATGTAATATGTATATCAGTTGATAATGTAGTAGGTACAAGTATTCATTAGCTGCTTTGCATTATCGATCTATTTGAATCCAAGTTTAACGAAATGGATTTACTAGACGTGAAACAACTTTAACTTTTATATTCTGAGCAGTAGATTGAATCAAAAGGAAAATTATTATTACGCTTAAAATACAGTGTAAACTAAGTTTTTGTTTATGTATTCCTCAAAATGTATATACGTTGTTCTTAATTACTTTTTTAGATTTCTTTTTTCGGTTTAGGTACAAATAAGCATGATTAATGTGTATTCTAGTTGAATTAATCTTTATTAAAATAAACATTAATAACCTCGCGGAAGCGAGGTGTGGAAGGTGACGGGGGAGGCCTTTGCCCAGCAGTGGGAGTATAGGCTAACTAAAAAATAATAATAATAAACATTCATTGTTTTTGTTTCAGATATAGAAACTCGATCAGCCGGTAAGTGAAAATACAACCTTACACAACATCTAATTTCAACCTTATTTTCTTTTTCTCTGTAGAAAAACATCTACAACTAACGTAGAAAAACCTTTCTTCGATAGTATAAAATTATCAACGAATTTCGTAGAAAAAGAAACAAAATTCGGATTTACTAAAAAGCAGTAATGGTCTCTCTGATAAAAATATTGTCAAAAACGCAGCACCGCAATTACGGAAATCCAACTCCTAAATCATTGCGACCTCGCCCGAACCAAGGGACAGTTTGATCCCATGAATAATACAGGTTGAAATGCTGGATAAGAAACTTGGGACTCTCTCTTAAAGAATTGGTGAAACGCGTAGTCTTATCTTGATAGCAAAAGACCTTAAAGTAAGCAAGAGTCTTATCTTGATGGCATGATTTTCTAAAAAATAGTTATCCAGTCAAAAGCTTCCTAAAACTAGTTAACAGGAATACCATTTGTAAAACAAAAAAAAACTTAGGTATAAAAGTTTTCGTATTATGAATACCTATAGGGTTACTTTAGCAAGAAAACGGTAGCAGTTTTTGTGGTACCTAACTTACAAGTCTAACTTCTTATGAATAAAGAGTAAAATCGTTTAAAACTGAACACTCCCCAGCGTCAGTAACTCCAAGTTGTTGAAATGGCATTTCTCAGGGGGCCCATACGGCATTGGTACGCGATGTGGTTGGACTGTCTAATGCTTTACCGATACTAAGGCAGCCCCGCAGTGGCGAACAGCACGCTGATTCATTTTATTCAACTGCGTCCGATTCGAATCAAAGATCTACGATAAGTTTAGTTTTTTCAATTTGAATGGCTTTTTTTGCGATTTAAACAATAGAAAACCGAATCTAGTAATTTATATTCCCATGACAATTACTATTAAACTAGTTTACTATTTTCTTCAAGATAGACAAACCATGTACTGGCTAAACACCCAAAAAAAAAAAAAATAAGCCATGTCTTTCTAGTCGAAAGCGGCCAGGAGGACTATTATCGAACTATATTTTATCTCAGATCTTCATTTTCCTAAATATTGCCATGGTATCAGCTGCCACCACGCCTAATATCAGCGTCCCTTTCGATACTGGTCCGTTCTTCGATAACATTGATTCTGTTTTATGGGTCTGACTGCGCGGAATACTGCATGCTTTATGATAACAAAAATGATAGATGGGCTTTTTGATTCAGCTTAGGCGAGATTCATTGGGGAGTAGGTACAATGTGTTCAAAACTTGTTAAAAAGTTGCTGGATTGTCTTTTCTACATTATTTATACTTTAATGTAGGACGTAATAATTACAAGCGAGGTTAAGGTTTTTTAAGTTATAAGGAAAACGTATCAATCCCTCAGGAATAAAATGTACCTCGTCTGTTAAAAATTAATAAACTCAAGTCGAATTAAATTCTTTGCTATAGCCATTGCAGTTTGTATGCAAATTAAAGTATTTTTGGTATGAGTTCAAGTACCTCGCAATCTTGCAGAATTATCTAGTTTTCCACTTCATATGCATATCTGTGAAATAACAGTTTGGCATAGATTGTGAGTCCCTCACCTTGAGATCCATGCCCTTTGTTCTAGTATATTTGTACTGTATTCTTACGGCAATGCGGGGTTGCTACTTGGCAACAGAGTTGGATATATAGGCAGAAATATTGAGTTGAGCCAAAAGCATCATTTTGTAATTTCACTCTGTTCTTCCGTGGATGTAGAGTGGTTGCGGTAAGGAGTAGATTATTAGAATCTGACGTGATGTGATGGCCACTTTGTCTAATGTGGGGAGGTTATGTTCGCCTCTCGGGAGCCGCTGATTTTTTCAAGAACCTCTCCAATTTATTGCCGAGCCCCCGCGGAAAACTTATCTCATGGTTAACGTATCTGGGTCACCGGAGCCCAGGTTTTTTAGTTGAGTAAGTTGTTTGAAGTTCTGCGTAGAGGCGACGAAGAGAGATCGCTGTTGCAAGTTGTCGATAACAGAAGGGGAAAGATAATCCGCCATCTTATACGAAATGACAGTTTCATTAAGAACATTATAGAAGGGAAAGTGGAAGGAAGAAGAGGAAGAGGAAGACCGAGGATAAGTTACATGAGCCAAGTGAAGGAGAAGGTAGCTGTCATGTCGTATAAAGAGGTCAAGGAAGCAGCCCCTGGAAGAGATACATGGAGAGGGATTCATCAGTTGTGCCGACAAGGAGTAAATCCTTAAATAAAAAGAAGATGTTGTTTTATAATTACGTTTTAATAAACAAAAAAGATAGAGAAGGGACTTCAATGTTCGACTCGGGCAAGTTTTTGAGTTATGCGGGAAAAGTATACACCCTTCAGGAATATACAGGGTGTAAAAAGACGTCTACCGAAGCCGAAAGGGGTAGGTACAGCATCCCAAAACACAACCAAATCTAAAAGGATTTTCCTAAAAATCATTATATCCGGAGAAAACAGCGTTTGAAGATCACTGTTTGCGTATGTACATGTACTGAGCGCGTTTTTATAAGTAGATTGCTGGATTTTGAGTTTTAATTGTTTTTTTCTTTTATAAATGAAATGATTAGGTAGGTATGGTCTTATTATGTTGTACTAGTAGCAAAAAAGTAGAAAATAAAATAAAATGACGTAGCTAAGTCAAAAATTTTTTTGTTTTTTTTTTTTATAAATATGTTCAGAATCATGGTCTGATTGCAATCCCTCAGTTTTCGGTAGTAGTCTTTTTACACCCTGTATATGAGACCTCGAGAGTTGTCGCGCATGAATTTTGAATCTGATTTTTATCTGATGCTTAAAATTGAAATCAGTCCGAGAGCTAAAAAACATTTTACTAGTTCAATACATTTCACTAGCTAGTCCAACATTTTTAAAATAAGCTCCGTAATGTTATTTCGCTCCATAAGCTTGTTAATATTTCAAAGACTTTTTCGAGATGCGTTGCTTCCCTTTGACGTACGAGCGGCCGGCCAAGCGTGATCAGTGCAATTTGCTATTCATACACGTCTCGCGTTTGCTTTAACAGTGAATAACTTGAGCAACTGACCATACAGTAGTACAAAAACATTGTACACCTTGTCTTGGCAAACATTGTGCTTTATATGTAAACTGGATTTGTCCGTGTATGCAACCGATAAAAAGTTCTTTGAGATTTGAAGACAGTACATCATGTTAAAGTATTGGTCAATGCATCGTGTTAGTGAATAAAATAAAAATTTTTGAAAAAAAAATTGAACCGCCTTCACAGAACACAAAAAGACGAACCTTCTACACACTAAAAAGAGAGAAATAAGAATATAATTTGAAGTCGGTGCCAACTATTCATTTACATCTAAGAAATTCAAAAGAACTTGGGTGCAAAATTGTATCCTGGTACGCTATCGCTCGATTTCTTATTTTTATAGGTACCTAATCGTATTCACTTGGCACCGACTTCAAATTATATTCTTATTTCTCTCTTTTTAGTGTGTAGAAGGTTCGTCTTTTTGTGTTCTGTGAAGGCGGTTCAATTTTTTTTTCAAAAATTTTTATTTTACACTTTTTAGTGTAAGTAAATAAATACTGTGTAAATAAAAGTGTAAGTGTAAATAATATAGTAAGCTACATTAAGACCCTGCTTATCGTAGCTTAAGTAGGAAAGGATAAGAGAAGTCATGGGCAGGCCTACTAAAGGACACACCGGAGTTCAGCAAGGGGGAAAACTATCAATCCCTCAGGAAAAAAAATATTTTGGACCACCTCGGGTGTAATATACCTTTTCAAACTATTTAATGTTTGACTCAGATTGTGAGTCAGGTGTTGTGTAGTGAGAATGAGGTTTTTTGAATGTTACGGGAAAACTGTCAATCCCTCAGGAAAAAAAAATATATGGCGCCACCTCGAGAGGATACCTCTTTCTAACAAAAAAAAATTTTGGAAATCGGCCCACAATTTTCTTAAAGATCAGTGATTTTTTTAGTTTTACGGGAAAACTATCAATCCCTCAGGAATAAAATTTATATGGGACCACCTCGAGAGTATACCCTTTCAAACAAAAAAAAAATTTTGGAAATCGGTCCACAATTGACGGAAATATCGCTGTACATACATTAAAAAAAAAAAAAAAAAAAAAAAAAAACATACATACAGCCGAACATAGAACCTCCTTCTTTTTTTGAAGTCGGTTAAAAAAGAAGAAAGAAAGATTTTTCATTCATTCATTCAAAAAACATTACATCAATATTTTTTAATTTATTTGTTGATGAATTCCTGAATTAAGTTAGTTTAAAATAAAAGACCCTAAAGACCTAATCCTAAACTAAAACCTATCTATAATAGGTTTACACAAAATCCGATCAATAAACACACTTTCAAATAAAATTATTAGATACATTATTTGGAAATACATTATTTTAAAGAACCTTTCATCAGGTTAAAAGCCGGACAGTGAAATAGAAATACTTACCTTTATTTACTTTGCTTCCCGGTTTCCATTTGACCTCAGGTCTTAGCACTCCTGGGAGTACTAAACTAAATAAAATTATTTGCAGTGAAATACAAGAGAGTAGTAACAGTTGCAAAGTTCTTTTAACAGAAAATGATAGTCATAACGCGTTAGGATAGTTGGCGACGATTGGCTTAGAACCTGTCACTTATGGAATACTAACTTCTGCAATATAGGCATGTGCCAAATATGTATTTGGACGATAGACGACTTAGACTCTTAGAAACCATGTTTGTTTGGTTCTTCATGGTATTGGTTGCGAAAGAACAGGAGTCACCTAGTTTTAAAACTATTCTAAGTGGTCCCAGCGGTCCACTGAACCAATTTATTTTGACCTTTTTTGAGTTTTGATCTTAATAGGATCTTGTCTGATTTGCGCTGAAATAATGTCTACCGTGCTTTAGGGAGACAAACGTGTTTTCGTTTCGCTTCGAGGTGATTTTCAAGTGTAGCTGTCACGCTAAAAACTCTTTATCCACAGACCGTCAAAGGCGTAACCGATAAAGACGATATGACTTATATCTCGAGTCATACTGTACCTGAGCTCTTGAACTTTCCACTTGAACTGCGTGATAATAATATTTCCACAGCGCAAGGTAATCTACTTAGAAGCCAATCTGTCGCCACTGGACTGAATCTTTGTCTTGGAAACTGGCGCCGTTATATTGCAAATTGCTATCGAGGTTTTCAATCGTACTTGAGATCACAGGTGGTCTAGTGGAAGAGGCGGGTGTCTACGGCAAGATAAGACACTCTTTTAGGCGTGCTTTAATTCCTTGCCATATTGAACTTCTTAAACTTTCGTGATTTGGTGACATACAGAGCAGACAGATGGCAAGAGAAATTGGAAAAAGGCACCAAAACAGAACATCTGTTTTGCAACTTCAGTGGCACTTCCAATTTCTCAGCTATTGCCTTAGATGGTGTAACCCTACCAGTCTGCTCCGATTTTAAGTACCTTGGTTTGCTTCTCCAAAACTTATTTCTGAAAAGGTGAGGAGTGCTAGGCTATCTTGGTATGGACACGTTATGAGAAAACCATGTTACCCAAAGAGTTATGAAGATGAGTGTGGCTGGGTATGCAAGAAGAGGAAGGCCGAAGAAGAAGTGGTTGGATTGTGTGAGAGAGGATATGAATGTAAAAGGAGTGGATGCACAATTGACGAGTGATAGGAGTGAGTGGAAGAAGAAGACATGTTGTGCCGACCCCACTTAGCGTGGGATAAGGTCAGGGAGATGATGATGAACGGGTATTTATCACGTCATAGAACATAGAACAAAAGTTGTTGTTTATGATGATAGTAATACAGTTACCGTCCTTTTACAAATGACCCTGTATAGGTACGTGATAAATATCCGTTATAAAATAAAATAATAATCTTGCCATATTTATCATCCATATCCATGTATGGATGTTTGTAAATCTTACGCAAAAACTACTGAATACATTTAAATAGAATTCTGTGGTTAAATGTATGTCTGTGTGTGTTTCCAAATATCTTTTATCTATCTACTGAATGCTTTTAGATGAGATTTGGCACGGAGAAAGAATATCGTCTAGAATATAACATAGGCCTTTTACTCGGAAAAGTAAAGCGCAGTGATAAAATAGAATGTAAAATGGCGGCGTATCATCATTTAAAAGCAAGCTCACCGAGCACTTATAATTTAATCATATGCATTGGAGCCTGCGTGGGCCGTGAAGTCTGGAATAGACTTGTCGATGGAGTTAAAGCCTTTGTCTTCGAAAGGCTTTCAGGTTTTATTGAAGATATCTGGAATGAGCCCGGTTCAGTGACGGACAAGACATTGTCCAAATTAATTTAACTATCCTACATCTACTTTTGCTAAAATCCTACTACCTTCAATAAATCGCAAGTCTCGTAACATTAAGTGCCTAAGCCACTATTACGATAAGCCGATGCTTCTAGAACAATGGCTGGTCTCAGTTTAAAGCTTAGGTCTACATCCAGCTAGGCTTGGTGTGCATTGTACGCTGAATTTTGTAGCACATGTAAACAACTGAAACGTGTTTTGTCGGTAGTATAACGTGCACTTCGCATGATTTTGCTTATATTACCATGGTTAATAGTTATAACCATAGTTGAACTAGAGTAAATAGTAGTACGTATTGTATTAGTTACTTCATTTTAGTGGCCTACACTGGCGATGGAGTTTTTAGGCCGTCTTAAAGCCAAAATAACTCATATTGTCTATAATAAATAATATATTAATATTGCCAAGAAAACAGTTCTTATCTTAGACATTATCTCAGATCTCTTATGAAAATGTCTACCGCGCCTTGGGGAGAGCAGTGTAGTAAATATTTATTCAGATATTCTCTTGAGGACTTGTTTGTCATTTGCCAAACATATAAAAAAATCATATGACATGTTTTCTATACAATAGTGTGTGAAGCCGTAAAATTAATCCCGCAAAAAAAGTTACATTTGAATATTGAAAATTGAGCCTTGAATAAAATGTAAAGCTACCTCGGTGCTGTAAATAAACCAGACGAGTAAAGCTTATTAAAATAAATCGATTTGTATAGCGTTATTCAGAATTTTAGGAGTCTTATTCAATTCTAGATTGAATTCCCTGAGTTCTTACAAGCGAAGCCCTTATTTCTAATCATGTTTTCAGGAATAAATGTTATTTTCGCATGCCTAGATATTCAGGCGTATTATGTACAGTCGTCACTAGAATTTTGGATCTATTTATCGCGTATGCTCGGACGATAAGCGAACGTTCGCGCCGTTTCGTTATGAATTTTGTAGAACGATTCCAAAATAATTGTGTATAAATCCCCTGATCGTCATCCACCGCCTGACTTCACCCACAGCTGGGTATAGTATAGGCCACCCTAAGCTTGAGCCATCCACGGTCGTGCGCTAATCTACTTCTTTATTATCAATTTTAATAAGTATTCTGTATCAATTGTGGCTGACGATACCTGTGAGACAACATGATAAGATACATTATGTAATATCTTACAAAGGGAGAACATCTCTGTAATTGCGTGTGCCTTGATAAAGGTATACATGTTAGGTATAGTAACTCGTAATGAACTTTGAGCAACGTATTGAGGTGATGATTAGTAGTATATTTTATATCTTTGGTTATGCTTATGGCTTATTTGCCATCAAAAGATTAATTAGATGATCGTGAATGTCAAATGTCTAACCGCAGACACAGTAAGCGAAAGTAATAATTATGCCGTAGATTCACTCGCGTAGTACCAACTTTAAATAGCTCTTTGGCTATTTGCGACTCAGTCTACACGTACTGCAAGTCTCCTCCAAATCGGTTCAGTAGTCAAGGCGTAAATGAACAAATAAAATCTATAAAACTGTTTTTAGGTTCTTAGAAAAACTTTGATTTCGCTAATTTGAATTTCATTTTGTTTCCAGAATACCTTGAACCTCCGAAGTCCCGAAGCCCCTGAAATTCCTTCCCGAAACCTTTTGTATTATAAAATATTTCACAACTCCTGTTTTCTTTGAGCGAGGTATTTCAAGAAATTATTTCACAAACTGTGATACGTTCAGAGGTATTTCAACGCGTTTTACAGAAAGATTGAGCTAGCTTGGGCCTACATTCCGTGGGCAATTATTATTTAGGATAGTCGAGTGAAGACACTATTGAAGTTCAGTGTTTTACACTGTTTTGTCAATAACACCCATTATAGAGAGCCATGATCCTACAATAGCATAAATATGTATCACTGAGTGTAGGATACTTACCGTGTGTTTCATAAAAATTAAGAGTGGACCTAAGGTCTTAACTACAGTACAAAATCAAGACTTTAACTCGACTCTAATTTTTATAAAACACACCATTAGTCTCCACGTAACTTCTGTATACTGTATCGAATTTATCTTGGTATCACGCTAGCAAGTAACAGGCGCTATTTCACTGATATAATCTAATCAAAACAAACATGCACACACTACCGATAAACTTTAGCATTTATATTATTAGTGTGACTTAACCAGTATTTGTAATCACATACAATAAGTAGAAATAGAACAGTTGGAAGGTTTCCTACGTTTGAACATGTATAACACGACATAGTGCATTAATACGCTCAGACGTAATACTATTTACATATGAATATGTTGTTAATATGTTGTGCACCTTATTATGACCAGACAATTTCCTATTATACAATATATACAATTTCTATGCTAAGCTATTTATGTAAACAGACTCGAAGACCAACCTCATGTGACTATATAAAATCTGAACTTGGACTGTAATGTTATTTTATTAAATGATTTTTAACACAGCTAGTTTTTCATTACTATGCTACGCAGCCTACGCTGTAGGCAGTCTACGGCGTAGATGTAGATCTTTAAATATCTAACAGAACCGCTTCGGACCCACCATACCCTTGTGGGCCTATGATGAGCACCGTGACTGAATTCTCTCGTCTCGTTTTCTCGTTAAAAATCGTCATAACTGTGTCTGTTGTCATGCGCAGCCCGTTATTTCATATCGTTATGTCAAATTGTGAGATAGTGTGACATATTCTCTATCATGGCGCTCATATTAGCGCAAAATTATAAAAATGCCGGCATGACAAATGTTCTTATCTCACAATTACAATTTCTCGTTGCTCATCATAGCCCCACTGGCCATACCCCTGGGAGTAGGGTGGGACGAAAACATACCACAATAGAGATGTGACCTAAGGGCTTCCACGTATTTATGAAAATATTTATTATATTAGGTACATAACATAACATAACTCAGAACTAGGGCATGTAAACCGATTAACCGAAAAACCGGTTAACCGACTGATTTTTAGTCGGTTTTTAACCGGTTTTTTCCCTTTAAAATAACCGGTTTTCGGTACTCTTCTACTACTTCTACTTCGGACTACGCTTTGTAGACTTTATTTAAAACGATCTTAATAATCTACCTAATTATATTACAACATAATGCATTACAATTGCAAAAATACAAACAAAAACTTCTCAGAAAACCATCTTTGGACCGCATAAAACGTCGTTGATGAGCGCACTTTGGCATTGAGTTGACAAGCCAGAAACATTACCGAATGTTTATAACTTTACTTGAGCAAGAGAGAGTTTTAATATAAGACTGAATTATTTTTATACATACATACCTACATTCATAAAGTCACGCCTCTTTCCCGAAGGGGTAGACAGAGACCACGGATCTCCACTTGCTACGATCCTGACACGCAACTTTTGCCTCATTCACTCTCATAACATTCTTTATACATGCTCGCCGGTTTAGGGTACTTTTGACTAGGCCCTTCTCCAAAATGTCGCCAATTTGATCCAAGAAGGTTCGCCTAGGCCTTCCCCTTCTATCTGTCCCATACACACTAAATAAATAAATAAATTATGCTGGACATACACTTGCTTTGTCAAACGACTGTCATCCATCCTCTCTACATGCCCAAACCATCTTAACATACCTTTCTCGATCCTCAACACTACATCTTCTTTCACTCCACACTGTTCCCTTATCACACTATTTCTCACTCTATCATTCAACGTTACCCCACACATACTACGCAACGCTCTCATTTCAACAGCATTCACTCTACTCTGATGTTTTTTCTGTCACACACACCCAACTTTTACTACCATACATCAATGTCGGCACTAACACTCCTCTATGAACTGCCAGTCGTGCCTTGTTGGACACTTTCCGGCTGCTCATAAAATCGTGAAGTGCCCCATTCACTGGTTTCCAGCATTCACTCTTCTTTCGATATCCTCATCGTGCTTTCCTTCTCTTGTTAACAATGTCCCCAAATACACAAATTCTTTCACTTGATCCACTCTTCCATCACCAATCAGAATATTACATGCTGTCATACATTCATATTTTTCAAAAACCATCACTTTTGTCTTGCTCACATTTACTTTCATTCCCTTTTGCTCAAAAGCTTCATGCATAACTGTTACCATCTCCTGCAACTCATTCTCCGACGACGTAAGTATCACCTGGTCATCGGCATAGAGAAGACATTTGACGAGTAACTCATTAATTCTCAAACCATTTGCACTATCTTTCAAATCTTTCAATGGTTGTTTCATCTATTCATGGACAGTTGGTTTCGTATTCATAGGAATAGATGAAACAACCATGGTGACGCTACACATCCCTGCCTTACGCCCTTTTGGATGTTAAACCACTCAGTGTATGACCCATGTATCCTCACGCAAGCATTAGAATCCTCATAGAGAGATTTCAGAGCTCGAACGAGGTTACTGATTACTCCATACATCGACAGTACCGACCAAAGTTCATTCCTCATCACTTTATCATAGGCTTTTTCCAAATCCACGAATGTGAAAAAAACTTTTTGACCTTTATTTTAATGTTTTAAGATAGATACTTATTTTGATACCGAAAAACCGGTTTAACCGGTTTTCGAAAACATAAAAACCGAAAAACCGGGTTTTAAAAATAACCCGGTTTTTACACGCCCTACTCAGAACTCGATTGCTGTCCTACTCGGAGCGTAATGTATCTATTCTATACATAAATAGTATTGTCAAATCATCATCATTGGCAGCTCAAATGATAGCCCGCTGCTGGACATTACCCATTAAATCAAATGTCACTCCAATATTGTAGAAAGCCATTATAACATCGTAGTAAGTATACCTACCATATAGTAACTAGGTAAAGTACTTTTAAAGGCTGGCTTGGACACAGGATCTGGGTCAGGTATAGGCATATAAATTGCTGATAACACGGTTTCTACTGGATCGCTCAAAGTTATGGCTGGCTTTGAGTTTTCTTTACGGCTTATAAGCCTGTACTTGGCTTACTTATTTTATGCTGAGTTTATCAAACGCTTACCAATTTCCCATAATATTCATGAATGTCCCAGGTGAAGGTGAAAAACAGTAGATTTAAAAAATTGTATTTGGTCCCTATTCTTCTATCATCAAACAAATCTTTCAATGGATTTAATTTTACTTTTTTCCTCTCCAATACATTAACGAATGGAATAAAACTAAAGCTTTTCTAGAATAATATAGTGGTTAATCAATTAAAAATTTATTCATAGACCGATGTGATTACATTTTCGATACTTTAATAAAGCATAATCTTATATTGGTATGAATATACTCGTACTTATCTCTGTATCATGAATTCATAACCTTTCGAATTATTAAAATCTATTATTCTAGGAAGAATCGATATTTTTATAACTGTCACGCGCTGACGCGCATATTCAGATATTAATAACAATTACTTATATCAATCAGATTATCATAAAGTCTAAACAAGCATTTTGATAAAACATAACAGGAACACGACTTTATCGCACATTAGTCATTCTCTCAGATTGTCACTCGAGATTATTTAATATTAGAGAGGTAGTTTTGCTCATCTAAATATCTACATGTGTTTCATGCTGGGCAAGGTCCTCCCGTCGAATTTTCCAGGTTTTTCGGTCTTACGCTGAATGTGTCTAGCTCTTCATGCATAAACAGTATATTTTAATCCTAAAAAAATTGGTAAGGATATAAAATAACATATTCACCACAGACTTTTAGATTCGTTTGCCAATTCATTACTATCGCAATGTTACTTCTTACCGCGTCTATCGGGTAAGAGAGTAGCATTGCGATTGAGCCCTTTGTCCCGCCGCCGCCACCGCGCAACTTATCGCGCAGTCAGCTCGCGGCAGCCGTCACGGACGGACGTACACACGCTCAGTGTTTGTGCATGTGAATAGCGGTTGTTCCGGTGAGTTGCCGGCCGGTAGATGGCGTCCCCGCCTCCTGCAGTTTGAATAAGTTTGGGTGAAATGAAAAAGTTGTTATATAATAGCTATATGTTTAGGGGAGCTGGGGACGTCTGTGTTGGCTTCTAACTAGAGCCATTTAAGTTATCTTTTAGATATTTTATAAGACGTGTGCTTAGCAGAGCTTGCTCTATGAAACTTTTAATAGAAAGCATTTTCATTAGATTACATCCAGTTCAAAGGCTGATTTTCAATCAACAAACAAATATTTCATCTAAAATGCATGTGGGCTTAGTAAATTTTTCGATTTTAATATTCTGAAAAGTAGGTAAGTCATTCACTAATGAAACGTTTTTAAATCAATAAATACATACCCATGCCGCTAGACACTCTAAAATAGGGTACCAAAAGTAAACCACAAAGATTACTTAAGTATTTATATCTTAGTTGACGGTCTTCATAACAATTACTATAATCCCCCCGCAAATTAATAATGCGCAATACTCTTAGTGAGAGTGATAGTTCTGGTAGCCGCTAAACAGCCCCTCTACATCAGAATATCATTCTTTCGCTTTAATCGTGCGCACTTATATTTTTCGAGGATCATACATATCAGCATGTGTATAAAATTACATTTCTATGCACACGTGATTCTCTGCTTGTAAGTAGGCTTCTTTTGCCTAATTAATTATGTAATATGATCAATGTTTTTTCACTTACAAGCACTGCGGAGGTTTTCATCGGTATTTCGCCGCAACTCAACACGCCACCGACCGACGCGCTAGTAACAGAATTACAAAGTAACAGACTGTTTCAATATTCAACTGTATTGTTTACTGATAGATATTAGTTATACTTTCTTTTTAAGCTCATATTACAGCTCGCTTAAGCATTGAGGTTTAAAACATGATAAAATAACAGAGTTGCGTTATTGAGAGGAGGCCTATACCCAGTAGTGGGTGCAACCGGGCTGAATAGATATAGATAGATAGTCAGCTAGACATCTGTTATTGTTCCTGTGATTGACTACTATAGCGATGAACTTTTTGACGCTCTTAATATTTCAAAATTGTCCTATTATGTGAAACGTTGGGTTTAAAACTCAAAATATCTAGCTTCAAGCAAAACAAGCCTTGCCAATCAATCAGCTCCAAACAAAGGGCCCCAAACCCTTCCAACTGTGTGCCATTAACCTCATTTAGCGTGTCATTCCTCCCGTGTGCACAGCCCTAAAGGATCTACCCTCACACTAGCCTGATTTGGCTAAAAGCGTTTGCAGATACGCACGCGAGAGTGGTTTCAAAATCTAACACAATTCAACATTAACAATTAAATATGTACTTGAACTTGCGTCTTGCTACCTCCTTAGACTTCATCCAAACTGTGTTTGTTCCCTGGTTCTTCCTGGTCGTGATCCTAGCGGTCGTACTGAATAAATGCTTTTTGTTGCTTCCTGCGTTTAAATCATCTAGTAATTTAAAGCCCACGTACGTTTAATATCTAGTCTTACTATCATGATTTCACTATGTTGATACCATAGGCTCAGTTATTTCGGTAACTTACCCATAGTATTGTATGTGTGTAGGCTACATCCAACTTAATTAATATGGAAATTGTACTGTGGGTATGGACTCCTATTGTTTCCCTTGAGCGGACTAGATAGGCTTGTATCTCAATATATCATTGTTTACGAAATTAAATTGTCTTTACCTATGAGCTTAGTTATGAAATAAAAATGTTAATTTAAATAATTTAAAAAAACATTGGAGGACATTACACAACATAATCTAACCAAGGCTATGTTATGACTGTGTTATAAGTAGCGATGTGTATATCCGGAGTGATTAGTTCAATTGGACTACTTCTTTTGCGTATAGTTCATCTATCTCTAGTTCAATTTCAATCCAATCATATCTTCTTATCCGTCTTCTTATCCGTAGTTCAGAGCGAGATTGATAGAAAGAAGCAGACACAGACAAGAGACAAGATAGGTGATATGTGATATATTCCAATCTTATCAATCCGTCTTCTTATCCGTAGTTCAGAGCGAGATTGATAGAAAGAAGCAGACACAGACAAGAGACAAGATAGGTGATATGTGATATATTCCAATCTTATCAATCCGTCTTCTTATCCGTAGTTCAGAGCGAGATTGATAGAAAGAAGCAGACACAGACAAGAGACAAGATAGGTGATATGTGATATTATTCCAATCTTATCAATCTTATAGTTCAGTAGTTCAGTCTGAGCGAGAACGATAGAAGTATTCTTATCAATCTAGTTCCGTAGTTCAGCGAGCGAGTCGAACGAATTAAGGATGATCGATAGAAAAAAACGATGTTAACATCGAACTGTCCATTATATTTATGAAATGTGTTTATTGTTGTAGAAATAACAAAAGTTAAAGAAAAAAAAAATGTATGTTTTAATTAATGTATTTTTTGGGCACACTCTGTAAAATGAGAGATGTGACACTAGGGTCGGCCTAGATGATGATGGCCTTAGGGGCCTCGGTCAGCTTTACTGGACTTTGGTGTGTGCTGAAGGCTACGGCCGAAAGACTGAACTACTGAACTAAAAGATAGATATACTTCCCAGCGGTGAAAAGATATGTATATATCTTTTCAATTAGGAGATATGTTTTGCACATGGCTAGTTATAAGTAGCTTGATTTCGAGCACACTGCGTCAAACCTCTGTATGAAACTATCCCTGTCTTTGGCTATAAATCCATGTTATATTGGAAGCTATATCTCCAGCTAGGTGTGCCGGTTGTCGACCTGCCCACGGCGATGCATCACTGTTAATGTGCTAATGAGATACTAGTTGTTCTCGATTGTAACTCGAATTATTTTTTAGTTTAAATGGACTGACATTATAAATAATAAATGAATAAATAATGCTGTACTTTTTCACACAACATCATCTAGCCCCAAAGTAAGCAGAGCTTGTGTTATGGGCACTACATGACTGATATACTTATATACTTTTTGTTTGTAAATACATACATATTACTTAGAAACACCCAGACCCGAGACAAATATTTGTAGATCATACAAACATTGGTCCCGCTGCGGATATCGAACCCGCAACCTTTTGCGTCGCAGGCGGGCCTTCGCCCACTGCGCCACAGAGGTCGTCAAATAAAAAAATATCATAACACAAAGCTCTGGTTAATTTGAGGCCAGATGATATTGACCAGAAAAACAATCATCAGAGACGAATGGCGTAGACTTGAAAACTCCCGACCTAACGACCCCGACCAAGAGTGAAACGACTGAGACGAAGATATTGTGTCCAGCATTATTGATTATTATTAACACATCTTTTAAACGTCTAAATGTCAAGACAAATTAAAAAAAAACATATTTCCCGCTTTGTCTACAAACTTATATATATAATAATTAACTTCGAGTATCTATCGAGTTGATTTCAAGCTTCATGAGTACTAAAACTAATGTTTCGGGTAATAAACATCCATTGATTTGACTGCGACGACCTCTGTGGCGCAGCGGGCGAAGGTCTGCCTGCGACGCAGAAGGTTGCGGGTTCAATCCCCGCCACGGGACAAATGTTTGTATGACCTACAGGTATTTGTCTCGGGTCTGGGTGTTTCTATGTATAATATGTATGTATTTACAAACGAAAAGTATATAAGTAGTATATCAGTTATCTGGTTCCCATAGTACAAGCTTTGCTTAGTTTGGGGCTAGATGATGCTGTGTGAAAAATGTCCAGCATTATTATTATTATTATTATTCGTGCCCCTGCAATCACGTGGCATAACACCTCGGGTTACATGTCTTCTCGAAGCATTAAGAGAGAATGTTTTTGTTAAGACTAACATGACAATGTAACCTAGCTTCAAATGTTTGAACACATGTGTGGCGCGAGAGTTTGTCGGCGCCGGTGTAAACTAGGCTTCATATAGTGCTACGTAGTTTGCTACGATGCTACGCCGTAGCTATGCGCTACGCAGTCTACTAAAATAGTAGGGCTAATGTTACAGTGATTTGTTGATACTGTTTATACATACAGGGTGTAATAAGACTACTACCGAAATTAAGGGGTTGCAATCAGACCATGATCCTAAACATATTTAGCGAAAAAAATACGCAATTTTTTTTTGTCTTAGCTATGTCATTTTATGTTATTTCCGGTTATTTACTACTAGTAAAACCTAATAATTTCATTTATAAAAGAAAAAAACAGTTAAAACTCAAAATCCAACAATCTACGTAAAAAACGCGCCCAGTACATACGCAAACAGTAATGTTCAAACGCTGTTTTCTCCGGATATAATGTTATTTTCGGAAAATCCTTTTGGATTTGATTGTGTGTTGGGATGCTGTACCTACCCATTTCGGTAGACGTTACACCATTGTTTTCCCTTTGTCTTTAGTTTAATTATGTATTTATTTAGAAAACAAATTGCTCTGTATTTAATCAACTCTGATGAAAGTTTCGTTAAACGTGTTTCAATGTTGGCTGCATTATATTTCCTTAAGAGTGAGCAGGAACCGCCATTTTGTAAGCGGGACAGCGAGTGTGATTTGTTCGGCGTGTGAGAAGTACAGAGCTTCTGATACGCAACGTCATTTATAGCGCCAAAACACTTTTTACCTAATTACAAGTTAATTAAACAACCAATCGAAGAATAAAAAGACACAACTAAAGAAATACTTGTATACATGACAAAACAAAAACCCACCAAAAAAAAGAAGACTTTCACCAATCGTGTTTTTAAAACACGTAGTCCAAGATAAAAGTTCGAAGTATAATTTCCATAAATATGAAGGTTGTAGCTTTCACAGATTCTGAGATAAATAGCTACAAAATTGCTTAAAACGCTCCTGCACACTCGGTTTAATCTACTTCCAATATAACATACAGGAAGTTTACCAATTAAGAATATGTAAAGGTCAGAGCACATGACATTCTAATCTGATGCGGCCATCCCATGTGCCCTTTACTGTGCTATTTTGTTGCTTCTGAGGTCAATTTAAAATGTTTTAATTTAAAAGAGTAAAATTTAGACCAAAATAATAGCAAGATTGGCCGCGAATCGATGAAGGTCGCGGGTTCAACTACCACATAGATTCAATTTTTACCTTATCTCGATACCACTGTAGGTATATGTAGAGTATCATATCAAAATCAAATCAAATAGTTTATTTCTGGGTAATTGTACGTACTACATGTCAATGACTATCATTTCTTAATTTAAAGAGACCTTTGCCCAGCAGTGGGATAGTATAGGTTAATAAAAAAAAACACCACGAACCCCGCACTAGTATGGTTACTCGTAAGTTACACCCGGCGTAACTTTACACCACGTTTATTAATAAGAGTCGTAGACTCTATAGATTAGAGTATTATTTATTTATCTCGCCACCGTCGATCTAAACAATGTGAAACATCTAGAGGGCACCTGCTGTCTTGAGTCCAGTCTCGAAACTTCGTTCTCAAGTTAGTTGGACTAAAGACACCCAACTTTTACTGCGAAACCTATTTAACTATTCTCGTAGAGTGAACAGTAGGTATTTTGCAACGTAGAAGTTTTAATCTTTTACAAAGGCTAAGACGAATTTAAACCTAGCTCTATTTTCCAGAATTCACTGTATTGGTCGCGAAGGAACAGGAGTAGAATCACCTAGTTTTATGATGTTTTAAAGTGATCCCAGCGGTCCTACTGAATAAATGCTTTTTGACTTTAACTATTCTCGTATAAATAACGAATCAATTGACACTTCATTCATTTAAATCAAATTATAGTCCTTTTATCTAGAAACGGTTCCATGACAAGCCTTTTTTATGCTAATTTCAGATTTTTTTTTTATTAGACAATTTTTTTTTTTTTTTAAGTTGCATCTTCTAGTATTATCATCATCATTTCCCTTGCCCTTATCCCACGCTAAGTGGGGTCGGCACAACATGTATTATTAGTATTATCACTAGATTTCATTTATTTCAAAATTATTCATTGTAGTACAGCGTAAAACGTAAAAGTTCTATTCATTATGTCAATATAAACAACCATACACTGTTGATCGTGGTTATTAATCATTCCATTGGCTCTGCAGTAGTCGGGTACCTAATCAAAGGAGAGGGCATCAATATGTTTTTTTAAAGTTTTAGTAGTTAATTAAAGAGAAAAGTTCACAAATCTGTTAGTTTGATTGGATTTCGACTCTAAATCTAGATTATTAAAGCTCGTTTTCAATGAAATCATTTCAAGAGCTGATGGCGGTCCTTAAAGCCGTTTTCTCCTTAGAAAGGGTGAAATAACGTGATCTTCAAGTGCCAATCCACTGGCTCTTGAAGCTGGGACGCAGTCCTCTAGCAGTAATTAAATATTCTATATTCCGTGACAAGAGTACTAGTTATAGATATCGTTGGTTCGAGTTTGCTGTGGTGAAGTACTTTGAAGCCTTAAAGCAGAGCGTGAACAGATAAAATCCCTAGAATTAAGATCTATAAAGGGAAAGAATAAATATAAGTAACATTTAAGTGGGACTTTTAGATACAGGTTCCCCGAAAGACGCCAATTGTACATGGTTGATATTCCCAGAGTTCGTACAAAGCGTTTTGTGTCCACTTTTTTCATACGCACTGCCAAACTGTGGAACTCATTGCCGGGTACCGTATTTCCCGAAAAGTACAATATAGGGGTCTTTAAATCAAGAGTAAATAGGTTCCTTCTAGGAAAGCATGCTCTATCTTAGACCTCACTACTGCTTAACATCAAACAGAGGGAGGTCAAATGCTGACCTATTTAATTAAAAAAATAAAAAATACTAAAAATCCTTTCACCACACTGGTTCGAAAGAACTGGGGACACGATAAGAAGAAGAAGACTTTTAGATAAAAGTATGGGGCAGCATATAAGCTTATTTTTATCCCGGAATTCTCACGGGATTAGAATTTACACGGGAAAATCGCGTCTTAACTATAAGATTCACGCGAAAGAAGTCACGGGAACAGCTAGTTAAACATAAGTTTTAATAGAGTCTAGTAATTCATTTTATCCCGGACCCATGGCACCTCTGAAAGATACCCCTGGGGATGCTATCATTTTAAACCCTAGAACCTTGATTCATCATGCTGGCTTACTCATGAAAGTTTCTGAGAAATAAGCCTTCCAGGTAGAACCTATAAAGCCTTCAATACACGCCAACGCCACAAATAGCTCTGATAAATAAATCAATGGCCTCAAATTGCTCGTAATTGAATATACTTGCGTCTTAACTCATTCAGTGCCGAGCCCGCCCATGGGTGGGTAAAAGTTCTTGATTCACATGCCGGACCCGCCGATGGGCGGGCAATGTACCAATGTATGGCGGCATTGGGGGGAGGTAGTCACTTTCTAGGCCGGCGTTCAATGGGTTAAGGTATTGTATGGAAAGTGATTGTTCCGAGAAAGCATTGATTTTAATTTAATTAGCTTTTACTGCCTTGCTTTTATCCTTTATGCCTAGTTTGGACTAGGCTAGTATTTTAGTCGAGTAGCGAGTAATTTAGTAGCAAAAAAATACATTAACCTACTCGACTAAATTAGTTTGGTATTCAGACACGTTATGGTACTAAATTACTCGCTACCTGACTAAAATATAGAGGTGTTATATTAGGACAAAATTTTCGTAATCATATTATTGAATATAACGCTTTAGTATCATACCTATAACTGGGTAATAGTCAAATCATAGCGAGAGTTTCTGATTTTGTTATACAAAATATTCAACCGTGATTGTATTAATAATGTTTAACTGAATCGCGCTGAATGATTTCAATATAATCTTATTATTTATCGGCCGCGTCGACCCGTGCATGCAACGTCGCATAATAGCGAGCTATATTATTTGACTATTATTAAATAACATAATAAGATAACATTCGTATTAACTATTATGAAATGCGTGTACTTAATACGTATACTTATTACGAATATATTAGTTACACCTCTACTAAAGTACTAGCCTAGTCCGAACTAGGCATTATTGACGATGGTATCGAAAAACGGCCTTTTAACTTTAAGGTCGTTGGTTCGAAGCCTTGTTTTTGCATCCTTTATTGAGCATTGTGGTTTAGTTGAAGCGGGTTCGAACCCTATAGTTAGTAGAATCTCACGATGTTTTTCTTCACCAAGAGTAATTGTAGCTATTATTTGATTTCGACCACTGGACCATTCGTTTAGTGAACGAAAGATTTACGAAAGTCATAAATATGGTTATAAAAAGTTGATTTCGTGTAATGGTACGCTGCGTGGACGATTTAATCAGGCTTATGGTGGTTCCTTACATGCTGTAATGAATTGCCGGCGATAGCTGCCACACTGGGCTAAGCACTAGTCAAGTACACGTTGATATTATTTTTAATCGACATAAAAGAAGATTAGTGGTTTGGCTAGCTGTACCTGTTCATCAATATCTCCATCGTTTGTGGACGGAAATAAAAAGTTTTTTGGGCATTTTTGAGAGGGGAAAAAACTATCGAACTCGCTTTGGGAGTCACGTTACCGAGACCATCTCATCTCTGACAGTTGTCTTCGGCAAATATTGTTCAAGTTTTCACTTCTGTCGGCACATCCGGAGTGCCACTGTTTTTTTTTGTTTTGTATCTATCAGCCTTTAGGTGTGCTGGTCGATTTCAGACGGTCTAAGTCTAACGTTTTCAATATCAACACGACGCGACCCTCTACAGTAACTCGTGCTGGCCGCAGTATCTAGGTTAACTTTGTTGTGAACTATGAGAGACTCTGATTCCATAAAAGCCTTTTAATAACCGGTAATGGAGTTTCTGGACTCTTTGAACGTAGCTTAAGTTATGGTGTAGCTTATTTTGAACCTTCGTTTTTAGGGTTCCGTACCCTAAGGGTAAAACGGGAACCCTATTACTAAGACTTCGCTGTCCGTCTGTTTGTCTGTCCGTCTGTCACCAGGCTGTCTCATGAACCGTGATAGTTAGACAGTTGAAATTTTCACAGATGATGTACTATATAATACAAAATAAATAATACTAAAAAACTGAATAAAATAAATATTTAAGGGGGCTCCCAATACCCATACAAACGTAATTTTTTGTAGTTTTTATAGATAATGCACGAGTCCGACTCGCACTTGGCCGGTTTTTTGAGTGTACCGCGCCTTGGGGATAGTCGGGCTCCTGTTTGTTTAGAGTACTTGTTGTGCTACTGCACCAGTCAGATCCAGATTTTTTTCCTTTCAACACACTGGTGTTGAAAACACAAAAATTACTATCAAAGATTTTTTGTTAATTTTGTTTTTCCACATTTTGTTTGTTAATTGATATTTTTTTTTCAGGTAAGTCATCCATCTTCTGGCAGTTGTAAGTAATTTTTTTTATCATTGAGAGGAGTAAAGATTTTAGAGTTTTTAAAATATGATGTTCTTCAGTATAACTTAGAAATAGAATTAATTTCAAAACCATTACTGACATAAAATACCTAAAACGCTTCTTAATTTTATAGTTACGAAGTAATTCGTCGAAAACTCAATATCGTAAAAATAGAACTCGTAAAGTTGCAGAAGTTCGTAGCGATAGCTACGTCGTAGCAGCGGTTACGCCGTAGCAGTTTGCTACGCTCATCCGTTTATTGTGCAACTTTTTTGCAAGTTGTTTATTGATAGTATTGTGTGACTTGCGGCGGGCCCCGACTTTGCCCGGGCTCAAAGCGATATCAATCTAGTAATGTATTTTTGAATTCTGAAAGAATATTTGAAATAGGTGTAGTGGTTAGGAAGATTACCCTCCAAACAGTACGAGTTCTCGACCAAAAATATTTTTTTGGTAAAAGATTTTACTTTTGGGTGTTAAGTGGATAAAAATCAATTTACAAAGAAACACCATTCGCACACTCCATTTATATCTTTCACATTTAAATTAATAACTGAAAATATTATGTAGCTATTTAAATTATGTATTTGAATTCGTTCGCAGATTGTTTATGGGTTCGTTTAAGCTGATGATGATAATGATGATGCACGGTACATTTGTTCGCAAATCTCATTTCCACCTCCAAATGGTTAAGGCTTTACAGGAATCATTTAAAAGGCATTACCGCCGGGAGTGTCGGCCGCAATCATCGCTTTGGGAAATGGTTTTTCGTGAAACTTGAAAAAAATACATTATGATATGACATTTATAAAAGCTGAGATGTGTATAAAAATGTAGGACTATTCTTATTCATAGCATAGAGTTCTTCTGATGAATAAAAACTCTTTAGCCTTGATTTTTGACTAAGGTCGGAACATGTGGATTTATAAATAATCAAAATTGCTTGTCAAAGATATTTTTCCTTGTAAAAATATAAAATATTAAATTTCCCCACTTATAAAACCTTTAAAATCTTTACTAGGTTATTTAAACAGTTCTTCTTTTTGTTCATTCAAACCAGTGCAGTGTGGTGAAAGTACCAGACCACAAAGAAGCCCAAAGAAACCATATTTCTAAACTCCTAACACAAAAATGTTCGTATAAATCATAAAATCACAATATGAGTACTATAAAATGTACGTTTCTAGAAATTGTGGAATTCGCAGATAAATCCCCGGTTGTACGGGCGCTGAAAAATGCGGATTGTTGATACTAATCTTGATTTATTGCTTCGCTGGAGAAATGAATTTTGAAATACCTAGATAGCGTTTAGGTGTTTTACTATTTAAATTGTGCTGAGTACTTTTGTCTAATAGATAATACCAGTGTTTGTATTTTATCATAGTAGAAATACATGGAAGTAAAACATCCACGTTTCCCCCCTAGTAGTAATAGGTGGCATTCTTCCTTACTAGTAGGGATAGATTAGTAGGGATATGTGGAAAGGCGCTATTAATTCTAGTTTTATTACTAGCTTTGTCTGCATGATACCAATGTTTTAAATAGTGTATATGCTATTCCAGGCTACGTTCTACATCTATTCCAAGTTTCAGTTTCTTACAAATAGCGCGTGATTGAAACACACACATACATACTTCACTAATGTCCAAGCTTAATAAAAAATACAACAAATCTTTTACCTCCAATATAGACTAGAGGTGTAACTAATATATTCGTAATAGGTATACGTATTAGGTACACGGGACGCATTTCATAATAGTTAATACGAATGTTATCATATTATGTTATTTAATAATAGTAAAATAATAGCGAGCTAATGCGACGTTGCATGCATTTATATCATTCAGATTCAGTTAAACATATTATCCAACGGTTGAATATTTTGTATTACAAAATCAGAAACTCGCTATTATTTGACTATTACCCAGTAATAGGTATGATACTATGTTATTGATAAAGCGTTATATTCAATAATATGTTTACGAAAATTTGGTCCTAATATAACACCTCTAATATAGACTTTCGATATAAAAGGGAATTGATTTGCGGGCCGAAGTAATCCCGTAATGCTATTAAATGGGGAATTTAATTTCCGACGTCCCACTTTCATTGTTGTTGCTTCATGACCTTTTATACCTTATGTACGAGAATTAAAGTAATAGCAGTATATTTTACACGACAAGAAGAAAAATAATAGTAAATAGTGCGACATGTTTAAAAAGAACAGTGGCGTCGATTCTGATGTTCACTTACTAAAGTTAACTAAACTAAAATGCTTCGCTCTTAATTTCGTATACGATAAAGTCCAATAGAATGACTATTACAGTGACATTCCTAAAATTACTAAATTTTAGTCAAAATTAACTATTTGTAGGTAGAATTAGTCAAGGCCATTTTGCTTGCTGTGTAAAACAGCTGCTACAGAAGTGCAAAGACGCCATTTTGATAATAATTTTAGTAATGTCACTATTAGTGACATGCTGTTTTCGTCCTTATTGAGAGCAAAATAAGAACATTAGAGTTTTAGTTTAATTAAGTTTAGTTTGAGAATAACAGAATTTTTACTGCTGGGAACCACAACACCCTTTTAACAAATATCTGCACATTATGTAAATGTGCTAGGAAATTTTGAACGTGGAAAAAATCCATTATAACGCTGCTTAGTCGAAAAGCTTTGTAAATATTTGAAGAGGTGTGTCTTGCTACTTTATATGTGAGCTACATTCTTGAATATAAATGTTTTTAAGTTGAAGGTATTATACGAAGGCGATGCCGATAGTTTGAAGTATCATTGAGGTATACCTAAAACCTGAAGCGCTTGTGGTGTTCCGTAGATCACGGAGCCCCTTGATATGCATGGAGGCCGGCCAAGCGTCAGTTTTTATTCAGTGAGAGTCCGACATATTATCCCTTCCGCTATCCCCATGGCGGTTGGAAATAATGGATAATGGATTTTGTGACGCTATAAAAAAAATCTGACGTTATAAAAAAATGGTTTTTTTGCATGAAGTCTTTTATTTATTTATTTATTTATTTATTTAAATACTTTATTGCACAAAAAACCAAAATATTGCACAATTGGCGAACATAATGCCGAAGGCATTCTCTACCTGCTGACCAACGTGTTGTCGGAGAGGTACAAAAGGCGTGCAAAATAGGTAACAAACAACATAATAAACCTTAAATTTAACATAACAAAGTTTTTATAATATATTTAGATATATATATAATATATAATTGTAAATAAAATGAAGTCGTGAAGTCATGACTAAAAACTCCGTCACCAGAGTTGACTACTAGCTCAGGCGAAGCTACTATCTAATCAGCCCACATCCACCCACTGCTGAGTACAGGCCTCTTCATTTGCACCAATTCACTGTTTTAAGTTCATCCACATTCACAATCCTCATTACACATCACAAGTAGATCGTTACGTGCTATGCTTCGCGGGTGATTCCGAATAATTGCACGTCGATTGTCTGTCTGTAATGAGAGCTGCCGCGCCCTCTGTGGGGAACTTGCGTGTAAATATGGAAGCTGATTTCGAGAGGCCCTTTCCCGTGTAAAGGGGAGTTTTTGAATCACATTTGTGATGTTTTTTCTAACCAAAGCAATGAAATTTACCATTGCTTTATTTAATTTAAATTTTCTAATCAAACCACGAAAACAAAAAGTGTCTACTATTCGACACACAAAGTGGTTTAAAAATTATCTTATACTAGGTACTAGTTGATTTGAGATGATAAGAATTCATGGAAATTGTGTTTTTTTGTATGATGAATGGGTTGGCTCTTGACCTCAAAACTTACACAGGCAAAAACCTGTGTAAGTGTGTGTGTGTGTGTGTGTGTGTGTGTGCGTGCGTGTGTGTACCATACCTCCTTATACAAACAAACATGAACACGACTGCATCCCGTAGACATTCTCTCAGAACTTTTCTGTATTCCAAATCCTTAGATGATTTACCTCCTTATTATTAGAATTATATATTTTTCTCACCTCGATACAGCTTTGAACTTCACCAAAAGTTCGATATCTCGTTCCATGACTATGTCGCCATCTTCGTTTAAATGACGTCACGTCCCGCGCCAAGTTCAGCTCAATTATCCGGGGAACAATACTCGCTTTTGATTATCGACAATTACTCACAGCTGGTTCGAAATGGCTGGATTGGAAATAACAGCTGAGAAGAGCTTCTTTTGTTGCTAGTTTTAATTTTGAAATTGTGTTTGTACAAATTATGGTGTTATATGAAAAAGTAACAGCTTGGTGATTTTAAATCATTCTTCACTTTTTTTTTTTACGATCTCTGTAGCGCAGTGGGCGAAAGCCCGCCTGCGACGCAGAAGGTTGCGGGTTCGATCCCCGCCGCGGGACAAATGTTTGTATGACCTACAGATATTTGTTTCGGATCTGGGTGTTTCTATGTATAATATGTATGTATTTACAAACAAAAAGTATATCAGCTATGCAGTACCCATAACACAAGTTCTGCTTACTTTGGGGCTATGATGCTGTGTGAAAAGTCCACCATTATTTATTTATTTTTTGTTTTTTGTACTACAGTCAAAGTCAAAAAGCATTGATTTAGTAGTATCACATCTAGAAGTCACCTAGATCACAAAGCTAGGTGATCTACTCCTGTGCATTCATAACCAATACCGTGAAGAGCCAGGGCAACAAACAAGTACGAGGTAATGCCATGTCGCGGTCCCTAACATATCACATAATAGTCCTCTGTTCCTTTACAATGTTATTTTAAATTATCCTAGTCTAAAACCATACCAGTTGAGTGAGCTCTGAAAGCATGAAATTTAGTTACGTAAACATAATGCGCTTAATAATTTTGTGTAGACTCGTGTGAAGCCACGCATTGAACTGTGAACACAGCTTAACTATAAGTACAGTTTCTTAGAACAGCTGGTTTGGTTACCACGGGTACCTATATTAGGTGCCCACGCTTGTGATCCCTTTCGCACTAAGTTGCATAATACTGCTTTTTGTACGACGATTTCTGTGGTAGAATATATAAGTAGTCCGCCTGAGGTAATATCTTCATTTAAATAACGTTAAACCTAGTTCAATTTTATGAATTCTTAGAAATGCAAACTGTCGGAGACAAAGCAAAGTTAGCAGTGCCCGATTTTCCCTCCTGATAAGGCTGATTAGGTTGAGTAGGTGATCGGCAAGCCTATTCCATATTCCTATTCCAATAGCCCTGACACTATAGTATAGGCAATGTAGGGGAATGGTTACTACACTGTGTCTTTCATCTAGTACCCATAACACAAGCTCTGCTTACTTTGGGGCTAGATGATGCTGTGTGAAATGTCCAGCATTATTTATTTATTTATTTATTTATTACCCAATTTTTTCAACTCACAAAATGCAAAGCATTTTTGTTTGGTTATTCTTTACTTTGTCATAACCACTAAAATTAAATATTCAAATACAATCTGGCGCGTTTGGCATCGATACCATTATTTAAAGGTTGGCTCGGAACTGCGCCTAATACATGTTGCAGTATTATTGCAAATAACTGCTCTATATTGGCTAGTGCTAATACAGTGCTTTGCTAATCCTAACCTTATACTCGTATAAATGCTAATGTGACTTTGTTTTTCACGTCTGAAATAACCGTAACCGAACATCATAAAATTGCTTACGTCATAGTTACAGGACATGACATAGGACTTTATTTTTTATAGAAAAAAATATCGACGGCTGCTACAGTTTTTTCTTTTGACAGCAGTGAGCGGTTTTCTATTGTACTAACCCACAACAGTATTTAAAGTAGTCTATTTTATTAACTCTGATTTTATACACGTAGGTCCGTATGTAAATTTTCAATTACGGTACAACGCAAGGCATTATAATACCGGGCTGTGACCAAAAATACAACTTGAATTAGGACAGGGTTGCCTCATTACCATAACTGTGGGACCTTCGTCAGTGACGTCATCTATCAGGAATGGTTACATGTTGGTGTGCTTGGAACCACGTCCATTGTTCGCCTTTCCGACTTTGAAGCCATAAACTTTGTTTATGCCTAGTTTATGACGGTTCGCATGAATAAAATAGCTTAAAGTTTGTGGTTGTATACAATTGTTGTAGTTACATACAAACCATATAAATTATTTTACAAGTACAAGTATCTAAGGTATTTTAGTTATTTACTAGGACCCGAGGAATTAGAGGTTCTATTATGAAAATGGTTTTAAATATGCATCGTATACCTCCGGAGTAGGTGACAACTTGACGTGGGTACGCGAGGGCTTACCTCACGTCCATGTAAGAGCGGTTGCACATTATCCGATCCGATATCGGTATCCGACTCCGATACGATGGCGGGGCAAGTAAAATGTATGAAATTAATAGCTCTGATATCCGATATCGGACCAGATAATGTGAAAGACAGGTACATATTTGATACATTTGGCTTGCCTTCGATATCGTATCGAAGTCCGATACCGATATCGGATCGGATAGTGTGATAACGCTCTTAGTTGAATTAAGTTTAGCCTATAGGCTAGTGTTGACGAACTGTGTAAAAATCCTATCTCTGGTCGGTAGATATACTCTGAAGCTCAGAGGCTTTTTTTTCCCAATGATGGACAAAAGTGTCTTGCCATACAATCTTATCTTAGTGATAAATAAATATCCTTGGACTATACTTTCATGTAAGTAAATATGCTGAGCTGAGAAATTAAACAATTCGCTTGCTGGACAGGTGAAAGATATTATAAATTTATTATTCCCTTAAGTTATTGTTATTGTTCTAGTGGTAAATATTTGTCTAGTTTTGTTATTTTATCTCTTGTAGTGTGTACTGAGTAAAATGTTCCCAATAATAAAAACTATCAAACATTGGCATCAAATTAGTTCAGAAACTTGATCCCTTCGCCTCAGGGCTCAGGGGATGTGGAATTGCGTCGGAATATTGTATTACCGACAAAGCTACGAATGATGGTAGTAAATTAAAGTGTTAGGTTAATATTTATACTTATACTTAGTTAGAACGAGATGCTCAAAGCAAAATTAACGTACTCATCTACACGTTTAGGTACTTCATTATTGAAAGTAGTGGAAACTTACGGCGTGCACCTTTTAAAATAGCAATAAAATAATAGAACTTATTAACTTAATAATTATATTAATAATGATCATGATGAGGTCAGCGCGTAACAATCAGAAGTGGGATAAAGAAAGAGGCACCTATTACTCAGCAGTGGGCGAAGGTTGTGGAAAGGCAAATACCTGTGGAGGGTCCACACATCTAGAATAAAAAAAAGTACGTGAGTGTCGTGGAACTCTCGGTTGGAACGAAGTTTCAACTTAGACATTTAGCTGTCAAATAAATTATTTATTAAAATCCTAGAAACGCCCTTCCGTAAACAATGGTAGTAAACAATGTAACAATCTATGGACTGCTTTTTTCGTCTAGTCCCCATCCGATACCGTCCGAAAAGGAACTTCGTTCCAAAAAATGTATTTCTGTTAACCTACGAGTATTATCTTTACCCAGCAGTGTGACACAAAATACGAATAAATCTTTTTTTTACACATTTCACACAGCATCACTAGCCCCGAACTAAGCAAAGCTTGTACTATGGGAACCAGTAACTGATATACTACTTATATACTTTTTGTTTATAAATACATGCATATTAAACATTATTATTATTACATTATATTTAACAACAACAACAACAACAACAACACCCAGACCAAACACAGACAGAAACAGAGAGTAGAATCAAATCATATTTTGAAACGCAAGGTCCAATGAAGCACAGTATTGCACAGCCATCAGTAAATCGATGTAATTCCGTTCAGACACCTACAGATGCCATTATCTATAGAAACAATTCCGCGTCGCCGACAATCCCCTATTACAGGGAATCTGTATATCTGTCCCGAGGGCCGAGGGACACGTCTGCTGAATCAGGTGCAGGTCTAGCCGATGTTCTTCAATGTAACTACAATTGTATATCACACTAGATGGCGACACTCTATAAATTCAATCGCGGTACTTGCATTACCATTCAATTTATAGTTGTTTTATTTTTAAACTAACATCCATAAATCGCGTTTATAATACTTAAAAATACAGGGTGTAAAAAGACGTCTACCGAAGTCGAAAGGGGTAGGTACAGCATCCCAACACACTAAATCCAAAAAGATTTTCCGAAAAATAATTATATCCGGTGAAAACAACGTTTGAAGATTACTGTTTGCGTATGTACTGGGCGCGTTTTTTTACGTAGATTGTTGGATTTTGAGTTTGAACTGTTTTTTTCTTTTATAAATGAAATTATTAGGATATGTTGTACTAGTAGTAAATAACCGGAAAACAATAAAATGACGTAGCTAAGTAAAAAAATAATGTGTTTTTTTTCCCCTAAATATGTTTAGAATCATGGTCTGATTGCAACCCCTCAGTTTTCGGTAGTAGTCTTTTTACATCCTGTATATCTATCGTGTCATTCTTCATGTATTTAAACCACTAATGCTTTGGTTAAGCTATTAACCTCCCTCAATCAAATTAAAAAAAAACTATGGGTGTTACTTTTTTCAATAAAAAAAAAAAGTAAGACTGGTTGACCGCTCTTAACAAATAAACTTAAGATGGATGATTAATACAGCATCCATCAGGAGGCAACTTATGCCTATTCTCAACGGGACCTTAGTGAATTAACATCCTAAGCTAGTTAATTTAAATCTATTTCGAGTAGAAGGGAAATTAAAAATAAAATTCTAATTTTAAATTTATATTCTCAGAGTTTTCATCACTTCACTCTCATTATTTTAATTAGCTCCCCAAAAGGCATCCGCTTTGAAATATTACATTTTAATTCAACGTTGCTGAGGGTTCGTGTCACGTGGAGCTCAAGGACTACTCAAAGGATAAATGAGTTTCTAAAAGCTGGAGATTACATAAGTTTTATTATTCTATTAGTAGAATGACTTCCGTCCGTTCCGTCCGGTTAGTACAGCCGTTTAGGAGTGAGTTTCTACTCATAACTATAATAATCATATTGAAAACAATCATCAAAATGGACAAAAAAATTTACTAAAGTTGACGTATGAATTTTATTTAAGTAACCTGAAAACAGTCGAAGACGACGCGGCAGACCCAGGAAAAGGTGGCGAGACGATCTGGATGCATTCGAGCCAGACTGGCAAACCGTGGCCTTGGAGCGCAAGAAGTGGAAGCTAAAGGGGGAGACCTTTGCCCAGCAGTCGGACACGATATAGGTTGATAAAAAAAAAAAAACTTTACAAAATACTCTAGAATTTGTCAAGAATTGGAAACGACCACTGGATAACTAATGATAGGTCACTGCCAGAATCTTCCAATATATTATCAATCCTTCTACATAACTCTCCTTGTTGCTAACGTGACTTCATCATCATCATCATCATGTCAGCCATCTAGTGTCCACTGCTGAACAAATACCTCCCCCATCGATTTCCACAGCGATCGATCTTGTGCAGCCTGCACCCAACGGCTCCCAGCAACATTTACCAGATCGTCTTTCCATCTAGTGGGGGACGTCTCCTCTACTGCGGTTTCCGGTGCGTGGCCTCCACTCGAGAACTTTTCTGCCCCAACGGCCGTCAGTTCTACGAGCTATGTGCTATAACGTGACTTCACCGGAAAATCCCATACTAAAGGAGGAAATCTAATTCGAAACATGAGCGCTACATGGTCTGTTTAATCATATAAAACGCCTCATATCTTAAGCCCGGTCTAGACACCTTGGGATATTAATAAATCTAAGTGGTTCAGACGTTTGCTTCAAAATAGTGACGGGCAGAATTCGCCGAGTACGAACATTCGGCTGAATTTTTCGGTGAAATATAATACTAACTGAACAGAATGTTGAGCCGAATACTTTGGTTGGATTTGATACGCTCTAGTCCGCCGGCAACCACGGTTTGCTACACAGAAAAAAAACAGTTTATTAATTTATGACATGTCAAATTATTTTGAAATTCTATCTTCGAATTTCATTTATGAATTTTCCGAATAAAACGAATATTCGGTCCATCTCTAGTTTAGTTTGTTTTGATCCTAATTGAACGCTTCCCTAGGGCGAGATTCCGATATCTTTGTGGAGATAGATGATGTAGTTGATATGATAGATAGCCCTCGCGGCGGGAGTGAACAACTATGTATGTTTGGGTCGGAAGGTTTTTCTGTTTCCACTTCGCTGAAACTACTTAAGTTTATGAGTTTAGCGATTTCAATAAAGGATTTTGTATGTGAGAATTTTCTCAATCGATTGTTTTAAACGAGTAATCGTATATATCCTGTTACAAGGGCCTATGGGCAAAACCCTCCCTACCATTATTTATCTCTTATCTAATTTAAACTCATTTTTTTGGACCATTTTTGAAGAGAGTTTAAGTTAAGTGGAGATACTTAGTGAGTAAAATATACCTTAAATCGTTATTTTTCATCAGTAGCATATTTTTTGTATGTGAGAACTACATACATTTCGATCTCTTATCATTTATATCATTAATTATTAGATATATCATTTATCCAGGTGAATTAAATTTACGTCACCTGACAACAAATGTGTTGCAAGCTTCTATTTCATAAAACATATTTATTTTATACAAAAATCCATTCCCAAGCGTACCGCTACAGAAAACAAAAATATCCCTTGGACCCCCTGCATCGTCCGCCCTCTAAAATAACAGAAGAGAGCGCGCGGCTACTAAACTGACACATTTTGTAAACTTTGATAGTATATTTTTTTTAATGCTATTGTTGTATTTTGGGGGAGACCTTTGCCCAGCTGTGGGACACAACATTTTAACTAAAAAAAAAAATTGTTGTTTTTATCCGACTGTCAAAGGAAGAGTTGGTATGATTTTTTAGTTGTGGAATTGACACACGAATTGAATATACAATATTTTGCTTCGTTCCTCTAAACAAATTGTTTGTTTACGATTTTTCCGAATTATTCAACGAACACTCCTAATTTATTGTGTTACAAACATACAAACATCGTACCGTTGTTCTATACTCTTTGCTCTTTCAGTATATTATTGTTGCAACTTGTTATCTCGCTCAATATTCGTTGTAATTGAACATAAATTTTATTTAAAAAACCAATCTTGATAACTTATTTGAGCATAAAAAATATAAATTAAAAATTCTTAGAAATGGCAGACAGATCCTTTTGTTGGCGAAAAATGCGCAAATAAAACATATTCTAAGCATTCAGTTGAAAAGTGAAAACATTTTTAATCTTCCATTATGATTGGTCGGACAACAGTCCAATGGAGCATTGTAACCAATTTGCTGTATTTTAATTTCAGGCGTGGCGTTGAGCTAATATGTCAACATTCATTATTATTTATTTTTTCTTTCATTAAAATTTGATGACTTAGAAAGTACCTACACATAGAATATGTTTTTTTAATACAAAGAATGTTAAAATTACATTTATTGTAATTATATAGCCTACACTCTTTCTTGTGGCTTTGTAGTAGTCAAAAATATTCTAGGAAGCAAATATCATATCTAATGTTCGTACTCAGAGACATCCGTTCCTTAGTAAAGATTTGATATGGACATAAGTCACACATAAACAAAGTTGTCCACGAGTTCAACCACTTAGAAATTCTAAGTGAATTCACTGAAATATACAGGGTTTTCCGATCAAATGTATTGAGGAATAGTTTTTGTATTGTTGTGCAAATATTAAACTGGTGAGTCCTTGGCATAATATAAATAAATAAATAAATAATGCTGGACATTTTTCACACAGCATCATCTAGCCCCAAACTAAGCAAAGCTTGTACTATGGGAACCAGATAACTGATAGAATACTTATATACTTTTTGTTTGTAAATACATACATATTATACATATTATATTCATCGGTGATTATTGACGTTTGAACAAGTTCGGTTTCATTTATCCATTTTCATTTTTGTGTGAACTCTTCGGAACGGAAGAAAATTGTGTTTAATAAAGGGTTGAGTGTTACTTCAAGAATTCTGGCCATTTTTATTCTGTTAAAATCACAAAGAAAATTCATATGAAAAAAACACACACAAAGAAAATAACTTGAAACTTACCCTGTTATAATTTACTAGATATCGCCCGCGGATTTGCTTAGATTGTTCCATTGTTAGTACGGAAGAGCGTTTGATTTAAAGTACTCTTTGCTTCGTTCCAACCGAGTTTTTCACCGCACTCACGTACTTTTTATATTATTTCCCGACGTTTATAACTAAACAAAGGTTTATTTTATCATGAATGGGTCGGCTTTTGACCTCGAAACTTACACAGGCAAGAGTGAGGTCTACGATGGAGCGAGCCTACCAGTGTTCAAAAGTTTTTGTGTCAGTCAGTATACATGTTTTGCAGATCAAATAAGTAATGTGAGACAAGGGCAAGAATAAGATCTATCTATCTATTCAGCCCGGTTGCAGCCATTGCTGAGTATATGCCTCCTCTACATAACGCCATTTTTTTTTAAGTCCAGTGCCTTGATTCATAATACAGCGGAATGCATTCGGAATCGGCCGACAGCAACCAATCACAGTGCAAGAAACGTCAAATTCGGATCAATTCCTGCACTGTGATTGGTTGCTGTCGGTTGATTCCGAACCGAATGCATTCCGCTGTAAGTAGATAGGATTCACAGGTTCTGGCTCACTTGTCCGACCCTCTCCTAAAAAAAACAAGCGCCGAAAATTTTTTGTCCGCTCCTAAAAAAAACAAGAGCCAACTTCGGCGTCGGCTAAAAAAAAAAAAAAAAAAAAAAAAAAAGTTTGGTGTCTTTTTGTATGTTTTGCCACACGCCCGATCGATCTGTGTAATCCTTTTTTTGATAGCTATAACGCTTCGGGAGTTACGTGCCGCATTTGCAAGGGTCCACTAGACCTCATTAACCCTCATTAGGTTACCTTAGGTTAGGTTTAAGTAATTACATGTCAACAATGTCGGTTGCTAATCACCTTCACTCTTCAAAACAATAAAACTATAATTATGCTGGGTACTTCCTCTTTTATTTAGTTCCATAAAAATGACATTTAAACATATTAAATACCAATATATCATTCACAATACTATTGTTCTTGAATAATCCTACAAATTCTGACAAAGATAATCCGTGGAATTTGTAATAAATGTACATCAGGCAGTACTCGCCACATACTGAGGTCCAATCATTTTGTATTCTCATTCTGTTGTAATTCCATTGTCTTGAATTCATCCTTAAAAACCTTAGGTGAGAACCTGTAGGTGGTCGACCATAAGAATCAAAATATTCCCCAATGCCATTGTCAATATGTATTGCAACCCAGTGAGATCCGGGTTTTGTGTCAGGGTCTAAATTGCTTATAAGATACGTTGGGGTTTGTATGCGTATTGGTAATCTGTTTGCAGCATAAACGTTGTATTGTAAGCATGGATGAATATTATTTAAATGTTGCTTTATTTCCAAAGTATTCATTTTGCCTAATAGCTCATAGGTCGTATTGATGACAGGTATCTGATACAAGTGGTACATTTTGGATAGGTACCTACCTACTTAACAACTACTTAGGATAGTATGGGTCAATGTAGATAATAATAAATGCATAGTTATAAGTAATTGATAACTTTATTTCAATGTCTTAACCTAATAAAAAACATAGTACAGTCAATCTTAAAACTAATCTTAACTGCTGTAATCTACATTTACATTACGATTTTTATCTATTTCTATAACATTATCAAACTCTGCGTACACAATGCAGTTGATGGTTTGTGAAAGTGCTGATTCAAATCGAACTTCCAGTCTTACGCTACCGTGTTTAATAAGATTCCAATGTGTTGAAGAATGAGCTGACAAATCAGATGTTAGATCGAATGCTAATAGACAATAACCGTTAGCATAGTGTTCCCTTGATATCCCATTACCTTCATTAAGAAAATGTATACCTGTACCAGAGAACAACGTGTGATAAGCTGAAGTATAAACCTTATTTTGAAATGATGGTTGTAGAGCTTTTGAAGGTATTTGCTGACCGTCAATATATAAACAAAATGTATTGATATCATAATTTTCAAAATTAAACGGATTTTTAGTTAGGCTACCATTGAATGCGGTATTATTAACAAACCCGACTATAACTCTCTTAGGTACTTGTCCCAAAAAAATGTTATCCAACGTTTTTCCCTGTACCCCTGATGGGATCGTTAAAACTTTAACTTCAGCTCTAGTTATAGGATATTTAGCTGTAGTAGAGGTTAAAACTTTCTGATGTGCAAGTAAAACTGTCGGATTAATTCGCGCTTTGCGAACAATAAGTGTGGCGTCGGTAATGCATGCTTTAAACTTTATATCATTCGAAGAAGCCATCAGATTAAATGTTTCTCTAGAACGCACTAGTTTAACAGACATTTCAACACCATTGATTAAAAATTTTTCTTGATTATAAATATCACCGTGTAAATGCCCAATCATCTCTATTTCTTTACTCTCTGATGCGAATTCCTGGCGCTTAGTAAACCCAACATTTTTATCATCTGTAGCATCCATTTTTCCAGCACTATCTTCATACCAAAGACCACAAGTCAAATGAGATGTCTTGGCTGCTGAACCATAATTCAATAAAGATTCCAAATATGCACGATAAGGGTAAGTGTTGTTGGGTGGTGATACAAGTTTTTGATTTAAATAAACATCAAGTTGACAAAACAGAGAATGTAACCAATTATTAACAGGAGCTACTACTGCTGTAGAAGTAAGTTTTGTTGAGTCCTGGTTTAGTACTTTAGCTTTTATATGAAGCAAAGTGTGTGATAGATCAATATAGTCATCTCCAGTTCCTGGTACTTGAAATTCGATGGGGCCATCGTCAGCAAGGGATGAAATAGGTTTGTAATGTATCCACATCCCATTTTCTATACTTGTTTGAGTTGAAGGCAAAGCAAATAAATCTAATTCTGACTTAATGCACTCACAAGAATGGGTATGTAAAAAAGACATTTTTATTTAATATTATGTAAAATGTTATGAAAATATGTCTTTAAGATTATTGTGGGACAACTTTTTCTTTTTATTTGAAGCTTTCACTTTAGCAGCTAGCGGTGGAATGAATGAAGCTAGTTGTTTCCGTTTCGTTATATATCCTGACCCCGACATATTAATTCGATCAATTTTATCATCAGCTTTTCTCTTTAAATTTGAGCTGACTTCTTTTAGACGATTTTTAATTGATTCATCCATAGGTCGCGCACTAACAAGATCCGATAACAACCCCACACCAGCATTCAAAGCCTCTTTACCAATCACTCGGGCTCCACTGGAGAATAGTGGTAAAACAGATCGAAACAGTCCCCCCAAAAAGCTGCCAATTCCATGTCCACGTTGATATGGTGCACCTCTATAGATGACTCCGATACCTGACCCAGCCTGGTGTGAGTAATAGTTTTCATAAGGGCAAGACGTATTATTTTGATGATATTGCATTATGTTCTTTTAAAATGTAGCTTAACACACACTGTTCCAAACTGGAATGGTACTTTTTCACCTGTGTTCGATCTTATATCTATTTCAATAGTATCAAACTCCCTTCGCATGACACGCAAGTAGTGCGGTGGTGAGAAAACGTGCATTTTATTAGCACCATAAATATATTTTGAGGGATCTAATGGTATTATTCTAAGTAAAGGAGTCATAACATCACCAACGATTTGTGGTTCAATTATATCACAGTAAACTAATAATTGAGATGGTAACCCTAAATGCAAATTGGCAGGACACTTCCCTAATCCCTTAGTAACCAAATTTCTAGAAGGTTCAAATCCAAGTTGTAGAGACAGCTTTGGTGATAACGTTAATGATGTTATTGATTTATCCATTACAGAGACCGAGACCAACTTTGATAACTCATCGTAACGAAATTTAACATTTTCTTTTATGTTGTTTAATGCTGCTAAGATATGATCAATACTATCATAGTTTGTGGCTGGTATGTGTGTTTTGTAGTACACTTTTGAGGTTTTCTGATCACCAGGCATCTGCATCCATTTAGCCACATAAACAATATTTTCACGTTCTTGAACAGTGAACATTGTACTTGGATATTGAAATTCAACAACACCAACAGACCATGACCCTTCCAAAATGATAGATTTTGGTAATTTAGTAGAAAAAAGAGCAGTAGTGTTTTCCGGAAAATATTCCATTGAACTGTTGCTTAGTAATGTAAGATAAAAACTTTCTTTCATTGTTGTTTGATGCTAGAAGCCAAAATCCAACTGTTGAATTTATCTGGATAACCTTTCCACTTCACCAACAACTGCTTTCTGTTCCCAGAGTAGCGTGTGCTTATGATTTTATCTATTTTATAACTTGCAGTGGGGTTATATTTTACTTTCTGCAGTTCTTTTTCATAAAATGTACCTATTATTGCTTCATTTTGCAAATCTTTCAATGTGTATACTACCCAAGGTGATCTATCTATGATTGAAGATACAATAAAAACTTCATCACTCCAATTGGATTCATATCCTTTTTGAAAGATATGTTTATACTTAGTTATTCGCACGTGGTCACCAATATGAAACCTTGGTAAAGTGGTACCTGAGACCCTTATATCACTTTTTCTATCATATAGGTTATTCCAGACAGTCATTATGTTACTAAAATTAACGTCACAAGGACACATTTTTATGCTAGAGTGATAACTGTGATTATATGCGTACACCAAATCTTGTAAAATATCTACATATCTGTAAGTATTTTTGTGTGTAAAATAACGCCACATTTTCATCTTAAGTGTTCTTTGAAACCTTTCAACAATGCTTGCTTTTATGTCGGGGTTGTTTGTTGTATAATAATTAATTTTTTTATTCCTGAAGTATTTTTGCACTTCCTTTGAAACAAACTCTGTTCCCTTATCAGATTGTATGTGTGTTGGAGTAATATTAGCTTCATTAAAAATACTTTCAAAACATTGTTTAACTGTTTCAGAGTTTTTATTTTTCATAGGTCTTACAAACGCATATTTTGTAAAAACATCAATCACACACAAAATGTAATTAAAACCATCATTAGATTGAGAATACGTTCTCATATCACTTAAATCAGCTTGCCAAAGCTCGTTTAGGTTTGATAAAATATACCTATTACGAGGAAATTTCTTATGAACAGGTTTATGCAGTGTGTATGTTTCTTGATTCTGCAACCATGTTTTGATATCTTTTACACTCATTTTACCATTCATAGCTTTTGTCAATTTATTAATGCTTCCATATCCAGCAGGATGTGAAGGATCATAGTATATTCGATTAATTTCTAATAAGGGGTCCATTTTTCCCAATCGATCTTCTTTCGTAGTTTTTTTATATAGTCACTATTATTGGGTGTTGAATATGATTCTTCGTTTTTGGAATGTTCACCAATATCTTTTAACCGCAGTTCACTGATGTATTGACTTCTTTTGGGATTCCCGATGTATGTGAGTGGTATTTTCATATCTTTCAATCCTTTAGAGAACTCTTTCCAACCTATTGGATCACTTTTTTTTAATGGTCTTAGTATATCATTCACTAGATCAATAATATTACTTCCAGGAATAGCTTTATTATCAATCACAACTGTACCATCGTTTCTCCAATGAACTTTGTTTCTATTTTTACTCAGAGATAGTGAACTTAATAACAATTCACCTTTTTTGTTATAAGTTTTAGGTATTAAACTCAATATTTGATTAATTGAGTATGGAGTCTTCAAAGGGGAATGAATACTTTCGTTGGGAGACTCAAACGGAGTAATAGAACTTTCTTGCTGATTATCTTCATCGCTCGAAGTCGGAGAGTGAACTACGTGTTCATTTTTGATGTCATTATTTTTATCCGAATCTTTACTTATTACAGGAATTTCAGATGTTATTATTGGTAATTCAACAGGTTGGCGATCTTCTTCGGTGAAGTGAAGAAACCTTTGCAAAATTTGTAAGTATAGGATACATTTTTTTCTATCATCCATTTTACTATTTAAAATATTATGCATTTCTGTATCCAATCGCGTTCTTGGATTTTCAACCCCATGTTGGGTGTTAATTTGGTTTAATTTTTCAATCAAGCTTGGTTCAACGAGCATCATTTTTCTAGCATGTTCCATTTTAAATAAGTGAACTCATCAATCCACTCAAAATGGAACCTAATATGATTGGTAGGAATGCTCCACCTCTTTGTACTAAAATTTTCTTTCTTATTTTATTTGAGCCTTTGCGAACCAATTTCCTAAGTAAATGTTTAAATTTGTTTAGTTTATTTTTCTCTTTTCTGTCGAGTGGAATTTTACCTTGAAGAACGTTGTGAATACACTCACAGATACAATTTATTTCATCATCATCACATACCCTTAATATGACTTGTTGATATTTTGGTTTTAGTGTATTTAGTGCGTTTAATAAATCCTTATGCGTCTTGAGGCTACGACTCATTATTTATAAGTGATAGGAATGTGTTGAGTCTTTGAATATTTAAAGCCTTTTGTTGGAACGTAAACTGTGCAATAACCATCTTCAGGTAATATTTTGGTTTTGATTCGACAAATATCATTTGTGCCTTGCTTAAGATCAATCATTAAATATCCATGTGCTTCTGTGGTTGCATCCTTATAAGCATCTTCGATAAATTTTATATTTTCTGGTGATACTTGACGAGCTAGGTATCGAATTTGTGTTTTATCACGAGGGTTTTTAAAATAAATTATATAACTTGAATTTAATGAAATATCTCTTTGACCCCTACCCTGATGAAATAAATTTTGTGTAATATAAAAAACACTTAAGTTTCTATGATGACTACCTTTGGTAAAAATATCAACAACTCTACCATCGGATTCTCTCATGAGATCATCAATAATTACAAGGTGTGCTTCCTTTCCATCAAACATACTTAGATCTGGTATCCCTTGAATGTAGTTTACATTTGGTAAGCTGTACAAAGGTTGCATTTCATCAAAACACCAAGTAATTTGGTTAAAATGTTTGTTACATATCACTGTAATATATTTTATAAAGTTTGTAACAAATTTAGATTTTCCACAACCACTTGGACCAGCAATAATTGCAGTAAATGGATGAAGAAATTGATACATTTTATGACTATTTGACGTGTGAATTCTATGAGGGTTTTGTAACTAATAACACATTTCTTCAATAAAAATATAATTTATTCACATTCATTAAACAAAGAAAAAAAATCCTATACAAAGACTAATATACAAAAAAAAAATATTTACAGATACAATATTAATGAATTAACAAAATATACAATACTAAAACTAACAATTTATACACATTTTATAAACCTTAGATACTATTTCTATATTAATGAATTAACAAAATATACAATTACTAACACTATTTATATACATTTTATAAACCTTAGAAACTATTTCAAATTTTAAAATGACCCCAAGCTAATGCATCAATATTGTTAGGTAAAATATATCGTTTTGTATCATTGTATGACAAACAAGTTTTGTTAATTTTCTGAGTAAAAATTGTATGCTTGATTGATTTAAATCTATACATATTACAAAACTGATTATTTTTATCAAAGAGGCATGACTTATAATTTTCCATTTTCATCTTTTTTGTGACACATTTATTAACACCTTTTGCTTTAGCTGTAATTTTGTTCTCCACTTCAAACGCATACATTTTTGATCTGAGACCTACAAATTCTTTCATAATTTTACCGTTATTTTCATCTTTAAAAAAACCCAACTTCTTTTTATTAATTCTTGGATACCCAAAAAGATTATCTGCAGGATAATCTGATGTATCGAATCGCGAGACTAAGTCCAGTTTGATATCTTTGTAAAAATTATCTGTAAAAGTTTGATAGATAAAACTATCAGTATCCGTATATAATAATTTTGTTTTATTTGGAAATTTCTGTAACATATAGTTGTAATGAAAATCATACATTAAAGTTTTTGAAATATCCAATATACAAAACCCTAAATATATTGGTTTGTTGTAGAAGAGCTTTGTTTTTTTTAACTGAACTGCAATTAAACTTTCATTAAATATTGATAAGCTATGAAATTCTGGTTTTGCAATTAAGTCTTGAGCACCTAAAGATTTTCCATTATTTTCCCAGTGTGTTAATAGTTTTACATTTACACGTTTTTCTATGTTTTCCATTGTTTTACCAAAAACAGAATTATTCATCAATTTATAAAAATCTTTTTCAAAATCCGAAGTTGCGTTTTGCCTTAGTTTTGTATTTAAATTAATGTATTTTTCCAACCAAGGACTTTGATCAAATTTTAAAACCCTGTGAATTTTTGTTAATTTGAGACCCATATCAAGACATTGTTTTAGATTTCTGTAATGAATTTTATATTTTGTTTTATTGTTAAGATTAGGAACAAGCTTATTTTCCTTGGATTGTCCTACACATATGTTTTCTGGGCAAAGAGGGAAATCTGAATGTAAATCATGAAGATCTTTTGGGTACTCCAAATCGACTTCCAATATGAAACCATATTCAGAGTCATCAGAGACCATAAAATTGGTGTCAGGATTGACCCATTCAAAACCACCCTTTGGAAGATATTGAGACATGGCCCACCCGTAAAGATTGTTAGCATCTAAATAGGTTAGATAAGATTTAGGTTGACTTTCATCAAAGCCCTCTAAAAATTCGTTGTTTGCCTTTGCGAAGCGATTACTACATTGGGACACACCACCTCTTATTCCAGCCCGAATAAATGCAATTTGATCGAAATCTGATAATAACTCTAATTCTATTTTGGTGAACTTCAACATAGCATCCCAACTTAGCCCTGGTGCTGTATAATAATGAGCAGGATCTAAATCGTATGTTAACATACAAAGGTTTCTGAAATTTTCAAAGATATCAACTAGCAGCAAAACATCGGTTTTTAAGTATAAGTTAGAATAATCCATCATATTTTGACACTTAAAGTGTTTCCAAACATCCTGAGCACGATTGTATTCTTCATCAGATATATTTGAATCGGAAAGAGAACTGTAAAACTGGCTTTGATTAGGGAGAGAAGTTAATTTTAGGGATTCGGATGATGTCATGAATTCATAAGGAAAAATACCCTTCTTCCTAAGGCGGTTGAAGTCTTCATTATTAGGGAAATTTCTTTGGAGTGTGTTAAATTGATGATCTTTTAGATTTTTAGCTAGTTGATCGAGACTACACGGTAAAAATTTCAACGAATCTACAAATCTCAACTTAATCTTTTGATTATTTATGGAGAGTACTTTTGTAAAAGATATATATCTTTCTTTGTTTTGAGGAATAACTTCTATTTCACCCTCCGCGAAATTTAAAGCATGAACGATGAAATGTGCATCATAATGACTGAGATTGTGGAGGAAAACTGGAATATAGTATGGTGGACGAAATTTTTTAATGCAAATATCATGCGCAACCCCTCTAAAATTACCTGTGTGCCAATCAAAATCGAGAACGTTTTCCCCATTTAAATCGTTTTCACAAATGTGGCAATTTTTAGCGCTAGCAATTTCATTTTGATTTTCAGTTGACAATGGCTTAGGACACTTTTGAAAATTATTTGCCTTACAAATTTCCTTTAAATCGCTATACAAACGATTCATAAATATTTGAGCACAGTTTGGTCCACTATATGTTTCGTATTTTGATAATCTATCATTATATGAACATTTAACATAATATCCGAAGCTATAAACTTCATGCTTTGCTACATTTGTAGTGTATGGTTTAGAAGAATCATTAGTACAAGTTTGGATTGGGTTCAGTAATGACTCAAAGTCAGCATATACAACAAAGGGAATTTTCATCTTGTTTTGAAATTTATCAAATACAAGCTTATCATTAGAAACTGGTTGTCCTAACCAATTTTTTGTTTTTCTTTCATTATTTGGGAGCTCTATCGAAATATGAGAACAATCATGTTGTTGATGGTTACCTAATCTTTCTTTTGTGGGGAAGTGAAGTAGACAACCATCACAAATGTAAACCGCATGCTCTTGATGAGAAAGTTGTTTGCTAACTAATCGAGATAAATTTTTGATGTAACAATAATGATTATTTGTACCGTTTTGAACGAACAATAGATTTACATGACGAGTTTTGCGAGATTTGGTTAAAAAGAACGGACCTACAACATTATTCCTTTTTGTATTTTTATCAAATTCTAAACCAAAAACGTTAATACTTATATCGTTTAATACCTCAACTTTAGGTATATCAGTTAGTTTAACTGGAAAAGAAATACCGTCAAATTTAAGTTTGTTTGCATGCGTACTGTATGATGTCACACGATCAGAATTTTTATTGACTGGGTATAAAGCTGATAGCAAAGCCCATTTAAAACAAAGATTATCTGCATTTTTTACATTAATTACTGCTTTCTTTGCTCTCACATCTGCGGGTAATTCAATATATGAGGTACCTCGCAGTGGGTTGAATTTATTTACATTCATATCTAAACAATTTATTTTTGTGAGACTCCATCCACTATCTTTTTGTTCAAACGTACCTATTTTGTTCACTATAGTGTCAGACAAAGATGAAAAGAAAATATTTAAGTCATCCCCACGAAATATTATGTAATTACATGTTTGAAAGTCAAAAGAATTTGATACATTTTTGGATTGTTGTATAAAATCAGCATGCAAAATGAAATTAACTTTGAATACCGTTTGTTCTTTGATTGATTCTTCAATTAAAAACATTATATCGCCTTTTATGGATTTCAAAAATTGTTCAGGAGTTTCAAATATTAAGTTAGATGATGAATCATTTTTACCATTAATTCTATATGTTATAATTCGTTGCCCAAAGGCAGATTCTACTACAGAAACATTTGATAATGAACTGTGTGATTTCAGAACATTATTTTTGTGTACATTACTCTTTAAGTGATTTGTGAAAAAACGTCTTTTAATTAAAAGTTGACATATGCTACAATTCACCTTATCATTGTCATCTGTCTGAAGTTCTGTGGTCTGAAGACTCGATGTAGGAGATGAAGATCCAGAATCGTATTTTGGAATTTTTGCTGCCGTACTATTGGTTTCATTAGCACTCCGAGATCTCTTCCTGCTTCCACCTCCAACTTGTAATCGTAGATCACTAAAAGGTAAAAATGAGGTTTTATATTAAAATGAGGAACAAAATGGTAAATATAATTGTATTCTTAATATTTAAACGTTATTGTTTATTGCTGACATAAATTAACTTACATGTTGTTTTGTTTTTCAGCTGCAACACATAATCTGTAGAGATCTTCATCGTAAAATTTACTTCCCAAATCACATGATTCAACTTCTTCACAGAGCTTGAACATTTCAGTATCTTCACATTTATTAATCGAGTTCGGTGCAAAGAAAGTGCTGATGCAAACTTCTTCATGAGCCATTTTTATTTCACTTGTATGTGTCGCAATGACTTTCTGATTCAAACTGATGCCAGGCTATGCAAAATCTATGCTTTTTATCGTAACCATTCAGGTAAAATATTATTAATCATAACAATAGAGACAACCCACACAGACTAATTAGCTAATCATAAGACTTACATTAAAAATAAGAGGTGACACATACCAATTTACTAATCATTATTTTTGTAAAAAAAATTTTTTGAATCTTCCGTATTTGCTATATCTTTTGTTATGTTATAAATAAGGTTTTGTGTAGTGTTATAATTATCACCTTCATTTTTGGAATAATATTTTATCCTAACATCTGCGTGTTTCCAGTGTTGCTCTTTTGGAATTTTGGATAATTTTTTTATATTATATACTTCTATTTTAATCAAGTGAGTGGCTTTACCACCGTCATCATTATTTGTTGTTAAAAATGCAGTTCCATCTCCACGTGTCCGAGATACAGTGGATGACAACTTTTTCTTAGAAGATTTGCTTGGTATATTAAAAAAATCATCTAAGCACTCATTTTCGTTCACAGGTTTTTTTCTTTTTAACATTGAAGATTCTCTAATTACTAAATTATCATTACTATCATCTGATAATGTATTGTAATAATATTGTTTGTAAGTGTTTTCTTCGTTAATATCAATGATATTCTGAAACAACAGTTTATAACTATTAAAAACATTTTAATATATTACGCTATTTTCACAGATAAATAAAATAAAAAAGTTTACATACCTCCATTATGTTGAACTGCTAAGTGAGAGAGAGGATCTCTACAGATTATGTGTCATCAATCACTTCAAACAAAATATTCACTGTTCACTATTCACAGGACTATAACTTTGTAATATTTAAAAAGTTTCGCGTTCTATATATATTGTCAGTTTTATCGAAATATTTGTTTATTTCATCATTAAGCTAACTAGTTTGATTATGATTACATGTTTCAAATGAGTTTTGTGGAATGTTGGTCTTACTAATCACCCTGATTGTGTAATCACCAATTGTCAATAGTGTTATTGACAACGCTTTCTCGTATCTAGTTTTATAATGGGTTTTTAATCAATGGTGTTGAAATGTCTGTTAAACTAGTGCGTTCTAGAGAAACATTTAATCTGATGGCTTCTTCGAATGATATAAAGTTTAAAGCATGCATTACCGACGCCACACTTATTGTTCGCAAAGCGCGAATTAATCCGACAGTTTTACTTGCACATCAGAAAGTTTTAACCTCTACTACAGCTAAATATCCTATAACTAGAGCTGAAGTTAAAGTTTTAACGATCCCATCAGGGGTACAGGGAAAAACGTTGGATAACATTTTTTTGGGACAAGTACCTAAGAGAGTTATAGTCGGGTTTGTTAATAATACCGCATTCAATGGTAGCCTAACTAAAAATCCGTTTAATTTTGAAAATTATGATATCAATACATTTTGTTTATATATTGACGGTCAGCAAATACCTTCAAAAGCTCTACAACCATCATTTCAAAATAAGGTTTATACTTCAGCTTATCACACGTTGTTCTCTGGTACAGGTATACATTTTCTTAATGAAGGTAATGGGATATCAAGGGAACACTATGCTAACGGTTATTGTCTATTAGCATTCGATCTAACATCTGATTTGTCAGCTCATTCTTCAACACATTGGAATCTTATTAAACACGGTAGCGTAAGACTGGAAGTTCGATTTGAATCAGCACTTTCACAAACCATCAACTGCATTGTGTACGCAGAGTTTGATAATGTTATAGAAATAGATAAAAATCGTAATGTAAATGTAGATTACAGCAGTTAAGATTAGTTTTAAGATTGACTGTACTATGTTTTTTATTAGGTTAAGACATTGAAATAAAGTTATCAATTACTTATAACTATGCATTTATTATTATCTACATTGACCCATACTATCCTAAGTAGTTGTTAAGTAGGTAGGTACCTATCCAAAATGTACCACTTGTATCAGATACCTGTCATCAATACGACCTATGAGCTATTAGGCAAAATGAATACTTTGGAAATAAAGCAACATTTAAATAATATTCATCCATGCTTACAATACAACGTTTATGCTGCAAACAGATTACCAATACGCATACAAACCCCAACGTATCTTATAAGCAATTTAGACCCTGACACAAAACCCAGATCTCACTGGGTTGCAATACATATTGACAATGGCATTGGGGAATATTTTGATTCTTATGGTCGACCACCTACAGGTTCTCACCTAAGGTTTTTAAGGATGAATTCAAGACAATGGAATTACAACAGAATGAGAATACAAAATGATTGGACCTCAGTATGTGGCGAGTACTGCCTGATGTACATTTATTACAAATTCCACGGATTATCTTTGTCAGAATTTGTAGGATTATTCAAGAACAATAGTATTGTGAATGATATATTGGTATTTAATATGTTTAAATGTCATTTTTATGGAACTAAATAAAAGAGGAAGTACCCAGCATAATTATAGTTTTATTGTTTTGAAGAGTGAAGGTGATTAGCAACCGACATTGTTGACATGTAATTACTTAAACCTAACCTAAGGTAACCTAATGAGGGTTAATGAGGTCTAGTGGACCCTTGCAAATGCGGCACGTAACTCCCGAAGCGTTATAGCTATCAAAAAAAGGATTACACAGATCGATCGGGCGTGTGGCAAAACATACAAAAAGACACCAAACTTTTTTTTTTTTTTTTTTTTTTTTTTTTTTAGCCGACGCCGAAGTTGGCTCTTGTTTTTTTTAGGAGCAGTGAGAGACCTGTGAATCCTATCTACTGCTGTATCAAGGGCCTGTACAGTCCTTTCTTAATCTTTCTTTTTTAAGATGATGATGATAAATTACTAGCGGCTCCGATGTGTGTCGCACTGTCCGGCATGTTGACTCAACAAGCTATGCCAGTCGATAATGACCTTTACCCGATGTTAATAATGCAAGCCATTGATCGAGCCATCAGAGGGAAATAACCACTCTGACATTAAGCCTATTAATAAGGGACATAACTGGTACAAAGTCCACATGTAGAGTTACCGTCCGCCACCGCGTGGTTGGTGGGGGCAGACGGTAATAATCCGAATAAAATGATGTTACTTGGTGTGAACTTGGAGGAGCAGAGTGTGCGGTTAAAATCGCTGTACAATAATATACTAAATATGCAAATGAAAATGGTCCCTATTCAGAATTATCTAAAGTGCTTTATTCAAATGTGCGCATAAAGTTGTCGCTGTGATCTCGTGGCGCGGCGCCAGTATTGGTAATATTTTTTGACTTTTTGCACTCGTTAGTTCATTTTACTTTTATGCAGCGGGCGATTTATACGAATGTATTCAAATCGTGTAATTTCTCCAAAAAGTGTTACAATTAAGAAATGACACTTTTAGAAGAAGTTGGTCGAACGAAACTACCTAATGCATACGAATTAAGTGTGAATCGCCCTGCTTGGTAGTTCAATTAAAATGTGTATTAAGTGTAAAATATTATTTTAATTTATGTGCATTGTGTACCAAATAAATTATTATTATTTATTATTTATTATTAATAGCCCGTGATGTCCCACTGCAAGACAAAGGCCTCCCTTCGTTTCTTCCACTCCTCTCTATTGTGAGCTAATGTGGTCCAATCAGGAGAGTGAGAGTCAAGTTACCAGATAAATTAACAATATTTATTTATTTGCCGGCATCTTCCTATATTAAACGATGATTTATACAGCGTTAGAAAGCCTCGTTAGCATGGCGGATGAGACGCAAAACGTGCGAGTTCAATTTCGATGGAAGAAATCCTTCTACGTTTTTCTTTCTACGTAGCGTTGTGTGCCACGACGTAGCACTCAGCGCTTTTAGCTTCGTAATGCATAATATGTAAATGATAGCTTCCAAGTATGTTTAGGGGATTTGAAGTGGTTTATGCAAGAAATACAAAAAAAAGCAAATTATTTGAAGGAGCTAAGTCGAAGATATCGGAAACAACAAATATAGTCAGCGACAAAAGTTAATGAAGAATTGGAGATTTAAGTCTCATTTTCATTACTATAAATAATAATATATAATAATGAAAATATATCCAATAAATAATAATATGTTTATGAACTTTTGGGTCACACTACCCCGAACCGGAACAAATATTATTTTTTATTATTATAACTGGAAGGTTGGCGTGGTATGGGCATGTCATGAGGAGGGATGAGAGTCATATAACACGACGAGTGTTGAGTATGAGTGGATGGATATACCGGTAGGGGTAGGCCTAAGAAAAGATGGATGGACTGTGTGAATGCGGATATGTTTGTGAAAGGAGTGAGTTCTATATGACGGGTGATAGAGGGAAATGGAAGAGAGAAACATGTTGTGCCGACCCCACTTAGTGGGATATGGGCAGGAAGAGGAAGAAGATCATGATCATGTTTTAAATTCCATATAAATACAGTAAATTATTTTATAAACATACCAACAACCCTCGCTTTAAATTTGTTCTCGAATTTGGGGTTTTTGCAATCGGAAACTTTTTTAATCTAACGAAGCTTATCGCACGAAGGTCTCTGTGGTTACATCGTGCGCAGAATTAATACCATGTGTGTATGGATATACAGGATGGTCCAAACAGTGACGTCAAAAAAATAACCTAAAAAAAATCTTAACTAAACCTAAATAAATAACCACCTAAATAATGCACTAATGCTAGGAAACTGATTATTAAGTAATGTATATTATGGTTTATGCAATAAAAATGGCCTTTAAATTTTAAAATAAAGCATTTTACATAATCGACAAGTAAGAGAAGGGTCACATAATTTGTTTTATATATTATTTTTTAACTATCATCCATTTTGTTTTTTGAGATAAAAATACCTTTTCGAGATGCAATCTATCATTTTGCATTTTATCGAATCCGTGTTCAGCCGTGAATAATAGACAGAGTTACTTTCGTAATAATATTAGTATGGATATATTAATATATGCGTAGTCTACGCATATTAATCTCGGATCTCCCAAAGGGGTTAGGCAGGTTTACATGTAGTCTGGTTAATGTATGTATAAACACGACCCAGACAGCCATCATTAACGCATGTCTACGAATTTGCTACGGCGTAGCACGCTCGTAGCTCGCGTCTACGAGGTAAACTCGTATCATTTTGATACTGCTTGCACCTTGCTGCTATCCTGGTATTAAATTTTTTTTAGATGAAGATTTTCAAAGTGCATTCTTAAAAATCGTAACTATGCGGGATTTGAACCCGAGACCACCGATCCGTGGAGCCATAGCCGGGACCGACAATTAAACGTGCCCTCCGCGAAGCACTTGACCGTTTAGCTTAACTTCGACGATCTATCAAAAACAATCAAGAAACGAGCGCTTCGGGATAAATTAAAAAAAATTGTGGCACTCCGGGAGTGCCAACAGAAGTGAAAACTTGAACGATGCGGAGAACGGTAACGGTTCTAAAATTTAAAAAAAAGTACAAAAACTATCCCACTGGGATTTGAACTCGGGGCAGTCTCACCCGATGCGGCCACTTTCACAAGACCATTGTGAAGATACAATATGTGGCGAAATTAAGGTACGTATTAGTCGAAGGATGGTGTCGTAACACAGACACAGGCACGTGACTGAGTTTGATATTATTCCCCTATACCTAAAAAAACCTAAAAAGAAAAATACCTAACGCGGCTAAATAAGTTTTCACTTCAATAAATACATTCAATTTATTATATCGATCGATCCATTATTGAAAGTTTCTATTATTAGTTGTTTGTTCAGACGTGTGTATCTAATGTAATTTATGATGCGTGTTCACTGTTCACACCCCACGGCACGCATGGGGCTACGAATGTGCTATGGCTTATTGTTTGTGCTACGGTCAGACCCTGTTTTTAGATTTTGATAGGTATTAATCTGATCCGTGGTCTCTGCCTACCCCTTCGAGAAAGAAGCGTAATTTTTTGTATGTATGTATTAAAGTACATATAAAACACAAAGTTTGCTGAGGCGCACTATATTTGTGGTAATTTTTATTTATTTATCTTATAAAATCTTACATATTAAACAATTAAATTAGTTCTAAGAAACCACGGAGGTTTGTACTAAAACTAATAAGTCTACAATATGAATATAGGTATGATAGATGTATTAAAAAACATAACCCTTCTTTTGACAGTCGGGTAAAAATACCCACTGTATGGAATGATAACGATCATAATGAATACTTTTTTATTATATATTTTTGTTACAGACAACTCCAATTCAACTGGAAAGTATCGGTAAGTTATAAAAATAAAGGAATCAATATCTTTTCTTTATAACTTATAATATATTGTTCAATAAATCTTCTGCTTTTTCTCTCTTCCATACTTACAAGAGCATAATTAGAATAGAAAAGAATAAAGTTTTATTTTCTCCACACCATATACAACAGTTACAATAGTTAATTAAATCTACATAATTTTATGTGTGTTTTTAATTAAAATGTAGTTTATTCCTGTATTAAAACCTTCATAAATAACTTGAAAACAGCAAAAAAGGGAATACATGGGGTAGAAGGATAATATTGACGTCACTGTTTGGACCACCCCCTAGATCATTTTTAGATAACTTTAATAAAACTAGGATTTTTAAAACCCCGTTTTAAAATTCCCATATATCATTTATTTAAGAGCTACCTACGCTCTATTAGTGCATTCAGTAATCGAACTACTGACTACCAAAACCATATCAATTACTACCTAAATGAGTTGGTATTTTGTCAATGCGACGATCAATCATCCCTTCAAAGGGTGCTCTCTCCACGCGAATACATCCCTTACGTCCAAACACACAAAGTTCAGAAATGGTTTTGACATATTTAACGCAAGAATTTATGAACTTTATCTCGATACAGTGTAGGTGTAGATTGGTGTGATGGTATTTGTAGAAGAGAGATATGATTTGTTCAGTCGTTCGTATTGAAGCTCATGTGATTACAATATTATCCTCGATTCGGATCGAAGCAGGCCATTGATTCCACGCTACTGGATTCAGCTGACTTCACCACACGCTTATTATATCTGACATGAAACAGATTATTTTTAGGCAAAACTGTAATTTAAGATACCGTGATACAAATAAGCTGCAGCTAGTGAACACATTTCGTATTATGACGTCACGTGATCTAACAGGTTACAGCCTTGACATTCACATTCACGCGATAAACCCACTATTCATGTAACATACATATAACCTACACTAATAATAATAATAGTTGCATTTTAAAAACTAAATAAAATGTATGTAACTTTCTGTAATTTTAACAAATAATGCCATTATACGCTAATGAAGTCTTAGCCTTAGCTGTTGAATCGATTTCTATTTGTAACATGGCTAGGAGGGAAGGTTTTTAGAGTTTTACGGGGAAACTGTCAATCCCTTAGGAATACAATTTATATGGGACCACCTCTGGAGTATACCCTTTCAAACATAAAAATAATTTTTCAAATCGGTCTACAAATAGCCGAACAATCGCGTAACAAGATACAAAAAAAACATACAGACGTATTAATTGAGAACCTCCTTTTTTTGAAGTCGGTTGAAAAGTTTGTTAAGATTTGAGGATGTATGGATGTTTTTTACTATTTCATGCAAATTCTCTACATTGATTTGGATAAGTAAGTAAGTTCGTATGAGTCAGTGGCCAACTCTGGTGACGGAGTTTTTAGGCCGCCTAAAAGCCTCTGTCATGGCTTAACGACTTAAATGCCGGGACTGGCAATTTAACGTGCCCTTCGAAGCATGGAAGCGCTCACGGTATTGGTCGCGAAGGAACAGGAGTAGAATCACCTAGTTTTTAGACGTTTCAAAGTGATCCCAGCGGTCCTACTGAATAAATGCTTTTTGACTTTGACTTTGACTTTGCTCAGGTGAAAAAGGCGACTGGTCCCCCATCCACTTACGGACCGTTTAGAACGTTGGTTAACTTCGACGATCTATCAAGAACGACTAAGCAAGCGCACGAGCGCTTCTTTAGATGAAATTTAGTTTAAAGACACAGATTTTGGTTTGCACATCGAAATCGGTAAAACATGTTGCTTCCAAGACCTTCCTTATTTAATCATCTTTTTTACCTACACATGTTTATGCAAATAAATAATCTTTATCTTTATCTTTATCTTTAAAGATATAGGTTAATAATTATTTGAAACATGCCCACATTTTGCATAAGTTAGTATTTCATACATCAAACAGATAAGGTTGCTTGGATCATGAATGATACCGTTGCATACATAATGCCTTTCAGACTTCAAGCCCTATGCAAATGTCCACTCTGATGCGATCGTAAACGTGATTAATTCCTCTGAAAGGACGACAGCCGCTATCCCTATTCAATTCTGATAAATTGGATCGTCGAATGCTTACATTGGAACATTTGAAACTATAATAATAATACTGGACTTTTCACACATCATCACCTAGCCCCAAAGTAAGCAGAGCTTGTGTTATGGGTACTACATGACTGATAAACTACTTATATACTTTTTTGTTCGTAAATACATACATATTATACATAGAAACACCCAGACCAAATAGATATTGTATAGCACTCTGTACCAGCCTGCTCATGAACAACTTATCCATACGGTAGAATTAAGTAAGTTCGTATGAGCTCGTGGCCAACTCTGGTGACGTGAGTTTTTAGTTAAGACCTCAGTCTTGCCTCAACTTATCAGGCTGACTCAACGACGAGATAATATGACCATTTAAACATCGAGGACGACCTCTGTGGCGCAGTGGGCGAAGCTCCGCCTGCGACGCAGAAGGTTGCGGGTTCGATCCCCGCCGCGGGACAAATGTTTGTATGACCTACAGATATTTGTTTCGGATCCGGATGTTTCTATGTATAATATGTATGTATTTACAAACAAAACGTATATAAGTAGTATATCAGTTATCTGGTTCCCATAGTACAAGCTTTGCTTAGTTTGGGGCTAGATGATGCTGTGTGAAAAATGTCCAGCATTGTTTATTTATTTATTTAAACAGAAACGCTGGTAGCACTCTCGCTCTCCGCACTTTGTTTGTTTGACCGGTGGCACTCTATTTTACTTTAATCTGTTTATTTGAACTGGATCAACATATAGTTTGATTGAGTGCTTGATAATTTAAACTAGACTCAAAATATAAATTCGATGCCTATTCGTGTACTAGTGTGATTGGTTTTCGAGCAAATAACTAAATTGGAAACGGGTTAAAATGTTGTGCACCAATGGGTTTTGCTGTCCAAAAATATATAAGCGCTCGTAGACGTACTTGATAGATCGTCGAAGTTAAGCAACGTTCGAAACGGTCTGTAAGTGGATGGGTGACCGCCAGCGGCATTTTCATCTGAGCGCTTCCGTGCTTCGGAGGGCACGATATGTCGGTCCCGGCTATTTAAGTCGTTAAGCCGTGACGGAGGCCTTAAGGCGGCCTAAAAACTCCGTCACCAGAGTTGGCCACTGACTCATACGAACTTACTTACTTTACCTCAAATCATTAAAAGTTTACTTCCATCTTACCGCAAAATAACACCTTTGTAAACTAATTTTGGAGCTACCTCCAAAAACCGTTTGTTCAAAACCATTTTCAGTTTTCTCCCTGCTGTGAGTTCATCAACCCTTACGTTTATCGCTGAATGATTTGGTTAGAAGTGAAACTCACAGAACAGCATGATGAGAACACGAATCATATGCTTAGCATGCTTCAAGTAGAAACAAAAATACCTAGTATTTACAAATATAAATAGATAGAAACCAATCGAACAAAATATCTCACAACAATTCGTTTTAGAAACACTTTAATAGATTCATTGATATTTTTTACTTGGAATTCCTAATTGAGCTTCTATACGCCAAAATCCACTGCCACCCTGCAATAATAATAAACATTTCCTTGAACCTATCTCAGACTCGCACCGCAATAACAGCCCAAAGCCTTTGTAATAACGTCTATAATCGTCTGCACTGCTAGGTACAGAACAATGTAATTGGAGTTCTCGCATCGGTGGATACGATGAGCCATGTGTTTGGGAAGGTAACTTGGGATGTTTAAGGATTTTCGGGGTTTCCGATCGCTCTTCTTGTTTTAAGTTATTTTATTGTATAAAAAGAGAGTTACAATAGTTAAAAGTGAATATAATTGAAAAATAAATCAACTGCATCTATTTTACAGCGAACTAGTATTTAGTATTTATTTATTTACCTCTTCTTATCTATTTTTACAGGCGTAACCTAATACAATTGTGTGACCAAATTCAAACATTATACGCCTTACTAATAAACGTGGTGTAAAGTTATTCCTCGGAATAAAATAGGAATTGACAGTTTACACTCAGGAATAACTTTATACCACGTTTATTAGTAAGGCCGTAAGTGTTAAAAAGCACATCATTAAAATATAAAATAACTCTTCCTAACAATTTAACCTAATTTAACTTACTAAAATTTAAATGTGAATTTATGTCAATCCATACTATCCATATCCATACTAATCCATACTTCCATACTAATATTATAAATGTGAAAGTAACTCTGTCTGTCTGTCTGTCTATCTGTCTGTCTGTCTGTTTGTTACGCTTTCACGCCCAAACCGCTGAACAAATTAAGCTGAAATTTGGCATAGTTAAAGGTTGTATCCCAGGGAAGGACATAGGCTACTTTTTATCCCGAAAAAATGAAAAAATCTCGAGACCGCGGGTCACACCGCGGGAGCGCAGCTAGTTTAAAATTAAACCTAAAAAAATGTATGATTCCTAAAGTTTACTTATTACCATAGCACAATACCAAACAGTGCAGCCTTTTTGACTTCGTTCAGCAACACATCCGTATTTTCCGCAACAACTAAACACACCGAACATCTATAAAATTAGTAGCTGTAGTCGATTGCCCACTGGCTCAGGCTTTTAATTCGCATCACCACGGATCGGCGGTCAGATTAAATCAAGTATGGGTGCAATTTTCGGAATGCATTTTATAATCTACTAGCGACCCGCCCCGGCTTCGCACGGATACTAAATTAAATACACTACAGAAAAACTATGAACGTTGTATATAAAAACATAGCGGCCCGCTGCGACTTTGCACGGGCATAAATAAGCCCAAAAAAATAGGTTAATTTACGACATCACGTTAGAAACCTCTAAAATTAGCAATGTTGCCTTAGTATATGATGCATGTATCTACACTAATAATAATATTATAAAGAGGAAACATTTGTTTGTTTGTTTGTTTGTTTGAATTGAATAGGCTCCGAAACTACTGGACCGATTTGAAAAATTCTTTCACCATTAGAATCCTACATTATCTGTGATGAACATAGGCTATAAATTATTTTCAAAAAAATTAGAGATCCTTATGAAAATTGCAATAATGTAACCAAAGGTGTAAAAATTTTGAACATAAAATTCTTCATATCGCGTGCGCTGCGAAAACTATTGATGATAGAACAAAAAAATGTTCTACAATATTAAAGAACGTATCAATATCTACAAAAAAGTCAGCGATAGCATATGTCCAACTATTGTGGTTGTGTCAGAATAACAACATTTATAATTTAAAAAGAGAATAAAAATGCCGACCAAAAGCAGACCACGTTATTCTTATTTTGGTATTTATTCTTATCCAAATAAATTCCTTCGTAGTAAAGGCTGTTTCAGTACCCGTCGATTACTTTTTGAATGATTGAAATCGGACATTTTATTCAAAAGTTATCATGAGTTTAAAAATGTAAGATACATCGCGACCACAGAATAAATATCAGTTAGTACGGTAGGACAAGTGTCTGGGATTTTTAACACAGGTAACGGGATATTAACCATGATTAATACCATAGATACTATTGATCATGGCGTATGCAACTGCGCCGAAATATCGGGAAACTCAAAAAACATTAAATAATGGTAAATATCCCGTTAACTGTGTTAAAAATGTTGAAAACCATGATAGTTTAAAAAGTGTCTGGGAACTATGGAATGAATGGAAGGGAGTGGTAATATATCAATTAAATATATATGGGAGGTAGGGGAGCATTGGGCAGTAGGGAGGTTTGGACACCCCCGTGTCATGTCGGCCAGAAACCATCATGCCTATCGTCAAATCGGAATTTGATCAGTTAGAATTGACCATTTTTGGGGGTGGATTGACATGATGGTGTATGGCCGGCATAACACGGGAGTTTGCCGGTGGTTTCAAAACCTGCCTTACTGCCCAATACTTTAGACCTTACCTACATATTAACCTCTAAACTTTAAAGGATCATACATCCCGCTCCGGGACCGCCATGTTATTATTAAATATTTGTTAAATCCATACTTCCATACTAATATTATAAATCTGAAAGTAACTCTGTCTGTCTGTCTGTCTGTCTGTTTGTTACGCTTTCACGCCCAAACCGCTAAACAGATTTAGCTGAAATTTGGCATGGATAAAGATTATACCCCAGGGACGGACATAGGCTACTTTTTTCTTTAAATATTTATAAGGGGGCGTGAAAATAAGGGTTGCAAGTTTGTATGGGGAAAAAAGTTGAGCGACGCTGGGCGAGGTCATAAAGATGATGGGTGACCGCCACTTTTTGCTCTGTTGTTGCATTGCAGATTTTTTTGTTTTTTTTCTCATTTTGCATGATAAATGATTTTTAAATTAATTACAAACATGTAACATGTATATTTCCACTCATCAATACATACGAAATTAAGATTTTTTTGGTATATTAAAATACTTTTTCTTAGGCTTTGGTTCGAACGCCATCTATATCACCGAGGTCAAAACTGCTTTTTACTTTTTTTCTCCTAGGTGGCGTTTCTACTATAGCGGAGGTCGAGATAGGTACGATCATTTTGAGATTTGAAAGCTTTTGGAAATCGCGGGTACCAGCTAGAAAATAAAATATTTTTCCTTGGCGTTGATTAGCAACGCCATCTATATTTTTCATTTTCACAACTAGGTAGCGTTGCGAGATCAAGAATACAGATCATTTAGCGTTTTGGAAATTAAAATAGGCAGTTTCATAGACGTGACTTAACCGATTGTAATGAAATTTGGAACGTAGATGCTTTAGCTTTTTTACTTGAATATATGCTTATCTAATTAAAAAAAATCAACCCATATGGATGTTTTACAGGGTGTTAAAGTTAGTATGGAAAATTTGATTCCTTTTTATTCACTTCAAACACAGTGTAAATAAACTTTAGGTAACACTCCTGCACTTGAATCCTAATAATGCGCAGACGAAGTTGCGCGGGTCAGCTAGTTATACATATAAACCTTCCTCTTGAATCACTCTATCTATTGGAAAAAACCGCATCAAAATCCGTTGCGTAGTTTTAAAGATTTAAGCACAATAGGGATATAGGGACAGAAAAGGCGACTTTGTTTTATACTATGTAGTGATAGTGAAGACAGCGAAGCTTGAGGGTGCTTTTGGTCCCCCTATTAGGCCCGTATATCTTAAAATCTCTATGACTAGCACTAAAAATTCCAATCTTCAGACTTTATTTTGTAATCCAAGCTACATTCAATTTCTGAGCAAATATCTCGGTGTAGAAAACCGCTAGAACGTCGCAACACTGCACTTTAGAGCCAATAAATTCTCCGGAAATGAATATACGACACGTTTGGTATTGCTAGCTCACAACACAGAGCTATCGTGAGAAAGTTCATTTGATTAAGATCGCGGGCACGAATCCTGGCCTTGCATATTGAAGCAAACTCAATGAAAAAGCAAGTAAAGAAGTAATGTTTGGAATTTGAATGAATGTGAATGAGTGAATTGGATTGAATTGACAAACTGACAATTCAATAGAAGAAATGCTGAGACGTCAGAAGCCAGCCGCATTTTCTGACGTCATAAGTATTTTTTGTATAGAAAAATTACTGCGGCGCGTACGTAACGTATATTATCTCTATCTTAAAACTCCCTATAGATCTGAGATAATGTCTAAAGTGTCTATCGAATACAATCGTGATTGTATACAAGTTAATCGTTATTGAACAGCATCAGCCTATTTTAATGGGCTCCAACGAAAGCATGATTAATTAATCTTGAAAACTCCCCTCGGCACAATAGCCAAATTACTGAAATATTAACCAGAAAGACAATCGCTTACTAACGAGGCAAGTTGCCTACCTGCCTACGCAGGACTGTACCGCAATTCAATTACGTAATAGGATTACTTGGTTGGTTCCTACAATTGAGTTGAGTCAAGTAGCTGTAACATCTTTAGTCTTTTGGGTAGTAGGTATGCGCATTTGGCATCAGAGTCCTTATTGTGTAATTCAACTGGCAATGGACATGGGCTTCATTTTGACATTTGAAACCCATTCTGGACTTCAATTGTCATTTTCCAATTATCTGATTGGTTGAGCTCTATTGGGATGACAAATGGGAATGGATTTGCTGCTGTCGACTTTTCACCCGACTGCCAAGAAGTGTTAAAGTACCCACACACACACACACACACACACACACACACACACACACACACACACACACACACACAATGTTTTTGTAGTTCTTTCTACTTAGTAGAATACTAAGTGCCCAATCCAATTACCTACTACACTCATCCAGTTAAAAATATACTAAGGCCCTTACTAATAAACTTGATATAAAGTTATGTCATGCATAACCTATGAATAACCATACAATTTTTTAGTTTATGCACGACATAACTTTATGTCAAATTTATTAGTAAGGCCCTTAAAGTATAAACTTTATTTTAAGGCTAAACTAAAATATTCTTACTTTAAAATTCAAAAAAAACAGATGTTACCCGCCGCGCGGCCGTCGCCCCGCTAAAAGGTTGGAAATGTTGTTATAGAAATTGGCTTCATGTAAAATATGAAACCATACAAGCTCCATTAGCCGCATCGCCTCAAAATCGAATTTTCTCGCAGATCACATTTAAAATCCATCGGCGGTAACTTTACTCTGAACCACGGTCGAAACGATGTTAGATAGCTTAAAATAAGCCGCGTACATTTTTCATACAGCGTAGCACAGCGCTTCACATGACAGACAATCGCTGCAGCCAGCTTGGCGCCTGGCGGCAATATTTCCAATATTCCAAGCGGAATTATTGACAGTTTTGACAGTGACATTTATATCCGTTCGGGAACTAGGATTATGGATGTCCTGTTGCGAAAAAAGTTAGGAAAGCATAGCGTGGAACCGAAACAGATAAATAATTTCGCCTGCGGAATATTTTTGCACACGTCGAATATAAGCTGACGTAAATAAAATCTGGATAAGATGTAGCTTAAATATCAAGGGTTGAAATTTTCTGGTTATCATTAATTCACAATCAAACAGGAGTTCTTCATGAAAATCTTTTTTAAGCTCACAAGCTAGCAATATTTTTAGAATATTTTATCATTAGTTCCTTATTTGCGTGCCTATAGCACGTGTACATTGTATATCTCATATTTCTTATGCAAAAAATCCGCGTCAGAACAGTTCAGATTTATTGTTAAAGTTCCCGTGAAATTGCGAGATAGTGTGTGTGATGCAAATAGTTACATCGCAACTTCACAAGTGGAAAATATGGCAACGGATTTTTCGCTTCGTTCAAACAAGTTGTGTTTCAAGATTATTGCAAACAAAGATGGAATCAGAAACTTGAACTTTATTGCTTAAGAGATTTCCTTTGTTTTCATCATATCGTGCGTATGTGAGAAGAAGAAAAACATACTTAAGTCAAAGTCAAAAAGCATTTATTCAGTAGGACCGCTGGGATCACTTTGAAACGTCTTAAAACTAGGTGATTCTACTCCTGTTCCTTCGCGACCAATACTTAATTGAATATGTGTCACTACTTCCCATCTCATCATCATCATCATGTCAGCCATCTCGTGTCCACTCACCCCCATCGATTTCCACAGCGATCGATCTTGTGCAGCCTACACCCAACGGCTCCCAGCAACCTTTACCAGATCGTTTTTCCATCTAGTGGGGAGCGTCCTCTACTGCGGTTTCCGGTGCGTGGCCTCCACTCGAGAACTTTTCTGCCCCAACGGACGTCAGTTCTACGAGCTATGTGCCCCGCCCACTGCCACTTCAACTTGCTAACTATGTCGGTGACTTTAGTGCGTCTACGGATCTCTTCATTTCAGATTCGATCGACTTCCCATCTATTCATCAGCTATTAATATTCAAAGGAGTTCTTAGTTTCAGTGTAGTATTTATTCATTGTTTTAAATCATACTAATGTTATAAATGCAAAGGTTTATGAGGGTGGATGGATGTATGGATGTTTGTTACGCTTTCACACAAAATCTACTGAATCGAGTTAGATCCAGATAGATTATAGTCAGGAATAGCACACAGATTACTTTTATGGTGAAATGTTCTCGAGGGACTGCGGCTAACACCGCGGAGCACAGCTAAATCATTAAATAAAAAACAACCTGAACAACATTGAACTGATTTGCATTTTTCGTTATCTTAGCTATCATGAAAATAGGAATATTACCGAAGTATCTCCATTACATTTGTTTTACACTTTAACCAGGGGTCGGGTCTAATGACCCATTGCAGAGGGTTATGCTTTCATGTGCTCCGAGTGCATACGATCATCTGTTTTAAGTAACGACGCCTTCGGGTATTTTCGGAGTAGTTCGTTTGTTTTCGCTACTATTTCTAGATACTTGATACCTGTGCTTGATACTTCCTACAAAGTACTTCAAGCAGCTAGAAAAAAGCGTTTCAAATATACTTTCTTCATTTGTATAATTTTAACAATTATATAATTATTTGCTCTGAATTCTATGTTAAAAAACTTCAACGTTTAGAAAAGACTAACTAAATATATTTTTATGTTATGATATTTCTGTGTTGCTACAAAAAATAAAAATTACCCTTAAATAAGGTAATTTATATGCGAACGTAGACACTCCTCTAAATCTTGAGAAAAGTACCTCGTAAAACTAAAATGTATTCCCAAATTCTGTTTATCGCTTTGTTTCAGCCATTAGATGTGAACTTGCGCCTTACATTCCACGAAAAATTGTGTCAGATTGTAATCAAAACAACAATAAATTTTCTTCAACCTTCAAACTTCGGCGGTCATTATGACCCTTAACAAGTATTTTATTTTGTTTCAACAAAAACTTGCTTTTAATGTTCAAGAATTTCGTTATTCTCTGACTAGGTAATATGCAATTTAATGCCAACACTTTTTGATATAGTTCATTATGCTATTCTGGTAGACGGAGCTCATATTTTATGTAACTAAATTCTAACCTTAAAAAGCTTTGTGTAATAAATAATATTTCCCATGAAGTGTTTGGCTGGGGGAGCGTCACCGTTTTCCCGCTTTCGTCTGTCCCCCTCGCACAAATTGGGGATTGCCCCTCTCAGATTCGGAACTAACTGGTTCGCGCCGGAAATTTCCGGGAACGGTAATGTGATCGCATTCACCCCGGGGCGAAGCCGCTGGCTTTTACTAGGTTATTCTGCCTGGTATGTTGCTGGGGTAATTGTTGATTTTGATACTACACGTAATTTGCTGCTGGGTATATTTGTTACTAGCTTATGCTAACGGTTTTGCTTTACGCGTGAATAGTATACGAAGGGAGCCTCTTTGAGGCGCAATTAAAGTCCTTTCACAATTGTTAATAAAGTAGCGTTCTTCAAAATTTTTGTCAATCCATAAATTTAAATAACAAACACACGCTATTAAAAACAACAGTAATCTAAGCAAGAATTGGGATATACTTTTATTATTATTATATTAGCCCTCAATGTCCCACTGCTGGGCAAAGGCCTCCCCCCACTCCCTCCATTCATCCCTCTCCTGTGCTAATAAGGTCCAGTCGGCACGGAATTTGGCGAGATACTATATTGGGATATATTTAAATTATGATCTAATTTCTTTGCTGAATAATGTATCTAATCAAATCAAAGGATAACCTATTCGATTGAGTTGTTGAGCTCATTTTTCCACTGAATAAAAAATACTACCCTCAAAAGAAGAAAACTAATGTGAATATCAGTTTCAGATAGCACAATAAAAAGGAGCAAAGCATTATTCTGAATCGTTGCCGATAAACCATTTACTTTTATGGCTTTGCAGCCCACGTCTTTGTGATCTATGGCATCGCCTTAAAGTTCCACTTACGGGCTTTAAGCAACAATTGAACTTAGGTCGAGCCGGACTTTGGCGGTTGAATATTTGATGCAAAGGCGATTTTAATAACTAACAATTAATTAGGTACCTATACAAAAATATTAATCATTCTCACATTTATTTTTGTAATCATACTATCCTACATTTTTATTTTTATTTCAAACTAAAAAGTACTGATACAAGTTTCTTTCGTATGTGATAAAACTAAATTTAACTCTTCAAAAATCGTTGCTTTAGGCACAAATCGAACATATACTTTGTATCATACAACCCTAGATAAAAAATACTGATGTAACTGATCACAGTTTTTATATTAAACCGATAAACTGCTCGCACAGTATCGACATTGACTTGAGTGAAATGTCTTGTGAATACCATTTATTCTGTGGTAGCATTTTGCGAGAGCGTACCGTGACCCGTGCGAGCGAGACGCAAGACGGGGGTGGAATGCATAATTGGACTGGTGACGTAAACGCGCGGTGTTGCCAGATTTCTTGCGAGTGCTGACGCGTGTTGTTTCAGCCGCGGAATGTTAAACGATAAGTGCTTATCTTGGGTAGGCTTCTGTGCCGGCTTCATTTCAAACTGAAGGGGTAAAGGGCTGGGACTCTTTTCAATTATTTTCAACCTGAGAATAATCTAAGAATCTTGAATAACTAGATATCCGAGAGAACCATCATCATCATCATGTCAGCCCTCTATATCCACTGCTGAACATAGGCCTCCCCTATCGATTTCCACAGCGATCGATCTTGTGCAGCCTGTACCCAACGGCTCCCAGCAACCTTTACCAAATCGTCTTTCCATCTTGTAGGGGGCCGTCCTCTACTGCAGTTAACTCAATAGATGTCGAATCAAAATGAAAATTACATTTGAAAAGCACGCTAAAATGCTATCGGAACAGGATCGGTCACTTTGTCCCGCTCTCACGCTAACCCTATCAATAATTCCATCTCGATTGACAGGTTAATTCTTTCTGACTTACAAAATGGCTGAGCGCAAATTGTCAATTTGCATATTATATGTGAAACTGCGGGTGTATAATTACTGTAGGCAGAGGGTTAACTGCCAAAATATGCATCATTTAGGAGTTGTCTGTGTGTGTATATAATGTATATAAATATTTGTATCCTGGTCTGGGTGTTTATATGTATAATATGTATGTATTTACAAACAAAAAGTTTATAAGTAGTATATCAGTTATTTAGTACCCACACATAAGCTCTGCTTACTTTGGAGCTAGTGATGATGCTGTGTGAAAAAGTCCAGCATTATTTATTTATTTTATTTTATTTATAAATCTTTCGTGGAATTTGAGGGTTTAACTGTACAATGAAATCGGACATGACCTAAAGACATTTGTTATGCAAAATATGCGAGATTTGAGTTCTCTGACAAAGGTATTCAGTGACCTAGGCCACAGCTACGACCTAGGTTTTAAACGTCCCCGATGAGACCTTTGTCCTTGTCTAGATTATCTCAGGATAGAGGTGAGTTTCAGGTCAAATGTGAGTAAGCTATTACAAGTATTAGACATGTCTGGTGGTTAAATTACTTTGGCACATGACAAACGATGTACTTTATCTATTAAATATAACTTATTCAGTTGCATCAGCGAGCATTCATGAACATACTAATGTTTTCAAATCTTATTTAACTTCGTATTGCGTAGATTATAACCAAACTTTTGGATTATATAAGATGCTGTCTTGCGCTTTTATTAAGGTGAACAAAATATCCGATAAAAAACAAACGTAATAATCTAATTTTTATGGACTAATATCTAATATCACCGTTTATTTACGAGTATTTACAAACTTATCAATTACAGAAACGCCCAAATCAACTGTGTAAACTACAATTCCCACCTCGTGACCCAGCCAATTCTTTGCCCGCTGTTAATGGCTAACTCAATATTATTGCCTCATTTCAATATTTACGAGTCATTGCCATTCGAGTGTTTATTAGCAATGGAAGGAGCCAGTCATCTTGCCTCTCAGAGGAAATATGTACCGCCCACGGCATTTCATGGCTTTACTCCCTTTTTTTCCCCCCTTTAGTCCCTTTTTAACCGACTTCAAAAAAAGGAGGAGGTTATATGTTCGGCTGTATGTATGTTTTTTTTTTATGTATGTTCACCGATATTTCCGTCAGTTGTGGACCGATTTCCAAAATTTTTTTTTTGTTTGAAAGGGTATACTCTTATAGTGGTCCCATATAAATTTTATTCCTGAGGGATTAATAGTTTTCCCGTAAAAGTAAAACAATCACTGAACTTTAAGAAAATTGTGGCCCGATTTCCAAAATTTTTTTTTTGTTAGAAAGAGGTATACTCTCAAGGTGGCGCCATATATTTTTTTTTCCTGAGGGATTAATAGTTTTCCCGTAAAACTAAAACAATCACTGAACTTTCAGAAAATTGTGGACCGATTTCCAAAATTTTTTTTGTTAGAAAGTGTAAAGGACACACTCTCAAGGTGGCGCCATATATTTTTTTTCCTGAGGGATTGACAGTTTTCCCGTTACATTCAAAAAACCTCATTCTCACTACACAACACACCCTGACTCACAATCTGAGTCAAACATTAAATAGTTTGAAAGGGTATTACACCCGAGGTAGTCCAAAATATTTTCTTTTCCTTATGGATTGATAGTTTTCCCCCTTGCTGAACTCCGGTGTGTCCTTTAGTAGGTCTGCCCATGACTTCTCTCATCCTTTCCTACTTAAGCTACGATAAGCAAAGTCTTAATGTACTCGTAGCTTACTATATTATTTACATATACACTTTTATTTACACAGTATTTATTTACTTACACTAAAAAGTGAAAAATAAAACATTTTTGAAAAAAAAAATTGAACCGACTTCACAGAACACAAACAGAAGAACCTTCTTCACACTAAAAAGAGAAAAATAAGAATATAATTTGAAGTCGGTGCCAAGTGAATACGATTAAGTACCTATCAAAAAAAGAAATCGAGCGATAGCGTACCAGGATACAATTTTGCACCCAAGTTCTTTTGAATTTCTTAGATGTAAATGAATAGTTGGCACCGACGTCAAATTATATTCTTATTTTTCTCTTTTTAGTGTGTAGAAGGTTCTTCTGTTTGTGTTCTGTGAAGTCGGTTCAATTTTTTTTTTCAAAAATGTTTTATCTAATAACGTATCGTAGCTGAATTTCCCAAATAATGAATTAAGTAATAAGTAGCTTTGATTTGAGGCTTCGTTCGCACGAAATTTTTGCTAACGTAAGTTAAATAAGCGTTGAATTGAAAGAAATGCATCTCATAAGTAAGTGTTCGTATGTGTGTGCAAGTAATTTTGAAACTGATTTAATTTTATGTCTTATTACAATGAGAAACGAGTCAAAACTGATTTCAAATCATGCTAACAGAAAACTTTATAAAATACATCCATAAATCTTCACAAACTTTCACATTTATATGCTCTATCACTTTATCTCATATAAACCAGCCTCAAAATACTTTTATCTAAATAAGTTGTTACTAAAATAGCTCCGCAAAATTAGGGGTTTTTAGAGGTACAGGGTTGAATGGTGAATTATCTAGAAGGCTGCCTTTAAAACGTGCCGAAGGGTGGTTTATGAATAAACAAATACACAGGGGGGTTGTCTTTGATAGTTGTTTTTGTGCTTTTGATCGTAAAGGGTGGTATGGTAATCTAACAAGGAATATAAAATCTAGGTATTTTGTTTTGTTAATAATTCCTTGAGAAACTGAGAAATATACATATATTCAATGAGGCCAGTTACACTTACTACTGGGTAATAGACGGGCCTCCTCTATAACGCTACTCTGTCCGGTCCTGTGCCAGTTCACTTCCACGGTTTCCCAGCTACGAGTACATTAATAATGTCATCCGACCATCGGGCGGGTGGCCTGCCTTTTGATCTTTGAGTATCTTTGGGCTACCATTCCGTAATCGCTGTAGGCAATCTTTCCTATCTCTTTTAAACAACAGTTATAAGTATAAATAAATATTTAGCTACAATTAACCTGCCTACGTATATTTTCTCAGTAAATTTCCACGCCACTTGCTAAGCAACGTATTTCCTAAAATATCTCCAGGCTCCTTTCTTATTGGTTGCCATGACTACCCTCGACTTGATGATTTAATACCTTACTATCCGAGATTTTCCTAAATATTTTCTAATAATAAAATGTTTATACAATTTGGCTCCAAATTAACTTAGACTGAGAATTTTACAACAGAAACATAGCCCTTACTGGATAATATCTGGAAAATATGCAATTAATGAGTACCTAAATCTGATAATAATTCAATCAATAAAATGATGAAGGAGCAGGAGTAGAATCGCATAATTTTCAAGACTTAATGAATAATGATCTCAGCGATCTTAACAAATGTTTTTTGCCTTTGAGTAAAATAAAGTCAAAATATTAACATCACTTATATCCCCAAGAGAACACTAGTTTTAAATCAAACAAACTATTCCAATAAAATGTTATTGAATAAAGCTGAGCTTGGCGGGAAATCTATTGGTCAAAGGAACCCGTAACCCCTAATCGTGCGGGTTCTCGTGTGCTCAAGCGGAATAATTGGACCGGGGTCTGCTGGCCAGCCTCATCTGATACATCTTATTTGGCTTTACGGCTTGAAGAATGTATATAAAGATCTGATCTGATCAAAGAATGTCTACCGCGCCTTGGATTGTAATAGTTATAAGAACTAGTCGCAGCCACAGAATACAAGTTATACTCGTAATCAGTAGTTTCTATCTGTGTAGACTAAACCTTTTCTTTAAAGTTCGGTACTCTTGCAATTGCTAAAATCGCTGAAGAACGTACGTACTTAGTTTGTTCGTTTGGCCCCCAGAGCTTAATAAATCTTTAAACTAAAGCCAGTCATATTCCCGAGCCAGTCGTTTATGGACCACGGGAAAACCGTGGAGTGAGCTCATAATCAAGGTATTTTTACACAGATTTGAAACCGCAAAAACGTAAACAGGTTCACGACTGTATCCCAAGATGCGTGTGCGATGTGCAAGACATTCTCTCAGATCTTTTTATGTTACTTATTCCAGATCCTTTGAAGATGTCTAAGGGGGGTAGTCAGAGGTATGTCCAAACACATATTTGATACATGCCCACATCTTGCAGACGTTAGTATTCCATACGTGAGAGGTTGCAAGCCCATCGCCGCATTAGGCCTTTTACATCTATATTAGATATACAGCGTCAGGAGGCAACCTATGCCTACACTTAACGGGACGCTGTAGTGCCTGTAGTGCCTGGGACATTGTTTGAGATGGAAAAGGCTTGCCCAGCACCCAAACCATCCTCTCAGCTTAATCAGCCTGGCCCACACGAAAGACGACGTCAATACGTGCGGAGCTGACTAAGCTGCGGGTTTCCTCACGATGTTTTTCTTCACCGTTTTGAGCTCGAGTTAAAGCGCATATAAATTATCGCCGCCTATAAGAACACTAACTGGTGGTAAAACTTCTCTCCTCATAAATCAAAAAAATAATATTCGATAGATCTTGTTTTACGAGTTGCTTTCCAAATATTAGTGGAACACGTAGGACGTGACAATTTAAGCAGTTTCATACGAACAAACATAAGGGAACAGTTACGCATGTCGGATAGGTATGTAGGTACTAGCTCGCAAATATTCCGAAGCGTTTTTATTTTCATCTTACCCCAATTATGGTTATATTTTTGGGCATGATTTATCTTCTTTTTGTTAACAAAAATAAATACTTATTCCTACTAATATAACGAAGAGGGCGAATTTTTGTGTTTGTGTAGGCAGCTACAAAAAGGTTCATTATACAGGATAGGTTATTAAAGACGTACCGTATATAAATAAATTTAGAATGATGATACAAATAATATTTGTATCAGGGAAAATTTAGTCTAAAATAATTGATTTTACTAAAATAATCGCTCTGATTTCTTCGAATCTACATAACATTTTGTAAGAAATAAACAAATAATAAAACGAACATAGGTACATAAATAAACTCTCGACTTCTAAATTAAAAAGGAAAAATTGCTGATTTTAGATATTGGATTGTTTCAGATGGTGTTCGACATAAACGATAATTGTAAAACAAAATGAATTTACGGAGCTTATGGTAAGTCCTAAAATTAATTATTTATACAGCATCTGAAATCTATGAATCTACCATACCACAGTATAATGGGGCTTGGAGTAGAAATTGAGCCAGCGACTAATAATAATCAGGAATATAATAAAAAAAACTACATACTTAATAGTCATCATCATCATCATCATCATCATTGGCCTCTTTATCCATCTATTACAGATTATTTAGGTGGCGCCAGTCAGGACACGCTACAGTTTTATACTTAATAGTACATAATATATAACCTTCTCTTATTTGGAAATGGTTAAAAAATACCTTACTTATAATAAAATAAAGAAGAAAAAAAAAGTGTTGGTACCACGCGACGCGAGTAAATCTGCGGGCGGAAGCTAGCGTAGATAAAAAACCCATAGATGGCAAACCCCTAACGAGCACACAATGCACAGCGTGCGGATGGGCCCCAGTGGCTCGGAAACAAAAGGTGAGATAAAACGAATTGGCTTTCGAAGATACGGGGTACGGGTAAGCCTACGAAAAAAAGACTTGTTTCATCAAGTAATAGACATCTCTTTTAGCCCCAGAGTATACTGTTTAAGTGCTTTCTTAGAATCAGATTAGAAAATATGCCTTTACATTATAAGGATATTGAGATAAAGTAACAACTACCACTGTTGGAGATAAATAACAGCAATGTACCTAAAACTTTTAAATTATAGGTAAACCTGAATAAATAAATACTTTCTTACGTCTCTTACTAATATAAGTAGTTTTAAGACGTTTCAAAGTGATCCCAGCGGTCCTACTGAATAAATGCTATTTGACTTTGACTTTGACTTATATGTGAGTTTGTTTAGATGTTTGTATGTGTGTGTTTCAATCACGCCTAAACCAGAACCGATTTGGATGAAACTTGGAATAGGCGTAGATAGTGACCTGGAATAGCATATAGACTATTCAAAATGTTGGTACCACGCGGACGAAGCCGCGCTCAGAAGCTAGTTTTATAAAGACATAAATTAATTGAATTGATAGCAAAGTTTGTAGCAATGCAAACATTTGTAAAACTTCGTCTGTCTAGAGTTTCAACATTTCATGTTAATATTCGAATCTGCGCTGTCTCTGCAAGTTTTCTAGACTGTATTTTGAATATTTTATTCGTTGATTCAGCGTTCGAGGTAATTTTGTGATGGACGGAGTGAGAATACTAATCTGAAGCCCCGCAGAGACTTGCTGATTGATTTCGGGATCGAGGTGGGATTTTGTCGGATAATTTGCTATCCACGTTCGTTATCTATAGGTAGTAAGGTAGGTACTAACTATCATAAAGAGATTGTGTATTATGTGTATAAGTTATGCCTGGAACAGCTTATCTCATTCTAGATTAACAGTGAAGAAACATCGTGCGTAGCTTAGCTTTTATACGTAGCTATATTTTAGGGCCGATTACACTGAGAGAATGGTTTAGGTTGGGTTTAGGTGTCTGGCCAGCCTATTTCATCTCAAAACAAAATATTTGACAACTGACTCGACAGATAGTTACATCAGATTGTCACACTGGTGTAACTACAGACATAGGTTCATGACTGTATCCCCAAGTGCGGCAGACATTCTCTCAGATCTTTTTATGTTACTTATTCCAGATCCTTTATAGATGTCTAAGGGGGGTAGTCAGAGGCATGTCCAAACACATATTTGTAACTAACAGGAATTTATTTTACTGTTTAGACAAAAATAGTCCTCCATTGACAGAAACCGGCATCTGTAGCATATGCTCAGCATATCATATCTGCAGTCAAGTAATAGAACCTCCTGTGTAGGTTGGTTTAAAAAAAACTTAAAATCTATGTCGTTATGCTCTTTTACATAGAAAGGCACTATTTTGTAGAAAATTGCCGCACTTACTGTGGCCCCTTTCCTTTCAAAGCGCCCTAGGGATATTACAACTGCAATATTTGCTATACCGCGACCTACATCCGTGAATTGCACTGAAAAACTTATTTGTTTTTGCATACGTAAAACTTAATTTTTTCAAACTCATGGCTACGAACATATTTTTTTTATTTTTACTTTGTTTATCGGGATAGTAACAAATTTTTTTGAATTCGTATATAGCGACATTATCATGAAAAATTGGAGACTTTAAAGTTATGTTTTCATGATAAGCTAAGTGGTAATTGATGGTGGAAGGCAAATCGTGTAATATAAGCTAAAAAGTTGGGGTTAGGGGTCATCCATTAATCACGTGAGGCTCAAAAGGGAGGGGGGGATCGGAAAAAAAGGGGGGGTGTAAGTGAAATATCACGTGTATTTATTTTTCTTTGAACGCGCGACTTTTCTTTATTATTTCTATGGCAGTCAGATCAGAAACCACCAGCAACCTTAATGTATGTCCGCCGTCTGGTCATTTTTAACGGTGCTTAAGTTTCCATAATTGAATTAGATTTAAAGTTGATTTCTGTTCTTCTTAGATAAGTACTTTGAACCCAAAAATATACGTGATTTTGAGTAGAGGGGCGAAGGGGTAGTCTAAAACCTCACCACGTATCACCATGTGGGAGGGGGGTTAAACAATTGCTAAAAAAACATTACGTGATTAATGGACGGCACCTTACATTCCAACTGATCATGAATTGTCGCTGACTACGTCAACCGACCCGAACTTCAGTTTAGTGCTTCAGTGTAGTTAGCGCATCTGCGTCCAGGGAAATGAAAGCAAAATGCACCAGCATAGATATATTGCATTTTAGCATTTATGCGCAAAGTCGTTAGGCTCGGAACTCCCGTGGGGTTGCGGGTAGTCTAAAAGTTTAATGGGATTTCCGTAGTTTACAGTTTGCTTCAAACGACTTGCAAGGACTGTCATAGCTTACCTTTTTCAATATTTGGATTTGCGTCTGAATACCCCCTAGGCTCCTTCATCTAGAGCAAAAAATGACTTATTTCCCTGGTCTATTTTAAATAACAGTCTCTGAAACATTTCTATTACAAAATGTTAGTGTAGGCGTGAATGTATTCCTTCTCTGAATACCCAGAACGGAGGAAATCATTAGGAGTGTGTCTGAGTATATTTATTTGCACGAGAACAATAACAAGTTTTCTCGGAAAAGTAATTCTCTAGAGGAAATCCGTTTATAGAGTTTTGTTATTTACTCTACTTACTATCTTTCTATTTATTTAGGCACCTTCAACCGATAATTTGTATAAAGCGAAGCTAGATAATATAAAGCGAAGCAAAAACGTTTCGTTTTGTCGTTGTTCGTTGGCGCGACAGTACGTCAAACAATCAAACTATTAAACAATAAAATCAATAATAGTACATTATGGTACTAGTGTGTAATATTGGTGATTACCGCCGAGGCAAATTGAGACCCGAGCCATCGGCGAGGGTCTTAATATAACCGAGGAAGGTAATCATCAATACACACGTGTATCATACGACGTTTTTTCAACACACTTGTGAATAAAATAACAATAAAAACTAATTTTAAACAGTGAAAACGAGTTGTGAAAAATGTTTCGCTATTGCGGGAAAAAATTATCAGTTTTCCTATGCGCGCGCATTGCGATCGGCCACAGACAATAATTCCGCGCCGCGCACAGGGTTTGCGCCTATTCTGCCACGGACAAAATGGGAAATTTAAAGTTTTCTTTTATTACAAAGAAAACAAAAGTTATATTTGAGTGAAAGTTTTATTTATTAAACACGTACGACTTAAAATTATCTATTTAAATAAGAAGTTGTATGAAATGAGCAAGCAATAGGAACATTAATTTATTTGTTCTATTGAACACGATCTTTTTTTTGAATAAAAACTTTTTTAAGAACAAAGCAACTCAACCAATAAAATTTAAAAAAAAAATCTATTACTCACTAGTGAGTTATAGTAATGAAAAAGTAACAGTTTGATTATGGGTGTCATTATGTGCCTAATTGCGGTGACCATAGAGCCACTTTATGAGCAAGTGTGTTGAAAACTTCTAAACATGTACCACCTAACTAAACATTCATCTACAAAAACTTATAACCGACTGGATTTTAACGCTTACTTATGAAGACCCGAAAAAACTCTTGGAGATTGTTACGTGACACACCCATTTCACATTCAACTCACAATCATTCAACACACACCCACTCAGACACACACCCATGCAGACTCACACATACACACTAACACACACACACGCACACTAACACACACACACACTCACACACACACTCACTCTCTCACACACACACACACACACACACACACACACACACACACACACACATACATACTCACTCAATCACATGCTTACTTATATATTTTCATGCACACAACTAGCATAATTAGAAACTTTTTAGAATATATTAGAACGATTATTATTGATAAATCTTACTTAATTCTTAACTTAATTCACTAAGGCCGTTATTAATAAACGTGGAGTAAAGTTATGCCGGGTGTAACGTAGGAGTAACCATATAATTTTTGGAGTTTAGACCTGGCGTAACTTTTCTCCACGTTTATTAATAACGGCCTAAGGGAACAGCGAAACCCCCTAACACAGTTATATATTTACTTAAAAGGGGGTTTCCAAAGCATTTATATTATATCCTTATATAGATTAAGTTAACGAAATAAACGATTTCATTGGATTCGTTTTAAAAACACATGTACAATGGATCAATTAACATTTGACAGTCAGTCGGGTAAATACCTGGTCAAGTCTCAAGGTTATGTTTTAACCCAATCTGTTTGACTCTAAAGAAGAAAAATACAATACAATTTACTTACCACAGACAATAAAAACTATTTCGCATGACGGAGGCCTTAAGGCGGTCTAAAAACTTCGTCACCAGAGCTAGCCACTGACTCATTCGAACTTACAAAATAATCTAAAGTCTAGATCTACCTACATAGACAAAAATATATCTTACGCAATCTCTCAGCCTATAAAAGTATGTACGGGTCTGCAGTGGCCATTTTCCCGGACTCACAAAACAGCAGCGTCATTTATCCGGTGAATAAATGAGTCCGTCTCTAGGGTGAAGTAAGATCGCTCTCGCAACATTAGCGGTTCGACGCGGCAACTCACTGGAGGAATCATAGACTATCACCATCGTAATCTCGATCTTAACTCAACTTCCACTCAAACTATTTTTTTTCTTTTTATTTACAAAAAAAGAAAAGGGCTTTGTCGCTGAGCGACTATATCGCCTAATCAGTAACATCTTAGCTTAGTCTTCATCATATAGGTCTTCAAATTCTTCATGGTTTCACTTCACTTGTTGGTTTCTTCTTCTTTTTATTCCTTCTTCTTTTCACTTTGACTTCACTTCAAATCTTTCTTCAAATATGTATTACTTATGTCACGTCAATTTGAGTCAATTGAAAAAACATGGTGACTTGTCCTTTCAAAACTCCAACTGAAATCTTTCGTCAAATAAGAAAACGTCTTGAATACTCCCCCATTCCATTTGCCACATCTCCTGTTACGTATCCAAAGCTTCATTAGTAAAATGCCACCGAAATTACATAATAAAACCTAATAAAACACGAGAAAACTAAATAAAATAGCAGAGCTCCTTCAAAAATGGCGAAAGAAGTCCACTCAAACGATTACAAACTACGTACCAGAAATAACAAAGTGAATGGGTGCTAGTGACATAGTCAACTGAACGCTTCCGTGCTTCGTAGGGAGTATTCGTCCCGGATTTAGTCATGACGGAGGATCAGGTGGCCTACAAACATAGCCTCAATTTATCACCTGTATAAACGAAACTCTATTATTTGCCTCACTTCACCTCATACCCCAATTTACCTCATACTATAAAACATTAACTTCATATGCATCCGAATTATTATTACCTACTAAATCCAAATATAGTTGACTGAACTCGGACCTCAATAACATTGATTACCCAGTCTGAATCTATTTTCGGTATAGTGCCTCGGATATCGATAGCAATGACTTAAGTTTCTTTGGCGCCGGTACCTCTGGACCTCCGCCAAGAGCTGTTTGGATCATGTCGTATCGCGTTCGCAAGATATGGGACACTTATGTGGTATGATGAGCTTTTAGTAGCCAATGTTAGCCATGTTGCCATAGTGATTTATTTTTACTTTCGATCTAAAGGTTGGTTTGTGGTCAATAGATTTCTTTTTCGAATTCGAATTTCTTATTCATTCCTTTTTCAAAAAATAAAGGAATCTTTTTACAAATTATCGAACGTAAGCAAAAACTTTTTAAATCACTTTTCACTCACACGATTTAAACTCATTTTTGAGATTACAGATAATATTCGAATATTACCTTACCTTTCGTTTCGTAAGCAAAATGTTTAGTGTGAAGAGGCCGCTGTACACAGAATCACAATTGTACCTATCCCCATGATGCGGTAGACATTTTCTCAATTTTTTTTATGAATTCGAAATTCAAATGGAGTATTTAAGATAGGTACTAAAAGCTTTTAGCTATTCCGCACTGTATCATTTAGGAACCACAAGATATGTTATTATCTTTTAAGACCATCTAAAGTGATCCTAATCTCTCTTCTTCTTATTTAAGGATTTACTCCTTGTCGGCTGTACGACAACTGATGAATCCCTCTCCATGTATCTCTTTCCAGGGCTGCTTCCTTGACCTCTTTATACGACATGACAGCTACCTTCTCCTTTACTTGGCTCATGTAGCTTATCCTCGGTCTTCCCCTTCCTCTTTTTCCTTTTACTTTCCCTTCTATAATGTTCTTAATGAATCTGTCATGTCGTATAAAATGGCCGATCATCTTTCCCCTTCTGTTCTCAACAACTTTCAATAGATCCTAATAATAGTCATATTTAAACATTATCAAAGGTTGTCTACGCTGGACCACTAGGTTAATTAAAGGATCATTAGTTTTTCTTTGATTCGTGTGCTATTTCTTTTTCACTATCTGAAATGCAATCGTTTTATTCACACATGGCTTATGTAGTACGTTCTATTCAAAGTTCTGCCGGTTTGGCGTATTCAATGGCACAATGAGTGCTATGGCACTTCCCGGCATGGCTGCCTCGCTCGAGTGCTGCAAATGTGTCAAGTGCCGGCCGAGTTACTGGAGCGAGTGAATGCGTCTTGACTTAGTAACATAGCGAGTAATTTTTACTGCAACTTTTCTAAAAGAAATTGCTAATAATTATGCGTGTCCTCTGGTTTTTCAGCTTTCCCAGAGGACGAAATCTGTTTTAGTTATTAAGTACTAACCCATATTGTTTAAGATTTTACTAACACTGTGGACTCTGTTGTCTTGAATAAAAACTATATTATTATTATTATTATTAAAATTTAACAGGCTTAATGCCCTTAAAACTCAGCAGAATTGGTTACTAGCTCACACGAACGTTGAGTGCCATTAACGCACCTAGTGCTCATGCTTCACGGTATACTGCGTAAATTACCCCCTACGTCAGAGAACGTCGGAGGGTGGCGGTGAACGTGTTATGTATGCGGATTTATGTGTGGTATCTCAGCAAGGGGCGGGAAGTGACCTCTATCTACTATAATATTAGGTGGCTAAATAAGTAGGCAAGTTTCGTCTCAAGGTCAATCTACTCGACCACATACTGTCTCTGTGTAAAGCTAGCTTTAATGCACTTTTATTCAAAGGTTGATATTCTTAAGTGCAGCTGTAGAAGCGCTGCCATCCAGCTTCGCAATTAGTAGGCACTTTTATATTTCTCTTTGAGTTCTATTTTTATCGGCGATGGGCTTGCTACCCGTCACGTATGGAATGCTACTATTTGGGCATGTATCAAATAAATATACGTACCTAATGCGCATGACTGTGAATACATCCTTAGACATCTTTATAGGATCGTAATATCCCTATTGATCTGAGAGAATGTCTACCATGCTTTAAGGATACAGTCGTGATTCGTGAATCATCCTGTTATACTTGTCTACTTTTCAATTCCATTCGAATGAAGTATAAAATGTGACTTCGTAGTTGCTGACTATACCACCGCGCCACACACGTGACATAAGTGACATACTGTGTCATAAATGTCAAGTGAGCGGTAAATTTGACCTTTCCATCCTTTTCACTATATTTAGCCACGAGTTCCATCTATGGGAAAATCAAGCCTTGTTAGGTATCCATTATTCTATTAAGGCTAATAAAATTGTCGGCTGTAAACTCGTTAAGCCATGAACGAGGTCTACGTATAGGCGGTCTAAAAACTCCGTCACAAGAGTTAGTGGGTCACTAACTCTAATTAATTTACTTATAGATTTCGTAGACTTGATAAACAATATTCACATGGAATAGCAAGAATAATTCTATACAGGGTGTAAAAAGAATACTACCGAAAACTGAGGGGTTGCAATCAGACCATGATTCTGAACATTTATTTTCAGTCAACGTCATTTTATGTTATTTTCAGTTATTTGCTACTAGGACAACATAATAAGACCATACCTACCTGATAATTTCATTAATAAAAGAAAAAACAATTAAAACTTAAAGCAATCTACGTAAAACAACGCGCCCAGTACATACGCAAACAGTAATCTTCAAACGCTGTTTTTTCCGGATATAATGATTTTTTCGGAAAATCCTTTTCGATTTTGTTGTGTTGGGATGCTGTACCTACCCCTTTCGGCTTCGGTAGACGTCTTTTTACACCCTTAGTATGTGGGTAGTAGGAGGCAAATCCAATTGCACTTTTGGCACATGGTTCTGGCTTACAATGCCTGATTACTAAACAGTTGGTATAGAAACGTGTTCGAAACTTGCTTACAAAGTTGAAAACAAGTCGGAAAGTTTGACAACTCTTTCACTTTGTTGGCGCGGGTTAGGCAACGTGCTTGGCTTGCCAGGTTTCTTCAAAAAGTCAGATTAACTTGAAACACGTCAACGTGATTTTAAAAATTAGTTTCGAAAATCGAAATAGATTAGTTTATTCTTATTTTTCTGTAAATAGAGTAGGTAGAGTATGTAAGAGCCGTGTTGGTTGAATGGGGTTGTGCCTCGACTTTCAATTTGAAGGTCATGGGTTCGAATCCCGGCCGTGCATCAATGGATTTTTCGTTTCTTAAAATTTATATGCACTGTAACACGAGCTCTTAACGGTGAAGGAAATAAATACAAAACTGAACTGCGAAACGGCTAACTTCACGAACGCCTAGATCCGTTGAACGTACTGTATCTCATTCAAATTTATACTAAAGTAGTATATTTTATAGGTTATATACTACTTTACTATATTGTCGAAGTGAAAACTTGAACGAGGTTTCGGTAACGGTTCTAAAATTTAAAAAGTACAAAAAAATAAAGTGCATAAAGTACCTACTATCCCACTGGGATTCGAACTCGGGGCAGTCTCACCCGAGGCGGCCACTCTCACAAATAGACCATTGTAAAGATACAATATGTGACGAAATTAAGGTACGTATTAGTAAGAGGATGGTGTCGTAACATGTTAACAGTCACGTGACTGAGTTTGATATTTTTTTCCCCATCTGAAAAACGCCTAACGCGGCTTCAAAAAATGTATCTCAAAGCAAGGATTTCATCTTAAAACCATTGCAATTTTTTTTTTGTACCTAAGTCTTCATTATTTTGTAACTATTAATGTTAATGTATTGTTTGTGAGAGAAAATAAATACATATGAATATTAAATTTTAGAGATTAAAATAATACGGCTTCTACTTTTTTTGTTGACAAAAAAGGTTATCTCAAAAAGCTGCGTTACACGCTTGTTACGTGTATATCTGCGAAAAAATACAAAATTACCGTCATACATTTTTAAAGCAACTTAATATACCTACACTTTCTCCCTGAAGTGCTGTAACGGAAGAATGTTTTACAATGTTTTTAAAAGTTAAGTTGTTGGCAAAATGTAAATAGGAATAGCAAGAGGCCTCGAGACCTCTTCTAAAATAACGATGTACTTTAGACTATGCAAACGCTGAATTGATAGTTTCACTGCGGCATACTTCGAGAACGTTCGCAGAGTTTCGGGAACAATCCATAACAGCGTATTTTATACTTAGTAGATGGCTTTCCAGCTTTTATGAAAATACTACATTTCCTTTATAATTGTGCGTTCTTCAATCAAAATGCTTTACGAATGGAAACGTGTACCTACCTATCAGTTATAAGTTATCACGTTGTAATAACACACTTTTCAACACACTAAAGTGGCTCTATGGTCACCGCAATTAGGCACATAATGACACCCATAATCAAACTGTGAGATTTTTTTTAAATTTTATTGGTTGAGTTGCTTTGTTCTTAAAAAAGTTTTTATTCAGAAAAAAGATCGTGTTCAATAGAACAAATAAATTAATGTTCCTATTGCTTGCTCATTTCATGCAACTTCTTATTTAAATAGATAATTTATCTCGTAAGTGTTTAATAAATAAAACTTTCACTCAAATATAACTTTTGTTTTCTCTGTAATAAAAGCTCGCCTCACGGCTCGGCTCTCAAGTAACGCCTCGGCGGTAATCACCAATGTTACACACTAGTACCATAATGTACTATTATACTACGAGTGTAATGTCTTCCGATCTCAACACTTGCTGTGCCGACAAATCACATATTATTTTGCCGTCCGTTTCCACATTCTAGGGACTTTTATGTGGTTAAGCTTGGGTACCTACATACCGTGTACTGATGACATGCGTTCCATAATAAAATTGTAAATCATAGGCTTTCTTTGTCCGCAGACGTAATTCGCGTAGTCTTCCAAACGGCCACAAGACTGAACCTGTGATACTTGCCGCCTGCTGACAATAACGCGGCCGTACTTTATGGAGAAACACACTATTCTCTGAGAATACTTATTTAAAGTGAGTACATGGTGTAACACATTCCAGCTGGTTAAAAAAGAAAGCGTGCATAGACAGCGTGCTGCTTATTATAAAAACGTAAAACCTTGGTTGAACCCCATGTTGACACATGTCAAAACAAAACTGTTACCACAAAAAAGCGTTCTATATACGAGTATTTAAAGATCGTTTTTCTAGGGACAGTTTTTTAATTAGTCTTGGTCTAAACTCTGCTTATTTTCTTGTAATAAGCCCCAGGTCTACGACGGCAAACTTCTTCTGCAGTGGAGTTTAATTTGCCATCATCGACAAACTCGCGTTGCACATGCTAAACCGTACCGTTCATGGTGCGCAGTGCTTTTTTATGGAGAAAGATTATTTTTTGGGGCGAGTTTTTAGTTTTAAGCTAGTTATCTGTAATGTAAAATGTTACTACAAGAAATAAATAAATTTTAGGCGATACTCTGTTAAGTACATTCATATCTCATTTTATGTTACGTTAATGATGAATTTTATGGTATCTCCCTCCCTACCATCTCATGTTCGAAAATAATACAGGATGTAAAAAGACTGCTACCGAAAACTGAGGGATTGCAATCAGACCATGATTCTGAACATATTTATCGAAAAAAAACTCAAAAATTTTTTTGACTTAGCTACGTCATTTTATTTTACTTTCTAGTTTTTTGCTACTAGTACAACATAATAAGACCATACCTACCTAATCATTTCATTTATAAAAGAAAAAAACAATTAAAACTCAAAATCCAGCAATCTACGTAAAACGCGCCCAGTACATACGCAAACAGTGATCTTCAAACGCTGTTTTCTCCGGATATAATGATTTTTTCGGAAAATCCTTTTGGATTTGGTTGTGTTTTGGGATGCTGGGCTGTACCTACCCCTTTCGGCTTCGGTAGACGTCTTTTTACACCCTGTATATTGTAACACAGAGCGGGGTGGTCCATGCCCCACGCGGCGCCATCCACCGCCATGTCGGCACCGGCGCGCCACCCGCACTTCTACACCGTCGAGGTCGGCGACACGCGCTTCACCATCCTCAAGCGATACCAGAACCTCAAGCCCATCGGCTCCGGCGCACAGGGTATCGTTTGGTAAGTTTACAGATGAGTGAATGAATGAATGAGTGAATGAAGTCAGCCACCGCCATGTCGGCACTGGCGCGCCACCCGCACTTCTACACCGTCGAGGTCGGTGACACGCGCTTCACCATCCTCAAGCGATACGAGTACCAGAACCTCAAGCCCATCGGCTCCGGTGCGCAGGGCATCGTTTGGTAAGCTAATAGAGATGAGTGAATGAATGAATGAAAATGTTTCACAGGTGAACATGAATGAATGTTTTTCACAAATAGAATTATCCTGAATAAATTCACGATCATTTCAATCCAATTAATTTTTTATACATTTTGTGTAAACAGGTAATACATAGTTGTGAAGCTTTGTCTTTGACGGCAACAGAAAATATATCCTATCTTGTGTGTACCGAAAAGCGCAATATAGCACGGTTCTGTAAAGCTCAAATTCCTAACTCGAATATTAATTTCATGAACAAAGTCAAATCAAGAGGCAATAACGTTTTCATTAGCTATTCTGATGCAAATATCTGAAATGAAAAATCATTTCGTATTGTCAATTCACTACCTAACGGCTTTTATTTTATGCCCCAGACGAAGGTTGAAACTGATGCTCAGCTACTTATTACATCAATGATATAAACTTTAATAAAAATAAGCTAGCTATCTGCGAAGAGTAGGTACAGTCAGCGACATGATGTAGGTAATGCAACAAGGCAAAGCATCCTAAAACAAACATTTTGGTTATAAAAGTTGCTGACCGTACATACATGACTAAAAGTTTTATTACTGCACTATCTGGCTTCGAAAAGTGTGACAAGTGCAGCAATATTCCTCATCATAGAGCAGACAGAGACAACACAACCTCCCAATCCCAAAATTTAGCACCAATAGGAGCATCAAGATTGCATGCGCATATAGTTGTGCAAGCTACTTAGGTAGGTACTTAAAATGCCAATGAAAGATGTGAGTTACTCGTACAGGAGTATATTATGACTGCAATAAGAATTTGTGCAAGCATTTTAACTTCTTTAAATAGTTTGTTGCTTGTGAGAAGCTTTCTATGGACTATAAAATGTTTATCTTCTCATGTTTTATCGACAGTACAACAATCGGTGTTATAGTCTTCATTGTACATTATCATGATCGGGTTTACATAATCTCTTTCACTATGTTCTGTCATAAACTTCTTTAGACAGCATGCAAGTTATTCATTCGAAAACACTCTAGTTTTGAAGTTTCTACTACTTTATCATTATTTAGTTGCACGCACTCATTTCTGCATGTAGCACATCCATACCACACTACACTCCAAAATCAATTTTAAATCCCACTGTGACCAAAATATATTTTCTTTAATGGTTGAAGTACTATCAAGCACCTCAACTACTATAACACCAGCATATATCTTAATCAGCATTAAGTACTGTTAAAATGGAACAGATTAAATGTTTTTTCACTATATTTGTACAAGCACACACGCAGTACACAACAACAATATAATTTATTTCTTTTATAGCTGATGCAGTTTTGCTTAACCAGTAAACAATGGTTCCGTATTACTCAGTGACCCTTGGGGACACTGTGTTCACTGTGCCCACGCGGTACACTGAGCTAGTGGGCCGCGGCGCAGGCGCACAGGGAATGGTGTGGTAAGAACGCGCCGCCATTTTGTTGAAAAATAGCGGCTTACAAAATGGCGGCTTGTTATGGATTATGGCGGTCGCTTTGATTGTTGATTTGACTTACGCTTTCAGAACTAATCTTCTTTCCTGAGGTTTCAATAGTGTTTTCTTCTTTGATTATTTATTAATCCACTTCAACGCGTTTACGCGAATGAGCACGCATGAAACTAAACTCATGACCGATACTATAAAATGGACAGGCAATTTTTTCATATCATGTGTGTATTCGAGTTAAGTATCTATGTGAAACCCACAGTTTGTCCATTGCCTTGGTCAAAGTCTATAACAATAAATGAATCGATATAACGCTGTCGTCATAACCAACTACCATTGAAATACGCTACCATCAGTCACTAACTAAACGGACCTTTTTTTCCTTCTTACATAAGGCATATTCACATAAATTAATTTGTGAATATGCTTTGTTTTCCTGACACTCATACTTACATGTAATATTAATTCATCCTGAATGGCTTTTCATTATTCGAATTGTCGGTATTATTTAATGCTAGGGACTCACCTGCGGCTAACGCCATTAATTTGCGCGATTTCTGACATTACATACCTACACTTTATTTCAAATATCTTGCTTATTAGCGGCAATAGTCGCAAGTCCCTGTCACAAAAGCTGTTTATTTTCGTGATTTCTGTCTGAACAATGAACGATGTTTGATTCTTTCGCAGTGCCGCGTACGACACGGTGACACAACAGAACGTCGCCATTAAGAAGCTATCGAGGCCATTCCAGAATGTCACACACGCGAAGCGCGCCTACCGCGAGTTCAAGTTGATGAAACTCGTGAACCATAAAAATGTGAGTCTGCTTTATTGATATGTAATGTTATACATAACTCGTTAATTTCAATACAAAAAACTTGTATAAGAATAAGCCTAAAACTTCTGTGTAGATAAATTGTTCTCACCCTTGCGTTAGATTCAACGAAAAGTTGTAATAGGTAGGTATAAGTCTTTTCTGTAAGTGTCGTTTTCAACTTCAATTAGTCTGAGCACTCATGCGTGTGTCTTAGCACTATGTTACGTTGAAAATTTATTTCTCTGATACTCGTACTCGCTGTAAATAGTGACAGACGTTACTGGAACGATAAAACTGAGTTGACAAACTCCCAGCTTGGACGCCATGTTGTGCAAATGGCGCCCAACGTGGGGCATTTTTATTTTGCCACAAGCAGAGTTATCTTGGATTGTAGTAAATTGCTTTTAAACGACTGCTATGAAAATGTATAGCTTTGGTTAATGTCTAGCACAGATTTTCACATGATATATTTTTATTAATAGAATAAATATGGGCCTCTTTTTTTAGCCCAAACGTTTATGCTGAGATTTAAAATAAAGTGATTATTAGATGGAATAAGTTGCCACGTCTTTTCACGTTAAAATCCAGAGTTCGTTTCGGCATCTCCATTAATAAACCACTGGATTTTCGTTTAAAAAAAGCACACACTCAAACTGTTAGGGCCTTGGCTTGACAGTAAACTGCAAAGGTACTGGATATCAGTTCTAATAAATCCATTTAAAAAGCCGTCATCGAGGCCTTAAGGCGGCCTAAAAACGCCGTCACCAGAGTTAACTCAGACGAACATACTATAAGATTGTAATTATTTCCAGATAATCGGTCTGCTAAACGCGTTCACGCCGCAGCGGAGCCTGGAGGAGTTCCAGGATGTGTACCTGGTGATGGAGCTGATGGACGCGAACCTGTGCCAGGTCATCCAGATGGACCTGGACCACGAGCGGATGAGCTATCTACTGTACCAGATGCTCTGCGGCATCAAGCATTTGCATTTAGCTGGGATTATCCATCGGGTATGTAATGGTCGTAGGCTGAGCTCTATTGGGATGACATTCGACGACCTCTGTGGAGCAGTGGGCGAAGGTCCGCCTGATCGCAGCAGGTTGCGGGTTCGATCCCCGCCACGGGACAAATGTTTGTATGACCTACAGATATTTGTCTCGGGTCTGGGTGTATCTATGTATAATATGTATGTATTTACAAACAAAAAGTATATAAGTAGTTTATCAGTCATCTAGTACCCTCAACACAAGCTCTGCTTTCTTTGGGGCTAGATGATGCTGTGTGAAGAGTTCAGCATTATATTTATTACTAGTAGCTATGAAGCACTCGTGGTCGTGCTTGCTTAGTCAGAGTTGGCCGCTGGCTCATACGAAACGAACTAGTAATCGACTTGAAGTTACACAATATGGCTGCAGGTTTTCTTTTCTGAGTGGGGTAGTGTCTCGACAATGGCCTAGTGGGATGTAACTCTGGACTTTCAATCCGAAGGTTGTGAGTTCGAATCCCAGTGCAACAATGGATTTGGCGTTCCGTCCTTGAAATTCATATGCGAAACTTAACATCGTGAGGAAACTCTGCTTAGTTCGCTCCTCACGTATTTACGTTGTTCCTGTGGACATGGTTAAGCCGAGTTTCTGGTGCTGCAAGCCTATTTCATCTTGATTTCCCAGGTACTGCAGTTTCACCACAGTTGGCCAGTGCCTCATACGTACTTACGTTTACTTATTGTAGGGCATAGCTGACGCTACATAATGCATCTAGTAAAAAAAAATCTAGTTAGTATACTTATATGTTGGTTAGTATATCTAAGTATATATGTATTATTATAATATATATTTTATTTTATGTTTATGTATATTTATTATATTGTTACGTATGTTTTAATAAAATATTTGTGTCTTTCATTCTCTTTGTACATGTACCCACTATCTATTTTGCACATCTCTAGCCTCAAAGGTTTGCCGAAAGAAAACTCTTTGTAGGGTTAAGCTCGCTTTTGTACATATATTTTTTTATGTCATTATCCTGTATGTTTATTTGTACAGTAAAGAATGAATAATTAAATAAATAAAATAAAATAAAAATTGTTTATTTCAGACCTTACATTGATCCATAGATATTATTTGTTAGTATTTTTACTCTTATAAACTAGATTAGTATTAGCTTAACCTAAAAAACAACAATAATCTCATCACAATCACAAAATTATTGAGACACCAAACAAGTGACTGGCTTCAGTATTGCCAGCCAGTGTAAAAAAAAAATAAAAAAAAAATGTAAAGGCCTAAGTTTAGATTGTATCTGCAGGATCTGAAGCCGTCGAACATAGTGGTGAAGAGCGACTGCACGCTGAAGATCCTGGACTTCGGGCTGGCACGCACGGCCGGCACCACCTTCATGATGACGCCCTATGTGGTCACCAGATACTACCGCGCGCCAGAGGTCAGGGGCCGTATTCCGGTTCTTATTTTCGTTCGTTTGATGAATATTCCGATCACGATTTCTGACTTCAAGGGCCAATTTTTCGGTTTGCAATATTTGGTCCTAGGTTAGGACCGTGTTTTAACGTTGATCTTATCGACTGAATACAATGCAACTCGAAGTAAGAAGCATTCGAATATTCATCAAACGAACGAAAAAAAGAACGCGAATAACCGCCCAGTTCTTCTTTATTTATGTATGTTTGTTGGTGTGAACATGTAGTAAGGGAGAATTCTCCCTATTCGCGAATTCAGTTCAGTTACATCATCTTCCTGCCCTTTTCCGACTTTATGTGGGGTTGGCACAACATGTGTTCTTCTTCCATTCTCCTCTATCAGCCGATCTCAACACTCACTCCTTTCTTACTCATGTCATCCATTACACAATCCATCCATCTTTTCTTTGACCTACCTCTACTCGTAAATCCATCAACGAGCACTCTCCTAGTTACAGTTCGCCCAACCGATCTAGGCATACGTGAAGTTAGCCGTTTGTCTGCGCAGTGAACGCTTTTACATACAAAATTGTGTTCTGCGCAGACAAAGGGCTAACTTCACGAATGCCTAGATCCGTTGGGTGAACTGTGTATATACAAATTTAATCAGTTACATGATGAGAATGATGACCTCTGGTAGCGCATTGGGCGAAGGTCCCAAAGAAAGTTGCGGGTTCGATTCCTGCTGCGGCACATTTTTGTATAATGGATTTACACAAAAGAATATAAGCTTTGTTTACTCTGGGGCCAAATGAAGATGTGTAAGATGTCCAGCATCATTTTATTTATTGTATTTTAGCGTAAAATTGTTACTTTACAAGTTTGTAACGGTCTGCAGGTGATCCTGGGTATGGGATACACGGAGAACGTGGATATCTGGTCTGTGGGCTGCATCATGGGGGAGATGATCCGGGGCGGGGTGCTGTTTCCCGGGACCGACCATATCGACCAGTGGAACAAGATTATTGGTAAGTTGCTTAAAAATGAATGCTCTTTGAAGTGAAAACTTCTTTAGTCGCGTTAGGCATTTTCAGATGGGGGAAAAATATCAAACTCTGTCACGTGACTGTTACCGGTTACGACACCATCCTCTTACTAATACTATTATATGATTTGGGCTAATACGTATCTTAATTTTGTCGCATATTGTATCTTCACAATGGTCTATTCGTGTATGTTATGTTCAAAGCCATGATAGTTTCAAAAACTATAAACATTGCCATGTTAATTGACACTATTTTTGTTCCATGTTTCAAAACTAGATGGCGTTTTGCATTTTTAGTGTTTATTTTTATTTTATTTTATTTATTCACAAAATCCACAGCTCTAAAACTAAGTATATACCAAACTTATATATATATCTTAAAGCCAATAACGGATTTACCTTATATAATATTAAACAAAGTAATTAACCGACAGTGTGTGTGTGTGTGTGTGAGGGGTGTGAGATAGATAGATAAATACATACATTATAATTTATAGCATACACTAGGTTCATTGATAATACAAAAGTCATACATACGTACTGCTTAAAGTCATAAACATTCGGTTTATGACAGTTAAGTAAATACTGCTTTTTATTTAACCAACATCATTCAACACATAAAAAATTTCATGTTTAAAAACTTGTTTGCTACTTTTAAAAATATCAACAGAGCTGAAATGTTTATTATACATAATATGCATTCTACTAACTAGCGAGTTTTGAGCATAATTTGTAAGAGAACGTGAAACAGAAAACAGCTTAGACGCTTAGTTTATAGCAATGTTTGTTTGCAGAAATAAATGTTTAGAATAGAATAGAATAGAAATCATTTATTTGCGTGAAGCATGGTACAATAAAGTTCTTAATTAAAATACAAGTTCTTCATACTCCGTGGTGCAGTGACCTACATGCAAAAATTTAAACATTTAAAACACAATAAATTAAATAATATTCGGTTTGTCCACAGAGCAACTAGGCACGCCGTCCGCGGCCTTCATGGCGCGCCTGCAGCCCACCGTGCGCAACTACGTCGAGAACCGCCCGCGCTACGCCGGCTACAGCTTCGAGCGGCTGTTCCCCGACATACTGTTCCCTTCCGACAGCAACGAGCATAACCGACTCAAGGTCAGATACTTAGGCCTTTACAGTACGCACAACCGATCTTTAGCTCTCTGAAGTTAGGTGCACCGTGCACTAAAGATTTAGTTGTTGATGTAAAAGAATGAGCGAATTAATGAAGGTTTAGCTGTAGATGTAAACGAATGAGCGAATTAATAAAGGTTTAGTTTTAGACGATTGAATGAATGTTTAGTTATAAACAAATGAGTGAATGAATATTTATTTGACAAATGACGAATGAGTGAATGAAAGATTGAATATGAATATTTATTTGACATCTGAACTAACGAACGTATTAATTCTTAGTAGAGAGCCACAAACATATCTGAACCGGTGGCCAAAAGAGGAACTAACGAATTTTACTTTAGAATTTATTTTTCTGCCAACATCAAATGCGATAACAGCGCCTCCCTCACCGGTTCAGATATGTTTGCGTCACTCTAAATGAACGATTGAACGAACGTATAATGTTCCATGTATGCGTCCCCAGCGCGCGACCTGGGGCCGTATTCGCGTTCCTTTTTTTTGGTTTGTTTGATGAATATTCTGATGCTTCCCACCACGATTTCTGACTTCAAGGGCCAATTCTTCAGTTTGTAATATTTGGTTCTAGGTTAGGACCATGTTTTAACCATTGCATGTTAGTGATAGATCCCTTAATCCTTAGTTAATGAATAAATAAATAAATAACAAATAATGCTGGACTTTTCACACAGCATCATCTAGCCTCAAAGTAAGCAGAGGTTGTGTTATGGGTACTAGATGACTGATATACTACTTAATATATACTTTTTTGTTCTTACATTATTATACATAGAAACACCCAGACCCGAGACAAATACTTGTAGATTATACAAACACTTGTCCCGCGGCGGGGATCGAACCCGCAACCTTCTGCGTCGCAGCCGGGCTTTCGCCCACTGCGCTACAGAGGATGAATGATGAATGATTGAACGAAGGTATTTCTCCAGGCGTCGCAAGCGCGCGACCTGCTGTCCCGCATGTTGGTGATAGACCCGGAGCGCCGCATCTCGGTGGATGACGCGCTCGTGCACCCCTACATCAACGTCTGGTACGACGAGGGGGAGGTCAACGCGGTGAGTTACTATTTATTATTCATATTTACTAGCGTCTGCGCTCGCGTGGTACCAACATTTTTTAACAAACTTTCAGCTTTATTATATTAGTAGAATTATAGCTAGGCGCGATGACCTGGACGCCTTTAGGAAGGATTGGGGGAAAATCGCGGAAGACCGCGAGGTGTGGAAGGTGACTGGGGAGGCCTTTGCCCAGCTGTGGGATAGTATAGGCTAATTTAAAAAAAATATATCCCAGCGGTCCTACTGAATAAATGTTCAAAGTTTGACTTTGACTTGACATGATGTTGACTTGATTATGTTAAATTCCATTTTAACAAACTAAAAATCCTAACTTTAACTTCAATATATATATCTATGAAATCTGTAAATTTGTGAGAACACATAAAACTTTATACACATTATCTAAAGAACAATATACTAAACCACACAATTTGAGAAACAAAAATAAAATAGCCCTACCATACACTAAATTACAAATAGTTAAATCAGGAACATACAATATGTCAATCCAGATTTATAATAATTTACCCTCAGAACTACAAAACATTGAAGAAAATACAATATTTAACAAAAAATTAAAATCTTATTTAATAGAAAAAAGTTATTACAATATTCAAGATTATTTAGAAGACAATAAAAGATGCAAAAAGTAAACTCAGGTTCCTAAATATATATTCAATTGTACCTAAACCTTAAACCAAAACTGTTCCTTTTGATAAAGTTAAGAAAAAAGGCTGTGCCAATTTATTAATTACCTAATTGTTAGTTAAGTTAGATTGTAAGTTAGAAATACCTAAACTAAGTACCAAATGTTGCAGTGCCCCAGCGGGGCTCATGTTATGAAACACAATTTTATTTTAGGATCTATTTACTAACATGAAGCAATAAACGTTTTGAATTTGAATTTGACATCGCAGAACAAAGGTTTCTTGTTAGAGTAATAAGTAATTATTATATTCCAGCCAGCGCCGGCGTCGTACGACCACAGCGTGGACGAGCGCGAGCACACGGTGGAGCAGTGGAAGCAGCTCATCTACCAGGAGGTGCTGCAGTACCGCGCGCCGCCCGCGCCCGACCCGCAGGTACCGGCGGCCGCGGCGGCGCGGGTACCTCATGTTACATTATATACTACTCACATTTCATTATATGCTTCAGGCTTGTAGCCAAATATTAAAAAAACATAAGTTACAAGTCAACTAATCTAAAAAAATTATAGATTAAAGGCTTTGTAGCCAAATAATTATTAAATGGTTTAATGGCTTGTAGCTTATTGATGGCTGATTTTTTTAATTTGTTGCATGAGGCCTTGTAGCCAAGTTATTATTAAAAAATGTTTCGAGGCTTATAGCTATATTATCTTATTATTATCATTAATGTCAAGCTACAAGCCTGATATTAATGATACAGTTGGGGCTTGTAGCCAATTTGTAGACTAGCTACAAGCCTGGCAGAAATTGTGAAGTAGCTTGTAGCCAAATATTTTAAATAAAAAAGTTTTTAAGGCTTGTAGCTTAAATAAAGGCTTGTAGCAAAAAATAAATAAAAATTAAACACTAAAAAGTGAAGCTACAAGTCTAATGTAATGAATAGTCAAAGACATATTAACCAGCCCTTTAGCAGTTGAGGCGTATACAGATAATTAAAAATGTTTGGGCTTGTAGCTTCAATGAGGGCTTGTATAAAAAAAAACAATTCAAAGAGGCGGTATAAAACGGCGGAATTTTAGCCTTTTAGTTAACAAAAACAGCTTGTAACATAAACTTTTTTTTTGCGAACCACACAACATTCATTCAAGTCAATTCAAAGTTAAACATTTAAATGTAGATTAAATTAAACATTTTGTATGGATAAGTGAACAACGTGTTTTTCTTGCCCATACAGGACAGTGTCAACAAGGACAACACGTCTAGCGAGCCGATCGCAATGGCTACTCACAACCTCAACTAAAATAAACGGTGAACTTTATAAATTGTTTAAATAAACCTAAGATTGAACACCCTGCACATTTAAAAAACACTCAAATTAAAGTCTTTAGGACTGAGTAGAAGTCGTGGGCCCGGCACCCGATTCGAATTAAGTTCCTTTCACTTAAAACGTTCAAAAATATACACTTTCTTTGGTAGCTCGCGCGCAATATTTTCATATCATCCATTATTTTTCCACGGAACATAAATAGGTACCTAAGTATAAAATATTATGTAGGCTTCAGTATATTTAAAATAAATAGGTATCTAGCTATAGAAATAGGAGCGATCGGTCTTAATCTAAATATATTGATGTAATCATTTATAAAAAAAATTATACTTAGTGTTAAACCACACTTAGATATTTCATTGAAAATTAAGTCTTATCATAACTTAGGTGCCATAACCGATAAAATATGAGCTTATCAAAAATTTCATGGATTCTGTGGCCGAATGGTAAGGCACTCCGGCTTTAGAAAGATCGTCTGATCGTTGCGGGTTCGAATCCCGTCGGAATCGAAAATTTTGATAAGACTTCATTTCTCAATGAAATATATTGATGATATTGTAATAAATGCATTTCCAAGCATAAGATTGACCATGGAACTTGCATTGCTTGCAATTCATCTCCTTTAACGTCCATTTTGTAATAATAATAGTTTGTGATGCATGCTTATTCTATTAGAACTTTTTTGATTGGTTTACAAAAACTCATCCATATTGTAAATTTCAGGTATCAGCTGAAGTGTCTGCCGAGATCTAATACGAGTGTACAGTGCGGACAATTTTCATGCACTGCACTAGGAGTTGTGTAAAGCTGGCTACACCCGTAGCCGCATCGGCGGGCTTATAGCTAAAAGTGATCTAATATACCTTGTAATACAATAACTGTTGTATATATTTATCGTGGAAATGTTATGTGCAATACTCGGAATGAAATCAAGTGAAAAAATAAAGGTGACATTTTGACTCGTTCATTTTCCTGCGCGAACGGAAGTTGAATGTATCAGACTTTAGGCAGAACCCGTAGCGCGTGTAGCTGACGTAACATTATACTATTTATGTACAGACCGCCCAACGGATCTAGGCATTCGTGAAGTTAGCCGTTTGTCTGCGCAGAACACAATTTTGTATGAAAAAGCGGTCACTGCGCAGACAAACGGCTAACTTCACGTATGCCTAGATCCGTTGGGCGAACTGTAATGGTTTATTTGTATCATTTGAAAACCGTTATCATCTACTCGTAGTTTCTTCCTGTTTCTTATGAATATAAAGTAGTTGTAATAATTTAAGTTAACAGTTATGGAACGCTTCTATGTTAAGCTCAACGGAGCCCCCATCCCGATTTACATGAATTTTTGGAACTTAATTTGCATTAAGGAGTGCCTTTTGCGAATTGCTAAAGTTTGTGATTTCAGCTTGTGGACTGACTTTGATATGTTTGGATATTTTTGTAAAGTGGACATTTTAATAAATGAATGATGAAAGTTATTTCCTATGCAATATTTATATCAAAAGACTATTACTTTTTATTTTGTACATTGAATTATTTTATTACATTGAATGTTTATACTATTGGTATTGAGCTTAGGTATACTAATCACAACGGATCTTTAGCTCTCTGAAGTTAGGTGCAATAGACGATTGCGCAGGTTTAGTAGAGTAAGCGAGATAGCACGATTTTAGGCGTCATCAAAAATGGGTTCTGCGCAGCTACTTCAGAGAGCTAATGAACGATTGTGTGCATTATTATGTTATTGTAAATTATGTTTTACTTTTATAACTCTTGTGCAATCAATATTTCTAACTATGAATTATCTTAACCATTTGCTAACGATCTTGATGACTATTGCAAATACACATCCCTTGCCAATAACCTGTTCAATTTTCTAATCTACTTTTGTGTACAGTGCCATAAAGATCTATTGCCATGAATAGGTACCTTGTCATGTAACGGTATGTTGTAAAGGATCTGTAATTGTGAGTATGATATATTATGGAAAGTGAGTTTGTTTCTTATTAGTCATACGCAAATAGATGGGATTTTGTGATGTTCATAGTTTTTTGTAAGTAGATCTTAGTTACATTGTTGATACTAATAATTGTATTGGTCGCAAGGCAGTAGGTAAGTACATTTACATAAGTAGTCTCTTTAGGACGCCTCACACGTTGCCGATGGGAACTGATTCAATAAAATACGTAAATTAACGAGTTCTCGATATAGCTCATAAACGTTAATAATAATAGTTACATGTAACACAATAATTTTACGGACAGATATCAATATGTTCATTGGAACAGTTACTTTGTTACAGCTTAAAACTATTAAACATTAATCTGTAAGGCCTTACTAATAAAGGTGGTATAATAAGCACAACGGATCGTGCTTTAGCTCTCTGAAGTTAGGTGCAATAGACGATTGCGCAGGTTCGGTAGAGTAAGCGAGATAGCACGATTTTAGGCGTCATCAAAAATGGGTTCTGCGCAGATACTTCAGAGAGCTAAAGAACGATTGTGCGTATTGATAAAGTTATTCCTGAGTGTAAACTGTCAAAATGTATGGTTATTCCTATTTTATTCCGAGGAATAACTTTATACTACGTTTAATAGTAAGGCCCAGCGCATGTATTAGCAGCGTCTGTCGCGCGCTCGCATCTGGTGCCGCAGAATACCAGCGCTCGGCATACTGCCCTGCACTTACATAATGCTGAGTGGTGTCCATTTTTGCTATTTTTTTAAGTCATTTATTACATATAAATGACTTAGAAAAATAGTACATAATTAACCTGTACCACAATTAGCAAAATAAATATTTACTTTACTTTTTAGGTAGTAAAATGCATTTATTTTCAATGAGGTTTGACTAGCTTCTTATTTTTTGGTGTACAGCCGACAGCGTGTGAAGGATAGGTTAACCTCACTAGGTGATACACATATAAAATAAGGACATTAAAGAATGATAGTCGTATCGGATGGTTTTTGAATATAGCACAATTAACTAGCTATAGATTAAAGCTGGGCGGTCAAACATGTATGTTTGCGAGTATTTTGTAATCATTATTGTTAAAACGAGAGCAATAATACATCCTGTTATTTTATAGTTTCGTGAGCGATTGAAGTGTACTTACAACTTTTTTTTTGTGTCAACATATCATAGGCGACCAACTCTCTAGTATGACAATCCTTGGTTTACTATGTCGTAAATATGTATTAAATGAATTAGACATAATTGTATTTGAGTGTGGTCATGCTAGGGGAGGAGGAAGCTATTTTGGACATCATTCCATCACTCCACGACCGCTTTGATCGCTCGATCTCGCTTGTATTTTAGTTCCATATTTGGCACTAGAAAATATATATTAGAATTATTATAAACATATATAATAATTCTAATGGCCTTTAATAAAGGCTTTTGTCGATGCTCTATCATACCTGAGTCAAAAAAACAACAATTCATATTGGAACTGTTGCTCAAATTTTAGACTTCGTGTCCTCGATGTACCAATTATGGAACAAACTAGAAAGCATTGTAACTGTGTCCTTAGAACATCCTGTTTATCACTATAGTAAATAAAATCACAACTGTTCGTCCAAAATGTCCATTTATACGTTAAAATGTACCTAATTACCTATACAAATTACAATAATGTAATCTTTAGAATGTATCTAGTACACTTGGTAAACAAGGTGTTGAGTTATGGCAGGTAGTCGCCATGTTGAACGCAAGCCATGCGGCTTTTAGCGATATAAATAAATACTTGAGTTAACACTTCGATGACTATCTTAACAACTTATTTTTACTGTACACGTAAGTTATTTCATATATTAACTGAATAAATCAAAATGGTTATTACATATTTAATTCGTTTCACTTATCTTTCCCAGGGTTATTATTTTACAAGGTAGGCAGGCACGTCCTCCGCATGGGACCAGCACTTTACGTAGATGATTATTATTATTTTGTTTGTCAAAGTTTAACATCACGGAACTATAGAGTCCCGGACCTTTGATAGGCATGCATGGGGCCGAAGCCAACACACAGAGGCCTTTTTGACAATTTTGATCTTGTGTGATGGAGACACATACCGGCTACTATCCCCTCAACACTATAAAAATGCATTCAGGAACAGTCTCCGGTTTGTGCAGAACTATTGAGGATATGGAAAACTAATTACCGGGCTATGGGGTGGGATGGTAGTGGACTGGGTACTGGGGAAACTATGGGAGCTATGACACCCGCCGATACAATGTTAACGAACATGTAAAAATGGCGGGTGGAGACTCGCCAACTCACTACTGGGCCCCCCTAAAACAGTCGCTCGTGCGACAAGGGGGCAATATGACGTGAGCGGCTAGAAGGTGGTAAGGTGCTACCGGACTTTAAATATATTATTATATATATTTTATTGACGTGACTACGTCTTATAATTCGATAGAGCCGGCTGCACGCACGAAAAAACATGACGTCATGAGGCGTTACCTCGCTCTGAGGCGTTCCATGTAAGGCTTGAAGTGCAAGCGAGAGCGCGGAACGAGCGACAAAGAAGCACAATCGGTCTTTGCGTTCGGCAGCGTTCGACATCCGTCTCTCTCCTACTTGAGTGAGCGATGCGTAGACGTTGTCACGTTCAACTATCGTCAGTAAACCGACTTTACAGACAACCAATTATTTAAGTCAAAGTCAAAGTCGATTTGATAATATTTTTATTATTATTAAAACCCCCACTCTTTCCGTACGTAGATGATATTCCACTTAAGCTTTTGCGATCACTAATTAAATTACGCATTATTGAAACGGGATTTATCGCGTAGGTACACTAGGTACCTACCTTATTTAATTTCCAGACGTTTCGCCTGTGTTGCAACAGGCGTGGCCGCGGGCGACCACAAATAAATATACTTAATATAATAATACAATAGGTAGATTAGTGACATACTACACTCATGGACATAATAAGAGGAACGGAACAAATTTTAGAAATTTCTTAATACCTAGTTATATTACAAAGTTACCTACTTGGACAAGAAAGCAATATTATGTACTCATGTCCAATACTCCATAAAATAGCAATCAGTGTCTAGCCTCTCTGCAATGTTTAGTCAAGTGAGGCTTGTGAGAAAATCTCTTATCACATACATTGCAGGCATATGGCTTTTCTCCAGTGTGAATTCTCATGTGCATAGTCAAGCGAGACTTGTTTGAAAATCTCTTATCACATACATTGCAGACATATGGCCTTTCTCCAGTGTGAGTTCTCCTGTGTGGAATCAAGCTAGACTTATCAGAAAATCTTTTATCACATACATTGCAGGCATATATCTTTTCTCCAGTGTGAATTCTCATGTGTGTAGTCAAGCTAGACTTGTGAGAAAATCTCTTATCACATACATCGCAGGCATTTGGCCTTTCTCCAGTGTGAGTTCTTCTGTGTGCTGTCAATTGTTGCTTCCGAGAAAAACTGTTATCACATACGTCACAGGCATATGGCCTTTCTCCAGTGTGAGTTCTCCTGTGTATAGTCAAGCTAGACTTATCGGAAAATCTTTTATCACATACATTGCAGGCATATAGCTTTTCTCCAGTGTGAATTCTCATGTGTGTAGTCAAGCTAGACTTGTGAGAAAATCTCCTATCACATACATCACAGGCATATGGCCTTTCTCCAGTGTGAATTCTCATGTGTATAGTCAAGTGAGACTTGTGAGAAAATCTCTTATCACATACATCGCAGGCATTTGGCCTTTCTCCAGTGTGAGTTCTCCTGTGTATAGTCAAGCTAGTCTTATCGGAAAATCTTTTATCACATACATCGCAGGCATATGGCTTCTCTCCAGTGTGAATTCTCATGTGCATAGTCAAGCGAGACTTGCGAGAAAATCTCTTATCACATACATTGCAGACATATGGCCTTTCTCCAGTGTGAGTTCTCTTGTGTGGAATCAAGCTAGACTTATCAGAAAAACTTTTATCACATACATCACAGGCATATAGCTTTTCTCCAGTGTGAATTCTCATGTGTGTAGTCAAGCTAGACTTGTGAGAAAATCTCTTATCACATACATCGCAGGCGTTTGGCCTTTCTCCAGTGTGAGTTCTCCTGTGTGCTGTCAATTGATGCTTCTGAGAAAAACTGTTATCACATACATCACAGGCATATGGCCTTTCTCCAGTGTGAGTTCTCCTGTGTGCTGTCAATTGATGCTTCTGAGAAAAACTGTTATCACATACATCGCAGGCATATGGCCTTTCTCCAGTGTGAGTTCTCCTGTGTATAGTCAACCAAGACTTATCAGAAAATCTTTTATCACATACATTGCAGGCATATAGCTTTTCTCCAGTGTGAATTCTCATGTGTTTAGTCAAGCTAGACTTGTGAGTAAATCTCCTATCACATACATCACAGGCATATGGCCTTTCTCCAGTGTGAATTCTCATGTGTATAGTCAAGTGAGACCTTTGAGAAAATCTCATATCACATACATCGCAGGCATTTGGCCTTTCTCCAGTGTGAGTTCTCCTGTGTATAGTCAAGCTAGACTTATCAGAAAAACTTTTATCACATACATTGCAGGCATATGGCCTTTTTCCAGTGTGAATTCTCATGTGTGCAGTCAAGCTAGATTTGTGAGGAAATCTCTTATCACATACATCGCAGGCATATGGCCTTTCTCCCGTGTGAAGTCTCATGTGTGCAGTCAAGTTATGCTTGTGAGAAAATCTCTTATCACATACATCGCAGGCATATGGCCTTTCTCCCGTGTGAAGTCTCATGTGTGCAGTCAAGTTATGCTTGTGAGAAAAACTCTTATCACATACATCGCAGACATAATATGGCTTTTCTCCAGTGTGAGTTTGCATGTGTATAGTCAAGTGAGACTTGTGAGAAAATCTCTTATCACATACATCGCAGGCATAATATGGCTTTTCTACAATGTGACTTCTCATGTGTTGAGTCAAGGTAGACTTTCCAGAACTCACACATTGGTTGCACGCAAAGTTCTCAGATGCAAAGCAACACTTGCACACCCCTTCTGCGCTCTCAGACAATGAGAACTCTGTTGGTTGATTTTGGTCAACCACACCTTGGAATTCTACTGGTACTACTACTGGATCCTCCTCCGTAAATTCGTCTTTTACTACAAATTCCTCCTCTCTAGTGACAAATTCTTCTTTTACTACAAATTCCTCCTCTCTAGTGACAAATTCTTCTTTTACTACAAATTCCTCCTCTCTAGAGACAAATTCTTCTTTTACTTCAAATTCCGCCTCTCTAGAGACAAATTCTTCTTTTACCAAATCGTCATCTTCTCTGGTGACCAATTCTAGTTTGATATCAACATTATTTATATTTCTGATATTATTAAGAGCCATGATCTGTATACAGGATCCGAACCGACTACTGTGTGGTTGAGCTTGATGATATTTTCATGTGTGGCCTGCAAATAAACAATAGCATGATTGACATGTGTGGAAGGTGTAAAAGTTTTTAGCTACATTTTTAAAAGCCCCAGCTCCCAACTAATTGCCCAACTTTTGGTACACCCGGACCCTACCCTTGCATCTCCTAGTCGTGCAGTATGCAAACCTCTACGCCCAGGATGGGTAAACTGTTGATACCTACTTAGATAAATACTATCTATCATGTTTGTAACACAGTTTGAACAATATTTTTTTCTTATTTCTTTATCCATCGTCGTATTTCTTATTTCTCTTAGGAAGATAAGGTTAGGTGTGCCTGCCGTGACTGGATCTCAGAAAATATCTTAGTACTTACCTACACATAGTCCATGCCAAATTATGCAATGAAGGATCTGACCACACAAACTGTAGGATGCTAGCGGATCTGACTGGTGGTCAGCCTGATGTCCTATCCTACCTCGCGAGGGTCACAACTTCACAAGCTTTCTTTAAATCATTGAGCTCTATGTAAACATTATGTTTACTTACATTGAATTCTATGCTTTAAATACTTATAGATAAGTGCATGATCCACAATGAAGCGATCTTCCACTCTGTCACAGTCACACTCTTCGTCCTTTGCACAAACTAACCCTGTAGACGATCAAATTGTTTGTCAAATTTTACTTGTTTGTCAAATTATTTGATACAAAAGGTACCATGCTAAATCTATGTAGTATACAGCTTTGTTTGAAGCGTTTGTCAAACAATCTACGTGTTTGATGGAAATCTTGATTGACGGGCAGTTTGACAAACCGATTGGGCGGTATAGTCGCTCAGCGACAAAGCCCTTTTCTTTTATGTTTAGATAAATAAATAAATAAATAAGGTGAGCGGTGGTGTTTGTTTGTAGGTTTGTCAAACAAAATTTCAGGCGTCAGTAGGTGTAGGTAGGTGGTCACCTGTACGAGCAAATTAACAAATTTGTTTGATCTTTGGTTTGATCGTCTAAGCTGTTGTTTGATGAAAATGTTAAGTTTGACAAACAAATTTGATCGTTTACAGGGCGCTTTATCATCCTGTTAGTCCACCGACGCCGACGCAGTATAAATGTTCTGTGATTCGCATGCAAATGCGAAACCATTGCGAACCGCTCCGAAACTACTGCGATGCGAAACACTTGCGGAACGTTAGTCCACCGACGCATTCGCATGCGGATGCGAACCCCAAAGAATAAAAATAAAAATGACTGATGCGAACCAACGAAAAATCTATCAGGTAGTCAGTACTGCCAACTCCAACTCAGTGAAAAACTGCAGACATGCGTAGAAAAAACTGTGCCAACTGTATAAATTGATTTCTGAAAATCTGAAGAATACATTAATTGGAATCAGACAAAGCAGGGGATTCCCGAGTACCAATTAAAAATTAAATTTGGATAAATGCCTAAAACTAAAACCTCATCTCCAAAAAACTGAAGAGCTGGCTACATTTGCGAAACAGTGCGAAAATCTGTCCTCATCGACAGATCGATTGTTTCGCATTGCGATGCGAAAAATGATAAATTCGCGTGGCCTGATGTCGCTCTGCACCTCGACAGTTGATGTGTGCACTAGGGCATGTAAACCGATTAATCGATTAACCGAAAAACCGGTTAACCGACTGATTTTACGTCGGTTTTTAACCGGTTTTTTCCCTTCAAAATAACCGGATTTCGGTTTTTTTTATAATGAGTAATAGATGAAAAATTTATTTAAAACTACGCTTTCTAGACTTGATTTAAAACTATCTTAATAATCTACCTAATTATATTACAACATAATACATTACAATTGCAAAAATACAAACAAAAACTTCTCAGAAATCCATTTTTGGACCGCATAAAACGCCGTTGATGAGTGCACTTTGGCATTAAGTTGACAAGCCAGAAACATTACCGAATGATTATAACTTTACTTGAACAAGAGAGAGAGTTTTAATATAAAACTGAATTATTTGAATTACATACATACATACATAAAATCACGCCTCTTTCCCGAAGGGGTAGGCAGAGACCACGGATCTCCACTTGCTACGATCCTGACACACAACTTTTGCCTCATTCACTCTCGTTACATTCTTCATACATGCTCGCCGGTTTAGGGTAGGTAAGGTACTTTTGATCTGGCCCTTTTCCAAAATGTCGACAATTTGATCCAAGAAGGTGCGCCTAGGCCTTCCCCTTCCAGCTGTCCCATACACACTTGCCTCATACACTTGCTTTGTCAAACGACTGTTATCCATCCTCTCTACATCCCAAACCATCTTAACATAACTTTCTAAGACGATTTTAGAATTTACTTCAAAATTTATCATTTATTGATTTTTTAGAATTGTTGCATAATGATTTTCAAGGAGACGTTCCACCAATCACAGCGCAGCTACATCACGAAAGGGCTTAGTTATACAAGAAGCAAATAAAAACTTAATAATACCAAATAAAAAAGTGAATTACACTTCGTAACTATGAGGACTGATTTATCATATTGTTGAATTTTATTACTTTGTTCGTTAATTTAATTGGTGCTTGCTTATTAAAATAATATATTTCATTTTTATTAAAATTTATTAAAATTAAAATTTATTTTAAAAAAAAAACCGAAAAACCGGTTTAATCGGTTAACGAAAACATAAAAACCGAAAAACCGGTTTTTAAAAATAACCCGGTTTTTACACGCCCTAGTGTGCACAATGCCTTTTCTATCTTGCTTAGCTTTTTAATTTTACTAACTTTACTTTTAATTTTACAACTAAGTTAGTTAAGAAATTAGCCTAAGTTAGATCTAAGATGGATCACCTAAAAAAAGCTAGGCCCCAAACCGTGTTTGTTGCCCTGGTTCTTCACGGTATTGGTCGCGAAGGAACAGGAGTAGAATCACCTAGTTTTAAGACGTTTCAAAGTGATCCCAGCGGTCCTACTGAATAAATGCTTTTTGACTTTGACATGTGCGAAACACCACTCACGAAACGTCTGCGTCGGTGTAATGACAAATTTCGCAATACCATGCGAAACAGTACCGACAAGGACGCACCTATTTTCTCGAATAACTCCAGAAACCTTGATAGGCACAAATTTCATTTTTGGGGCACATTAAAGCTAGGCGTCCATTGGAGACGGGTCGGGCCGGGCCGCATCGGCGAGCATTTTTGCGTACTGCGTCCACTATACGAGGCGGGCCGGGCCGCATCGGCGGATTTTTACAGCCAGTCCTACGTAAGACAAGCTAGCAAGCGGTTGTATGTGACGATGGATGGTTCTAATGAAGTTATTTTTATTTATGTTGTTGGATGAGGAGCAAAAAAATAATAAACGTCACAAACATAAAGTCAGGGTGCACCATATGCAAGAAAATTTCAGTCCAAATCTTATTTCTCCTCAACGCATCATCATAATCATATATCATCGTGATATTTTCTATTTCCAGTACCTATCATAAAGTTCAGAATATTGTTGCATTAAAGATATTAGTAGTTTTTCGTTCATTTTACGGTTTTTCCCTCAATAAATACGTCCGCTCGCAGCAACGATCTACAAAAAATGCGGCGCGCATTGCGTCCACTAGAGGCGGGGCGGGGCGGACCGGGCCGCATCGGCGGAAAAATACGCTCGCCGAGCGATCCGCCGACGGATTCCGATGCGGCCCGGCCCGCCCCGCCTGCAGTGGACGCAGTTTCATACAAAATGTATAGGAGGCGGATTTTTGCGATGCGACCCGTCCGCCTAGTGGACGCGATCCATTACAGAACATAGGGCACTAATTATTCCCAAAGTTTCAGCTCGATCCGAGTCTACTTGCCGCTGGGGTAACGCACACTAGAAATGACTTGGCTAGGCAAGTAGGTAGTAATAGCTCCAAGCCATTTGCCTAATATCATTCAGGCCGCTAGTTGAACGGCGCCGTTTAATCAAATGGCCAGGCGTTTATTCAGACGGCGGATTAAACCAGTTGGCTGCGACATAAACATTAAGTTCCTTCAATGTCTTATAGGGGTTCGGGGTTCCGTTTGTTTTGAGATACGGAACCCTAAAACCTAATTAACAAGTAAATAAAACGAAATAGAGGTAAGTAGGTATAACAGATTATTTTAATTACCTACACCATTTAGTTCTCAGAAAAACTGTGCGCTTAGTTCTATTCTAAACTAATGTATTTTTATACTTAAATTAATAGTGTAAGTAACAAGTTAAATAAATATGTATATAAAACTTGGAAATATTCTTGTTTTAAGCCCATGTGTACTTTGCAACTGAGAGAATTTATCACAGAAACGTAGGCAAGGCATACCTATGGCCACCCTATGGCTTTTCTCCAGTGTGAGTGCTCATGTGTGCATTCAAGTGCGACTTCTGAAAATAACTCTTAGAACAAACATTGCAGACATATGGCCTTTCTCCAGTGTGAGTGCTCACGTGTGCATTCAAATTAGACTTCTGAGAATAACTCTTAGAACATACATTGCAGACATATGGCCTTTCTCCAGTGTGACTTCTCATGTGTTGAGTCAAGGTAGACTTCTGAGAATAACTCTTAGAACATACATTGCAGACATATGGCCTTTCTCCAGTGTGACTGCTCATGTGAGCATTCAAGTTAGACTTGTGAGAAAAAATCTTATCACATATATTGCAGGCATATGGCCTTTCACCAGTGTGAGTTCTCATGTGTCGAGTCCAGGAAGACTTACTAGAAAAACTCTTATCACATACATCGCAGGCATATGGCCTTTCTCCAGTGTGAGTTCTCATGTGTCGAGTCCAGGTAGACTTACTAGAAAAACTCTTATCACATACATCGCAGGCATATGGCCTTTCTCCAGTGTGAGTTCTCATGTGTTTAGTCAAGTAATACTTCTCAGAAAAACTCTTATCACATTCATCGCAGGTATATGGCTTTTCTCCAGTGTGAGTTCTCATGTGTGTAGTCAAACTAAACTTATCAAAAAAACTCTTAGCACAAACAATGCAGGCATATGGCCTTTTTCCAGTGTGAATGCTCATATGTTTAGTCAAGTTTGATGTATTAGAAAAACTCTTATCACATACATTGCAAGCATATGGCCTTTCTCCAGTGTGAGTTCTCATGTGTTTAGTCAAGTGAGACTTGTGAGAAAATCTCTTAACACACACTTGGCAGGCATATGGCCTTTCTCCAGTGTGAATTCTCATGTGTGCAGTCAAGTGAGACTTGTGAGAAAAACTCTTATAACATAAATCACAAGCATTTGGCTTTTCTCCAGTGTGAGTTTTCATGTGTTGAGTCAAGTAAGGCTTATGATAAAAACTCTTATTACATACAGCACAGGCATATGGCTTTTCTCCAGTGTGAATTATCATGTGTTTAGTCAAGTTAGACTTATTAGAATAACTCTTATCACATACATCGCAGGCATATGGCTTTTCTCCAGTGTGAATTATCATGTGTTTAGTCAAGTTAGACTTATTAGAATAACTCTTATCACATACATCGCAGGCATATGGCTTTTCTCCAGTGTGAGTTCTCATGTGTTGAGTCAAGTTACACTTGTAAGAATAACTTTTATCACATACAACGCATACATTTGGCCTTTCTCCAGTGTGAGTTCTCAAGTGCCTTTCAAAAAAATATATACTTTTAAATTTTTTATTACATATATTACAGATAAATATGGGTTTATTGTGAGTCTGAATGTGGGCTGATAGTTTTTTTTTCAGAGTAAACTTTTTACCACATTGGTCGCACACAAATATTTTTTTATCAATAAATTTATATGAGGCCAAACTATTCATGTTCTCAAATGTAAAGCAACACTTGCTCGACTTTTTGTCGGCATGGTTCGTTACTTCTGTGCTCCCTGACAGTGAGAACTCTGTTGGTTGATTTTGGTCAACCTCAGCTGGGCAGTCAACTGGCATTATGACTGGTTCCTCCTCCGAAAATTCACCTTTTACAACTAATTCCTCCTCAGTGGTGACAAGTTCCTCATTTATATCATCGTCATCTTCACTGGTGACTAATTCTTGTTTGATATCAACTATATTTATATTTTGGATATTAAGAGCCATGATCTGCGTTAAGGTTTCAAACAGGCTACTCCGTATTGTGGGGTTGAGCTTGAGGATATTTTCATGCAAAGCCTGAAAATAAACATTAGTATGATTGATTATTATTATTTTTTTTTTTTGTCAAAGTTTAACATCACGGAACTATAGAGTCCAGGACTTTTGATAGGCATGCATGGGGCCGAAGCCAACACACAGAGGCCTTTTTGACAATTTTGATCTTGTGTGATGGAGACACATACCGGCTACTATTCCTTCAACTATAAAAATGCATTCAGGAACAGTCTCCGGTTTGTGCAGAACTATTGAGGATATGGAAAACAAATTACCAGGCTTATTATTATATATTTTTATTTTATTTTATTATGATTTATTGATTACAGATATTTGTCCCTGGGTGTTTCTATGTATTTACAAACAAAAAGTATATAAGTAGTTTATCAGTCATTCTAGTACCCATAACAGTCATAACTTGGACAATATCTTAGTATAGTCCATGGCATAGTACCTATGCAATGAAAGGATCTGGCTGGTGGTCAGCTTGGTGCTGTGTCCCACCTCGAGATGCCTCTCACAGGCCTTCTATATTCCTGTTAAGTATGTTTTACCTACGTCCACAACTTTTTATTATGATAAAAAGCTAACGAATGTTCGCTTAAGAGGTTGTATTACGCATGTACCTACCTTTTTGGTTTGATAGTCCTCTTCCGGCCAGGGGTCGCGTCAGGTCAGTCAGGCAGGGTTACTCAATGAGGGCTAAGGGGCGACGGACGGCTAGGAGTCATAGTGCTCTGTGGATAAACGCAGCCGGGGCAGGCCGAACACACGTTGGTGAGACGATCTTGAATAAGTAGTTTATTAGTTACCTGGTTCCCATAGACAAGCTTTGCTTACGCCTAGTTTGGGGCTACATAATGCTGTGTGAAATGTCCAGCATTATTTATTTTATTTATTTATTCTCGATGCCGTTAGTTGAGAAAATGAGAAAGGCTGTCACCACAGAGATTAGTATTTGGCTTGGCTGTCATGTCACACAGACAGAACAGACAACAAAACAGAACAATAGAGAGAGCTAGAAAATAATACTTTTCTCTATTCTATCTACTTCCTGGCAGGAGCTGACGCGGTCTCCAAACGAGACGCGTTTGGAAGGAAAAATGTTGAAGGTGCTCAAAGAATAAAAATTACAGGATGCTAGAATAGAAATTAGAATTATTCCGTTGGAATTTGGTTGCAATCGAGACCTTTGTCTTTTTTTTCTCCTCTTTGAAAGATGCGTACGTCATCTGTCAAGTGTGAATCAATCAATCTCACTCAAAGCGAAGCAAAAAAATCGTCACAAAATATATCTCTATGGCTATAAATCCATAGGCTAAATCATATATATAGGAAGAAAAGGTACCATGCTAAATCTATGGGCTAAATCTATGCACTCAACGTCGCCAGTCAACTGTCAAGCAAGATTGAATCCAACCAATCCTAAATTAGCAAATGAAGCTGTGGAGTGTGGTGACATCTTTCCATTCAAAATTTATTCTCACGATCTTGGTTCTCTTTCCAGGATTTATCTCAGGAGATCTTGGGATGAATCTTGGAATGAATCTAGTACTAAGAAAGGCAAACATTTCAAACAAATACAAAAAACTATCCCATTAAAACCATGGTTTTTTAAAATTAAACTCAGTAAACGTGCCACTTCTATACTTATACGAATGCGTCTGGGGCACTCATGTACCCCAGCACATTTATCGAAGATGAAAATCATTTCTGAACCGACCTGCACTTGTGGAGATGAATTTGGAGATACAAATCATATATTCTTTGCTTGTCCACAGTATGACCATGCCTCTTTCTTTTGTGATCTCTTATCTTGTAATGTTCCTCTTCCAACCAATATTACTGTACTTCTTTCTTCTTTAGATTCTAATATTTATAATTGTCTAGCTTCTTTTATTTCTAACAATAATATTAATATTTAATTTTACATATTTTTATATTACTTATTCTATTAATATTTAGTTATAATTCCTACCTGTATCCACTACCTCTCCTGACCCGTCCTAGTCCGCGGTATTTCATAACTTCTGTTTCCTTAATTTTTACAATGAAAAATGGCGCATGCACACTTTTTGCGAAGCCAAAAAAAAAAAAAAAAAAAACCAATTTTAAAGAGAATTATATATATATATATAAAACCAATCAATGGACGTGTTTAATTTGTTTACGTTAAACACAATGTGATTCTTGTTTACTATTACTCACCTAAATAGAGCGAATTAAATACAAAACGCGCACCATGTCGGACAAAGACAAATCAAAGGCTAACAACCAAACAAAACACATGCCGAAAGATGCCCATGTCATTATGTCTATCATGAAAGAAGTCGGCATTACGGATTACGAGCCCCGTGTTGTGAACCAGCTCCTTGAATTCACGTATCGCTATGTAACCTCTGTGCTAGATGATGCTAGAGTTTTCGCCACTCACGCTAAGAAGAAGACGATAGATCTGGAAGATGTTAGATTGGCTGCTCAAACGCAGTTGGACAAAACGTTTACGAGTCCTCCACCAAGAGAAGTATTGCTGGAGCTCGCACGGTCGAAGAATGTGACTCCACTGCCCTTGATTAAACCTCACTGTGGCTTGAGACTGCCTCCTGATAGGTAAACTTAAAAACATAGTTTGTGTTTTTTGTAAACGATTTCTGTAGCGCAGTGGGCGAAGGTCCGCTTGCGACGCAGAAGGTTCGATCCCCGCTGCGGGACAAATGTTTGTATGATCTACAGACATTTGTCTCGGGTCTGGCTGTTTTCTATGTATATTATGTATGTATTTACGATCAAAAATTATATAAGTGGTATATCAGTCATGTAGTACCCATAACACAAGCTCTGCTTACTTTGGGGCTAGATGATGCTGTGTGAAAAGTTCAGCATTATTTATTTATAAACATTGATTGTAAATCACCTTGAAATTTATGATGAAATGTGTTTACTTTCCTTTTTTTAACTTGTTTTATATATCTTACAGATACTGCCTCTCAGCCTGCAATTACCGACTTAAAAACTCTACCAAAAAGGCAACAAAGGCCTCGACTCCTGCAGCCCCTGCCATCAAAACCATCACCACACCTAAACCCCAGAACATAGTGATGAAGCGGCCGCCTGGAGCCATTGTCAATGTTGCTGGGAACAAGCCAAATGTTCCTAAACCTGTGCTGAAATTCAGCTCTACTAGTAAAGTGAGTGTGATAAAAATTTCATGCGATTTTTCATCTGTGGGCTAAAATTATAAGGTGTAGTTCTTGAAGCAAAGAATTAGCCTATCTCAGACCTTTGTTGCTATAATATAGGATAACAAAACCGCTGTTTTGTTTTTACAGATTGTAGCAAAACCAGCTGTTCGGGTGACAGCAGGTCCCTCTCCTCAAGTGAAGATGGATGTGGACGACATAACTTCACTCAAACGAAAGCGAGATGAAGATGACTATGATATGTAGACTAGGCTATTTTTAAGTATTTTTGTTTGAGAGTAAGTGTAGTGACATCAGTCGAAGGTTCGACTCCGAAAGTTCCACAGATGTGTCGCTACACTTAGGCTATATATAGTTGTAAGAAAAAAAAATTTTGGTATAATAATATTTGTTATTATTTTTATTTAGCTAGTATTGTCCTAAAACTTTACTGATTGCTTGTAATTTGAAGCACAAATTGTGGCACTTGAAGGTGATTCATCTGATTCCATTACAAATGTAAGGTTGGAATTTGAACTCACAACCTTAGGATAGAATTTCAACTTGGCCAACAAGCAATTCATTCATAATACTATTTAATAATAAAAGAAAAAATAATATAAATAATAATCTGATTTAATAACATTCATAACAAGGTTTCACATAAAATAAAATACATGATTCACACAGGATGCTGGATTAATTAATATTGTCTAACAATTAAATATGAGTAATTCTTGATTCATTAGCAAGTAAAATGCAATTATATTACCATTTTCTCACCAATGGATCACCCTATTTGTACTGCTAAAACATTTCCCTTATTTCTTCTCATACTTATAGAATCCTTCACCAGTCTTTACTCCAAGCTTTCCCTCGGAGACCAGCTTGTTCAACAGCGGGATTGGCTTGAAGAGGGGTTGGTCAGGGTACTTCTTGAACCATCCGTCGAGGATGAACTTATTGGTGTCCAGTCCCACGTAGTCGGCGAGTTCTAGGGGACCCATGGGGTAGCCCGCGCCGAGCTTCATAGCGATGTCGATGTCTCGGGCGGACGCATCGCCTGCAGAACAAATTTAAATTAGAGTTTGCGTCACGAAATAATTTCATTCTAGATTGAAAAATTTTAAAATACCTTTCACTAACCTCTAGTCACCTTCAAAGGTCACTATTCAAATGCATAAAGATCAAAGAGATAAAAATTACAAACTAAGAAAATAATCATCATCATCATCTCAGCCTGGTAACACCCACTGCTGGGTATAGGCCTCCCTTTTTTTATGCCAGTCTTCTCTATCTTGCGCCTCTCGCGTCTAAACATTGCTCGGACGACCTCGACTCCGGTCGGCCGATATTGGCCACCACTTGGTCAAAGATTTACTCCACCGGCCATCACCACGTCTAGCCAGGTGTCCTGCCCAGCTCCACTTGAGATTTATCGCTCTTTCGCCGACGTCATAGATCTTGGTACGACGGCGGATCTCAGTATTTCGGACTCTATCTAAGAGAGTTATGCCGAGCATGGCTCGCTCCATGGCCCGTTGTGCCACTCGTATTTGGTGCACAGTCTCCTTGGTGAGCGTCCATGTCTCGGCACCGTAAGTCAAAACTGGGAGGACGAAGAAAATAAGCTACATCTAAACTCTAAACTCACCTCGTTCATACAACCGGATAGCCTCACATATGTAAGGCACGAGCAGCCTATTGACCACGAAGCCAGGCGTGTCCTTGCAAGTGATGCAAGTCTTGCCGACCGCCTTGCCCCACTGCATCATAGTTAAGTAGGTGCCGTCGGAAGTCTCCGCGCCACGCACCACCTCCAGTAAACGCATCACTGGCACTGGGTTGAAGAAATGGAGACCACCGAATCTGGGAATAACGATAAAAATATAAGTGCATGTATGTATGTAGAGCCGTGTTGGTCGAATGGGGTTGTGCCTCGACTTTCAATCCGAAGGTCGAGGGTTCGAATCCCGGCCGTGCATCACTGGATGTGTCGTTTCGAAAAATTTATATGCGCTTTAGGCCTTTACATCTATATTAGATGATTTATACAGCGTCAGGAGGCAACCTATGCCTACACTTAACGGGACGCTGTAGTGCCTGGGACATTGTTTGAGATGGAATAGGCTTGCCCAGCACCTAAACCATCCTCTCAGCTTGATCAGCCTGGCCCACAGTAAAGACGACGTCAATACGTGTGGAGCTGACGAAGCTGCGGGTTTCCTCACGATGCTTTCCTTCACCGTTAAGAGCTCGTGTTATAGCGCATATCCATTTTACGAAACGAAAAATCCATTGATGCACGGCCGGGATTTGAACCCACGACCTTCAGATTGAAAGTCGAGGCACAACCCCATTCGACCAACACGGTTAGGTTAGACTACCACAGATTTTCACATGCTATGGTCCTGACTGATTTTTAGCCTCATTTACTCTCCTACTAAACGGGCTATAATGCCCTTTATTAAATTTTAAGGGTATTTTTTATGCTACTAGATGGGCCCTTCTCTATAACTACTTTCACAAAAGTTCATATAATCAATACATACTTCTCTTTCCTCTTAACAGCTGCGGCAATTTCATTGATGGATAAAGATGATGTGTTGGATGCCATGATGGTGTGGGCTGGAGCAGCCTAGAACATAAAGTTAAATGTACTTTGAAAAGACTTATTTACAAAAGTTCCTTTACAATACATGTATTATATGTATGCCTACCCCTTCGGGAAAGAGGTGTGATTTAATATACATAAAATCACACCTTTTTCCCGAAGGTGTAGGCAGAGACCACGGATCTCCACTTGCTACGATCCTGACACACAACTTTCACCTCTTTCACACAATTCAGTTCCTTTATTTGCAAAGAAATTGAGTTAGGTAGGTACTTAGCATATTGTCTAAAAGAATAGGTTCTCACCGCATCCAGTTTCTTGAACAGCTCATGTTTTACAGACAAATTCTCCACAATCGCTTCAACAACCAAGTCTGTGGATTTCACAGCTGCAACTGGGTCGGAACTGGTTTTAATCCTGGCGAGGGCTTCAGCCACAAACTTCTCCCCTTCTTGAGGTTTCTCTTTGTAAATCTTCTTGGCCACTCTGCCGAGGTTGTTGCTGATAGACTTTTGGGCTTTAGCTAGAACTTCGGAGCTCACGTCTACCAGGGTTACCTCTTGACCTGCTTGTGCTGAAACCTGGAGCAGAACATATTCAATATAATCACTTAAGTGCCTCTGTAGCTTGCTATGTGGTTCTTGATAATGAGAGAGACGACACAGAAATGGACAAGGGCCATGACAGAGTGGACCATAATAAAGAGAGGAAGGCAACTGAAAAATTGGTCATTAATTTTTTTATCTACTTCAAATAACTGGTAGATCTTACCTGCGCGATCCCAGAGCCCATTAAGCCGCCACCGATAACAGTAACATTTTTGACCGCGTTTTGCACAACAGAAGTACTAGAAAAGCTCCTGGCAATAACGCCAAAATGGATTATTTTGGACATCATTTTAAACTTACAAGCTACTCTAATTTATTGTAAATAAAACCTACGAAAAATTACGAAAATAAAAAGTTAGAAAACTCTATTCCAAAGTTCCAAAGTTCATGGATGGAAAGTGGAAACAACGGAAAGTATTAAATTTTTTTTTTTAAACGAACTCTAGCATGCATTCACATCACACAGACACAGGCACTGATGCCGCAATGCGTTGTGTTTAAATTGCATTCATGCTAGTAGAGTAGGACGAGTAGGACACGGTCAGACACATAGATTTAGCATGGTACCTTTTTATATATATGGTCAGACACGGTGACTTGATATGATGTGTCAAATTGAAAACGTTCCATTCTACGGATATCGATGGATCAAATATTTAAATATTACTCTGTCTGTTGACAATAAATGGCTCGTATACGTAGAATGGAACGCTATTAGTCCAAGTTTGGTTGGAAGTGTAAACTTTGCAAGGTTCAAAATTAATAATCTGAATTCTGAATTTATCTAACTTGGTTTATCGAAATGTGTTGTGTAACCATGCTGCCGCCGAAATGCTTTTATTGCACGTAAGTAATAGAGTGATTGTAACGTATCTCATACATACTGATAACGCTATCTTTTGATACCTTTATTCGGACTTCGCAGTCCAAGGAACAAGTGCGAAGTGAGTTGTGAATGGGTTGTTTGTTTTCACGTCATTTGGCCGCCGGTTTTTATCCACTCGACTCGTCGTCATGAATAAATTAGCAGGATTTTCGAGGCAGTTCTCAAGTTCACCGACTTTCAATGCTATAAAGAATGTGACGGTCGTCGGTGGTGGGCTTATGGGCTCGGGAATAGCGCAGGTAAGAGTTCCAGTTAATTTAATATTCCTTTATTTATACATAGTACACCAGTCATGATACTTTCTAGAGTACATTGAACTCTAGACTTGCAACTTGTTGATTGTTTGCATATCAAGTACAATACGCACAATCGTTCTTTAGCTTTCTGAAGTAGCTGCGCAAAACCCATTTTTGATGACGCCTAAAATTGTGCTATTTTGCTTACCAAACCAAACCTGCGCAATCGTCTATTGCACCTAACTTCAGAGAGCTAAAGATCCGTTGTGCTTAGTATACCTACGATTACAACTTCACAATCACAATAACTTTATTTAGTTTTTATTCCTTGTAAGACCTAAGCCCCTCAGTGAAATCAGACTATGAATGATGATGTAGGTACTGTACTCCCTGGTAGAACGAATAAGGTGATACCCTTGACTTTATAGAGGTCACCCATCACCATGAGGCAAGTTATATTATCTTTGAACATGAACAATAAATAAAGATAAGATTTTTATTTGATAAGGATTAGGGACAAAAAAAATACAGGCAAATAATTTACAATGGACCCCGCTTTAGATAATGTCAGAGTATTAAGTTTATCTTAGGAATTGTAAGTTAGAAATGATATGATATTTTTGAAATCTTTTTTATAACTATGTAGTGAAGATAACAAAAATGTTATTACATAATTTAATTTTAGTCATTATTTTACCTGTAAAATGTAATATATTTCTAACATGCAAGTGCTTGTGGTCGTGTTTGCTTAGTCGTTCTTGATGGATTTTCAAAGTTAAGCAACATTTGAAACGGTCCATAAGTTGATGGGTGTGGCATTTTCATCTGAGCGCTTCCGTGCTTCGGAGGGCACGTTAAATGGTTGGTACCAGCTATTTAAGGCCGTGATGGAGGCCTTAAAGCCGCCTAAAAACTCCGTCACTAGAGTTAGCCACTGACTCATACGAACTTAACACATGCAGAAACCACTTGTCTCTACTATCCATCTTCACCAACTCACATCCACCCTACTCACAACCCCCTAACTTTTAAAGATCAACTCACACATATCAGTGAAGCCACAGTTCGGGCACAGTGTGAAATATTCTTTCATACATTCTCTTTGAAGGTATTCCCACTTGTTGTGTTGACACAGCACTGTCGTTACTTACACTGACAAGTGGGAATGCCTATTTCGTCCCACTGCTGGGCAAAGGTCGCCTCCAAATCCCTCCAATCATCTCTCTCCTTCGAGATCTCCCACCATTCTCTTTCGATGTCGTCGAGATCGTCCCGCCAACGCTTCCTCTACCGACCGCGACCCCGTTTCCCGTTGGGCTGCCAAGGTGTTATGGCGTTCGCCCATTTATCGAGATCTCATATTATATAGAGAATGAAAGAATAATTAGAACTGTGCCGGAACTGTGTCAGAACTGTGGCTTCACTCATGTGTAAACGTAGTGGTTATTTTCTCGTTGTGTGAGTCGACCTTAAAGCAACTGAGAACTTATCACACCTTATCCAAGGTTGCAGCTCAAGCTGGTCAGAACGTGACCCTTGTGGACCTGAAGCCAGAACTCCTCGAGAAAGCCCAGAAGTCCATCCAAGGCAACCTGACCCGAGTGGCCAAGAAGATCCACAAGGATGACAAGACAAAGATTGAGAGCTTTGTCAAAGAATCCTTTGATAGGATCAAGATCTCCACTAAAGTTGAGGATGGAGTTGAAGCTGATCTGATCGTGGAAGCTATTGTAGAGAAGCTGGATGTTAAACAAGAGCTGTTCAATAAACTCGATCAGGTAAAAAAAAAACAAGGTTTTCATTGAAACTTAAACTAATATTATAGCAGTAAGTATTCAAAATAGTTTTGTTTTCGCAGCTGGCGCCAGAGCACACTATCCTTGCTACAAATACGTCTTCCATCTCCGTGAATGCCATCGGCGCTGGCATCAAGAGAAAAGACAAGTAAGTTGCTAGTTTAAATCACAAAAAAAAAACACACGACACAGAAAAAAATAACAGTGTGGTGAAAGAGGATGGTCATTCATTGACCTGCATCGTCGAACTTTTTTTAAGACATAACAATTATTTTCAGATTCGGTGGTCTCCATTTCTTCAACCCAGTACCAGTGATGCGTTTGCTAGAAGTGGTGAAGAGCGAGGAAATCTCCGAAGAGACTTACCAAGCTATGATGCAGTGGGGCAAGGCGGTCGGCAAGACTTGCATTACTTGTAAAGATACCCCCGGGTTTGTTGTCAACAGACTGCTCGGGCCATACAGTGCTGAAGCTTTGAGAATGTATGAACGAGGTAAACAAACTTCTATATTAGTCTTTGGCGCAGTGAAGGTTACGTAGAAGGTTGTGGGTTCGATTCCCAAACGATTATAACAGATCATATGGTTGTAAGATCTGTAAATAGTTTCCTTGGTTGTTTAATAAAATAAATAAATAAATAAATAATGCTGGACATTTCACACAGCGTGATCTAGCCCCAAACTAAGCATAGCTTGTACTATGGGAACCAGGTAACCGATATACTACTTATATACTTTTTGTTTGTAAATACATACATATTATACATAGAAACACCCAGATCCAAGATAAATATTTGCAGATCATACAAACATTTATCCCGCGGCGGGGATCGAACCCGCAAACTTCAGCGTCCAAAGCGGGCTTTCACTCGCTGCGCCACAAAGATTTGTAATGTACCATTCACTATATTTGGACGCCCTCTTTGACATCTTCAAAGTATCTAGAGTGCCTTGGGGCTAAAGATTTAGCCCTCTTCTCTTTATAACCTATGCTTTGTTTCGTATTCTTTTATTCTTGAGTTCTTGTTTAAATAGAGGTGGTTTAAAATTGATTGTGAGTATCACCTTTTTTGCATCTAAGTATTAAATACTGTACCTATTAATTTATCAATTTAATTGTCATTTTTATTTAGGTAAATATTCATTTGTAGTTTGCCTAGGTATCAAAATTGCACGTATTCTCGTCTAATACATCTAGCTAATCATAATTAAACATTCATCCCTAATGTACGTACCTACTCACATGGATGGCTAATTAAGCGATAACCATCTCATCTACCATTTTAAACAAAGTTTGCCTAAATAAATAAAAAACCTTTATGTATTGTAAAGTAAAAAATAAATAGGGTATTGTATTTCTGGTTAAAGACATTTATTATCTCAAAGAAATTTAACATTTCACTTATTGAGAACTAAAGGTATTTTGTGATCTTATTACCAGTAATAAGAATCAACATATTATTTAACATGTTATCATTATATAGGGTCTTTCATTTTAAACTAACTTGATTCAGGAATTTGGTTCAAAAAATAAATTAAGAAATATATATGTTATGATTTTTTTTTTGTTTTGTTATGAAAATCTCGAGAAAATCGATAAAGAGTTTTCTTTCAATTGATTGTTGCTTCTTGTATAACTTAGTCCTATCGTGACGTAGCTGCGCTGTGATTGGTGGAACGTCTGTTCTCCTTGAAAATCAGTATGCAACAATTCAAAAAAATCAATAAATGATAAATTTTGAATTTAAAACTTAGAAATTAAATTGATACGGTCAAACGTCTTTTTAAAACCCAAAAATGAGGCCCTGTCAGTTTGTGTAGTTTAAAATGAAAGACCCTATATTTTACATTTATATTAAAATACTGAACACATAATTGTTATTTCCAGGTGATGCCAGTAAGGAGGACATCGATATAGGCATGAAACTCGGTGCAGGCTATCCAATGGGACCGTTCGAACTGGCAGACTACACCGGCCTCGATACCAACAAGTTTGCCTTACAAGTCATGTATGAAATGACAGGGGACCCGGTGTTCCGTCCGATACCACTCATGAACAAAATGGTGGAGGAAGGCAAGCTTGGTATCAAAGCGGGCGAAGGATTCTATAAATATAATGTTAATAAAAAGTAAATTATATTGTAAACTCTTAAGTAAATTATATAAATATATACAACTAATGTTTTGTGTAATTTTATTTCAATCTGAGAAAAACTCTGCATTATCTTAGCATCCACCACGATCCTGCATCATGATCATCCACATCCATTGTGGTGAATGGCACAAGCTTAGGGAGGCCTATACCCAGCAGTGGGTGAAGTCAGGCTGTGGATGATGATGATGATGATCTTAGCATCAGATCCTCATAAAAAAGGTTGTGAAATTTTTATAAATGTTTAAATATTCATAACGACTGGATTCCAAAGGTGTCATTGTCTCAGATATTGGGTATTATTTTTTAGTTACATAATAAGGCCCTTACTAATAAACTTGACATAAAGTTATGTCATGCATAAACTAAAAATTTGTATGGTTATTCATAGGTTATGCATGACATAACTTTATGTCAAGTTTATTAGTAAGGGCCATAGTATTTATCAAGATTTAGGTTTTCTCCTCTTAAAACTAATAATAGAACACCTTTACATACCTTCAACTTTTAGAAGAGCAAAGACAGCTAAACAGCACTGTGAATAAAATGCAATCTTTTACTTACTTTAACTCCATTTTCAAATTAATATAATTAAATGAAATAGTGATAGGAGTGAGTGGAAGAAGAAGACATGTTGTGCCGACCCCACTTAGCGTGGGATAAGGTCAGGGAGATGATGAACATAAAAAACTACAGAAATATTTTAGGTGACGCGTCAGCTCGTGACATCGACACCGCTATGCGTCTGGGCGCGGGCTATCCCATGGGTCCTCTAGAACTGGCTGACTTCACCGGCTTGGACCTTAAGAAGTATATCCTGGCTATCCTTCTGCGGGAGACTGGGGACCCTGTGTTTGAGAGGATACCGATCCTGGATAAGCTTGTGGATGAGGGGAAGTACGGAAGGAAGAGTGGGGAAGGGATATATAAATATGAGAAGTAGAATTTTAAAAGCAAATATGAATTTAAATAATAATTTATTTTATCCATATCTGTATTTATTTTTAGAGAAGTGTAATTGTAGTTTAGTTCTGTAGGTACATAAAATAAATAACTAGATAATCTAATTTTTTTATGTTTTATTTTATCTTTGAATATTCAAATTACACAATTAAGGTGCACATAAAATGCAAAGGAGTGTTTACATGGCATGATTTCTGTTTTTAACTGACTATAATAATGAAAACGTTGGATTGAAACAAAAACAGGAAAATCTTTAAATAATATTTCATTTTTATGACTCATATATATCAATAGTCATCAGTCAGACTGTAATGACCCGTTTAGTCACTTGTTTATTAGCTACAATCATTTAGTACTTTCATGATAGCCTTAATTTGTCATCGAAAATTACCGCGCACGGGTTTTCCCAAGCACTTCTAAGACTATTATACAATGGATAAAGAGAAAACTAGGGTGCAATATGGTAGTAGGTATGGTGGTAAGTGGGGGCAGGGGTTATTTTTTTATGGAGTCTGCCTATTACCTAGTGCTGCCCTACGGTCAGTACTGACATCGGTTGTCCGTAGCTATCGCCATGAAAGCCATACGTGCGTTCAGAAAAGCACACGCTATTCTACAAAGCGATTGCTCAGCTATGAACGCAAGAGTTTGTAGCCCTTGATTCAGACTTCAGCGGAACACATTCGGACGGAATAGGTCAGCTGTTCAACTGACCGCAGCCAATCACAGATCAGGAATTGATCCAAAACTGACGTTTCTAGCACGGTGATTGGTTGCGGTCGGTTGAACAACTGACCTATTCCGACCCAAATGCATTCCGCTGAAGTCTGAATCAAGGGCCAGGTCTAAATGTTGTACCCAAGTTGTATAATATGGTACCTACTCGTAATTTTTGATACCCACGACACAGGGAATATAACTGTGGGTTGTTGCATGTGACTTTTAGATATTATTTTTATTTAATGATCTATTATATTAGCATAGGCGCTTTCCACACCGTAATGAACCAATCCTTAAAAACATGTCTAAATGGTGTCCCTATGTGGTGTTAGTGTCGTGTTGGTCGAATGAGGTTGTGCCTCGACTTTTAATCTGAAGGTCTTGGGTTCGAATCCCGGGCGCGCATCAATGGATTTTTCGTTTCGTAAAATTATTATTAACACGAGCTCTTAACGGTGAAGGAAAACATCGTAAGGAAACCCGCAGCTTCGTCAGCTCCACACGTATCGACGTCGTCTTTCCTGTGGGCGGCTGATTAAGTTGAAAGGATTTTTTAGGTGCCAGGCAAGCCTATTCCATCTCAAACAATGTCCCAGGCACTACAGCTTCCCGTTAAGTGTAGGCATGGATTGCTTCCTGACGCTGTATAAATCATCTAATATAGATGTAAAGGCCTAAGTTTTATGTGGTTAGTTCATTCGGTTTTGTACTATTGTTTTTTCCTTGTGAAGCTTGGTTTGGTAGTCTTTCAAATCTCATTTCTTTTTCATTCAAATTAACAATAAATACGAATAATAATCAAGAAAATGAAATGAAAAGACTTAAATTTTCGATTCCGACGGGATTCGAACCCGCAGTGATACGACGATCCTCCTCAAGCCGGAGCCGCCTTTTACCAATTCGGTTACGGAAACCTTGTTCCTCACAGTCGATTTTTTTGCTAAGCTCATACTCTATCGGTTATAGCACCGATATAATATTTTCTCGATGAAATACCTAAGCGTGGTATAACACTATAAAAATAATAATAAATATTAAAAAAAATTAAATTGATTTTAATAAAAAAATCACCACGTTTTCATAGGTCATAATGAGCTAATTAAGAGACACGATATATGTATTTATAAATACGTAGAAAAGGTTAATCAAGGGTTAATGTTCTACGGCCTTACTAATAAACGTAGTTTAAAGTTATTCCTGAGTGTAAACTGTCAAAATGTATGGTTATTCCTATTTTACTCCGAGGAATAACTTTACACCATGTTTATTAGTAAGGGTCCTACAGTTTATCCTTTATTAGGTACCTATATAATAAATACCATATTAGTTCGCACACGCTTAAACGTTTGATTATTTCGTTCAAAGTTTATTCTGCTTTTGTAACTACCTAACCTACCTACCTAGAGAAAAAAATATGAATTAATTTTCAAAATACCTTTATCACAAACTATCTTGACATAAGTACGTCTTCTTATTTAAGGATTTACTCCTTGTCGGTACAACTGATGAATCCCTCTCCATGTATCTCTTTCCTATCCCTCTCCATGTATCTCTTTCCTATCCCTCTCCATGTATCTCTTTCCAAGTATAAGTATTATCATAAGTATCATAAGTACGTACCTACCTAATATTTATAAACCTAGCACATTTATCATCTTGTCATGCCACGATTGACTGTCATATCTACAATAATACCTACTAGGTAGGTATAGTAGGTACTTTCATATTAGCGGTAAAATAAAATAAGAGCTACGTTCAAGAGAAAAGTGATTTCGTATTCTTACAGGCCAAGATGGGCTTGCAACCTGTAACGTTTAATACCTCATCTAAATTCGTCACTCTGACTACCCCTTTAGATATTTTCAAAGGATCTGAGTTGATCTGAGTGTGGTTTCTTTGGAAATACAGTTAATTGATCCTGTTTTTTTTTATTTAATATAAGTACCCTTTATCTTTGTGACGACTTTCAGCGTAAACAACGCCTTAGGACGCTGTATCGATAACGCTCAAATCTTGATTTATAACCCACTGATTAGATAAATCAATCACTTACGTATTGTATTTGCGAATCAGTCGTCTCTGCTGATCTTGTGAGTGCAAGTTGTTCTCGTTTGTTTTTAAAAGGTACCAATTGTAATTGTACCTCCTTTTAAAATACCTAACTACCTTTTTAGTCATCTATGAGAATATTGAGTTGTTTATTATCATTAGAACTTAACTCGTGCATGTGTGGTGATGGTGTTTTTTAATAGAAACAATTGAATATTGTGGAATACTTTCTTTGTTTAATTACTTACGTATTTATTAATATATATTGGCCTGTAATGATAAATTGGTTGTGCAATTAAAACCGTGTAAGTTGTTCGGTATCCTCTCTACAGCTTGCTTATCCGATTTAGGATCTAGTGTGTTAATACTTGAATCTTAGCTGTTGAGAAGTCAGTGCTTTTGTCAAGAAGGTACCTACTACTTACAAAATCTACAATTTGATATAATTTTCTAGGTACCTAACTACCTACTTATATAAAACTTTATAATTTTACCCTGTGAGTACACCGACGCATTCGCATGCGATTCGCATCGACAGATCGCATCCGACAAGGACGCACCTATGTCATTAGCTATGTGCTAGAGTGAGACGTGGGATTCGCATCGTTCGCATTCGCATGCGAATGCTTCGGTGTACTAACAGGGTTATAAGTGGTTGATATACTTTACCTATGGGCGCCTACTTTAAACATTTTAAAACACTTCAGTCTAAACAGCATTAGAAGTCGGTAATTTAAAAGTACCAAATTAGATGAGTGCTTGTAACGAGTAGGTATATTTTGGAATCAGCACTTGTCTTCAAAATCGTTTAATTGAAATGCTATCAACTACATCGATGCGGGAAATATTAAAAATAGTATTATCTACAGTCTTATCTATGACTGTCTCTTTAGGGCGCCATTTCAATAACCATAAACAGAAGTTGTAATTTTTATTTGAATTAATTTGAGGGTAGTCAAGTAAAAAAAAAAGTAGAATGATTTACAAATCTCTGTCGACAAGACAACTGACCTTAAATTGATTCTTATCCTATTCTTCGACCATTCGCGACCGACAGTTTTGAGGTAGATATAGGCAATTTGTTTATCAATTTAGATTAAATGATCGGTCTATTTTTATACGAATGATTTTGCGGTCAGTGGTTCTTGAAGGGCAATAGTTTCCGTAGTGACTAATGAATAATGATTGTTGTTTTCTTGTGTCGCGTATTTTAACCACTAGTTTCTAATGCTTGTTTCCTTTAAAATAGACTAGTCACTAGAGTGATTACAAGCGAGCTAAACGTTTGGTTCAAGGACGTGAAAGACGTTCTGAACTATGGTGTTGAAAAAATAACAGTGCACTATGGGTACGAATAACAAATTTCTTGCAAGCTGGCTGATAGAGTGTTATTATTGCTGTAAATGCGGAACGGAGACGGGTGTATTCGATAAAGGGGAGGGGTTGAGTTCGGGTAGTTTGGGGGAGGTTGTGGTTGTATTCCTGAATAATTTATTAAAGTCGAAAAGCATTAGGACCATTAGGATCATTTAGAATAGTAACACTAGATGTATACTCGTTCCTTCTTGACCAAATACGTTCCTTTTCAGAAAGCATCATAGATGAGCGATGTCGCTGAGAAGCACAGTTCAGTCCGGCGTCAGCGGTCGATCCATCGCGTGCACTACGACATCAGACGAGTGGAGATGACGGCGCGGCCCCTGGAGCGCCCGAGGCCCGAGGTCACCGCCTACAGACAGCAAGTGGCAGGACACACCAGCACTGAGGACGCCAAGTATATAGGTAAGGGATGGAACCCTCCACCCCTGGTGTCCTCGTTCTTTACACCTCAATTCCTACCCAGGAGTTGAGGTTTAAAGAACGAGGACACCAAGTAAGGAGACTGACTCCAAGGATTTTAGTAAGAGATGCTGACAACAAGGATCTAGGTAAGTTATACGAGGTAGGAGTTCATTCTCAAGATTGAAACACTGAGAACGCCAAATTAAAGATACTTAAAACCATCTAGGTGAGAAAATGGAGACAGGATTTCATTCTAACCTTACTAAATATTTGTCTCGGGTCTGAATATTTCTATGTATAATATGTATGTATTTACAAACAAAAAGTATATAAGTTGTACCTATATCAGTCATGTAGTACCCATAATACAAGCTCGACTGCTTACTTTAGCTGGGCTAGATGATACTGTGTGAAAAGTCTAGCATTTATTATTATTTATTAATAATAATAAACGTGGTATAAAGTTATATTCCTGAGTGTAAACTGTCAAAATGTATGGTTATTCCTATTTTATTTCGAGGAAAAACTTTACACCAAGTTTATTAGTAAAGCTGTAAAAGTAAGGAGAATTGAGTTAAGGAAACTGCCCTTATCGAACGCTAAATATGGTTGGCATAACATTTTCTTCCACCAGTCCTATCACATTCAGAATAAAAGCATAGTAACATAATTCCCAGGGTTACTCCAATGCAGTAATGGCACCATTCTAAAACCTATCATCAAGGAAGCCCAGCGTAGAGAGGTGGACTTCTACACTCGCCTCGCAACCTCCACGGAGCCAGACCTGGTGGAACTGCGGCGACTGGTGCCGAGGTTCTTTGGCACAACTCGGTACTGCTACGAGGGGCATTCCCAGGAGTATATTATACTGGAAGACCTGACTCAAAGGATGATGGAGCCATGTATTATGGATATTAAGATTGGTGAGTTTCATTAGTAGAAAGTGGCTGATAGTATCTAGTTGAAGTGGAAGCTTGTTCAGATCTTAGCTGTTGTTGGCGGCTCGGTCGGCTAATAAAATAAAGCGAAGAGTTTGTTTGGATGTTTGTGTTTCAATCACGCCTAAACCAGTGAACCGATTTGGATGAAACTTGGAAAAGGCGTAGATAGTGATCTGGAATAGCATGTCGGCTATTCAAAATGTTGGCACGTGGGCGAAACCGCGCGTTATAGCAAGTATATCTCTAATTCGGTATCTTTTAATTACATATACGACATGACAGCGACCTTATCTTTAATTCGAATTAGTCTTCTTCAATCCCCTCATCGTCTTTCTACCACTTTTCCACCAATCATTTGTAAAGCTAAAAATTTGTTTGTGAAGCTGAATTCGATTATGAAGGATATACTTACTGTAACACAGGTTTTTTAGAACCTATCACAGGCACCAGTTCTCTCACAAAACAGGTTTTAGAAAACTAAGCATTTATTTACCTTACCTTTAACAACTTGTACAGGACGCACAACCGATCTTTAGCTCTCTGAAGTTAGGTGCACTAAACGAGGTTTGCGCGAGTAGGCGAGATAGGACGATGCAACAAACTAAGCGAGTGAGCGAGGCAGCTATACTAACGCTGTCTTAATCTTTTAGGCGTCATCAAAAATGGGTTCTGCGCAGCTACTTCAGAGAGCTAAAGATTTGTTGTGTGTACTGTACCTATTTGTGAGAGAAACAAAAATAAAGAAGATAAAAAAAAAAGAATTTCCTCAGGTCGTCGAACGTGGGACCCTCTCGCAAGCGAGGAGAAAGTAAAGAGAGAACAGAGCAAATACACGCTCTGTAAGCAGCAGTACGCATTCTGTATCCCAGGGTACCAGGTGTACCGACCCGGGGGGCGGAGGGCGAGGTTCGGGAAGGAACACGGGAAGAAACTGCACGGACAGGCTGTGAAGGATGGTGAGTCCTGTTGTGTGAAATGTAGATGATGAATAGGAGAAAGTATCGAAGCGTTCGCGTCGAGTCGTTCTTGATAGATCGTCGAAGTTAAGCAACGTTCGAAACGGTCTGTAAGTGGATGGGTGACCGCCAGTGGCAATTTCATCTGAGCGCTTCCGTGCTTCGGCGGGCACGTTTTTTTTTTTTTTTTTTTAATTAATTAGGTCAGCATTTGACCACCCTCTGCCTGATGTTAAGCAGTAGTGAGGTCTAAGATGGAGCATGCTTTCCTAGAAGGAACCTATTTACTCTTGATTTAAAGACCCCTATATTGTACTTTTCGGGAAATACGGTACCCGGCAATGAGTTCCACAATTTGGCAGTGCGTATGAAAAAAGTGGACTCAAAACGCACGTTAAATTGGTGAAAGTTTTCTAGATCATTAATTTTTTTGAAAAATACATATTTTGTACACATTTTGCTATTTATCTCAGGAACAACACAGTTTTTTTGGTGGGTTGTTTTGTCAAGAAACAAGTATTTCTTTGTTGTTGTTTAATTAACTTGTAATTAGGTAAAAAAGGCGTATCGTATCTATAGCTCTGTACTTCTCACACGCCGAACAAATCACACTCGCTGTCCCGCTTACAAAATGGCGGCTCCTGCACACTTAAGCTGACGTGTGCGTTCCGGAGTGCGTTGTTGTCTACGAAACAGCTTCTAAAAGCTACTTCAGGCATCATCGCTTTCGTATGCTTTTGTACACATTGGTTGTATTCCTCAATAAATATACAGGGTCTTTCATTTTATGTCATAAAAAGACGTCTACCGAAGGCGAAAGGGGTGGGTACAGCATCCCAACACACAACTAAATCCAAAAGGATTTTCCAAAAAAATCATTACATCCGGAGAAAACAGCCTTTGAAGATTATTGTTTGCGTATGTACTGGGCGCGTTGTTTTTTTGAGTTTTAATTGTTTTTTTATTTTGTTAATGAAATTATCAGGTAGGTATGGTCTTATTATGTTGTCAGGGTCAGATTGCAACCCCTCAGTTTTCGGTAGTCTTTTTACATCCTGTATTTTGATTTGATTAGATTTTTGTTGTCTCCCAGCGATCGAGAGCTACCTGACCGGCGCGGGTCGCTCCGTCTGCCGCGCGCTGGTCCTGCAGCTGCTGACGTCGCTGTGGCGCCTGCAGCGCTGGGCGCGGCGCCAGACTGCGCTGCGCATCTACAGCGCTTCGCTGCTTCTCGTGCACGACGCGGCGCGCGCGCGCCCCGACCGGTGCGTGTCGACACGGTCCGCGTCACCGACTTGTGTCACGTGCGCGAAAGGAGCCTCTCAGAGGCGCACTTATCATCTTTTCACCACACTGGTTCTTGTAACCCCCTCTGTTCAAACCGCCTTATCAGGAGGGTTACTGATTGATGACGCTGACTGTGCATAAGACCTTGTACATTGAAGTTATAGTTTAGAGCGGTGACTTCATCATAATTTCAAAGTGATTCCAGCGGACCTACTGAATAAATGCTTGACTTTGACTTCCTGCCGGTGTCCCACTCTCTGTGGGCAGAACATGGCCTCCTCTGTCAGCCGTCACGACTAGAGCGGCTGACTAAAGGAGCATTAAAAAAATATTTAGAAAAATGCGCGTACGTTGCTCCTAAAATTATTAAGAAAAAGGCCTAAGGACCTTCGACACTTTGCTATTTTTGGCACACGTTGAGAGCCGATGCCATTTAGTGTTCCGAGCATCGATGATTTTTTATTTTAATGATGAATGGGTCGGCTCTTGACCTCAAACTTACACAGGCAAGACTTACTTTTAGCTTCCAATGAGCGTTTAACACATAAAAAATTGCAATGCGATACTGGTTGAAATGTTTGCGTATAAATGCTATAATAGTCCGGTCTAAGGCAGTGGCGTTAAACCGGAGAGCTTGTAAAAATCGAGGGGAGGCCGTTGCCCAGCAGTGGGATAGTACAGGCTAAAAACAACAAGCTATAAACTTGTGAGGTGACGATGGGTTTGCAACAGTTTATTTTCTCCCTCCAGCGGCCGGTCAGAATGTCCCCCAGCGCCCGCGCGCCGCCGCTCGCTTTGCTCGCTCCACTCGTCCGGCTCGCTCCACTCGTCCTCAAGCTTCAGTGGACAGCTGACCGCAGCCGGCCCCACTTACAAGAAGCTGAGTCCGGTTCGCGTGTCCCCTATGAACTCGCAGGTAATAAACATCTAAATTATGATAATTTCAGTCCGGTATCACCCACTGTTTGGTATAGTCCTCTTGCCAGCCTTATCTATCTTGCGCCTATAAATATCTATACTCTAGCCAAACTCGAGGTGGAATTTTTGTAAATATTGGACCGACAGTTCTTTCACCTGACAGCAGAATTTAACCAGAGTATAATTAGGTAATGATTATTAACAAAATAAATAAGTAAAAAAAATCTCTAGATAATTTCTGAATTATAAAATTGTACATAAACCCTAATTTTTGGTTTATTGTCATAATCCCCACGCAGCTGTCCCCACCAGTGGGGATCGTAAGCAACACATTTTTGTGACTATGTCAAATTTACTTTACCCCGGCGCCAGACCTAGCTTCAAATGTTCGAAACTTTGACTACAAACTCTCGTGCCATACTATGTGTTCAAATATTTGTTCAAACATTTAAAGCAAGTCTGGCGCCGGCTTTAGATACCTGCTGATCTACGAATAAAGCGTACGAATATCGATCGAACTTCACTTTGTAGGCTCGTTTAATTAAAGTTCACTTTATAAGTTTCAATAATTTTTCGCTACCTATATTTTTTGATGAAATAAAACGATTACTTTCAGCCATTCCTACCTCACCTTCCCAACTCCAACGAAGCGTGGGAACGACTCAACCACAACCACTCCTTCGACCACAACTACGAAGACAAGCTATCCAAGATCAAGATGAACTATCGAGAGATGCTGGATCAGCTATCTTACGATAGCCCCAACCCAACTTGGGGCACCGTAAAAATTATAGACTTCGCTCATGCGTTCTTCAATGAAGAAGAAGAGAGGGCAGTCGATGATAACTTCAGAGAGGGCATCGAGAGTCTGGTTGAGGTTTTTGAAAGTATTTTGAGGGAAACTGATGATCAAATTATTTGATCTAATTAAAATTCAGAGAAAACACAGACTTATCTGAACCGGTGAGAGGCGCTGTTATCGCATTTGGTGTTGGCAGAAAATACATTTTCAGTAAAATTCGTTAGTTCCTCTTTTGGCCACCGGTCCAGATAAGTTTGTGGCACTGTAGATTGATTTTATAAACTTGACTATATGAATTTGTGTCGGTCACTCGTGTTGTGTCAGTATGTTTTCCAAAATGGCGAAAAAGTAGCCTTAGAAACGTAAGCATTTATTGATGGAATGTCCTTAGTTTTTCAAGGTTAGTAATGTCATGATTGATCGATAAATCATTGTGTCTGCCATTTTGGAAAAGTAAACTTAAAGTGACTCAGCTGTCTGTTTAATAACTCGTGGATAATTTATAACGTGTTCGTGTTGTGAACAAAATAGTCAATGTTTGTGTCAATGAATTTAATTGAGATGTTTATTGCTCAATTTAGTTAAGGTGAATATCACACTGTAATGATTTCGTCCTGAATAAATAAATAATGCTGGACATTTCACACAACGTCATCTAGCCCTAAACTAAACAAAGCTTGTACTATGGGAACCAGATAGCTGATATACTTTTTGTTTGTAAATACATACATAGAAACACCCACTCGAGATAAACATTTGCAGCTCCCTTAGCACGACCACGCTGTCTCCACGGTAGAATAGACTAAAATGACAAATGTTTAGACAAAAGCATCTTTTCTACGACCGCAATAAAACTCAAAATCGTTTGAACTAAAATGTCTTTTTTTCTATTCTACCGTAGAGATAGCGTATGGTCATGGTAAGAGGGCTGATCATACATTTATCCCGCGGCGGGGATCGAACCCGCAACCTTCTGCGTCCCAAACGGGCTTTCCCCCACTGCGCCACAAAGGTCGACAAGTATGTATTATAAGTTGATATTTGACAAAGGCATTTATTAGACCACTATGTTCTTCCAAGTGTTCCAAACTTATTCAATCCAATGCCAAATATTAATAATTGAAAAAACCTATACTTTATTAGTTTTAAGATTGTAAATAAATAAATCGTTTCGCTTTCGCATTATAAATATTTATTTCTCATAAATCAGCCAAAATTATATATCCCAAATAAAAATTAACTATAAACTTAAATATAGAAATCTATTATGAAAAGTATGAAGGCGAATCATCGTCTATACAAAGTCAAACGTGGGTTCAAAATACAATTCTATACGATTTGACTCTGTAAAGAGTTCATTGAAAATAATAAAACGTAAGAAAGATCATCGTTACAATACATATTCGTACAAGAATTACAATCAGTGGAAATGCCGATGCGTTCGACAGCTAGTCACAGCGTGCCAAGTTACTTTGCTCTAGACAACGTCAATAGTCAGCTAGTCGCGATCGAAACCAACTCCGTTCCGTTCCGAATCTACTTTCCGTTAAATATAATTAGTAAAACAAATACGAGAATTTAGTTCCCGAAACATTGATACACTGTCTAGAACACTAATAATGTACTGATGACCTCCCAAAGGTAAACTGAAAATGCTCTATTACGATTATTATAAAGTTCAAAATTGAATAACAACAATATTTCTGTGTTCAAACTTCAAACGTTTAGTGCTTTATCAATATTAGAGCCGTTAAGATTTGATCACCAAAATGAAAAAGCTTTCAACTTACAATCTAGTTACGACGAAATTCATACTATAAAAATATGTTTTTTTTAAACTACAATCTAGAAAAATAATTCACAAAACCAAAATGTTAAGACGAGCACACAAAATTACATCTACGACAAGCAATAAACACTCGTAATTTTTATAAAAATTACATAAATAACATTTTAACCACAGTTAGGTACATACGTGCATTGATATGCGTTACTAAAACAATCTACATTCACGAATATTAAACCGAAATAGTGAAACTAACAGTTCCAACTCAAACATACGAACAAAGCAACCATGATGCTTAAAAATAGTGCCTTTCCCTTTAAACAATGTTATTCTAAACAAAGTTCGAGTCACGACAGCCTCCCGTAAACTAGGCAAGCTAAATGACGCAGCTATTAAGAATCAAAGGCTTTAACTAACGTAGTATACGAAATCGTTTCTGACTGGTATTTTACATTTTGAGTAAATGGGAACTAAACTTAGTTTAAGCTTGGTTACTTGGTCAAAATAGCGCTGTTTCAAAAAAAATACATCTTTCAATATCATTTAGTTCTTCTATAGCGTAAGCATAATAAAAAAAACTCTCATTTTAAACGAGTTTAGTCGCTCAGTGAATATCAGAATCTACACCAAGATAACTCCCAGGTTCTCAAAATGTGTAGATACTTCCCTAAAGCGTCAGTCTAGCCTAAAAGTTAATACTAAATGTAAATGGAAGGCCTTTAGTAGATAATAGAAATTGCGAGATCACAATCTAGCGAAGAGCAGACAAGTTGCACTCGAAATATTAAGATTATTCAGCGTTCTCACGAGATTGTACAATAGAATTATGTATTTCTGATAAACATTTTATTCAAAATCACACTCACACATCAAAACATACTAAAACGTGGATTTATCTCACGGGCAAGTCAGTGAAAATGTGCCGTGTCTCAGATGAGTTTAAAATTATCGATTTTAGTGATCAAATCCACACTTTATAAATAATATCCTAGGTGGCATTCTCCAGATTCTACGCGAAATTTTGTACCCTCTATAATGTTGAGATTTATCACAGTAATCAGGCGAAATCATACGAAGATATTGAAAACGTCTACGTTGTTTAGAATCGGGAGTACGAAGGCACAAAAAAAACTCGAATCTTGTTTAAGAAGTTACTGAATAACGCCAATGGATCTATTTAAAAAAAAAATCGAGGCATTACTTTGATTTACAAAGCACTCAACTTTTTTTGGTTTTTTATACAAACCCACGTATAATATAATATATGCCTTCATAAGTCCGATTCTAAATAACTAATTTTAAAACTAATTTCTTTCAACAAGAATGCCATCTCGGAAAATTCCATCGGTAATACGAATTAAAATCAATTATGTATATAATTATAAAGCATTCATTACACTAGTGTTACAATGTAATATACAACAACAAATGGGCCGGGTGCACACTGAGCTACTTCAACAAGTTGTTAGTTGTTTAGGAACTTTAGTGAGAACATTATTTTCCGTATTGAATTGTGTATCAGTACTGACACAAAACAGAAAATATTGAACCTTTTTTGAACTTTTAGACACCTCTCTCCGCAGGAGTTGACGGAGACCGCAGATATCCATTTTATTTTACATTAAAAACATCGACAGTATAACAACAACAACAACAACAACTAGCAGCGCGCTCGGTGTGTCCCCGGCCTTAGAAACCATACAAATACAAGTGATCTAGCACAAAAAGCACCTTAAATCGTTAAGGGCCGTTTTTAGAACTCTAATTTTAATAATTATAATTTTTTTGTCAATTTTTTTCACAATTATTTCTTTACAAAAACAAACACACACATGGCAGATGATTTTTCAACATTTTAATCTTAATTTTAGGTCAAAATATCATATCACATATCGTTAGACTCTGGGCCTGCAATTTCAAACCCTGCGGCGAAACTAGAACGAAACAAATACCCTAAACAATTAGTACAAGCATACACCGGAGTCCTTCAAACGTTAATCCCCGGTTAACTTTAAACCTAAACTCATTCTCACAAAACCAAATCGCTGTCCAAACAGATCAATCAATCGTTAATCGTTATAAATTGCCTAAGGGCGTGAAACTAAATCAAAAGTAACTTCTAAATAAAATTGCAGTTTTCAAAGGTTGTTTTAACTACAAATACATTATTTGGACGGGACGGGCGCGGGCGTTGACCCGTGGGTCAAATCTTTACAAAAAACTTATCTTTTCCTCAGTACTATCAAATATATGAATTTGGTTACAATAAGAATGTATTCGACCGTATATTGAATTCGGACCGTTCATATAGAGGTTATATCTGTGTGGGTTATCTAGTGCAATGATTGTAGTCATAGTTTCCTACAAAGAGAATCAAAGTGCCGGGTCAGGACTATGCAAATTACTGTTGAATGTCCATTGTAGTCTGGGTAGCAATGGACAAACAAAAGTCGTTTGCATAATTAGCAGTTCTATGATATATACAGTTTGGTAGCCGAGACAGACCTTGCTATATCTATTATCAGTTATGTTACTATGAAATGTAGTTATTTCTTGAACTATGACATAAACAGATGTAGGTATCTCGGGTAGCCGAGACAGCTATGCTATTTATGTATGATATCTGATTTATTTTGCATGAAACATTGCCGAGACAGTTATCGGAGTCATAGTTTCCGATACGGAGAACTAAGCTTCTATTGCATCTCGGCAGACATCTTCAGCTAGTTATCTATTACAGTATGAAACATACTATTCTGGGGTAGCCGACCAGGCGGACCCAGTCCTTAAAGAAGGTTGTGGGCACAGGCACTCGAAAAATGGTTAAAGCGAGTCGCAGAATCAACTCGCTCATAATCAATATGCATAGGTACTAGTAGGTACTAGTCTCGGACCGGTTCAGAATTTCGGTCGATTTGCCGTCGAAACTAAGGTTACGTTCCCCCGCAAAAAAACGGCTAAACAATTTAAAGATACCAAGGAATTTTACGAGCGAGAAAATCGGTTTTAAAATGCGAACTGCTTGCGAGAACATTCAGACCGACCGCCGGCCTCCCTCTACACCTCGGGCAGGTCGGGCGCGGGCCGGCCCTTGCAGGCGTGCGCCTCCCGGTAGCGGTGCGGGGCGCACAGCGCGGCGCCGCAGCGACACGTGTGCAAGGTGGCGATGGACAGGCGCTTGCGACACGCGGCGCAGCGGACCCGCTTCTTGTCGCGCTCCTTCGCCGGCGCCGGAGAGATCAACTCTTCCGCTCTGAGGAGGGAATTCAAGTTAGGTCGATACGCCTTTAAACTCAAGCGCTCCCCAAGATCACAGAAAAGAGGGCAGGTTGCTTAACTTAACCCATTGAACGCCGGCCTAGAAAGTAACCACCTCCCCCCAATGCCGCCATACATTGGTACATTGCCCGGCCATGGGCGGGCTCGGCGGGAGAATCAAGAACTTCAGCCCGCCCATGGGCAGGCTCGGCACTGAATGAGTTAAAAGAAGAGATCCCGATCCATTTAATTGTACCCCTTGGTTTTATTGAATAAAAGATTTTTGATTTTGACGCCTGAGACCTACTGTGTACGCACGTACAGTACGCCCAACCGATCTTTAGCTCTCTGAAGTAGCGCAGATCCCATTATTGATGACTTGTATAGCTGCTTGCTCGCTCGCTAAGTTTGTTGTATCGCGCTATGTCGCTTACTCTACCGAACCTGCGCAATCGTTCAGTGCGCCTAACTTCAAAGAACTAAAGATCGGTTGTGCATCCTGTACTTGCCTAGATATTCGTTTATTCATAAAAAAAAAAGTTCGTATGGTGGCCGACTCTAGTGACGGAGTTTTTAGGCCGCCGTGAGGCCTCCGTCGTGGCTTAACGACTTAGATAGCCGGGACCGACAGTTTAACGTACCCTCCGAAGCACGGAAGCGCTCAGATGAAAATGCCACTGGCAGTCACCCATCCGCTTACAAACCATTTCGAACGATATCAAGAACGACTAAGCAAGTACGACCATGTTTTTTTTTTTTATTAGTGTATAAGTGTGATGGGATGTGAAATGATGGGATGGGATGGGATGGGATGTGAAATGATGTGATGGGATGGAATGGGATGTGATGTGAAATGATGTGATGTGATGGGATGGGTTGGGATGTGAAATGATGTGCTGTGATGGGATGGGATGTGAAATGATGTGATGTGATGTGAAATGATGTGATGTGAAATGATGTGATGTGATGTGATGTGATGTGATGTGATGGGATGTGATGTGATGTGATGCGAGGCATGCAGGCTGACCTGAGCGCGGGCGCTTTGGGCGCGGCGGGGCGCGGCAGATGCAGGCCTTCGTCGGAGAGGTGCAGGTGCTCGCGGTTGCGGTGTCGACTCAGCGCCGGCAGGATGCGGCTGCACATGTGGACACATTTTAATCGTTACATCGAGAACTAGGATAAGACAATTTGTTTCATCCCACATCCCGCTCATATAATAAAGCTGAAAGTTTGTTTAGATGTTTGAATATTTGGATGTTTGTGTAAGAATCAGGCCCAAACGACGAAACAGTTTACAATGAAATTTGGTAAGGTGAAAGGTATATAACTCCAGAATAGCATATAGGCTACTTTTTATAAATAACTAGCTGGTACCCGCGACTTCGTCACCGAAATAACATACTTATTAGCAACGCCATCTATTGCATTTAACTGGAACTACCAACTCCCCATACAAACTTTCAACCCTTATTTCACGCCCTCCATGATTAATATAAAGATTTTTTTCTGTCATAAGAACCTTATCCTGACAATAAATAACAAACACAACAAAAAAAATTAATGAAATCGGCCCAGCCGTTCACGCGTGATGCCGTGACCAAGGGAATTGGGATTCATTTTTATATATGTATAGAGATAAAGCTGAAAGTTTTTTTAGATGTTTGGATGTTTGTATGATTGTGTTTCAATCACGAATAAACCAGTGAAATATTTGAGGGAATGAGTGGGACATTTGAAGTAACTCACTCATGTTCTACTCAACTACAACACGTCTCAAACGGTGTCCACTCCACTATGAAGACGTGGCTTATATTGACATAATGGAGCCACTGAATAAAACTCAAAATGACTTCTTGATTGGTATAATTTAGAATTAAAGCAATTTTACAATGAAAGGTGATAAAAATTGGAGATGTAATTAGGTTGACATTGACATTTGGCATAGACAGTAGTGAATTATGGAACACCTAAATATGATTAGCAAAAGAACAACACTGACAAACACTAGGCCCTAGCCTCAACAGATACAGCTTACGACTTTAAGTTGTCTCTGTTTATTACACCACAGTCTACCAGCTGTACTATATCCCACCTGTTCCTTTTCAACTTCTCCAGCTCCGATGTGGAGGAGCTGAAGAGCGCATCGGAGAGAGGGGGGCGCGGCGCGGGGGGCGGCGCCCGGAGCTGCAGGGAGGAGGCCGAGTGCGAGTGGGGGGCGCGCCGCGGGGGGGGCAGCGGGGGCGACGGGGGCAGCGGGGCCGAGCGCCACGACACGCCGGACACTAGCGGACCTGTACATATATTATATATCAGTTAGATTAGGTTAAATAAATAAATAATGCTGGACATTTCACACAGCATCATCTAGCCCCAAACTAAGCAAAGCTTGTGCTATGGGAACCAGATAACTGATATACTACTTATATATACATATTATACATTGAAAGACCCAGAGATAAATAATTGCAGATCATACAAACATTTAACCCGCGGCGGGGATCGAACCCGCAACCTTCTGCGTCCCAAGCGGGCTTTCACCCACTGCGCCACAGAGGACAGAGGTCGTAAAAATATAAGAGATCCGATGACGCACGCGCGGTGTCGTTTGACAGTCCGATGAACTTATTTATATAACAGGCTTACGTTGATGTTAAGCCGTATCTCCTGCGACCAAAAATAACAAAACATTAAAAAAAAAACACGTTTTCCGTCGGCCTCGGATAACATTTTGACATTTAGGCCACGCCCACATTTCGTTCGATGTTTGATGTTAGGTGTTCGAAAACAAAAAACAGTGTCACAGGAGAGCCGGCTTTACGGGGTTAGTACACCGACGCATTCGCATGCGAATGCGAAACGTCTCACTCTCACTCCCACGTCTCACTCTAGCACATAGCTAATGACGTAGGTGCGTCCTTGTCGGGTGCGATCTGTCGAAATGTGTCGCAGGAGAGCCGGCGTTAGTGTAAATAAATAGTTGTAGGCCCTTACTAATAAACTTGACATAAAGTTATTCCTCGGAATAAACTAAAAATAACCATACATTTTGACAGTTTACACTCAGGAATAACTTTATACCACGTTTTTTATTGGTAAAGCCGGTAGAGTTGTATCTCTACCATAGTCCGCCGTGGAGATGGGCGCCAGGACGCGGCCCGGCTCGCCGTCGATGCACTCCTCCAGTATAGTCAGTATATCTCACCATAGTCCGCCGTGGAGATGGGCGCCAGGACGCGGCCCGGCTCGCCGTCGATGCACTCCTCCAGTATAGTCAGTATATCTCACCATAGTCCGCCGTGGAGATGGGCGCCAGGACGCGGCCCGGCTCGCCGTCGATGCACTCCTCCAGTATAGTCAGTATATCTCACCATAGTCCGCCGTGGAGATGGGCGCCAGGACGCGGCCCGGCTCGCCGTCGATGCACTCCTCCAGTATAGTCAGTATATCTCACCATAGTCCGCCGTGGAGATGGGCGCCAGGACGCGGCCCGGCTCGCCGTCGATGCACTCCTCCAGTATAGTCAGTATATCTCACCATAGTCCGCCGTGGAGATGGGCGCCAGGACGCGGCCCGGCTCGCCGTCGATGCACTCCTCCAGTATAGTCAGTATATCTCACCATAGTCCGCCGTGGAGATGGGCGCCAGGACGCGGCCCGGCTCGCCGTCGATGCACTCCTCCAGTATAGTCAGTATATCTCACCATAGTCCGCCGTGGAGATGGGCGCCAGGACGCGGCCCGGCTCGCCGTCGATGCACTCCTCCAGTATAGTCAGTATATCTCACCATAGTCCGCCGTGGAGATGGGCGCCAGGACGCGGCCCGGCTCGCCGTCGATGCACTCCTCCAGTATAGTCAGTATATCTCACCATAGTCCGCCGTGGAGATGGGCGCCAGGACGCGGCCCGGCTCGCCGTCGATGCACTCCTCCAGTATAGTCAGTATATCTCACCATAGTCCGCCGTGGAGATGGGCGCCAGGACGCGGCCCGGCTCGCCGTCGATGCACTCCTCCAGTATAGTCAGTATATCTCACCATAGTCCGCCGTGGAGATGGGCGCCAGGACGCGGCCCGGCTCGCCGTCGATGCACTCCTCCAGTATAGTCAGTATATCTCACCATAGTCCGCCGTGGAGATGGGCGCCAGGACGCGGCCCGGCTCGCCGTCGATGCACTCCTCCAGTATAGTCAGTATATCTCACCATAGTCCGCCGTGGAGATGGGCGCCAGGACGCGGCCCGGCTCGCCGTCGATGCACTCCTCCAGTATAGTCAGTATATCTCACCATAGTCCGCCGTGGAGATGGGCGCCAGGACGCGGCCCGGCTCGCCGTCGATGCACTCCTCCAGTATAGTCAGTATATCTCACCATAGTCCGCCGTGGAGATGGGCGCCAGGACGCGGCCCGGCTCGCCGTCGATGCACTCCTCCAGTATAGTCAGTATATCTCACCATAGTCCGCCGTGGAGATGGGCGCCAGGACGCGGCCCGGCTCGCCGTCGATGCACTCCTCCAGTATAGTCAGTATATCTCACCATAGTCCGCCGTGGAGATGGGCGCCAGGACGCGGCCCGGCTCGCCGTCGATGCACTCCTCCAGTATAGTCAGTATATCTCACCATAGTCCGCCGTGGAGATGGGCGCCAGGACGCGGCCCGGCTCGCCGTCGATGCACTCCTCCAGTATAGTCAGTATATCTCACCATAGTCCGCCGTGGAGATGGGCGCCAGGACGCGGCCCGGCTCGCCGTCGATGCACTCCTCCAGTATAGTCAGTATATCTCACCATAGTCCGCCGTGGAGATGGGCGCCAGGACGCGGCCCGGCTCGCCGTCGATGCACTCCTCCAGTATAGTCAGTATATCTCACCATAGTCCGCCGTGGAGATGGGCGCCAGGACGCGGCCCGGCTCGCCGTCGATGCACTCCTCCAGTATAGTCAGTATATCTCACCATAGTCCGCCGTGGAGATGGGCGCCAGGACGCGGCCCGGCTCGCCGTCGATGCACTCCTCCAGTATAGTCAGTATATCTCACCATAGTCCGCCGTGGAGATGGGCGCCAGGACGCGGCCCGGCTCGCCGTCGATGCACTCCTCCAGTATAGTCAGTATATCTCACCATAGTCCGCCGTGGAGATGGGCGCCAGGACGCGGCCCGGCTCGCCGTCGATGCACTCCTCCAGTATAGTCAGTATATCTCACCATAGTCCGCCGTGGAGATGGGCGCCAGGACGCGGCCCGGCTCGCCGTCGATGCACTCCTCCAGTATAGTCAGTATATCTCACCATAGTCCGCCGTGGAGATGGGCGCCAGGACGCGGCCCGGCTCGCCGTCGATGCACTCCTCCAGTATAGTCAGTATATCTCACCATAGTCCGCCGTGGAGATGGGCGCCAGGACGCGGCCCGGCTCGCCGTCGATGCACTCCTCCAGTATAGTCAGTATATCTCACCATAGTCCGCCGTGGAGATGGGCGCCAGGACGCGGCCCGGCTCGCCGTCGATGCACTCCTCCAGTATAGTCAGTATATCTCACCATAGTCCGCCGTGGAGATGGGCGCCAGGACGCGGCCCGGCTCGCCGTCGATGCACTCCTCCAGTATAGTCAGTATATCTCACCATAGTCCGCCGTGGAGATGGGCGCCAGGACGCGGCCCGGCTCGCCGTCGATGCACTCCTCCAGTATAGTCAGTATATCTCACCATAGTCCGCCGTGGAGATGGGCGCCAGGACGCGGCCCGGCTCGCCGTCGATGCACTCCTCCAGTATAGTCAGTATATCTCACCATAGTCCGCCGTGGAGATGGGCGCCAGGACGCGGCCCGGCTCGCCGTCGATGCACTCCTCCAGTATAGTCAGTATATCTCACCATAGTCCGCCGTGGAGATGGGCGCCAGGACGCGGCCCGGCTCGCCGTCGATGCACTCCTCCAGTATAGTCAGTATATCTCACCATAGTCCGCCGTGGAGATGGGCGCCAGGACGCGGCCCGGCTCGCCGTCGATGCACTCCTCCAGTATAGTCAGTATATCTCACCATAGTCCGCCGTGGAGATGGGCGCCAGGACGCGGCCCGGCTCGCCGTCGATGCACTCCTCCAGTATAGTCAGTATATCTCACCATAGTCCGCCGTGGAGATGGGCGCCAGGACGCGGCCCGGCTCGCCGTCGATGCACTCCTCCAGTATAGTCAGTATATCTCACCATAGTCCGCCGTGGAGATGGGCGCCAGGACGCGGCCCGGCTCGCCGTCGATGCACTCCTCCAGTATAGTCAGTATATCTCACCATAGTCCGCCGTGGAGATGGGCGCCAGGACGCGGCCCGGCTCGCCGTCGATGCACTCCTCCAGTATAGTCAGTATATCTCACCATAGTCCGCCGTGGAGATGGGCGCCAGGACGCGGCCCGGCTCGCCGTCGATGCACTCCTCCAGTATAGTCAGTATATCTCACCATAGTCCGCCGTGGAGATGGGCGCCAGGACGCGGCCCGGCTCGCCGTCGATGCACTCCTCCAGTATAGTCAGTATATCTCACCATAGTCCGCCGTGGAGATGGGCGCCAGGACGCGGCCCGGCTCGCCGTCGATGCACTCCTCCAGTATAGTCAGTATATCTCACCATAGTCCGCCGTGGAGATGGGCGCCAGGACGCGGCCCGGCTCGCCGTCGATGCACTCCTCCAGTATAGTCAGTATATCTCACCATAGTCCGCCGTGGAGATGGGCGCCAGGACGCGGCCCGGCTCGCCGTCGATGCACTCCTCCAGTATAGTCAGTATATCTCACCATAGTCCGCCGTGGAGATGGGCGCCAGGACGCGGCCCGGCTCGCCGTCGATGCACTCCTCCAGTATAGTCAGTATATCTCACCATAGTCCGCCGTGGAGATGGGCGCCAGGACGCGGCCCGGCTCGCCGTCGATGCACTCCTCCAGTATAGTCAGTATATCTCACCATAGTCCGCCGTGGAGATGGGCGCCAGGACGCGGCCCGGCTCGCCGTCGATGCACTCCTCCAGTATAGTCAGTATATCTCACCATAGTCCGCCGTGGAGATGGGCGCCAGGACGCGGCCCGGCTCGCCGTCGATGCACTCCTCCAGTATAGTCAGTATATCTCACCATAGTCCGCCGTGGAGATGGGCGCCAGGACGCGGCCCGGCTCGCCGTCGATGCACTCCTCCAGTATAGTCAGTATATCTCACCATAGTCCGCCGTGGAGATGGGCGCCAGGACGCGGCCCGGCTCGCCGTCGATGCACTCCTCCAGTATAGTCAGTATATCTCACCATAGTCCGCCGTGGAGATGGGCGCCAGGACGCGGCCCGGCTCGCCGTCGATGCACTCCTCCAGTATAGTCAGTATATCTCACCATAGTCCGCCGTGGAGATGGGCGCCAGGACGCGGCCCGGCTCGCCGTCGATGCACTCCTCCAGTATAGTCAGTATATCTCACCATAGTCCGCCGTGGAGATGGGCGCCAGGACGCGGCCCGGCTCGCCGTCGATGCACTCCTCCAGTATAGTCAGTATATCTCACCATAGTCCGCCGTGGAGATGGGCGCCAGGACGCGGCCCGGCTCGCCGTCGATGCACTCCTCCAGTATAGTCAGTATATCTCACCATAGTCCGCCGTGGAGATGGGCGCCAGGACGCGGCCCGGCTCGCCGTCGATGCACTCCTCCAGTATAGCGCCGTCCTTCTTCACCAGGATCGAACCAGCCAGGGTATCGCTCAGTTTCAGATCCTGAATCATATGTTACCGTTATCGAAGTGAAAACTTCTTTAGTCGCGTTGGGTATCTTTTGAGATGAGAAAAAAAGTCACGTGACTGCTCACCGACCTACCGGTAGCGCCATCTAGTTCTGTACTCGGTAAACTTTTACAGCAATATTTTTATATTTCTAAAAGCTCATTTTATTACTAAACATGCAAACAAACAAAAAAAATGCATTTTTTTAATCTACTTTTCACTTCTCTCAGCACTCCCGGGAGTGCCACGGTTTTTTTTATTTTTACCTTGCAATGTTTTTAAGGAAAACGCTGTTGCCCCACATTCAAGTGGGATAGGAGCATGGTGATGATGAAATATTACTGAATTTGACAGATCAGTGTCAGCTTGAGAAAAATGTTGTTCTTCAGTGAAAATGCAATAAATATGGCTGCCTGCTGCCGAGATCAGACTCATACCTTAACAGTGAGCTGATTTGATGATAGTCAGACATATGAAAATCTGATGTATGTTTGTAAATATATTAAATCATTTAAGACAAAAAGCGACACTCATGATGTAAACACAAGAAATAGGGATAAACTCGCTGTTCCCACTACTAGATTAGATAAAGTTATGAAATCATTTCACCCGGTATTGCTCGCGAAGGAACAGGAGTAGAATCACCTATTTTGCTGTAAAAGTATTACTTCCATAGTGTGATGTCATACGGTATCTTTCTCTGGGGTAAAGCAGCCGATATTCAAGATATTTTTGTTTTGCAAAAGCGGGCTGTCCGTGCGATTTACAATATGAAACCACGGGACTCGCTAAGACAACGTTTTAAAGAAATTAATATTCTAACAGTATTTTCACAATACATTTATGAAATCCTTTTGCACACTCATAAATATATAAATGACTTTAAGAAAAAAAGTGACGTGCATAGAATTAATACTAGAAATAAGGATAAACTTTGTGTGCCTGAATTTAGATTAGAAAAAGTGAAAGGTTCTTTCATGGGAAATACCGTACTCTTTTATAATAAACTTCCAGATAATGCCACTAAATTGCCTATTCGAAGATTTAAAAGTTACATAAAAAATAATCTTATAAAGAAAGCGTACTATTCTATTGGTGATTATATTAATGATAAATTCGCGTGGCCTGATGTCGCTCTGCCCCTCGACAGCTGATGTGTGCACAATGCCTTTGCTATCTTGCTTAGCTTCTTGAATTTTACTAACTTTACTTTTAATTTTACAACTAAGTTAGTTAAGAAATTAGCCTAAGTTTAGATCTAAGATGGATCACCTAAAAAAAGCTAGGCCCCAAACCGTGTTTGTTGCCCTGATTCTTCACGGTATTGGTCGCGAAGGAACAGGAGTAGAATCACCTAGTTTTAAGACGTTTCAAAGTGATCCCAGCGGTCCTACTGAATAAATGCTTTTTGACTTTGACTTTGACTTTGACCTAGTTTTAAGACGATTCAAAGTGATCCCAGCGGTCCTACTGAATAAAATGCTTTTTTATTTTGATTTTTGATTTTAGAACTTGTTCAATGAAACTTTTTTACAGCCCAAAACCGTGTTTGGGCACTTTTAGTCAACTCACAGAAACCCAAGAAAAGAAGCTTGCACCCATGTGGGATTTGAACCTACAGCCTTCACCGATCCGTGACGCATTTTATTTTGTTGTATTGCTAATTAATATTATAGTTTAAATACTTACCTCATCGCTCGGATCACTGATAGGCCTCCCGATAGGAGATATAAGGGGCGGCAGAGTGAATCTATCCGTGAAGGTGCAGTCATAGTCATATCTTGTATAGTTTCCATCGTAGAGAGGTGTGAACGTGTCTTCAGCTTCGTAGGGCTGCGAGTAACGTTCGTAGGGCTCCGAGTCTAGCAAAGAAGGCATGGAAAGGGTTTCTTCGCTTCTTGTCTTCTGGATATCGGCTTTCTCGCCTGGAAAGAAGATATTTTAAGTTCGTATGAGTCAGTGGCCAACTGGTGACGGACTATTTAGGCCACGCTAGAGTCTCAATCATGGCTCAACGACTTCATAGCCGGGACTGATAATGAAACGTGCCTTCGGAAGCACGGAAGCGCTTAATTGATGATGCCACTAGCGGTCACCTATCTAGTTACAGACCAGTCAGAACGTTGCTTAACTTCGACGATCTCTCAAGAAAGACAAAGCAAGCTACACTTCGAGTGCTTACTTTACTTAAGAGTAAACCATTCGGTTTTGGTTTTACCATCGTCCACCTTTTATTTATCAGGCAACGGCAATAACTTGAAGTTAGTGTTTTGTAATTTCGTCTTACTTCATCATCATTTTGCTGCCATTATCCCACTTTTATGTGGGGTTGTTGTTTTGATTATTTGGGTTAAAAAATGTTATACATATTTGTGGGACACCACAAATATGCTACATGGAGGGAAATTACCTTGAATATTGTAGATGGAACATTTTACTGAAAGAAAACATTATTTGAATTTAAAAAACAATTTAAACTGCATTCATAGATATTTAAATAATTACATGGTGGAACCGGAAATCGAATCCGTTACATGAGAAAAATAATCAGCTACAGGAGCTTTATTATACTGATCAAAAGGCTTCATCATAAGGATAATTTTCACCTGTAGCTTTATTATACTGATCAAAAGGCTTCATCATAAGGATAATTTTCATCCTGTAGCTTTATTATACTGATCAAAAGGCTTCATCATAAGAATAATTTTCATCCTGTAGCTTTATTATACTGATCAAAAGGCTTCATCATAAGGATAATTTTCATCCTGTAGCTTTATTATACTGATCAAAAGGCTTCATCATAAGGATAATTTTCATCCTGTAGCTTTATTATACTGATCAAAAGGCTTCATCATAAGAATAATTTTCATCCTGTAGCTTTATTATACTGATCAAAAGGCTTCATCATAAGGATAATTTTCATCCTGTAGCTTTATTATACTGATCAAAAGGCTTTATCATAAGAATAATTATCATCCTGTAGCTTTATTATACTGATCAAAAGGCTTCATCATAAGGATAATTTTCATCCTGTAGCTTTATTATACTGATCAAAAGGCTTTATCATAAGAATAATTTTCATCCTGTAGCTTTATTATACTGATCAAAAGGCTTTATCATAAGAATAATTTTCATCCTGTAGCTTTATTATACTGATCAAAAGGCTTTATCATAAGAATAATTTTCATCCTGTAGCTTTATTATACTGATCAAAAGGCTTCATCATAAGGATAATTTTCATCCTGTAGCTTTATTATACTGATCAAAAGGCTTCATCATAAGAATAATTTTCATCCTGTAGCTTTATTATACTGATCAAAAGGCTTCATCATAAGGATAATTTTCATCCTGTAGCTTTATTATACTGATCAAAAGGCTTTATCATAAGAATAATTTTCATCCTGTAGCTTTATTATACTGATCAAAAGGCTTTATCATAAGAATAATTTTCATCCTGTAGCTTTATTATACTGATCAAAAGGCTTCATCATAAGGATAATTTATGCTAAATAACAAAGTGTCATAAATAAAAGGAAGACCATGTCTTCTTTCAGTCAAATGTTCAATCTACAATATTCCACTACTTTCCCTCCATGTGGCATATCCGTGGGACACCTGTATATAAATCACCTTGTCTGCCATTATCAGAGTGTCGCTGTAACGACAGCGTCTCCATTCGTCGCCTGATCTCCATCATCTTGCTCTGGGTGACCGCATTCTCTTGCAGGGCGCCTGGACCTGCGCCTGCGCCGGCGCCCGGGGCCCGCTCGGTGGGCGGCTGATCTACCAGCTGGGTTAGTGACGAGTCTAGAAACACCCGTCAAATACAACAGTCAATACAATGAAGATAGAATTAATAAGAAGCGATAGAGCACTGGTTGTCTAGTGGTAGTGGCCGTGGGTTCAATCCCGGTCGTGCACCAATGAGTTTAACTTGCGAAAAATGTATGTGCACATGCCAACGGTGAAGGAAAATATCGTGAGGAAACCGGCATGTCGTAGAACCTAAAAAGTTCGAAAATATGACATGTGTCAAGTGCACGAAAGGAGCCTCTTTGAGACGCACTTATAATCCTTTCACCACATTGGTTCTAAAGAATTGGTGACACGATAAAAAGAATAGTACAAAACAAGAACAGTAAAAAAAAAAAAAAAAATGCTGGACATTTTCACACAGCATCATCTAGCCCCAAACTAAGCAAAGCTTGTACTATGGGAACCAGATAACTGATATACTACTTATATAAATAAATAAATAAATAAATAATGCTGGACTTTTCACACAGCATCATCTAGCCCCAAAGTAAGCAGAGCTTGTGTTATGGGTACTATATGACTGATATACTACTTATATACTTTTTGTTCGTAAATACATACATATTATACATAGAAACACCCAGACCCGAGACAAATATTTGTAGATCATACAAACACTTGTCCCGCGGCGGGGATCGAACCCGCAACCTTCTGCGTCGCAGGCGGACCTTCGCCCACTGCGCCACAGAGGTCGTCGAAGTAAACAAACATTATACTCGTATACATACAGCAGTAAACTTGTGCATTCTTATTTGTGTAGATTGGAACTTCAAATAGGTACTATTTCTAGATACAAGCAAGTTTTTTTTAACTTGGCGTGAACGGAGACTAGGGACCTCTCTTTTCAAACCAGTGTGGTTAAAGATTAGAAGTGCGAGTATGAGTGCCTCAAAGACGTGCTTGCTTGATCTTGAATGTGAAAAGAATAGAGAACGTATATTGAGGACAGTACCAACACTGAACTAAGATCCTACAGACCTTGACCTCACTAACTTACACTTGACGCAATCCAGCGGTTAGTATGACCCCTCGTGATTCTCTTTCACGTTAAAACGTTCCCATGTAGGGCATGGAGTAACAATAAGCTGAGACTGGGACCTTTTTAGCCCCCTACAGCACAGACCACTGATTTTAAAAAATGTTCATACTTTGTCTTCCACAGTCATATTGTTCATCAACATAGTGACGTCACGAGCCGAAACATCATGGCGGCTAGCGTTTTCGCGCAAAAATAAAAATCATGAATTGAAATGCGATTTTAAGGCATTAATCGTTTGAAAAAAATTCAAATAAAAATTCCACTGGTTTATTACGACCTCAGCATTGATTTAAAACAGTTTTCAAAAAAGTGTAAAATAGCCTATTTTATTTTGAATGTTTTCAAGTTTGTTATTTTTTTCAGTATGCACCTTCCTACTTTTTACTTGTTTTTGCTTTTGTGTATGGAATGTTGTGTGTTAATAAATCATTTATCTATCTTCTCCTTCCTTCACAAAACAATACCACCTTAAGTGCGTGACCTTACAGCCTCCAGTCCTTGACCCATCAGTAACTTACACTTGGCATGGTCGAGCGGTGAGTATGTCCCGTCCCGGTTCTCCTGCACGCGCAGCATGTTAACACGTTCACCGTCACGGAACACCAGCACCGTGACTTTACAACCTCCTGACCCTGAACCAGACCCTGACCAGTCACCTTCCTCTCTGAAAAAAAAAATTACATTTTGCTTTAACATTAATACATATTCTTCAAAACAGTCTTGTCATATTAGTAAGATCAAAATTTTCAAAATACAGAAAAGTTCAAGACAACAAAATGACAGAGCTTAAATTTTATCTGGAACTGTCACTAGAGCTATGTAATTTGTATGAGTTAATAGCCAACTTTGTTGACGGAGTTTTTAAGTCGCCTGAAGGCCTCAGTCATGGCTTAACGACTAAGAGATGTTGAAATCAATTTACTATGCATTATTATAATTATGCAAAAGTGTTAGCAACTAACAGCCTTACACGACCAAAAGTCAGACTTACCTATTAGAGTCCAGCAGACGTTCAATATCAGGCCAGGGCTCCGCATGATCGGGCGCGGGCGGCGGCAGACGCCGTGTGGATATGGGTCCGCCTCGCATGCCCAGAACCAGCCTCAATCGAGCTCCGTCTGAGATCGCATGATCACGGAGGGACGTGGAGTCGTCCAACTCCTTCAGGTTGTATAGCAGATGCTGCTGGGAGATTGGGATACCTGGAAAAGTTTTTTTATTGTCAGTGTGTAGCAACTAAAAAACATGAACATTTACATCTGTAAGATGATTTATACAGCGTCAGGAGGCACCCTATTCCTACACTTAACGGGACGCTGTAGTGCCTGGGACATTGTTTGAGATGGAGTAGGCTTGACCAGCACCTAAACCATCCTCTCAGTCTAATCGGCCTTGTTCACAGGAAAGACAACGTCAATACGTCGTGTGGAACTCAGCTGCGGGTTGTTTTTCTTCGCCGTAAAGAGTTCGTATTAGAGTCAACTAAAACAACAACTATATTCTGGTTTTTAGAAACAGACTAATCGTATTTTGAAAGATTAATTTAAACACGTAAAACATTGGTACCTATCATTCCGAGAAATTAGTCCACGCAAAAAAGTTTTTGGCATAGTAAGAAGTAAAAAAATAGACTCAGAACTGCCCTTGTACTATTTTATGGGTTGGTTTTGTTTAGAACGAGGCTAACGCTTTCTGTTTATTCAGAGAAGACCATGAAAGTACGCTTACGTACTAAGTTTATTCGCAGCTATACAGAACCAGGAAATACTGTGAGAAGCCACTAATATGCAATGCCATAGATAAAATACGACCAGACAAAATTCAATAGGATCACTTTGATCAGATATTCAAAGAACTTGGTGATTTTAGTCTTTCTTGACCAATATCAAGAAGTAAGGCAATAAAGACAGCAATTCGAGGGCAAAATCTAAACTTATCTACCGTTTGAACTAAATCTAAGTAAATTAAAGTGTATAGAACCGTAACAGCATTCAATGCGGACGACGTTGCGGGAAAAGTTTTACTATAATTTATTATGCTTTAATATTTTCTATTAACTTTATTTATGAACAAGAACTTCATATCAAATCCAGTACACTCCACAAAAACCGCCAGGTGCTTAGCAGGGAGTCATTCACATGAGGACAGGTGGTCGGATCAGCTGGACTCCGGCCAAGATGACATCACATCAACTTTCCATTTCAATATTATCTTCTTCCTAGTTTTAATCTCGTGTTTGTATTTAGTAAACAGTAGGCGTAAGTTAGACAAACTATTAATTTAGCTTGATATAGGTTTTCTCTGTAGGTTGCGGGTTCGATGCCGGCCGCGCAACAATGGATTTTTAGCAAGGTCTTATTCTATAGGTACTACTATATTATTAATGTAGGACACACTTCTCCAACATTTATTCATAATTATAATTAATTTAAATGGAAGGCAAAATTTTCCCTGACTATATAAAAGTAGGTACCTACCTACCAGCGCATACCTCTGCCCTACGGTATCTGAAGTTGTTTGCCGGTCTGTAGGTACGTCTATACCGTTCATCATGTACTTATCAATTGCGAGCGCATTACATGTTAAACGCTAGTAAAATGTTTCAACAACGTAATTATTTAGTACACGCTTCCAAGAATGAGGAATTCACTGATAAAGATTATCAGAGGCAGTACCTACCTGTTTAATTAATTTTGTAGGACAGTATTGTTATGGCTGTACGGGTACTCTCTCTCTCGGGTACCAAAAAAAAAAAGAAGTATATGGATGAGTTCATCCATATACTTTTTTTTTAATGATGAATGAATATACTTTTCGGATCCGATCTATCAGAATGTTCGGCACAGACAAAAATACGACTGAAGTTGCATTTATTGTCCTCAAGGGCGAATATTAAATTAGGTTCGGACCGAGTTCTTAGATCTTATGAACAGAATACAATGTAGCTCGTCCGAATATTCAGCCGAAATATCGGATTGGTGAAGGCCCCTAAGCGAGAGACTGTCTACCCATCTTATGGAATACAGAAGTGATTAGTTACGTATCTTTGTGTATCACGTGAACGGCTGGTGCAGAACATAATACAATTTATCCATACAAGACCAAGCCAATATACACATTGGCATTGCCAATTGTTTGGGTCTGCCAAAACCAAAGCATGTTATCTTATAACATGCAGAAATAAATGTGAATAAATTGACTTACATAAGGAATATAAAGTACTAGCAATAAATAAAAGGATAGCAAGTTTTTTAGGCATAATTATAGGAAGTAGCCATGACATCCCTTATCCTACAAAGAGAATCTTTATGTCAAAAGCTCAAATATTTTGACTTATATTTTCTTTACAATGTGTGAATGTGGGATAGGCAACTACCTACATAGAATTCCGTACCCATAGGTGCTTATTATAAAAACGTAAAACCTTGGTTGAACCCCATGTTGACACATGTCAAAACAAAACCGTTACCACAAAAAAGCGTTCTATGTACGAGTATTTAAAGATCGTTTAGGGACAGTTTTTTTGTTAGACTTGGTCTAAACTCGGCTCATTTTCTTGTAATAAGCCCCATAGGGTGTACTCCTGTTCTTTTACACGACATGTATTAATGTAGTCTATGAAAAATTAGGGCAACAGAGAATGTGGGGCCAGTCGGGGCCTTGTTTGTATGACCTTGAAAAAAATTAGCCCCGCATACAGGTCAATCATTAACACCAAAAGTATTTCAATCCTCAATTTAAAACTGAGCTGGTTGTGTATTTTTAGCAAATAAGTCATGCTCTCTTAAAAATGTTTCTGTCAATGTTATAAATCTAGGGAACTTTGATGCTTTGCCAAAACAATTGATGTATGTAATGGTTGAATTATCACAGCCAGCGTTTTGCAAATTGGAATACAGGAGTGTTATTGTTTTTTATTTCCTCTAAAGTATTATTTACATCTGATAGGGGCAAATAAATACATACATGACATCCCAAAACTGAGCAAAGCTTGAATTATTGGAACAAGTAAGTGCCAACTGCTAAGGTAAAAATTTGTGAGAATAGATTTTTATAATACTTAATATCATAATTAATTCTAGAAAACAGAACTTGTCAATATTTGCTTATCTATGTAATGCTTATGTATGTAAGTTAGGTACCTAGTGGTTTGAAGTAATACATATTATTATGTTTATGGGGCATTCCAGCCAAGACGACACCCCAGGTCATAAAAAAATTACATAAATGTGATGTTTTTATGAATAAATTGAAATTTAAGTCCCATCTTGTTTCTTGTGTGAATGTATTAGTGAGCAAGTCTAATCAACCAAATTAAAAGAGCATTTATTTTACCTTAATTTATTTCTAGGTTAGGTTAGGTGGTGACTGGTGTGGTGAGTCAGAGATAGAAGTATGTGCATGATGTATTATACTTTCACTGTATTAAATTAAATCAAGTTGGTTTTCCCAAACAGTGGAGGGTTATGATTAAGAACAAAGATAGTATATAATTAACATAAGAACTATGATATGGAAAGTTTTGTAACTAGAGGGAAAAATATAAATTTATGGAATTTATAAGATGTTGGCATGTGTAATGAGGAGAGCTCATAAACATTTTCAAAAGAATTCTTATAAAAGAAGTGCATGTGCATAAATATTATGCTCCAAAATTTGTAATACTTAATACATGGGAATAAAAACCCCTAAGCCCTTCAGGTTCAGCAGGTTCAGATGCACAACCTTCGGATTTAAAGTCATGAGTACTCAATACTGTTAGGCCAACACGGCTCTGTTTATATAAAAAGGATAAGTATGTATATGTGGTTTGGTAAGCTTCTAGAACAGTCTATTTGATAGACCAGACAACATAGAAAGATTAGGCACTGCCAACACAAAAAATCTAGTTCAAATTATAGAGGCCAAAGCTATTGATTTGTTGCCAAATTCATTTCAAACTAGTTGTTTACATTTTCTAACCCATCTTTACCAAGGTGAGCTCAATCTAGAAAAGCCAGCTCAATCAATTTTTTAGGAGAATCTAATTTATTTGTAATCAATAAAGTCTCGAACTAAATTAACCAATTTTTCCTGAATTTATTATACCTACATATGAGAAAGTTATATTGTCCAAAAGTGAGTTTTATGTATGCTCTATAAGCAAAGCCGGAGATCAGCAGCTAGTTTTAATAATTTGAAAGACAGACAATTCTATTCCAGTGTGATGTTGTGATGTTTCATGTTTGAATAGCCTTATCTTAAAATTTAATGTTAAAGCTATCCATCCATCACCAATCATAATTCACGATAATATCTTTGATGTGTTTCATAAATAGCTTGTGCAGATTGAAGTCAATGATCCAATATGCTCAAGTACTTTGTCCTAGAGGTAATCTCTTACCAGCACATATTCTAGATACTGGCATAATTGAATTACTATTTTATACATAAATTTTACTGTTCACTTGATTGTTTATTCATGAACAGTACATTTACAGTTCAATTGTTTGTAAACTGGGCAGGGTCTGCGTAAACAGCGCAACGCGCTTTGTCGAGCGCACATGACGCACAACCCTCGTCAACAGATTGTGTAACACGCCACAGGAATCCGGAACTCACCTTCCACTCTGAATATCTTGGACTTGATGGCGAAGACCGTGTCCGACGGCGACACCGTCATTTCGAAGGCCGTGCCCGTGAGGGTCTCCACGAGAACCTCCATCGTGGGCTGGCTGGGCCCATCCTCTTGGAAACCTTTAGACCTGTTCGACAGTCTCTCAGGACATCCATGTTGTGACATTTCACACGCGTTGCACCGATAACTATTTGCACAACATTTCACTACACAAATTGTTCTGGACGATTTTGTTTTTTAGTTGGTTTTCTAGCACTGAGCACATCACACGATGACGATGTAAATAAAAATATGTAGTTGGTCACGAGCGCATAACGATCAAGTTCCTATTTAATTTACGAGATTCTAAAAAGCGTAACAAAATTTTATTGTTATTTCTAGTATTTTGCAACAAAAATAAATATTACAATGAAATGAAATAAAATTCTTCGTGACAGTCGAATATTTTTTTTCTGTTGATTGATTTTGTGTGTGAGTGATGATGGATGAATGAATGATGGACTGGCTGGACACAGGGACGTTAAAGTGTTGATTGACCGAATGAATCAAGCAATCAATCAGTCACACTCGCGTGGAACTTGATTTTGTCTATATAAATAACCAATAACAATTAAATACCGAGAAACCTCGGCCTGTTGTATTATAATATCCAACTGAATATTTTGAATGAAATAAGAATCATGTATCATTTCTCAGTATTCCAAGTGTTGCACAACGAAATGCTATGAACGATTAAATTATTCATAGTTAATTTTACTGTAAATGAGAACAAACTTAAAAATATTTTACTGTTGGAAATCGTCTCGAAGTTGGCAACATTAGTGGATGAAACGGAAACAGTTCAATTTTAGATCACTTGTCTATGGTTTGAAAATTATTGACATTTGTGTCAAGTCAAATTCTTTTCTCTCGTTCTTTGGTCGCCGAACGGAGGTTAGAAACATGGTGCGTAGCTTTTTATTGGAAATAAAAACATGAAATAAATGCAATGGACTGTACAAAATCGCTTAAAACTCATAAAAGTGACGTGCTAAAATATTATTTGATCAAGATCGCGAGTTATAATGGGTGTGAGCCATGCACTCGTCAGCGTCATTTTGTCGTGTTGAACATGTGGTCTCAGTGTGCGGAATTTTTATTTTCAGACTCGTAAGCGCCGTAATGGAGGACGCGCCAAGCACGGCCGTGGCCACGTCAAGGCTGTGAGGTGCACCAACTGCGCGCGATGCGTGCCCAAGGACAAAGCTATCAAGAAGTTTGTGATCAGGAATATTGTTGAAGCCGCCGCCGTCAGGGATATCAATGAAGCCTCCGTGTACTCATGTAAGACTTTTACTCTACTGTGTCATAGTATGCGAATCAATCTCCCTAATTCTGAGCTAAGTGTTGATTACCTTCAGAACTAACCTAAAACAATTGCACCAAGCAATTTCCTTATCGCCTAGGTGCATAGGTTAGCTCGGCATAGGCCTAGGACAATAGAATAGCCTATTGTTTAGTGAACATTTCTAAATAGGTTGTAGAAATCTAATTGTTTACTAGTAATTCTGGATTACTCATACTTAAAATGTTAAATGGTCTAACTTAACATCTATCTGAACAATTTCTGTTATTTCAGCATTCCAGCTGCCGAAGCTGTATGCAAAGCTCCACTACTGCGTGTCATGCGCAATCCACAGCAAAGTGGTGCGCAACAGGTCTAAGAAGGACAGACGTATCCGAACACCACCTAAGAGCAACTTCTCTCGGGACATGAACCGCCCAGGACAGAATGTGCAGAGGAAGTAACTTTTCAGTAATAAAGTCTAAAAAATATTAGTTGTTTCTCTTTAGTCGTAGGCCCACAACACTCCAGTTTCCATATTCCATAAGTGATATTTCCGACAGAGCTGTTAGATAATGTATTTGTTATTTTAATCTAGTCAAGAATTATTAAAATCTAGCCCCTGAAACTATGTCATCACTTGATAGAAAGTACAAGCACCCAAAAATAAAGGCATGGTAGACATTCTCAGATCTTTGACTTTTCCATATCCTTTGAAGATGGCTAAGAGGGTAGTCAGAGGCACGTCCAAATACACAGTTGATACATGCTCCACATTTCATACCTAAAAAGGATAAATAAAATAAATCAAACTGGTAGAACAGTTACCTTCAATACATTTATTCATCAGGTTTCTTACATTTATTACCATACCGGTAACATAGACAAACCACAAACAAGCCTATGAAAATTACATTTTCAACAAACAACTAAATAATTAAGTTATTAGCATACAAAAGTTACAAACAAAATTTTACCTAAAACATTCTCATAATCAAAAATATTGAATTGAAATTATAAAGGTTAAGATGAAAGTGTTTTTAATCCTGATTCATACAACAATCTTATGTAAGTTTTAAAATTGAATGCACTTTAAAGTCTTTTTCAGATAGGAACAGTTCCATGACAAGGCCATTTTAAGTTGATTTCTGAAATTATTAAAAAGGAAATAGGCAATTTTTTTTTTTTTAAGTTGTATCTTTTAGTACTATCACTAGATTTCATTTACTTATTTAAAAAATTTTCATTGTTCTACAGAGTGAAACGTAAAAGTTCTATGGGTCAGGGATACGTTCCTACGTGAAAAATACTATAATTGTATTTCTTTATTTTTATACAATTTGAGAAAGTTCTATAAAACAGATTCCATAGTTTCAAGTATAACAATTTTTTATGATCTTATTAAAATTTTATTTTACAAAGTTACAACTACATATCTATGTAAAAAACACACACAACTAAAGCTGGGTTTGTACAGTCAATGCTGGCTAAAAAACTTACTGGCAGTCTATCTCGACATGTACAGAACGCACAACCGATCTTTAGCTCTCTGAAGTGAGGTGCACTAAACGATTGCGCAGGTTTGGTAGAGTAAGCGAGATAGCGCGATTAACAAACTAAGCGAGTGAGCGAGGCAGCTATACAAGTCATCAAAAATGTACTTCAGAGAGCTAAAGATTGGTTGTGCATACTTTACAAAGTAGATGGCGAGACAGCAAGACAAGACGGTGTTTGTTGAGCGCTTGGAGCTTGTGTTTACAATGTATCAACCAAACATAACACTGAAATCTCTGTCTCGCCCATCTTCTAGATAGCATCTTTAGAGATATATTTTATAACAGGATTTTATCGCGTATTACCTTTATTATTTCCCGCCGTTTCGGCTGTATTGCAACAACCGTGTTCGCCCGCGACCACGGTTGTTGCAATACAGCCGATCTTATAAAATATATCTCTAAAGATGAACGGCCTTACTAATAAACGTGGTATAAAGTTATTCCTGAGTGTAAACTGTCAAAATGTATGGTTATTCCTATTTTATTCCGAGGAATAACTTTACACCACGTTTATTAGTAAGGGCCGAAAAGTTTAAGAAAGACTATTCTAGATAGCAGTAAAGTCAATGCTGGTCTGTTTTGAAAAACTGTTCTAGGGCACTGCCATTCTAAGTGCTCGTTTACGGACAGGTGGTGCTGCGTGCGTCAAGTCACGCGCTAAAGTCAAATGTATGGCGATGTTCCTGTGTGTTTACGGAGAGACGTTATTGCATGCGTTTATTTGACATTTTCGTGCGGTCGCCGTCGTTTCGAACACGGTGGCAGCCGCCGCCACCGCCGTCGCCTGAACGTAATCGTCACCATACATTGCTATATATTTGTATTTAGGCGTGCGATGACGCGTGCCGCAGCCGTCGCCTCTCCGTAAACAGTCAAAACGCTTAATGCGTCGCAGGAAGCCACGCCTGACGCGTCGCGAGCCGCGCCGCCTGTCCGTAAACGCGGCCTAAGGTTCAAGCAGTTACAAAATAATTATAACACAGAAAATCACTTAAAATCTTAATTAGCAAACAACAGTGAACTTCGAACTGACTGAACTGTTTTCTGTTTGCAATTAACAAGTGCTTAGCGCCATTGTGAAAATGAATTTCAACAGACACCTAAGTTCACATAATTTCATCCATAAATAAAGATATAACAATCATCAAGTTAATTCGAACCGCCATTGATTTTGTAAATAGTTTGAGGAAACTTAGGGATGCTCTTGCGCCCTTCAACAGTCTCTAATGCGTGTTTTAAGTTCTTCTCAAAGACCTTCTTGGCGTCACAGAAGCCTTGCTTTGTTTTACCGAAGGAGTTGGGGCCAGCCGATGTTGGTGTCTCCCTGTAACATAAATAAATTTTTTTTTTTTTTGTTGCGCGGTTATCTGCGATCAGTCCCTGGACTATGAGCAGGTGTGCAACATAAATAAATAAATGAATTTTATAAATGATGAGTCACGTCACACAGAAGTATAATACGCACAACCAATCTCTGCCTCTCTGAAGTAGCTGCAAACCCATTTTTGATAGCGCCTAAAAAACGAAGACAGTGTTGTATAGCTACCTCGCTCATTCACTTAGTTTGTTGCATCATGCTATCTCGCTTACTCCACCGAACCTGCGCAATCGTTTAGTGCACCTAACTTCAGAGAGACAAAGATCGGTTGTGCGTATTGTACTGCAACAACACATAAATTTTTCAGTGCAAGATTCAAACTTCCATCTCCTCCAGCATGAAATAATATCAAAAGGTATGTTAGGTAGGCAAGGCATGTCTATATCTAATCCAACCTTTTAGTACACTGGATACAGGTATTATTAGTTCTGAAACATTCAGACCTCATACCATCACAATGCAAACAAAAATTTATCAGTGCAAGAATCTATTTTGCTTGCTGCTTGCAATAATATGTATTAAATGGTAGGTTAGATTCATATCCACATTTTGGGAACATAATCCCCACAAACTGCCTCACCTGCCAATATTCCTCATCCTCATCTTGGCTTCGGCCGGCATCTCTTCAGGCTCATCATCGTCATCATCAGCAGCAAACACTGAAGCAACTGTTGGTTTCTTAGGAGCAGCCTTCACAGGTACTCCGATGCTCATCTTAATGGGTGCACTGGGTTTTGAGAAGCCCATGGATATTTTGGAAATGCGGGGCGGAGGCGGGGGGGCTGGTACTTCCTCTTCTGAGCTCTCCCACTCATCAGCTTTTTTGGTGATTCTTTCATCTAAAAGAATGTTGTTTTATTTCATTTATATAGTTAGTTCGTATGAGTAAGTGGTCAACTCTGCAGACGGAGTTTTTGGCTTACGTAAAAAGGTTCACGACTGTATCCCTAAGGTGCTGTAGACATTCTCTCAGATCTTACTTATTCCAGATCCTTTGAAGATGTCTAAGTCAAAGGCAAGTCCAAACACATATTTGATACATGCCCACATCTTGCTGAAGTTAGTATTCCATACGTGACAGGTTGCAAGCCCATCGCCGCCTATAATAATTAATGACCTAAATATTCGGGACCGTCAATTTAACATGCCCTCGGAAGCATGGAAGCGCTCAGATGAATATGCCACTGGCTGTTAACTATCCATTTACTGACCGTTTCAAACTTTACTTAACTTCAACAATCTATCAAGAACAACTATTTTCTTTTTTCCCCGGTTTCTATATTCAACTGACATTTGTAGGTAAGAACTATGACTCGTTTCCACATACAAAAGTTTTACAGCTAACTGTTAGCTAACCATGCTTCAAATTTTTTAACTAAAAATAATTTTGTGGTATTTTTACTAAAAATATCACAAAACCTATCCAAATAAACAGAGAAGTGGTAATACCTAATTCAGAATCAAAATCAGGTTTACCCACTAGATCTAAGCAAACTTCAAGTACGGAATATTATGATAGGTAGTTTATATTATGATAGATAGGTAGTTTATCCCATTAGCAATTTTCCTATTGGGATTCTACTTGCTTAAATGTTGGTGACTCTTACCTCTGTTTTTACTTTCTTTCCGCCGACTGTCTTTGGAAGGCCGTGGAGGTGAAGGTGACGAAGAGTAACGACTCCGCGAAGGCAGGGGCGGCGGGCTGACTCGTCTTTGAGGGGATCGAGACCTTTCCCGCTGCTTGTGCGGCCTAGAATCATCACGCGCTGATCGAGACGACCCTGCCAATGTGAAAACACTGGCAAAGATAAATAAAAATACGAATTGAGTACTTAAAAATATTGAGCGATAGAACTGCGATGTTATCAGCTGGGGCTTGATTAGTCAGTTAGTACTACCGAATACCTTTGTAATCCTTGTATCTGCCACTCATTTTATTGTTTTACTTTAATAATCAGGTAAAAGGATTTGTTTTCTCATAGATTTGTTCAATCAAAGTAATCGTAAAACAATACATTCACTTCGCAATCGCAAATACTTCCGCCACCGCCATCTTTAATTGTTTTTTTTTATGTGCTTTGACTTTGACAGTTTTATTAATGGAAACCTACATCAATCAATCAACGTCAATGCATTTTTAAACGTCAATCAGCCAGCTGTTTTATTTTCTTTGTTTTGAGGTTATGTTGTTTTTAAATAGGTTGTAGGTTGATAAAATTATTCCTAAAGTGTCTGACTGAAACTTTAGCTTTTACTATAATTACAGGCCCGAAAGTGATAAACATGCTTTTTGCAACACGGTCGCACCGTCTTCTAAGATATCTCAATAGAGTTTCATACAAGAAATGCCGATGTTACTCGGATGCCAAACGTGTAACTTCTATCACTGATAAATTAAAAACAGGGCCTGTTTTAAAGGATTTTATAACCGGAAGCACTGAGCCGATTCTTACTGAACGTCCTAATATTCCATATCTGCCTGAGAATATTCAATTTACTACGAAAAGGAAAGTTTTCTTTGATGTGTATGGGTGTCAGATGAATCTCAATGATACAGAAATTGTGTGGTCAATATTGAAGAAGGAAGGCTTTGAAAAGACGGAAATTGAGGAGGAAGCTGATATATTTCTTGTCATAACGTGCGCGATCAGAGAAGGTGCTGAGAGTAAAATATGGCATAGATTGGATCATCTACGGGGTTTCAAAAGACGAGCTATGGCTAAGAATAAAAATAGGACTGTGAAAATTGGTATTCTAGGCTGCATGGCAGAACGTCTCAAAGAGAAGTTAATTGAAAAAGAGAAAGCTGTTGATATTGGTAAGGAATTGATCAATTGCTGCAGTTCCAAAAGACGACAAGTTTATTCTTTAAAGTATGTCACTTTAGGAAAAAACGCCTATCACAAGCATGGAAGGTAGCATCAATAGTATATTTTTGCATCTTAGGAAATGCTACATTACTTTCTTACACCTTATTCACAGTGGCAGGACCAGACAGTTATCGGGACCTGCCCAGATTGCTGGCGCTCACGGAGAACGGACAAACAGCTGTGAATGTGCTGCTTTCTCTGGATGAAACCTACGCTGATGTGGTTCCTGTTAGGTTGAACCAAGATAGTGTGTCTGCTTTTATGTAAGTTCTATAAATTTAGCTGGTACCTACTAATATTTGAAAAATTATTTGGAGAAAGTGTTCATGTTGAAATAGATGAGATCAATTAAAATAATTGCAGAACATCTTTTCTTTTGTTGTTAGAAACTACAAAAAAAAAGGTACTTAGGTCTCAATGAGGTATAGTTTTTGCCCCAGCTACCTTCATTCAATACCCTACCTTGCAAGAGGCTCTAGTATCTACAAAGTTAAAGTCAAAAACTGCTGAACAATCAGTAACCTTACTGCATTGTAATAAAGATCACTCTTATCAGCGCTGATGGTCAGCGTGATTAAAACCAGCCTTAAATCACTTGCAGCTCAATAATGCGCGGTTGCGACAACATGTGCACCTACTGTATAGTGCCGTTCACACGCGGCCGGGAGCGCTCCCGCCCCGCCGCCTCTATAGTGGACGAGGTGCGGGAGCTAGCCGAGAGGGGGGTCAAGGAGGTCACGCTGCTCGGACAGAATGTCAACAGTTATAGGGATGGGAGGGAAGAGGGCTCACAGACTCAGGTGGCTAGAGGTAACAAGTAAATGTGTTGGAACAAGATGTCGGTAAAATGAAGGTCACGCTGGTAGAAAGAACATGACAGATGAAAGGCGCGAAAGGAGAAAAAGCCAACATATTTTTTCCATACTAGCTTCTGCCCGCACCTCGCTTGGTACTAACATTTTAAACAGCCTATGTGCTATTCCATGCGACACTGTGATCTATTCCAGTTTTATCAAAATTGGTGCAGTACCTACCTACTGGGGCCTGGTTAAATCAGAAACATCTAAACTTTCAGTTCTATTTAAAAAAAAGTATGCTGGACATTTTTCACACAGCATCATCTAGCCCCAAACTAAGCAAAGCTTGTACTATGGGAACCAGATAACTGATAGAATACTTATATACTTTTTGTTTGTAAATACATACATATTATACATAGAAACACCCAGACCCGAGACAAATATCTGTAGGTCATACAAACATTTGTCCCGCGGCGGGGATCGAACCCGCAACCTTCTGCGTCGCAGGCGGACCTTCGCCCACTGCGCCACAGAGGTCGTCCCAGTATTACCAGAATAGATGGGTGATCAATGGCATTATCAACTGAGCGCTTTCGTGCTTCGGAGGGCACACTAAATGGCTCCGGTTCCAGTTAAAGTCGTAAAGCAATGACAGAACCTTTTTTTAAGCTTTCAAACTTTGCACTTGGGTCTAAAAACTCCGTCACCAGAGTTGGCCGTTAGCTCACACGAGCTTTAATATAAATACTTTGATTTTCAGGGTTCAAGACGGTGTACAAGCCTAAGAAGGGAGGGCTCCGGTTCGCTGACCTCTTGGACCGCGTGTCGGCCGTCGACCCCGAGATGCGGATACGGTTCACTGCCGCCCACCCTAAAGACTTTCCTGATGAGGTCAGTACCAAATTCAAAAATAATAAGCATAAAGATAATTAAGATCAGTTTGACATCCTAAGTGACTAAGTCCTAAGTACTATTCGTATATTTAAGACGTTTCAAAGTGATTCCAGCAGTCCTACTGAATAAATTTGACTTTGACTTTTGACTTCTTTCGCGACCAGTTAAACTTGAGCTAAAAACGGTGAAGGAAAACATCGTGAGGAAACCCGCAGCTTAGTCAGCTCCACACGTATTGACGTCGTCTCTCCTGTGGGCGGGTGATTAAGCTGAGAGGATGGTTTAGGTGCTACAAGCCTCCATCTCAAACAATGTTACCGGCACTACAGTTAAGTGTAGGCATAGGGTGCCTCCTGACGCTATTTAAATCATTATAGTATAGATGAAAAAGACCACAAGTTTTATAGCGCTCTTTTAAAAGTTATTTCTATTTTATCTGGGACTTAAAACAACAAAATAATGATTACAGTAAAAAAAATACTTACCTACCTTAAAAACTCTTTTTTTTTTAACTTTGGCTCATCCACAGCCCGAGTTCACCCACTGCTGGATATAGGCTTCCCTAAGTTTGTGCCATCCAGTGCCCCATAATCCATATAATTTTAGCCATACTCCCGCATCATCCCAGGTGCTGCAGGTGATATCGGAACGGTCCAACATCTGCAAGATGCTGCACCTTCCCGCGCAGTCGGGCTCCAGCGCCGTGCTGGCGCGCATGCGTCGCGGGTACTCGCGGGAGGCCTATCTGGACCTCGTGAGACATGTGCGGAGAACTATACCGGGAGGTGAGTGGCGATTGTGGCGAAACATATAAAAGTAAGTTCGTATTATGTGGATAATTCTGGTGACGGAGGTTTTAGGCCTTAGCATCCGTCATGGACTTAATAGCCGGGACCGATTGCCCTCTGATTCTGAAACACGGAAGCGCTCAATTAAAAATTCACTACTGCCCCCTTACCATGGCGATTCTCTAGGTACCGGAGAATAGATAAAAATGACAGTAATGACATTAGAGTGTAGATAAAATGGGTAGAATGTGGATAAAAGTTACATTTGTCTACACTGTAATGTCATTACTGTCATTTTTATCTATTCTCCGGTGCCTAGACAATCGCCATGGTAAGAGGGCAGTTCTTCTTCTTCTTTTTATTATTAATGGCAACTAACTGTATTAACAGTATAATTCTGCCAATGTCAAGTTTTAAATATGTATTCAAGTCTGTCAATTTGGTTTTGAAAAACATGGCGGCTTGTCATTTCAAAACTCCAACGGAAATCTTTCGTCAAATGAGAAATCTTCTTGAATACTCCCCCATTCCATTTACCAAATCTCCTGTTACGTAATCCAAGGCTTCATCAGTGCCACTAAAATTACATAATAAATGCCACCAAAAATACATAATAAAACCTAGTAAAACACGAGAAAAGTAAATAAAATAGCAGAGCCACTAGCTCCTTCAAAAATGGCGAAAGAAGTCCACTACAGTTCTATTCCAAATAGCATGGATGCTGACACATTTGTCATTTAAAGTTTTTTTTTTTGGCTTCGCTTTTTGTGCATGCGCCATTTTTTATTGTTTATTTTGTGTTAAAATTAGGGAAACAATTTGTTAGGAAATATCGCGGACTAGGACGGGGTCGGGAGAGGTAGTGGATAACCATTTGAAGTTTGTAGAGGTGGAATAACCAAAAATCTATCACAATTGGTACCTATCCAACTAAGTTTTATTTGTAAAATAGACGATACAAGATGAAAAATATTATAGAGGTCACTCGTCGACTTACTGACCGTTCAGAACGTTGCTTTACTACGACCATAAAGAACGTCTAAGCTACACCATGAGCGCTGAGAAGAGTTGACGAAAATGGTTATCATAATAATTTCAAGAATTATACATACATACATACATAAAACCTCGCCTCTTTCCCGAAGGGGTAGGCAGATTCAAGAATGATGAGATATTATTTCAGTGGGTCTCTCTACGGATATGATCTGCGGCTTCTGCGGTGAGACGGATGAAGAGTTTGAGGAGACCCTCACGCTGATGCATGAAGTGGACTACAATGTGGCCTTCCTGTTCCCGTATAGCATGAGAGAGGTCAGTATTTTGTAAATGTTATGTATAATAAATAAAATAATACCCAACAGTAACATAAAAAACGTAGGCCTTTAATATGAGTGCTTATAACTCGAAAACTACAAAAAATCGCGGAACATATACATAACAACGCGGGGGTTAAATCGATAGGCATTGAGGTCACCCATCGCTCTGCCACCGATGATCCACCCCTCCAGTTTTGTTTTTGTTTTAAAAAAAAATAAATCTGGCATCATCTAGCCCCAAAGTAAGCAGAGCTTGTGTTATGGGTACTAGAATGACTGATATACTACTAATATACTTTTTGTTTGTAAATACATACATATTATACATAGAAACACCCAGACCCGAGACAAATATTTGTAGATCATACAAACATTGGTCCCGCCGCGGGGATCGAACCCGCAACCTTTTGCGTCGCAGGCGGGCATTCGCCCACTGCGCTACAGAGGTCGTCACACCGTGTATATTAGATGATTTATACACCGTCAGGAGACCACCTAAGCCTACACTTAACGGGACGCTGTAGTGCCTGGGACATTGTTTGAGATGGAATAGGCTTGCCCAGCACCTAAACCATTCTTTCAGCTTAATCAGCCGACCACAGGAGAGACGACAGTAAATAAATTGAAATTCAAATTCAACCAAACAACTAAAAAAAATCGTTTCTCCCTTTCCAGAAAACCACAGCCTACCGACGTTACACTGACGACGTTCCAGAGCAAGTTAAAAAGGAACGCCACAACCGCATGATAGAACTTTATCGCAACAAATGCCAGAAACTTAATGAATTAGAAATAGGAAACACGCATTTAGTTCTAGTCGAAGGAATTGTCAAAAAAACTGGACAGATTTTAGGCAGAAATGAACTTTATATTAAAGTTGTCTTCGATCAGATGGAGATACCTGCAGGGGGTGAATTTTGGGGTGAAAACGAGGCCGGCATAGAAAGTGTAAATAAAGGGAGGTCTGTAATAGAATATGAAGGTATTAGGATGCCAGGGGTTGAAAAACGAAGGGTTAAAACTGGGGATTACGTAGCGGTTAAGATTGTGGGTGCAAAAGCTTCAGTATTAAGCGCAGTACCGTTGTATCACACGAGTTTAACAGAGTTCTATAGAGATAGGGGGTGGGGGGAAAGAAGGGCTATGAGATTATAGAAAAAGATTTGCTTACCATTATTTTGTTAAACCTCATTTTTTTTTTTCCACGGAGGTTGTAGGATAGTTATTACAGACGCTATAAAAAAGGTTCTTATGAACATCATACTGTATAGATCCTTAAGTAATTTAAAATAAAACAAAATAATATTTAGTTTGTGACACTTCAGAAGTGATGTTTATTAAATTCAATAATCAGTTGAAAATTAACTTACAATAACAAAATAAACAATAAATTAAAATTAATTTGAAGTAATGTGTAAAGCTTAATCTAAGAATAGGCACTCGTACAAATTAATTTACATTTATAATTTAATATTAACAGAAATACAAGCTAGAAAAAAATACTGAAAAATATCTCAAGTTGTTATTTTTAATCAGTGCCTAACAACGATACTAAAATCTAGTGTATTTGTACATTCAACTCCTAACGTTAGCTACTTACAAAATTGACTTATTTTATGACCGTACATAGCTATACAGGGTGTAAAAAGACGTCTACCGAAGCCGAAAGGGGTAGGTACAGCATCCCAAAACACAACCAAATACAAAAGGATTTTCCGAAAAAATCATTATATCCGGAGAAAACAGCGTTTGAAGATCACTGTTTGCGTATGTACTGGGCGCGTTTTTATACGCAGATTGCTGGATTTTGAGTTTTAATAGTTTTTTTCTTTTATAAATGAAATGATTAGGTAGGTATGGTCTTATTATGTTGTACTAGTAGCAAAAAACAAGAAAATACGTAGCTAAGTCAAACATTTTTTTGAGTTTTTTTTCGATAAATATGTTCAGAATCATGGTCTGATTGCAATCCCTCAGTTTTCAGTAGCAGTCTTTTTACACCCTGTATACTTACAGTACGCACAACCGATCTTTGTCGTAGTGAGCGAGGCAGCTATACAACGCTGTCTTCGTCTTTTAGGCGTCATCAAAAATGGGTTCTGCGCAGCTACATCAGAGAGCTAAAGATTGGTTGTGCGTATTGTGCCAATAAACAAATGGGAACGTTAAACTGCATAAAATGAAGATTAGTTGTGTCGCAGAGTATGCAATTAAATGACCACTTTATCTCCTTGGTTGTAACTACACTTAGTCAGCCGGAAAAGTATGATTTTGGTCGATTTTAAACTGACTGTATCTGTTTGTAATAAGCAGTTACATAAACATTAAACCTTAGTTGAACACAAGCCGTCTTATTACTTGAAAATGAACCGAGTTTAGACTAAGACACTAAAAAACTATCCCTAGAAAAACGATCTTTAAATATTCGTACATAGAACGCTTATTTGTGGTAACAGTTTTGTTTTGACATGTGTCAACATGGGGTTCAACTAAAGTTTAACGTTTTTGTAATAAGCAGCAATGAGCTTAAATTGTTGAACCCCATGTTGACACATGTCAAAACAAAACTGTTACCAGAAAAAAGCGTTCTATGTACGAGTATTTTAAGATCGTTTTTCTAGGGACAGTTTTTTAGTTAGTCTTAGTCTAAACTCGGTTCATTTTCTTACGGTCCGAAAGTAAGCTATAATGAAGAATCAGTTTAGTAAATATCGCACCGCTTTAACAACAGTTAACAGTAAATTAATTTTAAAAGATGAGTAGGTACTTACTAAATTCAAATTATGGCAATACACACTCGGAATCGGCAAACGAAGCCATATACTACTTACCAGTTAAGGCCACGTTCGTTAAGGTCACCATCATTGTACTTTATGTTACATTATTCTTTAATATCTAATAGTGGTGGCAATTCTACGTGAAATTAAATAACTACGTGGTGCCATCAGCTTTTCTGTTCAGATGACATGCCTGTCATTTTACAAATTATTTATCATAGTCAAAATGAACTTAGTTGTTACTAAAGACCATACCTGTTCATACACATAAGATTAGACGTCAGTCGAACTAGTAAGCTGGTGATACTACTGGGTACCTATGCTTATTTATAAGTACTGTAAGTACTGTGCGTGTAACTTACTTTACCATTAACTACCCAACAGTGACTTAGATCAGTATTTAGTCATTTTTTTTATTTTTATAGATTTTCTAAAAAAATGTGTCCATATTATCTTACTTGAAGTGAATTTCCGCGATTCATATTATATTATTGTATTTTATTGGAGACAATGTGTGGCTTATAATCTGCCATCTCTTTCTGTCTCTTGGAGGAAAACAGAGAGAAAACATCTAAACTTACAAAACTTTTTTAGAATTTCAAGGCACATTGCACTAAACTAAACTTGATGTTCCAATCTGTCCCATAGCCTTAGGAGCTACGTTCACCCTCTGCCCTGAAAGGTTATCCGTCTGCCCTGACAGACTTGGGCTGGGTCCCTGCGAGCTTCCGTAAACTTTTGTGCTATACCCCGAGTCGTTATGTGACTCTCGATCCGTCTGGCTCTGAGTTTCTGTCAAATGGGTGTTAATAGCGAGGGATTGGAGTCTTGTGTGAAGCAAACTGTGATCTGGTTTCCTGTATGGCGCACGGTTATCGTAGTACATCCCGCGAAAGTGATCGTTCTGATTCGCAATTTCCACCTCCGTGTTCTGATCCAGTCGCTCGCTGTAGCAGTGCGGTATCCGCTCCATTTCGCGCATGATATGGTCCTGCATCATTGCGTCGAAGACCCCTGTCTGGTGGTGGTATAAAGGGTTCCTGTTACGTGGAACTTGGCATGTGGGAGGTTTCTGTGGCAGACCGGGCTGGTTGTAGCTTTGACAGGGGTATTGGGGAATACTGTTTTCCATGATGTCTCGGTACGGCATCTGCCGGTTTGGAATCTCGTGAAAATAAGCGTCTTTTGGCACGACTGGTCGGCAGTCAGAGTAACCGGGCTGGCTTGGAGTTGGAGACTTGTTTGAAATAGCTTCGTAGTTCGGGAGGGGTAAGGTTTGAAGCAGGTTCGCGTTCCTCAAAGGTCCAGGTTGCGTGGTGCTTCGAATTGGATTGTCCTCTTCATCGCTGCTTTCAGAGTTGTTCCCGTTGTCTTTAGGGGGAGTTTGGTAAGTTTTTCTGGTTGGGAAGGGTATGAGGTTGTGCAAACTAAAACGCTTGCTTTTCGGTGGTTTTTCCTTCAACACTGGAGCGGGCCTGAGCGGCTGTTGCGGCATTTTAAGGATGCTTGGATTTGGCTGTCCAAGTGGTGGCATGGGTGGAAGTTCTTTTATATCGGTGGGGGTAATTTGAGGTTCTGGTGTTTTGCTTCTGTGCTGCTCAACTTGCTTAACTAACTCCTGAACTGACTTCCTCGGCTCTCTGTTGACTTCCTCCGTCTGATGCTTCCGTAGCTTCACGTACCCATCCTGGGCTATGTCTAAAGACTTGGGATTGCTTCTCGATAGAACATCAGACATTTCTTTCTCGAGTTCGACTCTTTTCTTTATATCGTCAGCTGTTCTTTGCAGCACTTGGCTTTTCCACGTTGGCACTGGTTCTCTTTGGATTTCCTCAGTATCGCTGGGTTGGCGGACAGGTGACCTGGCTTCGGATTGACGACTAGATGAGGAGTACCTGTACCCTTGGACTTCCATCGAGACTGGAGACTGAGAGACGGAAACCCTATTGGATTTCACGTGGATTTCTGCAGTGACATTTTGCAGATTATGGTCTTGCGACGGGCTGGGAATAGTTCTAGGTGATCTAGATAATCTGCTAGGCCCAGCATCAAGGTGGTCACTACTTTTAGAGTTCTTCAGATGTCTCCGTCTAGGACTAGGCGATCGATTATCTAGAATTTCAGTGCTTTTAGAGGTAGGTTTACTATCGTTCAAGTCTTTGGTATTTGTCTCGAAGTTCTCACAGTTCCTATTGAATGAGTTTATGATTCTGTGGACCTTGTTCCACTCATCTGTATCCAAGATTTCTAAACTCCTCGTTCTCTTCAATGGGGGAATATCTAAGGATCCTTTTGGACTGTAGTCCAGCTTCTTGACTCTTTCGGATGCTCTGAACATCATTCCCCGGTTGAGCCATTGCTCTAAATGTTTATGTCTCTCCTTGCACATGGCTCTCTCTGCTGCCACAAACCTCGTTAGCTCCGATATCTGTCCCTGCGTCTTCATTTCCAGATCAGTGACTTTCTGATCTAACTTTTCGTGAGCTCTATCGATATGTCGTTTAAGATCTTTCTTGTCTTCGTTCAACTTGTCCTCCATGTGTTTAAAGAATGGCGCGCAGTAGCAAGTGTAGCCAGCTCCGATGGGTCCTTTTTTGATGTTTCCCGCTAAATCCAAGTAGTACTGCTCGCCTTTCTGAAGGGGTTCGGTGGGTAGCGAGGCCAGCTTCGGCTCGGGAAAAAATTTAGGATCGGGATAGTAGTGGCACCCGTACGGAGACCAGTGGACTTTAGGTTGATTTTCGAAATGAACATTTTTCTTCTTCTTGTTCTTGTCTTTGCCATCTTTCTTGTCCTTCTTTTTCGCATCGACTTCGTCTAAAGTCCTATCCTTGCTTTTGTCCCGTTTCTTTTTAGATTTAGCTACAGGGGTGTTTAGGATTTGGACGATTTCTTCCAGGCTCTTTCTCGTGGCGATGTCTCGAGCGGTTTCTCCTTGTAGGTTCTTGATGGACTTGTCGCAGCCGGCTTCGAGGAGTATTCTGGTGAGTTTTCTTCGGCCCATGGCGGCGGCGATGTGGAGCGCCGTGTCCCCGTTGCGGTTCTGTTCGGACACCTTGCACTGCGCGGAGATGAGGATGCGAGTGACGCCCGCGTGACCGTACCGCGCCGCCGTGTGGAGTGGCGTGTCGCCGTACTGAAATACAGATGATATCATTATACTCGATGTTCTTATTTACAGAAATATCTCTATGGCAAACTGATGTCCGTTCTTGAAAAGTGCCTCATCTCGAATAAGAAAAATATAAAAAAAATTGCTTAACTATTCAGAACTATCTTCGCAGCGCGTTACATGATGGGCATATGAATAACCAAAGCCGTTGACAGACAAAACTATCACAGAATCGTGTTGGTTGGTCTTCTACTTTGACTAGCCTCACTAGACTTAAGATTGATCGCGATGGAACAGGATTTAAGGCGATTTTAAGTGGACAAACTTATAGTCCTACAGAATGCTTTTTTGGCTTGAATTTTGTACACACCGTGTTCTGAAGATCAGGTGGCGCTCCGGCCAGTAGTATCTCCCTGCAGGACTGGTTGTGTCCGTTCTGGCAGGCGAAGTGCAGCGGCGTGAATCCGGCTCCGTTGAGCAGACGCAGCTCAGCCCCCGCTCGTGCCAGCTCGCACACGCTCGCGGAGTAGCCCTTCCATGCTGCCTCGTGGGCTGCTGTGTTGCCGTACTGGAATGGAAATATAATGGTCTTAAGGCTTGTTAATGCATTCCAATAATTGCACGCATGCGCGCTACAAGCGACTCTGCTGGTCCGTGGCATCATCCTACCAATTAAGCTAATGGGCAATCGCCAATGTTGAAATTTTATGGCAGAGAACCTGAGAAGACTTTACAGCATTTCGCCATGTGTGATTGGACAATAGTGATCTTGCTTAAAAGTCTGAAACAGTAACAGTTTCAGTAGGAATTGAAGAATGGAAGTATCTCACCACATGGTCCTGCCGGTTGGGGTCGGCGCCGTGCCGCAGCAGCAGCTGCACACACGCCACGTGGCCCTCCGCCGCCGCGCGCTGCAGTGCTGTGCGACCGATCTGAAAAAAAAAATACTGGGTAAGATATGCGAATGTGCGGCCAACACTGGCGACGGAGTTTTTAGGCTGCTTGGCTATCAACTTTACAGTAGGGAATGAAACAATCGATTATGTAAGTAGGTACTGACGAATGTGTGGCCAACTTGTAACGAAATTGTTTTGCTTGGCAGTGGGGAATGATAATCTAACATGTCCTCCGAACTGCGAATGTTATACCCTAATTCCCGATAGAATTCTGTAAACTCTCGTTTCGTTTGGCAAATCTGTCCATCCATCTGTCTGGTAGGTTCGGAATCCACGATATATGGACCTAAAACCTCTATCACCCAGAGCCATTAATACTACGAACTTTGGAATCAGCTTCCAGCGTCTGTATTTCCGCTGAGCTACGACCCTATTATTTTTAAGAAAAGAGTTAATAGGCACCTTCTGGGTAAGCTCGCTCCATCGTAGACCTCACTCTTGCCTGTGTAAGTCTGAGGTCAAGAGCCGACCCATTCATAAAAAAAAAATAGAACTTTTAAAGTAGAATCAAAATAAACGAAGTAAGTGATTCTCTTCGTGGGCGAAAGCTGAAGCAGCGGCGACCACTGCATACCGGCGCCGGCGCTCTCAAAACATTTTTAAGTTGGTTGTGTAATTGCTCTACTAGTGAAAAGGCTGGGAAACGGCCAAATACGACATAAACTGCTACCAATTAAATGTAATTGATTAGGCCCTTGTTTCTGCTACTGCCGCTGTAGGTACCTACAAGTACAAGCAACAAGTGCGGTAGAAGCTATTAACCAAGCTTGTTACTCCACCGGTTAAGGTTCGGCTGGAACCTATAGGCTAGCCTATAGCTTGCTTGATTTAGTAGAAAGTATTAAAAGGAGGTCCCATAGGATAAATTATACTCGTAGCTTGGCTAACGTAGGAGACACGAAAAAACTCGGTAGGTACCTAGGTACATCATGATCCATCACCCATAGCCCGACTTCACCCACAGGTAGTTATAGGCCTCGCAAGCTCGTATCGACCAACATCTCGGTTACTTACATAAAAATAGGTAGGTACTTAATCAAGTTGGTTTTTGATTCTTTCGTCAGATTAAATGTTCTGTTGAAATCAAATGGCAAAATGGGCTCCAGTGCTAGAATGCAGTAGGTAAGTACTTTATACAATTTATCGTCACGGTAGATAAATATTGCAGAAAAACTAAATACCTACGCGAATGGAACTTGGCTTGCGTAAATGCGTACCTAACTACGATTGAGCAACATTTCTATTGAACTTTTTGCTGACTTTTATGGATTGTAGGAAATTATTAAGTTCATAACTTAGTTGTACTATTTATAGTTACTTTCGAAACATTGTGTTGTAATCGCAAGAAACAAAAAAAATATAATTTATTTTGGTAACAGCCACATTTTGATCTGCGGCTCTAGCCTGGAACTGCACGTTGGATCAGTTCCAAAGACCTGAGGCCAACTGCAATCGGACTGCACGGTTGATTTGCAGCTTCAGTACACGCAGGTACCTACCAACTAAATTCAGCCCGTTTGTTAGACTCTAGCTAGACGCTCTCTAACGCGAGAAGGCAGGAACTAGGTACTTAAAAACAAAATTCATTCAATAATAACTCTGATGAGTGTTAAGCTATTATCTAGTTTGAAAGGAAACAAGTAGGTAATTTGCATTCACCGCGGGAATGAAGTCATTTATAAAGTAATGTTCAATTACATCGGCAAATCTGTTCCGCGCTGTATAACACTTTATATTTACTTAACGCTTGTGAGTTCAATTTAAATTTTACGGCTGCGTATTTCAATTTATTTCTTGTAGGTGCGAGATTCTTCAGTAAAAAGAGAGTAAAAAGCTGATCGCATACCGCAACACGAAGATTGCTTTACTTTACTTATGTATAGAGTAGGTATGTAATCATTTTACATAAAAAATATAAAAGAAGAATCGGCACCCGATTTAATTCCAATCGTAACTTAGATATTTTTAGGTTTAGTTAGTAAGTTTAGACTCATATACCTATGTAAGAAGCGTTGGAATCAATTCGGTAGGGTGCGTTATTGTTAAAAAGAAAAATAAGACAATAGAAGAGAATAGAAGAAGAATAAAGTTAATAATCCATTAACTAGTTAGCTTTTCATTCAACTATTTTAATAGGTCAGTTTCCACGCTAAGAATTTCTACAATCGCATCGAAACTGCGACACAATCGCATTGATTGCACCTGCTATTTATGACGAAAGCAGGTTAACCAGCGCTTTAACTGGGTGATTAACTTATTTCCAGGCACATATAGGCACCACAATCTTAAATTTTAAGGTTATGGCGTCTTAATTTCCATGCATTTTACGGCGACATTTAATTTCGCTTGGAAATAAAAGTTCATATTAACCCCCCGGGTGCTAATGGAGGTAAGTATGTAAGATATAGCGCCAATAAAAAGGCTTAGATGCAAGCATGGAGTCCTCTAAATAATCTGTTAACGCGAATGTTTGTCCGTTAGGTGGGTAGTAATGGCGAAACGGTGTTAGTTCAGATGAAATGTTTTTGTAAAGAAGTTTTGTAAAGTGCTGTGAAGTGCCCTTGTGCGTGACTTTTCTAGATAGGTAGCGCTAGCAACCTGCTTGCTTCATTGATGCGTCCACGACATTGTAACGGTATTTGATGACTTTATAATTTTATGCGCATCCAATCGCTATAATGCATGGTTTTTGAATTCGAAACCGGCTAGAGCGAATTGAGAATACAAAACCTATACTTACTTAGGTACCTACCTAAATATGACGATAGATCGATTTGAAATTAGCTTTGTCTGTTTTGGACCAAAAATAAGAAAGTTGTTGCTAGCGGTAGTGAAATTTTGTTCAGTTTTATCAAGAACGATTTATTTGGATTGTTTAATATAAGTAAGTACCTACTTAAGTAGGTACCTACTAGGCTAAGTAACTACATAGCCTTTGTACCTAAGTATTTGCTGTGTAAAGTTGTAAATGACCCTTTATAAGTGCCATAAGTAAGGGTTAGTAAGAGACAAACAATTAGAAGAGAATAGTAGAAAAAGAGAAGTCTGATGAGAAATGAGAGAAAAATTAGAAGAATCGGAATGTATTCGGAAATAGAGAGAAATACGAAACCATCCGAAGAGTTGTACCTACTGTACAATTCCGTACAAACTGGTTTGACGGTAAAATGGTCCCAACACTCGCGTAGTGATGCGAAAACGTCGATAAAACAATGTCGCCTTATTTATAGCCCGTGTTCACTAAATCACCAGCTGTATTTCTCGGCTATGTCTTGTTTTGCCGTCCTTGTCTCACAAATCACAACTATACCCTGTCTGGAAGAGATCGCAGCTGGCGATAAAGTCACTGAGTTATTGAGTTCGAGTTGTGGTTCCAAACAGTTGAACGGCGCTGTTCGTTGAATATTTTATACTCGTCTTGTCGCGTCTCCAGTTCTTTTGAAGCAGAGTGATGAAAGGTAACTGCACTTCAAAAAGGCTTCTCAAAGAACTTGAACTAGATGTAGGAAGATTGAGGACTGGAACAGCATAGCAGACCTTGTAAATCCTGACGAGCGAAACCACGGGCCGAAGCGTGTTCTGAATAAAATAAACAACTTTTTTTATCAGAAAAAACCCCATTAACCTGGCACACGACGCATAAAATCGTCAAAGAACACATTAAAATCGATGTAAAAAGCCGTTAAAATATTAAGGCACTTTCCGACTAGGAAATTGACGTCGGCTACAAATCATTCGGCTATAAACATGCAACACTTTCCAATTATTAAGCCATCAATATGTTAATACACCACACTTACTTACTAAGATATACCTACTGAGTAGGTAGGTACTTAGGGCACTTTTTGGAACATCTTATTGTAAAGATACCTACTTAGACCAAAGGAAAATATGGATCGAATGGTTGAGGTGGAGAGACGAGAGACGAGATACTACATTAACGAGATAAATATTTTTATGATTTAATTTAATTCAATTACATATATTTTAAGGTTAATCAGCTATTTATATTCGCACTGTGTAGTTATCAATAATCTATAAAATAAAACAAGTTGTCGAATGTTCCACTAAGCTAAATAAGTCATTAGATTGGAGACCTTAGACTCTGGGACCATTTAAATGCATAATTAAAGTGGTACAAGCAGCGACAGACTCTCTATCCATACCTATTTAATTTACCTATATTTTTTTAAAATTTAGCAAATAACAAGTAAACTCAATATTTATTGTAATCTTGTACGCGACTCGATTCCAAATGCGCATCACGTAAATAGCCTAAATTTAAATTTCCTAAATTTAAGTATAACTTAGATGGAAGATGTGACAAATGGTGTGAAATTAACAGCTTTATAATTTTTTTAAGTTAAATAAAGTAAGTTAGTTAAAGTTTCTAAGCAAAAAAATCTTTAAAAAAGCATAGGGTCTTGATATTGTATATACTTAATTGAATTTCTAACTAGATGTAGGTATCTAGTGGTGAAAAGTTCTGTAGCTGACTGTAGCACAGATAAAATATTGTCACCTCACCAGTTTAAGTGCGGATTTGAAACGATTTTCGAGGCAGTAACCCTTGTAATGACTGCTTTGATCGTTGTTCATTAATATAGGTTGGATTAATTCGACAGTTTAGGGCCGTAGTTAAAATTCATTGAATTTTATCTTAAGAGAGCTGTTTAGATTGATTTTGTGTAGGTAATTAGGTATAAATGTATAGGTAGGTAGTAATTTTAGGAGAGGCAACGGTCAAATGATAGGTAGGTATCTACTACTTAATAGGTAGAGATGAATGTTTGTTTTAAGTACCTATTATTTTATACTTTGCTTTTTCTGCTCACGATCTGCCTAGATCACGTTAGATATGCCTACAACATATGCCTACACTTAACGGGACTTGCCCAGCACATAAACCATCCTCTCAGCTTAATCAGCCTGGCCCACAGGAAAGACGACGTCAATACGTACGTAGCTGACTAAGCTGCGGGTTTCCCGGTCTGAGACGTGATTTCAAAACATAAGTATAAAAGTACCTACCAACATTTTGTTGTATTATTTAGACCGTTCTCTCTCTCTAGGTTGTCAAGCGTGAAAACGACGAAACAGTTTCAATTTATTTTTATGAGTCTGATTTCAGTGTTATAAATCAATCATAACAACGTTGCTTCCTGCTGATCAAAGCTTCATTATAATTTGACAAGAGTCAATAAAGAACCGTTAGCTAATCAATTTTAAGCAATAAAAAGTGTATCGACTAATCCGATAACACGAATTAAACCAACAAGGCCGTTTCAACTATTTTTTAGAGTGAAACACCGGATGTGGCGAAAGGAGCGTGCATTCCACATACAATGCGCCATTTTGCACTAATTAAATACATAAGTTATTTATATAATGATTAATACTTATTAATTACGAGTTTCTCTAAGTTAGTTATTTATTATTTTAACTTTTATATTCGTAATTTTCCACCATAGGTTACGTGGCTTCCATCCATGACATTGACATTGACAGACCTCTTACAAAGCATAACTGATAATTTATTCACAGATTCACTAAAGGGAATAATTTACCTTTTTAATTTTATAAGTAGCTAAGTAGTTTTAGACAGTAGATTTAAAATCTCTGCTTTTACTCATTTTAAATGATGAAATAATTTTATGATTTTTTTATACTCAGGTATGTAAGTACTTACACAGTTAATTAGTACACTTACCTACTTCATCATCATCATCATCCATAACCTGACTTTGCCCACTGCTGGGTATATATATACCTCTCTTTCTGTATGCCACTTTTTACGGTCTCGTGCTAATCTCATCCAGAATCATTTTTCTTCAAACAAGTACCTACCTACTTACCTAAATGTAACGTTGAAGAGATAGGGTATTTGACATCATTAAAAATAAACTACAAATTGTGGTCATCCTTTTAGAAAATAGTCTAAATAAGCATATTTCTTTCCATTTACGTCTAAAATATGTTTACTTTTGGTAAAAAAACCTTTAAAAATTACAAAAAAAATTAAAAAATTTTCGTCTACAAAAACGCACTGTGATTGGTTGTGACTCTGATGACGTCAAACGCTAGTAAACGTCAACGAACTGATTGTCTGTCACTATGGACTTGTACTGTCTGTTTACTATGGAGTGACGTCACGGGTACCACGTGATCAGCGCCATGACACAAGATATCGTTTTTCGCGCGATTTTGTATGTTTAAACTTTAAACATGGTTTTTATCAAAATTATGTTAAATCTAAAGGAAATTTAATGACCAGTGTGCATATAATATATCAAAGAACACTTTGAAATGGTTTTCTGAAAAGAGTCAAATACCCTATTATATAAGATTCAACTGTACTTAATAAGTACTAGAATTTACAACGCAGAACACAATTTTATATGAAAAAGCATTCACTGCGCAGACAAACGGCTAACTTCACGAATGCCTAGATCCGTTGGGCGAACTGTACTTAAGCGAGTCCAATAAAAACTGATCTTCTTTTCGTAATATACCTAATGTATAATATCTTAGTGGTATTTACTACCGATAATTTTAATTAAATCAATTTGTAAAGCAATACAGCACTAACAGGGTGTGACGTGAGTAAACAAGGTAATCAATAAGTCGAGCTCGAGGGGTACAGTCAGCAACGAAACTCAATTAACATTTGATGTTTCCAAATCTAAATATTTCCGAATTCCGTAACATTATGATCAAAACTTTGAAAAATATTTGAAGATAAATGTCTCAGGTCTATTTGTTCAGGCAAAGTTTATTTTTTCTTAGAAATCGAAAAGAAATGACGTTTTAAAAAATCAAACTGTTCGTGATGTCACTCACGTTTTCTCAGGTCTAGTCTGAAAATCAGCGTTACTCTGTGCCTTCGAGCATGGAGTAACAATAAGCTGAGACTGGACCTTTTTGGCTCACTACAGCACACAGACCACTGTTGCACCCACCTATGTAGGTGCTCGACTGCTCGTAGGTATTAGGTGGTACTTATTAGTTACGCACTGTAACAATTTTGTTCATTCTTTTTTTCTTTTTTCTGGTTTATTTTTACTTATGCACCTAACTACTTGTTGTTTGTCTGTGTTGAAATGTAATGTGTCAAATAAATAATTTATCTATCTATCTATCTATCTTAATCGACTTTCTGCTCACTGTACCTAAAGGATTTGTCCCAGTCGCAGCGTGGGGCGCTTTTTACTGGTCGTTTCGGCCTCGTCTTGCAATGGGCTCGTAAATTACGAACAAAGTAGACTGACTTCAGAATCGGCCCCTACTATAATATCGAACGAGAAACTTTACAGGTGGCGCACGCGCAACACCACTGTTCAAAATAACTAGTGACATGACAAGAAGAATAGGGTGGTACAAATCTATGGTAAGTACGTATAAGTACCTACCATGATTACACCCGGAACAAATATCTCTAAGAACAGACATTTGTTCCGAAAATGGAACTCGCACTTTTGCGTCTGACCTTTCTCTTATTAGGCTTGGTTAGGTATAACAGGGTTGATTCAAAAGAATTTTCGCCTATTTTAACCAAAATCGAGTTGGTTTCGAAAAGTGACTTTTCTTAGTAGGGTTGTGCAAATTTGCACTAGAGTTGCATTGCATTCTACAGGTGGATTATAAAAGTTAATTGTCCCCCGACATGGGCAGCGGCCGCGCGTTTTTGCTCCGTCACAGGCTGCGACTATATTTTACAGAAGCATCCAACATAACTAATGTAAATGCGACAAGAGTCTTCTAGAAACAGTTTCTAAAAACTCTGCTCTACTTGGAGGCATCATGATATAAACTGTGTGGGATTCTCAACCTATAACACTTGTCATAAAACACATTTCAGCTTGCTGTTTATGGCTTCCGATATCTTGTAGCCTGTCAGCCGGTGGATTGTGGACTATGGCTCGTCTACAGCTGTTTATGGTCTAAGAATGCGTCTGCAGTCAGTACTTAGAAGTATTGGTCATAATTGTGTGTGTAGATTTGTTTCTGTCTGTGTAAGTGATTATGAGCGCTCATTCGTCCATGGAGCGGTCCCGAGCTTACGCACCATTACGCACATAGAGCAACGTGCATGTGTATGTATCTACACATACTAAGACCAACCCGCCTTCGTTAGTTGAACAAACTGTACTTCTTATCGTGTCACTAGTTCTTTCGAACCAATGTGGTGAAAGGATTTTAAGTGCGCCTCAAAGAGCCTCACTTTGTAGGTTCTACAACATGCCGGTTTCCTCACGATGTTTTCCTTCAGCGCCAGTAGGTCAAACCTAGTGGCACAAAGTAGTTGAACAAACTATAGGTACCTACTAAGAAGACGTAATTGTGGGATTGTATGTCATTACGCATTAATATTACAGAAATATTAATAAAACGCGCGTCCAGTAAAGTGCTATAATCAAATTAATCATCAACTTTCTTGGATTTTCTATTTCTATTGTAACTTTATATTCTTGTTCACTTAACTTAATCCAATTAATAAAGAAGTCCTGCATCTAACACACGAAGCTGCGATATAAACTAGTTTTTTTCACATAAAAACTCACAGGTCGTGTGCAAATATTAATTTAATAAAACATAGGTAGGTTTATTCAATGATCCATTTGAAAATAAAAACCTCAACGCTTTTCCAAGCACGCATGTCGCCAGAATGCTTGGGTTAAATAAATACAGTGCCACCTGCTTATCTGTTCAAGTCAAGCACCTACAAACTAAATAATATATTCTTGATATCGAATAAAAAAACATCTTCAAATTGGTATTTTATTCTAATATGCGATAGTACCTGCAACCTAATATGTAGTATGGAATGCTTTAAGTAAAATTTTGACCAAATAAAGGCATATTATTATGCCAAATAAGTATTTGGTTGGAGGTATTTCTAACAATATATATAAGTATATAGGTTGCCTGGCAGAGACCACTTTTAGCGATAAGGCCGCCCATTGTCAACTCTAGTTTAAATTTATAATTTGTAAGTGTTTTTGTGGGTATTTTCAATAAAGATTATTGTATTGTATTGTATTGTATTCACAGACCAGAAGAAATCCGTGATTGTATTGTATACATCTGAGTCATTTTCCTGGGATCTTGAGTAGTCGTTTACATAAAGAAGTAGTTCGTAGTCTACTTCGTAGATGCTTACCCCAGAGAATTGCAAAACTACTCTACTAGTAGAATTCTGTGGTTTACCCTATGTAGTCCAATACTTGACTCAAGGTACTATACCTAAGATATATATAAGTCTACTAGCTGCGCTCCCGCGGTGTGACCCGCGGTCCCTCGGGGTTTTTTCATTTTTTCGGGATAAAAGTAGCCTATGTCCTTCCCTGGGATACAACCTTTAACTATGCCAAATTTCAGCTTAATCTGTTCAGCGGTTTGGGCGTGAAAGCGTAACAAACAGACAGACAGACAGACAGACGGACAGACAGAGTTACTTTCACATTTATAATATTAGTACGGATAGTACGGATAAGATACGCTGAAGATTAAACAGCCTGGTGGCACTACAGGATTGTGCCGTAACCTGTTGTCACAGAATAGAACTAGTTTTTTTAATGGGGAGAGTCTCGCGATGACAGACGATAAACTCACGATAGTGAATGTATTAATTGTCTGGAGGCCGCATGTTCGCCGAGTGGGATACCTATAACCTCTCTTTGGACTGCCTTGTTGTAAAGCGAACACTAAAAAGTAGTCTGATAGATTACTAAAAATAGTGGTAAGTATAGTGAGCGCTTCGGTGCTTTTTTTAAAGCGGCCCAAAAAAACTCCGTCACCAGAGTTGGTCACTAGCACACTCATAGGTAGGTACAACTTTACTTTTTTGCGGTAACCTACCTATTAGACTATAGACTTTAGACTATTAGTAACCTACCTATAGTCTAAAGTAAGGAACAGGCTATTGTCAGCAGGTGAAAAATTGAATAACCAAAATACTAACTAATAAATCGCCAATTTTTTAAGCTCACACGATTTTATTGAATACTAGGAACTATCCAAAAAAACATGCGACCCAAATATATGTATTTACATAGGTAAATACGTATATTTGGGCGTTCCTTTGACTACCCTCTTAATCAGGGGCCTTATTGTGTAACTGGCAATGGACAATGGACAGGCTTCATTTTGACATTTAAAACCCATTCTGGACTTCAATTGTCATTTTCCAATTATGTGATTGGTTGAGCTCTATTGGGATGACAAATGGGAATGGATTTGGTTAGCATCTTGAGTAACTTGGTCTGAGAGAATTTCTACCGCCTTGGTTAGCTTTGGCCTTGGCTGTTCTACTCCTGTTCTTTCGCGACCAATACTTACCAGGTATTCTAGTTTTCCTAGACCTAGGTACTAAATAATGCTGACATGTTAATGTAATGGCATACGGGACTCCCGCGACACAAGCTTTGCTTAGTGCGGGGTCCTGGGTTTTTTATGAAATAAATTATCTTATCTTATGTCGGTCCGTACTTTTTACAATAGGTAATACCTAACGGGATATTTACCATAAATCCATACAATAAAACCATTAGGTAAGTAGGTACTAAGTTTAAAAAGTTTTCTACCTGTTTATAGTTAGAAAATATGGCCTCAGGGTTCTGATGTTAACTGAAAAAGACGGTCTCAATTTTCCAGATGAACCAGTTATGGCGGCGGCACACAGGTCTTGTGATATAGAATAATGCAGCTGCTATAAAACAATTTTATTATGCGTTAACGATACAGTTGTGAAGATTTACCACGACTTACTCAATTTAACAACTTAAGCTACTCATAAACGAGTTCGCAGAGCCAAGCTTTGTAACGAAACAAAATAGTCGCTTTTAGAATTATTTATCTCAGCTTCTGGGAAAACACGAAACTAAGCTTTAGTTTTGTAGGCGTTTCAATTAAAATAAATATATTTTCTCCAATATTTCGCGTCTATAGCTGTCCTTCTCTATCATGAGAAAACTATTCCCCATCTCTCTCATGTTTCGATTAGATGAGACGTCTGGTACCCACCCTCTTAACGACTCAAACTCAATTAAGATTTACTATCCGTATATTATATTTTATAGCTTTCGGTAGTAAAGCATCTTTGCATAAAATTGTAAGCCTTCTAATTAAGCTAAACCGGTATTTACTTATGTGATAATAACGACGATGCGAACAGACAGACATATTTCTGAGTTACTTAGATATTATTTTTGTAATTTCCAGCCATCGCTCGATGCAAAAAAACTTAGTAGGTAACTTAGTTTGAATGAGTTGCCCACTGGAAAACTTTGGTATCGATATTCGATTAAACTTCTTAAACTTTCGTGATTTGGTGACGTACCTAATCATTATTTTATAACAGGATATATATATATATACTTATATATTATATCGGAAAAAAATAGCTACGTGATAAATACTCGATAGCTCTATGTTTGCCAATCTCCTGAAAACAGAGTCTAGAAACATGACACTGACTGAGCACAAGTTTTTGTGCAAAGAAAAAGCGATAAAGCCATCTGTGTTATTTGTGTACCTAGACTGGCCAGCACCGTTCTCCTTCTTTTAGCATACTTTCTAAGTGAAACCATATATCAAAACCCGGAAAAAATAATTCAGTATCTATCTATCCAACACTGCATTAATAAAATGCCATTAGAGCTATTAGTGGCCGATATTTCTACAGCGATCGCTTCCGTCAAGATAACGTCGAATCTCAAAGCTAAGCTGAATAAATAGCCGCCAACATCAATCATTCCCGAACGAAATGTGAAAGATCCCGATCGGTTTCCGCACGAAACGAGTAATGTCAATATGGTAATAAGAGGAACAGCGGGAAGGCTGTATATAATGTGACGTCTATAATGCATAAGTATTTATGTTTTTCTGTTGAAGGTTGCATATTCGAATCTTTGCCGTGTATGGATTGATCAGGGTGGTAAGTATGAATTTTATTCACCATTCGATATTGACGCCGTAAACTGATTTTCATTTCATTAGTTATGAGTGAGTACCAAAAGATGGCGCTGCTATTTTCCCATACAATTCTGCGTTTAGCGCGTCGATACCAAACGCGTAAAAAACTAATACTAGGCACCCAGATGGCTACTAACTCATACAAATGTACATGTTAATCGTTTGAAACCCGCAGCTTAGTCAGTTCGACACGTATGACGATGTCTTTCCCAGATACGTCCCACTAGTTCCTAAAGACGTACTCGTACAAGAAGTCAAAGTATTTTTAATGATGTTTGACCACATTCTTATCTGATTCTGGCAGTCTTGATCTCTCACAGTTGCATAGAGTTCGCATTTATTAATTACCAAACAATTTAGTACTTACCTACTTTCTTAAGCAAAGAATGAGCTTCATAAATATCTCGTCTATCCCCTTAAAATGGCGGCTACTGGGCTTAATGACGCTATTATTAATAGCACTAGTTTATCTTGCTTGTGAAGTTATTAGTTGCGTGTCCGATTAAAGATTTCTGATCCTAATGTAGGTTTATTTATCGACTACTTAGGTACGTACTTATTTATGAGCCGTGTTGGTCGAATGGGGTTATGCCTCGACTTTCAATCCGAAGGTCGTGGGTTCGAATCCCGGCCGTGCATTGGATTTTTCGTTTCGCAAAATTTATATGCGCTTTAACACGAGCTCTTAACAATAAATTGTACTGATCACTACATACCTACAACACAACGAACTGTTTGTTCTTTTAAGAAATCACTTGTTCTTCCAACTTTCTAGCGATTTTCAACGGGTACCTACGGGATTCGACCTCTTTATTAACTAGAGCCAATCAACCACAACAGTTATGACAGCTTTGTTTAAACCAAAACTTATTATACTCAGCGAAGAAGTAGGACCCAACCCGAGCAATGATGGATGATGCCGAGAACATTGTAGCGTTGAAGCGAAAATAATTGGAACAGAGCGATTATGTGTAACATCTACTTAGGTACGTGTTCCATGTTATTTTTTCTTTTTTGTTCCAAGGTCCTAATTGGCTTTAAAAAGAATATAAGTAATTATCAGTCTCGCCTTGGAATGTGCATCATTTAAAACAATATTATAAGATGGAGTATGATGATAGCGCCACTTGATACATCAACAAAAAATAAAAAAAATATAAGGCTGCAACCATATCGAAAACGGCATCGAATCATACGAGACGGTTATAAAAAACAAAAAACAAAATGGCAGCGATCTCAGTGACAAATAACTAGGTTTCATTAAAGTAGTTCTATACGAGTATAAACATAACGGCCAATCTACACATTCGCCGAACTATTTACCGAACTATTCGCCAAACTATTATTTGGATAGACGATGACAAGCGAATACAGGCGATGAGGCGTTCGTGACTGTCGGCATTCGGCTATCATCGGCGAATATGTAGAGGGCCCAAGGTTCACTAATAAACTTCATTTTAAGACCAACAAATACCTCACCGATGAAAAGTAAAAGGATTAAATTCCCTCCAGCTATCAAAACGTTTATTAAATAAGACTTGTCGATACATCGAGATTAATCGATACCATCGTAGCTGTATCGATTTAATTTATTAATCGATTATGTTAGCTACTGCGAATAACAGGGGTTGTCTTAATGGATATGATACCATCGTAAAAATTATAAGGTTGCATATTTTAGGGCACAGATTGCTCTACTAATGAATATTGTACAAAAACGGTGCAAAAACAGAAAATGGCGGGCTGTGGAATGTTGATTCTGAATTTAAAATGCTAGGTTCAAAATTGAAATAATGAGGTGATTAATTTCGCGCGCCAATTCATTCTCAGCTGGGCGCCAACATACATTTATACAGCAACGCTACTTTGTTATAAATAACCTGTGGAGAGCATGTGATCATTCGTCATGTGTTGCTGTGAATATGAGCGATTGTGCCGTTGTGGCTTTTCATTTCATGCGAACTCTAACAGCATAATGAACTCTCATTCTGTTGAATAATGATAAATGGGCTTCTTATTAAGTGCCTGCGGCAATCACATATAAAATAGGTACACTTTACCATGCTTAGATCCGTTAGAAGGACTCTAGATACCTGGAATATATTTACAAGTAGGTAACCTACCTACGTTCTATAGGTAGGTAGGTACTATACCATAGTTCGGAAAGTTCTTTAGTTTTAAGCAGAACTTTTACCTGATCACTTTCTTCTTCTAACGGTTGTTATCTGATCACGCCAAATTTAAGTCCTGTCAAAGTCAAAAAGCATTTATTCAGTAGGACCGCTGGGATCACTTTGAAACATCTTAAAACTAGGTGATTCTACTCCTGTTCCTTCGCGACCTGTTTTGTGAGCACCTTATCAACGGTGACGTCCCGTGCAAGATTGATTCTAGAGAGTTTTACGTCAAAATGAGTGACGTTATCCATTAATGCTAAACCTAAATAGCACATCCCTGATTTATAAGTACTTACCTCGTCAGCAACATTGACGTCCCGACTCCCGTGCGTCAGCATGAAAGCTACGGGCCAGTGATTTGTCAAAACGAGGGACTAGAACCAGGATAACAGATTGATTTTATGTTGTCAAAACGAGTGACTAATAGGACCTGGATAACAGATCTCTGGTTTGTAAGTACCTCGTCAGCAACATTGACGTCCCGTGCGTCAGCATTGAGTATGCTGGCGAGCCGGGGTGCGTCGCCGCGCGCCGCCGCCTCCAGCAGCGCGCCCGCCACACCCATGCAGGATTACACCATCACTGAAACAAATATCACGCGTCAGCATCGTACAATGACTTCACCTTTGAGTAAAGTAGCACGGAAGAACTTCAACCAATATGCTCTACAATTTGTTAAGGTTAACGCTCATCGGATGCAAAAGTCATAATATGCTAGCGCATGGCATCAATCGCTCACAACTAACTCACAACTAACTGCACAACTAATGTGACCTCTAGTTTATCTAGTCTAGTTTGCAATTGTCTATTCCATGAACGTTTGAAATGGTCTAGTGACAAAGGTAGTCATGTCGTGCTCCGTTTAATCTAATTAAAAAAATCTTTATTTTAGACAGCTAAAGGGTTCTTATTACAAAGATATCACAGTAAAGCACAGAAATGAGAAAAATATAATAAAAAATCTATGTGAGTGTCGTGGAACCTCCGTCCAACACTAGGTTAGAATGAAGTTTCAACTTTGAAATTGTCAAATAAATTATTGTCAAATATTAAAATCCTAGTACTAACAGTGTAACAATCTATGGGCTGTTTTGCGTCTGCGTAATTCGCACTGTGACGTTTTGATCTATGTATGTGTCGTGACGATTTTTTTTCTAGCCTCCATCCTATCCTCGATACCGTCCGAAAAGGAAGTTCGTTCCAATAAATACAAAAGCAATGGGCATTATTAAATATGACTATTCGGCCAACCTATTCGATTTCACTATCACTGTTTTAAACCAGTGTAACAAAATTTGATCATAAAATCTATCGGCTATACGAGTAGTCAGTTGTGACTGCCTGTCGTTTAATGTATGTTGTTGCATTAAACGGAGGTTTTTATAAATCATAAAAGAAAGAAAGAAAGAAAGAAAATGTTTTTATTTGCTTAGACACTACTAACGAAAACACACTAAGCTTAAAGATATGCCTAAAATTACGATTTAAAATTAAAGTTGTGCGCAGCAGAGCCAAAGCAAACAGGCCCCAACTCAGCATTGTGCTGGATAGGTACTTTAGGTACACACTGGTGCGCCTATCATCAAGTAAAGATACAGCGATACACCTAAGTTTAAAACATCATAGCTTTAATATTCAAATACCCTTTAAAAACAAAGCCGCCTTAACAATATATGTATCCTATTAGAGTCTATCACAGTGTTTTCGCGAATGGGCATCATTAGCTCAGCGGCTTAGACTTGCAACAACCCTTCATACCAAAACATACCTTCTTACTTTCAAGATACGGTTAAAAATCATTTGATATCACAATGGATGACACTTCATTCAATTTTAGGCTTTGTAAATAGCGACAGAAGGCTGAGATTTGGTTGAGGTGTGAAATAAGGTAGCCACAGAACGATATAGCTTTTAGATAGTTTACGCGAAGAAGGTGTATTTGAAACCGCAAGTGGTGTTATTATGAGCTAAATTACAACCCCGGGGTATCTACGTCAATAACTATAAAAAAAATATTTACAGAAACTAAGCTACTACATATTTACATATACAGGGTGTAAAAAGACAACTACCGAAAACTGAGGGGTTGCAATCAGACCATGATTCTAAACTCATTTAGCGAAAAAATAATGCAAAAAATTTTTTGACTTAGCTTAGTAATTTTATGTTATTTTCAGTTATTGACTACTAGTATAACATAATAAGACCATACCTACCTAATTATTTCATTTTTAAAAGAAATAAACAATTTAAACTCCAAATCCAGCAATCTAAAAAAACGCGCCCAGTACATACGCAAACAGTAATCTTCAAACGCTGTTTTCTCCGGATATAATGATTTTTAAGGAAAATCCTTTTGGATTTGGTTGTGTCTTGGGATGCTGTACCTACCCCTTTTGGCTTCGGTAGACGTCTTTTTACACCCTGTATTTACAAAATACAACAGGATTAGTCAAGCTATCTAAGAATCGTTATAATAGATCTATAGATAGCTTATTTGTGACATGGCTAGGAGGGAAGGTGTTTAGAGTTTTACGGGGAAACTATCAATCCCTCAGGAATAAAATTTATATGGGACCACCTCTGGAGACCCTTTCAAACATAAAAATAATTTTGCAAATCGGTCAACAAATGGCGGAACAATCGCGTAACAAGATACAAAAAAAACATACAGATGACTTGATAACCTCCTTTTTTAAAGTCGGTTGAAAATCTTTTTTATTTGAAATATTTTCAACTTACATAGAAAACTGAAGAACGCTACTACCGAGTAGCGCGTTGAAGTCTTTTGTATGTAAGGTGTAACAGTAAAACTATAAGTACAATATGCACAATCGTTCTTTAGCTCTCTGAAGTAGCTGCGCAGAACCCATTTTTGAAGACGCATAAAATCGTGCTATCTCCCTTAGTCTACCAAACCTGCGCAATCGTCTATTGCACCTAACTTCAGAGAGCTAAAGATCCGTTGTGCTTAGTATAAAATGTCTTCGTATAGATATAGAGTGAGAGCCTACGATCGGCAGACCTTTGTCATTTCATAAAGGCAAGTTTGTCTGTTTATAACCCCACTAGAGGTATGAACGATCCTCGAATATTATTGGCCGGCCGTAGCGCAGTAGGCAAAGGTCCGCTTGCGACGCAGAAGGTTGCTGGTTCGATCCCCGCCGCGGGACAAATGTTTGTATGATCTACTAGTATTTTTCTCAGGGCTGGGTGTTTTTGTATAATATGTACTTATGTACATATTATTATTTACAAACATAAAAGTAAATGAGTAAATAGTATATCAGTCATGTAGTAACCATAACACAAGCTCTGCTTTCTTTGGAGCTAGATAATGCTGTGTGAAAAGTCCAGAATTATTTATTTATTATGATGTATGGATCGTGATGAGACATGAGGTAAGGTGTATCAGGTAAGGTAATCTTACATCATCCTCGTTTTAATATAAAAGCTGAATTTTATATTTTTACTTGGGAAACTATAAAAGTATGTTTCCGAAGCATACGTACAGACAGACACTTCCGACCTGAAGAAGTTCTGACAGTCGCTGGCTCTTAGTATATACGATAATTAGCCCCACGAAGTTGAAATACGTTTAAGTATAGTCTTATGTCCAAGAGAACTGGTTGTGTTCTTGTTGACGATACGAGTATTTTGAATTCAAGGCGAAGCTATCCGAATTCTTCAAGTTACTTGTGAGATATGTAATGATCGTAGGTTTACCCGTTATATTTCATCTGTATTTATAATACAAAATATCTAACGTTTTAAAAATAATATAATAAATAAATAAATAAATAATGCTGGACATTTTCACACAGCGTCATCTAGCCCCAAACTAAGCAAAGCTTGTGATTTGGGAACCAGATAACTGATATACTACTTAACTTACTATACTAATAAAAGTCCCCTTAGACATCTTCATAGGATCTGGAATAAGTAACATAAAAAGATCTGAGAGAATGTCTACCGCACGTTGGGGATACAGTCGTGAACCTGTTTACGTGTTTTTACTAATAAAGTTTTTCATAGCTATCGTTTAAAAGTCACCATAAGTAAATGTTTATTCTCATTTTCTTATAGCAATTAATTAAAAACAATAACTGTGAAAGATGAAAAACGTGTGAGGAATAGAAACAAGCTGTTTATCTAAGTACCTACCTACTGGGAAAATTATCATTTAATATACAGTTTTGTAATATGGCTTGCTACGCTGCGTAATGTACCTAGTAGTTCATATCAATAATATTTAGTAATAGGTATAGGTATAAAACTTAGTATTGAAAGATATTTAGTAAGTATGTAGTACTTGTCGAAGTCATCATCATCCCTGACCACGCTAAGTGGGGTCGGCACAACATGTCTTCTTCTTCCACTCACTCCTATCACTTGTCAACTGTGCATCCACTCCTTTTACATTCATATCATCTCTCACACAATCCAACCACTTCTTCTTCGGCCTTCCTCTTCTTGCATCCAGCCACTCATATTCATAGGTACTTGTCGAAGTAATTGTGGAAAAAATAGGACGTAATAAATGGAACTTTTTAATGAACTCGTAACGCTGACGTTATTATAAAGTTTAAATAATCTCCAATACGATAAGGATAGTTTTTTTGCCCTATTCCACTCTCATCCACTAATCAAATCCATTAAGGGATTAGTTTCCACTTTTTCTTCCACTTCAATACATCAATGGTTTTGTTTCCACTTTGAGTTCCACACTGATCCATCAATGGTTTTATTTCCACTTTGAGTTCCACTCTGATCCATCAATGGTTTTGTTTCCACTTTGAGTTCCACTTTAATCCATTAATGTTTTTTACAGTCTTATTTATATGTATTCTACCACTACAACGTCCCGTTGAGTGTAAGTAGGCGCCTCCAGACGCTGTTTAAATCATCTAGAAGAGATGCAGACCTATGTTCTATATTCTACCTACAATCTACTACATAGTAACATAGAAGTCAGGTTTCTTTTTAGTTCGTACGCAATAATTGATAAACCAATTAATGCAACTACTATCGGCATAAATGGGGCTGGACAGACTCGGCGCTCTGCGAATGCGGTGGAGAAAATCAGACCATGGAGCACATCATCTCACGCTGCCCTATACACTCGTACCCAGGACCCTGGATTGACCTAATAGATCTCCCCCCTGAAGCAGTATCCTGGCTTGGGAATCTAAACATTGTACTAGTGTAGTTTTTATTTTTAAGTTTAGATTGATTTTATCTATGGTTTTTATTATTAAATTTTGAATGATTTTATTTTTGTTTAATATTAATTTTAGTTTTGATACGCCTGTCATACGATTAAATAAATAAATTGATAAACCAATATGTACGAGTATACCTACTATTTAATTTGTAACACAACATACAAGTAATGAATATTAATCAATAAATAATACCCACGTTTTTAGCCGTGTCCGATCGGTACGCACGATCGGTTTCACATAACGTTTCATTTCTATTACGTACTAACAAAAAAACTGTTTGTTTTGTGTTCGCGTTGTTTGATTAAAGTATTTTAAGCTCACGCAGTTCTCAGAAGCTACTTTTAAGTGTTCTAGAGATACAAAGTAGAATAAAAAGTGTAGTGTCATATGTGTTTTGTTTATGTCGTGTCTCACAGATTACTGATAAGATAGGTAATATGATTTTCCACACCTACTTATAAACAACATAAGTATATTCAAAACAGATATCCTTGTCAAATGTTTGGATGTTTGAACCTCCTCCTTTTTTGAAGCCAGTTAAAAATTGATTTCAACTCCTTATTTTTCTCCTATGTGAGATGTAAGCTCACTTTTCTAGTAGTAGTTTACTAGTAATTTATTAAGATTGGCTTTGAGCCGCAGTTATGCAAGGGGGATTCCCATACGAACTGATAATTTTCTGGGAAAATGTTTGAAAGTCAAAGTAAAAAAAAAACAAAGCCTTCGCGACCAATACCGTGAACAATCAGGGCAACAAACACGGTTTGGGGATCAGCTTTTTGTTAAATATACCTTCTAAGGCCCCAAACCGTAGGTATCTTTGGAACCCGTAGGTTTAAAAGGAACCAAAAGTGGACTTTAAGATGCTTTACCTTGCACTATTAACCATATAGTGCAAGGTAAAGCATCTTTGACGACCTCTGTGGCGCAGTGGGCGAAGGCCCGCCTGCGACGCCAAAGGTTGCGGGTTCGATCCCCGCGGCGGGACCAATGTTTGTATGATCTACAAATATTTGTCTCGGGTCTGGGTGTTTCTATGTATAATATGTATGTATTTACAAACAAAAAAGTATATAAGTAGTATATCAGTCATCTAGTACCCATAACACAAGCTCTGCTTACTTTGGGGCTAGATGATGCTGTGTGGAAAGTCCAGCATTATATATTATATATATATATTTAAAGGATATAAAATCATGAATTTCATAGCTGATCGTACTCGCCCATATCTTTAATCGATACATCGACCTTAAAAACATTTTTGCTTTGAACTAATTGAATTAGGTTCTATGGCGGATTATATCAAAATAAGTTCTAGGTACAATCACCAAGGTCACAGAATCTAGATATGTTTTAAGTACAACTCACCGATCTATCACATCATCTATCACAGAACTATCTATATCCACATGCACCATACACAAGCGCGCGCCAGCGACATCTTTACAACTAAACGAATGTACAGAGTTGCACTCATTTATCGATCTTCAGCGGCTGCGGTTTTATTTACAAGCGGTAGCGGACTGCGATAAGTGGGACGAAAAAATATATATGGCGTAGCTTTATACTCGTAGATCCTTATCTGAAAATGTATCTTCGTACACCTTTTCATAGCAATAACTCCCTGCCTTATCCTATTTTTATGTAGCACAACAGGTTTTCTCTTTCAATTTCATCATCATCATCATCAGCCTATGGCAGTCCACTGCTGGACATAGGCCTCCCCTAGTGCGCGCCATTGCGCCCTGTCCTCAGCTCGACGCATCCAGCTTCTGCCGGCAGTCTTTCGCAGATCGTCACTCCACCTGGCCCGAGGGAGGCCTTCAATTTGCTCAGCCTCATTTCAACATAAATACTTTCCTCACCATATTATCATCTTTCACATGCCTTCCTTGACACCTCATATTTCACAATAACCTGAAATAGCCCAGTTGCACAAGAAATGTCTTCATATTTCTTGTGGCAAGTTTGTATGACTAAAAGTAAGCCAAACTTGCGGTCATATACACGTGCAAGGAAACTTGTGGTTTCTGCCACTATATGGCATGTGCTGCAAAACGGCACAGCATGTGCCCTGATTGTCCTGCACTTGAAGTGGTTCTCGCTACCGTTTTACGTTTGTGGTTTCTTTAAAAAAGCTATTGTTGTATTTTACAATTACTTAGAGGAGTCTATATACTGACTAAACGCTTTTTTAAATATTTTTAATGCTCTTCTATTTCTTAGAGCACAGTATACATTTTGTTAAGTTCAAGTCTCTAGTGTTTATATAAAGATGTCTTCAGGGACGCTGCTGAATATAATATTTGACATATTTCCCTCAGAACACAGTGGAAGAGGCCCCTCTTGATTCTCCTCCTCCTTTTTACCCCTCCTACATAAATCCTGTGTCACGGAGGCAGCTTTTGAGGCGCATTTACAATCCTTTCATAGCACTGGTTTTGGATGGAGACATGCTCACATTTAGCAGAAAGTCAATTATTTTATTTAGTAAATCGCTGTCGCTCCTGTGCCGCGCAACTCGGCACAATAAGGAGTTATCCTCGGTTGACCGGCTCCACGCCCATCCGCTGATGATCTCGACGTTTCCTCCATTTGTTCACCAGCCCCGACAGATGGCACTGAATGCCCATTTCTTGAACCGTTTGTGTAATCGACGTGAAAATTACTGCTGAATAAATCTGTCGGTAACTGGTTCAATGGTTTGTATTTGCATAAGGTGCAGTTACAACAGCTACTGCCATCATCATGATCATCATAGCCCGATTTCCTCACTGCTTGGTATAGTATAGTGTTAGGTCTAAACAGCGGAGAAAAACATCGCGAGGAAACCCGCAGCTTAGTCAGCTCGACACGTATTGACAATGTCTTTCCTGTGGGCACGGCCGATGAGAGGATGGTTTGTTTATGTGCTGGGCAGTGGGCATGCCTATAATATTCGGTCTCAAACAATGTCCCAGGCGTCCAAGCGTCTCGTTAAGTGTAGGCATAGGTTGTTTCCTGATGCTGTATAAATCATCTGGTGGTTCTGAGCTTGTTGAGCTTGTTGACTGCTTCTTCTCTTCTTCTGGTCGAAGCAAAATTATAGAGATTTTGTTAATCATTCTTGTTACTCATTATTTGAGTAAGAGAGGCCCATGAATAGCCGCTTTTCCTTGTCATGTCACTAGTTCTTACGAACCGAAATTGAACTAAGAGAGGATTTTTATGTGGCTTCAAAGAGGCTTTCGTGCACTTGACTGGTTTTCGAGCTTTTAAGGTTTGAGACAACTGGCATAATGTTCATAATTTATCATTGGTGCATGCTCAGATTTGAATCCACGACGGAAGGAGGATCGGAAAGCGCACTTCCACCAGACCACCTGTACCTACTCTCCAATAAGCTACTGATAAGCCCTTACTGGGACTAAGAATCAAAATACATCCGGCAAAGCAAAAAGTTCGAATAATATTCATACTTCATTAAAAAACAAATGGCATATTTCCAGCCGCTTTCCTCACAATAACACGCATCTCACAACATCATTATTTAAATAGTCGCCATATTGTTTTTGCCGCCATCTCGCAAGATTATCATAGACAATTCTTCCGCGTCTCTGGAATTTAAATGAGGTTTTTTTAACCCGCGTATTGTCACGATATCGAATGAGTTTTTTTTTGTCGATTGATGTGATAGCTTCGATATTAATAGTGGTTATTTTAAAGTCGTGCCTTGGGCCGTATTTATAGACTTGTTTATCTCCTTTGACATTTATAGCTTAAAGTTATTTGCAGTTAAGTTACGATTTAGGTGTCCGAGCTTCGCTAGACCCACTTTGGAGATTACTTCTTGGATTTTCGCAAGTGACAACACTAAATTCGTACCTGGCAATACCCTTACCCCTCGCGTCTCACCCCCCCTCCGCCTTCCGCTCGCACGTCATGCCACTGCGCCGGGCGAATGGCTTCGCTCCTCAGTACGTCTTGGATTATCGAAGTGAACACTCGTAGTGAAACAGTACAGTGATACCTACTTCTGTTTCGTTGATATTGTACCTAAAGGTAAGTTTTATTATTGTTTTTACCCTACAGATATAAAATAACCAGGAAAGCCCTGTTATTTTTATTTTACTTTACCTGTACCGAAACTCATTTCGTACAGAAGATTTGGAACAGGCAAGCCCTGTTCGCTCGCCATTTGAGAATAAAACACTATTGTGGTAATTTATTATCGCAAATGATAATAAGGAAGGCCCTTATTTACACTTAAGCTTTATTCTCGGCAGCCGACTGTCGGCTATGCGCACAGACGACAGTGTCGGCTAACCAGAATCGTCCTGACTCAGCCGACGTCGACTGTTGGACAGACGACGTGCCTCCTGCTCAGTCGACGGGTCGTCTGGTTGGACAGACGACATGTCACCTGATGAATCCAATGTGTGATTCTTACGTACCTACGCTGCGTGCATTTCACCAGCTCAAAAACCATACATAGTATAATGCTTTCAGATGGCACGCACCACAATGGGAGCCCTCACTGAAATAAAACCCCCGGACAAGGAAGAAACCTTCTTCAAAAATGTGATTACCACACTAGACGAGGTGTACCCAAACACATGGAGGGCCTGGGTCATAAACAGTCTAACTTATGAAGACCTCTTTGGGGAAGCCCTGACATCGGACTTGGAATGCCGACTTAGGTTTGGTATTCCAACAGTCATGCTCGCTAAGGCTCACAGCTCAGAAAATACCCTCAGTGAACGTCGGTACAAGAAAATAAAGAAAATTCTCATATCGTGGCCGCTAGGCAGAGCTTTAATTTACGCCCCGCTCACAATCATGGCAAAAGTCCATCCAACACAGGCCTACAACCAGTTCACTGAAGCAATCAATATGATAAGAAGAGAACTTATTTCTCGACAAGACGCTTCAGAAATTCTTCGAAGTACGAATGACACCGAAGCAGCACCGGAGCGACGCAATTCGTCGAGCTCACAAACCTCTAAAAGAAGTCATAGCCCTGACCTAAGTTCTAGAGGTACTACAAAACAGCCAAAGATGAGTGATTTCATGGCACAACAAAATCTCATTTTATAGAAGCTTTGCGTCATAGCCGAAACTACAAATGAGAATGTACGTTTAATCCTCAATAAGGACAGCCACACTCCTTCAGTGGGTTCATCTCAAGACTGGCGGTCTATATCATCGGTGGAAAGAGAACCCTCCACATCTCACTCTCCACAAGACGCAGAGGAAGACCAATGGACTGCGCCACCTCTGGCAGCCGAGGCATCACAATGCGAAAATAGAGAGGAGTATGAGGAACCCTTGCAGGATTTCACTCCAGGGACAAAAGAATCTGACGCAAAAATCACGAAAGCCGAGGAAGCTATAGTTAAACAGGCAGTTCACTGCCAGAGATTAAATTCTGAAAACTGGCATAACATTAGATACGCAGAAGTCCAGAAATTGTTCCAAGCATACCCAGCATTCACGTCACTAAAAGTTAATAGCAATCTTGCTACAGTGACCCCACCTTGGCAGCTGGTCTCAGTATTAGAGAAAATGGATTTGTGCCTCGGGGCGATCACACATGGGTTGCTGCAACAACGACAAACCTTCCAAAATATTTATGAAGATGCACCTGCTTCAGTAAAAGCGTTTATAAGCAAAAAATTTCTAGGTCCGGAATCGGCCTTCCGGAAAACATCAGACTCTCTGCTGCAGTATACTTGCGGAAAACGAGCCGAAGTAATCCAACAGAGAAGAGGAATTTATAAACCACAAAACAGAGTTCTCAAAGATTTGCTTCATGCAATACCACCGTCAGAAACCCACCTATTTGCTGAACCTCAACTTTCTGATTTAGTAAGAGACCAAGGAGGTACTACAAAGTTCTTTCCTGGGAAATTTCGCAAATCTACCCCACATGCGGCACCCACAAATCAAGCGGTGGCATTTCGAGACAGACGAACGTTGCCTAGGTCAGAAACTAGGGAGAGGTTTCAACAAAGCAACAATAACAGAAATACAACCTCTCGTAGAAGGTTTCAAACAAAACGCGTCCCTGACAAGCGAAACAGAAATAAGAAATACTAAGTTTCGCGCAGGACAGGTTAGTAAAAACCTGAAAGTATGGGAAACACTAGGGGCACCAAAGAACATTTTATCGACATTAAAAGGGTACCGGATACCATTTGTTATCCAGCCACCGACATACAGGTTTAGCAAAAAGACCAGCAAACAATACGAAACTGAATTTTCTAAAGAAATGTCTCAGGAAATAAGAAAAATGTTGGACTCGGGCGCAGTTTAAAAAAAGTCACAACCAAACGGGCCTCCTATCCCCTTTGTTTCTTCGTAAAAAGTCTGACAGCTCGTATCGTCCTATATTTGACCTGAGAAACTTGAACCGCTTCTTACGCCCTCCAAAATTTCGTTTGCTTAATCATTATAAAATACCTCTCTGTTTAAATACATCAGATTTCATGACAAAATTAGACTTATCTCAAGCCTATTTTCATATACCTATCGCTAATGCACATCGCAGATTCTTGGCCTTTTCCTTTATGAGCAAAATTTACGAAATGACATGTTTACCGTTCGGATTAGCTACCGCCCCTTGTACCTTCGCAAATATATCTAACTGGATGGCTAATCATTTCAGGAAAGAAGGCATCCGAATCATAGTGTACCTCGACGACTTCCTAATAATGCACACAAAGAAAGACATCTTACTTCAGCAGACTCAAAGGGTATTGAATGGTCTAGTAAACCTAGGATGGTGTGTCAATGTGGAAAAATCAATTGTTACTCCAACGAAAGTCATAGAATATTTAGGGATTATTTGGAAAACAGAAAAGAACCTCAAATGCTTACCAAAGTCCAAAAGAGTAAAAATTACGATTCTACTGAAAGACACATTAAGAAGAAATTGGTGGACGTGGCAAAGAGCAAAAGTCATCTTAGGGAACATCAATTTCGCGTCATTCGTCGTCCCCCTGGGGAAGCTCCATTGCAGGTCAATCCAGATAGAAGCAAATTCGCTTCCGGAAAACGACAAAAACAAGAAATTCGGCATCCCAGAATGTGTGACAAAAGAACTACGATGGTGGCAAAGTCACATCAACCAATCATCACCAATTCACCACAGAGATGCCACGGTATTCATTACAACAGATGCATCGGACCAAGGATGGGGAGCAACAATAAACGACATGAACTTAAGCGGCTTCTGGACAGTCAAGCAACAATCGTGGCACAGCAATCGAAAAGAACTATGGACCCTGAAACGAGTTCTTCAAGAAATCGCCCACAGCTTCAGAGGACAAACACTCCTAGTTCAAACGGACAATCGATCGGTAGCAATTTATATCACCAAAGAAGGAGGGACAAAGTCCTTAAAATTACTCCAGCTGACAAAGGAAATACTCAACACTGCGTATCACAACCAAATACACCTAATTGCACGGTACCTGCCAGGGAGGTACAATTTATTGGCCGACTGCCTCTCGAGATTCCGCCAAGCACCAGAATGGACACTATCACAGCAGCTGATTCAAATAATATTCCGAAAGTGGGGGACCCCATCAATAGACCTCTTTGCGAGCTCCCACTCCGCAATATTGAGACGTTATGCAACCGAAGACGCACGGGATCAGACATGCTCATTTGTAAATGCCTTCAGCAAAACGTGGCATTACAAACTCGGCTGGCTCTTTCCTCCTCCTTCACTCATTCCACGAGTTTTACGACACCTGGAAAGGAGCACGGGCGTGTACTTATTAGTAGTCCCGAATTGGAAAAAGACGTTCTGGAAAGCCGAACTGAAACAGAGGGCGCTCAGTCCCCCTTTCACCATCCACAACCTACGTCAACACATTATAGACCTGAAGACGGGGAATCCTCCACCAGCAGTAGACAAACTATGTTTGCAGGTCTGGAAGGTTCAGGCTGGTCCCGTTTGACAAAAACTTGGAAAGAGGAACATAAAATACTCCTGCAGTCGGCTTGGCGACAAACTACCATGAAGACATACAAGAATGCCTGGGATAAATGGAAGTTTTGGTCTCGAGGAAAATGCCCAGTGGACAATCCGAGTCCGGATGACCTGTCAAAATTTATTTGCTACTTACATAATGATGCTAGACTAGCACCAAGCACGATCGCAGTACACAAGTCAGCAGTTGTCACATTTGCTAACCCTGAGAAGTCTGAAGCACTTTCCGGTCATCCTCTTGTGAAACAGTTAATGAAGGCAATATCCATTTCAAAGCCTCCATCTCGCAAGCCGTCAACGTGGGAAGTAGCTAAATTAATTGAATATCTACAACATTATAGTATCGATGTTGATAGTATATTTCAAATTTCTCGACATGTCGCAGCGATTTTATTGCTTTGCACTGGTAGAAGAATTCATGACCTGACACTACTAGACATCAGTCCCGATTCCTTCGAACAAAAGGAAGAGCATGTCATATTATGGCCTAAATTCGGGTCAAAAACTGACTCGGCAACACATCGACAAGCTGGTTGGCGCTTATCAAACAACGGCCCGGAAAAACTTAATCCTGTGCCATGGATTCTTAAGCTAGTTTCTATATCACAGAAGCGAAGGCAAGCAAAACCAAATTTAAACAATTTATTCATTACAACCAGAGGAAAAGTAAACGCGGCTTCTCGCTCTGTTATTGCAGGATGGTTAAGAACTCTCTTTCGAGAAGCCAACATTCAAGACTCCCCTGGCAGTTTCAGAGCTGCAGTCAACTCGGACATGTGGCTTAACAAAAACATTAACATAGATGAAGTACTAAAGCGAGGCAATTGGAAGTCTAAAGATACATTCCTTAAATATTACTTTAAAGAGGTACGCGCTGAAATAAAAGATGCCGGTGGGGCTAACCTCACAAATTTATTTACACCAGTGTGATTTAATTTACTTACTTAATATTTTTTCATTAGAAGACTGAAAAATAATTTTGTTACTACTTGTATAAGAAGAATTGTTATTTTGTTTTAGTTGATTAATACAGGTACTAATATACTGTAACCTTACTGAGAATACATGTTTTTTATTCTAAATAATATCAGCAAACATTCACAGCACGTCATGTAGCGCCGGCAGAAAATAAACATATCTCCAAAGTGGGTCTAGCGAAGCTCGGACACCTAAATAACACCGTTTTCCCCCCGAAGGGAAGAAAACGAATATTTAGGTTCCAGCGGAGCTAGACCCACTAAATTTTCAAACCTTGCCGGCTTGAGAACGTACTGAGGAGCGAAGCCATTCGCCCGGCGCAGTGGCATGACGTGCGAGCGGAAGGCGGAGGGGGGGTGAGACGCGAGGGGTAAGGGTATTGCCAGGTACGAATTTAGTGTTGTCACTTGCGAAAATCCAAGAAGTAATCTCCAAAGTGGGTCTAGCTCCGCTGGAACCTAAATATTCGTTTTCTTCCCTTCGGGGGGAAAACGGTGTTATTTTGCGTAAAATATTCTCTTCGTGTTACTGCTTACTGCTCAGTACCTACATAAAGACAAACGCCGTTTGCGTCGTATAAAATTTAAAGACTGAAGAACTAAAAAGATGTTTCGAAAACTTTCCAAACTCAAAAAGAGGGTCACAAAATCTTTTATTAGGTATACTTTTCTAGTTTTTTACAAAACTCAGATCTGATCTTAAAATTAAATGGAACTCCGAGGCTTAACAAAACTAAAGGCATTTTGATTCAAATGCTGTTTACATTTTTAGGTGCCTTACATCGCATAATTAAACAGTCGGGTAGGTGCTTAAAATAAACAATTAAATTAAATCGTCTACCAAAGTTGCTCAGTATCAGTTGCCAACGATCTCAAGAAGGGTCAGGTAGGTCTGCACTTGTCCCGATTGTGTTTGCGATAAAACGCTGGTTTTATTATTTCATTTATTCGGTAAGAGTTGAATATCTTCATCTTTACACTTAACGCGACCACGGGGATCTTATGATCTTAATTTTAATGATCAAACCTGTCCATACCATTAAAATTGGTACAGCAATTGACGCTACATAACGACCTTTTTAGAAAAAGGTTGGATATTAAACCCATATCAAGGTAGTTTTTATCTTTGAACTACAATCAAACAGGTATATTTTTTTTCACCGTTTTTAACTAGGTAGGTATGTTAGTATGTTGTAACGGTGATATGGAACCCTTTCTCTATTTATCCGATTCGCCCTTAACTAGGTAGTTTTTTTCAAATTCTTTATAAGAGGAATTTCGTATCATTATGAAACATACATCCACATTTAATTAGAATTTAGTATCTCAACGTTGAAATGCAATGAATCTGGTTGAAAAATGTCTTCGTTAAGAGCTGTAATGAGACATTACATTCTTGTTAGTTATGGTGTCATGTCGACTGGATGATGTCGTGTACTGATGTAATAGCCCCGCAGGGGTTCAAAGAGTTTTGTTGATACCTACTTATTAAAATTATATTGTATTGTATACCTAACGTACCTACCTATATCGCGCTATCGTTGAAATTACCAAATAAATAAATAATGCTGGACATTTTCACACAGCATCATCTAGCCCCAAACTAAGCAAAGCTTGTACTATGGGAACCAGATAACTGATACGTAAACGTAAACAGGTTCACGACTGTATCCCCAACGTGCGGTAGACGTTCTCTCAGATCTTTTTATGTTACTTATTCCAGATCCTATGAAGATGTCTAAGGGGGGTAGTCAGAGGCATGTCCAAACACATATTTGATACATGCCCACATCTTGCAGAAGTTAGTATTCCATAACTGATATACTACTTATATAATTTTTGTTTGTAAATACATACATATTATACATAGAAACACCCAGACTCGAGACAAATATCTGTATGTCATACTAGCTGTCCGCCCCGGCTTCGCACTAGTTTATTATAGGTATTTAACAAAAACTTAATAACAACATGGCGGTCCCGGAGCGGGATGTATGATCCTTTAAAGTTTAGAGGTTAATATGTAGGTAAGGTCTAAGGTAGGTAGGGGAGTATTGGGCAGTAAGGCAGGTTTGGACACCACCGGCAAATCCCCGTGTTATGCCGGCCATACACCATCATGCCAATCCACCCCCATACATGGTCAATTCTAACTGATCAAATTCCGATTTGACGATAGGCATGATGATTTATGGCCGACATGACACGGGGGTGTCCAAACCTCCCTACTGCCCAATGCTCCCCTACCTCCCATATATATTTCATTGATATATTACCACTCCCCTCTCCCATTCCATAGTTCCCAGACACTTTTTAAACTATCATGGTTTTCAACATTTTGATATTTACCATGATTTAATGTTTTTTGAGTTTCCCGATATTTCGGCGCAGTTGCATACGCCATGATCAATAGTATCTATGGTATTAATCAAGGTTAAAATCCCGTTACCTGTATTAAAAATCCCAGACATTTGTCCTACCGTACTAACTGATATTTATTCTGTGATTTTATAAACTCATGATAACTTTTGATTTCAATCATTCAAAAAGTAATCGACGGGTACTGAAACAGCCTTTACTACGAAAGAATTTATTTGGATAAGAATAAATACCAAAATAAGAATAACGTGGTCTGCTTTTGGTCGGCATTTTTATTCACTTTTTAAATTATAAAAGTTGTTATTCTGACACAACCACAATAGTTGGACATATGCTATCGCTGACTTTTTTGTAGATATTGATACGTTCTTTAATATTGTAGAACATTTTTTTGTTCTATCATCAATAGTTTTCGCAGCGCACGCGATATGAAGAATTTTATGTTCAAAATTTTTACACCTTTGGTTACATTATTGCAATTTTCATAAGGATCTCTAATTTTTTTGAAAATAATTTATAGCCTATGTTCATCAGAGATAATGTAGGATTCTAATGGTGAAAGAATTTTTGAAATCGGTCCAGTAGTTTCGGAGCCTATTCAATTCAAACAAACAAACAAATGTTTCCTCTTTATAATATTAGTGTAGACAAACATTTGTCCCGCGACGGGATCGGACCCGCAACCTTCTGCGTCGCAGGTGGACCTTCGCCCACTGTGCCACAGAGGTCGTCTTACTTCAATAAGTATTTTTATTATACCCTTACCTATCTATAAAACAAACTGACAAATTAATTTAAATAAATTGTATTTTTTTGGCGTTAGGTGATAATATTATAATTTATGTCTTAATTTGACTTACCATAATGATATCAAATCGGTATGTGACCTCAAACGCTACTTGGTAGTGTATTAACTAAACTAAACAACCTTGTACAACTACTGATATGAGCGTGTAAGCTTATTGAAATTTTAATAACTTAATTTATCTACTTATTAAATTAAACATGAAATAAATGTGGCCAATGGTATTATAATACGAGTTTTATTTTACTAATAAACATGGTATAAAGTTATTCCTGTGTGTAAACTGTCAAAATGTATGGATATTTTTAGTTTATTCCGTGGAATAACTTTATACCACGTTTATTAGTAAGGCCCTAAAAATATAAACAAAGCACATAACCTTTGTTGGTGAAAAATTACATTTTGAAAGTGGACAACAGTGTCGTAAAACGATGTCCCCACACCGATTCAAAAACAAAAGATTTCAGAAAATGGCGTGGGCGTTATTGTCCACCTTTGAGGCTGTTTTATCGTTCCTATTTCGGACACAATGATTTATATATAGATTTCTCTTGAAAGGCTAGAGAGAATCATGATTACCCAATGAGATTCTTTCAAAATTATTGTGACCAATCCGACTTCATTATTTTTAACTGGCCATTAAGAAAAGAAAACAAATGGATTTAAAATCGAATTTGTAATTTGAACACCGAAGCCTTACCGAAGCCACACAAGTTCACACAGTGCACTGTTTTCTTGCACGCATCAAAAACTAGGAGTTGAATAATCGACCTAAGTGCTGCGGATTAAGGTTTGTTTCGAAATGATCGTAAATTATGGAAGGTGCTAAAGAGCCAAGTACCTCACACGTGCAGTGAATGTAAAATACTCAGCCACGGAATATGCCAATAGTCGGTATGGATTTTCGATATTTTATTGCATATTTTTATGCATCTACGCAACGTTGCATGTGGGAAAGTATGTACTTAATATTATATATATTATATACATAACTGATTTTAAAAAACAGACAGTATTATTGGAACGAAGTTCTTTTTCGGACGGTATCGAAGAAAAAAAAGTCTTAGGCTGGATAAAAAATTGTTCCATTTTACCGTCACGACACATGTATATGTCAAATCGGCACAGTGCGAAATGCGCAGCCGCGAAACAGTCCATAGATGAGAAGTAGAAGATAGAAGTAGAAGATGAGAGTACAGAAGAGCGTTTCTAGGATACCTAATTGTCAATTAATTTATTATACCTATTCCCATTATAGAAAAGTTCTCTTTACCAACCGAGTGTTCCACGACACTCACGTACTTTGTATACTTAATGAAAGCTCAACAAATGATTTCTTACAATGATGAATAACATGAAAAGGGAATGTAGTCTACAAAACGAGAAATTCAAAACAAATTAAAATCGGAGCTACGGAACCAAAATGACATGACAGGCATGAAATCCGACATAATAAAACTCCTTGGTTGAATTCACGGCTATTCGATTAAATTTGCTTTGTGAACTGATTTGTTTGTGAATGTTATGATTGTACAATGAAATCAGTAGTTTATTTTGGCTTGTGGTTAATTTGATTGGTCATAAGATGTTTCTTAGTGTAGTTTATTTTTTTTACACACAGATTATTTACGACCTCTGTGGCGCAGTGGGCGAAGGTCCGCCTGCGACGCAGAAGGTTGCGGGTTCGATCCCCGCCGCGTGACAAATGTTTGTATGACCTACAGATATTTGTCTCGGGTCTGGGTGTTTCTATGTATAATATGTATGTATTTACAAACAAAAAGTATATAAGTATTCTATCAGTTATCTGGTTCCCATAGTACAAGTTTTGCTTAGTTTGGGGCTAGATGATGCTGTGTGAAAATGTCCAGCATTATTTATAACGAATCACAGCTAGTTATGGGAAAATGGAATGCTAATTTCAGCAAAATGTGAGCATTTGCAAGTTTATTATAATGAGAACAGTGTATAATAAGAAGAGTGGTTTGCAGTGGGAAGTCGCTCCGAGGGCAACATGCGTCATGTGACATGCAAAACTCAGCTGTTCCGTAAGAGTGTTTTTTGCATGGCACCAACCATAAACAATAAAATACCAAAATCTGTTAATACCCTACCCTACCTGTGTAGAGTAGGTACTCATAGTAGATTTAATTTTAATACTAATGATGCTAATACTAATTTATATTACATTTTATGCTAATTTAATTTAATTATTTTTTCTTTTGACATCTCTTTTTTTTTAATCTGATATTTATTTCTTTATCTAATATTGACTTTGTAAAATTATGTTTGTATGCTAATCAGCAGGATCTAGAGATTCTTAGTTTTAACAATACCATCTACTCTGTAACCTAGGTGCACAGCACAAGCAATAAATGAATTATTAATTATGAACATTATGGAACTTTATCCAGCCATCAGGCGGTAAACCAGAGTTCGCCTCTTAGAAACTTATTTTGACAGCAGCAACTGGAGTAACCTCGTAGAGTAAGCTTGTATGAACCCTTCCTACTTCCTGTGAAGTGTGCAAACACCTTGTTTAGTTCCTGGTTGTCGGAACATGCCTGGGGTGAGCATTCAATTTATCCCACAGTATAAGATAAGGTCACAGGTTAATTGCCTGGAGCCGCGACGTCGTGACCGATCCCAACTCGCGCTCTTGTCTATGGTAAAGGCATACGGGACACTCGGTAAAACCATGCTGTAAAACTAAGGTCTTTAGTATAAGATCATTTACCCGCGGTGTTACCCGTTTCACTTTACTTATCCAGGATAAAAGTATCCCATGCATGGATCAGCGAAGATCGTGATAAAAAGATGATAGCATGTGTGCTATTCTTGGAATGCATTTTAAAATCTTAAGTTAAGTGGGGTATTTATGAGTATGTAGGTACTTACCTACTGGTGTAAACGAGATAATACTATCACCGCGCGTGCGTGCCGTGACGTAAAAAACGACAGGAAGTGACACAATCGCTCATTGATAGTGAAAGTGCGTTGACTTCCGGCGAACACCTGAGGGTAGTCTGTCACGGCTTTGTTATAATCATAATAATTAGGGAATTACATGTAAATTGGATGTAAAAATCGTGGGATAATGTTTTGTTAGTGGATTTTACTATCTTTGTTTATATAAATAGTCTACATGTTTTTATATTTGGATGTGTTTGAACGTTCTAACCTAAAAGTTATTTCATTGGTTATATATAACAAATTATTTTTTCTCTTTTGAGGTACGGAACCCTAAAATATGACATAGGTGAACAAATACCAAAAACTACAAAAGTTTAAACAATGGTTCTTCAATTCAAAATACAACAATAAGCTGTGTGTTCGTTCCCAATTAGGACATTTATCTACATTTAGATACCAGTGCTAAACGCCAAACAAACAGACACGACGCATTTAACATAGATACATAGTTTTTTTTTTTAAATACCTAAGAAAGTGTATCATCTCCAGACTAAGTCGTCGTAACAGAAACATGGTCGATACGCTTGGAACCATAATCTACAAAAAAAATTAGGTAAATACCTATGTTTGGTTCCATATTTTCACGATGTTTTCCTTCATTGTCTTAATAATGGGTCTTCATCATCCTTCCTACCTAAGAAATACCTAATGGGTACTAAAATCATCAGGTTCACTGTGTCGATGTCGTGGTTATAAGAAAATTCGAGATATAATGGTTCCACATTATACCCAGACACTTAATTAAAATCAAGTTAAGTTTCGCCGCGAGAACTGAACTCTCATATCTTGAGACAAAGCCGACTTCTTGCTTGCTGAGCCATCGAGGTCAAGCCTATAGTTTCATTAAAAATTATCTTTTAGGTACCTACTAATGCTACATACTGTACAGAATTCTATGATCTACGTCACAAGGTTGAAAATCACACGTCATCTAGTAAAAGTAGGAAAGCAATTATTGGTTTAGGAGAGAGCATTGAGTAGCCATTGCTTACATGTTAAATCTACAATAATCTACATATAACACAAACAGATCTTACTAAATGAATTTCACTTTGAGAAGTAGGGTACTTTAATTGCAATTCATTCTAAAGAAACTAATGCGGTGATGGGCTTGCCACCTGTCGTATGAAAAATGAGGGCTCATACCAATTGCGACGTGCCTCTTACTACGACCTTAGACATCTTAATAGCATCCTAGGTCACTTCTGAGAGAATTCTACTCTGAGAGTCTTTCCCTAGACACTACCGTGCAGTTTTTGTAATTTATTTGTCAATTACCTTTATCACCCGTAAATACATAATTTTTCTATGCAAAAGTAATAATTGACAATAGTGTTGTGTGTGTAATTTAAAGTTTATGACAGAAAACATTGCCTAAAAACCCTGGGAAAAAGGAAAAGTTATGGTTTCGGTAACAGTGATTGTAAACACACGTATCATTTGTAAACCTATTCGGTCCCGACTCGCATTGCATTGACTAGTCGTGCTAACGCGATTGTATATTGAGCTAGGATAAAATGCTATGTCTCGAAATATTATTTAGTTTATCTATTTTACTTCTGAATGGTGAGTGCTGTTTGTATTTTTTTCTTTGTACATGATAAATTTTGCTGGAATAGTCTTGCAAAGATGTTTGCTGGTGTGGACGTGTGGTACCTAAAGTGTGTGTGTAGTCAAAGCCTTCCCAAGATCTTCCAAGTTTTCTTTTCCGTCGGTGGGATAGGCTTGACGACCCTGGTTTCTTTTCCTCAGTAAATATCAGCAACAGTATCCAATGGGAGAGGATCCGCTGTTCCACGGACCCTGACCAGACCAGCTCGGACGGCTCCGTGGCCAATATCGGACGGTTCCCGTGGCTCGGGGTCATCCAGCACAGTTTTCGTGAGTACACTCTATATTTTGCCTATCGACGCTGTGTATATCATCTTTTGGTACTTAAACCATGTAAGATTTGTTAAGTGGATCCCAAACTTTACAATGACCTGGTCGATCCGCACCATGCTCTCCTACTGAGCTAATGGGCAATCGACGCATTGGTTGACATTCTGTAGGTATCTCATTGCGCGATTTACATTTTGCGATGGGCCAATGACTAAAATTCCACAGTTTTTGGAGGCACAGAACCGGAATGCATGGATATTAACACGTATATGGAGGCCTTTAACCAGCAGTGGGATATATGGCTGTGAATAATGATGGCAAACTTTACAGCTATTCGCCGTGTACGTATAAATAGCGACGTTCTATACATTTTATTTATTTTTATTTTTTATTTATTGATTTATAACAATTACATTGTCTTAATAGTAGGGACACCAAAGCGACAATGGAATTACAAACAACATAAATTACAAACAACACAAATACTTAGTAGCAGCGACTGTGAATTTCGCCAATGTAGTGTTAAAAACATCTATATCCTCTGAAGTGCATAAGCTATTGATAGCACTTAGGGCTCGCGTGAATGGTGCTTTACTGAGGAGGTTAGTCCTTGCGTTCGGGATCATCAGCAGCCGAGGCCGCCGCCGCGCGCCCACATGCTTGTCCGGCACGTACAGACCGACACACATCAACACCCGCGGATTGTGCACCATACCTCTGAGCAAACGCACAATATACATTATTAAAAACTAGCTGAGCTCCCGCGGTGTGACCCGCGGTCCCTCGGGATTATTTTCTTTTTTTCGGGATAAAAGGTAGCCTATGTCCTTCCCTGGTATACAACCTTTAACTATGCCAAATTTCAGCTAAATCTGTTCAGCGGTTTGGGCGTGAAAGCGTAACAAACAGACAGACAGACAGACAGAAAGACAGACAGACAGAGTTACTTTCAGATTTATAATATTAGTATGGATAACTCCCGCCTCACTTCCAATTTATTGTAACCTACCATGCCTAGAACAAATAGCGTAGGGTACATTAATGGATAAAAAGGATACACTCCGTATAATATTAAATATAAAAACCTAGTAAATTTATTTTGCATTTTTTCTAACATACTTATGTACTTTTCCTGCCTGCTTCTCACAAGAGCATTATAGAGCACCTTGATGGTGTGGATATTACTAAATTCCTTGCTCTGGCGTAATATAAAGCCCAAATTTCGGAACGCTTTCTTGCAGATATCCACCACATGATTTCGGAAGTTTAATTCCGAGTCCATGCGGATCCCTAGATCTCGAACCGATTGCACAAGATCAATATTGGTTGCTTCAAGGGAGTAATTAAAAGTGTGAGGTTTCCGTGCACGACCGTATGTGATAACACAAAACTTTGAGTTATTAAAATATAGTTTGTTATCACGACTCCATTGAGCAACCCGGTCTATATCTTCCTGCAATCGGACACAGTCTGAGCTATCGTTCACCTGCAAAAGTAGCTTTAGGTCATCCGCAAAAAGTAGACAGACGGAATGTTTAATGACATTAGGAAGGTCATTGATCATTATTAAAAACTCAAGGGGTCCCAAATTACTTCCTTGACTAGCCCCCGAGTTCGTGTAAAAAGGCTCAGACAGATATCCACCATAGTCCACGTACTGCATCCGACCCCCCAGATAGCTGGCAAAAAATTCTAACAGAACCACTGAGAACCCAATTGCCGCCATCTTTCCTAAAAGAATATCATTGTCTACCGTATCGAATGCCTTGCGAAAGTCAAAGTAGGCCGTGTCTACCTGCATCCCTGAATCAAGAGCTGGGACAGCATATGTCATAAAGCAAAGCATGTTGCTGTCCGTACTCCGACCAGGCCTGAAATCATGTTGGGCGTCCGACAGTTGGCTACTCACTTGCCTGTAGATGTATCGGTGCAAGATTGACTTTAATACTTTTGCGCATGATGATAATACGGCTATAGGTTGATAACCCTCCACGTCAGAACTCACTCCTCCTTTCGGTACTGGGATCACTCGGGTCAGTTTCCACTCTTCTGGGTAAGTGCGAGTTCGCAAGGATAAATTAAATAAATGGGAGAGCGGTCTAGCTAATAGTTTTCCACAATCTCTTAGTAGGAAAGGGGGAATCCCGTCCGGGGCGTACGAGTACTTAGGTTTGAGATGCTTAAGGGCTAGCATAACATCAGACAAAGTAAACTTATCTATAAGAACTTGCGGAGTGCCACACTCCGATTGGTACTATTGGGCTCGCACACAGTTTAATATTTAATTCATATTCACTTAAATTAGATAAAACCAAATCCAGAATTCGATCGTTACTGTTCTGTATATTATTTGTTTGGCGAAATCCACAGAACGCGATAAAATATTCAAAATAATTATTAACATTAATAGAAGCTGAGTATAAATTAAAATCACCTAGAACTAAAATCTTTTTGTGATGAGTACACAGTTTTTCTATTTCATGAAACATTACCATATACTCCTGGTCGGAACTACCAGGAGGTATATGCAAAACACAACATAAAAACAGATTTCTACCTTTATCAATCAGCGATGCACAAACAAGTTCGAACGCACTCTTGTTTACGTCAATAGACAATGAAACTCGCTTCAGTTCAAAACGAGATGGCGACGCTGATAGTAGAGCACCTCCCTGCTTCCTTCCATCAGTACGGTCACATCGATGGATTTTGTAGTCTTTAGGTACAACCTCACCGTCGTGGAACGAATCATTTAAACCCGTCTCAGTGATCGCATAGAGATCTTCCGGTGACGACAGCAGCCCCAAGATGAATTGATCCAATTTTGTTCTCAAACCTCTCACGTTTTGATAGTAGATCGAAAGAGGACGACGTCTAACATGAGTGGGTTTATTGTGCTTCAGCGGTTGCGTAATTTTGCTTGGTTTTCCGAAACCACAGCCATTCACCAAACTCGGCGTTCACCGGCCATACACTGCCAGTAGATATCAGCTCCACGCACTCGTTACCACATGTTATACATTTTTTACGGTTATATATTTTTGCAGCTATCGGAGACAAGACTCGGTTTGCCATCACCACAGGAGTGCTGATCCATCCTGCATACGCCATCTCACCCGCGGAAGACATCGCCAAGATCCTGCGCAATCAGCTCAAGTATCTACCGTCATATTACTTAATCTACTCTTTCCTACTGAGCAATAAGGTTCTCCGATTTTTACGCTTATTTGTGTTGTAATAATATTTTTTTTGTTTGAAAGGGTATACTCTCAAATTGGTCCCATATAAATTTTATTCCTGAGGGATTTATAGTTTTCCCGTAAAACTAAAACAATCACTGAACTTTAAGAAAATTGTGGACCGATTTCCAAAATTTTTTTTTGTTAGAAAGAGGTATACTCTCAAGGTGGCGCCATATATTTTTTTTTCCTTAGATATTGACAGTTTTCCCGTAACATTCAAAAAACCTCATTCTCACTACACAACACACCCTGACTCACAATCTGAGTCAAAGATTAAATAGTTTGAAAGGGTATTACACCCGAGGTAGTCCAAAATATTTTCTTTTCCTTATGGATTGATAGTTTTCCCCCTTGCTGAACTCCGGTGTGTCCTTTAGTAGGTCTGCCCATGACTTCTCTTATCCTTTCCTACTTAAGCTACGATAAGCAAAGTCTTAATGTACTCGTAGCTTACTATATTATTTACACATACACTTTTATTTACACAGTATTTATTTACTTACACTAAAAAGTAAAAAACAAACATTTTTGAAAAAAAAAATTTAACCGACTTCACAGAACACAAACAGAAGAACCTTCTACACACTAAAAAGAGAAAAATAAGAATATAATTTGAAGTCGGTGCCAAGTGAATACGATTAGGTACCTATAAAAAAAAAAAAATCGAGCGATAGCGTACCAGGATACAATTTTGCACCCAAGTTATTTTGAATTTCTTAGATGTAAATGAATAGTTGGCACCGACTTCAAATTATATTCTTATTTTTCTCTTTTTAGTGTGTAGAAGGTTCTTCTGTTTGTGTTCAGTGAAGTCGGTTCAATATTTTTTTCAAAAATTTTTTGTTTGTTATAAAAGTTTCTAAAATTTTCCTGAGCCTACCAAGAAAACGAATAATAAGTACAGTTCAGTTCAGGTTCAGCTTATTTTATGGTAACAAAATCAGGTTACATGTCAGTTTTAAAAGTAAAATCATAGATAAAAAATTAGTAAGTAGGTAGATACTTAGCGCAGTAACTATCTCTATAATAATAAATGATAGTACAATAAAATAACATAAGTAATAGTGTCTCCTCTAAGAAAGTCGTCACCCCTATAGTGGGATTTCTCAATTAGCCAATTTTTAATTTAAATTTAAAGGATTGCGTTGACGGAGCATTTGTGATAGTCTCAGGAAGGCGGTTATATACCACCGGCCCCATTACATGCACCAGCTTCGACGCTTATTACCAACTTCGAAGTAGGCTACTTATGTATATATATCTATCGTAATATTTATCGTATTATTATTGTTACCAGAAACAACACAAAGTTCATAATGTGGCACAGCCAAACGCTGAAGTACGCGCTTGACGTTCGCGACTACCTGCTACACCCCGAGTACACGGAGGGACGCACGCTCGCCACCATCGCGTTGATGGAGCTCATCACCTTCGGGGAGACGGGCGTCGGAGACAACCCTAGTATGTGATAAAAACAAAGGGTGTACTTAACTTATGTTCGCTTTAGGCTGAAGTACACCTTATAAACGATATACGACTTGGTAAAGTACACTCTCGACTTGCTTAAGTACGCGACTATATGCTACACCTCAAGTACACCGAGCGACGCATACTCGCGCGCGACTATCGCACTGATTGAGCTCATCACCTTCGGGGAGACTGTTTTGGTAAACTATGCTCTCAACTTGCTAAAGTACGCGGCTGACGTACGCGACTTCATAACACTGAGTACGCGGAGGGACGCAGTCTCGCCACCTCACCTCAAATTCTGTCTGTATTCTGTGGTCGTACAGAAGTACGCCCTTAGAAGTATGACATAAAGTAAAGTACGCTCTTGACTTACTAAAGTGGTACTTGGGACGCAGAAGGTTACGGGTTCGATCCCCGCTGCGGGATAAATGTTTGTATGATCTGCAAATATTTATCTCGGGTCTGGGTGTTTCTATGTATAATTATGTATGTATGTATATTTACAAACAAAAAGTATATAAGTATTATATCAGTTATCTGGTTACCATAGTACAAGTTTTGCTTAGTTTGGGGCTGTGTGAAATGTTCAGCATTATTTATTTATTTTAAGTACGCGTAAAGTTGAAGTGTGAATCGCCATGGGCAAGTCGGATGATAACAGGTGATAACGGCAATCAACTGTAGCTTAAGTCAGGCTTTTATTGGTTTCAGACCCCGTGCTACCGGTCTGCATGCCTCTGAAGACAGCGGGCTCCTTCACAGATATTTACGCGGCTAAAATGACAGATGGTACTCGTTATTAATATCTGTCCATATTCAAAGTTAAAATATAAGTCATTTAATTCGTTAGGACCATCATTTTTCCCAACATTTTTTATTTAATTGTTTATGGTAATGTGTTCCGTTTTTACAGAACACAAAGAATTGCAGAAAGAGTTTTTCAAGATGAGCTTCGTCGACACTAAGGACTGTGAAGAGTTTTACTTCACCGCTAAGGTTAGTACGCTAAGGACCCTGGCCCCTTCTTGGAGACTACTCGACTCAGGTTCAAATTTTCAAGTAGTAAGGAAAACACTGCGACGAAACCGGTTAGTATTCTAATAGGCGGTAGGCTGGTCACATGTCACGTGTTGAATGATTTCTGCAAAATATGGTCTTGCCCCAATGTCTTCAAAAGTTCAAGTGACTACAAAACGTCTATCATGTCTGTTTCTGCTTTCTGTGAGATAGAGACGAAGTAACGTTATTCAGTTTTACCTCAAGTTGGTGACTGTAATATTGAGATATGTGTACCTATACTATACTCTTCCCAATGTATAATTATCCTCTAACTAAAGTATCCCGTTATTTGTGTTAAAACTCCTCTCAAATTATTTACGTAGGTATGTTTTTAAGCGTATTCCAACACTGCACACAGTGACAGCGGGTACATTGTGTGTCCGATGCGCAGGCGCACGCGGAAGACGGTAACAGTAGGTACCCGCATGGAGCCTCGGTCCATTCTGTGGCCGTCACTGACCACAAACGAGCTTCGCTGCTGTCGGCTAGGGCTGACTACGTCACTAAACAAATTAATGGATACCTATGTAAATTCAGATAAAACTAGGTACCAACATAAAATATATCAGCTACAAAGTAAAAACCCATAAGGCACGGTAGACACTCTTATGTAAATTCGCTAAAGATCTATTGAAAGAGTCTAATCGGGGTAATCAGAGGCACGTCCTAATCCAATCATTTTCAGCACATGGCCACATTTTGTAAAAGTTAGCATTGAACGGCCAAATGTGTATTTCATGTCAGTTGGCGAAGAGCTGTACACACCATACCATGCTTCTAGCAAATAAACGATTTCATTTCATTTCATTTCAAAGTGCCTCTGACCTTTACCCATTAGATATAATTTCTTCTATTGTTTCTTCCTGAATATTTTCAAAATCATTTTACTTCCCTTCTTCTTGTAAACAAGTAAGCTATTTGGCATCTAAATGTGAAAACTATTTGTTTTCCCAAGAAATAAAAATAAATAAATAAATATCTTCAAAGGCGCTTGAATATTAAAAAGAACTAAGAATACTTATCTACCATGACCTTAGCGAGCATTAAAGTCGTGATAATGCTTTTTAAATTTTTGGTTTCTCAGCTACCAAGATACGCCTAGAAATTGCCAATTATGCGTCAAGTGGCATCCCTAAGTTTTGTACCTTACTGCATCTTACTTTTACGAGTTTACAATTCACTCGGCAAGAAGTTTGAAAGATAGTGGAACCTAATGCGCAAAAAGTATGGTGGTTCTTCGCGTGGTAAACGATAGAGGTACTCTTCCTTTTTACTCGTAGCTGTGAGGTGTAAGTAATAAAAGGGTGTAAAACGGCTCTTTTTGACCTAAATCTAAAGTGTTCTCCTAGTTATTGTTTGATCTAACTAAACAGTAAATATGATTGGAGATTAAAATCTATAAACTCATTATCGTGATTTTACGTCAAATCTCATCATCGCTTGTAATTTTCTAGCTTGTCCCAATTGGTGGTCTGATGACCCATCCGCGCCGATCGCGCCGAAATGTCTATCCAATAGGGGAAATGCTGAAACGTCAGAAGCTAGCCGCATTTTCTGACGTCATCAGTATTTTTTCTATAGAAAAATGTCTGCGGACATATCAACAACGACATAGGCTATCAGCTTTAAACATAGCATCAGGATCACGACTGTATCCTCGAGGCGCGGTAGACATTCTCTGTTAGAAGTTAAGGTGTTAGAATATAAACAATAAAACCTTTAAATTTGTAATCACCAGCTAACGTATAAGAAGATGGCACCATCGTTGCCGACCTGCGCGGTGGTGGAGCGTCACATGGCACCTTGCGTCTGGGACGGCGGCGTGGCGCTCATCACCAGGCAGTCCTGGGGCTACTGGGCGATGGTGAGGATACAATCTATCTCTACAGAGGTTGCATCCAGAGTGATCTAGTTCAGAAACGTCATAACGAAGGTGATAGACTAACCTCACACTCACTATTCAGTTGGTAGTTAAGCTTTGCCTTCGTTAGTAATTTGTGCATTGCACCTGGATAAAACAAATGTAAATGTTGAATATTCGGGCTTTTCCTACTGCGAACAACAATACATATACAATTCAATTGCTAAATAGACTTTCGCATTTAAGTACAATATTCGTATAGGATTGATCCTATCTCAGTTCTGTGTCTCTACACAGATAGGAGTTAGATACCAGGCGATAGTGTAACAAGCAGGCTGTTTACCAGCTCCTACATTTCAGCTGGGCTTCAGCGTGCGAGGGCCCGGCTGCGGAGTGCCCACGCGCTTCCTCAACATGTACGACTACATGCCTTGGATCGACGACATGATCTCCCCGCATTCGGAGGACCAGGACTTCAACATGAACCGCATCGCAGTGCGGCAACTGTCTCCTATCAAAATCATCCTTTATGAAGGTATGAGTGATGGTCTAGAGAGCGGCCCCGCCTTCCGAGTCTAAGGTCGTGCATGTTTATCATATTAAACATGTAAGTATGATAATAAAGGTAAATGATTATTATATTCGTCGGTCTACCTACAGCATCCCAGAAGATGCCAGCAGGAATCGGGCAGTGCGAGAAACACAACCGCGGCAACATCCTATACAAGGACTCTATGGAGATCGGCACGTCCAAGAACATGGGCCAGGGGTTCTTCTTCGTAAGTATCCATGACCATCATATCTTGGTAGAATACAGTAAAATGACAGAGTTTAGGTAACATTATCTTTTATACAACCACGATAAAACTCAATAGGCATTGTCTAAACTCAACTTTTTGCTCGTGTATCGTATCGTATCTGCAAATACCCCATGTTTCCCCAATTTTTTTGGATAAGTATTTCTCTTTCGACCGGAAGTCCTAGAAACATGAAACTTGGATCTTTTTTATGATGTATCACAGAAAGGAATTTTAGAACTTCTTCTAAGGGGTGAAAGTGGAAAAGGGTTGATACCACGTGAGCGAACCGCGTTAGCGGGACACCCACGTGTCCCGCTAATTATACGTATACATTGAAACACACACGGCCCCGATCCAAATATTCGCAGATTATTTTGTAACACGACGGGAATCAAACCCGCAACCATCTGTAGATAGACTTTCAACAGAATAAAATAAAAACTTTTGCGATGCAGGTAGCTGTTAGCCAAATAGCTTCCTTCTCCTGCGCCATGGTGAACATGGAGCAGGTGTTCGCCAAGTCCAACACGGCGATCTGGATCGAACACTACTGCCACAAAGAGATCCAGGGGGTCGCGTACGGTCATACGCAGAAGCACCGGGACTACACCTCGTGAGGCCATTTTTTCATGATCAGAAAAAATATCCACCATTAAATCTTTTGATAGAAGATTTATACAGGGTGTAACAAGACGTCTACCGAAGCCGAAAGGGGTAGGTACAGCATCCCAAGACACAACCAAATCCAAAAGGATTTTCCTTAAAAATCATTATATCCGGAGAAAACAGCGTTTGAAGATTACTGTTTGCGTATGTACTGGGCGCGTTTTTTTACGTAGATTGCTGGATTTTGAGTTTAAATTGTTTATTTCTTTTAAAAATGAAATAATTAGGTAGGTATGGTCTTATTATGTTATACTAGTAGTCAATAACTGAAAATAACATAAAATGTCAAACATTTTTTTATGCATAATTTTTTCGCTAAATGAGTTTAGAATCATGGTCTGATTGCAACCCCTCAGATTTCGGTAGTTGTCTTTTTACACCCTGTATAGCGCCTGGAGAAATATATGCCTACACTCAAGGGGACTGCTGAGTCTGTGAGTGCGATTGGGATCCTTTTTTGATTAAATGTAGAAAATGAATGGTGATATATCCGAACATAATTAGTTAGCAACGGTTAGAATAAGTAAGTATCCGAACGGCAAGGAATAGAAGACTGAGTGAGTGAACAAGATGAAAGAATGAGTTGAACGATGAGAAAATGGAGACACTTCCTACTTCCTCCTAACTACAATGTGATGTACGACGCTCTTGTTAAAATTTTAAAAAGTTTATACAGTGTTAATATTGCTCCCGCATGCTACATGAATGCCTTTTTCTTAATTACCTACTTAACTGTATTGATCATCAATTGGAGCACGGGGACCTATAAGAACTCAATTATTTGCTACACCGCATGCTAATAAATAATTTGTTCGTGTATGAGTCAGTGGCCAACTCTGGTGACGGAGTTTTTAGGCCACCTTAAGACTCTCACCTCAGTCATGGCTTAATTACTTAATAGACGGCACCGACAATTTAACGTGCCCTCCGAAGCACTAGCGGTCACCACTTACTGACCGTTCAGAATAATGCTTAGCTTCAACCATCCATAAAGAACGTCTAAGCTAGCTACACCACGAGCGCAGCACTGCATGCTGTGTTGCACAATCAGTTGGATTCCATTTATCATTAAATATTTTTATGTTGAACTGATGACGATGACGACCTCTGTGGCGCAGTGGGTGAAAGCCCGCTTGGGACGCAGAAGGTTGCGAGTTCGCTCCCCGCCGCGGGATAAATGTTTGTATGATCTGCAAATATTTATCTCGGGTCTGGGTGTTTCTATGTATAATAAGTAAGTATGTATTTACAAACAAAAAAGTATATAAGTAGTACCTATATCAGTTATCTGGTCCCCATATGTACAGCATCAAAAGTTGATTAACATTTGAATTGTCCCAAATAGGAATTTTTCCGAAATCCGCAACAACATGACCAAAACTTTTACAAATAGTTAATGATTAACTCTCAGTCCATAACTATTTCCCAAGCAAAGTTTATTTTTTTCTTAGCAATCGTAAAGAAATGGAGGTTTGAAAAAACAAACAACAGTTAATCAACCTTTGATGCTGACTGTACAAGCTTTACTTAGTTTGGGGCTAGTTAATGCTGTGTGAAATGTCCAGCATTATGTATTATGTAACTAATTATTTGCCCACAGACAATTGTGCTTCGTGTACTTCAAGTCCGCAGCGTTTGTGGAGTTCCGCTTCAAGTTCTCCTTCAAGGCTGTGGTGCACCTGTCTTTGTTCGGAGTGGCGGAGAATGAGCGCCGCATCCCGAGCCCCTACTTAAAAACGGAGACCACGGAGCCCTGGTGGCCCACGGATGAGAGGATCAGGTGGTCGCACTTCGGACCCTATTACTTGTGGTGGTGGGATCTATAGGACGACCGAGTCATCAATAGCTCATCGGATACAAGAACAAGAGATTTATGCAGCGTTCGTTTGGTCGGTCCGTCAAGAATTCTGATTTTAAAAATAATCATCATTAGTCATTTCTTTGCTTCTGCCATTCGTTTCTAAGGACGATCTAACCAACTGAGATAATAGACGGTTGCAATTTCACTGATCTGACTGAATCTGGTCAACTGATTCAGGTCACAGTCCGTCAGAAGCGTGCCCAAAATATTGATATCATCACGCTGGATAGCAATGTTGATCCCCTGAGCTAATTACGCACCAGCTTTAAGGTCAAAGATAAGAATTAATTAATTGAATGATTATTTTTTTTTTAATTTCTTTTTCTCTAAACAACTCAACACAAATCAAGTCATTATTAAAATACATTGACAATGATAATTTATTACATATGGCAGATCAAATGAAATTCAAACTGTCTATAGAAGATAATAGAAATCTACCAGAACAACAAAACTATCTAACGCCAAGTATTATTATATCCAAACACGGTAAAAGGTGACTAAACTAATAACGTATATGTAAAATATCAATCAATATGAATTACGGTTTCTAATTCATATCGGCCTGCCGTAAAGTTACATCATAATATTCGCTTAATAATTATGTTCATCGTAAAATATGGAGACGTTTACGACGCCGACGGGTCGTATAACTTAAATCTGATTTAAAATTGTGAATCTCAGTTGGACTTGCAGCGTGGGACCTGGCTATTTATGAGTGTACGTAATAGTTAGTAGCAAGCAGGTTTAAATATTACTTAAAAAGGATCCCCTAACCTATGGGTTGTAGTAGCTCCGGGGCTACGTCGTGGGTTTGATTCCCAGGACCCATAATTGTGTGATGAATGTATGGATGTTTTTCGACGTTTTCGACGACCTCTGTGGCGCAGTGGGCGAAGGTCCGCCTGCGACGCAGAAGGTTGCGGGTTCGATCCCCGCCGCGGGACAAATGTTTGTATGACCTACAGATATTTGTCTCGGGTCTGGGTGTTTCTATGTATAATATGTATGTATTTACAAACAAAAAGTATATAAGTATTCTATCAGTTATCTGGTTCCCATAGTACAAGCTTTGCTTAGTTTGGGGCTAGATGATGCTGTGTGAAAAATGTCCAGCATTATTTTTTTTTTTTGTGTGAGTATACATAAGTCTTCTTAAAGTAAAAATAAATAAATAAATAAATAATTGCTTGACTTTTCACACAGCATCATCTAGCCCCAAAGTAAGCAGAGCTTGTGTTATTGGTACTAGATGACTGATAAACTACTTATATACTTTTTGTTTGTAAATACATACATATTATACATAGAAACACCCAGACCCGAGACAAATATCTGTAGGTAATACAAACAGTTGTCCCGCGGTGGGGATCGAACCCGCAACCTTCTGCGTCGCAGGCGGACCTTTGCCCACTGCGCTAAGTATTTTAGCTTTTATCTCAAATCAAAATACTAAAATTTATCAATTGCAAACACAGTTTTTAATTGAGTTTTATAAAGTCATTGATTTCGGAATTAGAGAATGTTTTCGTGTTTGTTTTAAGCATAAAATATCTTATTTTAAGATTGTTTTTATCAAAATGTGGTTTAACATAATAAAACGCGTTTTTGAATGCCATAAAAGATATAAAACGCCGAAGGAGGTTTCGCGAGACTTAAAACTCTCTATATTCCTCACGCGATAATAGATCTACTGTACCGCAAGCTAAGGTTGAAAATGTTGGCGGATTCAATTGTATTTTATGCGTGCTATCGATATAGAATGACATTTTCATGGCTTCATTGGAAAGAGGCTTCAAATGTCAAGCTTAATTTTATTTTATTTTCTTACAATTTTGTTATTTTTACTTCGATAAAAACTAACTAGTGGTATTTTGTCTCATCGAATGCGAAACGAAACATGAGCGCCACACCATTAGCAAGGCTAAGTTACTAGCTTCATCTATTACTATTACCTAATCAAGACGCTTTGAATATGTATAAGGGGGTAATCAGGGGTATGGAATGGTACCAAACCTTGGGAAATGTGGGCATAATCCTGTATTTAGGCGTGGCTCTGACTACCCCAGAAAACTTAAAAGGAAATGGTAGGACAGACATACGATTGACAGAATGCCCACTGTGTCTTAGGAGTCGTGACGTGATCATGTGTTTTAAGACTAGGCACTTTATTAGATGATTTATACATTGTCAGGCCTATTTTTTTTATATGCATATCAGATGCAGAATATTAGCAATTAGTACCTTCGTTTACCAACTAATCGCCACTTCACCGAAGTATTTTGAAAGGCATCAACGACATCAAGTTGTAGGCTTTTAGCCCCCTGAGAATGTTTCTCATTAAGTTTTTAGTACAGGTCTAAGGTTAACTCGAACAACTGCTTAGTCGTAATTCGTTGTATTGCACACCTTAGACACTAAATCTCCATACAAAAGCTGTATAATTACATATACTGACACACACCAGTGAAGGAAATCACCGTGAGGAAACGCGCAGCTTGGTCAGCTCATGTATTGACCATGTCTTTCCTTTATAAAAGGTAAATTACGCTGAAGAATGGTTTAGTTAGGGCAAACTCTGTCTATCTGTCTGCCTGTGTTACCATCACGTTACCATCCACACCAGGATTTTGCTGAAATATTATGTTATCTCCACACGTATACACAAGAAATAAATGACTATAGAACGCTTTTATCTTTTCATTCCAATTTTACACAGCAATCATCTCTCAGAGTGAGTAGAGCGTATGTTATAGTATTACTCATTATACTTGAGTATTTTTGGAACGAAGTTCCTTTTCGAACGGTATCGAGGATGGAGGCTAGGCTAGAAAAACAAAAGCGTTCCATTTAACCGTCACGACATATCGATGTCTCCGGGGAATAAAAGGATAACAACTTTACAGGAGAAGCAAAAAACATGTTTTCGTTGACAACTTCACAAATTTTTGCTGAATAAATAAATAATAATAAATAAATAATAAATTGTGCAAAATGGTGCAGAATGCCAAAAGTGATGCACAAGGTGCGCAAAATGTCAGATGTCCAAACTTCGTTCCAACTGAGTGTTCCACGACACTCATGTACTTTTTTATTAAATAACTTGTATATAAATAAATACAATGTTTATCTTTAGTTTATATAAGATTTAATTATTATTAACGGTCTTATTTGACTACTATTGTAAACAAATAATGTTTCATGTTATTCTCTTAGAAAAGACATAAACGCGTTCCCTCCGTTCTTAGAATTGCTATAAACCAACCAACAGTATTTGTTTTATTTATTGCTTATTACATTGTATAATACCTATCGATTTTATGAAGTTTTGATTGTTATCCGTAAATATCGAAGACAATTTACACGGTGATCGGCTAAATTTCTTAGTTAGTGCGACGCTCGCTCGGTCACTAAATGGTTTAAAAATGAGCCAAATATTGTGCAAAACATAGTGTAAATGCTCTTTAGCTTAAGATAAGCCTAAGTTGCCTAAAAACTTAAGTTTGTAAGTTCACTCCTAAGTTAGCAATAGCCCGCTTCGGTACAATTCGAAAAAAGCCTTGCATCTAGAGCACTCCTCAACTCGTTTCGGGGAACCAGTTCGTTCTCGATGTTATCCGATGATAAACGATCAATAATTGCCAACCGAAACTAACGACTCTCCCTAGCTATTAATATTGAAAATAATATTTTATTATGATGACTTATGGACGAGAATGTTTGCAAAGTTCTATTAAATCAACGCTGTTCTTCATGGAATTATAGGCTTCCATCAACGGTTGTTTCACTTCTTGGTTTATGGCTTCTGCGACTTGCTGTCACAATTCTGCCAAACGGTTGTTTCATGTCTAATTAAATTAAATTTTCGTGAAAGCGACACATAGGTAGGTACTTACATAAATGTGTACTTACGTACAATGTTTCTAATTATGAGTTTGTAAGTACTAACGTTTGGCGACGAATGTGATAATTTTTCACTAATAAATAGATAAAATAATGTACTTGGTTTTATCGCCTAGAGGTGACCTCTTTTAGACAACCATTAATTGGAAAAAAGCTCTATGATTGAATATCTACTTCATCGAAAAAATACGTTTTATAAAATGACTACTTACTATAATCGACTACTGACAACACAACTCTACTGCAGTTATTTTTTTTTTAATAATGCTGGACTTTCCACACAGCATCATCTAGCCCGAAAGTAAGCAGAGCTTGTGTTATGGGTGCTAGAATGACTGATAAACTACTTATATACTTTTTGTTTGTAAATACATACATATTAGACATAGAAACACCCAGACCCGAGACAAATATCTGTAGGTCATACAAACATTTGTCCCGCGGCGGGGATCGAACCCGCAACCTTCTGCGTCGCAGGGCAGACCTTCGCCCACTGCGCCACAGAGGTCGTCAAAATTGGTAAGTTGGTATAAAAAATTCTGGGCGTTTTGCTCGGAGCAGTTTGGATGACCAAGAAAGTATCAGTGGAGCTCACAAGTACAAAAAGCTTACCTCAAACACATCCAAAAATCCAGCATATATCCAGGTTATAACAAACACTAGTTCACAACACCACACATATACACCTTTTCACTATTGTATATCAACACAGATCACAAAAATCCACTCTTGCGTCGTTCTAGTACACGCGCGTGCGCATTCAAGGTTTCCTCAAACTGAGTATAGGGGCCGCGATTGAGCACCTTTGCACATATCTCTGTCCCGCTCGCTCCCGTTGGGTGCTATCTGGAAAAGACAGAGATATGATTTATCGAGGCTTCGATGGTTTGATGCGTTACAAAAATGTAGTAATTAGGGTATCGCGCTAAAAGGTAAAAGAAAGCCTTTGTTAAAAACCTTTGTGAAGTCGTCAAGGTATGTTCATTGTATTTGAAGTATCGATATAATGTACCTATTTAATACCTAGACCTACATAAGTACATACATACCTAACTACATGTATTTTACAAGTTATACTTATCTTCTTACACATAAAAACAAAATTGACCGAAAAATAAATCAAAGAGCTTTTTCGGTCTTTATTTGAAATTCTTCTATTCAGATATGTATTTTTTTTCTGCGTACATAATTCTCATTCATTTATGTTTAATTTTAGATCATGAAATAAATATTTAATAACTGGATCAATTCGGTAATAAGTTTTTTCATTGTCACCAAAAGCAATGAAATGAATGAAACCCTCTTAGTTAGTGCGCGACTCGTTCTTGCTCAATACATTTTTGTTTTGAGGTCGCTTGGGGTACCTACTGCGCAAATCGTACTTACATTTGTTCTTGATAACGGTATAAACAAGGTGATATGACATTTTGGAGAACAATTACGATTCTTCTTCTTAAAAAATGGAGAATTTCAATATGACGGCTTTCTCTGAAGACATTCCTATCATGATGTTTATTCCGAACTGTTCGGATGTTTTTTCATTGGTTCTGCTTCCTGTAATAATTTTGAGTGTTTTTGTGTGAAATAGGTTATTTATGCGTCAGAACCGTTATTTTTTTATGATCATCAACTCTACCTACATAAGTACATAATAATTAAAGAGAACACCGTCTACAATACCTACGTAGAAACTAGAAAAGCATAAGCAAAGGAATTATTAAAAACGGGAAATAAAATAAGGTAATTTGACGCAATGAATTCCCGTTTAAGTAATTAAAATATGAAGACTTGGTATAGGTACTATATATATATGTATATATATTGGTAAAATTAATAAAAAAAAAACCTTAAGAAAAACCTAAGAGATTAAACTCAAACTTAAGACAATTCCACAGGAATATAATACATAAAAGAGACTCGAATGCCATTCATGAATGACGTAGGTATATATCCCACAGATCCTTAATTCGTAAAGGATATGCGCAGGAGTGCCTGCCCTTTGTATGACTGCGCACATAAATATGTGAATAAACACCATTAAGTTAGTGCATAATTAAACGACTTCAAGCTATGGTTCTTATGATCACCATGAAACCAACAACGACAAAGCGAAATGACTTGAAAATAAAATTCCAACTCGGCATTCCGTCATTTTGAAATGTGATGATACACGAATTCAAACTTTAGTCTGTACAACATAAGAACGTATTTTTAACAAAATTTGAGTCGTAAACGCTATTGGCTAGTGTTCTTCGTTTATTCTTCATACAATCTGTGAGCATAGAATGAGCTAACAATATTAACATTCGAGTGGTGATGTTGATTTGCTTAAAAATGCATTAATTGGTTCACATCTACTTCGTATTCCTTACACTTGTATAATTCGAGAGCTAGCCGTTAAAATCTCTTATTGAATACAAAGTTGATCTTCAAATATTAAAATGACTTTAAAAGTTGAAAATTACGCAAAAATTTCATACTTATTTAGCTAGGCTCCAAAAAAAATGCGTGTAGTTTCAAAATAATATTACATTTTTAGATCACATTCGCTCATTATAGAGAATAGTGAAAGAAATAAAGCTTTTTCTCTTTATTGGGACATAAATAACTGACTCCTAAAAATAAGAAATAATTTAAAAGAAAAGTGAAGTTCATTCAATCCATTGTGAATGCGATGTGAGCGGTCCTATAAAGAAATGTGACACTGGCTCCTAATCTAGTGACCATAACCACGTATAGTGCAGAAGCTAGTGACTAGTTTTTGTTTGTATTTGATCGTCCGAGCACGTCGTATCTTTGTATCTTTGCTGAAGAGTGCTTTAACTGTAATGTAGAGATGATCGCAGCGATAACTGATTGAAATGGACAATTCAGTTCTACATAAATAACTTCTTCGGAGACGGAGAGCCGTATTAAAAGTAACATGATAGTTGGAATATTTATTTTTTGCATGTGAAAAACTTACTTTTGCAAAGGATCAATTGTCGTTTCTTATGCGAAGAGCCTCAGTTAAAATAACATACTTAAATGGTTGATAAATATTTATTTTTGTTCGTGAAATAACTCTTTTCAAAACAGTCAAATCAAACTGTTTATTGTAAGTATCAGATAAAATGTTACTCTACTGTAGAGACAGCGTATTCATGGTTTCGAAAACCAAGAAAAATTTAACTTTTCTTGAGAAATTATTATGAACCAAGATTTTACGATGATGTTACGGATTTCGGAAATATTCCGTTTTTTAAAACATAAACCGTCTTATTATAAAAAATAAGAACTGAGTTTAGCGAAGCACTGACTAAAAACGGTCTCTAGAAAAACGATCTTTAAATACTCGTACATAGAACGCTTTTTTGTGGTAACAGTTTTGTTTTAACATGTGTCAACATGGTGTTCTTTGAAGGTTTAACTTTTTTGTAATAAGGCCAAAAATTTTAATTTGCTTTCGTTGCTGACTGTACCTAAGCAAGCAGTACAGACTTATCAAAGTTTCTGCAATAACGAATAAGGCATGTAAGTACCTATTATGTAGGCTGTAGTACTCTCGAGTCGGCTCTCTACAAATTAGCGATGCTGCGTCGGCTTATAGGTAGGTAATCGATGTGCATCGACACGTGCGATGATAGTCGCTTGATATCTTGTATCCGCCTCTTGATAGGACCGACATGTGCTCAAGATTATTTATTACCCGACTGCGGTGCCAAAAGGGGATGATTTTAGCAGTTCATGTCCTACTAAATTATATGCGAAATTTTGTGAAGTTGGATGTAGGTATGGGTAAATACAAAAATACAAAGCAAAGCTTGTACTATGGGAACCAGATAACTGATATACTGCATAAATAATTTTTGTTTGTAAAAACATACATATTGGCCGTTATTAATAAACGTGGAGTAAAGTTACGCCAGGTATAAACTGCAAAAATTGTATGGTTACTCCTACGTTACACCCGGCGTAACTTTACTCCACGTTTATTAATAACGGCCATTAAGTATACATAGAAACACCCAGATAAAAATTTGCAGATCATACAAACATTTATCCCGCGGCGGGGGTCGAACCCGCAACGTTCTGCGTCCCAAGCGGGCTCTCACCCACTGCGTCACAGAGGTTGTCACGGAATAATGAAATCATCATAGATTATAGTCTGGAATGGCATACCTACATTGGAAAAGTGAAGGTTAGGTATTCCAAGCGACTGCGGGTAACACCTAATATCGAATAAGATTTTTGAGATGCATGGCCAGGGTTCGAAGCTGACGAAAGAATCCGTAAATGTGTATTTTCAACCGACTTCAAAAAAGGAGGTTCTCAATTATTATGTATGTTGTTTTTTTATGTTTTGATATTGATGGTGAATGGCGCCTCGGCCCGATCATCCAATTTTTTTAGTTTTAGTATGTGATGTGTTTTCTTACCCTTGCACACAGACACACAGACAACTCAACCCTTGCACTAATATCAGCCATGCAGGATAGACAAAACGGCTAGGCCATTTTGTTATCAATAAAATGTATCAAAAAAATGTTTCGTTATCAATAAAATGTATAATGTACACAATATGGTTGACATCAAAAATAGGCATCATTTAGTAAACTAAATGATTTACACAGCGTACCTCCTAGACATTAGTTGCCTCCAACTAATGTCTAGGTACACACTACGGGACATATATAAGTAATTAAATAAAGATTGTATTATCATTATGATTGTTTAGTTTTAGATTTTATTTATTTATTTTAACATAATTTTCTTTAATTTCATTAACAGCAATAAACTAGCCGTTTCCTTTAGATCTGTGACGAAATAGTATCTATGTAATTATGTGCAGTAAAGTTAAAGTGTAATCTTTCTGTGTAAGTTAATTTTTAATTTTAATGACTCAAGTTGCTGCCAACACCTTGCTGGTTGAATTTTAATGTATGGTTTGTACTACCTAATGCTTCGCGGTTATCTTGCTTGCATTAATTCGCTATAAATGTGTTTAAGTATAAAAACTTTGATGACAGACATTGCAAAGGTGAGTAATTAATAATAATTAAAGAACATTTTTTTATATTGATATGTTAATTTAAGTTTTGCAGTTCTTATTAAAAGTTTAAAGTTTATGTTATCTGGTGTAGGTAGGTATTGTATGGTGTAGTGTAGAATAAAAAAAAATTCGGATGGATGGCTATGTATTGTACAATACACATAATAGTTCTTTAGCTCTCTGAAGTAGCTGCGCAGAACCCATTTTTGATGACGCCTAAAATTGGGCTATCTCGCTAACTTTACCAAACCTGCGCGTCTATTGCACCTAACTACAGAGAGCTACAGATCCGTTGTGCTTAGTATATTTGTTACTAGCTGCGCTCCCGCGGTGTGACCCGCGGTCCCTCGGGATTTTTTCATTTTTTCGGGATAAAATGTAGCCTATGTCCTTCCCTGGGATAGAACCTTTAACTATGCCAAATTTCAGCTTAATCTGTTCAGCGGTTTGGGCGTGAAAGCGTAACAAACAGACAGACAGAGTTACTTTCACATTTATAATATTAGTATGGATATAGTATGGATGGATTAGTTCACGCTCATGGACTCTTTCTTTTGTTATGAAGATAGAAGGTAGAGACCTGATAATACCATGGGTACTTTTATCCCGCAAAAGAGAAATATTCCCGACAGGCCGCGTGTAAAACCACAGGGCGCCTATTTTATAAGTTTTAACCTTTTTCGATTTCTCATAAACAAATGTGTGGGTGTCCGAATAAGTTGGGTAATTAAAGAACAGGTTTAATTCCGTGATCTACTCAAATAAAACCGCCGCAACTTTTATAATTGTCCACGATTTGTTGTCATTAATTTTATTTACGCTAAATAGGCCCGCCCGCGATGTGAGAGGCTAAACAAGCATTTTTTAAGTTGTGAGTCGCGCAATTTACGGTGCATTTGGTTCCATACAGACTTCTGTTTGGGTTTTTTGTTTTTGAGAGAGGCTAAACAAGCATTTTTTAAGTTGTGAGTCGCGCAATTTACGGTGCATTTGGTTCCATACAGACTTCTGTTTGGGTTTTTTGTTTTTGAGAGAGGCTAAACAAGAATTTTTTAAGTTGTGAGTCGCGCAATTTACGGTGCATTTGGTTCCATACAGACTTCTGTTTGGGTTTTTTGTTTTTGAGAGAGGCTAAACAAGCATTTTTTAAGTTGTGAGTCGCGCAATTTACGGTGCATTTGGTTCCATACAGACTTCTGTTTGGGTTTTTTGTTTTTGAGAGAGGCTAAACAAGAATTTTTTAAGTTGTGAGTCGCGCAATTTACGGTGCATTTGGTTCCATACAGACTTCTGTTTGGGTTTTTTGAGTTGCCTCTTTCTATTGAACGTAAACCTTCTCGACTCAGTTTAGGCATCTTTGGTCTCACTCATTAACTGCTGGTTCATCATCGCCGAGTCAAAACCGCTTAAGCTAGAATACTTTTTCTAGCAATACCAAGCCGGTTTCTCTTTTAACTCAAGTCTTGATCCACAGCATGGTTTTCTGTGTCGTGGTTATCAAAAAGTTCAGAAACGTAGTCTAAAATATCAACCGCGGGGCGGCTAAAATATATGACATGCTGTTGCATATTAAAAATGGAAAAGCAGCCTGCCACGCGGCTAGCTGCCCCGCGGTTCAACCGCTAGTGCGGTAGAGGGCTGAGACACAGTAGGTAAGTACCTTCACAATCGATGCGTCTAAGTTGTTATTAAGCTGTTGATAAGTGGTAATTTATTGAAAGCTTATAACTTTATCGCGTGACTTTTACATTAGTACATAAATCTTGATATGTAAGATTAAGAAGTTCAATAAAGTCGTAAAATAGGATATTATGTAAAAACTGCTATTTATAGCTCCTTTTAATTTTAGTGAGCCGTGTTGGTCGAATGGGGCTTTGCCTCGACTTTCTGTGGCGCAGTGGGCGAAGGTCCGCCTGCGACTCAGAAGGTTGCGGGTTCGATACCCGCCGCGGGACAAATGTTTGTATGACCTACAGATATTTGTCTCGGGTCTGGGTGTTTCTATGTATAATATGTATGTATTTACAAACAAAAAGTATATAAGTAGTATATCAGTCATGTAGTACCCATAACACAAGCTCTGCTTACTTTGGGACTAGATGATGCTGTGTGAAAAGTCCAGCATTATTTATATTTATTTATTATTTCAATCCGGAGGTCGTGGGTTCGAATCCCGGTCGTGCATCCATGGATTTTTCGTTTCGTAAAATTAATATACGCTTTACACGAGCTCTTAACCCGCAGCTTAGTCAGCTCCACACGTATTGACATCGTCTTTCCTGTTGCTGCGGCTGATTAAGCTGAGAGGATGGTTTCGGTGCTGGACAAGCCTATTCCATCTCAAACAATGTCCCAGGCACTACAGTGTCCCGTTAAGTGTATGCATGGATTGCCTCCTGACGCTGTATAAATCATCTAATATAGATGTAAAGGCCTAAGTTTTTTAATTTTACTACCTACATAAGTATCTAACTACGTATAAAAAGTCGATTAACAGTCTGATTTCTTATAATTACGTTTTTATACTAAAAAGAAAACCGACTTCAATGTTTGACTCGAAACAAAAGTGTTTAGAGTTTTACGGGGAAACTATCAATCCCTCAGGAATAAAATTTATATGGGACCACTTCTTCAAACATGAAAAGAATTTTGCAAATCGGTCAACAAATGGCGGAACAATCGCGTAACAAGATACAAAAAAAAAAAAAAAAGATACAGACGAATTGAGAACCTCCTCCTTTTTTGAAGTCGGTTGAAAATACCATATGTTTTCGATTTATAAGAAAAAAAAAGTTTTCCTGTTAAATTAACATGAACTGACATTTATTCTTCAAATATTTGTCAAAATATTGTTCATAATGTTCCAGACTTTGGAATTATTGTGATTTGTAAAACATCAAATGCTAAGCAACTTTCGTTGACTGTACTTAAACACATGGCATTATACTTTCTTACCTTTTAATATTTATTTGCTACAATTATCGCAGCAAATTCAGCATAATAAAGAAAAACAAAGCCACAGACAATTGCACTTGTATTTTCCAACTTTATTAGATAATCAGCACTAGGAATAATTACAGAGAGCAACTAACAGTTAGTAAAACCTGTAATTTTTTTTATTTGGATTTTTCTAATATCAATACTAACACCAACTGCGTAAGACTGTTAGTTTGTTGTCATGACAACTGTTATGTCAACTTTGTACCTACATGACATTGACTATTGCTTGTGCCAATACCTAGCTTTTTGGTCAATAGCCGACATGGCTATTACCTATAGTATGGGATCAAAATATGATGATATAACCCAAATAAGCTCAAAGTAGCTTGCTTATGCATCGTAGAAGCTCATCTATCCGCGCGTAAATATTTCTAAATATTTGGTTACACTTTAGTTTAATTTGACATGTGTCAAGCTCCTGTCAGGCTCCTGTCATAATCGCACGGTGAATCCGGCTCCAAAGGGTAATTTGATATTTAATTCTTGACACATCGGCCACCCATTGAGCCCATTATAACGATACATGGTAGCTTTTTGTGGTATGCTCGTAAGTGCTTGAGTAAGCATTTGATTTTAGTTTTTTGTGGTTCTGTACTCTATATTATTATTGAAAACAGATCTTCTACTGTCGGTATTCAGAGTCACCAACGGCTACCTAATCGTTTGAAGTGACTCTGAGTGCGGCTGGACGTTGACTTTGATCAATAATTAAAATAAGTATATTTATTGAGGAATACAAACAATGTGTACAAAATCATATGAAAGCGATGATGCCTTCAGTAGCTTATAAAAGCTGTGTCGCTCCCCACAGTCGTAGATAAAATCGTAGATTGTTTAAAGATTTAAACTTAATATTTATATAACCCGTTTATAGGTAGGTCTAGGTACTAATGACTATAAAACTTTACGCCAGTTTCCGATTAAAATAACCGCAGTCGATAAATCTCACAGTGGGATTCTCACCTCGCCGGCTCTTGCGCGTCATGCTCGTAAATTCTTTTAATGTTTTGCACACTTTCGACTTCATTTATTAAAAAAAAAGCTCATTAAGTAGAATGCCTAGTCATTGTACTATTTGTCTTCTGATAAATAAAAGATTATTTCAAAAATTACTTTTTTGAACACGTTTTATTATTATAACTATGTTACTCCTAGCCTCATCTTGACACAGTCCATTCAGCAGATGGACGCCGGAAAGGCTGCCCAAAGCGGATATCATACTACAGACAATATTAGAGTCATAGACAATACACAGATACTACAGTCATTCTTAATAATAAGTAGGTATACCTACCTACTGTAAACGGTGAAGGAAAACATCGTGAGGAAACCAGTTAGTGTTCTTATAGGCGGCGATGGGCTTGCAACCTGTCACGTATGGAATACTAACTTCTGCAAGATAAGGGCATGTATCAAATATGTGTTTGGACATGCCTCTGACTACTCCCCTGAGACATCTTCAAAGGATCTGGAATAAGTAACAAAAAAAAAGATCTGAGAGGATGTCTACCGCCGGGATACAGTCGTGAACCTGTTTTCTTTTTTACCTTCCTACTGTCGTTAGCGATGTTCTGCGTAGTCAAAAACTGATTGGTAACTGCTAGTTGCGATAACAATTGAACGCTTCTTTGCTTCGGAGAGCATGTTTGTTTTCGATACCGGCAAAGTCGTACTTTGAGTATCGTATCATAAATAAGCGCCTAGCCATTTGATTAAACGGCGCCGTTCAAACAACGACCTGAATGATATTCAGCCGTCATTTTATGAACTGACTGGTTGGATGCTTGATCGTTTTAAATAGTTTTAATATACATTAAGTAAGTTTAGTGACCAACTGTCAAGTTTTTAGGCCACCTTAAGGTCTCCTCGTGGCTGTCAAGAGTTGGCGCGGCTCTATCCTACTCGTGCAAGATGGCTCTTAAAAGACTTACAGGTTTGAATACGTAGTATGTTACGTTACGGTAAAAGATTAATGGCTTCTATTAAAAAGCCTTCTATTAAGACGCCGACATCCATCTGAATTGTTAAGTTAATCAACACGACTAGGCAATTAACAGACTTTAATTGCGGTATTTGAATAAAAATAACTAAAACCATGAACGTTGCCAATGAAGACAATTTAGCTCTTCTTTGTTTTAAAAGTTTTTTTCTGTGAAGGAAAAACGAACAAAAAGTAGGAGATTTTTATCGACTTGTGTTTTTTATCTAATAAGGTACTTGTTTACCGATATATTTGGTACCGAAAATAATATAAATAAATAAATAGATAAATAATGCTGGACATTTCACACAGCATCATCTAGCCCCAAACTAAGCAAATCTTGTACTATGGGAACCAGATAACTGATATACTACTTATATACTTTTTGTTTGTAAATACATACATATTATACACAGAAACACCCAGACCCGAGATAAATATTTGCAGATCATACTTGACAAACATTTATCCCGCGGCGGGGATTGAGCCCGCAACCTTCTGCATCCGAAGCGGGCTTTCGCCCACTGCGCTACAGCTCGTCAAAATATGAATCGAAATGCACAGCTAGGTGATTCTACTCCTGAGACCGAATTCCCATTCTATTTTTCATTCGTTTGACGAATATTCGGATGCTTCTTACTGCGAGTTACATTGTATTTGGTCGTTAAAACACGGTCCTAACCCAGGACCAAATATTCCAAACCGAAAAATTGGCCCTTGGAGTCATAAATCGTAGTGAGAAACATACGAATATTCATTAAACGAACGAAAAATAGAACTGTAATACGGGCCCAGGACCAGGAGTAAAATCACCAAGCTGTGCATATCGATTTGTTCGAACTACCTACCGTATTTCGAACCTACCTACTGTATTTAGATGCCCATTCATTATTTGGTGGATTTAGCAAAATTTGAAGTGGCCGAGTACGCCATAACTTTCGCCCGTCCCTATTTCCCTTCGCTCTCACGTTATCTGGAGGAGATCGCGGCGATAAGGCCATTGTGCTCCACATTCGTGGGAGCTTGCGGTACTTGCTCCAAAAACGCACTTAGATCGTATCGACCAGTATCACCAGGTGTGGCAATGCCTTATTTGAATTGAAGATCGTGTTTTCGCACTTGACTTACTTTCTATTAGTAATTGAATAATTAATTATCATTGTTTTAAATGCTCTCAAACAGTTAAAAGGTATACTTAGTAAGCTAGGTATTCACTCGTGTGGGACTAGTAAGTAGGGAAATAAGTTCGTATGAGTCAGTAGCCAACTCTGGTGACGGAGTTTTTAGGCCTCCGTCAAGGCTTAACGACTCAATAGTCAATAGCAACTGACGTTTTAACGTGCCCTCCGAAGCACAGAAGCGCTCAGTTGATAAGTAATTGGCGGTCACCTATCCACGTCCTGACCGGTGAAAACGTTGCCTAACTTCGACGATCTGTCAAAAACAACATAGCAAGCTACACCGCGACCGCTTGGGACTAGTAAAAGTGAAGATGCAAGTCTAGAATGAGAAATCAGCTAGCAAGCGATAGCATCTTAGTGCGATTGATAGACAGCCGCGGGGGACGCAGATAAATTGCATGTACGCGCCTGCGCAGGCTCGACGCGTTGAGATAGCCGTCTATATTAGCGGAATAACTCATATTCATAACCGTGACTTCGCTCACATGGTACTTTGATAAGCTTTTATAGCTTGCAAGCTATTTCAAACTGATGATATAAGATTAACTTCATTCATTGTCTAGGGTTAGATTTGTAAGTGAGAATGAATTTAAGGCGAACTAAAATAGTTATACTTAATAATTATAATAAATAAATAAATAAATAAGAACTTTATTGAGGACACAGTGTTACATGAAGTAATTATATGCTAAGTTTTGACAGTATTGTCCTACAATCGGCGGTCTTATCGCTCAAGGCGATTTCCAGACAACCTTATACTTATTCTAAGAAATACTAAAGCTAGGTAAATGTAATAGTATGAACGAAGTAAGATCAAAGATAATTTAAGGGTTGTTGAAAGATGACATAAATAAGGCGATGCCGACTGACGGCGAGAGACTTCTGGTTGTCTTTTGATATACACATACTTACATGAATAAAAAAGTATTGGTATTTTACAATTTTTTTTCAAAATCTGCAAAAATTAGGATTGGCAGGCACGTTTTCCTGAAACTATAAGGTCTCACCCGTCCTCAAAAAAAGCCAATGCAGCATACCGAACCGATTTTAATTAAATTATTAGCCAGTTCCTCCACATTATTGGACATGACGCTGCAGCTAGTGGCCATTACGAAACTAAATTATAGGTTCACTGTCGGACTGCATTTAGACTTTATTCAAGCGGTATGAAGTACCTCACCGCTTTCTGCTTTTGATGCCATTAAATATTTTAAAATGAAACCAAAAAATTGTTCCCATACATTTTAAACAGTTGAATACGAGCAAAATTTCTAAGCAGCAATCTCTACATTTTTCTGAAACACAACAAACATGCCTATTTTGTTGTTATGTTATAGCTTTTCATTGTGTTTAGCCTAGATCCTAAAATGTGTTACTATATTTAAGCTATAGTCCATTTCAGCATATGTTTTTTCATTTACTACGTCAGTTTAATAGCGGTAGCCGCTTGTGAAGAAACCGGAGCCATCATATTTGATCTGTAGGTACTTTTATTACCTCTTTCCTTTATGTAATCTGTAATGAAGGGTCTTTACGTATTGTTTTCGGAGCTATTGAATTCCTATCAAATGCCTCTTAAATTATAGCTTGTGAAGCAATTATTACCCATTAAAATAAGCTAAATGAATACCTACTACAGTTTATTTTAGTAATACTTAGTACTCATGAAATTGATCTCATTTTAAAATGTAATAGCATTATACGCCTCTGACTACCCTAGCAATTTAATGCCTTGGTGGAGTTGGAATCGTTGGCTTGGCTCTATATAGGTAAGCGGGGTGAGTTCGATTTTTGCGGTGGGACAAAATTGCTTGGTCCGCAGATGTTTGAGTGAGTTTTTATTGTTTGAATGTGATTTCCAGAACCATCTATCTACATATTTGAAAATTCTTGTATCATATTTAATTTAAAAGGTATCAACCACCACACTGATGGGGAGGTTCGTGTGGTCGTTGGGAATCTGTATTTCCAACGACCCCATTGATTTGAGCAGTGGGGTCGTTGGGACTTTTTATTCCCTACTACCCCAGTGGGGAGGCTTGTGGGGTCGTTGGGACTTTTTATTCCCTACTACCCCAGTGGGGAGGCTTGTGGGGTCGTTGGGACTTTTTATTCCCTACTACCCCAGTGGGGAGGCTTGTGGGGTCGTTGGGAATAAACCATATTTCATTCCATAAAGAAAGGCAATCGTGCCCATTCGTACACTTTAACGCTGTAATGGTCGGATTCATTGAGATTGATTAGTCTTGCCCAGCACTTCAATCACAGTCATCTGCCTTATCATATCAGAGAGTAAGTAGCCGTTCGGTTTTCACGATGTCTTCCTTCACCATCATCACGAAAGGTACCTCTTTGAGGCGCACTTAAAATCCTTTCACCACACTAGGTTGAAAGAAAAAGTGACACGATTAGAAGAAGACTGTTTATACTTATACCGTTCTGTACATGGCGAAGTCAGTACCCATATGGAGTCTAGGGAAGTAAGCCTGTTATTGAATATGGTATTCTAGTATATTTAATATAAATACCTGTGTAATACCATAGAGTAAGTATATCAAATTGATCAGTGCACACTTTCCAAGTGGTCTGGCTTGACTGTTGTTTCCTCACAATCACATCATTAATATTTCATTAGGCTGTTCTAGAACAGACAAGTCTACTTGTACGATAACTGGGCGTTTAAATAAACTGGGAAATTTACATTTTTATAAGAGCTGGGTAAGGAGGCACTAGCGTGGCACTCTGTGGCGCAGTAGGCGAAGGTCCGCCTGCGATGCAGAAGGTTGCGGGTTCGATCCCCGCCGCGGGACAAATGTTTGTATGACCTACAGATATTTGTCTCGGGTCTGGGTGTTTCTATGTATAATATGTAAGTATTTACAAACAAAAAGTATGTAAGTAGTTTATCAGTCATCTAGTACCCATACCGCAAGCTAAAGCTTCGCGGGTGACCGCTAAGTGAACTTAAGGCTTCTAGATCCTGATGTCTAGTAGTCGTCTGCAATCATCAGCTCAACAAGTTTTACTTACAGTTTAAGGTTTACAGATCTTCATAAAAACTTGAAAGAGTCTTGCTATTGCCAATTGGATGGATGGAACGTAGGTATAGGTACTTCAAGAATAATAGTTATACAAGAAAGCTGTCATTAAGTGTGCGATTAAATGCTCTCATCCAATCAGTTTTTCAAGTTCTATCGATTATATGGTGTCATAGACCCATAGATCTATGGACAAGTAATACGTCCTGCCTGCGCGCAAACGTGGATCGGAAATAATTCCTGGAACGTCCTAATAAGATGTTACCGTGTGACACAAGTCACAACATTATGAGAGAGAACTGACTCGAAACTTACATCAAAACCTGTATCCTTCATATTTAGACATTTTTTTCGCTACCAAGAAGTCTTTGGTGGGAAAAAATGGTACTTACCTACATAAAAAAAACTAAAGGAAACTGAATAGGACCTACAACCATGGAGCGGCAGCCGTCTCAAGATCCTTTGAATGTCGACGGGGATAGATAGATACTTACAAATACATATTTGGCACCACACAATTTATAGAAGAATTCCGCATTTGGGCTTGCAACCTTACTAAGCGTTATTATGAAATGCTTACTTCTGCAATGTGCTGGCTTGTTAGTAGGTAAACAGTGCAGAATAAGAACATGGCCTACTAAATTTTTGTTCAGATAATACTTTTAAAAACGCTAGCCTATAGTTTCTAACTTAATCCTCAATGATCACAGTACTCCGAACGAGAGATATCCTCAGGCTATCTCCACCATAAATCCCAATCAATCACAATACACAGAATACACACTATTCATTGCGTTTTCACAACAAGCATTACTGTACATTTGTGAAGTCAAGCAGTAATGCTTAGCGAATACCGTGTATATGCCGGAGAACATGGTGCTATGGTAGTTTCACAGAACCAAACCATGGACACTGCACTATAAACCTCAATACAAACCTATAATGTAAAACTACAGTATCATTTTTACGCGGACCTTTGTGACATAAAAGAGCATTTACACAATACAATTTTCGGCTCGTTATGCTTAGTCGATGCCATTTAGCGACCAAGCTACCTTTACGAAGACTTTTAGCAGCCATAAGACGAGTAAAAATAGCAGTGCGATACGATATCGTATCAGTTGAAATTATTCTGTGTAAATTCTACGCAATCGAGAACTTGAGGGGCATGGTGGGCAAGCAACTGTGATACACAGCGACACTATAATACTAAGAAATTAAACAAAATGGTGAATAAAAACAAAAGCCTTTGAAAGCATTTACTTTTTGTTATGATCATTTCTTAGCATTTAAGTACTTGCACCGCTTCATAGATCTATATTATACTACCATCAATTTAAAATTAGTCGCAAATACATTACTCATAAGCACGGACGTCTTTCATTCCCTAGATAGGACACAATCCAAAATAGATCTTAACCACCCCAACATAGTGGTCATAATCGAACCGGATCGCGCGCGTCTATATCGAAGGAATAAAGAATTGCAACGACTGCAATTTTGAAGCTTCGCTCGCAACTACCACAGACAATATATAACTACGAAGCTTATCGTTATTTCATCCTATCTTAGGTCTTTAGTATAAGATCATTTACCCGCGGTGTTACCCGTTTCACTTTACTTATCCAGGATAAAAAGTATCCCATGCATGGATCAGCGAAGATCGTGATAAAAAGATGATCGCATGTGTGCTATTCTTATTGGTTTAGGAGAGAGCATTGAGTAGCCATTGCTTACATGTTAAATCTACAATAATCTACATAACACAAACAGATCTTACTAAATGAATTTCACTTAGAGAAGTAGGGTACTTTAATTGCATTCTAAAGAAATTAATGCGGGATGGGCTTGCCACCTGTCGTATGAAAAATGAGGGCTCATACCAATTGCGACGTGCCTCTTACGACCTTAGCATCTTAATAGCATCCTAGGTCACTTCTGAGAGAATTCTACTCTGAGAATCTTTCCCTAGACACTACCGTATAGTTATTGTAATATATTTGTCAATTACCTTTATCACCCGTAAATACATAATTTTTCTATGCAAAAGTAATAATTGACAATAGTGTTGTGTGTGTAATTTAAAGTTTATGACAGAAAACATTGCCTAAAAACCCTGGGAAAAAGGAAAAGTTATGGTTTCGGTAACAGTGGTTGTAAACACACGTATCATTTGTAAACCTATTCGGTCCCGACTCGCATTACATTGACTAGTCGTGCTATCGCGATTGTATATTGAGCTAGGATAAAATGCTATGTCTCGAAATATTATTTAGTTTATCTATTTTACTTCTGAATGGTGAGTGCTGTTTGTATGTTTTTCTTTGTACATGATAAATTTTGCTGGAATAGAATAGAATAGAATAAAGTTTTATTTTCTCCACATATACACAGTTACAAAATAGGTACTTAAATCTATACAATTTTATGTGGGTGAAAATACGGCTACCTTAATAGTATTAATATAGAATAGTCTTGCAAAGATGTTTGCTGGTGTGGACGTGTGGTACCTAAAGTGTGTGTGTAGTCAAAGCCTTCCCAAGATCTTCCAAGTTTTCTTTTCCGTCGGTGGGATAGGCTTGACGACCCTGGTTTCTTTTCCTCAGTAAATATCAGCAACAGTATCCAATGGGAGAGGATCCGCTGTTCCACGGACCCTGACCAGACCAGCTCGGACGGCTCCGTGGCCAATATCGGACGGTTCCCGTGGCTCGGGGTCATCCAGCACAGTTTTCGTGAGTACACTCTATATTTTGCCTATCGACGCTGTGTATATCATCTTTTGGTACTTAAACCAAAACTGAGCTAATGGGCAATCGACGCATTGGTTGACATTCTGTAGGTATCTCATTGCGCGATTTACATTTCGCGATGGGCCAATGACAAAAAGTCCACAGTTATTGAGGCACAGAATCGGAATGTTTTAAAAATCGAAATTAACCAGCAGTGGGATATTTGGCTGTGAATAATGATGGCAAACTTTACAGCTATTCGCCGTGTACGTATAAATAGCGACGTTCTATACATTTTTGCAGCTATCGGAGACAAGACTCGGTTCGCCATCACCACAGGAGTGCTGATCCATCCTGCATACGCCATCTCACCCGCGGAAGACATCGCCAAGATCCTGCGCAATCAGCTCAAGTATCTACCGTCATTTTACTTAATCTACTCTTTCCTACTGAGCAATAAGGTTCTCCCATTTTTACGCTCATTTGTGTTGTAGAAGTAGGTACTTTCTCATAACAGAGTCGACATCAAATTTTGATTTCGTACTTTAATAAAGACATGTCTGTCTACTGTACATATTACTGTTTGAGACCAGCTTCTGAAAATACTTATCGAAATTGGGTTTATTTGTACTGGCGCGAGCATCAAACTCCACTTCTTACATCTCAACCACCTTCCATCGAGATCAAATAATACATTCCTTCTAAGTACCTTCCTATAACAAGATTCAGAATATATTTCCAAGCAGGTGCTTGCGTGCCCTTTGCAAATGACAGTTGGAAAATAATATGTTTTTCTCAATAAAACAATAAAACAAGGAAGCATGTTGCATTCATTAAGGTTAATTGGCTGTGGAGTGATACACCGTATTCAAAACTTTAATTACTTAAATAAAATGACATAACTCCCCTCACAACCAACTTACATTGTATAACAGACAAGCTAGGAGACAACTTTATCTTGTTATTGTTGAAAAATCATTTTTAGGATGTTTGCAAGCCCAAAAACGAATAAGTTATTATTTACTAAGGAGTTGCGAAAAGTTTGAAAAGTTTCTGAATCAGATCACTTCGTAGCTTGCATTAATTATTGTTACAGCCATGCCAAGATATCACCCTGACTGTAGGTTTTGTTTGTTATAAAAGTTTCTAAAATGTTCCTGAGCCTACCAAGAAAACGAATAATAAGTACAGTTCAGTTCAGGTTCAGTTTATTTTATGGTAACAAAATCAGGTTATATGTCAGTTTTAAAAGTAAAAATCATAGATAAAAAATTAGTAAGTAGGTAGATACTTAGCGCAGTAACTATCTCTATAATAATAAATGATAGTACAATAAAATAACATAAGTAATAGTGTCTTCTCTAAGAAAGTCGTCACCCCTATAGTGGGATTTCTCAATTAGCCAATTTTTAATTTAAGTTTAAAGGATTTCGTTGACGGAGCATTTGTGATAGTCTCAGGAAGGCGGTTATATACCACCGGCCCCATTACATGCACCAGCTTCGACGCTTATTACCAACTTCGAAGTAGGCTACTTATGTATATATGTCTATCGTAATATTTATCGTATTATTATTGTTACCAGAAACAACACAAAGTTCATAATGTGGCACAGCCAGACGCTGAAGTACGCGCTTGACGTTCGCGACTACCTGCTGCACCCCGAGTACACGGAGGGACGCACGCTCGCCACCATCGCGTTGATGGAGCTCATCACCTTCGGGGAGACGGGCGTCGGAGACAACCCTAGTATGTGATAAAAAACAAAGGGTGTACTTAACTTATGTTCGCTTTAGGCTGAAGTACACCTTATAAACGATATACGACTTGGTAAAGTACACTCTCGACTTGCTTAAGTACGCGACTATATGCTACACCCCGAGTACACCGAGCGACGCATACTCGCGCGCGACTATCGCACTGATTGAGCTCATCACCTTCGGGGAGACTGATTTGGTAAACTATGCTCTCAACTTGCTAAAGTACGCGGCTGACGTACGCTTCATAACACTGAGTACGCGGAGGGACGCAGTCTCGCCACCTCACCTCAAATTCTATCTGTATTCTGTGGTCGTATAGAAGTACGCCCTTACAAGTATGACATAAAGTAAAGTACGCTCTTGACTTACTAAAGTGGTACCCGCTTGGGACGCAGAAGGTTACGGGTTCGGTCCCCGCTGCGGGATAAATGTTTGTATGATCTGCTAATATTTATCTCGGGTCTGGGTGTTTCTATGTATAATTATGTATGTATTTATATTTACAAACAAAAAGTATATAAGTATTATATCAGTTATCTGGTTACCACAGTACAAGCTTTGCTTAGTTTGGGGCTAGATGATGCTGTGTGAAATGTCCAGCATTATTTATTTATTTTAAGTACGCGACTACACGTAAAGTTGAAGTGTGAATCGCCATGGGCAAGTCGGATGATAACAGGTGATAACGGCAATCAACTGTAGCTTAAGTCAGGCTTTTATTGGTTTCAGACCCCGTGCTACCGGTCTGCATGCCTCTGAAGACAGCGGGCTCCTTCACAGATATTTACGCGGCTAAAATGACAGATGGTACTCGTTATTAATATCTGTCCATATGCAAAGTTAAAATATTCGTTAGGACCATAATTTTTCCAAACATTTTTTATTTAATTGTTTATGGTAATGTTTTCCGTTTTTACAGAACACAAAGAATTGCAGAAAGAGTTTTTCAAGATGAGCTTCGTCGACACTAAGGACTGTGAAGAGTTTTACTTCACCGCTAAGGTTAGTACGCTAAGGACCCTGGCCCCTTCTTGGAGACTACTCGACCCAGGTTCAAATTTCCTGCGACGAAACCGGTTAGTATTCTAATAGGCGGTAGGCTGGTCACATGTCACGTGTTGAATGATTTCTGCAAAATATGGTCTTGCCCCAATGTCTTCAAAAGTTCAAGTGACTACATAAATTGTCTATCATGTCTGTTTCTGCTTTTCTGTGAGATAGAGACGAAGTAACGTTATTCAGTTTTACCTCAAGTTGGTGACTGTAATATTGAGATATGTGTACCTATACTATACTCTTCCCAATGTATCATTATCCTCTAACTAAAATATCCCGTTGTTTGTGTTAAAACTCCTCTCAAATTATTTACGTAGGTATGTTTTTAAGCGTATTCCAACACTGCATACAGTGACAGCGGGTACATTGTGTGTCCGATGCGCAGGCGCACGCGGAAGACGGTAACAGTAGGTACCCGCATGTAGCCGTCACTGACCACAAACGAGCTTCGCTGCTGTCGGCTAGGGCTGACTACGTCACTAAACAAATTCATGGATACCTATGTAAATTCAGATAAAACTAGGTACCAACATAAAATATATCAGCTACAAAGTAAAAACCCATAAGGCACGGTAGACACTCTTATGTAAATTCGCTAAAGATCTATTGAAAGAGTCTAATGGGGGTAATCAGAGGCACGTCCTAATCCAATCATTTTCAGCACATGGCCACATTTTGTAAAAGTTAGCATTGAACGGCCAAATGTGTATTTCATGTCAGTTGGCGAAGAGTGCTGAGACTTAAACTTATATTAACACACCTGTACACACCATACCATGCTTCTAGCAAATAAACGATTTCATTTCATTCCATTTCAAAGTGCCTCTGACCTTTACCCATTAGATATAATTTCTTCTATTGTTTCTCCCTGAATATTTTCAAAATCATTTTACTTCCCTTCTTCTTGTAAACAAGTAAGCTATTTGGCATCTAAATGTGAAAACTATTTGTTTTCCCAAGAAATAAAAATAAATAAATAAATATCTTCAAAGGATCTTGAATATTAAAAAGAACTAAGAATACTTATCTACCATGACCTGAGCGAGCATTAAAGTCGTGATAATGCTTTTAAAATTTTTGGTTTCTCAGCTACCAAGATACGCCTAGAAATTGCCAATTTTGCGTCAAGTGGCATCCCTAAGTTTTGTACCTTACTGCATCTTACTTTTACGAGTTTACAATTCACTCGGCAAGAAGTTTGAAAGATAGTGGAACCTAATGCGCAAAAAGTATGGTGGTTCTTCGCGTGGTAGACGATAGAGGTACTCTTCCTTTTTACTCGTAGCTGTGAGGTGTAAGTAATAAAAGGGTGTAAAACGGCTCTTTTTGACCTAAATCTAAAGTGTTCTCCTAGTTATTGTTTGATCTAACTAAACAGTATATATGTAAATGTTGAATATTCGGGCTTTTCCTACTGCGAACAACAATACATATACAATTCAATTGCTAAATAGACTTTCGCATTTAAGAACAATATTCGTATAGGATTGATCCTATCTCAGTTCTGTGTCTCTACACAGATAGGAGTTAGATACCAGGCGATAGTGTTACAAGCAGGCTGTTTACCAGCTCCTACATTTCAGCTGGGCTTCAGCGTGCGAGGGCCCGGCTGCGGAGTGCCCACGCGCTTCCTCAACATGTACGACTACATGCCTTGGATCGACGACATGATCTCCCCGCATTCGGAGGACCAGGACTTCAACATGAACCGCATCGCAGTGCGGCAACTGTCTCCTATCAAAATCATCCTTTATGAAGGTATGAGTGATGGTCTAGAGAGAGAGAGCGGCCCCGCCTTCCGAGTCTAAGGTTGTTGGTTCCGGTCGTGCATGTTTATCATATTAAACATGTAAGTATGATAATAAAGGTAAATGATTATTATATTCGTCGGTCTACCTACAGCATCCCAGAAGATGCCAGCAGGAATCGGGCAGTGCGAGAAACACAACCGCGGCAACGTCCTATACAAGGACTCTATGGAGATCGGCACGTCCAAGAACATGGGCCAGGGGTTCTTCTTCGTAAGTATCCATGACCATCATATCTTGGTAGAATACAGTAAAATGACAGAGTTTAGGTAACATTATCTTTTATACAACCACGATAAAACTCAATAGGCATTGTCTAAACTCAACTTTTTGCTCGTGTATCGTATCGTATCTGCAAATACCCCATGTTTCCCCAATTTTTTTGGATAAGTATTTCTCTTTCGACCGGAAGTCCTAGAAACATGAAACTTGGATCTTTTTTATGATGTATCACAGAAAGGAATTTTAGAACTTCTTCTAAGGGGTGACAGGGGAAAAGGGTTGATACCACGTGAGCGAAGCCGTGGGTGTCCCGCTAATTATACGTATACATTGAAACACACACGGCCCCGATCCAAATATTCGCAGATTATTTTGTAACACGACGGGAATCAAACCCGCAACCATCTGTAGATAGACTTTCACCCTACCCTATACAAACAGAATAAAATAAAAACTTTTGCGATGCAGGTAGCTGTTAGCCAAATAGCTACCTTCTCCTGCGCCATGGTGAACATGGAGCAGGTGTTCGCCAAGTCCAACACGGCGATCTGGATCGAACACTACTGCCACAAAGAGATCCAGGGGGTCGCGTACGGTCAGTCGCTGCAGCACCGGGACTACACCAAGTGAGGCCATTTTTTCATGATCAGAAAAAATATCCACCATTAAATCTTTTGGTAGAAGATTTATATAGCGCCTGGAGAAATATATGCCTACACTCAAGGGGACTGCTGAGTCTGTGAGTGCGATTGGGATCCTTTTTTGATTAAATGAAGAAAATGAATGGTGATATATCCGAACATAATTAGTTAGCAACGGTTAGAATAAGTAAGTATCCGAACGGCAAGGAATAGAAGACTGAGTGAGTGAACAAGATGAAAGAATGCAGAGTTGAACGATGAGAAAATGGAGACACTTCCTACTTCCTCCTAACTACAATGTGATGTACTCTCTTGTTAAAATTTTAAAAAGTTTATACAGTGTTAATATTGCTCCCGCATGCTACATGAATGCATTTTTCTTAATTACCTACTTGACTGTATTGATCATCAATTGGAGCACGGGGACCTATAAGAACTCAATTATTTGTTACACCGCATGCTAATAAATAATTTGTTCGTGTATGAGTTCTCTCTGGTGACGGAGTTTTTAGGCCACCTTAAGACTCTCACCTCAGTCATGGCTTAATTACTTAATAGCCGGCACCGACAATTTAACGTGCCCTCCGAAGCACGGAAGCGCTCAGATAAAAATGCCACTAGCGGTCACCCATCCACTTACTGACCGTTCAGAATAATGCTTAGCTTCAACCATCCATAAAGAACGTCTAAGCTAGCTACACCACGAGCGCAGCACTGCATGCTGTGTTGCACAATCAGTTGGATTCCATTTATCATCAAATATTTTTATGTTGAACTGATGACGATGACGACCTCTGTGGCGCAGTGGGTGAAAGCCCGCTTGGGACGCAGAAGGTTGCGAGTTCGCTCCCCGCCGCGGGATAAATGTTTGTATGATCTGCAAATATTTATCTCGGGTCTGGGTGTTTCTATGTATAATAAGTAAGTATGTATTTACAAACAAAAAAGTATATAAGTAGTACCTATATCAGTTATCTGGTCCCCATATATACAGCATCAAAAGTTGATTAACATTTGAATTGTCCCAAATAGGAATATTTCCGAAATCCGCAACAACATGACCAAAACTTTTACAAATAGTTAATGATTAACTCTCAGTCCATAACTATTTCCCAAGCAAAGTTTATTTTTTTCTTAGCAATCGTAAAGAAATGGAGGTTTGAAAAAACAAACAATAGTTAATCAACCTTTGATGCTGACTTTACAAGCTTTACTTAGTTTGGGGCTAGTTAATGCTGTGTGAAATGTCCAGCATTATGTATTATGTAACTAATTATTTGCCCACAGACAATTGTGCTTCATGTACTTCAAGTCCGCAGCGTTTGTGGAGTTCCGCTTCAAGTTCTCCTTCAAGGCTGTGGTGCACCTGTCTTTGTTCGGAGTGGCGGAGAATGAGCGCCGCATCCCGAGCCCCTACTTAAAAACGGAGACCACGGAGCCCTGGTGGCCCACGGATGAGAGGATCAGGTGGTCGCACTTCGGACCCTATTACTTGTGGTGGTGGGATCTATAGGACGACCGAGTCATCAATAGCTCATCGGATACAAGAACAAGAGATTTATGCAGCGTTCGTTTGGTCGGTCCGTCAAGAATTCTGATTTTAAAAATAATCATCATTAGTCATTTCTTTGCTTCTGCCATTCGTTTTTAAGGACGATCTAACCAACTGAGATAATAGGCAACGGTTGCAATTTCACTGATCTGACTGAATCTGGTCAACTGATTCAGATCACAGTCCGTCAGAAGCGTGCCCAAAATATTGATATCATCACGCTGGATAGCAATGTTGATCCCCTGAGCTAATTACGCACCAGCTTTAAGGTCAAAGATAAGAATTAATTAATTGAATGAAATTTTTACAAAAAATTTTCTTTTTCTCTAAACAACTCAACACAAATCAAGTCAGTATTAAAATACATTGACAATGATAAATGCATTGATAATTACATAATATGTAATTATCAATGCAATTATACAGTTTGAATTTCATTTGATCTGCCATATGATGGCAGATCAAATGAAATTCAGACGAAAACGGGAATAATTCCTGGAACGTCCTAATAAGATGTTACCGTGTGACACAAGTCACAACATTATGAGAGCGAACTGACTCGAAACTTACATCAAAACCTGTAACCTTCATATTTAGACATTTTTTTCGCTACCAAGAAGTCTTTGGTGGGAAAAAATGGTACTTACCTACATAAAAAAAACTAAAGGAAACTGAATAGGACCTACAACCATGGAGCGGCAGCCGTCTCAAGATCCTTTGAATGTCGACGGGGATAGATAGATACTTACAAATACATATTTGGCACCACACAATTTGTAGAAGAATTCCGCATTTGGGCTTGCAACCTTACTAAGCGTTATTATGAAATGCTTACTTCTGCAATGTGCTGGCTTGTTAGTAGGTAAACAGTGCAGAATAAGAACATGGCCTACTAAATTTTTGTTCAGATAATACTTTTAAAAACGCTAGCCTATAGTTTCTAACTTAATCCTCAATGATCACAGTACTCCGAACGAGAGATATCCTCAGGCTATCTCCACCATAAATCCCAATCAATCACAATACACAGAATACACACTATTCATTGCGTTTTCACAACAAGCATTACTGTACATTTGTGAAGTCAAGCAGTAATGCTTAGCGAATACCGTGTATATGCCGGAGAACATGGTGCTATGGTAGTTTCACAGAACCAAACCATGGACACTGCACTGTAAACCTCAATACAAACCTATAATGTAAAACTACAGTATCATTTTTACGCGGACCTTTGTGACATAAAAGAGCATTTACACAATACAATTTTCGGCTCGTTATGCTTAGTCGATGCCATTTAGCGACCAAGCTACCTTTACGAAGACTTTTAGCAGCCATAAGACGAGTAAAAATTGCAGTGCGATACGATATCGTGTCGGTTGAAATTATTCTGTGTAAATTCTACGCAATCGAGAACTTGAGGGGCAGGGTGGAGGGGCGGGGAGTGTCCATTCTATAATACGTAGTGTTATTAGGTTATCTCTGTCAGAAGGAAAGTTAAACAATGGGAGGCAGAAACTTGTTCTTGGCTGGGAGTAAGAAGTCTGACGTCTGATTACGTGGCCTTTAGTCCTTACCGTGTTTGCCCAGTGGGATGTAATGACTTTTGATCTGAAGATTCGAATCCCGGGTGTGCATCATCAAGATAGTTAGACCTAGATGTTTTGTATCGGAATGCGAAATTGCATCGTGTGAAATGAATATAATAAATATAAAAAAAACACCCAACAGCCACATCTCACGAGTATCACGAGTTCCAGCATATCGACATTTTCAATGACAGTCTATGCTCCATATATAACAAATATTACACAGATTACACACATCTTATAATAAGTAGTCAAGTAAGTACTGACTGATAGTTTAAGGCTTAGATTAAGTAAACATTTTGTTTAGGCAAATGTAACTTTTACATAGTTTTACTTTGCCATAACTTTCTATGAAGGTAGGTATCTAATACCTACCTTGTATTTAATTTGTAGAACATTTTTTTTGTTCTATCATCAATAGTTTTCGCAGCGCACGCGATATTAAGAATTTTATGTTCAAAATTTTTAAACCTTTGGTTACATTATTGAAATTTTCATAAGGATCTCTAATTTTTTTGAAAATAATTTATAGCCTATGTTCATCAGAGATAATGTAGGATTCTAATGGTGAAAGATTTTTTCAAATCGGTCCAGTAGTTTCGGAGCCTATTCAATTTAAACAAACAAACAAACAAATGTTTCCTCTTTATAATTAGTGTAGATGTAGATGTAGATGTAGATGTAGATGTAGATGTAGATGTAGATGTAGATGTAGATGTAGATGTAGATGTAGATGTAGATGTAGATGTAGATGTAGATGTAGATGTAGATGTAGATGTAGATGTAGATGTAGATGTAGATGTAGATGTAGATGTAGATGTAGATGTAGATGTAGATGTAGATGTAGATGTAGATGTAGATGTAGATGTAGATGTAGATGTAGATGTAGATGTAGATGTAGATGTAGATGTAGATGTAGATGTAGATGTAGATGTAGATGTAGATGTAGATGTAGATGTAGATGTAGATGTAGATTAAATTTCATTTCATCTGTAGGTACCTACATAGCCCTGATCCCACTCTAGGATCCAGGATATTTGATCAGTATAAGTCCATATGTATTGATCATCAGTGTCTTTTTAGTTCGATAGTTAAAACCTTACATAAGTAGGTACCTACCAAAGTATTACTCATTCAAAATTCTTCCAGAAAAGCATATTAATAAAATAATTAAAAAAAATGGTAAATAAAAACAAAAGCCTTTGAAAGCATTTACTTTTAAAAGCTTTCTTGCAGCTGCGGTTCAGGCGGAGGCAGCTGACAACTTATTGTTTTACGTAAATAGCGTTTATTGCATTATTTAATGCTAGCTTAGAGCCAGCTGTTGTGGAAACTTAATAGATGTTAAGTTGTTTGTCTATGTGGAGTTAACGATGAAAGTTTCACAAGAAAAACTAACCCCTTATTCATTTACCCTGCGTCTTACGTGGGCAATCTTGACGCGAACTCGAAGCGGCGCGATGCGGTACGGAAACAACAAATTGTCGATTTAGGGTGTTCGCAGACCTATTCGCGCCTGTCAATTCAATAGAAGAAATGCTAAGACGTCAGAAACCAGTCGCATTTTTTGACGTAATCAGCATTTTTCGTATAGAAAAATGACTGCGGCGCGTACGGCGTGTGCCGAAGTGTGATGTGCCGAAAATGTGCAATCAGGAGCCCTACTATGAGCTTATATAGCGATCCAGTTTAGGTCCTAAATTGAACTGCTTGCTAAATTGAACTACTGTTGAAGCGTCCTACGTCACTGGTACGCAGCGGCGCGGCGCGAATTGAATAGAACGCGATCAGTATTTTTGCGAATTTTGTCACTATGTATGATTAGACGTAAACTATGTAGGATGATTCGCGCGCACGTAGGACAGACTCGCCGCGCTTCTTCGAATCGCATCGCTTCGCTTCGCAATCGCCTTCGCGTCAAACCGCTCACGGGTTATAGTTACCTACCTAATTTGTAGTTTAGGTGTCCCCTCAAAAATTGTATGTAATGTAGAACTGTTAGTTATGATGATCACCTCTACCTACGATAGAATAGAGTAGGTACCTAATAAGTAGACACTGTTGAGAAAAATTATAATTTGAAATAAGAAGATTTGGATCTATCGCGCTTTGAGAAAAGATTCTTTCATTTCATAGAGATGAAATAAAAAAACCAAAGGCTGATCATTGCAAATAAGCAGCTCTCAGCTTCCTTATCCACAGGTCAAGACATCATCAATACGTCAAACCAGTGTGGTGTAAGGATTTATCCTAGCAACTGATTTTGAGATAGTTTATAACCGTCAGTCAGTGAGTGAAATATGAGTCTACACCGACAGGCAATATCAGTCTACTAATTGGCAAATAAACCACAGAGTATACTAATTAGTGTAAGTTAGATATAAATTACAAATTTATCTTTCCCCTTAGAAAATAAGAACTATTTTACCCAAGCAAGTTTTGTGTTGTTTTTTTTTAACTATTTTTTCAGATAGGTAGATATATAGATAGATAAACGATTTATTTGACACACATAACATAACACAGACACAAAAACAAAGACAAAATAGGTAAACAACAAACACGTAGTCGGGCACCTACATAGGTACATAGGTAGTTACAATATTCGTTTTTTAATATCTAGGTACATAAAAATGAAGAAAATGTTTAGGTACCTACCTAATGCCTGGGGGAATTTATTTATTGGCAGCTCAAATAATAGCCCACAGCTGGACATAAGCCTATCCTCATCTGTCTTATGCTGAAATCATTCAAGTTTTTCCTTCAATGGCCCTGTCCTGTCATCCAGCTTGCTGCTTTCCCTTAGGTTCCTACCTATCACGGTCAAAGCCACACCACCTACAATCACCAAATCTGGCCAAACGTTATCATATTTCATTTTTACCTATACAACATAGAGTACCTACGAGTACAAAGCAAACAACCTTATTATAAATAGTTCACAGTAAAATGAACGTTAGATGTTCTAGCAAAAACCGCCTGCCATTTTTGGTGTTTTACGAAGGCGCGGCTTGACCATTTATGGTGAGCTTTAGCCGTTTCAGATAACGAGACGCGGAACATAGTTTATCATAGAAATTGCACGTGATTTATTATTTTGATACTAAGAACACCTATGGAGCAAAAATACCTATAAGTATCAGAAAATACTCGTATATTATTAAATGAAAGGTGATTGTTCAGTTAAGTTGTTTAAAGTTCACTCTTACTTAGATAGCTCAAAATGGTTCTTGAAAATTCTACATTAAAAAAATATTATTTTTCAATTAGGTAGATCCGCTCCTCGTGATTGGTCAATTCGAACCGCGTATGATAACTATAACAATTAACAAACTGTATGATGCTGTCAACGGAACAGACACCCTGGAGGCACTATAAACGAATGCATCTTTTCCACAGATATTTTTATTTTATTTTGAACCCCATATGGTAGCACGTTGTACAATTAGAACAATTACGAATACGTGCTTCTGTCGGCTTGACCAATTGTCTACAAGTGTTTGCTTTTTGTACAAGATGCATAGCTGTGTGTAGATGCAATAAAATACCTTTTTAAATCTATTTTTACACTATCTAATTATCTAGTCAAGATCTTTAGTTTATTTTAACTATTTTCGACCGTGCTGGCCAGGGTGGGGTTGGTAGGTATTATAATAGTAGGTATGTACCTAGGTACCTACTTACTTAGTAGAATCGTAGTTTCGAATTGTGTGCATTAATATTTTTTTACCTTTGTGTCACTGACCCAGACTGGATCCTGGATTTGTACCTATCAGAAAAGTACATAACAAACCATGATAAATATCCATTTGAATTTTGATCCACCAACAATTCACCAAATAAATTGATCCTTATCCTATCGTAAACGCAGTATTTTTGTCACAATCACTGCTCAATGCTTCCTGTCACGCAATGCCATTGATTTTAACCCACCTTTTACTGCCTCAGGTCAAAAGGGCCAAACCTTTCAACAAAATTCTGCGTGATTTGGAAATAAGTAGGTTACCTACGAAAGGATCACTATTGTATCCTCAAGGCAGGCACGATAAGACTCTTGCTAGATAGGTTACCTACATGCCACGTTTTGCAGAAGTTAGCTTTCAGAGGCGGATCCAGGATTACAGCAGTTGGTTTAAATTAATCCTTTACTTATAATCTTTGATTCAAGGTTGAAAATCGCGTGCAATGTTACGATAATACTGACATCTACCGATGTCAATCCCCGCTATTAGGAAACCACAAAATACTTCCTGGTGCAGATTGTCTTTTGTTTTTATGGAAAAGGTCACAGGCGATATCGCGAGACGGGGACTAGGTAACATAGCTATGGGCAAAACGATAAAAGTTTTGATTATGACTTATTTTTACAAGGAAGCGTAGGACGACCTTGACTTCTTCAAGTAGGAGTGGTGGGAGAGAGAAGAGACCAGAGAGAACCTAAATGTAAACAACAACTTAAATCTACCACCTGCGTCTAACACAATGCATTAGCTATTTTTAGGTAATTACGTTCATACATTTCAAATTATAATATTGTACCGCACTAATTATAAGCATTCGACGCAGTTCCTAGCATAAAAGAACAGTTAAGAGTTAGGCATGATTCAAACGCCTATTCCCAATGTGAAGCCCAATTAAGTTTTTTCCCCTCTGTGCCTAAAACAATGATGAGATCGGTCCCCCATCAACTAATGAATAAATTCGCTATGGGGTCCTTTGAATGACGCCTTCGTTTATTTAGAGTTCCTAAAAAACGTAGGCCTTAAATATATTTAATAAACTAAGTAGATGATCAGGTACCTAATACAGAGTTACCTACCCATTTTTAATAAATCATTTAATTTCATTGCATCATTTCATTTCATTTCATTTCATTTCATTTCATAGGGCGCAACCTACGGGACGCTATAGTTGCCTGGGACATTGTTTGAGATGGAATAGGCTTCAAAACGTAACTAACGCATCTCTAGCGCAGGCACAAAATGCCTAAACTAAACCTTGGTCCGAAATCTTTATTGTCGGCCTGATTTTTCACGATACGTAGACATTATTGGTCGTCCCTACAAACGCAACAGGAATAGAGTCATCTTGCCAGAAAGATTAAAAAGATTTTGGCTCTACCTACATCTTTAAAGTCTTTTAAGTTGATTCTACCTAGATAGGATTTTACAAACCCTAAAGAATAATAATAATAATAAATGATTAATAATAATGCTGGACATTTTTCACACAGCATCATCTAGCCCCAAACTAAGCAAAGCTTGTATTATGGGAACCAGATATACTACTTATATACTTTTTGTTTGTAAATACATACATATTATAAATACACACACACTCAGACCCGAGACAAATATTTCTGTAGGTTATACAAACATTTGTCCCGTGGCGGGATCGAACCCGCAACCTTCTTCGTCGCAGGCGGACCTTCGCCCACTGCGCCACAGAGCTCGTCAAGGAACATTTACTAAGAAACATTTCAGCCGGTCATCGGATGCTTAAACTCTTAGGAGATGCGACGCTTGCTCGGCCGCTAAATGGCTTAGCAAAACGAGCCAAAAGTTACACCCTGTAAATGTTCTTTATTTTTGTTATTTTGACCGCCATTTTACGTCCATACTTCATAGAAACCCAGTGTTTATAACCGGTTTATAAACACTGGGTTTCTATGAAGTTGCCTGATACGAGGGGACAGAAATTTGTTTTCAACTTATGATGAAGGGGCGTAAACCCATTGCAATATAATCACCCTTTGAAGGTAAATTGGTCTTTTAACTTTGACATTTAAAAAAAACTCGTTCATTGTGTTCCGCAAAAGTAGAGAAAATAGTAAGTACCTACCTACAACCAGACCAAAACCTCTGCAAATCATGTAAGATAATTGTCTACCTTTACAATGCCTTCTATTTACAAAATAAACTATTTTATCTTATCTTATCTTATCTATTGAAGTCCAAGCGTATGTATTAGGTCACATCGCATGCTTCAAAACAGATGGAGAAGTTAGATTGGTTAGATATGGTCCTTCGAGCCGGATCTGCAAGTCGTTATCCTGTTTTTTTCATAAACAGAGACGTGGCCACTTAGCTCATACAAACACACTTACAGGCCAGTAGCCAGTAGGTACCTACTGCCTACGTGTGCAAGGGCCTATCACTACATGTTAGTGTTACCCACCGTATCGAGTTATAGCGAGTCCTTTAAAAGTATTGGTTTACGAAACCGCAGAGAAGCCTTGCAACACACTGATTTGACTTTTCAAGGATTACAGGCAACGAATTTTACCTATAGAAAAATGCTGCTGACGTCATAAAATCGCACTATGCATTCGCGCCGAACGCATCGTGCGTTCGGCGCGAATGGATAGTGCGAGCTTTCATATGATTTCATACAAAGAATTAAAAATGGCGTACGTACGGCGCGAAATTATCAAGTGCGAGGACCTAATGTTACACTAAATCGCTCTAGTACCTATCGCAGTCTACTACGATACTGTGGAGGCGAGTTGCCTTAGGAAAGTAATCGTCAATAAAAACGGATAAATGAACACGTAGCAATGAAAGGTGTAAGTGTAATGCAAACTCTCTTGATGATGTAATTCCACTCCCGGCTCTTGAAGCCGTCCTAGCATTGCCCGTGGTATGTTCACACGGGACAAGTTGAAGATCGTACTCGGCTAAGTAGATTGACTATTAAATGTGCTCTCGACATCGTCAGTGCTACCCATAGGGTACCTACGTACCTAGACCTTTTTTTCTCAAGTCTATGCTAGTACTAGTGCTACGAAAATACCGTAGTAGGTACAGCAAAAAATAGCGTTACAGGGTTTTTTTACAGTGAAATGTAGAGTCTTGGCATCCAAATTAACCATAGAATATTCTTGGTGGGATTAATAAAATTCACATGATAACTTTATCGTCCCATAGATAGCAACTAGACCGAGCTAGTAGACTCGTGTGAACCCAGCAAGCTTAGCCTTGGGGCAATCGTGGCATTCCTGGTGCGTGTGCCCTGCGCCAGAGTCCTCGTTGGAGGAAATTAAACGCGTGCTTAGGAAAGGGATGCCTCGGGCAGGATTGTTAGGATACATGGGGAGCCTGGACCTGTAGAACATAGACCATAGTCCGGTAACACTAAAACGGCCTCATAGACCATTAGTATGACGGTTATTAGGTAAGTTTCTAGTGCTGCGATATTCCATAGAAACTAGCTCACAGAAATTGAGCTGTGAGAGCAAATGACGGAAAATAAGACTAGGTAGGTAGTTTATAAGTAAGTACAGACCTAGTCTTATTTTCTGTCATTGAATTTGTTTGTAGCTTTTTTCTGGTTTGTGTGTTTTTTAGGTATTTTGGCAAAAATATATTTTACTTCATAGAGTAGGTATAGACAGGTAGGTAGGTACCTAGGTACCTACAAAACTACAGTTAGCACTCGAGCTAAAGCTCATCATAGCAATTTCCAAATTACTTAGGTACTTATAAGTAGGTATACCGTAAAAATACGAAGTTTTTTGCAAATAAACCTACCATTAGGCATTTCAGCAAAGCCTTCTACGGAAATCTCTGAAATGGTGCGCACACGACATTGTTGTATATTGTGCAGTGCAATGGACTTTGTAGTTGGTTCGTGTCCCGACGGACAGCAATGGTGGATATATGAGCACGTCGCCTTTTGGGTCGCTTCGTGATATTGTTTCGCAGTCACAAGTTTGTAATAAATTGTACGCTCAGAGAACGCAAATAAATAACACCCAGCAGTCGACTAGGATGTGACACAGGCTGTGTTGTGGGTTTCAGATACCTACGACAGATCATGCTAAAATTTTGGTCCCGACGCGCGAATCGAACTCGTTTTTTTGCGTTTTATCCAATAAAAACAAAAAATGACCAGATCTTAGTTAACTGCAGAATTTTAATAAATAAAATTAAAAATCTTTCAAACTAGGCACAATCGATATTTGCAGTAGAGTTGGTGGAAATAAGAAAAAGCATCTTACCGGTAGATCGTGTAGGTACCTACCTATTGGAGGCCGCTAGGTATGTTTCCGACATACAAAAGTTTAACAACACATCACTACTCATTCATTTTTTTGTCACAAATTAAAAGCCAGAGTTTTCGTAAAAAACATTTTTGAAAATCGAATAAAAGTTTTCACGGAAACCGTTCGTGCGTCTCCGGCGGACGCGCGCGGCACTGTAGAGCCCTCAAATCGCTGACCTTTTCCGTCCTTTTCACTCTATAATTGATTTATTGCAGCCAGAAAGGGAAAGGTGGCGTGTGTTCTTGAAAGCCTTGATCAAAGCAGCAAAAAACGCGACTTTTTACGCAAAGCTCTGCCGATGTCATCATAATTTGTAAGCGCAAAGACGAGCAAATAATCACTGCGGAAATGGATTGAGCAGGATAAGATGTAGAGTGTTGTACTACCTAGGTACTACTACCTAGCAAAGACCACGTCGGTAGGTAGGTACCTAGATAAGATTTAATTTTCAGCGATCTTAACTTATGGAAGGACGGTCAATAGTACCTACAAATCTAGGCTAGGTACCTCTTTACCGGCTTGGTACTTATCTACAGCATATAAGTAGGTATCTACCTACCTAGGTAGTTATTTTAAAAGCTGTCTGTATCAAACCAACTTGTTATAAGTAAGTACAGTCAGCAACGAAAGTCGATTAACATCAATTTTATGTTTCACAAATCTGAATATTTTCAAAATCCGTAACATCATGACCAAAATTTTTACTTTTATTTTGAAGATAAAGTCGTAGTAAACAATAATTTCCCAAGAAAAAAATATTTTTCTTGGTTATCGAAAACAAATGCCATTTTAAAAAGTCCAACCGTTAATCGACTTTCGTTGCTGACTGTACTTAAGTAAGTACTCACATATTAATTTTAAAGACGACGGAGATCAACCCAATAAAATTCCATTAAAGCCCACACTCCATTGTGGAGTGACAGAAATCCGACATGTTGGGACAACAGGGAACTCGGCCTAATATTTCTAAAACCGGTCTTGTAAAAAGAACCTATTTTCACCTTTGATTTGTTGAATATTTAATTTACATTTACCAATGTTACATAGGTTCACGTAATGTATCTACTTACCCTAGTAGCGTAGGTATCTGTAGGTAGGTATTCTGTGCTAGTAGGCAGTTCTATTCTAATAGGTAATTCTCCTTAGTTAGAGGTCACTACCTCTAAGTCTAACAACACTTTGTTAGATCTTCTCTCTCTAGATCTAGTTAATTTCGTGCCACGAAAAACCCTGCGGAATTTAGCAGACTCCAGAACCACGCAGAACCACAGGCAGAACTACGAAAAACTCTAGCACCACTCTGGTCACGTGGTCAGAATAAAACCGGCAGTTCTATTATGTAGGTCACTAGTACCTACTCACTTCAATACCTACCACAAAATGTAGAGCCACCACTAACAATTAAAATTAGGAGATCAGCCTTGAAAGGCCCACAATAAATTTGGGTGCGCGCCTATTGCTGTTGATAAGCAGTTAGGTACTCACTGGGTACCTACCTACCGTGGGAGTCTCCGCGGTATTGCCAAATGCATTATCTGCACGCTGACCGATTTGATTTGCATAACAGTAACGGACATGGGTTAATGTCGAAAACCCATGACTTGCGTGATGCGCAAATAGAAAGCATATCTTGCCTAATCATCAAACCAGAAAAAGACATCAAGTTTTCAACCATTGTTTTCAAATTAAAAAACCGCTGTCCTTGCTTACCGACCGACGCCATGTTTAGGTCATTTTCTGCTGTAGGTAATTATGGCTATGGGTAGGGATCTGACATATATATAGGAGGTACCATGCTAAATCTATGGTATCTGACTTCTTTTTATAAACTCAGCAACAAAACAATCTATTTTTATACGGACTGTTTGTTTATGGTCAATTTTCAAATAAAATTACATTGTCGCCTACCCCGCAATCATCTCCGCGCGTTGACGACAAAATTGATTTATAATTCGCTCATACACAATAATTTATAGCTGTCGAGTGTCCTGCGGCGATCGACATCGCAGAATGTATTTTTAGTAGCTAATGCAAATTACTTTTCAATTGAACTCATATTTTTATACCTTAGATTATTACCTACTTGAAATAAGTAGGTAAGAGCTTGAAAGAAATATATGGTATTAATTTCTAAAGAAATTGAGCAAGTACCTTACCTACCCACCTAACTACAGTAAGGGCCATAATATTTTTGTAGATCGTAACCTAACCTATCTCATATGAAGAAGGTACCTATGTTCACCTTAGGGAAGGTAAGTACTTCGCCAAAGGAAATGGCCACGTACAGGGCGAGTATAAACATAGAATAAGATGAAAACGATAGCCTTTGCCCGATCCTAATGCCATTCCATTAGAAGCTTTTGAGATTGAGAGAGAAACATTTTCTTTAATTCTCACACAAGCGAACGAATTGCAACCATGTTTCATACAGTTATGGTACAGACTTCGATAAAATCTACGCTTTGCACAAGGATTAGAAAAAAATAACTGGCATACATTTAAATTGCATTTTACCTACTTCTAGGAATTTTATTCGCATTTTAGAACCGATTATAACCAAAGTCTAAGTCTAAAAGCATTTTATCCAGTTGGACCGCTGCGCTGGGATCACTTTGAAACTGTCCTAGGTGGAGGATCATCCTCTAGGTACATGGAGTTTTAGGTACCAAAATTTAGACAAGATCACCTAAATATAACAATTTTAATCAAGTATTTTACAGGATCTTCACTTACTTTAACTTAGAAAATATAAGTTTGTACAACACAAGTTAGTTCTCTCAATAAACAGTCATTACTATCGCTATTTATATGCTTACTTTTCAAAATCACTCCATCATTAGTTGCTAGAACTTTAGCTAGAAGTTTGATATTTTCGCTATCTTTGCAAATTCCGCCAATTTTATTCACCAAATTGATAATTTGTCCTTTATTCAGACTTTTGACCGCGCGCTTCGTTAGCGAGTTGAATACTTGTAGGTACTGCGCAGCGTCTTTCTCGTCCAAAATATCGACGTTCCTAAGACCATCGTACAGAATAACCAGTATCTCATTCTCAATATCCTTGTTAACCTTTAGTTCAATGAACTCGGTTTTTCTCTTCTCATTAATTTTAGCTGCGACACCTTTAGCGAACGAACTGAGTTTCATACTACACAGTATGTTCTTCAGAACGCTCAGCACTCCTTTGAACAGTGATTTTTCGTCCTTTTCTATCTGCCGTGCGATTGAATGGAGCCAGGACATCAGACCATATCCTTCGACCAAGATCTCCATAGCTCTTGGTACTGACACCAAAGAGCTCAGCACAGCTAGCACCTTCTCCTTCGCTCTCTTATCACTGAGGACTGATGTATAATAGTCCATTATCATCTTCAAGCACATCGTCTTGAAAACCACATTCACGTCAGTCATAGATTTGGTGCCATCTTTTATAACGTCCAAGATCCAGATTCTTCTGTCATTCGATTCTAAATCGCTGTCATGGAACAGACTTAGGAAATCCGGTACCACTGTGAGGTCAACATACTGTTTGGCTATGAGGAAGTTGTTTACAGGTTTGTATAGAGGGTCGAAGGGAGCAGTGGAGATCATGAGGCCCCTGGCGAGGTAGAGGGCATCGATGGAGGGGATCCGAGGGTTCTTTTCGCCTTTGAAGTCAGTTGGATGGGAGTCCGCGTTGTTCTGTGCGGATGAAATGCTCTGGCGCAGGGTGTTGATGAAGTCGTTGAGGAAAAGCTTGTCGTTTTTGTGTCGCCTGGAACAAGAGATAGAGTTATAAGACACTAGAGTAGATAAATTCCGACTTCGGAGTCTTGTTTGGAGTAATATGATTATCTAGAAGTATGAGTTCAAGCTTTGCGGTGGGCCGGGGGGACAATTACACATGACACAATGATGATAATATTAGATTAATAACAAAACTACTAATGTAGATATTTTGTTATTTCCCACATCTTTAAGTAGCTCTCTCTTTATCTTAGAGCATAGTGTGTGTGGTGTATGAGTAGACAGATAACAATATAGACCTTGGATCGGTTCGGATCTGACGGAAGATTCGCCGCGTATTATCTGTCGCGTAACGCCAGAATAGACAATTATATGAGAAAACATTCAACCTTTCACACTTGACCGATGATACGCGATTACGATAACGAAGACCGCTGAATACGATCGACGCATCTTCCGTCAGATGTGAATCAACCCTAACAAAAATACTTACGTCTCAGTTTCCAAAAGCAGGCAGAATCTGTGCAGCACGTGGTAAGCAGCGGCCCTCATCGACGGACAATGTGAGCTTAGAGCCATCACCGGTATCGACAGCAAACCGGTCCGCAGCATCTTAAAGCACGACGCCACAGACCCTGGCGCGAGGAGATGGCTCAACAGAGGGAAAAGGAACACAGGGTCGTATATCCCCTCGTCATCTTCTGCATGGGACACTGAGGAAACATCTATGAGCTTAAGATCCTCCATCGCTTGGTGATACTTTCCTTTAAGGGATACCGCTTTCACAGCTCCTTCGGAGTCTTTAAAAACTGCAGATTTAAAAACACCATCTTTAGCCATGTCTTCAATAGTCCTCAGAACATGATTCGAGTCAATATTGTCTATAACAGACGGCAGTTCGTAATGATAATCTAGTTTCTGCAAGACAGGGAAGTTTCTTACGGTTCGATCGATGATCTCCTTTTCAAATAAGCTTAAGATTTGATTTGGAGTTGGATGTCCCCATAGAGAAGAGGACCTGTTTTTGCGAACAGCATAGTAGTTGGCACCAGAGTCTCCCCAAACGTAAGGTTTGTACTCATTGACCGGTAGGCCGTTGGTTTCGTAGTGATAGAGGATCGCTAAGATAAGCCTGTCGCAGGGACTCCTTGTGGCATGATATGAACTCAAGTACACCGGTATCTGTTGGGTCTTCATCACCGATTTGTTATTCAGTATCAGCGTGTATAGGAACTCTATCAGTCGTGATTTGATGTCTGAGCTGTGGTAGCTAAGCATTACGTTGAGGAACTCTGAATGTGAGGTGATCATGTCGAAGAGTGTGCCTATGTCTTCATGGTTCTCTGAATAGAAGAGTTTGACCAAGTTCGTTAAGAGGCTAAGCAATTGTGGGCCTATGTTGTTCGCCTGATCCACTGTTCTCACTTTCAAGGAGTCTTTGAGGACCGCTTTGCAGAAGCTCTGCCAGATAGCACCTTCTACAATCTTTTTAAAGTCATCTCGCTGTTCAACACTGACTCCTTTGCTTTTAGTCAACTTCACAACATTGTAGATGTTTTTAACGATCTCCAGCACAGTTTCAATATCTTTCCCCTCTTTCAAAGCAACAGTTATAATGTTAAGCATTGATAAGAAATAATTCGTAAGGTGTTCTTTCTTCAAACTGTCAGAAGTGCATAGTTTCAAGAATATACTTTGAAAGAGGTGTATGTGGCTCAGTTCCACAGATTCAAACTTGTGACTCTTCCCAAATAGTTTTACACATTCTTGTAGATCCATACATTCAAGAACCAGCTTTCTGATAAACTTTGAGTTGGAAATGTAGACTTGTCCCGCCTTGTGTGGCTTATCTAACATCTTATTTATATTTGACTTGTATTCGTTGTAAATGATCGCAAGAAATTCTTTATTCTCTAACAGAAATTGATTGTGATTAATAACAGCATTTCCTAGGGGCAATGTTAGTTCTCTGAGGGCTAGGATTTCCGGTTTCGATATCTGTTCTTTGAGGGTATTAGTAAATTTGATATTATGCTTTAGAAGTACAGCCGCAAGTTGTGGAGTCGACTTCCTGACGATGTTTGCTTCAAAGAACTTCTTGAAGAGATCATCTGACACTGTCTTCACTTGATGTGGTTTGTGGTCGAAGTATTCTGACAGTGATAACTCTAGCAGAGTCAGATTTGCATTCACTTCTTTATTTATCAGTAGCTCTGTGTACAACTTCATGCATTTTCTTAAAGTCTGTGGCTGCAGTTCTAAACTTACAGATCTTGAGTACTTATCAATCAGATATCTCAATAAATCTAGTATCAAACTTGGCTCCTTATCTTCCTTCACACAGTTGGCAACTTCTGCTCCAAATATCAAATTGAAGACGCGTAAATCATCTTCAACGGCCAATCCAACTATTTCTAACACCTTCATTGTGTACTCACTGTTGATCTCTTTACCCTTTTTAATTTTTACAAAGCCCTTTACTATTTCGTTGTAGTTTTTCTGCTGATGTGATTTTAGTAGCTTGTGCTTGTTGTTCAAATAGTTAATTATATCTTTGTGTTCTGTTATGATATTCAGAAGGAACTGGGTAGCCAGTAAACTGGATTCTCCTTTGTTTTGATCTAAGCACTTATATGTCTTGAGTACGTGTGGATTTTTGAATAGGTTTAGTATGATAGTTCGGCAAACATCGACCATGTGGCGCTTCCTTCCAATCGCGATCACGCACTGGATGTAGTCAGTAACTTTCTTCTGTTGTTCCTGATTCAGCAAGCCCATATCTGTCAATCTAACTGTACAGAATATTAAATACTTTGCCCACGTTAAGAGCTCTGAACTGTCCACTATCCTTTCAGAATCCAGTTTATAAGCAAAATTGCTAATAACAATATCTTTATCTTCATCTTCCACTTCTTTGATAAAAGTGAAAACCTCTGGAAGAGTTAACTGTTCGTTATCAATAATAGATTTCGAAATGTTTTTCAATATTTCATCATTCCCAATTATAGTTTCAGGCAAAGATACTGGCTCTCCGATCCAACTAGCAACGTAATTCCTGGCTTCAAGTTTAGAGTCTCCTATGAGAACTTCAGTCAATTCCGGCGAGTAGTTACTGTGCAGTAGATTAGCGATGTAGAGCGATAGAAAATGTTTCAAACTTTTCTTTTTATCCTTATTAAGTTGCAGAAACTGCATGCAACCAACTATAAATGGAGATGGAACTTTGTTTTCTAGGAAAACGCTGTCTTCTGTGTGCTTGCTTTCCATCAAGTCATTGAAAAGCTTGTCCAAAGACGATGCGGCATTTTCATCGGAAATTTCAAAGTTTACTAACTGGTTCCTAACATATTCAGTCAATTCTTTTATGTTTTCCAGCACATATTCGACAATATCGCCGACTAACGACGGTGGAATAACTTTAGCACTTCGTAGTGTGTATAAAATCATGTGAATTTCGTCCTCATCTGCTTCGAAAATCGCCGTGTTTCTGAAGAAGCTCCGTAAAGTCTCTTTCGCTTCTAACCAAGTGTGTTCCTCATCACTCACGTACACATCCAACATGATCAGAAATAGCTCTTTAAACATGGGATTTTTTAATGAAATCGCCGAATTATCCAACGTCAACCATAACGACACAACTTTGAACTTCAAAACTGATACGGGACCTTCGGAGAGTGTAACAGTATAATCTAGAATCTTCTTCATGTCAATATTCCCTTCTAGCGTCTCAAAAAATGACGGGTGGATATCATTGTAAAGTAAAAGTACATCAACAAGAGATATAATGGCATCGGTGTTGGTAATTTTCGGTAATGTGTAGTCCTGTGAATCAGTAGCTTCTTTCTTTGTGTCATTGATTACACTGTCAATTAATGTCACAAGAACTCCAGGTGAAGGCAAATGTTTAGGGAAGAAATATTCCAATCTATTCCTCAACTCAGATATTTGTGATGATGAGTCCTGTTGTTCCAGTATCTGCATGTACCGCTTCAAGCTCTGCAGCATCTTTACCAACACTTTAATGCAGTACAATGATATACTCAGATCTGTCCCAATGTTTGTTTGTATATACTTCAATAATGGAACAGGTAGGGTGATAAATCTAACGAAATTTGCTACTTGTGGGGGACTAAGACTAGACATTCTGGATAGAACATCCTCTGGTTTAATCTTGTCTAGCAGTTTGACTATGAACCCAGTTGTCCTCTCCCAGATTCGCGTGTGTTGAGGCTCAAAACTCCGCTCTATTATCGATATGACTGCTCGGTGTAAGTCAGGGCACTTGTAAATGATCTGAAGAATGATGTCACTCTGAGCCTCGTTTTCCCACGGCCTATTCAAGCTGAGCAATGCTTTGTACAGATTTGGATTTTTATTCAAATCTGTTGTGCCTAATGTATGGTCAATGAAGTAGAGCCCGATTTTATGGTTTGTGAACAATGTCAATAGAATATCTGTTAGGATAACTGTGATTTCAGCCCGAGCCTCATTTCTAACTTCGTATGATACATCTGAAGGTCCTTTCCACGAGAACAGCTTAAACATCCAGTGAAGCACACTTTGACTGAATGTAACTAACTTCAAGCTCTTTGATATAAAAGCATTGTCAACAACATTTTTCTTTAAAATGTTTAGGAACATCAAAACTGATTCCGCATCATCTTCCATCATCCCGGGTAAAACCATACCAATCAATCCAGATTTCTCCAGTAATGCTTTGATCAGAGGCAGGTGACCTTCCACCAGAAATGAAGTCATGAACTGAACAAATGCTGTTCTGACATTATCTTTCTCCTTGAGATTTGTATTCTCAACAATGTGTTTTAATTTCTTAGGAGCTAGCGGAGCTTGGTTGAGTACTTCAATTCCCAAGTCTGAGTTCAGTGTGACCATGGATGTCAATAATTTGAGGACGATCTTCCTGTGCCTTGGCCCAGAGTTTTCACTGATCATAATTTCTACTGTGGACATAAAATTGTTTAGGAAGTACCGACTAGCTTCCTCTGTGATTGCTATCATGTGAGGTAAAGATGCTTGGACCTTGAGGATGATGAGGTGGAAGAGATGGAAGGCCGGAGTAGCAAGTGTGAGGTTTTTCTTGTTCTCTGAATTGATTTGACGAAGGATTTCATGCGAGTTGCCTCCGCAATTGAGGTACTCAAGCATATAGTCAACATCGTTGTCAGGGTTTAGGCAGACTTGCAGAAATTGAGTAAGCACTGGAATGAGAGAAAAACATCTATGAAACTACAGTTTACTGTACACTGAGACACACCTAAATAAATACCTATTATGTGCACACAGTAGAACTAAAAATGTAAATAAATAAAGTAATTCAGTTCAAGGAAATGGACTTAAGTACAAAATCTAACCACGAGAGTTTCTTTTGTAGGGTTTGATTGAGGACTAACGTTTTCAATGACAACTTACCCATAGTTTGTCCCTGCTTTCCTGCTATCTCTTTTCGGAATTGTTTAACATCAAATGCGCCGTGTGGAAGGCGTTTTTCTGGTCTTTGGGATTTGGTTTCATTTTGAGGTTGTTTGTCCTCTTCATTTTCAGCCACATTGCTGATTTCCTGTTTCGATTTTTTGGAATAATCACCTTCTTCATTTTCATACTTGCGTTTACCCATTTTATGCCATAAAATCACAGCACTTCAATAGATTTCACTCCCAAGGAAACTGGAAATAAACCACACGTGTGTTTGTTTTGTTTTATTTTGATTGAGATTTTGACGTTTCGCTCAGTCAGTCTGTCAAACTCACGCTTACGTCACTTTGGTTGACATTTACATTCATGGCAAAGGGCTATTCATCCAAGTTTTTTTACTTTCTAGGTAGACTAGAAAGCAATTCGTCATGATGCTACGCAAGCTGATATCAATTTAGGGCTCTCAATTTTTTATATTGTTTTTTTTTTTATTTTGATTATTGTTCTATGTTCATTGTTGAAAGCATTGTTTTGTGTTGCAGAGTTACAGGACGGGCTAGGATTTTGGATCCAGGAAGTTATTAAAATAATTTAAATACCTATTTAAACTAGCTGCGTGCGCTTCCGCGGTGTGACCGCTTAGTGTTCTGTGGGTGTGACCTGCGGTCCCTTGGAATTTTTTCGGGAGTAAAAGTAACCTATGTCCTTCCCTGGGATACAACCTCTACTATGTCAGCCTTTTTTACACTTACTTTCACATCTATAAATTATTAGTACATAAGTATCAACTTGATAAAACACTATGCAGACATTACAGAAACCTACTATCTGTTAAACAGGAATGATTTCAGTAAAACAATATTTAGAAAAATAATGTTTTATTACTACCTACATTCAGTTTTCTTATGATAAAATATCTATTCATAATAGTCAGACATCAATTAAAAACAAACTTTATGAAATTACTAGTTTCAGTGCAAGAAACCTTAGGTTAGCTAGAAAGGACCCTAGGAGAAAACCCACACATAACTTGGGTCAACTTTAAAATCAAATGGAATTAACAAACATTAAAATTAAAAAATGCTACTCTTAGTCATGTTTCACTTCACTTAAACTTCTAAGATAAGGCGCTTGGCTATCTCTTATTATATCACAGTTTTACTAAAGTGTACTGACTTAACTAGTTTGAAACCAATCTTCAAACAAAACAAACTACAATAGTATCCCAAGCATTTAGAAAATAATAAAGAAAACAACCAGCCCCCTTAGGGCCCTTAGCATAGCGATTGTCTAGGTACCGGAGAATAGATAAAAATGACAGTAATGACATTAGAGTGTGGATAAAAGTCACTATTATCCACACTCTACCCGTTTTATCCACACTCATTAGTGTGGTTTGAACGGGAACGAATATATAAAAATGACAGTAATGACATTAGTCATTGCTATCATTTTTATCCATTCTCCGGTATCTAGACAATCGCCATGGTAAGGGGCAGGACTATCTAAAATAATCACATGAAGATTTTCTTTACATACCTTTAAAATATAATTTAAATAGAAAGTAGTTCCAATCAAATTCAAATCTTTATGAACACTTCGTACAATGAATTTAAGCATTTGTGAAGTTAGCCGTTTGTCTGCGCAGTAACCACTTTTTCAAACATTGTGTTCTGCGCAGACAAACGGCTAACTTCACGAATACCTAGATCCGTTGGAAGAACTGTAATATGGCACTTTTATTATCTTTAAAAAAACTGTTTACTTTGTCACAGCGCCATCTGTTGAAAACTAAAAGACTTGCCGCAAAATAACCATAAATAAAAATCAAAATGTCCACAAACAAATTGAAAAGATTAAGAGTTTTTACTTCAAATGCAAAAAACTTAAAGAGTATGTAATCATCATTCATTCATACATGAAAAATATTAATTATTAATTGAGGAATTTTAAACATAACTAGTTATCCTTCAATCACGTTCTCATGACTCCTAGCGAGGATCTTCTCCTCGAAGTCCGGCACCAGCTCCCGGATCCTGTCCAGCAGGATATCCGCCAGGTTCTGATTCGGATCCTCATCTAGAAAAGATAATTAAACTTTTAGATTTTTTTGTTATAAAAACCTACTAGTAAAATAAATCCCTAAATTAGGCCGAGCCTGGCGGGAATAAGTTCCTTCCCGCAGGATACAAAAATACGATTCAATTCAAATGACGACCTCTGTAGCGCAGTGGGCGAAGGCCCGCCTGCGACGCAAAAGGTTGCGGGTTCGATCCCCGCGGCGGGACCAATGTTTGTATGAGCTACAAATATTTGTCTCTGGTCTGGGTGTTTCTATGTATAATATGATGATGATGCTGTGTGAAAAGTCCAGCATTATTTATTTAATTACATACAAGATAAATATCGTGAATTGCTTAGCATAAACCAGTCACCAAATCTGACAGACCTAGTATACCTACTTAGTCAAATAGTTGTTTGTTAGTGTAAGTTTGTTAGTTAGACGGGCACTGACAGAATAGGTAGTTTCTATGAATCAAAACAGAAAGTGAAAACACAACTATACTACAGCCAAAACTGTCATGGAATTTTTGTAAACATCCGGCTCGAAGGACCATTGATGTACGGGAAATCCAAATAATTAGAGTTTGGTTTAAACTTGATACACGATTTATTACTAAAACTGATGTTAATGAGTCGCGAGTTAGATGTGGACTGGCCGCGCCCGCTTGGTTTCCACGCTATTGCACGGAAATGCAGTGTCTGCAATATTGTGCGGTGTGTGAACCGTACAATTGGACTGACAGTTCTTTCACCTGACAGCAGAAATTAATCAATGAGGAACAAGACGTCAAAACGTAAATTCCGGTTGTAATTTTTAATAAAAAGATGAAAACTCTGTGATTTATATTTTCGTTTTCGGTAATTTAGTTTGATTATTAATAATCTTCATATCAGTGACGTAAACATTGGCACATAATAAATCTGGTAGAATTTATAAGTGAAAACATCATAGTTTGGTGAGCACTGAACATTACGTGAGTGACAAACCTATACAAACTCAGCTGACCTCCAATGTTTACAAAAATTCCATAACCAATTTGGCTCGAGTGTAGGTTGAGTGACGACCAGGTGGAGTGACGATCTACGAAAGGCTGCCGGCAGAAGCTGGATGCGTCGAGCTGAGGACAGGGCGCAATGGCGCGCACTAGGGGAGGCCTATGTCCAGCAGTGGACTGCCATAGGCTGATGATGACAAACTAAAGCTAGCTCCACTCACTATCATAGTATATGAGTTCGCACTTCCCGCGACACTGCGGACTCTTGTCGATGATGGAGCGCAGCGTGCGGCAGAAGTCCGTCACCACCTGCTCCACGTCGATGTCACACAACTCTGAGAACACAAGCACACTTTTAAAAATATAACATTATACTAGCTGCGCTCCCGCGGTGTGACCCGCGGTCCCTCGGGATAAAAAGTAGCCTATGTCCTTCCCTGGGATACAACCTTTTTTTTTTTTATTTAACCTATACTGTCCCACTGCTGGGCAAAGGTCTCCCCCAATTCCTTCCAACCATCTCTCTCCTTTTGATAGGTTCCACCACCCACTATCAAAGGAGTCGAGGTCGTTTCTCCAGCAGATACAACCTTTAACTATGACAAATTTCAGCTTAATCTGTTCAGCAGTTTGGGCGTGAAAGCGTAACAAACAGACAGACAGACAGAGTTACTTTCACATTTATAATATTAGTATGGATATGGGTGTTTTATACCCTGTTTATAAAACACAATAGGCACAATTTTACCTTGTTGAGGGTGAAATAAGGAGGTACTGTAGGCATTACCGATCTTTAGCTCTCTGAAGTCAGGTGCACCGACAGTAGGTTTGAGCATATGGTACATTGCGTGTGTAGAGTAAGCGAGATAGACCGATGCATCAAACTAAGCGAGTGAGCGAGGCAGCTATACAACGCTGTCTTCGCGCTGCACCCATCCATACTATCCATACTAATATTATAAATGTGAAAGTAACTCTGTCTGTCTGTCTATCTGTCTGTCTGTCTGTTTGTTACGCTTTCACGCCCAAACCGCTGAACAGATTAAGCTGAAATTTGGCATAGTTAAAGGTTGTATCCCAGGGAAGGACATAGGCTACTTTTTATCCCGAAAAAATGAAAAAAATCCCGAGGGACCGCGGGTTACACCGCGGGAGCGAAACTAGTATTCTTATAAGGGACAAAGATTCGTTGTGAGCACTGTTCCCCCGACACACACACACCCACCTTGGTACACGGCGCGGTTGCTGAGCACGCGGTGCAGCGTGTGCAGCGGCGTGGCGCACTCGGCCGCCAGCGGCACGCCCGGCGAGCGGGGACAGTTCACCTGACACACACACACCCACCTTGGTACACGGCGCGGTTGCTGAGCACGCGGTGCAGCGTGTGCAGCGGCGTGGCGCACTCGGCCACCAGCGGCACGGCCGGCGAGCGGGGACAGTTCACCTGACACACACACACCCACCTTGGTACACGGCGCGGTTGCTGAGCACGCGGTGCAGCGTGTGCAGCGGCGTGGCGCACTCGGCCGCCAGCGGCACGCCCGGCGAGCGGGGACAGTTCACCTGACACACACACACCCACCTTGGTACACGGCGCGGTTGCTGAGCACGCGGTGCAGCGTGTGCAGCGGCGTGGCGCACTCGGCCGCCAGCGGCACGCCCGGCGAGCGGGGACAGTTCACCTGACACACACACACCCACCTTGGTACACGGCGCGGTTGCTGAGCACGCGGTGCAGCGTGTGCAGCGGCGTGGCGCACTCGGCCGCCAGCGGCACGCCCGGCGAGCGGGGACAGTTCACCTGACACACACACACCCACCTTGGTACACGGCGCGGTTGCTGAGCACGCGGTGCAGCGTGTGCAGCGGCGTGGCGCACTCGGCCGCCAGCGGCACGCCCGGCGAGCGGGGACAGTTCACCTGACACACACACACCCACCTTGGTACACGGCGCGGTTGCTGAGCACGCGGTGCAGCGTGTGCAGCGGCGTGGCGCACTCGGCCGCCAGCGGCACGCCCGGCGAGCGGGGACAGTTCACCTGACACACACACAATATTATTCATTTACGTACACAAGCTTACATACATGTACATTAAGATAATATAGTGTATTACCAATTTATTTTTTTAACTAACCTATACTTTTCTACCGCTGGGGAAAGGTCTATGAACGTTTTTTTTTCTTATTAAAATATTTTCTTTTGCTGAATAATACATATTAAGTATATTCAAGCAAGTAAAGGTACCTTATAAGCTGTGTTCTTATAAATTCGATCTTTCACGCCCGCCACGCTTTTCTGCACTTCGCCAAAAATCTGCAAACAAGCATTTATTCGAGAAACATTTCGACGCAATCAACTGTTAAATTATGGAGAATATTCGATAGTCGTTTTTCCATCGAGATGCCAATAGATGGCGCTGATCTATTCGCCAAACAAAAATGTATTTGATGAATCCACAGCCTTATTGTCTAACTTGAAATCCATTCCCTGCAGGCTTAGCATGAGGTCCTAAGGAAATTGTCAGGTTCCAGGCAGTTGATTGGCAATTGTTATGCTGGCCAACTCAATTTTGGTAGCATGACGTGCCAACAGTTGAATTGTATTGCGCTGGATATTTGTCTATGCCCGGCTTTTGCCCAATTTTCGCCAAATGCATAGGTCCGTTCCTTTTTCGTTCAAAAACGCCAATAATATTTTCCGTTATTGTACCGGTTATGATACCGGTTTTTTTTCATGGTGTGATTTGAGAAATAAAAAAATAAATCTACTTTAGAAAGATTCTAAATGTTTGATTATAAGTTAAAAAATAAAATAAATGATTTTCTGTACATAATTAATTACCACACGGCATTTTTTTACGGGATCGTAAGGTAAGGACTCTGTAAGGACTGCGTAAGGCTCGAGTGATTTCTGAACGATACAATTTTCCGCGGTTTGAAAAATTGAAAAGTGATCAAGGAAAAAAAGGCGGGAAACTCGAACAGGGAAGCCGCGTTTTTTCTTGCGAATTTTTGAAATTTTAAATTTAAATAGCTATTCAGGACAGGTAGTGCTGCTGAGTGCTTTTTATATCTTTCTATTTGTAGTTATATATATTTCTTCTGATTTGGTAAGTCTTTTATCTATTTATTGTCTTTCATGGAGGAGCCCCCGGACCCGGGGGACCCAGTCCCTGCGGTAGGGTGTAACATTACAATAAGCACTGGCAATTCATTTGAAAAACTATTATCCAATGACTCTGCTATGGACACAGAATCATCTGTGACCAATCCGTCCAATAAAAGAAAGAGAACCCGCATGCACAAAGTTTGCAAGAGCTGCAACAAAAGAAAGAGACATGGTGATGGAACAAAAGGTTGTCACTGTGACGAATCACCAGTGAATGAGCCCCAGTCGGAATCCATTCCTCACTCCAATGTCACGTCGTCAGAACCAGTCAACTCATCTTCTCCCACAGCTCCACCTACTGCTCCCACGGCTCCACCTTCATCTCCACCGGTGTCGGTTGCCAGAACTCAATATGAGTCGTCCGACAGCGGACCATTTATTGTTCACGTACAAAGAATTACAGATGCACCCAATGATAGTACCACACTCCACCCCATAATGTTTGGGAAATTTTTGCAAAGAAATAACTTTTATAATATTGTCAATGGCAGTGTTAAAAAGATAGGTCGTAACAGAGTCTCATTAGCATTTAATAGCCACCGTGATGCCAATGCATTTATCAGTCATGATAGTCTGTCTGTCAACAAATTGAAAGCTTTCATCCCCACCTACAGTGTATCTCGTATGGGTGTTGTTAGAGGAGTACCTACTGACCTCTCCCCAGAGGAGATGCTAGAATGCACAACGGTTCCACAGGGTTGTGGAAAAATTCTTAAACTCCGAAGAATGAACTACAAAGACACTTCTAATGGAACTGTAGAATGGAAGCCAACTCAGACGGTAGTTGTTACATTTGACGGCCAGGTCCTGCCGAGCCGTGTTTATATGTGTTACAATGCATTGATTGTACAATTATATACTTACCCAACCATCCAATGTTACAACTGCTGTCGGTTTGGACATACTAAAATGCAGTGTAGGTCTAAGCCCCGCTGTTTTAAGTGTGGCCAAGAACACTCTGGTGATGGCTGTGATGTTGATGAAGAATGCATTTCCTGCTGCTCATGTGGAGGAATACACTTTGCCACTAGTAAAACTTGCCCAGAATATGTCAGACAACAAAAAATTAAATTTTCAATGGCAGAAAAGTGTATTTCTTACGCAGAGGCATCAAAAATTCACCCACCTATGTCTAGGTCTTATGCTGAAATCCTTGCAACATCCAAAGATCAATCTGTTCCATCTCAAAAACCCCTTAGAAGTCAAAATTCTTCAGTACCCAGTCAGTCATACAGAAAAACTATATTTTTAAAACCAAAAGCGTATCCTAAACAAGCCCAAGGCTATGATAAAAAAGCTCACTTTGACATTGCTGGTCAACCATCCCCAACCCTTCCTAATGGTTGTGCTTTGGTTGAAGGTGAAAAAGATAAACAACTTAATATAAATGACATTATTAATCTTTTAAAAACATTATTACAGTCTAATATCATTGAACCGACCAACGCAGCTAAAATCATAGACACAATTAGTATACTACACAACCACAATGGATCACACCAGATCCGCAGTTCAATGGAACTGTAGTAAGTAAAAAACATGAAATTATTAACTTAACTAATTTATTTAACCCATTTCTTATTGCCATTACAGAGTCCTGGCTTAGGCCGGACTCTGTGTTTAAATTGAGCGGCTTCTCCTGCATCAGGGATGATAGGCTTGATGGTTACGGAGGAGCTGCTCTTCTTATTAAAAATTCTTTTTGTTTTTCTACATTTTCATTACCACATCATGATACCAATAATTTTACTGCTATTGCCTGCATTATTAATAAAATATGTTTTGTATGTATTTATGTACCTCATCCTTCATTACCAATTTTTAATGAAATAGAAAACTTGCTTTCTCATATTCCAAAGCCGTGTGTAGTGATGGGAGACTTTAATGCTCATCATAGATCATGGGGTAGCACATTATCCAACAGCTACGGTAGAGATCTCATTGAAATAATAGACAGACAAAATTTATGCATTTTAAATGATGGATCTCCAACACGCAGATCTAAACCATCTGAAAACAATAGTGCAGTTGACTTAACAATAACTTCTCCTAGCTTAGCTTCTTCAGTTTCTTGGGAAACTGAGCCATCCACCTATGGAAGTGATCATTTCCCTATAGTTTTAAAGTTTTCTAAATTTACAGCTACTGAGGTTCCCAGACCTCCACCCAGAATGGTTCACAAAATAAAAAGTGACAAATGGTCTGACTTTACTATGTATGTTGAAAACAACATTTCAGCCCTGTCTCAGAATTTCCAGGATATCTCCTGCTGTGCAGATAGTTTATCTAAAAACTTAATAGATGCCGCAAATTTAAACTTCCCATTAAAAAATAAAGCTTCTGGTAGGTTATCATCTCCGCCATGGTGGGACTCTGAATGTAGTATAGCTGTCGCCGAAAGAAAGGAGGCAGAGAGAAACTATAATATGAATATGACTGAACACAATTTTGATATTTTATGCGACATAATAGCGAAAACAAAAAAAATATTGAAAGATAAAAAATTCCAGGGTTGGAGGAAATTTTGTCTAAGTATATCACCGAATACAAAATCTTCCGATGTCTGGAGTAATATTAGACGTTACAGGATTGGAGTTAGTACTTCAAATGTTTCAGTTATGCCTCCTTCTTTAAACGACAGCTTCTTAGATCTTTTGGCTCCTCCAACTGCACCTACAAGAGAACTATTTACACTGATGCATGTCATCCAGCCTGCTTGTCCCAATGGTCTTGATGCACCCTTTTCTTTATACGAGCTAAAAGGTGTTTTGATGGATAGACTTGATACATCACCAGGAATCGATGGTATTCCTTACTCATTCTATTCACATCTTGGCGAAGGCACCATGCAGTATCTCCTCAATCTTATCAATTCTGTCATGTTGACAGGTGACATTCCTACAAAATGGAAAACACAGATAGTGTTGCCTATTTTAAAACCAACAAAAAATCCTGCTGATCATATGTCCTATCGACCCATAGCATTATCTCCCGTAATTATTAAAATAGCAGAACATTTAGTTAAAAATAGAATAGAGTGGTTAGTTGAAAGTCAAAATGTTTTACCTAATAGTCAATACGGATTTAGAAAAGGCAGAAGTTCTGCAGATAGCTTAGGTGTTTTCTTAACGGACATTCGTATTGCCTTTTCTCAAAATAGTTATGTTGTAGCAACATTCTTAGATATAAAATCAGCTTATGACAATGTTCTCATTGAAGTATTAGTTAGGAAATTACAAGTTTTAAAAATTCCAGCCATCTTCATCAATTTTATTCAGAATATGCTAGCTGGTCGAATTTTATTATTAAACTCCTCCAACACCTCTAGAGTTGCTTGGAAAGGATTACCTCAGGGATCCGTTTTAAGCCCTCTTCTATATAACATTTATACATATGACCTAGAAGCATCTGTGAATGACTCGGTTAGTATTTTACAATACGCCGACGATCTTCTATTGTATTCTATCAGCTCCTGTATTACTACTGCAGCCTTCAATGTGTCATTTGCTTTAAAGTCTCTAAAATTATGGTTAGATAAACATGGCTTAGAATTATCACCTACTAAAAGCATTATTGTTCCTTTCACGCGGAAAAAGAACATACCACCTTTGAATATATTTTATAATGGAGTATGTATTCCTGTGAGAAGTCATGCAAGATTTCTGGGCGTTTTATTAGACTGTAAACTCAACTAAAAGCATTATTGTTCCTTTCACGCGGAAAAAGAACATACCACCTTTGAATATATTTTATAATGGAGTATGTATTCCTGTGAGAAGTCATGCAAGATTTCTGGGCGTTTTATTAGACTGTAAACTCACTGGTCGTCCTCACTGTGATTATGTGGTGGAAAAATGTGAAAAAAATCTTAATTTATTAAGATGTCTTACAGGAGTATGGTGGGGTGCCCATCCTTTTTCTTTGAAACTAGTTTACAATGCTTTAATTAGAAGCACATTAGATTATGGCTCTTATTTGTTGGAGCCTGGTAGAGTGGAGGCTTTCAGGAGATTAGATGCCATACAAGCACGAGCAATGCGTATAATAATGGGAGCTATGAAGTCTAGTCCCATTAACGCTCTACAAGTAGAATGTTGCGATCCACCTCTATTCATGAGACGCCAATATTTGTGCAATAGATTTTTCTTTCGTGCTTTACAGTTTTCGAACCATCAGCTTCACCCTAAAATTAAAATACTTTCAGAACTCATTACTTCTTCGCCGTATTGGAATCATAAATCCCCTCCCAATTTAATAAATAGTTATAATATATATAAATCCTTGTCAGCTCCTATAGAACAGTCTCAGTTTCTTCCAATTTATCATTGTAACTATAAAGCATTAACTCTACCTCCTAAAGTTTATTTTGATCTAAATATTGATCGTAATGATATACATGCTAACATTTATTTTAAATCAGAAGTTGATAATCGCTGGAATGGATGGCATCAGATATTTACTGATGCATCCAAACACTTGCAAGGCAGTGTGGGTGTAGGTGTTTATCATAAACAGTTTGACATTGTGCAAAAAATCAAATTACCTTCAGAGACGTCTGTTTTTTCTGGTGAATGTTTTGGCATCACGAAGGCATTGGAGTACGTTTTATTAATGAAACTTAAAAAATCAGTAATATTTTCCGATTCCAAAAGTGCATTACAATCGCTTGTTAAATATTCTTTCCGGTCTAAATCATCCTATCCACTTATAATAGATGCTAGAACTAAATTGTTACAGTGTGAATTAAACGACTTGACTGTCGTTTTTGCTTGGATTCCCAGTCATTGTGGAATTATGGGTAACACCCGTGCAGACAAGTTAGCAAATGAAGCTGTGGAGTGTGGTGACATCTTTCCATTCAAAATTTATTCTCACGATCTTGGTTCTCTTTCCAGGATTTATCTCAGGAGATCTTGGGATGAATCTTGGAATGAATCTAGTACTAAGAAAGGCAAACATTTCAAACAAATACAAAAAACTATCCCATTAAAACCATGGTTTTTTAAAATTAAACTCAGTAAACGTGCCACTTCTATACTTATACGAATGCGTCTGGGGCACTCATGTACCCCAGCACATTTATCGAAGATGAAAATCATTTCTGAACCGACCTGCACTTGTGGAGATGAATTTGGAGATACAAATCATATATTCTTTGCTTGTCCACAGTATGACCATGCCTCTTTCTTTTATGATCTCTTATCTTGTAATGTTCCTCTTCCAACCAATATTACTGTACTTCTTTCTTCTTTAGATTCTAATATTTATAATTGTCTAGCTTCCTTTATTTGTAACAATAATATTAATATTTAATTTTTCATATTATTATATTACTTATTCTATTAATATTTAGTTATAATTCCTACCTGTATCCACTACCTCTCCTGACCCCGTACTAGTCCGCGGTATTTCATAACTTTTGTTTCCTTAATTTTTACAATGAAAAATGGCGCATGCACACTTTTTGCGAAGCCAAAAAAAAAAAAAAAAAAAAAAGTGATCAAAACAAACAAAACAAACAGCGCCGTTTACAATAAAAATAAAACTTGTATTTTGTTTTACAAACAATACTGTGATGTGATAATTTTGGTACATAGGTACCTACCGTTGCGCTGAAATTGCGATTAGTCTCTAGCATGTGAAAAATTCGCAACTACAACGTAAGAAATAAACTTGGATGGAGCACAAACTCTTCTGTACGTTACGTTTACTCCATGAAGATGGGCAATGTAGCAAAATGCAAGTGAACCTAAAACTGCTGCGCATGAATATGGAGGGAGCATGATTCAGAATAACTGAAATGTTGTCTTCACAAACCTAATGTACTACTAGGGGAAGCATTGGAGATGCTAGCCATTATGGAATGCAAGTTGAACAATGTTGATAGGAAGTGATGTGTAAACTTTCCCTCAAATCATAGTGTACCTATAATTTTAACCTAATAAATACTTAGAAATTCGTGTGAATGTTTACTTAGCCTACTTACCATCACATTTTTATCAAATGTGTTACTAGGGGGTAAGTAGGTATTTTATATTTTTACCTATACCCAGTAGGTAGTGGGTAATGATGATGTTACTAAGGGGTAAGGGCTCAAGACATGCAATAGCAGTAAGAACCACTATAATCTTACTTGAAGCGCTTGAGGTCATGCTTGCTTAATGTATCTTGATAGATCATCAAACAATACAAAACATAATAATTAGCAAATTCAATAGAATTATCATTCAGTTATTGTATTTTTTGTGTTTAGTGTGATATTACCTATTTATTAAGTAAAATTAATTGTAAGGTGTTTACTTACATCTCATTGCATGCGACTGTACCTCACATCACAGGTACTGCGTTCTTGTACTAAGAGTACTAAAATATTACAGCTAAATAAATAAATACAATGTCCAAATCACTACAGTATCCCTTTGAATTTAGGCATAAGTTGCCATCTTACATAAATGGATGTAAATAATGTAATTAATAATTAAATAAAGTTTTATTGTTGAACAACAAGTTCAATTTTTATTAAGTACTTATGCATTTTAGATTTCATTCATCTCAAGAGTAAGTAGGTAGACTACCTAAATGTTCTCCTGTGTTTACTTGCATTGCACCTCAGTAAATAGATTACATTTATCAAAAAATTAGTCACTGTTAGCCGTCGGTACAACAGACATACTTAGCCATTTTCTTTTGCTCAATTTTTTTGTGAAGGTTTTGTGTAGTTTGCTCAATAAAAGGTACATTCAATGATCTTTTATATAAAGATCATTGGGTAGTACATTAGACCAGAGTTGTCTGTTATTTACAAAGGTTCTTACCAAATAGTGTACAATGATTTGGGATTGTTTGAATGTACTTTATCTAAGTACTTTCTAATAAATCTATGGAAGAATCCAGTAGGTAGGTAGGTCAAGCATGAAAGAGTAGGTAGGTACATGCTTATATCAAATACCTAATAGGTAGGCATTTGATTTAAGTACATGTTTTCATAGATGTAGGTATGTATTGATTGGAGTGTTATGAGATGGATGTGTCGGGTAAAACCAGGGTTATTAATGTAGAGGAAGGCAGAAGTACCTACCTAGAAGTGGTTGTACCTATTGTGTGAGAGATGATAAAATTATGCATGTGAAAGGTGTTGAGTTCACAGTTATTTTATGATAGAAGTGGTAACTAAGTAGGTAGAGGAAAAAGAGCATGTTGCTGCGGAACTTCATTATTTTAGTGCTGGATATTAGGGGAATGATGAGGGATATTTGCCCTCATTGAAACTTGTACCGATTTATAGTGTTGTTATCGCATGAGATTCTGATAGCAATAAGTAGGAAAAATAAAAAACTCCGTCACCAGAGTGGGCCACTAGCATACGAACTTACTTTTACCTTCATATTTAGTAGTAAAAAGATGCCTACCACAACATTGTATGGAAAGCTTTAGCTTTTATCATCATCATGGGCAAACGGATCGAATACCGTACGTAAGGCTTGATGTTTTACTGAAAGAAATACACTATACATAAACTCGAACGATCCGAAATCATCACACATCGTTATTTAGTGTAAATCACAGACACTGACATTATTAAATTCCTATAAAATTTCAATTATAAACACAAAATCTCCCAAAACCATTCAATAAAAGTTACTATCGGCGCGCCATTAGTTGCATGGCCTATTCTGACAGCTAGGGCGTGTTAAAGAATTGCAAAATAAAGTTCATGCTACGAAAAAGATAGCCTCAAGTCATTCAAAAATCAGGCAAGTTCACACAGGTGTCACGTGACCTCTGACTGGCTGGATTAGAGCGTTCATGCTACGAAATTGCAATGCAGTTCAATTACTGCCTGGAAATAAGAGCTCATGCTAAGCCTGCTGTTGTCATCCCAATAGAGCTCAACCAATCATCGAAAATGACAATCGAAATCCAGAATGGGTTTCAAATGTCAAAATGAAGCCCATGTCCATTACCAGTCATGAAACATGTCGCGGTTTGAAGAAAAAATATACAAATCGGAACATTTTTGAGTAACATCCATACTATCCATACTCCATACTAATATTATAAATGTGAAAGTAACTCTGTCTATCTGTCTGTCTGTCTGTTTGTTAAGCTTTCACGCCCAAACCGCTGAACAGATTATGCTGAAATTTGGCATAGTAAAAGGTTGTATCCCAGAGAAGGACATAGGCTACTTTTTATCCCGAAAAAATCCCGAAGGACCGCGGGTCACACCGCGGGAGCGCAGCTAGTTTTTTTTATATAATAAGGCCCTTACTAATAAACGTGGTATAAAGTTATTCCTGAGTGTAAACTGTCAAAATGTATGGTTATTTTTAGTTTATTCCAAGGAATAACTTTACACCACGTTTATTAGTAAGGCAATAAAAAGTCTACAAACTCACGTTAAAAGACTCCAAGTGAGGTACATCAGTGCTCTTGTTGAACTCTTTAAGGTCCGGTGGACAGTACAGACTCTTGGTGATGATGATGAAGAGCTTCTTGACCGGGAACAGGATCCCCTCTCGAGCCTCTAGTATCTTGATATTCTCCTCAAAACCCACGAACCTGGAATCAAGGGCGTGCTTTTAACGTACTGAAAGTTGTGCCGGCATTCTTACTTGAAGCCTTCGGATTAAAAGTCTTGCTAGGACATCCCACTAAGCTGACACAGCTTTCTATACGTATGTATGTAATCAAAACAAGAATTGGCTGGTAAATTAATAAAATGATTTAATTGTTTTTACCTGGCTCCATCAGATGGCAAAATATGCACCAGATAACCTTCGAAGTAGGAACAAGCCATACCCACACCGTAGCTGATCGATTGTTTCGATGCCTGGAAATTAATTTGCTTGAATCAATTTATAAACTAGCTGACCCTGCAAACTATTGTATTGTATTGTATTGTTTGTCAAAGTTTAACATCACGGAACTATAGAGTCCCGGACCTTTGATAGGCATGCATGGGGCCGAAGCCAACACACAGAGGCCTTTTTGATAATTTTGATCTTGTGTGAGGGAGACACATACCGGCTACTATTCCTTCAACACTATAAAATGCATTCAGGAACAGTCTCCGGTTTGTGCAGAACTATTAAGGATATGGAAAACTAATTACCGGGCTATGGGGTGGGATGGTAGTGGACTGGGTACTGGGGAAACTATGGGAACTATGACACCCGCCGAAACAATATTATTAAAAGCCCTCAATGTCCCACTGCTGGGCAAAGGCCTCATACAATAAGTTTTAGAAACTTGTAACTTGGAAGAAACATTCATTAAATGAATGTTTCTTTGGTCATCAAATTTTGATGACCTCTGTAGGGCAATGGGGCGAAGATCCACTTGCGACCATAAGGTAGCGGGTTCGATCCCAGCCGCGGGATAAATGTTTGTATGATCTACAAGTATTTATCTGGGGTGTGGGTGTTTTCTATGTATAATTTATGTATGTATTTACAAACAACAAATTTAAGTTTTATGTATCAGTCATGTATACATGTAAGCTCTACTTTAGGGCTAAATGATGCTGTATGAAAAGGAATTTTTAAAATTCTACCCCTGAAGGGGTAAAAAGGGGAAAAACGGCGAGACACTAGTATAAAAAACTACTATAAATATAATATAATAATACCTAAAAACTGCTCAAAACCTCACCATCTTTGGATACTTGATGATCAAGTACGCCGCTCCGATATACACAAAGTCTGATCTGAAGATACTCTGTTCACAGTACACCAGTATCGCAACGGACGTAATGTACAACACGAAGTATTTGTTCCCTTGGACTACTTTCTGGAGGTCGAGGATTTTGGTTTGGTTGTAGTACTGGATGAGCCTGCACACGTGGGGTATAGACTTGATTGTCAGCAGGTATAGGATATAGCGAGCTAGAAAAAAAAACTACCTGAGTATCGTGGACCACTCGGTTGGATTGTAACGAAGTGTCAACTTTGACATTTGGCATCCAGCATCCTAAAATCCTAGCAACGCTCTTCCATACTAACAATGTAACAGTCCATGGACTGTTTTGCGACTGCGCTCTTCGCACTGTGAGGTTTTGACCTATGTATGTGTCGTGACGCAAAAATTTTATACTTTTTTTCGTCTAGCCCCATTCGAAACCGTCCGAAAAGGAATTTCGTTCCAAAAATAAGTAGGTACTTACGTAAAAATCTGTGTTTGGCCTATAGCATCCGAAACCATTGAACTTTCTATCAGAAATAATGTTTACAGCACCTTGAGGCTACTGCCGCGATCATGTTGGTTTTGATTTTTGAAGCGAATCGAGAATAAAATAATTTTGAAAAACCTCCTGATTTTACATCTCAGCATCATGACAACCGACGCTTACAAACGGCTGGATTGATTTCAAATTGATGTGCAAAATATTTATTTAGATATGCCTTTGACTACCCCCTTTAAGACTTCAAAGTAAGTACATTAAATCATCTACATTGTACGTCTTAACGAGATTTGGTCGTATTTCTATCTGGACCAAACGCGATCTAGTCTATAGGTATGACTGAGAATTGGTCATAGCGAACTGGTCATACAGAGAACTAGTCAAATTGAGATGTGGTCCAAACGCTTCAAACCCATATTTAATGCGCTTCAGATAGTTTATTTTGTTTCTGTTCTACTTACATTTATGTTAACAAAGCACCATTGTGACACGAACAAGACCTCACTCAAATGCGACCCGTTTATATAAGGAGTCCCGTTGATAAGATTTTAGACGTAAAAGTACGAACTGGTAATAAAAACAACTTTGTAATTAAATGTACGAGTTAAACAGAAATCAGAAATTCAATGTATCACACTGCGTAGAACATAACAAGCGAGAATGGGATTTTAAAAGTTTTACGTGAAGAGTAACACTCAAATTGAGAATCGTTTACTTACTTTTTTTTACCTAACTATTTAAGTTGGCTAATTCAATATTAGTAGTCCCGCGGTCCTTCGGGAATACTTAACTTTTTTAGAATAAAAATAGCTTTGTTGTGTCCAGTATTTGCTACCTCGTAAAAAAATCTTTTAATCCATTCAAGCGTTTCAAAGTAAAGGAGTAAAAACATACACACATACTTAGATATATTCCCAACGGCCCACTAACCTCCCTACTAGTGGGGTAGCTAGGAATAACAATTCCCAACAACCCCACTGCTCACGTCAATGGGATCGTTGGGAATACAGATTACCAACGACCACACTAGCCTCCCCATCAGTGTGGTCGTTGGGAATAAAAAATCCCAACGACCCCACTACGCAAACCAATGGAGTCGTTGGGAATAAAAATTACCAACGACCCCATTGACTTTTTTAGTAAGGTGCTTTCTGGTAAGATCGGACTATTTTTGAGAAAACCTAAAGAGTCTTAGAAAATATTTTATTGTATCGCCTCTAGTGACTCTTTTACAACGCCATAGCAACCAAACTGTTGCAAAAATACAGAGGTTTCATTTCTTATTTGTAATGTTTAGATAAACACAACGGTTGATGTTTCATGAATGATCAAACAGAGCAAAATTTTTCAGAATGGCAAGTAAAAGATCGGACCGTGTTAAGGTAAGACCGGACTACCTTATAAAATCACCTCTGTAACAGCTAGAATAAGCTCTATCACAGGAAAATATTCGGACTTACCTAATTAAAAACATAGTACAAATTGTTATTGAATTGGTTTTCAAATTTAAGTTTTAGCGAAGATTTAATACATTTTTTTACTCCAAATGTCCGATCTTACCCCGCATGCTTCAAACATAGATTTTTGTGTATCTCAAACTTTTACATCTAAAGGCTCATTAGACTCATAATTACAGCAGGCAGACAATTAACAAAATAGAAGTCATAACTAAATACCTACTGTTTAATAAGACGAACATTTCAGTCTGTAGGTGGGCACTTTACTCTTAAATTATTATTTTTTATTTAACCTATACTGTCCCACTGCTGGGCAAAGGTCTCCCCCAATTATTTCCAACCATCTCTCTCCTTTGATAGGTTCCACCACCCACTATCGAAGGAGTCGAGGTCGTCTCTCCAGCGTTTCCTTGGCCGTCCGCGGCGTTGTCTCCAGGGTGTTAAGATGTTTGCCCATTTTTTGCTGTGCATCCGGCTCACGTGCCCTGCCCAGTCCCACTTCAACTTGACTGTTTTACGCCTTACGTCGACAATACCAGTCGTTGAACGCAGCGTGGTATTCCAAACTCGGTCAATCCACTTAAATTATTATTTAGTAATATAAATATGCAGTATTATAGCACGCTCTGTCAACAAATCTTAATAATTACGTATTTTATACAATCCAGAACAAACAAGAAATCAATAACAATCAACAACTAAACATAACAAATACTTCTTTAAGTAAAAACAAAAAAGTAAGTACTTTTACAACATTATTAGTAAAACAAGTTACATTAAACATCATAAATTTAGGTAACTTTGATAACTTACTTACTTAGGCGAAAACAGCCAAGACATCCGTACAAAAGCTTGCGAAAGTGAGACGTTTGATACAGACAAATCGAATATTGAAAGTAAAATAAAAAGCATTTAAAGTAAAAAGTTTGAGAAACACTTTAAAGTGAAAGACCGGCGGATTATGTCCGATCTTAACCTACGAGGTTAAAGATCGGATCTTTGTCTACAAACGTCGTAGACATGATTGTATAGTACTAATCAATTAGTCTTACATCACAAATGGTAATAAAACAGCAAAACTTCAAAAATAAACAAAAATTACCTACCAAATTGCTCACAGAACGTTTCAGGTGGAAGATCGGATCATGTCTTTTTCCACTTTTGGTACATCCTTTTTTTGAACGACAATAGCACACGTTCTGCTGGGCATAGCGTAAAAAGCAGACTGTAGGGAGGGGCACAACAAAATGGCGCGTACGGTGATGTTGCCATCATTTAAAAATATTGCTGAATTTAGTAGTTACATGACTTATCCGGACTTACTACTTGTCCGGTCTTACCAGAAAGCACCTTATAGGAATATTCAATCTTAATTTTGCTAAGTGTAAGTGAAGTAAGATAAAACAACTCACCGATGTTTAACCACTTGTGCTTGTCCTCAATATTCAGGTTTTCAGAACCTGAAACGAAATGGGACAAGTTGAGTTAAGCCTTTTATGCTATTCCAAGTTACTATCTACATCTATTCTAAGTTTCATCTAAATCAGTTAACTGATGAAACTAGAGCTTAGGTGGATCACCTAAAAGAAAGCTCAAAATCAATAGAATCACTTGGTTTTAAGACTCTAAGTGGCGGTCCTACTGAATAAATTCTTTTTGACTTTGAAACACAAACATACAAATTTTTAGATTTACAGGTCCACATAAATATATTATATTTAAATAGAGAAAACTTACGTTGTTTAGTCAACCACTAATCGAAGGGATCACAAAACCAACTGAACTAAACCAACTCAGGCAAATATTATTATACATAGACTGAGCATGCAAAGTCAGCACTCATGCAGTACTGTCAGCTTGTTTTAAAGGAGCCAAATAAATAGAGCCCGACAGCAAATGGTTTGCTCGATGTGTAAGAGGAATAGGGCAATAGATATATGTATATTAATTGCGCCAAAACACTATGTGATGTAAATAAGTATATAACCACTTCTGGGTTTTAAGATATATAAAAAAATTACAAATTATTCAAAATTTATCTGCTAGAATAGGTCAGACTCATAAGTATGAAAAATCGTTTCACCACTTGGAATTGGATTGGATGAGTATAAAAAGAAGTATCAAATCAAATCACGTTTATTCAGGAACAGTAACAGTATGTATGTATCTTGCTTGAATGAATGAATAGGTACCTGATAGTCTGAGAGAAGGCTTCCATGCCTTGGGGATACCTATTTGTATATACCTAGAGCTGCATACTGATTTGTTTAGTTTTTAAACTGAATAGAGAGTTCAGATTATATATAATTGGTTTCCTGCTAAAAGATTTTTTAAAGCTGACTGTACTTACTAAATTCAAAGAAATATTTTGATAACCCAAACAGTTAAAAATTATACTTGAGTTCTTGTGAATAGATTGCTGGTTACAGGATGTTTATTTTCATACAATTTATTTTCACAAACGGCTCTCTGTCACTCTCGGATTTTTTATTGTTGTGACATATTTTTAATTTTCTATAATGTCAACTGCTAGTTAGCTAACGGGCCGCCGACCAGCGATTGGATTTAGCGGCTTATTAATGAAGATATTCCTTTGTTCGAGCATGATGGAGCACAAAGGAATCGTAACAGTCTGTTAAATATTTAATCCGTTGTTATTTCTCGCCCACTGCGCTACAGAGGTTGTCAAGTACTTACATGTTACCCACTAATTCCCGTTTTCTATATTCAACACAGTCAAGGTCAAAGCTAAGGTTGACTAGTTATTAACGGATGGTAAGTTTGACAGCTAAACTGACATTTGAAAAATAGATATAGAGATACCACAGAGTGTCACTTCCATACAAGAACATTACGGAGTGTTGAAGGTATATTTATATTATTATTATGAGCCACTGTTGACCCACTGCTGGACAAAGGCCTCCCCACATTCCCTCAAGTTGAAGGTAAGTAGTTTAAAAAAACTTATGTGTTAACCGTAACACAGTGTAACTGTACGGACGGTAAATTATATATATTATATATATAATGGGTAATATATAATTATATATATTACCCAGCGCAAGCTGGGTATCATAATATATAAAACAAAATATTTTATTTTTATAGGAACCGGGCATATGACAATAAAATTAAGTATACTAGGCCAATAATGGGTGTTCATTGAACGCCCATCCTAGCTCTTGTTAATGCTCATACTCTAACTCATCTCAGCGGCCCCAAAAAAATGTTTTTAATTATGTACTTATAACTGTTTTTATTAAAATTATATGCTCCAACACTCACCCACTGCAATGCTACAGACGAAGAGAACTTGCACTGCATAGACATACCATTTCTTCATATTCTGGGAGGTATCTGCAAATGTATATTTTTTGTTTTAGGTAAGTACCTACCTGTGTATCTCAACAGTCATGCAGATGCCTCACAGATCAGGGGGGTTACTATGAACTCCTATTGCCTGGCAGTTTTCGAACTAAATGTCAATTTCGAATAACCTGGTTCACTAAAGAAACTTCGCAACTTATCATGTTCTCTCGCTTGCACCCTAGTACAGTCACAATGTGTAAGCGAGAGAGCATGATAAACGCCGCAATTTCAGATTTGTTTCTTTATGTCAGAATTGACAAGCAGTTCAAAAACTGCCTGGCAATAAGAGTTCATGCTAAGCCACCAGGTAGAGATACTACGAAATGACTGGCACAGTTTGGCTCAAGATGTGTGGTGAAAGGGGTCTTTGCCCTGCAGTAGGACGATGCAGGCTAAAAATAAAATAATTAAATAAGTATACCTACACCTACCTGTGGCATTGCTGAGGACACCATCTCTAGGATTAAGTACCTACAAAGATTATTAGTAAAGAATCGGGCAATTAAAAAAATAAAATAAAATGGGAGTCTTGGGAGATAAGATAGGAGTTATTATAGGTAGGTATGCCTCAGACAAACTAGATCTACGAGGTATGCATACACAACGACAACAGAAGACGATCAATAATACCTACTAATTAATTGTACCTACCTACGATACTTAGTGGTCCAAGTAATTACTCGTAGGTAACTCGATTTTATTTTATTCTTACCAGTAACTAACAGATTGGAGGATCTTTGTAGCTCGATCTTCGATCAGAGATATAAGATAGAAGAGCTCGATAATCGTCGTAGTTTTCACATCTATAGTAAATGGGAATACAAGAGGATCACTTCAGACTTGTTTTCTTCGACAAAAAAACAAAAAACAACAAAAATAAAAAACTGAAAAAAATAGCCGAACGAATCAGCTGTGGAATCAGTCAGCTCAGCAGCACGAATCTCTACCTAATCTGTGGCACGAATCAAACAGAAACAATAAAACAAAATGATTGACACTATGTAATGTCAGGTCAGTCGTTGTCACAATTAGTGACAATACCTTGACATGACAATACCTAATTAAAACTTGAAATTGGCAGAATTCTACTGCTACCTACACAGTTGCCATTATTAAATTAAAAGAAGAAGAGGTTGTCACAGTCAGTCGTGTCTAATAAATTTTTACCCGCCATCTACAGTTTACGAAACTATCTTGACACGGACACTGGCAGAATTGTGACAACAAGTCGCAGAAGCCATTAACCAAGAAACTGAACTGAACTGAACTGAATTAATAATGTCAATTTAAACAAACAAACAGTATTTTTTTTGTGTACCTACCTACGTACAGTTGTTTGATTTAGAGATATTTATTCACTTCCATTCTCTCGCCTTTCCTTTCCCTAAAAAGTTGTTGTGGTCGCGTCGCGCGCGGGTAATAAAATAAGAGCGTCTGTTTGGCTGGTTTCACTTCACACAAATGTATGCAGTCTCCTCTATCCATTTATCTAGTCTACACTTTGTGTACCTACTTGTCTTGTAAATTTCCTATTTACACAAAAACAATTTTGTACCTTATAACTTTATAAGTATTCAATCTTCAGAGCAATGGTGGTGTGCAAGTTCTTCCAGCAAGGCAATTGTCGTTATGGCCAGAACTGTAGATTTGACCACATCTATGGTTCCAAATACTCTTACCATGGTAAGTTTCACTGTACACTGTAGGAATCCATTCAGGGCTTGGGTCTAGAATCATGGAAGCAGGAATTGAGGGTTAAGGTAAAGATAATGAATAGTTTTCGAGAATAATATTTAAAAAAAATTTAACCTTTCACATGGTTAGGTTATGTTAGGATAGTGACCACTAATTCGAAAGGCGAGCGAAGCGTGCCGCGGTAGCGGCTGCCGAAGCGCCAGAAATCCCCTGCTCTCATCCACCTCCCTGCCCAAAGTCAATGGTATTTACTATTTTGAGGCGTTGAGCTCCTGCTTCCACGATTCTAGACCTATTCCCCATACAGTCTGTTCTGCGCACTTTGACTGGTTTAGATGACTTGATCGAGCTAAGGTGTTCTATCAATAATTCAAGAAAATCTATAAAGCCATGTGAATGTGTAACTGTTAAGATACCCATTCATGAGACATTAATTCGGTAGACGTCTTTTTGAACTGGATGCATGGATATCAATCAGTTTAGAAATCCAGAGCTTCGACAACCACTCCATTTGGATTGGTGGACGTATCGTGAATGGGTACCTTTAGGGGCCCCATAGATACACTCAAACAAGACTTTTGCTAAGGTCAGTAATAAGTAGGTATATTATTTTAATGTACAATCTCTATTTCCTAGCCAACCCTGCTGCAGAAGTGGCCCAGGCTGGCCCGGTTATTACAGACGAGTCACTGGTGAACCAAGTCCAATCTTATGTGCAGTCTATTATCCAAGGCGGGCAGTGGCTGCTGTCGGTTTATGCCCCATTTAAGGACAAACCTGCATTCCCAGGGTTTGTAGACATGTCTCCGGAAGAAGCCAGGCTGCTTATCTACGAAGCGAAAGCAAATAACAATTTAGATCAGGCTGTAGGTTGAAAATAACTTCTATTTGATTTTTACAATCCAAATGCTAAAAATAAAAAATAACTGATTGGCAGGGCTCCAATCAGTCAGACAGTGAGACGGCGCGGCAGACCACGCAAGTGCGACGAGCTGGACACTATCAGTGGCAGGCAATAGCGTTGGACCGGAAAGCTCGGAAAACTCGAGGGGAGGCCTTTGCCCAGCAGTGGGATAGTGGGGCTAAAAACAAACAAATAAACAAATGCTGTCCGGTTAGTGCTCTTAGGCTGTCCATGACTTTGTTCACATGGTACTTAAAATGTAGAAGTTATGTATTTCAAGATATAACCCATTAGAAATAAACATATTTTACTCTTTTAAAACAGCAAGTAAGATGCATTAATTAAAATCCTAGGCCTGTCAGCATGGATAAATAATTATAGATAAAATATAAATAATTTATTTCAGACCCATAAATTGATTCATAGATTAATACACATTTAAATAATCACAATAAAGGTTCCATGTCCAGGATTTTAAATGATGGGCATTTCTCAATAGGTATCTTGTGGTCACATAACAAGGTTATTTGTTTCATTTTTCAGGTGATGTTCATGAACAACCTTTTCCAAGAGGCAAAACGGAAACACGAACTATTGCTTACCAAAAACTCCAACATTACCAAAGTGCTGCAAAGCCTTAATAATGGCAAGAATGTCCCTGATCCATTCGGAAGCAATCTACAATCAAATGCTGCATTCGGGAACAATGCTTCTTCCGTCTTCCGAAGTGCAGTTCAGCCTACACCAGCTTCAGTATTCTCCCAAAATACAGCATCAGTTTTCGCTCAAAACAATTCCTTTGCGCAGGATCCTGCAAAGTCAATATTTGCACAAGCCACTCAAAATGTCTTTCAAACGAACCAAACTCCCAGTATGTTCAGTCAAAATGTACAAAATCCATCAACTCAGAATATCTTTGCTCAACCAGACACAGCTCAGTCACTTTTCGCTCAAGCAACACAGAATGCATTCACTCAAAATACTCCAGCAAATATTTTCAAAACTCAGAACGAGAATTCAACTCAAATGGCATATGCAAGTGCATCCCAAACATTACCATCTCATCAGTCACCATTCTCTCAAAGTTACAACACTCCAGCTAATGTGTTCCAAAAGCCAGTGAATCAAAGTGTGTTTGGAACTCAAAATGCATTTCAACCTGTAGTTGATGCTGGAGTTTATAGTAAAATGGAAGACTTATCTCCTGAAGATCTGGATGCATTTAAAAGTGACGATTTCAAAATGGGTTTCATACCTGAAATACCTCCACCTCAATCTCTTTGCATATAACTTTTAATATCATAAATATGATTACAAAATTGATTACCGGGAGAAATTCTCTCAGATTCTCTCGTTTTATAATATTCCAGATCCTTTTGGATGATGACTAAAGGGGTAGTCGGATTGATATAATATTTATGCTGACTACTAAATAAGTAGGTACACCTGTGATAATTTGATAAGTAGATGCTGTCTGAAATAGTATTTGTTGATTATAAAAAGACAGATTTGTCAAATGAAGTTTATTTTTAAATCCTTACCCTATCCTTAAGAATATACCTACTTAAAACTTAGTCTTTGTACAGATAGAAAAGATGGGGATGGAATAGTCTAATTCGTCAAGAAGCAGATGAATTCGACATTGGGAATTACCAACCAATTTGCATTATTTTGAACCGCCGCAATTTGTTAGATAATAACGAACTCACTGCCCGACGCGTTTTTAGAAACACGCCGGCTCCGATGGCCTTTTCACCTGTTTCACTTAGATTAAATTTGATTTTTCACAGATTTATACACTGTTCGAAATTTTCCCGGCCAATGCCTTCGTTTTGATGACGCCCTGTGCAACAAAATTGGTCGGGTGAATCCCGGTATCGAATCCGTCGGCCTCTCAAACATTAAAATACCCCGGCAGCATAGCGACCAGTCAGCTGTTCAACCGACCGCGTAAGCGGTGCAGGAAACGTCAGTTTAGGATCAATTCCAGTAACGGTTTCGTCGCGGATGCGTTCCTCTGAAGTATGAATCGCTATGCAGATCGACGTAGAACGCGGATCATCTGGTCAATGTTCGATCTCGCCCAGATAGATCTGTTTATCGCTGGAGGCTGAGAGCAGCACGGGCTCGCGCGGGTGGAAGTGTACGTCGGTCACGGCGCCGTGGTGGCCGGGCAGGCGGTACAGCACGCGCCGTGACGTCGTGTCCCACACGTACAGGTGACGGTCTGACGAGCCGGCTGCCACCTGCAATTAAGAACACGATTGTAGTCATGGTAGATATTCAATACTCTCGTATCGGTGCTCTTTCATAGTATCCGCAGAAAACGAAATAAGTTTCGTTAACTATCAAAACCTGTACCTGTATTTTATGCATGTTCCTTGATACTCGGACGGAGACGCCTAGACCGATTTAGAAAATGTATATTTCCCAGGTCCCATTTGAATTTTATTCATGTGGGTATAATATTTCCCGCAAAACTTAAAGAAACGAAACGAATAGTTTCCTCGCACTTAGGGATCACTAAAGATATTGAAATGCATCTCAAACATTACTTTGGCTCCGTCCGGCGACCAGGCGCATCGCAGCAGATTCTTCTCGAAGTTGTGCGCGTGCCCGGACATCAGTTTGACACATCGCTCGCTCGGCGCGAAGGGCCGCACGTCCCAGATACGAAGTGTACTGTCCATGGAGTTGGATAGGAGGTAGGAGCCATCGTATGAGAGCGCCATGCCTGGAAGAAAGTAAAGGTTACAATTATAAAGCTGAATCGAAAATCCATACTATCCCTACTTTCATACAATTAATATTATAAATGTGAAAGTAAATCTGTCTATCTGTCTGTTTGTTACCTTTTCACGTTCAAACCATTGAACAGATGGCTGAAAATCGGCGTGGATGAAGGTTGTATTCCAGGACATAGGCTACTTTTTATCCCGAAAAAATCCCAAGGGACCGTAGCTAGTGCGAAATATAATCTTCACTTAATCCTTAACTTTATTTGATGAGCCTCGCTTTTGTTTGACTGGCTCCGGTAACTTGACTATTTAGTTTAACCATCATTAATCACATAAAAAAGGTAGACGTAGCTAGGATCCTGACGTAAAAAGTACATCTTTCGAAACATTTTCATTAGAAGTATATCATTAGAGTTTTAGTGTTAAATGTGAGGAATAGGCATGATGACAGTTATCAAGAATCGCCAAAATATTTAACTAATCTAATAAAATAGGATCCAAGGATTGAGAAAAATGCATTTATTGTCCTAATAATGTCGAGATTAGTAAATTATTGAATAAAATAAATCTACAAAATACCACAATTCGCCATGATAGCTGTAGGTACACCAATCAGAGTGCGTGATGTCATCTTTCAGTACAGACTTTAGATTGTTGAGCCTATTTGTTACCGAGTTGTTAAATAAAACACATCAAACCTGTAACAGTATCCGTATGTCCCTTGATCTTATAAGCAATCTGATTGTTCCGAATATCCCAGATTTTGATGACATTGTCCACTCCACCCGATATGATTTTCTCAGCGGTATCATTGAAGAGGACTGATGTGACGGGATAGGTGCTATCGAAGGAAGCTACAGGGTTCCGTTTTCTTGCGTCCCAGAGCTTGATGGTGTTGTCATCTGATGCTGACACAAGAAGTTCTGGGCCTCTTCTGGCTCCTGAAAGATTAAAAATACAAGTTCTTTAAAGACCACAGATGACAATGCAATAAGGACAATTTAAATTGTCTTTCCAATGCAACAACTTCACTTCTTCGGCAACAGAGTGGTTCACAATTGGAATGCACTACCAAATGATGTTGTTACGGCTACTTCGATCAATTCATTTCATAAGAACAAGCTCGACAACTGGCTACGAACTAATAAATTAGTGCTCCAAAAGATTAACCAATCATGAACAATCAGACTATTTCAACACTGAGATATGGACATATCAGTAACAGCTGCTCGTCTATCTGAGCCAGTGGACTTTATTAAACTTTTAATTCATGGTATTTTCTTGTCACATTATAGTGTTATTACTTATTATATGCCTATCACTTGTAGTAGTACAAGAACTATCTATATACACCTTTAAAATAAAAGTCTAACCATTCACAGAGTTGACGAAGCTGGCATGGCCTTTTAATTTCTTGATCCTGGTGCCAGTCGGCACGTCCCAGACAGCGACCGTGTTGTCTGTAGCGCACGTGTACAGGTGGGAGCCATCCGGGGAGAAGCACAGCTCCATGATAGCCCCCGTGTGGCCCTTCATCACCATCACATTCTCGCACTGCCCATATACTGTCCATATGACTGGAATATACATAAGAGATTATAAATTGAATGGTGGATATTTGACATACTATCACCTAACTCTAGAATCTAAGTTGTAAAGCCAACTGAGTAAACACAATTGAAAACACACAACAATTGGTTGATTTCTTGCAAGAATCCACATACTACAGTGCAGAAAGCAGGGTAACTCCCGACTCAGTAGGCCAGTCCAAATATCGTCCTAGCAGGAACATGAATGCGGTATCCCTTTAACTATTGAATCAAGGGCAAAATATTCTACTTACATATCTGTCTATCGAACCCCGCAGAAGCTAAATGCTTGCCTTCAGGATGGAACTTGGCAGTGAATATCTCTCCTTGATGTCCCTCCAACAGCATAATAGGCGCATAGAGATTTGATGTCCGTGGGACCTGACATTTTGTATAATTTATTTACAGAAACTAACATATTTACATATATTTACAAAATACAACAGGATTAGTCAAGCTATCTAAGGATCGTTAGAAACGATCTATAGATAGCTCAACTGATCCAGGTCACTGTCAGTCGGAAGCGTGCCCAAAACACTGGCGGCATTACCACCCTGGATGGCAATGCTGATCCTCTCGTGTGCGTTACCCCAGCGGCAAGTAGACTCGGATCGAGCTGAAACTTTGGGAATAATTAGTGCCCTATGCCCTGTAAATGTGCCCCAAAAATGAAATTTGTGCCTATCAAGGTTTCGGAGTTATTCGAGAAAATAACTTGCCGCTGGGGTAACGCCGAAAAACGTTACCCCAGCGGCATGCTTTTTACCTATTGGTCGTAGCCAAGTGGGATAAAGCTTAAAAGATAGCTTATATTTGTGCACTTCCAAGGCCAAGTAGCGGCATTTGTGCCCCCTGTAGTTGATGAGTTATTGGCAATTTCCGCTGCGGTAACATTTGACAGATGTCCATATCTTCGGATCGGCTGGACGCACAAATATGGTTTTTTGGGAGAAGGTGCGGTGTAATTTGTGCCTATTGGTGCCCTAGTTGTTTTTTCAAAAAAATGCATGTTTTATGAATTAGAAGAGTTTTTGTGAAAATCGAAAATAGCCTCTAACTTTTGAACTACTAGAGGAAGACGCTTTGTGATTACACTGGCTGATGCCTATTAAGAACATGTATCTTCTGACAAAATTGTGAAACAGTAGATCTAATTTTCGACGAAATAAATCAATTTTACATCTGAAAGTTGTTTACTTATTTCGTGCCTCAAATAAGGGAGTTTTGAACAAGCTAACACTTCAGATGATTTACCAATAATTAGTGCCCATATTCAAATAAACCCACACTGAATTTCAGCTTTCTACACCTCATAATTAACCTGTAATAAGTAAAAAACACGAAACGAAAACATTTAGACAGTTATCCGACCAAATACGAAAGGCCATAAAAAAGCGGATGTTCAGTACTTTATGCCAACATCTTTAAATTGGTAGGTTTATCATGTTCAACGTTTGGTACATTTACGTAGACAAGTTTTAGAGTGGGATAGAAGCACCTTACTCGACAATAATTTGTGATGTTTTAAGTAGCCGTTTCTATTGTTAGGTACCTATATTATTATTACCAAATATAAAGTTTTGTCATTGATTGTAACTACCCCGCTCTCGTCTTGTCGGACTTATATTAGGGCCTTTCCTGTGGCGAAGGTGATCTCTTTTTTCGATGATTTGATTAGATGTTTAATCAGGTAATCGAATGAGACATTTAACATGGGAAATACTGCAAGCCTTTAAACATTACATAAACAGTGCCAAAGATTAGGTAATGTTTCCTTGTAACAGATAGGAACCTTACTAGTTTTCACCAATCAACTTTGAGCCTTGTTTGTAGCGCTCTGTTCGCTGTTAGCGAGGCGGTGCGGTGCGCACTCAAAGGCGCGCTAGGAGTAATAGTGTTTTGTGACCCGCGCCCACCTAACTCTGCTGCCCCTCTTCAAAGGCAAATTGTAAAAAGTGATGGGAGAGAGGTAAATCCTTCCTCGCTCTGGCCTGCCTGTGTAGTAATCAGTTTGGAAATGATATAAGGTAAATAAAAATATCGTTTTCAGAATAACCATTTTATTTTAGTTCAAAGTTCAACAGTTTTTATATAGGTATTGATTTCTATTCGACTTATACCAGAAGAGACACATCAAACACAATAATAATGCAAATAACAACAATTTGGTATCTACCTACTTATTAATCTTCTAATATATAAAATTCTCGTGTCACAGTTTTCGTTGCCATACTCCTCCGAAACGGCTTGACCGATTTTGATGAAATTTTTTGTGCTTATCCGGTATCTATGAGAGTCGGCCAACATCTATTTTTCATCCCCCTAAATGCTAGGGGTAGTCCACCCCTAAATTTTTATTTTTTATTTTTTAGACAAAATTTTTAATTTCAATTTTTTTATGATACCTACAACATACAAAAATACATACAATCCTCAATTTTCACCCTTCTACGATCAACCCTTATTTTTTAATAGCGATATAATGGAAAAACAACGTTTGCCGCGGGTCAGCTAGTAATTTATAAAATCAGTCTTATAAAGCATAGGTTGAGAACCTATTAAATGTCTTATCATTTTAATAGCGTAAGGATGATCAATACTATAGAAATCCAAATTATTGGAAAAAGCCAACGATTTCAAGGATTTTCAGGGACCGATTTGAAAACTAAAACATCATTCGGTTTTCAAAATTTACACTTCGCTCAACGGATCTAGGCATTTGTAAAGTTAGCCTTTTGTCTGCGCAGTAAACTCCTTTTTATACAAAATTGTGTTCTGTGCAGATAAACTGCTAATTTCACGAATGCCTAGATTCGTTGTGCGAAGTGTACCTACTTGGCTGATTTATAATACCTAAGTAATATTAAGTAGGTATTTTGGTAATTTATCCTGTACCTACATCCTAAAATTAAATAGTTATTGGCATTTAAAACTTAACAAGACATAAAATTCACAAAGAGTCGGTCGGTGGGGCGGTGGCTGGCGGGGCGGGAGGGACGCACACGGCACGGCTCGGCTGAGACTCTCTATAAAGACAATAACAATACCAAAGATAATAGGTGCCTACTGTGCCCATACGCACATAGCCCCTCAAGCATTACTGTTATACGAATAAGGTTCAGATTGCATTGTTTTCGGTCGTGTGTTTACGGTCATTTTCGGTCGTCACGCGTCGACCCTCTCTTTCGCACTCACGCTAATCACTTGACAAGTAAATACAGATCGTATCACTACGCTCGTAAGTATTAATTTTATTACCTATCTTTCGCTTCGGTTATTCGATTCGATAACGTTCGATTCGTAAACGAGAACAATTTGAAAAAAAATTCTCGTTTACGCCGTTAGTACACCGACGCATTCGCATGCGATTCGTATCGACAGATCGCATCCGACAAGGACGCACCTATGTGCTAGAGTGAGACGTGAGTTCGCATCGCTTCGCATTCGCATGCGAATGCGTCGGTGTACTAATCCCGTTAGGCAAGAACAAGGCTAGCTAGACAGAGCCTAGGCGCTTCTTTTTTATCCTTCTGGGGATTTTAATTTTTGCTTGTATGAGATTATTTTAAAATTTCTGGTACCTACCTGGAACCTCTAATAAGGTTTTTTAATAAGCATTGCTGCACCGAGTAAGAAGCATCAAATTCTACTTAATATTTACTCTCAGACAACAATAATTATCCAAATAATAATCATCGTAACGTGCAGCCTACTAATATTAGGTACCTAGGAACAAATTTAAATGATCGAAATCAAACAATAAATCACCTAACTAAAATAGCTTTTCTGCACCACTGCACAAACATAAGAAAAGCTGGTAGATAAATTAAGAAGGTAAGGTGAATGTTCCTAACGGCCGCTTTTTTATGGCCTTTCGTATTTGGTCGGATAACTGTCTAAATGTTTTCGTTTCGTGTTTTTTACTTATTACAGGTTAATTATGAGGTGTAGAAAGCTGAAATTCCGTGTGGGTTTATTTGAATATGGGCACTAATTATTGGCAAATCATCTGAAGTGTTAGCTTGTTCAAAACTCCCTTATTTGAGGCACGAAATAAGTAAACAACTTTCAGATGTAAAATTGATTTATTTCGTCGAAAATTAGATCTACTGTTTCACAATTTTGTCAGAAGATACATGTTCTTAATAGGCATCAGCCAGTGTAATCACAAAGCGTCTTCCTCTAGTAGTTCAAAAGTTAGAGGCTATTTTCGATTTTCACAAAAACTCTTCTTATTCATAAAACATGCATTTTTTTGAAAAAACAACTAGGGCACCAATAGGCACAAATTACACCGCACCTTCTCCCAAAAAACCATATTTGTGCGTCCAGCCGATCCGAAGATATGGACATCTGTCAAATGTTACCGCAGCGGAAATTGCCAATAACTCATCAACTACAGGGGGCACAAATAATAATAAATAATAAATAAATAAATAATAAATAATGCTGGACATTTTCACACAGCATCATCTAGCCCCAAACTAAGCAAAGCTTGTACTATGGGAACCAGATAACTGATATACTACTTATATACTTTTTGTTTGTAAATACATACATATTATATACATAGAAACACCCAGACCCGAGACAAATCTGTATGTCATACAAACATTTGTCCCGCGGCGGGGATCGAACCCGCAACCTTCTGCGTCGCAGGCGGACCTTCGCCCACTGCGCCACAGAGGTCGTCAAACAAATGCCGCTACTTGGCCTTGGAAGTGCACAAATATAAGCTATCTTTTAAGCTTTATCCCACTTGGCTACGACCAATAGGTAAAAAGCATGACGCTGGGGTAACGTTTTTCGGCGTTACCCCAGCGGCAAGTTATTTTCTCGAATAACTCCGAAACCTTGATAGGCACAAATTTCATTTTTGGGGCACATTTACAGGGCATAGGGCACTAATTATTCCCAAAGTTTCAGCTCGATCCGAGTCTACTTGCCGCTGGGGTAACGCACACGATCCTTTGAGCCAAAAATGTGCCAGCTCTCGGATCACGCGTCGTTTCGACCAGACGCCCTGAAAGAATTTTGAAAACCCGAAGGGCTCCAGAACCCCACGGACCTAGGGTCTCAACCCCAAATGGTTCAAATATATAAACCCTATCAATTGACCTGAAATTTTAGTAAAATTTAATTTTGTATTACTTATATACTTGTGTATTTTACAACATTAGGTCTGGTGGTTGAGGTAAGTACCCGAAGGCTTCTGTTAGAAACACTGATGAGAAAATAACTTACCGCCGATGTTACTACGGCTTTCTCCCTTGTGCCCGCGACGGTGATTTCATGCCGAGTTCGCTTAGAGGGCACTATGGCTGTATCTTCAGCTTTCCGTTTTATTTCAATTTCAGGCATCTTCTGGTAGGTATTTTAGATTATGTATTAGATTTAGATGTTTTTTTTTACACTGAGTAGTACCTAACGTAACCTCAAAATCCTCAAACTAATCAAACAAAAGATTGGTTTGTTGTTTGTTGTCGTTTTATTATCTGTGCTTTTCTATGCTTTGTTTGTTACGTGTTTGATTCGAGGGATTGAACAAAGTTTGATTTCATCTATGATCGATGTGATGTGTTAAAATCGATTCGGTTTTCTTATTCTTACTATGGCTTCGCTATAGTTCTTCTTCTTCTTTTTTTTTTTTTTTTTTTTTTTTTTTTAATTTACAAAAAAAAGAAAAGGGCTTTGTCGCTGTGCGACTATATCGCCCAATCAGTAACATCTTAGCTTAGTCTTCTTATTCTTCATGGTTTCACTTCACTTCTTGGTTTCTTCTACTTCTTTTTATTCCTTCTTCTTCTTATTTATTTATTTTATTTATTTATTTATATGAACAAAAAAAGAAAAGGGCTTTGTTGCTGAGCGACTATACCGCCCTGTTTTAGCTACGGGGATCTTCGGGTTTGACTTCTCCAATGAATATTTGTAATGTTCCCAGTAAAAACGTTTATTTTAAAATTTGAATATAAATACAACAATCGTGTTTCATAGAAAGCAGATGATAAAGTGATGATGTAATGACAGCACCCGCTCTGACATCTCTGACATTCCAGACCGAAACGTCAAAATTGATGGAAGACGTCAAAGCGCTGTTTCTCCTCAGCCGCGTAGAGATGGCGCTTACAGTTGCGTCGACATACCGCCCGCCTTGGAAGCACCGCTTCCAATGAAAGAAGTATCTTGTTTCACGTTTCCTCGCTGTGCAGGCTCCAGGGGTAGAGGGCATATTTTTGAGAATGCCCTCCGTATGGTCCCGGTTGCAGTACGAATCTCGGCAACGCGTGAAACACCATCCGTGCCAGGGAATGTCTTCATGACACGTCCCAGCCGCCATTTCAGAGGTGGCAGGTTGTCCTCCTTGATCAGGACTAGGCTCTCGAGCTTGATGTCATTTTGATGTGACTTCCATTTCGTCCTTTGTTGCAATTCTGAAACATATTCCCTTGACCATCGCTGCCAAAAATGTTGACGCAGCTGCTCGATGCGATGATAACGGCTCAGTCGGGACATTGGGACATCAGTGAGGTCATCGTGTGCAGGAGCAGTCAACGGCCGGCCAATAAGGAAATGACCAGGAGTCAATGGATTATAGTCATCAGGATCTGTGGACAGAGGGGACATGGGGCGGGAATTGAGGACGGATTCAATTTGTGCTAAAACCGTGCTCAATTCCTCATAAGTAAGATTCGCGTTACCTACTACACGTCGTAAATGATATTTACATGACCTTATCCCACTTTCCCACAGACCTCCAAAATGGGGTGAATATGGAGGAATAAAGTTAAATTTAATTCCATTATTAGTAGCATAATCAATTATTTGTTGTGAATTTGTATTTAAAATCGTATAGAACTCCTTTTCAGCTCCAACAAAGTTTTTACCATTGTCAGAATAAATAGATTCAGGTTTACCTCTTCTACCAATGAAACGTTTCAAAGCCAATATAAAGTCTTCAGTGGATAAACTGGAAACAAGTTCCAAATGAACAGCGCGAGTAAGGAAACAAACGAACAGACATATGTACGATTTTGTCAGACGTGCTCCTCTTCCCTTTTTATTTAAAATATAAAACGGGCCTCCCAAATCCATACCTGTTCGAACAAACGGAAATCCAGAATCCAATCTTTCGGCTGGCAGATTGCCCATAATTGGCTTTAAAGTTTTACCCTTTATCCGCGCGCAAGTAACACATTCACGCACTATTTTACGAACTAAATTTCTAGCGCTCAGTGGCCACCAGCATTCACGCAATGTAGACAAAAGTAGTTGAGGGCCACAGTGAAGCAAACGTTTATGTTCGCTCCGCACTATAAGCGTTGTTAAATGATGTTTACTACACAACAATATTGGGTGTTTCTTTTCATAGCTAAAATCAGACGAGTTTGATAATCTACCACCGACTCTAATTAGCTTATCTTGATCGAGAAGTATATTTAGACCGGAAATGCAATTTGTATATTTACTATTCGTGTTAATTTGAATATTATTCAAAAGTTTACTGTACACGTCAGGAAAAGATTGCGCCTGCGCCAGTCTAACGAGCGTCACTTGCGAAGCGCTCAGCTCCATCCACTGCAGATAAGGGACCGGTTTCTTGTTTTGATCGCCTCGGGCGCAACCTTGAAATGAAACGTAATACATAAGCAACTATACGCTTGAGTTTAGTGAATGAGGAATATTTATCAAATTGAATTACGTCGTTGGAACAAGTACTGGTTAAATTGATTGATTGTGATTTTAATTCGGGTAAATTATTGAGATTAATTGATTCATTACGAAGTTCATTATTTGAAAAATCACGAATATTTTCTTGTAAATAAGATGGTCCGTTCCACCATAAATTACTGTCGATTAATGAATCGAGAGGTAGACCTCTGGACAACAGATCGGCTGGGTTATTTGTGCCACTAACATGTAACCATTCCGCGTCGTTAGTAAGTTCATTAATTTCAGCTACTCGATTTTGAACGAAAGTTTTTAATAAATGTGGAGACATACGCAGCCATCCCATGACGATCGTCGAGTCAGTCCAGAAAAATACGCGATTAAATTTCAATCGTAATGAATCCATTATCTTTTTATAAAGTCTCGCTCCTACCAGCGCACCGCACAATTCCAACCTAGGTATACTAATAGATTTAAGCGGTGCTACTTTACTTTTCGCGCACAACAGCCTAACAGTGACCGTAGATATATCATTGTAGGATCGTATATACGCACAACTACCGTACGCGTTTTGTGATGCGTCGGTGAAAATATGAAGTTCTTTGTGTTGAACGTTATTGCCTATAACATGACGAGGAATGCGTATTTTTTGCAAACAACCTAAAGAATCAATAAAGCTGTTCCAAGTCACCGTTAGATTTTGCGACACAGGTGAATCCCATCCCATTTTGTCAAGCCATAATTTTTGTATTAATATCTTTGCAATTATAACTGAGGGTGAGAGTAGACCTAATGGGTCATAAATCTGCGAAATGATTGACAACATTACTCGTTTAGTTAGTTTCGTAGTACTTCCGCTAATGCAATCTATTTTTGTGGTGAAGTATAATTCGTCACAATCGCTCTGCCAACCTATCCCTAGCGTTTTATTTTGCGTATGTTCCCCGTTAAATGTATGAACAGAAGCAGCTTTTGTGACGTCCGCGTTGAACGTCCATTTACGAAGCGGAAAGCATCCTGACTGTAAGACTTGAGATGTCTTTTCGCATATAGCTAGTAGCTCCTGATAATCATCATGCCCGGTACACAAATCATCAACGAAAAAATCCTGTTTAATTATTCTGGCTATGACGTCATCTTCACACTCCAACGCTAACTGTCGTATACAGCGCATACTTAGGTATGGGGCTGATGCTGTTCCGTACGTTACAGTGTTAAGCTGATATATGTCTAAAGGATCTACAGGTTTTTCGCGCCATAGTACAAGTTGCAACGGTCGCTGATCTGGTTGAATTAAAATCTGCCTGAACATTTTTTCTACATCAGCACAAGCCACGTACTTGTACTGTCTAAACCTCAACAGAATAGAAAAGATGTCATTTTGCAGTGCTGGACCCGGACACTGAATATCATTAAGTGATTTATTAGAGGTTGTCACAGCACTGGCATCAAAAACAACGCGTAACTTCGTGGTGGAACTGTTTTCCCTAAACACACCATGATGTGGAAGAAAATAATTAGGTTCATTTACTTTGTCAATCCGACTCATATGGCCTAAGGCCAAGTACTCATTCATAAAGTCAGAGTACATACGTTTATAGTCTGGCAGACGTTCTAGTTTACGTTCCAAAGAAAGAAACCTATTTTTTGCTGAATTGTATGAATCACCCAAAACATCAGGTGATTCTTTTAGCGGGATGCGAACAGAAAATCTACCCTCCAACTCGCGTTTAGTTGTAGAAGTAAATATATCCTCACAAAATTGCTCGTCTTTCGTTAGAATGTTATCTACCTGAGGGACATTCTCTATCTCCCAAAAACGTTTAAGTTGATCGTCTAACCCTAAGGTTTGATTAAAATTGCAGTGAATATGATGACCGTTGCCATCAAAATTCTTTTGTGAGTTTATAGGACCCGAAAGCAACCATCCTAACTTCGAATTTTGAAGAAATGGTCCGTTTACCAATCGGATTCTATTACCGTCTAGTAATTCCCAGAACAAGTCCGCGCCTATCAATAAATCGATTTCCGAAGGAATATTGAAGGTAGGATCTGCTAGGTTTACATTATCCGGAATACGTATATGTTCGGTATCTATGTATGTCGTGGGTAAACTGGATGTTATACGCTGCAAGACAAAACATTTAACCTTTGAAGAATAATCGTTTAATTTAGAACGCATAAGTAATTCGCATGAATGATTTGTTTGTGTCACTGATTGTGCAACACCTGAAATTCGTATAGTGGACTGTATCAATGGCGCATTGATTCGTTTTTGTAACTTATCCGAAATGAAACAGTGTTGACTACCACTGTCCAACAGCGCTCGGGCTGTATGAAAACGTTTAGTATAATTATCGGCTACTTCTACTAACGCCGTACTTAATAACACCGGCTGTAATGTGCCGGCACATTCATCTACACTACCATGATAGGTACCTATAGATACGGAATGCAACGCGGCCGATAATGACTCAGCCTGAGACGTGCTCCGATCAGCTGACGGCTCATCAGTGTTACCTGACGCTAGGTGAAGCAAAGAGTTATGTTTTTGTTGACATTGTTTACACGGACCGAAAATGCAATCGGCAAGTGAATGACCGAAACGTAAACAATTTTTACATAACTGTTTCTCGTCTACGATTTTGATTCTATCTTGAATAGACAGATTTAAAAATTTAAAACACGCATAAATTGCATGTGCACCGTTACAAAGATAACACTTATCGACTTTATTTCTAGGTATATGTTTAGCTACAGAACTACTAGTCGACGCGTAGCAGTGTGCGGCGTTGCGCTTTTGTGAAGTACCTTTTGATTCAGTAGCAATTGCAGATGAATATTGCGATTTATTTTGTGGCTTATTTTGATTTGAACTAATTGAATCTAACATGTCTGCCCTTTTCTTAAGAAATGAAAGAATATCGTCTAATTTTAACTTTCTCTCAGAATCAGAATGAATAGTTCCCTTTTCGATCTCCCACTCACGCTCAGTAGTAGAATCGAGCTTTGATTGAACTAGATAGATAATCAATGTATCCCATGATTGGGTCGGTTCGCCTAGTGATGTAAGTGAGCGAATATTTCGCAAAACGGTATCTATTAGCTTCCTAATTTGTGAAGATGATTCCTGTTTTAATAACGTAATATTAAACAATGCCTTTATATGATTCTGTACCAAAAGCCTAGTATTGTGAAACCTATTCTCCAATAACTCCCATGCATGAGTATAGTTCTCAGGCGTAAATTCAAAAGAACTAATTACCTCTAAAGCTGTACCTGTCAACGAGGAACGCAAGTAATGGAATTTCTGAATTTCGTCTATATCTGAACAGTTATGGATCATTGTTACATACGCATGTTTGAACTCGAGCCAATCATCAAACTTTCCACTGAAAGTTGGAAGCTTGATTTTAGGTAAAGAACGAAAACTGTTGGATTTTGAGTTATTTGAACCTTTATTTTCAGTTTCTTCACTTTCGACTAAATCTTGAGCAATTGCTAATACAGAAAAATATAAGTTTTCATATGACTCGACGTATTCATTGTTAGAATCAATATCTGAATCTGAACTCACTAATTCAATTTTAGTTTGAATTTCGTTAAATGTTTTAAAATGATCTTGTGCTGCCTGTAATCTAAAATTTATTTCTCTAACTTGTAGTTTAGAAGGACAGGAATCTTGAAAAGAGTCCAGATATTTTTGAAACTGTGTTAATCTACCTTTCAAATTGCCACGCTTCCGCCTCAGAACAGTCAACTCATCATCATCGGCGAGCTTTTTACTAGGGGAAACTTGCGGAGTTCTTGAAGGAACGCCTAATTTATCTTCAACACCCATTCTAAAGGCCTATGTCAAAGAATAAGATAAGGTACTCACGGTTTTGATGCACTGGTAATTGTAACGGTCACTACGCGATAATGAACTGATTTCTTTCTGAAAGTAATGAAAACGACACGATTTTAGCACAAATGATAACCAGGATAGAGAGAGATGGCGCTTACAGTTGCGTCGACACGCCCAATCAGTAACATCTTGGCTCAGTCTTCTTCTTCTCTCTCACTTCACTTCTTGGTTTCTTCTGGTTCACTTCATTCCCCGGCTTCTTCTTCTCTTTATTCCTTCTGCCTCCCATTATTCCTGGTTTATGGCTTCTGCGACTTGTTTGTCACAATTCTGCCAATGTCCGTTTCACGCTAGCTAGTGTCATAAAACTTTGAGAGACTACCTACCTATGTATTAGCAGATGGGTTAAGAATTGCTTCATCCAAGTGATTTTCTGAAACAATAGAGGACAAAACAGGGGTTATTTACACAAGCTAAATACTTAACTAAATATTAAATAATAAGATTATGTACACTTATAGTTTTATGTTATTCATATTTATAAATTTACATAAAATATTATTGATTATGGGGTTAAAAGTATGAGTTAATAAGCATTTTGAGGGAAGTACGACGAGGGATTTCAGGGAGGTCATAGAGGGAACGTCCTAGTTTTGGGCAGCTGAAAAATATGTGGTTCACGTTTCCTTCGTCCAAACCACATTTACACAGGGAATGGTTCCTTATCCTAATTTTAGCTAAAAACACAGGAGTGCAAGAATGTTCTAATCTTAGTCGGCAGATTGTAGAATTGTTTTTTTTTGCCTTTCTGAATTAAAAAAACCATGGGGAGGGAAGGATGTCGGGCTGAATGTCAGCATAATGTTTCCCTTTTAATCTTTTAGATACATTCCAGGCAGTAGTCCAGGAATTTAGAAGTTGAGTTTTAGATATGAGGCATATATCATGGGAATATGGATTTATTTATTTAATACTCATTTATTTTATTTATTTATAAGAGTTATAAGAGTTAGAAGTAACATTACAGTTAGTAATAATAATAAAAAAAAGAATAACTTGAAATAATAATAATAGATTGAGATGCTCTAAGGAACCAGTCTCAGCTGCAGATTTTGCTAAAGATTAGTTACTCTGAGGTGAAACTCTTTAATGGTGTCAATTTCTGTCACTGTCAAAAACAGGTGTTAGTTTTGCTTTTGACGTTTATAATCAGTTTTGGCGAGCAATCGGAGCAATTAATTTTCTGTTTTCCAAAATTCCAAGGAGAAACGATAATAAAATTAATTATGAGTGAAAATCATACAAAACTGCGAAAACAATGACTAAATTGGAACTAACGCTTGCCATTATAAAACCTCACGCAGTCAAAAATCCCATTGCTCTATCTTACATCAGACATATCCTGAAAAATAAATTTGTTGTTGTAAAAACGAAAAGAGTTTCATTAGACAAGGAAACGGCTGGTAATTTCTATAAAGAGCATGTGGGGAAGTTCTTCTATAACCGCCTCGTAACGTTTATGACCAGGTAAGAGATCATAGGCAATGCAAAATCATTGATACTAAAATAGTCTTACCTTGAAGACTTACATTCATGGTCTTAGATTTTGATTTCAGAGGTGAATGAGTAAGAACACTTTGTGATCACTAAAAGATTGCTGCGTTAAATCGCGAAGAGTGGAAGAAGGGAAGGGAGGCCTTTGCCTTGTAGTGGGACGAGAACAGCTGAATAATAATAATAATAATAATAATAATAAAAGATCTTGCCTAGTGATATAAAGGAGATGATGATGGTTTCTTAATTCTTTGCTTGAATTCACTTGTCTTTGTTGTATTTTCCAGCGGGTGCATAGATCTACATGTCCTAGGACACATGGATGCTATCCAGCTTTGGAGGCAGATGCTTGGCCCGACCAGTGTTTACAAGGGTCAATTCACGGAGCCCCATTGCATAAGAGGCATGTTTGGAATCTCTGACACAAGAAATGTGGCTCATGGTTCAGGTAATTGCTTCAACCTTCAAAATTGAATATTAATATGTAATAATATAAAAAAGTTTCATTACCATACATCCCTTAAAATGTTTAAAATCCGTGGTCTCTTTGCCTACCCTTTTGGGAGAGGTGTGATTTTATTTAGTGATATTTCTTTCATTACAGATTCACCCACTTCAGCTGCAAGAGAGATAAAATTCTTCTTCCCTGACTTCTCATTCTACAAATGGCACGAAGATGAAGAGATTAGATACAGGAAAGGCCCTATTATATTCAACAATCATCTCTTCCAACATGTTCGGAAATTATAACATGAAAGTTAGCTTATTTTAGAACTATTTGTATCTAGATTTCTCTGCCCCTTAGGCATCCAAGGATTATCTGGAAGATCAGAAAATATGTCTATATTGTCCACCCGTCAATCTGGGAAACGACCCGCTCCCACACAGTGATTCTGTTAAATACCTAGGTATGCACCTAGATCGCCGCCTAACGTGGAAGAAACATCTTCAATCTAAAAGGGACCAACTCAGTCTAAAATACAGAGGACTCTACTGGCTACTTGGGAGAAACTCAAAGCTGTCAGTAGACAACAAGCTACTCATCTACACAACTGTACTGAAGCCAATATGGACTTATGGCATCCAACTTTGGGGTTCAGCATGCACCTCTAATGTGAACATCATTCAGCGCTTCCAAAATGGCCTCCTGAAAAATATCTCCAATGCACCCTGGTTCATAAAGAATACGGAACTGCATGACATACTTAAAGTCAACACAGTAGCTGAAGAGATCAAAACCACTGCTCAAACATATCAGGAAAAACTGAAAAGCCATCCTAATCAACTAGCACAGCAACTCACAAAACCTACTTATAGGAGACGACTTAAAAGGAAAGATGTCATGCAGCTAAATGTGTGACTAAAACAATGAAGAGTGCCTACTGGAGTGAACTCTGCCTGACATTACACCCGCAAATTTGCTCATAGTTGGAAAACTGATTGCAGATAAAACTTGTAACAAAAAAAAAAATATTGTCTACCATACTAGGGGATATAGCAGAGATCCCATTGTTATTTAACTTCAGTTTATTTTCTAATTTGTGGCATATTAGTTATTAGTACAAAGTACCTGATACTGCGCACATTTAGTGGTCCCAGTTCTCTGCCTACCCTTTAAAACTTTGGAATAATATAAGTTACCTTTGTGATACTAGCATTATGTACTTTGTAAAACACCAAAGAATTATAATATCAAAATTGTTTGAATGGATTCAACAACTGTGTTGTGAGATAGTATTTTAGTTGAACTATGTTGTGTGACCCTACAGGGCTGGTATATTAGAAATATGATTTCTACCATAAAGTACAATCTTTTATTTCATCAATGAATCAAGTCAAATGGATAACAATAATGTAATATCCAAAAAAGTTAAGAAACACTGTATACCATACAAACATTATATTAACTACACAACAAGAACATACAATAATTATACTAACATACATAAACTTACACATCGTGACATCACAAGAATTTAAGAGCAATTTAAAATTGTACTTCAATTTGGACGGACCTATAATATGTGAAAATAATTCCATACACAGATGTACAATATTTAAAAAATGGAAATAACTCTGTATAGAATTATTTTCCATTGATCTCAACTCATTCCCCAATTTTAACAAATACCTTTGGTCTCGAGAACACTTTGATGCCCTCTTCAAGCTTAGCAAGTTGTTTTTCAAGTTCCATTTTTCTATTTCTCATCCGAAGAGTGTCAGTCTTTACTGGCAATTTGTTTAGTTCGCTTACTAGTTCTGCAAAGCTGTTTCTGAGCATCCGCAAAGTTTCTTTTCTCTCTGTATCAGGCAAGGCCACATGCCCCGGAGGACACACATCATCAATGGCAACGCCTGTCCCTTCCGCAAGAGGCAGTTGCTCTTTCCTGTCTCGTAGATACTTTGGAAGAACACCTTTCTGGTAGCCAGATGGTAAGTAAGGATCTTTGTTATCTTTTCTATCTAGTATAGAGTTCAGTCGACTACGGTTTCTCTCTACCTCTATACCCTCATCACCTCCTCGGCGAGGGGTCGGAGATGGGGGAGAGTTCCGGTAGTGTCCCGAGTCACCGCTCGCTTTCATCTTTGAGTCATCATCATCTTTCTTAGGATACAACACAGTCAATTTAGTACTTTCTGCTAGCTTCTGAGAGAGGTTGGATTCTATAGTCTGGCAGCCGATGTCTCTTAGACGTCCTGATGAATCAGTAGACCTGACATCCTCATCTTGTGAATCTTCAGGCGCCTTCAACTGCCTCAATTCTTTCCTTTTTAAAAATTCTGCCATATCGCCTTTTTTTATCCGAATATCGGGAAGCTTCTTGCGCGAGTTGCTGGAACTGGTTTTTCCCACGTTGAGTGAGATTTTGCCACTTTTATTTGAAGGTGAAGATTTCACTTGGCCAAGAGAGCTTCCCGCGGCTATAGGGTTGGTGAGGCGCGGCGGGTGAACAGCTTTCATCGTGTACTTCGGCTCTTTCGGTGACTTCCCCTGGATTAGTTTTAGTTGCTTCATATTTTCCCTGATGAAGTTCTTTTTTTGTTCTTTCTCTGAAAAGCAATAAACAATTCAGTTTAGAACCATTTGATGTCAAGGAACCTCTTTTATCTGCTACTTATAATTAGTTATTTGGATAAGAATACTCACTTGGTTCAGGGAAAATTCCCTTCAATGTATACATTGTTTTGTTACTGTCAAGCGGTAACAAAATCTAAACAAAGGTAAAATACACTCATCATTTATAGTCCCCGTATTTTAACTTTCATTGTTCATAATTCTGCACTTTTAGATATTTATTTCAACAAATTGTGTAAATTCAAAGTTCTTTTGTAATTTGCTGCGCTCGGTTTTTGTCACTTTTTCAAACAGCTGTCACAAAAAGTAATCAAACGGTTTATCTATGCCAGTCTATGGTAAAATTTGTTTCTGGCCATTATTTGAAGTTTGATTGAAAGCAACTTTCTGACTCTGAAGAATGAGCTTTTATTCGAAAGTTTGATTGAATCAGAGATGTAAGTTTGATCGTGGTTTGATCTGTTCCTCATGGGTCCCTAATGATTGATATAACGTCTCTTATCCTATTATTGATTCCAATACTGTATTTAGTACTAATGTTAGATTGTCCTAATGATTACTCGACATTACAATACTAGGTACACTTATTTACAATAGTCCTATTATTCGGTAAACATAACATTGAATAGTCATAAAACACACCTAACATACAGTAATCCTAAAGTTATAAGCCCTAACAATATGTACTCCTAATATACAAACATTATAACACTTAATAATAACTATTATGACGACATTATGTTAGGAGGTGAGACTCATATTATGTCAATTTAATGATATGTCTTTAATATATTAAGGACAACATTATATTTATATGTAGGTATGTCAGTTTAAGACTAATTTAACATCATGACTACAATATTTTAGATTGTTATGTGTAGTTACACATAACAATCTAGTCCTAAAATATTGTAGAATATGGTATATATTAGGACTATAAACATTATGTCAATCGAAAAGACCCCGTTCCTCATTACCTAGGTGAATAATCCCATAAAAATAGATAGGTACCTACATAACTCTCTAATCCCCACTCTAAGCCAAGACCGTAATTGAGTTTGATTAGAGAGATAGCTAGATAGGTACCTACCTACTTCAAAACCACATAGCTTGAGGCTTGAGGCCCTAGCTTAAGCCACTATGATAAGACTCATTCAGGGTGCTAAAGTCTTTTTGGTTGTGAAAAGATCAAGAATGAAACTTTTCTAAACAACCCTATTTTACGTTTTCGTTTTTGCTATGGGCAAGAAAGCGCGCCAAGCGGATCTTTGAAACACAATTTGTGACGTTTTGTGTCTTGTCCATTATTATTTCGAGAGGTCTTTATTTTTGAAATAAATTTATCCCACTGAAAAATCAACTCATTACAAAAATAAATCAGGCAGATGGCCAACGTTAGCCCGCAGATGAATAAATATAAAATTTCAAGGAGAGGCCGCAAGCTCCAGATTTCTGATGATGCGAGGACTCTGGTTGCTTTGCCCAAGGAAGTGCCCGAAAGAATTTGGTAAGAACTGCTTCATAATAATGTAAACACAGCCGAAAGCACAATACTTATGTGGCGACATCTATCTACCATCGCATGAACTACTTGAGAAATACACGTGATCATCTCGTGTAGTTCTCTTGTAGTTCAGGCGATGGTAAATAGATGTCGCCACACTTATATAGGTAGGTTGCATCTATCGTCTGGTAGAAATAAATTCTAAATTCAGCAGCGTAGAGGTCTAAAACAGCTATTTTACATCTCATTTTCAGGGCAGAAATCCTCCAAAAGGAAGAAAATGACCTGATAGTATACGATATCAGGGAAGAGATCCTGGAAGATGCGCTACGAATAGGCTACGAGCGGTATATGGAGCGACAAAATGCAAAGTTCACCGCACACTGCGCCGCACAAGCCTGGCTGAAGCTAATTGACTGGTCTGTTTCTGGACTCTGACGTGTAGCTCGCTTAGTCGTTCTTGATAGATTGTCGCAACTTTCTGACCGGTCTGTACCTAAATGGATGGGTGACCGCCAGTGGCATTTTTAGCCCAGCGCTTCCGTGCTTCGGAGGGCACGTTAAATTGTCAGTCCCACCAGAGTTGGCCACTGACTCATAAGTAGGTAGGTAGGTATCTAGGTACCTACGATCTTACTTTTTGGAACGAAGTTCCTTTTCGGACAGTATCGAGGATGGGGGCTAGAAGAAAAAAAAAAAAAAAAGTTCGATTTTATCGTCACGACACATTCATAGGCGCTGTCGCAAAGCAGTCCATACATTGTTAGTAGGTAGGTACGGAAGAGCGTTTCTAGGATTTTAATATGTATTTGATAATAATATATTTGACAAATGCCAAATGTCAAAGTTGAAACTTCGTTCCAACCGAGTGTTCCTCGGAGGTTCCACAACACTCTTCTTTTTTTTAAACATCGTGAGGTGATCATGACGGTCCTAGCATCATCTTCAGGCACTTCTACCGCCACGACCCCGGCGAGGAGCCAAGCGCAGCCCCGCTATGCTTCATCCCGAAGCGCGCGGAGTCCTGGCAGCCGGACGAGCTGCCAGAACCCTCCCCCAAGGACGCCTGGGGCCGCCACGAGCTGCAAGTCATAGAGGACGCCACTGATGAGGGACTGGTTCGCTGGCCCAGCAACTCCTCCATTGATATACCGGTGGTGGACGAGATACCGGAGGAATATTGGTAAAACTTAGGCTCTTTGTTCTTCTTCTTGTCGTGTCTCTATTCTTCTTTCGATCGAGTGTGGTGAAAGGGTCTTGAGACTTTTAAGTGCGCCTCAAAGAGGCTTTAACACGTGCTCTAAACGGTGAAGGAAAACATCGTGAGGAAACCAGTTAGTGTTCTTATAGGCGGCGATGGGCTTGCAACCTGTCACGTATGGAATACTAACTTCTGCAAGATGTGGGCATGTGGTAAATATGTGTTTGGACATGCCTCTGACCAACCCCTTAGACATCTTCAAACGACCTTGAATAAGTAACAAAAAGATCTGAGAGAATACCTACGGCACCTTGGGTCGTGAACCTGTTCAATGAGGCTATTTTCATTCATTTCCTTTGGAAGCTTTTTTTTTTTTTTTTTTTTTTTTTTTTTTATGATGGGTCGGCTCTTGACTTCAGACTTACACAGGCAAGAGTGAGAAAGCAGAAAAACGAAAAAAATTTGCTGACTTAGCTACGTCATTTTATTTTATTTTCTAGTTTTTTGCTACTAGTACAACATAATACCTACCTAATCATTTCAATTATAAAAGAATAAAATAATTAAAACTCAAAATCCAGCAATCTACAGATAAAACATACGCTCGAACAGCTGTGCGAGGTCGGTTTTCTCCGGATATAATGATTTTTTTGGAAAATCCTTTTGGATTTGTCTGTATTTTGGGATGCTGTTCCTACCCCTTTCGGCTTCGGTAGACGTCTTTTTACAACCTGTATACACAGCCTGACTTCACGCACTGCTGGGTATAGACCCAGCAGTGCGTGAAGTCAGGCTGTGGATGATGATGATGATGAAGTACCTAACAGATTTAGGTAGGTAGATACTTGCCTAGATGTCGAGTGATATTTAAATATAGGTATTTTTCTCTGACAACCCCCCTTAGACATCTTCAATGGATCTGGAATAAGTAACATAAAAAGATCTGAGAGAATGTCTATCGCGCCTTGGGGATATAGTCGTGAACCTGTTTTTATTTTTCTCTAGGTTCCCTGGTAAAGTAAATCTGCCTGAATCAATTGAAGTTGAAGAAAAAATTGAACAAACTGTTAGCTACGTGAGTTTAATTTATTTTTGTTTTAAGTTGTTTACCTAGTATAGTTAGCCCAACGGATCTTTAGCTCTCTTAAGCTAGGTGCAATAGACGATTGCGCAGGTTTGGTAGAGTAAGCGAGATAGCACGATTTTAGGCGTCATCAAAAATGGGTTCTGCGCAGCTACTTCAAAGAGCTAAAGAACGATTGTGCGTATTATACTTACTTATCTACCTGCCTGCCTAAGAACACAATGTGTCCACCTACTTGCTAGTTTTTTGTTATGTGAGGCTTCAAAAGATCTGGAATACGTATAGGTACCTTTTATATACATTCACATAAGACAATTTCAACCGCACCTCGATGATACAGTCGTGATCATTTTTTTTTGTGAAAATGAGAACACCAGTTAGTTTTCTAATAGGCGGCGATGGGCTTGCAACCTGTCACGTATGGAATACTAACTTCTGCAAAATGTGGGCATGTATCAATAAATAAATAAATAAATAAATTAATAATGCTGGACTTTTCACACAGCATCATCTAGCCCCAAAGTAAGCAGAGCTTGTGTTATGGGTAGGTACTACATGACTGATATACTACTTATATACTTTTTGTTCGTAAATACATACATATTATACATAGAAACACCCAAACCCGAGACAAATACTTGTAGATCATACAAACACTTGTCCCGCGGCGGGGATTGAACCCGCAACCTTCTGCGTCGCAGCCGGGCTTTCGCCCACTGCACCACAGAGGTCGTCATCATATCAAATATCATGTGTTTGGACATGCCTTTGACTACCCCCATCTTCAATGGATCTGGAATAAGTAACATAAAAAGATCTGAGAGAATATCTACCGCGCCTTGGGGATAGTCGTGAACCTGTTTTCTTTTTTTTTTTTGTTCTTTGAGAACACTAGCAGCCCAGTTTTTTTTTGGTCAAACGAATACGAACACCAGCCTCCATTTTCAACGGACTTCAAAAAAGGAGGTTACGCGATTGTTCCGCCATTTGTTGACCGATTTGCAAAATTCTTTTATGTTTGAAAGGGTATACTCCAGAGGTGGTCCCATATAAATTTTATTCCTCAGGGATTGATAGTTTCCCCGTAAAACTCTAAACAGCTTCCCTCCTAGCCATGGCACAAATAGAAATCGAATCGACTGCTTGACGCCCTGAGTCACACCGCGTTTCGAGTCAAACATTGAAGTCGGTTTTCTTTTTAGTATTAAAACGTAATTTTTGTCAAAAACAGCACTGCCAGTAGTTTTCATTTTTTTTTGTTGTTGTGGTGAGTGTGTATTGTCCGTGGCGGCAGGATACTCGCAACAAAGCGCCGCTGGTGGTGCGCGTGGACGTGAGCGGGGTCTGGCATTATGTACAGGAGTCGAGCGCCTCCGAGGACTTCGCGGCGGACTCCGAGCTGCTGCAGAAGGTCACCGACTACAGCACGGATGACATCAGCCCTAAGGTAAGCCTGCTCCTCACAGGCCGGCCACGCATCTGCAGTGCTTCTTGATCTGCAGTTGTCTGTGGGCGGTGGTGATCACTTACCATCAGGTGTGCCACCTGCTTTTGTCCCCTATTCCATAAAAAAAGGTATCTCTTATCGCACATCCACTGAGTCATTAAAACGTAGGGTCCAGGGTTATGACCCTATTAGGGTCAAACGGCATTCTCTTTTTCACGCCACTTTTTCTGGTGCCACTCGAACCCTCTACAATGAAGAGTCTGGATCTTGTACTTACCTAATTATTAACTGGGATTGTTTATAAAGTCGACTGCCTGCAGAAGGTAGGAAGCGCCCTCTGAAAGCAGAATAGATTTTTATGTTGTTTTCATCAATAAATAGAGAAGAGGAAGGTTTTACTTAGGTCTGTACAGATACTTTCTGTTAATACCAACTTCAGCTCGCAACTTAGCTCGCTTGGAATCAACATTTTATTTGGATATTTTTCGGATCCGATAACGAAAACCACCGACACAATTCAATAATTTAATAATTTACGATATCGAAGCTGACTGTCTTTCGACGGATCTTTGTCGAAAACTACCCAACAATTTACGGCGTTAGTTTCCAACACCGACTCCCGCTTTTCCAACTATAAAATTGGTAATTTCCACGAATCCAACGGCCTTTTAAACCCTCGTCCAGGAGTCTACGTTCAGCGCGCTGAAGACGACGACCCCGGTGGACGGGTCGTTGCAGGGCGCCGGCGACTCCACCGTCGTGCGCCCGCGGAAGAAACTCACTGACAAGAGCAAGACCTTCAGTCGAGCTAGGTATGTAAATAGAATGTAGGCATTCGTAAAGCTGTTTGAGCGCAGTAGCAACAACGGGCTTAGGTGTTCGGTGAAGTAAGCTGTTGATCGCAATTATCCACACTAAAAATTAGCCACTGACAACCAGCGCTCCAACAGACTCTTCAGATGTTGGAGCAAATGCTGCCATATTTTTACCCACTTAAAAATTGATAGATTAGGTACTTACATAATTGTAAAACTCGTGTATTGTGGAGAAATAAAATTGGTATTGTATTGTATTGTATTGTATTGTATTGTATTGTATTGTATTGTATTGTATTGTATTGTATTGTCAGTACTTACTTATATATTTTCCGTCATATTTATTGTTTTCCCCTCCAGCGTGACGGGGCGGTCGCGCGGCTCGCTGCCTCCGCTCGACATCGGGGACTCGCGCTCCAGGATCAGCATCATCTCCGACTGCCGCCTGCGGAACCTCAGGTACACCACTCCCCCATGATCCCATCACCACACCATGACTGCCACTTTCGAAACCGGAAGTAACCTCAACCGTAGAGTGGTAGACCATATTTTTTGCTGAGTGTACCTTGCCTCTCCATCACCATACAATGACTGACTGACTGACGCTTTTGGAACCATAGTAAGTAACCTGCTATTTCATCATCTTCTAGCTAGATCATTCACTAGATAACACCTGCATAGCACGCATTTCAATTGCCTTACTGAATACTGATTGATTAACTTTCTCAGCTACATAATTAACTTTGAGGTGGTAAGACCAGTGGGCCTGTGTGTAGCAGATTCTGCTACAAAATTGCTTATATGTTCCATAATATGATTCACCCAAAGTGGTCGCTTTAGGCCCCCAGATCATAAAAATTCAGGAGCCTTTGAATATGAGAAATTGAAATCTGAATTTCAAAATTATTATCTCTATACCCTAGTACCTTGTCAATAAAGCTAGATTCAAGAAGATTCACACTTGAGTGACTCTGAATCAATGCTCAAGTTACTTTACAACCCAGATACGAACTAAACATGGCTATCACAAAAGTTGATTATTCACAAAGAAAATAAACTTGACCAACGTTTATCCGCCCCTCGCTCAATGACAATGGGTGACACTCACTCAACCAACACACGTGTTACTGCATAGTGAATTAAAAAAAACTCGTATGACTACTTGGTCCTATTTGCACCAACCATAGTCTTACCACTTTTTGTTTAATCCCAAGTTAACCATAGCCTCATATGAAAAAGCTCTCCCGGGATCAATGAATTTTTCATTTCGTAAAATTTATATGCGCTTTAACACGAGCTCTTAACGGTGAAGGAAAACATCGTGAGGAAACCCGCAGCTTAGTCAGCTCCACACGTTGTCTTTCCTGTGGGCGGCTGATTGAGCTGTGGGGATGGTTTAGGTGCTGGGTAAGCCTATTCCATCTCAAACTATGTCCCAGGCACTACAGCGTCCCGTTGAGTGTAGGCATAGGTTGCCTCCTGACGCTGTATAAATCATCTAATATGTAAAAAGCCTAATTTTTTTAACTAACCTAAAAACTTACTTTACCTTTCATTGAAAATTTGAAAGTTTAACTTGTAGTTTTAAAATGTAAACGTGTAAAAAGACAAAGCAAGCTAAGTGCACTTGCCTCTCAAATAGGCACTTGATGGTTAAAAAAAAGTGCTCGAAGCAAGTGGGGGCTAAGGTAAGTGTACTCTCAAAAGGACATGTCTTACATAGTTGCCAACAATCGCGATGGGAAATTATACGTACACGTGCATACCCGGGTGTAAGGGCCCCTTGTGTGGAGAACTCGTTTATGGCTCTATAATGCTTTTTAAACACTGTGGGGAGATTGTTTTGTCAACTTTCTCACAATATCATTAATTTGGAGTAAAGGTTGGTTGAGGATTTGAAATTACGAGATACACCCTAGCCTGTAATATGATTCTCTGTGTGTTCGTTGGTTAATATCAGAAACTTTGAGTATCAAACCATAACACCCGTACTCGGAACTAATATCTGCAGATAATGCAAATATTTGAAATATTATTGAGAGGCATAATCCGAATTGGTAAAATTCAACTATAAAACTTGTATAGTGATCAAAGCATTATAGTATGCTTTGTTTTATTGATGCAGTGGACATTTTATTTAGGGTTGTAATAAAAAAATTACAACACAAAATCATAAAATATGAAAACTTTTTCCTGATTTGTACCAACCAGCTTCTACGCCGTAGAGGTGCTACGAAAATAACTCTTTATTCTAATAATCCTACATGCTTGAGCTCAGTACATTCTTGTACGTCCATACAAAGGATCTTAAGTATATTGTATGTTGTATGGGAGCCCTATTCAATAAATGCACCAGGTGTGCGGGGTCAATGTACAGCCACAGCTTAGTAAAGAGTCACTATAAACTTTCCTTTTACACGTATCTAGCCATTAAGCTTTTGTTCATGAATATTTCTTTGTACTTGAATGCGCTCTTTCTGTGCGTTTAAGTCAGGTACCTATTATTGTATTAGAAGCTACTGTCTTGGTTTGTATTATAGATTAGTTAATCATGATAATTATTTATTTAAATTTGATTCAAAGTTGAGTTTAAATTTTGGATCGTAGCTCTTTAGATTTATGTTTGATAAGAAGGGGAAGACAATGAATGGCCAATAAGTTTTTTTTTAAATTTGTTCAACAGATGTTTATCTTTTTTGTAATAAGACTGTTACTATTTAACACTTTCGCTGCTACTTTCTGGTGCTCTGCGAACCTGAAGAAGGTCGTAACCTATTCTTTAGTGGCACTCAATTTATTAGGAAATTTCATCAAGCCGGGATGCGAGCCCTCTAAAGTTAAAACCAAGTTATTCAATATACCGACACGTTTCTTTTATCCTTCGGTGTATTTTCCATTTCTCCTCACCTTGGATTCCTTTGGGATAATTGACTTCGCCCGGCCAATAAGGAAGGTCTTTAATTTCATCCCTAAACGCGATTATCCCAGGGCTCTGTCTTGACAATGCTGTGTTGCTGGGTCACTCAAATACAATACGACTTTAATGACAGTCCCTACAGAATATTTTTTGGAAAAAAAACGTTGCCTTTCCTTTCTCTAATTTAAAAAAAAACATCAGACATTTTATTAAGGTTAGGTCCTGGTACTCAAATATAAAACCTACTCGATATCCTCATCATATACCGACATATTATATATATATATACTATCTAAGTATACGGCTACGAAAAATATTGTTGTGTCATACTTCATAAAGAAAGCTTTCGTTTTTCGTAATACTAGGTAATATGATCTGATACCATTACGATTATACCTAGTCTAGTATTTATCTCTTAAGTTATCAATAAACAAAAAAGGATGAATACCTATGTCTGGGACAGAAAAGTGTACGTAACGATTGACCCGGCTATGTCCGGACAACGCTACTTTATATGTACTATGCAGTGGCGAAGATGCGATTACTGAGAGTCCAATGAGAGAATTCTGTGAGTTGGTCCAATTTCCTCATTTAGAGCGTTTTGATACAGCGCGATACGATATCGCATACGACATAATTTATGAGAATATAGAGCCATCATTATCATTGTTGCCTACTGCTGGACAAAGGCCTTCCTTCTTTTCTTCCATTCTCCCCAGTAAAAGCATCGGTTTGTCAATTTGTGCAGTGCATGTCTTATTTCCAGCCATCTCCACCTGAGCAAAGCAAAGGCGCTTTGTGTTTTATTCCACAAGTCATCTCTCATAAAGTGTGTCTCATAAGTGACCAGCCAAGTTATATTTCAATTTTGTTTGTCTTGGAGCGTAGTAAGGTGTTTACTCGTCTAAAGATAACTCAAAAGTAGTCGGATCATTTACATTTGTGAAGAACTATAGAAAAATAATTATACTCTACTTTCTGCAGAAAATATCGTGTAATGTAAAATCAATCTCCCAAGGCTTTTATATGGACCGCTAATATGAAAACGTGACAAACAAACATCCGTCTAATCTATCAGCTCTCTGATTAAAGGATTCCGTAATTCAATCCGCCCCTTCTTTGATGTCAGCTACAAGGTACATACTAAGGTGTAGTTTGTGTGGTAATGTGGTTGGTGATAGTTGTGCTAATGTAAGATTGCGGATCCATTTGTAGAAGGACGTGGTCACACAAGGAGGAAGGAGGGAGGGGAGTATATTCGACCTCGTGTGTTTCTTGTGCTGTGGGTATCAGATACTATGAGTGCTATTAGTTCCACAACATACATACATACATAAAATCTCCGACGACCTCTGTGGCGCAGTGGGCGAAGGTCCGCCTGCGACGCAGAAGGTTGCAGGTTCGATCCCCGCCGCGGGACAAATGTGACACAGATACACAAATGTGACCTACAGATATTTGTCTCGGGTCTGGGTGTTTCTATCTATATTATTATGTATTTATTTACAAACAAAAAGTATATAAGTAGTTTATCTGTCATCTAGTACCCATAACACAAGCTCTGCTTACTTTGAGGCTAGATGATGCTGTGTGAAAAGTCCAGCATTATTATTATATTATTATTTATCTCCACTTGCTACGATCCTGACACACAACTTTTGCCTCATTCACTCTCATTACATTCTTCATACATGCTCGCCGGTTTAGGGTACTTTTGACCTGGCCCTTCTCCAAAATGTTCCACAACACTATGAACAAAATATCTCAGGAGAATCGAACTTACATCTCTTGCTGTCCAGACTCGCCACGGATATTTTAATACAGGTGTACTCGTAATTTAAAGTGTTTAATTAAAAAGCTGTTTTTCATTCGGACTACAATACAACGAAGACTCGTGTCCGTTGGTCGACCGGGACAATACCCGGAGCTGTCCTACCATCTCATATACAGGATGTCCATAATCCATATGAAGTGCTTTTTAGGCACTTTAAATGTAAATTGTATCATTGGATCAGTTTTTTAGGAAGAAGAGTCGATAGATAATGTGAGACCATACAAAAAAAATCAACTAGATTACAATACTCGAAATACATAAACTTCTCTTCTGCAGTTGTTCTTGGGAACTTTACCTGCGGTCGGTGATTTGAACTCTGTTTTTTTATCTTTTGTTTAATTATTAGGTAGGTATTTATGTATTTTGTGTTTATAAGATTACTCCTGTACCTCTGCAGTTAGATAAAAACAAAATTTAAACATACAAAGGACATCCTGTGCCCGTTTGACAAGGGTCCCAACTCCACATCGGGCATCCAACACGACACGTATGATGGATGGAGTGGAATAATTTAGTTTTCCGCGCGGCTGTTACACGGTCGCGGAATTGAGCCGTGTCGGTAGTCACCAGGGAGTCTGCTAGCTAGTAGCTACCATGACAATGTTGAATGAGTTCAATTCTTGAGAGCCTTGTTATGTCAGGAAATACGCTTCAGTAGAAAAGCTCACTGGGAATGTTTCGTTTTTCTTGGGCACTTTTTTGTGTCACTTCGAGTGAATCTAACGAGAGTTCGCAAAACGCGCGAAAACAAACAAACCATGATTATGGCTGTATCTAGTGGTTTCGGTAGACATTTTCTCAGATCTTTTGTTTAGGTGTTTCAGATCCTTTGAATATGGTCTAAGGGGACAGTTAGGCTTACATACATACCTAAATACATGGAATATTTTCCAAAAAGATAACCTTGATATTAGGAACTTTACGATTGAAAATCGAGGTACTTTCCCATTTGGTCAACACGGCTCAATACAATACAATCTAAGATGATTTGATAGATATTATCGGTAAACAAAGATTGACAATAAAGTAAACAACGGACAAAACATGTTATTTTCGTTCGACAGGCTTTGTGGCCTTCATTTAATGATTGTTTGAGGAAAATTCTTTTTGATGAGAGTGGATCGGACATTTCATTTATCTGAAAACGTATTATCTACAGCTTTTGCGGTAAAAATGAAACAACGTTTATTTAGTATTTTATTTGTGTAACATTTATTGAGTTACCGAGCTCTCAATTTCAAATAATATTATTGTGGTGGGATCCAAAAGGTGCTGAGCCACCTTTCGGATTCCACCACATTAATATAAGTTCAGTTTAATCTTGCACTAACATTCATAGCCTAGGTATTATCTTTCCGTGTAACGTTCGACCTATTAAGTAACCTATTAAGTATTCCAAGTTTCATACATTCACTGGTTAAGACGTGATTGAAACGCAAACAAACATTCAGATCTACCTACAATATTTAATAGGATGTTTAATATTGTATTCAGATAAATTCAGTGTTTCCATATTATTCCACAAGTCAATGGCTCAGGTGATCGCCCTCGCCTCACGACCGGGTTCGATTCCCGGACCTGACCTGTATAATAACGTCATTATGCAGCGTAAAAACTTGCTTTATAGTCCTTGTGGAAACTTTATGCCCTTCATTTGGGATTGAGATTCGATTGCACATGTTTATTTCAAACATACCACTGGTTTATTCAATATTTTGTTGAATACTGAGAATTACCTACCCCAACGGGAAAACTAAGAAATTCATTTGTTGAGGAAAATAAAGTTGTAAATTCTGTAAAGATTACCTATTGTTATCGTTCGAGAAAATACTCAAAAGTTAAGAATTTAGGTAAGTATAATATGGAATGGAAAGTCTTATGATGACGCGTAGAACGATTTCTATCAGGCAACATACAGATACAGAGAAGCAGAAACAAAATGTCTGAATCTACTATCAACATTTTAGCAAATACCTACCTACCTAGATGCGTGTGCTCTGACTTCCCTTGGAATCTTCACGCCTGTCTCAGTGTCTGTGATTGTGATGCAGTCGTGTTGTTTATACCAACAGGTCAACATTTACAGCCAATTAATGTTCTATTGTTGAACCGATCATCGGCCTCGGCTGACCCTAAGGGCCGTCATGTAAATGTATGAGAGTGAGATGAACTGGACGTGTGTCTGGACTGCGCGCGCGCAGGTCGCCGAACCTGCACATGCTTACAAGCTAAAGGTTCAAATTGACAAATAGTAACATAATATTAGTGTTTGGTTGTTCAGTAGTCAAATTCTAAACGGAATTGGGTTTTTGAAGTGAAAACTTCTAGTCTATATGGGTAAACAATTTTGATTTCGCGTCGCGAGTCATGTTACGACACCGGTGTCGTGGAGTAGTCTTGGGTAGGTAGGCTTGACTATGGAATAAAAATCTTGAACTCTTTCATAACTATATTTTCCAATTTTCCCAAAAGTATGTACTTAACAGTAAAATTTCGAATACTACCACAGATAATTCTTTTTTTTTTTTAAACCTGTTGGTGACAACCGGCTTACCTACTACATACCGTTAGAGCTCAACCAATCTCACAATACGAAAATGGCTATTGAAGTCTTGTGAATTGAATAATGGCAATATTGCCTTTGGCATTATGGAGCCGCGCCTTCTCAAAACTGCAAAACAACGATAGCGCGATCCAGATATCAACCTCTTACTATACTTATCTTAATTTCGTACCTAGTAAGAATAACACCGGATGAAACTATTTCTTATTTCCTTTCGAAAAAAGGTGTCAAAAACATACGCAATGATTAAGTAATGGCCGCCCACCGCCCACAGTACAAGTTGTTTATGGCACGTAGAGCGCTTTAATCCAATATAACTGACATAGAGACGGGGTCGCTCGATCAGCGCTAAAAAACCACTGGGTATTTATCTTCATTCATATTTAGGGTTCTGTAGGAAGGAAGATAAAACCGTAAACAAATACCTACAGTATACAGTATTTTCCGTAAAAAAATTAGCGCAGTATTTGAAAAACTACGCAATTTTTTTTAAGGAAAAGCTCCGTATTTTGTTCTCTGGGTTGCATTATGATGTGGATGAATGGTTTGTAAAATGTCCTTGGTTATTGATTTATTTTTACCTACTGGCGTCGCTCTACATAAAACGTATTTTTATTTATTATAGCTTCCTAGTTGTAAAAGAAAAATTCTAAGATCGTTACCAGACAGACAAAACGTAGGTTCTGTCCCATAGGTATCCTATCTTTACCGATAAATAATAGACGTCATGTTCTTAGTTAATTAGGTACCAACCTATCTATGCAATATTATTATCTAGAATGGAGAAAAAGGTTACAGAGAGATCTGTGGTACAGTCAGCGACGAAGTTCATGAACAATTGGAGATTCTAAAGCTTCATTTTCATCATAATGAAAATTGCGACACAGTTTTTACTACTGCAATTTCTCAGCGTTCATTAGTAATAAGTACAAAATTGTCAAACTATTTCACAAATAAATAAATATGAAATAAAAAAAATAATTTGTGTGAAAATTCCCTATTTCTTTCATAAATAGTACTTACTTAATGGTGCAAGGCAAAACATCCAATGTAAGGTGAAGTTTTATCTAAAACCCTACGAACTTCGAAGATACTTAAGATTCAAATGTTCATGAACTTCTGTCGCTGACTAACCTACCATGTGTGTCAAAAATAGTTAAACTCAACACAATGTACATTTATGTCCGTGGAATTCAGGAATTTATATCCTAAAATTCTCCAACCTTATTCTTTATATAGTGCCAGTGCTACGCAATTGCGCTACGGAAACCTCAAGGCGCGTGTATGGCTCGCACTTATCTAAATTTACTACATCAACTTATTCTCATATCTGAATTATCTACCTTATTATAATAGCATAAGGTTGAAAGCCCTGTGGCACGTGAAAACAAAATGGCGGTCGGTTGGATAGGGATGGTGACGTATGCCCGCATTATCCTGTCCTATGCCTGTTTTTGTGTTGTCAATTAGAAGTAATGTCTGTTTCCTTGCTATTTCTAGTTGCGATAAACCTTAGGTAGGTAGGTGTACCTACCTTATGTAAAATGTCGAGATGATGTTGGTACATAGGTTGTAATAGGTACTGGGGTAGTAGGTACCAGTAGGTTTACTAAAACGAAAGGATGACCTAACAATGGTACTCACACAATGTTCTTTGTGGAGGAAAACAGCACAAGAAAACCAGTTTGTAGAAATTTGCTTGCAAACCTGTTGTGGAACGCTACTAAAGGCATTTGTGCCAAATCTGTCTGTATGCGGACATGCCACTGACCACCATTTTCAGAGTAAGGTTTGAGTGATCATCTGTCGCACCTTGGTTAGTTGTTGTTGGATAGTTTGACGAAAACAATTAACTAGGATTTTATGTTTCGTTTTCCCATTTGTTTCGATAGCATCGGCGGGATTCGAATCTGCAGCCCCAGTTCGACTTCTTCTAAGCTAAAGTAACGTTCAGGTTAAATTTTATATAAGTCCGTTTAGAGCCAGACTTGCATCTTATGCATACATCCATCAGGATGTTGTATGAACATTTTGCATTAATTTCTGATTATTTCCAATATGCTAGGACATCCCATAAATATGTATGAACTTGTTTGCAGTATAAAATATCGTAAACTAATAATGTTGATTACAGACTTTCTGTATTCTTTGTTACAGCTTGCAAATATTTTATCAGTTTTTCCTATTGTTATACAAAAGTACATTCGAGTGAATGCTACGCGTCGTAGCAATGTAACCAATGATTTGTATTTCATAATTTCGACTTCTCAACCATCATCTTCGGTAGTATAGTGGTAAGTATCCCCGCCTGTCACGCGGGAGACCGGGGTTCGATTCCCCGCCGGAGAGTTCTTTTGCTCTTTTACTTTTTGTGATTTTTATCTAGGCCTATACCATACCACAGAACACAGTATCATTTTGTTGCATTGCTAGGATTCATATTTTGTAGATTGTAATTATTTTTCGTAGCAGATTTATGCTTTGAAAAAAGTATAAAACTAAACAATTCACTGTACTTACTTACTATTTAAATATTAATATAGTTACCTACTACGCCAATAATCATAAATGATCTGGGCTACTACTACCTATCTATAAGTCAATGTTGTTTACGCGATTGATCTGAATATGACTTTGCGGTCACCTTGCAGGCCTTTTATTGTGGACTAAAAATACCTATGTTAAAATACGTGTTTTGTTAGTAAAATTGTAGTCAAGGCCCACCAGGTGGCAGCGTATTCGTTAACTAGCTGCGCCTCGCGGTTTTAATGCACCCTTGGCTTCTTTAAAAAAATTCAATCTGAAGGTAGACTTCAAATTTCGTGAAATTTCTTTTTACACGCATTTGTTCTGGGTCCGATTTTTTGAGCTAATAAAATAAAAATGATTTTCTATTTCAGATTGGATACTCAGTACGAGATTTCATCAGAAAAAGTGGACACCCCTCCAGGCGAAGGCGTCAAGCGAAAGTGAAGCTTAATGCGATGGACATAAAGACGTTATTGCGAATATATTAGCTATAGTTATGTAAATTATTATTAAATTTAAATTCAGGTAAGTAGTGTACAGTAAATTTTTTTGTAGTGTTTTTAACGGAAACCTACGTATTTAGTAGATGTTTTATAGATTTATCAGTAATTATTAGACTCTGGCATTATTTTTTAGGTTTTATTGGTGTTTTCATGTAATTAAAGGTTAGGTACAACCCTTTTTTTTGAGTTTCTTTCTTCATCTGGGAATGTTAGGTAGGTAATGAAGAAACAAACTCAGTTTGGGCTTAGCTTTTTTTGTTGGGTTCCGTGCCTCCTAATAAAAAAACTTCTACTTACTGTGTTTGTCTGTCACAAAAACGACCTCTGTTGACGACCTCTGTGGCGCAGTGGGCGAAGGTCCGCCTGCGACGCAGAAGGTTGCGGGTTCGATCCCCGCCGCGGGACAAATATTTGTATGACCTACAGATATTTGTCTCGGGTCTGGGTGTTTCTATGTATAATATGTATGTATTTACAAACAAAAAGTATATAAGTAGTTTATCAGTGATCTAGTACCCATAACACAAGCTCTGCTTACTTTGGGGCTAGATGATGCTGTGTGAAAAGTCCAGCGTCATTTATTTATTTATTTATTAAAAAATAAATTAGCTATTAAAAAGAAAACCTATAAAAAGTTTAGAAAATGCGGGTTCAACTTTGACTTTAGCATTTATCTAAATCTCTCTAGCCTTAGGTACACACAAAATTTGGGCTTGTATCAAATGTGTGATATGACATAATCGTGATATAATGTGTGATGTGCGCTCGTGGTCGTGCTTGCTTAGTCGTTCTTGATCGTCGAAGTTAAGCAACGTTCGAAACGGTCTGTAAGTGGATGGGTGACCGCCAGTGGCATTTTCATCTGAGCGCTTCCGTGCTTCGGCGGGCACGTAAAATTGTCGGTCCCGGCTATTTAAGCCATGATGGTCGCCTTGAGGCGGCCTAAAAACTCCGTCACGAGAGTTGGGCACTGACTCATTCGAACTTACTTTTTTTTAACGTGGAAACTCCCTAGCGGCAAAAGATCCGCGCATTAGGGATAAAGTCTGTTTTGTACATACAAAATGCCCTCTTTGCATGCGCTATGCACACATGTGCAAAGAGGGCCGTTGGGAGGCCTTTGCTGCGCTTCAAGGATTGCATCAAAAGAGACATGAAAAAACAAAAAAAAACAGGTTCACGACTGTATCCCCAAGGTGCGGTAGATATTCTCTCAGATCTTTTCAACCGACTTCAAAAAAGGAGGAGGTTCTCATTTTTTTTGTATCTTGTTACGCGATTGTTCCGCCATTTGTTGACCGATTTGCAAAATTCTTTTTATGTTTGAAAGGGTATACTCCAGAGGTGGTCCCATATAAATTTTATTCCTGAGGGATTGATAGTTTCCCCGTAAAACTCTAAACACCTTCCCTCCTAGCCATGTCACAAATAGAAATCGAAGCGACAGCTTGACGCCCTGAGTCACACCGCGTTTCGAGTCAAACATTGAAGTCGGTTTTCTTTTTAGTATAAAAACGTAATTATTATGTTACTTATTCCAGATCCTATGAAGATGCCTAAGGGGGAATCTTATTTATGTCTTGAAGTCTTTTAATATCAACACTTAGTCTTGTGGTTGGGAAGAGCTCACTGCCGATAGACCCAAGTGGAGGAAATGCGTGCGCGATGTCAAGAAGCATCACGATCAGGTCTGGTTCGCCTCCTTAGCGAATAAAAGGGCTAAGAGGCACGCCAGCATAGCAAACCCAACTACAGGTTCACTCAGCTGTATCAACTGCGAGCGAACTTCCGAATTGGCTTGGCTTGTACAGCCATCAAAAGAAGTGTGTATCCTAAACAGACACTGTTTAAACCGTCTGTAAAAGACGTATAGGCCGAAGATGTATGTGTGCCAAGTGAATCTGTAGGCTAGAGCCACTGCCAGTCGGCAAACATCACGAAGCACCATTTATTGGCGGCCATGATGGATGGCGCGAAGATCGATAGACCCTCTTACTGTCCCGTTTTGAGCAATGACTTACTCGATACAGATGTAATAGGCTATTTTAAAACATTTTTAAAAAAAAAAAATTGAACCGACTTCACAGAACACAAACAGAAGAACCTTCTACACACTAAAAAGAGAAAAATAAGAATATAATTTGAAGTCGGTGCCAACTATTCATTTACATCTAAGAAATTCAAAAGAACTTGGGTGCAAAATTGTATCCTGGTACGCTATCGCTCGATTTCTTTTTTTGATAGGTACCTAATCGTATTCACTTGGCACCGACTTCAAATTATATTCTTATTTTTCTCTTTTTAGTGTGTAGAAGGTTCTTCTGTTTGTGTTCTGTGAAGTCGGTTCAATTTTTTTTTTTCAAAAATGTTTTATTTTTCACTTTTTAGTGTAAGTAAATACTGTGTAAGTGTGTACTGTGTAATACTGTGTAAATAAAAGTGTATGTGTAAATAATATAGTAAGCTACGAGTACATTAAGACTTTGCTTATCGTAGCTTAAGTAGGAAAGGATAAGAGAAGTCATGGGCAGACCTACTAAAGGACACACCGGAGTTCAGCAAGGGGGAAAACTATCAATCCATAAGGAAAAGAAAATATTTTGGACTACCTCGGGTGTAATACCCTTTCAAACTATTTAATGTTTGACTCAGATTGTGAGTCAGGGTGTGTTGTGTAGTGAGAATGAGGTTTTTTGAATGTTACGGGAAAACTGTCAATCCCTCAGGAAAAAAAAATATATGGCGCCACCTTGAGAGTGTGTCCTTTTTACACTTTCTAACAAAAAAAATTTTGGAAATCGGTCCACAATTTTCTTAAAGTTCAGTGATTGTTTTAGTTTTACGGGAAAACTATTAATCCCTCAGGAAAAAAAAAATATATGGCGCCACCTTGAGAGTATACCTCTTTCTAACAAAAAAAAAATTTTGGAAATCGGGCCACAATTTTCTTAAAGTTCAGTGATTGTTTTAGTTTTACGGGAAAACTATTAATCCCTCAGGAATAAAATTTATATGGGACCACTATAAGAGTATACCCTTTCAAACAAAAAAAAAAATTTGGAAATCGGTCCACAACTGACGGAAATATCGGTGAACATACATAAAAAAAAAACATACATACAGCCGAACATATAACCTCCTCCTTTTTTTGAAGTCGGTTAAAAAGTCAATTTTCTCTGGGCGTCTTTTTTAAGCCCATAAGTAAAATGAGGGCTGTTTTAAGTTTGACGAGTAGGTATATTAGGTATCTGTGTGTGGCTTTTATCGGACCAGAAACAGATGAATATATTTAGATTTTTCAGCAATAACCTTTCTACGTGTAGCGTGGTTTTGCGTAGAAGAATCTGGTTGTCACTAAATAATGATGTATTGTGACTTTTATTGATTACACCGAGTAATTTGTGTGACATTCGCTCAATAAGGCTAAATTCACATTGAACGGCAGCGACCCGACGATCATTTTTAAAAACAAGATATTATAAACTTTAAAAACAATGCTATAAGATATAGAAACGCTCGTGACTGCCAGTGCGAGACTGCTCGCGAGGCTGTTCGATATTATATCTTTTAACATTGTACTTAAGGCTTATAAACTGATCGTCGCCTCGCTGCCAATTCAGTGTGCATTGAGCCTGCGTTCTACGAACACTGCTATCTTAGCCTAGTATTGATGTCTCACCCATCTACTCGGTACGTGTAATCCTCCAGCCTTTAGTGTATTTACATAAACTATTTACATATCTCCTATGTAAATAAACTCAGATATCTCCACGACTATCTCGCGTATTTTTATGAAGGGTTGGAATGGCCCAAAAACTTCAGGATATTTGTGGAATCCTCACCATGGTTGGTATCTGCACGTTATGTTTGACCCTTTTTATTTGAACTTGTCTTTCTACGCAAACGTTTAGTAAAAATACGATGGCATGTGTGAAAATTCCAGAACAAAATCGTTGGCAGAATATATATAGTCTTCTAAAATCATAATAATATGTTGATAAGATCATTTATTTTTAGTACCACTATTATTTTTTAGGATCCCTTTGAGGTAGGTGATTCTACATACTTCTGTTCATGAGCGACCATAAGTATTAGGTTGAGCTGTCTGTGGTATGCATTTATTTTATTTCATATATATTCATTAAAAACACATTTATTTCAGTCCAGCTACTGAGTTGCATCCATATTTTGTGAAATAGCCAATAGGCAAATCTTAATGAATCTATGGATTGAAAATCTTCTATGAAGAAGGTAGGTATCTAATACCTGCCTTCATACTTATATTATTATACGCCCAGGATGGGTAAACTGTTGATAGCTGTTAGATAAATACTATCATCTTTGCAACACAGTTTGAACAATATTTTTTTCTTATTTCTTATTTCTTAATCAAAATTAGGTACTTAAAACACAAATAACTTGACTATTTTTTTAATATACGCAAGAAACAAAGACACTTCTTTGTCACTGGCGCTTCTAAAGCAAAGAATTACAAAGTTCTAACAAGTCGGCCTGGCACCCCCTGGCACCCCCTCAAATATAATTAAGGCTGGTCGTTGGGCGGAACTCATTCATGAATGGGCATGAGCCGCCCGCCCTACCCTAGGGGCAGTGGCTGGCCATACGGGCAACGCGGGCAACTTTAAGTCTACCAGAAAGCATTTCTTCATTAGAATCCGGTTCTATCGCAACTAATACCGGGAAGAATAAACATAAATAAATAATGCTGGACAAACACGGTTAGGGCGTAAAACGCTTTTACTGTGAGTCACAGCCTTCGATCAACAATTATAAGTACAATTGATTGAAGATTACAGCACTGCTTTTGCTTTCGTCCTGAAAAATCACTAATGTACAGCCAGCAACACCATCTGTGGCAACTGGTAATTACTCGTACGAGGCGCGCACATACAAACTAACTGCCTATTAGTGAGGTTACAAAAAAGTACAACTATTTAGTATTCAACTGCGGCACATAAATAAAATTGGAACTTTGAAAAGTCAGTAGCAAAAGAGATCTTATTTACTGTACCACCAAATCGGTGGTACCTACAGTTTGATGGTAGGTAGGTACTACTGGGAAGAAAGTTATTGTAAGAGGTTGCCTTGAATTGCGCAATGAAAATCTCCCGTATAGGTACGCCTAAGGCCGGTGCCGTGACTGTGAATACGTTGTGCCTATTTTGGGATTAGGCGGGCTATTTTGGTAAAGCTTCATCGTCAACTAAGTACTTTTAATTAGATGTCGCCTACGCACACCTACGTAAAGTAAAACTAAGCGGTATCATTTAGAAATAACGAAAATTGAATAAGATTTCGACCATATTCTTAGGGAGCATGAAACCAGAAGGTTAGTCCACTCCCACACCAAAGAACACTACTCCTGTCGGAGTTCCACACGTATTGACCATGCCGTTCCTGTGGATAAGGTTGTGATTCTACCCTTTCATCGACCTGACATCGACGGTCGATAACATAAGTAGTATCGATAAAGTAAGTAGTAAATACCTAAGTAGGTACTATAAATTCCAAAAAAATTTAGATTTAAGACTGACCTTTATAATTCTGTCGTTTTAATCCATCTTCGCTTGAGAAACTCATCTAGATGGTACTCCTAAGACTAATCTTGGAAACAGACATTTTTAATTCAATTATTCAAGTTTTAAGAAAAAATAGCAAGCTCTTCGAGCCGAGGTCCACTTAATTCAAAGGTTTAATATAATTTTGTTCTCAATTACAGCATCCCTTTGTCTTCCAACAAGAATTTGCGTTGAAAAATTCAATGAAGATTAAATTCTTTCCGAATCTTCACCCTTTAAAATGTTCATCCGCTGAACGTAAAAATCTCTAAAAAACTTTTATTAACCCTGATATAAATACAACCCCTTTCTGACGAATATAATCCGCTCGGAGGGTAGGTAAGGTGACATTATAGCTTAAGGTAACCTCTGATCAAGTGCGTCATCATGATAAAAAAATTGCTTTGTGGGCAGAACCGCATGCGTAGGCATGTCTTATAAATACTTTTAAGTTCAATGCTAATATTGTCCATTACAAAACATGGAAATATTATTAATCGCGGAGAATAAAACTATAGATTTATAAATGCATGGCAAAATTTACCCCCATGCGTTTGAACTTTACCTAGCCGAATTTAAATGTGATAGTGATAACAAATAAAAATGTATAGGTACTTAGTCTGTCTCATACAACGTTAGAGCTGTGGTTACAGTTGAAATTAAGTCGTAATGATCAAGAATTCAAGACAATATTACGTCAACTAAAGGTAACTGTTTGAGATACCTACTTATGTTAATATATCTTAGTAGCTCTTTTATGACTACGCTGATTGATCCCCAGCAAATAAATGGTTTTTGACTCAAAAGCAACAAAAAACAACGCGCTAAATGGCACTTGAAAAACATCAAAAGAATCAAGTACCTACCCCGGAAACAGTGACCCTTGCAAATAAACATCGCGAATTTTCCAAAAAATACCCGAAAACAATTTGGTAGATAAAGAGCGCGTCAAGAACGGCCCGTTAAAAGGGTGCCATTGATAAAGGGCTCAAAATAACACCCCGGACACTAGACTAAACTCAATCGGATCTACTGCTGTATTAGGTAATACTTGCCTCACGTTCAAAGAAATAAATGTGCATACCTAGGTACTTGATAAATACATGACGTTGTCTTTCCTGTGGATAAGTCTGATGAGGCTGGTAGGTAGCCTAAGTTTTTGTAGTTTGGTGTGGGGTGTATTAAAACGCAATTTAGTATTCGAGTTGAAAGTATGGCAAGGAGTGTCCGTTCAATACGTAGTGTTATTAGATATTCTGTACTAAAAGGTCACCCTTGGGAACACAACAATTTCCTTGAAGGATTTGCTGTTTAAGAATATGGGAAACGTTTATTGTTTTTGTTTGAAAGACGTGATTATTTGAATTTAGTTGATATGTTTGAAGTTTCTGTGATCAAAGATCTGTGTTGATCGAGTGACTTTTCAATCCAAAGATATTGGCAAATGGGTTCGAAGTCTGGCATCGGTGGATTCGCGAAAAATGTATTAGCGCTCTCAGATTATGCCTTTAAAATCCTTTGAATAGGTATGGTCTAAGAGCTAATCTGTTTAGCACTTACAAAGTCGAGAAAAACAAAATAATGTAAACGCAAATTAACGCGATGAATTCCAGTTAAAATAAATCAAACATGAAACTTAACGACTTAAATAATAAAATCAAGACTTTAACATGGCTCTTAGCTTGTTATGAAACACATCGTAAAGATAGCATGACCTATTTAAAACGGACTTGTAATTTTATTTCCATGTCAATAGTTATTTCCTATAACAAGTGGGTACTCTATTTATAAGCCAACAGCCCGCTGACCGCTAGCTAATGCATAACAAGCGTTCACATCAAAGCGGTTGAGCGACGCGATCCGTATGCTCGGGAGATGGTTCCGAATAGATAAATACCGATATTATACAGGATGTTAAAATTTCATAACCTAAAATCCAACTTCCGGTTAATCCTTCTAATATAGTAAGTCTGATTCCGAAACTTTGTCAGTAATTAGGTTTGAATGTTCGAATGTTTCTGTTTCAATCACGCACGCCTTCAGTTCAGACACGTTTTGGTACTAAGGTACTCGCTACTCGATTAAAATACAAGCCTAGTCCGAACTAGGCATTAGCGTGCATAGTCTACTTAAACACTCTTTTTCGTAGTTTGTATGCACACCCTGTATATCCTCGGCCTGCCATCAAAGTCGGGGTCAACAAATTGCGGTAGATGAAAGGGTGTTTTCTATCGTATATTCGTAAATAATGGATGGAATTTTCATTTTCCTATAAGTAGGGTTTGTTCCAAACATTTTTAAGCTCACCGAGGACGAGAATAAAGGCATGAATTCTTTTGATGTTCTTATAAAAATGATAGTGCTTGTGAAAATAGTGAATTTAAGTATAAAATATATGTACTTATAGATTAAATTTGTTGTTAGTGAAAAATACAAAGAGTAGAATTTAATAATATAAATATAATATAGAAGAATAGAATAAAATTTTATTTTCTCCAACTTAAAACTTTCAACTTATAAGTGGGTGAATATACAGGGTGTAAAAAGACTACTACCGAAAACTGAGGGGTTGCAATCAGACCACGATTCTAAACATATTTAGCGAAAAAAAAAAACGAAAAAAAATGTTTTTTTGCGTCATTTTATGTTATTTCCGGTTATTTACTACTAGTACAACACAATAAGACCATACCTACCTAATAATTTCATTTATAAAAGAAAAAAACAGTTAAAACTCAAAATCCAGCAATCTACTTAAAACAACGCGCCCAGTACATAAGCAAACAGTAATCTTCAAACGCTGTTTTCTCCGGATATAATGTTTTTTTCGGAAAATCCTTTTGGATTTGGTTATGTGTTGGGCTGCTGTACCTAACCCTTTCGGCTTCGGTAGACGTATTTTTACACCCTGTATAGACATATATTCATCATCATCATCATCATGTCAGCCATCTAGTGTCCACTGCTGAACATAGGCCTCCCCCATCGATTTCCACAGCGATCGATCTTGTGCAGCCTGCACCCAACGGCTCCCAGCAACCTTTACCAGATCGTCTTTCCATCTAGTGGGGGGCCGTCCTCTACTGCGGTTTCCGGTGCGTGGCCTCAAGGCCACGAAGGCAACAAAAAATCAGATCACACTTACAATACTTTTAAATTAAACAGTGTAAACTGTAAATACATAGTATACATACAGAGTAAAAAATAAACACACAAGTTAGGTACGCCAAAAGACTCGGAGAATAATATAGGTGGATTCTTCTTCCAAGGAACATTCTTTTTTTTATGATGAATGTGACATTTGAACATTATTTGAATCTTTATATACGTTTCTTTAAAAAGGAATATGTGAGAATTTTGTATTTGAATGAAATTCGTGTCTCTTGCAATTGAGGTTGTCATGATAATACCCAATACCTATCTGCAGCTAATGGAACACTTTGTCCCGCCACGAAAATCGAACTCTCTCTCGCGTTTCGCCAGCAACAGAGGTCGTCATAACAGCATGCAAGGTGATTAGCTACCTACAATTCTTAAGCAACCCTATTTATAAAACTGAGACATCACGCCTAGCCTCGTGCTAATGAAAAGAACAAAAACTTTATCAGCCCGATTTGCCCAATCCCTGAATCCGTGTAATATCCCCCCCACCCCTTGCACCCCCCTGCAGCCACGTCACGTGCTAGCTTGACGAGCACCACGTGACTTCACATACACCTGCTAGGGTAACCACGTGGGAGGCGAGTTGTTGCGAAAATAAACGTGTACCTTGAAAATAGCGTAGCGAAATCTTACAAAACGTAAAACTTAAAGGAATAATTAATGCTCATTAAGGAAAAATACAGGCCCGGCGTTAATGTAATTTAAAATAAGCAAAAATGAGTTCATAATCGATAGCAAAAGATTTGTGTCAGTGATTGTAGATTGTAGATATGTGTGTATGTAGATGAGAGAATACATTTTGCATAGGTGAGCAAACGTTCATGAATCGATGGCAAAAATAGCAGACTTGTAACAAAAATCATTTTTAGCCTTCGAATTAGACTGCTGGGAAATCTTGACAGAGATAGTTGAAGAGATATAGGTACTTGAGACTAGTTAGACAATAGTTTAGATAAAAAAAAGTACATGCGTGTCGTGGAATGGAACACTCGGTTGAAACGAGGTTTCAACTGACGTTTGGCATTTGTCAAATAAATTATTGTCATCCTAATCCTAGAAACGCTCTTCCGTACTAACAATTTAACAATCTATGGGCTGTTTTGCGACTGAGCACTTCGCACTGTGACGATTTGACATATACATGTTTCGTGACGCAAAAATCGAACACTTTTTTTCGTCTAGCCCCCATCCGATACCGTCCGAAAAGGAACTTCGTTCCAAAAAATCATTATCACACAAAATCATGGTCACCATTTTAAATTACTGTCAGTAACAGTTCAGCAGTTCCTGTAAACGGCATCCACCCCCCCAAGGGGGGGGGGGGGACATGTAGATGTAGAATATTGTCGAACCCGCACCTACAATACCCAACTAGGTACCTACCTCCCTTAATTTCCGTAGCAAATGAGATTTTGGGGAATTTTGGGGAGAATTTTTATAAATTTCCTACTTCATGGGAGGCTATGCTTGGATTACTGTTGGCACAAGCTGGCGAATGTTTATGAGAAAACTAATTTAAAATTATAGCGGAAAGTTAGTAGAGCTGTGATGGGCTTGCAACCTGTCACGTAGAATACTACCTTGCATGTGCCTGTGCTAATTTACTTAGCTTTTGTGTGACGGTATCGAAGATGGAGGCTAGAAAAAAATCGGTCGATTATACCGTCACGACACATACATAGGTCAAAACGTCACAGTGCGAAGTAAGCAGACGCAAAACAGTCCATAGATTGTTACACTGTTAGTACTAGGATTTTAATATTTGAAAATAATTTATTTGACAAATTCCCAAACTTGAAACTTCGTTCTAACCGAGTGTTCCACGGAGGTTCCACGACACTCACATACTTTTTTTTTATAAATTATATCAAATACGCCTAAAGGGTATTCTTTAAACTTTATAGTAAGTAAGTAAGTATTCATTCTAAACGTTGGATTCATCTAAATCTAATAAAACTTTAGGTAAACTTTAGGTAAATTTTTCAAGACTCCGTGTTGCTGTCAGTTTAAAGAATTATCTATATTTACTAATTAAATTATTTTAAATTATTAAATACTAGCGACCCGCCCCGGCTTCGCACGGGTGCAATGCTGATACTAAATTAAATACACTACAGAAAAACTATGAACGTTGTATATAAAAACATAGCAGCCCGCTCCGACTTTGCACGGGCATAAATAAGCCCAAAAAAATAGGTTAATTTACGACATCACGTTAGAAACCTCTAAAATTAGCAATGTTGCCTTAGTATATGATGCATGTATTATACATATAAACCTTCCTCTTGAATCACTCTATCTATTGAAAAACCGCATCAAAATCCGTTGCGTAGTTTTAAAGATTTAAGCGCACATAGGGATATAGGGACAGAAAAGGCGACTTTGTTTTATACTATGTAGTGATAGTGATGATTTGACGACCTCTGTGGCGCAGTGGGTGAAAGCCCGCTTGGGACGTAGAAGGTTGCGAGTTCGATACCCGCCGCGGGATAAATGTTTGTATGATCTGCAAATATTTATCTCGGGTCTGGGTGTTTCTATGTGTACTATACATAGAAACACGTATGTATGTATTTACAAACAAAAAATATATAACTTCAAAAAACAGTTATCTGGTTCCCATAGTACAAGCTTTGCTTAGTTTGGGGCTGGATGATGCTGTGTGAAAAATGTCCAGCATTATTTTATTTTTATTTTTTTCTTTTATTACTTATTCTTACAACATTTTTCACAAAATATATTTTTATTTTTCCAAAATTCACGTGAAACCATGTGAACCATTAATTAATAATAATTAATGATCTGTTGAAACCGCTGAAACTAATAAATTAGATATATCAGTGGGCTGTGTTAATATCCGCTACCACTTCCGCTATCAAACGAGACTTTAATTAATAACATTAATTATCTTATTTCGGGTATTTCGGACATATTTCAAAAGTCCAAGCTTCTATTTTCGAAAAATAAACTTTTATAATCTGTTTGCAGCACGTTGCTGGCTGAACGCGGAAGGGAGTGGAAATGATGGAAGGAAAACGGCAATGGATACGAATATGTTTTGTAGCTGTTCGGGACTAGTTTGTGGAGCAAAATATTGGCTGTTCCTTGTTTGTAGTGCAAGAGATAGCGGTAGTTTAGCTACATCAGTAGACTAATATTGAATACTGTAGGTTTCAGTTAGGTTACGGGTCAGGCCAAGTTCTCTCAGTGCCGCCACCTCATCCATGGTTTTGCACGTCTTCTCATCAAGGGGGGGTCCGGTGTGTTTCTGGCCCAAATCCAATTCCAGATGTCATTAATTTTATAGCATACAACAATGTTACGTTCCGTTGGCTCCTGCACTATTCTTGTTTGTAATGAATAGGGCCCATTATTTAAGGGCCGGGGTCGTTTCACTTGCAATTTGGCCGGAATTGAACCAGCTTCTTGTGATTAGTTCTGACTAGCGGATAATTGGGGTCGTCATTGTGGCTCACGATTAATTTACTCAAATTACACTTTCAAATATATATGTAGCTTTGAAACTTGTTTGGGATTGATAATTGACCCGCCATGGAATTGCATAGCGAAATGAAACAAGATCAGGGGGGTTATTCGCGTTAGTTTTTTCATTCGTTTGATGAATATTCGGATGCTTCTTACTACGAGATCGATAGTAGGTATTCGGTCGATAAGATCACCGCTAAAATACGGTCCTAACCTAGGACTAAATATTTCAAACCGAAAAATTGGCCCTAGAAGTCAGAAATTGTAGTAAGAAACATCCGAATATTCATCAAACGAACGAAAAAAAGAACGGGAATACGGCCCCAGGACTGTATCCACAAGATATGCAATCTTTCAGAAGCAAGGAAACTCGAGGAATTCAAGTTCCTAAAAATCTAAATGAAAAATCTAAAGGGGTGGTCAGATGCTCGTCTAAATAAAGCACCATCCTACATTTCGCAGAAGCAAGCACTCCAAAGTTTCATAATAAGTATGGTTGCAAATCCATAAAATGATTATAAAATTCAATTCAACCATAAAAATCAGAAAAACAATGGTGATAACAGCGAGTTTATTCCAATTTCATATTTGGTTTCCTGACGCTTTATCTGACGAGCTTCTCATAACATGACATTGTGACCAAGGAAAAACCTTCCACTCCACCTTCCAAAAATGCTTCCACTTTCTATTCATTGCGGTCAACCTCATAAGAAAAAATACATTTCTTCACCGCAATAATATTTCAAGCATCATTGAGCATCATAAAACTTGTCAGTTACTTATCATAAACTTCATTGGTCAATTTGTAGTCTGATCAAGTTTTTACAGCCTCTGCCAATAAGTAAATTACTGAATCAGGGAAAGGACAAAGGAAAGTATTAAGTAAGTACGTCTACAAGATATTACTTTTACGGTTTTACTTACTTTTACTTTTACGATGTATGACCGCACTATTACAGAGTAACAGTAAGTAAAACTATAAATGGGTCGTTCTTCGAACTTGATTATGAGATTGGTTTGATATTGGATCAGTTAAGCTACCTATAGATCGTTTCTAACAATCCTTAGATAGCTTGACTAATCCTGTTGTATTTTGTAAATATATGTAAATATGTAGTAGCTTAGTTTCTGTATATAAACATTTATTTTATTTATTTTAATTCTCAATATCACAAAATCTTCTTCAATCTGTAGAATTTTGACAACTTGAGTACTTACACACATAAATATAGGATGTACCAAACAGGTACCATGCTAAATCTATGCTTACACATGACTCCACGTGTTGGACTTTCCATTCATTTATCCCTTAAACTTGCTTAGACAAAATTATGACTCTGAACAGAGTCGTCCATAGTATGTACCCTGAGCAGCCTATTCAAGTAAACCGTAAGATTTGACTAAGTCAGCAGTACTGCTATTGCTATTGCTAACAATTTGCGTTGTGTTGTGACCATTAGGACGGCTTCACTCGACGCGAAACGCAGGATTATTCTTTACAAAAATGTGTTTACTTTATAGTTTTTCAATATTCCTTACAATAACTTTGAGGGCCTAGTGTTTAGGCAAACTTATTCTAAGTTTTTAAACACTATTAGACATAACGTACGCCATACTTGTACCTTTTTATGAATAAAAATAAAATAAAGAGTCTCGGAGCCTTCGCTCAGTGAGATGACAGCGCGTCCTAAGCACATTCCGAGCGAGCAATCTGTGAAAAGCAGCGCGACGTCATAACGCGTTAGGGGATGTAGTAGGAGCTACAATTTACTACAGGTAAAGATACCTAACAGCTTTTCGAATATTCACTTATCAGAAAGACATTGACGTATACGTATGCGGAAATAACCCGCGAAGCGTGCCTAAAAATCAGTGTATAACAAAGAAGAAGATTTTGTTACAACTATTTACACCTACATAATTACTGACTATATTGACTTTGTGGAGTTAGACTTGCTCACCTCCAGTAGGATCGCATGATACTATACATAGTCGATTCCTCGGTGTCTGACTACCAACGAGCACTACCTCAAAGTCAAAGTCAAAGTTAAAAATCATTTATTCAGTAGGACCACTGGGATCACTTTGAACTTTGAACCTACCAGGGACATTCAGCCAGACCCAGAACAAATATCTTCAGATCATGAAACATTGTTTCTATAAAAGGTTCATACTAAAAGCGCTGTGTAGTTGTGTTGTCTCTGCGCGCCGTCTAATCATATATTTATTTTATGGCGCTGGCGTGAAGTAATTGCATTTTTCATGCAAATATGATAAACGCCATCTTGATCGTAAGTTATCGCTCGACGAGGATACCGCCTCGTGTGCAGTTTCGGGACGATAATATTACTTTTTTGGGATTCACGGGTTCTTGGGACCTGCTGACTCAACTGACGACATTTTTGTGTCACTAGTTTATTCGAACCAGTGTGGTGAAAGTGCATGAAAACCGAATTCTAGATTGAAAAAAAAAAAACTCTGACGGACTACCTTTTGAGACATCTCCAAAGGATCTTGAAATCTGAAAAAAAATTATGCCTTGCCCAATCGTGATGATGATGCCAGTTTTTAAAACACGCGTGTTTCTGTGTACCTACTACCTAGTTACAAAACAGATAGTTAACAGAGCGTTAGGCCCACGTTAGGCCTATTAGCCATTTATAGTATAAAAAAAGGCCACTCAAGAACGGCCTAAAAACTCTGTCAGCAACAGTACCAACTCTCTGACAGAGCTTACTCAACCCCTAATTTACTTTTTCTATATCAAACAAAGTAGGTCTACTCACACTCGTCTTGGAAATGGAGAAGTGAAAACATGTTACAAGATTTCCAAACATTTTTTTTGTTGACTTCTTGATGACGTCACGTATAACATTGCCTCCGTGACGTCATACAGCATGTAATGGATAATGGAGTGTTTCTGACAAATGTGTGTGAGCTACGTTTTGATGGAAAGCACAATAAGGAAGTGTATTGTTTGATTTAGAAAGAAAATACTCTTAGAAAGATTTTCTAGTTGTTTCGTTTCGCGTTTTATATTTGACTGATCTAAAGAAGTTTTTGGGTCGTTATTTATTAGTCACAGATAAAAAGCATTCTTGTATGTATAGCTGGGATGTCGTATGGTTCTTAGCAAACGAAATTCGTTCAGTAGGACCGCTGGGATCACTTAGATCAGTCTCTAAACAAGGATTCTATTCCTGTTCTTTCGCGATCGTAATCGTAAAGGACTATACTTACACCCACTAATAGACAATACCCAGATCTGATACGAAAATCTGCACGCTGCGAGAATCAAACGTTTTTTACTCAAGTCTCGGTACAGTTCTTCCAACGGATCTAGGCATTCGTGAAGTTAGCCGTTTGTCTGCGCAGAACTCAATTTTGTATGAAAAAGCGATCATTGCGCAGACAAAAGGCTAACTTCACGAATGCCTAGATCCGTTGGGCGAAGTGTACATGAAGTAAAGGCCTGTACTTAATGTTGAAGAGAAATTATAAAATCAAGTTCTCTGAAAGCTGCAAATCTACATTTTTGCTTTGCACAACTTAACCACGTAATTTCGCTAATAACCACTTATCAGTTGGCTGCTGTTAATCTCTGCTACAGTCCGCGGCAGTTCATCAGGCGAATTAGTAAGCATCGTTTGAAACGGAGGTGCATGAACTATGTTGAATCTTCAACATGATTAGGATATGTACCTACCTATCTCCTTTCCTGCACAAACTCTGTTTTCAATTACTTACCTACCTACTTAGCTAAGTTATTTTATATTACCTGAGACTTGCTGTATAATACCTACATACGCTACTATACTTCCTAGATATACATGCATTAAACTTACTTAGATATTTTGCTTTAAGGTTTGCCGTTTCAATTTTGTTAAATACTTAATTTGTGGATAGCGGGGCAGGTTACTTTCATAGAAGTTAAGGACCTAATTATCTGGGGTTGGTACTAGCAATACAATCCTTAGTTAATATGTGAATGTAATTGTTTGTTATCCTTAATAAATAAAAATAAAATAAAAGTACGTGAGTGTCGTGGAACACTCAGTTGGAACGAAGCATAGAGTACTTTTCTATACTGGGAATATAATAAATTAATTGTCAATTCGGTACGTATCCTAGAAACGCTCTTCCGTAGGTACTCGTACTAACAATTTAAAAATCTATGGACTGCTGCGCATTTCGCACTGTGACCTAATATGTGTCGTGACGGTAAAATGGAACAAAAATTGTTTTCCAGCCTGTCTTTTTTTCTTTGATACCGTCCAAAAAGGAACTGCGTTCCAAAAATAAAAAAAGTACTTAGAATCCAACAACATCTCGACCTTGTCTCCAAAAAGTGACTAACATACTCTCAGATCTTTTAAATGTATCCCAGATCCTTTGAAAATGTCTAAGAGGATACCGTCCTAATACATATTATCTAAATGTAGATAATGATTTCACCTCAGAGTTCTCTACTGCAGGGTGTGCGCGTACTGCACACCAGTTTTCAAGGAATGGAGAGTTGGCTTCACCTGATTATTAGTTAGTTATTATTAGTTAGATTGATTAAGTGTAGTGCGGATCATTTTCTAATTTTCCTCCGCGCGCGTCTAATTATATGTATATTGTAGGTTAGACAGCGGAATACTGTAATAACTTGGATTATCCTGCAAATGCAATTATTTTGTAAATGTGAAAGTAACTTATAATTATATCTTTGTTTACAATCTATTGCAATAACACTAAGGTAGAGCTTCCCACTGAGAGGCTAATTTAAAATTATGATACGATACATAAATATAATAACATACATAAAATCGGTATCTCTTTGATAAAAAACTTTTTATTTCTATTAACTTCTAAAAAGTCAGTTAGGCGAACAAAAACAAAATAAGGAAGCCTCGAAAAGCTACACAGGTAATTGTTTGTTATTTTGTTCTTTTGAACCGTAAATTGTAGGTATATAATAACAAAAATATAACGGAATAACAAAAATGTTTTTACTTAAATTACCGAGTGTAGGAACTGAATGTTATTGTAAGAAAAGTTAATGTTTTCAGCTTGACTCAGTTAATTGGTTGCAACTCTAAACTCTGTAGGTACTTTCAATAATGAAAGAAAAGGATCGCAACTGTATCCCAAAGGTACGGTAGACAATCTCTCAGAACAAGTCACTCAAAATTCTTGGAAATCTAAAGTTCCAAAAATCTAAAGGAAGTGTATTCGACAATTTATCTACATAGCGAGCAAGTATTTATCGATGAAGGAAGCAGAACCACAGTGAAACTATAGCCGTTAACACTACCAGTGAGACCCGCTCCTTGGTAGATTACTTGGTAGGTGTGAGGAGCAGGGGACGCGTTAAGAATCTAGATCCTAAGCTTATACCTTACATTGCATCAGTGTAGGCGTAAGAGGTGTACGAAAGACTTCCCGTACAATCGGAAAAGTTGGGGAAACTTAGCAATGGATCCTCTGATTTATGCCGCACTGTAAATAATGTTATTTGTTGTTTTAGGATATACGAATATATTCCCTCGGGCAGCTTTATTTCCGTTATTTATCTTATACTTACCCACTTACCTATTAATAAATCGATGTGAAGGTTTCTTTCATCGCCTCTGAAGTTACCACTTAGAGCGTTTTCACATTATTCGATCCGATTCCGGTATCGGACGCCGATACGATAGCGGGGCAAGTAAAATGTATATAAATAAATAATGCTGGACTTTTCACACAGCATCATCTAGCCCCAAAGTAAGCAGAGCTTGTGTTATGGGTACTACACGACTGGTATTATACTACTTATATAGTTTTTTTTGTAAATACATACATATTATACATAGAAAACACCCAGACCCGAGACAAATATTTGTACTTTGTAGATCATACAAACATTTGTCCCGCGGCGGGGATCGAACCCGCAACCTACTGTGTCGCAAGCGGACCTTCGCCCACTGCGCTACAGAGGTCGTCATATGAAGTATGAACTAGATAGCTCCGATATCTGATATCGGGCCGGATAATATGAAAGACAGGTACATATTTCATACATTTTACTTGCCCCTGATATCGTATCGGCGTCCGATATCGATATCAGATCGGATAGTGTGAAAACGCTCTTAGTCATAGGTACACATTGGCTGTTAACCATGTAGGTTGCTAATGTAATAAAACTTAGGCCTTTACATCTATATTAGATGATTTATACAGCGTCAGGAGGCAACCTATGCCTACACTTAACGGGACGCTGTAGTGCCTGGGACATTGTTTGAGATGGGATAGGCTTGCCCAGCTAAGTTAGATTGTAAGTTAGAAATACCTAAACTAAGTAAATAAAAAATAAAAAACCATCCTCTCAGCTTAATCAGCCTGGTCCACAGGAATTTAATGTTATAATATAATAATAAGAGATCGCCAAAGATAGAGGCCAGTGGAAAATTTTGGGGGAGACCTTTGTCCAGCAGTGGGACACAACAGGTTAACTAAAAATAATAATAATAATAATAATAATAATGTATTATTCATCATAAGTGGGACAAGAACGGCTGAATAATAATAAAAAAAAAAAAAAGTGGTTCACGACTGTATCCCCAAGGTGCGGTAGACATTCTCTCAGATCTTTTTTAATAATAATAATAATAATAATGTATTATTCATCATCATCACTCGCAGCCTGACTTCAGCAACTGCTGATTCTGACCTTCTGACTTACCTTCCTAAGCTTGTGCCATGTTAATGCAAGGACATTTTAAAGGGACTTGAACTCCTGCCGCATACTTTGGTATGCGACAGGAGTTCAAGTCCAGGAGGACAAGAGTTCAAGTCATATCTTTACCGTCGAAGAGAGAAATGAACAATGAAATGACATTCTATTCTACCGTTGAGTTATAATTTGGTGTATGCAAATGGTTAAAACTGTTTCGAACTCATCACTTGAATTGCCAGCTCTTATTCGTAGTTGGTGAAACAAAGGATTATTGTTTAGTACGCCAATACAGTAAGGAGCCGGAAGGAAGCAATGTGTACCGGAAACTCGTACCCTTTGTGTACCGAAAGGAAGATTCTCTTTGAATCCTTTTAATGTTGTTGTTTACTCGAAGTAAACTGTTTTTCTCAGAAACGGCTTATTGATGTTTATGAATTATTATTTATACAGCAAGGTTGTTTTCTTATCCGATTTTATTAGAAATCACATGGTCTAGCGGAAGCTGCCACGATTTGCCTAAGGTCATGGGTACGAATCCGGTAGGTTTTCTTTAAAAAATTGTCGTGATGGTGTACAGTTAAATTCATAATTATTTTTATAAGTACCTACATAATAGTTTTTAACTTTTATTCGAATAAAATACGTAAGTTAATCAAGAGTATTAAGCTATCTCCATAGCTAATTTCATCGAAATCTGTTCAGCAGTTTCAGCGTAAATGAGCAACGAACATCAATTTTAAACTTTCGCAGTATTATAGGTAATATTAGTATAATTTAATGCACAGAATTAGAACCTTCCCAAGGTTTCCCACTACTCAGCCAAAGTGTCACAACTCATACAACTAAAAGTATTGGGGTTATGTATATTCAAATTATTTAATCTTTTGTTTGCCCCGGGCGCTGGCGCCGAGACGATGTCGGCCACAGCGCAACTAATGCAGTAGTGCTACGTATAAATGAGAAAGTTTTTGACGATCGATGGATGTTTCTGACTCATTAAGAAAGTTTCCAGAGAGACCTCTGTAACATTGCAAAGCTAGGAAAAAATAGTCACACGCATGACTTAGGTGCATTTACACGATGCGATTTCAACCCATACGATATCGTATCGCACGGCAATTTTCCACGTGTAAACGCTCATCGTATGCGATTTGTCATAGATATAGTGCGACGCTCGTCGGCACAAAAAATAGTCACACGCATGTCTTAAATAGACACATGCATTTACACGATGCGATTTCAACCCATACGATATCGTATCGCACGGCAATTTTCCACGTGTAAACGCTCATCGTATGCGATTTGTCATAGATATAGTGCGACGCTCGTCGGCACGTTCAATGGGCGGGGCAGCAAATCGTACGATAAATTGCATCGTGTAAATGCACTAAGAATTATCTACGACTGGTCTTCAAAGGAGTAACTTGATCACAGAGAATGTCTATCCCGCCTTAGTTATTACAGTTGTTAACTTGTATGTAGGTACCTACCTATAAAAAATCGCATTCCTAAACATGTTTCATAATTTCTTTTTCTTTAATTTATTTTTAGAAAATAATGTAGGCAAGTACGGTAGACTTACCTACATTATTTTCTACTTAAGTACTTGTAGTTCTGCAATGTTACCACTGTGGCCGTGTTGGGCAATAGCTATATCGGATCAGCAGCCTTTCTAATGGCGGTGCGCAGGCGCCGGCGCGCCGAGAAGAAAGTGCCAAGCCCTCATAAAGGTAGGTACTGTACCTCTAGGCATTTGTGAAGCTGCCGTTTCGATGTGCAAAATACAGTTTTTTTAATGTAAAAGCGTCTTCTGTGAGAAACTGCTAACTTTACAAATGCCTAGATCCATTGGCTAAAGTGTACAAGAATAGTTCCATAGCCTACCCGTTTAGACTATCCGCGTGAGAAGGAGGCTGTTTTTCAATCGCAAATGAATTTTTTTGAGTACTTATTTATTTATGGTGGTTTCCTCACATTATGTTTTCTTTCACCACTTTAAAGCTCGTGTTAGCACAGAGATTGATTATAGTCTAGAATAGCATTAAGCTACTTTTTATCCTCTTATACCTAGGAGACCACGGTTAACACTACGAAGCTAGTTTTCAATATAATCAGATTCATAATATTAATATTCTGGTGTAGTGTGCGTACAGCCTATGATCAGGTGAGACGAAGCCACGTAACTCGTAGGCAGGTCGTGTCGTCACTGATTGGTGAGAGGAGGCACGTGACCAGGGTGCAGAGTCCCTGAGGGACCGGGAGAAATCGAATCACGTGCTCTTGTTACTCAATCAAATGTTATTTACCTTTATAAAAAATACTGAAATGTCTTTTGAAAGAAGCAAAAATAGTTCATCATCGTCCGCAGCCAGATTTAGTCCACTTCGGGGTATAGTCCCTTTGTTTGTGCCATACAAAACTCATACATCTAATATGGATTAGTAGCAGTCAAATAAGTCTAGACTTTCTATAGTTATTCTCATTATATTATTAGAACTTTGGTTGGAAAAATAAGAAAAACTCTCTGATTATTTATGTCGGTACTTATTCTAAATCCTTTGCAGTTGTCAAAAGAGGTAGTATAGGGCAAGTCCAAATTCATAGTTATCACAATCATGCCCACATTTTACAGAAGTTTGCGAAATAAAATGTGATTTTACTTACTAACACCGCTACATCGCCCGCTGCCGCCCCTCCATGCACGCGCTCTCTCACTCCGGAACGTTACAAAACACAACAAAAGCCTCGTTTATATCCGTCGAAGGCTTCTCTGACCTTTGCTCAATTTCCCAAGACATTTCAACGTTCCATATTACAAATGCGAATTTGGTTTGTTTGTTTAATAATGAGGGTTAATGGTCTAAGGTCGATAATGATCTTGGTCCAACCATTTAGTATAAGTATATACTAAATGTAGTACTATCCCACTTCCCACTATCCCACTAATATAATAAAGCTGAAAGTTCGTGAGTTTGTTTAGACTTTTGGATGTTTGTATGTTTGTGTTTCAATCACGCATAAACCAGTGAACCGATTTATGAAACTTGGAATAGGGGTAGATAGTGACCTGGGATATCATTCATATAGGCTAATCAAAATGAAAAAATGAAAACGCTTTATTGTACACAATAACTTATGTATGAACTAGTATAACCTAATGAGATAATGTACAATGGGCGGTCTTATCGCTTAGAAGCGATTTCTTCCAGATGTTGGTACCACACGGGCGAAGCCGCGCGCAGTAGTCAGTAAGACGTAAAATGCATCTCAAGCGATTAAAATAACAAATTGAGCTCCCCATACCATAAAATTACCTACACTTAAAGCTCGGAAAAACTCAGTTGAACAGTCACTATGGCACTCATCTGTTTAGAAATTGCGCAGAACGGTGCTAAAAGACGATCTAACAAGCTGCATACCTACTAGTGGTTTATGTAGTTAGCTGGAGCTAGGCCTGTCTAATAAAAGGGATGCGATGCTTGGGGACATAACAGAAAAAAACATTACATCAAGTTGTGTAATGAATGTCGAAAAAGTGCGAATGAATGAACATTGCTCCCCAGACTTTTCCTCGCAATTACTTCACAAGAAACCCTCATTTCCTTTAAATGCGCATAAAATTCAATTATCCTATACATTTTCTAGTCCCTCTCAAACTTTGTAACGATACTTTAAAAGACAAACAAAACTTGTACCCTCCGATGCGACGAATAATAAACAACTTGGGATATTATTTAAGAAAAATGAATTTTACTTTTTTTCCTTGTTACGTTATGGCCGAGCTACATATTATCAGAATGTTAAGCTGACCATCCCGCTACTAAAGGACAGGACGCAATGGCGCGCACTAGGGGAGGCCTAGATCCAGCAGTGGACTTCCATAGGCTGATGATGATGATGATCCCGCTACTGACTTACCTAACTCGTCGAGTACATTGAACAGGACAGTGAACTCGGCCAAGTGCTCGTTACAGTCAGCGACAAAAGTTCACAATTTTTTATGTTTTTGAATCTAAATTTTTTTCGGAGCTAGTAAGATTGTAATCAAGTTAGCTTATATTTGATGTAAACTAAACAATTTGTTCCTGTATGTTCGAATATGCTTTTCCAAACGTGGTTTTTTTTACTGAAGCATGCTTTTATTTAGCTTTACCCTGAGGCGTTGAAAAGTTCAGACTTCTATCGGCCTTCATTGAAATTGATTTCTCATCCGAAAATAAACGGTAAACATAATGGACGATCAAGGAGTTTCCTTTGTGGGTACCTAATAAACTCATAAATGAAATACAAAGTGCTTTTTTGGGTTGCAAACTACCGGTTATCAGTTCTTTTTTTAGATATTTATTTTGAGAACCATTTCTCTTTAATAGGTAATTTTTTTTTCTCATAACGTAGATATGTAGGTAGTAACTAGGCATTACAATCACAAAAAGTTTTGATAAAATTGCTACTTAATACCTAATATCTCGATGCTTGTTTCACCAAAAGAGTCTTCTTCTTCTTATTTAAGGATTTACTCCTTTTCGGCACAACTGGTGAATCCCTCTCCATGTATCTCTTTCCAGGGCTGCTTCCTTGACCTCTTTATACGACATGACAGCTACCTTCTTCTTTACTTGGCTCATGTAGCTTATCCTCGGTCTTCCCCTTCCTCTTCTTCCTTCCACTTTCCCTTCTATAATATTCTTAATGAAACTGTCATGAAACTACCCTCTACACCACAAGAGTATTGAACTCAAACTAAACGAAAATAATTTGAATTCGATTATTCCAAGTAGTTCTCTTTTTAACCGACTTCAAAAAAAGAAGGAGGTTCTATGTTCGGCTGTATGTATGTTTTTTTTTTAATGTATGTACAGCGATATTTCCGTCAATTGTGGACCGATTTCCAAAATTTTTTTTTTGTTTGAAAGGGTATACTCTCGAGGTGGTCCCATATCAATTTTATTGCTGAGGGATTGATAGTTTTCCCGTAAAACTAAAAAAATCACTGATCTTTAAGAAAATTGTGGACCGATTACCAAAATTTTTTTTTGTTAGAAAGAGGTATACTCTCGAGGTGGCGCCATATATTTTTTTTTTCCTGAGGGATTGACAGTTTTCCCGTAACATTCAAAAAACCTCATTCTCACTACACAAAACACCCTGACTCACAATCTGAGTCAAACATTTAATAGTTTGAAAGGGTATACGAGTATTACACCCGAGGTGGTCCAAAATATTTTTTTTCCTGAGGGATTGATAGTTTTCCCGCTTGCTGAACTCCGGTGTGTCCTTTAGTAGGCCTGCCCATGACTTCTCTTATCCTTTCCTACTTAAGCTACGATAAGCAGGGTCTTAATGTAGCTTACTATATTATTTTACACTTACACTTTTACTTACTATATTATTTACTTACATAAAAAAAGTGAAAAATAAAAAAAATTGAAAAAAAAAATTGAACCGACTTCACAGAACACAAACAGACGAACCTTCTACACACTAAAAAGAGAAAAATAAGAATATAATTTGAAGTCGGTGCCAAGTGAATACGATTGTACGAGGTACCTATAAAAAAAAATCGAGCGATAGCGTTCCAGGATACAATTTTGCACCCAAGTTCTTTTGAATTTCTTAGATGTAAATGAATAGTTGGCACCGACTTTAAATTATATTCTTATTTTTCTCTTTTTAGTGTGTAGAAGGTTCGTCTGTTTGTGTTCTGTGAAGTCGGTTCAATTTTTTTTTTCAATTTTTTTTATCTTGTTTTATCTTGAAAGTCAAAATGAACGATCAAAGGGTTGTTTGTGTTTATTATGTTATGAGTTGAAATGAAACAGCTATGTGAGGATATACCTACGTATTTATATTTCTGGGTATAACCTATTTTTGGGCATCAAATAACATGACTGTAAACTGAAACATTTCGGATGAACTTTCATATTTATTTGTACGTAGACACGATTTAATTTTTGGGGATGACTTTCTTTAGTGTACCTATCAATACCTTGGATTTTACATTTTTAGATGAATACAGCGTCAAGGTGTCTTACTCAACGGATCGTGTTAAAAAGGTAAGTAGGTACACTTTAGACAGATTCGTTAGTGCGTTGGGGATACAGTCGTGAACCCATTTAGTTTTTGATTACCCTGACACAAAAAGTGGTATGCTAAACATAATAAGGGTGTCTGTTTGTACACGAAATTAATGTCTTTCATGAAAATCATTTCAGCGGTTTGAAGATTATCAGCAAGTTTTTTTCGAAAAACTCAAAAAAGGAACCAAGGATCTATGGAGCTTTGGAAATTTTGGAAATTATTGGGTCCTTACAATAACGCGCACGTGGATGGATTCCACGCAATCATACTCCAACAGCCTTCTGGCCATCGCTAGTGGCTCAATGATCTACCGAGGCCGGCTATGTATTTATTTAATTTAATTTATTTTTTGTATTGTCTGAAATAAATGATTAATTATTAATAAATATGTATCCAGATATATTTATTTACTGTCAATAGTTATGGTGTAGATGGACGTCGGAATAAGGTTCATACCATAGTAGGTTCATGTAACTGTATGTTTGTCTGTCACAATATTTGTCGCACGTCGACAGTAAATAATGGGCCACGTGGCAAGCCCACGCCTGGAACATTCGCGGATAAAAGTGTTACCGGAATATACTATTACTATAATATATAATGTTGATGTAAATAAAACAAAGCGCAAAATGCAACGATAGCTATATTTTGTGATTAATTATTTGTCTCATTAAAACCTAGTATAAACTACATTAGTTGTACATTGCTTTTAAGGCTGTAGATTTGAATCCCAGTCGGTCGTTAGTGAAGTTTCCTTTTCGTGAAATTTTGTGCCTAGTTAGTTTTGAAAGTAAAATGTTATTTATGTTAAACTTATTAAGCTCTCGTGATTTGACGACGTAATTAATTTTTGAATAAACGGGTTTTTATCACGTACTTTTTTTATTTGGTCCCGACGTTTCGAACGCGTTGCAGCGCTCGTGGTCACGGGAGAACTGGTGCACGGCGAGTCAGTTTTTTCTATTGAGTGTAGGATCCGGATCTACCCTCAATTCGTCCTCAGAATCAGATAAGTCCACGTTCATACTGCGACACACGTCACTGACCGTATCAACTTGCGGCAAACACGCTGCACCACGCACACACTTATTAACTTATTACTTATTTGCAACTTTCAGCTGTATTTATTAATTATGTAAGTACTTACATATTTTTCCATCAATTGCACAATTCTGTGCACGACTGTCCATCGAGTGGGCCAAGCCCGTCGAACGATGCGCAGCGGAAATCTTTTTATGGCGTTAAATAAATAAGCTGGCACACCAGCGCTGGCGCCTGACCTGCTCAGGTTACTTCAATATTTGATGGATGTTTCGGTAAAAGCATTTCCCTTTATTATCGAGGACTAGAGCTGTATTTTTTAAAAATAATATCCTATATTTTTGTTGTAGGTACCATTATTTTTTCATAAATACGTTCTTTGTTGACCTAAGTACCTACTTACTTTTTAACCGACTTCAAAAAAAGGAGGAGGTTATATGTTCGGCTGTATGTATGTTTTTTTTTTTTTTTTTTTTTTTTTTTTTTTTTTTTTATGTATGTTCACCGATATTTCCGTCAGTTGTGGACCGATTTCCAAAATTTTTTTTTTGTTTGAAAGGGTATACTCTCATTGTGGTCCCATATAAATTTTATTCCTGAGGAATTCATAGTTTTCCCGTAAAACTAAAACAATCACTGAACTTTAAGAAAATTGTGGCCCGATTTCCAAAATTTTTTTTTTGTTACAAAGAGGAATACTCTCAAGGTGGCGCCATATATTTTTTTTCCTGAGGGATTAATAGTTTTCCCGTAAAACTAAAACAATCACTGAACTTTAAGAAAATTGTGGACCGATTTCCAAAATTTTTTTTTGTTAGAAAGAGGAATACTCTCAAGGTGGCGCCATATATTTTTTTTCCTGAGGGATTGACAGTTTTCCCGTAACATTCAAAAAACCTCATTCTCACTACACAACACACCCTGACTCACAATCTGAGTTAAACATTAAATAGTTTGAAAGGGTATTACACCCGAGGTAGTCCAAAATATTTTCTTTTCCTTATGGATTGATAGTTTTCCGCCTTGCTGAACTCCGGTGTGTCCTTTAGTAGGTCTGCCCATGACTTCTCTTATCCTTTCCTACTTAAGCTACGATAAGCAAAGTCTTAATGTACTCGTGGCTTACATTATTTACACATACACTTTTATTTACACAGTATTAATTTACTTACACTAAAAAGTGAAAAATAAAACATTTTTGAAAAAAAAAATTGAACCGACTTCACAGAACACAAACAGAAGAACCTTCTACACACTAAAAAGAGAAAAATAAGAATATAATTTGAAGTCGGTGCCAAGTGAATACGATTAGGTACCTATAATAAAAAGAAATCGAGCGATAGCGTACCAGGATACAATTTTGCACCCAAGTTCTTTTGAACTTCTTAGATGTAAATGAATAGTTGGCACCGACTTCAAATTATATTCTTATTTTTCTCTTTTTAGTGTGTAGAAGGTTCTTCTGTTTGTGTTCTGTGAGGTCGGTTCAATTTTTTTTTTCAAAAATGTTTTTTCAGAAACGAAACGTTGGCGAGAGGAAGATTGAAACGTAGCGGAGGATAGAGACCGTTAGAAGACTTTGGGGGAGACTTTTGCCCAGCAGTGGGACGAGATGTTGAATTACTTATAAATAAAATAATAAAACTGTTGTTTAATAACCACTGCTGAAAAGCAAAGGTCTCTCTCAAAATGAATAATTTTCATTAGATTAGGTTCTTATAAGAAAATTGAATTGAATATATAATACTTAGTTAGGTTCGTCATCTCGGTGCCTTTTGTTTACAGTGCAAATTATATTATTAATTAATCTAGGTTTGATCGCGTGACAAAATTAATTATTTATTTTATTATCCTGTTACAAAGGCTCGTGGTTCGAGAGATATATTATAGTAGTTTCTAGACTTCCTAGTGTAATATTAAATGACTTTAAATCAGAAGGTGAATGGATCGTTTCGAAAATCGTATCAACATGAACTCTGAACGGTTACGGGTGAAGGAAAGCATAGTGAGGAAACCAGTAATGCTATAGTGGCAATGGGCTCGACCCTGTCACGTTAATGCTAGTCACAGACACTTCCATATTTGGTTGCCAATTTTTTTTTCGATGCGTGACAGGTTGCAAGTCCACCGCCGCCTAATAAAACTACTAACAGATTTCTCCACGTTTTTTACTTCGTTTGTAAGTTGCTCAGCAAATTTTTACTATGAGACACGTCTGGAATTTGAACCTACGATAGTCGTAGCGGCTTCCCTCTTGGCCAAAAAACATTTAGACTATTTTTTTGTAATATTAGGTAAGTACTTATGTTTGTAGTAATGAAATATTACTCATAATTATATTCGACAATTAATTAATGTTTGTTCCGTTCAAGTATATCAGCACGTGTCAGAGTAACTGATACACCAGCTATATGTAGTAGGTGTATTTGTGTGTAATTCTATAGTATTGTTTAGTATGGCCCATACGCGGGACGAGCGGAGCGGGTAGCGATTCGCTTTTACCAAAGTTATCAAAACCCTTAAAAATATGTGATACCTACGAGCTTAAAACAAAACTAAACTAAAGACAAACGTCGTGAGAGCACTGAGTACCTAGTTAGTATTCTAATATTTGACGATAGAATTGCAATCGAAGAATGTAGAGACTGAATAAGACAAATAATGTGACAGAATCATAAGTTACGAGGAAAGAGACGTATTTTTTTATAATTCCAAAAATACATTGCCTTGTCCTAAAGCATTATTATTACCGGTGTGATGAATAAATGTTTTTCGTTAGTTTACCCGCTCCGTCAGTCGCCCAGCTTATCGCTCCGCTCATGATATAATAATACCTTATGTATTGTATGGCAGATGATTGTGTCGTATTCAATAGCTGAATACGGCTGTCGACAACGTTTATTATATTACGATATTTTATTAATTTAACGAGCATCGAGCTTTATTCCAAATTAATCGAAACATGATCTTTGCATATCTAATTAGAAATTATTTTGCCAAAATTATTCAGCAACAGACAGGATTGTTGAACAGAGAAGTTACAAAAAACTTGTCCAATTTTTTGAGGACGCAAGTTTTTAGCTAACAAAATTAGTGACTACATATAAAGATGGTTTAAAAATAAGGAACTGGTTATATTAACGTATCTCCTAACCCATATTATAATAACAATATTAGTTAGTATTCTAATTCATATAAGCTCTTCTTCTGCACGTATTTCTGAAGCGAAAAATCCTCACGAACTCACCATATTTTTCATTGTGGTTATTTGCGTGCGTTTTTTCGTTTGATGAATATTCGGATGCTTCTTACTACGAGACATTGTATTCAGTCAAGTAGGATCCTACTATGGACAGGAGTTCATACAAATGGTTGCCAGGAAGAAATCGCTATCAACGGCCGCCCATTGTACAATTAGTTTATTTTTATATATTCTCTGTATAGGGTTCTAGTGTATATCTATCTATCTATCTAGGACAAAATATTCCAAACTCAAAAATTGGCAATTGAAGTCAGAAATCATAGTAAGAAAAATCCGAATATTCATCAAACGAACGAAAATAAGAACGGGAATACGGCCCCAGGACTTCTAAATGGATTCGTATAGGTACAGTCTATGTATAAATACCAACAGTTCAAACCCAACATTAATAAAAATGCCATTATCATTTACTTATGTACTTATCTCCACGTGTAAATGGTACACAATCCCCTTATGTACTGTACATAACACTGTTATGTATAATTAGTTAAGCTGCAGTTTCGATAAAACGTCCAACGTAATTTTGCAGTAGTATTTTGTTTTAAGGGTATAGAGTAAGATGGAGGCTTGTAATCTGCCACGTAAAATAAGTTTTGTACTTATAAAAGACACATAGAGGTTCACCTAGAAGAAATGTAGGCCCCAAAACCGTGTTTGTTGCCATGGTTCGCCACGTCATTGATTTTTATAATCATTCATTATTCATTCATATTTAACAAAATTAAGAGAAAAATGTATTAATAGTACATTATGGTACTAGTGTGTAACATTGGTGATTACCGCCGAGGTGTTTTTATGAGCCGAGCCGTTAGGCGAGGCTCATAATAGAACAGAGGACGGTAATCATCAATACACACGTGTATCATACGACGTTTTTCAACACACTTGTGAATAAAATAACAATAAAAACTCATTTTCAACAGTGAAAACGAGTTGTGAAAAATGTTTCGCTATTGCGGGAAAAATTAATCAGTTTTCCTATGCGCGCGCATTGCGATCGGCCACAGACTATATTTCCGCGCCGCGCATAGGGTTTGCGGCCTATTCTGCCACGGACAAAATGGGGAATTTAAAGTTTTCTTTTATTATAGAGAAAACAAAAGTTATATTTGAGTGAAAGTTTTATTTATTAAACACGTACGAGTTAAAATTATCTATTTAAATTAGAAGTTGCATGAAATGAGCAAGCAATAGGAACATTAATTTATTTGTTCTATTGAACACGATCTTTTTTCTGAATAAAAACTTTTTAAAGAACATAGCAACTCAACCAATAAAATTAAAAAAAAAATTCTATTACTCACTAGTGAGTTATAGTAATGAAAAAGTCACAGTTTGATTATGGGTGTCATTATGTGCCTAATTGCGGTGACCATAGAGCCACTTTATGAGCAAGTGTGTTGAAAAAATATACGAGTATATAAAAATTCTACTCCACACTGTTCCTTCGCGGCTACTATCGTGAAGATCCACGACCAACATGATTGGTCTATTATAACCGCAATATTACGGTGAAAGATATACAAGCAAGGCTTGTTATGGCCTTGGCTTGGGCACACGTGCTCTTATGTAACGAACAGACAGATCGTCTGTACTGTATTATGACTTACTTTGTAACAAGTCTACTTATTTGTGGAACTAGTAATTAGGTCGCAGGTTCAATTATCAAAATCAGATCAATCAAAACAGAATAGAATATTTTTTTGAAGATTTTACTTACCTACTAAGTAGGTACTTAAAATTCATAGTCATCTGACTACCTAAGACAGGACTACTTATCTGATTACTTATCTGATTATTGGGTCTTTCTTTAATGTAAACTCTCTTTTAAGTAATTTAAATTATACTGTGTGTTTTCTAGCAAGTTGGAGTAAACTGTAATAAATGGCCTTATTACAAAAAAGTTAAACCTTAGTTGAACACCATGTTGACAGTCAAAACAAAACTGTTACCACAAAAAAGCGATGTACTTACGAGTATTTAAAGATCGTTTTTCTAGGAACAGTTTTTTAGTCAGTGCTACGCTAAACTCAGTTCTTATTTTTTATAATAAGACGGAAAGGGTTTATTTCTAATATTATAATGAGGAAATATTTGTTTGTTTGTTTGTTTGTATTGAATAGGCTCCGAAACTACTGGATGATTTGAAAAATTCTTTCACCATTAGCATCCTACATTATCCCTGATGAACATAGGCTATATTTTATCCCGGGAAAGTGAAGTTTTCCCGAGGGATCGCGGGTAACACCGCGGCGGACAGCTTTTCTACTATAACTTTATATGAAATACACTGTTAGTGTTTAAGACCCTGCATGGTTCCAGGGGCTAGTTTTAAACCGACTACAAAAAAGGAGGAGGTTCTATGTTTGTCTGTTTTTTTTCTTATGTTTGTTCACCGAAATATTCGTCACAATTTTTTAAATTATTTTTTTGTTCAAAATCTCTTGAATAGTAGGTATAATATTCGTGAGAGATTGATAATTTAAAAACCTCATTCTCGTTTGAAATATAAAACATAGGTTATTATTAACTTTGACAAAACAAAGCCACTCACTAAAACCTGTGTGTAGTGGACGCGTGGCTTAGCTATTAACATATTAAAAACATAATGTCAAGGACTCACTAACTCAAAGCGCTTTGTTTACTAACACACTTGTATTAGTCATAAAATGCATGTTATGTAAGTTCTTTTTTACTTGGCCATGCTTAAAGATAATCCTTATTACCAACGATGTATATACATAAGTTTGTGAGTATGTTTAGTTTTTTTTTTTAATAATGCTGGACTTTTCACACAGCATCATCTAGCCCCAAAGTAAGCAGAGCTTGTGTTATGTGTACTAGATGACTGATATACTACTTATTTACTTTTTGTTTGTAAATACATATATATTATACATAGAAACACCCAGACCCGAGACAAATATTTGTAGATCATACAAACATTGGTCCCGCCGCGGGGATCGAACCCGCAACCTTTTGCGTCGCAGGCGGGAGGAGAGGTCTTCAAAGTTTTGTTAGGTTTTTTTAGCGGAAGCAAAAATGTAAGTAGTAGGTATACCTACATGGTCTGGGATACCTACAATGCCAGTCTCTCGAATGGCGAAGAAACAAATATTGAAAATCCTTTCACCACACTGATTTTAATGATTTTAGACAAAGACTTAAACATGTTATTTAAAAGTCATGTTTCTTCAATAATTCACCAAGCGTAGGTCGAATATCTATAAATTCATCTATAAATTCATGTGAATTTATTGTAAACTTGTAAACAATCTACATGCTGTGGGCTGCAGATAAATTCATTACCTGTTTATACAGATAAAGGGACCGTTTTTAAGATATTGTTAAACGTCATAATATGGCAACTAGAATACCTCTATATTATATGCTTTTGATCACATACCCAACGTAGAAATACGACGTCGAACCAAGGTCGTAGACGTGGGTATGCGCATCGCAAGTCTCAAGTGGAGATGGGCAGGACACCTGGCTAGACGGAAAGACGGGAGATGGACTACAACGATTACGGAATGGTGGCCCAGAGATGCGCAAAGACCATGAGGCAGGCCCGATGGTCGGATGAAATCGTAAATGTGGCTGGGAAAGCGTGGGAAAGGACTGCACAGGACCGAGAAGAGTGGTGTAATAGAGAGGAAGCCTATACTCAGCAGTGGGTGTAACCGGGCTGAATAGATAGATAGATATGCTTTTGATATCGGTGGAACGATAATTAAATTGTTTTGTGTTAAAAATTATGGGATGGTGAAAATAGAGTTGGGCAGGACACGTGGCCAGGCGTGGTGATGACAGGTGGAGCAAAGTGCTAACTGAGTGGTGGCCTAGAGATGGAAAAAGGAGTGTCGGTCGTCCACCTATAATACAAGATGGGTCGACGACATCGTTAGATCTGCAGGTCGTACATGGGCAATAGAGGCAAATGGCATAAGCGAAGAGAGGCCTATGCCCAGCAGTGGGATGAGAAGGGCTGATGATGATGATGATGGTGGGCACGACGGGGCCACTCACTCACTAACCAAAGAAGTAGCAATGCGAAAGTGCAATAAAATTTGAAAACAGTAGTTGCATAAAGTCGTTCGTGATTAGCCGCGTACCTACATGGGCAGTCAGAGGCATCTCTCATGAGTCGCGTCACCGATGTCCTTCACCATACTTTAATAACGTCCGTAAAGTTACGGTTACAGCTATCTGAAATCATTGACTTATAATAATGGGCTCTTGTAAATAATATAAACTATGGAATGAGATTAATCATTTCCAACAAAGAGTACAATATCATCATTATAATATTAAATTACCGTGAATTACACAACTTAATAACGAGAGTCATTATTCTATTTTGTGGTTTTTGTATCAAATTACTTCAAGCGTTGTTGACAATGAAAATAGAGATTACTTCAATTATTTTGTTTATTAATGTCGTTGGCATAGTGACTCGGAAATTACAGTAAAGTAGGTATACCTACGTACTTTACTTATAGTTAGATATTTTACTTACTTTTAACTTAACTTTGGTCAAAATTAAATGTTGACTGATTTTGAAAAAAGCTTTTAGTTTGGTTGAATAAATTAGAATTGTTTACCTACATTACATCTGCTTACAGAATTGTAAGACCGATATAAATTTCTTTATTCTTTTGTAAATGTGAAAAATATATACAAAGAAGCCATTACTCTTAACTGTCAATGTTTTGATCGTTACAAACGAGTCGAAGTAACGTTTCGTGTAAAAATAACTTTACGACGGGAAGCGGTGACAGCTCTGTCATGTTAAACTGCTCCTGCGCAGTCAAGCATGCACAAACTGTATACGCAGAAAATTTAATAAAGAAAGTGATAGGTAAAGATGGCCATTAGATAGCAGATCGGATCAGCACTGTATGTATTTTCAAAGCGAGGAAGACAATTTTTTCAGATCTATCATTCATGATTTTTTTGAGGCTGTCTATGGGGTAGTTTGAGGGATGTCCAAATATTAACATTCTCTGACATCTTCGTCAATAATAAATAAAGTTCTATATAGATAAATTGATTATTTTTTTGTGAAACTTAAAAAAACCTGATTCTTGTATGAACCACCAAACCAAAGAACTGTTACTAACCTATATTACGCAATAAAAGAATTTGATTTGATTTGATTTGATAAATATGTAATTTCTGGCTCGTTCCAGTCCCTCGTATACCATTGAAATCCAATACCTAACACATATTGAAGCCTACATAATAATGCTAATTTCTTGACATCTGAATAGTATACAAATGATATGGATAGCCTTGGGCCAATTGCTTGCAAAATTCAACCTTATTCCCAAACCTTTAATGAACAGAACCCATCAAAAACTATTTAAATGACAGCGCGTGGCCAGCATTATAATCACTACACCAAAACTATTTTGAACCTTAAAGTTTCAAAGTTAGATTGCATATTCTATTGTGTTTAGATGATAAAGGGATCCAGATTAGATTATAGACTTTATACAAGTTGAAATAGAGTGGGTATTTGCGTGTGTGGGATATGGTAAACAACATTTTGGCGAATTAGAGACCGCTTCCTGATGTTGGAGCATCAAATTAATTCTTGTTGTAGCGCTTTACCAAATATAATTACTTACACGGTGTAATGAGAATACTCTTAAAAACTCTATCAAGAGCTCAAGACCACAGCTTGATGAGAAGTACACAGCAAAATAAGTGACCAAGAAAAAGCAGTATTTCTTTGAAAATATTATTCCTAATATTCCTTTAAAGGTTTTTATATCAAACATAATAATGCCTGGCATGAATTTGCCACCATATTCTTCTGTCTGTATGTTTCCGACTTAGCTCAGTGATCCCTTTAATAGGAAGTTGTTTGGCATCAGTATACTCGTACCATAGTCACTGTTAATCTAGAAAAAAATATTTAAATGTATCATACATGAAGTACCTTTGATTTTGAATCGCGTCACGGTGCGCGGAACCGTTGGTTTCAGTTTTCAGTAGTGATCCTCTTACACACTTTAGAAGAGTGTATAGGTAATTAATGCGTTGTAAAGTGGGTTAGTGTAATATAATTCTAATTTTGTTTGATAAGGGCGCCACATGCTCGCTTGACCTATTAAAAAACTCTAATTTGCAAACAAGTTTTGGCTTTTTTTTTTTAGACTACCACGTGTAAGTATGATTCAAACCTACATTTAACAGTAATTTTAAACATAGCTAAAACCATGATAACATCGTATGTAAAAAGGTGGTTTAAGTTTGACGTGTTCGTCTGTGTGTTTGTTTATCTGTGGCCTTGTATCTTCAAAAGGGATTTAATTTTAAAGAGAGTTCTTATACGAATAATGAAAATCTGTTCAGCCTTTGAACATCAGCATTTAGGTAGGTATGTATAAAATGCGTTAGTTCACAAGTGTATGTCTTATTAAATACAGAAGCATTAAAACTGGTTTTGATAAATCGATGTCATAAAAATCATGTTTTACATAAAGTAGTTATTGCATTAGGTATTATTAAAATCTGATGTAACATCAATTTTGAATAATTATAATAAATATTGTACCTATTTAAAAATCCTGCTGACCTATCTCAAATACAATAATTTGTCAGAAACTAATTTGAAATGATTAAGAAACGACTGACCATTATTAAGCCAATCAATATTTACATATGAATACTAAACTTTATTTTTAGATGAAACATTTTGTTCACTAAAATGGCAAAGTTTATAATAAAATAAAATTAAATAACGCTGGACTTTCCACACAGCATAATTTAGCCCCAAAGTAAGCAGAGCTTGTGTTATGGGTACTAGACTTTTTGTTTGTAAATACATACATATTATACATAGAAACACCCAGACCCGAGACAAATACCTGTAGGTCTTACAAACATTTGTCCCGCGGCATAATTAAATATATTCTTATCCCACTACTCGTAATTCTATTTAAATGTTGAATGCTTCCCCGACTCAATATAAAATGTTCCTTTCTTTTCACCCGTTCATCTGTACCACCCCTCAAAGTTGTGTTTTCGAAACTTTCCACTTCCGATCGTCTGAATTAATTAACATCTTCCGTGGACTCACTGGAATGACCCCTTTGTTTGGGGTGGCAATGGGAATAGACCTTTCTGAAACTTTTTAATGGTAAACTAGCGTAAAAGCTCTGGGCCGTATTCGCGTTCCGTTTTTCGTTCGTTTGATGAATTTTTGGATGCTTCCCACAACTATTTCTGACTTAAAGGGCCAATTTTTAAAAAGTTAAAACACGGTCCTAACCTAGGCCCAAATATTCCAAACCGAAAAATTAGCCCTTGAAGTCAGAAATCATGGTGGGAAGCATCCAAAAATTCATCAAAAGAACGAAAAAAGGAACGCGGATACGGCCCCTGAGCGGTGAAGGAAAACATCGTGAGGCAGTATTCTGATAGGCGGTGATGAGCTTGCAAACTGTCACTTGGAACTTCAGCAAAATGTACGCTTATGACGTACGGACGGAAAACACAATTTCAATTCAAGTTCAGTTCCATGGGAAAAAATTGATATGAATTGGAGGAGCTCTGACTACCTCCTTAGACATTTATAATCCTGATCTGAGAGAAAAGGTATATCTACCGTACCGTATCGTAATCTTGTTTCATTTCGTTTTGTTGTTTTACAAATGTCGTGTCACTTCGCTTGGACCCCCTGACATCTTTTAATTAAATTTGCATTTTGTATGAAAGTAAATAATTAATTAAAACAAAGCAGTTTGCTTAGAAAGTTTTAAAAGCATCCAAATTAACAGTCTACTTTGTCCATGGTTAACAGAGTTTCAGTTTTGTTGCCTTTTAGGAAACTGTGTTGGTCGTGTAGTATATCTATGCCTCTTTTCATTCGCATTGAGTTCGATTCTCAGCTATGCAGTTTAATTTTTTCTAAACTTTCCAAGGCAAAAGACTAAAAAGTAACTTCGTGATTATATTTGAATAAGGTTACGACCTCAAAAGCTTTTACAAGCTGACGTTTAAAGATCTTAAGTAAGCTCTTCTAATTATCAGCCCTTTGAAGTCTCATTATGAAGTAATTGTAATTCAATGCGAGCTCGAAGTTACCGAACTCGTTGAAGCGCGAATAATGACGATCCAACTCGTGCGTGCAGCACGTGACTCAAGGCACAAGAACTAGCTTTCTTTTAAAAAATGATCAGGTTGAGGCCGCGTTTCCACCTGCAAGGAAACTTCCGAAGAAAGGCCAGACAGTCTGTCCGACAGCCGTTTGCAAGTGAAAACTTCGTAGCAAATGCTTTTATAAAACTGTCGTGAGGTCATGTATCTGTCGGACAGACTGCCGGCAGAAAAATTACGCGAGATGTCCGGATATCTCGCGTAATTTTTCTTGCAGATGAAAATGTAGCCTTGAGCAGTATTTAGAGTCGTCCTAGAAAGGTGAATCATGTCAGACAATGTTTTAGGAAGACATTTTCATGGAGAACAGTCAAAACATACCTATTATTATTATTATTTTTTAATTTGATTTGTTAAGGCCGGGTGTAGACTTTCGAAAGCCTTGGGGATAGCAGTTTTAGGCAATATTAAAAAAAACAAATCATGTCCGCTAACGCCTCTCACTTCCACCATCTGTGATGATTCCCACTCGGCTGGCGAGCGCATCATGCTTGAAACGTCACGCCGAATTAGGGGATTCTCACTAAGACTTAACTTTCTGTTTCATTTCTTTATTTTGTTTATGTTGAAATTAAATGTTACGAACACTTGCAAAATGTGTGCATAGGTAGTTCAATATGAACAACATATCCATACTGCGAGAGCTCAAGATTACCAAAAGACTGTCATCCGAGTGTCTGCGTAAAGTCCTTGAGTATTTCGGTCACATTGCAAGGAAAGATAGGGACAACCTTGAGAAGCTGATAGTGACCGGAAAGATAGAAGGAAAAAGACCTCGTGGTCGAAGTCCGATGCGCTGGTCTGACCAAATTCGCACCACTCTCTCTCGACACCACGATTCACAATGCTCTTCCTACTGCCGGGGACAGAGGAAGATGGAGAAACATAATTAGGAAGAAAGTGATACCTAAAGGAGGTCACGACCCTCAGCACTGAGGAATACGACTCGAGGAGGAGGAGGAGGAGTTCAATATGAATTGGAACATGCCTCGGACTAAATCTTTAGACTTCAAGGATTTGAGAAAGGTACATATAAGTTCTGGGAGAATGTCTACAGTGCCTTGTGGATACAGGCGTCATCATGCTTGTTTTTGAACAACAAACGCGTAGGAAGGGAGCTTAGTGCGGGACGAGAAGTCTGTAGATACCAATGTATGTATTCTCTGATTTATTAAGCTCTGTTTACTAAAAACACTTAACTTTACTGCGTTTTAACGATGGTTTAAACTGTCGATTTGCGGATAACAGCCATGTTGCTCCTAAATAATTGGTAGTAAAATATTTTTTGTACAAAAACAAGATCGTAAACCGGCCCCAAATTGAAAGCACTTAAGGATATTTTGGATAGTGATCTTTAGCGTAAATAGTGTGCGATCATAAAATAAAACCAAGTCGAATACAAAACTTGGTGTCTGCAATCTTGGTCGCAGAGGGTCATGAATGACGTTCTCTGGTCTAAACCAGAAGAAAACCAGAACCAGAAGAGACGAATGATATCTAAATATAATTCATAAAATGATTGTAATAATTGAAATAAATATTCGAAGCCATCCCAAGAAGTGAAGTGAAGTAAATGTGCAAATGAAAGCACGGCAAACAGCTATTTGTGTTTATTCCAAAAGTTTTGTATTGTAGGTACAAAACTAGTGATTAGTTTCCAAAAATAAACTCAAGGCTAGGTTGTAAAACTTGGTGCCTCAGTGCCTGTAGACTGGCTACTGTACAACCTGTTCATCTATTATTAGGTAAAAAGAATCGTCGTGCTGATTGACTGGTAGTCTATTTTCCATAGAATCATGTAAAGTTGGCATAGCATCGACCACTTAATGTTGTACGCACGCTGAGGGCGGTATAATTTAAGGGTTTTATTATGATGACTTCTCAGTTTAACAACCAGAATAGCAATATCTCTATTGAACCCCAAAATAAATAGTGTCAAGTGCTCCCACTTTGTAGTCGTTCAGTTTGTCAGTTTATGGGTCATAAAAGATATAGTGACGTGTGGTCGACGAGGCCGTAAAATGGAGGGTGCTCGGTTATTCTGGGGCTAAATTGGAAAATAGTGTTATGAAATCGTGGTTTGCAAGGAAATCACACTGATATTCAGTTTCATTGCTTGGAGAAAAGTAGTAGGTTTTGCAAGAGATTGATAGCACTGTTTATCTATACACTAGCGACCCGCCCCGGCTTCGCACGGGTGCAATGCTGATACTAAATTAAATACACTACAGAAAAACTATGAACGTTGTATATAAAAACATAGCGGCCCGCTCCGACTTTGCACGGGCATAAATAAGCCCAAAAAAATAGGTTAATTTACGACATCACGTTAGAAACCTCTAAAATTAGCAATGTTGCCTTAGTATATGATGCATGTATTATACATATAAACCTTCCTCTTGAATCACTCTATCTATTGAAAAAAATCGCATCAAAATCCGTTGCGTAGTTTTAAAGATTTAAGCGCACATAGGGATATAGGGACAGAAAAGGCGACTTTGTTTTATACTATGTAGTGAAGTGAAGTGATTTGTACAAGTATGTTTACTTCAACGTGCTATATACGAAAACATGAGGTACCTAACAAATTACAAGTAGTAATCTTATACGTAGGCGGCGATGAGCTTGCAACCAGACACGGAATGGTAACTGCAAAATAAGAGTATGTACCAAATATGAGTTTTTACGCACACACACAGAAGCTTACTTGCAAACATTTACTTAATTTAATGTTTTGTATGTTTTCTTTTTTATATAGTTATTTTACTACTTGTAATCAAATAGTTAAGCTGTTTTTGTTATTTAAACTAACTTAGAACATTCGTTTCTTTGGATGGAACTAGTATAAGTCCGGATGGGGGCGTTGGTGACTGCGACGCAGTTCAATTCAATTCAATTCAATTTATTCAATAACAATTTCACAATTGTGTCTGAAATTTATACAAAATGAAATAAATAGTATAAAATAAAATATATAAAAGCACTTAACTAAGACTAATATTATAAAATTTCAGTTCTACAAAACTACTGTAGGTATTATTCCACTGTATATGCCACTGTTACTATTCCTGAATAAATTTGATTTGATTTGATTTGAGCCCCCTTCGACATTTTCAAAGGACCTAGAATCCTAAAAGATCTGATCCAATGTCTACCTTGGCGATCTAGTCATGAATATCTTGTTGAAATCATGTTGAAGGAACACTACTTGTCCTCTTATCGTTGACTTCTCCTGTGTTGTTAGACAAAACTATACATATATTATTTATATATTTATTTATATATATTGTATGCATATAAGTATATAAATATGTATTTATTAGTATGTACGTTTAAGTAAGTTTATTATTAGTTGTAAGTATACAATTAAGTAGGTATATTATATTATTTCAAAACCAATTCTTTCTTTGGTCATGCCCTTATATATTTTTCATAAATTTAATTTAAATTTATTAAATTCATTTTAAACTACACAAACTGACAGGGCCTCATTTTTGGGTTGTAAATAGACGTTTGAGCGTATCAATTTAATTCCTGCCCCGATTTGAGTTTTCACTTCAAAATTAATTTATTGATTTTTTTGAAATGTTGCATATTGATTTTCAAGGAGAACAGACGTTCCACCAATCACAGCAAGGCTACATCATGAATGGACTAAGTTATACAAGAAGCAACAATAGCTAGATAATAAAACATAGGACAGAGTAGATATTCTAAAAAATAGTAGAAATTTACTCCTTTTTTACTATCCCTAAATCATTCTCTCGCCATCAAAGTCCTACGCAGTCGGGTAATTAAACATCTCGAATTAGAGCCCTACGAGTCGATAAAAAAGTTTTTGTGACGTCATAACCGAGTCTCTTGCTGCGTTGATTGGGACCCTTTCATGGGCGTACAGGGTGTAAAAGATTTGATAAAACAGCATTTTACAAGAACAACTACATAACAAGATACATTTATTTATATAAGATTTTGTACAGTCAGAGACAGGTTCATGAAAAATTTTAAAATTAATAGCCCATGTTGTTCATCCCCTTTCAATTGTAAATAAATAAATAACATTTTAAGGTTATAAACTTACGAATTCCTAGGGCCTTACTAATAAACGTGATATAAAGTTATTCCTCGGAATAAAAAAGGAATAACGATACATTTTGACAGTTTACACTCAGGAATAACTTTATACCACGTTTATTAGTAAGGCCGCTAATGTTTAGAAGATGAAATAACTCACTAAACATTCGTCACTAACTTCTAACGGCCTTACTTATAAACGTCGTATAAAGTTATTCCTCGGAATAAACTAAAAATAACCATACATTTTGACAGAAATATTTTTATTAGTGATGGGCCGAATGTGGTTTTAACCGAATACGAACTTCGGCCGAACATTCGGTCAAAATGAAAAGTTCGGCCGAACTTCGGCCGAAGTTCGGTAGGTACCTAGTTTCATTGTATTTTCTCGAAAGAAATACGTCAAATCTTATTTACGCGATCGTTGAAGTTTTCTAAAGTAGATGTAGTGTGGTGCTTGTACTGCTTTTCGCTGAGTGACAAATATGGATGATTGGGTTGTCGTTACAACTACTTTTTTTCAATTCTACGACTGTTCTGAAGGTACGTGTACGTACCTACGACGCATTTCACTATTTTAATTGGCATAAATCGACAACACACACGTTTAACACTGTAAAACTTTCCGATTTAACGTTTTAACTGTGTTTGACTTCAGTTGATCGAGTGAGCGAAGCGTCTCAGTCTCGTGATTGGCCAAAAAAATTCTTTTGTCTGTCATTCAGGTCGCATTTTTTAACCAATTTTGATGTAAAGAACGTCGGTCGTCTCCATACAAACTGTGACTTGACTCAAAAAATTAACGATTCCAGAGTTCATCTACCTACAGCCTGATTTCTTGCTTACGAAGCCATTCGTAATTTCTTATTATCAAGCCGAAAAATAATAATGACTATTTATTTACCCCTAAAATGTACTGAATTGGTATATTTTTTATCTATGGAAAATTTGAGGTCCGATCTTGCCGTCCTTCTTTGAACATAAGTTCCGTAAGTAGTATAGTAAGATTTTTAAATACTTTTGTCGATCGTGATGTATCGAATGACGGTATCGAAGAAAAACAGGCTGGAGCTGGAAGAAAAATGTCGTTCCATTTTACCGTCACGACTGCAACGTCACGAAATCGTCACAGTGCAAAGCGCGCAACCGCGAACAGTCCATAGATTGTTACATTGTTAGTACTGAAGTGTGTTTGATTTGAATTTGAAGTTTTCAGTATAGAAAAGTACTCTTTGCTTCGTGTACCACGGCACTTACGTTCTTTTGAATACTATATTTTGTAGTACCGAACTTCGGCAGTTTGAACCGAATTTCGGCCGAATGCCGAACTTCGGTTCAAGCTGCCGAAGTTCGGTTTAACCGAATGTGAAACGAACTTCGGCCCATCCCTAATTTTTATACTTAAAAAGAGGTAAAAAGTGAAATGGAAGAAAAATATAAAAGTGTATTTTTATTAATATACCCATCTGAAAGATTTAGCCAAAGTTTGACATTTTAATATCATTCACTATATAAATGATAATTTTTAGTCCACGAACATAATGATATCGGTACACCCTGTACCCGCGGCTTCAAACAGGCTCCTAATTAAAAGTTGCTGAATAAGTCAGCGCCTCGGGGCTCAAGTAGTTGGACGGAATTTACTCCAACTTCTAAAACACCATTTACACGATATCATTCTGGCATACCATTCTTGCCTCTTGCTTTCTCAAACTCAAAAGAGCATGAGTTGATATTCTGTGGCAGGAGGCAATAATGGTATGCCAGAATTGTATCGTGTAAACAATGCTTTCAATTTTATAAAAGCAGTGGTGTAGTTTCCCTTGATAGATTGTCGAAGTCAGTAAGTGGACTGCTAGTGGTATTATCAACTGAGCGCTTCTGTGCTTCGGAGGGCACGATAAATTGTCGGTTCCGGCTATTAAGTCGTTAAACATGACGGCGGCCTTAAGGCGGCCTAAAAACTCCGTCACCAGAGTTGGCCACTGACTCATAAAAACATACTTAATTGAATAAACTGTGTAGGCCTAGTGATGGAGTCTAGATTTAAAATACATTTGAATCCCGGCGATGCATTTATGGATTTTATTTTTGGCAAATTGGTCTTAATGCTTTATAAATAGTTAAAACATAAACCTTCCTTTGACAGTCGGGTAAAAATAAATAAATATAATTACGTTTTTATACTAAAAAGAAAACCGACTTCAATGTTTAACTCGAAACGCGGTGTGACTCAGGGCGTCAAGCTGTCGATTCGATTTCTATTTGTGACATGGCTAGGAGGGAAGGTGTTTAGAGTTTTACGGGGAAACTATCAATCCCTCAGGAATAAAATTTATATGGGACCACCTCTGGAGTATACCCTTTCAAACATGAAAAGAATTTTGCAAATCGGTCAACAAATGGCGGAACAATCGCGTAACAAGATACAAAAAAAAAAAAAAAAACATACAGACGAATTGAGAACCTCCTCCTTTTTGAAGTCGGTTGAAAAGTTGATTTATTTTGCGTAAAAACTTCAAGTGTAAGTTTACATCAACGAAGAAGAACCCCGTTGTTACGGCACCCTGTGTTCTAAGGCAGGGCATGAGACGGATAGAGATGTAAGTATTGCGACAAAATAGCTATGTATAGTTCGCCCAACGGATCTAGTCATTCGTGAATTTAGCCGTTTGTCTGCGCAGAACACAATTTTGTTTGAAAAAGCGATCACTGCGCAGACAAACGGCTAACTTCACGAATGCCTAGATCCGTTGGGCGCACTGTAACTTAATGTACCGAGACTAGAAACAGTCGAGCAACACACGCAACGAATACATTGTCTCTAAAAGATGGCAAAAAATTCAAGATACTTTTGGTCTTCGTGACCTCGGCATATTTATAGAATAGTGACATAATTGTTTTTAAAATTCCTATTTTGAACATTTACTGGTTTTCGACAAGTATCAGCCGTCATTTAACGTCCATAATAAGAAAAACTGAAACAGAAGTTATAGACATACAGACTGAGATCAAGTCACTCGAATAAGGACTAGGGGCAGTGCCAAATAATATTTATTTAGATATTTGGGCCTCCATAAGGGCGATCTAGCTGAGAGGTGCTAAAAGTTCTAATCGCGAAAGGACAGGAGTAACTTCAGAATCACCTGCTTATACAGGGTCTTTCATTTTAAACTACACAATAAGAATAATAAGAATAAGAATAAATTTATTTGACACACACAACACAATACAATGAAATTAAGAACAATAAACATTTAGACGAGTAGGTACAAAGAAACATAATAAAAAAAATAAACAAAAATAAGAAACAAACTATCCATTGTGTGGTGCCAAAAAGGTCCAGTCTCAGCTTTAGTGCTGCTCCCAGGACAGGGAGACAGCGCTGATTTTCAGACTGGGCCTTACAGGGTGACATCACGCGCGGTTAACATAAACAATAACAAGAAATAGATACTTAAATAAAATAAAACAATTGAACAGAGAAGTCAGTGCCACTTTTATTATTACTTGACGGTAATAATAAAAGCGACACAATATATAATAAGCGGTAATAAAAAAAGCGACAAATTTACAAGGCCTCCTTTTTGGGTTGTAAATAGACGTTTGAGCGTATCAATTTAATTCCTAAGTTGATTTAAGTTTTCACTTCAAATTTTATCATTTATTGATTTTTTAGAATTGTTACATAAAAATTTTCAAGGAGAACAGACGTTCCACCAATCACAGCGCAGCTACATTACGAATGGACTAAGTTATACAAGAAGCAACAATCAATTGAAAGGATAATCTTTATCGATTTTCTCGGGATTTTCATAACAAAACAAAAAAAACATTACACAAATATTTTTTATTTTATTTGTTGAACCCAATTCCCGAATTAAGTTAGTTTAAAATGAAAGACCCTATACAATTTGGACGATCCTGATCAAACTGGTCCTTCTGATTAGACTTTTGACTTTGAGTTAGAAAACGTCCACCAGTCAGTGTTGCATAATCTGATGAAACAAAGAAGTAAATAATTTTTGATCTAAGGAGGGTTTTATGTTAAATTAACGCTTTATTGCGGTCTCAGTTTTTACCAACTTGTTAAACAGATGTGAGACAACTGTACAAATCACTGATGGAATTATCTATATGTAAAATATTTGCTCAAATGTTTCCTTATTTTAGCTGGTGAATTGTATTATTTCTTCAAAAATTATTATATTTGAAAAATTCATGGCATTGAGGTTAAAAATTGAACCGTGAAATATATTTAGATTTTGTAATAACACACGAAACTTGTAATGGCTATAGTTTATGGAAAATGTAAATAAAATCAAGAGTACAAAAGAAATATTTTGATAAATGTTTAAGAGCTGGATATAGGTATACATCCATACATTATAATTATTAAAATAAATTAGAAGACTTTTAACCCTGAACTGTGCACGGAATAAAATGGTTAATATAAGTTTGAGATAAAATCTGATAAAAATAAAATAAAACCGAACCGTATCTACGAATAAAACGCGCATTATGTGCTAGCACTGGAACGGGTAGAGTAAGCACTAGTTCCCACATTTTAAATAAACTATGTTTAAAATGAATTTGAATATATCAAATATTTATCACATGCCTACATTATACAGAATTTAGCATTTCATACGTGATACGTTGCAATCCGATGGTCGTGGATTCGAATCCCGGCCGTGCATCAGTGGATTTTTCGTTTCGAAGAAGGTATACATATGCACTTTAACACTTGCTCTTAACGGTGAAGGAAAACATCGTGAGGAAACCCGCAGCTTAGTCCACACGTATTGACGTGGTCTTTCCTGTGGGCCGATTAAGCTGTGAGTATGGTTTAGGTGCTGGGCAAGCCCACACAATGTCCCAGGCACTACAGCGTCCCGTTGAGTGTAGGCATGATTGCCTCCTGACGCTGTATAAATCATCTAATATAGATGTAAAAGGCCTGAGAGACGTTGCAAGCACATTGCCGCCTATTAGGAGTAAGTGATTTTGTGTAAGTATTACAGTTTAGTAAATTAAAATCTGGTATGTGATATTGTAACGGAAACCAGGGAACGAATTTTGCACAATGACATGTCATTTGTAACCGAGGACTCGTTAGAGGATTGAGAATGCTAAGAACCAGTGTTGAGAGCTGGTCACAGCTGTCACCCGGTCATTTATAAAACACCCCTCTTTTGAACCCTTCTCAAATGATATTTAAAATTAAACAGTCATTTATACTCGACCCTTCCGTAATTGGTCAGCGCAATAAAATCTAAGGCAATACAATAAAATATACGGATTTTAGAAAATACCTTGATTTGTTTAAAAATATTAGCTTTTTTGTTGATCTACGAAGCACGGAAGCGCTCCACTTGTCACCACTTTTGTGAACGTTGCATCACTTCGACGATCGAGAACGACTAAGCAAGCTGCGCCACGATCTTCATTCTAGCTTAAAAAGTTAAATATAAGGATGTTTTCTTAAATTAAGCCCGAAAGTAAATTAACATAAAATGACATCAAATTAACTCACACGAACTTAATTCAAAAGCACGTCCTATTCAAATGAAAAACGCCATTACATTTTTCCGGGTGAGAGAATTACTTCATAAAGGAACGGAAAACAGTATATTACGTGGCCTACAAGCAGGCGGTTTTTACAAACTAAACTGGATCACGACTGCATCCCAAATCAAGTACGGTAGACATTCTCCCAAATCAAGGTCTTTGAAGGAAAATAAGTATATTTGGCACATTCCCACATTTTGCAGAAGATAGAGTCGCATACGTTGCAGGTTGCATGCCGTCGCCGCCAATTAGATTATCTAAGGAAACCAGTTCCTCACGTTTTTCTATACCACTAAGTACGTTAAGTAAGTTCGTCCGTACTAAAGTAAGTAAAATCAATCAAACATACATACACAAAATCACGCCTCTTTCCCGAAGGGGTAGGCAGAGACCACAGTTCTCCACTTGCTACGATCCTGACACACAACTTTTGCCTCATTCACTCTCATTACATTCTTCATACATGCTCGCCGGTGTAGGTTACATTTGACCTGGCCCTTCTCCAAAATGTTTTAAATTACTTTGGCCAAGAAACCTGTATAAATCCGACTGTCTATAGCCCTAGAATAATATCCGGGTGGATCCGGATACCATCCCACATGAGCATGTCATAAAATGTTATGCAGTAATTTGTATAATTTCGGCCATTACGCGCCTCTGACCGAATCGGCGAACTACCCTTTCCTATCGGCCGATACGGCTCTTTTTCGGCCATTTTCGCAAGACGCTCTGGAAACCTCGTAAATGCCAATTATCTCTTATTAATTGATTTCTTAGAAATTAGGTCGTTTCCTCTGACCTAATTAATGTTGTGAGTCTTTATTGCGTGTTTCTGTTTGATATTATTGCGTATTTTCTATTTTTATTACTATGGTTAGTACAGTATAATTTATTGTTAGATACCTGATAGCGATGGTTTACTGAGAAACTTAACCTACAATAATATAAAAACAGTTTCTACAATTTTTGTTTAAATATCTTCCAATTTGTTCGTACCTACTGTTTTTAAAGAACAAACAAACTTCTATGGTTGTTGCTATGCTAGTCATTCTTTCATATTATGTACCTATTATTATGTAGTTTATAAGTTAATTGTATATATTATATGTATTTAGCCTATACTTAACAGCTTTAAATTCATTTTCTTTTCATTATACACCTGACCAATCCTTCTTTCACTGAATTTCTCTCCATCCAAAGGTTGCCTGGAAGAGATCGCTTATTAGCGATAAGGCCGCCCATTGTACATTGTCATTATTTGTTATACTTATTATTTTGTTTCATAGTTTAAGGTGTACAATAAAGAGTTCTCATTCATTCATTCATTCTTTCGGCTACATTTCGGCTGTACTGACCACAGCCCATCCCTACCATTGCATTATGCATTCCATTACACGGAAATTATCGTGTTTTCGTGGAAATTAGTTGCCATAGAATAAACAACATGTTATAATGGCTTTATTTTGCCGGAAGGTGTATTGGGTATTATTTGGGGTAGCAATTATTGTTCCATTTCGCTCACAAGGTAATTTTCTACGTGCAAATGGCTATGAAATGTTATACATCGGAAAAGTAATGTTGTAGAATAAATGTGTTTTGTTTTCCGTTTTCTAATGGTGAGCAAGAGAAAATAACATGTTTAGGAAAAGGTTGAGGCCGGTTCGAAGGCTAGACTTTTTTTATCCAAAGTTTAAAGATTTTGTTCTAAAAGGTACAATCATTTGAAAAAGGAACAGTCTTGGTACGTCTTGAATGGAGACCCTCATTCTTTCACCACTTAACTTGACATATCGCTGCATTCAAAGACAACATTATACATTTTATTCCCCATAAACTCCATTCTCTATGGCATATTAAGCCTCAGCTTCACAAACCGTGAAATTTCCCGCGGGACTGTCAAAAATATTCAACCTAAAGCGTTGTATTAACTTTGAAGGCCACCATTTTTCTTAGTCATTTCCTTTACGCGATGTCATAAATTCTGAGTGTATTGTTTAGAGGATTATGCAGATTGTAGCTTTAACATTACGGACGCAATCTTACGGTGACATTAATCATCATCATTTCTCTATCGTTCTCAAATCGTTCGAAAAAAGTGGCATGACAAGAAGAGTGAGAGAGAGTTACGTGCGGGACGAGGTGTGTCCATTCTATGCGTAGTAGGTAGGTATGATAATAATGATGCTGAGTAATGTCTACCGTGCCTCATACATTGTTGTTCTTATAACGGATGCTATAGTACAGCGGACACTTTTGAACAAAGCTGTAAGTAATATCAGAGCGCGACATCTAAGCGCGGAAACCTTCTATTATGCTCGAGTGCTCGGACAAAGCCTTCTCTTATTAAAGCAGCTTAATATATTCCGCGCCTGAACTTTTTGAGTACAATAAGTATTAAATGAAATAACAAGTGGGGGACCCCCACTTAGGAAGATCTTTGGTCACGTCGACGGTGTTTTTCTTCACCATTTTGAGCATTATTGTAGTCTAATTTGTAGTCTACACTAATGTAAAGGAAAAGTTACCGACTTTCTTATTCTCGCGGTTTTGCTTGTACTTATTTAGACATTTTTTAGCAATTCTAGGTTCTCTCAGGAACGGTACTTATTTCTGTATACCTACTACCCTTTTCTACCAGACAACGTGTATAGAGGGTACGTATCGTGAGATGTCGTGAGAGCAATGGATCCTTCTTTAATAAAACAAAGTAATAATCATATTATTTAATTAGTTAGGATTAGGATAGTTACGATGTAATATTGTTATGGAAATAAGAAAACAAAATATAATAAAGTATTAATTTATTAAAATTCAAAATAAAAGCCAGGCCTTTATTCTATGCTCGCAGGCAACAAAAGCAGCTATCTGTAGATCGTTGATTGAGGTCGCCGCCAAGCAGGTGCTTACCATGCTCAGCCCGCTATATACAACCCATTGTTCGATCCGATCAACCGGCCGGATCACACATCACAAACAGGCAAGTAGTTTGTTTTAATGTGAATGTTTGTACCGTTAGAGAGGTCCAAATGTTTCGCTGAAAATCAATGCTTGATAACGATGAACATGAATGGTCTTTAGAGTCAAGATTTTGTTCTTTAATTATTAGGTTCAGGGTTGTTGTTTCTAACTCGCACTGTTCCGCTGCTGGGGCGTCCCTTCCGAGTGATTTAGTTTTATTCATCCAACGCGATAGCCTGCCACTCTGTGGCGCAGTGGGCGAAGGTCCGCCTGCGATGCAGAAGGTTGCGGGTTCGATCCCCGCCACGGCACAAATGTTTGTATGACCTACAGATATTTGTCACGGATGGGTGTTTCTATGTATAATATGTATGCATTTACAAACAAAAATTATAGAAGTAGTTTATCAGTCATTCTAGTACCCATAACACAAGCTCTGCTTGCTTCGGGGCTAGATGATGCTGTGTGAAAAGTCCAGCATTATTTATTTATTTATTTCTTGCGTGGTTTACCGAGTCGTTCAGTGAAAAAAGTTAGAGGGTACAGAAAAATAATCCTAATTGCGTCCCAAGATAAACTGTGTGATCTTTACGCTTGTATTATTTGAAGATAGCGAAGGGGTAGTCAGTGTCATCATCTCCCTGGCCTAATCCCACGCTAAGTGGGGTCGGCACAACATGTCTTCTTCTTCCACTCACTCCTATCACTCGTCAATTTTGCATCCACTCCTTTTACATTCATATCATCTCTCACACAATCCAACCACTTCTTCTTCGGCCTTCCTCTTCTTGCACACCCAGCCACACTCATATTCATAACTCTTTGGGTAACATGGTTTTCATCCCTCCTCATAACGTGTCCATACCAAGATAGCCAAGCACTCCTTACCTTTTCAAAAATAGGTGCCACTTTCAAACTTCCTCTGATATACTCATTCCTTATCTTATCTAACCGTGTTACCCCACACATCCATCTTAACATTCGCATTTCATTTACATGCACTTTCCTTTCATCCGTCTTCATTGCCCAACATTCTGATCCATACATCGCGACAGGTCTTATAACGGTCTTGAACTTGACGAAGGGGTAGTCAGTGTACGGTAGATAAATATGCCTATACCTGCTTTCCATGTAACTAAGTGCATTACGTATGCGATGGGCAGAGGCGTGCATAATACAAATTATAATTTTACCTATACCGCCATTAATGCGGACTTAGTATGCGATGCGCGGATCATACGTGGATTGGAAATGTAGTGCGAGATCTGGTGGTGTGATTTCGATGTTAGATAAGTTTTTAGTTTTATTTTAAATCCAGTTTCAACAAAGTCAAAGTCAAATAAACCTTTTTTCTGTAACGATCGTTGGTTAACGATCTGGTGATCACTATAGATCTAGTCTTAAAACTAGGTGATTCTATTCCGGTCCCTTTGCGACCAATACCATGAAAAGTCAGGATAACAAACACGGTTTCGAACATTGCTTTTTTTTATTTGATCCATTGGTCAAACTTCAGTGGGGAGCCAGTCAAACTAAAGTGACGCTCGTTAAGTTAGTAGCTCCTACACTCGTATTGTAAGGTGCACTTATTAGTAAACAATAGCGTATTGCTATGCCAAACTTGCGCAGGCGCAGGCGATGGACTAACAGTGTCCTAGCTAATCTAAAGCTTGCCAAGGATTAAGTTTGCATTAGTTAGGCAAATGTCACTTGTGCCCGTAGCATGACAATGTATTTTCTAGGATAGATTTATTTACCAACATCGTCGAGAAGTAAAAAGAACTCTTTGGATAGTGGTGAAAGGTACTAAGAGGTTTTTACAAACTCTTAAAATCGACAAACTCCTTTTTTAAAGTACTTTTGCTCCTGACTTCAGGACAGCGGGAATCGTCTACCGACGGTATAGGAAACCGCCGCCTACGAAAAAAGCGCCCTGACTTTTAAGTTATTTTAGGGTAGGTTATATTTTGTATGTATGGGAATCTTTTATTTAATTTTAAGTATATAAGAAATGCACCCAGAACGTTGGGCGAAGATTGTCACTCAGTGGGTGCCTGAAAACAGTCGAAGACGACGCGGCAGACCCAGGAAAGGTAGCGAGACGATAAGGATGCATTCGAGCCAGAAGACTGGCAAACCGTTACCTTGGAGCGCAAGAAGTGGAAGCTAAAGGGGGAGACCTTTGCCCAGCAGTGGGACACGATAGGTTGAAAAAAAAAAAGTATATTAGAAATAGACCAAATATAGAGGCCAGTGGAAAATTTTGGGGAGACCTTTGCCCAGCAGTGGGCCACAACAGGTTAACTAGTCGGTTGAAAAAAAAAGAAATATACCAGCATGTTACTTTATATTTATTTGTACGTTTTATTTTTATGAAAACTGTTACTCGGGACTACCGCGACTCCTGTCAAGCTTTGCTTAGTGCGGGGTCCTGGGTAATTTTTATGAAATAAATTATCTTATCTTATCTTACTTTTATACTCTTAGCGTAGATCGTCCATTAAAGATTAAGGCAAGTTTTTATCAAATGTAAAGCTCTTCGCGGTTTCGAAGCTTAGGACGTGTTTACATCCAGTGTTGTCCAATTAGAGGCTGCATGTGGCACTCCCACGCCGGTCTATTAGCATAACGCGTTTATGGCTGCAGCTCCATTGTTATTCGGTATTAGATTGTAATTTTTCAACAAAATATCGGCAGTCTAATTATGTGTCAACAAGCTATAAGCGATCGGTTGGCAATTTCACGTACGTCAGCGGGATCATCCGATATCGTCAAACTTGGCTGCTGAGATGAATCTAAAAGCCATGAGCATGGAGGCAAATCAAATCGTGTTTTATACCTTGATTAAGGTAGAATAATACGCTTAGTATTATTCTACTAATATCAATAATTAATCTACTAATATGAAGCAATAAACGTTTTGAATTCCTGCCTAAGCCTACATAAGACTAAGCGTTCTTAAGACTAAGCTTACTATTAAAACCGCTTACATTTAGGCTAATGTTACATGAAATTTTGTGGCGCTCAGAGCAATTAAATGTCTGTAACTGTTTGTCGCAGATATATTATTGTATAAACAAATCTTAACCGAGATCAAGACAATGGAAACGCGCACGATTTACCAGTTATAATTTGTTTTCTTATCGAGCTTGCCTTATCGAGCTTCGTAAATAACAACGGGTCGCCGGTTCGAATCTCTACAGAGCCTATAAATACTAGTCAAAACAACGTATTCTTTACTTTTCAGCTGTTAAAGTAAAAGCTATTATTATTATTAGTTATATTCAGTTATTCTTTACCAAGAGAATAAAAAAAAGCTGCTGTATGAATTTGTAATATATTCACCATAAAGGCATATGTTATTATTCCTACATTGTGTAAATGGTAAGATTTAAAATAACTCTTAAAATATAAGTAATTTTTGAAGAATTAGGTGGAGAATTTAGGATGAGCATAAACTCTACAACATAGGAGAAACGGATGCGATAACTCATTCGCACCGAACTTAATGCATTTCTGATGCACACGATTTATTTTTACATCCAATTTATTATCATGTGGAATTACTTATTTGATATCGTGGGGAATACGTAATAATACAAGATCCAATTGGTAGACACTCTCTTAAATCTTGTAAGTATTTCAGATCCTTATTACGTCTATGGGTTTTTTTATTATTATTTATAATGGATACTGCCTTAGAATAGTAAGTTAGGTGTGGGGCAAGGAGTGTCATTTTATAGGAAACGTAATATTTTTGAATATTCTGTATGCCTCAAACCAACACCCACGAATAACAGATTAAGTTTCAAATAATAAATCGATATCTCTGATCAAACCATACCATATCTCTGAAACTGGTTTAGGTGCTAAATATAATAAACAGTTTTTATTTAAATAATGTATGCTAACAGCTTTGTTTTCGAAAGATGGCGCCATGTTTGAAAGAAGTAACGGCGAATCAACATCGTCTATATTACCTACTGAAGCGCTTGCTTGTTCTTGATCATCAAATCGACGTTCTGCTCACACACTGGATGGGTGACCGCTTGGCATTATCAACTGAGCGCATCTGTGTGGAAGGCGCGTTATATTGTCGATCGACAATAAAGTCTTGCATGGCTTTGCGACTTTTAATCGACTCGTTAAGCCATAACGAAGGCTAAAACACCAGATTTGGTCACTAGCTAGTACCTACTTACATTATTACATATCCGACTCATCCAATGATGAAATGGACGAAAGCAATAAAATTGATCCTAGATGGTAAGTAGCCTAACATTAGGCCCCATAGGTCGCGATCCATAAACAGTCATATAAGACCTAATAAAGCGTCGTTTTTTCGAAAAGCAGACGTAGACATGATAGACGTAGGCAATAGAAATTAGACGAAACGTAAAAGGTCACTGTATCACCAAGGCACGGTAGACGTTTTCTCAAGATTCTTGAAAGTTGTCGAAGGGGGTAGTCTCAAACTTTTTTATAATTTCGGCAACCATTTTTTCGATTCGTAAAATAAATGCGTGTTTAATACATTTTCCAATTTCATAAACATTTTCCATAACTAAAAATTTATTGATCTCGGCCGGGATTCGAACACGGAACCTTCGGATAAAGTATACTACAAGTATATGCTACCAGGCCAATACAACACTCTATGTACACGTATTATGGTCTAATCAGAACCATAAAAGTCAACATCCATATCTGTCCCAACCGTGGGATGTAAATGAGCCGCAGCCTCGTGCCTAATATGACATAGATATGTTACATTTAATTAAATTAATTCTTAGGCCTTTTGTAGTTGAAAATCATTATCATTGCCATGCAGAGATCTATAATATTTTTTTAATGCATCATTTACACAGTCAGAGCAAAAAGATACTAAATTGTGCATAACTTGCGCTTTTATGGACTTGTAGAATGTGAGAATGTGCCAAAGTGTGTTTGGACATGTCTTTGACTTCCCCATAGACATTTTCGAATGATCTTGAACTCCGTTTTTACCTTAGAGAATGTTTACAGTACCTTGGAACACAGCCGTGATATTAAGTTACGTACATATAATAAAAACCTACGCTTTGATATAAATCTATAAAAACATATCTTATAACTTTAGAAAGCTAAATTATGTGACTACGATGTATAGAGTATCTATTGTACCTGATTTATCTTGCCCCATAAACATTTCATTGAAAAACTAAACAGGTATTGAATAGGTGCTCAATCTGAAGGTTCACGCACACTAGTACTGTGTGTGTGTGGCTCAGCTGTTGTTTGTTAGTATCGGAGGCCTCGAGTGAAGGGTTGACGACCTGCCATAGATGAGGTTGCACAGATTGGTCAGTAGGCAAAGTAACGATTGATATTTGTGTAAGCTAAAGAAATAATTGAAGGACCTTCATTACCTTCTACAAACAAACAACCAAAATCAATTTTTTTTTAGTATCACTAACAATAGTCTTAAAACTTACATTTTACTCACTCCTATTCCTTTGCGATCAATGTGTCAAATATGGATATCAACGTGTCTGTCGCATGTCGGACGATTTGTGGGCAAAACGAGCTACGTAGTGGATCAAACAAAATATGACGCGTACGTGGAAGACCTAGAATGAGATGGCGGAACTAGCTGGACTCTCACCTGAGAACTTAGCCTGTTGTTGCGTTAAATCGCGAAGAGTGGAAGAAGGGAAGGGAGGACTTTGCCCTGCAGTGGGATAACACAGGTTAAATAATAGTAATAAAAACGTGGCCCCTTAGACTTCGTCAAAGAAAGCCTACCGTGTCTTGGGGTTATTACAGTCGTGAACTTGCTTTGTTTCTATTGAAGGAAATTGAAGAAACGACTAAGTATTTGCTGTCGCTTCCTCTCCTCATAATTTACTGGGAACTGGGAACACTTTAGTTTAAGAAAATTGGAAGGTAGAGTCTTATAAACTCGAGAGCGAGGTAGGTAGATGATTGTACGTGTCCTTTCTGTCCATCCATCTATGTCGCGTAGCAACAGTAGAAGCTAGTTGCGCAAGCCATCCTCAAGGCCCGCTCGATATAAACAACACATTGTTTGCTGTGCCCCGCAGGGATATAGCCTATCAGCACAGCGGTCCTTTCTATAACCTTTTCCATTTCATCATTATTATAAATGTGAAAGCAACTTTTCATGCGTAAACAACTGAAGAACTTAGGACATCTATAGGAAGCAGACATGGTTTAATTCCTAAACAACTCAGATTTTGATATCAGGCATGGATATAAATTTCCTCTTCAAGAAGGACAGCTAGGCTACTTTTTCAAAAATAATCGTGAATAGGCTAAAAAGTGTTATAAGTTTGTATGGAGATTCTAATGTCTGTGTATGTTCATATACTTAGCGATTACTACGCGAGAAAAGCTAATATGGATTGAATTAGAATCTTAATTGGGGACAAAGAACAAATTACAAAATGACAATTTTAGTGAAAGCAAGGCACATTAAAATATATCTGCCAATCTTAATAGCCGCGTGTATAATGTGTGAATATCCGTAATGGCGACCTTATCGCCACCTGTCTTATCTTCCAGAGCCCGAAACTAATTAAAGAACCATAAGTATTTATTGCCCAGCGCTGGGCGTTATCTGACCCCCTGCCTCCGATCGGGATGGGAAAGTTTCGGACTATTTCGGAGTTCATTTCGAATTTCTATTTGATTTTTTATTCGATTGTTCTGTTCTCTTGTTTTACATCTCATTGGGCCTTGAATTTATTATAAGTTTTGGAAAGGTACGGAATTCATTCTAATTCTCCTAAAAGAATGAGAAAAAGCAATAAGAGTAGTAGCAATTCTCTTCTCTCATCACGTGCAAGACTTTCAAGTGAAGTAAAAATGAAAAGTGCCATTCAAGAAGTCAAGAATCGTTTTATTCAGTAGGACCAGTTTGAACCGTCTCAAAAAAGTAGCCTATATATATGTATAAAGCCTTAAAGGACTACTTTTTTGCAGTCAAGTGGGTCTTGTGGGCGATTTTTTTTCGGACTACAGTGACCTTGAAATATTTTCGGAGTGTTGTTTCATCCCTCTCGCGCACGGGTTCTACCACTGAGCCGTATTCTGTGGCGATAAGAGTCGGTTGGCTGACACCGTGCCCTCTGCCTCTTGAGTTATGATGCCTTTATCGTTTACAGCGAATTACTTATTGTGACTTTAGCGTTCTAATCGACAGATTTAGTGCAGCTTGCACCGTTCTGAGATCGTCGGATTTGTGACCAATACTAGTCTTTGCCAATAGTGCTTCGGAGGGCACGTAAAGTGGTCGCGGCATCTCAAAAGATGCCTATCGTCGCCTGTCTAAACTTTCGTACTATCTCCTACTGGTTTCCTCACAATGATGAGTCACCGGTTAGAGCTCATGATTATGCGCATATAAATTTTCTGAAACCAAAAAACCATTAAAGACTTTCGGATCGAAAGTCCGAGCCATTATTATTTATTAATGGACAACCCAATACAAACGGTGAAAGAAATTTTCGAATTACAGCTCTATTTTCGAATACTTTATGTAGGGTACATAAAGTACTCATACAAACTTACAATATTCATTCTCTTCATTCAAGTACTAAAGATTGGTATAATTTTTCGTTTTCATTTTTGTTCTTCTAACAAAAGAAATAAACGTATTCGTCTGAAAAGCCTTTTGTGAAAAATAAATTGTCGCAACGAAATTACAATCGCAAATCAAGCCGGGAACCTTTTAATTTGGTTTCGTGTATCATTTTCGTGTTCACTGAAAGTCTACAGTAACACGGAAGTGGGGTCACCATATAATAACAACTGTAGGATAAAACATGACATACGAATAAAACCAGCCCTTCGAATGAATTCAATTACCCTTCCAGGATTACTTTTGAAGTGACTGTTGGTTCAAAAGATACGGAGTGTTGTCTTCTTTGCACCTATTGCATACAGGACCCTAAAAGGCATGGTATTTAAAAGGCTATGCTTGTACAAAGTACGAACGCTCAACACTCGGTCGCGCGACACGCGAACACATTATTTGCATTGCACAATGCAATTTGAATGCCATTACTAACAATGAGAGGAATTAAATAAATTATGCAAATGTATTTGAGGTACCTATTAAATTAAACACGCTGCTCGTTCTGTTATCTAATTGTGAAATGATTATACAATTGTTTTCAGAACAAGAAAATTATTACTGAGATAAGAGATCTTACCAACTTTAACTTTATTTTTCCGAAACATTGCAAACAGCCCCGGTTTCGTCTGGGTTTTAGCCTCTGGTACATCTGAAATATCATAGAAATGATTTGATTTGCAGTTTCTGATACCCGCATTACAGGGAATCCTTGTGTTTTATATGATTTGGGTATAAAATGGAGCAAGATGGCCACCCTACAAGGAAGCAACACAAATCAACACAGGTACCTAATATTCATGGCGATAGAAAAGCTAAATCGCGCGGTCACTTTTACGACCACGACTGTCAGCTGATAGATAAAATATTGAACTACCCTCAAAACATTAAACAATAAAATCCACCTTATTCTCATAGACATAAGATTCATTCTCGGGTCGGGTAAATGGTTTATTCCGCGCTTAAGTCAATTTGCCCTAAGGAAATGAGGCCTTGCAGATAAAGAATGGAAAGATAAGAGAACAAAATGGTGAAAGTTGAGTGTGCACACGATCGGTCGATAGGCAAAACGATTGTGGAGATTTAACGAGTTTTTCTACTAGGTTTTGTATTTCAAGGAATCGTTGCGTGGAGAGATTACTAGGCTTTCAATTTGAATCGTGGGTTCAAATTGATAAAAACAGGAGTAGATTCTAGGTCTTTAGCACGTTTGTGTCTGATGGAAGATCTAAAATACTTCTATTGAACTCGACTTGATGCCTGGCAGCGTATCTATGAGCTTTTCGTTGCGTTTTGACATTGTGATTAGTCAGCTCTACATGTTCATAACTTTCATGAAATGGAAGAGTTGAACGGATAGTTGAGGCTCTCTGTATTCTGTGGTTGAGGTAGCCATAGCAACGTTGTTTGTAGACAAAAAGTACCTACTTGTTACAGTGAGTCACATCTGGTTCTTTCTTGGTCATGTATGGTGTCAATGACCAAGCTGTTTGAAAGTTGGTAAGGGACTAGTTTGGTGAAGCGATTCGTTGAACCGGTATTAATTAAGTTATAGACGAATTGTGAATATGATGTTTTATTGAATATAAACATGCTCACGTCGGTATCCACACGGTAGATGCATGAAATCGTGACTCCGATGGTATCCATGGGAGAAAAGCAGCGGACAGGCTTATTATTTAAATATGAACCTTTAACCTTGACGAAAGTATTATAATCTATGAAGAATATTAAATTATTCAAGAATTAGCCGCCAAATACCTAAATAATTATGTTAATTAAGTGCTATGAGTGCTACCAAGATCATAGTTATGAATTTGTATACAGATTATAAAAATAACCATAATATGATTTAATTTCCCATAATTAGTAATTTGTATGCCACCGCGTCCCACAATGAGTCGTTTTAGAGGTTTTTCTTTAAAGATTTGGAGGTTTTTTGATGTGTAGGCTATTTATAGGGAGGTACCTAACTTATTTTTAAAGTTTTTATGATCACTCGTGTGTATCTCTGATATCTGGTATCTCTGACATAGCCGTATTTTTGTAGAAGTTCTAGATTCTTGTTTTTGTTTTGTTTTGGTTTCAAAGCTAAGCGATGTCTAAAAACTTTGTAAAAATACAATAAATAGTTGCATTCTTTACACAAACGGGCAAGCCTATTCCATCTCAACAACAATGACCCAGGCACTACAGCGTCCCGTTAAGTGTATGGATTGCCTCCTGACGCTGTATAAGGTAAAGCTGTAAAGGCCTAAGTTTTTCTTTACACAAATCACTCGCTTTAAATAGGTACCTAAATCTCGGAATAGTCTTTCCCGTAATAATATCCAATTGTAACATTTCAGCACTCGGCGACATTTTCACACAACAACATAACGTGAGCCATAATTTACGATATACCTCACAACGACCAGTTTATTAGAACCCCTGGGAATGTAGGGAAAGTGAGAGTTTCTCGTAAATTTGCGTACAGCTTTGTATAGGGCAGGTCAGTTTAGGCTGGTGCTACACTTCCGTGTAATAATGCTACTATTTATAATGTATGAAATGGGACGAGGTTGGCTCGTGAATAGTGATGCCACAAGGCCGGTAAGGATACAATTTTTTCATCTAATTCCCTCCCATTTGCTTAGTGATAATGGGGAAAATTTTTACAAGAAGGTACAATAAGCATAATGGATCTTTAGCTTTCTGAAGTTAGGTGTTATAGACGATTGCGCAGGTTTGGTAGAGTAAGCAAGATAGCACGATTTTAGGCGTCATCAAAAATGGGTTCTGCGCAGCTACTACCGAATTAAAATATATACGCGCTTTAACACGAGCTCTTAACGGTGAAGGAAAACATCGTGACGAAACCCGCAGCTTAGTCAGCTCCACACGTATTGACGTTGTATTTCCTGTGGGCGGCTGATTAAGCTGAGAGGATAGTTTAGGTGCTGGGCAAGCCTATTCCTATTCCATCTCAAACAATGTCCCAGGCGCAGGCACTGCAGCTTCCCGTTAAGTTTAGGCATAGGTTGCCTCCTGACGCTGTACTTATAAATAATCTATTAAAGATGGCCTTTTAACTTCTAAGTTTTTTTTTATGATACAGCTCTTTAGTTTGCCGGTTATTTCCCGTCTTTCCATCTTAACCCCAGCCCTATGGTTGAATCTCTGCCAGATTGCAATATTGTGTTTTATCATTCGGGATGATGGCTTGATAGTGAGCGTTTCAATGTTTTATGTGTTCAATGATTGCCTTTGATTAGTTACAATGTACTGGTCAGTTTACAGCTTGTGAATGCTTTACGATCAAAATACTGGGTCAGATGCTACGTATTACAGATCTACATATTCTAAAGTAAGTACTGTAGTAGTAGTAGTAGCAGTAGATTTCTACTAACTGTTAGTAGAGATAAAAATGGATCTCAAAAAACTACACCCTAGGTTAAACCTACAACCTTACTGATCCATGGCAATAAATAAAAAAATAAAAGATGACAAGCAATTACCTTATTCACCATAAAACCTCAATCGAACCAACTCTATACCTACCGTATAAGTACTTCAAAAGGGATAAATAAAATTACAGTAAGTCAGATTACTCAACCTTTTGATTTGTTGAATAATGTATGTGTTGGGTAATGTACAGTGTGTCGGAAAGTTTCAGAGCGTATAATTCAACCATAATTCTAATATTTTTATAGCCCTGTATGACAACCATGTTATGAAATCGACTAGCGGATTGTCTATAATTATAATTATGTATGTATGAATTTTGATCGAAGTGATGAGGGAATGGGCATTGCCTCGCTATACCTGTTAGTGAAAGCTTCAAGCGTTTTACAGTAGCCTCTTTAGAAATCCACATGATGATCGTTTTTGACGTGACTACGTCTTATAATTCGATAGAGCCGGCTGCACGCACGAAAAAACATGACGTCATGCGGCGTTACCTCGCTCTGAGGCGTTACCTCGCTTTGAGGCGTTCCATTCCATGTAAGGCTTGAAGTGCAAGCGAGAGCGCGGAACGAGCGACAAAGAAGCACAATCGGCCTTTGCGTTCGGCAGCGTTCGACATCCCTCTCTCTCCTACTTGAGTGAGCGATGCGTAGACGTTGTTACGTTCAACTATCGTCAGTAAACCGACTTTACAGACAACCAATTTTTTTCGTTCCTGAACTCCAACAGAAGTGTGGCCTGTGGTGTGGCAACGCGATTTGTTGCACGATAAATCGCTCCAGCGATAATTATACGCATCGTTATGGATGGTGTTTGTTCTGCGAGATCTTTAGTATTGGCAAGGTGTATGTGTCAAATAAAAAAACAATACTTAGGAAGTTTTAAACCTATTACATATGGTATAAATAGTAATAGTGCGCCCTTCACTTGCTAGAGGGTAGGTAAAGTTACCTACTTACTTTTGTTTTTTTTATTATTTTTATTTATTTCAACCTTTGCTTATTTTTTATTAAATATTTATGTAAGTTAAACCACCTTCACTTAATTTTTGTATTTACTTTTTACTTGGCAAGCATTATATTTTATTTAGTTTATAGAACACAACGCTCCACATAAATACCCTCACAGGGTCTATTGGCTGACCGATGGTTTTCGACAGAATACCAGCGCCTCGCTACCTCGCTGTGGCGAGCCATTATGCTGAGTCGAAGCCCTTTTGCTGCTGTAGCACACATACATGACAGGCTTTTTGTTTTTTACGTGTATTCTCTTTTTTTTTTTTTTTGTTTTCATTTTGTTACTGTATTTTGTGTGTGCTTGAGTGGCAAATAAATAAATGTCTATGTCTATGTCTATGTCTTACAAAAGTCGTATAGAAAAAAAAGAGTAGGGAAGAATGTCAAGACGATTGACGCTTTTTTTAGGTAAAAAGTACCTAAGTTTTTAGTATTTTTCTTCTATCGTGTATATGGCTTGACTTTAAATTATATCCGTGGCCTTGTTTAAGTCCTTGGTGGCCAACTGTTGACGGAGTTTTTAGGCGTTCGTCGTGGCTAAGTAGCCGGGGCCGACCTCCGAAGCATGGAAGCGAACAGTTGATATTGCCACTAGCAGTCAGTCACTCATTCACTGACTGATACTGTTAGGTGGCCTGTATGTTTGGGGAATCGTACCTAAGACCTATGACCTCTGGAAAGTCTTACTCGATAACTTAACACTTTTCTCATAAACGACCTTATCTATTGTTGACCTATAGATATTTGTTAGTTACCTTCAAACCCAAATTACATATCCATTAACCACAGATAACAATCGGTTCAGTATACAAACGAGGTCACGTTTATTTGTATGTTCTCAACGTTTTAATAAATTTATTTAGCGCCAAGGGCCGAGGGCCGGCAAATAGACCGGCTTCCGCTGTTCTTTGTTTGGACTTCAAGGCTTGGAGCACGCTGCGATTTGACTACAAGATTTTTGGACCACAAGATGGTTGAATGGACTATTAAGACAAAACGCTTCATGGCTAGTCAGTCTCTTTTCTTTTACCATAAAACATATTAGATTACAGTAATGTGTTTCATAGCAGAGCTAGAATAGAAACTTACAACACGAATGATTTAAGTATTCTTGGATTATTAGGTGCAACTTCATTATCTTTACCATATTCTGAGAAAAAGGATCTTGCAAATAAGTGTAATAATATGACAATAGTGATGCTATGAGTGGATATGGAAGTATTTTTACCTAAAAAAACGTTTCATTTTATTTTTAAAATAAATCTCGACTGATGCGTGCTTTAGCTATTATCATAATATAGATAAGAATAAGTACCATCAATATTGGAATAAATAAATTGAGTTCAGTGTATTGCTTGTTTTGGGAATTGATCGCGGATGAGATTGTTTGGACTAGAATTATGCAAATAGAAGGGAGTCTTTTATTGAATTACTAGCTGCGCTCCGCAGTCTCTCGGGAGTTATACTTTTCCGGGATAAAAATGCCTAATAAATCCAGAGCATAAGCTCCAGCTATAAGTATATCCGAATCAAATAATTTGTCTCTGTAGATCTCTGTAGATAATCACCTACTTCCATGCAAGTATTTTTGCAGGTTTTTACTACGCGTATATTAAGTATAGAGTTTGTAGGAACCATAGAATTGCCATCATTGACTTGCTCCAGTTTTTTTTCGATCAACGAAAGCTCTTACGTTACATTGGATTCGATAGAAAAAGAGATTTTTTCTCCATTTGATAAACTCACAGCTATTACTAAAATAATAGAAGGAAAGATATCCTCAATTTGGGGTAGCAACGATTTTCTTTAAATTGTCGACCGTCTTAAACAATTTATAATACGATGACATATAAACGGTTTTCACCGTTTATATGTCATCGTATTATAAATTGTTTCGATGTCTTTTTTTTTTCAAAAAAGACATCGAAAGAACTCGCAGCTTAGACAGCTCTACAAGTAGTGACCAGGTCTTTTCTGATGATGAGGCTGAGTTGAGTAGTGGTTTAGATTCAGATTCAGATTTTTTTTTTTTTTTTAGGCGCTGAGCATTTGAACAACTCTATGCCATCTCAAGCAATGTTCCATCCAAGTCCTTCAACGCACTCTTGAGTGTAGGCATAGATTGTCTTCTGACGCTGCATAAATAATCGAATATTTTTTTTTTTTTACCAAAACATGTCAACGGCTGTCTTCTTGTGTCACTTGTTTTGATACCAGTGTGGGATATTTTAAGTGCTCAAGAGTCTTAAAAAACGGCTGTTGTATGACGGAAAGCGCTTTATAAAGCTTTAAGATTGAAAGCAATCGGAATGACCGTCCCGGATCACGTCCCTCCCGGACCCGGCCGTCCCCTCGTCCGCTTACCCGGATCCTTGCGAATCCCCTAGGAGCTGCCTTTTTATCCGGGTCAAACTGCATGTCTAGGTAGTGAGCCTACAATCTTAGGCGTAAGAAAACTAAACTAGGCATGGCTAAATCTACAGCGCTGTGGACGACACTTTGAAGATGACTAAAGGTCAGAAAGTTTGGTCTGAAGAGGCAGTCCGAATATATTTTCAGTAAGTATTGTGTTAATAGTGTGCAGAAGGATTGATAAATAGCAGGTTGAGAGCCCTTCGCCGCCTTTTAAAAATACAGGAAGTGTCTTTTAACACATTAAAGATTTCTCATGATGTTTTCCTTCATCGTAAGAATCTATAGTTTTTGACCTAAAATATTTTGATGATTTGAACCCATGACAAAATTGAGGCACAATCCTTTTCCAAAGGGAGTTTGGGGCAGTCTAAAGTGTGGCACCGACGTGTTTATATGTAGTTTGACCCCTATACCTTCTCAGTTTGCTATTCAATCAATGTGCGAAGACATATCGGTAGCTTTGTGCAGAAGATTTTTAGTAAACCTTTTTTTGTGCCTATACCCAGAGAGTACCTGTCTAATATTACGTTTAGAATGGACACACCTCCCCTCGCACCACTCAAAATACTTTGAGGTCTATATTGCTTCTGTTGTATATCTGTACCTACATAGTATACATGTGTGGCTGCGACCACCACTCGCCATTGCGAAATAAATCAGTGTGTCTCTAGCCGTGACGTCTTTCACTTGTCCCTACTTAACAGCTTCTAAAAGATACGTTACACTGATAATAATAACTAGCTTCTTTTTAAATCGTCTATAAGTTCATTTAATCCTGCAGGCTACACTACACCTAGGTATTACAAGTTTCATCAAAATCGTTATTGAAACACAAACATCCAAATATACTCACAAACTTGGAGATGCCTAATAATAATAGATTAGTGCGATAGCAAAAAGAATCAAACTTTGATTCGCTCTGCGAGAATAGAACTTGTACTTACCTTGCATGTCAGCATACCACTCGCCACGCTTCCGAGTTCTTCAAATTGTGATTTTAATTTATATTTAACATGATACACATTACAGAGTCATGTAAAAAAGCATCCTGTCCCCGCTGTCATCCGCAGCGCTCTCGGAAACTCGAAGCTTATGCAAAGTTACATCTTAAATGGTATTACAGCATCAACACAACAAGTTTAAGGGTGGTAGAGTAAGGTTGGCTATGCTATGATAATATACACATACGTAAAAAATATCTTAGGGGATTTGTCATAGAAAAATCGAAATACCTATACTTTTGGCACAATCATGTCTACATTTGATAACTAGAGTTCGCCAGAAAATAAGTCACTATTGAAGTAGTGTTACATAGTATAAAAAATCGTGTGAAAAATTATTTGAAGTAGCTTTTTTGTAAGTTTTGTTAAATACCACAATAATGTTCGCTGCTTTTTATGCCATAGAATTTTTCTTTACCATTTAGATGCCTATGCATTTACCTACATTTTCCAAAACAAAGTAAGGATTCAAGAGTATGAGCATCAAATCGAAGGTATCGATACTCTCCCACTCAGCCAACACAGCATGTAAAAATACATAAGTAAATATAGTAAATACCTTCTTATATCATTATAGCTTTCAGTACAAAGCAACATGGAACCTGAAAGAAAGTAGGAATATTCCGAGTTTAATTAGTAAAATGTTATGCTAAGTCTAACCGACTTTATAACTTTGCAAATCAAATTAGCTGTAACTCGGAGATTTGAGAGAAGCATCTGTTTGCAAGCTATCACTTATATTACTGTCAAATTTTCTTATGGCTCATGGTTTTGGGGTTTTAGCCTGAATAAATACAAAACCTTTAAGTATATAAACGTAATATAGTACCCCTCGCGTGTCTGTCTGATTGTCTACCTCTCATCAATGCAACTAGCAGTCACCGTACAATTTTATGACCGAGCGGAACGTTAACGATCTATAAATAACGACTCAGCACATGAACACAAGCTACAACATGAAGAGCAAAGGCTTAGAATACGTAGACATTTGTATATCAGAGGCATAATTATTATCATCATAATACCCCGGTCACTAATAGGCTCCCTTTCGCTTCTACCAAACTTTTCGGACCTGTAATGTGTATCTGACGCAGCTTTAAATAGCTTAACCCGGTTATAATCGATAGTGAGATAGATTTTATTAGTGTTTTTGAAATAAAATAAAACTCCTTGGCGCTATAAAACAAAATAACTCGTATTAAGTAGGGTAACCATGATGTATGTGATTGACTTCAACGTTTTCAGTACGTGCTCAATCTAGATACAACAATCGTTTATTTTGGCATCGCGCACGCATAAATTGTGAAATAGTGGTTCTTACCTACTGACTGATAGAGTCCGATGTTGTCTTGGGAATTTAAATAGGTATTAAGTTTAATACTATGACTCAGTGGCTAGGTAACTCTGGTGACGGGGTTCTTAGCCCACCTGAAGGGCTCTATCTTGGATTAACGACTTTATAGTCAGTACGATTCAATTCATTTAGCTGGAACTTTATTGGAATGATGTTCCTTTTCGGACGGTATCGAGGAGAAAGCGGTCTATTTTACCGTCACGACACATACATCGGTCACAACGCAACAGTGCGTAGTGCAGATATTCAGATATTCATTTATTTAATCATTATGTTACATTTCATAACTTTGGCAACTTTGTGCGCAGACGCGAAACAGTCTATGGACTGTTTAAAATCCTAGTAGTTCTAATCATCAACCATCATCATTATAAAGAGTATTGCCAATGTTGATAAAATATCTACTTAACGATAAGCACAAACAAAGTTGCAAGCAGTCGTCTAGTCTCAAAATAAAAATTCTAGGTCAAAGATCTCAATTGTATCCGTATTGTTACACGTTACTCCACTTACACAGATGAGGTAACGGGGTCAGAAGGTGTATGCGTAGGTAAACAATAATTCTGTAAAAATGCCTTCACAAATTCTCGTATTCTTACTTGCTTCTGTCCACAACTTCGTTGAAAGAATAGAGGAAAACAAACGCATTTATTATAATTTATTTATTTATATAAAATAGGATACCCAACACGGGTTTACACTTCACATGCAAAACAAAAACAAAGTTTCTTAATCCTCGTGCTCCCATAATTACAAGATATTACAACATGCGTAAAAACAACAACTTAAAATAAGTATACGTATTATAATACCAACACTACACAACAATATAATTTACGAGTCCTTAAATTCGGTCGAGCTCGAGTAGGACCAGCATTTTGCACGCGGATAAATGCAACAAAATCTACATCCTGTTTCAAGTTTCGTCCCAATTTTTTCTATTCCATTCTACCTACTAACAAATTTATGGATCGATGGTGTGAAATAAATAAATTTTATTTATTTATTATTTTGAAACACATAAGTACACAAAACATTAACAAACACAGGAGCTTCTTTGAGGAGCACGGAAAATTCTTTCACCACAATACTCGTTCGAAAGAATTAGTCATACGACAAGAAAAATACTCAAACTCTATGGTTTATAATTTGTGAGATAGTTACAGTTAGTATACAGTGTAGGACATTTTAGTAGGGTGTAAGGTAAGTAACTATAAGCATTTTTATAAAAAACAAACTGTTAATTTTAGCTATTTCATCTCAGTTTTAGAACAAAACAGGTCCAATTTATAGCTAGATAACATCTGATCTCAATTAAACGCACATACGTTTAATAACGCAGTTGAAAAATACGTCGGTGTTCATCCCACACAATGCCTGTCTTAGATAGGAATAGAACCCACAACTCGAACCGAAGGTAGAGCAGTTGTCTTGTTTGTAAGCGTTCTTGCGTAAAAATCGAGTTTTGATAATTAATTCAGTTTAGAAAAACATCGTTATATTAAATCAAACTCATTAAAGATGTAAATTGAAAATGTTTAATCCAGTTTGTCGCAACCGTTATAATTATAATTATTGATTTATTGGCGCGTCGGTGATTTTAAAGATAATTTCCTTGATGTCAATACGTAAAATTATTTGATATTAATTTCGCCATCATTCGCCATCACTGGGATGGACGGACACATAGACATATTAACTACAACTACATGTAGATACATTTTCCGAAACGAAAAATCTATAGATTCACGGCCGGGATCCGAACCTTCGCTACCCCATTCGACCAAACACAACACAAATAACATGTATGTACCTACACTAAAGAATGATATAATACTATTTATTTATTATGCATTATTGACAGGCAATGTCAAGTGGCGTGTCTGTTGCAAAATCTTTGGATGATTTTGTCCAGACCGCGATATAGGTCAGCCAATCGCGCTCTGCCCACGCTATAAAATTATCACTTAAATCGCTAGCCGCGTCCCAGAAAAAAAACCTTTATTTTTAACATTATTAATTGAAATCGGTTGGATCTGGTTCACAAATGATTCTAAAATATGCGAAGAAATTTTAAGAGATTAGAGGAAAACACATTTCGTATCTATTTTATTGGCGCACTGTTTGTATAGGTCGGTTTAGCTGGCAATAAATATGTTCGCAGAAACAATATTTTTTTCAGTTTACTTTTCAGTATTTTAATGTAGAAAAAAAATACACAAATACCCTTAATCTGGTATACTATTTTTATCAACTGTATTACTTATCAATGAATAAGTACGATACGATAGTAAGTGACTCACTCTTTTTGAGTTTACTAGGTAAGCTTATAAAGACTTACAAACACACGCATTCCGTTTATAAAATTAAGATTGATACAAAGTGTTGTGTTGCACCATTAGTCCCGTAAAACGGACATTAATGAATGTCTATCCTCGTCTATTCATCTTCATATTGTTCGATCTAGAAGCCCGAGCATATTGTATCGCTAATTGCTAATTTGTTAGCTTGTTATACAGCGTATCGTGGGCGATACACTTGTTTCCACGTTATTATATGTATTAAACATGCAACCATTTTGTATAATCACGATGCTACAACTTTTCTTGTAATTGCATCATGTTTTTGTGATAAAAGAATACGAAAAGGTTAGAAGGTAGGCATTATAAGAGGCAAGATATATTATAATTGACTTGTATTAAATCGCGCCACTGGAAACCAGCTCTTCAAACAGCCAGGTAGGTAGGTATAATAGCTATTTTACTATAAAAATATTTTTAAACTTAGGCAAATACTTATGTCATTACAACTGAACATACCTATTTTTACCATAAATTCCTACACATCTACACGTGTATCTTGTTGTTTTCAAACCAAAACTTATAAGTATTTTTGGATCCATTTTACGTAGGTTGATTTGGTTTTTATAATGGCTGATTGATCAGGTTGATTTGCCAAAAAATGGCGACAATGCCACTTCCTGCTGAGAAAATGAAAAACAAGTGAAGAATTTACTGACGCATGGAACGCTCTGACGCAGGCACTAGGGTGACCAGGAATTTTGGAAAAGCTGGGTCAGATGCTTATTATTTATCCCACTTTCTACAAGGTGTTAGTATGTTTTAGTGTTTCAATCATGCCTTGTGAACTAAAAAGTGAATCGATTTGGATGCAACTTGGAAATGGTCTAAACGTTACCTAGAAATAGCACAATAAGCTATTCAAATTAAAAGTGAATATTAGTAATAACCCAGAGTATTATTCGTTCTTATAATAAGGGCATATATCCTATTAAAAGCAGTCATGTGGCCACCAATGGCCGTCGGCCGTGACATCTTATTTACGAGATCGCTCGAGCCGTTATGTCGTTATTTCTGTCGTTACGCTGAGCAAGGCCTGAGGTACTACGATTCACTCATATTTAATCTTAAAATAACGAAGATGCTGAGAACAAAGAGAGAAAACACCTCGATGTAGGTAGGTACAAATCGAAATTTTTAGGCAAAAGAGTCTACAGCTCAAAGAAACTTTACGAATGACTAGATTCATTTCTAAAAGTTACATACCTAAAGCCAAACATAGGTACCTTCTCCTTTTTTGAAGTCGGTTGAAAATGAACTTTAGATTCTTGTTCTATGGCATTATCACTACAAAGAAACGAAGAGAACATCTCTAGGTCACATACATACGGAAGATGCTGTTGCCAAATAAATTCTGATTTATTTGTGGTTTTTGTAAAAACTGTCATAAATAACGTTCATAAGTACAGAGAATGTTGGCGCCAAGGGCTCAATGCCACTTTATTTATAATCAAAATATTTATTTTATTATTTTATTAATACGTACGAGTATTATTCACTTCGATCATTTAAATTATCAACTCGAAAGAAACTGGTCAGCACCGGTTTATAAAAACTAGTTTGGAAACGATTACAATTTAATATTATCTGCATAGAGTAGGTAGTTCAGATTCAAAAATAAAAATAAACGTATTTTTCATTTTTAACCGACTTCAAAAAAAGGCGGAGGTTCTCAAATAATCTGTATGTTTTGTTTTTGATCTTGTTACGCGATTATTCCGACAATTGTGGACCGATTCTTAAAATTCTTTGTTGGTCCCATATAAATTTTATTCCTGAGGGATTGATGGTGTTCCCGTAAAACTCTAAAAACCTTCCCTCCTAGCCATTACATCGTATCGACAGATAAGGCTCAAAGTCAAAGTCAAAGTCAAAATTAGTTTATTCATTGAAATCACGTTGGATTGCTTAGAATCGTCATTTTTAAATTTTTATATATTTTTAATACTTAAGTACCTACATTTAGAATGAAAGATATAGGTAATAAAAATAAAACATTTGCAATTCGAAAAAATACGTTGGGGACTGCCATTACCAACCAAACTACACCAAATCGTGTAACTGATTTGATACAATTTGATATTAAAATAGAGTAATTAATGAACGTAGGTATCTAAACTATAAGTGTCCGGAAATTAGCTGTCGAAAACTTCTCCCAACTTCCTGTTTACTCATAAAATATATTTATTATGTTCATTAAAAAAGTGCCGCTTTTTATGATCTTACTTATTTATTTTTTTATGTTAGAACAACGAGGGTAATGGCCGAAGTTTTAATGGTGAATGTTCTTCAAATACTTAATTTTTTGGGTAATTTTACTAACTTAACTTTCGAGCTATTCAAGATAAGTATTTGTCATTGTTGTCAGCACATAAAAATGCTAAGCGAAAGGAAATTTTGAAGACTTTTTATTATGAACTTCACAAATTAAATACATTTTCACGACTCTCTTGGGGCTTTTTGAAGGATTCCCACTAAAGTTTTTGAAGATATGGATGTATCCTGGATGTTTGTTATACTTTTAAAGTAAGTAGGTACTACTGAATGGATATGGATGAACTTAGCACAGAGGTAGATTTTAATCTAAAAATTATTTATTTATTTCACTTCTTCTTGTCGTGTCACCAGTTCTTTCGAACCACTGTGGTGAAAGGATTATAAGTGCGCCTCAAAGAGGAACCTTTCGTGCACTTGACACCATGTTTTTGAACTTTTTAGGTTCTACGTCATGCCGGTTTCCTCACGATGTTTTCCTTCACCGTTCGAGAGTGTAATGTGCACATAATTTATGTGTGGCATAGTGCCCATAATATTTTCGGCAGAAAAACTCATTGGTGCACGACCGGTATTGAACCCGCGACCTTACGATCGGAAGGCGGCGCCACTAGCACTAAAAATACTACAATAAAAAAAAATGCAGGGGGCGTTACCAATTGGAGACGCTGACCGTACAGAACGAATCTAGGCATTCGTGAAGTTAGCCGTTTGTCTGCGCAGTGACCGCTTTTTCATACAAAACTGTGTTCTGCGCAGACAAACGGCTAACTTCACGAATACCTAGATCCGTTGTACGAACTATACCTAGTTTTTTTTATCACGGAAATGCTAAGTGTGTAGCCAACGTTTGAGAAAACAAGTCATCCAATAAATATAGATAACTACACACTTGGTTTATTTGGTCGAAGACGCATTAGTGTCTGAATTACGAGTGAACTCATTATTCTAGACTTGTTAATGTAACGACATTAGTGCGTAGACATTGTTGTTCTAAAACACTTCTAGATTTTAAGAAAATATTCGTTTTGAAATTTACGTTTGTTTACGGCGATCGACCGATTTAAACAAAAAATTTAGATACCCTCTCACTTTTGAACATCGGAATTATGTACCTACTATTGGTTTCTACATTAACCATAGGGGTTTCTAAATCAAAATATACCTATAGTTATCAACTTTCACCATCATAAACAAAATAAATTATTCCAAACCTAAAATTTTCACCTCATTGAGTGAGATCAGCAACTGATGTCACATCAACAATTCATTTAGCACTTTCACGTGGAGCATAAAAGGGTCGTTGACCCAGTGACGTCATGAATACCCGAGTTCATGACACATTGCCGAGAATATCTTATAATACTACGTATGGAATGGACACTCCTAGCAGAAAACTTCTTCTTCGTGTCGATGGTAAATTTTTAGTTCCTTTAAATTTTTCGGAACTAGAACTCGGCCACGCTTAGATACTGCGTCCATGATACAGAGTGATTTTCTTCTCGTCGTGTCACTAGAACTTTCGGACCAGTGCGGTGAAAG